>CM072776.1:32415000-37415000 GCA_036936925.1 Cenchrus fungigraminus | reverse complement strand
CCTCTTTGTGATGTATAGATTATTCGGCGTGGTTCCTCAAGGCTTGGATGTGTTATTCCCATTCGTTCTTTGTTGTGATTTTCGGAGCCCTCTCTTGGTGGATTTCTTGGAGTGTTTTCGAGACCTTTCTCTTGGGGATTTGGTGGGGGTGTATGTGTGAACCCTTAGTGGTTCTTTTCCCTTTGATTCCCCTCCCAAATCCGTGAGTAAAGGGCTTGATTTTGGGGTTTTCGGTGTTCTAGGGTTAGAGGAACTTTTGGCGGGATTTCATTTATTCCTCTTGATTTGGCAAGTTTTGGTGGACATAAACTTGGCTATGGACTCCCCATGAGGTGTTCCTACTATCCCCAAAGTCTTGCGCAAATCTGTGGAGCGATTCGGGAGATCAGGAGTTGGATTTGGGGGAGTTGACCCGCGGGTGCTGTTCATCCCGACGAGCTCAGGTCACACCGGTCTAACCGGTGCCTCTCACTGGTCTGACCGGTGCAGACCCCTGTTGGGTTTTGCTCGGGTGAACATTTGGGTGAGTTCGCTGTTGTCCCGTGTTGCCGCTGTTTCGAGTTTGAGTCGTTTTGGAGCTCGGTAGGCCTGTTTGGTGTTTTGGGGCTTTCTGGCTTGGACCGGTCTGACCGGTATGCTACACCGTCCTAACCAGTGTAAGGCCTATTCTGTGGAAGTCGCCAGGTTTCACCAGCAGGGATCGGTCTAACCGGTGGTGCTTACCGGTCTGACCGGTGTAGGTCAGTGAGGCTCGAGTTTTGTGTTCCGCTGCATTCTCGGGTCTGTGAGGTTGAGAGTTGGTTCCTAGGTCCAGTAGCACTGCAGTGGCTGCGTGGGCTTGGCCAACTTGGGTAGTGAGTCGGAGATGTGTGTTGGAACCCGTGTTCATCTTGTTGGAGCCTCCATCTCCTTCGAGAAGAATTTTTATCGACTCCCATTCACTCCCCCCCTCTCTGGTTCGCCGTATCGGTCCTTCAATTGGTATCAGAGCCGGTTACGGGTCTTGATTGACTCTAACCAGTGTAAGATCCAAGGATGGCATACCAAGAACCGGGTTCGGGTCCTCCACACTTCTATGGCAAAAACTACCAGATGTGGAGTATGCGGATGGCGGCGTTCCTCCGCGGAAAGGGTCAGATCCTTTGGGATGTCACGGTGGACACAGGCTATGTCCAGCCGATGAACTTCCTTGCTCCAGGATCGAGGGACATGTTCGACGCCAACAACAAGGCGGTCGACAACTTTTTTCGTGCTTTGTGTCAGCCTGAATTCGATCGGGTGCACACCGAGCACTTGGCTTGTAGAATCTGGTCGGTGTTGAAGGAAGCTCATGTTGGGAATGCCCAGGTTCATGCTCGGATGTATGCGACTTACCGGAGAGAGTACGAGAACTTCACTTATCTCCCCGGTGAGTCCATCGATGCCTTGTTTCAGAGGTTCACGGTTGTGGTGAACAACATGAGGGCCAATGTGGACGTGCTCCCGTACGATGATCATGATAGGGCTATCAAGCTCTTACACTCGTTGGATCGTACAGTTTGGGGTGGAAAAATGTGAGGCCATTGTGGAGTCGGTGGTTCGAAAGGAATACTAACGCTAACCCATTCACCAGGATGTTCTCCTTGTCCTCTTTGATGTCTATGCCAGATTAGGAGTTCGATGTGCTTGGAGAGGACGAGCTGGCGTTGCTGACGAGGAGGTTCGAGAGGATGCACGAGAACCGGGTAAACATGAGGAGGAATACGAGGACATGCTTCCAGTGCGGCAAGCCGAGACACTTCGGCGCCGACTGCCTGGAGAAGGTCGAGAACAAGGACAGCTACAAGCACAAGTCAAAGACAGATGGCAAGTACTGGTCGAGGCGTGACCACAAGAGCAAGCACAAGAGCAAGCACAAGGATGAGCGACGATCGAGGAAGAAGGAGAGCTGAGGCAAGGCCCGAGCAATGGTTGGAGCGAGCGACGTCGACTCCAGTTCCGCGTACTCCACCTCGAGCTCAAGCAGCAGTGAAGATGAAGGTGATCGTCGCAAGGGCAGGAAGTCATCCAAGAACCTGAGTGGGCTGAGCTGCTTCGCTAGAGATGGCTTCTGCACCATGGCGCTGAGCTCCGGCGGCAAGAATTGCACACAGAGCGACTCGGACTCCGACTCCGGCAACGAAGTGCGTGATGAACTCCCCTTCTTGCGTCAGGAGAATGAACGGCTTGGCTTGTTGCTTGATAATCGTGATGACATGCTTAGAGAGGCTAAAAAATGTGGAAAGTGCTCAGGGCCTCGCTCGAGGATGCTAGGACGAGAGTGGCTGAGCTAGAAACACAGAATTTGGATGCTAAGCTTGAAATTGATTCTCTGGAAGCTTCACCTGTTGTTTCTGATGAAGTTGATTGTGCTGATTGTTCTATCATTCTAGCTGATCTTGCCTTGTTTAAGGAAAAGTATGCCTCCAAGTGTGAGGAACTAGATGTGCTTATAGTTGAAGTGGCTGAGCTTAAGTCTAGACCTGCTTTGCTAGGTGCTTGCACTTGTTGCCCTGTTTTGCATGGAAAAATTGATGAGATGCATGCTCACACTGTTTCTCTTGAGGCTAAGCTGAAAGAACCAATTCCTACATCTTGCTCTACCTATGAATTGCATGCTTTGAAGAATCTGGACCTTGCACACTATGTTGATCGTTTGCACGATGAGAATGATGAGTTGAGAAAGTTGATGGGTTGGTTGTCTAGTCATGAGCCTTAGTTGAGGATAATGATCGAGACATACAAGAGGCGGGATGGTGAGGGACTTGGGGCAAACAAGGTTGGTGAGGGAAGTGGAGAGAATATCCCAGAGCCACCAAAAACCCACCACAAAAATGATTTCCCTCCTAAACCTAAACATCTCAGGAACCGACTAGACACAACCCCAGCTCCACCCGTGTTTCCTCCACAAACAAATGATTTCCAAAAGCATATAAAGTTTGTGAGCACTTCAGGGAAAGTGTTCTTTGGGAAAGAAAGTGAGAAGGCAAGTGAGGAGAAGTCGGGTGAGAAGCCTAGTGAGGAGAAATCGGTTGAAAAGCCAAGTGGAGAGAAACCAGGTGAGCAGCCTCAACCCAAGCCTAAGCCTAAGCTTGTGAGGTTCCATTGTGGCTATGGTGGGAGAGATGGCCATAAGGATGAGTTTTCCTTCAAGAGGAGGCGAGAGGAGAGAATGGCTAAGGAGTGGGCTAACAAGGACAAGTACCACCCTCCAAATGGCGTACATGAGCCTCGTGTGCAGATGCCAAGGGCCAAGGCTAGTGTGAGGACAGTTCCGGCTTGGGGAGAGTGAAAGGCTGTTGGAGGTGCTGCTAGCCGGGCTACACCGGTCATACCAGTGAGAGGCACCGGTCAGACCGGTGCAGGCCTGGACAGGCAGCAGTTTGGGTTTCATGCTCGTACAGGTGCTAGGTTTGGTTCTGGAGGTCGTGGTTCTGGTGGTTGGCCTGGAGAGTTTGTAGAAGGTCAGTTTGCTAGGCGTTCTCCCCCTCGTGCTCAATACGGGAATGGGAGGAGTCGTAGCTTTGAGTTGGAGAGGAGGGACGGTCCACGGTACTCCTTTTGTGGTTTTGGTCCTCCTCCAGGTAGAGAGGGATGGTTCCCTCGTGGTGGTGTTCGTGGAGGTAGCTTTGGTAGAAAAGATGTTTTGGATTGTGCTAACCCCCTTTTGAGCAAATGGCTCGGCACTGGTTTTACTCTTTTGGTACTAACCCCAGTGATGAGTCGTTTGTTCCCTAACGTGCTTGTTTTTGAATCTCAAGTGGGAGACTTGAAGAACATTTGGTTGATTGACTCCGGTTGCTCGAGGCATATGACCGGAGACAAGGGGTGGTTCTCAAGTCTCGTCCCGGTGGTGACGAAGAGGTACATCACTTTTGGGGACAATGGGCGTGGGCTTGTGCTTTCAGAAGGTGAGATTAAGGTGAGTGACAAGATCACTCTCAGGCGTGTTGCTCTTGTTCAATCGCTTGGATATAATTTGCTTTCTGTGTCCCAGCTATTGGATGAGGGCTTTGAGGTGTTGTTTTGGCCTGGTGATTCTCGGATTTTTGACTCTCGAGGGGACCTTGTCTGTATGGTCGTTCCCGAGGGTCAGGTGTTTCGAGCTGATTTTTCTTAGTCTTCTGGAGTTGAGTGTTGTTTCTTGGCTGGTTCTTTGAGTGAGTTGTGAAAGTGGCATAGGAAGTTGGGTCACTTGAGCTTTGATCTTTTGTCTGGCTTGAGTAAACTCAATTTGGTCCGAGGATTGCCACGGTTGAGGTTTGAGAAAGAGTTGGTTTGTGCGCCCTATAGGCATGCCAAGATGGTAGCCTCTTCTCACCCGCCTCTCACCGATGTGATGACTGAGCGTCCATGCGAGCTGCTCCATATGGATCTTGTTGGCCCAGCTTGTGTGCGATATGCGGGTGGGAAGTGGTATGTCCTTGTTGTGGTGGACGACTACCCTCGGTATGCGTGGGTGTTCTTTCTTGAGGAGAAAGGGGAGACGTTTGGTTTTGTTCGAGATCTTGTCTTGTGGTTGAGGAACGAGAGGCATAGAGATGCCATACGAGCAATCCGTAGTGACAATGGCTCAGAATTCAGAAACTCTCATTTTGAAACCTTTTGCCATGACTTGGGTCTTGAACACCAGTTTTCGAGTCTGTATACGCCTCCTCAGAATGGTGTTGTGGAAAGGAAAAATAGGACCTTGTGTGAGATGGCTCGGACGATGCTTGATGAGCATAGGACTCCGAGAAGGTTCTAGGCTGAGGCAGTGAATATCGCGTGCTATGTTTCGAACAGGATCTACCTCAGAGTGCATAAGAAGAAAACCTGCTATGAGTTGATGCACGGTCGCACACCCAAGGTGAGTCACTTCCATGTCTTTGGTTGCAAGTGCTTTATTCTGAAGAAAGGAAAGAAGTTGAACAAATTTGAGGCTAGGCCTGTCGATGGTATTTTCTTTGGTTATGAATCTCACTCTAGAGCATGTCGTGTGCTCAATCTTGAAACTAACCAAATCGTGGAGACTTGCGAGGTAACCTTCGACGAGACACAACCACGTAGTCAGCTTGTCTTTGAGTGCGCAGGTGATGATGAACTTGGCGAGGAGATCTTTCAGGAGGAGGAGCATGAACATGGAGATGATGAAGATGGCGGTGTGGTGCCCGTGACTGAGCATGTACCTACTACTTCGACTATAGTGATGGACGGCCCCTCTTCCACACCTACGATGACAAACCAAGATCAAGGAGAAGCTGTTGTTGAGGGGGAGGTAGCATCAAGGCGAGAACCTCCCTAGCGAGTACAAGTGGATCACCCTGCTTCAAAGATCATCGGCGACATGAATGAACGTACTACACGGTCGAGGGTTCGGAACAATTCTCATTTCGCTCATGCTGCATTTGTTGCCACCTTTAAGCCCAAAGACATTGGACACGCACTATCTGATCATAATTGGGTTAATTCGATGCATGGGCGTTGGAAAACTTTGAGAGGAATCAGGTTTGGGAATTGGTTGACCCTCCCCCAGGGTGTAAGCCGATTGGGACAAAGTGGGTGTGGAAGAAGAAAGTGGGAGAGAAAGGTGAAGTGGTGAGAAACAAGTCAAGGCTTGTTGCTCAGGGGTTTAGTCCAAAGGAGGGCATCGACTACGAGGAGACCTTTGCTCCCGTAGCCTGTTTGGAGGCAATTAGGATCCTTCTAGCTTTTTCTGTGGCTAAAGGGTTCAAGTTGCACCAAATAGATGTGAAGAGTGCCTTCTTGAATGGTGTGGTTGAGGAAGAAGTGTATGTGAGACAACCACCGGGGTTTGAGAGTGAGAAGTACCCCCACCAGGTGTACAAGTTGAGGAAGGCATTGTATGGGTTGAAGTAGGCGCCTAGATTTTGGTATGGTAGGTTGAGGGGGTTCTTGTTTGAGCGAGGGTTTGAGATGGGAAAGGTCGATCAGACCTTGTTTTTACTTAGGCAGGGCAGAGATATCCTGATCGTGCACGTGTACGTGGATGATATTGTCTTTGGTGGCTCGTCTAACTCTCTTGTTGCAAAGTTTGCAGAGGATATGAGCAGGGAATTTGAGATGAGCATGATGGGTGAGTTGCAGTTCTCCTCGGGCTACAAATCATGCAATCAACGGATGGAACATTTGTGAGGAAGTTCAAGATGGAGGACTCCAAGGCTATGGCGACGCCTATGAGTACGACTACAGCTCTTGATGCGGATGAGGAAGGTGGACACGTGGACCAGAAGGAGTACCGGAGCATGATCGGGTCACTCCTCTACTTGACGGCGACGAGGCCGGACATCCAGTTCTCGGTATGTCTGTGCACTCATTTTCAAGCGTCTCCGAGGACTTCGCATCGGCAAGCGGTGAAGCGAATTTTCACGTACTTGCGTCACACTCCCGACTTCAGCCTTTGGTACTCCGTGTCTTCTTCTTTGGCGCTTCATGGTTTTTCAGACGCGGATTTTGCCGGGTGTCGGTTGGACAGGAAGTCCACTTCTGGGACTTGCCAGTTTTTGGGATCTTTTTTGGTGTCTTGGTCTTCCCGCAAACAGTCGAGTGTTGCTCAATCCACTATCGAGGCAGAGTATGTTGCCGCAGCTAGTTGTCGCTCTCAGCTCCTTTGGATCACATACACCATGAGTGATTTTGGTGAGGAGTATACCCATGTCCCACTTCAATGTGATAGCACCAGTGCCATAAGTGTTGCAAAGAACACATTGCTCCATTCCAAAACCAAGCACATAGAAGTGAGGTATCATTTTCTGGGAGACAACATAGAGAAAGGGAGGATAACCTTAATCCATGTATGAAGGACCGATACGGAGAACCAGAGAGGGGGGGAGTGAATGGGAGCCGATAAAAATTCTTCTCAAAGGAGATGGATACTCCAACAAGACAAACACGACCTCCTACACACGTCTCTGACTCACTACCCAAGTTGGCCAAGTCCACGCAGCCACAGGAGTGCTACTGAACTTAGGAACCAACACACAGCCTTCTGAGCCAAAACACACCAACACGCACAGCGGAAACTTGCACGGCTTGCTGCTTGTGCTGCACCGGTCAGACCGATGGCCTGCGCCGGTCAGACCGGTGGACAGAGCCGGTCAGGCTGGTGGCTACAGCAGCCGCACAACAAGTGTTCCAGAGAGCCTCAGCGACTTCTCTAGGCCCTGGAACAAAAATACCCCTAAACCACAACCTGCACGGAAGGAAAACCCTACTCAAAACTTAGCAAAACAACAACTAACAGACCAAGAACAGACCAGCAACACCAAGACCTAAAGACACACGAGCCAAGCAGTTCACTCCAGGCAAATCCCACAAGTGGCTTGCACCAGTCAGACCGGTCAAGAGCACCGGTCAGACCTCATGGGTTATATGGAGGCCAGCCTAAAGTCTAAAATGCCCTTACTTAACAACTAGGGATATAAGCCCCTCAAGGGCGGTTTTGGAAGTCTTCAGATTTTCTCCATCGGACGGATGCCCGGTGACCGCACCCTGCGTAGCCTCGACGCAAGCCATGCGACCCCGACGCGTGTCCTCCGCTTCGAAGTCTCCGGACTGCGTCGTCGCACACCGGTCAGACCGGTGCTCCTCATCGGTTAGACCGGTACCCACCGGTCAGACCGGTCAGACCCACCGGTCAGACCGGTCTGGAGCTGCTGCAGCACCGTCTTCGGTTCTTCAGTCTTGGCTTTGTGGATCAACCAAGGAACCCAGTGGGTTTTTGGTGAACCAATGGAAACCCTGCGAACTCGGTGTAGCCTCCGCCAATCGCCACTCATGACTCGGCTCCCACGTAGTCCCGGCTCAACCTTTGTTTTCAGGCTCAACCAAGAAACTGTCCATGACTTCATCTTGCTGTTCATGCCACCATGCGGCCCGCACTTGACCTCGATGGCCACCGGGTCCCTCGAATGAAGCCTACTTGTCTTCTCCACACCTGGAGGCCTCACTGGCGACGACCTTTTGCGCTTGTTCTTCACCTGCACCAACACCAGTCAAGCCGCAAACTGCACCTGCAATACTTAGCCAAGAATCAGTCCACAGAACGTTGTCAATCACTCATCACACAAGGAAGCGACCATCCACCGGTCCTCGAACCACACATGGTCCTCAATCTCCCCCTTGATGAGTGCATTGACAACACCCACATAAAGTAACACGAGAGAAAAGAAAAAGGAAAGAAACGAATAAAAAGAAACTTCAACAAGCGATCGAAAGCCAAACAAAGGCAAAGAGCAAGATCACTTGAAGAAGACAAGTCTCGGACCCCTTAGGCAAGGGCAACGGCTTGACACATCCGAGACAAAACTATGCTAAAAAAAGAGCGCAAACCACCAAACCAAAGCTCGAAAAACCACCAAGATCTCCCCCTGCACACATGCAAGCTCTCCCTGAACCAATGCAACTCCCCCTGGATGAATGGATGCAAACCACTTGAAGAAAACAGAGCAGCTGCATCAGCTCAGCTCTGACCGGTCAGACAGGTCACCACCACCGGTCAGACCGGTGCCCAACATATGAACAGGGCCAGCACTCTGACCGGTCAGACCGGTGACCTTCACCGGTCAGACCAGTGTGCAACAGAGCCCAGAAATGGCTCGAAACCACCTGAAAACCTTCTAAATGCATCCAGCAAGCCATTTCAAGCTCAAACTTCTCCCCCTTCTTGGCAATGCATGAATCAAGCCAAAAATGCAAACAATGCAAACTAGAGCTTCTCAAATAGACAAAATTCAACAAAGGATGCTACACATGTCCAAATGAGCAAGTTAGATACTCTATAGCTTCGTATCGATCTCAACTACATGATCACCAAGTTTCACAACCATTGGACGAAGCTAAGATGGATTTGGGCAATTTTGCAAAAAATTTCACTCTCATGAGCAAAGTCCTAAACATGAGCAAAACATATCAAAATGGAAAAGCCACACAAACTTCATGATAGGACAACCATTCTAATCATAAGACCATCACAAACACCCACAAGCACCTCATGTCATGTCAAAGCCACCGAGCCATGTGCCTACTTCTACATATGAGACTTCTCATTGGTAGGCATCATGCAACGGTTTAGCACCCAAATTAAATTAAATTAAGCACATATGACATGGGATCACATTTTCCAAGCATGTTACATTTCATTTTCAGATTCACACTTGGTACATGAAATGTCTTTGCGACAAAAAGGAACTTATGCCCCTCCACAAGATAAAGCAAGAGGGCTAAACATTCATGATGGAAAATGAGCCTTTGGCCCCATATGATCAATAAACTAGCTATCCAACCACAAATTGAGCATAACCAAGCCACTAAAACATGTCAAGATCATATAAAGGTATTTACACATGAGAGAGCATATATGTGACATTTTTCAAAAAAAAACATAGCCATCAACCATGGATATAAACCAAGATTATCAAGAGCTAAGCCAAACTAACCATAGCTTACCAAACAAGCTCACAAAGACATATATCTCATTCTATGGTGAACATTGTATATGAGAGAAGCTTTTCCTAACCAATGCATATGATACAAAATGCATGTAATCTAAGATACAAGGATGCCTATACATCATGTTACATATGCCATGCCAAATGCAAGAAATGCACAAAGGAAAGCTATACATATGCTACAAAGGAGCTCCCACACACCCAACTCAAGAAATCAAACACACACCAAGCTCCCCCCGCAAACGAGTGAAAGTTGCTTGATCTAGGGGTTTGGAGAATAAATCGGCTAGTTGGTCATGTGTGGGTACATGGATCAAGGTTATCCTCCCTTTCTCTACGTTGTCTCTCAGAAAATGATACCTCACTTCTATGTGCTTGGTTTTGGAATGGAGCACTGGGTTCTTTGCAACACTTATGGCACTGGTACTATCACATTGAAGTGGGACATGGGTATACTCCTCACCAAAGTCACTCATGGTGTATGAGATCCAAAGGAGCTGAGAGCAACAACTAGCAGCGTCAACATACTCTGCCTCGGTAGTGGATTGAGCAACACTCGACTGTTTGCGGGAAGACCAAGACACCAAAGAAAAACCCAAAAACTGGCAAGTCCCAGAAGTGGACTTCCTATCCAATCGACACCTGACAAAATCTGCATCCGAAAAACCATGAAGCGCCAAAGAAGAGGACGTGGAGTACCAAAGGCCGAAGTCGGGAGTGTGACGCAAGTACCTGAAAATTCGCTTCACCGCTTGCCGATGCGAAGTCCTTGGAGACACTAGAAAACGAGCGCACAGACATACCGAGAACTAGATGTTGGGCCTCATCGCCGTCAAGTAGAGGAGTGGCCCGATCATAATTCGGTACTCCTTCTGGTCCACGTGTTCACCTTCCTCGTCTGCATCAAGAGCTGTAGTCGTATTCATCGGCGTCGTCATAGCCTTGGAGTCCTCCATCTTGAACTTCCGCACAATGTCCTTAGGGTACTTAGCTTGGTGCACAAATGTTCCTTCCTTTGATTGCTTGATTTGTAGCCCGAGGAAGAACTGCAACTCGCCCATCATGCTCATCTCAAATTCCCTGCTCATATCCTCTGCAAACCTTGCAACAAGAGAGTTAGACGAGCCACCAAAGACAATATCATCCACGTACACCTGCACAATCAGGATATCTCTGCCCTGCCTGAGTAGAAACAAGGTCTGATCGACCTTCCCCATCTCAAAACCTCTCTCAAACAAGAACCCCCTAAACCTACCATACCAAGCTCTAGGCGCCTGCTTCAACCCATACAGCGCCTTCCTCAACTTGTACACCCGGTGCGGGTACTTCTCACTCTCAAACCCCGGTGGTTGTCTCACATACACTTCGTCCTCCAACACACCATTCAAGAAGGCACTCTTCACATCCATTTGGTGCAACTTGAACCCTTTAGCCACAGAAAAAGCTAGAAGGATCCTAATTGCCTCCAAACAGGCTACGGGAGCAAAGGTCTCCTCGTAGTCGATCCCCTCCTTTTGACCGAACCCCTGAGCAACAAGCCTTGACTTGTTTCTCACCACTTCACCTTTCTCTCCCACTTTGTTCTTCCACACCCACTTTGTCCCAATCGGCTTACACCCTGGGGGAGGGTCAACCAATTCCCAAACCTGATTCCTCTCAAAGTTCTCCAACTCCCCATGCATCAAATTAACCCAATTATGATCAGATAGTGCGTGTCCAATGTCTTTGGGCTCAAAAGTAGCAACAAATGCAACATGAGCGAAATGAGAATTGTTCCGAACCCTCGCCGTGTAGTGCATTCATTCATGTCGTCGGTGATCCTTGAAGCTGGGTGATCCACTTGTACTCGCAGGGGAGGTTCTCGCCTTGATGCTACCTCCCGCTCAACAACAGCTTCTCCTTGATCCTGGTTTGTCGTCGTAGGTGTGGGAGAGGGTCCGTCCACCACCGTAGTCGAAGTAGTAGGTGTTAACACCAAAAACTGGTACAGGAAAGAGACTGACTTATGGGCCGAGTTTGGTAAAGAAACACCATTCGGCAGGAAATTTTCCTCAAAGGATTCGGTAAAGATGCCTGCGGTCGGTAGCGCGCCATCATTCGGCAGAAGGGCTATTTTGTGCTTGGAAAAGGAAGCATTCGGGAATACGTGATGACGTGGCCTGAATATAAGGAAGGGACGAATTGATGACGGGTGCGAGACGGACATTGGCGCCGGGGCATTAATTTAGGCAATAAATGTTGTACTTGTGGTCAACTAGGAGTCGTGTTAGGACAAGGGTATAAATTTAAACCCTTAGTGTTTGTAATAGGGAACGAACAATTTCACAACAAACCGCCAACCTTCGAGTCCTTTAGTCGAGTCGTCGAGCTCTTCGAGAGGAATCATCGATCCGTCGACCTCCGTAAGTACCGGCAACCTTGTATCATGTCTAGTATCATGCGGTGGATTTAGACAGTGATGCAAGTAGTCTTGTTGCCATGCTTTTGTATCATGCGGTGGATTTAAGTTTGGTTCAAGAGGGCTTTCTTATTAGATCATGAGCCATGCGGTAGGCTAAGATCTAGCTTGGAGCTAGTTATCGGCTCTATTAGATTTGGCAAGATCTAATAGATTCATTAAGTTACCATGTGTTGCTTTGAATTTTGCTTCATGTTTAATTCATGTAACACTCTTTTGCCCAATTTAGATTGATTAGATTCGGTTCTATCTTGCTTACGATCCATATGATGAGTGTTCAAGTCTCCAACTCCATGTGGTGCATGGATCACGTGTTCTTTAATAGCCGAACTCGAATCAATCTAGATTGCCACGTGTTGTGGGTTCAAGCGTGTTGCTTTAGCATAGTTTGTTCCTTCTCCACGGAACCCGAATCGGCTGTATAGCTGTATTCGGCAGTCCTGCCATGGGTGAAACGTGCTCATAAGTTTGTTTTAAATAATGTATGCTTTTAGCCTTCCATGTTTAGATTGTATCATGCGGTGGATTGATCTACGCTTGGTTGGTGGCATGGTTTCAAACAAGTTGTATCATGCGGTGGATTAACTTGTTTGGTGTCACGCTCGACGGGTTTAAAAGTACCTAGACATGCGGTAGACTAGTGCTTTTGGCCTATGCATGCATGTTCATTGCAAATTTATAATCATGCTTCATTTTTATTTATTTTATTGTCATTTATCCTTAAAAATCGGTCATGATCTCGTGTTGTAACGTTGTTTAGACAAAGATCGATCTTTTGTCATGCTTACGTCATGCATTCGGCTATATCCTGTATACATGTTTTAGAGCTCTTGAATGATATTCAAATTGCTGACAGATAGCTTGTTGTAGCTATATGTCATTTCGACTGGCTTTGTAGCTGTAAATACGGAACTGTCTGGTACCACCCGGCAAGTTCCAGGTTTTATCTAACTGTTTTCATCCTTTGTCAGTTTCAGGAAAATTGACTGGCACGCTTCGGATTCAGCACGTGTGTTAAGTCAGCTTTGTTCGGCTTGCTGTGTGCTTGCCGTGAGGTGCTGATTTTACGTCAACACAATTTTTGGCACGCCTGGTGGGACAATCTAGCTGATCAAGATGCCTGATATTCATGATGTCATGGATGTCACCATAGAGGAGCTATCTGCAAAACAGCAATTGCAACTAAAGGAATCTATTGATCAATTTCAGCAGAAGTGTCTGATGTCATTTTTTAAAAATAGATGTGGCGTACCATATCTTAAGTCTGACATGCCAAGAGTTCTACTGCCGGGAGAACCTGATACCACATCTGCTGAACAAGAACTTTGGAAGACATAATGGCTAGGCACAATACTGCATTTCTGAATATCTTTCAATAGATGATGGTTGGCATCTTTGGCCCGGGAGCGAACAAGCATTTTGAAGGAGAATCAAGTGCTGCTGTCAGTGGCCAACCAGTTCGTCAAGATACAAGTGTTCAACCGCCTCCACAGAGCATGAGTGGTCAGCCAACTCAACACGTGGATAGCCAGCCAGTCCGGCCAAATCCTCGTCAAGCAATACCTAATCCATGTACATATGGAGAAATGGCGTTTGGCACTCCCGGAGTTCAACCTGATTCCACTTACAGGATAGCCCCAGCAAACAACAGGTTGCAGAAGAACATGTACGGCACCGGGTATTTGGAGTTCATGGATTACAGTGCTATTGATGCTCTCCCGAATCATGAATATGGTGGCGCTACAGGGATGCCTGTTGGAGGATCTGGGAATCAAGACGTCAATATTGATCTCCTGATGCAGAGGATGACCGATGTGCTTCAAAATCAATTCGGTCTAAAGCCTAAAAACCAAGGGCATGTGTATACACCTCCTTTCCCAGAATGGTATAACAGGGTGGCCTTGCCGCACAGGGTGAAAGCTCCTACAAATTTCACGAAGTTTTCTGGGCAAGATGATACTAGCACTGTGGAGCACATAGCCCGATACTTGATGCAGCTTGGGGAAGCTTCTGCTGATGAAGCATTTAGAATCAGATATTTCCCTTTATCATTGACAGGTCCGGCTTTTACATGGTTCACTTATTTGCCTGCTCACTCAATCTGCTCTTGGAAGGATTTGGAGCAGAAGTTTCATGCTCATTATTTCATTGGCAGCAATGAGAAGAAGCTAATTGATCTAACTACCCTGAGACAGAGGAACAATGAAACACCAATGGAGTTCCTCATGAGGTTCAGAGAGACCAAAAGCATGTGCTTCTCTTTGAACCTACCAGATGATCAATTGGCTGGTATGGCTGTAGCAGGTATGTTGCCAGCTATTCGGGAAAAGCTATTCGGCATGGTGTTCGATAATCTTGGCCAACTGTCGCACAGACTATCGTTGATGAGCAACCAGGCTTATGGTTTCAAGAAAGACTCCAGGTTCGCCAAACATAGTGATATAGCTGACATCTACAACCAATTCCTCGAAAGAGCAGATCAGGGAGAGGAATTTGATGATGAAGAGGAAGTAGCTGTAGCTGAAATAGTATGGGGCAAAGAGCCATTGACAGTGAACCAGAGATGGATCAAGCAAGCCAAGGGCACCTATGATTTTGATGTGACCAAGGCTGATAAGCTATTTGAGTTCCTCGTGAAGGAAGGCCGAATCAAGTTGCCAGAAGGGCATTCTATGCTTCAGCCTGATGGAGTGAAAGAAAAGAGGTATTGTGGGTTTCATGACAGGAATTCTCACTCCATCAATGAGTGCAGAGTTTTTAGGATGAGAATTCAAAAGGCCATCCAAGAAGGTCATCTAAAATTTGACAATAAGATGAAGTTGGACGGCAATCCTTTTCCTCAAAACATGATTGGGTTTTCAGTCAACATGGTGACTGCTGAGCAAAAAGGAAAAGTGAAGGTTTTGACTTCAGCGAGGGCAAAACAGGATGGGTTAGTTGACCCTGCTCAACAAGTAACAGTTGAACAAGTCCACAAGGAAGTGCCTCGCATCCTGAAAAGTAAAGTTGATGTGGGGGAATCTTCTAAACCTAGCGTGACTTCGGGCATTCTCCTTAATAAGTGGCAGCGTCAGCAAGAAAAGGAGCGCTACCAGAAACAAAAGTACGAGGAGGAGAAGCAAAGATATGAAGAATATGCGCGGGAACAAGAGCGTGCGCATTGGGGATGTGCGTTCTTCAGGCATTGTTGGAATAAAGGTTTAAAACTCCCCACGTTGAACAATTGTCTTGAATGCAGTGACAAATATACTGAGTATAGGCAGGATACTGTCAATCGCCGATCCGTTCATGAAAGAATTGGAAGGATACACCCTAGTGACGGTCGGCGTATAAAAATAAATGAAGTTAATGATCAACCAAGGAAAAGATATGTTGATCACAGGTGGGGTGATCATGAAGAAGAAGAAGAGCGTGAATATGTCTGGCAGAAAGGACAGTGGTGCCCACCTGGCTTGAGGAGAAGCCAAAAGAGAAGAGTTCAACGCTTGAGGAATCAGGAGTTGAAGCAGACAGGGACCAAGAGGAAACAGGTGTGGCATCCAAAAGACAAGCCTGATGTATCTAGTTGTTCGGCTCCTACGTGCATGGTATGCTTTTTGCAGAATGAATTCATGGCTCCAGCTAATCAGGTTGTGCAGGAAGAGACGTCGCTAGACATCGATGAGGCTGAGCAATTTGGGCTGATGGCACAGCTAGTGTTGGCCGAGCAACCTACCTTTGACAAGCCAGCCAAGAATCGGCACATGAGATCGCTATACTTGAGGGGATATGTCAATGGGAAGCCATTGACCAAGATGTTCGTTGATGGTGGAGCTGCGGTCAATGTGATGCCGTACACTACATTCAGGAAGCTTGGCATGGGCCCTGGAAATTTGACGCCAACGAGTATAGTTCTGAATGATTTTGCTGGGAATCCTTCAGACACCAAGGGCTGTGTACATGTGAATCTGATGATTGGGTCCAAGACTTTGCTTACGACCTTCTTTGACATTGAAGGCAAAGGGGCATACAGCTTGCTGCTTGGACGGGACTGGATCCATGCAAATTGCTGCATCCCATCTACCATGCATCAACAGCTTGTTCAATGGGTGGATGATGATATAGAAGCGGTCCAAGCAGATGATTCAGTAAGCATGGCTAACGTGGAGCCAGCCTTCTGGTAGTATCAAGGTATAGATTGCTTCTCAGGCAAGGACTGGGGTGAAGGTCCTGTTGAACCAGTCAGCAGTGATAAACAGCCGATTCAAGCAGTCGGCTCTTATAGCAATTTTTAATGGAGAATCCAATTATGAAACTGATGGAAAGTTAGGACGTGGATTTATGTCGGCGGACAAGCTGGAAGAAATAGACATTGGAGATGGTGACAAGCCAAGGCCGACATTTATCAGTGCTAACTTGGATGCAAGTTTCAGAAAAGAGTTGATCAAGCTACTGAAAGAATACAAAGATTGCTTCGCTTGGGATTATTCGGAGATGCCTGGTTTAGATCATTCCATTGTTGAGCATCGGTTGCCAATCAGGACTGGTTTTAAGCCTTACAAGCAACCTCCCTGAAAGATCTACAAGGATGAAGTATTGGCCGATCTGAAAAAAGAAGTTGAAAGACTAATTAAAGCAAATTTCATTCGGCCGTGCAGATATGCGGAGTGGATCTCTAATATTGCCCTGTTTACAAGAAAAACAGGAAGATGAGGGTTTGCATAGACTTTAGAGATCTAAACAGAGCTACACCCATGGATGGATATCCAATGCATGTTGCTGATTTGTTGGTTGATGCCGCTGTTGGATATAAAGTTATTAGTTTCATGGATGGCAATGAAGGGTGCAATCAAATTTTTATGGCAATAGAAGATATATCAAAAACAGCCTTCAGATGTCCTGGACATATAGGCCTTTTTGAGTGGATTGTCATGACATTTGAGTTGAAGAATGCCGGTGCAACTTATCAAAGAGTCATGAATTATATTTTTCACGAGTTTATCGGAAAAATTGTTGAGATATACATTGATGATGTCGTGATCAAGTCTTTGGATCATGCATCACACATGGATGATGTGAAGAAAACTCTAGAGTGCACCCGAAAACATGGGCTTAAGATGAACCCGAACAAGTGTGCCTTTGGGGTTTCGGCTGGAGAATTCCTCGGATTTTTGGTGCATGAGGGAGGAATAGAAGTTGGCAAGAAAAGCATGAAAGCTATTGATGAAGTTGTTCCTCCAACCAATCTTAAGGAATTGCAGTCATTGCTTGGCAAAATCAATTTTGTGAGAAGATTTATTTCAAATTTGTCACAAAAGGTGTTGCCTTTCTCTCCGCTGTTGAGAATCAAGAAGGATCAAAAGTTTGTATGGGGTGACGAACAACAAAAGGCTTTCGATGAGATCAAGGAGTACATGAAGGAACCACCAGTGTTGGTGCCTCCTCAATTGGATAAGCCATTCAAGTTGTACGTGGCGGCCGATACCCAAACCATTGGATCGGCCCTCATACAAGAATTTGAGGGAAATGAAAGGGTAGTTGCGTACCTTAGCCGAAAATTGCTTGATCTCGAAACAAGATATTCGGCTGCGGAGAAGCTTTGCCTGTGTGTTTATTACTCATGTACAAAGTTTCGGCACTATTTGTTGAATGTCGAATGCGTTGTATATTCAAAATGTGATGTAATTAAACACATGTTGTCTATGCCAATTTTGAATGGAAGGATTGGCAAATGGATTTTAGCTTTGTCTGAGTTTGAGTTGAAGTTCGAATCGGCAAAAGCTGTTAAAGGACAGATTATTGCTGATTTCATTACTGAACATCGTGATTCGTCAATTAATTGGCTTGAGATTACCCCTTGAGCTTTGTTCTTTGATGGATCTTCGTGTGGCAAAGGTGGTGGAGTAGGAATTTTATTAATTTCACCTAGAGGGGAGATGTTTGAGTTTGCTAATCCTACTCAACCTACTGTCACAAATAATCAGGCTGAATATGAGGCATTACTTAGAGGGCTTCAGTATTTGAAAGAAGCAAAGGCTATTTCAGTTGAAATTTATGGAGATTCAGAGCTGGTTATAAAACAATTGAATGGCCAATATGAGTGTAGGAATGATATCATGAGGAATTACTACGAGGAATGCAAGGAAATCTTGAAAAGTTTTCAGATGGTGATTCTACAACATATTCCTAGGGAACACAATGATGAGGCAAACAGGTTGGCTCAAAGTGCTTCAGGTTATAGAGAAAATCAAGAAGTGTTTGCCAATGATGTGTGTGCTTTTGGGAGTGATCTGGCAGAAGATGATTGGAGAAAAGAAATTGTTGATTGTCTAGAAAATCCACCCCGAAAGGTCTCTAGGAAGCTCAGGTATAAAGCTATAAAGTTTGTTCTTCTTGATGGACGTTTGTTTTACAAATCATTAGATGGGGTGTTGCTACAATGCCTGGGTCAAGAAGAAGCAAAGAAAATGATGAGTGAAGTGCACGATGGGCTGTGTGGAGCACATCAATCGGCTTACCGAATGAAATGGGTTATCAGGCACACTGGATGTTATTGGCCGACGATGTTGGAAGATTGCTTTGAATATTACAAAGGATGTCAGGATTGTCAAAGGTTTGGGAATATCCAAAGAGTTCCAGCATCAGCTTTGAATCCTATCATCAAGCCATGGCCATTCAGAGGATGGGGTATAGATTTGATTGGCCAAATAAATCCTCCATCTAGCAAGGGGCATAAGTTTGTGCTTTTGGCAACAGATTATTTCACCAAATGGGTTGAGGCAATTCCATTGAAAAAAGTAACATCAGAAAATATGGTTGAGTTTGTCAAGGAGCACATCATCTACAGATTTGGAATTCCTCAAACAATTACAACTGATCTAGGGACTCAGTTTACATCTTCAGAGTTCAGAGAATTTGCTGAAAGCATGGGGATCAAATTGTTAAATTCTTCTCCTTATTATGCCCAAGCTAATGGTCAGGCAGAGGCTTCTAACAAGATCATAATCAAGATTGTACAAAAGAAGATTGATCAGAAGACAAAAAGGTGTCATTCAGTACTCAATGAGGCCTTGTGGGCTTACCGAATGGCCCCTCATGGGGCTACAAAAACGTCTCCTTATGAGTTGGTTTACGGGCATCATGCTGTTTTGCCATGGGAAATGCAATCAGATTCAAGGAGAGTGGTTTTGCAAAAGGATTTAAGTTCCAAAGATTACAGTGGCTTAATGATGGATGAGTTAGAAGATTTGCATATGATTCGTCTTAGGGCCTTAAAAAATATAGAGAAAAACAAGATGCGAGTTGCTAAGTACTACAACAAGAAAGTAAGGGTCAAGCAATTTGCAGAAGGAGATTTAGTTTGGAAAGCATTACTGCCGATTGGGACTAAGTACAGTACGTTCGACAAATGGTCCCCGAATTGGGAAGGTCCTTTTCGGGTAGTCAGGTGTACGCTTGGAAATGCGTATATCTTGAAAACTTTACTAGGAGAAGAGTTTACTGCTGCTATAAACGGGAGATACTTGAAGAAATATTATCCAAGTATTGAAGTTGATCGTTGATTACAAGCATCAGGATTACAAGCATCAGAAACACGGAAACAGCCGGCGTTCGGGAAAGAAGCCGCCTTCAGAGCAAAAATCCTGGCAAAAGGAGATGGCCAATACTAAAGTGTATTGCCCTTAGCGCGAAAAATGTTCTACATTACAAACGTTTCTTGCAGGTTCTTTATTTGGCAACCCAGTTTCCTAAAGATTACAAGAGAGAGCCTGTGGGAAGCAGAAGGCCTGGAGGAAGAAGCGAAAGTATGCTTCAATTCTTTGACTCCGCTTTTTTCCTCTTCAGCTCTTCTCTCTTCAGCTGCTCCAGGACCACCGTGACGGCAACGTAGAAGCTTCGGGGGTTGCCGTCATTTGCAACTTCCATCAGGCTGTCCCTGGAAGTTTTCAAGTTGTTGTACCTGTCAGAAACATCTGAAGAAAGGGAACAAATTCTCGTTGAATGTGAGATCTGAAACTCATGCGGCGTTCGCGTTCGGCACTGCAGCGGGCGGTGATGTCCCGCAGGTTGTGTTTTAGATGTCGGATGCGACGGCGCAGTTGGTGGTTGGCCTTTTATTCCGGCGTGGCGTCTTCTTCTTCAGTAGAGGAATCAGAGAGGATGTACTCAGGAACCTCTTCAGTTCCAAAGATTTCCTCTGGGAGCAAGTCGAGGCTGAAAACAAAGAAAGATAAATCATGAGATTGCAATCGAGAGCAAGAGAAAAAGGATTGGGAAGAAAGATTACTCTCGAATGGTTCGCTTCTTTGATGGGGTATTGTTCTCCTCGACTGGTTGTTTCCCCTTGTCCGCCATGGCCTTGGGGGTTTTTTCTCTGGAGAAGCAAGATGAGAGGACGTGAAATGATGGAAGTGTATGCGAGTGGATTTGCAGAGCACCAAGGGGGCTATTTTATGAGCCATGAGAGCGCATCGGGAGTGATGACTGGATGGCGTACATTAATGGGAATACCAAATGGCAGGGTTTCTCTCTGAATGCGAGGTGGTTTTTTCATTGAACAGTGTTCATGGTTCCCGAATAAGGATTTTCTACGGATTCTACGCCAAGGGACAAGAGTTTGTGCGTATTCGGCTAGAGTAAAAGCTCCCGAATGTGTTCAAAGCAGTGAAGGATCGCATGCACAGATCAAAGGAAATTATCACAGGACAAATATAGAAGATAAAATTTCATATTTATTGCCGAAATTCCAACATCCCTAGTACAAACTAATCAAAAAGCCTGTTTAGCACAGACTGGGGATGAATGGAATCGGCAATGGCGTCGCAGTGGCCGTCGAGGCGCTCCAGGATGACTTCGATGTCGTCGACATCCTCCGGCGCGCCACCGTGGAAGTCGTGCGGCCGCGTGGAGTAGTCAACGCCGGTGTGCGTCGCCATGGCGGCCAGGCCCAGGGTGGTGCCCAGGCGGACGCCGTGGAGGGCCACCTCGTCGACGCGGTCTTCCACCGCGCCAAGGCGAGCTTCCGGTGTGTCTCCGGGTGCGTTCACCTTGTCCGCCAGCTTCTTCACCAGTGTCTTCAGCCAATTAAGCTCGGCGTCGCGATCTGCAACAATCACGGAGCAATGGCGGTTAGTTCAAAGTTGAGTTGAGATTAAACAAATCACAAGATTCACCGTCGATGGCCTCTAGCAGCTGCTTGCGCGGGTGCTCCCACTCGAGCTCGGCGATTCCGGCCTTTTTGGAGATGACCTCCAACTCGCGCCGTGTTTCATCGCGCTCCGCTTTGAACCTGCGGGTGTCGCGATCATCGTAGCGTGAGCTGGGGGAGTGGGAACGGCTGGACGATCCCGAGGAATCGCCCACCATGGCCGGGGTTGTGGCCGGCGCAGGAGCGGGGTTCCACTGGATAAGCCTGGAAACACAAAGGGTATCATCAAAAACAAAAATAAATCTACAAAGGGTATCACAAGTGCGGCTCCCTTCGGCCTCGTTGCTGGCCCGGTGCCTGTTGCTGCTGCCTCCCATGGAGCTTTTGGAGTACTAGTACTGGAGAGGAGAAGTTTAGATTGGCAAAGGCTTGAAAGCAGAGGACTTGGTGAAAGGCTAGGGGCACCCGATGTTCTTATTTATGGGACTGGTAAAGAGATTGTGGCCGGAGATCGTGGTGCATATCCCAAGAAATTTGGGAAGTGGAGAGACTCCCTTAACCGAACCGTTGTCAGGTCGTTTGGGATTCAAGCTGGGTCGTATTCGGTTTGACTAGCTGAAATTCGGCTGTGTTGCGGTCGGGTTGCTATTCGGGTCTAATACTGATTGATTGGAGTTGCCGAATGGGTCGCCCAGAAATTACTCATTAAAATAAGGTAAAACAAATGTTGGAAAGTGAAAACTGATGGTGAGCAAAGTGCAAAGCTGATGAAGTATTCGGCTACGGATTGTTTAATACAAATATACACCCAAGTATTTTGAAATTACATTAGAGGCATCTGATATCATCTTTTTGATATCCTCCAATAGTTTTTGATCAGCTTCCTGGGTGTTAGACAGAGCAGAGAGCTTTGTCTTGAGCTGTTTTGATTCAATCAGGGCTGTTGTAGCTTCCTTTTGGATTTTCTCTGTTGATTCAGGAAGTTCGGCTATCTTCTTCTTGTCAGCCTCGATTTCAGCTGTCAAGTTCTTCAGTTCGGCTTCTAGTGCAGCTTTTCTGATGATTTTCAACTCAAGTGCAGGCTGCAGTTCAGCTAGCAATTCCTTATTGTTTTGGATCTGAACCTGCGAGTCTTTCACGAATTGCTTGGCTTTGGCTCTTGTTGACGGATAAAAGACGTATCCCTCTACGATCCGCAAGCGTACGGACCCCACACCTTTTTCACCACGGGATTCCCAAGGTTCTTGTCAATCCGCGGAGCAAGGGGATTACAAGCGTTTAATCTACTACGACGCACTAGTTACTAAACCCTAACTATTATTATACTAGAGAACAACTAAACTACACTAGAGAGAACGATATGTGAACAAGATAGGAGACACTCGCCCATGGGTCTAAGATCATGCAATCAATTAAAGACATTAAACCGATCTAATCTATCGGGGGTTGTGACCACGGTTTCGCCCTTTCCCTCCTCTCGTACTGTCACTATGCGAAGGTATTCATGACTAGACCTATGATGGACACGGCGTATTGAATGGATCCAAGGGAGCATTGGAGCTCTACTCCCTTTACGGCAAGGTAGCTAACCTTAAGCATTAAAGTATATTCAACACAAGATGATAGATAGATATCCGACAAAGTATGATTACATCTTACGATTGATTACAACCCATGAACGAATAAGAAGATTACCCCATCAAAGTGCTGGACATAGCACCGTCGATCATGGTTTCCCTTCCTACGGTGTCTTCTTCTCCACGAGAGGGTGCTTCCTTCGAGGTGGTTGATCTCCCTCCGGAGATCCTCTTCCTCTCTCTCTAGCTTGTGGATGGCCTCCTGGTGCGAATGGCTCTCTCCTTTCGTGATGGCGGCGCCTCCAGGCTTTTAGGGTTGAAGATCCTTCGGGTGGAAGGAAAGGGGGGCCGAACCGACGCCGGAACTGGGCTGGGCCGGCCGGCCTGGGCCGACCGACCCAAGCCCAATTCGACCCGGTTCGGTCGCCCCTTCGCTCCCGTGGGTCCTTAGGTGATTATGCACTTTGCCCCCTCCACTTGCATGATTTTGACGATGTTATCCTCACGTACAAGATGGAGGTTCTCTTCGCATGAAGTTCGGTCTTTTATGCTTCAATCCCCAGGGGTGTTCCTTTGTAACACTTCGGTCCTTGCCACCATTGGAAGTGATTTCATCAAGCTCATGAACACGAACAAGACTTCGTAAATGCTCCTTTGAACTTGTTGCGAATCCGTCCTTTATGTCCATGTTTTCCTACATAAACACAACACTTCCAAATGCATGCACATAGTTGAACTTGTTATATGATTAGTGTGCCTAGTGGTGGGTTAGTTCCATAATCAAATCCAAACCAAAGTGTAATGAACATGCTAGGTGCACCAAAATACACCGTCAACATCTCCCCCACGCTTAGCTCTTGCTCGTCCTCGAGCAAGTACTCGTAAAAGAACTTCGTCCAAGGTGTTGTAATCATGAATCGCTAATCCTTCTTCACAAGTTAGTCAATCCTTTCATCTTTAATACATAAACACAAAGTAATGATCGTCAAACATAAACATGGGCGTTTAGAATTTTTACCACGTCAAGTTTTACCCCACAACTCAAACTCTTCACTCAAAGCCTTCGATCTCAGCCATACTTACTTATTTGCTTCCATCGGAGGGTTTTTTTATGATTTTCAAAACAAAAATTCCTACAAAAAATATTAGACAAAAACCTTTCTCCAAGCTCTCTCAAGTCACTCATATGAAGTGGCTATCCTAACCAAATTTTATAAAACTCTCACCTCCCATTAATCTCTCATATAACATATAAATTGGAGCTATAGGTAGGGCTAGTGCAATCAACACAAATATTGTCAAACTAAGAACTTCCTCTAATGATTGTTTACCTTTCAAAGCCAATGATCATGAGAATTAACCATATGTAGGGATATCAAGGATGAGAAGATTTAGAATGGTGGACATGTGCAAGGGCAAAAGAAAATTATGACTACAAGGCACCGATGATGTCCTCATTGTCGGATTGCACATGGTTGGAAAAAGAATGAAAGTTTCGTCTCTCAATCAATGTGACATCCTTCCTTACACTTTATTTTTCTTTTCTTTCACTTGATTCATCCCTCTCATATTTCTATTGCTACCTCCCCTTTTCTCTTTTTCTTTTTTCTCTTTTTTTTCATTCACATATATTTTTTCTTTCACATATTTTTTTTCTTTTTTTCTTCCTTTTCCATACTCATACTTTTCTCTTTATTTCTCTCTCTCTTGACAACTTTTTCAAAGCTCTCAACTCTCTCTTTCTCGCATGCGTACAATCTGAAATTTTAAATAAACCATGCTAGAGACGAGATGAAACTTTGAGAATAGGTTGTGTTCAAGGAATGCGATGTACAAAAGAGATGTATAGGGTTGGGTATCGAATTCGGCGATGCACGGGACTTCCGATGTAAAAGTCTCGTTACCGAATGTATGACGAGGCTAGCAACAAAAGATAAGCACAAGAACATGATCATTGCTCGAAATTAAAACTCACAAGAGAGAAGGGTCCTAGCCCAACTCATCGCGCTAATCACACTTATGGTGGAGCAAAAAAAAATAAATTTGGCTTTGTATAGGAATTTTTCTTACTCTCAACTTGGAAAAAGAGGTTTTGCTAACCTTTATTACAAGGGTTTTAAGATAATTTTCAGAACTGAAATCCTCCAACTTTTAGCATTGAACATAGCACAACTAACATGTGAAGCTCAAGATCGAAGTGTGGTATGGGTACTTTAAGTAGTAGCAATTCCACTAAGCACCACGGTAAACGTTTTTCAAACCACATACTTATATTCATATATCAAGAATCGAAGATTAAACAAACAAGTGAATAAAGATAAGCAATACACAAGACACAAAAATATATAAAGACTCTTTTTATTTGATTTTCTTTGACTCAACACTAATTTTAGACACTTGCAAAAATTTAAAAACACACTCAAAAACTAAAGACTCATTAAACTCTAAGACTCTCACACGAAGATTAAACCGAACCTAAACTTGAAGTTCAAAAGCTAAGGCTCTAGCTCTCCCCCACGCTAAAAACATACGACGTCCTCGTCGTATCTTACAAAATTCCTAAGGGGAAAACTAGACCTAGTGGTACTTCTTGCAACTATTACACCACTTGCCTCTCATGTTTCCAACCATGCCAAAAAGTTTGCGCACGTTACGGTTTAGGAACTTGTAGTCGTCTTCGACTACGCGCTCCAAGTCCTCCATACGCTGCCTCATAGCCTCCATGGCTTGGAAACATTCGTCGATCGTAGCGAAGAGATCCGCGATGGAGTGACGACAAGCTTGACAAAACACCGGATGTAATCCGAAGGGGTCGTCGTCGCCGTCGTTGCCGTCGTTGCCGCCGCCGTTCGGGCCTTCGGGAGTCCTCTCCTTGGGCTCCTCATCCCAGATGTAAAGATCGTTATCATCTCTTCCGGCGGCCGCCCACGAGCTCGGGCTGCGATCGTCGGAGTAGTCGCTACCCTCGTAGTCCTTAGGCTCGGGCGACGCTTCCTTGTAGTCTTTTCGCTTCATGCCACGGATGCGTGCCGATCTTCGAACGGGAGGAGGGATGTTCTCCTTCTCGACAGAGTTGCGAGGTGCGATAGCTCCAGTCGGGACACGCCCTCCGCAATGGATGCGGGCGGTCCTCTTGATCTTGACGGGTAGCTTGAGCTCGCATCGCTTCGCCTCCTCCATCGATGGCTTCTTGGCTTGGTGCTTCAACTCTAAGCTTCTCGGGGCACAAAGGCTGCTGCAAGGGTGCGAAATATTGCTAGAAGGGTTTGATTCTCGAGCTCCCAATTCGGCCAAATAAATAGTCCTGAGAGGGAAGCCCTGGGAACCTCATTTTCCTTTTTTAAACTTCCCTTAAAATTTTCTGACCAAAGAAGGAAGTCAAAAAGGAGCAATACGGGCGAAACTCGGGGACGCCGGCCACCGAAGCCCTCTGGGCCAGTCGGACCGGGCCGGCCGGCCCACCCTGCCTCGGGGGCCGGGCCGGTCCGGTTTTTCGCACACCGCCCTATTTTTACCTTCTTAGCCCATGGGAAAAGTTGGCCCAGTAAATCTTCGCAAGAAACTCCAGAAAATTAAAAGAAAAACTATTTACAAAAATCCATGCCTCGTTTTTCGTCCTAGGCCGGACGTTCGGGCTCTTCTTCCATGGTGAAGACATCAACATGGTGAAAGGGTACAACGTCGGGTTCGTAGTAAACCTTAAGCCGCTGACCATTTACCATGTATTGATTGCCTTTCATATCCATAATGGTTACCGCTCCGTTGGAGGGCACCGAATGGACAACATAAGGTCCGTCCCACTTGCTTTGCAATTTCCCCTTTCCGAAGGTTTTAAACCTCGAATTGTAGAGGAGGACCTTATCTCCTTCTTTAAATTCTTTCTTTTTCAATCTTTTATCATACCACCTTTTGATTCTCTCCTTGTATATGCTTGCATTTTCATACGCTTTTAATCTCATCTCTTCTAGCTCGCTTATTTGGATTCTTCGTTTCACCACCGCGGCATCGAGATCAAGGTTCATCTCTTTAATCGCCCAATAGGCTTTATGTTCCAACTCAACCGGAAGGTGGCAAGCCTTTCCATAGACGAATTGATAAAGGGTCATACCTATCGGTGTTTTGAACGCCGTTCGATAAGCCCATAAAGCTCCGTCTAATTTCTTTGACCAATCCTTGCCTCCCTTCTCTATGGTTTTGTTGAGGATGCTTTTTAATTGCCTATTTGACATTTCCGCTTGTCCATTGGTTTGTGGGTGATAGGCCGTTGAGACCCTATGTTCGATTCCGAACTTGGACAAGCACTTTTTGAAATTCTTCCCGGTGAAGTGAGTTCCTCTATCACTTATCAAGATTCTCGGTGTACAGAAACGAGGAAAAATCACGTTCTTGATCATAGTAATGGACTCCTCCGTGGAAGCTTTACGACATGGCATAGCCTCTACCCACTTGGATACATAATCAACCATGACTAGGATATACTCATATCCAAATGAGTTTTTAAAAGGCCCCATGAAGTCTATACCCCATACATCAAATATGTCGATTTGTAGGTTGTATTTCAAAGGCATAGAATTTCTTTGAGAGATGTTTCCGGTTCTTTGGCATTCGGGGCATGATGCAACATATCTTTTAGTATCTTCATGCATCTCCGGCCAATAGAATCCGCTCGACCATACTTTCGCTTGGGTTCGAAAATGACTATAGTGTCCACCGTACTCCACCGAGTGACACTTTCTCAAAATCTCTACCCTTTCTTCTCTTGGCACACATCTTCTCATGACTCCATCATTGCCAAGTTTGAAGAGGTATGGTGCATCCCAAAAGTATTTCCTACTCTCGGAGATTATCTTCTTTTGAGAGTTTTTATCTAGATGATCGAGAGGCATCTTTCGAATCGCTCGAATGATATCGATCATCCAAGTGTCTTTATCAAGCACTCTATAGAGGTGGTCATCTCTCATCTTATCTTGTATGGGCTCTTTATCATCTTGTCCATGATTCATCCTAGACAAATGATCGGCCACAACATTTTCCACCCCCTTTTTATCACGAATTTCAACATCAAATTCTTGGAGAAGAAGGATCCAACGAATCAAATGTTGTTTAGCTTCCTTCTTAGCCAAGAGGTACTTGATGGCTGCGTGATTGGTGTAAACAATGACCTTCGAGTTCACGATGTAAGATCTGAATTTTTCGAAAGCGAATACCACCGCTAGTAACTCTTTTTCCGTAGTGGCATAATTTAATTGTGGCCCACTAAGAGTTTTACTAGCATAGTAAACGGCGTGAACTCGACCTTCCTTTCTTTGACCCAAAACCGCGCCTACGGCGTAGTCACTTGCGTCACACATGATCTCGAAAGGTTGGCTCCAATCTGGAGGTTGGATGATGGGAGCACTCACCAATGCATTTTTCAAGGTCCGGAATGCCGCTAGGCACTTCTCATCAAAGTCAAAAGCCACATCCTTTTGAAGGAGGTGCGTTAAAGGCTTAGTGATCTTTGAGAAGTCCTTAATAAATCTTCTATAAAATCCGGCATGACCTAGAAAGCTTCTTAAGGACTTAACATCCGTAGGAGGTGGGAGTTGCTCAACCGTCTCTACCTTAGCCTTGTCCACTTCAATTCCTCTCTCGGATATAACATGTGCGAGCACTATGCCTTGCTTAACCATGAAGTGGCACTTTTCCCAATTTAACACCAAGTCTACCTCCGCACACCTCGTAAGGACCTTTTCTAAATTTGCTAAGCAATCCATGAACGTCTTCCCATAAACGGAAAAGTCATCCATAAATACTTCAACAATTTCTTCGATGAATTCCGAGAACACGGTCATCATGCAACGTTGAAAAGAGGCCGGAGCGTTGCATAGGCCGAAGGGCATCCTTCTATATGCAAACGTTCCGTAAGGGCACGTAAACGTTGTCTTGTGTTGATCTTCCGGGTGAATGGGAATTTGCATGAACCCCGAGTACCCATCGAGAAAGCAAAAATAAGCGTGGTTTGCTAACCTCTCGAGCATCTCGTCAATGAACGGTAGGGGGAAGTGATCTTTCTTCGTCGCTTTGTTAAGCTTACGATAATCGATACACATCCGCCACCCGGTCACGGTTCTTTGCGATATCAATTCGTTCTTCTCATTCTTCACCACGGTCAAACCTCCTTTCTTTGGTACACAATGTACCGGGCTCACCCACTCGCTATGCGGAACCGGGTAGATGATTCCGGCATCAAGTAACTTGATAACCTCTTTCTTTACTGAGGACCATGTGTGGTTCGAGGACCGGTGGATGGTCGCTTCCTTGTGTGATGAGTGATTGACAACGTTGTGTGGACTGATTCTTGGCTAAGTATTGCAGGTGCAGGTTGCGGCTTGATCGGTGTTGGTGCAGGTGAAGAACAAGCGCGAAAGGTCGTCGCTGGTGAGGCCTCCAGGTGTGGAGAAGACAAGTAGGCTTCGTTCGAGGGACCCGGTGGCCAGCGGGGTCAAGTTCGGGCCGCATGGTGGCATGAACAGCAAGATGAAGTCAAGGACGGTTTCTTGGTAGAGCCTCAAAACCAAGGGCGAGTCGGGACTACGTGGGAGCCGAGTCATGAGTGGAGATTTGCGGAGGCTACACCGAGTTCGCGGGGTTTCCAGTGGCTCACCAGAAAACCATTGGGATCCTTGGTTGATCCACAAAGCCAAGACCGAAGAACAGAAGACGGTGCTGCAGCAGTGCCAGACCGGTCTGACCGATGGGTCTGACCGGTCTGACCGGTGGGTACCGGTCAGACCGGTGGGGAGCACCGGTCTGATCGGTGTGCGACGACGCAGTCCGGAGACTTCGAAGCGGAGGACACGCGTCGGGATCGCATGGCTTGCGTCGAGGCTACGCAGGGTGCGGTCGCCGGGCATCCGTCCGATGGAAAAGACATGAAGACTTCCAAATCCGCCCTTGAGGGGCTTGTATCCCTAGTTATTAGGAAAGGGCATTTTAGACATTCGGTTGCCTCCATATAACCCAAGAGGTGAGAGGATGGCAGCCAACTCTTGGAACCCTAGCTCATTTGTTTTCCTATTTTCCTTCCTATTTTCCTTAGGATTTCCATAGGACTAGCTTGAGAGCTTCATGGTGAGATCTTGTTGAAAGGTTTGGATGATCGGGCGGCAAGCTAGACCTTGTATGAACCTTTGTTGCATGTATAGATGATTCGGCGTGGTTCCTCAAGGTTTGGATGTGTGTTTCCCGGTTGTTCTTGGTGGTGATTTTCGGAGCCCACTCTTGGTGATTTCTTTGGGTTGTTTTTGGGACCTTTCTCTTGGGGATTTGATGGGGGAAATTTGTGGGAACCCTTCGTGGTTCTTTGGGCTGTGATTCCCCTGCCAAATCCATGAGTAAAGGGGCTCGATTTTGGGGTTTCTTGAGTTCTTGGGTTGGAAACGTTCTTGGCGGGATTTCTTCGATTCCTCCTTTTTGGACAAGTTTTGGTGGACGAAATCGTGGCTATGGACTCCTCTTGAGGTGTTCCTAATATCCCCAAAGTCTTGTTCATGTCCGTGGAGTGATTCGGGAGATCGAAGTTTGGTTTTGGGAAAGTTGACCCGCGGGTGCTGTTCATCCCGAGCTGCCCAGGCTACACCGTTCTGACCGGTGCTCTTGACCGGTCTGACCGGTGCAGCCCTCGGTGGGTTTTTGCTCGGGTGAACGTCTTGGTGTGTTCGCTGTTGTCCTGTGTTGGGACTGTTTCGAGTTTGGGTCAGTTTGGAGGCAGGTTGGCCTGTTTGGTGATTTGGGGTTTTCAGGCTGTGACCGGTCTGACCGGTGTGTCTCACCGGCCTGACCGGTGTGAAGCCACTTAGTGGGAATCGCCAAGTTTCACCAGCAGGGACCGGTCTGACTGGTGGTGCTCACCGGTCTGACCGGTGCTGGCCAGTGGACTCGAGGTTTGGTGTTCCGCTGTGTTCTCGAGTCGGAAGGCTGTGTTTGTTGGTTCCTAGGTCCAGTGGCACTCCAGTGGCTACGTGGGCTTGACCAACTTGGGTAGTGAGTCGGAGACGTGTGTTGGAAGCCGCGTTCATCTTGTTGGAGTTTCCATCTCTTACGAGAAGAATTTTTATCGGCTCCCATTCACTCCCCCCCCTCTCTGGTTTGCCGTATCGGTCCTTCAAGTGGTATCAGAGCCGGTTCGGATTTTTGTTGACTCTAACCAGTCTAAGATCCAAGGATGGCGTACCAGGAACGGGGTTCGGGTCCTCCACACTTCGATGGCAAGAACTACCAGATGTGGAGCAAGCGGATGGCGGCGTTCCTCCGCGGAAAGGGTCAGATCCTTTGGGATGTCACGGTGGACACAGGCTATGTCCAGCCAATGAACTTCCTCGCTCCAGGATCGAGGGACATGTTCGACGCCAACAACAAGGCAGTAGACTACTTGTTTCGTGCTTTGTGTCAGCTTGAGTTCGATCGGGTGCACACCGAGCACTTGGCTTGTAGGATTTGGTCGGTGCTGAAGGAGGCTCATGTTGGGAATGCCCAGGTTCAGGCACGAATGTATGCGACCTACCGGAGAGATTACAAGAACTTCACTCATCTCCCCGGTGAGTCCATCGATGCCTTGTTCCAGAGGTTCACGGTGGTTGTGAACAACATGAGGGCCAATGTGGACGTGCTCCCGTACGATGATCATGATAGAGCTGTCAATCTCTTACACTCTTTGGATCGTACGATATGGGGCGGAAAGTTCGAGGCCATTGTGGAGTCAGAGAAGTATGACACTCTGACGGTGAACGAGCTGTTTTCGAAGCTCAAGTCGGCTGAGGTGGATAGGGGCATGACTGCCAAGCTCGAGAGTCCGACTGACTCCCATAGTCTCGCCCTCGTTGGTGGTTCCAAAGGAAAGGCTAACTCTAACCCATCCACCTAGATGTTCTCTTTCTCCTCTTTGATGTCTATGCCAGATGAGGAGTTCGACGTGCTTGGAGAGGACGAGCTGGCGCTCCTGACGAGGCGGTTCGAGAGGCTGCACGAGAACCGAGTGAACATGAGGAGGAACACGAGGACATGCTTCCAGTGCGGCAAGCCGGGACACTTCGTCGCCGACTGCCCAGAGAAGGCCGAAAACAAGGACGGCTACAAGCACAAGCCGAGGATGGATGGCAAGTACCATTTGAGGCACGACCACAAGGGCAAGTACAAGCACAAGCACAAGGACGAGCGACGATCGAGGAAGAAGGAGAGCCGAGGCAAGGCCCGAGCGATGGTGGGAGCAAGCGACGTCGACTCCAGTTCCGCGTACTCCACCTCGAGCTCGAGCAGCAGTGAAGACGAAGGCGATCGTCGCAAGAACAGGAGGTCGTCCAAGAACCTGAGCGGGCTGAGCTGCTTCGCCAACGACGGCTTCTGCACCATGGCTTTGAGCTCCGGCAGCAAGAAGAGCCACCAGATCGACTCGGACTCCGACTCCGATGACGAGGTGCGTGATGAGCTTCCCTTCTTGCGCCAGGAGAATGAGAGGCTTGGCTCTTTGATTGATAACCGTGATGACATGCTTAGAGAGGCCATGAAAATGATAAAAGAGCTCAGGGCTTCACTCGAGGATGCTAGGACTAGAGTGGCTGAGCTAGAGACACAGGTGCTTGATAGCAAGCTTGAGATTGATTCCCTCAAGGCTAGCCCTGTTGTTTCGGATGAGGTTGATTGTGCTGATTGTTCCATTTTCCTTGCTGATCTTGCTTTGTTCAAGGAAAAGCATGCCTCCAAGTGTGAGGAACTAGACGTGCTTAGGGTTGAAGTGGCTGAGCTGAAATCTAGATCTGCTTTGCTAGGTGCTTGCACTTCTTGCCCTGTTTTGCATGCTAAGATTGATGAGATGCATGCTTACACCAGTTCTCTTGAGGCTAAGCTGAAGGAACCCATTCCTACATCATGCTCTACCTGTGAAATGCATGCTTTGAAAAATTTGGAACTTGCACATTATGTTGATCGTTTGCAGGATGAGAATGATGAGCTGAGGAAGTTGATGGGTTGGTTGTCTGGTCATGAGCCTCAGTTGAGGATGATGATCGAGGCCTTTAAGAAGCAAGATGGTGAGGGACTTTTGGCAAACAAGGTTGGTGAGGAAAGTGGAGAGAATATCCCGGAGCCACCAAAAACCCACCACAAAAATGATTTCCCTCCAAAACCCAACCATCTTAGGAACCGACTAGACACAACCCCAGCTCTACCCGTGTTTCCTACACCCACAAATGATCTCCGAAAGCCTATCAAGTTTGTGAGCACTTCGGGGAAAGTGTTCTTTGGGAAGGAAAGTGAGAAGGCTAGTGAGGGGCAATCGGTGGAGGAGTTGAGTGGAGAGAAACCAAGTGAGCAGCCACATCCCATGTAACATCCTGGAATTTTCCCCGGAATATAAGCAATGCGAAAATGTGGATTTCAAAATTTCGATTTGAAATTGAGTGCATAATTTCGATCGAGACCTTAGGTGCATCCCTGAGCTACCGGAAGCTCTTTTAACCTCAGTCGACCTTCAAATCTTTTCCAGCCCAATCTCTTCGGAAGTGCTCGGGAAGTTTTTAAATGGATTATGGATTATTTTCCGACTCTTCGAATTGATCCTTTGCAAATGGTTTGATTTCGGGGAATAGACTATAATTCGTTTGAATTAAACCTCCCACGGGCTCATTTGAATTATGACGATGTTTCCGGCTTCTCGGGTTAATACTTTGTTATTTAATTCAATCCCGGAAAAATAGTCTAATTCATTTGTTCCCATCCCGTGAAGTAAACCGCTGTCAACTTATTTCGCTAGCAGCTGCTCCTTTTCCACTTCGTCAAGGCAACCACGCACAACAAGCACACCCCCCTTCAATCGTCCTTCCACCAAATCCAAGTTGCGGCTTTCCCTCCTCTTGGTGAATCACGCAGGAAGCAAAACAATAACAATCCACCTATCTCCTATCTCTCTTCTTTCTTCCACCAGAAGCAAGCCGAGACCTTCTGACCATCGTCCCCTTCTTGCCTTTCCAATCGTTCTGCAGCAAAGCAGCAAGCAGAAGCTGCGAGAACCAACCACTGCAATCACTCACCTCTCTCTCTCCTCTCCCAGATCAGCTAGCAGCAACTTGATATCTCTCTGAATTCTTCCATCGATCTGCAGCGAACAAGCAGTAACCCTGCTATTTTATTTCCCCCACCGAACAACACCACCCTTTCCTTCTCCAACCGAGCAGCAAGAAGCGAGCTGCAGCAATATCCTTTCTTTTCCCCAATCAAGTCAATCAGCTAGCAGCAGCCCGAACTTTTCCCTCCTCTTCCATGGCGAGCCTAACTAGATGGGAGTTCATCTTCCTCACGATGCCACCGCCAACACAGCCCAGTCGCATCTCTCCTCTCTCCTTTTCCAAAACAGCCAACAACAACCTTTCTCTCTCTCATTTCTCCAAATAAAATCTTCAGCAACCTACCTCTTCTTCTCTACCGAGCAAGAACGACCACCAACACCGTTTCTGAATTATGTCTACTGCAAGAACCAGCAGCTTGACCCCAATCCCTTCTCTAAAAATATAAAATCAGCCGACAGCAGCATCTCCCTGATTTCTTGTGTCGGCCCTTGGTGTGCAAGCTACCACCAGCAGTTTTTGTTCTCCTCTAATCAAAGCACGCAGATCAGCAAGCTAGCAGCCAGCTTTTGATCAATCTGCTCGTGGCTAATCTTTTCCACACCATGAAGCTACAGCCGGAACAGGCTTGCAAGTGAGCCATCTAATGTTTTCTTGCAAGCCATATATGTTTGATAGTTTGACCAGGATCCTTAATCTTTCTTTCGTGTGCATTGCTCGCTATCGAGCAGTGTGCCAAGGCTCTAATCTGCTAAAGCTGGAGTGCTTCCTAGCTTGTGCTCAGGACACGGTCATGCGTGCCTAGCAGCTACATGTTCTGAACAAGGCCATGTCTGCTTGCTAGTCCTAGGTTGACCATGTGTTTTAAATCAGCTAGGTGCTAGTTCAGTTTGAAGCTCTAACTGAACCTTTGCATACCTGTGAGGTCTCTATCTACACCTACTCAACCCCTACTTTATTGCCAGCTCGTGTCCAGTCCACAAGCAATTAAGCAGCAGCAGGCGTAAGCGTTGGAAGACTCTGCACGTACTAATTAAATCATCCATGGATTTTAATCCTGGCTGCACCATGCGATGTTAGCATGTTCTGCCTTCCTGTAGCTAGTGAGCACCTCCTTAGGTGTTAATGCTACTAAACCATCGGCCATGCCACACACCAGCCATGCAATTATCTTGTAGCAAGCTAACAGATAATCTACGGCTATCCAGCTAGCTGTGTGCAGTCGGTCCAGCAAGCTGTAGCAGTCATGTATGTGCTATCTAGCCTTAACTCCTTACCTCTCCTGCTTGGGTGCTGCTTGGTGAGCAGCAGCACTTACCCTTTTTCCGCCAAGCCTTAATCTTAGCACCAGGTGCATGTTCTCTTTATATCCTTCAAGTCCCGACCATACCTATCGCCGCGACTGTGTCACAACTTCATCGTGCACGGCGCGTGCGCTGACCAAGCGGTCGACCATGTCACACCTCTGTCGTGTTCCAGCTTGAGCCGAGTCTCTTAACCACACATCTCTTCTAGCTGATCAATCCTGCACGATCTCTCCATTCTGACCAAGGGACCTACGGACTTACCGTTGGGTTCCACTAACATGTGAGGCCGCTAACTACCCAACCTGATCTCATCTGGCATACGGGACCCACAGGGTGACTTGTGGTGTTCCGGTTGACCTTTGATCTTTCCCTTTGACTTGGTCAACAAAGATCGTTGACTCGCCAACTTACCTTGCTGACCAACCCAAAACCTAGCTTCTGGTTTCCTAACCCCCCTGACTTGTGTTTTCTGTGCTTTATCGCAATTAACTAAATTCATAAAATATTTCTTTATTTGAAAATCAATAATAAATTGATCCTACCTTAGAAAAATATGAAATCTGTTTATGTATTCTTCTAAAATCATGAAGCACCCGTTAGACTAGCGTTTGGAGTTATTTGGTTCTTCATTGCTTCTCTTTGGAGTTATTTGCATCTAGACACCGTGTTTATTTATATTTGCGAATCTAGGAATCCCCGGAGCCGAGGAGTCGAGCCAGAAGATCGAGAACAACTATGGAAACTTCGACGACTACTTGCACACAGGTGTTCACGCCCGACTGATTCTGAAATACCTATTAGGCATTGCTATGTAGAATGCTAGCGCTTTACTTTAAATGCATGATGATGATGAACCTTGCACTGCCTTCTTTAATTATCCTGCCCTTGATTGTCCTACTACTATATATGTTTATAAGCGTGTATTTGCGCTGAGCTTCGCGATGCATGTGTTTGGGATGGGAATAGTGGTTCTTGGCGTGAGTGGGGTAAAACTGGCAGGAGAAGGCGTTTTGGGTACTTTGGCGGGGGTGAGCTCGAAACAACCGATCTGGGATCGGGGATAGGGGTGCACTCCTCAGTGTATCCCTACTGTGACGGTTTTTGGAGCACAGGTGTTGGGGTTTTAACTGCGGATGGAGGACATGAGCTTGCCCCGGTCTGAAACCGAGTGGATCAACTTGTCCATAGGACTTTCGTACACACCACCTCGCCGAGCGTGGGGTTAGGGCCGAGTTGAGCTCAGCAAGTGCGGAACCATACCTGCTTAGGAAGGATAGAGGGTATCAGTGGGGGAGCGGTGGAGGTGAGACCACCCTCTCAGAGCGACTCCCGTGTGGCCACACGGGGGCATTTCACAGTTCCGGTGCAATCCCCACTGCGGGGGGGATTGTTTTGAGGGCCGGATGCAGGATGGGACCGTAACTACCGAGAGTTCGCGCGGTTGGGTTGGTTCAGTCGACTAGCTACCGGCTGGATTCCATCCCGGGTTGGGTACAGGTGTACACGCTCTGCAGAGTTTCGATCTATACGTATAGCCGCGTCCTCGGACATGGACAAATCTTGAAGACATGTTCGTTCCTCATATTTTGGGATTTCTACCTCCCCCTATAGTTGAGAGTGTGGTGAGCCGTGGTTGCAGTCGGCTAGAGGAGAGTGGCTCCCTCTACCTCGTTGATCCGATTGCAATCATTGAGGTGCGAGGAGAGGAAGTTCTCACATCGACCCTAGATGGAGTTAGGATGTGGAGACGGGGCCCTGGGGTACCAGTTGGTTCCGAGCTGTGTTTGAGAGTATGGTTTGGGACTTATATGGAGATGTTTTCTATTTATGCTTCGCTGCTGCTGCATAGGAAGCCTGAGCTTCTACCTTGTCACTTTTCTTATCCTTTAGAGATAGGCCACTTAAAGCTGCATACAGTCGGTGACGTGAACATATCCCGTTCCTTGGGGATAGTTTTGTGAGTGTGCAGGATTGGACTTGGTTGAGAGTCCGGGTTCGGGGAATCCATGAAGGAAGGATTGTGTTGCTTCGCTCAAGGATGCCTGTGGTGAAGATTGAGGATGAAGACTTGAAGCCCTAGCTACCGCTACGCAGGATTTCTACTTGTCGCTTAGCCCAAGGGGCTTGTACTAAAATTCGTATACCGAGTTGTTTCGGATGTAAATATTATGTTTTGTACTCTGATTTCGTTGTATGGAAATGATATTATTCTGTAATGAGTTCTGTACGTGATAGCTACCGATCCAGGGACTATCACAAGGGTACAGGGAGTCGGGTTTTCCTCACCGAAAACCCGGGTAGTTACATCCCAAGCCTAAGCCTAAGCTTGTGAGGTTCCATTGTGGCTATTGTGGGAGAGATGGCCATAAGGAGGAGTTTTGCTTCAAGAGGAAGCGAGAGGAGAGAATGGCAAAGGAGTGGGCCAACAAGGACAAGTACCACCCTTCCGATGGTGTACTTGAGCCTCGTGTGCAGATGCCCAGGGCCAAGGTGAGTGTGAGGACAGTTCGGGCTTGGGGAGGGCGGAAGGTTGCTGGAGGCGCTGCTGCCCAGGTCACACCGGTCAGACCGGTGTGGGGCACCGGTCAGACCGGTGCAGGCCTGGACAGACAGCTGTTCGGGTTTCATGCTCGTACAGGTGCGAGGGTTGTTTCTGGTGGTCGTGGTTCTGGTGGCTGGGCTGGAGAGCGTGCAGGTGGTCAGTTTGCTAGGCGTTCTCCTCCTCGTGCTCAATACGGGGATCGGAGGGGCCGTAGCTTTGAGTTGGAGAGGAGGGACGTACCACGGGCTTTCTTGCATGGTTTTGGCCCTCCTCCAGTTAGAGAGGGATGGTTCCCTCATGGTGGATACCGTGCTGGTGTTCGTGGAGGTAGCTTTGGGAGGAAAGATGGTTTGGATGGTGCTAACCCCACTTTCGAGCAAATGGCTCGGCACTGGTTTTACTATTATGGTACTAACCACAGTGCTGAGTCGTTTGTTCGCTCACGTGCTCGTTTTTGAATTTCAGGTGGGAGACTTGAAGAACATTTGGTTGATTGACTCCAGTTGCTCGAGGCATATGACCGGAGACAAGGGGTGGTTCTCAAGTCTCGTTCCCGTGGTGACCAGGAGGTACATCACTTTTCGGGACAATGGGCGTGGGCGTGTGCTTTCAGAAGGTGAGATCAAAGTGAGTGACAAGATCACTCTGAGGTGTGTTGCTCTTGTTCAATCGCTGGGGTACAATTTGCTTTCTGTGTCCCAGCTGTTGGATGAGGGCTTTGAGGTGTTGTTTCGGCCAGGTGGTTCTCGGATTTTGGACTCTCGAGGGGACCTTGTCTGTATGGTCGTTCCCGAGGGTCAGGTGTTTCGTGCTGTTTTTTCTCAGTCTTCGGGTGTGGAGCGTTGTTTCTTGGCTGGTTCTTCGAGTGAGTTGTGGAAGTGGCATAGGAAGTTGGGTCACTTGTGCTTTGACCTTTTGTCTCACTTGAGTAAACTCAATTTGGTCCGAAGATTGCCACGGTTGAGGCTTGAGAAAGAGTTGGTTTGTGCGCCTTGTAGGCATGCCAAGATGGTAGCCTCTTCTCACCCGCCTCTCACTGATGTGATGACTGAGCGTCCATGCGAGCTGCTCCATATGGACCTTGTTGGCCCAGCTCGTGTGCGATCTGCGGGTGGGAAGTGCTATGTCCTTGTTGTGGTGGACGACTACTCTAGGTATGCTTGGGTGTTCTTTCTCGAGGATAAGGGGGAGACGTTTGGTTTTGTTCGAGATCTAGTCTTGAGGTTGAGGAACGAGAGGCACGGAGATGCCATACGAGCAATCCGCAGTGATAATGGCTCGGAATTCAGGAACTCTCGTTTTGAGACCTTTTGCCATGACTTGGGTCTTGAGCACCAGTTTTTGAGTCCGTATACGCCTCCCCAGAATGGTGTTGTGGAAAGGAAGAACAGGACCTTGTGCGAGATGGCTCGGACGATGCTCGATGAGCATAGGACTCCGAGGAGGTATTGGGCTGAGGCGGTGAATACCGCGTGCTATGTGTCAAACAGGATCTACCTCAGAGTGCACAAGAAGAAAACGTGCTATGAGTTGATGCACGGTCGCACACCCAAGGTGAGTCACTTCCATGTCTTTGGTTGCAAGTGTTTCATTCTGAAGAAAGGCAGGAAGTTTGGATAAGTTTGAGGCTAGGTCTGTCGATGGCATTTTCTTTGGTTATGCATCTCATTCTAGAGCATATCGTGTGCTCAATCTTGAAACTAACCAAATCGTGGGGACTTGCGAGGTAACCTTCGACGAGACACAGCCACGTAGTCAGCTTGTCTTTGAGTGTGCAGGTGATGATGAACTTGGCGAGGAGATCTTTCTGGATGAGGAGCATGAACATGGAGACGATGAGGATGGTGGTGTGGTGCCCCCGGCTGAACATGTACCCACTACTTCGACTACGGTGGTGGGCGGACCTACTCCCACACCTACGACGACAAATCAAGAAAGAGGAGAAGCTATTGTTGAGGGGGAGGTAGCATCAAGGCGAGAACCACCCCGGCGAGTACAAGTGGATCACCCAGCTTCAAGGATTATCGGCGACCTGAATGAACGCACTACACGGACGAGGGTTCGAAACAATTCCCATTTTGCTCATGCTGCATTTGTTGCTACTTTTGAGCTAAGGACATTGGCCACGCACTATCTGATCACAATTGGGTTAATTCGATGCATGAGGAGTTGGAGAACTTTGAGAGGAATCAGGTGTTGGAGTTGGTTGACCCTCCCCCAGGGTGTAAGCCGATTGGTACAAAGTGGGTGTGGAAAAATAAAGAGGGAGAGAAAGGTGAAGTGGTGAGGAACAAGTCAAGGCTTGTTGCTCAGGGGTTCAGTCAGAAGGAGGGGATAGACTACGAGGAGACCTTTGCTCCCGTAGCCCGTTTAGAGGCAATTAGGATTCTTCTAGCCTTTTCCGTGGCTAAAGGGTTCAAGTTGCACCAAATGGATGTGAAGAGTGCCTTCTTGAACGGTGTGTTGGAGGAAGAAGTGTATGTGAGGCAACCTCCGGGGTTTGAGAGTGAGAAGTACCCCCACCGGGTGTACAAGTTGAGGAAGGCGCTTTATGGCTTGAAGCAGGCGCCTAGAGCTTGGTATGGTAGGTTGTGGGGGTTCTTGTTTGCGAGAGGTTTTGAGATGGGGAAGGTCGATCAGACCTTGTTTCTTCTGAGGCAGGGCAGAGATATCCTGATTGTGCAGGTGTACGTGGATGATATTGTCTTTGGTGGCTCGTCTAACTCTCTTGTTGCAAGGTTTGCAGAGGATATGAGCAGGGAATTTGAGATGAGCATGATGGGCGAGTTGCAGTTCTTCCTCGGGCTACAAATCAAGCAATCAAAGGAAGGAACATTTGTGCACCAAGCCAAGTACACCAAGGACATTGTGCGGAAGTTCAAGATGGAGGATTCCAAGGCTATGACGACGCCGATGAGTACAACTATGGCTCTTGATGCAGACGAGGAAGGTGAACACGTGGACCAGAAGGAGTACCGGAGCATGATCGGGTCACTCCTCTACTTGACGGCGACGAGGCCGGACATCCAGTTCTCGGTATGTCTGTGCGCTTATTTTCAAGCGTCTCCGAGGACTTCGCATCGGCAAGCGGTGAAACGAATTTTCAGGTACTTGCGTCACACTCCCGACTTCGGCCTTTGGTACTCCGCGTCCTCTTCTTTGGCGCTTCATGGTTTTTCAGACGCGGATTTTACCGGATGTCGGTTGGATAGGAAGTCCACTTCTGGGACTTGCCAGTTTTTGGGTTCCTCTTTGGTGTCTTGGTCTTCCCGCAAGCAGTCGAGTGTTGCTCAATCCACGACCGAGGCTGAGTACGTTGCCGCTGCTAGTTGTTGCTCTCAGCTCCTTTGGATCACCTGCACCATGAGTGACTTTGGTGAGGAGTATAACCTTGTCCCACTTCAATGTGATAGCACCAGTGCCATAAGCGTTGCAAAGAACCCAGTGCTCCATTCCAAAACCAAGCACATAGAAGTGAGGTAGCATTTTCTGAGAGACAACGTTGAGAAAGGAAAGATAGCTTTGATCCATGTACCCACACATGACCAACTAGCCGATATTTTCACCAAACCCCTAGATCAAGCAACTTTCACTCGTTCGCAGGGGGAACTTGGTGTGTGTTTGATTTCTTGAGTTGGGTGTGTGGGAGCTCCTTTGTAGCATATGTATAGCTTTCCTTTGTGCATTTCTTGCATTTGGCATGGCATATGTAACATGATGTATAGGCATCCTTGTATCTTAGATTGCATGCATTTTGTATCATATGCATTGGATAGGAAAAGCTTCTCTCATATACATTGTTCACCATGGAATGAGATATATGTTTTTGTGAACTTGTTTGGTATGCTATGGTTAGTTTGGCTTAGCTCTTGATAATCTCGGTTTATTTCCATGGTTGAGGCTATGTTTTTGAAAAATGTCACATGTATGCTCTCTCATGTGTAAATGCCTTTATATGATCTTGACATGTTCTAGTGGTTTTGCTATGCTTAATTTGTGGTTGGATAGCTAGCTTATTGATCATATGGGGCCAAAGGCTCATTTGCCATCATGAATGTTTAGCCCTCTTGCTTTATCTTGTGGAGGGGCATAAGTTCCTTTTTGTCGCAAAGACATTTCATGTACCATGTAACAATCTGAAAATGAAATGTAAAATGCTTGGAAATGTGCTCCCATGTCATATGTGCTGAATTTAATTTGCTTTGGGTGCTAAACCGTTGTATGATGCCTACCAATGAGAAGTCTCATATATAGAAGTAGGCACATGACTCGGTGGCTTTGACATGACATGAGGTGCTTGTGGGTGTTTGTGATGGTCTTATGATTAGAATGGTTGTCCAATCATGAAGTTTGTGTGGCTTTGTCATTTTGACATGTTTTGCTCATGTTTAGGACTTTGCTCATGAGAGGCAAGTTTTTCGCAAAATTGCCCAAATCCGTCTTAGCTTCGTCCAATGGTTGTGAAACTTGGTGATCATGTAGTTGAGAAGCTGTAGGGTATCTAACTTGCTCATTTGGACATGTGTAGCATTCCTTGTTGAATTTTGTCTATTTGAGAAGCTCTAGGTTGCATTTTTTGCATTTTTGGCTTGATTCATGCATTGCCAACAAGGGGGAGAAGTTTGAGCTTGAAATGGCTTACTGGGTGCATTTAGAAGGTTTTCAGGTGGTTTCGAGCCATTTCTGGGTTCTGTAGTGCACCGGTCCGACCGGTCTGGGTCACCGGTCTGACCGGTCAGAGTGTGCTGGTCCTGTGCACATGTTGGGCACCGGTCTGACCGGTGGTGTTGGCCGGTCTGACCGGTGTAAGCTGAAGTTGCTGTAGCTGCCCTGTGTTCAAGTGGTTTGCATGCATACGTCCAGGGGGAGCTGCATTGGTTCAGGGGGAGCTTGCATGTGTGCAGGGGGAGCTCTTTGTGGTTTTCGAGCTTTGGTTTGGTGGTTTGCGCTCTTTGCTTGAGCTTTCCTTTGTCTCAGATGTGTCGAGCCGTTGCCCTTGCCTAAGGGGTCCGAGACTTGTCTTCTTCAAGTGATCTTGCTCTTTGCCTTTGTTTGGCTTTCAATCGCTTGTTGGAGTTTCTTTTCTTTCGTTTCTTTTCTTTTCTCTTGTGTTACTTCATGTGGGTGTTGTCAATGCACCCATCAAGGGGGAGATTGAGGACCATGTGTGGTTCGAGAACCGGTGGATGGTCGCTTCCGTGTGTGATGAGTGATTGACAACGTTGTGTGGACTGATTCTTGGCTAAGTATTGCAGGTGCAGGTTGCGGCTTGATCGGTGTTGGTGCAGGTGAAGAACAAGCGCGAAAGGTCGTCGCCGGTGAGGCCTCCAGGTGTGGAGAAGACAAGTAGGCTTCGTTCGAGGGACCCGGTGGCCAGCGGGGTCAAGTGCGAGCCGCATGGTGGCATGAACAGCAAGATGAAGTCATGGACGGTTTCTTGGTAGAGCCTCAAAACCAAGTGCGAGCCGGGACTACGTGGGAGCCGAGTCATGAGTGGAGATTGGCGGAGGCTACACCGAGTTCGCGGGGTTTCCAGTGGGTCACCAGAAAACCATTGGGTTCCTTGGTTGATCCACAAAGCCAAGACCGAAGAACCGAAGACGGTGCTGCAGCAGTGCCAGACCGGTCTGACCAGTGGGTACCGATCTGACCGTGGGGAGCACCGGTCTGACCGGTGTGCGACGACGCAGTCCGGAGACTTCGAAGCGGAGGACACGCGTCGGGATCGCATGGCTTGCGTCGAGGCTACGCAGGGTGCGGTCGCCGGGCATCCGTCCGATGGAAAAGACATGAAGACTTCCAAATCCGCCCTTGAGGGGCTTGTATCCCTAGTTATTAGGAAAGGGCATTTTAGACACTCGGTTGCCTCCATATAACCCAAGAGGTGAGAGGATGGCAGCTAACTCTTGGAACCCTAGCTCATTTGTTTTCCTATTTTCCTTCCTATTTTTCTTAGGATTTCCATAGGACTAGCTTGAGAGCTTCATGGTGAGATCTTGTTGAGAGGGTTGGATGATCAGGCGGCAAGCTAGACCTTGTATGAACCTTTGTTGCATGTATAGATGATTCGGCGTGGTTCCTCAAGGTTTGGATGTGTGCTTCCCGGATGTTCTTGGTGGTGATTTTCGGAGCCCACTCTTGGTGATTTCTTTGGGTTGTTTTCGGGACCTTTCTCTTGGGGATTTGATGGGGGAAATTTGTGGTAACCCTTCGTGGTTCTTTGGGTTGTGATTCCCCTCCCAAATCCGTGAGTAAAGGGGCTCGATTTTGGGTTTTCTTGAGTTCTTGGGTTGGAAACGTTCTTGGCGGGATTTCTTCGATTCCTCCTTTTTGGACAAGTTTTGGTGGACGAAATCGTGGCTATGGACTCCTCTTGAGGTGTTCCTAATATCCCCAAAGTCTTGTTCAAGTCCGTGGAGTGATTCGGGAGATCGAAGTTTGGTTTTGGGGGAGTTGACCCGCGGGTGATGTTCATCCCGAGCTGCCCAGGCTACACCGGTCTGACCGGTGCTCTTTACCGGTCTGACCGGTGCAACCCTCGGTGGGTTTTTGCTGGGGTGAATGTCTTGGTGTGTTCGCTGTTGTCCTGTGTTGGGACTGTTTCGAGTTTGGGTCAGTTTGGAGGCAGGTTGGCCTGTTTGGTGATTTGGGGTTTTCAGGCTGTTACCGGTCTGACCGGTGTGTCTCACCGGCCTGACCGGTGTGAAGCCACTTAGTGGAAATCGCCAAGTTTCACCAGCAGGGACCGATCTGACTGGTGGTGCTCACCGGTCTGACCGGTGCTGGCCAGTGGACTCGAGGTTTGGTGTTCCGCTATGTTCTCGAGTCGGAAGGCTGTGTGTGTTGGTTCCTAGGTCCAGTGGCACTCCAGTGGCTACGTGGGCTTGACCAACATGGGTAGTGAGTGGGAGACGTGTGTTGGAAACCGCGTTCATCTTGTTGGAGTTTCCATCTCCTACGAGAAGAATTTTTATCGGCTCCCATTCACTCCCCCCCTCTCTGGTTCGCCGTATCGGTCCTTTGTTTACTACCTCTCGCATGGCATGGGTTAGCCTCCTTTGGTGGTCCACTACGGGCTTACATTGGTCTTCCATTGGTATACGATGAGTGCAAAAGGCTGGGCTAATTCCTTTGAGATCATTAATCGAATATCCAATCACCTTTCTATGTTTTTTCAATAAAATCAGCAACGCCTCATTTTCTTCGGGACTCAACTCGTCGCTCACAATGACTGGATAAGTTTTGTCTAGGCCCAAAAATTCATATTTTAATCTTTTGGGCAAAGGTTTAAGGTCTACCTCGGGCGCTTGTGGCTCCTCGAGTTTAATCTCTCCTATGTCTTCGAATTTTTCTTCCTCCACACTTCCATCATGCGGCTCTAAGCCTTTTGTTGCTTCTTCTAGTTCTTCATCTTGTTGATTACTAATTTGATTTTCTATCGCTCTTTGCAGCGGGTCTCTAAGGGTTTCAACAAAACAAAGACTATTTATCTCTTCTACTTCTTCATCTTCGGGAGGAAAGGGTGTAAGGTGTTTAGAAGCACGAAGAAAGTTATATGTGTACTTTGTTCCATTAAGGTTCATTGTTACTTTGCCTTCTCCGACATCTAACACGGCATCAACCAACTTAAGAAAGGGCCTACCTAAGATTATGTGATCATGATTACTATGGTAAGCGTCAATAACAAAGAAATCGGTTGGTATATAATTTCTAGAGATTTTTACTTTCATGTTGCAAGCAATACCTAGAGGTTTAATAGTTCTACCATCTCCCATAATTAATTTCGTTGATGTTGGAGCTAAGTCTAGGTTGTGGTTTTGAACTTTATCGTAAATTTTAGAAGATAGGACACTTACTTGTGCTCCGATGTCACATAAAGCTTTGCATTGAACTCCATCGATCTCGCAACTCAAGTGTGGTGTCATCTTCTCTTCTTCGAATCCTATCGTGTAGACTTCGGCGAGGCGAGCGTATGGTGATGCTTTGGGTTTGATCCCCATGATTCTCTTCACCTCGGCTATGTGTTCCGGATCCACTATATCATCTCCAAAGAGTTTTTGGAAGATCTCACCGGTGGTTTCAAGGTCGTATGAATTTTCCGCTTTCTTGTCCGGTGGGAAATCCACTTCCAATGCTCTTGCCATTCGCTTTTGATTAGGGAACAGTCTTCTCTTGTTGAATACTTCTCGGTAATCGATGGGAACCCAATCCATTGGTTCGAACTCCCTTAGTGGCTTCGCGCTTGACATGCTTCTCTTGTTCGGCTCATTCGGTACGGCGAAGTCGACGCTTGGGGTAGTTCTTGACTTGATGTGTTCTCCTTCAAGATTTTCCGTGATTGGTTCCTCTTTTGTGACTTCCGGGGTTGCCTCTTTAGAAAATTCAGCACACTTCTTCTTCCTCGAATTATATTCCGCCTCTTCCGCAAGTCTTGTTTCCCAATCTCTTCGCATGGCAGTCGCTTTACTAATTTTTTGTAGAAGTTGAGCGGCTTCCGTGAGTGTTTTCTCCATGAGATCCCCACCTGCACACATTTCGACGTGTTGCATGCAACTAGGGGTTAGGGAAAAGAAAAATGTATGCAAGAGTACGTCACCGGTGAAGCCGAGTCTTGGTCCTTGTTCGATCAACCCATTAAACCTATCCCAGGCTTGGTCTATCCCTTCCTCTTCTCCTTGCATGAAATTGATCACTTGCCTCCTTAGATGTTGAACCTTGCTAATTGGAAAGAACTTCTAGCAAAACTTCTTTGTCAACTTGTTCCAATTGCCTTCAACTTCAAAGGACGCAAACGAGTACCATGTCTTTGCATTGCCGGCAAGTGAGTAGGGAAAGAGATTCCATTTGAACCATTCATCGGGGACTCCTTCTTGACGCACCGTGTTGCATATCGTCGTGAAATCCCTTATGTGTCTATATGGGTTCTCCGTAACCATCCCTTCAAACGGGTTTGCCGCCACCATATCGATGATCTTGGATTTAATCTCATACTCGGTCGCTTCGAGCTTCGAATCCGACTCTTGTACTTTTATGTCTTCACATCGAGGGCTAGCGTAATCCCTTAGTGATTTCTCTGGTTCTTCCACGGGTTGATTAACGAACGCCATCTAGACAATAAGATAAAAACAAAAACAAAACAAGGTGTTTTTCTAGATAATAGGTGTTAGATAAAACAAATAAAAGATAAACTAAATATAAAACTAAGTTAAATGCAAATCAAACGATGTAAACTTGCTTGCTCCCCGGCAACGGCGCCAGAAAAAGGGGCTTGTTGACGGATAAAAGACGTATCCCTCTACGATCCGCAAGCGTACGGATCCCACACCTTTTTCACCACGGGATTCCCAAGGTTCTTGTCAATCCGCGGAGCAAGGGGATTACAAGCGTTTAATCTACTACGACGCACTAGTTACTAAACCCTAACTATTATTATACTAGAAAACAACTAAACTACACTAGAGAGAACGATATGTGAACAAGATAGGAGACACTCGCCCATGGGTCTACGATCATGCAATCAATTAAAGACATTAAACCGATCTAATCTATCGGGGGTTGTGACCACGGTTTCGCCCTTTTCCTCCTCTCGTACTGTCACTACGCGAAGGTATTCATGACTAGACCTATGATGGACACGGCGTATTGAATGGATCCAAGCGAGCATTGGAGCTCTACTCCCTTTACGGCAAGGTAGCTAACCTTAAGCATTAAAGTATATTCAACACAAGATGATAGATAGATATCCGACAAAGTATGATTACATCTTACGATCGATTACAACCTATGGACGAATAAGAAGATTACCCCATCAAAGTGCTGGACATAGCACCGTTGATCATGGTTTCCCTTCCGACGGTATCTTCCTTCTTCTCCATGAGAGGGTGCTTCCTTCGAGGTGGTTGATCTCCCTCCGAAGATCCTCCTCCTCTCTCTAGCTTGTGGATGGCCTCCTGGTGCGAATGGCTCTCTCCTTTCGTGATGGCGGTGCCTCCAGGCTTTTAGGGTTGATGATCCTTCGGGTGCAAGGAAAGGGGGGCCGAACCGATGCCGGAACTGGGATGGGCCGGCCGGCCTGGGCCGACCAACCCAGGCCCAATTCGGCCCAGTTCAGTCGCCCCTTCGCTCCCGTGGGTCCTCAGGTGATTATGCACTTTGCCCCCTCCACTTGCATGATTTTGGCGATGTTATCCTCGCGTCCAAGATGGAGGTTCTCTTCGCATGAAGTTCGGTCTTTTACGCTTCAATCCCCGGGGGTGTTCCTTTGTAACACTTCGGTCCTTGCCACCATTGGAAGTGATTTCATCAAGCTCATGAACATGAACAAGACTCCGTAAATGCTCCTTTGAACTTGTTGCGAATGCGTCCTTTATGTCCATGTTTTCCTACATAAACACAACACTTCCCAATGCATGCACATAGATGAACTTGTTATATGATTAGTGTGCCTAGTGGCGGGTTAGTTCCATAATCAAATCCAAACCAAAGTGTAATGAACGTGCTAGGTGCACCAAAATACACCGTCAACAGCTCTCTTTTGTTCCAGGGCTGGTCGAGAGGATTGATTCTTCAGAGCTCGCCTCACTGCTGCAAAGTGATTATCCAATTGTTAGATAGGCTCTAAAGAGGCTTTGATATCGTCAGGAAGCTCTTGGTTGATGGATTCGAGCACTTCTTCTAGAAGATCAACGTCCCTGACTTGATCTTGGATATCCCTTTGCAGCAAAGAGAGGATTTCTTTTAGCTTTGCTTGATTTTCCTCTGATAAAGCTTTGCCGGAGGATGCTTCATCTCTTGTTTCGGCAGTTAAGTCATCCACGGTAAAAGAAAGGCTGGGTGGTGATACAGCTTGATCCTGAAAGAAAAGCTTGCCAAATTAAGGATGATTTATTAGATGGAAATAAAAGAGATAAATATTCATGCCTACCTCGTTTCTGGTCTCCTGAGTTGGAGAAGGGAGTTTTTCAGGCTCGAGAAGGGGTTCTTGGATGTTCAGTCGAGGAGAAGCTTGAGGGGTCCCTGGTAAAGCTGAAGCTTCTAGCTGAGGAGAAGCTGGTGGAGTCCTTGGTAAGGCTGAAGCTTCTGGCTGGGGAGAAGATGGATCTATCCTTGGTGAAACTGGAGTTTCTGTTTGAGAAGAGGATGGTTGGATCCTTGGTGAGGATGGAACTTCTGTTTGAGGAGAGGGTGACTGGATCCTTGGTGAAGCTGGATTTGAAACATGTTGAGGAGAAGGACTCCTAACAGTTTGGCTCACCAATGTTTCCTCTGCAAATAATGAGTAGAGGGTAAATGCCAATGAAGAAAATGTTTTAAAAAAAGGGAAGATGGGGAAAATCTTACCAGTAGATGGAGCATTGGCAGATTCTGTAATGGTTGTTGGTTGCTGAGTTCTGGTCTGAAATTACACAAGAATAAAGATGATCAGGATGAAGAGTAGTTTTATGCTCAGGAAGGAAAATATGTTAACCTCAATAAGAACTCTTTTGGATGTTCTTTTCTTCTTGGTAGGTGGAGGAGCAACCAGGGATGGAGCTTTCCTTTTATAAGAGGCTGAACTGATGAGAGCTGGGTCTGATGTGGCATATCTGGACATCAGTTGAGCCAAGGTGGGAGATTGATATCCCAAGCAGAGATTGGGCCTGCAATGTTGTAGGAGATTGTCCTGGCAAGAGGGGCAGGCACTATATCCTGCAGAAAATGGCAAAAGATCCTGATCAGTAAAGAAAGACCTGGTTGAAAAGGAGGAGAAAAAAAATAAGTATGTTACCTCTGAAATTGGCTGGAAATCAGGCATTAGCTCAAGACAAAGAGAATGTACTAGCACATTGAAGGTGTGATCATGAAATTTTTGCCACCAGGAAGTAAAGGAGGGATGAGCTATTGTTATTGGCACAAAGGGCCTAGGTGCATAAATAGTTGAGCTGCACTGATACTCAAAGACCCTTTTTGCTTGCAGGGATTCCTTGATGTCCTCTCTGGGCTTAAGGAATTCATGAAGGAATAACCTTGGGGGGACTTGGCCGCATACTAGTTGTCTGGCCATCATATTTGGTTGATAGTACTCGAAGGTGCTCTGATTTTGCCTTTCTCCACTGAATTCTACTGGCAGGATGCATGGATGAATGAAGATATTGAAGATTGCTATAGATTTTACATCATTGCATCCAGCTTCAAAACTAAACTCACAAGGGAGAGTCAAGTTATCATTATTCAGATATGGAAGCCAAAGGGGATTGGCAAAGCCTTTGAAGAAGAGCTCAAAAAGTTGGCTAATGTTTTGGCTGATGGACACGGTTGTGGCAGCTTCTCCATAAGTCTGGCAACCTTTGGTGATCTGGATTTCCCCTTCCTTGTAGTTGGCTGAAGGAAAGTGCCGGTTGTTAAGGTCAATACCAACGATCTGGTACATGTATAGCTGTAGCCACATTTGAACAAACCACCAAGGGCCATTAACACAGGAGATCTTTTGGTTGGTGTGCATCAAGTAGGTGGTCTGGTGATGCATATGATATACACTCCCTAAGAGGTATTTTCCAAAAGGAATAAGATTACCAACAGCCAAGTCCTCAACCATTACAATGTGGTTTAGGGTTGGCTCATTGTCTTTGCCACAGAAGATGAATCTGCATAGCCACATGTTCAGAAAGGCCCTGTACTCAAATTCAAACAAAGGGCTATCAGACATATATTTTTGGATATATCTTTTATATCCAATCCCTGTTTTGACTCCTATTTGCCTGGAGGAGCCTTTGTACTTGTGTGGGTACACGGATCCTGTGACATCAAGGCCGGTTATCATATATACATCGGCCAAAGTAGGAGACATTGGCCCACGGCCAAAAAGAAAGGCATTGGCACCATTTGACCAAAAACGACAGGCTGCAATCAGAAGATTCTCATTTTTTGGTGTTTCAGCCAAAGATAATTCCAAACAATGGGCAATGCAAAGGCTATCCCAATTGCTTGTTTTAGCACTGTCATCATCGAGCATCCTCTTGTACCAGTTTCTCCAACCTGCAATTGGGGGAAGGGGCCAGTTTTTGAAAGCATCTTGCCATTCATGGGGTTTCGACAAAGCTGCTTTGAAAGGGATCCTCTGAGATTCGGCTACAATGAACTCAAAAGGGTCGGAGGTTCCCACGGGCCCGAGGAAATAAGATGGTTATTGGTCCTCGACGAGAATCAAAATTTTGGCGGCTAGAGCCTATCAAGAAGAAGAAGAGGCAAAAGGAAAAATCTAAGATGAAATTCGAAAAGTGATACCGAATGAGCTTTAGGAGGGTGAGATTTACCTGGAGAGCTTGGTCTTGGTCCGCCATTTGAAGATTTGAGCTCGAAAGATTGATGAACTAGGGTTTGGATCTGAGCGAAGATTCCAACGGTTTGAGGAGGAAAGAATGGGTGTTGAACGGATTCGGCTCGGAGACGTTGAGCATTTATGGTCAATTCCGGAATAAAATCACTTTTTATCCCGTAATTGAAGGGGCATATGTTAACACCAAAAATTGGTACTGGAAAGAGACTGACTTGTGGGCCGAGTTTGGTAAAGAAACACCATTCGACAGGAAATTTTCCTCAAAGGATTCGGTAAAGATGCCTGCGGTCGGTAGCGCGCCATCATTCGGCAGAAGGGCTGTTTTGCGCTTGGAAAAGGAAGCATTCGGGAATACGTGATGACGTGGCCTGAATATAAGGAAGGGACGAATTGATGACGGGTGCGAGACAGACATTGGCGCCGGGGCATTAATTTAGGCAATAAATGTTGTACTCGTGGTCGACTAGGAGTCGTGTTAGGACAAGGTTATAAATATAAACCCTTAGTGTTTGTAATAGGGATCGAACAATTTCACAACAAACCGGCCCTGTGCCAACCTTCGAGTCCTTTTGTCGAGTCGTCGAGTTCTTCGAGAGGAATCATCGATCCGTCGACCTCCGTAAGTACAGGCAACCTTGTATCATGCGGTGGATTTAGACCGTGATGCAAGTAGTCTTGTTACCATGCTTAGTATCATGCGGTGGATTTAAGCTTGGTTCGAGAGGGCTTTCTTGTTAGATCATGAGCCATGCGGTAGGCTAAGAACTAGCTTGGAGCTAGTTATCAGCTCTATTAGATTTGGCAAGATCTAATAGATTCATTAAGTTACCATGTGTTGCTTTGGATTTTGCTTCATGTTTAATTCATGTAACACTCTTTTGCCCAATTTAGATTGATTAGATTCGGTTCTATCTTGTTTACGATCCATATGATGAGTGTTCAAGTCTCCAACTCCATGGGGTGCATGGATCACGTGTTCTTTAATAGCCGAACTCGAATCAATCTAGATTGCCACGTGTTGTGGGTTCAAGCGTGTTGATTTAGCATAGTTTGTTCCTTCTCCACGGAACCCGAATCGGCTGTATAGATGTATTCGGCAGTCCTGCCATGGGTGAAACGTGCTCATAAGTTTGTTTTAAATAATGTATGCTTTTAGCCTTCCATGTTTAGATTGTATCATGCGGTGGATTGATCTACGCTTGGTTGGTGGCATGGTTTCAAACAAGTCGTATCATGCGGTGGATTAACTTGTTTGGTGCCACGCTCAACGGGTTTAAAAGTACCTAGACATGCGGTAGACTAGTGCTTTTGGCCTATGCATGCATGTTCATTGCAAATTTATAATCATGCTTCATTTTTATTTATTTTATTGTCATTTATCCTTAAAAATCGGTCATGATCTCGTGCGGTAACGTTGTTTAGACAAAGACCGATCTTTTGTCATGCTTACGTCATGCATTCGGCTATATCCTGTATACATGTTTTAGAGCTCCCGAATGATATTCAAATTGCTGACAGATAGCTTGTTGTAGCTATATGTCGTTTCGATTGGCTTTGTAGCCGTAAATACGGAACTGTCTAGCACCACCCGGCAAGTTCCAGGTTTTATCTAACTGTTTTCATCCTTTGTCAGTTTCAGGAAAATTGATTGGCACGCTTCGGATTCAGCACGTGTGTTAAGCCAGCTTTGTTCGGCTTGTTGTGTGCTTGGCGTGAGGTGCTGATTTTATGTCAACAGTAGGTACATGTTCAGCTGGGGGCACCACACCACCATCTTCATCATCTCCAAGTTCATGCTCCTCCTCCTGAAAGATCTCCTCACAAGCTCATCATCACCTGCACACTCAAAGACAAGCTGACTACGTGGCTGTGTCTCGTCGAAGGTTACCTCGCAAGTCTCTACGATTTGGTTAGTTTCAAGATTGAGCAAACGATATGCTCTAGAATGAGATGCATAACCAAAGAAAATACCATCGACCGACCTAGCCTCAAACTTATCCAACTTCTTCCCTTTCTTAAGAATAAAACACTTGCATCCAAAGACATGGAAGTGACGCACCTTGGGTGTGCGACCGTGCATCAACTCGTAGCATGTTTTCTTCTTATGCACTCTGAGGTAGATCTTGTTCGACACATAGTACGCGGTATTCACCGCCTCAGCCCAGAACCTTCTCAGAGTCCTATGCTCATCAAGCATCGTCCGAGCCATCTCGCACAAGGTCCTGTTCTTCCTTTCCACAACACCATTCTGGGGAGGCGTATACGGACTTGAAAACTGGTGTTCAAGACAAGAGTCATGGCAAAAGGTTTCAAAACGAGAGTTTCTGAATTCTGAGCCATTGTCACTGCGGATTGCTCGTATGGCATCTCCGTGCCTCTCGTTCCTCAACCTCAAGACAAGATCTCGAACAAAACCAAACGTCCCCCCCCTTATCCTCGAAAAAGAACACCCACACATACCGAGAGTAATCGTCCACCACAACAAGGACGTACCACTTCCCAGCTGCATATCGCACACGAGCTGGGCCAACAAGGTCCATATGGAGCAGCTCGCATGGACGCTCAGTCATAACATCGGTGAGAGGCGGGTGAGAAGAGGCTACCATCTTGGCATGCCTACACGGTGCACAAACCAACTCTTTCTCAAGCCTCAACCGTGGCAATCCTCGGACCAAATTGAGTTTACTCAAGCGAGACAAAAGGTCAAAGCTCAAGTGACCCAACTTCCTATGCCAATTCCACAACTCACTCGAAGAACCAGCCAAGAAACAACGCTCCACACCAGAAGACTGAGAAAAATCAGCTCGAAACACCTGACCCTCGGGAACGACCATACAGACAAGGTCCCCTCGAGAGTCCAAAATCCGAGAACCACCTGGCCGAAACAACACCTCAAAACCCTCATCCAACAGCTGGGACACCAAAAGCAAATTCTATCCAAGCGATTGAACAAGAGCAACACGTCTTAGAGTGATCTTGTCACTCACCTTAATCTCACCTTCTGAAAGCACACGCCCACGCCCATTGTCCCCAAAAGTGATGTACCTCCTTGTCACCACCGGGATGAGACTTGAGAACCACCCCTTGTCTCCGGTCATATGCCTCGAGCAACCGGAGTCAATCAATCAAATGTTCTTCAAGTCTCCCACCTGAAATTCAAAACTGAGCACGTGAGCGAACAAACGACTCAGCACTGGGGTTATTACCAAAAGTGTAAAACCAGTGCCGAGCCATTTCCACAAAAGTGGGGTTAGCACACTCCAAACCATCTTTCCTACCAAAGCTACCTCCACAAACACCACCATGGTAACCACTATGAGGGAACCATCTCTCTCTAACTGGAGGAGGACCAAAACCACGAAAAGAAAGCCATGGATCGTCCCTCCTTTCCAACTCAAAGCTACGACCCCTCCCATCCCCGTATTGAGCACGAGGGGGAGAACACCTAGCAAACTGACCCCCTGCAAACTCTCCAGCCCAACCACCAGAACCACGACCTCCAAAAACAAACCTCGCACATGTACGAGCATGAAACCTGAAATGCTGCCTGTCCAGGCCTACACCGGTCTGACCGGTGCCCCTCACCGGTCTGACCGGTGTAGCCCGGCCGGCAGCGCCTCCAACAGTCTTTCGCTCTCCCCAAGCCGGAACTATCCTCACACTAGCCTTGGCTCTGGGCATCTGCACATGAGGCTCAAGTACACCATTGGAAGGGTGGTACTTGTCCTTGTTAGCCCACTCCTTCGCCATTCTCTCCTCTCGCTTCCTCTTGAAGCAAAACTCATCCTTGTGGCCATCTCTCCCACAATAGCCACAATGGAACCTCACAAGCTTAGGCTTAGGCTTGGGTTGGGGCTGCTCACTTGGTTTCTCTCCACTCGAATTCTCCACCGGTTTCTCCTCACTAGCCTTCTCACTCTCTTTCCCAAAGAACACTTTTCCGGAAGTGCTCACAAACTTGATAGGCTTTTGGAAATCATTTGTTTGTGGGGGGAACACGGGTGGAGCAGGGGTTGTGTCTAGTCGGTTCCTAAGATGGTTAGGTTTAGGAGGGAAATCATTTTTGTGGTGGGTTTTTGGTGGCTCGGGGATATTCTCTCCACTTCCCTCACCAACCTTGTTTGCCCCAAGTCCCTCACCATCCTGCTTCTTGTATGTCTCGATCATTATCCTCAACTGAGGCTCATGACCAGACAACCAACACATCAACTTCCTCAACTCATCATTCTCATCCTGCAAACGATCAACATAATGTGCAAGTTCCAGATTCTTCAAAGCATGCATTTCACAGGCAGAGCAAGATGTAGGAATTGGTTCTTTTAACTTAGCCTCAAGAGAAACAGTGTAAGCATGCATCTCATCAATTTTACCATGCAAGACAGGGCAAGAAGTGCAAGCACCTAGCAAAGCAGGCCTAGACTTAAGCTCAGCCACTTCAACCCTAAGCACATCTAGTTCCTCACACTTGGAGGCATGCTTTTCCTTAAACAAGGCAAGATCAGCAAGGAAAATAGAGCAATCAGCACATTCAACTTCACCAGAAACAACAGGTGAAGCTTTCAGAGAGTCAATTTCAATCTTAGCATCCAAATTTTGTGTTTCTAACTCAGCCACTCTAGTCCTAGCATCCTCAAGTGAAGCCCTAAGCTCTTTCCTCATTTTCTTGGCCTCTCTAAGCATGTCATCACGATTATCAAGCAACAAGCCAAGTCGTTCATTCTCCTGACGCAAGAAGGGAAGTTCATCACGCACCTCGTCGTCGGAGTCAGAGTCCGAGTCACTCTGTGTGCCCTTCTTGCTTAAGTAGCTCAGCGCCATAGTGCAGAAGCCGTCTCTAGCGAAGCAGCTCAGCCCGCTCAGGTTCTTAGACGACTTCCTGCTCTTGCAACGATCACCTTCGTCTTCACTGCTGCTTGAGCTCGAGGTGGAGTACGCGGAACTGGAGTCGACGTCGCTTGCTCCAACCATCGCTCGGGCCTTGCCTCGGCTGTCCTTCTTCCTCGATCGTCGCTCGTCCTTGTGCTTGTTCTTGTGCTTGCTCTTGTGGTCACGCCTCGACCGGTACTTGCCATCCGTCCTTGACTTGTGCTTGTAGCCATCCTTGTTCTCGACCTTCTCCGGGCAGTCGGTGATGAAGTGTCCCGGCTTGCCGCACTGGAAGCATGTCCTCGTGTTCCTCCTCATGTTCACCCGGTTCTCGTGCAGCCTCTCGAACCTCCTCGTCAGCAACTCCAGCTCGTCGTCTCCAAGCACGTCGAACTCCTCATCTGGCATAGACATCAAAGAGGACAAGGAGAACATCCTGGTGGATGGGTTAGTGTTAGCCTTTCCTTTCGAACCACCAACGAGGGCAAGACTATGAGAGTCAGTCGGGCCCTCGAGCTTGGCTGTCATGCCCCTATCCACCTTAGCCGACTTGAGCTTCGAGAACAGCTCGTTCACCGTCAGAGTGTCATACTTCTCCGACTCCACAATGGCCTCGAACTTTCCGCCCCAAATCGTACGATCCAAAGAGTGTAAAAGCTTGACAGCTCTATCATGATCATCGTACGGGAGCACGTCCACATTGGCCCTCATGTTGTTCACAACCACCGTGAACTTCTGAAACAAAGCATCGATGGACTCACCGGGGAGATGAGTGAGGTTCTCGTACTCTCTCCAGTAGGTCGCATACATCCGAGCCTGAACCTGGGCATTCCCAACATGAACTTCCTTCAACACCGACCAAATTTTACAAGACAAGTGCTCGGTGTGCACCCAATCGAATTCAGGCTGACACAAGGCATGAAACAAGTAGTCGACCACCTTGTTGTTGGCGTCGAACATGTCCCTCCATCCTGGAGCAAGGAAGTTCATCGACTGGACATAGCCATTGTCCATTGTGACATTCCAAAGGATCTGACCCTTTCCGCGGAGGAACGCCGCCGTCCGCTTACTCCACATCTGGTAGTTTTTGCCATCGAAGTGTGGAGGACCCGAACCCCGTTCCTGGTACGCCATCCTTGGATCTTAGACTGGTTAGAGTCAATCAAGACCCGTAACCGGCTCTGATACCACTTGAAGGACCGATACGGCGAACCAGAGAGGGGGGAGTGAATGGGAGCCGATAAAAATTCTTCTCGAAGGAGATGGATACTCCAACAAGACGAACATGGCCTCCTACACACGTCTGCGACTCACTACCCAAGTTGGCCAGGTCCACGTAGCCACTGAGTGCTACTGAACTTAGGAACCAACACACAGCCTTCCGAGCCAAAACACACCAACACGCACAGCGGAAACTTGCACGGCTTGCTGCCTGTGCTGCACCGGTCAGACCGATGGCTTGCGCCGGTCAGACCGGTGACACCGGTCAGACCGGTGGACAGAGCCGGTCAGGCCGGTGGCTACAGTAGCCGCACAACAAGTGTTCCAGAGAGCCTCAACGACTTCTCTAGGCCCTGGAACAAAAACACCCCTAAACGACAACCTGCGCAGAAGGAAAACCCTACTCAAAACCTAGCAAAACAACAACTAACAGACCAAGAACAGACCAGCAGCACCAAGACCTAAAGACACACGAGTCCAGCAGTTCACCCGAGGCAAATCCCAGAAGTGGCTTGCACCGGTCAGACCGGTGTAACCTGGGCAGCTCGGGATGAACAACACCCGCGGGTCAACTCCCCCAAATCTAAGCCTTGATCTATCGAATCGCTCCACGAACTTGAACAAGACTTTGGGGATAGTAGGAACACCTCATGACGAGTCCATAGCCAAGTTTAATCCCACCAAAACTTGTCAAATCAAGAGGAATCGAAGAAATTCCGCCAAGAACTCCTCTAACCCTAGAACACCGAAAACCCCAAAATCAAGCCCCTTAACTCACGAATTAGGGAGGGGAATCAAAGGCAAAAGAACCACGAAGGGTTCCCACAAATTTCCCCCATCAAATCCCCAAGAGCAAGGTCCTGAAAACACCCCAAGAAAACCACCAACAGAGGGCTCCAAAAATCACCACCAAGAACAACCGGGAACAACACAACAAAGCCTTGAGGAACCACGCCGAATCATCTATACATACCAAGGAGGTTCATACAAGGTCTAGCTTGCCGCCCGATCATCCAACCCTCTCACAAAATCTCACCATGAAGCTCTCAAGCTAGTCCTATGGAAATCCTAAGAAATTAGGAAGGGAGAATAGGAAAGCAAACGAACTAGGGTTCCAAGAGATGGCTGCCATCCTCTCACCTCATGGGTTATATGGAGGCTAGCCTAAAGTCTAAAATGCCCTTACTTAACAACTAGGGATACAAGCCCCTCAAGGGTAGTTTTGGAAGTCTTCAGATTTTTTGCATCGGACGGATGCCCGGCGACCGCACCCTGCGTAGCCTCGACGCAAGCCATGCGATCCCGACGCGTGTCCTCCACTTCAAAGTCTCCAGACTGCATTGTCGCACACCGGTCAGACCGGTGCTCCTCACCGGTCAGACCCACCGGTCAGACCGGTCTGGAGCTGCTGCAGCACCGTCTTCGGTTCTTCGGTCTTTGCTTTGTGGATCAACCAAGGAACCCAGTGGTTTTCTAGTGAACCACTGGAAACCCCGCGAACTCGGTGTAGCGTCCGCCAATCGCCACTCATGACTCGGCCCCCACGTAGTCCCGGCTCGACCTTGGTTTTCATGCTCAACCAAGAAACCGTCCATGACTTCATCTTGCTGTTCATGCCACCATGCGGCCCACACTTGACCCCGCTGGCCACCGGGTCCCTCGAACAAAGCCTACTTGTCTTCTCCACACCTGGAGGCCTCACTGGCGATGACCTTTCACGCTTGTTCTTCACCTGCACCAACACCAGTCAAGCCGCAAACTGCACCTGCAATACTTAGCCAAGAATCAGTCCACACAATGTTGTCAATCACTCATCACACAAGGAAGCGATCATCCACCGGTCCTCGAACCACACATGGTCATCAATGTACCCACACATGGCCAACTAGCCGATATTTTCACAAAACCCCTAGATCAAGCAACTTTCACTCATTTGAGGAGGGAGCTTGGTGTGTGTTTGATTTCTTGAGTTGGTGTGTGGTAGCTCCTTTGTAGCATATATATAGCATTCCTTTGTGCATTTCTTGCATTTGGCATGACATATGTAACATGATGTATAGGCATCCTTGTATCTTAGATTGCATGCATTTTGTATCATATGCATTGGTTAGGAAAAGCTTCTCCTATATACACTGTTTACCATGGAATGCTATATATGTCTTTGTGAGCTTGTTTGGTATGATGTGATTAGTTTGGCTTAGCTCTTGATAATCTTGGTTTATATCCATGGTTGATGGCTATGTTTTTTAAAAATGTCACATGTATGCTCTCTTGTGAGTAAATGCCTTTATATGATCTTGACATGTTTTAGTGGCTTGGCTATGCTTAATTTGTGGTTGGATAGATTATTTTGATCATATGGGGCCAAAGGCTCATTTGCCATCATAAATGTTTAGCCCTCATGCTTTATCTTGTGGAGGGGCATAAGTTCCTTTTTGTCGCAAAGACATTTAATGTACCAATTATGAATCTGAAAATGAAATGTAAATTGCTTGGAAAACGTGTTCCCATGTCATATGTGCTAAATTTAATTTGCTTTGGGTGCTAAACCGTTGCATGATGTCTACCAATTAGAAGTAGACACATGGCCGGTGGCTTTGACATGACATGAGGTGCTTGTGGGTGTTTGTGATGGTCTTATGATTAGAATGGTTGTCCTAGCATGAAGTTTGTGTGGCTTTGCCATTTTGACATGTTTTGCTCATGTTTAGGACTTTTCTCATAAGAGGAAATTTTTTGCAAAATTGCTAAATTCCATCTTAGCTTCGTCCATTGGTTGTGAAACTTGGTGATCATGTAGTTGATGTCAATATGAAGCTATAGAGTATCTAATTTGCTCATTTGGACATGTGTAGCATCATGTTGAATTTTGACTATTTGAGAAGCTCTAGGTTGCATTTTTGGCATTTTTGGCTTGATTCATGCATTGCCAACAAGGGGGAGAAGTTTGAGCTTGAAATGGCATGCTGCACGCATTTAGAAGGTTTCCAAGTGGTTTCGAGCTAATTTTGAGCTCTAGCAGTTTCCCAGGTGGCATCGGCCTGACCGGTGAAGGGCACCGGTCTGACCGGTGTGGTTCCCAAGTACTGGGCGATCTTGCCCACCGGTCTGACTGGTGAGGGTGACCGGTCTGACCGGTGAGAGCTGAGCTGATGCAACTGCTCTGTTTCATGAGGTGGTTCGCATGCATTCGTCCAGGGGGAGTTGCATTGTTTCATGGGGAGCTTGCATGTGTGCCGGGGGAACTCTTTGTGGTTTTCGACCTTTGGTTGGTGATTTGTGCTCTTTGCTTGAGCATAGTTTTGTCTCGGATGTGTCGAGCTTTTGCCCTTGCCTAAGGGGTCCAAGACTTGTCTTCTTCAGGTGATCTTTCTTTTTGCCTTTCTTTGGCTTTCGATCGCTTGTTGGAGTTTTTTTATTCGTTTCTTTTCTTTTTCTTTTCTCTCGTGTTACTATTTGTGGGTGTTGTCAATGCACTCATCAAGGGGGAGATTGAGGGCCATGTGTGGTTCGAGGACTGGAGGATGGTCGCTCCCTGGTGTGATGAGTTATTGACAATGTTGTGTGGACTGATTCTTGGCTAAGTATTGCAGGTGCAGGTTGCGGCTTGACTGGTGTTGTGCAGGTGAAGAACAAGTGCGAAAGGTCGTCGCCGGTGAGGCCTCTAGGTGTGGAGAAGACAAGTAGGCTTCGTTCGAGGGACCCGGTGGCCAGCGGAGTCAAGTGCGGTCTGCATGGTGGCATGAACAGCAATATGAAGTCATGGATGGTTTCTTGGTTGAGCCTCAAAACCAAGGTCGAGCCGGGACTATGTGGGAGCCGAGTCATGAGTGGAGATTGGCGGAGGCTACACCGAGTTCGCGGGTTTCGATGGTTCACCAGAAAACCACTGGGTTCCTTGGTTGATCCACAAAGCGAAGACCGAAGAACCGAAGACGGAGATGCAGCAGCTCCAGACCGGTCTGACCGGTGGGTACCGGTCTGACCGGTGAGGAGCACTGGTCTGACCGGTGTGCGACGACACAGTCCGGAGACTTCAAAGCGGAGGACACGCGTCGGGATCGCAAGGCTTGCATCGATGCTAAGCAGGTTGCGGTCGCCGAGCATTCGTCCGATGGAGCGATGACAAAGATTTCCGATTTCGCCCTCGAGGGGCATGTATCCCTAATTAGCTAGTAAGGGTATTTTAGACTTTCGGTTGCCTCCATATAACCCAAGTGGTGAGAGGATGGCAGCCATCTCTTGGAACCCTAGCTCATTTGGTTTTCCTATTTTCCCTAGGATTTCTATAGGACTAGCTTGAGAGCTTCATGGTGAGATCTTGTGAGAGGGTTGGATGATTGGGCGGCAAGCTAGACCTTGTATGAACCTCTTTGTGATGTATAGATGATTCGGCGTGGTTCCTCAAGGCTTGGATGTGTTGTTCCCATTCGTTCTTTGTGGTGATTTTCGGAGCCCTCTCTTGGTGGATTTCTTGGAGTGTTTTTGGGACCTTTCTCTTGGGGATTTGGTGGGGGATGTATGTGTGAACCCTTCGTGGTTCTTTTCCCTTTGATTCCCCTCCCAAATCCGTGAGTAAAGGGGCTCGATTTTGGGGTTTCAGTGTTCTAGGGTTAGAGAAGCTTTTGGCGGGATTTCTTCGATTCCTCTGGATTTGGCAAGTTTTGGTGGACATAAACTTGGCTATGGACTCCCCATGAGGTGTTCCTACTATCCCTAAAGTCTTGCGCAAATCCGTGGAGTGATTCGGGAGATCGGGAGTTGGATTTGGGGGAGTTGACCCGCGGGTGTTGTTCATCCCGACGAGCTCATGTCACACCGGTCTGACTGGTGCCTCTCACCGGTCTGACCGGTGCAGACCCTTGTTGGGTTTTGCTCGGGTGAACGTTTGGGTGAGTTCACTGTTGTCCCGTGTTGCTGCTGTTTCGAGTTTGAGTCGTTTTGGAGCTCGGTAGGCATGTTTGGTGTTTTGGGGCTTTCTGGCTTGGACCGGTCTGACCGGTGTGCTACATCGGCCTGACCGGTGTAAGGCTATTCTGTGGAAGTCACCAGGTTTCACCAGCAGGGACCGGTCTGACCGATGGTGCTCACCGGCCTGACCGGTGTAGGTCCGTGAGGCTCGAGTTTTTTGTTCCGCTGCGTTCTCGGGTCTGTGAGGTTGAGAGTTGGTTCCTAGGTCCAGTAGCACTACAGTGGCTGCGTGGGCTTGGCCAACTTGGGTAGTGAGTCGGAGATGTGTGTTGGAAGCTGTGTTCATCTTGTTGGAGCCTCCATCTCCTTCGAGAAGAATTTTTATCGGCTCCCATTCACTCTCCCCTCTCTGGTTCGCCGTATCGGTCCTTCAGGGGGCAACAAAGTGGGTGAGGCGCCTGCCTCACGTCTGCGAGCACAAGTGTCTACCAATGGCGAAGAGGGGTCAAGGGAGCAGTGAAGGTGTAGAGGACCTCATCTCTGTCTCTGGCAACGACCACGACGATATCGAGGCAGGTTTCTCCGAATCTCACTACCTTTTTCTTGTTCTATAGATGGAGCTTGAGCTTGAACTTGAGCTTGATAATGTTGGTGCCTATGATGATGTCTTCCATACTTGTCATGATCTTATACTAAGTTCCGAGGCAAATCAGTTCTGAACTATATTCTGCTTTTACTTGTCACCCTGCTTTGAAGCCTAGGATAATTTTCAAGTTCTTATATAATTTCCCTATGATGATTACTATGCCTATACTGTTCCAAGATGTGAGGCAAATTAGTTCTGAATTAACTATGATATTCTTATACCATGTTTAACCCTGTTTCAGGAAAAACTCTATGAGTCGCGAGCAGAGCTTGTGTTACTTCTAAACCTTAATGTCTGGGATTATGTGAAACCTGAGTTTGAAAAAATCATTAAAGAAGTGAACATTCTCATCAGAAAGGCTAAGCACATAAGGAGGTACAAGTATACTACTGAACAAAATCTCGAGCCCATTGAAGATGCACTCGAAGGGCTTCAAGAATCCGTGGTTGCTTACGAAGATGCTCCAAAAAGAGCCAATCTTGATGGGGCATGAGGAAGTTCAAGCTTGTTGATGTGCAGGGTCAGATAGCCATACTTTTGTGGATGTTCAAGGGGCATGCTTTTGTTGATGTGTATGGTCAGATAGCACGACCATAGTAAATAATTAATGTGATGGACAACTTAAGTCCTAGCCCGATGGACAACTTAAGTTAACTGTTTGTAATAATTACTCTTTATTCCTGTGGACAAGTTATCTTCATCTATGTGGACAAGTTATCTCTGTAATGATGTCTATTTTGTCTCAAAAGATATATGTGTTCATTGTGCCTATATGTTGAAATGGAAGCAACGAGAGATCGAGCTGACCTGTCAATCAAGACAAACTCAAAGGAGACGCGGATTCACAAACCTCCGTCTCCGTTGTTTGGCAGTAGGCCTCCAGGTGTGGAGCAGACAAGCAGGCTTAGTTTGAGGGACCCAGTGGCCAACGGGATCATATGCGGGCCGCATGGTGGCTGAAGGACAGATTAGGCGACCAGAGAGGGGGAGTGAATTGGGAGCCAATGAAAATTCTTCCCGAATGATGAACTCGGCCTATGCTCCAAATTCACAACCGAGGATTCCCACACGAGTTTGCCAAGATCGCGTAGTGACAACAGACCTACCAACCCTAGAAACAAACCCCAATTCAAAGCAACATGGAAGCGTAACTCAAGAAGCAAAGGACTTAAGCAATCTACACATCCTGGGGTGGACCGTCCACGTGGAGGGGGTGGACTGTCCGCGTGGAGGGGGTGGACTGTCCACGGGGGCCAGGCAGACAGTCCGCAAGCTCAGGTCGTACTATCCGAAAATACCACCCAAACTTCCAGTACTGCACCTCGAATAACGGACTGTCCATGCCCTACCCGCGGACTCTCCGCATGGAAGAGACCTCGCGGACCGTCCGGCAAACTCCGAGCAACCAAAAGCACCAGACAAAACGGATTGAAACAAACCGACGCAAGAACTCGCGAAGAACATGATGAACTGCTGGCTAAAGACCTCCTCGCGGACTGTCCACCAGGACTACGCGAACTGTCCGCGTGGTGCGCAGACAGCAGCCCGACGTCGACCTCTTGAAGGTCAACTCCTCCTTCCCTTTGCCCGATCTCCCTAATCAACCAAGGGATTGCTACCAAATCATAACTGAAAATGAAGCGTCTCTAGAAGATGGTATACCTACGAATTTCTAGCCCCAAACCTAATAAATCGAGAGGAATTAAGATTTTACCAAGCTCACACAAAGAGCTAGGGTTCCAACCGAAATCCCTCAATCGGTGGCCAAATCCGGAGTTTGAGGGTTCATGATCAACCGCAAAGATGCACAAGACATCTATCCATGATCCCCATTAACAAATCTGAATTCAAACACCTCAGAATCGAAGGAACAAGACGCGCACGAAAATCCAACAAAAATAGCTTGAAAAAAGACATGAAAATCACACGAGCTACAAGAAGGAAATCAATGCAACCAAGAATGCTTCCATACACTCGGAGGACAGATTCTGTAAAAAACAGTGAAAAAAATATATGCCTATGGAGCATGGAAATGAGAAGCAGTCCAGAAGGATAGTTTGTCCAGAAACCCTAGAGTTAATATATATGAGTCTCTCCAGGTTGGGCAAATGACCAAGTTACCCCTAGCACTTAAATTGAGATACAAACCCCTCAGGGGCATATAGGTCAAGTAGCACTCCTCTTTATGGCAGGCCACGCCTTCGCCGCAGTCCGCGTCCTCCCGACGCAAGCCCTGCAATTCCACCACGTGTCCGCCAACATTGAAGCTTCTCGGCGCACCCAGATCCCGTCTCCACCCGTCGAGCCTCCGGTCTTGGTTTTGTGGCTCAACCAAGTAAACCGACGGTTTTGTGGTGAACCGCCAAAAACCCTGCGTGCAAACTCCGGTCGTGATCCACTACCCTGCACTGGCTCCTGTCCACGACTTCGTCTTGCTTTTCTTGCCACCATGCGGTCCGCACTTGACCCCACTGGCCACCGGGTCCCTCGAGTCGAGCCTACTTGTCTCTCCACTCCTCAGAAGCCCCGCAAGGCATAGACCTTTCACACTCGCTCTTTACCTGCACCAACGCAAATCAAGCTGAAACCTGCACCTGCAATACTCGGCCAAGAGTTAGTCCACACCACGTTGTCAATTACTCATCACAGCCAGAAGCGACCATCCACTGATCCTCGAACGCTCCGGTACAGTAACTATCATTATGATGAAATTCTTTTTCATTAAATTTGTTACTCGGAAGTGAAATGTTATGACAAGACCAGCCTGAAACATCATAAATCAATGACGCTAAAATGTGGCTACGTCACTAGTCAATGTTTTCTTGTAGTGATGCTAGCATGCATTCTAGCTTCTTAGAGGGGTGAACCAATGCGCAAGGCACCACCTCCCCCGTCCTCCAAGATTATGATCTTTCTAACTCATGTTGTGAGTTACCTAACTATTTTATTTTTTTTCATTTCAATGATTACAGACTTAGAGAACAACATAGAGATCCGGAGAACTTAGGTTATAACTTAGAGACATAGATATAGTAGAGACTTGAAGAAAAAACATTAGAACTTAGTTTATAACTTAGATAACTTGATTCATGTCTGATGTGCAATCTACTCCCTTTTTTTGTAGAACTAATCAACAACATCTAAAAATCTCAATGCGTTGTCGGGCATGTCACAGTCGTTTGCCCAAGTGCAACTGTTCCCATCTCTGCCGCCTACGGGCCCGCACCTTTTTCTTAGTGAGCTTTTTATGAACTTTGTACTTGTCGATGATCTGTGGACTTGTCGATGAACTCTGTGCACTTGTCGATGAACTTTGTGGATGCACTAGTGGAGTTATTGCTGTCGATTTGTGGATTTATCTATATAAACCGCATGTGATGGATATTGTTATATATATGTGATGTATGTGATGATTATTATGAAATATATATATGATGCTTGTGATTTTCTATTTTCGAGAGGCGTTTCTTGTACGCGTAAAATGAATAAAACAGGAAGAAAGGTCACTTTTTTGTGCACCGCACAACAGGCGCAAGGCAAAGTGACCATTCCTACAGGCTGGAATAGCGCCTTTGCCGTGCGCAAGGGCTGACGTACGACAAAGCACACCATTCTTTGATGTGTGTTGCCGTCAAATCGCATGGCAATAAGCGGATCTTTGCCATGCGTTGAGGAGGCCGACACACGGCAATGGGTGCCCTTTGTCGTGCATTGCGGAGGACATCGCTCGACAATGAGGGGCCGATTACCATGCGTTGCGGAGGATGGCACACGACCATGAGTGGTCGGGTTGTCATGCGTTGCTGAGGGAGGAGCACGGCAAAGACCACCTCCCGTTCGTTAACCCCGGCCAGCCCGACGCAATCAAGACCATTATCGTGCATCCTACCTTTGACGCACGTCAAAGTTGCGGGCTCCGCACCTCCGTTTCCATGCATGTGCCATCCCGTGCCATGAGCATCTTTTCTTTTCCATGCCACGATATTTGGCACACGGCGAAGGACTGTTAGCCAAGCAGATTGTTGCCAACGCCCTTTGCCGTGCGCCAGGGCAAAAAAACGCATGGCAAAGCATGTGTCGTGCATTTTTTGGCTCTTTGTCGTGCGTTGACGACGCACGATAAAGGTAAGGATTCCGGTAGTGGTTGATTTATGAAATGTAATAACAATGTGCGGACTGATTTTTTTGTGTTAAAGGAATGAAGTCTGAACTCTTTCGGCTATCAAAGAACATTCTATATTAAAGCAAGCCAATGAGAAATACACTAGTAATATTACTAGTGGAGGCAACCCAATGAAAGGAAAAGTTATGGTTTTCTCTATAACTATAATGAGACTCCACACAGCATCCCACAGTCCCACTAGCTCCGCCAGTGGTTAGATGCCAGGACGGTACAACGGCACAGAGCGTAGCACTGTCCCGGATGCACACGGCAGAACTGCATGCTCTCCTTCGCATGCTCCGGAATAAGCATCCTGAGCTCGACTGAAACCTCCAGCTCGCCTGCGCGCTGCTCCGATGCCAAGCTCGTGCGTAGCCGGTCTGTCAGCATCACGTCGGCATGCGACATCATAACCTTCATATGTGTTGACGCGTACTTATCCATGCAGAAGTCCGGGACTCTGCCCCAGCCAAAGATCACGTTGCCGTAAAACACCGTGGCAGTGACGTTCCTGCACATCTTTGTCTCTTTCGGGTTGTCGACGAGGAGGGTGAGGTCGAAATCTGGCCGGACCACCGGGCTATGCAGCGGATCGAGGCCGCCCACATCGGTCAGCTTGGCGGAGAAGCTGGGATCTGAATGAGTATCTGTCGACCAATACGACAACACTCCGAAGAAAACAGCACTGCAGACGGCAACAAAAAGGATAAATATGATATCTCCCATTTTGTCCTCGGTGAGCGTCTCGTTCCCGGCGGAATCTGCCATCAAGCTAAGGTTCTCGATCGACCAAGAACGATAATTAATCCGGCCAGCCATTGCGCATTTTTGTATATTTAACAACCAAGGCTCCAGGGACTAGTGACGGTGACGGAATTCGATACGCATCGGAATATGTAACTGATTCGTGTTAGCTTCGTCCCTGTGAGCAGATGGATTGTCGTGCAGCAGCCGAACATGAGATGCATTTTGGTTAGACCATGACTCTGATTCCGAGAATTATTACTGACGTGCTCTCTAGTCTTTCCATCCGACCACATAATCTGGCAACTGCCTGCGCCATTGATTCTTCAATTCGCCACCTGCGTTTCCTGAGCAACCAGCGGGCACCTAGCAAGCAAAGCATGGATCACGACGCGAGCCTCCTCCTTCCTGGTTCCGATGACGACGAAGGGCCACGTTTTTCCATCAGAAAGATTGGGATAGGCATCCTCTTGGTCGGGCTAATCGTACCCCTGATTTGCTTCATCTTCTACGGGTGCTTCGTGACCCTCGAGAGCATCGGCAGGTTGAAGTTCTCCATGGAACCCATCGCCCACAAGGGGCTCGGTTTCGCGGCGGACGAGAGTCCTGCGTATCCGTCGTTCAACGTGACGCTGCGTGTGAAGAGTACTTACGTCTGGGTCAGGTTCTGCAGCATCGGGCGGGCCAGGATGGAGGTGACCTACTCCGGGATGCCCATCGCCGTCACGGACGTCGAGCCATTCTGCGTTGACGCCGGAGGGGAGACCGTCATCACCGCGACAGTGTCGTCCGGGTGGCCGGTTATGCCTGACGTCTTCCAGGAGCGCATGCAGAGTGATCGGCGACACGGCGGCGCCGTGCCCATACAGGTGGACTTCAGCTTCCGGAACGAGGATCATGCTCACCCAGACAAAGAAACGGCTTGGTCGATGCGGTGCCCCACGATGTTGGATACGTATGTTACTTCCTCATGCAATTCATACGTGGACGTGGGGTGCTGTGCTAACTAGGTCACTATCCGATGTATTCGTGTACTTCAACTGTATATTAGTTTACCATACTTTCCACATATATCTTATTTATTTTTCAGTACATCAAGAAAAGTTATATATAGTTCATCTACTTTCGATGCATAACATTACAACTATAATTTTTCATCGAAAGGTTATTGAATTTTACTACCTGGAAAAAGGCAGAGTTTTTTTTGTGAAGGAACTTGATTCAAGCCTTTTACAAAGGAAATGTATGCTACCTCGAACGGATCAAGATGATTAGAGGTAATAAATTTGGCTTCTACCAATTTCAGCGGAAATTAAATCCTAAAATCAAGCCCAAGGACGCAATTATATGCCTACAAGGCTACAACCAAATAGAAATTGTATCTATTCTACTAGACAATGTAGTTCCAACTTCATACTAGCATTATAGAATTTTAGCATTTCAATGAGAGAAAGTAGATATGAAACATCGAATAATGGTTAATTTCGAAGATCGCGTCACAGGCTCTGGCGACACCGGTGCTCCCATGGCGATTATAGGGCGGTGATCCCTGCTCCCTCCTTCGCCATGGCGGGGCTCTCTGATCTCGACTTCTCTCCAGGTCTCGAGATCTAGCGGCTGGCCAAGGATCCCTTTCCCTCCCCGGTTAGTTTCCAGCCTTCCCAATCTTCTTAGGAGTTCTTCTTGGTTGTATCTTTTGGTCGATCAGCCATTCGCTTGATTGTTGATTTCATCTCCCGAATCATCCAATCTTGTCTTGGTGACAATACGAAAGGTTTCAATGCTCTTCATCTTTCGGGCATTTGCTTTCGCTTCTCTTTGATTACTAAGCTCGTGGGTTTTCTAGTGTATAATCTTAAGTTCTTTGATCTCTGGGGTAATGGTGGACCAATTTGGATTAGGGAGCACAATCTTTTGCTCAAGGAATTAGAAGCTTCTTGGATGTATGTTGGCAAGTCTAAGAAAAAATCATATGCAGAAATTCTTAAGCCATCCAAGCCTTCTTATCCTTTCAAGGGTTCAGTCTTCTCTAGACAGAACATTGCGCATGTCCCTGTTCGAAACTTGCTTCTTTCTTCCGATCGCTTTCAGCGTGAGAAGAGCAGGAGTCCACTACGTGAAAAACTCACTTTGATAACGAACATAGATTGCCTTTAGTAACGGGCAAGGCACCCGCTACCGATCAAGTGTTACAAATGAGCGAAGAAAGATAACGGGCAAATGCCCGTTACTGATAACATATATTCGTAACGGTCATCAAACAACGACTGTTACCATAGCTAGCCACTGGTCATGTGAAATGGCTGTTTCTCTGGGCCCATAGGGAACTTTGGTAAGGAGCACTAAAACAAAGTCCGTTACAGGATCTCAACATTGGAGACGCGTGTTGTGTACCTGCGTCTCCTCTGTCTCGACGAAATGAGACACATATATTTTAAGTGCGTCTCAGCACAACTAGGATTCGTAACGGGCATCAAATAACAAGTGTTACAACAACTAGTCACCTGTCACGTGAAATGGCTGTTTCTTTGGGCCCACAGGAACCATTGGTAACGGGCGCCAAAACAGAGCCCGTTATAGGATTTAACATTAGAGATGCCTATGTGAACCTGCTTCTTCTCTATCTCGACCAACGGGCCAAGTTCTGGGGCCCACCAGTCAGTATTGGTAACAGCCTTTTACGCTGCCCGTTACATTGTTGGCATGTTTGTAATGGGCGTTCTGAATGAAGCCTGATACTCACTGATCTGTGTTTGTAACGAGGTTTAATTAACACCCGTTACATATACATAGGCTACCCCTACAACAACGTGTTGCCTACTTACCGGCTGCATCATGGAACCAGCCAGGATTTGGCAGCCATCAGGTGCTGCATCCTGGAACCAGCCAGGATATGGCACAAAATTCGCAGAAATTAGATCCACCATCCAAATTCACAGAAATCCACATAATTCACATGCATCATATGACAAAATTCAGCATCATCATCTCACAAGTAAAGAAGCAACACTGGTTTGACAACAATATCACAGCCATAGTTAACTAGCTTGACAACAATATCACAAAATTCATGGGATAAGGAGGAATGCAAAAATTTCCTAAGAACCATATATAATATTAGCCCACACAATTTCATCGGCATGAAATTTTCCTCCGACTGCTATCACCTATTCCATGAGGAATGTGGCAATTCTATCACGAACATAGACTAGCATGGTTTTGTGGAGAGGATGCTCATCTAGCCCTAATGTCTGGGTATAACAATGTCACCAGTAAGCACACATACATAGGTGGTTACCAAACATGTGCAGTGCTAATAAGCAAGAACTGTGCTTAGTTGCAGGTTTTACAAACGAAGGTCCCAAGAAAGTACCTTATTTGAGCATCAATCTTTTAATTTAAGCATGTGATAGGCGCAATAGAAGCTGCAGAGTGTGGAACCAGAAGGTTGTTGGTGGCATTGCAATAAATGTACAAAGATAAATAGTGGTGATTGAGAAAAAATAAACTCAAGCTTTAGTACTAGCTTCCACGGGAAGGAAATAAGTGGTATGTACCTCGAACTCTGTAACATGGTTCAAGGTAACACTACTACAAAACCCCCTTTTAGCTACATTATAGTAGCAACACACCCTCAAAGTGTTTCTATGTCAGTGCATAAAGATGCTTTTGACACGATTTTGATAACATTAGATACGCTTACATTGTTAGTAGTCTTATAGAGATACTTTTTTAACATGCTACTGAAATCATCTCAATTAGACACAAAGTTACACACGATTTAAAGCGTCATTATTGTCAATATGTGCTACAATATGTGTCAAATAATGTCTATAGCCATGAAAAGACACTTTTTTACGTGACTGTAAAAAATGTTTCAAAATGATGCATGGTTAGACATGCTTTGAATTGTGAGTAGCATGTAGGAACGTCATAAAGCGTATCAAATAAGTGTCACAACGGTTCTTCATAGGAAAACTCAAAAGTAAAACATACCTATGTAAGTCAGATTTGTTATGTAGGTGAGACGGTAAGGAAGCTATGTGTGAGGTGAGAGATCTTGAGTTCAAATCCAATGCACCGCACATATTAAACATACATAATCATGGATAGGTGTCCTCCACTAGTAGATGTGTTATAAATGTATCTAGGAGTTTGTCTCTATATTTTTCAACACACAATGAAGTGTTACTATACTACGTAACTACACCACTAACCACGATATAAATGTGTCTCTAAAATTGTATCAATGCAAGTAGACTCGCTTAACGAATCCGACTCTACGATGCATGACACGGTTGTTGGTATTTGTTAAGCCTACAGAAATATAATGATGGATAATCCGCAAGCGCACGGATACCGGTGAGCATTCCACCCGGGAGAGGGTTTTAAATATCGAATCCATAAGGAGAATGGTAAGAGAGTATCTGAGGTATATAACTAATCACTGAGTACCTATCAAGGACTTGACAGAAAGAGAGATAAGGAAAACTTAAGGATGTCTGGTTCTTATTCTCAAAAGCTATGTCTATATTGTTCTTATGGGGTGATTGTCTGAAGGCACACTTAGGAAAGGGATCGGAACCTCCCGAGAATCTATAGGGGGGGTCCTACTGTTTCTATAGACGGGAGGTGGACTGCAAAGGACAGACGGGAACAAGGTCACTTCCCGCTTCTACCACACGATCCGGAATATAGAAGGCATTCATAAGCTAGCTAGTCTAAGCACCACGTTTACACTAAACATGCAACTTTAACTCAAGAGCGATAGGATTTAAAGTACTCAAAGAGTTATGAACCGTAAGAACAATAAAAACAATGTTACTCACTTGAATAAGAAGTCGATCTTTCCACAAGGTCTCAGGATCAGGCTCCAATGCAGCTGATCCCAGAGGTAGAAGATGAAGAGGAGACACCAACAGGTCTGGGCTGTCCGGTCAGCTTCGCCTCAACCGCTCTATAATCCTCTCGAACAAGATTAGCTAAATCTAAATAGATCGTGGCTCTAATCTCTCATCTTGATACTAACTCTCCAACTCTAATTCTAATCTAGAGCTCTAATCTCATATAGGCTTGGAGGATCAGATAGAATGAATTGTTGTCTGCCCTGGGTTAGGGGGTCTGCTTATATAGCCTGAAGATGATGACGTGCACCATACGATCAAACCGACCTAACTTGTGGTTTAGATTGATCCTCATAGGTGGTGGAAGAACATTCCGGAAGTTGGGCCCCACCACCAGGCCACTCGATCTAGGGTGGGCCCCCTTGGGGTCCACTTCGGCCAAGTGGGTCCTTGATCCTTCTAGATGCTTCTTTCTTAGGTGCTAAGTCACGTTGAGTTCCGGAGCCTTCTGGAGTCTTCTAGAGTGGTTTCTTTGCATATTTTCTGAATAGTCCCTGTAATTTCAGAGATTCACCAAAACTCATGGAAATTGTCAATATAAACCCTAATAAGGTGATCTAATTATATTTTAGTCCTTTTTCCAGTAAATGTGAGGGATAAAATTCATAGATAAAATGTGTCAACAAACTCCCCCACACTGAGGCTGGTACTCGACCTCGATAAAAGGATGGTTTACAACCGTAGAGACAAGAATCAACATAATTATACCCAGTCATATCTATACTTAGGGAAAATCTGAGCATAGTTATAAACAGATCACCTTTTATTTCTCAAATCAAGTCAATGTAGAGTTTTTGAATAAGTTTTAAAAAGAAAATGTAGCCTTGCTTACTCCTTTGTGATACTCTCAAATATATGTGAAGTTTTTAGAATGTAAAGATGTAGTAGACTTACCTTGCATATATTGCTGGGTAAAAATTTGTATCCATGAAGAGGCCTATCACAGGTCGTAGATCAAGATATGTGCGTGTGTCAAATTTTAAAAACCATTGCTCTGACTTTAGAATCTTTTGTCTTTTCCCATTTTTTAGAACAAGGTATCCAGCTATTTTGGGGAGAGTTGGGTTCTACTCACCCTCGGACATGCGTCAATTATTACTCTCTCACTTATTATTTTAGAGGAGTGGGCCCTACTCACCCTCGGAAACATGTCCATTATTCTTCTCTTTTTTATGCCTTTTTATCTGAGGGGGGGGGGGTTCTTCTGACCCGTAGAACACTTGTCCATTTTCTCCTCTCTCTCACTTTTCTCTCCACTCATAATTTTTTTCTTTTCTTTCTGGCCTTTTCTCTCTTCTTCTTTTGTTAGCTGTACCCCTTTTTTATGATATTGGAGACAGAGATCAAAAATCTTAGAGCATAGATACTTTAGTGAAAGTAGTGTACGTGATCTTGATCATAGAATTAGACAAAACTTCAACATAGCTCTAGATTTGACAAAGCTCAATACAAGTAAGAAGCATTTAATCAAATTTATTTTCAACGAAAGCTCTGTTGGGATATATTATTGATCACAAAGGAGAAACTTTGCTAATGATTTTTAAAGCACTCTCCATAGACAAGATAAAAGAAAGATGGTTCTCATTATTCTAACCTCATTCTGATCATCCCAAAAGCAATAAATATTTCTAAGAGCATAAACATGTGAAACATTATCTTTTAGGTTATCAGGATATTTTAGTAGGGCATCTTTATTTAAATTGAAACAGAAAGCAAATTACAAAAATTTAAAAAGTTCAGGAAGCAAACCGAGTGGTGGATGAGACGTGGCCGAACTGGGGTCTGTTGTGGTTCGTCGTGTGAGTCGTTATTTCTGTGCTTTTCCCATTTTTCTTGATTTTGGTCGTGGAAGATGTCGTTTGGTCGTCTGTTCTTCTCCCCCACACTTGTTTTCTGTTATCTTGCATGCGCAGTATGGTGGAGACAAAAACATATCCAGAAAAAATATATATAGGCAAAAATAACTTGTGGAATACTTCTTTATTATAGAAGAGAGCACTTTATTAAACAGCTAAAGCGAACTAACTCGAACTAACTATCACTAATGCGCTCTCTAACTAAGGTGTTTACAAAGGGTGCTTGCTTCTTAAGGTCGCAGCTATGGTCTTCCTCATTGTCCCTACGTTTCTTTGATTCTAACAGTCTGAGGACGGTCTTGGTGAGGGAAGTGTTGACGCGGTGGATCTCTTTGCAAGTTACTGCCAGGCTTGCTACTTCCTGCGCTAGCTCAGCTACGATCTTCTGGGTCTTCTGTTTCTGCGGCATCCACTGGCTGGCTTCGATGATCGGAATTCTCTTGATTTGAGGTTCTTTGGCACGAACTCCGTTGATGGTGACACGGCTTGCGGAGGTGGTGTACTTATGCACCCTTGTGTTGCCTTGCTTGTCCATGCGCACGTCAACGACTCGCTCTTCATCACTTGGTTTCTTCAGATCCATGTAGCTAGGAACACAGATCGGCTTCTTCTGAGCTGCTTCACGCGGCGATCGTACGACTGAGCATACATCGCCTGCTTGCTTTCTTTAGGCGGTGGCGGCGAACGTGGATGACTAGGTAGGAACAGCGAGAGAGGGCTGAGATCAGGAGGCAAGGAGGCTAGTGGCTTTGCTTCCTTCTAGAAAAGAACAACCGCCATGGCTTCAAAGCTTAAGGGGACAAGCTTCTTGTCGGCCATTGCTACTACTTCGAGGCTTTGGGATGAGAAAAAGTTGGAGGTCTGCCCCTGCTTATAGATCGGTCACAGACTTCCAGAGGGGGTTGACCTGGCTTGAAAGGTTGCGGGATATCTCATAAAAGATCCCCGAACAAGTTTTTCTAAACCTAAACACCTTAGAGATAGCATGGGTGAAAGCTGGCGGCGGGCAGGGCCCGATGGGCCCAGTGAGGGGGCGGTCGGTCCCCCATCTCGTCGTCTCGCGACGATCTTCGGCGCAGGGTGCTCTAATCGGATGCTGATCCTTAAAAACCCTAAGATGGCCCATAATGGTCTGAAATTAATATTCGTGGGAAAACAAATAAAATCTATTTCATCTAAATCCTCAGACTCTTTATTGGGCTCTAAAAATATTTTAAGAGATTGACCATTTACCTTGAATAGCGTACATTCGTCGTCTTGAAGAGTGACGGCTCTGTGTGATGATGAATTCACCACCTTGTATGGTCTGTCCCACTTGCTTCGTAGCTTCCCGTGCCCAAAGAGTCGTACCCTGGAGTTAAAAAGTAATGCCTTATCACCTGGGTTGAATTCTTTTTTTATGATTCTGTTGTCGTGCCATCTCTTGGTTCTTTCCTTGTAGATATTGGCACTGTGATACCCCCTCTCTCTCTATTCTTCTAGCTCGGACAGTTGCATTTTTCGTTTTGTTCTGGCTGCTTCAAAGTCCATGTTCCATCTCTTTATTGCCCAATGAGCCTTGAATTCTAGCTCAACCAGACATTCCAATGGGTGTTTTATAAGCTGTCCGATAAGCCCAAAGTGCTTCGAGTAGCTTGTCTTTCAATTTTATCCCCATTTTAGTCCACCATCTTATGTAGAATGTTCTTGATCTGCTTATTGGACGTCTCTGCTTGACCACTTGTTTGCGGGTGGTAAGGAGTAGCGACATTGTGCTGGATCCCATGGTTCATGAGGTATTTCTCGAAGCGCTTGTCGATGAAATGGGATCCTCCATCACTTATCACTAACCTTGGCGTACCAAATATCGGAAATATTGTCTCTTCAAACATTCTTATTGAGCTTTTGTGGTCAGCAGATCTTCATGGCAGGGCTTCAACCCATTTGGAGACATAGTCAACTGCCACTAAGATGTACTCGAATTTTCCGGATTTTAGGAATTGTGCCATGTAGTCAATTCCCCAGACATCAAAGAGCTCGATCTGAAGGTTGGTTGTCAGTGGCATGGCATTTCTGGAATTGATGTTTCCATGCCTCTGGCAGGAGTTGCACCTTCATACGAAATCTTTTGTGTCTTCATACATGGTTGGCCAGAAAAATCTGCTTTGCCAGATCTTTGCATGTGTGCGGAAAGCTCCATAATGACCTCCATATGGTGATGAGTGGCACTTCTCAATGATCTTCATTGCTTCTTCTGTCGGTACACACACCTCCTGAGTAACCCGTCAGAGCATACTCGAAACAGGTATGGTTCATCCCACAGGTGATGGCGACTCTCGTAAATGAGCTTTTTCTTGTTGGCTCCTAGTCGTACATACCTTGCAACCATAAAATTAACAATATCTGTCGGTGTTTTAGACCGGCAACCTACTAAGGGGAGTACCCGAAGTAGATGAATGTGGCCTCGCCGAGATCGGTAACTCGAAGGAAGAGACACGTGGCACACAATTTAGACAGGTTCGGGCCGCGAGGTGCGTAATACCCTACGTCCTGTATGCTGCGTAGCTCTGGATTGATTGGGTACGATTACAAGATGGTGTAATTGTACGCCGTGAGATGAGATTCGATGCTAGAGAAAGGTCCCTGCCTCGCCTTATATAGTCCGGGAGGCAGGGTTACAAGTCGGAGTAGGGAGAGAGTACTAGTCGAGTACGTCTAGGAGTCTTCCATACAGTGCGGGACATGTACAGCTTCCTATCCGAGTACTTCTCCTCCGTAGTCCTTGTGCTCCACGCCATCAGGTGCCGTGTAGCGCAAGTCGGGTAGTCCCAGGGGCCCACCGAGTAGTCGGTCCTGGTACCCACCGAGGTAGTGGGCCCATGGAGGTCCATACGACAAGCCCCCGAGTACTTTGTAGTCGAGAAGGATAGCTTCAAGTAGTCTTGACGGCCTTAACGAGTAGTCCTCAAGCGTCCCCGAGTACTACAAGTCAAAAGTCCTCAAGGGTAGTCGAAGCATCCCGAGGCTGGAATGTACTCCAGCTGATATCTGAGCAATCTTGAAGTCTTCTCGAGTAGTCCCAAGCGTCCTCAAGTGCTGCCCTCGAAGGTCTTCAAAAATGCCCGCGTTGTCTTGAAGCCGAAGCTGATATGGAAGTGCGATTGCAAAATCGCACTCCATATGGAGTAGCCCCCGAGCCTTAGGTTGAGTCGTAGACTCTGGCTGAGGGTCCATCTGAAGTCTTGGCAAGAATATCCCGAAAAATCCGGAGAGAAAAAACCGAAGGACACGTGGCACGGAGCCCCCGAGCCTTGAGTCGAGTACTTCCTCTCGAATTGAAGGGTCATCTTGTAGAATGTGTCCTAAGATGCTCCTGAGTCTTGTCGCTTCCCAGGTAGTCGAGTAGAAGTAGCCGAGCCCCCGAGGTGAGGCGCGTCGACTAGTAGAATACGAAGAGTCATGCGCGGCCGCTGAGTCAGCCGAGCGCGGACTTATCCATCCAGCCGTTGGAGGGCCGTTTTGACTTATAAATAGAAGCCAAAACCCTTAGGGTTTTCCACCCATCGCTGCTGTAGCCATTTCGAATAGATCTGCGCACGCCGCCGCCGCTGTAGATCTGAGCGCGCCACCACCCAGAGCTGCTAGAGTAGCCCCCGAGCGAATGCGCGTGAAGATGCCGTGCACTTGGAGAATGAAGCCATCGCCGTCCAAGAGCGCGAAGACCGCCGGGAAGAAGAGGGGCCGTGACGAGGCCACCGTGGCTGCCGCGGGGGCAGCACCGCCGATGTCTCCACCGCGGCCAGATCCGAGCCGCGAGTGGAAAAAGTCGAAGATGAAGACCGAAGATTTGCTGGCTCTCCTCAACAGCGGATTCATACGTGAGAAGGAGATGGACAGTTGGAGGGCCGCCGCCGGGGACCCGTACCCCATGGAGAAGAGCGAAGACGAGATCCCGATGTTCTCACGCTTCGCGGAGCGTGGACTCGCACTTCCGGCTAGCGACTTCTTCAAAGGCCTTCTGGGGTACTACGGCGTCGAGTACCTCAACCTCAACCCCAACGGTATTTTCCATACCGCTGTCTTCGTCCACTTCTGTGAAGCGTTCCTGGGGATCAAGCCCCACTGGATCTTGTTCCGGAAGTTCTTCCGGGTGAAGCCGCAGCCGAGCGCCAGCAACCCGCGAGTAGTTGGTGGAGCAGGAATCCAGATGCGGGAGGACGCGGCGGAGCAGTACCTCTCGTACAAGCTCATCGACTCCAACCAGGACTGGAAGGCGAAATGGTTCTACGTCACGAACCACCACCCCGGGTTGCCGAAGCCGAGCGGGAAACAACCCAAACATCGCGCCTGGTGGAACACGGAGCCCACGATGCAGGAGGGGATCCAGCTCCCCGAGCTGTTGGCGCGCATCAAGGTGCTGAGAGAAGCCGGGCTGAGGGCCGAGCACGTGGCCTTCAGCTTCATGAAGCGCAGGGTGCAGCCACTGATGGCTCGCGACACCTTGGGCTTCGAGTACACCGGCGATGACGACACGTCGCGGATGCCTGGAGGCGAGGTCGACGACGACGACATTGTCGATAGGCTGACGCACATCTTCAAGGACATGCCACCGTACACGGCGTGCCCTGTCCCGGAGTACTCTGCCGCGCGCCCGCCGAAGGAGGTAAGTAGCCGTACCCCCTAGTCGAGTACCCATTCCTTGTAAGTAGTCACGCTGATGTCTTGTGTCTTGCAGGACGACTTGAAGAAGTTTGTCTCCGAGCCGCAGCCGCCCCCTCAGGAAGTCGAGATCCCGGAGGAGGGAAAAACCAAAGCCAAGGAGCGGCGAGAAGTCGGCGAAGGAGATGACACCGTCATCGTGGAGGACACGTCCGACGAGGACGACGACGAGGAGACGTTGCAGGACCGCTTCCAGCTGCGGTCGACGTTCAGCCGTCCTGGCCTACCTCACGTGCCCCTCGTACAAGATCCACCGGCTAGCCTGGAGGCTAGTCTAGCTGCGCCGCCACGGAAGCCGCGCAACCCCGCCCGCAAGCGGGTGACGAAGAAATTGAAGGTCTCTGAGACCACGCCTCAAGAGGTAAGACGTCTTGAGTAGTGTAGTCGAGTACTAGTCTCTCGAGTTCACTTGCTGACGACTGAGCTTCCTTGCTTGCAGGAGGTGCCGCCGACGGAGCCTGTCGATCAGGGCGACGAAGGCGAGTGGGACACGGTGGGGGAACCCGCTGGGAGTCGTAGCCCAGCCCCCACTGTTGAAGAGCTCTTGGCGCAGCTGGAGCGCCAGCCCCCTGCTCCTCAAGGGAGCACGGAGCCCGCAGCCGCTGCTACTGAAGAAGTGGTGGCCGCAGGAGCGCAGGAGGGCGCTGCACTGGCTACCGTTGCTGCGGAAGAGGCGACAGCCCCGACCGTGACGATAGTCCGGTCAAGCTTGTAAGTGCTGAGCCTTCCCGAGTAGTACTTGGTGTAGTAGTCGAGCTTAATTGACAACCAATTTGTGTACTTCTGCAGGAAATCAACAAATCTGTCCTGGGAGGGGGATGAGCCCTCTACGGCGGTGGCGGAGGAAGAAGCCGCGCCACCCGCCGAGGAGTCCACTCCTGCCCCTCAGGCGGAGTCCGAAGCACCGGCTGCTGGAGCTGCGTTGCCCGAGGCCAGCGTGGTCGAAGGTAAGTACTCTGCTGAGGCTTTAGTATTCCCCATAGAGTAGTCGTAGTCACTAATGCACTTGTCTTCTTCTTGACAGGTGCCGAGGCCGAAGGGAGCGACATCCCGGCAGCGGTGCCCATGCAGAACTTGACACCACAAGGGCCGGAGGCTGCTGAAGGAGCCCCCGAGCCGATGGAGGAGGCCGTCGAGGAGGCCGCCGTGGCAACCGGAGGAGAGGAGGCCACCGTGCCGCCGGAGGCTGCTCTGGAGGTGGTTGTCCACTCCCCGGAGATCCAAGACGCGGAGCCCATCCGCTCTGCGCCGATGACTGAGGCCGCCGCAAGTAGTCGTGGCGGGGTGGAGTTGCTGGCAGACGACTTGGTCGACCCGGCGACGGTGGCCAGGCACCTGGAGGCGGTCCGCCAGGCTGAACAATGGATGAAGGTGAGTAGTCTTAACTCCTGAGTAGTCAATCCTCTGTTGTTGAGTACTCATTTGACATGTGTTGTCTGTGCAGGACGTCGTGGAGAGGTCCCGTGAGAAGTCTAGCATGCTGCAAGGCTTCGGCGACGCGGTGCTCCGGGCTGAAGCGCTGGAAGATCAACTCTTGAAGTCGCGGAAGCACGCGGCCGCCATGCAATCCAAGCTTGACGCCGCCTTCGCCAAGTATCACAATGACATCCAGGAGATGCAGGCAAAGAGCGACGACTTGGTGCGGAAGAACAAAACACTCCGCAACAAGAACAAAGGTACGCCACTTGACTTGTTGAGTAGTTGCTGGAGGTCGAGAGGTAGTCTAACCCGCTGCGCCTTGTTGTTTTGTAGAGCTTGAGACCCGGGTGGAGCAGTTGAGGACCTCAGAGACAGACATGAAGAACCTCTTCTACCGGGAGCAGGAGGCCCGCCAGGTACTCGAGCTTGACTATAAGGAACTTGCCTTCGAGTGCGACAAGCACATGGAGCTTCGCATTGCTTCCGATCGTGACCTCGTCAACTGCTACAAATCGTTGCAGAAGTTGAACGAGGACTGCGAGGCGCTGCGGGCCCAGCTGAAGGAACTTGAAGAAGCCGCGCTTCCCATAGCAAGACTCTTGGTGCCTCATCCTGGCGGCCCCAAGATAGCACCGCTCGTGGATCGCCTCAAGGAAGCCCCCAGCCGGCTGGCGGCGTATGTGAAGCATCTGGCGAGGTCGATTCCGAACCAGGTGCTGGCCTTCATGAAGTCCTACTTCCCGAAGGCGCCCGTGGACGTAGTCGCTGGCGGGGTAGCCGCCAACTGTACAGATGAGCAGTATGCGGAGCTGCTGGAGCAGATGGCGCCCATTGCGGAGCAAGTCGCCGAAAAGCTTAACCTCCAGTAGTCTTGTAATAGTTAGCTCATAGCAGTATGTGTACAAAAACATATGCAATGTAATTGTTCAAGTATTAATGAAGAAGAAGTTCCATCAATGATTACTCGTAGTCGCGATCTTAGAGTGCGGAGCCCCATCGTGGAGTTGGCGCGAGTAGTCGTACTCGGCAGTAGTCCCGTTGAGGGAAGTAGACAGTAAAGAAGTTGATGATCGATCAAACTTTATTACTGAAGAAGTACACCTGGATGGCCAGGGCCGTAGTTACAGAGTAGTCGCCTGGACCCGGAGGCCGCTTACAGCTGAGTGGTGCTAGGGCGAGTAGCCGCTTACAGCAGTAGATCCGTAGGTAGCCGTGTAGGCTGGATCTAGGAGTATGGTCTCTCAGTAGACCGCTGCTAGAGTCCTTTGTCGCTCGTCGCAGCCCATGATCCGTAGGTAGCCGCGCGGGCTGGATCCTGGAGAAGAGTAGTCCGGAGACTAGTGCCTGGACCCGGAGGCCGCTTACAGCGAAGGAGTAGTTCGGAGACTGGAGCCAGGACCCGGAGGCCGCTTACGGCAGAGGGGTGTTGATGTAGTCGTGTAGACTAGGCGTAGAACCGACAGAGCTGGTCGACGTTCCACGAGTTGTTGATGTCTTCGCCTTCAAGTGTCTGGAGGCGGTAGGAGCCCGGCCCGGTCACCTTTGCAATTGTGAAGGGACCTTCCCAGGGGGAGCTGAGCTTGTGTAGTCCTTCCGTGTTCTGGATACGGCGGAGGACAAAATCACCAACGTTGAAGGAGCGTTCCTTGACATTGCGATCATGGTAGCGTCGGATACCCTCCAGGTACCTTGCTGATTGGACGAGGGCGGCGCAGCGAGCTTCTTCGAGGCTGTCGATGTCAACTCGTCTGCTGTCTTCAGAGACGCCTTCGTCGTAGTGCTCCACTGCTGGTGAGTTCCATATGACGTCAGCAGGGAGGATTGCTTCGGAGCCGTAGACCAGGAAGTAAGGGGATTGCCCCGTTGGCTTGGAGGGCTGAGTACGTAGCCCCCAGAGTGCATTGGGTAGTTCCTTGATCCACTTGCCTCCTTTAGAGTTAGCAGCGTCGTGTAGCCACTTCTTGAGAGCGTCAAGCACCATCCCGTTGGCGCGCTCGACTTGTCCATTGGCCCGAGGGTGGGCGACTGAGACATATCGGACGTCGATCCCGCTGTTCTCGCAGTACTCCCAGAACTGGTGGTTGTTGAAGTTGGAGCCCAGATCTGTGATGATGCGGTGGGGTAGTCCGTAGCGATGCACGAGTTCATCCAGGAAGTCGAGTACTCTGTCAGCCTTGGGGCATGTGACCGGCTTGACCTCGATCCACTTGGTGAACTTGTCGATGGCCACCAATACCCTGTTGAAACCACCTGGCGCAGTTGGCAGTGGCCCAATCATGTCGAGCCCCCAGCAAGCGAAGGGCCAGGTTGGCGGTATGGTGACTAGCTTGTAGGCTGGGACGTGTTGCTGCTTGGCGAAGTATTGGCATCCTTGGCACCTTCTGACGAGTTCTTCAGCGTCGCTCAGGGCTGTGGGCCAGTAGAAAGCTCGCCGGAAGGCCTTGCTGACCAGCGTGCGGGAGGACGCGTGGTTGCCGCAGACGCCCTTGTGGATCTCCTCCAAGATGTCCTTGCCTTCTTGCCTGGGGACGCACTTCATGAGTACTCCGGAAGATGCGCCCCGCTTGTAAAGCTTGTCTCCGACGAGGACGTAGGACTTGGCGCGGCGGATGAGCTGCTCGGCCGAGTTCTTGTCCGAGGGAACCCTCTGATCGCTAAGGTAGTCGATGAAGGGTTGCCTCCAGTCCACGTCGATCATCATGACCTCCTGTCCAGCCGACGAATGCGCTGGGACAGTGGTCGGTGGCGCCGGCTCCGGGATGGATGGCGCGTGAAGCTCGTGAACGAAGACACCCGCTGGTACTTGAGCGCGGGTAGATCCAAGCTTCGAGAGGACGTCCGCTGCAACGTTGTTGTCGCGGACGATGTGGTGGAACTCGAGACCATAGAACTTGTTCTCGAGCTTGCGGACTTCTAGGCAGTAGGCGTCCATGTTCTCCTTGTTGCGGTCCCAGGACTTGTTGACTTGGTTGATGACCACTGCGGAGTCGCCGTAGACTAGTAGCCGCTTGATGCCCAGTGAAGCCGCGAGGCGGAGCCCGTGTAGGAGAGCTTCGTACTCGGCTTCGTTGTTTGAGACCTTCCAGAAGATCTGCAGGACGTACTTGAGTTGTTCGCCCGTTGGAGAGATCAGGAGTACCCCGGCACCTGCGCCCTCGAGGTTGAGTGAGCCGTCGAAGTACATCACCCAATGCTCTGGTCGCACGGTTGGAGTAGGTAGCTGATTCTCCCGCCACTCCGCCATGAAGTCGACTAGCGCCTGCGACTTGATGGCTGTGCGTGGCTTGAAGTCGATGGTAAGGGCGCCGAGCTCGACTGCCCACTTGGAGATCCTTCCAGTAGCATCTTGGTTCCGCAGGATGTCGCCGAGCGGGTAGTCGGTGACGACGGAGATCGAGTACTCCTGGAAGTAGTGTCGTAGCTTCCGCGAGGTGATGAGTACTGCGTACAGGAGCTTCTGCACAGGCTGATAGCGTGCCTTGGACTCTGATAGGACCTCGCTGACGAAGTAGACTGGGCGCTGGACTGGGTAGGCGTGGCCGTCTTCCTGCCGCTCGACGATGATGGCAGTACTGACCACATGAGTAGTCGCAGCGAGGTAGAGCAGTAGCTGCTCACCTTTGCGAGGAGCCGTGAGGACCGGCGGCTTCGATAGGAAGTCCTTGAGCTGGGCAAGGGCCTAATCCGCCTCTGGAGTCCACACGAACTTCTCTTGGTGCTTGAGTAGTTTGAAGAAGGGGAGCCCCCGTTCTCCAAGCTTCAAGATGAATCTGTTCAGTGCCGCCATGCACCCGGTCAGCTTCTGGACGTCTTTGATGCACGTGGGAGCTTTCATGCTGGTGATGGCGGAGATCTTCTCGGGGTTGGCTTCGATGCCGCGTTGGCTGATGATGAAGCCGAGTAGTTTGCCCGAAGGTACGCCGAAGACGCACTTGTTCGGGTTGAGCTTCCAGCGGTACTCGCGCAGAGATGCGAAAGTCTCCTCAAGGTCGTCGATGAGGGTACTGGAGTTTCTGGTCTTGACGACCACGTCATCCACGTAGGCTTCGACGTTCTTGTTGAGTTGCTTTTTGAAGCAGGCCTGGATAGCTCGTTGGTAGGTAGCGCCGGCGTTCTTCAACCCGAAGGACATGGTCGTGTAGCAGTACGCGCCAAACGGGGTGATGAACGCGGTCTTCTCCAGGTCTTCTTCCTTGATCGCGATCTGGTGGTACCCGGAGTAGCAGTCGAGGAAGCAGAGTAGGTCGCAGCCTGCCGTGGAGTCGATGACTTGATCAATCCGCGGCAACCCGAAGGGGTCCTTGGGGCAGTGCTTGTTGAGGTCGGTGTAGTCGACGCACATCCTCCACTCGTTCGAGTTCTTCTTGCGGACGAGGACAGGGTTGGCAAGCCACTCGGGATGGAAGACTTCTCTGATGAAGCCAGCCGCGAGTAGTATGGCGAGTTCCTTCTTGATGGCGTCCCGTCTGTCATCGGCAAAGCGTCGGAGGTGTTGTCGCTTGGGGGTGGCCTTAGGATCGACGTTGAGGCAGTGCTCAATCAACTCCCTGGGCACTCCTGGCATGTCCGCTGGCTTCCACGCGAAGATGTCGCGGTTAGCCCGGAGGAAGTTGATGAGCGCGTCTTCCTATTTGGGGTCGAGGCCGGCCCCGATGGTGGTGGTCTTGCTGGAGTCACCTGTTCCGAGGTCGATCGTCTTGACGAGAACCTCCTCAGCTGGCTGAGGCTTGTTGGCGCTGTCAGACTTCTCCGGGATGTCGAGTTCGCTTGTTGCAAGCTTCTTCGACGCGGCGTAGACCTCCATCATAGCGTTGGGTACTTGATTCGTAGAGGCGATCTCCACGGATTCTGTGTCGCAGTCGTGGGAGATCTTCAAGTCCCCTTGAAGAGAGAGTACACCTGCTGGGCTTGGCATCTTGAGTACCAAGTAGGTGTAGTGGGGCACCGCCATGAACTTGGCGATGGCCGGTCTGCCGAGGATGGCATGGTAGGAAGTCTCGAAGTCCGCGACCTCGAACTTGATGTACTCGGTACGGTAATTGTCCTGAGATTCCCCGAAGGTAACTGGCAGGACTACTGAGCCCAGTGGAATAGCCGCGTTACCGGGGACGATGCCGTAGAAGGGCGTGTTGCTCTTGGTGAGCATGTGGGTGATGTCCAGCTTCATCTTCTTCAAGGTCTTGGTGAAAAGGACGTTGAGCCCGCTTCCACCGTCGATGAGGACCTTGTTGAGCTTGGAGCCCGCGACCACCGGCTTCAGGACGAGGGGGAACCGTCCTGGTTCGGAGAAGCTGGTCCATTGATCCGCGCGGGAGAAGGTAATGGGTACCTCCGACCACCTGAGAGGGGTCGGGACCGCTGGTTCAATGCTCATAACTTCTTGACGGGTAGCCTTTTGCTCCCGCCTGCTGGGTAGTCCGCCGAAGAGGACGTTGACGGTCTTGTCGGGTTCCTGGAAGTCGTTGTTATCTCCGTCGTTCTTCTTCTTGCCCTTTTTGTCGTGAGGGTGCGGTGGCTCTGGAGTACCCTTGAGTGCATGCCTGAGTTGGTAGCACTGCTCGGTGGTGTGGTTGCCGTTCAGATGCCACGGGCACTTCTCCTTTAGCAAGTCTTTGAAGCCGCCGGAGTTCTTCTTCGAGTTCTCCTTCGCAGGGCGCTGGATAGCCGCGACAGTGTTGTCTGGCTTGCGCTTGCGGTTGGGACCCGAGTAGTTGTTGTCGTTGTTGCGACCGCCTTGGTTCGCGTTGTTGCCGCTGCCGCCGCCCGCGTTCTGCTTGTTCTTGCCACGGATGGCGTCGTACTTGGCATTGGCCTTGTCTTCTTCATCCGCCCAGGACGTGATCATGTCCTTGAGGTGGGGGATGGACTTGGGGCTGCGACGACCGAAATCTTCAAAGGTGCGGCGGTGGTAGAGGCCGTCTTGGAAGAGGTCGATGACCTCCTTGTCGGTGACGTCGACTACGGTAGCGCGCTTGTCGAAGAAGCGGCGCATGTACTTGCGGAGGGTCTCGCCTTGTTCCTGCTTGACCATGGCCAGGTCCATGCGAGTACCCGATCGGCCCATGGCGCCCGCGAAGTTGCTGGTGAACTGCTCCTTCAGCTGGTCCCACTTGTCGATCGAGTGCTTGTCCAGCGACTCGAGCCATGTGAGTGGAGCTTGGTCCAGGCAGAAGGGGAAGTAGAGGCACTTGGTGTCGTTGTTGCCGCCAGCGTTCTCGATGGAGAGGGCATAGCACCTGAGCCACTGGATGGGGTCCTGCTTCGCATCGTACTTGGTGATCCCCAAAGGCTTGAACTTGTCGTGGAGGAGCAAGTTGCGAAGTCGAGGTGAGAAGGCGGGGAAGCCGTCGTTGTCGCCTGCGGTGGTTGACTTCTTCCGCCGCAGCTCCTCAATCTTCTGGCGGGCGTCGTAGCCGCCCTGTGAGGCACCAGAGGCGTGGCTGTTCGCGTGGCCGCGGCCGCCGCGACTGCCGCCGCCGCCGGCCCTCCTGTTGGCTCCATGGTTGGAGCTTCCGCCGTCGCTGCCGCCGCCGTCAGGGTCGTGGCCGCCGCCGCCGGCAGGAGCACGGTGAGGGACGACCTCGCGGTTGCTGTTGCCACCTTGTGGAGGTCCGCCGGCGTTTGAGCGAGTACGGTTGGGCTGAGCTGGGAGCTCAGCTCGAGTACGGTTGGGTCCGTGGTTGGCGCTGCGACTTGTAGCTTCGTTGTCGCGGTGCCTGGCGGGAGGAGGCTGGTTGACCCTGTTGTCGACCCGCATGAAGTAGGCGTCTTCAGCGAGCTTGGCGATGACCTCCCCGGCGCGGATTCCCTAGGCCTGACGTGCGATCGCTGTGATTGACATGAGGCATTGCTCAGGGGTAGTGTGTACTCTGCTCTCGACCGCCTCGAGAGCTTCCGCGAGGTTGCGGATGGGGAGATTGTCCCGGAGACGCCGGCGCCGTTCGCTGCGCTTCCTGTTACGCTCACGTCGAGCGTCTCTGTTGGCGGGGGTCTCGTCTGCTGGTGCATCGGCAGACAGCTCGTCGGAGGAGATGCCTTCAAGGTACTTGTCTTGAGCCGTCCCTGAAGGTCCTGGGGTGTCGCCGGCAGCCATGGAGACTTGGCGATCAGGGGTGCCAAGGCTGGACTCAGAAGCCGCCACCTCAGTTGGTGTGTTCGAGTCAGCCCGGGCTAGCGGTGTTCCCTCCTGGAACGGGAGCGAGTCGATGTAGGCGACGTAGCGTGAGTCCCCACTTATCAGGTCAGCGGGCTTGCGGTCTGGCCAGTAGACGAATCTCCCGGCCGGTGTGGAGGTTATAACCAGTCCAGAGGCTGGCCCTGATAAGGGATGCTCAGTAGAGTTGTCCTCGAACTCGGGATCCTCTGGGTCCGACCCGAAGTCGAACTCGTATGCAGAATCCGAGTAGAACCTGGAGAGGGGGTTGGAGTCCGAAGCGTGGCCGGGGGCGGTGTCGGAGTCCGAGTTGTACTCGGGTACGGGCTCCTTGCCGGCCCGGCGCGAAGAAGGAGCCTCCTTGCGGGCCCTGCTGAGGATGCGGGGACCACGCGTGGAGCGCTCACGAGGTGGTGGGACCACGTGCGATGGCTGAGTAGCCGGCTCGCATGCGATAGCCCATGGAGACGTCGAGTTCGAGTTGGAAGTGGACTCGAGCTCGAAGTCAGCGTGATGATCAAAGAGCGAAATTTCGCCGAACTTGCCGGCGAGCTCGCCTGTGACAACTTCTGGAAGCGTCACGAAGCCGGTCTTCGGGTTCGGCGGCATGGTGAGGCGGCGTTGGAAAGATCCCGCGCCGTCAGCAGTGTAGACCCAGGCGCCGAACACGAAGGTGTCGCCGCGGTTGAAAGCGACGGTTGGCTTGAAGTAGACAGGAGCCGTCAAGTTCGCCATGTGATCTCGGGCGAGAGCACCTACCTGGCGCGCCAGCTGTCGGTGTTTTAGAACGGCAACCTACTAAGGGGAGTACCCGAAGTAGATGAATGTGGCCTCGCCGAGATCATAACTCGAAGGAAGAGACACGTGGCACACAATTTAGACAGGTTCGGGCCGCGAGGTGCGTAATACCCTACGTCCTGTATGCTGCGTAGCTCTGGATTGATTGGGTACGATTACAAGATGGTGTAATTGTACGCCGTGAGATGAGATTCGATGCTAGAGAAAGGTCCCTGCCTCGCCTTATATAGTCCGGGAGGCAGGGTTACAAGTCGGAGTAGGGAGAGAGTACTAGTCGAGTACGTCTAGGAGTCTTCCATACAGTGCGGGACATGTACAGCTTCCTATCCGAGTACTTCTCCTCCGTAGTCCTTGTGCTCCACGCCATCAGGTGCCGTGTAGCGCAAGCCGGGTAGTCCCAGGGGCCCACCGAGTAGTCGGTCCTGGTACCCACCGAGGTAGTGGGCCCAGGGAGGTCCATACGACAATATCCATGTCATCCCTCATTGTGTCATTGATGGGTAGTTCCTGTGGTTTCTCAAAATACATTCTAGACAAATGATCGGCAAAAAAATTTTCTACTCCCTTCTTATCTTTTATTTCTATGTCAAATTCTTGGAGAAGCAGAATCCATTTTATTAATCTAGGTTTAGCATCTTTTTTAGTCAGTGTCAGGGGGTGAGACCTGGACAGATCCGCAAGGGGGGCTACCCAAGTGGTTGTAGGTGGACTAATGGGGGGGATCGAGACCTAAGAGTGTAGGTGGTAGTTCTTAGATCGAACTCGGAACTCGACGAGAATGGCAAGGATATGGTGGTTTTAGACTGGTTCAGGCCTCCAGAGAGTAAAACCCTACGTCCAGTGTGATGGAATTATGTGTGGATGGGAAGTCCCATTGAATGGAGCTTTAGGCCGCCTTATATGGCCAGCAGGCTAGGGCTTCCATTCGAGGTTGGTGGACCCTCATTGGGGTCGGTTACAGATTTAGGAAGGTCTCCTTCCGTGATTACAGAGAGGATCCCGTGATCCTCAGACCTATTAGCGGCGTCACGCTGCGATCCAGGGGAGAGACTTGCGCCACAAGCCTGGCAGGTCGTCCGGAATCTAGATCAGGTCGCCCAAGGTCTTCCAAGGTCGCTGGGGTTATGGATAAGGTCTTTCGGCCCACTTGCAGGTCAGCGGGGCTTCTGGCAGGTCGGGTCCACTTGACATGAACCTGTCGGTGTTTTGGACCGGCAACCTACAAAGGGGAGTACCCGAGGTAGATGAACGTGGCCTCGCCGAGATCGGTAACTCGAAGGAAGAGACACGTGGCACACAATTTAGACAGGTTCGGGCCGCAATGTGCGTAATACCCTACGTCTTGTATGCTGCGTAGCTCTAGATTGATTGGGTGTGATTACAAGATGATGCGTATGAGAGAGATAAGGGTCCCTGCGTCACCTTATAGCCCGGGAGGCAAGGTTACAAGTCGGTTCAGGGAAAGAGTACTAGTCGTGTACGTCTAGGTGTTCTCTACATGGAGCCGGTCATGTACAGTTTCCTATCCGAGTACTCCTTCACCGTAATCCTTGTGCTCCACGCCATCAGGTGCCGTGCAGCTCAAGTCGGGTAGTCCCAGGGGCCCACTGAGTAGTCGGTCCTGGTACCCACCCGGGTAGTGGGCCTAGGGAGGTCCATACGACAAGCTCCCGAGTACTTTGTAGTCGAGTAGGATAGTTTCGAGTAGTCTTGATGGCCTTGACGAGGAGTCCTCGGGCGTCCCCGAGTACTACAAGTCAAAAGTCCTCAAGAATACTTGAAGCATCCCGAGGCTGGAAGGTACTCCAGCTGATCCTTGAGTAGTCTTGAAGTCTTCTCGAGTAGTCCCCAAGCGTCCTCGAGTTCTCCTCTTGAAGGTCTTCAATAGTACTCGCTTTGCTTTGAAGAAGAAACCTTGTGGAAAATGCGATTTGAAGAATCACATTCCATATAGAATGTAGCCCCCGAGCCTTAGGTCGAATCGTAGATTCAAGCTGAGGGTCAATCTGAAGTTCTGCCAAGCTTATCCCATAAAATCCGGAGAAAAAACCGAAGGACACGTGGCACGGAGCCCCCGAGCCTTGAGTCGAGTACTTCCTCTCGAATTGAAGGGTCACCTTGATTGTAGGACACAGAAAAAACCGAAGGACACGTGGCACGGAGCCCCCGAGCCTTGAGTCGAGTACTTCCTCTCGAATTGAAGGGTCACCTTGATTGTAGAATGTGTCCTGAGTGGCTCTTGAGTCTTGTCGTCACCCATTAAATCTATCAGATGTAGCCGAGCCCCCGAGATGGATTGCATCGAGTACCAGAAGCTGAAGGGTCAGGCAGCCGCTGCTGAGTCGACCCGCCGACACTTATCTGTCTGGCCGTTGTAGTGCCGCTTGTTGGGTTATAAATAGATGCGGAAACCCTTAGGATTTTTCATTCTCCTCAATAGCAGCCGCTTGAATAGATCTAATCGAGTTTCCCTCCTCTGTCGCCTCTGCTGCCGCGCGAGAAGGAGAAGATCCACACACGCCACCACCACCTGCCACCAGCACAGCCCCAAGCGGATGCGAGTGATGACTCCCTGCTCTTGCAGGAGGAAGGCGTCTCCGTCCAAGGGATCGAAGACTGGTGGAGGAAAGAAGACGTCTCGCAGTGAGTCGGAGGGATCTGCTCAAGAGTCGTCGCCGCCAACATCTCCTCCGCATCCCAATCCGGCCAAGGAATGGAAGAAGTCCAAACTGAAGACGGAAGATCTGCTAGCCCTAGTGAATAGCGGGTTCTTGCGGGAGAAAGAGATGGATCTATGGCACCCCGCCGTTGGTGACCCATATCCAATGGAGAAGAATCTAGATGAAACTCCGATGTTTGACAGATTCGTGGATGGTGGACTAGCAGTTCCAACCAGCGACTTCTTCAAGGGTCTACTCAGGTACTATGACATCGAATACCTGAATCTTAATCCTAATGGGATATTCCATGTTTGCGTCTTTGTGTACTTCTGCGAAGCGTTTGTGTGAATCAAACCCCACTGGATTCTCTTCCGAAAGTTCTTCCGAGTAAAGCCGCAGCCGAGCACCAATGACCCACGAGTAGTCGGAGGGGCAGGCATTCAAATGTGTGAGGATGCGGCCGACCAGTACTTGTCGTACAAACTGATAGAGTCAAACCAAGACTGGAAATCCAAGTGGTTTTATATATGTAACCACCATCCGAAGCTGCCGAAGCTGAGCGAAAAGCAGCCGAAGCACAGGGTGTGGTGGAATACCGAGCCAACAATGCAAGAGGGTATCAAACTACCCGAGTTGATGAAGAAGATCAAGGCCCTTAGAGAGGCCGGGCTGAGGGCCGAGCATGTGGCCTTCAGCTTCATGAAGAGGAGGGTGCAGCCACTGATGGCTCGCAACACCCTCGGGTACCAGTACACAGGCAACGAAGACACGTCGAGAATGCCCGGTGACAAAGTCGATGATGATGACATTGTCGAGAGGCTGGGCAAGATATTCAAGGACATGCCACCTTACACTCCTTGCCCAGTTCCCGAGTACTCCACGACTCGTCCGCCGAACAAGGTTAGTAATTGTGACCTCTGCCTTTGAGTACTGATTGGCCTGGTGTAGTCGCACTCACCCAAGTTGTTGTCTGCAGGATGACATCGCCAAGTATGTCTCCGACCCAATGCCCCCCTCGACTTGAAGATGTACCGGAGGAGGGGAAGGGCAAAGTGAAGGAATGCCGCGAAGTCGGCGAGGGTGACGACACCATCACCATTGAAGACACCCCCGACGAGGAGGATGGGGAAACGCTCCAGGAGCGGTTTCAACTACGGTCCAGGTTCAGTCGTCCTGGACTGCCCGATATCCCCCTCATCGTTGACAGGCCAACTAGCTTGGAGGCTAGTCTTCCCGCGCCGCCAAGAAGGCCCCACAATGTGGCACGAAAACGCGTCGCCAAGAAGCTGAAGGTGACAGAAACAACAGCCCACGAGGTGAGTTCCTCAAGTAGTGTAGTCAAGTACTTGTCATGGAGTACTGCGTGCTGACAGTTGAGTTCGGAGTTGTCACAGGATATTCCATCATCCGACCCCGCGGATCAGGGGGAAGAGGACAACTGGGACACGGTGGGAGGAGAGACTGAAAGGAGCCTCAGTCCAGCCCTCACTGTTGAAGAGGCCGTGCCGGAGACGGCACAACAGGTGACTGTTACTGCCGTGTCGCGGACGCCGGCAAGAGAATGGAGGCTAGAGCCCTTCACGACTACTGGAACCGTGGAGCCAGTAGTAGCCCATGCTGAAGGAGAGGCACTCGCAGAAGCCGGGCTTGTTGATATTGCCCGCATACTTGGCGGTCCGATTGTGGCTGTTGTTCGGTCCAGCTTGTGAGTAAAATCAATCTTCGAGTAGTTCGTATAGGTCGGTAATCTTTGCTTGGCTGATCACCAAAGTTGTGCTATGCAGGAAATCCACCAATCTGTCCTGGGAAGGCGGGGAACCTAGTGCGGTAGCTGGTGAAGAAGACCAGCCACCAGCAGTTGAGGAGTCTGCACCCCTTCCCTAGGTTGAGACCGTTGCGCAGGTCATGGAGGCTACTCCGCCGGAGGCCACCATAGTGGAAGGTACATACACCGTGCTGATGTCGTTCGCCCCGTGTAGTAGTCGTAGCCCCAGATACTGACTTCGTGTGCTTTGTGGTGACAGAAGCACAAGTCAAGGGGACCGCGATCCCTGAAGCTGTGGCAATTGAAGGCGTCGTGCCCGAAGCCGAAGTGCTAGGGGGAGTGGCTTCCGGTCCGGAGGTTCCAATAGCCCCCAAGATCACGGAGGAGGTGATGATGATGGGCTCCCAGAATCTTGCATGGACGTTGTTGTCCAGTCACCAGAGATCCAAGAGGCAGAGCCAATTCGTTCGGTGCCGATGTCAGGAGCTACGACAACTAGCCGTGACGGACTGGAACTGCTAGCCGACGACCTTGTTGACCTGGCGACTGTGGCTCGCAACCTGGAGTCGATGCGCTGTGCTGACCAGTGGATGAAGGTATGTAGCAGTACCTTGAGTGGTCGAATTTCAGAAGGTTGAGTACTCGATAATGATTGTTGCCTTGTGCAGGATGTCATGGAGAGGTCCCGACAAAAATCTGACATGCTCCAGGGATACAACGACACAATGCTCTGAGCGGAGACGTTGGAGAAGGATATCAACAAGGACAGGAAACACTCCGCCTTGTTGCAATCCAAGCTGGATGGAGCCTTTGCCCAGTACCATAATGAGGTACAGGAGATGCAGTCGAAGAGCGACGACTTGATTCGCAAGAACAAGTCGCTGCGACAGAAGAACAAAGGTATGCGACCCGCCAGGCTGTTGAGTACTTATTAGTGGTACCTTATGGTAGCCTGACATTTATCCTTGAGCTTGAGGCCCGAGTAGACCAGTTGAAGGGATCAGAGATTGATCTGAAGAACATTGTCTACCGAGAAAAGGATGCCCGTGAGGTACTTGAATATGAATAAAAGCAGTTGTCTCATGAGTGCGTTAAGCACATGGAGCTTCGCAAAGCCTCGGACCGTGATCTCGTCAATTGTTATAAATCTCTGCAGAAGCTGAACAAGGACTATGAGAGGCTGCGCGGTCAGCTGAAGGAGCTTGAAGAGGCCGCGCTCCCGATTGCAAGGCTGCTGGTGCCTCATCCAGGCGGGCCCAAGATAGCTCCGTTGGTGGATCGGTTGAAGGAAGCCCCCGGGCATCTGGCGACCTACGCGAAGCATCTGGCAAAGTCCATCCCCAACCAGGTCTTGGCGTACATGAAGTCGTACTTCCCCAAGTGTTGATGGTGTATTTTGGTACACCAAGCATGTTCATTACACTTTGGTTTGGATTTGATTATGGAACTAACCCGCCACTAGGAACACTAATCATATAACAAGTTCATCTATGTGCATGCATTTGGAAGTGTTGTGTTTATGTAGGAAAACATGGACATAAAGGACGGATTCGCAACAAGTTCAAAGGAGCATTTACGGAGTCTTGTTCGCGTTCATGAGCTTGATGAAATCACTTCCAATGGTGGCAAGGACCGAAGTGCTACAATGGAACACCCCCGGGGATTGAAGCATAAAGGACTGAACTTCATGCGCAGAGAGCCTCCATCTTGGACGCGAGGATGACATCGTCAAAATCATGCAAGTGGAGGGGGCAAAGTGCATAATCACCTGAGGACCCACGGGAGCGAAGGGGCGACCGAACCGAGCCGAGATGGGCCTGGGCTGGTCCCAGCCCACTCTGGGGGTCGGTTCGGCCCCCCTTTCCTTGCACCTGAAGGATCTTCAACCCTAAAACCCTGGAGGCGCCGCCATTCGACAGGGGGAGAGCCATTCGCACCAGGAGGCCATCCACAAGCTAGAGAGAGAGGAGGAAGATCTCCGGAGGGGGATCGACCACCTCGAAGGAAGCACCCACACGTGGAGAAGAAGGAGGACACCGTCGGAAGGGAAACCATGATCAACGGTGCTATGCCTAGCACCTTGATGTGGTAATCTCCTTATTCGTCTATGGGATGTAATTGATCTTGAGATGTAATCATACTTTGTCGGATTATCTATCTATCATCTTGTGTTGAATATACTTTAATGCTTAAGGTTAGCTACCATGCCGTAAAGGTAGTAAGAGCTCCAATGCTTCCTTGGATCCATTCAATACGCCGTGTCCATCATAGGTCTAGTCATGAATACCTTCGCGTAGTGACAGTACGAGAGGAGGGAAAGGGCAAAACCGTGGTCACAACCCCCGATAGATTAGATTGGTTTTATGTCTTTAAGCGATTGCATGATCTAGTATCGTAGACCTATGGGCGAGTGTCTCCTATCTTGATTGCTTATCGTTCTCTCTAGTGTAGTTTAGTTGTTTTCTAGTATAATCATAGTTAGGGTTTGAGTAGCTAGTGCGTAGAAGTAGATTGAACGCTTGTAATCCCCTTGCTCCACGGATTGACAAGAACCTTGGGAATCCCATGGTGAAAAAGGTGTGGGGTCCGTACGCTTGTGGATCGTAGAGGGATACGTCTTTTATCCATCAACAAGCCCCTTTTTTTGGCGCCGTTGCCGGGGAGCAAGCTAGTTTACATCGTTTGGTTTGCATCTAACTTAGTTTTATATTTAGTTTATCTTTTGTTTGTTTTATCTAACACATATTATCTAGAAAAACACTTTGTTTGTTTTTGTTTTTGTTTTTTATCTTATTGTCTAGATGGCGTTCGTCAATCAACCCGTGGAAGAACCGGAGAAATCACTAAGGGATTACGCTAGCCCTCGATGTGAAGACATAAAAGTACAAGAGTCGGATTCGAAGCTCGAAGCGACCAAGTATGAAATTAAATCCAAGATCATCGAAATGGTGGCGGCAAACCCGTTTGAAGGGATGGTTATGGAGAACCCATATAGACACATAAGACATTTCACGACACTATGCAACACGGTGCGTCAAGAAGGAGTTCCCGATGAATGGTCCAAATGGAATCTCTTTCCCTACTCACTTGCCGGCAATGCAAAGACATGGTACTCGTTTGCGTCCTTTGAAGTTGAAGGCAATTCGAACAAGTTGACAAAGAAGTTTTGCGAGAAGTTCTTTCCAATTAGCAAGATCCAACATCTAAGGAGGCAAGTGATCACTTTGATGCAAGGAGAAGAGGAAGGGGTAGACCAAGCCTGGGATAGGTTTAATGAGTTAATCGAACAAGGACCAAGACTCAGCTTCTCCGGTGACGTACTCTTGCATACATTTTTCTTTTCCCTAACCCCTAGTTGCATGCAACACGTCCAAATGTGTGCAGGTGGGGATCTCATGGAGAAAACACTCGCGGAAGCCGCCCAACTTCTACAAAAAATTAGTAAAGCGGCTGCCATGCGAAGAGATTGGGAAACAAGACTTGCGGAAGAGCCGGAATATAATTCAAGGAAGAAGAAGTGTGCTGAATTTTCTAAAGAGGCAACCCCGGAAGTCACAAAAGAGGAGCCAATCCCGGAAAAGCTTGAAGAAGAACACATCAAGTCAAGAACTACCCCGAGCATTGACTTCGTCGTGCCAAATGAGACAATCAAGAGAAGCATGTCAAGCGCAAAGCCACTAAGGGAGTTCGAACCAATGGATTGGGTTCCTATCGATTACGGAGAAGTATTCGACAAGACAAGACCGTTCCCTAGTAAAAAGGGAATGGCAAGAGCATTGGAAGTGGATTTCCCACCGGAAAGGAAGGCGGAAGATTAATACGACCTTGAAACCACCGGTGAGAACTTTCAAAAACTCTTTCGAGATGATGAAGTGGATCCGGATCACATAGCCGAGTTGAAGAGAATCATGGGGATCAAGCCCGAAGCATCACCATACGCTCGCCTCGCCGAAATTTACGCACTAGGATCCGAAGAAGAAGAGAAGATGGCACCACGCTTTCAACGGAGTTCAATGCAAAGCTTTATGCGACATCGGAGCCCAAGTAAGTGTCCTATCTTCTAAAATTTACGATAAAGTTCAAGACCACAACCTAGACTTAGCTACAACATCAACGAAATTAATTATGGGAGATGGTAGAACTATCAAACCTCTAGGTATTGCTTGCAACATGAAAGTAAAAATCTCTGGAAAATGTATACCAACCGATTTCTTTGTTATTGATGCTTACCATAGTAATTATGATCACATAATCCTAGGTAGGCCCTTTCTTAAGTTGGTTGATGCCGTGTTGGATGCCGGAGAAGGCAAAGTAACAATGAACCTTAATGGAACAAAGTACACATATAACTTTCTTCGTGTTTCTAAACACCCTACACCCTTTCCTCCCGAAGACGAAGAAGTAGAGGAGATAGATAGCCTTTGTTTTGTTGAAACCCTTAGAGACCCGCTGCAAAGAGCGATGGAAAATCAAATTAGTAATCAACAAGATGAAGAACTAGAAGAAGCAACAAAAGGCTTAGAACCACATGATGGAAGCGTGGATGAAGGAAAATTCGAAGACATAGGAGAGATTAAACCCGAGGAGCTACAAGTGCCCGAGGTAGACCTTAAACCTTTGCCCAAAGGTTTAAAATATGAATTTTTGGGCCCAAACAAGACTTATCCAGTCATTGTGAGCGACGAGTTGAGTCTCGAAGAAAATAAGAAGTTGCTGATTTTATTGAAAAAACATAGGAAGGTGATTGGATATTCGATTAATGATCTCAAAGGTATTAGCCCAGCCTTTTGCACTCATCGTATACCAATGGAAGACCCATGTAAGCCCATAGTGGACCACCAAAGAAGGCTAACCCATGCCATGCGAGAGGTAGTAAAGAAATAGGTCATCAAGTTACTTGATGCTGGAATCATCGACCCGGTTCCGCATAGCGAGTGGGTGAGCCCGGTACATTGTGTACCAAAGAAAGGAGGTTTGACCGTGGTGAAGAATGAGAAGAACGAATTGATACCGCAAAGAACCGTGACAGGGTGGCGGATGTGTATTGATTATCGTAAGCTTAACAAAGCAACGAAGAAAGATCACTTCCCCCTACCGTTCATTGACGAGAGGCTCGAGAGGTTAGCAAACCACGCTTATTTTTGCTTTCTCGATGGGTACTCGGGGTTCATGCAAATTCCCACTCACCCGGATGATCGACACAAAACAACGTTTACATGCCCTTACGGAACGTTTGCATGTAGAAGGATGCCCTTCGGTCTATGCAACGCTCCGGCCTCTTTTCAACGTTGCATGATGGCCGTATTCTCGGAATTCATCGAAGAAATTGTCGAGGTGTTCATGGATGATTTTTCCATTTATGGGAAGACATTCATGGATTGCTTGGCAAACTTGGAAAAGGTCCTCATGAGGTGTGCGGAGGTAGACTTGGTGTTAAATTGGGAAAAGTGCCACTTCATGGTTAAGCAAGGCATAGTGCTCGGACATGTTATATCCGAGAGAGGCATTGATCTGGACAAGGCTAAGGTAGAGACGGTTGAGCAACTCCCACCTCCAACAGATGTTAAGTCTTTGAGGAGCTTTCTAGGCCATGCCGGATTTTATAGAAGGTTTATTAAGGACTTCTCAAAGATCACTAAGCCTTTAACGCATCTCCTTCAAAAGGATGTGGCTTTTGCCTTTGATGAGAAGTGCCTAGCGGCATTCCAGACCTTGAAAAGTGCATTGGTGAGTGCTCCCATCATTCAACCTCTGGATTGGAGCCAACCTTTCGAGATCATGTGTGACGCAAGTGACTACGCCGTAGGCGCGGTTTTGGGTCAAAGAAAGGAAGGTCGAGTTCACGCCGTTTACTATGCTAGCAAAACTCTTAGTGGGGCACAATTAAATTATGCCACTACGGAAAAGGAGTTGCTAGCGGTGGTATTCGCTTTCGAAAAATTCAGATCTTACATCGTGAACTCGAAGGTCATTGTTTACACCGATCACGCAGCCATCAAGTATCTCTTGGCTAAGAAGGAAGCTAAACCACGTTTGATTCATTGGATCCTTCTTCTCCAAGAATTTGATGTTGAAATTCGTGATAAAAAGGGGGTGGAGAATGTTGTGGCCGATCATTTGTCTAGGATGAATCGTGGACAAGATGATAAAGATCCCCTAGAAGATAAGATGAGAGATGACCACCTCTATCGAGTGCTCGATAAAGACACTTGGATGATTGATATTATTCGAGCGATTTGAAAGATGCCTCTCGATCATCTAGATAAAAATTCTCAAAAGAAGATAATCTCCGAAAGTAGAAAGTACTTTTGGGATGCACCATACCTCTTCAAACTCGGCAATGATGGAGTGATGAGAAGATGTGTGCCAAGAGAAGAGAGTGTAGAAATTCTGAGAAAGTGCCACTCGGCAGAGTACGGTGGACACTATAGCCATTTTCGAATCCAAGCAAAAGTATGGTTGAGCGGATTCTATTGGCCGGAGATGCATGAAGATACTAAAAGATATGTTGCATCATGCTCCGAATGCCAAAGAACCGGAAACATCTCTCAAAGAAATTCTATGCCCTTGAATTACAATCTACAAATCGATTTATTCGATGTATGGGGTATAGACTTCATGGGGCCTTTCAAAAACTCATGCGGATATGAGTATATTCTAGTCATGGTTGATTATGTATCCAAGTGGGTAGAGGCCATGCCATGTCGTAAAGCTTCCATGGAGGAGTCCATTACTACGATCAAGGACGTGATTTTTCCTCGTTTCGGTACATCGAGAATCTTGATAAGTGATGGAGGAACTCACTTCACTAGAAAGAATTTCAAAAAGTGCTTGTCCAAGTTGGGAATTGAACATAGGGTCTCTACGGCCTATCACCCACAAACCAATGGACAAGCGGAAACGTCAAATAGGCAATTAAAAAGCATCCTCAACAAAACCATAGAGAAGGGAGGCAAGGATTGGTCAAAGAAATTAGACAGAGCTTTGTGGGCTTATCGAACGGCGTTCAAGACACCGATAGGTATGACCCCTTATCAATTCGTCTATGGAAAAGCTTGCCACCTTCCGGTTGAGTTGGAACATAAAGCCTATTGGGCGATTAAAGAGATGAACCTTGATCTCGATGCCGCGGTAATGAAATGAAGAATTCAAATAAGCGAGCTAGAGGAGATGAGGTTGAAAGCATATGAAAATGCAAGCATATACAAGGAGAGAATCAAAGGTGGTATGATAAAAGATTGAAAAAGAAAGAGTTTAAAGGAGATAAGGTCCTCCTCTACAATTCGAGGTTTAAAACCTTCGGAAAGGGGAAATTGCAAAGCAAGTGGGACGGACCTTATGTTGTGTATTCGGTGCTCTCCAACGAAGCGGTAACCATTATGGATATAAAAGGCGATCAATATATGGTGAATGGTCAACGGCTTAAGGTTTACTACGAACCCGACGTTGTGCCCCTTCACCATGTTGATGTCTTCACCATGGAAGAAGAGCCCGAACGTCCCGCCTAGGATGAAAAACAAGGCATGGATTTTTGTAAATAGTTTTTCTTTTAATTTTCTGGAGTTTCTCGAGAAGATTTACTGGGCCAACTTTTTCCAATGGGCTAAGAAGGCGAAAAAAGGGCGGTACACGAAAAACCGGACCGGCCCGACCCCCAAGACAGGGTGGGCCGGCCGGTCCAGTCCGACCGGCCCAGGTGGGTCCCGGCGGCGGTCGACCCCGGTTTTTGCCCGAATTGCTCCTTTTCGACTTCCTTCTTCGGTCAGAAAATTTTAAGGGAAGTTTAAAAAAGGAAAATGAGGTTCCTAGGATTTTCCTCTTCGGACTATTTATTTGGCCGAATTGGGAGCTCGGGAATCAATCCCATCAAGCGGTATTTTGCACCCTTGCAGCAGCCATTGTGTCCCCGAGAAGCTTAGAGTTGAAGCAAGAAGCCAAGAAGCCATCGATGGAGGAGGCGAAGCGATGCGAGCTCAAGCTACCCGTCGAGATCAAAAGGACCGCCCGCATCCGTTGCGGAGGGCGTGTCCCGACCGGAGCTATCGCATCTCGCAACCCCGTCAAGGAGAACATCCCTCCTCCCGTTCGAAGGCGGCGCGCATCCGTGGCATGAAGCGGAAAGACTGCAAGGAGGTGTCGCCTGAGCCTAAGGACTATGGGGGTAGCGACTACTCCGACGATCGTAGCCCGAGCTCGTGGGCGGCCGTCGGAAGAGATGATAACGATCTTTACATTTCAGATGAGGTGCCCAAGGAGAGAACTCCCGAAGGCCCCAACGGCGGCGGCAATGACGGCGGTGACGACAATGGTGGTGGCGACGACGGCGGCGATGACGGTGGAGACCCTGGCAATGATGACCCTTTCGGGTTGCATCCGATGTGTTGTGCGGCTTACCGTCACTCCATCTCGGACCTCTACGCAATGGTCGACGAATGTTTCCAAGCCATGGAGGCGATGAGGCAGCGTATGGAGGATTTGGAGCGCGTAGTTGAAGACGACTACAAGTTCCTTAACCACAACATGTGCAAACTTTTTGGCATGGTTGGGAACATGAGAGGCAAGTGGTGCAATAGTTGCAAGAAGTACCACTAGGTCTAGTTTTCCCCTTAGGAATTTTGTAAGATACGACGAGGACGTCGTATGTTTTTAGCGTGGGGGAGAGCTAGCCAGCTAGCCTTAGTTTTTGAGCTTCAAGTTTAGGTTCGGTTTGATCTTCGAGTGAGAGTCTTAGAGTTTAATGAGTCTTTAGTTTTTATGTGTGTTTTTAAATTTTTGCAAGTGTCTTAAATTAGTGTTGAGTCAAAGAAAATCAAATAAAAAGAGTCCTTTAATTTTTGTGTCTTGTGTATTGCTTATCTTAATTTACTCGTTCGTTCATCTTTAGTTTTTGATATATGAACACAAGTGTGTGGTTCGAAAAACGTTTACCGTGGTGCTTAGTGGAATTGCTACTACTTAAAGTACCCATACCACACTTCGATCTTGAGCTTCACATGTTAGTTGTGCTATGTTCAATGCTAAAAGTTGGAGGATTTCAATTCTGAAAATTATCTAAAAAACCTTGTAATAAAGGTTAGCAAAACCTCTTTTTCCAAGTTGAGAGTAAGAAAAAAATCCTATACAAAGCCAAATTTATTTTTTGCTCCACCATAAGTGTGATTAGCACGATGAGTTGGGCTAGGACCCTTTTCTCTTGTGAGTTTTCATTTCGAGCAATGATCATGTTCTTGTGCTTATCTTTTGTTGCTAGCCTCGTCATGCATTCGGTAACGTGACTTTCACATCGGAAGTCTCGTACATCGCCGAATTCCATACCCAACCCTATACATCTCTTTTGTACAATCGCATTCCTTGAACACAACCAACTCTCAAAGTTTCGTCTCGTCTCTAGCATGGTTTATTTAAAATTTCATATTCTGTACATGCAAGAAAGAGAGGAGTTGTGAGCTTTGAAAAGTTGTCAAGAGAGGGAAAAATAAAGAGAAAAGTATGAGTATGGAAAAGAAAGAAAGAAAGAAAGAAAAAATAATAGAAAAGTAAAGAAAGAGAAAAAAATATATGTGTATGAATCAAAAAGAGAAGAAAAAGAGAAAAGAGGAGTGGCAATAAAGAGATGAGAGGGATGAATCAAGTAAAAGAAAAGAAAAATAAAGTGCAAGAAAGGATGTCACGTTGTTGAGAGACGAAACTTTAACTCTTTTTCCAACCATGTGCTATCCGACAACGAGGACGTCATCGGTGCCTTGTAGTCATAATTTTCTTTTGCCCTTGCACATGTCCACCATTCTAAATCTTCTCATCATTGGCTTTGAAAGGTAAACAACCATTAGAGGAAGTTCTTAGTTTGACAACATTTGTGTTGATTGCACTAGCCCTACCTATAGCTCCACTTTACATGTTATATGAGAGATTTATGGGAGGTGAGAGTTTTATAAAATTTGGTTAGGATAGCCACTTCATATGAGTGACTTGAGAGAGCTTGGAGAAGGTTTTTGTCTAATACTTGTTGCAGGAATTTTGTTTGAAAAATCATAAAAAAACCCTCCGATTGAAGCAAAGAAGTAAGCATGGCTGAGATTGAAGGCTTCGAGTGAAGAGTTTGAGTTGTGGGGTAAATCTTTACGTGGTAAAGATTCTAAACGCCCATGTTTATGTTTGATGATCATTACTTTATGTTTATGTATTAAAGATGAAAGGATTGACTAAATTGTGAAGAAGGATTTGTGGTACACGATTACAGCACTTTGGATGAAGTTCTTTTACGAGTAATTGCTCGAGGATGAGCAAGAGCTAAGCGTGGGGGAGATGTTGACGGTGTATTTTGGTACACCAAGCATGTTCATTACACTTTGGTTTGGATTTGATTATGGAACTAACCCGCCACTAGGCACACTAATCATATAATAAGTTCATCTATGTGCATGCATTTGGAAATGTTGTGTTTATGTAGGAAAACATGGACATAAAGGACGGATTCGCAACAAGTTCAAAGGAGCATTTACGGAGTCTTGTTCGTGTTCATGAGCTTGATGAAATCACTTCCAATGGTGGCAAGGACCGAAGTGCTACAAAGGAACACCCCCGGGGATTGAAGCGTAAAAGACTGAACTTCATGCGCGGAGAGCCTCCATCTTGGACGCGAGGTTGACATCGTCAAAATCATGCAAGTGGAGGGGGCAAAGTGCATAATCACCTGAGGACCCACGGGAGCGAAGGGGCGACCGAACCGGGCCGATATGGGCCTGGGCCGGTCGGCCCAGGCCGGCCTGCCCAGCCCACTCCAGGGGTCGGTTCGGCCCCCCTTTCCTTGCACCCGAAGGATCTTCAACCCTAAAACCCTGGAGGCGCCGCCATTCGATAGGGGGAGAGCCATTCGCACCAGGAGGCCATCCACAAGCTAGAGAGAGAGGAGGAAGATCTCCGGAGGGGGATCGACCACCTCGAAGGAAGCACCCACACGTGGAGAAGAAAGAAGACACCGTCGGAAGGGAAACCATGATCAACGGTGCTATGCCTAGCACCTTGATGGGGTAATCTCCTTATTCGTCCATGGGTTGTAATTGATCTTGAGATGTAATAATACTTTGTCAGATTATCTATCTATCATCTTGTGTTGAATATACTTTAATGCTTAAGGTTAGCTACCATGCCGTAAAGGGGGTAAGAGCTCCAATGCTTCTTTGGATCCAGTCAATACGTCGTGTCCATCATAGGTCTAGTCATGAATACCTTCGCGTAGTGACAGTACGAGAGGAGGGAAAGGGCAAAACTGTGGTCACAACCCCTGATAGATTAGATTGGTTTTATGTCTTTAAGCGATTGCATGATCTAGTATCGTAGACCCATGGGCGAGTGTCTCCTATCTTGATTGCTTATCGTTCTCTCTAGTGTAGTTTAGTTGTTTTCTAGTATAATCATAGTTAGGGCTTGAGTAGCTAGTGCGCAGAAGTAGATTGAATGCTTGTAATCCCCTTGCTCCGCGGATTGACAAGAACCTTGGGTATCCCGTGGTGAAAAAGGTGTGGGGTCCGTACGCTTGCGGATCGTAGAGGGACACGTCTTTTATTCGTCAACACCAAGGCTCCAGTAGATGTAGTCGCTGGAGGACTTGCCACGAACTGCACAGACGACCAATACAAAGAGCTGCTGGAACAAATGGCGCCGATCGCGGAACAAGTCGCACGGAAGCTCAACCTTCAGTAGTGATCCTGTAGGGTTAGCTTTGGGTAGAATATGTAATATAAACGAAGTTATGAAGAACTTGTTTGAGTTTTAATGAAAGTCTTCCATGATGTATGTTTGAAATGAGTACTCGTTGTCGCTGTTTATATGTGCGGAGTGCCCATCCATGGAAGTATCGCGAGTAGTAGTACTCGACAGTAGATCCTTTGCAGGGAGACACAATAAATGAGTTGATTGCAAATCAGACTTTATTACTGAGAAAAAAGGTACACCTGGATGGCCAGGGCGTTTACAAGTGTAGTCGCCTGGACCCGGAGGCCGCCTATGGCTTAAGTAGCGCTAGGACCCTTGGCTGGAGATCCGTTAGTAGCCGTATAGGCTGGATCTAAAGTACATGGTCTTGGAGACTGCCGCTAGAGTCCTTGATGCTCTGAGCAGCCCGGGATTCGTTAGTAGCCGTTAACGCTGGATCTTGGAGTGGATTAGTCCGGAGACTAGTGCTTGGACCTGAAGGCCGCTTACGGCGAGGTGTCCAGGAGTAGTCGTATAGACTTGGACCCTAAAGTAGTTGAGAGACTACGCGTAGAATCGACAGAGCTGGTTGATGTTCCATGAGTTGCTGACGTTGTTGCCTTCAAGTGTCTCAAGACGACAGGAGACTGGTCTGGTCACCTTTGCGATTGAGAAGGGACCTTCCCATGGCGAGCTGAGCTTGTGTAGTCCTTCTGCGTTCTGGATGCGGCGGAGGACTAGATCACCAACGTTGAAGGAGCGTTCCTTGATGTTGTGATCGTGGTAGCGTCGGCTACCCTCAAGGTACCTTGTTGACTGAACAAGGGCGGCACAACGAGCTTCTTCGAGTCCATCGATATAAACTCGTCTGCTGTCTTCTGAGATGCCTTCGTCGTACTGCTCTACTGCCGGTGATTCCCACATTACGTCGGCAGGTAGGATAGCTTCGGAGCTGTAGACCAGGAAGTAGGGTGACTGCCCTGTCGGCTTTGTAGGTTGTGTACGAAGCCCTCAGAGTGCATTAGGTAGTTCCTTGATCCACTTGCCCTCTTTTGTGTTAGCAGCGTCGTGCGGTCGCTTCTTGAGAGCATCGAGTACCATCCCGTTGGCACGCTCGACTTGTCCGTTGGCCCGAGGATGGGCAACGGAGACGTACCGGACGTCAATCCCGCTATTCTCACAGTACTCCCAGAACTGGTGATTGTTGAAGTTGGAACCCAGATCTGTGATAATGCGGTGGGGTAGTCCATAGCGATGCACGAGCTCGTCGAAGAAGTCGAGTACTCTATCGGCCTTTGGGCAGGTGACGGGCTTGACTTCGATCCACTTGGTGAACTTGTCAATAGCCACCAGAACTCTGTTGAACCCTCCTAGCATAGTTGGGAAAGGCCCAATCATGTCGAGCCCCCAGCAGGCGAAAGGCCAGGTTGGTGGTATGGTGACTAGCTTGTAGGCTGGGATGTGTTGTTTCTTGGCGAAGTACTGGCACCCTTGGCACCTTCTAACGTGTTCCTCGGCATCACCCAGAGCTGTGGGCCAGTAGAAACCTCATCGGAAAGCCTTGCTGACCAGCGTGCGAGAAGACGCGTGGTTGCCGCAGACGCCTTTGTGGATCTCCTCCAATATGTCCTTGCCTTCTTCTTGGGGGACGCACTTCATGAGTACTACAGAAGTGGCACCTCGCCTGTAGAGCTTGTCTCCGACTAGTACATAGGACTTGGCTCGGCGAACGAGTTACTCAGCCAAGTTCATGTCTGAAGGAACCTTCTGCTCGCGGATGTAGCTGATGAAGGGTTGCCTCCAGTCCACGTCGATCATCATGACCTCCTGGCCAGGCTGAGAAGGCACTGGGTCAGTGGTCGTGGGCGTCGGCTCCGGTATGGATGGCGCGTGAAGCTCGTGGACGAAGACTCCCACTGGTACTTGTGCGTGAGTAGAGCCAAGCTTCGACAGGACGTCCGCTGCAACATTGTTGTCGCGGACGACGTGATGGAACTCGAGACCGTAGAATTTGTTCTCGAGCTTGCGGACTTCTAGGCAGTAGGCGTCCATGTTTTCCTTGTTGCGGTCCCAAGACTTGTTGAATTGATTGATGAACACTGCAGAGTCGCCGTAGACTAGTAGTCGCCGTAGACTAGTAGTCGCTTGATGCCCAATGATATTGCGAGACGAAGCCTGTGTAGTAGGGCTTCATACTCGGTTCGTTGTTTGAGACCTTCCAGAAGATCTGCAGGACGTACTTGAGTTGTTCGGCCTTCGGAGAAATCAAGAGTACCCCTACACCCGCGCCTTCGAGCTTGAGCGAGCCGTCAATGTATATCACCCAATGCTCTGGCCGCTCGGTTGGGGTTGGTAGCTGATTCTCCTGCCACTCTGCCATGAAGTCGACTAGTGCTTGAGACTTGATGGTTGTGCGTGGCTTGAAGTCGATGTCGAGGGAGCCGAGTTCGACTGCCCATTTGGAGATTCTTCCAGTAGCATCTTGGTTCCGTGGGTTGTCACTGTGCGGGTAGTCGGTGACGACGGTGATCGAGTACTCCTGGAAGTAGTGTTGTAGCTTTCGCGAGGTGATGAGCACTGCATAGAGTAGCTTCTGCACTGGTTGGTAGCGTGCCTTGGATTCCGACAGGACCTCGCTGACAAAGTAGACTGGTCACTGGACTGGGTGGGCATGGCCGTCTTCCTGCAGCTCGACGATTATGGCAGGAGTGACCACATGAGTAGTCGCAGCGAGATAGAGCAGTAGCTCATCGTTTTTGCGAGGAGCCGTGAGGATTGGTGGCTTGGACAGGAAATCCTTGAGCTGAGCCAAAGCTTGATCTGCCTCTGTGGTCCACACGAACTTCTCTTGGTGTTTGAGTAGTTTGAAGAAAGGTAGTCCCCGTTCTCCAAGCCTCGAGATGAATCTGTTCAAGGCTGCCATTGACCCGGTGAGCTTCTGCACGTCTTTTATGCAGGTGGGAGCCCTCATTTTGGTAATGGTGGAGATCTTCTCAGGATTGGCTTCGATGCCGCAGTGGCTGATGATGATGCCGAGTAGTTTGCCCGAGGGTACACCGAAGACACACTTGTTCGGGTTAAGCTTCCACTGGTACTCCCGCAGAGATGCGAAAGCCTATTCAAGGTCGGTGATAAGCGTGTCGGAATTTCGGGTCTTGACGACCACGTCATCCACATAGGCTTCAACATTCTTGTTGAGCTGTTTCTTGAAAGAGGCCTGGATAGCTCGCTGATAGGTGACGCCGGCGTTCTTCAACCCGAATGACATCGTTGTGTAGCAGTAGGCGCCAAATGGCGTGATGAACGCGGTCTTCTCTTGATCTTCTTCCTTGACGGCGATCTGGTGGTACCCCGAGTAGCAGTCGACGAAGCAGAGCAGGTTGCAGCCCGCTGTGGAGTCGGTGACTTGATCAATCTGTGGCAACCCGAAGGGGTCCTTGGGGCAGTGTTTGTTGAGATCAGTGTAGTCGACGCACATCCTCCACTCGTCCGTGTTCTTCTTGCGGATGAGGACTGGGTTGGCAAGCCACTCAGGATGGAAGACTTCTCTGATGAAGCCGCCCGCGAGTAGTTTGGTGAGTTCCTTCTTGATGGCGTCCTGACGGTCATCGGCAAAACGACGGAGATGTTGTCGTTTGGGGTAGCTTTAGGGTCGACGTTGAGTGAGTGCTCGATCAGCCTCCTGGGCACCCCTGGCGTGTCCGCTGGTTTCCAAGTGAAGATGTCTCGGTTAGCCCGGAGGAAGCTGACGAGCGCGTCTTCCTATTTTGGGTCAAGGCCCGCCCCGATCATGGTAGTCTTGCTGCTGTCGACTGTCCCATGGTCGACCGCCTTGACTTGCACTTTCTCAGATGGTTGAGGCTTGTTGGTTGTGTCGGACTTCTCTGGGATCTCGAATTCAGTTGGGGCAAGCTTCTTGGATGCAGCATAGATTTCCATCATTGCGTTGGGTACTTGATTAGTAGCTGCGAGTTCCACAGCTTATGTGTCACATTCGAAGGATATCTTCAAGTCCCGTTGTAGTGAGAGTACTCCGGCAGGGCTTGGCATTTTGAGTACCAAGTATGTGTTGTGGGGTACCGCCATGAACTTGGCGATAGCTGGTCTGCTGAGGATGGCATTGTAGGAAGTTTTGAAGTCCGCATCCTCAAACTTGATGTACCCGGTGCGGTAATTCTCCCTGGTTTCATCGAAGGTAACTGGTAGGACCACTGAACCTAGTGGAATAGTCGCGTTCCCAGGGACGATGCTGTAGAAAGGCGATGTGCTCTTAGTGAGCATGTGGGTAATGTCAAGCTTCATCTTCTTCAAGGTCTTGGTGAAAAGGACGTTGAGCCTGCTTCCGCCATCGATGAGCACCTTGTTGAGTCTGGAGCCCGCGACTACTGGTTTAACGACGATTGGGAAATGCCCTGGCTCTAAGAAGCTTGTCCATTGATCCGCGCGGGAGAAGGTGATGGGTACCTCCGACCACTTGAGAGGGGTCGGGACCGCTGGTTCAATGTTCATGACTTCCCGTCTGGTGGCCTTCTAAGACCGTCTGGTGGGTAGTCCGCCGAAGAGGACATTCACTGTCTTGTCGGGTTCTTGGAAGTCGTTGTTGCCCTCGTCGGCTTATTTCTTGCCCTTCTTGTTGTGCGGAGGCCGTCGGTCTGGAGTATCCTTGATTGCTCGCCGGAGTTGATAGCACTACTCAGTGGTATGATTGACCTCCAGGTGCCACGGGCACTTCTCTATCAGCAAATCTTTGAAGCCGCCAGAGGTCTTCTTCGAGTTGTCTTTTGCAGGGCGTTGGATAGCCACGACAGTGTTGTTTGTCTTGCGCTTGCGGTTAGGACCCAAGTAATTGTTGTTGTTGCGACCCCCATGATCCCTGGTGTTGTTGTTGCTGCCGCCCGTGTTGTGCTTGCTCTTGCCGTGAATGGCGTCGTACTTGGCGTTTGCCTTGTCTTCTTCGTTGGCCCATGAGGTGATAATGTCCTTGAGCTTAGTGATGGAACTCGGGCGGCGGCTACCAAAATCCTCAAAGGTGCAACAGTGGTAGAGGCCGTTTTGGAAAAGGTCGGTGACCTCCTTGTCGGTGACATCGACTACCGTAGCACGCTTGTCGAAAAAGCATCACATGTACTTGCGTAGTGTCTCGCCTTGTTCCTGCTTGACCATTGCCAGGTCCATGCGAGTACCCGAGCATCCCATGGCTCCCGCAAAGTTGCTGGTGAACTGAGCCTTGAGCTGGTCCCACTTGTCAATCGAGTTCTTGTCGAGCGACTTGAGCTAGGTGAGTGGTGCTTGGTCCAGGCAGAAGGGGAAGTAAAGGCACATTGTGTCGTTGTTGCCACCAGCATTTTCGATGGATAGGACGTAGCATATGAGCCATTGAACTGGGTCATGCTTTGCGTCGTACTTGGTGATCCTCAGAAGTTTGAATTTCTCTGGGAGAAGGAGATTGCAAAGTCGAACGGAGAAGGCAGGGAAGCCGTCATTGTCGCCTACCTCGGAGGACTTTTTTGCGTCGTATTTCTTCAATTCTGCGGCGGGCATCGTAGCCGCCGCGTGAGACGCTGGTGACGTGGCTGTCTGTGTGGCCTCGGCCTCCGCGATCACCCCCGCCACCGATTCTCCTCCCAGCCCCGTGTGAGAAGCTCCCGCCGCTGCTGCCTCTACCACCAGCGTCGCTGTGACTAGCGGTGCCACGGCTTCTGCCGGCGCCGCCAACACTGTTGCCGCCCTGAGAAGGTCCTCCAGCTGATGCCCTGGTACGGTTGGGATTCTGTGGCTGTTCTCATCGGGAACGGTTGCGTCCACCATCCGCTGGACTGCGGCTAGTGGCTTCGTGGTGCCCGTGGTCACGAGTTCTAGGGGGAGGTACTTGAGTGACTCTGTTGTCAACCATCATGAAGTAGGCATCTTCCGCAAGCTTGGCGATGACTTTGCCCGCGCGTATCCCCTAAGCCTGACGCGCTATCGTAGTGATAGACATGAGGCACTGTTCGGGGGTAGTGTGCACCCGGTTGGCGACTTGGTCGAGGGTCTCTGTGAGATTCCAGATGGGGAGGGATTCGCGGAGACGTCTGCGCCATTCGTTTCGCTTTCTGCTGCACTCACGTCGAGCGTTCTTGTCGTCGTTGGTTTCATCGGTGGGTGCATTGGAAGACAACTCATCTATTGAGATGTCGTCGAAGTATCGGTTGGGTCGGGTCCCTGAAGGTCCTGGCGTCTCGCCAGCAGCCATGAAGACTTGGCAATCAGGGGTACCGAGACCGGAGTCAGTAGTCGCCACCTCGGTTGAAGTATGCTCTTCTGTTGGAGCTAGGGGTGTTCCCTCCTTGAAGGGAAGCGAGTCGAGGTAGGCGACGCACCGTGAGTTCCCGTCTGTCAAGTTTGCAGGCTTGCGGTCTGGCCAGTAGACAATCTCTCAGCGAGTGTAGATGTTATAACCAGACCGGTTGCTAGTCCTGACAGCGGTTGCTCAGTCTTAGAGTTCTCGGACTCAGGCTCGTCAGGGTCCGACCCGAAGGCGAACTCGTAAGAGGAGTCCGAGTAGTAGCCGGAGGTGGGGTTGGAGTCCGAAGAGTAGTCGGAGACGATATCCTTGCCATCCCGGCGTGCAGCGAGAGCCTCCGCATGGGCCCTACTAGCATTGCAGAGGCCATATGGGAAGTGCTCGTGGATCGGTAGCCGGCTCGCATGCGATGGCCCATGGGGACGTCGAGTTCGAGTTGGAGGCGGATTCGGACTCGAGGTCAGCGTGTTGGTTGTAGAGCGAAATTTCACTGAATTTTCTGGTGAGGTTGCCCGTGATCACGTCGGGAAGTGTCACGAGCCCGGTCTTCGGGGTGGGTGCCATGGTGAGGCGGCGTTGGAAGGAGCCAGCGCCGTCAGCTGTGCAGACCCGGGACCCGAAGACGAAGGTGTCGCCACGGTTGAAGGCGACAGTTGGCTTGATGAATATTGAAGCCGTCGAGTTCCCCATGAGATCTTTGGCAATATCCCCTACCTAGCGTGCCAGCTGTCGGTGTTTTGGACCGGCAACCTACCAAGGGGAGTACCAGAGGTAGATGAACGTGGCCTCGCTGAGATCGGTAACTCGAAGGAAGAGACACGTGGCACACAATTTAGACAGGTTCGGGCCGCAATGTGCGTAATACCCTACGTTCTGTATGCTGCGTAGCTCTAGATTGATTTGGTGTAATTACAAGATGATGCGTATGAGAGAGATAAGGGTCCCTGCCTCGCCCTATATAGCCCGGGAGGCAGGGTTACAAGTCGGTTCAGGGAAAGAGTACTAGTCGTGTATGTCTAGGTGTTCTCTACATGGAGCCGGTCATGTACAGTTTCCTATCCGAGTACTCCTTCACCGTAATCCTTGTGCTCCACGCCATCAGGTGCCGTGCAGCTCCAGTCGGGTAGTCCCAGGGGCCCGCCGAGTAGTCGGTCCTGGTACCTACTGGGTAGTGGGCCCAGGGAGGTCCATATGCCAGGACCTCCGGGACCCTGGTCGGTGGGGAACCATGGGTACCCATGTCTCTCAAGCCCCGATCTACGTGTAGGCGAAGCGGCGGAGACGAAGTCACGTCGACGCGAAGCTAAGACGTGGCATCGGTGAGGTTGCGTAGGGTGCACGGGGATCAGAAAAGAAAATCCTCCTGAGCGCGTACGAAGGCGAACATCAAGCTTCTAGAGAGTAGGTCTAGGGGCTTGAAGTGAATACAAGGCGCTGTCATTTCCTGAAGAACCGCCGACCTGATCGGAATCAGGTAAAGCCAACACACCTTCAAGGAAGGACTAAAACGCTGACCAAAGGGAGGTCAAGCGGAGATGTGACAGAAGCATGCTTCCGGTAGGTCGAGACAACGTGGAGAAAAGAGGGCGTCACACAGACGCACTCGTAGAGTAGCCCCCGAGCAGTAAGGTGACCTAGAAGGTCGGGTTGATGCTCGAAGAATAAATCTGTGTCCTACGGCCTGCTGCTTAGGAAACAGATGCTCTTCTCTTGGAAGATAGATAAAGCAACGGGAATATTCACACAGGAACACCGGGTAACCAAGCTTGTTGTCGCCTAGCGACGCACGGGGCGTACTGTGCTGGCACAGAACCTGCCCCGATGTAGAAATGCCACCACCACCGCTAAAGGACAAGGACTGAAAAGGTGTCATCAAGCCTGCTGTAGACGTGCCAGTGCTTCCAATAGCAGACAAAGACCTCGTGCTCCACGTGGAAACATTATCCTGATGAGGTTGCCACGCCATCAGTGAGGCGAATAGTGACCGATGCTGAGCTCCATGCAATAAATAGGCGGCTTGGACCCGTGGCTCGCCAAACTCAGTGAGAACACCATGGCAACACCGCTCGATAATATAGTCACGCCCTGGCTTTGTGTGCGTCCGCCCGAGCATAGAGCTAGGATGTGATCCCTTGGAGCTAGAAGAATGCTTGCGAAGTTAGGAGAACTCCACCAACCTCTGTGCCCGCGCCCAACGAAGAATCCTGGAGCAGCATGGGGCAGTACGTGCCTTGAAGGACCTTGTGAGCAGAGGCCTAATATGGTGTTGGAAGCCACTGTGCTGCGCCGGGGTAGACCTAAGGCCATGTCATGGACAGCAGCGTCACGACATCAGAGTTTCGAGGTGACGCTGGCCCGATTTGGGATCTTGTGAGAGCGCCCCAGCAAAAGATGGGACTCCACAGGAAACCTTCTGGGGCTAGAGTACATGTGGCTATGTGGCAGCCCCAACCTCGTCGGTGGTGGAGGGCTCCAAAGAGGTTCTGAAGCTAGAAGAAAGCTTGCAACGCGCTCCATCAGTCTAGGTTGCGCCGATTGCACAATGTAAGGTAGATCAGGACCTTTAACATGTTTGTATCTCGTAACTTGACTGTAGGCCAAGGTCTTTTGTAGCTTTCCAAGCTTTTATGCACAAGTGTTGTGTAGCGACTAATGCATGTCGAATGCTATGACTGAGCGCTCGAGACATCAATGGCGTGGCCAAGGTCTCGGTACTGCTATGGCGATACGCCGACCTTAGGAAGGTCATAACATCTGACGTGGGGGTCTGTGCCGACCTGGATCAACACAGTCCGCTGCACAGCAGCGCAACGCAGGGATGCCAACCTTGGGCTGTGCAGGTCGGGATCGACCTGGTCGGCTATGAGGCCGCAGCGAAGCGCTGTAAGTAGGACCGTGGAGGTCGTCAACGGGCAGTAGATCCATTAAGTGCAGGGCCGTTGATATGGGGGCTGATATAGGTCGTAGAGACCTAGAAGGCATGTAGGCAACCGGGCCTAAGGGGTGTAAGACAACCCCATTTGAGAGGGGGTCGAGACGACCTTAGGGGCCACTGGAGCCTAGGCGCCTAGAACAGGTCATCTGTAGGTCGCTGGCGACCTTGAATGCTAAGTCAGGGTTTTTGATGTTGGGGGGCTTTAAGTGGGGCATAGCGAGTCCACGTCAGCCGAAACATCGCTTGAAGGCCGGTGGACGTAGATTCCCACACGGAACTAGCCGTTACTGCCAAGTAGTCGTTAGGCCGAAAAGAGCCGTTGGGCAATAGATCTGTTGAGGGCGCCTATCTATTGGGTCGCCGTGAATCGCGCCGGATAGACCTTGAGGTGTGGCCGCCCGATGCGACGCTGGGGCCCGATTATATAAGGTCGATCCGTGACCCAGGGGCCTCCACTCGCTTCCATTTCCACTCAGAGCTAGGGTTTCTGCCGTCGTGCAGTGCACAGAGAAAGCAACAACGCTACCGAGCTTAGGTTTGTCGCCGCCGTGCCCGCGCATGCAAACCAAGTCACTCGTGACCTTTAGATCCAAGTGCACTGGCTTTGAGGAGGGCAAGATGGAGAAGGCTCCCGTCCCAGATCCAAGCACCATTTGGGAGACATCCACAGTGACTGAAGAGCAGATCCAGTCGCTTGCGAACCGCGGGCTGCTGAGGCCCAAAGTGTAGGTTGGTTGGAGGCCGGCAGTGGGAAAAGAGTTCCCGACGGAGGGGACCGACGAGACCATCGTCTTCCTCATGCACATCTAGCACGGGTTTGGCGTCCCGGCGGGTGACTTCCTGCGCGGGGTCCTCCACTTCTACCGCATCAAGCTGGCGCAGCGAACTCGATCACCATCATCACCACCTTCGTCCACCTCTGTGAGGCCTACCTCGGCATCGTGCCCCATTTCCACCTATGGTGCCACTTCTTCGAGCTGAAGAAGACGGGTAATGGCGTGGTCGTCGGCAGCGTGGGCTTCATGTTACGTCGGAACATGAAGTCGGAGTACATCGACTTGACGCTCCCCGACAACACCACCAGCTGGAAGCAGGGGTAGTTCTATCTTGACAACCCGGCGCCGACGCTGAAGGAGAGGACGGGGCGGGTGTCGGTCCCGTACCCGGAATGGACCAATCAGCTGGCATCGCGGGACACCGAGGAGCTCAAGCCCTAGATGGATGACCTGGAGCAGCTGAAGGTGGAGGGGCTGATCGGCACCACGGTGCCCATTAGCTTTTGCCGCCGCCTCATCCAACCTTTCCAGGACCGTGCCAATCCGGCCTTTGAGTACTGGGGGCAATCCGACCCTACTCAGGTCGCACAATGCAAGGTCTCCAAGGCGGAGATGATGGCTCGCGCGAAGAACATCTTCGGCGGGTAGACCCGCAACAGGGAGTGCCCCAAGGCACTGGGGGTGTACAGCCCAACGACCCAATGAGTCTTCGACCTTGACGTTTATCCAAGTAAGGCCTGTGCGAGTATACGTCTTGGATGTTGGTTCTGATTGAATTTCTGGGTCTTGTTTTCCAGCGCTGCGAGGGCATCTACTGGTGACCGGCACCACTGCGCGACGAGGACCAGCACAGCTACAAGGTCCGTGACGTGGTGGACGTGCAGACAGCGCCGGTTCCCCCCATTGACGAGTACGTCTCTGACTCGATGGTGGGGAGTGACAACAAAGCACCCGCCATGTCTCGTAGGGAGCCATCCAAGGTCGCCGCGCCGCGGCGTACGCGGCAGACGGCGGGGAAGATACCCTGTTCCCAGGCCGCGACCCAGGTCGCAGAGGCGAAGAAGAGGAAGAGGAAGCGGACTAGGTCTACAGTGTCGGTAGACAGAACCACGATCAGTTCCAACGTCGAGTCGCCTAAGACAACTGCGGCTCCGTCGCTGGGGAAGCAGGCGGTGGAGACGCCCCGCCAAACGTCGAAGACGCAAGAGCGCCCGGCGTCGAGCACCGATCTAGTGGGCGACCTTGGGTCGCACAAGAGAATGAAGAAGGCCCCGCCTAAGCCCTGCAAGCCCAGCCTCAGGTCAGCAACCAAGTAAGTCAAGAGACCTACTTCTTAATTTGCTTATTGCCCCGGCTCACACATTGTTGTTTGACCGAGGTTCTTTCGCATGTGCAGAGCTCCCCCGACGACGTTGGAGAGTGGCAAGAACACCTTGGGCCAGGAGGCGTTTGGGAGCAAGATGCAAGGGACGCCGGTGATGGAATCGCCGGTAGCCTCGGCGGCTGACGTGACAAGCGCGGCTGGCAGGGCTGGGGCGACTGCGGCGTCTGAGGCGGACATGGCCGGAACCAGCGCACCTCATACCGCCGAAGGTGAGGGCGGTGACCTCTGCACCTCCGGTCCGTTGCCGGCACTGGGCCCGCAGGCGGCCGTGGAGGAGAGTGCACGGTTGGAGGACGACCAACACCGGTGCCTTTACGTCGGCACCCCATGGGAGGCGGAGGTGATCGCCGATCGCCACGATGTGAAGGACTTCAAGGAGGCGTCATGCACATAGGGCGCGTGCTGTCGGTAAGGGCCCTTGTTGATCCTTTTGAGTTTCTTGCTTTGGGTCACTCTGTCCTGCAAGGTCTGATGGCCTTTTTGCTTGTTTGTTGATGCAGTCTCTTGCTGAACGGGCGTAAGCTCGAATGGATCTTCTGCAAGAAGCGGCTAACGCTCACGTAGAGGCCGCCGCAGCCCATGAGGCAAGGCTGCAGGCCCAGGTCAAGGTCGCGCAGGAAGTCCAGCGCATCAAGGACGTCATGGCGTGCCAGGCGCAAAAGGAGGCGGCCGACCAAAAGAAGAAGCTGCAGGACGCCGAGCAGAAGGCCAAGGACGCAGCTGCCGACCTCCAGGCTGTGATAGAGGGTAGGTTTTTGATGTTGCCTCGTGCTGACTCCGTATGCTTTGCAAGGTCGCGGTATTGAGTCTTCAACCTTGAATCTTTGCAGGCGCTCGAGGGATCGAAGAGGCTCTCAAGAAGGAGCTGACCGCGATCAAGAACCAGCGGACGGCCATTAAGGAGAGGTCCATCGAGGTCCTCCAAGTTTAGTGTCTTGTTCATTGTTGCAAAGTTGGTCGACGTGCCATGGTTTGATAGGCTTCTGAAGTTGCTTGTTTGAAATGTAGGTCTGGAGAAGGAGCTGGGCGAGCTCAAAGATGCCGCCCAATATGTCATGGACCTCTACGTCCCACAGGAGGAGGGGGCTGAACCGAAGCCGCTGATCGACCGGATTGACGAAGCTGAAGGTCGTATCAAGGGCCTGCTTCTGGATACCGCAAATCTTGCGGCGGCTACTGCGCTATCGACTGTCAAGTACCATGACCCGTCATTCGATCTGCAAAAGGTCTCAGAAGACGTGGACCTGTCTGGTCTCGTGAGGCGCGAGGACATCGTGGCATTCGCGGAGGAGGTAATCAAGAAGTTCGACTTTGGAACTGACTGAAGTGGTGCTGAAACGAACTTTAGACATAGCTTAGGGCGCGAGAGTTGTAAATAAACTTGCAATATAAAAAGCTTTTTCCCATGGTAAGATGCATGCATTGTTTGATAGCGAAACACTCTCATTATACACGTCGAAAGTAACCAGGTCGTAAGAGAAACCCTCCGCTCACCCAACTCAGTGGAGGAATAGCTTACCGACCGTACGGCCCAACGTGGGGACTTAGGCACGGCCGGCGCATAGAGGGGGGTCGTGGACCCTAGGTCTTGTGAACTAGCGACTTAGGAACATTTATAAGAAAAGCGAAAGCTAACTATATGATAAAGTCTAGAAAGCATAAGACATGCACAAAATCCCTTCAGGTCGCGAGACCCTTAGGTTGGCAAAGCCAAGCCCCCGAGCGCTTTGGGGCCAAACCTAGACCAAGCCCCCGAGCGTTTCGAGGGGGAAGGGAAAAGAACTGAAAGTAGAAGGGGTGACCGAAAACAGGTCGACAGGGGGGTTGCCGAACAGGAGATCTCTTTCTTTATTATATTGAAATTACAAGAGGGGAGAGTACATAGCTTTATTCTGATACAGATCTTCTAAGGATAGAAGCGACGTAAATGCTCGATATTCCAGACGTTAGGGACGCCTTGGCCGTTGTTGACGGCTAATAGTTGTATCAAAGTTCGTTTAGACTTGCAAGCGGACAAGTCCCCCGTCGTAGTCAAGGGACCCTTCTTCCCTCGAGTGGTGAACCCAAGGTATCGAATCCGTGGAACAAATGTGTGACGCAAAAGATGATCTAGTAAAGACAAGTAACTTCAATCTTCGGTAAGGTGAAACCCTAATGCATCCAGTTAAAGAACACAAAACGAATCTAATCAACTAAAGACCGGAGGTAACAAAGATAGATGGGGTAGATAAACCGATCTAGAGAGATCGGGTTGAGCCTTTTGTTGAAGTTCCAAGCCAAAGAAGAAGTAGCAAATCGAATCTCATTAGAAGCCTCTTTAAATCGTGGTTTCCCGTCCGACTCCGAAAACGCCCGCCTTTCAGAGCCCCCGTTCTGTCACAACGTACTCCTATTCATGGTGGTAGTCTAGGGCGAGTCCAAGGACAAGTCGAGTTCTTTCGGAAGATCCGGCGTGTACCTCTAGACACCGCGGCTACAATAACACCCTATGTGATCTATCTCGAGAATAGATCTAGAATAAGCAAAGCCGATCAAAAAATGAAGACATCGAAGAAACACTTGATCGCTAGAAATCGGATTCAACTTGATAATTCAACTAGTACAATGATATATAAACAAGATCACCAATGGGATCCTACCTTGATCTTGCTTCTAGCTCTGGAAACTCCGACGTGGTATTCCTTGCAAGGTTCCCACGTCGGCTAGGGTAACCCTAGTCAACTAGCTCGACCCTCTCCTCTTCGGGATGGTGTCCCTCTCTTCTCTGCTCCTCGGCGGCCGATGACGAATTGATTGATGTGTGGCTCTCGACCCCGGGGCTATAAATAGCCCGAATGGCGGCTAGGTCAAAGGAGGGGGCAAATGGGCCCTGGGCTGGGCTGGGTCGGCCGGCCTGGGCCCATCCAGGCCCAGTTCCCGGCCTCCTTCGCGTGGCGTCGGTTCCCGAGTCTTCTAGATCCTTCCCCCTTCTGCATGTGGGCCGTTGTCGTCGGTTTCTCTCCGAGTTGAACGTAGCTCCTTGTCCCGTAAGATTCGGCACTTTTCTGGGTAGGTCCTCGGAATTTGTCATCTTCTCGGGAAAGGTCCCTGGGCTTCTTGGAGTTAAGTTTGCTTCATTGCATGACTTGTACGGGGCTTCAAGGTCTTGTCACAAGGTGCTTGATGAACTTATCTCGGAAGTCTTGCTTTCAACGCTAAAACCCTGCATAAACACTAAACTCCAAAATCGACATGCACGAATGAACTTGTTATACCAAGGGGGTTAGTACCAATGGATAAGGTATAAAACTTATGCCAACACCGAAGGTAAACTCATGGCTAGGTTAACGGATTTTCACCGTCAACAACTCCCCCATGCTTAAACCTTGCTCGTCCTCGAGTAAGCCTTCGATGGATATCATCGTTGCCCATCATTGTTTAAACCTTGCACTTGATCATACATGAGAAAACATAATGCTCTTGAAATTTTAATTCGTTAAAGTTCCATAATGTACTAGCCTTCATCCCTACGGAGGGTAGATTCCTAATCAAGCTTATCCCACAAGTATTAACATGCTTCCAAAATTTAAATATATCTCAGAAATTTTGAAGTAGAGAACGAGATGAAAAAGAGCTAAACCAAGTTCACAAATTTAAATCATCTTGCATGTTGCTCATGAACTCTCATCTCATCTTGTCTCTCAGGCCTATATTATTCTACTCCTTTCCCTCTCATAACATATATATGTTGTAGGCTTTATATGGAGCTTTTTGGGAAAGTTTTCAAGATATTATAAATGAGATGTTGTCAAAACAAGACAAGCTTCTCATGGTCTTACCGAGACTCGTCAAAAAGGTCGTTGGAAAATAATGTTATATCAAGGAGGGGAAAGAGAAAAATACACACACTTGAGATAGGTGGCATGTGCAAATGGCAAAGAGTGATCCCGAAGCACAAAGGAAGTCCTCGTTATCGGATTGCACATGGTTGGAAAGTGAGTATGGATCTTTTAATCTTGAAGACTTGAAATTCCTAATGCACTTTAGAGAACCGGGGAGTTCACTTTATTTTTATTTTTACACATACTCATATTTTTTTCTCTTTTTCTCATATATATATATTTTCTTTCTTTCTTTCTTTCTTTCTTTCTTTATTTTTTTTCTTTTCTTTCTCATCAAAAATTTTTATTTTCTCCTCTTTGAACTCTAAAATTGCATCGTACCTACCTCCTCCCCCATGCTTAGACGTTTGCTCGTCCTCGGGCAAAGAGGTGATAAAAATAAGGTAGGTACCCGGAATATTTTTCCTTGGAGAGATACTTGAATTCTTCAATGTTGACACCGTCTTGCGATCTTCCTTGAATTGATGATCCATCCTCAACGATAGGTTGTGGTCAAGGAGGTAATCACAAAAGATGATATTTGGTTTTAAGGGTAGATATCCGGCGAGGTTTGTGAGATCTCCGATGTGGGGATACACAATGCACGGATAAAAGGCTAGCAAAAAGATAGATACGCAAAAACGGAATGACCAACTTCTTAGTCTCGTGCCAGAGAATTCATGTCCTGCAATAACTCACTCAAAAATAAATCTTGTACACTAATAATTTGCTTCTTAGTCTCGTGCCAGAGAATTCTGGATAGGTTGAGCAACACACAAGTGATATTCATGACAAGGTTAGCAATATTTTTGGGCATAAAACCATCTTTAATCTATCTATAACTTGAGAGCACATAAAACACTATGGGTCTTCATTTTAATCATAACCTCCGCTAAAGACTAAGCTAGCATTCAGATTCGTATTTTAAGAGAGCACTAGCTTTAACAAGAATAAATCAATTACAAAGATAAACAAATTGGCAATTATAATCATATATCATCATGGCATAAATTTTGTAACTTTTCCAAAGGTATAAACAAGGTGGTGTCTTTATTAATGATGAAAACAAACTGAAATACATGCTGAAAATAAACTAACACACTTGCTGAAATTTAAATAGAAACTGAAAATACTACGCAAACACAAGCAAACACAAGCTCAAAATTACAGAAAAAAGGAAAAGAAAAGAAAACTAAAGTTCCTCCTTCCTAATCCTCCGCCGGTGGTTGGTATTGATGGTCTTGGTAGTTGTACCCTTGCTCGTAGTAGGTTTGGACATCCCCTCCAACGAATTGATCTGGCGGCACTAGGTGGAGATGCCCAAGCTCATAAGCAATATTCGCATTGCCATCACCAAGTTGAGCCGCGTTGGATTGGATGGCTGCAACGTTTTGCATGTTTCTCGCAACATACCCTCCAATTATGGCCATGCTTTGTTGTGGTTGGGGGTATTGTGTGTAGGGCTCCGCGAAGGTTACGTTGGGCACCATATAATTTTGTGGGGGCACCGGTGCACCACCCCCCATGCTTGCATTTGTGGCCATCCGTAATAACTTGGCGGAGTAGGGATCCCGCCGAATGGTGGCACATAGTTAGGTTGTGCACCACCCGCTTGCGCGGAGGAGAATCCCTCCTCTACAATTCTTCCTCTTTTATTTTTCTTCGCCGGGACAAGGAGTCCCTCCTCCAGCCAATCTTCCTTCCCTTCAATGAAAAGCCTAAGCCTTGGGTCCGGAAGGGGTAGGTTCACTTTGGCCACATGAAAGCCTCCTCTCTCATCTCCACTAATATATTTTCCTTGTTTCAAATACTCAAAACCGAGAAGGGTCCCACGTAAAAGATGTTCGGGATTTCTTGTAATCTCCGGCCTTAAGGAGATGGCCAACATAGTGAGGTAGCACCCCGAACCAATATCTCCTGATCCCGATGTTGCCTCGCAACACCATCGGTTGATCATAAGGTATGAGGGGTCTATTGGCTACTTGGCAATTAAAGCCGAGTAGAGCCAATTCAACTCCATGTCGGTCACCTTCGTCTCCCTCATCCTTCCCATAATCCTCTTGCACATCCAAGAGTGGAATACTTGGGTAATGGGGTTGCAGATAGAATTGCGTTGTTGGTGGGCTTCTCCGGAGATTAAATTCCAAAATCCAACTTTCTCCGGAGCTCCCTTTTGGAACCCCAGTAGCTCCCTAACATACTCGTAGGGAACCACTTGTTGGATTCCCTCCAAACGGAATTATAAACTCTGCACCCCCACATCAAGGATGGGCGCCATAGTCATCAAGATTTCCAAGGCAAACTCCTTGTGGGTGTTTGCCGACACCCCGTTGGAGAATTGCACCCATCCAAGGTGCCCCAACATATAATATATGTCCGTGCCGAAACCCAAGTAGTTGAGTGCTTGATCGTCGAAATCGACGTTTGCCACAAGCCTCTTCTCAAGACGAGAGAGTTTCTACTCCTCCTCCTCCGACAATATGATGAAGCCATATGTGGAATACCGCGGAGTGTATGGAGGTGGCGCGGATGAACGGGTCGATCGACGAGGTGGGACGGGCGGCTCCTCCGTACGCCCTTGAGGTTCGGTAAACCTCATGGACGTGCTCCTTGTTGCCCTCATGCCACCGAGGAGGAGAGTGTCGTTCCTCCTTGGTGGTGCCGTGTCCTCCTCCATGCTCCGAGGAGACTCAGAAACCGAGTGCCTCCTCGAAGACGTCGTTGAAGACGGCTTGGATGACGGTGACCCCTTCTTCTTGGTGAAGAGACTTGTGGTTTTCTTCCACATGATTGCAGCACTCTTCTCTCTACTAAAATTCCGGGTTTCAACCGGTGACTAGGTACTTCAAAGATTATTTCGGGGTGTGGACTTTGAGTGGATTAAGGGTGTGTATTGTTTGAGCTATCAAGCTTGGGAAGGTTGGCTATATCTATGGTGGTTTTGGGCACTAAAACTTGAGCACACAAACTGAGGAAGGAGAGGGATGCTTGCCTGCAGAAGACGGGAGCTGGGGGGCTCCTTTTGGAGGGGAGGCTGGCCGGCCTGGGCCGACCGGCCTGGGTGGCCGCGTGCCTCCTCAAGGCCCGGTTTTCCTCCTGCGTGATCATTCCTCCTCCCTGACTTTCTTGCCCGCGTGCTCCACGAGTTGCACCGCCCAAACGCTCTCGTCCACTCCTTTTCTTGTATTATTGGTCATTCCACTTGATGCTTCATGCTTTGAGTCATGTCCATGCTCCCTTGCTCCACTTGCTTCACATGTCACCATGAACTTCCTGCAAAGTTATGCTTGCTGCCCACCCATGCTTGTCCTTTGCATGTGGTCTCGATGAATGTTTATGAAAGGGCATCCAATGGTGCATGCATGATTAACTTTAACTAGATTGCCTCCCTCTAAGTATGTTTAAGGCTAAGCACTCCTCTAATTTCGAAAATTAAAAATATTTTCAGAGCTATGGAAAAGCTCAAGCATAAATTTAGAGAAGTTTTTGAACCATGAAAAACAAATGTAAGTCGAAAATATTTTCTGACTATATTGATATCGGTCTCACCGGTATAGTTCTCCTTCATTGGTTGAGAGCAAACTTTTCCCGGCTTGATCATGGGGGCATAGGTTTAGGTTCTAATTTTGACTAAATGAGAGAGATTTTGAATATAATAAAATTAAATGAGGCTTAGAAAAATTCTAATCTTAGAGAAACCAAGGATATAGATTTCTAAACCAACCAAAAGTTTAGTTTATAGGTTTACGCGAGTCCTACCACGTGTTGAAATTTAAATAACATCTAGATACAAGTCGTGGCTCTACTCGTGTGTTTTTAACATGAAAATCAAGTCAACCACAACATCAGAGGATGAATGGTTGCGTTACGTTCTGAATTTATTTGGTTGTTGTTTCTCGAAAAGAAGCAAACAAACACATAGGAGGGTTCATGTAATGGGTTTATGATCAAGCAAAATATTCAACCAAGAATTATGTCTCTAATATTGTTCAACCACTTCTAAGTCTAATGTCTTTGTGTAATAAAATTCAAAACTAAATTATTTAAAAAGACTCGAAAAACCTGGAATTGGGTTGTCGTCTCGGTAGCTTATTTTTGAGTTGACGAAACGGGTTGCCTCCCGCCTAACGCTTTGTTTATACCTCCCGGTAGCTTATTTTTGAGTTGACGAAACGGGTTGCCTCCCGCCTAACGCTTTGTTTATAGTCCATAGCTAGACTTCTTCACTTGATTACTTCGGATCAATGCTCTTTGCGGGCATTGCAATCTTGGGTACCCACTTCCGCACCATATTGGGCACGGGCTTATCTTCCGGCTTAGTCATTTTTTTGGACTTCACAGGCGGCTTTTCTTCCTTTGTCTTGACGGATGCAATAACTTCCTTGATTTTCTTTACGTCCTTTTTCTTCAGCTCTTTCTTCTTCTTCAGCCCTTCCTTCTTCCTTGGTTCTTCCTTAACAACGCGACGATGAGCTGGAACATTTTTAACCTCAATCATATTGCATGCCTCGAGTCGTGGTCGGAACTTGAAGGAACTCCTTTCTCCGTTAATATCGAACATGATCCCTGTTGACGGTTAATAGTTGTATCAAATTTCGTTTATGACTTGCAAGCGGACAAGTCTCCCGTCGTAGTCAAGGGACCCTTCTTCCCTCGAGTGGTGAACCCAAGGTATCGAATCCGTGGAACAAATGTGTGACGCAAAAGTTGATCTAGTAAAGCCAAGTAACTTCAATCTTCGGTAAAAGAGAAACCCTAATGCATCTAGGTAAAAGACATGAAACTAATCTAATCTACTAAAGACCGGAGATAACAAAGTAAGATTGGGTAGATAAACCGATCTAGAGAGATCGGGCTAAGCCTTTTGTTGAATTTCCAAGCAAGAGAAGAAGTAGCAAATCGAATCTTATTAGAAGCTTCTTTAAACCGTGGTTTCCCGTCCAAATCCGAAAACATCCTCCTTTCGGAACCCCTGTTCTGTCACAATGTATCCCTACTCATGCGGGGAGTCTAGGGCGAGTCAAAAGACAAGTCGAGATTCTTTCGGAAGATCCGGCGTGTACCTCTAGCCACCGCGGCTACAAGAACACCCTATGTGATCTATCGCGCGAATAGATCTAGAATAAGCAAACCGATCGAAAAACGAAATCTTCGAGGAAACACTTGATCGCTAAGAATAGATTCAACTTGATAATTCAACTATGACAATGATACATACACAAGATCACCATCGGGATCTTTCCTTGATCTTCCTTCAAGCTCCGGGAACTCCGACGTGGTCTTCCATGCAAGGTTCCCACGTCGGCTAGGGAAACCCTAGTCAACTAGCTCGACCCTCTCCTCTCCGAGATGGTGTCCCTCTCTTCTCTGCTCCTCGGCGGCCGATGACGAATTGGATTCTCCGTGGCTCTCGGTCAGGGGGCTATAAATAGCCCGATTGGTGGCTAGGGCAAAGGAGGGGACGAACGGGCCCTGGACTGGGCTGGGCCGACCGGCCTGGGCCGGCCGGCCTGGGCCCATCCAGGCCCAGCCCGCGGCCTCCTTTGCTCTACGTCGGTTCCCTTGCTTCCTGGATGTTTCCCCCTTCTGCATGTAGGTCCATGTCGTCAGTTTCTCTCCGAATTGGGCATAACTTTTTGTCTTGCAAGATTCAGCACTTTTCTGGTCAGGTCCTCGGAGTTTGTCATCTTCTCGGATCAAGTCCCTGGCTTCTTGGAGTTAAGTTTGCCTCATTGCATGACTTGTACGGGCTTCAAGGTCTTGTCATAAGGTGCTTGATGAACTTATCCCTAAAGTATTGCATTCAACGCTAAAACCCTGCATAAACACTAAACTCCAAAACCGACATGCACACGTGAACTTGTTATACCACGGGGGTTAGTACCAATGGATAAGGTATAAAACTTATGCCAACACCGAAGGTAAACTCATGGCTACATTGACGGATTTTCACTGTCAACAGCTCCCCCATGCTTAAACCTTGCTCGTCCTCGAGTAAGCCTTCGATGGATATCATCGTTGCCTATCAATGTTTAAACCCTGCACTTGATCATTCATGAGAAAACATAATGCTCTCAAAATTTTCATTCATTAAAGTTCCATAATGTACTAGCCTTCATCTCCACGGAGGGTAGATTCTTAATTAAGCTTATCCCACAAGTATTAACATGCTCACAAAGTTTAAATAGATCTCAGAATTTTTGAAATAAAGAGTAAGATAAAGAAAAGAGCTAAACCAAGTTCACAAATTTAAATCACCTTGCATGTTGCTCATGAACTCTCATCTCACTTGTCTCTCAAGCCTATATATTCTACTCCTTTCCCTCTCATCACATATGTGGTAGGCTTTATATGGAGCTTTGGGAAAGTTTAGTCCTACCAAGATTTTATAATTGAGGTTTTGTCAAAACAAGACAAGCTTCTCATGGTCTTACCGAGACTCGTCAAAAAGGTCATTGGAAAATGATGTTAAATCAAGGAGGGGAATGAGAAAAATACGCACACTTTAGATGAGTGGACATGTGCAAATGGCAAAGAGTGATCCCGAGGCACAAAGGAAGTCCTCGTTATCGGATTGCACATGGTTGGAAAATGAGAATGGATCTTTTAATCTTGAAGCCTTGAATTTCCTAATGCACTTTAGAGAACCAGGGAGTTCACTTTACGCATACTCATATTTTTCTTTCTCTCTTTCTCTTCTTTCTTTCTTTCTTTCATCATTTTTTTCTGTCATATATTCGGTAACGTGACTTTCACAACGGAGTTTTGATTTTTTTTATTTGCTTGCTCCTCTTTGAAATTTTTTATTTGCTCCCCTTTGAACTCTAAAAATTGCAACGTACCTACCTCCTCCCCCATGCTTAGACGTTGCTCGTCTCGAGCAAAGAGGCGATAAATAGGGTAGGTACCAGAAATATTTTTCCTTTGGAGAGATACTTGAAATCTTCAATGTTGGCACCGTCTTGCGATCTTCCTTGAATTGATGATCCATTCTCAACGATAGGTTGTGGTCAAGGAGGTAATCACAAAAGATGATATATGGTTTTAAGGGTGGATATCCGGCGAGGTTTGTGAGATCTCCGATGCGGGGATACACAATGCACGGATAAAAGGCTAGCAAAAAGATAGATACGCAAAAATGGAATGACCAGCTTCTTAGTCTCGGGCCAGAGAAATCATGGCCTGCAATAACTCACTCAAAAATAAATCTTGTACACTAAGGTTTTTGCACTCAAATATATATATTAGGCTCTGGATAGGTTGAGCAACACACAAGTGATATTCATGACAAGGTTAGCGATATTTTTGAGCATAAAAACCATCCTCAATCTATTCATAACTTGAGAACACATAAAACACTATGGGTCTTTATTTTAATCATAACCTCTGCTAAAGATTAAGCTAGCATTTAAATAATTTCAGATTTGTATTTTTAAGAGAGCACTAGGTTTAACATGCATAAATCAATTACAAAGATAAACAAAGCGGCAATTATAATCATATATCATTATGGCACAAATTTTGCAACTTTTCCAATGGTGTAATCAAGGTGGTGACTTTATTAATGATAAAATAAGCTGAAGTACAAGTTGAAACAAACTAACATACTTGCTGAAATTTAAATAAAAACAGAAAATATTACGCAAACACACAAAAACAAAAGCTGAAAATTACAGAGAAAGAGAAAAGAAAAGAAAACTAAAGTTCCTTAATCTTGATAGTAATACCCTTGCTCGTAGTACGGTTGGACATTCCCTCCGACGAATTGATTTGGCTCCACTAGGTGAAGGCGTCCAAGCTCATAGGCAATATTTGCATTGCCCTCACCAAGTTGAGCCGTGTTGGCTTGGATGGCTGCGACGTTTTGGGCGTTTCTTGCAACATACCCTCCAATTATGGCCATGCTTTGTTGTGGTTGGGGATATTATGCGTAGGGCTCCGCGAAGTTTGCGTTGGGCACCACATAATTTGGTGGGGGTACCGGTGCACCACCCCCCATGCTTGCTCTTGTGGCCCTCCGTAATAACTTGGCGGAGGAGGGATCCCGCCGAATGGTGGCACATTGGGTTGTGCACCACTCGCTTGTGCGGAGGATGTTCCCTCCTCTACGATTCTTCCTCTTTTGTTTTTCCTTGCCGGGACATGGAGTCCCTCTTCCAACCAATCCTCCCTCCCTTCGATGAAAAGCCTAAGCCTTGCATCCGGAAGGGGTAGGTTCACCATGGCCAAACGAAAACCTCCTCTCTCATCTCCACTAATGTATTAGCCTTGTCGCAAATATTCAATGCCGAGAGAGGTACCACACAAGAGATGGTCGGGGTTTCTTGCGATCCCCGGCCGTAGGGAGAAGGCCAACATAGAGAGGTAGCACCCCGAACCAATATGTCCCGCCCCCGATGTTGCCTCGCAACACCAACGGTTGATCATAAGGTATGAGGGGTCTATTAGCTGCTTGGCAATTAAAGCCGAGTAGAGCCAATTCAACTCCGTGTCGGTCACCTTCGTCTCCCTCATCCTCCCCAATACCCTCTTGCACATCCAAGAGTGGAATATCCGGATAATGGGGTTGCGGATGCAATTGCGTTGTTGGTGGGCTTCTCCGGAGATTAAATTCCAAAATCCATCTAACATGTCGGGTGGCACGTCAACTTTCTCCGGAGCTCCCTTATGGAATCCAAGTAGCTCCCTAACATGCTCGTAGGGAACCACTTGTTGGACTCCCTCCAAACGGAACGATAAGCTTTGCACCCCATCATCAAGGATAGGTGCAATGGTCATCAAGATTTCCAAGGCGAACTCCTTGTGGGTGTCCGCCGACACTCCATTGGAGAATTGCACCCATCCAAGGTGCCCCAACATGTAGTATATGTCGGTGCCGAAACCCAAGTTGTAGAGTGCTTGGTCGTCGAACTCAACGTTGGGCACAAGTCTCTTCTCAAGACGAGAGAGCCTCTTCTCCTCCTCCTCCGACAATATGATGAAGCCATAAGAGGAATATATCGGAGTGTATGGAGGTGGAGCGGTCGAACGGGTTGATCGTCATGGTGGAACGGGCGGCTCCTCCGTGTGCCCTTGAGGTTCGGTAAACCTCATGGACGTGCTCCTTGTTGCCCTCATGCCACCAAGGAGGAGAGCATCGTTCCTCCTTGGTGGTGCCGTATCCGTCTCCATGCTCCGAGGAGACTCGGAAACCGAGTGCCTCCTCGAAGACGTCGTCGACGACGGCTTGGATGACGATGAACCCTTCTTCTTGAAGAAGAGACTTGTGGTTTTCTTCCACATGGTTGCTGCACTCTTCTCTCCACTAAAACTCCGGGTTGCAACCGGTAACTAGGCACTTAAATACTTACTTCGGGATGTGGACTTTGAGTGGATTAAGGGTGTGGATTTTTTTTGAGCTATCAAGCTTGGGAAGGTTGGCTATGTCTACGGAGGTTCTGGGCACACAAACTTGAACACACAAACTAAGGAAGGAGAGGGAAGCTTGCCTGCAGAAAACGGGAGCCGGGGGGCAACTTAAGTAGGGGAGGCCGGCCAGCCTGGGCCGACCGGCCTGGGTGGCCTGGTGCTCCTCCCCGCCTCGGCTTTCTTCCAGCACGATCATTTCTCCTCTGCAACTTTCTTGCTCGCGTGCTCCACGAGTTGCACCGCCCAAACGCTCTTGTCCACTCCTTTTCTTGCATTATTGGTCCTTCCACTTGATGCTTCATGCTTTGAGTCATGTCCATGCTCCCTTGCTCCACTTGCTTCACATGCCACCATGAAATTCCTGCAAAGTTGATGCTTGCTGCCCACCATGCTTGTCCTTTGCATGTGGACTTGGTGAAAGTTGATGAAAGGGTATCCAATGGTGCATGCATGATTAATTCAAACTAGATTGCCTCCCTTTAGGTGTGTTTAAGGTTAAGCACTCCCCTAATTCGAAATTTAAAAGTATTTTTCAGAGCCATGCAAGAGCTCAAGCATAAATTTAGAGAAGTTTTTAAACCATTAAAAACAAATGTAAGTCGAAAATGTTTTCCGACTACGTTGATATCGGTCTCACTGGTATAGTTTGCCTTCATCGGTTGAGAGCGAACTTTTCCCGGCTTGATCAAGGGGGCGTAGGTTTAGGTTCTAATTTTGGCTAAATAAGAGAGATTTTGAATAAAAATAAATTAGATGAGGCTTAGAAAAAATTCTAATCCTAGAGAAACCGAGGATGTGGATTTTTAAACCAACCAAAAGTTTTGATTTCTAGGTTCACGCGAGTCCTACCACGTGCTGAATTTTTATTAACACCTAGATATAAGTCGTGGCTCTACTCGTGTGTTTTTAGCATGAAAAATAAGTCAACCTCAGCACCATAATGAGGGTGAAAGGTTGATTTAGGTTCTGAAATTATTTGGTTGTGGTTTCTCGAAAAGAATCAAACAAATACATAGGAGGCTTCATGCAAAGGGTTTATGATAAAGCAAAATATTCAATCAAGAATTATGTCTCTAATATTGTTCAACCACTTCTGAGTCTAATGTATTTGCGTAATAAAACTCAAAACTAAATTATTAAAAAGACTCGAAAAACCTGGAATCGGGTTGTCCTCCCGGTAGCTTATTCTTGACTCGACGAAACGGGTTGCCTCCGGCCTAGCGCTTCGTTTATAGTCCATGGCTAGACTTCTTCACTTGATTACCTCGGATCAAAGCTCTTTGCGGGCGTTGCAATCTTGGGTACCCACTTCCGCACCATCTTGGGCACGGGCTTGTCTTCCGGCTTAGTCATTTTTTTGGTCTTCACAGACGGCTTCTCTTCCTTTGTCTTTTGGTCTTGACGGATGCAACAACTTCCTTCATGTAGTGGCTCGGCATCTCGAACTCCGGTCCTTCGGTTGTGATCTTCATGGTCTCCTTAGTGTGATCCTCCTTCTCTCCCGAATGAGTTTGAGTAGCCCTTCGCCGTCTTGGGACCTTGGAGTTGTCTCGGATATTCTTCTTTGTTACCCATCGGGCGCCCGGCGAGTTGTCCCACTTGCATCTCTAGCATCTTCATCACGATGAACACTTCAATCCTCGCATGTGGATCTTGCCTTGGCAGCCTTTAGGTGTTGAGCTTCTTTCTCTATCTCCATCTTCTCCATCCTCCTTTTAAGTAAACCGATTTGCCACTCAAGGAATCTGGCTCGTATGTATTCATTGAAACGCTCCAAAGCTCCCGCAATCGTCATGCGGATAGTTGAGACCTTGATCTTGAACGGCCTTCCGGCGTCTTGAAGGTTTATGATAGGTTGATCAACGATGTCGGTTTAGGTTGATCTTCCTTTGGACATGGAGGTGGTGATTCCCTTGGAGATTCCGGTGGTCCTTCAACTTCAGCTTTTGAATCTAGGGTTTCCAACCCTTTAGCTTGTGTTGCACGTCTCCTTTGCCTGTAAAGTTTTCCTGGATCATCCACAAAAAAGTTTGGGTTTCTTGGAGAGGTAGCCAACCATCTCCGGTTAGGGTTAGCAATAAACAAAGTATGCAAAAAAACTAGAAAGTAAAAATAAACCTATGAAAACTAGGGTTAGACAAACTAGATTAGATGAATTTTTTTAGGATGATCAAAGTTTAGTAGATGCAAAAAGGAAAAACTAAAAGAAAACTGAAAATCACAAAAAGGCAATAAAAAATCAAATCTTGATCACTTGTTCCCCGGCAACGGCGCCAGAAAAAGGGGCTTGTTGACGGTTAATAGTTGTATCAAATTTCGTTTATGACTTGCAAGCGGACAAGTCTCCCGTCGTAGTCAAGGGACCCTTCTTCCCTCGAGTGGTGAACCCAAGGTATCGAATCCGTGGAACAAATGTGTGACGCAAAAGTTGATCTAGTAAAGCCAAGTAACTTCAATCTTCGGTAAAAGAGAAACCCTAATGCATCTAGGTAAAAGACATGAAACTAATCTAATCTACTAAAGACCGGAGATAACAAAGTAAGATTGGGTAGATAAACCAATCTAGAGAGATCGGGCCAAGCCTTTTGTTGAAGTTCCAAGCAAGAGAAGAAGTAGCAAATCGAATCTTATTAGAAGATTCTTTAAACCGTGGTTTCCCGTCCAAATCCGAAAACATCCGCCTTTCGGAACCCCCGTTCAGTCACAACATATCCCTACTCATGCGGGGAGTCTAGGGCGAGTCAAAAGACAAGTCGAGAATCTTTCGGAAGATCCGGCGTGTACCTCTAGCCACCGCGGCTACAAGAACACCCTATGTGATCTATCGCGTGAATAGATCTAGAATAAGCAAACCGATCGAAAAACGAAATCTTCGAGGAAACACTTGATCGCTAAGAATAGATTCAACTTGATAATTCAACTATGACAATGATACATACACAAGATCAATACCGGGATCCTTCCTTGATCTTGCTTCTAGCTCCGGGAACTCCGACGTGGTCTTCCATGCAAGGTTCCCACGTCGGCTAGGAAAACCCTAGTCAACTAGCTCGACCCTCTCCTCTCCGAGATGGTGTCCCTCTCTTTTCTACTCCTCGGCGGCCGATGACGAATTGGATTCTCCGTGGCTCTCGGTCAGGGCGCTATAAATAGCCCGATTGGCGGCTAGGGCAAAGGAGGGGACGAACGGGCCCTGGACTGGGCTGGGCCGACCGGCCTGGGCCGGCCGGCCTGGGCCCATCCAGGCCCAGCCCGCGGCCTCCTTTGTCTACGTCGGTTCCCTTGTTTCCTGGATGTTTCCCCCTTCTGCATGTAGGTCCATGTCGTCAGTTTCTCTCCGAATTGGGCATAACTCCTTGTCTTGCAAGATTCAGCACTTTTCTGGTCAGGTCCTCGGAGTTTGTCACCTTCTCGGATCAAGTCCCTGGCTTCTTGGAGTTAACTTTGCCTCATTGCATGACTTGTATGGGCTTCAAGGTCTTGTCATAAGGTGCTTGATGAACTTATCCCTAAAGTCTTGCATTCAACGCTAAAACCCTGCATAAACACTAAACTCCAAAACTGACATGCACACGTGAACTTGTTATACCACGGGGGTTAGTACCAATGGATAAGGTATAAAACTTATGCCAACACCGAAGGTAAACTCATGGCTACATTGACGGATTTTCACCGTCAACAATCCCCCCCTTGCCAACATCAATAGTAGCTCCCACGGTCTTGAAGAAAGGCCTCCCAAGGATCAGTGGCGGCTTCTCCCTCTCTCCCATCTCGAGCACCACGAAGTCGACGGGGATGAAGTGGTGTCCGACCTTCACGGGTACATCTTCGGCGATGCCCAAGGGATAGCGAATGGAGTTATCACCCAACTCCAAACACATACCCGTAGGCTCCAACGGTAGGCATAGCTTCTCGAACACATCCCTTGGCATGACGCTCACACTTGCTCCAAGGTCGCATAACGCCTTCTCGAACTTGAAAGAACCAATGGAACATGGAATTGTAGGGCATCCGGGATCCTTTTGCTTCTCTAGCCCATTAGCAATAGCGGCACTACACTCCTCGGACATCTTGACATGATCTACCCCGTGTGTTGCTATCTCATATTTATTTGCAAGTGTATCTTTAAAGTAACGAGAATATGTAGGTAATTGAAGGGCATCCAATAATAGCATGTTGATATTAAGTCTACGCACAACTCCACAAACTTCTCAAAGTGATTGTCAAGTTTACCTCGGAAGTAGCATGGCTTGAGTTGTGGTATCCTCGTGTCTTCTCCCGGCATCTCAAACTCGGGCTCTTCGGTGACGATCCCCGTAACTTTCTCCTTAGCAATTTCCTCCGCCTCGGCGGATGGTTTAGGCTTCCTTGCTCCCGCGGAGCGTTCCGGATCATCGGTCTCCTTTCCCGAACGTGTTTGAATAGCCTTCGCCGATTCGGGACCTTTAGGTTGTCCCGGAAGCATCCCTTCATCATTAGTGAGGCGCCCGGCAAGTTGTCCCACTCGCTTCTCGAGCATCTTCATCATGTTGAGCACTTGATGGTTGGAGCTTCCGACCTCCGTCACTTTGCTATCGATGTTCTCCAACACCTTGTCTATGGCCTTGAACTTGGTGACGTTGTCCTTGTTGATCTTAGCTTGCTCGTCCATGAATTCCTTCAATTGTATACGAAGCAAAACCGAATACGGAATGGATGAGCTTGGATTAAATTGAGGTCTACCTTGCCCGTAGCGGATGTTCAGCAATTCTCCCTTCCTCATGTAGTCGAGCACCTTGGCTTCCTCCGGACAATCTTTGTGTACATGGCCATACTCTCCGCATTCTTCGCATGTGGATATTGCTTCGGCAGCCTTCAAGTCTTGAGCCTCTTTCTTTTCTATCTTCATCTTCTCCAACCTCCTCATGAGTGAATCAATCTTGCCTTCAAGTATGTTCTCCTTCTCCACTTGCAAGACTCCTTTGATGTTCCCTGTGGGTTGAACCGGAAGTAGGCGTCCGGATGACACCCATGTGTCATTATCCGCGACCTTCTTGAATAAAGTGAAAGCTTCGGTCGGTGTAAGCTCGATGATAGAGCCTCCCTCCGATGCATCGATGATCGTCCTTGACGCCATGGTGAGTCCTTGATAGAACTTTTGCACGAGGTCTTCCTTCGGGAACTTGTGATGTGGAATCGCCCGAGTGTACTCGTTGAAGCGCTCGATTGCCTCCGAGATAGTTTCCGTAGGATATTGAGCAAAGGTGGCAATCTTATTACGCAAGCTTTGAGTTTTACCTGGCGAGTAGTATTCCTTCATGAAAGCTTTCATCAACGTGTTCCAATTTTGCACCGTCTCCGCCGGTTGAGAGTGGAACCATTGCAAAGCCTTCCCGAGTAGTGAGAACGGAGAAAGCCTTGCCCTCATTTGATCTTGAGTCACCCCATCCATGTTGAAAGTCTGACATAAATGAATGCTTGGAGGTGAAGGTTCGGATCCTCTTTACCGGTGAAGGGTGAATGTTGCACCATGTGGATTGTTGAGGTCTTGATCTCGAACGGCCTTCCGATCTCCTCAAGATTCAAGATTGGTAGGTCGATGATGTCCGGGGTGCATAGCTCCCCGATCTTGCGTTCTTGTGGTTGTTCTCCCATCGGTGGAAGTCGATTCTCCCGAGGACTTTGGGGTGGTGAATTCTTCGAAGATTCCAACGATCCTTGGTCTTCCGACTTCGAATCTACAAAATCCAGCTTTTTAGCTTGATGTGCTTCGCGTCTCCTTAGCCTGTAACGTTTTTTTGGATCATCCACAAAATTATCGGGTTTGTTGGAGAGGTAGCCGTCGATCTCCTGTTAGGGTTAGCAATAAACAAAAAATATGCAAAAACAAAAAAGCAAAAATAAATCTAAGAAAACTTGGGTTAGACAAACTAGATTAGATTTATTTTGAGGATGATCAAAGTTTAGTAGATGCAAAAAGAAAAAACTAAAAGAAAACCGAAAATCACAAAAAAGCAATAAAAGATCAAATCTTGATCACTTGTTCCCCGGCAACAACGCCGGAAAAAGGGGCTTGTTGACGGTTAATAGCTGTATCAAAGTTCGTTTAGACTTGCAAGCGGACAAGTCTCCCGTCGTAGTCAAGGGACCCTTCTTCCCTCGAGTGGTGAACCCAAGGTATCGAATCCGTGGAACAAATGTGTGACGCAAAAGATGATCTAGTAAAGCCAAGTAACTTCAATCTTCGGTAAGGTGAAACCCTAATGCATCTAGTTAAAGAACACAAAACGAATCTAATCTACTAAAGACCGGAGGTAACAAAGATAGATGGGGTAGATAAACCGATCTACAGAGATCGGGTTGAGCCTTTTGTTGAAGTTCCAAGCAAAAGAAGAAGTAGAAAATCGAATCTCATTAGAAGCCTCTTTAAATCGTGGTTTCCCGTCCGACTCCGAAAACGCTCGCCTTTCTAAGCCCTCGTTCTGTCACAACGTATTCCTATTCATGCGGGTAGTCTAGGGCGAGTCCAAGGACATGTCGAGTTCTTTCGGAAGATCCGGCGTGTACCTCTAGCCACCGCGGCTACAAGAACACCCTATGTGATTTATCTCGAGAATAGATCTAGAATAAGCAAAGCCGATCGAAAAACGAAGACATCGAAGAAACACTTGATCGCTAGAAATCCGATTCAACTTGATAATTCAACTAGTACAATGATACATAAACAAGATCACCACCGGGATCCTACCTTGATCTTGCTTCTAGCTCCGGGAACTCCGACGTGTTCTTCCTTGCAAGGTTCCCACATCGGCTAGGGTAACCCTAGTCAACTAGCTCGACCCTCTCCTCTCTGGGATGGTGTCCCTCTCTTCTCTGCTCATCGGTGGCCGATGAAGAATTGATTGATGCGTGGCTCTTGACCCCGGGGCTATAAATAGCCCGAATTGCGGCTACGTCAAAGGAGGAGGCAAATGGGCCCTGGGCTGGGCTGGGTCGGCCGGCCTGGGCCGACCGGCCCGGCCCATCTAGGCCCAGTTCCCGGCCTCCTTCGCGTGGTGTCGGTTCCCGAGTCTTCTAGATCCTTCCCCCTTTTGCATGTGGGCCCTTGTCGTCGGGTTCTCTCCGAGTTGGACATAGCTCCTTGTCCCGCAAGATTCGGCACTTTTCTGGGTAGGTCCTCGGAGTTTGTCATCTTCTCGGGATAGGTCCCTGGGCTTCTTGGAGTTAAGTTTGCTTTATTGCATGACTTGTACGGGGCTTCAAGGTCTTGTCACAAGGTGCTTGATGAACTTATCCCGGAAGTCTTGCTTTCAACGCTAAAACCCTGCACAAACACTAAACTCCAAAACCGACATGCACGAATGAACTAGTTATACCAAGGGGGTCAGTACCAATGGATAAGGTATAAAACTTATGCCAACACCGAAGGTAAACTCATGGCTAGGTTGACGGATTTTCACCGTCAACAGCCGTTGGCCCAGTAGAGGCGATAGGTCGATGGGCTGACGACTTCCATCACGATGAAGGGACCTTCCCAAGGAGCGGAGATCTTGTGCATTCCCTTGGTGGTTTGGATGCGACGTAGAACCAGGTCTCCCACGTTGAAGGACCACTCCTGCACATTGCGGTCGTGGTAACGGCGTAACTGCTACTCGTGCCATGTGTGCCGCATTAACGCGGCCACACGGTGTTCCTCGATGCTGTCAAGGTCGACCTTGCGCGTTTCTTCGGTCGTTCCTTCATCGTAGTGCTAGATGCGTGGGGCACCGAAGGCTAGGTTGGTGGGGAGGACCGCATCTGACCCGTACACTAGGAAGAAGGGTGAGTATCCTGTAGCTGAGCTAACCTAGGTTCAGAGACCCCATATCACGTGGGGCAGTTCAGCTAGCCATCTAGTCGCGTATTGCAAGGCATCGTCGAAGATGCGGTCTTTGATACCTTGAAGCAACATGCCGTTTGCTCACTCAACCTGGCCGTTGCAGCGTGGATGGGCCACCGAGGAACAGTAGACGTCGATGAGGCTGTCTTGGTAGAAGTCCCAGAAGTCCGACCCTGTGAAAGCCTTCCCTAGGTCGGTGACGATCCTATTGGGTACCCCGAACCGATGGGTGATGTCCTCTATGAACTTCGTGGCCTCTTTTGACGTGACTGTAGCAATGGCGCAGAACTCAATCCACTTGGTGAATTTATCCACCGCCACCAGGATGTCCTTGTAGCTGCCAGGGGCCATCTTGAAGGGTCCCACTGAGTCGAGGCCTCATATGGCAAAGGGCCAGGACAGTGGGATTGTCCTCAAAGCTTGGGCCGGGACGTGCTGCTGCTTGGCGAAGAACTGACAACCCTTACATCGCCGAACCAGGTCTTGAGCGTCAGCCAGGGTGGTGGGCCAATAGAAGCCCGACCTAAAGGCTTTTCGCACCAAATTTGCAAATGCTGCGTGGTTGCCGTATTCCCCACCATGGATCTCTTGGAGGAGCTGAAGACCTTCATATCGGAGGATGCACTTCATCAGCACACCGTTGGAGGCGGACCTCCGGTACAGCTCGGTGCCGATAACGACGTAGTTGGCGCTGCGCCTGATGGTCTTCTCGTGCTCGACTTTGTCTTCTGGGACGGGTTGCTTCACGATGTAGGAGATGAAGTCAAGGCGCCATTCGTCTTCGGCCTCCATCATGAGGACGTCGCGGCTGCCCGGTGGGGGTGTGCCACTATGCTATGTCTCTGGGTTGCTGAGGAGTCTGATCGACGGCTTGCGCAGGTCTTGGACGAACACGCCAGCTGGGACCAGCGCGTTCTTGGATCCCAGCTTGGAGAGGACGTCGGCCGCCACGTTGTTGTCGTGGGAGACGTGGTGGAACTCCAGACCTTCGAACTGAGCCTCAAGCTTGTGCACTCAGCGCAGTAGGCGTTCATTAAGTCCTTCTTGATGTCGCATGCCTTGTTGACTTGGTCGATGATGACCTTGGAGTCATCGAAGGTGATGAGTCGCTTGATTCCGATGGAAACAGCGATGCGCAGCCCATGGATCAAGTCCTCGTACTTGGCGCTGTTTTTGGACGCCTTGTAGTGGATCTATAGGACGTACGCCAGGTGGTCGCCCTGGGGCGAGATGAAGAGGATGCTTGTACCTGTGCCTTCAAGGTTCAGGGAGCCGTCGAAGTACATCTTCCAGTGCCCCAGCTTGTCCACCGGCAGGGGTTGCTGGGTCTCTGTCCACTCGGAGACGAAATCAGCGAGGATCTGGGACTTGATGGCCTGTTGTGGGTAGAACTCGAGGTCGATATCACCCAACTGACCGACCACTTGATGATGCCTCCCACAGTGTCACAACTGCGTAGGATTTCTCCGAGAGGGAAGCTAGAAACGATCTTGATCTTGTGCGACTGGAAGTAATGTCGCAGCTTGCGCGACGTAATGAGGAGAGCATATAGCATCTTCTGGGGTTGCGAGTACCTGACCTTGCTGTCGGATAAGACCTCGCTGATGTAGTAGACATGTCGCTGGATGGGGTACTAGTGGCCTTCTTCAGGTCGCTCAGCCACTAACACCGCGCTAACCACCTGGGTGGACGTGAAGATGTAGAGCAACAAGGTCTCCTTAGGTGTCGGGGGCACCATGACTTGAGGCGCCGTGAGGAAGGTCTTCGACTCTTCGAGCGCCTGGTCTGCCTCGTCCGTCCACTCGAACCTGTCAGGATTTTTTAGAAGCTTGAAGAAGGGCAGGCCTTTCTCCCCAAGTTTGCTGATGAAGCGACCTAGCACCGCCATCATGCCGGTGAGCTTCGTCACGTCTTTCTTCCCGGTAGGTCAATTCATTATGCAGATTGCGTAGACCTTAGTGGGGTTTCCCTCGATGCCGCGGTGGCTCGCCATAAAGCCTAGAAGCTTGCCCGATCGGACACCGAAGATGCACTTCTCCGGGTTGAGCTTCCAGCGGTAGTGCCGGAGGTTGGCGAAGGTCTGGGCGAGGTCGGCGATGAGGTCGTCTTTGTTAGTGGTCTTGACAAGCACGTCGTCGACATAGGCTTCGACGTCCTTGCCGATTTGGGACTCCAAACACTTCTGGATCGCCTTCTAGTAGGTTGCTCCAGCGTTCTTGAGGCCGAAAGTCATGGTCGTGTAGCAGTAGATGCCATGCGGCGTTATGAACACCATCTTATTCTGGTCAGAGACCTTCAAGGCTATCTGTTGATAGCCTGAGTAGCAGTCGAGGAAGCACAGAAGGGTGCTTCCTGCAGTGGAGTCGACGACCTGGTCGATGCGAGAAACAGGGAAGGGGTCTTTAGGGTAGTGACAGTTTAAATTGGTGTAGTCGATACACATTCTCCATTGACCGGTTTTCTTGGGTACGAGCACCGGGTTGGCGAGCTAAACCGGGTTTTTACATTCACGGATGAATCCGGTAGCTAAGAGCTTTAAAATTTCTACCCTAATGACCTCCTTGCGATCCTTCGCAAAGCAGCGTAGCTTCTGTTTGACAGGCTTGGCCGTCTTGCTTACATCCGAGGAGTGCTCAGCCAGCTCCCTTGGGACACCTGACATATCCGATGGGGTCCATGCGAATATGTCAGCATTTTCCCGGAGGAAACTGGTGAGCGCGAGTTCCTATTTCTCCCCGAGGTTGTCGCCGATGACCACCGTCTTGGCTAGGTCAGCAAGGCGGAGGCAGATCTTCTTCGTCGTTGGTGAAGCATCCAGGGCAGTCTCGGTGTGCTTCTGCTCTGGGATGGTCAGGTCGGTTGGGACGACCTTCTTGGCCTCAGGCACCATGACGTCCGAGGCACCGAAGCATGCGTTCGTCGTGGCGATCTCCAGGGCCTTGTTGTCACACTTGAACGAGATTAGCAGGTCGCCGTAGACTGTGAGGACTGCTTTGGGGGTCGGCATCTTCAGCACTAGATAGCTGTAGTGCAGAACTGCCATGAACCTGGCCAACATAGGGCGCCCTAGGATGGCATGGTAGGATGACTTGAAGTCAGCGACCTCAAAGCTGAGGTATTCTGTGCGGAAATTCTCCTCGGTGGTGAACATGACCAGGAGGGAGACACGACCCATGGGGTAGGCCGCCTTGCCGGGCACGATGCCGAAGAAGGGCTCGTCGCACTCTGTAAGCCTCTTGAAGTCGAAATCCATCTTCTTCAGGGTGTCGACGAAGATGACGTTGAGCCCGCTCCCTCCGTCGATCAGGGTTTGAGGAAGCAAGGCGCCCTCGATGATGGGCTCAACGACCTGCGGCTACGAGCCAAGGTCTGGGATGTGGACCTAGTGATCAGCCCTGGAGAAGGTGATGGGCTGCTCCGACCAACGCAGAAGTTGCAATGGCTTGGTGTGGATGAGCTTGACCTCACGGTTGTCCTTGCGTTACCTTCTCTTGCTTGAGCTCCTCTTCAGGCCGCTGACGATCATGTTGATCGACCTCTTGGCTTGCTGGAATGGGTCGTTGGGGTTGCTTGTCTCCAGCGGGGGAGGCAGGCCGCGCTCATCGCGGCGGTCTTCCGGCTGCTGGTTGTCACGTCGCCGGTCGTCACGGCGATCATTGTCCCCTCGTCCACGTATCGTCGCGGCGGTTGTTGTTGTAGCACCGTGAAGATGACTGGTCCTCGTCGCCTCTAGGTCGCTTCGGGTCGTCGGGCGTGCGAAACGCCCTCTTGAACTGTTCGCACTCGCGGACTATGTGGGTGCCCCGTTCATGAAATGTGCAAGGGCTGTCCAGCACCGCGTTGAACTCCTCAATGTTGAACGTCGAAGTTTGGCGCCCGTCTGCTGCAAGTACCTCTGAAGGTCGCTTGCAGAACTTCGAGCTGGAATATCTGGCGGCGCCAGAGGTGCCGGCATCCTGCTTGCCGTCATGGTCAAACTGGTTGACCAACGCTTGCTCGGTGTCGATGAGCTTGTTGACGACCTCCATGAGTGGCGCGACCTTCGTGGCGCCAGACTCATGGATCTTCTCAATGACCTTGCGGTCCCTGAGACCTTTCTTGTAGCTGTCGACGACCTGGTCGTCCTGAATGTCGACGCAGGTGTTGCGGTTCTCGAAGAACCGGTTGGTGTACTCCCGTAGCCGCTCACCGGCCTTCATGGTCACCCTCCCGAGGTTGAAGGTGTTTCCAGGGTGATTATAGGTCGCCTAGAACTTCGACGTGAATGCTTGAGACAGGTCGGCCCACGACGTGATGCTGCATGCCGGGACATTGTTGAGCCAGAGCAACGGTGTGTCACCCATCACCAGCGGGAAGTAGGCCGCCATGTGATCGAAGTTGCCGCTAGCCGCCTTGATGGCGACGTAGTAGGTCGACAGCTAGATGTTGGGGTCGGAGCGGCCGTCGTACTTCTAGATATTGGGCCTGAAGTTGTCAGGGTAGGCGACCAACCGGAGACGTGGCGCCAAAGCGGGGAAGGCAGTGATCGCCATGTCGTCGCCGTTGTCACTAACCTGAACCGCGACGTCGTCCTGCACTGCAGCCATGTTCTGAGATCTAGGCTGACGGTCCGGGTTAGGGACTGGACGCTCAGGATGGCTGCAGTCTGCCTCGTACTGGGCACACCGCCGGTTCTCGACGTCGTGGCGGTCGCGTTCTTCGCGCTCCATGATCCGATGGACGGCGCCCGGGAGGCCGTACTCGTGATCGTAGTCGAGGCAATGTCGGAGCTCTCGCTCTTCGCGCTCGCGGTGGCGCTGGTCGATGTAGCCACGAGCGTCGCGGCCACGCCGGTTCTTGTCGAGGTTGGCAAGTACGTCGACGCCTAGCGCGACGTTCGCTCGGGGTTGGTTGACCTCCTCCTGTATCGTGGGGAGCTTGCTATGCGCAGGCCGATTGGATCGGCTACGCGAGTGCCGGCTCGACATAGATGCCGCTGACTTGGACGTCGCGCTCCTCTCCTCTACTAGGGCCGTGGCGACCCGGACGTAGGCCATGGCTGCGTTGGCCTTGGGTGAAGGGTTGGCCTACTGGAGACGTGCCAACGCCGGACCTAGGTTGGCTTGGGGGCTGTTGAACGTCAGCAGTCTGGCCTCAAATTCGAGGCGTAGGTCGCGGGCACACGGGGTTACCGCCTGGCGCTGCTCCTCCGCCCGCCTCTGGGTGCAGTTCACGTTGGCTTGGATCCGACGCGCCTCCTCGGAATCCGTCGTACCGACCCGCGGTGGGTCATTCGCTGAAACCACCAGGACGCACTGCCGGGTGGATCTCTGGTTGTTGGGGGAGATGCGGATCCGAGCCTTCTGGAACTCGCCATCGTCCGGAGACGTGGGAGCCCGTACAGCGTGTGAGGTGTCGCGCTCCTGGTCGATCTTCTTCCGTAGCCGGCAGCCATAGAGAGTGTGCCGTGCGCACTTGTGGTAGATGCACGGCACGTCTAGCGGGTCGCGACGGGTGCGAGCTTCGACCTTCAGGTCGCCAGATGGTTGCTGTCGCCCAGATTGGATCTGGATTGACTTCGCCACCAGATGAGCGTACGAGTCGCTGGGTGGCCGCAAACCGAAGGGAAGGTCTTGCAGTGCGATGCATCTTGCGTTGAGCGCTGGGCTCTTTTGCAAATCTGGAGGGTTTCCTCCGTCATGTCGATGACGCGCTCCATTTCCTGAACGATGTCGTAGGGTCTGGGCGGGTGGGTCTTCGACTTCTTGCTGGAGCTGGGGGCGGCGTCAGGGGTCGTTGGGAACTTCACGGAGGCTGTTGGTGAGGTCATTGCCGCCAGCGTGGTCGAGGTCGCCGTGAAGGAGCCAAAGCAGATCTCCACAGGGTTGGAGAGGATGTCCACCATGCTTATCGGGAAAATGACACCAGATCGCGCCACCATGCTGCACAGCGAGATCCCGATCTCCCCTACCTGGCACGCCAACTGTCAGGGGGTGAGACCTGAACAGATCCGCAATGGGGCTACCCAAGCGGTTTTAGGTTGACTAATGGGGGATCAGGACCTAAGAGCGTAGGTGGTAGGTCTTGGATCGAACTCGGAACTCGGTGAGAATGGCAAGGACACGGTGGTTTTAGACTGGTTCAGGCCTCCGGAGAGTAAAACCCTACGTCCAGTGTGGTGGAATTATGCGTGGAAGGGAAGTCCCCTCGAATGGAGCTCTAGGTCACCTTATATGGCCAACGGTCTAGGGCTTCCATTCGAGGTCGGTGGATCCTCATTGGGGTCGGTTATAGATTTAAGAAGGTCTCCTTCCGTGATTACAAAGAGCATCCTGCGATCCTCGGACCTATTGGGGGCGTCGCGCCGTGATCAAGGGGAGAGACTTGCACCACAAGCCCGTCAAGTCTTCCGGAATCTGGATCAGGTCGCCCAAGGTCTTCCAAGGTCTCCGGGGTTATGGATAAGGTCTTTGGGCCCACTTGCAGGTTAGCGGGGCTTCTGGAAGGTCGGGTCCACTTGACAGGGACCTCCGGGACCCTGTACGGTGGTGACCCATGGGTACCCATGTCTCTTAGTGAGCAAATATTTTAAAGCAGCATGATCAGTGTAAACAATAACTTTTTGTCCTACTAAGTAAGATCTAAACTTGTCAATGGCATAAACAATATCTAGCAGCTCTTTTTCAGTTGTGGCATATTTGAGTTGAGGTCCTGTCAAAGTTTTACTAGCATAAGCAATGGCATGATGTTTCTTGTCCTTTGTTTTCCCCAAAACAGCCCCCACAGCATAATCACTTGCACCACACATAATTTCAACAGGTAAAGACCAATCAGAACGTTGAATTATGGGTGCAAAAATAAGAGCATTTTTTAGAGTTTCAAAAGATTTAAGACAAGCATCATCAAAGTCAAAAGGAGCATCTTTGGCAAGCAAGTTTGCAAGAAGTCTAGCAACATGAGAAAAATCTTTTATAAACCTTCTATAGAAACCATCATGGCCAAAAAAACTTCTGATTCCCTTGACATTAACAGGTCGAGGTAGTTGTTCAATTACTTCTATTTTCGCTCTATCTACCTCAATTTCTCTTTCAGAAATTAGATGGCCTAGCACTATTCCTTCTCTAACCATGAAATGACATTTTTCCCAATTAAGGACTAAGTGCTTTTCTTTACATCTTTGCAAAACTTTATCCAAGTTTTCTAGACAATCATCAAAAGTTTTTCCATAAACAGAAAAATCATCCATGAAAACTTCCATGATCTCTTCAATCATATCGGAGACATCTTCTTGATGGATTCTACGAAATGTTCTAGAGATGCTTCATTCACCTCTTCCATTGGGTCAGATTCAGGACTGGGTTCGGTCTTAGTATGGATCGAGTGTGAGAAGTGTAAGGGAACTTTAATGGTTTTGCCTAGGCAAACATCAAGTTTCCCTGTGTGTCCTTCTTTAAGGAGTTTTTCTAAAGGATAGCCTATTAAAAGATCAAACTCCTTAATATCACAAATGTCAAAGCTCAGGTGAATTGACATGTCATAAACTGAAACAGGTAAGACATAGAGAATTCCCAAACTTTGAATAATTTGTCCTGAGGAGCACTTTAATAATTTCGTTGTGGGAGATAATGGCTTGTTTTTAATAAACTGATAGAAAAAGGATAAGGCCATTATATTGATTCCCACAACTGGATTATAAAGGGCATCAAAGGGGGTTCCATTGCTTGTACATTGAATTGGTATAGAAGGTGAATCCAAATCGACTACATCTGAAGAAAGCTCTGACTCTTCCAACCATTCTCCACTCATGATGGATGCAAGCTCCACAGTGTGTTCTCTTGAGAAGGTTTGCTCAAAAGGGTCTATCTTCTCTTGTGAAGAAGATGTGTGCTTTCGAGGCCTCTTCTCTTTATGATATTTCGAGGTGTTTGCATAATCGGAAAATAAATCATCCTTGATGTCATTTATAAAAATAGGTAGAGGGATTACTTCCTGTGGTGATTCTATATGTTGGATAGCTATAGGTTGAGATGTTTCTCGCATAGGTTCTAGTGTAGCTATCTCTAGAATCTCTTCTTCTAAAGTTTTCTCTTCTAAAGGACCATCATTAGTACTGGCTAAACTGTTGTCTAGGATGGTTCTAGCTTCACTAGATGTAAGGTGTATGAATGATCCATGAGATGGGATATTCAAATAAGCTCTAGATTCCTTATTGAGATCAATATAGAAATGTTGAAGGAGAATATTGTCTTGAAGGCTTATGTCTTGTCCGGATTTGCAAAGGAGTTCAAACCGTTCCCAGGATGAACTCATAGACTCATTCCCCCTATTTGAAGGATATGATCTTGATTCTGAGGTCGACTACTTTGGATAAGAGATAAAAATTCATGCAAAAATCTGGATGGAGAGTTCCCTAATCGCCTTTCATCTTCTCTTTCGTCCGTTTGTACCATTGGCGAGCTTTTCTTTTCAGAGTGAATGGAAAAAGCTTCCAATGGATAGTCTCGTCTGACATACCCTCAATGTGCAGGTAGTCACAAGTTTGCTCAAACTGTTGGAGATGATGATAATGGTCTTCGTCTTCTATTATTAAGAAAGTGTTGGTTTGGACCATCTCTATTAACCGTGGGCGCAGCTCATAGGCATCAGATAGGATTGGTTTCGATGATGGCATAGGCCTAAGGCTGAGCTCTGAGGGTGCCGAAAAGTCTTTAATGAGGGTAGTGTCCATAAGGATAGTAGGTAATCTATTACTAAAAAGAAAAAAGAAAGATACAAGATTAGTTATACTCGAAGAGTTTTCTCTTAACTGTTCTCCCCAGCAACGGTGCTAGAAATGCTTGTTGGTATTTGTTATGCCTACAGAAATATTATGATGGATAATCCGCAAGCGCACGGATACCGGTGAGCATTCCACCTGGAAGAGGGTTTTAAATATCGAATCCACAAGGAGAATGGTAAGAGAGTATCTAAGGTATTTAACAAATCACTGAGTAGGTATCAAGGACTTGACAGAAAGAGAGATAAGGAAACTTAAGGATGTCTGGTTCTTATTCTCACAAGCTAGTCTATATTGTTCTTATGGGGGGATTATCTGAAGGCACACTTAGGAAAGGGAACCTCCCGAGAATCTATGGGGGGAGTCCTACTGTTTCTATAGACGGGAGGTTGACTGCAAAGGACTGACGAGAAGAAGGTCACTTCCCGCTTCTACCACACGATCCGGAATATAGAAGGCATTCATAAACTAGCTAGTCTAAGCACCATGCTTACACTAAACATGCAACTTTAACTCAAGAGCGACAGGAATTAAAGTACTCAAAGAGTTATGAACCGTAAGAACAATAAAAACAATGTTACTCACTTGAATAAGAAGTCGATCTTTCCACAAGGTCTCAGGATCAGGCTCCAATGGAGTTGATCCCAGAGGTAGAAGATGAAGAGGAGACACCAACAGGTCCGGGCCTTCCTTCAGCTTCGCCTCAACCGCTCTCTAGTCCTCTCGAACAAGATTGGCTAGATCTAAATAGATCGTGGCTCTATTCTCTCAACTTGATCCTAACTCTCCAACTCTAATTCTAATCTAGAGATCTAATCTCAGATAGGCATGGAGGATCTCATAGAATGAATTGTTGTCTACCCTAGGGTCAGGGGGTTTGCTTATATAGCCCGGAGGAGATGATGTGCACCGTACGATGAAACCGACCTAACTTGTGGTTTAGATTGTTCCTCATAGGCGGTGGAAGAACATTTCGGAAGCTTGGCCCATTTGGTGCCAAGGGGGCCGACCGGCCCCACCACCAGGCCGCTCGGTCTGGGGTGGGCCCCCCTCGGGGTCCACTTCGGCCAGGTGGGTCCTTGATCCTTTTAGATGCTTCTTTCTTAGGTGCTAAGTCACGTTGAGTTCCAGAGCCTTCTGGAGTCTTCTAGAGGGGTTTCTTTGCATATTTTCTGAATAGTCCCTGTAAATTCATAGATTCACCAAAACTCGTGGAAATTGTCAATATAAACCCTAATAAGGTGATCTAATTATATTTTAGTCCTTTTTCAGTAAATGTGAGGGATAAAATTCATAGATAAAATGTGTCAATAACGGTCCCTGTGAAGACGCTTCTAACACGCTTTTTGAAAGTTGTTGACGGTGAAAATCCGTCAACCTAGCCATGAGTTTACCTTCGGTGTTGGCATAAGTTTTATACCTTATCCATTGGTACTAACCCCCGTGGTATAACAAGTTCACGTGTGCATGTCGATTTTGGAGTTTAGTGTTTATGCAGGATTTTAGCGTTGAATGCAAGACTTTCGGGATAAGTTCATCAAGCACCTTATGACAAGACCTTGAAGCCCCGTACAAGTCATACAATGAGGCAAACTTAACTCCAAGAAACCAGGGACTTGATCCGAGAAGACGACAAACTCCGAGGACCTGACCAGAAAAGTGCTGAATCTTGCAAGACAAGGAGTTATGCCCAATTCGGAGAGAAACTGACGACATGGACCTACATGCAGAAGGGGGAAACTTCCAGGAAGCAAGGGAACCGACGTAGAGCAAAGGAGGCCTCGGGCTGGGCCTGGATGGGCCCAGGTCGGCCGGCCCAGGCCGGTCGGCCCAACCCATTCCAGGGCCCGTTTGCCCCCTCCTTTGCCCTAGCCGCCATTCAGGCTATTTATAGCCCCCTGACCGAGAGCCACGCATCATCCAATTCGTCATCGGCCGCTGAGGAGCAGAGAAGAGAGGGACACCATCTCGGAGAGGAGAGGGTCGAGTTAGTTGACTAGGGTTTCCCTAGCCGACGTGGGAACCTTGCACGGAAGACCACGTCGGAGTTCCCGGAGCTAGAAGCAAGATCAAGGAAGGATCCCGGTGGTGATCTTGTGTATGTATCATTGTTATAGTTGAATCTTTTCTTAGCGATCCAGTGTTTCCTCGAAGATTTCGTTTTTCGATCAGCTTTGCTTATTCCAATTCTATTCTCAAGATAGACTACATAGGGTGTTCTTGTAGCCGCGGTGGCTAGAGGTACACGCCGGATCTTCCGAAAGAATCTCGACTTGTCTTTTGACTCGCTCTAGACTCCCCGCATGAGTAGGGATACGTTGTGACAGAACGGGGGTTCCGAAAGGTGGATGTTTTCGGATTTGGACGGGAAACCACGATTTAAAGAGGCTTCTTATAAGATTCGATTTGCTACTTCTTCTCTTGCTTGGAACTTCAACAAAAGGCTTTCCCCGATCCCTCTAGATCGGTTTATCTACCCAATCTTACTTTGTTTTCTCCGGTCTTTAGTAGATTAGATTAGTTTCGTGTCTTTTACCTAGATGCATTAGGGTTTCTTTTACCGAAGATTGGAGTTACTTGGCTTTACTAGATCAACTTTTGTGTCACACATTTGTACGCTTGGGTTCACCACTCGAGGGAAGAAGGGTCCCTTGACTACGACGGGAGACTTGTACGCTTGCAAGTCATAAACGAAATTTGATACAACTATTAACCGTCAACAAGCCCCTTTTTCTGGCGCCGTTGCCGGGGAACAAGTGATCAAGATTTGATTTTTTTATTGCCTTTTCTTGTAATTTTCAGTTTTCTTTTAGTTTTTCTTTTTGCATCTACTAAACTTTGATCATCCTCAAAATTCATATAATCTAGTTTGTCTAACCCTAGTTTTTATAGATTTGTTTTTACTTTCTAGTTTTTGCATACTTTGTCTATTGCTAACCCTAACAGGAGATGGACGGCTACCTCTCCAACAAACCCGATAATTTTGTGGATGATCCAGAAAAACTTTACAGGCTAAGAAGACGCGAAGCACATCAAGCTAAAAAGCTGGATTTTGTAGATTCGGAGTCGGAAGACAAGGGATCGCAGGAATCTCCGAAGAATTCACCACCTCAAAGTCCTCGGGAGAATCGACTTCCACCGATGGGTGACCAACCACCGCAAGAACGCAAGATTCGGGAGCTATGCACCCCAGACATCATCGACCTACCAATCTTGAACCTTGAGGAGATCGGAAGACCGTTCGAGATCAAGACCTCAACAATCCGCATGGTGCAACATTCACCCTTCACCGGTAAAGAGGATCCGAACCTTCACCTCCAAGCATTCATTCAACTATGTCAGACTTTCAACATGGATGGGGTGACTCAAGATCAAATGAGGGCAAGGCTTTTTCCGTTCTCACTACTCGGGAAGGCTTTGCAATGGTTCCACTCTCAACCAGCGGAGACGGTGCAAAATTGGAACACGTTGATGAAGGCTTTCATGAAGGAATACTACTCGCCGGGTAAAACTCAAAGCTTGCGTAATAAGATTGCCACCTTTGTTCAATATCCTACGGAAACTATCTCGGAGGCATTCGAGCGCTTCAACGAGTACACTCGGGCGGTTCCACATCACAAGTTCCCGAAGGAAGACCTCGTGCAAAAGTTCTATCAAGGACTCACCATGGCGTCAAGGACGATCATCAACGCATCGGCGGGAGGATCCATCATCGAACTTACACCGACGGAAGCTTTCACGCTATTCAAGAAGGTCGCGGATAATGACACATGGGCGTCATCCGGGCGCCTACATCCGGTTCAACCCACGGGGAACGTCAAAGGAGTCTTGCAAGTGGAGAAGGAGAACATACTTGAAGGCAAGATCGACTCGCTCATGAGGAGGTTGGAGAAGATGGAGATGGAAAAGAAAGAGGCTCAAGACTTGAAGGCCGCCGAAGCAAGGTCCACATGCGAAGAATGTGGAGAGTATGGCCATGTCCGCAAAGATTGTCCGGAGGAAGCCAAAACGCTCGAATACATGAGGAAGGGAGAATTGCCGAACTTCCGCTACGGGCAAGGTAGACCTCAATTTAACGCAAGTTCATCTATTCCTAACGCGGTTCCGCTTCATATACAATTGTAGGAGTTCATGGATGAGCAAGCTAAGATCAACAAGGACACCGTCACCAAGTTCAAGACCATAGACAAGGTGTTGGAGAACATCGATAGCAAAGTGACGGAGGTCGAAAGTTCCAATCATCAAGTGCTCAACATGATGAAGATGCTCAAGACGCAAGTTGGACAACTTGCGGGGTGCCTCACTAATGATGAAGGGAAGCTTCCGGGACAACCCAAAAGTCCCGAATTGGCGAAGGCCATTCAAACACGTTCGGGGAAGGAGACCGAAGATCCGGAACGTTCCGCGGGAGCAAGGAAGCTTAAACCATCCACCGAGGTGGAAGGAGTTGCTAAAGAGAAGGTTACGGGGATCGTCACCGAGGAACCCGAATTTGAGATGCCGGAGGAAGACACGAGGATACCGCAACTCAAGCCACGCTACTTCCGAGGTAAACTTGACAACCACTTGAGAAGTTTGTGGAAGTTGTGCGTAGACTTAGCATCAACATGCCATTACTAGATGCCCTACAAGTACCTACATATTCTCGTTACATTAAAGACATACTTGCAAATAAATATGAGATAGCAACACTCGGGGTAGATCATGTCAAGATGTCCGAGGAGTGTAGTGCCGCTATTGCTAATGGGCTAGAGAAGCAAAAGGACCCCGGATGCCCTACTATTCCATGTTCGGTTGGTTCTTTCAACTTCGAGAAGGCGTTATGCGACCTTGGAGCTAGTGTAAGCGTCATGCCGAGGGATGTGTTCGAGAAGCTACGCCTACCAATGGAGCCTACGGGTATATGTTTGGAGTTGGGAGATAACTCCATTCGCTATCCCCTGGGCATTGCTGAAGACGTACCCGTGAAGGTCGGACACCACTTCATCCCCGTCGACTTCGTTGTGCTTGAGATGGGAGAGAGGGAGAAGCCGCCGCTCATCCTAGGGAGGCCTTTCCTCTAGACCGTGGGAGCTACTATTGATGTTGGCAAGGGGGAGATCACGTTCGATATCAACGGAGAAAGGAGTTCCTTCAAGTTCCGTCCAAGATCGAGGCATGCAACATGATTGGAGTGAAGGGAGAACCAAAGCAAAAGGAGGGGCTGAAAAAGAAGGAGCCGAAAAAAATGAACGTAAAGAAAATCAAAGAAGGTGTTGCATCCGTCAAGACAAAGGAAGAGAAGCAGCCTGTGAAGACAAAAAAATGACTAAGCCGGAAGACAAGCCCGTGCCCAAGATGGTGCGGAGGTGGGTACCCAAGATTGCAACGCCCGCAAAGAGCGTTGATCCGAAGTAATCAAGTGAAGAAGTCTAGCTATAGACTATAAACGAAGCGCTAGGCGGGAGGCAACCCGTTTCGTCGAGTCAAGAATAAGCTACCGGGAGGACAACCCGATTCCAGGTTTTTCGAGTCTTTTTAATAATTTAGTTTTTGAGTTTTATTACGCAAAGACATTAGACTTAGAAGTGGTTGAACAATATTAGAGACATAATTCTTGATTGAATATTTTGCTTTATCATAAACCCTTTGCATGAACCCTCCTATGTGCTTGTTTGTTCTTTTCTTTTCGAGAAACCACAACCAAATAATTTCAGAACCTAAATCAACCTTTCACCCTCATTATGGTGCTGTGGTTGACTTATTTTTTCATGCTAAAAACACACGAGTAGAGCCATGACTTATATCTATGTGTTAATAAAAATTCAGCACGTGGTAGGACTCGCGTGAACCTAGAAATCAAAACTTTTGGTTGGTTTAAAAATCTATATCCTTGGTTTCTCTAGGATTAGAATTTTTCTAAGCCTCATCTAATTTTGTTTTATTCAAAATCTTTCTCATTTAGCCAATATTAGAACCTAAACCTATGCCCCCATGATCAAGCCGGGAAAAGTTTGCTCTCAACCGATGAAGGCAAACTATACCGGTGAGACCGATATCAACGTAGTCGGAAAATATTTTCAACTTACATTTGTTTTTAATGGTTTACAAACTTCTCTAAAATTATGTTTGAGCTCTTGCATGGCTCTGAAAAATATTTTAAATTTCGAATTAGAGGAGTGCTTAACCTTAAACATACCTAAATGGAGGCAATCTAGTTTGAATTAATCATGCATGCACCATTGGATACCCTTTCATCAACTTTCATCAATTCCACATGCAAAGGACAAGCATGGTGGGCAGCAAGCATCAACTTTGCAGGAATTTCATGGTGGCATGTGAAGCAAGTGAAGCTAGGGAGCATGGACATGACTCAAAGCATGAAGCATCAAGTGGAAGGACCAATAATGCAAGAAAAGGAGTGGACGAGAGCGTTTGGGCGGTGCAACTCGTGGAGCACGCGGGCAGGAAAGTTACAGAGGCGAAATGATCGTGCTGGAAGAAAGCCGAGGCGGGGAGGAGCACCGAGCCACCCAGGCCGGTCGGCCCAGGCCGGCCGGCCTCCCCTACTTAAGGAGCCCCCCGGCTCCCGTTTTCTGCAGGCAAGCTTCCCACTCCTTCCTTTGTTTGTGTGTTCAAGTTTGTGTGCCCAAAACCTCCGTAGACATAGCCAACCTTCCCAAGCTTGATAGCTCAAAAAAATCCACATCCTTAATCCACTCAAAGTCCACATCCGAAGTAAGAGTTTAAGTGCCTAGTTACCGGTTGCAACCCGGAGTTTTAGTAGAGAAAAGAGTGCAGCAACCATGTGGAAGAAAACCACAAGTCTCTTCTCCAAGAAGAAGGGTTCGTCGTCATCCAAGCCGTCGTCAATGACGTCTTCGAGGAGGCACTCGGTTTCCGAGTCTCCCCGGAGCATGGAGACGGATACGGCGCCACCAAAGAGGAACGATGCTCTCCTCCTTGGTGGTATGAGGGCTGCAAGGAGCACGTCCATGAGGTTTACCGAACCTGAAGGGCACACGGAGGAGCAGCCCGCGCCACCACGACGATCGACCCGTTCGACCGCGCCACCTCCATACACTCCGATATATTCCTCGTATGGCTTCATCATTTTGTCGTCGGAGGAGGAGGAGAGGCTCTCTCGTCTTGAGAAGAGGCTTGTACCCAACGTCGAGTTCGACGACCAAGCACTCTTCACCTTGGGTTTCGGCACCGACATATACTACATGTTGGGGCACCTTGGATGGGTGCAATTCTCCAACGGAGTATCGGCGGACACCCACAAGGAGTTTGCCTTGGAAATCCTGATGACCATTGCACCTATCCTTGATGATGGGGTGCAAAGCTTATCATTCTGTTTGGAGGGAGTCTAACAAGTGGTTCCCTACGAGCATGTTAGGGAGCTACTTGGATTCCATAAGGGAGCTCCGGAGAAAGTTGACGTGCCACCCGGCATGTTAGATGGATTTTGGAATTTAATCTCCAGAGAAGCCCACCAACAACGCAATTGCATCCGCAACCCCATTATCCGGATATTCCACTCTTGGATGTGCAAGAGGGTATTGGGGAGGATGAGGGAGGCGAAGGTGACCGACACGGAGTTGAATTGGCTCTACTCGGCTTTAATTGCCAGGCAGCCAATAGACCCCTCTTACCGTATGATCAACCGTTGGTGTTGCGAGGCAACATCGGGGGCGGGACATATTGGTTCGGGGTGCTACCTCTCCATGTTGGCCTTCTCCCTACGGCCGGGGATCGCAAGAAACCCCGACCATCTTTTGCGTGGTACCTCTCTCGGCATTGAGTATTTGCGACAAGGCAAATATATTAGTGGAGATGAGAGAGGAGGTTTTCGTTTGGCCACGGTGAACCTACCCCTTCCGGATGCGAGGCTTAGGCTTTTCATCCAAGGGAGGGAAGATTGGTTGGAAGAGGGACTCCTTGTCCCGGCAAGGAAAAACAAAAGAGGAAGAATCGTAGAGGAGGGAACATCCTCCGCACAAGCGAGTAGTGCACAACCCAATGTTGCGCCACCTTTCGGCGGGATTCCTCCTCCGCCAAGTTATTACGGAGGGCCACAAGAGCAAGCATGGGGGGGTGGTGCGCCGGTACCCCCACCAAATTATGTGGTGCCCAACGTAAACTTCGCGGAGCCCTACGCACAATATCCCCAACCGCAACAAAGCGTGGCCATAATTGGAGGGTATGTTGCAAGAAATGCCCAAAATGTCGCAGCCATCCAAGCCAACGCGGCTCAACTTGGTGAGGGCAATGCAAATATTGCCTATGAGCTTGGACGCCTTCACCTAGTGGAGCCGAATCAATTCGTCGGAGGGAATGTCCAACCGTACTACGAGCAAGGGTATTACTATCAAGATCATCAACACCAACCACCGGCGGAGGACTAGGAAGATTAAGGAACTTTAGTTTTCTTTTCTCTTCCTCTGTAATTTTCAGCTTTTGTTTGCGTGTGTTTGCGTAATATTTTCTGTTTTTATTTAAATTTCAGCAAGTGTGTTTGTTTATTTTCAGTTTGTATTTCAACTTGATTTCACCATTAATAAAGACACCACCTTGATTATATCATTGGAAAAGTTACAAAAATTTGTGCCATAATGATATATGATTATAATTGCCGCTTTGTTTACCTTTCTAATTGATTTATGCATGTTAAAGCTAGTGCTCTCTTAAAATACGAATCTGAATTTATTTAAATGCTAGCTTAATCTTTAGCGGAGGTTATGATTAAAATAAAGACCCATAGTGTTTTACGTGCTCTCAAGTTATGAATAGATTGAAGATGGTTTTTATGCTAAAAAATATCGCTAATCTTGTCATAAATATCACTTGTGTGTTGCTCAACCTATCCAGAGCCTAATATATATTTGAGTGCATAAACCTTAGTGTACAAGATTTATTTTTGAGTGAGTTATTGCAGGCCATGATTTCTCTGGCCCGAGACTAAGAAGCTGGTCATTCCGTTTTTGCGTATCTATCTTTTTGCTAGCCTTTTATCCGTGCATTGTGTATCCCCACATCGGAGATCTCACAAACCTCGCCGGATATCCACCCTTAAAACCAAATATCATCTTTTGTGATTACCTCCTTGACCACAACCTATCGTTGAGAATGGATCATCAATTCAAGGAAGATCGCAAGACGGTGCCAACATTGAAGAATCCAAGTATCTCTCCAAGGAAAAATATTTCCGGTACCTACCTTATTTATCGCCTCCTTGCTCGAGGACGAGCAACGTCTAAGCATGGGGGAGGAGGTAGGTACTATGCAATTTTAGAGTTCAAAGGGGGGTATATTTAAAAAAAATGAATGAAAGAAAAAAAGGCGATGTACGGGATTTCCATGGTGAAAGTCTCACAAGAAGAAAAAAAAATAATATATAATGAATGAATGAAAGAGAGAAAAAAAGAAAGAAAAGAAGGAGAAATATGAGAAAAAGAAAAAATATGAGTATGCGTAAAGTGAACTCCCCGGTTCTCTAAAAGTGCATTCAAGGCTTCAAGTTTAAAAGATCCATTCTCATTTTCCAACCATGTGCAATCCGATAACGAGGACTTCCTTTGTACCTCGGGATCACTCTTTGCCATTTGCACATGTCCACTCATCTAAAGTGTGCGTATTTTTCTCTTTCCCCTCCTTGATATGACATTATTTTCCAATGACCTTTTTGACGAGTCTCGGTAAGACCATGAGAAGCTTGTCTTGTTTTGACAACACCTCATTTATAAAATCTTGTTAGGACTAAACTTTCCCAAAGCTTCATATAAAGCCTACCACACATATATGTTATGAGAGGGAAAGAAGTAGAATATATAGGCTTGAGAGACAAGCGAGTTGAGAGTTCATGAGCAATATACAAGATGATTTAAATTTGTGAACTTGGTTTAGCTTTTCTTTATCTCGTTCTTTATTTCAAAAATTCTGAGATCTATTTAAACTTTGTGAGCATGTTAATACTCGTGGGATAAGCTTAATAAGAATCTACCCTCCGTAGAGATGAAGGCTAGTACATTATGGAACTTTAATGAATTAAAATTTTGAGAGCATTATGTTTTCTCATGTATGATCAAGTGCAAGGTTTAAACATTGTTTGGCAACGATGATATCCATCGAAGGCTTACTCGAGGATGAGCAAGGTTTAAGCATGGGGGAGATGTTGACGGTGAAAATCCGTCAACCTAGCCATGAGTTTACCTTCGGTGTTGGCATAAGTTTTATACCTTATCCATTGGTACTAACCCCCGTGGTATAACAAGTTCTCGTGTGCATGTTGGTTTTGGAGTTTAGTGTTTATGCAGGATTTTAGCGTTGAATACAAGACTTTCGGGATAAGTTCATCAAGCACCTTATGACAAGACCTTGAAGCCCCGTACAAGTCATACAATGAGGCAAACTTAACTCCAAGAAGCCAGGGACTTGATCCGAGAAGACGACAAACTCCGAGGACCTGACCAGAAAAGTGCTGAATCTTGCAAGACAAGGAGTTATGCCAGATTCGGAGAGAAACTGACGACATGGACCTACATGCAGAAGGGGGAAACTTCCAGGAAGCAAGGGAACCGACGTAGAGCAAAGGAGGCCTCGGGCTGGGCCTGGATGGGCCCAGGTCGGCCGGCCCAGGCCGGTCGGCCCAGCCCATTCCAGGGCCAGTTTGCCCCCTCCTTTGCCCTAGCCGCCATTCAGGCTATTTATAGCCCCCTGACCGAGAGCCACGCATCATCCAATTCGTCATCGGCCGCCGAGGAGCAGAGAAGAGAGGGACACCATCTCGGAGAGGAGAGGGTCGAGCTAGTTGACTAGGGTTTCCCTAGCCGACGTGGGAACCTTGCACGGAAGACCACGTCGGAGTTCCCGGAGCTAGAAGCAAGATCAAGGAAGGATCCCGGTGGTGATCTTGTGTATGTATCATTGTTATAGTTGAATTATCAAGTTGAATATTTTCTTAGCGATCAAGTGTTTCCTCGAAGATTTCGTTTTTTGATCGGCTTTGCTTATTCCAATTCTATTCTCGAGATAGACTACATAGGGTGTTCTTGTAGCCGCGGTGGCTAGAGGTACACGCCGGATCTTCCGAAAGAATCTCGACTTGTCTTTTGACTCGCCCTAGACTCCCCGCATGAGTAGGGATACGTTGTGACAGAACGGGGGTTCCGAAAGGCGGATGTTTTCGGATTTGGATGGGAAACCACGATTTAAAGAGTCTTCTTATAAGATTCCATTTGCTACTTCTTCTCTTGCTTGGAACTTCAACAAAAGGCTTACCCCGATCCCTCTAGATCGGTTTATCTACCCAATCTTACTTTGTTTTCTCCGGTCTTTAGTAGATTAGATTAGTTTCGTGTCTTTTACCTAGATGCATTAGGGTTTCTTTTACCGAAGATTGGAGTTACTTGGCTTTACTAGATCAACTTTTGTGTCACACATTTGTTCCACAGAGTCGATACCTTGGGTTCACCACTCGAGGGAAGAAGGGTCCCTTGACTACGACGGGAGACTTGTACGCTTGCAAGTCATAAACGAAATTTGATACAACTATTAATCGTCAACAAAAGTGTATCTATAAAGCTGTAGAGATGAAATAAAGTGTGTCTAACTCTAAATATAGCGTAGCTTCAGGGAGGGTTTTTTAGTAGTGTGATGTGGGGCATCCCCTTGTCAGAGCAGTAACATTCCCAACCCCTACAATGAAACATGCAACAATGGTTAGGGCATTATTAATTAATATACTCTGCAGAGTTTGTTGAGGAACGTCCGCAGGTTAAGAAAAAATAACTTACTCATTAATGATTAGTGAGAAAACGGTAATATCAGTCTTAAGGCTCTTCAATGAATCAAGATAGTATTGAGTTTCTTTTTAGCATATAGTTTTAAAGCACGCTTCATATAGGACATAGCGAAACGAACAGAGTGAGGCTTGTTGGTCAACATTGTGAAGTTAAAGCATTCAGGATCAAGGAAGACAACTTCAGCACCCGTCTTCTCAACTTATACAACCATATTCCTATTAGTAAGAAAAAACAAAGTGAAAGGAGGCAAAATACATGGTAAAGATGATGTGAGGCAAAATGCACATTTCGATAGAGAATGATTAGTGAGAAGCAGATTAAATTTTCAACCAACTTACAGGACGAAGCAGCAGAGAAGTGTTAGATCCAAAGCATCCAACTTGAAGAGATCATACAAATCACTGAGTTGCATAGGTACCTGCTCGAGTCCGTTTGACGTATCTTCTCTCCTAGGCAATGCACTGGTCACAGGCCAAAGTGCGACCATAATCGGAGAACCATCATCCGACTTAACACATTGCATGTAGAATGTGTGGAGATCTCTTGTATAAGGAGCAACCACATTGAGTACATATCATCACTGAGAATGTTCTTTCCAAATTTGTAATTTGGGTTAGTCATATCCCAAAAATTCTTCTTGGTGTTTCTCTCAGATCGCTTTCTAGTAGGCATCTTAAAGGTTTTATTTTCAGCAAGTTTCTTTTCTTGCAATGTTGAATTGGCTGAAGGTTTATCAAGGGCTTTCTTGCCTGCTGTAGGTGGTGTAGATATTTTATTTTTGGCAATTTTATTTTCCTACTGCTTTGAAATGGCTGAAGATTTCTCAAGGACTATCTTGCCTAGTAAAGGTGGTGTCTCACTAGGAGCTATTACAAAGGTATTGGGCCCAAATGTACCTACATCTTTCTTCGGAATGTCGTCGACAGATTATTAGCACTAGAGAACTCATCACCCTAGTTGTCTGGTAACAGTGGTGTCTCACTAGTAGATATTACAGAGGTATTAGGCTCAGATGTACCTGCAGCTTTCTTCGAAATGTCATGGGTAGGTTTATCAGCATCAGCCAACATATCAGTATGGGCTCCTGCTTTGGCATGATTGTTTTGAGCACTTTTGTTTGGGGGTTTAGGTTTTGTTGTTTCATGAGAAGGAGAGGGAGGATGAGGAGGTGGTGATGGGGGTGGAATATTTGGTGTCTCTTGCGGATGTGGGGATGCAAGTTTTTCTATTTTTTCAGGACGAGTACTAGAGGTGGGGATGGAATATTTGGTGTATCTTGTGAGTGTGGGGATGCAAGTCTTTCTGTTTTTCAGGATGATGAGGAGGAGAAGGAGGTGGGCATGCAAGTTTTTCAGGAGGAGGAGGAGGAGGTGGGAATGAAACATCTTGCAGATGTGGGGATTGAGAAGGAGGAGGAGGTGGTGGTGGGCAACCATGTGAGGAAGGAACTTGCCCCGTACTCTATGAACTACAAGGAATATGTATTGTAGCTAGTGAACGAGATTTATATGTTGGTGGTCCCTTGACGTCAATGTGACACCTTCTCCACTATGATCTCTGTCCTTCATTTTCTCCGAGTGTCATCACCTCGTCATTAGGAGGGTATTCCACCAGTTCATCCGCAAAGACATTATATAAAAAAAGCACTTCAACCACAACTCAGTCTTCATGAATCAGGACTGTTTGTAGCGTAGTCTGCTCTGAATGAACAAGACCAATTGCAGCCTCACCTTCAAGACCCCTCCACGTGATCCATAGGCCACAGTGTGCGGGTTCAGTCAACATTCCTATAAGGTCTTCCTGTGTATGATCATCATAGTGCACCTCCATCAACTCTACAGTGCCATTGATCAAACCTATATTATCTGCGGACGAACAGCTGCTCTTCAGTGTGGCGGGTGAAGGGCTTGCGCGATTGGACACTGGTAACAACACCACCTGGTACCCGCTACCCAGAGCCTTTACTAAATTGTTCTGCATCTCAGCCTTGAGTTCTTGCTTGATTTTTTCCTATATCTTTTCCGTATCAACTAATGCATCAGTCTTCATCCTCTTCCTCTTCTTGTACATGGAAGTGTGTTGTGGCCATGCATACTTCAAGCCCTGATAGCTGGAGACACCACACACGCGACCCAAGCACTGACTTAGCACATCATAATCCCTCTGCCATGCCATTCCTGAAGATTCTTCACATGCATTCTTCTCCTTGATGTCTGCAGCCAGTTTTTCAATTTCGTTGTTGTTGAACACTATCATAGCAGCACGGTCTTTAATCACTACCTTGCTCCATGCTCGCAGCCAATTCTTGGAACGATCGCCAGGGTAGGCGTCATATGGGTTGGGGATCCCAGCTGTAGCTAATTGTTTGTACTCTTCCTCCCATTGTTCTAGTTTGACTGTATAACCAGCTGGACCCATGCTATGCTCGCTTGTGTTCTGGCTTCTGAGTTCTTTGTACTTGACACTAAGAGATGAGGCTTGTTCGGTTTCCTCCTATTTCATAAACTCCTTCCACTATTCCGGGCCGGTAAACGGGTGCCTTGTAAATTACACAAGTCCTTTTCTGATAAAATCTCGCCTAAGCTAAAATCTGAATTGCCTCCATGCCTTGTCTGCCATCTTCCAGAAAAGCTTGAATGCCTGCGGTTTCACGCCTTCCTGGAACTTCAATTGTTTTTGCACATGCTTATCAAACAAGTCCCACTTTACAACATTACTTAGTTCTTTGAATTCTGGCAAGTGCAAAGGTATCTTTTGTCTAGCAACGAGCCCTGCAAGCGCCCTGAACCTGCGTTTTTGAGTCAATGGTACTAGCATCCCCCCTATGTCGACCTCAGTGAGTATCATTGTGTCACTTGGCCACTTTGTGGATGTCCTTGGCACTCTGCCGCGGAGCCCCACCCACATGGTCTTGTTGTGCACTAGCAGTGCCATAACTCTCTTCTTCATCTTATGGCATAGGTCTATAGTCCTCGTAAGATTTATCCTGTGAATTAATAGTTAAGGGATTTTGAGAAAGGTCAGCTTAGTGTACAAGAATAGCACAAAAAGCAGACCATACTACTAGCTCTCCTAGGAGACAAGTAGAGCACATTTTTAGTTAACCATGCTTAGCAGCTAAGCATGAGAAAAAATAAGAAAACAATTACAGTAACTACTTTAGCCCACTATAATACCATTGGTTCTATGGTAAACCATTAACATAAATGCAAAATTCAGTAACCAAAAAAATTAGTTCAGGCAATGCTACCTTACCATTTTAAAGAGGAAGATGCTGGCTGCCTCTATTACTGATGAGGTACTTATTCAACTTGGAGGGAATGTACACATGTACATAGGAACAAGAGCAAAACCAAATATAAGAGTCAATCTAAAAGGAAATGCTAAGTATGTATACCATCAACAGCTAAGTATGTCCACATGTACTTATACAAAGGAGCCACAGGGTATGCCGGGTATGCAAGGGCAGACCCTGCAATTCCCACAAGTACAAGTATATTTGTACATATTTATATAAAAATAAAAGCATACACAAGTATATGTTGTATACTTGATTATCTGAACGCATGTGTGTTGCATACGCTCGCTTGGCCTAATTGTATAAACTCGAGCAAATATACCAAATTACATTGTTAATTTTATAGTTATTACTAAACTATTGTTCATTTTACAATTATTACTGACCTGGTAGAATGGATTTACCGAATTGTATAATACATTTTTAGAGCGGCATACCCTAAACTGAAATCCTATATTCGCAACTGACCTTGTCACTGTCGGAGCGAAGGGATCTCTACACCTCGTCGCTACCTGCTCGCCGCCACGTCCTCGTCCTCACATCAACCTTGTGGTGGATCCCTCCTCCTCCTCCTAGTCGCTGTCGTCGCAGTCATCTCTGGATCCCCTCCAGTAGTCGTCGTCATCGTCGCTGTTGTTGGGTCCCTCCTCCTCCAGATCATGCTGTCAGAGGTGTGGTGCGCGTCGCGACGAGAGTGGTGTGGCGTGCATCTTAGCAAAGGGGTGTAGCGTGTGTCACGGCATGGGGGAAGGTGAGGGGGACGAAGGCGAGAGGGAGAAAGCAGCGGTGGCGGCACAGGCGGATAGTGGGAAGAGACCGCGCAACGGCGGCGTCTTTTTCCTACTTACCTAGTGTGAGTCGGCTTGTGTGGGCCTTAAAACGAGCAATGTCATCAAGTGCTACTCTGCTACTCCCTCCGTTCATTTATCCAAGGACTATTTTTACTTGACTCAAAGACCAAGGAAAAGAAATTAAGCCCCTCCTATCATTAATCTCCCAAAAAGTATACGTTTTTATTAAAAGGTTTCGGAGGCACAAATGATAAGCAGCTTAACAACCACACGTGACCAGTGAAGGGGCGGGGCCAGATCTATTGGAATTAAGAACAATTTGCTTTTTCCTTTTTAATCTGCAATCAAATTTTGTATCACGTATTTCTTTGTCATCTGTAATCCAAATGTGATGATATTTGTTCCCTTTTTTCTAAAATCGACATCTATGTCAAAGATGTAGACATTTGTACACAATTATAATATTCCTTTATCAAAACCATTTGAAATTTTTTTGACATGTTTAGGGAACCAAATTATGTTGCCAAGTCAATTTGTAGAATTTTTAGAACACACTAAGATGTTATTATAATTACTATATCATAAACATGAGATAAAAAAATCTAATTTTAAGAAATTTGGTTAAACAAGTGTGGCTGTTGATATTTTATTCATATACTAAATTACCAACTATGAAGTTTTAGTATTTTTCATGAATTGTTAGGTGTTGTTTATGGGCTCTATTATGACATGCATCACAAGTTTGCATCACCAAGAAAATAAGTGTGACCGTTGATATAGCATCACGTGTTCACATATGACATGCATCACAAGTTCACATCACCAAGAAAACTAACTAATAACAAACATATTCACATCTTACATGCATCAGGAGGGCACATCACCAAAATAAGACTACATCAGCTGGGCGCATCACCAAACTAGATTGTAGCTGCAAGGGAACTAGTTAGCTAGATGGCTTCTTTTGTGTTGCTGCCTCAAGTTCAACTATCCTTGTCTCCAGTTTTGCAACTCTTTCTGCCAGCTCAGCATTCTTCTTTAGAAGTTCAATCTCCTGGCCCTTTTGTGCGACTTTAAGCTGCTCATCTTGCTTGTAGATTATATTTCAGATGAAGTCAATGTCATCTTGAGTAACAGCACGTTCCTTAAACAAAGGAAAATTATATTGATGCAAGCTTCAGAACATTTGTAACTTCTTACAAGAAAGTTGTTTAGCTCTAACTGGTTTCAAAAGATGACTACTTATCTTCAGTCCATTCCTTGAGCTTGTTGATTTCAGTCCAAATCCTGTCAATGTCCTGTGCAGGAACTTCCTACAACAAATGGAAATTGATGCACTAGAACAATTGATCAGTGAAGATGTGAAGAGTTGTTGCCAGAGTCGTCGCTAGAGTTGTTGCTGGAGTCGTCGCCGGAGGAGATGAGGTCTACCACCACTCTTCAGCCTGGGTCATCGATGGAGGAGTCTGCGCTCACCTCAATGCGCGTGGACCGCTTCTTCCTTCGCATCGAGGAAACAATCTTGCCTCTCCATGGTGGGCGTCGCTGGAGATGGGCAACTTGGCCCTTGCATGCATGTACAGCTTCCTCCCCGGGCCGACGAAGAACTGACCTCTTCCATGGAGCGCCGACGAAGACGCACGATGGCGGCGTGTGGGGATGGCTCCTCTTCGTCGTCGTGGAACCTCACTCATTTGGCGGGACAGCGGACAACACCGAGGAAGACGGACAGGGATGTGGCCACAGGGCCTCCTCCTTGCAGAACCTCCCCTAGAGTCGCGGGCCATCCCTGCGATGGAAACGAGGCTGCGATGGAGACGAGGAAGGCAGAAGCTAGAGAAGGGGATAGAAGGCAGAAGGTGGGGTGGAGAGTTTATTAAAAAGGTTCGGACGCGTGAATGATACGCTGATTAACAACCATCCGTCGCCAATGAAGGGGTGGGGCTAGATCTATTCGAATGAAGAATCGTTTTGCTTTTCCCTTTTAATCTGCAATCAAATTTTGTATCACATATTCTCCGTCATCCATAATCTAAATTTGATGATATTTGTTCCTGATTTTTTTTAAAAATCAACATCTATTCATTTATGACATTTTTCGTATGTGATTCCATTTTTTGGATGTTGTTTATACGCCTTATCTTGTTCCTTATAAGTACAACATAGAAATAATATTTGTTTGACACAACCATTACTAATGAAACTTTGCATTTCGTAATCTTATGGTGAACACAAGGTTATGTTAAAATTTCAAATGCATATGAGTTTGAACATGTTTTTAAGTGTGGAAAACTTCAATGTTGAAGTAAGATTCTAAGAAACTATGTGAGAGATGTAGACATTTGCACACAAGTATAATCTTTCGTTTTCGAAACCATTTGAATTTTTGTAGACAAGTTTAGGGACCTAAATTATGTTACCAAGTCAATTTGTAGATTTTTTAGAACAAACTAAGACGTTATAATAATTATTATATCGTAAACAAGAGATATAAAATCTAATTTTAAGAAATTTAGTTAAACAAGTGTGGTTGTTAATATTTTATTCTATTACTAAATTACCAACTATGAATTGTTCATATTTTTATGAATTTTGTGGTGCTCTTTATGGGCTCTAATATTTGAGGGAAGCAAGTTTTAATTTTAGAAAAAAATAGTGTCTGGCCCACGCGTCAGCTTCAGAAGCCTATATAAAAAAGATAATTGTTGCCTACTTGGACGACAAAGGAGATGTGGCTAGACTAACCCGCGTCGCCAACAAGTGCTCCATTGTCCGAAATTCCCTTGGACGAATGAATATGCATCCTCCACAGTGACGCTGGTACACTAACCTGCGTCGCCAACAAGTGCTCCATTGTCAGAAATGCCCCTAGACGAATGAATATCCATAAGCCTGGGCCCTGGCCCCGACCCCCTTCTTCTCCCCAGATTTGAGCTCCACCGCGACCGCCTGCCCGTCCTTCCCCGTCGTCACGTACATGTCGCACTATGCCGATTCTTCTTGAGGTGCACGTGCAAGGTGCCGGGTTCAAGGTTGCCGTAGCAGCCGCAATCACTCCATCGACTTGGATCCAGTTGGTGAGCTAAGGGGCTTTCCACTAGTCCCTTGCCTGGATTGTAGTATGGCTCGGGTGGTGGAGGGCGGACGCAGAAGGAAGGTGAAAACCACGGTCGTCTTTATTTCACGTGTGCAAGGAACTCGATGAGTAGTATGTTGTGTTTCCCAAAATTTGAGTTAGGGTTCTTATGTGCTTTTGATTTGTAGTACACCAAAAGTTTTGTATTTTATCGTTTCCACAAGGAGTATCTCCAGATGCTGAAGGATGCTAGCGTGATTGTTTTTCCACCTTCGAACTGGGCAGACGCGGTCGATGAAGTAGTTGATTCAGTGGATGTCAAATTGGGAGCGACGAGCAGAGGCAAGCACTGGAGGACAAGCTGAGGAAGAAAGCACTGGAGGAGAAGATGGACAATGTGATCTAGAAGATGAACTTGATTATTGTGGTTGTTATTGTGTAGTATTTAGATGTTCACTAGGGATGTATGCTTCAAAGAAGTAATTGTGATGTTAAAAGTGGTGCTTTTGCTTCACCTGTGTGGATGAAGAATGAAAATTTAGTCACAGATGACAAACTTAAATGTATGAATCAAGAATGGATGGAATGACAATTGGGTCACAAATCTTATGTGTCACATATCACAAAATTTATCAATTCATCTGTGCTGACATTTTATTGCAGTATGAGGCAAAGGAGACGCGGATTAACACAAATAGAGTAACAAACTTCTGGCATAACTTTGGCATACACATTGCAATTCATTATCACCTGCTACCACATATAGACACAAATAGACTAACAAACTTCTAGCATGCACATTGCAATTCATCGTAAGCTGCTGCCATAGACATTGCAATGTGTTATAGGACACATGGATCGATCTACCCGCGTCTCTTAGATCTATTGGTTCATCACACAAGTTCAACAAACACAAGGAGGAACACACTAACAGAGGAAAAAATTAATTAAGCAAAGATAGTCGCTGCCGGAGGAGCCCCATTGTAGGAGTTAGAGCCTGAACCGTTGAGGCCGTCATCGTCATCGGAGCTGAGCACGACGGCACCTCCTCAGGCTCCTTGGGCGGCGGCGGCGGCACCTCCTCGGGCTCGTCGTGTGTGGGCGGCGGCACCTCCCCGGGCTTCTCGGGTGCCGGCGCCGTCCCCTCCTTGATGAACCGACGGCGGCGACTTTCTTCGTCATCATCCTCCTACCTCCCCTGCTTTCTGGACGGCTCGCTTGACGATACCATGCATGCATTTGAGGATAAAAAAAGCTATTGGATTCACTTTTTGGTGACCAGAGATGGTGGTGCTAGGGTTTTCTTGGTGAAGCGGTTGACGAAGTTCTTGGCCGACCGGGGATTTATAGTGATAAGACGGGGAACTGTCAGGCGGCCAGTCACGCGTCTCGGAACCCGTGTGCGCAGGAGAGCTCTTGGCCACAAGAGATACGTGTGGTCACAAGCAGATGTGTGACTGTTCACATTTTATTCAAATACCAAATGCCCAACTATGAGTTGTTCCATTCTCAAAAATACTATGAATTGTTCATATTTTTATTAATTTTTAGATGTTGTTTTATGGGCCCTAATTTTTTAGGGAAGCAAGTGTCATTTAAAAAATAAAGTGTTGGCCCACACGTCAGCGTCAGCAGCCTAGTATAAAGAACGTAATCGTTGCCCGCCCGCGCACCAGCCAACAAAGGTAATGTGGGTTTGCTCACCTGCATCAGCAGTGACTATCCATTTTGCAAAATGAATATTCATCCGCCCCGGCCCATTCCGTCTCCCCTTCTTATTTCCGAATGGATAAGCGCAACACTTTCCTTAAAAAATGTAGCACACGACACTTTCCTCATTTCTCAGTAGGGTGAGCGGGGGCGTGGAGACAAATACGACGATGAGCGCCGGCGAGGGGCCAAGCAGCGGACGACGCTGGGCACCCAGGATCAAGGAGAACCAGAACGCGAAACGGCGCCACAACTAGATCCGCGTGCATATCAGTGAGATGGCGGCGAAGAGGGAGACGACGATGAGCGCCGGAGAGGGACCAAGCGGCGGTGGAGTGAACCCAATGCTGGAGACGAGGGTCCTCGACTGGATCCTCTCGGGTTCAGACGAGGGGGCATGCAGCGGAAAAGAGGAGTATGCCGGCGAGGGGGTGAGGACCATGTGTGGTTCGAGGACCGGTGGATGGTCGCTCCCTGGTGTGATGAGTGATTGACAACGTTGTGTGGACTTATTCTTGGCTAAGTATTGCAAGTGCAGGTTGCGGCTTGACTGGTGTTGGTGCAGGTGAGGAACAAGCGCGAAAGGTCGTCGCCGGTGACGCCTCGAGGTGTGGAGAAGACAAGTAGGCTTCGTTCAAGGGACCCGGTGGCTAGCGGAGTCAAGTGCAGACCGCATGGTGGCATGAACAGCAAGATGAAGTCATGGACGGTTTCTTGGTTGAGCCTCAAAACCAAGGTCGAGCCGGGACTACGTGGGAGCCGGGTCATGAGTGGAGATTGGCGTAGGCTACACCGAGTTCGCGGGGTTTCTGGTGGTTCACCAGAAAACCACTTGGTTCCTTGGTTGATCCACAAAGCCAAGACCGAAGAACCGAAGACAGAGATGCAGCAGCTCCAGACCGGTCTGACTGGTGGGTACCGGTCTAACCAGTGAGGAGCACCGGTCTGACCGGTGTGTGACGACGTAGTCCGGAGACTTCGAAGCGGAGGACACACGTCGGGATCGCATGGCTTGCGTCGATGCTATGTAGGTTGTGGTCACTGGGCATCCGTTCGATGGAGCGATGACAAAGATTTCCAATTTCGCCCTCGAGGGGCATGTATCCCTAATTAGCTAGTAAGAGTACTTTAGACTTTCGGTTGCCTCCATATAACCCAAGTGGTGAGAGGATGGCATCCATCTCTTGGAACCCTAGCTCATTTGGTTTTCCTATTTTCCCTAGGATTTCTATAGGACTAGCTTGAGAGCTTCATGATGAGATCCTGTGAGAGGGTTAGATGATTGGGCAGCAAGCTTGACCTTGTATGAACCTCTTTGTGATGTATAGATGATTCGTCGTGGTTCCTCAAGGCTTGGATGTGTTGTTCCCGTTCGTTCTTTGTGGTGATTTTTGGAGCCCTCTCTTGGTGGATTTCTTGGAGTGTTTTCGGGACCTTTATCTTGGGGATTTGGTGGGGGTGTATGTGTGAACCCTTCGTGGTTCTTTTCCCTTTGATTCCCCTCCCAAATCCGTGAGTAAAGGGGCTCGATTTTGGGGTTTTTGGTGTTCAAGGGTTAGAGGAGCTTTTGGCGGGATTTCTTTGATTCCTCTTGATTTGGCAAGTTTTAGTGGACATAAACTTGGCTATGGACTCCCCATGAGGTGTTCCTACTATCTCCAAAGTCTTGCGCAAATCCGTGGAGCGATTCGGGAGATCGGGAGTTGGATTTGGGGGAGTTGACCCGCGGGTGTTGTTCATCCCGACGAGCTCAGGTCACACCGGTCTAACCGGTGCCTCTCAGCGGTCCGACCGGTGCAGACCCCTGTTGGGTTTTGCTCGGGTGAACGTTTGGGTGAGTTCGATGTTGTCTCGTGGTGCTGCTGTTTCGAGTTTGAGTCGTTTCGGAGCTCGGTAGGCCTGATTGGTGTTTTGGGGCTTTCTGGCTTAGGCCGATCTGACCGGTGTGCTACACAGTTCTAACCGGTGTAAGGGCTATTCTGTGGAAGTCACCAGGTTTCACCAGCAGGGACCGGTCTGACCGGTGGTGCTCACCGGCCTGACCGGTGTAGGTCAGTGAGGCTCGAGTTCTGTGTTCCGCTGCGTTCTCAGGTCTGTGAGGTTGAGAGTTGGTTCCTAGATCCAGTAGCACTGCAGTGGCTGCGTGGGCTTGGCCAACTTGGGTAGTGAGTCGGAGACGTGTGTTGGAAGTCGTGTTCATCTTGTTGGAGCCTCCATCTCCTTCGAGAAGAATTTTTATCGGCTCCCATTCACTCCCCCCTCTCTGGTTCGCCGTATCGGTCCTCAATTGGTATCAGGGTCGGTTATGGGTCTTGATTGACTCTAACCAGTCTAAGATCCAAGGATGGCGTACCAGGAATGGGGTTCGGGTCCTCTACACTTCTATGGCAAAAACTACCAGATGTGGAGTAAGCGGATGGCGGCGTTCCTCCGCGGAAAGGGTCAGATCCTTTGGGATGTCACGGTGGACACAGGCAATGTCCAGCTGATGAACTTCCTTGCTCCAGGATCGAGGGACATGTTCGACGCCAACAACAAGGCGGTCGACAACTTGTTTCGTGCTTTGTGTCAGCCTGAATTTGATCGGGTGCACACCGAGCACTTTTCTTGTAGAATCTGGTCGGTGTTGAAGGAAGCTCATGTTGGGAATGCCCAGGTTCAGGCTCGGATGTATGCGACCTACCGGAGTGAGTACAAGAACTTCACTCATCTCCCCGGTGAGTCCATCGATGCCTTATTTTAGAGGTTCACGGTTGTGGTGAATAACATGAGGGCCAATGTGGACGAGGTCCCGTACGATGATCATGATAGGACTGTCAAGCTCTTACACTCGTTGGATCATACGGTTTGGGGTGGAAAATTCGAGGCCATTGTGGAGTCGGAGAAGTATGACACTCTGACTGTGAACGAGCTATTCTCGAAGCTCAAGTCGGCTGAGGTGGATAGGGGCATGACAGCCAAGATTGAGGGCCCGACTGACTCTCATAGTCTCGCCCTCATCAGTGGTTCAGAAGGAAGACTAACGCTAACCCATCCACCAGGATGTTCTTCTTGTCCTCTTTGATGTCTATGCCAGATGAGGAGTTCGATGTGCTTGGAGAGGATGAGCTGGCGTTGCTGACGAGGAGGTTCGAGAGGCTACACGAGAACCGGGTGAACATGAGGAGGAATACGAGGACATGCTTCCTGTGCGGCAAGCCGGGACACTTTGTCACCGACTGCCCGGAGAAGGTCGAGAACAAGGACAGCTACAAGCACAAGTCGAAGACGGATGGCAAGTACCGGTCGAGGTGTGACCACAAGAGCAAGCACAAGAGCAAGCACAAGGATGAGCGACGATCAAGGAAAAAGGAGAGTCGAGGCAAGGCCCGAGCGATGGTTGGAGCGAGCGACGTCAACTCCAGTTCCGCGTACTCCACCTCGAGCTCAAGCAGCAGTGAAGATGAAGGTGATCGTCGCAAGGGCAGAAAGTCATCCAAGAACCTAAGTGGGCTGAGCTGCTTCGCTAGATACGGCTTCTGCACCATGGCGCTGAGCTCCGGCAGCAAGAAGAGCACACAGAGCGACTCAGACTCCGACTCCGACTCCGACGACGAGGTGCGTGATGAACTCCCCTTCTTGCGTCAGAAGAATGAACGGCTTGGCTTGTTGCTTGATAAACGTGATGACATGCTTAGAGAGGCTAAAAAAATGAGGAAAGTGCTCAGGGCCTCGCTTGAGGATGCTAGGACGAGAGTGGCTGAGCTAGAAACACAGAATTTGGATGCTAAGCTTGAAATTGATTCTCTAAAAGCTTCACCTGTTGTTTCTGATGAAGTTGATTGTGCTGATTGTTCTATCTTTCTAGCTGATCTTGCCTTGTTTAAGGAAAAGTTTGCCTCCAAGTGTGAGGAACTAGATGTGCTTATGGTTGAAGTGGCTGAGCTTAAGTCTAGACCTGCTTTGCTAGGTGCTTGCACTTCTTGCCCTGTTTTGCATGGAAAAATTGATGAGATGCATGCTTACACTGTTTCTCTTGAGGCTAAGCTGAAAGAACCAATTCCTACATCTTGCTCTACCTATGAATTGCATGCTTTGAAGAATCTGGAACTTGCACATTATGTTGATCGTTTGCAGGATGAGAATGATGAGTTGAGAAAGTTGATGGGTTGGTTGTCTGGTCATGAGCCTCAGTTGAGGATAATGATCGAGACATACAAGAGGTAGGATGGTGAGGGACTTGGGGCAAACAAGGTTGGTGAGGGAAGTGGAGAGAATATCCCAGAGCCACCAAAAGCCCACCACAAAAATTATTTCCCTCCTAAACCTAACCATCTCAAAAACCAACTAGACACAACCCCAGCTCCACCCGTGTTTCCTCCACAAACAAATGATTTCCAAAAGCCTATCAAGTTTGTGAGCACTTCAGGGAAAGTGTTCTTTGGGAAAGAAAGTGAGAAGGCAAGTGAGGACAAGTCGGGTGAGAAGCCTAGTGAGGAGAAATCGGTTGAAAAGCCGAGTAGAGAGAAACCAGGTGAGCAGCCTCAACCCAAGCCTAAGCCTAAGCTTGTGAGGTTCCATTGTGGCTATTGTGGGAGAGATGGCCATAAGGATGAGTTTTACTTCAAGAGGAGGCGAGAGGAGAGAATGGCTAAGGAGTGGGCTAACAAGGACAAGTACCACCCTCCAAATGGCGTACTTGAGCCTCGTGTGCAAATGCCCAGGGCCAAGGCTAGTGTGAGGACAGTTCCGGCTTGGGGAGAGCAAAAGGCTGTTGGAGGTGCTGCTGGCCGGGCTACACTGGTCATACCGGTGAGAGGCACCTGTCAGACCGGTGCAGGCCTGGACAGGCAGCAGTTTGGATTTTGTGCTCGTACAGGTGCTAGGTTTGGTTCTAGAGGTCGTGGTTCTGGTGGTTGGCCTAGAGGGTTTGCAGAAAGTCAGTTTGCAGAAAGGCCTCTAGAACCAAACCTAGCACCTGTACGTGGAGACATGCGAGGTAACCTGCGACGAGACATAGCCACGTAGTCAGCTTGTCTTTGAGTGTGCAGGTGATGATGAACTTGGCGAGGAGATCTTTCAGGAGGAGGAGCATGAACATGGAGATGATGAAGATGGTGGTGTGGTGCCCGCGACTAAGCATGTACCTACTACTTCGACTACAGTGATGGACGGCCCCTCTCCCACACCTATGACGACAAACCAAGATCAAGGAGAAGCTGCTGTTGAGGGGGAGGTAGCATCAAGGCGAGAACCTCCCCTGCGAGTACAAGTGGATCACCTAGCTTCAAGGATCATCGGCGACATGAATGAATGTACTACACGGTCGAGGGTTCGGAACAATTCTCATTTCGCTCATGCTGCATTTGTTGCCACCTTTGAGCCCAAAGACATTGGACACACACTATCTGATCATAATTGGGTTAATTCAATGCATGGGGAGTTGGAGAACTTTGAGAGGAATCAGGTTTGGGAATTGGTTGACCCTCCCCCAGGGTGTAAGCCGATTGGGACAAAGTGGGTGTGGAAGAACAAAGAGGGAGAGAAAGGTGAAGTGGTGAGAAACAAGTCAAGGCTTGTTGCTCAGGGGTTCAGCCAGAAGGAGGGGATCGACTACGAGGAGACCTTTGCTCCCGTAGCCTGTTTGGAGGCAATTAATATCCTTCTAGCTTTTTCTGTGGCTAAAGGGTTCAAGTTGCACCAAATGGATGTGAAGAGTGCCTTCTTGAATGGTGTGTTGGAGGAAGAAGTGTATGTGAGACAACCACCGGGGTTTGAGAGTGAGAAGTACCCCCACCGGGTGTACAAGTTGAAAATGGCGTTTTATGGGTTGAAGCAGGAGCCTAGATCTTGGTATGGTAGGTTGAGGTGGTTCTTGTTTGAGCGAGGGTTTGAGATGGGAAAGGTCGATCAGACCTTGTTTTTACTCAGGCAGGGCAGAGATATCCTGATCGTGCAGGTGTACGTGGATGATATTGTCTTTGGTGGCTCGTCTAACTTTCTTGTTGCAAGGTTTGCAGAGGATATGAGCAGGGAATTTGAGATGAGCATGATGGGTGAGTTGCAGTTCTTCCTCGGGCTACAAATCAAGCAATCAAAGGATGGAACATTTGTGCACCAAGCTAAGTACACCAAGGACATTGTGAGGAAGTTCAAGATGGAGGACTCCAAGGCTTTGGCGACGCCTATGAGTATGACTACAGCTCTTGATGCGGATGAGGAGGTGAACACGTGGACCAGAAGGAGTACCGGAGCATGATCGGGTCACTCCTCCACTTGACGGCGACGAGGCCGGACATCCAGTTCTCGGTATGTCTGTGCGCTCATTTTCAAGCGTCTCCGAGGACTTTCTGCAAACTGACTTTCTGCAAACTGACCGGTGAGGAGCACCGGTCTAACCGGTGTGTGACGACGCAGTCCGGAGACTTCAAAGCGGAGGACACGCGTCCGGATCGCAAGGCTTGCGTCGAGGCTAAGCAGGTTGCGGTCGCCGGGCATCCGTCCGATGGAGCGATGACAAAGATTTCCAATTTCGCCCTCGAGGGGCATGTATCCCTAATTAGCTAGTAAGGGTATTTTAGACTTTCGGTTGCCTCCATATAACCCAAGTGGTGAGAGGATGGCAGCCATCTCTTGGAACCCTAGCTCATTTGGTTTTCCTATTTTGCCTAGGATTTCTATAGGACTAGCTTGAGAGCTTCATGGTGAGATCTTGTGAGAGGGTTGGATGATTGGGCGGCAAGTTAGACCTTGTATGAACCTCTTTGTGATGTATAGATGATTCGGCGTGGTTCCTCAAGGCTTGGATGTGTTGTTCCCGTTCATTCTTTGTGGTGGTTTTCGGAGCCCTCTCTTGGTGGATTTCTTGGAGTGTTTTCGGGACCTTTCTCTTGGGGATTTGGTGGGGGATGTATGTGTGAACCCTTCGTGGTTCTTTTCCCTTTGATTCCCCTCCCAAATCCGTGAGTAAAGGGGCTCGATTTTGGGGTTTTCGGTGTTCTAGGGTTAGAGGAGCTTTTGGCGGGATTTCTTTGATTCCTCTTGATTTGGCAAGTTTTGGTGGACATAAACTTGGCTATGGACTCCCCATGAGGTGTTCCTACTATCCCTAGAGCTTGCGCAAATCCGTGGAGTGTTTCGGGAGATCGGGAGTTGGATTTGGGGGAGTTGAACCGCGGGTGTTGTACATCCCGATGAGCTCAGGTCACACCGGTCTAACTGGTGCCTCTCACCGTTCTGACCGGTGCAGACACCTGTTGGGTTTTGCTCGGGTGAACGTTTGGGTGAGTTCGCTGTTGTCCCGTGTTGCTGTTGTTTCGAGTTTGAGTCGTTTTGGAGCTCGGTAGGCCTGTTTGGTGTTTTGGGGCTTTCTGTCTTGGACCGGTCTGACTGGTGTGCTACACCGGCCTGATCGGTGTAAGGCTATTCTGTGGAAGTAGCCAGGTTTCACCAGCAGGGACCGGTCTGACCGGTGGTGCTCACCGGCATGACTGGTGTAGGTCAGTGAGGCTCGAGTTTTGTGTTCCGCTGTGTTCTCGGGTCTGTGAGGTTGAGAGTTGGTTCCTAGGTCCAGTAGCACTGCAGTGGCTGCGTGGGCTTGGCCAACTTGGGTAATGAGTCGGAGACGTGTGTTGGAAGCCGTGTTCATCTTGTTAGAGCCTCCATCTCCTTCGAGAAGAATTTTTATCGGCTCCCATTCACTCGCCCCTCTCTGGTTCACCGTATCAGTCCTTCAGTTGGCAACAAAGTGGGTGACGCTCCTGCCTCATGTCTGCGAGCACAAGTGTCTAGCAATGACGAAGAGGGGTCAAGGGAGCAGTGAAGGTGTAGAGGACCTCATCTCTGACTCTGGCAACGACCACGATGATAGCGAGGCAGGTTTCTCTAAATCTCACTACTTTTTTCTTGTTCTATAGATGGAGCTTGAGCTTGAACTTGAGCTTGATAATGTTGGTGCCTATGATGATGTCTTCCATACTTGTCATGATCTTATACTAAGTTCTGAGGCAAATCAGTTATGAACTATATTCTGCTTTTACTTGTCACCCTGCTTTGAAGCCTAGGATAATTTTCTGGTTCTTATATAATTTCCCTATGATGATTACTATGCCTATACTGTTCCAAGATCTGAGGCAAATTAGTTCTGAATTAACTATGATATTCTTATACCTTGTTTAATTGAAGGATCGGATGGCGACTAGAGAGGGGGGGAGTGAATAGGAGCCGGTAAAAATTCTTCTCAAAGAACCCAGCCTATACCCTAGTCAAATCCTGGTCACACACAAGCGATGGATCGAATCACACACCAATCGCCAAGACAACAAGGTTATGGATCAACCTCAAGTCTTAGGAACGGCTCCTTGAAGCACGAGCGGAAGCACGAAAGAAACGAAGAAGGAATCGAACCAAAGAACAAAGCAGCGAGGCACTGGCAGACTGTTCGGCCAGGCGGGGCGGACTGTCCGCCCAGGCTGCGCGGACTGTCCGGCAGGGTATCGTGGACTGTCCGCACCCGTGCCGTGGACCGTCCGGCCTTGAGCCGCGGACCGTCCGAAAAAGCTAACAGAACCTCCAGTAGTGAACCCCGAAAAACGGACCGTCCGCGGGGAGCACGCGGACTGTCCGCCAGGCGCCCGCGGACTGTCCGCCAGGACCACGCGGACCGTCCGAAACCTCGCCCATCCAAAACTCGAAATCACAACGGATCGAAAACGAACACGAGCAAGAACACGACGAACACGCGAAGAACAGCCAACCCGCGGACCGTCCGCCACCACCTCGCGGACCGTCCGCGCCGCACGGACAGAAGCAAAAACTGCTCGACCCCGAAGGTCAACACCTCCAATCCATCACCGGATCTCCCAAACGGTAGAAGCTGTTGAGACAAGAGTTTGGGGACATGATAAGCGTCCAACAAGGATGCTATACCCCAAAAATCTCGCCTCCTAACTCCCAAAATCACCGGGAATCGCGGATCCTTTGAACACCACCAAAAAGCTAGAGCTCCGACCGAAAATCCTTGAATCGAAGTGGTTTCTCGGTGTCTGAGGGCACAAGATCAATCACAAAGATGCTCTAGACATCCATCCTTGTTTCCCTCAAAGAAATCCGGGGAGAAACCCACTCAAATCCGCAGAATCGCACCAAGAACAAAGGCACCAAAAACAAGCTCGAAAAAGACCACGAAATTCACAAGGCTGAATCTTCTATACAAACTAGGAAAGATTCACAAGGTCTAGCATGCCGCCCTAACATCCATCCCTCTCAACAAATCTCTCATGAAGCTCTCATGCTAGCCTAGAGAAAATGGAGAAGAAAATGTCTAAGGAAAAAGAGAAATGGGAGGGGGGAAATGAAACCCTAAGTCGCAAAGAGCGAGAGCCATCCACACACACTCATGGCTTATATATCGGGTCCCGCCGGAGTGGTAAATGACTCGACTACCCCTAACTCAACTACTGGCGATACAACCCACGCAGGGGCATTTATGTATTGTTTGTGGGTCTTGCCATCGGACGGCCACGCCTTTGCCGCACCCCGCGTCCTCCCGACGCAAGCCATGCGATCCTGCCGCGTGTCCTCCGCTTCGAAGCTCCCCGACACGCCCGAATCCCGTCTCCGTCGTGTTGGGCCTTCGGACTTGGTTTTGAGGCTCAAACCAAGAAACCGTCCTCCGATGGTTTTGTGCGCAAACCACCAAACCCCGCGTGCTCGGCCCGGCCTCCCGCCAAGCCTCTTGACTCGACTGCCACCGTGCACCGGCTCGATCGTCCATGACTTCGTCTTGCTCGTCTCGCCACCATGTGACCCGCACCTAGTCCCGCTGTCCACCGGGTCCCTCGAACCGAGCCTACTTGTCTCTCCATCTCCCGGAGGCCCCTCAAGGCTGAAGACCTTTCGGGCCCGTTCTTCACCTGCAACAACACGAACTAGGCCGCAGCCTACACCTGCGCACTGAGCCAAGAGTCAGTCCAACACCCGTTGTCAATCACTCATCACTGAGGAGCGGTCATCCATCGACCACCGGGACGCTCCTGGTCCTCAATCTCCCCCTTGATGAGTGCATTGACAACACACAACGCGAAATGAAATTCAGAGAAAGAAAGTAAGAAGAAAGAAAAACAAAGAAGCTCAACTCATGACCAAAACCAAAGAAAGGCAAAGAAAGGTCACAAGCCGAGCAAAGCACAAACTCCACACTGAAAACAGCAAGAAAGCACAAACTCCACACTGAAAACAGCAAGAAAGCTCCCCCTGGACAAATGCAAGCTCCCCCTGAACATGTGGATGCAAACGTCCAAATTTTCTGAATTTTTCATGAAGCTCACCTCTTCTCCCCCTTGTTGACAATGTATGAATCAAGGTGAAAATGCATAAATGTAAGACAAAGCATATAGACATCTACATGAGCTTCTCAAATAGGCCAAATCTATTGTCAAAGGCTAGAAATGAGACAAAGAGCACACAAGTGGATCATAGCATAGTCAAAGCATTGCCACAAGTAATATATTGAAATTTACGCATGTGACAAAGCAAATTTTCAGATTTGAGCAATTTTATCAAAAGATGGCTCACTTCAAATGTAAAGGCCTACCCATGTCACACTCTAGCCAAAAACATGCATACCATACAGAGATCATACAAGGAGATCAAATTCTCAACAAAAGATCATTGCAAACACCCATAAAGCAAAGCATGTCATGTTAAAGCTCATGAGCCATGTGTCCACTTCGGGGAGACTTCTCCACTGGTGAACATCATGCAACATGTTTTGCACCCATATGTGAAAGATAAGACATTTTAAGCATAGACATCATGGATGGAGCATTTTTCAAGCATACACACTTCTTTTCAAGATTAAATCATTTCATGGTACATGGAGTGCCTTTGCGGCAAAAAGAAGCTTATGCTCCTCCATGAATGCAACATAGGCTAAACATTCATAATGATATCGGCCTTTGGCCCAAATGCAAGAAAGAAACATCCAAGCACAATCTAAGCATGAAAGGCACATTTAGACCAAACCGTGACATGGATACACTACTACACATGAGTGGAGCACGTTTTCATCAAATTTAGTCAAGATTAGCATTTGTTTCAAAAAAGGGCTATCTCACCACACATATATCTCAAATATTCCAAGAGCATAGCCTCACATCACCATTTCTCCACACATATGACCAATATCTCACAAGTAGCCAAAGAAACTCAAATAAGGCATATAGAAGAAGCTCATCATCCTAAAATGCAATATGATACAAATGCAACATGATATATGACAAGATGGCTATCCTACCATGGTTTATACATCAAGCAAAGCATGTATATACATCAAAGAAAACATGGTATGATACATATGGTACAAAAATGAAAACCCCCAAGAATCAACTAGAAAGGGCAACAAACCCCAAGTTCCCCCCGCAAGCGCACAAATGTAGCTTGGTCGAGAGGCTTTGTAAAGATGTCTGCAAGCTAATCTTGGGTAGGGACATGACTCAACACAATGGTTCCTTTTTCCACATTGTCCCTCAAGAAATGATACCTCACTTCTATGTGTTTGGGTCTGGAATGAAGCACTGGGTTTTTAGCTACGCTTATGGCACTGGTGCTATCACAAAGAAGTGGGATCTGGGTGCACTCCTCACCAAAGTCTCTCAAAGTGTATGAGATCCACAAGAGCTGGGAACAACAACTCGCGGCTGCAACATACTCTGCCTCGGTGGTAGACTGAGCTACACTAGACTGCTTGCGGGAAGACCACGAAACCAACGAAGACCCAAGAAACTGGCAAGTACCAGAAGTAGACTTCCTCTCGACTCGGTAACCGGCGAAATCCGCATCAGAAAAACCAAGAAGAGAAAGAGTCGAGGAGGACGAATACCAAAGGCCAAGACCAGGGGCAGATTGTAAGTACCTGAAGATCCTTTTGACGGCCTGTCGATGTGATGTCCTCGGCGGAGCCTGAAAACGAGCGCACAGACACACGCTGAACTGTATGTCTGGCCTCGTCGCCGTCAAGTAGAGGAGGGAGCCGATCATGCTCCGGTACTCTCGCTGGTCCACTGGTTCTCCGTCCTCGTCCGCGTCCAAGGTAGCCGTACTCCCCATGGGTGTCGACATCGGCTTCACATCTTGCATCTGGAACTTCCTCAGCCTGTCTTTCGTGTACTTGGTCTAATGCACAAATGTTCCGTCCTTCACTTGCTTGATCTGCAACCCGAGGAAGTACTGCAACTCGCCCATCATGCTCATCTCGAATTCCCTGCTCATCTCATCTGCAAACTTGGCAACAAGGTTATGTGACGAGCCACCAACGACAATATCATCCACGTATATCTGTACAATCAACAAGTCATTCCATGCTTGAGGAGGAACAAGGTTCTATCTACGGTACCCATCACAACCCTCTGCTCATTCAGAAAAGCACTCTTCACATCCATCTGAAACAACTTGAACCCTTTAGCCACGGCAAAGGCTAGAAGGATTCGAATTGCCTCAAGACGGGCCACAGGAGCAAAGGTCTCCTCATAGTCCATCCCCTCCTTCTGACTAAAACCCTGAGCAACAAGTCTGGACTTGTTCCTCACAACCATCCCATTCTCACCCTCTTTGTTCTTCCAAACCCATTTGGTTCCTATAGGATGGCAATTTGGAGGTGGTTCAACTAACTCCCACACCTGGTTCCTCTCAAAGTTTTCCAACTCCTCATGCATAGAATTGACCCAGTTTGCATCAGATAAAGCATGTCCAATGTCCTTGGGCTCAAAGGTGGAAACAAATGCAGCATGAGCGAAATGAGAGGAATTTCTGGACCTTGACCATGTGGTACGTTCGTCGATGTCCCCAATGATCTTCGATAGGTGATGCACTTCTTGAATCCGCCGGGGAGCCTCACGCCTCGAGACTACCTCCCCCTCAACTTCAGCTTCTCTCGCCTGGTCCTCTTGACGCACCGTCGTTGTCCATGAAGTAGACGGTCCACCCTCCGTAGTGGTCGTAGGGGAAGTAGTGGGTACACACTCAGCTTCAGGCGCATGGTTCTCTCCATCACCATCTCCAGCTTCATCCTTCTCCTCTTCAAAGAGGTCCTCGGCCATCTCCTCATCACCTGCACATTCAAAGCCAAGAGAGGTACATGGCATTGTCTCGTCGAAGGTTACCTCGCAAGTTTCCATGATTTTGTTAGTCTCAAGGTTAAGCACTCTATAGGCTCTAGAATGGTTAGCATATCCAAAGAAAATCCCATCACTAGACCTAGCCTCAAACTTGTCGAGTTTTCCCTTCTTAAGAATAAAGCACTTGCAGCCAAAGACTCGGAAATGACTCACCTTGGGTGCCTGACCATGCATAAGCTCATAACAGGTCTTCCTCTTGAAAGCTCACAATAAAATCCCGTTAGAGACATGACAAGCCGTATTGACCGCCTCAGCCCAATACCTCCTAGGAGTCCTGTGCTCATCGAGCATCGTCCTAGCCATCTCACAAAGAGTCCGATTTTTCCATTCCACGACTCCATTTTGAGGGGGCACATAAGGGGTCGAATACTGATGTTCAAGACCTAGATCACGACAGAAGGCATCAAAACGAGAGTTCTTGAACTCTGAGCCATTATCACTGTGGATAGCTCGGATGGCATTCCCATGCCTCTCGTTCCTCAACCTCACGATCAGATCTCGAACAAAACCAAATGTCTCACTCTTGTCCTCCAAGAAAAACACCCAGGCATAGTGAGAGTAATCGTCCACCACAACAAGGACATACCACTTCCCACCCACCGAGCGAACTCGAGCTGGCCCAACAAGGTCCATATGCAACAGCTCTGTCGGACGCTCGGTCATGACATCGGTTAGGGGTGGATGGGGAGCGGCTACCATCTTGCCATGCCTACATGGAGCACAGACCAAATCCTTCTCAAACTACAACCTTGGCAATCCTCGGACAAGATCAAGACCACTCAAGCGGGAAACCAAATCAAAGCTCAAGTGACCCAACCGCCTATGCCATTTCCACAAATCAGAAGAAGGCCCGGCCATCAAACAACGAGCAGGACCCAAAGAACGAGAGAAATCAGCCCTAAAAATCTGACCCTCGGGGATGATCATACAAACAAGATCACCTCGAGAATCCAGCAAACGAGACTCACCAGACTTGAAACGCACCTCAAAGCCCTCATCAAGCAACTGAGAAACCGAAAGCAAATTGAAACCCAAAGACTTCACAAGAGCAACTCTCTTCAACGTTACCTTGTCGCTCACATGCACAACACCCTCAGAAATCACCGTTCCTCGTCCGTTGTCCCCAAATGTGATGTACATCGTTTCCTTCACTGGGGTGAGGCTGGAGAACCACTTCTTGTCTCCGGTCATGTGTCGGGAACATCCGGAGTCGATCAACCAAATGTTCTCCAAGCCTCCTGCCTGCAGTCAGAAACAAGAACGAGAATGAGCCAACGACTCGACACTGGGGTTAGCACACAGAAAGTTGAACCAGTGTCGGGCCATTTTCTCAAAAAAGGGGTTAACAAACATCATTCCCTTGCCACCAAATTTCCCATGTCCCATGGAAGAAGTACGAGCACCACGAGGGGGAAAACGTGGTCCGTAGTTCCTCTGGAACCCAAAGCTGTGATCATCTCCCCTGGACCCGTATTGAGGACGAGTAGGGGGACGTCCAGCAAAACCACCACGAGCCCGACCAAACCTCTCACCAGCACGCACACCATCATCTCTCCTATCAAACCTCGCACCACCACCTCTCTATGGGAACCTGCCAACATTCCTCACACTTCCCACACCCCGTGGAAGTGGCACTCTAGGCTCAGGAATACCATGAGACTGGCGATACCTGTCCTGGTTCGCTTGCTCCCTAGCAAGCCTCTCATCCCTCTTCCTCTTGTAGCAAAACTCTGCTAGGTGTCTCTCCTTGCCACAATACTCACACTTGAAAGGGATGGGTTTTGGTTTTGGCTCTGGCTTCTCTCTAGACTTCACACCCTTCTCACTCACAAACTTCACCGGTTTCTGGAAGTAATGTGCCTTAGGTGGAAATTTGGGTGGATCTTGGGTTGTATCTAGCTTGTTGCAAAGGTGGTTGGGCTTTGGTGTGAAAGAGTTCTTGGGTGCTTTTGGAAGTGGGACTTGGATGTCTCCGATCACCTCAAACTCGGGGGTGGACTCAACACACTTCTCATACACACTCTCCCAACTGTTTTCTCCCACTTTCTCACCCAACTTCTCAAAACCCAAACCACGACCATTCACTCTCTTGAACTCCTCAATCATGATTCTCAATTGAGGTTCCCGCTCGGACAACCAAGCGCCACACAGCTCAAACTAATGAGGTTCCGGCTTGCACTCTTGTTGACGGATAAAATACGTATCCCTCTACGATCCGCAAGCGTACGGACCCCACACCTTTTTCACCACGGGATTCCCAAGGTTCTTGTCAATCCGCGGAGCAAGGGGATTACAGGCGTTTAATCTACAACGACACACTAGCTACTAAAACCCTAACTTACTATTAAACTAGAAAACAACTAAACTACACTAGAGAGAACGATTAAGATATCAAGATAGGAGACACTCGCCCACGGGTCTACGATACTAGATCATGCAATCGCTTAAAGACATGAAAACCAATATAATCTATCGGGGGTTGTGACCACGGTTTCGCCCTTTCCCTCCTCTCATACTGTCACTACGTGAAGGTATTCATGACTAGACCTTTGATGGACACGGCGTATTGAATGGATCCAAGGAAGCATTGGAGCTCTACTCCCTTTATGGCATGGTAGCTAACCTTAAGCATTAAAGTATATTCAACACAAGATGATAGATAGATAATCCGACAAAGTGCGATTACATCTCAAGATCGATTACAACCCATGGACGAATGAGAAGATTACCCCATCAAGGTGCTGATCATGGCACCGTTGATCATGGTTTCCCCTCCGACGGTGTCCTCCTTCTTCTCCACGAGAGGGTGCTTCCTTCAAGGTGGTTGATCTCCCGCCGGAGATCCTCCTCCTCTCTCTCTAGCTTGTGGATAGCCTCCTGGTGCGAATGGCTCTCTCCCCTGGTGTTGGCAGCGCCTCGGGGCTTTTAGGGTTCAAGATCCTTCGGGTGCAAGGAAAACGGGACCGAACCGGCCACCGAAGTGGGCTGGGCCGGCCGGCCTGGGCCGACGGGCCTGGGCCCACCTCGTCCCGGTTCGGTCGCCCCTTTCGCTCCGTGGGTCCTTATGCATTTATGTACTTTGCCCCCTCCACTTGCATGATTTTGACGATGTTATCCTCGCGTCCAAGATGGAGGTTCTCTTTGCATGAAGTTCGGTCTTTTACGCTTCAATCCTCGGGGGTGTTCCTCGTAGCACTACGGTCCTTGCCACCATTGGAAGTGATTTCATCAAGCTCATGAACACGAACAAGACTCCGTAAATGCTCCTTTGAACTTGTTGCGAATCCGTCCTTTATGTCCATGTTTTCCTGCATAAACACAACACTTCCAAATGCATGCACAAAGATGAACTTGTTATATGATTAGTGTGCCTAGTGGCGGGTTAGTTCCATAATCAAATCCAAACCAAAGTGTAATGAACATGCTAGGTGTACCAAAATACACCGTCAACATCTCCCCCACGCTTAGCTCTTGCTCGTCCTCGAGCAAGTACTCGTAAAAGAACTTCGTCCAAGGTGTTGTAATCATATACCACTTATCCTTCTTCACGAGTTAGTCAATCCCTTCATCTTTAATACATAAACACAAAGTAATGATAATCAAACATAAACATGGGCGTTTAGAATTTTTACCACGTCAAGTTTTACCCCACAACTCAAACTCTTCACTTGAAGCTTTCAATCTCAACCATGCTTACTTCTTTGCTTCCATCGGAGGGTTTTTATGATTTTCAAAACAAAAATTCCTGCAACAAGTATTAGACAAAAACCTTTCTCCAAGCTCCTTCAAGTCACTCATATGAAGTGGCTATCCTAACCAAATTTTATAAAACTCTCACCACCCATTAATCTCTCATATATCATGTAAAGTGGAGCTATAGGTAGGGCTAGTGCAATTAACACAAATGTTGTCAAACTAAGAACTTCCTCTAATGATTGTTTAACTTTCAAAGCCAATGATCATGAGAATTAACCATATGTAGGGATATCAAGGATGAGAAGATTTAGAATGGTGGACATGTGCAAGGGCAAAAGAAAATTGTGACTACAAGGCACCGATGACGTCCTCGTTGTCGGATTGCACATGGTTGGAAATAGAGTAAAAGTTTCGTCTCACAATCAATGTGACATCCTTCCTTACACTTTATTTTTCTTTTCTTTCACTTGATTCATCCCTCTCATATCTTTATTGCTACCTCCTCTTTTCTCTATTCTTTTTTTCTTTCATTCATATATTATTTTTTTTCTTTCTTTCTTTTCCATACTCATACTTTTTCTCTTTATTTTTCTCTCTCGTGACAACTTTTTAAAGCTTTCAATTCTCTCTTTTCTCGCATGCATACAATCTGAAATTCTAAATAAACCATGCTAGAGACGAGACGAAACTTTGAAAATAGGTTGTGTTCAAGGAATACGATGTACAAAAGAGATGTATAGGGTTGGGTATGGAATTCGGCGATGTACGTGACTTCCGTTGTGAAAGTCACGTTACCGAATATATGACGAGGCTAGCAACAAAAGATAAGCACAAGAACATGATCATTGCTCGAAATTAAAACTCTTAAGAGAGAAGGGTCCTAGCCCAACTCATCGCGCTAATCACACTTATGGTGGAGCGAAAAAAATAAATTTGGCTTTGGATAGGAATTTTTTTCTTACTCTCAACTTGGAAAAAGAGGTTTTGCTAACCTTTATTACAAGGGTTTTAAGATAATTTTCAGAACTGAAATCCTCCAACTTTTAGCATTGAACATAGCACAACTAACATGTGAAGCTCAAGATCAAAGTGTGGTATGGGTACCTTATGTAGTAGCAATTCCACTAAGCACCACGGTAAACGTTTTTCAAACCACAAACTTATGTTCATATATCAAGAATCGAAGATTAAACAAACAAGTAAATAAAGATAAGCGATACATAAAACACAAAGATATATATATAGACTCTTTTTATTTGATTTTCTTTGACTCAACACTAATTTAAGACACTTGCAAAAATTTTAAAACACACTCAAAAACTAAAGACTCATTAAAACACTAAGACTCACACACGAAGATTAAACCGAACCTAAACTTGAAGTTCAAAAGCTAAGGCTAGCGAGCTAGCTCTCCCCCACGCTTAAAACATACGACGTCCTCGTCGTATCTTACAAATTCCTAAGGGGAAAACTAGATCTAGTAGTACTTCAAGAAAGTATTGCACCACTTGGTTCTCATGTTTCCAACCATGCCAAAAAGTTTGCGCACGTTACGGTTAAGGAACTTGTAGTTGTCTCCAACTATGTGCTCCAAATCCTACATACTCTGCTTCATCGCTTCCATGGCTTGGAGACATTCATCGACTGACGTGTAGAGATCCCCGATGGATTGACGGCAAGTTCGACAACACATCGGATGCAATCCGAAGGGGTCTTCATCGCCATTGTCTCCACCGTCGTCACCGCCGTCGTCGCCCTCGTTGCCATCGTTACCGTCGCCGTTGGGGCCTTCGGGAGTCCTCTCATTGGGCTGCTCATCCCAAATGTAGAGGTCATTATCATCTCTTCTGGCGGCCGCCCACGAGCTCGGGCTACGATCGTCGGAGTAGTCGCTACCCCCATAATCCTTAGGCTCTGGCGACGCCTCCTTGTAGTCTTTGCGCTTCATGCCTTGGATGCGTGCCGACCTTCGAACGGGCGTAGGGACCTTCTCTCCTTCGACGGGGTTGCGAGATGCAAGAGCTCCGGTCGGGACACGCCCTCCGCAACGGATGCGTGCGGTCCTCATGACGGGTAGCTTGAACTCGCATCGCATCGCCTCCTCCATCGATGGCTTCTTGGCTTCTAGCTTCAACTCTAAGCTCCTTGGGGGCACAATGGCTGCTGCAAGGGTGCAAAATATTGCTTGGAGGGGTTGATTCCCGAGCTCCCAATTCGACCAAATAAATAGTCCTGAGAGAAAAGCCCTGGGAACCTTATTTTCCTTTTTTAAACTTCCCTTAAAATTTTCTGACCAAAGAAGGAAGTCGAAAAGGAGCAATTCGGGCAAAAATCGGGGACGACGGCCGCCGGGACCCTCCTGGGCCGGTCGGCCTAGGCCGGCCGGCCCACCCTGTCTCGGGGGCCGGGCCAGTCCAGTTTTTCGTGCACTGCCCTTTTTTCACCTCCTTAGCCCATGGGAAAAAGTTGGCCCAGTAAATATTCGCGAAAACTCCAGAAAATTAAAAGAAACACTATTTACAAAAGTCGATGCCTTGTTTTTCGTCCTAGGCCGGACGTTCGGGCTCTTCTTCCATGGTGAAGACGTCAACATGGTGAAGGGGCATGACGTCGGGTTCGTAGTAAACCTTAAGCCGCTGACCATTTACCATATATTGATCGCCTTTCATATCCATAATGGTTACCGCTCCGTTGGAGAGCACCGAATGGACAACATAAGGTCCGTTCCACTTGCTTTGCAATTTCCCCTTTCCGAAGGTTTTAAACCTCGAATTGTAGAGGAGGACCTTATCTCCTTCTTTAAATTCTTTTTTCTTCAATCTTTTATCATACCACCTTTTGATTCTCTCCTTGTATATGCTTGCATTTTCATATGCTTTCAACCTCAACTCCTCTAGCTCGCTTATTTGGATCCTTCGTTTCACCACCGCGGCATCGAGATCGAGGTTCATCTCTTTAATCGCCCAATAGGCTTTATGTTCCAACTCAACCGGAAGGTGGCAAGCTTTTCCATAGACGAATTGATAAGGGGTCATACCTATCGGTGTCTTGAACGCCGTTCGGTAAGCCCATAAAGCTCCGTCTAATTTCTTTGACCAATCCTTTCCTCCCTTCTCAATGGTTTTGTTGAGGATGCTTTTTAATTGCCTATTTGACGTTTCCGCTTGTCCGTTGGTTTGTGGGTGATAGGTCGTAGAGACCCTATGTTCAATTCCCAACTTGGACAAGCACTTTTTGAAATTCTTCCCGGTGAAGTGAGTTCCTCCATCACTTATCAAGATTCTCGGTGTACCGAAACGGGGAAAAATCACGTTCTTGATCATAGTAATGGACTCCTCCGTGGAAGCCTTACGACATGGTATAGCCTCTACCCACTTGGATACATAATCAACCATAACAAGGATGTACTCGAATCCAAATGAGTTTTTAAAAGGCCCCATGAAGTCTATGCCCCATACATCGAATACGTCGATTTGTAGGTTGTATTTCAAAGGCATAGAATTTCTCTGAGAGATGTTTCCGGTTCTTTGGCATTCGGGGCATGATGCAACATATCTTTTAGTATCTTCAAGCATCTCCGGCCAATAGAATCCGCTTGACCATACCTTTGCTTGGGTTCGAAAATGGCTATAGTGTCCACCGTACTCCGCCGAGTGACACTTTCTCAAAATCTCTACCCTTTCTTCTCTCGGCACACATCTTCTCATTACTCCATCATTGCCAAGTTTGAAGAGGTATGGTGCATCCCAAAAATATTTCCTACTTTCGGATATTATCTTCTTTTGAGAGTTTTTATCTAGATGATCAAGAGGCATCTTTCGAATTGCTCGAATGATATCGATCATCCATGTGTCTTTATCAAGCACTCTATAGAGGTGGTCATCTCTCATCTTATCTTCTATGGGCTATTTGTCATCTTGTCCACGATTCATCCTAGACAAATGATCGGCCACAACATTTTCCACCCCCTTTTTATCACGAATTTCAACATCAAATTCTTGGAGAAGAAGGATCCAACGAATCAAACGTGGTTTAGCTTCCTTCTTAGCCAAGAGATACTTGATGGCTCCGTGATCGGTGTAAACAATGACTTTTGAGTTCACGATGTAAGATCTGAATTTTTCAAAAGCGAATACTACCGCTAGTAACTCTTTCTCCGTAGTGGCATAATTTATTTGCGCCCCACTAAGAGTCTTACTAGCATAGTAAACGGTGTGAACTCGACCTTCCTTTCTTTGACCCAAAACCGCGCCTACGGCGTAGTCACTTGCGTCACACATGATCTCGAAAGGTTGGCTCCAATCCGGAGGTTGGATGATGGGAGCACTCACCAATGCATTTTTCAAGGTCCGGAATGCCGCTAGGCACTTCTCATCAAAGTCGAAAGCCACATCCTTTTGAAGGAGATGTGTTAAAGGCTTCGTGATCTTTGAGAAGTCCTTAATAAATCTTCTATAAAATCCAGCATGACCTAGAAAACTCCTTAAGGACTTAATATCAGTAAGAGGTGGGAGTTGCTCAACCGTCTCTACCTTAGCCTTGTCCACTTCAATTCCTCTCTCGGATATAACATGTCCGAGCACTATGCCTTGTTTAACCATGAAGTGGCACTTTTCCCAATTTAACACCAAATCTACCTCCGCACACCTCGTGAGGACCTTTTCGAAGTTTGCTAAGCAATCCATGAACGTCTTCCCGTAAACGGAAAAATCATCCATAAACACTTCAACAATTTCTTCGATGAATTCCGAAAATACGGCCATCATGCAACGTTGAAAAGAGGCCGGAGCGTTGCATAGGCCGAAGAGCATCCTTCTATATGCAAACGTTCTGTAAGGGCACGTAAACGTTGTCTTGTGTTGATCTTCCGGGTGAATAGGAATTTGCATGAACCCCGAGTATCCATCGAGAAAGCAAAAATAAGCGTGGTTTGCTAACCTCTCGAGCATCTCGTCAATGAACGGTAGGGGGAAGTGATCTTTCTTCGTCACTTTGTTAAGCTTACGATAATCGATACACATCCGCCACCCGGTCACGGTTCTTTGCGGTATCAACTCGTTCTTCTCATTCTTCACCACGGTCAAACCTCCTTTCTTCGGTACACAATGTACCGGGCTCACCCACTCGCTATGCGGAACCAGGTAGATGATTCCGGCATCAAGTAACTTGATAACCTCTTTCTTTACTACCTCTCGCATGGCATGGGTTAGCCTCCTTTGGTGGTCCACTACGGGCTTACATTGGTCTTCCATTGGTATACGATGATTGCAAAAGGCTGGGCTAATTCCTTTGAGATCATTAATCGAATATCCAATCACCTTCCTATGTTTTTTAATAAAATCAGCAACGCTTCATTTTCTTCGGGACTCAACTCGTCGCTCACAATGACTGGATAAGTTTTGTCTGGGCCCAAAAATTCATATTTTAATCCTTTGGGCAAAGGTTTATGGTCTACCTTGGGCACTTGTGGCTCCTCGGGTTTGATTTCTCCTATGTCTTCGAATTTTTCTTCCTCCACACTACCATCATGCGGCTCTAAGCCTTTTGTTGCTTCTTCTAGTTCTTCATCTTGTTGATTACTAATTTGATTTTCTATTGCTCTTTGCAGCGGGTCTCTAAGGGTTTCAACAAAACAAAGACTATCTATTTCTTCTACTTCTTCATCTTCGGGAGGAAAAGGTGTAAGGTGTTTAGAAGCACGAAGAAATTTATATGTGTACTTTGTTCCATTAAGGTTCATTGTTACTTTGCCTTCTCCGGCATCTAACACGGCATCAACCAACTTAAGAAAGGGCCTACCTAAGATTATATGATCATGATTACTATGGTAAGCATCAATAACAAAGAAATCGGTTGGTATATAGTTTCTAGAGATTTTTACTTTCATGTTGCAAGCAATACCTAGAGGTTTAATAGTTCTACCATCTCCCATAATTAATTTCGTTGATGTTGGAGCTAAGTCTAGGTTGTGGTTTTGAACTTTATCGTAAATTTTAGAAGATAGGACACTTACTTGGGCTCCGATGTCGCATAAAGCTTTGCATTGAACTCCGTTGATCTCGCAACTCAAGTGTGGTGTCGTCTTCTCTTCTTCTTCGGATCCTATCGCGTAGATTTCAGCGAGGCGAGCGTATGGTGATGCTTCGGGCTTGATCCCCATGATTCTCTTCACCTCGGTAATATGTTCTGGATCCACTATATCATCTCCAAAGAGTTTTTGGAAGATCTCACTGGTGGTTTCAAGGTCGTATGAATTTTCCGCTTCCTTCTCCGGTGGGAAATCCACTTCCAATGCTCTTGCCAATCCCTTTTGATTAGGGAACGGTCTTCTCTTGTCGAATACTTCAACGTAATCGATGGGAACCCAATCCATTGGTTCGAACTCCCTTAGTGGCTTCGTGCTTGACATGCTTCTCTTGTTCGGCTCATTCGGTACGGCGAAGTCGACGCTTGGGGTAGTTCTTGACTTGATGTGTTCTCCTTCGAGCTTTTCCGCGATTGGTTCCTCTTTTGTGACTTCCGGGGTTGCCTCTTTAGAAAATTCAGCACACTTCTTCTTCCTCCAATTATATTCCGGCTCTTCCGCAAGTCTTGTTTCCCAATCTCTTCGCATGGCAGCCGCTTTACTAATTTTTTGTAGAAGCTGGGCGGCTTCCGTGAGTGTTTTCTCCATGAGATCCCCACCTGCACACATTTCGACGTGTTGCATGCAACTAGGGGTTAGGGAAAAGAAAAATGTATGCAAGAGTACGTCACCGGTGAAGCCGAGTCTTGGTCCTTGTTCGATCAATCCGTTAAACCTATCCCAGGCTTGGTCTATCCCTTCCTCTTCTCCTTGCATAAAGTTGATCACTTGCCTCCTTAGATGTTGAACTTTGCTAATTGGAAAGAACTTCTCGCAAAACTTCTTTGTCAACTTGCTCCAATTGCCTTCAACTTCAAAGGACGCAAACGAATACCATGTCTTTGCATTGCCGGCAAGTGAGTAGGGAAAGAGATTCCATTTGAACCATTCATCGGGGACTCCTTCTTGACGCACCGTGTTGCATATTGTCGTGAAATCCCTTATGTGTCTATATGGGTTCTCCGTAACCATCCCTTCAAACGGGTTTGCCGCCACCATATCGATGATCTTGGATTTAATCTCATACTTGGTCGCTTCGAGCTTCGAATCCGACTCTTGTACTTTTATGTCTTCACATCGAGGGCTAGCGTAATCCCTTAATGATTTCTCCGGTTCTTCCACGGGTTGATTAACGAACGCCATCTAGACAATAAGATAAAAACAAAAACAAAAACGAAACAAGGTGTTTTTCTAGATAATATATGTTAGACAAAACAAATAAAAGATAAACTAAATATAAAACTAAGTTAGATGCAAATCAAACGATGTAAACTAGCTTGCTCCCCGGCAACGGCGCCAGAAAAATGGGCTTGTTGACGGATAAAATACGTATCCCTCTACGATCCGCAAGCGTACGGACCCCACACCTTTTTCACCACGGGATTCCCAAGGTTCTTGTCAATCCGCGGAGCAAGGGGATTACAGGCGTTTAATCTACAACGACACACTAGCTACTAAAACCCTAACTTACTATTAAACTAGAAAACAACTAAACTACACTAGAGAGAACGATTAAGATATCAAGATAGGAGACACTCGCCCACGGGTCTACGATACTAGATCATGCAATCGCTTAAAGACATGAAAACCAATCTAATCTATCGGGGGTTGTGACCACGGTTTCGCCCTTTCCCTCCTCTCGTACTGTCACTACGCGAAGGTATTCATGACTAGACCTTTGATGGACACGGCGTATTGAATGGATCCAAGGAACCATTGGAGCTCTACTCCCTTTACGGCATGGTAGCTAACCTTAAGCATTAAAGTATATTCAACACAAGATGATAGATAGATAATCCGACAAAGTGCGATTACATCTCAAGATCGATTACAACCCATGGACGAATGAGAAGATTACCCCATCAAGGTGCTGATCATGGCACCGTTGATCATGGTTTCCCCTCCGACGGTGTCCTCCTTCTTCTCCACGAGAGGGTGCTTCCTTCGAGGTGGTTGATCTCCCGCCGGAGATCCTCCTCCTCTCTCTCTAGCTTGTGGATGGCCTCCTGGTGCGAATGGCTCTCTCCCCTGGTGTTGGCGGCGCCTCGGGGCTTTTAGGGTTCAAGATCCTTTGGGTGCAAGGAAAACGGGACCGAACCGGCCACCGAAGTGGGCTGGGCCGGCCGGCCTGGGCCGACCGGCCTGGGCCCACCTCGGCCCGATTCGGTCGCCCCTTTCGCTCCGTGGGTCCTTATGCATTTATGTACTTTGCCCCCTCCACTTGCATGATTTTGACAATGTTATCCTCGCGTCCAAGATGGAGGTTCTCTTTGCATGAAGTTCGGTCTTTTACTCTTCAATCCTCGGGGGTGTTCCTCGTAGCACTACGGTCCTTGCCACCATTGGAAGTGATTTCATCAAGCTCATGAACACGAACAAGACTCCGTAAATGCTCCTTTGAACTTGTTGCGAATCCGTCCTTTATGTCCATGTTTTCCTACATAAACACAACACTTCCAAATGCATGCACAAAGATGAACTTGTTATATGATTATTGTGCCTAGTGGCGGGTTAGTTCCATAATCAAATCCAAACCAAAGTGTAATGAACATGCTAGGTGTACCAAAATACACCGTCAACAACTCTTCTTGCCCTTGCGCCTCCCGGCGTCTTCATCTTCACTGCTTGAGCTTGAATGCGCGTCGCTTGAGCTTGAGTCGACGTCGCTTGCACCGGCCACCATGGCTCTTGCCTTGTCCTTCTTGTGGCCGCCCTTGCTCGATCGCCGCTTGTCCTTGTCCTTGCTCTTGGACTTGCTGTAGAGCTTGCCCTTGGAGGAGTACTTGTCTTCACGCCTCGGGTGCGCCTTGTACTCGTTCATCTTGTACTTGTTCTCCTCCGCTTCCGGGCACTCGGTGATGAAGTGTCCACGCTAGCCACACTTGTAGCATGTCCCCGAGCTCCGCCTTGCATTCCTCCTGCTCTCATGTAGTCGATCAAACCTCCTTGAGAGCAAGGCCAGTTCCTCCTCCCCCAGCACATCAAACTCCTCATCTGGAATAGACATAAGAGAAGACAAGGAAAACTGTTGACAAGAAGGGTTAGCTTTGCCCTTTGATCCGCCCACAAGAGCAAGACTATGATCAGTCGAGCCCTCATGCTTGGATTGCAACTTCCTGTCAACCTCAGCCGACTTGAGCTTAGAAAAGAGGTCATCCAACTCAATGGTCAAATATTGCCCGGACTCCTTGATGGCCTCAACCTTAGCACCCCAAACATTTGGGTCCAAGATATGCAAGATCTTCAAAGCTTGATCATGCTCGGTGTAAGGGAAATCCTCAACATTGGCCTTCATGTTGTTCACGATGGCGGTGAACCTCTGAAACATCGCATCAATGTCCTCACCGGGAAGTTGAGTAAAGTTCTCATATTGCATCCGGTAAGAAACAAAGAGGCGAGCCTTCACATGGTTATCACCACCGTGAGCAACCAACAACTTCTCCCAAATTTGCCAAGCAAGATTCAAGTGGCAAACACGCTCAAACTCAGGATCACACAAGCTTCGGACCAAGCGATCAACAGCTTTTGCATTTGCCTCATACTTGGCCTTAGCACCGGCATCGGTCACCATAAGAGTATGGATGTTAGCCGGAATAGCATAGGTCTTGTCAAGCACAATGAAATCCAACAATTTGCCACGAAGATAGATCATCATTCGGGCCGCCCACTTGTGGTAACCCTTTCCATCGAAGTGCGGCGGACCGCCCCGCTCAACGTACGCCATCTTAGGATTCAAGACTTGTCAAAGTCACAAAGAATCCGGCACCAAGCTCTGATACCAATTGAAGGATCGGATGGCGACTAGAGAGGGGGGGAGTGAATAGGAGCCGGTAAAAATTCTTCTCAAAGAACCCGGCCTATACCCTAGTCAAATCATGGTCACACACAAGCGATGGATCGAATCACACACCAATCGCCAAGACAACAAGGTTATGGATCAACCTCAAGTCTTAGCAACGACTCCTTGAAGCACGAGCGGAAGCACGAAAGAAACGAAGAAGGAATCGAACCAAAGAAAATAGCAGCCAGGCGCTGGCGGACTGTCCGGCCGGGCGGGGCGGACTGTCCGCCCAGGCCGCGCGGACTGTCCGGTAGGGTATCCCGGACTGTCCGCACCCGTGCCGCGGACCGTCCGGCCTTGAGCCGCGGACCGTCTGAAAAAGCTAACAGAACCTCCAGTAGTAAACCCCGAAAAACGGACCGTCCGCGGGGAGCACGCGGACTGTCCGCCAGGCGCCCGCGGACTGTCCGCCAGGAACACGCGGACCGTCCGAAATCTCGCCAACCAAAACTCGAAATCACAACAGATCGAAAACGAACACGAGCAAGAACACGACGACCACGCGAAGAACAGCCAACCCGCGGACCGTCCGCCACAACCTCGCGGACCGTCCGCGCCGCACGGACAGAAGCAAAAACTGCTTGACCCCGAAGGTCAACACCTCCAATCCATCACCGGATCTCCCAAACGGTAGAAGCTGTTGAGACAAGAGTTAGGGGACATGATAAGCGTCCAACAAGGATGCTATACCCCAAAAATCTCGCCTCCTAACTCCCTAAATCATCGGGAATCGCGGATCCTTTGAACACCACCAAAAAGCTAGAGCTCCGACCAAAAATCCTTGAATCGAAGTGGTTTCCGGGCGTTTGAGGGCACAAGATCAATCACAAAGATGCTCTAGACATCCATCCATGTTTCCCTCAAAGAAATCCGGGGAGAAACCCACTCAAATCCGCAGAATTGCACCAAGAACAAAGGCACCAAAAACAAGCACGAAAAAGACCACGAAATTCACAACGCCGAATCTTCTATACAAACCAGGAAAGATTCACAAGGTCTAGCATGCCGCCCTAACATCCATCCCTCTCAACAAATCTCTCATGAAGCTCTCATGCTAGCCTAGAGAAAATGGAGAAGAAAATGTCTAAGGAAAAAGAGAAATGGGAGGGGGGAAATGAAATCCTAAGTCGCAGAGAGCGAGAGCCATCCACACACACTCATGGCTTATATATCGGGTCCCGCCGGAGTGGTAAATGACTCGAATACCCCTAACTCAACTACTGGCAATACAACCCACGCAGGGGCATTTATGTAATGTTTGTGGGTCTTGCCATCGGATGGCCACGCCTTTGCCGCACCCCGCGTCCTCCCGACGCAAGCCATGCGATCCCGCCGCGTGTCCTCCACTTCGAAGCTCCCCGACACGCCCGGATCCCGTCTCCGTCGTGCTGGGCCTTCGGACTTGGTTTTGAGGCCCAAACCAAGAAACCGTCCTCCGATGGTTTTGTGGGCAAATCACCAAACCCCGCGTGCTCGGCCCGGCCTCCCGCCAAGCCTCTTGACTCGACCGCCACCGTGCACCGGCTCGATCGTCCATGACTTCGTCTTGCTCGTCTCGCCACCATGTGACCCGCACCTAGTCCCGCTGTCCACCGGGTCCCTCGAACCGAGCCTACTTGTCTCTCCATCTCCCGGAGGCCCCTCAAGGCTGAAGACCTTTCGGGCCCGTTCTTCACCTGCAACAGCACGAACTAGGCCGCAGCCTACACCTGCGCACTGAGCCAAGAGTCAGTCCAACACCCGTTGTCAATCACTCATCACTAAGGAGCGGTCATCCATCGACCACCGGGACGCTCCTGGTCCTCATTAATCCTGTTTCAGGAAAAACTCTATGAGTCACGAGCAGAGCTTGTGTTACTTCTAAACCTTAATGTCTGGGATTATGTGAAACCTGAGTTTGAAAAAATCATTAAAGAAGTGAACATCCTCATAAAAAAGCCTAAGCACATAAGGAGGTACAAGTATACTACTGAACAAAATCTCGAGCACATTGAAGATTGTTGACGGTGAAAATCCGTCAACCTAGCCATGAGTTTACCTTCAGTGTTGGCATAAGTTTTATACTCTATCCATTGGTACTAACCCCCGTGGTATAACAAGTTCACGTGTGCATGTCGGTTTTGGAGTTTAGTGTTTATGCAGGGTTTTAGCGTTGAAAGCAAGACTTTCGGGATAAGTTCATCAAGCACCTTATGACAAGACCTTGAAGCCCGTACAAGTCATGCAATGAGGCAAACTTAACTCCAAGAAGCCAGAGACTTGATCCGAAAAGATGACAAACTCCGAGGACCTGACCAGAAAAGTGCTGAATCTTGCAAGACAAGGAGTTATGCCCAATTCGGAGAGAAACTGACGACATGGACTATATGCAGAAGGGGGAAACATCCAGGAAGCAAGGGAACCGACATAGAGCAAAGGAGGCCGCGAGCTGGGCCTGGATGGGCCCAAGCCGGCCGGCCCAGGACAGTCGGCCCAGCCCAGTCCAGGGCCCGTTCGTCCCCTCCTTTGCCCTAGCCGCCAATCGGGCTATTTATAGCCCCCTGACCGAGAGCCATGGATCATCCAATTCGTCATCGGCCGCCGAGGAGCAGAGAAGAGAGGGACACCATCTCGGAGAGGAGAGGGTCGAGCTAGTTGACTAGGGTTTCCCTAGCCGACGTGGGAACCTTGCATGGAAGACCACGTCGGAGCTCCCGGAGCTAGAAGCAAGATCAAGGAAGGATCCCGGTGGTGATCTTGTGTATGTATCATTGTCATAGTTGAATTATCAAGTTGAATCTATTCTTAGCGATCAAGTGTTTCCTCGAAGATTTCATTTTTCGATCGGTTTGCTTATTCTAGATCTATTCGCGTGATAGATCACATAGGGTGTTCTTGTAGCCACGGTGGCTAGAGGTACACGCCGGATCTTCCGAAAGAATCTCGACTTGTCTTTTGACTCGCCCTAGACTCCCCGCATGAGTAGGGATACGTTGTGACAGAACGGGGGTTCCGAAAGGCGGATGTTTTCGGATTTGGACGGGAAACCACGGTTTAAAGAGGCTTCTAATAAGATTCGATTTGCTACTTCTTCTCTTGCTTGGAACTTCAACAAAAGGCTTAACCCGATCTCTCTAGATCGGTTTATCTACCCAATCTTACTTTGTTATCTCCGGTCTTTAGTAGATTAGATTAGTTTCGTGTCTTTTATCTAGATGCATTAGGGTTTTACCGAAGATTGAAGTTACTTGGCTTTACTAGATCAACTTTTGCGTCACACATTTGTTCCACGGATTCGATACCTTGGGTTCACCACTCGAGGGAAGAAGGGTCCCTTGACTACGACGGGAGACTTGTCCGCTTGCAAGTCATAAACGAAATTTGATACAACTATTAACCGTCAACAAGCCCCTTTTTCTGGCGCCGTTGCCGGGGAGCAAGTGATCAAGATTTGATTTTTTATTGCCTTTTTGTGATTTTCAGTTTTCTTTTAGTTTTTCTTTTTTTGCATCTACTAAACTTTGATCATCCTCAAAATACATCTAATCTAGTTTGTCTAACCCTAGTTTTCATAGATTTATTTTTACTTTCTAGTTTTTGCATACTTTGTTTATTGCTAACCCTAACCGGAGATGGTTGGCTACCTCTCCAAGAAACCCAAACTTTTTTTTTGTGGATGATCCAGGAAAACTTTACAGGCAAAGGAGACGTGCAACACAAGCTAAAGGGTTGGAAACCCTAGATTCAAAAGCCGAAGTTGAAGGACCGCCGGAATCTCCAAGGAATCACCACCTCCAAGTCCAAAGGAAGATCAACCTAAACCGACATCGTTGATCTACCTATCATAAGCCTTCAAGACACCGGAAGGCCGTTCAAGATCAAGGTCTCAACTATCCGCATGACGATTGCGGGAGCTTTGGAGCGTTTCAATGAATACATACGAGCCGGATTCCTTGAGTGGCAAATCGGTTTACTTAAGAGGAGGATGGAGAAGATGGAGATAGAGAAAGAAGCTCAACACCTAAAGGCTGCCAAGGAAAGATCCACATGCGAGGATTGAAGTGTTCATCGTGATGAAGATGCTAGAGATGCAAGTGGGACAACTCGCCGGGCGCCCGATGGGTAACAAAGAAGAATATCCAAGACAACTCCAAGGTCCCAAGACGGCGAAGGCTACTCAAACTCATTCGGGAGAGAAGGAGGATCACACTAAGGAGACCATGAAGATCACAACCGAAGGACCGGAGTTCGAGATGCCGAGCCACTACATGAAGGAAGTTGTTGCATCCGTCAAGACCAAAAGACAAAGCCAGCCTGTGAAGACCAAAAAAATTGACTAAGCCGAAGAAGAAGCCTGTGCCCAAGATGGTGCGGAAGTGGGTACCCAAGATTGCAACGCCCGCAAAGAGCATTGATCCGGAGTAATCAAGTGAAGAAGTCTAGCCATGGACTATAAACGAAGCGCTAGGCGGGAGGCAACCCGTTTCGTCGAGTCAAGAATAAGCTACCGGGAGGACAACCCGATTCCAGGTTTTTCGAGTCTTTTTAATAATAAGTTAGTTTTGAATTTTATTACGCAAAGACATTAGACTTAGAAGTGGTTGAACAATATTAGAGACATAAATCTTGGTTGAATATTTTGCTTTATCATAAACCCTTTGCATGAACCCTCCTATGTGCTTGTTTGTTCTTTTCTTTTCGAGAAACCACAACCAAATAATTTCAGAACCTAACTCAACCTTTCACCCTCATATGGTGCTGTGGTTGACTTATTTTTCACGCTAAAACCACATGAGTAGAGCCACGACTTATACCTAGGAGTTAATTAAATTTCAGCACGTGGTAGGACTCACGTGAACCTAGAAATCAAAATTTTTGGTTGGTTTAAAAATCCATAAACTCGGTTTCTCTAGGATTAGAATTTTTCTAAGCCTCATCTAATTTTGTTTTATTCAAAATCTCTCTCATTTAGCCAAAATTAGAGCCTAAACCTATGCCCCCGTGATCAAGCCGGGAAAAGTTTGCTCTCAACCAATGAAGGCAAACTATACCGGTGAGACCGATATCAACGTAGTCGGAAAATATTTTCGACTTACATTTGTTTTTAATGGTTTAAAAACTTCTCTAATTTTATGCTTGAGCTCTTGCATGGCTCTGAAAAATATTTTTAAACTTCGAAATTAGAGGAATGCTTAACCTTAAAAACGCTTAAAGGGAGGCAATCTAGTTTGAATTAATCATGCATGCACCATTGGATACCCTTTCATCAACTTTCATCAAGACCACATGCAAAGGACAAGCATGGTGGGCAGCAAGCATGAACTTTGCAGGAATTTCATGGTGGCATGTGAAGCAAGTGGAGCAAGGGAGCATGGACATGACTCAAAGCATGAAGCATCAAGTGGAAGGACCAATAATGCAAGAAAAGGAGTGGACGAGAGCGTTTGGGCGGTGCAACTCGTGGAGCACGCGAGGAGGAAAGTTGCAGAGGAGAAATGATTGTGCTGGAAGAAAGCCGAGGCGGGGAGGAGCCAGAAGCCACCCAGGCCGGTCGGCCCAGGCCGGCCGGCCTCCCCTACTTAAGGAGCCCCCCGGCTCCCGTTTTCTGCAGGCAAGCTTCCCTCTCCTTCCTTAGTTTGTGTGTTCAAGTTTGTGTGCCCAAAACCTCCGTAGACATAGCCAACCTTCCCAAGCTTGATAGCTCAAAAAAAATCCACCACCTTAATCCACTCAAAGTCCACATCCCGAAGTAAGATTTTAAGTGCCTAGTTACCGGTTGCAACCCGGAGTTTTAGTAGAAAAAAAGAGTGCAGCAACCATGTGGAAGAAAACCACAAGTTTATTCTCCAAGAAGAAGGGGTCATCATCATCGTGGCCGTCGTCAACGACGTCTTCGAGGAGGCACTCGGTTTCCGAGTCTCCTCGGAGCATGGAGACGGATACGGCACCACCAAGGAGGAACGATGCTCTCCTCCTTGGTGGCATGAGGGCAACAAGAAGCACGTCCATGAGGTTTACCGAACCTCAAGGGCAAACGGAGGAGCCGCCCATTCCACCTCGACGATCGACCCGTTCGACCGCGCCACCTCCATACACTCTGATATATTCCTCGTATGGCTTCATCATTTTGTCGTCGGAGGAGGAGGAGAGGCTCTCTCGTCTTGAGAAGAGACTTGTGCCCAACGTCGAGTTCGACGACCAAGCACTCTACAACTTGGGTTTCGGCACCGACATATACCACATGTTGGGGCACCTTGGATGGGTGCAATTCTCCAACGGAGTATCGGCGGACACCCACAAGGAGTTCGCCTTGGAAATCTTGATGACCATTGCACCTATCCTTGATGATGGGGTGCAAAGCTTATCATTCCGTTTGGAGGGAGTCCAACAAGTGGTTCCTTACGAGCATGTTAGGGAGCTACTTGGATTCCATAAGGGAGCTCCGGAGAAAGTTGACGTGCCACCCGGCATGTTAGATGGATTTTGGAATTTAATCTCCGGAGAAGCCCACCAACAACGCAATTGCATCCGCAACCCCATTATCCGGATATGTCACTCTTGGATGTGCAAGAGGTATTGAGGAGGATGAGGGAGACGAAGGTGACCGACACGGAGTTGAATTGGCTCTACTCGGCTTTAATTGCCAGGCAGCCAATAGACCCCTCATACCTTATGATCAACCATTGGTGTTGCGAGGCAACATCGGGGGCGGGACATATTGGTTCGGGGTGCTACCTCTCTATGTTCGCCTTCTCCCTACGGCCGGGGATCGCAAGAAACCCCGACCATCTCTTGTGTGGTACCTCTCTCGGCATTGAATATTTGCGACAAGGCAAGTACATTAGTGGAGATGAGAGATGAGGTTTTCGTTTGGCCATGGTGAACCTACCCCTTCCGGATACAAGGCTTAGGCTTTTCATCGAAGGGAGGGAGGATTGGTTGGAAGAGGGACTCCTTGTCCCGGCAAGGAAAAACAAAAGAGGAAGAATCGTAGAGGAAGGATCCACCTCCGCTCAAGGGGTTAGTGCACAACCCAATGTTGTGCCACCTTTCGGCGGGATCCTTCCTCCGCCAAGTTATTACGGAGGGCCACAAGAGCAAGCATGGGGGGTGGTGCACCGGTACCCCCACCAAATTATGTGGTGCCCAATGTAAACTTCGCGGAGCCCTACGCACAATATCCCCAACCACAACAAAGCGTGGCCATAATTGGAGGGTATGTTGCAAGAAATGCACAAAACGTCGCAGCCATCCAAGCCAACGCGGCTCAACTTGGTGAGGGCAATGCAAATATTGCCTATGAGCTTGGACGCCTTCACCTAGTAGAGCCGAATCAATTCGTTGGAGGGAATGTCCAACCTTACTACGAGCAAGGGTACTACTATCAAGATTATCAACACCAACCACCGGCGGAGGACTAGGAAGATTAAGGAACTTTAGTTTTCTTTTCTTTTCCCTTCCTCTGTAATTTTCAGCTTTTGTTTTTGTGTGTTTGCGTAATATTTTCAGTTTTTATTTTAATTTCAGCAAGTGTGTTAGTTTGTTTCAACTTGTATTTCAGCTTATTTTATCATTAATAAAGACACCACCTTGATTATATCTTTGGAAAAGTTACAAAAATTTGTGCCATGATGATATATGATTATAAATGCCGCTTTGTTTATCTTTGTAATTGATTTATGCATGTTAAAGCTAGTGCTCTCTTAAAACACGAATCTGAATTTATTTTAATGCTAGCTTAATCTTTAGCGGAGGTTATGATTAAAATAAAGACCCATAGTGTTTTATGTGCTCTCAAGTTATGAATAGATTGAAGATGGTTTTTATGCTCAAAAATATCGCTAACCTTGTCATGAATATCACTTGTGTGTTGCTCAACCTATCCAGAGCCTAATATATATTTGAGTGCTTAAACCTTAGTGTACAAGATTTATTTTTGAGTGAGTTATTGCAGGCCTTGATTTCTCTGGCCCGAGACTAAGAAGCTGGTCATTCCGTTTTTGCGTATCTATCTTTTTGCTAGCCTTTTATCCGTGCATTGTGTATCCCCACATTGGAGATCTCACAAACCTCGCCGGATATCCACCCTTAAAACCAAATATCATCTTTTGTGTTTACCTCCTTGACCACAACCTATCGTTGAGAATGGATCATCAATTCAAGGAAGATCGCAAGACGGTGCCAACATTGAAGATTTCAAGTATCTCTCCAAAGGAAAAATATTCCCGGTACCTACCTTATTTATCGCCTCTTTGCTCGAGACGAGCAACGTCTAAGCATGGGGGAGGAGGTAGGTACGTTGCAATTTTTAGAGTTCAAAGGGGAGCAAATAAAAAAAATTCAAAGAGGAGCAAGCAAATAAAAAATATCAAAACTCCGTTGTGAAAGTCACGTTACCGAATATATGACAGAAAAAAAATGATGAGAGAAAGAAAAAAAGAAAGAAGAGAAAGAGAGAAAGAAAAATATGAGTATGCGTAAAGTGAACTCCCCGGTTCTCTAAAGTGCATTAGGAAATTCAAGGCTTCAAGATTAAAAGATCCATTCTCATTTTCCAACCATGTGCAATCCGATAACGAGGACTTTCTTTGTGCCTCGGGATCACTCTTTGCCATTTGCACATGTCCACTCATCTAAAGTGTGCGTATTTTTCTCTTTCCCCTCCTTGATTTAACATCATTTTCCAATGACCTTTTTGACGAGTCTCGGTAAGACCATGAGAAGCTTGTCTTGTTTTGACAACACCTCATTTATAAAATCTTGGTAGGACTAAACTTTCCCAAAGCTCCATATAAAGCCTACCACATATGTGATGAGAGAGAAAGGAGTATAATATATAGGCTTGAGAGACAAGTGAGATGAGAGTTCATGAGCAACATGCATGGTGATTTAAATTTGTGAGCTTGGTTTAGCTCTTTTCTTTATCTTACTCTTTATTTCAAAAATTCTGAGATCTATTTAAACTTTGTGAGCATGTTAATACTTGTGGGATAAGCTTAATTAAGAATCTACCCTCCGTAGAGATGAAGGCTAGTACATTATGGAACTTTAATGAATTAAAATTTTGAGAGCATTATGTTTTCTCATGTATGATCAAGTGCAGGGTTTAAACATTGATAGGCAACGATGATATCCATCGAAGACTTACTCGAGGACGAGCAAGGTTTAAGCATGGGGGAGCTGTTGACGGTGAAAATCCGTCAACCTAGCCATGAGTTTACCTTCGGTGTTGGCATAAGTTTTATACTCTATCCATTGGTACTAACCCCCGTGGTATAACAAGTTCACGTGTGCATGTCGGTTTTGGAGTTTAGTGTTTATGCAGGGTTTTAGCGTTGAAAGCAAGACTTTCGGGATAAGTTCATCAAGCACCTTATGACAAGACCTTGAAGCCCGTACAAGTCATGCAATGAGGCAAACCTAACTCCAAGAAGCCAGAGACTTGATCCGAGAAGATGACAAACTCCGAGGACCTGACCAGAAAAGTGCTGAATCTTGCAAGACAAGAAGTTATGCCCAATTCGGAGAGAAACTGACGACATGGACCTACATGCAGAAGGGAGAAACATCCAGGAAGCAAGGGAACCGACGTAGAGCAAAGGAGGCCGCGGGCTGGGCCTGGATGGGCCCAGGCCGGCCGGCCCAGGCCGGTCGGCCCAGCCCAGTCCAGGGCCCGTTCGTCCCCTCCTTTGCCCTAGCCGCCAATCGGGCTATTTATAGCCCCCTGACTGAGAGCCATGGATCATCCAATTCGTCATCGGCCGCCGAGGAGCAGAGAAGAGAGGGACACCATCTCGGAGAGGAGAGGGTCGAGCTAGTTGACTAGGGTTTCCCTAGCCGACGTGGGAACCTTGCATGGAAGACCACGTCGGAGTTCCCGGAGCTAGAAGCAAGATCAAGGAAGGATCCCGGTGGTGATCTTGTGTATGTATCATTGTCATAGTTGAATTATCAAGTTGAATCTATTCTTAGCGATCAAGTGTTTCCTCGAAGATTTCGTTTTTCGATCGGTTTGCTTATTCTAGATCTATTCGCGCGATAGATCACATAGGGTGTTCTTGTAGCCGCGGTGGCTAGAGGTACACGCCGGATCTTCCGAAAGAATCTCGACTTGTCTTTTGACTCGCCCTAGACTCCCCGCATGAGTAGGGATACGTTGTGACAGAACGGGGGTTCCGAAAGGCGGATGTTTTCGGATTTGGACGGGAAACCACGGTTTAAAGAGGCTTCTAATAAGATTCGATTTGCTACTTGTTCTCTTGCTTGGAACTTCAACAAAAGGCTTAACTCGATCTCTCTAGATCGGTTTATCTACCCAATCTTACTTTGTTATCTCCTAGCCTGATGGACAAGTTAAGTTAACTGTTTGTAATAATTACTCTTTATTCCTGTGGACAAGTTATCTTCATCTATGTGGACAAGTTATCTCTGTAATGATGTTTGTTTTGTCTCAAAAGATATATGTGTTCATTGTGCCTATATGTTGAAATGGAAGGAACGCGAAATTATGCTGACCTGTCAATGAAGACAAACTCAAAGGAGACGCGGATTCACAAACCTCTGTCTCCGTTGTTTGGCAGTGGGCCTCCAGGTGTGGAGTAGACATGTAGGCTTAGTTTGAGGGACCCAGTGGCCAACGAGATCATATGCGGGCCGCATGGTGGCTGAAGGACCGATTAGGCGACCAGAGAGGGGGGAGTGAATTGGGAGCCGATAAAAATTCTTCCCGAATGATGAACTCGGCCTATGCTCCAAATTCACAACCGAGGATTCCCACACGAGTTTGCCAAGGTCGCGTAGTCACAACAGACCTACCAAGCCTAGAAACAAACCCTAATTCAAAGCAACACAGAAGCGTAACTCAACAAGCAAAGGACTTAAGCAATCTACACATCCTGAGGTGGACCGTCCGCGTGGAGGGGGTGGACCGTCCGCGTGGAGGGGGCGGGTCCGCGGGGGCCAGGTGGACAGTCCGCAAGCTCAGGGCAAACTGTCCGGAAATGCCACCCAAACTTCCAGTACTGCACCTCGAATAACGGACTGTCCGTGCCCTACCCGCGGACTCTCTGCGTGGAAGAGACCCGCGGACCGTCCGGCAAACTCCGAGCAACCAAAAGCACCAGACAAAACGGATTGAAACAAACTAACGCAAGAACTCGCGAAGAACATGATGAACTACTGGCTAAAGACCTCCTCGCGGACTGTCCATCAGGACTACGCGAACTGTCCGCGTGGTGCGCAGACAGCAGCCCGACCTCGACCTCCTGAAGGTCAACTCCTCCTTCCCATTGCCCGATCTCCCTAATCAACCAAGGGATTGCTACCAAATCATAACTGAAAATGAAGCGTCTCTAGAAGATGCTATACCTACGAATTTGTAGCCCCAAACCCACTAAATCGAGAGGAATTAAGATTTTACCGAGGTCACACAAAGAGCTAGGGTTCCAACCGAAATCCCTCAATCGGAGGCCAAATCCGAAGTTTGAGGGGTCATGATCAACCGCAAAGATGCACAAGACATCTATCCATGATCCCCATCAACAAATCTGAATTCAAACGCCTCAGAATCGAAGGAACAAGGCGCGCACAAAAATCCAACAAAAATAGCTTGAAAAAGACACGAAAATCACACGAGCTACAAGAAGGAAATCAATGCAACCAAGAATGCTTCCATACACTCGGAGGACAGATTCTGTACAAAATAGTGAAGAAAATATATGCCTATGGAGCATGGAAATGAGAAGCAATCCAGAAGGATAGTTTGTCCAGAAACCCTAGAGTTAATATATATGAGTCTCTCCAGGTTGGGCAAATGACCAAGTTACCCCTCGCAATTAAGTTGAGATACAAACCCCCGAGGGGCATATAGGTCAAGTACCACTCCTCTTCATGGCACGGCCACACCTTCGCCGCAGTTCACGTCTTCCCAACGCAAGCCCTGCAATTCCGCCACGTGTCTGCCAACATTGAAGCTTCTCGGCGCGCCCAGATCCCGTCTCCACCCGCCGAGCCTCCGGTCTTGGTTTTGTGGCTCAACCAAGTAAACCGACGGTTTTGTGGTGAACCGCCACAAACCCCGCGTGCAAACTCCGGTCGTGAGCCACTACCCTGCACTGGCTCCTGTCCACGACTTCGTCTTGCTTTTCTTTCCACCATGCGGTCCGCACTTGACCCCGCTGTCCACCGGGTCCTTCGAGTCGAGCCTACTTGTCTCTCCACTCCTCGGAGGCCCCGCAAGGCATAGACCTTTCACGCCCGCTCTTCACCTGCACCAACGCAAATCAAGCTGAAACCTGCACCTGCAATACTCGGCCAAGAGTTAGTCCACACCACGTTGTCAATTACTCATCACAGCTAGAAGCGACCATCCAGTGATCCTCGAACGCTCCGGTACAATAGCTATCGTTATGATGAAATTCTTTTTCATTAAATTTGTTACTCGGAAGTGAAATGTTATGACAAGACCAGCCTGAAACATTATAAATCAATGACGCTAAAATGTGGCTACGTCACTAGTCAATGTTTTCTTGTAGTGATGCTAGCATGCATTCTAGCTTCTTAGAGGGGTGAACCAATGCCCAAGGGGCCACCTCCCCCATCCTCCAAGATGATGATCTTTCTGACTCCTGTTGTGAGTTACCTAACTATTTTATTTTTTTCATTTCAATGATTACAGACTTAGAGAACAACATAGAGATCCGGAGAACTTAGGTTATAACTTAGATACATAGATATAGTAGAGACTTAGAGAAAAAACATTAGAACTTAGTTTATAACTTAGATAACTTGATTCATGTCTGACGTGCAATCTACTCCCTTTTTTGGCAGAACTAATTAACAACATCTAAAAATCTCAATGCGTTGTCGGGCATGTCATCTTCGTTTGCCCAAGTGCAACTGTTCCCATCCCTGCCGCCTACGGGTCGGCACCTTTTTCTTAGTGAGCTTTTTATGAACTTTGTACTTGTCGAAGATCTGTGGACTTGTCGATGAACTTTGTGGATGCACTAGTGGAGTTATTGTTGTCGATTTGTGGATTTATCTATATAAACCGCATGTGATGGATATTATTATATATATGTGATGTATGTGATGATTATTATGAAATATATATATGATGCTTGTGATTTTCTATTTTCGAGAGGCGTTTCTTGTATGTGTAAAACGAATAAAACAGGAAAAAAGGTCACTTTGTTGTGCACCGCACAACAGGCGCAAGGCAAAGTGACCATTCCTACAGGCTGGAATAGCGCCTTTGCCATGCGCAAGGGCTGACGTACGACAAAGCACACCATTCTTTGATGTGTGTTGCCGTCAAATCGCATGGCAATAAGCGGATCTTTGCCATGCGTTGAGGAGGCCGACACACGGCAATGGGTGCCATTTGTCGTGCATTGCGGAGGACAGCGCTCGACAATGAGGGGCCGGTTACCGTACGTTGCGGAGGATGGCACACGACCATGAGTGGTCGGGTTGTCATGCGTTGCTGAGGGAGGAGCACGGCAAAGACCACCTCCCGTTTGTTAACCCCGGCCAGCCCGACGCAATCAAGACCATTATCGTGCATCCTACCTTTGACGCACGTCAAAGTTGCGGGCTCCGCACCTCCGTTTCCGTGCATGTGCCATCCCGCGCCATGAGCATCTTTTCTTTTCCATGCCATGATATTTGGCGCACGACAAAGGACTGTTTGCCAAGCAGATTGTTTTGCCTACGCCCTTTGCCGTGTGCCGGGGCAAAAAACGCATGGCAAAGCATGTGCCGTGCATTTTTTGGCTCTTTGTCGTGAGTGGTTGATTTATGACATGTAATAACAATGTGTGGACTGATTTTCTTGTGTTAAATGAATGAAGTCTGAACTCTTTCGGCTATCAAAAAAATTTTCTATATTAAAGCAAGCCAATGAGAAATACAATAGTAATATTAGTGGTGGAGGCAACCCAATGAAAGGAAAAGTTATGGTTTTCTCTGTAACTATAATTGGACGCGCTGAATGCCAGACTCCACACAGCATCCCATAGTCCCACTAGCTCCGCCAGTGGTTAGATGCCAGGACGGTACAACGGCACAGAGTGTAGCACTGTCCCGGATGCACACGGCAGAACTGCATGCTCTCCTTCGCATGCTCCGGAATAAGCATCCTGAGCTCGACTGAAACCTCCAGCTCGCCTGTGCGCTGCTCCGATGCCAAGCTCGTGCGTAGCCGGTCTGTCAGCATCACGTCGGCATGCGACATCATAACCTTCATATGTGTAGACGCGTACTTATCCATGCAGAAGTCCGGGACTCTGCCCCAGCCAAAGATCACGTTGCCGTAAAACACCGTGGCAGTGACGTTGTTCCTGCACATCTTTGTCTCTTTCGGGTTGTCGACGAGGAGGGTGAGGTCGAAATCTGGCCGGACCACCGGGCTATGCAGCGGATCGAGGCCGCCCACATCGGTCAGCTTGGCGGAGAAGCTGGGATCTGAATGAGTATCCGTCGACCAATACGACAACACTCCGAAGAAAACAGCACTGCAGACGGCAACAAAAAGGATAAATATGATATCTCCCCTTTTGTCCTCGGCGAGCGTCTCGTTCCCGGCGGAATCTGCCATCAAGCTAAGGTTCTCGATCGACCAAGAACGATAATTAATCCGGCCAGCCATTGCGCATTTTTGTATATTTAACAACCAGGGCTCCAGGGACTAGTGACGGTGACGGAATTCGATACGCATCGGAATATGTAACTGATTCGTGTTAGCTTCGTCCCTGTGAGCAGATAGATTGTCGTGCAGCAGCCGAACATGAGATGCATTTTGGTTAGACCATGACTCCGATTCCGAGAATTATTACTGACGTGCTCTCTAGTCTTTCCATCCGACCACATAATCTGGCAACTGCCTGCGCCATTGATTCTTCAATTCCCCACCTGCGTTTCCTGAGCAACCAGCGGGCACCTAGCAAGCAAAGCATGGATCACGACGCGAGCCTCCTCCTGCCTGGTTCCGATGACGACGAAGGGCCACGTTTTTCCATCAGAAAGATTGGGATAGGCATCCTCTTGGTCGGGCTAATCGTACCCCTGATTTGCTTCATCTTCTACGGGTGCTTCGTGACCCTCGAGAGCATCGGCAGGTTGAAGTTCTCCATGGAACCCGTCGCCCACAAGGGGCTCGGTTTCGCGGCGGACGAGAGTCCTAAGTTATCCGTCGTTCAACGTGACGCTGCGTGCGAAGAGTACCTACGTCTGGGTCAGGTTCTGCAGCATCGGGCGGGCCAGGATGGAGGTGACCTACTCCGGGATGCCCATCGCCGTCACGGACGTCGAGCCATTCTGCGTTGACGCCGGAGGGGAGACCGTCATCACCGCGACAGTGTCGTCCGGGTGGCCGGTTCTGCCTGACGTCTTCCAGGAGCGCATGCAGAGTGATCGGCGACACGGCGGCGCCGTGCCCATACAGGTGGACTTCAGCTTCTGGAACGAGGATCATGCTCACCCAGACAAAGAAACGGCTTGGTGGATGCGGTGCCCCACGATGTTGGATACGTATGTTACTTCCTCATGCAAATCATACGTGGACGTGGGGTGCTGTGCTAACTAGGTCACTATCCGATGTATTCGTGTACTTCAACTGTAAATTAGTTTACCATACTTTCCACATATATATTATTTATTTTTCAGTACATCAAGAAAAGTTATATATAGTTCATCTACTTTCGATGCATAACATTCAAACTATAATTTTTCATCGAAAGGTTATTGAATTTTACTACCTGGAAAAAGGCAGAGTTTTTTTTTTGTGAAGGAACTTGATTCAAGCCTTTTGCTCCCTCCATCCATCTATTCAAGGACCATTTGCACTTGACTCAAAGACCAAGGAAAAGAAATAAAGTCTCTCCCACCATTAATCTCCGGGGAAGCATGTGAGAGGAATTTATTACTCACGCAGATGCCAAAGCGACGATTTAGTGTTTTCCAATGAAAAACACAAATAGGCCTTGCATAAATGGATTTTTCAGATTTCAAAATAGGCCTTGAATAAATGGACAGAGGGAGTACAAAGGAAATGCATGCTACCTCGAGCGGATCAAGATGATTAGAGGTAATAAATTTGGCTTCTACCAATTTCAACGGAAATTAAATCCTAAAATCAAGTCCAAGGACGCAATTATGCCTACAAGGCTACAACCAAATAGAAATAGTATCTATTCTACTGGACAATGTAGTTCCAACTTTATACTAGCATTATACAATTTCAGCATTTCAATGAGAGAAAGTAGATATGAAACATCGAATAATGGTTAATTTCGAAGATCGCGTCTCAGGCTCTGGCGACACCGGTGCTCCCATGGCGATTATAGGGCGGTGATCCCTGCTCCCTCCTTCGCCATGGCGGGGCTCTCTGATCTCAACTTCTCTCCAGGTCTCGAGATCTAGCGGTTTGACAGCAATATCACAGGTTTCAGCATCATCATCTCACAAGTAAAGAAGCAACACTGGTTTGACAACAATATCACAGCCATAGTTAACTAGCTTGACAACAATACAATAAAATTCATGGGATAAGGAGGAATGCAAAAATGTCCTAAGAACCATATATAATACTAGCCCACACAGTTTCATCAGCATGAAATTTTCCTCCGATTGCGATCACCTATTCCATGAGGAATGTGGCAATTCTATCACGAACATAGACCAACATGGTTTTGTGCAGAGGATGCTCATCTAGCCCTAATGTCTGGGTATAACAATGTCACCAGTCAGCACACATACATAGGTGGTTACTAAACATGTGCAGTGCTAATAAGCAAGAACTGTGCTTAGTTGCAGATTTTACAAATGAAGATCCCAAGAAAGTACCTTATTTGAGCATCAATCTTTTAATTTAAGCATGTGATAGACGCAATAGAAGCCTGCAGAGTGTGGAACCAGAAGGTTGTTGGTGGCATTGCAATAAATGTACAAAGATAAATAGTGGTGATTGAGAAAAAATAAACTCAAACTTTAGTACTAGCTTCCACAAGAAGGAAATAAGTGGTATGCCTCGAACTCTATGACATGGTTCAAGGTGACACTACTAGAAAACCCCCTTTTAGCTACATTATAGTAGCAACACACCCTCAAAGTGTTTCTATGTCAGTGCATAAAGATGCTTTTGACACGATTTTGATAACATTAGATACGCTTACATTGTTAGTAGTCTTATAGAGATAGTTTTTTAACATGCTACTGAAATCATCTCAATTAGACACAAAGTTAGACACAATTTAAAGCGTCATTATTGTCGATACACGCTACAATATGTGTCAAATAATGTCTATAGCCATGAAAAGACACTTTTTTACGAGACTGTAAAAAACGTTTCAAAATGATGCATGGTTAGACATGCTTTGAATCGTGAGTAGCATGTAGGAACGTCATAAAGCGTATCAAATAAGTGTCATAACGGTTCTTCATAGGATAACTCAAAAGTAAAACATACTTATGTAAGTCAGATTTGTTGTGTAGGTGAGACGGTAAGGAATCTATGTGTGAGGTGAGAGATCTTGAGTTCAAATCCTACGCACCACACATATTAAACATACATAATCATGGATAGGTGTCCTCCACTAGTAGATGTGTTATAAATGTATCTAGGAGTTTGTCTCTATATTTTTCAACACACAATGAAGCGTTACTATACTACGTAACTACACCACTAACCACGATATAAATGTGTCTCTAAAATTGTATAAATGCAAGTAGACTCGCTTAACGAATCAGACTCTACGAAGCATGACACGGTTGTTGGTATTTGTTAAGCCTACAGAAATATAATGATGGATAATCCGCAAGCGCACGGATACCGGTGAGCATTCCACCCGGGAGAGGGTTTTGAATATCGAATCCACACGGAGAATGGTAAGAGAGTATCTGAGGTATATAACTAATCACTGAGTACCTATCAAGGACTTGACAGAAAGAGAGATAAGGAAAACTTAAGGATGTCTGGTTCTTATTCTCACAAGCTATATTGTTCTTATGGGGTGATTGTCTGAAGGCACACTTAGGAAAGGGATCAGAACCTCCCTAGAATCTATGGGGGAGTCCTACTATTTTTATAGACGGGAGGTAGACTGCAAAGGACAGACGGGAACTAGGTCACTTCCCGCTTCTACCATACGATCTAGAATATAGAAGGCATTCATAAGCTAGCTAGTCTAAGCACCACGTTTACACTAAACATGCAACTTTAACTCAAGAGCGATATGATTTAAAGTACTCAAAGAGTTATGAACTGTAAGAACAATAAAAACAATGTTACTCACTTGAATAAGAAGTCGATCTTTCCACAAGGTCCCAGGATCAGGCTCCAATGGAGTTGATCCCAAAGGTAGAAGATGAAGAGGAGACACCGACAGGTCCGGGCCTTCCGTCAGCTTTGCCTCAACCGCTCTCTAATCCTCTCGAACAATATTAGCTAAATCTAAATAGATCGTGGCTCTAATCTCTCATCTTGATACTAACTCTCCAACTCTAATTCTAATCTAGAGCTCTAATCTCATATAGGCTTGGAGGATCTGATAGAATAAATTGTTGTCTGCCCTAGGTCAGGGGGTCTGCTTATATAGCCCGAAGGAGATGACGTGCACCGTACGATCAAACCGACCTAAATTGTGGTTTAGATTGATCCTCATAGGTGGTGGAAGAACATTCCGGAAGTTGGGCCCATTTGGTTCCTGGGGGGCCGACCCGCCCCACCACCAGGCCGCTCGGTCTAGGGTGGGCCCCCTTGGGGTCCACTTCGGCCAAGTGGGTCCTTGATCCTTCTAGATGCTTCTTTCTTAGGTGCTAAGTCACGTTGAGTTCCTGAGCCTTTTGGAGTCTTCTAGAGTTGTTTCTTTGCATATTTTCTGAATAGTCCCTGTAATTTCAGAGATTCACCAAAACTCGTGGAAATTGTCAATATAAACCCTAATAAGGTGGTCTAATTATATTTTATTCCTTTTCCAGTAAATGTGAGGGATAAAATTCATAGATAAAATGTGTCAACAAACTCCACCACACTTAGGCTTTTAGTCGACCTCGATAAAAGGATGGTTTACAACCGTAGAGACAAGAATCAACATAATTATACTCCTTAGTCATATATGTACTTAGGGAAAATCTGAGCATAGTCAGAAACATATCACCTTTTATTTCTCAAATCAAGTCAATGGAGAGTTGTTGAATAAGTTTTGAAAAGAAAATGCAGCCTTGCTTACTCCTTTGTAATACTCTCAAATATATGTGATGTTTTTAGAATGTAAAGATGTAGTAGACTTACCTTGCATATATTGCTGGGAACAAAATTGTATCCATGAAGAGGCCTGTCACAGGTCTTAGATCAAGATATGTGTGTGTTAAATTTTAAAAACCATTGCTCTGACTTTAGAATCTTTTTTGTTTTCCCATTTTTTAGAACAAGGTATCCAGCTATTTTGTGGAGAGTTGGGTTCTACTCACCCTCGGACACGCGTCCATTATTACTCTCTACTTATTATTTTACATAAGTGGGCCCTACTCACCCTCAGAAACATGTCCATTATTCTTCTCTTTTTTATGCCTTTTTTGAGAGGGGGGTTCTTCTGACCCGCGGAACACTTGTCCATTTTCTCCTCTCTCTCACTTTTCTCTCCACTCATAATTTTTTTCTTTTCTTTCTGGCTTTTTCTCTCTTCTTCTTTTGTTAGTTGTACCCCTTTTTTATGATATGGGAGACAGACATCAAAAATCTTAGAGCATAGATACTTTAGTGAAAGTAGTGTACGTGATCTTGATCATAGACTTAGACAAAACTTCAGCATAGCTCTAGATTTGACAAAGCTCAATACAAGTAAGGAGCATTAATCAAATTTATTTTCAATGAATGCTCTATTGGGATATATTATTGATCACAAAGGAGAAACTTAGCTAATGATTTTTAAAGCACTCTCCATAGACAAGATAAAAGAAAGATGGTTCTCATTATTCTAACCTCATTCTGATCATCCCAAAAGCAATAAATATTTCTAAGAGCATAAACATGGGAAATTTATCTTTTAGGTTATCAGGACATTTTAGTAGGGCATCTTTATTAAAATTGAAACGGAAAGAAAATTACACAAATTTAAAAAGTTCAGGAAGCAAACCGAGCGGTGGACAAGACGTGGCTGAACTGGGTTCTGCTGTGGTTCGTCGTGTGAGTCGTTATTTCTGTGCTTTTCCCGTTTTTCTTGATTTTGGTCGTGGAATATGCTGTTTGGTCATCTGTTCTTCTCCCCCACACTTGTTTTCTGTTATCTTGCATGCACAATATGGTGGAGACAAAAACATATCCAGAAAAAATATATATAGGCAAAAATAACATGTGGAATACTTCTTTATTAAAGGAGAGAGCACTTTATTAAACAACTAAACCGAATTAACTAACTCGAACTAACTATCACTAATGTGCTCTCTAACAAAGGTGTTTACAAAGGGCGCTTGCCCTTCTTAAGGTCGCGGCTATGGTCTTTCTCATTGTCCCTACGTTTCTTTGATTCTAACAGTCTGAGGACGGTCTTGGTGAGGGAAGTGTTGACGCGGTTGATCTCACAAGTAAAGAAGCAACACTGGTTTGACAACAATATCACAGCCATAGTTAACTAGCTTGACAACAATATCACAAAATTCATGCGATAAGGAGGAATGCAAAAAAATTCCTAAGAACCATATATAATATTAGCCCACACAGTTTCATCAGCATGAAATTTTCCTCCAACTACGATCACCTATTCCATGAGGAATGTGGCAATTCTATCACGAACATAGACCAGCATGATTTTGTGGAGAGGATGCTCATATAGCCCTAATGTCTGGTATAACAATGTCACCAGTCAGGACACATACATAAGTGGTTACCAAACATGTGCAGTGCTAATAAGCAAGAACTGCGCTCAGTTGCAGGTTTTACAATTGAAGATCCCAAGAAAGTACCTTATTTGAGCATCAATCTTTTAATTTAAGCATGTGATAGGTGCAATAGAAGCCGCAGAGCGTGGAACTAGAAGGTTGTTGGTGGCATTGCAATAAATGTACAAAGAAAAATAGTGATGATCGAGAAGAAATAAACTCATGCTTTAGTACTAGCTTCCACAGGAAGGAAATAATAAGTGGTATGTACCTCAAACTCTATAACATGGTTCAAGGTGACACTACTAGAAAACCCCCTTTTATCTACGTTATAGTAGCAACACATCCTCAAAGCATTTCTATGTCAGTGCATAAAGATGCTTTTTGACACGATTTTGATAACATATCAAAGTGTCACGATATTAGACACGCTTACATTGTTAGTAGTCTTGTAGAGATACTTTTTTAACACGCTACTAAAATCATCTCATTTAGACACAAAGTTAGACACGATTTAAAGCGTCATTATTGTCAATACACGCTACAATATGTGTCAAATAATGTCTATAGCCATGAAAAGACATTTTTTTACGTGACTGTAAAAAACGTTTCAAAATGATGCATGGTTATACATGCTTTGAATTGTGAGTAGCATGTAGGAACGTCATAAAGCGTATCAAATAAGTGTCATAATGGTTCTTCATAGGATAACTCAAAAGTTAAACATACTTACGTAAGTCAGATTTTTGTGTAGGTGAGATCGTAAGGAAGCTATGTGTAAGGTGAGAGATCTTGAGTTCAAATCGTACGCACCGCACATATTAAACAAACATAATCATGGATAGGTGTCCTCCACTAGTAGATGTGTTATAATTGTATATAGGAGTTTGTCTCTATATTTTTCAACACACAATGAAGCGTTACTATACTACGTAACTACACCACTAACAATGATATAAATGTGTCTTTGAAATTGTATCAATGCAAGTAGACTCGCTTAACGAATCCGACTCTACAAAGCATGACACGGTTGTTGGTATTTATTAAGCCTACATAAATATTATGATGGAGAATCCGCAAGCACATGGATACCAGTGAGCATTCCACCGCTCTCTAATCCTCTCAAACAAGATTAGCTAGATCTAAATAGATCGTGGCTCTAATCTCTGAACTTGATACTAACTCTCCAACTCTAATTCTAATCTAGAGCTCTAATCTCAGATAGGCATGGAGGATCTGATAGAATGAATTGTTGTCTGCCCTGGGTCAGGGGGTCTACTTATATAGCCCGGAGGAGATGACGTGCACCGTACGATCAAACCGACCTAACTTGTGGATTAGATTGATCCTCATAGGCGGTGGAAGAACATTCCTGAAGCTGGGCCCATTTGGTGCCAGGGGGGCTGACCGGCCCCACCACCAGGCCGCTTGGTCTGGGGTGGGGCCCCCTCAGGGTCCACTTCGGCCAGGTGGGTCCTTGATCCTTGTAGATGCTTCTTTCTTAGGTGCTAAGTCACGTTGAGTTTCGGAGCCTTCTGGAGTCTTCTAGAGTGGTTTCTTTACATATTTTTTGAATAGTCCCTGTAAATTCAAAGATTCACCAAAACTCGTGGAAATTGTCAATAGAAACCCTAATAAGGTGATCTAATTATATTTTAGTCATTTTTCTAGTAAATGTGAGGGATAAAATTCATAGATAAAATGTGTCAACATACTCGCCCACACTTAGGCTTTTACTCGTCCTCGATAAAAGGATGGTTTACAACCGTAGAGACAAGAATCAACATAATTATACTCCTTGGCCATATCTGTACTTAGGGAAAATCTGAGCATAGTTAGAAACAGGTCACCTTTGTTTCTCAAATCAAGTCAATGGAGAGTTTTTGAATAAATTTTGAAAAGAAAATGCAGTCTTGCTTACTCCATTATGATACTCTCAAATATATGTGAAGTTTTTAGAATGTAAAGATGTAGCAGACTTACCTTGCATATATTGCTGGGTCAAAATATGTGTCCATGAAGAGGCCTGTCACAGGTCGTAGATCAAGATATTTGCGTGTGTCAAATTTTAAAAACCACTGCTATAACTTTAGAATCTTCTGTCATTTCCCATTTTTTAAACAAGGTATCCAACTAATTTGTGGAGAGTTGGGTTCTACTCACCCTCGGACACACGTCCATTATTACTCTCTCACTTATTATTTTAGAGAAGTAGGCCCTACTCACCCTTGGACACATGTCCATTATTCTTCTCTTTTTTATGCCGTTTTCCTGAGAGGGGGTTCTTTTGACCCGTAGAACACTTGTCTATTTTCTCCTCTCTCTCACTTTTCTCTCCACTCATAATTTTTTTTCTTTTGTTTTTGGCTTTTTCTCTCTGCTTCTTTTTTAGTTGTACCCGTTTTTTATGATATGGGAGCCAGAGATGAAAATCTTAGAGCATAGATACTTTAGTGAAAGCAGTGTACGTGATCTGGATCATAGACTTAGACAAAACTTCAGCATAGCTCTAGATTTGAAAAAGCTCAATACAAGTAAGGAGCATTAATCAAATTTATTTTCAATGAATGCTCTGTTGGGATATATTATTGATCACAAAGGAGAAACTTAGCTAATGATTTTTAAAGCACTCTCCATAAACAAGATAAAAGAAAGATGGTTCTCATTATTCTAACCTCATTCTGATCATCCCAAAAGCAATAAATATTTCTAAGAGCATAAACATGTGAAACTTTATCTTTTAGGTTATCAGAACTTTTTAGCAGGGCATCTTTATTTAAATTCCAAACAGAAAGCAAATTACAAAAATTTAAAAAGTTTAGGAAGCAAACCGAGTGGTGGACGAGACGTGGCCGAACTAGGTTCTGTCGTGGTTCGTCGTGCGAATCATTTGTTCTGTGCTTTTCCCGTTTTTCTTGATTTTGGTCGTGGAAGATGCTGTTTGGTCGTCTGTTCTTCTCCCCCACTCTTTTTTTCTGTTATCTTACATGCATAGTATGGTGGAGACAAAAACATATCCAGAATATATATATATAGGCAAAAATAACTTGTGGAATACTTCTTTATTAAAGGAGAGAGCACTTTATTAAACAACTAAAGTGAACTAACTAACTCGAATTAACTATCACTAATGTGCTCTCTAACTAAGGTGTTTACAAAGGGCGCTTGCCCTTTTTAAGGTCGCGGCTATGGTCTTCCTCATCGTCCCTACGTTTCTTTGGTTCCAACAGTTTGAGGACGGTCTTGGTGAGGGAAGTGTTGACGCGGTGGATCTCTTTGCAAGTTTCTGCAGGCTTGCTACTGCCAGGCTGTAATAGTGTGTTGATCCTTAAAAACCCTAATATGGCCCATTACGGCCCGAAATTAATATTCGTGGGAAAACAAAAGAAATCTATTTCATCTAAATCCTCCGACTCTTTATTGGGCTCTAAAAATATTGTAAGACGTTGACCATTTACCTTGAATAGCGTACCTTCTTCGTCTTGAAGAGTGATGGCTCCATGTGATGATGAATTCACCACCTTGTATGGTCCGTCCCCCTTGCTTCGTAGCTTTGTGTGCCCAAAGAGTCGTACCCTGGAGTTAAAAAGTAATACCTGATCGCCTGGGTTGAATTCTTTCTTTATGATTCTCTTGTCGTGCCATCTCTTGGTTCTTTCCTTGTAGATCTTGGCACTTGGATACCCCTTCTCTCTCTATTCTTCTAGCTTGGACAGTTGCATTTTCCATTTTGTTCTGGCTGCTTCAAAGTCCATGTTCCATCTCTTTATTGCCCAATGAGCCTTGAATTCTAGCTCAACCGGCAAGTGACATGTCTTCTCGTAGACCAGTTGGTAGGGAGACATTCCAATAGGTGTTTATAAGCTATCCGATAAACCCAAAGTGCTTCGGGTAGCTTGTCTTTCCATTTTATCCCCATTTTGGTCCACCGTCTTTTGTAGAATGTTCTTGATCTGCTTATTGGACGTCTCTGCTTGACCACTTGTTTGCGGGTGGTAAGGAGTAGCGACATTGTGCTGGATCGCATGGTTCATGAGGTATTTCTCGAAGCGCTTGTCGATGAAATGGGATCCTCCATCACTTATCACTAACCTTGGCGTACCAAATCTCGGAAGTATTGTCTCTTAAAACATTCTTATTGAGCTTTTGTGGTCAGCAGATCTGCATGGCAAGGCTTCAACCCATTTGGAGATGTAGCCAACTGCCACTAAGATGTACTCGAATTTTCCGAATTTTGGGAATGGTCCCATGTAGTCAATTCCCCAGACATCAAAGAGCTCAATTTGAAGGTTGGTTGTCAGTGGAATGGCATTTATGGAATTGATGTTTCCATGCCTCTGACAGGAGTTGCACCTTCGTACGAAATCTTTTGTGTCTTGATACATGGTTGGCTAGAAAAATCTGCTTTGCCAAATCTTTGCATGTGTGCGGAAAGCTCCATAATGACCTCCATATGGTGATGAGTGGCACTTCTCAATGATCTTCATTCCTTCTTCTGCCGGTACACACACCTCCTGAGTAACCCGTTAGAGCATACTCGAAAAAGGTATGGTTCATCCCACAGGTGATGGCGACTCTCGTAAATAAGCTTTTTCTTGTCAGCTCCGGGTCGTACATACCTTGCAACCATAAAACTAACAATATCTGCGTACCAGGGGTTTGACCGGGTGATCTGATAGAGCATGTCATCCCACATTGCGTCATTGATGGGTAGTTCCTATGGTTTCTCAAAATACATTCTAGACAAATGATCGGCAACATAATTTTCTACTCCCTTCTTATCTTTCATTTCTAAGTCAAATTCTTGGAGAACCACAATCCATCTTATTAATCTAGGTTTAGCATCTTTCTTAGTGAGCAAATATTTTAAAGCAGCATGACCAGTGTAAACAATAACTTTTTCTCCTACTAAGTAAGATCTAAACTTGTCAATGGCATAAACAACAGCTAGCAGCTCTTTTTCAGTTGTGGCATAATTGAGTTGAGGTCCTGTCAAAGTTTTACTAGCATAAGAAATGGCATGATGTTTCTTGTCCTTTCTTTGCCCCAAAACAGCCCCCACAGCATAATCACTTGCATCACACATAATTTCAAAAAGTAAAGACCAATCAGGGGGTTGTATTATGGGTGCAGAAATAAGAGCATTTTTTAGAGTTTCAAAAGATTTAAGATAAGCATCATCAAAGTCAAAAAAAGCATCTTTAGCAAGCAAGTTTGTAAGAGGTCTAGCAACATGAGAAATATCTTTTATAAACATTCTATAGAAACCATCATGGCCAAGAAAACTTCTGATTCCCTTAACATTAACAGGTGGAGGTAGTTGTTCAATTACTTCTATTTCAGCTCTATCTACCTCAATTCCTCTTTCAGAAATTAGATGGCCTAGCACTATTCCTTCTCTAACCATGAAATGACATTTTTCCCAATTATGTACTAAGTGCTTTTCTTCACATCTTTGCAAAACCTTATCCAAGATTTCTAGACAATCATCAAAAGTTTTTCCATAAATAGAAAAATCATCTATGAAAACTTCCATGATCTCTTCAATCATATCAGAGAATATAGACATCATACATCTTTGAAAAGAAGTTGGAGCATTACATAGCCCAAAAGACATTCTACGGTAAGCACAAGTTCCATAAGGACATGTAAAAGTGGTTTTGCTCTGGTCACTTGGATGGATTGGGATTTGGTGATATCTAGAATATCCATCAAGAAAGCACAAGAAATAGTGATTTGCCAACCGCTCTAACATTTCATCAATGAAGGGCAGTGGAAAGTGATCTTTCCTTGTGGCTTTGTTGAGTTTTCTTTAATCTATGTACATACGCCAACCCGTGACGGTTCTCTGAGGAATTAATTCATTCTTCTGATTTTTCACAACTGTCATGCCCCCCTTTTTAGGCACAACTTGCATGAGGCTCACCCACTCACTATGTGGCACATGATATATAATCCCGACGTGTAACAGTTTCAGAACTTCTTTCTTCACTACCTCTCTCATCGCATTGTTGAGTCTTCGTTGTGGCTCTCTAGATGGTAGAACATCAGGGTCTGTAGGAATGCGATGAGTGCAAAGGGCAGGACTGATGCCCTTAAGGTCTCGAAGCGAGAAGCCAAAGGATGAGCGATGTTGTTCTAAGATGGTTATCAGCCTATGAGTCTCTTCCTGAATGAGTTGGTCATTAATGATCACAGGAGGCTCAGAATCATTGTGCAAAAAGGCAAATCTAAGACCAGGTGGTAAAGGTTTAAGCTCAATGGGAGGTCTTGATGGTTCCTCGGTTTCATCGAGGGGCTAAGATTCTGTAGGATTTTCTTCTTCCTCCTCGATGAAGAATTCAGTGACATCTTCTTGATTGGATTCTATGAAATGTTCTACAGATGCTTCATTCACCTCTTCCATTGGGCCAGGTTCAGGACTGGGTTTGGTCTTAGTATGGATCGAATGTGAGAAGTGTAAGGGAACTTTAATGGTTTTGCCTAGGCAAACATCAAGTTTCCCTGTGTGTCCTTCTTTAAGGAGTTTTTCTAAAGGATAGCCTATTAAAAGATCAAACTCCTTAATATCACAAATGTGAAAGCTCAGGTGAATTGACATGTCGTAAACTGAAACAGGTAAGACATAGAGAATTCTCGAACTTTGAATAATTTGTCCTGAGGAGCACTTTAATAATTCCGTTGTGGGAGATAATGGCTTGTTTTTAATAAACTGATGGAAAAAGGATAAGGCCATTATATTGATTCACAACTGGATTAAAGGGCACCAAAGGGGGTTCCATTGATTGTACATTGAATTGGTACAGAAGGTGAATCCAAATGGACTACATCAGAAGAAAACTCTGACTCTTCCAACCATTCTCCACTCATGATGGATGCAAGCTCCACAGTGTGTTCTCTTGAGAAGGTTTTCTCAAAAGGGTCTATCTTCTCATGAGAAGAAGATGTTTGCTTTCGAGGCCTCTTCTCTTTATGATATTTCGAGGTGTTTCCATAATCGGAAAATAAATCTGTGACAGCCTGCCCAGGAAAATACCGTACTATTGCCTAAACCAAACCACCTTGGTCATTAAGCAATAAAAAAGTATCAGCCTATCGTTAGTTGCCGGGTTAACGCCCAGTAGATCACTTGGATATTAACAAAGGATCAACATTATGCATTAAAACTCACGCGAAGGCGAGTCCAGAGCACACTACACCATTTAGAACAAAACTACCCCGAAGGGGTTTAAGTATTACAAATCATTGTTCACGACAGGAAGTAAAGGTTCAGAGTTTGGAAACAACAAAAATATAAACACTAGCGCAACAGTAAACATCACAGGAGGCCGTCTGTGATGCCATCACTTGTCGTCATCCACCCATTCCAGCTCCCAGTCGGGTGGAATCTCACCAGGTCAAACAACACTTGCAACAACAGTTTTCAAAGCAAGGCTGAGTATACTAATACTCTGCAAGACTTAACCGTCGGGTGATAACTACATCACCGAACTCTAGACATGAGAGGCTTTTTGGCCGGTGGAGTTCCTTTGCTGAAGAGCAACAAAGAGTATGTCCTTACATTCAATATTTTAGCACAAATTCTAGTTGATTAACATTTCTAAGTGTGCCAACTAATTCAATCAAGAATTGTACAAACAATTAATTCAAGCAGTAAACTTCACCAAGTTCCGTCATTAAGGGATATCATGGCCAGTTGATTAAGCAGTCTCAGATAGCGGTGAGAGGCCGACAATCGATCGGTTTATAAGCTTGCAAGGTGGTCCTAAACACACGGAAGAATGCATACCCCAAAAAGGTCCAACAAAAACGAAACGGGGTATACACCGACTAGGTTGTTCCCGTCGATCTTCAGCTCAGGCTCGGAACCTACAATCCTTGGTACAAGGCTTACAAGCTCGCCCACACACGAACGCCCAGACTCACGCAGGTACCACACTGTTGCAAGCAGGGGGACACATCTCTGTGCCCCAGGGGTAGTAGGGAAAGGTTCCCTTGCCGCGTCAAACGGGTACTAGGCTTACCGGTCCCATTCCCGACAAGTGTTTAGTACGTTCAAAAGCTTAGCCCACGAAAGCCACTGGACCGGAGCCCAAATCCCATGCTCTTACGACATGAGCAATCCATTATAAAGATCTTATGATTCCAACATAAGAACCTATTCTCACGAGTGACGAACATCCTAATCTATTCCAACATAAGATTTAATTGACGATTTTTAATTTAATTAATTATAAACAACATATGACAACCATGGAAAGTACGGTTGGCCATATTCACCTTAACAAACACACATTTGGTATAACCTTTCTATTTAAATAATTTCTTACAGTGCCTTATTATTTATTCTTTTTGATAATGATTGTGTACATATTTTATGTAAATAAAATTTAGCTTTCACAAGGGTTGATCTTTATCATTTTAAAATGATTTACATCACACACATATGGCCTTTATATGTGAAGTTGATGATTTTCTCATTTGATTTAATATTAAGCTTTAAAAGGCTTCCATAGCTTTTATTCACAAACAACTTAATAAAATTCAGTGGGATGTGTTATGAAGCATTTCCAAACCTATACAAGTCACTGCACACACATGCACACTTAGGAGAGCTATGAATTTAACTATACCGAAAATAACAAAAGCTAGTTATCCAAACATGAGAAATGCATACAAAAATAAATACACTTCAAAAATGATTCCAACTTTCTCACACAAAGCCTCTGGTCCAAAACTAAGCTAGGAATGAAACATATACACCTAGAACCATTATAAATCTTGAGTTATGCATTTACAGAGAAACTTAGACACATTTCAAGAATAAATAGTTCTGACAAATATAAAATTGTGATTAATTCACCATAGGTGCCTTTTGGCATAAAAAGACAGCATGCAAAAGTTGGGCACAAAAACTTAATTATTTCTAGCTACAAAAATCATTTAGTCAGATTCTACATAAAGAGAAAACAATTCATATAACAAGATTTACAACATAACTTTGTGCAATCTTTGGCACAGGATCTAGGCATGGTATAACACACAACATATCCAAACATTAGCTACAGAGGACTTGTAGATTTTGAGATACAACAGATCTAGGTTTTTCACATTTCTATTTTTCGTGTAAACACTATCAGGAAAAAGTATGGCAGTGCTCTGTAAAAGTTGTAGAATTTTTCACAGTGAATCCAACAAAATTTAGTTTGCATGTTTATGATTTCTCTACGATTTTCTATGGATTTTACAAGATTTAGCAAAAGCCATTTACTATTTGAGATGAGATTCGGTTTTACCCTAAGGTCCCAGAGACTTTCTTTCTATTACAGATAGGCCCTTGGTTTACGAATAAGGCCCTGGAAAGACTTGGAGCTTTGCAATGTGGTCCTAGGGGCATGGCCGATGGTAGCTCGCCGGAATTCCGACGGTCCGGTGACCGGGACCAGCCGGGGACAGGCGAAGGGCGGTGGGTGCTCACCTAGGCTCGGTTTGTTGCCGGAGACGGGGAGGAGAGATCGCCGATGAGCAGGCCCGACGGCGTGGTGGCTCGGCGGCCGCTGGAGCACCGCTCCGGTGAAGGGGGCGGCACCGGCAGTGCAACAAACGACATGGGGAGGTTGTGTGGGACTGTGAGCCGTTAGGGCGCTTGGTCGGTGGTGGTAGGGTCGGGAGACAGGAGCTTGCCATGGGGGGCGTCGATGGCGGACGGCGACGTCGGCCTGCGCGTGGGACAACGGGCGGCCTTTATAGCCGGGCGGCTCCCTGTCTTCACGACGAAGGAATGCCTTGTGCTTCAATGCCACGGTACAACGTTTGGCCTCTGTAGGCGCGCTCGGAAGGGGGCACGGGACGGGCCGCTGGTCGCACGCGATGGCGAGTACGGCGCAGGAAAGGACGGCATGCGTCCCTAGGAGGCAGGCACGAAGGGAGACCTGCGGCTCGTGCCTCGATGCGGTGGGGCCGGGCCCGTACGGACGCCGAGGCGGCGCGATGCAGGCCAAGCCGGCAGGGCACCTGGCGCGCCGGCGGCGCCCTGGAGCGCGACCGAGCTACATTTCAGCTGGTCAACCCTACTTTGACCGTGCGTTTCTCCAAAAATTTGAACTGTGCAACAAAAACGGTAGATAAAAAGTTGTAGATGAGACATCCCTCTACAACATTTGCAAAGGTTGTCCTATGTTTTTCTCGACTGTTTGAGCAGGAACGCCAAGCAAAGTTCGGGTTTTGTAGAGTGCTGATGAATAGTGAAAACTGCAGTTGACCAGGCTTTTCACACTCTTCCACTCAAAAGTTGAAATACCATCCAACATGAAAGTTGTGTCCCTCAAAAAACTGGACAACTTTTATATTGGTAGAATTTGAAGTGTTTAGGTGAAATTTGGAGAACGCGGCAAAAGTTCCAGAAGGACAAGGAGTGACAAGGGGTTTGACTAGGGTTTTAGCTAGTGTTTGACCAAGCTTTGACCACAAAAGTGTTTTGACTTAATTAAGAAAGTAATTAGCACTAATTAAGGTAATTAAACATCTGAGGTGTTACTGCCTACCCCCCTTAAAAGGAATCTCGTCCCGAGATTCGAAAATTAAAGACAAAGGTAGGGTAAGGTTCTTACTGTTTCGCGATTTAAGAAAACCCGGATACTTGGTGTTGAGGAAGTGCTCGGTCTCCCAAGTAGCTTCTTCTTCAGTATGGTGACTCTGTTGTATCTTGTACATCTTCACGGTATGTCTCCTAGTTTTTCTTTCTTTTTGATCTAGCACTCTCAGCGGATGCTCGACCACTGAAAAATCTGGCTCGATCCAAGCATTCGCTTTCGTGATGACCTCTGTCCCGGGTACCTTCACACCTTTCTTCAATTGTGTCACATGAAACACATTGTGCAGAACCGAGAATTGATCCGGAAGTCGGATGCGATAAGCGACTGATCCACATACCTCGATGATCTCGTATGGGCCAATATATCGTGGTGCTAATTTCTCTTTGACGCCAAATCTCTGTACACCTTTGGTCGGTGAAACCTTGAGGTATACGTAATCACCCACTTCATAGTGTCGGGGTGCTGTCCCTTTGTAATGGTAATTCTTTTGTCTCATTTGAGCTAACTTCAAGTTTTCTCTAATCACTTCCACCTTTTCTTCTGTGTCTCTAACTTAATTTGGACCAAAGAGCGTTCGCTCCCCGGCTTCTGACCAATTCAAAGGAGTTCGACATCTTCGTCCATAAAGAGCTTCAAATGGTGCCATCTTCAAACTGGCTTGATAACTATTGTTACAAGAGAATTCTACCAAAGATCAACACTTGTCCCAACTCTTGTCGAAATGCATGATGCTCACTCTCAACATGTCTTCCACAATTTTATTGACTAGCTCAGTGTGACCATCGGTCTGAGGATGATAACATGAACTACGAATCAATTTGGTTCCCAAAGATTCATGCAATTGTTCCCAGAAACGAGCCACAAATTGAGTACCTCGATCAGAAACAATGGTCTTGGGAATCCCGTGCAGGCGCACAAGTTGATCGACATGGAGTTCTACATAATTTGGACGGAGTAAGTGGTGTGCACTGCGATGAAATGAGCAGTCTTGGTCAATCGGTCCACTATAACCCAGATAGAATCCTTCCTTCTGGCGGTCGGGGGTAAACCCACGATAAAATCCATACTTATGTCATCCCACTTCCACAAAGGTATAGTCAACGGTTGAAGTACACCAGATGATTTCAAATGGCTGGCTTTGACTCGATGATAAGTATCACACTCTGCAACATATTTAGCAATGTCTACTTTCATGTTTGACCACCAAAAGTTTATCTTGATACATTTTGGTGCTTTCGGAATGAATAGAGAATTTGGAACGATGAGCTTCGTCGAAAATTTCCTTTCGGAGTTCCGGATCAACAGGAACTACAAGACATTGCTCAAACCTCACCACATCCTTTGAATCCTTATGGAAACAACTATATTTAGGGTCTTCTTCCGCTAATTTCTGTTTTATTAGCTAGACGCCTTCATCATTGAGTTGAGCCAAAACGATTCTGTCATATAGATTGGACTCAGCAAAGATAGCATTCAGATTTCCTTGCCCCACAATTTCCAATCGGAGCTTCCTCAAGTCATCCCACAAAGTCTCACTATACGACTCCACGGTTAAGCAGTTGCAGTGAACCTTACGGCTAAGCGCATCTGCAACAACATTGGCTTTTCCGGGATGATTGTGTACTTCTAGATCATAGTCTTTTATCAATTCCAACCATCTTCTCTGCCTCATATTCAATTCCGATTGGGTGAAGATATACTTAAGACTCTTGTGATCGGTGAAGATATTACAACGGTTTCCCATAAGATAATGCCTCCAAATCTTGAGAGCATGAACAACAGCTGCTAACTCAAGATCGTGGGTCGGGTAATTCACTTCATGGGGTCGAAGCGATCGTGAGGCATAGGCAATGACTCGATTTTCTTGCATGAGAACACAACTGAGACCAGTGCCCGAAGCATCACAAAAGACTTCAAACGGTTTAGAATTATCCGGCTGCACTAGCACTGGGGCTGTAGTCAGATGTTGCCTCAATGTGTGGAAAGCTTTTTCACAATCTTCGCTCCACACAAACTTGACTCCCTTCTTTAATAGTACAGTCATAGGTTTAGCGATCCTGGAAAAATCCGGAATGAAACGATGATAACAACCTGCTAAACCCAGAAAACTACGGATTTGATGTACGGTCTTGGGTGGTTTCCAATCTATAACCTCTTGTACTTTGCTAGGATCCACAGATATGCCATCCTTGGAAATAGTGTGCCCCAAAAATTTCACACTATCCAACCAAAATTCACATTTGGAGAACTTTGCATAAAGCTTGTGATCTCGCAAACGTTGCAAAACAACTCGGAGATGTTCTGCATGTTCTTCTTCATTCTTGAAATAGATTAGGATGTCATCAATAAATACTACTACAAACTTGTCCAGCTCTGTCATGAATACAGAGTTCATTAGATACATGAAATAAGCAGGTGCATTAGTAAGACCAAAGGACATCACCAGATACTCATAAAGACCGTATCGGGTGGAGAAAGCTGTCTTGGGAATATCACATGGCCTGATCTTTATTTGATGATAACCTGGTCGAAGATCAATCTTGGAAAAAACTTTGGCTCCAGCCAATTGATCGAAAAGGACATCGATGCAGGGTAATGGATATTTATTCTTGATTGTTACCGCATTGAGAGGTCGGTAATCCACACATAACCTCAAGCTACCATCTTTCTTCTTCAAAAATAGAGCTGGGCAACCCCAAAGTGAAGAACTTGGGCGAATATAACCCTTATCTAGCAACTCTTGAAGTTGGGTCTTCAATTCTGCCAATTCCTTGGGTGGCATGCAGTAAGGTCTTTTGGAGATACGGGCTGTGCCAGGCTGAAGTTCGATGACAAACTCGACATCTCTATCGGGTGGCATACCCGGCAATTCATCGTGAAAAACATCCGCAAACTCTCGAACCACTGGAATTTCTTCCAGCTGAGAAGTGATGGCCACATAAGAATGAGGATTCACACCATCTTTGCAAGGTAGGTATAGAGTTGTGGCTCCAACAATTGGTGAGTTGATCTCTGCTATTCTCTCTGAAATATCCAGTCCTACCTTATGTCGGTTCATCCAGTCCATTCCTAGAATGACATCAATGGCTTCTAATCCCAAAATGATAAGGTCCGTGTCAACAGTTCTGCTGCCTAATTCCAAGGGTACTCCCCTGGTCACCAACTTGGAAGAGATGTTCCCTCCCGCTATTTTAATCGTAAATGCATCATTGGTTTTGCAAGAGTTCAGTCCTACTTTGCTCAGCATCTTTCCATTCATGAAACTATGTGTAGCGCCAGAATCAAACAACACACGGATAGGTTTGCCTCGAATAGAGAATGTGCACATCATTACTGGTGCTTTTTCTAGAGTATCACCCAAAGAAGTGAAACTGAGTCTGCCCTTCCTGGCTTAAGCAATCTTCTTCTTGCCCTTGTTGATGGGTTTGGAAACTTGTCTCTGATTAGGCTGAGTTAGCTTGTGCTGCCTGTTGGTCTGGCACGGTTGCAGGCTTGCCTTAGCGAAGTGCCCTGGTTCACCACATTTGAAACAACGACGCTCACTACTACCATTAGGACTAGGTACAATAGGTTTGTGAGTCAGCTGTTGAGTGTTAGGAAAGTGAAGATTTTCTTGAGTCCGATCCTGGGACGACATAGCCACTAACCTTTCCGACTGTGAAGCCTGCTCGAAGTCTGGGAATGTCTTCCGCATAATGCGTATCTTGCAACGCTGCGCATTATCGGGCATGGAGTTAGCCTTTCTTTTCCTCTCGTCTTGGACCCTCTTCATGGCATCTTCCTGGGAGATAGCTTTATTCACTAGCATGGGGTAGCTGCCAAATTTTACCAGATTCAGCCGTTCAAACAATTTACTATTCAGACCTTCGCGAAAAAGCTCCATCTTCTTCATGTCTGTATCCACATGATATCCTCCATACTGGCAGAGGTTATTAAATTTCTGTGTGTATTGGTACACCGTGTCTGACCCTTGCTTGAGAGCCAATAACTCTCTCGTTTTCCTATCGGTAAGTGCTTTAGGAATGTGATGGTCTCTGAAAGCCTTTTTGAATTCTTCCGAAGTGATTTCGTACTCAGGCTGTTGCATGGATTTGTAGTGTCCCCACCACATTAAAGCAGAACCACGAAGTTGCAATGCTGCGAATTTAGCCTTGCGTCCTTCTGAACATGGCAAGGTAAATACCGCAAACATGGCTTTAGTGGCCCGAATCCAATAATCAGCATCCAGGGGTTCTTCCGTCCCAGTGACCTGCGGGGGATTCATATCTAGAAAGTTCTTGTACTCGGTTACTTGACCTTGGGCATCAATCCGATTCCCATGGGGCTGTTGCTGCTGTTGCATGTGTAGAAGGATCTGGAGCAGCATCTCATTTTGAGTAGCCACTGATGTCGGGTCCGATGATGGTGGCGGCTGGTTGCGGCCACTGGTATCACTGAAACCATTCGGAGTGCTGCGTGTCGAACCCACCATCTGAAAAATTTGAGTTTTCATTAGTCACACATTCGTAAGCTTGTTCAACAATTGAACATGTATGACAAAACTCAAATTGACCAAATAGTCAGACTCGAGACAGTTGCACTGCATCGAATGACAATTCCAAAATTCCAAAACCAAAGTTCCCAAAAGGTTCAAAATTTTTTGGCAACTTGGCAGGTTCATGAGACTAAACTTGGTAGTCGAGGGTTAAGCTAGATGAGTCAGGAACAAAGTGCAAAGGTGCATGATTCGGATTGACGTGTTCTGGAAAGACGGCAAGACCTAGGTTTACTATATGAGCATAACTTGAGATTTGAAAACCTATGATCATGAAAAGGTTTCTAAGGAAAGATTTGGATAGATCTGGAGCACTTGGGTATAAATCACCTATACAGAAACTCTGCATAAAGGTCTGAGAAAAGGTCATGACAACATGGTCGACTAGACGGTCCAACAACAACACTTTAGACTCGGTTTATAGTTTGTAATTATTGTTATTATTATCATTAATTAAAAAGAACAACACATGTGATCTTTTTATTACTCAACATGATGCAGGAACAACCTATTCGTCCTCACCAAGCAATTAAGCCAAAATCGGGGTTAGTGCCGATGGCAAGGAAGCAATTACGTCTCTCCCTATAATAACTAGTCGAGACTATCGATACTCGCTTAGCGACTTGCGAACGTGGTTAGTGTACCTGCAGAAGATCATAGAACTCAACGAACCTTTCATGCCAGCACTCATGAAAGCGTCCACATACATTACCGTTCACTATAGAAACGTCATCCATGCGTTAAGCCGCTGCATGGACAGCGTCCAACCGCAGACACCCTCCATTTGAACGGAGTGTATCCTTGCCTCCCATATTCGACATGCGGAATGCACACGTATAAAACACATGGCGACCTCACAACTCATGACCAAACGTGAAGATGGGATATGTGGAAATGGATCACTCCATCAACCCTCGCAATTCCCGTGATGCGGTACAGCACACGTATAATACACGTGGCTCATCTAGTTTGGTTGTGCAAGAAAGTAAGTCGGACATAAAGTAAAGTGCTGGAAGCTAGCAAGATAAACCATAGATTAATAAGCCACCTGAAAGAACCCAAAAATTCCCTCTAGGGCCTCTCGGTCTAATTCCATCCTTAACGAACCAATGTATTTTGGAAATCCAAACAATCTTGGCAAATTTTATTCAAAAACCAGTGATGAAGGTTGTCAATTTAAACTCTAGTGCATATAATCGCACTGATACCAGCTGTGACAACCCGCCCAGGAAAATACCGTACTATTGCCTAAACCAATCCACCTTGGTCATTAAGTAATAATAAAGTATCAGCCTGTTGTTAGTTGCCGGGTTAACGCCCGGTAAATCACTTGGATATTAACAAAGGATCGACAATATGCATTAAAACTCACGCGAAGGTGAGTCCAGAGTACACTACACCATTTAGAACAAAACTGCCCCGAAGGGGTTTAAGTATTATAAATCATTGTTCATGAAAGGAAGTAAAGATTCAGAGTTTGGAAATAGCGGAAATATAAACACTAGTGCAACAGTAAACATCACAGGAGGCCGTCTATGATGCCATCACTTGTCGTCATCCACCCATTCTAGCTCCCAGCCGGGTGGAATCTCACCAGGTCAAACAACACCTGCAACAACAGTTTTCAAAGCAAGGCTGAGTATACTAATACTCAACAAGACTTAACCGTCGGGTGATAACTACATCACCGAACTCTAGACATGAGAGGCTTTTTGGCCGGTGGAGTTCCTTTGCTGAAGAGCAACAAAGAGTATGTCCTAACTTTCAATATTTTAGCACAAATTCTAGTTGATTAACATTTCTAAGTGTGCCAACTAATTCAATCAAGAATTGTACAAACAATTAATTCAAGTAGTAAACTTCACCAAGTTCCATCATTAAGGGATATCATGGCCAGTTGATTAAGCAGTCTCGGATAGAGCTGAGAGGCCGATAATCGATCGGTTTATAACCTTGCAAGGTGGACCTAAACACACGGAAGAATGCATACCCCAAGAAGGTCCAACAAAAACGAAACGGGGTATACACCGACAAGGCGGTTCCCGTCGATCTTCAGCTCGAGATCGACCTACATTCCTTGGTACAAGGCTCACTGGCTTGCCCACACACGAACGTCCAGACTCACGCACGTACCACACTGTTGCAAGCAGGGGGACACATCCCTGTGCCCCAGGGGTAGTAGGGAAAGGTTCCCTTGCCGCGTCAATCGGGTACTAGGCTTACCGGTCCCATTCCCGACAAGTGTTTAGTACGTTCAAAAGCTTAGCCCACGAAAGCCACTGGACCGGAGCCCAAATCCCATGCTCTTACCACATGAGCAATCCATTATAAAGATCTTATGATTCCAACATAAGAACCTATTCTCACGAGTGACGAACATCACTCGACTTGTACCGGTCCTATAGCATAGCAACTATCAACCTAGCATGCATTCCAGTAAAAGAACATAGGTACCTAGGGATCATGCATCTAGGGTTTCATTCAACTCCTGAAACTCAAATGCACAATCATAGCAACGATAATTGCATAAATTTTAAAAGCAGGGTTAATAATCCAGGGCTTGCCTTTGCTGGCAAGGTTGGTCTTGGGCCCTTCTGGACTTTGCTCCAGGTCTTGCTCTACAACGACATGGTGCACGTCTCCGTTAGCTCCTCCGTCTCCTCCTTCCGGCACACGCGTATAGCTACCGTCAGAAAGATCTACATGAGGATGCAAATGCAAGATTTAATTGACGACTTTTAATTTAATTAATTATAAACAACATATGACAACCATGGAAAGTACGGTTGGCCATATTCACCTTAACAAACACACATTTGGTATAACCTTTCTATTTAAATAATTTCTTACGGTGCCTTATTATTTATTCTTTTTGATAATGATTGTGTACATATTTTATGTAAATAAAATAATTTAGCTTTCACAAACAGCAAGGGATTTATCTTTATCATTTTAAAATGATTTACATCACACACATATGGCCTTTATATGTGAAGTTGATGATTTTCTCATTTAATTTAATATTAAGCCTTAAAAGGCTGCCATAGATTTTATTCACAAACAACTTAATAAAATTCAGTGGGATGTTGTTGACGGTGTATTTTGGTACACCAAACATGTTCATTACACTTTGGTTTGGATTTGATTATGGAACTAACCCGCCACTAGGCACACTAATCATATAACACGTTCATCTATGTGCATGCATTTGGAAGTGTTGTGTTTATGCAGGAAAACAGGGACATAAAGGACAGATTCGCAAAAAGTTTAAAGGAGCATTTACGTAGTCTTGTTCGTGTTCATGAGCTTCATGAAATCACTTCCAATGGTGGCAAGGACCAAAGTGCTACGTAGGAACACCCTAGGGGATTGAAGATTAAAAGATCGAACTTCATGCGCGGAGAACCTCCATCTTGGACGCGAGGATGACATCGTCAAAATCATGCAAGTGGAAGGGGCAAAGTGCATAATCACCTGAGGACCCACGGGAGCGAAGGGGCGACCGAACCGGGCCGAAATGGGATCTTCAACCCTAAAACCCTGGAGGTGCCGCCATTCGTAGGGGGAGAGCCATTCGCACCAGGAGGCCATCCACAAGCTAGAGAGAGAGGAGGGAGATCTCCGGAGGGGGATCGACCACCTCGAAGGAAGCACCCACAAGTGGAGAAGAAGGAAGACACCATCGGAAGTGAGACCATGATCAACGGTGCTATGTCTAGCACCTTGATGGGGTCATCTCCTTATTCATTCATGGGTTGTAATCGATTTTGAGATGTAATCGTACTTTGTTGTATTATCTATCTATCATCTTGTGTTGAACATACTTTAATGCTTAAGGTTAGCTACCATGCCGTAAAGAGAGTAGAGCTCCAATGCTTCCTTGGATCCATTCAATACGCCGTGTCCATCATAGGTCTAGTCATGATTACCTTCGCGTAGTGACAGTATGAGAGGAGGGAAAGGGCGAAACCGTGGTCACAACCCCCGATAGATTAGATTGGTTTTCTTGTTTAAAGTGATTGCATGTTCTAGTATCGTAGACCCATAGGCGAGTGTCTCCTATCTTGATAGCTTAATCATTCTCTCTGGTGTAGTTTAGTCATTCTCTAGTTTAATCATAGTTAGGGTTTGAGTAGTTAGTGAGTAGAGGTAGATCAAATGCTTGTAATCCCCTTGCTCCGCAGATTGACAAGAACCTTGGGAATCTCGTGGTGAAAAAGGTGTAGGTCTGTACGCTTGCGGATCGTAGGTGGATACGTCTTTTATCCGTCAACAAGCCCCTTTTTCTGGCGCCGTTGCCGGGGAGCAAGCTAGTTTACATCGTTTCGTTTGCATCTAACTTAGTTTTATACTTAGTTTATCTTTTGTTTGCTAATATCTAAAACATATTACCTAGAAAACCACTTTGTTTGTTTTTATTTTTGTTTTTATCTTGTTGTCTAGATGGCGTTCGTCAATCAACCCGTGGAAGAACCGGAGAAATCGCTAAGGGATTACGCTAGCCCTTGATGTGAAGACATAAAAGTACAAGAGTCGGATTCGAAGCTCGAAGCGACCAAGTATGAAATCAAATCCAAGATCATCGAGATGGTGGCAGCAAACCCGTTTGAAGGGATGGTTACGGAGAACCCATATAGACACATAAGGCATTTCATGACGCTATGCAGCACGGTGCGTCAAGAAGGAGTTCCCGATGAATGGTTCAAATGGAGTCTCTTTCCCTACTCACTTGCCTGTGAAGCAAAGACGTGGTACTCGTTTGCGTCCTTTGAAGTTGAAGGCAATTGGAACAAGTTGACAAAGAAGTTTTCCGAGAAGTTCTTTCCAATTAGCAAGGTTCAACATCTAAGGAGGCAAGTGATCACTTTCACGCAAGGAGAAGAGGAAGGGATAGACCAAGCTTGGAATAGGTTTAATGAGTTGATCGAACAAGGACCAAGACTCGGCTTCTCCGGTGACGTACTCTTACATACATTTTTCCTTTCCCTAACCCCTAGTTGTATGCAACACGTCCAAATGTGTGCAGGTGGGGATCTCATGGAGAAAACACTCACGGAAGCCGCTCAACTTCTACAAAAAATTAGTAAAGCGGCTGCCATGCGAAGAGATTGGGAAACAAGACTTGCGGGAGAGCCGGAATATAACTCAAGAATGAAGAAGTGTGCTGAATTTTCTAAAGAGGCAACCCCGGAAGTCACAAAAGAGGAGCCAATCCCGGAAAAGCTTGAAGAAGAACACATCAAGTCAAGAACTACCCCGAGCGTTGACTTCGCCGTATCGAATGAAATAAACAAGAGAAGCATGTCAAGCGTGAAGCCACTAAGGGAGTTCAAACCAATGGATTGGGTTCCCATCGATTACGGAGAAGTATTCGATAAGAGAAGACGGTTCCCTAGTCAAAAGGGGATGGCAAGAGCATTGGAAGTGGATTTCCCACCGGAAAAGAAAGTGGAAGATTCATACGACCTTGAAACCACCGGTGAGATCTTTCAAAAGCTCTTTGGAGATGATGAAGTGGATCCGGAACACATAGCCGAGGTGAAGAGAATCATGGGGATCAAGCCCGAAGCATCACCATACGCTCGCCTCGCCGAAGTTTACGCGATAGGATCCGAAGAAGAAGAGAAGACGGCACCACACTTGAGTTGTGAGATCAACGGAGTTCAATGCAAAACTTTGTGCGACAACGGAGCCCAAGTAAGTGTCCTATCTTCTAAAATTTACGATAAAGTTCAAGACCACAACCTAGACTTAGCTCCAACATCAACGAAATTAATTATGGGAGATGGTGGAACTATTAGACCTCTAGGTATTGCTTGCAACATGAATATAAAAATCTCTGGAAAATGTATACCAACCGATTTCTTTGTTATTGATGCTTACCATAGTAATCATGATCACATAATCCTAGGTAGGCCCTTTCTTAAGTTGGTTGATGCCGTGTTGGATGGCGGAAAAGGCAAAGTAACAATGAACCTTAATGGAAAGAAGTACACATATAATTTTCTTCGCGTTTCTAAACACCCTACACCCTTTCCTCCCGAAGACGAAGTAGAGGAGGTAGATAGTCTTTGTTTTGTTGAAACCCATAGAGACCCGCTGCAAAGAGCGATGGAAAATCAAATTAATGATCAACAAGATGAAGAGCTAGAAGAAGCAACAAAAGGCTTAGAACCACAAGATGGAAGCGTGGAGGAACAAAGATTCGAGGACATAGGAGAGATTAAACCCGAGGAGCCACAAGTGCCCGAGGTAGACCTTAAACCTTTGCCCAAAGGATTAAAGTATGAATTTTTGGGCCCAGACAAGACTTATCCAGTCATCGTGAGCGACGAGTTGAGTCTCGAAGAAAATGAGAAGTTGCTGATTTTATTGAAAAAACGTAGGAAGATGGTTGGATATTCAATCAATGATCTCAAAGGTCTTAGCCCAGCCTTTTGCACTCATCGTATACCAATGGAAGACCAATCTAAGCTCGTAGTGGACCACCAAAGGAGGCTAACACATGCCATGCGAGAGGTAATAAAGAAAGAGGTCATCAAGTTACTTGATGCCGGAATCATCTACCCGGTTCCACATAGCGAATGGGTGATCCCGGTACATTGTGTACCGAAGAAAGGAGGTTTAACCATGGTGAAGAATGAGAAGAACGAGTTGATACCGCAAAGAACTGTGACCGGGTGGCGGATGTGTATCGATTATCGAAAGCTAAACAAAGCAACGAAGAAAGATCACTTCCCCCTACCGTTCATTGACGAGATGCTCGAGAGATTAGCGAACCACGCTTACTTTTGCTTTCTCGATGGGTACTCGGGGTTCATGCAAATTCCCATTCACCCAGACGATCAACATAAAACAATGTTCACATGCCCTTATAGAATGTTTGCATATAGAAGGATGCCCTTCGGTCTATGCAACGCTCCGGCCTCTTTTCAACGTTGCATGATGGCCGTATTCTCGGAATTCATCGAAGAAATTGTTGAGGTGTTCATGAATGATTTTTCTGTTTACGAGAAGATGTTCATGGATTGCTTGGCAAACTTGGATAAGGTCCTCACGAGGTGTACGAGATAGAGTTAGTGTTAAATTGGGAAAAGTGCCACTTCATGGTTAAGCAAGGCATAGTGCTCGGACATGTTATATCCGAGAGAGACATTGAAGTGGACAAGGCTAACGTAGAGACGGTTGAGCAACTCCCACCTCTGACGGATGTTAAGTACTTGAGGAGCTTTCTAGGCCATGCCGGATTTTATAGAAGATTTATTAAGGACTTCTCAAAGATCACTAAGCCTCTAACGCATCTCCTTCAAAAGGATGTGGCTTTTGACTTTGATGAGAAGTGCCTAGCGGCATTCCGAACCTTGAAAAGTGCGTTGGTGAGTGCTCCCATTATTCAACCTCCGGATTGGAGGCAACCTTTCGAGATCATGTGTGACACAAGTGACTACGCCGTAGGCGCAGTTTTCGGTCAAAGAAAGGAAGGCCGAGTTCACGCCGTTTACTATGCTAGCAAAACTCTTAATGAGGCACAATTGAATTATGCCACTACGGAAAAGGAGTTGGTAGCGGTAGTATTCGCCTTCAAAAAATTCAGATCTTACATCGTGAACTCGAAGGTCATTGTTTACACCGATCACGCGGCTATCAAGTATCTTTTGGCTAAGAAGGATGCTAAACCATGATTGATTTGTTGGATCCTTCTTCTTCAAGAGTTCGATGTTGAAATTCGTGATAAGAAGGGGGTGGAGAATGTTGTGTCCGATCATTTGTTTAGGATGAATCGTGGAAAAGATGATAAAGAGCCCATAGAAGACAAGATGAGAGATGACCACCTCTATCGAGTGCTTGATAAAGACACTTGGATGATCGATATCATTCGAGCAATTCGGAAGATGCCTCTTGACCATCGAGATATAAACTCTCAAAAGAAGATAATCTCTGAAAGTAAGAAATATTTTTGGGATGCACCATACCTCTTCAAACTTGGCAATGATGGAGTTATGAGAAGATGTGTGCCAAGAGAAGAGAGGCTAGAAATTTTGAAAAAGTGCCACACGGCGGAGTACGGTGGACACTATAGCCATTTTCGGACCCAAGCAAAAGTATGGTCAAGCGGATTCTATTGGCCGGAGATGCATGAAGATACTAAAAGATATATTGCATCATGCCCCGAATGCCAAAGAACCGGAAACATCTCTCAAAGAAATTCTATGCCCTTGAGATATAATCTACAAATCGATCTATTCGATGTATGGGGAATAGACTTCATGGGGCCTTTCAAAAACTCACATGGATATGAGCATATCTTAGTCATGGCTGATTATGTATCCAAGTGGGTAGAGGCTATGCCATGTCGTAAAGCTTCCATAGAGGAGTCCATTACTATGATCAGGAACGTGATTTTTCCTTGTTTTGGTACACTGAGAATCTTGATAAGCGATGGAGGAACTCACTTCACCAGGAAGAATTTCAAAAAGTGCTTGTCCAAGTTGGGAATTGAACATAGGGTCTCTACGGCCTATCACCCGCAAACCAACGGACAAGCAGAAATGTCAAATAGGCAATTAAAAAGCATCCTCAACAAAACCATAGAGAAGGGAGGCAAGGATTGGTCAAAGAAATTAGACAGAGCTTTGTGGGCTTATCGAACGACGTTCGAGACACCGATAGGTATGACCCCTTATCAATTCGTCTATGGAAAAGCTTGCCACCTTCCGGTTGAGTTGGAACATAAAGCATATTTGGCGCTTAAAGAGATGAACCTTGATCTCGATGCCGCGATGGTGAAACGAAGGATTCAAATAAGCAAGCTAGAGGAGATGAGGTTGAAAGCATATGAAAATTCAAGCATATACAAAGAGAGAATTAAAAGGTGGCATGATAAAAGGTTGAAAAAGAAGGAGTTTAAAGAAGGAGATAAGGTATTCCTCTACAATTAGAGGTTTAAAACCTTCGGAAAGGGGAAATTGCAAAGCAAGTGGGATGGACCTTATGTTGTGCATTCGGTGCTCTCCAACGGAGCGGTAACCATTATGGATGTGAAAGGTAATCAATTTATGGTGAATGGTCAACGGCTTAAGGTTTACTACGAACCCGACGTTGTGCCCCTTCACCATGTTGATGTCTTCACCATGGAAGAAGAGCCCGAACGTCCCGCCTAGGACGAAAAACAAGGCATGGATTTTTGTAAATAGTTTTTCTTTTATTTTTTTGGATTTTCTCGCGAAGATTTACTGGCCCAACTTTTTCCCATGGGCTGAGAAAGCGAAAAAAGGGCGGTACACGGGAAACCGGACCGGACCGGCCCCCGAGACAGGGTGGGCCGGCCGGCCCGGTCCGACCGGCCCAGGTGGGCCCCGGCGGTGTTTCGCCCCGGTTTTTGCCCGATTTTCTCCTTGTCGACTTCCTTCTTCGGTCAGAAAATTTTAAGGGAAGTTTGAATAAGGAAAACGAGGTTTTTAGGGTTTTCCTTTTTGGACTATTTATTTGGCCGAATTGGGAGCTCGGGAATCCATCCCATCAAGCAATCTTTTGCACCCACGCAGCAGCCACGGTGTCCCCAAGGAGCGTAGAGTTGAAGCAAGGCGCTGAGGAGCCATCGATGGAGGAGGCGAAGCGATGCGAGCTCAAGCTACCCGTCGAGATTAAGAGGACCGCCTGCATCCGTTGCGGAGGGCGTGTCCCGACCAGAGCTATCGCATCTCGCAACCCCGCCAAGGAGGAGAAGGTCCCTACTCTTGTTCGAACGTCGGCGCGCATCCGAGGCATGAAGCGGAAGGACTTCAAGGAGGTGTCGCCCGAGCCTAAGGACTATGGGGATAGCGACTACTCCGACGATCGTAGCCCGAGCCTGTGGGCGGCCGCCGGAAGAGATGATAATGATCTTTACATTTGGGAAGAGGTGCCCAAGGAGAAGACTCCCGAAGGCCCCAACAGCGGCGGCAACGACGACGGCGGCGACGACAATGGTGATGACGACGACGACAGCGACGACGGCGGAGACCCTGGCGATGATGACCCTTTCGGGATGCATCCGATGTGTTGTGCGGCTTGCCGTCACTCCATCTCGTAGCTCTACTCATCGGTCGACGAATGTTTCCAGGCCATGGAGGCGATGATGCAGCGTATGGAGGATTTGGAGCGCGTAGTTGAAGACGACTACAAGTTCCTAAAGGGCAAGTGGTGCAATAGTTGCGGGAAGTACCACTAGGTTTAGTTTTCCCCCTTAGGAATTTTAGCGTGGGGGAGAGCTAGCTAGCCTTTAGTTTTTGAGCTTCAAGTTTAGATTGGTTCGGTTTAGTCTTCGAGAGAGTTTTAGAGTTTAAGAGTCTTTAGTTTTTGAGTGTGTTTTTAAATTTTTGCAAGTGTCTTAATTTAGTGTTGCGTCAAAGAAAATCAAATAAAAAGAGTCGTTTAAATTTTGTGTCTTGTGTGTTGCTTATCTTAATTTACTCGTTCGTTCATCTTTAGTTTTTGATATATAAACATAAGTGTGTGGTTTGAAAAACATTTACCGTGGTGCTTAGTAGAATTGCTACTACTAAAAGTACCCATACCACACTTCAATCTTGAGCTTCACATGTTGGTTGTGCTATGTTCAATGCTAAAAGTTGGGTTATTTCAATTCTGAAAATTATCTAAAAACCCCTGTAATAAAGGTTAGAAAAACCTCTTTTTCCAAGTTGAGAGTAAGAAAAAATCCTATACAAAGCCAAATTTATTTTTTTGCTCCACCATAAGTGTGATTAGCACGATGAGTTGGGCTAGGACCCTTCTCTCTTGGGAGTTTTAATTTCGAGCAATGATCATGTCCTTGTGCTTATCTTTTGTTGCTAGCCTCGTCATGCATTCGGTAACGTGACTTTCACATTGGAAGTCCCGTACATCGCCGAATTCCATACCCAACCATATACATCTCTTTTGTACATCGCATTCCTTGAACACAACCTACTCTCAAAGTTTCGTCTCGTCTCTAGCATGGTTTATTTAAAATTTCAGATTGTGTGCATGCAAAGAAGAGAGGAGTTGAGAGCTTTGGAAAGAGTGAAAAGATGTCAAGAGAGGGAAAATAAAGAGAAAAGTTTGTGTATGGAAAAGAAAGAAAAAAATAGAAAAGAAAGAAAGAGAAATAAAAATATGTATGGGAGAATGAAAGAGAGAAGAAAAAGAGAAAAGAGAAGTGGCAATAAAGATATGAGAGGGATGAATCAAGTAAAAGACAAAAATAATATAGTGTGAGGAAGGATGTCACGTTGTTGAGATACGGATCTTTCACTCTTTCTCCAACCATGTGCAATCCGACAACGAGGACGTCATCGGTGCCTCGTGGTCATATTTTCTTTTGCCCTTGCACATGTCCACCATTCTAAATCTTCTCATCCTTGATATCCCTACAAATGGATTAATTCTAATGATCATTGGCTTTGAAAGGTAAACAACCATTAGAGGAAGTTCTTAGTTTGACAATACTTGTGTTGATTGCACTAGCCCTACCTATGGCTCCACTTTACATGTCATATGAGAGATTTATGGGATGTGAGAGTTTTATAAAACTTGTTTAGGATAGCCACCTCATATAAGAGACTTGAGAGAGCTTGGAGAAAGGTTTTTGTCTAACACTTGTTGCGTTAATTTTATTTTTGAAAACTCATAAAAACCCTCCGTTGGAAGCAAAGAAGTAAGCATGGCTGAAATTGAAGACTTCGAGTGAAGAGTTTGAGTTGTGGGGTAAATCTTGACGTGGTAAAGATTCTAAACGCCCATGTTTATGTATGACGATCATTACTTTATGTTTATGTATTAAAGACAAAAGATTGACTAACTTGTGAAGAAGGATTAGAGGTACACGATTACAACACTTTGGACGAAGTTCATTTACAAGTACTTGCTCGAGGACGAGCAAGAGCTAAGCGTGGGGGAGATGTTGATGGTGTATTTTGGTACACCAAACATGTTCATTACACTTTGGTTTGGATTTGATTATGGAACTAACCCGCCACTAGGCACACTAATCATATAACAAGTTCATCTATGTGCATGCATTTGGAAGTGTTGTGTTTATGCAGGAAAACATGGACATAAAGGACGGATTCGCAACAAGTTCAAAGGAGCATTTACAGAGTCTTGTTCGTGTTCATGAGCTTGATGAAATCACTTCCAATGGTGGCAAGGACCGAAGTGCTACGTAGGAACACCCCCGGGGATTGAAGAGTAAAAGATCGAACTTCATGCGCGGAGAACCTCCATCTTGGACGCGAGGATGACATCGTCAAAATCATGCAAGTGGAAGGGGCAAAGTGCATAATCACCTGAAGACCCACGGGAGCGAAGGGGCAACCGAACCGGGCCGAAATGGGCATGGGCCGGTCGGCCCAGGCCGGCAGGCCCAGCCCACTACGGAGGTCGATTCCGCCCCCCTTTCCTTGCACCTGAAGGATCTTCAACCCTAAAACCCTGGAGGCGCCGCCATTCGCAGGTGGAGAGCCATTCGCACCAGGAGGCCATCCACAAGCTAGAGAGAGAGTGGAGGGAGATCTCCGGAGGGGGATCGACCACCTCGAAGGAAGCACCCACAAGTGGAGAAGAAGGAAGACACCGTCGGAAGGGTGACCATGATCAACAGTGCTATGTCTAGCACCTTGATGGGGTAATCTCCTTATTCGTCCATGGGTTGTAATCAATCTTGAGATGTAATCGTACTTTGTTAGATTATCTATCTATCATCTTGTGTTGAACATACTTTAATGCTTAAGGTTAGATACCATGCCGTAAAGGGAGTAGAGCTCCAATGCTTCCTTGGATCCATTCAATACACCGTGTCCATCATAGGTCTAGTAATGAATACCTTCGCGTAATGACATTACGAGAGGAGGGAAAGGGCGAAACCGTGGTCACAACCCCCGATAGATTAGATTGGTTTTCTTGTTTAAAGTGATTGCATGTTCTAGTATCGTAGACCCATGGGCGAGTGTATCCTATCTTGATAGCTTAATCATTCTCTCTAGTGTAGTTTAGTCGTTTTCTAGTTTAATCATAGTTAGGGTTTGAGTAGTTAGTGAGTAGAGGTAGATCAAACGCTTGTAATCCCCTTGCTCCGCGGATTGACAAGAACCTTGGGAATCCCGTGGTGAAAAAGGTGTAGGTCCGTACGCTTGCGGATCGTAGGTGGATACGTCTTTTATCCGTGAACAGATGTGTTATGAAGCATTTCCAAACCTATACAAGCCACTGCACACACATGCACACTTAGGAGAGCTATGAATTTAATTATACTGAAAATAACAAAAGCTAGTTATCCAAACATGAGAAATGCACACAAAAATAAATACACATCAAAAATGATTCCAACTTTCTCACACAAAGCATGTGGTCCAAAACTAAGCTAGGAATGCAACATATACACCTAGAACCATTATAAATCCTGAGTTATGCATTTACAAAGAAAATTAGACATATTTCAAGAATAAATAGTTCTTACAAATATAAAATTGTGCTTAATTCACCAGAGGTGCCTTTTGGCATAAAAAGATAGCATGCAGAAGTTGGGCACAAAAACTTAATTATTTTTAGCTACAAAAATCATTTAGATAGATTGTGCATAAATAGAAAACAATTCATACAACAAGATTTACAACATAACTTTGTGCAACTTTTGGCACAGGATATAGGTATCGCAGAACAAATAACATATCCAAAAATTAGCTACAGAGGACTTGTAGATTTTGAGATACAACAGATCTAGGTTTTTCACATTTCTATTTTTCATGCAAAAACTATCAGGAAAAAGTATGGCAGTGCTTTGTAAAAGTTGTAAGATTTTTCACAGCGAATCCAACAAAACTTTGTTTGCATTTTTCTGATTTTTCTTCGATTTTCTATGGATTTTACAAGACTCAGCAAAAGCCATTTACTATTTGAGATTCGGTTTTACCCTAAGGACCCTTAGACTTTCTTTCTATTACAGATAGGCCTTGGTTTACGAATATGGCCCTGGAAAGACTTGGAGCTTTGCAATGTGGTCCTAGGGGCATGGCCGGCGGCGGCTTGCCGGAATTCCGGCGGTCCGGTTACCGGGACCGGCCGGAAACAGGCGAATGGCGGTGGGGTGCTCACCTATGCTCGATTTGTGGCTGGAGACGGGGAGGAGAGATCGATAAGAACAATAAAAACAATGTTACTCACTTGAATAAGAAGTTGATCTACTTGTCCCCGCTGGCCACCGGGTCCCTCGAGTCGAGCCTACTTGTCTCTCCACTCCTCGGAGGCCCCGCAAGGCATAGACCTTTCGCGCCCACTCTTCACCTGCACCAACACAAATCAAGCTGCAACCTGCACCTGCAATACTCGGTCAAGAGTCAGTCCACACCACGTTGCCAATCACTCATCACAGCCAGAAGCGACCATCCACTGATCCTCGAACGCTGCGGTACAGTAGCTATCGTTATGATGAAATTCTTTTTCATTAAATTTGTTACTCCGAAGTGAAATGTTATGACAAGTGAAGAGTATCTTGGCCCCCTAAGTGGGTTTTGGTGATTTAATGACACACACTTAAGTAACTAATGGTTTATCTAGTGTATGAGCAGGTATTAAAATTATATGTGGCATCAAGTGTATTTCATTGTCTATACAAAAGGAAGTGATGCTACAAGGGGTTCTTAAGAAGGATTATTTATTTTATATTTTTGAATTTGAGTCCTAGGAATGTCGTACTATAAAGAGGGACAGGAAATATGTCTTCCAAGAGTCGAATAGGTGCTCTAGTTGCCTTAACAAAATCTATGAGAGACACCTTTGCACCAACATGTTCACGGGGAACTTTTCTTGGGTGCTGACCTTGGGAGGTCGGAGTATCCGGGTTTATCCCGGAGTCTCCGGACTTCCCAGAGTTTCCGGGTTTTCCCCAGATAATCCGGGTCTTAGAGCTGTAACGGCTCTTTTCTGTGTGAGGGGGTATAAAAGCTCCCTCCACCCCTTCCTCTCTCTCTCTTGCCCATTTCGACCTGCAAAGCTTCAGAACACATTCTCTCCCTCCTTTACTCCCATTGGTTCCAAGTTGGTGAGATTTGGTGGGGTTTTAAGAGGGATTGAGAGCAAGAGCTTGGAGAGTGCTAGTGAGCTGATTTCCCATCTCTATAGCACCTCGTTCTTCGCTTGGTTGGCAAACTTCGTGTTTGTTACTCTTGGAACCTTGAGCTCCTAGCCGGTGAAGGACCGATACGGTGAACCAGAGAGGGGGGAGTGAATGGGAGCCGATAAAAATTTTTCTCGAAGGAGATAGAGGCTCCAGCAAGATGAACACGACTTCCAATACACGTCTCTGACTCACTACCCAAGTTGGCCAAGCCCACGCAGGCACAAGAGTGGTACTGGACCTAGGAACCAACTCTCAACCTCACAGACCCGAGAACACAGTGGAACACAAGACTCGAGCCTCACTAACCCACACCGGTCAGGCCGGTGAGCACCACCGGTCAGACCGGTCCCTGCTGGTGAAACCTGGAGCTTCCAAAGAATAGCGCCTACACCGGTCAGGCCGGTGTAGCTCACCGGTCAGACCAGTTCAAGCCAGAAAGTCCCAAACCACCAAACAGACCTACCGAGCTCCAAACTGACCCAAACTCGAAACAGCAGCAACAGGGGACAACAGCGAACTCACCCAAACGTTCACCCGAGCAAAAACCCAACTGGGGTCTGCACCGGTCAGACCGGTGAGAGGCACCGGTCAGACCGGTGTGGCATGGGCTCTCGGGATGAACAACACCCACGGGTCAACTCCCCCAAATCCAAGTCCCGATCTCCCGAATCGCTCCACGGATTTGCGCAAGACTTTGGGGATAGTAGGAACACCTCATGGGGAGTCCATAGCCAAGATTTTGTCCACCAAAACTTGCCAAAACAAGAGGAATCGAAGAAATCCCGCCATGAATTCCTCTAACCCTAGAACACCGAAAACCCCAAAATCGAGCCCCTTTTCTCACGGATTTGGGAGGGGAATCAAAGGGAAAAGAACCACGAAGGGTTCATGCATACATCCCCCACCAAATACCCAAGAGAAAGGTCCCGAAATCGCTTCATGAAAATCGCCAAGAAAGGGCTCCGAAAATCACCAAAAAGAACGAACGGGAACAACACATCCAAGCCTTGAGGAACCACGCTGAATCATCTGTACATCACAAAGAGGTTCATACAAGGTCTAACTTGCCGCCCAATCATCCTTCCCTCTCACAAGATCTCACCATGAAGCTCTCAAGCTAGTCCTATAGAAATCCTAGGGAAAATAGGAAGGGAAAAATAGGAAAACTAAATGAGCTAGGGTTCCAAGAGATGGCTGCCATTCTCTCACCTCTTGGGTTATACAGAGGAAACCAAAAGTCTAAAATACCCTTACTAGATAATTAAGGATACATGCCCCTCGAGGGTGAAATCGGAAATCTTTGTCATCGCTCCATTGGACGGATGCCCAGCAACTGCAATCTTGCTTAGCCTCGACGCAAGCCTTGTGATCCCGACGCGTGTCCTCCGCTTCGAAGTCTCCGGACTGCGTCGTCGCACACCGGTCAGATCGGTACCCACCGGTCAGACCGATCTGGAGCTGCTGCAACTCCATCTTTGGTTCTTCGGTCTTGGCTTTGTGGATCAACCAAGGAACCCAGTGGTTTTCTGGTGAACCACCGGAAACCCCGCGAACTCGGTGTAGCCTCCGCCAATCGCCACTCATGACTCGGCTCCAACGTAGTCCCAGCTCGACCTTGGTTTTGAGGCTCAACCAAGAAACCGTCCATGACTTCATCTTGCTTTTCATGCCACCATGCGGCCCACACTTGACTCCGCTGGCCACCGGGTCCCTCGAACGAAGCCTACTTGTTTTCTCCACACATGGAGGCCTCACCGACGACGACCTTTCACGCTTGTTCTTCATCTGCACCAACACCAGTCAAGCCGCAACCTGCACCTGCAATACTTAGCTAAGAATCAGTCCACACAACGTTGTCAATCACTCATCACACCAGGAAGCGACCATCCACTGGTCCTCGAACCACACATGGTCCTCAATCTCCCCCTTGATGAGTGCATTGACAACACACGCATTTAGTAACCCAATAGAAAAGAAAAAGAAAAGAAACGAATAAAAAGAAACTCCAACAAGCGATCGAAAGCCAAACAAAGGCAAAGAGCAAGATCACTTGAAGAAGACAAGTCTCGGACCGCTTAGGCAAGGGCAACGACTCAACACATCCGAGATAAAACTATGCTCAAGCAAAGAGCGCAAACCACCAAACCAACGCTTGAAAACCACAAAGAGCTCCTCCTGCACACATGCAAGCTCCCCCTGAACCAATGCAACTCCCCCTGGACGAATGCATGCAAACCACTTGAAAACAGGGCAGCTGCAACAACTTCAGTTTACACCGGTCAGGCTGGTTACCACCACCGGTCAGACCGGTGCACAACAGAGCCCAGAAATGGCTCGAAACCACCTGAAAACCTTCTAAATGCACCCAGCAAGCCATTTCAAGCTCAAACTTCTCCCCCTTGTTGACAATGCATGAATCAAGCCAAAATGCCAAAAATTCAACCTAGGGCTTCTCAAATAGACAAAATTCAACATAGGATGCTACACATGTCGAAATGAGCAAGTTAGATACTCTAAAGCTTCGTATTGACATCAACTACATGATCACCAAGTTTCACAACCATTGGATGAAGCTAAGATAGAATTGAGCAATTTTACGAAAAATTTCCCTCTCATGAGCAAAGTCCTAAACACGAGCAAAACATGTCAAAATGGCAAAGCCACACAAACTTCATATTAGGACAACCATTCTAATCATAAGACCATCACAAACACCCACAAGCACCTCATGTCATGTCAAAGCCACCGAGACATGTGTCTACTTCTATATATGAGACTTCTCATTGGTAGACATCATGCAACGGTTTAGCACCCAAAGGAAATTAAATTTAGCACATATGACATGGGAACACATTTTCCATGCAATTTACATTTCATTTTCAGATTCTTATTTGGTACATGATATGTCTTTGCGACAAAAAGGAACTTATGCCCCTCCATAAGATAAAGCATGAGGGCTAAACATTCATGATGGCAAATGAGCCTTTGGCCCCATATGATCAAAATACGCTATCCAACCACAAATTAAGCATAGCCAAACCACTAAAACATATCAAGATCATATAAAGGCATTTACTCACAAGAGAGCATACATATGACCATTTTTCAAAAACATTGCCATCAGCCATGGATATAAATCAAGATTAGCCAAACTAACCATATCATACCAAACAAGCTCACAAAGACATAAATATCATTCCATGGTGAACAATGTATATAGGAGAAGCTTTTCCTAACCAATGCATATGATACAAAATGCATGCAATCTAAGATACAAGGATGCCTATACATCATGTTACATAAGCCATGCCAAATGCAAGAAATGCACAAAGGAAAGCTATACATATGCTACAAAGGAGCTCCCACACACCCAACTCAAGAAATCAAACACACACCAAACTCCCCCCGCAAACGAGTGAAAGTTGATTGATCTAGGGGTTTGGTGAAAATATCGGCTAGTTGGTCATGTGTGGGTACATGGATCAAGGTTATCTTCCCTTTCTCTACATTGTCTCTCAGAAAATGATATCTCACTTCTATGTGCTTGGTTTTGGAATGGAGCACTGGGTTCTTTGCAACGCTTATGGCACTGGTGCTATCACATTGAAGTGGGAGATGGGTATACTCCTCACCAAAGTCACTCATGGTGTATGTGATCCAAAGGAGCTGAGAGCAACAACTAGCTGCGACAACGTACTCTGCCTCGGTAGTGGATTGAGCAACACTCGACTGTTTGCGGGAAGACCAAGACACCAAAGAATATCCCAAAAACTGAAAAGTCCCAAAAGTGGACTTCCTATCCAACCGACACCCGGCAAAATACGCGTCTGAAAAACCATGAAGCGCCAAAGAAGAAGACGCGGAGTACCAAAGGTCCAAGTCGGGAGTGTGACACAAGTACCTGAAAATTCGCTTCACCGCTTGCCAATGCGAAGTCCTCGGAGACGCTTGAAAATGAGCGCATAGACATACCGAGAACTGGATATCCGGCCTCGTCACCGTCAAGTAGAGGAGTGACCCGATCATGCTCCGGTACTCCTTCTGGTCCACATGTTCAACTTCCTCATCCGCATCAAAGCTATAGTCGTATTCATCGGCGTCACCATAGCCTTGGAGTCCTCCATCTTGAACTTCTGCACAATGTCCTTGGTGTACTTAGCTTGGTGCACAAATGTTCCTTCCTTTGATTGCTTGATTTGTAGCCCGAGGAAGAACTGCAACTCACCCATCATGCTCATCTCAAATTCCCTGCTCATATCCTCTGCAAACCTTGCAACAAGAGAGTTAGACGAGCCACCAAAGACAATATCATCCACGTACACCTGCACAATCAGGATATCTCTGCCCTGCCTGAGTAAAAACAAGGTCTGATCGACCTTCCCCATTTCGAACCCTCTCTCGAACAGAAACCCCCTCAGCCTACCGTACCAAGCTCTAGGCGCCTGCTTCAACCCATACAGCGCCTTCCTTAACTTGTACACCCGGTGGGTGTACTTCTCACTCTCAAACCCCGGTAGTTTTCTCACATACACTTCTTCCTCCAACACACCATTCAAGAAGGCACCCTTCACAGCCATTTGGTGCAACTTGAACCCTTTAGCCACGGAAAAGGCTAGAAGGATCCTAATCGCCTCAAACGGGCTACGGGAGCAAAGGTCTCCTCGTAGTTGATCTTCTCCTTCTGACTGAACGCCTGAGCAACAAGCCTTGACTTGTTTCTCACCACTTCATCTTTCTCTCCCTCTTTGTTCTTCCACACCCATTTTGTCCCAATCGGCTTACACCCTGGGGGAGGGTCAACCAATTCCCAAACTTGGTTCCTCTCAAAGTTCTCCAACTCCTCATGCGTCAAATTACCCCAATTATGATCAGATAGTGTGTGTCCAATGTCTTTGGGCTCAAAGGTGGCAACAAATGCAACATGAGCGAAATGAGAATTGTTCCGAACCCTCGACCGTGTAGTACGTTCATTCATGCGCTGATGATCCTTGAAGCTGGGTGATCCACTTGTACTCGCCGGGGAGGTTCTCGCCATGATGCTACCTCCCCTCAACAGTAGCTTCTCCTTGTACTTGATTTGTTGTTGTAGGTGTGGGAGAGGGGCTACCCATCACCGTAGTCGAAGTAGTAGGTACATGCTCAGCCGCGGGCACCACACCGCCATCTTCATCATCTCCATGTTCATGCTCCTCCTCCTGAAAGATCTCCTCGCCAAGTTCATCATCACCTGCACACTCAAAGACAAGCTGACTACGTGGCTGTGTCTCGGTGAAGGTTAGCTCGCAAGTCTTCACGATTTGATTAGTTTCAATATTGAGCACACGATATGCTCTAAAGTGAGATGCATAACCAAAGAAAATACCATTGACCGACTGTTGACGGTGAAAATCCGTCAACCTAGCCATGAGTTTACCTTCGGTGTTGGCATGACTTTTGTATCTTATCCATTGGTACTAACCCCCGTGGTATAACAAGTTCACTTGTGCATGTCGGTTTTGGAGTTAAGTGTTTACGCAGGGTTTTAACGTTGAAAGCAAGACTTCCGGGATAAGTTCATTAAGCACCTCATGACAAGACCTTGAAGCCCGGTACAAGTCAAGCAATGAAGTGAACATGACTCCAAGAGCCCAAGGACCAAGCCCGAGAAGATGATAAACTCCGAGGACCTAGCCAGAAAAGTGCTGAATCTTGCAAGACAAGGAGCTTCGTCCAATTCGGAGAGAAACCGACGTCAAGGGCCCACATGCAAAAGGGGAGAGGATCTAGAAGACGCGGGAAGCAACACCGGGCGAAGCAGGCCACGAGCTGGGCCGAATTGGGCCCAGGCCGGTCGGCCCAGGCCGGCCAGCCCAGCCCATTTCGGGGCCCAATCGGCCTCCCCTTTGACCTAATTGCTTCTCAGGCTATTAATAGCCCCCTGACCGAGAGCCACGCATCAATCAAGTCGTAATCCGCCGCCGAGGAGCCGAGAAGCCTGAGGGACACCATCTCGGAGATGAGGGTCGTGCTAGTTGTCTAGGGTTTCCCTAGCCGACGTGGGAACCTTGCATGGAAGACCACGTCGGAGCTCCGGAGCGAGGATCAAGATCGAGGGAGGGCCCCGGTGGTGATCTTGTTCATGTAATCATTCATGGTGAAGTTTGTAAGTGAATTCGATTTCTAGCGATCAAGTGCCTTCTCGATGATTTTGTTTTCTTCTTGGTTTTGCTTCTTCTACGATCTAGTTTGCAGCTAGATTACATAGGGTGCTCTTGTAGCCGCGGTGGCTAGAGGTGCATACCGGACCGGCCAAGTGATTTCAACTTGTTCTATCGAACTCGCCCTAGACTACCCGCATGAGTAGGGATACGTTGTGACAGAACGGGGGTTCCGAAAGGCGGGCGTTTTCGGAGTCGGATGGAAGGCCACGATTCAAAGATGCTTTTAATGAGATTCGCTTTTCTATCTTCATCTATCTTGTTTGGAGCTACAACTTAAGCATGATCTAGACTCTCTAGATCGGTTATCTCTTGCTTTCTCTTGCTACCTCTTTAGTAGATTAGTTTAGATTCGTTTTCTTTATGATATCTTAGATTAGATGCAATTTGATTCTTCAATAGATAGCTTTACCTTGCTTTACTAGATTGAATCCTTGCGTTGCACATTGTTCCACGGATTCGATACCTTGGGTTCACCACTCGAGGGAAGAAGGGTCCCTTGACTACGACGGGAGACTTGTCCGCTTGCAAGTCTAAACGAACTTTGATACAACTATTAACCGTCAACAAGCCCTTTTTCTGGCACCGTTGCCGGGGAACAAGCAATCAAGATCCGATCTAGTATCGCTTATCTTTCAGTTTTCTTTTGATTTTATTTTGCATCTCTTTTGTTTGATCATCCTCAAAAAGAAAAAAAATCAATCTAATCTAGTTCTTGTCTAACCCTAATTTCTCTTTTTTGTTAGATTTTTATTTTTGCTAACCCTAACCGGAGATGGTTGGCTACCTCTCCAAGAAACCCAAACTTTTTTGTGGATGATCCAGGAAAACTTTACAGGCAAAGGAGACGTGCAACACAAGCTAAAGGGTTGGAAACCCTAGATTCAAAAGTTGAAGTCGAAGGACCATCGAAATCTCTAAGGGAATCACCACCTCCAAGTCCAAAGGAAGATCAACCCCAACCACCGGAGCGCAAGATCGAGCTATGCACCTCGGACATCGTTGATCTACCTATCATAAACCTTCAAGACGCCGGGAGGCCGTTCAAGATCAAGGTCTCAACTATCCGCATGACGATTGCGAGAGCTGAATGCATACGATCCAGATTCCTTGAGTGGCATATCGGTTTACTTAAGAGGAGGATGGAGAAGATGGAGATGGAGAAAGAAGCTCAACACCTAAAGGCCGCCGAAGCAAGATCCACATGCAAGGAGTGTGTGGAGCACGACCATGTCCAAGGACGCCGTCACTAAGTTCGAGGCTATGGAGAAAATATTGAAGAATTTAGATGGCAAGGTGATGGAGGTCGGAAGCTCTATACGTGAAGTGTTCATCGTGATGGAGATGCTAGACGCAAGTGGGACAACTTGCCGGGCGCCCGATGGGTAACAAAGAAGAATATCCGAGACAACTCCAAGGTCCCAAGATGGCGAAGGCTACTCAAACTCATTCGGGAGAGATGGAGGATCACACTAGGAGACCATGAAGATCACGACCAAAGGACCGGAGTTTGAGATGCCGAGCCACTACATGAAGGAAGTTGTTGCATCCGTCAAGACCGAAGGACAAAGCCAGCCTGTGAAGACCAAAAAAAAATGACTAAGCCAAAGTGGGTACCCAAGATTGCAACGCCCGCAAAGAGCGTTGATCCGAAGTAATCAAATGAAGAAGTCTAGCCATGGACTATAAACGAGGCGCTAGGCGGGAGGCAACCCGTTTCGTCGAGTCAAGAATAAGCTACCGGGAGGACAACCCGATTCCAGGTTTTTCGAGTCTTTTCAAGTAATTCAGTTTTGAATTTTACTACGCAAAACATTAGACTTAGAATGGTTGAACAATATTAGAGACATAATTCTTGGTTGAATATTTTGCTTGATCATAAACCTTTTACATGAACCATCCTATGTGATTGTTTGCTTCTTTTTCGAGAGACCAAAACCAAATAAATTCAGAACCTATCTCAATCTTTCAACCTCTTTATGATGTTGTGGTTGACTTGTTTTACATGCTAAAAACACACGAGTAGAGCCACGACTTGTATCTAGATGTTATTTAAATTTCAGCACGTGGTAGGACTCACGTGAACCTAGAAACTTGATTTTTGGTTGGTTTAAAAATCCTTATCCTTGGTTTCTCTAAGATTAGAATTTTTCCAAGCCTCATTTAATTTTATTTTATTCAAAATCTCTCTTATCTAATCAAAATTAGAACCTAGACCTATGCCCCCATGATCAAGCCGGGAAAAGCTTGCTCTCAACTAATGAAGGCAAACAATACCGGTGAGACCAACATAAGAGTAGTCGGGAATATTTTTCGACTTACATTTGTTTTTAATGCTTTAAAACCTTCTCTAAATTTATATTTAAACTCATTAATGGCTCTGAAAATATTTTTAAATTTCGAAATTAGAGGAGTGCTCAACCTTAAAACATGCTTAGAGGGAGGCAATCTAGTTAACCTAACCATACATGCACCATGATACATCATGGGATGCCCCTCCAACATCTTTTATCAAACCACATGCAAAGTACAAGCATGGGGGGCAGCCAAGGCCTTGTTTTGTAGGAATATCATGGATGCATGTGAGGCAAGGGAGTATGGAAGTGAATCAAGCGAAAACATCAAGTGGAAGGAGCAATAATGCAAGCGAAGGAGTGGACGGGAACGTTTGGAAGGTGTACGCGGTCACGAAGCAACATGCACTAGAGAAGAACCGAGCCAAGAGGAGGAGAGAGGTAAGTCTTTCATCCAACTCTTTGTTCGTGTGCTCTAGTTTGTAGGCCGGAACCACCTTAGACTTAGCCATCCACCGCGTTTGGTTCGTGCAACAAATCACATCCTTAATCCACTCAAAGTCCAGACTCCAAAATAATATTTGTGTACCTTGTTACCGGGTGAAAAGCCCGGATATATATTTGTGAGGGAGAGTGCTGCAATCATGGAAGAAAACTACAAGCCTTTTCACCAAAAAAAGGAAGGGATCATCGTCGTCTAAGCCATCATCGACAACCTCTTCGAGGAGGCACTCAGTTTCCGAGTCTCCTCGGAGTATGGAGGAGGACACGACACCGCTGAGGAGGAACCACTCTTCTCCTTGGTGGCATGAGGGCCACACGAAACTCGTTTATGAGGTTTACCAAACTTCAATAACATATGGAGGAGCCGCCCGTCCAACCTCGCCACTTGACACGATCATCCGCTCCACCTCCATACGCTCCGCGGTATTCCGAGAGGTATGTCATCATGACGGAGGAGGAGGAGAAGAAGCTCGCTCGCCTTAAGTAGAGGCTTGTAGCGAACGTCGACATCGACGACCAAGCTCTCCACATATTGGGTTTCATACGGGACACCGGTGCAGTTCTCTAACGGAGTGTCGGCAAACACCCACAAGGAATTCGCCTAGGAAATTTTCATGACCATGGCGCATACCCTTGATGAAGGAGTGCTGAGTCTCTCATTCCGTTTGGAGGGAGCCCACAAGTGGAGAAGAAGGAAGACACCGTTGGAAGGGTAACCTTGATCAACGGTGCTATTTCTAGCACCTTGATGGGGTAATCTCCTTTCATCCATGGGTTGCAATCGATCTTGAGATGTAATCACACTTTGTTGGATTATCTATCTATCATCTTGTGTTGAAAATACTTTAATGCTTAAGGTTAGCTACCATGCCGTAAAGAGAGTAGAGCTCCAATGCTTCCTTGGATCCATTCAATACGCCGTGTCCATCATAGGTCTAGTCATGATTACCTTCGCGTAGTGACAGTACGAGAGGAGGGAAAGGGCGAAATCGTGGTCACAACCCCCGATAGATTAGATTGATTTTCATGTTCGAAACGATTGCATGTTCTAGTATCGTAGACCCATGGGCGAGTATCTCCTATTTTCAAAAGGGAGCTCCGGAACAAGTGGATGTGCATGAAGGCACATGAGAGGGTTTTTGGAGTATGATCGCGGGAGAAGACCATCAACGAAGAAATACTACCCGGAACCCCATCATCCAAGTGTTTCACTCATGGATGTGCAAAAGGATTTTGGGGAGAATGAGAGAGACAAAGATAACCAACACAGAGTTGAATTGGCTTTACTCAGCTTTGATTGCCAAGTGGCCAATCGACCTCTCTTACATCATGATCAACCGGTGGTGTTGTGTAGCAACATCGAGTTCGGGAGATATTGGTTCGGGGTGTTACCTCTCCATGTTGGTTATCTCTTTAAGACCGGGTATTATAAGGAACCCAAAGCATCTCCTACCCGGACTTCCTTAAGATTTAAAGATGAGAGAGGAGGCTTCAAAGTGGCCAAAGACTTTTTCTTGAGGGGAAAGAAGATTGGTTAGAGGAAGGACTTCTTGTGCCGGCGAAAAAAAAATAAAGGATTATAGGAGAAGGATCTTCCATGGCCCAAGAAGGAGGTGCACAACAAAGTTTTGGAGGAATTCCGGCGCCGCTAAGTTACTACGGTGGTGTACCAATGCAAGCATGGGGGAGTGGTGCAGCCATACCCCCACCAAATTTTGCGGTGCCCAACGTAGACTTTGCAGAGCCATTTGTACATCTTCCTCAACCACAACAAAATGTGGCCACCATTGGAGGATACGCTGCAAGAAACATGCAAAATATTGCAGCCATCCTAACCAATGCAAACCAAATGGGTGAAGGAAATGCAAACGTCACTTATGTGCTTGGACACCTTCACCTAGCACCGTCGGACAATTCATAGGAGGAGTGGTGCATTCCTATTACAAGTAAGGGCACAACAACCAAGACTATCAATATCAACCACCGGCGGAAGATTAGAGAGAGGAGGAGCTTTAGTTATCTTTCCTTTACCCCCTTTTCTTTAATTTTCAGCTTGTTTGCGCCTATGTATGCGTAGTGTTTTCAGTTTTAGTTTATTTTCAGCATGTGTGTTAGTGTTTATTTTCATCATGAATAATGTCACCACCAAGTTTTTACCATTAGTAAAGTTACAAAGTTTGTGCCATGATGATATATGATTAAAATTGCCGCTTTGTTTATCTTTGTAATTGATTTATGCATGTTTAAGCTAGTGCTCTCTTAAAAATACAAATCTGAAATTATCTAAATGCTAGCTTAATCTTTAGCGGAGGTTATGATAAAAATAAAGACCCATAGTGTTTTATGTGCTCTCATGTTTTAGATGGATTAAAGATGATTTATTTTTGTTCTTAAATGTGAAGCTAACCTTGTCATAAATACCACTTGCGTATTGCTCTACCTATCCAGAGCCAAATAAATATTTGAGTGCAAAAACTTAGTATACAAGGTTTATTTTTGGGTGAGTTATTTCAGGCCTTGATTTCTCTGGCTCGAGACTAAGAAGCTGGTCATTCTGTTTTTGCGTATCTATCTTTTTGCTAGTCTTTTATCCGTGCATTGTGTATCCCCACATCGGAGATCTCACAAACTTCGCCGGATATCCATCCTTAAAACCAAATATCATCTTTTGTGTTTACCTCCTTGACCACAACCTATCATTGAGAATGGATCATCAATTCAAGGAAGATCGCAAGACGGTGTCAACATTGAAGAATTCAAATATCTCTCTAAGGAAAAATATTTCTGGTACCTACCTTATTTATCGCCTCTTTGCTCGAGGACGAGCAACGTCTAAGCATGGGGGAGGAGGTAGGTACGATGCAATTTTTAGAGCTCAAAGGGGAGCAATTAAAAAAAATCAAAGGGGTGCAAATAAAAAATCAAAACTCCGATGTGAAAGTCTCGTTACCGAATGTATGACAAAAAAATGAATGAATGAGAAAAAGAATGAAAGAAAGAAAGAAAGAAAGAAAGAAGAGAAAAAGAGAAAAATATGAGTATGTGCAAAAATAAAGTGAACTCCCCGGTTCTCTAAAAGTGCATTAGGAAATTCAAGGCTTCAAGATTAAAAGATCCATACTCATTTTCCAACCATGTGCAATCCGATAACGAGGACTTCCTTTGTGCCTCGGGATCACTCTTTGCCATTTGCACATGTCCACTCATCTCAAGTGTGTGTATTTTTTCTCTTTCCCCTCCTTGATATAAAATTATTTTCCAATGACCTTTTTGACGAGTCTCGGTAAGACCATGAGAAGCTTGTCTTGTTTTGACATCTCATTTATAATATCTTGGTAGGACTAAACTTTCCCAAAAAGCTCCATATAAAGCCTACTACATATATATGTTATGAGAGGGAAAGGAGTAGAATAAATAGGCTTGAGAGACAAGATGAGATGAGAGTTCATGAGCAAGATGCAAGGTGGTTTAAATTTGTGAACTTGGTTTAGCTCTTTTTCATCTCGTTCTTTATTTCAAAATTTCTTAGATCCATTTGAATTTTGGGAGCATGTTAATACTTGTGGGATAAGCTTACTTAAATATCTACCCTCTGTAGGGATGAAGGCTAGTACATTATGGAACTTTAACGAATTAAACTTTTGAGAGCATTATGTTTTTTTTCATGTATGATCATTTGCAAGGTTTAAACAATGAATGGCAACGATGATATCCATCGAAGACTTACTCGAGGACGAGTAAGGTTTAAGCATGGGGGAGCTGTTGACGGTGAAAATCCGTCAACCTAGCCATGAGTTTACCTTCGGTGTTGGCATGACTTTTGTATCTTATCCATTGGTACTAACCCCCGTGGTATAACAAGTTCACTTGTGCATGTCGGTTTTGGAGTTAAGTGTTTACGCAGGGTTTTAACGTTGAAAGCAAGACTTCCGGGATAAGTTCATTAAGCACCTCATGACAAGACCTTGAAGCCCGGTACAAGTCAAGCAATGAAGTGAACATGACTCCAAGAGCCCAAGGACCAAGCCCGAGAAGATGATAAACTCCGAGGACCTAGACAGAAAAGTGCTGAATCTTGCAAGACAAGGAGCTTCGTCCAATTCGTAGAGAAACTGACGTCAAGGGCCCACATGCAAAAGGGGAGAGGATCTAGAAGATGCGGGAAGCAACACCGGGCGAAGCAGGCCACGAGCTGGGCCGAATTGGGCCCAGGCCGGTCGGCCCAGGCCGGCCGGCCCAGCCCGTTTCGGGGCCCAATCGGCCTCCCCTTTGACCTAATTGCTTCTTAGGCTATTAATAGCCCCCTGACCGAGAGCCACGCATCAATCAAGTCGTAATCCTCCGTCGAGGAGCCGAGAAGCTTGAGGGACACCATCTCAGAGAAGAGGGTCGTGCTAGTTGTCTAGGGTTTCCCTAGCCGACGTGGGAACCTTGCATGGAAGACCACGTCGGAGCTCCGGAGCGAGGATCAAGATCGAGGGAGGGCCCCGGTGGTGATCTTGTTCATGTAATCATTCATGGTGAAGTTGGTAAGTGAATTCGATTTCTAGCGATCAAGTGCCTTCTCGATGATTTTGTTTTCTTCTTGGTTTTGCTTCTTCTACGATCTAGTTTGCAGCTAGATTACATAGGGTGATCTTGTAGCCGCGGTGGCTAGAGGTGCATACCGGACCGGCCAAGTGATTTCAACTTGTTCTATCGAACTCGCCCTAGACTACCCGCATGAGTAGGGATACGTTGTGACAGAACGGGGGTTCCGAAAGGCGGGCGTTTTCGGAGTCGGATGGAAGGCCACGATTCAAAGATGCTTTTAATGAGATTCGCTTTTCTATCTTCATCTATCTTGTTTGGAGCTACAACTTAAGCATGATCTAGACTCTCTAGATCGGTTATCTCTTGCTTTCTCTTGCTACCTCTTTAGTAGACTAGATTAGATTCGTTTTCTTTATGATATCTTAGATTAGATGCAATTTGATTCTTCAATAGATAGCTTTACCTTGCTTTACTAGATTGAATCCTTGCGTTGCACATTGTTCCACGGATTCGATACCTTGGGTTCACCACTCGAGGGAAGAAGGGTCCCTTGACTACGACGGGAGACTTGTCCGCTTGCAAGTCTAAACGAACTTTGATACAACTATTAACCGTCAACACCGACCTAGCCTCAGACTTGTCCAATTTCTTCCCTTTCTTAAGGATAAAGCACATGCAACCAAAGACATGGAAGTGACTCACCTTGGGTGTACGACCGTGCATCAACTCGTAGTAGGTTTTCTTCTTAAGCACTCTGAGGTAGATCTTGTTCGACACATAGCACGCGGTATTCACCGCCTCAGCCCAGAACCTTCTCGGAGTCCTATGCTCATTAAGCATCGTCCGAGCCATCTCACACAAGGTTCTGTTTTTCCTTTCCACAACACCATTCTAGGGAGGCGTATATGGACTCGATGTTGACGGTGAATTTCCGTCAACCTAGAGTACTTGTTATACATTGGTTTCGATTATGATTTGCAACTAACCCACCACTAGGCATACTAATGATGTAACAAGTTCACACTTGCATGCCAATTTTGGAGTTTGTTGTTTACGCAGGAAATTAACGTTAAAGAGGAGACTTTCGGGATAAGTTCATCAAGCACTTCAAGAGAAGATCATGAAGCCCAACAAGAGTCAAGACACGCGATGAACATGACTCCAAATGACCCGAGGACCAAAGCGTCAACGTGCAAGTCTTCAGGGACTCAATCAGAAAACAGTGAAGCTTGCATAGCAAGGATTCAAGCCTTAACCATGAAGGAAACGACGTCAAAGGCCCACATGCAAGTGCACACAAATAAGGGATCACGCGAGAAGCAACCGGGGAGGAAACCGGGGCCGAACCGGGCCGAATTGGGCCTGGGCCAGTTGGCCTGGGCTGGACGGCCTGGGCCGGCCGGCCTGGGCCGACCGGCCCAGCCCACTGTGGGCTCGGTTCGACGTCCCCTTTGCCCTAGGTGTTCATCTATTTATTGCCTCTGCCGCAGTCGGCCGCCACATCGAACAAATCATTCTACCGACACCATTCACCAGAAAACCGCCGCCGCAAGATGAGGGAGAAAGTTAGATGAGCTCGTCGCAAGGATCAATGCCGGCGGAGAGAAGGAAGCAAGAGGAGGACTTCAAGCCGCTGGCCTAGTGGTGTTCCCAAGCTTCATCGCCGTCATCTTCATCGACGATGTTCTCTGGAGTTTTCATCACCCCTATGTGCATCAATCCATGTAAGATGATGGGGTAATGTCTCCATTCATCCCTAGGGTTAGATGGATGTATGCTATGTGATCGCTACTTGATTCATGGTTTCAATCTATTGCTTTCATGTTGATGATGCTTTGATGATTAAGGTTAGCTACCGTGTTTTTCGGGTGTATGATATCTGCTACTTCCATAGATTCCATCAACATACCGTGTCCATCATAGGTCTTGTCACGATTACCACCGCATTGTGACAGTACGAGGGGAGGGAAAGGGCGAAACCGTGGTCACAACCCCCGGTAGATTGGTTTACCACTCTCATGTAGTAGATGCATATCCATGATATCCTAGATCCTAGGGAGGGAACACTTATCTTTCTTAATCATTCTCTTGTGTCCACCCTTTACCATCTAGTTTAACCCTAGATTTGTTTGATCAACTTAGGTTAGATTGTCTTTACCTTTAGATTAATACTCTTTCAAAGGTTTTCCATTCAACTAGATTAGTACTTGGTTAAGCGCTAGCAATCCCCTTGCTCCGCGGATTGATAAGAACCTTGGGAATCCCGTGGTGAAAAAGGTGTAGGTCCATACGCTTGCAGATCGTAGGTGGATACGAGTTTTATCCGTCAACACTCGAAAACTGGTGTTCAAGACCCAAGTCATGGCAAAAGGCTTCAAAACGAGAGTTTCTGAATTCCGAGCCATTGTCACTGCAGATTGCTCGTATGGCATCTTCGTGCCTCTCGTTTCTCAACCTCAAGACAAGACGAACAAGACCAAACGTCTCCCCTTTCTCCTCAAGAAAGAACACCCACGCATACCGAGAGTAGACGTCCACCACAACAAGGACGTACCACTTCCCACCCGCAGATCGCACACGAGCTGGGCCAACAAGGTCCATATGGAGCAGCTCGCATGGACGCTCAGTCATCACATCGGTGAGAGGTGGGTGAGAAGAGGCTACCATCTTGGCATGCCTACATGGCGCAGACACCAACTCTTTCTCAAGCTTCAACCGTGGCAATCCTCGAACCAAATTGAGTTTACTCAAGCAAGACAAAAGATCAAAGCTCAAGTGACCCAACTTCCTATGCCACTTCCACAACTCACTCGAAAAACCAGCCAAGAAACATTGCTCAACACCAGAAGACTGAGAAAAATCAGCTCGAAGCACCTGACCCTCGGGAACGACCATACAAACAAGGTCCCCTCGAGAGTAGAAAATCCGAGAACCACCAGGCCGAAACAACACTTCAAAACCCTCATCCAACAGCTGGGAGACGGAAAGCAAATTGTACCCAAGCGACTGAACAAGAGCAACACGCCTGAGAGTGATCTTGTCACTTACCTTAATCTCACCTTCTGACAACACACGCCCACGCCCATTGTCCCCAAAGGTGATGTACCTCTTTGTCACCACCGGGACGAGACTTGAGAACCACCCATTGTCTCCGATCATATGCCTTGAGCAACCGGAGTTAATCAACCAAATGTTCTACAAGTCTCCCACCTGAAATTCAAAAACAAGCACTTGAGCGAACAAACGACTCAGCACTAGGGTTAGTACTAAAAGAGTAAAACCAGTGCCGAGCCATTTGCTCAAAAGTGGGGTTAGCACAATCCAAAACATCTTTCCTACCAAAGCTACATCCACGAACACCACCACGGTAACCACTATGAGGGAACCATCCCTCTCTAACTGGAAGAGGACCAAAACCACGAAAGGAAAACTATGGACCGTCCCGCCTCTCCAACTCAAAGCTACAACTCCACCCATTCCCGTATTGAACACGAGTGGGAGAACGCCTAGCAAACAGACCTCCTGCAAACTTTCTAGACCAACCACTAGAACCAGGACCTCCAGAACCAAACCTAGCATATGTACGAGCACGAAACCCAAAGTTTCGCCTGTCCAGACCTGCACCGGTCTGACCGGTGTAGCCCGGCCAGCAGCACCGCCTGCAGCTTTTCGCTCTCCCCAAGCCGGAACTATCCTCACACTCGCCTTGGCCCTGGGCATCTGCACACAAGGCTCAAGTACACCATTGGAAGGGTGGTACTTGTCCTTGTTAGCCCACTCCTTCGCCATTCCCTCCTCTCGCTTCCTCTTAAAGCAAAACTCATCCTTACGGCCATCTCTACCACAATAGGCACAATGAAAACTTATGGGCTTAGGTTTAGGCTTGGGATGGGGCTGCTCACTTGGTTTCTCTCCACTTGGCTTCTCAACCGGTTTCTCCTCACTAGGTTTCTCACCCGGTTTCTCCTCACTTGCATTCTCACTCTCTTTCCCAAAGAACACTTTCCCCAAAGTGCTCACAAACTTGATAGGCTTTTGGAAATCATTTGTTTGTGGAGGAAACACGGGTGGAGTTGGGGTTGTGTCTAGTCGATTCCTAAGATGGTTCGGTTTGGAGGGAAAGCATTGTTGTGGTGGGTTTTTGGTGGCTCTGGGATATTCTCTCCACTTCCGTCACCAACCTTGTTTTCCCCAAGTCCCTCATCATCTTACCTCTTGTATGTCTTGATCATTATCCTCAACTGAGGCTCATGGCCAGACAACCAACCCATCAACTTTCTCAACTCATCATTCTCATCCTGCAAACGATCAACATGATGTGTAAGTTCCAAATTTTTCAAAGCATGCAATTCACAGGTAGAGCGAGAAGTAGGAATTGGTTCTTTCAACTTAGCCTCAACAAAAAACGTGTAAGCATGCATCTCAAAAATTTTGCCATGCAAAACAGGGCAAGAAGTGCAAGCACCTAGCAAAGCAGGTCTAGACTTAAGCTCAACCACTTCAACCCTAAGCACATCTAGTTCCTCACACTTTGAGGCATGCTTTTCCTTAAACAAGGCAGGATCATCTAGAAAGATAGGACAATGAGCACATTCAACTTCATCAGAAACAACAGGTGAAGCTTTCAGAGAATCAATTTCAAGCTTAGCATCCAAATTCTGTGTTTCTAGCTCAGCCACTCTAGTCCTAGCATCCTCAAGCGAGGCCCTAAGCTCTTTCCTCATTTTCCTAGCCTCTCTAAGCATGTAATCACGATTATCAAGGAACAATCAAGCTGTTCATTCTCCTGACACAAGAAGGGAAGTTCATCACGCACCTCGTCGTCGGAGTCGGAGTCCGAGTCGCTCTGTGTGCTCTTCTTGCTGCCGGAGCTCATCGCCATGGTGTAGAATTCGTCTCTAGCGAAGCAACTTAGCCCGCTCAGGTTCTTGAATGACTTCCTACCCTTGCGACGATCACCTTCATCTTCACAGCTGCTCGAGCTCGAGGTGGAGTACGCGAAACTGGAGACGACGTCGCTCGCTCCAACCATCGCTCGGGCCTTGCCTCGGCTCTCCTTCTTCCTCGATCGTCACTCGTCCTTGTGCTTTGTCTTGTGCTTGCTCTTGTGGTCATGCCTCGACTGGTACTTGCCATCCGTCTTCGACTTGTGCTTGTAGCTGTCCTTGTTCTCGACCTTCTCTAGGCAATCGGCGACGAAATGTCCCGGCTTGCCGCACTGGAAGCATGTCCTCGTGTTCCTCCTCATGTTCACTCGGTTCTCGTGCAGCCTCTCGAACTGCCTCGTCAGCAACGCCAGCTCGTCCTCTCCAAGCACGTCGAACTCCTCATCTGGCATAGATGTTGACGGTGAAATTCCGTCAACCTAGCCATGAGTTTACCTTCAGTGTTGGCATGACTTTTGTATCTTATCCATTGGTACTAACCCCCGTGGTATAACAAGTTCACTTGTGCATGTCGGTTTTGGAGTTAAGTGTTTACGCAGGGTTTTAATGTTGAAAGCAAGACTTCCGGGATAAGTTCATTAAGCACCTCATGACAAGACCTTGAAGCCCGGTACAAGTCAAGCAATGAAGTGAACATGACTCCAAGAGCCCAAGGGCCAAGCCTGAGAAGATGGAAAACTCCGAGGACCTAGCCAGAAAAGTGCTGAATCTTGTGAGATAAGGAGCTTCGTCCAATTCGGAGAGAAACTGACGTCAAGGGCCCACACGCAAAAGGGGAGAGGATCTAGAAGACGCGGGAAGCAACACCGGGGGAAGGAGGCCACGGACTGGGCCGAGATGGGCCCAGGCCGGTCGGCCCAGGCCGGCCGGCCCAGCCTGTTTCGGGGCCCAGTCGGCCTCCCCTTTGACCTAGTTGCATCTCGGGCTATTTATAGCCCCCTGACCGAGAGCCACGCATCAATCAAGTCATAATCCGCCGTCGAGGAGCCGAGAAGCTTGAGGGACACCATCTCGGAGATGAGGGTCGTGCTAGTTGTCTAGGGTTTCTCTAGCCGACGTGGGAACCTTGCAAGGAAGACCACGTCGGAGCTCCGGAGCAAGGATCAAGATCGAGGTAGGATCCCGGTGGTGATCTTGTTCATGTAATCATTCATGGTGAAGTCTTTAAGTGAATCCGATTTCTAGCGATCAAGTGCCTTCTCGATGATTTTGTTTTCTTCTTGGTTTTGCTTCTTCTACGATCTCTACTTAAGATAGATTGCATAGGGTGCTCTTGTAGCCGCGGTGGCTAGAGGTGCATACCGGACCGACCAAGTGATTTCAACTTGTTCTTATCGAACTCGCCCTAGACTACCCGCATGAATAGGGATACATTGTGACAGAACGGGGGTTCAGAAAGGCGGGCGTTTTCGGAGTCGGACCAAAGGCCACGATTTAAAGATACTTTTAATGAGATTCGCTTTTCTATCTTCATCTATCTTGTTTGGAGCTACAACATAAGCATGATCTAGATTCTCTAGATCGGTTATCTCTTGCTTTCTCTTGCTACCTCTTAGTAGATTAGATTAGATGTGTTTCCTTTATGAGTTAGTAGATTAGATGCAACTTGGTTCTTCGAAAGATAGCTTACCTTGCTTTACTAGATTGAATCCTTGCGTTGCACATTGTTCCATGGATTCAATACCTTGGGTTCACCACTCGAGGGAAGAAGGGTCCCTTGACTACGACGGGAGACTTGTCTGCTTGCAAGTCTAAACGAACTTTGACACAACTATTAACCGTCAACAATAGACATCAAAGAGGACAAGGAGAACCTCCTGGTGGATGGGTTAGCGTTAGTCTTTCCTTTTGAGCCACCGATGAGGGCGAGACTATGAGAGTCAGTCGGGCCCTCAATCTTGGCTGTCATGCCCCTATCCACCTCAGCCGACTTGAGCTTCATGAACAGCTCGTTCATGGTCAGAGTGTCATACTTCTCCGACTCCACAATGGCCTCGAACTCTCCGCCCCAAACCGTATGATCCAACAAGTGTAAGAGCTTGACGGCTCTATCATGATCATCGTACGGGAGCACGTCCACATTGGCCCTCATGTTGTTCACCGCAACCGTGAACCTCTGAAACAAGGCATCGATGGACTCACCGGGGAGTTGAGTGTAGTTCTCGTACTCTCTCCGGTAAGTCGCATACATCCAAGCCTAAACCTGCGCGTTTCCAACATGAGCTTCCTTCAACACCGACCAGAATCTACAAGCCAAGCTCTCCGTGTGCACCGATCGAATTCAGGCTGACACAGAGCACGAAACAAGTAGTCGATCACCTTGTTGTTGGCGTCGAACATGTGCCTTGATCCTGAAGCAAGGAAGTTCATCGGCTGGACATAGCCTGTGTCCACCGTGACATCCCAAAGGATCTGATGCTTTCCGCGGAGGAACACCGCCATCCGCTTACTCCACATCAGGTAGTTTTTGCCATCGAAGTGTGGAGGACCCAAACCCCATTCCTGGTATGCCATCCTTAGATCTTAGACTTGTTAGAGTCACCCAAGACCCGTAACCGGCTCTAATACTAATTGAAGGACCGATACGGCGAACCTGAGAGGGAGGCTCCAACAAGATGAACACGGCTCCCATTCACTCCTCCCTCTTTGGTTCGCCGTATCGGTCCTTCAATTGGTATCAGAGCCGGTTACGGTTCTTGATTGACTCTAACCAATCTGAGATCCAAGGATGGCGTACCAGGAATGGGGTTCGGGTCCTCCACACTTCGATGGCAAAAACTACCAGATGTGGAGTAAGCGGATGGCGGAGTTCCTCCGCGGAAATGGTCAGATCCTTTGGGATGTCACGGTGGACACAGGCTATGTCCAACCGATGAACTTCCTTGCTCCAGGATCGAGGGACATGTTCAACGCCAACAACAAGGTGGTCGACTACTTGTGTCGTGCTCTGTGTCAGCCAGAATTCGATCGGGTGCACACAGAGAGCTTGGCTTGTAGAATCTTGTCGGTGTTGAAGGAAGCTCATGTTGGGAATGCCCAGGTTCAGGCTCGGATGTATGCGACTTACCGGAGAGAGTACAAGAACTTCACTCATCTCCCCGGTGAGTCCATCGATGCCTTGTTTCAGAGGTTGACGGTGGTTGTGAACAACATGAGGGCCAATGTGAATGTGCTCCTGTACGATGATCATGATAGAGCTGTCAAGCTCTTACACTCTTTGGATCATACGGTTTGGGGCGGAAAGTTGGAGGCCATTGTGGAGTCGGAGAAGTATGACACTCTGACCGTGAACGAGCTGTTCTCAAAGCTCAAGTCGCTGAGGTGGATAGGGGCATGAAAGCCAAGATTGAGGGCCTGACTGACTCTCATAGTCTCGCCCTCATCGGTTGTTCGAAAGGAAAGACTAACGCTAACCCATCCACCAGGATGTTCTCCTTGTCCTCTTTTATGTCTATGCCAGATGAGGAGTTCGACGTGCTTGGAGAGGACGAGTTGGTCTGCACGAGAACTGGGTGAACATAAGGAGGAACACGAGGACATGCTTCCAGTGCGGCAAGCCGAGACACTTCGTCGCCGACTGCCCGGAGAAGGTCGAGAACAATGATAGCTACAAGCACAAGTTGAAGACGGATGGCAAGTACCGGTCGAGGCGTGACCACAAGAGCAAGTACAAGAGCAAGCACAAGGACGAGTGACGATTGAGGAAGAAGGGGAGCCAAGGCAAGGCCCGAGCGATGGTTGGAGCGAGTGACGTCGACTCCAGTTCCGCATGCTCCACCTCGAGCTCAAGCAGCAATGAAGATGAAGATGATCGTCAAAAGGCAGGAAGTCATCCAAGAACCTGAGCGAGCTGAGCTGCTTCGCTAGAGACAGCAAGAAGACCACACAGAGCGACTCAGACTCCGACTTCGACGACGAGGTGCGTGATGAACTTGCCTTCTTGCGACAGGAGAATGAACGGCTTGGCTTGTTGCTTGATAATCGTGATGACATGCTTAGAGAGGCCAAGAAGATGATGAAAGAGCTTAGGGCCTCGCTTGAGGATGCTAGGACTAGAGTGGCTAAGCTAGAAACACAGAATTTGGATGCTAAGCTTGAAATTGATTCTCTGAAATCTTCACCTGTTGTTTCTAATGAAGTCGAATGTGCTGATTGTCCTATCTTTCTAGCTGATCTTGCCTTGTTTAAGGAAAAGCATGCCTCCAAGTGTGAGGAACTAGATGTGCTTAGGGTGAAGTGGCTCAGCTTAAGTCTAGACCTGCTTTGCTAGGTGCTTGCACTTCTTGCCCTGTTTTGCATGGTAAAATTGATGAGATGCATGCTTACATTGTTTCTCTTGAGGCTAAGCTGAAAGAGTCAATTCCTACATCTTGCTCTACCTGTGAATTGCATGCTTTGAAGAATCTGGAACTTGCACATTATGTTGATCATTTGCAGGATGAGAATGATGAGTTGAGAAAGTTGATGGGTTGGTTGTCTGGTCAGGAGCCTCAGTTGAGGATAATGATCGAGACATATAAGAGGCAGGATGGTGAGGGACTTGGGGCAAATAAGGTTAGTGAGGAAAGTGGAGAGAATATCCCAGAACCAACAAAAACCCACCACAACAATGATTTCCCTCCTAAACCTAGCCATCTTAGGAACCGACTAGACACAACCCCAGCTCCACCCGTGTTTCCCCCTGTCGGTGTTTAAACCTGTCGACCTCCATAGAAGGTACCCGTAGCAAGGTAGAAGGTGGGGATCGCCATGATCTGGAACCTGAATGTATGCGCGCGGACACAAGACACAAGATTTATACAGGTTCGGGTAGCCAGAGTAGCTACCCTACGTCCTGTTTGGAGTAGTATATCGCGCCTTGCGCTTGGTGTTGTCCCCAGAGGGATTATGGATGTGTTCCTAGGTACCCAGCCCTCCTTTATATAGTCCAGGGGGCGGGTGCCTAGTTGGTTACAAGGTGGGAGTCCTAGTAGGATTACACGGAACGAGTCCTAGTAGGATTACAGGGGAATTCTAGTAGGAGTCTGTCTTCATCCATCCTTGCATGATTATCCGGGGTGTATGCCCGACAAGCCCCCGAGCATGTTGGAGTCGAGAGTAGTAGTTCGAGTAGTCTTGAAGCCTCTTCGAGTAGTTCTTGAGCGTCCTCGAGTACTGCTTGGAGAAGTCTTCAATAGTACTTGAACTGCCGCGAGGCTGGAAGGTGGTCCAGCTCATCAGTCTTGAAGTCGAGATTATATGGAAGTGCGATTGCGAAATCGCACACCATATGGAGTAGCCCCCGAGCCTTAGGTTGAGTTGTAGACTCTGGCTGAGGGTAAATCTTGATTCTGCTTCTGTCTTGAAAAAATCAACTGATGGGTGTAGCCTAGTAGCCCCTGAGCCTTGGAACGATTAAAGAATCAATCCAAGGATCTTCAGTGTTTGCGGAAGTCATCATCTGAGTACTCATGTAGCGTTCAGCCCCCGAGCTCGTCGCCAGGTGAGCCGTAGGAGCCACGTCGAGTAGTTGTTGGTGCTGAGCCCCGGAGCTAGAGAGCTAGCAGAGACTACTCGAGTTGTCATCGAGTAGTAATTTGGTGCATAGCCCCGAGTTTGGGAACTAGTCGCGCTGATGGAGGTACACGGAGCGTACTGGAAAGTCGTCGCCGGAGCTTGACCTGAAAGTAAAGATGTGTACATTATGTAGCATTTTTGTAGAAATTAAATTTACTAATGACAAATACAAATATGAATATAGATGTAAATGTCATGTGTCATGCTCTTGTTGCGGTCGTAAGGTGTCGAGTAGTAAGCCTCATGTGATTAAGCGCCCAGTCTCTTTGGTCGCTGTTTAGCCATAGCCGCTGGGGGCGAGGAGGCATGACAGGAGAGCTGGTTTAAGAGCCTGGTCTCTGAGGAGCCTGTTTAGCCATAGCCGCTAGGGGCGTGGAGGCATGACAGGAGAGCTGAGGCTTTGCGCAGATCAAGGCGTGTGCTACTGTAGCGAGACCATTAAGAGGTAGACGAAAGTAGTCGGCAAAGCGATAAGAGAGAGCGCGTTTGCTCGTTGTTCTGCATGGCGGAGAGCAAGATTGTGCAGTGCCTCCTCAGGGTGTAGCCGTTGTGCACCTCCAGCACTCAGTACACGAAACGTCGTGGCAAGAGCCTCCTAATTTAGTGCACCAAGCCTATGGCAGTCGGTCAACATCCCCAAGGAATAATTGGCACGGTGTAGCTCTACTGGCAGGTAGGCGTCGAGAGGTGTACACGATGTAGTCTTCAGCGTTGGTTTCTGTATGCGGAAAACAAGCCGAAGAAAAAATTATTGAAATAAGTGACTTTGCTTGATTCGTGGACGAGTGTCGACGAAGCCGTGGTGGTTGCTGGTGAAGTCGACTAGTCGGGGGTGGATCTGACTAGTTGTTGATGGCGCATAAGTCGTTCTCGACTAGTTTTCTAGTTGAAACTAGTCGAGACAAGTAGTCGAGGTAGTCGTACGGCCAGAAGACGATGTCGCGGCGGCGTACGATGTAGTCGATGTAGAGCTGTTGCGGCCGGGAGACGAGTACTCGCGGCGCACAGCGAGGTTGACGTAGAGCCTGTGCGGCCGGGTGACGAGTAGTCGCGGTGCACGACAGTGTTGAGGTAGAGCCTGTGCTACCGGGAGATGATGTAGTCGTACTCGTGTTGATGCAGCCAGATGTCGATGCAGTAGGTCTCGTGTACGTCACTTGTGTACGTTGAGGGAAGATCTTGATACCATCGGGAAGCCCTTGTGTGCATGTAGCTGATTTCCACCAAATTGAACTTTTTTGGCCGCACAAGCTACGAGGCTGCACTAGTGCTCTGCTTGTTTTTTCTTTCTCGACGCGTGCGCTGTTGCAGCTGGTAGACTTGTAGCTGCTGCTTGATGGGCCTTCAGTGCTTCTGGATTTTTGTGTACAACAACACAAAGCCTCGATTCCCATACGGGAAAAGAATTTTTTTTAATCTTTGCAAATCAGGTCAGCAACGCGACGGACAGTTTTTCCTGATCTGATCTTGACTTGGTGCAGCAGGGTAGCTTTTGCAGATGGAAACTTGTGTTGCGCCAGCTTTGGTCTTCGACTTCGAGTATGAATCGACTTCTGACATAAGGCCGCGGAAGGTGCTGAGTTGCATGTCACCGAGTAAATAATTCGAACTTGATTCCACCTGGAACTTGGATTCGGAGAGTAGGCGAGTTGCTGATTGCAGCCTTCGCGGTAGATTGATTTTTGCTCGTGAGGTCCTTCGAATTCACCCGATGATCGTGACGATGGCCCCACGGTGGGCGCCAGCTGTCGGTGTTTAAACCTGTCGACCTCCATAGAAGGTACCCACAGCAAGGTAGAAGGTGGGGATCGCCATGATCTGGAACCCGAAGGTATGCGCGCGGACACAAGACACAAGATATATACAGGTTCGGGTAGCCAGAGTAGCTTCCCTACGTCCTGTTTGGAGTAGTATATCGCGCCTTGCGCTTGGTGTTGTCCCCGCAGGGATTGTGGATGTGTTCCTAGGTACCCAGTCGTCCTTTATATAGTCCAGGGGGCGGGTGCTTAGTTGGTTACAAGGTAGGAGTCCTAGTAGGATTACACGGAACGAGTCCTCGTAGGACTATAGGGGAATTCTAGTAGGAGTCCGTCTTCATCCATCCTTGCATGAGTACCCGGGGTGTTTTAGACTGGCAAACCTACCAAAGGGGTACCCGAGATAGTAGATTGAGCGGTGAGGATCGTGATCAGGAGACCTAGAACTCAAAGGTATGCGCAAGGACACGGGACACAAGATTTATACAGGTTCGGGTCGCCAAGGTGACGTGCCCTACATCCTGTTTGGGGGATCAAGTATGGCGCCCTACGCCGGTGTTGGTTCAGATCAGGTGCCCGGCTAGGTACCCAGCCCTCCTTTATATAGTCCAGGGGCGGGTGCCTAGTTGGTTACAAGGTAGGAGTCCTAATGGGATTACACGGAATGAGTCCTAGTAGGATTACAAGGGAATTTTAGTAGGAGTCCGTCTTCATCCATCCTTGCATGAGTACCCGGGGTGTATGCCCGACACCCCCACAAACAAATGATTTCTAAAAGCCTATCAACTTTGTAAGCACTTCGGGGAAAGTGTTCTTTGGGAAAGAGAGTGAGAATCCTAGTGAGGAGAAACCGGTTGAGAAGCCGAGTGGAGAGAAACCATGTGAGCAGCCCCAACCCAAGCCTAAACCTAAGGTTGTGAAGTTCCATTGTGACCATTGTGGGAGAGATGGTCACAAGCTTGAGTTTTGCTTCAAGAGGAAGCGAGAGGAGAGAATGGCGAAGGAGTGGGCTAACAAGGACAAGAACCACCCTTCCAATGGTGTACTTGAGCCTCGTGTGTAGATGCCCAGGGCCAAGGCGGTGAGGACAGTTCCGTCTTGGGGAGAGCTAAAGGCTGCTGGAGGTGCTGCAGGCCGGGCTACACCGGTCAGACTGGTGAGAGGCACTGGTCAGACCGGTGCAGGCCTGAACAGGCAGCAGTTTGGGTGTTGTGTTCGTACAGGTGCTAGGATTGGTTCTGGGGGTCGTGGTTCTGGTGGTTGCGCTGGAGAGCTTGCAAGAGGTCAGTTTGCTAGGCGTTCTCCCCCTCGTGCTCAATACGGGAATGGGAGGAGTCGTAGCTTTGAGTTGGAGAGGAGGGACGGTCCACAGTTTTCCTTTTGTGGTTTTGGTCCTCCTCCAGTTAGAGAGGGCTGGTTCCCTCGTGGTGGTGTTCGTGAAGGTAGCTTTGGTAGGAAAGATGTTTTGGATTGTGCTAACCCCACTTTTGAGCAAATGGCTCGGCACTGGTTTTACCCTTTTGGTACTAACCCCAGTGTTGAGTAGTTTGTTCGCTCACATGCTCGTTTTTGAATTTCAGGTGGGAGACTTGAAGAACATTTGGTTGATTGACTCCGGTTGCTCGAGACATATGACCGGAGACAAGGGGTGGTTCTCAAGTCTCGTCCCGGTGGTGACAAAGAGGTACATCACCTTTGGGGACAATAGGCGAGGGCGTGTGCTTTCAGAAGGTGAGACTAAGGTGAGTGACAAGATCACTCTCAAGCATGTTGCTCTTGTTCAATCGCTTGGGTACAATCTGCTTTCTGTGTCCCAGCTGTTGGATGAGGGTTTTGAGGCGTTGTTTCGGCCTGGTGGTTCTCGGATTTTGGACTCTCGAGGGGACCTTGTTTGTATGGTCGTTCCCGAGGGTCAGGTGTTTCGAGCTGATTTTTCTCAGTCGTCTGGTGTTGAGCGTTGTTTCTTGGCTGGTTCTTCGAGTGAGTTGTGGAAGTGGCATAGGAAGTTGGGTCACTTGAGCTTTGAGTAAACTCAATTTCGTCTGAGGATTGCCACGGTTGAAGCTTGAGAAAGAGTTGGTTTGTGCGCCTTGTAGGCTTGCCAAGATGGTAGCCTCTTCTCACCCGCCTCTCACCGATGTGATGACTAAGCGTCCATGCGAGCTGCTCCATATGGACCTTGTTGGCCCAGCTTGTGTGCGATCTGTGGGTGGGAAGTGGTATGTCCTTGTTGTGGTGGACGACTACTCTCGGTATGTGTGGGTGTTCTTTCTTGAGGAGAATGGGGAGACGTTTGATTTTGTTCAAGATCTTGTCTTGAGGTTCAGGAACGAGAGGCATGGAGATGCCATACGAGCAATCTGTAGTGACAATGGCTTAGAATTCAGAAACTCTCATTTTGAAACCTTTTGCCATGACTTGGGTCTTGAACACCAGTTTTCGAGTCCGTATACGCCTCCCCAGAATGGTGTTGTGGAAAGGAAAAACAGAACCTTGTGTGAGATGGCTCGGACGATGCTTGATGAGAATAGGACTCCGAGAAGGTTTTGGGCTAAGGTGGTGAATATCGTGTGCTATGTTTCAAACAGGATCTACCTCAGAGTGCATAAGAAGAAAACCTGCTATGAGTTGATGCACAGTCGCACACCCAAGGTGAGTCACTTCCATGTCTTTGGTTGCAAGTGTTTCATTCTGAAGAAAGGGAAGAAGTTGGATAAGTTTGAGGCTAGGTCTGTCGATTGTATTTTTTTGGTTATGCATCTCACTCTAGAGCATATTGTGTGCTCAATCTTGAAACTAACCAAATCATGGAGACTTGCGAGGTAACCTTCGACGAGACACAACCACGTAGTCAGCTTGTCTTTGAGTGTGCAGGTGATGATGAACTTGGCGAGGAGATCTTTCAGGAGGAGGAGCATGAACATGGTGTCGGTGCGGAAAGTAGTCCCGACACTAACTAGTAATGAGCGCTGGGATCAACCTCTCGATGGTTTGGTGCTAGCAACTAAGTACACTGGGTTTATCCTGGTTCCGGCCGGGGCCGTACGTCCAGCAGTGGTGTGCTCGAGGCACTATATTGTGTTGCACTGTGGTGCTCGTAGAGGGGGGCTACAAGCGTGGAGGGAGAGGAGGCCTGGCCTCTAAGTCCCAGAGGTATTGATTGAGGCAAGTGCCAATATCGTGGCGAGGGCGGAAAGCGTGCGTGTGATCACTGTCCGTCGTCGCGCGTTGTCCTCTGCGGCTGGGGGATCACCCTTCCTTTTATAGGCCATGGAGAGGGCAATTTACAGGCGTGCCACACTATTCTCCTACGTGTGAAGGTATGGCGAGCAGTGTCGTGGAGTTGACGGCCGTCCTGGCGAATCTCGTCCCAGTCGTGGCGTCGTGGCGCGTCCTGTGCCCGAACAGGAGCGGCTTCGAGGGTGGTGGCGTAGTGGTTGGCCATCCGGTCGTTGTCCGCGGGCAGGCTCGAGGGGGTCGTTGACGGAGGCCCGTACGGGGTACAACGGCAGGTATGGCGGCGTCCCGCCCCCGTGCGCTCCAACAGTGCTGGGGTTGTTGTAGCAGTACGCGGCGTGGCGCTGCAGCGGCGGGGATGGCCGCACAGGGTTGACAGCGACGGGGATGACCGCTCCCGCCGGCCTGACGTCATGGCATAGCCCTGTGTAGTCATGGAAAGATCATTCGAGGGTTCCGCCAGCCCCCTTCGAGGGCTCGGCACGTTAGCCGTACAAGAGTAGGCGGCACAGTGTCACGGAGCTGACGCCGGCCTCACCGCACAGCGCTCCACAGTGGCGGGGATGGATTCCCCCAGGGAGTCGGTGGAACAGCACCGGGGCGTGATTCCCAGGCGTGTCAGAGTAGTGGCGCGGTCCTGCGGTGTCAGAGCATTAAATGCTCGCACGTGTGAGGAGGAACGAGTGCGAGCGGGAGCCCTCGAGCGAGACGGACCTCACCCGAAGGGGTGTCTAGCCCTCGAGCGAGGCGGGCCTCACCCGAGGGGGTGTCTAACCCTCGAGCGAGGCGGACCTCACCCTAGGGGGCGCTAGCCCTCGAGCAAGGCGGACCTCGCCCGAGGGGGCGTCTAGCCCTCGAGCGAGGCGGACCTCGCCTGAGGGGGCGTCTAGCTGTGTCGCCTTGGTGGGCCACAGGGGGCCACCAGGGTGACAATCGTGTCGTGTACGTGTGTTGGGTTCTTGGTTAGTTCACGTTTTGCGTTTTTTGTTGGTTTTAAGCGGGCTTCCCCCGGTTGTTTAGGGGACCCTTACGGCTGTCCCCGACACTAGCCCCCGAGCATCTGTGAGTGTACCCGTTAGGGTCCCGCAGATGCTGATGCTAGCTGATGGGACATTCTTCCCTCCTAGTTGCTAATGCTGTTCCGTGGGGCCGCGTCAGCGTACCCGCGAGTCTAGCCCCCGAAGCCCTGCGGGAGCGCGAGTGCTCCTGCAGGGGTTTTTTCGCGAGTCCGACCAGCGTGCGGGGTGCTTATTCCAACCGGCATCGGCGATGTTCCAGCCGGCTTCGGTCACACGCGCATGGCTGGTACTGCTTGCGTTCGGTGCACCCTAAGAGGTGTAGTCGTGCGTCGAGCCCCTGAGCCTGGGCCCGTTCGAGGCGATCGGGGTAAGCTCTCCGACTTGTTTTGTACGCTCCCTCGCCGTCCCTTCGCGGGGCGGAGGGTGAGGTTTCCACAACCCCCATCGATCGGGTCGCGGATTGCGGATTCCTCATTGAGCTGTTATCGGGTGATTCAAGTAGACGCCCATGCCCCGTTCGATAAGGGTTGGCTCGTGGTCCGGACACTCGTCCATGAAAGTGCTCGCGCGGGTTTGCTAGGTGGGGCTCGGTCCCGTTCGCTAGGGGCCAAGGGCGCGGAAGCTCTCCCTCGATGGGATCCCCCCGACTAGCTGCCCTCACTGGCTCTTGAACACGACATGTGGGGCGCCCTCGAGCCGGTGGGCTCGACGGTAGGCTTGAATGCACACGCCCTCGTCGTCCCTCACTCTGTTGATCTGGGGCGCCTGTTCGAACCCTTCGAGGGTCAGGCTTCGAACCCCTGATCAGTAGGGCCACTGCGGGATGGCAATTGGGTGCTCCCGACTTTCCACATCTGCGATGCTCGAGGGCTCAAGGATAGGCTCAACCCACGAGTCGCTGATCAGTAATTCTCACGCATCGAGGGCACCTGTGGCGCCCACCTCGCTGAGGGGGCTTCGAGACCACTGGTCGGCATTCGCACCCTTCGAGGGTCGGGTTTTTCGAGCCTTGCGCTCGGGCCGCTCGAGGGTCGTCCTTACTTAGTAAGGGACCGGGCCGTTTTGTGACTGCGGTCGTGGCCACAGTTACGCGCGGCGAGCGCGCCTTTTCAGGCGCCACAGCCGCGCGCGTAGTGGGCGACGTGCGCGGACGGACGTGACGACCCGCCGTGGCTCTTCGTTTGCCGCGCCGTAATGATTGCGCGTGTGCGCGCACCCGGCCGCTTCGGTCGTGGTGGGCCCTACTTGTCAGCGGCAGACGCGGTTCACCTGCAGTTAATGCGCGCAGAGCACGCGATTCAGGGAGCGCGGCTCCGTGGATCTATAAATCCAAAAGGATGGGTGAGAGACCCCTTACCTCAGCCCTTAGCATCCACCACCCCTGCTTCCTTCGCCTTCGTTTCTGAGCACCGCGCGCCCGTTCGCTTTCGCCCCTCGTTCGCTTCGTCTCCACGCCCCTCCGCTGATCCTCATGGCCCGCCAGCAACCCATCACCGTGCTCGACCCGATGTCGTGGCCTCACTCGACGGTGATGAGGTTGGCGCTGTGCGAGCTGGTGAACGCCGGCCAGCTCGCACCGAACGTGGATGGGCAGCCCCCGGCGTGGATAGTCCCGCCGTCGACAGACTGGGAGCCCAACCCACCGCACGGCTACGTCGTCAGCTTCATTCGCTTCCACGAGCGGGGCTTCGCGGCGCCGGCGAGCCGCTTCATGCGCGGGTTGTGCTACCACTACGGCGTGGAGCTGCACAACTTCGCACCGAACGCGATCTCGCAGGTGGCGACCTTCGTTGGCGTGTGCGAGGGGTTCGTGGGGATCCCACCAAACTGGGATCTCTGGGTCCACCTCTTGCGCGCGGAGCTGTACGCCCTCGCCACCCTGACGGCGAGGGTTCGCCGCGTGGTGCGCGCCGGCGCGCTGTCCATCGCGCCGCGAGAGTAGCGCAAGGAGCTCTACATCCCCTGCAAGATGACCTCCAACAACGCGGAGTGGGAGCGGGGGTGGTTCTATCTTCGCAATGACGGCGCCGGCCTCCCCCCTACACCGGCAAGGTGCTAATGGAGAAGGCCGACTCCTAGCACCATGGTGTGTCCCCATCTTCGCACCAGGCGCGGCTGGATTCGCTTCTGGCCGCGTTGAAGGTCTTGGCGGACGGCGGGTTGAGCGCGGGCTGCATCCTCACGAATCTCCATCACCGGCCGATCATCCCTCTGATGGAGAGGCCGCTCCGCATCTTCGAGATGCACGAGGAGGCTGACCCCGTGGCGCTGGCGCAATCGCGGTTGCTGCCCGACCTCCTTCCGCAGGAGTACGCGGCCACGCGGGCGAGGCGTGCCATCGACCTCAGGGCCGCCCGGAACGGCAACGAGGGCCTGTGGGCGTTCACCATGCTCCCGGTCGGCCCATTAGTGAGTGGACTTCCGCCCCCTCTTGCGCTGTTGGTTTGCGGGGTGTCGGCGTGATCTGTTGTTTTGCCCATTCCTCGCAGGTGGTGGCCGTGGACGCCGCACGGTCCGACCCGCCCAAGCCCCGCGCTCAGGCGCGCGCGCGGCGCAACGGCGGGAGCAGCAGCGGGTGGTGCGCAGGAAGGAAAGGCGGCTCCTGCGGTGCGAGCGCCGGGAGCGGCGCGACGAGGAGTTCCGGCTGCGCGAGCAGCAGGGACACTCACCCCCGGCGACATCGGAAGATTCGTCGCCGTCGGAGGAGGAGGAGGAAGACGACGGGGGGCGTGCTCTCCCCGAGAGGTGGGAGCCCATGCCCCCCCCCACCGGAAGCTGCGGAGGCGGCGAGAGAGCAGGCGCCTAGGGCGGGCGCAGGGGCGCCCGCCGCCAGGTGGTCCACAGCAGAGGCGGCGCGAGCAGCGGAGGTGCCGGCGCGCGCCACGGAGGTGCCAGCACGCGCGGCGGAGGCGTCTGGGGGCGCGGTGGCGGCCACGCCAGCCGCGCCCGCAGCGCCCGCTGAGCCCTCGAGGAAAAGGAAGTGCGTCTTCTCCACCCTGAGGTGAGGAATCGTCCCTCGAGGGCGCCTGTATTCGAGCGGCGGGGGTTTAACCTTCTCGTTTTCGTGCTCGCAGGGTGACGCCGACCGTGCCCCCCCTCGCACCAGCTAAGGTGTTGAGGTCTGATGCGGCTGTCCCCACGAGGCGGCGCTCGTCGAGGATGTCGCGGGGGACCGAGGGCGCGGCGGCAGCAACAAGTGGGGCCCTGCGAAGCGCGGCTGTGACCGCGGAGCCGCAGCGGGCGGCGACGGCCACGGAGCCGCGACAGACGGCGACGACCGCGGAGGCGCGGCAAACGGCGGCAGCCACGGAGGCGCGACAGGCGGCGACAGCCGCGGAGTCGCAGCAGGCGGTGACGGCAGCGGAGGCACGACCGGCGGCGATGGACACGGAGGTGCAGCAGACGGAGGCGGCCGCGGTGGCGATCACAACCGTGGCGGCCGCTGCGCTGTTGATGTCGCCGGCGCCCGCCCCTGCCGGCAGCTCCCAGGCGACGGCGATGGAGATCCCGGACAACGACGTCCTGCCGCCTGGATGGGACCAGTGGGCAAGCCTGCCCACATCAGCCCCCTAGCCCCAGGCGGGGGCGCTTGTGAGGAGATGGGACAGCCGTATGGTGGCTGGGCGCCCTGGGCGTGGCGTCGAGGCCTCGTCGTCGCGCGCCGGCCCCTAGGCCTCGGGCGGCCCTGCGGCGAGCTCGGAGCGGGAGCGGGCGCGCGTCGATGCTCTGCTGCCCCATTTTGCTGAGGCTCAGGCAGAGCAGGAGCTGTGGGAGGAGCTCCGCGATCACGGCGCCTCGCTCAACCGGGCGTTGAACGAGGCGTTGTGGATCCATGGCGGCCCGGCGTGGCACGTCTTACAGGTACGTGGTTGCCTGTCGGGTTCTGCAACTCTTTTTCCCTTTGCTGCTTTTGCGCTCGCGCTTCCCCTGAGTGGTTCTCACCAGCTTCCGTTTGCTGGCGGCAGGAGTTGGAGGTCCACGCCCGGGACAGGTACGGCGCCCTCGACCAGATGAGCTCCGAGCTCCGCCGGCTCCAGGAGCAGCGCGACGCTCTCGACGCCCTCATCGAGGCCCTGAGGACTGACGACGGGTGGCTGGCGTACCGGGCTACCGCCGTGCGGGACCAGCTCCTCGAGCTGGAGGGCCGGCCCACTGAGGGGGCCTCCACCGTCGAGACGGTGCGCACGACGCTCATCGACCGGGATGAGGCGCTGCAGAGGGCGAGGGAGGACCTGGAGGGGGCGCACGTCGTGGCGGCCGAGTGGGAGGCGGAGGTGGTCTCCGCCTGCGCCCAGCTCCAGCGGGACCGCGCAGCCCACGAGGGAGCGCGGTCCTGGCAAAGCCAGGCCGAGGAGAGGGCCAAGGAGGCCGAGGAGCTGAAGGCCAGCCTCGCCGACAAGGCCGCCGCGGTCGTCACGGTGGAGGAGCAACTCCGGCAGGAGCGCGCCGCGCGCCAAGAGGCTAAAAGCCAGCTCCAACAGGATTAGGCCGCTCTCGTCGAGGCCCGGGCTGCGCTCAAGCGGGAGCGCTTGGCGCGCGAGGAGGCGCTAGGGCAGCTCTAGCAGGAGCACGCTGCACTCGACGGGGTACGGGCGTCCCTCAAGGAGCGGGAAGACGATGTCTCGAAGCTCGACGGGGAGCTAATCGCGCTCAGCATCTCGCATGAGGACCAGCGCCTGTCCCTTGAGGAGCAGGGGGCCACAGTCGTCAGCCTTCAGCATGCGATCGAGGGTGGGCGCCAAGCTCTCGAGGTGGAGATGAAGTAGGTTGAAGGTGAGTCGCTTTTTGTTTCTAGTTTTGTTGATTTGCCCTTTGGGGATTCGCTCCCAACTTTGTTTTTTCTTGTCCATGGCTTTCAGGCCTACTGACCGCCCTGGGACACGCGACCACTCAGGCCGAGGCTGTGAAGGCGGCCTACAACTCCTCTCAACAGGAGTTGGAAGAGCTGCGGGCCGCCGCCCTCGAGACCTGCCAGGCGGTTGAAGAAGGCGAGGCGCAAGCCGGGAGCTCGCTGGCGAGTCGCCTACGCGCCCTCGGTGGGCATGTCTCCCGGCGCATGCGCTGCGCCCTTCGCCTGGGCGTCCAGAAGGCCCTCGGTGTGGTGGCGTCCCACTATCAGGTGGACTTCGAGGCCGTGGCGTCGGGCTACGTCGTCCCGGACGGCGTTGAAGACGAAGTGGCGATGGACCGCGCGGACGCGCTTACCGCCACCGCCGCTGACACGCTCGCTGAAGACTTCATGGACTTCTTGTTCCCTGATGCTCCTGGCGCCAACGAGCCTCGAGTCTGAAGACAACTAGGCGTCGAGCCCTTTTTGTTTAGATGTTAGTATTCGGGCCTCGTGGCCTTGTAATGAACAACTACTCGTTTGAAGTATCGTTTGTAAATAAAAGTTGTCTCTGTTTCGCTTGTTACGCTGTTCTGTTACTCGTTTCCTTGACTTAGGCAAGTCTTAGGTAGAGAGTTTCGATTTCACGAGCGACCCGCTGGTCCAGAGGCGAGGGGGAAAGGCCGTATCCTGCTGGAGGTGTAGGCTATCTCCGGCTCGCGAGTCTTTTTCGCTTGGTTGCTCGCGCTCCGCCTGGACTTGCCTAAAGCTTAGGTTGAGGCGCAGTTGGCGCATTTGCGATTTTTTGCGAACAAATGGGACCATTTTTTCGGGGGGGGGTCCCCCCCCGTAGTAGCCCCCGAGGGTGACTTGGTTTTCTGGGGAAAGCCAAGTTGCCCTTTAACTTTTATTGATTTGCTGACATTTACATTTATACTACCAACTGGGGTGTTGGGCATGTAATTTACAACAAACAACTTGGAAATCCTTGCTAAGGGTAGAAGCGACTTAGCTGCTGGATGTTCCAAGTGTTGGTGAGTTCTTCGCCGTCCTCGTTGGCCAGCTTGTACGTGTCGGGCTTGAGCACCTTCACCACGACGTAGGGTCCCTCCCATGGGGGCGACAGCTTGTGGCGGCCTCAATTGTCTTGGCGTAGCCTTAGGACCAGGTCCCCTTCGCTGAAGTCTCGTCGCCGCACCTTCCGGGCTTGGTAGCGCCTTAGAGCTTGCTGATATCTTGCGGAGTGCATCAGGGCCACGGTACGGGCCTCGTCCAATTGATCCAGCGAATCCTCGCGGGCTCGCTGGTTGGCGCCCTCATTGTAGCCCCGAACTCTGGGCGACCTGTATTCCAAATCTGTGGGGAGGATAGCCTCCGCGCCATAGACCAGGAAGAACGGGGTGAATCCGGTGGCCCTGCTTGGGGTGGTTCTGAGGCTCCACACAACCGCCGGCAGCTCTTGGAGCCATTTTTGACCGGACTTGTTCAGTCGGTCGAAAATTCTGGGCTTGAGGACTTGTAGGATCATGCCGTTAGCGCACTCCACCTGACCGTTGGTCTGTGGATGCACCACGGCCTCCCAGTCTACGCGGATGTGGAATTTATCGCAGAACTCTAGGAACTTTCTGCCCGTGAATTGGGACCCGTTGTCGGTGATGATGGAGTTGGGCACTCCGAAGCGGTAGATGATGTCAGTGAAGAACGTCACGGCCTGCTCCGCCCTGAGGTTCGTGATGGGGCGCACCTCGACCCACTTGGAGAACTTGTCGATGGCGACCAGTAGGTGGGTGTAGCCCCCGGGCGCTTTTCGCAAAGGCCCGACGATGTCCAGCCCCCACACAGCGAAGGGCCATGTGACGGGGATGGTGTGTAGGACGTGCGCATGAAGGTTGGACTTGCGGGCGTAGAACTGGCACCCCTCGCAGGTGCGCACGATCTCGCTGGCATCAGCGACCGCGGTGGGCCAGTAGAAGCCTTGGCGGAACGCGTTGCCTATGAGAGTGCGTGGCGCCGCGTGGTGGCCGCATACTCCCGCGTTGAGGACCATGTGTGGTTTGAGGACCGGTGGATGGTCGCTTCCTTGTGTGATGAGTGATTGACAACGTTGTGTGGACTGATTCTTGGCTAAGTATTGCAGGTGCAGGTTGCGGCTTGCTCGTGTTGGTGCAGGTGAAGAACAAGCGCGAAAGGTCGTCGCCGGTGAGGCCTCCAGGTGTGGAGAAGACAAGTAGGCTTCGTTCGAGGGACCCGGTAGCCAGCGGGGTCAAGTACGGATCGCATGGTGGCATGAACAGCAAGATGAAGTCGTGGACGGTTTCTTGGTACAGCCACAAAACCAAGGGCGAGCCGGGACTGCGTGGGAGCCGTCATGAGTGGAGATTGGCGGAGGCTACACCGAGTTCGCGGGGTTTCCGGTGGTTCACCAGAAAACCACTGGTTCCTTGGTTGATCCACAAAGCCAAGACTGAAGAACCGAAGACGGTGCTGCGGCAGTGCCAGACCGATCTGACCGGTGGGTACCGGTCTGACCGGTGGGGAGCACCGGTCTGACCGGTGTGCGATGACGCAGTCCGGAGACTTCGAAGCGGAGGACACGCGTCGGGATCGCATGGCTTGCATCGAGGCTACGCAGGGTGCGGTCGCCGGGCATCCGTCCGATGGAGAAGACATCAAGAATACCAAATCCGCCCTTGAGGGGCTTGTATCCCTAGTTATGAGGAAAGGGCGTTTTAGACATTCAGTTGCCTCCATATAACCCAAGAGGTGAGAGGATGGCAGCCAACTCTTGGAACCCTAGCTCATTAGTTTTCCTATTTTCTTCCTATTTTCCTTAGGTTTTCTATAGGACTAGCTTGAGAGCTTCATGGTGAGATCTCGTTGAGAGGGTTGGATGATCGGGCGGCTTGCTAGACCTTGTATGAACCTTTGTTTCATGTATAGATGATTCGGCGTGGTTCCTCAAGGTTTGGATGTGTTTTCCCCGGTTGTTCTTGGTGGTGATTTTCGGAGCCCTCTCTTGGTGATTTCTTTGGGTTGTTTTCGAGACCTTTCTCTTGGGGATTTGATGGGGGAAATTTGTGGGAACCCGTCGTGGTTCTTTGGGCTGTGATTCCCCTCCCAAATCAGTGAGTAAAGGGGCTCGATTTTGGGGTTTCTTGAGTTCTTCGGTTGGAAGTGTTATTGGCGGGATTTCCTTGATTCCTCCTTTTTGGACAAGTTTTGGTGGACGAAATCGTGGCTATGGACTCATCATGAGGTGTTCCTAATATCCCCAAAGTCTTGTTCAAGTCCGTGGAGCGATTCGGGAGATTGAAGTTTGGATTTGGGGGAGTTGACCCACGGTTGCTGTTCATCCCGAGCTGCCCAGGCTACACCGGTCTGACCGGTGCTCGTGACCGGTCTGACCGGTGAAACCCTCGGTGGGTTTTTCCTCGGGTGAACGTCTTGGTGTGTTTGCTATTGTTCTGTGTTGGGGCTGTTTTGAGTTTGGGTCAGTTTGGAGGTCGGTTGGCCCGTTTGGTGATTTGGGGGTTTTCAGGCTGTGACCGGTCTGACCAGTGTGTCTCACCGGCCTGACCGGTGTGAAGCCACTTAGTGGAAATCGCCGAAGTTCACCAGCAGGGACCGGTCTGACCGGTGGTGCTCACCGGTCTGACCAGTGTTGGTCAGTGGACTCGAGGTTTGGTGTTCCGCTGCGTTCTCGAGTTGGAAGGTTGTGTGTGTTGGTTCCTAGGTCCAGTGGCACTCCAGTGGCTACGTGGGCTTGACCAACTTGGGTAGTGAGTCGGAGACGTTTGTTGGAAGTCGCGTTCATCTTGTTGGAGTTTCGATCTCCATCGAGAAGAATTTTTATCGGCTCCCATTCACTCCCCCCCTCTCTGGTTCGTCGTATCGGTCCTTCAAGTGGTATCAGAGCCAGGTTCGGGTCTTTATTGACTCTAACCAGTCTAAGATCCAAGGATGGCGTACCAGGAACGGGGTTCGGGTCCTCCACACTTCGATGGCAAGAACTACCAGATGTGGAGCAAGCGGATGGCGGCGTTCCTCCGCGGAAAGGGTCAGATCCTTTGGGATGTCACGGTGGACACAGGCTATGTCCAGTCGATGAACTTCCTCGCTCCAGGATCGAGGGACATGTTCGACGCCAACAACAAGGCGGTCGACTACTTGTTTCGTGCTTTGTGTCAGCCTGAGTTCGATCGGGTGCACACCGAGCACTTGGCTTGTAGGATTTGGTCGGTGCTGAAGGAGGTTCATGTTGGGAATGCCCAGGTTCAGGCACGGATGTATGCGACCTACCGGAGAGAGTACGAGAACTTCACTCATCTCCCCGGTGAGTCCATCGATGCCTTGTTCCAGAGGTTCACGGTGGTTGTGAACAACATGAGGGCCAATGTGGACGTGCTCCCGTACGATGATCATGATAGAGCTGTCAAGCTCTTGCACTCTTTGGATCGTACGATATCTGGCGGAAAGTTCGAGGCCATTGTGGAGTCAGAGAAGTATGACACTCTGACAGTGAACGAGTTGTTCTCGAAGCTCAAGTCGGCTGAGGTGGATAGGGGCGTGACTGCCAAGCTCGAGGGTCCGACTGACTCCCATAGTCTCGCCCTCGTTGGTGGTTCCAAAGGAAAAGCTCACACTAACCCATCCACCAGGATGTTCTCTTTCTCCCCTTTGATGTCTATGCCAGATGAGGAGTTCGACGAGCTTGGAGAGGACGAGCTGGCCTTGCTGACGAGGCGGTTCGAGAGGCTGCACGAGAACCGCGTGAACATGAGGAGGAACACGAGGACATGCTTCCAGTGCGGCAAGCCGGGACACTTCGTCGCCGACTGCCCGGAGAAGGCCAAGAACAAGGACGGCTACAAGAACAAGCCGAGGATGGACGGCAAGTACTGTTCGAGGCGCGACCACAAGAGCAAGCACAAGAACAAGTACAAGGACGAGCGACGATCGAGGAAGAAGGAGAGCCGAGGCAAGGCCCGAGCGATGGTGGGAGCAAGCGACGTCGACTCCAATTCCGCGTACTCCACCTCGAGCTCGAGCAGCAGTGAAGACGAAGGCGAACGTCGCAAGAACAGGAAGTCGTCCAAGAACCTGAGCGGGCTGAGCTGCTTCGCCAACGACGGCTTCTGCACCATGGCTTTGAGCTCCAGCAGCAAGAAGAGCCACCAGAGCGACTCGGACTCCGACTCCGACGACGAGGTGCGTGATGAGCTTCCCTTCTTGCGCCAGGAGAATGAGAGGCTTGGCTCTCTGCTTGATAACCGTGATGACATGCTTAGAGAGGCCAAGAAAATGAGAAAAGAGCTCAGGGCATCACTCGAGGATGCTAGGACTAGAGTGGCTGAGCTAGAGACACAGGTGCTTGATAGCAAGCTTGAGATTGATTCTCTTAAGGCTGGCCCTGTTGTTTCGGATGAGATTGATTGTGCTGATTGCTCTATTTTCCTTGCTGATCTTGCTTTGTTCAAGGAAAAGCATGCCTCCAAGTGTGAGGAACTAGATGTGCTTAGGGTTGAAGTGGCTGAGCTTAAATCTAGATCTGCTTTGCTAGGTGCTTGCACTTCTTGCCCTGTCTTGCATGCTAAGATTGATGAGATGCATGCTTACACTAGTTCTCTTGAGGCTAAGCTGAAGGAACCAATCCCTACATCATGCTCTACTTGTGAAATGCATGCTTTGAAAAATCTGGAACTTGCACACTGTGTTGATCGTTTGCAGGATGAGAATGATGAGCTGAGGAAGTTGACGGGTTGGTTGTCCGGTCGACCCTCAGTTGAGGATGATGATCGAGGCCTTTAAGAGGCAAGATGGTGAGGGACTTGGGGCAAACAAGGTTGGTGAGGGAAGTGGAGAGAATATCCTGGAGCCACCAAAAACCCACCACAAAAATGATTTCCCTCCAAAACCCAACCATCTTAGGAACCGTCTAGACACAACCCCAGCTCCACCCGTGTTTCCTAAACCCACAAATGATCTCCGAAAGCCTATCAAGTTTGTGAGCACTTCGGGGAAAGTGTTCTTTGGGAAGGAAAGTGAGAAGGCTAGTGATGAGAAACCGGTGGAGGAGTTGAGTGGAGAGAAATCAAGTGAGCAGCCACATCCCAAGCCTAATCCTAAGCTTGTGAGGTTCCATTGTGGCTATTGTGGGAGAGATGGTCATAAGGAGGAGTTTTTCTTCAAGAGGAAGCGAGAGGAGAGAATGGCAAAGGAGTGGGCTAACAAGGACAAGTACCACCCTTCCGATGGTGTACTTGAGCCTCATGTGCAGATGCCTAGGGCCAAGGCGAGTGTGAGGACAGTTCGGGCTTGGGGAGAGCGGAAGGCTACTGGAGGCGCTGCTGCCCAGGTCACACCGGTCAGACCGGTGTGGAGCACCGGTCAGACCGGTGCAGGCCTGGACAGACAGCTGTTTGGGTTTCGAGCTCGTACAGGTGCGAGGGTTGTTTCTGGTGGTCGTGGTTCTGGTGGCTGGGCTGGAAAGGTTGCAGGTGGTCAGTTTGCTAGGCGTTCTCCTCCTCGTGCTCAATACGGGGATCGGAGGGGCCGTAGCTTTGAGTTGGAGAGGAGGGACGTTCCACGGGCTTTCTTGCGTGGATTTGGTCCTCCTCCAGTTAGAGAGGGATGGTTCCCTCAGGGTGGTTACCGTGGTGGTGTTCGTGGAGGTAGCTTTGGGAGGAAAGATGGCTTGGATGGTGCTAACCCCACTTTCGAGCAAATGGCTCGGCACTGGTTTTACTCTTTTGGTACTAACCCCAGTGCTGAGTCGTTTGTTCGCTCACGTGCTCGTTTTTGAATTTCAGGTGGGAGACTTGAAGAACATTTGGTTGATTGACTCCGATTGCTCGAGGCATATGACCGGAGACAAGGGGTGGTTCTCAAGTCTCGTTCCCGTGGTGACCAGGAGGTACATCACTTTTGGGGACAATGGGCGTGGGCGTGTGCTGTCAGAAGGTGAGATCAAAGTGAGTGACAAGATCACTCTGAGGCGTGTTGCTCTTGTTCAATCGTTGGGGTACAATTTGCTTTTTGTGTCCCAGCTGTTGGATGAGGGCTTTGAGGTGTTGTTTCGGCCAGGTGGTTCTCGGATTTTGGACTCTCGAGGGGACCTTGTCTGTATGGTCCTTCCTGAGGGTTAGGTGTTTCGTGCTGATTTTTCTCAGTCTTCGGGTGTGGAGCGTTGTTTCTTGGCTGGTTCTTCAAGTGAGTTGTGGAAGTGGCATAGGAAGTTGGGTCACTTGAGCTTTGACCTTTTGTCTCGCTTGAGTAAACTCAACTTGGTTCGAGGATTGCCACGGTTGAGGCTTGAGAAGGAGTTGGTTTGTGCGCCTTGTAGGCATGCCAAGATGGTAGCCTCTTCTCACCCGCCTCTCACTGATGTGATGACTGAGCGTCCATGCGAGCTGCTCCATATGGACCTCGTTGGCCCAGCTCGTGTGCGATCTACGGGTGGGAAGTGGTACGTCCTTGTTGTGGTGGACGACTACTCTCGGTATGCTTGGGTGTTCTTTCTCGAGGATAAGGGGGAGACGTTTGGTTTTGTTCGAGATCTAGTCTTGAGGTTGAGAAACAAGAGGCATGGAGATGCCATACGAGCAATCCGCAGTGATAATGGCTCGGAATTCAGGAACTCTCGTTTTGAGACCTTTTGCCATGACTTGGGTCTTGAGCACCAGTTTTCGAGTCCGTATACGCCTCCCCAGAATGGTGTTGTGGAAAGGAAGAACAGAACCTTGTGCGAGATGGCTCGGACGATGCTTGATGAGCATAGGACTCCGAGGAGGTATTGGGCTGAGGCGGTGAATACCGCGTGATATGTGTCAAACAGGATCTACCTCAGAGTGCACAAGAAGAAAACTTGCTATGAGTTGATGCACGGTCGCACACCCAAGGTGAGTCACTTCCATGTCTTTGGTTGCAAGTGTTTCATTCTGAAGAAAGTCAGGAAGTTGGATAAGTTTGAGGCTAGGTCTGTCGATGGCATTTTCTTTGGTTATGCATCTCATTCTAGAGCATATCGTGTGCTCAATCTTGAAACTAACCAAATCGTGGAGACTTGCGAGGTAACCTTCGACGAGACACAACCACGTAGTCAGCTTGTCTTTGAGTGTGCAGGTGATGATGAGCTTGGCGAGGAGATCTTTCTGGATGAGGAGCATGAACATGGAGACGATGAAGATGGTGGTGTGGTGCCCCCGGCTGAACATGTACCCACTACTTCGACTACGGTGGTGGACGGACCCTCTCCCACACCTACGACGACAAATCAAGAACGAGGAGAAGCTGTTGCTGAGGGGGAGGTAGCATCGAGGCGAGAACCTTCCCGGCGAGTACAAGTGGATCACCCAGCTTCGAGGATCATCGGCGACCTGAATGAACGCACTACACGGTCGAGGGTTCGGAACAATTCCCATTTCGCTCATGCTGCATTTGTTGCTACTTTTGAGCCCAAAGACATTGGACACGCACTATCTGATCACAATTGGGTTAATTCGATGCATGAGGAGCTGGAGAACTTTGAGAGGAATCAGGTCTGGGAGTTGGTTGACCCTCCTCCAGGGTGTAAGCCGATTGGTACAAAGTGGGTGTGGAAAAATAAAGAGGGAGAGAAAGGTGAGGTTGTGAGGAACAAGTCAAGGCTTGTTGCTCAAGGGTTCAGTCAGAAGGAGGGGATTGACTACGAGGAGACCTTTGCTCCCGTAGCCCGTTTGGAGGCGATTAGGATCCTTCTAGCCTTTTCTGTGGCTAAAGGGTTCAAGTTGCACCAAATGGATGTGAAGAGTGCCTTCTTGAATGGTGTGTTGGAGGAAGAAGTGTATGTGAGGCAACCACCGGGGTTTGAGAGCGAGAAGTACCCCCACCGGGTGTACAAGTTGAGGAAGGCGCTTTATGGCTTGAAGCAGGTGCCTAGAGCTTGGTATGGCAGGTTGAGGGGGTTCTTGTTTGCGAGAGGTTTCGAGATGGGGAAGGTCGATCAGACCTTGTTTCTCCTGAGGCAGGGTAGAGATATCCTGATTGTGCAGGTGTACGTGGATGATATTGTCTTTGGTGGCTCGTCTAACTCTCTTGTTGCAAGGTTTGCAGAGGATATGAGCAGAGAATTTGAGATGAGCATGATGGGTGACTTGCAGTTCTTCCTCGGGCTACAAATCAAGCAATCAAAGGAAGGAATATTTGTGCATCAAGCCAAGTACACCAAGGACATTGTGCTGAAGTTCAAGATGGAGGATTCCAAGGCTATGATGACGCCGATGAGTACGACTACGGCGCTTGATGCGGACGAGGAAGGTGAACACGTGGACCAGAAGGAGTACCGGAGCATGATCGGGTCACTCCTCTACTTGACGGCGACGAGGCCGGACATCCAGTTCTCGGTATGTCTGTGCGCTCGTTTTCAAGCGTCTCCGAGGACTTCGCATCGGCAAGCAGTGAAGCGAATTTTCAGGTACTTACATCACACTCCCGACTTCGGCCTTTGGTACTCCGCGTCCTCTTCTTTGGCGCTTCATGGTTTTTCAAACGCGGATTTTGCCGGGTGTCGGTTGGATAGGAAGTCCACTTCTGGGACTTGCCAGTTTTTGGGTTCCTCTTTGGTGTCTTGGTCTTCCCGCAAACAGTCGAGTGTTGCTCAATCCACGACCGAGGCAGAGTATGTTGCCGCTGCTAGTTGTTGCTCTCAGCTCCTTTGAATCACCTACACCATGAGTGACTTTGGTGAGGAGTATACACATGTCCCACTTCAATGTGATAGCACCAGTGCCATAAGCGTTGCAAAGAACCCAGTGCTTCATTCCAAAACCAAGCACATAGAAGTGAGGTATCATTTTCTGAGAGACAACGTAGAGAAGGGAAAGATATCCTTGATCCATGTACTCACACATGACCAACTAGCCGATATTTTCACCAAACCTCTACATCAAGCAACTTTCACTCGTTTGCGGGGGGAACTTGGTGTGTGTTTGATTTCCTGAGTTGGGTGTGTGGGAGCTCCTTTGTAGTATATGTATAGCTTTTTTTTGTGCATTTCTTGCATTTGGCATGGCATATGTAACATGATGTATAGGCATCCTTGTATCTTAGATTGCATGCATTTTGTATCATATGCATTGGATAGGAAAAGCTTCTCCAATATACATTGTTCACCATGGAATTAGATATATGTCTTTGTGAGCTTGTTTGGTATGCTATGGTTAGTTTGGCTTAGCTCTTGATAATCTCGGTTTATATCCATGGTTGATGGCTATGTTTTGAAAAATTGTCACATGTATGCTCTCTCATGTGTAAATGCCTTTATATGATCGTGACATGTTTTAGTGGCTTTGCTATGCTCAATTTGTGGTTGGATAGCTAGTTTATTGATCATATGGGGCCAAAGGCTCATTTGCCATCATGAATGTTTAGCCCTCTTGCTTTATCTTGTGGAGGGGCATAAGTTCCTTTTTGTCGCAAAGACATTTCATGTACCATGTAACAATCTGAAAATGAAATGTGAAATGCTTGGAAATATGCTCCCATGTCATATGTGCAGAATTTAATTTGCTTTGGGTGCCAAACCGTTGCATGATGCCTACCAATGAGAAGTCTCATACATAGAAGTAGGCACATGGCTCGGTGGCTTTGACATGACATGAGGTGCTTGTGGGTGTTTGTGATGGTCTTATGATTAGAATGGTTGTCCAATCATGAAGTTTGTGTGGCTTTGCCATTTTGATATGTTTTGCTCATGTTTAGGACTTTGCTCATGAGAGGCAAGTTTTTCGCAAAATTGCCCAAATCCATCTTAGCTTCGTCCACTGGTTGTGAAACTTGGTGATCATGTAGTTGAGATCTATACGAAGCTATGGAGTATCTAACTTGCTCATTTGGACATGTGTAGCATTCTTTGTTGAATTTTGTCTATTTGAGAAGCTCTAGGTTGCATTTCTTTTGCATTTTTGGCTTGATTCATGCATTGCCAACAAGGGGGAGAAGTTTGAGCTTGAAATGGCTTGCTGGGTGCATTTAGAAGGTTTTCAGGTGGTTTCGAGCCATTTCTGGGCTCTGTTGTGCACCGGTCTGACCGGTCGTGGTCACCGGTATGACCGGTCAGTGTGTGCTGGTCCTGTGCACATGTTGGGCACCGGTCTGACCGGTGGTGTTGGCCGGTCTGACCGGTGTGAGCTGAAGTTGCAGCAGCTGCCCTGTTTTCAAGTGGTTTGCATGCATTCGTCCAGGGGGAGTTGCATTGGTTCAGGGGGGAGCTGGCATGTGTGCAGTGGGAGCTCTTTGTAGTTTTCGAGCTTTGCTTTGGTGGTTTGTGCTCTTTGCTTGAGCTTTTCTTTGTCTCGGATGTGTCGAGCCGTTGCCCTTGCCTAAGGGGTCCGATACTTGTCTTCTTCAAGTGATCTTGCTCTTTTCCTTTGTTTGGCTTTCGATCGCTTGTTGGAGTTTCTTTTCTTGAGGTCTTTTCCGGTGCCTTATACCACCCATGAGTGGTATGAAGTATAGAAGGGGTAATTTAGTACTACTCATGCATACCACCTCATACTACCGCTTGGTTTTACGAAGTATAAAGGGGTAATTTAGTACTACCCATGCATACCACCTCATACTACCGTTTGGTTTTACGAAGTATACAATTGATCTGAACCGTTGGATGTTTGTATACTAATCCTTTTTTAAGAGTAGTATACCCTAGTATATGGCACCGGAAAGGAGCTCCTTTTCTTTCGTTTCTTTTCCTTTTCTTCTCTCTTGTGTTACTTCATGTGGGTGTTGTCAATGCACTCATCAAGGGGGAGATTGAGGACCATGTGTGGTTCGAGGACCGGTGGATGGTCGCTTCCTTGTGTGATGAGTGATTGACAACGTTGTGTGGACTGATTCTTGGCTAAGTATTGCAGGTGCAGGTTGCAGCTTGCTCGTGTTGGTGCAGGTGAAGAACAAGCGCGAAAGGTCGTCGCCGGTGAGGCCTCCAGGTGTGGAGAAGACAAGTAGGCTTCGTTCGAGGGACCCGGTGGCCAGCGGGGTCAAGTGCGGATCGCATGGTGGCATGAACAGCAAGATGAAGTCGTGGACGGTTTCTTGGTAGAGCCACAAAACCAAGGGCGAGCCGGGACTGCGTGGGAGCCGAGTCATGAGTGGAGATTTGCGGAGGCTACACCGAGTTCGCGGGGTTTCCGGTGGTTCACCAGAAAACCACTGGTTCCTTGGTTGATCCACAAAGCCAAGACTGAAGAACCGAAGACGGTGCTGCAGCAGTGCCAGACCGGTCTGACCGGTGGGGAGCACCGGTCTGACCGCTGTGCGACGACGCAGTCCGGAGACTTCGAAGCGGAGGACACGCGTCGGGATCGCATGGCTTGCGTCGAGGCTACGCAGGGTGCGGTCGCCGGGTATCCGTCCGATGGAGAAGACATCAAGAATACCAAATCCGCCCTTGAGGGGCTTGTATCCCTAGTTATGAGGAAAGGGCGTTTTAGACATTCGGTTGCCTCCATATAACCCAAGAGGTGAGAGGATGGCAGCCAACTCTTGGAACCCTAGCTCATTAGTTTTCCTATTTTCTTCCTATTTTCCTTAGGTTTTCTATAAGACTAGCTTGAGAGCTTCATGGTGAGATCTCGTTGAGAGAGTTGGATGATCGGGCGGCTTGCTAGACCTTGTATGAACCTTTGTTTCATGTATAGATGATTCGGCGTGGTTCCTCAAGGTTTGGATGTGTTTTCCCTGGTTGTTCTTGGTGGTGATTTTCGGAGCCCTCTCTTGGTGATTTCTTTGGGTTGTTTTCGAGACCTTTCTCTTGGGGATTTGATGGGGGAAATTTGTGGGAACCCGTCGTGGTTCTTTGGGCTGTGATTCCCCTCCCAAATCAGTGAGTAAAGGGGCTCGATTTTGGGGTTTCTTGAGTTCTTCGGTTGGAAGTGTTCTTGGCGGGATTTCCTTGATTCCTCCTTTTTGGACAAGTTTTGGTGGACGAAATCGTGGCTATGGACTCCTCATGAGGTGTTCCTAATATCCCCAAAGTCTTGTTCAAGTCCGTGGAGCGATTCGGGAGATTGAAGTTTGGATTTGGGGGAGTTGACCCGCGGTTGTTGTTCATCCCGAGCTGCCCAGGCTACACCGGTCTGACCGGTGCTCGTGACCGGTCTGACCGGTGCAACCCTCGGTGGGTTTTTCCTCGGGTGAACGTCTTGGTGTGTTCGCTGTTGTTCTGTGTTGGGGCTGTTTTGAGTTTGGGTTAGTTTGGAGGTCGGTTGGCCTGTTTGGTGATTTGGGGGTTTTCAGGCTGTGACCGGTCTGACCGGTGTGTCTCACCGGCCTGACCGGTGTGAAGCCACTTAGTGGAAATCGCCGAAGTTCACCAGCAGGGACCGGTCTGACTGGTGGTGCTCACCGGTCTGACCGGTGTTGGTTAGTGGACTCGAGGTTTGGTGTTCCCCTGCGTTCTCGAGTCGGAAGGTTGTGTGTGTTGGTTCCTAGGTCCAGTGGCACTCCAGTGGCTACGTGGGCTTGACCAACTTGGGTAGTGAGTCGGAGACGTGTGTTGGAAGCCGCGTTCATCTTGTTGGAGTTTCGATCTCCATCGAGAAGAATTATTATCGGCTCCCATTCACTCCCCCCCTCTCTGGTTCGCCGTATTGGTCCTTCACGCGTGTATGTCTTGAAGGAGCTGGCGCCCCTGTGGGATAGTTACGCATCGCTGCAGGATGCCTGATGCGGCGCGCTTGTACAGCTCGCCATCGACAAGGGTGAACGACTTGGTCATGTTGGCGATGCGTCTAGCCTCGGATCGGTCCGAGGGTAGCTCCCCTCGATCCATCCAGGCGATGTATTTGTCACGCCTGTCCCCCCCGCTGGGGGCTGGCTCCGTATCCATGGGCTCGGCTTCATCGGCGCCGTATCCCTCGAGCAGAGAGAGTACATATGCCTCGTTCGAGGGGTCCTCGTCCATAGGCTCCATGCCTGTTGGGCTCGAGGGAGCCCCCGAGGGTTCCTCAAGGCTCGAGGGGGACGGCTCGAGGTTGACGCACGGCTGGGCGATATTCCGCGCAAAAACGTTCGGGGGAACAGTGATTCGCCCCGACGCGATTTTGGCGAGCTCGTCCGCCTTCTCGTTGTACCGGCGTGGCACGTGGTTGAGCTCTATGCCATAGAACTTGTCTTCGAGGGCCCGCACGGCCTTGCAGTACGCCTCCATCTTGTCATCGTGGCAACTCGCATTCTTCATGACCTGGTCGATCACGAGCTGCGAGTCTCCCCTCACGTCGAGGCGCTTGATGCCCGTCTCAATGGCGATTCTGAGGCCGCAGAGGAGGGCCTCGTACTCTGCCATGTTGTTTGATGCGGGGAAGTGTAGGCGCACTGCGTACCTCATGTGCTCCCCGAGGGGTGAGATGAAGAGCAGGCCCGCGCCCGCTCCGTTTTCATCACTGACCCGTCGAAGTAGAGAGTCCAGCACTCGGCCTGGATCTGCGGCGTCGGCAACTGCGTGTCTATCCACTCGGCGACGAAATCTGCCAAGATCTGGGACTTGATCGCCTTGTGCGGCGCGTAGGCGAGCGTTTCCCCATCAACTCCATCGACCACTTGGCAATCCTGCCTGCTGCATTCGGGTTCTGGATGATCTCTCCCAACGGAAAGGAGGAGACCACCGTGATCGGGTGAGCCTCGAAGTAGTGGTGGAGTTTGCGCCGCGCGAGGACCACTGCGTAAAGCAGCTTCTGGACTTGTGTCACACCCGACTTTCCGAAGAAAACCAAGTGCATACCTATATGCATGCCAAGATCAAGTTTCATGCATATAGTGACATATGAGTGAATACAGAAACAGTATCACGAAAGAAAAAGAAAGATTTATGCTTAATCCTGGAAACGAAGACTCCAAACATCACAGGCAGTCGACTGGGGGTTGCGTACGCCTAGCACCAGCAACATCTTCATAGCAGCTTCCTCTTTCTGAGCAACATTGTTTATAGCAAGGGTGAGCACTTGTCGTACTCAGCAAGTGTGGAGAAAAAGAATGAATGCAAAGGCTTTATAGTGGACTGGGCTATAAGCATTTAAGCAATTTTAGTTGATCAAATTTTATTAGCACCTGATTACTAATAAAGTATAAGTTTATACCAACCCACAATTAAGCATAAGGTAAGAAATACACCATGAGCACATGGCAAACATAACCAGAGAGAGCGATTTAAGTCCATCTTCAAGTTTAATTATCATGTGAGGGTCCAGGCCGCTCTTGACCGTGAGCACGGCTAATCGATTAGTTTTACACTCTGCAGAGGTTGTACATCTTTACCCACAAGTCGCGTAAAAACTCCGAAGAGCTTTGCACCCAACCACGCTGTGCAAAAGTAGGCACAATACCACACTACCGAGGTGTGGCTGCATAGGGACGCTACGAGGCCTTTACAAAGAGTCCTCCCGTGCGTATTAGTCCATAGTAGTATGTCATAGAGGCTATCTTTCGTACCACACTTCTATTACGGACGGTCAGCCATAGAGTCTTCCGTTCCAACACCGCTCCGGAATAGAAGAGCCATAAAAGCATTCCTCCGTCCCCAACCTACTATGCGAGTAATAACCACACAAAGACTTCCCTAATTAATCGGCCAAGACCAGAGCCATATAGTCCTTGTGGTTGCACTGTTGTCCTGGGTGGTTCTCCATGTTCCGATTAAACATATGGTCTTGTATTAAGCATCCAAAGATATAACATAAAGGTATAGCATGATTCACCGTTAATGTTCATTAAAACCACCATAACCCAGGTATAGCAACTAAGCATAGCTACCCAACATAAAAGTAAACCCAGGTTGACAAGGAATGACAATCAAGACTAGGATAAACCTTAATAGGAACCCATCAAAATTAATGCAAGCAATGCAATGAGTGATTAAATATAATTCTTAGGACAAAAGATCAAGGACACACTTGCCTTTAACCAAAGTAATGTCGTTGCTCAGAATATCTTCAACTTCAAGCTCTTCCCAGCCTCTTGAACGGCGTTCACTCTAAGCGCATCAATCATCGGGCACAAACATACATAAAGCAAACAAACAAGCATACTAAGAACAAGGCACCAATCAAAAGAAAACTTTAAAAGAACGCACTAAAGGATAGACTTGATTAGATGGATCGCTAAAGCACACAAACCGTGCTTAGAGGAAGAAAGGCTTGGTTTGCTTTAAAGAGATGGTCGTGGAAGATTGATCAAGGACCGGAAAGATCACACTTAGATTGAGCTGAGAAAAGAACGTCTAACGAACGTTTTGCATAAATGAGAGAGTAAGGCAATGAGCTAGGTTCATTTTAATTAACAAAACAAATATAAAGGATATTTCAGAAATAAAATACCCTATGTTGGCATTAATGCAATATTAAACTTTATTTATGAAACCGGTGTAAAGAACTAGTCAAGTTTTATTAATAAAGATTCATATATGAATTTAACCGATTAAACATTTAATTTAGAAGAACTAAACTATATGAACAATCTAAACGAAACTTTGTAATTCGAGTTCATCATATTATTATCAAAAACAGTATTAAATTGGTATTAATCAAGATTAACATTTATTTATAAAGCCGGAGTAAAAGCCTAATCAACTTTTAATTATAAAAGTTAATTAATCATTAAGCAAATTAATATTTGACTTATGGAAAACCGAGTAAAAGATCTAATTAGATTTTATTCATAAAAGCATGTAAAGTAATCATTAATCAAATTAAATTTGATTATGAAAAACGATATATAGATCTATATTGCTTTTATTTATAAAAGACATGTATAACTAGGCATTAATCAAAATTAATATTAATTTTATTTTCAGAAAACAAAACATGGTGAAAACACACCACTAACGCGTGCTTTACATTATTTTGGACCTAACGCAACTTGAACGGATTAAATCGGAGCTAAAACGAAAAAGATATGAGCAAAACAAGATTGAAAGGACCTAGTCGCGATTAACTATAGATTTGGAGGGGTAGCAGAAAAGATTAGGAAGACACAAAGAACAGTGCTCGCAAAAAGACTAATCTGAAGGGTTAGATCTGAAAAGGTGCTTGGGATGGATCTGGTTGTGAGGATCTAATAGATCTAGGGGTTATCTGTGAAAAGAGTTGGACACATAAAAGCATCTAAAGATTAAAAGAGATTACAAGGGCCTAAACGCAAAGTTGCCAGACCTTTCTTCTTCCTTCGGTTCAGACACGCAGGGGAACAGGGGCTTCCCCCAAGCGGTTTCCGGCCGGTGGCGGCGCCGGCTCGATCTAGCCTCTGTAGGCGGCGCTCCCGCGGCTCGGCGGCGCGGGCGACGGCGGCCTAGGGTCCGCGGCGTGCAGGGGGGGTGGCCGGAATCCGGCCGGCGGCGAACAGGGGTGGCCGGCGGCGCGGGTTCAAGGGGCGGCGGCGCTCTGGAGCTCCTCCGACGACGGGAAGCGGTGGAATAAGCTCGGCTCGGTGCGTGGATGCTCGTGGTGACGGCGGCTTGCTCCGGGAGGACCCCTAGCCGGCGAATCGGGGCGGCGACCGGTGTGAGCCCCGGCGGCGCTGCAGGGCAACCGGCTCGGCTCCGCGGCGGCGCACTGCTGGGCACGGGCGTGGCGGCGGGGCGCAGGGGCGCGCAGCCTAGGGTTCGCGATTAAATAGGGGCACGGACCCCAAGGAGCCCCGGGCGCGCACGCCAAGAGCGCTGGCGGCGGCGCCATTGGCGGCTCCGGCCTCTGGCCGAAGGCCGGGCTCAGATGGGCCGGCGCAGGGCCACGGCGGGCTGGAGGATTCGGGTCGGGCCGGTGCTGCGGTTTGGGCCTAGACAGGCTGCGGGAGTTGAGGGAGGAACAACAGACTTGAGGGCTGCTGAAAAAAAGAATGGAGGGCCAAAAGCTAAAGGGCGAACGGAGAAAAAAAAGTCTAGGGAGGCCAGCCAGACTTCCGGAGATCTGGGCCGAAAGCTTTCATGGGCCAAAAGGGAGAAAGGTTTAGAAAAAAAAATTAAGAATTTTTATTTTCAGAATACATTTTCGTGAAAAGAATTATCCAGAAGTAGCTAGATAATTCATATAAGTCACGAAAAATATTCTAAAAATTCCAAAAATTCTAGGAAAATTCCCAGAGATAGATTGGAACATAAACAACTCAAATAAAATATTTGAAGCTCACGAAAAAGATATTAGAGCCTTCTAATAAATAGAACTAGCTCAAGGAAAATGAGAATAAAGCCCAGAAAAATCCGGAAAATTCTCGGGAGAGTTTGGACAGCTCCTACACGCATTTTTGAAACCTTTTTGCACTCAAGAACCACTAGATGCATCGGCATGAATGCAACACACACAACTTTTTATTTAATTTAGAAAATCAAACAAAGGATTTTTCCTATACTATATGATATGACCATGCCAGCACCGACAGCCTCTCCAACCACATTTCCAATTTCTACCGGACCTATCACTCGTACCCGAGCTAAAAAGATCCAACAAGAGGTGCACGCGCTACTTTATGAGTTTCAACTCAATTCCAATGATAACTTTATGCTACCTAAGTCTTGTATGTTGATACTACTTAGGTACGTTGAAGAGAATCATCAAGACGAAGGTCACGAAGCTAGAATCGGCAAAGTACTCGTCATTCAGCAAGGCCATTCGGCAATTTCCAGCATTCGGCAATCCATTCGGCAAAGTCCTGAGTCTGAAGTTCGGGCATTAAACTGTACCAATCTACGAAGTTTCACATAGCATACTATACACCGTTGGAAAGATAATCGAGTTAACTTTCCAACGCATCTAGTCCCACGTCATTTGAAGATTCCTAGAAGAAGTTATGATCGAAACATTGAAGACTGCTCAGCAGTCAAACAGTCACGCGGAAACAACTCAGAAGGTCATCTCGGGAGATCCTTTCACATTGGCGACGTATTCAGTTTGTTTTCGTGTTTCCACCCACCTAGGAGGGTTGTTCCTAGTATAAATACCCCCCATATGTAAGCTAAAAAACAACTTTTGATGATTTGAGATTAATCCAAGTGATTTCGCAGCCGAGCTGCCTGAGTGCCTTACTCACACCCTTGTTCTTCCTTGTTCTACTTGGACTTGTGAAGAGATCTCTCTGAGATCCACTGATTCGTGCTCTACGGGTTCCAGTACGGCTGCCCCGTCTTGTGTGGATTAGCTCCGGTTGTGGTTCTGCGGTCGTTTGGAGATCGAGTCGAAGTCCTCGCGGTTTCGGTGTCTCTCTCCCCGTCGTTTGGGTCGCATCCAACCTTGGCTAGGTATAAAGCTAGTTACCCGCTGATCTTCAGCAAGTTATCTTCTAATTCCAGTAAGTTATCATCCTCTTTCCGCTACCCCATCGTCGTTCTTCAAGTTCAATACCTACTGCCGTGAAGATCGGGCCATCCTCGTTCTAACGCCGGGTTAGAACCTATCATCTGGTATCAGAGCCTTCGTTGACACGGTAGGTCTTACCATCATCATATATTTATCCCTGTTATTATTAGTCATATATATTTTGTTTCGTCCTATAGTCCAGAGCCTTAAAAATTTACCTATAACCCTTTGGCGGTACTGTTACCTTGTGTTTTTGTGTTTCTTCAAGTTGCTAAGTCACCACCATTTCTATATAGTGTGTTTTGTTTTGTTTCCATCTAATATCCGCACCCCTGTTCGTGTTGTATTAAAAAAAAAGAGATCAAAAAAAAGGAAAGAAAAGAATCAAAAAAAAGGATTAAAAAAAAGAGAGAAGTAAAAGAATTTGAAGGGGAATTGTGTTGCGGGTGTTTGTTGAAAGTTTACTTTCATTCCAAGCTGGTAGTAATCTATATTGCTGCCACTTTATATATTTTGAGCACATTATTTCACTTGGTTGACAGTACCGTAAGCCCTCCTTGTTTAGCCACCTATAGCTCCACTTCAAATCTGAAACCGGGACTTTCAAATCGTAATCCTTACGACCTCACTACCACCTCCGTTGAAGCTGCCAACACTAGCACAATCACAGTCCTTGAGGACAGGCAGAACTTGGGTAAGTAAGTGGTGAGTTTGAGTGTTTCCACAAATACTTCATATTCCACATATTTCTTGCTGCCCCTAACATGGCAGGGTCAGATTCTAGTGTTCATGGTGAGCACCATGAAGAGGATGAACGCCCAGTTTCTCGGGCTGAGATGCGTCGCATGGCGGACTCACTTATGGAGGCAATGGGAAGGATGTTCGATGCCCGCCTTCCAGCAGCAGGGGGACGTGGACCACGTCGTGATCAAGAAGACCATCATCGGGAGGAGTCCGGAGATGAGAATTCTGGTTTCGGCCATGGATTTGATCGGTTTGGTGATGGCCGAGGAGGACATGGTGGTGGTCGTCGTGCTGATTTCGATAATCAGCGTGGTGGTTGTCGTGCTGATTTCCATAATCAGCGTGGCGGACGTCGTGCACACGAACGTCGTGTGAGATTTGAAGACGAAGAGTTCGAAGATCATGAGGAAGGGTCTAATGATGAAAATCCCTTTGGTCGTGGTGGGAGATTTGACCGGCGTCATCATCATCGACGTGCTGATTTTGAAGATAGGGGATTTCACCGCGGTCGTCGTCATTATGATGACCCTGATAATATTGCTCGTGTCAAGTTGAGTATCCCCAAGTTTACTGGAAAGGAGAATGCTGATGAGTATCTTGAGTGGGCTGAACAATGTGATCAGATTTTTAGGGTGCATAATCTTTCAGATCAGCGTCGTGTTAACCTTGCTTCAGTTGAGTTCTCTGGATACGCTCTCACTTGGTGGAATCAGGTGGAGGAGAATCAACTTCAGTTAGGTCTTGGATATATTCACACTTGGGAAGAAATGAAGCGAGTGATGAAGAGGCGTTTTGTTCCTTCGAGTTATGAGCGTGATCTCATGAATCGTTTGCAAACATTGAGGCAAGGAAAAAGATCGGTTGATGAGTATTTCAAGGAGATGGAATTGCTGCTAGTTCGAACTGGAACTAGAGAAAGCATGGAGTCTAAAATGGCAAGATTTCTTGGAGGTCTTAATGAGGAGATCGCTGGTTTTGTGGAGATGTTTCCATACCATACCTTGCAAGATCTTGTTGATCAAGCAATGCGTACTGAGAGGAAGATTCAGCAGGAGTCACGTGGAAGATCTCATGGCAGTCATTCTATTGCCGCCCCTTGGCGCAAATAGCAGTCCAGTACTTCTTTTGGTGGGGGAAGATCTCAAGGTAGTACACCTAAATCTTTTCCATCAAATAGTGCATCAAAGATGGCAGGTTCTAGTGCATCATCGCCTGCGAATCAGCAGCGACCTGCTGCCAGTTCAGCAGCACCAAGTGTTGCCTCAGGTGCTGCATCTTCCACTCGTAGTAGGGAGATTGTGTGCCATAAGTGCCACGGTCGTGGGCACATTGCAGCACAATGCCCAAGCAGGAGAACAATGTTGCTGAATGAGAAGGGTGAATGGGAATCAGAGAGTGATCCTGAGGATGAGGGGCCGAGGTTTGATGAAGAACCTGAAGAGGAAGAAGGGAATGAGATTCAGCCTGATGAAGGTGATCATAATTGTTTTATTTCTCTTCGTGTCCTTAGTGTCACTGCTGAAAAGGAGGAGAATGGGCAGCGACACAATCTTTTCCACACCAAAGGCATGATTAAAGATAAGCTTTGTCGCATCATTGTTGATAATGGCAGCTGCAATAATATTGCTAGCCAAGAGTTGGTGGACAGATTGGGACTGAAATCTAGAAGACACCCAAGTCCGTACAAGATGCAATGGCTTAATAATTGTGGCGCGCTGCGTGTGAGTCACATTGTGACAGTTCCTTTCTCAGTTGGGAAATATAATGACCAAGTGGAGTGTGATGTGGTACCTATGCAAGCATGCGAGCTGCTGCTAGGAAGACCTTGGTTATATGATCGTGATGTTCAGATTTTTGGAAGAACCAACAAGCTGTCTTTTGTGTACAAAGGAGAGCGAATTTCTTTGCTTCCTTTGACACCGGAGGAAATTATGAAGGATGATCTCAAGAAGAAACAGCGAGAGAGCGAGAACCACTTAAGAGTGACCCACAAGAATAGTGAGGGAGAGTTTCCACAGCCACAAAAAAACCCACAGCCGCAAAGAACCCAAAAACCGGGAGAAGAGGGGTTAGTCATGATGGCTAGGAAAGGGGATCTAAAAGAATTGAGTGAACCTAATGCCATGTTCTTTGTACTCCTGTACAAGGACACTTTTCTTTCTACTAACAACTTACCCTCCACTTTGCCAAGTGTTGTTTTTGATGTGTTACAGGATTTTGAGGATGTGTTCCCTGACGAAGTACCACCAGGGCTGCCACCTATGAGAGGGATTGAGCATCAAATCGACTTAGTCCCTGGTGCATCACTTCCAAACCGAGCTGCATACCGCACCAATCCAGAGGAGACAAAGGAGATTCAGCGCCAAGTGGAAGAATTGATCAAGAAAGGGTATGTCCAAGAAAGTCTTTCACCTTGTGCTGTCCCTGTTTTGTTAGTACCTAAGAAAGATGGATCATGCAGGATGTGTGTGGACTGCCGAGCTATTAATAACATCACAGTAAGATATAGGCATCCAATTCCTCGATTAGATGACATGCTCGATGAACTTAGTGGTGCTATTATATTCACTAAAATTGATTTAAGAAGTGGTTATCATCAAATTAGAATGAAAGAAGGAGATGAATGGAAAACTGCTTTTAAGAAGAACTTTGGGTTATATGAATGGTTAGTAATGCCTTTCGGTTTAACCAATGCTCCTAGTACTTTTATGAGATTAATGAGTAATGTGCTTAGACCATTCATTGGCCAGTTTGTCGTGGTTTATTTTGATGACATATTAATTTACAGCAAGACTCTTGATGAACATGTTCAGCATATTCGATGCGTGCTTGTTGTCCTACGTGAGCAAAAATTATATGCTAACCTTGAGAAGTGCACCTTTTGCACCGACAAGGTAGTTTTTCTTGGTTTTGTTGTTTCAGGACAAGGTGTGGAGGTCGATGATGAGAAGATCAAGGCTGTGCGTGAATGGACGCCTCCACAGAACGTGAGTCAAGTGAGAAGCTTCCTCGGACTTGCTGGTTTCTACCGGCGATTTGTGAAGGATTTCAGCACCATTGCTGCCCCAATCAATGAGCTGACCAAGAAAGAAGTGTCTTTCAAGTGGGGAGAAGTACAACAAAAGGCGTTTGAAGAATTAAAAATGAAGTTAACAACAGCCCCTATCCTGGCACTTCCAGATTTCAGCAAGATGTTTGAAATTGAATGTGATGCAAGTGGAGTTGGAATTGGAGGCGTGCTGATACAAGAAAGGAAGCCAATTGCATACTTCAGTGAAAAGCTAAGTGGTCCATCTCTTAATTATTCAGTTTATGATAAAGAATTATATGCTCTTGTTAGAAGTTTGAAAACTTGGCAACATTATCTTTTTCCTAAAGAATTTGTGATACATTCAGATCATGAATCATTGAAACATCTTAAAGGACAATTAAAACTGAATCGAAGGCATGCAAAATGGTGTGAATTTATTGAATCATTCCCTTATATTGTTAAATACAAAAAAGGAAAAGAGAATGTGGTTGCTGATGCATTGTCTCGACGCCATGCTTTGATAACTCAACTCGATGCTAAAATTCTTGGCTTGGAAAGTATAAAAGACTTATATGCGACTGACTCTTATTTTGCTGAACCTTATTCCAAATGTTGCAATGACAAAGGCTGGGAAAAATATCACAAGCACGATGGATTTTTATTTCGAGCTAACAAACTATGCATTCCAGATTGCTCTGTTCGAATTTTGCTTGTACAGGAAGCTCATGCAGGTGGTCTTATGGGACACTTTGGAGCCAAGAAGACGGAGCAAGTGCTGGCCGATCATTTCTTTTGGCCAAAGATGATAAGAGATGTTGAAAGACATGTTCTTCGCTGCGAATCATGCCACAAAGCTAAGTCTCGATTAAACCCTCATGGACTTTACACTCCTCTCCCAATTCCCAATGCTCCTTGGGAAGACATTTCAATGGATTTTGTTTTGGGTTTACCACGAACCAAAAGGGGAAGGGATTCGATTTTTGTTGTGGTTGATCGTTTTAGTAAAATGGCACATTTTATCCCATGCCATAAAACTGATGATGCCTCACATATAGCTGAATTATTTTTCAAAGAAGTTGTGCGTTTGCATGGAGTGCCTCGCACTATTGTTTCTGATCGTGACACAAAATTTTTGAGTTATTTTTGGAAATCTTTGTGGGGAAAACTTGGAACACGTTTGCTATTCTCTACGACATGTCATCCACAAACGGATGGGCAAACTGAAGTTGTAAATCGAACACTTTCAATGTTGCTGCGCGCTATTCTAAAGAAGAATTTAAAACTTTGGGAAGAAAGCTTGCCACATGTTGAGTTTGCATACAACAGGGCAGTACATTCAACAACTAAATTCTCTCCATTTGAAATTGCATATGGTTTCAACCCCACTGCTCCCATAGATCTTTTGCCCTTACCTGTGCAGGAGCGTGTGAACTTTGACGCAAGCAAGCGAGCTGAATTTATCAAGAAGCTTCATGATCAAGCACGAACCAACATTGAGAAGATGACTCAGTTGTACGAGAAGCGTGCCAACAAGGGTCGAAAGAAAGTATTGTTCGAACAAGGAGATTTGGTTTGGGTGCATCTTCGCAAAGATAGATTCCCCAACCAGCGCAAGAGCAAGCTGCAACCCCGGGCGGATGGTCCATTTAAAGTGCTTCGCAAGATCAATGACAATGCCTATGAAATTGATCTGCCAAGTACTTATGATGTGAGTAAAAGTTTCAATGTGGCTGACCTCTCTCCGTTCTTTGACTTGGAAGAGTCGAGGACGACTCCTTTTCAAGAGGGGAGGATGATATGACCATGCCAGCACCGACAGCCTCTCCAACCACATTTCCAATTTCTACCGGACCTATCACTCGTAGCCGAGCTAAAAAGATCCAACAAGAGGTGCACGCGCTACTTTATGAGTTTCAACTCAATTCCAATGATAACTTTATGCTACCTAAGTCTTGTATGTTGATACTACTTAGGTACGTTCATCAAGACGAAGGTCACCAAGCTAGAATCGGCAAAGTTCTCGTCATTCAGCAAGGCCATTCGGCAATTTCCAGCATTCGGCAATCCATTCGGCAAAGTCCTGAGTCTGAAGTTCGGGCATTAAACTGTACCAATCTACGAAGTTTCACATAGCATGCTATACACCGTTGGAAAGATAATCGAGTTAACTTTCCAACGCATCTAGTCCCACGTCATTTGAAGATTCCTAGAAGAAGTTATGATCGAAACATTGAAGACTGCTCAGCAGTCAAACAGTCACGCGGAAACAACTCAGAAGGTCATCTCGGGAGATCCTTTCACATTGGCGACGTATTCAGTTTGTTTTCGTGTTTCCACCCACCTAGGAGGGTTGTTCCTAGTATAAATACCCCCCATATGTAAGCTAAAAACAACTTTTGATGATTTGAGATTAATCCAAGTGATTTCGCAGCCGAGCTGCCTGAGTGCCTTACTCACACCCTTGTTCTTCCTTGTTCTCCTTGGACTTGTGAAGAGATCTCTCTGAGATCCACTGATTCGTGCTCTACGGGTTCCAGTACGGCTGCCCCGTCTTGTGTGGATTAGCTCCGGTTGTGGTTCTGCGGTCGTTTGGAGATCGAGTCGAAGTCCTCGCGGTTTCGGTGTCTCTCTCCCCGTCGTTTGGGTCGCATCCAACTTTGGCTAGGTATAAAGCTAGTTACCCGCTGATCTTCAGCAAGTTATCTTCTAATTCCAGTAAGTTATCGTCCTCTTTCCGCTACCCCATCGTCGTTCTTCAAGTTCAAGACCTACTGCCGTGAAGATCGGGCCATCCTCGTTCTAACGCCGGGTTAGAACCTATCACTATATTCCCTGTAAAGAAAAATAAATGTAGGAAAAATTTTAAAATTATGAGAAAATCGTTATTTAATTATTATTTCTATTCACATCCTGAAATTGGAAATTTCAGGGTGTGACAACTTGTGGATAACGCGCCTTGGTCTCGGACAGGACCTCGCTAATGTAGTACACCGGGCGCTGTACTGGCAGGGCATGCCCTTCCTCCGTTCGCTCTACCACGATGACGGCGCTGACCACCTGAGTGGTTGCGGCGACGTAGAGGTACAGAGGCTCACTGTCCTGGTGGCGTTAGGATTGGGGCGTGGGCGAGCGTCGTCTTCAGCTTATCAAGCGCCTCCTGGGCCTCGACGGTCCAGGAGAAGCGTTCGTGTTTCTTCAGGAGCCGGTAGAGGTGTAAGCCCTTCTCGCCGAGCCGCGAGATGAAGCGGCTCAAGGCGGCAAGGCACCCCAACACCTTCTGGACTCCCTTCAGGTCACGAATCGGACCCATCCGCTCGAGGGCGGCAACCTTCTCAGGGTTGGCCTCGATGCCTCGCTGGGAGACAATGTATCCCAACAGCATGCCTCGCGGCACGCCGAAGACACACTTTTCAGGGTTCAACTTCACCCTGTTGGCCCGCAGCCAGCCGAACACGATGCGGAGGTCGTCAACCAGGTCGTCCGCCTTCCTGGTTTTCACGACTATATCGTCTACGTATGCCTCGACGGTTCGCCCGATATGATCCCTAAAAACGTGCTGCATACATCGCTGGTATGTAGCGCCCGCATTTCGGAGACCGAACGGCATTGTCACGTAGCAATACATCCCGAACGGCGTGATGAATGAAGTCGCGAGATGGTCGGACTCCTTCATTTTTATTTGGTGGTACCTGGAGTAGGCATCAAGGAAACACAAGAGCTCACACCCTGCAGTCGAGTCAACGATCTGATCGATTCGTGGCAAAGGAAAAGGAACTTTAGGACATGCTTTATTTAAACTGGTATAGTCTACACACATCCGCCACTTCCCATTCTTTTTCTTAACTAAAACGGGGTTAGCTAGCCATGTAGGGTGGAACACTTCCTTGATGAACCCGGCCTCGAGGAGCTTCCGCAGCTCCACTCCGATCGCCCGGCGCCGCTCTTCGTCAAAGCGGCGCAGCCGTTGTTGCACGGCGCGAGAGTGAGGTAGGATGTCAAGGGAGTGCTGGGCGACCTCCCTTGGGATGCCTGGCATATCCGAGGGGCTCAACGCAAAGATGTAGGCGTTGGCGCGGAGGAAGTCGACGAGCACCACTTCCTATTTCGGGTCGAGGGTGGAGCTGACCCTCAACACCTTACCCTCGGGGGCAGCAGGGTCGAGGGGCACCTCTTTGGTCCGCTCAGCAGCCTCGAAGCTGCCAGCGTGCTTGGCGGTGGAGTCGAGGTCCTCGTTGACCAGCTTCTCCAGGTTCGCCACGAGCGCTTCATCCAGCGCCAGCACCTCGACGTGCTCAATGCACTCGACGTCGCAGTCGAACGCGTGCTCGATCGACGAACCCACGGTGATGACACCCTTGGGCACCGGCATCTTCATCTTGAGGTAGGTGTAGTTGGGGACCGCCATGAACTTGGCGTAGCATGGCCGCCCAAGGATGGCGTGATACGCGCCCCTGAACCCCACCACCTCGAAGGTGAGCGTCTCCTTTTGGAAGTTGTCCGGCGTGCCGAACCAGACTGGCAGGTCGATCTGCCCGAGGAGCTGGACGCGCTTGCCTGGCGCGACACCATGGAACGGCGTCGTGCTGGGCCGCAGTTGGTCCAACCCGATCCCCAGCAGGCGCAGTGTGTGCGCGTAGAGGATGTTGAGGCTGCTGCCTCCGTCCATCAGCACCTTTGAGAACCACGCATTCCCGATGACCGGGTCGACCACCAGCGGGTACTGGCCCAGGTTGGGGATGCGGTTTTGGTGATCCTCGCGGCTGAAGGTGATGGCGTCCTCCGACCAGTCGAGGAAGGAGGGAGGAGCCTTCTCCGCGGTGAGGACCTCGTGCCGCTCCCGCTTGCGCTGGCTGTTTGGTGCAAGTGAAGAACAAGCGCGAAAGGTCGTTCCCGGTGAGGCCTCCAGGTGTGGAGCAGACAAGTAGGCTTCGTTCGAGGGACCTGATGGCCAGTGAGGTCAAGTGCAGACCGCATGGTGGCAAGAACAGCAAGATGAAGTCATGGACGGTTTCTTGGTTGGTCCTCAGAACCAAGGTCGAGCCGGGACTATGTGGGAGCCGAGTCATGAGTGTCGATTGGCGGAGGCTACACTGAGTTTGCGGGGTTTCCGGTGGTTCACCAGAAAACCACTGGGTTCCTTGGTTGATTCACAAAGCCAAGACCGAAGAACTGAAGACGGAGGTGTGGCAGCATCGGACCGGTCTGACCGGTGGGGAGCACTGGCCCGACCGGTGTGCGACGACGCAGTCCGGAGACTTCGAAGCAGAGGACACGTGTCAGGATCGCAAGGCTTCCGTCGAGGCTAAGCAAGTTTGTGGTCGCTGGCATCCGTCCGATGGAGCGATGACAAAGATTTTCGAATTCGCCCTCGAGGGGCATGTGTCCCTAGTTATCTAGTAAGGGTATTTTAGACTTTCGGTTTCCTCCATATAACCCAAGTGGTGAGACGATGGTAGCTATCTCTTGGAACCCTAGCTCATTTTGTTTTGCTATTTTCCTCTTCCTTTTCCCTTGGAATTTCTAGGACTAGCTTGAGAGCTTAACGGTGAGATCTTGTGAGAGGGTAGGATGATCGGGCGGAAGCTAGACCTTGTATGAACCTTCATGGTATGTATAGATGATTCGGCGTGGTTCCTCAAAGCTTGTTTAAGTTCTTCCCGGTTTTCCTTTTTTGGTGATTTCCAGAGCCTTTTCTTGGAGGGATTTCGAGGCCTTTCTCTTGGGGATTTGGTGGGGGATATATGCTTGAGCCCTTTGTGGTTCTTTTCCCTTTGATTCCCCTCCCAAATCCGTGAGCAAAGGGGCTCGATTTGGGGTTTTTGGTGTCCTAGGGTGAGTGGTGTTCTTGGCGGAAATCCTTTGATTCCTCTTGATTCAATGACTTTTTGTGGACCATAACTTGGCTATGGAGTGCCCATGAGGTGTTCATACTATCCCCAAAGTCTTGTGTGAATCCGTGGAGCGAATCAGGAGATCGGGAGTTGGATTTGGGGGAGTTGACCTGTGGGTGCTGTTCATCCCGGGCTACCCAGGCGTGACCGGTCTGACCGGTGCTCTTGACCGGTCTGACTCGTGTAAGCCTTTTGTAGGATTTGCCTCAGGTGATTAGCTTGATCCGTGTGTCTTTGCGTTGTGCTGTTGCTGGTCAGTTCTTGGCTGGTTTGGTGTTGTCTTTCTAGGCTTTGTGTAGGGTTCTTCTTCCTCGCAGGTTGTGGTTTGGGGGTTCTTCTTCCTCGCAGGTTGTGGTTTGGGGGTTTGGCCTAGAGAAGTCACTAAGGCTCTCTAGAACGTTTGTTGTGCGACTGCTGTAGCCACCGTCCTGACCTGCTCTGTCCACCGGTCTGACCGGTGTCACCGGTCTGACCAGCGCAGGCCATCGGTCTGACTAGTGTAGCACAGGCAGCAAGCCGTGCAAGTTTTCGCTGTGTGTGTTGGTGTGTTTTGGTTCGGAAGGTTGTGTGTTGGCTCCTAGTTCCAGTAGCACTCCAGTGGCGATGTGGTCTTGACCAACTTGGGTAGTTGAGTCAGAGACGTGTGTTGGAAGCCATTTTCATCTTCTTGGAGTCTCTATCTCCTTCGAGAAGAATTTTTATCGGCTCCCATTCACTCCCCCTCTCTGGTTCGCTGTTTCGGTACTTCACACTGCGGGGTGCATATGAGATGTTCTACCCCATCAACTTGAGCACCCACTTGGCTATCGTTGCTTCAGCCTCGGGGTTTTGGATAACTTCTTTGAGCGGGTACTTAGACACCACAGTGATGGGTGTGCATCGAAGTAATGGCGGAGCTTGCGCTTGGTCATCAAGACAGCGTAAACGAGTTTCTGCATCTACGGGTAGCGGGTCTTGGAGTCGGATAATACCTCACTCACGAAGTACATCAGGCGCTGCAACTTTAGCAACCTTCTGGACTCTTCTCGTTCAACCACTAGCGTGATGTTGACCACCTAGGTTGTCGCGGTGATGTACAGGAGCATCGGTTCTTCGGGCGTCAGAGCCGTGAGGATCGGCGGACTCTTCAGCATGTTCTTAAGGGAATCAAGCGCCTCCTAAGCCTCGGGGGTCCACGCGAAGTGGTCGGACTTCTTCATCAAGCGGTACAACGGCAGGCTGCGCTCTCCGAGTCGTGCTATGAAACGGCTCAGAGCTGCGAGGCAGCCCGTGACGTGCTGTACACCCTTCAAGTTCTGGATCGGGCCCATGTCCGTGATGGCCGAGATCTTCTCGAGGTTTTCTTCAATGTCGTGTTCAGACACAACAAAGCCAAAGAGCATGCCCCTCGAAACTCCGAAAACACATTTCTCGGGGTTTGCTTCAATGTCGCGTTCAGACATGACAAAGCCGAGGAGCATGCCCCTCAGAAGTCCGAAAATGCATTTCTTGGGGTTAAGCCGAGGAAGGCCACCGTGATATCCGGGACTATATCGCCGGTCTTTTTTGACTTCACCACGATATCGTCAATGCAAGCCTCGATGATGTGCCCTATAAGCTCCCCGAAGACGCGTCACATGCATCTTTGGAACGTAGCGCCCGCGTTTTTGAGCCCGGAAGGCATCGTCATGTAGCAGTAAGCGTCGAACGGAGTGATGAACGAGGTTGAGAGTTGGTCCGCTATGCACATCGCTATCTGGTGGTACCCGGAGTACGCATCGAGAAAACAGAGGGTTTCGCACCCATCTGTCGAATCAACTACCTGATCTATGCGAGGCAAAAGAAACGGATCCTTGGGACATGTCTTGTTAAGGCCCGTGTAGTCAACACACATCCTCCATTTCTTATTCTTCTTCTTTACAAGTACAGGGTTACCAAGCCACTCGGGGTGGAATACTTCTCGAATGAACCCTGAACTCAAGAGCTTCTTGATCTCCTCGCCGATCGCCTTGCATTTCTCGTCATTGAAGTGTCGAAAGCGTTGCTTTACCAGTTTCGATCCCGGCTTGATGTTTAACTTGTGCTCGGCAACCTCTCTCGGGATCCCCTTCATGTCGGAAGGTTTCCATGCAAACACATCGAGGTTCGCTTTGAGGAAGTCGACGAGCGCACTTTCTTATTTAGGACCGAGCTCCGTCCCGATACAGAGCGTGCGGCCATCGTCAGAGACAGCCGCATCCTTGACGTCCTTGGCAGGCTTGAAAGAGCAGGCCGCTCGCTTGGATGACTAGGGGATATCCTGGTCCTCGGATGGAGGCTCAGCGCGGAGCCTCTCGGACTGGATTAGTGCCTCTGCAAATTGGAAACACTCAGCGTTGCATTCGAATGCGCGCTGGTACGTGGTCCCTACCGTGATGATCCCATTCAGACTGGGAATCTTCAACTTCTGGTACGTATAGTTGGGCACAGCCATGAACTTCGCATAAGCTGGCCTCCCGAGGATGGCGTGGTACGTCCCTGAGAACCCTGCCACTTCTAAGGTGAGGATTTATGTGGGAAAGTTTTGCTGGTCCTCGAACGTGACAGGCAGGTCAATCTGACCGATGGGGAGAGCCTCCATTCTAGGGACGACCCGTGGAACGTGCGGTCGACGGCCACAGCTTGGACCGCGGGATGCCCATGTCGTCAAGCGTTGACGCATAGAGCACGTTGATCCTGCTTCCTCCATCCATCACGACCTTGTGGATCTGTTTGGATTTGAATAGAGGAGCTACCACTAGTTGGTAGGATCCCGACTGCGGCACGTGGTCGAGATGGTCCTTGCAATCGAAGGTTATCGGAACCTCCTACCACTTTAGGTAGGACGGCATTGCGGAGTCAGCGTTGAGGACTTCTCGTTGGATCAACTTCTCGCGACGTCTTGAGGGTCGTGCCGATGACCTGACAAAGATCATGTGAACTGCACCATCCTCACTCGGGTACTGAGCCCCCTGTGTCGTCATCGTCGCTGTCGGAAGGTGGCACTGCCTTCTTCGGCGGATTTGTCGCCCTTGGCTTGAGGGTGTCGTTGACATAGTTCTTGATCAAGCGGCAGTCCTTGAGTGCATGCTTCACGGGGGCCTCATGATGTGGGCACGATGTGTCCAGGAGCTTCTCGAAGTGGTCCTTTGGAAGACCGGCCTTGGCCGGGTTGCCCTTAGGACACGACGCCTTGCGCTCGACTGCAACGACCAAGTTGTCGTCGCGACGGCGCTTGTCGTTATTCTTCTTCTTACTGAAGCACACAGACGTCCCCTCGCCATGTTTCATGACTTGCTTCTCCGACTCACTACCCAAGTTGGTCAAGCCCACGCAGCCACTGGGGTGCTACTGGACCTAGGAACCAACAAGCAACTTTCCGAGCCAAAACTCACCAACTCGCACAGTGGAAACTTGCACGGCTTGCTGCCTGTGCTGCACCGGTCAGACTGGTGACACCGGTCAGACCGGTGGATAGAACCGGTCAGGCCGGTGGCTACAGCAGCCACACAACAAGTGTTCCAGAGAGCCTTAGCGACTTCTCTAGGCCCTGGAACAAAAACACCCCCAAAACACAACCTGCATGGAAGGAAAACCCTACACAAACCCTAGCAAAACAACTCCAAAAAGACCAAGAACAAACCAGCAACACCACAGCCCAAAGACACACGAGTCCAGCAGTTCACCCGAGGCAGATCCCACAAGTGGTTCGCACCGGTCAGACCGGTCGAGAGCACCGGACAGAATGGTGTAACCTGGGCAGCTCGGGATGAACAGCACCCGCGGGTCAACTCCCCCAAATCCAAACCTTGATCTCCCGAATCGCTCCACGGACTTGAGCAAGACTTTGGGGATAATAGGAACACCTCATGGGGAGTCCATAGCCAAGTTTATGTCCACCAAAACTTGCCAAATCAAGAGGAATCGAAGAAATCCCGCCACGAACTCCTCTAACCCTTGAACACCGAAAAACCCCAAAATCGAGCCCCTTAACTCACGGATTTGGGAGGGGAATCAAAGGCAAAAGAACCACGAAGGGTTCACACATATTTCCCCCATCAAATCCCTAAGAGCAAGGCCCCGAAAACACACCAAGAAAACCACCAAGAGAGGGCTCCGAAAATCACCACCAAGAACAACCGGGAGCAACAAAACAAAGCCTTGAGGAACCACGCCGAATCATCTATACATACCAAGGAGGTTCATACAAGGTCTAGCTTGCCGCCCGATCATCAAACCCTCTCACAAAATCTCACCATGAAGCTCTCAAGCTAGTCCTATGGAAATCCTAAGAAAATAGGAAGGGAAAATAGGAAAACAAATGAGCTAGCGTTCCAAGAGATGGCTGCCATCTTCTCACCACTTGGGTTATATGGAGGCAAGCCGAATGTCTAAAATACCCTTACTACCTAATTAGGGATACATGCCCCTCGAGGGCGAATTCGGAAGTCTTTGTCATCGCTCCATCGGACGGATGCCCTGCGACCGCAAACTGCTTAGCCTCGACGCAAGCCTTGCGATCCCAATGCGTGTCCTCCGCTTCGAAGTCTCCGGACTGCGTCGTCGCACACCAGTCAGATCGGTGCTCCTCACTGGTCAGACCCACAGGTCAGACCGATCTGGAGCTGCTGCAGCTCCGTCTTCGGTTCTTCGGTCTTGGCTTTGTGGATCAACCAAGGAACCCAGTGGTTTTCTGGTGAACCACTGGAAACCCCGCGAACTCGGTGTAGCCTCCGCCAATCGCCACTCATGACTCGGCTCCCACGTAGTCCTGGTTCGACCTTGGTTTTGAGGCTCAACCAAGAAACCGTCCATGACTTCATCTTGCTGTTCATGCCACCATGCGGCCCGCACTTGACACCGCTGGCCACCGGGTCCCTCGAACGAAGCCTACTTGTCTTCTCCACACCTGGAGGCCTCACCGGCGATGACCTTTCGTGCTTGTTCTTCACCTGACCAACACCAGTCAAGCCGCAACCTGCACCTGCATTACGAATCAGTCTGTCACACCCGTTTTCCAAAGAAAACCGAATGCATCTCATACGTGTGCCAGAATCATAAATTCACACATATGATAGACAAATGAGTGTATTATCATAGTACAATGCTCAAAACGTACAAGAGAGGTTTATTAACTTATTACACTCATCGTTAGACTCAAAGGTCTTTACACGAACATCGATAACTAGATGATGAAACACCGTCTCCAACTCCACAAGCTCCTGACTGGGGGAAACGCGAGCCTCAGAATCCATCGAACTCATCGAAGAACTCTGCTCCAGCATCCTCCTCTGAACACATATAGGCAAGGGTGAGTACACTTATGGTTGGTACTCAGCCCGTGGGGGACATATGCAAAGCTATCAAGGGCAGGCTAAGGCTTTCAGCGGTAAGCATTTTTAAGTTGGTCAAATTTTATTAGCAAGCACCTATTTACTAAGTGTAAGTTTATACCAACCCAAATCTTAGCATTTATGAAATTATTCCTCCAAACCATAAATAAACCACAATTTGAATTTCATCTTCAAGTTTAATTACCATGTGAGGGTCCAAGCCGCTCTTGACCATGAGCATGGCTGATCGATCAGTTTTCACTCTGCAGAGATTGTACACTTTACCCACAGTTCGTGTTCCACATTTTGCCTGGGTTTGCAAGGCCTTAAACACTTCCGAGGTGAGTGGCTAGGGGTCCACTACGAAGCCTTTACAAAGGCGTGCAAAGCACCAATAACCCTACGACAGTTACAGCTCAGGGCGGACCATAACCCTCCCTAGTGGTCAGCACCTTAGCAAAGGCTGCTACCCCAAAAGGACCGGGCTATACCCCTGCAACCCGGAGCCCCCTGTGTTCCTTTCGGATAGGGTTATCATATAATTCACACTCCTAATTAATTGGCTAAGCCAGAGCCATGTGGACTGTGGTTGCACTGTTTTCCTGGGTGGTTCTCCATGTTCCGATTTAATTCATGTGATCTTGTATTACCATGAGCACCAACTTTATCTTAACCAACATTTTGTAAAGTTTCATTTCCATTACCCATAGTATAGCATCTAAGAATTTATCTACCCCAACACATTTATTTAAAACAAGGTGATCAAGGTATAGGGATGAAAACTAGTCATTCCTTAATAGGCATTTCCCATCAGATTTATGCATAACGACATATAAAATTTAAAGTGTGATAACATGCTTGTTATTAGGACAAAAAGAGTATGCAGGGGAGGAAAATCCACTTGCCTTCTTCCCCTAAGTACTGTGGCTCGACCTCTTCAAAAGATTGCTCCTGCTCGACCTCGAACGGCACGTCCTCTATGATCACATAAGCAAACATGCAATAAATAAAACAATACATCAAACATTTCTAAAATACTAAAACAAGCTTCTAAAACTAACGTTCTTGTTGAGACGATCGCGTGGACACCAAGAACGCCTAAAACGGAGCTAGGATGGAAAAGTTATGGCCTAGACAAGATCTAGGGGCTAGATTGTAAAAAGTACTAGAATTTAGGGGTTTTCTATAAAAGACTAGGGGCTAAAACATAATTATGAGTATAAACTAGAGGACTTTGGTGCAAAAAGGTGGGCTTTGGACTGCGGGTGAGAAAACTTTGAGAGGTTAGGGGCTTAACCATAAAAATCAGGACCAAATTGTATGGGTTCTATATGGTGGAAGGACCGACATGCAATTTATAAAAGGGACAGGGGCTATTTAGAAAAATTGCCGGCGGCGGCTTTAGCTGACCGGTATGAAAAGGTTTGACCCAGGGTGCGGGCGCATCTGGGCCGTAGATCTGAGATCGGATGGCTGGGAGCTGCGGTGGCGGGCGGCGGCGCTGCCAGCGGCGGTGGACGGCCGGCGCCGAGCGGCGGCTCACCGACGGTGAGCCAAAGTTGGCCTCCCAGCCACCATTTCGCACGGGAAGAGCACCAAAAGGAAGAGGAAGACTCGAGGAACTCACCGGAAGCCTTGGAAGGGAGGTAGAGGCGCCGGTGGAGGAGATCGACAGCGAGGGCGATCGGCGGGGCTCCGGCTCCGGTGAGGCTTCGGGTAGCGTGCGCGCAGGCAAGGAGAGAGGGGGAAGTGGTGAGGGAGGATTAGGGGATGGTGCCCGCCTTTTATACAAGGAGGAGGGGCAGGCGGGAGGGCGCAGAGGCGGTGGGCGGCGGGCACGCCGGCGGCCACCATTAAGGCTCGGTGGAGACCTTGGTGCGCGGTCGTTACAGGAGGGAGAGGAAGGGGAAGGGGCTGGGCGGTGTCGGGTGAGTGCGCGGCGCACTAGAGGAGAAGGGGAGGAGGCGCGGGGCAGGGGAAGGGGCGCCGGGGAGGCGGTGGCCGGCGCGGCCACAGGGTGGCGCTCGGCCGGCGGGAGATCAGGGACGACCCTGACGGGTGGGTCCCGCCCGTCGGTGAGAGTGTGAGAGAGGAAGAGGTTGGAGTGGGCTGGCGGGATTTGGTGGGCCGCGGGAGAGTTGTGGGCCGGAAAAGATGTGGGCCGGTGCGGGGAAAAAAGAAAGGGGAAGGGGTGGCCGCTGGGTTGGGCTGAAAGGAGGGAGAGAAAGAGAGGGTTTGGGGTTTTGTTTTTCTCAACCCTTTACTCATAAAATCTTTTCAAGTTTTCAAAAATTATTTTAGAAACTTTTAAACCACACAACCAAACAAAAGCCCATGCATTCAACATGATGCACAAACACTTGGGTATTTTCTAAATTAATTAATTAATTATTTCATATATTAAGGGCAAATTTAATTAGTCAAATTTATTAAAACCCTTAGAAATTAAATTCTAACTTTGTTGCTAGCATTTTTAAGTGATGGAATTTTGGGTGTTACAAATCCTACCCCCTTAAAGAGAATCTCGTTCTCGAGATTCAGGAAGATTGGGAAACAGCTGAGGAAATTCTGCCATAAGCTCATCTTCTCTTTCCCAAGTAGCTTCTTCCTCTGAGTGGTGACTCCACTGAACTTTGCACATTTTAATGACTCTGCTTCGAGTGATTCTTTGTGATGTGTCCAAAATTCTGATAGGGTGTTCCTTATAGGTCAAATCATCCTTCACATCAAGATCTTCCATAGGTAGGTGGTCTACCTTAATCTCACTCGAACACTTCTTGAGCTAGGACACATGAAACACGTCATGTACATCTGACAATCGAGCTGGGAGTTCTAATTGATATGCAACTTCTCCCTTCCTTTTTAAGATCTTAAAAGGTCCAATGAATCGAGGTGACAACTTCCCTCTAATCTTGAATCTTTGTAGGCCTCTAATGGGTGATACTCTGAGATATACATAATCTCCAACTTCAAACACTACTTCTCTCCTTTTGGGATCAGCATAACTCTTTTGTCGTGACTGGGCAGTCTTAAGATTTTCCCGAATTATCTCAACTTGTCTTTCAGCTTCCTTTATAATGTCTGGTCCAAAAAGTTGACTCTCTCCTGTCTGATTCCAGTATAATGGTGTCTTGCACTTTCTCCCGTATAAGGCTTCAAAAGGGGCCATCTTGAGGCTGGTTTGGTAGCTGTTGTTATAAGCAAACTCTGCTTATGGCAAACTTTTATCCCAACTACTCCCATGTTTTAAGGCACAAGCTCTCAGCATATCTTCTAGAATTTGGTTTGTCCTTTCAGTTTGACCGTCCGTTTGGGGATGATATGCAGAACTAAAGTTAAGCTTTGTATCCATTGATTCATGTAACTTTCCCCAGAAACATGATGTAAACTGTGTCCCTCGGTCAGATACTATCCTCTTTGGAACTCCATGTAAACATACGATTCTAGACATATACAATTCTACCAACTTGACTTCGGTATAAGTTGCCTTGGCTGGTATGAAGTGAGCAACTTTGGTCAACCTATCCACAATGACCCATATAGAATCATATCCATCACGGGTACGTGGCAACCCTACAATAAAATCCATGCCTATTTCTTCCCATTTCCACTCGAGCACTTTTAATGGTTGAAGCAAACTCGCTGGTCTCTGGTATTCTGCTTTTACTCTCTTGCATATGTCACATAGGGCGACATGAGCAGCAACATTGTTTTTCATTCCATACCACCAATATTTCTGTTTCAAATCTTGATACATTTTGGTGCTTCTGGGATGAATTGAATAGCCTGAATCATGTGCTTCCTTTAATATAGTCTCACGGAGATGATCAATTTCAGGCACACAGATCCTATTCTTGAACCAAATAGTTCCTTGGTCATCCCTTTTGAAATCTGGAACCTTGCCGGAATCAATCAACCTTCCGTACTCCTTAATCTTCTCATCTGTCAATTGACCCTTCCTGATTTCCTGTTCAAGTGTAGATTCTACCTCCATTGTTATGGTTTCACTCTGGGCAACAATTCCCAAATTGAGACGTGCCATTTCCCAACACAACTCTTGAGGTATCAAACGAGCTATTAGTGTATTCGCCTGACTTTTCCGACTCAAGGCATCTGCTACAACATTTGCCTTGCCGGGGTGATACTGAATATCCAGATCATAGTCTTTGATTAATTCTAACCATCTACGCTGTCTGAGATTAAGATCCTTCTGGGTGAAGATATACTTCAAGCTTTTATGGTCAGTAAAGATACGACATTTATTCCCGATCATGAATTGCCTCCAAATTTTTAGAGCGTGCACAATGGCAGCCAACTCTAAATCGTGAGTGGGGTAATTCTGTTCATGTTTTCTCGATTGCATAGAAGCATAAGCAATCACTTTTCCTTCTTGCATTAATACACAACCAAGACCCTGAAGTGAAGCATCACAGTACACATCAAAACCCTTGTGAATACCCGGCATTATCAGTACGGGAGCTGTAGTTAGCCTCTTCTTCAGTTCTTCAAAACAATCCTCGCACTTGACATCCCACTTAAATTCCTTTCCTTTTTCTAACAATGATGTGAGAGGCTTTACAATCTTTGAGAATCCTTCGATGAATCGACGGTAATAACCCGCCAATCCAAGGAAACTTCTGATCTCAGCAACATTCTTAGGCGGATTCCAATCTAGTACAGCCTGAACCTTACTCGGATCAACCGCTATTCCACCCTCTGTGATAATATGCCCAAGGAAGGAAACTTCCTTTAACCAAAAGTCACATTTGCTGAACTTAGCATATAGCTGGTGTTCTCGTAGTTTCTGCAGCATGAGTCTCAGGTGTTCTTCATGCTCTCCTTCATTCTGGGAGAATACCAGAATGTCATCGATGAAAACTACCACAAACTTGTCAAGGTACTCCATGAATACCTTGTTCATCAGATACATGAAGTATGCTAGTGCATTTGTCAATCCAAAGGGCATGACTGTGAACTCGTATAAGCCATATCTGGATGTGAAAGCAGTTTTGGGAATGTCTTCTAGTCGGATTTTTCAGCTGGTGGTACCCGGATCGTAGATCGATCTTCGAGAATATTTTAGCACCTTTCATCTGATCGAACAAATCTTCAATCCTGGGTAATGGGTATTTGTTCTTGACAGTAACATCATTAAGGGGTCGATAATCTATGTACATTCTTCTAGTACCATCCTTTTTATCAACAGAGAGAATGGGAGACCCCCAAGGTGACGAGCTAGGTCGGATATAACCTTTACTAAGCAACTCATCTATTTGTTTCTTTAATTCGGCCAAATCCTTAACATTCATTCCATATGGTCTTTTATAAATAGGAGCAGTACCAGGTAAAAGTTCAATGCTGAATTCAATGTCGCGGTCGGGTGGCATACCTGGTAACTCATCTGGAAATACGTCGGGGGTACTCATTCACAACTTTGATTTCTTATAAGGATTTGCCTTTTGCCGAATTCACTGTTCCTCGTTCCTCGGATGAGGTATCCACCTTGAACTCAATTCTATTTCCTTGTGGGCTAGTTAAAACCACTGACCTCTTGCGACACTGAATAACTTTGTCATGTTTGCGTAACCAATCCATTCCAAGAATTACATCTATTCCCAGGATTTTAAAACTACTAGGTCAGCTAAGAATTCTATTTCATTAAGTTTAAGGTTCACCCGCGGGCATATGTGGCTGGCCTTCATCTCACCACCCGGGGAGGTAACTAGCAATTGTTTCTTCATAGGATTCATGGGTAGATTATGTTTTTCCACAAATTGATTGGTAACAAATGAATGTGATGCTCCAGAATCGAATAAAACGGATGCAGGTTCAGAGTTGAAAAGGAACGTACCAAGCACAACTTCTGGAGCTTCCTGTGCTTGTTCAATCGTCATGTGGTTTATCTTACCACGCACATAGTTCTGTTGGGCCCTGTTACCTTGAGAAGTAGAATTCCCAGTGCGAACCTGAGAAAATGGCTGCCCAGGCCTCTGTCCACTACCCTTCTGTGGAGTTTGCATTCCATGCTTGGAACAGTTGTTGGCATAATGCCCCAACTCTCCGCACTTGAAGCAACCACTAGGCTAAACTGGTGTGGTGTTTCTCACTGGTGCACCTGAGGCATTGTTCAGGTGATTCTGCTGCTGAATTGGAGCACGAGGAGTCTGCTGACTAAAGCGCTGGGGCTGCTGAGCTGAACGTTGGAACGACTAGTTCTACTGAAAATTTCCACTATGTCCTCCTGAGCGAAACTGAGGATTCTGTGGTGCATAGTAGCGGGGACGTGCATTGCTGCTAGACTGCCCTTGGGATTGGAACTTGCGCTTCTGCTCTCCAAGTTCCCTACGCTTGCTTTCAAGACCGATAGCCTTGTCTAACAGAGTCTGGAAGTTGGGGAAAGTGTGGCTCTGGAGCTGATAGTTCAGTGGCCCTGTGAGACCATCCAAGAAACGCTCTTGTCTCTTTGTGTTGACGTAAAATCAGCACCTCACGCCAAGCACACAGCAAGCCGAATTAGCTGGCTTAACACACGTGGCCTGAGTGTCAGAATCCGGATGCGTGCCAGTCAATTTTCCTTGAAACTGACAAAGGATGAAAGAGGTTAGATAAAACCTGGAACTTGCCGGGTGGTACCAGACAGTTCCGTATTTATGGCTACAAAGCCAATCAAAACGACATATAGCTACAACAAGCTATCTGTCAGCAATCTGAACATCATTCGGGAGCTGATAAAACATATAAACAGGGCATAGCCGAATGCATGACGTAAGCATGATGAAAAATAGGTCTTTATTTAATCAACATTGCAGCACGTAACCATGACCGATTAGCAAGGATAAATCATAATAAAATAAATAAAAAAGCGAAGCACGATCATAAATTTGCAGTAAACATGCATGCATAGACCAAAAGCACTAGTCTACCGCATGTCTAGGTACTTTCAAACCTGTCGAGCATGACACCAAACAAGTTAATCCACTGCATGATACAACTTGTTTGAAATCACACCACCAACCAAGGATAGATCAATCCACCACATGATACAATCTAAACATGGAAGGCTAAAAGAATACATTGTTTAAAACAAACTTATGAACATGTTTCACTCGTGATAGGGTTGCCGAATACAGCTGTACAGACGATTCGGGTTCCGCGGAGAAGGAACAAACTATGCTAGATTAACAAGCTTGAACCCGCAACACGTAGCAATCTAGATTGATTCGAATTCGGCTATTGGAGAGCACGTGACCCATGCACCACGTTGAGTTAAAGATTTGAACATACATCATATGGATCACGAACAAGATAGAGCCGAATCTAGTCAATCTAAATTGGGCAATAAAAGTGTTACATGAATTAAACATAAGAGCAAAATTCAAAGCAACACATGGTAACTTGATGAATCTATTAGATCTTGCCAAATCTAATAGAGCCGATAACTAGCTCCCAGCTAGATCTTAGCCTACCGCATGGCTCATGATCCAACAAGAAAGCCTTCTTGAACCAAGCTTAAATCCACCGCATGATACTAAGCATGGTAACAGGACTACTTGCATCACGGTCTAAATCCACCGCATGATACTAGACATGATACAAGGTTGCCAGTACTTACGGAGGTCGATGGATCGATGGCTCCTCTCGACGAACTCGACGACTCGACTAAAAGGACTTGAAAGTTGGCACGGGGCCGGTTTGTTGTGAAATTGTTCGATCCCTATTACAAACACTAAGGCTTCATATTTATACCATTGTTCTAACATGACTCCTAGTCGGCCACGATTACAACATTTATTGCCTAAAATTGATACCCCGGTGCCAATGTTCGTCTCGCACCCGTCATCAATTCATCCCTTCTTTATATTCAAGCCACGTCATCACGCATTCCCGAATGCTTCCTCTTCCAAGAGTGAAACAACTCTTCTGCCAAATGATGACATACTCCCGACCACAGACGCCTTTACCGAATGCTTTGAAGAAAACCTCTTGCTGAATGGTGCTTTTCCACCAAACTCGGCCCACAGGTCAGTCTCTTCTCTGTACCAATTTTTGGTGTTAACACTTTGGATCAGTGTCCACTTCATTTGGAGCATATCGAGACAGTTGGGTAAACTTGTCCTGATACTCACTGACAGACATGTTGCCCTGCTTTGTAAGCGAGAAACTCCTTCTGCTTCAGTTTTATTATCCCTGACGGAATGTGATGAGTACGGAAAGCTTCCTGGAACTCCTGCCAGGTGATGGTGTCAGTAGCGGCATGTGCAACGGTATATGCATCCCACCAATCGGCTGCAGCGCCTTCCAAGCGTCCTGAGGCGTACAGGACCTTCTTCCGGTCATTGCACTGTGAGATGTTCAGCTTTTTATTAATAGTCTTAAGCCAATCATCAGCGTCGAGAGGATCCACTAAATGGGAGTAGGTAGGTGGGTGGTGGCTCATAAATTCTCTATGCTTGTTGACTCGGGGTGGAGGTGGTGGAGGTCCTAGTGGTGGTGACTGGTTTTGCTGTGCCTGCAGATTCTGGACAGTGGCGGTAAGATTCTGAATTAACTGCATCTGTGCCGTGAAGAATTGCTGCATCGTTGGATCCATCGCTACTCCTTGAGGTGGAGGAGGGACTGGATTCTGGTGATTGGCGATGTGAGCTCGTATCACGGGCGGTACGTCCTGTCCACCTCCTGACCTGGTGTTTACCATCTGATTGTTAGAGAAAGTTATTTCAGATAAGGAGCAGTATCGATAAACATGAGTAAGAGAAAAGGGGCTAAGATTAAATTTAAACTTAATTATTTTATTAATGAATATGTGGCCATCACTCCACAAAGCATTTCAATCATAGCAAAGATCCAAATCAACCATGTTTTCAACCAACAAGCATTTATTACAACGATTACATCCTCGCAGGGATGGATCTAGCGATCACATCTCAAAGGTGGGCATCCTATCCCAGAAGACCTGTGGTAGCGGAAGAAGAGCCGTAACGGAGCCTCTTGCGGGGTGGTGACTCCGCAGGGAAAGGGTCTCGTCAGGCTGGACGGGTGGCTCCCTACCATCACGCTCGGCCTCTAGCTGAGTAATCCTGGCGTAGGCGTCCTTCAGCTCGTCATGGGTCTGCTCCAGCTCAGACGTAACACCCTCCAGGTCGGTGTTGAGTGCTGTAGTGACCTAGGCGAGAGTGTGGAGGCGTGGGTCCTCGGAGCCTGTCAACGGTACCACCATCTGCTCAGTGCCACTGGTACGATGAGGGATGTGGTGGTAGTCACTAAGGCTCAACTCCTGGTCATGCCTGAAACGAAGAGAGAACAGAGCTCTCCTGGCAGCATTGCTGACGGATGCCTGGTAGGTAGAGTGGGGTGTAGTAGAATCATGCGTCGTGCGTGAGATGTAACCTCCACCAGTATGGTTGCGCACCCTGATGTGGACCCTGGTCATGTAGTAGGTTCCGAGTGGTGGCTCGGTGTTGACGGTGAAATTCCGTCAACCTAGCCATGAGTTTACCTTCGGTGTTGACATGAGTTTTATACTTTATCCATTGGTACTAACCCCCTTGGTATATCAAGTTCATTCGTGCATGTCGGTTTTGGAGTTTAGTGTTTATGCAGGGTTTTGACGTTGAAAGCAAGACTTTCGGGATAAGTTCATCAAGCACCTTGGGACAAGACCTTGAAGCCCCGTACAAGTCATGCAATGAAGCAAACTTGACTCCAAGAAGCCCAGGGACCTGTCGTATGGACCTCCCTGGGCCCGCTACCTCGGTGGGTACCAGGACCGACTACTCGGTGGGCCCCTGAGACTACCCGACTTGCGCTCCACGGTACCTGATGGTGTGAAGCACAAGGACTACAGAGGAGAAGTACTCGGTTAGGAAGCTGTACATGTCCCACACTGTATGAAAGGCTCCTAGACGTACTCGACTAGTACTCTCTCCCTATTCCGACTTGTAACCCTGCCTCCCGGACTATATAAGGCGAGACAGGGACCCCTCTCTCATCATCTCATCTCACGGCGTACAATTGCACCATCTTGTAATCGTACCCAATCAATCCAGAGCTACGCAGCATACAGGACGTAGGGTATTACGCACCTCGCGGCCCGAACCTGTCTAAATTGTGTGCCATGTGTCTCTTCCTTCGAGTTACCGATCTCGGCGAGGCCACATTCATCTACTTCGGGTACTCCCCTTAGTAGGTTGCCGGTCTAAAACACCGACAGCTGGCGCGCCAGGTAGGGGCTCTCGCCCGAGATCACATGGCGAACTCGACGGCTCCTGTCTACTTCAAGCCAACCGTCGCCTTCAACCGTGGCGACACCTTCGTTTTCGGCGCTTGGGTCTGCACTGCTGACGGCGCGGGATCCTTCCAGCGCCGCCTCACCATGCCGCCCAACCCGGAGACCGGCTTCGTGACGCTTCCTGAAGTTGTCACAGGCGAACTCGCCGGCAAGTTCGGCGAAATTTCGCTTTTCAACCATCACGCTGACTTCGAGCTCGGGTCCGCTTCCAACTCGAACTCGACGTCTCCGTGGGCTATCACATGTGAGCCGACTACCCAGCCATTGCATGTGGTCCCACCACCCCGTGAGCGCTCCATGCGTGGCCCCCGCATCGTCAGCAGGGCCCGCACGGAGGCTCCCTCTTCGCGCCGGGCCGGCAAGGAGCCCGTACCCGAGTACAACTCGGACTCCGACACCGCCCCCGGCCACGCTTCGGACTCCAACCCCCTCTCCGGCTTCTACTCGGACTCCGCATACGAGTTCGACTTCGGGTCGGACCCAGAGGATCCCGAGTCCGAAGACAACACTACTGAGCATCCCTTATCAGGGCCGGCCTCTGGGCTAGTTATAACGTCCACACCTGCCAAGAGATTTGTCTACTGGCCAGACCGCAAGCCCGCTGACCTGATAAGTGGAGACTCACGCTACGTCGCCTACATCGACTCGCTCCCGTTCCAGGAGGGAACACCACTTGCCCGAGCTGACTCGCACACCCCAACTGAGGTGGCGAGCTCTGAGTCCAGCCTTGGCACCCCTGATCGCCAAGTCTTCATGGCTGCCGGCGACACGCCAGGACCTTCAGGGACGGCTCAAGACAAGTACCTTGAAGACATCTCCGCAGATGAGCTGTCTGCCGATGCACCTGCAGACGAGACCGCCGCCAATAGAGACGCTCGACGTGAGCGTAACAGGAAGCGCAACGAACGGCGCCGGCGTCTCCGAGACAACCTCCCCATCCGCAACCTTGCGGAAGCTCTCGAGGCGGTCGAGAGCAGAGTTCACACTACCCCCGAGCAATGCCTCATGTCGATCACAGCGATCGCACGCCAGGCTCAGGGAATACGCGCCGGAGAAGTCATCGCCAAGCTCGCTGAAGACGCTTACTTCATGCGGGTCGACAACAGGGTCAACCAGCCTCCTCCCGCCAGGAACCGCGACAACGAAGCTACAAGTCGCAGCGCCGACCTCAGCCGCAATCGTACTCGAGCTGAGCTTCCAGCTCAGCCCAATCGTACTCGTGCAAACGCCGGCGGACCCTCACAGGGTGGCAACAGCAACCGTGAGGTCGTCCCTCACCGCGCCCATGGCGGCGGCGGCCGTGACCCTGACGGTGGCGGCAGCGACGACGGAAGCTCCAACCATGGAGCCAACAGGAGGCCCGGCGGCGGCGGCAGTCGCGGCGGTCGAGACCACGCGAACAGCCACGCCTCCGGAGCCTCACAGGGCGGCTACGACGCCCGCCAGAAGATTGAAGAGTTGCGGCGGAAGAAGTCAGCCACTGCAGGCGACAACGACGGCTTCCCCGCCTTCTCACCTCGACTTCGCAACTTGCTCCTCCCCGACAAGTTCAAGCCTTTGGGGATCACCAAGTACGACGCGAAGCAGGACCCCATCCAGTGGCTCAGGTGCTACGCCCTCTCCATCGAGAATGCTGGCGGCAACAACGACACCAAGTGCCTCTACTTCCCCTTCTGCCTGGACCAAGCCCCACTCACATGGCTCGAGTCACTGGACAAGCACTCAATCGACAAGTGGGACCAGCTGAAGGAGCAGTTCACCAGCAACTTCGCGGGCGCCATGGGCCGCTCTGGTACTCGCATGGACCTGGCCATGGTCAAGCAGGAACAAGGCGAGACCCTCCGCAAGTATATGCGCCGCTTCTTCGACAAGCGCGCTACAGTAGTCGACGTCACCGACAAGGAGGTCATCGACCTCTTCCAAGATGGCCTCTACCACCGCCGCACCTTTGAAGACTTCGGTCGTCGCCGCCCCAAGTCCATCCCCCACCTCAAGGGCATGATCACGTCCTGGGCGGATGAAGAAGACAAGGCCAACGCCAAGTACGACGCCATCCGTGGCAAGAACAAGCAGAACACGGGCGGCGGCAGCGGCAACAACGGGAACCAAGGCAGTCGCAACAACAACAACTACTCGGGTCCCAACCGCAAGCGCAAGCCAGACAACACTGTCGCGGCTATCCAGCGCCCTGCGAAGGAGAACTCGAAGAAGAACTCCGGCGGCTTCAAAGACTTGCTGAAGGAGAAGTGCCCGTGGCATCTGGACGGCAACCACACCACCGAGTAGTGCTACCAACTCAGGCAAGCACTCAAGAGTACTCCAGAGCCACCGCACCCTCACGACAAGAAAGGCAAGAAGAAGAACGACGGAGACAACGCCGACTTCCAGGAACCCGACAAGACTGTCAACGTCCTCTTCGGCGGACTACCCAGCAGGCGGGAGCAAAAGGCTACCCATCGAGAAGTCATGAGCATTGAACCAGCGGTCCCGACCCCTCTTAGGTGGTCGGAGGTACCCATTACCTTCTCCCGCGCGGATCAATGGACCAGCTTCTCCGAACCAGGGCGGTTTCCTCTCGTCCTGAAGCCGGTGGTCGCGGGCTCCAAGCTCAACAAGGTCCTCATCGACGGTGGAAGCGGGCTCAACATCCTTTTCACCAAGACCTTGAAGAAGATGAAGCTCGACATCACCCACATGCTCACCAAGAGCAACACGCCTTTCTACGGCATCATCCCCGGTAACGCGGCTATCCCACTGGACTCAGTGGTCCTGCCAGTTACCTTCGGGGAATCTCGGGACAACTATCGTACCGAGTACATCAAGTTCGAGGTCACGGACTTCGAGACATCCTACCATGCCATCCTCGGCAGACCGGCCATCACCAAGTTCATGGCGGTGCCCCACTACACCTACTTGGTACTCAAGATGCCAAGCCCAGCAGGTGTACTCTCTCTCCAAGGGGACTTGAAGATCTCGCACGACTGCGATACGGAAGCCGTAGAGATCGCCTCCACAAATCAAGTACCCAACGCCATGATGGAGGTCTACACTGCGTCGAAGAAGCTTGCTACAAGTCAACTCGACTCCCTGAGAAGTCTGACAAAGCCAACAAGCCTCAGCCAGCTGAGGAGGTCCTGGTCAAGACGATCGACCTCGGGACAGGCGACTCCAGCAAGACCACCACCATCGGGGCCGGCCTCGACCCCAAATAGGAAGACGCGCTCACCAACCTCCTCCGGGCTAACCGCGTCATCTTCGCGTGGAAGCCAGCGGACATGCCAGGAGTGCCCAGGGAGTTGATTGAGCACTGCCTCAACGTCGATCCTAAGGCCACCCCCAAGCGACAACACCTCCGACGTTTCGCCGACGACAGACGGGATGCCATCAAGAAGGAACTCGCCAAACTACTCGCGGCTGGCTTCATCAGAGAAGTCTTCCATCCTGAGTGGCTTGCCAACCCCGTCCTCGTCCGCAAGAAGAACTCGAACGAGTGGAGGATGTGTGTCGACTACACTGATCTCAACAAACACTGCCCCAAGGACCCCTTCAGGTTGCCGCGGATTGATCAAGTCATCGACTCCACGGCGAGCTGCGACCTGCTCTGCTTCCTTGACTGCTACTCCGGGTACCACCAGATCACGATCAAGGAAGAAGACCAGGAGAAGACCGCGTTCATCACCCCGTTTGGCGCGTACTGCTACACGACCATGTCCTTCGGGTTGAAGAACGCCGGCGCCACCTATCAACGAGCTATCCAGGCCTGCTTCAAGAGGCAGCTCAACAAGAACGTCGAAGCCTACGTGGACGACGTGGTCGTCAAGACCAGAAACTCCAGTACCCTCATCGACGACCTTGAAGAGACTTTCGCATCCCTGCGCGAGTACCGCTGGAAGCTCAACCCGAACAAGTGCGTCTTCGACGTACCTTCAAGCAAACTACTCGGCTTCATCATCAGCCAACGCGGCATCGAAGCCAACCCCGAGAAGATCTCCGCCATCACCAGCATGAAAGCTCCCACGTACATCAAAGACGTCCAGAAGCTGACCGGGTGCATGGCGGCCCTGAACAGATTTATCTCGAAGCTTGGAGAATGGGGGCTCCCCTTCTTCAAACTACTCAAGCACCAAGAGAAGTTCGTGTGGACTCCAGAGGTAGACCAAGCCCTTGCCCAGCTCAAGGACTTCCTATCGAAGCCACCAGTCCTCACGGCTCCTCGCAAAGGCGAGCAGCTACTGCTCTACCTCGCTGCGACTACTCATGTGGTCAGTACTGCCATCATCGTCGAGCGGCAGGAAGACGGCCACGCCTATCCAGTCGAGCGCCCAGTCTACTTCGTCAGCGAGGTGCTGTCAGAGTCCAAGGCACGCTATCAGCCTGTGCAGAAGCTCCTGTACGCAGTACTCATCACCTCGCGGAAGCTACGACACTACTTCCAGGAGTACTCGATCTCCGTCGTCACCGACTACCCGCTCGGCGACATCCTGCGGAACCAAGATGCTACTGGAAGAATCTCCAAGTGGGCAGTCGAACTCGGCGCCCTCACCATCGACTTCAAGCCACGCACAGCCATCAAGTCGCAAGCTCTAGTCGACTTCATGGCAGAGTGGCGGGAGAATCAACTACCTACTCCAACCGTGCGACCAGAGCATTGGGTGATGTACTTCGACGGCTCACTCAACCTCGAGGGCACAGGTGCAGGGGTACTCCTGATCTCTCCAACGGGCGAACAACTCAAGTACGTCCTGCAGATCTTCTGGAAGGTCTCAAACAACGAAGCCGAGTACGAAGCTCTCCTACACGGGCTCCGCCTCGCGGCTTCACTGGGCATCAAGCGGCTACTAGTCTACGGCGACTCCGCAGTGGTCATCAACCAAGTCAACAAGTCCTGGGACCGCAACAAGGAGAACATGGACGCCTACTGCCTAGAAGTCCGCAAGCTCGAGAACAAGTTCTACGGTCTCGAGTTCCACCACATTGTCCGCGACAACAACGTTGTAGTGGACGTCCTGTTGAAGCTTGGTTCTACTCGCGCTCAAGTACCAGCGGGTGTCTTCGTCCACGAGCTTCACGCGCCATCCATCCCGGAGCCGGCGCCACCGACCACTGTACCAGCGCATCCGCCAGCTGGCCAGGAGGTCATGATGATCGACGTGGACTGGAGGCAACCCTTCATCAACTACCTCAGCGAGCAGAAGGTTCCCTCGGACAAGAACTTGGCTGAGCAGCTCATCCGCCGTGCCAAGTCCTACGTCCTCGTCGGAGACAAGCTCTACAAGCGGGGCGCATCTTCTGGAGTACTCATGAAGTGCGTCCCCAGACAAGAAGGCAAAGACATCTTGGAGGAGATCCACAAGGGCGTCTGCGGCAACCACGCGTCTTCTCACACACTGGTCAGCAAGGCCTTCCGGTGAGCCTTCTACTGGCCCACAGCTCTGGGCGACGCTGAAGAACTCGTCAGAAGGTGCCAAGGGTGCCAATTCTTCGCCAAGCAGCAACACGTCCCAGCCTACAAGCTAGTCACCATACCGCCAACCTGGCCCTTCGCTTGCTGGGGGCTCGACATGATTGGGCCACTGCCAACTGCGCCAGGTGGTTTCAACAGAGTATTAGTGGCCATCGACAAGTTCACCAAGTGGATCGAGGTCAAGCCGGTCACATGCCCCAAGGCTGACAGAGTACTCGACTTCCTGGACGAACTCGTGCATCGCTACGGACTACCCCACCGCATCATCACAGACCTGGGCTCCAACTTCAACAACCACCAGTTCTGGGAGTACTGCGAGAACAGCGGGATCGACGTCCGATATGTCCCAGTTGCCCATCCTCGGGCTAACGGACAAGTCGAGCGCGCCAACGGGGTGGTGCTCGACGCTCTCATGAAGCGGCTACACGACGCTGCTAACTCTAAAGGAGGCAAGTGGATCAAGGAACTACCCAATGCACTCTGGGGGCTACGTACTCAGCCTTCCAAGCCAACGGGGCAATCCCCTTACATCCTGGTCTACGGCTCCGAAGCAATCCCTGCTGATGTCATATGGGATTCACCAGCAGTGGAGCACTACGACGAAGGCGTCTCTGAAGACAGCAGACGAGTTGACATCGACGGACTCGAAGAAGCTCGCTACGCTGCCCTCGTCCAATCAGCAAGGTACCTGGAGGGTATCCGATGCTACCATGACCGCAACATCAAGGAACGCTCCTTCAACGTTGGCGATCTCGTCCTCCGTCGTATCCAGAACACGGAAGGACTACACAAGCTCAGCTCCCCCTGGGAAGGTCCCTTCACAGTCGCAAAGGTGACCGGGTCGGGCTCCTACCGCCTCCAGACACTTGAAGGCGAAGATGTCAACAACTCGTGGAACATCGACCAGCTCTGTCGGTTCTACGCCTAGTCTACACGACTACTCCGGGGCCCAAGTCTACACGACTACATCAAGACCCCTTCGCCGTAAGCGGCCTTCGGGTCCGGGCACTAGTCTCCGGACTACCTCTTCGCTGTTAGCGGCCTCCGGGTCCAGGCACCAGTCTCCGGACTACTCCCTTCCAGAATCCAGCCCATGCGGCTACCTACGGATCCTGGGCTGCGACGAGCAACAAAGGACTCTAGCAGCGGTCTACTGAGAGACCACGTACCTCTAGATCCAGCCTATACGGCTACCTACAGATCTACTGCTGTAAGCGGCTACTCGCCCTAGCACCACTTAGCCGTAGGCGGCCTCCGGGTCCTGGCGACTGCCCTGTAACTACGGCCCTGGCCATCCAGGTGTACTTCTTCAGTAATAAAGTTTGATCGTTCATCAACTGCTTTACTGTCTACTTCCCCCAACGGGACTACTGCCGAGTACGACTACTCGCTACAACTCCATGATGGGACTCCGCACTCTGGGATCAAGACTACGAGTACTCATTGATGGAAACTTTTCTTCATTAACACTTAAACAATTACAATTGTTTTCGTACATCTATTGCTACGAGCTAACTATACAGGGCTACTGGGGATTAAGCTTGTCGGCGACTTGTTCCGCGATGGGCGCCATCTGTTCCAGCAGCTCCGCATATTGCTCGTCGGTACAATTGGCGGCTAGTCCACCGGCGACTACATCTACTGGCGCCTTCGGGAAGTAGGACTTCATGAAGGCTAGCACCTGGTTCGGGATCGACTTCGCCAGATGCTTCACGTAGGCCGCCAGCCGGCTGGGGGCTTCCTTCAGTCGATCCACCAGTGGCGCAATCTTGGGACCGCCAGGGTGAGGCACCAGCAGCCTCACGATCGGGAGTGCGGCTTCTTCAAGCTCCTTCAGCTGGGCCCGCAGCTTCTCGCAATCCTCGTCCAGCTTCTGCAACGATTTGTAGCAGTTGACGAGGTCACGATCGGAGGCAATACGGAGCTCCATGTGCTTGTCGCACTCGTAGGCAAGCTCCTTATAATCTAACTCGAGTACCTGGCGGGCCTCCTGCTCCCGGTAGAAGAGATTCTTCAGATCCGTCTCTGAAGTCTTCAACTGTTCTACCCGAGTCTCAAGCTCTGCAAACAACAAGGCACAGCGGGTTAGACTACCTCTCGACCTCCAACAAGTACTCAACAAGACAGGTGGTGTACCTTTGTTCTTGTTGCGGAGCGACTTGTTCTTCCGCACCAAGTCGTCGCTCTTCGCCTGCATCTCCTAGATGTCGTTGTGGTACTTGGCGAAGGCGGTGTCAAGCTTGGACTGCATGGCGGCCGCGTGCTTCCGGGACTTCACAAATTGGTCCTCCAGCGCCTCGGCCCGAAGCACAGCGTCGCCGTACTCCTGAAGCATCTCCGACTTTAGGCGGGACCTCTCAGCGACGTCCTGCACAGACAATTCACATCAAAATGGGTACTCAACGCTACAGGATTGACTACTCAAGAGCTACGGCTACTCACCTTCATCCACTACTCGGCTTGGCGGACCGCCTCTAGGTGCCTAGCCACCGTTGCCGGATCGACCAAGTCGTCTGCCAAGAGCTCGACGTCGCCACGACTACTCGTGGTGGCCTTGGTCATCGGTGCAGAACGGATGGGCTCCGCGTCTTGGATCTCCGGGGAGCGAACGACCACCTCCAGAGCGGGTTCTGGTAGCGTGGCGGCTTCCTCTCCTCCAGTCGTCGCGGCGGCTCCTCCGGCGGCCATCTCCATCGGCTCGGGGGCTCCTCTGGCAGGCTCCTGGGTCTCTGGTGTCAAGTTCTCCACGGGCACCGCCACTGGGATATCGCTCCCTTCGGCCTCAGCGCCTGTCAATGAGAAGACAAGTGCATCAGTCATATCTTCATGACTACGACTACTCTCGAAGGTTTTTTGCCTTAAGCAGAGTACACACCTTCAACAATGCTGGCCACGGGCAGCGTAGCCTCGGTGACCGGCGCTTCGGGCTCCGCCTGAGGGGTGGGAGCGGACTCCCCAGTGGGCGGCGCAGCTTCCTCTTCCGCCACCACTGCGGCGGGTTCATCCCCCTCCCAGGAGAGATCCGTCGATTTCCTGCAGAGTACACAAGTTGGTTGTCAATCAAGTTCGACTACTACATCAAGTACTACTCGGGAAGACTCAACACTTACAGGCTTGACCGGACTACCGTCACAGTCGGGACGCCGAGGATGCTGGCGATATCCACCAGTCCAGCCTCGGCGGGCGCCTCCTCCTACGCCTCTACGGCCACGGCCTCGGCAGGCGCCTCCTCCTGCGCCTCTGTAGCTACTGCCCCTTCCGCTGCTTCTTCCGCAGTAGCAGCAGCGGGCTGCATGCCCCCTGAGCAGCAGGGGGCTGGCGCTCCATCTGCGCCAAAAGTTCTTCGACAGTGGGGGCTGGGCTGCGACTCCCAGCGGGTTCCCCCACCGTGTCCCACTCGCCTTCGTCGCCCTGATCGGCGGGCTCCGTAGGCGGCAACTCCTGCAAGCAAGGAAAGTTCATCGTCAACAAGTGAACTCGAGACACAAGTACTCGACTACACTACTCAAGATGGCTTACCTCTTGGGGCGTGGTCTCAGAGACCTTCAACTTCTTCGCCACGCGCTTGCGGGCCGGGTTGCGCGGCCTCCGCGGCGGCGCGGCCAGACTAGCCTCCAGGCTAGCCGGCGGATCTTGAACAAGAGGCACGTGAGGTAAGCCGGGACGGCTAAACCTCGACCGCAGCTGAAAGCGGTCCTGCAGCGTCTCTTCGTCGTCGTCCTCGTCGGACGTGTCCTCCACGACTACGGTGTCGTCTCCTTCACTGACTTCGCGCCGCTCCTTGGCCTTGGTCTTCCCCTCCTCTGGGATCTCGACTTCCTGAGGGGGCGGCGGCGGCTCGGAGACAAACTTCTTCAAGTCATCCTGCAAGAAACAACTCGTCAGTTCGACTACTCTTGCGTAATGAGTACTCCACTGCGGGTGCGGCTACTTACCTCCTTTGGTGGGCGCGTTGCGGAGTACTCCGGCACGGGGCACGCCGTGTATGGCGGCATGTCCTTGAAGATCCGAGCCAACCTGTCGACAATGTCGTCATCGTCGACCTCGTCTCCAGGCATCCGCGACGTATCGTCGTCGCCGGTGTACTCGAATCCCAGGGTGTCACGAGCCATCAGTGGCTGCACCCTGCGCTTCATGAAGCTGAAGGCCACGTGCTCGGCCCTCAGCCCGGCTTCCCTTAGCGCCTTGATCCGCGCTAGCAGCTCTGGGAGCTGGATCCCTTCCTGCATGGTCGGCTCCGTGTTCCACCACAGGCGGTGCTAGGGTTGCTTCCCGCTTGGCTTCGGCGGCCCCGGATGGTGGTTCGTGATGTAGAACCACTTCGCCTTCCAGTCTTGGTTGGAGTCTATGAGCTTGTACGAGAGGTACTGCTCGGCGGCGTCCTCCCGCATCTAGATCCCCGCTCCTCCGACTACCCGCGGGTTGCTGGCGCTTGGTTGTGGCTTCACCCGAAAGAACTTCCGGAACAAGATCCAATGGGGCTTGATCCCCAGAAAGGCTTCACAGAAATGTACGAAGACAGTGGTGTGGAATATACCGTTGGGGTTGAGGTTGAGGTACTCGACGCCGTAGTACCCCATGAGTCCCTTGAAGAAATCGCTCGCCGGGAGAGAAAGCCCACGCTCCGCGAACCGCGTGAACATCGGGATCTCATCTTCATTCTTCTCCATCGGGTACGGATCCCCGGCGGCGGCTCTCCACATGTCGACTTCCTTCTCGCGGAGGAATCCACTGTTCAGCAGGGCGAGCAAGTCCTCGGTCTTTGCCTTCGACTTTTTCCACTCGCGGTTTGGATCTGGCCGCAGCGGGGACACGTGCGGTGATGTCCCTGTGGCAGATCCGGTGGCCTCCTCACGGCCCCTCTTCTTCCCGCCGGTGGTCTTCGTGGTCTTGGACGGCGACGGCTTCATCCTCCAAGTGCACGGCGTCTTCACGCGCATTCGCTCGGGGGCTACTCCAGTGGCTCTCGGCGGCGGCGCCCTCAGATCTACAGCGGTGGCAGCGTGTGCTGGCGGCGTTTTCTGGCCAAGATCTGTCTGGAATGGCTGCGACTGCGTGGGGTGAAAAACCCTAAGGGTTTTGGCTTCTATTTATAAGTCAAAACGGCCTTCCAACGGCCGGATGGATAAGTCTGCGCTCGGCTGACTCAGCGGCCGCGCGTGACTCTTCGTATTCCACTAGTCGACGCGCTTCACCTCGGGGGCTCGGCTACCTCTACTCGACTACCTGGGAAGCGACAAGACTCAGGAGCATCTCAGGACACATTCTACAAGATGACCCTTCAATTCGAGAGGAAGTACTCGACTCAAGGCTCGGGGGCTCCGTGCCACGTGTCCTTCGGTTTTTTCTCTGGATTTTTCGGGATCTTCTTGCCAAAACTTCAGATGGACCCTCAGCCAGAGTCTGCAACTCAACCTAAGGCTCAGGGGCTACTCCATATGGAGTGCGATTTTGCAATCGCACTTCCATATCGGCTTCGGCTTCAAGACAATACGGGCATTTTTGAAGACCTTCAAGGGCAGCACTCGAGGACGCTTGGGACTACTCGAGAAGAATTCAGGATTGCTCAAACATCAGCTGGAGTACATTCCAGCCTCGGGATGCTTCAACTACTCTTGAGGACTTTGACTTGTAGTGCTCGGGGACGCTTGGGGACCACTCGTTAAGGCCGTCAAGACTACTTGAAGCTATCCTTCTCGACTACAAAGTACTCGGGGGCTTGTCGTATGGACCTCCCTGGGCCCTCTACCTCGGTGGGTACCAGGACCGACTACTCGGTGGGCCCCTGGGACTACCCGACTTGCGCTCCACGGTACCTGATGGCGTGAAGCACAAGGACTACAGAGGAGAAGTACTCGGTTAGGAAGCTGTACATGTCCCGCACTGTATGGAAGACTCCTAGACGTACTCGACTAGTACTCTCTCCCTATTCCGACTTGTAACCCTGCCTCCCGGACTATATAAGGCGAGGCAGGGACCCCTCTATCATCATCTCATCTCACGGCGTACAATTGCACCATCTTGTAATCGTACCCAATCAATCCAGAGCTACGCAGCATACAGGACGTAGGGTATTACGCACCTCGCGGCCCGAACCTGTCTAAATTGTGTGCCACGTGTCTCTTCCTTCGAGTTACCGATCTCGGCGAGGCCACATTCATCTACTTCGGGTACTCCCCTTAGTAGGTTGCCGGTCTAAAACACCGACAGGACCAAACCCGAGAAGATGACAAACTCCGAGGACCTATTCAGAAAAGTGCCGAATCTTGCGGGACAAGGAGCTACGTCCAACTCAGAGAGAAACTGACGACAAGGGCCCACATGCAGAAGGGGGAAGGATCTAGAAGACTCGGGAACCGACGCCACACGAAGGAGGCAGGCAACTGGGCCGGGGTGGGCCCAGGCCGGTCGGCCCGGCCCATTCTAGGGCCCAGTCGCCCCCCTTTGACCTAGCCGCCATTCGGGCTACTTATAGCCCCGAGGTCAAGAGCCACGCATCGATCAATTCATCATCGGCCGCCGAGGAGCAGAGAAGAGAGGGACACCATCCCGGAGAGGAGAGGGTCGAGCTAGTGGACTAGGGTCTCCCTAGCCGACGTGGGAACCTTGCAAGGAAGACCACGTCGGAGTTCCCGGAGCTAGAAGCAAGATCAAGGTAGGATCCCGGTGGTGATCTTGTTCATATATCACTGTACTAGTTGATATATCAAGTTGAATCCGATTCTTAGCGACTAAGTGTTTCTCCGAAGTCTTCGTTTTCGATCGGCTTTGCTTATTTTAGATCTATTCTCGAGATAGATCACATAGGGTGTTCTTGTAGCCGCGGTGGCTAGAGGTGCACGCCTGATCTTCTGAAAGAACTCGACTTGTCCTTGGACTCGCCCTAGACTACCCGCATGAATAGGAGTACGTTGTGACAGAACTGGGGCTCTAAAAGGCGGGTGTTTTCGGAGTCGGACGGGAAACCACGGTTTAAAGAGGCTTCTAATGAGATTTGATTTGCTACTTCTTCTTTCACTTGGAACTTCAACAAAAGGCTCAACCCGATCTCTCTAGATCGGTTTATCTACCCCTCTATCTTTGTTACCTCCGGTCTTTAGTAGATTAGATTCATTCTTGTGTTGATTCTTATGATTAGATGCATTAGGGTTTTATCTATCGAAATTGAAGTTACTTGGCATTACTAGATCATCTTTTGCGTCACACATTTGTTCCACGGATTCGATACCTTGGGTTCACCACTCGAGGGAAGAAGGGTCCCTTGACTACGATGGGAGACTTGTCCGCTTGCAAGTCTAAACGAACTTTGATACAACTATTAACCGTCAACACTCGGTCTAGCTGTGGATGACGTACATGAGATACACTGTGTTTCCCAGCTCGAGCAGGGTGTTCCGAAGCAACCACGGGAAGTAGCCAGGTGCCACCTCGGATGAGTGCATGGTGCAGTACGGTTCTCCCTCGCGAGGACCATCATAGTTGAAATCATCTCCTTCCTCATTGTCATCCTCTGTCTCATCACCATTCTCCGTGTCGTCGCCGAAATCATCCAGATCTCCTCCCGCGGCAGCTGGTGCGGGAACAACTGGAGCGACAGGAGTAGCTGGTGGCGGCACCTCCACTGCTGGCGGGGAAGGCAGAGCTCGCGGAGATCCCAACTCTCCGTTAGAGTAAACTTCCAAGATCTCTCCACCCTCTACCTCGACGAAGTAGTAGGGGTCCTCTGGTTCCTCCTCAGGCTGGACAGGAGGGGGTAGCTGCGCTCCAAAAGGCTGAGTCCTGGCCATCTATGAGATGAAAACTGAACTCATAGCAGAATAAAACAATATGTGGACAAAATTTTAACCAAAAGCAAATAAGATAGATTTTTAAGTGTATTTAGGGGATTTTTTGAGTAAGAGATCTAAAATGTCTTTCTAGAAAATGTCCTTATTTCGACCATTTCTATCTAAGGTTGCGTCCTACAGTCAGCATTGCTCTGATACCACTCTGTCACACCCGTTTTCCGAAGAAAAGCGAATGCATCTCATACGTGTGCCAGAATCATAAATTCACACATATGATAGACAAATGAGTGTAATATCATAGTACAATGCTCAAAACGTACTAGAGAGGTTTATTAACTTATTACACTCATCGTTAGACTCAAAGGTCATTACACGAACATCGATAACTAGATGATGAAACACCATCTCCAACTCCTCAAGCTCCTGACTGGGGGAAACGCGAGCCTCAGAATCCATCAAACTCATCGAAGAACTCTGCTCCAGCATCCTCCTCTGAACACATATAGGCAAGGGTGAGTACACTTATGGTTCGTACTCAGCCCGTGGGGGAAATATGCAAAGCTATCAAGGGTAGGCTAAGGCTTTCAGCGGTAAGCATTTTTAAGTTGGTCAAATTTTATTAGCAAGCACCTATTTACTAAGTGTAAGTTTATACCAACCCAAATCTTAGCATTTATAAAATTATTCCTCCAAACCATAAATAAACCACAATTTGAATTCCATCTTCAAGTTTAATTATCATGTGAGGGTCCAAGCTGCTCTTGACCGTGAGCACGGCTGATCGATCAGTTTTCACTCTGCAGAGGTTGTAAGCTTTACCCACAGTTCGTGTTCCCCATTTTGCCTGGGTTTGCAAGGCCCTTAAACACTTCTGAGGTGAGTGGCTAGGGGTCCACTACGAAGCCTTTACAAAGGCGTGCAGAGCACCAATAACCCTACGACAGTTACAGCTCAGGTGTAACACCCTAATTTTGCTAAAAATTTGGCTTTATTAAAATTTGCTAGAAACCCTTAATTGCTTAAGGAATATAAGGTTGCTTTATTTTCTTTTTAGGCATTTAAAACTTTTCTAAAATAAAGTTAAGGAATCATAGGAATTAATTGTTGCATACATGCTGGTGCATTGCTTTTGGTTGCTGGAATTCAAATTCAAAATTTGAATTCTATTTGTTTGAGCCCTTTTCAAAATGTTCAAATCTTGTATTTCCTAACCTACCTACCCTTTTCCCTATCTGGCCCAGCAGCTAACCGCGGCCCAGCGACCCGCGCACAGCAGCCAGCACGCGCAGCGGCCCAGCCAGCCGGCCCAGCTAGTCGCCCCAGTCCGCGTAGCTGTCCTTCGTCGCCGCGGCCCGTATGGCCTTTCGACCCAATTGCGCCGCCAGCCCGCCACAGCCGCTCCCCGCCTCCGCCCAGGGGTCGCTGACCGCTAGGTCCCACTTGTCATCCCCGCCAACGCGTCGTGCCCGCGCAGGACTCGGCCTTGCCGTGCGCCGCCGCCGAGTCCGACCCGCGCACGCGTGGGTTCCCTTGGCCCGCACGTCGAGGACGGGCCACCCCCGGGCTATTTAAGTCGCACGCACCCCCTGGACCTCCCCGTGGCCGCCGCCTTTGCTTCCACCGAGAGCCGCCGGAACCCTAACCCTAGCTTCCCGCCGCCGCCGTCGATTTTCCGCCGTCGCCGCTGTCTCGTCGTCATGAAGCTGTCCAGGAGCTGCGCCTGGAGGTGAGGAACCCGCCGGCGTCGCTTGTCGTCATCCTCGTGCACCGTAGCACCCGGAAGTCCTCGCCGGAGTTCCTGAGCCGCGTTGCCGCGCCGTCCGCCCGCTCCGCCGCCTTGCCGCCGCTCTCGCCGCCTCTAGTCGCTTCGCCGACCCGCGCGCTCCGCGTAGATGCTCTCCGCGTCTCAATCCGTGGCCGAAAACCCTAGTTTGGGTCCCTCCGGCGAACCCCGCCGCCGCTCACCGCCGGCCGCCGCCGTCGGTCGCCGCCCGCTGCCGGCCAGCCGCTTGCGCGCGACCTGTGCCGTCGCATCCAGATCCGACGCACCTGGTTCAGCCCGCCGCCCCGCTTAACCCGCATGCGTCCAGCACCGCTAGATCTAGATCCAACGGATCTAGATCAAGTCAACCAGGTCAAACCAAGCCGACCCTGGCCTTTTTACAGAAAACCCCCTATGTTTTCCGATATTCACAAAAATACCCTTCCACCTTAGGAGATTCTTTACGGTTTAGTCCTTTTTCTTTTATTTCAGCCCAGTTTCTTTTCAAACCTTTACAGATTAGTCCCTGCACCTTCTATAGGCCGTAACTTCGTCGTTTTAGCTCCGATTTTAGCGTTCTTTATGTCCACGCAATCGTCTCGAAGCGTAGATTAGTTTTATGTCGCTGTTTAGTTCTGTTTGATCTATTTGGTGACTGTTTATTATTTATTCTTATTGTATGCTTGTATGTGATGATTGTGGACCGTAGAGAGCGATCCGTTGGAAGGATTTGAAGATCAAGACGTGAAAGAGTTTGAGCAGCAAAGTTTTGTTGAAGGCAAGTCTTCCTTGATGCATACCCGCTTGTCCTACATAACATGCATTTAAATTCACTGTCTTTACTTTTCTGCTTGCATTAACTTGATGGGAACCTATTAAGGATCATGCCTAGTCTTTCACTACCTTTACCTTGTTACCGGGTTTATTAAATTAATCTTGTGGTAGCTATTGCTTAGCATGCTCAACTGGGATTGGTATTAACCAACTTTGTGACCTTTATGATCTATGTTCCGTTTATGTTCTTTTCTTTACAAGACTACTTTAATATGTTAATCGGAACATGGAGAACCACCCAGGAAAACAGTACAACCACAAGAACTAATGGGCAATGGTCTTGGCTGAATAATTAGGAACTTTAGCTTGGGATGGTCTTACCTGATAAGGATAAGGGATCGGCGGTACTGTGGGGTATAGACTCGCTCTAGTAGGGGGTTGGGTGAGTTATTCTTTTTATGGTGGGGTATCGACCTGCTAGGGGACTTTATACCTTGCTAACTGATCCGGACCTTGTGGGTCATAACTTGCTAGGGAACCTTTGTAAAGGCCATGTAGTGTCCCTATGCAATCACACCTCGGTAGTGTGGTATGGTGCCTTGCAAACACCGCATGGTTGGGTTCAAAGTTCTTCGGAGCTTTTACGCTGCTTGTGGTGAAAGTGTACAACCTCTGCAGAGTGTAAAACTAATCGATTAGCCGTGCTCACGGTCAAGAGCGACCTGGACACTCACATGATTAAATTATGGAACTTTAATGTTTAATTGCTGTTTTATTCTTTATTTATGATGCTTATATCTCATTAATTGGGTTGGTATGAACTTACACTTTTTAGTAATCAGGTTGCTAATAAAACTTGACTCACTAAAATGCTGAACTGCTTGAACCTTAGCCATCCACCATATGGCCTTGCATGTTATGTTGTTCTCTCTTGCTGAGTACGTCATGTGCTCACGCTTGTTTATTCTCTTGCATCTACAACACCCGGATTGCTGCTCAGACTGGGAGAACTTTGAAGATATTCCAGGAGATTTCCAGGAGTTCTAGGTGTGCGTAGTCTTCAGTCAGCTGCCTGTGGAGGCATTTTGTCCGCTGCGAGAACTCGTTATTTAAGTTTCGATTAAGACTATGGTTTGTAATAACTCTTTATTCATGTGGCACTGATTTTGGTATTCACAATGTCTAAGCGTGTGTGTAATTTGATCCTGGCGCACACGTGATCTATGCATTCGGTTTTGCCTTTAAAACTGGGTGTGACATCAGGGCGGACCATAACCCTCCCTAGTGGTCAGCACCTTAGCAAAGGCTGCTACCCCAAAAGGACTGGGCTATACCCCTGCAACTCGGAGCCCCCTGTGTTCCTTTCGGATAGGGTTATCAGATAATTCACACTCCTAATTAATTGGCTAAGCCAGAGCCATGTGGACTGTGGTTGCACTGTTTTCCTAGGTGGTTCTCCATGTTCTGATTTAATTCATGTGATCTTGTATTACCATAAGCACCAACTTTATCTTAACCAACATTTTGTAAAGTCTCTGTAACATCCCGGATTTTCCCGGAATGTTATTGTTTGCAAAAATGTGAATTTCAAAATTTTTGTTTGAATATGAGTGCTTACCTAAATTATAAGGATGTCTTCTTTTGATCCTTCCATAAAATCCTAGATTTATTTTGCGCAAAATAATAAAATTTAGGAATTATAAATTGCTAGTGTGAGAACCTTGGAGTTTCTTGGACTTAATTTGGATCTTATTTGAGTGGGATTCAAATTTGAATTCTAATTCAAATTCGAATCTAAGGTTAAATAGGAGTTAAGGTGTTTAGATAATAGAGAAAACCTAAAATCAGTTCTAGGCCTTAACCCACTCTACTAAAGTTTGCCGGGCCACCCCCACCTTTCTCATTCGGCCTGCGCAACCAACCGGCCTGCCCTTCCTTTCAGCCCACCGAAGCCCGTCTACCACCTACCCACCTCCTTGTCTCGCTGCCATGTGGACCCCAGCCGTCAGCCACCTCTTCCTCTTTCTCCTCTGCTTTTCTTCCTCCCGCTGATGCACGCGCGCCGTGCGAGAGTACCAGCCGCGCCCCACTCCAGGCTCACCTACGCGGCTACGCCCCTGGATGTCGCCACGTGGCCATGGACGCGCACGCCGAGGGATCCCAGCCACCGCTCTCGCGCTCGGAACCCTAGGGCGCCGCCCTATAAAGCCAGACCGCCGGCCCCCTCCCTGTATCGCGCCGCCCATGGGGATTTTCCCCCCAATCTCGCCGCCACCAGAGAAGGGAGGAAGGAGGGGAAGAAGGAAGGGAGGAAGAGGGGGACGCCTGTGGAAGAGCCCGAAGCCGCCCTTTGCTGCCGGCACCGAAGGCCCCGTCCAGGAGCAGCCGGGCTGCTGTCCGTGGAGGAGCGGGGCGCAGGAGGCGGGGGAAGGCCGGACCTCGCCGCCCCGGAGCTGTCGACCTTCCGCGGGTGTCGTGGAAGCCGGAGCTGCTGCGCAAGGGCGCCGACGCCGTGAACACAGTGGACCGGGAGCATCGCCTTGCCGTGCCACGCCACCAAGCCGCTGCCTTTCTTCGACCACGACAGGGCCTTCCACCTCGTTCTCTACGTGCTCGATGAAATGCTTGGACGCCGCTGCGGTGCTGAACAGCCGCCATGTACCGCGACGCCAAGACCGCTGCACCGACAACCGCCCAGGACGCGAAGGCCCGATGAGCCATTCTGCTACCTCTGCTCGGCCACACCTTCCTCACCGCCGTCCTCTGCATCATCGCCGACGAGCCCGCTCCGCCCTCCTCACCGACGCATGCACGTCGGCCAGTGGCCACCGAGGTGAGGCCAACCTTCCTTGCTCCTCAGTTGAGGCCCGGCCTTCGAGCCGTGGCTGGAACGAGCCTGGTGTGCTCGTCGGGCCTTGAGTGCCCGCTGTTGGACCGCGCCCGCTTCGCGCCGCCGCGCAGACCCGCCGTCGCTTGAGAGCCGGCCATCGAGCCGAGCCGGTCGATTTGCAAGTGCCGCTGCCGTCCGCGCGCGCGCTCCGCCGCTTGCCATCCTTTCTTTGTCCCGTCTCCATGGCACGCACCAGAGGTTTTCCCCAAAATCATGCCTTTTCTGGGCAAGTGCTCTTGGTCACACACACCCGCGGCGAGCTAGGACGCTGATGCCGTCGAGCCGTCCCTCGCCACCTGGGGCGTTGCTCCCGCCGCGATTCATCGCTGGCGCACACAGGCCCGTGCATACCACCGCCGGGCCAAATCTCTGTCTTCCTGACCAAACCACCGCGCACAAGCACACAGGCACCCGGGGGGGCTGAGCCCTGCCCTATCTGCTTAACCTGTGCCCGCACGCACAAGTGCGAGTGGGCGAGCACACCGGCGCAGACACCCAGTACTCGCCGCCGTCGCCCCACCTCGTCGCGCCGCACCCTGTCCCCTCCGCCGAGGGCGACCTTCCTGCCTGGGCGCGCGAGCACAATGCCAAGCTGGTGCCCGCCTTTGATCATGCGCACGCCATCTTGGCCGAATGAGCGCGCCCACGCGCTCACGCACACACGTCGACGCGCTCGCACGCGTGATACCTCGCCGGCGTTGGGCACCTCCGCCGCGCTGTCGCGTTTCCCTTGTTTTCCACCATGACGGCCGAGATCTTGCCTCGCGGCCAAACCACCGCTGGGCAAGCCGTTCCCGACCGTGCTCCTCCGTTCGCAAGATGGCGTCCCCGCCGCGTGGTGCGCCACCTTTGTCGACCTCCGCCGCGCTGAGCCGCCACCGTTTGGTCGTTGCTCGACACCGGGTGCATCTGTTTGCAGCCGTGTGTCCGTGCACATTCACGCGCATGCACTCCCTCGCTAGCGAGCTGCCCCGCCTCCACGGGTACCCCAGCCGCAACGCCGCGGAGCTCGAGCCGCACCAAGCCGTTACTGCCGCGCCGATGCTCGGAACTGGCCACCCCAACTTCGACGCGGACCTGCTCTGTTCCACCGCCACCAGCCTCTCCTTGCCTCTGCTCTCTTCCCTTTGGTTTTCCCCCGTCGCGAGATCCAAAGTGTAGCAGCAACCGCTTTGCTCCCTCTCTGGTCGGCAAGCAAACAACAGACTTGCTGCTCTGATCTTGCATCGCAAGGACTAGCAGCTTGCTGCCTTCCTATCTTCTGCGATTCCTGCAAGAACGAGTAGTAGGAGCTGAAATCCAAGCAAAGCACCAGCAATCCTCCTCTCTTTTCTCCATATCCCAAGTAACAAGCCAGCGATTCCTTTTCTTCTTCCACTAAAGCAGCACAACAGCCACGACCCCTCTCAATCCTCTCTACTCCTCTGCTCCTCCCTTAAAACAAGCACCAGCAACAGCTACAAATCCAGGAGGGTGCACCAGCAAGCCGCCACCACTCTTCTCTCTCACGCAAGATGCAAAGTAGCCAGCAGCCATCTTTCTCTCTCAAAGCCAAAGCAAAACAAAGCAGCAAGCTTTCTAATTGTGCCCAATCCGCAGCTCCATCCTTGCATTTTTCTTTCCTTTCGAATCACAAGATCCCACTAGTGCTTCTTTCTCTGATCAAGCAAGCTGCAGCAGCCAACTATTTTCTTCTTCTGCTCCTCTTCCACAACCAGCAGCCTTTTTCCCGGCCATGATCTGCACGAGCAAGCCACCCACATAATTTTGGGCCTCCTCTTTTCTCCCATCGAGCAGCAATAAGCAAGCTGCAGTAATATCCTTTCTTTTCCCCAATCAAGTCAATCAGCTAGCAGCAGCCCGAACTTTTCCCTCCTCTTCCATGGCGAGCCTAACTAGATGGGAGTTTATCTTCCTCACGATGCCACCGCCAACACAGCCCAGTCGCATCTCTCCTCTCTCCTTTTCCAAAACAGCCAACAACAACCTTTCTCTCTCTCATTTCTCCAAATAAAATCTTCAGCAACCTACCTCTTCTTCTCTACGGAGCAAGAACAACCACCAACACCGTTTCTGAATTATGTCTACTGCAAGAACCAGCAGCTTGACCCCAATCCCTTCTCTAAAAATATAAAATCAGCCGGCAGCAGCATCTCCCTGATTTCTTGTGTCGGCCCTTGGTGTGCAAGCTACCACCAGCAGTTTTTGTTCTCCTCTAATCAAAGCACGCAGATCAGCAAGCTAGCAGCCTGCTTTTGATCAATCTGCTCGTGGCCAATCTTTTCCACACCATGAAGCTACAGCCGGAACAGGCTTGCAAGTGAGCCATCTAATGTTTTCTTCCAAGCCATGTATGTTTGATAGTTTAACCAGGATCCTTAATCTTTCTTTCGTGTGCATTGCTCGCTATCGAGCAGTGTGCCAAGGCTCTAATCTGCTAAAGCTGGAGTGCTTCCTAGCTTGTGCTCAGGACACGGTCATGCGTGCCTAGCAGCTACATGTTCTGAACAAGGCCATGTCTGCTTGCTAGTCCTAGGTTGACCATGTGTTTTAAATCAGCTAGGTGCTAGTTCAGTTTGAAGCTCTAACTGAACCTTTGCATACCTGTGAGGTCTCTATCTACACCTACTCAACCCCTACTTTATTGCCAGCTCGTGTCCACTCCACAAGCAATTAAGCAGCAGCAGGCGTAAGCGTTGGAAGACATTGCACGTACTAGTTAAATCAGCCATGGATTTTGATCCTGGCTGCACCATGCGATGTTAGCATGTTCTGCCTTCCTGTAGCTAGTGAGCACCTCCTTAGGTGTTAATGCTACTAAACCATCGGCCATGCTACACTCCAGCCATGCAATTATCTTGTAGCAAGCTAACAGATAATCTACGGCTATCCAACTAGCTGTGTGCAGTCGGTCAAGCAAGCTGTAGCAGTCATGTATGTGCTATCTAGCCTTAACTCCTTACCTTTCCTGCTTGGGTGCTGCTTGGTGAGCAGCAGCACTTACCCTTTTTCCGCCAAGCCTTAATCTTAGCACCAGGTGCATGTTCTCTATATATCCTTCAAGTCCCGGCCATACCTATCGTCGCGACTGTGTCACAACTTCATCGTGCACGGCGCGTGCGCTAACCAAGCGGTCGACCATGTCACACCTCTGTCGTGTCCCAGCTTGAGCCGAGTCTCTTAACCACACATCTCTTCTAGCTGATCAATCCTGCACGATCTCTCCATTCTGACCAAGGGACATACGGACTTACCGTTGGATTCCACTAACATGTGAGGCCGCTAACTACCCAACCTGATCTCATCTGGCATACGGGACCCACAGGGTGACTTGTGGGGTTCCGGTTGACCTTTGATCTTTCCCTTTGACTTGGTCAACAAAGATCGTTGACTCGTCAACTTACCTTGCTGACCAACCCAAAACCTAGCTTTTGGTTTCCTAACCCCCCCCCCCCCGACTTGTGTTTTCCGTGCTTTATCGCAATTAACTAAATTCATAAAAATATTTCTTTATTTGAAAATAAATAATAAATTGATCCTACCTTAGAAAAATATGAAATCAATTCCTTTATTCCTCTAAAATCATGAAGCACCCGTTAGACTAGTGTTTGGAGTTATTTGGTTCTTTATTGCTTCTCTTTGGAGTTATTTGCATCTAGACGACGTGTTTACTTATATTTGCGAATCTAGGAATTCCCGGAGCTGAGGAGTCGAGCCAGAAGATCGAGTACAACTACGGAAACTCCGACGACTACTTGCACACAGGTGTTCACGCCCGACTGATTCTGAAATACCTATTAGGCATTGCTATGTAGAATGCTAGCGCTTTACTTTAAATGCATGATGATGATGAACCTTGCACTACCTTCTTTAATTACCCTGTCCTTGATTGTCCTACTACTATATATGTTTATATAAGCGTGTATATACGCTGAGCTTCGCGATGCATGTGTTGGGATGGGAATAGTGGTTCTTGGCGTGAGTGGGGTAAAACCGGCAGGAGAAGGCGTTTTGGGTACTTTGGCGGGGGTGAGCTCGAAACAACCGATCTGGGATCGGGGATAGGGGTGCACTCCTCAGTGTATCCCTACTGTGACGGTTTTTGGAGCACAGGTGTTGGGGTTTTAACTGCGGATGGAGGACATGAGCTTGCCCCGGTCTGAAACCGAGTGGATCAACTTGTCGATAGGACTTTCGTACACACCACCTCGCCGAGCGTGGGGTTCGGGCCGAGTTGAGCTCGGCAAGTGCGGAACCATACCTGCCAGCAGGATAGAGGGTATCAGTGGGGGAGAGGTGAGAGTGAGACCACCCTCTCAGAGCGACTCCCGTGTGGCCACACGGGGGCATTTCACAGTTCCGGTGCAATTCCCTTTGCGAGGGGGATCGCTTTGAGGGCCGGATGCAGGATGGGACCGTAACTACCGAGAGTTCGCACGGTAGGGTGAGTTTGGTCGGTTCGCTACCGACCGGACGTCATCCCGAGTTGGGTACAGGTGTACACGCTCTGCAGAGTTGTTCGATCTATACGTATAGCCGCGTCCTCGGTCATGGACAAACCTTGAAGACATGTTCGTTCCTCATGTTTTGGGATTTCTACCTCCCCTTGTAGTTGAGAGTGTGGTGAGTCGTGGTTGCAGTCGGTTAGAGGAGAGTGGCTCCCTCTACCTCGTCGATCCGATTGCAATCATTGAGGTGCGAGGAGAGGAAGTTCTCGCATCGACCCTAGATGGAGATAGGATGTGGAGACGGGGCCCTGGGGTACCAGGTGGTTCCGAGCTGTGTTTGAGAGTATGGTTTGGGACTGATATGGAGATGTTTTCTAATTATGCTTTGCTGCTGCTGCATAGGAAACCTGAGCTTCTACCTTGTCACTTTTCTTACCCTTTAGAGATAGGCCACTTAAAGCTGCATACAGTCGGTGACGTGAACCTATCCCGTTCCTTGGGGATAGTTTTGTGAGTGTGCAGGATTGGACTTGGCTTGAGAGTCCGGGTTCGGGGAATCCTTGAAGGAGGGGTTGCGTTGCTTCGCTCAAGGATGCCTGTGGTGAAGACTGGAGATGAAGAATTGAAGCCCTAGCTACCGCTACGCAGGATTTCTACTTGTCGCTTAGCCCAAGGGGCTTGTACTAAATTCGTATACCGAGATGTTTCGGATGTAAATATTATGTTTTGTACTCTGATTTCGTTGTATGGATATGATATTATTCTGTAATGAGTTCTGTACGTGATAGCTACCGATCCAGGGACTATCACAAGGGTACAGGGAGTCGGGTTTTCCTCACCGAAAACCCGGGTTGTTACAGGTGGTATCAGAGCCGTACTTGACCGTAGCACGCAACCTTAGTTTGGTCGATAGCCTAAGAACATTCTATACGCTCTATTTTATATATATCCCCTTGGATTATTTGAAATACACCTCCCCTACTTTGAAAAACTCTATCTTTTCTCCGTTGATGCAATTTCTTACGTGGACTAGTTAGGTTGAGACCGAAGATAGTTTGGATGACATGGGATTAACTTGAACCATTAAAAGTAGAGCCTACCTTGTTTGACTTGCCACGAGGTAATTAGACCGAGTAGTGTGCGAGATCTCAACGGTTATGAGTCAACCTTGAGGTAGCACTATATATATAGTGTGTGAATGTTTGAGAGCTTGGTTCTTTATGGATCTTGTTGGATCTTATGGTTCTTACTATTGAGTGTAGGATTATATATTAGCGAATATTTTCCTGCTTGTACTTGACTCCTAGAATAGGTAACCCGAGTGCTACCCCTTCATAGGAAAAGACCACCACCTGAAATAACCCAAAGGAGGACAAGACATCTCTATAAGCCAAGTATAAGGAGCATCAGAGTTATGTCTCCTCAACAGAAGTCGAAAAGGAAAACAATGCCATATGAGGTCTAGATTTTGGATAAGCCACCTCCTGTATAGAATCAAGTTACTACCTTGGATTAGAGAGTACTCGCGTTGGAGCCACCCACTACCTCGAAATTGCTTGAATATGAGGAAACATACAAGGAGTAACAAATTCACGACGAAGGACCCCCAAGTATACTCAAGCGAGGACATCAAGCTCAAGAGATGGAGATCAAGATCAACCTTACCTTGGAACAATTTCTAGTTTCCGGAGATTTTCTTTGGTTGAGAGTACACTAATGGCAGTGACCAGAAAGCAACTACTATGAAGCTGAAGATGCTCGAAGCTCGTACGCTACTTAAAGACGATCAGTACCTCTAATGTACCCAGTGACGATTCAATCTCGAGGACGAGATTCTTTTGAGGGGGGAGTTCTGTAACATCCCGGATTTTCCCGGAATGTTATTGTTTGCAAAAATGTGAATTTCAAAATTTTTGTTTGAATATGAGTGCTTACCTAAATTATAAGGATGTTTTCTTTTGATCCTTCCATAAAATCCTAGATTTATTTTGCGCAAAATAATAAAATTTAGGAATTATAAATTGCTAGTGTGAGAACCTTGGAGTTTCTTGGATTTAATTTGGATCTTATTTGAGTGGGATTCAAATTTGAATTCTAATTCAAATTCGAATCTAAGCTTAAATAGGAGTTAAGGTGTTTAGATAATAGAGAAAACCTAAAATCAGTTCTGGGCCTTAACCCACTCTACTAAAGTCTGCCGGGCCACCCCCACCTTTCTCATTCGGCCTGCGCAACCAGCCGACCTGCCCATCCTTTCAGCCCACCGAAGCCCGTCTACCACCTACCCACCTCCTTGTCTCGCTGCCATGTGGACCCCAGCCGTCAGCCACCTCTTCCTCTTTCTCCTCTGCTTTTCTTCCTCCCGCTGATGCACGCGCGCCGTGCGAGAGTACCAGCCGCGCCCCACTCCAGGCTCACCTACGCGGCTACGCCCCTGGATGTCGCCGCGTGGCCATGGACGCGCACGCCGAGGGATCCCAGCCACCGCTCTCGCGCTCGGAACCCTAGGGCGCCGCCCTATAAAGCCAGACCGCCGGCCCCCTCCCTGTATCGCGCCGCCCATGGGGATTTTCCCCCCAATCTTGCCGCCACCAGAGAAGGGAGGAAGGAGGGGAAGAAGGAAGGGAGGAAGAGGGGGACGCCTGTGGAAGAGCCCGAAGCCGCCCTTTGCTGCCGGCACCGGAGGCCCCGTCCAGGAGCCGCTGGGCTGCTGTCCGTGGAGGAGAGGGGGCGCAGGAGGCGGGGGAAGGCTGGACCTCGCCACCCCGGAGCTGTCGACCTTCCGCGGGCGTCGTGGAAGCCGGAGCTGCTGCGCAAGGGCGCCGACGCCGTGAACCCGGTGGACGGGAGCATCGCCTTGCCGTGCCACGCCACCAAGCCGCTGCCTTTCTTCGACCACGACAGGGCCTTCCACCTCGTTCTCTACCTGCTCGATGAAATGCTTGGACGCCGCTGCGGTGCTGAACAGCCGCCATGTACCGCGACGCCAAGACCGCTGCACCGACAACCGCCCATGACGCGAAGGCCCGATGAGCCGTTCTGCTACCTCTGCTCGGCCACACCTTCCTCACCGCCGTCCTCTGCATCATCGCCGACGAGCCCGCTCCGCCCTCCTCACCGACGCATGCACGTCGGCCAGTGGCCACCGAGGTGAGGCCAACCTTCGTTGCTCCTCAGTTGAGGCCCGGCCTTCGAGCCGTGGCTGGAACGAGCCTGGTGTGCTCGTCGGGCCTTGAGTGCCCGCTGTTGGACCGCGCCCGCTTCGCGCCGCCGCGCAGACCCGCCGTCGCTTGAGAGCCGGCCATCGAGCCGAGCCGGTCCATTTGCAGGTGTCGCTGCCGTCCGCGCGCGCGCTCCGCCGCTTGCCATCCTTTCTTTGTCCCGTCTCCATGGCACGCACCCGAGGTTTTCCCCAAAGTCATGCCTTTTCTGGGCAAGGTCTCTTGGTCGCACACACCCGCGGCGAGCTAGGACGTTGATGTCGTCGAACCGTCCCTCGCCACCTGGGGCGTTGCTCCCGCCGCGATTCATCGCTGGCGCACACAGGCCCGTGCATACCACCGCGGGGCCAAATCTCTGTCTTCCTGACCAAACCACCACGCACAAGCACACAGGCACCCGGGGGGGCTGAGCCCTGCCCTATCTGCTTAACCTGTGCCCGCACGCACACGTGCGAGTGGGCGGGCACACCGGCGCAGACACCTAGTACTCGCCGCCGTCGCCCCACCTCGTCGCGCCGCACCCTGTCCCCTCCGCCGAGGGCGACCTTCCTGCCTGGGCGCGCGAGCACCATGCCAAGCTGGTGCCCGCCTTTGATCATGCGCACGCCATCCTGGCCGAATGAGCTCGCCCACGCGCTCACGAACACACATCCACGCGCTCGCACGCGTGATACCTCGCCGGCGTTGGGCACCTCCGCCGCGCTATCGCGTTTCCCTTGTTTTCCACCATGACGGCCGAGACCTTGCCTCGCGGCCAAACCACCGCTGGGCAAGCCGTTCCCGACCGTGCTCCTCCATTCGCAAGATGGCGTCCCCGCCGCGTGGTGCTCCACCTTTGTCGACCTCCGCCGCGCTGAGCCGCCACCGTTTGCTCGTTGCTCGACACCGGGTGCATCTGTTTGCAGCCGTGTGTCCGTGCACATTCACGCGCATGCACTCCCTCGCTAGCGAGCTGCCCCGCCTCCACGGGTACCCCAGCCGCAACGCCGCGGAGCTCGAGCCGCACCAAGCCGTTACCGCCGCGCCGATGCTCGGAACTGGCCACCCCAACTTCGACGCGGACCTGCTTTGTTCCACCACCACCAGCCTCTCCTTGCCTCTGCTCTCTTCCCTTTGGTTTTCCCCCATCGCGAGATCCAAAGTGTAGCAGCAACCGCTTTGCTCCCTCTCTGGTCGGCAAGCAAACAACAGACTTGCTGCTCTGATCTTGCATCGCAAGGACTAGCAGCTTGCTGCCTTCCTATCTTCTGCGATTCCTGCAAGAACCAGTAATAGGAGCTGAAATCCAAGCAAAGCACCAGCAATCCTCCTCTCTTTTCTCCATATCCCAAGTAACAAGCCAGCGATTCCTTTTCTTCTTCCGCTAAAGCAGCACAACAGCCACGACCCCTCTCAATCCTCTCTACTCCTCTGCTCCTCCCTTAAAACAAGCACCAGCAACAGCTACAAATCCAGGAGGGTGCACCAGCAAGCCGCCACCACTCTTCTCTCTCACGCAAGATGCAAAGTAGCCAGCAGCCATCTTTCTCTCTCAAAGCCAAAGCAAATCAAAGCAGCAAGCTTTCTAATTGTGCCCAATCCGCAGCTCCATCCTTGCATTTTTCTTTCCTTTCGAATCACAAGATCCCACTAGTGCTTCTTTCTCTGATCAAGCAAGCTGCAGCAGCCAACTATTTTCTTCTTCTGCTCCTCTTCCACAACCAGCAGCCTTTTTCCCGGCCATGATCTGCACGAGCAAGCCACCCACATAATTTTGGGCCTCCTCTTTTCTCCCATCGAGCAGCAATAAGCAAGCTGCAGTAATATCCTTTCTTTTCCCCAATCAAGTCAATCAGCTAGCAGCAGCCCGAACTTTTCCCTCCTCTTCCATGGCGAGGCTAACAAGATGGGAGTTTATCTTCCTCACGATGCCACCGCCAACACAGCCCAGTCGCATCTCTCCTCTCTCCTTTTCCAAAACAGCCAACAACAACCTTTCTCTCTCTCATTTCTCCAAATAAAATCTTCAGCAACCTACCTCTTCTTCTCTACGGAGCAAGAACAACCACCAACACCGTTTCTGAATTATGTCTACTGCAAGAACCAGCAGCTTGACCCCAATCCCTTCTCTAAAAATATAAAATCAGCCGGCAGCAGCATCTCCCTGATTTCTTGTGTCGGCCCTTGGTGTGCAAGCTACCACCAGCAGTTTTTGTTCTCCTCTAATCAAAGCACGCAGATCAGCAAGCTAGCAGCCTGCTTTTGATCAATCTGCTCGTGGCCAATCTTTTCCACACCATGAAGCTACAGCCGGAACAGGCTTGCAAGTGAGCCATCTAATGTTTTCTTCCAAGCCATGTATGTTTGATAGTTTAACCAGGATCCTTAATCTTTCTTTCGTGTGCATTGCTCGCTATCGAGCAGTGTGCCAAGGCTCTAATCTGCTAAAGCTGGAGTGCTTCCTAGCTTGTGCTCAGGACACGGTCATGCGTGCCTAGCAGCTACATGTTCTGAACAAGGCCATGTCTGCTTGCTAGTCCTAGGTTGACCATGTGTTTTAAATCAGCTAGGTGCTAGTTCAGTTTGAAGCTCTAACTGAACCTTTGCATACCTGTGAGGTCTCTATCTACACCTACTCAACCCCTACTTTATTGCCAGCTCGTGTCCACTCCACAAGCAATTAAGCAGCAGCAGGCGTAAGCGTTGGAAGACATTGCACGTACTAGTTAAATCAGCCATGGATTTTGATCCTGGCTGCACCATGCGATGTTAGCATGTTCTGCCTTCCTGTAGCTAGTGAGCACCTCCTTACGTGTTAATGCTACTAAACCATCGGCCATGCCACACTCCAGCCATGCAATTATCTTGTAGCAAGCTAACAGATAATCTACGGCTATCCAACTAGCTGTGTGCAGTCGGTCAAGCAAGCTGTAGCAGTCATGTATGTGCTATCTAGCCTTAACTCCTTACCTTTCCTGCTTGGGTGCTGCTTGGTGAGCAGCAGCACTTACCCTTTTTCCGCCAAGCCTTAATCTTAGCACCAGGTGCATGTTCTCTATATATCCTTCAAGTCCCGGCCATACCTATCGTCGCGACTGTGTCACAACTTCATCGTGCACGGCGCGTGCGCTAACCAAGCGGTCGACCATGTCACACCTCTGTCGTGTCCCAGCTTGAGCCGAGTCTCTTAACCACACATCTCTTCTAGCTGATCAATCCTGCACGATCTCTCCATTCTGACCAAGGGACATACGGACTTACCGTTGGATTCCACTAACATGTGAGGCCGCTAACTACCCAACCTGATCTCATCTGGCATACGGGACCCACAGGGTGACTTGTGGGGTTCCGGTTGACCTTTGATCTTTCCCTTTGACTTGGTCAACAAAGATCGTTGACTCGTCAACTTACCTTGCTGACCAACCCAAAACCTAGCTTTTGGTTTCCTAAACCCCCCCCTGACTTGTGTTTTCCGTGCTTTATCGCAATTAACTAAATTCATAAAAATATTTCTTTATTTGAAAATAAATAATAAATTGATCCTACCTTAGAAAAATATGAAATCAGTTCCTTTATTCCTCTAAAATCATGAAGCACCCGTTAGACTAGTGTTTGGAGTTATTTGGTTCTTTATTGCTTCTCTTTGGAGTTATTTGCATCTAGACGACGTGTTTACTTATATTTGCGAATCTAGGAATTCCCGGAGCTGAGGAGTCGAGCCAGAAGATCGAGTACAACTACGGAAACTCCAACGACTACTTGCACACAGGTGTTCACGCCCGACTGATTCTGAAATACCTATTAGGCATTGCTATGTAGAATGCTAGCGCTTTACTTTAAATGCATGATGATGATGAACCTTGCACTACCTTCTTTAATTACCCTGTCCTTGATTGTCCTACTACTATATATGTTTATATAAGCGTGTATATACGCTGAGCTTCGCGATGCATGTGTTGGGATGGGAATAGTGGTTCTTGGCGTGAGTGGGGTAAAACCGGCAGGAGAAGGCGTTTTGGGTACTTTGGCGGGGGTGAGCTCGAAACAACCGATCTGGGATCGGGGATAGGGGTGCACTCCTCAGTGTATCCCTACTGTGACGGTTTTTGGAGCACAGGTGTTGGGGTTTTAACTGCGGATGGAGGACATGAGCTTGCCCCGGTCTGAAACCGAGTGGATCAACTTGTCGATAGGACTTTCGTACACACCACCTCGCCGAGCGTGGGGTTCGGGCCGAGTTGAGCTCGGCAAGTGCGGAACCATACCTGCCAGCAGGATAGAGGGTATCAGTGGGGGAGAGGTGGGAGTGAGACCACCCTCTCAGAGCGACTCCCGTGTGGCCACACGGGGGCATTTCACAGTTCCGGTGCAATTCCCTTTGCGAGGGGGATCGCTTTGAGGGCCGGATGCAGGATGGGACCGTAACTACCGAGAGTTCGCACGGTAGGGTGAGTTTGGTCGGTTCGCTACCGACCGGACGTCATCTCGAGTTGGGTACAGGTGTACACGCTCTGCAGAGTTGTTCGATCTATACGTATATCCGCGTCCTCGGTCATGGACAAACCTTGAAGACATGTTCGTTCCTCATGTTTTGGGATTTCTACCTCCCATTGTAGTTGAGAGTGTGGTGAGCCGTGGTTGCAGTCGGTTAGAGGAGAGTGGCTCCCTCTACCTCGTCGATCCGATTGCAATCATTGAGGTGCGAGGAGAGGAAGTTCTCGCATCGACCCTAGATGGAGATAGGATGTGGAGACGGGGCCCTGGGGTACCAGGTGGTTCCGAGCTGTGTTTGAGAGTATGGTTTGGGACTGATATGGAGATGTTTTCTAATTATGCTTTGCTGCTGCTGCATAGGAAACCTGAGCTTCTACCTTGTCACTTTTCTTACCCTTTAGAGATAGGCCACTTAAAGCTGCATACAGTCGGTGACGTGAACCTATCTCGTTCCTTGGGGATAGTTTTGTGAGTGTGCAGGATTGGACTTGGCTTGAGAGTCCGGGTTCGGGGAATCCTTGAAGGAGGGGTTGCGTTGCTTCGCTCAAGGATGCCTGTGGTGAAGACTGGAGATGTAGACTTGAAGCCCTAGCTACCGCTACGCAGGATTTCTACTTGTCGCTTAGCCCCAGGGGCTTGTACTAAATTCGTATACCGAGATGTTTCGGATGTAAATATTATGTTTTGTACTCTGATTTCGTTGTATGGATATGATATTATTCTGTAATGAGTTCTGTACGTGATAGCTACCGATCCAGGGACTATCACAAGGGTACAGGGAGTCGGGTTTTCCTCACCGAAAACCCGGGTTGTTACAGGTGGTATCAGAGCCGTACTTGACCGTAGCACGCAACCTTAGTTTGGTCGATAGCCTAAGAACATTCTATACGCTCTATTTTATATATATCCCCTTGGATTATTTGAAATACACCTCCCCTACTTTGAAAAACTCTATCTTTTCTCCGTTGATGCAATTTCTTACGTGGACTAGTTGGGATGAGACCGAAGATAGTTTGGATGACATGGGATTAACTTGAACCACTAAAAGTAGAGCCTACCTTGTTTGACTTGCCACGAGGTAATTAGACCGAGTAGTGTGCGAGATCTCAACGGTTATGAGTCAACCTTGAGGTAGCACTATATATATAGTGTGTGAATGTTTGAGAGCTTGGTTCTTTATGGATCTTGTTGGATCTTATGGTTCTTACTATTGAGTGTTGGATTATATATTAGCGAATATTTTCCTGCTTGTACTTGACTCCTAGAATAGGTAACCCGAGTGCTACCCCTTCATAGGAAAAGACCACCACAATGCAATGAATTGGAGGGTGTTGGCCTAAGGGACCTGAAATAACCCAAAGGAGGACAAGACATCTCTATAAGCCAAGTATAAGGAGCATCAGAGTTATGTCTCCTCAACAGAAGTCGAAAAGGAAAACAATGCCATATGAGGTCTAGATTTTGGATAAGCCACCTCCTGTATAGAATCAAGTTACTACCTTGGATTAGAGAGTACTCGCGTTGGAGCCACCCACTACCTCGAAATTGCTTGAATATGAGGAAACATACAAGGAGTAACAAATTCACGACGAAGGACCCCCAAGTATACTCAAGCGAGGACATCAAGCTCAAGAGATGGAGATCAAGATCAACCTTACCTTGGAACAATTTCTAGTTTCCGGAGATTTTCTTTGGTTGAGAGTACACTAATGGCAGTGACCAGAAAGCAACTACTATGAAGCTGAAGATGCTCGAAGCTCGTACGCAACTTAAAGACGATCGGTACCTCCAATGTACCCAGTGACGATTCAATCTCGAGGACGAGATTCTTTTGAGGGGGGGAGTTTCGTAACATCCCGGATTTTCCCGGAATGTTATTGTTTGCAAAAATGTGAATTTCAAAATTTTTGTTTGAATATGAGTGCTTACCTAAATTATAAGGATGTCTTCTTTTGATCCTTCCATAAAATCCTAGATTTATTTTGCGCAAAATAATAAAATTTAGGAATTATAAATTCTAGTGTGAGAACCTTGGAGTTTCTTGGATTTAATTTGGATCTTATTTGAGTGGGATTCAAATTTGAATTCTAATTCAAATTCGAATCTAAGGTTAAATAGGAGTTAAGGTGTTTAGATAATAGAGAAAACCTAAAATCAGTTCTAGGCCTTAACCCACTCTACTAAAGTCTGCCGGGCCACCCCCACCTTTCTCATTCGGCCTGCGCAACCAGCCGGCCTGCCCTTCCTTTCAGCCCACCGAAGCCCGTCTACCACCTACCCACCTCCTTGTCTCGCTGCCATGTGGACCCCAGCCGTCAGCCACCTCTTCCTCTTTCTCCTCTACTTTTCTTCCTTCCGCTGATGCACGCGCGCCGTGCGAGAGTACCAGCCGCGCCCCACTCCAGGCTCACCTACGCGGCTACGCCCCTGGATGTTGCCGCGTGGCCATGGACGCGCACGCCGAGGGATCCCAGCCACCGCTCTCGCGCTCGGAACCCTAGGGCGCCACCCTATAAAGCCAGACCGCCGGCCCCCTCCCTGTATCACGCCGCCCATGGGGATTTTCCCCCCAATCTCGCCGCCACCAGAGAAGGGAGGAAGGAGGGGAAGAAGGAAGGGAGGAAGAGGGGGACGCCTGTGGAAGAGCCCGAAGCCGCCCTTTGCTGCCGGCACCGGAGGCCCCGTCCAGGAGCTGCCGGGCTGCTGTCCGTGGAGGAGGGGGGCGCAGGAGGCGGGGGAAGGCCGGACCTCGCCGCCCCAGAGCTGTCGACCTTCCGCGGGCGTCGTGGAAGCCGGAGCTGCTGCGCAAGGGCGCCGACGCCGTGAACCCGGTGGACCGGGAGCATCGCCTTGCCGTGCCATGCCACCAAGCCGCTGCCTTTCTTCGACCACGACAGGGCCTTCCACCTCGTTCTCTACCTGCTCGATGAAATGCTTGGACGCCGCTGCGGTGCTGAACAGCCGCCATGTACCGCGACGCCAAGACCGCTGCACCGACAACCGCCCAGGACGCGAAGGCCCGATGAGCCGTTCTGCTACCTCTGCTCGGCCACACCTTCCTCACCGCCGTCCTCTGCATCATCGCCGATGAGCCCGCTCCGCCCTCCTCACCGACGCATGCACGTCGGCCAGTGGCCACCGAGGTGAGGCCAACCTTCCTTGCTCCTCAGTTGAGGCCCGGCCTTGAGCCGTGGCTGGAACGAGCCTGGTGTGCTCGTCGGGCCTTGAGTGCCCGCTGTTGGACCGCGCCCGCTTCGCGCCGCCGCGCAGACCCGCCGTCGCTTGAGAGCCGGCCATCGAGCCGAGCTGGTCGATTTGCAGGTGCGCTGCCGTCCGCGCGCGCGCTTCGCCGCTTGCCATCCTTTCTTTGTCCCGTCGCCATGGCACGCACCCGAGGTTTTCCCCAAAGTCATGCCTTTTCTGGGCAAGGGCTCTTGGTCACACACACCCGCAGCGAGCTAGGACGCTGATGCCGTCGAGCCGTCCCTCGCCACCTGGGGCGTTGCTCCCGCCGCGATTCGTCGCTGGCGCACACAGGCCCGTGCACACCACCGCCGGGCCAAATCTCTGTCTTCCTGACCAAACCACCACGCACAAGCACACAGGCACCCGGGGGGGCTGAACCCTGCCCTATCTGCTTAACCTGTGCCCGCACGCACACGTGCGAGTGGGCGACCACACCGGCGCAGACACCCAGTACTCGCCGCCGTCGCCCCACCTCGTCGCGCCGCACCCTGTCCCCTCCGCCGAGGGCGACCTTCCTGCCTGGGCGCGCGAGCACCATGCCAAGCTGGTGCCCGCCTTTGATCATGCGCACGCCATCCTGGCCGAATGAGCGCGCCCACGCGCTCACGCACACACGTCCACGCGCTCGCACGCGTGATACCTCGCCGGCGTTGGGCACCTCCGCCGCGCTGTCGCGTTTCCCTTGTTTTCCACCATGACGGCCGAGACCTTGCCTCGCGGCCAAACCACCGCTGGGCAAGCCGTTCCCGACCGTGCTCCTCCGTTCGCAAGATGGCGTCCCCGCCGCGTGGTGCGCCACCTTTGTCGACCTCCGCCGCGCTGAGCCGCCACCGTTTGGTCGTTGCTCGACACCGGGTGCATCTGTTTGCAGCCGTGTGTCCGTGCACATTCACGCGCATGCACTCCCTCGCTAGCGAGCTGCCCCGCCTCCACGGGTACCCCAGCCGCAACGCCGCGGAGCTCGAGCCGCACCAAGCCGTTACCGCCGCGCCGATGCTCGGAACTGGCCACCCCAACTTCGACGCGGACCTGCTTTGTTCCACCGCCACCAGCCTCTCCTTGCCTCTGCTCTCTTCCCTTTGGTTTTCCCCCGTCGCGAGATCCAAACTGTAGCAGCAACCGCTTTGCTCCCTCTCTGGTCGGCAAGCAAACAACAGACTTGCTGCTCTGATCTTGCATCGCAAGGACTAGCAGCTTGCTGCCTTCCTATCTTCTGCGATTCCTGCAAGAACTAGTAGTAGGAGCTGAAATCCAAGCAAAGCACCAGCAATCCTCCTCTCTTTTCTCCATATCCCAAGTAACAAGCCAGCGATTCCTTTTCTTCTTCCACTAAAGCAGCACAACAGCCACGACCCCTCTCAATCCTCTCTACTCCTCTGCTCCTCCCTTAAAACAAGCACCAGCAACAGCTACAAATCCAGGAGGGTGCACCAGCAAGCCGCCACCACTCTTCTCTCTCACGCAAGATGCAAAGTAGCCAGCAGCCATCTTTCTCTCTCAAAGCCAAAGCAAATCAAAGCAGCAAGCTTTCTAATTGTGCCCAATCCGCAGCTCCATCCTTGCATTTTTCTTTCCTTTCGAATCACAAGATCCCACTAGTGCTTCTTTCTCTGATCAAGCAAGCTGCAGCAGCCAACTATTTTCTTCTTCTGCTCCTCTTCCACAACCAGCAGCCTTTTTCCCGGCCATGATCTGCACGAGCAAGCCACCCACATAATTTTGGGCCTCCTCTTTTCTCCCATCGAGCAGCAATAAGCAAGCTGCAGTAATATCCTTTCTTTTCCCCAATCAAGTCAATCAGCTAGCAGCAGCCCGAACTTTTCCCTCCTCTTCCATGGCGAGCCTAACTAGATGGGAGTTCATCTTCCTCACGATGCCACCGCCAACACAGCCCAGTCGCATCTCTCCTCTCTCCTTTTCCAAAACAGCCAACAACAACCTTTCTCTCTCTCATTTCTCCAAATAAAATCTTCAGCAACCTACCTCTTCTTCTCTACGGAGCAAGAACAACCACCAACACCGTTTCTGAATTATGTCTACTGCAAGAACCAGCAGCTTGACCCCAATCCCTTCTCTAAAAATATAAAATCAGCCGGCAGCAGCATCTCCCTGATTTCTTGTGTCGGCCCTTGGTGTGCAAGCTACCACCAGCAGTTTTTGTTCTCCTCTAATCAAAGCACGCAGATCAGCAAGCTAGCAGCCAGCTTTTGATCAATCTGCTCGTGGCCAATCTTTTCCACACCATGAAGCTACAGCCGGAACAGGCTTGCAAGTGAGCCATCTAATGTTTTCTTCCAAGCCATGTATGTTTGATAGTTTAACCAGGATCCTTAATCTTTCTTTTGTGTGCATTGCTCGCTATCGAGCAGTGTGCCAAGGCTCTAATCTGCTAAAGCTGGAGTGCTTCCTAGCTTGTGCTCAGGACACGGTCATGCGTGCCTAGCAGCTACATGTTCTGAACAAGGCCATGTCTGCTTGCTAGTCCTTGGTTGACCATGTGTTTTAAATCAGCTAGGTGCTAGTTCAGTTTGAAGCTCTAACTGAACCTTTGCATACCTGTGAGGTCTCTATCTACACCTACTCAACCCCTACTTTATTGCCAGCTCGTGTCCAGTCCACAAGCAATTAAACAGCAGCAGGCGTAAGCGTTGGAAGACATTGCACGTACTAGTTAAATCAGCCATGGATTTGATCCTGGCTGCACCATGCGATGTTAGCATGTTCTGCCTTCCTGTAGCTAGTGAGCACCTCCTTAGGTGTTAATGCTACTAAACCATCGGCCATGCCACACTCCAGCCATGCAATTATCTTGTAGCAAGCTAACAGATAATCTACGGCTATCCAACTAGCTGTGTGCAGTCGGTCAAGCAAGTTGTAGCAGTCATGTATGTGCTATCTAGCCTTAACTCCTTACCTTTCCTGCTTGGGTGCTGCTTGGTGAGCAGCAGCACTTACCCTTTTTCCGCCAAGCCTTAATCTTAGCACCAGGTGCATGTTCTCTATATATCCTTCAAGTCCCGGCCATACCTATCGCCGCGACTGTGTCACAACTTCATCATGCACGGCGCGTGCGCTAACCAAGCGGTCGACCATGTCACACCTCTGTCGTGTCCCAGCTTGAGCCGAGTCTCTTAACCACACATCTCTTCTAGCTGATCAATCCTGCACGATCTCTCCATTCTGACCAAGGGACATACGGACTTACCGTTGGATTCCACTAACATGTGAGGCCGCTAACTACCCAACCTGATCTCATCTGGCATACGGGACCCACAGGGTGACTTGTGGGGTTCCGGTTGACCTTTGATCTTTCCCTTTGACTTGGTCAACAAAGATCGTTGACTCGTCAACTTACCTTGCTGACCAACCCAAAACCTAGCTTTTGGTTTCCTAACCCCCCCTGACTTGTGTTTTCCGTGCTTTATCGCAATTAACTAAATTCATAAAAATATTTCTTTATTTGAAAATAAATAATAAATTGATCCTACCTTAGAAAAATATGAAATCAGTTCCTTTATTCCTCTAAAATCATGAAGCACCCGTTAGACTAGTGTTTGGAGTTATTTGGTTCTTTATTGCTTCTCTTTGGAGTTATTTGCATCTAGACAACGTGTTTACTTATATTTGCGAATCTAGGAATTCCCGGAGCTGAGGAGTCGAGCCAGAAGATCGAGTACAACTACGGAAACTCCGACGACTACTTGCACACAGGTGTTCACGCCCGACTGATTCTGAAATACCTATTAGGCATTGCTATGTAGAATGCTAGCGCTTTACTTTAAATGCATGATGATGATGAACCTTGCACTACCTTCTTTAATTACCCTGTCCTTGATTGTCCTACTACTATATATGTTTATATAAGCGTGTATATACGCTGAGCTTCGCGATGCATGTGTTGGGATGGGAATAGTGGTTCTTGGCGTGAGTGGGGTAAAACCGGCAGGAGAAGGCGTTTTGGGTACTTTGGCGGGGGTGAGCTCGAAACAACCGATCTGGGATCGGGGATAGGGGTGCACTCCTCAATGTATCCCTACTGTGACGGTTTTTGGAGCACATGTGTTGGGGTTTTAACTGCGGATGGAGGACATGAGCTTGCCCCGGTCTGAAACCGAGTGGATCAACTTCTCGATAGGACTTTCGTACACACCACCTCGCCGAGCGTGGGGTTAGGGCCGAGTTGAGCTCGACAAGTGCGGAACCATACCTGCCAGCAGGATAGAGGGTATCAGTGGGGGAGAGGTGGGAATGAGACCACCCTCTCAGAGCGACTCCCGTGTGGCCACACGGGGGCATTTCACAGTTCCGGTGCAATTCCCTTTGCGAGGGGGATCGCTTTGAGGGCCGGATGCAGGATGGGACCGTAACTACCGAGAGTTCGCACGGTAGGGTGAGTTTGGTCGGTTCGCTACCGACCGGACGTCATCCCGAGTTGGGTACAGGTGTACACGCTCTGCAGAGTTGTTCGATCTATACGTATAGCCGCGTCCTCGGTCATGGACAAACCTTGAAGACATGTTCGTTCCTCATGTTTTGGGATTTCTACCTCCCCTTGTAGTTGAGAGTGTGGTGAGCCGTGGTTGCAGTCGGTTAGAGGAGAGTGGCTCCCTCTACCTCGTCGATCCGATTGCAATCATTGAGGTGCGAGGAGAGGAAGTTCTCGCATCGACCCTAGATGGAGATAGGATGTGGAGACGGGGCCCTGGGGTACCAGGTGGTTCCGAGCTGTGTTTGAGAGTATGGTTTGGGACTGATAAGGAGATGTTTTCTAATTATGCTTTGCTGCTGCTGCATAGGAAACCTGAGCTTCTACCTTGTCACTTTTCTTACCTTTTAGAGATAGGCCACTTAAAGCTGCATACAGTCGGTGACGTGAACCTATCCCGTTCCTTGGGGATAGTTTTGTGAGTGTGCAGGATTGGACTTGGCTTGAGAGTCCGGGTTCGGGGAATCCTTGAAGGAGGGGTTGCGTTGCTTCGCTCAAGGATGCCTGTGGTGAAGACTGGAGATGAAGACTTGAAGCCCTAGCTACCGCTACGCAGGATTTCTACTTGTCGCTTAGCCCAAGGGGCTTGTACTAAATTCGTATACCGAGATGTTTCGGATGTAAATATTATGTTTTGTACTCTGATTTCGTTGTATGGATATGATATTATTCTGTAATGAGTTCTGTACGTGATAGCTACCGATCCAGGGACTATCACAAGGGTACAGGGAGTCGGGTTTTCCTCACCGAAAACCCGGGTTGTTACAGGTTCATTTCCATTACCCATAGTATAGCATCTAAGCATTTATCTACCCCAAAACATTTATTTAAGACAAGGTGATCAAGGTATAGGGATGAAAACTAGTCATTCCTTAATAGGCATTTCCCATCAGATTTATGCATAACGACATATAAAATTTAAAGTGTGATAACATGCTTGTTATTAGGACAAAAAGAGTATGCGGGGGAGGAAAATCCACTTGCCTTCTTCCCCTAAGTACTCTGGCTCGACCTCTTCAAAAGATTGCTCCTGCTCGACCTCGAACGGCACGTCCTCTACGATCACATAAGAAAACATGCAATAAATAAAACAATACATCAAACATTGCTAAAAGACTAAAACAAGCTTCTAAAACTAATGTGCTTGTTGAGACGATCGCGTGGACACCAAGAACGCCTAAAACGGAGCTAGGATGGAAAAGTTATGGCCTAGACAAGATCTAAGGGCTAGATTGTAAAAAGTACTGGAATTTAGGGGTTTTCTATAAAAGACTTGTTGGGGGTATCCAAAATTCTGGATGAGATCTCCGAACACAAGAGAAAGGAATGCGAGCACGTTCAGGTACACTGATGACCCAAGAGGAGATAAAGAGTCTCCTAAAGACTGCTCAAGCCTCAAAAGTTGTGTCCTTTTACACGTGCCCTCGCGCCCCCTTTTATAGGGAGACGAAGGGACTTTTACATTCCGAAAGTACCCTCGAATCCAAGGAATATTCCTAATGTGAACACATAGATGAATGTCTTTTACATCTCATACATTTACAAGCCTGCCACTAGTTCACACGCCAAACCCGGACTTTTGAGGCAACGTCTTTGACTTGGCTTCTTGCTGGTTCGCGAATCTTTTATTCATGGAAGCCTTCTCACGCCATAACCTTTGAACCACAACCTCCGAATTTGCGCCTCAATAGATTTCCGAATTTCACAGATTCCGGTTCCAGATCTTCTCAGGTTCGCGACTTCAGTGCTTTGCAGGTTCAAGATTCCAGATCTTCGCAGATTCGTAACTTCGGGGCTTCGCGGGTTCAAGATTCAAGATCTTCGCAGATTCACGACTTCGGGGCTTCGCAGGTTCAAGATTCCATATCTTCACAATGTTTAATCATCTTGAAAGCTCATTTCACGAGATTTGTCAAACTCGACGTTTCGAGGGTGAAAGGGTTTTCCTGAATTCCCCAACACTAGCCCCTCGGGGAAGCAGGTTGACTCCGACGATCCGATTCCACGAAAAACTTTGTAATTCAGTAAAAACACGTCACCCTCAGAACGTTGGAGTGGACACGCGTCCTCCAGAAATTTTGCAACGGTCGGATCGAGGCGAGTTCTTGAAACTGCCCCCCTCGCCCCTATAAATAGACAGTCGTCGTTGTAAAAAATTTTCACTGCTTTCTCACTTTCTTCCGAAACTTGACTTGTTCTTTCACAGATAAGCGCTTCGCGATAAAGTGTTCGTAGCTTCAGGACTTCCTCAAGTTTTCAAAGGTATTAACTTCTTAGTTACTTAGTCGCCGTCTTTACTTTTCATTGTTTTCATTCGCACTTTTTAGTTTCGCGAACTTCACTTATGAAAATCAACTTAGACTTCTCAACTATATTACTGTTGATTAGGTGGCCCGAGTTGAAAGCACTGCCAGACCTATGACGACCGAGGAGTTGGCTGCAGTTGGCCTTCCGGCCGAGCCAGAAGTTTAGAATCCTGAGACCGCACAGCTCCCAGAAGGGCACTCCTCTCCTGCTGCTAGCGGGTCTAGGACTCACGAACACGGGGAGATTGGATCGGAAGATGAAGAAGTCGGGGAAGTTGACGCTGATGTCAAAGATCTAATCGCAGCCAAGCAGTCGGGGCCTCTTCCATCGTCCTTTGTTTTCGGAGAATCCAAGGTCACTACCAACATGATCAGAGATTACGAGGCTGCTGGATTTTTTCCCGCGGGCACCGGACGTGCTCCACTAGACGAACAAACTCCTACTCCTGAGGATGGTGAAGTTGTTGTGTTTCGTGATTTCTTCACCTGCGGGCTAAGATTCCCCTACGATCCTATTCTTCCTGCGATTCTGGATGCTTTTTCTGTGAAGATTCATCAGCTTTGGCCGAACTCTTTCTTGGAAGTATCTAAGTTTATCAGGATCATGAACTTTCGGCTGCAACTTTGGGGCTGATGCTTTCGCCCGATTTTTCAAGCTAGTTATCGTGCCAGATGTCATTAAGGTTGACGACTGTTGACGGATAAAATACGTATCCCTCTACGATCTGCAAGCGTACGGACCCCACACCTTTTTCACCACGGGATTCCCAAGGTTCTTGTCAATCCGCGGAGCAAGGGGATTACAAGCGATTGATCTACTATGACACACTTAGCTACTAAAACCCTAACTATTATTATACTAGAAAACAACTAAACTACACTAGAGAGAACGATATTTAATCAAGATAGGAGACACTCGCCCATGGGTCTACGATCATGCAATCAATTAAAGACATAAACCAATCTAATCTATCGGGGGTTGTGACCACAGTTTCGCCCTTTCCCTCCTCTCGTACTGTCACTACGCGAAGGTATTCATGACTAGACCTATGATGGACACGGCGTATTGAATTGATCCAAGGAAGCATTGGGGCCCTACTCCCTTTACGATAAGGTAGCTAATCCTTTAAGCATAAAAGTATATTCAACACAAGATGATAGATAGAAATCCGACAAAGTATGATTACATCTTACGATCGATTACAACCCATGGACGAACGAGAAGATCACCCCATCAAAGTGCTGATCATAGCACCGTTGATCATGGTTTCCCTTCCGACGGTGTCCTCCTTCTTCTCCACGAGAGGGTGCTTCCTTCGAGGTGGTTGATCTCCCACCGGAGATCCTCCTCCTCTCTCTCTAGATTGTGGATGGCCTCCTGGTGCAAATGGCTCTCTCCCTCGGTGTTGGCGGCGCCTCGGGGCTTTTAGGGTTGAAGATCCTTCGGGTAGAAGGAAAGGGGGGCCAAACCGGCCACCGGGGTGGGCTGGGCCGGCCGGCCTGGGCCGACCGGCCTGGGCCCTCCTCGGCCCGGTCGGTCGCCCCTTTCGCTCCCGTGGGTCCTTATGCATTTATGTACTTTGCCCCCTCCACTTGCATGATTTTGACGATGTTATCCTCGCGTCCAAGATGGAGGTTCTCTTTGCATGAAGTTTGGTCTTTTACGCTTCAATCCCTGGGGGTGTTCCTTTGTAACACTTTGGTCCTTGCCACCTTTGGAAGTGATTTCATCAAGCTCATGAACACGAACAAGACTCCGTAAATGCTCCTTTGAACTTGTTGCGAGTCCGTCCTTTATGTCCATGTTTTCCTACATAAACACAACACTTCCAAATGCATGCACATAGATGAACTTGTTATATGATTAGTGTGCCTAGTGGCGGGTTAGTTCCATAATCAAATCCAAACCAAAGTGTAATGAACATGCTAGGTGCACCAAAATACACCGTCAACATCTCCCCCACGCTTAGCTCTTGCTCGTCCTCGAGCAAGTACTCGTAAAAGAACTTCGTCCAAAGCGTTGTAATCATGAATCGCTAATCCTTCTTCACTAGTTAGTCAATCCTTTCATCTTTAATACATAAACACAAAGTAATAATAATCAAACATAAACATGGGCGTTTAGAATTTTTACCACGTCAAGTTTTACCCCACAACTCAAACTCTTCACTCAAAGCTTTCAATCTCAACCATGCTTACTTCTTTGCTTCCATCGGAGGGTTTTTTTATGATTTTCAAAACAAAAATTCCTGCAACAAGTATTAGACAAAAACTTTTCTCCAAGCTCTCTCAAGTCACTCATATGAAGTAGCTATCCTAACCAAATTTTATAAAACTCTCACCTCCCATTAATCTCTCATATATCATGTAAAGTGGAGCTATAGGTAGGGCTAGTGCAATTAACACAAGTGTTGTCAAACTAAGAACTTCCTCTAATGATTGTTTACCTTTCAAAGCCAATGATCATGAGAATTAACCATATGTAGGGATATCAAGGATGAGAAGATTTAGAATGGTGGACATGTGCAAGGGCAAAAGAAAATTGTGACTACAAGGCACCGATGACGTCCTCGTTGTCGGATTGCACATGGTTGGAAAAAGAGTGAAAGTTTCGTCTCACAATCAACGTGACATCCTTCCTTACACTTTATTTTTCTTTTCTTTCACTTGATTCATCCCTCTCATATCTTCATTGCTACCTCCTCTTTTCTCTATTCTTTTTTTCTTTCATTCACATATTATTTTTTTTCTTCTTTCTTTCTTTCTTTCTTTTCCATACTCATACTTTTTCTCTTTATTTTTCTCTCTCTTGACAACTTTTCAAAGCTCTCAATTCTCTCTTTTCTCGCATGCATACAATCTGAAATTTTAAATAAACCATGTTAGAGACGAGACGAAACTTTGAAAATAGGTTGTGTTCAAGGAATACGATGTACAAAAGAGATGTATAGGGTTGGGTATGGAATTCGGCGATGTACGGGACTTCCGTTGTGAAAGTCACGTTACCGAATATATGACGAGGCTAGCAACAAAAGATAAGCACAAGAACATGATCATTGCTCGAAATTAAAACTCACAAGAGAGAAGGGTCCTAGCCCAACTCATTGCGCTAATCACACTTATGGTGGAGCGAAAAAATAAATTTGGCTTTGGATAGGAATTTTTTCTTACTCTCAACTTGGAAAAAGAGGTTTTGCTAACCTTTATTACAAGGGTTTTAATGTAATTTTCAGAACTGAAATCCTCCAACTTTTAGCATTGAACATAGCACAACTAACATGTGAAGCTCAAGATCGAAGTGTGGTATGGGTACTTTAAGTAGTAGCAATTCCACTAAGCACCACGGTAAACGTTTTTCAAACCACATACTTATGTTCATATATCAAGAATCGAAGATTAAACAAACAAGTGAATAAAGATGAGCAATACATAAAACACAAAGATATATATAAAGACTCTTTTTATTTGATTTTCTTTGGCTCAACACTCATTTAAGACACTTGCAAAAATTTTAAAACACACTCAAAAACTAAAGGCTCATTAAAACACTAAGACTCATTAAAACGCTAAGACTCATTAAAACGCTAAGACTCTCACACGAAGATTAAACCGAACCTAAACTTGAAGTTCAAAAGCTAAGGCTAGCTAGCTAGCTCTCCCCCACGCTTAAAACATACGACGTCCTCATCGTACCTTACAAAATTCCTAAGGGGAAAACTAGACCTAGTGATACTTCAAGCAAGTATTGCACCACTTGCTTCTCATGTTTCCAACCATGCCAAATAGTTTGCGCACGTTACGGTTTAGAAACTTGTAGTTGTCTCCAACTACGCGCTCCAAGTCCTCCATACGCTGCGTCATTGCTTCCATGGCTTGGAAACATTCATCGACCGTAGCGAAGAGATCCGCGATGGAGTGACGACAAGCTCGACAACACACCTGATGTAATCCGAAGGGGTCGTCATCGCCATTGTCTCCACCATCATCACCGCCGTCGTCGCCATCTCCATTGTCACCGCCGTCGTTGCCGTCGTTGCCGCCGCCGTTGGGGCCTTCGGGAGTCCACTCCTTGGGCTCCTCCTCCCAATCGTCATCATCTCTTCCGGCGGCCGCCCACGAGCTCGGGCTGCGATCATCGGAGTAGTCGCTACCCCCGTAGTCCTTAGGCTCGGGCGACGCTTCCTTGTAATCTTTCCGCTTCATACCACGGATGCGTGCCGATCTTCGAACGGGAGGAGGGATGTTCTCCTTCTCGGTGAAGTTGCGAGGTGCGAGAGCTCCGGTCGGGACACGCCCTCCACAACGGATGCGGGCGGTCCTCTTGATCTTGAGCTCGCATCGCTTCGCCTCCTCCATCGATGGCTTCTTGGCTTGGTGCTTCAACCTGCTACAAGGGTGCAAAATATTGCTTGAAAGGTTTGATCCTCGAGCTCCCAATTCGGCCAAATAAATAGTCCTGAGAGGAAAGCCCTGGGAACCTCATTTTCCTTTTTTAAACTTCACTTAAAATTTTCTGACCAAAGAAGGAAGATTCGGGCAAAACTCGACGTCGTCGGCCGCCGAACCCCTCTGGGCCGGTCGGCCTGGGCCGGCCGGCCCACCCTGCCTCGGGGGCCGGGCCGGTCCGGGTTTTTGCACTCCGCCCTATTTTTTCTTCCTTAGCCCATGGGAAAAAGTTGGCCCAGTAAATCTTCGCGAAAAACTCCAGAAAACTAAAAGAAAAGCTATTTACAAAAGTTGATGCCTTGTTTTTTGTCCTAGGCCGGACATTCGGGCTCTTCTTCCATGGTGAAGACGTCAACATGGTGAAGGGGTACAACGTCGGGTTCGTAGTAAACCTTAAGCCGTTGACCATTTACCATATATTGATCGCCTTTCATATCCAAAATGGTTACCGCTCCGTTAGAGAGCACCGAATGGACAACATAAGGTCCATCCCACTTGCTTTGCAATTTCCCCTTTCCGAAGGTTTTAAACCTCGAATTGTAGAGGAGGACCTTATCTCCTTCTTTAAATTCTTTTTTCTTCAATCTTGTATCATACCACCTTTTGATTCTCTCTTTGTATATGCTTGCATTTTCATATGCTTTTAACCTCAACTCTTCTAGCTCGCTTATTTGGATTCTTCGTTTCACCACCGCGGCATCGAGATCAAGGTTCATCTCTTTAATTGCCCAATAGGCTTTATGTTCCAACTCAACCGGAAGGTGGCAAGCCTTACCATAGACAAATTGATAAGGGGTCATACCTATCGGTATTTTAAACGCCGTTCGATAAGCCCATAAAGCTCCGTCTAATTTCTTTGACCAATCCTTGCCTCCCTTCTCTATGGTTTTGTTGAGGATGCTTTTTAATTGCCTATTTGACGTTTCCGCTCGTCCGTTGGTTTGTGGGTGATAGGCCGTAGAGACCCTATGTTCGATCCCCAATTTGGACAAGCACTTTTTAAAATTCTTCCCGGTGAAGTGAGTTCCTCCATCACTTATCAAGATTCTCGGTGTACCGAAACGAGGAAAAATCACGTTCTTGATCATAGTAATGGATTCTTCCGTGGAAGCTTTACGACATGGTATAGCCTCTACCCACTTGGATACATAATCAACCATAACAAGGATGTACTCGAATCCAAATGAGTTTTTAAAAGGCCCCATGAAGTCTATGCCCCATACATCGAATATGTCGATTTGTAGGTTGTATTTCAAAGGCATAGAATTTCTTTGAGAGATGTTTCCGGTTCTTTGGCATTCGGGGCATGATGCAACATATCTTTTAGTGTCTTCATACATCTCCGGCCAAAAGAATCCGCTCGACCATACTTTTGCTTGGGTTCGAAAATGACTATAGTGTCCACCGTACTCCGCCGAGTGACACTTTCTCAAAATCTCTACCCTTTCTTCTCTTGGCACACATCTTCTCATTACTCCATCATTGCCAAGTTTGAAGAGGTATGGTGCATCCCAAAAGTATTTCCTACTTTCGGAGATTATCTTCGTTTGAGAGTTTTTATCTAGATGATCGAGAGGCATCTTTCGAATTGCTCGAATGATATCGATCATCCATGTGTCCTTATCAAGCACTCTATAGAGGTGGTCATCTCTCATCTTATCTTCTATGGGCTCTTTATCATATTGTCCACGATTCATCCTAGACAAATGATCGGCCACAACATTTTCCACCCCCTTTTTATCACGAATTTCAACATCAAATTCTTGGAGAAGAAGGATCCAACGAATCAAACGTGGTTTAGCTTCCTTCTTAGCCAAGAGATACTTGATAGCTGTGTGATCGGTGTAAACAATGACTTTCGAGTTCACGATGTAAGATCTGAATTTTTCGAAAGCGAATACTACCGCTAGTAACTCTTTTTCCGTAGTGGCATAATTTAATTGCGCCCCACTAAGAGTCTTACTAGCATAGTAAACGGCGTGAACTCGACCTTCCTTTCTTTGACCCAAAACCGCGCCTACGGCGTAGTCACTTGCGTCACACATGATCTCGAAAGGTTGGCTCCAATCCGGAGGTTGGATGATGGGAGCACTCACCAATGCATTTTTCAAGGTCCGGAATGCCGTTAGGCACTTCTCATCAAAGTCGAAAGCCACATCCTTTTGAAGGAGATGTGTTAAAGGCTTCGTGATCTTTGAGAAGTGCTTAATAAATCTTCTATAAAATCCGGCATGACCTAGAAAGCTCCTTAAGGACTTAATATCCGTAGGAGGTGGGAGTTGCTCAACCGTCTCTACCTTAGCCTTGTCCACTTCAATTCCTCTCTCGGATATAACATGTCCGAGCACTATACCTTGTTTAACCATGAAGTGGCACTTTTCCCAATTTAACACCAAATCTACCTCCGCACACCTCGTGAGGACCTTTTCTAAGTTTGCTAAGCAATCCATGAACGTCTTCCCGTAAACGGAAAAATCATCCATAAACACTTCAACAATTTCTTCGATGAATTCCGAAAATACGGCCATCATGCAACGTTGAAAAGAGGCCGGAGCGTTGCATAGGCCGAAGGGCATCCTTCTATATGCAAACGTTCCGTAAGGGCACGTAAACGTTGTCTTGTGTTGATCTTCCGGGTGAATGGGAATTTGCATGAACCCCGAGTATCCATCGAGAAAGCAAAAATAAGCGTGGTTTGCTAACCTCTCGAGCATCTCGTCAATGAACGGTAGGGGGAAGTGATCTTTCTTCGTCGCTTTGTTAAGCTTACAATAATCGATACACATCCGCCACCCGGTCACGGTTCTTTGCGGTATCAATTCGTTCTTCTCATTCTTCACCACGGTCAAACCTCCTTTCTTCGGTACACAATGTACCGGGCTCACCCACTCGCTATGCGGAACCGAGTAGATGATTCCGGCATCAAGTAACTTGATAACCTCTTTCTTTAATACCTCTCTCATGGCATGGGTTAGCCTCCTTTGGTGGTCCACTACGGGCTTACATTGGTCTTCCATTGGTATACGATGAGTGCAAAAGGCTGGGCTAATACCTTTGAGATCATTAATCGAATATCCAATCACCTTCCTATGTTTTTTTAATAAAATCAGCAACACTTCATTTTCTTTGGGACTCAACTCGTCGCTCACAATGACTGGATAAGTTTTGTCTGGGCCCAAAAATTCATATTTTAATCCTTTGGGCAAAGGTTTAAGGTCTACCTCGGGCACTTGTGGCTCCTCGGGTTTAATCTCTCCTATGTCTTCGAATTTTTCTTCCTCCACACTACCATCATGCGGCTCTAAGCCTTTTGTTGCTTCTTCTAGTTCTTCATCTTGTTGATTACTAATTTGATTTTCTATCGCTCTTTGCAGCGGGTCTCTAAGGGTTTCAACAAAACAAAGACCATCTATCTCTTCTACTTCTTCATCTTCGGGAGGAAAAGGTGTAAGGTGTTTAGAAGCACGAAGAAAGTTATGTGTACTTTGTTCCATTAAGGTTCATTGTTACATTGCCTTCTCCGGCATCTAACACGGCATCAACCAACTTAAGAAAGGGCCTACCTAGGATTATGTGATCATGATTACTATGGTAAGCATCAATAACAAAGAAATCGGTTGGTATATAGTTTCTAGAGATTTTTACTTTCATGTTGCAAGCAATACCTAGAGGTTTAATAGTTCTACCATCTCCCATAATTAATTTCGTTGATGTTGGAGCTAAGTCTAGGTTGTGGTATTGAACTTTATCGTAAATTTTAGAAGATAGGACACTTACTTGGGCTCCGATGTCGCATAAAGCTTTGCATTGAACTCCGTTGATCTCCCAACTCAAGTGTGGTGTCATCTTCTCTTCTTCTTCGGATCCTATCGTGTAGATTTCAGCGAGGCGAGCGTATGGTGATGCTTCGGGCTTGATCCCCATGATTCTCTTCACCTCGGCAATATGTTCCGGATCCACTATATCATCTCCAAAGAGTTTTTGGAAGATCTCACCGGTGGTTTCAAGGTCGTATGAATTTTCCGCTTCCTTCTCCGGTGGGAAATCCACTTCCAATGCTCTCGCCAATCCCTTTTGATTAGGGAACGGTCTTCTCTTGTCGAATACTTATCCATAATCGATGGGAACCCAATCCATTGGTTCGAACTCCCTTAGTGGCTTCGCGCTTGACATGCTTCTCTTGTTCGGCTCATTCGGTACGGCGAAGTTGACGCTTGGGGTAGTTCTTGACTTGATGTGTTCTCCTTCAAGCTTTTCCGCGATTGGTTCCTCTTTTGTGACTTCCGGGGTTGCCTCTTTAGAAAATTCAGCACACTTCTTCTTCCTCCAATTATATTCCGGCTCTTCCGCAAGTCTTGTTTCCCAATCTCTTCGCATGGCAGCTGCTTTACTAATTTTTTGTAGAAGCTGAGCGGCTTCCGTGAGTGTTTTCTCCATGAGATCCCCACCTGCACACATTTCGACGTGTTGCATGCAACTAGGGGTTAGGGAAAAGAAAAATGTATGCAAGAGTACGCCACCGGTGAAGCTGAGTCTTGGTCCTTGTTCGATTAACCCATTAAACCTATCCCAGGTTTGGTCTATCCCTTCCTCTTCTCCTTGCATAAAGTTGATCACTTGCCTCCTTAGATGTTGAACTTTGCTAATTGGAAAGAACTTCTCGCAAAACTTCTTTGTCAACTTGTTCCGATTGCCTTCAACTTCAAAGGACGCAAACGAGTACCATGTCTTCGCATTGCCGGCAAGTGAGTAGGAAAAGAGATTCCATTTGAACCATTCATCGGGGACTCCTTCTTGACGCAACGTGTTGCATATTGTCGTGAAATCCCTTATGTGTCTATATGGGTTCTCCGTAACCATCCCTTTAAACGGGTTTGCCGCCACCATATCGATGATCTTGGATTTAATCTCATACTCGGTCGCTTAGAGCTTCGAATCCGACTCTTGTACTTTTATGTCTTCACATCGAGGGCTAGCGTAATCCCTTAGTGATTTCTCCGGTTCTTCCACGGGTTGATTAACGAATGCTATCTAGACAATAAGATAAAAACAAAAACAAAAACAAAACAAGGTGTCTTTCTAGATAATAGGTGTTAGATAAAACAAATAAAAGATAAACTAAATACAAAACTAAGTTAGATGCAAATCAAACGATGTAAACTAGCTTGCTCCCCGGCAACGGCGCCAGAAAAAGGGGCTTGTTGACGGATAAAATACGTATCCCTCTACGATCCGCAAGCGTACGGACCCCACACCTTTTTCACCACGGGATTCCCAAGGTTCTTGTCAATCCGCGGAGCAAGGGGATTACAAGCGATTGATCTACTATGACACACTTAGCTACTAAAACCCTAACTACTATTATACTAGAAAACAACTAAACTACACTAGAGAGAACGATATTTAATCAAGATAGGAGACACTCGCCCATGGGTCTACGATCATGCAATCAAGTAAAGACATAAACCAATCTAATCTATCGGGGGTTGTGACCACAGTTTCACCCTTTCCCTCCTCTCGTACTGTCACTACGCGAAGGTATTCATGACTAGACCTATGATGGACACGGCGTATTGAATTGATCCAAGGAAGCATTGGGGCCCTACTCCCTTTACGATAAGGTAGCTAATCCTTTAAGCATAAAAGTATATTCAACACAAGATGATAGATAGAAATCCGACAAAGTATGATTACATCTTACGATCGATTACAACCCATGGACGAACGAGAAGATAACCCCATCAAAGTGTTGATCATAGCACCGTTGATCATGGTTTCCCTTCCGACGGTGTCCTGCTTCTTCTCCACGAGAGGGTGCTTCCTTCGAGGTGGTCGATCTCCCGCCGGAGATCCTCCTCCTCTCTCTCTAGCTTGTGGATGGCCTCCTGGTGCAAATGGCTCTCTCCCTCGGTGTTGGCGGCGCCTCGGGGCTTTTAGGGTTGAAGATCCTTCGGGTAGAAGGAAAGGGGGGCCAAACCGGCCACCGGGGTGGGCTGGGCCGGCCGGCCTGGGCCCACCTCAGCTCGGTCGGTTGCCCTTTTCGCTCCCGTGGGTCCTTATGCATTTATGTACTTTGCCCCCTCCACTTGCATGATTTTGACGATGTTATCCTCGCGTCCAAGATGGAGGTTCTCTTTGCATGAAGTTCGGTCTTTTACACTTCAATCTCCGGGGGTGTTCCTTTGTAACACTTCGGTCCTTGCCACCTTTGGAAGTGATTTCATCAAGCTCATGAACACGAACAAGACTCCGTAAATGCTCCTTTGAACTTGTTGCGAATCCGTCCTTTATGTCAATGTTTTCCTACATAAACACGACACTTCCAAATGCATGCACATAGATGAACTTGTTATATGATTAGTGTGCCTAGTGGCGGGTTAGTTCCATAATCAAATCCAAACCAAAGTGTAATAAACATGCTAGGTGCACCAAAATACACCGTCAACAACGACGGTCACTTCTACGAGGCTCACTATACATGCTGCAATTTCAACACTCGTCGGTAGAATACGCGAAAAGGGATCACACGAATTCAGATCGCGCCCTGCTGCAAAACAAATTTCACAGAAGACTAGAGCTCATATTGGTTCTACGTCAAAGTTGACATGTCTACAATTCCTGGCTACGAAGGACCAGCTCATCCTCTTTCTTCGCCTATTGAGGCGTTAATTGCTGTGTGCACTGCGGCCTACAATCATCGGGCAGCTGGGATCAGGAGCTGTGAAAATGCATTCCACCTTGCGAGCACTATCCTTGGTGGTCGTGATATTATTGAAGAATGCACTGCTGCCCGAATTTGGCCGATTTCTTATCGTTGGGCCCCGTCTGAAATCGTGAACTTTAATGTCAACTGGGCAGCGCAAGAAGTTCCCTTCCCGAAATTCGGCCTTCAACTGAGAGACGGCTAGAGTGCAGACGACTTTATGCTTGAAATTGAAAGAAGAGTAAATCTCATGATTGGCGAATATACCATGAATGAGTACAAAGCATATAAGAACTTGGTGAAGCATAAGAAGAGGATAAATCGGGTATTCTCTGAAGTCTGCGGAGACAAATCTTTCCGCTCCCGACGCCCAGGTCGTAAGTTGAAGATGCTTGTCGACGCTGTTGCCAGCTGTTCAGCTGCGCCCCCGAAAGCTCCAAGAAGAAGATCTTCCAAGAGCAGCCTTTCGATTGCCGACGAGACTATGTCCTCTGGTGTTCAACCCGCAAAGACAAAGTCTCTCGAGTCGTCGAAACGCAAGCGCAAGTCTTCCGAACAAGTTTCGGATGCTGAACTTCAGGCGGCCTCCAGCCTTGCGCAGATGAGCCACAAGAAAGCTAAGAAGGCTGTTAAAAAGATTGTCTCTTCTGAAGTTCGGCGGGTCCCCTCCGCTTTCGATGATGACCTCTTCGTGGAGTCCAGCCAGAAAAGGTTTTTTATTTTGTCCTTTGTTGAGATTCCATTTTCATGAGCACTGCCCATCGGGTTTTGAAAATGAGTTCGTGGATATTGATTCCTTTTCAGATGCTGCTCCCGAAGTTCAGAAGGAAGTTGTTTCCACTGCTGCTACTGAGACTCCTGTTGCTGCTATTGATACTACCGTTTCTCAGCCTATCCATCCTCAAGATGAAGCATCTCCCGAATTCACCAAGGAGCTTGAGCTTACAATTCACAGGGGTGAAAATCGTGTCCAAGATGGTCCTTTGGTCAAAATTCGTGAAGACCTCCCTGAAGGCCAAGCTTCCTCTCCTTCCCTGGCTGCCTTTAACAAGAGCTTTGGTACGTCCTACCGTGGTGAACTACTAAGTGTTAGTTGCGAGGAGGCTGGTACCAGAGGTGGCACATCAAAGATTTTAACACTCTGGAAATCGTCTACACTTGTTGATGAAACAGGAGGATCCTCGGAACAAACGTTTCGCTTGCCTGGAGAGATCACTCGGGACTCAGGAAAGAAACCTTGTACATCCTCGAAGAGAACTTCTACAAGTTCGAAACAGGCTCTTTTCGCGAAAGATAAGAAAGGTGTGCCATTTTTACAACTCTTTTCACTTTAATTCTCTCGATTTTCTATTTATGACTTCTTTTGCAATTTTCCAGAGTTTGAAGATCTTCTTCGTTCGTTCTCCGCATCGGAGCTTGCCGTTCAGCGCAGGGATTATGCGGCGAAAGCCTCCATATCTGGTAGGATTGCCTGCGAACGCTTGATCGAGCAGGAGAAGACAAACAAGAAATTGATAGAAGATCGCAAGAAACTGAGTCGCGACTTCAAGTTATCTCGAGCGGCGAAATCCGATCTGGAGAAAAAGGTGTCTGAGCTAGCTGTGGCCCTCAAGAAATGCCAGGACGAAAAGAAGGCCGCTGAGGAGGCTGCTGAGAGTTCGAGAAGAGATCTCGAAAAACTTCAGAAAACACATGATGAGGACTTGAGATTGATTGAAAATCTTCGCAAGGATCACGACAAGTCCTCAAAGGCTGCCGAAGATCTTCGCACTAATAATGCTGATCTTGCGAAGACTTTGAGTAACAAAGAACAGAAGATCCAAGACCTTGAGAAAGCACTTGCCGATCAAAGGGAAACTTCAGGGAGAAACATTTCTGAGATATTCAAGAAGCTGAGGCTTTTGTTCGGAGAATATGAGAAATCTCTGAAGAACTTTGGTGTTCGCCCTGCTCCCCTTCCTGCCAACTTAGGGATTTCCGATTTCATGGAGTGAATCGACACCGAGTTTAAAGCACTCCCTGAAGTTATTTCTGGTGCAAGTGACTTCGCTCTGTGTTCTCTGTTGAAAGCATATTGAAGCTGCTTCACGACGTTGACTGTGTGGATCTTATGAAGTTTCGTGAGAAACTTTCGCAATTTCCTGATGCTTCAAGCACTTCACGGCTACGTCCAAATGAAGACATCCTGGCTATCAGAACGAAGTTCGCAAGAGAATTTTGGATTGCTAGCGGAAAAGAGGCTGTCAAGAAGATCGCTCGTGCTAAGCTTGACCAGGTTGATCTCTGAAGAACGCCGCTTACTTTTACCGATTCACGAAATCCTATCCTTTGGTTCTTCTTACATTTCTTTCTTTGCTTCCTTTAGGTGCTTGAAGAGGAGAGGTGAGGAAAGGATGCTGCATCTCCAGAATCCTCTTCCGAAGATGACGAAGATGATGCCAGCGAGACGGACGGAGGGAATTCTGGCGACAGCAGCAGCAGCGGTGGCGATGCTGAAGAAAGTTCTGAAAATGAAGAGAGTTCCCCGAAGGTTGATATCACTGGCTGAACGTTGCTGAAACATTTGCCCTTCGTGGCCCTTGTGTACATTTGTAACTTTGTTAGGCTGTAACATTTTGTCTGGACAAGTTGTCTTGTAAACTTTAACCTGCGCAAGTCCTGCAAGTTGGGCCTGCGCAGGATGTGATGCCACTACGAATTCATCGTGGGAACATGTTTGTTAGTGGTGAAGCATGGCGTTTGTTCAAAGAAGCTCATCCAGAGCAAGATTTCTCGGATTTTTGGCTTGAAGTTTCACCTAAATTTTCTATGGATTGTTTCGATCTTTCTTCGTTTTTCCTTCTTCGCGAAGACGAGGGCCCAACTGCTACGAATTTAAGCTCTTCGAAGCTCGTGAAGACGGAGCCCCTTAGCCCCATCACTACTGGTCTTGACTTCGCTTACGCTAGTGATGTTGCAGAAAATAGTAGCCACGAACCAGGGCATGTTGTTGAACTTTCATTCTAGAGATTGTAATTCTCGATGTAATCTTGATGATACTAGGTCAAGATTTTTATGCAAATAAGGCAATAAAAACGTTTTCTTGATAAAAAACGTCACCCTTCCCCACCTTGCCGTTTTGCATGAAAATATCGAGGCAAGTTAAGGAAATTTTAGTGTTAAGCGGTCGTCTTGATTATATGTACTTTTGAGAAATTTTCGCGAGTTTTGAAATTGCAAATACTATGAAGCAAGTTGACAAAATTTGTTTGCGAATTTTGTGGATTTGACCCGCTTGGCACACTTTCCCTGGTTGATATTGCAACCCTCAGTTGCTTCAACCACGATTTTCTACGAATCCTCATTCAAGCCCCTTGCCTCTTCAACGGAACATATTCATCACGAAAAATTTTCATGAATCTCTGCCAAAAAATTCTTACACAATGACATATACAATCGCTTAGCCACAATTGCCATTAATTATCATGACAGAAACTCAGGCTACAACTTATTGTTGTCTCGAATCATTTTGGTGGGAATCCCTTTGACGGTGGGATTTAGGCCACAACTTGTTGTTGTCTTAGGCCTTTCGGTGGGAATCCCTTTGACGGTGGGAGTTAGGCCACAACTTGTTGTTGTCTTAGGCCTTTCGGTGGGAATCCCTTTGACGGTGGGATTTAGGCCACAACTTGTTGTTGTCTCAGGCCTTTCGGTGGGAATCCCTTTGACAGTGGGATTTAGGCTTTCACGGAGCCTTAGGCTATCACGAAGCCTTTTCACAAACTCTTCCTCTTTTCACGATAGGATTCTGGCTATCACGAAGCCTTCCACACGAAATTTTTCTTTTTTCCACGATGATCTCTTTCTTTTTTCATGATGGCATTCTGGCTATCAGGAAGCCTTTCACACGAACCTTTTTCTCTTTTCACGATGGAATTCTAGCTATCAGGAAGCCTTTCACACGAACTTTTCTTTTTTCACGACAGAATTCTGGCTATCAGGAAGCCTTTCACACGAACGTTTCTTTTTTCACGATGGAATCCTGGCTATCAGGAAGCCTTTCACACGAACTTTTCTTTTTTCACGATAGAATTCTGGCTATCAGGAAGCCTTTTCACGAATTTTTCTTTCACATGATGGAATCTCGGCTATCACGGAGCCTTTTCACGAATTTTTCTTTCTCGTGACGGAATCTTGGCTATCACGGAGCCTTTTCACGAATTTTTCTTTCACATGATGGAATCTCGGATATCACGGAGCCTTTCACGAATTTTTCTTTCACATGATGGAATCTTCACAAATTTTTCTTTCACATGATGGAATCCCAAAAAATGCATGATGTGGGGGAAGACTCTTTTCATATATATCACAAAGAGTATTTACATAGGATCCGCCTCGTTAAAAACCTTGCCTCTTGATTTAGAGCCCCGTTTGTAAGGAAAAGAGTACGGTCCTCCTTATTCTAATGTAATTGCGAAAAAGAAAGCTAACTTTTTTCTCCGAAATCTCTTATAGACTCGTGATTCGGCTTTTAGGTTTTCTAGAATGTAAACTTACGAAAAAAGGAAAAATACTCTAAATTAAATCTACCTAATTCTAGAACTCTCAAGGGTAGTACCTTTTCAGGCTATCGGCATTCCACGAATATGGCAATTCCTCGCCAGTCTGTTCTAGCAAACGAAAAGCCCCTGCCATATCTGTTTCTTTTGCTGTGTATGGTCCTTCCCATGATTCATGAAATTTTCCCAGGTTTTCCCAGTTCTTCTTTCTTTTCAACACCAAATCACCAGTTTTGATGTCTTTTCTAACCACTTTCTTGTCTTTCCATGCCTTGGTCTGTTTCTGGTACTTCTCGATGTTCTCAGCAGCTTCAAGGATTGTCAGCTCAATCATGTCTTTTTCTACTTTCTGGTCAACTTCTTCGATTTCTTTTGCTTTCAGCACTCTCATGCTTTCATTCTTGATTTTCTCTGGTGTCATTGCTTCGGTGCCGAAGAGTAGGCGAAACGGTGTGAAACTTGTTGCTCTTGATACAGTAGTATTGTGGGACCAAATCACTTTCAGTAATTCATCAACCCATTTACCCTTCTTTTGATCGAACAAGCATTTCTTGATTCCCGAAAATATCAGTCCATTTGCCCTTTCAACTGCTCCGTTAGACTGCGGATGATACACTGATGAGAACTTCGCATCAGTGCCCAAGGACTTGCAATACTCTTTGAAAGTGTAACAGTCTAACTATTTCCCATTGTCAACAGTCAGTTCTCTCGGAACTCCAAATTTGCAGATCATGTTCTGCCAGAAGAACTTCTGAATTGTTGGTGCCTTGATGTTCGTGAGTGGTTTTGCTTCTACCCACTTCATGAAGTAGTCCACAGCAACAGTTGCGAATCTGCAATTTCCTTGAGTTGTTGACAATGGTCCGACTAGATCCATTCCCCACCTTTGCAGTGGCCATGATGGTGGAATCAGGTGAACTGGCATGGAAGGTAGATTTTGCTGATTCGCCGTTTTCTGGCATGCTTCACATTGTCGAACCAGTGCTTCGCGTCTATGTTTATAGTAGGCCAATAGAATCCCTGCTTTATTGCCTTCCCTGCTAGAGCCCTGGTGCCTATGTGTGCACCGCAGAATCCACTGTGGATTTCTCTGAGGAGTTCAAGGCCTTTTTCAGAGGTGATGCACCTTAGCCAAGGCTCAGTGACTCCCGATTTGTACAGCTCTCCATTTACCACTGCATAGCCCCTTGCCCTTTGTTTTAACCTTTTTTCTTGCAATTCATCCTATGTTCATAGTGGCCTGTCAGATAAGCCATGATTTCTGCTCTCCAATCGGGAGTTTCCACAACATTCACGATTTTCGGCCTTGATTCCTTCATAGATGGTTCTTTGATGATTTTGAAGAACACATCGGGAGGCAACTCTTGATTTCTGGCTGCCGCTTTCGCCAGTTTGTCTGCTTCATTGTTGTCATCTCTTGGAATATGTTGCACTGAATAACCTTTGAAATGCCTTTCCATTTCTCTGACCTTTTCCAGGTACTTCATCAAAACAGGATTCCTTGCTTCACTTTCTTATTCAATATGTTCTTGAATAACTTTTGAATCCGTTCTGATTATGAAGGTCTGCTGTCCCAAGGCTTTCATCTTCCTCAGTGCTAAGAGTAAGGCTTCATACTATGTTGTATTGTTCGTGGAATGCTCATTATTCGCGAATATGAGTCGAGCTGCATATCTTATCACAACTCCCGCCGAAGATGTTACAACTGCTGAAATTCCTACTCCGTTGTGACACCAAGCTCCATCGCACTGCACTATCTAAGGTGTAGGTATTTCTTCATCAAGATTTTGAGTTGGTGAAGTCCAATCCACAACAAAGTCTGCCAGGACTTGCGATTTTATCGCGCTTCTTCTCTCGAAGTCCACGATGTATTCTAAGAGTTCAGCAACCCACTTGATTATTCGTGTAGATGCCTCTCTATTTGCGAACAAGTCACTCAGTGGTTGATTGGTGATGACCCTTATCCTGTGACCCTCGAAGTAGTGTCTTAGCTTTCTCGCAGCCATGATGACTGCGTATGCGATCTTTTCCAACTCATAATAGAAGATTTTTGAGCCAGAAAGGACTTCTGAAGCGAAATATACTGGAATCTGCTTGAGCTTTCCTTCTTCTTACTTTTCTTGCACTAACACGGCGCTCACTACCGAGTTCGATGCAGACACATATAGGAGAAGTGGCGATCTTGGTTCAGGTCGGCACAGCTTGGTCATGTTAGACAGGTAGTCTTTTAGTTCTTGGAAAGCTTGCTTCTGAGTTTCGGACCACTAAAAATTATTAGTACTTCTGAGAACTTGAAAGAATGGTAAGCTTCTTTCTGCAGCTCTAGGAATGAACCTGTTGAGCGCGGCCACTCTTCCTGTCAATTTCTGCACATCCTTCACGGAAAGTGGATCTTGCATTTCTACTAGTGCCTTGATTTTGTCGGGATTAGCCTCTATGCCCTTTGTTGAGACTAGGCATCCGAGAACTTTCCCTTTGTGAATGCCGAAAACACACTTTTCAGGATTCAGCTTCAGATTCGCTGCTCTGAAGTTCGCGAATGTCTCTGCTAGATCACTAATATGATCTCTTCTCTGGACACTTTTGACGACTATATCATCCACATATGCTAAAATGTTTCTCCGAATTTGAGGATGGAGGACTATTGCTATCATTCTTGAAAATGTGCATCCTGCATTCTTCAGCCCCTCTGGCATTCTCACGAAACAAAACATTCCGAAGAGTGTGATGAAGCTTGTCTTTTCTTCGTCTTCCTTACGAACTCTGATCTGATGATATCCTGAAAACATGTCCAGGAGTGAAAGCATCTCGCTATTGGCTGCATCATCTACGATTTTATCCACCCTTTTCCAAGGGAAAATCGTCCTTCTTGCATGTCTTGTTCAAATCTGTGAAGTCTACACACATTCTCCATTTTCCATTCTTCTTCTTCACTGGTACAGTGTTGGCCAGCCAGACTAGATACTTCACCTCTCTAATCACTTTCGCGTCTTGCAGCCTTTGAACTTCAGCTTCGACTGCTTTCACTTTTTCTTCGGACATTTTCCGAAGTTTCTGCGTTTTTGGCACTATTCTTTCATCTGTTTCCAGGGCATGTTCGATGATGTCCCTGTCGACACCTTGCAAATCTTTGGCTGACCAGGCAAAAACATCCTTGTTCTTGTTCAAGAACTGTATGAGTTCTTTTTCCTCTTCGGGATTGAGGTAAGCCCCGATAATGACTGCTCTATCGGGCATATCATCCAGGTATACTTTCTTGGTTTCACCATCGGCTGCTATCTCGATTTTTTCCTTGTCTCGCTTGGCCTCTTCGTAAGGTTCTCTTCTTTCTTCAGTTGTTTTCAACTGATACACATTTGTCTGGCCTGGAGTATGGCCTTTTTCTATGTTTCTGGCCTCTTGTTGATCGCCGAATACTGTGATAACCCCTTTGGGTGCAGGTATCCTCATACACAAGAACTGCTGCCTTATGACTGCGTCGAATTTGTTCATGAAGCCTCTGCCGAAAATCTCAAGGTACGGGTGATAAATGTCGACCACATCAAAGATGAGAGTCTCTATTCTGGCATTGTCAAGATCTCCGAAGGATACAGGAAGCGATATCTTTCCAACTGGCTTGATTGGTTTTCCTCCGAAACCTTGCAATGGGTATTCTGGCGGATGCAACATGTGCTGGCTCAGGTTCATTTTCTCGAATGTTTTCAAGAATAAAATGTCTGCCAAACTTCCATTGTCTACTAGGACTTTTCCAATGATCCACCCAACTATGTTTACCTCGATGACCATGGCATCATTATGAATTGCGGATTTCAGTTTGAAATCCTCTTCAGTGAAAGTGATTGGCACCTTGGCCCATTCTGGTCACGCAGCTGGACCGTCATTGATGATGGTGTTCACAGACCTGAAATAATTGTTTCTTTGCTTCTTAGTTTCGAATTCCATGGCTGACCCTCCTGAAATTGGCATGATGGTCTTGAAAGATGGCAAGGCTTTCGAGTTCTGGGGTCTCAAACTTGATTCTGGTCTTGACGAACTATCAGGTGGTGGTGGCAAGATTTCTCGAATTGGCTGTGGTTGCTGGATTGACTGAATTGCCTGCGACTGCGGGAAAAATGGTTGAGAGGGTTGCCATGATGGTTGTGGTTGTTGAAATTGTTGCATTGCGACTGGACTTGGTTGAGAATTCATGAACTGTGGCTGTCAGAAATTCGGGCGAAGTTGGTTTGGCATTGAGGATGCGATGCTCATCAAAGCTTTCTCTTGCTGAATTCTTGCGATGTTCTTCTTGGTTTCTGGGCACCCTTCAGTGCTATGTCCTCTTCCATGATACTGACAATAGAAATACGGGTCTCTTGGGTTGTGATTCGTGAGTCTCGGGGTCCTCTTCCTCTTCCCCTTTCCCTGGGTGCGAATCCTCCTCTTGTGCTTGGTCTGCTGTTCTGGTCAGGCTGAGGATTTTCCACATTGTTGATGTTTCGTGGATTCTGGGATTGTGGTCTCCAAGTCATTTCTCTGTTGCCTTGTCGTGCTTCATTTCGTTCGGCCACTCTTTTGCGATGATCATCATCGGACAAGATGTATTCTTCTAGTTCATGAAAAAGTTCTTCAACTGTTTTGGGTTTCTTTCGCGTCAGATGCGAAGTTGTTGGTCCTGGAGTCAGACCTTTGATCAGTGCCTTGATCGTTGTTTTGACATCGGCTTCTGGGATCTGCGATCTCTGCTGCATGAACCTTCTCACGAAGTTCCGTAATGGCTCTCTATCTTTCTGCTTGCAGTTATACAAATCTGATGACTCAGCTGTTGTGTTGTGGAACATCTGAAACGCTTGCATGAATTTTGTCTTGAGGTCTACCCAGCTGCAAACTAAATGTGGTGGCAGCAAAGAATACTAATTCAGGACTGGTCCTTCGCAGGCAATGATGAAGGATTTGGCCAGTGCAACATCGTCTCCTCCTGCTGAATTCACAGCCGATTCATACCTCATGAGGAACTACCTGGAGTTTCCGAAGCCGTTATATTTCGGAAGAGAGACTGGTTTGAACTTTGGTGGCCATAGTGCCGTTTGTAGCCCTATGGATAGAGGTGACTCAGAATCCACGAACTATGAAATTCCATTTCCCATGAAAAAATTTTCTTTCGGGGTTCTCCTGTTTGGTCCAGAGTTGTGAAGTGGTGATTCTTGCCAAAGTGAAATGTTTTCTTGTTCTTTCATTTCATCTATTTCTCTTTGAATTGCTTCAATTTGTTCTTTTGCTTGGTTGGGTTTCTCTAGCTTTTCAGAAGCCTTTCTTTTTGCTTGCAATTGGCTTGCGAATTTTTCTTTCTCTTTCTGCAGCTGTTGTATCTTTAGCTAAACTCTTTCTAGTTCTCTGTCTATGGTCTCGTCATCATCATCATCGTTTTCATGTGTTTGCTGTTCAGTAGGTTGTTCTTGAATGTGTGCTGTTTTCTAAGTTCTTGCTTTCATCAGAGCTTCAAGTTTTGCTCTCCGTTCTTGATCTGTGATGTTTGAAGGTTCAGGAGCGAAAGAGATTTCATTGCCTTCAACATGATGGTGCTCTTCTTGGTCTGTCTCAGCTGGAATGTTCTTCTTCGACCTCTTCTGTGGTGGCATCGTGAGTTGTTTTTCGGCTGAAACACGGTGGACGCCAATGTTGGGGGGGTATCCGAAATTCCGGATGAGATCCCCGAACACAAGAGAAAAGGAATGCGAGCACGTTTAGGTACACTGATGACGCAAGAGGAGACAAAGAGTCTCCTAAAGACTGCTCAAGCCTCAAAAGTTGTGTCCTTTTACACGTGCCCTCGCGCCCCCTTTTATAGGGAGACGAAGGGACTTTTACATTCCGAAAGTACCCTCGAATCCAAGGAATATTCCTAATGTGAACACATACATGAATGTCTTTTACATCTCATACATTTACAAGCCTGCCACTAGTTCACACGCCAAACCCGGACTTTTGAGGCAACGTCTTTGACTTGGTTTCTTGCTGGTTCGCGAATCTTTTATTCATGGAAGCCTTCTCACGCCATAACCTCCGAACCACAACCTCCGAATTTGCCCCGCAGTAGATTTCCGAATTTCACAGATTCCGGTTCCAGATCTTCTCAGGTTCGCGACTTCAATGCTTCGCAGGTTCAAGATTCCAGATCTTCGCAGATTCGCAACTTCGGGGCTTCGCATGTTCAAGATTCCAGATCTTCGCAGATTCGCGACTTCGGGGCTTCGCAGGTTCAAGATTCCATATCTTCACAATGTTTAATCATCCTGAAAGCTCATTTCACGAGATTTGTCAAACTCGACGTTTCGAGGGTGAAAGGGTTTTCCTGAATTCCCCAACAAGACTAGGGGCTAAAACATAATTATGAGTATAAACTAGAGGACTTTGGTGCAAAAAGGTGTGCTTTGGACTGCAGGTGAGAAAACTTTGAGAGGTTAGTGGCTTAACCATAAAAATCAGGACCAAATTGTATGGGTTCTATATGGTGGAAGGACCGGCATGCAATTTATAAAAAGGACAGGGGCTCTTTAGAAAAATTGTCGGCGGCGGCTTTAGCTGACCGGTATGAAAAGGTTTGACCCAGGGTGCGGGCGCATCTGGGCCGTAGATCTGCGATCGGATGGCTGGGAGCTACGGTGGCGGGCGGCGGCGCTGCCAGCGGCGATGGACGGCCGGCGGCTCGCCGGCGGTGAGCCAAAGTTGGCCTCCCGGCCACCATTTCGCACGGGAAGAGCACCAAAAGGAAGAGGAAGACTCGAGGAACTCACCGGAAGCCTTGGAAGGGAGGTAGAGGCGCTGGTGGAGAAGATCAACGGTGAGGGCGGTCGGCGGGGCTCCGGCTCCGGCGAGGCTTCGGGAACCGCGCGCGCAGGCGAGGAGAGAGGGGAAAGTGGTGCAGGAGGATTAGGGGATGGTGCCTGCCTTTTATACAGGGCGGAGGGGCAGGCGGGAGGGCGCAGAGGCGGTGGGCGGCGGGCACGCCGGCGGCCACCATTAAGGCTCGGTGGAGACCTTGTTGCGCGGCCGTTACGGGAGGGAGAGGATGGGGAAGGGGCTGGGCGGCGCCGGGTGAGTGTGTGGCGCACTAGAGGAGAAGGGGATGAGGCGCGGGGTAGGGGGAGAGGCGCCGGGGAGGCGGTGGCCGGCGCGGCCACGGGGTGGCGCTCGGCTGGCGGGAGGTCAGGGACGACCCTGACGGGTGGGTCCCGCCCGTCGGTGAGAGTGTAAGAGAGGAAGAGGTTGGAGTGGGCCGGCGGGATTTAATGGGCCGCGGGAGAGTTGTGGGCTGGAAAAGATGTGGGCCGGTGCGGGGAAAAAAAGAAAGGGGAAAGGGTGGTCGCTGGGTTGGGCTGAAAGAAGGAGGGAGAGAAAGAGAGGGTTTGGGGTTTTGTTTTTTTTCAACCCATTACTCATAAAATCTTTTCAAGTTTTCAAAAATTATTTTAAAAACTTTTAGACCACACAACCAAACAAAAGCCCATGCATTCAACATGATGCACAATCACTTGGGTATTTTTCTAAATTAATTAATTATTATTTCATATATTAAGGGCAAATTTAATTAGTCAGATTTGTTAAAACCCTTAGAAATTAAATTCTAACTTTGTTGCTAGCATTTTTAAGTGATGGAATTTTGGGTGTTACACAGTCCACACAACATTGTCAATCACTCATCACACCAGGAAGCGACCATCCACCGGTCCTCGAACCACACATGGTCCTCATAAACTAAAGCTAGTAGCGGTCCACTATATGGGGCATTACTTGATATGTAGTACTTGCTTAATTCTGATCAATCTTCTTCACCCTATTGTACTTTATTGTTCCATTATTACGATCAAGACACACCAGAAATATTTTACTAAGATATTGCTTCGGTGCAGTAGTAGCACATGCACGTGATTTTCACGCACTTGCCGAAGGCTTTGGCGTTGAACTCCGCGCGGCATGCGCTCGTGCACTGGGCGAGCACAAACCCAATGCACAGTCCTTTGAAATTCTTGCTCGGCACCCAGCGACAACCGTCAACGCCACCCAACGCGGAAACACCTGTGTAATCAGAATGCCTGCCGTGAACTAATTTTTCTGCAGCAGGGATAATAATGAAAAAACAAAAATCTTGTGTGTTTCTATACCTGCAACAATTAGGACTAGTATCAGAAGAGATTGGACGGTCGTCATCTTGGTACCAACTCTGGAAGTCTTGAACGATGGTGATTGTGTGTTCGGTGATAGCTGTGATTGGTGAATTGTACTGATGCAGTAGTGTGGTGTGGGGTGTCTCTCTATGTGTTTATATATAGTGATGATGTTGAGCATATCACCATCATTCCTGACAAATTAATGGCCTTCTTTTTAATCGAGTTAAGACTGAACTATGATTTATCAGGAGTTCATAGGACATAATATCTATCTATCTATCTATCTATCTATCTATCTATCTCTGTTTGTATGTCTGTCTGTCGGTATCTCTATCTATCTGTATATCTATTTGTATATCTATCTATCTATCTATTCCAAAGATTAGTGGACAAATTTGCTATGAATATATATTACATGCATAAGTTGCTAAAAAATATCGCGTAAGCTAATATTAAAGGGGGCGGGTAGGATAGCATCAACTGCACAGCTGAGGGTTGCTGGAGGCCCCGCGTAAGACCCACGTCGCCCCCGTGTCGGGCGACTCGGGCGGCGGAGACCTAGCGCCGCCGCCAGCCACTCCCCTCCCACCTCCACCTCCCTGCCGCCGCCGGAGGGGCTGGCCGGGAACCCGCGCGGGCCCCCGGGACGGCGGTGGTGGGGCTTCCTCGATCTTCAGCACCTTCCCCATGGCAGCGGAGAGGCGCGGTGCGGCTCGCCGGCCAAGCGGGGGCACAGATCTGGCACCCCCATGGCCGGATCCGGCCCTCCCCTGGTCAGATATGCGACGGCTAGCGGTGGGGAGTCCAGGTGCGGCGGCGGCGACCTCCGCCGGAAAGTGGCGGCGCGCGACGCGGGGTGGCGTGAGGAGCGGCAGCGGAGGCAGAGCTTCGGCGGCATGGCATGTGGGGACGCGGTGGTGGAGTTGCTCTGATGGGGCTGCCATGGCGGTGATTTTTGCTGGATTGCTGTGCCGGACATGTGCCCCGAGGGTCTAGTTGCTCGGGGCGAATGCCCTCGCCGGCGTCATGCTTGGCCGGCGATGAGCAGCAGGCGTTGGAGCATGGATCCATGCCCTCCACCACTGGATCTGGTGATTTCCGGCCTTGATCCAGCGGTGGGAGGGCGCTGCGGCGCGAGGAGCCTCAGCTCCTACCGATTACCGGTCCTGGTGACGATCGGCTGCTTCTAGGCCGGCCACCGGCGGTGGCGGCACGCTAGCTGGGGGTCACATTTAGATCCCTGAGCATCTGGCACGCTGCTCCCAGGCAGCCGCAAGCTGGCTTCGACGTCCACTTCAAAAGGACACCGTGCTCGGATCACCTGCCGTCGACATCAAAGGTTGCCTCGCTGCAGCTGTTGATGACTCTGCCGATCATTTCCGGCATATCGTCGTCTGCAGGTTCGGCTTGATTGTGTTTTTGCAGGAACTTGGATTACAACCCTGCCTGGCTGGCTCTTGGCCAGCGGCGATGACGAATTCGGCGTCATGTTCCCCCTTGGAGGCGTCGTTGTAATTTCCTTCCTTGTGAAAGCCTTCCTGAGCTCCTGCAGTACGGCATTCGAGACTCAGCTGCGGCGTGAAGAGAAAGCCAAGGACGCTCTCTTGTTAATCAAATAGAGGATCATGTTGTCTTGGTCGAGTTATAAGACCATGGCTTCTCTCTCTTTTGTTTTTTCTCTCCTTTTGTAACTTTTGGCTGCGTACATCTCTGGATGTATAGGCCGGATTTGATATCCATTATCTAGAAAAAGCTAATATTAAAAAATTATGTGTATAAGTCATTCTTAAAAAAACAATTTTGCATCAAAATTATGCTAAAAAATATCACGTAAGTCACTCTCCATGGGCACAACGGCGGCGGACGAAGTCGTGCGCAGCATCGGAGGTGTGACCGGAGGAGCACGCGGTAGCTGGTAGCTGGTCTCTTCTTGAGCTTGAACCTTGGCGCACGCCGCAGTGCACACAGAGCCGCGACGATCGAAGTACTTGTAGGTCGTTTGCTTGCTGTGGCCATCATGGAGATCGCTTCGCCGTAGCCGATGATAGTGTGTGTCGTGTCCTCTGTCTTTCTGCTAGTTTTGGGTGACGATAAGGTGGTAAGTCGGTTCTCTGAGTTAATCCTCTTTGGCTACTTCCTCCGTTCCATAAAAAATGCAATTCTAGTTTTTCTAGAACAGATTAGTGGTGGCACGAAAAGACTCTGATACCCTATTTTGAGCCACATGCAGTAAGTTTTGGCATGCAGATTAGATCTGATTACTTAATTAGGCATCTATTTTTTAGAATTGCACTCATTATGGGATTTTTTTTCATATTTTAGGATTGTATTTTTTCAGGGCTGAGGGAGTAGCTCTTTTACTAGGTTTAGGCGCGGCGTCGGTAACCTTTCGGCGCGCGGCAGGTAGCTCTTTTACGACATCTTCTCGGCGACATCGAGAGAGAGCACGGCATGGCACCATCCATCACGGCAAAAGCAAATCGCCAACTCGATCGAACGTGCGTGCATATGCCCATGTTGTTGCGCACCATGAAGTAATACGTCATGTAGTTAGTGCATTTGGATCTTTATGAATCATGAGTAAACTTGAGAATCAATAGATCCTTCTTGGCATGTTCTTAGGCAGGTACAAATTTAATTACAAATTTTAAATGTACTTCAAAGATGGTATATTATGCTGTTTTGAACTGCCAACTGGCAGCCGCAAATTTTCCAAGTCCGGAAACTAAGCCATTTAATAGTTGTTAAAATACAGTTTTGGGGAGATACTCAACCAACTCATGGACAAGAAGCGACCCAACTGAATATATACTTTCAACCACATTTCACATTAGAAGATGAACCTAGAGGAAGAGATTTGCATATTGCAAACTTCAAGCACAGTTTGATTAGAGAGATGTTTGCTCTGGACATACAGCTGAAAAAAGTCAAGTCCGAGATTCAATCAGTTACACTTAGCAAAGTTTGAAATTAGATTCCGAATAAATTTCTTATTGGACAGGGGTATTATATATGTAAAATGGAACCTTTAGACTATGAGTGACATAGTACAGCACCTTGTGGACTTGGAAGAATGAAATAAATAATTTAGCATTAAGCTCCAAGATGATATGTAATGCCGTCATTGACAGACCCTGATTTTTCATCTGGTCTGTCTGAAACTGTGACAATTTTCCACATTTGAGGCTGTTGAGACAAGGATTTCATACACAAATATTGATGGACTATAGGTTACTAATGATCTCTGATATTTGGAGAATATAGTAGTTTGGTTATTGGTCACAGAATAGGGAGGGTGCTATTTTTACCAAGAGCTCAAAAGTTGCTCAAAAGAAATTTAACAACAGACTGAACTAACGAAACTGAATGGCATAGTGCATTCAGAAGAAGAGCTGAACGCAGGGTAGTTCGTGGCCACTGTCGGCTTGGGCCGCAGCGACGCTCACCGTCGGGGTGGAGCCCCTGCACCTCTGCCCCTCACCTCACCTCGCCACCGTCGCTCCTTGCCCGGTGGACGGGGAGACCAGCGCCACAGCTAGGCGGCTCAGAGATCAAATCGACCGTGAACAGTCGCGAGACTGCACGCCCGTGATTGCCGACGACTGTGCATAACCTCAAGGTAATCGAGCAAATCAAGCACTCAACCAACAAATCTCACCTCCACAAATCAAGCAGCAAGAAGCAATTACTTCCTCACAGATCTTTCCGCTCCTCTCAATTCAACCATGCACCACATGCTCCTCCCAATTTTATATTCCCTTTCCACAAAAGCTAGAGGACATCAAGACGACCCGGTCCGGTGACAAGCAAGCTGGAAGAGCACAAGGTGGGAGCGCTCGTCGGCTATGCAGCATACATGCTGCCTCGCCCGGATCCTAGTTGACACGACCCTGCTGGATCGAGTTTGCATCTCGCCACTGCGGCGTGGGCGGGCCTATCATGCTGGAGCAGCTGCTCCCTGCGCCTGTGGTACACCAGCGGAAGAGCCGAGGAAGGAGGGGGTGCCATAGGGCTGTGGTGCGTTGGCGGAGTAGCCAAGGAGTAGGGTTCGTGCATCGTCGTTGTTGCGTCAATGGAGGAGCCGAGGGAGGGGCCGCGTCACCGGAGGCGCCGAGAGAGGAGGTGCCGCCGTTAGTGATGGAGGAGGCGGGCGTTGTCAGGTGGGGCGCGGGTGCGGGTGGTGGGCCAAAAGTAGGTATGGAGGGTGTGTACGTGCGGGGTGGGTGAGAAAAAACATTATGTTTTTGGCAGAAATGATCTCCAAATTGCGATTTATATAGTCGTTCCACCTTTTTGGCTATCACGCAGCCTGACGGATGGGTCCGGCGTGAGGGGTAAGGCGGGTCCGATTTGGGTGAGAAAAGTTTTCAATTGTCTTCGCCCCTTATAGTATAGATGTTCTACCACTCACTCTACGACAAAATGATCATATTGTATGGTAGCTTATATCAGATTAATTGGTGCAAGATGTTGGAAAAAATGCTGGATAAATGGAAAATTAATGACATTTTTAGGTAATAAATTATATGTGTGGTCATTTATATTTATGTAATGTTACTCCGTTCGACTGGCTGGTGGTTGATAAACCAAACGAACAATTATGTTAAAGTTGCTAGCCCGTGCGGTGGCACAGGTTGATGGACTAATATAATATAATATAATATAATATAATATAATATAATATAATATAATATAATATAATATAATATAATATAATATAATATAATATAATGCCGCAAGCCAGCAATGCATACGATCCACAACGGCTAGCCGTCGACGTCTACACTAACACTACTGTCGAAAAGCAGAATCACCGGCAGCTCTCAACTCCATCACACAGTAGGTTGTTAAAACTTATATATAAAAAATGAAAAAAAATCATTTTCTGATCTTTCATCTTGTCATCGGCGATTGACCGTCCTGCATCATTGGTGCCTGACTGCCCCGCCGTCGCGCCTCATCAATATCTTCATCGGTGTCCGCCATCCCTCCCGAACGCCACCGGCGAGATGCGAATGGGAGAGGGGCAACAGGAGAGGGGAGAGAGAGAGAGTCGTGCCTAGACTGCCGCCATCGCGCTTGGTTTAGCGAATACGCTCTTTTTGGCACATGGTACTGCACCTTCTTCTCCAAGTAAAAGTGTAAAATTGTAACACATGCATACACGCAAGCCGATCAAATGGAAGACACATATGGACCCAACAAGCCACGGCCTTTTAATTTCGTGGCCTTAGTTGTCGTAGTCGTCAATCGTCATCACGCCCGGACCGACAACTAGGGGTGGTAATGGATTATAACCCTAATGCTTTCTTCACAATCCAACTATACTCTTTTATTTTTTAGCTCAAAATTGAATAGAATTACAACCCGGTCCTCGTAGGGTCAGATCCTTAAATTTCTCAGTACAAAATGACCTGTTACCGCCCCTACCGACAACCTCGCTATGGTGTCCCGTTGTAGTCGTCGGGAAGTCATCGACTCATCGTACTCCCAGCCGCCGCAGCAGAAGACCCAGGGGGCGTGGTGGCGGGGCCGGGGACCGAGTAGCTAGACTGCGGCCAGAGAGGGCGTGCCGAGGCGATGGCCGGCGACGACGCGGAACACGACGGGTAGCTGCGGCGGCCGTGCGCGCGCGGGGCGTCTGGACCGTGTCGCGGTGGCCGAGGCGACGACGACGGCTCGACGAGATCAGGCAAAAAGACATCCGCCGTGCAGCCGTGCGAAGGCGATATGTACACATGTGCGCGTGGCTGCTGGTGGAGCCACACCATCGAGCTAGCTAGGTAGGAAGCTTCGTTCAGACTTCTCTCGCGGCTTGGACTTGAAGTTTCTGGGGTGATCACTGATCAATTAATATAATCGTGTATTCGTGTGGTGACGCGCGTGCATGCAAGCAGCACGCGCCTCATTCAGGTAGTACTGTACTGATCGCGATCGATGTATGTTTGCTCTGTGACTCCGATCTACCCGAGGGAAACGAGAGCGATCGCACGGGTCCATCTCCATCCATATGGCGGCGAGAGCTGATGCTGACGCGGAGAGGGCCTCAAGGCACATGGTTCTTTACGCAGAGGCGATGTGGCAGAGCTAAACCATGGCCATGGCGGTGGCGGGGGACCGTCCGGCGGTCCGAGCTGATGATGGTGGGTGGCGATTGTACCATTGATCCATTGCGTTTGCAGCAGAATGAAGAAAATCGCGTGCTCTGTGCTTGCTGGAGCACCAGGCGTTGGCTGCGACGTCGATGTGTTTGTCGAGCGATGGGAGTGGCATGGCCGTGTGCTGCTGCAGCCTCAGCACCTACGATCTGGCTCGCCCTCGAACTGTAAATCAAAGCTAGTGGCGGGTCCACTATTTACTACTTGATATTTAGTAGTACTTGCTTAACTCTGATCAAACTTCTTCACTTTATTATCTTCTTCACTTTATTGTTCAATTATTACGATCAAGACACACCGGAAATATTTTACTATTACTAAGCTATTGCTTTCGTGCAGTAGTGGCACATGCATGTGTTTTTCTGGCACTTGCCGAAGGCTTTGGCGGTGAACTCCCCGCGGCATGCGCTCGTGCACTGGGCGAGCGTAGACTCAACGCACTGTCCTTTGAAATTCTTGCTCGGCGACCGTTGACAACCGTCAACGCCACCCAATGCGGTAACACCTGTGGAATATAATCAGAATGCCTGCCGTGAGCTATTTTTTCTGCAGCACAATGAAAAAAACATAAATCTTGTGTGTTTCTATACCTGCAATAATTAGGACTAGTATCAGAAGAGATTGGACGGTCCTCATCTTGGTACCAACTCTGGAAGTCTTGAACAACAATGGCGATTGTGTGTTCGGTGATAGCTGTGATTGGTGAATTGTACTGATGCAGTAGTGTGGTGTGGGTGTCTCTCTATGTGTGTATATATAGTGATGATGTTGAGCATATCATCATTCCTGACAAATTAATGGCCTTTTTTTAACGAGTTTAGAGTGAATTATGTGATTGATCAGGAGTTCATAGAACATAATATCTATCTATCTATCTATCTATCTGTTTGTCTGTTTGTCTGTCTGTCTGTCTGTCTGTCTATCTATCTATCGGTCGGTATCTCTATCTATCTGTATATCTATTTGTATATCTATCGGTCGGTATCTCTATCTATCTACCTATCTGTCTGTCTATCTGTCTGTCTATCTATCTATCTTTTTTAGATAAAGGAACAAGTGTTCTAGCCTCAACAGTTCAAGGAATTGCCTGCAGCCAAACATATACAACTCAGACACCCAAACCAGCACATAGGCCGCATAGTTCACTCCGACTCGACCATGCACCCTTACAATGCACGACAACAGTCAAATTATGCAGATTACATCACAAAGAAAAACTAGTTTCCAATACGCTTAAGAGCATTCCACCTAGACTTATGAAATATCTCTAAAGTCGCAGCCTCTAATGCACGACAACCATCCTTCAAAATAGCTCTCCCATCTTGTTTAGAAAGGACAGACCAACTCCTGATCCAAAATGTCCCCCTAAATATCACCTGCAAAATAGACTTAAATTGTGATTTTTGAAATACCAAATCATTCCTACTGATCCACAAGGCCCAGCATATCGCCGCCAAACCGATCAGCACAAGGTTCCTTTGCTTACTCGAAAAACTTCTAAGCCAAGGACCAAAAAGATGCTCCACTCCCTCCGGTTTTTTTAACCCCAAACATAAAACACACACTTCCCCACGTAAGTTGAGCTATGGGACAATCAAAAACGAGGTGTTGAATTGTTTCATGCTCCGCACAAAAGCAGCATTTTGTACACCCCTTCCAATGTCTTTTAACTAAATTGTCCTTAGTTAACACAACCCCATTTCTAAGATACCACAAGAAGATTTTAATCTTCAAAGAGATCTTGGCTTTCCACGCCCAACACATGACCGAAGTTTCTTCTCTCAAAACTATGTCATTGTACATGTTCCTCACCGAAAAAATCTTGTTGACGGTCCAAATGAACGAGTCCATGTGATCATTAAGATTTACCATCAGGACATTCCCCACTAGCTCGAGCTACTTAATTGTCCCAACTGTCCCCCACTAATGCACGTCTAAAAGATACATTCAGTGGGGTAGTACTTAGTACTTGGGCAACCGACATATTTTTCTTTCTCACTATTTTGTAGAGACTTGGATATTTTACCATTAAAGGATATTTTCCTAACCACAAATCCTCCATAATCTAGTCTGGGAGCCATCTTGAACTCTAAACCTACCTCTCTGTAGCACAAGATCTTTGACCTCCAATAGACCTGCCCAGAAATGGGAGTCCCCTTCTTTTTTGTTACATGCGATAGTGATTTTCCCTTAAGGTATTTTTTCTTGAGCACTTGCTGCCACATTCCATTCTCATTGAGTAACTTGACAATCTATTTACTCAACAAGCAATTGTTCTGGGTATCCAAATCGATAATACCCTCCCCGACACACTTTGGCTTATGCAGAATGATGATATAAGTCGCGCTCCATAGGCACAGCGGCGGCAGACGAAGTCGTGCGCAGCACCGGAGGATCGTTGGTGTGACCGGAGGAGCACGCGATAGCTGCTAGCTGGTCTCTTCTTGAGCTTGAACCTTGGCACACGCCGCATAGCACACGGAGCCGTGAGGATCGAAGTACTTGTAGGTCACTTGCTTGCTGTGGCCATCATCGAGATCACTTCGTCGTAGCCGATGATAGTGTGTGTCGTGTTGTCTGTCTTTCTGCTAGTTTTGGGTGACGATAAGGTGGTAAGTCGGTTCTCTAAGTTAGTCCTCTTTGGCTACTCCCTCCGTCCCATAAAAAATGCAATTCTAGTTTTTCTAGAACAGATTAGTGGTGGCGCGAAAAGACTCTGATACCCCTATTTTTAACCACATGCAGTAAGTTTTGGTATGCAGATTAGATCTGATTACTTAATTAGACATTTATTTTTAGAATTGCACTCTTTGTGGGATTTTTTTTTCAAATTTTAGGATTGTATTTTTTACGGGACTAAGGGAGTAGCTCTTTTACTAGGTTTAGGCGCGGCATCAGTAACCTTTCGGTGCGCGGCAGGTAGCTCTTTTACGGCATCTGCTCGGCGACATCGAGAGAGAGAGAGAGAGAGAGAGAGAGAGAGAGAGAGAGAGAGAGAGAGAGAGAGAGAGAGAGCACGGCATGGCACCATCCATCACGGCAAAAGCAACTCGCCAACTCGATCGAACGCGCGTGCATATGCCCATGTTGTTGCGCACCATGAAGTAATACGTCATGTAGTTAGTGCATTTGGATCTTTATGAATCATGAGTAAACATGAGAATCAATAGATCCTTCTTGGCATGTTCTTGGGCAGGTACAAATTTAATTACAAATTTTAAATGTACTTCAAAGATAGTATATTATGTTGTTTTGAACTGCCAACTGGCAGCCACAAATTATCCAAGTCTGGAAACTGAGCCATTTAACAGTTGTTAAAATACAGTTTTGGGGAGATACTCAACCAACTCATGGACAAGAAGCGACCCAACTGAATCTATATACTTTCAACCACATTTCACATTAGAAGATGAACCTAGAGGAAGAGATTTGCATTTTGCAAACTTTAAGCAAAGTTTGATCAGAGAGATGTTTACTCTGAAGTCTGAACATACAGCTGAGATTGGTCAAGTCCGAGATTCAATCAATTACACTTAGCAAAGTTTGAAATTCGATTCCGAATAAATTTCTTATTGGACACGGGTATTATATATGTAAAATGGAACCTTCAGACTATGGGTGACATAGTACAGCAGCTTGTGGACTTGAAAGAATGAAATTAACAATTTAGCATTAAGCTCCAAGATGGTATGTAATGCCGTCATTGACACCCAGAATTTTTCATCTGGTTTGTCTGAAACTGTGACAATTTTCCACATTTGAGGCTGTTTAGATTAGGATTTCATACACAAATATTGATGGACTACAGGTTACTAATGATCTCTAATATTTGGAGAATATAGTAGTTTGGTTATTGGTCACAGAATTGGGAGGATGCTATTTTTACCAAGAGCTCAAAAGTTGCTCAAAAGAAATTTAACAACAGACTGAACTAACGAAACTGAATGGCATAGACCATTCAGTTCGTGCATTCAGAAGAAGAGCTGAACGCAGGGTAATTGGGCCGCAGCGACGCTCGCCGTCGGGGTGGAGCCCCTGCTCCTCTGCGTCTCACCTCACCTTGCCACCATCGCTCCTTGCCCGGTGGACGGGGAGGCCAGCGCCACAGCCAGGCGGCTCAGGGATCAAATCGACCGTGAGCAGTCGCGATACTACACGCCCGTGATTGCTGGCGACTGTGCATAACCTCAAGGTAATCGAGCAAATCAAGCACTCAAGCAACAGATCTCACCTCCACAAATCAAGCAGCAGGAAGCAATTACTTCCTCACAGATCTTTCCGCTCCTCTCAATTCAACCATGCACCACATGCTCCTCTCAATTTTATATTCCCTTTCCACAAAAGCTAGAGGACATCAAGACGACCCGGTCCGGTGACAAGCAAGCTGGAAGAGCACAAGGTGGGAGCACTCGTCGGCTGTGCAGCATACATGCTGCCTCGCCCGGATCCTAGTTGACACGACCCTACTGGATCGAGTTTGCATCTCGCCACTGCGGCGTGGGCGGGCCTATCATGCTGGAGCAGCTGCTCCCCGTGCCTGTGGTAGACCAGCGGAAGAGCAGAGGAAGGAGGGAGGGGGTGCCATAGGGTTGTGGTGCGTCGGCGGAGTAGACAAGGAGTAGGGTTCGTGCATCGCCGATGTTGCGTCAATGGAGGAGCCGAGGGAGGGGTCGTGTCACCAGAGGCGCCGAGAGAGGAGGTGCCGCCGTTAGTGATGGAGGAGGCGGGCGGTGTTGGGTGCGGCGCGGGGTGCGGGTGGTGGGCCCAAAGTGGGTATGGAGGGTGGGTACATGCGGGGTGTGTGAGAAAAACATTATGTTTTTGACAGAAACGCTCCCCAAATTGCGATTTCTATAGTCGTTCCACCTTTTTGTTCATCACGCAGCCTGACTGGTGGGTCCGGCGTGAGGGGTAAGGCGAGCCCGATTTGGGTGAGAAAAGTTTTCAATTGTCTTCGCTTCTTATAGTATAGATGTTCTACTACTCACTCTACAACAAAATGATCACATGGTATGGTAGCTTAAATCACATTGTGTTGGAAAAAATGCTGGATAAATGGAAAATTAATGACATTTTTAGGTAATAAACTATATGTGTGGTAATTTATAGTGGTATGTAATGTTACTCCGTTCAACTGGCTGGTGGTTGATAAATCAAACGAATAATTATGTTAAAGTTGCTAGCCCGTGCGGTGGTACAGGTTGATGGACTAATATAATAATGCAGCAAGCCAACAATGCATACGGTCCACAGCGGCTAGCCGTCGACGTCTACACTAACACTATTGTCGAAAAGCAGAATCACCGGCAGCTCTCAACTCCATCACACAGTAGGTTTCTAAAACTTATATATAAAAATGAAAAAAAAATCCTTTTCTGATCTTTCATCTTGTCATCAGCGATTGACCGTCCTACATCATTGGTGCCTGACTGCCCCGCCGTCGCGCCTCATCGATATCTTCATCGGTGTCCGCCATCCCTCCCGAACGCCACCGGCGAGATGCGGATGGGAGAGGGGCAACAGGAGAGGAGAGAGAGGGGGATATGATGTTCGTCATGCCTGGACTGCCGTCGTCGCGCTTGGTTTAGCGAATACGCTCCTTTTGGCACATGGCACTGCACCTTCTTCTCCAAGTAAAAGTGTAAAACTGTAACACATGCATACACGCAAGCGGATCAAATGGAAGACACACATATGGACGCAACAAGCCATGGCCTTTTAATTTCGTGACCTTAGTTGTCGTAGTCGTCAATCGTCATCACGCCCGGGCCGACAACTAGGGGTGGTGGTAATGGATTATGACCTAAATACTTTCTTCACAATCCAACTAAACTCTTTTATTCTTTAGTTCAAAATTGAATAGAATTACAGCCCGCTCCTTATAAGGTTCGATCCTTAAATCTATACCAATCTAATATTTATGGTGACGTCGTTCACCCCACCCCCTAATCCGTTACCTGGATGCTGCGTCAGTGCGGCTCCGAATCCTCCCCGCGGGGGCGCCTGATGCGTGATGAGTTTCTTGCAGCCTGTTCGTTCGGCTTATCAGCCACCAGCCAGCAGTACTTTTCTCTCAGAACAAATCAGCCACCAGCAATCAGCCAGCAGTACTTTTCTCTCAGAACAAATCAGCACCAGCCATCAGCCACTAGCCAAACGAACATGCTGTTGGTCTGACTGACGCTCTGGCAGGGCAGCGGTCATGGTCACTGCTTCACTTATAAAGACGGCCAGAAAACACAACAGCACGTTCACTGTCCCTGCCGGAATTTCGAAGCTAGGGAGTTCACAGCAGCACGCAGAGAGAAAAACAACAAAAATCACCGAACTTCGGGCATTCTTCTGTTTGTTTAAAGGGGCTATGGCAGGTAAGAAGCTGACTTGAACAATTATATCGATACAGAGGTTGTGTATACATGATTTGTGAATATAGTTTAAACTAGCAGTTTGTTTAAGCTATTACGAAGAACTAAGCTCCACGACAATAACACGCCTGCTAGCTCAACAGAGGGGAATTTGACAGAAAGGTGTGTGCGCGAGGAGTTGGAACTCTCATCTTGATGCTTTTCAGCATGTTCTTTAGATGCTCTCTGCCTTTAGTCCCTCCGACGGTGAGATGAAGAGGTGAGACTGTGAGAGGATATGATGGACGGGTTGGGCCAAACATCTTGTTTTGCACTTTGCATTTTTTAATTGTATATCTCTTAATTTATATTATGCAATTTGTACGGCGTATTGGTTGATTGTCCTGTCTATGCATGGCCGTGTGTGTGGTTGACTGGTTGTGTGATTGTGTTTTTGTTGGACTCAACTAGGTTCTACAGGTCGGTGTTTCCGATTTACTTTTTCGTATTCCGATCGTGTTCGACATGTTACCAATCAAATTAGTTTGTTTCCGAATCTTTCAATATCCCGCAAGTTCGTTTTCGTTTCCGACCTTTCTGAATTCGATTTTGTTTTCATATTCAAATGTGAAAGTGAAAACAATATTGGGGTTATCCCGACCGCGTTCGACCGCTTTCAGCCCTACTCCTAACTTCAAAAACAAATGAAGCGAGATCGTTGCTGCCCGAAGATATCAAAGGACGTCTTTCACACATCAAGTTCAAGAAGTTGTAAAATACTAGAACATTAGAAAATAATATTATCTTGATCTCTTGTATGACAAAAGCATATCAATTTAGTATTTTAGTTGGATTTTTTACATGCATTTACATCTCTTGTACGATCAAAACATAGTATATTACTATTCATACACTTACTGTCATTATTCTTACTGTTAATTATTATGAATTTCGAAAATTAAAATATGTAAGTCATTGCAAATAGTCGATTATTCTTTTGCGGAAAGGTAACATGCTTATAACTGTAGCACAATACCTAACCTATATCTACTAAACATATGGTTACTTTCATTATTCTTATTATTAATTATGAATTTTGAAAATTAAAATATATATTTGTGATGCAAGAAATGCTACATTTAATTTAAGTGCATGGGAAGATACAATCATCTAGTGTCCAATGTCTGTGGCAACGCACGGGCACTTAGCTAGTTTCTTAAATGACCCGTTACCACCCCTACCGACAACGTCGCTATGGTGTCCCGTTGTAGTCGTTGGGCAAGTCATCGACTCATCGTACTCCCAGCCGCCGCAGCACAAGCCCCGGGGGGCGCGGTGGCGGGGCCGGGGACTGAGTAGCTAGACTGCGGCGAGAGAGGGCGTGCCGAAGCGATGGCTGGCGACGACGCGGAACACGACGGGTAGCTGCGGCGGCCGTGCGCGCGCGGGGCGCCTGGACTGTGTCGTGGTGGCTGAGGCGACGACGACGGCTCGACGAGATCAGGCAAAAAGACATCCGCCGTGCAGCCGTGCGAAGGGGATATGTACACGTGTGCGCGTGGCTGCTGGTGGAGCCGCACCATCGAGCTAGCTAGGTAGGAAGCTTCGTTCAGACGTTCTCTCGCTGCTTGGAGTTGAAGTTTCTGGGGTGATCACTGATCAATTAATATAATCGTGTATTCGTGTGGTGACGCGCGTGCATGCAAGCAGCCCGCGCCTCATTCAGCTAGTACTGTACTGATCGCGATCGATGTATGTTTGCTCTGTGACTCCAATCTACCCGAGGGAAACGAGAGCGATCGCACGGGTCCATCTCCATCCATATGGCGGCGAGAGCTGATGCTGACGCGGAGAGGGCCTCAAGGCACATGGTTCTTTACGCAGAGGCGATGTAGGAGCGCTAAGCCATGGCCATGGCGGTGGCGGGGGAGGCGATGTAGGAGCGCTAAGCCATGGCCATGGCGGTGGCGGGGGACCGTCCGGCGGTCCGAGCTGATGATGGTGGGTGGCGATTGTACCATTGATCCATTGCGTTTGCAGCAGAATGAAGAAAATCGCGTGCTCTGTGCTTGCTGGAGCACTAGGCGTTGGCTGCGACATCGATGTGTTCGTCGAGCGATGGGAGTGGCATGGCCCTGTATTGCTGCAGCCTCAGCACGATCTGGCGCCCCCTCGAACTGTAAATCAAAGCTAGTGGCGGGTCCGATATATATATATATATATATATATATATATATATATATAGACACACGTGCTAATCTACACCCTGGGTGTAGAACGAAATTCTACACCCAGCAGTAATTACTGACCAAACTGATTAACAATTACTGAACTAAGTCCTGGGATTACTGAACCATGCTCACTGGTTCAGTAATCTCGCGATTTGGTTCAGTAATTCTTACGCAGTTTGGTCAGTAATTACTGGTGGGTGTAGAATGAAATTCTACACCAAGGGTGTAGATTAGCACTACCGTATATATATATATATATGGGCCATTACTACTTGATATTTAGTAGTACTTGCTTAATTCTGATCAGTCTTCTTCACTTTATTATCTTCTTCACTTTATTGTTCCATTATTACGATCAAGACACACCGGAAATATTTTACTATTACTAAGCTATTGCTTTCGTGCAGTAGTGGCACATGCACATGTTTTTCCGGCACTTGCCGAAGGCTTTGGCGGTGAACTCCCCACGGCATGCGCTCGTGCACTGGGCGAGCGTAGACTCAACGCATTGTCCTTTGAAATTCTTGCTCGGCGACCGTTGACAACCGTCAACGCCACCCAATGCGGAAACACCTGTGGAATATAATCAGAATGCCTGCATTGAGATATTTTTTCTGCAGCATAATGAAAAAAACAAAAATCGTATGTGTTTCTATACCTGCAATAATTAGGACTAGTATCAGAAGAGATTGGACGGTCCTCATCTTGGTACCAACTTTGGAAGTCTTGAACGATGGCGATTGTGTGTTCAGTGATAGCTGTGATTGGTGAATTGTACTGATGCAGTAGTGTGGTGTGGGGTGTCTCTCTATGTGTGTATATATAGTGATGATGTTGAGCATATCATCATTCCTGACAAATTAATGGCCTTTTTTAAAGGTAGTTAAGAGTGAACTATGATTGGTCAGGAGTTCATATGACATAATATCTATCTATCTATCTATCTATCTATCTATCTATCTATCTTTTAATCTATCTTTTTTAGATAAAGGAACAAGAGTTCCAGCCTCAACAGTTCAGGGAATTGCCTGCAGCCAAACAGATACAACTCACACACCCAAACCAGCACATAGGCCGCACAATTCACTCCGACTCGACCATGCACCCTTACAATGCACGACAACAGTCAAATTATGCAGATTGCATCACAAAGAAAAACTAGTTTCCAATACGCTTAAGAGCATTCCACCCAGACTTATGAAATATCTCTAAAGCCGCAGCCTCTAATGCACGGCAACCATCCTTCAAAATAGCTCTCCCATCTTGTTTAGAAAGGACAGACCAACTCCTGATCCAAAATGTCCCCCTAAATATCACCTGCAAAATAGACTTAAATTGTGATTTTTGAAATACCAAATCATTCCTATTGATCCACAAGGCCCAGCATATCGCCGCCAAACCGATCAGCACAAGGTTCCTTTGCTTACTCGAAAAACTTCTAAGCCAAGGACCAAAAAGATGCTCCACTCTCTCCGGTTTTTTAACCCCAAACATAAAACACACACTTCCCCACGTAAGTTGAGCTATGGGACAATCAAAAAAGAGGTGTTGAATTGTTTCATGCTCCGCACAAAAGCAGCATTTTGTACGCCCCTTCCAATGTCTTTTAACTAAATTGTCCTTAGTTAACACAACCCCATTTATAAGATACCACAAGAAGATTTTAATCTTCAAAGGGATCTTGGCTTTCCACGCCCAACACATGACCGAAGTTTCTTCTCTCAAAACTATGTCATTGTACATGTTCCTCACCGAAAAAATCTTATTGACTGTCCAAATGAAGGAGTCTTTTATCTATCTATCTATCTATCTATCTATCTATCAAACTAAGTGAATATTTGTTTGTTTCTTTCTTTATTTTATTTTCTTTTTTATTATTTTTTCCTCTTCCATAATTTAGTTGGTTTTATTTTTCTTCCATTTTTTCTTCCATGTTTTCCTTTTTCCCTATTCTTTATGAATTTTCCTTTTTCATGCTATTTTCTTTCATGTTTTTCATATATTCCTTTTTCTCTCCTCTATTTTTCTGTTTTTCTTTTTTTCATTATTTTTCTCTATTCATTTTATTTATTCTTCACGATAAGTTTGGTTGTCACACCCCAAAATTTCTATTTTGGGATGTGAACAAATAACACTAAGAAAATAATAAATTTTTCTTATATTTCTAAAATTTGTCAACAATTAGATAATAGCAAAATATTTAATAAAAAACAACATTTATTTACAAATAATCAATATAGGGTATATGGTTTGTTATGTGCATTCATGTTGTGTAGTTTGCTAGGTTTTTATTGAATGAAAAAATTGTATTTCGAAATTCGATCAAAATAGTTTTCGTTTGAGTTAGAAAGCCAAGCTAGTTTAAAGTTCTTAATCTTTGTTATGCCAAAACCTCCTCTATCCAATTCCCATCAAACCTCTGCATCCTCTCTTGATCTCAATGACTGGTGGGACCCGCTGGTCATCCCTTACCACACCGTATTATGCAACCGCTCTAGCGAACCTCCTACTGCTCGTCGTCCACACGTCCTCGGGAGGAGCATGATGCTGTGATCCACATCTGCAACTGCTTCTTCCACTCTTCAAAACCAGACATTGCCTCCCACCCAAGTTCCATCGCCAACTACAAGAGCCGTCGACACCGCCAGGATCGTCGGCACCATCTGTGGATGACGTGGACGCAGGGCTCACCAGCCTGGAGATCTGCCTCGACTCGTCCCTCGTGGCGCACATTGGGGCCCCGCCAGAGGTAAACCCTGTCTCTGACACGGCGGAACACAACCTCGCCGGTCCTTTGGTGATGGCAAGCGACACCGGGCCGACCCCTACGACGACAACGACAGCGTGCACCACTCCTCAGGCCACACCTGAGTAGTTCGACAACAACACTCAGGGCGACACAGACGGCACGATAACGGAGGGTGATGGTGTGGACGCCCTGTTCTGCACTCCACCGGTACCTCTGCTTCAGCAGCCGGCATCGCGTCAACCACGACAGCGTCGAGTCTTCGAGATGAAGGACGTGCGGCGCAACACACGGCTGGCCGGCAAGCCGAGCATCCTGGCGATCCAGAAGGCACAACGGAACCTCTACCGGAAGCTGGGGATGGGCAACGATGAGAAGAAGACAATTGATGAGGTGTTGCGGGAGTTCATTGCCATGTACCAGGGGCCCCTCCCGCCCAACATCCTGGCTGCAATGACTGCCATCTTCGACCTTGACAACGATGACGCAACCGCGCTGGACGACGCCCTGCTGGAGCACGCTGGGGAGGCAATCCAGGACCTGCAACAGGTGGCTGTTTGAGCCAGCTAGGCCTCGACTCGGCTCCAGAGACCCACCCAAGCTATCATGTATCAGCACACCAATTCGGGCTCCTCGTTGCTTTTCTTCTTTAGAGACTTCTGTTTGCACCGCCCTGCTAGCAACGACCTTCGGGCACCTTTATGCACCCGCCCTGTTGGCTTAGACCTTCGGGCCTGTATCTCTGTTTTTGGACCTTCAGACGTAATCTGCATCGCCGCCGTCGCACGGTCTCTGCTAGCCAACGCTACATACCAACCCCACGAGCCACACGAACCCGTCATGTGTTGCAACTGGTTTTAAAATGAATTTTTTAAATGAATAACAAGGACCTACAGATGCTATCTTGGAACGTGAGGGGCCTAAACGCGCCGGCACGCTGCTTAGCAGTTCATGAAATGGTTGCAGCGACACCTTGCCATTTACCTTGCCTAAAAGAGACTAAGCTCAACACCATAGATCAACCACTAGCCAACTTCCTTGGCACCTACAGATTAAATCGATTCGCTTTCAAACCAGCGACAGGAACACGAGGTGGGATCCTACTTCTTTGGAACGACTCGGTGGTAGACATCACTGATGTTCGACTAGGTCGCTTTTCTATATCGGCAGACGTTACCCTACGCTTCTGTATGACTTCATTCAGCATCGCCGGGGTATACGGCCCTTCGCGACGAGCGGAAAAGGCTTCCTTCCTTAACCACCTCCGTAGCTTGAGACCGGACAACGACGCCAAGTGGATTGTCTTCAGCGACTTCAACCTCATCTATAGCGCTAGAGACAAGAACAACAGAAACCTCAACCTCAGCCTAATGCGACGCTTTAGACAAGCACTCGACTTCTGTCAACTTAAGGAGATTAAGCTACAAAATAGGAAGTTTACTTGGAGTAACGAACGACGTCAACCCACACTAGCTCGACTGGATCGCTTCTTCTGCAATCAAAGCTGGGAGCTAACTTTCAATTCCTGCAGCCTTCACGCACTCTCCACATCACACTCGGACCACTACCCTTTGCTCCTAACCAATCAATCCAGTCCGCGACGGGCGCGACCCTTCAAATTCGAGAATTTCTGGTCGCGCCTCCCGCACTTTCAGGAGACAGTGTCCGCGGCTTGGAACGCGCCGACTGATCACACGAAGCCCTTCCACCAACTAGGCCACAAGCTACACCAAACCGCCAAAGCCCTCAAGGCTTGGGCGACCTCCCTCCTCTCAAACGCCCGACAGAAGCTCTACATGGCCCAAGAGGTAATCCTACGACTCGACGAAGCACAAGACTTCTGGCAGTTGTCGGGCGAGGAACTCACCCTCAGATCGAAGCTGAAAAAGCGCCTACTTGGATGGCTAGTCATCGAGAAGGCTAGGAGGAAGAAAAGTGCCCGCATTAAACACATTAAGGAAGGCGACGCCAACACGAGATTCTTCCACCTACGGGCTAATGGGAGGCGACGATAAAACTTCATACAATGGCTAAGCAGCGGAAACGGTTGGGCCCTATCACACAATGACAAGCAAGTCCTCATCCAAGACCACTTCGCAAGTATAATGACGGACCCTCCACCATGCACCCGTGACTTCTCCTGGGCACACTTTCAATTGCCAACGCCTGATTTATCATCGCTCGATAAACCGTTCAACGATGAGGAGATCTGGCAAGCTATCCGCCAAATGCCACAAAACAAGGCCCATGGGCTAGACGGCTTTACTGGTCTCTTCTTTCGTGTCTGTTGGCAGACCATTCGCGCGGACATCGTTGCAGCAGTAAACTCGGTCTACAACCTCCGCTGCCACGACCTCAATCTCCTAAATAAGGCCAACATCATTCTACTGCCAAAGAAGGACGGAGCAGAGAGCATAAGTGATTTCCGACCGATCAGCCTAATTCACGGAATAGCAAAAATAATCACGAAAATCCTTGCGCTCCGTTTAGCACCCCTTACATGTCACCTGATCTCCAACTGCCAGAGCGCCTTCATTAAAAAGCGGAGCATCCATGACAACTTCCTCTACGTACGCACTCTCACTAGGAAATTCCACAGAAACAAAACACCGGCGTTGCTTTTCAAGCTAGACATATCCAAAGCTTTCGACTCAGTTCGGTGGGACTACTTGATCTCCCTCATGGACCACTGGGGCTTCCCCTCGAGATGGATAGGCTGGATCACGGCTCTCCTATCTTCCTCCACTTCAAGGGTGATGCTAAACAGGGTACCGCTACATCCCATACAACACGGCAGAGGCCTTAGACAAGGAGACCCGCTATCCCCCCCTGCTGTTTATTCTTGCAATTGATCCGCTCAACCGACTACTACAACTAGCCACAGACAGGGGGCTCCACAGCCCCCTCTATGGTCGTACCGCCCGATTCAGACTCTCCATGTATGCGGACGACGCGGTTATCTTCATTAGGCCCACGAAGGATGACGTTAACAATCTCCGTGACCTCCTAGCTAACTTCGGGTCGGTGACGGGACTCCAAACGAATCTGCAAAAAATGACGGTTTCGGCGATCAGCTGTAGCGGCATCAACCTCGAGGAAATCCTCATGGGCTTTCCAATAGCGTGCACACATTTTCCTATCAAATACCTAGGTCTCCCTCTATCAACCAAGCGACTGCGCAAAGTGGACTTCCAACCCCAAATCGACAAGGCGGCGAGCAAGCTTTCCGCTTTGTACGGCTGCAACCTAACACAAGCGGGCCGAGTCAGTCTCACCAAATCGGTACTCTCGTCGCAACCGGTATACCTTCTAACGGTGATCAAAACGCCTCAAGAAGTCATGGACGACATCAACAAATTACGTCGACGCTTCTTGTGGGTTGGGGACAAAGCGATCTCCGGGGGAAAGTGCAAGGTAAAATGGATCAGGACAACTTTACCCAAAGACTGTGGTGGCTTGGGCGTCCTCGACCTCAACAAATTCGCCATGGCCCTCCGTCTTCGCTGGCTCTGGCACGAGTGGACTTCGCCAGAAAAAGCTTGGGTCAGAACGGAGGTGCCTTGCACCAAGAAAGACCGGCTTCTCTTCGCTGCATGTACCTCGATTAAGCTAGGCAATGGGCACAAGACATCCTTCTAGCATTCAGCTTGGCTCGTAGGGCAACGTCCTAAAGATCTAGCACCTCTATTATACCTGAAGACGCGGCACAAAAAAAGAACACTGGCAGAAGCACTTGAGGATAGCCATTGGATAAGGGACCTCAACCTAAGAGAGGGCTTCACGACAGCCCACCTGCTACAATTGGTAAATCTGTGGCTCCTAATCTCACCAACGCAACTGCAACAGAATGAGGAGGACACCATCTCCTGGAACTTAACACCACATGGAAAATATACAACGTCATCTGCCTACAAGGCCCAATTCATTGGGCGCGTTAAAAACCTAGAGCTTGCTACGATTTGGAAGACGTGCCCCCCCCCCGAAATGCAAATTCTTTGCGTGGCTGATACTCCAAAACAAAGTATGGACTTCCGACAGACTGGCAAGTAAGAATTGGGGCCACAGCCCCACTTGCCTTCTTTGCCGAACAACAATGGAAACCGCAAACCACCTGTTGTCCTCCTGCCGGTACTCCAGGAGGGTGTGGACCCTGGTGGCTCATTGGCTTGGCCACGAAAACCTACACCCAAACAGCTGGGCAGCTAGTGCGACGTCCCTACAATGGTGGATCAACATCAACACCACCACAGACACCCCCAGGCAGGGAACGCGTTCCCTCACCATGCTAGTCATGTGGGAGATTTGGCTTGAGAGGAATGCCGAGTTTTCGACCGCTTCGAATCTTCGGTGCCGACCATAGTCGTCAAAATAAAGAGTGAGGTCACAACTTGGATCGTAGCTGGAGTGAAAGGGCTTGCGACCCTCTCTCTCTTCATGTAAATATGTAAATTTGTAATTTTTTTCGTTTTTCTTGCACCGGTTCACGGCTTGTAACCTTCTCCTATATCAATGAAATAGGCACATTGTGCCCGTTTGTTAAAAAAAATGCGGCTGTCCTCCCTGTCTTCCGTTCCTTTCACCCTCTCATCTCTGTTTTATCTCCTTATTACCACGTCGCAGCATCACTAGGAAGTCCCGTCGCAGCACCTCGTCGTCGTTCTGCAGAAAGAACGAGTCCACGGCAAAGCACTGGTCGCTGCTCCACCTCTCGCCATCCCCTCCATCCCGGACCCGAACTGCGCTGCAACTGCACTCCAAGACGCCCTAGGTGAGATCCCTATCTCGCTAGCTTTTCGTTTTGCCGCTTCCCATAGATTTCCGTGCACCGTAGGCCGATCTGAAGTTTTCCGGTGAAGTTCCTGTCGTTCCTAGGAGCTCGTGCATGGCGCCGTCGTGTTTTTTCCGTTGCTGTCCGGTGCCGAGGGAAGGAGATGATCCAGTGACCCTTAGATCCGAGATCCATGGTCCAAATCAGATGTACTAGATACCCCTTCATATGAACTTGGTTCACCATAGACTGCAGATCAAACACCAATGGTCCGTGAGTTTGTAGGCCGAGTCCACAGCACAGGAACCACCACATGCGCACGGCAGCAGCAAAGCCCGGTCAATCCCTTTTTGCATTCCAGCCCCTATCTTTGTTGGTAATCGCTGCAGATTTATTCTTTGTCATGTTATAATCTTACAAACTAACACTTAAATGCCTTGATAATTTTATTCTGAACCTGCTCCTTGTACTTTAGCATAAAAATTCTTGTTCCTGCTCTTATTTATTCACTGTACAGATCCTGTTATAATTCTGTTCAAGCCCTTCTCAAGTTTAGATAATTGCATATAGATCCCTAAAGCTTCCAATGCTCATATCTCTCTAACTGTAGCTCCGTTTTAAGCATTCTTGCGCTCACGTGTTCGTTGCTACACGTTCTAAACTTTAGTAATGTTTTTATCATCTTTTACTATTGTTTGGTGTACTGTTCCTTGTATTTATTGTGTGTTGCTTTCAATTGTTTGTGCGCTTAGGAAGCAAGTCAATTGTGAATCTCCTGGTTCAAGAGTTCAAAGCTGTTGAGCACTCTTCTCTAAAGGCAAGTGTCCTTGATCATATCCCAGCGTCCTACTTTATTTATTTTATTAGAATAGATAGACCATTAGTTGCATGTTGAGTCAAATGTGAATCCCCTGTTAGGGTTTACTAGATTTTCCAACATCTTCCTTGAAGCCTGGGTCGGGTTTTGTAGTATCATGCTTAGCTTCGCAGTCTTGTGGGTTAGGTTAATAAATTTAATATTAATAATTTCTCGAGATGATCTTGATGAGGTTGGAAACCTCAATAATATGATGGCATGGGGAATCTGAGCAGGATGGAAAGAGTGGTATGATGAATTGATGACTTTGATTTGGTTCTCTGGGTTTGTGTTGGATTCCTAGCTCGGATTCTAAGGACCGTTTCATGGACAAGTAACCTGGCTTTATCGCGCAACCACGAGTGCTACATGGCTTTGGACCTGGTCAATTAAGTAGTTGTCCCACTGGTTTTCATTATCGGACGGTTTAGTGGCACAAGAGGGGGCTTCTGCAGTGGAGGAAAATAGACTCCCTGTTAGCGGTGAATCCTTAGTGGGTGTTTACCGGTGGGAAGTCACGACTTCTGAAAGACCTTGTAGTGGGACTTTGGCTGATCACCTTGGATGTGTGAGGCGTAATGGGAAACACGACTCGTGGGTAAAGTGTGCAACCTCTGCAGAGTGTAAAACTGATATATCAGTCGTGCTCACGGTCAAGAGCGGCTTGGACTTCTTCATGATTAGTGGTGCTCAGTTGGACAGTTGGTTTGATGGTGGTTTACTTGATCGGATTGATTTTCGATGGGTTGGTTCAGGTTGAGCTGGTGGTTTCACATCTAGTAAATAGGTGCTAAGGACATAGGATAAAAATTAGGATTGTTGCTTAAGCGTGTGTCAACCATATAAAGCCCTCCTATTTAAGCCTCATGTCATATTTATTTCCCACACTTGCGGAGTACAATTCGTTGTACTCACCCCTCCTTTGTCCCCTGCTATCCCCCACAGATGATGTGCAGCTCCTGAAGATGACAGCTCCAACGATCCGCTCTAGGCTTGTGTATCCCCAGTCGACTGCCTGTGGAGATGGAGTCATGTTCCGCTGAAGACTCGATATGGGTAATTTTCTTTTAGACCTCGGGTCATTTCGTATTGATGTTTATCGTTTAGTAATGGCATTGCTATGATATTCACTCTTGTAAATGTCACATATATGTATAAACAGATCCTGGCATACATGTGATGTGCATTCGATTTTGTTTATAAAATCGGGTGTGACATTGGTCTTGCTATAATATGATCTTGTTCTGATAGTTGTTGTCATTTGTTCTGACACTTTATTTTGTTTGTTCAAGATGACATGCAAACTTGTTCCGGCTATAATAATAAGTGGTTCTTGCTATAATAATATCTTGTTCGGTTTATAATAATAACTTGTTCTCTCTATAATGATAACTTGTTCTGACCCTTGTTCTGACACTACATTTGTTTTTGTTCGAGATGACCTACAAACTTGTTCCGGCTATAATAGGATCTTGTTTTGACGGTTGTTCTTATTTGTTCTGTCATTTTATGTTGTTTAATCGAGATGACATACAAACTTGTTCCGGTTATAATAATAAGTTGTTGTGGCTTTAGTATTATCTTGTTCGGACTATAATAATAACTTATTCCGTCATAATAATAACTTGTTCTGGCTCTTATTCTAATTTGTTCTGACATTACATTTTTTTTGTTCGGGATGACATACAAACTTGTTCTGGCAGTTGTTCTCATTTGTTCTGACACTTCATTTGTTTTGTTTTGTCGATAATAGAATATATAACCCTAATTTAAAAATACGAATAAAAAAGTTTGTCAAAATATAGTCAAGTGAGATCTTGTTTTGAAGTTTTTATTGTCAGAAATCCAATGGCTTACTAAGAATTTAACTTTAATATTTGGTTGGTGATTTATAGATTTTTTAAGCTTCAAACAACTTAGATGACGATAACATCTTTACCTGACTTTGTTACATACATGCATTCACCCACCCGTATTGCATGTTACGCCTCTGTTCCCCGGCGTGCTGATTTCCTTCAGCGACAACTTGTCTTTTTGTCGCTGAAGTGATGTCTAGTAGCATCCCACCACCCGTGTCGGGTCTCAATTTCTCCCACACCCATAACCTGTGTGGGTAACGGGTACCCATCGGGTGACCCACACCCGCCACCGGGAGTGACGGCGGATTGACCGGGTCTCGCGCAGGGAGCGGCGGCGGCATGGCCAAGTTCTGGCACAAAGGGCGGTGACAACCTGTCCGGAGTCGAGCACGGGAAGCCCCGCCGTTGTGATTGATCCGGCATCGTGTTGCCCCCACTACTACATAAAACATTTGTAAGAGCCACCGATTTTTTCAGGAGCGGGCCGTTTTGCTGCCCGATCTAAGAAAAACATGCGGCACTGTAGCAGCTAGACCCTCGCCTAAAAAACTTTTTTGGGATTTTCAGGTGCGGGTAACGCCATGACCCGTTCCTAGAAATATCCTTATTTCCAGGAGCGGGTCATGGCGTCACCCGCACCTGAAAATCATTTCTAGGTGCGGGTGATGATGTCACCTGCTCTTATAAATGGATCTCTACGTGTGGGTGATGACATCACCCGCTCCTGGAAATGGTCTTGTACCAAAAAATTCATAACTTCTTCATATGATCTCGGATGAAGACAAACTTTGTATCAAAATTGTATAACTCGACGAGACCTAAAACATTGTAGTTGACAAGTTTTCATTTGAGATTGTTTAAAATTTCAAAATATCTTTTTAAGTACTATGAGATTGTTTCATGAAACCTATATCTCTTATATAGTTTCATGAAACTATATGATAGATGTATAAAATTTATAAAGAATGTTACGACCACTATACCGAATGACCAAATGACCAAAATAAAAGTTGTTCATCTTCAAAAGTCATATGATTTTGTAATTGAACCATTTTGTATTTGAATTACTTTTGTCAAGGTAAATTACGTCTGAATTTTTGAAATTGAAAATTTGGATTTTTCGAATGACCTCAAATGGAGGAACTCTCAACATGTAAGTTGTAGATCATGAGAAGTTATGGAGTTTGTAGTTTACAACTTTTTATTGCAAATCATATTGTCAATGAAATTCAAATTTCGTAAACTACCTCAAATGGAAAAACTCCCAACATGCATGAAAGTTGTAGATCTTAGAAAGTTATGAAACTTTGTAGTTGACAAGTTTTTAATTTGAATCCGTTTAGAGCCTAAAAAACAATTTACACTCAGTGTAGTATAAAATGAGTAGAATGAAAACTGGATATGGATGCTTGTGAGTGTGTGGTGCAGTGGTAGAGGAGGCTTCGGGCAAGGTTGGAGGTCGCGGGTTCGAGTCCTAACGACCGCGTATTAGCTCGACTTTACGCGAAAAAATGTGCGACTTGCGACGAGGTCAGGTGAGTGGCTAGCCGGTGGAGTCCCTCCCATAAAAAATGTTTTTTTGCTATTTATTTTGGACTTTTTAACGCATCTACATTTTCTGTTTTTAATCGCTTAGTAGGTGCGGGCCACCCGGTCATCCGCACATGAAAATGGTGTTTCTAGGTGCGGGCGTTTTACCCGCTCTTAGAAATCGCTATTTCTAAAAGCGACAGCTAGGAGCGGGTCTCACGCCCACACCTAAAAATGTGAATCCGCCCGCTGCTACAAATGTTTTCTGTAGTAGTGCTCGACCATGGAGCTTGAGCCCGCCTTGTTCTTGGTCCTCAGCACAACATGCTAGAGGCACAGGTGGTTGTGGAGGACGGCTGGACGCGGCAGAGGATGGAAGGGGCGGCGCTAGAGGCTAGAGCGACGGGGGAGAGGGTGTCGCGACACAGGGGTCAGAGACTCAGGGTCTCCGGGGAGATGGATTTTTTGATTCGAGATTTTGGGGGTCACCCGGTCATCCGCACATGAAAATGGTGTTTCTAGGTGCGGGCATTTTACCCGCTCTTAGAAATCGCTATTTCTAAAAGCGACAGCTAGGAGCGGGTCTCATGCCCATACCTAAAAATGTGAATCCGCCCGCTGCTACAAATGTTTTCTGTAGTAGTGCTCGACCTTGGAGCTTGATCCCGCCTTGTTCTTGCTCCTCAGCACTGCATGCTAGAGGCACAGGTGGTTGTGGAGGACGGCTGGACGCGGCAGAGGATGGAAGGGGCGGCGCTAGAGGCTAGAGCGACGGGGGAGAGGGTGTCGCGACGCAGGGGTCAGAGACTCAGGGTCTCTGGGGAGATGGATTTTTTGATTCGAGATCTTGGGGGTGTGCTACCGAGACAATGACGGACGGCGGCGGTGGGTGAGGAGTTGGGGATTAGGGTTTTGTTGCGGTTATATACTTTAGACGAGGGACCCACCGGGTATCATGTATGGGGTACGTATACCCACACCCACTTCACCCGATGGGTGAGGAAATAACCCATTATTAAACCTGTGGGGGAGAAATTGTTCATACCCGTAACTTAATAGGGTTTTTACCCACTGGTTAACAGGTCGCGGGTCCCATAGCCATCCCTATATGCGAGCGAGGCTTGCTGATCCCCGGGAACATGCATGAAAGCCACTTAGCATGGCTAGCTATGCATCGGTGCCTTTACTGCATCTGCTCGGCATGCAAGCCCTTCGCTTGTTTTAGCGAACCCTTGGCACATGGCATTGCACCTTCGTCTCCAAGTCCAAGTAACACGCAACCGGATCAATGGAAGACAGAAGAAACAACACCCTGGAGGCCTGGAGAGAAGAAAATTAAAGGCACGCTGCGCTGCGACAGAACAGAGAGCCAGCCGGGAGAGCAAGCACTAACAAGCCTAACTATTGAGTTGCATGCACCAACCAATTCAAACCAAAAGCTTAAGCTGATAGGGAAAGATGGACAATTCACTTATACTCCAACACTCCCCCTCACGTGCAGGCTCCCCCAGGGGGCATACGTGGAATATTAGAGTGGGCTGTAATTATTTTAATTAACGCGCCCGCCAGGATTCGAACTCGAGACCTCTGGCTCAGGTACCATATTGAGTTGCATGCACCAACCAATTCATCCCAAAAGCTTAAGCTGATAGGGAAAGGTGGGCAATTCACTTATACTCCAACACTACCAAGCCATGGCTTTAATTTCATGGCCTTAGTTGTCGTAGTCGTCAATTGTCATCACGCGGTCACGCCGGGGCCGGCAACCTCGCTCGCTATATATATGGTGTCCCGTTGTAGTCGTCGGGCCGGCAAGTCATCGTACTCCCAGCCGCCGCAGCAGAAGACGTCGATGATGACAATCGCGGCGTGAAGGTAATAATGGTCCGTAGGCTGGTGTCGCCGGAGGACCCAGGGGCGCGATGGCAGGGCCAGGAACCGAGTAGCTGTACTACTGCGGCGAGGGAGGGCGTGCCGAGGCGACGGCAGGCGACGACGCGGAACACGGCGGCTAGCTGCGGCGGTCGTGCGCGGGGCGCCGGGGACCGTGTCGTGGTGGCCGAGGCGACGACGCCGGCTCGACGAGAAGGGGCAAAAGGACATCCTCCGTGCAGGCGTGGCGAAGGGGATATATATGTACACGTGTGCGCGTACGTGGCTGCTGGTGGAGCCACGCCATCGAGCTAGCTAGGAAGCTTCGTTCAGACGTTCGTTCTCTCGCTGCTTGGAGTTGAAGTTTCTGGGGTGATCACTGAGCAATCGTGTGGTGACGCGCGTGCATGCAAGCAGCCCGCGCCTCGCTGCTTGATCAGATTGGCAAAAGGGCAGGCAGGTAACGGCGTCACGCGGAGACGGCTGTGCATGTGCATGCCTGATGCCTGACCCTGCCAAGGAACATGCACACACCAGATCGGATGGGAGTGCGAGAGATGCGTGGCGATGGCGATCGATTCCGCTTTGCAGAAACGGGAAAGCCCGGTAGCTAGCGCATTGCTATACGTGTCGGCTACCCAGTGAATCCAATCACACAATGAGCAGCTTGCTTGCTCGCGTCGTTACTTCCACGAGATCGAGATCGAATGCAATCAACAACTCAGTCTTTGATCGAGTAGAATTTTCGCAACATTATGTACATATATGTAAACCAATAAACTCGGGTCACACCACCGGCCATCGTCGTTCGTGGCCCTACAGGCCTACACAGCCTGTTGCCGGCGTCGTACGTCGTCACGGCCTCACGGGCCGGCGCCCTCGACGCCGTGTCCTGGCCGAGGGGACGAACCCGGGTGGCCTTCTCACGGGATGTCCTCGCCGCCGCGTAGAGGCCCGCGACGGAGGAAGGAAGCGAGCAACGCGGCACCCTTTTGCGTAGAATGACGATGAGGACGACGCCCGCCGCCGCCGCCGCCGCACGCGCGGAACAGCGGAAAAAGGACGGCGGTGTACGTGGCGTTGTTGTGGACGGGGGATGCGGTGAGGAGGAGGCAGGGCCGGGACGTCACACCGGCGAGTGTGCCAGAGGTTGGCAAGCACAAGCTGGCGGCGGCGGGCCATGTTGGCCGCTGGGCGAGCAAGATCTTTCACTGATGGGGAGGAGGTGATTGCAGCCAGATTGTGTTTTTTTTTCCTGTTGCGACATGAATCATGATTTGTAATTAAGGCCATCAGGACTCATCATAAGATATATCAGGCAATCACATCGATCTTGTTATTGAGCACGAGAGACATCAAAGATGAGTGCACACAGGGGCACGAACACGACGATGAAGCTTAACTACAATGGGGTAGCCAGCGTAGCGAAAAGAAAACGCAGCACAAAGTCGCATGATGAACAGAACGAATCGCCGTACACGCCGTGGTCGACCGGCGCCTCACTAAGTCAAGCCGCCGCGGGCCTTGGCGCCGCCCGCAGCCTCATCGAGGACGACCTCTGGATTCTTCGGCGTGGCGCCGTCGCGGGAGAACATCTCGTCGTCGAGGCATGCGCGGCAGAGGCCTATGATGGTGAGGATGGCGCCCATGAGAAGACCATGGAAGAACGTGAACACGCCCGAGCCATCACAGGCTTTGGTACTGTCGTTAGCGCCGCCGGAGATCGGAACGCTGACGTCGGCCGGGACGACGTAGTACTGGAGGCGGGGCGGGCCGAGGCGGGCGGTGGCGCGGAAGACCACCGTGACGTCGTAGACCGTGCGCTGGATGGCGGGGTCGTCGGTGGCGTCGTCGGCGAGGACGGTGGGGTGGATCAGGTGGGGCAGGACGCCTCTGAGGGCGGCGTCGGCGTCGATGGTGGGCGGCTGGACGAAGCCGGTGGTCTCGGCGGCCGGGGCGTCGTCGGCGAGGACGGTGGGGTGGATCAAGGGGGGCAGGACGCCTTTGAGGACGCCGTCGGCGGCGATAGTGGGCGGCTGAACGAAGCCGGAGGTCTCGGCGGCCGGGACGTCGGCGTCGCGGTGCGGGAGGTCACGCGCGGCGTGGACGACGGCGGGGGAGGAGGGCGACGCGAGGAGGCCGGAGCACGCCGCGACGGCGGCCACCAGGAGCAGGAGGACGACGCGGCGGGGCGCCATGGCGGCGGCGACGTGCGCGCGCGACGCGACCGCGCCAAGACCCAAGAGAGGAAGGTGGTGGTGAGCCGGAGGAGAGCGCGCTACGAAGCTCTGGTCGGCTTCTGGGAAAAGGGGGTTTCCAGTCTTCTTGTATAGGCTTGTAGCAAGGGGCCTAGCTTGGAGACAAGCCGTGCCCCTGTTCATATAGCATGCATCTCTCTCTCCCTCTCTCACGGTCTCACCCCTCGCGTTCAAGACTCAGCAGAGCAGGCGACGACGACGAGAGACTGGCAAAAGGCCAGTCAGGGCACGCTGCCGCTGGAAGGCTGTGTGTGTCCCCCTGGCAATGCAATAATACACACTCCGGATCGGTGAACGGTGTGGAGAGTGGAAAAGGGCTGGCGCAACGGTGCTACGTGTCGATCGGCTGTCTGATAGCTTGCCGTCGAGTACTTCCGGCGACGACGGCTCGACGAGAGCGGCGGCAACTTTAAAGCTAACAATGCAAAATAATCAACTCAAAGTCTTTGATCGGCCGGCGGGGTCTACCTCTGAGAGGCGGGGTGAGCCGAGTCGGCGCGCCGGGGAGGACAGCCGTCGCCGCTTCCGCGTGCGGAACGGGGGGGGAGGACGGTGGTGTGGCGCGGGTTTGGGCGGGGGATTCGGCGAAGAGGAGGGACGCCGCGGCGGAGAGTGCCGGCCAGGAGCTAGGCAAGGAGGCGGCGGGCCATATGTTGGCCGCTGGCCGGGGAAGATCGCTGATCGGAGGAGGTGGTTCCAGCCGGAGTGTGGTTTTTCTCTTGTGAAAACCAAAAGCACGTTGCAGTGCGGTAAAAATGTAAAATGGGTTTGTTCACGTGCGGGAATGAACGCTAACTATAGGTTTGTTCGTGGCTGAGGATCATGAGATTAAAGCCATCAGGACTCATAAGATATCAAGCAATCACATCTTGTTATTGACCACGAAAGACATCAAAGATATATTAAGTGCCAACGCACTAAGCGCACAGGGGTACGATCACACAACGATCAAGCTTAACTACGACGGGGTAGCTATCGGAGAGCAGGCGAGGACGACGGGTCGACGAGCTAGGAAGCTTCGTCACTGCTTCACAGCCGGAGGGGGGAGAACGAAGGAGCTAGCGCTCTACCGCGACGTCGTGACTGTAAAAAGACGAGCGTTCCGTAAGTATGTGAGTGTGTGTCTATGGCTAATGGCGCTACGTGTCGGATCCGCTGCCCGGTAGCTTGCCTCCGTCGTGTACTTCCAGCGAAAGGTTGTGGAAGAGACCGTCCTCCCTAGCTCAAAGTCTAGCTTCCTGCGGCGAGCTCGGTGTAGTGTAACTCGATCGGTGTACATGCAAACCGAACTTGCATTGATTGGCTGGCTAGTTCTGCTGATCATATCGGTTCGTCACTACCCAAAGACACCGCGTCGCCGGTAGGGGTGCAAGCGGCGCGGGCCACGCCAAAAGCCCGCTGGGTCAACCACCGCCGCAGGTTCCCACACACTAGGCCAAAAACGATCTGTACTGACACACAAAAATTAGCGTGCTCGCGGGTGTAATTGGCACCCGCCAGCACTATGGTGAAAGGGGCGTCGGCTTTACACCCGCCAGCAGTAAAGGTCTAGTGCTGGCGGGCAACATAAGTCACCCGCCAGCACAAATGGTCCAATTTGTGCTGGCGGGTGACTTATGTCGCCCGCCAGCAGTGAAGGCACAATGCTGGCGGGTGACATAAGCCACCCGCCAGCACAAATGGTCCTATTTGTGCTGGCGGGTGGCTTATGTCGCCCGCCAGCACAGATGGACACAGCCACTTGAAAAATTCGAATTTTTCAAACGGTTTCAAATGAAGAAACTATTAACATGAAAGTTGTAGATCCTAATAAGTTATGAAACTTTGTAGTTTACACTTTTTTATTTAAAATCATATTGTCAATGAAAATCAAATTTGAATCTCTCAAATTTGAAATTCAAATTTCGTAAATGACCTCAAATGGAAAAACTCTCAACACGAAAGTTGTAGATCTAAGAAAGTTAAGAAACTTTGTAGTTGAAAAACTTGTCAACTAGTGTTGAGAGTTTGCGGGCCACCGAGTGTAAGTCGTTTTTTAGAGGCACTAGTGACAAATCTACAAATCAGCCCACATAATATTTGCGGGCCAAAGCGGGTAAACCCACATAACCCACCTCGCTCACATAACCCGCATCGCCTCCCTCGAGCTCGACTTCTCTCCGCACGCAGTTGCCCCGCCGGCCGCCGCCTACATGGATAACCCTAGCTCCACCCCATCCCCTGCCCCGCCGGCGTTGCCTCCTGACCCTCCCCCCATTGCAGCACCTCTGTCTGCATCAAAACGGATTGGTTCGTCGCCTGCGCCAGTGCATGTCCTCATGCCCGCGACGAGGACATCGCCACCACCATCGCCGGCCGGTTGTCCCCCACCGCAGAGATTTGGGCTCGTGGAGAGTTCATCTACAGTTAAAGCTGTCATCGACATCGCAACTGCACGTCGGGAGGCAATTAGGGAAGGAGAGAAGAGAAAGCAAGCATAGGTTTGATTTCTTTCCAAGAACCCCCTATAGATTTGATTTGCTCATACTTGCTAGTTCAATGGATTTTGGTTTTTGTGTTGGATGCCCAAAATCGAACTCTGTCAAGAGTAGGACCCTAATTGTGTTGGAGGAAGATGTATACTAGCTATAAAGAAATCAGAGTCACATTTATTTAATTTGTATATGGTGTTTGTGTCCTGATCGTCCATGGCAGGTTTAAGAGGGGAAAAGGATGACTCTTTTGGCTGTTTTATTTCCCCTTTTTGATGAATGGAAGGCTTTAATTAGGTGTGATATATCCTTCTTTTCATAAAGTGGAGGAATATAGTCACGGAAAGCACTAATGTGGCATTTTCCTGATCAAAGTGGAAAAAGAAAACAGCCCGAATCAAACTGTTCGCTTCGATTTTTCAGGAAAAAGTATGTTGCTTGTTTTAGCACACCTACATTAGTAGCTACTAGTAGGATTTCACAATCCAGCTCTACTGGTCAACCAAAATCGTCGATCAGTTTCAGCAAGTTCAGAGTAACCTGCAAACAGACGTCTCATGGAGATGTTGTCAATTAGTCACGGGATGCTGACTGAAACTATATATCCTTGCGAGTGCCTTCCTGCATTTCATGAGCGAGAGGGACCACCGTCTCCTGGGATCTGGAACCAGATCTGGGGCATTCTTCTCCGCGGCATCCCCCTCTGAGTAAAGATCTGAATTGCAAAAATGCTGAGGACATTGCTTGCCTGTTTAGTGTTTACAAATGATTAGTGTTGAGAGAACCATTTAGGCAACCTAATTAGAGACCGCACTACTACCTCATTTGCTCAGAAGCAACCATTACACACACTCTGGGCAAGAGGACATCTCTGTGAACCTACTTGCATGCTATTAGTCAGTAGCACTTCAAGCTGATAAATTCTGCATATTTGTATTCAGGGAAGGGGAGAGGCAGAGGAAGGTGCAGGGAAAGGGCTTATGGACAAGAGCTCAAATGCCGCCACTACAACTGCACAACGGGAGGCAATTAGGAAAAGGAAGAGAAAGCAAGAACTGGTAATGTTTCTTGTCAAGAATTAAGCTAAACCATGTCATTGTTGTTTTTTCCAGACTAGCAATGTGTTAAATTAAGCTTGATTGAGGGCTAGAGGTTGGGGGCTTTATTCCCATGTCATCTGGATGCATTATCGGAGCATCAGTTCATAGTTCACAAAATAACATGGTGCTGAATTTGTCAAAATAAGTGGCTCTTGCTCACTGTTTTTTTATTTCATTTATGTGATGACATTCTATAATTGACAGCAGGATAGACAGTTTGTTGTTATGTAGGTAGGAAAAAAGTCCAAATGACTTCCCTCAAATATAACCAAAGTCATATGTGATCGATGTCTACCTAGCTTGTGTCCAGATTATTTCTTCACAAGTTTGTCTGTTCATCGTATTAAAAAACTACATAAGTGTCATATACTTTGTGGCATGGTTCACTATTATAGGTATTCTTAAGTATGCTTTATCTTGTATTTTTCCAAAAGATTTTGAAACAAGATAAATGCGGAGGGGTGGTGTGACGCCCCAGGGTTTTAATTAACGTCATTAACGCTAATGACCGCATCAGCCAAGTCAAACTGACCGACACTGGTCAAACCTAGGTCAACCTGGGTCATCACCCCGAGAACCTCGCCATTGAACACTATTGAACCCCTTGACCAAGCCTACACACACCCGTGGTCAACCCTTGGTCAAAGGCACGGTCAAACCCCGCTTAACCGTTGACGTCGGCGAATGTCATCCGGAACTTTTGCCGCGTTCTCCAAATTTCACCTAAACACTTCAAATTCTACCAAAATAAAAGTTGTCCAGTTTTTCGAGGAACACAACTTTCATGTTGGATGGCATTTCAAATTTTGAGCGGAAAAGGGTGAAAAACTTGGTCAACTGCAGTTTTCACTGTTCATCAGCACTCTGCAGAACCCCGACTTTGCTTCGCGTTCCTGCTCAAACCGTCGAGAAAAACACTATACGGCCTTTGTAAACGTTGTAGAGGATAGTGAGATCTACAACTTTCCTATTCACCACTTTGTGCACTTCTATTCAACTTTTTGGAGAAAAACGCAGTCAAAGTCGTGTTGACCGGCTGAAACGCTGCACAGCCGCGCTCTAGAGCGCCGCCGGCGCGCCGGGCGTTCTGCCGGCCGGGCTGTGCTGCGCGCTGCGCGCCGGCCACCGCGCCGCCTCGGCGTCCGTGCAGGACCGTGACACTGCCTCGAGCCGCGGGCCGCCTGTCCCCTTCGCGCCTGACGTCCTAGGAACGCGGGCCGTCGCTTTGGAGCGGGCGTCGCGCCGTACTGCAACTGCACGCGACCCGACGGTCCGTCGTCCGCTTCTCTGCCAAGCACGGTTGCCTAGGACGGCGTCGTACAAGGTAGTTATGGCGGGCACGTTCCTTCGCGCCGTGGGCAGGGGGCCGGCCAGCTATTTAGGCCGCTACTGCCCCTGCGTCGGCCGGCGCAGCCTACTGCCCCAGCCTAAGCCGACGCCGCGGTCCGTCCTGGTAGTTCCCGACGAGCTTCGGTACCCCGACCTTCCCATCACCGGACAAGCATCCTAGCTGTGCCACACGGCCTCCCCATCCCCCCCCCCGCGCGCCAACCGTGCCGCCTCCCGGACCGGGGCGCCACCGGACCGAAGGCCGCCGCGGCCAGCCTCCCTGGGCGCCGGCGGCTGGCCTTTCCCCGGCGATTTCCCCACCATCTGCGGCCACAAATCGGTTTATGGTGAGCTCCTCTTCCTTCTCCACCCATCCCCCGGCCGAATCCGCCACCGGAGTGGCTCAATTCCGGCGAGCCGCACCGCCATCCATGGCTAGGGGTCACATTGCGTCTCTTCCAATAATTCCAGGGCGTTTTTCGTGAACCAGGGACCTATTCGCGATAGAAACCGAAGTTTCAGGGACCTGCCAGTAAAACTCGTCTTAAATAGTAAAAGACTTTTGCTGCAACTTTGAAAATTCATATAAAATCGTAGACAAATCAGAAAAATTCAAAGCCAATTTTGTTGGATTCGTTGTGAATTATCCTACAACTTTTGTTATTTTTGCCTGAGCTAGTTCCGGTTAGTTTTTGCATGAAAAATACAAATGTGAAAAACCTAGATCTGCCATAACTCAAAATATATAAATCCTCTGTGTCCAATTTTTGGATAAGTTGTGTGTTAGATTATGCCTAGCTTCTGTACCAAAAATTGCACAAAGTTATGTTTAAATTTTTTTATAAAAATTGTTTTCCATTTCTGCAGAATCTGTCCAAATGATTTTTGTAGCTAAAAATAATTAAGTTTTTGTGCCCAACTTCTGCATGCTATCTTTTTATGCCAAAATACAACTTTGGTGAATGAATCACAATTTTATAATTATCAGAAATATTTATTCTTGAAATATGCTTGATTTTCTTTGTAATTGCATAAGTCAAGTTTCATAATAGTTCTAGGTGTATATGCAGCATTCCTAGCTTAGGTTTGGACCATATATCATGTGTGAGAAAGTTTGAATCATTTTGATGTGTATTTATTTTTGTATGCATTTCTCATGTTTGGGTGACTAGCTTTTGTTATTTTCGGTATAATTAAATTCATAGCTTTCCTAAGAGTGCATGTGTGTGCAGTGGTTTGTATAGGTTTGGAAATGCTTCATAACACATCCCACTGAATTTTATTAAATTATTTTATGAATAAAAGCTATGGAAGCCTATTAAAGCTTAATCTTAAATTAAATAAGAAAAATCTCAACTACACATATGAAGACCCTATGTGTGTGATGTAAATCAATTTAAAATGATCAATATCAACCCCTTGCTGTTTGTGAAAGATAAATTATTTTATTCACATAAAATATGTACACAACCACTATAAAAATAAATAAATAAATAATAAAGCACCGTGAGAAATTATTTTAATAGAAAGGTTATGCCAAGGTGTGTTTGTTAAGGTGAATATGGCCAACCATACTCTTCATGGTTGTCATATGTTGTTTGTAATTAATTAAATTAAAGATCGTCAATTAAATCTTGCATTTGCATCCTCGTGTAGATCTCCCGAACGGTAGCTGTACGCGTGTGCCGGAAGGAGGAGACGGAGGAGCTGACGGAGACGTACACCACGTCGTGGTAGAGCAAGACCTGGACCAAAGTCCAGAAGGGCCCAAGGCCAACCTTGCCATCGAAGGCAAGCCCCGGATCATTAACCATGTTTCTAAAATTTATGCAATTATCGTTGCTATGATTGTGCATTTACGTTTCAGGAGTTGATTTGAAACCCTAGATGCATGATCCCTAAGTACCTATGTTCTTTTACTAGTATGCTAGGTCGATAGCTGCTATGCTATAGGACCCGGTAGAAGTCGAGTGATGTTCGTCACTCGCGAGATTAGGCTCTTATGTTGGAATCATAAGATCTTTATAAATGGATTGCTCATGTGGTAAGAGCATGGGATTTGGGCTCCGGTCCAGTGGCTTTCGTGAGCTAAGCTTTGAACGTACTAAACACTTGCCGGGTATGGGACCGGTAAGCCTAGTACCCGATTGACGCGGTAAGGGAACCTTTCCCTACTAAACCTGGGGCACATGTGTCCCCCTGCTTGCAACAGTGTGGTACCTGCGTGAGTCTGGACGTTCGTGTGGGAGCGATCCAGTAAGCCTTGTACCAAGGAATGTAGGTTCCGCTCCCGAGCTGAAGATCGACGGGAACCGCCTGGTCGGTGTATACCCCGTTTCATTTTTGACGGACCTTCTTGGGGTATGCATTCTTCCGTGTGTTTAGATCCACCTTGCAAGGTTTAAATCAATCGATTGTCGGCCTCTCACCGTTATCCGAGACTGCTTAATCAACTGGCCATGATATCCCATAATGATGGAACTCGAGGAATATTGTTGTATGAATTAATTGCTTGTCCAATTCTTGATTGAATTAGATGGCACATTTAGAAATGGTAATCAACTAGAACTTGTGCTAAAAGATTGAAAGTAAGGATCTACTCTTAGTAGCTGTTTAGCAAAAGAAACTCCACCGGCCAAAAGCTTCTCATGTCTAGAGTTTGGTGATGTAGTTATCACCCGACGGTTAAGTCTTGCTGAGTATTAGTATACTCAGCCTTGCTTTAAAACTGTTGTTGCAGGTGTTGCTGACAGGTGGATGACGACGAGTGATGACATCACGGATGGCCTCCTGTGATGTTTACCATTGCGCTAGTTTATTTTATTTCCGCTGTCTTCGAACTCTGAACCTTTACTTCCTGTCATGAACCATGGTTTGTAATGAATTTGTTTTTAACCCGAGTTGTACTCTGGACTCGCCTTCGCGTGAGGTTTAATGCATATGTCGATCCTCTGTATGAATTCCAAGTGATTTACTGGGCGTTAACCCGGCAACTAACGACAGGATGATACTTTACTATTGCTTAACGACCAAAGTGGATCGGTCTTAGGCGATAGTACGGTATTTTCCTGGGCGGGTTGTCACAGGTGGCTGTTATTGCTAAACATCAGCACAAAGTACCATCACCTTCTTTACCCTGCTGCTCTACTGCAAAGTGCAGAGGACACAACACAGGGAGCCCAAAGCACTAGGGATGGCAACGGGGCGGATTCAGATCGGGTGGAGTCTCTGGGCACCCAAAACCGAAACCCGAACCTAAAACCCGAATCCGCCCCGAACCCTAATTCGAGTGAAAATCCACCCCCGAAACCGAAACCCGCAGATAACCGAAACCTGACGGATTATCCGAAACCCGAAAATATTGCAATACATCAACATAGACAGCAAGTCAGCAAATTGCTATGCCATACATGATATAAATAACAGAATAGAGTTCAATACATAGACTGTGTCAAATTGCTACGCCATACGACATCAACATAGACAGCTGACAGCAATGCATCACATACGACATACATGATATAATTAACAGAATAGAGACGTTCTTATGTCAAGCAAACATAGAAAGTAGCAGCCATGTCCCTGCTAGGTGCTAGCAGGTAGCCATGTCCAGTTGTCCACTGACCAGATTCCAGAAACATGCAAGTGAGCAAGAGCAAGTCTATGGCAAGGCCATGTACTGAGTACTGACTACTAAGTACTAAGAAGCAACCTAAGAAGCAAAGCAACCCAAGTTCACTACAGACCACATATTACAGGCCAAACAAAATAACAGAAGTAGCTGATTGAAGCAACTTGAGACATTCATCATTGTTTGAAGCACGCACTGTCCAAACTCCAGATTGTCACAAAGTTCATCATTCTTCAATTATGGTGGACTCTTCGGCACCCTGTGACATAAAAATAAAGATTCAATGCACCGTAAATTCACAAGTTGAATACAAAAGCACCAACAAAAGAAATTACCTCCGCTTCATCTTTTTCATCAAGACAAGTCATCAAAGCATCAACAAAAGTAGAATGGCCCCCTGCATGGATGGATATAGTATGCACTAATTAATTTGACAACTTATACGAAACGAAGAACAAATACTAATAGAAATTGCACTTACAGACTTACCTAACATGTCATTAAGAGACCATGCTTGCATACACATAAGTGCCTCAATCATCGATGCTGCAAGCCTACTACGATTTGGACTGATTATTCTACCACTGGTGCTAAAGGCTGACTCAGATGCCACCGTTGTCACAGGAATAGCAATGACATCACGTGCAATCTTTCGTAATGTTGGGTATTTCAACCCTGCAACTTGCCACCACTGAATGATATCCAAATCTTGTGTCCTAGGCAGCAATGGCTCTTCCAAGAACAAATCCAACTCTGTTCGCACATAAGTAGAGGCCACAACAGGCTGCTTGGACATGTAATCATCAAAGGTGTCCATCCAATCTTCATCATCCGTCAGAGTAGGAGCTCTTGGCCTTGTTTGAGCACCATCTGTTGTGGCAACATCCTCAACAGTAGCTTGGTATTCCAAAACCAGATTGTACAACAAGTCTTTCACTTTATTGACAGATTCTATAGCTGCAGCTTCTGAACCATGTATTTTCAGAAGAAGGGCAGTCAACAGCTGTAGTTTATACCCAGGATTCAGGACAGCTGCAACAACCACCAAACCATGCACATCTGACCAATACTTGTTGAATTTGTCTTTCATTCTAACACACATTTCTTATATCATTGGAATATCACTACTCTGCCACCTCCTAATTGACAAAAGAATGTTGCATATCTTGGGGAAGAAGAGGTTGGCTGTGACATATTTAGTGCTTGATAATAGCTCAGTTACATCATAGAACATCTTTAACCTATCACAAAGCTCTCTAGCAAACTTCCAATCATCTACAGATGGTTGACATGGAGCACGCTGAGAAAGGCGCTCCAAAACATCTTGATACTTTAGTGCAGTGCTAAGCATAAGATATGTGGAGTTCCATCTAGTTTTACAATCAAGAGCAATTCTTTGTTCATATTTTCCTTTCATTTGTGCTGCCATTTTCTCAAATTTCTCATGTCTTTTAGGAGTGGCCGACCAATATGCAACACTATCACGCACTTTATCAATTCCTTTCTCCATGACACTCATTCCATCTTTCACAATCAGATTTAAAATGTGTGCAGCACAACGCATATGAACTAATTTGCCCTTCAACATACAAGAGCGGAGTGGTAACTTGCCTTCAATTACAGCCTTGTTCTTTGCAAGATCATCACCATTGGTGCCAATAAGAGTCTTCATGAGGTTGTCATTGACACTGCAGTTGTCAAGGGTAATAGTAGACAGATTCCTCTCAATATGCCAATCCAAGAGAACTTCATGCAGAACCTCTGCCATCACCTCTGCTGTATGTGGTGCTGGAACATAAATGAACCTACAACACAATAGAGAAAAGAAGATTAGTAGTTGCACTGGACAGATTGCTCTCAATAGACAAAATGCATACACAAGAACACAAAATGGTGTGATTTATAGTTACCTAATAAGAAAACTTTTTAACTTCCAATCTTCATCTAGAAAATGGACTGTTACTGCCATGTAACCTTTCCTCTGGTGGTTAGTTGTCCACAAATCCATTGTAACAGCAACACGGGAACTCATTTTCTTGATATAAGTCACCATAGATAGCTTTTGCACTTATACATATCAAAGATATCCTTCCTAATTGTGTTTCTATAAACCAACTTGAATGATGGCTGCAATGCAGCACAGAACTTCTTAAATCCAACATGGTCCACCATGGACAGAGGATACTCATGGACAATAATCATCAAAGCAAGTTCTTTCCTAGCAACATCTTGATCAAACACATACTTATCTAATGTGATAGTGCTATCTTTTGAGTTTGTAGACAACTTAAGAGTAGACTATGTTAAACCTTTTCTACAAGCTCTATCATCATATATAGCAAGGTGATTCTTCAAGTGAGTTGTACCATTTCTAGTTTCCCCACCTAAATGTTTTTTACACCATTTGCATCTTGCTTTGTAAACCCCATTTACTTTAATCAAATCGAAGTCATTCCATACTACAGCTCTCAGCTTCCTCTTAACACCAACAGGGGCATCTTCTTCTACCTCTACCACATCAGCATTACCTCCAGTTGCAGTTGCAGAATTAGTTGGCGGTGCTGCTGAACCGGATGGCGGTACTGCTGAACCGGATGGCGGTGTTGCAGAATCAGATGCACGATGACGACGAGTTTGAGGACGCGAACCCACAGATTGGGATCCAGCTGCACCAGGAGTTGACATTGCTCACTTCCTGTCAAATGAAAAATGCAAAAAACATATATGGAGACATGAGAAGCTTGAAGAATGAAGACCATGGCACACATTGTACAAGTACAACAGCTTGAGAGTTGAGATGGTGTGTGTCGTCGTACCTACTTGAGCAGTTGGGCTGCAGCCTGCAGGATTGGCCGACGGATTGGGGTTAGGGATGGCCGGCGGATCGAGGCCGGACGCCGGAGACGAGCTGGTGAGGCCGGATGCCGGACGCTGGATTGACCGAGGCTGGTGAGGGCGTGAGGCGGAGCGACACACGCCTGGGGAGTGGGGACGGCCGATGGCGCCTAGGGTGGCGGCGCGAGCGCGACGCGCACCTGGGGGCGGGCGGCGGGCGGCGCGCGCGGCACTTCTGGACCCTGGAGCGATTGCAGGTGCGGCACTGCGGCTGCGGGTGAGGGGTGATTGAGGGTTTCAGGTTTATATAGTTAGGGTTGGTTGCTGGGCTCTTAGTGGGTTGCATTACGTCGGGGCCCCGATGGTGCACCACGGTTTAAATCTATGATCCACCCCAAACCCGAAGTCTTTCGGGTACCCGAACCCACAAATCCGTGGGCAAAAAAACAACACCAAAACCGAAACCTGAGGACCCGAAAACCGCGGATATCCGCCCCGAACCCGATCCGCCGCCATCCCTACAAAGCACACACCCAGATCACCACCATTTGTGTACAGTATACTGAATTGTTTTTGTGGTTCAACCTTCAGGGAAGGGGAGAGGTGGAAAAAGGTGCAGAGAAAGGGATTGTGGACAAGATCTCAACTGCCACCACCGCAACTGCACAAAGGGAGGCAATTAGGAAAAGGGAGAAGAGAAAGCGAGCACTGGTAAGGTTCTTGTCAAGAATTCCCCATCGATTTTGTTTGTTGTTGGTAGATGTGCTACCTACAAGTACTAATCATCTGTCAAATTCTGAATGTTGTATTAATGTGCTACTACATACTGTAAAGTTAAGGAGGTTGCTTCTAGCTGCACAATGCCTAAAGAAATCAATATTATCTATGCAGGCTAATGATGGAGGGGGGATTTTGTCATCAGTGAAGCACAAGGATAAGGTCCCAAGACCAAGCGCAGCACCTGCGAAGTGGGTCAAGTCACCACTAGCATCGAAGTCAATTGGAGTCAGGTTGATGTTATCCCCGAGGGTCATTTCCCCTTCTACAACATTGGCAAGGTCTTCACAAGAATCACCGATGTCTCCTTTTATCAACAAAAGAGATCATGGTATGTTCAAACCATTCACAATCAGATTCTAAGAACTTTCAATACCAACAGTATGTTTAAATTACATGAATGGTCTAGCTGCAACCTGGTTTTTCATTGTATGCCTGTATTGTAATTACATAAATGGCAAATTTAATTATCTCAATTATAATCTTTTCTGAAAATATAGTTTTCATGTTAGGATCTTTGCATAGGAATAAATGACGCAGACTTACTTCACATATATGGAAAGAATTTGATCCAATATGTGACAATGGAATGCTAGTAGAGGCTCAGTGTATCCATTGTAATCAATTATTCAAAGCAACCAGAGACATTGGTACAAGTGCATGTGGAGACACTTAAAGACTTGCAAAGGAAAAGCTACATTAGAGCAAATGGTCTCCCAATTGAGTTATGGTATGTCTAAGGCTGATGTGTCTTTGAATGATTGGAAGTTTAATCAAGAAGTGGCTTATGCAGAGTTAGTCAAATTTATTGTCATGCACGAATTGCCATTTAGTTTAGTTGAATATCCCAAATTTAGATCTTTTGTGGATGCCATCAACCCATGGTTTAAGCATGTGTCCAGAACCACTATAAGGTCTTACTGTATTGACTCATATGAGAAAGCAAAAGCAAAGTTAAGAAAGTTGTTTAACTTGTCAACATCTAGAATTTCTCTCACTGCTGACATGTGGACCTTGTTTGGGGAGAAAAATACCAAAGGGGATTTCTCTACACGCGGGGGGAAATATAGTGCGGGCGTGCCAGTGTAAATAAATACACAAAATAAATAGACAAAGAACAAAGTAAAGGAACAATCTTTTATTCATATTCTAATACAAATACATGCTCCCAATATATATGTGCGCTCCATTGCCTGCCGTTGGGCAGATCCGATATGGGCGATGAGTTCTCCTGGTTCCTAGGGCCTCGGAAGGCTCCTAGTTAATTACATCCGCGAGATGAACTCGCGGAATACCTCCGATTAAGCTGCAGTGAGTGGTCGTACTGTTCAATCTTCGCCTCGTGGTCTCCATGCATGATGAGATAATATAGATGAATGTCGGGCGTCGGCATTATCATGGCCTCGTCGGTCCATGGGCCGTCTGGAACGCAGTCGAGATGTCGACGGCGTCCGCCCGTGCCATTCGGCCTCGTCGGTCACGAACGACAAGTGTTGTAGTAGTAGTATTGTTGGTGGAGTGCATGGTGACGCTCGGCTGGACTGAACGGAGACATCTCGGCTGCAGGGTCCTCCCGGTGAGCGGCGTGAACGGCATAGCAGATCAGTCACGGCCTTCCTTCGGTCTTGTACACGCACGTAGAGGAAACACATGCATGCATGCAACTGGTACATCTTCAACCGGTACATCTTCGTTTCTGTTGATGTGGTCGATCGACATGTGTGGACGATCCCAGCAGCGCGGGCTGTTCGAGGACGAGCTCCGACGACGAGACGCTGGCGGTGGTTCAAATCAACGTGACGACGAGTGGTGCCGCGGTGATCGTCGACGAGGGTGCATCAACGATGGCGGCGTCCCTTGCGGCGAGTTCAGCATCTCTTCTCGTAGCGTTCGTGATGACGAGAACATGCAGGTGCCTCACGTGCGATCTGAAAGGCAACATGCAAAAGGATTATGTAGATGTACTAACCTGGGTTACCGATGAGCAGGGAAGTGGTCATCTCGACGACGATACGACGTCAAAGTGCTGCTCGGCGTCGGTGACGTACAACTCCGCCGGCCGGCCGCTGGCGCCGGAGCTCGGTCGACGGCCGCGAACCTTCTTGCCGGTGATCGACGGGCCCTCTCTGGGATGATGCTGTCGGCCAGAGATCGGCGTCGGAGTGCCCGTGCGCAAGACGGGCAGCGCGGTGGCGTGGTGGATTGGCTTGTGGCCCATCTCCTTTTTCCTCCTCGCAGGGGTAGTGCTCCTTTTTATAGGCAGCGGCAGGGAGGAGCTGGTGTCGAGCGCCGCCTCTAGTCCATTGGTGAGCGAGCGAAGCGTCCGGGGGTCGTCGACCGCACGGCTGGCGAAGTTCAAAATTCGAATTCGTTCTTATCCGCGTACTGCTGGGTCACGACGTCGGTGCGTCGAGAAGTTTCCAGAAGCCGGGCCGGCTGGGCCTTCACCATTCTCGTTTGCAAATACGTGTAGCGTATTGGACTTCATACAAGGAACCTGATATGTTGCCTTCATACAAACACCGCTAGCTTCTTCTTAGCCATAGTCACGGTACGTGCGTGGCTGTTGTTGCATGGGCCATGCAGGCCATCAATAGGAGCCCATATTAACAATAAATGATTATTGTGTTAAATCTCCACTAATCAGCCCAATATATCTTGACTTAGTGATCTGAAACCGAAGAGCACACATGCCTGCCAGCCGTGCGAGGCATTTTCCTCACGTGTCATGCATAGTGGCCCTTTAGTTTTATACATATACTTGTGCACGTATTTCGGCGGCAAGAGTGCTCCGGCAAGAGTGTGGAGCATATGTATACTCTAAAACTTGTACGTGAATGTTGATTGCTTCTCCCAACATACATGTATGAGCATATTTTCAAATAGTATTTTGTATACGTGCACAAAATTTTGTCGAACAAATGCCCCCTCACCAAGTAGAGTTGGAGTACGGAGTAACTCGAACTCCACTTGGTGATACTGATTTTGGTATTCCGGCAAGTGTTGCAACTTTGGCTAGTTAGAATATTTCGACATGTTAATCTTCTCCGGTGGGCAATTCGTGCACATCTTGATTGCGCCTGAAAAATCTCTTCCGGAGTGCCCATATCCAGATGGCCGGCGGGGCTCGTAACTTGTGCGCGCAACAGTCGCAGCCTTTCTCTCGGCTGTTTGTTTTCATATTTGCGCCAACAACCACATCCTGATCTTGTAGGTTTCAAGACATAAATACTCACCCTAGAGGGTCATCGAGTACACCAGCACCATTCACATCTTGCCGACGTTCATTCCAGCCCCCAGCGCCGCAAGAGCCCTTTCCTCGGTACTGAGGGTACTTGTGTTCATTGCTTCTACGTATTTTGTTTACTTGTGCAGATAGCAGATTCGTTTATTGACGAGCTGTACCTTGTATTCATCTGAACCGTGTTTAACCGTACTACAGCACCCATAGCGCCTAGCAAGCTTGGATCTTCATCACGCCGCGACAGCAAGGACGCGCTGGAGCACACCGCGAGGTCAAGGACGTGCAGCAGCGTCGTGAGAACAGGGATGTGCAGCAGCGCCGAGAGAACAAGCGTCACGCCGATGGGGCTCGCCGCCAGGAAGAGCAGGAGAATAGCCAGGTCCGGGAGAGCAGCCGAGGTGCCGATTGGGGTTCCAAATCGTCACGCCGCAGCGTCGCAGGACAGTCTGCTGCCCTTGTTGCTCGTGGTGATGGTCAGCAGGCCAAAAGGATCAAGTTTGCTGATGGGAGAGCAGGAGAATAGCCAGGTCCGGGAGAGCAGCCGAGGTGCCGATTGGGGTTCCAAATCGTCACGCCGCAGCGTCGCAGGACAGTCTGCTGCCCTTGTTGCTCGTGGTGATGGTCAGCAGGCCAAAAGGATCAAGTTTGCTGATGGGATCTCTAAAGGAGAGATAAAAGCCGGTGGTTCTTCCAGTGGCGCCGTCATGCGTCCTCCACGAAGTTCTCTACCAAACCCTTTACCTGGCGCCTCGCAATCGTCTGGTGGGTCGTCTTCTCGGCCACGTTATGATCTGGGCCGCGGGGTGTCTTACACACTGTCTCCGAGTCCCCCGAAAGTCGCGAGCTTGAGCGACACTTGCCGCACCAATCCTGTCGTGCCGCCGGGAGGCGACCGTGTCGATGAGGAAAAGCTTGATCTGGATGAAATGCTGGATCTTGACGGAGCAGCCTACAGCAGCGACGAGACTGATGATGATGTGAGTACCACCAGTTTGTTTTCTTTTGCTTTCTTTGTTTTTTTTTGTTTTTTATGAATCACCCAATCCTGTACCGTGCAGTACCACGTTGGGCTGAATCTCAAGAACTTCCCTCCGCTGCCTGCCGACATGTTCCCACTGTTGCCTGCCGACGCCGATTCAGTGCCCAACTTGGGTGACAAATCCATTCCTGCCGACCCTGCTCCTAACGATCTGGAGCCCACGGTACAACTGGCAGGTAGCTAACAACATTTTTTTATTTGTATGAATGAGATCGCATAATTCTTCTTATCTGAGATTTTTTTCCAATGGCGCAGGCAAAGAGGATGAACACCTGTCGCTTGCCGAACGGGCCAGAAAGCTGAAGGGGAAAGAGGTGCTCCAGACTCCCGAGCAGGTCAAGGTGCCGGAGGATGACTTGATGATCCTGCCTTCAAAACCTGCTGAGGTCGAGAAAGGGATGGAGAAAGGGGCATTCGCTCTCCTGGAGCGGATGCGCAAGCTGAGGGAGAAGACTGCGTCTTACGTCTCCAAGCTGGTCTCAGACGGCCCTCGCTTCATGGTCAGTTCGGTCCGCTCTGTCGAAGATGAGCCGGTGACTCCTCCAAGCCTCATCCTCCCGCTAGGAACTCTGGAGGAAGAACGTTCTGCCACCATTGTCGGAAGTGATTTGGCTTGTCTCCACCGCCTGCTGCAGGAAACCCCATTCAACAAGGCGAAAGTGCTTGAGATGATAAAGCTTCCTTATGGGTCACTGGGGGAAGATGTACACTCCGACGCTCCTTGCGGACTTGGAGCTGCTGACCACCCATTTGGGCGCTCTGGCCCAACGACTGGACAATGGGGCCACTTTCGATGAAGTGACCCTCAGCCAGGATGAAGAGAGCGCGCGTACCCACCTACGACGCCTTGAGGATGCATGCTCTGAGGTGGATGCTGAGTTTGCATCCGTCAAGGGCAGTCGTGCCGAGCTGATGGAATATCACCGGAAGGCTGTCTCCTCGAGGGAGAAGCAGGACTTGAAGGTCACCGAGTACAAGACCAAGGTGATGGAGTACGAGGAGAAAGTGAAGACCGCCCAGAAACGTGGAGAGGAGCTGCGGCGCCTGGCATCTCTTGCTGCGGGGAATATTGGGGCCTTTGACAGGGACGTCGAGCTGCAAGGTGACAACATAGGTCGCCTCGTCAAGCTCCGAGATGAGATGAAAAGCCACGCTGCACATGTTGATGAGGAGAAGAAACGTCTCCAGGCCCAGCCGCCAGCTGATGTCGCCATCATCCTGGCATACTCAGTGAAGAAGCAGAACGGGGAGGCAGCAGGAGAACAGTAGAGAGTCGACGTGAGTTTAGCCCAAGAAATAGCAGGCCATGCAGTAATGAGGCCTGAGAGAAGATTTATTTCCTTCAGAGATTGTGTCGTTAGAGTTTGTTTGAATTGTCAGGATCGAGTCCTTGTTTTTTTTGCATACAGGTTGGAGCACTACTGGTGCATCCGTAGGTTAGGTCACAATTTGCTTTGAACAATCATTGGAATGAAAGTCGTTGCTAGTGATACATGTGTTCTACTCGTATTTTTTTTGCATGCTTGTATATATTTTTTTGAAACCTGTGATCTGCATGTGCATGTACGTGTTTTGCAGCCACAGCATCATGGGGCACAGTAGGGACATTTAAAAACCAAATGCACCAGGCAAGCCCATCACGACTGCCTCCTATTTCTCTTGTATTGCTTCCATCTCTATACTTGACGCATGCAGGTCTTTAGAATATCGGCCTTCCTCCGAGCAAAAAATCGTGAAGGCGCCGGACTCCATCTCGAATTTTTTTTAGATCAGGGCCGCAGATACGATTCTTGCTGGCCGGACTATACCGCACCAAGCCGATGGTTGTTGTTGCCCCGCGCTGGCGTGATGAGATCAAGTTGTTAAACTCGATCGCCATCCTCGAGCTGCAGGTTTGATGCCGAATAGTATAGTTTGTTGAGCCATGAGCACTTAGCTGAGTCACGAACATACGAAACCAACTAGGTTCATAACTCCGTCAAGAACCATGTCAAACGTGGGTGATGTGTGGACTTGTGCCGGGGCCGCTTAAATGTTGCGACATTAGCCAGCACGAAGTATGCAATCATCTCAGGCACGTGATGAGAGGGTCGTGCTTTGATGAGATTTTTTTTCAATCTAGTGGTGACCGTTGATTAGCACGGTGCCAGCACGACTGGAAGAAAGGTTTCACAGCTTGACGCTAACCGCACTGGTGCGTCGCACTGCTCCCATAGATGCGAAACGAAGAAACCATGTAGCGCATCTGGTAATTGAGGCCAATCAACTGGTGGCGACCGCCTACATGCCGCGGTGTTCTGCAAGTAGATGAAAGGCCCGAAAGTCTAGCGCGACCCTCTGGGATGGGCCGCACTAATACCCATCTGGTGGTGACCGCTTGATTGTTGCAGTACTCAACGACTAGATAAAAGATTTTATAGCTTGATGCTAATATGCCGATGAACTCGGGGAGTAGTTAATCCTGCAAGTGTTAGCTAGGATAACAAACGACATAATAGAGAAGCTAAACATTGTTAGAACACGTAATGTTTTTTTTTTGTTTTAGAAAATGTTGGCTTTCCCTTTGAGCGCTAGCTATATGTGCGGCTTGGGATACGACTGCCAAAAGACTTAACTGTGAGGCATTGCCTGATGACTGTTATGATGAGTGTATAGAGACGACCCGCTTCGAATACCCCAACCGTGGGCGATGGGAATTCTCACATGAGCCTTCTGGGCATTGAGTAATCACCACCATTCTTCGTACTCTAACGAGAAGTCATAGGTGTGGCTAAGTTCGGGTGATTGGTTTTGGGATATTGGCTAGGTATCTTTGCCTCTGAATTTTGCCGAGGGTGGTGAACAGCTATCCTCCGCCTCCCCACTTCTTTGCTTGATATTGACTTGATCATTGTTTGAATTGAGGTCATCTACTTTGGAGACCTTTGAGACGTGAAATTTGTCGAGTCATTTGACACATAACCCTTGTCTTCTCGAGAACTTGGAGATAGCTGCTCACCTTTATGTGACTAAGTGAAACCTCGCAGGCATTTATTGTTTCTGGTCCTGTCGTATGGACCTCCCTGGGCCCACTACCTCGGTGGGTGCCAGGGCTGACTACTCGGTGGGCCCCTGGGACTACCCGGCTTGCGCTGCACGGCACCTGATGGCGTGGAGAACAAGGACTACAGAGGAGAAGTACTCGGTTAGGAAGCTGTACATGTCTCGCACTGTATGGAAGACTCCTAGACGTACTCGACTAGTACTCTCTCCCTACTCCGACTTGTAACCCTGCCTCCTGGACTATATAAGGCGAGGCAGGGACCCCTCTCTAGACATCTCATCTCACGGCGTACAATTACACCACCTTGTAATCGTACCCAATCAATCCAGAGCTACGCAATATACAGGACGTAGGGTATTACGCACCTCGCGGCCCGAACCTGTCTAAATTGTGTGCCACGTGTCTCTTCCTTCGAGTTACCGATCTCGGCGAGGCCATATTCATCTACTTCGGGTACTCCCCTTAGTAAGTTGCCGGTCTAAAACACCGACAGCTGGCGCGCCAGGTAGGGGCTCTCGCCCAAGATCACATGGCGAACTCGACGGCTCCTGTCTACTTCAAGCCAACCGTCGCCTTCAACCGCGGCGACACCTTCGTTTTCGGCGCTTGGGTCTGCACTGCTGACGGCGCGGGATCCTTCCAGCGCCGCCTCACCATGCCGCCCAACCCGGAGACCGGCTTCGTGATGCTTCCTGAAGTTGTCACAGGCGAACTCGCCGGCAAGTTCGGCGAAATTTCGCTCTTCGACCATCACGCTGACTTCGAGCTCGAGTCCGTTTCCAACTCGAACTCGACGTCTCCATGGGCTATCGCATGCGAGCCGGCTGCTCCGCCATCGCATGTGGTCCCACCACCCCGTGAGTGCTCCACGCGTGGTCCCCGCATCCTCAGCAGGGCCCGCACGGAGGCTCCCTCTTTGCGCCGGGCCGGCAAGGAGCCCGTACCCGAGTACAACTCGGACTCCGACACCGCCCCCGGCCGCGCTTCGGACTCCAACCCCCTCTTCGGGTTCTACTCGGATTCCGCGTACGAGTTCGACTTCGGGTCGGACCCAGAGGATTCCGAGTCCGAGGACAGCACTACTGAGCATCCCTTATCAGGGGCGGCCTCTGGGCTGGTTATAACGTCCACGCTCGCCGGAAGATTCGTCTACTGGCCAGACCGCAAGCCCGCTGACCTGATAAGTGGAGACTCACGCTACGTCGCCTACATCGACTCGCTCCCGTTCCAGGAGGGAACACCGCTTGCCCGAGCTGACTCGAACACCCCAACTGAGGTGGCGGCCTCTGAGTCCAGCCTTGGCACCCCTGATCGCCAAGTCTTCATGGCTGCCGGCGACACGCCAGGACCTTCAGGGACGGCTCAAGACAAGTACCTTGAAGACATCTCCGCAGACGAGCTGTCTGCTGATGCACCTGCAGATGAGACGGCCGCCAACAGGGACGCTCGACGTGAGCGTAACAGGAAGCGCAGCGAACGGCGCCGGCGTCTTCGAGACAACCTCCCCATCCGCAACCTTGCGGAAGCTCTCGAGGCGGTCGAGAGCAGAGTACACACTACCCCCGAGCAATGCCTCATGTCGATCACAGCGATCGCACGCCAGGCCCAGGGAATACGCGCCGGAGAAGTCATCGCCAAGCTCGCTGAAGACGCTTACTTCATGCGGGTCGACAACAGGGTCAACCAGCCTCCTCCCGCCAGGAACCGCGACAACGAAGCTACAAGTCGCAGCGCCGACCTCGGTCGCAACCGTACTCGAGCTGAGCTCCCGGCTCAACCCAACCGTACGCGCGCAAACGCCGGCGGACCCTCACAGGGTGGCAACAGCAACCGCGAGGTCGTCCCTCACCGCGCCCATGGCGGCGGCGGCCGTGACCCTGACGGCGGCGGCAGCGACGACAGAAGCTCCAACCACGGAGCCAACAGGAAGGCCGGCGGCGGCGGCAGTCGCGGCGGTCGTGACCACGCGAACAGCCACGCCTCCGGAGCCTCACAGGGCGGCTACGACGCCCGCCAGAAGATTGAGGAGCTGCGGCGGAAGAAGTTAGCCACTGCAGGCGACAACGACGGCTTCCCCGCCTTCTCACCTCGACTTCGCAACTTGCTCCTCCCCGACAAGTTCAAGCCTTTGGGGATCACCAAGTACGACGCGAAGCAGGACCCCATCCAGTGGCTCAGGTGCTACGCCCTCTCCATCGAGAACGCTGGCGGGAACAACGACACCAAGTGCCTCTACTTCCCCTTCTGCCTGGACCAAGCCCCACTCACATGGCTCGAGTCGCTGGACAAGACTCGATCGACAAGTGGGACCAGCTGAAGGAGCAGTTCACCAGCAACTTTGCGGGCGCCATGGGCCGATCGGGTACTCGCATGGACCTGGCCATGGTCAAGCAGGAACAAGGCGAGACCCTCCGCAAGTACATGCGCCGCTTCTTCGACAAGCGCGCTACCGTAGTCGACGTCACCGACAAGGAGGTCATCGACCTCTTCCAAGAAGGCCTCTACCACCGCCGCACCTTTGAAGACTTCGGTCGTCGCCGCCCCAAGTCCATCCCCCACCTCAAGGACATGATCACGTCCTGGGCGGATGAAGAAGACAATGCTAACGCCAAGTACGACGCCATCCGTGGCAAAAACAAGCAGAACACGGGCGGCGGCAGCGGCAACAACGGGAACCAAGGCGGTCGCAACAACAACAACTACTCGGGTCCCAACCGCAAGCGCAAGCCAGACAACACTGTCGCGGCTATCCAGCGCCCTGCGAAGGAGAACTCGAGGAAGAACTCCGGCGGCTTCAAAGACTTGCTGAAGGAGAAGTGCCCGTGGCATCTGAACGGCAACCACACCACCGAGCAGTGCTACCAACTCAGGCATGCACTCAAGGGTACTCCAGAGCCACCGCACCCTCACGACAAGAAAGGCAAGAAGAAGAACGACGGAGACAACAACGACTTCCAGGAACCCGACAAGACTGTCAACGTCCTCTTCGGCGGACTACCCAGCAGGCGGGAGCAAAAGGCTACCCGTCGAGAAGTCATGAGCATTGAACTAGCGGTCCCGACCCCTCTCAGGCGGTCGGAGGTACCCATTACCTTCTCCCGCGCGGATCAATGGACCAGCTTCTCCGAACCAGGGCGGTTTCCTCTTGTCCTGAAGCCAGTGGTCGCGGGCTCCAAGCTCAACAAGGTCCTCATCGACGGTGGAAGCGGGCTCAACGTCCTTTTCACCAAGACCTTGAAGAAGATGAAGCTCGACATCACCCACATGCTCATCAAGAGCAACACGCCCTTCTACGGCATCGTCCCCGGTAACGCGGCTATCCCACTGGGCTCAGTGGTCCTGCCAGTTACCTTCGGGGAATCTCGGGACAACTACCGTACCGAGTACATCAAGTTCGAGGTCGCGGACTTCGAGACATCCTACCATGCCATCCTCGGCAGACCGGCCATCGCCAAGTTCATGGCGGTGCCCCACTACACCTACTTGGTACTCAAGATGCCAAGCCCAGCGGGTGTACTCTCTCTCCAAGGGGACTTGAGGATCTCCCACGACTGCGATACGGAAGCCGTGGAGATCGCCTCTACAAATCAAGTACCCAACGCTATGATGGAGGTCTACGCTGCGTCGAAGAAGCTTGCTACAAGTGAACTCGACATCCCTGAGAAGTCTGACAAAGCCAACAGGCCTCAGCCAGCTGAGGAGGTCCTGGTCAAGACGATCGACCTCGGGACAGGCGACTCTAGCAAGACCACCACCATCGGGGCCGGCCTTGACCCCAAATAGGAAGACGCGCTCATCAACTTCCTCCGAGTTAACCGCGACATCTTCGCGTGGAAGCCAGCGGACATGCCAGGAGTGCCCAGGGAGTTGATTGAGCACTGCCTCAACGTCGATCCTAAGGCCACCCCCAAGCGACAACACCTCCGACGTTTCGCCGACGACAGACGGGATGCCATCAAGAAGGAACTCGCCAAACTACTCACGGCTGGCTTCATCAGAGAAGTCTTCCATCCTGAGTGGCTCGCCAACCCCGTCCTCGTCCGCAAAAAGAACTCGAACGAGTGGAGGATGTGCGTCGACTACACTGATCTCAACAAGCACTACCCCAAGGACCCCTTCGGGTTGCCGCGGATTGATCAAGTCATCGACTCCACGGCGGGCTGCGACCTGCTCTGCTTCCTCGACTGCTACTCCGGGTACCACCAGATCGCGATCAAGGAAGAAGACCAGGAGAAGACCGCGTTCATCACCCCGTTTGGCGCGTACTGCTACACGACCATGTCCTTCGGGTTGAAGAACGCCGGCGCTACCTACCAACGAGCTATCCAGGCCTGCTTCAAGAGGCAGCTCAACAAGAACGTCGAAGCCTACGTGGATGACGTGGTCGTCAAGACCAGAAACTCCAGTACCCTCATCGACGACCTTGAAGAGACTTTCGCATCCCTGCGCGAGTACCGCTGGAAGCTCAACCCGAACAAGTGCGTCTTCGGCGTACCTTCGGGCAAACTACTCGGCTTCATCATCAGCCAACGCGGCATCGAAGCCAACCCCGAGAAGATCTCCGCCATCACCAGCATGAAAGCTCCCACGTGTATCAAAGACGTCCAGAAGCTGACCGGGTGCATGGCGGCCTTGAACAGATTTATCTCGAAGCTTGGAGAACGGGGCCTTCCCTTCTTCAAACTACTCAAGCACCAAGAGAAGTTCGTGCGGACCCCAGAGGCGGACCAAGCCCTTGCTCAGCTCAAGGACTTCCTATCGAAGCCACCAGTCCTCACGGCTCCTCGCAAAGGCGAGCAGCTATTGCTCTACCTTGCTTCGACTACTCATGTGGTCAGTACTGCCGTCATAGTTGAGCGGCAGGAAGACGGCCACGCCTACCCAGTCCAGCGCCCAGTCTACTTCGTCAGCGAGATCCTGTCAGAGTCCAAGGCATGCTACCAGCCTGTGCAGAAGCTCCTGTACGCGGTACTCATCACCTCGCGGAAGCTACGACACTACTTCCAGGAGTACTCTATCTCCGTCGTCACCGACTACCCGCTCGGCGACATCCTGCGGAACCAAGATGCTACTGGAAGAATCTCCAAATGGGCAGTCGAACTCGGCGCCCTCACCATTGACTTCAAGCCACGCACAGCCATCAAGTCACAGGCGCTAGTCGACTTCATGGCGGAGTGGTGGGAGAATCAGCTACCTACTCCAACCGTGCGGCCAGAGCATTGGGTGATGTACTTCGACGGCTCACTCAACCTCGAGGGCGCAGGTGCAGGGGTACTCCTGATCTCTCCAACGGGCGAACAACTCAAGTACGTCCTGCAGATCTTCTGGAAGGTCTCAAACAATGAAGCCGAGCACGAAGCTCTCCTACACGGGCTCCGCCTCGCGGCTTCACTGGGCATCAAGCGGCTACTAGTCTGCGGCGACTCCGCAGTGGTCATCAACCAAGTCAACAAGTCCTGGGACCGCAATAAGGAGAACATGGACGCCTACTGCCTAGAGGTCCGCAAGCTCGAGAACAAGTTCTACGGTCTCGAATTCCACCACATCGTCCGCGACAACAACGTTGCAGCGGACGTCCTGTCGAAGCTTGGATCTACCCGCGCTCAAGTACCAGCGGGTGTCTTCGTTCACGAGCTCCACGCGCCATCCATCCCGGAGCCGGCGCCACCGACCACTGTCCCAGCGCATCCGCCAGCTGGACAGGAGGTCATGATGATCGACGTGGACTGGAGGCAACCCTTCATCGACTACCTCAGCGAGCAGAAGGTTCCCTCGGACAAGAACTTGGCTGAGCAGCTCATCCGCCGCGCCAAGTCCTACGTCCTCGTCGGAGACAAGCTTTACAAGCGGGGCGCATCTTCTGGAGTACTCATGAAGTGCGTCCCCAGGCAAGAAGGCAAGGACATCTTGGAGGAGATCCACAAAGGCGTCTGCGGCAACCATGCGTCTTCCCGCACACTGGTCAGCAAGGCCTTCCGGCGAGCTTTCTACTGGCCCACAGCTCTGGGCGACGCTGAAGAACTCGTCAGAAGGTGCCAAGGATGCCAATACTTCGCCATGCAGCAACACGTCCCAGCCTACAAGCTAGTCACCATACCGCCAACCTGGCCCTTTGCTTGCTGGGGGCTCGACATGATTGGGCCACTGCCAACTGCGCCAGGTGGTTTTAACAGAGTACTGGTGGCCATCGACAAGTTCACCAAGTGGATCGAGGTCAAGCCGGTCACATGCCCCAAGGCTGACAGAGTACTCGACTTCCTGGATGAACTCGTGCATCACTACGGACTACCCCACCGCATCATCACAGACCTGGGCTCCAACTTTAACAACCACCAGTTCTGGGAGTACTGCGAGAACAGCGGGATCGACGTCCGATATGTCTCCGTTGCCCATCCTCGGGCCAACGGACAAGTCGAGCGCGCCAACGGGATGGTGCTCGACGCTCTCAAGAAGCGGCTACACGATGCTGCTAATTCCAAAGGAGGCAAGTGGATCAAGGAACTACCCAACGCACTCTGGGGGCTACGTACTCAGCCTTCCAAGCCAATGGGGCAATCCCCTTACTTCCTGGTCTACGGCTCCGAAGCAATCCTCCCCGCTGATGTCATATGGAACTCACCAGCAGTGGAGCACTATGACGAAGGCGTCTCTGAAGACAGCAGACGAGTTGACATCGATGGACTCGAAGAAGCTCGCTGCGCTGCCCTCGTCCAATCAGCAAGGTACCTGGAGGGTATCCGACGCTACCACGACCGCAACGTCAAGGAACGCTCCTTCAACGTCGGAGATCTCGTCCTCCGTAGTATCCAGAACACGGAAGGACTACACAAGCTCAGCTCCCCCTGGGAAGGTCCCTTCACAGTTGCAAAGGTGACCGGGCCGGGCTCCTACCGCCTCCAGACACTTGAAGGCGAAGATGTCAACAACTCGTGGAACGTCGACCAGCTCTGTCGGTTCTACGCTTAGTCTACACGACTACTCCGAGGCTCAAGTCTACACGACTACATCAAGACCCCTCCGCCGTAAGCGGCCTCCGGGTCTTGGCTCCAGTCTCCGGACTACTCCTTCGCCGTAAGCGGCCTCCGGGTCCAGGCACTAGTCTCCGGACTACTCCTCTCCAGGATCCAGCCCGCGCGGCTACCTACGGATCCTGGGCTGCGACGAGCGACAAAGGACTCTAGCAGCGGTCTACTAAGAGACCATGTACTCCTAGATCCAGCCTACACGGCTACTTACGGATCTACTGCTGTAAGCGCCTACTCGCCCTAGCACCACTTAGCCGTAGGCGGCCTCCGGGTCCTGGCGACTACTCTGTAACTACGGCCCTGGCCATCCAGGTGTACTTCTTCAGTAATAAAGTTTGATTGTTCATCAACTTCTTTACTGTCTACTTCCCTCAACGGGACTACTGCCGAGTACGACTACTCGCGACAACTCCACGATGGGACTCCGCACTCTGAGATCACGACTACGAGTACTCATTGATGGAACTTTTGTTCATTAATACTTAAACAATTTCATTACAATTGTTTTTGTACATATACTGCTACGAGCTAACTATTATAGGACTACTGGAGGTTAAGCTTATCGACGACTTGTTCCGCAATGGGCGCCATCTGCTCCAGCAGCTCCGCATACTGCTCGTCTGTACAGTTGGCGGCTAGTCCGCCAGCGACTACATCCACGGGCGCCTTCGGGAAGTAGGACTTCATGAAGGCCAGCACCTGGTTCGGGATCGACTTCGCCAGATGCTTCACGTAGGCCGCCAGCCGGCTGGGGGCTTCCTTCAGTCGATCCACCAGCGGTGCTATCTTGGGGCCGCCAGGATGAGGCACCAGGAGTCTTGCGATGGGGAGCGCGGCTTCTTCAAGCTCCTTCAGCTGGGCCCGCAGCCCCTCGCAGTCCTCGTTCAGCTTCTGCAACGATTTGTAGCAGTTGACGAGGTCACGATCGGAGGCAATACGAAGCTCCATGTGCTTGTCGCACTCGTAGGCAAGCTCCTTATAATCTAACTCGAGTACCTGGCGGGCCTCCTGCTCCCGGTAGAAGAGGTTCTTGAGATCCGTCTCTGAAGCCTTCAACTGATCTACCCGGGTTTCAAGCTCTGCAAACAACAAGGAAAGCGGGTTAGACTACCTCTCGACCTCCAACAAGTACTCAACAAGACAAGTGGTGTACCTTTGTTCTTGTTGCGAAGCGACTTGTTCTTCCGCACCAAGTCGTCGCCCTTCGCCTGCATCTCCTGGATGTCGTTGTGATACTTGGCGAAGGCGGTATCAAGCTTGGACTGCATAGCGGCTGCGTGCTTCCGGGACTTCACGAGTTGGTCCTCCAGCGCCTCAGCCCGAAGCACCGCGTCGCCGAAGCCTTGAAGCATGCTGGACTTCTCGCGGGACCTCTCCACGACGTCATGCACAGACAACATATGTCAAATGGGTACTCAACGCTAGAGGATTGACTACTCAGGAGTTAAGACTACTCACCTTCATCCACTGCTCGGCTTGGCGGACCGCCTCCAGGTGCCTGGCCACCATTGCCGGGTCGACCAAGTCGTCTGCCAAGAGCTCGACGTCACCACGACTACTCGTGGCGGCCTCAGTCATCGGCGCAGAGCGGATGGGCTCCGCGTCTTGGATCTCCGGGGAGCGGACGACCACCTCCAGAGCGGGTTCTGGCGGCGCGGTGGCCTCCTCTCCTCCGGTCGCTGTGGCGGCCTCTCCGACGGCCACCTCCATCAGCTCGGGGGCTCCTCTAGCAGCCTCCTGCACCTCTGGTGTCAAATTCTCCATGGGCACCGCCGCTGGGATTTCGCTCCCTTCGGCTTCAGCACCTGTCAATAAGAAGACAAGTGCATCAGCTACTATGACTACTCTTTGGGGGCACTACAGCCTCAGCAGAGTACTCACCTTCGACCACGCTGGCTTCAGGCAACGTAGCCTCAGCAGCCGGCACTCCGGGCTCCGCCTGAGGGGTGGGAGCGGACTCCTCGGCGGGCGGCGCGGCTTCTTCTTCCGCCACCGCCGCAGAGGGTTCATCCCCCTCCCAGGACAGATCCGTCGACTTCCTGCAGAGTACACAAGTCGATTGTCAGTCAAGCAAGACTACTACATCAAGTACTACTCGGGAAGATCCAACACTTACAGGCTTGACCGGACTATCGTCACGGTCGGGGCGCCGAGGATGCTGGCGATGTCCACCAGTCCAGCCTCGACGGGTGCTTCCTCTTGCGCCTCTGCGGCCGCTGCTCCTTCTGCAGTGCCAGCAGCCGGTGCAGCGCTCTCCTGCGCCCCTGCGGCCACCACTTCTTCCGCAGCAGCAGCTGCGGGCTCCATGCTCTCCTGAGGAGCAGGGGGCTGGCGCTCCATCTGCGCCAAAAGCTCTTTGACAGTGGGGGCTGGGTTGCGACTCCCAGCGGCTTCCCCCACCGTATCCCATTCGCCTTCATCGCCCTGATCAGTGGGCTCTGTAGGCGGCAACTCCTGCGAAGCAAGGAAAGTTCATCGTCAACAAGTGAACTCGAGACACGAGTACTCGACTGCACTACTCAAGACGGCGTACCTCTTGGGGCGTGGTCTCAGAGACCTTCAACTTCTTCGACATGCGCTTGCGGGCGGGGTTGCGCGGCTTCCGCGGCGGCGCGGCCAGACTAGCCTCTAGGCTAGCCGGTGGATCCTGCACGAGGGGCACGTGAGGTAGGCCAGGACGGCTGAACCTCGACCGCAGCTGGAAGCGGTCCTGCAGCGTCTCCTCGTCGTCGTCCTCGTCGGACGTGTCCTCCACGACAACGGTGTCGTCTCCTTCGCCGACCTCCCGCCGCTCCTTGGCCTTGGTCTTCCCCTCCTCGGGGATCTCGACTTCCTGAGGGGGCGGCGGCGGCTCGGAGACGAACTTCTTCAAGTCATCCTGTAAAGACACAACTTATCAGTACGACTACTCACACGGAATGAGTACTCGGCACGGGGTACGGCTACTTACCTCCTTTGGCAGGCGCGCGGCGGAGTACTCCGAGACGGGGCACGCCGTGTACGGTGGCATGTCCTTGAAGATCCGCGCCAGCCTGTCAACAATGTCGTCGTCGTCGACTTCATCTCCAGGCATCCGCGACGTGTCGTTGTCGCCGGTGTACTCGAATCCCAAGGTGTCGTGAGCCATCAGTGGCTGCACCCTGCGCTTCATGAAGCTGAAGGCCACGTGCTCGGCCCTCAGCCCGGTTTCTCTCAGCGCCTTGATCCGCGCCAACAACTCGGGGAGCTGGATCCCCTCCTGCATCGTCGGCTCCGTGTTCCACCACGGGCGATGCTTGGGCTGCTTCCCGCTCGGCTTCGGTAACCCTGGGTGGTGGTTCGTGATGTAGAACCATTTCGCCTTCCAGTCTTGGTTGGAGTCGATGAGCTTGTATGAGAGGTACTGCTCGGCGGCGTCCTCCCGCATCTGGATTCCCGCTCCACCGACTACTCGCGGGTTGCTGGCGCTCGGTTGCGGCTTCACCCGGAAGAACTTCCGGAACAAGATCCAATGGGGCTTGATCCCGAAACGCTTCACAGAAGTGGACGAAGACGGCGGTGTGGAAAATACCGTTGGGGTTGAGGTACTCGATGCCGTAGTACCCCATGAGCCCCTTGAAGAAGTTGCTCGCCGGGAGCGCGAGCCTGCGCTCCGCGAAGCGCGCGAACATCGGGATCTCGTCTTCGCTTTTCTCCATCGGGTACGGATCCCCGGCGGCGGCCCTCCACATGTCCACCTCCTTCTCGCGGATGAATCCACTGTTGAGGAGGGCCAGCAAGTCTTCGGTCTTCGCTTTCGACTTCTTCCACTCGTGGTTCGGATCTGGCCGCGGTGGGGACATCGGCGGTGCTGCCCCTGCGGCAGATCCGGCGGCTTCGTCGCGGCTCCTCTTCTTCCCGCCGGTGGTCTTCGTGGTCTTGGATGGCGACGGCTTCATCCTCCAAGTGCACGGCGTCTTCACGCGCATTCGCTCGGGGGCTACTCCGGTGGCTCTGGACGGCGGCGCACTCAGATCTACAGCGGCGGCGGCGTGCGCTGGTGGCGATTCTGGCCAAGATCTATTTGAAATGGCTACAGCTGCGTAGGGTGAAAAACCCTAAGGGTTTTGGCTTCTATTTATAAGTCAACTCGGCCCTCCAACGGCCGGATGGATAAGTCTGCACTCGGCTGACTCAGCGGCCGCGCGTGACTCTTCGTATTCTACCAGTCGACGCGCCTCACCTCGGGGGCTCGGCTACTTCTATTCGACTACCTGGGAAGCGACAAGACTTAGGAGCATCTCAGGACACATTCTACAAGATGACCCTTCAATTCGAGAGGAAGTACTCGACTCAAGGCTCGGGGGCTCCGTGCCACGTGTCCTTCGGTTTTTTCTCCGGATTTTTCGGGATATTCTTGCCAAGATTTCAGATGGACCCTCAGCCAGAGCCTACAACTCAACCTAAGGCTCGGGGGCTACTCCATATGGAGTGCGATTTTGCAATCGCACTTCCATATCAGCTTCGGCTTCAAGACAACACGGGCATTGTTGAAGACCTTAGAGGGCAGCACTCGGGGACGCTTGGGACTACTCGAGAAGGCTTCAGGATTGCTAAACATCAGCTGGAGTACATTCCAGCCTCGGGATGCTTCGACTACTCTTGAGGACTTTTGACTTGTAGTACTCGGGGACGCTTGAGGACTACTCGTTAAGGCCGTCAAGACTACTTGAAGCTATCCTTCTCGACTACAAAGTACTCGGGGGCTTGTCGTATGGACCTCCCTGGGCCCACTACCTCGGTGGGTGCCAGGACCGACTACTCGGTGGGCCCCTGGGACTACCCGGCTTGCGCTGCACGGCACCTGATGGCGTGGAGCACAAGGACTACAGAGGAGAAGTACTCGGTTAGGAAGCTGTACATGTCCCGCACTGTATGGAAGACTCCTAGACGTACTCGACTAGTACTCTCTCCCTACTCTGACTTGTAACCCTGCCTCCCGGACTATATAAGGCGAGGCAGGGACCCCTCTCTAGACATCTCATCTCACGGCGTACAATTACACCACCTTGTAATCGTACCCAATCAATCCAGAGCTACGCAGCATACAGGACGTAGGGTATTACGCACCTCGCGGCCCGAACCTGTCTAAATTGTGTGCCACGTGTCTCTTCCTTCGAGTTACCGATCTCGGCGAGGCCACATTCATCTACTTCGGGTACTCCCCTTAGTAGGTTGCCGGTCTAAAACACCGACAGGTCCCTTGTTTTCACCTCCCGGGGTGGCAAGAGGCTGCACACTTAGTGAACTTGTGTTGCACCAGGTAGCCCTTTCTTGCTCTTTTCCTATGGTCTTCCCTGGGATGCGTTGCTCCGTGCTAGAAGTACAAAGAGCATGTTGACCTCGCTGCTAGGAAGTAACCCAATTGTTATTCCCACTGCCCCCAGCGGGGTATGCTTGGCAGGCGTCGTATGTTGCACAGAGGATGGAACGTGGTTGGCTTTGCTCTTTCCGAGTATAGTTCCAAGGCAGTCGAGTCTTACACCGCAGCTAGGCACTATTATGGGAAAGCCATTTTGTGTTGGACATGTGAAGTCCATTTTGTTAGACGGCAAAAAGAAAAGGAGTCGAGCATGCAACTATTAATGCACGTCGACGGAATCAGGGGCAAAAGATTTTATGAAAAATATTTTTTCAAGAACCTCCCATTGATTGGAGGCATTGGCCGGACACCTTGTTGATCAATGAGTTGATAGGCACCTCCATCATAAGCTTGCTCGATGACGTATGGTCCTTCCCATTTAGGCTCAAACTTGCCCTTCGTCTTGCGTGTGACGACAATGGGGCGCCGAAGTACGACCACTAGTTCACCTTTCTTGAATACTCGTCGTTTGACAAGTTTATTGTACGCTCTCACCATGTTCTGGCGATACAACTCCAAATCCTGCAGGGCGTAGAGACGCTCCTCTTCCAATGCATCAAGCTCCTGGAACCGAAGGCGAATTTGCTCATCCTGAGTGAGCCCTTCGTGGAGAGCCACGCGCAATGATGGTAATTGGACTTCTAGTGGTAAGACTGCTTCACACCCATATACGAGAGAGTACGGGGTGGCTTGTGTTGGGGTACGAACAGTGACACGGTATGCCCATAGAGCCTCGAAGAGCCGATCATGCCAGTCTCTTTTATGTTTATGCACAGTCCTTTTTAGTATCTTACCAAGGGTCTTGTTGAAAGCCTCGATCGCTCCATTTGCTTGAGGGTAATAACCAGTTGAGTAGTTCCACTTTATTTTGTATTTCTCCATGAACCTGTACATTTTATTAGATCTGAATGCCTTACCATTATCCGAAGTGACACGATGAGGGACTCCAAAGCGATATATGATTTGTCGCTCCAGAAAGTTGATAACATTGGGGCTCTTCACTTCGCGGAGTGGCACAGCTTCGGCCCACTTGGAGAAGTAATCTGTAGCAGCCAAAATAAAGTGATGGCCTGCTGAGGAGGGAGGATCAATCGGTCCAATAACATCGATTCCCCAAGCATCAAATGGCCATGAGGGGATCGTCGGATGGAGTGGAAGAGGTGGCTGATGCTTGAAGTCGCTATGAATCTGGCAACCATGACATGTCTTTGCAACTCTTAAGCAATCTTCCATGATGTTGGGCCAATAGTATCCAGCAAGACGGATGCTATGATACATTTTTGTCCCACTTTGGTGTCCTCCGCAAACACCATGGTGTACCTCCTTTAGAACTTGGTCAGCTTCACTTCGGTTGACACATCGGAGTAGGACTCCATGCCCATGGATCTCCTATAGAGGACACCCGCCTTGTAGATATAAGAAGGGAGACGTCATTGTAGTTGGCGCCTTTCGACAGGATCATTTGGAAGGCTGCCGTGCTTGAAATAATCGAGGAAAGGTCTAAGCCAATCTCCCTCTTCAACGACGTTCGTGGTGATGGTGTTGACTTCACACTCTTCTGGGATAAGCTCCAGGACAGCTGGGAGGAGCCATCTTTCTTCTACAGTAACCTGTGCAGATTCACCTTCTGGAAAGATAAGTGTTGCAGCAAGCTTCGCTAGAGCATCCGCGGGTGCATTCCTGCTTCGGGGGACATGTAGAACTTCAATATGCTTGAATTTTTCCATAAGTTTCCGGGCCACTTTGAAGTATGGCACCAGTTCAGGTTTACGAACCTCATATATTTCATTTATTTACCGAACTACAAGTTGAGAGTCTCCATGAACTCTTAGGGAACTTACCACCATGGATAGTGAGAGAAGAAGGCCGAATATAAGCGCTTCGTACTCTGCTTCATTATTGGAGCATTCTTCTTTAAGAAGGGAGAATGAATGGTACATCACTCCACCTTGTGGGGTTTTGAATACTAACCCGACTCCAGCTCTCTGCCATGGGGTGCCGTTGGGATCAGCTTCTATGCGTGAGGCTCCATCGAAGTGGAGCTCCCATGGGGCTTCAAGCTCCGCGGTGAAGACCTCTTCATCTGGTAGGTCAGTGATGAGTGGGGAATCATCAGGTACCGGATGCGCTGCAAGAAAATCCGCGAGAGCTTGCCCTTCAACTGACTTTTGAGGGACAAAGGTAATATCAAACTCCGACATAAGCAGAGCCCATTTCCCAAGTCGCCCAGTAAGCACAGGCTGACTTAATACATACCTTATTGGATCCGCTCTTGCAATGAGCTGGATTTCATGAGCGAGCATGTAGTGCCTTGGCTTCTTCAGTGCAAAAATCAAAGCTAAACACACCTTCTCTATGGGGGAATAATTGCATTCTGCCCCCACCATAGTACGACTAAGGTAGTAACACGCCACTTCTTTTCCTTCATCATTGTGTTGTGCGAGAAAAGCGCCTATCGAGACAGGCTGCACTGCAATGTAGAGGATGAGAGGGCGCCCTTTTACAGGGGCTGCCAAAACAGGAGGATTGAGAAGGTACCTTTTTATGCTATCAAAGCAAGTTTGGCACTCCTCATCCCATACAAATGGGGCGCCTTTCTTCATGAGTTTGGAGAAGGGTTGGACGCGCCCAGAGAGGTTGGAAATGAACCGTCGTATGTACGCCAGCTTCCCTTGTAGGGTCCTCAACTCTTTGAGCCCCCGAGGGGGTGGCATGTCATAAATGGCCTTGATCTTCTTAGGTTCAATCTCTACGCCTCGGTGACGCACCACGAAGCCAAGGAAGACACCTGACTGGACAGCAAAGGCACATTTTAGTGGATTCATCTTTAATTGATGTCGACGTAATCGTTCAAAGACAACTCGTAGGTCGTCTTTATGATCCTTACGTTCTTTTGACTTCACAACCATGTCATCGACATAGCACTCCACTGAGTGGTGGATAAGATCACCGAGGATATGCTGCATGGCACGCTGGTAGGTGGCGCCTGCATTCTTCAACCCGAATGGCATTACCGTATAGTAGAAATTTCGTTTTGGCGTTCTAAAAGCCGTGTCATAAGCATCGTGTGGGTCCATCTTTATTTGATTGTACCCAGATGACCCATCCATAAAGGACAGGGCAGCAAAGCCTGTAGTAGCATCAACGACCAACTCTGTGATCGGTAAGGGGAAATCATCTTTGGGACAAGCTCGATTTAAGTCACGGAAGTCCACGCAGACTCGAATTTGTCCATTCTTCTTCTCGACGGGGACGATGTTGGCGAGCCACTATGGGTATTGTATCTCTTTAATGAACCCAGCCTTTATGAGTTTATCAACTTCAGCAATTACTTGATCTTGGAATTCTGGCCGTAAGGGCCGTGACGGTTGCTTTACTGGACGGAATTGCGGGTCAATCGCCAACTTGTGAGTGGCGACACGCGGGTCCAATCCGGGCATCTCCTTATAGTTCCAGGCGAAGCAATCCCGGTATTCCGTCAGGAAGCTTCGGTATTCTTCTCGTTCCTCCTCGGAAAGTGAGGCACTAACAAATATGGGCCGCGGGTCATCCTTTGTGCCAAGGTCGATTTTCACGAGCTCATCAATAGTGGGCTGCCCCCCATCTTCAAGTTCTTGAGGTGCTAAAATAACTTCATGCTCTTCATTGGCTTTAGCATTAGCTACCTCTGGGAAGTGTTGTTGGTGTGGGGCTTGGTATGAGCACCCTGCCTCATCACTTGTAGTTGTCGTTGTGGTGAAACAATGTATGTAAACATCCTCGGGGTCCTCCTCTTTGCCATGATCGGAGACGCCCTTGTTACGATACCCGAGCCCAAACTTGGGTTGAGTCTTACCCCTTCTTTTAACAAAATCTTTAGATTGTGCCCACGATTCCTCGCACACGGTAGGCGGTGGCGGCATCCTTTTATTCTGTTGCAGTGCGATCCCGGCATTTTCCAATAGGCGAATCATTCTTGGCTCCGCCTTCATGGTCGTCAATACTTCCTCCATATCGGAGTCAACATTAGGAAGTTCAAAAATAGACTCGCACTCTTGAGCTTGAGGGACCTTGTAGAATATGGTCCGTGAAGTAGAAGTAGACAAATCAGGGGTTGCCCACACTTCTAGCGGAGTAGTTACCGACTTGTAAAGTGATGGGGGCTGTATGCATCCAGCTTCCCTAATGGCATTTTCAATCTCTTTGACTCTTCTCCTAACAAATCCTTTTTGCGTAGGTATGGCTTCCATGCTAGGACTCCCTCGTTCCTGCTGTGGTAGGATCGATGGAGCATCATCTCTGTTCGTGAGGAACTTGCAGCCTATTTGTACACCTGTGGAGCTCCCAATAGTTAGTGAGGTGGGCACTTCTCTTATAGCATTTGATGAATGCTCCTTAGAAGAGAAAGCAGTGAGGCTTAATAGAGGTTTCGTACTTGGCCTCAATGTGATAGGTGTCAACGCAGTAGGTCTCGCCTTCAACAGAAGAGGTGGAGTTGCTGTTGAAGTAGAATTCGCATCTCGTGGGACGGAGGCAAGAGAGATTCCTGAGCTCCCCGTAGATGAAGATCGAGGGTCATAATGGACAGATGGAGATGCACGCTCATGGGAACCACTCTTGTTGCTCTTAGGGTCCTTTAGAATGAGAGGAGAGCATGGAGTAAAGAGGCTCTTTACTTCCAAAGTTGGCGTAGTGCCCGGCTTCAAAAGTACATCGGCCACGGGTGCAACCCGACCAAGCTGATGTTTTCCTCCATCGACTGGGAAGTAGTATTTTGCATCAGTGTGGTGTGCTTCTTTGATGGTGTAGGGAAAAAGGTTGCCAACGATACGTTGTTGAGTCCCGTTGCTATCAAGGAACTTCAAACATTGGTGCAATGTCGAGGGTACTACCCGATATTTATGGATCCAAGGCCTCCCTAGAAGCGCCGAGTATGAAGAATTTGCTTCAATGACGAAGAACCGCACCTTGAAGCTGAAGGTGGACATCTGAAGCTTAACTGTAATTGCCCCCAGTGTCCTTGTCCCTGAGTTATCGAAGCCACAAATGACCACGTCTGTGGGTTCCAAGTCGTCTATTGCGAAACCGGCCCGAGTCAGGCTTCGAACGGGTAGTATGTTCACTGCAGACCCAGGGTCGATGAGGATGCGACGTAGATGTGCTGTCCTGATATTTCCCTCAATGTAGAGTGGTCGATTATGGTCACCGTCTCCTACAATTTTATCTTCCTCTTCAAAGGTTATCTCATTCACGAATAACGGGTTGGAGATTAGGCAATGCTTAGCCATAGCGACCTCGTAGAGTTCTGGTTCTAGCAACGCCTTTACAAGTGCCTCACGTAGGTCGGGCACGAGCATAAGAGCATCATGGATGCTGAGAAGTGCGGGAATTCTCTTGAGATGTGAGACAACATTATAATCAATGTCTCGTTGTTTGGGATCCCTATCACCCTGATCAGCTTGAACTTCATCTTGGGGAGGTGGTTCTTTTGGTTCCTTGCCTGTCTTAAGGGACTTGGACTTTTGCAATTCTGGTAGAGCTTTTCCTCCTCTAAGCGTTATGTTGACCTCCTCCACTCCTGTATCTTCTTCTTCTTCTTCTTGCACTGCTTCCTTCGAAAACTCCTCATGTTCCTTCTGAGTGAACAACTCTTCGGAGTCAGAGCTTGTGGAGTTCTCATTGGAGATAGTGGCGTTACATGGCGCCACATTGAATGATGTCGTAGAATCGGTTCCCTCACTTACTCCACCATTCGGTTGAGGTGCTTTGCCCCAACTCTTGGGTAGAAACTGCTCCAAGGTGGGTAAGGTGCGCCTGGGCCGAGGAAAAGGCTCATCTCCTTCCGACTTGGGGACAAATCGGAGTTGTGGACGGCGTCGACTTGGGTTCGGCCATCTCCTTGTCATGGGGGAGGAGTATGGAGACGCTTTCTTGCAAGGATGCTGGGGGACTTGCTTACTTATGTACACTTGCCGTTGTACAACACTCCAAGTCTTCTCCTCAGTGGAGACAAGCGCCTCCTCCCGAGTAGTCGTGGCCTTCATGAGCACTATAGACGCCAAATTGTGCTCATCACGAGCGAGCGGTACCCATGTATTCTCTTGTGGATCCCCTTCTTGTGTCGACTTGACTGTCACGACATTGACAGCATGGTAGTCCGGGTTGAGAGCCTCCGAGTCCAAGTTGATTCTCTTCTCATCAATGGCCTTTTGTAACCACTCTTTGAAGGTGATGCAATCTTCAATAGTATGCCCAACATACCTATGGTAAGGGCAATACAATGGGTTGTTAGTCATGTTTACCTGGTCAGGCCTCCGAGGTTCAGGTAAGTTCAAAGCTTTGTGTTCCATTATCTGATCGAACATCCCCTTTATCAAATCTCGTCGAAATGCATATTGCTTCTTTAGGAGATCTTGAAATGATTGGCGTGTTCTGCCTCCTACATTCTCCCTCTTTGCCCCCAGGATGGGCACTTGTCCTTGCGACGGGGAAGGAAATGTTCTTGTAGTATTTGCTTCTACGGGAGCCTTAGGCTTATTCCCATTGTTGTTCGCCTTGGACGTTGCGTTGAAGCGTCTTGACGGGTCAAAGGCGCTAGCGTTCTTGTACAACTCCATAATTTGTGGAGACTTCTCAAATTCAATCTTTGTGGCAGCCACTGTGAGCTCAAAGCACTAAATGTCTTGGGTTCCCGCCGAGAAACTTCTAGAGACCAATGTTGTTGCATTCCATTAACGCACATCTCAATGGCATCTTCAAGGTGCATCTCCCTAGCGAGACGTACATAGCTGTTCCGAAATCGCACAACATAGTCGTCGATAGACTCATTGTGCTTTTTCTTTACTTGCGATAGCTCGACAATAGAGAAGTCCTTCTTCATAGCAACAAAGTGCTTTTTGAAGATTTCCTTCATACCAGCCCAAGTGCTGATAGACCCAACTGGTAAGCGACTGTACCAATGGAAAGCTGGACCAGTCAAGGATCCTGAGAATTGGCGAAGTAGGAGGGATGCATTGTTTGCTGTATCGCCACAAGCAGCTTCAAAATATGCAAGGTGCTCTCTTGCATCACCGGTACCATCAAATTGGCGGAACTTGGGTGGATGCCAGCCTGATGGGAATGGCACTAGGTCATGCCATGACTCATATGGCTTCTCGAGCTCCGTTTCTATCACCCGAGGAGCCGTGCTCTTTTGGTTTAGTTTCTTGTTCACCAAATCTTCGAGCATGTCGTGTAGAGAAGATGGAGCCAAGCCAACATTGCCGGATGTAGAACCGAAGTGTAATGGCCGATGAGGAGCATTCATAGTGTGCTCCCATTCTTCAAACTGTGGGTCTTCAAAGACTGGACGTGAATCTTTTTGCATTGAAGCCGTTACTAAACCAACCAAGTGATCGAGCTTTTCCGATAATTGATTCATTATTTGTCCTTGTTGATGGACTTGCCCTTCTAAGCTAGCTATTCGCGCTCTCCTTGGAGACAATTCTCCATCTTTTCCAGAGCCCTCTGGAATCCCATCCACCGCCATGTGCGCTGGGGCGGCATTGAAGACATTCGGATAATCTTCTCCATCAGAGGGAAGGGAAGGTGCAAGATCACGATACCGAGGAGAGTCGGGGTGTATCTCTAGAGAAGAGGATGACTCGGAGCCGCTTGCGGTTTCACCATCTCTCGGGTCTCCATGTTCTCCTTCTACTCCAACCGCAATTCCTTTTGCCCTCTGGGATGCAATGGATTTGAGTCTTGTCCCTACTCCAGCTCGATCCGCGATGTGCTGTAAATCGATTGGATCCTTGGGTAACCGCGAAGCCATATCGGTGTAGGGTCGAGGAGAAATGCCACCAGCTGGTGAAGCTTTACCCGCCGTGATGGGAAGACAAGGTGCATTAGCACTTGCTCCTTCTCGGGACTTGGAAGATCCTGACTCTGAACTTCTGAACCATGAACGCACTTGGCCTAGAGGGGGTAGGATCGCCCGAGTGAAGTTAGCCTTTGGGTTGGGCACAATCTCTTCATCAGATGGATATCCAAACTCCTGGGTGACCGGAGGAGGTACCCACTTTGCTTCAGATTCAGGAGCTGAGTGTGTTGCCGACATAGTGCACATAACAACATCATGTTGTGCTTCTACATCGTCTTTATCTTTGTGTGAAGGGCAGTCAAACTTGTGTTCACTTGGAGGGATAATAATATCCTCTTGTGAACCCTCCTCCTTTTGTACAGCTGTATTATCTTGTGCTTGAAGACGTGCATTGTCGCTTGATCCAATCGCCTCTCGTTCAACCCCCTCCATTGGTGTGGGTGACTCAGCTAGCTCCGGCTGACTTCTTGGTGAAGATGTACTTGGGGTTGCCTTTGCATGATCATCACCTCGAAAAAGGATGGTTATGGGAGGCTGTTGGGTGGGCACTTCCTCCTTACCGGAAGTTGAACCTACATGTGACTTCCGTGGTTTCGGGGCCAAGCGATTGAGAAGGTAATTATACCTCTCATCTCTCTCTAAGTTCGAGGAGATGCGGAATGTGATCTTGTCATTCTCCTGGTGGACTTCACCGTCAGCTCGAACACGTACTTGTGTATGCCTTAGCACCAAATCCTCGAGTTCTTGGTATAGTGCATAACGGTTCCCCCGACGTCTCTCTCTCTTGCGTTGGTTATCCGTCGGCGGATGTTGAGCTCTTGGGGGAATTGGTGGAGTAGGTAGGATCCCTGGCGCAGCCTGTCGTGCAGCCATAGTGGGAAGGCCTTCTTCTTGTCGCCTTTGCATGTGAACATCTCGCCTGGGAGGAGACGAGGCTTGAGCTGGCCTCGGCTCTTGTACGGAGCCCCGAACACGCCATACTTGAGTTGGCCGAGAAGATGTGGAGTGATCTTGACGTCTCGACCATTGGTTCCAGCGAGGGGGAAACATGGTTGTTCTCCCTTGGAAAGCATGAGGTGGTGGAGACCTACGACGAGGCGCTAAGGTCTGATGCCGATGTTGGGGACGATAGCTTGGAGTATTATGATCTCTTCTGCCCCCAGTGCGTGTTGATGTAGATCTTGGAGCTTCATAGTCTTGAAGCCTCCTTCCTAGCCGGCTCACCTGATCTTGAAGTTGACGTAGCTCACGCCGCACATCATCGCTTCCGGGTGCCGGCGCCTCCGACCGTAGAGCAGCAAATTTATTGCTAGTGTCCAGAGGCGCATCACCGACTACGGATGTGTGGAAGCAAGGTGCCCAATTGCTTGGATGTGTGGTGATACCATAGTCACGGCTGAAGGCCATGGTTGGGCCTGGGAGGTGAGGCTGCTTATTAGAGCGGCGCCTCTTCCAATACTCCTTCATGATAGTACGCCTCATGAGTTCCTTGATCTTGGTAGGTTCGTTTGCCCATTCATCAGGAAACAAATCATACGGCGGCTCCAACTGGCTAGGATAGTTGAACACCTTATCTGCAAGGTCCCTAGTATCTAGAGACCAATCTTCCTCAGGTACTGAGCTCTGGGCTATGCGAGAGCTAATTAATCCCTGCAAATGTTGCACCTTCCAGTACTTCCTCCTGTAATTACGGAGTGGATGAGGACTAGAAGAATGGCGAGCGTTGGCCATGTGCCGACGCAAATTAGCAGAGACGGCATCTAACGCCTCAAGTAACTCGACCTCCGTGTGCTGCACTGTTGGAGCAGGTCCATCCGGAGCGGAGACCGATGCAGGGAAACGAAGAGTGGCGATGCTCGCCCGTCGGTTGGCTGCTTTCGCGCGCAGTTGTTGCGCAGCCTGAACATTGCCCTTGATTTCCGCCACGGTGGACTCCTTCAAGAGGGTGCGGGCTTCGATCATGAGGTTTCGACGCTCCTTCTTGGCCTTAGCCGAAGCTCTCTTTTGAGCTTTCTTAGACTCGACCTTCAGGAACTGAGCGGGATCTTGAGTATGGTGTGAGTACACCTTGTTGCCATGCTGGAAGACTGCCACAAGAGGGAGTGACCCGAACTGGATCAGCCATGGCGCCTGGGTGTTAGCGGCATCCAAGAGTCGCCCTGCAAGATGGAGATCTTCATTAAAACAGCCCCCATTTTCAGTCATCATGCAACATGTCAATGTAGGTTGGATGAACGGCGAAGACGAATCCGACGACCACTTGCGCAGCAAAGATGGGAGGAGAACCAGGTCCCACCGGGCGTGCCAATTTGTTTGGGGAGAAAAATACCAAAGGGGATTTCTCTACACGCGGGGGAAAATATAGTGCGGGCGTGCCAGTGTAAATAAATACACAAAATAAATAGACAAAGAACAAAGTAAAGGAACAATCTTTTATTCATATTTTCTGACAATACAAATACATGCTCCCAATATATATGCGCGCTCCATTGCCTGCCGTTGGGCAGATCCGATATGGGCGATGAGTTCTCCTGGTTCCTAGGGCCTCGGAAGGCTCCTAGTTAATTACATCCGCGAGATGAACTCGCGGAATACCTCCGATTAAGCTGCAGTGAGTGGTCGTACTGTTCAATCTTCGCCTCGTGGTGTTCAATCTTCGCCTCGTGGTCTCCATGCATGATGAGATAATATAGATGAATGTCAGACGTCGGCATTATCACTGCCTCGTCGGTCCATGGGCCGGCTGGAACGCAGTCGAGATGTCGACGGCGTCCGCCCGTGCCATTCGGCCTCGTCGGTCACGAACGACAAGTGTTGTAGTAGTAGTATTGCTGGTGGAGTGCATGGTGACGCTCGGCTGGACTGAACGGAGACATCTCAGCTGCAGGGTCCTCCCGGTGAGCGGCGTGAACGGCATAGCAGATCAGTCACGGCCTTCCTTCGGTCTTGTACCTCTAGTCCGTTGGTGAGCGAGCGAAGCGTCCGGGGGTCGTCGACCGCACGGCTGGCGAAGTTCAAAATTCGAATTCGTTCTTATCCGCGTACTGCTGGGTCACGACGTCGGTGCATCGAGAAGTTTCCAGAAGCCGGGCCGGCTGGGCCTTCACCATTCTCGTTTGCAAATACTTCATACAAGGAACCTGATATGTTGCCTTCATACAAACACCGCTAGCTTTTTCGTAGCCATAGTCACGGTACGTGCGTGGCTGTTGTTGCATGGGCCATGCAGGCCATCAATAGGAGCCCATATTAACAATAAATGATTATTGTGTTAAATCTCCACTAATCAGCCCAATATATCTTGACTTAGTGATCTGAAACCGAAGAGCACACATGCCTGCCAGCCGTGCGAGGCATTTTCCTCACGTGTCATGCATAGTGGCCCTTTAGTTTTATACATATACTTGTGCACGTATTTCGGCGGCAAGAGTGCTCCGGCAAGAGTGTGGAGCATATGTATACTCTAAAACTTGTACGTGAATGTTGATTGCTTCTCCCAACATACATGTATGAGCATATTTTCAAATAGTATTTTGTATACGTGCACAAAATTTTGTCGAACAGACCGCAAACCAGACTCTAGGTTACTTGCGTGTGACTGCTCGTTACATTGATGATGAGTGGAAACTTTTTAAACGGATAATAAAGTTTACTCTGGTTGAGTCACCCCATGATGGCAGAACAATGTTCAATGCCTTGTTAAGAACACTTCAGGATTGGAATATTGAAAACAAAGTATTTCCAATCACATTGGACAATGCATTTGTAGATGATAATTTTTCAAAAACCCTGCAAGAGAATCTTGTTGATAAGGGACAATTACCTCGGAAGGGAAAACTGTTTCATTGCCGATGTGCTGCACATGTATTAAATCTAATTGTTCAGGAGGGTTTCAAGTCAATCAGTAGTGCTACCAAGAACATTAGGGAAAGTGTAAACTATGTTAAGAGCTCACAAGCACGGAAGCAAAGGTTTGAAGAAATCGTAGAGCAAGTTGGTATTTCTTCCGGGAAATGACCCCCTCTTGATGTTGTCACTCGGTGGAATTCAACATTTCTAATGTTCGAGACAGCTCTGGAGTACAGAAAGGTGTATGAAGCTTTGAAGCAGGGAGACCCACAATACATACATGAGCCTTCAACCAAGGACCGGAAGGTGGCAAAGAAATTATGTAACATGTTACAACCTTTCTATGAAGCAACAAAATAGTGTCGGATCAAAATATCCTACTTCAAGTCATTACTTTCATATGTTGTGGAAGGTGAGGAAAGAGTTAGTGTCGGTGTTTTTGACTGGCAACCTACCAAGGGGAGTACCCGAGGTAGATGAACGTGGCCTCGCCGAGATCGGTAACTCGAAGGAAGAGACACGTGGCACACAATTTAGACAGGTTCGGGCCGCGAGGTGCGTAATACCCTACGTCCTGTATGCTGCGTAGCTCTGGATTGATTGGATGTGATTACAAGATGATGCGTAATGAGAGAAGAGGGGTCCCTGCCTCGCCTTATATAGTCCGGGAGGCAGGGTTACAGGTCGGTTTAGGGAGAGAGTACTAGTCATTTACGTCTAGGAGTCCTCTACACAGTACATGGTATGTATAGCTTCCTATCCGAGTACTTCTCCACCGTAGTCCTTGCGCCTCACGCCATCAGGTACCGTGCGGCACAAGTCGGGTAGTCCCAGGGGCCCACCGAGTAGTCGGTCCTGGTACCCACCGAGGTAGTGGGCCCAGGGAGGTCCATACGACAAGCCCCCGAGTACTTTGTAGTCGAGCAGGATAGCTTCGAGTAGTCTTGACGGCCTTGACGAGTAGTCCTCAAGCGTCCCTGAGTACTACAAGTCGAAAGTCCTCAAGAATACTTGAAGCATCCCGAGGCTGGAAGGTACTCCAGCTGATCCTTGAGTAATCCTGAAGTCTTCTCGAGTAGTCCCCAAGCGTCCTCGAGTTCTGCTCTTGAAGGTCTTCAACAATACCCGTGTTGTCTTGAAGCCGAAGTTGATATGGAAGTGCGATTGCAAAATCGCACTCCATATGGAGTAGCCCCCGAGCCTTAGGTTGAGTCGTAGACTCTGGCTGAGGGTCAATCTGAAGTTCTGGCAAGATTATCCCAAAAAATCCAGAGAAAAAACCGAAGGACACGTGGCACGGAGCCCCCGAGCCTTGAGTCGAGTACTTCATCTCGAATTGAAGGATCATCTTGTATGTAGAATGTGTCCTGAGTTGCTCTTGAATCTTGTCGCTACCCAGAAAATTGATTAGATGTAGCCGAGCCCCCGAGACAAGGCGCATCGACTACTGGAAGTTGAAGGGTCAGGCGCTGCCACTGAGTCAGCCGTGTTGAGACTTATCGTAAATAGAAGCCGAGACCCTTAGGGTTTTTCACCCCACACACTTGCAACCATTCGGAGCACATCTCGCTTAGAATCCGCCGCCAGTGCACACTGCCACCTCAGTGTAGATCATAGATCCAGGCGCGCCGCCGCGGATAGCCATCACCGCAGCCCCCGAGCGAATGCGAGTGAAAACCTAGTACACTTGGAGAATGAAGCCCTCGCCATCCAAGAGCTTGAAGACCGCCGGCGGGAAGAAGAGATCCCGAGAGGAAGCCGCTGGATCCGCCGCAGGGTCAACGCCGCCGGAGTCTCCCCCGCGTCCAAATCCCAACAAGGAATGGAAAAAGTCGAAGGCCAAGACTGAGGACCTGTTGGCGCTACTGAACAGTGGATTTCTCCGGGAGAAGGAGGTCGACATGTGGCGCGCCGCCGCGGGAGATCCATACCCGATGGAGAAGAATCCGGATGAGATCCCGATGTTCACGCGGTTCGTGGAGCGCGAGTTGGCCCTCCCAGCGAGAAGCTTCTTCAAGGGGCTCTTGGAGTACTACAGTATCGAGTACCTCAATCTCAACCCCAACGGTATCTTCCACACCTCCGTCTTCGTCCATTTTTGCGAAGCTTTCTTGGGGATCAAGCCCCACTAGGTACTCTTCTGGAAGTTCTTCCGCATGAAGCCCCAGCCGAGCGCCAACGACCCCCGAGTAGTCGGAGGAGCCGGCATCCAGATGCACGAGGACGCCGTGGAGCAGTACCTGGCGTACAAGTTGATCGACTCCAACCAAGATTGGAAATCGAAGTGGTTCTACGTCACCAACCACCACCCGGAGCTGCCGAAGCCCAGCGGGAAGCAGCCAAAGCACCGGCCCTGGTGGAACACCGAGCCGACAATGCAAGAGGGTATCCAGCTACCCGAACTGCTGGCGAAGATCAGGGCTTTGAGGGAAGCCGGGCTGAGGGCCGAGCATGTGGCCTTCAGCTTTATGAAGAGGAGGGTGCAGCCGCTGATGGCTCGCGACACCCTCGGCTACCAGTACACCGGCGAGGGTGACTCGTCGCGGATGCCCAGCAGCGAGATCGATGACGACGACATCATCGACAGGCTGGGCAGGATCTTTAAGGACATGCCGGCGTACACGCCCTGTCCAGTCCCGGAGTACTCCGCTGCGCGCCCACCGAACGAGGTCAGTAGCCGTACTCAGTGTCGAGTACTGATTATGTAGTAGTAGTCGTGCTCACCCAATGTGCTTCTTGCAGGATGACATAGTGAAGTTTGTCTCCGAGCCGGCTTCGCCTCCTCGACTTGTCGAAATCCCAGAGGAGGGGAAGGGCAAAGCCAAAGAGCGCCGCGAAGTCGGCGAAGGGGACGACACTGTTGTCGTTGAAGACACATCGGATGAAGATGATGAGGAAACGCTTCAAGAGCGGTTCCAACTGCGGTCGAGATTCAGCCGCCCTGGACTGCCCAACGTCCCTCTCGTCCAAGATCCTCCAACTAGCTTGGAGGCTAGTTTGCCTGCGCCGCTAAGGAGGCCGCGCAATGTGGCACGCAAGCGCGTGGCCAAGAAGCTCAAGGTCAGTGAGACCACATCCCAAGAGGTAAGCTCCTTGAGTAGGGTAGTCGAGTACTTATTTCTCGGTGTTTTGTATGCTGACAACAAGATTCTGTCGCTTGCAGGAGATTCCGCCTTCCGACCCCGTAGAACAAGGGGACGAAGGCGACTGGGAGACTGTGGCGGAGCCGGCTGAGAGAAGCTGAAGCCCAGCCCCCACCATGACAGAAGCCGTGCCGTAGGCGCCAGTTGCTGAGGGCGGGACTGAGCCAGCCGCAGCAGCTGCTGCTGAAGAGCCAGCGGCTACTGAAGCTAAAGAGGAGGCGCCTGCTAAAGCCGGACTAGTCGACATCACCAGCATACTTGGCGCCCCAACCGTGACAATAGTCCGGTCGAGCCTGTAAGTGAAGATCTTTCCCGAGTAGTACATGTGGTTTGGTAGTCGTACTTGGTTGACAACCAGTTGTGTACTATGCAGGAAATCCACGGACTTGACCTGGGACGAGGATGAACCCAGCGCGGCAATGGCTGAAGAGGATTCCGCGCCAGCCGCTGAGGAGTCCGCTCCCGTCCCCCAAGCAGAAACCGAGGCGCCGGCCGTGGAAGCTACGCTGCCGGAGGCCAGCGTTGTAGAAGGTGAGTACACTGCACGAACGCAGTCGTCCTCAAGGAGTAGTCGTAGCCGCCAAGGGAGACTAATCCGGATGTCTTCTGTTGACAGGGGCCGAGGCCGAGGGAAGTACCATCCCCGAGGCGGTGCCCGTTGAAGCCTTGGCACCGGAGACCCAAGGAGCTGCCGGAGCAGCCCCCGAGCCGGCGGAGGTAGCCAGCGGAGGAGCCCCCGCGATGGCCGGAGAGGAGCGCGACGATGTACTGCCAGAGTCAACCCTGGAAGTAGTCATCCGCTCGCCGGAGATTCAAGATGCGGAGCCGATCCGTTCGGCACCGATGTCTGGAGCCGCCACGAGTAGTCGTGGTGGGATTGAACTCCTGGCAGACGACCTCGTCGACCCGGCGGCAGTAGCGCGTCACTTGGAGGCGATGCGCCAGGCCGAGCAGTGGATGAAGGTAAGTTGTTAGTACCCTTGAGTAGTCGATCTGCCATAGATGGTGAGTACCCAAGTGACAGTTGTTATCTCTTGCAGGATGTCGTGGAGAGATCCCGACAAAAATCTGACATGCTCCAGGGATACGGCGACACAGTGCTCCGGGCGGAGGCCTTGGAGGAACAACTCGTAAAGGCCCGGAAGCACTCTGCCATGCTCCAGTCGAAGCTTGACGGCGCCTTCGCCCAATATCATAACGAGGTCCAGGACATGCAGGCGAAGAGCGACGAGTTGGTGCGGAAGAACAAGTCGCTCCGCAACAAAAACAAAGGTACGGTGCTGTCTTGTCGAGTACCCATTGGAGATGTCTTGCAGTGGTCTAACCCCGCCTTGTTGATTGCAGAGCTTGAGACCCGGGTCGAGCAACTGAAGGCTTCAGAGGTCGACATGAAGAACCTCTTCTACCGGGAGAAGGAGGCCCGTGAGGTACTTGAATATGACTATAAGCAATTGGCTTACGAGTGTGATAAGCACATGGAGCTTCGAATTGCCTCGGATCGTGACCTCGTCAACTGCTACAAATCCCTGCAGAAGTTGAACGAAGACTGCGAGAAGTTGCGGGCCCAGCTGAAAGAACTTGAAGAAGCCGCACTTCCCATTGCGAGGCTACTGGTGCCTCATCCGGGCGGGCCGAAGATAGCTCCATTGGTGGACCGGCTGAGAGAAGCTCCCAGTCGTCTGGCGACGTACGTCAAGCATTTGGCGAAGTCGATCCCCAATCAGATCTTGGCGTACATGAAGTCGTACTTCCCGAAGGCTCCAGTGGATGTAGTCGCCGGTGGACTAGCCGCCAACTGCACTGATGAGCAGTACGCGGAGCTCCTGGAGCAGATGGCGCCAATTGCTGAGCAGGTCGCCGAAAAGCTGAACCTTCAGTAGTCCTGTAGGGTTAGCTTGTAGCAGTAATTGTATAAACAGAGTTGTACTTGTTTAATTATGAATGAGAAAGCTTCTCAGAAATGAGTACTCATTGTCGCAAGATTGAATGCGGAGTTCTCATCATGGAGTTGTCACGAGTAGTAGTACTCGCCAGTAGACCCGTTGAGGGAAACACAATAAGTTAGTTGATAGATAATCAAACTTTATTACTGAGAGAAATACACCTGGATGGCCAGGGCCGTTTTACAAGAGTAGTCGCCAGGACCCGGAGGCCGCACACGGCTAAGTGGTGCTAGGGCGTATAGCCGCTTACAGCAGTAGATCCGTTAGTAGCCGTATAGGCTGGATCTAGGAGTACATGGTCTCTTAGTAGACCGCTGCTGGAGTCCTTTGTCGCTCGGAGCAGCCCAAGATCCGTTAGTAGCCGTTAACGCTGAATCTTGGAGTAGAGTAGTCCAGAGACTAGTGCCTGGACCCGGAGGCCGCTTACAGCGAAAGGGTCTTTGAGTAGTCGTGCAGACTTGAGCCACCGGGGTAGTCGAAAGACTAGGTGTAGAATCGACAGAGCTGGTCAATATTCCACGAGTTGCTGACGTCTTCGCCTTCAAGCGTCTGGAGGCGTAGGAGCCTGGTCCGGTCACCTTTGCAACTGTGAAGGGACCTTCCCAGGGTGAGCTGAGCTTGTGCAGTCCTTCTGTATTCTGGATGCGGCGGAGGACGAGATCTCCAATGTTGAAGGAGCGTTCCTTGACGTTGCGATCGTGGTAGCGTCGGATACCCTCAAGGTACCTTGCTGAATGGACGAGGGCGGCGCAGCGAGCTTCTTCGAGTCCGTCGATATCAACTCGTCTGCTATCTTCAGATATGCCTTCGTCGTATTGCTCTACTGCTGGAAGAATTGCTTCGGAGCCGTAGACCAAGAAGTATGGCGATTGTCCCGTTGGCTTAGAGGGTTGAGTACGTAGCCCCCAGAGCGCATTGGGTAGTTCCTTGATCCACTTGCCTCCTTTTGAATTAGCAGCATCGTGCAGTCGCTTCTTGAGAGCGTCGAGTACCATCCCATTGGCGCGCTCGACTTGTCCATTGGCCCGAGGATGGGCAACTGAGACATATCGGACGTCGATCCCGCTGTTCTCGCAGTACTCCCAGAACTGGTGATTGTTGAAGTTGGAGCCCAGGTCTGTGATGATGCGGTGGGGTAGGCCGTAGCGATGCACGAGTTCGTCCAAGAAGTCGAGTACTCTGTCGGCGTTGGGGCATGTGACCGGCCTGACCTCGATCCACTTGGTGAACTTGTCGATGGCCACCAGTACTCTGTTGAATCCACCTGGCGCAGTTGGGAGAGGCCCAATCATGTCGAGCCCCCAGCAGGCGAAGGGCCAGGTTGGCGGTATGGTGACTAGCTTGTAGGCCAGGACGTGTTGTTGCTTGGCGAAGTATTGGCACCCTCGGCACCTTCTGATGAGTTCTTCAGCATCACCCAGAGCTGTGGGCCAGTAGAAAGCTCGTCGGAAGGCCTTGCTGACCAACGTGCGTGAGGACGCGTGGTTGCCGCAGACGCCTTTATGGATATCCTCCAAGATGCCCTTGCCTTCTTCCCGAGGGACGTACTTCATGAGTACTCTGGAAGATGCGCCCTGCCTGTAAAGCTTGTCTCCGACTAGGACGTAGGACTTGGCGCGACGAATGAGTTGCTTGGCCAAGTTCTTGTCCGAGGGAACTTTCTGCTCGCGGAGGTAGTCGATGAAGGGTTTCCTCCAGTCCACGTCTATCATCATGACCTCCTGGCCAGCCGAGGGATGTGCTGGATCAATGGTCGATGGTGCCGGCTCCGGGATGGATGGCGCGTGAAGCTCGTGGACGAAGACACCCGCTGGTACTTGAGCGCGAGTAGAACCAAGCTTTGACAGGACGTCCGCTGCAACATTGTTGTCGCGGACGACGTGATGGAACTCGAGACAGTAGAACTTGTTCTCGAGCTTGCGGACTTCTAGGCAGCAGGCGTCCATGTTCTCCTTGTTGCGGTCCCAGGACTTGTTGACTTGATTGATGACCACTGCGGAGTCGCCATAGACTAGTAGCCGCTTGATGCCCAATGAAGCCGCGAGGCGGAGCCCGTGTAGTAGGGCTTCGTATTCGGCTTCGTTGTTTGAGACCTTCCAACAGATCTGCAGGACGTACTTGAGTTGTTCGCCCGTTGGGGAAATTAGGAGTACCCCTGCACCTGCGCCTTCAAGCTTGAGCGAGCCGTCGAAGTACATCACCCAGTGCTCTGGGCGCTCGGTTGGAGTAGGTAGTTGATTTTCCCGCCACTCCGCCATGAAGTCGACTAGTGCCTGCGACTTGATGGCTGTTCGTGGTTTGAAGTCGATGTTGAGGGCACCGAGTTCGACCGCCCACTTGGAGATCCTTCCAGTAGCATCTTGGTTCCGCAAGATGTCGCCGAGCGGGTAGTCGGTGACGACGGAGATCGAGTACTCCTGAAAGTAGTGTCGTAGCTTCTGCGAGGTGCTGAGCACTGCGTACAGTAGCTTCTGTACGGGTTGATAGCGTGCCTTAGATTCTGACAGGACTTCGCTGACGAAGTAGACTGGTCGCTGGACTGGGTAGGCGTGGCCGTCTTCCTGCCGCTCGACGACGATGGCAGTACTGACCACGTGAGTAGTCGCAGCGAGGTAGAGCAGTAGCTGCTCCTTTTTGCGAGGAGCCGTGAGGACTGGTGGCTTGGATAGGAAGTCCTTAAGCTGAGCAACGGCTTGGTCTGCCTCTGGAGTCCACGCGAACTTCTCTTGATGTTTGAGTAGTTTGAAGAAGGGGAACCCCCATTCTCCAAGCTTCGAGATGAATCTGTTCAGGGCCGCCATGCATCCAGTTAGCTTCTGCACGTCTTTGATGCACGTGGGAGCTTTCATGCTGGTGATGGCGGAGATCTTCTCGGGATTGGCTTCGATGCCGCGGTGGCTGATGATGAAACTGAGTAGTTTGCCCGATGGTATGCCGAAGACGCTCTTGTTCGGGTTGAGCTTCCAGCGGTACTCTCGCAAGGATGCGAAAGTCTCTTCAAGATCGGCGATGAGCGTATCGGAGTTTCTGGTCTTGACGACCACGTCATCCACATAGGCTTCTATGTTCTTGTTGAGCTGCCTCTTGAAACAGGCCTGGATAGCTCGCTGGTAGGTAGCGCCGGCGTTCTTCAACCCGAAGGACATGGTCGTGTAGCAGTACGTGCCAAACAGGGTGATGAACGCGGTCTTCTCCTGGTCTTCTTCCTTGATTGTGATCTAGTGGTACCCGGAGTAGCAGTCGAGGAAGCAGAGCAGGTCGCAGCCCGCCGTGGAGTCAATGACTTGGTCTATCCGCGGCAACCCGAAGGGGTCCTTGGGGCAGTGCTTGTTGAGGTCGGTGTAGTCGACGCACATCCTCCACTCGTTTGAGTTCTTCTTGCGGACGAGGACGGGGTTGGCGAGCCACTCAGGATGGAAGACTTCTCTGATGAAGCCAGCCGCGAGTAGTTTGGCGAGTTCCTTCTTGATGGCATCCCGTCTGTCGTCGGCGAAGCGGTGGAGGTGTTGTCGCTTTGGGGTAGCTTTAGGGTCGACGTTGAGTGAATGCTAGATAAGATTCCTGGGCACCCCTGGCATGTCCGCTGGTTTCCACGCGAAGATGTCTCGGTTAGCCCGGGGGAAGCTGATGAGCGCGTCTTCCAATTTCGGGTCGAGGCCCTCCTCGATGGTGGTGGTCTTGCTGCTGTCGCCTGTCCCGAGGTCAATTGTCTTGACTTCAACCTCCTCAGCTGGCTGAGGCTTGTTGGCTTTGTCCGACTTCTCTGGGATGTCGAGTTCACTTGGAGCAAGCTTCTTGGATGCAGCGTAGATCTCCATCATTGCGTTGGGTACTTGATTCGTGGCTGCGAGTTCCACATCTTCTGTGTCGCAGTCGAAGGATATCTTCAAGTCCCCTTGCAATGAGAGTACACCGGCCGGACTTGACATCTTGAGTACCAAGTACGTGTAGTGGGGTACTGCTATGAACTTGGTGATAGCTGGTCTGCCGAGGATGGCATGGTAAGAAGTTTCAAAGTCCGCGACTTCGAACTTGATGTACTCGGTGCGGTAGTTGTCCCTTGTCTCCCCGAAGGTAACTGGTAGGACCACTGAGCCTAGTGGGATAGCCGCGTTCCCGGGGACGATGCCGTAGAAGGGAGAAGTGCTCTTGGTGAGCATGTGGGTGATGTCGAGCTTCATTTTCTTCAAGGTCTTGGTGAAAAGGACATTGAGCCCGCTTCCACCATCGATGAGGACCTTGTTGAGTTTGGAGCCCGCGATCACCGGCTTGAGGATGAGTGGGAACCGTCCTGGTTCTGAGAAGCTTGTCCATTGATCCGCGCGGAAGAAGGTAATGGGTACCTCCGACCACCGAAGAGGGGTCGGAACCGCTGGTTCAATGCTCATGACTTCTCGTCGAGTGGCTTTCTGAGCCCGTCGGTTGGGTAGTTCACCGAAGAGAACGTTCACCGTCTTGTCGGGTTGCTGGAAGTCACCGTTGCCCTCATCGGCCTTCTTCTTGCCTTTCTTGTCGTGAGGGTGTCGTGGCTCTGGAGTGTCCTTGAGTGCTCGCCGGAGTTGGTAGCACTGCTCGTTGGTGTGGTTGCCGTCCAGATGCCACGAGCACTTCTCTTTTAGCAAGTCTTTGAAGCCACCGGAGGTCTGCTTCGAGTTGTCTTTCGCGGGGCGCTGGATAGCCGCGACAGTGTTGTCTGGCTTGCGCTTGCGATTGGGACCCGAGTAGTTGTTGCTGCGACCGCCCTGGTTCCCGTTGTTGTTGCTGTTGCCGCCCGTGTTCTGTTTGCTCTTGCCACGGATGGCGTCGTACTTGGCGTTAGCCTTTTCTTCCTCATCAGCCCAGGAGATGATCATGTCCTTGAGGTGGGTGATGGAGCTCGGGCGGCGACGACCGAAGTCTTCAAAGGTGCAACGGTGATAGAGACCGTCTTGAAAGAGGTCGATGACCTCCTTGTCGGAGACGTCGACTACGGTGGCGCGCTTGTCGAAGAAGCGTCACATGTACTTGCGAAGGGTCTCGCCCTGTTCCTGCTTCACCATTGCCAGGTCCATGCGAGTACCCGAGCGACCCATAGCGCCCGCGAAGTTGCTGGTGACCTGCTCCTTAAGCTGGTCCCACTTGTCGATCGAGTACTTCTCGAGTGACTCGAGCCATGTAAGCGGGGCTTGATCTAGACAGAAGGGGAAGTAGAGGCACTTCGTGTCGTTATTGCCGCCAGCGTTCTCGATGGAGAGGGCGTAACATCTGAGCCACTACACTAGATCCTGCTTCGCGTCGTACTTGGTGATCCCCAGAGGTTTGAATTTCTTCGGGAGAAGTAGATTGCGAAGTCGTGCTGAGAAGGCGGGGAAGCCATCGTTGTCGCCTGCCGTGGAGGACTTCTTGCGTCGTAGTTCTTCGATTTTTTGGCGGGCGTCGAAGCCGCCACGTGAAGCGCCGGAGGCGTGGCTGTTCGCGTGGCCTCGGCCGCCGCGGTCGCCTCCGCCCCCGGCTCTCCTGCCAGCCCCGTGATTGGAGCTCCCGCCATCGCTGCCTCCGCCGCCAGGATCACGGTGAGGGATGATCTCACGGTTGGCGCCGGCGCCGCCGGCGCTGTTGCCGCCATGAGAGGGTCCACCGGCCGATGCCCGGGTACGGTTGGGGTTGGCTGGTAGCTCCCCTCGAGTACAGTTACGACCGATGTCCGCGCTGTGACTTGTTGCTTCGTTGTCTTGCTGGCGGTTCCTGACGGGGGGCACTCGAGTGACCCTGTTGTCAACTCGCATGAAGTAGGCGTTCTCCGCGAGCTTGGCGATGACTTCTCCTACGCGCATCCCCTGAGCCTGACGTGCTATCGTAGTGATAGACATGAGGCATTGCTCTGGGGTGGTGTGTACTGGGCTCTCGACTTGGTCGAGGGCTTATGCGAGGTTCCGGATGGGAAGGGACTCGCGGAGACGTCGGCGTCATCCGTTCCGCTTTCTATTGCGTTCACGTCGAGCGTCCCTGTTGGCGTCGGTCTCGTCTTCGGGTGCGTTGGCGGACAACTCGTCTGCTGAGATATCCTCGAGATATCGGTCAGGGACTGTCCCTGAGGGCCCCGGCGTCTCGTTGGTAGTCATGAAGACTTGCCGATCAGGAGAGCCAAGGCTGGAGCCACTGGTTGCCACCTCTGTTGGAGTGTGCTCCTCAGTTGGAGCTAGCGGTGTTCCCTCTTGGAACGGAAGTGAGTCGACGTAGGCGACGCAGCGTGAGTTCTCGTCTGTCAGGTCTGCGGGCTTGCGGTCTGGCCAGTAGACGAATCTGCCGGCGGGTGTAGATGTTATAACCAGGCCGGAGGCAGGTCCTGACAGTGGTTGCTCCATCGTGTAGGTCTCGGACTCAGGCTCGTCCGGGTCCGCTCCGAAGTCAAACTCGTACGAGGAGTCTGAGTAGTAGCCGGAGATGGGGTTGGAGTCCGAGTCGTACTCGGAGGCGATCTCTTTCCCAGCCCGGCGTGCGGAGAGAGCCTTCGTGTGGGCCTTGCTAGCGATGCAAAGGCCATATGGGAAGTGCTCGTGGAGTGGGGAGTCCGCACACGATGGCTCGATAGCCGGCTCGCATGCGATGGCCCACGGTGACGCCGAGTTCGAGTTGGAGTCGGATCTAAGCTCGAAGTTCGCATGCTGGTTGTAGAGCGAAATTTCGCCGAATTTTCCGGCGAGATCGCCCGTGACTACTTCGGGAAGCGTCACGAGGCCAGTCTTCGGGTTGGGCGGCATGGTGAGGCGGCGCTGGAAAGATCCGGCGCCGTCAGCAGTGCAGACCCAGGAGCCGAAGACGAAGGTGTCGCCGCAGTTGAAGGTGATAGTTGGCTTAATGAAGATTGAAGCCGTCGAGTTTGCCATATGATCTTCGGCGAGATCCCCTACCTGGCGCGCCAGCTGTCGGTGTTTTAGACCGGCAACCTACCAAGGGGAGTACCCGAGGTAGATGAACGTGGCCTCGCCGAGATCTGTAACTCGAAGGAAGAGACACGTGGCACACAATTTAGACAGGTTCGGGCCGCGAGGTGCGTAATACCCTACGTCCTGTATGCTGCGTAGCTCTGGATAGATTGGATGTGATTACAAGATGATGGGTAATGAGAGAAGAGGGGTCCCTGCCTCGCCTTATATAGTCCGGGAGGCAGGGTTACAGGTCGGTTTAGGGAGAGAGTACTAGTCGTGTACGTCTAGGAGTCCTCTACATAGTACATGGTATGTATAGCTTCCTATCCGAGTACTTCTCCACCGTAGTCCTTGCGCCTCACGCCATCAGGTACCGTGCGGCACAAGTCGGGTAGTCCCAGGGGCCCACCGAGTAGTCGGTCCTGGTACCCACCGAGGTAGTGGGCCCAGGGAGGTCCATACGACAGTTAGACAAACAGTTTTCAATTGGTGATCCTTTGATAACAACTATGGTTCATGGGATGAGAGAAAAATTGAACACATATTGGGAGCTGTCCTATCTGAAAATCTGCATCCCAGTTATTCTTGATCCTCGATTCAAGATGCGCTTTCTTGAGTTCGGCTTGAACCAGTGGTTTCAGGAAGAAGCATTCAGATACACTTCTAAAGTGGAGAAGACATTCCAAAAGCTATTTGCTGAATATTCCGCGGAAACAAGTGACCCATTCCCTGAGAAGGCACCTGTGGTTGATGAGAAAATTGATGAGAACAACCCATGGTCAGATTGGGGGCAACATCAAAGTGCACAGCGAATAAGTACAACAAATGAGTTAGACAAGTACTTAGAAGAGGAAACACTGTCAGTAGGAGTCGACCTTGATATCTTGCAGTATTGGAAGATGCACTCAGGCACTTATCCAACACTTGCGCGAATGGCACGTGATATTCTAGCAGTGCCTGCATCAACAGTGGCCTCAAAATCGGCATTTTCTTCTGCAGAAAGAATTGTGAGTGACTACAGAAGTAGGTTGAAAAGTGAAACTATTGAAGCTCTTATTTGCTTTCAAGATTGGTTGAGATCAGAAGATAGTTCACATGATAATATAGCCGGAAACATAGCTGGAGATGAGTTCGATTGCATCTAATGCATATTTTTTTTGTAAGTACTACTAACTGATATTGTTACAGTTTTATTTTCATGTTTCCTTTTGAATACTCAGATCTTGGACTTGTGTTAATTTGGTCAATTGAACTTGAATCTGGGTTGATACTTTATCATTTTGTATGGACCATTTACGCATGGTTGATTTGTTGTGATGTGTTCCTGAATTATATATGATGAAAATGTATTTATTTGCACAATATTCAATTTTTCTGAATTACATATGATGTGCTCTGGAAATTTGTTTTTTCTCGTAACTAAAGCCACAGTTTTCAGGATAATAATGTCAAATCTAGATGCTCAACACCTTATATTTTTCCTCTGCCCCCTCATCCATTTGTTGATGGTTGTTCTGAAAGTATTTGGTGTTGACCGTTGTTTATCTATGATTGTTTATGTCAATAGTCATATCTGGCATACCCACACAATAAATTCCTGAAGAATCCTGTATATTTGCTGATCTGGTATGTTGATCTGGTGTTCTTTCTTCATGTTCGCGTGATGAGCTTAGAAAGGAGACATTGCAACTTGCAAGTGAGTTATACTTTCTGTTTATGATGCTATTTTTATTGGCTTCATAGAAAAAATGGTGTTTATGAGTTCTACCTTATTGCCCAAGATGTTTTGGATGATTTTCCTTTCAATTGACTTGGGAATTGATAATGATCTAGCATTCACGAGTTATATGTTTGTCATGCTTTTCTGCTCCAAAAAGTGGGGCTAACTGATCTCATTCATTTTTTTAGGGGCAGATGGAGGTATCAGGTTCATCTCATTTATATGTGCAATTGTTACTTTTTAGGTTGGAGCATGTTTGTCTGTGATAGCAACTCAACGGTAGCAGATGGCTGTATTCAGGCTTTGTTCCAGCCAGGCGCCCAGGACTGCTTGCAGCAGCAACAACTTCTTATCAGATAGGAGTATATTACTAATCAGTAACTTTAGTAGGATGTAATATATTTGACTAATCAGATAGGAGTATCTGCTCTTTTTCCTTCCTTCAGTCAAGGCGCTGATGATCTAGAATACTTGTATAATGGACTCATTGTTAACTAGGACTTGCATTGATGAGTACGAAGTGCTCAAGAAATGATTGTTGTGATCCTGAATATATTGTATTATCACTGTAATCAGATAGAACTACTACGTTTATGTGGGTCTAAGTGGGCTGCCGCTGAAGCCCACTTAATTTTTGTGGGTTATGTGGATGTGGGGCGGGTTACCCGCAGCCGCCCCACTTGCATTGTTAGTCGCCGGTCTCAGCAGTCAGAGCTTTCTTCCTTTTGCTTTTACTCCTGTCCTCGTGGCATGGGCATGACTCTCTCTTACCCCCTCGCTTTCAAGACGTACGCCGTGCAGCCGTGGTGCAGGGGATATGCGTCGCCCTCGCGTGGCAAACATAAGCTTTAGCTAGAGCTAGACGTGTAAAAGCTGGTGCTTGAAGAGGAGGCCGATCGATCACGAGATGTGCGCGCGTGACCGGCCGCATGCATGTGGATCGGAAGACTGCATGCTAATTCATAGCCTTCATGCATGGAACTGGCTAGTGCTAGCTCCTGAATCGGACCGTCGTCGTCGCCAGCCTGCTGCCGCTTGTACCGCGACGTCGTGACTGCTGGTCACGATTCCACGACGCGACGAGATTGGCAAAAAGCTAGGCAGGGCACGCTGGACGGCTGTGTATATGTCTGCCATGCAACCACCATGCAATAATACACACCCGCCGGATCGGTGCGTCGCGTGGCGACGGCCATCGATTCCGGTTTGCAGAAAAGCGCGTGCATCCCATGAGTAGTGACTGTCGTCTCTTCTACGGTGCATTGCTAAGCTACTAGGTGGCGCTACGTGTCGGCTGTATGTACTTCCGGCGACGACGGCTAGCTCGACGAGAGCGGCAACAAATTAAAAGCTAACAATGCAAAATGTACTAGTCAACTCACAAAACGAAAGCATCATGAATCATGATTAGTAACATCAGGACTCATCATAAGATATCAGGTAATCACATCTTGTTATTGACCACGAACGACAGAGTTCAGTGCCAACGCACTAAGCACACAGGTAGGGGCACGAACACGATCGAGATTAACTGCAACGGGGGTAGCTAGCAAACAACGCAGCACAAAGTCTCGCAAAAGATCAACACAGAACGAAGCGCCGTACGCCGTGGTCGGCGGCCGGCGACTCAGTAGCCGCGGCGGGCCCTGGCGCCGGCCGCCCGCAGCCTGAGCGAAGACGACCTCTGGGTTATTCTTGGGGATGGCGCCGTTGCGGGAGGACTCGTCGTCGTCGCGCTGCCGAGGAGGTTGGTTTTGTGGATGAAGGCGCCCATGACAACGAGGAAGGTGCCGATGAGAAAGCCCACCATGAAGAACATGACCGGGCGGCGGGGGAGGGGGCGGCGGCGGCGGCGGCCACCAGGAGCAGGAGGACGAAGCGGGACGCGGCGGGGCGCCATGGCGTCGACGACGCGACCGCGCCAAGAGAAGAAGAAGGTGGTGAGCCGGAGGAGAGCGAGCGCTACCTAGCTTATTAGCTGGCTTGGCTTCTGGTCTGCTCGTCAGCAAGGGAAGGGGGTTTCCACTCTCCACTTTTGTATGGCCTAGCTTGTTGGAGTATTGGAGAGGCACGCCCTGCCCCTGTTCACATAGGAGCACGCATGGTTCTCTCTCTTACCCTTCGCTTTCGATCAGTACGTAGTACTACATCCAAGACTCATATCGGAGAGCAGGCGACGACGACGGGTCGACGAGAGTGGGCAAAAGGACGCTCGCCCTCGAGCTAGGAAGCTTCGTTCACTGCTTCACGGCCGGAGAGGGGAGAACGAAGGAGCTAGCGCTCTACCGCGACGTCGTGACTGGTGACTGGTTACGATTCCACGAGACCACGACGCGACGAGATTGGTAAAAAGGCCAGGGGTAGGCCGCGCTGGACGACTGTGTATACGTCTGCCCCTACCAATGCAACCACCATATGCGCAATAATATACACACCGGATCGGTGTACGGTGCGGAGACTAGAGAGCGAGGTGCGTGGCGTCGTGGCGACGGCCATCGATTCCGGTTTGCAGAAACTGGAAAAAGGGCGCGTTCCGTGAGTAGGTGAGTGTGTGTCAATGGCGCTACGTGTCGATCGGCTAGCTGCCCAGCAGCTTGCCTCCGTCGTGTACTACCGGCGACGACGGCTCGAGCTGCAACAAAAATCAACTCACAGTCTTTGAAAAACTCTAAAACCCTAAAATCAAGCATGAATTTCGCAATGTCATATATATACACACACACTAGTAATTCGTACGTAAACCAATGGTGTTCATCTAGTAGTGTAAGCATGAGACGAGCGCATACCTCGGTTGGTCGGGGGTGCGGCGGTGCACCCCAACGGCTAGGGTTCGAACCCCTTTCGGTCCTAGTTTCTCACCAAAAAATCCCCTCGACGGTGTTTTGGGGTTCAAGGATTATCTAGGCCGGGTGTCCGTTCCTTCTTCTTAATGAAAACCAGTGGGTACTCACCCCCACCGGACTAGTTTTTTAGTAGTGGAGGATTGTCTAGGCCGGGTGTCTGTTCATTCTTCTTAATGAAAACCAGTGGGTACTCACCCCCACCGGCCTAGTTTTTTATAGTGTAAGCATGAAGGGACAAAGCACACTACGAGATCTCGAACATCGCTGGGTAGGGGCAGGGTGGTGGCCAGCGGGCCGGGGGCTCCGAGGGGAGCTCTGAGAGGCGGCGGAGGTGGGGCGAGCCAAGTCAGCACGCGCCACGGACTCTGGCGCTGCTGCCATCACGCGCGCGAGAGACAGCAGAAAAGGACGGTGGTGTGGTGGGTGTGTTGACGGGGGATGCGGCGAGGATCAGAGCGGGGACATCGCGCCGGCGAGTGTGCCAAGAGCTGGGCAAGCACAAGCAAGCGGCGGCGGGCCATGCATGTTGGTCGTTGGCATGGGCGGGGCAAGATCTTTCGCTGATTGGAGGAGGTGGTTTCAACCGAAGTGTGGTTTTTCTCTCGCGAAAACGAAAAGCACGTCTAGTGCAGTAAAATGGCCTGGTTCAGGGTTTACTATTTACCTGTAAGGAAAAAACCGAGGTTGGGTGAGAAACGTGTTTATCAGATTTCTCGGAAAATTTTCGGATTTGTCGTTAGAAAAATTTTCAATTTGTACACAAAACAACCTAGATTGTTTCTAAACAACCTAATATATGAAAGTAATGCATAGAAATGAGATAAGGTTTAGAGTTATGGAAAGTCGGGAGGTAGTATTGATTTGTTTGAGTGATTTTGAGTGACTTTTCGGTGATAAATTAAAAATCTGCTCTCAACCAAAAAACACGATTTTCAGATTTTCGTTTTTTCGCCGAGAAATTAAACCCTGGCCCGCTGGTTTGGTTGGGGCTGACAGACTACATGGAATGAACCCTAGCCGAATGGTTTGTTCGTGGCTGAGGACCATGAATATGATTAGTAAGGCCATCAGTACTCATCATAATATATCAGTAATCACATCTTTTTTTCCGAATAATGCACATCAGTTATTGACCACGAGAGACTTCAAAGATGAGCGCCAACGCAATAAGCACACGTACAGGGGGCACGGACACGAACACGACGATATCGAGCTTAACTGCAAAACCCAGCAAAAGTTATTGAACACTAAGCACACAGAACGAAGCGTCGTACACCATGGTCGGGCGGCGCTTCAGATCTGTACAACAGCAAGCAGAAAGATAGAGATCCACTAGGAAACTTCGTAAGAAGATTCATACAGCAGAGATCCCAGATCCCTGAAGCGGATGATAAAACGACGATTCAAGCACTGATCAAGGGTCTGACTCTATGACCAACAGCTTCGCATTTGACACGAAAGAAACCCAAAACAATTGATGAACTTTTTCATGAACTTGAAGAGTATATCATGTCCGATGACGATCACTGCAGAAGAGTCGCTGAACGAAATGAAGCAAGACAAGGCAACAGAGAAATGACGTGGAGACCTCAATTCCGGAATCCGCGAAACATCAACAACGTGGAAAATCCTCAGCCCAATCAGAACAACAGACCAAGCACAAGATGAGGATTTGCACCCAGGGGAAGGGGAAGGGGAAGAGGACCCCCAAAACTCACAAACCACAACCCAAGAGATCCATACTTTTACTGCCAATATCACGGAAGAGGTCATAGCACCGAAGGGTGCCCAGAAACCAAGATGAATATTGCTAGAATTCAGCAAGAGAAGGCAGTGATGAGTATTGCCTCCTCAATGCCAAATCAACTTCGCCCAAGCTTCTGGCAACCACAGTTCGTGAATTCTCAACCAAGTACAGTCGCAATGCAGCAATTTCAGCAATCGCAACCATCTTGGCAACCTTCTCAGCAGTTCTACCCTCAGTCGCACGCAATTCAGTCAATTCAGCAGCCGCAGCCAATCCAAGAAATATTGGCACCGCCAGCTGACAATTCGTCAAGACCAGAATCAAGTTCAAGACCTCAAAACCCGAAAGCCTTGCCATCTTTCGGAGCAATCATGCCTATCACAGGAGGATCAGCCATGGAATTCGAAACCAAAAGGTAGAGAAACAACTATTTCAGATCCGTGAACACAATCATAAATGATGGTCCAGCTGCACAACCAGAATGGGCCAAGGTGCCGATAACATTGACAGAAGAAGATTTCAAGCTCAAGTCCACAAACCACAATGATGATATGGTCATCGAGGTGAACATAGCCGGGTGGGTCATTGGAAAAATCCTAGTAGATAATGGAAGTTCGGCAGATATCTTGTTCTTGAAAACATTCGAGAAGATGAACTTGACTCAGCACATGTTGCACCCGCCAGAATACCCATTGCAGGGTTTCGGAGGAAAGCCAATCAAGCTAGTTGGAAAAGTATCTTCCAGTATCCTTCGGAGATCTTGACAACGCCAGAACAGAAACTCTCACTTTCGATGTGGTTGATATATATCATCTATATCTCGCGATTTTCGGCAGAGGATTCATGAACAAATTCGACGTTGTCATAAGACAACAGTTCTTGTGCATGAAGATACCAGCGCCCAAAGGAGTCATCACTGTGTTTGGCGATCAACAAGAGGCCAGAAACATAGAGAAGGGGCATACCCCAGGGCAGACCAATGTATACCAGCTGAATTCACCCGAAGAAAAGAGAGAACCCTACATCGAGGCCAAGCGAGACAAAGAGAAAATTGAGATAGTTGTCGATGGCGAAACTAAGAAAGTTTACCTGGATGACATGCCTGATAGAGCAGTCACAATAGGGGCTCATCTTAGCCCCGAAGAAGAAAAAGGGCTCATACAATTCTTGAACAAGAACAAGGACGTCTTCACCTGGTCAGCCAAAGATCTGCAAGGTGTTGACAGAGACATCATCGAACATACCCTGAAAACAGATGAGAAAATAATGCCGAAAAAGCAAAAACTTAGAAAAATGTCCGAAGAAAAAGTAAAGGCAGTGGAAGCTGAGCTGAAGTACAAAGGCTCCAAGACGCCAAAGTTATCAGAGAAGTCTTGTATCCAGTCTGGCTAGCCAACACTGTACCAGTGAAGAAGAAGAATGGAAAATGGAGAATGTGTGTAGACTTCACAGATCTGAACAAGGCATGCAAGAAGGACGATTTTCCATTGGAAAGGGTAGACAAAATCATGGATGATGCGGCCAACAGTGAAATGCTCTAACTCCTAGACATGTTCTCAAGATATCACCAAATAAGAGTGCAGAGAGAAGATGAAGAGAAAACGAGCTTCATCACTCCATTCGGAACATTTTGTTTCGTGAGAATGCCAGAGGGGCTGAAGAATGCAGGGTGTACATTATCAAGAATGATAGCAATAGTTCTTCACCCTCAACTTCAGAGGAACATTTTAGCATATGTTGATGACATAGTAGTCAAAAGCATTCAACGAAGAGACCACATTAGCGATTTGGCAGAAACTTTTGCGAATCTCAGAGCAACGAACCTCAGGTTGAATCCTGAGAAATGTGTCTTCGGCATCCACAAGGGAAAAGTTCTTGGATGTCTCATTTCAACAAAGGGCATAGAGGCGAACCTCGACAAAATCAAAGCGCTGATTGAAATGCAAGACCCAGTTTCGGTAAAGGATGTGCAAAAATTGACAGGGAGAGTTGCCGCTCTCAATATGTTCATTCCTAGGGCTGCAGAAAGAAGTTTGCATTTCTTTCAAGTTCTCAGAAGTTCCAATAACTTTTAATGGTCTGAAACTCAGGAACAAGCTTTTCAAGAACTCAAGGACTACTTGTCGAATATGACTAAGTTGTGCCCTCCCGAGCAAAAATCACCACTTCTGCTATATTTGTCTGCCTCAAATTCAGTAGTGAGTGCTGTGCTAGTGCAAGAGAAGGAAGAAGAAGGGAAGTTCAAATGAATCCTAGTATACTTTGCTTCAGAAGCTCTCTCAGGATCAAAACTCTTTTATTCAGAATTAGAAAAGATAGCATATGCAGTTGTCATGGCTGTGAGAAAACTAAGACACTACTTCGAGGGTCACGAATAAGAGTCATCACAAATCAACCACTGAATGATTTGTTTGCGAATAAAGAAACATCCACCCGAATCATCAAACGGGGCGCTGAACTATCAGAATACACTGTAGACTTCAAGAGAAGAAGCGCAATAAAATCGCAAGTTTTGGCAGACTTTGTCGTAGATTGGACTTCACCAACTCATAATCCTAGCGAAGAAATTCTCACACCTTGGGTAGTGCAGTGTGATGGAGCTTGGCGTCACAAGGGGTTGGAATTTCAGCGGTTGTAACATCTCCAACAGGAGTCGTGATAAGATGTGCAGCTCGGCTCATATTCGCGAATGACGAGCATTCCACGAACAACACAACGGAGTATGAAGCCTTACTTCTGGCATTAAGGAAGATGAAAGCTCTGGGTCAGCAAACCTTCATCATCAAGATAGACTCCAAAGTCATTCAGCAGCATATCGAAAAAGAGAGCGAAGCAAGAAATCCTATTTTGATGAAATACCTTGAGAAGGTCAGGGAGATGGAAAGGCATTTCAAGGGTTATTCAGTGCAACACATTCCAAGAGACGACAATAATGAAGCAGACAAACTAGCCAAAGAAGCAACCAAAAATCAAGAAATGCCTCCCGATGTGTTCTTCGAAATCATTAAAGAACCGTCCACCAAGGAAACAAAGCCGAAAATCGTGAATGTTGTGGAGACTCCCGATTGGAGAGCCGAAATCATGGCATACTTGAGGGGTCATTACGAACCACAAGATGAATTGGAGGAAAAAAGATTGAAGCAAAGGGCAAGGGGCTATGCGGTAGTCAATGGAGAGTTGTACAAGTCAGGAGTCACCGAACCATGGCTAAGATGTATCACCTCCGAAAAAGGTCTCGAACTTCTCAAGGAAATCCATAGTGGATTCTGCGGTGCACACATAGGCACAAGGGCTCTAGCAGGCAAAGCAATAAAGCAAGGATTCTACTGGCCTACCATAAACATAGATGCAAAGAAATTTGTTCGGGAATGTGAAGCGTGTCAAAAAAAAACGAACCAGCAAAATTTACCATCCATGCCAATTCACCTAATTCCACCATCATGGCCTTTGCAAAGGTGGGGAATGGACCTCGTTGGACCACTGCCAACGGCTCAAGGAAACTGCAAGTTCGTAGCTGTGGTCGTCGCCTAATTCACCAAATGGGTGGAAACAAAAGCTTTGGCGAACATCACGGCACCAACAATTCAGAAATTCTTCTGGTAAAACATAGTTTGCAGATTTGGGGTTCCAAGAGAACTGACCGTGGATAATGGGAAACAATTCAATTGTTATTCCTTCAAAGAATATTGCAAAACTTTGGGTACTCAAGCGAAGTTTTCGTCAGTATATCACCCGCAGTCTAATGGAGCTGTCGAAAGAGCAAATTGGCTGATATTTTCAGGAATCAAGAAGTGCTTGTTTGACCAGAAAAAAGGCAAGTGGACTGATGAATTGCCGAAAGTAATCTGGTCTCATAACACCACAGTGTCAAGAGCGACGGGTTTCACACCTTTTCGTCTACTTTTTGGCACCAAAGCAATGACCCAGAAGAAATCAAGATTGAAAGCATGAGAGTGCTGAAGGGAAAAGAAATCGAAGAAGTCGACCGTCACGGCTCCATCAACAGTCTGCCCAGGCAGCAACAGCTAAGTCATTTATTTAAATGATTACTGTTTTCTTTTCTTGGCTTGTTCTCCTCATCATGTAGGACTACTTGCCAACTACTCCTTCGTGTACGCTCCTCGGCGGGTTTTCACGGGACCTACACTCTGCTGACTACTCTTGGGGTATATCAATCAAGTCACCACGAGTCTACTTCATCAACTCGGGGGCTATCCCTAGGAGGCAGCTTCTAAAGTCCGCTACACGCGGCAATCTAAAGTCGACTTCTAAAGTCGCATTCTAAAGTCCGCCCCGTGCGGCAACTTAAAGTCGACGCTAACGGTCGCACCCAAGCCCACTCCGGTGGCACAAGTCGACGCTAACGGTCGCACCCAAGCCCACTCCGGTGGCACAAGTCGACGCTAACGGTCGCATCCAAGCCCACTCCGGTGGCACAAGCCGACTTCGGTCACCATCTTAAGCCCACTCCGGCGGCAAAACTACTCGTTTTCTCTGATTTTTCATTCACTTTGGCTTTCCGGAAAGTGCTTTTCGTTTTCTGCATCTTAAATCCACCCCGTATGGCGCAAAGTTGACTACTGTAGTCGCATCTAAAGTCGGAGTTGACTTCCAAAGTCGCATATCAAAGTCCGTTTCACACGGCAATCTGAAGTTGACTTCCAAAGTCGCATATCAAAGTCCGTTTCACACGGCAATCTAAAGTCGACTTCCAAAGTCGCATATCAAAGTCCGCTTCGCGCGACAACTAAAGTCGACTTCGGTTTTCAAGTCGCATCTCAAAGTCCGCTTCGCGCGGCAACTAAAGTCGACTTCTGTTTTCAAGTCGCATCTCAAAGTCCGCTCCGCGCGGCACAAATTCGACTTCAGTTTTTAAGTCGCAGTCTAAAGTCCGCACTGCCGGCATCTTAACTCGACTTCGGTCGCATCTAAAGTCCGCTTTGACGGCACGACTACTTCTCAAGCTCCACGGCTCGATGCCAAATTACTACTCGGAATCTCTCCAGCTCGAGGGCGGCACTAACATTCTACTCGAGGATAACTTCAGCATGCTTCGCTCGCTCTCAAGCTCGGGGACTCCGCACCAATAACTACTCGACGTGGCTCTTATGGCTCTCTTATCTCGGGGGTTACACGCTGCAAGAGTACTCGGATGATGGATTTCGCGAACACTGAAGACCCTTGGATTGATTACCTAATCATTTCAAGGCTCGGGGGCTGTTATGCTACACCCATCGTTCAAATTTTTTTAAGACAAAAGATTTGGAATCAAGATTGACCCTCAGCTAGAGTCTGCAACTCAACCTAAGGCTCGGGGGCTACTCCATATGGATTGCGATTTTGCAATCGCACCTCCATATAATCTCGACTTCAAGACAGATGAGCTGGACCACCTTCCAGCCTCGTGGCAGTTCAAGTACTATTGAAGACTTCTCCAAGCAGTACTTGAGGACGCTTAGGAACTACTCGAAGAGGCTTCAAGACTACTCGAACTACTACTCTCGACTACAATGTGCTCGGGGGCTTGTCGGGCATACTCCCCGGGTACCCATACGAGGAAGGATGAAGACGGACTCCTACTAGAATTCCCCTGTAATCCTATTAGGACTCGTTCCGAGTAATCCTACTAGGACTCCTGCCTTGTAACCGACTAGGAACCCGCCCCCTGGACTATATAAAGGAGGGTCGGGTACCTAGCCGGGCATCTGATCTCAACCAACACCAAGCATAGGGCGCCATACTTAATCCCCCAAACAGGACGTAGGGTTCGCCACCTTGGCAACCTAAACCTGTATAAATCTTGTGTCCCGTGTCCTTGCGCATACCTTCGAGTTCTCGGTCTCCCGATCACGATCCCCACCGCACAATCTACTACCTCAGGTACCCCCTTGGTAGGTTTGCCGGTCTAAAACACCGACTGCTGGCGCGCCAGGTAGGGGAGATCATCACCACCGGGCGAATTCGAAGGACCAATTATCGAGATCAGTCAACTTCACACGGCTGCTCGTTGAAATGGCGACTGGCCGAAATTCCGAAACCGAAGTCAAGACCTTTTTTCTGCGATTCGGTTACACCTGACCACATCAAGTCCAAGATTGCGGATTCCAACTTGAAATCATATTCGAGCTCGAAGCATATCAGTTGTTCGTGTACACGAGCTCCTAAAGAATCTGTGCAACATCAAATTCAATAGGTGTCAAGTCGCTACACGCCAAGACAACAACATCAAGATCGAGGCAGAATCGAGTTCAACTGCGTGAATCAGGAATCAATCCGAGTCCAAAATTACCATGGTCGTATGGTACCTCTGTTTTGCTGAAGCCTTGTCACGAGTTGCACGCAAAGACCATCAAGCAAGAATCTTGTTGTGCTCACAAGGAGACCCACGTGCAAAACAGTCAAGTGCTACTTTCCTGTTGGCGCCAACCAATTTTGGGTACAGATTACTACACGTACACCAAAAGTTTCTAGGAGGCCCGCCAAGATTTATGCTCACCAAGATTTATGCTATACACACATGGATATTCACCAGGAAGCTCTAAGGTTTTTACTCCATGTACACAACATGTGTATGTGAGTACTACTACATCTACTTTTGCCTGCAGCGGCTACTCATCCCCCGGTCGCACGGGTTCTACATCAACTACGCCGTGCGCCGCGACTACTCGTCTCCCGGTTGCACGGGCTCTACCTCAACCGTGTCATGCACCGTCGTGCCTCTCGACTTCTCGTTGGTCGGTCGCACTAGCTCTCGTCATGCGTCCGGTCACTGCGTCACGCGGCGCGACTACTTGTCGTCCGGATTGCACCGGCTCTACTGCGCCTATGTCGTGCATCCGGACGCACCGTCTCGACGCTCGACTTCTCATCAGTCGGTCGCACTGGCTCTCACCGTGTGCTCGGTCATTCCGTTGTGCGTCGTGACTACCCGTCTCGCGGCCGCAACGGATATACTTCACTTACGCCATGCGTTTGGGTGCATCGGCACGACGTGTGGCTCGCCGCGCGGCTCGTCGTCGACCACGTCGCGTCGTGCAGGCTCGTCGTCGACTACTTCTCCGACGCCGCGCGTCCGGGCGCCTCGGCACGTCGCGCGGCTCCTCGTGCGGCTCGTCGTCGACTACTTCGAATACGCTGCGCGTCCGGGTGCCTCGGCACGTCGCGCGGCTCGTCACGCTGCTCGTCGTCGACTACTTCGCCGACGCCGCGCGTCCGGGCGCCTCGGCATGTCGCGCGGCTCGTCGCGCCGCTCGTCATCGACTACTTCGCCTACGTCGTGCGTCCGGGTGCCTCGGCACGTCGCGCGGCTCGTCACGCGGCTTGTCGCGCCGCTCGTCGTCGACTACTTCGCCTACGCCATGCGTCCGGGTGCCTCGGCACGTCGCGCGGCTCGTCGCGCCGCTCGTTGTCGACTACTTCGCCTACGCCGCGCATCCGGGTGCTTCGGCACGTCGCGCGGCTCGTCGTCGACTACTTCGCCTCGCGCAGGCTCGTCGTCGACTACTTCGCCTATGCTGCGCGTCCGGGTGCCTCGGCACGTCGTGCGGCTCGTCACGCAGCTCCTCGTTGACTACTCTGTGCGCCACGACTTCCTCTTGCAGCCACACTGGCTCCACTTCAGACACGCCGTGCGTCGCGACTACTTGTCTCGCGGCAACACTGGCTCTACTTCGAGTACGCCGCTCGCCGCCGCGACGTCGTCTTCCGGTCGCATCGCGTCGACCATTCATCTCGACTAGTTTTCCAAACTAGTCGAGAATGGCAGTCACGCCCCCAACAACTAGTCGGAATCAACTCTGACTAGTCAACTTCAGCAACAACCGTCGTGGCTCCATTGCCGACCGCCACGGCTTCATCAATAGTCTGCCCAGGCAGCAACAGCTAAGTCATTTATTTAAATGATTACTGTTTTATTTTCTTGGCTTGTTCTCCTCATCATGTAGGACTACTTGCCGACTACTCCTTCGTGTACGCTCCTCGGCGGGTTTTCACGGGAGCTACACTCTGCTGACTACTCTTGGGGTATATCAATCAAGTCACCACGAGTCTACTTCATCAACTCGGGGGCTATCCCTAGGAGGCAGCTTCTAAAGTCCGCTACACGCGGCAATCTAAAGTCGACTTCTAAAGTCGCATTCTAAAGTCCGCTCCGTGCGGCAACTTAAACTCAACGCTAACGGTCGCACCCAAGCCCACTCCGGTGGCACAAGTCGACGCAAACAGTCGCACCCAAGCCCACTCCGGTGGCACAAGTCGACGCTAACGGTCGCACCCAAGCCCACTCCGGTGGCACAAGTCGACGCTAACGGTCGCACCCAAGCCCACTCCGGTGGCACAAGTCGACGCTAACGGTCGCATCCAAGCCCACTCCGGTGGCACAAGCCGACTTCGGTCGCAATCTTAAGCCCGCTCCGGCGGCAAAACTACTCGTTTTCTCTGATTTTTCATTCGCTTTGGCTTTCCGGAAAGTGCATTTCGTTTTTTGCATCTTAAATCCACCCCTTGTGGCACAAAGTCGACTACTGTAGTCGCATCTAAAGTCCGTTTCACACGGCAATCTAAAGTCGACTTCCAAAGTCGCATATCAAAGTCCGTTTCACACGGCAATCTAAAGTTGACTTCCAAAGTCGCATATCAAAGTTCGCTTCGCGCGGCAACTAAAGTCGACTTCGGTTTTCAATTCGCATCTCAAAGTCCGCTTCGCGCGGCAACTAAAGTCGACTTCGGTTTTCAAGTCGCATCTCAAAGTCCGCTCCGCGCGGCACAAAGTCGACTTCGGTTTTTAAGTTGCATTCTAAAGTCCGCACTGCCGGCATCTAAAGTCGACTTCGGTCGCATCTAAAGTCTGCTTTGACGGCACGGCTACTTCTCAAGCTCCATGGCTCGATGCCAAATTACTACTCGGAATCTCTCCAGCTCGGGGGCTGCACTCAACATACTACTCGAGGATAACTTCAGCATGCTTCGCTCGCTCTCAAGTTCGGGGGCTCCGCGCCAATAACTACTCGACGTGGCTCTTACGGCTCTCTTATCTCGGGGGTTACACGCTGCAAGAGTACTCAGATGATGGATTTCGCGAACACTGAAGACCCTTGGATTGATTACCTAATCATTTCAAGGCTCGGGGGCTATTATGCTACACCCATCGTTCAAAATTTTTTAAGACAGAAGATTCGGAATCAAGATTGACCCTCAGCTAGAGTCTGCAACTCAACCTAAGGCTCGGGGGCTACTCCATATGGATTGCGATTTTTCAATCACACCTCCATATAATCTCGACTTCAAGATAGATGAGCTGGACCTCCTTCCAGCCTCGTGGCAGTTCAAGTACTATTGAAGACTTCTCCAAGCAGTACTTGAGGACGCTTAGGAACTACTCGAAGAGGCTTCAAGACTACTCGAACTACTACTCTTGACTACAATGTGCTCGGGGGCTTGTCGGGCATACTCCCCGGGTACCCATACGAGAAAGGATGAAGACAGACTCCTACTAGAATTCCCCTGTAATCCTATTAGGACTCGTTCCGAGTAATCTACTAGGACTCCTGCCTTGTAACCGACTAGGAACCCGCCCCCTGGACTATATAAAGGAGGGTCGGGTACCTAGCCGGGCATCTGATCTCAACCAACACCAAGCGCAGGGCGCCATACTTGATCCCCCAAACAGGACGTAGGGTTCGCCACCTTGGCAACCTGAACCTGTATAAATCTTGTGTCCTGTGTCCTTGCGCATACCTTCGAGTTCTCGGTCTCCCGATCACGATCCCCACCGCACAATCTACTACCTCGTGTACCCCGTTGGTAGGTTTGCCGGTCTAAAACACCGACAATCACAACCCATGAATTTACAAGTTTTTCGCAATGACGCTACAAAGGAAGTTCTAGCATCTCAATTGATGATGTCAACCTTCGGGGATGAATCATTGCGTTCAGAATCAGCTCTAGCTCCACCGTCGTTGTCACTGTCACTGCTACTATTGCTGCCTTCATCACTTCTACTTGAATCACCATCCTCCTTCTCAGTGGCGTCTTCTTCCTCGTCTTCAGAAGATGATTCTGGGATTTCGCCGCTCTTACCCTGCATCTCTTCCTGAGCTGAAAAGAACACAAAACAAAGAAAAGTCAACTTCGAAACGAACATGATACAAGAAACATCTCTCAGAGGTTCAACCTTTTCAAGCTTGGCCCGAGCAATTTTCTTCACAAATTCTTTTCCGCTTGCAAACCAAAATTCTTGGGTGAATCTGACCTTTATGATTTGAATGTTTTCGTTAGGGTGGATTCTTGAAGTATTCCCAGCGTCAGGAAAGCGTGCAAGATCTTCACGGAACTACAGAAGATTGGCACAGTCGAAATTGTGAAGAAGTTTCAGAATGCTTTCGACCGAAAAGGCAGCCGTGAAGTCGCTAGTACCAGAAATCATGCCAGAAAGAGCCCGAAATTCTTCTCCAATCCATGAAAGCAGAGAGGAGATTTCTCCATCCTCAGGCAGAGGACCAGGACGAGCACCAAAATCTTTCAAAACTTTTCCATATTCCTCGAACAGGAGTTTCAGCTTGGTCTTCACTTTGTTGATCTCCTACTCAGAGGTCTCATCTCGGTCAGCTAAAGCCTTCTCCAGATCTTGAATTTTTTGTTCTTTACTGCTTAGAGTCTTCGCAAGGTCAGCATTGTTGACTCGAAGATCTTCAGCAGCCTTAGAAGACTTGTCATGATCCTTGCGAAGATTTTTGATTAACTTTAAATCCTCATCATGAGTCTTCTGTAGCTTTTCAAGTTCTCATCTTGAATTTTCAAGGGTCTCTTCGGCGACCTTCTTCCCATCCTCTGCGATCTTCCTCTCATCTTGGCATTTCTTTAGAGCTTCAGCCAATTTAGCAACTTTCTTCTCCAAGTCTAGGTTCGCAGCATGGGCCAAGTTGAAGTCATGTTTCAGCTTCCTGGATTCCTTAGACAACTTCTTAGTAGCTTCCTCCTGCTCCACCAAACGTTTGGAAGCAATCTTTCCAAGAAGAGAAGCCTTCAGGGCGTAAGCTTTCTGATATTCTTCAATCTTAGAGGCTGGATACATCCGGAGAAGTGCTTTGAAATCTGCAAAAAATCATAACAATAAACAATAGTAAAGAGTCACGAAATTAGGAAGTTGCATGAAAAATTAAAACTATAGCTAAGTAGGGCAAACAGTTCGGAAACCTTTTCTGCTAAGAGTCTCAACGGTAATCTGGCTAGGAGATACTGAGTCCGAAGAGATTTTCTTCGAGGAAGTAGAGGGCTGCTTTCCCGAGTCGCGAGGAGACTTGCTGAGTGGTAGAGGCGCCTGTTCTGAAGCTCCTTCTCCTGTTTCATCCATGATTTTAGACGAGTCCCATAATGTTAAAAGTCTAGACGTGCCATCTCTCGCATCAGCCTTTTCATAACCAACACTTAGCAATTTCCCCCGATAGGACGTACCAAAACTTTCATTGAAGGCAACAATCGAAGGAGAAGGATCCTGGCCTTCAGGAAGATCTTCGCGAGTCTCGACCAAAGGAGCATTCTGCACAGGACTTTCCCACCTGTGAACAGTCATCTCTAGTTCCTTGGTGAATTCGGGAGAAGCCTTATCTTGGGGATCAGAGGGTTGAGGATTAGCAACTTCATCATCAGCAGCAGCAGCAACAGACGCCGTAACCTCCTTCCGAACTTCAGCCACATCATCTGAAAAAGTTTCAACATCCACGAATTCATTCTCAGAACCTGGAGTACAATGCCTATGAATATCGAATCTTAAGTCAGGCCACAGGCAAGAGAAAAAACCTTTGTGGCTGGGTTCGACGATCATGTCATCGTCGAAGGCGGAAGGGACACGCCGAACTTCAGCAATAGCAATCTTCTTCACAACCTTCTTAGTCTTCTTTCGGCTCAATTGAGCGAGGCTGGAAGCTGCCTGGAGTTCGACGTCTGAGACGGTGTCAAACGATTTTCGCTTTCATTTACTTGATTCAAGAGATCTGGTCTTCTCAGGACGAACTGTGGAAGAGGATGTTTCATCTGTATCTCCTTTTCCTTTCTTCGAAGATGTTCTTCTGGGGCTTTCAATGGTGCGGTTGAGCAGCTGGCCACAACAACAGCTGGAGCTTTCATAACAATGCCCAGGCAACGAGAGCGGAAAGATTTTTCACCACAGACTTCTGAAAATACCCGGTTGATCCTTCTTTTATGCTTCACCAAATTTTTATAAGCCTTGTACTCATTCATGATGGATTCGTCAATCATGGCATTCACCTTTTTCTCCACTTCGTCCATGAACTCTTCGGCACTTTGGCCGTCTTTCAGCTGAAGACCGAATCGAGGGAAGGGCACTTCTTGAGCCGCCCAGTTCACGTTGAATCCCACAACTTCAGTAGGGTCCCATCCATAAGAAATCGGCCAAACATCGGCAGCAACGAATTCTTCAATAATATCACGGCCGCCGAGAATTGTGCCGGCCAAGTGAAAAGCATTTTCACAATTCTTGAATCCAACTGCCCGATGATTGTAAGGGGCAGTGCAAGTAGCAGTCAACGCTTCAATGGACGAGCAGAGAGGGTGACCTGGTCCATTGTAGCCATAAATCTTAGACATGTCCGCCTTCACATAGAACTAGTAAGAACTCCAGTCTTCGGAGAAGTTAGTCTTGCAGCATGGTGCGATTTGAATTCGTGTAAGTCCTTTTCTCGTATTTTGCCTACGCGTGTTGAAGGTGCAGCATGTGTAGTGTGCTTCGTAGTGTTGGCCGTCGTCAAGTTTGATGATGTCTGACTCGATGACTAGCTCGAACAATCGTGCGAACACGTTAGCACCAAAGTTACACATGAAGGTCCTCATAACCCAGAAAAACTTGGACAATTCCAAAAATGAACTCGGAGATAGCTGATGAATCTTCACGGAAAATTTGTCCAGAATTGCAGGCACAAGGGGATCACAAGGAAAGCTGAGTCTGCAAGTGAAGAAGTCGCGAAACACGACAGCTTCATCGGCTTCGGGAGTAGGAATCTGCTCATCGAGGGGAGCGCGATCGTCGCCTGCAGGAAAGAACCCGGCTACCTCGTATTCTCTGATCAAATTGGTAGTGACCTTAGATTCCCTAAAAACAAAGAATGGAGGGAGCGACTTTGAACGTTTCGCAGCAATAAGATCCCTTAAATCGGCATCAACATCTTCGAGATCTTCACCCTTAGATCTGATCTCCCCATCTTCACGATTCTCAGATTCAAGAATAACAGCAGGAATTGGGTTACCCTCCAGAGGTTGAGTGTTCTCAGATCCATGAACTTCTCCCTCAGTAGGCGAAATGCCAGCAGCGGCCAACTCTTCAGAAGTCATGGGTCTAGCGGTGCTTTTAACGCGGGCCACCTAGTTGACAATAATGCGAAGACAAAACCTAAGATGACTTTTATGAATCAAAATGTGCGAACCAAAACTTATGAAATCAGACGTTAAAAAATGAAAGAAGATAAAGAAAACCAAAGAAAGCAGTACCTTCGAAAATTGAGAAAGTCTCAGAACTTCAGACTCTTTGTCGCGAAGAGCTCTTCTGCAAAAATGCTTGCAAAATTTCGGAGAAACCCGAGGAACGGTGAAAAAATTTTACGGTGCAAGCTCTCTATTTATAGGGGTGAAGGGGGGTAGTGTCAAGAAGCTGCCTCGATATGACCATTGCGAGAAATCCGGAGGACGCGTGTCCACTCTAACGTTCTGAGGGTGACGTTTTTTACCAGAATTCAAGAGTTTTCGTGGAGTCGGATCGTCGGAGTCAACCCGCTTCCCCGAGGGGCTAGTGTTGGGGAATTAAGGAAAAACCTTACACCCTCGAAACGTCGGTTTTGCCGAAATTCATGGGATAAGTTCGCGAATCACCCTCGAGATGAGAACTCCAGTTTCGAGAAAGCGGAGCATTCATGAAGGGATCCTGATGAGTTTCAAGTGTTTTTCAGGTTTTCAAGTAATGAGCGAAAATGATAGACGAATCTGGCTTCTTGCGCGAATCTGCTATCCATTTCAGGATTATTGAAACCTGCGAAGGTCTGGAATCTGGAACCTGCGAAGCTCTGAAATCAGGAATCTGCAAGGAAATGGAACCTGGAACCTGGAACCTGCGAAGTTCTGGAATCTGGAATCTGCGAAGATCGGGAACTACAATGAGCGATGATTTTCGTGAATAAGAGATTCGAGGATCGGGGAGAGGCCAAGTCAAAGACGTCATCTCAAAAGTCCGGGTTTAGAGTGTGAAGTAGTGGCAAGTTTGTAAATGTGTGAAATTAGCCCCGTAAATCACGGGATCTAAGAGACATTCGTGTACATGTTCACAGTAGGAATATTCCTTAGATTCGAGGGTATTCTCGGAATGTAAAAAGTCCCTTCGTCTCCCTATAAAAGGGGCGCATGAGCACGTGTAAAGGGGTTCACAACTTTTGAGGCGTGAGCAGTCTTTTGGAGATTCTTTGTCTCCCTATCTTTCGTGTATTGCACGTTGAATCTCATTGTTCTTGTAATCTAGTGTTCGGGGACTCCCACCGATTTTTCGGACCACCCAACATAGCCGCGGCGGGCCTTGGCGGCACCCACAGCCTGAGCGAGGGTAACCCCTGGATTCTTCGGGATGGCGTGGTCGCCAGAGGACTCGTCGTCGTCGCCACAGCCGAAGAGGTTGCAATTGCAGGCCCTCATGGCGACAATGAAGACGCACAGGGGCAGGTCCAGGAACAACATGATCTGGCCCACGGATTTGGTACTATCGTGAGCGTCGGAGATCGTGACGCTGGCGTCGGCCGGGACGACGTAGTACTGGATGATGCGGGACGGGCCGAGGCGGGCGGTGGTGCAGAAGACTAATGTGACGTCGTAGACCGTGCGCTTGACGGCGGGGTCGTCGGTGGCGTCGTCGGCGAGGACGGTGGGGTGGATCAGGTGGGCTAGGATGCCTCTAAGGATACCGTCGGCGTCAATGGTAGGCGACTGGACGGAGCCGATGGTTTCGACAGCCGGGACGTCGTTGTCGTCGCGGTGCGGCATGACACGTGCGGCGTGTACGGCGGCGGGGGAGGACGACGCGAGGAGGCCGGAGCACGCCGCGGCGGCGGCCTCCAGGAGCAGGAGGAGGACGCGACCGGGCGTCATGGCGCGCGGCGGCGAAGTGCGCGACCCCGCCAAGAGAGGAAGGTGGTGGTGAGCCGGAGGAGTGCGCGCTATCAAGCTGGCCGGCTCTAGGGATTTCCAGTCTTGTAGTACGGGCTTTGGAGACGCGCCCCGTGCCGGAGATTGGTAAACAGCGAGAGCGTGCGAGGACCCTTCTTAGCGAACGACCCGACAGCGTGTCATGACTGGAACCCTCACGTGGTTTACCGCGGTAACCGATGCTACCGGTCTGGCCCGGTAGCAAAACTGGTCGGTTTATAGTTCACAACCAAATCTAAAAAAATGTAGAACTCAATTATTCGGTTCGGTTCACCGGTCCGGTTTTTCGGAAAAAAATAGACTGGTAACGATTTTTTAACCCTAGACAGCATGCGACCGTCGAATTGATATTACGACACCATTAGGGATGGTAGAGTGTGGAAAACCCGGTGGGGTCTGATGAACACACCCGCATCCGCCAAACTCAAATCACCCGCCACCTCCACCCACTACCCATGTCGGGTCTCAAATCCCCCGCACCCGACACCCGCGTGGGTAGTGGGATGGGTCACCCACTCCCGCTACCGCCGGTCGCCGCTTGGCCGATGTCGTGTCCCTGAGGTCTCGCGCAACACCTGTAGTCTGAGGCCGCCACCACCCCGAGGTCTCGCGGTGCCCTGGCTCGATTCAGGTACACGGGAGCGGCGGTGCCCTGGCTATGGGCTCGCACGAGGACGGGCGGCGGCCTTGTTGGAGGCTCGCTCTGTGAGCGGCGGCGGCCAGGACAGGGGCTCGTCGCTCGCGCGGGGAGGGGCGGCGACATGGCCGGGGGCTCCCGCGGGGAGCGGTAGCAGCCAGGACGGGGCGACGGGGGCTCGCGTAGGGGAGGGGCGCAGGCTTGGTCGGGATCTCGTGGGTCGCAGCCTCACGCACAAGCAGCCTGCAGCTATAGTATTCCAAATGGGCCAGACAAGATTGGTGGCACGAGGCACGACCCGAAAAAGCACGACCCTAGCCCGGCCCTAGGCACGATTAATAGTGCTTAGTGCTGGCCTGGCCCGACAGTGCTTTAGTGCTTGGGTGCAGGCCCGAGGCACGGCCCGAAAATGGGCGGCACGATGGCCGGCCCGACACCGACCTGCTACCAACCTATAATCGAACGGCCTACCAAACCCCTCTAACCCTAGCTGCCTCCAACCGGCCCCTTCCTCTTCCAGACTCCTCCCTGGCTCCCTTCCTCCTCTGTTTCCCTGCGGCGTCCAAGGCCCGACCGCCCCTTCCTCTTCTCCTCCCACCCCCTCCGGCTCGACGGCTCCCCAAACCGAGCGGCCAGGCGGCTAGCACCCAGCCCCTCCCCCCACATGCCGCCGCCTTCGACCACAGGTCGCGCCGGCCGCCTCCTGCTCTCCTCCTGATCCCACCCCTCTCCTCTCAATCTGGCCGATGCGAGCTCTGCGGGAACGCCTCTGCTACTCCGATTCGGCGCCGGCGGACTCCCCACCCGCGGATCTGCGACGAGGTCCCAGCGGTGGCGGATTCCCCACGCGGATCTGCGACACGGCGGCGCCTCCATGGATGTCTTGGCGGAGGCGGGGGAGCAGGGCATAGTGCCGGGCTGGGTCGTGGCCCGTCGGGCCATCTTCGGCGCCGTGCCGGCCCGGCCCGAAAAACAGGCCATAGGGCCGGGCCTGGGCCGCCAGTTCGGCACGACGCCGAGCCCGGCCCGGCACTAAAAGCCATCGGGCCTGCATAGTGCCGGGCCGCATCGGGCCGGGCCAGATCGGGCTAGGGCCGGGCCAGGCACGGGCGGCCCATTCACTACGGGAGAACCGAAATTCCACGAGTGTCACAAGCTTCCCCGAGTGCCAAAAATCGGGCACTCGGGGAAGGCAATCTTCCCCGAGTGTTGCACTCAGGGAAGAATTGCACTCGGGGAAGAAATGCTTCCCCGAGTGCTTAAAAGGCCACGACATTGGGGGAAGAAACACACTCGGGAAGGCCATCTTCCCCGAGAGCAACACTCGGGGAAGACGCGCACACGGGAAAAAAAAGTGAACTTGACGGCAACATTGGACGGAAGCGTGTGCCAAAAAAAATGGAAAACGGCTTCCCCGAGTGCCTTGTCTCATGCACTCGGGGAAGGTGACCTCTTCCCCGAGTGCCCTCTCCCAGGCACTCGGGGAAGGACCTCTTCCCCGAGTGCCAGCCAAGGAACCCGGGGAAACTTTTTTTATTTTTTTGTTTTTTTTGCCCCATTTTTTTTGTGATGCATTCCCACGTTATTTAAAACTCATTGACCAAATTTGGCTTACTTTAGAATTTTTTTATTATATTTCGTTAGTTTTTTTCTTTTTCTCGAATTTTTAGGCACACTTCAAATTTGAACTACAGGTACATGAAATCATATAATTTGGCGATTCAAAAAATGATATTCATGATATTTGGTGTATATTGAGGCCGTATCCAATAACTCACATGAAATATCGAGCATCTTGTTGTCGTGACATGATGAACAACTTACGGGGAATGTGGTTCTAAATTACAGAAAATCCGAACGAAGTCCGAAAAACACGAAACTTGTCGGGACCATCATGTTATCACATGTAGAGGTTGTGTGCAACGGGTGAGAAGATTTCGAGCAAGTTGCGAGGTGTGATGCCTGAAACCTAAACATCTCCACATGTGATCCATGCGATAACACACTCGGAGATGTGTGGGTTGCAGGCATCAGACGTCGCAACTTGCTCGAAATCTTCTCGACTGTTGCACACAACCTCTACATGTGATAACACATTGTCCCAACAAGTTTCGTGTTTTTCAGACTTCGTCCGGATTTTCTGTAATTTAGAACCACTTTTCTCGTAAGTGGTTCGTCATGTCACGACAACAAGATGCTCAACATTTCATGTGAGTTACTGGATACGGTCTCTTTTGAATCGCCAAATTATATGATTTCATGTACCTGTAGTTCAAATTTGAAGTGTGCCTAAAAATTCGAGAAAAAGAAAAAAACTAACAAAATATAACAAAAAAATTCAAAAGTAAGCCAAATTTGGTCAAGGAGTTTTAAATTATGTGGGAATGCCTCACAAAAAAGATGGGGCAAAAAAAACAAAAAAAATAATTCCCCGAGTGCCAAGCAAGGCACTCGGGGAAGAGGTCCTTCCCCGAGTGCCTGGGACAGGGCACTCGGGGAAGAGGTTACCTTCCCCGAGTGCTACATCATGGCTCTCGGGGAAGTTTTTTCCAAATTTTAAGCAAATTTAACAAAATTAGCCCAAATTTGAGCAAAGAATTTCAAATAATATTTGAAGGCCTTAAAAAAATTGGGGCAAAAAAAAGGTTCCCCGAGTGCCGTGTCTGTGGCACTCGGGGAAGGGGTATCTTCCCCGAGTGTTTTGTTCGGGGCTCTCGGGGAAGAGTTTGGGAAAATTTTGAAATAGCCCACCCCCGGCCCCGCTCGTGTCCCCAGTTCCCACCCCGTCCTCGCGCCCCGCCGTCCTGCCCAGCGCCCGCCGCCCCGCCGTCCAGCGCCCGCCGCCCCACCGTCCAGCGCCCGCCGGCCCGCTCACTCCCCGGCACCCGCCCGCCACCGCCGGATCTGCGCCGTCCATCCCCCGCCGCCCTACCGCGCTCCCCGCCGGCGCCGACACTCCTCCTCCCCGGCCCCCGTGACCGCCGGCGCCGGATCCGCGCCTTCCCGGGCCCGCCGCCCCGCCGGCGCGGCGCGCCCCCGCCGGCGCGGCCTGCCCCCCGCCTACGCGACCTGGCCCCCGCCCCGGCCCTCCCGGCGCGGCGCGCCCCCGCCGGCGCGGCCCAGCTCCGCCCCGCTGACGTGCCGCCTACCAGGTATTAGCATTTAGTTGTGTTGATCCCTCCGTTAATGTATCGTAGACTCGTAGTATTGATGAATTGAAAAATTGTGGAACCGAGCTTGTGATTTTGATCCTGTCATGCTCCTTACAATCTGTCAATGCGTCCTGGTTGGGACTTAACTTTCAATCCTTTTCCCTGCTGGGGACTGGAATTTGAGATGATTCCATTAGAGTATATAGGTTTGTTTTTTGGGGGCTGTTGCTCGCTCTAGTTGAAATAAATGTTATTTTAGATTTTTCTCATTTAATCAACTTTGGCTTTAACAATGATATCTATCTACATTTGGATCAGCCTTATGCAAAATGTGTAGATTCCTCTTGGAAAAATTTCCATAATTTTATTCAACAGATATATTACAGTAGGAATTTGTGATCAAAGCCATACTCTGAATTCAGTGTGCAAAATGACATCTGTGTCTGAAACTCTGAATGTGTACAACTTTTAGCAAATTTTGCTACAGTTGACAGTTAATTTTATAGTGTGGCAGCACGAGTCCAAGCTTCAAACTATCACCGTACTTAGCCTTAGTGAAGCAACAAAGATTTTTAACTATTGAGTTGTCTATGCACATTTCACTGCAATTCTTCACTTCAATTGATGTGTGGGTCTCCAAACATCTGTCCACATATGATTCTTTGGCTCCTTTGATGGCACTACTTGTGGTTGTTGCATAAGCTTCTTATTCAAAATGCTGTTGGAAAGCAGCTTCTACTTGTTGCTGCTTTTTAGTCCATTCACAGAATCCGCTTACCAATAAGCTACTGTAGAATCCTGGCTTTTGGTACAACCTCTGTTTTTTTTTTCTGCTGGTAAGTTAAGAAATCTGCTTTTCAGTATAAGCTGTGGCAAACAGGGCTATAGCAGTTGCTCTCTGAGCAGTGAAAGGTTTTGGAGTGAGGAATATTTCCTTATGTGCTATTTTGCTTATGATTTTTTTTGGAAACCGGTGTATGAAAGCCACATGATTTAAAGATGAATTTTGTCGCAGATACCTTTATAGAGGATTATCGACAGGGGACAGGCCAACGTGTGACCAGTGCCTCAAAATTCACGAAAAACTGACTGAGAAGGCAGGTTTAGGATGTATATTGCGGTCACTTGCTGACAATGCAAACACTGTGTGAGCTTTCTCTGAGGGTGGACAGAACAAAGTTTGCTTCCTGCTTGTGATAAATCATAGCAGACAACTTTTCTGTATGAAAAATGATAGCTAGATGTTTTACATCTCTTTCTTGTCATCTGGCAGTTTCAGTTAGAGCTTCATTGTACCTTACTAGAATGGCTGAATATGAACTTATGTAGGATTATGTTGTCTTGTACTCTTTGCACTAGACTCTTGGTTTTGCTACTATAGTTATAATTCAAGGTGTTTGTGTCATCACTGCTGAAAAGATGGTTGGAATTCATCTTTAATAGTTGTAAATATTAGAAAAACATGTGATACTTCTCGTTTTAATACTTGTAAATACATTTACCTAGACTAATACTGGTTTATTTGTTTTAATTGCAGGTGATGGGGCCCACGAGGAGGTGTCGCTCGACTTACTCGAGACAGCCGGAGCCGGAGCCGGAGCCAGCGACTGGGGAGCCGGAGCCCTCAGAGAGGCAGAGGAGGGCTAGGGGCATAGCCGGAGACGACCGTGGCTCCTCTCGCTCTTCTAGGGACGACGACGTCCCTCCGCAGATGTACGACGAGGGGGGCCCACACGCGTCTGAGGAGGCGGATCCGCACGCGTCTGAGGAGGGGGTAGGGGGTTCGACTTCCTCTGCAGCCTCGATACCATATAAGCGAGGTCCCAGCCAGCTCCCGAAGCGACCGATTCCTGTTGACCGCCGCCCACTGATTGCACCCCGGGGGGATAGGTAAGTAACTTCATATGTTCTTCATTTGATATATAGAAAAATCAGAATAAGAACTAATAATAACTATTGTTAACCACTTGTGCAGGAACTGGATACTTGTTGAGGAGGGGGTGGAGGCTCGCAATGTCAATGGGATCTTGGGACTTCTGTGTAGGGAACACTTCCCTGGCCTGGTGTACAAGTCAGAGGAGGATGTGGAGGGAGAGTTACCCTCGTTTGACCAGTACGCTCTCTTCCCCGCAGATGAACCGTACAGAAACTTAGCGGATCAGGTGATTTCGGAGTTGTGGGTAAGCCTTTCTCGCTCTACGGCCCTCATTTCATTGCTTTTATTGGACATTCTTGAAATAAAATAATGGATACCTCATGTCTTTATGCAGGACTTCTTCAGATGCCAGCCAGGACAGGAGGAAAGGGAGTATCAGGCGGCTTACGCTTCCTGTAAAAGACGTGTCTCGGGCTTGTATTATGAGGCCCGCCTGCAGGCGCACATTGACTACAACGCCACCTACTGTAATAGAAGAATCAACAGAAAGCAGGCAAGAAGTGAGACAGAGATTCTGACAAGGGAGCAGTACCTCCTGGTAAATACAAAACATCTCCTATTGATCTCTTTCCAGATTATTACCTATGCCAATTTGATCTTCTGATGGCTTGTAGGTGATTCCGAGCTGGTGCGCAACCTTTTGCGATTGCTGGGCTGCTATGGTGGAGAAATGGTTGGACGCGGACTGGCAAAGGGTGCACCAAGAGAAAAAAGACCACCGTATGCTGATGCCAGGTGCACCTCACCATCAGGGCAGCGCCAGCCTCAGCAAATACAAAAAGACATATGTAAGTCGCCACAACTTGTCTAATCTAGCCGCGTTCAATTCTAATTGATTCCTAACCACATGTTGGCTTTTTTTTGTAGGAGGCGACGCACGGTGGCCGACCAATTAGCCAACTCGAGGCGTATGCTCTGGCCCACATGGGCCCGGCAAAGTCCAACATCGAGTACAACCCGGATGCGGGCCCAGAGGCTTACACCAACTCCAGCGTCCACACCCGCCTTAGTTCGTACACGGAGGCATCAAGGTTAGTCCACGGGCCAGACTACGACCCGAGGTCCGAGGAACACCTTGATCCTGAGCTAGTGATGAGGATTGGGCAAGGCAAGAAGCATGGGCGGTTCTACATTGGCGACGACATCCTCGACACGGCCTCTACTCCTCCTCTCGACCGCCTACGAGCAGCGAGCACGAGCTCTAGTGTGCCCATAAGCCAGCGGCCGACAGCGATAATGTCACTCCAGGTAAGTATTCTCACTTTCATTACTCATTCTTTGACTTTTACGTTCCTTAGCTCTGCATTATTGGAACATTGGTGTCAAATGTTGCAGGCCGAGATGCAGCGTCTTCAGCAGCGACAGGAGGCCTTGCTTGCCGAGCGGGAGGCTGAGCGGGCGGCTGAGCGGGCCGAGCGGGAGGCCGAGCGGGAGAGGATGCAAGCTTTGGAGGCCCAGACACAAGGTTTGCTCGCGTTCGTGCAACAACTTGGGGACCAGCAAGGTTGGCAGATCCCAGCACAACTGCTTGCACCACCACGACCACCTCCAGCACCTCGTCGAGAGTCCACCCCGGTCACCCCGGTGAGTATAAGCATAATTGTTTTACTTTTTGTGCTAATGCTTAGTATCAAACCTAGTGTCGGCCTTCGTGCCGGATTTGTTGATTTGTCGGCCTTCGTGCCGGAGTTGTTGATTTGTCGGCCTTCGTGCTGGAAATGTGGTTGTCGGCCTTCGTGTCGACCTTCTTCTTGCAAGTTTTGGAAACCTCCCCATGTAGAGGAGGTGCTGCCGAAATTTTCAACTTTTCTTTACAACTTGGATTTTTATCTTGTTACTCACGTGCAATTTCTTTTTCTTCAGTGGCTCTCGGGGGCGTCGTCGAACCATGTCGGAGCGTCGCCGGGGTCGCACGTCGGGGCATCCCCAGCCGGAGCATCGCCGGGATCCCAGTTGTCGTGAGCCACCCGCGGACTCGCTTTTATGTATTGCACTTGTGAACTTGGAATAATGTGTACTTTTGGATATGTGGTTTGTATGTGTACTTTTGGATATGTGGTTTGTATGTGGACTTTTCGATATGTGGCTTGTACTTTTGTGCACTCGTTTTTATGTATTCCGGAGATATTTGACCACACTTTTGGATGTGTCATTTTTCATTTATAAATGTGGTTTGTGAGATATTAAAGTTGATTTGTGGTTTGTATAAATATATACTTTATTTGTCACACGGTAAAGCAAAAGAAAAAAAGGAAAAAAAGAAAAAAAAGGGGGGTCTTCCCCGAGTGCCCGGGCACTAGGCACTCGGGGAAGGATTAAATTAAATAAAAAGCCAGGGACCTTCCCCGAGTGCCTGGGCATCTGGCACTCGGGGAAGGGTAAAATAAAAAAAAGACAGGAGCCTTCCCCGAGTGCCTGGGCATCTGGCACTCGGGGAAGGGTAAATTAAAAAAAAAAGGCCTTCCCCGAGTGTCAGGTGCACAGGCACTCGGGGAAGAGGTTTCAAAAAAAAAAATTTCGTCCCCGAGTGTTGCTCTCGGGGAAGAGTAAAAAAAAAATCCCCTTGACGGCGTTAAATCTTCCCCGAGTGCTACCGTGGCACTCGGGGAAGCCTTCCCCGAGTGTACGATTTTTGGCACTCGGGGAAGAGCTCTTCCCCGTGGATCGCTTCCCCGGAAGCCCTTCCCCGAGTGTTGCACTCGGGGAAGGCTTCCCCGAGTGTTTTTGGCTCTTCCCCGAGTGCTTGAGGCACTCGGGGAAGCCAGTGCCTCCTGTAGTGATTTGGAATACTATACCTGCAGCCGCGCAGGATTGGCAGGGACAGACATATGCACAGCCGTCCAGCGTGCCGAGCCTGGCGCTTTGCCAATCTCGTCGCGTCGTGGAATCGTGACCAGTCAGGACGTCGCGGTACAAGCGGCCAGCAGGCCGGCGACGACAACGGTCCGATTCAGAAGCTAGCAGTTCCATGCATGAAGGCTATGAATTAGCATGCAGTTTTCCACATGCATGCGACCGAAAGCGTACACAGCTCGTGATCGATCGCCCTCCTCCGCCAACCCGTCGTCGTCGTACTCTCTTGAAAGCGAGGGGTAAGAGAGAGCCATGCCCATGCCGCGAGGACAGGAATAAAAGCAAAAACAAGAAAGCTCTGACTTCGGAGACCGGCGACGCGGTGTCTTTGGGTTGTCACGAACCGATATCAGCAGAACTAGCCTGCAAATCAATGCAAGTTCGACTGCATGTACGTGTGTATACTCCGATCGAGTTACAAACCATACTGAGCTCGCCGCAGGAAGCTGGACGTTGAGCTAGGGAGGACGCGCGATCTCTTCCACAACCTTTCGCTGGACGGCGCCGGCGACGAGATATAAGTAGGGGCTGCGGCGTCCGTTGTGAACGAACTAGCTGCTACCTAGCTAGACTAAGCTACTAGTACTTATTGTGATCGATTATTGCTCTCGAATCTTGAACCTGGAGGAGAGGAGAGGCCGAGACCGGAAGCAGCACGTCGACGCCGGCGGTGGAGACGGAGAAAGGCGGCTCACGTCGCGAGGGAGAGGCCGACAGCCCGTCAGCCGTTGCGAGGCCGCAACCTGCGGGGGGGGGGGGAGGTTGGCAGGTGGCGGCGGGGGATCGGACTGGAGTAGGAACAGGGAGTTAGGGTTTCATTTTTTCCATCTTTATATATGGGGGCGGGGTTAAGCATATATGGGGGCGGGGTTAAGCGGGCCTCTGACAGGGCGGCTTAGTGTTTGCGGTTTAGGGTTTAGTGTTAGGCCTGATAAATCCGTGTCGGGTTGGGCTGCACTGGGTGGCAGCCCGTGCCCGATACGAGGTACCGAGTTGGGCCGACTTGGACCGGGCTAAAAAACGTGCTTTCGGGCTGTGGGCTAAATGGACATCTATATTCGTCGCTGGTGCCGTCACGGGCCGGTGGCTTGGACGCCATCCTGGCCAAGGGGACGAACCGGGGTGGCCTTCTCATGGGCTGCCCACGCGGCCGCGTAGAGGTCCGCGACGGAGGAGGCCAGCAACGCGGCACCCTTGTTGTGAATGAAGCTGAGCAGGGCCAACAAGGCGAAGCCGAACAGACGGTGGTAACTAAGAACATGCCGACAACTAGACCTGAGCATTCCATGGGACGGGTCGGGTTCGAAAACCCGGTTTTTTCGGGTCGAGAAAATCCTGCCCATGATCGTCCCATGGGACGCGGCAGGCCTCAGTTTTCGGGCCGATCCGGGGCTTGGGCGGGCCGTACGCATATTTTGTAGTGTAAAATAGCTAAAAACAACATTTCAGGCCGGGCTCAGGCCAAATTTTTTCGCGGGCTTCAAGATCTCTGCCCACGCCCGTCCAGTAAGGTCCGTGGATGGGCCTGGTTCGGGCCGGGCCGGCCTGGGCTAAAAATGCTCAGGTATACCGGCAACGACTACCAGCCCCTTCTCGTTGTCATGACGTCATCTGCGTCTGGGGCTGGGGTGGGGTAGAGGCGGGTCCGTGTTACCATCTAGGCCCTTTCGCACCTTGATAAGGGTGTGTTTCGGTGATAAATGACAACCACATGCTTGTGACTAACCTTTGTTTTGTAGCAGATTATATCTTGGGTTATTGTCATAAGTATTGAATAAAAAGAGACCCTCTCAATTTGAATTTATGGACGATAAATGGACAAATACTACAAGGCTAAGTACTTTGTTAGTTCCAAGTGTCACAAGAAGATGAAGGACACTTGGATTGTTAGTTTGTAGTGTTTGACCGTACTATTAAGAGGGGTTCATGCACTAGTAGCTTGACCATGCACCAAAAGCCATGAAAATATGCACACTCAAGTTCTTTGGATGTTAATCAGCTCAAAGCAATCATGAAAGCAAAGTAGAAGCAAAAGAATTGACAAAAACTCAAAGGAGATTGAATTGGATGAGTTGAAGTTCAAGTCATAGCGTCGGATGAACCGACGCCCTAGTTTCTACATTCGTCGGATGAATTCTGTGGCTTAAGTTTTCAAAACAAACAATCGGATGAACCAACGGCCCTAGCATCGGTTCATCCGGTGACGCGGCGGGCCTCAGTTTTCATGCCGGGGCCGGGCCCGGGCTTGGGCGGGCCGCATGCATATTTTGTAGTGTAATATAGCTAGAAACAACATTTCAGGCCGGGCCCGGGCCAAATTTTTTTCGCGGGCTTCAAGATCTCTGCCCACGCCCGTCCAGTAAGGTCCGTGGATGGGCCTGGCTCCGGCCGGGCCGGGCTGGGTTAAAAATGCTCAGGTATACCGGCAACAACCACTAGCCCCTTCTCGTCGTCATGATGTCATCTGTGTCTGGGGCTGGGGCGGGGCCGTCGGCGTCGGGAGAGGTGGCGGCCGAGGGCTTCGAGTTCGACGGGAGCTTTGAGAGGCGGTGGATCAGGCGGGGCGAGCCAAGTCGGCGCGCGCCGAGGAGGACGGTGGTGTGGCAGGGTTGTGGACGGGGGAGGCGGCCAGGAGGAGGGACGCCGTGGCGGAGAGTGGCAGGAGTTGGGCAAGTAGGCGGCAGCGGGTTGGCCACTTGCGGGGCAATATCGCTGATCATTGGAGGTGGTTTTTTCTCTTATGAAAAAGCGCGCCCTCTACAGTAAAAACTAGGTGATTCCCCGCGTGTTGCTGTGGAATTTGAGAGAGCTTTTGAATGACACACAGATGTCTAAAGTTTAATCAAAGGAGTTGCTACTCGTGGGTGGATTAGTGGAGTAGACATGAGAAGACCGGTGGCAAAAAGAAAAATTGACCGTTCATTTCATCTATCACTACTGATTCATGTAAAATGTATTGTTCGAGTTATATTTTGTTATATTTTGAATGTGTTTGATATTATAATTCATGGTTAATAAAAGTATTGTTGGGGTGACTATTTGTGAAGACTGAAGGGAAGCAACTTTGAACATATTGAAAAGTCAAACAAATTAACACACAAACAATCTATCAAATAAAGGCTTAGTCAGTTGCTAAACATTTGGGAGGAACTATTATTTGTCGAACAGAAGCAATTACCAATTAACACACAAACAATTATCAACCATGAACAGTGTTGTACCTGATTTCCATGGCCAACAACCTCGTCGACATCGTCTTTTTCTTCCGGTGAGTGCCATAAAAAAACGGAGCGGTGCAACATTGTCACCACGGCCGGCAGCATTGCGACCAGCAGCAGGGGCACCACGGCTTGCACCAGAGCGACCTCCAGCACGGCCATCACGCCCACCACCTGGGCCACGGCCACCACAGTTGCAACAGCCGCCGCGACTTCCAACGGAGTTTCCAGCAGCGCGGCACTCAATTGGTTCGTCTCTCTTGACCACCTCTTCGCTAGAGTTAAAAAGGCTTAGTCAGGCCTCAGTCGTTTGAGCAGCCGGCCGTAGTGCCATACGTTGCTAGTTAAATAAGAACTGATCATTAGTGAACGCTGGAACCATGGTGGTGACTGGTGAGTAAAGAAGATGTAGTGCTGTACGTTGCCGTAGTGCTCATTAATGAACCGCTTGAACTGTGCTGGTGAGTAAAGAAGACGGGGTGGGGGGTTCGGATTGGGTGGACGGATGACATGGCACTCTAGGAGTTGAGAGAATGGTACCACTTATATAGTTTTGTATGATATGGGTTCTTGGGATGAAGAGCGGGTATGTACCAAATCCATGTCAGACACTCATAGCTCTTGATCTCGATACATATATAAACAGCCAAACACACAATGCAAGCCAATCGCCGATCCAACTGGGGAAGCGATCGAAACTCGTTCATTAGGCACACTAGCTAGGCGCCCAGCCAACAGCAACGAAAGCGCGCGCTACACAGAAAGGGCTCTGTTACGGTGGACCATACAACCCTATACCACTGTTGGAAAAGGAATAATATGAAAGGATCTGACGGCTTAGATTAATTGTATACTACCACAATTTGCACATGTGGTATATTGTGGTATGCATAGGTGGTATGGGTGGTATAGGCGTATTATTGGAAGTTTTATCTCGATGGCATAAGCGAAATATATGATTTCTTCATTTCAATTGTTTTTTCATTTTCATTTGGTGATATGGACAATTTTTTCAAAATTTTAAACGAAAATTTTTATTTTCAAATTTCAAAAATGAAAAATTTCAAATTTAAAAAAAATGAAAATTTTCAATTTTTCATTTCAAATTTTCGTGACAAATTTCAAAATCGTTTTTTCCCATTTCCTATGGCCATTTTTTTCAAACTTCAAAAACAAAAGTTTTCAATTCAAATTTCAAAAATGATTTTTTTTTCAAAAATTTTCATTTCAAATTCTCCTTATGACATAAACGAATTTTTTCTTAGCCCGAGGTTGCCAAATTTAGTAAAAAATTGCAAAAATTACCTATTTACCCTTACTAAAAATAGTCATATACTGCATATCACCACTTGGTGATATGGTCCACCGTAAAAGAGCCCACGCAGAAAACACTATTAGCACTAGTAATAAAGCAACGGCGGTGGTGCTAGGCTTGACCAGTTGACCCTGAGGCTACGCGCATGGCTTCACGTCGCGCCGAACGCCGTTCGAAGAAGAAGCCGATGCAGAAGCCGACTGCCGCGCAGGCGAAGAGGAACATGACACGTAGCGGGGACAGGAAGCGGGTCTTCATGGCCCCGTCGCCGGCGCGGACGACGCCGGAGCTGTGGGTCATCATCAGGTGGTAGTCCGGGCCGAGGGGGCGGGAGGCGGCGACAGCCGGCGTGCGCAGCAGGAGGAGGAGGTCGACAGCGGTGTCGGCCACCTCCGAGGTGTTGCGTGCCGGCGGCGGCGCCGGGGCGGCGGAGGAAGAGGAGGAGCTCGAGGTGGGGTACGCGGCGGCGTCAGCCTGGTTGACGAAAAGGGCAGCAGGTGGCCACGGGGCATGTCGAGGCGGACGCTATCGCTGGCTGCTGCCGGAGACGTGAAGGCATCGGGTAAATGTTGCCTTCCAGTAAAAAGATGGACCGAGCGACGTGAGCTCTCAAATAGTTGTAGGCGCTGCTGGGCCAAGTGCCTTGCTGCCAAGGTGTTTGACACCCGAATTTGGCAGGTTTGGGAGGACCCGGTTAGACCGGTATGAAAACCCGGTTAGAACGGTCTGGGCAAGTTGCCTAACAGGTAATTTGGACACCACCATTGGATAGTTCTCGTCTGGAAGATCTGCACGTCGGACACACGGTTAAACCGGTCCAGAGGCGGTTTGACCGGCCTACCCTGCCAGATCCGAGTTAGGAGTTGTATTTCGACACGAAATTTGTATAGGCTTCGACTCCGAGTAGGGCAAGACCTCCCCACCCTATATTTATGAAGGGCCACGGCCGATTGAAGATATCACAATCGAATCAAACATTACCTTTACTTTTTATCTCTAAACCCTAGCTTTTCCAACTTCCATGTTGTTCCTCTACTGATCTCCATGGTCATATACGTCCTAAGGTTTGCCGGTCAACCTACGACACGCCAACGACGTCCACACCCTGACGGGGTCCCTCCCGGGAGAGAGCTTCGACGGCCTTTGCTAGTTTGCTCGTAAACTGGTCATTCTTCGCCACGTAAGTGCGTTGTTTATCTCTTTGTTGGTTTGCTCGTAAACCTAGCCGTCTACCATCACGTAAGCGTGGTATTTACCTTCCCGAACGATCATCCCGAGCCAAAACCCTAGGGGGGCGGTTTAACCTCCTTGCCAGGGCGGTCTAACCTCCCTAGGTGGCATCTTTGCCTTTTTGGTTCGTTCGTGATCCGCACGCTTTAGTGCTCTCGTGTGTTGGCCATAAAAAGCATCAACACATTTTGGCGACTCTACTGCGGAAGAAAGATAAGGTTGCTCAAACCGTTCTATCGATCCCTAGACTTTTTGATCTATTATTTTGATTCGCCATTGTAGTTGAATCTGGTCTTTCGGGGCCGATTGCATCTGCACTTGTGACATTGCATCAGACTGCTCAAGCCATGTGCGTTGTATTTTGTCTTGCTTGCTACTACATATTGAAGATTTAAAAGTGAAGCGAGACTGTGGTCAGCGATTGATTGGATTTTCGAAGATATCTGGATTTATCTATATTACAAGAGCTGAAGTATCAAGACCTATTATGGCGGGCTATCCATATACTTCGCATCATTTCATCTACAACGAGCCCAAGGTACAATTTGCAAATACACTGTCTATATCTAATGTTAATAGTTATTTTGCAAGTACCATAAATCCTTATGTTGATATTGCTAGATTTGATACTAGTAGGCATATTACATCGGCTAGTACCTGTTCAGATGGTTTTAATTATGCAAATTATAATTATAAATTTAATATGCAAAAGCCATTGTTAGAAAATATGCATGCTTTGAGTTTTAATGATACTAGCAACATACAACATTACACTCACACACCGACTGTGCAACAAGTTGAAAAGTCGGTTAACATGTATCAAGGCCAAACTAACATGGTCAGTTCGGCCAATTATTATGGAACACCGCATACTAGTAATTTTACTAATATTCAGCCAGGTGTTTCATCTATTTATTCATCGGCAGGAAATTCACAATATGTGATTACATCACAAAACTTGCCGGTGAATGAGAAAGTTAGTTATGTTAATTCTAGCCATCCGACCAGCTATTCTCAAACATCATGTGCCACCAATCTCTATAATATTCAGCAAGGTAAAGATGAATCAGTTTTTAAGTATTTAGAACGATTCAAAGAAATAAAGAGTCAATATTTTAATTTGTCTATATTCTGATTCAGATGTAGCTAATCTTGCTTTTAGAGATTTAAAATCATCCCTTAGAGATAGTATGAAAGGCATAGAGTTTCATTTTCTTGCTAGTGTGCTTGTAAGGGCTATGACACATGAACTTAGAATGAAAAAAGAAGATGAAAACAATTCAAATTTGATGATGAATGTACAATCTGAATTTGTTACGTCAAAACAGTCAAGTCTTACTGCACAAGAGCATGTTAAGCATAACAAAACAACAATACTTGATTTTTCTAAAGCCGAAGGTGTCGTGCACTTTTCTAGTGATTATCATATCATTGGACGACAAGTTCATGCTAAGAAAAATTCAGAAAATCAAATTGTTGAAAAACAAGATAAAGGAGGCTAGAAGGGATCATTGACATGTCGACACAAGGTGATTTCCAGCAACTCTGGAGGCACCGGTCTAACCGACCACCTACACCGGTCTGACCGGTCTAGACGGAGTATGACTGTGGGCTGCCATCAAGAGGTGAAATGCGACATCATCCACATCAAGGTTCCTCGCTTCTCCAATGTATTTGATAAGGTATGTTTTACAAGTAATTCCCAATCAGATCGTATATTTTCTGTTAATTCATTTATTAGTGATTCTATAATAAATAATTCTAAGAGATCGATTAAGGATGATTTACTTGTTAGTGATAGCATGCCTTTAGATTCTACAGCCAATGCATTGTTAAAGGTTGATCATAAAAATACTTTGACAATTAAATTTTCTACTTCATCACTGTCAAAATTTTTATCTTCATGGTGTGCTTATGGTTATTCTGGACTTAAATGCAAGAGATCAAAGCCGAGAGCGATTGTGAAGTCCGATGCTAATATAGTGATCAACTCTAAAGCATCGGGTATGGGAAGTGCTAAGAAATGTATGGCCGAATGGGTCGATGAGAAATCTGGACCATTCGTTTGCTTGGCCTTAAAGCCTTTTCCACAAAAGCGTCGATTGGAAAAAAAATTAAGTACACCTTTGATTTAACTTTGTGTGATAATTTATTTAATATCTTAGAGAATAATTTTATCAAACTCTTTGATCACAAAGTTAGTCCATCACCTCCTGAGTTGGGAGATCGAAAATATTGCACGTGGCATAGTTCTTTTAATCATAATACTAGTCATTGCAATATTTTTCGTCAATTCATACAATCGGCCATTGATTCTGGACGATTGAGGTTTGCTCAAACACAAGGGATGACCAATAGGCCACAATTGTTTTTGATGGCAAAAGATCATTAAATCGGTTAGCATCAGCTGATTTATCCAAATATCCGAATTTAATTATCAAAGAGGAAGATTCAAAGCTCCCAAGTGATGAGAAAGACGTCGTCCATGATCTACAAGATCAAGCAATCATTGAGGATGATGAGCTTTTCAAAATCCTAGAGGTTACTGGGGGAAAATGGATTTTTCTCCATCAAACCAAGAACCTATTGCAGCCGTTGTGCTAGAACAGGCGGTTAAACCGCCTAGGTGAGGGGGTCTAACCGGGTTGGACCAACAGGTCAGACCGGCTTCCCAAGGCGGTCAAACCAGGTCAGGTCTGAAAGATAGACCTGAACGTCCTGTAGGTAATGGAGGTAAAGACCATGTCAAGCACAATGGTAAGAAGCCAAAGCTCACCTTTGCTGAACTTCTGGCTAAATATCAAAAAGATAATGAGGCCAAGCGTGCTAATCGGTCAAATGATGTTAAATATTCAAGATTGCCTCCTAGACATTCTGGGAATTGGAATCGGCAAAGAAAGGGTTTTCATTCAGCGACGACATATTCTCCTTTTGAGCCATCAATGTTGGTTTCATATGCTCCATATCCCACTAGTGATCATCCTTATTCATCATGGGGGTGGAGTAATTCATGGACACATAATCCTTCATAATTCAGACCATATCATGTTGAGTATGCAGCTCCAAGGCGACCATCACATGCAAGGCAGCTGTATGTTGAAAGTGACCATTTTGAGTATAAAAATTGGTCTAGTGCTCAAAACAAGAAAAAGGTTATCAACCAAATTTACCAAGTGAAAAGAGATGGTCGCAAAGATGAAAGTTCAGATCTGAATTCAGTTAATAAAAAGCCGATAAATGTGTTGAGCGCTTCGGCTACTAATGACAAAGAGAGGGAAAAATCATCTGTTGTTCCTCCAAGTGCCAAATTTGAGCGAAAGGAGTTGAAGAGGTCGAAGAACAAGAGAGGAGCACTGCTGTCCGAAACTGAAGCAAAGTCAAGTCACCCGCTTGGTTTATCAAATTGGCAGAAGAAGAAGCTACAAAAGCTTAGTGCTCAAGAGCTAAGGAAGAAAGACATGGCATGGATTCCTGAAGGAAGCATTCAGACTCAAGACATGGGTAATGATCAAGCAAAAGGTACAACACAGTTGAAGGAGAAGAAAAGATATGAGAGACAGTCTTCAAAATTGAGGTTTGCACCAAATCATCAAAATTATTGGTCATTACCTAGTTCATTTACATTACACATGCCGCATATGCCTATGTTTTGGAATTCATCCTTAGATATGCTTGATTATCCCTCGTACTCTTATTTTGGTCCTTGGGTTCCACATGGATCATCTTTATATCATAGAGGGTTATCACCAAATTACTATGCATATTAATTAATCTGCAAAAGCCGAAATATTTAGTGCTTACAGATGGTTTTAATTTCTGAATTTATATATCTCTACTCTATTATTTTGGTTGTGCATATTTGTATGGATGATTTTTTTATGGATGATATTGAATTATCGTCTTTCACAACATACATGGCCGATGAATCTCTTAAATCATTGTCCTAAAGTGATAGCTTCCCGATGAGAGGTTGATTATAACCTTTTTGGTGCCTTAAGTGCTCAGGGGGCAAGACTTAAGCAAAAAAAGTAATTTATCACTTTGTAGTTTCTATTTATTAAATCGGCTTGCAAGATTTCCCAGAATGTTGGTGATGTCCTTATTTCACCAAATTATGGCGTCTTGAGACTTTTAGCCGGTCGGTATATTTTAGCCTCAATTAATGAGCCGAATGTGATTTTTTCTATTCAGGCTAGATTTGGGGATCCAAGGTTGTAAATTCATGCAAAGGCATTTGGTGACTCGTTGTTAGAAGTGCAACAAATATTATATTTACATTAAAATGAGTCACCATATATATATTTTTATCAATAGATGTCTAGATGATTATCTCAATTCTAAATCCATCATCTATCTAGACACAAAAATGTTATGATCAATATTCTGAAATAATAAACATCAGGCTACAATGTCTAGGAGGGCATTTACATAAGAGAGGCCGATGTTTAAAGAGTATTGGGGCACATTCTGTACCGACTGGTGTAACCGCCACTGTGACCGGTCTGACAGCGTGGCACTAGTCTGACCGCCAATGGGAACTGGTCTGACCGGTATGGCTACAATTTTGACTTTGAAGTTTCTGCATTTGATCAAGCCAAGATTGGTAGCTGCTGGAGTTTCCTGTCAAATATTTGCATAAATCAAGATGCACTAAAATACAAGCAAGAGGAGTTCGAGGGTAATATGGCCATTGCCAATTCTGAGGTAATTGTATCATATTCATATTTTTGGGGATGATTACTCATCTTACTTCGCTTATGATTAAAATTAATTATGGATGTAATACTGAATTCTTTTATCCTTTTCTATTGTTAAATTGAGAAGTGTTGCAATGACCAATTGACATAGAAGTAATTTGGTTGCTTTAAGCATTCATAAAGACTTGAAAGTGTGAAATGAGTTTGAATTAATATTTCAATACCCCACAACCGAGCTAGTGTGCTCAGGTTTGTTTGATTCACACGATATGCATAAACAGCAGCAACAAGTTGCATTCTTCATATTTCGCAAATTCAAGTAATATGGCCAATAGATTCTATCGTCCTTAAAAAGTAAAACTTGTTTGCTATTCTTGTGCTTAACATTGTTCCTATGCAGTTCTAGTGCTGAATAAATATTTCTTGGTACGCAAGCTTTACCAAGAAACAGGGGGGCATATGTTGACACCCGAATTTGGCAGGTCTGGGAGGACCCGGTTAGACCAGCATGACAACCCGGTTAGAACGTCCTGGGTGTAGCACCCCGTGTTTTTGCTCAGTGGTAATTTGTGCTAATGACCCTCTTAACACCTCCTTAACCACCCATGAAGAGTCTTAGGTTGACCTATGGTCAAAACCCTAACTCAAAAACCCTAATGTCCCTTTTACCACCTAGTGCCAGTGTTGATTTTGAGCACGTTCTCCAAAATTTCCCTAAACACTTCAAAATCACCCAAAGGGAAAAATGTGCAGAATTTCAAGGCACACAACTTTGCTGTTGAGTGGCATTGCTAGTTTGGAGTGTAGGGTGGCGAAAATGGCCAATCAAGGCATTGGTTCACTATTCATCGGCGCCGAGATTTTGGCCAAGTTGGCACGATGTTCCTGCTCGATTCTTTGGGTAAAACCCCTACCAACCTTTATGAAATCTGTAGAGGGATGTGTGATCTTCAACTTTGCTATAGACCATAAGGTGCACTTTAGTTTGAAAATCCAGAGAAAATTTAATTTGAAAACTCCATCAGCAAAATTTAAATGCCCGGGAACGCCGAGACGCGCTCGGCTGCGACGTCGTGCGCGGCCACGTCGGCAAGCCGCCGTACGCGCCGTACCCGCGTCGGGCGCGCACGCTGAGGCGCCGGAGTGACCGTTGGTCGCTGCGCTGCGCCGACGGGAGTTCACCCGTGCCGTCCGTGGCAAGTGGGCCGCGCCAGGTGGCGTCGATCCACCGGCCGGCGCACCGCCCGTGGCGCGCCATTGGCCGCCAGAGCGGCGCACATCGCCGGCCATGACGCGACCTCTCCACGCGTGTGTGAGTCACCGTCGTGACCTCACTGGCCACTAACCGACCTCCAGCGCCTATAAAAACCCGCCCCGGTCGCTCCTCGCGCGCACGCGCACCCGCCACCGAGCCTCGCTGTCCGCCATTGGCGCCGCCGGTGCGAACCTCCTTCCCGCCGACGCCCTCATCCACACAAGCTCCTAAGCTCTCCCTTGTGCATCACAAAAGCTCCCCGAGCCGCTTGTTGATTAAGCCGAGCCCCACGATCGCCGGAGCCCGAGCTCCCGCGGCCGCCGCCGGACCGCCACCGTCGAGCTCGCCCCTCCGCCGATCCTCCGCGCCCGGTGACCTGCCTAGCGTCTTCCCTAGGCCAGATGGAAGCTCCCGGTGCAGCACATTATTGAGCAGCGCCCCTTTCCTCACCGCCGTTCGAGCTCCCGCGGCCGCACCGCCTCTGCGCTGCCGCCGCCGCTCGTCGGCGACTTCCCCGGCCGAACCACCACCACCAATCAATCGCGGGTGAGCCCAATCGCAGTTCCCCATCGCTTGTTTGCCTGCCCATGCCCCACCTCGCCGCCGGCGAGCTCGCCATCGCCGTCGGGTCCAAGGGGGGGGAGCCAAGGGTATATATGTGAGAGATTTAAAAGTTCTATGGTCCAGCGTGTAAAAAGATTCTTCCCCTTTTACTAGGTATTGGCTGAAACTTGTAAAATCGATTTAAAATCGTAAAAAAATCCAAAAATAGCAAACCCAATTTTTCTGTGCTCAGTATAACAAGAACTACAACTTTCTCCAAATATGTATATACTTTTGAGCTATAGTTTTTGCTTGAAAAATTGAAGAGTAAAATACCTAGATTTGTGTTTCTGCAAAATCCACACAAGATCTTGAGTTGGATTTTGGATATGTGGTGGGAACTAGCCTTCTAGGTTCTATGCCAACAGTTGCACAAAGTTACTGAAGAGATCTTTTTATATAAATTATCTTGTGATATTGATAAATCTGCCTAGATGATTTTTGTAGCTAAAAATATAATTATTCTTGAGCCCAACTTCTGGATATTGTCATGTTATATCAAAACGCATCCTTGGTGAATTTACCATGATTTTATCTCTGTTGGAAATATTATTTCCTCATTTATGCTTGATTTTAATCATAAATATGTGTAGCAAGATCCATAAGGACTATAGGTGTGTTTGTTGGTTCTTTAAGCTTGTTTTGGACCAAAGCATGTGTAGGAGAAAGTTTGGATTCATTTCTGTTATAATTATTTTTATATGCATTAATCCCTTATATGCTAGCTAGAAATGCCTCTATTTTGTGCTTTTAATTTCAGTGGTGCAAAAACTAGTTGCTTGCTGTCCAAGGGAGTGTTCCTGGTCATTAGGGCCAGTGGGCACTGTTGGGCAAGTTTGAGATGTGTTTAGTTGAGTAAAAGAGTGTAAACTAGATTAATCTAGAAAAGGGGAAAATAGGAAAAATACATTCTTTTGTGCATAAATTAAGGAAATGAGTTAGGAAAGTAAAATGGTGATACAAAAGTAAATTCCTTGCTGTTTGTATTCAAATTAAATATTTTTTAAATAGATGTGCACACAATCACCTTAAAGAGAAGGCTAAATAAGCTCTTTGATTATCTTTAAAAGGAGAAATGTTTAAATACTTTTCTTAAGGTGAATATGACCAACCTTATACTCTTTGTAGCTGTTTGGTACTGTTTTGAATTAAATTAAAATAATTGCACTCCTAATCACTGCATTGCATTCCCCGTGTAGAAGTCCCCGACGGTAGCTATACGCTTGTGCCGGCTGACGAGGACGAGGGAGCAGGAGGAGACGTGCACTACGTGACCGTAGAGCAAGACCCGGGCCAAAGTCCGGAAGTTTGTGTGTCTGCTTGTGCTGACGAAGGCAAGCCCCGGTTTATTCATTAACCTATGTGTTTCTTTAAAACTTCTGAATTTACTTATTGTTATTGTATGAGCATTTACGTTCAAGAGTTGAAATGAAACCCTAGTTGCATGATCCATAAGTACCTGTGATCTTTTACTAGCATATTAGGTCGCTAGTTGCTATGCTTTAAGGATCCGGTACAAGTCGAGTGATGTTCGTCACTCGCGAGGATAGGATCTCCTTTATGGAATCACCATATGTTTAAAGGGATTGCTCATGTGGTAAGAGCATGGGATTTGGGCTCCGGTCCAATGGCTTCGTTGGTTAAGTGTTTGAAAGTACGAAACACTTGTCGGAAATGGGTACGGTAAGCCTAGTACCTAAATGAGGTGGTACGGGGTTTTACTACCACTACTCTTAGGGTTGCGGCCCCGGGCTCGCCACCCGAGTGCATGCGTGAGGCTGGGTGACCTTGGTGGCGTAGCCCAGATAAACCTTGTACTTAAGATTGTGAGCTATTATCCCCAAACCTAAGAATGACGGGAACCGCCTGGTTGGTGAACTCTTGGTGAGGGCACCGTCCGTGTGTTTGGGTCCACCTTGCAAGGTTATGAATCAATCGATTGTCGTCCTCTCACCGTCATCTGAGACTACTTACCCGACTGGCCATGATATCCCTTTATGATGGAACTTTGTGAAGATTATTACTTTGATTAATTGTTTGTACAACTTGGTTGCAATAGTTGCTTATCTAGTAATGGTTACTTCTACTAGAACATGAGCTAAAATATTAAAAGTAAGGATTCACTACTTAGCAGCTTTTTGGCAAACAAACCCACAAGCCAAAAGTCATGCATGATTAGAGGTAAAGTCTTTTTTTTAGACGGGTAAGTCTTGCTGAGTATTAGTATACTCAGCCTTGCTTTATAAATGTTGTTCCAGGTAATGCATGTGATGTGTGGCCCGGAGAACTTCCACCCGGCTGGGAGCTGGAATGGGTGGATGACGAAGAGTGATTGCATCATGGACATGCCTCCTATGATGTGGTCGTATCGTTTAGTTATTTTTCGCTGTTTTTAATAAACTCTGAACTATTTACTTTCAGGTCAAAGAACTATGTTTGTAATAATGAGCCCTACGGGGATGTGATGGTTAATTTGTAAGGCACTCTGGACTCTCCTTCGTGGGAGTTTTAATGCATACGTTCGATCCTCTTTGTGATGTCAAGTGATTTACCGGGCGTTAACCCGACAACACTCAACGGGATGCTTCTTTATTATCGCTTAATGACCAAATGGAGTTGTTTAGGCGATAGTACGGAATTATCTCGGGTGGGGTTGTCACAGTTGGTATCAGAGCATCCGTGTGCACCAGAGTGATTAGATTAATACTAATCACATGATTTACAATAAAACTTGCCAAGATTGATTGGATTGTGAAAATCCGTTGGATCGTTAAGGAATGACCTAGATCGAGGGGCCCTAGAGGGATTTTTGGGTTCTTTAAGGTGGCATAAGAATCTACGGTGTATTTTGCTAACTTCCAGCACCTTACTTTATGTCAGACTTACTTTCTTGTAGAACCAAACTAGATGAGCCACGTGTTTCATACGTGTGCCATTCCGCATCACGGGAATTGCGAGGGTTGATGGAGTGATCCATTCCACGGATCCCATCTTCGCGTCTAGATATGAGTTGTGGTGTCGCCACGTGTCTCATACGTGTGCATTCCGCATGTCGATCATGCGAGGCAAGGATACACTCCATTCAAACGGAGGGTGTCCGAGGTTGGACGCTGTCCATGCAGCGGCTTGACGCATGGATACCGTTTCTATAGTGAACGGTAATGTATGTGGACGCTTTCGTGACGTACTGGCACGGAAGGTTCATTTTCTGCAGGTACACTAACAACGTTCGTAAGTCGTTAAGTGCGAATCGAGTAGCTCCGACTAGTTATTATAAGGAGAGCCGATTATAAGCTTGCCACCGGCACTAACTACATCTTTTGGATCTAGTTGTGCAAGGTCGTTTAGGACATGTGCGTGCATGATTAAAATCTTGTTGAACTTAAAAATTGGTCCTTACTACTTGAATAAATATTTCTAAGTAAATTGGTTGATCTTAGATAAGGTTTTGCTCTCTGTTGAGTTTAGGAAAATTCTGGCAGATTCTGTCTCGGTCAGTTCTCAATTTCTGTAGCCAAATCTGTAAGGAATCTGACTAGACATCATTTAGGAAAGTTGTTTCTCATCAAGTTGAGCATCCACTGTGAATTTTTCATGATTTTAGGAATTTTCTGCAGAGAGTTATGCTCAGTTTAGTGAGTCTCTGTTCTGCTGTTTTTCAGAGCAGCATTCCTCTGCAAATGAAATTTTTTGAGTATGATCCAATCCAATCTAGATCTACCTTTGAATACCAAAAGTGTGCATAATCATGACATTGAGTTGCTGTGAAAATTTGGGAATTTTTGGGTCCCTGGTTTTTATGTTATGAATTTTTATTCATACCTACCAGATTTTACCCTTTTGCTCGTTGATGTCGATTGAAATCTAACGTGTAGTTCCTAATTTTTGTACAGATGGCGCAGCCACTGATCTACGAGATCGATGCGGACGGTACCATTCGTACCGATGCCCTTCACTGGGAGGGTTTTCCCCGCATTTTGTGGGAGACCCTCAGTGAGGTGGGCTACGTTACGCCACCACTGTACGAGGTGGTCTCCTTTTGGGAGCAGGGGGTTCCCTACGCCCGCACGACCGCTACCGTGCTTCCCCACCCCGAGCACCCGGAGTGGGCGGATTTGAGCTTGATGTTCTTTGCTCACCGCGGTGTCGAGTCGGTTGAGTCCGCAGCCATGCAGATCCTTCACACTTTCTACGAGCAGCACCCGGATGAGGTGATGCTCACTGTGCTGGGTTTGTTCCCGGCCATGGACCCACTCGACCCTGCTTGGCGTGAGCGTATCTCGCTCACCGATGTGTTGCTCACGGCGGACACTCCAACGGTTGTTGTATGCCAGCTTCTGAGGTTCTTGGAGGCGGTGTACAACATGCAGGTGTTTCGTCTTTCCACTCAGGGTATGCTCTCAGTTGTGTTGATGGACTCCACAGCGATGAGGAATATCCTCACCCTCGACCTTCAGTACGAGCGACAGACCGCTGCTCACCTTCAGCAGGAGATTGTTACGCTTCAGGACGAGCGTATCCAGTGGCACCAGGAGCGTGCCGAGCTCACAGAGCAGCTGTTCGCCCGAGATCACGCTCTTGAGATGACTCAGGTGCAGCTAGCCCACACTGAGGCCCAGCGTTTTGCCTTGGTGCAGAACGTGGTTGAGATGCAGAACCAAGTAGCCGAGATGGAGATAGAGGTAGAGGTGCGGCTGGCGATGGCCCAGCAGGGGCAGCAGCCGCAGATCGCACCACCAACCGCACCTGCCGCTCCAGATGAGCTACAGGGAGTTTCGGGTTTGAGCGACGATAGTGTTGGTGGTCCCCCGCCCGACTCTCCGGACACTAGCGCTGGCTCCGCTGCGGGCTATTAGTGGTTTTAGCAGTTGTCTTTTGGAGGGAAATCATGTACTCTTAGTTTAGCCTCCTCAGCTAGCTTTTGTGTAAGGGTAGAGGCTGCTCAGAGAGTATAATTGATGACCTTTTGTTGTATATAAGTTTGTAAGCGGTCCAAAAGACTCCGCATCATGTAATGCTTGGATGGACACCTCGATGTTGTCATGTTTCAATGAATAAATTAGGGTTGTTATGATCAAAGCTTCGCCTTGTGCTGAATACCAATCTTGTGTGTTATGGGACTGTTTCGGAGCATTTCGCTAACCTTCGACATGAAAAAGATGGAAAACTCGTTTTTCGGGCCCGAATGCACTATTTCGGGGTACCAAAGTTGTGAAGCATCCATTCTAGTCCATTGGACCCAAAATGATGTTCGTGAGTGTTTCAGATGATTTCACTAACCTTCGGCACGTACAAGATGCAAAACTTGTGTTTGAGCTTGAATGCACTATTTCGGGGTACCAAAGTTGTGAAGCATCCATTCTAGTCCATTGGACCCAAAATGATGTTTGTGAGTGTTTCGGATGATTTCACTAACCTTCAGCACGTAAAAAGATGCAAAATTTGTGTTTCGGGCCTAACTGCACTATTTCGGGGTACCAAAGTTGTGAAGCATCCATTCTAGTCCATCGGACCCAAAATGATGTTTGGGAGTGTTTCGGAGCATTTCACTAACCTCCAACACGTAAAAGATGCAAAACTCGTATTTCGAGCCCGAATGCACTATTTCGGGGTACCAAAGTTGTGAAGCATCCATTCTAGTCCATTGGACCCAAAATAATGTTTGGGAGTGTTTCAGATGATTTCACTAACCTTCAGCACGTAAAAAGATACAAAACTTGTTTTCGAGCCTGGATGCACTATTTCGGGGTACCAAAGTTGTGAAGCATCGATTCTAGGCCATTGGACCCAAAATAATGTTTGTGAGTGTTTCGGATGATTTCACTAACCTTCAGCACGTAAAAAGATGCAAATCTTGTGTTTTGGGCCTAAATGCATTATTTCGGGGTTCCAAAGTTGTGAAGCATCCATTCTAGTCCATTGGACCCAAAATGATATTTGGGAGTGTTTCGGGGCATTTCGCTAACCTTCGACACGTAAAAGATGCAAAACTTGTGTTCGAGCCCGAATGCACTATTTCGGGGTACCAAAGTTGTGATGCATCCATTCTAGTGCATTGGACCCAAATTGATGTTTGCGAGTGTTTCGGATGATTTCACTAACCTTCAGCACGTAAAAAGATGCAAAATTTGTGTTTCGGGCCTAACTGCACTATTTCGGGGTGCCAAAGTTGTGAAGCATCCATTCTAGTCCATCGGACCCAAAATGATGTTTGGGAGTGTTTCAGAGCATTTCACTAACCTTCGACACGTAAAAGATGCAAAACTCGTATTTCGAGCCCGAATGCACTATTTCGGGGTACCAAAGTTGTGAAGCATCCATTCTAGTCCATTGGACCCAAAATGATGTTCGTGAGTGTTTCGGATGATTTCACAAACCTTCGGCACGTACAAGATGCAAAACTTGTGTTCTAGCCTGAATGCACTATTTCAGGGTACCAAAGTTGTGACGCATCCATTCTAGTCCATTGGACCCAAAATAATGTTTGGGAGTGTTTCAGATGATTTCACTATCCTTCAGCACGTAAAAAGATGCAAAACTTGTGTTCGAGCCTGAATGCACTATTTCGGGGTACCAAAGTTGTGAAGCATCCATTCTAGTCCATTGGACCTAAAATAATGTTTGTGAGTGTTTCAGATGATTTCACTAACCTTCAGCACGTAAAAAGATGCAAATCTTGTGTTTTGGGCCTGAATGCATTATTTCGGGGTTCCAAAGTTGTGAAGCATCCATTCTAGTCCATTGGACCCAAAATGATATTTGGGAGTGTTTCGGGGCATTTCGCTAACCTTCGACACGTAAAAGATGCAAAACTTGTGTTCGGGCCCGAATGCACTATTTCGGGGTACCAAAGTTGTGATGCATCCATTCTAGTCCATTGGACCCAAATTGATGTTTGCGAGTGTTTCGGATGATTTGACTAACCTTCAGCACGTAAAAAGATACAAAACTTGTTTTCGAGCCTGAATGCACTATTTCGGGGTACCAAAGTTGTGAAGCATCGATTCTAGGCTATTGGACCCAAAATAATGTTTGTGAGTGTTTCGGATGATTTCACTAACCTTCAGCACGTAAAAAGATGCAAATCTTGTGTTTTGGGCCTAAATGCATTATTTCGGGGTTCCAAACTTGTGAAGCATCCATTCTAGTCCATTGGACCCAAAATGATATTTGGGAGTGTTTCGGGGCATTTCGCTATCCTTCGACACGTAAAAGATGCAAAACTTGTGTTCGAGCCCGAATGCACTATTTCGGGGTACCAAAGTTGTGATGCATCCATTCTAGTCCATTGGACCCAAATTGATGTTTGCGAGTGTTTCGGATGATTTCACTAACCTTCAGCACGTAAAAAGATGCAAAATTTGTGTTTCGGGCCTAACTGCACTATTTCGGGGTGCCAAAGTTGTGAAGCATCCATTCTAGTCCATCGGACCCAAAATGATGTTTGGGAGTGTTTCAGAGCATTTCACTAACCTTCGACACGTAAAAGATGCAAAACTCGTATTTCGAGCCCGAATGCACAATTTCGGGGTACCAAAGTTGCGAAGCATCCATTCTAGTCCATTGGACCCAAAATGATGTTCGTGAGTGTTTCGGATGATTTCACAAACCTTCGGCACGTACAAGATGCAAAACTTGTGTTCTAGCCTGAATGCACTATTGAAGGACCGATACGGCGAACCAGAGAGGGGGGAGTGAATGGGAGCCGATAAAAATTCTTCTCGAAGGAGATGGAAACTCCAACAAGATGAACACGGCTTCCAACACACGTCTCTGACTCACTACCCAAGTTAGTCAAGCCCACGTAGCCACTGGAGTGCCACTGGACCTAGGAACCAACACACAACCTTCCGACCCGAGAACGCAGCGGAACACCAAACCTCGAGTCTACAGACCAACACCGGTCAGACCGGTGAGCACCACCGGTCAGACCGGTCCCTGCTGGTGAGAGTTGGCAACTTCCACTAAGTGGCTTCACACCGGTCAGGCCGGTGTAACACACCGGTCAGACCGGTCCAAGCCTGAAAGCCCCCAAATCACCAAACAGGCCAACCGACCACCAAACTGACCCAAACTCGAAACAGCAGCAACACAGGACAACAGCGAACACACCCAGACGTTCACCCGAGCAAAAACCCACCAGGGCTGGCACCGGTCAGACCGGTCAAGAGCACCGGTCAGACCGGTGTAGCCTGGGCAGCTCGGGATGAACAGCACCCGCGGGTCAACTCCCCCAAATCCAAATCTCGATCTCCCGAATCGCTCCACGGACTTGAACAAGACTTTGGGGATATTAGGAACACCTCATGAGGAGTCCATAGCCAAGTTTAATCCCACCAAAACTCGTCCAAAAAGGAGGAATCAAGGAAATCCCGCCAAGAGCACTTCCAACCCATGAACTCAAGAAACCCCAAAATCGAGCACCTTTACTCACGGATTTGGGAGGGGAATCACAGCCCAAAGAACCACGAAGGGTTCCCACAAATTTCCCCCATCAAATCCCCAAGAGAAAGGTACCGAAAACAACCCAAAGAAATCACCAAGAGAGGGCTCCGAAAATCACCACCAAGAACAACCGGGGAAAACACATCCAAACCTTGAGGAACCACGCCGAATCATCTATACATGAAACAAAGGTTCATACAAGGTCTAGCAAGCCGCCCGATCATCCATCCCTCTCAACAAGATCTCTCCATGAAGCTCTCTTGCTAGTCCTATGGAAAACCTAAGGAAAATAGGAAGGAAAAAGGGAAAACAAATGAGCTAGGGTTCCAAGAGTTGGCTGCCATCCTCTCACCTCTTGGGTTATATGGAGGCAACCGAAAGTCTAAAATACCCTTCTCTAACAACTAGGGATACAAGCCCCTCAAGGGCGGTTTTGGAAGACTTGAAGCTTTCTCCATCGGACGGATGCCCGGCGACCGCACCCTGCGTAGCCTCGACGCAAGCCATGCGATCCCAACGCGTGTCCTCCGCTTCGAAGTCTCCGGACTGCGTCGTCGCACACCGGTCAGACCGGTGCTCCTCACCGGTCAGACCGGTCAGACCCACCGGTCAGACCGGTCTGGCACTGCTGCAGCACCGTCTTCGGTTCTTCGGTCTTGGCTTTGTGGATCAACCAAGGAACCCAGTGGTTTTCTGGTGAACCACCGGAAACCCCGCGAACTCGGTGTAGCCTCCGCCAATCTCCACTCATGACTCGGCTCCCACGTAGTCCCGGCTCGACCTTGGTTTTGAGGCTCTACCAAGAAACCGTCCACGACTTCATCTTGCTGTTCATGCCACCATGCGGCCCGCACTTGACCCCACTGGCCACCGGGTCCCTCGAACAAAGCCTACTTGTCTTCTCCACACCTGGATGCCTCACCGGCGACGACCTTTCGCGCTTGTTCTTCACCTGCACCAACACCAGCCAAGCCGCAACCTGCATCTGCAATACTTAGCCAAGAATCAGTCCACACAACGTTGTCAATCACTCATCACACAAGGAAGCGACCATCCACCGGTCCTCGAACCACACATGGTCCTCAATCTCCCCCTTGATGAGTGCATTGACAACACCCACACGAAAGTAACAAGAGAGAAAAGAAAAAGAAAAGAAACGAACAAAAAGAAACTCCAACAAGCGATCGAAAGCCAAACAAAGGCAAAGAGCAAGATCACTCGAAGAAGACAAGTCTCGGACCCCTTAGGCAAGGGCAACGCCTCGACACATCCGAGACAAAAACCAAGCTCAAGCAAAGAGCGCAAACCACCGAAACAAAGCTCGAACAACCACAAAGAGCTCCCCCTGCACACATGCAAGCTCCCCCTGAACCAATGCACCTCCCCCTGGACGAATGCATGCAAACTAGCTGAAAACAGGGCAGCTGCAGCAATTTCAGCTCACACCGGTCAGACCGGTCACCACCACCGGTCCGACCGGTGCCCAACATGTGCACAGGACCAGCACTCACACCGGTCAGACCGGTGCTCCTCACCGGTCAGACCGGTGTACAACAGAGCCCAGAAATGGCTCGAAACCACCTGAAAACCTTCTAAATGCGTCCAGTAAGCCATTTCAAGCTCAAACTTCTCCCCCTTGTTGGCAATGCATGAATCAAGCCAAAAATGCAAAAATTTCAACCTAGAGCTTCTCAAATAGACAAAATTCAACAAAGAATGCTACACATGTCCAAATGAGCAAGTTAGATACTCTACGGCTTCGTATCGATCTCAACTACATGATCACCAAGTTTCACAACCATTGGACGAAGCTAAGATGGATTTTGGCAATTTTGCGAAAAACTTGCCTCTCATGAGCAAAGTCCTAAACATGATCAAAGCATATCAAAATGGCAAAGCCACACAAACTTCATGCTAGGACAGCCATTCTAATCATGAGACCATCACAAACACCCACAAGCACCTCATGTCATGTCAAAGCCACCGAGCCATGTGCCTACTTCTATGTATGAGACTTCTCATTGGTAGGCATCATGCAACGGTTTAGCACCCAGAGCAAATTAAATTCAGCACAAATGACATGGGAGCATATTTTCCAAGCATTTTTCATTTCATTTTTCAGATTGATAAATGGTACATGAAATGTCTTTGCGACAAAAAGGAACTTATGCTCCTCCACAAGATAAATCAAGAGGGCTAAACATTCAAGATGGCAAATGAGCCTTTGGCACCATATGATCAATAAACTAGCTATCCAACCACAAATTAAGCATAGCAAAGCCACTAAAACATGTCAAGATCATATAAAGGCATTTACACATGAGAGAGCATACATGTGACATTTTCAAAAACATAGCTATCAACCATGGATTATTCATCAAGATCATCAAGAGCTAAGCCAAACTAACCATAGCATACCAAACAAGCTCACAAAGACATATATCTCATTCCATGGTGAACAATGTATATGAGAGAAGCTTTTCCTAACCAATGCATATGATACAAAATGCATGCAATCTAAGATACAAGGATGCCTATACATCATGTTACATATGCCATGCCAAATGCAAGAAATGCACAAAGGAAACTATACATATGCTACAAAGGCGCTCCCACACACAAAGCTCACAAACCACCGGCTCCTCGAGGGGAGGCAAAAAGGGCTCGACACCACCGGCAAAAGAGCAAAGAAGCACAAAACTCACAAGCTCCCCCTAAACACATGCACTAGGGCCAAAGAGCATACAAAGCTCACCCTACACACATGAGATAGAGAAGGAGCAAAACAAACCAAGTGGCTTGACCAAGACCACACACTCGAAGGTCACAAATACACTTACCTTTATCATTTCTTCACAATTCACTCATCCTTGTCCACCATCCCTGAAAGTGATGCACCTACATGTCACCACCGGGATATGAAGCCGAAGAACCACCCCCCGATATCAACCAAATGTTCTCCGGGCCATCCACCTGCAACTCAAAACCAAGAGCGAGAGCGAGCAAACGACTCAACACTGGGGTTAGTTCCAAACGTGTGAAACCAGTGCCTAGCCATTTGCTCGAAAGTGGGGTTAGCACAAACCAAACCACGTTTCCTACCAAAGCTACCTCCACGAACACCACCACGGTAACCACCATGAGGTAACCAAACCTCTCTACCTGGAGGAGGACCAAAACCACGAAATAAAACACGTGGACTGTCCCTCCTCTCCTTCTCAAAGCTAAGACTCCTCCCATCTTCGTAGTGAGCTCGAGGGGGAGAATGCCTAGCAAACTGACCTCCTGCAAACTCTCCAGCCCAACCACCAGAACCACGAACTCCAGAACCAAACCTCGCACCTGTACGAGCACGAAACCCAAACTGCTGCCTGTCCAGGCCTGCACCGGTCTGACCGGTGCCCCTCACCGGTCTGACCGGTGTAGCCTGGGCAGCAGCACCGCCAACAGCCTTCCGCTCTCCCCAAGCCCGAACTGACCTCACACTCGCCTTGGCCCTGGGCAACTGCACACGAGGCCCAAGTACACCATCGGAAGGGTGGTACTTGTCCTTGTTAGCCCACTCCTTCGCCATTCTCTCCTCACGCTTCCTCTTGAAGCAAAACGCTCTCTTGTGACCATCCTTTCCACAAAACTCACAATGGAAACGGATTGATCTGGACTTAGGCTTGGGATGAGGCTCTTCACAAGGCTTCTCACTTGTTTTCTCACTAGGCATTTCACTTGCCTTCTCACTCGGTTTTTCTCTTGGTAGGTTTGGCTTGGATGCAAACTTGTCTTTGGGTGTGGGTTGTGGTAGAACTGAAACATTCCCAAATTTCCTTTCTCTCTCACCACTGCCCTCACCAACCTTATCCAATCCCAAAGCCCAACCGTCAAAGCGCTTACAGCTAGCAATCATCATACCAAGCTGAGGTTCTTGACTCGACAACCAACTCAGCGCTTCACGCAACTTATCATTCTCATCTTGCAAGCGACCAACACATTTTGCAAGATCCAAATTCTTCATAGCATGCAACTCACATGTAGAGCAAGAAGTAGGAATAGGCACTTTCAAATCAGCCTCAAGCGAAACAATGCGAGAACGGAGCTCAGCAATTTTCTCATGCAAACTAGGGCAAGAAGTGCAAGCACCAAGCAAAGTGGGTCTAGATTGTAGCTCAGCCAACTCAACCCTAAGCACATCTAGTTCCTCACACTTGGAGGCATACTTCTCCCTAAGATCAGTCAAGTCAGCTAGGAAAGCAGAGCACTCAGCACAATCATTCTCATCAGAAACAACAGGGCTAGCCTTAAGAGAATCAATTTCAAGCTTGCTATCAAGAACCTGTGTTTCTAGCTCAGCCACTCTAGTCCTAGCATCCTCGAGCAAAGATCTGAGCTCCTTCCTAAGCTTCTTAGCCTCTCTAAGCATGTGATCGCGATTATCAAGCAAGTCAACCAACTCCTCATTCTCCTTGCGCAAAGAAGAGAGCTCATCACATACCTCATCCTCAGAATCCAAGTCTGAGGCGTCCTTCTGGCTTCTCTTGCTGCTCGAACTACGAGCCATGCCGCAGAAGTCGTCCTTGAGGCTTAGGCCCGTCACACAAAGGCCGTTGAGATACTTGCCGAGGTTCTTCTTCTTCTTCTTCTTCTTCTTCTTCTTCTTCTTCTTCTTCTTCTTCTTCTTCTTCTTCTTGTCATCCTCTTCGTCTTCATCACTTGAGCTTGAAGACGTGTCCTCGGAATCGGACTCGATGTCGCTTGATCTCTTCATCTTCTCTCGAGACCAAGCCTTCTTCCCATGTTCATGATCCTTCTTCTTGGACTTCTTCCTCTTGTCCATGAACTTGTGCTTGTCGTGGTTGTTCACCTTCGGACACTCGGCGAAATAGTGTCCAGCCTTGCCACACTTGAAGCATGTCCTCGTGTTCCTCCTCTTGTTCACCCGGTTCTCGTGCAGCCTCTTGAACCGCCTCGTCAGGAGCGCCAGTTCGTCCTCTCCAAGCACGTCGAACTCCTCATCTGGCATAGACATCAAAGAGGACAAAGAGAACATCCTGGTGGATGGGTTAGTGTTAGCCTTTCCTTTCGAACCACCAACTAGGGCAAGACTATGAGAGTCAGTCGGGCCCTCGATCTTGGCTGTCATGCCCCTATCCACCTCAGCCGACTTGAGCTTTGAGAATAGCTCGTTCACCGTCAGAGTGTCATACTTCTCTGACTCCACAATGGCCTCGAACTTTCCGCCCCAAATCGTACGATCCAAAGAGTGTAAGAGCTTGACCGCTCTATCATGATCATCGTACGGGAGCACGTCCACATTGGCCCTCATGTTGTTCACAACCACCGTGAACCTCTGAAACAAGGCATCGATGGACTCATCGGGGAGATGAGTGAAGTTCTCGTACTCTCTCCGGTAGGTCGCATACATCCGTGCCTGAACCTGGGCATTCCCAACATGAGCCTCCTTCAACATCGCCCAAATCCTACAAGCCAAGTGCTCGGTGTGCACCCGATCGAACTCAGGCTGACACAAAGCACGAAACAAGTAGTCGACCGCCTCATTGTTGGCGTCGAATCTGTCCCTCAATCCTGGAGCGAGGAAGTCCATCGGCTGGACATAGCCTGTGTCCACCGTGACATCCCAAAGGATCTGACCCTTTCCGCGGAGAAACGCACCCATCCGCTTGCTCCACATCTGGTAGTTCTTGCCATCGAAGTGTGGAGGACCCGAACCCCGTTCCTGGTACGCCATCCTTGGATCTTAGACTGGTTAGAGTCAATAAAGACCCGAACCGGCTCTGATACCACTTGAAGGACCGATACGGCGAACCAGAGAGGGGGGGAGTGAATGGGAGCCGATAAAAATTCTTCTCGAAGGAGATGGAAACTCCAACAAGATGAACACGGCTTCCAACACACGTCTCTGACTCACTACCCAAGTTAGTCAAGCCCACGTAGCCACTGGAGTGCCACTGGACCTAGGAACCAACACACAACCTTCCGACCCGAGAACGCAGCGGAACACTAAACCTCGAGTCTACAGACCAACACCGGTCAGACCGGTGAGCACCACCGGTCAGACCGGTCCCTGCTGGTGAGAGTTGGCAACTTCCACTAAGTGGCTTCACACCGGTCAGGCCGGTGTAACACACCGGTCAGACCGGTCCAAGCCTGAAAGCCCCCAAATCACCAAACAGGCCAACCGACCACCAAACTGACCCAAACTCGAAACAGCAGCAACACAGGACAACAGCGAACACACCCAGACGTTCACCCGAGCAAAAACCCACCAGGGCTGGCACCGGTCAGACCGGTCAAGAGCACCGGTCAGACCAGTGTAGCCTGGGCAGCTCGGGATGAACAGCACCCGCGGGTCAACTCCCCCAAATCCAAATCACGATCTCCCGAATCGCTCCACGGACTTGAACAAGACTTTGGGGATATTAGGAACACCTCATGAGGAGTCCATAGCCAAGTTTAATCCCACCAAAACTCGTCCAAAAAGGAGGAATCAAGGAAATCCCGCCAAGAGCACTTCCAACCCATGAACTCAAGAAACCCCAAAATCGAGCACCTTTACTCCCGAATTTGGGAGGGGAATCACAGCCCAAAGAACCACGAAGGGTTCCCACAAATTTCCCCCATCAAATCCCCAAGAGAAAGGTCCCGAAAACAACCCAAAGAAATCACCAAGAGAGGGCTCCGAAAATCACCACCAAGAACAACCGGGGAAAACACATCCAAACCTTGAGGAACCACGCCGAATCATCTATACATGAAACAAAGGTTCATACAAGGTCTAGCAAGCCGCCCGATCATCCATCCCTCTCAACAAGATCTCTCCATGAAGCTCTCTTGCTAGTCCTATGGAAAACCTAAGGAAAATAGGAAGGAAAAAGGGAAAACAAATGAGCTAGGGTTCCAAGAGTTGGCTGCCATCCTCTCACCTCTTGGGTTATATGGAGGCAACCGAAAGTCTAAAATACCCTTCTCTAACAACTAGGGATACAAGCCCCTCAAGGGCGGTTTTGGAAGACTTGAAGCTTTCTCCATCGGACGGATGCCCGGCGACCGCACCCTGCGTAGCCTCAACGCAAGCCATGCGATCCCGACGCGTGTCCTCCGCTTCGAAGTCTCCGGACTGCGTCGTCGCACACCGGTCAGACCGGTGCTCCTCACCGGTCAGACCGGTACCCACCGGTCAGACCCACCGGTCAGACCGGTCTGGCACTGCTGCAGCACCGTCTTCGGTTCTTCGGTCTTGGCTTTGTGGATCAACCAAGGAACCCAGTGGTTTTCTGGTGAACCACCGGAAACCCCGCGAACTCGGTGTAGCCTCCGCCAATCTCCACTCATGACTCGGCTCCCACGTAGTCCCGGCTCGACCTTGGTTTTGAGGCTCAACCAAGAAACCGTCCACGACTTCATCTTGCTGTTCATGCCACCATGCGGCCCGCACTTGACCCCACTGGCCACCGGGTCCCTCGAACAAAGCCTACTTGTCTTCTCCACACCTGGATGCCTCACCGGCGACGACCTTTCGCGCTTGTTCTTCACCTGCACCAACACCAGCCAAGCCGCAACCTGCACCTGCAATACTTAGCCAAGAATCAGTCCACACAACGTTGTCAATCACTCATCACAAAAGGAAGCGACCATCCACCGGTCCTCGAACCACACATGGTCCTCAACTATTTCAGGGTACCAAAGTTGTGACGCATCCATTCTAGTCCATTGGACCCAAAATAATGTTTGGGAGTGTTTCGGATGATTTCACTATCCTTCAGCACGTAAAAAGATGCAAAACTTGTGTTCGAGCCTGAATGCACTATTTCGGGGTACCAAAGTTGTGAAGCATCCATTCTAGTCCATTGGACCCAAAATAATGTTTGTGAGTGTTTCAGATGATTTCACTAACCTTCAGCACGTAAAAAGATGCAAATCTTGTGTTTTGGGCCTGAATGCATTATTTCGGGGTTCCAAAGTTGTGAAGCATCCATTCTAGTCCATTGGACCCAAAATGATATTTGGGAGTGTTTCGGGGCATTTCGCTAACCTTCGACACGTAAAAGATGCAAAACTTGTGTTCGAGCCCGAATGCACTATTTCGGGGTACCAAAGTTGTGATGCATCCATTCTAGTCCATTGGACCCAAATTGATGTTTGCGAGTGTTTCGGATGATTTCATTAACCTTCAGCACGTAAAAAGATGCAAAATTTGTGTTTCGGGCCTAACTGCACTATTTGGGGGTGCCAAAGTTGTGAAGCATCCATTCTAGTCCATCGGACCCAAAATGATGTTTGGGAGTGTTTCGAAGCATTTCACTAACCTTCGACACGTAAAAGATGCAAAACTCGTATTTCGAGCCTGAATGCACTATATCGGGGTACCAAAGTTGTGAAGCATCCATTCTTGTCCATTGGACCCAAATTGATGTTTGCGAGTGTTTCGGATGATTTCACTAACCTTCAACACGTAAAAAGATGCAAAATTTGTGTTTCGGGCCTAACTGCACTATTTTGGGGTACCAAAGTTGTGAAGTATCCATTCTAGTCCATCGGACCCAAAATGATGTTTGGGAGTGTTTCGGAGCATTTCACTAACCTCCAACATGTAAAAGATGCAAAACTCGTATTTCGAGCCCGAATGCAATATTTCGGGGTACCAAAGTTGTGAAGCATCCATTCTAGTCCATTGGACCCAAAATAATGTTTGGGAGTGTTTCAGATGATTTCACTAACCTTCAGCACGTAAAAAGATGCAAAACTTGTGTTCGAGCCTGAATGCACTATTTCGGGGTACCAAAGTTGTCAAGCATCCATTCTAGTCCATTGGACCCAAAATAATGTTTGTGAGTGTTTCAGATGATTTCACTAACCTTCAGCACGTAAAAAGATGCAAATCTTGTGTTTTGGGCCTGAATGCATTATTTCGGGGTTCCAAAGTTGTGAAGCATCCATTCTAGTCCATTGGACCCAACATAATGTTTGGGAGTGTTTCAGATGATTTCACTAACCTTCAGCACGTAAAAAGATGCAAAACTTGTGTTCGAGCCTGAATGCACTATTTCGGGGTACCAAAGTTGTGAAGCATCCATTCTAGTCCATTGGACCCAAAATAATGTTTGTGAGTGTTTCAGATGATTTCACTAACCTTCAGCACGTAAAAAGATGCAAATCTTGTGTTTTGGGCCTGAATGCATTATTTCGGGGTTCCAAAGTTGTGAAGCATCCATTCTAGTCCGTTGGACCCAAAATGATATTTGGGAGTGTTTCGGGGCATTTCGCTAACCTTCGACACGTAAAATATGCAAAACTTGTGTTCGATCCCGAATGCACTATTTCGGGGTACCAAAGTTGTGATGCATCCATTCTAGTCCATTGGACCCAAATTGATGTTTGCGAGTGTTTCGGATGATTTCACTAACCTTCAGCACGTAAAAAGATGCAAAATTTGTGTTTCGGGCCTAACTGCACTATTTCGGGGTGCCAAAGTTGTGAAGCATCCATTCTAGTCCATCGGACCCAAAATGATGTTTGGGAGTGTTTCAGAGCATTTCACTAACCTTCGACACGTAAAAGATGCAAAACTCGTATTTTGAGCCCGAATGCACTATATCGGGGTACCAAAGTTGTGAAGCATCGATTCTAGTCCATTGGACCCAAAATGATGTTTGTGAGTGTTTCGGATGATTTCACTAACCTTCAGCACGTAAAAAGATGCAAATCTTGTGTTTTGGGCCTAAATGCATTATTTCGGGGTTCTAAAGTTGTGAAGCATCCATTCTAGTCCACTGGAACCAAAATGATACTTGGGAGTGTTTCGGGGCATTTCGCTAACCTTCAGCATGTAAAAAGATGCAAAACTTGTGTTTTGGGCCTAAATACACTATTTCAGGGTACAAAAGTTGTGAAGCATTCATTCTAGTCCATTGGACCCAAAATGATGTTGGTGAGTATTTCAGATGATTTCACTAACCTTCGGCACGTACAAGATGCAAAACTTGTGTTCGAGCCTGAATGCACTATTTCGGGGTGCCAAAGTTGTGAAGCATCCATTCTAGTCCATTGGACCCAAAATCATGTTTGTGAGTGTTTCGGATGATTTCACTAACCTTCAGCACGTAAAAAGATGCAAATCTTGTGTTTTGGGCCTAAATGCATTATTTCGGGGTTCCAAAGTTGTGAAGCATCCATTCTAGTCCATTGGACCCAAAATGATATTTGGGAGTGTTTCTGGGCATTTCGCTAACCTTCGACACGTAAAAGATGCAAAACTTGTGTTCGAGCCCGAATGCACTATTTCGGGGTACCAAAGTTGTGATGCATCCATTCTAGTCCATTGGACCCAAATTGATGTTTGCGAGTGTTTCGGATGATTTCACTAACCTTCAGCACGTAAAAAGATGCAAAATTTGTGTTTCGGGCCTAACTGCACTATTTGGGGGTGCCAAAGTTGTGAAGCATCCATTCTAGTCCATCGGACCCAAAATGATGTTTGGGAGTGTTTCGGAGCATTTCACTAACCTTCGACATGTAAAAGATGCAAAACTCGTATTTCGAGCCCGAATGCACTATATCGGGGTACCAAATTTGTGAAGCATCCATTCTAGTTCATTTGACCCAAAATGATGTTTGTGAGTGTTTCGGATGATTTCACTAACCTTCAGCACGTAAAAAGATGCAAATCTTGTGTTTTGGGCCTAAATGCATTATTTCGGGGTTCCAAAGTTTTGAAGCATCCATTCTAGTCCATTGGACCCAAAATGATGTTCGTGAGTATTTCAGATGATTTCACTAACCTTCGGCACGTACAAGATGCAAAACTTGTGTTCGAGCCTGAATGCACTATTTCGGGGTACCAAAGTTGTGAAGCATCCATTCTAGTCCATTGGACCCAAAATGATGTTTGTATGTGTTTCGGATGATTTCACTAACCTTCAGCACGTAAAAAGATGCAAATCTTGTGTTTTGGGCCTAAATGCATTATTTCGGGGTTCCAAAGTTGTGAAGCATCCATTCTGGTCCATTGGACCCAAAATGATATTTGGGAGTGTTTCGGGGCATTTCGCTAACCTTCGACACGTAAAAGACGCAAAACTTGTGTTCGAGCCCGAATGCACTACTTCGGGGTACCAAAGTTGTGAAGCATCCATTCTAGTCCATTGGACCCAAATTGATGTTTGCGAGTGTTTCGGATGATTTCACTAACCTTCAGCACGTAAAAAGATGCAAAATTTGTGTTTCGGGCCTAACTGCACTATTTCGGGGTGCCAAAGTTGTGAAGCATCCATTCTAGTCCATCGGACCCAAAATGATGTTTGGGAGTGTTTCATAGCATTTCACTAACCTTCGACACGTAAAAGATGCAAAACTCGTATTTCGAGCCCGAATGCACTATATCGGGGTACCAAAGTTGTGAAGCATCCATTCTAGTCCATTGGACCCAAAATGATTGTGAGTGTTTCGGATGATTTCACTAACCTTCAGCACGTAAAAAGATGCAAATCTTGTGTTATGGGCCTAAATGCATTATTTCGGGGTTCTAAAGTTGTGAAGCATCCATTCTAGTCCACTGGAACCAAAATGATACTTGGGAGTGTTTCGGGGCATTTCGCTAACCTTCAGCATGTAAAAAGATGCAAAACTTGTGTTTTGGGCCTAAATACACTATTTCAGGGTACAAAAGTTGTGAAGCATCCATTCTAGTCCATTGGACCCAAAATGATGTTGGTGAGTATTTCAGATGATTTCACTAACCTTCGGCACGTACAAGATGCAAAACTTGTGTTCGAGCCTGAATGCACTATTTCGGGGTGCCAAAGTTGTGAAGCATCCATTCTAGTCCATTGGACCCAAAATGATGTTTGTGAGTGTTTCGGATGATTTCACTAACCTTCAGCACGTAAAAAGATGCAAATCTTGTGTTTTGGGCCTAAATGCATTATTTCGGGGTTCCAAAGTTGTGAAGCATCCATTCTAGTCCATTGGACCCAAAATGATATTTGGGAGTGTTTCTGGGCATTTCGCTAACCTTCGACACGTAAAAGATGCAAAACTTGTGTTCGAGCCCGAATGCACTATTTCGGGGTACCAAAGTTGTGATGCATCCATTCTAGTCCATTGGACCCAAATTGATGTTTGCGAGTGTTTCGGATGATTTCACTTACCTTCAGCACGTAAAAAGATGCAAAATTTGTGTTTCGGGCCTAACTGCACTATTTGGGGGTGCCAAAGTTGTGAAGCATCCATTCTAGTCCATCGGACCCAAAATGATGTTTGGGAGTGTTTCGGAGCATTTCACTAACCTTCGACATGTAAAAGATGCAAAACTCGTATTTCGAGCCCGAATGCACTATATCGGGGTACCAAAGTTGTGAAGCATCCATTCTAGTCCATTTGACCCAAAATGATGTTTGTGAGTGTTTCGGATGATTTCACTAACCTTCAGCACGTAAAAAGATGCAAATCTTGTGTTTTGGGCCTAAATGCATTATTTCGGGGTTCCAAAGTTGTGAAGCATCCATTCTAGTCCATTGGACCCAAAATGATGTTCGTGAGTATTTCAGATGATTTCACTAACCTTCGGCACGTACAAGATGCAAAACTTGTGTTCGAGCCTGAATGCACTATTTCGGGGTACCAAAGTTGTGAAGCATCCATTCTAGTCCATTGGACCCAAAATGATCTTTGTAAGTGTTTCGGATGATTTCACTAACCTTCAGCACGTAAAAAGATGCAAATCTTGTGTTTTGGGCCTAAATGCATTATTTCGGGGTTCCAAAGTTGTGAAGCATCCATTCTGGTCCATTGGACCCAAAATGATATTTGGGAGTGTTTCGGGGCATTTCGCTAACCTTCGACACGTAAAAGATGCAAAACTTGTGTTCGAGCCCGAATGCACTACTTCGGGGTACCAAAGTTGTGAAGCATCCATTCTAGTCCATTGGACCCAAATTGATGTTTGCGAGTGTTTGGATGATTTCACTAACCTTCAGCACGTAAAAAGATGCAAAATTTGTGTTTCGGGCCTAACTGCACTATTTCGGGGTGCCAAAGTTGTGAAGCATCCATTCTAGTCCATCGGACCCAAAATGATGTTTGGGAGTGTTTCATAGCATTTCACTAACCTTCGACACGTAAAAGATGCAAAACTCGTATTTCGAGCCCGAATGCACTATATCGGGGTACCAAAGTTGTGAAGCATCCATTCTAGTCCATTGGACCCAAAATGATTGTGAGTGTTTCGGATGATTTCACTAACCTTCAGCACGTAAAAAGATGCAAATCTTGTGTTATGGGCCTAAATGCATTATTTCGGGGTTCTAAAGTTGTGAAGCATCCATTCTAGTCCACTGGAACCAAAATGATACTTGGGAGTGTTTCGGGGCATTTTGCTAACCTTCAGCATGTAAAAAGATGCAAAACTTGTGTTTTGGGCCTAAATACACTATTTCAGGGTACAAAAGTTGTGAAGCATCCATTCTAGTCCATTGGACCCAAAATGATGTTGGTGAGTATTTCAGATGATTTCACTAACCTTCGGCACGTACAAGATGCAAAACTTGTGTTCGAGCCTGAATGCACTATTTCGGGGTGCCAAAGTTGTGAAGCATCCATTCTAGTCCATTGGACCCAAAATGATGTTTGTGAGTGTTTCGGATGATTTCACTAACCTTCAGCACGTAAAAAGATGCAAATCTTGTGTTTTGGGCCTAAATGCATTATTTCGGGGTTCCAAAGTTGTGAAGCATCCATTCTAGTCCATTGGACCCAAAATGATATTTGGGAGTGTTTCTGGGCATTTCGCTAACCTTCGACACGTAAAAGATGCAAAACTTGTGTTCGAGCCCGAATGCACTATTTCGGGGTACCAAAGTTGTGATGCATCCATTCTAGTCCATTGGACCCAAATTGATGTTTGCGAGTGTTTCGGATGATTTCACTAACCTTCAGCACGTAAAGAGATGCAAAATTTGTGTTTCGGGCCTAACTGCACTATTTGGGGGTGCCAAAGTTGTGAAGCATCCATTCTAGTCCATCGGACCCAAAATGATGTTTGGGAGTGTTTCGGAGCATTTCACTAACCTTCGACATGTAAAAGATGCAAAACTCGTATTTCGAGCCCGAATGCACTATATCGGGGTACCAAAGTTGTGAAGCATCCATTCTAGTCCATTTGACCCAAAATGATGTTTGTGAGTGTTTCGGATGATTTCACTAACCTTCAGCACGTAAAAAGATGCAAATCTTGTGTTTTGGGCCTAAATGCATTATTTCGGGGTTCCAAAGTTGTGAAGCATCCATTCTAGTCCATTGGACCCAAAATGATGTTCGTGAGTATTTCAGAAGATTTCACTAACCTTCGGCACGTACAAGATGCAAAACTTGGGTTCGAGCCTGAATGCACTATTTCGGGGTACCAAAGTTGTGAAGCATCCATTCTAGTCCATTGGACCCAAAATGATCTTTGTAAGTGTTTCGGATGATTTCACTAACCTTCAGCACGTAAAAAGATGCAAATCTTGTGTTTTGGGCCTAAATGCATTATTTCGGGGTTCCAAAGTTGTGAAGCATCCATTCTGGTCCATTGGACCCAAAATGATATTTGGGAGTGTTTCGGGGCATTTCGCTAACCTTCGACACGTAAAAGACGCAAAACTTGTGTTCGAGCCCGAATGCACTACTTCGGGGTACCAAAGTTGTGAAGCATCCATTCTAGTCCATTGGACACAAATTGATGTTTGCGAGTGTTTCGGATGATTTCACTAACCTTCAGCACGTAAAAAGATGCAAAATTTGTGTTTCGGGCCTAACTGCACTATTTCGGGGTGCCAAAGTTGTGAAGCATCCATTCTAGTCCATCGGACCCAAAATGATGTTTGGGAGTGTTTCAGAGCATTTCACTAACCTTCGACACGTAAAAGATGCAAAACTCGTATTTCGAGCCCGAATGCACTATATCGGGGTACCAAAGTTGTGAAGCATCCATTCTAGTCCATTGGACCCAAAATGATTGTGAGTGTTTCGGATGATTTCACTAACCTTCAGCACGTAAAAAGATGCAAATCTTGTGTTTTGGGCCTAAATGCATTATTTCGGGGTTCTAAAGTTGTGAAGCATCCATTCTAGTCTACTGGAACCAAAATGATACTTGGGAGTGTTTCGGGTCATTTCGCTAACCTTCAGCATGTAAAAAGATGCAAAACTTGTGTTTTGGGCCTAAATACACTATTTCAGGGTACAAAAGTTGTGAAGCATCCATTCTAGTCCATTGGACCCAAAATGATGTTGGTGAGTATTTCAGATGATTTCACTAACCTTCGGCACGTACAAGATGCAAAACTTGTGTTCGAGCCTGAATGCACTATTTCGGGGTACCAAAGTTGTGAAGCATCCATTCTAGTCCATTGGACCCAAAATGATGTTTGTGAGTGTTTCGGATGATTTCACTAACCTTCAGCACGTAAAAAGATGCAAATCTTGTGTTTTGGGCCTAAATGCATTATTTCGGGGTTCCAAAGTTGTGAAGCATCCATTCTAGTCCATTGGACCCAAAATGATATTTGGGAGTGTTTCTGGGCATTTCGCTAACCTTCGACACGTAAAAGATGCAAAACTTGTGTTCGAGCCTGAATGCACTATTTCGGGGTACCAAAGTTGTGATGCATCCATTCTAGTCCATTGGACCCAAATTGATGTTTGCGAGTGTTTCGGATGATTTCACTAACCTTCAGCACGTAAAAAGATGCAAAATTTGTGTTTCGGGCCTAACTGCACTATTTGGGGGTGCCAAAGTTGTGAAGCATCCATTCTAGTCCATCGGACCCAAAATGATGTTTGGGAGTGTTTCGGAGCATTTCACTAACCTTCGACATGTAAAAGATGCAAAACTCGTATTTCGAGCCCGAATGCACTATATCGGGGTACCAAAGTTGTGAAGCATCCATTCTAGTCCATTTGACCCAAAATGATGTTTGTGAGTGTTTCGGATGATTTCACTAACCTTCAGCACGTAAAAAGATGCAAATCTTGTGTTTTGGGCCTAAATGCATTATTTCGGGGTTCCAAAGTTGTGAAGCATCCATTCTAGTCCATTAGACCCAAAATGATGTTCGTGAGTATTTCAGATGATTTCACTAACCTTCGGCGCGTACAAGATGCAAAACTTGTGTTCGAGCCTGAATGCACTATTTCGGGGTACCAAAGTTGTGAAGCATCCATTCTAGTCCATTGGACCCAAAATGATGTTTGTAAGTGTTTCAGATGATTTCACTAACCTTCAGCACGTAAAAAGATGCAAATCTTGTGTTTTGGGCCTAAATGCATTATTTCGGGGTTCCAAAGTTGTGAAGCATCCATTCTGGTCCATTGGACCCAAAATGATATTTGGGAGTGTTTCGGGGCATTTCGCTAACCTTCGACACGTAAAAGACGCAAAACTTGTGTTCGAGCCCGAATGCACTACTTCGGGGTACCAAAGTTGTGAAGCATCCATTCTAGTCCATTGGACCCAAATTGATGTTTGCGAGTGTTTCGGATGATTTCACTAACCTTCAGCACGTAAAAAGATGCAAAATTTGTGTTTCGGGTCTAACTGCACTATTTCGGGGTACCAAAGTTGTGAAGCATCCATTCTAGTCCATCGGACCCAAAATGATGTTTGGGAGTGTTTCGGAGCATTTCACTAACCTCCAACACGTAAAAGATGCAAAACTCGTATTTCGAGCCCGAATGCACTATTTCGGGGTACCAAAGTTGTGAAGCCTAGTCCATTGGACCCAAAATAATGTTTGGGAGTGTTTTGGATGATTTCACTAACCTTTAGCACGTAAAAAGATGCAAAACTTGTGTTTGAGCCTGAATGCACTATTTCGGGGTACCAAAGTTGTGAAGCATCCATTCTAGTCCATTGGACCCAAAATAATGTTTGTGAGTGTTTCGGATGATTTCACTAACCTTCAGCACGTAAAAAGATGCAAATCTTGTGTTTTGGGCCTAAATGCATTATTTCGGGGTTCCAAAGTTGTGAAGCATCCATTCTAGTCCGTTGGACCCAAAATGATATTTGGGAGTGTTTCGGGGCATTTCGCTAACCTTCGACACGTAAAAGATGCAAAACTTGTGTTCGAGCCCGAATGCACTATTTCGGGGTACCAAAGTTGTGATGCATCCATTCTAGTCCATTGGACCCAAATTGATGTTTCGAGTGTTTCGGATGATTTCACTAACCTTCAGCACGTAAAAAGATGCAAAATTTGTGTTTCGGGCCTAACTGCAGTATTTCGGGGTGCCAAAGTTGTGAAGCATCCATTCTAGTCCATCGGACCCAAAATGATGTTTGGGAGTGTTTCAGAGCATTTCACTAACCTTCGACACGTAAAAGATGCAAAACTCGTATTTCGAGCCCGAATGCACTATTTCGGGGTACCAAAGTTGTGAAGCATCCATTCTAGTCCATTGGACCCAAAATGATGTTCGTGAGTGTTTCGGATGATTTCACAAACCTTCGGCACGTACAAGATGCAAAACTTGTGTTCTAGCCTCAATGCACTATTTCGGGGTACCAAAGTTGTGAAGCATCCATTCTAGTCCATTGGACCCAAAATGATGTTTGTGAGTGTTTCGGATGATTTCACTAACCTTCAGCACGTAAAAAGATGCAAATCTTGTGTTTTGGGCCTAAATGCATTATTTCGGGGTTCCAAAGTTGTGAAGCATCCATTCTAGTCCATTGGACCCAAAATGATATTTGGGAGTGTTTCTGGGCATTTCGCTAACCTTCGACACGTAAAAGATGCAAAACTTGTGTTCGAGCCCGAATGCACTATTTCGGGGTACCAAAGTTGTGATGCATCCATTCTAGTCCATTGGACCCAAATTGATGTTTGCGAGTGTTTCGGATGATTTCACTAACCTTCAGCACGTAAAAAGATGCAAAATTTGTGTTTCGGGCCTAACTGCACTATTTGGGGTGGCAAAGTTGTGAAGCATCCATTCTAGTCCGTCGGACCCAAAATGATGTTTGGGAGTGTTTCGGAGCATTTCACTAACCTTCGACATGTAAAAGATGCAAAACTCGTATTTCGAGCCCGAATGCACTATATCGGGGTACCAAAGTTGTGAAGCATCCATTCTAGTCCATTTGACCCAAAATGATGTTTGTGAGTGTTTCGGATGATTTCACTAACCTTCAGCACGTAAAAAGATGCAAATCTTGTGTTTTCGGCCTAAATGCATTATTTCGGGGTTCCAAAGTTGTGAAGCATCCATTCTAGTCCATTGGACCCAAAATGATGTTCGTGAGTATTTCAGATGATTTCACTAACCTTCGGCACGTACAAGATGCAAAACTTGTGTTCGAGCCTAAATGCACTATTTCGGGGTACCAAAGTTGTGAAGCATCCATTCTAGTTCATTGGACCCAAAATGATGTTTGTAAGTGTTTCGGATGATTTCACTAACCTTCAGCACGTAAAAAGATGCAAATCTTGTGTTTTGGGCCTAAATGCATTATTTCGGGGTTCCAAAGTTGTGAAGCATCCATTCTGGTCCATTGGACCCAAAATGATATTTGGGAGTGTTTCGGGGCATTTCGCTAACCTTCGACACGTAAAAGACGCAAAACTTGTGTTCGAGCCCGAATGCACTACTTCGGGGTACCAAAGTTGTGAAGCATCCGTTCTAGTCCATTGGACCCAAATTGATGTTTGCGAGTGTTTCGGATGATTTCACTAACCTTCAGCACGTAAAAAGATGCAAAATTTGTGTTTCGGGCCTAACTGCACTATTTCGGGGTACCAAAGTTGTGAAGCATCCATTCTAGTCCATCGGACCCAAAATGATGTTTGGGAGTGTTTCGGAGCATTTCACTAACCTCCAACACGTAAAAGATGCAAAACTCGTATTTCGAGCCCGAATGCACTATTTCGGGGTACCAAAGTTGTGAAGCCTAGTCCATTGGACCCAAAATAATGTTTGGGAGTGTTTTGGATGATTTCACTAACCTTTAGCACGTAAAAAGATGCAAAACTTGTGTTTGAGCCTGAATGCACTATTTCGGGGTACCAAAGTTGTGAAGCATCCATTCTTGTCCATTGGACCCAAAATAATGTTTGTGAGTGTTTCGGATGATTTCACTAACCTTCAGCACGTAAAAAGATGCAAATCTTGTGTTTTGGGCCTAAATGCATTATTTCGGGGTTCCAAAGTTGTCAAGCATCCATTCTAGTCCGTTGGACCCAAAATGATATTTGGGAGTGTTTCGGGGCATTTCGCTAACCTTCGACACGTAAAAGATGCAAAACTTGTGTTCGAGCCCGAATGCACTATTTCGGGGTACCAAAGTTGTGATGCATCCATTCTAGTCCATTGGACCCAAATTGATGTTTCGAGTGTTTCGGATGATTTCACTAACCTTCAGCACGTAAAAAGATGCAAAATTTGTGTTTCGGGCCTAACTGCAGTATTTCGGGGTGCCAAAGTTGTGAAGCATCCATTCTAGTCCATCGAACCCAAAATGATGTTTGGGAGTGTTTCAGAGCATTTCACTAACCTTCGACACGTAAAAGATGCAAAACTCGTATTTCGAGCCCGAATGCACTATTTCGGGGTACCAAAGTTGTGAAGCATCCATTCTAGTCCATTGGACCCAAAATGATGTTCGTGAGTGTTTCGGATGATTTCACAAACCTTCGGCACGTACAAGATGCAAAACTTGTGTTCTAGCCTGAATGCACTATTTCGGGGTACCAAAGTTGTGAAGCATCCATTCTAGTCCATTGGACCCAAAATAATGTTTGGGAGTGTTTCGGATGATTTCACTAACCTTCAGCACGTAAAAAGATGCAAATCTTGTGTTTTGGGCCTAAATGCATTATTTCGGGGTTCCAAAGTTGTGAAGCATCCATTCTAGTCCATTGGACCCAAAATAATGTTTGGGAGTGTTTTGGATGATTTCACTAACCTTTAGCACGAAAAAAGATGCAAAACTTGTGTTTGAGCCTGAATGCACTATTTCGGGGTACCAAAGTTGTGAAGCATCCATTCTAGTCCATTGGACCCAAAATAATGTTTGTGAGTGTTTCGGATGATTTCGCTAACCTTCAGCACGTAAAAAGATGCAAATCTTGTGTTTTGGGCCTAAATGCATTATTTCGGGGTTCCAAAGTTGTGAAGCATCCATTCTAGTCCGTTGGACCCAAAATGATATTTGGGAGTGTTTCGGGGCATTTCGCTAACCTTCGACACGTAAAAGATGCAAAACTTGTGTTCGAGCCCGAATGCACTATTTCGGGGTACCAAAGTTGTGATGCATCCATTCTAGTCCATTGGACCCAAATTGATGTTTCGAGTGTTTCGGATGATTTCACTAACCTTCAACACGTAAAAAGATGCAAAATTTGTGTTTCGGGCCTAACTGCAGTATTTCGGGGTGCCAAAGTTGTGAAGCATCCATTCTAGTCCATCGGACCCAAAATGATGTTTGGGAGTGTTTCAGAGCATTTCACTAACCTTCGACACGTAAAAGATGCAAAACTCGTATTTCGAGCCCGAATGCACTATTTCGGGGTACCAAAGTTGTGAAGCATCCATTCTAGTCCATTGGACCCAAAATGATGTTCGTGAGTGTTTCGGATGATTTCACAAACCTTCGGCACGTACAAGATGCAAAACTTGTGTTCTAGCCTGAATGCACTATTTCGGGGTACCAAAGTTGTGAAGCATCCATTCTAGTCCATTGGACCCAAAATAATGTTTGGGAGTGTTTCGGATGATTTCACTAACCTTCAGCACGTAAAAAGATGCAAAACTTGTGTTCGAGCCTGAATGCACTATTTCGGGGTACCAAAGTTGTGAAGCATCCATTCTAGTCCATTGGACCCAAAATAATGTTTGTGAGTGTTTCAGATGATTTCACTAACCTTCAGCACGTAAAAAGATGCAAATCTTGAGTTTTGGGCCTGAATGCATTATTTCGGGGTTCCAAAGTTGTGAAGCATCCATTCTAGTCCGTTGGACCCAAAATGATATTTGGGAGTGTTTCGGGGCATTTCGCTAACCTTCGACACGTAAAAGATGCAAAACTTGTGTTCGAGCCCGAATGCACTATTTCGGGGGTACCAAAGTTGTGATGCATCCATTCTAGACCATTTGACCCAAATTGATGTTTGCGAGTGTTTCGGATGATTTCACTAACCTTCAGCACGTAAAAAGATGCAAAATTTGTGTTTCGGGCCTAACTGCACTATTTCGGGGTACCAAAGTTGTGAAGCATCCATTCTAGTCCATCGGACCCAAAATGATGTTTGGAAGTGTTTCGGAGCATTTCACTAACCTCCAACACGTAAAAGATGCAAAACTCGTATTTCGAGCCCGAATGCACTATTTCGGGGTACCAAAGTTGTGAAGCATCCATTCTAGTCCATTGGACCCAAAATAATGTTTGGGAGTGTTTCAGATGATTTCACTAACCTTTAGCACGTAAAAAGATGCAAAACTTGTGTTTGAGCCTGAATGCACTATTTCGGGGTACCAAAGTTGAGAAGCATCCATTCTAGTCCATTGGACCCAAAATAATGTTTGTGAGTGTTTCGGATGATTTCACTAACCTTCAGCACGTAAAAAGATGCAAATCTTGTGTTTTGGGCCTAAATGCATTATTTCGGGGTTCCAAAGTTGTGAAGCATCCATTCTAGTCCGTTGGACCCAAAATGATATTTGGGAGTGTTTCGGGGCATTTCGCTAACCTTCGACACGTAAAAGATGCAAAACTTGTGTTTTGGGCCTAAATACACTATTTCGGGGTACCAAAGTTGTGAAGCATCCATTCTAGTCCATTGGACCCAAAATGATGTTCGTGAGTGTTTCGGATGATTTCACAAACCTTCGGCACGTACAAGATGCAAAACTTGTGTTCTAGCCTGAATGCACTATTTCGGGGTACCAAAGTTGTGAAGCATCCATTCTAGTCCATTGGACCCAAAATAATGTTTGGGAGTGTTTCGGATGATTTCACTAACCTTCAGCACGTAAAAAGATGCAAATCTTGTGTTTTGGGCCTGAATGCATTATTTCGGGGTTCCAAAGTTGTGAAGCATCCATTCTAGTCCATTGGACCCAAAATGATATTTGGGAGTGTTTCGGGGCATTTTGCTAACCTTTGACACGTAAAAGATGCAAAACTTGTGTTCGAGCCCGAATGCACTATTTCGGGGTACCAAAGTTGTGATGCATCCATTGTAGTCCATTGGACCCAAATTGATGTTTGCGAGTGTTTCGGATGATTTCACTAACCTTCAGCACGTAAAAAGATGCAAAATTTGTATTTCGGGCCTAACTGCACTATTTGGGGGTGCCAAAGTTGTGAAGCATCCATTCTAGTCTATCGGACCCAAAATGATGTTTGGGAGTGTTTCGGAGTATTTCACTAACCTTCGACACGTAAAAGATGCAAAACTCGTATTTCGAGCCCGAATGCACTATATCGGGGTACCAAAGTTGTGAAGCATCCATTCTAGTCCATTGGACCCAAAATGATGCTTGTGAGTGTTTCGGATGATTTCACTAACCTTCAGCACGTACAAGATGCAAAACTTGTGTTTTGGGCCTAAATACACTATTTCAGGGTACAAAAGTTGTGAAGCATCCATTCTAGTCCATTGGACCCAAAATGATGTTGGTGAGTATTTTAGATGATTTCACTAACCTTCGGCACGTACAAGATGCAAAACTTTGTTCGAGCCTGAATGCACTATTTCGGGGTACCAAAGTTGTGAAGCATCCATTCTAGTCCATTGGACCCAAAATGATGCTTGTGAGTGTTTCGGATGATTTCACTAACCTTCAGCACGTAAAAAGATGCAAATCTTGTGTTTTGGGCCTAAATGCATTATTTCGGGGTTCCAAAGTTGTGAAGCATCCATTCTAATCCATTGGACCCAAAATGATATTTGGGAGTGTTTCAGGGCATTTCGCTAACTTTCGACACGTAAAAGATGCAAAACTTGTGTTCGAGCCCGAATGCACTATTTCGGGGTACCAAAGTTGTGAAGCATCCATTCTAGTCCATTGGACCCAAATTGATGTTTGCGAGTGTTTCGGATGATTTCACTAACCTTCAGCACGTAAAAAGATGCAAAATTTGTGTTTCGGGCCTAACTGCACTATTTGGGGGTGCCAACGTTGTGAAGCATCCATTCTAGTCCATCGGACCCAAAATGATGTTTGGGAGTCTTTCGGAGCATTTCACTAACCTTCGACACGTAAAAGATGCAAAACTCGTATTTCGAGCCTGAATGCACTATATCGGGGTACCAAAGTTGTGAAGCATCCATTCTAGTCCATTTGACCCAAAATGATGTTTGTGAGTGTTTCGGATGATTTCACTAACCTTCAGCACGTAAAAAGATGCACATCTTGTGTTTTGGGCCTAAATGCATTATTTCGGGGTTCCAAAGTTGTGAAGCATCCATTCTAGTCCATTGGACCCAAAATGATGTTCGTGAGTATTTCAGATGATTTCACTAACCTTCGGCACGTACAAGATGCAAAACTTGTGTTCGAGCCTGAATGCACTATTTCGGGGTACCAAAGTTGTGAAGCATCCATTCTAGTCCATTGGACCCAAAATGATGTTTGTAAGTGTTTCGGATGATTTCACTAACCTTCAGCACGTAAAAAGATGCAAATCTTGTGTTTTGGGCCTAAATGCATTATTTCGGGGTTCCAAAGTTGTGAAGCATCCATTCTGGTCCATTGGACCCAAAATGATATTTGGGAATGTTTCGGGGCATTTCGCTGACCTTCGACACGTAAAAGACGCAAAACTTGTGTTCGAGCCCGAATGCACTATTTCGGGGTACCAAAGTTGTGAAGCATCCATTCTAGTCCATTGGACTCAAATTGATGTTTGCGAGTGTTTCGGATGATTTCACTAACCTTCAGCACGTAAAAAGATGCAAAATTTGTGTTTCGGGCCTAACTGCACTATTTGGGGGTGCCAAAGTTGTGAAGCATCCATTCTAGTCCATCGGACCCAAAATGATGTTTGGGAGTGTTTCGGAGCATTTCACTAACCTTCGACACGTAAAAGATGCAAAACTCGTATTTCGAGCCCGAATGCACTATATCGGAGTACCAAAGTTGTGAAGCATCCATTCTAGTCCATTGGACCCAAAATGATGTTTGTGAGTGTTTCAGATGATTTCACTAACCTTTAGCACGTAAAAAGATGCAAATCTTGTGTTTTGGGCCTAAATGCATTATTTCGGGGTTCTAAAGTTGTGAAGCATCCATTCTAGTCCACTGGAACCAAAATGATATTTGGGAGTGTTTCGGGGCATTTCGCTAACCTTCAGCATGTAAAAAGATGCAAAACTTGTGTTTTGGGCCTAAATACACTATTTCAGGGTACAAAAGTTGTGAAGCATCCATTCTAGTCCATTGGACCCAAAATGATGTTGGTGAGTATTTTAGATGATTTCACTAACCTTCGGCACGTACAAGATGCAAAACTTTGTTCGAGCCTGAATGCACTATTTCGGGGTACCAAAGTTGTGAAGCATCCATTCTAGTCCATTGGACCCAAAGTGATCTTTGTAAGTGTTTCGGATGATTTCACTAACCTTCAGCACGTAAAAAGATGCAAATCTTGTGTTTTGGGCCTAAATGCATTATTTCGTGGTTCCAAAGTTGTGAAGCATCCATTCTAGTCCATTGGACCCAAAATGATATTTGGGAGTGTTTCAGGGCATTTCGCTAACCTTCGACACGTAAAAGATGCAAAACTTGTGTTCGAGCCCGAATGCACTATTTCGGGGTACCAAAGTTGTGATGCATCCATTCTAGTCCATTGGACCCAAATTGATGTTTGCGAGTGTTTCGGATGATTTCACTAACCTTCAGCACGTAAAAAGATGCAAAATTTGTGTTTCGGGCCTAACTGCACTATTTGGGGGTGCCAAAGTTGTGAAGCATCCATTCTAGTCCATCGGACCCAAAATGATGTTTGGGAGTGTTTCGGAGCATTTCACTAACCTTCGACACGTAAAAGATGCAAAACTCGTATTTCGAGCCCGAATGCACTATATCGGGGAACCAAAGTTGTGAAGCATCCATTCTAGTCCATTCGACCCAAAATGATGTTTGTGAGTGTTTCGGATGATTTCACTAACCTTCAGCACGTAAAAAGATGCACATCTTGTGTTTTGGGCCTAAATGCATTATTTCGGGGTTCCAAAGTTGTGAAGCATCCATTCTAGTCCATTGGACCCAAAATGATGTTCGTTAGTATTTCAGATGATTTCACTAACCTTCGGCACGTACAAGATGCAAAACTTGTGTTCGAGCCTGAATGCACTATTTCGGGGTACCAAAGTTGTGAAGCATCCATTCTAGTCCATTGGACCCAAAATGATGTTTGTAAGTGTTTCGGATGATTTCACTAACCTTCAGCACGTAAAAAGATGCAAATCTTGTGTTTTGGGCATAAATGCATTATTTCGGGGTTCCAAAGTTGTGAAGCATCCATTCTAGTCCACTGGAACCAAAATGATATTTGGGAGTGTTTCGGGGCATTTCGCTAACCTTCAGCATGTAAAAAGATGCAAAACTTGTGTTTTGGGCCTAAATACACTATTTCAGGGTACAAAAGTTGTGAAGCATCCATTCTAGTCCATTGGACCCAAAATGATGTTGGTGAGTATTTTAGATGATTTCACTAACCTTCGGCACGTACAAGATGCAAAACTTTGTTCGAGCCTGAATGCACTATTTCGGGGTACCAAAGTTGTGAAGCATCCATTCTAGTCCATTGGACCCAAAATGATGCTTGTGAGTGTTTCGGATGATTTCACTAACCTTCAGCACGTAAAAAGATGCAAATCTTGTGTTTTGGGCCTAAATGCATTATTTCGTGGTTCCAAAGTTGTGAAGCATCCATTCTAGTCCATTGGACCCAAAATGATATTTGGGAGTGTTTCAGGGCATTTCGCTAACCTTCGACACGTAAAAGATGCAAAACTTGTGTTCGAGCCCGAATGCACTATTTCGGGGTACCAAAGTTGTGATGCATCCATTCTAGTCCATTGGACCCAAATTGATGTTTGCGAGTGTTTCGGATGATTTCACTAACCTTCAGCACGTAAAAAGATGCAAAATTTGTGTTTCGGGCCTAACTGCACTATTTGGGGGTGCCAAAGTTGTGAAGCATCCATTCTAGTCCATCGGACCCAAAATGATGTTTGGGAGTGTTTCGGAGCATTTCACTAACCTTCGACACGTAAAAGATGCAAAACTCGTATTTCGAGCCCGAATGCACTATATCGGGGTACCAAAGTTGTGAAGCATCCATTCTAGTCCATTTGACCCAAAATGATGTTTGTGAGTGTTTCGGATGATTTCACTAACCTTCAGCACGTAAAAAGATGCACATCTTGTGTTTTGGGCCTAAATGCATTATTTCGGGGTTCCAAAGTTGTGAAGCATCCATTCTAGTCCATTGGACCCAAAATGATGTTCGTTAGTATTTCAGATGATTTCACTAACCTTCTGCACGTACAAGATGCAAAACTTGTGTTCGAGCCTGAATGCACTATTTCGGGGTCCCAAAGTTGTGAAGCATCCATTCTAGTCCATTGGACCCAAAATGATGTTTGTAAGTGTTTCGGATGATTTCACTAACCTTCAGCACGTAAAAAGATGCAAATCTTGTGTTTTGGGCCTAAATGCATTATTTCGGGGTTCCAAAGTTGTGAAGCATCCATTCTGGTCCATTGGACCCAAAATGATATTTGGGAATGTTTCGGGGCATTTCGCTGACCTTCGACACGTAAAAGACGCAAAACTTGTGTTCGAGCCCGAATGCACTATTTCGGGGTACCAAAGTTGTGAAGCATCCATTCTAGTCCATTGGACCCAAATTGATGTTTGCGAGTGTTTCGGATGATTTCACTAACCTTCAGCACGTAAAAAGATGCAAAATTTGTGTTTCGGGCCTAACTGCACTATTTGGGGGTGCCAAAGTTGTGAAGCATCCATTCTAGTCCATCGGACCCAAAATGATGTTTGGGAGTGTTTCGGAGCATTTCACTAACCTTCGACACGTAAAAGATGCAAAACTCGTATTTCGAGCCCGAATGCACTATATCGGGGTACCAAAGTTGTGAAGCATCCATTCTAGTCCATTTGACCCAAAATGATGTTTGTGAGTGTTTCGGATGATTTCACTAACCTTCAGCACGTAAAAAGATGCAAATCTTGTGTTTTGGGCCTAAATGCATTATTTCGGGGTTCCAAAGTTGTGAAGCATCCATTCTAGTCCATTGGACCCAAAATGATGTTCGTGAGTATTTCAGATGATTTCTCTGACCTTCGGCACGTACAAGATGCAAAACTTGTGTTCGAGCCTGAATGCACTATTTCGGGGTACCAAAGTTGTGAATCATCCATTCTAGTCCATTGGACCCAAAATGATGTTTGTAAGTGTTTCGGATGATTTCACTAACCTTCAGCACGTAAAAAGATGCAAATCTTGTGTTTTGGGCCTAAATGCATTATTTCGGGGTTCCAAAGTTGTGAAGCATCCATTCTGGTCCATTGGACCCAAAATGATATTTGGGAGTGTTTCGGGGCATTTCTCTAACCTTCGACACGTAAAAGACGCAAAACTTGTGTTCGAGCCCGAATGCACTATTTCGGGGTACCAAAGTTGTGAAGCATCCATTCTAGTCCATTGGACCCAAATTGATGTTTGCGAGTGTTTCGGATGATTTCACTAACCTTCAGCACGTAAAAAGATGCAAAATTTGTGTTTCGAGCCTAACTGCACTATTTGGGGGTGCCAAAGTTGTGAAGCATCCATTCTAGTCCATCGGACCCAAAATGATGTTTGGGAGTGTTTCGGAGCATTTCACTAACCTTCGACACGTAAAAGATGCAAAACTCGTATTTCGAGCCTGAATGCACTATATCGGGGTACCAAAGTTGTGAAGCATCCATTCTAGTCCATTTGACCCAAAATGATGTTTGTGAGTGTTTCGGATGATTTCACTAACCTTCAGCACGTAAAAAGATGCAAATCTTGTGTTTTGGGCCTAAATGCATTATTTCGGGGTTCCAAAGTTGTGAAGCATCCATTCTAGTCCATTGGACCCAAAATGATGTTCGTGAGTATTTCAGATGATTTCTCTGACCTTCGGCACGTACAAGATGCAAAACTTGTGTTCGAGCCTGAATGCACTATTTCGGGGTACCAAAGTTGTGAATCATCCATTCTAGTCCATTGGACCCAAAATGATGTTTGTAAGTGTTTCGGATGATTTCACTAACCTTCAGCACGTAAAAAGATGCAAATCTTGTGTTTTGGGCCTAAATGCATTATTTCGGGGTTCCAAAGTTGTGAAGCATCCATTCTGGTCCATTGGACCCAAAATGATATTTGGGAGTGTTTCGGGGCATTTCTCTAACCTTCGACACGTAAAAGACGCAAAACTTGTGTTCGAGCCCGAATGCACTATTTCGGGGTACCAAAGTTGTGAAGCATCCATTCTAGTCCATTGGACCCAAATTGATGTTTGCGAGTGTTTCGGATGATTTCACTAACCTTCAGCACGTAAAAAGATGCAAAATTTGTGTTTCGGGCCTAACTGCACTATTTCGGGGTGCCAAAGTTGTGAAGCATCCATTCTAGTCCATCGGACCCAAAATGATGTTTGGGAGTGTTTCGAAGCATTTCACTAACCTTCGACACGTAAAAGATGCAAAACTCGTATTTCGAGCCCGAATGCACTATATCGGGGTACCAAAGTTGTGAAGCATCCATTCTAGTCCATTGGACCCAAAATGATGTTTGTGAGTGTTTCAGATGATTTCACTAACCTTTAGCACATAAAAAGATGCAAATCTTGTGTTTTGGGCCTAAATGCATTATTTCGGAGTTCTAAAGTTGTGAAGCATCCATTCTAGTCCACTGGAACCAAAATGATATTTGGGAGTGTTTCGGGGCATTTCGCTAACCTTCAGCATGTAAAAAGATGCAAAACTTGTGTTTTGGGCCTAAATACACTATTTCAGGGTACAAAAGTTGTGAAGCATCCATTCTAGTCCATTAGACCCAAAATGATGTTAGTGAGTATTTTAGATGATTTCACTAACCTTCGGCACGTACAAGATGCAAAACTTTGTTCGAACCTGAATGCACTATTTCGGGGTACCAAAGTTGTGATGCATCCATTCTAGTCCATTGGACCCAAAATGATGCTTGTGAGTGTTTCGGATGATTTCACTAACCTTCAGCACGTAAAAAGATGCAAATCTTGTGTTTTGGGCCTAAATGCATTATTTCGGGGTTCCAAAGTTGTGAAGTATCCATTCTAGTCCATTGGACCCAAAATGATATTTGGGAGTGTTTCAGGGCATTTCGCTAACCTTCGACACGTAAAAGATGCAAAACTTGTGTTCGAGCTCGAATGCACTATTTCGGGGTACCAAAGTTGTGATGCATCCATTCTAGTCCATTGGACCCAAATTGATGTTTGCGAGTGTTTCGGATGATTTCACTAACCTTCAGCACGTAAAAAGATGCAAAATTTGTGTTTCGGGCCTAACTGCACTATTTGGGGGTGCCAAAGTTGTGAAGCATCCATTCTAGTCCATCGGACCCAAAATGATGTTTGGGAGTGTTTCGAAGCATTTCACTAACCTTCGACACGTAAAAGATGCAAAACTCGTATTTCGAGCCCGAATGCACTATATCGGGGTACCAAAGTTGTGAAGCATCCATTCTAGTCCATTGGACCCAAAATGATGTTTGTGAGTGTTTCAGATGATTTCACTAACGTTTAGCACGTAAAAAGATGCAAATCTTGTGTTTTGGGCATAAATGCATTATTTCGGGGTTCTAAAGTTGTGAAGCATGCATTCTAGTCCACTGGAACCAAAATGATATTTGGGAGTGTTTCGGGGCATTTCGCTAACCTTCAGCATGTAAAAAGATGCAAAACTTGTGTTTTGGGCCTAAATACACTATTTCAGGGTACAAAAGTTGTGAAGCATCCATTCTAGTCCATTGGACCCAAAATGATGTTAGTGAGTATTTTAGATGATTTCACTAACCTTCGGCACGTACAAGATGCAAAACTTTGTTCGAGCCTGAATGCACTATTTCGGGGTACCAAAGTTGTGATGCATCCATTCTAGTCCATTGGACCCAAAATGATGCTTGTGAGTGTTTCGGATGATTTCACTAACCTTCAGCACGTAAAAAGATGCAAATCTTGTGTTTTGGGCCTAAATGCATTATTTCGGGGTTCCAAAGTTGTGAAGTATCCAATCTAGTCCATTGGACCCAAAATGATATTTGGGAGTGTTTCAGGGCATTTCGCTAACCTTCGACACGTAAAAGATGCAAAACTTGTGTTCGAGCTCGAATGCACTATTTCGGGGTACCAAAGTTGTGATGCATCCATTCTAGTCCATTGGACCCAAATTGATGTTTGCGAGTGTTTCGGATGATTTCACTAACCTTCAGCACGTAAAAAGATGCAAAATTTGTGTTTTGGGCCTAACTGCACTATTTGGGGGTGCCAAAGTTGTGAAGCATCCATTCTAGTCCATCGGACCCAAAATGATGTTTGGGAGTGTTTCGAAGCATTTCACTAACCTTCGACACGTAAAAGATGCAAAACTCGTATTTCGAGCCCGAATGCACTATATCGGGGTACCAAAGTTGTGAAGCATCCATTCTAGTCCATTGGACCCAAAATGATGTTTGTGAGTGTTTCGGATGATTTCACTAACCTTTAGCACGTAAAAAGATGCAAATCTTGTGTTTTGGGCCTAAATGCATTATTTCGGGGTTCTAAAGTTGTGAAGCATCCATTCTAGTCCACTGGAACCAAAATGATATTTGGGAGTGTTTCGGGGCATTTCGCTAACCTTCAGCATGTAAAAAGATGCAAAACTTGTGTTTTGGGCCTAAATACACTATTTCAGGGTACAAAAGTTGTGAAGCATCCATTCTAGTCCATTGGACCCAAAATGATGTTGGTGAGTATTTTAGATGATTTCACTAACCTTCGGCACGTACAAGATGCAAAACTTTGTTCGAGCCTGAATGCACTATTTCGGGGTACCAAAGTTGTGATGCATTCATTCTAGTCCATTGGACCCAAAATGATGCTTGTGAGTGTTTCGGATGATTTCACTAACCTTCAGCACGTAAAAAGATGCAAATCTTGTGTTTTGGGCCTAAATGCATTATTTCGGGGTTCCAAAGTTGTGAAGTATCCATTCTAGTCCATTGGACCCAAAATGATATTTGGGAGTGTCTCAGGGCATTTCGCTAACCTTCGACACGTAAAAGATGCAAAACTTGTGTTCGAGCCCGAATGCACTATTTCGGGGTACCAAAGTTGTGATGCATCCATTCTAGTCCATTGGACCCAAATTGATGTTTGCGAGTGTTTCGGATGATTTCACTAACCTTCAGCACGTAAAAAGATGCAAAATTTGTGTTTCGGGCCTAACTGCACTATTTGGGGGTGCCAAAGTTGTGAAGCATCCATTCTAGTCCATCGGACCCAAAATGATGTTTGGGAGTGTTTCGGAGCATTTCACTAACCTTCGACACGTAAAAGATGCAAAACTCGTATTTCGAGCCCGAATGCACTATATCGGGGTACCAAAGTTGTGAAGCATCCATTCTAGTCCATTTGACCCAAAATGATGTTTGTGAGTGTTTCGGATGATTTCACTAACCTTCAGCACGTAAAAAGATGCACATCTTGTGTTTTGGGCCTAAATGCATTATTTCGGGGTTCCAAAGTTGTGAAGCATCCATTCTAGTCCATTGGACCCAAAATGATGTTTGTAAGTGTTTCGGATGATTTCACTAACCTTCAGCACGTAAAAAGATGCAAATCTTGTGTTTTGGGCCTAAATGCAATATTTCGGGGTTCCAAAGTTGTGAAGCATCCATTCTGGTCCATTGGACCCAAAATGATATTTGGGAATGTTTCGGGGCATTTCGCTGACCTTCGACACGTAAAAGACGCAAAACTTGTGTTCGAGCCCGAATGCACTATTTCGGGGTACCAAAGTTGTGAAGCATCCATTCCAGTCCATTGGACCCAAATTGATGTTTGCGAGTGTTTCGAATGATTTCACTAACCTTCAGCACGTAAAAAGATGCAAAATTTGTGTTTCGGGCCTAACTGCACTATTTGGGGGTGCCAAAGTTGTGAAGCATCCATTCTAGTCCATCGGACCCAAAATGATGTTTGGGAGTGTTTCGGAGCATTGCACTAACCTTCGACACGTAATAGATGCAAAACTCGTATTTCGAGCCCGAATGCACTATATCGGTTTACCAAAGTTGTGAAGCATCCATTCTAGTCCATTTGACCCAAAATGATGTTAGTGAGTGTTTCGGATGATTTCACTAACCTTCAGCACGTAAAAAGATGCAAATCTTGTGTTTTGGGCCTAAATGCATTATTTCGGGGTTCCAAAGTTGTGAAGCATCCATTCTAGTCCATTGGACCCAAAATGATGTTCGTGAGTATTTCAGATGATTTCTCTGACCTTCGGCACGTACAAGATGCAAAACTTGTGTTCGAGCCTGAATGCACTATTTCGGGGTACCAAAGTTGTGAAGCATCCATTCTAGTCCATTGGACCCAAAATGATGTTTGTAAGTGTTTCGGATGATTTCACTAACCTTCAGCACGTAAAAAGATGCAAATCTTGTGTTTTGGTCCTAAATGCATTATTTCGGGGTTCCAAAGTTGTGAAGCATCCATTCGGGTCCAATGGACCCAAAATGAAATTTGGGAGTGTTTCGGGGCATTTCGCTAACCTTCGACACGTAAAAGACGCAAAACTTGTGTTCGAGCCCGAATGCACTATTTCGGGGTACCAAAGTTGTGAAGCATCCATTCTAGTCCATTGGACCCAAATTGATGTTTGCGAGTGTTTCGGATGATTTCACTAACCTTCGGCACGTAAAAAGATGCAAAATTTGTGTTTCGGGCCTAACTGCACTATTTCGGGGTACCAAAGTTGTGAAGCATCCATTCTAGTCCATCGGACCCAAAATGATGTTTGGGAGTGTTTCGGAGCATTTCACTAACCTCCAACACGTAAAAGATGCAAAACTCGTATTTCGAGCCCGAATGCACTATTTCGGGGTACCAAAGTTGTGAAGCATCCATTCTAGTCCATTGGACCCAAAATCATGTTTGGGAGTGTTTCGGATGATTTCACTAACCTTTAGCACGTAAAAAGATGCAAAACTTGTGTTTGAGCCTGAATGCACTATTTCGGGGTACCAAAGTTGAGAAGCATCCATTCTAGTCCATTGGACCCAAAATAATGTTTGTGAGTGTTTCGGATGATTTCACTAACCTTCAGCACGTAAAAAGATGCAAATCTTGTGTTTTGGGCCTAAATGCATTATTTCGGGGTTCCAAAGTTGTGAAGTATCCATTCTAGTCCATTGGACCCAAAATGATATTTGCGAGTGTTTCAGGGCATTTCGCTAACCTTCGACACGTAAAAGATGCAAAACTTGTGTTCGAGCCCGAATGCACTATTTCGGGGTACCAAAGTTGTGATGCATCCATTCTAGTCCATTGGACCCAAATTGATGTTTGCGAGTGTTTCGGATGATTTCACTAACCTTCAGCACGTAAAAAGATGTAAAATTTGTGTTTCGGGCCTAACTGCACTATTTGGGGGTGCCAAAGTTGTGAAGCATCCATTCTAGTCCATCGGACCCAAAATGATGTTTGGGAGTGTTTCGGAGCATTTCACTAACCTTCGACACGTAAAAGATGCAAAACTCGTATTTCGAGCCCGAATGCACTATATCGGGGAACCAAAGTTGTGAAGCATCCATTCTAGTCCATTTGACCCAAAATGATGTTTGTGAGTGTTTCGGATGATTTCACTAACCTTCAGCACGTAAAAAGATGCACATCTTGTGTTTTGGGCCTAAATGCATTATTTCGGGGTTCCAAAGTTGTGAAGCATCCATTCTAGTCCATTGGACCCAAAATGATGTTCGTGAGTATTTCAGATGATTTCACTAACCTTCGGCACGTACAAGATGCAAAACTTGTGTTCGAGCCTGAATGCACTATTTCGGGGTACCAAAGTTGTGAAGCATCCATTCTAGTCCATTGGACCCAAAATGATGTTTGTAAGTGTTTCGGATGATTTCACTAACCTTCAGCACGTAAAAAGATGCAAATCTTGTGTTTTGGGCCTAAATGCATTATTTCGGGGTTCCAAAGTTGTTAAGCATCCATTCTGGTCCATTGGACCCAAAATGATATTTGGGAATGTTTCGGGGCATTTCGCTGACCTTCGACACGTAAAAGACGCAAAACTTGTGTTCGAGCCCGAATGCACTATTTCGGGGTACCAAAGTTGTGAAGCATCCATTCTAGTCCATTGGACCCAAATTGATGTTTGCGAGTGTTTCGAATGATTTCACTAACCTTCAGCACGTAAAAAGATGCAAAATTTGTGTTTCGGGCCTAACTGCACTATTTGGAGGTGCCAAAGTTGTGAAGCATCCATTCTAGTCCATCGGACCCAAAATGATGTTTGGGAGTGTTTCGGAGCATTGCACTAACCTTCGACACGTAAAAGATGCAAAACTCGTATTTCGAGCCCGAATGCACTATATCGGTTTACCAAAGTTGTGAAGCATCCATTCTAGTCGATTTGACCCAAAATGATGTTTGTGAGTGTTTCGGATGATTTCACTAACCTTCAGCACGTAAAAAGATGCAAATCTTGTGTTTTGGGCCTAAATGCATTATTTCGGGGTTCCAAAGTTGTGAAGCATACATTCTAGTCCATTGGACCCAAAATGATGTTCGTGAGTATTTCAGATGATTTCTCTGACCTTCGGCACGTACAAGATGCAAAACTTGTGTTCGAGCCTGAATGCACTATTTCGGGGTACCAAAGTTGTGAAGCATCCATTCTAGTCCATTGGACCCAAAATGATGTTTGTAAGTGTTTCGGATGATTTCACTAACCTTCAGCACGTAAAAAGATGCAAATCTTGTGTTTTGGGCCTAAATGCATTATTTCGGGGTTCCAAAGTTGTGAAGCATCCATTCGGGTCCAATGGACCCGAAATGAAATTTGGGAGTGTTTCGGGGCATTTCGCTAACCTTCGACACGTAAAAGACGCAAAACTTGTGTTCGAGCCCGAATGCACTATTTCGGGGTACCAAAGTTGTGAAGCATCCATTCTAGTCCATTGGACCCAAATTGATGTTTGCGAGTGTTTCGGATGATTTCACTAACCTTCAGCACGTAAAAAGATGCAAAATTTGTGTTTCGGGCCTAACTGCACTATTTCGGGGTACCAAAGTTGTGAAGCATCCATTCTAGTCCATCGGACCCAAAATGATGTTTGGGAGTGTTTCGGAGCATTTCACTAACCTCCAACACGTAAAAGATGCAAAACTCGTATTTCGAGCCCGAATGCACTATTTCGGGGTACCAAAGTTGTGAAGCATCCATTCTAGTCCATTGGACCCAAAATCATGTTTGGGAGTGTTTCGGATGATTTCACTAACCTTTAGCACGTAAAAAGATGCAAAACTTGTGTTTGAGCCTGAATGCACTATTTCGGGGTACCAAAGTTGAGAAGCATCCATTCTAGTCCATTGGACCCAAAATAATGTTTGTGAGTGTTTCGGATGATTTCACTAACCTTCAGCACGTAAAAAGATGCAAATCTTGTGTTTTGGGCCTAAATGCATTATTTCGGGGTTCCAAAGTTGTGAAGTATCCATTCTAGTCCATTGGACCCAAAATGATATTTGCGAGTGTTTCAGGGCATTTCGCTAACCTTCGACACGTAAAAGATGCAAAACTTGTGTTCGAGCCCGAATGCACTATTTTGGGGTACCAAAGTTGTGATGCATCCATTCTAGTCCATTGGACCCAAATTGATGTTTGCGAGTGTTTCGGACGATTTCACTAACCTTCAGCACGTAAAAAGATGCAAAATTTGTGTTTCGGGCCTAACTGCACTATTTGGGGGTGCCAAAGTTGTGAAGCATCCATTCTAGTCCATCGGACCCAAAATGATGTTTGGGAGTGTTTCGGAGCATTTCACTAACCTTCGACACGTAAAAGATGCAAAACTCGTATTTCGAGCCCGAATGCACTATATCGGGGAACCAAAGTTGTGAAGCATCCATTCTAGTCCATTTGACCCAAAATGATGTTTGTGAGTGTTTCGGATGATTTCACTAACCTTCAGCACGTAAAAAGATGCACATCTTGTGTTTTGGGCCTAAATGCATTATTTCGGGGTTCCAAAGTTGTGAAGCATCCATTCTAGTCCATTGGACCCAAAATGATGTTCGTGAGTATTTCAGATGATTTCACTAACCTTCGGCACGTACAAGATGCAAAACTTGTGTTCGAGCCTGAATGCACTATTTCGGGGTACCAAAGTTGTGAAGCATCCATTCTAGTCCATTGGACCCAAAATGATGTTTGTAAGTGTTTCGGATGATTTCACTAACCTTCAGCACGTAAAAAGATGCAAATCTTGTGTTTTGGGCCTAAATGCATTATTTCGGGGTTCCAAAGTTGTTAAGCATCCATTCTGGTCCATTGGACCCAAAATGATATTTGGGAATGTTTCGGGGCATTTCGCTGACCTTCGACACGTAAAAGACGCAAAACTTGTGTTCGAGCCCGAATGCACTATTTCGGGGTACCAAAGTTGTGAAGCATCCATTCTAGTCCATTGGACCCAAATTGATGTTTGCGAGTGTTTCGAATGATTTCACTAACCTTCAGCACGTAAAAAGATGCAAAATTTGTGTTTCGGGCCTAACTGCACTATTTGGGGGTGCCAAAGTTGTGAAGCATCCATTCTAGTCCATCGGACCCAAAATGATGTTTGGGAGTGTTTCGGAGCATTGCACTAACCTTCGACACGTAAAAGATGCAAAACTCGTATTTCGAGCCCGAATGCACTATATCGGTTTACCAAAGTTGTGAAGCATCCATTCTAGTCGATTTGACCCAAAATGATGTTTGTGAGTGTTTCGGATGATTTCACTAACCTTCAGCACGTAAAAAGATGCAAATCTTGTGTTTTGGGCCTAAATGCATTATTTCGGGGTTCCAAAGTTGTGAAGCATACATTCTAGTCCATTGGACCCAAAATGATGTTCGTGAGTATTTCAGATGATTTCTCTGACCTTCGGCACGTACAAGATGCAAAACTTGTGTTCGAGCCTGAATGCACTATTTCGGGGTACCAAAGTTGTGAAGCGTCCATTCTAGTCCATTGGACCCAAAATGATGTTTGTAAGTGTTTCGGATGATTTCACTAACCTTCAGCACGTAAAAAGATGCAAATCTTGTGTTTTGGGCCTAAATGCATTATTTCGGGGTTCCAAAGTTGTGAAGCATCCATTCGGGTCCATTGGACCCAAAATGAAATTTGGGAGTGTTTCGGGGCATTTCGCTAACCTTCGACACGTAAAAGACGCAAAACTTGTGTTCGAGCCCGAATGCACTATTTCGGGGTACCAAAGTTGTGAAGCATCCATTCTAGTCCATTGGACCCAAATTGATGTTTGCGAGTGTTCGGATGATTTCACTAACCTTCAGCACGTAAAAAGATGCAAAATTTGTGTTTCGGGCCTAACTGCACTATTTCGGGGTACCAAAGTTGTGAAGCATCCATTCTAGTCCATCGGACCCAAAATGATGTTTGGGAGTGTTTCGGAGCATTTCACTAACCTCCAACACGTAAAAGATGCAAAACTCGTATTTCGAGCCCGAATGCACTATTTCGGGGTACCAAAGTTGTGAAGCATCCATTCTAGTCCATTGGACCCAAAATAACGTTTGGGAGTGTTTCGGATGATTTCACTAACCTTCAGCACGTAAAAAGATGCAAATCTTGTGTTTTGGGCCTAAATGCATTATTTCGGGGTTCCAAAGTTGTGAAGCATCCATTCTAGTCCGTTGGACCCAAAATGATATTGGGAGTGTTTCGGGGCATTTCGCTAACCTTCGACACGTAAAAGATGCAAAACTTGTGTTCGAACCCGAATGCACTATTTCGGGGTACCAAAGTTGTGATGCATCCATTCTAGTCCATTGGACCCAAATTGATGTTTGCGAGTGTTTCGGATGATTTCACTAACCTTCAGCACGTAAAAAGATGCAAAATTTGTGTTTCGGGCCTAACTACACTATTTCGGGGTGCCAAAGTTGTGAAGCATCCATTCTAGTCCATCGGACCCAAAATGATGTTTGGGAGTGTTTCAGAGCATTTCACTAACCTTCGACACGTAAAAGATGCAAAACTCGTATTCCGAGCCCGAATGCACTATTTCGGGGTACCAAAGTTGTGAAGCATCCATTCTAGTCCATTGGACCCAAAATGATGTTCGTGAGTGTTTCGGATGATTTCACAAACCTTCGGCACGTACAAGATGCAAAACTTGTGTTCTAGCCTGAATGCACTATTTCGGGGTACCAAAGTTGTGAAGCATCCATTCTAGTCCATTGGACCCAAAATAATGTTTGGGAGTGTTTCGGATGATTTCACTAACCTTCAGCACGTAAAAAGATGCAAATCTTGTGTTTTGGGCCTAAATGCATTATTTCGGGGTTCCAAAGTTGTGAAGCATCCATTCTAGTCCGTTGGACCCAAAATGATATTGGGAGTGTTTCGGGGCATTTCGCTAACCTTCGACACGTAAAAGATGCAAAACTTGTGTTCGAGCCCGAATGCACTATTTCGGGGTACCAAAGTTGTGATGCATCCATTCTAGTCCATTGGACCCAAATTGATGTTTGCGAGTGTTTCGGATGATTTCACTAACCTTCAGCACGTAAAAAGATGCAAAATTTGTGTTTCGGGCCTAACTACACTATTTCGGGGTGCCAAAGTTGTGAAGCATCCATTCTAGTCCATCGGACCCAAAATGATGTTTGGGAGTGTTTCAGAGCATTTCACTAACCTTCGACACGTAAAAGATGCAAAACTCGTATTCCGAGCCCGAATGCACTATTTCGGGGTACCAAAGTTGTGAAGCATCCATTCTAGTCCATTGGACCCAAAATGATGTTCGTGAGTGTTTCGGATGATTTCACAAACCTTCGGCACGTAAAAAGATGCAAATCTTGTGTTTTGGGCCTAAATGCATTATTTCGGGGTTCCAAAGTTGTGAAGCATCCATTCTAGTCCGTTGGACCCAAAATGATATTGGGAGTGTTTCGGGGCATTTCGCTAACCTTCGACACGTAAAAGATGCAAAACTTGTGTTCGAGCCCGAATGCACTATTTCGGGGTACCAAAGTTGTGATGCATCCATTCTAGTCCATTGGACCCAAATTGATGTTTGCGAGTGTTTCGGATGATTTCACTAACCTTCAGCACGTAAAAAGATGCAAAATTTGTGTTTCGGGCCTAACTACACTATTTCGGGGTGCCAAAGTTGTGAAGCATCCATTCTAGTCCATCGGACCCAAAATGATGTTTGGGAGTGTTTCAGAGCATTTCACTAACCTTCGACACGTAAAAGATGCAAAACTCGTATTCCGAGCCCGAATGCACTATTTCGGGGTACCAAAGTTGTGAAGCATCCATTCTAGTCCATTGGACCCAAAATGATGTTCGTGAGTGTTTCGGATGATTTCACAAACCTTCGGCACGTACAAGATGCAAAACTTGTGTTCTAGCCTGAATGCACTATTTCGGGGTACCAAAGTTGTGAAGCATCCATTCTAGTCCATTGGACCCAAAATAATGTTTGGGAGTGTTTCGGATGATTTCACTAACCTTCAGCACGTAAAAAGATGCAAAACTTGTGTTCGAGCCTGAATGCACTATTTCGGGGTACCAAAGTTGTGAAGCATCCATTCTAGTCCATTGGACCCAAAATAATGTTTGTGAGTGTTTCGGATGATTTCACTAACCTTCAGCACGTAAAAAGATGCAAATCTTGTGTTTTGGGCCGGAATGCATTATTTCGGGGTTCCAAAGTTGTGAAGCATCCATTCTAGTCCATTGGACCCAAAATGATAATTGGGAGTGTTCGGGGCATTTCGCTAACCTTCAGCATGTAAAAAGATGCAAAACTTGTGTTTTGGGCCTAAATACACTATTTCAGGGTACAAAAGTTGTGAAGCATCCATTCTAGTCCATTGGACCCAAAATGATGTTGGTGAGTATTTTAGATGATTTCACTAACCTTCGGCACGTACAAGATGCAAAACTTTGTTCGAGCCTGAATGCACTATTTCGGGGTACCAAAGTTGTGAAGCATCCATTCTAGTCCATTGGACCCAAAATGATGCTTTTGAGTGTTTCGGATGATTTCACTAACCTTCAGCACGTAAAAAGATGCAAATCTTGTGTTTTGGGCCTAAATGCATTATTTTGGGGTTCCAAAGTTGTGAAGCATCCATTCTAGTCCATTGGACCCAAAATGATATTTGGGAGTGTTTCAGGGCGTTTCGCTAACCTTCGACACGTAAAAGATGCAAAACTTGTGTTCGAGCCCGAATGCACTATTTCGGGGTACCAAAGTTGTGATGCATCCATTCTAGTCCATTGGACCCAAATTGATGTTTGCGAGTGTTTCGGATGAGTTCACTAACCTTCAGCACGTAAAAAGATGCAAAATTTGTGTTTCGGGCCTAACTGCACTATTTGGGGGTGCCAAAGTTGTGAAGCATCCATTCTAGTCCATCGGACCGAAAATGATGTTTGGGAGTGTTTCGGAGCATTTCACTAACCTTCGACACGCAAAAGATGCAAAACTCGTATTTCGAGCCCGAATGCACTATATCGGGGTACCAAAGTTGTGAAGCATCCATTCTAGTCCATTTGACCCAAAATGATGTTTGTGAGTGTTTCGGGTGATTTCACTAACCTTCAGCACGTAAAAAGATGCACATCTTGTGTTTTGGGCCTAAATGCATTATTTCGGGGTTCCAAAGTTGTGAAGCATCCATTCTAGTCCATTGGACCCAAAATGATGTTCGTGAGTATTTCAGATGATTTCACTAACCTTCGGCACGTACAAGATGCAAAACTTGTGTTCGAGCCTAAATGCACTATTTCGGGGTACCAAAATTGTGAAGCATCCATTCTAGTCCATTGGACCCAAAATGATGTTTGTAAGTGTTTCGGATGATTTCACTAACCTTCAGCACGTAAAAAGATGCAAATCTTGTGTTTTGGGCCTAAATGCAATATTTCGGGGTTCCAAAGTTGTGAAGCATCCATTCTGGTCCATTGGACCCAAAATGATATTTGGGAATGTTTCGGGGCATTTCGCTGACCTTCGACACGTAAAAGACGCAAAACTTGTGTTCGAGCCCGAATGCACTATTTCGGGGTACCAAAGTTGTGAAGCATCCATTCTAGTCCATTGGACCCAAATTGATGTTTGCGAGTGTTTCGGATGATTTCACTAACCTTCAGCACGTAAAAAGATGCAAAATTTGTGTTTCGGGCCTAACTGCACTATTTGGGGGTGGCAAAGTTGTGAAGCATCCATTCTAGTCCATCGGACCCAAAATGATGTTTGGGAGTGTTTCGGAGCATTTCACTAACCTTCGACACGTAAAAGATGCAAAACTCGTATTTCGAGCCCGAATGCACTATATCGGGGTACCAAAGTTGTGAAGCATCCATTCTAGTCCATTTAACCCAAAATGATGTTTGTGAGTGTTTCGGATGATTTCACTAACCTTCGGCACGTAAAAAGATGCAAATCTTGTGTTTTGGGCCTAAATGCATTATATCGGGGTTCCAAAGTTGTGAAGCATCCATTCTAGTCCATTGGACCCAAAATGATGTTCGTGAGTATTTCAGATGATTTCTCTGACTTTCGGCACGTACAAGATGCAAAACTTGTGTTCGAGCCCGAATGCACTATTTCGGGGTACCAAAGTTGTGAAGCATCCATTCTAGTCCATTGGACCCAAATTGATGTTTGCGAGTGTTTCGGATGATTTCACTAACCTTTAGCACGTAAAAGATGCAAAATTTGTGTTTCGGGCCTAACTGCACTATTTCGGGGTACCAAAGTTGTGAAGCATCCATTCTAGTCCATCGGACCCAAAATGATGTTTGGGAGTGTTTCGGAGCATTTCACTAACCTCCAACACGTAAAAGATGCAAAACTCGTATTTCGAGCCCGAATGCACTATTTCGGGGTACCAAAGTTGTGAAGCATCCATTCTAGTCCATTGGACCCAAAATAATGTTTGGGAGTGTTTCGGATGATTTCACTAACCTTTAGCACGTAAAAAGATGCAAAACTTGTGTTTGAGCCTGAATGCACTATTTCGGGGTACCAAAGTTGTGAAGTATCCATTCTAGTCCATTGGACCCAAAATAATGTTTGTGAGTGTTTCGGATGATTTCACTAACCTTCAGCACGTAAAAAGATGCAAATCTTGTGTTTTGGGCCTAAATGCATTATTTCGGGGTTCCAAAGTTGTGAAGCATCCATTCTAGTCCGTTGGACCCAAAATGATATTTGGGAGTGTTTCGGGGCATTTCGCTAACCTTCGACACGTAAAAGATGCAAAACTTGTGTTCGAGCCCGAATGCACTATTTCGGGGTACCAAAGTTGTGATGCATCCCTTCTAGTCCATTGGACCCAAATTGATGTTTGCGAGTGTTTCGGATGATTTCACTAACCTTCAGCACGTAAAAAGATGCAAAATTTGTGTTTCGGGCCTAACTGCACTATTTCGGGGTGCCAAAGTTGTGGAGCATCCATTCTCGTCCATCGGACCCAAAATGATGTTTGGGAGTGTTTCAGAGCATTTCACTAACCTTCGACGCGTAATAGATGCAAAACTCGTATTTCGAGCCCGAATGCACTATTTCGGGGTACCAAAGTTGTGAAGCATCCATTCTAGTCCATTGGACCCAAAATGATGTTCGTGAGTGTTTCGGATGATATCACAAACCTTCGGCACGTACAAGATGCAAAACTTGTGTTCTAGCCTGAATGTACTATTTCGGGGTACCAAAGTTGTGAAGCATCCATTCTAGTCCATTGGACCCAAAATAATGTTTGGGAGTGTTTCGGATGATTTCACTAACCTTCAGCACGTAAAAAGAAGCAAAACTTGTGTTCGAGCCTGAATGCACTATTTCGGGGTACCAAAGTTGTGAAGCATCCATTCTAGTCCATTGGACCGAAAATGATGTTTGGGAGTGTTTCAGAGCATTTCGCTAACCTTCAGCACATAAAAAGATGCAAAACTTGTGTTTTGGGCCTGAATGCATTATTTCAGGGTTCCAAAGTTGTGAAGCATCCATTCTAGTCCATTGGACCCAAAATGATATTTGGGAGTGTTTCGGGGCATTCGCTAACCTTTGACACGTAAAAGATGCAAAACTTGTGTTCGAGCCCGATTGCACTATTTCGGGGTACCAAAGTTGTGATGCAGCCATTCTAGTCCATTGGACCCAAATTGATGTTTGCGAGTGTTTCGGATGATTTCACTAACCTTCAGCACGTAAAAAGATGCAAAATTTGTGTTTCGGGCCTAACAGCACTATTTCGGGGTGCCAAAGTTGTGAAGCATCCATTCTAGTCCATCGGACCCAAAATGATGTTTGGGAGTGTTTCGAAGCATTTCACTAACCTTCGACACGTAAAAGATGCAAAACTCGTATTTCGAGCCCGAATGCACTATATCGGGGTACCAAAGTTGTGAAGCATACATTCTAGTCCATTGGACCCAAAATGATGTTTGTGAGTGTTTCGGATGATTTCACTAACCTTCAGCACGTAAAAAGATGCAAATCTTGTGTTTTGGGCCTAAATGCATTATTTCGGGGTTCTATAGTTGTGAAGCATCCATTCTAGTCCACTGGAACCAAAATGATATTTGGGAGTGTTTCGGGGCATTTCGCTAACCTTCAGCATGTAAAAAGATGCAAAACTTCTGTTTTGGGCCTAAATACACTATTTCAGGGTACAAAAGTTGTGAAGCATCCATTCTAGTCCATTGGACCCAAAATGATTTTGGTGAGTATTTTATATGATTTCACTAACCTTCGGCACGTACAAGATGCAAAACTTTGTTCGAGCCTGAATGCACTATTTCGGGGTACCAAAGTTGTGAAGCATCCATTCTAGTCCAATGGACCCAAAATGATGCTTGTGAGTGTTTCGGATGATTTCACTAACCTTCAGCACGTAAAAAGATGCAAATCTTGTGTTTTGGGCCTAAATGCATTATTTCGGGGTTCCAAAGTTGTGAAGCATCCATTCTAGTCCATTAGACCCAAAATGATATTTGGGAGTGTTTCAGGGCATTTCGCTAACCTTCGACCCGTAAAAGATGCAAAACTTGTGTTCGAGCCCGAATGCACTATTTCGGGGTACCAAAGTTGTGATGCATCCATTCTAGTCCATTGGACCCAAATTGATGTTTGCGAGTGTTTCGGATGATTTCACTAACCTTCAGCACGTAAAAAGATGCAAAATTTGTGTTTCGGGCCTAACTGCACTATTTGGGGGTGCCAAAGTTGTGAAGCATCCATTCTAGTCCATCGGACCCAAAATGATATTTGGGAGTGTTTCGAAGCATTTCACTAACCTTCGACACGTAAAAGATGCAAAACTCGTATTTCGAGCCCGAATGCACTATATCGGGGTACCAAAGTTGTGAAGCATCCATTCTAGTCCATTGGACCCAAAATGATGTTTGTGAGTGTTTCGGATGATTTCACTAACCTTCAGCACGTAAAAAGATGCAAATCTTGTGTTTTGGGCCTAAATGCATTATTTCGGGGTTCTATAGTTGTGAAGCATCCATTCTAGTCCACTGGAACCAAAATGATATTTGGGAGTGTTTCGGGGCATTTCGCTAACCTTCAGCATGTAAAAAGATGCAAAACTTGTGTTTTGGGCCTAAATACACTATTTCAGGGTACAAAAGTTGTGAAGCATCCATTCTAGTCCATTGGACCCAAAATGATGTTGGTGAGTATTTTAGATGATTTCACTAACCTTCGGCACGTACAAGATGCAAAACTTTGTTCAAGCCTGAATGCACTATTTCGGGGTACCAAAGTTGTGAAGCATCCATTCTAGTCCAATGGACCCAAAATGATGCTTGTGAGTGTTTCGGATGATTTCACTAACCTTCAGCACGTAAAAAGATGCAAATCTTGTGTTTTGGGCCTAAATGCATTATTTCGGGGTTCCAAAGTTGTGAAGCATCCATTCTAGTCCATTGGACCCAAAATGATATTTGGGAGTGTTTCAGGGCATTTCGCTAACCTTCGACACGTAAAAGATGCAAAACTTGTGTTCGAGCCCGAATGCACTATTTCGGGGTACCAAAGTTGTGATGCATCCATTCTAGTCCATTGGACCCAAATTGATGTTTGGGAGTGTTTCGGAGCATTGCACTAACCTTCGACACGTAATAGATGCAAAACTTGTGTTCGAGCCCGAATGCACTATTTCGGGGTACCAAAGTTGTGAAGCATCCATTCTAGTCCATCGGACCCAAAATGATGTTTGGGAGTGTTTCGGAGCATTGCACTAACCTTCGACACGTAATAGATGCAAAACTCGTATTTCGAGCCCGAATGCACTATATCGGTTTACCAAAGTTGTGAAGCATCCATTCTAGTCCATTTGACCCAAAATGATGTTTGTGAGTGTTTCGGATGATTTCACTAACCTTCAGCACGTAAAAAGATGCAAATCTTGTGTTTTGGGCCTAAATGCATTATTTCGGGGTTCCAAAGTTGTGAAGCATCCATTCTAGTCCATTGGACCCAAAATGATGTTCGTGAGTATTTCAGATGATTTCTCTGACCTTCGGCACGTACAAGATGCAAAACTTGTGTTCGAGCCTGAATGCACTATTTCGGGGTACCAAAGTTGTGAAGCATCCATTCTAGTCCATTGGACCCAAAATGATGTTTGTAAGTGTTTCGGATGATTTCACTAACCTTCAGCACGTAAAAAGATGCAAATCTTGTGTTTTGGGCCTAAATGCATTATTTCGGGGTTCCAAAGTTGTGAAGCATCCATTCGGGTCCATTGGACCCAAAATGAAATTTGGGAGTGTTTCGGGGCATTTCGCTAACCTTCGACACGTAAAAGACGCAAAACTTGTGTTCGAGCCCGAATGCACTATTTCGGGGTACCAAAGTTGTGAAGCATCCATTCTAGTCCATTGGACCCAAATTGATGTTTGCGAGTGTTTCGGATGATTTCACTAACCTTCAGCACGTAAAAAGATGCAAAATTTGTGTTTCGGGCCTAACTGCACTATTTCGGGGTACCAAAGTTGTGAAGCATCCATTCTAGTCCATCGGACCCAAAATGATGTTTGGGAGTGTTTCGGAGCATTTCACTAACCTCCAACACGTAAAAGATGCAAAACTCGTATTTCGAGCCCGAATGCACTATTTCGGGGTACCAAAGTTGTGAAGCATCCATTCTAGTCCGTTGGACCCAAAATAATGTTTGGGAGTGTTTCGGATGATTTCACTAACCTTTAGCACGTAAAAAGATGCAAAACTTGTGTTTGAGCCTGAATGCACTATTTCGGGGTACCAAAGTTGAGAAGCATCCATTCTAGTCCATTGGACCCAAAATAATGTTTGTGAGTGTTTCGGATGATTTCACTAACCTTCAGCACGTAAAAAGATGCAAATCTTGTGTTTTGGGCCTAAATGCATTATTTCGGGGTTCCAAAGTTGTGAAGTATCCATTCTAGTCCATTGGACCCAAAATGATATTTGGGAGTGTTTCAGGGCATTTCGCTAACCTTCGACACGTAAAAGATGCAAAACTTGTGTTCGAGCCCGAATGCACTATTTTGGGGTACCAAAGTTGTGATGCATCCATTCTAGTCCATTGGACCCAAATTAATGTTTGCGAGTGTTTCGGATGATTTCACTAACCTTCAGCACGTAAAAAGATGCAAAATTTGTGTTTCGGGCCTAACTGCACTATTTGGGGGTGCCAAAGTTGTGAAGCATCCATTCTAGTCCATCGGACCCAAAATGATGTTTGGGAGTGTTTCGGAGCATTTCACTAACCTTCGACACGTAAAAGATGCAAAACTCGTATTTCGAGCCCAAATGCACTATATCGGGGAACCAAAGTTGTGAAGCATCCATTCTAGTCCATTTGACCCAAAATGATGTTTGTGAGTGTTTCGGATGATTTCACTAACCTTCAGCACGTAAAAAGATGCACATCTTGTGTTTTGGGCCTAAATGCATTATTTCGGGGTTCCAAAGTTGTGAAGCATCCATTCTAGTCCATTGGACCCAAAATGATGTTCGTGAGTATTTCAGATGATTTCACTAACCTTCGGCACGAACAAGATGCAAAACTTGTGTTCGAGCCTGAATGCACTATTTCGGGGTACCAAAGTAGTGAAGCATCCATTCTAGTCCATTGGACCCAAAATGATGTTTGTAAGTGTTTCGGATGATTTCACTAACCTTCAGCACGTAAAAAGATGCAAATCTTGTGTTTTGGGCCGAAATGCATTATTTCGGGGTTCCAAAGTTGTTAAGCATCCATTCTGGTCCATTGGACCCAAAATGATATTTGGGAATGTTTCGGGGCATTTCGCTGACCTTCGACACATAAAAGACGCAAAACTTGTGTTCGAGCCCGAATGCACTATTTCGGGGTACCAAAGTTGTGAAGCATCCATTCTAGTCCATTGGACCCAAATTGATGTTTGCGAGTGTTTCGAATGATTTCACTAACCTTCAGCACGTAAAAAGATGCAAAATTTGTGTTTCGGGCCTAACTGCACTATTTGGGGGTGCCAAAGTTGTGAAGCATCCATTCTAGTCCATCGGACCTAAAATGATGTTTGGGAGTGTTTCGGAGCATTGCACTAACCTTCGACACGTAAAAGATGCAAAACTCGTATTTCGAGCCCGAATGCACTATATCGGTTTACCAAAGTTGTGAAGCATCCATTCTAGTCGATTTGACCCAAAATGATGTTTGTGAGTGTTTCGGATGATTTCACTAACCTTCAGCACGTAAAAAGATGCAAATCTTGTGTTTTGGGCCTAAATGCATTATTTCGGGGTTCCAAAGTTGTGAAGCATACATTCTAGTCCATTGGACCCAAAATGATGTTCGTGAGTATTTCAGATGATTTCTCTGACCTTCGGCACGTACAAGATGCAAAACTTGTGTTCGAGCCTGAATGCACTATTTCGGGGTACCAAAGTTGTGAAGCATCCATTCTAGTCCATTGGACCCAAAATGATGTTTGTAAGTGTTTCGGATGATTTCACTAACCTTCAGCACGTAAAAAGATGCAAATCTTGTGTTTTGGGCCTAAATGCATTATTTCGGGGTTCCAAAGTTGTGAAGCATCCATTCGGGTCCATTGGACCCAAAAAGAAATTTGGGAGTGTTTCGGGGCATTTCGCTAACCTTCGACACGTAAAAGACGCAAAACTTGTGTTCGAGCCCGAATGCACTATTTCGGGGTACCAAAGTTGTGAAGCATCCATTCTAGTCCATTGGACCCAAATTGATGTTTGCGAGTGTTTCGGATGATTTCACTAACCTTCAGCACGTAAAAAGATGCAAAATTTGTGTTTCGGGCCTAACTGCACTATTTCGGGGTACCAAAGTTGTGAAGCATCCATTCTAGTCCATCGGACCCAAAATGATGTTTGGGAGTGTTTCGGAGCATTTCACTAACCTCCAACACGTAAAAGATGCAAAACTCGTATTTCGAGCCCGAATGCACTATTTCGGGGTACCAAAGTTGTGAAGCATCCATTCTAGTCCATTGGACCCAAAATAACGTTTGGGAGTGTTTCGGATGATTTCACTAACCTTTAGCACGTAAAAAGATGCAAAACTTGTGTTTGAGCCTGAATGCACTATTTCGGGGTACCAAAGTTGTGAAGCATCCATTCTAGTCCATTGGACCCAAAATAATGTTTGTGAGTGTTTCGGATGATTTCACTAACCTTCAGCACGTAAAAAGATGCAAATCTTGTGTTTTGGGCCTAAATGCATTATTTCGGGGTTCCAAAGTTGTGAAGCATCCATTCTAGTCCGTTGGACCCAAAATGATATTGGGAGTGTTTCGGGGCATTTCGCTAACCTTCGACACGTAAAAGATGCAAAACTTGTGTTCGAGCCCGAATGCACTATTTCGGGGTACCAAAGTTGTGATGCATCCCTTCTAGTCCATTGGACCCAAATTGATGTTTGCGAGTGTTTCGGATGATTTCACTAACCTTCAGCACGTAAAAAGATGCAAAATTTGTGTTTCGGGCCTAACTGCACTATTTCGGGGTGCCAAAGTTGTGGAGCATCCATTCTAGTCCATCGGACCCAAAATGATGTTTGGGAGTGTTTCAGAGCATTTCACTAACCTTCGACGCGTAATAGATGCAAAACTCGTATTTCGAGCCCGAATGCACTATTTCGGGGTACCAAAGTTGTGAAGCATCCATTCTAGTCCATTGGACCCAAAATGATGTTCGTGAGTGTTTCGGATGATATCACAAACCTTCGGCACGTACAAGATGCAAAACTTGTGTTCTAGCCTGAATGCACTATTTCGGGGTACCAAAGTTGTGAAGCATCCATTCTAGTCCATTGGACCCAAAATAATGTTTGGGAGTGTTTCGGATGATTTCACTAACCTTCAGCACGTAAAAAGAAGCAAAACTTGTGTTCAAGCCTGAATGCACTATTTCGGGGTACCAAAGTTGTGAAGCATCCATTCTAGTCCATTGGACCCAAAATAATGTTTGTGAGTGTTTCGGATGATTTCACTAACCTTCAGCACGTAAAAAGATGCAAATCTTGTGTTTTGGGCCTGAATGCATTATTTCAGGGTTCCAAAGTTGTGAAGCATCCATTCTAGTCCATTGGACCCAAAATGATATTTGGGAGTGTTTCGGGGCATTCGCTAACCTTTGACACGTAAAAGATGCAAAACTTGTTTTCGAGCCCGAATGCACTATTTCGGGGTACCAAAGTTGTGATGCATCCATTCTAGTCCATTGGACCCAAATTGATGTTTGCGAGTGTTTCGGATGATTTCACTAACCTTCAGCACGTAAAAAGATGCAAAATTTGTGTTTCGGGCCTAACTGCACTATTTCGGGGTGCCAAAGTTGTGAAGCATCCATTCTAGTCCATCGGACCCAAAATGATGTTTGGGAGTGTTTCGAAGCATTTCACTAACCTTCGACACGTAAAAGATGCAAAACTCGTATTTCGAGCCCGAATGCACTATATCGGGGTACCAAAGTTGTGAAGCATCCATTCTAGTCCATTGGACCCAAAATGATGTTTGTGAGTGTTTCGGATGATTTCACTAACCTTCAGCACGTAAAAAGATGCAAATCTTGTGTTTTGGTCCTAAATGCATTATTTCGGGGTTCTATAGTTGTGAAGCATCCATTCTAGTCCACTGGAACCAAAATGATATTTAGGAGTGTTTCGGGGCATTTCGCTAACCTTCAGCATGTAAAAAGATGCAAAACTTCTCTTTTGGGCCTAAATACACTATTTCAGGGTACAAAAGTTGTGAAGCATCCATTCTAGTCCATTGGACCCAAAATGATTTTGGTGAGTATTTTAGATGATTTCACTAACCTTCGGCACGTACAAGATGCAAAACTTTGTTCGACCCTGAATGCACTATTTCGGGGTACCAAAGTTGTGAAGCATCCATTCTAGTCCAATGGACCCAAAATGGTGCTTGTGAGTGTTTCGGATGATTTCACTAACCTTCAGCACGTAAAAAGATGCAAATCTTGTGTTTTGGGCCTAAATGCATTATTTCGGGGTTCCAAAGTTGTGAAGCATCCATTCTAGTCCATTAGACCCAAAATGATATTTGGGAGTGTTTCAGGGCATTTCGCTAACCTTCGACACGTAAAAGATGCAAAACTTGTGTTCGAGCCCGAATGCACTATTTCGGGGTACCAAAGTTGTGATGCATCCATTCTAGTCCATTGGACCCAAATTGATGTTTGCGAGTGTTTCGGATGATTTCACTAACCTTCAGCACGTAAAAAGATGCAAAATTTGTGTTTCGGGCCTAACTGCACTATTTCGGGGTGCCAAAGTTGTGAAGCATCCATTCTAGTCCATCGGACCCAAAATGATGTTTGGGAGTGTTTCGAAGCATTTCACTAACCTTCGACACGTAAAAGATGCAAAACTCGTATTTCGAGCCCGAATGCACTATATCGGGGTACCAAAGTTGTGAAGCATCCATTCTAGTCCATTGGACCCAAAATGATGTTTGTGAGTGTTTCGGATGATTTCACTAACCTTCAGCACGTAAAAAGATGCAAATCTTGTGTTTTGGGCCTAAATGCATTATTTCGGGGTTCTATAGTTGTGAAGCATCCATTCTAGTCCACTGGAACCAAAATGATATTTGGGAGTGTTTCGGGGCATTTCGCTAACCTTCAGCATGTAAAAAGATGCAGAACTTGTGTTTTGGGCCTAAATACACTATTTCAGGGTACAAAAGTTGTGAAGCATCCATTCTAGTCCATTGGACCCAAAATGATTTTGGTGAGTATTTTAGATGATTTCACTAACCTTCGGCACGTACAAGATGCAAAACTTTGTTCGAGCCTGAATGCACTATTTCGGGGTACCAAAGTTGTGAAGCATCCATTCTAGTCCAATGGACCCAAAATGATGCTTGTGAGTGTTTCGGATGATTTCACTAACCTTCAGCACGTAAAAAGATGCAAATCTTGTGTTTTGGGCCTAAATGCATTATTTCGGGGTTCCAAAGTTGTGAAGCATCCATTCTAGTCCATTAGACGCAAAATGATATTTGGGAGTGTTTCAGGGCATTTCGCTAACCTTCGACACGTAAAAGATGCAAAACTTGTGTTCGAGCCCGAATGCTCTATTTCGGGGTACCAAAGTTGTGATGCATCCATTCTAGTCCATTGGACCCAAATTGATGTTTGCGAGTGTTTCGGATGATTTCACTAACCTTCAGCACGTAAAAAGATGCAAAATTTGTGTTTCGGGCCTAACTGCACTATTTGGGGGTGCCAAAGTTGTGAAGCATCCATTCTAGTCCATCGGACCCAAAATGATGTTTGGGAGTGTTTCGGAGCATTTCACTAACCTTCGACACGTAAAAGATGCAAAACTCGTATTTCGAGCCCGAATGCACTATATCGGGGTACCAAAGTTGTGAAGCATCCATTCTAGTCCATTTGACCCAAAATGATGTTTGTGAGTGTTTTGGATGATTTCACTAACCTTCAGCACGTAAAAAGATGCACATCTTGTGTTTTGGGCCTAAATGCATTATTTCGGGGTTCCAAAGTTGTGAAGCATCCATTCTAGTCCATTGGACCCAAAATGATGTTCGTGAGTATTTCAGATGATTTCACTAACCTTCGGCACGTACAAGATGCAAAACTTGTGTTCGAGCCTGAATGCATTATTTCGGGGTACCAAAGTTGTGAAGCATCCATTCTAGTCCATTGGACCCAAAATGATGTTTGTAAGTGTTTCGGATGATTTCACTAACCTTCAGCACGTAAAAAGATGCAAATCTTGTGTTTTGGGCCTAAATGCATTATTTCGGGGTTCCAAAGTTGTGAAGCATCCATTCTGGTCCATTGGACCCAAAATGATATTTGGGAATGTTTCGGGGCATTTCGCTAACCTTCGACACGTAAAAGACGCAAAACTTGTGTTCGAGCCCGAATGCACTATTTCGGGGTACCAAAGTTGTGAAGCATCCATTCTAGTCCATTGGACCCAAATTGATGTCTGCGAGTGTTTCGGATGATTTCACTAACCTTCAGCACGTAAAAAGATGCAAAATTTGTGTTTCGGGCCTAACTGCACTATTTCGGGGTACCAAAGTTGTGAAGCATCCATTCTAGTCCATCGGACCCAAAATGATGTTTGGGAGTGTTTCGGAGCATTTCACTAACCTCCAACACGTAAAAGATGCAAAACTCGTATTTCGAGCCCGAATGCACTATTTCGGGGTACCAAAGTTGTGAAGCATCCATTCTAGTCCATTGGACCCAAAATAATGTTTGGGAGTGTTTCGGATGATTTCACTAACCTTTAGCACGTAAAAAGATGCAAAACTTGTGTTTGAGCCTGAATGCACTATTTCGGGGTACCAAAGTTGTGAAGCATCCATTCTAGTCCATTGGACCCAAAATAATGTTTGTGAGTGTTTCGGATGATTTCACTAACCTTCAGCACGTAAAAAGATGCAAATCTTGTGTTTTGGGCCTAAATACACTATTTCAGGGTACAAAAGTTGTGAAGCATCCATTCTAGTCCATTGGACCCAAAATGATGTTGGTGAGTATTTTAGATGATTTCACTAACCTTCGGCACGTACAAGACGCAAAACTTTGTTCGAGCCTGAATGCACTATTTCGGGGTACCAAAGTTGTGAAGCATCCATTCTAGTCCATTGGACCCAAAATGATGCTTGTGAGTGTTTCGGATGATTTCACTAACCTTCAGCACGTAAAAAGATGCAAATCTGGTGTTTTGGGCCTAAATGCATTATTTCGGGGTTCCAAAGTTGTGAAGCATCCATTCTAGTCCATTGGACCCAAAATGATATTTGGGAGTGTTTCAGGGCATTTCGCTAACCTTCGACACGTAAAAGATGCAAAACTTGTGTTCGAGCCCGAATGCACTATTTCGGGGTACCAAAGTTGTGATGCATCCATTCTAGTCCATTGGACCCAAATTGATGTTTGCGAGTGTTTCGGATGATTTCACTAACCTTCAGCACGTAAAAAGATGCAAAATTTGTGTTTCGGGCCTAACTGCACTATTTGGGGGTGCCAAAGTTGTGAAGCATCCATTCTAGTCCATCGGACCCAAAATGATGTTTGGGAGTGTTTCGGAGCATTTCACTAACCTTCGACACGTAAAAGATGCAAAACTCGTATTTCGAGCCCGAATGCACTATATCGGGGTACCAAAGTTGTGAAGCATCCATTCTAGTCCATTTGACCCAAAATGATGTTTGTGAGTGTTTCGGATGATTTCACTAACCTTCAGCACGTAAAAAGATGAACATCTTGTGTTTTGGGCCTAAATGCATTATTTCGGGGTTCCAAAGTTGTGAAGCATCCATTCTAGTCCATTGGACCCAAAATGATGTTCGTGAGTATTTCAGATGATTTCACTAACCTTCGGCACGTACAAGATGCAAAACTTGTGTTCGAGCCTGAATGCACTATTTCGGGGTACCAAAGTTGTGAAGCATCCATTCTAGTCCATTGGACCCAAAATGATGTTTGTAAGTGTTTCGGATGATTTCACTAACCTTCAGCACGTAAAAAGATGCAAATCTTGTGTTTTGGGCCTAAATGCATTATTTCGGGGTTCCAAAGTTGTGAAGCATCCATTCTGGTCCATTGGACCCAAAATGATATTTGGGAATGTTTCGGGGCATTTCGCTAACCTTCGACACGTAAAAGACGCAAAACTTGTGTTCGAGGCCGAATGCACTATTTCGGGGTACCAAAGTTGTGAAGCATCCATTCTAGTCCATTGGACCCAAATTGAAGTCTGCGAGTGTTTCGGATGATTTCACTAACCTTCAGCACGTAAAAAGATGCAAAATTTGTGTTTCGGGCCTAACTGCACTATTTCGGGGTACCAAAGTTGTGAAGCATCCATTCTAGTCCATCGGACCCAAAAAGATGTTTTGGAGTGTTTCGGAGCATTTCACTAACCTCCAACACGTAAAAGATGCAAAACTCGTATTTCGAGCCCGAATGCACTATTTCGGGGTACCAAAGTTGTGAAGCATCCATTCTAGTCCATTGGACCCAAAATAAAGTTTGGGACTGTTTCGGATGATTTCACTAACCTTTAGCACGTAAAAAGATGCAAAACTTGTGTTCGAGCCTGAATGCACTATTTCGGGGTACCAAAGTTGTGAAGCATCCATTCTAGTCCATTGGACCCAAAATAATGTTTGTGAGTGTTTCGGATGATTTCACTAACCTTCAGCACGTAAAAAGATGCAAATCTTGTGTTTTGGGCCTAAATGCATTATTTCGGGGTTCCAAAGTTGTGAAGCATCCATTCTAGTCTGTTGGTCCCAAAATGATATTTGGGAGTGTTTCGGGGCATTTAGCTAACCTTCGACACTTAAAAGATGCAAAACTTGTGTTCGAGCCCGAATGCACTATTTCGGGGGTACCAAAGTTGTGATGCATCCATTCTAGACCATTGGACCCAAATTAATGTTTGCGAGTGTTTCGGATGATTTCACTAACCTTCAGCACGTAAAAAGATGCAAAATTTGTGTTTCGGGCCTAACTACACTATTTCGGGGTGCCAAAGTTGTGAAGCATCCATTCTAGTCCATCAGACCCAAAATGATGTTTGGGAGTGTTTCGGAGCATTTCACTAACCTTCGACACGTAAAAGATGCAAAACTCGTATTTCGAGCCCGAATGCACTATTTCGGGGTACCAAAGTTGTGAAGCATCCATTCTAGTCCATTGGACCCAAAATGATGTTCGTGAGTGTTTCGGATGATTTCACAAACCTTCGGCACGTACAAGATGCAAAACTTGTGTTCGAGCCTGAATGCACTATTTTGGGGTACCAAAGTTGTGAAGCATCCATGCTAGTCCATTGGACCCAAAATAATGTTTGGGGGTGTTTCGGATGATTTCACTAACCTTCAGCACGTAAAAAGATGCAAAACTTGTGTTTGAGCCTAAATGCACTATTTCGGGGTACCAAAGTTGTGAAGCATCCATTCTAGTCCATTGGACCCAAAATAATGTTTGTGAGTGTTTCGGATGATTTCACTAACCTTCAGCACGTAAAAAAAGCAAATCTTGTGTTTTGGGCCTGAATGCATTATTTTGGGGTACCAAAGTTGTGATGCATCCATTCTAGTCCATTGGACCCAAATTGATGTTTGTGAGTGTTTCGGATGATTTCACTAACCTTCAGCACGTAAAAAGATGCAAAATTTGTGTTTCGGGCCTAACTGCACTATTTCGGGGTGCCAAAGTTGTGAAGCATCCATTCTAGTCCATCGGACCCAAAATGATGTTTGGGAGTGTTTCGGAGCATTTCACTAACCTTCGACACGTAAAAGATGCAAAACTCGTATTTCGAGCCCGAATGCACTATTTCGGGGTACCAAAGTTGTGAAGCATCCATTCTAGTCCATTGGACCCAAAATGATGTTCGTGAGTGTTTCGGATGATTTCACAAACCTTCGGCACGTAAAAAGATGCAAAACTTGTGTTCGAGCCTGAATGCACTATATCGGGGTACCAAAGTTGTGAAGCATCCATTCAAGTCCATTGGACCCAAAATAATGTTTGGGGGTGTTTCGGATGATTTCACTAACCTTCAGTACGTAAAAAGATGCAAAACTTGTGTTTGAGCCTGAATGCACTATTTCGGGGTACCAAACTTGTGAAGCATCCATGCTAGTCCATTGGACCCAAAATAATGTTTGGGGGTGTTTCGGATGATTTCACTAACCTTCAGCACGTAAAAAGATGCAAAACTTGTGTTTGAGCCTGAATGCACTATTTCGGGGTACCAAAGTTGTGAAGCATCCATTCTAGTCCATTGGACCCAAAATAATGTTTGTGAGTGTTTCGGATGATTTCACTAACCTTCAGCACGTAAAAAGATGCAAATCTTGTGTTTTGGGTCTAAATGCATTATTTCGGGGTTCCAAAGTTGTGAAGCATCCATTCTAGTCCGTTGGACCCAAAATGATATTTGGGAGTGTTCCGGGGCATTTAGCTAACCTTCGACACGTACAAGATGCAAAACTTGTGTTCGAGCCCGAATGCACTATTTCGGGGGTACCAAAGTTGTGATGCATCCATTCTAGACCATTGGTCCCAAATTGATGTTTGCGAGTGTTTCGGATGATTTCACTAACCTTCAGCACGTAAAAAGATGCAAAATTTGTGTTTCGGGCCTAACTGCACTATTTCGGGGTGCCAAAGTTGTGAAGCATCCATTCTAGTCCATCGGACCCAAAATGATGTTTGGGAGTGTTTCGGAGCATTTCACTAACCTTCGACACGTAAAAGATGCAAAACTCGTATTTCGAGCCCGAATGCACTATTTCGGGGTACCAAAGTTGTGAAGCATCCATTCTAGTCCATTGGACCCAAAATGATGTTCGTGAGTGTTTCGGATGATTTCACAAACCTTCGGCACGTACAAGATGCAAAACTTGTGTTCGAGCCTGAATGCACTATTTCGGGGTACCAAAGTTGTGAAGCATCCATGCTAGTCCATTGGACCCAAAATAATGTTTGGGGGTGTTTCGGATGATTTCACTAACCTTCAGCACGTAAAAAGATGCAAAACTTGTGTTTGAGCCTGAATGCACTATTTCGGGGTACCAAAGTTGTGAAGCATCCAAAGTTGTGAAGCATCCATTCTAGAACATTGGACCCAAAATAATGTTTGTGAGTGTTTCGGATGATTTCACTAACCTTCAGCACGTAAAAAAAGCAAATCTTGTGTTTTGGGCCTGAATGCATTATTTCGGGGTTCCAAAGTTGTGAAGCATCCATTCTAGTCCATTGGACCCAAAATGATATTTGGGAGTGTTTCGGGGCATTTCGCTAACCTTCGACACGTAAGAGATGCAAAACTTGTGTTCGAGCCCGAATGCACTATTTTGGGGTACCAAAGTTGTGATGCATCCATTCTAGTCCATTGGACCCAAATTGATGTTTGTGAGTGTTTCGGATGATTTCACTAACCTTCAGCACGTAAAAAGATGCAAAATTTGTGTTTCGGGCCTAACTGCACTATTTCGGGGTGCCAAAGTTGTGAAGCATCCATTCTAGTCCATCAGACCCAAAATGATGTTTGGGAGTGTTTCAAAGCATTTCACTAACCTTCGACACGTAAAAGATGCAAAACTCGTATTTCGAGCCCGAATGCACTATTTCGGGGTACCAAAGTTGTGAAGCATCCATTCTAGTCCATTGGACCCAAAATGATGTTCGTGAGTGTTTCGGATGATTTCACAAACCTTCGGCACGTAAAAAGATGCAAAACTTGTGTTCGAGCCTGAATGCACTATATCGGGGTACCAAAGTTGTGAAGCATCCATTCAAGTCCATTGGACCCAAAATAATGTTTGGGGGTGTTTCGGATGATTTCACTAACCTTCAGCACGTAAAAAGATGCAAAACTTGTGTTCCAGCCTGAATGCACTATTTCGGGGTACCAAAGTTGTGAAGCATCCATTCTAGTCCATTGGACCCAAAATAATGTTTGTGAGTGTTTCGGATGATTTCACTAACCTTCAGCACGTAAAAAGATGCAAATCTTGTGTTTTGGGCCTAAATGCATTATTTCGGGGTTCCAAAGTTGTGAAGCATCCATTCTAGTCCGTTGGACCCAAAATGATATTTGGGAGTGTTTCGGGGCATTTCGCTAACCTTCGACACGTAAAAGATGCAAAACTTGTGTTCGAGCCCGAATGCACTATTTCGGGGTACCAAAGTTGTGATGCATCCATTCTAGACCATTAGACCCAAATTGATGTTTGCGAGTGTTTCGGATGATTTCACTAACCTTCAGCACGTAAAAAGATGCAAAATTTGTGTTTCGTGCCTAACTGTACTATTTCGGGGTGCCAAAGTTGTGAAGCATCCATTCTAGTCCATCGGACCCAAAATGATGTTTGGGAGTGTTTCGGAGCATTTCACTAACATTCGACACGTAAAAAATGCAAAACTCGTATTTCGAGCCCGAATGCACTATTTCGGGGTACCAAAGTTGTGAAGCATCCATTCTAGTCCATTGGACCCAAAATGATGTTCGTGAGTGTTTCGGATGATTTCACAAACCTTCGGCACGTACAAGATGCAAAACTTGTGTTCGAGCCCGAATGCACTATTTCGGGGTACCAAAGTTGTGAAGCATCCATGCTAGTCCATTGGACCCAAAATAATGTTTGGGAGTGTTTCGGATGATTTCACTAACCTTCAGCACGTAAAAAGATGCAAAACTTGTGTTCGAGCCTGAATGCACTATATCGGGGTACCAAAGTTGTGAAGCATCCATTCAAGTCCATTGGACCCAAAATAATGTTTGGGGGTGTTTCGGATGATTTCACTAACCTTCAGTACGTAAAAAGATGCAAAACTTGTGTTTGAGCCTGAATGCACTATTTCGGGGTACCAAAGTTGTGAAGCATCCATGCTAGTCCATTGGACCCAAAATAATGTTTGGGGGTGTTTCGGATGATTTCACTAACCTTCAGCACGTAAAAAGATGCAAAACTTGTGTTTGAGCCTGAATGCACTATTTCGGGGTACCAAAGTTGTGAAGCATCCATTCTAGTCCATTGGACCCAAAATAATGTTTGTGAGTGTTTCGGATGATTTCACTAACCTTCAGCACGTAAAAAGATGCAAATCTTGTGTTTTGGGCCTAAATGCATTATTTCGGGGTTCCAAAGTTGTGAAGCATCCATTCTAGTCCGTTGGACCCAAAATGATATTTGGGAGTGTTCCGGGGCATTTAGCTAACCTTCGACACGTACAAGATGCAAAACTTGTGTTCGAGCCCGAATGCACTATTTCGGGGGTACCAAAGTTGTGATGCATCCATTCTAGACCATTGTACCCAAATTGATGTTTGCGAGTGTTTCGGATGATTTCACTAACCTTCAGCACGTAAAAAGATGCAAAATTTGTGTTTCGGGCCTAACTGCACTATTTCGGGGTGCCAAAGTAGTGAAGCATCCATTCTAGTCCATCGGACCCAAAATGATGTTTGGGAGTGTTTCGGAGCATTTCACTAACCTTCGACACGTAAAAGATGCAAAACTCGTATTTCGAGCCTGAATGCATTATTTCGGGGTTCCAAAGTTGTGAAGCATCCATTCTAGTCCATTGGACCCAAAATGATATTTGGGAGTGTTTCGGGGCATTTCGCTAACCTTCGACACGTAAGAGATGCAAAACTTGTGTTCGAGCCCGAATGCACTATTTTGGGGTACCAAAGTTGTGATGCATCCATTCTAGTCCATTGGACCCAAATTGATGTTTGTGAGTGTTTCGGATGATTTCACTAACCTTCAGCACGTAAAAAGATGCAAAATTTGTGTTTCGGGCCTAACTGCACTATTTCGGGGTGCCAAAGTTGTGAAGCATCCATTCTAGTCCATCGGACCCAAAATGATGTTTGGGAGTGTTTCAAAGCATTTCACTAACCTTCGACACGTAAAAGATGCAAAACTCGTATTTCGAGCCCGAATGCACTATTTCGGGGTACCAAAGTTGTGAAGCATCCATTCTAGTCCATTGGACCCAAAATGATGTTCGTGAGTGTTTCGGATGATTTCACAAACCTTCGGCACGTAAAAAGATGCAAAACTTGTGTTCGAGCCAGAATGCACTATATCGGGGTACCAAAGTTGTGAAGCATCCATTCAAGTCCATTGGACCCAAAATAATGTTTGGAGGTGTTTCGGATGATTTCACTAACCTTCAGCACGTAAAAAGATGAAAAACTTGTGTTTGAGCCTGAATGAACTATTTCGGGGTACCAAAGTTGTGAAGCATCCATTCTAGTCCATTGGACCCAAAATAATGTTTGTGAGTGTTTCGGATGATTTCACTAACCTTCAGCACGTAAAAAGATGCAAATCTTGTGTTTTGGGCCTAAATGCATTATTTCGGGGTTCCAAAGTTGTGAAGCATCCATTCTAGTCCGTTGGACCCAAAATGATATTTGGGAGTGTTTCGGGGCATTTCGCTAACCTTCGACACGTAAAAGATGCAAAACTTGTTTTCGAGCCCGAATGCACTATTTCGGGGTACCAAAGTTGTGATGCATCCATTCTAGACCATTAGACCCAAATTGATGTTTGCGAGTGTTTCGGATGATTTCACTAACCTTCAGCACGTAAAAAGATGCAAAATTTGTGTTTCGTGCCTAACTGTACTATTTCGGGGTGCCAAAGTTGTGAAGCATCCATTCTAGTCCATCGGACCCAAAATGATGTTTGGGAGTGTTTCGGAGCATTGCACTAACCTTCGACACGTAAAAGATGCAAAACTCGTATTTCGAGCCCGAATGCACTATATCGGTTTACCAAAGTTGTGAAGCATCCATTCTAGTCGATTTGACCCAAAATGATGTTTGTGAGTGTTTCGGATGATTTCACTAACCTTCAGCACGTAAAAAGATGCAAAATTTGTGTTTCGGGCCTAACTGCACTATTTCGGGGTGCCAAAGTTGTGAAGCATCCATTCTAGTCCATCGGACCCAAAATGATGTTTGGGAGTGTTTCAAAGCATTTCACTAACCTTCGACACGTAAAAGATGCAAAACTCGTATTTCGAGCCCGAATGCACTATTTCGGGGTACCAAAGTTGTGAAGCATCCATTCTAGTCCATTGGACCCAAAATGATGTTCGTGAGTGTTTCGGATGATTTCACAAACCTTCGGCACGTACAAGATGCAAAACTTGTGTTCGAGCCTGAATGCACTATTTCGGGGTACCAAAGTTGTGAAGCATCCATGCTAGTCCATTGGACCCAAAATAATGTTTGGGAGTGTTTCGGATGATTTCACTAACCTTCAGCACGTAAAAAGATGCAAAACTTGTGTTCGAGCCTGAATGCACTATTTCGGGGTACCAAAGTTGTGAAGCATCCATTCTAGTCCATTGGACCCAAAATAATGTTTGTGAGTGTTTCAGATGATTTCACTAACCTTCAGCACGTAAAAACAGCAAATCTTGTGTTTTGGGCCTGATGCATTATTTCGGGGTTCCAAAGTTGTGAAGCATCCATTCTAGTCCATTGGACCCAAAATGATATTTGGGAGTGTTTCGGGGCATTTCGCTAACCTTCGACACGTAAGAGATGCAAAACTTGTGTTCGAGCCCGAATGCACTATTTTGGGGTACCAAAGTTGTGATGCATCCATTCTAGTCCATTGGACCCAAATTGATGTTTGCGAGTGTTTCGGATGATTTCACTAACCTTCAGCACGTAAAAAGATGCAAAATTTGTGTTTCGGGCCTAACTGCACTATTTCGGGGTGCCAAAGTTGTGAAGCATCCATTCTAGTCCATCGGACCCAAAATGATGTTTGGGAGTGTTTCGGAGCATTTCACTAACCTTCGACACGTAAAAGATGCAAAACTCGTATTTCGAGCCCGAATGCACTATATCGGGGTACCAAAGTTGTGAAGCATCCATTCAAGTCCATTGGACCCAAAATGATGTTTGTGAGTGTTTCGGATGATTTCACTAACCTTCAGCACGTAAAAAGATGCAAATCTTGTGTTTTGGGCCTAAATGCATTATTTCGGGGTTCCAAAGTTGTGAAGCATCCATTCTAGTCCACTGGAACCAAAATGATATTTGGGAGTGTTTCGGGGCATTTCGCTAACCTTCAGCATGTAAAAAGATGCAAAACTTGTGTTTTGGGCCTAAATACACTATTTCAGGGTACAAAAGTTGTGAAGCATCCATTCTAGTCCATTGGACCCAAAATGATGTTCGTGAGTATTTCAGATGATTTCACTAACATTCGGCACGTACAAGATGCAAAACTTGTGTTCGAGCCCGAATGCACTATTTCGGGGTACCAAAGTTGTGAAGCATCCATTCTAGTCCATTGGACCCAAAATGATGTTCGTGAGTGTTTCGGATGATTTCACAAACCTTCGGCACGTACAAGATGCAAAACTTGTGTTCGAGCCTGAATGCATTATTTCGGGGTACCAAAGTTGTGAAGCATCCATGCTAGTCCATTGGACCCAAAATAATGTTTGGGAGTGTTTCGGATGATTTCACTAACCTTCAGCACGTAAAAAGATGCAAAACTTGTGTTCGAGCCTGAATGCACTATTTCGGGGTACCAAAGTTGTGAAGCATCCATTCAAGTCCATTGGACCCAAAATAATGTTTGGGGGTGTTTCGGATGATTTCACTAACCTTCAGCACGTAAAAAGATGCAAAACTTGTGTTTGAGCCTGAATGCACTATTTCGGGGTACCAAAGTTGTGAAGCATCCATTCTAGTCCATTGGACCCAAAATAATGTTTGTGAGTGTTTCGGATGATTTCACTAACCTTCAGCACGTAAAAAGATGCAAATCTTGTGTTTTGGGCCTAAATGCATTATTTCGGGGTTCCAAAGTTGTGACGCATCCATTCTAGTCCGTTGGACCCAAAATGATATTTGGGAGTGTTTCGGGGCATTTCGCTAACCTTCGACACGTAAAAGATGCAAAACTTGTGTTCGAGCCCGAATGCACTATTTCGGGGTACCAAAGTTGTGATGCATCCATTCTAGACCATTAGACCCAAATTGATGTTTGCGAGTGTTTCGGATGATTTCACTAACCTTCAGCACGTAAAAAGATGCAAAATTTGTGTTTCGTGCCTAACTGTACTATTTCGGGGTGCCAAAGTTGTGAAGCATCCATTCTAGTCCATCGGACCCAAAATGATGTTTGGGAGTGTTTCGGAGCATTTCACTAACCTTCGACACGTAAAAGATGCAAAACTCGTATTTCGAGCCCGAATGCACTATTTCGGGGTACCAAAGTTGTGAAGCATCCATTCTAGTCCATTGGACCCAAAATGATGTTCGTGAGTGTTTCGGATGATTTCACAAACCTTCGGCACGTACAAGATGCAAAACTTGTGTTCGAGCCTGAATGCACTATTTCGGGGTACCAAAGTTGTGAAGCATCCATGCTAGTCCATTGGACCCAAAATAATGTTTGGGAGTGTTTCGGATGATTTCACTAACCTTCAGCACGTAAAAAGATGCAAAACTTGTGTTCGAGCCTGAATGCACTATTTCGGGGTACCAATGTTGTGAAGCATCCATTCTAGTCCATTGGACCCAAAATAATGTTTGTGAGTGTTTCGGATGATTTCACTAACCTTCAGCACGTAAAAAAAGCAAATCTTGTGTTTTGGGCCTGAATGCATTATTTCGGGGTTCCAAAGTTGTGAAGCATCCATTCTAGTCCTTGGACCCAAAATGATATTTGGGAGTGTTTCGGGGCATTTCGCTAACCTTCGACACGTAAGAGATGCAAAACTTGTGTTCGAGCCCGAATGCACTATTTTGGGGTACCAAAGTTGTGATGCATCCATTCTAGTTCATTGGACCCAAATTGATGTTTGTGAGTGTTTCGGATTATTTCACTAACCTTCAGCACGTAAAAAGATGCAAAATTTGTGTTTCGGGCCTAACTGCACTATTTCGGGGCGCCAAAGTTGTGAAGCATCCATTCTAGTCCATCGGACCCAAAATGATGTTTGGGAGTCTTTCAAAGCATTTCACTAACCTTCGACACGTAAAAGATGCAAAACTCGTATTTCGAGCCCAAATGCACTATTTCGGGGTACCAAAGTTGTGAAGCATCCATTCTAGTCCATTGGACCCAAAATGATGTTCGTGAGTGTTTCGGATGATTTCACAAACCTTCGGCACGTAAAAAGATGCAAAACTTGTGTTCGAGCCTGAATGCACTATATCGGGGTACCAAAGTTGTGAAGCATCCATTCAAGTCCATTGGAACCAAAATAATGTTTGGAGGTGTTTCGGATGATTTCACTAACCTTCAGCACGTAAAAAGATGCAAAACTTGTGTTTGAGCCTGAATGCACTATTTCGGGGTACCAAAGTTGTGAAGCATCCATTCTAGTCCATTGGACCCAAAATAATGTTTGTGAGTGTTTCGGATGATTTCACTAACCTTCAGCACGTAAAAAGATGCAAATCTTGTGTTTTGGGCCTAAATGCATTATTTCGGGGTTCCAAAGTTGTGAAGCATCCATTCTAGTCCGTTGGACCCAAAATGATATTTGGGAGTGTTTCGGGGCATTTCGCAAACCTTCGACACGTAAAAGATGCAAAACTTGTGTTCGAGCCCGAATGCACTATTTCGGGGTACCAAAGTTGTGATGCATCCATTCTAGACCATTAGACCCAAATTGATGTTTGCGAGTGTTTCGGATGATTTCACTAACCTTCAGCACGTAAAAAGATGCAAAATTTGTGTTTCATGCCTAACTGCACTATTTCGGGGTGCCAAAGTTGTGAAGCATCCATTCTAGTCCATCGGACCCAAAATGATGTTTGGGAGTGTTTCGGAGCATTTCACTAACCTTCGACACGTAAAAGATGCAAAACTCGTATTTCGAGCCCAAATGCACTATTTCGGGGTACCAAAGTTGTGAAGCATCCATTCTAGTCCATTGGACCCAAAATGATGTTCGTGAGTGTTTCAGATGATTTCACAAACCTTCGGCACGTACAAGATGCAAAACTTGTGTTCGAGCCTGAATGCACTATTTCGGGGTACCAAAGTTGTGAAGCATCCATGCTAGTCCATTGGACCCAAAATAATGTTTGGGAGTATTTCGGATGATTTCACTAACCTTCAGCACGTAAAAAGATGCAAAACTTGTGTTCGAGCCTGAATGCACTATTTCGGGGTACCAAAGTTGTGAAGCATCCATTCTAGTCCATTGGACCCAAAATAATATTTGTGATTGTTTCAGATTATTTCACTAACCTTCAGCACGTAAAAACAGCAAATCTTGTGTTTTGGGCCTGAATGCATTATTTCGGGGTTCCAAAGTTGTGAAGCATCCGTTCTAGTCCATTGGACCCAAAATAATATTTGGGAGTGTTTCGGGGCATTTCGCTAACCTTCGACACGTAAGAGATGCAAAACTTGTGTTCGAGCCCGAATGCACTATTTTGGGGTACCAAAGTTGTGATGCATCCATTCTAGTCCATTGGACCCAAATTGATGTTTGCGAGTGTTTCGGATGATTTCACTAACCTTCAGCACGTAAAAAGATGCAAAATTTGTGTTTCGGGCCTAACTGTACTATTTCGGGGTGCCAAAGTTGTGAAGCATCCATTCTAGTCCATCGGACCCAAAATGATGTTTGGGAGTGTTTCGAAGCATTTCACTAACCTTCGACACGTAAAAGATGCAAAACTCGTATTTCGAGCCCGAATCCACTATATCGGGGTACCAAAGTTGTGAAGCATCCATTCAAGTCCATTGGACCCAAAATGATGTTTGTGAGTGTTTCGGATGATTTCACTAACCTTCAGCACGTAAAAAGATGCAAATCTTGTGTTTTGGGCCTAAATGCATTATTTCGGGGTTCCAAAGTTGTGAAGCATCCATTCTAGTCCACTGGAACCAAAATGATATTTTGGAGTGTTTCGGGGCATTTCGCTAACCTTCAGCATGTAAAAAGATGCAAAACTTGTGTTTTGGGCCTAAATACACTATTTCAGGGTACAAAAGTTGTGAAGCATCCATTCTAGTCCATTGGACCCAAAATGATGTTCGTGAGTATTTCAGATGATTTCACTAACATTCGGCACGTACAAGATGCAAAACTTGTGTTCGAGCCTGAATGCACTATTTCGGGGTACCAAAGTTGTGAAGCATCCATTCTAGTCCATTGGACCCAAAATGATGTTTGTGAGTGTTTCGGATGATTTCACTAACCTTCAGCACGTAAAAAGATGCAAATCTTGTGTTTTGGGCCTAAATGCATTATTTCGGGGTTCCAAAGTTGTGAAGCATCCATTCTAGTCCATTGGACCCAAAATGATATTTGGGAGTGTTTCAGGGCATTTCGCTAACCTTCGACACGTAAAAGATGCAAAACTTGTGTTCGAGCCCGAATGCACTATTTCGGGGTACCAAAGTTGTGATGCATCCATTCTAGTCCATTGGACCCAAATTGATGTTTGCGAGCGTTTCGGATGACTTCATTAACCTTCAGCACGTAAAAAGATGCAAAATTTGTGTTTCCGGCCTAACTGCACTATTTCGGGGTGCCAAAGTTGTGAAGCATCCATTCTAGTCCATCGGACCCAAAATGATGTTTGGGAGTGTTTCGGAGCATTTCACTAACCTTCGACACGTAAAAGATGCAAAACTCGTATTTCGAGCCCGAATGCACTATATCGGGGTACAAAAGTTGTGAAGCATCCATTCTAGTGCATTGGACCCGAAATGATGTTTGTGAGTGTTTCGGATGATTTCACTAACCTTCAGCACGTAAAAAGATGCAAATCTTGTGTTTTGGGCCTAAATGCATTATTTCGGGGTTCCAAATTTGTGAAGCATCCATTCTAGTCCATTGGAACCAAAATGATATTTGGGAGTGTTTCGGGGCATTTCGCTAACCTTTAGCATGTAAAAAGATGCAAAACTTGTGTTTTGGGCCTAAATACAATATTTCAGGGTACAAAAGTTGTGAAGCATCCATTCTAGTCCATTGGACCCAAAATGATGTTCGTGAGTGTTTCAGATGATTTCACTAACCTTCGGCACGTACAAGATGCAAAACTTGTGTTCGAGCCTGAATGCACTATTTAGGGGTACCAAAGTTGTGATGCATCCATTCTAGTCCATTGGACCCAAATTGATGTTTGCGAGTGTTTCGGATGATTTCACTAACCTTCAGCACGTAAAAAGATGCAAAATTTGTGTTTCGTGCCTAACTGCACTATTTCGGGGTGCCAAAGTTGTGAAGCATCCATTCTAGTCCATCGGACCCAAAATGATGTTTGGGAGTGTTTCGGAGTATTTCACTAACCTTCGACACGTAAAAGATGCAAAACTCATATTTCGAGCCCGAATGCACTATTTCGGGGTACCAAAGTTGTGAAGCATCCATTCTAGTCCATTGGACCCAAAATGATGTTCGTGAGTGTTTCGGATGATTTCACAAACCTTCGGCACGTACAAGATGCAAAACTTGTGTTCGAGCCTGAATGCACTATTTCGGGGTACCAAAGTTGTGAAGCATCCATGCTAGTCCATTGGACCCAAAATAATGTTTGGGGGTGTTTCGGATGATTTCACTAACCTTCAGCACGTAAAAAGATGCAAAACTTGTGTTTGAGCCTGAATGCACTATTTCGGGGTACCAAAGTTGTGAAGCATCCATTCTAGTCCATTGGACCCAAAATAATGTTTGTGAGTGTTTCGGATGATTTCACTAACCTTCAGCACGTAAAAAAAGCAAATCTTGTGTTTTGGGCCTGAATGCATTATTTCGGGGTTCCAAAGTTGTGAAGCATCCATTCTAGTCCATTGGACCCAAAATGATATTTGGGAGTGTTTCGGGGCATTTCGCTAACCTTCGACACGTAAAAGATGCAAAACTTGTGTTCGAGCCCGAATGCACTATTTTGGAGTACCAAAGTTGTGATGCATCCATTCTAGTCCATTGGGCCCAAATTGATGTTTGTGAGTGTTTCGGATGATTTCACTAACCTTCAGCACGTAAAAAGATGCAAAATTTGTGTTTCGGGCCTAACTGCACTATTTCGGGGTGCCAAAGTTGTGAAGCATCCATTCTAGTCCATCGGACCCAAAATGATGTTTGGGAGTGTTTCAGAGCATTTCACTAACCTTCGACACGTAAAAGATGCAAAACTCGTATTTCGAGCCCGAATGCACTATTTCGGGGTACCAAAGTTGTGAAGCATCCATTCTAGTCCATTGGACCCAAAATGATGTTCGTGAGTGTTTCGGATGATTTCACAAACCTTCGGCACGTAAAAAGATGCAAAACTTGTGTTCGAGCCTGAATGCACTATATCGGGGTACCAAAGTTGTGAAGCATCCATTCAAGTCCATTGGAACCAAAATAATGTTTGGAGGTGTTTCGGATGATTTCACTAACCTTCAGCACGTAAAAAGATGCAAAACTTGTGTTTGAGCCTGAATGCACTATTTCGGGGTACCAAAGTTGTGAAGCATCCATTCTAGTCCATTGGACCCAAAATAATGTTTGTGAGTGTTTCGGATGATTTCACTAACCTTCAGCACGTAAAAAGATGCAAATCTTGTGTTTTGGGCCTAAATGCATTATTTCGGGGTTCCAAAGTTGTGAAGCATCCATTCTAGTCCGTTGGACCCAAAATGATATTTGGGAGTGTTTCGGGGCATTTCGCTAACCTTCGACACGTAAAAGATGCAAAACTTGTGTTCAAGCCCGAATGCACTATTTTGGGGTACCAAAGTTGTGATGCATCCATTCAAGACCATTAGACCCAAATTGATGTTTGCGAGTGTTTCGGATGATTTCACTAACCTTCAGCACGTAAAAAGATGCAAAATTTGTGTTTCGGGCCTAACTGCACTATTTCGGGGTGCCAAAGTTGTGAAGCATCCATTCTAGTCCATCGGACCCAAAATGATGTTTGGGAGTGTTTCGGAGCATTTCACTAACCTTCGACACGTAAAAGATGCAAAACTCGTATTTCGAGCCCGAATGCACTATTTCGGGGTACCAAAGTTGTGAAGCAACCATTCTAGTCCATTGGACCCAAAATGATGTTCGTGAGTGTTTCGGATGATTTCACAAACCTTCGGCACGTACAAGATGCAAAACTTGTGTTCGAGCCTGAATGCACTCTTTCGGGGTACCAAAGTTGTGAAGCATCCATGCTAGTCCATTGGACCCAAAATAATGTTTGGGAGTGTTTCGGATGATTTCACTAACCTTCAGCACGTAAAAAGATGCAAAACTTGTGTTCCAGCCTGAATGCACTATTTCGGGGTACCAAAGTTGTGAAGCATCCATTCTAGTCCATTGGACCCAAAATAATGTTTGTGAGTGTTTCAGATGATTTCACTAACCTTCAGCACGTAAAAACAGCAAATCTTGTGTTTTGGGCCTGAATGCATTATTTCGGGGTTCCAAAGTTGTGAAGCATCCATTCTAGTCCATTGGACCCAAAATAATATTTGGGAGTGTTTCGGGGCATTTCGCTAACCTTCGACACGTAAGAGATGCAAAACTTGTGTTCGAGCCCGAATGCACTATTTTGGGGTACCAAAGTCGTGATGCATCCAATCTAGTCCATTGGACCCAAATTGATGTTTGCGAGTGTTTCGGATGATTTCACTAACCTTCAGCACGTAAAAAGATGCAAAATTTGTGTTTCGGGCCTAACTGCACTATTTCGGGGTGCCAAAGTTGTGAAGCATCCATTCTAGTCCATCGGACCGAAAATGATGTTTGGGAGTGTTTCGGAGCATTTCACTAACCTTCGACACGTAAAAGATGCAAAACTCGTATTTCGAGCCCGAATGCACTATATCGGGGTACAAAAGTTGTGAAGCATCCATTCAAGTCCATTGGACCCAAAATGACGTTTGTGAGTGTTTCGGATGATTTCACTAACCTTCAGCACGTAAAAAGATGCAAATCTTGTGTTTTGGGCCTAAATGCATTATTTCGGGGTTCCAAAGTTGTGAAGCATCCATTCTAGTCCACTGGAACCAAAATGATATTTGGGAGTGTTTCGGGGCATTTCGCTAACCTTCAGCATGTAAAAAGATGCAAAACTTGTGTTTTTGGCCTAAATACACTATTTCAGGGTACAAAAGTTGTGACGCATCCATTCTAGTCCATTGGACCCAAAATGATGTTCGTGAGTATTTCAGATGATTTCACTAACTTTCGGCACGTACAAGATGCAAAACTTGTGTTCGAGCCTGAATGCACTATTTCGGGGTACCAAAGTTGTGAAGAATCCATTCTAGTCCATTGGACCCAAAATGATGTTTGTGAGTGTTTCGGATGATTTCACTAACCTTCAGCACGTAAAAAGATGAAAATCTTGTGTTTTGGGCCTAAATGCATTATTTCGGGGTTCCAAAGTTGTGAAGCATCCATTCTAGTCCATTGGACCCAAAATGATATTTGGGAGTGTTTCAGGGCATTTCGCTAACCTTCGACACGTAAAAGATGCAAAACTTGTGTTCGAGCCCGAATGCACTATTTCGGGGTACCAAAGTTGTGATGCATCCATTCTAGTCCGTTGGACCCAAATTGATGTTTGCGAGCGTTTCGGATGATTTCATTAACCTTCAGCACGTAAAAAGATGCAAAATTTGTGTTTCCGGCCTAACTGCACTATTTCGGGGTGCCAAAGTTGTGAAGCATCCATTCTAGTCCATCGGACCCAAAATGATGTTTGGGAGTGTTTCGGAGCATTTCACTAACCTTCGACACGTAAAAGATGCAAAACTCGTATTTCGAGCCCGAATGCACTATATCGGGGAACCAAAGTTGTGAAGCATCCATTCTAGTACATTGGACCCGAAATGATGTTTGTGAGTGTTTCGGATGATTTCACTAACCTTCAGCACGTAAAAAGATGCAAATCTTGTGTTTTGGGCCTAAATGCATTATTTCGGGGTTCCAAAGTTGTGAAGCATCCATTCTAGTTCATTGGAACCAAAATGATATTTGGGAGTGTTTCGGGGCATTTCGCTAACCTTTAGCATGTAAAAAGATGCAAAACTTGTGTTTTGGGCCTAAATACAATATTTCAGGGTACAAAAGTTGTGAAGCATCCATTCTAGTCCATTGGACCCAAAATGATGTTCGTGAGTGTTTCAGATGATTTCACTAACCTTCGGCACGTACAAGATGCAAAACTTGTGTTCGAGCCTGAATGCACTATTTCGGGGTATCAAAGTTGTGAAGCATCCATTCTAGTCCATTGGGCCCAAAATGATGTTTGTGAGTATTTCGGATGATTTCACTAACCATCAGCACGTAAAAAGATGCAAATCTTGTGTTTTGGGCCTAAATGCATTATTTCGGGGTTCCAAAGTTGTGAAGCATCCATTCTAGTCCATTGGACCCAAAATAATATTTGGGAGTGTTTCGGGGCATTTCGCTAACCTTCGACACGTAAAAGATGCAAAACTTGTGTACGAGCCCGAATGCACTATTTCGGGGTACCAAAGTTGTGAAGCTTCCATTCTAGTCCATTGGACCCAAATTGATGTTTGTGAGTGTTTCGGATGATTTCACTAACCTTCAACACGTAAAAAGATGCAAAATTTGTGTTTCGGGCCTAACTGCACTATTTCGGGGTACCAAAGTTGTTAAGCATCCATTCTAGTCCATCGGATTGGGAGTGTTTCGGAGCATTTCGCTAACCTTCGACACGTAAAAGATGCAAAACTCGTATTTCGAGTCCAAATGCACTATTTCGGGGTACCAAAGTTGTGAAGCATCCATTCTAGTCCATTGGACCCAAAATGATGTTCGTCAGTGTTTTGGATGATTTCACAAACCTTCGGCACGTACAAGATGCAAAACTCGTATTTCGAGCCCGAATGCACTATATCGGGGTACCAAAGTTGTGAAGCATCCATTCTAGTACATTGGACCCGAAATGATGTTTGTGAGTGTTTCGGATGATTTCACTAACCTTCAGCACGTAAAAAGATGCAAATCTTGTGTTTTGGGCCTAAATGCATTATTTCGGGGTTCCAAAGTTGTGAAGCATCCATTCTAGTTCATTGGAACCAAAATGATATTTGGGAGTGTTTCGGGGCATTTCGCTAACCTTTAGCATGTAAAAAGATGCAAAACTTGTGTTTTGGGCCTAAATACAATATTTCAGGGTACAAAAGTTGTGAAGCATCCATTCTAGTCCATTGGACCCAAAATGATGTTTGTGAGTGTTTCAGATGATTTCACTAACCTTCTGCACGTACAAGATGCAAAACTTGTGTTCGAGCCTGAATGCACTATTTCGGGGTATCAAAGTTGTGAAGCATCCATTCTAGTCCATTGGACCCAAAATGATGTTTGTGAGTATTTCGGATGATTTCACTAACCATCAGCACGTAAAAAGATGCAAATCTTGTGTTTTGGGCCTAAATGCATTATTTCGGGGTTCCAAAGTTGTGAAGCATCCATTCTAGTCCATTGGACCCAAAATAATATTTGGGAGTGTTTCGGGGCATTTCGCTAACCTTCGACACGTAAAAGATGCAAAACTTGTGTACGAGCCCGAATGCACTATTTCGGGGTACCAAAGTTGTGAAGCTTCCATTCTAGTCCATTGGACCCAAATTGATGTTTGTGAGTGTTTCGGATGATTTCACTAACCTTCAACACGTAAAAAGATGCAAAATTTGTGTTTCGGGCCTAACTGCACTATTTCGGGGTACCAAAGTTGTTAAGCATCCATTCTAGTCCATCGGATTGGGAGTGTTTCGGAGCATTTCGCTAACCTTCGACACGTAAAAGATGCAAAACTCGTATTTCGAGTCCAAATGCACTATTTCGGGGTACCAAAGTTGTGAAGCATCCATTCTAGTCCATTGGACCCAAAATGATGTTCGTCAGTGTTTTGGATGATTTCACTAACCTTCAGCACGTAAAAAGATGCAAAACTTGTGTTTGAGCCTGAATGCACTATTTCGGGGTACCAAAGTTGTGAAGCATCCATTCTAGTCCTTTGGACCCAAAATAATGTTTGTGAGTGTTTCGGATGATTTCACTAACCTTCAGCACGTAAAAAGATGCAAATCTTGTGTTTTGGGCCTAAATGCATTATTTCGGGGTTCCAAAGTTGTGAAGCATCCATTCTAGTCCGTTGGACCCAAAATGATATTTGGGAGTGTTTCGGGGCATTTCGCTAACCTTCGACACGTAAAAGATGCAAAACTTGTGTTCAAGCCCGAATGCACTATTTCGGGGTACCAAAGTTGTGATGCATCCATTCAAGACCATTAGACCCAAATTGATGTTTGCGAGTGTTTCGGATGATTTCACTAACCTTCAGCACGTAAAAAGATGCAAAATTTGTGTTTCGGGCCTAACTGCACTATTTTGGGGTGCCAAAGTTGTGAAGCATCCATTCTAGTCCATCGGACCCAAAATGATGTTTGGGAGTGTTTCGGAGCATTTCACTAACCTTCGACACGTAAAAGATGCAAAACTCGTATTTCGAGCCCGAATGCACTATTTCGGGGTACCAAAGTTGTGAAGCATCCATTCTAGTCCATTGGACCCAAAATGATGTTCGTGAGTGTTTCGGATGATTTCACAAACCTTCGGCACGTACAAGATGCAAAACTTGTGTTCGAGCCTGAATGCACTCTTTCGGGGTACCAAAGTTGTGAAGCATCCATGCTAGTCCATTGGACCCAAAATAATGTTTGGGAGTGTTTCGGATGATTTCACTAACCTTCAGCACGTAAAAAGATGCAAAACTTGTGTTCCAGCCTGAATGCACTATTTCGGGGTACCAAAGTTGTGAAGCATCCATTCTAGTCCATTGGACCCAAAATAATGTTTGTGAGTGTTTCAGATGATTTCACTAACCTTCAGCACGTAAAAACAGCAAATCTTGTGTTTTGGGCCTGAATGCATTATTTCGGGGTTCCAAAGTTGTGAAGCATCCATTCTAGTCCATTGGACCCAAAATAATATTTGGGAGTGTTTCGGGGCATTTCGCTAACCTTCGACACGTAAGAGATGCAAAACTTGTGTTCGAGCCCGAATGCACTATTTTGGGGTACCAAAGTTGTGATGCATCCAATCTAGTCCATTGGACCCAAATTGATGTTTGCGAGTGTTTCGGATGATTTCACTAACCTTCAGCACGTAAAAAGATGCAAAATTTGTGTTTCGGGCCTAACTGCACTATTACGGGGTGCCAAAGTTGTGAAGCATCCATTCTAGTCCATCGGACCGAAAATGATGTTTGGGAGTGTTTCGGAGCATTTCACTAACCTTCGACACGTAAAAGATGCAAAACTCGTATTTCGAGCCCGAATGCACTATATCGGGGTACAAAAGTTGTGAAGCATCCATTCAAGTCCATTGGACCCAAAAAGATGTTTGTGAGTGTTTCGGATGATTTCACTAACCTTCAGCACGTAAAAAGATGCAAATCTTGTTTTTTGGGCCTAAATGCATTATTTCGGGGTTCCAAAGTTGTGAACCATCCATTCTAGTCCACTGGAACCAAAATGATATTTGGGAGTGTTTCGGGGCATTTCGCTAACCTTCAGCATGTAAAAAGATGCAAAACTTGTGTTTTGGGCCTAAATACACTATTTCAGGGTACAAAAGTTGTGACGCATCCATTCAAGTCCATTGGACCCAAAATGATGTTCGTGAGTATTTCAGATGATTTCACTAACTTTCGGCACGTACAAGATGCAAAACTTGTGTTCGAGCCTGAATGCACTATTTCGGGGTGCCAAAGTTGTGAAGCATCCATTCTAGTCCATTGGACCCAAAATGATGTTTGTGAGTGTTTCGGATGATTTCACTAACCTTCAGCACGTAAAAAGATGAAAATCTTGTGTTTTGGGCCTAAATGCATTATTTCGGGGTTCCAAAGTTGTGAAGCATCCATTCTAGTCCATTGGACCCAAAATGATATTTGGGAGTGTTTCAGGGCATTTCGCTAACCTTCGACACGTAAAAGATGCAAAACTTGTGTTCGAGCCCGAATGCACTATTTCGGGGTACCAAAGTTGTGATGCATCCATTCTAGTCCGTTGGACCCAAATTGATGTTTGCGAGCGTTTCGGATGATTTCATTAACCTTCAGCACGTAAAAAGATGCAAAATTTGTGTTTCCGGCCTAACTGCACTATTTCGGGGTGCCAAAGTTGTGAAGCATCCATTCTAGTCCATCGGACCCAAAATGATGTTTGGGAGTGTTTCGGAGCATTTCACTAACCTTCGACACGTAAAAGATGCAAAACTCGTATTTCGAGCCCGAATGCACTATATCGGGGTACCAAAGTTGTGAAGCATCCATTCTAGTACATTGGACCCGAAATGATGTTTGTGAGTGTTTCGGATGATTTCACTAACCTTCAGCACGTAAAAAGATGCAAATCTTGTGTTTTGGGCCTAAATGCATTATTTCGGGGTTCCAAAGTTGTGAAGCATCCATTCTAGTTCATTGGAACCAAAATGATATTTGGGAGTGTTTCGGGGCATTTCGCTAACCTTTAGCATGTAAAAAGATGCAAAACTTGTGTTTTGGGCCTAAATACAATATTTCAGGGTACAAAAGTTGTGAAGCATCCATTCTAGTCCATTGGACCCAAAATGATGTTCGTGAGTGTTTCAGATGATTTCACTAACCTTCGGCACGTACAAGATGCAAAACTTGTGTTCGAGCCTGAATGCACTATTTCGGGGTATCAAAGTTGTGAAGCATCCATTCTAGTCCATTGGACCCAAAATGATGTTTGTGAGTATTTCGGATGATTTCACTAACCATCAGCACGTAAAAAGATGCAAATCTTGTGTTTTGGGCCTAAATGCATTATTTCGGGGTTCCAAAGTTGTGAAGCATCCATTCTAGTCCATTGGACCCAAAATAATATTTGGGAGTGTTTCGGGGCATTTCGCTAACCTTCGACACGTAAAAGATGCAAAACTTGTGTACGAGCCCGAATGCACTATTTCGGGGTACCAAAGTTGTGAAGCTTCCATTCTAGTCCATTGGACCCAAATTGATGTTTGTGAGTGTTTCGGATGATTTCACTAACCTTCAACACGTAAAAAGATGCAAAATTTGTGTTTCGGGCCTAACTGCACTATTTCGGGGTACCAAAGTTGTTAAGCATCCATTCTAGTCCATCGGATTGGGAGTGTTTCGGAGCATTTCGCTAACCTTCGACACGTAAAAGATGCAAAACTCGTATTTCGAGTCCAAATGCACTATTTCGGGGTACCAAAGTTGTGATGCATCCATTCTAGTCCATTGGACCCAAAATGATGTTCGTCAGTGTTTTGGATGATTTCACAAACCTTCGGCACGTACAAGATGCAAAACTTGTGTTCGAGCCTGAATGCACTATTTAGGGGTACCAAAGTTGTGAAGCATCTATTCTAGTCCATTGGACCCAAAATAATGTTTGTGAGTGTTTCGGATGATTTCACTAACCTACAGCACGTAAAAAGATGCAAATCTTGTGTTTTGGGCCTAAATGCATTATTTCGGGGTTCCAAAGTTGTGAAGCATCCATTCTAGTCCATTAGACCCAAAATAATATTTGGGTGTGTTTCGGGGCATTTCGCTAACCTTCGACACGTAAAAGATGCAAAACTTGTGTTTGAGCCGGAATGCACTATATCGGGGTACCAAAGTTGTGAAGCATCCATTCTAGTCCATTGGACCCAAAATGATGTTTGTGATTGTTTCGGATGATTTCACTAACCTTCAACACGTAAAAAGATGCAAATCTTGTGTTTTGGGCCTAAATGCATTATTTCGGGGTTCCAAAGTTGTGAAGCATCCATTAGTCCATTCGACCCAAAATGATATTTAGGAGTGTTTCAGGGCATTTCGCTAACCTTCGACATGTAAAAGATGCAAAACTCGTATTTCGGGCCCGAATGCACTATTTCGGGGTACCAAAGTTGTGAAGCATCCATTCTAGTCCATCGGACCCAAAATGAAGTTTGGGAGTGTTTCAGAGCATTTCACTAACCTTCAGCATGTAAAAATATGCAAAACTTGTGTTTGGGCCTAAATGCACTATTTCGGGGTACTAAAGTTGTGAAGCATCCATTCTAGTCCATTGGACCCAAAATGATGTTTGAGAGTGTTTCGGAGCATTTCGCTAACCTTCGACATGTAAAAGATGCAAAACTCGTATTTCGGGCCCGAATGGACTATTACGGGGTACCAAAGTTGTGAAGCATCCATTCTAGTCCATTGGACCCAAAATGATGTTCGTGAGTGTTTCAGATGATTTCACTAACCTTCGGCACGTACAAGATGCAAAACTTGTGTTCGAGCCTGAATGCACTATTTCGGGGTACCAAAGTTGTGAAGCATCCATTCTAGTCCATTGGACCCATAATAATGTTTTGGAGTGTTTCGGATGATTTCACTAACCTTCAGCACGTAAAAAGATGCAAAACTTGTGTTCGAGCCTGATTGCACTATTTCGGGTACCAAAGTTGTGAAGCATCCATTCTAGTCCATTGGACCCAAAATAATGTTTGTGAGTGTTTCGGGGCATTTCGCTAACCTTCGACACGTAAAATATGCAAAGCTTGTGTGCGAGCCCGAATGCACTATTTCGGGGTACCAAAGTTGTGATGCATCCATTCTAGTCCATTGGACCCAAATTGATGTTTGGGAGTGTTTCGGATGATTTCACTAACCTTCAGCACGTAAAAAGATGCAAAATTTGTGTTTCGGGCCTAACTGCACTATTTCGGGGTGCCAAAGTTGTGAAGCATCCATTCTAGTCCATCGGACCCAAAATGATGTTTGGGAGTGTTTCGGAGCATTTCACTATCCTTCGACACGTAAAAGATGCAAAACTCGTATTTCGAGCCCGAATGCACTATATCGGGGTACCAAAGTTGTGAAGCATCCATTCTATTCCATTGGACCCAAATTGATGTTTGGGAGTGTTTCGGATGATTTCACTAACCTTCAGCACGTAGAAAGATGCAAATCTTGTGTTTTGGGCCTAAATGCATTATTTCGGGGTTCCAAAGTTGTGAAGCATCCATTCTAGTCCATTGGACCAAAAATGATATTTGGGAGTGTTTTGGGGCATTTCACTAACTTTCAGCACGTAAAAAAGATGCAAATCTTGTGTTTTGGGCCTAAATGCATTATTTCGGGGTTCCAAAGTTGTGAAGCATCCATTCTAGTCCATTAGACCCAAAATAATATTTGGGAGTGTTTCGGGGCATTTCGCTAACCTTCGACACGTAAAAGATGCAAAACTTGTGTTCGAGCCCGAATGCACTATATCGGGGTACCAAAGTTGTGAAGCATCCATTCTAGTCCATTGGACCCAAAATGATGTTTGTGAGTGTTTCGGATGATTTCACTAACCTTCAACACGTAAAAAGATGCAAATCTTGTGTTTTGGGCCTAAATGCATTATTTCGGGGTTCCAAAGTTGTGAAGCATCCATTAGTCCATTGGACCCAAAATGATATTTGGGAGTGTTTCAGGGCATTTCACTAACCTTAGACATGTAAAAGATGCAAAACTCGTATTTCGGGCCCGAATGCACTATTTTGGGGTACCAAAGTTGTGAAGCATCCATTCTAGTCCATCGGACCCAAAATGATGTTTGGGAGTGTTTCAGAGCATTTCACTAACCTTCAGCATGTAAAAATATGCAAAACTTGTGTTTGGGCCTAAATGCACTATTTCGAGGTACTAAAGTTGTGAAGCATCCATTCTAGTCCATTGGACCCAAAATGATGTTTGGGAGTGTTTCGGAGCATTTCGCTAACCTTCGACATGTAAAAGATGCAAAACTCGTATTTCGGCCCCGAATGGACTATTACGGGGTACCAAAGTTGTGAAGCATCCATTCTAGTCCATTCGACCTAAAATGATGTTTGGGGTGCTTTAGAGCATTTCGCTAACCTTCAGGATGTAAAAAGATGCAAAACTTGTGTTTTGGGCCTAAATGCACTATTTCGGGGTACTAAAGTTGTGAAGTATCCATTCTAGTCCATTGGACCCAAAATGATGTTTGGGAGTGTTTCAGAGCATTTCGCTAACCTTCGACATGTAAAAGATGCAAAACTCGTGTTTCGGGCCGAACTGCACTATTTCGGGGTGCCAAAGTTGTGAAGCATCCATTCTAATCCATCGGACCCAAAATGATGTTTGGGAGTGTTTCAGAGCATTTCACTAACCTTCGACACGTAAAAGATGCAAAACTCGTATTTTGAGCCCGAATGCACTATATCGGGGTACCAAAGTTGTGAAGCATCCATTCTAGTCCATTGGACCCAAAATGATGTTTGTGAGTGTTTCGGATGATTTCACTAACCTTCAGCACGTAGAAAGATGCAAATCTTGTGTTTTAGGCCTAAATGCATTATTTCGGGGTTCCAAAGTTGTGAAGCATCCATTCTAGTCCATTGGACCAAAAATGATATTTGGGAGTGTTTTGGGGCATTTCGCTAACCATCGACATGTAAAAGATGCAAAACTTGTGTACGAGACCGAATGCACTATTTCGGCGTACCAAAGTTGTGAAGCTTCCATTCTAGTCCATTGGACCCAAATATATGTTTGTGAGTGTTTCGGATGATTTCACTAACCTTCAACACGTAAAAAGATGCAAAACTTGTGTTTCGGGCCTAACTGCACTATTTCGGGGTACCAAAGTTATGAAGCATCCATTCTACTCCATCGGACCCAAAATGATGTTTGGCAGTGTTTCTGAGCATTTCGCTAACCTTCGACACGTAAAAGATGCAAAACTCGTATTTCAAGCCCAAATGCACTATTCCGGGGTACCAAAGTTGTGAAGCATCCATTCTAGTCCATTGGACCCAAAATGATGTTCGTCAGTGTTTCGGATGATTTCACTAACCTTCAGCACGTAAAAAGATGCAAAACTTGTTTTCGAGCCCGAATGCACTATTTCGGGGTACCAAAGTTGTGATGCATCCATTCTAGTCCATTGGACCCAAATTGATGTTAGCGAGTGTTTCGGATGATTTCACTAACCTTCAGCACGTAAAAAGATGCAAAATTTGTGTTTCGGGCCTAACTGCACTATTTCGGGGTGCCAAAGTTGTGAAGCATCAATTCTAGTCCATCGGACCCAAAATGATGTTTGGGAGTGTTTCGGAGCATTTCACTAACCTTCGACTCGTAAAAGATGCAAAACTCGTATTTCGAGCCCGAATGCACTATATCGGGGTACCAAAGTTGTGAAACATCCATTCTAGTCCATTGGACCCAAAATGATGTTTGTGAGTGTTTCGGATGATTTCACTAACCTTCAGCACGTAGAACGATGCAAATCTTGTGTTTTGGGCCTAAATGCATTATTTCGGGGTTCCAAAGTTGTGAAGCATCCATTAGTCCATTAGACCCAAAATGATATTTGGGAGTGTTTCAGGGCATTTCGCTAACCTTCGACATGTAAAAGATGCAAAACTCGTATTTCGGGCCCGAATGCACTATTTCGGGGCACCAAAGTTGTGAAGCATCCATTCTAGTCCATCGGACCCAAAATGATGTTTGGGAGTGTTTCAGAGCATTTCACTAACCTTCAGCATGTAAAAATATGCAAAACTTGTGTTTGGGCCTAAATGCACTATTTCGGGGTACTAAAGTTGTGAAGCATCCATTCTAGTCCATTGGACCCAAAATGATGTTTGGGAGTGTTTCGGAGCATTTCGCTAACCGTCGACATGTAAAAGATGCAAAACTCGTATTTCGGGCCCGAATGGACTATTACGGGGTACCAAAGTTGTGAAGCATCCATTCTAGTCCATTGGACCCAAAATGATGTTTGGGAGTGCTTTAGAGCATTTCGCTAACCTTCAGGATGTAAAAAGATGCAAAACTTGTGTTTTGGGCCTAAATGCACTATTTCGAGGTACTAAAGTTGTGAAGTATCCATTCTAGTCCATTGGACCCAAAATGATGTTTGGGAGTGTTTCAGAGCATTTCGCTAACCTTCGACATGTAAAAGATGCAAAATTCGTATTTCGGGCCCGAATGCACTATTTCGGGGTACCAAAGTTGTGAAGCATCCATTCTAGTCCATTGGACCCAAAATGATGTTTGTGAGTGTTTCGGATGATTTCACTAACCTTCAGCACGTAGAAAGATGCAAATCTTGTGTTTTGGGCCTAAATGCATTATTTCGGGGTTCCAAAGTTCTGAAGCATCCATTCTAGTCCATTGGACCAAAAATGATATTTGGGAGTGTTTTGGGGCATTTCGCTAACCATCGACATGTAAAAGATGCAAAACTTGTGTACGAGACCGAATGCACTATTTCGGCGTACCAAAGTTGTGAAGCTTCCATTCTAGTCCATTGGACCCAAATATATGTTTGTGAGTGTTTCGGATGATTTCACTAACCTTCAACACGTAAAAAGATGCAAAACTTGTGTTTCGGGCCTAACTGCACTATTTCGGGGTACCAAAGTTGTGAAGCATCCATTCTACTCCATCGGACCCAAAATGATGTTTGGGAGTGTTTCTGAGCATTTCGCTAACCTTCGACACGTAAAAGATGCAAAACTCGTATTTCAAGCCCAAATGCACTATTCCGGGGTACCAAAGTTGTGAAGCATCCATTCTAGTCCATTGGACCCAAAATGATGTTCGTCAGTGTTTCGGATGATTTCACTAACCTTCAGCACGTAAAAAGATGCAAAACTTGTTTTCGAGCCCGAATGCACTATTTCGGGGTACCAAAGTTGTGATGCATCCATTCTAGTCCATTGGACCCAAATTGATGTTAGCGAGTGTTTCGGATGATTTCACTAACCTTCAGCACGTAAAAAGATGCAAAATTTGTGTTTCGGGCCTAACTGCACTATTTCGGGGTGCCAAAGTTGTGAAGCATCAATTCTAGTCCATCGGACCCAAAATGATGTTTGGGAGTGTTTCGGAGCATTTCACTAACCTTCGACTCGTAAAAGATGCAAAACTCGTATTTCGAGCCCGAATGCACTATATCGGGGTACCAAAGTTGTGAAGCATCCATTCTAGTCCATTGGACCCAAAATGATGTTTGTGAGTGTTTCGGATGATTTCACTAACCTTCAGCACGTAGAAAGATGCAAATCTTGTGTTTTGGGCCTAAATGCATTATTTCGGGGTTCCAAAGTTGTGAAGCATCCATTAGTCCATTAGACCCAAAATGATATTTGGGAGTGTTTCAGGGCATTTCGCTAACCTTCGACATGTAAAAGATGCAAAACTCGTATTTCGGGCCCGAATGCACTATTTCGGGGTACCAAAGTTGTGAAGCATCCATTCTAGTCCATCGGACCCAAAATGATGTTTGGGAGTGTTTCAGAGCATTTCACTAACCTTCAGCATGTAAAAATATGCAAAACTTGTGTTTGGGCCTAAATGCACTATTTCGGGGTACTAAAGTTGTGAAGCATCCATTCTAGTCCATTGGACCCAAAATGATGTTTGGGAGTGTTTCGGAGCATTTCGCTAACCGTCGACATGTAAAAGATGCAAAACTCGTATTTCGGGCCCGAATGGACTATTACGGGGTACCAAAGTTGTGAAGCATCCATTCTAGTCCATTGGACCCAAAATGATGTTTGGGAGTGCTTTAGAGCATTTCGCTAACCTTCGACATGTAAAAGATGCAAAATTCGTATTTCGGGCCCGAATGCACTATTTCGGGGTACCAAAGTTGTGAAGCATCCATTCTAGTCCATTGGACCCAAAATGATGTTTGTGAGTGTTTCGAGGTATTTCGCTAACCTTCGACACGTAAAATATGCAAAGCTTGTGTGCGAGCCCGAATGCACTATTTCGGGGTACCAAAGTTGTGATGCATCCATTCTAGTCCATTGGACCCAAATTGATGTTTGCGAGTGTTTCGGATGATTTCACTAACCTTCAGCACGTAAAAAGATGCAAAATTTGTGTTTCGGGCCTAACTGCACTATTTCGGGGTGCCAAAGTTGTGAAGCATCCATTCTAGTCCATCGGACCCAAAATGATGTTTGGGAGTGTTTCGGAGCATTTCACTAACCTTCGACACGTAAAAGATGCAAAACTCGTATTTTGAGCCCGAATATACTATATCGGGGTACCAAAGTTGTGAAGCATCCATTCTAGTCCATTGGACCCAAAATGATGTTTGTGAGTGTTTCGGATGATTTCACTAACCTTCAGCACGTAGAAAGATACAAATCTTGTGTTTTGGGCCTAATTGCATTATTTCGGGGTTCCAAAGTTGTGAAGCATCCATTCTAGTCCATTGGACCAAAAATGATATTTGGGAGTGTTTTGGGGCATTTCGCTAACCATCGACACGTAAAAGATGCAAAACTTGTGTACGAGACCGAATGCACTATTTCGGGGTAACAAAGTTGTGAAGCTTCCATTCTAGTCCATTGGACCCAAATATATGTTTGTGAGTGTTTCGGATGACTTCACTAACCTTCAACACGTAAAAAGATGCAAAACTTGTGTTTCGGGCCTAACTGCACTATTTCTGGGTACCAAAGTTGTGAAGCATCCATTCTACTCCATCGGACCCAAAATGATGTTTGGGAGTGTTTCTGAGCATTTCGCTAACATTCGACACGTAAAAGATGCAAAACTCGTATTTCAAGCCCAAATGCACTATTCCAGGGTACCAACGTTGTGAAGCATCCATTCTAGTCCATTGGACCCAAAATGATGTTCGTCAGTGTTTCGGATGATTTCACTAACCTTCAGCACGTAAAGAGATGCAAAACTTGTTTTCGAGCCCGAATGCACTATTTCGGGGTACCAAAGTTGTGATGCATCCATTCTAGTCCATTGGACCCAAATTGATGTTTGCGAGTGTTTCGGATGATTTCACTAACCTTCAGCACGTAAAAAGATGCAAAATTTGTGTTTCGGGCCTAACTGCACTATTTCGGGGTGCCAAAGTTGTGAAGCATCCATTCTAGTCCATCGGACCCAAAATGATGTTTGGGAGTGTTTCGGAGCATTTCAGTAACCTTCGACACGTAAAAGATGCAAAACTCGTATTTTGAGCCCGAATGCACTATATCGGGGTACCAAAGTTGTGAAGCATCCATTCTAGTCCATTGGACCCAAAATGATGTTTGTGAGTGTTTCGGATGATTTCACTAACCTTCAGCACGTAGAAAGATGCAAATCTTGTGTTTTGGGCCTAAATGCATTATTTCGGGGTTCCAAAGTTGTGAAGCATCCATTCTAGTCCATTGGGCCAAAAATGATATTTGGGAGTGTTTTGGGGCATTTCGCTAACCATCGACACGTAAAAGATGCAAAACTTGTGTACGAGACCGAATGCACTATTTCGTGGTACCAAAGTTGTGAAGCTTCCATTCTAGTCCATTGGACCCAAATATATGTTTGTGAGTGTTTCGGATGATTTCACTTACCTTCAACACGTAAAAAGATGCAAAACTTGTGTTTCGGGCCTAACTGCACTATTTCGGGGTACCAAAGTTGTGAAGCATCCATTCGACTCCATCAGACCCAAAATGATGTTTGGGGGTGTTTCTGAGCATTTCGCTAACCTTCGACACGTAAAAGATGCAAAACTCGTATTTCAAGCCCAAATGCACTATTCCGGGGTACTAAAGTTGTGAAGCATCCATTCTAGTCCATTGGACCCAAAATGATGTTCGTCAGTGTTTCGGATGATTTCACTAACCTTCAGCCCGTAAAAAGATGCAAAACTTGTTTTCGAGCCCGAATGCACTATTTCGGGGTACCAAAGTTGTGATGCATCCATTCTAGTCCATTGGACCCAAATTGATGTTAGCGAGTGTTTCGGATGATTTCACTAACCTTCAGCACGTAAAAAGATGCAAAATTTGTGTTTCGGGCCTAACTGCACTATTTCGGGGTGCCAAAGTTGTGAAGCATCCATTCTAGTCCATCGGACCCAAAATGATGTTTGGGAGTGTTTCGGAGCATTTCACTAACCTTCGACACGTAAAAGATGCAAAACTCGTATTTCGAGCCCGAATGCACTATATCGGGGTACCAAAGTTGTGAAGCATCCATTCTAGTCCATTGGACCCAAAATGATGTTTGTGAGTGTTTCGGATGATTTCACTAACCTTCAGCACGTAGAAAGATGCAAATCTTGTGTTTTGGGCCTAAATGCATTATTTCGGGGTTCCAAAGTTGTGAAGCATCCATTAGTCCAATGGACCCAAAATGATATTTGGGAGTGTTTCAGGGCATTTCGCTAACCTTCGACATGTAAAAGATGCAAAACTCGTATTTCGGGCCCGAATGCACTATTTCGGGGTACCAAAGTTGTGAAGCATCCATTCTAGTCCATCGGACCCAAAATGATGTTTGGGAGTGTTTCAGAGCATTTCACTAACCTTCAGCATGTAAAAATATGCAAAACTTGTGTTTGGGCCTAAATGCACTATTTCGGGGTACTAAAGTTGTGAAGCATCCATTCTAGTCCATTGGACCCAAAATGATGTTTGGGAGTGTTTCAGAGCATTTCGCTAACCGTCGACATGTAAAAGATGCAAAACTCGTATTTCGGGCCCGAATGGACTATTACGGGGTACCAAAGTTGTGAAGCATCCATTCTAGTCCATTGGACCCAAAATGATGTTTGGGAGTGCTTTAGAGCATTTCGCTAACCTTCAGGATGTAAAAAGATGCAAAACTTGTGTTTTGGGCCTAAATGCACTATTTCGAGGTACTAAAGTTGTGAAGTATCCATTCTAGTCCATTGGACCCAAAATGATGTTTGGGAGTGTTTCAGAGCTTTTCGCTAACCTTCGACATGTAAAACATGCAAAACTCGTATTTCGGGACCGAATGGACTATTACGGGGTACCAAAGTTGTGAAGCATCCATTCTAGTCCATTGGACCCAAAATGATGTTTGGGAGTGTTTCGGATGATTTCACTAACCTTCAGGATGTAAAAAGATGCAAAACTTGTGTTTTGGGCCTAAATGCACTATTTCGAGGTACTAAAGTTGTAAAGCATCCATTCTAGTCCATTGGACCCAAAATAATGTTTGGGTGTGTTTCGGATGATTTCACTAACCTTCAGCACGTAAAAAGATGCAAAACTTGTGTTCGAGCCTGAATGCACTATTTCGGGGTACCAAAGTTGTGAAGCATCCATTCTAGTCCATTGGACCCAAAATATTGTTCGTGAGTGTTTCAGATGATTTCACTAACCTTCGGAACGTACAAGATGCAAAACTTGTGTTCGAGCCTGAATGTACTATTTCGGGGTACCAAAGTTGTGAAGCATCCATTCTAGTCCATTGGACCCAAAATAATGTTTTGGAGTGTTTCAGATGATTTCACTAACCTTCAGCACGTAAAAAGATGCAAAACTTGTGTTCGAGCCTGATTGCACTATTTCGGGTACCAAAGTTGTGAAGCATCCATTCTAGTCCATTGGACCCAAAATAATGTTTGTGAGTGTTTCGGGGAATTTCGCTAACCTTCGACACGTAAAATATGCAAAACTTGTGTTCGAGCCCGAATGCACTATTTCGGGGTACCAAAGTTGTGATGCATCCATTCTAGTCCATTGGACCCAAATATATGTTTGTGAGTGTTTCGGATGATTTCACTAACCTTCGACACGTAAAAAGATGCAAAACTTGTGTTTCGGGCCTAACTGCACTATTTCGGGGTGCCAAAGTTCTGAAGCATCCATTCTAGTCCATTGGACCCAAAATGATGTTTGTGAGTGTTTCGGATGATTTCACTAACCTTCAGCATGTAGAAAGATGCAAATCTTGTATTTTGGGCCTAAATGCATTATTTTGGGGTTCGAAAGTTGTGAAGCATCCATTCTTGTCCATTGGACCAAAAATGATATTTGGGAGTGTTTTGGGGCATTTCGCTAACCTTTGACACGTAAAATATTCAAAACTTGTGTACGAGACGAATGCAGTATTTCGGGGTACCAAAGTTGTGAAGCTTCCATTCTAGTCCATTGGACCCAAATATATGTTTGTGAGTGTTTCGGATGATTTCACTAACCTTCGACACGTAAAAAGATGCAAAACTTGTGTTTCGGGCCTAACTGCACTATTTCGGGGTACCAAAGTTGTGAAGCATCCATTCTAGTCCATCGGACCCAAAATGATGTTTGGGAGTGTTTCGGAGCATTTCGCTAACCTTCGACACGTAAAAGATGCAAAACTCGTATTTCAAGCCCAAATGCACTATTTCGGGGTACCAAAGTTGTGAAGCATCCATTCTGGTCCATTGGACCCAAAATGATGTTCGTCAGTGTTTCGGATGATTTCACAAACCTTCGGCACGTACAAGATGCAAAACTTGTCTTCGAGCCTGCATGCACTATTTAGGGGTACCAAAGTTGTGAAGCATACATTCTAGTCCATTGGACCCAAAATAATGTTTGTGAGTGTTTCGGATGATTTCACTAACCTTCAGCACGTAAAAAGATGCAAATCTTGTGTTTTGGGCCTAAATGCATTATTTCGGGGTTCCAAAGTTGTGAAGCATCCATTCTAGTCCATTAGACCCAAAATAATATTTGGGAGTGTTTCGGGGCATTTCTCTAACCTTCGACACGTAAAAGATGCAAAATTTGTGTTCGAGCCCTAATGCACTATATCGGGGTACCAACGTTGTGAGCATCCATTCTAGTCCATTGGACCCAAAATGATGTTTGGGAGTGTTTCAGGGCATTTCGCTAACCTTCGACATGTAAAAGATGCAAAACTCGTATTTCGGGCCCGAATGCACAATTTCGGGGTACCAAAGTTGTGAAGCATCCATTCTAGTCCATCGGACCCAAAATGATGTTTGGGAGTGTTTCAGAGCATTTCACTAACCTTCAGCATGTAAAAATATGCAAAACTTGTGTTTGGGCCTAAATGCACTATTTCGGGGTACTAAAGTTGTGAAGCATCCATTCTAGTCCATTGGACCCAAAATGATGTTTGGGAGTGTTTCGGAGCATTTCGCTAACCGTCGACATGTAAAAGATGCAAAACTCGTATTTCGGGACCGAATGGACTATTACGGGGTACCAAAGTTGTGAAGCATCCATTCTAGTCCATTGGACCCAAAATGATGTTTGGGAGTGCTTTAGATCATTTCGCTAACCTTCAGGATGTAAAAAGATGCAAAACTTGTGTTTTGGGCCTAAATGCACTATTTCGAGGTACTAAAGTTGTGAAGTATCCATTCTAGTCCATTGGACCCAAAATGATGTTTGGGAGTGTTTCAGAGCATTTCGCTAACCTTCGACATGTAAAAGATGCAAAACTCGTATTTCGGGCCCGAATGCACTATTTCGGGGTACCAAAGTTGTGAAGCATCCATTCTAGTCCATTGGACCCAAAATGATGTTCGTGAGTGTTTCAGATGATTTCACTAACCTTCGGAACGTACAAGATGCAAAACTTGTGTTCGAGCCTGAATGCACTATTTCGGGGTACCAAAGTTGTGAAGCATCCATTCTAGTCCATTGGACCCAAAATAATGTTTTGGAGTGTTTCAGATGATTTCACTAACCTTCAGCACGTAAAAAGATGCAAAACTTGTGTTCGAGCCTGATTGCACTATTTCGGGTACCAAAGTTGTGAAGCATCCATTCTAGTCCATTGGACCCAAAATAATGTTTGTGAGTGTTTCGGGGAATTTCGCTAACCTTCGACACGTAAAATATGCAAAACTTGTGTTCGAGCCCGAATGCACTATTTCGGGGTACCAAAGTTGTGATGCATCCATTCTAGTCCATTGGACCCAAATTGATGTTAGCGAGTGTTTCGGATGATTTCACTAACCTTCAGCACGTAAAAAGATGCAAAATTTGTGTTTCGGGCCTAACTGCACTATTTCGGGGTGCCAAAGTTGTGAAGCATCCATTCTAGTCCATCGGACCCAAAATGATGTTTGGGAGTGTTTCGGAGCATTTCACTAACCTTCGACACGTAAAAGATGCAAAACTCGTATTTCGAGCCCGAATGCACTATATCGGGGTACCAAAGTTGTGAAGCATCCATTCTAGTCCATTGGACCCAAAATGATGTTTGTGAGTGTTTCGGATGATTTCACTAACCTTCAGCACGTAGAAAGATGCAAATCTTGTGTTTTGGGCCTAAATGCATTATTTCGGGGTTCCAAAGTTGTGAAGCATCCATTCTAGTCCATTGGACAAAAAATGATATTTGGGAGTGTTTTGGGGCATTTCGCTAACCTTCGACACGTAAAAGATGCAAAACTTGTGTACGAGACGAATGCAGTATTTCGGGGTACCAAAGTTGTGAAGCTTCCATTCTAGTCCATTGGACCCAAATATATGTTTGTGAGTGTTTCGGATGATTTCACTAACCTTCAACACGTAAAAAGATGCAAAACTTGTGTTTCGGGCCTAACTGCACTATTTCGGGGTACCAAAGTTGTGAAGCATCCATTCTAGTCCATCGGACCCAAAATGATGTTTGGGAGTGTTTCGGAGCATTTCGCTAACCTTCGACACGTAAAAGTTGCAAAACTCGTATTTCAAGCCAAAATGCACTATTTCGGGGTACCAAAGTTGTGAAGCATCCATTCTGGTCCATTGGACCCAAAATGATGTTCGTCAGTGTTTCGGATGATTTCACAAACCTTCGGCACGTACAAGATGCAAAACTTGTCTTCGAGCCTGCATGCACTATTTAGGGGTACCAAAGTTGTGAAGCATCCATTCTAGTCCATTGTACCCAAAATAATGTTTGTGAGTGTTTCGGATGATTTCACTAACCTTCAGCACGTAAAAAGATGCAAATCTTGTGTTTTGGGCCTAAATGCATTATTTCGGACTTCCAAAGTTGTGAAGCATCCATTCTAGTCCATTAGACCCAAAATAATATTTGGGAGTGTTTCGGGGCATTTCGCTAACCTTCGACACGTAAAAGATGCAAAATTTGTGTTCGAGCCCTAATGCACTATATCGGGGTACCAACGTTGTGAGCATCCATTCTAGTCCATTGGACCCAAAATGATGTTTGGGAGTGTTTCAGGGCATTTCGCTAACCTTCGAGATGTAAAAGATGCAAAACTCGTATTTCGGGCCCGAATGCACAATTTCGGGGTACCAAAGTTGTGAAGCATCCATTCTAGTCCATCGGACCCAAAATGATGTTTGGGAGTGTTTCGGATCATTTCACTAACCTTCGGCACGTAAAAAGATGCAAAACTTGTGTTTCGGGCCTAACTGCACTATTTCGGGGTACCAAAGTTGTGAAGCATCCATTCTAGTCCATCGGACCCAAAATGATGTTTGGGAGTGTTTCGGAGCATTTCGCTAACCTTCGACACGTAAAAGCTGCAAAACTCGTATTTCAAGCCAAAATGCACTATTTCGGGGTACCAAAGTTGTGAAGCATCCATTCTGGTCCATTGGACCCAAAATGATGTTCGTCAGTGTTTCGGATGATTTCACAAACCTTCGGCACGTACAAGATGCAAAACTTGTCTTCGAGCCTGCATGCACTATTTAGGGGTACCAAAGTTGTGAAGCATCCATTCTAGTCCATTGTACCCAAAATAATGTTTGTGAGTGTTTCGGATGATTTCACTAACCTTCAGCACGTAAAAAGATGCAAATCTTGTGTTTTGGGCCTAAATGCATTATTTCGGACTTCCAAAGTTGTGAAGCATCCATTCTAGTCCATTAGACCCAAAATAATATTTGGGAGTGTTTCGGGGCATTTCGCTAACCTTCGACACGTAAAAGATGCAAAATTTGTGTTCGAGCCCTAATGCACTATATCGGGGTACCAACGTTGTGAGCATCCATTCTAGTCCATTGGACCCAAAATGATGTTTTGGAGTGTTTCAGATGATTTCACTAACCTTCGGAACGTACAAGATGCAAAACTTGTGTTCGAGCCTGAATGCACTATTTCGGGGTACCAAAGTTGTGAATCATCCATTCTAGTCCATTGGACCCAAAATAATGTTTTGGAGTGTTTCAGATGATTTCACTAACCTTCAGCCCGTAAAAAGATGCAAAACTTGTGTTCAAGCCTGATTGCACTATTTCGGGTACCAAAGTTGTGAAGCATCCATTCTAGTCCATTGGACCCAAAATAATGTTTGTGAGTGTTTCGGGGAATTTCGCTAACCTTCGACACGTAAAATATGCAAAACTTGTGTTCGAGCCCGAATGCACTATTTCGGGGTACCAAAGTTGTGATGCATCCATTCTAGTCCATTGGACCCAAATTGATGTTAGCGAGTGTTTCGGATGATTTCACTAACCTTCATCACGTAAAAAGATGCAAAATTTGTGTTTCGGGCCTAACTGCACTATTTCAGGGTGCCAAAGTTGTGAAGCATCCATTCTAGTCCATCGGACCCAAAATGATGTTTGGGAGTGTTTCGGATCATTTCACTAACCTTCGACACGTAAAAGATGCAAAACTCGTATTTCGAGCCCGAATGCACTATATCGGGGTACCAAAGTTCTGAAGCATCCATTCTAGTCCATTGGACCCAAAATGATGTTTGTGAGTGTTTCGGATGATTTCACTAACCTTCAGCATGTAGAAAGATGCAAATCTTGTATTTTGGGCCTAAATGCATTATTTCGGGGTTCGAAAGTTGTGAAGCATCCATTCTAGTCCATTGAACCAAAAATGATATTTGGGAGTGTTTTGGGGCATTTCGCTAACCTTCGACACGTAAAATATTCAAAACTTGTGTACGAGACGAATGCAGTATTTCGGGGTACCAAAGTTGTGAAGCTTCCATTCTAGTCCATTGGACCCAAATATATGTTTGTGAGTGTTTCGGATGATTTCACTAACCTTCGACACGTAAAAAGATGCAAAACTTGTGTTTCGGGCCTAACTGCACTATTTCGGGGTACCAAAGTTGTGAAGCATCCATTCTAGTCCATCGGACCCAAAATGATGTTTGGGAGTGTTTCGGAGCATTTCGCTAACCTTCGACACGTAAAAGATGCAAAACTCGTATTTCAAGCCCAAATGCACTATTTCGGGGTACCAAAGTTGTGAAGCATCCATTCTGGTCCATTGGACCCAAAATGATGTTCGTCAGTGTTTCGGATGATTTCACAAACCTTCGGCACGTACAAGATGCAAAACTTGTCTTCGAGCCTGCATGCACTATTTAGGGGTACCAAAGTTGTGAAGCATACATTCTAGTCCATTGGACCCAAAATAATGTTTGTGAGTGTTTCGGATGATTTCACTAACCTTCAGCACGTAAAAAGATGCAAATCTTGTGTTTTGGGCCTAAATGCATTATTTCGGGGTTCCAAAGTTGTGAAGCATCCATTCTAGTCCATTAGACCCAAAATAATATTTGGGAGTGTTTCGGGGCATTTCTCTAACCTTCGACACGTAAAAGATGCAAAATTTGTGTTCGAGCCCTAATGCACTATATCGGGGTACCAACGTTGTGAGCATCCATTCTAGTCCATTGGACCCAAAATGATGTTTGTGAGTGTTTCAGAGCATTTCACTAACCTTCAGCATGTAAAAATATGCAAAACTTGTGTTTGGGCCTAAATGCATTATTTCGGGGTTCCAAAGTTGTGAAGCATCCATTCTAGTCCATTGGACCCAAAATGATATTTGGGAGTGTTTCGGGGCATTTCGCTAACCTTCGACATGTAAAAGATGCAAAACTCGTATTTCGGGCCCGAATGCACTATTTCGGGCCCGAATGCACTATTTCGGGGTACCAAAGTTGTGAAGCATTCATTCTAGTCCATTGGACCAAAATGATGTTTGGGAGTGTTTCGGAGCATTTCGCTAACCTTCAGCATGTAAAAATATGCAAAACTTGTGTTTCGGGCCTAACTGCACAATTTCGGGGTACCAAAGTTGTGAAGCATCCATTCTAGTCCATCGGACCCAAAATGATGTTTGGGAGTGTTTCGGATCATTTCACTAACCTTCGACACGTAAAAGATGCAAAACTCGTATTTCGAGCCCGAATGCACTATATCGGGGTACCAAAGTTGTGAAGCATCCATTCTAGTCCATTGGACCCAAAATGATGTTTGTGAGTGTTTCGGATGATTTCACTAACCTTCAGCACGTAGAAAGATGCAAATCTTGTGTTTTGGGCCTAAATGCATTATTTCGGGGTTCGAAAGTTGTGAAGCATCCATTCTAGTCCATTGGACCAAAAATGATATTTGGGAGTGTTTTGGGGCATTTCGCTAACCTTCGACACGTAAAATATGCAAAACTTGTGTACGAGACGAATGCAGTATTTCGGGGTACCAAAGTTGTGAAGCTTCCATTCTAGTCCATTGGACCCAAATATATGTTTGTGAGTGTTTCGGATGATTTCACTAACCTTCGACACGTAAAAAGATGCAAAACTTGTGTTTCGGGCCTAACTGCACTATTTCGGGGTACCAAAGTTGTGAAGCATCCATTCTAGTCCATCGGACCCAAAATGATGTTTGGGAGTGTTTCGGAGCATTTCGCTAACCTTCGACACGTAAAAGATGCAAAACTCGTATTTCAAGCCCAAATGCACTATTTCGGGGTACCAAAGTTGTGAAGCATCCATTCTGGTCCATTGGACCCAAAATGATGTTCGTCAGTGTTTCGGATGATTTCACAAACCTTCGGCACGTACAAGATGCAAAACTTGTCTTCGAGCCTGCATGCACTATTTAGGGGTACCAAAGTTGTGAAGCATACATTCTAGTCCATTGGACCCAAAATAATGTTTGTGAGTGTTTCGGATGATTTCACTAACCTTCAGCACGTAAAAAGATGCAAATCTTGTGTTTTGGGCCTAAATGCATTATTTCGGGGTTCCAAAGTTGTGAAGCATCCATTCTAGTCCATTAGACCCAAAATAATATTTGGGAGTGTTTCGGGGCATTTCGCTAACCTTCGACACGTAAAAGATGCAAAATTTGTGTTCGAGCCCTAATGCACTATATCGGGGTACCAACGTTGTGAGCATCCATTCTAGTCCATTGGACCCAAAATGATGTTTGTGAGTGTTTCGGATAATTTCACTAACCCTCAGCACGTAAAAAGATGCAAATCTTGTGTTTGGGCCTAAATGCACTATTTCGAGGTACTAAAGTTGTGAAGTATCCATTCTAGTCCATTGGACCCAAAATGATGTTTGGGAGTGTTTCAGAGCATTTCGCTAACCTTCGACATGTAAAAGATGCAAAACTCGTATTTCGGGCCCGAATGCACTATTTCGGGGTACCAAAGTTGTGAAGCATCCATTCTAGTCCATTAGACCCAAAATGATGTTCGTGAGTGTTTCAGATGATTTCACTAACCTTCGGAACGTACAAGATGCAAAACTTGTGTTCGAGCCTGAATGCACTATTTCGGGGTACCAAAGTTGTGAAGCATACATTCTAGTCCATTGGACCCAAAATAATGTTTTGGAGTGTTTCAGATGATTTCACTAACCTTCAGCACGTAAAAAGATGCAAAACTTGTGTTCGAGCCTGATTGCACTATTTCGGGTACCAAAGTTGTGAAGCATCCATTCTAGTCCATTGGACCCAAAATAATGTTTGTGAGTGTTTCGGGGAATTTCGCTAACCTTCGTCACGTAAAATATGCAAAACTTGTGTTCGAGCCCGAATGCACTATTTCGGGGTACCAAAGTTGTGATGCATCCATTCTAGTCCATTGGACCCAAATTGATGTTAGCGAGTGTTTCGGATGATTTCACTAACCTTCAGCACGTAAAAAGATGCAAAATTTGTGTTTCGGGCCTAACTGCACTATTTCGGGGTGCCAAAGTTGTGAAGCATCCATTCTAGTCCATCGGACCCAAAATGATGTTTGGGAGTGTTTCGGAGCATTTCACTAACCTTCGACACGTAAAAGATGCAAAACACGTATTTCGAGCCCGAATGCAATATATCGGGGTACCAAAGTTGTGAAGCATCCATTCTAGTCCATTGGACCCAAAATGATGTTTGTGAGTGTTTCGGATGATTTCACTAACCTTCAGCACGTAGAAAGATGCAAATCTTGTGTTTTGGGCCTAAATGCATTATTTCGGGGTTCGAAAGTTGTGAAGCATCCATTCTAGTCCATTGGACCAAAAATGATATTTGGGAGTGTTTTGGGGCATTTCGCTAACCTTCGACACGTAAAATATGAAAAACTTGTGTACGAGACGAATGCAGTATTTCGGGGTACCAAAGTTGTGAAGCTTCCATTCTAGTCCATTGGACCCAAATATATGTTTGTGAGTGTTTTGGATGATTTCACTAACCTTCGACACGTAAAAAAATGCAAAACTTGTGTTTCGGGCCTAACTGCACTATTTCGGGGTACCAAAGTTGTGAAGCATCCATTCTAGTCCATCGGACCCAAAATGATGTTTGGGAGTGTTTCGGAGCATTTCGCTAACCTTCGACACGTAAAAGATGCAAAACTCGTATTTCAAGCCCAAATGCACTATTTCGGGGTACCAAAGTTGTGAAGCATCCATTCTGGTCCATTGGACCCAAAATGATGTTCGTCAGTGTTTCGGATGATTTCACAAACCTTCGGCACGTACAAGATGCAAAACTTGTCTTCGAGCCTGCATGCACTATTTAGGGGTACCAAAGTTGTGAAGCATACATTCTAGTCCATTGGACCCAAAATAATGTTTGTGAGTGTTTCGGATGATTTCACTAACCTTCAGCACGTAAATAGATGCAAATCTTGTGTTTTGGGCCTAAATGCATTATTTCGGGGTTCCAAAGTTGTGAAGCATCCATTCTAGTCCATTAGACCCAAAATAATATTTGGGAGTGTTTCGGGGCATTTCGCTAACCTTCGACACGTAAAAGATGCAAAATTTGTGTTCGAGCCCTAATGCACTATATCAGGGTACCAACGTTGTGAGCATCCATTCTAGTCCATTGGACCCAAAATGATGTTTGTGAGTGTTTCGGATAATTTCACTAACCCTCAGCACGTAAAAAGATGCAAATCTTGTGTTTGGGCCTAAATGCATTATTTCGGGGTTCCAAAGTTGTGAAGCATCCATTCTAGTCCATTGGACCCAAAATGATATTTGGGAGTGTTTCGGGGCATTTCGCTAACCTTCGACATGTAAAAGATGCAAAACTCGTATTTCGGGCCCGAATGCACTATTTCGGGGTACCAAAGTTGTGAAGCATTCATTCTAGTCCATTGGACCAAAATGATGTTTGGGAGTGTTTCGGAGCATTTCGCTAACCTTCAGCATGTAAAAATATGCAAAACTTGTGTTTGGACCTAAATGCACTATTTCGGGGTACTAAAGTTGTGAAGCGTCCATTCTAGCCCATTGGACCAAAATGATATTTGGGAGTGTTTCGGGGCATTTCGCTAACCTTCGACACGTAAAAGATGCAAAACTCGTGTTTCGAGCCCGAATGCACTATTTCGGGGTACTAAAGTTGTGAAGTATCCATTCTAGTCCATCGGACCCAAAATGATGTTTCGGACCATTTCGCTAACATTCGACACGTAAAAGATGCAAAACTCGTAATTCGAGCCCGAATGCACTATTTCGGGGTACCAAAGTTGTGAAGCATCCATTCTAGTCCATTGGACCCAAAATGATGTTTGAGAGTGTTTCAGATGATTTCACTAACCTTCGGCACGTACAAGATGCAAAACTTCTGTTCGAGCCTGAATGCACTATTTCGGGGTACCAAAGTTGTGAAGCATCCATTCTAGTCCATTGGACCAAAAATGATGTTTGGGAGTGTTTCGGAGCATTTCGCTAACCTCCAGCACGTAAGAAGATGCAAAACTTGTGTTTTGGGCCAAAATGCACTATTTCGAGGTACTAACGTTGTGAAGCATCCATTCCAGTCCATTGGACCCAAAATGATGTTTGGGAGTGTTTCAGATGATTTCAATAACCTTCGGCACGTACAAGATGTAAAACTTGTGTTCGATCCTGAATGCACTATTTAGGGGTACCAAAGTTGTGAAGCATCCATTCTAGTCCATTGGACCCAAAATAATGTTTGTGAGTGTTTCGGATTATTTCACTAACCTTCAGCACATAAAAAGATGCAAATCTTGTGTTTTGGGCCTAAATGCATTATTTCGGGGTTCCAAAGTTGTGAAGCATCCATTCTAGTCCATTAGATCCAAAATGATATTTGGGAGTGTTTCGGGGCATTTCGCTAACCTTCGACACGTAAAAGATGCAAAACTTGTGTTCGAGCCCGAATACACTATTTCGGGGTACCAAAGTTGTGAAGCATCCATTCTAGTCCATTGGACGCAAAATGATGTTTGTGAGTGTTTCGAATGATTTCACTAACCTTCAGCACGTAAAAAGATGCAAATCATGTATTTTGGGCCTAAATGCATTATTTCGGGGTTCCAAAGTTGTGAAGCATCCATTCTAGTCCATTGGACACAAAATGATATTTGGGAGTATTTCGGGGCATTTCGCTAACATTGGACACGTAAAAGATGGAAAACTTGTGTTCGAGCCTGAATGCACTATTTCGGGGTACCAAAGTTGTGAAGCCTCCATTCTAGTCCATCGGACCCAAAATGATGTTTGGGAGTGTTTCGGAGCATTTCGCTAACATTCAACACGTAAAAGATGCAAAACTCGTAATTCGAGCCCGAATGCACTATTTCGTGGTACCAAAGTTGTGAAGCATCCGTTCTAGTCCATTGGACCCAAAATGATGTTCGTGAGTGTTTCGGATGATTGACAAACCTTCGGCACGTACATGATGCAAAACTTCTGTTCGAGCCCGAATGCACTATTTTGGGATACCAAAGTTGTGAAGCATCCATTCTAGTCCATTGGACACAAAATGATGTTTGTGAGTGTTTCGGATGATTTCACTAACCTTCAGCACGTAAAAAGATGCAGATCTTGTGTTTTGGGCCTAAATGCATTATTTCGGGGTTCCAAAGTTGTGAAGCATCCATTGTAGTCCATTACACCCAAAATGATATTTGGGAGTGTTTCGGGGCATTTCGCTAACCTTCGACACGTAAAAGATGCAAAACTTCTGTTCGAGCCCGAATGCACTATTTCGGGGTACCATAGTTGTGAAGCATCCATTCTAGTCCATTGGACCCAAAATGATGTTTGCGAGTGTTTCGGATGATTTCAATAACCTTCAGCACGTAAAAAGATGCAAATTTTGTGTTTCGGGCCTAACTGCACTATTTCGGGGTACCAAAGTTGTGAAGCATCCATTCTAGTCCATTAGACCCAAAATGATGTTTGGGAGTGTTTCAGAGCATTTCGCTAACCTTCGGCATGTAAAAAGATGCAAAACTTGTGTTTTGGGCCTAAATGCACTATTTCGGGGTACTAAAGTTGTGAAGCATCCATTCTAGTCCATTGGACACTTTGGTAGCCCGAAATAGTGCATTCAGGCTCGAACACAAGTTTTGCATCTTGTACGTGACGAAGGTTAGTGAAATCATCTGAAACACTCCCAAACATCATTTTGGGTCCAATGGACTAGAATGGATGCTTCACAACTTTAGTACCCCGAAATAGTGTATTTAGGCCCAAAACACAAGTTTTGCATCTTTTTACGTGCTGAAGATTGGCAAAATACTCCGAAACTCCCCCAAACATCATTTTTAGTCCAATGGACAAGAATGGATGCTTTACAATTTTGGTACCCCGAAATAGTGCAGTTAGTCCCGAAACACAAGTTTTGCATCTTTTTATGTGTTGAAGGTTAGCGAAATGCTCTGAAACACTCCCAAACATCATTTTTGGTTACCCCGAAATAGTGCATTCAGGCTCGAACACATGTTTTGCATCTTGTATGTGCCGAAGGTTAGTGAAATCATCCGAAACACTCCCAAACATCATTTTTGGTCCAATGGACTAGAATTGATGTGAAACGAACCGAATTTCCGCGAACGGAAACCCGACTCTCTGCACCTCCGTGATAGTCCCAGGAAGAGGCTATCACGTGCAATCCCTGTCTCAAGTGGTACAAATCCATACAACACGGAATTAAAAGAAGAATTACATAATATTATTACAACATCAGAGTACAACTCTTCGGCACAAGCCGGGTACAAGTCCAACAGGACTGAATCAGGAAAGGTAAAACACCTACGCAGCGGATCTATAGAAGCGAAGCGTCTCCAACTCCGCAGGCAAACTCGAGCATAGGACCAGCTCTAGTCTTCACACCTTCGTCGTTGAAGTTGTAGTCGTAGACGGTTACCAAGTCTGAAACGCCTACATCTACCCGATAAGCGGGTAGGTCATGTCAGCTTCCTAACAAAGAGCAAAAGCGGTGGTTGAATCTAATATGCATGGATAAAACCTATATCTGGCTGTAGAAAGTCATGCATGCAGCAGCGTGGAAGCAACATCAAGGTATGCAGAATAAGCAGCGAGGTCCGCACCTCTGGGGTCCACACCCCTCAACAAGGGAAGTCCACACCAAAGCACTGAATCACACCCACGATCCAGCTCCCAACTCTCATCTGCGATGTGGGGCCCACCTGCTCCTATCCCCACATCTCAACGGCCTCAGGCCGGGCTCACTCACTCGGGGGAGAGAAGAAGCACAAGAAAAGAGTCTAGCCAGGTGAGAGATTAGAAGACTGTCCATAACCAGTGGACACGAACTATAGCTATAGGTTTAAACACTCTGTAGAGGTTGTACAACTGTACCCGCCCGAATAGAGCCCGGATGGTAGCGAACCACCCGAAACCCTACCATACGGCTGGAGTCCAAGTAAGTGGATAGTACCCTCCTGCGTCTCCGAGTCTGGCGCAGCCTCCGCTGTAGAGCTCATACTGCCAGCGAGAGGTCCCTCGAAGCTGTGGAACCCTTCCCCGGCCTCGCCGGGGCGAAGTCTTCTAAGGAGGAAAGCCGTCTCCCGACACGATCACACGGATTCGCCTACAGGAGGGGTGCTATCCACTACGAGTCTCACCCCGCACCCCCGCCCATAACAAGGCGGGCGGTTTGTACGGTAAAAGTTCACTGAAGCAAGGTCAACTGACGATCGATCCTTAAGGGCCGAGAGCGAGCACTCACCATCTCCATCCCGTCCGACACACAGCTCGGGCGAGAGGCCAGATCGCATCTCCCCGAGGTAGGCATTCACAAGTAACCAAACGGCTCGCTCCCGCCAGTAACACGTCAAGGAAGAACACACCCAGAACTCACGCTAGAACACACCGAGATCTCCCACATCTCAGTCCAAACCCAGAGAACCATCCATAATCAAGCAATAAAAGTATGGATAGTGTGTATATGGGACTAGCTAGGGGTCTGTAGCTAGTCCCGAGGTAGGTAAAGCAAGGAAACAGGATATATCAAATATCAAGGCGTGGCTAAACAAATGGCTATGCAATCCATCAAATCAAGTAACATAAATATAGCACTAGCAACTAATAGCATGCATGGGTTCTACATGGTTGGGAGTGACATGACACCTGCGCGGTAGTCGTCATAGAGTAGTAGAGGTTGAGCGTCCTCTCGGGCAAAGTCGGGGTAGTCGCGTCTCCTCAGTCGTCGCAGCTCGGGTCTTCAACAAGATCACAAGCCTACACGAGATGCGACGCGGAAATAAATAACGAGCATTCATCTAATGCAAAAACATCAATAAGAACCAATTTAGAAGATCCAAATAAACTCCAGAGTAAATACAAGCAGCACTGGTTTAAACTAGCGAAAATAAAGCAATTAGTTGTATAACAAAAGCAGTTTAAACAAGTTAGTTTTATATACTAGAAAACATGGTAGGGTCAAGAGTTAGTTCAAAGATAGTTTACGGGTCTCACGGCTAAGATCTTGGGTGAAACAAGCTCGCAAGCGGAAAGCGGAGAGGATGAGATCAAGCACTTGCTAGGTTTTAGCTCACAGAGGATTGAAGCGTTAGCGCAACGGATGATGATAGCAAGGCGAGATTGGAGATAAACTAGGAGAGGCATTATCATGCCAAGATATGCGGCAACAACTCTGAGGATGTGAAAGGATCAACTTGTGACCGATATCGGGTGGCGAAGAGGTAAGGTTTGCTTAAGAGCGCTACAAGGCAAGTACTAGTGATGCGGCAACGTCCATGGCAAGGCAGCTAGGTTGCGGCTCGGGGTTGACGAGCGTGAAGCAGAGGCCTCTGCTCACGACACGGCCGTCCATCACGTGCGACATCCTGGTTTCAAGCACATGGCACGGTACACGCTTCACAGCACGAAGCCAAGTGGAGCGAGAGCGGATATGCGCGAAGCAGCAGAGAGGGGAGGCAAAGGTGTAGAAAAGGTAGGCGATGAGTTAATGGGGTAGGATTCCTGTCCGCGACACGCCAATGGTCAGTTGCGGGGCTCCGGCGTCCCAGACCCACATTGGAACAGTGGCGGGCAGCGGCCACGAATTCTACACCAAGTATGTGGGGCAAAAGGGTTTGGTTCAAGGGCCAGAGAGGATAGAGATAGGGTAGCAGCGAGCGCCTCGGAATTATGAAACCAACGCAAGTGGTTTCATAATTTTCGGAGCTCCAGACAATTAGTTATGAATTTTTGAAGGAAAAGGGGTTTATAAAACATTTATTAAAACCTTTGTTAAAACATAAAAGGATTTTATAAAACAGGATGCCATCAGCATGACGTCAGTCAGTGGGCTGGATTAGGTCCATCGGACTTAGCCCATTGGGCCAAACAAACCAAGCCCATGCGTTCCCCTGAACAAAAATCCAGAGTTCACTGGTTAAAAGGAAAAGGGCCAAGATGGGTTAACACAGGCCGGTCAGCCCACTATCTCCGCGGACTCGCACCAGAGAAGTCTGGTGGAGGTCCTTGGGGTTTTCTGGGATGCATGGCATACCCTTGTCGTCCATGCCTGTCTCGGTGCGCACCCGGCGGTGACAGTGCACAGCATCCGGCGACGACGGGGATTCCGGTGCTAGCGCGAGCGGATGCTAGTGACTACTAGGACCCGACGACTTCACTGGCGCAGCCATGGCCCTGGGGGCGAGCTCATTGGCCGGCGCGGCGCGGCATGGCGTGGCGGCGCTCTCAGCGCGTCGCAGAGGCGACATGGCGACAGCGGCGGCTTAGGTCTCGCGCAACGCCTGTCCTTGCCCTAGGGGGCGCTGGACGCGGACGCATGCGCGCGCGTAGGCGCGTAGCGCGGCAGCGCACTAGGCATGACGCGGCACTGGACGACGATGACAAGACAACGGTGGCGCGACGAGAGAGACGACAGCAAGGCGGTGAGCTCCGGGGAAAAAAAGGGTGCGGCACGAAGGCCAGGTTGCACATAACGACGACATGGTCGGTGGCGCACAACAGTGACAAGAGAGCAAGAACGCAGGGCTCAAAGCCTAGGCACAAAACATCGAACAGGTCATGGGCATGCCATGTTTTGCATCTCCGGCATGCCATCCAAGGCTTCGGTGGCCAGGTGAAGTCAAGGACAAACACGACTCGAAGGTCGGTAACGCAGGCAGGCAAACACGGAAAAGGAAGTGAAAGGCCCGGTCGGGTGCTCACCGAGGGCTCGTGGAAGGTCACTGCGACGCAGGGAGAGTTTGAGGCCGTGGTGGCTCGGTGCAGTGCAGGCAGGCCGTTGGTCGTGGTTCGACTTGTGGCCGGACGGCGTCGTACACGTAATCGTCGACTTAAGCTTCTTGGGCGGCTGGTGGTCATCGGGCGATGGGAGGAACAGCAGTTCCACCGGCTTGGCCTCCATTCACGTGTGGTCGCCGTGGGCAGCATCACACAAACAAGCAACGTATCAGCTTGGATGGAAAAGGATCGGGTAGCAGGGTACATGGCCAACGGTAGGCAAGAAGCAAAAGAAAAAAAGGGAAAACCGCTACTGGTGTGTGAGCAGCTCACCTCATAGACAAAACATCGAGCATGTCATGGGCGAGGTGGAAGTCAAGGGCAAGGCAAGGTGAACGGCGGCGTCATGGCCAGCTCCACTCTGGACATCATCAGAGTTGCTTCTCCTTGCAGTGGCGGTGTCGTCGTATGAGTCTGCAGCGCCATCTTCACCTCGGCGCCGTTGTCCCCGATTAAAAAGAAGCAACTCAGCAGTGTCCAAGTGCTCCACGGCTTCCTGCACGTTGGTGCCAGCGTTGCACTTCTGGACAGCAGCGCCCTCAGCCTCCTTGCAGCGGCGGTGTCCACGTCGTCGTACGGCACAGCCTCGGCGTCGCGAACGACTTCACCTCCTTGCCCGCTCGCGGTGCTTCAGTGCCTGCTGCGCGTAGGCAAACGGCGGGACGCGGCTGGTCTTCTGTTTGGTGTGTCGTGGTTCACGGTTCGTGGGTGACGACTTCCTCCTGGTGTGGCGCGGTGCCCTTGACGGCAACGTGGCTCCTCTGGTACAGCAGCGGCGCGTCGGGGTGATGAAGACGCGGCGAAGGTTTGGAGCCCCTGGGCGACGACATCGACGGTGGCGTGGGCCCGGCTTGGGGTCAGCGGCAGCCTCGGCTTCTCATGGACGGCGAGGGCTTGGAGATCACGGGCGGTGAGGACGCAGCCTCAAGGCACCACGACGCAGCACGGGACCTCCAGCTTGGTCAAGTGATGGCACCGGCTCCTCGACGTTGTCTTCGCAGCGCCCGGTGCCCGGCGTCCCTGCGGGCGCGATGGCGCCCAACGCGACACAGCCTCAGCGGCTCGGCAAGGTGGTACCCGACTCTAGCTCCTCTCCACGGGCGCCTCTCCCTTCTACTTCCCTTGAGCGGTGGTGCACAGGAAGGGGAAAAATTCCCCAGGCGGCGGCGGACTTAGGAAGTGGTGGTTGCAGATGGGTTTTATAGGAGGGTGCTAGGGTTAGGGCGGGGGGATGGACGGAGGATGGGGCTTCAAGGCGACGTGGTATGCATCCAGGCGTGCCAACACGGCGCGAGACGACACCATGGGCGGGGCCGCGAGCTCGCAGTGCGTCGCGGCTCCGGTCGCTGTCTGCTGGCGTCGGCAGGGAAAAAGAAAGGGGAACAGGGAACACTGGCTGACAGGCGGGGCCGGTTTGCCATAGAGAGAAAGAGAGGGGGAAGGGCTGGCAGGCTGGTTGGGCCGGCTAGCTGGGCTGCAGAGTAGAGCAGGCCGGGGCCCGAAGGTTAGATGGGTTAGTAAAACAAGTTTCCATTTATTCAAAAAGGGTTTTATTTATATCTAAGTTTGAATTTGAATCCTTTCAAATTCAAACCTCACACAAGTTGAAACTTCCAAAAGAAAATCCAAAAAGACCCAGCTCATAATTAAACCATAGTTTGAAAATAATTTTGATATGGTTTGATTTTATAAGGGATAAAAGGTGAGAGGCTAGCAATTTGTCTTAAAATTTGGTAGCACCCATGTTCAAACAAAAAGTTTTAAATTTTTGCGAAAATTTCACACATGGGAAAACAGTCAAATTTCTGGTATGTTACATTCTACCCCCCTCACGAGAATCTCGTCCTCGAGATTAAGCTCATACCAGGTGTGGTGAGGGTCTTCACTTCAGTATGCCCCCCGTTTCGTCTTTAAGTTCAACTTCCACATGTTGATGTCTTTGACGATGTAGGTCTCCATTGACAGTGTCTTTATTCCAAGGTTTTGCTTGTGCTTAGTCCCAACATGTCTTGTTTCCAGGCGAGGGCCTCCGAAGCTAACTATTTTATGTCCTATGTCGGTGGCATCCATAAGCACTCTCCTAAATAATCCATATATCTCACGACTATACTCTGGTTCGAGCACGTGAGAAATTCCAACTACGTCTAGATTCCCTTATCTTAGTCCATCTCTTAATCCATAGGTAGATATCCTGGTTTTCCAAAGAATTAGTTCAATCACACCCCTATGGCATGCACTCTCAGCACCTAGCTGAACCCAAGTGAACATAACTTCCTTCCAACTTCCTTCCTCTGAAGATCCAATAATCCTTACCAACTTCGTATGTCCCTCATGTTGTGATCCATCTGTCGGCTTAGCACCTCCGCTACTATTCTCGTTAGGGTGCTGGCGATATCTGACATGTCCAATTAACTTCTGGTCATAAACATTATGAATGTTTACTTCCCATTCATGATAGCCCATGTTAAGAAGGTTATCTGCAACACCCTCGATGGTGTGAGTGACTCTGTCCATCCAATATCTCACACTAGTCCTTTGGTTTCCACTTCTTCAGATGGATCTTCTCAGGGAAGTCACATCTATCTCAGTCATGCACGTTTAGCAACCTCAGGATACATGGTTGATGTCCTCCCTTAGGAATGCCATCGAAGCATAATTAATTCCTCAAAACGTCTGTAGTTATCATAACCTTGCGGAAGGATCGGTTCACTTGGGCAACTTTAGTGTAGACCATGATCCTTTACCATTCCTTTGACTCCTCATGATGGTATCTCACTTTAGGTATACTGGAAATATTCATAGCTTCATGGCTTTGCCATGCTTATTCAACAATTCCAAATAACAACACCCATTTAGGTGAACAATATTCCTCGCTTATGCTCACCAACTCTTTTTACCTATTTCCCAATAGGGTGGTAGGTTCCAGCTGCGAGGTCGAACGAATAACTTACATCCAGTAGTTGTCGGAGTTATTCTCTTTCCCATTAGTTCAGTATACGGTGTCCAGTAGAGCTTCTTTATTAATTGCTTACTCCAAAAGTGGGATTGACTAAACTCCATATCTTATTCCAAAAGTCGTCCTTTTAATTCCTTTACATACTCTCCGGGCATCCTATTCCAGAAGCACAACTTGTGGTGCACAGTTGTTTATTGCTTACACAGTAGTTCCAAAAACAACTGCTTAGGGATGTAGGAGGGATTAATCCAATAAAAATGACTCTATGATGATTGCTCGTGTAGTGCAAACCTTATATCCTTTGAGTTTAGTCATCCGAATCAAATCCAAAACCTCCACAATACCTTCCAGGTCGAGGTATTGTCTACTTAGGGATGATCCCTTATGCATGGATTCGCTACTTCCGAATACATGGTCGAGGGCGCAATTCCATAAAACATGCATGATTGTCCGTCTGTGGAGAGTTCGATGCGCTTATATCTACTCCCTCCTTATCTTGGGTTGTCTTCTGATATGTTAGTTGCTCTCATCAATGGATCCATTACCAAGATATGAGGTTACCATGTTCTTTCGAGTCTTCACACGGGTCAGTTCGTGGTTAGGCGAAGAACCTTATCGGCAAACTTTGTATTCCATTAGCAAATTCCAAAGGTGGACATTCATAATGTACCTTACAGAAGCTAACATACTCGAATAAAATTTCCCGTATTGATTGTTGTTCCATATGGTGTACTTCATCTTTATCCAATAATTGAGTTCCGACTGAAATTATCCAAAATGTGTCACTGACATCTTAGGGTACTCAATTAATCTTAACCATCATATGCTTCCATAGAGGTACATGCACTTTCGAGCTTCAAAAGTAACAAACCTTGAAGTACTCGTTTTCTGGCTTACGAACTTGAGTCCAATGTACATAAAGTATCTCATCGGAAGTCTTGGTCTAAATTGTCGATGTTGCAAGAATTCCTTCACGTCTTCTGAGGTTTGAGCTTGTTAAGCTAGCTTGAGCACGTCGATCTTCATTTTGCAAGCTCAATCTTGCAGGATGGGTAGCTAAGGTCTCTAAAGGAGTCATCTAAGGATCTAGCAAGCATAAGCACTCAATACAATTTCACACAACCATGAAGAGGCATAACAACCATAAAACCATAAAAGATCCGATCACTCAAGCAATGCACTAGACAAAAGCATACCTCGAGGCTGACTCCTAAGACCTTCGAGGTTACACCGGCGTAAGCATACTAGTGTATCGTGGGCACTTGAGGGATTTTTCCTAATGTTAGGGATACCACACTTGAAAGAACACATGTCATCTGTTGCTTCGGACTGATCATTCCGAAGTAAGTTGGTGAAACTCTTCTTCGTGCTGACTCTTATGGGATTATCCTTGTGTCGGTGTTTTAGACCGGCAACCTACTAAGGGGAGTACCCGAAGTAGATGAATGTGGCCTCGCCGAGATCGGTAACTCGAAGGAAGAGACACGTGGCACACAATTTAGACAGGTTCGGGCCGCGAGGTGCGTAATACCCTACGTCCTGTATGCTGCGTAGCTCTGGATTGATTGGGTACGATTACAAGATGGTGCAATTGTACGCCGTGAGATGAGATGATCAGAGAGGGGTCCCTGCCTCGCCTTATATAGCCCGGGAGGCAGGGTTACAAGTCGGAGTAGGGAGAGAGTACTAGTCGAGTACGTCTAGGAGTCTTCCATACAGTGCGGGACATGTACAACTTCCTAACCGAGTACTTCTCCTCCGTAGTCCTTGTGCTCCACGCCATCAGGTGCCGTGTAGCGCAAGTCGGGCAGTCCCAGGGGCCCACCGAGTAGTCGGTCCTGGTACCCACCGAGGTAGTGGGCCCAGGGAGGTCCATACGACAAGCCCCCGAGTACTTTGTAGTCGAGAAGGATAGCTTTAAGTAGTCTTGACGGCCTTAACGAGTAGTCCTCAAGCGTCCCCGAGCACTACAAGTCAAAAGTCCTCAAGAGTAGTCGAAGCATCCCGAGGCTGGAATGTACTCCAGCTGATGTTTGAGCAATCCTGAAGTCTTCTCGAGTAGTCCCAAGCATCCTCGAGTGCTGCCCTTGAAGGTCTTCAAAAAATGCCCGTATTGTCTTGAAGCCGAAGCTGATATGGAAGTGCGATTGCAAAATCGCACTCCATATGGAGTAGCCCCCGAGCCTTAGGTTGACTTGTAGACTCTGGCTGAGGGTCCATCTGAAGTTTTGGCAAGAATACCCTGAAAAATCCGGAGAAAAAACCGAAGGACACGTGGCACGGAGCCCCCGAGCCTTGAGTCGAGTACTTCCTCTCGAATTGAAGGGTCATCTTGTAGAATGTGTCCTGAGATGCTCCTGAGTCTTGTCGCTTCCCAGGTAGTCGAGTAGAGGTAGCCGAGCCCCCGAGGTGAGGCACGTCGACTAGTGGAATACAAAGAGTCACGCGCGGCCGCTGAGTCAGCCGAGCGCAGACTTATCCATCCGGCCGTTGGAGGGCCGTTTTGACTTATAAATAGAAGCCAAAACCCTTAGGGTTTTTCACCCCACGCAGTCGCAACCATTCCAAACAGATCTTGGCCAGAAAACGCCGCCAGCGCACGCCGCCGCCGCTGTAGATCTGAGTGCGCCGCCGCCTAGAGCCACCGGAGTAGCCCCCGAGCGAATGCGCGTGAAGACGCCGTGCACTTGGAGGATGAAGCCGTCGCCATCCAAGACCACGAAGACCACCGGCGGGAAGAAGAGGGGCCGTGAGGAGGCCGCCGGATCTGCCGCAGGGACATCACCGCCGGTGTCCCCGCCGCGGCCAGATCCAAACCGCGAGTGGAAGAAGTCGAAGGCAAAGACCAAGGACTTGCTCGCCCTGCTGAACAGTGGATTCCTCCGCGAGAAGGAGGTCGACATGTGGACAGCCGCCGCCGGGGATCCGTACCCGATGGAGAAGAATGAAGATGAGATCCCGATGTTCACGCGGTTCGCGGAGCGCGGGCTTTCTCTCCCGGCGAGCGATTTCTTCAAGGGGCTCATGGAGTACTACGGCGTCGAGTACCTCAACCTCAACCCCAACGGTATATTCCACACCGCTGTCTTCGTACATTTCTGCAAAGCCTTTCTGGGGATCAAGCCCCATTGGATCTTGTTCCGGAAGTTCTTCCGGGTGAAGCCGCAACCAAGCGCCAGCAACCCGCGGGTAGTCAGAGGAGCGGGGATCCAGATGCGGGAGGACGCCGCCGAGCAGTACCTCTCGTACAAGCTCATAGACTCCAACCAAGACTGGAAGGCCAAGTGGTTCTACATCACGAACCACCATCCGGGGTTGCCGAAGCCGAGCGGGAAGCAGCCCAAGCATCGCCCTTGGTGGAACACGGAGCCGACGATGCAGGAGGGGATCCAGCTCCCAGAGTTGTTGGCGCGGATCAAGGCGCTAAGGGAAGCCGGACTGAGGGCCGAGCACGTGGCCTTCAGCTTCATGAAGCGCAGGGTGCATCCGCTGATGGCTCGCGACACCCTGGGGTTCGAGTACACCGGCGACGACGATACGTCGCGGATGCCTGGAGACGAAGTCGACGACGACGACATTGTCGATAGGTTGGCTCGGATCTTCAAGGACATGCCGCCGTACACGGCGTGCCCCGTACCGGAGTACTCCGCAGCGCGCCCACCAAAGGAGGTAAGTAGACGCACCCACAGTCGAGTACCCATTACGCAAGAGTAGTTGAACTGACGAGTTGTTTCTTGCAGGATGACTTGAAGAAGTTTGTCTCCGAGCCGCCGCCGCCCCCTCAGGAAGTCGAGATCCCGGTGGAGGGGAAGACCAAGGCCAAGGAGTGGCGTGAGGTCGGTGAAGGAGACGACACCGTAGTCGTGGAGGACACGTCCGACGAGGACGACGACGAGGAGACGCTGCAGGACCGCTTCCAGCTGCGGTCGAGGTTCAGCCGTCCTGGCCTACCTCATGTCCCTCTCGTCCAGGATCGGCCGGCTAGCCTGGAGGCTAGTCTGGCGGCGCCACCGCGGAGGCCGCGCAACCGGGCCCGCAAACGCGTGGCGAAGAAGTTGAAGGTCTCTGAGACCACGCCCCAAGAGGTAAGCCATCTTGAGTAGAGTAGTCGAGTACTCGTGTCTCGAGTTGATGCGTTGACGACTGAGCTTCCTTGCTTGCAGGAGTTGCCGCCTACGGAGCCCGTTGATCAGGGCGACGAAGGCGAGTGGGACACGGTGGGGGAAGCCGCTGGGAGTCGCAGCCCAGCCCCCACTGTCGAAGAACTTTTGGCGCAGATGGAGCGCCAGCCCCCTGCTGCTCAGGAGGGTGCGGAACCCGCTGCTGCTGCGGAAGAGGCAGCAGAAGGGGCAGTAGCCACAGAGGCGCAGGACGAGACGCCCGCCGAGGCCGGACTGGTGGACATCGCCAGCATCCTCGGCGCCCCGACCGTGACGGTAGTCCGGTCAAGCCTGTAAGTGCTGAGTTTTCCCGAGTAGTACTTGATGTGGTAGTCGAACTTGATTGACAACCGACTTGTGTACTCTGCAGGAAATCGACGGATCTCTCCTGGGAGGGGGATGAACCCACTGCAGCGGTGGCGGAAGAAGAAGCCGCGCCACCCACTGGGGAGTCCGCTCCCGCCCCTCAGGCGGAGCCCGAAGCGCTGGTCACCGAGGCTACGCTGCCCGTGGCCAGCATTGTTGAAGGTGAGTACTCTTGCCGAAGTCAAAGAACCTTCGAGAGTAGTCGTAGTCATGAAGATATGACTGATGCACTTGTCTTCTCGTTGACAGGCGCTGAGGCCGAAGGGAGCGATATCCCAGCGGCGGTGCCCGTGGAGAACTTGACACCAGAGACCCAGGAGGCTACCGAAGGAGCCCCCGAGCCGATGGAGATGGCCGCCGGAGGAGCCGCCGCGACGACTGAAGGAGAGGAAGCCGCCACGCTGCCAGAACCCGCTCTGGAGGTGGTCGTTCACTCCCCGGAGATCCAAGACGCGGAGCCCATCCGTTCTGCACCGATGACCGAAGCCGCCACGAGTAGTCGTGGTGACGTCGAGCTCTTGGCAGACGACTTGGTCGATCCGACAACGGTGGCTAGGCACCTGGAGGCGGTCCGCCAAGCCGAGCAGTGGATGAAGGTGAGTAGCCGTAGCTCTTGAGTAGTCAATCCTGTAGCATTGAGTACCCATTTGATGTGTATTGTCTGTGCAGGACGTTGCTGAGAGGTCCCGCCTGAAGTTGGAGATGCTTCAGGGGTACGGTGACGCTGTGCTTCGGGCCCAGGCGCTGGAGGACCAACTTGTAAAGTCCCGGAAGCACGCGGCCGCCATGCAGTCCAAGCTGGATACCGCCTTCGCCAAGTACCACAACGACATCCAGGAGATGCAGGCGAAGGGCGACGACTTGGTGCGGAAGAACAAGTCGCTCCGCAACAAGAACAAAGGTACACCACTTGTCTTGTCGAGTACTTGTTGAAGGTCGAGAGGTAGCCTAACCCGCTGTGCCTTGTTGTTTGCAGAGCTTGAGGCCCGGGTAGAGCAGTTGAAGACTTCAGAGACGGATCTGAAGAATCTCTTCTACCGGGAGCAGGAGGCCCGCCAGGTACTCGAGTTAGATTATAAGGAGCTTGCCTACGAGTGCGACAAGCACATGGAGCTCCGTATTGCGTCCGATCGTGACCTCGTCAACTGCTACAAATCGTTGCAGAAGCTGAACGAGGATTGCGAGAAGCTGCGGGCCCAGCTGAAGGAGCTTGAAGAAGCCGCACTCCCCATCGCGAGGCTGCTGGTGCCTCACCCTGGCGGTCCCAAGATTGCGCCACTGGTGGATCGACTGAAGGAAGCCCCCAGCCGGCTGGCGGCCTACGTGAAGCATCTGGCGAAGTCGATTCCGAACCAGGTGCTAGCCTTCATGAAGTCCTACTTCCTGAAGGCACCAGTAGATGTAGTCGCCGGTGGACTAGCCGTCAATTGTACCGACGAGCAATATACGGAGCTGCTGGAGCAGATGGCGCCCATTGCGGAACAAGTCGCCGACAAGCTCAATCTCCAGTAGCCCTGTTATAGTTAGCTCGTAGCAGTAGATGTACAAAAACAATTGTAATTGTTTAAGTATTAATGAAGAAAAGTTTCCATCAATGAGTACTCGTAGTCGCGATCTCAGAGTGCGGAGTCCCATCGTGGAGTTGTCGCGAGTAGTTGTACTCGGCAGTAGTCCCGTTGAGGGAAGTAGACAGTAAAGCAGTTGATGAACGATCAAACTTTATTACTGAAGAAGTACACCTGGGTGGCCAGGGCCGTAGTTACAGAGTAGTCGCCAGGACCCGGAGGCCGCCTACGGCTAAGTGGTGCTAGGGCGAGTAGCCGCTTACAGCAGTAGATCCGTAGGTAGCCGTATATGCTGGATCTAAAGGTACATGGTCTCTCAGTAGACCGCTGCTAGAGTCCTTTGTCACTCGTCGCAGCCCAGGATCCGTAGGTAGCCGCATGGGCTGGATTCTGGAGAGGAGTAGTCCGGAGACTGGTGCCTGGACCCGGAGGCCGCTTACAGCGAAGAAGTAGTCCGGAGACTGGAGCCAGGACCCGGAGGCCGCTTACGGCGGAGGGGTCTTGATGTAGTCGCGTAGACTTGAGCCCCAAGGGTAGTCATTTAGACTAGGCGTAGAACCGACAGAGCTGGTCGACGTTCCACGAGTTGTTGATGTCTTCGCCTTCAAGTGTCTGGAGGCGGTAGGAGCCCGGCCCGGTCACCTTTGCAACTGTGAAGGGACCTTCCCAGGGGGAGCTGAGCTTGTGTAGTCCTTCCGTGTTCTGGATACGACGGAGGACGAGATCGCCAACGTTGAAGGAGCGTTCCTTGACGTTGCGGTCGTGGTAGCGTCGGATACCCTCCAGGTACCTTGCTAATTGGACGAGGGCAGCGCAGCGAGCTTCTTCGAGTCCATCGATGTCAACTCGTCTGCTGTCTTCAGAGACGCCTTCGTCGTAGTGCTCCACTGCTGGTGAATCCCATATGACATCAGCAGGGAGGATTGCTTTGGAGCCGTAGACCAGGAAGTAAGGGGATTGCCCCGTTGGCTTGGAGGGCTGAGTACGTAGCCCCCAGAGTGCATTGGGTAGTTCCTTGATCCACTTGCCTCCTTTAGAGTTAGCAGCGTCGTGTAGCCGCTTCTTGAGAGCGTCGAGCACCATCCCATTGGCGCGCTCGACTTGTCCGTTAGCCCGAGGATGGGCAACTGAGACATATCGGACGTCGATCCCGCTGTTCTCGCAGTACTCCCAGAACTGGTGGTTGTTGAAGTCGGAGCCCAGGTCTGTGATGATGCGGTGGGGTAGTCCGTAGCGATGCACGAGTTCATCCAGGAAGTCGAGTACTCTGTCAGCCTTGGGGCACGTGACCGGCTTGACCTCGATCCACTTGGTGAACTTGTCGATGGCCACCAATACTCTGTTGAATCCACCTGGCGCAGTTGGCAGTGGCCCAATCATGTCGAGCCCCCAGCAAGCAAAGGGCCAGGTTGGCGGTATGGTGACTAGCTTGTAGGCTGGGACGTGTTGCCGCTTGGCGAAGTATTGACATCCTTGGCACCTTCTGACGAGTTCTTCAGCGTCACCCAGAGCTGTGGGCCAGTAGAAGGCTCGCCGGAAGGCCTTGCTGACCAGCGTACGAGAAGACGCGTGGTTGCCGCAGACGCCCTTGTGGATCTCCTCCAAGATGTCCTTGCCTTCTTGTCTGGGGACGCACTTCATGAGTACTCCAGAAGATGTGCCCCGCTTGTAGAGCTTGTCTCCGACGAGGATGTAGGACTTGGCGCGGCGGATGAGCTGCTCAGCCAAGTTCTTGTCCGAGGGAACCTTCTGCTCGCTGAGGTAGTCGATGAAGGGTTGCCTCCAGTCCACGTCGATCATCATGACCTCCTGGCCAGCTGGCGGATGCGCTGGGACAGTGGTCGGTGGCACCGGCTCCGGGATGGATGGCGCATGAAGCTCGTGGACGAAGACACCCGCTGGTACTTGAGCGCGAGTAGAACCGAGCTTCGATAGGACGTCCGCTGCAACGTTGTTGTCGCGGACGATGTGGTGGAACTCGAGACCGTAGAACTTGTTCTCGAGCTTGCAGACTTCTAGGCAGTAGGCGTCCATGTTCTCCTTGTTGCGGTCCCAGGACTTGTTGACTTGATTGATGACCACTGCGGAGTCGCCGTAGACTAGTAGCCGCTTGATGCCCAGTGAAGCCGCGAGGCGGAGACCGTGTAGGAGAGCTTCGTACTCGGCTTCATTGTTTGAGACCTTCCAGACGATCTGCAGGACGTACTTGAGTTGTTCGCCCGTTGGAGAGATCAGGAGTACCCCTGCACCTACGCCCTCGAGGTTGAGTGAGCCGTCGAAGTACATCACCCAATGCTCTGGTCGCACGGTTGGAGTAGGTAGCTGATTCTCCCGCCACTCTGCCATGAAGTCGACTAGAGCTTGCGACTTGATGGCTGTGCGTGGCTTGAAGTCGATGGTGAGGGCGCTGAGCTCGACTGCCCACTTGGAGATTCTTCCAGTAGCATCTTGGTTCCTTAAGATGTCGCCGAGCGGGTAGTCGGTGACGACGGAGATCGAGTACTCCTGGAAGTAGTGTCATAGCTTCCGCGAGGTGATGAGCACTGCGTACAGAAGCTTCTGCACAGGCTGGTAGCGTGCCTTGGACTCTAACAACACCTCGCTGACGAAGTAGACTGGGCGCTGGACTGGATAGGCGTGGCCGTCTTCCGGCCGCTCGACGATGATGGCAGTACTGACCACATGAGTAGTCGCAGCGAGGTAGAGCAATAGCTGCTCGCCTTTACGAGGAGCCGTGAGGACTGGTGGCTTTGATAGGAAGTCCTTGAGCTGAGCAAGGGCTTGGTCCGCCTCTGGTGTCCACACGAACTTCTCTTGGTGCTTGAGTAGTTTGAAGAAGGGGAGCCCCCGTTCTCCAAGCTTCGAGATAAATCTGTTCAGGGCCGCCATGCACCCGGTCAGCTTCTGGACATCTTTGATGCACGTGGGAGCTTTCATGCTGGTGATGGCGGAGATCTTCTCGGGGTTGGCTTCGATGCCGCGTTGGCTGATGATGAAGCCGAGTAGTTTGCCCGAAGGTACGCCGAAGACGCACTTGTTCGGGTTGAGCTTCCAGCGGTACTCGCGCAGGGATGCGAAAGTCTCTTCAAGGTCGTCGATGAGGGTACTGGAGTTTCTGGTCTTGACGACCACATCATCCACGTAGGCTTCGACGTTCTTGTTGAGCTGCCTCTTGAAGCAGGCCTGGATAGCTCGTTGATAGGTGGCGCCGGCGTTCTTCAACCCGAAGGACATGACCGTGTAGCAGTACGCGCCAAACAGGGTGATGAACGTGGTCTTCTCCTGGTCTTCTTCCTTGATCGCGATCTGGTGGTACCCGGAGTAGCAGTTGAGGAAGCAGAGCAGGTCGCAGCCCGCCGTAGAGTCGATGACTTGATCAATCCGCGGCAACCCGAAAGGGTCCTTGGGGCAGTGCTTGTTGAGATTAGTGTAGTCGACGCACATCCTCCACTCATTCGAGTTCTTCTTGCGGACGAGGACGGGGTTGGCAAGCCACTCAGGATGGAAGACTTCTCTGATGAAGCCAGCCGCGAGTAGCTTGGCGAGTTCCTTCTTGATGGCATCCCGTCTGTCGTCGGTGAAACGTCGGAGGTGTTGTCGCTTGGGGGTGGCCTTAGGATCGACGTTGAGGCAGTGCTCAATCAACTCCCTGGGCACTCCTGGCATGTCTGCTGGCTTCCACGCGAAGATGTCGCGGTTAGCCCGGAGGAAGTTGATGAGCGTGTCTTCCTATTTGGGGTCGAGGCCGGCCCCGATGGTGGTGGTCTTGCTGGAGTCGCCTGTCCCGAGGACGATCGTCTTGACCAGAACCTCCTCAGCTGGCTGAGGCTTGTTGGCTTTGTCAGACTTCTCAGGGATGTCGAGTTCACTTGTAGCAAGCTTCTTCGACGCAGCGTAGACCTCCATCATAGCATTGGGTACTTGATTTGTAGAGGCGATCTCCACGGCTTCCGTATCGCAGTCGTGCGAGATCTTCAAGTCCCCTTGGAGAGAGAGTACACCTGCTGGGCTTGGCATCTTGAGTACCAAGTAGGTGTAGTGGGCCACCGCCATGAACTTGGCGATGGCCGGTCTGCCGAGGATGGCATGGTAGGATGTCTCGAGGTCTGCGACCTCGAACTTGATGTACTCGGTACGATAGTTGTCCCGAGATTCCCCGAAGGTAACTGGCAGGACCACTGAGCCCAGTGGGATAGCCGCGTTACCGGGGACGATGCCGTAGAAAGGCGTATTGCTCTTGGTGAGCATGTGGGTGATGTCGAGCTTCATCTTCTTCAAGGTTTTGGTGAAAAGGACGTTGAGCCCGCTTCCACCGTCGATGAGGACCTTGTTGAGCTTGGAGCCCGCGACCACCGGCTTCAGGACGAGAGGGAACCGCCCTGGTTCGGAGAAGCTAGTCCATTGATCCGCGCGGGAGAAGGTAGTGGGTACCTCCGACCACCTGAGAGGGGTCGGGACCGCTGGTTCAATGCTCATGACTTCTCGACGAGTAGCCTTTTGCTCTCGTCTGCTGGGTAGTCCGCCGAAGAGGACGTTGACAGTCTTGTCGGGTTCCTGGAAGTCGTTGTTGTCTCCGTCGGTCTTCTTCTTGCCTTTCTTGTCGTGAGGGTGCGGTGGCTCTGGAGTACTCTTGAGTGCTCGCCTGAGTTGGTAGCACTGCTCGGTGGTGTGGTTGCCGTCCAGATGCCACAGGCACTTCTTCTTCAGCAAGTCTTTGAAGCCGCCGGAGTTCTTCTTCGAGTTCTCCTTCGCAGGGCGCTGGATAGCCGCGACAGTGTTGTCTGGCTTGCGCTTGCGGTTGGGACCCGAGTAGTAGTTGTTGTTGTTGTTGCGACCGCCTTGGTTCCCGTTGTTGCCGCTGCCGCCGCCCGTGTTCTGCTTGTTCTTGCCACGGATGGCATCGTACTTGGCGTTGGCCTTGTCTTCTTCATCCGCCCAGGACGTGATCATGTCCTTGAGGTGGGGGATGGACTTGGGGCGGCGGCGACCGAAGTCTTCAAAGGTGCGGCGGTGGTAGAGGCCGTCTTGGAAGAGGTCGATGACCTCCTTGTCGGTGACGTCGACTACGGTGGCGCGCTTGTCGAAGAAGCGGCGCATGTACTTGCGGAGGGTCTCGCCTTGTTCCTGCTTGACCATGGCCAGGTCCATGCGAGTACCCGATCGGCCCATGGCGCCCACGAAGTTGCTGGTGAACTGCTCCTTCAGCTGGTCCCACTTGTCGATCGAGTGCTTGTCCAGCGACTCGAGCCATGTGAGTGGAGCTTGGTCCAGGCAGAAGGGGAAGTAGAGGCACTTGGTGTCGTTGTTGCCGCCAGCGTTCTCGATGGAGAGGGCGTAGCACCTGAGCCACTGGATGGGGTCCTGCTTCGCGTCGTACTTGGTGATCCCCAAAGGCTTGAACTTGTTGGGGAGGAGCAAGTTGCAAAGTCGAGGTGAGAAGGCGGGGAAGCCGTCGTTGTCGCCTGCAGTGGCTGACTTCTTCCGCCGCAGCTCCTCAATCTTCTGGCGGGCGTCGTAGCCGCCCTGTGAGGCTCCGGAGGCGTGGCTGTTCGCGTGGTCTCGACCGCCGCGACTGCCGCCGCCGCCGGCCCTCCTGTTGGCTCCGTGGTTGGAGCTTCCGTCGTCGCTGCCGCCACCGTCAGGGTCACGGCCGCCGCCGCCATGGGCGCGGTGAGGGACGACCTCACGGTTGCTGTTGCCACCCTGTGAGGGTCCGCCGGCGTTTGCACGAGTACGGTTGGGCTGAGCTGGGAGCTCAGCTCGAGTGCGGTTGCGACCGAGGTCGGCGCTGCGACTTGTAGCTTCGTTGTCGCGGTGCCTAGCGGGAGGAGGCTGGTTGACCCTGTTGTCGACCCGCATGAAGTAAGCGTCTTCAACGAGCTTGGCGATGACTTCTCTGGCGCGTATTCCCTGAGCCTGGCGTGTGATCGCTGTGATCGACATGAGGCATTGCTCAGGGGTAGTGTGTACTCTGCTCTCGACCGCCTCGAGAGCTTCCGCAAGGTTGCGGATGGGGAGGTTGTCTCGGAGATGCCGGCGCCGTTCGTTGCGCTTCCTGTTACGCTCACGTCGAGCGTCCCTGTTGGCGGCGGTCTCGTCTGCAGGTGCATTAGCAGACAGCTCGTCTGAGGAGATGTCTTCAAGGTACTTGTCTTGAGCCGTCCCTAAAGGTCCTGGCGTGTCGCCGGCAGCCATGAAGACTTGGCGATCAGGGGTGCCAAGACTGGACTCAGAGCTCGCCACCTCAGTTGGGGTGTACGAGTCAGCTCGGGCAAGTGGTGTTCCCTCCTGGAACGGGAGCGAGTCGATGTAGGCGATGTAGCGTGAGTCTCCACTTATCAGGTCAGCGGGCTTGCGGTCTGGCCAGTAGACAAATCTCCCGGCAGGTGTGGACGTTATAACTAGCCCAGAGGCCGGCCCTGATAAGGGATGCTCGGTAGTGTTGTCCTCGGACTCGGGATCCTCTGGGTCCGACCCGAAGTCGAACTCGTACGCGGAATCCGAGTAGAAGCCCGAGAGGGGATTGGAGTCCGAAGCGTGGCCGGGGGCGGTGTCGGAGTCCGAGTTGTACTCGGGTACGGGCTCCTTGCCGGCCCGGCGCGAAGAGGGAGCCTCCGTGCGGGCCCCGCTGACGATGCGGGGGCCACGCGTGGAGTGCTCACGGGGTGGTGGGATCACATGCGATGGCTGAGTAGCCGGCTCGCATGCGATAGCCCACGGAGACGTCGAGTTCGAGTTGGAAACGGCCCCGAGCTCGAAGTCAGCGTGATGGTTGAAAAGCGAAATTTCGCCGAACTTGCCGGCGAGTTCGCCTGTGACAACTTCAGGAAGCGTCACAAAGCCGGTCTCCGGGTTGGGCGGCATGGTGAGGCGGCGCTGGAAAGATCCCGCGCCGTCAGCGGTGCAGACCCAAGCGCCGAAAACGAAGGTGTCGCCGCGGTTGAAGGCGACGGTTGGCTTGAAGTAGACAGGAGCCGTCGAGTTCGCCATGTGATCTCGGGCGAGATCCCCTACCTGGCGCGCCAGCTGTCGGTGTTTTAGACCGGCAACCTACTAAGGGGAGTACCCGAAGTAGATGAATGTGGCCTCGCCGAGATCGGTAACTCGAAGGAAGAGACACGTGGCACACAATTTAGACAGGTTCGGGCCGCGAGGTGCGTAATACCCTACGTCCTGTATGCTGCGTAGCTCTGGATTGATTGGGTACGATTACAAGACGGTGCAATTGTACGTCGTGAGATGAGATCATGAGAGAGGGGTCCCTGCCTCGCCTTATATAGTCCGGGAGGCAGGGTTACAAGTCGGAGTAGGGAGAGAGTACTAGTCGAGTACGTCTAGGAGTCTTCCATACAGTGCGGGACATGTACAGCTTCCTAACCGAGTACTTCTCCTCCGTAGTCCTTGTGCTTCACGCCATCAGGTGCCGTGTAGCGCAAGTCGGGCAGTCCCAGGGGCCCACCGAGTAGTCGGTCCTGGTACCCACCGAGGTAGTGGGCCCAGGGAGGTCCATACGACACCTTGCAGAAGGGGGTGCTTTCTGTCTAATTTAATCTATGCCCCCATGTTTCTCATTTGTTCCCATAGCAAGCATCCACGTTTCACACTTCTTACCAAGGGGGAATTCCATAGGGTCTATTATCAAGCTGTTGTTCCGAGTATGTGGTGCTCGCTTGTAAGCTGGTGCTAACTTGACCGTTCAATCCATTGGTTGCCCCATGTAGCTACAACTTGTTATAATATCTTAATCCTCTGCGACTCGGCTATTCGTATAGCTTCGAGTTTTTGGGTCTTCATCCAACTGCTGAGCTACGACATCTTAGGAGTCTCCGACTCCTTCATCCAAACTTATGTGTGCCGGTTCCATATAGTAGACTGCCAGTTTCCTTATATTGGCACACTTGGATTCAAGATCTTAACTCCTCATTATCCTCGGAGTAGGCACCTAGTGTCATCCAAGCTCCGTTTCAAGCAAGAGGTGGAAGGGCGCATCCTGTTGTTGTATTGTTGTAGCATCATCTGTATGCAGACTTCATGTATCACGGGGACAGTCTGATCAGTATGTGATAGATTGAGATCCAAAGTAGGGTCAACCATGTTGGCATAACATCACACTGAAGAGTCACCAGGGATATTCCAACTAAGTCTTGTAGATTCAGCTTCATCTCGTCCTCGTACTCCGTTTTCACAGGTGTCAATGACGTAGTTTTCTTTCCCTTGTATCAGACATCACCCCGCAGAGTTGCAGGGTCTTGAAGCATGCGACACATGTTGTTCTCCTTAGGTCACCAACTGAGCGACGGGGTAGTTAGTGAGTCAGTTAGTGAGAAATCAAGGATGTAATAGTAGATTTCAAGGGGTTTATATAAGAGTCAAGGAGTATACACTCCATCAAGAATATTCAGGCTGTCCTAAACTATCGGCCATTGCTAGGGCTCGTCCTACGGTCAAGTACGGCTCTGATACCACCTGAAACGAATCGAATTTCCGCGAACGGAAACCCGACTCTCTGCACCTCCGTGATAGTCCCAGGAAGAGGCTATCACGTGCAATCCCTGTCTCAAGTGGTACAAATCCATACAACATGGAAATAAAAGAAGAATTACATAATATTATTACAACATCAGAGTACAACTCTTCAGCACAAGCCGGGTACAAGTCCAACAGGACTGAATCAAGAAAGGTAAAACACCTACACAGCGGATCTATAGAAGCGAAGCGTCTCCAACTCCACAGGCAAACTCGAGCATTGGACCAGCTCTAGTCTTCACACCTTCATCGTTGAAGTTGTAGTCATAGACGGTTACCAAGTCTGAAATGCCAGCATCTACCCGATAAGCGGGTAGGTCATGTCAGCTTCCCAACAAAGAGCAAAAGCGGTGGTTGAATCTAATATGCATGGATAAAACCTATATCTGGCTGTAGAAAGTTATGCATGCAGCAGCATGGAAGCAACATCAAGGTATGCAGAATAAGCAGCGAGGTCCACACCTCCGGGAGGTCCACACCTCTAGGGTCCACACCCCTCAACAAGGGAAGTCCACACCAAAGCACTGAATCACACCCGCGATCCAGCTCCCAACTCTCATCTGCGATGTGGGGCCCACCTGCTCCTATCCCCACATCTCAACGGCCTCAGGCCGGGCTCACTCACTCGGGGGAGAGAAGAAGCACAAGAAAAGAGTCTAGCCAGGTGAGAGATCAGAAGACTGTCCATAACCAGTGGACACGGACTATAGCTATAGGTTTAAACACTCTGCAGAGGTTGTACAACTGTACCCGCCCGAATAGAGCCCGGATGGTAGCGAACCATCCGAAACCCTACCATACGGCTGGAGTCCAAGTAAGTGGATAGTACCCTCCTGCGTCTCCGAGTCTGGAGCAGGCTCCGCTGTAGAGCTCATACTGCCAGCGAGAGGTCCCTCGAAGCTGTGGAACCCTTCCCCGGCCTTGCCGGGGCGAAGTCTTCTAAGGAGGAAAGCCGTCTCCCGACACGATCACACTGATCCACCTACAGGAGGGGTGCTATCCACTACGAGTCTCACCCCGCACCCCCGCCGTTATCAAGGCAGGCGGTTTGTATGGTAAAAGTCCACTGAAGCGAGGTCAGCTGACGATCGGTCCTCAAGGGCCGAGAGCGAGGACTCACCATCTCCATCCTGTCCGACACACCGCTCGGGCGAGAGGCCAGATCACATCTCCCCGAGGTAGGCATTCACAAGTAACCAAACGGCTCGCTCTCGCCAGTAACACGTCAAGGAAGAACACACCCAGAACTCACGCTAGAACACACCGAGATCTCCCACATCTCAGTCCAAACCCAGAGAACCATCCATAATCAAGCAATAAAAGTATGGATAGTGTGTATATGGGACTAGCTAGGGGTCTGTAGCTAGTCCCGAGGTAGGTAAAGCAAGGAAACAGGATATATCAAATATCAAGGCGTGGCTAAACAAATGGCTATGCAATCCATCAAATTAAGTAACATAAATATAGCACTAGCAACTAATAGCATGCATGCGTTCTACATGGTTGGGAGTGACATGACACCTGCGCAGTAGTCGTCGTAGAGTAGTAGAGGTTGAGCGTCCTCTCGGGCAAAGTCGTGGTAGTCGCGTCTCCTTAGTCGTCACAGCTCAGGTCTTCAACAAGACCACAAGCCTACATGAGATGCGACGCGGAAATAAATAACGAGCATTCATCTAATGCAAAAACATCAATAAGAACCAATTTAGAAGATCCAAATAAACTCCAAAGTAAATACAAGCAACACTGGTTTAAACTAGTGAAAATAAAGCAATTGGTTGTATAACAAAAGCAGTTTAAACAAGTTAGTTTTATATACTAGAAAACATGGTAGGGTCAAGAGTTAGTTCAAAGATAGTTTACGGGTCTCACGGCTAAGATCTTGGGTGAAACAAGCTCGCAAGCGGAAAGTGGAGAGGATGAGATCAAGCACTTGCTAGGTTTTAGCTCACAGAGGATTGAAGCGTTAGCGCAACGGATGATGATAGCAAGGCGAGATTGGAGATAAACTAGGAGAGGCATTATCATGCCAAGATATGCGGCAACAACTCTAAGGATGTGAAAGGATCAACTTGTGACCGATATCGGGTGGCGAAGAGGTAAGGTGTGCTTAAGAGCGCTACAAGGCAAGTACTGGTGATGCCGCAACGTCCATGGCAAGGCAGCTAGGTTGTGGCTCGGGGTTGCCGAGCGTGAAGCAGAGGCCTCTGCTCACGACACGGCCGTCCATCACGTGCGACATCCTGGTTTCAAGCACATGGCACGGTACACGCTTCACAGCACGAAGCCAAGTGGAGCGAGAGCGGATATGCGTGAAGCAGCAGAGAGGGGAGGCAAAGGTGTAGAAAAGGTAGGCGATGAGTTAATGGGGTAGGTTTCCTATCCGCGACACGCCAATGGTTAGTTGCGGGGCTCCGGCGTCCCAGACCCACATTGGAACAGTGGTGGGCAGCGGCCACGAATTCTACACCAAGTATGTGGGGCAAAAGGGTTTGGTTCAAGGGCCAGAGAGGATAGAGATAGGGTAGCAGCGAGCGGCTCGGAATTATGAAACCAACGCAAGTGGTTTCATAATTTTCGGAGCTCCAGACAATTAGTTATGAATTTTTGAAGGAAAAGGGGTTTATAAATCATTTATTAAAACCTTTGTTAAAACATAAAAGGATTTTATAAAACAGGATGACATCAGCATGATGTCAGTCAGTGGGCTGGATTAGGTCCATCGGACTTAGCCCATTGGGCCAAACAAACCAAGCCCATGCGTTCCCCCTGAACAAAAATCCAAAGTTCACTGGTTAAAAGGAAAAGGGCCAAGATGGGTTAACACAGGCCGGTCAGCCCACTATCTCCGCGGACTCGCACCAGAGAAGTCTGGTGGCGGTCCTTGGGGTTTTCTGAGATGCATGGCATACCCTTGTCGTCCATGCCTTTCTCGGTGCGCACCCAGCGGCGACAGTGCACAGCGTCCGGCGACGACGGGGATTCCGGTGCTAGCGCGAGCGGATGCTAGTGACTACTAGGACCTGACGACTTCACTGGCGCAGCCATGGCCCTGGGGGCGAGCTCATTGGCCGTCGCGGCGCGGCATGGCGTGGCGGCACTCTTGGCGCGTCGCAGAGGCGACATGGCGACAGCGGCGGCTTCGGTCTCGCGCAACGCCTGTCCTTGCGCTAGGGGGCGCTGGACGCGGACGCACGCGCGCGCGTAGGCGCGTAGCGCGGCAGCGCACTAGGCATGACGCGGCACTGGACGACGATGATGAAGGATCAGATGGCGACTAGAGAGGGGGGAGTGAATAGGAGCCGGTAAAAATTCTTCTCAAAGAACCCGGCCTATACCCTAGTCAAAACCCGGTCACACACAAGCGATGGATCGAATCACACGCCAATCGCCAAGACAACGAGGTTATGGATCAACCTCTAGTCTTAGGAACGATTCCTTGAAGCACACGCGGAAGCACGAGAAAAGAAGGGAGGAATCGAACCAAGAAGCAAAGCTGCCAGCCTCGGGCGGACTGTCCGGCCAGGCGGGGCGGACTGTCCGCAAAGGCCGCGCGGACAGTCCGGCCAGGTGCCGCGGACAGTCCGCAGGGGACACGCGGACCGTCCGGCCAGGAGCCGCGGACCGTCCGTTAAAGAGAACAAAACCACCAGAACCAACCCGAGAAAAACGGACCGTCCGCGAATGCCAGGCGAACCGTCCGCGCGGGTCCCGGACCGTCCGCTACTGAAGCTCGGACCGTCCGCAAACCGGATGCAACGAAAACCTAAAACAAAACTGGATCAAACCGAAACGAAACAAGAACACGAAGAACACTGCGACGAACTGGGACGGCGCGGACTGTCCGCCTGGTCCTCGCGGACCGTCCGCGAGGTGCGGACAGAGCAGAAAAACTGCACGACCCCAAAAGTCAACACCTCCTATCCATCACTCGATCTCCCAAACGGTAGAAGCTGTTGAGACAAGAGTTTGGGGACATGAAAAGCGTCAACCAAGGATGCTATACCCCAAACATCTCGCCTCCTAACTCCCTAAATCACCGGGAATCGCGGATCCTTTGAACACCACCGAAAACTAGAGCTCCGACCGAAAATCCTTGAATCGAAGTTGTTTCCCGGCGTTTGAGGGCACAAGATCAATCACAAAGGTGCACAAGGCATCCATCCATGTTTCCCTCAAAGAAATCCGTGGAGAAACCAACTCAAATTCGCGGAATCACACCAAGAACAAAGGCACGAAAATAAGCACAAAAATACCACGAAAAACACAACTCCGAATCTTCTATACAAACAAGGAAAGATTCACAAGGTCTAGCATGCCGCCCTAGCATCCAACCCTCTCAACAAATCTCACATGAAGCTCCACAAGGTCACGATCGGAGGCAAAACGAAGCTCCATGTGCTTGTCGCACTCGTAGGCAAGCTCCTTATAATCTAACTCGAGTACCTGGCGGGCCTCCTGCTCCCGGTAGAAGAGATTCTTCAGATCCGTCTCTGAAGTCTTCAACTGCTCTAACCGGGTTTCAAGCTCTGCAAACAACAAGGAAAAGCGGGTTAGACTACCTCTCGACCTCCAACAAGCACTCAATGTCGGTGTTTTAGACCGGCAACCTACTAAGGGGAGTACCCGAAGTAGATGAATGTGGCCTCGCCGAGATCGGTAACTCGAAGGAAGAGACACGTGGCACACAATTTAGACAAGTTCGGGCCGCGAGGTGCGTAATACCCTACGTCCTGTATGCTGCGTAGCTCTGGATTGATTGGGTACGATTACAAGATGGTGTAACTGTACGCCGTGAGATGAGATTGGATGCTAGAGAAGGGTCCCTGCCTCGCCTTATATAGTCCGGGAGGCAGGGTTACAAGTCGGAGTAGGGAGAGAGTACTAGTCGGGTACGTCTAGGAGTCTTCCATACAGTGCGGGACATGTACAGCTTCCTAACCGAGTACTTCTCCTCTGTAGTCCTTGTGCTCCACGCCATCAGGTGCCGTGTAGCGCAAGCCGGGTAGTCCCAGGGGCCCACCGAGTAGTCGGTCCTGGTACCCACCGAGGTAGTGGGCCCAGGGAGGTCCATACGACAAGCCCCCGAGTACTTTGTAGTCAAGAAGGATAGCTTCAAGTAGTCTTGACGGCCTTAACGAGTAGTCCTCAAGCGTCCCCGAGTACTACAAGTCAAAAGTCCTCAAGAGTAGTCGAAGCATCCCGAGGCTGGAATGTACTCCAGCTGATGTTTGAGCAATCTTGAAGTCTTCTCGAGTAGTCCCAAGCGTCCTCAAGTGCTGCCCTCGAAGGTCTTCAACAATGCCCGTGTTGTCTTGAAACCGAAGCTGATATGGAAGTGCGATTGCAAAATCGCACTCCATACGGAGTAGCCCCCGAGCCTTAGGTTGAGTCGTAGGTTCTGGCTGAGGATCCATCTGAAGTTTCGGCAAGAATATCCCGAAAAATCCAGAGAAAAAACCGAAGGACACGTGGCACGGAGCCCCCGAGCCTTGAGTCGAGTACTTCCTCTCGAATTGAAGGGTCATCTTGTAGAATGTGTCCTGAGATGCTCCTGAGTCTTGTCGCTTCCCAGGTAGTCGAATAGAAGTAGCCGAGCCCCCGAGCTGAGGCGCGTCGACTAGTTGAAGTTGAAGAGTCACGCGCGGCCGCTGAGTCAGCCGAGCGCGAACTTATCCATCCGGCCGTTGGAGGGCCGCGTTGACTTATAAATAGAAGCCAAATCCCTTAGGGTTTTTCACCATACGCAGCTGTAGCCATTCAAACACATCTTGGCCAGAAAATCGCCACCAGTGCGCGCCGCCTCCGCTGAGTGAAGTGTAGATCCGAGCGCGCCGCCAGAGAGAGCCACCGCGGTAGCCCCCGAGCGAATGCGCGTGAAGACCCCGTGCACTTGGAGGATGAAGCCATCTCCGTCCAAGACCGCGAAGGCCGCCGGCGGGAAGAAGAGGAGCCGCGACGAAGCCGCCGGATCTGCCGCAGGGGCAGCACCGCCGATGTCTCCACCGCGGCCAGATCCGAACCGCGAATGGAAGAAGTCGAAGGCGAAGACCGAAGATCTGCTAGCCCTCCTCAACAGCGGTTTCATCCGGGAGAAGGAAGTGGACATGTGGAGGGCCGCCGCCGGGGATCCATATCCGATGGAGAAGAATGAAGACGAGATCCCAATGTTCGCGCGATTCGCGGAGCGCGGGCTCTCACTCCCGGCGAGCAACTTCTTCAAGGGGCTCATGGGGTACTATGGCATCGAGTACCTCAACCCCAACGGTATTTTTCACACCGCCGTCTTCGTTCATTTCTGCGAAGCTTTTCTGGGGATCAAGCCCCATTGGATCTTGTTCCGGAAGTTCTTCCGGGTGAAGCCGCAACCAAGCGCCAGCAACCCGCGGGTAGTCGGAGGAGCGGGAATCCAGATGCGGGAGGACGCCGCCGAGCAGTACCTCTCGTACAAGCTCATCGACTCCAACCAAGACTGGAAGGCCAAGTGGTTCTACATCACGAACCACCATCCGGGGTTGCCGAAGCCAAGCGGGAAGCAGCCCAAGCATCGCCCGTGGTGGAACACGGAGCCGACGATGCAGGAGGGGATCCAGCTCCCCGAGTTGTTGGCGCGGATCAAAGCGCTAAGGGAAGCCGGGCTGAGGGCCGAGCACGTGGCCTTCAGCTTCATGAAGCGCAGGGTGCAGCCACTGATGGCTCGCGACACCCTAGGATTCGAGTACACCGGCGACGACGATACGTCGCGGATGCCTGGAGACGAAGTCGACGACGACGACATTGTCGATAGGCTAGCACAGATCTTCAAGGACATGCCACCGTACACGGCGTGCCCCGTCCCGGAGTACTCCGCCGCGCGCCCGCCAAAGGAGGTAAGAAGCCGTACCCCGTGCCGAGTACCCATCCCGTGTGAGTAGGCGTACTGATAAGTTGTGTCTTGCAGGACGACTTGAAGAAGTTCGTCTCCGAGCCACCGCCGCCCCCTCAGGAAGTCGAGACCCCAGAGGAGGGGAAGACCAAGGCCAAGGAGCGGCGGGAGGTCGGCGAAGGAGACGACACCGTTGTGGTGGAGGACACGTCCGACGAGGATGACGACGAGGAGACACTGCAGGACCGCTTCCAGCTGCGGTCGAGGTTCAGCCGTCCTAGCCTACCTCACGTTCCCCTCGTGCAGGATCCACCGGCTAGCCTAGAGGCTAGTCTGGCCGCGCCGCCGCGGAAGCCGCGCAATGCGTCCCGCAAGCGCGTGTCGAAGAAGTTGAAGGTCACCGAGACCACGTCCCCAGAGGTAAGCCGTCTTGAGTAGTGTGGTCGAGTACTAGTGTCTCGAGTTGATGTATTGACGACTGAGCTTCCTTGCTTGCAGGAGGTGCCGCCTACGGAGCCCGTTGATCAGGGCGACGAAGGCGAGTGGGACACGGTGGGGGAGGTCACTGGGAGTCGTAGCCCAGCCCCCACTGTTGAAGAACTCCTAGCGCAGATGGAGCGCCAGCCCTCTGCTCGTCAAGAGAGCACGGAGCCCGCAGCTGCCGCTGCGGAAGAAGTGGTGGCCGCAGAAGCGCAGGAGAGCGCTGCACCGGCTGCTGGTACTGCAGAAGGGGCAGCGGCCGCAGAGGCGCAAGAGGAGGCGCCCGCCGAGGCTGGACTGGTGGACATCGCCAGCATCCTCGGCGCCCCGACCGTGACGATAGTCCGGTCAAGCCTGTAGGTGTTGGATCTTCCCGAGTAGTACTTGATGTGGTAGTCTTGCTTGACTGACAATCGACTTGTGTACTCTGCAGGAAGTCGACGGATCTGTCCTGGGAGGGGGATGAACCCTCTGCAGCGGTGGCGGAAGAAGAAGCCGCGCCGCCCGCCGAGGAGTCCGCTCCCACCCCTCAGGCGGAGCCCGAAGCGCCGGCTGCTGAGGCTACGTTGCCTGAAGCCAGCGTTGTCGAAGGTGAGTACTCTGCTGAGGCTGTAGTACCCCCCAAAGAGTAGTCGTAGTCGTCAGATGACGCTGATGCACTTGTCTTCTCGTTGACAGGCGCTGAAGCCGAAGGGAGCGAAATCCCAGCGGCGGTGCCCATGGGGAATTTGACACCAGAGGTGCAGGGGGCCACTGGGGGAGCCCCCGAGCTGATGGAGGTGGCCGCCGGAGAGGCCGCCGCGGCGACCGGAGGAGAGGAGGCCACCGCGCAGCCAGAACCCGCTCTGGAGGTGGTCGTTCGCTCCCCAGAGATCCAAGACGCGGAGCCCATCCGCTCTGCGCCGATGACCGAAGCCGCCACGAGTAGTCGCGGCGGGGTCGAACTGTTGGCGGACGACTTGGTCGACCCGGCAACGGTGGCTCGGCATCTGGAGGCGGTCCGCCAAGCCGAGCAGTGGATGAAGGTGAGTAGTCGTAACTCTTGGAGTAGTCAATCCTTTAGCGTTGAGTACCCATCTGACGCATGTTATCTGTGCAGGACGTCGTGGAGAGGTCCGGCGAGAAGTCCAGCATGCTTCAAGGCTTTGGCGACGCGATGCTTCGAGCTAAGGCGCTGGAGGACCAAGCTTGATACCGCCTTCACCAAATACCACAACGACATCTAGGAGATGCAGGCGAAGAGCGACGACTTGGTGCGGAAGAACAAGTCACTCCGCAACAAGAACAAAGGTACACCACTTGTCTTGTTGAGTGTCGTATGGACCTCCCTGGGCCCACTACCTCGGTGGGTACCAGGACCAACTACTCGGTGGGCCCCTGGGACTACCCGGCTTGCGCTACACGGCACCTGATGGCGTGAAGCACAAGGACTACGGAGGAGAAGTACTCGGTTAGGAAGCTGTACATGTCCCGCACTGTATGGAAGACTCCTAGACGTACCCGACTAGTACTCTCTCCCTACTCCGACTTGTAACCCTGCCTCCCGGACTATATAAGGCGAGGCAGGGACCCTTCTCTAGCATCCAATCTCATCTCACGGCGTACAGTTACACCATCTTGTAATCGTACCCAATCAATCCAGAGCTACGCAGCATACATGACGTAGGGTATTACGCACCTCGCGGCCCGAACCTGTCTAAATTGTGTGCCACGTGTCTCTTCCTTCGAGTTACCGATCTCGGCGAGGCCACATTCATCTACTTCGGGTACTCCCCTTAGTAGGTTGCCGGTCTAAAACACCGACAGCTGGCGCGCCAGGTAGGGGCTCTCGCCCGAGATCACATGGCGAACTCGACGGCTCCTGTCTACTTCAAGCCAACCGTCACCTTCAACCGTGGCGACACCTTCGTCTTCGGCGCTTGGGTCTGCACTGCTGACGGCGCGGGGTCCTTCCAGCGCCGCCTCACCATGCCGCCCAACCCGGAGACCGGCTTCGTGACGCTTCCAGAAGTTGTCACAGGCGAGCTCGCCGGCAAGTTCGGCGAAATTTCGCTCTTCGATCGTCACGCTGACTTCGAGCTCGAGTCCGTCTCCAACTCGAACTCGACGTCTCCATGGGCTATCGCATGCGAGCCGGCTACTCAGCCAACGCACGCGGTCCCACCACCCCGTGAGCGCTCCACGCGTGGTCCCCGCATCCTCAGCAGGACCCGCAAGGAGGCTCCTCCTTCGCGCCGGGCCGGCAAGGAGCCCGTACCCGAGTACAACTCGGACTCCGACACCGCCACCGGCCATGCTTCGGACTCCAACCCCCTCTACGGGTTCTACTCAGATCCTGCATACGAGTTCGACTTCGGGTCGGACCCAGAGGATCCCTAGTCCGAGGACAACTCCACTGAGCATCCCTTATCAGGGCCGGCCTCCGGGCTGGTTATAACATCCACACCGGCCGGCAGATTCGTCTACTGGCCAGACCGCAAGCCCACCGACCTGATAAGCGGAGACTCACGCTACGTCGCCTACATCGACTCGCTCCCGTTCCAGGAGGGAACACCGCTAGCCCGGGCTGACTCGAACACACCAACTGAGGTGGCAGCTTCTGAGTCCAGCCTTGGCACCCCTGATCGCCAAGTCTTCATGGCTGCCGGCGACACCCCAGGACCTTCAGGGACGGCTCAAGACAAGTACCTTGAAGACATCTCGTCTGACGAGCTCTCTGCTGATGCTCCAGCAAACGAGACCCCCGCAGACAGAGACGCTCGACGCGAGCGTAACAGGAAGCGCAACGAACGTCGCCGACGCCTCCGCGACAACCTCCCCATCCGCAACCTCGCGGAAGCTCTCGAGGCGGTCGAGAGCAGAGTACACACTACCCCTGAGCAATGCCTCATGTCGATCACAACGATCGCACGCCAGGCCCAGGGAATTCGCGCCGGGGAGGTCATCGCCAAGCTCGCTGAAGACGCCTACTTCATGCGGGTTGACAACAGGGTCAACCAGCCTCCTCCCGCCAGGCACCGCGACAACGAAGCTACAAGTCGCAGCGCCAACAACGGTCCCAACCGCACCCGAGCTGAGCTCCCAGCCCAGCCCAACCGTACTCGCTCCAACGCCGGCGGACCTCCACAGGGTGGCAACAGCAACCGCGAGGTCGTCCCTCACCGTGCTCCAGCCGGCGGCGGCGGCCACGACCCTGACGGCGGCGGCAGCGACGGTGGAAGCTCCAACCATGGAGCCAACAGGAGGGTCGGCGGCGGCGGCAGTCGCGGCGGCCGAGGCCACGCGAACAGCCACGCCTCTGGTGCCTCACAGGGCGCCTACGATGCCCGTCAGAAGATTGAAGAGCTGCAGCGGAAGAAGTCGACCACCGCAGGCGACAACGACGACTTCCCCGCCTTCTCACCTCGACTTCGCAACTTGCTCCTCCCCGACAAGTTCAAGCCTTTGGGGATCACCAAGTACGATGCGAAGCAGGACCCCATACAGTGGCTCAGGTGCTACGCCCTCTCCATCGAGAACGCTGGCGGCAACAACGACACCAAGTGCCTCTACTTCCCCTTCTGTCTGGACCAAGCTCCACTCACATGGCTCGAGTCGCTGGACAAGCACTCAATCGACAAGTGGGACCAGCTGAAGGAGCAGTTCACCAGCAACTTCGCGGGCGCCATGGGCCGATCGGGTACTCACATGGACCTGGCCATGGTCAAGCAGGAACAAGGCGATACCCTCCGCAAGTACATGCGCTGCTTCTTCGACAAGCGCGCTACCGTGGTCGACGTCACCGACAAGGAGGTCATCGACCTCTTCCAAGACGGCCTCTACCACCGCCGCACCTTCGAAGACTTCGGTCGTCGCCGCCCCAAGTCCATCCCCCATCTCAAGGACATGATCACGTCCTGGGCGGATGAAGAAGACAAGGCCAACGCCAAGTACGACGCCATCCGTGGCAAGAACAAGCAGAACGCGGGCGGCGGCAGCGGCAACAACGGGAACCAGGGCGGTCGCAACAACAACAACAACAACTACTCGTGTCCCAACCGCAAGCGCAAGCCAGACAACACTGTCGCGGCTATCCAGCGCCCTGCTAAGGAGAACTCGAAGAAGAACTCCGGCGGCTTCAAAGACTTGCTAAAGGAGAAGTGCCCGTGGCATCTAAACGGCAACCACACCACCGAGCAGAGCTACCAACTCAGGCATGCACTCAAGGGTACTCCAGAGCCACCGCACCCTCACGACAAAAAGGGCAAGAAGAAGAACGACGGAGATAACAACGACTTCCAGGAACCCGACAAGACCGTCAACGTCCTCTTCGGCGGACTACCCAGCAGGCGGGAGCAAAAGGCTACCCGTCGAGAAGTCATGAGCATTGAACCAGCGGTCCCGACCCCTCTCAGGTGGTCGGAGGTACCCATTACCTTCTCCCGCGCGGATCAATGGACCAGCTTCTCTGAACCAGGACGGTTTCCCCTCGTCCTGAAGCCGGTGGTCGCGGGCTCCAAGCTCAACAAGGTCCTCATCGACGGTGGAAGCGGGCTCAACGTCCTTTTCACCAAGACCTTGAAGAAGATGAAGCTCGACATCACCCACATGCTCACCAAGAGCAACACGCCCTTCTACGGCATCGTCCCCGGCAACGCGGCTATCGCACTGGGCTCAGTGGTCCTGCCAGTTACCTTCGGGGAATCTCGGGACAACTATCGTACCGAGTACATCAAGTTCGAGGTCGCGGACTTCGAGACTTCCTACCATGCCATCCTCGGCAGACCGGCCATCGCCAAGTTCATGGCGGTGCCCCACTACACCTACTTGGTACTCAAGATGCCAAGCCCAGCGGGTGTACTCTCTCTTCAAGGGGACTTGAAGATCTCCCACGACTGCGACACAGAAGCCGTGGAGATCGCCTCTACGAATCAAGTACCCAACGCTATGATGGAGGTTTACGCTGCGTCGAAGAAGCTTGCTACAAGTGAACTCGACATCCCGGAGAAGTCTGACAACGCCAACAAGCCTCAGCCAGCTGAGGAGGTTCTCGTCAAGACGATCGACCTCGGAACAGGCGACTCCAGCAAGACCACCACCATTGGGGCCGGCCTCGACCCCAAATAGGAAGACGCGCTCATCAACTTCCTCCGGGCTAACCGCGACATCTTCGCGTGGAAGCCAGCGGACATGCCAGGAGTGCCCAGGGAGTTGATTGAGCACTGCCTCAATGTCGATCCTAAGGCCACCCCCAAGCGACAACACCTCCGACGCTTTGCCGACGACAGACGGGACGCCATCAAGAAGGAACTCGCCAAACTACTCGCGGCTGGCTTCATCAGAGAAGTCTTCCATCCTGAGTGGCTCGCCAACCCTGTCCTCATCCGCAAGAAGAACTCGAACGAGTGGAGGATGTGCGTCGACTACACCGACCTCAACAAGCACTGCCCCAAGGACCCCTTCGGGTTGCCGCGGATTGATCAAGTCATCGACTCCACGGCGGGCTGCGACCTACTCTGCTTCCTCGACTGCTACTCCGGGTACCACCAGATCGCGATCAAGGAAGAAGACCAGGAGAAGACCGCGTTCATCACCCCGTTTGGCGCGTACTGCTACACGACCATGTCCTTCGGGTTGAAGAACGCCGGCGCTACCTACCAACGAGCTATCCAGGCCTGCTTCAAGAAGCAGCTCAACAAGAATGTCGAAGCCTACGTGGATGACGTAGTCGTCAAGACCAGAAACTCCAGTACCCTCATCGACGACCTTGAAGAGACTTTCGCATCCCTGCGCGAGTACCGCTGGAAGCTCAACCCGAACAAGTGCGTCTTCGGCGTACCTTCGGGCAAACTACTCGGCTTCATCATCAGCCAACGCGGCATCGAAGCCAACCCCGAGAAGATCTCCGCCATCACCAGCATGAAAGCTCCCACGTGCATCAAAGACGTCCAGAAGCTGACCGGGTGCATGGCGGCACTGAACAGATTCATCTCGAAGCTTGGAGAACGGGGGCTCCCCTTCTTCAAACTACTCAAGCACCAAGAGAAGTTCGTGTGGACCCCAGAGGCGGATCAAGCCCTTGCCCAGCTCAAGGACTTCCTATCGAAGCCACCGATCCTCACGGCTCCTCGCAAAGGCGAGCAGCTACTGCTCTACCTCGCTGCGACTACTCATGTGGTCAGTACTGCCATCATCGTCGAGCGGCAGGAAGACGGCCACGCCTACCCAGTCCAGCGCCCAGTCTACTTCGTCAGCGAGGTCCTATCAGAGTCCAAGGCACGCTATCAGCCTGTGCAGAAGCTCCTGTACGCAGTACTCATCACCTCGCGGAAGCTACGACACTACTTCCAGGAGTACTCGATCTCCGTCGTCACCGACTACCCGCTCGGCGACATCCTGCGGAACCAAGATGCTACTGGAAGAATCTCCAAGTGGGCAGTCGAGCTCGGCGCCCTCACCATCGACTTCAAGCCACGCACAGCCATCAAGTCGCAGGCGCTAGTCGACTTCATGGCGGAGTGGCGGGAGAACCAGCTACTTACTCCAACCGTGCGACCAGAGCATTGGGTGATGTACTTCGACGGCTCACTCAACCTCGAGGGCGCAGGTGCAGGGGTACTCCTGATTTCTCCAACGGGCGAACAACTCAAGTACGTCCTGCAGATCTTTTGGAAGGTCTCAAACAACGAAGCCGAGTACGAAGCTCTCCTACACGGGCTCCAACTCGCGGCTTCACTGGGCATCAAGCGGCTACTAGTCTACGGCGACTCCGCAGTGGTCATCAACCAAGTCAACAAGTCCTGGGACCGCAACAAGGAGAACATGGACGCCTACTGCCTAGAAGTCCGCAAGCTCGAGAACAAGTTCTATGGTCTCGAGTTCCACCACATCGTCCGCGACAACAACGTTGCAGCGGACGTCCTGTCGAAGCTTGGATCTACCCGCGCTCAAGTACCAGCGGGTGTCTTTGTTCACGAGCTTCACGCGCCATCCATCCCAGAGCCGGCGCCACCGACCACTGTCCCAGCGCACCCACCGGCTGGACAGGAGGTCATGATGATCGACGTGGACTGGAGGCAACCCTTCATCGACTACCTCAGCGAGCAGAAGGTTCCCTCGGACAAGAACTCGGCCGAGCAGCTCATCCGCCGCGCCAAGTCCTACGTCCTCGTCGGAGACAAGCTTTACAAGCGGGGCGCATCTTCTGGAGTGCTCATGAAGTGCGTCCCCAGCCAAGAAGGCAAGGACATCTTGGAGGAGATCCACATTGGCGCGCTCGACTTGTCCGTTGGCCCGAGGATGGGCAACTGAGACATATCGGACGTCGATCCCTCTGTTCTCGCAGTACTCCCAGAACTGGTGGTTGTTGAAGTTGGAGCCCAGGTCTGTGATGATGCGGTGGGGTAGTCCGTAGCGATGCACGAATTCATCCAGGAAGTCGAGTACTCTGTCAGCCTTGGGGCATGTGACCGGCTTGACCTCGATCCACTTGGTGAACTTGTCGATGGCCACCAGTACTCTGTTGAAACCACCTGGCGCAGGTGGCAGTGGCCCAATCATGTCAAGCCCCCAGCAAGCGAAGGGCCAGGTTGGCGGTATGGTGACTAGCTTGTAGGCTGGGACGTGTTGCTGCTTGGCGAAGTATTGGCATCCTTGGCACCTTCTGACGAGTTCTTCCGCGTCGCCCAGAGCTGTGGGCCAGTAGAAAGCTTGCCGGAAGGCCTTGCTGACCAGCGTGCGGGAGGACGCGTGGTTGCCGCAGACGCCCTTGTGGATCTCCTCCAAGATGTCCTTGCCTTCTTGCCTGGGGACGCACTTCATGAGTACTCCAGAAGATGCGCCCCGCTTGTAAAGCTTGTCTCCGACGAGGACGTAGGACTTGGCGCGGCGGATGAGCTGCTCAGCCAAGTTCTTGTCCGAGGGAACCTTCTGCTCGCTGAGGTAGTCGATGAAGGGTTGCCTCCAGTCCACGTCGATCATCATGACCTCCTGTCCAGCTGGTGGATGCGCTGGGATAGTGGTCGGTGGCGCCGGCTCCGGGATGGATGGCGCGTGAAGCTCGTGGACGAAGACACCCGCTGGTACTTGAGCGCGAGTAGAACCGAGCTTTGACAGGACGTCCGCTGCAACGTTGTTGTCACGGACGATGTGGTGGAACTCGAGACCGTAGAACTTGTTCTCGAGCTTGCGGACTTCTAGGCAGTAGGCGTCCATGTTCTCCTTGTTGCGGTCCCAGGACTTGTTGACTTGGTTGATGACCACTGCGGAGTCGCCGTAGACTAGTAGCCGCTTGATGCCCAGTGAAGCCGCGAGGCGGAGCCCGTGTAGGAGAGCTTCGTACTCGGCTTCGTTGTTTGAGACCTTCCAGAAGATCTGTAGGACGTACTTGAGTTGTTCGCCCATTGGAGAGATCAGGAGTACCCCTGCACCTGCGCCCTCGAGGTTGAGTGAGCCGTCGAAGTACATCACCCAATGCTCTGGTCGCACGGTTGGAGTAGGTAGCTGATTCTCCCGCCACTCCGCCATGAAGTCGACTAGCGCCTGCGACTTGATGGCTGTGCGTGGCTTGAAGTCGATGGTGAGGGCGCCGAGTTCGACTGCCCATTTGGAGATTCTTCCAGTAGCATCTTGGTTCTGCAGGATGTCGCCGAGCGGGTAGTCGGTGACGACGGAGATCGAGTACTCCTGGAAGTAGCGTCGTAGCTTCCGCGAGGTGATGTGTACCGCGTACAGGAGCTTCTGCACAGGCTGATAGCGTGCCTTGGACTCTGACGAAGTAGACAGGGCGCTGGACTGGGTAGGCGTGGCCGTCTTCCTGCCGCTCAATGATGATGGCAGTACTGACCACATGAGTAGTCGCAGCAAGGTAGAGCAGTAGCTGCTCGCCTTTACGAGGAGCCGTGAGGACTGGTGGCTTCGATAGGAAGTCCTTGAGCTGAGCAAGGCCTTGTTCCGCCTCTGGGGTCCACACGAACTTCTCTTGGTGCTTGAGTAGTTTGAAGAAGGGGAGCCCCCGTTCTCCAAGCTTCGAGATGAATCTGTTCAAGGCCGCCATGCACCCGGTCAGCTTCTGGACGTCTTTGATGCACGTGGGAGATTTCATGCTGGTGATGGCGGAGATCTTCTCGGGGTTGGCTTGGATGCTGCGTTGGCTGATGATGAAGCCGAGTAGTTTGCCCGAAGGTACGCCGAAGACGCACTTGTTCGGGTTGAGCTTCCAGCGGTACTCGCGCAGGGATGCGAAAGTCTCTTCAAGGTCGTCGATGAGGGTACTGGAGTTTCTGGTCTTGACGACCACGTCATCCACGTAGGCTTCGACGTTCTTGTTGAGCTGCCTCTTGAAGCAGGCCTGGATAGCTCGTTGATAGGTAGCGCCGGCGTTCTTCAACCCGAAGGACATGGTCGTGTAGCAGTACGCGCCAAACGGGGTGATGAACGCGGTCTTCTCCTGGTCTTCTTCCTTGATCGCGATCTGGTGGTACCCGGAGTAGCAGTCGAGGAAGCCGAGCAGGTCGCAGCCCACCGTGGAGTCGATGACTTGATCAATCCGCGGCAACCCGAAGGGGTCCTTGGGGCAGTGCTTGTTGAGATCAGTGTAGTCGACGCACATCCTTCACTCGGTCGAGTTCTTCTTGCGGACGAGGACGGGGTTGGCAAGCCACTCAGGATGGAAGACTTCTCTGATGAAGCCAGCCGCGAGTAGTTTGGCGAGTTCCTTCTTGATGGCATCCCGTCTGTCGTCGGCGAAACGTCGGAGGTGTTGTCGCTTGGGGGTGGCCTTAGGATCGACGTTGAGGCAGTGCTCAATCAACTCCCGGGGCACTCCTGGCATGTCCGCTGGCTTCCACACGAAGATGTCGCGGTTAGCCCGGAGGAAGTTGATGAGCGCGTCTTCCTATTTGGGGTCGAGGCCGGCCCCGATGGTGGTGGTCTTGCTGGAGTCGCCTGTTCCGAGGTCGATCGTCTTGACCAAAACCTCCTCAGCTGGCTGAGGCTTGTTGGCTTTGTCAGATTTCTCCGGGATGTCGAGTTCACTTGTAGCAAGCTTCTTCGACGCAGCGTAGACCTCCATCATAGCGTTGGGTACTTGATTTGTAGAGGCGATCTCCACGGCTTCCGTATCGCAGTCGTGCGAGATCTTCAAGTCCCCTTGGAGAGAAAGTACACCCGCTGGGCTTGGCATCTTGAGTACCAAGTAGGTGTAGTGGGGCACCGCCATGAACTTGGCGATGGCCGGTCTGCCGAGGATGGCATGGTAGGATGTCTCGAAGTCCGCGACCTTGAACTTGATGTACTCGGTACGATAGTTGTCCCGAGATTCCCCGAAGGTAACTGGCAGGACCACTGAGCCCAGTGGAATAGCCGCGTTGCCGGGGACGATGCCGTAGAAAGGCGTGTTGCTTTTGGTGAGCATGTGGGTGACGTCGAGCTTCATCTTCTTCAAGGTCTTGGTGAAAAGGACGTTGAGCCCGCTTCCACCGTCGATGAGGACCTTGTTGAGCTTGGAGCCCGCGACCACTGGCTTCAGGACGAGAGGGAAACGCCCTGGTTCGGAGAAGCTGGTCCATTGATCCGCGCGGGAGAAGGTAATAGGTACCTCCGACCACCTGAGAGGGGTCGGGACCGCTGGTTCAATGCTCATGACTTCTCGACGGGTAGCCTTTTGCTCCCGCCTGCTGGGTAGTCCGCCGAAGACGACGTTGACAGTCTTGTCGGGTTCCTGGAAGTCGTTGTTGTCTCCGTCGTTCTTCTTCTTGCCTTTCTTGTCGTGAGGGTGCGGTGGCTCTGGAGTACTCTTGAGTGCTCGCCTGAGTTGGTAGCACTGCTCGGTGGTGTGGTTGCCGTCCAGATGCCACGGGCACTTCTCCTTTAGCAAGTCTTTGAAGCCGCCGGAGTTCTTCTTCGAGTTCTCCTTCGCAGGGCGCTGGATAGCCGCGACAGTGTTGTCTGGCTTGCGCTTGCGGTTGGGACCCGAGTAGTTGTTGTTGTTGCGACCGCCTTGGTTCCCGTTGTTGCCGCTGCCGCCGCCCGTGTTCTGCTTGTTCTTGCCACGGATGGCGTCGTACTTGGCGTTGGCCTTGTCTTCTTCATCCGCCCAGGACGTAATCATGTCCTTGAGGTGGGAGATGGACTTGGGACGGTGACGACCGAAGTCTTCAAAGGTGCGGCGGTGGTAGAGGCCGTCTTGGAAGAGGTCGATGACCTCCTTGTCGGTGACGTCGACTACGGTAGCGTGCTTGTCGAAGAAGCGGCGCATGTACTTGCGGAGGGTCTCGCCTTGTTCCTGCTTGACCGTGGCCAGGTCCATGCGAGTACCCGATCGGCCCATGGCGCCCGCGAAGTTGCTGGTGAACTGCTCATTCAGCTGGTCCCACTTGTCGATCGAGTGTTTGTCCAGCGACTCGAGCCATGTGAGTGGGGCTTGGTCCATGCAGAAGGGGAAGTAGAGGCACTTGGTGTCGTTGTTGCCGCCAGCGTTCTCGATGGAGAGGGCGTAGCACCTGAGCCACTGGATGGGGTCCTGCTTCGCGTCGTACTTGGTGATCCCCAAAGGCTTGAACTTGTCGGGGAGGAGCAAGTTGTGAAGTCGAGGTGAGAAGGCGGGGAAGCCGTCGTTGTCGCCTGCAGTGGCTGACTTCTTCCGCCGCAACTCCTCAATCTTCTAGCGGGCGTCGTAGCCGCCCTGTGAGGCTCCGGAGGCGTGGCTGTTCGCGTGGTCTCGACCGCCGCGACTGCCGCCGCCGCCGGCCCTCCTGTTGGCTCCGTGGTTGGAGCTTCCGTCGTCGCTGCCGCCGCCGTCAGGGTCACGGCCGCCGCCGCCATGGGCGCGGTGAGGGACGACCTCGCGATTGCTGTTGCCACCCTGTGAGGGTCCGCCGGCGTTTGCGCGCGTACGGTTGGGCTGAGCTGGGAGCTCAGCTCGAGTACGGTTGCGACCGAGGTCGGCGCTGCAACTTGTAGCTTTGTTGTCGCGGTTCCTGGCAGGAGGAGGCTGGTTGACCCTGTTGTCGACCCGCATGAAGTAAGCGTCTTCAGCGAGCTTGGCGATGACTTCTCCGGCGCGTATTCCCTGAGCCTGGCGTGCGATTGCTGTGATCGACATGAGGCATTGCTCAGGGGTAGTGTGTACTCTGCTCTCGACCGCCTCGAGAGCTTCCGCAAGGTTGCGGATGGGGAGGTTGTCTCGGAGACGCCGGCACCGTTCGTTGCGCTTCCTGTTACGCTCACGTCGAGCGTCCCTGTTAGCGGCGGTCTCGTCTGCAGGTGCGTCAGCAGACAGCTCGTCTGCGGAGATGTCTTCAAGGTACTTGTCTTGAGCCGTCCCTGAAGGTCCTGGCGTGTCGCCGGCAGCCATGAAGACTTGGCGATCAGAGGTGCCAAGGCTGGACTCAGACCTCGCCACCTCAGTTGGGGTGTTCGAGTCAGCTCGGGCAAGTGGTGTTCCCTCCTGGAACGGGAGCGAGTCGATGTAGGCGACGTAGCGTGAGTCTCCACTTATCAGGTCAGCGGGCTTGCGGTCTGGCCAGTAGACGAATCTCCCGGCCGGTGTGGAAGTTATAACTAGCCCAGAGGCCGGCCCTGATAAGGGGTGCTCAGTAGTGTTGTCCTCGGACTCGGGATCCTCTGGGTCCGACCCGAAGTCGAACTCGTATGCGGAATCCGAGTAGAACCCGGAGAGGGGGTTGGAGTCCGAAGCGTGGCCCGGGGCGGTGTCGGAGTCCGAGTTGTACTCGGGTACGGGCTCTTTGCCGACCCGGCGCGAAGAGGGAGCCTCCGTGCGGGCCCTGCTGATGATGCGGGGGCCACGCATGGAGCGCTCGCGGGGTGGAGAGACCACGTGCGATGGCTGAGTAGCCGGCTCGCATGCGATAGCCCACGGAGACGTCGAGTTCGAGTTGGAAGCGGACTCGAGCTCGAAGTCAGCGTGATGGTTGAAGAGCGGAATTTCGCCGAACTTGCCGGCGAGTTCGCCTGTGACAACTTCAGGAAGCGTCACGAAGCCGGTCTCCGGGTTGGGCGGCATGGTGAGGCGGCGCCGGAAGGATCCCGCGCCGTCAGCAGTGCAGACCCAAGCGCCGAAAACGAAGGTGTCGCCGCGGTTGAAGGCGACGGTTGGCTTGAAGTAGACAGGAGCCGTCGAGTTCGCCATGTGATCTCGGGCGAGAGCCCCTACCTGGCGCGCCAGCTGTCGGTGTTTTAGACCGGCAACCTACTAAGGGGAGTACCCGAAGTAGATGAATGTGGCCTCGCCGAGATCGGTAACTCGAAGGAAGAGACACGTGGCACACAATTTAGACAGGTTCGGGCCGCGAGGTGCGTAATACCCTACGTCCTGTATGCTGCGTAGCTCTGGATTGATTGGGTACGATTACAAGATGGTGTAATTGTACGCCGTGAGATGAGATGATCAGAGAAGGGTCCCTGCCTCGCCTTATATAGTCCGGGAGGCAGGGTTACAAGTCGGAGTAGGGAGAGAGTACTAGTCGAGTACGTTTAGGAGTCTTCCATACAGTGCGGGACATGTACAGCTTCCTAACCGAGTACTTCTCCTCTGTAGTCCTTGTGCTCCACGCCATCAGGTGCCGTGTAGCGCAAGCCGGGTAGTCCCAGGGGCCCACCGAGTAGTCGGTCCTGGTACCCACCGAGGTAGTGGGCCCAGGGAGGTCCATACGACAATTGTCCATGACTGCGTCTTGCTCGTGTCGCCACCATGTGACCCGCACCTAGTCCCGCTGTCCACCGGGTCCCTCGAACCGAGCCTACTTGCCTCTCCATCTCCCGGAGGCCCCTCAAGGCTGAAGACCTTTCGCGCTCGTTCTTCACCTGCAACAACAAGAGCTAGGCCGCAGCCTCCACCTGCACACTGAGCCAAGAGTCAGTCCAACACCCGTTGTCAATCACTCATCACTGAGGAGCGGTCATCCATCGACCACTGGGACGCTCCTGGTCCTCAATCTCCCCCTTGATGAGTGCATTGACAACACACAACGCGAAATGAAATTCAGAGAAAGAAAGAAAGGAAGAAGAAAGAAAAACAAAGAAGCTCAACTCATGACCAAAACCAAAGAAAGGCAAAGAAAGGTCACAAGCCGAGCAAAGCACCAACTCCACACGGAAAAACAGCAAGAAAGCTCCCCCTGGACAAATGCAAGCTCCCCCTGAACATGTGGATGCAAACTTGCAAATTTTCTGAATTTTTCATGAAGCTCACCTCTTCTCCCCCTTGTTGACAATGTATGAATCAAGGTGAAAATGCAAAGATATGAGACAAAGCATATAAACATCTACATGAGCTTCTCAAATAGGCCAAATTTAGTGTCAAAGGCTAGAAATGAGACAAAGATCACACATATGAATCATAGCATAGTCAAAGCATTGCCACAAGTAATATATGAAAATACAAGCATGTGACAAAGGAAAATTTTCAGATTTAAGCAGTTTTACCAAAAGAAGGCTCGCTTCACATGTAAAAGCCTATCGATGTCACACTTGAGCCACAAACATGCATACCATTCAGAGATCATACAAGGATATCAAATTCTCAGCAAAAGATCATTGTAAACACCTATAAAGCAAAGCATGTCATGTCAAAGCTCATGAGCCATGTGTCCACTTCGGGGAGACTTCTCCACTGGTGAACATCATGCAACATGTTTTGCACCCATATGTGAAAGATAAGACATTTTAAGCATAGACATGATGGATGGAGCATTTTTCAAGCATACACACTTCCTTTCAAGATTTATTCATTTCATGGTACATGAAGTGCCTTTGCGGCAAAAAGAAGCTTATGCTCCTCCATGAATGCAACATTGGCTAAACATTCACAATGATATCGGCCTTTGGCCCAATTGCAAGAAAAAGACATCCAGGCACAATCTAAGCATGAAAAGCACATTTAGACCAAAACGTGACATGGATACACTACTACACATGAGTGGAGCACATTTCACCAAAAATTAGTCAAGATTAGCATTTATTTCAAAAAGGGCTATCTCACCACACATATATCTCAAATATTCCAAGAGTATAGCCTCACATCACCATTTCTCCACACATATGACCAATATCTCACAAATAGCCAAAGAGACTCAAATAAGGCATATGAAAGAAGCTCATCATCCTAAAATGCAATATGATACAAATGCAACATGATATATGACAAGATGGCTATCCTACCATGGTTTGTACATCAAGCAAAACATGTATATACATCAAAGTAAAACATGGTATGATACATATGGTACAAGAAGAAACCCCCAAGAATCAACTAGAAAGGGCAACAAACCCCAAGTTCCCCCCGCAAGCGCACAAATGTAGCTTGGTCGAGAGGCTTTGTAAAGATGTCTGCAAGCTGATCTTGGGTAGGGACATGACTCAACACAATGGTTCCTTTTTCCACATTGTCCCTCAAGAAATGATACCTCACTTCTATGTGTTTGGTTCTGGAGTGAAGCACTGGGTTTTTGGCTACGCTTATGGCACTGGTGCTATCACAAAGAAGTGGGATCTGGGTGCACTCCTCACCAAAGTCTCTCAAAGTGTATGAAATCCAGAACAGCTGGGAACAACAACTCGCGGCTGCAACATACTCCGCCTCGGTGGTAGACTGAGCTACACTAGACTGCTTGCGGGAAGACCATGAAACCAACAAAGACCCAAGAAACTGGCAAGTACCAGAAGTAGACTTCCTCTCGACTCAGCAACCAGCGAAATCAGCATCAGAAAAACCATGAAGCGAAAGAGTCGAGGAGGATGAATACCAAAGGCCAAGACCAGGGGCAGACTGTAGGTACCTGAAAATCCTCTTGACGGCCTGTCGATGTGATGTCCTCGGCGAAGCCTGAAAACGAGCGCACAGACACACGCTGAACTGTATGTCTGGCCTCGTCGCCGTCAAGTAGAGGAGGGAGCCGATCATGCTCCGGTACTCTCGCTGGTCCACTGGTTCTCCGTCCTCGTCGGCATCCAAAGTGGCCGTACTCCCCATGGGAGTCGACATCGGCTTCACATCTTGCATCTGGAACTTCCTCAGCATGTCTTTCGTGTACTTGGTCTGGTGCACAAAAGTTCCGTCCTTCACTTGCTTGATCTTTAGCCCGAGAAAGTACTGCAACTCGCCCATCATGCTCATCTCGAACTCCCTGCTCATCTCATCTGCAAACTTGGCAACAAGTTTATGTGATGAGCCACCAAAGACAATATCATCCACGTATATCTGAACAATCAACAAGTCATTTCCATGCTTGAGGAGAAACAGGGTCCTATCCACGGTACCCATCACAAACCCTCTGCTCAACAGAAAACCTCTCAATCTCCCATACCAAGCACGGGGCGCCTGTTTCAACCCATACAGAGCCCTTTTCAACCTGTACACCCTGTGTGGGTACAACTCACTCTCGAACCCAGGTGGCTGCTTCACATACACCTCCTCCTCTATTACCCCATTCAGAAAGGCACTCTTCACATCCATCTGAAACAACTTGAACCCTTTAGCCACGGCAAAGGCTAGAAGGATCCGAATTGCCTCAAGACGGGCCACAGGAGCAAAGGTCTCCTCATAGTCGATCCCCTCCTTCTGACTAAACCCCTGAGCAACAAGTCTGGACTTGTTCCTCACAACCATCCCATTCTCACCCTCTTTGTTCTTCCAAACCCACTTGGTTCCTATAGGATGGCAATTTGGAGGTGGTTCAACTAACTCCCACACATGGTTCCTCTCAAAGTTTTCCAACTCCTCATGCATAGAATTGACCCAGTTTGCATCAGATAAAGCGTGTCCAATGTCCTTGGGCTCAAAGGTGGCAACAAATGCAGCATGAGCGAAATGAGAGGAATTTCTGGACCTTGACCTTGTGGTCCGTTCGTCGATGTCCCCGATGATCTTCGACAGGGGATGCACTTCTTGAATCCGCCGGGGAGCCTCACGCCTCGACACTACCTCCCCCTCACCTTCAGCTTCTCTCGCCTGGTCCTCTTGTCGCACCGTCGTTGTCCATGAAGTGGACGGTCCACGCTCCGTAGTGGTCGTAGGGGAAGTAGTGGGTACACACTCAGCTTCAGGCGCATGGTTCTCTCCATCATCATCTCCAGCTTCATCCTTCTCCTCTTCAAAGAGGTCCTCGGCCATCTCCTCATCACCTGCACATTCAAAACCAAGAGAGGTACATGGCATTGTCTCGTCGAAGGTTACCTCGCAAGTCTCCATGATTTTGTTAGTATCAAGGTTAAGCACCCTATAGGCTCTATGAAGGACCGAAACGGCGAACCAGAGAGGGGGGAGTGAATGGGAGCCGATAAAAATTCTATTCAAGAATTCGGCCTATGAACCCAATTTCACTCATGCACCTCCGCAAGCTTCTCTTGCCAAGTTCACGTAGCCACTGAAGTGCTACTGAACCTAGGAGCAACACCCAACCAACAGCCTCAACACACACACGCAGCGGAAACACACAAGACACGGCTGCTGGAAGCCCAAACCGGTCAGGCCGGTTTCTGAAACCGGTCAGACCGCTTCTGTTGGACTTAGCCTCACGCAGGCAGGGGAAACCGGTCAGACCGGTTTGGCAAACCGGTCAGACCGATTTTGTCCAGAAACTCCCCAAAGACCCCAAACACCTCAAGAGCCTTTCCACATCTGAACAAACGAAGCCATGGAGCAACAGAGACTTCCTTGCTCAAAAACCCTTCTCGACAGCCCACAGGGCGAAACCGGTCAGACCGGTTTGGGAAACCGGTCAGGCCGGTTTTTGCCTGGACAGTCGGGAAGAACACAGCCCGCGGGAAAAACTCAACACACCCTCTAATCGATCTCCCGATTCGTTCCATGGATCAAAGTGAGACTTTGGGGATAGATGAGGTACCTCGTGGGCTACCCTTGGCTAGAAGCTCGGTCCCCAAAACCCACTCAATCAAGAGGAATCGAAAGTCAACCCTCAAGAGCACTTCCAACCCAAGAACTCAAGAAACCCCAAAATCGAGCACCTTTACTCACGGATTTGGGAGGGGAATCACAGCCCAAAGAACCACGAAGGGTTCCCACAAATTTCCCCCATCAAATCCCAAAGAGAAAGGTCCCGAAAACAACCCAAAGAAATCACCAAGAGAGGGCTCCGAAAATCACCACCAAGAACAACCGGGGAAAACACATCCAAACCTTGAGGAACCACGCCGAATCATCTATACATGAAACAAAGGTTCATACAAGGTCTAGCAAGCCGCCCGATCATCCATCCCTCTCAACAAGATCTCTCCGTGAAGCTCTCAAGCTAGTCCTATGGGAAAACCTAAGGAAAATAGGAAGGAAAATAGGAAAACAAATGAGCTAGGGTTCCAAGAGATGGCTGCCATCCTCTCACCCCTTGGGTTATATGGAGGCCAGCCGAAAGACTAAAATGCCCCTAAAGCCTAAACTAAGATACACACCCACCAAGGGCACTTTGGGAATTTGTCTTCGTAGCACCATCGGACGGATGCCCGGCGACCGCACTTCGCGTAGCCTCGACGCAAGCCTTGCGATCCCGACGCGTGTCCTCCGCCTCGAAGCTTCCGGCGCCCTGCGACCCCAAACCGGTCAGACCGGTTCTCCAAACCGGTCAGGCCGGTTTCGGCCAGACAGCCACGCCCGGTCTTCGGCCTCGGCTTTGTGGCTCAGCCGAGGAACCCCGTGATTTTCTGGTGAACCACCGCAAACCCCGCGAACTTGATGTAGCCTCCGCCAATCACCACTCATGACTTGGCTCCCATGAAGTCCCGGCTCGACCTTGGTTTTGTGGCTCAACCAAGAAACCGTCCACCGACTTCATCTTGCTGTTCTTGCCACCATGAGGCCCGCACTTGACCCCGCTGGCCACCGGGTCCCTCGAACGAAGCCTACTTGTCTTCTCCACACTTGGAGGCCTCACCGGCAACGACCTTTCGCGCTTGTTCTTCACCTGCACCAACACAAGTCAAGCCGCAACCTGCACCTGCAATACTTAGCCAAGAATCAGTCCACACAACGTTGTCAATCACTCATCACACAAGGAAGCGACCATCCACCGGTCCTCGAACCACACATGGTCCTCACTCTAGAATGGTTAGCATATCCGAAGAAAATACCATCACTAGACCTAGCCTCAAACTTGTCGAGTTTTCCCTTCTTAAGAATAAAGCACTTGCAGCCAAAGACTCGGAAATGACTCACCTTGGGTGCCCGACCATGCATCAGCTCATAACAGGTCTTCTTCTTGAAAGCTCGCAATAAAATCCTGTTGGAGACATGACAAGCCGTATTGACCGCCTCAGCCCAATACCTCCTAGGAGTCCTGTGCTCATCGAGCATCGTCCTAGCCATCTCGCAAAGAGTCCGATTTTTCCTTTCCACGACTCCATTCTGAGGGGGCACATAAGGGGTCGAATACTAATGTTCAAGACCTAGATCACGACAGAAGGCATCAAAACGAGAGTTCTTGAACTCTGAGCCATTATCACTGCGGATAGCTCGGATGGCATTCCCATGCCTCTCGTTCCTCAACCTCACAATCAGATCTCGAACAAAACCAAATGTCTCACTCTTGTCCTCCAAGAAAAACACCCAGGCATAGCGAGAGTAATCGTCCACCACAACAAGGACATACCACTTCCCACCCACCGAGTGAACTCGAGCTGGCCCAACAAGGTCCATGTGCAACAGCTCTGTCGGACGCTCGGTCATGACATCGGTCAGGGGTGGATGGGGAGTGGCTACCATCTTGCCATGCCTACACGGAGCACAAACCAAATCCTTCTCAAGCTTCAACCTCGGCAATCCTCGGACAAGGTCAAGACCACTCAAGCGGGAAACCAAATCAAAGCTCAAGTGTCCCAACCGCCTATGCCATTTCCACAAATCAGAAGAAGGACCGGCCATCAAACAACGAGCAGGACCCAAAGAACGAGAGAAATCAGCCCTGAAAATCTGACCCTCGGGGATGATCATACAGACAAGATCACCTCGAGAATCCAGCAAACGAGACTCGCCAGACTTGAAACGCACCTCAAAGCCCTCATCAAGCAACTGAGACACCGAAAGCAAATTGAAACTCAAAGACTTCACAAGAGCAACTCTCTTCAACGTTACCTTGTCGCTCACATGCACAACACCCTCAGACATCACCCTTCCTCGTCCATTGTCCCCAAATGTGATGTACATTTTTTCCTTCACTGGGGTGAGGCTGGAGAACCACTTCTTGTCTCCGGTCATGTGTCGCGAACATCCGGAGTCGATCAACCAAATGTTCTCCAAGCCTCCTGCCTGCAGTCAGAAACAAGAACGAGAGTGAGCTAATGACTCGACACTGGGGTTAGCACACAGAAAGTTGAACTAGTGTCGGGCCATCTGCTCAAAAGAGGGGTTAGCAAACATCATTCCCTTGCCACCAAATTTCCCATGTCCCATGGAAGAAGTACGAGCACCACGAGGGGGAAAACGTGGTCCGTAGTTCCTCTGGAACCCAAAGCTGCGATCATCTCCCCTAGACCCGTATTGAGGACGAGTAGGGGGACGTCCAGCAAAACCACCACGAGCCCGACCAAACCTCTCACCAGCACGCACACCATCATCTCTCCTCTCAAACCTCGCACCACCACCTCTCTGTGGGAACCTGCCAACACTCCTCACACTTCCCACACCCCGTGGAAGTGGCACTCTGGGCTCAGGAATACCATGAGACTGGTGATACCTGTCCTGGTTTGCTTGCTCCCTAGCAAGCCTCTCATCCCTCTTCCTCTTGTAGCAAAACTCTGCAAGATGTCTCTCCTTGCCACAATACTCACACCTGAAGGGGATGAGTTTTGGTTTTAGCTCTGGCTTCTCACTAGGCTTCACACCCTTCTCACTCACGAACTTCACTGGTTTCTTGAAGTCATGTGCTTTTGGTGGAAATTTGGGTGGATCTTGGGTTGTATCAAGCTTGTTGCAAAGGTGGTTGGGCTTTGGTGTGAAAGAGTTCTTGGGTGCTTTTGGAAGTGGAACTTGGATGTCTCCGATCACCTCAAACTCGGGGGTGGACTCAACACACTTCTCATACACACTCTCCCCACTGTTCTCTCCCACTTTCTCACCCACCTTCTCAAAACCCAAACCACGACCATCCGCTCTCTTGAACTCCTCAATCATGACTTTCAATTGAGGTTCCCGCCCGGACAACCAACCCAACACCTTCCTCAAATAGTCATTCTCCTCATAGATGACATCCAAACGGGAAGTAAGTTCAAGATTGCGCAAAGTAACTTCATCACAGCTAGAGCATGCATTTGCAACAGGAGATTTCAAAGATGCTTCCAAAGAACTAATGGTAGAACGAGCATCAACAAGCTTAGCATGCAACATAGGACATGATTTACAAGCACCAAGCAAGGTGGGTCTAGCCTTAAGCTCATCATACTCAGTCCTAAGAGCATCTAGTTTAGCCAAAGTAGAAGCATTCTTCTCATTAAGCAACTTGATCTCATTCAACCAAGCATCACACTCAGAGCATTCAACATCATCAGAGATAGTAGGAGCAAGTTTCAAAGGGTCATTCTCAAGTTTCAATTCAAGCAACCTAGACTCTAACTCTCCTACTTTCTCACTAGCATTCTCAAGTTGAGCCCTAAGATCTTTCCTCATCTTCTTCGCATCTCTCAACACGTTATCACGGTTGTCAATCAAGCCATTCAACCTAGTGATCTCAGCAAACAAAGAGTCGGGGTCACGATTTACCTCATCCTCCGAGTCGGAATCGCTGTCTTCCTTCTCGCTCTTCTTGCTGCTTGAGCTATGGGCCATGCCACAAAAGCCCTCAAGCGCCACACAGCTCAACCCACTGAGGTTCCGGCTTGCACTCTTCTTGCCCTTGCGCCTCTCGGCGTCTTCATCTTCACTGCTTGAGCTTGACTGCGCGTCGCTTGAGCTTGAGTCGACGTCGCTTGCACCGGCCACCATTGCTCTTGCCTTGTCCTTCTTGTAGCCGCCCTTGCTCGGTCGCCGCTTCTCCTTGTCCTTGCTCTTGGACTTGCTGAAGTGCTTGCCCTTGGAAGAGTACTTGTCTTCACGCCTCGGGTGCGCCTTGTACTCGCTCATCTTGTACTTGTTCTCCTCCGCTTCCGGGCACTCGGCGATGAAGTGGCCACGCTTGCCACACTTGTAGCATGTCCCTGAGCTCCGCCTTGCATTCCTCCGACTCTCGTGTAGTCGATCAAACCTTCTTGAGAGCAAGGCCAGCTCCTCCTCGCCCAGCACATCAAACTCCTCATCTGGAGCTCTCATGCTTGGATTGCAACTTCCTGTCAACCTCAGCCGACTTGAGCTTCGAAAAGAGGTCATCCAACTCAATAGTCAAATACTGCCCAGACTCCTTGATGGCCTCAACCTTAGCACCCCAAACATTTGGGTCCAAGATATGCAAGAGCTTCAGAGCTTGATCATGCTCAGTGTAGGGAAAATCCTCAACATTAGCCTTCATGTTGTTCACGATGGCGGTGAACCTCTGGAACATCGCATCAATGTCCTCACCGGGAAGTTGAGTAAAGTTCTCATATTGCATCCAGTAAGAAACAAAGAGGTGAGCCTTCACATGGTTATCACCACCGTGAGCAACCAACAACTTCTTCCAAATTTGCCAAGCAAGATTCAAATGGCGAACACGCTCAAACTCTGGATCACACAAGCTTCAGACCAAGTGATCAACGGCTTTTGCATTAGCCTCATACTTGGCCTTAGCACCGGCATCGGTCACCATAAGAGTATGGATGTTGGCCGGAATAGCATAGGTCTTGTCAAGCACAATGAAATCCAACAACTTCCCACGAAGAAAGATCATCATTCGGGCCGCCCACTTGTGGTAACCCTTTCCATCGAAGTGCGGCGGACCGCCCCGCTCAACGTACGCCATCTTTAGGATTCACGACTTGTCAAAGTCACAAAGAATCCGGCACCAAGCTCTGATACCAATTGAAGGATCAGATGGCGACTAGAGAGGGGGGAGTGAATAGGAGCCGGTAAAAATTCTTCTCAAAGAACCCGGCCTATACCCTAGTCAAAACCCGGTCACACACAAGCGATGGATCGAATCACACGCCAATCGCCAAGACAACGAGGTTATGGATCAACCTCTAGTCTTAGGAATGATTCCTTGAAGCACACGCGGAAGCACGAGAAAAGAAGGGAGGAATCGAACCAAGAAGCAAAGCTGCCAGCCTCGGGCGGACTGTCCGGCCAGGCGGGGCGGACTGTCCGCAAAGGCCGCGCGAACAGTCTGGCCAGGTGCCGCGGACAGTCCGCAGGGGACACGCGGACCGTCCGGCCAGGAGCGGCGGACCGTCCGTTAAAGAGAACAAAACCACCAGAACCGACCCGAGAAAAACGGACCGTCCGCGAAGGCCAGGCGGACCGTCCGCGCGGGTCCCGGACCGTCCGCTACTGAAGCTCGGACCGTCCGCAAACCGGCTGCAACGAAAACCTAAAACAAAACCGGATCAAACCGAAACGAAACAAGAACACGAAGAACACCGCGACGAACTGGGACGGCGCAGACTGTCCGCTTGGTCCTCGCGGACCGTCCGCGAGGTGCGGACAGAGCAGAAAAACTGCACGACCCCGAAAGTCAACACCTCCTATCCATCACCCGATCTCCCAAACGGTAGAAGCTGTTGAGACAAGAGTTTGGGGACATGAAAAGTGTCAACCAAGGATGCTATACCCCAAAAATCTCGCCTCCTAACTCCCTAAATCACCGGGAATCGCGGATCCTTTGAACACCACCGAAAACTAGAGCTCCGACCGAAAATCCTTGAATCAAAGTTGTTTCCCGGCGTTTGAGGGCACAAGATCAATCACAAAGGTGCACAAGGCATCCATCCATGTTTCCCTCAAAGAAATCCGGCGAGAAACCAACTCAAATTCGCGGAATCACACCAAGAACAAAGGCACGAAAATAAGCACAAAAAGACCACGAAAAACACAACTCCGAATCTTCTATACAAACCAGGAAAGATTCACAAGGTCTAGCATGCCGCCCTAGCATCCAACCCTCTCAACAAATCTCACATGAAGCTCTCATGCTAGCCTAGAGAAAATGGAGAAGAAAATAGCTACGAAAATGAGAAATAGGAGGGGGGAAATGAAACCCTAAGTCGCGGAGAGAGAGAGCCATCCACACACACTCATGGCTTATATATCGGGTCCCGCCGGAGTGGTAAATGACTCGACTACCCCTAACTTAACTACTGGCGATACAACCCACGCAGGGGCATTCAGGTAATGTTTGTGGGTCTTGCCAACGGACGGCCACGCCTTTGCCGCACCCCGCGTCCTCCCGACGCAAGCTATGCGATCCCGCCGCGTGTCCTCCGCTTTGAAGCTTCCCGACACGCCCGGATCCCGTCTCCGTCGTGTTGGGCCCTCGGACTTGGTTTTGAGGCCCAAACCAAGAAACCGTCCTCCGATGGTTTTGTGGGCAAACCACCAAACCCCGCGTGCTCGGTCCGGCCTCCCGCCAAGCCACTTGACTCGACCACCACCGTGCACCGGCTCGATTGTCCATGACTTCGTCTTGCTCGTGTCGCCACCATGTGACCCGCACCTAGTCCCGCTGTCCACCGGGTCCCTCGAACCGAGCCTACTTGTCTCTCCATCTCCCGGAGGCCCCTCAAGGCTGAAGACCTTTCGCGCCCGTTCTTCACCTGCAACAACACGAGCTAGGCCGCAGCCTCCACCTGCACACTGAGCCAAGAGTCAGTCGAACACCCGTTGTCAATCACTCATCACTGAGGAGCGGTCATCCATCGACCACTGGGACGCTCCTGGTCCTCAGATGACAAGACAACAGTGGCGCAACGAGAGAGACGACAGCAAGGCGGCGAGCTCCAGGAAAAAAAGGGTGCGGCACGAAGGCCAGGTTGCACATAACGATGACATGGTCGGTGGCGCACAACAGTGACAAGAGAGCAAGAACGCAGGGCTCAAAGCCTAGGCACAAAACATCGAACAGGTCATGGGCATGCCATGTCTTGCATCTCCGGCATGCCATCCAAGGCTTCGGTGGCCAGGTGAAGTCAAGGACAAACACGACTCGAAGGTCGGTGACGCAGGCAGGCAAACACGGAAAAGGAAGTGAAAGGCCCGGTTGGGTGCTCACCGAGGGCTCGTGGAAGGTCACTGCGACGCAGGGAGAGTTTGAGGCCGTGGTGGCTCGGTGCAGTGCAGGCAGGCCGTTGGTCGTGGTTCGACTTGTGGCCGGACGGCGTCGTACACGGAATCGTCGACTTAAGCTTCTTGGGCGGCTGGTGGTCATCAGGCGATGGGAGGAACAGCAGTTCCACCGGCTTGGCCTGTCAGGACAGAGGGAAGCCGGCATCCAGTTATATCATTTCACCGAGTTCAACTGAAGCCGTCCATCAAGCAACCAAGGGCTGTCAGGGCTTCTTTACTTCATTGGTTACAACAGTGAAACTCTGCTTTTACTTTTACTGTCGCAAAATGCTATTTGAGCCAGGAGCTCCTTCCTGTAATGTTTATGTTGGGGATAAACTCGAACCCTAGGCTAGGTTTAGGATTAGCTGTAGTTCCTCGCCCGCCTCCCTGGTCGGCTCTGTATCTGAACTCTGTTGGTGATTATCTCCAGATGCAGTGAACTACAGGTCCCTGACCTTGCTATCCTCCTTGCGTTCTTGCTTGTTGCTGCTTGAGTTCCAGCTGTTCGTATTTTTCCCCCCGCTTGGATTCGCTAGGTCCTCACAATTGGTATTCAGAGCCAGTGCATCCTTGGCACGAACTCGTCTTCCAGAGCCAAATCTCACAGGTCTTGTCCGATTGGCGCGGCGGTTGGTGGTTGCAGCATACCTGCGTGAAATCCCACCCACCCGCCCAGATCTGTGGGAAACACCCAATTGATCCCCAAATTAGCGGTGAAATTAGTCAAAGCGAGGGTTGCAAGACTTTGTTCTTGTGTAAAATTCCATAAGCTGCGACTAATTTGGACCGTGGTGGAGTCGGAGTAGGTTGCTCTTTGGTTCAGGTTTCAGGACGAGTTCCTGTGTAAAATTCTGTGACCAAATCCGCAACCTAGGTGGCGGTAGACCTTAGTGGTGAATCTTGTGGGGAGGGATTTGTTCCTGAACCGTATTCACTACTAACAGGATGGTGGATATAGCAGAAGGGCACGGTGCAGAAGAAGAGGTACCCTATGATGCTCGGTATGCTTCTGCAGTTGAAGTTGACGGATTGCGCAGATCGTTTGACTCCTTTGTGAGGAAGCAGGATGATCACAATGATTCCATGGCACTTAATCTGGATCAGATTATGTCTTATATGACCAAGCTAGGGGCTCACGTGGGAGTGACTACACTGGAGGACAAGGGTTCCAATGTCAAGGCTAATGATTTGTCTGAAGGTTTTGCACCTAAGAAACCACCACCACATCCCAGAATTAAGCCTCAGGCTCACAAGTCTGTGCATATACCACAAAGTGCAGGCTTAGACCAACAATATTTCTATGAACCTCTGCCAGACCAAAATATCCACTACTATGATCCAGAAGAATTGGAGTGGCTAAACAGCAAACCAATGGAGAAAGTTGTGCAAAATGAGTGGAATCCTCCTCCAGCTCAGCCATACTACCAAGAAGTGGAGTACATGTGGGCTGACTGCCCATGGACTTTGGAAGAAATTGAGGCATTCAATCCATTTCCATCCCACCCACCCCTAAAAACCCAACAGCCACTAAATACTCATAATTTCCACCAAAGACAGTCACCATTTAAACCAACACCACCTCCTTACACCTCACAAGCTACAACTCCTAATTACCAGCACAATTTCACCAGTCAAGTACAATCTCAACACAAGATTGTTGCAAAAGGACCTAAACTCTCTTTTCCTGAGTTTGATGGAACTGGTCCAGATGGATGGATTAGGAAAGCAGAGAAGTATTTTGATTTGGTGGGAGTGTCCTCTGAGGAAAAAGTGCAGTTGGCCATTTTATACATCTAGGGTAAGGCTGAATTTTGGTGGAGAAGTACTGGCTGCATTACAACAAACTTACCCTGACACAAGTTCTGTTCTATGATAACAGCTAGATTCAATGAGGTGTCTCACTATGAAGCTATTGGGCAATTTCATACACTGAAACAGATGGGAACAGTCACTGAGTACATTGATAAATTTGAAGAACTTATGGGATTGGTCAAGAGAGACAATCCATCATTAAGGGATGAGTACTTCACTGGAAGTTTTGTTTCTGGTCTCAAGGAACCCATACAACATCACCTCCAATGTTACAAGCCATCCTCTCTTACTGATGCCTTCTGGTATGCTAGAAGGTTAGAGCAAGCCAATGCACCGCAGAGGAAGTTGACTATGTTCAACTCGTCATCAAAACAGTTCAAATCATGGGCCCAGGATGCCAAACCTATTGACCACAAAGAACCACCAAATATTGCAGAATTGCGAGCTGCAGGGAAATGCTTCAAGTGCAGGGAACCTTGGGTCCCTGGCCACACTAAAGTCTGCAAGGCTAAACAAATGTATTCAGTCATTGTGATGGAAAATGCTGAGGGCAAAGAGGAAATTGGGGTGATACTAGATAATGAGGAAGAAGCGGAACCAGAATATTTTGATGCAGAACATATTCCTGTCATGCAACTATCCAACAATGCCCTGCTGGGAACTGTACATCCCACTAATACATTCACCTTGCAAGTACAGCTAGGCAAGCATGTTGCCACAGCCCTGGTGGACACTGGAAGTGATGCATCATTTGTTAATGCTAAGTTTGCCATTAGAGCAAAGCTCCCAACTGCCAATGTTCAGACTGTGAAAGTCATAGCTGCAAATGGGAGAGATATGATCAGTAACACTGCTTGTGTGAATTGTCCTTACACCATTCAGGAACATTCATTCAAGTCTGATTTCAGGTTGTTAGAAATCCAAGGATATGACATTATATTAGGTGCTGATTGGGTTTACACTCACAGTCCTGTGGGCCTTAATCTCAAGACCAGAGAGCTGTCAATCACCAAAGATGGCCAAAACATCATGACATTTGCTGATGATTACAAGCCCCCTAAACACATTATCATAAGTCCCAAGAAGATGTGTCAGCTAATCAAAAGGAAGGCTACAGTAGCAGTTCTGGTGTTGAAGACTAATAAAGATCATAGCAAATTGGTCTCTTCACCTTCACCACCTTCTGAAATAGAAGCCCTATTAAAGGAATTTGAGGATATTTTTCAGGAACCACAGCACCTCCCTCCACCAAGATCTATTGATCATGCTATCACACTGATTGATGAATCAAAAATGGTGAACCAAAGACCTTACAGGCTGCCTTTTCATCAGAAAAATGCTATGGAGGAGCTCATCAAGCACATGTTGGAGTCTCACATGATCAGACCCAGCATCAGCCCATTTTCTTCTCTTGTCATTCTGGTCAAGAAAAAAGATGGGTCTTGGAGGATGTGTGTTGATTATAGGCAACTAAATGCAAACACTATCAAGAATAAATATCCAATTCCAATCATAGAAGATTTGCTGGATGAATTATATGGAGCTGCTATTTTCTCCAAAATTGATCTTAGGTCTGGGTATCACCAGATAAGGATGAAGGACAGTGACATCCACAAGACAACTTTTATTACACACCTTGGTCATTTTGAGTATGTGGTACTTCCTTTTGGCCTTACTAATGCTCCAGCTACTTTCCAATCTTTGATGAACTCTGTGCTAGCAAACTTTCTTAAGAAATTTGCCCTAGTGTTCTTTGATGACATATTAATCTATAGTCCTACTCTAGCTGAGCATGTCTTACACCTTAAGGAAGTTCTCTTGGTTCTGAGGCAACATCAGTTATATGCTAAGCTCAATAAATGCACTTTTGGCCAACCATCTATTGAATACTTGGGGCATGTGATTAGTAGTGAGGGAGTGGCAACTGACCCTACTAAAATTAGCATAATTCAGCAATGGCCACAACCAACAACTGTCACTCAATTGAGAGCATTCTTAGGTCTGACTGGCTATTACAGAAGATTTATTCAAGGGTATGGTGTGATTTGTCGTCCACTGTTCAATGCTTTGAAGAAAGATGCCTTCATTTGGACTCCTGAACAAGAGAATGCATTTCAGCAACTGAAGCAACTTATGTCCAACCCTCCAGTACTAGCTTTACCAGACTTCACTCAAGCTTTTGTCTTAGAAGCTGATGCAAGCGGCACTGGAATTGGAGCTGTTTTAATGCAGAAAGGGCGACCAATAGCCTTCTTTAGCAAAACACTGGGCCCTAAGGCATTGGCAGCATCTACTTATGAAAAGGAGGCAATGGCTATCCTAGAAGCACTAAAGAAATGGAAACACTATTTCGCCAGTACTGCTCTCATAATCAGAACAGATCAACAAAGCTTAAAGTACATTCATGATCAAAGATTGCTTGAGGGCATTCAACATAAATTACTCATCAAGTTGTTGGGGTTCAACTATACAGTAGAGTACAAACAGGGAAGAACAAACAAGGTTGCTGATGCTCTTTCTAGAGCCACACACTCTAATTCAGTCATGGCTATCTCTTCAGTAGTCCCCCAATGGATGACACAAGTCATAAAGAGCTATGAACAAGACATTAAGTGTTCGGATCTCATAACTAAATTAAGCATTGATCCACATGATGTACTGAATTTCAGCCTCTCTCAAGGATTGCTGAGATATAAAGGAAAATTAGTGATTGGGGACAATGGAGAATTGAAGCAGCACTTGTTACAAAGCTTGCACAGCTCAGCTTTGGGCGCCCATTCAGGAGAAAGGGCTACTTACCAAAGAATTAAGCTGCATTTTTACTGGCCAAAACTCAAGCAACATGTCACTGAGTTTGTCAAGACTTGTGCTGTATGCCAGAAGAACAAATCTGAAAATGTGCCCTATCCTGGACTACTTCAACCCCTACCAGTACCAGACATGGCTTGGACACATATCTCTATGGACTTCATTGAGGGCCTTCCCAAATCAGAGAACAAAGATGTGATCTTGGTTGTGGTTGACAGATTATCCAAATATGCTCATTTTCTCTCCCTTGCTCATCCATATACTGCTGAACAAGTAGCACAACTATTCTTGGATAACATCTTCAAGCTTCATGGCCTTCCCAAGGTCATTCTTACTGATAGGGATCCAATTTTTACAAGCTCTATTTGGCAAAATCTGTTCAAAGCAATGGGGGTTCAACTTCACTTAACCTCTGCATACCACCCACAAACTGATGGGCAAACTGAGCGGGTTAATCAATGTTTGGAAAATTACTTGAGATGCATGTGTTTCAACAGCCCAAAAAGATGGCACCACTGGTTGTCCTTAGCAGAATGGTGGTACAATCCCTCTTACCACACATCTTTGAATATGACTCCTTTCCAAGCCCTGTATGGCTTCAAACCACCATTGGTAGCTGAGGTAGTCATACCTGATTGCCCTGACTTGACAGCTCAAGAGCAGTTGAGCAACAGACAGATGGCACAACAAGTTATCAAAGACAATCTGATCAAAGCCCAAACAAGAATTAAACATCAAGCAGACAAGCATAGGTCTGAGAGAGAATTCAGTGTTGGGGATATGGTTTATTTGAAAATCCAGCCATACAGACATACATCTCTTAGCACTCACAAGTGCATCAAATTGCATTCTAAGTTCTATGGCCCCTTCAGAGTGTTGGCGAGGATTGGCAACACAGCTTATAAACTACTGCTTCCAGATGGTAGTGCTCTTCACAATGTCTTCCATGTGAGTCAATTGAAGAAACACCTAGGACCAACAGCAGTTCCAACACCAGGACTTCCACTCATTGACAACAAGGGCACCATAAAGGTAGCACCTGAAGCAATTCTTGAGCGCAGAATGGTACCAAAAAACAATGAACCAGTCGTCCAGTGGCTCATTCAGTGGGTTAACATGACTCCAGCAGATGCCACGTGGGAAGATGCATCGTTCATCCGTAAGGTCTTTCCATCATTTCATCCTTGAGGACAAGGATGCTCAGGAGGGGGCATTGTCAGGACAGAGGGAAGCCGGCATCCAGTTATATCATTTCACCGAGTTCAACTGAAGCCGTCCATCAAGCAACCAAGGGCTGTCAGGGCTTCTTTACTTCATTGGTTACAACAGGGAAACTCTGCTTTTACTTTTACTGTCACGAAATGCTATTTGAGCCAGGAGCTCCTTCCTGTAATGTTTATGTTGGGGATAAACTCGAACCCTAGGCTAGGTTTAGGATTAGCTGTAGTTCCTCGCCCGCCTCCCTGGCCGGCTCTGTATCTGAACTCTGTTGGTGATTATCTACAGATGCAGTGAACTACAGGTCCCTGACCTTGCTATCCTCCTTGCGTTCTTGCTTGTTGCTGCTTGAGTTCCTGCTGTTCGTATTTTTTTCCCCGCTTGGATTCGCTAGGTCCTCACATGGCCTCCATTCACGTGTGGTCGCCGTGGGCAGCATCACACAAACAAGCAACGTATCAGCTTGGATGGAAAAGGATCGGGTAGCAGGGTACATGGCCAACGGTAGGCAAGAAGCAAAAGAAAAAAGGGAAAGCCGCTACTGGTGTGTGAGCAGCTCACCTCATAGACAAAACATCGAGCATGTCATGGGCGAGGTGGAAGTCAAGGGCAAGGCAAGGTGAATGGCGGCGTCATGGCCAGCTCCACTCTGGACATCATCAGAGTTGCTTCTCCTTGCAGTGGCGGTGTCGTCGTAGGAGTCTGCAGCGCCATCTTCACCTCGGCGCCGTTGTCCCCGATTACAAGGACGCAACTCAGTAGTGTCCAAGTGCTCCACGGCTTCCTGCACCTTGGTGCCAGCGTTGCACTTCTGGACGGCAGCGCCCTCAGCCTCCTTGCAGCGGCGGTGTCCATGTCGTCGTACGGCACAGCCTCGGCGTCGCGAACGACTTCACCTCCTTGCCCGCTCGCGGTGCTTCGGTGCCTGCTGCGCGTAGGCAAACGGCGGGACATGACTGGTCTTCTGTTTGGTGTGTCGTGGTTCACGGTTCGTGGGTGACGACTTCCTCCTGGTGTGGCGCGGTGCCCTTGATGGCAACGTGGCTCCTCTGGTATAGCAGCGGCGCGTCGCAGTGATGAAGACGCGGCGAAGGTTTGGAGCCCCTGGGCGACGACATTGACGGTGGCGTGGGCGCGGCTTGGGGTCAGCGGCAGCCTCGGCTTCTCATGGACGGCGAGGGCTTGGAGATCACGGGCGGTGAGGACGCGGCCTCAAGGCACCACGACGCAGCACGGGACCTCCAGCTTGGTCAAGTGATGGCACCGGCTCCTCGACGTTGTCTTCGCAGCGCCCGGTGCCCGGCGTCCCTGCGGGCGCGATGGCGCCCAACGCGACACAGCCTCAGCGGCTCGGCAAGGTGGCACCCGACTCTAGCTCCTCTCCACGGGCGCCTCTTCCTTCTACTTCCCTTGAGCGGTGGTGCACAGGAAGGGGAAAATTTTCCCAGGCGGCGGCGGACTCAGGAAGTGGTGGTTGCAGATGGGTTTTATAGGAGGGTGCTAGGGTTAGGGCGGGGGGATGGACGGAGGATGGGGCTGCAAGGCGACGTGGTATGCATCCAGGCGTGCCAACACGGCGCGAGACGACACCATGGGCGGGGCCGCGAGCTCGCGGTGCGTCGCGGCTCCGGTCGCTGTCTGCTGGCGTCGGCAGGGAAAAAGAAAGGGGAACAGGGAACACTGGCTGACAGGCGGGGCCGGTTTGCCATAGAGAGAAAGAGAGGGGGAAGGGCTGGCGGGCTGGTTGGGCCGGCTAGCTGGGCTGCAGAGTAGAGCAGGCCGGGGCCCGAAGGTTAGATGGGTTAGTAAAACAAGTTTCCATATATTCAAAAAGGGTTTTATTTATATCTAAGTTTGAATTTGAATCCTTTCAAATTCAAACCTCACACAAGTTGAAACTTCCAAAAGAAAATCCAAAAAGACCCAGCTCATAATTAAACCATAGTTTGAAAATAATTTTGATATGGTTTGATTTTATAAGGGATAAAAGGTGAGAGGCTAGCAATTTGTCTTAAAATTTGGTAGCACCCATGTTCAAACAAAAAGTTTTAAATTTTTGCGAAAATTTCACACATGGGAAAACAGTCAAATTTCTGGTATGTTACAGGATGCTTCACAACTTTGGTACCCCGAAATAGTGCATTCAGGCTCGAACACAAGTTTTGCATCTTGTACATGCCTAAGGTTAGTGTTTCGGGGCATTTCGCTAACCTTCGATACGTAAAAGATGCAAAACTTGTGTTCGAGCCCGAATGCACTATTTCGGGGTACCAAAGTTGTTAAGCATCCATTCTAGTCCATTGGACCCAAAATGATGTTTGTGAGTGTTTCGAATGATTTCACTAACCTTCAGCACGTAAAAAGATGCAAATCATGTGTTTTGGGTCTAAATGCATTATTTCGGGATTCCAAAGTTGTGAAGCATCCATTCTAGTCCATTGGACCGAAAATCATATTTGGGAGTGTTTCGGGGCATTTCGCTAACCTTCGACACGTAAAAGATGCAAAACTTGTGTTCGAGCCCGAATGCACTATTTCGGGGTACCAAAGTTGTGAAGCATCCATTCTAGTCCATTGGACCCAAATTGATGTTTGTGAGTGTTTCGGATGATTTCACTAACCTTTAGCACATAAAAAGATGCAAAATTTGTGTTTCAGGCCTAACTGCACTATTTCGGGGTACCAAAGTTGGGAAGCATCCATTCTAGTCCATTGGACCCAAAATGATGTTCGTGAGTGTTTCAGATGATTTCACAAACCTTCGGCACGTACAAGATGCAAAACTTCTGTTCGAGCCTGAATGCACTATTTCGGGTTACCAAAGTTGTGAAGCATCCATTCTAGTCCATTGGACCCAAAATGAAGTTTGTGAGTGCTTCGGATGATTTCACTAACCTTCACCACGTAAAAAGATGCAGATCTTGTGTTTTGGGCCTAAATGCATTATTTCGGGGTTCCAAAGTTGTGAAGAATCCATTGTAGTCCATTAGACCCAAAATGATATTTGGGTGTGTTTCGGGGCATTTCGCTAACCTTCGACACGTAAAATATGCAAAACATATGTTCGAGCCCGAATGCACTATTTTGGGGTACCATAGTTGTGAAGCATCCATTCTAGTCCATTGGACCCAAAATAATGTTTGCGAGTGTTTCGGATGATTTCAATAACCTTCAGCACGTAAAAAGATGTAAAATTTGTGTTTCGGGCCTAACTGCACTATTTCGGGGTACCAAAGTTGTGAAGCATCCATTCTAGCCCATTAGACCCAAAATTATGTTTGGGAGTGTTTCAGAGCATTTCGCTAACCTTCAGCATGTAAAAAGATGCAAAACTTGTGTTTTGGGCCTAAATGCACTATTTCGGGGTACTAAAGTTGTGAAGCATCCATTCTAGTCAATTGGACACATTGGTACCCCGAAATAGTGCATTCAGGCTCGAACACAAGTTTTGCATCTTGTTCGTGACGAAGGTTAGTGAAATCATCTGAAACACTCCCAAACATCATTTTGGGTCCAATGGACTAGAATGGATGCTTCACAACTTTAGTACCCCGAAATAGTGCATTTAGGCCCATAACACAAGTTTTGCATCTTTTTACGTGCTGAAGGTTAGCGAAATACTCCGAAACTCTCCCAAACATCATCTTTGGTCCAATGGACTAGAAAGGATGCTTCACAACTTTGGTACCCCGAAATAGTGCAGTTAGTCCCGAAACACAAGTGGATGTTTCACAACTTTGGAACCCCGAAATAGTGCATTCAGGCTCGAACACAAGTTTTGCATCTTGTACGTGACGAAGGTTAGTGAAATCATCTAAAACACTCCCAAACATCATTTTGGGTCCAATGGACTAGAATGGATGCTTCACAACTTTGGTACCCCGAAATAGTGCATACAGGCTCGAACAAGAGTTTAGCATCTTGTATGTGCCGAAGGTTAGTGAAATTATCCGAAACACTCCCAAACATCATTTTGGGTCCAATGGACTAGAATGGATGCTTCACAACTTTGGTACCCCGAAATAGTGCATTCAGGCTCGAACACAAGTTTAGCATCATGTACGTGCCGAAGGTTAGTGAGATCATCCGAAACACTCTCAAACGTCATTTTGGGTCCAATGGAATAGAATGGATGCTTCACAACTTTGGTACCCCGAAATAGTGCATTCAGCCTCGTTAACAAGTTTTGTATCTTGTACGTGCCGAAGGTTAGTGAAATCATCTGAAGCACTCCCAAACATCATTTTGGGTCCAATGGACTAGAATGGATGCTTCACAACGTTAGTACCCCGAAATAGTGCATTTAGGCCCAAAACACAAGTTTTGCATCTTTTTTACGTGCTGAAGGTTAGCGAAATGCTCTGAAACACTCCCAAACATCATTTTTGGTCCCATGGACTAGAATGGATGCTTCACAACTTTGGTACCCCGAAATAGTGCATTCAGGCTCGAACACAAGTTTTGCATCTTGTACGTGCCGAAGGTTAGTGAAATCATTTGAAACACTCCCAAACATCATTTTGGGTCCAATGGACTAGAATGGATGCTTCACAACGTTAGTACCCCGAAATAGTGCAGTTAGTCCCGAAGCACAAGTTTTGCATCTTTTTACGTGCTGAAGGTTAGCGAAATGCTCCGAAACACTCCCGAACATCATTTTGGGTCCAATGGACTAGAATGGATGCTTCACAACTTTGGTACTCTGAAATAGTGCATTCAGGCTCGAACACAAGTTTAGCATCTTGTACGTGCCGAAGGTTAGCGAAATGCTCCGAAACACTCCCAAACATAATTTTGTGTCCAATGGACTAGAATGGATGCTTCACAACTTTGGTACCCCGAAATAGTGCATTCAGGCTCGAACACAAGTTTAGCATCTTGTACGTGACGAAGGTTAGTGAAATCATCTGAAACACTCCCAAACATCATTTTGGGTCCAATGGACTAGAATGGATGCTTCACAACTTTGGTACCCCGAAATAGTGCAGTTAGTCCCGAAGCACAAGTTTTGCATATTTTTATTTGCTGAAGGTTAGCGAAATGCTCTGAAACACTCCCAAACATCATTTTTGGTCCAATGGACTAGAATGGATGCTTCACAACTTTAGTACCCCGAAATAGTGCATTTAGGCCCAAAACACAAGTTTTGCATCTTTTTACGTGCTGAAGGTTAGCGAAATACTCCGAAACTCTCCCAAACATCATTTTTGGTCCAATGGACTAGAATGGATGCTTCACAACTTTGGTACCCCGAAATAGTGCAGTTAGTCCCGAAACACAAGTGAATGTTTCACAACTTTGGTACCCCGAAATAGTGCATTCAGGCTCGAACACAAGTTTTGTATCTTGTACGTGACGATGGTTAGTGAAATCATCTAAAACACTCCCAAACATCATTTTGGGTCCAATGGACTAGAATGGATGCTTCACAACTTTGGTACCCCGAAATAGTGCATTCAGGCTCGAACAAGAGTTTAGCATCTTGTACGTGCCGAAGCTTAGTGAAATCATCCGAAACACTCCCAAACATCATTTTGGGTCCAATGGACTAGAATGGATGCTTCACAACTTTTGTACCCCGAATTAGTGCATTCAGGCTCGAACACAAGTTTAGCATCTTGTACGTGCCGAAGGTTAGTGAAATCATCCGAAACAGTCCCAAACGTCATTTTGGGTCCAATGGACTACAATGGATGCTTCACAACTTTGGTACCCCGAAATAGTGCATTTAGGCTCGAACACAAGTTTAGCATCTTGTACGTGCCGAAGGTTAGTGAAATGCTCCGAAACACTCCCAAACATAATTTTGTGTCCAATGGACTAGAATGGATGCTTCACAACTTTGGTACCCTGAAATAGTGCATTCAGGCTCGAACACAAGTTTAGCATCTTGTACGTGACGAAGGTTAGTGAAATCATCCGAAACACTCCCAAACATCATTTTGGGTCCAATGGACTAGAATGGATGCTTCACAACTTTGGTACCCCGAAATAGTGCAGTTAGTCCCGAAGCACAAGTTTTGCATCTTTTTATGTGCTGAAGGTTAGCGAAATGCTCTGAAACACTCCCAAACATCATTTTTGGTCCAATGGACTAGAATGGATGCTTCACAACTTTGGTACCCCGAAATAGTGCATTCAGACTCGAACACAAGTTTTGCATCTTGTACGTGCCGAAGGTTAGTGAAATCATCTGAAACACTCCCAAACATCATTTTGGGTCCAATGGACTAGAATGGATGCTTCACAACGATAGTACCCTGAAATAGTGCATTTAGGCCCAAAACACATGTTTTGCATCTTTTTACGTGCTGAAGGTTAACGAAATGCTCCGAAACACTCCCAAACATCATTTTTGGTCCAATGGACTAGAATGGATGCTTCACAACATTGGTACCCCGAAATAGTGCATTCAGGCTCAAACACAAGTTTTGCATCTTCTACGTGACGAAGGTTAGTGAAATCATCTTAAACACTCCCAAACATCATTTTGGGTCCAACAGACTAGAATGGATGCTTCACAAAGTTAGTACCCCGAAATAGTGCATTTAGGCCCAAAACACAAGTTTTGCATCTTTTTACGTGCTGAAGGTTAGCGAAATGCTCCGAAACACTCCCAAACATCATTTTTGGTCCAATGGACTAGAATGGATGCTTCACAACTTTGGTACCCCAAAATAGTGCATTCAGGCTCGAACACAAGTTTTGCATCTTGTACGTGACGAAGGTTAGTGAAATCATCTGAAACACTCCCAAACATCATTTTGGGTCCAACGGACTAGAATGGATGCATCACAACGTTAGTACCCCGAAATAGTGCATTTTGCCCCAAAACACAAGTTTTGCATCTTTTATTGTGCTGGAGGTTAGCGAAATGCTCCGAAACACTCCTTACATCATTTTTGGTCCAATGGACTAGAATGGATGCTTCACAACTTTGGTACCCCGAAATAGTGCATTCAGGCTCGAACAGAAGTTTTGCATCTGTACGTGCCGAAGGTTAGTGAAATCATCTGAAACACTCTCAAACATCATTTTGGGTCCAATGGACTAGAATGGATGCTTCACAACGTTAGTACCCCGAAATAGTGCATTTAGGCCCAAAACACAAGTTTTGCATCTTTTTACGTGATAAAGGTAGGCGAAATGCTCCGAAACACTCCCAAACATCACCAATGGACAAGAATGGATGCTTCACAACTTTGGTACCCCGAAATAGTGCATTCAGGCTCGAAAACAAGTTTTGCATCTTGTACGTGCCGAAGGTTAGTGAAATCATCAGAAACACTCCCAAACATCATTTGGGTCCAATGGACTAGAATGGATGCTTCACAACGATAGTACCCCGAAATAGTGCATTTAGGCCCAAAACACAAGTTTTGCATCTTTTTACGTGCTGAAGGTTAGCGAAATGCTCCGAAACACTCCTAAACATCATTTTGGGTCCAATGGACTAGAATGGATGCTTCACAACTTTGGTACCCCGAAGTAGTGCATTTAGGCTCGAACACAAGTTTTGCATCTTGTACGTGCCGAAGGTTAGTGAAATCATCTGAAACACTCCCATCATTTTGTGTCCAATGGACTATAATGGATGCTTCACAACGTTAGTACCCCGAAATAGTGCATTTAGGCTCGAACACAAGTTTAGCATCTTGTACGTGCCGAAGGTTAGTGAAATGCTCCGAAACACTCCCAAACATAATTTTGTGTCCAATGGACTAGAATGGATGCTTCAGAACTTTGGTACCCTGAAATAGTGCATTCAGGCTCGAACACAAGTTTAGCATCTTGTACGTGACGAAGGTTAGTTAAATCATCCGAAACACTCCCAAACATCATTTTGGGTCCAATGGACTAGAATGGATGCTTCACAACTTTGGTACCCCGAAATAGTGCAATTAGTCCCGAAGCACAAGTTTTGCATCTTTTTATGCGCTGAAGGTTAGCGAAATGCTCTGAAACACTCCCAAACATCATTTTTGGTCCAATGGACTAGAATGGATGCTTCACAACTTTGGTACCCCGAAATAGTGCATTCAGACTCGAACACAAGTTTTGCATCTTGTACGTGCCGAAGGTTAGTGAAATCATCTGAAACACTCCCAAACATCATTTTGGGTCCAATGGACTAGAATGGATGCTTCACAACGATAGTACCCCGAAATAGTGCATTTAGGCCCAAAACACATGTTTTGCATCTTTTTACGTGCTGAAGGTTAACGAAATGCTCCGAAACACTCCCAAACATCATTTTTTGTCCAATGGACTAGAATGGATGCTTCACAACTTTGGTACCCCAAAATAGTGCATTCAGGCTCGAACACAAGTTTTGCATCTTGTACGTGACGAAGGTTAGTGAAATCATCTGAAACACTCCCAAACATCATTTTGGGTCCAACGGACTAGAATGGATGCTTCACAACGTTAGTACCCCGAAATAGTGCATTTAGGTCCAAAACACAAGTTTTGCATCTTTTTACGTGCTGAAGGTTAGCGAAATGTTCCGAAACACTCCCAAACATCATTTTTGGTCCAATGGAATAGAATGGATGCTTCACAACTTTGGTACCCCAAAATAGTGCATTCAGGCTCGAACACAAGTTTTGCATCTTGTACGTGACGAAGGTTAGTGAAATCATCTGAAACACTCCCAAACATCATTTTGGGTCCAACGGACTAGAATGGATGCATCACAACGTTAGTACCCCGAAATAGTGCATTTTGGCCCAAAACACAAGTTTTGCATCTTTTATCGTGCTGGAGGTTAGCGAAATGCTCCGAAACACTCCTTACATCATTTTTGGTCCAATGGACTAGAATGGATGCTTCACAACTTTGGTACCCCGAAATAGTGCATTCAGCCTCGTTAACAAGTTTTGTATCTTGTACGTGACGAAGGTTAGTGAAATCATCCGAAACACTCCCAAACATCATTTTGGGTCCAATGGACTAGAATGGATGCTTCACAACTTTGGTACCCAGAAATAGTGCATTCAGGCTCGAACACAAGTTTAGCATCTTGTACGTGCCGAAGGTTAGTGAGATCATCCGAAACACTCTCAAACGTCATTTTGGGTCCAATGGACTAGAATGGATGCTTCACAACTTTGGTACCCCGAAATAGTGCATTCAGCCTCGTTAACAAGTTTTGTATATTGTACGTGCCGAAGGTTAGTGAAATCATCTGAAGCACTCCCAAACATCATTTTGGGTCCAATGGACTAGAATGGATGCTTCACAACGTTAGTACCCCGAAATAGTGCATTTAGGCCCAAAACACAAGTTTTGCATCTTTTTACGTGATAAAGGTAGGCGAAATGCTCCGAAACACTCCCAAACATCATTTTGGGTCCAATGGACTAGAATGGATGCTTCACAACTTTGGTACCCCGAAATAGTGCATTCAGGCTCGAAGACAAGTTTTGCATCTTGTACGTGCCGAAGGTTAGTGAAATCATCAGAAACACTCCCAAACAACATTTTGGGTCCAATGGACTAGAATGGATGCTTCACAACGATAGTACCCCGAAATAGTGCATTTAGGCCCAAAACACAAGTTTTGCATCTTTTTACGTGCTGAAGGTTAGCGAAATGCTCCGAAACACACCCAAACATCATTTTGGGTCCAATGGACTAGAATGGGTGCTTCACAACTTTGGTACCCCGAAATAGTGCATTTAGGCTCGAACACAAGTTTTGCATCTTGTACGTGCCGAAGGTTAGTGAAATCATCTGAAACACTCCCATCATTTTGGGTCCAATAGACTAGAATGGATGCTTCACAACGTTAGTACCCCGAAATAGTGCATTTAGGCCCAAAACACAAGTTTTGCATCTTTTACGTGCCGAAGGTTAGCGAAATGCTCCGAAACACTCCCAAACATAATTTTGTGTCCAATGGACTAGAATGGATGCTTCACAACTTTGGTACCCCGAAATAGTGCATTCAGTCTCGAACACAAGTTTAGCATCTTGTACGTGACGAAGGCTAGTGAAATCATCCGAAACACTCCCAAACATCATTTTGGGTCCAATGGACTAGAATGGATGCTTCACAACTTTGGTACCCCGAAATAGTGCAGTTAGTCCCGAAGCACAAGTTTTGCATCTTTTTATGTGCTGAAGGTTAGCGAAATGCTCTGAAACACTCCCAAACATCATTTTTGGTCCAATGGACTAGAATGGATGCTTCACAACTTTGGTACCCCGAAATAGTGCATTCAGACTCGAACACAAGTTTTGCATCTTGTACGTGCCGAAGGTTAGTGAAATCATCTGAAACACTCCCAAACATCATTTTGGGTCCAATGGACTAGAATGGATGCTTCACAACGATAGTACCCCGAAATAGTGCATTTAGGCCCAAAACACATGTTTTGCATCTTTTTACGTGCTGAAGGTTAACGAAATGCTCCGAAACACTCCCAAACATCATTTTTGGTCCAATGGACTAGAATGGATGCTTCACAACTTTGGTACCCCAAAATAGTGCATTCAGGCTCGAACACAAGTTTTGCATCTTTTTACGTGCTGGAGGTTAGCGTAATGCTCCGAAAAACTCCCAAACATCATTTTTTGGTCCAATGGACTAGAATGGATGCTTCACAACTTTGGTACCACGAAATAGTGCATTCAGGCTCGAACAGAAGTTTTGCATCTTGTACATTCCGAAGGTTAGTGAAATCATCTGAAACACTCTCAAACATCATTTTGGGTCTAATGGACTAGAATGGATGCTTCACAACGTTAGTACCTCGAAATAGTGCATTTAGGCCCAAAACACAAGTTTTGCATCTTTTTACGTGATGAAGGTTAGCGAAATGCTCCAAAACACTCCCAAACATCATTTTGGGTCCAATGGACTAGAATGGATGCTTCACAACTTTGATACTCCGAAATAGTGCATTCAGTCTCGAACACAATTTTAGCATCTTGTACGTGCCGAAGGTTAGTGAAATCATCTGAAACACTCCCAAACATCATTTTGGGTCCAATGGACTAGAATGGATGCTTCACAACGTTAGTACCCCGAAATAGTGCATTTAGGCCCAAAACACAAGTTTTGCATCTTTTTACATGCTGAAGGTTAGCGAAATGTTCCGAAACACTCCCAAACATCATTGTTGGTACAATGGACTAGAATGGATGCTTCACAACTTTGGTACCCCAAAATAGTGCATTCAGGCTCGAACACAAGTTTTGCATCTTATACGTGACGAAGGTTAGTGAAATCATCTGAAACACTCCCAAACATCATTTTGGGTCCAACGGACTAGAATGGATGCTTCACAACGTTAGTACCCCGAAATAGTGCATTTTGGCCCAAAACACAAGTTTTGCATCTTTTTACGTGCTGGAGGTTAGCGAAATGCTCCGAAACACTCCCAAACATCATTTTTGGTCCAATGGACTAGAATGGATGCTTCACAACTTTGGTACCCCGAAATAGTGCATTCAGGCTCGAACAGAAGTTTTGCATCTTGTATGTGCCGATGGTTAGTGAAATCATCTGAAACACTCTCAAACATCATTTTGGGTCCAATGGACTAGAATGGATGCTTCACAACGTTAGTACCCCGAAATAGTGCATTTAGGCCCAAAACACAAGTTTTGCATCTTTTTACGTGATGAAGGTTAGCGAAATGCTCCAAAACACTCCCAAACATCATTTTGGGTCCAATGGACTAGAATGGATGCTTCACAACTTTGGTACTCCGAAATAGTGCATTCAGTCTCGAACACAATTTTAGCATCTTGTACGTGCCGAAGGTTACTGAAACCGAAACACTCCCAAACATCATTTTGGGTCCAATGGACTAGAATGGATGCTTCACAACTTTGGTACCCCGAAATAGTGCAGTTAGTCCCGAAGCACAAGTTTTGCATCTTTTTATGTGCTGAAGGTTAGCGAAATGCTCTGAAACACTCCCAAATATCATTTCTGGTCTAATGGACTATTATGGATGCTTCACAACTTTGGTACCCCGAAATAGTGCATTCAGACTCGAACACAAGTTTTGCATCTTGTACGTGCCGAAGGTTAGTGAAATCATCTGAAAAACTCCCAAACATCATTTTGGGTCCAATGGACTAGAATGGATGCTTCACAACGATAGTACCCTGAAATAGTGCATTTAGGCCCAAAACACATGTTTTGCATCTTTTTACGTGCTGAAGGTTAACGAAATGCTCCGAAACACTCCCAAACATCATTTTTTGTTCCAATGGACTAGAATGGATGCTTCACAACATTGGTACCCCGAAATAGTGCATTCAGGCTCGAACACAAGTTTTGCATCTTGTACGTGACAAAGGTTAGTGAAATCATCTGAAACACTCCCAAACATCATTCTGGGTTCAACGGACTAGAATGGATGCTTCACAAAGTTAGTACCCCGAAATAGTGCATTTAGGCCCAAAACACAAGTTTTGCATCTTTTTACGTGCTGAAGGTTAGTGAAATGCTCCGAAACACTCCCAAACATCATTTTTGGTCCAATGGACTAGAATGGATGCTTCACAATTTTGGTACCCCAAAATAGTGCATTCAGGCTCGAACACAAGTTTTGCATCTTATACGTGACGAAGGTTAGTGAAATCATCTGAAACACTCTCAAACATCATTTTGGGTCCAACGGACTAGAATGGATGCTTCACAACGTTAGTACCCCGAAATAGTGCATTTTGGCCCAAAACACAAGTTTTGCATCTTTTTACGTGCTGGAGGTTAGCGAAATGCTCCGAAACACTCCCAAACATCATTTTTGGTCCAATGGACTAGAATGGATGCTTCACAACTTTGGTACCCCGAAATAGTGCATTCAGGCTCGAACAGAAGTTTTGCATCTTGTACGTGCCGAAGGTTAGTGAAATCATCTGAAACACTCCCAAACATCATTTTGGGTCCAATGGACTAGAATGGATGCTTCACAACGTTAGTACCCCGAAATAGTGCATTTAGGCCCAAAACACAAGTTTTGCATCTTTTTACGTGATGAAGGTTAGCGAAATGCTCCAAAACACTCCCAAACATCATTTTGGGTCCAATGGACTAGAATGGATGCTTCACAACTTTGGTACTCCGAAATAGTGCATTCAGTCTCGAACACAATTTTAGCATCTTGTACGTGCCGAAGGTTACTGAAACCGAAACACTCCCAAACATCATTTTGGGTCCAATGGACTAGAATGGATGCTTCACAACTTTGGTACCCCGAAATAGTGCAGTTAGTCCCGAAGCACAAGTTTTGCATCTTTTTATGTGCTGAAGGTTAGCGAAATGCTCTGAAACACTCCCAAACATCATTTCTGGTCTAATGGACTATTATGGATGCTTCACAACTTTGGTACCCCGAAATAGTGCATTTAGGCTCGAACACAAGTTTAGCATCTTGTACGTGCCGAAGGTTAGCGAAATGCTCCGAAACACTCCCAAACATAATTTTGTGTCCAATGGACTAGAATGGATGCTTCACAACTTTGGTACCCCGAAATAGTGCATTCAGGCTCGAACACAAGTTTTGCATCTTATACGTGATGAAGGTTAGTGAAATCATCTGAAACACTCTCAAACATCATTTTGGGTCCAACGGACTAGAATGGATGCTTCACAACGTTAGTACCCCGAAATAGTGCATTTTGGCCCAAAACACAAGTTTTGCATCTTTTCACTTGCTGGAGGTTAGCGAAATGCTCCGAAACACTCCCAAACATCATTTTTGGTCCAACGGACTAGAATGGATGCTTCACATCTTTGGTACCCCGAAATAGTGCATTCAGACTCGAACACAAGTTTTGCATCTTGTACGTGCCGAAGGTTAGTGAAATCATCTGAAACACTCTCAAACATCATTTTGGGTCCAATGGACTAGAATGGATGCTTCACAACGTTAGTACCCCGAAATAGTGCATTTAGGCCCAAAACACAAGTTTTGCATCTTTTTACGTGATGAAGGTTAGCGAAATGCTCCAAAACACTCCCGAACATCATTTTGGGTCCAATGGACTAGAATGGATGCTTCACAACTTTGGTACTCCGAAATAGTGCATTCAGTCTCGAACACAATTTAAGCATCTTGTACGTGCCGAAGGTTAGTGAAACCGAAACACTCCCAAACATCATTTTGGGTCCAATGGACTAGAATGGATGCTTCACAACTTTGGTACCCCGAAATAGTGCAGTTAGTCCCGAAGCACAAGTTTTGCATCTTTTTATGTGCTGAAGGTTAGCGAAATGCTCTGAAACACTCCCAAACATCATTTCCGGTCTAATGGACTATTATGGATGCTTCACAACTTTGGTACCCCGAAATAGTGCATTTAGGCTCGAACACAAGTTTAGCATCTTGTACGTGCCGAAGGTTAGCGAAATGCTCTGAAACACTCCCAAACATAATTTTGTGTCCAATGGACTAGAATGGATGCTTCACAACTTTGGTACCCTGAAATAGTGCATTCAGGCTCGAACACAAGTTTAGCATCTTGTACGTGACGAAGGTTAGTGAAATCATCCGAAACACTCCCAAACATCATTTTGGGTCCAATGGACTAGAATGGATGCTTCACAACTTTGGTACCCCGAAATAGTGCACTTAGTCCCGAAGCACAAGTTTTGCATCTTTTTATGTGCTGAAGGTTAGCGAAATGCTCTGAAACACTCCCAAACATCATTTTTGGTCCAATGGACTAGAATGGATGCTTCACAACTTTGGTACCCCGAAATAGTGCATTCAGACTCGAACACAAGTTTTGCATCTTGTACGTGCCGAAGGTTAGTGAAATCATCTGAAACACTACCAAACATCATTTTGGGTCCAATGGACTAGAATGGATGCTTCACAACGATAATACCCCGAAATAGTGCATTTAGGCCCAAAACACATGTTTTGCATCTTTTTACGTGCTGAAGGTTAACGAAATGCTCCGAAACACTCCCAAACATCATTTTGGGTCCAATGGACTAGAATGGATGCTTCACAACTTTGGTACCCCGAAATAGTGCATTCAGGCTCGAACACAAGTTTTGCATCTTGTACGTGCCGAAGGTTAGTGAATCATCTGAAACACTCCCAAACATCATTTTGGGTCCAATGGACTAGAATGGATGTTTCACAACGATAGTACCCCGAAATAGTGCATTTAGGCCCAAAACACAAGTTTTGCATCTTTTTACGTGCTGAAGGTTAGCGAAATGCTCCGAAACACTCCCAAACATCATTTTGGGTCCAATGGACTAGAATGGATGCTTCACAACTTTGGTACCCCGAAATAGTGCATTCAGGCTCTGAGGACCATGTGTGGTTCGAGGACCGGTGGATGGTCGCTTCCGTGTGTGATGAGTGATTGACAACGTTGTGTGGACTGATTCTTGGCTAAGTATTGCAGGTGCAGGTTGCGGCTTGACTGGTGTTGGTGCAGGTGAAGAACAAGCGCGAAAGGTCGTCGCCGGTGAGGCCTCCAGGTGTGGAGAAGACAAGTAGGCTTCGTTCGAGGGACCCGGTGGCCAGCGGGGTCAAGTGCGGGCCGCATGGTGGCATGAACAGCAAGATGAAGTCGTGGACGGTTTCTTGGTTGAGCCTCAAAACCAAGGTCGAGCCGGGACTACGTGGGAGCCGAGTCATGAGTGGAGATTAGCGGAGGCTACACCGAGTTCGCGGGGTTTCCGGTGGTTCACCAGAAAACCACTGGGTTCCTTGGTTGATCCACAAAGCCAAGACCGAAGAACCGAAGACGGTGCTGCAGCAGTGCCAGACCGGTCTAACCGGTGGGTACCGGTCTGACCGGTGGGGAGCACCGGTCTGACCGGTGTGCGACGACGCAGTCCGGAGACTTCGAAGCGGAGGACACGCGTCGGGATCGCATGGCTTGCGTCGAGGCTACGCAGGGTGCGGTCGCCGGGCATCCGTCCGATGGAGAAGACATGAAGACTTCCAAATCCGCCCTTGAGGGGCTTGTATCCCTAGTTATTAGGAAAGGGCATTTTAGACTTTCGGTTGCCTCCATATAACCCAAGAGGTGAGAGGATGGCAGCCAACTCTTGGAACCCTAGCTCATTTGTTTTCCTATTTTCCTTCCTATTTTCCTTAGGTTTTCGATAGGACTAGCAAGAGAGCTTCATGGTGAGATCTTGTTGAGAGGGATGGATGATCGGGCGGCTTGCTAGACCTTGTATGAACATTTGTTTGATGTATAGATGATTCGGCGTGGTTCCTCAAGGTTTGGATGTGTTTTCCCCGGTTGTTCTTGGTGGTGATTTTCGGAGCCCTCTCTTGGTGATTTCTTTGGGTTGTTTTCGGGACCTTTCTCTTGGGGATTTGATGGGGGAAATTTGTGGGAACCCTTCGTGGTTCTTTGGGCTGTGATTCCCCTCCCAAATCCGTGAGTAAAGGTGCTCGATTTTGGGGTTTCTTGAGTTCTTGGGTTGGAAGTGCTCTTGGCGGGATTTCCTTAATTCCTCCTTTTTGGACGAGTTTTGGTGGGATTAAACTTGGCTATGGACTCCTCATGAGGTGTTCATAATACCCCCAAAGTCTTGTTCAAGTCCGTGGAGCGATTCGGGAGATCGAGTTTTGGATTTGGGGGAGTTGACCCGCGGGTGCTGTTCATCCCGAGCTGCCCAGGCTACACCGGTCTGACCGGTGCTCTTGACCGGTCTGACCGGTGCGAGCCCTGGTGGGTTTTTGCTCGGGTGAACGTCTTGGCGTGTTCGTTGTTGTCCCGTGTTGCTGCTGTTTCGAGTTTGGGTCAGTTTGGTGGTCGGTTGGCCTGTTTGGTGCCTTGGGGGCTTTCAGGCTGTGATCGATCTGACCGGTGTGTCTCACCGGTCTGACCGGTGTAGAGCCACTTAGCGAAAGTTGCTCAGTTTCACCAGCAGGGACCGGTCTGATCGGTGGTGCTCACCGGTCTGACCGGTGTGGGTCTGTAGACTCGAGGTTTGGTGTTCCGCTGCGTTCTCGGGTCGGAAGGTTGTGTGTTGGTTCCTAGGTCCAGTGGCACTTCAGTGGCTACGTGGGCTTGACCAACTTGGGTAGTGAGTCGGAGACGTGTGTTGGAAGCCGTGTTCATCTTGTAGGAGTTTCCATCTCCTTCGAGAAGAATTTTTATCGGCTCCCATTCACTCCCCCCCTCTCTGGTTCGCCGTATCGGTCCTTCAAGTGGTATCAGAGCCGGTTCGGGTCTTTGTTGACTCTAACCAGTCTAAGATCCAAGGATGGCGTACTAGGAACGGGGTTCGGGTCCTCCACACTTCGATGGCAAGAACTACCAGATGTGGAGCAAGCGGATGGGTGCGTTTCTCCGCGGAAAGGGTCAGACTCTTTGGGATGTCACGGTGGACACAGGCTATGTCCAGCCGATGGACTTCCTCACTCCAGGATCGAGGGACAGATTCGACGCCAACAATAAGGCGGTCGACTACTTGTTTCGTGCTTTGTGTCAGCCTGAGTTCGATCGGGTGCACACCGAGCACTTGGCTTGTAGGATTTGGGCGGTGTTGAAGGAGGCTCATGTTGGGAACGCCCAGGTTCAGGCACGGATGTATGCGACCTACCGGAGAGAGTACGAGAACTTCACTCATCTCCCTGGTGAGTCCATCGATGCCTTGTTTCAGAGGTTCACGGTGGTTGTGAACAACATGAGGGCCAATGTGGACGTGCTCCCGTACGATGATCATGATAGAGCGGTCAAGCTCTTACACTCTTTGGATCGTACGATTTGGGGCGGAAAGTTCGAGGCCATTGTGGAGTCAGAGAAGTATGACACTCTGACGGTGAACGAGCTGTTCTCGAAGCTCAAGTCGGCTGAGGTGGATAGGGGCATGACTGCCAAGCTTGAGGGTCCGACTGACTCCCATAGTCTCACCCTTGTTGGTGGTTCCAAAGGAAAGGCTAACTCTAACCCATCCACCAGGATGTTCTCTTTCTCCTCTTTGATGTCTATGCCAGATGAGGAGTTCGACGAGCTTGGAGAGGACGAGCTAGCGCTCCTGATGAGGCGGTTCGAGAGGCTGCACGAGAACCGCGTGAACATGAGGAGGAACACGAGAACATGCTTCCAGTGCGGCAAGCCGGGACACTTCGTCGCCGACTGTCCGGAGAAGGCCGAGAACAAGGATGGCTACAAGCACAAGCCAAGGATGGACGGCAAGTACCGTTCGAGGCGCGACCACAAGAGCAAGCACAAGAGCAAGTACAAGGACGAGCGACGATCGAGGAAGAAGGAGAGCCGAGGCAAGGCCCGAGCGATGGTTGGAGCGAGCGACGTCGACTCCAGTTCCGCGTACTCCACCTCGAGCTCGAGCAGCAGTGAAGACGAAGGTGATCGTCGCAAGAACAAGAAGTCGTCCAAGAACCTGAGCGGGCTGAGCTGCTTCGCGAGAGATGGCTTCTGCACCATGGCGCTGAGCTCCGGCAGCAAGAAGAGCACACAGAGCGACTCGGACTCTGAGTCCGACGACGAGGTGCGTGATGAACTTCCCTTCTTGCGCCAGGAGAATGAGAGGCTTGGCTCTTTGCTTGATAACCGTGATGACATGCTTAGAGAGGCTAAGAAAATGAGAAAAGAGCTTAGGGCTTCACTCGAGGATCCTAGGACTAGAGTGGCTGAGCTAGAGACACAGGTGCTTGATAGCAAGCTTGAGATTGATTCTCTGAAGGCTAGCCCTGTTGTTTCGGATGAGGTTGATTGTGCTGATTGCTCTATTTTCCTTGCTGATCTTGCTTTGTTCAAGGAAAAGCATGCCTCCAAGTGTGAGGAACTAGATGTGCTTAGGGTTGAAGTGGCTGAGCTGAAATCTAGATCTGCTCTGCTAGGTGCTTGCACCTCTAGCCCTGTTTTGCATGCTAAGATTGATGAGATGCATGCGTACACTAGTTCTCTTGAGGCTAAGCTGAAGGAACCCATTCCTACATCATGCTCTACCTGTGAAATGCATGCATTGAAAAATTTGGAACTTGCACACTATGTTGATCGTTTGCAGGATGAGAATGATGAGCTGAGGAAGTTGATGGGTTGGTTGTCCGGTCATGAGCCTCAGTTGAGGATGATGATCGAGGCCTTTAAGAGGCAAGATGGTGAGGGACTTGGGGCAAACAAGGTTGGTGAGGGAAGTGGAGAGAATATCCCGGAGCCACCAAAAACCCATCACAAGAATGATTTCCCTCCAAAACCCAACCATCTTAGGAACCGACTAGACACAACTCCAGCTCCACCCACATTTCCTAAACCCACAAATGATCTCCGAAAGCCTATCAAGTTTGTGAGCACTTCGGGGAAAGTGTTCTTTGGGAAGGAGAGTGAGAAGGCTAGCGGTGAGAAACCGGTGGAGGAGTTGAGTGGAGAGAATCCAAGTGAGCAGCCACATCCCAAGCCAAATCCTAAGCTTGTGAGGTTTCATTGTGGCTATTGTGGGAGAGATGGCCATAAGGAGGAGTTTTGCTTCAAGAGGAAGCGAGAGGAGAGAATGTCTAAGGAGTGGGCTAACAAGGACAAGTACCACCCCTCCGATGGTGTACTTGAGCCTCGTATGCAAATGCCCAGGGCCAAGGCAAGTGTGAGGACAGTTCGGGCTTGGGGAGAGCGGAAGGCTGCTGGAGGTGCTGCTGCCCAGGTCACACCGGTCAGACCGGTGTGGAGCACCGGTCAGACCGGTGCAGGCCTGGACAGACAGCTGTTTGGGTTTCGAGCTCGTACAGGTGCGAGGGTTGTTTCTGGTGGTCGTGGTTCTGGTGGCTGGGCTGGAAAGGGTGCAGGTGGTCAGTTTGCTAGGCGTTCTCCTCCTCGTGCTCAATAGGGGATCGGAGGGGTCGTAGCTTTGAGTTGGAGAGGAGGGACGTTCCACGGGCTTTCTTGCGTGGATTTGGTCCTCCTCCAGGCAGAGAGAGGTGGTTTCCTCAGGGTGGTTACCGTGGTGGTGTTCGTGGAGGTAGCTTTGGTAGGAGAGATGCTTTGGTTGGTGCTAACCCCACTTTCGAGCAAATGGCTCGGCACTGGTTTTACTCTTTTGGTACTAACCCCAGTGCTGAGTCGTTTGTTCGCTCACGTGCTCGTTTTTGAATTTCAGGTGGGAGACTTGAAGAACATTTGGTTGATTGACTCCGGTTGCTCGAGGCATATGACCGGAGACAAGGGGTGGTTCTCAAGTCTCGTCCCGGTGGTGACAAGGAGGTACATCACCTTTGGGGACAATGGGCGTGGGCGTGTGCTTTCAGAAGGTGAGATCAAAGTGAGTGACAAGATCACTCTGAGGCGTGTTGCTCTTGTTCAATCGTTGGGGTACAATTTGCTTTCTGTGTCCCAGTTGTTGGATGAGGGCTTTGAGGTGTTGTTTCGGCCAGGTGGTTCTCGGATTTTGGACTCTCGAGGGGACCTTGTCTGTATGGTCGTTCTCGAGGGTCAGGTGTTTCGTGCTGATTTTTCTCAGTCTTCGGGTGTGGAGCGTTGTTTCTTGGCTGGTCCTTCTAGTGAGTTGTGGAAGTGGCATAGGAAGTTGGGTCACTTGAGCTTTGATCTTTTGTCTCGCTTGAGTAAACTCAATTTGGTCCGAGGATTGCCACGGTTGAGGCTTGAGAAAGAGTTGGTTTGTGCGCCGTGTAGGCATGCCAAGATGGTAGCCTCTTCTCACCCGCCTCTCACCGATGTGATGACTGAGCGTCCATGCGAGCTGCTCCATATGGACCTTGTTGGCCCAGCTCGTGTGCGATCTGCGGGTGGGAAGTGGTATGTCCTTGTTGTGGTGGACGACTATTCTCGGTATGCGTGGGTGTTCTTTCTTGAGGATAAGGGGGAGACGTTTGGTTTTGTTCGAGATCTAGTCTTGAGGTTGAGGAACGAGAGGCACGGAGATGCCATACGAGCTATCCGCAGTGATAATGGCTCGGAATTCAGAAACTCTCGTTTTGAAACCTTTTGCCATGACTTGGGTCTTGAGCACCAGTTTTCGAGTCCGTATACACCTCCCCAGAATGGTGTTGTGGAAAGGAAGAACAGGACCTTGTGCGAGATGGCTCGGACGATGCTTGATGAGCATAGGACTCCGAGGAGGTATTGGGCTGAGGCGGTGAATACCGCGTGCTATGTGTCGAACAGGATATACCTCAGAGTGCACAAGAAGAAGACATGCTATGAGTTGATGCATGGTCGCACACCCAAGGTGAGTCACTTCCATGTCTTTGGTTGTAAGTGTTTCATTCTGAAGAAAGGCAGGAAGTTGGATAAGTTTGAGGCTAGGTCTGTCGATGGTATTTTCTTTGGTTATGCATCTCATTCTAGAGCATATCGTGTGCTCAATCTTGAAACTAACCAAATCGTGGAGACTTGCGAGGTAACCTTCGACGAGATAGAGCCACGTAGTCAGCTTGTCTTTGAGTGTGCAGGTGATGATGAGCTTGGCGAGGAGATCTTTCAGGAGGAGGAGCATGAACATGGAGACGATGAAGATGGCGGTGCGGTGCCCCCGGCTGGACATGTACCCACTACTTCGACTACGGTGATGGATGGACCCTCTTCTACACCTACGACGACAAATCAAGAACGAGGAGAAGCTGATGTTGAGGGGGAGGTAGCATCGAGGCGAGAACCTCCCCGGCGAGTACAAGCGGATCACCCAGCTTCGAGGATCATCGGCGACATGGATGAACGCACTACACGGTCGAGGGTTCGGAACAACTCTCATTTCGCTCATGCTGCATTTGTTGCCTCTTTCGAGCCCAAAGACATTGGACACGCACTATCTGATCACAATTGGGTTAATTCGATGCATGAGGAGTTGGAGAACTTTGAGAGGAATCAGGTGTGGGAGTTGGTTGACCCTCCCCCAGGGTGTAAGCCGATTGGTACAAAATGGGTGTGGAAAAACAAAGAGGGAGAGAAGGGTGAGGTTGTGAGGAACAAGTCGAGGCTTGTTGCTCAAGGGTTCAGTCAGAAGGAGGGGATCGACTACGAGGAGACCTTTGCTCCCGTAGCCCGTTTGGAGGCGATTAGGATCCTTCTAGCCTTTTCTGTGGCTAAAGGGTTCAAGTTGCACCAGATGGATGTGAAGAGTGCTTTTCTGAATGGTGTGTTGGAGGAAGAAGTGTATGTGAGGCAGCCTCCGGGGTTTGAGAGTGAGAAGTACCCCCACCGGGTGTACAAGTTGAGGAAGGCGCTGTATGGGTTGAAGCAGGCGCCTAGAGCTTGGTATGGCAGGTTGAGGGGGTTCTTGTTTGAGAGAGGTTTTGAGATGGGGAAGGTCGATCAGACCTTGTTTTTGCTGAGGCAGGGCAGAGATATCCTGATTGTGCAGGTGTATGTGGATGATATTGTCTTTGGTGGCTCGTCTAACTCTCTTGTTGCAAGGTTTGCAGATGATATGAGCAGGGAGTTTGAGATGAGCATGATGGGCGAGTTGCAGTTCTTCCTCGGGCTACAAATCAAGCAATCAAAGGAAGGAACATTTGTGCACCAGGCTAAGTACACCAAGGACATTGTGCGGAAATTCAAGATGGAGGACTCCAAGGCTATGACGACGCCGATGAGTACGACTACAGCTCTTGATGCGGACGAGGAAGGTGAACATGTGGACCAGAAGGAGTACCGGAGCATGATCGGGTCACTCCTCTACTTGACGGCGACGAGGCCGGACATACAGTTCTCAGTGTGTCTGTGCGCTCGTTTTCAAGCGTCTCCGAGGACTTCGCATCAGCAAGCGGTGAAGAGAATTTTCAGGTACTTGCGTCACACTCCCGACTTCGGCCTTTGGTACTCCGCGTCCTCTTCTTTGGCGCTTCATGGTTTTTCAGACGCGGATTTTGCTGGGTGTCGGTTGGATAGGAAGTCCACTTCTGGGACTTGCCAGTTTTTGGGTTCCTCTTTGGTCTCTTGGTCTTCCCGCAAGCAGTCGAGTGTTGCTCAATCCACGACCGAGGCCGAGTATGTTGCCGCTGCTAGTTGTTGCTCTCAGCTCCTTTGGATCACCTACACCATGAGTGACTTTGGTGAGGAGTATACCCATGTCCCACTTCAATGTGATAGCACCAGTGCCATAAGCGTTGCAAAGAACCCAGTGCTCCATTCCAAAACCAAGCACATAGAAGTGAGGTACCATTTCCTGAGAGACAACGTAGAGAAAGGGAAGATAGCTTTGATCCATGTACCCACACATGACCAACTAGCCGATATTTTCACCAAACCCCTAGATCAAGCAACTTTCACTCGTTTGCGGGGGGAACTTGGTGTGTGTTTGATTTCTTGAGTTGGGTGTGTGGGAGCTCCTTTGTAGCTTATGTATAGCTTTTCTTTGTGCATTTCTTGCATTTGGCATGGCATATGTAACATGATGTATAGGCATCCTTGTATCTTAGATTGCATGCATTTTGTATCATATGCATTGGATAGGAAAGCTTCTCCTATATACATTGTTCACCATGGAATGAGATATATGTCTTTGTGAGCTTGTTTGGTATGCTATGGTTAGTTTGGCTTAGCTCTTGATAATCTCGGTTTATATCCATGGTTGATGGCTATGTTTTGAAAAATTGTCACATGTATGCCCTCTCATGTGTAAATGCCTTTATATGATCTTGACATGTTTTAGTGGCTTGGTTATGCTCAATTTGTGGTTGGATAGCTAGTTTATTGATCATATGGGGCCAAAGGCTCATTTGCCATCATGAATGTTTAGCCCTCTTGATTTATCTTGTGGAGGGGCATAAGTTCCTTTTTGTCGCAAAGACATTTCATGTACCATATATGAATCTGAAAATGAAATGTAAAATGCTTGGAAAATATGTTCCCATGTCATATGTGCTGAATTTAAACTGCTTTGGGTGCTAAACCGTTGCATGATGCCTACCAATGAGAAGTCTCATACATAGAAGTAGGCACATGGCTCGGTGGCTTTGACATGACATGAGGTGCTTGTGGGTGTTTGTGATGGTCTTATGGTTAGAATGGCTGTCCTAGCATGAAGTTTGTGTGGCTTTGCCATTTTGATATGCTTTGATCATGTTTAGGACTTTGCTCATGAGAGGCAAGTTTTTCGCAAAATTGCCAAAATCCATCTTAGCTTCGTCCAATGGTTGTGAAACTTGGTGATCATGTAGTTGAGATCGATACGAAGCTGTAGAGTATCTAACTTGCTCATTTGGACATGTGTAGCATTCTTTGTTGAATTTTGTCTATTTGAGAAGCTCTAGGTTGAAAGTTTTGCATTTTTGGCTTGATTCATGCATTGCCAACAAGGGGGAGAAGTTTGAGCTTGAAATGGCTTGCTGGACGCTTTTAGAAGGTTTTCAGGTGGTTTCGAGCCATTTCTGGGCTCTGTTGTGCACCGGTCTAACCGGTCAAGGTCACCGGTCTGACCGGTGTGAGTGCTGTTTCTGTTCACATGTTGCACACCGGTCTGACCGGTGGTGTTGACCGGTCTGACCGGTCAGGGCTGAGTTGTTGCAGCTGCCCTGTTTCAAGTGGTGTCTTGCATGCATTCGTCCAGGGGGAGGTGCATTGGTTCAGGGGGAGCTTGCATGTGTGCAGGGGGAGCTCTTTGTGGTTTTTCGAGCTTTGTTTCGGTGGTTTGCGCTCTTTGCTTGAGCTTTATTTTGTCTCGGATGTGTCGAGCCGTTGCCCTTGCCTAAGGGGTCCGAGACTTGTCTTCTTCAAGTGATCTTGCTCTTTGCCTTTGTTTGGCTTTCGATCGCTTGTTGGAGTTTCTTTTTGTTCGTTTCTTTTCTTTTTCTTTTCTCTCTTGTTACTTTCGTGTGGGTGTTGTCAATGCACTCATCAAGGGGGAGATTGAGGACCATGTGTGGTTCGAGGACCGGTGGATGGTCGCTTCCGTGTGTGATGAGTGATTGACAACGTTGTGTGGACTGATTCTTGGCTAAGTATTGCAGGTGCAGGTTGCGGCTTGACTGGTGTTGGTGCAGGTGAAGAACAAGCGCGAAAGGTCGTCGCCGGTGAGGCCTCCAGGTGTGGAGAAGACAAGTAGGCTTCGTTCGAGGGACCCGGTGGCCAGCGGGGTCAAGTGCGGGCCGCATGGTGGCATGAACAGCAAGATGAAGTCGTGGACGGTTTCTTGGTTGAGCCTCAAAACCAAGGTCGAGCCGGGACTACGTGGGAGCCGAGTCATGAGTGGAGATTGGCGGAGGCTACACCGAGTTCGCGGGGTTTCCGGTGGTTCACCAGAAAACCACTGGGTTCCTTGGTTGATCCACAAAGCCAAGACCGAAGAACCGAAGACGGTGCTGCAGCAGTGCCAGACCGGTCTGACCGGTGGGTCTGACCGGTCTGACCGGTGGGTACCGGTCTGACCGGTGTGCGACGACGCAGTCCGGAGACTTCGAAGCGGAGGACACACGTCGGGATCGCATGGCTTGCGTCGAGGCTACGCAGGGTGCGGTCGCCGGGCATCCGTCCGATGGAGAAGACATGAAGACTTCCAAATCCGCCCTTGAGGGGCTTGTATCCCTAGTTATTAGGAAAGGGCATTTTAGACTTTCGGTTGCCTCCATATAACCCAAGAGGTGAGAGGATGGCAGCCAACTCTTGGAACCCTAGCTCATTTGTTTTCCTATTTTCCTTCCTATTTTCCTTAGGTTTTCGATAGGACTAGCAAGAGAGCTTCATGGTGAGATCTTGTTGAGAGGGATGGATGATCGGGCGGCTTGCTAGACCTTGTATGAACCTTTGTTTGATGTATAGATGATTCGGCGTGGTTCCTCAAGGTTTGGATGTGTTTTCCCCGGTTGTTCTTGGTGGTGATTTTCGGAGCCCTCTCTTGGTGATTTCTTTGGGTTGTTTTCGGGACCTTTCTCTTGGGGATTTGATGGGGGAAATTTGTGGGAACCCTTCGTGGTTCTTTGGGCTGTGATTCCCCTCCCAAATCCGTGAGTAAAGGTGCTCGATTTTGGGGTTTCTTGAGTTCTTGGGTTGGAAGTGCTCTTGGCGGGATTTCCTTAATTCCTCCTTTTTGGACGAGTTTTGGTGGGATTAAACTTGGCTATGGACTCCTCATGAGGTGTTCATAATACCCCCAAAGTCTTGTTCAAGTCCGTGGAGCGACTTGGGAGATCGAGTTTTGGATTTGGGGGAGTTGACCCGCGGGTGCTGTTCATCCCGAGCTGCCCAGGCTACACCGGTCTGACTGGTGCTCTTGACCGGTCTGACCGGTTCGAGCCCTGGTGGGTTTTTGCTCGGGTGAACGTCTTGGCGTGTTCGTTGTTGTCCCGTGTTGCTGCTGTTTCGAGTTTGGGTCAGTTTGGTGGTCGGTTGGCCTGTTTGGTGCCTTGGGGGCTTTCAGGCTGTGATCGGTCTGACCGGTGTGTCTCACCGGTCTGACCGGTGTAGAGCCACTTAGTGAAAGTTGCTCAGTTTCACCAGCAGAGACCGGTCTGACCGGTGGTGCTCACCGGTCTGACCGGTGTGGGTCTGTAGACTCGAGGTTTGGTGTTCCGCTGCGTTCTCGGGTCGGAAGGTTGTGTGTTGGTTCCTAGGTCCAGTGGCACTTCAGTGGCTACGTGGGCTTGACCAACTTGGGTAGTGAGTCGGAGACGAGCCACTTAGTGAAAGTTGCTCAGTTTCACCAGCAGAGACCGGTCTGACCGGTGGTGCTCACCGGTCTGACCGGTGTGGGTCTGTAGACTCGAGGTTTGGTGTTCCGCTGCGTTCTCGGGTCGGAAGGTTGTGTGTTGGTTCCTAGGTCCAGTGGCACTCCAGTGGCTACGTGGGCTTGACCAACTTGGGTAGTGAGTCGGAGACGTGTGTTGGAAGCCGTGTTCATCTTGTAGGAGTTTCCATCTCCTTCGAGAAGAATTTTTATCGGCTCCCATTCACTCCCCCCCTCTCTGGTTCGCCGTATCGGTCCTTCAGGCTCGAACACAAGTTTTGCATCTTGTACGTGCCGAAGGTTAGTGAAATCATCTGAAACACTCCCAAATATCATTTTGGGTCCTATGGACTAGAATGGATGCTTCACAACGTTAGTACCCCGAAATAGTGCATTTAGGCCCAAAACACAAGTTTTGCATCTTTTTACGTGCTGAAGGTTAGCGAAATGCTCCGAAACACTCCCAAACATCATTTTTGGTCCAATGGACTAGAATGGATGCTTCACAACTTTGGTACCCCAAAATAGTGCATTCAGGCTCGAACACAAGTTTTGCATCTTGTACGTGACGAAGGTTAGTGAAATCATCTGAAACACTCCCAAACATCATTTTGGGTCCAACGGACTAGAATGGATGCTTCACAACGATAGTATCCCGAAATAGTGAATTTAGGCCCAAAACACAAGTTTTGCATCTTTTTACGTGCTGAAGGTTAGAGAAATGCTCCAAAACACTCCCAAACATCATTTTGGGTCCAATGGACTAGAATGGATGCTTCACAACTTTGGTACCCCGAAATAGTGCATTCAGGCTCGAAGACAAGTTTTGCATCTTGTACGTGCCGAAGGTTAGTGAAATCAACTGAAACACTCCCAAGCATCATTTTGGGTCCAATGGACTAGAATGGATGCTTCACAACGTTAGTACCCCGAAATAGTGCATTTAGGCCCAAAACACAAGTTTTGCATCTTTTTACGTGATGAAGGTTAGCGAAATGCTCCAAAACACTCCCAAACATCATTTTGGGTCCAATGGACTAGAATGGATGCTTCACAACTTTGGTACTCCGAAATAGTGCATTCAGTCTCGAACACAATTTTAGCATCTTGTACGTGCCGAAGGTTAGTGAAACCGAAACACTCCCAAACATCATTTTGGGTCCAATGGACTAGAATGGATGCTTCACAACTTTGGTACCCCGAAATAGTGCAGTTAGTCCCGAAGCACAAGTTTTGCATCTTTTTATGTGCTGAAGGTTAGCGAAATGCTCTGAAACACTCCCAAACATCATTTCTGGTCTAATGGACTATTATGGATGCTTCACAACTTTGGTACCCCGAAATAGTGCATTTAGGCTCGAACACAAGTTTAGCATCTTGTACGTGCCGAAGGTTAGCGAAATGCTCCGAAACACTCCCAAACATAATTTTGTGTCCAATGGACTAGAATGGATGCTTCACAACTTTGGTACCCCGAAATAGCGCATTCAGGCTCGAACACAAGTTTAGCATCTTGTACGTGACGAAGGTTAGTGAAATCATCCGAAACACTCCCAAACATCATTTTGGGTCCAATGGACTAGAATGGATGCTTCACAACTTTGGTACCCCGAAATAGTGCACTTAGTCCCGAAGCACAAGTTTTGCATCTTTTTATGTGCTGAAGGTTAGCGAAATGCTCTGAAACACTCCCAAACATCATTTTTGGTCCAATGGACTAGAATGGATGCTTCACAACTTTGGTACCCCCAAATAGTGCATTCAGACTCGAACACAAGTTTTGCATCTTGTACGTGCCGAAGGTTAGTGAAATCATCTGAAACACTACCAAACATCATTTTGGGTCCAATGGACTAGAATGGATGCTTCACAACGATAATACCCCGAAATAGTGCATTTAGGCCCAAAACACATGTTTTGCATCTTTTTACGTGCTGAAGGTTAACGAAATGCTCCGAAACACTCCAAAAAAAATTTTGGGTCCAATGGACTAGAATGGATGATTCACCACTTTGGTACCCCGAAATAGTGCATTCAGGCTCGAACACAAGTTTTGCATCTTGTACGTGCCGAAGGTTAGTGAAATCATCTGAAACACTCCCAAACATCATTTTGGGTTCAATGGACTAGAAGGGATGCTTCACAACGTTAGTACTCCGAAATAGTGCATTTAGGCCCAAAACACAAGTTTTGCATCTTTTTACGTGCTGAAGGTTAGCGAAATGTTCCGAAACACTCCCAAACATCATTTTTGGTCCAATGGACTAGAATGGATGCTTCACAACTTTGGTACCCCAAAATAGTGCATTCAGGCTCGAACACAAGTTAGGCATCTTGTACGTGACGAAGGTTAGTGAAATCATCTGAAACACTCCCAAACATCATTTTGGGTCCAACGGACTAGAATGGATGCATCACAACGTTAGTACCCCGAAATAGTGCATTTTGGCCCAAAACACAAGTTTTGCATCTTTTATCGTGCTGGAGGTTAGCGAAATGCTCCGAAACACTCCCAAACATCATTTTTGGTCCAATGGACTAGAATGGATGCTTCACAATTTTGGTACCCCGAAATAGTGCATTCAGGCTCGAACATAAGTTTTGCATCTGTACGTGCCGAAGGTTAGTGAAATCATCTGAAACACTCAAACATCATTTTGGGTCCAATGGACTAGAATGGATGCTTCACAACGTTAGTACCCCGAAATAGTGCATTTAGGCCCAAAACACAAGTTTTGCATTTTTTTACGTGATGAAGGTAGGCGAAATGCTCCGAAACACTCCCAAACATCATTTTGGGTCCAATGGACTAGAATGGATGCTTCACAACTTTGGTACCCCGAAATAGTGCATTCAGGCTCGAACACAAGTTTTGCATCTTGTACGTGCCGAAGGTTAGTGAAATCATCTGAAACACTCCCAAACATCATTTTGGGTCCAATGGACTAGAATGGATGCTTCACAACGTTAGTACCCCGAAATAGTGCATTTGGGCCCAAAACACAAGTTTTGCATCTTTTTACGTGCTGAAGGTTAGCGAAATGCTCCGAAACACTCCCGAACATCATTTTTGGTCCAATAGACTAGAATGGATGTTTCACAACTTTGGTACCCCAAAATAGTGCATTTAGGCTCGAACACAAGTTTTGCATCTTGTACGTGACGAAGGTTAGTGAAATCATCTGAAACACTCCCAAACATCATTTTGGGTCCAACGGACTAGAATGGATGCTTCACAACGATAGTACCCCGAAATAGTGCATTTAGGCCCAAAACACAAGTTTTGCATCTTTTTACGTGCTGAAGGTTAGCGAAATGCTCCGAAACACTCCCAAAACCCATTTTGGGTCCAATGGACTAGAATGGATGCTTCACAACTTTGATACCCCGAAATAGTGCATTCAGGCTCGAAGACAAGTTTTGCATCTTGTACGTGCCGAAGGTTAGTGAAATCATCTGAAACACTCCCAAACATCATTTTGGGTCCAATAGACTAGAATGGATGCTTCACAACGTTAGTACCCCGAAATAGTGCATTTAGGCCCAAAACACAAGTTTTGCATCTTTTTACGTGCTGAAGGTAGGCGAAATGCTCTGAAACACTCCCAAACATCATTTTGGGTCCAATGGACTAGAATGGATGCTTCACAACGATAGTACCCCGAAATAGTGCATTTAGGCCCGAAACACAAGTTTTGCATCTTTTTACGTGATGAAGGTTAGCGAAATGCTCCGAAAGACTCCCAAACATCATTTTGGGTGCAATGGACTAGAATGGATGCTTCACAACTTTGGTACCCCGAAATAGTGCATTCAGGCTCGAACACAAGTTTTGCATCTTGTACGTGTCGAAGGCTAGTGAAATCATCTGAAACACTCCCAAACATCATTTTGGGTCCAATGGACTAGAATGGATGCTTCACAACGTTAGTACTCCGAATTAGTGCATTTAGGCCCAAAACACAAGTTTTGCATCTTTTTACGTGCTGAAGGTTAGCGAAATGCTCCGAAACACTCCCAAACATCATTTTTGGTCCAATGGACTAGAATGGATGCTTCACAACTTTGGTACCCCAAAATAGTGCATTCAGGCTCGAACACAAGTTTTGCATCTTGTACGTGACGAAGGTTAGTGAAATCATCTGAAACACTCCCAAACATCATTTTGGGTCCAACGGACTAGAATGGATGCTTCACAACGTTAGTACCCCGAAATAGTGCATTTTGGCCCAAAACACAAGTTTTGCATCTTTTTACGTGCTGGAGGTTAGCGAAATGATCCGAAACACTCCCAAACATCATTTTTGGTCCAATGGACTAGAATGGATGCTTCACAACTTTGGTACCCCGAAATAGTGCATTCAGGCTCGAACAGAAGTTTTGCATCTTGTACGTGCCGAAGGTTAGTGAAATCATCTGAAACACTCTCAAACGTCATTTTGGGTCCAGTGGACTAGAAGGGATGCTTCATAGCGTTAGTACCCCGAAATAGTGCATTTAGGCCCAAAGCACAAGTTTTGCATCTTTTTACGTGATGAAGGTTAGCGAAATGCTCCAAAACACTCCCAAACCTCATTTTGGGTCCAATGAATTAGAATGGATGCTTCACAACTTTGGTACTCCGAAATAGTGCATTCAGTCTCGAACACAATTTTAGCATCTTGTACGTGCCGAAGGTTAGTGAAATCATCTGAAACACTCCCAAACATCATTTTGGGTCCAATGGGCTAGAATGGATGCTTCACAACGTTAGTACCCCGAAATAGTGCATTTAGGCCAAAAACACAAGTTTTGCACCTTTTTACGTGCTGAAGGTAGGCGAAATGCTCCGAAACACTCCCAAACATCATTTTGGGTCCAATGGACTAGAATGGATGCTTCACAACTTTGGTACCCCGAAATAGTGCATTCAGGCTCGAACACAAGTTTTGCATCTTGTACGTGCCGAAGCTTAGTGAAATCATCTGAAACACTCCCAAACATCATTTTGGGTCCAATGGACTAGAATGGATGCTTCACAACGATAGTACCCTGAAATAGTGCATTTAGGCCCAAAACACAAGTTTTGCATCTTTTTACGTGCTGAAGGTTAACGAAATGCTCCGAAACACTCCCAAACATCATTTTGGGTCCAATGGACTAGAATGGATGCTTCACAACTTTGGTACCCCGAAATAGTGCATTCAGGCTCGAACAGAAGTTTTGCATCTTGTACGTGCCGAATGTTAGTGAAATCATCTGAAACACTCCCAAACATCATTTTGGGTCCAATGGACTAGAATGGATGCTTCACAACGTTAGTACCCCGAAATAGTGTATTTAGGCCCAAAACACAAGTTTTGCATCTTTTTACATGCTGAAGGTAGGCGAAATGCTCCGAAACACTCCCAAACATCATTTGGGGTCCAATGGACTAGAATGGATGCTTCACAACTTTGGTACCCCGAAATAAAGCATTCAGGCTCCAACACAAGTTTTGCATCTTGTACGTGCCGAAGGTTAGTGAAATCATCTGAAACACTCCCAAACATCTTTTTGGGTCCAATGGACTAGAATGGATGCTTCACAACGATAGTACCCCGAAATAGTGCATTTTGGTCCAAAACACATGTTTTGCATCTTTTTACGTGCTGAAGGTTAGCGAAATGCTCCGAAACACTCCCAAACATCATTTTGGGTCCAATGGACTAGAATGGATGCTTCACAATTTTGGTACCCCGAAATAGTGCATTCAGGCTCAAACACAAGTTTTGCATATTGTACGTGCCGAAGGTTAGTGAAATCATCTGAAACACTCCCAAACATCATTTTGGGTCCAATGGGCTAGAATGGATGCTTCACAACGTTAGTACCCCGAAATAGTGCATTTAGGCCAAAAACACATGTTTTGCACCTTTTTACGTGCTGAAGGTAGGCGAAATGCTCTGAAACACTCCCAAACATCATTTTGGGTCCAATGGACTAGAATGGATGCTTCACAACTTTGGTACCCCGAAATAGTGCATTCAGGCTCGAACACAAGTTTTGCATCTTGTACGTGCCGAAGGTTAGTGAGATCATCTGAAACACTCCCAAACATCATTTTGGGACCAATGGACTAGAATGGATGCTTCACAACGTTAGTACCCCGAAATAGTGCATTTAGGCCAAAAACACAAGTTTTGCACCTTTTTACGTGCTGGAGGTAGGCGAAATGCTCCGAAACACTCCCAAACATCATTTTGGGTCCAACGGACTAGAATGGGTGCTTCACAACTTTGGTACCCCGAAATAGTGCATTCAGGCTCGAACACAAGTTTTGCATCTTGTACGTGCCGAAGGTTAGTGAAATCATCTGAAACACTCCCAAACATCATTTTGGGTTCAATGGACTAGAATGGATGCTTCACAACTTTGGTACCCCAAAATAGTGCATTCAGGCTCGAACACAAGTTTTGCATCTTGTACGTGACGAAGGTTAGTGAAATCATCTGAAACACTCCTAAACATCATTTTGGGTCCAACGAACTAGAATGGATGCATCACAACGTTAGTACCCCGAAATAGTGCATTTTGGCCCAAAACACAAGTTTTGCATCTTTTATCGTGCTGGAGGTTAGCGAAATGCTCCGAAACACTCCCAAACATCATTTTTGGTCCAATGGACTAGAATGGATGCTTCACAACTTTGGTACCCCGAAATAGTGCATTCAGGCTCGAACAGAAGTTTCGCATCTGTACGTGCCGAAGGTTAGTGAAATCATCTGAAACACTCTCAAACATCATTTTTGGTCCAATGGACTAGAATGGATGCTTCACAACGTTAGTACCCCGAAATAGTGCATTTAGGCCCAAAACACAAGTTTTGCATCTTTTTACGTGATGAAGGTAGGCGAAATGCTCCGAAACACTCCCAAACATCATTTTGGGTCCAATGGACTAGAATGGATGCTTCACAACTTTGGTACCCCGAAATAGTGCATTCAGGCTCGAACAGAAGTTTTGCATCTTGTACGTGCCGAAGGTTAGTGAAATCATCTGAAACACTCTCAAACATCATTTTGGGTCCAATGGACTAGAATGGATGCTTCACAATGTTAGTACCTCGAAATAGCCCATTTAGGCCCAAAACACAAGTTTTGCATCTTTTTATGTGATGAAGGTAGGCGAAATGCTCCGAAATACTCCCAAACATCATTTGGGGTCCAATGGACTAGAATGGATGCTTCACAACTTTGGTACCCCGAAATAAAGCATTCAGGCTCCAACACAAGTTTTGCATCTTGTACGTGCCGAAGGTTAGTGAAATCATCTGAAACACTCCCAAACATCATTTTGGGTCCAATGGACTAGAATGGATGCTTCACAATGATAGTACCCCGAAATAGTGCATTTTGGCCCAAAACACATGTTTTGCATCTTTTTACGTGCTGAAGGTTAGCGAAATGCTCCGAAACACTCCCAAACATCATTTTGGGTCCAATGGACTAGAATGGATGTTTCACAATTTTGGTACCCCGAAATAGTGCATTAAGGCTCGAACAGAAGTTTTGCATCTTGTACGTGCCGAAGGTTAGTGAAATCATCTGAAACACTCTCAAACATCATTTTGGGTCCAATAGACTAGAATGGATGCTTAACAACGTTAGTACCCCGAAATAGTGCATTTAGGCCCAAAACACAAGTTTTGCATCTTTTTACGTGATGAAGGTTAGCGAAATGCTCCAAAACACTCCCAAACATCATTTTGGGTTCAATGGACTAGAATGGATGCTTCACAATTTTGGTACCCCGAAATAGTGCATTCAGTCTCGAACACAATTTTAGCATCTTGTACGTGCCGAAGGTTAGTGAAACCGAAACACTCCCAAACATCATTTTGAGTCCAATGGACTAGAATGGATGCTTCACAACTTTGGTACCCCGAAATAGTGCAGTTAGTCCCGAAGCACAAGTTTTGCATCTTTTTATGTGCTGAAGGTTAGCGAAATGCTCTGAAACACTCCCAAACATCATTTCTGGTCTAATGGACTATTATGGATGCTTCACAACTTTGGTACCCCGAAATAGTGCATTCAGGCTCCAACACAAGTTTTGCATCTTGTACGTGCCGAAGGTTAGTGAAATCATCTGAAACACTCCCAAACATCATTTTGGGTCCAATGGACTAGAATGGATGCTTCACAACAATAGAACCCCGAAATAGTGCATTTTGGCCCAAAACACAAGTTTTGCATCTTTTTACGTGCTGAAGGTTAGCGAAATGCTCCGAAACACTCCCAAACATCATTTTGGGTCCAATGGACTAGAATGGATGCTTCACAATTTTGGTACCCCGAAATAGTGCATTCAGGCTCGAACAGAAGTTTTACATCTTGTACGTGCCGAAGGTTAGTGAAATCATCTGAAACACTCTCAAACATCATTTTGGGTCCAATAGACTAGAATGGATGCTTAACAACGTTAGTACCCCGAAATAGTGCATTTAGGCCCAAAACACAAGTTTTGCATCTTTTTACGTGATGAAGGTTAGCGAAATGCTCCAGAACACTCCCAAACATCATTTTGGGTCCAATGGACTAGAATGGATGCTTCACAATTTTGGTACCCCGAAATAGTGCATTCAGTCTCGAACACAATTTTAGCATCTTGTACGTGCCGAAGGTTAGTGAAACCGAAACACTCCCAAACATCATTTTGAATCCAATGGACTAGAATGGATGCTTCACAACTTTGGTACCCCGAAATAGTGCAGTTAGTCCCGAAGCACAAGTTTTGCATCTTTTTATGTGCTGAAGGTTAGCGAAATGCTCTGAAACACTCCCGAACATCATTTCTAGTCTAATGGACTATTATGGATGCTTCACAACTTTAGTACCCCGAAATAGTGCATTCAGGCTCGAACACAAGTTTTGCATCTTGTACGTGCCGAAGGTTAGTGAAATCATCTGAAACACTCCCAAACATCATTTTGGGTCCAATGGGCTAGAATGGATGCTTCACAACGTTAGCACCCCGAAATAGTGCATTTAGGCCAAAAACACAAGTTTTGCACCTTTTTACGTGCTGAAGATAGGCGAAATGCTCCGAAACACTCCCAAACATCATTTTGGGTCCAATGGACTAGAATGGATGCTTCACAACTTTGGTACCCCGAAATAGTGCATTCAGGCTCGAACACAAGTTTTGCATCTTGTACGTGCCGAAGGTTAGTGAAATCATCTGAAACACTCCCAAACATCATTTTGGGTCCAATGGACTAGAATGGATGCTTCACAACGATAGTACCCCGAAATAGTGCATTTAGGCCCAAAACACAAGTTTTGCATCTTTTTACGTGCTGAAGGTTAGCGAAATGCTCCGAAACACTCCCAAACATCATTTTGGGTCCAATGGACTAGAATGGATGCTTCACAACTTTAGTACCCCGAAATAGTGCATTCAGGCTCAAACACAAGTTTTGCATCTTGTACGTGCCGAAGGTTAGTGAAATCATCTGAAACACTCCCAAACATCATTTTGGGTCCAATGGGCTAGAATGGATGCTTCACAACGTTAGTACCCCGAAATAGTGGATTTAGGCCAAAAACACATGTTTTGCACCTTTTTACGTGCTGAAGGTAGGCGAAATGCTCCGAAACACTCCCAAACATCATTTTGGGTCCAATGGACTAGAATGGATGCTTCACAACTTTGGTACCCCGAAATAGTGCATTCAGGCTCGAACACAAGTTTTGCATCTTGTACGTGCCGAAGGTTAGTGAAATCATCTGAAACACTCCCAAACATCATTTTGGGTCCAATGGACTAGAATGGATGCTTCACAAGGATAGTACCCCGAAATAGTGCATTTAGGCCCAAAACACATGTTTTGCATCTTTTTATGTGCTGAAGGTTAACGAAATGCTCCGAAACACTCCCAAACATCATTTTGGGTCCAATGGACTAGAATGGATGCTTCACAACTTTGGTACCCCGAAATAGTGCATTCAGGCTCGAACACAAGTTTTGCATCTTGTACGTGACGAAGGTTAGTGAAATCATCTGAAACACTCTCAAACATCATTTTGGGTCCAATGGACTAGAATGGATGCTTCACAATGTTAGTACCCCGAAATAGTCCATTTAGGCCCAAAACACAAGTTTTGCATCTTTTTATGTGATGAAGGTAGGCGAAATGCTCCGAAACACTCCCAAACATCATTTGGGGTCCAATGGACTAGAATGGATGCTTCACAACTTTGGTACCTCGAAATAAAGCATTCAGGCTCCAACACAAGTTTTGCATCTTGTACGTGCCAAAGGTTAGTGAAATCATCTGAAACACTCCCAAACATCATTTTGGGTCCAATGGACTAGAATGGATGCTTCACAACGATAGTACCCCGAAATAGTGCATTTTGGCCCAAAACACATGTTTTGCATCTTTTTACGTGCTGAAGGTTAGCGAAATGCTCCGAAACACTCCCAAACATCATTTTGGGTCCAATGGACTAGAATGGATGCTTCACAATTTTGGTACCCCGAAATAGTGCATTCAGGCTCAAACACAAGTTTTGCATCTTGTACGTGCCGAAGGTTAGTGAAATCATCTGAAACACTCCCAAACATCATTTTGGGTCCAATGGGCTAGAATGGATGCTTCACAACGTTAGTACCCCGAAATAGTGCATTTAGGACAAAAACACATGTTTTGCACCTTTTTACGTGCTGAAGGTAGGCGAAATGCTCTGAAACACTCCCAAACATCATTTTGGGTCCAATGGACTAGAATGGATGCTTCACAAATTTGGTACCCCGAAATAGTGCATTCAGGCTCGAACACAAGTTTTGCATCTTGTACGTGCCGAAGGTTAGTGAGATCATCTGAAACACTCCCAAACATCATTTTGGGTCCAATGGACTAGAATGGATCCTTCACAACGTTAGTACCCCGAAATAGTGCATTTAGGCCAAAAACACAAGTTTTGCACCTTTTTACGTGCTGGAGGTAGGCGAAATGCTCCGAAACACTCCCAAACATCATTTTGGGTCCAACGGACTAGAATGGATGCTTCACAACTTTGGTACCCCGAAATAGTGCATTCAGGCTCGAACACAAGTTTTGCATCTTGTACGTGCCGAAGGTTAGTGAAATCATCTGAAACACTCCCAAACATCATTTTGGGTTCAATGGACTAGAATGGATGCTTCACAACGTTAGTACCCCGAAATAGTGCATTTAGGCCCAAAAAACAAGTTTTGCATCTTTTTACGTGCTGAAGGTTAGCGAAATGTTCCGAAACACTCCCAAACATCATTTTTGGTCCAATGGACTAGAATGGATGCTTCACAACTTTGGTACCCCAAAATAGTGCATTCAGGCTCGAACACAAGTTTTGCATCTTGTACGTGACGAAGGTTAGTGAAATCATCTGAAACACTCCTAAACATCATTTTGGGTCCAACGGACTAGAATGGATGCATCACAACGTTAGTACCCCGAAATAGTGCATTTTGGCCCAAAACACAAGTTTTGCATCTTTTATCGTGCTGGAGGTTAGCGAAATGCTCCGAAACACTCCCAAACATCATTTTTGGTCCAATGGACTAGAATGGATGCTTCACAACTTTGGTACCCCGAAATAGTGCATTCAGGCTCGAACAGAAGATTCGCATCTGTACGTGCCGAAGGTTAGTGAAATCATCTGAAACACTCTCAAACATCATTTTTGGTCCAATGGACTAGAATGGATGCTTCACAACGTTAGTACCCCGAAATAGTGCATTTAGGCCCAAAACACAAGTTTTGCATCTTTTTACGTGATGAAGGTAGGCGAAATGCTCCGAAACACTCCCAAACATCATTTTGGGTCCAATGGACTAGAATGGATGCTTCATAACTTTGATACCCCGAAATATTGCATTCAGGCTCGAACACAAGTTTTGCATCTTGTACGTGACGAAGGTTAGTGAAATCATCTGAAACACTCCCAAACATCATTTTGGGTCCAATGGACTAGAATGGATGCTTCACAACGATAGTACCCCGAAATAGTGCATTTAGGCCCAAAACACAAGTTTTGCATCTTTTTACGTGCTGAAGGTTAGCGAAATGCTCCGAAACAATCCCAAACATCATTTTGGGTCCAATGGACTAGAATGGATGCTTCACAACTTTGGTACCCCGAAATAGTGCATTCAGGCTCGAACAGAAGTTTTGCATCTTGTACGTGCCGAAGGTTAGTGAAATCATCTGAAACACTCTCAAACATCATTTTGGGTCCAATGGACTAGAATGGATGCTTCACAATGTTAGTACCCCGAAATAGTCCATTTAGGCCCAAAACACAAGTTTTGCATCTTTTTATGTGATGAAGGTAGGCGAAATGCTCCGAAACACTCCCAAACATCATTTGGGGTCCAATGGACTAGAATGGATGCTTCACAACTTTGGTACCCCGAAATAAAGCATTCAGGCTCCAACACAAGTTTTGCATCTTGTACGTGCCGAAGGTTAGTGAAATCATCTGAAACACTCCCAAACATCATTTTGGGTCCAATGGACTAGAATGGATGCTTCACAACGATAGTACCCCGAAATAGTGCATTTTGGCCCAAAACACATGTTTTGCATCTTTTTACGTGCTGAAGGTTAGCGAAATGCTCCGAAACACTCCCAAACATCATTTTGGGTCCAATGGACTAGAATGGATGTTTCACAATTTTGGTACCCCGAAATAGTGCATTAAGGCTCGAACAGAAGTTTTGCATCTTGTACGTGCCGAAGGTTAGTGAAATCATCTGAAACACTCTCAAACATCATTTTGGGTCCAATAGACTAGAATGGATGCTTAACAACGTTAGTACCCCGAAATAGTGCATTTAGGCCCAAAACACAAGTTTTGCATCTTTTTACGTGATGAAGGTTAGCGAAATGCTCCAAAACACTCCCAAACATCATTTTGGGTCCAATGGACTAGAATGGATGCTTCACAATTTTGGTACCCCGAACTAGTGCATTCAGTCTCGAACACAATTTTAGCATCTTGTACGTGCCGAAGGTTAGTGAAACCGAAACACTCCCAAACATCATTTTGAGTCCAATGGACTAGAATGGATGCTTCACAACTTTGGTACCCCGAAATAGTGCAGTTAGTCCCGAAGCACAAGTTTTGCATCTTTTTATGTGCAGAAGGTTAGCGAAATGCTCTGAAACACTCCCAAACATCATTTCTGGTCTAATGGACTATTATGGATGCTTCACAACTTTGGTACCCCGAAATAGTGCATTCAGGCTCCAACACAAGTTTTGCATCTTGTACGTGCCGAAGGTTAGTGAAATCATCTGAAACACTCCCAAACATCATTTTGGGTCCAATGGACTAGAATGGATGCTTCACAACGATAGTACCCCGAAATAGTGCATTTTGGCCCAAAACACATGTTTTGCATCTTTTTACGTGCTGAAGGTTAGCGAAATGCTCCGAAACACTCCCAAACATCATTTTGGGTCCAATGGACTAGAATGGATGCTTCACAATTTTGGTACCCCGAAATACTGCATTCAGGCTCGAACAGAAGTTTTACATCTTGTACGTGCCGAAGGTTAGTGAAATCATCTGAAACACTCTCAAACATCATTTTGAGTCCAATGGACTAGAATGGATGCTTCACAACGTTAGTACCCCGAAATAGTGCATTTAGGCCCAAAACACAAGTTTTGCATCTTTTTACGTGATGAAGGTTAGCGAAATGCTCCAGAACACTCCCAAACATCATTTTGGGTCCAATGGACTAGAATGGATGCTTCACAATTTTGGTACCCCGAAATAGTGCATTCAGTCTCGAACACAATTTTAGCATCTTGTACATGCCGAAGGTTAGTGAAACCGAAACACTCCCAAACATCATTTTGAGTCCAATGGACTAGAATGGATGCTTCACAACTTTGTTACCCCGAAATAGTGCAGTTAGTCCCGAAGCACAAGTTTTGCATCTTTTTATGTGCTGAAGGTTAGCGAAATGCTCTGAAACACTCCCGAACATCATTTCTGGTCTAATGGACTATTATGGATGCTTCACAACTTTGGTACCCCGAAATAGTGCATTCAGGCTCGAACACAAGTTTTGCATCTTGTACGTGCCGAAGGTTAGTGAAATCATCTGAAACACCCCCAAACATCATTTTGGGTCCAATGGGCTAGAATTGATGCTTCACAACGTTAGCACCCCGTAATAGTGCATTTAGGCCAAAAACACAAGTTTTGCACCTTTTTACGTGCTGAAGATAGGCGAAATGCTCCGAAACACTCCCAAACATCATTTTGGGTCCAATGGACTAGAATGGATGCTTCACAACTTTGGTACCCCGAAATAGTGCATTCAGGCTCGAACACAAGTTTTGCATCTTGTACGTGCCGAAGGTTAGTGAAATCATCTGAAACACTCCCAAACATCATTTTGGGTCCAATGGACTAGAATGGATGCTTCACAACGATAGTACCCCGAAATAGTGCATTTAGGCCCAAAACACAAGTTTTGCATCTTTTTACGTGCTGAAGGTTAGCGAAATGCTCCGAAACACTCCCAAACATCATTTTGGGTCCAATGGACTAGAATGGATGCTTCACAACTTTAGTACCCCGAAATAGTGCATTCAGGCTCAAACACAAGTTTTGCATCTTGTACGTGCCGAAGGTTAGTGAAATCATCTGAAACACTCCCAAACATCATTTTGGGTCCAATGGGCTAGAATGGATGCTTCACAACGTTAGTACCCCGAAATAGTGCATTTAGGCCAAAAACACATGTTTTGCACCTTTTTACGTGCTGAAGGTAGGCGAAATGCTCTGAAACACTCCCAAATATCATTTTGGGTCCAATGGACTAGAATGGATGCTTCACAACTTTGGTACCCCGAAATAGTGCATTCAGGCTCGAACACAAGTTTTGCATCTTGTACGTGCCGAAGGTTAGTGAGATCATCTGAAACACTCCCAAACATCATTTTGGGTCCAATGGACTAGAATGGATGCTTCACAACGATAGTACCCCGAAATAGTGCATTTAGGCCCAAAACACATGTTTTGCATCTTTTTACGTGGTGAAGGTTAACGAAATGCTCCGAAACACTCCCAAACATCATTTTGGGTCCAATGGACTAGAATGGATGCTTCACAACTTTGGTACCCCGAAATAGTGCATTCAGGCTCGAACACAAGTTTTGCATCTTGTACGTGACGAAGGTTAGTGAAATCATCTGAAACACTCCCAAACATCATTTTGGGTCCAACGGACTAGAATGGATGCATCACAACGTTAGTACCCCGAAATAGTGCATTTTGGCCCAAAACACAAGTTTGCATCTTTTATCGTGCTGGAGGTTAGCGAAATGCTCCGAAACACTCCCAAACATCATTTTTGGTCCAATGTACTAGAATGGATGCTTCACAACTTTGGTACCCCGAAATAGTGCATTCAGGCTCGAACAGAAGTTTTGCATCTCTACGTGCCGAAGGTTAGTGAAATCATATGAAACACTCTCAAACATCATTTTGGGTCCAATGGACTAGAATGGATGCTTCACAATTTTGGTACCCCGAAATAGTGCAGTTAGTCCCGAAGCACAAGTTTTGCATCTTTTTATGTGCTGAAGGTTAGCGAAATGCTCCGAAACACTCCCAAACATCATTTTGGGTCCAATGGACTAGAATGGATGCTCACAACTTTGGTACCCCGAAATAGTGCATTCAGGCTCGAACACAAGTTTTGCATCTTGTACGTGCCGAAGGTTAGTGAAATCATCTGAAACACTCCCAAACATCATTTTGGGTCCAATGGACTAGAATGGATGCTTCACAACTTTGGTACCCCGAAATAGTGCATTTAGGCCCAAAACACAAGTTTTGCATCTTTTTACGTGCTGGAGGTTAGCGAAATCATCTGAAACACTCCCAAACATCATTTTGGGTCCAATGGACTAGAATGGATGCTTCACAACGTTAGTACCCCGAAATAGTGGATTTAGGCCAAAAACACATGTTTTGCACCTTTTTACGTGCTGAAGGTAGGCGAAATGCTCCGAAACACTCCCAAACATCATTTTGGGTCCAATGGACTAGAATGGATGCTTCACAACTTTGGTACCCCGAAATAGTGCATTCAGGCTCGAACACAAGTTTTGCATCTTGTACGTGCCGAAGGTTAGTGAAATCATCTGAAACACTCCCAAACATCATTTTGGGTCCAATGGACTAGAATGGATGCTTCACAACGATAGTACCCCGAAATAGTGCATTTAGGCCCAAAACACATGTTTTGCATCTTTTTATGTGCTGAAGGTTAACGAAATGCTCCGAAACACTCCCAAACATCATTTTGGGTCCAATGGACTAGAATGGATGCTTCACAACTTTGGTACCCCGAAATAGTGCATTCAGGCTCGAACACAAGTTTTGCATCTTGTACGTGACGAAGGTTAGTGAAATCATCTGAAACACTCCCAAACATCATTTTGGGTCCAACGGACTAGAATGGATGCATCACAACGTTAGTACCCCGAAATAGTGCATTTTGGCCCAAAACACAAGTTTGCATCTTTTATCGTGCTGGAGGTTAGCGAAATGCTCCGAAACACTCCCAAACATCATTTTTGGTCCAATGTACTAGAATGGATGCTTCACAACTTTGGTACCCCGAAATAGTGCATTCAGGCTCGAACAGAAGTTTTGCATCTCTACGTGCCGAAGGTTAGTGAAATCATATGAAACACTCTCAAACATCATTTTGGGTCCAATGGACTAGAATGGATGCTTCACAACTTTGGTACCCCGAAATTGTGCAGTTAGTCCCGAAGCACAAGTTTTGCATCTTTTTATGTGCTGAAGGTTAGCGAAATGCTCTGAAACACTCCCAAACATCATTTCTGGTCTAATGGACTATTATGGATGCTTCACAACTTTGGTACCCCAAAATAGTGCATTCAGGCTCGAACACAAGTTTTGCATCTTGTACGTGCCGAAGGTTAGTGAAATCATCTGAAACACTCCCAAACATCATTTTGGGTCCAACGGACTAGAATGGATGCTTCACAACTTTGGTACCCCGAAATAGTGCATTTTGGCCCAAAACACAAGTTTTGCATCTTTTTACGTGCTGGAGGTTAGCGAAATGCTCCGAAACACTCCCAAACATCATTTTTGGTCCAATGGACTAGAATGGAGGCTTCACAACGTTAGTACCCCGAAATAGTGGATTTAGGCCAAAAACACATGTTTTGCACCTTTTTACGTGCTGAAGGTAGGCGAAATGCTCCGAAACACTCCCAAACATCATTTTGGGTACAATGGACTAGAATGGATGCTTCACAACTTTGGTACCCCGAAATAGTGCATTCAGGCTCGAACACAAGTTTTGCATCTTGTACGTGCCGAAGGTTAGTGAAATCATCTGAAACACTCCCAAACATCATTTTGGGTCCAATGGACTAGAATGGATGCTTCACAACGATAGTACCCCGAAATAGTGCATTTAGGCCCAAAACACATGTTTTGCATCTTTTTATGTGCTGAAGGTTAACGAAATGCTCCGAAACACTCCCAAACATCATTTTGGGTCCAATGGACTAGAATGGATGCTTCACAACTTTGGTACCCCGAAATAGTGCATTCAGGCTCGAACACAAGTTTTGCATCTTGTACGTGACGAAGGTTAGTGAAATCATCTGAAACACTCCCAAACATCATTTTGGGTCCAACGGACTAGAATGGATGCATCACAACGTTAGTACCCCGAAATAGTGCATTTTGGCCCAAAACACAAGTTTGCATCTTTTATCGTGCTGGAGGTTAGCGAAATGCTCCGAAACACTCCCAAACATCATTTTTGGTCCAATGTACTAGAATGGATGCTTCACAACTTTGGTACCCCGAAATAGTGCATTCAGGCTCGAACAGAAGTTTTGCATCTCTACGTGCCGAAGGTTAGTGAAATCATATGAAACACTCTCAAACATCATTTTGGGTCCAATGGACTAGAATGGATGCTTCACAACTTTGGTACCCCGAAATAGTGCAGTTAGTCCCGAAGCACAAGTTTTGCATCTTTTTATGTGCTGAAGGTTAGCGAAATGCTCTGAAACACTCCCAAACATCATTTCTGGTCTAATGGACTATTATGGATGCTTCACAACTTTGGTACCCCAAAATAGTGCATTCAGGCTCGAACACAAGTTTTGCATCTTGTACGTGCCGAAGGTTAGTGAAATCATCTGAAACACTCCCAAACATCATTTTGGGTCCAACGGACTAGAATGGATGCTTCACAACGTTAGTACCCCGAAATAGTGCATTTTGGCCCAAAACACAAGTTTTGCATCTTTTTACGTGCTGGAGGTTAGCGAAATGCTCCGAAACACTCCCAAACATCATTTTTGGTCCAATGGACTAGAATGGATGCTTCACAACTTTGGTACCCCGAAATAGTGCATTCAGGCTCGAACACAAGTTTTGCATCTTGTACGTGCCGAAGGTTAGTGAAATCATCTGAAACACTCCCAAACATCATTTTGGGTCCAATGGACTAGAATGGATGCTTCACAACGTTAGTACCCCGAAATAGTGCATTTAGGCCCAAAACACAAGTTTTGCATCTTTTTACGTGCTGAAGGTTAGCGAAATGCTCCGAAACACTCCCAAACATCATTTTGGGTCCAATGGACTAGAATGGATGCTTCACAACTTTGGTGCCCCGAAATAGTGCATTCAGGCTCAAACACAAGTTTTGCATCTTGTACGTGCCGAAGGTTAGTGAAATCATCTGAAACACTCCCAAACATCATTTGGGGCCAATGGGCTAGAATGGATGCTTCACAACGTTAGTACCCCGAAATAGTGCATTTAGGCCAAAAACACAAGTTTTGCACCTTTTTACGTGCTGAAGGTAGGTGAAATGCTCCGAAACACTCCCAAACATCATTTTGGGTCCAATGGACTAGAATGGATGCTTCACAACTTTGGTACCCCAAAATAGTGCATTCAGGCTCGAACACAAGTTTTGCATCTTGTACGTGCCGAAGGTTAGTGAAATCATCTGAAACACTCCCAAACATCATTTTGGGTCCAATGGACTAGAATGGATGCTTCACAACTTTGGTGCCCCGAAATAGTGCATTCAGGCTCAAACACAAGTTTTGCATCTTGTACGTGCCGAAGGTTAGTGAAATCATCTGAAACACTCCCAAACATCATTTGGGGCCAATGGGCTAGAATGGATGCTTCACAACGTTAGTACCCCGAAATAGTGCATTTAGGCCAAAAACACAAGTTTTGTATCTTTTTACGTGCTGAAGGTTAACGAAATGCTCCGAAACACTCCCAAACATCATTTTGGGTCCAATGGACTAGAATGGATGCTTCACAACTTTGGTGCCCCGAAATAGTGCATTCAGGCTCAAACACAAGTTTTGCATCTTGTACGTGCCGAAGGTTAGTGAAATCATCTGAAACACTCCCAAACATCATTTGGGGCCAATGGGCTAGAATGGATGCTTCACAACGTGAGTACCCCGAAATAGTGCATTTAGGCCAAAAACACAAGTTTTGCACCTTTTTACGTGCTGAAGGTAGGTGAAATGCTCCGAAACACTCCCAAACATCATTTTGGGTCCAATGGACTAGAATGGATGCTTCACAACTTTGGTACCCCAAAATAGTGCATTCAGGCTCGAACACAAGTTTTGCATCTTGTACGTGCCGAAGGTTAGTGAAATCATCTGAAACACTCCCAAACATCATTTTGGGTCCAATGGACTAGAATGGATGCTTCACAACGATAGTACCCCGAAATAGTGCATTTAGGCCCAAAACACATGTTTTGCATCTTTTTACGTGCTGAAGGTTAACGAAATGCTCCGAAACACTACCAAACATCATTTTGGGTCCAATGGACTAGAATGGATGCTTCACAACTTTGGTACCCCGAAATAGTGCATTCAGGCTCGAACACAAGTTTTGCATCTTGTACGTGACGAAGGTTAGTGAAATCATCTGAAACACTCCCAAACATCATTTTGGGTCCAACGGACTAGAATGGATGCATCACAACGATAGTACCCCGAAATAGTGCATTTTGGCCCAAAACACAAGTTTTGCATCCTTTATCGTGCTGGAGGTTAGCGAAATGCTCCGAAACACTCCCAAACATCATTTTTGGTCCAATGTACTAGAATGGATGCTTCACAACTTTGGTACCCCGAAATAGTGCATTCAGGCTCGAACAGAAGTTTTGCATCTCTACGTGCCGAAGGTTAGTGAAATCATCTGAAACACTCTCAAACATCATTTTGGGTCCAATGGACTAGAATGGATGCTTCACAACGTTAGTACCCCGAAATAGTGCAATTAGGCCCAAAACACAAGTTTTGCATCTTTTTACGTGATGAAGGTAGGCGAAATGCTCCGAAACACTCCCAAACATCATTTTGGGTCCAATGGACTAGAATGGATGCTTCACAACTTTGGTACCCCTAAATAGTGCATTCAGGCTCGAACACAAGTTTTGCATCTTGTACGTGCCGAAGGATAGTGAGACCATCTGAAACACTCCCAAACATCATTTTGGGTCCAATGGACTAGTATGGATTCTTCACAACGATAGTACCCCGAAAAAGTACATTTAGGCCCAAAACACAAGTTTTGCATCTTTTTACGTGCTGAAGGTTAGCGAAATGCTCCGAAACACTCCCAAACATCATTTTGGGTCCAATGGACTAGAATGGATGCTTCACAACTTTGGTACCTCGAAATAGTGCATTCAGGCTCGAATACAAGTTTTGCATCTTGTACGTGCCGAAGGTTAGTGAAATCATCTGAAACACTCCCAAACATCATTTTGGGTCCAATGGACTAGAATGGATGCTTCACAACGTTAGTACCCCGAAATAGTGCATTTAGTCCCAAAACACAAGTTTTGCATCTTTTTACGTGCTGAAGGTTAGCGAAATGCTCCGAAACACTCCCAAACATCATTTTTGGTCCAATGGACTAGAATGGATGCTTCACAACTTTGGTACCCCGAAATAGTGCATTCAGGCTCGAACACAAGTTTTGCATCTTGTACGTGCCGAAGGTTAGTGAGATCATCTGAAACACTCCCAAACATCATTTTGGGTCCAATGGACTAGAATGGATGCTTCACAACGATAGTACCCCGAAAAAGTGCATTTAGGCCCAAAACACAAGTTTTGCATCTTTTTACGTGCTGAAGGTTAGCAAAATGCTCCGAAACACTCCCAAACATCATTTTGGGTCCAATGGACTAGAATGGATGCTTCACAACTTTGGTACCCCGAAATAGTGCATTCAGGCTCGAACACAAGTTTTGCATCTTGTACGTGCCGAAGGTTAGTGAAATCATCTGAAACACTCCCAAACATCATTTTGGGTCCAATGGACTAGAATGGATGCTTCACAACGTTAGTACCCCGAAATAGTGCATTTAGGCCCAAAACACAAGTTTTGCATCTTTTTACGTGCTGAAGGTTAGCGAAATGCTCCGAAACACTCCCAAACATCATTTTTGGTCCAATGGACTAGAATGAATGCTTCACAACTTTGGTACCCCGAAATAGTGCATTCAGGCTCGAACACAAGTTTTGCATCTTGTACGTGACGAAGGTTAGTGAAATTATCTAAAACACTCCCAAACATCATTTTGGGTCCAACGGACTAGAATGGATGCATCACAACGTTAGTACCCCGAAATAGTGCATTTTGGCCCAAAACACAAGTTTTGCATCTTTTTACGTGCTGGAGGTTAGCGAAATGCTCCGAAACACTCGCAAACATCATTTTTGGTCCAATATACTAGAATGGATGCTTCACAACTTTGGTACCCCGAAATAGTGCATTCAGGCCCGAACAGAAGTTTTGCATCTCTACGTGCCGAAGGTTAGTGAAATCATCTGAAACACTCTCAAACATAATTCTGGGTCCAATGGACTAGAATGGATGCTTCACAACGTTAGTACCCCGAAATAGTGCAATTAGGCCCAAAACACAAGTTTTGCATCTTTTTACGTGCTGAATGTTAGCGAAATGCTCCGAAACACTCCCAAACATCATTTTGGGTCCAATGGACTAGAATGGATGCTTCACAACTTTGGTACCCCGAAATAGTGCATTCAGGCTCGAACACAAGTTTTGCATCTTGTACGTGCCGAAGGTTAGTGAAATCATCTGAAACACTCCCAAACATCATTTTGGGTCCAATGGACTAGAATGGATGCTTCACAACGTTAGTACCCCGAAATAGTGCATTTAGGCCCAAAACACAAGTTTTGCATCTTTTTACGTGCTGAAGGTTAGCGAAATGCTCCGAAACACTCCCAAACATCATTTTTGGTCCAATGGACTAGAATGGATGCTTCACAACTTTGGTACCCCGAAATAGTGCATTCAGGCTCGAACACAAGTTTTGCATCTTGTAAGTGCCGAAGGTTAGTGAAATCATCTGAAACACTCCCAAACATCATTTTGGGTCCAATGGACTAGAATGGATGCTTCACAACGTTAGTACCCCGAAATAGTGCATTTAGGCCCAAAACACAAGTTTTGCATCTTTTTACATGCTGAAGGTTAGCGAAATGCTCCGAAACACTCCCAAACATCATTTGTGGTCCAATGGACTAGAATGGATGCTTCACAACTTTGGTACCCCAAAATAGTGCATTCAGGCTCGAACACAAGTTTTGCATCTTGTACGTGCCGAAGGTTAGTGAAATCATCTGAAACACTCCCAAACATCATTTTGGGTCCAACGGACTAGAATGGATGCTTCACAACGTTAGTACCCCGAAATAGTGCATTTAGGCCCAAAACACAAGTTTTGCATCTTTTTACGTGCTGGAGGTTAGCGAAATGCTCCGAAACACTCCCAAACATCATTTTTGGTCCAATGGACTAGAATGGATGCTTCACAACTTTGGTACCCCGAAATAGTGCATTCAGGCTCGAACAGAAGTTTTGCATCTCTACGTGCCGAAGGTTAGTGAAATCATCTGAAACACTCTAAAACATAATTTTGGGTCCAATGGACTAGGATGGATGCTTCACAACGTTAGTACCCCGAAATAGTGCAATTAGGCCCAAAACACAAGTTTTGCATCTTTTTACGTGCTGAAGGTTAGCGAAATGCTCAGAAACACTCCCAAACATCATTTTGGGTCCAACGGACTAGAATGGATGCATCACAACGTTAGTACCCCGAAATAGTGCATTTTGGCCCAAAACACAAGTTTTGCATCTTTTTACGTGCTGGAGGTTAGCGAAATGCTCCGAAACACTCCCAAACATCATTTTTGGTCCAATGTACTAGAATGGATGCTTCACAACTTTGGTACCCCGAAATAGTGCATTCAGGCTCGAACACAAGTTTTGCATCTTGTACGTGACGAAGGTTAGTGAAATCATCTAAAACACTCCCAAACATCATTTTGGGTCCAACGGACTAGAATGGATGCATCACAACGTTAGTACCCCGAAATAGTGCATTTTGGCCCAAAACACAAGTTTTGCATCTTTTTACGTGCTGGAGGTTAGCGAAATGCTCCGAAACACTCCCAAACATCATTTTTGGTCCAATGTACTAGAATGGATGCTTCACAACTTTGGTACCCCGAAATAGTGCATTCAGGCTCGAACACAAGTTTTGCATCTTGTACGTGCCGAAGGTTAGTGAAATCATCTGAAACACTCCCAAACATCATTTTGGGTCCAATGGACTAGAATGGATGCTTCACAACGTTAGTACCCCGAAATAGTGCATTTAGGCCCAAAACACAAGTTTTGCATCTTTTTACGTGCTGAAGGTTAGCGAAATGCTCCGAAACACTCCCAAACATCATTTTTGGTCCAATGGACTAGAATGGATGCTTCACAACTTTGGTACCCCGAAATAGTGCATTCAGGCTCGAACACAAGTTTTGCATCTTGTACGTGCCGAAGGTTAGTGAGATCATCTGAAACACTCCCAAACATCATTTTGGGTCCAATGGACTAGAATGGATGCTTCACAACGATAGTACCCCGAAAAAGTGCATTTAGGCCCAAAACACAAGTTTTGCATCTTTTTACGTGCTGAAGGTTAGCGAAATGCTCCGAAACACTCCCAAACATCATTTTGGGTCCAATGGACTAGAATGGATGCTTCACAACTTTGGTACCCCGAAATAGTGCATTCAGGCTCGAACACAAGTTTTGCATCTTGTACGTGCCGAAGGTTAGTGAAATCATCTGAAACACTCCCAAACATCATTTTGGGTCCAATGGACTAGAATGGATGCTTCACAACGTTAGTACCACGAAATAGTGCATTTAGGCCCAAAACACAAGTTTTGCATCTTTTTACGTGCTGAAGGTTAGCGAAATGCTCCGAAACACTCCCAAACATCATTTTTGGTCCAATGGACTAGAATGGATGCTTCACAACTTTGGTACCCCGAAATAGTGCATTCAGACTCGAACACAAGTTTTGCATCTTGTACGTGACGAAGGTTAGTGAAATCATCTAAAACACTCCCAAACATCATTTTGGGTCCAACGGACTAGAATGGATGCATCACAACGTTAGTACCCCAAAATAGTGCATTTTGGCCCAAAACACAAGTTTTGCATCTTTTTACGTGCTGGAGGTTAGCGAAATGCTCCGAAACACTCCCAAACATCATTTTTGGTCCAATGTACTAGAATGGATGCTTCACAACTTTGGTACCCCGAAATAGTGCATTCAGGCTCGAACACAAGTTTTGCATCTTGTACGTGCCGAAGGTTAGTGAAATCATCTGAAACACTCCCAAACATCATTTTGGGTCCAATGGACTAGAATGGATGCTTCACAACGTTAGTACCCCGAAATAGTGCATTTAGGCCCAAAACACAAGTTTTGCATCTTTTTACGTGGTGAAGGTTAGCGAAATGCTCCGAAACACTCCCAAACATCATTTTTGGTCCAATGGACTAGAATGGATGCTTCACAACTTTGGTACCCCGAAATAGTGCATTCAGGCTCGAACACAAGTTTTGCATCTTGTACGTGCCGAAGGTTAGTGAGATCATCTGAAACACTCCCAAACATCATTTTGGGTCCAATGGACTAGAATGGATGCTTCACAACGATAGTACCCCGAAAAAGTGCATTTAGGCCCAAAACACAAGTTTTGCATCTTTTTACGTGCTGAAGGTTAGCGAAATGCTCCGAAACACTCCCAAACATCATTTTGGGTCCAATGGACTAGAATGGATGCTTCACAACTTTGGTACCCCGAAATAGTGCATTCAGGCTCGAACACAAGTTTTGCATCTTGTACGTGCCGAAGGTTAGTGAAATCATCTGAAACACTCCCAAACATCATTTTGGGTCCAATGGACTAGAATGGATGCTTCACAATGTTAGTACCCCGAAATAGTGCATTTAGGCCCAAAACACAAGTTTTGCATCTTTTTACGTGCTGAAGGTTAGCGAAATGCTCCGAAACACTCCCAAACATCATTTTTGGTCCAATGGACTAGAATGGATGCTTCACAACTTTGGTACCCCGAAATAGTGCATTCAGGCTCGAACACAAGTTTTGCATCTTGTACGTGACGAAGGTTAGTGAAATCATCTAAAACACTCCCAAACATCATTTTGGGTCCAACAGACTAGAATGGATGCATCACAACGTTAGTACCCCGAAATAGTGCATTTTGGCCCAAAACACAAGTTTTGCATCTTTTTACGTGCTGGAGGTTAGCGAAATGCTCCGAAACACTCCCAAACATCATTTTTGGTCCAATGTACTAGAATGGATGCTTCACAACTTTGGTACCCCGAAATAGTGCATTCAGGCTCGAACACAAGTTTTGCATCTTGTACGTGCCGAAGGTTAGTGAAATCATCTGAAACACTCCCAAACATCATTTTGGGTCCAATGGACTAGAATGGATGCTTCACAACGTTAGTACCCCGAAATAGTGCATTTAGGCCCAAAACACAAGTTTTGCATCTTTTTACGTGCTGAAGGTTAGCGAAATGCTCCGAAACACTCCCAAACATCATTTTTGGTCCAATGGACTAGAATGGATGCTTCACAACTTTGGTACCCCGAAATAGTGCATTCAGGCTCGAACACAAGTTTTGCATCTTGTACGTGCCGAAGGTTAGTGTGATCATCTGAAACACTCCCAAACATCATTTTGGGTCCAATGGACTAGAATGAATGCTTCACAACGATAGTACCCCGAAAAATTGCATTTAGGCCCAAAACACAAGTTTTGCATATTTTTACGTGCTGAAGGTTAGCGAAATGCTCCGAAACACTCCCAAACATCATTTTGGGTCCAATGGACTAGAATGGATGCTTCACAACTTTGGTACCCCGAAATAGTGCATTCAGGCTCGAACACAAGTTTTGCATCTTGTACGTGCCGAAGGTTAGTGAAATCATCTGAAACACTCCCAAACATCATTTTGGGTCCAATGGACTAGAATGGATGCTTCACAACGTTAGTACCCCGAAATAGTGCATTTAGGCCCAAAACACAAGTTTTGCATCTTTTTACGTGCTGAAGGTTAGCGAAATGCTCCGAAACACTCCCAAACATCATTTTTGGTCCAATGGACTAGAATGGATGCTTCACAACTTTGGTACCCTGAAATAGTGCATTCAGGCTCGAACACAAGTTTTGCATCTTGTACGTGACGAAGGTTAGTGAAATCATCTAAAACACTCCCAAACATCATTTTGGGTCCAACGGACTAGAATGGATGCATCACAACGTTAGTACCCCGAAATAGTGCATTTTGGCCCAAAACACAAGTTTTGCATCTTTTTACGTGCTGGAGGTTAGCGAAATGCTCCGAAACACTCCCAAACATCATTTTTGGTCCAATGGACTAGAATGGATGCTTCACAACTTTGGTACCCCGAAATAGTGCATTCAGGCTCGAACAGAAGTTTTGCATCTCTACGTGCCGAAGGTTAGTGAAATCATCTGAAACACTCTCAAACATAATTCTGGGTCCAATGGACTAGAATGGATGCTTCACAGCGTTAGTACTCCGAAATAGTGCAATTAGGCCCAAAACACAAGTTTTGCATCTTTTTACGTGATGAAGGTAGGCGAAATGCTCCGAAACACTCCCAAACATCATTTTGGGTCCAATGGACTAGAATGGATGCTTCACAACTTTGGTACCCCGAAATAGTGCATTCAGGCTCGAACACAAGTTTTGCATCTTGTACGTGCCGAAGGTTAGTGAGATCATCTGAAACACTCCCAAACATCATTTTGGGTCCAATGGACTAGAATGGATGCTTCACAACGATAGTACCCCGAAATAGTGCATTTAGGCCCAAAACACAAGTTTTGCATCTTTTTACGTGCTGAAGGTTAGCGAAATGCTCCGAAACACTCCCAAACATCATTTTGGGTCCAATGGACTAGAATGGATGCTTCACAACTTTGGTACCCCGAAATAGTGCATTCAGGCTCGAACACAAGTTTTGCATCTTGTAAGTGCCGAAGGTTAGTGAAATCATCTGAAACACTCCCAAACATCATTTTGGGTCCAATGGACTAGAATGGATGCTTCACAACGTTAGTACCCCGAAATAGTGCATTTAGGCCCAAAACACAAGTTTTGCATCTTTTTACATGCTGAAGGTTAGCGAAATGCTCCGAAACACTCCCAAACATCATTTGTGGTCCAATGGACTAGAATGGATGCTTCACAACTTTGGTACCCCAAAATAGTGCATTCAGGCTCGAACACAAGTTTTGCATCTTGTACGTGCCGAAGGTTAGTGAAATCATCTGAAACACTCCCAAACATCATTTTGGGTCCAACGGACTAGAATGGATGCTTCACAACGTTAGTACCCCGAAATAGTGCATTTTGGCCCAAAACACAAGTTTTGCATCTTTTTACGTGCTGGAGGTTAGCGAAATGCTCCGAAACACTCCCAAACATCATTTTTGGTCCAATGTACTAGAATGGATGCTTCACAACTTTGGTACCCCGAAATAGTGCATTCAGGCTCGAACAGAAGTTTTGCATCTCTACGTACCGAAGGTTAGTGAAATCATCTGAAACACTCTCAAACATAATTTTGGGTCCAATGGACTAGAATGGATGCTTCACAACGTTAGTACCCCGAAATAGTGCATTTTGGCCCAAAACACAAGTTTTGCATCTTTTTACGTGCTGAAGGTTAGCGAAATGCTCCGAAACACTCCCAAACATCATTTTTGGTCCAATGGACTAGAATGGATGCTTCACAACTTTGGTACCCCGAAATAGTGCATTCAGGCTCGAACAAAAGTTTTGCATCTTGTACGTGACGAATGTTAGTGAAATCATCTGAAACACTCCCAAACATCATTTTGGGTCCAATGGACTAGAATGGATGCTTCACAGCGTTAGTACTCCGAAATAGTGCATTTAGGCCCAAAACACAAGTTTTGCATCTTTTTACGTGCTGAAGGTTAGCGAAATGCTCCGAAACACTCCCAAACATCATTTTGGGTCCAATGGACTAGAATGGATGCTTCACAACTTTGGTACCCCGAAATAGTGCATTCAGGCTCGAACACAAGTTTTGCATCTTGTACGTGCCGAAGGTTAGTGAAATCATCTGAAACACTCCCAAACATCATTTTGGGTCCAATGGACTAGAATGGATGCTTCACAACGATAGTACCCCGAAATAGTGCATTTAGGCCCAAAACACAAGTTTTGCATCTTTTTACGTGCTGAAGGTTAGCGAAATGCTCCGAAACACTCCCAAACATCATTTTGGGTCCAATGGACTAGAATGGATGCTTCACAACTTTGGTACCCCGAAATAGTGCATTCAGGCTCGAACACAAGTTTTGCATCTTGTACGTGCCGAAGGTTAGTGAAATCATCTGAAACACTCCCAAACATCATTTTGGGTCCAACGGACTAGAATGGATGCTTCACAACGTTAGTACCCCGAAATAGTGCATTTTGGCCCAAAACACAAGTTTTGCATCTTTTTACGTGCTGGAGGTTAGCGAAATGCTCCGAAACACTCCCAAACATCATTTTTGGTCCAATGTACTGGAATGGATGCTTCACAACTTTGGTACCCCGAAATAGTGCATTCAGGCTCGAACAGAAGTTTTGCCTCTCTACGTGCCGAAGGTTAGTGAAATCATCTGAAACACTCTCAAACATAATTTTGGGTCCAATGGACTAGAATGGATGCTTCACAACGTTAGTACCCCGAAATAGTGCAATTAGGCCCAAAACACAAGTTTTGCATCTTTTTACGTGATGAAGGTAGGCGAAATGCTCCGAAACACTCCCAAACATCATTTTGGGTCCAATGGACTAGAATGGATGCTTCACAACTTTGGTACCCCGAAATAGTGCATTCAGGCTCGAACACAAGTTTTGCATCTTGTACGTGCCGAAGGTTAGTGAAATCATCTGAAACACTCCCAAACATCATTTTGGGTCCAATGGACTAGAATGGATGCTTCACAACGATAGTACCCCGAAATAGTGCATTTAGGCCCAAAACACAAGTTTTGCATCTTTTTACGTGCTGAAGGTTAGCGAAATGCTCCGAAACACTCCCAAACATCATTTTGGGTCCAATGGACTAGAATGGATGCTTCACAACTTTGGTACCCCGAAATAGTGCATTCAGGCTCGAACACAAGTTTTGCATCTTGTAAGTGCCGAAGGTTAGTGAAATCATCTGAAACACTCCCAAACATCATTTTGGGTCCAATGGACTAGAATGGATGCTTCACAACGTTAGTACCCCGAAATAGTGCATTTAGGCCCAAAACACAAGTTTTGCATCTTTTTACATGCTGAAGGTTAGCGAAATGCTCCGAAACACTCCCAAACATCATTTGTGGTCCAATGGACTAGAATGGATGCTTCACAACTTTGGTACCCCAAAATAGTGCATTCAGGCTCGAACACAAGTTTTGCATCTTGTACGTGCCGAAGGTTAGTGAAATCATCTGAAACACTCCCAAACATCATTTTGGGTCCAACGGACTAGAATGGATGCTTCACAACGTTAGTACCCCGAAATAGTGCATTTTGGCCCAAAACACAAGTTTTGCATCTTTTTACGTGCTGGAGGTTAGCGAAATGCTCCGAAACACTCCCAAACATCATTTTTGGTCCAATGGACTAGAATGGATGCTTCACAACTTTGGTACCCCGAAATAGTGCATTCAGGCTCGAACACAAGTTTTGCATCTTGTACGTGCCGAAGGTTAGTGAAATCATCTGAAACACTCCCAAACATCATTTTGGGTCCAATGGACTAGAATGGATGCTTCACAACGTTAGTACCCCGAAATAGTGCATTTAGGCCCAAAACACAAGTTTTGCATCTTTTTACGTGCTGAAGGTTAGCGAAATGCTCCGAAACACTCCCAAACATCATTTTTGGTCCAATGGACTAGAATGGATGCTTCACAACTTTGGTACCCCAAAATAGTGCATTCAGTCTCGAACATAATTTTAGCATCATGTACGTGCCGAAGGTTAGTGAAATCATCTGAAACACTCCCAAACATCATTTTTGGTCCAATGGACTAGAATGCATGCTTCACAACGTTAGTACCTTGAAATAGTGCATTTTGGCCCGAAGCACAAGTTTTGCATCTTTTTATGTGCTGAAGGTTAGCGAAATGCTCTGAAACACTCCCAAACATCATTTTTGGTCCAATGGACTAGAATGGATGCTTCACAACGTTAGTACCCCGAAATAGTGCATTTAGGACTAAACACAAGTTTTGCATCTTTTTACATGCTGAAGGTTAGCGAAATGCTCCGAAACACTCCCAAACATCATTTGTGGTCCAATGGACTAGAATGGATGCTTCACAACTTTGGTACCCCAAAATAGTGCATTCAGGCTCGAACACAAGTTTTGCATCTTGTACGTGCCGAAGGTTAGTGAAATCATCTGAAACACTCCCAAACATCATTTTGGGTCCAACGGACTAGAATGGATGCTTCACAACGTTAGTACCCCGAAATAGTGCATTTTGGCCCAAAACACAAGTTTTGCATCTTTTTACGTGCTGGAGGTTAGCGAAATGCTCCGAAACACTCCCAAACATCATTTTTGGTCCAATGGACTAGAATGGATGCTTCACAACTTTGGTACCCCGAAATAGTGCATTCAGGCTCGAACACAAGTTTTGCATCTTGTACGTGCCGAAGGTTAGTGAAATCATCTGAAACACTCCCAAACATCATTTTGGGTCCAATGGACTAGAATGGATGCTTCACAACGTTAGTACCCCGAAATAGTGCATTTAGGCCCAAAACACAAGTTTTGCATCTTTTTACGTGCTGAAGGTTAGCGAAATGCTCCGAAACACTCCCAAACATCAGTTTTGGTCCGATGGACTAGAATGGATGCTTCACAACTTTGGTACCCCAAAATAGTGCATTCAGTCTCGAACACAATTTTAGCATCATGAACGTGCCGAAGGTTAGTGAAATCATCTGAAACACTCCCAAACATCATTTTTGGTCCAATGGACTAGAATGGATGCTTCACAACGTTAGTACCTTGTAATAGTGCATTTTGGCCCGAAGCACAAGTTTTGCATCTTTTTATGTGCTGAAGGTTAGCGAAATGCTCTGAAACACTCCCAAACATCATTTTTGGTCCAATGGACTAGAATGGATGCTTCACAACGTTAGTACCCCGAAATAGTGCATTTAGGCCCAAAACACAAGTTTTGCATCTTTTTACATGCTGAAGGTTAGCGAAATGCTCTGAAACACTCCCAAACATCATTTGTGGTCCAATGGACTAGAATGGATGCTTCACAACTTTGGTACCCCAAAATAGTGCATTCAGGCTCGAACACAAGTTTTGCATCTTGTACGTGCCGAAGGTTAGTGAAATCATCTGAAACACTCCCAAACATCATTTTGGGTCCAACGGACTAGAATGGATGCTTCACAACGTTAGTACCACGAAATAGTGCATTTTGGCCCAAAACACAAGTTTTGCATTCTTTTACGTGCTGGAGGTTAGCGAAATGCTCCGAAACACTCCCAAACATCATTTTTGGTCCAATGGACTAGAATGGATGCTTCACAACTTTGGTACCCCGAAATAGTGCATTCAGGCTCGAACACAAGTTTTGCATCTTGTACGTGCCGAAGGTTAGTGAAATCATCTGAAACACTCCCAAACATCATTTTGGGTCCAATGGACTAGAATGGATGCTTCACAACGTTAGTACCCCGAAATAGTGCATTTAGGCCCAAAACACAAGTTTTGCATTTTTTTACATGCTGAAGGTTAGCGAAATGCTCCGAAACACTCCCAAACATCATTTGTGGTCCAATGGACTAGAATGGATGCTTCACAACTTTGGTACCCCAAAATAGTGCATTCAGGCTCGAACACAAGTTTTGCATCTTGTACGTGCCGAAGGTTAGTGAAATCATCTGAAACACTCCCAAACATCATTTTGGGTCCAACGGACTAGAATGGATGCTTCACAACGTTAGTACCCCGAAATAGTGCATTTTGGCCCAAAACACAAGTTTTGCATCTTTTTACGTGCTGGAGGTTAGCGAAATGCTCCGAAACACTCCCAAACATCATTTTTGGTCCAATGGACTAGAATGGATGCTTCACAACTTTGGTACCCCGAAATAGTGCATTCAGGCTCGAACACAAGTTTTGCATCTTGTACGTGCCGAAGGTTAGTGAAATCATCTGAAACACTCCCAAACATCATTTTGGGTCCAATGGACTAGAATGGATGCTTCACAACGTTAGTACCCCGAAATAGTGCATTTAGGCCCAAAACACAAGTTTTGCATCTTTTTACGTGCTGAAGGTTAGCGAAATGCTCCGAAACACTCCCAAACATCATTTTTGGTCCAATGGACTAGAATGGATGCTTCACAACTTTGGTACCCCAAAATAGTGCATTCAGTCTCGAACATAATTTTAGCATCATGTACGTGCCGAAGGTTAGTGAAATCATCTGAAACACTCCCAAACATCATTTTTGGTCCAATGGACTAGAATGGATGCTTCACAACGTTAGTACCTTGAAATAGTGCATTTTGGCCCGAAGCACAAGTTTTGCATCTTTTTATGTGCTAAAGGTTAGCGAAATGCTCTGAAACACTCCCAAACATCATTTTTGGTCCAATGGACTAGAATGGATGCTTCACAACGTTAGTACCCCGAAATAGTGCATTTAGGCCCAAAACACAAGTTTTGCATCTTTTTACATGCTGAAGGTTAGCGAAATGCTCCGAAACACTCCCAAACATCATTTGTGGTCCAATGGACTAGAATGGATGCTTCACAACTTTGGTACCCCAAAATAGTGCATTCAGGCTCGAACACAAGTTTTGCATCTTGTACGTGCCGAAGGTTAGTGAAATCATCTGAAACACTCCCAAACATCATTTTGGGTCCAACGGACTAGAATGGATGCTTCACAACGTTAGTACCCCGAAATAGTGCATTTTGGCCCAAAACACAAGTTTTGCATCTTTTTACGTGCTGGAGGTTAGCGAAATGCTCCGAAACACTCCCAAACATCATTTTTGGTCCAATGGACTAGAATGGATGCTTCACAACTTTGGTACCCCGAAATAGTGCATTCAGGCTCGAACACAAATTTTGCATCTTGTACGTGCCGAAGGTTAGTGAAATCATCTGAAACACTCCCAAACATCATTTTGGGTCCAATGGACTAGAATGGATGCTTCACAACGTTAGTACCCCGAAATAGTGCATTTAGGCCCAAAACACAAGTTTTGCATCTTTTTACGTGCTGAAGGTTAGCGAAATGCTCCGAAACACTCCCAAACATCAGTTTTGGTCCAAGGGACTAGAATGGATGCTTCACAACTTTGGTACCCAAAATAGTGCATTCAGTCTCGAACACAATTTTAGCATCATGTACGTGCCGAAGGTTAGTGAAATCATCTGAAACACTCCCAAACATCATTTTTGGTCCAATGGACTAGAATGGATGCTTCACAACGTTAGTACCTTGAAATAGTTCATTTTGGCCCGAAGCACAAGTTTTGCATCTTTTTATGTGCTGAAGGTTAGCGAAATGCTCTGAAACACTCCCAAACATCATTTTTTGTCCAATGGACTAGAATGGATGCTTCACAACGTTAGTACCCCGAAATAGTGCATTTAGGCCCAAAACACAAGTTTTGCATCTTTTTACATGCTGAAGGTTAGCGAAATGCTCTGAAACACTCCCAAACATCATTTGTGGTCCAATGGACTAGAATGGATGCTTCACAACTTTGGTACCCCAAAATAGTGCATTCAGGCTCGAACACAAGTTTTGCATCCTGTACGTGCCGAAGGTTAGTGAAATCATCTGAAACACTCCCAAACATCATTTTGGGTCCAACGGACTAGAATGGATGCTTCACAACGTTAGTACCACGAAATAGTGCATTTTGGCCCAAAACACAAGTTTTGCATTTTTTTACGTGCTGGAGGTTAGCGAAATGCTCCGAAACACTCCCAAACATCATTTTTGGTCCAATGGACTAGAATGGATGCTTCACAACTTTGGTACCCCGAAATAGTGCATTCAGGCTCGAACACAAGTTTTGCATCTTGTACGTGCCGAAGGTTAGTGAAATCACCTGAAACACTCCCAAACATCATTTTGGGTCCAATGGACTAGAATGGATGCTTCACAACGTTAGTACCCCGAAATAGTGCATTTAGGCCCAAAACACAAGTTTTGCATCTTTTTACATGCTAAAGGTTAGCGAAATGCTCCGAAACACTCCCAAACATCATTTGTGGTCCAATGGACTAGAATGGATGCTTCACAACTTTGGTACCCCAAAATAGTGCATTCAGGCTCGAACACAAGTTTTGCATCTTGTACGTGCCGAAGGTTAGTGAAGTCATCTGAAACACTCCCAAACATCATTTTGGGTCCAACGGACTAGAATGGATGCTTCACAACGTTAGTACCCCGAAATAATGCATTTTGGCCCAAAACACAAGTTTTGCATCTTTTTACGTGCTGGAGGTTAGCGAAATGCTCCGAAACACTCCCAAACATCATTTTTGGTCCAATGGACTAGAATGGATGCTTCACAACTTTGGTACCCCGAAATAGTGCATTCAGGCTCGAACACAAGTTTTGCATCTTGTACGTGCCGAAGGTTAGTGAAATCATCTGAAACACTCCCAAACATCATTTTGGGTCCAATGGACTAGAATGGATGCTTCACAACGTTAGTACCCCGAAATAGTGCATTTAGGCCCAAAACACAAGTTTTGCATCTTTTTACGTGCTGAAGGTTAACGAAATGCTCCGAAACACTCCCAAACATCATTTTTGGTCCAATGGACTAGAATGGATGCTTCACAACTTTGGTACCCCAAAATAGGGCATTCAGTCTCGAACACAATTTTAGCATCATGTACGTGCCGAAGGTTAGTGAAATCATCTGAAACACTCCCAAACATCATTTTTGGTCCAATGGACTAGAATGGATGCTTCACAACGTTAGTACCTTGAAATAGTGCATTTTGGCCCGAAGCACAAGTTTTGCATCTTTTTATGTGCTGAAGGTTAGCGAAATGCTCTGAAACACTCCCAAACATCATTTTTGGTCCAATGGACTAGAATGGATGCTTCACAACGTTAGTACCCCGAAATAGTGCATTTAGGCCCAAAACACAAGTTTTGCATCTTTTTACATGCTGAAGGTTAGCGAAATGCTCTGAAACACTCCCAAACATCATTTGTGGTCCAATGGACTAGAATGGATGCTTCACAACTTTGGTACCCCAAAATAGTGCATTCAGGCTCGAACACAAGTTTTGCATCTTGTACGTGCCGAAGGTTAGTGAAATCATCTGAAACACTCCCAAACATCATTTTGGGTCCAACGGACTAGAATGGATGCTTCACAACGTTAGTACCACGAAATAGTGCATTTTGGCCCAAAACACAAGTTTTGCATTTTTGTACGTGCTGGAGGTTAGCGAAATGCTCCGAAACACTCCCAAACATCATTTTTGGTCCAATGGACTAGAATGGATGCTTCACAACTTTGGTACCCCGAAATAGTGCATTCAGGCTCGAACACAAGTTTTGCATCTTGTACGTGCCGAAGGTTAGTGAAATCATCTGAAACACTCCCAAACATCATTTTGGGTCCAATGGACTAGAATGGATGCTTCACAACGTTAGTACCCCGAAATAGTGCATTTAGGCCCAAAACACAAGTTTTGCATCTTTTTACGTGCTGAAGGTTAGCGAAATGCTCCGAAACACTCCCAAACATCATTTTGGTCCAATGGACTAGAATGGATGCTTCACAACTTTGGTACCCCAAAATAGTGCATTCAGTCTCGAACACAATTTTAGCATCATGTACGTGCCGAAGGTTAGTGAAATCATCTGAAACACTCCCAAACATCATTTTTGGTCCAATGGACTAGAATGGATGCTTCACAACGTTAGTACCTTGAAATAGTGCATTTTGGCCCGAAGCACAAGTTTTGCATCTTTTTATGTGCTGAAGGTTAGCGAAATGCTCTGAAACACTCCCAAACATCATTTTTGGTCCAATGGACTAGAATGGATGCTTCACAACGTTAGTACCCCGAAATAGTGCATTTAGACCCAAAACACAAGTTTTGCATCTTTTTACATGCTGAAGGTTAGCGAAATGCTCTGAAACACTCCCAAACATCATTTGTGGTCCAATGGACTAGAATGGATGCTTCACAACTTTGGTACCCCAAAATAGTGCATTCAGGCTCGAACACAAGTTTTGCATCTTGTACGTGCCGAAGGTTAGTGAAATCATCTGAAACACTCCCAAACATCATTTTGGGTTTAACGGACTAGAATGGATGCTTCACAACGTTAGTACCACGAAATAGTGCATTTTGGCCCAAAACACAAGTTTTGCATTTTTGTACGTGCTGGAGGTTAGCGAAATGCTCCGAAACACTCCCAAACATCATTTTTGGTCCAATGGACTAGAATGGATGCTTCACAACTTTGGTACCCCGAAATAGTGCATTCAGGCTCGAACACAAGTTTTGCATCTTGTACGTGCCGAAGGTTAGTGAAATCATCTGAAACACTCCCAAACATCATTTTGGGTCCAATGGACTAGAATGGATGCTTCACAACGTTAGTACCCCGAAATAGTGCATTTAGGCCCAAAACACAAGTTTTGCATCTTTTTACGTGCTGAAGGTTAGCGAAATGCTCCGAAACACTCCCAAACATCATTTTGGTCCAATGGACTAGAATGGATGCTTCACAACTTTGGTACCCCAAAATAGTGCATTCAGGCTCGAACACAAGTTTTGCATCTTGTACGTGCCGAAGGTTAGTGAAATCATCTGAAACACTCCCAAACATCATTTTTGGTCCAATGGACTAGAATGGATGCTTCACAACGTTAGTACCTTGAAATAGTGCATTTTGGCCCGAAGCACAAGTTTTGCATCTTTTTATGTGCTGAAGGTTAGCGAAATGCTCTGAAACACTCCCAAACATCATTTTTGGTCCAATGGATTAGAATGGATGCTTCACAACTTTGGTACCCCGAAATAGTGCATTCAGGCTCGAACAGAAGTTTTGCATCTTGTACGTGCCAAAGGTTAGTGAAATCATCTGAAACACTCTCAAACATCATTTTGGGTCCAATGGACTAGAATGGATGCTTCACAATGTTAGTACCCCGAAATAGTGCATTTAGGCCCAAAACACAAGTTTTGCATCTTTTTACGTGATGAAGGTAGGCGAAATGCTCCGAAACACTCCCAAACATCATTTTGGGTCCAATGGACTAGAATGGATGCTTCACAACTTTGGTACCCCGAAATAGTGCATTCAGGCTCGAACACAAGTTTTGCATCTTGTACGTGCCGAAGGTTAGTGAAATCATCTGAAACACTCCCAAACATCATTTTGGGTCCAATGGACTAGAATGGATGCTTCACAACGTTAGTACCCCGAAATAGTGCATTTAGGCCCAAAACACATGTTTTGCATCTTTTTACGTGCTGAAGGTTAGCGAAATGCTCCGAAACACTCCCAAACATCATTTTGGGTCCAATGGACTAGAATGGATGCTTCACAACTTTGGTACCCCGAAATAGTGCATTCAGGCTCGAACACAAGTTTTGCATCTTGTACGTGCCGAAGGTTAGTGAAATCATCTGAAACACTCCCAAACATCATTTTGGGTCCAATGGACTAGAATGGATGCTTCACAACGTTAGTACCCCGAAATAGTGCATTTAGGCCCAAAACACAAGTTTTGCATCTTTTTACGTGATGAAGGTAGGCAAAATGCTCCGAAACACTCCCAAACATCATTTTGGGTCCAATGGACTAGAATGGATGCTTCACAACTTTGGTACCCCAAAATAGTGCATTCAGGCTCGAACACAAGTTTTGCATGTTGTACGTGACGAAGGTTAGTGAAATCATCTGAAACACTCCCAAACATCATTTTGGGTCCAACGGACTAGAATGGATGCTTCACAACGTTAGTACCCCGAAATAGTGCATTTTGGCCCAAAACACAAGTTTTGCATCTTTTTACGTGCTGGAGGTTAGCGAAATGCTCCGAAACACTCCCAAACATCATTTTTGGTCCAATGGACTAGAATGGATGCTTCACAACTTTGGTACCCCGAAATAGTGCATTCAGGCTCGAACAGAAGTTTTGCATCTTGTATGTGCCGAAGGTTAGTGAAATCATCTGAAACACTCTCAAACATCATTTTGGGTCCAATGGACTAGAATGGATGCTTCACATTGTTAGTACCCCAAAATAGTGCATTTAGGCCCAAAACACAAGTTTTGCATCTTTTTACGTGATGAAGGTAGGCGAAATGCTCTGAAACACTCCCAAACATCATTTTGGGTCCAATGGACTAGAATGGATGCTTCACAACTTTGGTACCCCGAAATAGTGCATTCAGGCTCGAACACAAGTTTTGCATCTTGTACGTGCCGAAGGTTAGTGAAATCATCTGAAACACTCCCAAACATCATTTTGGGTCCAATGGACTAGAATGGATGCTTCACAACGATAGTACCCCGAAATAGTGCATTTAGGCCCAAAACACAAGTTTTGCATCTTTTTACGTGCTGAAGGTTAGCGAAATGCTCCGAAACACTCCCAAACATCATTTTTGGTCCAATGGACTAGAATGGATGCTTCACAACTTTGGTACCCCAAAATAGTGCATTCAGGCTCGAACACAAGTTTTGCATCTTGTACGTGACGAAGGTTAGTGAAATCATCTGAAACACTCCCAAACATCATTTTGGGTCCAACGGACTAGAATGGATGCTTCACAACTATAGTACCCCGAAATAGTGCATTTTGGCCGAAAACACAAGTTTTGCATCTTTTTACGTGCTGGAGGTTAGCGAAATGCTCCGAAGCACTCCCAAACATCATTTTTGGTCCAATGGACTAGAATGGATGCTTCACAACTTTGGTACCCCGAAATAGTGCATTCAGGCTCGAACAGAAGTTTTGCATCTTGTACGTGCCGAAGGTTACTGAAATCATCTGAAACACTCTCAAACAACATTTTTGGTCCAATGGAGTAGAATGGATGCTTCACAACTTTGGTACACCGAAATAGTGCATTCAGGCTCGAACACAAGTTTTGCATCTTGTACGTGCCGAAGGTTAGTGAAATCATCTGAAACACTCCCAAACATCATTTTGGGTCCAATGGACTAGAATGGATGCTTCACAACGTTAGTACCCCGAAATAGTGCATTTAGGCCCAAAACACAAGTTTTGCATCTTTTTACGTGCTGAAGGTTAGCGAAATGCTCCGAAACACTCCCAAACATCATTTTTGGTCCAATGGACTAGAATGGATGCTTCACAACTTTGGTACCCCAAAATAGTGCATTCAGGCTCGAACACAAGTTTTGCATCTTGTACGTGACGAAGGTTAGTGAAATCATCTGAAACACTCCCAAACATCATTTTGGGTCCAACGGACTAGAATGGATGCTTCACAACGTTAGTACCCCGAAATAGTGCATTTTGGCCCAAAACACAAGTTTTGCATCTTTTTACGTGCTGGAGGTTAGCGAAATGCTCCGAAACACTCCCAAACATCATTTTTGGTCCAATGGACTAGAATGGATGCTTCACAACTTTGGTACCCCGAAATAGTGCATTCAGGCTCGAACAGAAGTTTTGCATCTTGTACGTGCCGAAGGTTAGTGAAATCATCTGAAACACTCTCAAACATCATTTTGGGTCCAACAGACTAGAATGGATGCTTCACAACGTTAGTACCCCGAAATAGTGCATTTTGGCCCAAAACACAAGTTTTGCATCTTTTTCCGTGCTGGAGGTTAGCGAAATGCTCCGAAACACTCCCAAACATCATTTTGGGTCCAATGGGCTAGAATGGATGCTTCACAACTTTGGTACCCCGAAATAGTGCATTCAGGCTCGAACACAAGTTTTGCATCTTGTACGTGCCGAAGGTTAGTGAAATCATCTGAAACACTCCCAAACATCATTTTGGGTCCAATGGACTAGAATGGATGCTTCACAACGTTAGTACCCCGAAATAGTGCATTTAGGCCCAAAACACAAGTTTTGCATCTTTTTACGTGCTGAAGGTTAGCGAAATGCTCCGAAACACTCCCAAACATCATTTTTGGTCCAATGGACTAGAATGGATGCTTCACAACTTTGGTACCCCAAAATAGTGCATTCAGGCTCGAACACAAGTTTTGCATCTTGTACGTGACGAAGGTTAGTGAAATCATCTGAAACACTCCCAAACATCATTTTGGGTCCAACGGACTAGAATGGATGCTTCACAACTATAGTACCCCGAAATAGTGCATTTTGGCCGAAAACACAAGTTTTGCATCTTTTTACGTGCTGGAGGTTAGCGAAATGCTCCGAAGCACTCCCAAACATCATTTTTGGTCCAATGGACTAGAATGGATGCTTCACAACTTTGGTACCCCGAAATAGTGCATTCAGGCTCGAACAGAAGTTTTGCATCTTGTACGTGCCGAAGGTTACTGAAATCATCTGAAACACTCTCAAACATCATTTTGGGTCCAATGGAGTAGAATGGATGCTTCACAACTTTGGTACCCCGAAATAGTGCATTCAGGCTCGAACACAAGTTTTGCATCTTGTACGTGCCGAAGGTTAGTGAAATCATCTGAAACACTCCCAAACATCATTTTGGGTCCAATGGACTAGAATGGATGCTTCACAACGTTAGTACCCCGAAATAGTGCATTTAGGCCCAAAACACAAGTTTTGCATCTTTTTACGTGATGAAGGTAGGCAAAATGCTCCGAAACACTCCCAAACATCATTTTGGGTCCAATGGACTAGAATGGATGCTTCACAACTTTGGTACCCCAAAATAGTGCATTCAGGCTCGAACACAAGTTTTGCATGTTGTACGTGACGAAGGTTAGTGAAATCATCTGAAACACTCCCAAACATCATTTTGGGTCCAACGGACTAGAATGGATGCTTCACAACGTTAGTACCCCGAAACAGTGCATTTTGGCCCAAAACACAAGTTTTGCATCTTTTTCCGTGCTGGAGGTTAGCGAAATGCTCCGAAACACTCCCAAACATCATTATTGGTCCCATGGACTAGAATGGATGCTTCACAACTTTGGTACCCCGAAATAGTGCATTCAGGCTCGAACAGAAGTTTTGCATCTTGTACGTGCCGAAGGTTACTGAAATCATCTGAAACACTCTCAAACATCATTTTGGGTCCAATGGACTAGAATGGATGCTTCACATTGTTAGTACCCCAAAATAGTGCATTTAGGCCCAAAACACAAGTTTTGCATCTTTTTACGTGATGAAGGTAGGCGAAATGCTCTGAAACACTCCCAAACATCATTTTGGGTCCAATGGACTAGAATGGATGCTTCACAACTTTGGTACCCCGAAATAGTGCATTCAGGCTCGAACACAAGTTTTGCATCTTGTACGTAACGAAGGTTAGTGAAATCATCTGAAACACTCCCAAACATCATTTTGGGTCCAATGGACTAGAATGGATGCTTCACAACGATAGTACCCCGAAATAGTGCATTTAGGCCCAAAACACAAGTTTTGCATCTTTTTACGTGCTGAAGGTTAGCGAAATGCTCCGAAACACTCCCAAACATCATTTTTGGTCCAATGGACTAGAATGGATGCTTCACAACTTTGGTACCCCAAAATAATGCATTCAGGCTCGAACACAAGTTTTTCATCTTGTACGTGCCGAAGGTTAGCGAAATGCATCCGAAACACTCCCAAACATCATTTTGGGTCCAATGGACTAGAATGGATGCTTCACAACGTTAGTACCCCGAAATAGTGCATTTAGGCCCAAAACACAAGTTTTGCATCTTTTTACGTGCTGAAGGTTAGCGAAATGCTCCGAAACACTCCCAAACATCATTTTTGGTCCAATGGACTAGAATGGATGCTTCACAACTTTGGTACCCCAAAATAGTGCATTCAGGCTCGAACACAAGTTTTGCATCTTGTACGTGACGAAGGTTAGTGAAATCATCTGAAACACTCCCAAACATCATTTTGGGTCCTACAGACTAGAATGGATGCTTCACAACGATAGTACCCCGAAATAGTGCATTTTGGCCGAAAACACAAGTTTTGTATCTTTTTACGTGCTGGAGGTTAGCGAAATGGTCCGAAGCACTCCCAAACATCATTTTTGGTCCAATGGACTAGAATGGATGCTTCACAACTTTGGTACCCCGAAATAGTGCATTCAGGCTCGAAAAGAAGTTTTGCATCTTGTACGTGCCGAAGGTTAGTGAAATCATCTGAAACACTCTCAAACATCATTTTGGGTCCAATGGAGTAGAATGGATGCTTCACAACTTTGGTACCCCGAAATAGTGCATTCAGGCTCGAACACAAGTTTTGCATCTTGTACGTGCCGAATGTTAGTGAAATCATCTGAAACACTCCCATACAACATTTTGGGTCCAATGGACTAGAATGGATGCTTCACAACGTTAGTGCCCGAAATAGTGCATTTAGGCCCAAAACACAAGTTTTGCATCTTTTTACGTGATGAAGGTAGGAGAAATGCTCCGAAACACTCCCAAACATCATTTTGGGTCCAATGGACAAGAATGGATGCTTCACAACTTTGGTACCCCAAAATAGTGCATTCAGGCTCGAACACAAGTTTTGCATCTTGTACGTGACGAAGGTTAGTGAAATCATCTGAAACACTCCCAAACATCATTTTGGGTCCAACGGACTAGAATGGATGCTTCACAACGTTAGTACCCCGAAATAGTGCATTTTGGCCCAAAACACAAGTTTTGCATCTTTTTACGTGCTGGAGGTTAGCGAAATGCTCCGAAACACTCCCAAACATCATTTTTGGTCCAATGGATTAGAATGGATGCTTCACAACTTTGGTACCCCGAAATAGTGCATTCAGGCTCGAACAGAAGTTTTGCATCTTGTACGTGCCGAAGGTTAGTGAAATCATCTGAAACACTCTCAAACATCATTTTGGGTCCAATGGACTAGAATGGATGCTTCACAATGTTAGTACCCCGAAATAGTGCATTTAGGCCCAAAACACAAGTTTTGCATCTTTTTACGTGATGAAGGTAGGCGAAATGCTCCGAAACACTCCCAAACATCATTTGGGGTCCAATGGACTAGAATGGATGCTTCACAACTTTGGTACCCCGAAATAAAGCATTCAGGCTCCAACACAAGTTTTGCATCTTGTATGTGCCGAAGGTTAGTGAAATCATCTGAAACACTCCCAAACATCATTTTGGGTCCAATGGACTAGAATGGATGCTTCACAACGATAGTACCCCGAAATAGTGCATTTAGGCCCAAAACACATGTTTTGCATCTTTTTACGTGCTGAAGGTTAGCGAAATGCTCCGAAACACTCCCAAACATCATTTTGGGTCCAATGGACTAGAATGGATGCTTCACAACTTTGGTACCCCGCAATAGTGCATTCAGGCTCGAACACAAGTTTTGCATCTTGTACGTGCCGAAGGTTAGTGAAATCATCTGAAACACTCCCAAACATCATTTTGGGTCCAATGGACTAGAATGGATGCTTCACAACGTTAGTACCCCGAAATAGTGCATTTAGGCCCAAAACACAAGTTTTGCATCTTTTTACGTGCTGAAAGTTAGCGAAATGCTCCGAAACACTCCCAAACATCATTTTTGGTCCAATGGACTAGAATGGATGCTTCACAACTTTGGTACCCCAAAATAGTGCATTCAGGCTCGAACACAAGTTTTGCATCTTGTACGTGACGAAGGTTAGTGAAATCATCTGAAACACTCCCAAACATCATTTTGGGTCCAACGGACTAGAATGGATGCTTCACAACAATAGTACCCCGAAATAGTGCATTTTGGCCGAAAACACAAGTTTTTCATCTTTTTACGTGCTGGAGGTTAGCGAAATGCTCCGAAGCACTCCCAAACATCATTTTTGGTCCAATGGACTAGAATGGATGCTTCACAACTTTGGTACCCCGAAATAGTGCATTCAGGCTCGAACAGAAGTTTTGCATCTTGTACGTGCCGAAGGTTACTGAAATCATCTGAAACACTCTCAAACATCATTTTGGGTCCAATGGAGTAGAATGGGTGCTTCACAACTTTGGTACCCCGAAATAGTGCATTCAGGCTCGAACACAAGTTTTGCATCTTGTACGTGCCGAATGTTAGTGAAATCATCTGAAACACTCCCATACAACATTTTGGGTCCAATGGACTAGAATGGATGCTTCACAACGTTAGTGCCCCGAAATAGTGCATTTAGGCCCAAAACACAAGTTTTGCATCTTTTTACGTGATGAAGGTAGGCGAAATGCTCCGAAACACTCCCAAACATCATTTTGGGTCCAATGGACAAGAATGGATGCTTCACAACTTTGGTACCCCTAAATAGTGCATTCAGGCTCGAACACAAGTTTTGCATCTTGTACGTGACGAAGGTTAGTGAAATCATCTGAAACACTCCCAGACATCATTTTGGGTCCAACGGACTAGAATGGATGCTTCACAACGTTAGTACCCCAAAATAGTGCATTTTGGCCCAAAACACAAGTTTTGCATCTTTTTACGTGCTGGAGGTTAGCGAAATGCTCCGAAACACTCCCAAACATCATTTTTGGTCCAATGGATTAGAATGGATGCTTCACAACTTTGGTACCCCGAAATAGTGCATTCAGGCTCGAACAGAAGTTTTGCATCTTGTACGTGCCGAAGGTTAGTGAAATCATCTGAAACACTCTCAAACATCATTTTGGGTCCAATGGACTAGAATGGATGCTTCACAATGTTAGTACCCCGAAATAGTGCATTTAGGCCCAAAACACAAGTTTTGCATCTTTTTACGTGATGAAGGTAGGCGAAATGCTCCGAAACACTCCCAAACATCATTTGGGGTCCAATGGACTAGAATGGATGCTTCACAACTTTGGTACCCCGAAATAAAGCATTCAGGCTCCAACACAAGTTTTGCATCTTGTACGTGCCGAAGGTTAGTGAAATCATCTGAAACACTCCCAAACATCATTTTGGGTCCAATGGACTAGAATGGATGCTTCACAACGATAGTACCCCGAAATAGTGCATTTAGCCCCAAAACACATGTTTTGCATCTTTTTACGTGCTGAAGGTTAGCGAAATGCTCCGAAACACTCCCAAACATCATTTTGGTCCAATGGACTAGAATGGATGCTTCACAATTTTGGTACCCCAAAATAGTGCATTCAGGCTCGAACACAAGTTTTGCATCTTGTACGTGACGAAGGTTAGTGAAATCATCTGAAACACTCCCAGACATCATTTTGGGTCCAACGGACTAGAATGGATGCTTCACAACGTTAGTACCCCAAAATAGTGCATTTTGGCCCAAAACACAAGTTTTGCATCTTTTTACGTGCTGGAGGTTAGCGAAATGCTCCGAAACACTCCCAAACATCATTTTTGGTCCAATGGATTAGAATGGATGCTTCACAACTTTGGTACCCCGAAATAGTGCATTCAGGCTCAAACAGAAGTTTTGCATCTTGTACGTGCCGAAGGTTAGTGAAATCATCTAAAACACTCTCAAACATCATTTTGGGTCCAACGGACTAGAATGGATGCTTCACAACGTTAGTACCCCGAAATAGTGCATTTAGGCCCAAAACACAAGTTTTGCATCTTTTTACGTGCTGAAAGTTAGCGAAATGCTCCGAAACACTCCCAAACATAATTTTTGGTCCAATGGACTAGAATGGATGCTTCACAACTTTGGTACCCCAAAATAGTGCATTTAGGCTCGAACAGAAGTTTTGCATCTTGCACGTGCCGAAGGTTAGTGAAATCATCTGAATCACTCCCAAACATCATTTTGGGTCCAACGGAGTAGAATGGATGCTTCACAACTTTGGTACCCCGAAATAGTGCATTCAGGCTCGAACACAAGTTTTACATCTTGTACGTGCCGAATGTTATTGAAATCATCTGAAACACTCCCATACAACATTTTGGGTCCAATGGACTAGAATGGATGCTTCACAACGTTAGTGCCCCGAAATAGTGCATTTAGGCCCAAAACACAAGTTTTGCATATTTTTACGTGATGAAGGTAGGCGAAATGCTCCGAAACACTCCCAAACATCATTTTGGGTCCAATGGACAAGAATGGATGCTTCACAACTTTGGTACCCAAAATAGTGCATTCAGGCTCGAACACAAGTTTTGCATCTTGTACGTGCTGAAGGTTAGTGAAATCATCTGAAACACTCCCAGACATCATTTTGGGTCCAACGGACTAGAATGGATGCTTCACAACGTTAGTACCCCGAAATAGTGCATTTAGGCCCAAAACACATGTTTTGCATCTTTTTACGTGCTGAAGGTTAGCGAAATGCTCCGAAATACTCCCAAACATCATTTTGGGTCCAATGGACTAGAATGGATGCTTCACAATTTTGGTACCCCGAAATAGTGCATTCAGGCTCGAACACAAGTTTTGCATCTTGTACGTGACGAAGGTTAGTGAAATCATCTGAAACACTCCCAGACATCATTTTGGGTCCAACGGACTAGAATGGATGCTTCACAACGTTAGTACCCCAAAATAGTGCGTTTTGGCCCAAAACACAAGTTTTGCATCTTTTTACATGCTGGAGGTTAGCGAAATGCTCCGAAACACTCCGAAACATCATTTTTGGTCCAATGGATTAGAATGGATGCTTCACAACTTTGGTACCCCGAAATAGTGCATTCAGGCTCGAACAGAAGTTTTGCATCTTGTACGTGCCGAAGGTTAGTGAAATCATCTGAAACACTCTCAAACATCATTTGGGGTCCAATGGACTAGAATGGATGCTTCACAATGTTAGTACCCCGAAATAGTGCATTTAGGCCCAAAACACAAGTTTTGCATCTTTTTACGTGCTGGAGGTTAGCGAAATGCTCCGAAACACTCCCAAACATCATTTTTGGTCCAATGGATTAGAATGGATGCTTCACAACTTTGGTACCCCGAAATAGTGCATTCAGGCTCAAACAGAAGTTTTGCATCTTGTACATGCCGAAGGTTAGTGAAATCATCTAAAACACTCTCAAACATCATTTTGGGTCCAATGGACTAGAATGGATGCTTCACAATGTTAGTACCCCGAAATAGTGCATTTAGGCCCAAAACACAAGTTTTGCATCTTTTTACGTGATGAAGGTAGGCGAAATGCTCCGAAACACTCCCAAACATCATTTGGGGTCCAATGGACTAGAATGGATGCTTCACAACTTTGGTACCCCGAAATAAAGCAATCAGGCTCCAACACAAGTTTTGCATCTTGTACGTGCCGAAGGTTAGTGAAATCATCTGAAACACTCCCAAACATCATTTTGGGTCCAATGGACTAGAATGGATGCTTCACAACGATAGTACCCCGAAATAGTGCATTTAGGCCCAGAACACATGTTTTGCATCTTTTTACGTGCTGAAGGTTAGCGAAATGCTCCGAAACACTCCCAAACATCATTTTAGGTCCAATGGACTAGAATGGATGCTTCACAATTTTGGTACCCCGAAATAGTGCATTCAGGCTCGAACACAAGTTTTGCATCTTGTACGTGCCGAAGGTTAGTGAAATCATCTGAAACACTCCCAAACATCATTTTGTGTCCAATGGACTAGAATGGATGCTTCACAATGATAGTACCCCGAAATAGTGCATTTAGGCCCAAAACACATGTTTTGCATCTTTTTACGTGCTGAAGGTTAGCGAAATGCTCCGAAACACTCCCAAACATCATTTTGGGTCCAATGGACAAGAATGGATGCTTCACAATTTTGGTACCCCGAAATAGTGCATTCAGGCTCGAACACAAGTTTTGCATCTTGTACGTGCCGAAGGTTAGTGAAATCATCTGAAACACTCCCAAACATCATTTTAGGTCCAATGGACTAGAATGGATGCTTCACAACGTTAGTACCCCGAAATAGTGCATTTAGGCCCAAAACACAAGTTTTGCATCTTTTTACGTGCTGAAGGTTAGCGAAATGCTCCGAAACACTCCCAAACATCATTTTCGGTCCAATGGACTAGAATGGATGCTTCACAACTTTGGTACCCCGAAATAGTGCATTCAGGCTCGAACACAAGTTTTGCATCTTGTACGTGCCGAAGGTTAGTGAAATCATCTGAAACACTCCCAAACATCATTTTGGGTCCAATGGACTAGAATGGATGCTTCACAACGTTAGTACCCCGAAATAGTGCATTTAGGCGCAAAACACAAGTTTTGCATCTTTTTACATGCTGAAGGTAGGCGAAATGCTCCGAAACACTCCCAAACATCATTTTGGGTCCAATGGACTAGAATGGATGCTTCACAACTTTGGTACCCCGAAATAGTGCATTCAGGCTCGAACACAAGTTTTGCATCTTGTACGTGCCGAAGGTTAGTGAAATCATCTGAAACACTCCCAAACATCATTTTGGGTCCAATGGACTAGAATGGATGCTTCACAACGTTAGTACCCCGAAATAGTGCATTTAGGCCCAAAACACAAGTTTTGCATCTTTTTACGTGCTGAAGGTTAGCGAAATGCTCCGAAACACTCCCAAACATCATTTTCGGTCCAATGGACTAGAATGGATGCTTCACAACTTTGGTACCCCGAAATAGTGCATTCAGGCTCGAACACAAGTTTTGCATCTTGTACGTGCCGAAGGTTAGTGAAATCATCTGAAACACTCCCAAACATCATTTTGGGTCCAACGGACTAGAATGGATGCTTCACAACGATAGTACCCCGAAATAGTGCATTTTGGCCGAAAACACAAGTTTTTCATCTTTTTACGTGCTGGAGGTTAGCGAAATGCTCCGAAGCACTCCCAAACATCATTTTTGGTCCAATGGACTAGAATGGATGCTTCACAACTTTGGTACCCCGAAATAGTGCATTCAGGCTCGAACAGAAGTTTTGCATCTTGTACGTGCCGAAGGTTACTGAAATCATCTGAAACACTCTCAAACATCATTTTGGGTCCAATGGAGTAGAATGGATGCTTCACAACTTTGGTACCCCGAAGTAGTGCATTCAGGCTCGAACACAAGTTTTACATCTTGTACGTGCCGAATGTTAGTGAAATCATCTGAAACACTCCCATACAACATTTTGGGTCCAATGGACTAGAATGGATGCTTCACAACGTTAGTGCCCCGAAATAGTGCATTTAGGCCCAAAACACAAGTTTTGCATCTTTTTACGTGATGAAGGTAGGCGAAATGCTCCGAAACACTCCCAAACATCATTTTGGGTCCAATGGACAAGAATGGATGCTTCACAACTTTGGTACCCCAAAATAGTGCATTCAGGCTCGAACACAAGTTTTGCATCTTGTACGTGACGAAGGTTAGTGAAATCATCTGAAACACTCCCAGACATCATTTTGGGTCCAACGGACTAGAATGGATGCTTCACAACGTTAGTACCCCAAAATAGTGCATTTTGGCCCAAAACACAAGTTTTGCATCTTTTTACGTGCTGGAGGTTAGCGAAATGCTCCGAAACACTCCCAAACATCATTTTTGGTCCAATGGACTAGAATGGATGCTTCACAACTTTGGTACCCCGAAATAGTGCATTCAGGCTCAAACAGAAGTTTTGCATCTTGTACGTGCCGAAGGTTAGTGAAATCATCTAAAACACTCTCAAACATCATTTTGGGTCCAATGGACTAGAATGGATGCTTCACAATGTTAGTACCCCGAAATAGTGCATTTAGGCCCAAAACACAAGTTTTGCATCTTTTTACGTGATGAAGGTAGGCGAAATGCTCCGAAACACTCCCAAACATCATTTGGGGTCCAATGGACTAGAATGGATGCTTCACAACTTTGGTACCCCGAAATAAAGCAATCAGGCTCCAACACAAGTTTTGCATCTTGTACGTGCCGAAGGTTAGTGAAATCATCTGAAACACTCCCAAACATCATTTTGGGTCCAATGGACTAGAATGGATGCTTCACAACGATAGTACCCCGAAATAGTGCATTTAGGCCCAAAACACATATTTTGCATCTTTTTACGTGCTGAAGGTTAGCGAAATGCTCCGAAACACTCCCAAACATCATTTTGGGTCCAATGGACTAGAATGGATGCTTCACAATTTTGGTACCCCGAAATAGTGCATTCAGGCTCGAACACAAGTTTTGCATCTTGTACGTGCCGAAGGTTAGTGAAATCATCTGAAACACTCCCAAACATCATTTTGGGTCCAATGGACTAGAATGGATGCTTCACAACGATAGTACCCCGAAATAGTGCATTTAGGCCCAAAACACATGTTTTGCATCTTTTTACGTGCTGAAGGTTAGCGAAATGCTCCGAAACACTCCCAAACATCATTTTGGGTCCAATGGACTAGAATGGATGCTTCACAATTTTGGTACCCCGAAATAGTGCATTCAGGCTCGAACACAAGTTTTGCATCTTGTACGTGCCGAAGGTTAGTGAAATCATCTGAAACACTCCCAAACATCATTTTGTGTCCAATGGACTAGAATGGATGCTTCACAATGATAGTACCCCGAAATAGTGCATATAGGCCCAAAACACATGTTTTGCATCTTTTTACGTGCTGAAGGTTAGCGAAATGCTCCGAAACACTCCCAAACATCATTTTGGGTCCAATGGACTAGAATGGATGCTTCACAATTTTGGTACCCCGAAATAGTGCATTCAGGCTCGAACACAAGTTTTGCATCTTGTACGTGCCGAAGGTTAGTGAAATCATCTGAAACACTCCCAAACATCATTTTGGGTCCAATGGACTAGAATGGATGCTTCACAACGTTAGTACCCCGAAATAGTGCATTTAGGCCCAAAACACAAGTTTTACATCTTTTTACGTGCTGAAGGTTAGCGAAATGCTCCGAAACACTCCCAAACATCATTTTTGGTCCAATGGACAAGAATGGATGCTTCACAACTTTGGTACCCCAAAATAGTGCATTCAGGCTCGAACACAAGTTTTGCATCTTGTACGTGACGAAGGTTAGTGAAATCATCTGAAACACTCCCAAACATCATTTTGGGTCCAACGGACTAGAATGGATGCTTCACAACGATAGTACCCCGAAATAGTGCATTTTGGCCGAAAACACAAGTTTTTCATCTTTTTACGTGCTGGAGGTTAGCGAAATGCTCCGAAGCACTCCCAAACATCATTTTTGGTCCAATGGACTAGAATGGATGCTTCACAACTTTGGTACCCCGAAATAGTGCATTCAGGCTCGAACAGAAGTTTTGCATCTTGTACGTGCCGAAGGTTACTGAAATCATCTGAAACACTCTCAAACATCATTTTGGGTCCAATGGAGTAGAATGGATGCTTCACAACTTTGGTACCCCGAAGTAGTGCATTCAGGCTCGAACACAAGTTTTACATCTTGTACGTGCCGAATGTTAGTGAAATCATCTGAAACACTCCCATACAACATTTTGGGTCCAATGGACTAGAATGGATGCTTCACAACGTTAGTGCCCCGAAATAGTGCATTTAGGCCCAAAACACAAGTTTTGCATCTTTTTACGTGATGAAGGTAGGCGAAATGCTCCGAAACACTCCCAAACATCATTTTGGGTCCAATGGACAAGAATGGATGCTTCACAACTTTGGTACCCCAAAATAGTGCATTCAGGCTCGAACACAAGTTTTGCATCTTGTACGTGACGAAGGTTAGTGAAATCATCTGAAACACTCCCAGACATCATTTTGGGTCCAACGGACTAGAATGGATGCTTCACAACGTTAGTACCCCAAAATAGTGCATTTTGGCCCAAAACACAAGTTTTGCATCTTTTTACGTGCTGGAGGTTAGCGAAATGCTCCGAAACACTCCCAAACATCATTTTTGGTCCAATGGACTAGAATGGATGCTTCACAACTTTGGTACCCCGAAATAGTGCATTCAGGCTCAAACAGAAGTTTTGCATCTTGTACGTGCCGAAGGTTAGTGAAATCATCTGAAACACTCTCAAACATCATTTTGGGTCCAATGGACTAGAATGGATGCTTCACAATGTTAGTACCCCGAAATAGTGCATTTAGGCCCAAAACACAAGTTTTGCATCTTTTTACGTGATGAAGGTAGGCGAAATGCTCCGAAACACTCCCAAACATCATTTGGAGTCCAATGGACTAGAATGGATGCTTCACAACTTTGGTACCCCGAAATAAAGCAATCAGGCTCCAACACAAGTTTTGCATCTTTTACGTGCCGAAGGTTAGTGAAATCATCTGAAACACTCCCAAACATCATTTTGGGTCCAATGGACTAGAATGGATGCTTCACAACGATAGTACCCCGAAATAGTGCATTTAGGCCCAAAACACATATTTTGCATCTTTTTACGTGCTGAAGGTTAGCGAAATGCTCCGAAACACTCCCAAACATCATTTTGGGTCCAATGGACTAGAATGGATGCTTCACAATTTTGGTACCCCGAAATAGTGCATTCAGGCTCGAACACAAGTTTTGCATCTTGTACGTGCCGAAGGTTAGTGAAATCATCTGAAACACTCCCAAACATCATTTTGGGTCCAATGGACTAGAATGGATGCTTCACAACGATAGTACCCCGAAATAGTGCATTTAGGCCCAAAACACATGTTTTGCATCTTTTTACGTGCTGAAGGTTAGCGAAATGCTCCGAAACACTCCCAAACATCATTTTTGGTCCAATGGACAAGAATAGATGCTTCACAACTTTGGTACCCCAAAATAGTGCATTCAGGCTCGAACACAAGTTTTGCATCTTGTACGTGACGAAGGTTAGTGAAATCATCTGAAACACTCCCAAACATCATTTTGGGTCCAACGGACTAGAATGGATGCTTCACAACGATAGTACCCCGAAATAGTGCATTTTGGCCGAAAACACAAGTTTTTCATCTTTTTACGTGCTGGAGGTTAGCGAAATGCTCCGAAGCACTCCCAAACATCATTTTTGGTCCAAGGACTAGAATGGATGCATCACAACTTTGGTACCCCGAAATAGTGCATTCAGGCTCGAACAGAAGTTTTGCATCATGTACGTGCCGAAGGTTACTGAAATCATCTGAAACACTCTCAAACATCATTTTGGGTCCAATGGAGTAGAATGGATGCTTCACAACTTTGGTACCCCGAAGTAGTGCATTCAGGCTCGAACACAAGTTTTACATCTTGTACGTGCCGAATGTTAGTGAAATCATCTGAAACACTCCCATACAACATTTTGGGTCCAATGGACTAGAATGGATGCTTCACAACGTTAGTGCCCCGAAATAGTGCATTTAGGCCCAAAACACAAGTTTTGCATGTTTTTACGTGATGAAGGTAGGCGAAATGCTCCGAAACACTCCCAAACATCATTTTGGGTCCAATGGACAAGAATGGATGCTTCACAACTTTGGTACCCCAAAATAGTGCATTCAGGCTCGAACACAAGTTTTGCATCTTGTACGTGACGAAGGTTAGTGAAATCATCTGAAACACTCCTAGACATCATTTTGGGTCCAACGGACTAGAATGGATGCTTCACAACGTTAGTACCCCAAAATAGTGCATTTTGGCCCAAAACACAAGTTTTGCATCTTTTTACGTGCTGGAGGTTAGCGAAATGCTCCGAAACACTCCCAAACATCATTTTTGGTCCAATGGACTAGAATGGATGCTTCACAATTTTGGTACCCCGAAATAGTGCATTCAGGCTCAAACAGAAGTTTTGCATCTTGTACGTGCCGAAGGTTAGTGAAATCATCTAAAACACTCTCAAACATCATTTTGGGTCCAATGGACTAGAATGGATGCTTCACAATGTTAGTACCCCGAAATAGTGCATTTAGGCCCAAAACACAAGTTTTGCATCTATTTACGTGATGAAGGTAGGCGAAATGCTCTGAAACACTCCCAAACATCATTTGGGGTCCAATGGACTAGAATGGATGCTTCACAACTTTGGTACCCCGAAATAAAGCAATCAGGCTCCAACACAAGTTTTGCATCTTGTACGTGCCGAAGGTTAGTGAAATCATCTGAAACACTCCCAAACATCATTTTGGGTCCAATGGACTAGAATGGATGCTTCACAACGATAGTACCCCAAAATAGTGCATTTAGGCCCAAAACACATATTTTGCATCTTTTTACGTGCTGAAGGTTAGCGAAATGCTCCGAAACACTCCCAAACATCATTTTGGGTCCAACGGACTAGAATGGATGCTTCACAATTTTGGTACCCCGAAATAGTGCATTCAGGCTCGAACACAAGTTTTGCATCTTGTACGTGCCGAAGGTTAGTGAAATCATCTGAAACACTCCCAAACATCATTTTGGGTCCAATGGACTAGAATGGATGCTTCACAACGATAGTACCCCGAAATAGTGTATTTAGGCCCAAAACACATGTTTTGCATCTTTTTACGTGCTGAAGGTTAGCGAAATGCTCCGAAACACTCCCAAACATCATTTTGGGTCCAATGGACTAGAATGGATGCTTCACAACTTTGGTACCCCGAAATAGTGCATTCAGGCTCGAACACAAGTTTTGCATCTTGTACGTGACGAAGGTTAGTGAAATCATCTGAAACACTCCCAGACATCATTTTGGGTCCAACGGACTAGAATGGATGCTTCACAACGTTAGTACCCCAAAATAGTGCATTTTGGCCCAAAACACAAGTTTTGCATCTTTTTACGTGCTGGAGGTTAGCGAAATGCTCCAAAACACTCCCAAACATCATTTTTGGTCCAATGGATTAGAATGGATGCTTCACAACTTTGGTACCCCGAAATTGTGCATTCAGGCTCAAACAGAAGTTTTGCATCTTGTACGTGCCGAAGGTTAGTGAAATCATCTGAAACACTCCCAAACATCATTTTGGGTCCAATGGACTAGAATGGATGCTTCACAACGTTAGTACCCGAAATAGTGCATTTAGGCCCAAAACACAAGTTTTGCATCTTTTTACGTGCTGAAGGTTAGCGAAATGCTCCGAAACACTCCCAAACATCATTTTGGGTCCAATGGACTAGAATGGATGCTTCACAACTTTGGTACCCCGAAATAAAGCATTCAGGCTCCAACACAAGTTTTGCATCTTGTACGTGCCGAAGGTTAGTGAAATCATCTGAAACACTCCCAAACATCATTTTGGGTCCAATGGACTAGAATGGATGCTTCACAACGATAGTACCCCGAAATAGTGCATTTAGGCCCAAAACACATGTTTTGCATCTTTTTACGTGCTGAAGGTTAGCGAAATGCTCCGAAACACTCCCAAACATCATTTTGGGTCCAATGGACTAGAATGGATGCTTCACAATTTTGGTACCCCGAAATAGTGCATTCAGGCTCGAACACAAGTTTTGCATCTTGTACGTGCCGAAGGTTAGTGAAATCATCTGAAACACTCCCAAACATCATTTTGGGTCCAATGGACTAGAATGGATGCTTCACAACGATAGTACCCCGAAATAGTGCATTTAGGCCAAAAACACATGTTTTGCATCTTTTTACGTGCTGAAGGTTAGCGAAATGCTCCGAAACACTCCCAAACATCATTTTGGGTCCAATGGACTAGAATGGATGCTTCACAATTTTGGTACCCCGAAATAGTGCATTCAGGCTCGAACACAAGTTTTGCATCTTGTACGTGCCGAAGGTTAGTGAAATCATCTGAAACACTCCCAAACATCATTTTGGGTCCAATTGACTAGAATGGATGATTCACAACGTTAGTACCCCGAAATAGTGCATTTAGGCCCAGAACACAAGTTTTGCATCTTTTTACGTGCTGAAGGTTTGCGAAATGCTCCGAAACACTCCCAAACATCATTTTTGGTCCAATGGACTAGAATGGATGCTTCACAACTTTGGTACCCCAAAATAGTGCATTCAGGCTCGAACACAAGTTTTGCATCTTGTACGTGACGAAGGTTAGTGAAATCATCTGAAACACACCCAAACATCATTTTGGGTCCAACGGACTAGAATGGATGCTTCACAACGTTAGTACCCCGAAATAGTGCATTTTGGCCCAAAACACAAGTTTTGCATCTTTTTACGTGCTGGAGGTTAGCAAAATGCTCCGAAGCACTCCCAAACATCATTTTTGGTCCAATGGATTAGAATGGATGCTTCACAACTTTGGTACCCCGAAATAGTGCATTCAGGCTCGAACAGAAGTTTTGCATCTTGTACGTGCCGAAGGTTAGTGAAATCATCTGAAACACTCTCAAACATCATTTTGGGTCCAATGGACTAGAATGGATGCTTCACAATGTTAGTACCCCGAAATAGTGCATTTAGGCCCAAAACACAAGTTTTGCATCTTTTTACGTGATGAAGGTAGGCGAAATGCTCCGAAACACTCCCAAACATCATTTGGGGTCCAATGGACTAGAATGGATGCTTCACAACTTTGGTACCCCGAAATAAAGCATTCAGGCTCCAACACAAGTTTTGCATCTTGTACGTGCCGAAGGTTAGTGAAATCATCTGAAACACTCCCAAACATCATTTTGGGTCCAATGGACTAGAATGGATGCTTCACAACGATAGTACCCCGAAATAGTGCATTTTGGCCCAAAACACAAGTTTTGCATCTTTTTACGTGCTGGAGGTTAGCGAAATGCTCCGAAACACTCCAAAACATCATTTTTGGTCCAATGGACTAGAATGGATGCTTCACAACTTTGGTACCCCAAAATAGTGCATTCAGGCTCGAACACAAGTTTTGCATCTTGTTGTAGCGATCTAGGCCCTTTCGCACCTTTGGTAAGGGTGTGTTTCGGTGATAAATGACAACCATACGCTTGTGACTAACCTTTGTTTTGAAGCGGATTTCTATTTGGGTTATTGTCACGAGATTGAATGGAATGAGACCCCTCAATTTGAATTAATGGGCTCAATTTGGTTGAAGACTGCAAGGCTAAGGACTTTGTTAGCTCCAAGTGTCGCAAAGGAGATGAAGGACACTTGGATTACTAGTTTGTAGTTTCGACCGTACTATTAAGAGGGGTTCACACACTAGTAGCTTGACCATGCACTCGAAAGCCATAATTTATGCACACTCATGTTCCTTGGATCCTATCTAGCTCAGAGAGTTCATGGAAGCAAGGTTGAAGCAAAAGAATCGACGGAAAACTCAAAGGCGCTGAATTGGACGAGTTGAAATCAACTTCATAGCGTCGGATGATCCGACGCCCATCATTTAACACGCGTCGGATGAGTTCTGCGGCCAGCTGGTTCAAAACGGACCGTCGGATGCACCGACGGTACAGGCATCGGTTCATCCGACGCCTTAGGCTTTGGCTACAGTTCTGGTCAAGGGTCTGGGCTCAAGCATCGGACGATCCGACGCCTTGACCATCGGTTCATCCGACGATTGCATTTAAATTCAACAGAGACGCGCCAAGACTTCTGCTTCAGCACCGGATGATCCGACGCTTTGATGGTGTTTACAGCGGTTCATCCGACGGTGTGTTTCAATTCATACAGTACCGCCCCGAGCGGGGTGCCTTCAGCACCGGATGATCCGACGGGCGTCGGTGTATAGCGTCGGTGTATTGTCTGGGTTTCTTGGTTCAACGGCTATATTGGGCGCTGTGAGTGACCGGATGATCCGACGCTTAGCAGGGGGCCACCATCGGTTCATCCGACGGTACAACTTTTTCAGGGGACTTTTCCAACGGCTAGCCACCTTTGCTAGGCGTATATATAAGCCCCCCTACCTCTCTAGAGCTGCCTTTGCCACTCTGAAGATCTACTGCAGCCTAGGAGAGAAGGAGAGTGTGTTCTTGCCTATTGGGATTTCTCATCCTCTTCATTGAGGTGTTCTTTCTTAGTGAGCAAGAGTTTCAAGGTGCATCCATGGCTTAGCTGAGTGCTCAGGTCAAGTGAAGGTTTGCGGGCTTGTTACTCTTGGAGTTTGACGGCTCCTAGACGGTCTAGGTGACTTGGGGGTTCTTGGTGAGCTCTTGGAGATTGTGGGAGCCTCAAGACAAGCTTGGTGTACACGGTTCGAGACCCACCGTTCCGGAGATGGAGAACGGGTACTCTTAGTGAGCACTTGTGTCTTAGTGACTCGAGGGGGAGCGATACTCTAAGTGAGTGCTCCAACGTGGACTAGGGGGAAGCGTCAACTTCTCGATACCACGGGAAAAAATCCGATCGCCTCTTGTCCATCTTATTTACTTCTAGCACTTACTTTCAGCATTTCAATTCTGCTCTCAAGTTTCTTTATCTTTGTTCTAGCTTGTTTCACTTGTGTGTTTCATATCTTGCCTAGGTTGTCATATTGCCTCCTAGTGTGTTATTTGCTAAGGAAACTTGTGTTAGTGTGCTCTAGAAGTAGAGAAGAACCTTTTTAGTATGGGCAACACTAGTTGATAGGTTAAGGTTTTCGTTTTTCCTTTAGAGCTTGAAAACAAGTCCCATATTCAACCCCCCCTTCTATGTGACTAGATCCTACAAGTGGTATCAGAGCTAGGCTCCCTTTTGCTTGGCTTAACCGCCTAGGGAGATGGGGAAGGGAAGCGGCAATGGCCCCCCAAGGTTGGCGGGGAAGCGCTTCACCTTTTGGGCGCATAGAATGGCTAGCTATCTTCAAGCTCAACATCATGATGCATGGCGCACTACCTTGTATCCGTTGCCTTCGGTTCCCACCGAGAGTGAGGCTAAGTGGAATGCACGTGCTAGGAATCACATCTTTGAGGCGCTAGATGAGGAGTTGTTTGATCGGGTCTTTGCTAAGCCCACCGCCCATGAGGTGTGGAAGGAACTCAAAGAAATTCATGTGGGTAACAAAAAGATCCGTGAGGAAAAATATGAGTTGCTCAAGGTGGAACTCAATGAGTTCAAAATGAAAGATGATGAGGGGGTAGAGCAAATGTACTCTAGGATGGGGGTTCTTATTCAAAGTATCAATGCTCTCGATGTTGCTAACCTTTCCGAGCAGGAAATCATCCGGAAAATCCTTCAAACGCTTCCCAAGCCAAAATACAACATCGTCAAGGCACTTCTCTTTGAGAAGGACTTCACCACCCTCACCATCACCGAGGTTGTGAGCAAGATTCGCTCCCACGAGATGTTCATGATGGAAGACATGGAATCATCTACCTCACACTCAAGCGCCAAGAAAGATCTTGCACTCAAGGCTAGTGAAAAGGGGAAGTCCAAGAAGATCAAGGAAAAAGCTCCTTCCTCAAGTGAAAGTGATGATCCAAGTGACTCAAGTGAAGCGGAGAGCGATGATGCTAAGCTTGCTCTTCTCATGAGGAAGACCACAAGAATGCTCTCCAAGATTGGCAAGAAGGGCTACAACTAGGATCCTAAGAAGCAAAAGTTCCGGTCATCAAGAAGAAGTGGTGAGGGAAGCAATCGGAAGTGCTACAATTGTGGTAGCTATGAACATCTCTCATATGATTGCCCCAAGCCCGACAAGAGAGTGTCAAACTCAAGCAAGAAGAATGATGAAGATGACAAGGATGCCAAGTACTACAAGAAGAACTCATCCAAGAAAAGGTCATCAACCAAGCCCTACCACAAGAAGAAGGGTGAACATCGTTCTCTCTTGGTCAATGAATGGGTGACCGGGGGTGAGACTTCAAGTGAGTCAAGTGAAAGTGAAGAGGACAAGAACAAGAAGATCGCCGGCATTGCTATCATGGATGATGAGCCTCCACTTCCACCTCCACCTATGTGCTTCATGGCAAAGCACTCCAAGGTGAGCGATAGTGATAGTAGTGGATCTTCTAGTGATGATGATCTCTCACCTCTTGCTCTTAAAGATCTTCTTGATGAATACACCTCCATGATAAAGAAACAAAAGAGTAAGCTCAAAGCTCTTGATGAGACTCATGAGAAACTTAAGCTTTCATATGATGAGTTACTTGTAAAGCACGATGACCTTAGCAAAGAGCATGATGCTTTGGTAGTGTCTAACAAGTCACTTAGAGATGACCACAACAAGTTACTTGATAAGCACAATGAGCTAATCGTCAAGCATGACGACATAACCGTGCTTAACAAGTCTCTTGAGTCAAGTCATATGAAGCTCAAGAAAGAACATGTGCTCTTAGAGATGAAATATCAAAAGCTTGAGCTTGCTAGTGAGGACATTGATTCTAGTGGGCATGCAAATGCTAGAGAAGTCACTAAAGTCAATGCCTCCACCTCATGTGATGATCTAATTGAAAAACCTAAGGTCTTGCTTAATGGTGAAAATATTGCATCTTCCTCCAAGACTAACCATGATAGGGTGAAAGCTCTTGAAGAAGAAGTGAGAAGCTTAAGGTCTTGTGTAAAGACTTTGGCCAAGGGTGAGGAGTTGCACAAGGAGATCCTCTACTACAATGCAAGAGATTATGGGACAAAGGGGCTTGGTACTTTCCCTAATCCCATCAAGGAAACTCCTAAATCAAAGGAGCTATATGGGTGTTTCATCAATGAAGTTGGATCTTATTGTCAACATTGCAAGGTCACCGGTCATCACACAAGGGAGTGCCCAACACCTACTCGCCCCTTGCCCACCTTGCCTAGCAACTACAAGTCCATGTACAATGACAACCACTTCTTGTTGATGAAGAAGAACAATGGCAAAGTGGCAATCAAGTTCATTGGGGCCAAACCAAAAGTCAAGCCACCTAGAAGCTTATGGATTCCTAAAGCTCTTGTCACTCACATCAAAGGGCCCAAACTAGCTTGGGTTCCTAAATCTCAATGCTAATTTCTTGTGTGTAGGTGAACTACAAGGCCGGAGGGAGTCATTGGATACTTGATAGTGGTTGCACTCAACACATGACCGGCCAAGTAAAAATGTTCACCTCACTAGTGGATGATGCGGGAGATCATGAACAAGTTTCATTTGGTGATAACTCTAAAGGAAGGATCTCCGGATTGGGTGAAATCTCTCTAACTAATGACTTATCCCTTTCCAATGTTCTCTTTGTGGATTCTTGTAGTTATAACTTGCTTTCCATTGCACAATTTTGTGACCTTGGTCTTTCATGCACATTTGATGATGAAGGGGTCACAATTACTAACAAGAAAACTAATGAAGTTGTTTTCAAGGGATTCCGCTATGGCAATCTTTATCTTGTAGATTTTACATCCCGTGAAGCAAACTTGACTACTTGCCTCGTCTCCACTACATCCAAGGGTTGGCTATGGCATCGTCGCATTGCACACATAGGCATGAGCCAACTCAAGAAAGCTTTCAAGAAAGGCATGGTTCTTGGTGTGAAGGATGTTACATTCGAGAAGGACAAGTTGTGTAGTGCATGTCAAGCCGGCAAGCAAGTTGCAAGTCATCATCCCATGAAGGCTTATGTATCTACCACAAGACCATTGGAGCTCATTCACATGGACCTCTTCGGACCAACTACATACAAGAGTCTTGGTGGTAATCTCTATTGTCTTGTCATTGTTGATGATTTCTCACGCTATACTTGGACTTTCTTTTTGGAGGACAAGGGCAAGACATTTGACATCTTCAAGAAGTTCGCTACTAGAGCCCAAAATGAATTTGGGTCATCCATGGTGAAGATAAGGAGTGACAATGGGTCGGAATTCTGCAACACCAAGGTGGAAGAGTATTGTGATGGTGAAGGCATCAAGCATGAATTCTCCTCAACCTATACAGCCCAACAAAATGGTGTGGTTGAGAGGAAGAACAAGACACTCATCACTCTTGCTAGAGCTATGTTGGATGACTATGGAGTCTCGCTAAGGTTTTGGGCGGAAGCTATCAACACGGCATGTCATGCTTCAAATAGAGTGTATCTCCACCGACTCATGATGAAGACACCATATGAGCTACTCATTGGGAGAAAGCCCAACATCTCTTACTTCCGGGTGTTTGGTTGTAAGTGTTTCATTTTCAAGAAGAAGAAGCATCTAGGGAAGTTTGAGAGTAGAGTGGATGAGGGCATATTTGTTGGTTATGCATCTAACTCCAAAGCATATAGAGTATTCAATAACTCTACTAGAGTGATTGAAGAAACATGTGATGTGGAGTTTGATGAATCTAATGGCTCCCAAGGAGATGGTTTTTGTTGTGATGATGTAGGAAAAGAACCTCTTCGAGAGGCAATGAAGAAGATGGCCATTGGTGACATCAAGCCAAGGGAGGATGATGACCCTCACTCCATTCTTGAAGACTCATCCTCCGATGATGATAATGATAATGATCCACCAAGGCATCCACCTACATCACCCACAAGACAAGATAGTCCATCTTCCTCACAAGAACCACCTCCTATCTCACAAGACACACAAGATCATGTAGAGGACATGGGCGAAGTACAATCTCATGATGATCCCACCTCTACAATGTTTGGAAGACGCACAAGGACTTCAACAAATCATCCAATTGATCTTGTGTTGGGTGATCCGCAAGGGGGCACAAGGACTCGCCGCAAGCAATATGCCTCATTTTGCAAACATCATGCTTTTGTCTCTTTTGTAGAACCCACAACTATAGATGAAGCTCTTGGGGAAGCGGATTGGATCTTGGCTATGCAAGATGAGCTCAACAACTTCACAAGAAATCAAGTGTGGGAGTTGGTCGAGCGCCCCAAGAACAAGAATGTGATTGGCACCAAGTGGGTCTACCGGAACAAGCAAGATGAACATGGCATTGTGGTGAAGAACAAGGCAAGACTTGTCGCCAAAGGGTACTCTCAAGTAGAAGGCTTGGACTATGGAGAGACCTTCGCTCCGGTGGCACGCCTTGAAGCTATTCGTATCCTCCTTGCATATGCATCTAGTCATAAAATGAAATTATTTCAAATGGATGTAAAGAGTGCTTTCTTGAATGGCTTCATCAATGAAGAAGTCTATGTGGAGCAACCTCCCGGTTTTGAAGATATTACATATCCTAACCATGTCTATAGGTTGCACAAGGCGTTGTATGGACTCAAGCAAGCTCCTAGGGCATGGTATGAGAGGCTCCGGGATTTTCTCATTGAAGCCGGATTCAAGATTGGTAGAGTGGACAACACTCTTTTCACAAAGATAATCAACAAAGAACTCTTCATTTGTCAAATTTATGTTGATGATATTATCTTTGGCTCTACTAATCTCAAAGTGTGCAAGGATTTTAGTGAACTCATGACTAGGGAATTCGAAATGTCAATGATCGGAGAGCTCAACTTCTTCCTTGGGTTTCAAATCAAGCAATTGAAGGAAGGGACTTTCATCCATCAAGAGAAGTACATTAATGATATTCTCAAGAAGTTCAAGATGGATGATTGCAAGCCGATCAAGACCCCAATGCCCACTAATGGACATCTCGACCTAGATGAGGGAGGTAAATCAGTTGACCAAAAGCTTTACCGTTCTATGATCGGTTCTCTTCTTTATCTTACCGCATCTAGGCCCGATATCATGTTTAGTGTTTGTATGTGTGCTCGGTTTCAAGCCAACCCTAAAGAATCTCACCTAAGTGCTTTAAAAAGGATCCTTAGATATTTAAAATACACACCTAGCATTGGCTTGTGGTACCCCCATGGTGCTTGTTTTGAGCTCTTGGGTTATTCGGATTCGGACTTTGCCGGATGTCGAGTAGACCGTAAGAGTACTTCGGGTGGGTGCCATTTGCTAGGTCGCTCTTTGGTTGCTTGGTCCTCTAAGAAGCAAAACTCCGTGGCCTTATCCACCGCGGAGGCGGAATACATTTCCGCGGGGGCTTGTTGTGCTCAAATCCTTTATATGAAGCAAAGCCTCTTGGATTATGGTGTGGTTCTAGATAGGGTTCCCCTCCTTTGTGACAATGAGAGTGCCGTAAAAATTGCTAACAACCCAGTTCAACACTCTCGCACCAAGCACATTGATATTCGTCATCACTTCTTGCGCGACCACGTTGCAAAAGGGGACATTGTCCTTTGTGGTGTTCGCTCCGAGGAGCAATTGGCGGATATATTCACCAAGCCTCTTGATGAAAACACCTTTTGTAGGCTTCGGAGTGAATTAAATGTGCTTGATGCGTCCAACATCATGTAATGCTTGTCATATAGTTTGCATTTGCATATGTACATGATTAGGGGCTTGTCTAACCTTGATGAGATAGTGATGAGTATGGGTTTTGCTTGAGCCGGTGGTTCTCTTGTTTCGCTCAAGGCATGAAGAAAGGCTCATCATGAATAAGCTCATTAAGGGTTCAAACTTGGCAAGATAGCTTATCTTCTCGCTTTGCATGTCATGTAGATGCACTCATATTTATTTTCATGCATTTGTTCTTGCATAGCATTGCGTGAGAGAAGTCACAAAGGAAACTCACACTATGAGAAAGTTGCTTAGCGCTCAATGCAAATCAACAACTCTTAAGGTGTGATGAGACAAATGATTGTGCTTAATGCCTATTGAGTTAAGTCCTAGCGAGCTTATGGTGTCAATCTCTAAGTTCAAAGGCAATTAACTCATACATTCCCTTTTTGGAGCTCCTTCCCTCCTTTGGTTCTTATTTTGCCTATTTTTACCTATGGTTTATCCCTTTTTAGGGAGCTAATTGTGTATTATAAGTATTTTAACAAAGGAGTGCTTGAGGGGTGAGGTTGTCACTCAGGATTGATCCAAAGATGTGCTTGTGTTGGCTTGTGTGTGACATTCGACGGATCAAAAATGAGAAATAGTTCAACAAAATCGAATTGTCACCGTCGGATGAACCGACGCCCTGTAGGTTCCGGCGTCGGAACATCCGGTGAAGGGGTCTGGGCACTCAGTTGCTTACTGTTAGAAATTTTCGCACCATCGGATGAACCGACGCCTCGCGTCTTTAGACCATCGGTTCATCCGGTGCTGAAGATTTTTGCCCTTCTTCCCAGACCCGCGCACAACTGCTCCGACGCGTTGTAATTTCAGGCCGTCGGACCATCCGATGGTTACTTTCACCTAGGAGCATAAGTGCACCGACGGTTCGACCGACGCTCGTATTTTTGCACCGTCGGTTCATCCGACGCTACACTGACGCGTTGGTCCCACCTGTCATAACGGTTCAGCGCGTTTCATTCCAATCTAACCCTAAACACCGTCCCGCACCCGTCGCCGCCGCCTTCGTGCTCACCTCCGGCGAAACCTCGCGCGCCCGTGCCTCCTCCGCAGCCATCCGTGCCCGCCACCAGCTCCCCGCGCTCGCCGCCGGCCGCCGCGCCGCCCCACCGCGCTGAATCGCGCGTCGCCGCCGCCGCCGCACCCTAGTTAGGGTTTGCCTGCGCCGCCGCAATCCGGCCGTCCGCCGCCGTCTTAGCTCGCCGGCGACCACATAGGGCGAGCGCTAGGTCCTATTCCTCTACCACAGCAAGCACCTCGTCGATCCTCTGCGCTGTGGTGAGAATTTCACCATTCCCCTCCTCACCTGCACTGTTCTTGGGTTCCTGTGCACTGTTTCTTAGGGAATTTGACCCCTGTTCTTCACATTTGAGCCATCTAGTGATTGAAATCTTAATGCTTCTGAAAATTCTAGCATCTGTGGTTTTGCACATTCCCTAGCAATCAACTTTGCATGCTCGAGTGCTCCCTAGCTAGTGCTTTTGTCACTTCTTGAGCTTGTTTATGGTGATTTCTGCATAAACCATTCACTTTTGTCCACACATTTTGCACATCTTGATCACCTAAGGACTGACCTAGCCTCTCTTTTTACTCATGTTGTCACTTTTCTCCTAGATGATCTTAATTAGGCTCATATCAGTCATTTGCTTTGCTTAAGGACCACTTACCTCTAGTTACTTATCTCGTTTATTCGTCTCTAGCCATTCTATAATCTTCTACCGTTTTCTCTCACAGATGGCAGGCGATAAACGGAAGGGTAAGGCAGTTGCTGAGCAGAAGAAGAAGAAGAGCAAGCAGCAGAAGGAGTGGGAGCGTGTGCTAGCAGTGCCCGACACTCAGGGACAGCCTCAGAGGGGCATTCGTATTTCAGAGGGCACACGGAGTCAGGGGGAGCAGCCCCAGGGTGAGCAGCAGCAGCAGCAGGCAGAGCAGCAGACTCAGCAGCAGCAGCAGCCACGTCGGTCAGGCAGAGGGCACCAGACCATAGAGCAGTCAGAGACACCTCCCTCACTAGCCAGGTCCGGACCTCGGACACGCGGTGGTCACACACAGCCACAGCCGACACCGCGACAGAGGAGAGCTGCAGCAGAGGAGCTCACAGAGAGAGAGCAGCAGGCTCTAGACCCCCAGCTCCCCAGAGGTCCTCGAGCAGAGGCTTTCGGAGTTTATATCCGTGACCTCCGTCACTTGCCGGGGCCGAAGATCCGGCGGTTGAGGAGCGTGCCAGAGGACCAGTGGTTCCCCAGGGCCAGAGAGGAGTGTGACCCCCGGTTCTGGACGATTCTCCAGGAGAGCTTCTACGCCTCCTACACTCACAGAGGGTCTCAGCTCAGCCAGCACCGTATGCTACAGTTCACAACTTTGAGGGTAGCTGCAGCTGGAGAGGCGATACTCCCCTTCTTCGACTACCAGCGGGGACTGGTGGACTTAGTGACTCGGAGGTCACGTTACGTCCCCGATTGGGTCAGGGTTTTCTACTCCACTGTCTACGTCGACGCTGACAGGGTCGCTATCAGGTTCATGTTCATGGGTCAGCAGCAGCGGCTTACTCGAGAGGGGATAGCAGAGCTACTTCAGGTGGACCTACACGACGACTCTATTCACTACCTGGCGTACCCCGACGTCGAGCCTCCTCGTCGTGCACACTCACCAGTTCTACCTTCCGACGAGGAGATCAGCTTTCAGTTCCAGCCACCGTTCCTCCCCGGTACACCCAGGACACCTGACCGTCTGATTCGTGAGGCGTACGTCGTTCACTACGCTCTCAGGAGGTCTGTGCTATATAGGATGGGGAACGCAGAGTCTTTGACGGGGGTGCAGCAGTGGCTCCTGATGTACATGATGGCGAAGCGCCCCTTTGACCTCGTTGATATCATGCTAGCTGAGATCGAGGATGCTATTATGGATGGCATGGGGATGAGACGACAGCAGCCCTTCGCTCACTGGATCAGTTGGCTGCTGTCCCGGCTCGAGGCTCAGAGGTACGTTGGGATGCTTGAGGCATCGAAGTTCGTGTTCCCGACCTACCGGCCTCCGATGCCAGGTGACAGGAGGAGAGGCCCGAGAGGCATGAGGAGAGCCGAGGAGACACTTCAGGCTCGGGCAGCAGCAGAGGCAGCTATGGACGAGGCAGCACGACAGGATGCCACCCTTGCTGCAGCCGAGGCACCTCTCCCGCAGTACTTCGCCACTGACGACGAGTCCTCCAGTGACGACGAGGACTTCACAACTGCTCCAGAGACAGAGCCAGTTTTCAGAGTCCGTCGGTCCCACGACGACGAGGCAGGAGGCTCCACCTTGCCAGGCCAGCGAGAGGCGGAGTCACCGGTTCCCACGATCACAGCCGCTCAGGTGACTCAGCCAAACCAGATCACTTCACTGCTCACGGCTATGGCTGCTCAGACTCAGGCGACCCTCCAGGTACAGCAGCAGATGCAGGCTCAGTTCCAGCAGTACCAGGAGTCGCAGCAGGTGATCCTCGAGGGGATCCGACAGCAGCAGGAGGCTCAGAGGCAGCAGATGTTACAGCACCAGATGTTGACTTCGCAGATGTTCACCTTCATGTCTGGTTGCCTTGGTCAGCTCTTCCAGCAGTCAGGTCTTCAGCCACCTCAGCCACCTACCACTGCCGAGCTTCAGGCTGACCCGATAGCTCCTCTTCCTCCAGCAGGCGGGTTCGTGAACGTTCCCCTGGCGACTTTCCCACAGTCACCACTACTTCAGACAGGGGCGTTCGCGGTACCTTAGACGACGACACCACAGGCTGCGGTCACCTCCTCCTTCCTGGCTCAGCTACAGATGACCCCGCCTACGACGTCACAGCTGGTGTCTCCGCTTACCACAGGAGCACTCGTCTTCGAGACACCAGCTCGCACCACTCTGCCCAGCCCACCGGCGTCTACACCACTTCCGACGTTCACTACGCCAAGGACAGAGGGTTTGGGACAGGAGGACCACTACCTTCGAGCGATCACGGAGCAGATCTCAGCAGCACTTGCCTCCGACACCGTTCCTCCTGCTCCCGAGGCTACTACAGCTCCCGCGTCCACTCCGACTCCGACTTCAGGCGCCGGGACGCCTACAGCTCCTCCAGCACGACCTCCTCCGGCTCCAAGCTCTACTTCTCCGGCTTGGTCTCTTCTCAGCGAGGAGGACGACGACGACGACGCTTCCGGCTTCTCTGTGCGACCTTCGCGAGTCGTCTCCACTTCGCCGCCGGATCCTTCCTCTCCGCCTCAGGCTTAGTCTCCTTTTTGGTGCTTGTTGCCAAAGGGGGAGATAGATAGGGGGAGTAGAGATAGGGGGAGTTAGGGGAGAGTATAGGTTTTGGAGTTTTTTGTAGCCTCTCTCTCGCTTTTGTGGTTTTTCATGATGAGACATGTATTTGGATCTTGTGTATGTCGATGGTTTACATGTCTTCTCATGCTTGTGTGTTTACTTAATGCATGTGTGTTTACCGCTTATTCTATTTCATGCATTAGAAGTAGAGTTTATATGTTTTTAATTCAAATTTTCGTATATCTCTACTCGTGTTGTCATCTATCACCAAAAAGGGGGAGATTGTAGCGATCTAGGCCCTTTCGCACCTTTGGTAAGGGTGTGTTTCGGTGATAAATGACAACCATACGCTTGTGACTAACCTTTGTTTTGAAGCGGATTTCTATTTGGGTTATTGTCACGAGATTGAATGGAATGAGACCCCTCAATTTGAATTAATGGGCTCAATTTGGTTGAAGACTGCAAGGCTAAGGACTTTGTTAGCTCCAAGTGTCGCAAAGGAGATGAAGGACACTTGGATTACTAGTTTGTAGTTTCGACCGTACTATTAAGAGGGGTTCGCACACTAGTAGCTTGACCATGCACTCGAAAGCCATAATTTATGCACACTCATGTTCCTTGGATCCTATCTAGCTCAGAGAGTTCATGGAAGCAAGGTTGAAGCAAAAGAATCGACGGAAAACTCAAAGGCGCTGAATTGGACGAGTTGAAATCAACTTCATAGCGTCGGATGATCCGACGCCCATCATTTAACACGCGTCGGATGAGTTCTGCGGCCAACTGGTTCAAAACGGACAGTCGGATGCACCGACGGTACAGGCATCGGTTCATCCGACGCCTTAGGGTTTGGCTACAGTTCTGGTCAAGGGTCTGGGCTCAAGCATCGGACGATCCGACGCCTTGACCATCGGTTCATCCGACGGTTGCATTTAAATTCAACAGAGACGCGCCAAGACTTCTGCTTCAGCACCGGATGATCCGACGCTTTGATGGTGTTTACAGCGGTTCATCCGACGGTGTGTTTCAATTCATACAGTACCGCCCCGAGCGGGGTGCCTTCAGCACCGGATGATCCGACGGGCGTCGGTGTATAGCGTCGGTGTATTGTCTGGGTTTCTTTGTTCAACGGCTATATTGGGCGCTGTGAGTGACCGGATGATCCGACGCTTAGCAGGGGGCACCATCGGTTCATCCGACGGTACAACTTTTTCAGGGGACTTTTCCAACGGCTAGCCACCTTTGCTAGGCCTATATATAAGCCCCCCCTGCCTCTCTAGAGCTGCCTTTGCCACTCTGAAGATCTACTGCAGCCTAGGAGAGAAGGAGAGTGTGTTCTTGCCTATTGGGATTTCTCATCCTCTTCATTGAGGTGTTCTTTCTTAGTGAGCAAGAGTTTCAAGGTGCATCCATGGCTTAGCTGAGTGCTCAGGTCAAGTGAAGGTTTGCGGGCTTGTTACTCTTGGAGTTTGACGGCTCCTAGACGGTCTAGGTGACTTGGGGGTTCTTGGTGAGCTCTTGGAGATTGTGGGAGCCTCAAGACAAGCTTGGTGTACACGGTTTGAGACCCACCGTTCCGGAGATGGAGTACGGGTACTCTTAGTGAGCACTTGTGTCTTAGTGACTCGAGGGGGAGCGATACTCTAAGTGAGTGCTCCAACGTGGACTAGGGGGAAGCGTCAACTTCTCGATACCACGGGAAAAAATCCGATCGCCTCTTGTCCATCTTATTTACTTCTAGCACTTACTTTCAGCATTTCAATTCCGCTCTCAAGTTTCTTTATCTTTGTTCTAGCTTGTTTCGCTTGTGTGTTTCATATCTTGCCTAGGTTGTCATATTGCCTCCTAGTGTGTTATTTGCTAAGGAAACTTGTATTAGAGTGCTCTAGAAGTAGAGAAGAACCTTTTTAGTATGGGCAACACTAGTTGATAGGTTAAGGTTTTCGTTTTTCCTTTAGAGCTTGAAAACAAGTCCCATATTCAACCCCCCCTTCTATGTGACTAGATCCTACACTTGTACGTGACGAAAGTTAGTGAAATCATCTGAAACACTCCCAAACATCATTTTGGCTCCAACGGACTAGAATGGGTGCTTCACAACGATAGTACCCCGAAATAGTGCATTTTGGCCCAAAACACAAGTTTTGCATCTTTTTACGTGCTGGAGGTTAGCGAAATGCTCCGAAACACTCCCAAACATCATTTTTGGTCCAATGGACTAGAATGGATGCTTCACAACTTTGGTACCCCGAAATAGTGCATTCAGGCTCGAACAGAAGTTTTGCATCTTGTACGTGCCGAAGGTTAGTGAAATCATCTGAAACACTCTCAAACATCATTTTGGGTCCAATGGAGTAGAATGGATGCTTCAAAACTTTGGTACCCCGAAATAGTGCATGCAGGCTCGAACACAAGTTTTGCATCTTGTACGTGCCGAATGTTAGTGAAATCATCTGAAACACTCCCATACAACATTTTGGGTCCAATGGACTAGAATGGATGCTTCACAACGTTAGTGCCCCAAAATAGTGTATTTAGGCCCAAAACACAAGTTTTGCATCTTTTTACGTGATGAAGGTAGGCGAAATGCTCCGAAACACTCCCAAACATCATTTTGGGTCCAATGGACAAGAATGGATGCTTCACAACTTTGGTACCCCAAAATAGTGCATTCAGGCTCGAACACAAGTTTTGCACCTTGTACGTGATGAAGGTTAGTGAAATCATCTGAAACACTCCCAAACATCATTTTGGGTCCAACGGACTAGAATGGATGCTTCACAACGTTAGTACCCCGAAATAGTGCATTTTGGCCCAAAACACAAGTTTTGCATCTTTTTACGTGCTGGAGGTTAGCGAAATGCTCCGAAACACTCCCAAACATCATTTTTGGTCCAATGGATTAGAATGGATGCTTCACAACTTTGGTACCCCGAAATAGTGCATTCAGGCTCGAACAGAAGTTTTGCATCTTGTACGTGCCGAAGGTTAGTGAAATCATCTGAAACACTATCAAACATCATTTTGGGTCCAGTGGACTAGAATGGATGCTTCACAATGTTAGTACCCCGAAATAGTGCATTTAGGCCCAAAACACAAGTTTTGCATCTTTTTACGTGATGAAGGTAGGCGAAATGCTCCGAAACACTCCCAAACATCATTAGGGGTCCAATGGATTAGAATGAATACTTCACAACTTTGGTACCCCGAAATAGTGCATTCAGGCTCCAACACAAGTTTTGCATCTTGTACGTGCCGAAGGTTAGTGAAATCATCTGAAACACTCCCAAACATCATTTTGGGTCCAATGGACTAGAATGGATGCTTCACAACGATAGTACCCCGAAATAGTGCATTTAGAACCAAAACACATGTTTTGCATCTTTTTACGTGCTGAAGGTTAGCGAAATGCTCCGAAACACTCCCAAACATCATTTTGGGTCCAATGGACTAGAATGGATGCTTCACAATTTTGGTACCCCGAAATAATGCAATTAGGCTCGAACACAAGTTTTGCATCTTGTACGTGCCGAAGGTTAGTGAAATCATCTGAAACACTCCAAAACATCATTTTGGGTCCAATGGACTAGAATGGATGCTTCACAACGTTAGTACCCCGAAATAGTGCATTTAGGCCCAAAACATAAGTTTTGCATCTTTTTACGTGCTGAAGGTTAGCGAAATGCTCCGAAACACTCCCAAACATTATTTTTGGTCCAATGGACTAGAATGGATGCTTCACAACTTTGGTACCCCAAAATAGTGCATTCAGGCTCGAACACAAGTTTTGCATCTTGTACGTGACGAAGGTTAGTGAAATCATCTGAAACACTCCCAAACATCATTTTGGGCCCAACGGACTAGAATGGATGCTTCACAACGATAGTACCCCGAAATAGTGCATTTTGGCCTAAAACACAAGTTTTGCATCTTTTTACGTGCTGGAGGTTAGCGAAATGCTCCGAAACACTCCCAAACATCATTTTTGGTCCAATGGACTAGAATGGATGCTTCACAACTTTGGTACCCCGAAATAGTGCATTCAGGCTCGAACAAAAGTTTTGCATCTTGTACGTGCCGAAGGTTAGTGAAATCATCTGAAACACTCTCAAACATCATTTTGGGTCCAATGGAGTAGAATGGATGCTTCACAACTTTGGTACCCCGAAATAGTGCATTCAGGCTCGAACACAAGTTTTGCATCTTGTACGTGCCGAATGTTAGTGAAATCATCTGAAACGCTCCCATACATCATTTTGGGTCCAATGGACTAGAATGGATGCTTCACAACGTTAGTGCCCCGAAATAGTGCATTTAGGCCCAAAACACAAGTTTTGCATCTTTTTACGTGATGAAGGTTAGCGAAATGCTCCAAAACACTCCCAAACATCATTTTGGGTCCAATGGACTAGAATTGATGCTTCACAACTTTGGTATTCCGAAATAGTGCATTCAGTCTCGAACACAATTTTAGCATCTTGTAGGTGCCGAAGGTTAGTGAAGTCATCCGAAACACTCCCAAACATCATTTTGGGTCCAATGGACTAGAATGGATGCTTCACAACTTTGGTACCCCGAAATAGTGCATTCAGGCTCGAACACAAGTTTTGCATCTTGTACATGCCGAAGGTTAGTGAAATCATCTGAAACACTCCCAAACATCATTTTGGGTCCAATGGACTAGAATGGATGCTTCACAACGTTAGTACCCCGAAATAGTGCATTTATGCCCAAAACACAAGTTTTGCATCTTTTTACGTGATGAAGGTAGGCGAAATGCTCCGAAACACTCCCAAACATCATTTTGGGTCCAATGGACAAGAATGGATGCTTCACAACTTTGGTACCCCAAAATAGTGCATTCAGGCTCGAACACAAGTTTTGCAACTTGTACGTGACGAAGATTAGTGAAATCATCTGAAACACTCCCAAACATCATTTTGGGTCCAACGGACTAGAATGGATGCTTCACAACGTTAGTACCTCGAAATAGTGCATTTTGGCCCAAAACACAAGTTTTGCATCTTTTTACGTGCTGGAGGTTAGCGAAATGCTCCGAAACAATCCCAAACATCATTTTTGGTCCAATGGATTAGAATGGATGCTTCACAACTTTGGTACCCCAAAATAGTGCATTCAGGCTCGAACAGAAGTTTTGCATCTTGTACGTGCCGAAGGTTAGTGAAATCATCTGAAACACTCTCAAATATCATTTTGGGTCCAATGGACTAGAATGGATGCTTCACAATGTTAGTACCCCAAAATAGTGCATTTAGGTCCGAAACACAACTTTTGCATCTTTTTACGTGATGAAGGTAGGCGAAATGCTCCGAAACACTCCCAAACATCATTTTGGGTCCAATGGACTAGAATGGATGCTTCACAACTTTGGTACCCCGAAATAGTGCTTTCAGGCTCCAACACAAGTTTTGCATCTTGTACGTGCCGAAGGTTAGTGAAATCATCTGAAACACTCCCAAACATCATTTTGGGTCCAATGGACTAGAATGGATGCTTCACAACGATAGTACCCCGAAATAGTGCATTTAGGCCCAAAACACATGTTTTACATCTTTTTACGTGCTAAAGGTTAGCGAAATGCTCCGAAACACTCCCAAACATCATTTTGGGTCCAATGGACTAGAATGAATGCTTCACAATTTTGGTACCCCGAAATAGTGCATTCAGGCTCGAACACAAGTTTTGCATCTTGTACGTGCCGAAGGTTAGTGAAATCATCTGAAACACTCCCAAACATCATTTTGGGTCCAATGGACTAGAATGGATGCTTCACAACGTTAGTACCCCGAAATAGTGCATTTAGGCCCAAAACACAAGTTTTGCATCTTTTTACGTGCTGAAGGTTAGCGAAATGCTCCGAAACACTCCCAAACATCATTTTTGGTCCAATGGATTAGAATGGATGCTTCACAACTTTGGTACCCCAAAATAGTGCATTCAGGCTCGAACACAAGTTTTGCATCTTGTACGTGACGAAGGTTAGTGAAATCATCTGAAACACTCCCAAACATCATTTTGGGTCCAACGGACTAGAATGGATGCTTCACAACGATAGTACCCCGAAATAGTGCATTTTCGCCCAAAACACAAGTTTTGCATGTTTTTACGTGCTGGAGGTTAGCGAAATGCTCCGAAACACTCCCAAACATCATTTTTGGTCCAATGGACTAGAATGGATGCTTCACAACTTTGGTACCCCGAAATTGTGCATTCAGGCTCGAACAAAAGTTTTGCATCTTGTACGTGACGAAGGTTAGTGAAATCATCTGAAACACTCTCAAACATCATTTTGGGTCCAATGGAGTAGAATGGATGCTTCACAACTTTGGTACCCCGAAATAGTGCATTCAGGCTCGAACACAAGTTTTGCATCTTGTACATGCCGAAGGTTAGTGAAATCATCTGAAACACTCCCAAACATCATTTTGGGTCCAATGGACTAGAATGGATGCTTCACAACGTTAGTACCCCGAAATAGGGCATTTATGCCCAAAACACAAGTTTTGCATCTTTTTACGTGCTGAAGGTTAGCGAAATGCTCCGAAACACTCCCAAACATTATTTTTGGTCCAATGGACTAGAATGGATGCTTCACAACTTTGGTACCCCAAAATAGTGCATTCAGGCTCGAACACAAGTTTTGCTTCTTGTACGTGCCGAAGGTTAGTGACATCATCTGAAACACTCCCAAACATCATTTTGGGTCCAACGGACTATAATGGATGCTTCACAACGTTAGTACCCCGAAATAGTGCATTTTGGCCCAAAACACAATTTTGCATCTTTTCACGTGCTGGAGGTTAGCGAAATGCTCCGAAACACTCCCAAACATCATTTTTGGTCCAATGGACTAGAATGGATGCTTCACAACTTTGGTACCCCGAAATAATGCATTCAGGCTCGAACAGAAGTGTTGCATCTTGTACGTGCCGAAGGTTAGTGAAATCATCTGAAACACTCTCAAACATCATTTTGGGTCCAATGGACTAGAATGGATTCTTCACAACGTTAGTACCCCGAAATAGTGCATTTAGGCCCAAAACACAAGTTTTGCATCTTTTTACGTGATGAAGGTTAGCGAAATGCTCCGAAACACTCCCAAACATCATTTTGGGTCCAATGGACTAGAATGGATGCTTCACAACTTTGGTACCCCGAAATAGTGCATTCAGGCTCGAACAGAAGTTTTGCATCTTGTACGTGCCGAAGGTTAGTGAAATCATCTGAAACACTCTCAAACATCATTTTGGGTCCAATGGAGTAGAATGGATGCTTCACAACTTTGGTACCCCGAAATAGTGCATTCTGGCTCGAACACAAGTTTTGCATCTTGTACGTGCCGAATGTTAGTGAAATCATCTGAAACAATCCCATACATCATTTTGGGTCCAATGGACTAGAATGGATGCTTCACAACGTTAGTGCCCCGAAATAGTGCATTTAGGCCCAAAACACAAGTTTTGCATCTTTTTACGTGATGAAGGTTAGCGAAATGCTCCAAAACACTCCAAAACATCATTTTGGGTCCAATGGACTAGAATTGATGCTTCACAACTTTGGTACTCCGAAATAGTGCATTCAGTCTCGAACACAATTTTAGCATCTTGTAGGTGCCGAAGGTTAGTGAAGTCATCCGAAACACTCCCAAACATCATTTTGGGTCCAATGGACTAGAATGGATGCTTCACAACTTTGGTACCCCGAAATATTGCATTCAGGCTCGAACACAAGTTTTGCATCTTGTACATGCCGAAGGTTAGTGAAATCATCTGAAACACTCCCAAACATCATTTTGGGTCCAATGGACTAGAATGGATGCTTCACAACGTTAGTACCCCGAAATAGTGCATTTATCCCCAAAACACAAGTTTTGCATCTTTTTACGTGCTGAAGGTTAGCGAAATGCTCCGAAACACTCCCAAACATCATTTTTGGTCCAATGGACTAGAATGGATGCTTCACAACTTTGGTACCCCAAAATAGTGCATTCAGGCTCGAACACAAGTTTTGCATATTGTACGTGACGAAGGTTAGTGAAATCATCTGAAACACTCCCAAACATCATTTTGGGTCCAACGGACTATAATGGATGCTTCACAACGTTAGTACCCCGAAATAGTGCATTTTGGCCCAAAACACAAGTTTGCATCTTTTCACGTGCTGGAGGTTAGCGAAATGCTCCGAAACACTCCCAAACATCATTTTTGGTCCAATGGACTAGAATGGATGCTTCACAACTTTGGTACCCCGAAATAATACATTCAGGCTCGAACAGAAGTTTTGCATCTTGTACGTGCTGAAGGTTAGTGAAATCATCTGAAACACTCTCAAACATCATTTTGGGTCCAATGGACCAGAATGGATGCTTCACAACGTTAGTACCCCGAAATAGTGCATTTTGGCCCAAAACACAAGTTTTGCATCTTTTTACGTGATGAAGGTTAGCGAAATGCTCCAAAACACTCCCAAACATCATTTTGGGTCCAATGGACTAGAATGGATGCTTCACAACTTTGGTACTCCGAAATAGTGCATTCAGTCTCGAACACAATTTTAGAATCTTGTACGTGCCGAAGGTTAGTGAAACCGAAACACTCCCAAACATCATTTTGGGTCCAATGGACAAGAATGGATGCTTCACAATGTTAGTACCCCGAAATAGTGCATTTAGGCCCAAAACACAAGTTTTGCATCTTTTTACGTGATGAAGGTTAGCGAAATGCTCCGAAACACTCCCAAACATCATTTTGGGTCCAATGGACTAGAATGGATGCTTCACAACTTTGGTACCCCGAAATAGTGCATTCAGGCTCGAACAGAAGTTTTGCATCTTGTACGTGCCGAAGGTTAGTGAAATCATCTGAAACACTCTCAAACATCATTTTGGGTCCAATGGAGTAGAATGGATGCTTCATAACTTTGGTACCCCGAAATAGTGCATTCTGGCTCGAACACAAGTTTTGCATCTTGTACGTGCCGAATGTTAGTGAAATCATCTGAAACAATCCCATACATCATTTTGGGTCCAATGGACTAGAATGGATGCTTCACAACGTTAGTGCCCCGAAATAGTGCATTTAGGCCCAAAACACAAGTTTTGCATCTTTTTACGTGATGAAGGTTAGCGAAATGCTCCAAAACACTCCAAAACATCATTTTGGGTCCAATGGACTAGAATTGATGCTTCACAACTTTGGTACTCCGAAATAGTGCATTCAGTCTCGAACACAATTTTAGCATCTTGTAGGTGCCGAAGGTTAGTGAAGTCATCCGAAACACTCCCAAACATCATTTTGGGTCCAATGGACTAGAATGGATGCTTCACAACTTTGGTACCCCGAAATAGTGCATTCAGGCTCGAACACAAGTTTTGCATCTTGTACATGCCGAAGGTTAGTGAAATCATCTGAAACACTCCCAAACATCATTTTGGGTCCAATGGACTAGAATGGATGCTTCACAACGTTAGTACCCCGAAATAGTGCATTTATCCCCAAAACACAAGTTTTGCATCTTTTTACGTGCTGAAGGTTAGCGAAATGCTCCGAAACACTCCCAAACATCATTTTTGGTCCAATGGACTAGAATGGATGCTTCACAACTTTGGTACCCCAAAATAGTGCATTCAGGCTCGAACACAAGTTTTGCATCTTGTACGTGACGAAGGTTAGTGAAATCATCTGAAACACTCCCAAACATCATTTTGGGTCCAACGGACTATAATGGATGCTTCACAACGTTAGTACCCCGAAATAGTGCATTTTGGCCCAAAACACAAGTTTGCATCTTTTCACGTGCTGGAGGTTAGCGAAATGCTCCGAAACACTCCCAAACATCATTTTTGGTCCAATGGACTAGAATGGATGCTTCACAACTTTGGTACCCCGAAATAGTGCATTCAGGCTCGAACAGAAGTTTTGCATCTTGTACGTGCCGAAGGTTAGTGAAATCATCTGAAACACTCTCAAACATCATTTTGGGTCCAATGGACTAGAATGGATTCTTCACAACGTTAGTACCCCGAAATAGTGCATTTAGGCCCAAAACACAAGTTTTGCATCTTTTTACGTGATGAAGGTTAGCGAAATGCTCCAAAACACTCCCAAACATCATTTTGGGTCCAATGGACTAGAATGGATGCTTCACAACTTTGGTACCCCGAAATAGTGCATTCAGGCTCGAACAGAAGTTTTGCATCTTGTACGTGCCGAAGGTTAGTGAAATCATCTGAAACACTCTCAAACATCATTTTGGGTCCAATGGAGTAGAATGGATGCTTCACAACTTTGGTACCCCGAAATAGTGCATTCAGGCTCGAACACAAGTTTTGCATCTTGTACGTGTCGAATGTTAGTGAAATCATCTGAAACGCTCCCATACATCATTTTGGGTCCAATGGACTAGAATGGATGCTTCACAACGTTAGTGCCCCGAAATAGTGCATTTAGGCCCAAAACACATGTTTTGCATCTTTTTACGTGCTGAAGGTTAGCGAAATGCTCCAAAACACTCCCAAACATCATTTTGGGTCCAATGGACTAGAATTGATGCTTCACAACTTTGGTACTCCGAAATAGTGCATTCAGTCTCGAACACAATTTTAGCATCTTGTAGGTGCCGAAGGTTAGTGAAGTCATCCGAAACACTCCCAAACATCATTTTGGGTCCAATGGACTAGAATGGATGCTTCACAACTTTGGTACCCCGAAATAGTGCATTCAGGCTCGAACACAAGTTTTGCATCTTGTACATGCCGAAGGTTAGTGAAATCATCTGAAACACTCCCAAACATCATTTTGGGTCCAATGGACTAGAATGGATGCTTCACAACGTTAGTACCCCGAAATAGTGCATTTATGCCCAAAACACAAGTTTTGCATCTTTTTACGTGCTGAAGGTTAGCGAAATGCTCCGAAACACTCCCAAGCATCATTTTTGGTCCAATGGACTAGAATGGATGCTTCACAACTTTGGTACCCCAAAATAGTGCATTCAGGCTCGAACACAAGTTTTGCATCTTGTACGTGACGAAGGTTAGTGAAATCATCTGAAACACTCCCAAACATCATTTTGGGTCCAATGGACTAGAATGGATGATTCACAACGTTAGTACCCCGAAATAGTGCATTTAGGCCCAAAACACAAGTTTTGCATCTTTTCACGTGCTGGAGGTTAGCGAAATGCTCCGAAACACTCCCAAACATCATTTTTGGTCCAATGGACTAGAATGGATGCTTCACAACGTTAGTACCCCGAGATAGTGCATTTATGCCCAAAACACAAGTTTTGCATCTTTTCACGTGCTGGAGGTTAGCGAAATGCTCCGAAACACTCCCAAACATCATTTTTGGTCCAATGGACTAGAATGGATGCTTCACAACTTTGGTACCCCGAAATAGTGCATTCAGGCTCGAACAGAAGTTTTGCATCTTGTACGTGCCGAAGGTTAGTGAAATCATCTGAAACACTCTCAAACATCATTTTGGGTCCAATGGACTAGAATGGATGCTTCACAACGTTGGTACCCCGAAATAGTGCATTTAGACCCAAAACACAAGTTTTGCATCTTTTTACGTGATGAAGGTTAGCGAAATGCTCCAAAACACTCCCAAACATCATTTTGGGTCCAATGGACTAGAATGGATGCTTCACAACTTTGGTACTCCGAAATAGTGCATTCAGTCTCGAACACAATTTTAGAATCTTGTACGTGCCGAAGGTTAGTGAAACCGAAACACTCCCAAACATCATTTTGGGTCCAATGGACTAGAATGGATGCTTCACAACTTCTGTACCCCGAAATAGTGCAGTTAGTCCCGAAGCACAAGTTTTGCGTCTTTTTATGTGCTGAAGGTTAGCAAAATGCTCTGAAACACTCCCAAACATCATTTCTGGTCTAATGGACTATTATGGATGCTTCACAACTTTGGTACCCCAAAATAGTGCATTCAGGCTCGAACACAAGTTTTGCATCTTGTACGTGACGAAGGTTAGTGAAATCATCTGAAACACTCCCAAACATCATTTTGGGTCCAACGGACTAGAATGGATGCTTCACAACGTTAGTACCCCGAAATAGTGCATTTTGGCCCAAAACACAAGTTTTGCATCTTTTTACGTGCTGGAGGTTAGCGAAATGCTCCGAAACACTCCGAAACATCATTTTTGGTCCAATGGATTAGAATGGATGCTTCACAACTTTGGTACCCCGAAATAGTGCATTCAGGCTCGAACAGAAGTTTTGCATCTTGTACGTGCCGAAGGTTAGTGAAATCATCTGAAACACTCTCAAATATCATTTTGGGTCCAATGGACTAGAATGGATGCTTCAGAATGTTAGTACCCCGAAATAGTGCATTTAGGTCCAAAACGCAAGTTTGCATCTTTTCACGTGCTGGAGGTTAGCGAAATGCTCCGAAACACTCCCAAACATCATTTTTGGTCCAATGGACTAGAATGGATGCTTCACAACTTTGGTACCCCGAAATAGTGCATTCAGGCTCGAACAGAAGTTTTGCATCTTGTACGTGCCGAAGGTTAGTGAAATCATCTGAAACACTCTCAAACATCATTTTGGGTCCAATGGACTAGAATGGATGCTTCACAACGTTAGTACCCCGAAATAGTGCATTTAGGCCCAAAACACAAGTTTTGCATCTTGTACGGGCCGAAGGTTAGTGAAATCATCTGAAACACTCCCAAACTTCATTTTGGGTCCAATGGACTAGAATGGATGCTTCACAACGTTAGAACCCCGAAATAGTGCATTTAGGCCAAAAACACATGTTTTGCACCTTTTTACGTGCTGAAGGTAGGCGAAATGCTCCGAAACACTCCCAAACATCATTTTGGGTCCAATGGACTAGAATGGATGCTTCACAACTTTGGTACCCCGAAATAGTGCATTCAGGCTCGAACACAAGTTTTGCATCTTGTACGTGCCGAAGGTTAGTGAAATCATCTGAAACACTCCCAAACATCATTTTGGGTCGAATGGACTAGAATGGATGCTTCACAACGATAGTACCCCGAAATAGTGCATTTAGGCCCAAAACACAAGTTTTGCATCTTTTTACGTGCTGAAGGTTAGCGAAATGCTCCGAAACACTCCCAAACATCATTTTGGGTCCAATGGACTAGAATGGATGCTTCACAACTTTGGTACCCCGAAATAGTGCATTCAGGCTCGAACACAAGTTTTGCATCTTGTACGTGCCGAAGGTTAGTGAAATCATCTGAAACACTCCCAAACATCATTTTGGGTCCAATGGACTAGAATGGATGCTTCACAACTTTGGTACCCCAAAATAGTGCATTCAGGCTCGAACACAAGTTTTGCATCTTGTACGTGACGAAGGTTAGTGAAATCATCTGAAACACTCCCAAACATCATTTTGGGTCCAACGGACTAGAATGGATGCTTCACAACGTTAGTACCCCGAAATAGTGCATTTTGGCCCAAAACACAAGTTCTGCATCTTTTTACGTGTTGGAGGTTAGCGAAATGCTCCGAAACACTCCCAAACATCATTTTTGGTCCAATGGACTAGAATGGATGCTTCACAACTTTGGTACCCCGAAATAGTGCATTCAGGCTCGAACACAAGTTTTGCATCTTGTACGTGGCGAAGGTTAGTGAAATCATCTGAAACACTCCCAAACATCATTTTGGGTCCAATGGACTAGAATGGATGCTTCACAACGTTAGTACCCCGAAATAGTGCATTTAGGTTTCAAAACACAAGTTTTGCATCTTTTTACGGGCTGAAGGTTAGCGAAATGCTCCGAAACACTCCCAAACATCATTTTTGGTCCAATGGACTAGAATGGATGCTTCACAACTTTGGTACCCCAAAATAGTGCATTCAGGCTCGAACACAAGTTTTGCATTTTGTACGTGACGAAGGTTAGTGAAATCATCTGAAACACTCCCAAACATCATTTTGGGTCCAACGGACTAGAATGGATGCTTCACAACGTTAGTACCCCGAAATAGTGCATTTAGGCCAAAAACACAAGTTTTGCATCTTTTTACGTGCCGAAGGTTAGCGAAATCATCCGAAACATTTACAAACATCATTTTTGGTCCAATGGACTAGAATGGATGCTTCACAACGTTAGTACCACGAAATAGTGCATTTAGGCCCAAAACACAAGTTTTGCATCTTTTTACGTGATGAAGGTTAGCGAAATGCTCCAAAACACTCCCAAACATCATTTTGGGTCCAATGGACTAGAATTGATGCTTCACAACTTTGGTACTCCGAAATAGTGCATTCAGTCTCAAACACAATTTTAGCATCTTGTACGTGCCGAAGGTTAGTGAAATCATCCGAAACACTCCCAAACATCATTTTGGGTCCAATGGACTAGAATGGATGCTTCACAACTTTCGTACCCCGAAATAGTGCAGTTAGTCCCGAAGCACAAGTTTTGCATCTTTTTATGTGCTGAAGGTTAGCGAAATGCTCTGAAACACTCCCAAACATCATTTCTGGTCTAATGGACTATTATGGATTCTTCACAACTTTGGTACCTCGAAATAGTGCATTCAGGCTCGAACACAAGTTTTGGATCTTGTACGTGCCGAAGGTTAGTGAAATCATCTGAAACACTCCCAAACATCATTTTGGGTCCAATGGACTAGAATGGATGCTTCACAACGTTAGTACCCCGAAATACTTCATTCAGGCTCGAACAGAAGTTTTGCATCTTGTACGTGCCGAAGGTTGGAGGTTAGCGAAATGCTCCGAAACACTCCCAAACATCATTTTGGGTCCAATGGACTAGAATGGATGCTTCACAACTTTGGTACCCCGAAATAGTGCATTAAGGCTCGAACACAAGTTTTGCATCTTGTACGTGCCGAAGGTTAGTGAAATCATCTGAAACACTCCCAAACATCATTTTGGGTCCAATGGACTAGAATGGATGCTTCACAACGTTAGTACCCCGAAATAGTGCATTTAGCCCCAAAACACAAGTTTTGCATCTTTTTACGTGCTGAAGGTTAGCGAAATGCTCCGAAACACTCACAAACATCATTTTTGGTCCAATGGACTAGAATGGATGCTTCACAACGTTAGTACCTCGAAATAGTGCATTTAGGCCCAAAACACAACTTTTGCAACTTTTTACATGCTGAAGGTAGGCGAAATGCTTCGAAACACTCCCAAACATCATTTTGGGTCCAATGGAGTAGAATGGATGCTTCACAACTTTGGTACCCCAAAATGGTGCATTCAAGCTCGAACACAAGTTTTGCATCTTTTTACGTGATGAAGGTTAGCGAAATGCTCCAAAACACTCCCAAACATCATTTTGGGTCCAATGGACTAGAATGGATGCTTCACAACTTTGGTACTCCGAAATAGTGCATTCAGTCTCGAACACAATTTTAGCATCTTGTACGTGCCGAAGGTTAGTGAAATCATCCGAAACACTCCCAAACATCATTTTGGGTCCAATGGACTAGAATGGATGCTTCACAACTTTGGTACCCCGAAATAGTGCATTCAGGCTCGAACACAAGTTTTGCATCTTGTACGTGACGATGGTTAGCGAAATGCTCTGAAACACTCCCAAACATCATTTTTGGTCCAATGGACTATTATGGATGCTTCACAACTTTGGTACCCCGAAATAGTGCATTCAGGCTCGAACACAAGTTTTGCATCTTGTACGTGCCGAAGGTTAGTGAAATCATCTGAAACACTCCCAAACATCATTTTGGGTCCAATGGACTAGAATGGATGCTACACAACTTTAGTACCCCGAAATAGTGCATTTAGGCCCAAAACACAAGTTTTGCATCTTGTTCGTGCTGAAGGTTAGTGAAATCATCTGAAACACTCCCAAACATCATTTTGGGTCCAATGGACTAGAATGGATGCTTCACAACGTTAGTACCCCGAAATAGTGCATTCAGGCTCGAACAGAAGTTTTGCATCTTGTACGTGCCGAAGGTTAGTGAAATCATCTGAAACACTCTCAAACATCATTTTGGGTCCAATGGAGTAGAATGGATGCTTCACAACGTTAGTACCCCCAAATAGTGCATTTAGGCCCAAAACACAAGTTTTGCGTCTTTTTACGTGATGAAGGTTAGCGAAATGCTCCAAAACACTCCCAAACATCATTTTGGGTCCAATGGACTAGAATGGATGCTTCACAACTTTGGTACTCCGAAATAGTGCATTCAGTCTCGAACACAATTTTAGCATCTTGTACGTGCTGAAGGTAGGCGAAATGCTCCGAAACACTCCCAAACATCATTTTGGGTCCAATGGACTAGAATGGATGCTTCACAACTTTGGTACCCCGAAATAGTGCATTCAGGCTCGAACACAAGTTTTGCATCTTGTACGTGACGATGGTTAGCGAAATGCTCTGAAACACTCCCAAACATCATTTTTGGTCTAATGGACTATTATGGATGCTTCACAACTTTGGTACCCCGAAATAGTGCATTCAGGCTCCAACACAAGTTTTGCATCTTGTACGTGCCGAAGGTAAGTGAAATCATCTGAAACACTCCCAAACATCATTTTGGGTCCAATGGACTCGAATGGATGCTTCACAACTTTAGTACCCCGAAATAGTGCATTTAGGCCCAAAACACAAGTTTTGCATCTTTTTACGTGCTGAAGGTTAGCGAAATGCTCCGAAACACTCCCAAACATCATTTTGGGTCCAATGGACTAGAATGGATGCTTCACAACTTTGGTACCCCGAAATAGTGCATTAAGGCTCGAACACAAGTTTTGCATCTTGTACGTGCCGAAGGTTAGTGAAATCATCTGAAACACTCCCAAACATCATTTTGGGTCCAATGGACTAGAATGGATGCTTCACAACGTTAGTACCCCGAAATAGTGCATTCAGGCTCGAACAGAAGTTTTGCATCTTGTACGTGCCGAAGGTTAGTGAAATCATCTGAAACACACTCAAACATCATTTTGGGTCCAATGGAGTAGAATGGATGCTTCACAACGTTAGTACCCCCAAATAGTGCATTTAGGCCCAAAACACAAGTTTTGCGTCTTTTTACGTGATGAAGGTTAGCGAAATGCTCCAAAACACTCCCAAACATCATTTTGGGTCCAATGGACTAGAATGGATGCTTCACAACTTTGGTACTCCGAAATAGTGCATTCAGTCTCGAACACAATTTTAGCATCTTGTACGTGCTGAAGGTAGGCGAAATGCTCCGAAACACTCCCAAACATCATTTTGGGTCCAATGGACTAGAATGGATGCTTCACAACTTTGGTACCCCGAAATAGTGCATTCAGGCTCGAACACAAGTTTTGCATCTTGTACGTGACGATGGTTAGCGAAATGCTCTGAAACACTCCCAAACATCATTTTTGGTCTAATGGACTATTATGGATGCTTCACAACTTTGGTACCCCGAAATAGTGCATTCAGGCTCCAACACAAGTTTTGCATCTTGTACGTGCCGAAGGTAAGTGAAATCATCTGAAACACTCCCAAACATCATTTTGGGTCCAATGGACTCGAATGGATGCTTCACAACTTTAGTACCCCGAAATAGTGCATTTAGGCCCAAAACACAAGTTTTGCATCTTTTTACGTGCTGAAGGTTAGCGAAATGCTCCGAAACACTCCCAAACATCATTTTGGGTCCAATGGACTAGAATGGATGCTTCACAACTTTGGTACCCCGAAATAGTGCATTAAGGCTCGAACACAAGTTTTGCATCTTGTACGTGCCGAAGGTTAGTGAAATCATCTGAAACACTCCCAAACATCATTTTGGGTCCAATGGACTAGAATGGATGCTTCACAACGTTAGTACCCCGAAATAGTGCATTTAGCCCCAAAACACAAGTTTTGCATCTTTTTACGTGCTGAAGGTTAGCGAAATGCTCCGAAACACTCACAAACATCATTTTTGGTCCAATGGACTAGAATGGATGGTTCACAACGTTAGTACCTCGAAATAGTGCATTTAGGCCCAAAACACAAGTTTTGCAACTTTTTACATGCTGAAGGTAGGCGAAATGCTTCGAAACACTCCCAAACATCATTTTGGGTCCAATGGAGTAGAATGGATGCTTCACAACTTTGGTACCCCAAAATGGTGCATTCAAGCTCGAACACAAGTTTTGCATCTTTTTACGTGATGAAGGTTAGCGAAATGCTCCAAAACACTCCCAAACATCATTTTGGGTCCAATGGACTAGAATGGATGCTTCACAACTTTGATACTCCGAAATAGTGCATTCAGTCTCGAACACAAGTTTTGCATCTTGTACGTGCCGAAGGTTAGTGAAATCATCCGAAACACTCCCAAACATCATTTTGGGTCCAATGGACTAGAATGGATGCTTCACAACTTTGGTACCCCGAAATAGTGCATTCAGGCTCGAACACAAGTTTTGCATCTTGTACGTGACGATGGTTAGCGAAATGCTCTGAAACACTCCCAAACATCATTTTTGGTCCAATGGACTATTATGGATGCTTCACAACTTTGGTACCCCGAAATAGTGCATTCAGGCTCGAACACAAGTTTTGCATCTTGTACGTGCCGAAGGTTAGTGAAATCATCTGAAACACTCCCAAACATCATTTTGGGTCCAATGGACTAGAATGGATGCTTCACAACTTTAGTACCCCGAAATAGTGCATTTAGGCCCAAAACACAAGTTTTGCATCTTTTTACGTGCTGAAGGTTAGCGAAATGCTCCGAAACACTCCCAAACATCATTTTGGGTCTAATGGACTAGAATGGATGCTTCACAACTTTGGTACCCCGAAATAGTGCATTCAGGCTCGAACACAAGTTTTGCATCTTGTACGTGCCGAAGGTTAGTGAAATCATCTGAAACACTCCCAAACATCATTTTGGGTCCAATGGACTAGAATGGATGCTTCACAACGTTAGTACCCCGAAATAGTGCATTTAGGCCCAAAACACAAGTTTTGCACCTTTTTACGTGCTGAAGGTAGGCGAAATGCTCCGAAACACTCCCAAACATCATTTTGGGTCCAATGGACTAGAATGGATGCTTCACAACTTTGGTACCCCGAAATAGTGCATTCAGGCTCGAACACAAGTTTTGCATCTTGTACGTGCCTAAGGTTAGTGAAATCATCAGAAACACTCCCAAACATCATTTTAGGTCCAATGGACTAGAATGGATGCTTCACAACTTTGGTACCCCCAAATAGTGCATTCAGGCTCCAACACAAGTTTTGCATCTTTTTACGTGATGAAGGTTAGTGAAATCATCCGAAACTCTCCCAAACATCATTTTGGGTCCAATGGACTAGAATGGATGCTTCACAACTTTGGTACCCCCAAATAGTGCAGTTAGTCCCGAAGCACAAGTTTTGCATCTTTTTATGTGCTGAAGGTTAGCGAAATGCTCTGAAACACTCCCAAACATCATTTCTGGTCTAATGGACTATTATGGATGCTTCACAACTTTGGTACCCCGAAATAGTGCATTCAGGCTCGAACACAAGTTTTGCATCTTGTACGTGCCGAAGGTTAGTGAAATCATCTGAAACACTCCCAAACATCATTTTGGGTCCAATGGACTAGAATGGATGCTTCACAACGTTAGTACCCCGAAATAGTGCATTCAGGCTCGAACACAAGTTTTGCATCTTGTACGTGCCGAAGGTTAGTGAAATCATCTGAAACACTCCCAAACATCATTTTGGGTCCAATGGACTAGAATGGATGCTTCACAACGTTAGTACCCCGAAATAGTGCATTTAGGCCAAAAACACAAGTTTTGCACCTTTTTACGTGCTGAAGGTAGGCGAAATGCTCCGAAACACTCCCAAACATCATTTTGGGTCCAATGGACTAGAATGGATGCTTCACAACTTTGGTACCCCGAAATAGTGCATTCAGGCTCGAACACAAGTTTTGCATCTTGTACGTGAAGATGGTTAGCGAAATGCTCTGAAACACTCCCAAACATCATTTTTGGTCTAATGGACTATTATGGATGCTTCACAACTTTGGTACCCCGAAATAGTGCATTCAGGCTCGAACACAAGTTTTGCATCTTGTACGTGCCGAAGGTTAGTGAAATCATCTGAAACACTCCCAAACATCATTTTGGGTCCAATGGACTCGAATGGATGCTTCACAACTTTAGTACCCCGAAATAGTGCATTTAGGCCCAAAACACAAGTTTTGCATCTTTTTACGTGCTGAAGGTTAGCGAAATGCTCCGAAACACTCCCAAACATCATTTTGGGTCCGATGGACTAGAATGGATGCTTCACAACTTTGGTACCCCGAAATAGTGCATTAAGGCTCGAACACAAGTTTTGCATCTTGTACGTGCCGAAGGTTAGTGAAATCATCTGAAACACTCCCAAACATCATTTTGGGTCCAATGGACTAGAATGGATGCTTCACAACGTTAGTACCCCGAAATAGTGCATTTAGCCCCAAAACACAAGTTTTGCATCTTTTTACGTGCTGAAGGTTAGCGAAATGCTCCGAAACACTCACAAACATCATTTTTGGTCCAATGGACTAGAATGGATGCTTCACAACGTTAGTACCTCGAAATAGTGCGTTTAGGCCCAAAACACAAGTTTTGCAACTTTTTACATGCTGAAGGTAGGCGAAATGCTTCGAAACACTCCCGAACATCATTTTGGGTCCAATGGAGTAGAATGGATGCTTCACAACTTTGGTACCCCAAAATGGTGCATTCAAGCTCGAACACAAGTTTTGCATCTTTTTACGTGATGAAGGTTAGCGAAATGCTCCAAAACACTCCCAAACATCATTTTGGGTCCAATGGACTAGAATGGATGCTTCACAACTTTGATACTCCGAAATAGTGCATTCAGTCTCGAACACAAGTTTTGCATCTTGTACGTGCCGAAGGTTAGTGAAATCATCCGAAACACTCCCAAACATCATTTTGGGTCCAATGGACTAGAATGGATGCTTCACAACTTTGGTACCCCGAAATAGTGCATTCAGGCTCGAACACAAGTTTTGCATCTTGTACGTGACGATGGTTAGCGAAATGCTCTGAAACACTCCCAAACATCATTTTTGGTCCAATAGACTATTATGGATGCTTCACAACTTTGGTACCCCGAAATAGTGCATTCAGGCTCGAACACAAGTTTTGCATCTTGTACGTGCCGAAGGTTAGTGAAATCATCTGAAACACTCCCAAACATCATTTTGGGTCCAATGGACTAGAATGGATGCTTCACAACTTTAGTACCCCGAAATAGTGCATTTAGGCCCAAAACACAAGTTTTGCATCTTTTTACGTGCTGAAGGTTAGCGAAATGCTCCGAAACACTCCCAAACATCATTTTGGGTCCAATGGACTAGAATGGATGCTTCACAACTTTGGTACCCCGAAATAGTGCATTCAGGCTCGAACACAAGTTTTGCATCTTGTACGTGCCGAAGGTTAGTGAAATCATCTGAAACACTCCCAAACATCATTTTGGGTCCAATTGACTAGAATGGATGCTTCACAATGTTAGTACCCCGAAATAGTGCATTTAGGCCCAAAACACAAGTTTTGCACCTTTTTACGTGCTGAAGGTAGGCGAAATGCTCCGAAACACTCCCAAACATCATTTTGGGTCCAATGGACTAGAATGGATGCTTCACAACTTTGGTACCCCGAAATAGTGCATTCAGGCTCGAACACAAGTTTTGCATCTTGTACGTGCCTAAGGTTAGTGAAATCATTAGAAACACTCCCAAACATCATTTTAGGTCCAATGGACTAGAATGGATGCTTCACAACTTTGGTACCCCCAAATAGTGCATTCAGGCTCCAACACAAGTTTTGCATCTTTTTACGTGATGAAGGTTAGTGAAATCAACCGAAACTCTCCCAAACATCATTTTGGGTCCAATGGACTAGAATGGATGCTTCACAACTTTGGTACCCCCAAATAGTGCAGTTAGTCCCGAAGCACAAGTTTTGCATCTTTTTATGTGCTGAAGGTTAGCGAAATGCTCTGAAACACTCCCAAACATCATTTCTGGTCTAATGGACTATTATGGATGCTTCACAACTTTGGTACCCCGAAATAGTGCATTCAGGCTCGAACACAAGTTTTGCATCTTGTACGTGCCGAAGGTTAGTGAAATCATCTGAAACACTCCCAAACGTCATTTTGGGTCCAATGGACTAGAATGGATGCTTCACAACGTTAGTACCCCGAAATAGTGCATTCAGGCTCGAACACAAGTTTTGCATCTTGTACGTGCCGAAGGTTAGTGAAATCATCTGAAACACTCCCAAACATCATTTTGGGTCCAATGGACTAGAATGGATGCTTCACAACGTTAGTACCCCGAAATGGTGCATTTAGGCCAAAAACACAAGTTTTGCACCTTTTTACGTGCTGAAGGTAGGCGAAATGCTCCGAAACACTCCCAAACATCATTTTGGGTCCAATGGACTAGAATGGATGCTTCACAACTTTGGTACCCCGAAATAGTGCATTCAGGCTCGAACACAAGTTTTGCATCTTGTACGTGCCTAAGGTTAGTGAAATCATCAGAAACACTCCCAAACATCATTTTAGGTCCAAAGGACTAGAATGGATGCTTCACAACGTTAGTACCCCGAAATAGTGCATTTAGGACCAAAACACAAGTTTTGCATCTTGTACGTGCCGAAGGTTAGTGAAATCATCTGAAACACTCCCAAACATCATTTTGGGTCCAATGGACTAGAATGGATGCTTCACAACGTTAGTACCCCGAAATAGTGCATTTAGGCCAAAAACACAAGTTTTGCACCTTTTTACGTGCTGAAGGTAGGCGAAATGCTCCGAAACACTCCCAAACATCATTTTGGGTCCAATGGACTAGAATGGATGCTTCACAACTTTGGTACCCCGAAATAGTGCATTCAGGCTCGAACACAAGTTTTGCATCTTGTACGTGCCTAAGGTTAGTGAAATCATCAGAAATACTTCCAAACATCATTTTGGGTCCAATGGACTAGAATGGATGCTTCACAACTTTGGTACCCCGAAATAGTGCATTCAGGCTCGAACACAAGTTTTGCATCTTGTACGTGCCGAAGGTTAGTGAAATCATCCGAAACACTCCCAAACATCATTTTGGGTCCAATGGACTAGAATGGATGCTTCACAACTTTGGTACCTCGAGATAGTGCATTCAGGCTCGAACACAAGTTTTGCATCTTGTACGGTGCCGAAGGTTAGTGAAATCATCCGAAACACTCCCAAACATCATTTTGGGTCCAATGGACAAGAATGGATGCTTCACAACGTTAGTACCCCGAAATAGTGCATGTAGTCCCAAAACACAAGTTTTGCATCTTTTTACGTGCTGAAGGTAGGCGAAATGCTCCGAAACACTCCCAAACATCATTTGGGTCCAATGGACTAGAATGGATGCTTCACAACTTTGGTACCCCATAATAGTGCATTTAGGCTCGAACACAAGTTTTGCATCTTGTACGTGACGAAGGTTAGTGAAATCATCTCAAACACTCCCAAACAACATTTTGGGTCCAACGGACTAGAATGGATGCTTCACAACGTTAGTACCCCGAAATAGTGCATTTTGGCCCAAAACAAAAGTTTTGCATCTTCTTACGTGCTGAAGGTTAGCGAAATGCTCCGAAACACTCCCAAACATCATTTTTGGTCCAATGGACTAGAATGGATACTTAACAACTTTGGTACCCCGAAATAGTGCATTCAGGCTCGAACAGAAGTTTTGCATCTTGTACGTGTCGAAGGTTAGTGAAATCATCTGAAACACTCCCAAACATCATTTTGGGTCCAATGGACTAGAATGGATGCTTCACAACTTTGGTACCCCGAAATAGTGCATTCAGGCTCGAACACAAGTTTTGCATCTTGTACGTGACGATGGTTAGCGAAATGCTCTGAAACACTCCCAAACATCATTTTTGGTCCAATGGACTATTATGGATGCTTCACAACTTTGGTACCCCGAAATAGTGCATTCAGGCTCGAACACAAGTTTTGCATCTTGTACGTGCCGAAGGTTAGTGAAATCATCTGAAACACTCCCAAACATCATTTTGGGTCCAATGGACTAGAATGGATGCTTCACAACTTTAGTACCCCGAAATAGTGCATTTAGGCCCAAAACACAAGTTTTGCATCTTTTTACGTGCTGAAGGTTAGCGAAATGCTCCGAAACACTCCCAAACATCATTTTGGGTCCAATGGACTAGAATGGATGCTTCACAACTTTGGTACCCCGAAATAGTGCATTCAGGCTCGAACACAAGTTTTGCATCTTGTACGTGCCGAAGGTTAGTGAAATCATCTGAAACACTCCCAAACATCATTTTGGGTCCAATGGACTAGAATGGATGCTTCACAACGTTAGTACCCCGAAATAGTGCATTTAGGCCCAAAACACAAGTTTTGCATCTTTTTACGTGCTGAAGGTTAGCGAAATGCTCCGAAACACTCACAAACATCATTTTTGGTCCAATGGACTAGAATGGATGCTTCACAACGTTAGTACCTCGAAATAGTGCATTTAGGCCCAAAACACAAGTTTTGCAACTTTTTACGTGCTGAAGGTAGGCGAAATGCTTCGAAACACTCCCAAACATCATTTTGGGTCCAATGGAGTAGAATGGATGCTTCACAACTTTGGTACCCCAAAATGGTGCATTCAAGCTCGAACACAAGTTTTTCATCTTTTTACGTGATGAAGGTTAGCGTAATGCTCCAAAACACTCCCAAACATCATTTTGGGTCCAATGGACTAGAATGGATGCTTCACAACTTTGGTACTCCGAAATAGTGCATTCAGTCTCGAACACAATTTTAGCATCTTGTACGTGCCGAAGGTTAGTGAAATCATCCGAAACTCTCCCAAACATCATTTTGGGTCCAATGGACTAGAATGGATGCTTCACAACTTTGGTACCCCCAAATAGTGCAGTTAGTCCCGAAGCACAAGTTTTGCATCTTTTTATGTGCTGAAGGTTAGCGAAATGCTCTGAAACACTCCCAAACATCATTTCTGGTCTAATGGACTATTATGGATGCTTCACAACTTTGGTACCCCGAAATAGTGCATTCAGGCTCGAACACAAGTTTTGCATCTTGTACGTGCCGAAGGTTAGTGAAATCATCAGAAACACTTCCAAACATCATTTTGGGTCCAATGGACTAGAATGGATGCTTCACAACTTTGGTACCCCGAAATAGTGCATTCAGGCTCGAACACAAGTTTTGCATTTTGTACGTGCCGAAGGTTAGTGAAATCATCCGAAACACTCCCAAACATCATTTTGGGTCCAATGGACTAGAATGGATGCTTCACAACTTTGGTACCTCGAGATAGTGCATTCAGGCTCGAACACAAGTTTTGCATCTTGTACGGTGCCGAAGGTTAGTGAAATCATCCGAAACACTCCCAAACATCATTTTGGGTCCAATGGACAAGAATGGATGCTTCACAACGTTAGTACCCCGAAATAGTGCATGTAGTCCCAAAACACAAGTTTTGCATCTTTTTACGTGCTGAAGGTAGGCGAAATGCTCCGAAACACTCCCAAACATCATTTGGGTCCAATGGACTAGAATGGATGCTTCACAACTTTGGTACCCCATAATAGTGCATTTAGGCTCGAACACAAGTTTTGCATCTTGTACGTGACGAAGGTTAGTGAAATCATCTCAAACACTCCCAAACAACATTTTGGGTCCAACGGACTAGAATGGATGCTTCACAACGTTAGTACCCCGAAATAGTGCATTTTGGCCCAAAACACAAGTTTTGCATCTTCTTACGTGCTGAAGGTTAGCGAAATGCTCCGAAACACTCCCAAACATCATTTTTGGTCCAATGGACTAGAATGGATACTTCACAACTTTGGTACCCCGAAATAGTGCATTCAGGCTCGAACAGAAGTTTTGCATCTTGTACGTGCCGAAGGTTAGTGAAATCATCTGAAACACTCCCAAACATCATTTTGGGTCCAATGGACTAGAATGGATGCTTCACAACGTTAGTACCCCGAAATAGTGCATTTAGGCCCAAAACACAAGTTTTGCATCTTTTTACGTGCTGAAGGTAGGCGAAATGCCCCGAAACACTCCCAAACATCATTTTTGGTCCAACGGACTAGAATGGATGCTTCACAACTTTGGTACCCCGAAATAGTGCATTCAGGCTCGAACACAAGTTTTGCATCTTGTACGTGCCGAAGGTTAGTGAAATCATCTGAAACACTCCCAAACATCATTTTGGGTCCAATGGACTAGAATGGATGCTTCACAACGTTAGTACCCCGAAATAGTGCATTTAGGCCCAAAACACATGTTTTGCATCTTTTTACGTGCTGAAGGTTAGCGAAATGCTCCGAAACACTCCCAAACATCATTTTGGGTCCAATGGACTAGAATGGATGTTCACAACTTTGGTACTCCGAAATAGTGCATTCAGGCTCGAACACAAGTTTAGCATCTTGTATGTGCCGAAGGTTAGTGAAATCATCCGAAAGACTCCCAAACATCATTTTGGGTCCAATGGACTAGAATGGATGCTTCACAACTTTGGTACCCCGAAATAGTGCAGTTAGTCCCGAAGCACAAGTTTTGCATCTTTTTATGTGCTGAAGGTTAGCGAAATGCTCTGAAACACTCCCAAACATCATTTTTGGTTTAATGGACTAGAATGGATGCTTCACAACTTTGGTACCCCGAAATAGTGCATTCAGGCCCGAACACAAGTTTTGCATCTTGTACGTGCCGAAGGTTAGTGAAATCATCTGAAGCACTCCCAAACATCATTTTGGGTCCAATGGACTAGAATGGATGCTTCACAACGTTAGTACCCCGAAATAGTGCATTTAGGCCCAAAACACAAGTTTTGCACCTTTTTACGTGCTGAAGGTAGGCGAAATGCTCCGAAACACTCCCAAACATCATTTTGGGTCCAATGGACTAGAATGGATGCTTCACAACTTTGATACCCCGAAATAGTGCACTCAGGCTTGAACACAAGTTTTTTATCTTGTACGTGCCGAAGGTTAGTGAAATCATCAGAAACACTCCCAGACATCATTTTGGGTCCAATGGACTAGAATGGATGCTTCACAACGTTAGTACCCCGAAATAGTGCATTTAGGCCCAAAACACAAGTTTTGCACCTTTTTACGTGCTGAAGGTAGGCGAAATGCTCCGAAACACTCCCAAACATCATTTTGGGTCCAATGGACTAGAATGGATGCTTCACAACTTTGGTACCCCGAAATAGTGCATTCAGGCTTGAACACAAGTTTTGCATCTTGTACGTGCCGAAGGTTAGTGAAATCATCAGAAACACTCCCAGACATCATTTTGGGTCCAATGGACTAGAATGGATGCGTCACAACGTTAGTACCCCGAAATAGTGCATTTAGGCCCAAGACACAAGTTTTTTATCTTGTACGTGCCGAAGGTTAGTGAAATCATCTGAAACACTCCCAAACATCATTTTGGGTCCAATGGACTAGAATGGATGCTTCACAACTTTGGTACCCCGAGATAGTGCATTCAGGCTCGAACACAAGTTTTGCATCTTGTACGTGCCGAAGGTTAGTGAAATCATCCGAAACACTCCCAAACATCATTTTGGGTCCAATGGACAAGAATGGATACTTCACAACGTTAGTACCCCGAAATAGTGCATTTAGTCCCAAAACACAAGTTTTGCATCTTTTTACGTGCTGAAGGTAGGCGAAATGCTCCGAAACACTCCCAAACATCATTTGGGTCCAATGGACTCGAATGGATGCTTCACAACTTTGGTACCCCATAATAGTACATTTAGGCTCGAACACAAGTTTTGCATGTTGTACGTGACGAAGGTTAGTGAAATCATCTCAAACACTCCCAAACATCATTTTGGGTCCAACGGACTAGAATGGATGCTTCACAACGTTAGTACCCCGAAATAGTGCATTTTGGCCCAAAACACAAGTTTTGCATCTTTTTACGTGCTGAAGGTTAGCGAAATGCTCTGAAACACTCCTAAACATCATTTTTGGTCCAATGGACTAGAATGGATACTTCACAACTTTGGTACCCTGAAATAGTGCATTCAGGCTCGAACAGAAGTTTTGCATCTTGTACGTGCCGAAGGTTAGTGAAATCATCTGAAACACTCCCAAACATCATTTTGGATCCAATGGACTAGAATGGATGCTTCACAACGTTAGTACCCCGAAATAATGCATTTAGGCCCAGAACACAAGTTTTGCATCTTTTTACGTGCTGAAGGTAGGCGAAATGCTCCGAAACACTCCCAAACATCATTTTGGGTCCAACGGACTAGAATGGATGCTTCACAACTTTGGTACCCCGAAATAGTGCATTCAGGCTCGAACACAAGTTTTGCATCTTGTACGTGCCGAAGGTTAGTGAAATCATCTGAAACACTCCCAAACATCATTTTGGGTCCAATGGACTAGAATGGATGCTTCACAACGTTAGTACCCCGAAATAGTGCATTTAGGCCCAAAACACAAGTTTTGCATCTTTTTACGTGCTGAAGGTTAGCGAAATGCTCCGAAACACTCCCAAACATCATTATGGGTCCAATGGACTAGAATGGATGTTCACAACTTTGGTACTCCGAAATAGTGCATTCAGGCTCGAACACAAGTTTAGCATCTTGTATGTGCCGAAGGTTAGTGAAATCATCCGATAGACTCCCAAACATCATTTTGGATCCAATGGACTAGAATGGATGCTTCACAACTTTGGTACCCCAAAATAGTGCAGTTAGTCCCGAAGCACAAGTTTTGCATCTTTTTATGTGCTGAAGGTTAGCGAAATGCTCTGAAACACTCCCAAACATCATTTTTGGTTTAATGGACTAGAATGGATGCTTCACAACTTTGGTACCCCGAAATAGTGCATTCAGGCTCGAACACAAGTTTTGCATCTTGTACGTGCTGAAAATTAGTGAAATCATCTGAAACACTCCCAAACATCATTTTGGGTCCAATGGACTAGAATGGATGCTTCACAACGTTAGTACCCCGAAATAGTGCATTTAGGCCCAAGACACAAGTTTTGCATCTTGTACGTGCCGAAGGTTAGTGAAATCATCTGAAACACTCCCAAACATCATTTTGGGTCCAATGGACTAGAATGGATGCTTCACAACTTTGGTACCCCAAGATAGTGCATTCAGGCTCGAACACAAGTTTTGCATCTTGTACGTGCCGAAGGTTAGTGAAATCATCCGAAACACTCCCAAACATCATTTTGGGTCCAATGGACAAGAATGGATACTTCACAACGTTAGTACCCCGAAATAGTGCATTTAGTCCCAAAACACAAGTTTTGCATCTTTTTACGTGCTGAAGGTAGGCGAAATGCTCCGAAACACTCCCAAACATCATTTGGGTCCAATGGACTAGAATGGATGCTTCACAACTTTGGTACCCCATAATAGTGCATTTAGGCTCGAACACAAGTTTTGCATGTTGTACGTGACGAAGGTTAGTGAAATCATCTCAAACGCTCCCAAACATCATTTTGGGTCCAACGGACTAGAATGGATGCTTCACAACGTTAGTACCCCGAAATAGTGCATTTTGGCCCAAAACACAAGTTTTGCATCTTTTTACGTGCTGAAGGTTAGCGAAATGCTCTGAAACACTCCTAAACATCATTTTTGGTCCAATGGACTAGAATGGATACTTCACAACTTTGGTACCCTGAAATAGTGCATTCAGGCTCGAACAGAAGTTTTGCATCTTGTACGTGCCGAAGGTTAGTGAAATCATCTGAAACACTCCCAAACATCATTTTGGGTCCAATGGACTAGAATGGATGCTTCACAACGTTAGTACCCCGAAATAGTGCATTTAGGCCCAGAACACAAGTTTTGCATCTTTTTACGTGCTGAAGGTAGGCGAAATGCTCCGAAACACTCCCAAACATCATTTTGGGTCCAACAGACTAGAATGGATGCTTCACAACTGTGGTACAACGAAATAGTGCATTCAGGCTCGAACACAAGTTTTGCATCTTGTACGTGCCGAAGGTTAGTGAAATCATCTGAAACACTCCCAAACATCATTTTGGGTCCAATGGACTAGAATGGATGCTTCACAACGTTAGTACCCCGAAATAGTGCATTTAGGCCCAAAACACAAGTTTTGCATCTTTTTATGTGCTGAAGGTTAGCGAAATGCTCCGAAACACTCCCAAACATCATTTTGGATCCAATGGACTAGAATGGATGTTCACAACTTTGGTACTCCGAAATAGTGCATTCAGGCTCGAACACAAGTTTAGCATCTTGTATGTGCCGAAGGTTAGTGAAATCATCCGAAAGACTCCCAAACATCATTTTGGATCCAATGGACTAGAATGGATGCTTCACAACTTTGGTACCCCAAAATAGTGCAGTTAGTCCCGAAGCACAAGTTTTGCATCTTTTTATGTGCTGAAGGTTAGTGAAATGCTCTGAAACACTCCCAAACATCATTTTTGGTTTAATGGACTAGAATGGATGCTTCACAACTTTGGTACCCCGAAATAGTGCATTCAGGCTCGAACACAAGTTTTGCATCTTGTACGTGCTGAAAATTAGTGAAATCATCTGAAACACTCCCAAACATCATTTTGGGTCCAATGGACTAGAATGGATGCTTCACAACGTTAGTACCCCGAAATAGTGCATTTAGGCCCAAAACACAAGTTTTGCATCTTTTTACGTGCTGAAGGTTGGCGAAATGCTCCGAAACACTCCCAAACATCATTTTGGGTCCAATGGACTAGAATGGATGCTTCCCAACTTTGGTACCCCGAAATAGTGCATTCAGGCTCGAACACAAGTTTTGCATCATGTACGTGCCGAAGGTTAGTGAAATCATCTGAAACACTCCCAAACATCATTTTGGGTCCAATGGACTAGAATGGATGCTTCACAACGTTAGTACCCCGAAATAGTGCATTTAGGCCCAAAACAGAGGTTTTGCATCTTTTTACGTGCTGAAGGTTAGAGAAATGTTCCGAAACACTCCCAACCATCATTTTGGGTCGAACGGACTAGAATGGATGCTTCACAACTTTGGTACCCCGAAATAGTGCATTCAGGCTTGAACACAAGTTTTGCATCTTGTACGTGCCGAAGGTTAGTGAAATCATCCGAAACACTCCCAAACATCATTTTGGGTCCAATGGACTAGAATGGATGCTTCACAACTTTGGTACCCCCAAATAGTGCAGTTAGTCCCGAAGCACAAGTTTTGCATCTTTTTTATGTGCTGAAGGTTAGCGAAATGCTCTGAAACACTCCCAAACATCATTTCTGGTCTAATGGACTATTATGGATGCTTCACAACTTTGGTACCCCGAAATAGTGCATTCAGGCTCGAACACAAGTTTTGCATCTTGTACGTGCCGAAGGTTAGTGAAATCATCTGAAACACTCCCAAACATCATTTTGGGTCCAATGGACTAGAATGGATGCTTCACAACGTTAGTATCCCGAAATAGTGCATTCAGGCTCGAACAGAAGTTTTGCTTCTTGTACGTGCCGAAGGTTAGTGAAATCATCTGAAACACTCTCAAACATCATTTTGGGTCCAATGGAGTAGAATGGATGCTTCAAAACGTTAGAACCCAGAAATAGTGCATTTAGGCCCAAAACACAAGTTTTGCATCTTTTTACGTGATGAAGGTTAGCGAAATGCTCCAAAACACACCCAAACATCATTTTGGGTCCAATGGACTAGAATGGATGCTTCACAACTTTGGTACTCCGAAATAGTGCATTCAGTCTCGAACACAATTTTAGCATCTTGTACGTGCCGAAGGTTAGTGAAATCATCCGAAACACTCCCAAACATCATTTTGGGTCCAATGGACTAGAATGGATGCTTCACAACTTTGGTACCTCGAAATAGTGCAGTTAGTCCAGAAGCACAAGTTTTGCATCTTTTTATGTGCTGAAGGTTAGCGAAATGCTCTGAAACACTCCCAAACATCATTTCTGGTCTAATGGACTATTACGGATGCTTCACAACTTTGGTACCCCGAAATAGTGCATTCACGCTCGAACACAAGTTTTGCATCTTGTACGTGCCGAAGGTTAGTGAAATCATCTGAAACACTCCCAAACATCATTTTGGGTCCAACGGACTAGAATGGATGCTTCACAACGTTAGTACCCCGAAATAGTGCATTTAGGCCAAAAACACAAGTTTTGCACCTTTTTACGTGCTGAAGGTAGGCGAAATGCTCCGAAACACTCCCAAACATAATTTTGGGTCCAATGGACTAGAATGGATGCTTCACAACTTTGGTACCCCGAAATAGTGCATTCAGGCTCGAACACAAGTTTTGCATCTTGTACGTGCCTAAGGTTAGTGAAATCATCAGAAACACTCCCGAACATCATTTTAGGTCCAATGGACTAGAATGGATGCTTCACAACGTTAGTACCCCGAAATAGTGCATTTAGGACCAAAACACAAGTTTTGCATCTTGTACGTGCCGAAGGTTAGTGAAATCATCCGAAACACTCCCAAACATCATTTTGGGTCCAATGGACTAGAATGGATGCTTCACAACTTTGGTACCCCGAGATAGTGCATTCAGGCTCGAACACAAGTTTTGCATCTTGTACATGCCGAAGGTTAGTGAAATCATCCGAAACACTCCCAAACATCATTTTGGGTCCAATGGACAAGAATGGATGCTTCACAACGTTAGTACCCCGAAATAGTGCATTTAGTCCCAAAACACAAGTTTTGCATCTTTTTACGTGCTGAAGGTAGGCGAAATGCTCCGAAACACTCCCAAACATCATTTGGGTCCAATGGACTAGAATGGATGCTTCACAACTTTGGTACCCCATAATAGTGCATTTAGGCTCGAACACAAGTTTTGCATCTTGTACGTGACGAAGGTTAGTGAAATCATCTCAAACACTCCCAAACATCATTTTGGGTCCAACGGACTAGAATGGATGCTTCACAACGTTAGTACCCCGAAATAGTGCATTTTGGCCCAAAACACAAGTTTTGCATCTTTTTACGTGCTGAAGGTTAGCGAAATGCTCCGAAACACTCCCAAACATCATTTTTGGTCCAATGGACTAGAATGGATACTTCACAACTTTGGTACCCCGAAATAGTGCATTCAGGCTCGAACAGAAGTTTTGCATCTTGTACGTGCCGAAGGTTAGTGAAATCATCTGATACACTACGAAACATCATTTTGGGTCCAATGGACTAGAATGGATGCTTAACAACGTTAGTACCCCGAAATAGTGCATTTAGGCCCAAAACACAAGTTTTGCATCTTTTTACGTGCTGAAGGTTAGCGAAATGCTCCAAAACACACCCAAACATCAATTTGGGTCCAATGGACTAGAATGGATGCTTCACAACTTTGGTACTCCGAAATAGTGCATTTAGTCTCGAACACAATTTTAGCATCTTGTACGTGCCGAAGGTTAGTGAAATCATCCGAAACACTCCCAAACATCATTTTGGGTCCAATGGACTAGAATGGATGCTTCACAACTTTGGTACCTCGAAATAGTGCAGTTAGTCCCGAAGCACAAGTTTTGCATCTTTTTATGTGCTGAAGGTTAGCAAAATGCTCTGAAACACTCCCAAACATCATTTCTGGTCTAATGGACTATTATGGATGCTTCACAACTTTGGTATCCCGAAATAGTGCATTCAGGCTCGAACACAAGTTTTGCATCTTGTACGTGCCGAAGGTTAGTGAAATCATCTCAAACACTCCAAAACATCATTTTGGGTCCAACGGACTAGAATGGATGCTTCACAACGTTAGTACCCCGAAATAGTGCATTTAGGCCAAAAACACAAGTTTTGCACCTTTTTACGTGCTGAAGGTAGGCGAAATGCTCCGAAACACTCCCAAACATCATTTTGAGTCCAATGGACTAGAATGGATGCTTCACAACTTTGGTACCCCGAAATAGTGCATTCAGGCTCGAACACAAGTTTTGCATCTTGTACGTGCCTAAGGTTAGTGAAATCATTTTAGGTCCAATGGACTAGAATGGATGCTTCACAACGTTAGTACCCCAAAATAGTGCATTTAGGACCAAAACACAAGTTTTGCATCTTGTACGTGCCGAAGGTAGGCGAAATGCTCCGAAACACTCCCAAACATCATTTTCGGTCCAATGGACTAGAATGGATGCTTCACAACTTTGGTACCCCGAGATAGTGCATTCAGGCTCGAACACAAGTTTTGCATCTTGTACGTGCCGAAGGTTAGTGAAATCATCCGAAACACTCCCAAACATCATTTTGGGTCCAATGGACAAGAATGGATGCTTCACAACGTTAGTACCCCGAAATAGTGCATTTAGTCCCAAAACACAAGTTTTGCATCTTTTTACGTGCTGAAGGTAGGCGAAATGCTCCGAAACACTCCCAAACATCATTTGGGTCCAATGGACTAGAATGGATGCTTCACAACTTTGGTACCCCATAATAGTGCATATAGTCCCGAAGCACAAGTTTTGCATCTTTTTATGTGGTGAAGGTTAGCGAAATGCTCCGAAACACTCCCAAACATCATTTTTGGTCCAATGGACTAGAATGGATACTTCACAACTTTGGTACCCCGAAATAGTGCATTCAGGCTCGAACAGAAGTTTTGCATCTTGTACGTGCCGAAGGTTAGTGAAATCATCTGAAACACTCCCAAACATCATTTTGGGTCCAATGGACTAGAATGGATGCTTCACAACGTTAGTACCCCCGAAATAGTGCATTTAGGCCCAAAACACAAGTTTTGCATCTTTTTACGTGCTGAAGGTAGGCGAAATGCTCCGAAACACTCCCCAACATCATTTTGGGTCCAATGGACTAGAATGGATGTTCACAACTTTGTTACTCCGAAATAGTGCATTCAGGCTCGAACACAAGTTTAGCATCTTGTATGTGCCGAAGGTTAGTGAAATCATCCGAAAGACTCCCAAACATCATTTTGGGTCCAATGGACTAGAATGGATGCTTCACAACTTTGGTACCCCGAAATAGTGCAGTTAGTCCCGAAGCACAAGTTTTGCATCTTTTTATGTGCTGAAGGTTAGCGAAATGCTCTGAAACACTCCCAAGCATCATTTTTGCTTTTATGGACTAGAATGGATGCTTCACAACTTTGGTACCCCGAAATAGCGCATTCAGGCTCGAACACAAGTTTTGCATCTTGTACGTGCCGAAGGTTAGTGAAATCATTTGAAACACTCCCAAACATCATTTTGGGTCCAACAGACTAGAATGGATGCTTCACAAAGCTAGTACCCCGAAATAGTGTATTTACGCCCAAAACACAAGTTTTGCATCTTTTTACGTGCTGAAGGTTAGCGAAATGCTCCAAAACACTCCCAAACATCATTTTTGGTCCAATGGACTAGAATGGATGCTTCACAACTTTGGTACCCCGAAATATTGCATTCAGGCTCGAACACAAGTTTTGCATCTTGTACGTGCCGAAGGTTAGTGAAATCATCTGAAACACTCCAAAACATCATTTTGGGTCCAACGGACTAGAATGGATGCTTCACAACGTTAGTACCCCGAAATAGTGCATTTAGGCCAAAAACACAAGTTTTGCACCTTTTTACGTGCTGAAGGTAGGCGAAATGCTCCGAAACACTCCCAAACATCATTTTGAGTCCAATGGACTAGAATGGATGCTTCACAACTTTGGTACCCCGAAATAGTGCATTCAGGCTCGAACACAAGTTTTGCATCTTGTACGTGCCTAAGGTTAGTGAAATCATCAGAAACACTCCCAAACATCATTTTAGGTCCAATGGACTAGAATGGATGCTTCACAACGTTAGTACCCCAAAATAGTGCATTTAGGACCAAAACACAAGTTTTGCATCTTGTACGTGCCGAAGGTAGGCGAAATGCTCCGAAACACTCCCAAACATCATTTTGGGTCCAATGGACTAGAATGGATGCTTCACAACTTTGGTACCCCGAGATAGTGCATTCAGGCTCGAACACAAGTTTTGCATCTTGTACGTGCCGAAGGTTAGTGAAATCATCCGAAACACTCCCAAACATCATTTTGGGTCCAATGGACAAGAATGGATGCTTCACAACGTTAGTACCCCGAAATAGTGCATTTAGTCCCAAAACACAAGTTTTGCATCTTTTTACGTGCTGAAGGTAGGCGAAATGCTCCGAAACACTCCCAAACATCATTTAGGTCCAATGGACTAGAATGGATGCTTCACAACTTTGGTACCCCATAATAGTGCATATAGTCCCGAAGCACAAGTTTTGCATCTTTTTATGTGCTGAAGGTTAGCGAAATGCTCCGAAACACTCCCAAACATCATTTTTGGTCCAATGGACTAGAATGGATACTTCACAACTTTGGTACCCCGAAATAGTGCATTCAGGCTCGAACAGAAGTTTTGCATCTTGTACGTGCCGAAGGTTAGTGAAATCATCTGAAACACTCCCAAACATCATTTTGGGTCCAATGGACTAGAATGGATGATTCACAACGTTAGTACCCCCGAAATAGTGCATTTAGGCCCAAAACACAAGTTTTGCATCTTTTTACGTGCTGAAGGTAGGCGAAATGCTCCGAAACACTCCCCAACATCATTTTGGGTCCAATGGACTAGAATGGATGTTCACAACTTTGTTACTCCGAAATAGTGCATTCAGGCTCGAACACAAGTTTAGCATCTTGTATGTGCCGAAGGTTAGTGAAATCATCCGAAAGACTCCCAAACATCATTTTGGGTCCAATGGACTAGAATGGATGCTTCACAACTTTGGTACCCCGAAATAGTGCAGTTAGTCCCGAAGCACAAGTTTTGCATCTTTTTATGTGCTGAAGGTTAGCGAAATGCTCTGAAACACTCCCAAGCATCATTTTTGGTTTTATGGACTAGAATGGATGCTTCACAACTTTGGTACCCCGAAATAGCGCATTCAGGCTCGAACACAAGTTTTGCATCTTGTACGTGCCGAAGGTTAGTGAAATCATTTGAAACACTCCCAAACATCATTTTGGGTCCAACAGACTAGAATGGATGCTTCACAAAGCTAGTACCCCGAAATAGTGTATTTACGCCCAAAACACAAGTTTTGCATCTTTTTACGTGCTGAAGGTTAGCGAAATGCTCCAAAACACTCCCAAACATCATTTTTGGTCCAATGGACTAGAATGGATGCTTCACAACTTTGGTACCCCGAAATATTGCATTCAGGCTCGAACACAAGTTTTGCATCTTGTACGTGCCGAAGGTTAGTGAAATTGTCTGAAACACTGCCAAACATCATTTTGGGTCCAATGGACTAGAATGGATGCTTTACAACGTTAGTACCCCGAAATAGTGCATTTAGGCCCAAAACACAAGTTTTGCATCTTTTTACGTGCTGAAGGTTGGCGAAATGCTCCGAAACACTCCCAAACATCATTTTGGGTCCAATGGACTAGAATGGATGCTTCACAACTTTGGTACCCCGAAATAGCGCATTCAGGCTCGCACACAAGTTTTGCATCTTGTACGTGACGAAGGTTAGTGAAATCATTTGAAACACTCCCAAACATCATTTTGGGTCCAACGGACCAGAATGGATGCTTCACAAAGCTAGTACCCCGAAATAGTGCATTTAGGCCCAAAACACAAGTTTTGCATCTTTTTATGTGCTGAAGGTTAGCGAAATGCTCCAAAACACTCCCAAACATCATTTTGGGTCCAATGGACTAGAATGGATGCTTCACAACTTTGGTACCCCGAAATAGTGCATTCAGGCTCGAACACAAGTTTTGCACCTTGTACGTGCCGAAGGTTAGTGAAATCATCTGAAACACTCCCAAACATCATTTTGGGTCCAATGGACTAGAATGGATGCTTCACAACGTTAGTACCCCGAAATAGTGTATTTAGGCCCAAAACACAAGTTTTGCATCTTTTTACGTGCTGTAGGTAGGCGAAATGCTCCGAAACACTCCCAAACATCATTTTGGGTCCAATGGACTAGAATGGATGCTTCACAACTTTGGTACCCTGAAATAGTGCATTCAGGCTCGAACACTAGTTTTGCATCTTGTACGTGCCGGAGGTAAGTGAAATCATCTGAAACACTCCCAAACATCATTTTGGGTCCAATGGACTAGAATGGATGCTTCACAACATTAGTACCCCGAAATAGTGCATTTAGGCCCAAAACACAAGTTTTGCATCTTTTTACGTGCTGAAGGTTAGCGAAATGCTCCGAAACACTCCCAAACATCATTTTGGGTGCAATGGACTAGAATGGATGCTTCACAACTTTGGTACCACGAAATAGCGCATTCAGGCTCGAACACAAGTTTTGCATCTTGTACGTGACGAAGGTTAGTGAAATCATTTGAAACACTCCCAAACATCATTTTGGGTCCAACGGACTAGAATGGATGCTTCACAAAGCTAGTACCCCGAAACAGTGCACTTAGGCCCAAAACACAAGTTTTGCATCTTTTTACGTGCTGAAGGTTAGCGAAATGCTCCAAAACACTCCCAAATATCATTTTTGGTCCAATGGACTAGAATGGATGCTTCACAACTTTGGTACCCCGATATAGTGCATTCAGGCTCGAACACAAGTTTTGCATCTTGTACGTGCCGAAGGTTAGTGAAATCATCTGAAACGCTCTCAAACATCATTTTGGGTCCAATGGACTAGAATGGATGCTTCACAACGTTAGTACCTCGAAATAGTGCATTTAGGCCCAAAACACAAGTTTTGCAACTTTTTACGTGCTGAAGGTAGGCGAAATGCTCCGAAACACTCCCAAACATCATTTTGCGTCCAATGGACTAGAATAGATGCTTCACAACTTTGGTACCCCGAAATAGTGCATTCAGGCTCGAACACAAGTTTTGCATCTTGTACGTGCCGAAGGTTAGTGAAATCATTTGAAACACTCCCAAACATCATTTTGGGTCCAATGGACAAGAATGGATGCTTCACAACGTTAGTACCCCGAAATAGTGCATTTAGGCCCAAAACACAAGTTTTGCATCTTGTACGTGCCGAAGGTTAGTGAAATCATCCGAAACACTCCCAAACATCATTTTGGGTCCAATGGACTAGAATGGATGCTTCACAACGTTAGTACCCCAAAATAGTGTATTTAGGGCCAAAACACAAGTTTTGCATCTTTCTACGTGCTGTAGGTAGGCGAAATGCTCCGAAACACTCCCAAACATCATTTTGGGTCCAATGGACTAGAATGGATGCTTCACAACTTTGGTACCCCGAAATAGTGCATTCAGGCTCGAACACAAGTTTTGCATCTTGTACGTGCCGAAGGTAAGTGAAATCATCTGAAACACTCCCAAACATCATTTTGGGTCCAATGGACTAGAATGGATGCTTCACAACATTAGTACCCGGAAATAGTGCATTTAGGCCCAAAACACAAGTTTTGCATCTGTTTACGTGCTGAAGGTTAGCGAAATGCTCCGAAACACTCCCAAACATCATTTTGGGTCCAATGGACTAGAATGGATGCTTCACAAAGTTAGTACCCCGAAATAGTGCATTTAGGCCCAAAACACAAGTTTTGCATCTTTTTACGTGCTGAAGGTTAGCGAAATGCTCCGAAACACTCCCAAACATCATTTTGGGTCCAATGGACTAGAATGGATGCTTCACAACTTTGGTACCCCGAAATAGCGCATTCAGGCTCGAACACAAGTTTTGCATCTTGTACGTGACGATGGTTAGTGAAATCATTTGAAGCACTCCCAAACATCATTTTGGGTCCAACGGACTAGAATGAATGCTTCACAAAGCTAGTACCCCGAAATAGTGCATTTAGGCCCAAAACACAAGTTTTGCATCTTTTTACGTGCTGAAGGTTAGCGAAATGCTCCAAAACACTCCCAAATATCATTTTTGGTCCAATGGACTAGAATGGATGATTCACAACTTTGGTACCCCGATATAGTGCATTCAGGCTCGAACACAAGTTTTGCATCTTGTACGTGCCGAAGGTTAGTGAAATCATATGAAACGCTCTCAAACATCATTTTGGGTCCAATGGACTAGAATGGATGCTTCACAACTTTGGTACCCCGAAATAGTGCATTCAGGCTCGAACACAAGTTTTGCATCTTATACGTGCCGAAGGTTAGTGAAATCATTTGAAACACTCCCAAACATCATTTTGGGTCCAATGGACAAGAATGGATAATTCACAACGTTAGTACCCCGAAATAGTGCATTTAGGCCCAAAACACAAGTTTTGCATCTTTTTACGTGCTGAAGGTTAGCGAAATGCTCCGAAACACTCCCAAACATAATTTTTGGTCCCATGGACTAGAATGGATGCTTCACAATGTTAGTACCCCGAAATAGTGCACTTAGGCCCAAAACACAAGTTTTGCATCTTTTTACGTGCTGAAGGTTAGCGAAATGCTCCGAAACACTCCCAAACATCATTTTTGGTCCCACGGACTAGAATGGATGCTTCACAACTTTGGTATCCAGAAATAGTGCATTCAGGCTCGAACACAAGTTTTGCATCTTGTACGTGCCGAAGGTTAGCGAAATCATCTGAAACACTGCCAAACATCATTTTGGGTCCAATGGACTTGTGTTTTGGGCCTAAATGCACTAGTTCGGGGTACTAACGTTGTGAAACACTGCCAAACATCATTTTGGGTCCAATGGACTAGAATGGATGCTTCACAATGTTAGTACCCCGAAATAGTGCACTTAGGCCCAAAACACAAGTTTTGCATCTTTTTACGTGCTGAAGGTTAGCGAAATGCTCCGAAACACTCCCAAACATAATTTTTGGTCCCATGGACTAGAATGGATGCTTCACAATGTTAGTACCCCGAAATAGTGCACTTAGGCCCAAAACACAAGTTTTGCATCTTTTTACGTGCTGAAGGTTAGCGAAATGCTCCGAAACACTCCCAAACATAATTTTTGGTCCCACGGACTAGAATGGATGCTTCACAACTTTGGTACCCCGAAATAGTGCATTCAGGCTCGAACACAAGTTTTGCATCTTGTACGTGCCGAAGGTTAGTGAAATCATCCGAAACACTCCCAAACATCATTTTGGGTCCAATGGACTAGAATGGATGCTTCACAACGTTAGTACCCCGCAATAGTGCATTTAGGCCCAAAACACAAGTTTTGCATCTTTTTACGTGCTGAAGGTAGGCGAAATGCTCCGAAACACTCCCAAACATCATTCTGGTTCCAATGGACTAGAATGGATGCTTCACAACTTTGGTACCCCGAAATAGTGCATTCAGGCTCGAACACAAGTTTTGCATCTTGTACGTGCCGAAGGTTAGTGAAATCATCTGAAACAGTCCCAATAATCATTTTGGGTCCAATGGACTAGAATGGATGCTTCACAACGTTAGTACCCCGAAATAGTGCATTCAGGCCCAAAACACATGTTTTGCATCTTTTTACGTGCTAAAGGTTAGCGAAATGCTCCGAAACACTCACAAACATCATTTTTGGTCCAATGGACTAGAACGGATGCTTCACAACTTTGGAACCCCGAAATAGTGCATTCAGGCTCGACCACAAGTTTTGCATCTTGTACGTGCCGAAGGTTAGTGGAATCACCTGAAACACTCCCAGACATCATTTTGGGTCTAATGGACTAGAATGGATGCTTCACAACGTTAGTTCCCCGAAATAGTGCATTTAGGCCCAAGACACAAGTTTTGCATCTTTTTACTTGCTGAAGGTTAGCGAAATGCTCCGAAACACACCCAAACATCATTTTGGGTCCAATGGACTAGAATGGATGCTTCACAACTTTGGTACCCCGAAATAGTGCATTCAGGCTCGAACACAAGTTTTGCATATTGTACGTGCCGAAGGTTAGTGAAATCATCTGAAACACTCCCAAACATCATTTTGGGTCCAATGGACTAGAATGGATGCTTCACAACGTTAGTACCCCGAAATAGTGCATTTAGGCCCAAAACACAAGTTTTGCATCTTTTTACGTGCTGAAGGTTAGCGAAATGCTCCGAAACACTCCCAAACATCATTTTGGGTCCAATGGACTAGAATGGTTGCTTCACAACTTTGGTACCCCGAAATAGCGCATTCAGGCTCGAACACAAGTTTTGCATCTTGTACGTGACGAAGGTTAGTGAAATCATTTGAAACACTCCCAAACATCATTTTGGGTCCAACGGACTAGAATGGATGCTTCACAAAGCTAGTACCCCGAAATAGTGCATTTAGGCCCAAAACATAAGTTTTGCATCTTTTTACGTGCTGAAGGTTAGCAAAATGCTCCAAAACACTCCCAAACATCATTTTTGGTCCAATGGACTAGAATGGATGCTTCACAACTTTGGTACCCCGAAATAGTGCATTCAGGCTCGAACACGAGGTTTGCATCTTGTACGTGCCGAAGGTTAGTGAAATCATCTGAAACACTCCCAAACATCATTTTGGGTCCAATGGACTAAAATGGATGCTTCACAACGTTAGTACCCCGAAATAGTGCATTTAGGTCCAAAACACAAGTTTTGCAACTTCTTACGTGCTGAAGGTATGCGAAATGCTCCGAAACACTCCCAAACATCATTTTGCGTCCAATGGACTAGAATGGATGCTTCACATCTTTGGTACCCCGAAATAGTGTATTCTGGCTCGAACACAAGTTTTGCATCTTGTACGTGCCGAAGGTTAGTGAAATCATCTGAAACACTCCCAAACATCATTTTGGGTCCAATGGACAAGAATGGATGCTTCACAACGTTAGTACCCCGAAATAGTGCATTTAGGCCCAAAACACAAGTTTTGCATCTTGTACGTGCCGAAGGTTAGTGAAATCATCCGAAACACTCCCAAACATCATTTTGGGTCCAATGGACTAGAATGGATGCTTCACAACTTTGGTACCCCGAAATAGTGCATTCAGGCTCGAACACAAGTTTTGCATCTTGTACGTGCCGAAGGTTAGTGAAATCATCTGAAACACTCCCAAACATCATTTTGGGTCCAATGGACTAGAATGAATGCTTCACAACGTTAGTACCCCGAAATAGTGCATTTAGGCCCAAAACACAAGTTTTGCACCTTTTTACGTGCTGAAGGTAGGCGAAATGCTTCGAAACACTCCCAAACATCATTTTGGGTCCAATGGACTAGAATGGATGCTTCACAACTTTGGTACTCTGAAATAGTGCATTCAGGCTCGAACACAAGTTTAGCATCTTGTACGTGCCGAAGGTTAGTGAAATCATTTGAAACACTCCCAAACATCATTTTGGGTCCAATGGACTAGAATGGATGCTTCACAACGTTAGTACCCCGAAATAGTGCATTTAGGCCCAAAACACAAGTTTTGCATCTTTTTACGTGCTAAAGGTTAGCGAAATGCTCCGAAACACTCCCAAACATCATTTTTGGTCCAATGGACTAGAATGGATGCTTCACAACATTGGTACCCCGAAATAGTGCATTCAGGCTCGAACACAAGTTTTGCATCTTGTACGTGACGAAGGTTAGTGAAATCATCTGAAACACTCCCAAACATCATTTTGGGTCCAATGGACTAGAATGGATGCTTCACAACGTTAGTACCTCGAAATAGTGCATTTAGGCCCAAAACACAAGTTTTGCATCTTTTTACGTGCTGAAGGTTAGCGAAATGCTCCAAAACAATCCCAAACATCATTTTGGGTCCAATGCACTAGAATGGTTGCTTCACAACTTTGGTACCCCGAAATAGCGCATTCAGCCTCGAACACAAGTTTTGCATCTTGTACGTGACGAAGGTTAGTGAAATCATTTGAAACACTCCCAAACATCATTTTGGGTCCAACGGACTAGAATGGATGCTTCACAAAGCTAGTACCCCGAAATAGTGCATTTAGGCCCAAAACATAAGTTTTGCATCTTTTTACGTGCTGAAGGTTAGCAAAATGCTCCAAAACACTCCCAAACATCATTTTTGGTCCAATGGACTAAAATGGATGCTTCACAACTTTGGTACCCCGAAATAGTGCATTCAGGCTCGAACACGAGGTTTGCATCTTGTACGTGCCGAAGGTTAGTGAAATCATCTGAAACACTCCCAAACATCATTTTGGGTCCAATGGACTAAAATGGATGCTTCACAACGTTAGTACCCCGAAATAGTGCATTTAGTCCCAAAACACAAGTTTTGCAACTTCTTACGTGCTGAAGGTATGCGAAATGCTCCGAAACACTCCCAAACATCATTTTGCGTCCAATGGACTAGAATGGATGCTTCACATCTTTGGTACCCCAAAATAGTGTATTCTGGCTCGAACACAAGTTTTGCATCTTGTACATGCCGAAGGTTAGTGAAATCATCTGAAACACTCCCAAACATCATTTTGGGTCCAATGGACAAGAATGGATGCTTCACAACGTTAGTACCCCGAAATAGTGCATTTAGGCCCAGAACACAAGTTTTGCATCTTTTTACGTGCTGAAGGTTAGCGAAATGCTCCGAAACACTCCCGAACATCATTTTTGGTCCAATGGACTAGAATGGATGCTTCACAACTTTGGTACCCCGAAATAGTGCATTCAGGCTCGAACACGAGGTTTGCATCTTGTACGTGCCGAAGGTTAGTGAAATCATCTGAAACACTCCCAAACATCATTTTGGGTCCAATGGACTAAAATGGATGCTTCACAACGTTAGTACCCCGAAATAGTGCATTTAGGCCCAAAACACAAGTTTTGCAACTTCTTACGTGCTGAAGGTATGCGAAATGCTCCGAAACACTCCCAAACATCATTTTGCGTCCAATGGACTAGAATGGATGCTTCACATCTTTGGTACCCCGAAATAGTGTATTCTGGCTCGAACACAAGTTTTGCATCTTGTACGTGCCGAAGGTTAGTGAAATCATCTGAAACACTCCCAAACATCATTTTGGGTCCAATGGACAAGAATGGATGCTTCACAACGTTAGTACCCCGAAATAGTGCATTTAGGCCCAAAACACAAGTTTTGCATCTTGTACGTGCCGAAGGTTAGTGAAATCATCCGAAACACTCCCAAACATCATTTTGGGTCCAATGGACTAGAATGGATGCTTCACAACTTTGGTACCCCGAAATAGTGCATTCAGGCTCGAACACAAGTTTTGCATCTTGTACGTGCCGAAGGTTAGTGAAATCATCTGAAACACTCCCAAACATCATTTTGGGTCCAATGGACTAGAATGAATGCTTCACAACGTTAGTACCCCGAAATAGTGCATTTAGGCCCAAAACACAAGTTTTGCACCTTTTTACGTGCTGAAGGTAGGCGAAATGCTCCGAAACACTCCCAAACATCATTTTGGGTCCAATGGACTAGAACGGATGCTTCACAACTTTGGTACTCTGAAATAGTGCATTCAGGCTCGAACACAAGTTTAGCATCTTGTACGTGCCGAAGGTTAGTGAAATCATTTGAAACACTCCCAAACATCATTTTGGGTCCAATGGACTAGAATGGATGCTTCACAACGTTAGTACCCCGAAATAGTGCATTTAGGCCCAAAACACAAGTTTTGCATCTTTTTACGTGCTAAAGGTTAGCGAAATGCTCCGAAACACTCCCAAACATCATTTTTGGTCCAATGGACTAGAATGGATGCTTCACAACATTGGTACCCCGAAATAGTGCATTCAGGCTCGAACACAAGTTTTGCATCTTGTACGTGACGAAGGTTAGTGAAATCATCTGAAACACTCCCAAACATCATTTTGGGTCCAATGGACTAGAATGGATGCTTCACAACGTTAGTACCCCGAAATAGTGCATTTAGGCCCAAAACACAAGTTTTGCATCTTTTTACGTGCTGAAGCTTAGCGAAATGCTCCAAAACAATCCCAAACATCATTTTGGGTCCAATGGACTAGAATGGTTGCTTCACAACTTTGGTACCCCGAAATAGCGCATTCAGCCTCGAACACAAGTTTTGCATCTTGTACGTGACGAAGGTTAGTGAAATCATTTGAAACACTCCCAAACATCATTTTGGGTCCAACGGACTAGAATGGATGCTTCACAAAGCTAGTACCCCGAAATAGTGCATTTAGGCCCAAAACATAAGTTTTGCATCTTTTTACGTGCTGAAGGTTAGCAAAATGCTCCAAAACACTCCCAAACATCATTTTTGGTCCAATGGACTAGAATGGATGCTTCACAACTTTGGTACCCCGAAATAGTGCATTCAGGCTCGAACACGAGGTTTGCATCTTGTACGTGCGGAAGGTTAGTGAAATCATCTGAAACACTCCCAAACATCATTTTGGGTCCAATGGACTAAAATGGATGCTTCACAACGTTAGTACCCCGAAATAGTGCATTTAGGCCCAAAACACAAGTTTTGCATCTTTTTACGTGCTGAAGGTAGGCGAAATGCTCCGAAACACTCCCAAACATCATTATGGGTCCAATGGACTAGAATGGATGTTCACAACTTTGGTACTCTGAAATAGTGCATTCAGGCTCGAACACAAGTTTAGCATCTTGTACGTGCCGAAGGTTAGTGAAATCATTTGAAACACTCCCAAACATCATTTTGGGTCCAATGGACTAGAATGGATGCTTCACAACGTTAGTACCCCGAAATAGTGCATTTAGGCCCAAAACACAAGTTTTGCATCTTTTTACGTGCTAAAGGTTAGCGAAATGCTTCGAAACACTCCCAAACATCATTTTGGGTCCAATGGACTAGAATGGATGCTTCACAACTTTGGTACTCTGAAATAGTGCATTCAGGCTCGAACACAAGTTTAGCATCTTGTACGTGCCGAAGGTTAGTGAAATCATTTGAAACACTCCCAAACATCATTTTGGGTCCAATGGACTAGAATGGATGCTTCACAACGTTAGTACCCCGAAATAGTGCATTTAGGCCCAAAACACAAGTTTTGCATCTTTTTACGTGCTAAAGGTTAGCGAAATGCTCCGAAACACTCCCAAACATCATTTTTGGTCCAATGGACTAGAATGGATGCTTCACAACATTGGTACCCCGAAATAGTGCATTCAGGCTCGAACACAAGTTTTGCATCTTGTACGTGACGAAGGTTAGTGAAATCATCTGAAACACTCCCAAACATCATTTTGGGTCCAATGGACTAGAATGGATGCTTCACAACGTTAGTACCTCGAAATAGTGCATTTAGGCCCAAAACACAAGTTTTGCATCTTTTTACGTGCTGAAGGTTAGCGAAATGCTCCAAAACAATCCCAAACATCATTTTGGGTCCAATGCACTAGAATGGTTGCTTCACAACTTTGGTACCCCGAAATAGCGCATTCAGCCTCGAACACAAGTTTTGCATCTTGTACGTGACGAAGGTTAGTGAAATCATTTGAAACACTCCCAAACATCATTTTGGGTCCAACGGACTAGAATGGATGCTTCACAAAGCTAGTACCCCGAAATAGTGCATTTAGGCCCAAAACATAAGTTTTGCATCTTTTTACGTGCTGAAGGTTAGCAAAATGCTCCAAAACACTCCCAAACATCATTTTTGGTCCAATGGACTAAAATGGATGCTTCACAACTTTGGTACCCCGAAATAGTGCATTCAGGCTCGAACACGAGGTTTGCATCTTGTACGTGCCGAAGGTTAGTGAAATCATCTGAAACACTCCCAAACATCATTTTGGGTCCAATGGACTAAAATGGATGCTTCACAACGTTAGTACCCCGAAATAGTGCATTTAGTCCCAAAACACAAGTTTTGCAACTTCTTACGTGCTGAAGGTATGCGAAATGCTCCGAAACACTCCCAAACATCATTTTGCGTCCAATGGACTAGAATGGATGCTTCACATCTTTGGTACCCCAAAATAGTGTATTCTGGCTCGAACACAAGTTTTGCATCTTGTACATGCCGAAGGTTAGTGAAATCATCTGAAACACTCCCAAACATCATTTTGGGTCCAATGGACAAGAATGGATGCTTCACAACGTTAGTACCCCGAAATAGTGCATTTAGGCCCAGAACACAAGTTTTGCATCTTTTTACGTGCTGAAGGTTAGCGAAATGCTCCGAAACACTCCCGAACATCATTTTTGGTCCAATGGACTAGAATGGATGCTTCACAACTTTGGTACCCCGAAATAGTGCATTCAGGCTCGAACACGAGGTTTGCATCTTGTACGTGCCGAAGGTTAGTGAAATCATCTGAAACACTCCCAAACATCATTTTGGGTCCAATGGACTAAAATGGATGCTTCACAACGTTAGTACCCCGAAATAGTGCATTTAGGCCCAAAACACAAGTTTTGCAACTTCTTACGTGCTGAAGGTATGCGAAATGCTCCGAAACACTCCCAAACATCATTTTGCGTCCAATGGACTAGAATGGATGCTTCACATCTTTGGTACCCCGAAATAGTGTATTCTGGCTCGAACACAAGTTTTGCATCTTGTACGTGCCGAAGGTTAGTGAAATCATCTGAAACACTCCCAAACATCATTTTGGGTCCAATGGACAAGAATGGATGCTTCACAACGTTAGTACCCCGAAATAGTGCATTTAGGCCCAAAACACAAGTTTTGCATCTTGTACGTGCCGAAGGTTAGTGAAATCATCCGAAACACTCCCAAACATCATTTTGGGTCCAATGGACTAGAATGGATGCTTCACAACTTTGGTACCCCGAAATAGTGCATTCAGGCTCGAACACAAGTTTTGCATCTTGTACGTGCCGAAGGTTAGTGAAATCATCTGAAACACTCCCAAACATCATTTTGGGTCCAATGGACTAGAATGAATGCTTCACAACGTTAGTACCCCGAAATAGTGCATTTAGGCCCAAAACACAAGTTTTGCACCTTTTTACGTGCTGAAGGTAGGCGAAATGCTCCGAAACACTCCCAAACATCATTTTGGGTCCAATGGACTAGAACGGATGCTTCACAACTTTGGTACTCTGAAATAGTGCATTCAGGCTCGAACACAAGTTTAGCATCTTGTACGTGCCGAAGGTTAGTGAAATCATTTGAAACACTCCCAAACATCATTTTGGGTCCAATGGACTAGAATGGATGCTTCACAACGTTAGTACCCCGAAATAGTGCATTTAGGCCCAAAACACAAGTTTTGCATCTTTTTACGTGCTAAAGGTTAGCGAAATGCTCCGAAACACTCCCAAACATCATTTTTGGTCCAATGGACTAGAATGGATGCTTCACAACATTGGTACCCCGAAATAGTGCATTCAGGCTCGAACACAAGTTTTGCATCTTGTACGTGACGAAGGTTAGTGAAATCATCTGAAACACTCCCAAACATCATTTTGGGTCCAATGGACTAGAATGGATGCTTCACAACGTTAGTACCCCGAAATAGTGCATTTAGGCCCAAAACACAAGTTTTGCATCTTTTTACGTGCTGAAGGTTAGCGAAATGCTCCAAAACAATCCCAAACATCATTTTGGGTCCAATGGACTAGAATGGTTGCTTCACAACTTTGGTACCCCGAAATAGCGCATTCAGCCTCGAACACAAGTTTTGCATCTTGTACGTGACGAAGGTTAGTGAAATCATTTGAAACACTCCCAAACATCATTTTGGGTCCAACGGACTAGAATGGATGCTTCACAAAGCTAGTACCCCGAAATAGTGCATTTAGGCCCAAAACATAAGTTTTGCATCTTTTTACGTGCTGAAGGTTAGCAAAATGCTCCAAAACACTCCCAAACATCATTTTTGGTCCAATGGACTAGAATGGATGCTTCACAACTTTGGTACCCCGAAATAGTGCATTCAGGCTCGAACACGAGGTTTGCATCTTGTACGTGCCGAAGGTTAGTGAAATCATCTGAAACACTCCCAAACATCATTTTGGGTCCAATGGACTAAAATGGATGCTTCACAACGTTAGTACCCCGAAATAGTGCATTTAGGCCCAAAACACAAGTTTTACAACTTCTTACGTGCTGAAGGTATGCGAAATGCTCCGAAACACTCCCAAACATCATTTTGCGTCCAATGGACTAGAATGGATGCTTCACATCTTTGGTACCCCGAAATAGTGTATTCTGGCTCGAACACAAGTTTTGCATCTTGTACGTGCCGAAGGTTAGTGAAATCATCTGAAACACTCCCAAACATCATTTTGGGTCCAATGGACAAGAATGGATGCTTCACAACGTTAGTACCCCGAAATAGTGCATTTAGGCCCAAAACACAAGTTTTGCATCTTGTACGTGCCGAAGGTTAGTGAAATCATCCGAAACACTCCCAAACATCATTTTGGGTCCAATGGACTAGAATGGATGCTTCACAACTTTGGTACCCCGAAATAGTGCATTCAGGCTCGAACACAAGTTTTGCATCTTGTACGTGCCGAAGGTTAGTGAAATCATCTGAAACACTCCCAAACATCATTTTGGGTCCAATGGACTAGAATGAATGCTTCACAACGTTAGTACCCCGAAATAGTGCATTTAGGCCCAAAACACAAGTTTTGCATCTTTTTACGTGCTGAAGGTAGGCGAAATGCTCCGAAACACTCCCAAACATCATTTTGGGTCCAATGGACTAGAATGGATGCTTCACAACTTTGGTACTCTTAAATAGTGCATTCAGGCTCGAACACAAGTTTAGCATCTTGTACGTGCCGAAGGTTAGTGAAATCATTTGAAACACTCCCAAACATCATTTTGGGTCCAATGGACTAGAATGGATGCTTCACAACGTTAGTACCCCGAAATAGTGCATTTAGGCCCAAAACACAAGTTTTGCATCTTTTTACGTGCTAAAGGTTAGCGAAATGCTCCGAAACACTCCCAAACATCATTTTTGGTCCAATGGACTAGAATGGATGCTTCACAACATTGGTACCCCGAAATAGTGCATTCAGGCTCGAACACAAGTTTTGCATCTTGTACGTGACGAAGGTTAGTGAAATCATCTGAAACACTCCCAAACATCATTTTGGGTCCAATGGACTAGAATGGATGCTTCACAACGTTAGTACCCCGAAATAGTGCATTTAGGCCCAAAACACAAGTTTTGCATCTTTTTACGTGCTGAAGGTTAGCGAAATGCTCCAAAACAATCCCAAACATCATTTTGGGTCCAATGGACTAGAATGGTTGCTTCACAACTTTGGTACCCCGAAATAGCGCATTCAGCCTCGAACACAAGTTTTGCATCTTGTACGTGACGAAGGTTAGTGAAATCATTTGAAACACTCCCAAACATCATTTTGGGTCCAACGGACTAGAATGGATGCTTCACAAAGCTAGTACCCCGAAATAGTGCATTTAGGCCCAAAACATAAGTTTTGCATCTTTTTACGTGCTGAAGGTTAGCAAAATGCTCCAAAACACTCCCAAACATCATTTTTGGTCCAATGGACTAGAATGGATGCTTCACAACTTTGGTACCCCGAAATAGTGCATTCAGGCTCGAACACGAGGTTTGCATCTTGTACGTGCCGAAGGTTAGTGAAATCATCTGAAACACTCCCAAACATCATTTTGGGTCCAATGGACTAAAATGGATGCTTCACAACGTTAGTACCCCGAAATAGTGCATTTAGGCCCAAAACACAAGTTTTGCAACTTCTTACGTGCTGAAGGTATGCGAAATGCTCCGAAACACTCCCAAACATCATTTTGCGTCCAATGGACTAGAATGGATGCTTCACATCTTTGGTACCCCGAAATAGTGTATTCTGGCTCGAACACAAGTTTTGCATCTTGTACGTGCCGAAGGTTAGTGAAATCATCTGAAACACTCCCAAACATCATTTTGGGTCCAATGGACAAGAATGGATGCTTCACAACGTTAGTACCCCGAAATAGTGCATTTAGGCCCAAAACACAAGTTTTGCATCTTGTACGTGCCGAAGGTTAGTGAAATCATCCGAAACACTCCCAAACATCATTTTGGGTCCAATGGACTAGAATGGATGCTTCACAACTTTGGTACCCCGAAATAGTGCATTCAGGCTCGAACACAAGTTTTGCATCTTGTACGTGCCGAAGGTTAGTGAAATCATCTGAAACACTCCCAAACATCATTTTGGGTCCAATGGACTAGAATGAATGCTTCACAACGTTAGTACCCCGAAATAGTGCATTTAGGCCCAAAACACAAGTTTTGCATCTTTTTACGTGCTGAAGGTAGGCGAAATGCTCCGAAACACTCCCAAACATCATTTTGGGTCCAATGGACTAGAATGGATGCTTCACAACTTTGGTACTCTGAAATAGTGCATTCAGGCTCGAACACAAGTTTAGCATCTTGTACGTGCCGAAGGTTAGTGAAATCATTTGAAACACTCCCAAACATCATTTTGGGTCCAATGGACTAGAATGGATGCTTCACAACGTTAGTACCCCGAAATAGTGCATTTAGGCCCAAAACACAAGTTTTGCATCTTTTTACGTGCTAAAGGTTAGCGAAATGCTCCGAAACACTCCCAAACATCATTTTTGGTCCAATGGACTAGAATGGATGCTTCACAACATTGGTACCCCGAAATAGTGCATTCAGGCTCGAACACAAGTTTTGCATCTTGTACGTGACGAAGGTTAGTGAAATCATCTGAAACACTCCCAATCATCATTTTGGGTCCAATGGACTAGAATGGATGCTTCACAACGTTAGTACCCCAAAATAGTGCATTTAGGCCCAAAACACAAGTTTTGCATCTTTTTACGTGCTGAAGGTTAGCGAAATGCTCCAAAACAATCCCAAACATCATTTTGGGTCCAATGGACTAGAATGGTTGCTTCACAACTTTGGTACCCCGAAATAGCGCATTCAGCCTCGAACACAAGTTTTGCATCTTGTACGTGACGAAGGTTAGTGAAATCATTTGAAACACTCCCAAACATCATTTTGGGTCCAACGGACTAGAATGGATGCTTCACAAAGCTAGTACCCCGAAATAGTGCATTTAGGCCCAAAACATAAGTTTTGCATCTTTTTACGTGCTGAAGGTTAGCAAAATGCTCCAAAACACTCCCAAACATCATTTTTGGTCCAATGGACTAGAATGGATGCTTCACAACTTTGGTACCCCGAAATAGTGCATTCAGGCTCGAACACGAGGTTTGCATCTTGTACGTGCCGAAGGTTAGTGAAATCATCTGAAACACTCCCAAACATCATTTTGGGTCCAATGGACTAAAATGGATGCTTCACAACGTTAGTACCCCGAAATAGTGCATTTAGGCCCAAAACACAAGTTTTGCAACTTCTTACGTGCTGAAGGTATGCGAAATGCTCCGAAACACTCCCAAACATCATTTTGCGTCCAATGGACTAGAATGGATGCTTCACATCTTTGGTTCCCCGAAATAGTGTATTCTGGCTCGAACACAAGTTTTGCATCTTGTACGTGCCGAAGGTTAGTGAAATCATCTGAAACACTCCCAAACATCATTTTGGGTCCAATGGACAAGAATGGATGCTTCACAACGTTAGTACCCCGAAATAGTGCATTTAGGCCCAAAACACAAGTTTTGCATCTTGTACGTGCCGAAGGTTAGTGAAATCATCCGAAACACTACCAAACATCATTTTGGGTCCAATGGACTAGAATGGATGCTTCACAACTTTGGTACCCCGAAATAGTGCATTCAGGCTCGAACACAAGTTTTGCATCTTGTACGTGCCGAAGGTTAGTGAAATCATCTGAAACACTCCCAAACATCATTTTGGGTCCAATGGACTAGAATGAATGCTTCACAACGTTAGTACCCCGAAATAGTGCATTTAGGCCCAAAACACAAGTTTTGCATCTTTTTACGTGCTGAAGGTAGGCGAAATGCTCCGAAACACTCCCAAACATCATTTTGGGTCCAATGGACTAGAATGGATGCTTCACAACTTTGGTACTCTGAAATAGTGCATTCAGGCTCGAACACAAGTTTAGCATCTTGTACGTGCCGAAGGTTAGTGAAATCATTTGAAACACTCCCAAACATCATTTTGGGTCCAATGGACTAGAATGGATGCTTCACAACGTTAGTACCCCGAAATAGTGCATTTAGGCCCAAAACACAAGTTTTGCATCTTTTTACGTGCTAAAGGTTAGCGAAATGCTCCGAAACACTCCCAAACATCATTTTTGGTCCAATGGACTAGAATGGATGCTTCACAACATTGGTACCCCGAAATAGTGCATTCAGGCTCGAACACAAGTTTTGCATCTTGTACGTGACGAAGGTTAGTGAAATCATCTGAAACACTCCCAAACATCATTTTGGGTCCAATGGACTAGAATGGATGCTTCACAACGTTAGTACCCCGAAATAGTGCATTTAGGCCCAAAACACAAGTTTTGCATCTTTTTACGTGCTGAAGGTTAGCGAAATGCTCCAAAACAATCCCAAACATCATTTTGGGTCCAATGGACTAGAATGGTTGCTTCACAACTTTGGTACCCCGAAATAGCGCATTCAGCCTCGAACACAAGTTTTGCATCTTGTACGTGACGAAGGTTAGTGAAATCATTTGAAACACTCCCAAACATCATTTTGGGTCCAACGGACTAGAATGGATGCTTCACAAAGCTAGTACCCCGAAATAGTGCATTTAGGCCCAAAACATAAGTTTTGCATCTTTTTACGTGCTGAAGGTTAGCAAAATGCTCCAAAACACTCCCAAACATCATTTTTGGTCCAATGGACTAGAATGGATGCTTCACAACTTTGGTACCCCGAAATAGTGCATTCAGGCTCGAACACGAGGTTTGCATCTTGTACGTGCCGAAGGTTAGTGAAATCATCTGAAACACTCCCAAACATCATTTTGGGTCCAATGGACTAAAATGGATGCTTCACAACGTTAGTACCCCGAAATAGTGCATTTAGGCCCAAAACACAAGTTTTGCAACTTCTTACGTGCTGAAGGTGTGCGAAATGCTCCGAAACACTCCCAAACATCATTTTGCGTCCAATGGACTAGAATGGATGCTTCACATCTTTGGTACCCCGAAATAGTGCATTCAGGCTCGAACACAAGTTTTGCATCTTGTACGTGCCGAAGGTTAGTGAAATCATTTGAAACACTCCCAAACATCATTTTGGGTCCAATGGACTAGAATGGATGCTTCACAACGTTAGTACCCCGAAATAGTGCATTTAGGCCCAAAACACAAGTTTTGCATCTTTTTACGTGCTGAAGGTTAGCGAAATGCTCCGAAACACTCCCAAACATCATTTTGGGTCCAATGGACTAGAATGGATGCTTCACAACTTTGGTACCCCGAAATAGTGCATTCAGGCTCGAACACAAGTTTTGCATCTTGTACGTGCCGAAGGTTAGTGAAATCATCTGAAACACTCCCAAACATCATTTTGGGTCCAATGGACTAGAATGGATGCTTCACAACGTTAGTACCCCGAAATAGTGCATTTAGGCCCAAAACACAAGTTTTGCATCTTTTTACGTGCTGAAGGTTAGCGAAATGCTCCGAAACACTCCCAAACATCATTTTGGGTCCAATGGACTAGAATGGATGCTTCACAACTTTGGTACTCTGAAATAGTGCATTCAGGCTCGAACACAAGTTTAGCATCTTGTACGTGCCGAAGGTTAGTGAAATCATTTGAAACACTCCCAAACATCATTTTGGGTCCAATGGACTAGAATGGATGCTTCACAACGTTAGTACCCCGAAATAGTGCATTTAGGCCCAAAACACAAGTTTTGCATCTTTTTACGTGCTAAAGGTTAGCGAAATGCTCCGAAACACTCCCAAACATCATTTTTGGTCCAATGGACTAGAATGGATGCTTCACAACATTGGTACCCCGAAATAGTGCATTCAGGCTCGAACACAAGTTTTGCATCTTGTACGTGACGAAGGTTAGTGAAATCATCTGAAACACTCCCAAACATCATTTTGGGTCCAATGGACTAGAATGGATGCTTCACAACGTTAGTACCCCGAAATAGTGCATTTAGGCCCAAAACACAAGTTTTGCATCTTTTTACGTGCTGAAGGTTAGCGAAATGCTCCAAAACAATCCCAAACAACATTTTGGGTCCAATGGACTAGAATGGATGCTTCACAACTTTGGTACTCTGAAATAGTGCATTCAGCCTCGAACACAAGTTTTGCATCTTGTACGTGCCGAAGGTTAGTGAAATCATTTGAAACACTCCCAAACATCATTTTGGGTCCAACGGAATAGAATGGATGCTTCACAAAGCTAGTACCCCGAAATAGTGCATTTAGGCCCAAAACACAAGTTTTGCATCTTTTTACGTGCTGAAGGTTAGCGAAATGCTCCAAAACACTCCCAAACATCATTTTTGGTCCAATGGACTAGAATGGATGCTTCACAATGTTAGTACCCCGAAATAGTGCATTCAGGATCGAACACAAGTTTTGCATCTTGTACGTGCCGAAGGTTAGTGAAATCATCTGAAACACTCCCAAACATCATTTTGGGTCCAATGGACTAGAATGGATGCTTCACAATGTTAGTACCCCGAAATAGTGCACTTAGGCCCAAAACACAAGTTTTGCATCTTTTTACGTGCTGAAGGTAGGCGAAATGCTCCGAAACACTCCCAAACATCATTTTGCGTCCAATGGACTAGAATGGATGCTTCACATCTTTGGTACCCCGAAATAGTGTATTCTGGCTCGAACACAAGTTTTGCATCTTGTACGTGCCGAAGGTTAGTGAAATCATCTGAAACACTCCCAAACATCATTTTGGGTCCAATGGACAAGAATGGATGCTTCAAAACGTTAGTACCCCGAAATAGAGCATTTAGGCCCAAAACACAAGTTTTGCATCTTGTACGTGCCGAAGGTTAGTGAAATCATCCGAAACACTCCCAAACATCATTTTGGGTCCAATGGACTAGAATGGATGCTTCACAACTTTGGTACCCCGAAATAGTGCATTCAGGCTCGAAAGCATCTTGTACGTGCCGAAGGTTAGTGAAATCATCTGAAACACTCCCAAACATCATTTTGGGTCCAATGGACTAGAATGAATGCTTCACAACGTTAGTACCCCGAAATAGTGCTTTTAGGCCCAAAACACAAGTTTTGCATCTTTTTACGTGCTGAAGGTAGGCGAAATGCTCCGAAACACTCCCAAACATCATTTTGCGTCCAATGGACTAGAATGGATGCTTCACAACTTTGGTACTCTGAAATAGTGCATTCAGGCTCGAACACAAGTTTAGCATCTTGTACGTGCCGAAGGTTAGTGAAATCATCTGAAACACTCCCAAACATCATTTTGGGTCCAATGGACTAGAATGGATGCTTCACAACGTCAGTACCACGAAATAGTCCATTTAGGCCCAAAACACAAGTTTTGCATCTTTTTACGTGCTGAAGGTAGGCGAAATGCTCCGAAACACTCCCAAACATCATTTTGGGTCCAATGGACGAGAATGGATGCTTCGCAACTTTTGTACCCCGAAATAGTGCATTCAGGCTCGAACACATGTTTTGCATCTTGTACGTGCCGAAGGTTAGTGAAATCATCTGAAACACTCCCAAACATCATTTTGGGTCCAATGGACTAGAATGAATGCTTCACAACGTTAGTACCCCGAAATAGTGCATTTAGGCCCAAAACACAAGTTTTGCATCTTTTTACGTGCTGAAGGTTAGCGAAATGCTCCGAAACACTCCCAAACATCATTTTTGGTCCAATGGACTAGAATGGATGCTTCACAACTTTGGTACCCCGAAATAGTGCATTCAGGCTCGAACACAAGTTTTGCATCTTGTACGTGCCGAAGGTTAGTGAAATCATCTGAAACACTCCCAAACATCATTTTGGGTCCAATGGACTAGAATGGATGCTTCACAACGTTAGTACCCCGAAATAGTGCATTTAGGCCCAAAACACAAGTTTTGCATCTTTTTACGTGCTGAAGGTTAGCGAAATGCTCCGAAACACTCCCAAACATCATTTTGGGTCCAATGGACTAGAATGGATGCTTCACAACTTTGGTACCCCCAAATAGTGCATTCAGCCTCGAAAGCATCTTGTACGTGCCGAAGGTTAGTGAAATCATCTGAGACACGGCCAAACATCATTTTGGGTCCAATGGACTAGAATGGATGCTTCACAACGTTAGTACCACGAAATAGTGCACTTAGGCCCAAAACACAAGTTTTGCATCTTTTTACGTGCTGAAAGTTAGCGAAATGCTCCGAAACACTCCCGAACATCATTTTAGGTCCAATGGACTAGAATGGATGCTTCACAACTTTGGTACTCTGAAATAGTGCATTCAGGCTCGAACACAAGTTTTGCATCTTGTACGTGCCGAAGGTTAGTGAAATCATCTGAAACACTCCCAAACATCATTTTGGGTCCAATGGACTAGAATGGATGCTTCACAACGTTAGTACCCCGAAATAGTGCATTTAGGCCCAAAACACAAGTTTTGCATCTTTTTACGTGCTGAAGGTTAGCGAAATGCTCCGAAACACTCCCAAACATCATTTTTGGTCCAATGGACTAGAATGGATGCTTCACAACTTTGGTACCCCGAAATAGTGCATTCAGGCTCGAACACAAGTTTTGCATCTTGTACGTGCCGAAGGTTAGTGAAATCATCTGAAACACTCCCAAACATCATTTTGGGTCCAATGGACTAGAATGGATGCTTCACAACGTTAGTACCCCGAAATAGTGCATTTAGGCCCAAAACACAAGTTTTGCATCTTTTTCCGCGCTGAAGGTTAGCGAAATGCTCCAAAACAATCCCAAACATCCTTTTGGGTCCAATGGACTAGAATGGAAGCTTCACAACTTTGGTACTCTGAAATAGTGCATTCAGCCTCGAACACAAGTTTTGCATCTTGTACGTGCCGAAGGTTAGTGAAATCATCTGAAACACTCCCAAACATCATTTTGGGTCCAATGGACTAGAATGGATGCTTCACAATGTTAGTACCCCGAAATAGTGCACTTAGGCCCAAAACACAAGTTTTGCATCTTTTTACGTGCTGAAGGTTAGCGAAATGCTCCGAAACACTCCCAAACATAATTTTTGGTCCCATGGACTAGAATGGATGCTTCACAACTTTGGTACACCGAAATAGTGCATTCAGGCTCGAACACAAGTTTTGCATCTTGTACGTGCCGAAGGTTAGTGAAATCATCTGAAACACTCCCAAACATCATTTTGGGTCCAATGGACTAGAATGGATGCTTCACAACGTTAGTACCCCGAAATAGTGCATTTAGGCCCAAAACACAAGTTTTGCATCTTTTTACGTGCTGAAGGTTAGCGAAATGCTCCGAAACACTCCCAAACATCATTTTGGGTCCAATGGACTAGAATGGATGCTTCACAACTTTGGTACTCTGAAATAGTGCATTCAGGCTCGAACACAAGTTTAGCATCTTGTACGTGCCGAAGGTTAGTGAAATCATTTGAAACACTCCCAAACATCATTTTGGGTCCAATGGACTAGAATGGATGCTTCACAACGTTAGTACCCCGAAATAGTGCATTTAGGCCCAAAACACAAGTTTTGCATCTTTTTACGTGCTAAAGGTTAGCGAAATGCTCCGAAACACTCCCAAACATCATTTTTGGTCCAATGGACTAGAATGGATGCTTCACAACATTGGTACCCCGAAATAGTGCATTCAGGCTCGAACACAAGTTTTGCATCTTGTACGTGACGAAGGTTAGTGAAATCATCTGAAACACTCCCAAACATCATTTTGGGTCCAACGACCTAGAATGGATGCTTCACAAAGTTAGTACCCCGAAATAGTGCATTTAGGCCCAAAACACAAGTTTTGCATCTTTTTACGTGCTGAAGGTTAGCGAAATGCTCCAAAACAATCCCAAACATCATTTTTGGTCCAATGGACTAGAATGGATGCTTCACAACTTTGGTACCCCGAAATAGTGCATTCAGCCTCGAACACAAGTTTTGCATCTTGTACGTGCCGAAGGTTAGTGAAATCATCTAAAACACTGCCAAACATCATTTTGGGTCCAATGGACTAGAATGGATGCTTCACAACGTTAGTACCCCGAAATAGTGCACTTAGGCCCAAAACACAAGTTTTGCATCTTTTTACGTGCTGAAGGTTAGCGAAATGCTCCGAAACACTCCCAAACATCATTTTTGGTCCCATGGACTAGAATGGATGCTTCACAACTTTGGTATCCAGAAATAGTGCATTCAGGCTCGAACACAAGTTTTGCATCTTGTACGTGCCGAAGGTTAGCGAAATCATCTGAAACACTCCCAAACATCATTTTGGGTCCAATGGACTAGAATGGATGCTTCACAACGTTAGTACCCCGAACTAGTGCATTTAGGCCCAAAACACAAGTTTTGCATCTTTTTACGTGCTGAAGGTGAGCGAAATGCTCCGAAACACTCCCAAACATCATTTTGGGTCCAATGGACTAGAATGGATGCTTCACAACTTTGGTACTCCGAAATAGTACATTTAGGCTCGAACACAAGTTTAGCATCTTGTACGTGCCGAAGGTTAGTGAAATCATCCGAAACACTCCCAAACATCATTTTGGGTCCAATGGACTAGAATGAATGCTTCACAACTTTGGTACCCCGAAATAGTGCAGTTAGTCCCGAAGCACAAGTTTTGAATCTTTTTATGTGCTGAAGGTCAGCGAAATGCTCTGAAACACTCCAAACATCATTTTTGGTCTAATGGACTAGAATGGATGCTTCACAACTTTGGTACCCCGAAATAGTGCATTCAGGCTCGAACACAAATTTTGCATCTTGTACGTGCCGAAGGTTAGTGAAATCATCTGAAACACTCCCAAACATCATTTTGGGTCCAATGGACTAGAATGGATGCTTCACAACGTCAGTACCACGAAATAGTCCATTTAGGCCCAAAACACAAGTTTTGCATCTTTTTACGTGCTGAAGGTAGGCGAAATGCTCCGAAACACTCCCAAACATCATTTTGGGTCCAATGGACGAGAATGGATGCTTCGCAACTTTTGTACCCCGAAATAGTGCATTCAGGCTCGAACACAAGTTTTGCATCTTGTACGTGCCGAAGGTTAGTGAAATCATCTGAGACACGGCCAAACATCATTTTGGGTCCAATGGACTAGAATGGATGCTTCACAACGTTAGTACCACGAAATAGTGCACTTAGGCCCAAAACACAAGTTTTGCATCTTTTTACGTGCTGAAGGTTAGCGAAATGCTCCGAAACACTCCCAAACATAATTTTTGGTCCCATGGACTAGAATGGATGCTTCACAACTTTGGTACACCGAAATAGTGCATTCAGGCTCGAACACAAGTTTTGCATCTTGTACGTGCCGAAGGTTAGTGAAATCATCTGAAACACTCCCAAACATCATTTTGGGTCCAATGGACTAGAATGGATGCTTCACAACGTTAGTACCCCGAAATATTGCATTTAGGCCCAAAACACAAGTTTTGCATCTTTTTACGTGCTGAAGGTTAGCGAAATGCTCCGAAACACTCCCAAACATCATTTTGGTTCCAATGGACTAGAATGGATGCTTCACAACTTTGGTACCCCGAAATAGTGCATTCAGCCTCGAACACAAGTTTTGCATCTTGTACGTGCCGAAGGTTAGTAAAATCATCTGAAACACTGCCAAACATCATTTTGGGTCCAATGGACTAGAATGGATGCTTCACAATGTTAGTACCCCGAAATAGTGCACTTAGGCCCAAAACACAAGTTTTGCATCTTTTTACGTGCTGAAGGTTAGCGAAATGCTCCGAAACACTCCCAAACATAATTTTTGGTCCCATGGACTAGAATGGATGCTTCACAACTTTGGTACACCGAAATAGTGCATTCAGGCTCGAACACAAGTTTTGCATCTTGTACGTGCCGAAGGTTAGTAAAATCATCTGAAACACTGCCAAACATCATTTTGGGTCCAATGGACTAGAATGGATGCTTCACAATGTTAGTACCCCGAAATAGTGCACTTAGGCCCAAAACACAAGTTTTGCATCTTTTTACGTGCTGAAGGTTAGCGAAATGCTCCGAAACACTCCCAAACATAATTTTTGGTCCCATGGACTAGAATGGATGCTTCACAACTTTGGTACACCGAAATAGTGCATTCAGCCTCGAACACAAGTTTTGCATCTTGTACGTGCCGAAGGTTAGTAAAATCATCTGAAACACTGCCAAACATCATTTTGGGTCCAATGGACTAGAATGGATGCTTCACAATGTTAGTACCCCGAAATAGTGCACTTAGGCCCAAAACACAAGTTTTGCATCTTTTTACGTGCTGAAGGTTAGCGAAATGCTCCGAAACACTCCCAAACATAATTTTTTTCCCATGGACTAGAATGGATGCTTCACAACTTTGGTACACCGAAATAGTGCATTCAGGCTCGAACACAAGTTTTGCATCTTGTACGTGCCGAAGGTTAGTAAAATCATCTGAAACACTGCCAAACATCATTTTGGGTCCAGTGGACTAGAATGGATGCTTCACAATGTTAGTACCACGAAATAGTGCACTTAGGCCCAAAACACAAGTTTTGCATCTTTTTACGTGCTGAAGGTTAGCGAAATGCTCCGAAACACTCCCAAACATCATTTTTGGTCCCATGGACTTGAATGGATGCTTCACAACTTTGGTACCTCGAAATAGTGCATTCAGGCTCGTACACAAGTTTTGCATCTTGTACGTGCCGAAGGTTAGTGAAATCATCTGAAACACTCCCAAGCATCATTTTGGGTCCAATGGACTAGAATGGATGCTTCACAACGTTAGTACCCCGAAATAGTGCTTTTAGGCCCAAAACACAAGTTTTGCATCTTTTTACGTGTTGAAGGTTAGCGAAATGCTCCGAAACACTCCCAAACATCATTTTGGGTCCAATGGACTAGACTGGATGCTTCACAACTGGTACTCCGAAATAGTGCATTCAGGCTCGAACACAAGTTTAGCATCTTGTACGTGCCGAAGGTTAGTGAAATCATCTGAAACACTCGCAAACATCATTTTGGGTCCAATGGACTAGAATGGATGCTTCGCAACTTTGGTACCCCGAAATAGTGTATTTAGGCCCAAAACACAAGTTTTGCATCTTGTACGTGACGAAGGTTAGTGAAATCATTTGAAACACTCCCAAACATGATTTTGGGTCCAACGGACTAGAATGGATGCCTCACAAAGCTAGTACCCCGAAATAGTGCATTCAGGCTCGAACACAAGTTTTGCATCTTGTACGTGCCGAAGGTTAGTGAAATCATCTGAAACACTCCCAAACATCATTTTGGGTCCAATGGACTAGAATGGATGCTTCACAACGTTAGTACCCCGAAATAGTCCATTTAGGCCCAAAACACAAGTTTTGCATCTTTTTACGTGCTGAAGGTAGGCGAAATGCTCCGAAACACTCCCAAACATCATTTTGGGTCCAATGGACGAGAATGGATGCTTCGCAACTTTTGTACCCCGAAATAGTGCATTCAGGCTCGAACACAAGTTTTGCATCTTGTACGTGCCGAAGGTTAGTGAAATCATCTGAGACACGGCCAAACATCATTTTGGGTCCAATGGATTAGAATGGATGCTTCACAACGTTAGTACCACGAAATAGTGCACTTAGGCCCAAAACACAAGTTTTGCATCTTTTTACGTGCTGAAGGTTAGCGAAATGCTCCGAAACACTCCCAAACATAATTTTTCGTCCCATGGACTAGAATGGATGCTTCACAACTTTGGTACACCGAAATAGTGCATTCAGGCTCGAACACAAGTTTTGCATCTTGTACGTGCCGAAGGTTAGTGAAATCATCTGAAACACTCCCAAACATCATTTTGGGTCCAATGGACTAGAATGGATGCTTCACAACGTTAGTACCCCGAAATATTGCATTTAGGCCCAAAACACAAGTTTTGCATCTTTTTACGTGCTGAAGGTTAGCGAAATGCTCCGAAACACTCCCAAACATCATTTTGGTTCCAATGGACTAGAATGGATGCTTCACAACTTTGGTACCCCGAAATAGTGCATTCAGCCTCGAACACAAGTTTTGCATCTTGTACGTGCCGAAGGTTAGTAAAATCATCTGAAACACTGCCAAACATCATTTTGGGTCCAATGGACTAGAATGGATGCTTCACAATGTTAGTACCCCGAAATAGTGCACTTAGGCCCAAAACACAAGTTTTGCATCTTTTTACGTGCTGAAGGTTAGCGAAATGCTCCGAAACACTCCCAAACATAATTTTTGGTCCCATGGACTAGAATGGATGCTTCACAACTTTGGTACACCGAAATAGTGCATTCAGGCTCGAACACAAGTTTTGCATCTTGTACGTGCCGAAGGTTAGTAAAATCATCTGAAACACTGCCAAACATCATTTTGGGTCCAATGGACTAGAATGGATGCTTCACAATGTTAGTACCCCGAAATAGTGCACTTAGGCCCAAAACACAAGTTTTGCATCTTTTTACGTGCTGAAGGTTAGCGAAATGCTCCGAAACACTCCCAAACATAATTTTTGGTCCCATGGACTAGAATGGATGCTTCACAACTTTGGTACACCGAAATAGTGCATTCAGCCTCGAACACAAGTTTTGCATCTTGTACGTGCCGAAGGTTAGTAAAATCATCTGAAACACTGCCAAACATCATTTTGGGTCCAATGGACTAGAATGGATGCTTCACAATGTTAGTACCCCGAAATAGTGCACTTAGGCCCAAAACACAAGTTTTGCATCTTTTTACGTGCTGAAGGTTAGCGAAATGCTCCGAAACACTCCCAAACATAATTTTTTTCCCATGGACTAGAATGGATGCTTCACAACTTTGGTACACCGAAATAGTGCATTCAGGCTCGAACACAAGTTTTGCATCTTGTACGTGCCGAAGGTTAGTAAAATCATCTGAAACACTGCCAAACATCATTTTGGGTCCAATGGACTAGAATGGATGCTTGACAATGTTAGTACCCCGAAATAGTGCACTTAGGCCCAAAACACAAGTTTTGCATCTTTTTACGTGCTGAAGGTTAGCGAAATGCTCCGAAACACTACCAAACATCATTTTTGGTCCCATGGACTTGAATGGATGCTTCACAACTTTGGTACCTCGAAATAGTGCATTCAGGCTCGTACACAAGTTTTGCATCTTGTACGTGCCGAAGGTTAGTGAAATCATCTGAAACACTCCCAAGCATCATTTTGGGTCCAATGGACTAGAATGGATGCTTCACAACGTTAGTACCCCGAAATAGTGCTTTTAGGCCCAAAACACAAGTTTTGCATCTTTTTACGTGTTGAAGGTTAGCGAAATGCTCCGAAACACTCCCAAACATCATTTTGGGTCCAATGGACTAGACTGGATGCTTCACAACTGGTACTCCGAAATAGTGCATTCAGGCTCGAACACAAGTTTAGCATCTTGTACGTGCCGAAGGTTAGTGAAATCATCTGAAACACTCGCAAACATCATTTTGGGTCCAATGGACTAGAATGGATGCTTCCCAACTTTGGTACCCCGAAATAGTGTATTTAGGCCCAAAACACAAGTTTTGCATCTTGTACGTGACGAAGGTTAGTGAAATCATTTGAAACACTCCCAAACATGATTTTGGGTCCAACGGACTAGAATGGATGCCTCACAAAGCTAGTACCCCGAAATAGTGCATTCAGGCTCGAACACAAGTTTTGCATCTTGTACGTGCCGAAGGTTAGTGAAATCATCTGAAACACTCCCAAACATCATTTTGGGTCCAATGGACTAGAATGGATGCTTCACAACGTTAGTACCCCGAAATAGTGCATTTAGGCCCAAAACACAAGTTTTGCATCTTTTTACGTGCTGAAGGTCAGCGAAATGCTCTGAAACACTCCCAAACATCATTTTGGGTCCAATGGACTAGAATGGATGCCTCACAACTTTGGTACTCCGAAATAGTGCATTCAGACTCGAACACAAGTTCAGCATCTTTTACGTGTCGAAGGTTAGTGAAATCATCTGAAACACTCCCAAATATCATTTTGGGTCCAATGGACTAGAATGGATGCTTCACAACGTTAGTACCCCGAAATAGTGCATTTAGGCCCAAAACACAAAGTTTTGCATCTTTTTACGTGCTGAAGGCTAGCGAAATGCTCCAAAACACTCCCAAACATCATTTTGGGTCTAATGGACTAGAATGGATGCTTCACAACTTTGGTACCCCGAAATAGTGCATTCAGGCTCGAACATAAGTTTTGCTTCTTGTACGTGCCGAAGGTTAGTGAAATCATCTGAAACACTCCCAAGCATCATTTTGGGTCCAATGGACTAGATTGGATGCTTCACAACGTTAGTACCCCGAAATAGTGGATTTAGGACCAAAACACAAGTTTTGCATCTTTTTACGTGCTGAAGGTAGGCGAAATGCTCCGAAACACTCCCAAACATCATTTTGGGTCTAATGGACTAGAATGGATGCTACACAACTTTGGTACTCCGAAATAGTGCATTCAGGCTCGAACACAAGTTTTGCATCTTGTACGTGCCGAAGGTTAGTGAAATCATCTGAAACACTCCCAAACATCATTTTGAGTCCAATGGACTAGAATGGATGCTTCACAACGTTAGTACCCCGAAATAGTGCATTTAGGCCCAAAACACAAGTTTTGCATGTTTTTACGTGCTGAAGGTTAGCGAAATGCTCCGAAACACTCCCAAACATCATTTTGGGTCTAATGGACTAGAATGGATGCTTCACAACTTTGGTACCCCGAAATAGTGCATTCAGCCTCGAACACAAGTTTTGCATCTTGTACGTGCCGAAGGTTTGTGAAATCATCTGAAACACTCCCAAACATCATTTTGGGTCCAATGGACTAGAATGGATGCTTCACAACGTTAGTACCCCGAAATAGTGCATTTAGGACCAAAACACGAGTTTTGCATCTTTTTACTTGCTGAAGGTTAGCGAAATGCTCCGAAACACTCCCAAACATCATTTTGGGTCCAATGGACTAGAATGGATGATGAACAACTTTGGTACCCCGAAATAGCGCATTCAGTCTCGAACACAAGTTTTGCATCTTGTACGTGACGAAGGTTAGTGAAATCATTTGAAACACTCCCAAACATCATTTTGGGTCCAATGGACTAGAATGGATGCTTCACAAAGTTAGTACCCCGAAATAGTGCATTTAGGCCCAAAACACAAGTTTTGCATCTTTTTACGTGCTGAAGGTTAGTGAAATGCTCTGAAACACTCCCAAACATCATTTTTGGTCCAATGGACTAGAATGGATGCTTCACAACTTTGGTACCCCGAAATAGTGCACTCAGGCACGAACACAGGTTTTGCATCTTGTACGTGACGAAGGTTAGTTAAATCATCTGAAACACTCCCAAACATCATTTTGGGTCCAACGGACTAGAATGGATGCTTCACAAAGTTAGTACCCCGATATAGTGCATTTAGGCGCAAAACACAAGTTTTGCATCTTTTTACGTGCTGAAGGTTAGCGAAATGCTCCGAAACACTCCCAAACATCATTTTGGGTCAAATGGACTAGAATGGATGCTTCACAACTTTGGTACCCGAAATAGTGCATTCAGGCTCGAACACAAGTTTTGCATCTTGTACGTGCCGAAGGTTAGTGAAATCATCAGAAACACTCCCAGACATCATTTTGGGTCCAATGGACTAGAATGGATGCTTCACAACGTTAGTACCCCGAAATAGTGCATTTAGGCCCAAGACACAAGTTTTGCATCTTTTTACGTGCTGCAGGTTAGCGAAATGCTCCGAAACACTCCCAAACATCATTTTGGGTCCAATGGACTAGAATGGATGCTTCACAACTTTGGTACCCCGAAATAGTGCATTCAGCCTCGAACACAAGTTTTGCATCTTGTGCGTGCCGAATGTTAGTGAAATCATCTGAAACACTGCCAAACATCATTTTGGGTCCAATGGACTAGAATGGATGCTTCACAACGTTAGTACCCCGAACTAGTGCATTTAGGCCCAAAACACAAGTTTTGCATCTTTTTACGTGCTGAAGGTTAGCGAAATGCTCTGAAACACTCCAAACATCTTTTTTGGTCCCATGGACTAGAATGGATGCTTCACAACTTTGGTACCCCGAAATAGTGCATTCAGGCTCGAACACAAGTTTTGCATCTTGTACGGTTAGTGAAATCATCTGAAACACTCCCAAACATCATTTTGGGTCCAATGGACTAGAATGGATGCTTCACAACGTTAGTACCCCGAAATAGTGCATTTAGGCCCAAAACACAAGTTTTGCATCTTGTACGTGCCGAAGGTTTGTGAAATCATCTGAAACACTCCCAAACATCATTTTTGGTCCAATGGACTAGAATGGATGCTTCACAACATTGGTACCCGAAATAGTGCATTCAGGCTCGAACACAAGTTTTGCATCTTGTACGTGCCGAAGGTTAGTGAAATCATCAGAAACGCTCCCAGACATCATTTTGGGTCCAATGGACTAGAATGGATGCTTCACAACGTTAGTACCCCGAAATAGTGCATTTAGGCCCAAAACACAAGTTTTGCATCTTGTACGTGCCGAAGGTTTGTGAAATCATCTGAAACACTCCCAAACATCATTTTGGGTCCAATGGACTAGAATGGATGCTTCACAACGTTAGTACCCCGAAATAGTGCATTTAGGCCCAAAACACAAGTTTTGCATCTTTTTACGTGCTGAAGGTTAGCGAAATGCTCCGAAACACTCCCAAACATCATTTTGGGTTCAATGGACTAGAATCGATGATTCACAACTTTGGTACCCCGAAATAGCGCATTCAGTCTCGAACACAAGTTTTGCATCTTGTACGTGACGAAGGTTAGTGAAATCATTTGAAACACTCCCAAACATCATTTTGGGTCCAACGGACTAGAATGGATGCCTCACAAAGCTAGTACCCCGAAATAGTGCATTCAGGCTCGAACACAAGTTTTGCATCTTGTACGTGCCGAAGGTTAGTGAAATCATCAGAAACACTCCCTAACATCATTTTGGGTCCTATGGACTAGAATGGATGCTTCACAATGTTAGTACCCCGAAATAGTGCATTTAGGCCCAAAACACAAGTTTTGCATCTTTTTACGTGCTGAAGGTTAGCGAAATGCTCTTAAACACTCCCAAACATCATTTTGGGTCCAATGGACTAGAATGGATGCTTCACAACTTTGGTACCCGAAATAGTGCATTCATGCTCGAACACAAGTTTTGCATCTTGTACGTGACGAAGGTTAGTGAAATCATCTGAAACACTCCCAAACATCATTTTGGGTCCAATGGACTAGAATGGATGCTTCACAACGTTAATACCCCGAAATAGTGCATTCCCAAAACACAAGTTTTGCATCTTGTACGTGCCGAAGGTTTGTGAAATCATCTGAAACACTCCCAAACATCATTTTTGGTCCAATGGACTAGAATGGATGCTTCACAACTTTGGTACCCGAAATAGTGCATTCAGGCTCGAACACAAGTTTTGCATCTTGTACGTGCCGAAGGTTAGTGAAATCATCAGAAACACTCCCAGACATCATTTTGGGTCCAATGGACTAGAATGGATGCTTCACAACGTTAGTACCCCGAAATAGTGAATTTAGGCCCAAGACACAAGTTTTGCATCTTTTTACGTGCTGAAGGTTAGCGAAATGCTCCGAAACACTCCCAAACATCATTTTGGGTCCAATGGACTAGAATGGATGCTTCACAACTTTGGTACCCCGAAATAGTGCATTCAGCCTCGAACACAAGTTTTGCATCTTGTACGTGCCGAATGTTAGTGAAATAATCTGAAACACTGCCAAACATCATTTTGGGTTCAATGGACTAGAATGGATGCTTCACAACGTTAGTACACCGAACTAGTGCATTTAGTCCCAAAACACAAGTTTTGCATCTTTTTACGTGCTGAAGGTTAGCGAAATGCTCTGAAACACTCCAAACATCATTTTTGGTGCCATGGACTAGAATGGATGCTTCACAACTTTGGTACCCCGAAATAGTGCATTCATGCTCGAACACAAGTTTTGCATCTTGTACGGTTAATGAAATCATCTGAAACACTCCCAAACATCATTTTGGGTCCAATGGACTAGAATGGATGCTTCACAACGTTAGTACCCCGAAATAGTGCATTTAGGCCCAAAACACAAGTTTTGCATCTTTTTACGTGCTGAAGGTTAGCGAAATGCTCCGAAACACTCCCAAACATCATTTTGGGTCCAATGGACTAGAATGGATGCTTCACAACTTTGGTACCCCGAAATAGCGCATTCAGTCTCGAACACAAGTTTTGCATCTTGTACGTGACGAAGGTTAGTGAATCATTTGAAACACTCCCAAACATCATTTTGGGTCCAACGGACTAGAATGGATGCCTCACAAAGCTAGTACCCCGAAATAGTGCATTCAGGCTCGAACACAAGTTTTGCATCTTGTACGTGCCGAAGGTTAGTGAAATCATCTGAAACACTCCCAAACATCATTTTGGGTCCAATGGACTAGAATGGATGCTTCACAATGTTAGTACCCCGAAATAGTGCATTTAGGACAAAACACAAGTTTTGCATCTTTTTACGTGCTGAAGGTTAGCGAAATGCTCTTAAACACTCCCAAACATCATTTTGGGTCCAATGGACTAGAATGGATGCTTCACAACTTTGGTACCCGAAATAGTGCATTCATGCTCGAACACAAGTTTTGCATCTTGTACGTGACGAAGGTTAGTGAAATCATCTGAAACACTCCCAAACATCATTTTGGGTCCAATGGACTAGAATGGATGCTTCACAACGTTAGTACCCCGAAATAGTGCATTCCCAAAACACAAGTTTTGCATCTTGTACGTGCCGAAGGTTTGTGAAATCATCTGAAACACTCCCAAACATCATTTTTGGTCCAATGGACTAGAATGGATGCTTCACAACTTTGGTACCCGAAATAGTGCATTCAGGCTCGAACACAAGTTTTGCATCTTGTACGTGCCGAAGGTTAGTGAAATCATCAGAAACACTCCCAGACATCATTTTGGGTCCAATGGACTAGAATGGATGCTTCACAACGTTAGTACCCCAAAATAGAGAATTTAGGCCCAAGACACAAGTTTTGCATCTTTTTACGTGCTGAAGGTTAGCGAAATGCTCCGAAACACTCCCAAACATCATTTTGGGTCCAATGGACTAGAATGGATGCTTCACAACTTTGGTACCCCGAAATAGTGCATTCAGCCTCGAACACAAGTTTTGCATCTTGTACGTGCCGAATGTTAGTGAAATCATCTGAAACACTGCCAAACATCATTTTGGGTTCAATGGACTAGAATGGATGCTTCACAACGTTAGTACCCCGAACTAGTGCATTTAGGCCCAAAACACAAGTTTTGCATCTTTTTACGTGCTGAAGGTTAGCGAAATGCTCTGAAACACTCCAAACATCATTTTTGGTCCCATGGACTAGAATGGATGCTTCACAACTTTGGTACCCCGAAATAGTGCATTCATGCTCGAACACAAGTTTTGCATCTTGTACGGTTAATGAAATCATCTGAAACACTCCCAAACATCATTTTGGGTCCAATGGACTAGAATGGATGCTTCACAACGTTAGTACCCCGAAATAGTGCATTTAGGCCCAAAACACAAGTTTTGCATCTTGTACGTGCCGAAGGTTTGTGAAATCATCTGAAACACTCCCAAACATCATTTTTGGTCCAATGGACTAGAATGGATGCTTCACAACTTTGGTACCCGAAATAGTGCATACAGGCTCGAACACAAGTTTTGCATCTTGTACGTGCCGAAGGTTAGTGAAATCATCAGAAACACTCCCAGACATCATTTTGGGTCCAATGGACTAGAATGGATGCTTCACAACGTTAGTACCCCGAAATAGTGCATTTTGGCCCAAAACACAAGTTTTGCATCTTGTACGTGCCGAAGGTTTGTGAATTCATCTGAAACACTCCCAAACATCATTTTGGGTCCAATGGACTAGAATGGATGCTTCACAACGTTAGTACCCCGAAATAGTGCATTTAGGCCCAAAACACAAGTTTTGCATCTTTTTACGTGCTGAAGGTTAGCGAAATGCTCCTAAACACTCCTAAACATCATTTTGGGTCCAATGGACTAGAATGGATGATTCACAACTTTGGTACCCCGAAATAGCGCATTCAGTCTCGAACACAAGTTTTGCATCTTGTACGTGACGAAGGTTAGTGAAATCATTTGAAACACTCCCAAACATCATTTTGGGTCCAACGGACTAGAATGGATGCCTCACAAAGCTAGTACCCCGAAATAGTGCATTCAGGCTCGAACACAAGTTTTGCATCTTGTACGTGCCGAAGGTTAGTGAAATCATCTGAAACACTCCCAAACATCATTTTGGGTCCAATGGACTAGAATGGATGCTTCACAACGTTAGTACCCCGAAATAGTGCATTTAGGCCCAAAACACAAGTTTTGCATCTTTTTACGTGTTGAAGGTTAGCGAAATGCTCTTAAACACTCCCAAACATCATTTTGGGTCCAATGGACTAGAATGGATGCTTCACAACTTTTGTACCCCGAAATAGTGCATTCATGCTCGAACACAAGTTTTGCATCTTGTACGTGACGAAGGTTAGTGAAATCATCTGAAGCACTCCCAAACATCATTTTGGGTCCAATGGACTAGAATGGATGCTTCACAACGTTAGTACCCCAAAATAGTGCAATTAGGCCCAAAACACAAGTTTTGCATCTTGTACGTGCCGAACGTTTGTGAAATCATCTGAAACACTCCCAAACATCATTTTTGGTCGAATGGACTAGAATGGATGCTTTACAACTTTGGTACCCGAAATAGTGCATTCAGGCTCGAACACAAGTTTTGCATCTTGTACGTGCCGAAGGTTAGTGAAATCTTCAGAAACACTCCCAGACATCATTTTGGGTCCAATGGACTAGAATGGATGCTTCACAACGTTAGTACCCCGAAATAGTGCATTTAGGCCCAAGACACAAGTTTTGCATCTTTTTACGTGCTGAAGGTTAGCGAAATGCTCCGAAACACTCCCAAACATCATTTTGGGTCCAATGGACTAGAATGGATGCTTCATAACTTTGGTACCCCGAAATAGTGCATTCAGCCTCGAACACAAGTTTTGCATCTTGTACGTGCCGAATGTTAGTGAAATCATCTGAAACACTGCCAAACATCATTTTGGGTTCAATGGACTAGAATGGATGCTTCACAACGTTAGTACCCCGAACTAGTGCATTTAGGACCAAAACACAAGTTTTGCATCTTTTTACGTGCTGAAGGTTAGCGAAATGCTCTGAAACACTCCAAACATCATTTTTGGTCCCATGGACTAGAATGGATGCTTCACAACTTTGGTACCCCGAAATAGTGCATTCATGCTCGAACACAAGTTTTGCATCTTGTACGGTTAGTGAAATCATCTAAAACACTCCCAAACATCATTTTGGGTCCAATGGACTAGAATGGATGCTTCACAACGTTAGTACCCCGAAATAGTGCATTTAGGCCCAAAACACAAGTTTTGCATCTTGTACGTGCCGAAGGTTTGTCAAATCATCTGAAACACTCCCAAACATCATTTTTGGTCCAATGGACTAGAATGGATGCTTCACAACTTTGGTACCCGAAATAGTGCATTCAGGCTCGAACACAAGTTTTGCATCTAGTACGTGCCGAAGGTTAGTGAAATCATCAGAAACACTCCCAGACATCATTTTGGGTCCAATGGACTAGAATGGATGCTTCACAACGTTAGTACCCCGAAATAGTGCATTTAGGCCCAAAACACAAGTTTTGCATCTTGTACGTGCCGAAGGTTTGTGAATTCATCTGAAACACTCCCAAACATCATTTTGGGTCCAATGGACTAGAATGGATGCTTCACAACGTTAGTACCCCGAAATAGTGCATTTAGGCCCAAAACACAAGTTTTGCATCTTTTTACGTGCTGAAGGTTAGCGAAATGCTCCGAAACACTCCCAAACATCATTTTGGGTCCAATGGACTAGAATGGATGATTCACAACTTTGGTACCCCGAAATAGCGCATTCAGTCTCGAACACAAGTTTTGCATCTTGTACGTGACGAAGGTTAGTGAAATCATTTGAAACACTCCCAAACATCATTTTGGGTCCAACGGACTAGAATGGATGCCTCACAAAGCTAGTACCCCGAAATAGTGCATTCAGGCTCGAACACAAGTTTTGCATCTTGTACGTGCCGAAGGTTAGTGAAATCATCTGAAACACTCCCAAACATCATTTTGGGTCCAATGGACTAGAATGGATGCTTCACAACGTTAGTACCCCGAAATAGTGCATTTAGGCCCAAAACACAAGTTTTGCATCTTTTTACGTGCTGAAGGTTAGCGAAATGCTCTTAAACACTCCCAAACATCATTTTGGGTCCAATGGACTAGAATGGATGCATCACAACTTTGGTACCCGGAAATAGTGCATTCATGCTCGAACACAAGTTTTGCATCTTGTACGTGACGAAGGTTAGTGAAATCATCTGAAACACTCCCAAACATCATTTTGGGACCAATGGACTAGAATGGATGCTTCACAACGTTAGTACCCCAAAATAGTGCATTTAGGCCCAAAACACAAGTTTTGCATCTTGTACGTGCCGAAGGTTTGTGAAATCATCTGAAACACTCCCAAACATCATTTTTGGTCCAATGGACTAGAATGGATGCTTCACAACTTTGGTACCCGAAATAGTGCATTCAGGCTCGAACACAAGTTTTGCATCTTGTACGTGCCGAAGGTTAGTTAAATCATCAGAAACACTCCCAGACATCATTTTGGGTCCAATGGACTAGAATGGATGCTTCACAACGTTAGTACCCCGAAATAGTGCATTTAGGCCCAAGACACAAGTTTTGCATCTTTTTACGTGCTGAAGGTTAGCGAAATGCTCCGAAACACTCCCAAACATCATTTTGGGTCCAATGGACTAGAATGGATGCTTCACAACTTTGGTACCCCGAAATAGTGCATTCAGCCTCGAACACAAGTTTTGCATCTTGTACGTGCCGAATGTTAGTGAAATCATCTGAAACACTGCCAAACATCATTTTTGGTTCAATGGACTAGAATGGATGCTTCACAACGTTAGTACCCCGAACTAGTGCATTTAGGCCCAAAACACAAGTTTTGCATCTTTTCACGTGCTGAAGGTTAGCGAAATGCTCTGAAACACTCCAAATATCATTTTTGGTCCCATGGACTAGAATGGATGCTTCACAACTTTGGTACCCCGAAATAGTGCATTCAGGCTCGAACACAAGTTTTGCATCTTATACGGTTAGTGAAATCATCTGAAACACTCCCAAACATCATTTTGGGTCCAATGGACTAGAATGGATGCTTCACAACGTTAGTACCCCGAAATAGTGCATTTAGGCCCAAAACACAAGTTTTGCATCTTGTACGTGCCGAAGGTTTGTGAAATCATCTGAAATACTCCCAAACATCATTTTTGGTCCAATGGCTAGAATAAGTGCTTCACAACTTTGGTACCCGAAATAGTGCATTCAGGCTCGAACACAAGTTTTGCAACTTGTACGTGCCGAAGGTTAGTGAAATCATCAGAAACACTCCCAGACATCATTCTGGGTCCAATGGACTAGAATGGATGCTTCACAACGTTAGTACCCCGAAATAGTGCATTTAGGCCCAAGACACAAGTTTTGCATCTTCTTACGTGCTGAAGGTTAGCGAAATGCTCCGAAACACTCCCAAACATCATTTTGGGTCCAATGGACTAGAATGGATGCTTCACAACTTTGGTACCCCGAAATAGTGCATTCAGCCTCGAACACAAGTTTTGCATCTTGTACGTGCCGAATGTTAGTGAAATCATCTGAAACACTGCCAAACATCATTTTGGGTTCAATGGACTAGAATGGATGCTTCACAACGTTAGTACCCCGAACTAGTGCATTTAGGCCCAAAACACAAGTTTTGCATCTTTTTACGTGCTCAAGGTTAGCGAAATGCTCTGAAACACTCCAAATATCATTTTTGGTCCCATGGACTAGAATGGATGCTTCACAACTTTGGTACCCCGAAATAGTGCATTCAGGCTCGAACACAAGTTTTGCATCTTGTACGGTTAGTGAAATCATCTGAAACACTCCCAAACATCATTTTGGGTCCAATGGACTAGAATGGATGCTTCACAACGTTAGTACCCCGAAATAGTGCATTTAGGCCCAAAACACAAGTTTTGCATCTTGTACGTGCCGAAGGTTTGTGAAATCATCTGAAACACCCCTAAACATCATTTTGGGTCCTATGGACTAGAATGGATGCTTCACAACGTTAGTACCCCGAAATAGTGCATTTAGGCCCAAGACACAAGTTTTGCATCTTTTTACGTGCTGAAGGTTAGCGAAATGCTCCGAAACACTCCCAAACATCATTTTGGGTCCAATGGACTAGAATGGATGCTTCACAACTTTGGTACCCCGAAATAGTGCATTCAGCCTCGAACACAAGTTTTGCATCTTGTACGTGCCGAATGTTAGTGAAATCATCTGAAACACTGCCAAACATCATTTTGGGTTCAATGGACTAGAATGGATGCTTCACAACGTTAGTACCCCGAACTAGTGCATTTAGGCCCAAAACACAAGTTTTGCATCTTTTTACGTGCTGAAGGTTAGTGAAATGCTCCGAAACACTCCCAAACATCATTTTGGGTCCAATGGACTAGAATGGATGATTCACAACTTTGGTACCCCGAAATAGCGCATTCAGGCTCGAACACAAGTTTTGCATCTTGTACGTGACGAAGGTTAGTGAAATCATTTGAAACACTCCCAAACATCATTTTGGGTCCAACGAACTAGAATGGATGCCTCACAAAGCTAGTACCCCGAAATAGTGCATTCAGGCTCGAACACAAGTTTTGCATCTTGTACGTGCCGAAGGTTAGTGAAATCATCTGAAACACTCCCAAACATCATTTTGGGTCCAATGGACTAGAATGGATGCTTCACAACTTTGGTACCCCGAAATAGTGCATTCAGCCTCGAACACAAGTTTTGCATCTTGTACGTGCCGAATGTTAGTGAAATCATCTGAAACACTGCCAAACATCATTTTGGGTCCAATGGACTAGAATGGATGCTTCACAACGTTAGTACCCCGAAATAGTGCATTTAGGCCCAAAACACAAGTTTTGCATCTTTTTACGTGCTGAAGGTAGGCGAAATGCTCCGAAACACTCCCAAACATCATTTTGGGTCCAACGGACTAGAATGGATGCTTCACAACTTTGGTACTCCGAAATAGTGCATTCAGGCTCGAACACAAGTTTAGCATCTTGTACGTGCCGAAGGTTAGTGAAATCATCTGAAACACTCCCAAACATCATTTTGGGTCCAATGGACTAGAATGGATGCTTCACAACGTTAGTTCCCCGAAATAGTGCATTTAGGCCCAAAACACAAGTTTTGCATCTTTTTACATGCTGAAGGTTAGCGAAATGCTCTGAAACACTCCCAAACATCATTTTTTGTCCAATGGACTAGAATGGATGCTTCACAACTTTGGTACCCCGAAATAGTGCATTCAGGCTCGAACACAAGTTTTGCATCTTGTACGTGACGAAGGTTAGTGAAATCATCTGAAACACTCCCAAACATCAATTTGTGTCCAATGGCCTAGAATGGATGCTTCACAACGTTAGTACCCCGAAATAGTTCATTTAGGCCCAAAACACAAGTTTTGCATCTTTTTACGTGCTGAAGGTAGGCGAAATGCTCTGAAACACTCCCAAACATCATTTTGGGTCTAATGGACTAGAATGGATGCTTCACAACTTTGGTACCCTGAAATAGTGCATTCAGGCTCGAACACAAGTATTGCATCTTGTACGTGCCGAAGCTTAGTGAAATCATCTGAAACACTCCCAAACATCATTTTTGGTCCAATGGACTAGAATGGATGCTTCACAACGTTAGTACCCCGAAATAGTGCATTTAGGCCCAAAACACAAGTTTTGCATCTTGTACGTGCCGAAGGTTTGTGAAATCATCTGAAACACCCCAAACATCATTTTGGGTCCTATGGACTAGAATGGATGCTTCACAACGTTAGTACCCCGAAATAGTGCATTTAGGCCCAAGACACAAGTTTTGCATCTTTTTACGTGCTGAAGGTTAGCGAAATGCTCCGAAACACTCCCAAACATCATTTTGGGTCCAATGGACTAGAATGGATGCTTCACAACTTTGGTACCCTGAAATAGTGCATTCAGCCTCGAACACAAGTTTTGCATCTTGTACGTGCCGAATGTTAGTGAAATCATCTGAAACACTGCCAAACATCATTTTGGGTTCAATGGACTAGAATGGATGCTTCACAACGTTAGTACCCCGAACTAGTGCATTTAGGCCCAAAACACAAGTTTTGCATCTTTTTACGTGCTGAAGGTTAGCGAAATGCTCCGAAACACTCCCAAACATCATTTTGGGTCCAATGGACTAGAATGGATGATTCACAACTTTGGTACCCCGAAATAGCGCATTCAGGCTCGAACACAAGTTTTGCATCTTGTACGTGACGAAGGTTAGTGAAATCATTTGAAACACTCCCAAACATCATTTTGGGTCCAACGGACTAGAATGGATGCCTCACAAAGCTAGTACCCCGAAATAGTGCATTCAGGCTCGAACACAAGTTTTGCATCTTGTACGTGCCGAAGGTTAGTGAAATCATCTGAAACACTCCCAAACATCATTTTGGGTCCAATGGACTAGAATGGATGCTTCACAACTTTGGTACCCCGAAATAGTGCATTTAGCCTCGAACACAAGTTTTGCATCTTGTACGTGCCGAATGTTAGTGAAATCATCTGAAACACTGCCAAACATCATTTTGGGTCCAATGGACTAGAATGGATGCTTCACAACGTTAGTACCCCGAAATAGTGCATTTAGGCCCAAAACACAAGTTTTGCATCTTTTTACGTGCTGAAGGTAGGCGAAATACTCCGAAACACTCCCAAACATCATTTTGGGTCCAACGGACTAGAATGGATGCTTCACAACTTTGGTACTCCGAAATAGTGCATTCAGGCTCGAACACAAGTTTAGCATCTTGTACGTGCCGAAGGTTAGTGAAATCATCTGAAACACTACCAAACATCATTTTGGGTCCAATGGACTAGAATGGATGCTTCACTACGTTAGTTCCCCGAAATAGTGCATTTAGGCCCAAAACACAAGTTTTGCATCTTTTTACATGCTGAAGGTTAGCGAAATGCTCTGAAACACTCCCAAACATCATTTTTTGTCCAATGGACTAGAATGGATGCTTCACAACTTTGGTACCCCGAAATAGTGCATTCAGGCTCGAACACAAGTGTTGCATCTTGTACGTGACGAAGGTTAGTGAAATCATCTGAAACACTCCCAAACATCATTTTGTGTCCAATGGACTAGAATGGATGCTTCACAACGTTAGTACCCCGAAATAGTTCATTTAGGCCCAAAACACAAGTTTTGCATCTTTTTACGTGCTAAAGGTAGGCGAAATGCTCCGAAACACTCCCAAACATCATTTTGGGTCTAATGGACTAGAATGGATGCTTCACAACTTTGGTACCCTGAAATAGTGCATTCAGGCTCGAACACAAGTATTGCATCTTGTACGTGCCGAAGCTTAGTGAAATCATCTGAAACACTCCCAAACATCATTTTTGGTCCAATGGACTAGAATGGATGCTTCACAACGTTAGTACCCCGAAATAGTGCATTTAGGCCCAAAACAAAAGTTTTGCATCTTTTTACGTGCTAAAGGTTAGCGAAATGCTCCGAAACACTCCCAAGCATCATTTTTGGTCCAATGGACTAGAATGGATGCTTCACAACTTTGGTACCCCGAAATAGTGTATTCAGTCCCGGACACAAGTTTTGCATCTTGTATGTGACGAAGGTTATTGAAATCATCTGAAACACTCCCAAACATCATTTTGGGTCCAACGGACTAGAATGGATGCTTCACAAAGTTAGTACCCCGATATAGTGCATTTAGGCCCAAAACACAAGTTTTGCATCTTTTTACGTGCTGAAGGTTAGCGAAATGCTCCAACACACTCCCAAACATCATTTTTGGTCAAATGGACTAGAATGGATGATTCACAACATTGGTACCCCGAAATAGTGCATTCAGGCTCGAACACAAGTTTTGGATCTTGTACGTGCCGAAGGTTAGTGAAATCATCTGAAACACTCCTAGACATCATTTTGGGTCCAATGGACTAGAATGGATGCTTCACAACGTTAGTACCCCGAAATAGTGCATTTCGGCCCAAGACACAAGTTTTGCATCTTTTTACGTGCTGAAGGTTAGCGAAATGCTCCGAAACACTCCCAAACATCATTTTGGGTCCAATGGACTAGAATTGATGCTTCACAACTTTGGTACCTCGAAGTGGTGCATTCAGCCTCGAACACATGTTTTGCATCTTGTACGTGCCGAATGTTAGGGAAATCATCTGAAACACTGCCAAACATCATTTTGGGTCCAATGGACTAGAATGGATGCTTCACAACATTAGTACCCCGAAATAGTGCATTTAGGCCCAAAACACAAGTTTTGCATCTTTTTACGAGCTGAAGGTTAGCGAAATGCTCCAAAACACTCCCAAACATCATTTTTGGTCCCATGGACTAGAATGGATGCTTCACAACTTTGGTACCCCGAAATAGTGCATTAAGGCTCGAACACAAGTTTTGCATCTTGTACGTGCCGAAGGTTAGTGAAATCATCTGAAACACTCCCAAACATCATTTTGGGTCCAATGGACTAGAATGGATGCTTCACAACGTTAGTACCCCGAAATAGTGCATTTAGGCCCAAAACACAAGTTTTGCATCTTTTTACATGCTGAAGGTTAGCGAAATGCTCCGAAACACTCCCAAACATCATTTTGGGTCCAATGGACTAGAATGGATGCTTCACAACTTTGGTACTCTGAAATAGTGCATTGAGGCTCGAACACAAGTTTAGCATCTTGTACGTGCCGAAGGTTAGTGAAATCATCTGAAACACTCCCAAACATCATTTTGGGAACAATGGACTAGAATGGATGCTTCACAACGTTAGTACCCCGAAATAGTGCATTTAGGCCCAAAACACAAGTTTTGCATCTTTTTACGTGCTGAAGGTTAGCGAAATGCTCTGAAACACTACCAAACATCATTTTGGGTCCAATGGACTAGAATGGATGCTTCACAACTTTGGTACCCCGAAATAGTGCATTCAGGCTCGAACACAAGTTTTGCATCTTGTACGTGCCGAAGGTTAGTGAAATCATCTGAAACACTCCCAAACATCATTTTGGGTCCAATGGACTAAAATGGATGCTTCACAACGTTAGTACCCCGAAATAGTGCATTTAGGCCCAAGACACAAGTTTTGCATCTTTTTACGTGCTGAAGGTTAGCGAAATGCTCCGAAACACTCCCAAACATCATTTTGGGTCCAATGGACTAGAATGGATGCTTCACAACTTTGGTACCCCGAAATAGTGCATTCAGCCTCGAACACAGGTTTTGCATCTTGTACGTGCCGAATGTTAGTGAAATCATCTGAAACACTGCCAAACATCATTTTGGGTCCAATGGACTAGAATGGATGTTTCACAACGTTAGTACCCCGAAATAGTGCATTTAGGCCCAAAACACAAGTTTTGCATCTTTTTACGTGCTGAAGGTTAGCGAAATGCTCCGAAACACTCCCAAACATCATTTTTGGTCCCATGGACTAGAATGGGTGCTTCACAACTTTGGTACCCCGAAATAGTGCATTCAGGCTCGAACACAAGTTTTGCATCTTGTACGTGCCGAAGGTTAGTGAAATCATCTGAAACACTCCCAAACATCATTTTGGGTCCAATGGACTAGAATGGATGCTTCACAACGTTAGTACCCCGATATAGTTCATTTAGGCCCAAAACACAAGTTTTGCATCTTTTTACGTGCTGAAGGTAGGCGAAATGCTCCGAAACACTCCCAAACATCATTTTGGGTCTAATGGACTAGAATGGATGCTTCACAACTTTGGTACCTTGAAATAGTGCATTTAGGCTCGAACACAAGTATTGCATCTTGTACGTGCCGAAGGTTAGTGAAATCATCTGAAACACTCCCAAACATCATTTTTGGTCCAATGGACTAGAATGGATGCTTCACAACGTTAGTACCCCGAAATAGTGCATTTAGGCCCAAAACAAAAGTTTTGCATCTTTTTACGTGCTAAAGGTTAGCGAAATGCTCCGAAACACTCCCAAGCATCATTTTTGGTCCAATGGACTAGAATGGATGCTTCACAACTTTGGTACCCCGAAATAGTGCATTCAGTCCCGGACACAAGTTTTGCATCTTGTATGTGACGAAGGTTAGTGAAATCATCTGAAACACTCCCAAACATCATTTTGGGTCCAACGGACTAGAATGGATGCTTCACAAAGTTAGTTCCCCGATATAGTGCATTTAGGCCCAAAACACAAGTTTTGCATCTTTTTACGTGCTGAAGGTTAGCGAAATGCTCCAAACCACTCCCAAACATCATTTTTGGTCAAATGGACTAGAATGGATGATTCACAACTTTGGTACCCCGAAATAGTGCATTCAGGCTCGAACACAAGTTTTGGATCTTGTACGTGCCGAAGGTTAGTGAAATCATCTGAAACACTCCTAGACATCATTTTCGGTCCAATGGACTAGAATGGATGCTTCACAACGTTAGTACCCCGAAATAGTGCATTTAGGCCCAAGACACAAGTTTTGCATCTTTTTACGTGCTGAAGGTTAGCGAAATGCTCCGAAACACTCCCAAACATCATTTTGGGTCCAATGGACTAGAATTGATGCTTCACAACTTTGGTACCTCGAAGTGGTGCATTCAGCCTCGAACACAAGTTTTGCATCTTGTACGTGCCGAATGTTAGGGAAATCATCTGAAACACTGCCAAACATCATTTTGGGTCCAATGGACTAGAATGGATGCTTCACAACATTAGTACCCCGAAATAGTGCATTTAGGCCCAAAACACAAGTTTTGCATCTTTTTACGAGCTGAAGGTTAGCGAAATGCTCCGAAACACTCCCAAACATCATTTTTGGTCCCATGGACTAGAATGGATACTTCACAACTTTGGTACCCCGAAATAGTGCATTAAGGCTCGAACACAAGTTTAGCATCTTGTACGTGCCGAAGGTTAGTGAAATCATCTGAAACACTCCCAAACATCATTTTGGGTCCAATGGACTAGAATGGATGCTTCACAACGTTAGTACCCCGAAATAGTGCATTTAGGCCCAAAACACAAGTTTTGCATCTTTTTACGTGCTGAAGGTTAGCGAAATGCTCTGAAACACTCCCAAACATCATTTTGGGTTCAATGGACTAGAATGGATGCTTCACAACTTTGGTACCCCGAAATAGTGCATTCAGGCTCGAACACAAGTTTTGCATCTTGTACGTGCCGAAGGTTAGTGAAATCATCTGAAACACTCCCAAACATCATTTTGGGTCCAATGGACTAGAATGGATCCTTCACAACGTTAGTACCCCGCAATAGTGCATTTAGGCCCAAAACACTAGTTTTGCATATTTTTACGTGCTAAAGGTTAGCGAAATGCTCCGAAACACTCCCAAACATCATTTTTGGTCCAATGGACTAGAATGGATGCTTCACAACTTTGGGACCCCGAAATAGTGCATTCAGGCTCGAACACAAGTTTTGCATCTTGTACGTGATGAAGGTTAGGGAAATCATCTGAAACACTCCCAAACATCATTTTGGGTCCAACGAACTAGAATGGATGCTTCACAAAGTTAGTACCCCGATATAGTGCATTTAGGCCCAAAACACAAGTTTTGCATCTTTTTACGTGCTGAAGGTTAGCGAAATGCTCCGAAACACTCCCAAACATCATTTTTGGTCCAATGGACTAGAATGGATGCTTCACAACTTTGGTACCCCGAAATAGTGCTTTCAGGCTCGAACACAAGTTTTGCATCTTGTACGTGCCGAAGGTTAGTGAAATCATCTGAAACACTCCCAGACATCATTTTGGGTCCAATGGACTAGAATGGATGCTTCACAACGTTAGTACCCCGGAATAGTGCATTTAGGCCCAAGACACAAGTTTTGCATCTTTTTACGTGCTGAAGGTTAGCGAAATGCTCCGAAACACTCCCAAACATCATTTTGGGTCCAATGGACTAGAATGGATGCTTCACAACTTTGGTACCCCGAAATAGTGCATTCAGCCTCGAACACAAGTTTTGCATCTTGTACGTGCCGAATGTTAGGGAAATCATCCGAAACACTGCCAAACATCATTTTGGGTCCAATGGACTAGAATGGATGCTTCACAACATTAGTACCCCGAAATAGTGCATTTAGGCCCAAAACACAAGTTTTGCATCTTTTTACGTGCTGAAGGTTAGCGAAATGCTCCGAAACACTCCCAAACAACATTTTGGGTCCAATGGACTAGAATGGATGCTTCACAACTTTGGTACCCCGAAATAGTGCATTCAGCCTCGAACACAAGTTTTGCATCTTGTACATGCCGAAGGTTAGTGAAATCATCTGAAACACTCCCAAACATCATTTTGGGTCCAATGGACTAGAATGGATGCTTGACAACGTTAGTACCCCGAAATAGTGCATTTAGGCCCAAAATACAAGTTTTGCATCTTTTTACGTGCTGAAGGTTAGCGAAATGCTCTGAAAGACTCCCAAACATCATTTTTGGTCCAATGGACTAGAATGGATGCTTCACAACTTAGGTACCCCGAAATAGTGCATTCAGGCTCGAACACAAGTTTTGCATCTTGTACGTGCCGAAGGTTAGTGAAATCATTTGAAACACTCCCAAACATCATTTTGGGTCCAATGGACTAGAATGGATGCTTCACAACGTTAGTACCCCGCATAGTGCATTTAGGCCCAAAACACAAGTTTTGCATTTTTTTACGTGCTAAAGGTTAGCGAAATGCTCCGAAACACTCCCAAACATCATTTTTGGTCCAATGGACTAGAATGGATGCTTCACAACTTTGGTACCCCGAAATAGTGCATTCAGGCTCGAACACAAGTTTTGCATCTTGTACGTGACGAAGGTTCGGGAAATCATCTGAAACACTACCAAACATCATTTTGGGTCCAACGAACTAGAATGGATGCTTCACAAAGTTAGTACCCCAATATAGTGCATTTAGGCCCAAAACACAAGTTTTGCATCTTTTTACGTGCTGAAGGTTAGCGAAATGCTCCAAAACACTGACAAACATCATTTTTGGTCCAATGGACTAGAATGGATGCTTCACAACTTTGGTACCCCGAAATAGTGCATTCAGGCTCGAACACAAGTTTTGCATCTTGTACGTGCCGAAGGTTAGTGAAATGATCTGAAACACTCCCAGACATCATTTTGGGTCCAATGGACTAGAATGGATGCTTCACAACGTTAGTACCCCGAAATAGTGCATTTAGGCCCAAGACACAAGTTTTGCATCTTTTTACGTGCTGAAGGTTAGCGAAATGCTCCGAAACACTCCCAAACATCATTTTGGGTCCAATGGACTAGAATGGATGCTTCACAACTTTGGTACCCCGAAATAGTGCATTCAGCCTCGAACACAAGTTTTGCATCTTGTACGTGCCGAAGTTTAGTGAAATCATCTGAAACACTGCCAAACATCATTTTGGGTCCAATGGACAAGAATGGATGCTTCACAACGTTAGTACCCCGAAAAAGTGCATTTAGGCCCAAAACACAAGTTTTGCATCTTTTTACGTGCTGAAGGTTAGCGAAATGCTCTGAAACACTCCCAAACATCATTTTTGGTCCCATGGACTAGAATGGATGCTTCACAACTTTGGTACCCCGAAATAGTGCATTCAGGCTCGTACACAAGTTTTGCATCTTGTACGTGCCGAAGGTTAGTGAAATCATCTGAAACACTCCCAAACATCATTTTGGGTCCAATGGACTAGAATGGATGCTTCACAACGTTAGTACCCCGAAATAGTGCATTTAGGCCCAAAACACAAGTTTTGCATCTTTTTACGTGCTGAAGGTTAGCGAAATGCTCTGAAACACTACCAAACATCATTTTGGGTCCAATGGACTAGAATGGATGCTTCACAACTTTGGTACCCCGAAATAGTGCATTCAGGCTCGAACACAAGTTTTGTATCTTGTACGTGCCGAAGGTTAGTGAAATCATGTGAAACACTCCCAAACATCATTTTGGGTCCAATGGACTAGAATGGATGCTTCACAGCGTTAGTACCCCGAAATAGTGCATTGAGGCCCAAGACACAAGTTTTGCATCTTTTTACGTGCTGAAGGTTAGCGAAATGCTCTGAAACACTCCCAAACATCATTTTGGGTCCAATGGACTAGAATGGATGCTTCACAACTTTGGTACCCCGAAATAGTGCATTCAGCCTCGAACACAAGTTTTGCATCTTGTACGTGCCGAATGTTAGTGAAATCATCTGAAACACTGCCAAACATCATTTTGGGTCCAATGGACTAGAATGGATGTTTCACAACGTTAGTACCCCGAAATAGTGCATTTAGGCCCAAAACACAAGTTTTGCATCTTTTTACGTGCTGAAGGTTAGCGAAATGCTCCGAAACACTCCCAAACATCATTTTTGGTCCCATGGACAAGAATGGGTGCTTCACAACTTTGGTACCCCGAAATAGTGCATTCAGGCTCGAACACAAGTTTTGCATCTTGTACGTGCCGAAGGTTAGTGAAATCATCTGAAACACTCCAAAACATCATTTTGGGTCCAATGGACTAGAATGGATGCTTCACAACTTTGGTACTCTGAAATAGTGCATTCAGGCTCGAACACAAGTTTAGCATCTTGTACATGCCGAAGGTTAGTGAAATCATCTGAAACACTCCCAAACATCATTTTGGGTCCAATGGACTAGAATGGATGCTTCACAACGTTAGTACCCCGAAATAGTGCATTTAGGCCCAAAACATAAGTTTTGCATCTTTTTACGTGCTGAAGGTTAGCGAAATGCTCCGAAACACTCCCAAACATCATTTTTGGTCCCATGGACTAGAATGGATGCTTCACAACTTTGGTACCTCGAAATAGTGCATTCAGGCTCGAACACAAGTTTTGCATCTTGTACGTGCCGAAGGTTAGTGAAATCATCTGAAACACTCCCAAACATCATTTTGGGTCCAATGGACTAGAATGGATCCTTCACAACGTTAGTACCCCGCAATAGTGCATTTAGGCCCAAAACACAAGTTTTGCATTTTTTTACGTGCTAAAGGTTAGCGAAATGCTCCGAAACACTCCCAAACATCATTTTTGGTCCAATGGACTAGAATGGATGCTTCACAACTTTGGTACCCCGAAATAGTGCATTCAGCTCGAACACAAGTTTTGCATCTTGTACGTGACGAAGGTTAGGGAAATCATCTGAAACACTCCCAAACATCATTTTGGGTCCAACGAACTAGAATGGATGCTTCACAAAGTTAGTGCCCCGATATAGTGCATTTAGGCCCAAAACACAAGTTTTGCATCTTTTTACGTGCTGAAGGTTAGCGAAATGCTCCAAAACACTCCCAAACATCATTTTTGGTCCAATGGACTAGAATGGATGCTTCACAACTTTGGTACCCGAAATAGTGGATTCAGGCTCGAACACAAGTTTTGCATCTTGTACGTGCCGAAGGTTAGTGAAATCATCTGAAACACTCCCAGACATCATTTTGGGTCCAATGGACTAGAATGGATGCTTCACGACGTTAGTACCCTGAAATAGTGCATTTAGGCCCAAGACACAAGTTTTGCATCTTTTTACGTGCTGAAGGTTAGCGAAATGCTACGAAACACTCCCAAACATCATTTTGGGTCCAATGGACTAGAATGGATGCTTCACAACTTTGGTACCCCGAAATAGTGATTCAGCCTCGAACACAAGTTTTGCATCTTGTACGTGCCGAAGGTTAGTGAAATCATCTGAAACACTCCCAAACATCATTTTGGGTCCAATGGACTAGAATGGATGCTTCACAACGTTAGTACCCCGCAATAGTGCATTTAGGCCCAGAACACAAGTTTTGCATTTTTTACGTGCTAAAGGTTAGCGAAATGCTCCGAAACACTCCCAAACATCATTTTTGGTCCAATGGACTAGAATGGATGCTTCACAACTTTGGTACCCCGAAATAGTGCATTCAGGCTCGAACACAAGTTTTGCATCTTGTACGTGACGAAGGTTAGGGAAATCATCTGAAACACTCCCAAACATCATTTTGGGTCCAACGAACTAGAATGGATGCTTCACAAAGTTGGTACCCCGATATAGTGCATTTAGGCCCAAAACACAAGTTTTGCATCTTTTTACGAGCTGAAGGTTAGCGAAAGGCTCCAAAACACTCCCAAACATCATTTTTGGTCCAATGGACTAGAATGGATGCTTCACAACTTTGGTACCCTGAAATAGTGCATTCAGGCTCGAACACAAGTTTTGCATCTTGTACGTGCCGAAGGTTAGTGAAATCATCTGAAACACTCCCAGAAATAGTGCATTTAGGCCCAAGACACAAGTTTTGCATCTTTTTACGTGCTGAAGGTTAGCGAAATGCTCCGAAACACTCCCAAACATCATTTTGGGTCCAATGGACTAGAATGAATGCTCCACAACTTTGGTACCCCGAAATAATGCATTCAGCCTCGAACACAAGTTTTGCATCTTGTACGTGCCGAAGGTTAGTGAAATCATCTGAAACACTGCCAAACATCATTTTGGGTCCAATGGACTAGAATGGATGCTTCACAACGTTAGTACCCCGAAATAGTGCATTTAGGCCCAAAACACAAGTTTTGCATCTTTTTACGTGCTGAAGCTTAGCGAAATGCTCCGAAACAATCCCAAACATCATTTTTGGTCCCATGGACTAGAATGGATGCTTCACAACTTTGGTACCTCGAAATAGTGATTCAGCCTCGAACACAAGTTTTGCATCTTGTACGTGCCGAAGGTTAGTGAAATCATCTGAAACACTCCCAAACATCATTTTGGGTCCAATGGACTAGAATGGATGCTTCACAACGTTAGTACCCCACAATAGTGCATTTAGGCCCAGAACACAAGTTTTGCATTTTTTACGTGCTAAAGGTTAGCGAAATGCTCCGAAACACTCCCAAACATCATTTTTGGTCCAATGGACTAGAATGGATACTTCACAACTTTGGTACCCCGAAATAGTGCATTCAGGCTCGAACACATGTTTTGCATCTTATACGTGACGAAGGTTAGGGAAATCATCTTAAACACTCCCAAACATCATTTTGGGTCCAACGAACTAGAATGGATGCTTCACAAAGTTAGTACCCCGATATAGTGCATTTAGGCCCAAAACACAAGTTTTGCATCTTTTTTCGTGCTGAAGGTTAGCGAAATGCTCCAAAACACTCCCAAACATCATTTTTGGTCCAATGGACTAGAATGGATGCTTCACAACTTTGGTACCCCGAAATAGTGCATTCAGGCTCGAACACAAGTTTTGCATCTTGTACGTGCCGAAGGTTAGTGAAATCATCTTAAACACTCCCAGACATCATTTTGGGTCCAATGGACTAGAATGGATGCTTCACAACGTTAGTACCCCGAAATAGTGCATTTAGGCCCAAGACACAAGTTTTGCATCTTTTTACGTGCTGAAGGTTAGCGAAATGCACCGAAACACTCCCAAACATCATTTTGGGTCCAATGGACTAGAATGGATGCTTCACAACTTTGGTACCCCGAAATAGTGCATTCAGCCTCGAACACAAGTTTTGCATCTTGTACGTGCCGAAGGTTAGTGAAATCATATGAAACACTGCCAAACATCATTTTGGGTCTAATGGACTAGAATGGATGCTTCACAACGTTAGTACCCCGAAATAGTGCATTTAGGCCCAAAACACAAGTTTTGCATTTTTTTTACGTGCTAAAGGTTAGCGAAATGCTCCGAAACACTCCCAAACATCATTTTTGGTCCAATGGACTAGAATGGATGCTTCACAACTTTGGTACCCCGAAATAGTGCATTCAGGCTCGAACACAAGTTTTGCATCTTGTACGTGACGAAGGTTAGGGAAATCATCTGAAACACTCCCAAACATCATTTTGGGTCCAACGAACTAGAATCGATGCTTCACAAAGTTAGTGCCCCGATATAGTGCATTTAGGCCCAAAACACAAGTTTTGCATCTTTTTACATGCTGAAGGTTAGCGAAATGCTCCAAAACACTCCCAAACATCATTTTTGGTCCAATGGACTAGAATGGATGCTTCACAACTTTGGTACCCCGAAATAGTGCATTCAGACTCGAACACAAGTTTTGCATCTTGTACGTGCCGAAGGTTAGTGAAATCATGTGAAACACTCTAGACATCATTTCGGGTCCAATGGACTATAATGGATGCTTCACAACGTTAGTACCCCGAAATAGTGCATTTAGGCCCAAGACACAAGTTTTGCATCTTTTTACGTGCTGAAGGTTAGCGAAATGCTAAGAAACACTCCCAAACATCATTTTGGGTCCAATGGACTAGAATGGATGCTTCACAACTTTGGTACTCCGAAATAGTGCATTCAGGCTCGAACACAAGTTTTGCATCTTGTACGTGCCGAAGGTTAGTGAAATCATCTGAAACACTCCCAAACATCATTTTGGGTCCAATGGACTAGAATGGATGCTTCACAACTTTGGTACCCCGAAATAGTGCATTTAGGACCAAAACACAAGTTTTGCATTTTTTTTACGTGCTAAAGGTTAGCGAAATGCTCCGAAACACTCCCAAACTTCATTTTCGGTCCAATGGACTAGAATGGATGCTTCACAACTTTGGTACCCTGAAATAGTGCATTCAGGCTCGAACACAAGTTTTGCATCTTGTACGTGACGAAGGTTAGGGAAATCATCTGAAACACTCCCAAATATCATTTTGGGTCCAACGAACTAGAATCGATGCTTCACAAAGTTAGTGCCCCGATATAGTGCATTTAGGCCCAAAACACAAGTTTTGCATCTTTTTACATGCTGAAGGTTAGCGAAATGCTCCAAAACACTCCCAAACATCATTTTTGGTCCAATGGACTAGAATGGATGCTTCACAACTTTGGTACCCCGAAATAGTGCATTCAGACTCGAACACAAGTTTTGCATCTTGTACGTGCCGAAGGTTAGTGAAATCATCTGAAACACTCTAGACATCATTTTGGGTCCAATGGACTATAATGGATGCTTCACAACGTTAGTACCCCGAAATAGTGCATTTAGGCCCAAGACACAAGTTCTGCATCTTTTTACGTGCTGAAGGTTAGCGAAATGCTACGAAACACTCCCAAACATCATTTTGGGTCAAATGGACTAGAATGGATGCTTCACAACTTTGGTACTCCGAAATAGTGCATTCAGGCTCGAACACAAGTTTTGCATCTTGTACGTGCCGAAGGTTAGTGAAATCATCCGAAACACTCCCAAACATCATTTTGGGTCCAATGGACTAGAATGGATGCTTCACAACTTTGGTACCCCGAAATAGTGTATTTAGGCCCAAAACACAAGTTTTGCATCTGTTTACGTGCTAAAGGTTAGCGAAATGCTCCGAAACACTCCCAAACATCATTTTTGGTCCAATGGACTAGAATGGATGCTTCACAACTTTGGTACCCCGAAATAGTGCATTCAGGCTCGAACACAAGTTTTGCATCTTGTACGTGACGAAGGTTAGGGAAATCATCTGAAACACACCCAAACATAATTTTGGGTCAAACGAAATAGAATGGATGCTTCACAAAGTTAGTACCCCGAAATAGTGCATTTAGGCCCAAAACACAAGTTTTGCATCTTTTTACGTGCTGAAGGTTAGCGAAATGCTCCGAAACACTCCCAAACATCATTTTGGGTCCAATGGACTAGAATGGATGCTTCACAACTTTGGTACCCCGAAATAGTGCATTCAGGCTCGAACACAAGTTTTGCATCTTGTACGTGCCGAAGGTTAGTGAAATCATCTGAAACACTCCCAAACATCATTTTGGGTCCAATGGACTAGAATGGATGCTTCACAACGTTACTACCCCGAAATAGTGCATTTAGGCCCAAAACACAAGTTTTGCATCTTTTTAGATACCGAAGGTTAGCGAAATGCTCCGAAACACTCCCAAACATCACTTTTGGTCCAATGGACTAGAATGGATGCTTCACAACTTTGGTACCCCGAAATAGTGCATTAAGACTCGAACACAAGTTTTGCATCTTGTACGTGCCGAAGGTTAGTGAAATCATCTGAAACACTCCCAAACATCATTTTGGGTCCAATGGACTAGAATGGATGCTTTACAACGTTAGTACCCCGAAATAGTGCATTTAGGCCCAAGACACAAGTTTTGCATCTTTTTACGTGCTGAAGGCTAGCGAAATGCTCCGAAACACTCCCAAACATCATTTTGGGTCCAATGGACTAGAATGGATGCTTCACAACTTTGTTACCCCGAAATAGTGCATTCAGCCTCGAACACAAGTTTTGCATCTTGTACGTGCCGAAGGTTAGTGAAATCATCTGAAACACTGCCAAACATCATTTTGGGTCCAATGTACTAGAATGGATGCTTCACAACGTTAGTACCCCGAAATAATGCATTTAAGCCCAAAACACAAGTTTTGCATCGTTTTACGTGCTGAAGGTTAGCGAAATGCTCCGAAACACTCCCAAACATCATTTTTGGTCCCATGGACTTGAATGGATGCTTCACAACTTTGCTACCCCGAAATAGTGCATTCAGGCTCGAACACAAGTTTTGCATCTTGTACGTGCCGAAGGTTAGTGAAATCATCTGAAACACTCCCAGACATCATTTTGGGTCCAATGGACTAGAATGGATGCTTCACAACGTTAGTACCCCGAAATAGTGCATTTAGGCCCAAGACACAAGTTTTGCATCTTTTTACGTGCTGAAGGTTAGCGAAATGCTCCGAAACACTCCCAAACATCATTTTGGGTCCAATGGACTAGAATGGATGCTTCACAACTTTGGTTCCCCGAAATAGTGCATTCAACCTAGAACACAAGTTTTGCATCTTGTACGTGCCGAAGGTTAGTGATATCATCTGAAACACTGCCAAACATCATTTTGGGTCCAATGGACTAGAATGGATGCTTCACAACGTTAGTACCCCGAAATAGTGCATTTAGGCCCAAAACACAAGTTTTGCATCGTTTTACGTGCTGAAGGTTAGCGAAATGCTCCGAAACACTCCCAAACATCATTTTTGGTCCCATGGACTTGAATGGATGCTTCACAACTTTGCTACCCCGAAATAGTGCATTCAGGCTCGAACACAAGTTTTGCATCTTGTACGTGCCGAAGGTTAGTGAAATCATCTGAAACACTCCCAGACATCATTTTGGGTCCAATGGACTAGAATGGATGCTTCACAACGTTAGTACCCCGAAATAGTGCATTTAGGCCCAAGACACAAGTTTTGCATCTTTTTACGTGCTGAAGGTTAGCGAAATGCTCCGAAACACTCCCAAACATCATTTTGGGTCCAATGGACTAGAATGGATGCTTCACAACTTTGGTTCCCCGAAATAGTGCATTCAACCTAGAACACAAGTTTTGCATCTTGTACGTGCCGAAGGTTAGTGAAATCATCTGAAACACTGCCAAACATCATTTTGGGTCCAATGGACTAGAATGGATGCTTCACAACGTTAGTACCCCGAAATAGTGCATTTAGGCCCAAAACACAAGTTTTGCATCTTTTTACGTGCTGAAGCTTAGCGAAATGCTCCGAAACACTCCCAAACATCATTTTTGGTCCCATGGACTAGAATGGATGCTTCACAACTTTGGTACGCCGAAATAGTGCATTCAGGCTCGAACACAAGTTTTGCATCTTGTACGTGCCGAAGGTTAGTGAAATCATCTGAAACACTCCCAAACATCAATTTGGGTCCAACGGACTAGAATGGATGCTTCACAAAGTTAGTACCCCGATATAGTGCATTTAGGCCCAAAACACAAGTTTTGCATCTTTTTACGTGCTGAAGGTTAGCGAAATGCTCCAAAACACTCCCAAACATCATTTTTGGTCCAATGGACTAGAATGGATGCTTCACAACGTTAGTACCCCGAAATAGTGCATTTAGGCCCAAAACACAAGTTTTGCATCTTTTTACGTGCTGAAGGTTAGCGAAATGCTCCGAAACACTCCCAAACATCATTTTGGGTCCAATGGACTAGAATGGATGCTTCACAACTTTGGTTCCCCGAAATAGTGCATTCAACCTAGAACACAAGTTTTGCATCTTGTACGTGCCGAAGGTTAGTGAAATCATCTGAAACACTGTCAAACATCATTTTGGGTCCAATGGACTAGAATGGATGCTTCACAACGTTAGTACCCCGAAATAGTGCATTTAGGCCCAAAACACAAGTTTTGCATCTTTTTACGTGCCGAAGGTTAGCGAAATGCTCCGAAACACTCCCAAACATCATTTTGGGTCCAATGGACTAGAATGGATGCTTCACAACTTTGGTACTCCTAAATAGTGCATTCAGGCTCGAACACAAGTTTAGCATCTTGTACGTGCCGAAGGTTAGTGAAATCATCCGAAACACTCCCAAACATCATTTTGGGTCCAATGGACTAGAATGGATGCTTCCCAACTTTGGTACCCCGAAATAGTGTATTTAGGCCAAAAACACAAGTTTTGCATCTGTTTACGTGCTGAAGGTTAGCGAAATGCTCCGAAACACTCCCAATCATCATTTTGGGTCCAATGGACTAGAATGGATGCTTCACAAAGTTAGTACCCCGATATAGTGCATTTAGGCCCAAAACACAAGTTTTGCATCTTTTTACGTGCTGAAGGTTAGCGAAATGCTCCAAAACACTCCCAAACATCATTTTTGGTCCAATGGACTAGAATGGATGCTTCACAACGTTAGTACCCCGAAATAGTGCATTTAGGCCCAAAACACAAGTTTTGCATCTTTTTACGTGCTGAAGGTTAGCGAAATGCTCCGAAACACTCCCAAACATCATTTTGGGTCCAATGGACTAGAATGGATGGTTCACAACTTTGGTACCCCGAAATAGTGCATTCAGGCTCGAACACAAGTTTTGCATCTTGTACGTGTCGAAGGTTAGTGAAATCATCTGAAACACTCCCAAACATCATTTTGGGTCCAATGGACTAGAATGGATGCTTCACAACGTTAGTACCCCGAAATAGTGCATTTAGGCCCAAAACACAAGTTTTGCATCTTTTTACGTGCTGAAGCTTAGCGAAATGCTCCGAAACACTCCCAAACATCATTTTTGGTCCCATGGACTAGAATGGATGCTTCACAACTTTGGTACCCCGAAATAGTGCATTCAGGCTCGAACACAAGTTTTGCATCTTGTACGTGCCGAAGGTTAGCGAAATCATCTGAAACACTCCCAAACATCATTTTGGGTCCAATGGACTAGAATGGATGCTTCACAACGTTAGTACCCCGAAATAGTGCATTTAGGCCCAAAACAGAAGTTTTGCATCTTTTTACGTGCCGAAGGTTAGCGAAATGCTCCGAAACACTCCCAAACATCATTTTGGGTCCAATGGACTAGAATGGATGCTTCACAACTTTGGTACTCCTAATAGTGCATTCAGGCTCGAACACAAGTTTAGCATCTTGTACGTGCCGAAGGTTAGTGAAATCATCCGAAACACTCCCAAACATCATTTTGGGTCCAATGGACTAGAATGGATGCTTCCCAACTTTGGTACCCCGAAATAGTGTATTTAGGCCCAAAACACAAGTTTTGCATCTGTTTACGTGCTGAAGGTTAGCGAAATGCTCCGAAACACTCCCAAACATCATTTTGGGTCCAATGGACTAGAATGGATGCTTCACAAAGTTAGTACCCCGATATAGTGCATTTAGGCCCAAAACACATGTTTTGCATCTTTTTACGTGGTGAAGGTTAGCGAAATGCTCCAAAACACTCCCAAACATCATTTTTGGTCCAATGGACTAGAATGGATGCTTCACAACGTTAGTACCCCGAAATAGTGCATTAAGACTCGAACACAAGTTTTGCATCTTGTACGTGCCGAAGGTTAGTGAAATCATATGAAACACTCCCAAACATCATTTTGGGTCCAATGGACTAGAATGGATGCTTCACAACGTTAGTACCCCGAAATAGTGCATTTAGGCCGAAGACACAAGTTTTGCATCTTTTTACGTGCTGAAGGTTAGCGAAATGCTCCGAAACACTCCCAAACATCATTTTGGGTCCAATGGACTAGAATGGATGCTTCACAACTTTGGTTCCTCGAAATAGTGCATTCAACCTAGAACACAAGTTTTGCATCTTGTACGTGCCGAAGGTTAGTGAAATCATCTGAAACACTGCCAAACATCATTTTGGGTCCAATGGACTAGAATGGATGCTTCACAACGTTAGTACCCCGAAATAGTGCATTTAGGCCCAAAACACAAGTTTTGCATCTTTTTACGTGCTGAAGCTTAGCGAAATGCTCCGAAACACTCCCAAACATCATTTTTGGTCCCATGGACTAGAATGGATGCTTCACAACTTTGGTACCCCGAAATAGTGCATTCAGGCTCGAACACAAGTTTTGCATCTTGTACGTGCCGAAGGTTAGCGAAATCATCTGAAACACTCCCAAACATCATTTTGGGTCCAATGGACTAGAATGGATGCTTCACAACGTTAGTACCCCGAAATAGTGCATTTAGTCCCAAAACACAAGTTTTGCATCTTTTTACGTGCCGAAGGTTAGCGAAATGCTCCGAAACACTCCCAAACATCATTTTGGGTCCAATGGACTAGAATGGATGCTTCACAACTTTGGTACTCCTAAATAGTGCATTCAGGCTCGAACACAAGTTTAGCATCTTGTACGTGCCGAAGGTTAGTGAAATCATCCGAAACACTCCCAAACATCATTTTGGGTCCAATGGACTAGAATGGATGCTTCCCAACTTTGGTACCCCGAAATAGTGTATTTAGGCCCAAAACACAAGTTTTGCATCTGTTTACGTGCTGAAGGTTAGCGAAATGCTCCGAAACACTCCCAAACATCATTTTGGGTCCAATGGACTAGAATGGATGCTTCACAAAGTTAGTACCCCGATATAGTGCATTTAGGCCCAAAACACATGTTTTGCATCTTTTTACGTGCTGAAGGTTAGCGAAATGCTCCAAAACACTCCCAAACATCATTTTTGGTCCAATGGACTAGAATGGATGCTTCACAACGTTAGTACCCCGAAATAGTGCATTAAGACTCGAACACAAGTTTTGCATCTTGTACGTGCCGAAGGTTAGTGAAATCATATGAAACACTCCCAAACATCATTTTGGGTCCAATGGACTAGAATGGATGCTTCACAACGTTAGTACCCCGAAATAGTGCATTTAGGGCCAAGACACAAGTTTTGCATCTTTTTACGTGCTGAAGGTTAGCGAAATGCTCCGAAACACTCCCAAACATCATTTTGGGTCCAATGGACTAGAATGGATGCTTTACAACTTTGGTACCCCGAAATAGTGCATTCAGGCTCGAACACAAGTTTTGCATCTTGTACGTGTTGAAGGTTAGTGAAATCATCTGAAACACTCCCAAACATCATTTTGGGTCCAATGGACTAGAATGGATGCTTCACAACGTTAGTACCCCGAAATAGTGCATTTAGGCCCAAAACACAAGTTTTGCATCTTTTTAGATGCCGAAGGTTAGCGAAATGGTCCGAAACACTCCCAAACATCATTTTTGGTCCAATGGACTAGAATGGATGCTTCACAACTTTGGTACCCCGAAATAGTGCATTAAGACTCGAACACAAGTTTTGCATCTTGTACGTGCCGAAGGTTAGTGAAATCATCTGAAACACTCCCAAACATCATTTTGGGTCCAATGGACTAGAATGGATGCTTCACAACGTTAGTACCCCGAAATAGTGCATTTAGGCCCAAGACACAAGTTTAGCATCCTGTACGTGCCGAAGGTTAGTGAAATCATCCGAAACACTCCCAAACATCATTTTGGGTCCAATGGACTAGAATGGATGCTTCCCAACTTTGGTACCCCGAAATAGTGTATTTAGGCCCAAAACACAAGTTTTGCATCTGTTTACATGCTGAAGGTTAGCGAAATGCTCCGAAACACTCCCAAACATCATTTTGGGTCCAATGGACTAGAATTGATGCTTCACAAAGTTAGTACCCCGATATAGTGCATTTAGGGCCAAGACACAAGTTTTGCATCTTTTTACGTGCTGAAGGTTAGCGAAATGCTCCGAAACACTCCCAAACATCATTTTGGGTCCAATGGACTAGAATGGATGCTTTACAACTTTGGTACCCCGAAATAGTGCATTCAGGCTCGAACACAAGTTTTGCATCTTGTACGTGTTGAAGGTTAGTGAAATCATCTGAAACACTCCCAAACATCATTTTGGGTCCAATGGACTAGAATGGATGCTTCACAACGTTAGTACCCCGAAATAGTGCATTTAGGCCCAAAACACAAGTTTTGCATCTTTTTAGATGCCGAAGGTTAGCGAAATGGTCCGAAACACTCCCAAACATCATTTTTGGTCCAATGGACTAGAATGGATGCTTCACAACTTTGGTACCCCGAAATAGTGCATTAAGACTCGAACACAAGTTTTGCATCTTGTACGTGCCGAAGGTTAGTGAAATCATCTGAAACACTCCCAAACATCATTTTGGGTCCAATGGACTAGAATGGATGCTTCACAACGTTAGTACCCCGAAATAGTGCATTTAGGCCCAAGACACAAGTTTAGCATCCTGTACGTGCCGAAGGTTAGTGAAATCATCCGAAACACTCCCAAACATCATTTTGGGTCCAATGGACTAGAATGGATGCTTCCCAACTTTGGTACCCCGAAATAGTGTATTTAGGCCCAAAACACAAGTTTTGCATCTGTTTACATGCTGAAGGTTAGCGAAATGCTCCGAAACACTCCCAAACATCATTTTGGGTCCAATGGACTAGAATTGATGCTTCACAAAGTTAGTACCCCGATATAGTGCATTTAGGCACAAAACACAAGTTTTGCATCTTTTTACGTGCTGAAGGTTAGCGAAATGCTCCAAAACACACCCAAACATCATTTTTGGTCCAATGGACTAGAATGGATGCTTCACAACGTTAGTACCCCGAAATAGTGCATTTAGGCCCAAAACACAAGTTTTGCATCTTTTTACGTGCTGAAGGTTAGCGAAATGCTCCGAAACACTCCCAAACATCATTTTGGGTCCAATGGACTAGAATGGATGCTTCACAACGTTGGTACCCCGAAATAGTGCATTCAGGCTCGAACACAAGTTTTGCATCTTGTACGTGTCGAAGGTTAGTGAAATCATCTGAAACAACCCAAACATCATTTTGGGTCCAATAGACTAGAATGGATGCTTCACAACGTTAGTACCCCGAAATAGTGCATTTAGGCCCAAAACACAAGTTTTGCATCTTTTTAGATGCCGAAGGTAAGCGAAATGCTCCGAAACACTCCCAAACATCATTTTTGGTCCAATGGACTAGAATGGATGCTTCACAACTTTGGTACCCCGAAATAGTGCATTAAGACTCGAACACAAGTTTTGCATCTTGTACGTGCCGAAGGTTAGTGAAATCATCTGAAACACTCCCAAACATAATTTTGGGTCCAATGGACTAGAATGGATGCTTCACAACGTTAGTACCCCGAAATAGTGCATTTAGGCCCAAGTCACAAATTTTGCATCTTTTTACGTGCTGAAGTTTAGCGAAATGCTCCGAAACACTCCCAAACATCATTTTGGGTCCAATGGACTAGAATGGATGCTTCACAACTTTGTTACCCCGAAACAGTGCATTCAGCCTCGAACACAAGTTTTGCATTTTGTACGTGCCGAAGGTTAGTGAAATCATCTGAAACACTGCCAAACATCATTTTGGGTCCAATGGACTAGAATGGATGCTTCACAACGTTAGTACCCCGAAATAGTGCATTTAGGCCCAAGACACAAGTTTTGCATCTTTTTACGTGCTGCAGGTTAGCGAAATGCTCCGAAACACTCCCAAACATCATTTTGGGTCCAATGGACAAGAATGGATGCTTCACAACTTTTGTACCCCGAAATAGTGTATTTAGGCCCAAAACACAAGTTTTGCATCTGTTTACGTGCTGAAGGTTAGCGAAATGCTCCGAAACACTCCCAATCATCATTTTGGGTCCAATGGACTAGAATGGATGCTTCACAACGTTAGTACCCCGAAATAGTGCATTTAGGCCCAAGACACAAGTTTTGCATCTTTTTACGTGCTGAAGGTTAGCGAAATGCTCCGAAACACTCCCAAACATCATTTTGGGTCCAATGGACTAGAGTGGATGCTTCACAACTTTGGTACCCCGAAATAGTGCATTCAGGCTCGAACACAAGTTTTGCATCTTGTACGTGTCGAAGGTTAGTGAAATCATCTGAAACACTCCCAAACATCATTTTGGGTCCAATGGACTAGAATGGATGCTTCACAACGTTAGTACCCCGAAATAGTGCATTTAGGCCCAAAACACAACTTTTGCATCTTTTTAGATGCCGAAGGTTAGCGAAATGCTCCGAAACACTCCCAAACATCATTTTTGGTCCAATGGACTAGAATGGATGCTTCACAACTTTGGTACCCCGAAATAGTGCATTAAGACTCGAACACAAGTTTTGCATCTTGTACGTGCCGAAGGTTAGTGAAATCATCTGAAACACTCCCAAACATCATTTTGGGTCCAATGGACTAGAATGGATGCTTCACAACGTTAGTACCCCGAAATAGTGCATTTAGGCCCAAGACACAAGTTTTGCATCTTTTTACGTGCTGAAGGTTAGCGAAATGCTCCGAAACACTCCCAAACATCATTTTGGGTCCAATGGACTAGAATGGATGCTTCACAACTTTGTTACCCCGAAATAGTGCATTCAGCCTCGAACACAAGTTTTGCATCTTGTACGTGCCGAAGGTTAGTGAAATCATCTGAAACACTACCAAACATCATTTTGGGTCCAATGGACTAGAATGGATGCTTCACAACGTTAGTACCCCGAAATAGTGCATTTAGGGCCAAGACACAAGTTTTGCATCTTTTTACGTGCTGAAGGTTAGCGAAATGCTCCGAAACACTCCCAAACATCATTTTGGGTCCAATGGACTAGAATGGATGCTTTACAACTTTGGTACCCCGAAATAGTGCATTCAGGCTCGAACACAAGTTTTGCATCTTGTACGTGTTGAAGGTTAGTGAAATCATCTGAAACACTCCCAAACATCATTTTGGGTCCAATGGACTAGAATGGATGCTTCACAACGTTAGTACCCCGAAATAGTGCATTTAGGCCCAAAACACAAGTTTTGCATCTTTTTAGATGCCGAAGGTTAGCGAAATGGTCCGAAACACTCCCAAACATCATTTTTGGTCCAATGGACTAGAATGGATGCTTCACAACTTTGGTACCCCGAAATAGTGCATTAAGACTCGAACACAAGTTTTGCATCTTGTACGTGCCGAAGGTTAGTGAAATCATCTGAAACACTCCCAAACATCATTTTGGGTCCAATGGACTAGAATGGATGCTTCACAACGTTAGTACCCCGAAATAGTGCATTTAGGCCCAAGACACAAGTTTAGCATCTTGTACGTGCCGAAGGTTAGTGAAATCATCCGAAACACTCCCAAACATCATTTTGGGTCCAATGGACTAGAATGGATGCTTCCCAACTTTGGTACCCCGAAATAGTGTATTTAGGCCCAAAACACAAGTTTTGCATCTGTTTACGTGCTGAAGGTTAGCGAAATGCTCCGAAACACTCCCAAACATCATTTTGGGTCCAATGGACTAGAATGGATGCTTCACAAAGTTAGTACCCCGATATAGTGCATTTAGGCCCAAAACACATGTTTTGCATCTTTTTACGTGCTGAAGGTTAGCGAAATGCTCCAAAACACTCCCAAACATCATTTTTGGTCCAATGGACTAGAATGGATGCTTCACAACGTTAGTACCCCGAAATAGTGCATTAAGACTCGAACACAAGTTTTGCATCTTGTACGTGCCGAAGGTTAGTGAAATCATATGAAACACTCCCAAACATCATTTTGGGTCCAATGGACTAGAATGGATGCTTCACAACGTTAGTACCCCGAAATAGTGCATTTAGGCCCAAGACACAAGTTTTGCATCTTTTTACGTGCTGAAGGTTAGCGAAATGCTCCGAAACACTCCCAAACATCATTTTGGGTCCAATGGACTAGAATGGATGCTTCACAACTTTGGTTCCTCGAAATAGTGCATTCAACCTAGAACACAAGTTTTGCATCTTGTACGTGCCGAAGGTTAGTGAAATCATCTGAAACACTGCCAAACATCATTTTGGGTCCAATGGACTAGAATGGATGCTTCACAACGTTAGTACCCCGAAATAGTGCATTTAGGCCCAAAACACAAGTTTTGCATCTTTTTACGTGCTGAAGCTTAGCGAAATGCTCCGAAACACTCCCAAACATCATTTTTGGTCCCATGGACTAGAATGGATGCTTCACAACTTTGGTACCCCGAAATAGTGCATTCAGGCTCGAACACAAGTTTTGCATCTTGTACGTGCCGAAGGTTAGCGAAATCATCTGAAACACTCCCAAACATCATTTTGGGTCCAATGGACTAGAATGGATGCTTCACAACGTTAGTACCCCGAAATAGTGCATTTAGGCCCAAAACACAAGTTTTGCATCTTTTTACGTGCCGAAGGTTAGCGAAATGCTCCGAAACACTCCCAAACATCATTTTGGGTCCAATGGACTAGAATGGATGCTTCACAACTTTGGTACTCCTAAATAGTGCATTCAGGCTCGAACACAAGTTTAGCATCTTGTACGTGCCGAAGGTTAGTGAAATCATCCGAAACACTCCCAAACATCATTTTGGGTCCAATGGACTAGAATGGATGCTTCCCAACTTTGGTACCCCGAAATAGTGTATTTAGGCCCAAAACACAAGTTTTGCATCTGTTTACGTGCTGAAGGTTAGCGAAATGCTCCGAAACACTCCCAAACATCATTTTGGGTCCAATGGACTAGAATGGATGCTTCACAAAGTTAGTACCCCGATATAGTGCATTTAGGCCCAAAACACATGTTTTGCATCTTTTTACGTGCTGAAGGTTAGCGAAATGCTCCAAAACACTCCCAAACATCATTTTTGGTCCAATGGACTAGAATGGATGCTTCACAACGTTAGTACCCCGAAATAGTGCATTAAGACTCGAACACAAGTTTTGCATCTTGTACGTGCCGAAGGTTAGTGAAATCATATGAAACACTCCCAAACATCATTTTGGGTCCAATGGACTAGAATGGATGCTTCACAACGTTAGTACCCCGAAATAGTGCATTTAGGGCCAAGACACAAGTTTTGCATCTTTTTACGTGCTGAAGGTTAGCGAAATGCTCCGAAACACTCCCAAACATCATTTTGGGTCCAATGGACTAGAATGGATGCTTTACAACTTTGGTACCCCGAAATAGTGCATTCAGGCTCGAACACAAGTTTTGCATCTTGTACGTGTTGAAGGTTAGTGAAATCATCTGAAACACTCCCAAACATCATTTTGGGTCCAATGGACTAGAATGGATGCTTCACAACGTTAGTACCCCGAAATAGTGCATTTAGGCCCAAAACACAAGTTTTGCATCTTTTTAGATGCCGAAGGTTAGCGAAATGCTCCGAAACACTCCCAAACATCATTTTTGGTCCAATGGACTAGAATGGATGCTTCACAACTTTGGTACCCCGAAATAGTGCATTAAGACTCGAACACAAGTTTTGCATCTTGTACGTGCCGAAGGTTAGTGAAATCATCTGAAACACTCCCAAACATCATTTTGGGTCCAATGGACTAGAATGGATGCTTCACAACGTTAGTACCCCGAAATAGTGCATTTAGGCCCAAGACACAAGTTTAGCATCTTGTACGTGCCGAAGGTTAGTGAAATCATCCGAAACACTCCCAAACATCATTTTGGGTCCAATGGACTAGAATGGATGCTTCCCAACTTTGGTACCCCGAAATAGTGTATTTAGGCCCAAAACACAAGTTTTGCATCTGTTTACATGCTGAAGGTTAGCGAAATGCTCCGAAACACTCCCAAACATCATTTTGGGTCCAATGGACTAGAATTGATGCTTCACAAAGTTAGTACCCCGATATAGTGCATTTAGGCCCAAAACACAAGTTTTGCATCTTTTTACGTGCTGAAGGTTAGCGAAATGCTCCAAAACACACCCAAACATCATTTTTGGTCCAATGGACTAGAATGGATGCTTCACAACGTTAGTACCCCGAAATAGTGCATTTAGGCCCAAAACACAAGTTTTGCATCTTTTTACGTGCTGAAGGTTAGCGAAATGCTCCGAAACACTCCCAAACATCATTTTGGGTCCAATGGACTAGAATGGATGCTTCACAACGTTGGTACCCCGAAATAGTGCATTCAGGCTCGAACACAAGTTTTGCATCTTGTACGTGTCGAAGGTTAGTGAAATCATCTGAAACAACCCAAACATCATTTTGGGTCCAATAGACTAGAATGGATGCTTCACAACGTTAGTACCCCGAAATAGTGCATTTAGGCCCAAAACACAAGTTTTGCATCTTTTTAGATGCCGAAGGTTAGCGAAATGCTCCGAAACACTCCCAAACATCATTTTTGGTCCAATGGACTAGAATGGATGCTTCACAACTTTGGTACCCCGAAATAGTGCATTAAGACTCGAACACAAGTTTTGCATCTTGTACGTGCCGAAGGTTAGTGAAATCATCTGAAACACTCCCAAACATAATTTTGGGTCCAATGGACTAGAATGGATGCTTCACAACGTTAGTACCCCGAAATAGTGCATTTAGGCCCAAGTCACAAATTTTGCATCTTTTTACGTGCTGAAGTTTAGCGAAATGCTCCGAAACACTCCCAAACATCATTTTGGGTCCAATGGACTAGAATGGATGCTTCACAACTTTGTTACCCCGAAACAGTGCATTCAGCCTCGAACACAAGTTTTGCATTTTGTACGTGCCGAAGGTTAGTGAAATCATCTGAAACACTGCCAAACATCATTTTGGGTCCAATGGACTAGAATGGATGCTTCACAACGTTAGTACCCCGAAATAGTGCATTTAGGCCCAAGACACAAGTTTTGCATCTTTTTACGTGCTGCAGGTTAGCGAAATGCTCCGAAACACTCCCAAACATCATTTTGGGTCCAATGGACAAGAATGGATGCTTCACAACTTTTGTACCCCGAAATAGTGTATTTAGGCCCAAAACACAAGTTTTGCATCTGTTTACGTGCTGAAGGTTAGCGAAATGCTCCGAAACACTCCCAATCATCATTTTGGGTCCAATGGACTAGAATGGATGCTTCACAACGTTAGTACCCCGAAATAGTGCATTTAGGCCCAAGACACAAGTTTTGCATCTTTTTACGTGCTGAAGGTTAGCGAAATGCTCCGAAACACTCCCAAACATCATTTTGGGTCCAATGGACTAGAGTGGATGCTTCACAACTTTGGTACCCCGAAATAGTGCATTCAGGCTCGAACACAAGTTTTGCATCTTGTACGTGTCGAAGGTTAGTGAAATCATCTGAAACACTCCCAAACATCATTTTGGGTCCAATGGACTAGAATGGATGCTTCACAACGTTAGTACCCCGAAATAGTGCATTTAGGCCCAAAACACAACTTTTGCATCTTTTTAGATGCCGAAGGTTAGCGAAATGCTCCGAAACACTCCCAAACATCATTTTTGGTCCAATGGACTAGAATGGATGCTTCACAACTTTGGTACCCCGAAATAGTGCATTAAGACTCGAACACAAGTTTTGCATCTTGTACGTGCCGAAGGTTAGTGAAATCATCTGAAACACTCCCAAACATCATTTTGGGTCCAATGGACTAGAATGGATGCTTCACAACGTTAGTACCCCGAAATAGTGCATTTAGGCCCAAGACACAAGTTTTGCATCTTTTTACGTGCTGAAGGTTAGCGAAATGCTCCGAAACACTCCCAAACATCATTTTGGGTCCAATGGACTAGAATGGATGCTTCACAACTTTGTTACCCCGAAATAGTGCATTCAGCCTCGAACACAAGTTTTGCATCTTGTACGTGCCGAAGGTTAGTGAAATCATCTGAAACACTACCAAACATCATTTTGGGTCCAATGGACTAGAATGGATGCTTCACAACGTTAGTACCCCGAAATAGTGCATTTAGGCCCAAAACACAAGTTTTGCATCTTTTTAGATGCCGAAGGTTAGCGAAATGCTCCGAAACACTCCCAAACATCATTTTTGGTCCAATGGACTAGAATGGATGCTTCACAACTTTGGTACCCCGAAATAGTGCATTAAGACTCGAACACAAGTTTTGCATCTTGTACGTGCCGAAGGTTAGTGAAATCATCTGAAACACTCCCAAACATCATTTTGGGTCCAATGGACTAGAATGGATGCTTCACAACGTTAGTACCCCGAAATAGTGCATTTAGGCCCAAGACACAAATTTTGCATCTTTTTACGTGCTGAAGGTTAGCGAAATGCTCCGAAACACTCCCAAACATCATTTTGGGTCCAATGGACTAGAATGGATGCTTCACAACTTTGTTACCCCGAAACAGTGCATTCAGCCTCGAACACAAGTTTTGCATCTTGTACGTGCCGAAGGTTAGTGAAATCATCTGAAACACTGCCAAACATCATTTTGGGTCCAATGGACTAGAATGGATGCTTCACAACGTTAGTACCCCGAAATAGTGCATTTAGGCCCAAGACACAAGTTTTGCATCTTTTTACGTGCTGCAGGTTAGCGAAATGCTCCGAAACACTCCCAAACATCATTTTGGGTCCAATGGACAAGAATGGATGCTTCACAACTTTTGAACCCCGAAATAGTGTATTTAGGCCCAAAACACAAGTTTTGCATCTGTTTACGTGCTGAAGGTTAGCGAAATGCTCCGAAACACTCCCAATCATCATTTTGGGTCCAATGGACTAGAATGGATGCTTCACAACGTTAGTACCCCGAAATAGTGCATTTAGGCCCAAGACACAAGTTTTGCATCTTTTTACGTGCTGAAGGTTAGCGAAATGCTCCGAAACACTCCCAAACATCATTTTGGGTCCAATGGACTAGAGTGGATGCTTCACAACTTTGGTACCCCGAAATAGTGCATTCAGGCTCGAACACAAGTTTTGCATCTTGTACGTGTCGAAGCTTAGTGAAATCATCTGAAACACTCCCAAACATCATTTTGGGTCCAATGGACTAGAATGGATGCTTCACAACGTTAGTACCCCGAAATAGTGCATTTAGGCCCAAAACACAACTTTTGCATCTTTTTAGATGCCGAAGGTTAGCGAAATGCTCCGAAACACTCCCAAACATCATTTTTGGTCCAATGGACTAGAATGGATGCTTCACAACTTTGGTACCCCGAAATAGTGCATTAAGACTCGAACACAAGTTTTGCATCTTGTACGTGCCGAAGGTTAGTGAAATCATCTGAAACACTCCCAAACATCATTTTGGGTCCAATGGACTAGAATGGATGCTTCACAACGTTAGTACCCCGAAATAGTGCATTTAGGCCCAAGACACAAGTTTTGCATCTTTTTACGTGCTGAAGGTTAGCGAAATGCTCCGAAACACTCCCAAACATCATTTTGGGTCCAATGGACTAGAATGGATGCTTCACAACTTTGTTACCTCGAAATAGTGCATTCAGCCTCGAACACAAGTTTTGCATCTTGTACGTGCCGAAGGTTAGTGAAATCATCTGAAACACTACCAAACATCATTTTGGGTCCAATGGACTAGAATGGATGCTTCACAACGTTAGTACCCCGAAATAGTGCATTTAGGCCCAAAACACAAGTTTTGCATCTTTTTACGTGCTGAAGGTTAGCGAAATGCTCCGAAACACTCCCAAACATCATTTTTGGTCCCATGGACTAGAATGGATGCTTCACAACTTTGCTACCCCGAAATAGTGCATTCAGGCTAGAACACAAGTTTTGCATCTTGTACGTGCCGAAGGTTAGTGAAATCATCTGAAACACTCCCAGACATCATTTTGGGTCCAATGGACTAGCATGGATGCTTCACAACGTTAGTACCCCGAAATAGTGCATTTCGTTCCAAGACACAAGTTTTGCATCTTTTTACGTGCTGAAGGTTAGCGAAATGCTCCGAAACACTCCCAAACATCATTTTGGGTCCAATGGACTAGAATGGATGCTTCACATCTTTGTTACCCCGAAATAGTGCATTCAGCCTCGAACACAAGTTTTGCATCTTGTACGTGCCGAAGGTTAGTGAAATCATCTGAAACACTACCAAACATCATTTTGGGTCCAATGGACTAGAATGGATGCTTCACAACGTTAGTACCCCGAAATAGTGCATTTAGGCCCAAAACACAAGTTTTGCATCTTTTTACGTGCTGAAGGTTAGCGAAATGCTCCGAAACACTCCCAAACATCATTTTGGGTCCAATGGACTAGAATGGATGCTTCACAACTTTGTTACCCCGAAATAGTGCATTCAGCCTCGAACACAAGTTTTGCATTTTGTACGTGCCGAAGGTTAGTGAAATCATCTAAAACACTGCCAAACATCATTTTGGGTCCAATGGACTAGAATGGATGCTTCACAACGTTAGTACCCCGAAATAGTGCATTTAGGCCCAAAACACAACTTTTGCATCTTTTTAGATGCCGAAGGTTAGCGAAATGCTCCGAAACACTCCCAAACATCATTTTTGGTCCAATGGACTAGAATGGATGCTTCACAACTTTGTTACCCCGAAATAGTGCATTCAGGCTCGAACACAAGTTTTGCATCTTGTACGTGCCGAAGGTTAGTGAAATCATCTGAAACACTCCCAAACATCATTTTGGGTCCAATGGACTAGAATGGATGCTTCACAACGTTAGTACCCCGAAATAGTGCATTTAGGCCCAAGACACAAGTTTTGCATCTTTTTACGTGCTGAAGGTTAGCGAAATGCTCCGAAACACTCCCAAACATCATTTTGGGTCCAATGGACTAGAATGGATGCTTCACAACTTTGTTACCCCGAAATAGTGCATTCAGCCTCGAACACAAGTTTTGCATCTTGTACGTGCCGAAGGTTAGTGAAATCATCTGAAACACTACCAAACATCATTTTGGGTCCAATGGACTAGAATGGATGCTTCACAACGTTAGTACCCCGAAATAGTGCATTTAGGCCCAAAACACAAGTTTTGCATCTTTTTACGTGCTGAAGGTTAGCGAAATGCTCCGAAACACTCCCAAACATCATTTTTGGTCCCATGGACTAGAATGGATGCTTCACAACTTTGCTACCCCGAAATAGTGCATTCAGGCTAGAACACAAGTTTTGCATCTTGTACGTGCCGAAGGTTAGTGAAATCATCTGAAACACTCCCAGACATCATTTTGGGTCCAATGGACTAGCATGGATGCTTCACAACGTTAGTACCCCGAAATAGTGCATTTCGTTCCAAGACACAAGTTTTGCATCTTTTTACGTGCTGAAGGTTAGCGAAATGCTCCGAAACACTCCCAAACATCATTTTGGGTCCAATGGACTAGAATGGATGCTTCACAAAGTTAGTACCCCGATATAGTGCATTTAGGGCCAAGACACAAATTTTGCATCTTTTTACGTGCTGAAGGTTAGCGAAATGCTCCAAAACACTCCCAAACATCATTTTTGGTCCAATGGACTAGAATGGATGCTTCACAACGTTAGTACCCCGAAATAGTGCATTTAGGCCCAAAACACAAGTTTTGCATCTTTTTACGTGCTGAAGGTTAGCGAAATGCTCCGAAACACTCCCAAACATCATTTTGGGTCCAATGGACTAGAATGGATGCTTCACAACTTTGGTACCCCGAAATAGTGCATTCAGGCTCGAACACAAGTTTTGCATCTTGTACGTGTCGAAGGTTAGTGAAATCATCTGAAACACTCCCAAACATCATTTTGGGTCCAATGGACTAGAATGGATGCTTCACAACGTTAGTACCCCGAAATAGTGCATTTAGGCCCAAAACACAACTTTTGCATCTTTTTAGATGCCGAAGGTTAGCGAAATGCTCCGAAACACTCCCAAACATCATTTTTGGTCCAATGGATTAGAATGGATGCTTCACAACTTTGGTACCCCGAAATAGTGCATTAAGACTCGAACACAAGTTTTGCATCTTGTACGTGCCGAAGGTTAGTGAAATCATCTGAAACACTCCCAAACATCATTTTGGGTCCAATGGACTAGAATGGATGCTTCACAACGTTAGTACCCCGAAATAGTGCATTTAGGCCCAAAACACAACTTTTGCATCTTTTTAGATGCCGAAGGTTAGCGAAATGCTCCGAAACACTCCCAAACATCATTTTTGGTCCAATGGACTAGAATGGATGCTTCACAACTTTGGTACCCCGAAATAGTGCATTAAGACTCGAACACAAGTTTTGCATCTTGTACGTGCCGAAGGTTAGTGAAATCATCTGAAACACTCCCAAACATCATTTTGGGTCCAATGGACTAGAATGGATGCTTCACAACGTTAGTACCCCGAAATAGTGCATTTAGGCCCAAGACACAAGTTTTGCATCTTTTTACGTGCTGAAGGTTAGCGAAATGCTCCGAAACACTCCCAAACATCATTTTGGGTCCAATGGACTAGAATGGATGCTTCACAACTTTGTTACCCCGAAATAGTGCATTCAGCCTCGAACACAAGTTTTGCATCTTGTACGTGCCGAAGGTTAGTGAAATCATCTGAAACACTACCAAACATCATTTTGGGTCCAATGGACTAGAATGGATGCTTCACAACGTTAGTACCCCGAAATAGTGCATTTAGGCCCAAAACACAAGTTTTGCATCTTTTTACGTGCTGAAGGTTAGCGAAATGCTCCGAAACACTCCTTAACATCATTTTTGGTCCCATGGACTAGAATGGATGCTTCACAACTTTGCTACCCCGAAATAGTGCATTCAGGCTAGAACACAAGTTTTGCATCTTGTACGTGCCGAAGGTTAGTGAAATCATCTGAAACACTCCCAGACATCATTTTGGGTCCAATGGACTAGCATGGATGCTTCACAACGTTAGTACCCCGAAATAGTGCATTTCGTTCCAAGACACAAGTTTTGCATCTTTTTACGTGCTGAAGGTTAGCGAAATGCTCCGAAACACTCCCAAACATCATTTTGGGTCCAATGGACTAGAATGGATGCTTCACATCTTTGTTACCCCGAAATAGTGCATTCAGCCTCGAACACAAGTTTTGCATCTTGTACGTGCCGAAGGTTAGTGAAATCATCTGAAACACTACCAAACATCATTTTGGGTCCAATGGACTAGAATGGATGCTTCACAACGTTAGTACCCCGAAATAGTGCATTTAGGCCCAAAACACAAGTTTTGCATCTTTTTACGTGCTGAAGGTTAGCGAAATGCTCCGAAACACTCCCAAACATCATTTTGGGTCCAATGGACTAGAATGGATGCTTCACAACTTTGTTACCCCGAAATAGTGCATTCAGCCTCGAACACAAGTTTTGCATTTTGTACGTGCCGAAGGTTAGTGAAATCATCTAAAACACTGCCAAACATCATTTTGGGTCCAATGGACTAGAATGGATGCTTCACAACGTTAGTACCCCGAAATAGTGCATTTAGGCCCAAAACACAACTTTTGCATCTTTTTAGATGCCGAAGGTTAGCGAAATGCTCCGAAACACTCCCAAACATCATTTTTGGTCCAATGGACTAGAATGGATGCTTCACAACTTTGTTACCCCGAAATAGTGCATTCAGGCTCGAACACAAGTTTTGCATCTTGTACGTGCCGAAGGTTAGTGAAATCATCTGAAACACTCCCAAACATCATTTTGGGTCCAATGGACTAGAATGGATGCTTCACAACGTTAGTACCCCGAAATAGTGCATTTAGGCCCAAGACACAAGTTTTGCATCTTTTTACGTGCTGAAGGTTAGCGAAATGCTCCGAAACACTCCCAAACATCATTTTGGGTCCAATGGACTAGAATGGATGCTTCACAACTTTGTTACCCCGAAATAGTGCATTCAGCCTCGAACACAAGTTTTGCATCTTGTACGTGCCGAAGGTTAGTGAAATCATCTGAAACACTACCAAACATCATTTTGGGTCCAATGGACTAGAATGGATGCTTCACAACGTTAGTACCCCGAAATAGTGCATTTAGGCCCAAAACACAAGTTTTGCATCTTTTTACGTGCTGAAGGTTAGCGAAATGCTCCGAAACACTCCCAAACATCATTTTTGGTCCCATGGACTAGAATGGATGCTTCACAACTTTGCTACCCCGAAATAGTGCATTCAGGCTAGAACACAAGTTTTGCATCTTGTACGTGCCGAAGGTTAGTGAAATCATCTGAAACACTCCCAGACATCATTTTGGGTCCAATGGACTAGCATGGATGCTTCACAACGTTAGTACCCCGAAATAGTGCATTTCGTTCCAAGACACAAGTTTTGCATCTTTTTACGTGCTGAAGGTTAGCGAAATGCTCCGAAACACTCCCAAACATCATTTTGGGTCCAATGGACTAGAATGGATGCTTCACAAAGTTAGTACCCCGATATAGTGCATTTAGGGCCAAGACACAAATTTTGCATCTTTTTACGTGCTGAAGGTTAGCGAAATGCTCCAAAACACTCCCAAACATCATTTTTGGTCCAATGGACTAGAATGGATGCTTCACAACGTTAGTACCCCGAAATAGTGCATTTAGGCCCAAAACACAAGTTTTGCATCTTTTTACGTGCTGAAGGTTAGCGAAATGCTCCGAAACACTCCCAAACATCATTTTGGGTCCAATGGACTAGAATGGATGCTTCACAACTTTGGTACCCCGAAATAGTGCATTCAGGCTCGAACACAAGTTTTGCATCTTGTACGTGTCGAAGGTTAGTGAAATCATCTGAAACACTCCCAAACATCATTTTGGGTCCAATGGACTAGAATGGATGCTTCACAACGTTAGTACCCCGAAATAGTGCATTTAGGCCCAAAACACAACTTTTGCATCTTTTTAGATGCCGAAGGTTAGCGAAATGCTCCGAAACACTCCCAAACATCATTTTTGGTCCAATGGATTAGAATGGATGCTTCACAACTTTGGTACCCCGAAATAGTGCATTAAGACTCGAACACAAGTTTTGCATCTTGTACGTGCCGAAGGTTAGTGAAATCATCTGAAACACTCCCAAACATCATTTTGGGTCCAATGGACTAGAATGGATGCTTCACAACGTTAGTACCCCGAAATAGTGCATTTAGGCCCAAGACACAAGTTTTGCATCTTTTTACGTGCTGAAGGTTAGCGAAATGCTCCGAAACACTCCCAAACATCATTTTGGGTCCAATGGACAAGAATGGATGCTTCACAACTTTGTTACCCCGAAATAGTGCATTCAGCCTCGAACACAAGTTTTGCATCTTGTACGTGCCGAAGGTTAGTGAAATCATCTGAAACACTACCAAACATCATTTTGGGTCCAATGGACTAGAATGGATGCTTCACAACGTTAGTACCCCGAAATAGTGCATTTAGGCCCAAAACACAAGTTTTGCATCTTTTTACGTGCTGAAGGTTAGCGAAATGCTCCGAAACACTCCTTAACATCATTTTTGGTCCCATGGACTAGAATGGATGCTTCACAACTTTGCTACCCCGAAATAGTGCATTCAGGCTAGAACACAAGTTTTGCATCTTGTACGTGCCGAAGGTTAGTGAAATCATCTGAAACACTCCCAGACATCATTTTGGGTCCAATGGACTAGCATGGATGCTTCACAACGTTAGTACCCCGGAATAGTGCATTTCGTTCCAAGACACAAGTTTTGCATCTTTTTACGTGCTGAAGGTTAGCGAAATGCTCCGAAACACTCCCAAACATCATTTTGGGTCCAATGGACTAGAATGGATGCTTCACAACTTTGGTACCCCGAAATAGTGTATTTAGGCCCAAAACACAAGTTTTGCATCTGTTTACGTGCTGAAGGTTAGCGAAATGCTCCGAAACACTCCGAAACATCATTTTGGGTCCAATGGACTAGAATGGATGCTTCACAAAGTTAGTACCCCGATATAGTGCATTTAGGCCCAAGACACAAATTTTGCATCTTTTTACGTGCTGAAGGTTAGCGAAATGCTCCAAAACACTCCCAAACATCATTTTTGGTCCAATGGACTAGAATGGATGCTTCACAACGTTAGTACCCCGAAATAGTGCATTTAGGCCCAAAACACAAGTTTTGCATCTTTTTACGTGCTGAAGGTTAGCGAAATGCTCCGAAACACTCCCAAACATCATTTTGGGTCCAATGGACTAGAATGGATGCTTCACAACTTTGGTACCCCGAAATAGTGCATACAGGCTCGAACACAAGTTTTGCATCTTGTACGTGTCGAAGGTTAGTGAAATCATCTGAAACACTCCCAAACATCATTTTGGGTCCAATGGACTAGAATGGATGCTTCACAACGTTAGTACCCCGAAATAGTGCATTTAGGCCCAAAACACAACTTTTGCATCTTTTTAGATGCCGAAGGTTAGCGAAATGCTCCGAAACACTCCCAAACATCATTTTTGGTCCAATGGACTAGAATGGATGCTTCACAACTTTGGTACCCCGAAATAGTGCATTAAGACTCGAACACAAGTTTTGCATCTTGTACGTGCCGAAGGTTAGTGAAATCATCTGAAACACTCCCAAACATCATTTTGGGTCCAATGGACTAGAATGGATGCTTCACAACGTTAGTACCCCGAAATAGTGCATTTAGGCCCAAGACACAAGTTTTGCATCTTTTTACGTGCTGAAGGTTAGCGAAATGCTCCGAAACACTCCGAAACATCATTTTGGGTCCAATGGACTAGAATGGATGCTTCACAACTTTGTTACCCCGAAATAGTGCATTCAGCCTCGAACACAAGTTTTGCATCTTGTACGTGCCGAAGGTTAGTGAAATCATCTAAAACACTGCCAAACATCATTTTGGGTCCAATGGACTAGAATGGATGCTTCACAACGTTAGTACCCCGAAATAGTGCATTTAGGCCCAAAACACAACTTTTGCATCTTTTTAGATGCCGAAGGTTAGCGAAATGCTCCGAAACACTCCCAAAAATCATTTTTGGTCCAATGGACTAGAATGGATGCTTCACAACTTTGGTACCCCGAAATAGTGCATTAAGACTCGAACACAAGTTTTGCATCTTGTACGTGCCGAAGGTTAGTGAAATCATCTGAAACACTCCCAAACATCATTTTGGGTCCAATGGACTAGAATGGATGCTTCACAACATTAGTACCCCGAAATAGTGCATTTAGGCCCAAGACACAAGTTTTGCATCTTTTTACGTGCTGAAGGTTAGCGAAATGCTCCGAAACACTCCCAAACATCATTTTGGGTCCAATGGACTAGAATGGATGCTTCACAACTTTGTTACCCCGAAATAGTGCATTCAGCCTCGAACACAAGTTTTGCATCTTGTACGTGCCGAAGGTTAGTGAAATCATCTGAAACACTGCCAAACATCATTTTGGGTCCAATGGACTAGAATGGATGCTTCACAACGTTAGTACCCCGAAATAGTGCATTTAGGCCCAAAACACAAGTTTTGCATCTTTTTACGTACTGAAGGTTAGCGAAATGCTCCGAAACACTCCCAAACATCATTTTTGGTCCCATGGACTAGAATGGATGCTTCACAACTTTGCTACCCCAAAATAGTGCATTCAGGCTCGAACACAAGTTTTGCATCTTGTACGTGCTGAAGGTTATTGAAATCATCTGAAACACTCCCAGACATCATTTTGGGTCCAATGGACTAGCATGGATGCTTCACAACGTTAGTACCCCGAAATAGTGCATTTCGGCCCAAGACACAAGTTTTGCATCTTTTTACGTGCTGAAGGTTAGCGAAATGCTCTGAAACACTCCCAAACATCATTTTGGGTCCAATGGACTAGAATGGATGCTTCACAACTTTGGTACCCCGAAATAGTGTTTTTAGGCCCAAAACACAAGTTTTGCATCTGTTTACGTGCTGAAGGTTTGCGAAATGCTCCGAAACACTCCCAAACATCATTTTGGGTCCAATGGACTAGAATGGATGCTTCACAAAGTTAGTACCCCGATATAGTGCATTTAGGCCCAAAACACAAGTTTTGCATCTTTTTACGTGCTGAAGGTTAGCGAAATGCTCCAAAACACTCCCAAACATCATTTTTGGTCCAATGGACTAGAATGGATGCTTCACAATGTTAGTACCCCGAAATAGTGCACTTAGGCCCAAAACACAAGTTTTGCATCTTTTTACGTGCTGAAGGTTAGCGAAATGCTCCGAAACACTCCCAAACATCATTCTGGGTCCAATGGACTAGAATGGATGCTTCACAACTTTGGTACCCCGAAATAGTGCATTCAGGCTCGAACACAAGTTTTGCATCTTGTACGTGTCGAAGGTTAGTGAAATCATCTGAAACACTCACAAACATCATTTTGGGTCCAATGGACTAGAATGGATGCTTCACAACGTTAGTACCCCGAAATAGTGCATTTAGGCCCAAAACACAACTTTTGCATCTTTTTAGATGCCGAAGGTTAGCGAAATGCTCCGAAACACTCCCAAACATCATTTTTGGTCCAATGGACTAGAATGGATGCTTCACAACTTTGGTACCCCGAAATAGTGCATTAAGACTCGAACACAAGTTTTGCATCTTGTACGTGCCGAAGGTTAGTGAAATCATCTGAAACACTCCCAAACATCATTTTGGGTCCAATGGACTAGAATGGATGCTTCACAACGTTAGTACCCCGAAATAGTGCATTTAGGCCCAAGACACAAGTTTTGCATCTTTTTACGTGCTGAAGGTTAGCGAAATGCTCCGAAACACTCCCAAACATCATTTTGGGTCCAATGGACTAGAATGGATGCTTCACAACTTTGTTACCCCGAAATAGTGCATTCAGCCTCGAACACAAGTTTTGCATCTTGTACGTGCCGAAGGTTAGTGAAATCATCTAAAACACTGCCAAACATCATTTTGGGTCCAATGGACTAGAATGGATGCTTCACAACGTTAGTACCCCGAAATAGTGCATTTAGGCCCAAAACACAAGTTTTGCATCTTTTTACGTGCTGAAGGTTAGCGAAATGCTCCGAAACACTCCCAAACATCATTTTTGGTTCCATGGACTAGAATGGATGCTTCACAACTTTGCTACCCCGAAATAGTGCATTCAGGCTCGAACACAAGTTTTGCATCTTGTACGTGCCGAAGGTTAGTGAAATCATCTGAAACACTCCCAGACATCATTTTGGGTCCAATGGACTAGGATGGATGCTTCACAACGTTAGTACCCCGAAATAGTGCATTTAGGCCCAAAACACAACTTTTGCATCTTTTTAGATGCCGAAGGTTAGCGAAATGCTCCGAAACACTCCCAAACATCATTTTGGGTCCAATGGACTAGAACAGATGCTTCACAACTTTGGTACCCCGAAATAGTGCATTCAGCCTAGAACACAAGTTTTGCATCTTGTACGTGCCGAAGGTTAGTGAAATCATCTGAAACACTGCCAAACATCATTTTGGGTCCAATGGACTAGAATGGATGCTTCACAACGTTAGTACCCCGAAATAGTGCATTTCGGCCCAAGACACAAGTTTTGCATCTTTTTACGTGCTGAAGGTTAGCGAAATGCTCCGAAACACTCCCAAACATCATTTTGGGTCCAATGGACTAGAATGGATGCTTCACAACTTTGGTACCCCGAAATAGTGCATTCAGGCTCGAACACAAGTTTTGCATCTTGTACGTGCCGAAGGTTAGTGAAATCATCTGAAACACTCCCAAACATCATTTTGGGTCCAATGGACTAGAATGGATGCTTCACAACGTTAGTACCTCGAAATAGTGCATTTAGGCCCAAAACACAAGTTTTGCATCTTTTTACGTGCTGAAGGTTAGCGAAATGCTCCGAAACACTCCCAAACATCATTTTGGGTCCAATGGACTAGAATGGATGCTTCACAACTTTGGTACCCCGAAATAGTGCATTCAGGCTCGAACACAAGTTTTGCATCTTGTACGTGCCGAAGGTTAGTGAAATCATCTGAAACACTCCCAAACATCATTTTGGGTCCAATGGACTAGAATGGATGCTTCACAACGTTAGTACCTCGAAATAGTGCATTTAGGCCCAAAACACAAGTTTTGCATCTTTTTACGTGCTGAAGGTTAGCGAAATGCTCCGAAACACTCCCAAACATCATTTTGGGTCCAATGGACTAGAATGGACGCTTCACAACTTTGGTAGTCCTAAATAGTGCATTCAGGCTCGAACACAAGTTTAGCATCTTGTACGTGCCGAAGGTTAGAGAAATCATCCGAAACACTCCCAAACATCATTTTGGGTCCAATGGACTAGAATGTTTGCTTCCCAACTTTGGTACCCCGAAATAGTGTATTTAGGCCCAAAACACAAGTTTTGCATCTGTTTACGTGCTGAAGGTTAGCGAAATGCTCCGAAACACTCCCAAACATCATTTTGGGTCCAATGGACTAGAATGGATGCTTCACAACTTTGGTACTCCGAAATAGTGCATTCAGGCTCGAACACAAGTTTAGCATCTTGTACGTGCCGAAGGTTAGTGAAATCATCCTAAACACTCCCAAACATCATTTTGGGTCCAATGGACTAGAATGGATGCTTCCCAACTTTGGTACCCCGAAATAGCGTATTTAGGCCCAAAACACAAGTTTTGCATCTGTTTACGTGCTGAAGGTTAGCGAAATGCTCCGAAACACTCCCAAACATCATTTTGGGTCCAATGGACTAGAATTGATACTTCACAACATTGGTACCCTGAAATAGTGCATTCAGGCTCGAACACAAGTTTTGCATCTTGTACGTGCCGAAGGTTAGTGAAATCATCTGAAACACTCCCAAACATCATTTTGGGTCCAATCGACTAGAATGGATGCTTCACAACTTTGGTACCCCGAAATAGTGCATTAAGACTCGAACACAAGTTTTGCATCTTGTACGTGCCGAAGGTTAGTGAAATCATTTGAAACACTCCCATACATCATTTTGGGTCCAATGGACTAGAATGGATGCTTCACAACGTTAGTACCCCGAAATAGTGCATTTAGGCCCAAAACACAAGTTTTATATCTTTTTACGTGCTGAAGGTTAGAGAAATGCTCTGAAACACTCCCAAACATCATTTTGGGTCCAATGGACTAGAATGGATGCTTCACAACTTTGGTACCCCGAAATAGTGCATTCAGGCTCGAACACAAGTTTTGCATCTTGTACGTGTCGAAGGTTAGTGAAATCATCTGAAACACTCCCAAACATCATTTTGGGTCCAATGGACAAGAATGGATGCTTCACAACGTTAGTATCCCGAAATAGTGCATTTAGGCCCAAAACACAAGTTTTGCATCTTTTTAGATGCCGAAGGTTAGCGAAATGCTCCGAAACACTCCCAAACATCATTTTTGGTCCAATGGACTAGAATGGATGCTTCACAACTTTGGTACCCCGAAATAGTGCATTAAGACTCGAACACAAGTTTTGCATCTTGTACGTGCCGAAGGTTAGTGAAATCATCTGAAACACTCCCAACCATCATTTTGTGTCCAATGGACTAGAATGGATGCTTCACAACTTTGATACTCCGAAATAGTGCATTCAGGCTCGAACACAAGTTTAGCATCTTGTACGTGCCGAATGTTAGTGAAATCATCTGAAACACTGCCAAACATCATTTTGGGTCCAGTGGACTAGAATGGATGCTTCACAACGTTAGTATCCCGAAATAGTGCATTTAGGCCCAAAACACAAGTATTGCATCTTTTTACGTGCTGAAGGTTAGCGAAATGCTCCGAAACACTCCCAAACATCATTTTTGGTCCCATGGACTAGAATGGATGCTTCACAACTTTGCTACCCCGAAATAGTGCATTCAGGCTCGAACACAAGTTTTGCATCTTGTACGTGCCGAAGGTTAGTGAAATCATCTGAAACACTCCCAAACATCATTTTGGGTCCAATGGACTAGAATGGATGCTTCACAACGTTAGTACCCGAAATAGTGCATTTAGGCCCAAAACACAAGTTTTGCATCTTTTTACGTGCTGAAGGTTAGCGAAATGCTCTGAAACACTCCCAAACATCATTTTGGGTCCAATGGACTAGAATGGATACTACACAACATTGATACTCAGAAATAGTGCATTCAGACTCGAACACAAGTTTAGCATCTTGTACGTGCCGAATGTTAGTGAAATCATCTGAAACACTACCAAACATCATTTTGGGTCCAATGGACTAGAATGGATGCTTCACAAAGTTAGTACCCCGAAATAGTGCATTTAGGCCCAAAACACAAGTTTTGCATCTTTTTACGTGCTGAAGGTTAGCGAAATGCTCCGAAACACTCCCAAACATCATTTTTGGTCCCATGGACTAGAATGGATGCTTCACAACTTTGCTACCCCGAAATAGTGCATTCAGGCTCGAACACAAGTTTTGCATCTTGTACGTGCCGAAGGTTAGTGAAATCATGCGAAACACTCTCAAACATCATTTTGGGTCCAATGGACTAGAATGGATGCTTCACAACTTTGGTACCCCGAAATAGTGCATTTAGGCTCGAACACAAGTTTTGCATCTTTTTAGATGCCGAAGGTTAGCGAAATGCTCCGAAACACTCCCAAACATCATTTTTGGTCCAATGGACTAGAATGGATGCTTCACAACTTTGGTACCCCGAAATAGTGCATTAAGACTCGAACACATGTTTTGCATCTTATACGTGCCGAAGGTTAGTGAAATCATCTGAAACACTCCCAAACATCATTTTGGGTCCAATGGACTAGAATGGATGCTTCACAACTTTGATACTCCAAAATAGTGCATTCAGGCTCGAACACAAGTTTAGCATCTTGTACGTGCCGAATGTTAGTGAAATCATCTGAAACACTGCCAAACATCATTTTGGGTCCAATGGACTAGAATGGATGCTTCACAACGTTAGTACCCCGAAATAGTGCATTTAGGCCCAAAACACAAGTATTGCATCTTTTTACGTGCTGAAGGTTAGCGAAATGCTCCGAAACACTCCCAAACATCATTTTTGGTCCCATGGACTAGAATGGATGCTTCACAACTTTGCTACCCCGAAATAGTGCATTCAGGCTCGAACACAAGTTTTGCATCTTGTACGTGCCAAAGGTTAGTGAAATCATCTGAAACACTCCCAAACATCATTTTGGGTCCAATGGACTAGAATGGATGCTTCACAACGTTAGTACCCGAAATAGTGCATTTAGGCCCAAAACACAAGTTTTGCATCTTTTTACGTGCTGAAGGTTAGCGAAATGCTCTGAAACACTCCCAAACATCATTTTGGGTCCAATGGACTAGAATGGATGCTACACAACTTTGATACTCCTAAATAGTGCATTCAGGCTCGAACACAAGTTTAGCATCTTGTACGTGCCGAAGGTTAGTGAAATCATCTGAAACACTCCCAAACATCATTTTGGGTCCAATGGACTAGAATGGATGCTTCACAACGTTAGTACCCCGAAATAGTGCATTTAGGCCCAAAACACAAGTTTTGCATCTTTTTACGTGCTGAAGGTTAGCGAAATGCTCCGAAACACTCCCAAACATCATTTTTGGTCCCATGGACTAGAATGGATGCTTCACAACTTTGCTACCCCGAAATAGTGCATTCAGGCTCGAACACAAGTTTTGCATCTTGTACGTGCCGAAGGTTAGTGAAATCATGCGAAACACTCCCAAACATCATTTTGGGTCCAATGGACTAGAATGGATGCTTCACAACTTTGGTACCCCGAAATAGTGCATTTAGGCTCGAACACAAGTTTTGCATCTTTTTAGATTCCGAAGGTTAGCGAAATGCTCCGAAACACTCCCAAACATCATTTTTGGTCCAATGGAGTAGAATGGATGCTTCACAACTTTGGTACCCCGAAATAGTGCATTAAGACTCGAACACAAGTTTTGCATCTTGTACGTGCCGAAGGTTAGTGAAATCATCTGAAACACTCCCAAACATCATTTTGGGTCCAATGGACTAGAATGGATGCTTCACAACGTTAGTACCCCAAAATAGTGCATTTAGGCCCAAAACACAAGTTTTGCATCTTTTTACGTGCTGAAGGTTAGCGAAATGCTCCGAAACACTCCCAAACATCATTTTTGGTCCCATGGACTAGAATGGATGCTTCACAACTTTGCTACCCCGAAATAGTGCATTCAGGCTCGAACACAAGTTTTGCATCTTGTACGTGCCGAAGGTTAGTGAAATCATGCGAAACACTCCCAAACATCATTTTGGGTCCAATGGACTAGAATGGATGCTTCACAACTTTGGTACCCGGAAATAGTGCATTTAGGCTCGAACACAAGTTTTTGCATCTTTTTAGATTCCGAAGGTTAGCGAAATGCTCCGAAACACTCCCAAACATCATTTTTGGTCCAATGGAGTAGAATGGTGCTTCACAACTTTGGTACCCCGAAATAGTGCATTAAGACTCGAACACAAGTTTTGCATCTTGTACGTGCCGAAGGTTAGTGAAATCATCTGAAACACTCCCAAACATCATTTTGGGTCCAATGGACTAGAATGGATGCTTCACAACGTTAGTACCCCAAAATAGTGCATTTAGGCCCAAAACACAAGTTTTGCATCTTTTTACGTGCTGAAGGTTAGCGAAATGCTCCGAAACACTCCCAAACATCATTTTTGGTCCCATGGACTAGAATGGATGCTTCACAACTTTGCTACCCCGAAATAGTGCATTCAGGCTCGAACACAAGTTTTGCATCTTGTACGTGCCGAAGGTTAGTGAAATCATGCGAAACACTCCCAAACATCATTTTGGGTCCAATGGACTAGAATGGATGCTTCACAACTTTGGTACCCCGAAATAGTGCATTTAGGCTCGAACACAAGTTTTGCATCTTTTTAGATGCCGAATGTTAGCAAAATGCTCCGAAACACTCCCAAACATCATTTTTGGTCCAATGGACTAGAATGGATGCTTCACAACTTTGGTACCCCGAAATAGTGCATTAAGACTCGAACACAAGTTTTGCATCTTGTACGTGCCGAAGGTTAGTGAAATCATCTGAAACACTCCCAAACATCATTTTGGGTCCAATGGACTAGAATGGATGCTTCACAACGTTAGTACCTCGAAATAGTGCATTTAGGCCCAAAACACAAGTTTTATATCTTTTTACGTGCTGAAGGTTAGCGAAATGCTCCGAAACACTCCCAAACATCATTTTGGGTCCAATTGACTAGAATGGATGCTTCACAACTTTGGTACTCCGAAATAGTGCATTCAGGCTCGAACACAAGTTTAGCATCTTATACGTGCCGAATGTTAGTGAAATCATCTGAAACACTGCAAACATCATTTTGGGTCCAATGGACTAGAATGGATGCTTCACAACGTTAGTATCCCGAAATAGTGCATTTAGGCCCAAAACACAAGTTTTGCATCTTTTTAGATTCCAAAGGTTAGCGAAATGCTCCGAAACACTCCCAAACATCATTTTCGGTCCAATGGAGTAGAATGGATGCTTCACAACTTTGGTACCCCAAAATAGTGCATTAAGACTCGAACACAAGTTTTGCATCTTGTACGTGCCGAAGGTTAGTGAAATCATCTGAAACACTCCCAAACATCATTTTGGGTCCAATGGACTAGAATGGATGCTTCACAACGTTAGTACCCCAAAATAGTGCATTTAGGCCCAAAACACAAGTTTTGCATCTTTTTATGTGCTGAAGGTTAGCGAAATGCTCCGAAACACTCCCAAACATCATTTTTGGTCCCATGGACTAGAATGGATGCTTCACAACTTTGCTACCCCGAAATAGTGCATTCAGGCTCGAACACAAGTTTTGCATCTTGTACGTGCCGAAGGTTAGTGAAATCATGCGAAACACTCCCAAACATCATTTTGGGTCCAATGGACTAGAATGGATGCTTCACAACTTTGGTACCCCGAAATAGTGCATTTAGGCTCGAACACAAGTTTTGCATCTTTTTAGATGCCGAAGGTTAGCAAAATGCTCCGAAACACTCCCAAACATCATTTTTGGTCCAATGGACTAGAATGGATGCTTCACAACTTTGGTACCCCGAAATAGTGCATTAAGACTCGAACACAAGTTTTGCATCTTGTACGTGCCGAAGGTTAGTGAAATCATCTGAAACACTCCCAAACATCATTTTGGGTCCAATGGACTAGAATGGATGCTTCACAACGTTAGTACCCCGAAATAGTGCATTTAGGCCCAAAACACAAGTTTTATATCTTTTTACGTGCTGAAGGTTAGCGAAATGCTCCGAAACACTCCCAAACATCATTTTGGGTCCAATTGACTAGAATGGATGCTTCACAACTTTGGTACTCCGAAATAGTGCATTCAGGCTCGAACACAAGTTTAGCATCTTGTACGTGCCGAATGTTAGTGAAATCATCTGAAACACTGCAAACATCATTTTGGGTCCAATGGACTAGAATGGATGCTTCACAACGTTAGTATCCCGAAATAGTGCATTTAGGCCCAAAACACAAGTTTTGCATCTTTTTAGATTCCAAAGGTTAGCGAAATGCTCCGAAACACTCCCAAACATCATTTTCGGTCCAATGGAGTAGAATGGATGCTTCACAACTTTGGTACCCCGAAATAGTGCATTAAGACTCAAACACAAGTTTTGCATCTTGTACGTGCCGAAGGTTAGTGAAATCATCTGAAACACTCCCAAACATCATTTTGGGTCCAATGGACTAGAATGGATGCTTCACAACGTTAGTACCCCAAAATAGTGCATTTAGGCCCAAAACACATGTTTTGCATCTTTTTATGTGCTGAAGGTTAGCGAAATGCTCCGAAACACTCCCAAACATCATTTTTGGTCCCATGGACTAGAATGGATGCTTCACAACTTTGCTACCCCGAAATAGTGCATTCAGGCTGGAACACAAGTTTTGCATCTTGTACGTGCCGAAGGTTAGTGAAATCATCTGAAACACTCCCAAACATCATTTTGGGTCCAATGGACTAGAATGGATGCTTCACAACGTTAGTACCCGAAATAGTGCATTTAGGCCCAAAACACAAGTTTTGCATCTTTTTACGTGCTGAAGGTTAGCGAAATGCTCCGAAACACTCCCAAACATCATTTTGGGTCCAATGGACTAGAATGGATGCTTCACAACTTTGGTACCCCGAAATAGTGCATTAAGACTCGAACACAAGTTTTGCATCTTGTACGTGCCGAAGGTTAGTGAAATCATCTGAAACACTCCCAAACATCATTTTGGGTCCAATGGACTAGAATGGATGCTTCACAACGTTAGTACCCCGAAATAGTGCATTTAGGCCCAAAACACAAGTTTTATATCTTTTTACGTGCGGAAGGTTAGCGAAATGCTCCGAAACACTCCCAAAAATAATTTTGGGTCCAATCGACTAGAATGGATGCTTCACAACTTTGGTACTCCGAAATAGTGCATTCAGGCTCGGACACAAGTTTAGTATCTTGTACGTGCCGAATGTTAGTGAAATCATCTGAAACACTGCAAACATCATTTTGGGTCCAATGGACTAGAATGGATGCTTCACAACGTTAGTACCCCGAAATAGTGCATTTAGGCCCAAAACACAAGTTTTGCATCTTTTTACGTGCTGAAGGTTAGCGAAATGCTCCGAAACACTCCCAAACATCATTTTTGGTCGCATGGACTAGAATGGATGCTTCACAACTTTGGTACCCCGAAATAGTGCATTCAGGCTCGAACACAAGTTTTGCATCTTGTACGTGCCGAAGGTTAGTGAAATCATCTGAAACACTCCCAAACATCATTTTGGGTCCAATGGACTAGAATGGATGCTTCACAACGTTAGTACCCGAAATAGTGCATTTAGGCCCAAAACACAAGTTTTGCATCTTTTTACGTGCTGAAGGTTAGCGAAATGCTCCGAAACACTCCCAAACATCATTTTGGGTCCAATGGACTAGAATGGATGCTTCACAACTTTGGTACCCCGAAATAGTGCATTTAGGCTCGAACACAAGTTTTGCATCTTTTTAGATGCCGAAGGTTAGCAAAATGCTCCGAAACACTCCCAAACATCATTTTTGGTCCAATGGACTAGAATGGATGCTTCACAACTTTGGTACCCCGAAATAGTGCATTAAGACTCGAACACAAGTTTTGCATCTTGTACGTGCCGAAGGTTAGTGAAATCATCTGAAACACTCCCAAACATCATTTTGGGTCCAATGGACTAGAATGGATGCTTCACAACGTTAGTACCCCAAAATAGTGCATTTAGGCCCAAAACACAAGTTTTGCATCTTTTTACGTGCTGAAGGTTAGCGAAATGCTCCGAAACACTCCCAAACATCATTTTTGGTCCCATGGACTAGAATGGATGCTTCACAACTTTGCTACCCCGAAATAGTGCATTCAGGCTCGAACACAAGTTTTGCATCTTGTACGTGCCGAAGGTTAGTGAAATCATGCGAAACACTCCCAAACATCATTTTGGGTCCAATGGACTAGAATGGATGCTTCACAACTTTGGTACCCCGAAATAGTGCATTTAGGCTCGAACACAAGTTTTGCATCTTTTTAGATGCCGAAGGTTAGCAAAATGCTCCGAAACACTCCCAAACATCATTTTTGGTCCAATGGACTAGAATGGATGCTTCACAACTTTGGTACCCCGAAATAGTGCATTAAGACTCGAACACAAGTTTTGCATCTTGTACGTGCCGAAGGTTAGTGAAATCATCTGAAACACTCCCAAACATCATTTTGGGTCCAATGGACTAGAATGGATGCTTCACAACGTTAGTACCCCGAAATAGTGCATTTAGGCCCAAAACACAAGTTTTATATCTTTTTACGTGCGGAAGGTTAGCGAAATGCTCCGAAACACTCCCAAAAATAATTTTGGGTCCAATCGACTAGAATGGATGCTTCACAACTTTGGTACTCCGAAATAGTGCATTCAGGCTCGGACACAAGTTTAGTATCTTGTACGTGCCGAATGTTAGTGAAATCATCTGAAACACTGCAAACATCATTTTGGGTCCAATGGACTAGAATGGATGCTTCACAACGTTAGTACCCCGAAATAGTGCATTTAGGCCCAAAACACAAGTTTTGCATCTTTTTACGTGCTGAAGGTTAGCGAAATGCTCCGAAACACTCCCAAACATCATTTTTGGTCGCATGGACTAGAATGGATGCTTCACAACTTTGGTACCCCGAAATAGTGCATTCAGGCTCGAACACAAGTTTTGCATCTTGTACGTGCCGAAGGTTAGTGAAATCATCTGAAACACTCCCAAACATCATTTTGGGTCCAATGGACTAGAATGGATGCTTCACAACGTTAGTACCCGAAATAGTGCATTTAGGCCCAAAACACAAGTTTTGCATCTTTTTACGTGCTGAAGGTTAGCGAAATGCTCCGAAACACTCCCAAACATCATTTTGGGTCCAATGGACTAGAATGGATGCTTCACAACTTTGGTACCCCGAAATAGTGCATTTAGGCTCGAACACAAGTTTTGCATCTTTTTAGATGCCGAAGGTTAGCAAAATGCTCCGAAACACTCCCAAACATCATTTTTGGTCCAATGGACTAGAATGGATGCTTCACAACTTTGGTACCCCGAAATAGTGCATTAAGACTCGAACACAAGTTTTGCATCTTGTACGTGCCGAAGGTTAGTGAAATCATCTGAAACACTCCCAAACATCATTTTGGGTCCAATGGACTAGAATGGATGCTTCACAACGTTAGTACCCCAAAATAGTGCATTTAGGCCCAAAACACAAGTTTTGCATCTTTTTACGTGCTGAAGGTTAGCGAAATGCTCCGAAACACTCCCAAACATCATTTTTGGTCCCATGGACTAGAATGGATGCTTCACAACTTTGCTACCCCGAAATAGTGCATTCAGGCTCGAACACAAGTTTTGCATCTTGTACGTGCCGAAGGTTAGTGAAATCATGCGAAACACTCCCAAACATCATTTTGGGTCCAATGGACTAGAATGGATGCTTCACAACTTTGGTACCCCGAAATAGTGCATTTAGGCTCGAACACAAGTTTTGCATCTTTTTAGATGCCGAAGGTTAGCAAAATGCTCCGAAACACTCCCAAACATCATTTTTGGTCCAATGGACTAGAATGGATGCTTCACAACTTTGGTACCCCGAAATAGTGCATTAAGACTCGAACACAAGTTTTGCATCTTGTACGTGCCGAAGGTTAGTGAAATCATCTGAAACACTCCCAAACATCATTTTGGGTCCAATGGACTAGAATGGATGCTTCACAACGTTAGTACCCCGAAATAGTGCATTTAGGCCCAAAACACAAGTTTTATATCTTTTTACGTGCTGAAGGTTAGCGAAATTCTCCGAAACACTCCCAAACATCATTTTGGGTCCAATTGACTAGAATGGATGCTTCACAACTTTGGTACTCCGAAATAGTGCATTCAGGCTCGAACACAAGTTTAGCATCTTGTACGTGCCGAATGTTAGTGAAATCATCTGAAACACTGCAAACATCATTTTGGGTCCAATGGACTAGAATGGATGCTTCACAACGTTAGTATCCCGAAATAGTGCATTTAGGCCCAAAACACAAGTTTTGCATCTTTTTAGATTCCAAAGGTTAGCGAAATGCTCCGAAACACTCCCAAACATCATTTTCGGTCCAATGGAGTAGAATGGATGCTTCACAACTTTGGTACCCCGAAATAGTGCATTAAGACTCGAACACAAGTTTTGCATCTTGTACGTGCCGAAGGTTAGTGAAATCATCTGAAACACTCCCAAACATCATTTTGGGTCCAATGGACTAGAATGGATGCTTCACAACGTTAGTACCCCAAAATAGTGCATTTAGGCCCAAAACACAAGTTTTGCATCTTTTTATGTGCTGAAGGTTAGCGAAATGCTCCGAAACACTCCCAAACATCATTTTTGGTCCCATGGACTAGAATGGATGCTTCACAACTTTGCTACCCCGAAATAGTGCATTCAGGCTGGAACACAAGTTTTGCATCTTGTACGTGCCGAAGGTTAGTGAAATCATGCGAAACACTCCCAAACATCATTTTGGGTCCAATGGACTAGAATGGATGCTTCACAACTTTGGTACCCCGAAATAGTGCATTTAGGCTCGAACACAAGTTTTGCATCTTTTTAGATGCCGAAGGTTAGCAAAATGCTCCGAAACACTCCCAAACATCATTTTTGGTCCAATGGACTAGAATGGATGCTTCACAAATTTGGTACCCCGAAATAGTGCATTAAGACTCGAACACAAGTTTTGCATCTTGTACGTGCCGAAGGTTAGTGAAATCATCTGAAACACTCCCAAACATCATTTTGGGTCCAATGGACTAGAATGGATGCTTCACAACGTTAGTACCCCGAAATAGTGCATTTAGGCCCAAAACACAAGTTTTATATCTTTTTACGTGCGGAAGGTTAGCGAAATGCTCCGAAACACTCCCAAAAATAATTTTGGGTCCAATCGACTAGAATGGATGCTTCACAACTTTGGTACTCCGAAATAGTGCATTCAGGCTCGGACACAAGTTTAGTATCTTGTACGTGCCGAATGTTAGTGAAATCATCTGAAACACTGCAAACATCATTTTGGGTCCAATGGACTAGAATGGATGCTTCACAACGTTAGTACCCCGAAATAGTGCATTTAGGCCCAAAACACAAGTTTTGCATCTTTTTACGTGCTGAAGGTTAGCGAAATGCTCCGAAACACTCCCAAACATCATTTTTGGTCGCATGGACTAGAATGGATGCTTCACAACTTTGGTACCCCGAAATAGTGCATTCAGGCTCGAACACAAGTTTTGCATCTTGTACGTGCCGAAGGTTAGTGAAATCATCTGAAACACTCCCAAACATCATTTTGGGTCCAATGGACTAGTATGGATGCTTCACAACGTTAGTACCCCGAAATAGTGCATTTAGGCCCAAAACATAAGTTTTGCATCTTTTTACGTGCTGAAGGTAGGCGAAATGCTCTGAAACACCCCCAAACATCATTTTGGGTCCGATGGACTAGAATGGATGCTTCACAACTTTGGTACTCCGAAATAGTGCATTCAGGCTCGAACACAAGTTTAGCATCTTGTACGTGCCGAATGTTAGTGAAATCATCTGAAACACTGCCAAACATCATTTTGGGTCCAATGGACTAGAATGGATGCTTCACAACGTTAGTACCCCGAAATAGTGCATTTAGGCCCAAAACACAAGTTTTGCAACTTTTTACATGCTGAAGGTTAGCGAAATGCTCCGAAACACTCCGAAACATCATTTTTGGTCCCATGGACTAGAATGGATGCTTCACAACTTTGGTACTCCGAAATAGTGCATTCAGGCTCGAACACAAGTTTTGCATCTTTTTAGATGCCGAAGGTTAGCAAAATGCTCCGAAACACTCCCAAACATCATTTTTGGTCCAATGGACTAGAATGGATGCTTCACAACTTTGGTACCCCGAAATAGTGCATTTAGGCTCGAACACAAGTTTTGCATCTTTTTAGATGCCGAAGGTTAGCAAAATGCTCCGAAACACTCCCAAACATCATTTTTGGTCCAATGGACTAGAATGGATGCTTCACAACTTTGGTACCCCGAAATAGTGCATTAAGACTCGAACACAAGTTTTGCATCTTGTACGTGCCGAAGGTTAGTGAAATCATCTGAAACACTCCCAAACATCATTTTGGGTCCAATGGACTAGAATGGATGCTTCACAACGTTAGTACCCCGAAATAGTGCATTTAGGCCCAAAACACAAGTTTTATATCTTTTTACGTGCTGAAGGTTAGCGAAATTCTCCGAAACACTCCCAAACATCATTTTGGGTCCAATTGACTAGAATGGATGCTTCACAACTTTGGTACTCCGAAATAGTGCATTCAGGCTCGAACACAAGTTTAGCATCTTGTACGTGCCGAATGTTAGTGAAATCATCTGAAACACTGCAAACATCATTTTGGGTCCAATGGACTAGAATGGATGCTTCACAACGTTAGTATCCCGAAATAGTGCATTTAGGCCCAAAACACAAGTTTTGCATCTTTTTAGATTCCGAAGGTTAGCGAAATGCTCCGAAACACTCCCAAACATCATTTTTGGTCCAATGGAGTAGAATGGATGCTTCACAACTTTGGTACCCCGAAATAGTGCATTAAGACTCGAACACAAGTTTTGCATCTTGTACGTGCCGAAGGTTAGTGAAATCATCTGAAACACTCCCAAACATCATTTTGGGTCCAATGGACTAGAATGGATGCTTCACAACGTTAGTACCCCAAAATAGTGCATTTAGGCCCAAAACACAAGTTTTGCATCTTTTTATGTGCTGAAGGTTAGCGAAATGCTCCGAAACACTCCCAAACATCATTTTTGGTCCCATGGACTAGAATGGATGCTTCACAACTTTGCTACCCCGAAATAGTGCATTCAGGCTGGAACACAAGTTTTGCATCTTGTACGTGCCGAAGGTTAGTGAAATCATGCGAAACACTCCCAAACATCATTTTGGGTCCAATGCACTAGAATGGATGCTTCACAACTTTGGTACCCCGAAATAGTGCATTTAGGCTCGAACACAAGTTTTGCATCTTTTTAGATGCCGAAGGTTAGCAAAATGCTCCGAAACACTCCCAAACATCATTTTTGGTCCAATGGACTAGAATGGATGCTTCACAACTTTGGTACCCCGAAATAGTGCATTAAGACTCGAACACAAGTTTTGCATCTTGTACGTGCCGAAGGTTAGTGAAATCATCTGAAACACTCCCAAACATCATTTTGGGTCCAATGGACTAGAATGGATGCTTCACAACGTTAGTACCCCGAAATAGTGCATTTAGGCCCAAAACACAAGTTTTATATCTTTTTACGTGCGGAAGGTTAGCGAAATGCTCCGAAACACTCCCAAAAATAATTTTGGGTCCAATCGACTAGAATGGATGCTTCACAACTTTGGTACTCCGAAATAGTGCATTCAGGCTCGGACACAAGTTTAGTATCTTGTACGTGCCGAATGTTAGTGAAATCATCTGAAACACTGCAAACATCATTTTGGGTCCAATGGACTAGAATGGATGCTTCACAACGTTAGTACCCCGAAATAGTGCATTTAGGCCCAAAACACAAGTTTTGCATCTTTTTACGTGCTGAAGGTTAGCGAAATGCTCCGAAACACTCCCAAACATCATTTTTGGTCGCATGGACTAGAATGGATGCTTCACAACTTTGGTACCCCGAAATAGTGCATTCAGGCTCGAACACAAGTTTTGCATCTTGTACGTGCCGAAGGTTAGTGAAATCATCTGAAACACTCCCAAACATCATTTTGGGTCCAATGGACTAGTATGGATGCTTCACAACGTTAGTACCCCGAAATAGTGCATTTAGGCCCAAAACATAAGTTTTGCATCTTTTTACGTGCTGAAGGTAGGCGAAATGCTCTGAAACACCCCCAAACATCATTTTGGGTCCGATGGACTAGAATGGATGCTTCACAACTTTGGTACTCCGAAATAGTGCATTCAGGCTCGAACACAAGTTTAGCATCTTGTACGTGCCGAATGTTAGTGAAATCATCTGAAACACTGCCAAACATCATTTTGGGTCCAATGGACTAGAATGGATGCTTCACAACGTTAGTACCCCGAAATAGTGCATTTAGGCCCAAAACACAAGTTTTGCAACTTTTTACATGCTGAAGGTTAGCGAAATGCTCCGAAACACTCCGAAACATCATTTTTGGTCCCATGGACTAGAATGGATGCTTCACAACTTTGGTACTCCGAAATAGTGCATTCAGGCTCGAACACAAGTTTTGCATCTTTTTAGATGCCGAAGGTTAGCAAAATGCTCCGAAACACTCCCAAACATCATTTTTGGTCCAATGGACTAGAATGGATGCTTCACAACTTTGGTACCCCGAAATAGTGCATTAAGACTCGAACACCAGTTTTGCATCTTGTACGTGCCGAAGGTTACTGAAATCATCTGAAACACTCCCAAACATCATTTTGGGTCCAATGGACTAGAATGGATGCTTCACAACGTTAGTACCACGAAATAGTGCATTTAGGCCCAAAACACAAGTTTTATATCTTTTTACGTGCTGAAGGTTAGCGAAATGCTCCGAAACACTCCCAAACATCATTTTGTTTCCAATTGACTAGAATGGATGCTTCACAACTTTGGTACTCCGAAATAGTGCATTAAGGCTCGAACACAAGTTTAGTATCTTGTACGTGCCGAATGTTAGTGAAATCATCTGAAACACTGCAAACATCATTTTGGGTCCAATGGACTAGTATGGATGCTTCACAACGTTAGTACCCCGAAATAGTGCATTTAGGCCCAAAACACAAGTTTTGCATCTTTTTATGTGCTGAAGGTTAGCGAAATGCTCCGAAACACTCCCAAACATCATTTTTGGTCCCATGGACTAGAATGGATGCTTCACAACTTTGCTACCCCGAAATAGTGCATTCAGGCTGGAACACAAGTTTTGCATCTTGTACGTGCCGAAGGTTAGTGAAATCATGCGAAACACTCCCAAACATCATTTTGGGTCCAATGGACTAGAATGGATGCTTCACAACTTTGGTACCCCGAAATAGTGCATTTAGGCTCGAACACAAGTTTTGCATCTTTTTAGATGCCGAAGGTTAGCAAAATGCTCCGAAACACTCCCAAACATCATTTTTGGTCCAATGGACTAGAATGGATGCTTCACAACTTTGGTACCCCGAAATAGTGCATTAAGACTCGAACACAAGTTTTGCATCTTGTACGTGCCGAAGGTTAGTGAAATCATCTGAAACACTCCCAAACATCATTTTGGGTCCAATGGACTAGAATGGATGCTTCACAACGTTAGTACCCCGAAATAGTGCATTTAGGCCCAAAACACAAGTTTTATATCTTTTTACGTGCTGAAGGTTAGCGAAATGCTCCGAAACACTCCCAAACATCATTTTGGGTCCAATTGACTAGAATGGATGCTTCACAACTTTGGTACTCCGAAATAGTGCATTCAGGCTCGAACACAAGTTTAGTATCTTGTACGTGCCGAATGTTAGTGAAATCATCTGAGACACTGCAAACATCATTTTGGGTCCAAAGGACTAGAATGGATGCTTCACAACGTTAGTACCCCGAAATAGTGCATTTAGGCCCAAAACACAAGTTTTGCATCTTTTTACGTGCTGAAGGTTAGCGAAATGCTCCGAAACACTCCCAAACATCATTTTTGGTCGCATGGACTAGAATGGATGCTTCACAACTTTGGTACCCCGAAATAGTGCATTCAGGCTCGAACACAAGTTTTGCATCTTGTACGTGCCGAAGGTTAGTGAAATCATCTGAAACACTCCCAAACATCATTTTGGGTCCAATGGACTAGTATGGATGCTTCACAACGTTAGTACCCCGAAATAGTGCATTTAGGCCCAAAACATAAGTTTTGCATCTTTTTACGTGCTGAAGGTAGGTGAAATGCTCTGAAACACCCCCAAACATCATTTTGGGTCCGATGGACTAGAATGGATGCTTCAGAACTTTGGTACTCCGAAATAGTGCATTCAGGCTCGAACACAAGTTTAGCATCTTGTACGTGCCGAATGTTAGTGAAATCATCTGAAACACTGCCAAACATCATTTTGTGTCCAATGGACTAGAATGGATGCTTCACAACGTTAGTACCCCGAGATAGTGCATTTAGGCCCAAAACACAAGTTTTGCAACTTTTTACATGCTGAAGGTTAGCGAAATGCTCCGAAACACTCCCAAACATCATTTTTGGTCCCATGGACTAGAATGGATGCTTCACAACTTTGCAACCCCGAAATAGTGCATTCAGGCTCGAACACAAGTTTTGCATCTTGTACGTGCCGAAGGTTAGTAAAATCATCTGACACTCCCAAACATCATTTTGGGTCCAATGGACTAGAATGGATGCTTCACAATGTTAGTACCCCGAAATAGTGCATTTATGCCCAAAACACAAGTTTTGCATCTTTTTACGTGCTGAAGGTTAGCGAAATGCTCCGAAACACTCCCAAACATCATTTTGGGTCCAATGGACTAGAATGGATGCTTCACAACTTTGGTACTCTGAAATAGTGCATTCAGGCTCGGACACAAGTTTAGCATCTTGTACGTGCCGAAGGTTAGTGAAATCATCTGAAACACACCCAAACCTCATCTTGGGTCCAATGGACTAGTATGGATGCTTCACAACGTTAGTACCCCGAAATAGTGCATTTAGGCCCAAAACATAAGTTTTGCATCTTTTTACGTGCTGAAGGTTAGCGAAATGCTCCGAAACACTCCCAAACATCATTTTTGGTCCCATGGACTAGAATGGTTGCTTCACAACTTTGCTACCTCGAAATAGTGCATTCAGGCTCGAACACAAGTTTTGCATCTTGTACGTGCCGAAGGTTAGTGAAATCATGCGAAACACTCCCAAACATCATTTTGGGTCCAATGGACTAGAATGGATGCTTCACAACTTTGGTACCCCGAAATAGTGCATTTAGGCTCGAACACAAGTTTTGCATCTTTTTAGATGCCGAAGGTTAGCGAAATGCTCCGAAACACTCCGAAACATCATTTTTGGTCCAATGGACTAGAATGGATGCTTCACAACTTTGGTACCCCGAAATAGTGCATTAAGACTCGAACACAAGTTTTGCATCTTGTACGTGCCGAAGGTTAGTGAAATCATCTGAAACACTCCCAAACATCATTTTGGGTCCAATTGACTAGAATGGATGCTTCACAACGTTAGTACCCCGAAATAGTGCATTTAGGCCCAAAACACAAGTTTTATATCTTTTTACGTGCTGAAGGTTAGCGAAATGCTCTGAAACACTCCCAAACATCATTTTGGGTCCAATTGACTAGAATGGATGCTTCACAACTTTGGTACTCCGAAATAGTGCATTCAGGCTCGAACACAAGTTTAGCATCTTGTACGTGCCGAATGTTAGTGAAATCATCTGAAACACTGCAAACATCATTTTGGGTCCAATGGACTAGAATGGATGCTTCACAACGTTAGTACCCCGAAATAGTGCATTTAGGGACAAAACACAAGTTTTGCATCTTTTTACGTGCTGAAGGTTAGCGAAATGCTCCGAAACACTCCCAAACATCATTTTTGGTCCCATGGACTACAATGGATGCTTCACAACTTCGGTACCCCGAAATAGTGCATTCAGGCTCGAACACAAGTTTTGCATCTTGTACGTGCCGAAGGTTAGTGAAATCATCTGAAACACTCCCAAACATCATTTTGGGTCCAATGGACTAGTATGGATGCTTCACAACGTTAGTACCCCGAAATAGTGCATTTAGGCCCAAAACATAAGTTTTGCATCTTTTTACGTGCTGATGGTAGGCGAAATGCTCTGAAACACCCCCAAACATCATTTTGGGTCCGATGGACTAGAATGGATGCTTCACAACTTTGGTACTCCGAAATAGTGCATTCAGGCTCGAACACAAGTTTAGCATCTTGTACGTGCCGAATGTTAGTGAAATCATCTGAAACACTGCCAAACATCATTTTGGGTCCAATGGACTAGAATGGATGCTTCACAACGTTAGTACCCCGAAATAGTGCATTTAGGCCCAAAACACAAGTTTTGCAACTTTTTACATGCTGAAGGTTAGCGAAATGCTCCGAAACACTCCCAAACATCATTTTTGGTCCCATGGACTAGAATGGATGCTTCACAACTTTGCAACCCCGAAATAGTGCATTCAGGCTCGAACACAAGTTTTGCATCTTGTACGTGCCGAAGGTTAGTGAAATCATCTGACACTCCCAAACATCATTTTGGGTCCAATGGACTAGAATGGATGCTTCACAACGTTAGTACCCCGAAATAGTGCATTTATTCCCAAAACACAAGTTTTGCATCTTTTTACGTGCTGAAGGTTAGCGAAATGCTCCGAAACACTCCCAAACATCATTTTGGGTCCAATGAACTAGAATGGATGCTTCACAACTTTGGTACTCTGAAATAGTGCATTCAGGCTCGGACACAAGTTTAGCATCTTGTACGTGCCGAAGGTTAGTGAAATCATCTGAAACACTCCCAAACATCATTTTGGGTCCAAAGGACTAGTATGGATGCTTCACAACGTTAGTACCCCGAAATAGTGCATTTAGGCCCAAAACATAAGTTTTGCATCTTTTTACGTGCTGAAGGTTGGCGAAATGCTCCGAAACACTCCCAAAGATCATTTTGGGTCCAATGGACTAGAATGGATGCTTCACAACTTTGGTACTCCGAAATAGTGCATTCAGGCTCGAACACAAGTTTAGCATCTTGTACGTGCCGAATGTTAGTGAAATCATCTGAAACACTGCCAAACATCATTTTGGGTCTAATGGACTAGAATGGATGCTTCAGAACGTTAGTACCCCGAAATAGTGCATTTAGGCCCAAAACACATGTTTTGCAACTTTTTACGTGCTGAAGGTTAGCGAAATGCTCCGAAACACTCCCAAACATCATTTTTGGTCCCATGGACTAGAATGCATGCTTCACAACTTTGCAGCCCCGAAATAGTCCACTCAGGCTCGAACACAAGTTTTGCATCTTGTACGTGCCGAAGGTTAGTGAAATCATCTGAAACACTCCCAAACATCATTTTGGGTCCAATGGACTAGAATGGATGCTTCACAACGTTAGTACCCCGAAATATTGCATTTAGGCCCAAAACACAAGTTTTGCATCTTTTTACGTGCTGAAGGTTAGCGAAATGCTCTGAAACACTCCCAAACATCATTTTGGGTCAAATGGACTAGAATGGATGCTTCACAACTTTGGTACTCTGAAATAGTGCATTCAGGCTCGGACACAAGTTTAGCATCTTGTACGTGCCGACGGTTAGTGAAATCATCTGAAACACTCCCAAACATCACTTTGGGTCCAATGGACTAGAATGGATGCTTCACAACGTTAGTACCCCGAAATAGTGCATTTAGGCCCAAAACACAAGTTTTGCATCTTTTTACGTGCTGAAGGTTAGCGAAATGCTCCGAAACACTCCCAAACATCATTTTTGGTCCCATGGACTAGAATGGATGCTTCACAACTTTGCTACCCCGAAATAGTGCATTTAGGCTCGAACACAAGTTTTGCATCTTGTACGTGCCGAAGGTTAGTGAAATCATGCGAAACACTCCCAAACATCATTTTGGGTCCAATGGACTAGAATGGATGCTTCACAACTTTGGTACCCCGAAATAGTGCATTTAGGCTCGAACACAAGTTTTGCATCTTTTTAGATGCCGAAGGTTAGCGAAATGCTCCGAAACACTCCCAAACATCATTTTTGGTCCAATGGACTAGAATGGATGCTTCACAACTTTGGTACCCCGAAATAGTGCATTAAGACTCGAACACAAGTTTTGCATCTTGTACGTGCCGAAGGTTAGTGAAATCATCTGAAACACTCCCAAACATCATTTTGGGTCCAATGGACTAGAATGGATGCTTCACAACGTTAGTACCCCGAAATAGTGCATTTAGGCCCAAAACACAATTTTTACATCTTTTTACGTGCAGAAGGTTAGCGAAATGCTCCGAAACACTCCCAAACATCATTTTTGGGTCCAATGGACTAGAATGGATGCTTCACAACTTTGGTACTCCGAAATAGTGCATTCAGGCTCGAACACAAGTTTAGCATCTTGTACGTGCCGAATGTTAGTGAAATCATCTGAAACACTGCCAAACATCATTTTGGGTCCAATGGACTAGAATGGATGCTTCACAACGTTAGTACCCCGAAATAGTGCATTTAGGCCCAAAACACAAGTTTTGCATCTTTTTACGTGCTGAAGGTTAGCGAAATGCTCCGAAACACTCCCAAACATCATTTTTGGTCCCATGGACTAGAATGGATGCTTCACAACTTTGGTACCCCGAAATAGTGCATTCAGCCTCGAACACAAGTTTTGCATCTTGTACGTGCCGAAGGTTAGTGAAATCATCTGAAACACTCCCAAACATCATTTTGCGTCCAACGGACTAGAATGGATGCTTCACAACGTTAGTACCCCGAAATAGTGCATTTAGTCCCAAAACACAAGTTTTGCATCTTTTTACGTGCTGAAGGTTAGCGAAATGCTCTGAAACACTCCCAAACATCATTTTGGGTCCAATGGACTAGAATGGATGCTTCACAACTTTGGTACCACGAAATAGTGCATTTAGGCTCGAACACAAGTTTTGCATCTTGTACGTGCCGAAGGTTAGTGAAATCATGCGAAACACTCCCAAACATCATTTTGGGTCCAATGGACTAGAATGGATGCTTCACAACGTTAGTACCCCGAAATAGTGCATTTAGGCCCAAAACACAAGTTTTGCATCTTTTTACATGCTGAAGGTAGGCGAATGCTCCGAAACACTCCCAAACATCAGTTTGGGTTCAATGGACTAGAATGGATGCTTCACAACTTTGGTACCCCGAAATAGGGCATTCAGGCTCGAACACAAGTTTTGTATCTTGTACGTGCCGAAGGTTAGTGAAATCATCTGAAACACTCCCAAACATCATTTTGGGTCCAATGGACTAGTATGGATGCTTCATAACGTTAGTACCCCAAAATAGTGCATTTAGGCCCAAAACACAAGTTTTGCATCTTTTTACGTGCTGAAGGTAGGCGAAATGCTCCGAAACACTCCCACACATCATTTTGGGTCCAATGGACTAGAATGGATGCTTCACAACTTTGGTACCCCGAAATAGTGCATTCAGGCTCGAACACAAGTTTTGCATCTTGTACGTGCCGAAGGTTAGTGAAATCATCTGAAACACTCCCAAACATCATTTTGGGTCCAATGGACTAGAATGGATGCTTCACAACGTTAGTACCCCGAAATTGTGCCTTTAGGCCCAAAACACAAGTTTTGCATCTTTTTACGTGCTAAAGGTTAGCGAAATGCTCTGAAACACTCCCAAACATCATTTTTGGTCTAATGGACTAGAATGGATGCTTCACAACTTTGGTACCCCGAAATAGTGCATTCAGGCTCGAACACAAGTTTTGCATCTTGTACGTGACGAAGGTTAGGGAAATCATCTGAAACACTCCCAAACATCATTTTGGGTCCAACGGACTAGAATGGATGCTTCACAAAGTTAGTACCCCGATATAGTGCATTTGGGCCCAAAACACAAGTTTTGCATCTTTTTACGTGCTGAAGGTTAGCGAAATGCTCCGAAACACTCCCAAACATCATTTTTGGTCCCATGGACTAGAATGGATGCTTCACAACTTTGCTACCCCGAAATAGTGCATTTAGGCTCGAACACAAGTTTTGCATCTTGTACGTGCCGAAGGTTAGTGAAATCATGCGAAACACTCCCAAACATCATTTTGGGTCCAATGGACTAGAATGGATGCTTCACAACTTTGGTACCCCGAAATAGTGCATTTAGGCTCGAACACAAGTTTTCCATCTTTTTAGATGCCGAAGCTTAGCGAAATGCTCCGAAACACTCCCAAACATCATTTTTGGTCCAATGGACTAGAATGGATGCTTCACAACTTTGGTACCCCGAAATAGTGCATTAAGACTCGAACACAAGTTTTGCATCTTGTACGTGCCGAAGGTTAGTGAAATCATCTGAAACACTCCTAAACATCATTTTGGGTCCAATGGACTAGAATGGATGCTTCACAACGTTAGTACCCCGAAATAGCGCATTTAGGCCCAAAACACAATTTTTACATCTTTTTACGTGCAGAAGGTTAGCGAAATGCTCCGAAACACTCCCAAACATCATTTTTGGGTCCAATGGACTAGAATGGATGCTTCACAACTTTGGTACTCCGAAATAGTGCATTCAGGCTCGAACACAAGTTTAGCATCTTGTACGTGCCGAATGTTAGTGAAATCATCTGAAACACTGCCAAACATCATTTTGGGTCCAATGGACTAGAATGGATGCTTCACAACGTCAGTACCCCGAAATAGTGCATTTAGGCCCAAAACACAAGTTTTGCATCTTTTTACGTGCTGAAGGTTAGCGAAATGCTCCGAAACACTCCCAAACATCATTTTTGGTCCCATGGACTAGAATGGATGCTTCACAACTTTGGTACCCCGAAATAGTGCATTCAGCCTCGAACACAAGTTTTGCATCTTGTACGTGCCGAAGGTTAGTGAAATCATCTGAAACACTCCCAAACATCATTTTGCGTCCAACGGACTAGAATGGATGCTTCACAACGTTAGTACCCCGAAATAGTGCATTTAGGCCCAAAACACAAGTTTTGCATCTTTTTACGTGCTGAAGGTTAGCGAAATGCTCTGAAACACTCCCAAACATCATTTTGGGTCCAATGGACTAGAATGGATGTTTCACAACTTTGGTACCCCGAAATAGTGCATTTAGGCTCGAACACAAGTTTTGCATCTTGTACGTGCCGAAGGTTAGTGAAATCATGCGAAACACTCCCAAACATCATTTTGGGTCCAATGGACTAGAATGGATGCTTCACAACTTTGGTACCCCGAAATAGTGCATTCAGGCTCGAACACAAGTTTTGTATCTTGTACGTGCCGAAGGTTAGTGAAATCATCTGAAACACTCCCAAACATCATTTTGGGTCCAATGGACTAGTATGGATGCTTCACAACGTTAGTACCCCGAAATAGTGCATTTAGGCCCAAAACACAAGTTTTGCATCTTTTTACGTGCTGAAGGTAGGCGAAATGCTCCGAAACACTCCCACACATCATTTTGGGTCCAATGGACTAGAATGGATGCTTCACAACTTTGGTACCCCGAAATAGTGCATTCAGGCTCGAACACAAGTTTTGCATCTTGTACGTGCCGAAGGTTAGTGAAATCATCTGAAACACTCCCAAACATCATTTTGGGTCCAATGGACTAGAATGGATGCTTCACAACGTTAGTACCCCGAAATAGTGCCTTTAGGCCCAAAACACAAGTTTTGCATCTTTTTACGTGCTAAAGGTTAGCGAAATGCTCTGAAACACTCCCAAACATCATTTTTGGTCCAATGGACTAGAATGGATGCTTCACAACTTTGGTACCCCGAAATAGTGCATTCAGGCTCGAACACAAGTTTTGCATCTTGTACGTGACGAAGGTTAGGGAAATCATCTGAAACACTCCCAAACATCATTTTGGGTCCAACGGACTAGAATGGATGCTTCACAAAGTTAGTACCCCGATATAGTGCATTTGGGCCCAAAACACAAGTTTTGCATCTTTTTACGTGCTGAAGGTTAGCGAAATGCTCCGAAACACTCCCAAACATCATTTTTGGTCCCATGGACTAGAATGGATGCTTCACAACTTTGCTACCCCGAAATAGTGCATTTAGGCTCGAACACAAGTTTTGCATCTTGTACGTGCCGAAGGTTAGTGAAATCATGTGAAACACTCCCAAACATCATTTTGGGTCCAATGGACTAGAATGGATGCTTCACAACTTTGGTACCCCGAAATAGTGCATTTAGGCTTGAACACAAGTTTTCCATCTTTTTAGATGCCGAAGGTTAGCGAAATGCTCCGAAACACTCCCAAACATCATTTTTGGTCCAATGGACTAGAATGGATGCTTCACAACTTTGGTACCCCGAAATAGTGCATTAAGACTCGAACACAAGTTTTGCATCTTGTACGTGCCGAAGGTTAGTGAAATCATCTGAAACACTCCCAAACATCATTTTGGGTCCAATGGACTAGAATGGATGCTTCACAACGTTAGTACCCCGAAATAGTGCATTTAGGCCCAAAACACAATTTTTACATCTTTTTACGTGCAGAAGGTTAGCGAAATGCTCCGAAACACTCCCAAACATCATTTTTGGGTCCAATGGACTAGAATGGATGCTTCACAACTTTGGTACTCCGAAATAGTGCATTCAGGCTCGAACACAAGTTTAGCATCTTGTACGTGCCGAATGTTAGTGAAATCATCTGAAACACTGCCAAACATCATTTTGGGTCCAATGGACTAGAATGGATGCTTCACAACGTCAGTACCCCGAAATAGTGCATTTAGGCCCAAAACACAAGTTTTGCATCTTTTTACGTGCTGAAGGTTAGCAAAATGCTCCGAAACACTCCCAAACATCATTTTTGGTCCCATGGACTAGAATGGATGCTTCACAACTTTGGTACCCCGAAATAGTGCATTCAGCCTCGAACACAAGTTTTGCTTCTTGTACGTGCCGAAGGTTAGTGAAATCATCTGAAACACTCCCAAACATCATTTTGCGTCCAACGGACTAGAATGGATGCTTCACAACGTTAGTACCCCGAAATAGTGCATTTAGGCCCAAAACACAAGTTTTGCATCTTTTTACGTGCTGAAGGTTAGCGAAATGCTCTGAAACACTCCCAAACATCATTTTGGGTCCAATGGACTAGAATGGATGCTTCACAACTTTGGTACCCCGAAATAGTGCATTTAGGCTCGAACACAAGTTTTGCATCTTGTACGTGCCGAAGGTTAGTGAAATCATGCGAAACACTCCCAAACATCATTTTGGGTCCAATGGACTAGAATGGATGCTTCACAACTTTGGTACCCCGAAATAGTGCATTCAGGCTCGAACACAAGTTTTGTATCTTGTACGTGCCGAAGGTTAGTGAAATCATCTGAAACACTCCCAAACATCATTTTGGGTCCAATGGACTAGTATGGATGCTTCACAACGTTAGTACCCCGAAATAGTGCATTTAGGCCCAAAACACAAGTTTTGCATCTTTTTACGTGCTGAAGGTAGGCGAAATGCTCCGAAGCACTACCACATATCATTTTGGGTCCAATGGACTAGAATGGATGCTTCACAACTTTGGTACCCCGAAATAGTGCATTCAGGCTCGAACACAAGTTTTGCATCTTGTACGTGCCGAAGGTTAGTGAAATCATCTGAAACACTCCCAAACATCATTTTGGGTCCAATGGACTAGAATGGATGCTTCACAACGTTAGTACCCCGAAATAGTGCCTTTAGGCCCAAAACACAAGTTTTGCATCTTTTTACGTGCTAAAGGTTAGCGAAATGCTCTGAAACACTCCCAAACATCATTTTTGGTCCAATGGACTAGAATGGATGCTTCAAAACTTTGGTACCCCGAAATAGTGCATTCAGGCTCGAACACAAGTTTTGCATCTTGTACGTGACGAAGGTTAGGGAAATCATCTGAAACACTCCCAAACATCATTTTGGGTCCAACGGACTAGAATGGATGCTTCACAAAGTTAGTACCCCGATATAGTGCATTTGGGCCCAAAACACAAGTTTTGCATCTTTTTACGTGCTGAAGGTTAGCGAAATGCTCCAAAACACTCCCAAACATCATTTTTGGTCCAATGGACTAGAATGGATGCTTCACAACTTTGGTACCCCAAAATAGTGCATTCAGGCTCGAACACAAGTTTTGCATCTTGTACGTGCCGAAGGTTAGTGAAATCATCTGAAACACTCCCAGACATCATTTTGGGTCCAATGGAATAGAATGGATGCTTCACAACGTTAGTACCCCGAAATAGTGCATTTAGGCCCAAGACACAAGTTTTGCATCTTTTTACGTGCTGAAGGTTAGCGAAATACTCCGAAACACTCCCAAACATCATTTTGGGTCCAATGGACTAGAATGGATGCTTCACAACTTTGGTACCCCGAAATAGTGCATTCAGGCTCAAACACAAGTTTTGCATCTTGTACGTGCCGAAGGTTAGTGAAATTCTTTGAAACACTCCCAAATATCATTTTGGGTCTAATGGACTAGAATGGATGCTTCACAACTTTGGTACCCCGAAATAGTGCATTCAGGCTCGAACACAAGTTTTGCATCTTGTACGTGCCGAAGGTTAGTGAAATCATCTGAAACACTCCCAAACATCATTTTGGGTCCAATGGACTAGTATGGATGCTTCACAACGTTAGTACCCCGAAATAGTGCATTTAGGCCCAAAACACAAGTTTTGCATCTTTTTACGTGCTGAAGGTAGGCGAAATGCTCCGAAACACTCCCAAACATCATTTTGGGTCCAATGGACTAGAATGGATGCTTCACAACTTTGGTACCCCGAAATAGTGCATTCAGGCTCGAACACAAGTTTTGCATCTTGTACGTGCCGAAGGTTAGTGAAATCATCTGAAACACTCCCAAACATCATTTTGGGTCCAATGGACTAGAATGGATGCTTCACAACGTTAGTACCCCGAAATAGTGCATTTAGGCCCAAAACACAAGTTTTGCATCTTTTTACGTGCTGAAGGTTAGCGAAATGCTCTGAAACACTCCCAAACATCATTTTGGGTCCAATGGACTAGAATGGATGCTTCACAACTTTGGTACCCCGAAATAGTGCATTCAGGCTCGAACACAAGTTTTGCATCTTGTACGTGCCGAAGGTTAGTGAAATCATGCGAAACACTCCCAAACATCATTTTGGGTCCAATGGACTAGAATGGATGCTTCACAACTTTGGTACCCCGAAATAGTGCATTCAGGCTCGAACACAAGTTTTGCATCTTGTACGTGCCGAAGGTTAGTGAAATCATCCGAAACACTCCCAAACATCATTTTGGGTCCAATGGACTAGTATGGATGCTTCACAACGTTAGTACCCCGAAATAGTGCATTTAGGCCCAAAACACAAGTGTTGCATCTTTTTACGTGCTGAAGGTAGGCGAAATGCTCCGAAACACTCCCAAACATCATTTTGGGTCCAATGGACTAGAATGGATGCTTCACAACTTTGGTGCCCCGAAATAGTGCATTCAGGCTCGAACACAAGTTTTGCATCTTGTACGTGCCGAAGGTTAGTGAAATTATTTGAAACACTCCCAAACATCATTTTGGGTCCAATGGACTAGAATGGATGCTTCACAACGTTAGTACCCCGAAATAGTGCATTTAGGCCCAAAACACAAGTTTTGCATCTTTTTACGTGCTCAAGGTTAGCGAAATGCTCTAAAACACTCCCAAACATCATTTTGGGTCCAATGTACTAGAATGGATGCTTCACAACTTTGGTACCCCGAAATAGTGCATTCAGGCTCGAACACAAGTTTTGCATCTTGTACGTGCCGAAGGTTAGTGAAATCATCTGAAACACTCCCAAACATCATTTTGGGTCCAATGGACTAGAATGGATGCTTCACAACGTTAGTACCCGAAATAGTGCATTTAGGCCCAAAACACAAGTTTTGCATCTTTTTACGTGCTGAAGGTTAGCGAAATGCTCTGAAACACTCCCAAACATCATTTTGGGTCCAATGGACTAGAATGGATGCTTCACAACTTTGGTACCCCGAAATAGTGCATTCAGCCTCGAACACAAGTTTTGCATCTTGTACGTGCCGAAGGTTAGTGAAATCACCTGAAACACTCCCAAACATCATTTTGGGTCCAATGGACTAGAATGGATGCTTCACAACGTTAGTACCCCGAAATAGTGCATTTAGGCCCAAAACACAAGTTTTGCATCTTGTACGTGCCAAAGGTTAGTGAAATCATCTGAAACACTCCCAAACATCATTTTGGGTCCAATGGACTAGAATAGATGCTTCACAACGTTAGTACCCCGAAATAGTGCATTTAGGCCCAAAACACAAGTTTTGCATCTTTTTACATGCTGAAGGTAGGCGAAATGCTCTGAAACACTCCCAAACATCATTTTGGGTCCAATGGACTAGAATGGATGCTTCACAACTTTGGTACCCCGAAATAGTGCATTCAGGCTCGAACACAAGTTTTGCATCTTGTACGTGCCGAAGGTTAGTGAAATCATCTGAAACACTCCCAAACATCATTTTGGGTCCAATGGACTAGAATGGATGCTTCACAACGTTAGTACCTTGAAATAGTGCATTTAGGCACAAGACACAAGTTTTGCATCTTTTTACGTGCAGAAGGTTAGCGAAATGCTCTGAAACACTCCCAAACATCAATTTTGGTCCCATGGACTAGAATGGATGCTTCACAACTTTGGTACCCCGAAATAGTGCATTCAGGCTCGAACACAAGTTTTGCATCTTGTACGTGCCGAAGGTTAGTGAAATCATTTGAAACACTCCCAAACATCATTTTGGGTCCAATGGACTAGAATGGATGCTTCACAACGTTAGTACCCCGAAATAGTGCATTTAGGCCCAAAACACAAGTTTTGCATCTTTTTACGTGCTGAAGGTTAGCGAAATGCTCCGAAACACTCCCGAACATCATTTTGGGTCCAATGGACTAGAATGGATGCTTCACAACTTTGGTACTCTGAAATAGTGCATTCAGGCTCGAACACAAGTTTAGCATCTTGTACGTGCCGATGGTTAGTGAAATCATCTGAAACACTCCCAAACATCATTTTGGGTCCAATGGACTAGAATGGATGCTTCACAACGTTAGTACCCGAAATAGTGCATTTAGGCCCAAAACACAAGTTTTGCATCTTTTTACGTGCTGAAGGTTAGCGAAATGCTCTGAAACACTCCTAAACATCATTTTGGGTCCAATGGACTAGAATGGATGCCTCACAACTTTGGTACCCCGAAATAGTGCATTCAGCCTCGAACACAAGTTTTGCATCTTGTACGTGCCGAAGGTTAGTGAAATCATCTGAAACACTCCCAAACATCATTTTGGGTCCAATGGACTAGAATGGATGCTTCACAACGTTAGTACCCCGAAATAGTGCATTTAGGCCCAAAACACAAGTTTTGCATCTTTTTACGTGCTGAAGGTTAGCGAAATGCTCTGAAACACTCCCAAACATCAGTCCAATGGACTAGAATGGATGCTTCACAACTTTGGTACTCTGAAATAGTGCATTCAGGCTCGAACACAAGTTTAGCATCTTGTACGTGCCGAAGGTTAGTGAAATCATCTGAAACACTCCCAAACATCATTTTGGGTCCAATGGACTAGAATGGATGCTTCACAACGTTAGTACCCCGAAATAGTGCATTTAGGCCCAAAACACAAGTTTTGCATCTTTTTACGTGCTGAAGGTTAGCGAAATGCTCTGAAACACTCCCGAACATCATTTTGGGTCCAATGGACTAGAATGGATGCTTCACAACTTTGGTACTCTGAAATAGTGCATTCAGGCTCGAACACAAGTTTAGCATCTTGTACGTGCCGATGGTTAGTGAAATCATCTGAAACACTCCCAAACATCATTTTGGGTCCAATGGACTAGAATGGATGCTTCACAACGTTAGTACCCCGAAATAGTGCATTTAGGCCCAAAACACAAGTTTTGCATCTTTTTACGTGCTGAAGGTTAGCGAAATGCTCCGAAACACTCCCAAACATCATTTTGGGTCCAATGGACTAGAATGGATGCTTCACAACTTTGGTACTCTGAAATAGTGCATTCAGGCTCGAACACAAGTTTAGCATCTTGTACGTGCCGATGGTTAGTGAAATCATCTGAAACACTCCCAAACATCATTTTGGGTCCAATGGACTAGAATGGATGCTTCACAACGTTAGTACCCGAAATAGTGCATTTAGGCCCAAAACACAAGTTTTGCATCTTTTTACGTGCTGAAGGTTAGCGAAATGCTCTGAAACACTCCCAAACATCATTTTGGGTCCAATGGACTAGAATGGATGCTTCACAACTTTGGTACCCCGAAATAGTGCATTCAGCCTCGAACACAAGTTTTGCATCTTGTACGTGCCGAAGGTTAGTGAAATCATCTGAAACACTCCCAAACATCATTTTGGGTCCAATGGACTAGAATGGATGCTTCACAACGTTAGTACCCCGAAATAGTGCATTTAGGCCCAAAACACAAGTTTTGCATCTTTTTACGTGCTGAAGGTTAGCGAAATGCTCTGAAACACTCCCAAACATCATTTTTGGTCCCATGGACTAGAATGGATGCTTCACAACTTTGGTACCCCGAAATAGTGCATTCAGGCTCGAACACAAGTTTTGCATCTTGTACGTGCCGAAGGTTAGTGAAATCATTTGAAACACTCCCAAACATCATTTTGGGTCCAATGGACTAGAATGGATGCTTCACAACGTTAGTACCCCGAAATAGTGCATTTAGGCCCAAAACACAAGTTTTGCATCTTTTTACGTGCTGAAGGTTAGCGAAATGCTCCGAAACACTCCCGAACATCATTTTGGGTCCAATGGACTAGAATGGATGCTTCACAACTTTGGTACTCTGAAATAGTGCATTCAGGCTCGAACACAAGTTTAGCATCTTGTACGTGCCGATGGTTAGTGAAATCATCTGAAACACTCCCAAACATCATTTTGGGTCCAATGGACTAGAATGGATGCTTCACAACGTTAGTACCCGAAATAGTGCATTTAGGCCCAAAACACAAGTTTTGCATCTTTTTACGTGCTGAAGGTTAGCGAAATGCTCTGAAACACTCCCAAACATCATTTTGGGTCCAATGGACTAGAATGGATGCTTCACAACTTTGGTACCCCGAAATAGTGCATTCAGGCTCGAACACAAGTTTTGCATCTTGTACGTGCCGAAGGTTAGTGAAATCATTTGAAACACTCCCAAACATCATTTTGGGTCCAATGGACTAGAATGGATGCTTCACAACGTTAGTACCCCGAAATAGTGCATTTAGGCCCAAAACACAAGTTTTGCATCTTTTTACGTGCTGAAGGTTAGCGAAATGCTCCGAAACACTCCCAAACAACATTTTGGGTCCAATGGACTAGAATGGATGCTTCACAACTTTAGTACTCTGAAATAGTGCATTCAGGCTCGAACACAAGTTTTGCATCTTGTACGTGCCGATGGTTAGTGAAATCATCTGAAACACTCCCAAACATCATTTTGGGTCCAATGGACTAGAATGGATGCTTCACAACGTTAGTACCCGAAATAGTGCATTTAGGCCCAAAACACAAGTTTTGCATCTTTTTACGTGCTGAAGGTTAGCGAAATGCTCTGAAACACTCCCAAACATCATTTTGGGTCCAATGGACTAGAATGGATGCTTCACAACTTTGGTACCCCGAAATAGTGCATTCAGCCTCGAACACAAGTTTTGCATCTTGTACGTGCCGAAGGTTAGTGAAATCATCTGAAACACTCCCAAACATCATTTTGGGTCCAATGGACTAGAATGGATGCTTCACAACGTTAGTACCCCGAAATAGTGCATTTAGGCCCAAAACACAAGTTTTGCATCTTTTTACGTGCTGAAGGTTAGCGAAATGCTCTGAAACACTCCCAAACATCATTTTGGGTCCAATGGACTAGAATGGATGCTTCACAACTTTGGTACCCCGAAATAGTGCATTCAGGCTCGAACACAAGTTTTGCATCTTGTACGTGCCGAAGGTTAGTGAAATCATTTGAAACACTCCCAAACATCATTTTGGGTCCAATGGACTAGAATGGATGCTTCACAACGTTAGTACCCCGAAATAGTGCATTTAGGCCCAAAACACAAGTTTTGCATCTTTTTACGTGCTGAAGGTTAGCGAAATGCTCCGAAACACTCCCGAACATCATTTTGGGTCCAATGGACTAGAATGGATGCTTCACAACTTTGGTACTCTGAAATAGTGCATTCAGGCTCGAACACAAGTTTAGCATCTTGTACGTGCCGATGGTTAGTGAAATCATCTGAAACACTCCCAAACATCATTTTGGGTCCAATGGACTAGAATGGATGCTTCACAACGTTAGTACCCGAAATAGTGCATTTAGGCCCAAAACACAAGTTTTGCATCTTTTTACGTGCTGAAGGTTAGCGAAATGCTCTGAAACACTCCCAAACATCATTTTGGGTCCAATGGACTAGAATGGATGCTTCACAACTTTGGTACCCCGAAATAGTGCATTCAGCCTCGAACACAAGTTTTGCATCTTGTACGTGCCGAAGGTTAGTGAAATCATCTGAAACACTCCCAAACATCATTTTGGGTCCAATGGACTAGAATGGATGCTTCACAACGTTAGTACCCCGAAATAGTGCATTTAGGCCCAAAACACAAGTTTTGCATCTTGTACGTGCCAAAGGTTAGTGAAATCATCTGAAACACTCCCAAACATCATTTTGGGTCCAATGGACTAGAATAGATGCTTCACAACGTTAGTACCCCGAAATAGTGCATTTAGGCCCAACACACAAGTTTTGCATCTTTTTACATGCTGAAGGTAGGCGAAATGCTCTGAAACACTCCCAAACATCATTTTGGGTCCAATGGACTAGAATGGATGCTTCACAACTTTGGTACCCCGAAATAGTGCATTCAGGCTCGAAAACAAGTTTTGCATCTTGTACGTGCCGAAGGTTAGTGAAATCATCTGAAACACTCCCAAACATCATTTTGGGTCCAATGGACTAGAATGGATGCTTCACAACGTTAGTACCTCGAAATAGTGCATTTAGGCCCAAAACACAAGTTTTGCATCTTTTTACGTGCTGAAGGTTAGCGAAATGCTCTGAAACACTCCCAAACATCATTTTGGGTCCAATGGACTAGAATGGATGCTTCACAACTTTGGTACCCCGAAATAGTGCATTCAGGCTCGAACACAAGTTTTGCATCTTGTACGTGCCGAAGGTTAGTGAAATCATTTGAAACACTCCCAAACATCATTTTGGGTCCAATGGACTAGAATGGATGCTTCACAACGTTAGTACCCCGAAATAGTGCATTTAGGCCCAAAACACAAGTTTTGCATCTTTTTACGTGCTGAAGGTTAGCGAAATGCTCCGAAACACTCCCGAACATCATTTTGGGTCCAATGGACTAGAATGGATGCTTCACAACTTTGGTACTCTGAAATAGTGCATTCAGGCTCGAACACAAGTTTAGCATCTTGTACGTGCCGATGGTTAGTGAAATCATCTGAAACACTCCCAAACATCATTTTGGGTCCAATGGACTAGAATGGATGCTTCACAACGTTAGTACCCCGAAATAGTGCATTTAGGCCCAAAACACAAGTTTTGCATCTTTTTACGTGCTGAAGGTTAGCGAAATGCTCTGAAACACTCCCGAACATCATTTTGGGTCCAATGGACTATAATGGATGCTTCACAACTTTGGTACTCTCAAATAGTGCATTCAGGCTCGAACACAAGTTTAGCATCTTGTACGTGCCGATGGTTAGTGAAATCATCTGAAACACACCCAAACATCATTTTGGGTCCAATGGACTAGAATGGATGCTTCACAACGTTAGTACCCGAAATAGTGCATTTAGGCCCAAAACACAAGTTTTGCATCTTTTTACGTGCTGAAGGTTAGCGAAATGCTCTGAAACACTCCCAAACATCATTTTGGGTCCAATGGACTAGAATGGATGCCTCACAACTTTGGTACCCCGAAATAGTGCATTCAGCCTCGAACACAAGTTTTGCATCTTGTACGTGCCGAAGGTTAGTGAAATCATCTGAAACACTCCCAAACATCATTTTGGGTCCAATGGACTAGAATGGATGCTTCACAACGTTAGTACCCCGAAATAGTGCATTTAGGCCCAAAACACAAGTTTTGCATCTTTTTTACGTGCTGAAGGTTAGCGAAATGCTCTGAAACACTCCCAAACATCATTTTGGGTCCAATGGACTAGAATGGATGCTTCACAACTTTGGTACCCCGAAATAGTGCATTCAGGCTCGAACACAAGTTTTGCATCTTGTACGTGCCGAAGGTTAGTGAAATCATTTGAAACACTCCCAAACATCATTTTGGGTCCAATGGACTAGAATGGATGCTTCACAACGTTAGTACCCCGAAATAGTGCATTTAGGACCAAAACACAAGTTTTGCATCTTTTTACGTGCTGAAGGTTAGCGAAATGCTCCGAAACACTCCCGAACATCATTTTGGGTCCAATGGACTAGAATGGATGCTTCACAACTTTGGTACTCTGAAATAGTGCATTCAGGCTCGAACACAAGTTTAGCATCTTGTACGTGCCGATGGTTAGTGAAATCATCTGAAACACTCCCAAACATCATTTTGGGTCCAATGGACTAGAATGGATGCTTCACAACGTTAGTACCCGAAATAGTGCATTTAGGCCCAAAACACAAGTTTTGCATCTTTTTACGTGCTGAAGGTTAGCGAAATGCTCTGAAACACACCCAAACATCATTTTGGGTCCAATGGACTAGAATGGATGCCTCACAACTTTGGTACCCCGAAATAGTGCATTCAGCCTCGTTAACAAGTTTTGTATCTTGTACGTGCCGAAGGTTAGTGAAATCATCTGAAGCACTCCCAAACATCATTTTGGGTCCAATGGACTAGAATGGATGCTTCACAACGTTAGTACCCCGAAATAGTGCATTTAGGCCCAAAACACAAGTTTTGCATCTTTTTACGTGCTGAAGGTTAGCGAAATGCTCTGAAACACTCCCAAACATCATTTTTGGTCCCATGGACTAGAATGGATGCTTCACAACTTTGGTACCCCGAAATAGTGCATTCAGGCTCGAACACAAGTTTTGCATCTTGTACGTGCCGAAGGTTAGTGAAATCATCTGAAACACTCCCAAACATCATTTTGGGTCCAATGGACTAGAATGGATGCTTCACAACGTTAGTACCCCGAAATAGTGCATTTAGGCCCAAAACACAAGTTTTGCATCTTTTTTACGTGCTGAAGGTTAGCGAAATGCTCTGAAACACTCCCAAACATCATTTTTGGTCCCATGGACTAGAATGGATGCTTCACAACTTTGGTACCCCGAAATAGTGCATTCAGGCTCGAACACAAGTTTTGCATCTTGTACGTGCCGAAGGTTAGTGAAATCATTTGAAACACTCCCAAACATCATTTTGGGTCCAATGGACTAGAATGGATGCTTCACAACGTTAGTACCCCGAAATAGTGCATTTAGGCCCAAAACACAAGTTTTGCATCTTTTTACGTGCTGAAGGTTAGCGAAATGCTCCGAAACACTCCCGAACATCATTTTGGGTCCAATGGACTAGAATGGATGCTTCACAACTTTGGTACTCTGAAATAGTGCATTCAGGCTCGAACACAAGTTTAGCATCTTGTACGTGCCGAAGGTTAGTGAAATCATCTGAAACACTCCCAAACATCATTTTGGGTCCAATGGACTAGAATGGATGCTTCACAACGTTAGTACCCGAAATAGTGCATTTAGGCCCAAAACACAAGTTTTGCATCTTTTTACGTGCTGAAGGTTAGCGAAATGCTCTGAAACACTCCCAAACATCATTTTGGGTCCAATGGACTAGAATGGATGCTTCACAACTTTGGTACCCCGAAATAGTGCATTCAGCCTCGAACACAAGTTTTGCATCTTGTACGTGCCGAAGGTTAGTGAAATCACCTGAAACACTCCCAAACATCATTTTGGGTCCAATGGACTAGAATGGATGCTTCACAACGTTAGTACCCCGAAATAGTGCATTTAGGCCCAAAACACAAGTTTTGCATCTTGTACGTGCCAAAGGTTAGTGAAATCATCTGAAACACTCCCAAACATCATTTTGGGTCCAATGGACTAGAATAGATGCTTCACAACGTTAGTACCCCGAAATAGTGCATTTAGGCCCAACACACAAGTTTTGCATCTTTTTACATGCTGAAGGTAGGCGAAATGCTCTGAAACACTCCCAAACATCATTTTGGGTCCAATGGACTAGAATGGATGCTTCACAACTTTGGTACCCCGAAATAGTGCATTCAGGCTCGAAAACAAGTTTTGCATCTTGTACGTGCCGAAGGTTAGTGAAATCATCTGAAACACTCCCAAACATCATTTTGGGTCCAATGGACTAGAATGGATTCTTCACAACGTTAGTACCCCGAAATAGTGCATTTAGGCCCAAAACACAAGTTTTGCATCTTTTTACGTGCTAAAGGTTAGCGAAATGCTCCGAAACACTCCCGAACATCATTTTGGGTCCAATGGACTAGAATGGATGCTTCACAACTTTGGTACTCTGAAATAGTGCATTCAGGCTCGAACACAAGTTTAGCATCTTGTACGTGCCGATGGTTAGTGAAATCATCTGAAACACTCCCAAACATCATTTTGGGTCCAATGGACTAGAATGGATGCTTCACAACGTTAGTACCCCGAAATAGTGCATTTAGGCCCAAAACACAAGTTTTGCATCTTTTTACGTGCTGAAGGTTAGCGAAATGCTCCGAAACACTCCCGAACATCATTTTGGGTCCAATGGACTAGAATGGATGCTTCACAACTTTGGTACTCTGAAATAGTGCATTCAGGCTCGAACACAAGTTTAGCATCTTGTACGTGCCGAAGGTTAGTGAAATCATCTGAAACACTCCCAAACATCATTTTGGGTCCAATGGACTAGAATGGATGCTTCACAACGTTAGTACCCGAAATAGTGCATTTAGGCCCAAAACACAAGTTTTGCATCTTTTTACGTGCTGAAGGTTAGCGAAATGCTCTGAAACACTCCCAAACATCATTTTGGGTCCAATGGACTAGAATGGATGCTTCACAACTTTGGTACCCCGAAATAGTGCATTCAGCCTCGAACACAAGTTTTGCATCTTGTACGTGCCGAAGGTTAGTGAAATCATCTGAAACACTCCCAAACATCATTTTGGGTCCAATGGACTAGAATGGATGCTTCACAACGTTAGTACCCCGAAATAGTGCATTTAGGCCCAAAACACAAGTTTTGCATCTTTTTTACGTGCTGAAGGTTAGCGAAATGCTCTGAAACACTCCCAAACATCATTTTTGGTCCCATGGACTAGAATGGATGCTTCACAACTTTGGTACCCCGAAATAGTGCATTCAGGCTCGAACACAAGTTTTGCATCTTGTACGTGCCGATGGTTAGTGAAATCATCTGAAACACTCCCAAACATCATTTTGGGTCCAATGGACTAGAATGGATGCTTCACAACGTTAGTACCCCGAAATAGTGCATTTAGGCCCAAAACACAAGTTTTGCATCTTTTTACGTGCTGAAGGTTAGCGAAATGCTCTGAAACACTCCCAAACATCATTTTGGGTCCAATGGACTAGAATGGATGCTTCACAACTTTGGTACCCCGAAATAGTGCATTCAGCCTCGAACACAAGTTTTGCATCTTGTACGTGCCGAAGGTTAGTGAAATCATCTGAAACACTCCCAAACATCATTTTGGGTCCAATGGACTAGAATGGATGCTTCACAACGTTAGTACCCCGAAATAGTGCATTTAGGCCCAAACACACAAGTTTTGCATCTTGTATGTGCCAAAGGTTAGTGAAATCATCTAAAACACTCACAAACATCATTTTGGGTCCAATGGACTAGAATAGATGCTTCACAACGTTAGTACCCCGAAATAGTGCATTTAGGCCCAAAACACAAGTTTTGCATCTTTTTACGTGCTGAAGGTTAGCGAAATGCTCTGAAACACTCCCAAACATCATTTTGGGTCCAATGGACTAGAATGGATGCTTCACAACTTTGGTACCCCGAAATAGTGCATTCAGGCTCGAACACAAGTTTTGCATCTTGTACGTGCCGAAGGTTAGTGAAATCATCTGAAACACTCCCAAACATCATTTTGGGTCCAATGGACTAGAATGGATGCTTCACAACGTTAGTACCCCGAAATAGTGCATTTAGGCCCAAAACACAAGTTTTGCATCTTTTTACGTGCTGAAGGTTAGCGAAATGCTCTGAAACACTCCCAAACATCATTTTGGGTCCAATGGACTAGAATGGATGCATCACAACTTTGGTACCCCGAAATAGTGCATTCAGGCTCGAACACAAGTTTTGCATCTTGTACGTGCCGAAGGTTAGTGAAATCATCTGAAACACTCCCAAACATCATTTTGGGTCCAATGGACTAGAATGGATGCTTCACAACGTTAGTACCCGAAATAGTGCATTTAGGCCCAAAACACAAGTTTTGCATCTTTTTACGTGCTGAAGGTTAGCGAAATGCTCTGAAACACTCCCAAACATCATTTTGGGTCCAATGGACTAGAATGGATGCCTCACAACTTTGGTACCCCGAAATAGTGCATTCAGCCTCGAACACAAGTTTTGTATCTTGTACGTGCCGAAGGTTAGTGAAATCATCTGAAACACTCCCAAACATCATTTTGGGTCCAATGGACTAGAATGGATGCTTCACAACGTTAGTACCCCGAAATAGTGCATTTAGGCCCAAAACACAAGTTTTGCATCTTTTTACGTGCTGAAGGTTAGCGAAATGCTCTGAAACACTCCCAAACATCATTTTTGGTCCCATGGACTAGAATGGATGCTTCACAACTTTGGTACCCCGAAATAGTGCATTCAGGCTCGAACACAAGTTTTGCATCTTGTACGTGCCGAAGGTTAGTGAAATCATTTGAAACACTCCCAAACATCATTTTGGGTCCAATGGACTAGAATGGATGCTTCACAACGTTAGTACCCCGAAATAGTGCATTTAGGCCCAAAACACAAGTTTTGCATCTTTTTACGTGCTGAAGGTTAGCGAAATGCTCCGAAACACTCCCGAACATAATTTTGGGTCCAATGGACTAGAATGGATGCTTCACAACTTTGGTACTCTGAAATAGTGCATTCAGGCTCGAACACAAGTTTAGCATCTTGTACGTGCCGATGGTTAGTGAAATCATCTGAAACACTCCCAAACATCATTTTGGGTCCAATGGACTAGAATGGATGCTTCACAACGTTAGTACCCGAAATAGTGCATTTAGGCCCAAAACACAAGTTTTGCATCTTTTTACGTGCTGAAGGTTAGCGAAATGCTCTAAAACACTCCCAAACATCATTTTGGGTCCAATGGACTAGAATGAATGCTTCACAACTTTGGTACCCCGAAATAGTGCATTCAGCCTCGAACACAAGTTTTGCATCTTGTACATGCCGAAGGTTAGTGAAATCACCTGAAACACTCCCAAACATCATTTTGGGTCCAATGGACTAGAATGGATGCTTCACAACGTTAGTACCCCGAAATAGTGCATTTAGGCCCAAAACACAAGTTTTGCATCTTGTACGTGCCAAAGGTTAGTGAAATCATCTGAAACACTCCCAAACATCATTTTGGGTCCAATGGACTAGAATAGATGCTTCACAACGTTAGTACCCCGAAATAGTGCATTTAGGCCCATCACACAAGTTTTGCATCTTTTTACGTGCTGAAGGTAGGCGAAATGCTCTGAAACACTCCCAAACATCATTTTGGGTCCAATGGACTAGAATGGATGCTTCACAACTTTGGTACCCCGAAATAGTGCATTCAGGCTCGAACACAAGTTTTGCATCTTGTACGTGCCGAAGGTTAGTGAAATCATCTGAAACACTCCCAAACATCATTTTGGGTCCAATGGACTAGAATGGATGCTTCACAACGTTAGTACCCCGAAATAGTGCATTTAGGCCCAAAACACAAGTTTTGCATCTTTTTACGTGCTGAAGGTTAGCGAAATGCTCCGAAACACTCCCAAACATCATTTTGGGTCCAATGGACTAGAATGGATGCTTCACAACTTTGGTACTCTGAAATAGTGCATTCAGGCTCGAACACAAGTTTTGCATCTTGTACGTGCCGAAGGTTAGTGAAATCATCTGAAACACTCCCAAACATCATTTTGGGTCCAATGGACTAGAATGGATGCTTCACAACGTTAGTACCCCGAAATAGTGCATTTAGGCCCAAAACACAAGTTTTGCATCTTTTTACGTGCTGAAGGTTAGCGAAATGCTCCGAAACACTCCCGAACATCATTTTGGGTCCAATGGACTAGAATGGATGCTTCACAACTTTGGTACTCTGAAATAGTGCATTCAGGATCGAACACAAGTTTAGCATCTTGTACGTGCCGATGGTTAGTGAAATCATCTGAAACACTCCCAAACATCATTTTGGGTCCAATGGACTAGAATGGATGCTTCACAACGTTAGTACCCGAAATAGTGCATTTAGGCCCAAAACACAAGTTTTGCATCTTTTTACGTGCTGAAGGTTAGCGAAATGCTCTGAAACACTCCCAAACATCATTTTGGGTCCAATGGACTAGAATGGATGCTTCACAACTTTGGTACCCCGAAATAGTGCATTCAGCCTCGAACACAAGTTTTGTATCTTGTACGTGCCGAAGGTTAGTGAAATCATCTGAAACACTCCCAAACATCATTTTGGGTCCAATGGACTAGAATGGATGCTTCACAACGTTAGTACCCCGAAATAGTGCATTTAGGCCCAACACACAAGTTTTGCATCTTTTTACATGCTGAAGGTTAGCGAAATGCTCTGAAACACTCCCAAACTTCATTTTGGGTCCAATGGACTAGAATGGATGCTTCACAACTTTGGTACCCCGAAATAGTGCATTCAGCCTCGAACACAAGTTTTGTATCTTGTACGTGCCGAAGGTTAGTGCAATCATCTGAAACACTCCCAAACATCATTTTGGGTCCAATGGACTAGAATGGATGCTTCACAACGTTAGTACCCCGAAATAGTGCATTTAGGCCCAACACACAAGTTTTGCATCTTTTTACATGCTGAAGGTTAGCGAAATGCTCTGAAACACTCCCAAACTTCATTTTGGGTCCAATGGACTAGAATGGATGCTTCACAACTTTACTACCCCGAAATAGTGCATTCAGGCTCGAACACAAGTTTAGCATCTTGTACGTGCCGATGGTTAGTGAAATCATCTGAAACACTCCCAAACATCATTTTGGGTCCAATGGACTAGAATGGATGCTTCACAACGTTAGTACCTTGAAATAGTGCATTTAGGCCCAAGACACAAGTTTTGCATCTTTTTACGTGCAGAAGGTTAGCGAAATGCTCTGAAACCCTCCCAAACATCATTTTTGGTCCCATGGACTAGAATGGATGCTTCACAACTTTGGTACCCCGAAATAGTGCATTCAGGCTCGAACACAAGTTTTGCATCTTGTACGTGCCGAAGGTTAGTGAAATCATTTGAAACACTCCCAAACATCATTTTGGGTCCAATGGACTAGAATGGATGCTTCACAACGTTAGTACCCCGAAATAGTGCATTTAGGCCCAAAACACAAGTTTTGCATCTTTTTACGTGCTGAAGGTTAGCGAAATGCTCCGAAACACTCCCGAACATCATTTTGGGTCCAATGGACTAGAATGGATGCTTCACAACTTTGGTACTCTGAAATAGTGCATTCAGGCTCGAACACAAGTTTTGCATCTTGTACGTGCCGAAGGTTAGTGAAATCATCTGAAACACTCCCAAACATCATTTTGGGTCAAATGGACTAGAATGGATGCTTCACAACGTTAGTACCCGAAATAGTGCATTTAGGCCCTAAACACAAGTTTTGCATCTTTTTACGTGCAGAAGGTTAGCGAAATGCTCTGAAACACTCCCAAACATCATTTTTGGTCCCATGGACTAGAATGGATGCTTCACAACTTTGGTACCCCGAAATAGTGCATTCAGGCTCGAACACAAGTTTTGCATCTTGTACGTGCCGAAGGTTAGTGAAATCATTTGAAACACTCCCAAACATCATTTTGGGTCCAATGGACTAGAATGGATGCTTCACAACGTTAGTACCCCGAAATAGTGCATTTAGGCCCAAAACACAAGTTTTGCATCTTTTTACGTGCTGAAGGTTAGCGAAATGCTCTGAAACACTCCCAAACATCATTTTGGGTCCAATGGACTAGAATGGATGCTTCACAACTTTGGTACCCCGAAATAGTGCATTCAGCCTCGAACACAAGTTTTGCATCTTGTACGTGCCGAAGGTTAGTGAAATCATCTGAAACACTCCCAAACATCATTTTGGGTCCAATGGACTAGAATGGATGCTTCACAACGTTAGTACCCCGAAATAGTGCATTTAGGCCCAAAACACAAGTTTTGCATCTTTTTACGTGCTGAAGGTTAGCGAAATACTCTGAAACACTCCCAAACATCATTTTGGGTCCAATGGACTAGAATGGATGCTTCACAACTTTGGTACCCCGAAATAGTGCATTCAGGCTCGAACACAAGTTTTGCATCTTGTACGTGCCGAAGGTTAGTGAAATCATCTGAAACACTCCCAAACATCATTTTGGGTCCAATGGACTAGAATGGATGCTTCACAACGTTAGTACCCCGAAATAGTGCATTTAGGCCCAAAACATAAGTTTTGCATCTTGTACGTGCCAAAGGTTAGTGAAATCACCTGAAACACTCCCAAACATCATTTTGGGTCCAATGGACTAGAATGGATGCTTCACAACGTTAGTACCCCGAAATAGTGCATTTAGGCCCAAAACACAAGTTTTGCATCTTGTACGTGCCAAAGGTTAGTGAAATCATCTGAAACACTCCCAAACATCATTTTGGGTCCAATGGACTAGAATAGATGCTTCACAACGTTAGTACCCCGAAATAGTGCATTTAGGCCCAACACACAAGTTTTGCATCTTTTTACATGCTGAAGGTAGGCGAAATGCTCTGAAACACTCCCAAACATCATTTTTGGTCCCATGGACTAGAATGGATGCTTCACAACTTTGGTACCCCGAAATAGTGCATTCAGGCTCGAACACTAGTTTTGCATCTTGTACGTGCCGAAGGTTATTGAAATCATTTGAAACACTCCCAAACATCATTTTGGGTCCAATGGACTAGAATGGATGCTTCACAACGTTAGTACCCCGAAATAGTGCATTTAGGCCCAAAACACAAGTTTTGCATCTTTTTACGTGCTGAAGGTTAGCGAAATGCTCCGAAACACTCCCGAACATCATTTTGGGTCCAATGGACTAGAATGGATGCTTCACAACTTTGGTACTCTGAAATAGTGCATTCAGGCTCGAACACAAGTTTAGCATCTTGTACGTGCCGATGGTTAGTGAAATCATCTGAAACACTCCCAAACATCATTTTGGGTCCAATGGACTAGAATGGATTTTTCACAACGTTAGTACCCCGAAATAGTGCATTTAGGCCCAAAACACAAGTTTTGCATCTTTTTACGTGCTGAAGGTTAGCGAAATGCTCCGAAACACTCCCGAACATCATTTTGGGTCCAATGGACTATAATGGATGCTTCACAACTTTGGTACTCTGAAATAGTGCATTCATGATCGAACACAAGTTTAGCATCTTGTACGTGCCGATGGTTAGTGAAATCATCTGAAACACACCCAAACATCATTTTGGGTCCAATGGACTAGAATGGATGCTTCACAACGTTAGTACCCGAAATAGTGCATTTAGGCCCAAAACACAAGTTTTGCATCTTTTTACGTGCTGAAGGTTAGCGAAATGCTTTGAAACACTCCCAAACATCATTTTGGGTCCAATGGACTAGAATGGATGCCTCACAACTTTGGTACCCCGAAATAGTGCATTCAGCCTCGAACACAAGTTTTGTATCTTGTACGTGCCGAAGGTTAGTGAAATCATCTGAAACACTCCCAAACATCATTTTGGGTCCAATGGACTAGAATGGATGCTTCACAACGTTAGTACCCCGAAATAGTGCATTTAGGCCCAACACACAAGTTTTGCATCTTTTTACATGCTGAAGGTTAGCGAAATGCTCTGAAACACTCCCAAACATCATTTTGGGTCCAATGGACTAGAATGGATGCTTCACAACTTTGCTACCCCGAAATAGTGCATTCAGGCTCGAACACAAGTTTAGCATCTTGTACGTGCCGATGGTTAGTGAAATCATCTGAAACACTCCCAAACATCATTTTGGGTCCAATGGACTAGAATGGATGCTTCACAACGTTAGTACCTTGAAATAGTGCATTTAGGCCCAAGACACAAGTTTTGCATCTTTTTACGTGCAGAAGGTTAGCGAAATGCTCTGAAACCCTCCCAAACATCATTTTTGGTCCCATGGACTAGAATGGATGCTTCACAACTTTGGTACCCCGAAATAGTGCATTCAGGCTCGAACACAAGTTTTGCATCTTGTACGTGCCGAAAGTTAGTGAAATCATTTGAAACACTCCCAAACATCATTTTGGGTCCAATGGACTAGAATGGATGCTTCACAACGTTAGTACCCCGAAATAGTGCATTTAGGCCCAAAACACAAGTTTTGCATCTTTTTACGTGCTGAAGGTTAGCGAAATGCTCTGAAACACTCCCAAACATCATTTTGGGTCCAATGGACTAGAATGGATGCTTCACAACTTTGGTACTCTAAAATAGTGCATTCAGGCTCGAACACAAGTTTAACATCTTGTACGTGCCGATGGTTAGTGAAATCATCTGAAACACTCCCAAACATCATTTTGGGTCCAATGGACTAGAATGGATGCTTCACAACGTTAGTACCCGAAATAGTGCTTTTAGGCCCAAAACACAAGTTTTGCATCTTTTTACGTGCAGAAGGTTAGCGAAATGCTTTGAAACCCTCCCAAACATCATTTTTGGTCCCATGGACTAGAATGGATGCTTCACAACTTTGGTACCCCGAAATAGTGCATTCAGGCTCGAACACAAGTTTTGCATCTTGTACGTGCCGAAAGTTAGTGAAATCATTTGAAACACTCCCAAACATCATTTTGGGTCCAATGGACTAGAATGGATGCTTCACAACGTTAGTACCCCGAAATAGTGCATTTAGGCCCAAAACACAAGTTTTGCATCTTTTTACGTGCTGAAGGTTAGCGAAATGCTCTGAAACACTCCCAAACATCATTTTGGGTCCAATGGACTAGAATGGATGCCTCACAACTTTGGTACCCCGAAATAGTGCATTCAGCCTCGAACACAAGTTTTGCATCTTGTACGTGCCGAAGGTTAGTGAAATCATCTGAAACACTCCCAAACATCATTTTGGGTCCAATGGACTAGAATGGATGCTTCACAACGTTAGTACCCCGAAATAGTGCATTTAGGCCCAAAACACAAGTTTTGCATCTTTTTACGTGCTGAAGCTTAGCGAAATGCTCTGAAACACTCCCAAACATCATTTTTGGTCCCATGGACTAGAATGGATGCTTCACAACTTTGGTACCCCGAAATAGTGCATTCAGGCTCGAACACAAGTTTTGCATCTTGTACGTGCCGAAGGTTAGTGAAATCATCTGAAACACTCCCAAACATCATTTTGGGTCCAATGGACTAGAATGGATGCTTCACAACGTTAGTACCCCGAAATAGTGCATTTAGGCCCAAAACATAAGTTTTGCATCTTGTACGTGCCAAAGGTTAGTGAAATCATCTGAAACACTCCCAAACATCATTATGGGTCCAATGGACTAGAATGGATGCTTCACAACGTTAGTACCCCGAAATAGTGCATTTAGGCCCAAAACACAAGTTTTGCATCTTTTTACATGATGAAGGTAGGCGAAATGCTCCGAAACACTCCCAAACATCATTTTGGGTCCAATGGACTAGAATGGATGCTTCACAACTTTGGTACCCCGAAATAGTGCATTCAGGCTCGAACACAAGTTTTGCATCTTGTACGTGCCGAAGGTTAGTGAAATCATCTGAAACACTCCCAAACATCATTTTGGGTCCAATGGACTAGAATGGATGCTTCACAACGTTAGTACCTTGAAATAGTGCATTTAGGACCAAGACACAAGTTTTGCATCTTTTTACGCGCTGAAGGTTAGCGAAATGCTCTGAAACACTCCCAAACATGATTTTTGGTCCCATGGACTAGAGTGGATGCTTCACAACTTTGGTACCCCGAAATAGTGCATTCAGGCTCGAACACAAGTTTAGCATCTTGTACGTGCCGAAGGTTAGTGAAATCATCTGAAACACTCCCAAACATCATTTTGGGTCCAATGGACTAGAATGGATGCTTCACAACGTTAGTACCCGAAATAGTGCATTTAGGCCCAAAACACAAGTTTTGCGTCTTTTTACGTGCTGAAGGTTAGCGAAATGCTCTGAAACACTCCCAAACATCATTTTGGGTCCAATGGACTAGAATGGATGCTTCACAACTTTGGTACCCCGAAATAGTGCATTCAGCCTCGAACACAAGTTTTGCATCTTGTACGTGCCGAAGGTTAGTGAAATCATCTGAAACACTCCCAAACATCATTTTGGGTCCAATGGACTAGAATGGATGCTTCACAACGTTAGTACCCCGAAATAGTGCATTTAGGCCCAAAACACAAGTTTTGCATCTTGTACGTGCCAAAGGTTAGTGAAATCATCTGAAACACTCCCAAACATCATTATGGGTCCAATGGACTAGAATGGACGCTTCACAACGTTAGTACCCCGAAACAGTGCATTTAGGCCCAAAACACAAGTTTTGCATCTTTTCACATGCTGAAGGTAGGCGAAATGCTCCGAAACACTCCCAAATATCATTTTGGGTCCAATGGACTAGAATGGATGCTTCACAACTTTGGTACCCCGAAATAGTGCATTCAGGCTCAAACACAAGTTTTGCATCTTGTACGTGCCGACGGTTAGTGAAATCATCTGAAACACTCCCAAACATCATTTTGGGTCCAATGGACTAGAATGGATGCTTCACAACGTTAGTACCTTGAAATAGTGCATTTAGGCCCAAGACACAAGTTTTGCATCTTTTTACGTGCTGAAGGTTAGCGAAATGCTCTGAAACACTCCTAAACATCATTATGGGTCCAATGGACTAGAATGGATGCTTCACAACGATAGTACCCCGAAATAGTGCATTTAGGCCCAAAACACAAGTTTTGCATTTTTTTACGTGCTGAAGGTTAGCGAAATACCCGAAACACTCCCGAACATCATTTTTGGTCCAATGGACTAGAATGGATGCTTCACAACTTTGGTACTCTGAAATAGTGCATTCAGGCTCGAACACAAGTTTAGCATCTTGTATGTGCCGATGGTTAGTGAAATCATCTGAAACACTCCCAAACATCATTTTGGGTCCAATGGACTAGAATGGATGCTTCACAACGTTAGTGCCCCGAAATAGTGCATTTAGGCCCAAAACACAAGTTTTGCATCTTTTTACGTGCTGAAGGTTAGCGAAATGCTCCGAAACACTCCCGAACATCATTTTGGGTCCAATGGACTATAATGGATGCTTCACAACTTTGGTACTCTGAAATAGTGCATTCAGGCTCGAACACAAGTTTAGCATCTTGTACGTGCCGATGGTTAGTGAAATCATCTGAAACACTCCCAAACATCATTTTGGGTCCAATGGACTAGAATGGATGCTTCACAACGCTAGTACCCGAAATAGTGCATTCAGGCCCAAAACACAAGTTTTGCATCTTTTTACGTGCTGAAGGTTAGCGAAATGCTCTGAAACACTCCCAAACATCATTTTGGGTCCAATGGACTAGAATGGATGCCTCACAACTTTGGTACCCCGAAATAGTGCATTCAGCCTCGAACACAAGTTTTGTATCTTGTACGTGCCGAAGGTTAGTGAAATCATCTGAAACACTCCCAAACATCATTTTGGGTCCAATGGACTAGAATGGATGCTTCACAACGTTAGTACCCCGAAATAGTGCATTTAGGCCCAAAACACAAGTTTTGCATCTTTTTTATGTGCTGAAGGTTAGCGAAATGCTCTGAAACACTCCCAAACATCATTTTTGGTCCCATGGACTAGAATGGATGCTTCACAACTTTGGTACCCCGAAATAGTGCATTCAGGCTCGAACACAAGTTTTGCATCTTGTACGTGCCGAAGGTTAGTGAAATCATTTGAAACACTCCCAAACATCATTTTGGGTCCAATGGACTAGAATGGATGCTTCACAACGTTAGTACCCCGAAATAGTGCATTTAGGCCCAAAACACAAGTTTTGCATCTTTTTACGTGCTGAAGGTTAGCGAAATGCTCTGAAACACTCCCAAACATGATTTTTGGTCCCATGGACTAGAATGGATGCTTCACAACTTTGGTACCCCGAAATAGTGCATTCAGGCTCGAACACAAGTTTAGCATCTTGTACGTGCCGAAGGTTAGTGAAATCATCTGAAACACTCCCAAACATCATTTTGGGTCCAATGGACTAGAATGGATGCTTCACAACGTTAGTACCCGAAATAGTGCATTTAGGCCCAAAACACAAGTTTTGCGTCTTTTTACGTGCTGAAGGTTAGCGAAATGCTCTGAAACACTCCCAAACATCATTTTGGGTCCAATGGACTAGAATGGATGCTTCACAACTTTGGTACCCCGAAATAGTGCATTCAGCCTCGAACACAAGTTTTGCATCTTGTACGTGCCGAAGGTTAGTGAAATCATCTGAAACACTCCCAAACATCATTTTGGGTCCAATGGACTAGAATGGATGCTTCACAACGTTAGTACCCGAAATAGTGCATTTAGGCCCAAAACACAAGTTTTGCGTCTTTTTACGTGCTGAAGGTTAGCGAAATGCTCTGAAACACTCCCAAACATCATTTTGGGTCCAATGGACTAGAATGGATGCTTCACAACTTTGGTACCCCGAAATAGTGCATTCAGCCTCGAACACAAGTTTTGCATCTTGTACGTGCCGAAGGTTAGTGAAATCATCTGAAACACTCCCAAACATCATTTTGGGTCCAATGGACTAGAATGGATGCTTCACAACGTTAGTACCCTGAAATAGTGCATTTAGGCCCAAAACACAAGTTTTGCATCTTGTACGTGCCAAAGGTTAGTGAAATCATCTGAAACACTCCCAAACATCATTATGGGTCCAATAGACTAGAATGGATGCTTCACAACGTTAGTACCCCGAAATAGTGCATTTAGGCCCAAAACACAAGTTTTGCATCTTTTCACATGCTGAAGGTAGGCGAAATGCTCCGAAACACTCCCAAATATCATTTTGGGTCCAATGGACTAGAATGGATGCTTCACAACTTTGGTACCCCGAAATAGTGCATTCAGGCTCAAACACAAGTTTTGCATCTTGTACGTGCCGACGGTTAGTGAAATCATCTGAAACACTCCCAAACATCATTTTGGGTCCAATGGACTAGAATGGATGCTTCACAACGTTAGTACCTTGAAATAGTGCATTTAGGCCCAAGACACAAGTTTTGCATCTTTTTACGTGCTGAAGGTTAGCGAAATGCTCTGAAACACTCCTAAACATCATTATGGGTCCAATGGACTAGAATGGATGCTTCACAACGTTAGTACCCCGAAATAGTGCATTTAGGCCCAAAACACAAGTTTTGCATTTTTTTACGTGCTGAAGGTTAGCGAAATACCCGAAACACTCCCGAACATCATTTTTGGTCCAATGGACTAGAATGGATGCTTCACAACTTTGGTACTCTGAAATAGTGCATTCAGGCTCGAACACAAGTTTAGCATCTTGTATGTGCCGATGGTTAGTGAAATCATCTGAAACACTCCCAAACATCATTTTGGGTCCAATGGACTAGAATGGATGCTTCACAACGTTAGTGCCCCGAAATAGTGCATTTAGGCCCAAAACACAAGTTTTGCATCTTTTTACGTGCTGAAGGTTAGCGAAATGCTCCGAAACACTCCCGAACATCATTTTGGGTCCAATGGACTATTATGGATGCTTCACAACTTTGGTACTCTGAAATAGTGCATTCAGGCTCAAACACAAGTTTTGCATCTTGTACGTGCCGATGGTTAGTGAAATCATCTGAAACACACCCAAACATCATTTTGGGTCCAATGGACTAGAATGGATGCTTCACAACGTTAGTACCCGAAATAGTGCATTTAGGCCCAAAACACAAGTTTTGCATCTTTTTACGTGCTGAAGGTTAGCGAAATGCTCTGAAACACTCCCAAACATCATTTTGGGTCCAATGGACTAGAATGGATGCCTCACAACTTTGGTACCCCGAAATAGTGCATTCAGCCTCGAACACAAGTTTTGCATCTTGTACGTGCCGAAGGTTAGTGAAATCATCTGAAACACTCCCAAACATCATTTTGGGTCCAATGGACTAGAATGGATGCTTCACAACGTTAGTACCCCGAAATAGTGCATTTAGGCCCAAAACACAAGTTTTGCATCTTTTTTATGTGCTGAAGGTTAGCGAAATGCTCTGAAACACTCCCAAACATCATTTTTGGTCCCATGGACTAGAATGGATGCTTCACAACTTTGGTACCCCGAAATAGTGCATTCAGGCTCGAACACAAGTTTTGCATCTTGTACGTGCCGAAGGTTAGTGAAATCATCTGAAACACTCCCAAACATCATTTTGGGTCCAATGGACTAGAATGGATGCTTCACAACGTTAGTACCCCGAAATAGTGCATTTAGGCCCAAAACACAAGTTTTGCATCTTTTTACGTGCTGAAGGTTAGCGAAATGCTCTGAAACACTCCCAAACATGATTTTTGGTCCCATGGACTAGAATGGATGCTTCACAACTTTGGTACCCCGAAATAGTGCATTCAGGCTCGAACACAAGTTTAGCATCTTGTACGTGCCGAAGGTTAGTGAAATCATCTGAAACACTCCCAAACATCATTTTGGGTCCAATGGACTAGAATGGATGCTTCACAACGTTAGTACCCGAAATAGTGCATTTAGGCCCAAAACACAAGTTTTGCGTCTTTTTACGTGCTGAAGGTTAGCGAAATGCTCTGAAACACTCCCAAACATCATTTTGGGTCCAATGGACTAGAATGGATGCTTCACAACTTTGGTACCCCGAAATAGTGCATTCAGCCTCGAACACAAGTTTTGCATCTTGTACGTGCCGAAGGTTAGTGAAATCATCTGAAACACTCCCAAACATCATTTTGGGTCCAATGGACTAGAATGGATGCTTCACAACGTTAGTACCCGAAATAGTGCATTTAGGCCCAAAACACAAGTTTTGCATCTTTTTACGTGCTGAAGGTTAGCGAAATGCTCTGAAACACTCCCAAACATCATTTTGGGTCCAATGGACTAGAATGGATGCCTCACAACTTTGGTACCCCGAAATAGTGCATTCAGCCTCGAACACAAGTTTTGCATCTTGTACGTGCCGAAGGTTAGTGAAATCATCTGAAACACTCCCAAACATCATTTTGGGTCCAATGGACTAGAATGGATGCTTCACAACGTTAGTACCCTGAAATAATGCATTTAGGCCCAAAACACAAGTTTTGCATCTTGTACGTGCCGATGGTTAGTGAAATCATCTGAAACACTCCCAAACATCATTTTGGGTCCAATGGACTAGAATGGATGCCTCACAACTTTGGTACCCCGAAATAGTGCATTCAGCCTCGAACACAAGTTTTGCATCTTGTACGTGCCGAAGGTTAGTGAAATCATCTGAAACACTCCCAAACATCATTTTGGGTCCAATGGACTAGAATGGATGCTTCACAACGTTAGTACCCCGAAATAGTGCATTTAGGCCCAAAACACAAGTTTTGCATCTTTTTACGTGCTGAAGGTTAGCGAAATGCTCTGAAACACTCCCAAACATCATTTTTGGTCCCATGGACTAGAATGGATGCTTCACAACTTTGGTACCCCGAAATAGTGCATTCAGGCTCGAACACAAGTTTTGCATCTTGTACGTGCCGAAGGTTAGTGAAATCATTTGAAACACTCCCAAACATCATTTTGGGTCCAATGGACTAGAATGGATGCTTCACAACGTTAGTACCCCGAAATAGTGCATTTAGGCCCAAAACACAAGTTTTGCATCTTTTTACGTGCTGAAGGTTAGCGAAATGCTCTGAAACACTCCCAAACATGATTTTTGGTCCCATGGACTAGAATGGATGCTTCACAACTTTGGTACCCCGAAATAGTGCATTCAGGCTCGAACACAAGTTTAGCATCTTGTACGTGCCGAAGGTTAGTGAAATCATCTGAAACACTCCCAAACATCATTTTGGGTCCAATGGACTAGAATGGATGCTTCACAACGTTAGTACCCGAAATAGTGCATTTAGGCCCAAAACACAAGTTTTGCATCTTTTTACGTGCTGAAGGTTAGCGAAATGCTCTGAAACACTCCCAAACATCATTTTGGGTCCAATGGACTAGAATGGATGCTTCACAACTTTGGTACCCCGAAATAGTGCATTCAGCCTCGAACACAAGTTTTGCATCTTGTACGTGCCGAAGGTTAGTGAAATCATCTGAAACACTCCCAAACATCATTTTGGGTCCAATGGACTAGAATGGATGCTTCACAACGTTAGTACCCGAAATAGTGCATTTAGGCCCAAAACACAAGTTTTGCGTCTTTTTACGTGCTGAAGGTTAGCGAAATGCTCTGAAACACTCCCAAACATCATTTTGGGTCCAATGGACTAGAATGGATGCCTCACAACTTTGGTACACCGAAATAGTGCATTCAGCCTCGAACACAAGTTTTGCATCTTGTACGTGCCGAAGGTTAGTGAAATCATCTGAAACACTCCCAAACATCATTTTGGGTCCAATGGACTAGAATGGATGCTTCACAACGTTAGTACCCTGAAATAATGCATTTAGGCCCAAAACACAAGTTTTGCATCTTGTACGTGCCTAAGGTTAGTGAAATCATCTGAAACACTCCCAAACATCATTTTGGGTCCAATGGACTAGAATGGATGCTTCACAACGTTAGTACCCCGAAATAGTGCATTTAGGCCCAAAACACAAGTTTTACATCTTTTTACATGCTGAAGGTAGGCGAAATGCTCCGAAACACTCCCAAACATCATTTTGGGTCCAATGGACTAGAATGGATGCTTCACAACTTTGGTACCCCGAAATAGTGCATTCAGGCTCGAACACAAGTTTTGCATCTTGTACGTGCCGAAGGTTAGTGAAATCATCTGAAACACTCCCAAACATCATTTTGGGTCCAATGGACTAGAATGGATGCTTCACAACGTTAGTACCTTGAAATAGTGCATTTAGGCCCAAGACACAAGTTTTGCATCTTTTTACGTGCTAAAGGTTAGCGAAATGCTCTGAAACACTCCCAAACATGATTTTTGGTCCCATGGACTAGAATGGATGCTTCACAACTTTGGTACCCCGAAATAGTGCATTCAGGCTCGAACACAAGTTTAGCATCTTGTACGTGCCGAAGGTTAGTGAAATCATCTGAAACACTCCCAAACATCATTTTGGGTCCAATGGACTAGAATGGATGCTTCACAACGTTAGTACCCGAAATAGTGCATTTAGGCCCAAAACACAAGTTTTGCGTCTTTTTACGTGCTGAAGGTTAGCGAAATGCTCTGAAACACTCCCAAACATCATTTTGGGTCCAATGGACTAGAATGGATGCTTCACAACTTTGGTACCCCGAAATAGTGCATTCAGCCTCGAACACAAGTTTTGCATCTTGTACGTGCCGAAGGTTAGTGAAATCATCTGAAACACTCCCAAACATCATTTTGGGTCCAATGGACTAGAATGGATGCTTCACAACGCTAGTACCCCGAAATAGTGCATTTAGGCCCAAAACACAAGTTTTGCATCTTGTACGTGCCAAAGGTTAGTAAAATCATCTGACACTCCCAAACATCATTTTGGGTCCAATGGACTAGAATGGATGCTTCACAACGTTAGTACCCCGAAATAGTGCATTTAGGCCCAAAACACAAGTTTTGCATCTTTTTACGTGCTGAAGGTTAGCGAAATGCCCTGAAACACTCCCAAACATCATTTTTGGTCCCATGGACTAGAATGGATGCTTCACAACTTTGGTACCCCGAAATAGTGCATTCAGGCTCGAACACAAGTTTTGCATCTTGTACGTGCCGAAAGTTAGTGAAATCATTTGAAACACTCCCAAACATCATTTTGGGTCCAATGGACTAGAATGGATGCTTCACAACGTTAGTACCCCGAAATAGTGCATTTAGGCCCAAAACACAAGTTTTGCATCTTTATACGTGCTGAAGGTTAGCGAAATGCTCTGAAACACTCCCAAACATCATTTTTGGTCCCATGGACTAGAATGGATGCTTCACAACTTTGGTACCCCGAAATAGTGCATTCAGACTCGAACACAAGTTTAGCATCTTGTACGTGCCGAAGGTTAGTGAAATCATCTGAAACACTCCCAAACATCATTTTGGGTCCAATGGACTAGAATGGATGCTTCACAACGTTAGTACCCGAAATAGTGCATTTAGGCCCAAAACACAAGTTTTGCGTCTTTTTACGTGCTGAAGGTTAGCGAAATGCTCTGAAACACTCCCAAACATCATTTTGGGTCCAATGGACTAGAATGGATGCTTCACAACTTTGGTACCCCGAAATAGTGCATTCAGCCTCGAACACAAGTTTTGCATCTTGTACGTGCCGAAGGTTAGTGAAATCATCTGAAACACTCCCAAACATCATTTTGGGTCCAATGGACTAGAATGGATGCTTCACAACGTTAGTACCCCGAAATAGTGCATTTAGGCCCAAAACACAAGTTTTGCATCTTGTACGTGCCAAAGGTTAGTAAAATCATCTGACACTCCCAAACATCATTTTGGGTCCAATGGACTAGAATGGATGCTTCACAACGTTAGTACCCCGAACTAGTGCATTTAGGCCCAAAACACAAGTTTTGCATCTTTTTACGTGCTGAAGGTTAGCGAAATGCCCTGAAACACTCCCAAACATCATTTTTGGTCCCATGGACTAGAGTGGGTGCTTCACAACTTTGGTACCCCGAAATAGTGCATTCAGGCTCGAACACAAGTTTTGCATCTTGTACGTGCCGAAAGTTAGTGAAATCATTTGAAACACTCCCAAACATCATTTTGGGTCCAATGGACTAGAATGGATGCTTCACAACGTTAGTACCCCGAAATAGTGCATTTAGGCCCAAAACACAAGTTTTGCATCTTTTTACGTGCTGAAGGTTAGCGAAATGCTCTGAAACACTCCCAAACATCATTTTTGGTCCCATGGACTAGAGTGGATGCTTCACAACTTTGGTACCCCGAAATAGTGCATTCAGGCACGAACACAAGTTTTGCATCTTGTACGTGCCGAAGGTTAGTGAAATCATTTGAAACACTCCCAAACATCATTTTGGGTCCAATGGACTAGAATGGATGCTTCACAACGTTAGTACCCCGAAATAGTGCATTTAGGCCCAAAACACAAGTTTTGCATCTTTTTACGTGCTGAAGGTTAGCGAAATGCCCTGAAACACTCGTAAACATCATTTTTGGTCCCATGGACTAGAGTGGGTGCTTCACAACTTTGGTACCCCGAAATAGTGCATTCAGGCTCGAACACAAGTTTTGCATCTTGTACGTGCCGAAAGTTAGTGAAATCATTTGAAACACTCCCAAACATCATTTTGGGTCCAATGGACTATAATGGATGCTTCACAACGTTAGTACCCCGAAATAGTGCAATTAGGCCCAAAACACATGTTTTGCATCTTTTTACGTGCTGAAGGTTAGCGAATTGCTCTGAAACACTCCCAAACATCATTTTGGGTCCAATGGACTAGAATGGATGCCTCACAACTTTGGTACCCCGAAATAGTGCATTCAGCCTCGAACACAAGTTTTGCATCTTGTACGTGCCAAAGGTTAGTGAAATCATCTGAAACACTCCCAAACATCATTTTGGGTCCAATGGACTAGAATGGATGCTTCACAACGTTAGTACCCCGAAATAGTGCATTTAGGCCCAAAACACAAGTTTTGCATCTTTTTACGTGCTGAAGGTTAGCGAAATGCTCTGAAACACTCCCAAACATCATTTTTGGTCCCATGGACTAGAGTGGATGCTTCACAACTTTGGTACCCCGAAATATTGCATTCAGGCTCGAACACAAGTTTTGCATCTTGTACGTGCCGAAGGTTAGTGAAATCATTTGAAACACTCCCAAACATCATTTTGGGTCCAATGGACTAGAATGGATGCTTCACAACGTTAGTACCCCGAAATAGTGCATTTAGGCCCAAAATACAAGTTTTGCATCTTTTTACGTGCTGAAGGTTAGCGAAATGCTCTGAAACACTCCCGAACATCATTTTGGGTCCAATGGACTAGAATGGATGCTTCAGAACTTTGGTACTCTGAAATACTGCATTCAGGCTCGAACACAAGTTTAGCATCTTGTACGTGCCGATGGTTAGTGAAATCATCTGAAACACTCCCAAACATCATTTTGGGTCCAATGGACTAGAATGGATGCTTCACAACGTTAGTACCCCGAAATAGTGCATTTAGGCCAAAAACACAAGTTTTGCATCTTTTTACGTGCTGAAGGTTAGCGAAATGCCCTGAAACACTCGTAAACATCATTTTTGGTCCCATGGACTAGAGTGGGTGCTTCACAACTTTGGTACCCCGAAATAGTGCATTCAGGCTCGAACACAAGTTTTGCATCTTGTACGTGCCGAAAGTTAGTGAAATCATTTGAAACACTCCCAAACATCATTTTGGGTCCAATGGACTATAATGGATGCTTCACAACGTTAGTACCCCGAAATAGCGCAATTAGGCCCAAAACACATGTTTTGCATCTTTTTACGTGCTGAAGGTTAGCGAATTGCTCTGAAACACTCCCAAACATCATTTTGGGTCCAATGGACTAGAATGGATGCCTCACAACTTTGGTACCCCGAAATAGTGCATTCAGCCTCGAACACAAGTTTTGCATCTTGTACGTGCCAAAGGTTAGTGAAATCATCTGAAACACTCCCAAACATCATTTTGGGTCCAATGGACTAGAATGGATGCTTCACAACGTTAGTACCCCGAAATAGTGCATTTAGGCCCAAAACACAAGTTTTGCATCTTTTTACGTGCTGAAGGTTAGCGAAATGCTCTGAAACACTCCCAAACATCATTTTTGGTCCCATGGACTAGAGTGGATGCTTCACAACTTTGGTACCCCGAAATAGTGCATTCAGGCTCGAACACAAATTTTGCATCTTGTACGTGCCGAAGGTTAGTGAAATCATTTGAAACACTCCCAAACATCATTTTGGGTCCAATGGACTAGAATGGATGCTTCACAACGTTAGTACCCCGAAATAGTGCATTTAGGCCCAAAACACAAGTTTTGCATCTTTTTACGTGCTGAAGGTTAGCGAAATGCTCCGAAACACTCCCGAACATCATTTTGGGTCCAATGGACTGGAATGGATGCTTCAGAACTTTGGTACTCTGAAATACTGCATTCAGGCTCGAACACAAGTTTAGCATCTTGTACGTGCCGATGGTTAGTGAAATCATCTGAAACACACCCAAACATCATTTTGGGTCCAATGGACTAGAATGGATGCTTCACAACGTTAGTACCCGAAATAGTGCATTTAGGCCCAAAACACAAGTTTTGCGTCTTTTTACGTGCTGAAGGTTAGCGAAATGCTCTGAAACACTCCCAAACATCATTTTGGGTCCAATGGACTAGAATGGATGCCTCACAACTTTGGTACACCGAAATAGTGCATTCTGCCTCGAACACAAGTTTTGCATCTTGTACGTGCCGAAGGTTAGTGAAATCATCTGAAACACTCCCAAACATCATTTTGGGTCCAATGGACTAGAATGGATGCTTCACAACGTTAGTACCCTGAAATAATGCATTTAGGCCCAAAACACAAGTTTTGCATTTTGTACGTGCCTAAGGTTAGTGAAATCATCTGAAACACTCCCAAACATCATTTTGGGTCCAATGGACTAGAATGGATGCTTCACAACGTTAGTACCCCGAAATAGTGCATTTAGGCCCAAAACACAAGTTTTACATCTTTTTACATGCTGAAGGTAGGCGAAATGCTCCGAAACACTCCCAAACATCATTTTGGGTCCAATGGACTAGAATGGATGCTTCACAACTTTGGTACCCCGAAATAGTGCATTCAGGCTCGAACACAAGTTTTGCAGCTTGGACGTGCCGAAGGTTAGTGAAATCATCTGAAACACTCCCAAACATCATTTTGGGTCCAATGGACTAGAATGGATGCTTCACAACGTTAGTACCTTGAAATAGTGCACTTAGGCCCAAGACACAAGTTTTGCATTTTTTTACGTGCTGAAGGTTAGCGAAATGCTCTGAAACACTCCCAAACATGATTTTTGGTCCCATGGACTAGAATGGATGCTTCACAACTTTGGTACCCCGAAATAGTGCATTTAGGCTAGAACACAAGTTTAGCATCTTGTACGTATCGAAGGTTAGTGAAATCATCTGAAACACTCCCAAACATCATTTTGGGTCCAATGGACTAGAATGGATGCTTCACAACGTTAGTACCCGAAATAGTGCATTTAGGTCCAAAACACAAGTTTTGCGTCTTTTTACGTGCTGAAGGTTAGCGAAATGCTCTGAAACACTCCCAAACATCATTTTGGGTCCAATGGACTAGAATGGATGCTTCACAACTTTGGTACCCCGAAATAGTGCATTCAGCCTCGAACACAAGTTTTGCATCTTGTACGTGCCGAAGGTTAGTGAAATCATCTGAAACACTCCCAAACATCATTTTGGGTCCAATGGACTAGAATGGATGCTTCACAACGTTAGTACCCCGAAATAGTGCATTTAGGCCCAAAACACAAGTTTTGCATCTTGTACGTGCCAAAGGTTAGTGAAATCATCTGAAACACTCCCAAACATCATTTTGGGTCCAATGGACTAGAATGGATGCTGCACAACGTTAGTACCCCGAAATAGTGCATTTAGGCCCAAAACACAAGTTTTGCATCTTTTTACGTGCTGAAGGTTAGCGAAATGCTCTGAAACACTCCCAAACATCATTTTTGGTCCCATGGACTAGAGTGGATGCTTCACAACTTTGGTACCCCGAAATAGTGCATTCAGGCTCGAACACAAGTTTTGCATCTTGTACGTGCCGAAGGTTAGTGAAATCATTTGAAACACTCCCAAACATCATTTTGGGTCCAATGGACTAGAATGGATGCTTCACAACGTTAGTACCCCGAAATAGTGCATTTAGGCCCAAAACACAAGTTTTGCATCTTTTTACGTGCTGAAGGTTAGCGAAATGCTCTGAAACACTCCCAAACATCATTTTTGGTCCCATGGACTAGAGTGGATGCTTCACAACTTTGGTACCCCGAAATAGTGCATTCAGGCTCGAACACAAGTTTCGCATCTTGTACGTGCCGAAGGTTACTAAAATCATTTGAAACACTCCCAAACATCATTTTGGGTCCAATGGAATAGAATGGATGCTTCACAACGTTAGTACCCCGAAATAGTGCATTTAGGCCCAAAACACAAGTTTTGCATCTTTTTACGTGCTGAAGGTTAGCGAAATGCTCCGAAACACTCCCGAACATCATTTTGGGTCCAATGGACTAGAATGGATGCTTCACAACTTTGGTACTCTGAAATACTGCATTCAGGCTCGAACACAAGTTTAGCATCTTGTACGTGCCGATGGTTAGTGAAATCATCTGAAACACACCCAAACATCATTTTGGGTCCAATGGACTAGAATGGATGCTTCACAACGTTAGTACCCGAAATAGTGCATTTAGGCCCAAAACACAAGTTTTGCGTCTTTTTACGTGCTGAAGGTTAGCGAAATGCTCTGAAACACTCCCAAACATCATTTTGGGTCCAATGGACTAGAATGGATGCCTCACAACTTTGGTACACCGAAATAGTGCATTCAGCCTCGAACACAAGTTTTGCATCTTGTACGTGCCGAAGGTTAGTGAAATCATCCGAAACACTCCCAAACATCATTTTGGGTCCAATGGACTAGAATGGATGCTTCACAACGTTAGTACCCCGAAATAGTGTATTTAGGCCCAAAACACAAGTTTTGCATCTTTTTACATGATGAAGGTAGGCGAAATGCTCCGAAACACTCCCAAACATCATTTTCGGTCCAATGGACTAGAATGGATGCTTCACAACGTTAGTACCCCGAAATAGTGCATTTAGGCCCAAAACACAAGTTTTGCATCTTTTTACGTGCTGAAGGTTAGCGAAATGCTCTGAAACACTCCCAAACATCATTTTTGGTCCCATGGACTAGAGTGGATGCTTCACAACTTTGGTACCCCGAAATAGTGCATTCAGGCTCGAACACAAGTTTTGCATCTTGTACGTGCCGAAGGTTAGTGAAATCATTTGAAACACTCCCAAACATCATTTTGGGTCCAATGGACTAGAATGGATGCTTCACAACGTTAGTACCCCGAAATAGTGCATTTAGGCCCAAGACACAAGTTTTGCATCTTTTTACGTGCTGAAGGTTAGCGAAATGCTCTTAAACACTCCCAAACATCATTTCTGGTCCCATGGACTAGAATGGATGCTTCACAACTTTGGTACCCCGAAATAGTGCATTCAGGCTCGAACACAAGTTTTGCATCTTGTACGTGCCGAAGGTTAGTGAAATCATCTGAAACACTCCCAAACATCATTTTGGGTCCAATGGACTAGAATGGATGCTTCACAACGTTAGTACCCCGAAATAGTGCATTTAGGCCCAAAACACAAGTTTTGCATCTTTTTACGTGCTGAAGGTTAGCGAAATGCTCCGAAACACTCCCGAACATCATTTTGGGTCCAATGGACTAGAATGGATGCTTCACAACTTTGGTACTCTGAAATACTGCATTCAGGCTCGAACACAAGTTTTGCATCTTGTACGTGCCGATGGTTAGTGAAATCATCTGAAACACTCCCAAACATCATTTTGGGTCCAATGGACTAGAATGGATGCTTCACAACATTAGTACCCGAAATAGTGCATTTAGGCCCAAAACACAAGTTTTGCATCTTTTTACATGCTGAAGGTAGGCGAAATGCTCCGAAACACTCCCAAACATCATTTTCGGTCCAATGGACTAGAATGGATGCTTCACAACTTTGGTACCCCGAAATAGTGCATTCAGGCTCGAACACAAGTTTTGCATCTTGTACGTGCCGAAGGTTAGTGAAATCATCTGAAACACTCCCAAACATCATTTTGGGTCCAATGGACTAGAATGGATGCTCCACAACGTTAGTACCCCGAAATAGTGCATTTAGGCCCAAAACACAAGTTTTGCATCTTTGTACGTGCTGAAGGTTAGCGAAATGCTCCGAAACACTCCCAAACATCATTTTGGGTCCAATGGACTAGAATGGATGCTTCACAACGTTAGTACCCCGAAATAGTGCATTTAGGCCCAAAACACAAGTTTTGCATCTTTTTACATGCTGAAGGTAGGCGAAATGCTCCGAAACACTCCCAAACATCATTTTGGGTCCAATGGACTAGAATGGATGCTTCACAACTTTGGTACCCCGAAATAGTGCATACAGGCTCGAACACGAGGTTTGCATCTTGTACGTGCCGAAGGTTAGTGAAATCATCTGAAACACTCCCAAACATCATTTTGGGTCCAATGGACTAGAATGGATGCTTCACAACGTTAGTACCCCGAAATAGTGCATTTAGGCCCAAAACACAAGTTTTGCATCTTGTCCGTGCCAAAGGTTAGTGAAATCATCTGAAACACTCCCAAACATCATTTTGGGTCCAATGGACTAGAATGGATGCTTCACAACGTTAGTACCCCGAAATAGTGCTTTTAGGCCCAAAACACAAGTTTTGCATCTTTTTACTTGCTGAAGGTGGGCGAAATGCTCCGAAACACTCCCAAACATCATTTTGGGTCCAATGGACGAGAATGGATGCTTCACAACTTTTTTACCCCGAAATAGTGCATTCAGGCTCGAACACAAGTTTTGCATCTTGTACGTGCCGAAGGTTAGTGAAATCATCTGAAACACTCCCAAACATCATTTTGGGTCCAATGGACTAGAATGGATGCTTCACAACGTTAGTACCTTGAAATAGTGCATTTAGGCCCAAGACACAAGTTTTGCATCTTTTTACGTGCTGAAGGTTAGCGAAATGCTCTGAAACACTCCCAAACATCATTTTGGGTCCAATGGACTAGAATGGATGCCTCACAACTTTGGTACACCGAAATAGTGCATTCAGCCTCGAACACAAGTTTTGCATCTTGTACGTGCCGAAGGTTAGTGAAATCATCTGAAACACTCCCAAACATCATTTTGGGTCCAATGGACTAGAATGGATGCTTCACAACGTTAGTACCCTGAAATAATGCATTTAGGCCCAAAACACAAGTTTTGCATCTTGTATGTGCCAAAGGTTAGTGAAATCATCTGAAACACTCCCAAACATCATTTTGGGTCCAATGGACTAGAATGGATGCTTCACAACGTTAGTACCCCGAAATAGTGCATTTAGGCCCAAAACACAAGTTTTGCATCTTTTTACATGCTGAAGGTAGGCGAAATGCTCCGAAACACTCCCAAACATCATTTTGGGTCCAATGGACTAGAATGGATGCATCACAACTTTGGTACCCCGAAATAGTGCAATTAGGCTCGAACACAAGTTTTGCATCTTGTACGTGCCGAAGGTTAGTAAAATCATCTGAAACACTCCCAAACATCATTTTGGGTCCAATGGACTAGAATGGATGCTTCACAACGTTAGTACCTTGAAATAGTGCATTTAGGCCCAAGACACAAGTTTTGCATCTTTTTACGTGCTGAAGGTTAGCGAAATGCTCTGAAACACTCCCAAACATGATTTTTGGTCCCATGGACTAGAATGGATGCTTCACAACTTTGGTACCCCGAAATAGTGCATTCAGGCTCGAACACAAGTTTTGCATCTTGTACGTGCCGAAGGTTAGTGAAATCATCTGAAACACTCCCAAACATCATTTTGGGTCCAATGGACTAGAATGGATGCTTCACAACGTTAGTACCCCGAAATAGTGCATTTAGGCCCAAAACACAAGTTTTGCATCTTTTTACGTGCTGAAGGTTAGCGAAATGCTCTGAAACACTCCCAAACATCATTTTTGGTCCCATGGACTAGAATGGATGCTTCACAACTTTGGTACCCCGAAATAGTGCATTCAGCCTCGAACACAAGTTTTGCATCTTGTACGTGCCGAAGGTTAGTGAAATCATCTGAAACACTCCCAAACATCATTTTGGGTCCAATGGACTAGAATGGATGCTTCACAACGTTAGTACCTTGAAATAGTGCATTTAGGCCCAAGACACAAGTTTTGCATCTTTTTACGTGCTGAAGGTTAGCGAAATGCTCTGAAACACTCCCAAACATCATTTTTGGTCCCATGGACTAGAATGGATGCTTCACAACTTTGGTACCCCGAAATAGTGCATTCAGGCTCGAACACAAGTTTTGCATCTTGTACGTGCCGAAGGTTAGTGAAATCATCTGAAACACTCCCAAACATCATTTTGGGTCCAATGGACTAGAATGGATGCTTCACAACGTTAGTACCCCGAAATAGTGCATTTAGGCCCAAAACACAAGTTTTGCATCTTTTTACGTGCTGAAGGTTAGCGAAATGCTCTGAAACACTCCCAAACATCATTTTGGGTCCAATGGACTAGAATGGATGCCTCACAACTTTGGTACCCCGAAATAGTGCATTCAGCCTCGAACACAAGTTTTGCATCTTGTACGTGCCGAAGGTTAGTGAAATCATCTGAAACACTCCCAAACATCATTTTGGGTCCAATGGACTAGAATGGATGCTTCACAACGTTAGTACCCCGAAATAGTGCATTTAGGCCCAAAACACAAGTTTTGCATCTTTTTACGTGCTGAAGGTTAGCGAAATGCTCTGAAACACTCCCAAACATCATTTTGGGTCCAATGGACTAGAATGGATGCTTCACAACTTTGGTACCCCGAAATAGTGCATTCAGGCTCGAACACAAGTTTTGCATCTTGTACGTGCCGAAGGTTAGTGAAATCATCTGAAACACTCCCAAACATCATTTTGGGTCCAATGGACTAGAATGGATGCTTCACAACGTTAGTACCTTGAAATAGTGCATTTAGGCCCAAGACACAAGTTTTGCATCTTTTTACGTGCTGAAGGTTAGCGAAATGCTCTGAAACACTCCCAAACATCATTTTTGGTCCCATGGACTAGAATGGATGCTTCACAACTTTGGTACCCCGAAATAGTGCATTCAGGCTCGAACACAAGTTTTGCATCTTGTACGTGCCGAAGGTTAGTGAAATCATCTGAAACACTCCCAAACATCATTTTGGGTCCAATGGACTAGAATGGATGCTTCACAACGTTAGTACCCCGAAATAGTGCATTTAGGCCCAAAACACAAGTTTTGCATCTTTTTACGTGCTGAAGGTTAGCGAAATGCTCTGAAACACTCCCAAACATCATTTTGGGTCCAATGGACTAGAATGGATGCTTCACAACTTTGGTACCCCGAAATAGTGCATTCAGCCTCGAACACAAGTTTTGCATCTTGTACGTGCCGAAGGTTAGTGAAATCATCTGAAACACTCCCAAACATCATTTTGGGTCCAATGGACTAGAATGGATGCTTCACAACGTTAGTACCCCGAAATAGTGCATTTAGGCCCAAAACACAAGTTTTGCATCTTTTTACGTGCTGAAGGTTAGCGAAATGCTCTGAAACACTCCCAAACATCATTTTGGGTCCAATGGACTAGAATGGATGCTTCACAACTTTGGTACCCCGAAATAGTGCATTCAGGCTCGAACACAAGTTTTGCATCTTGTACGTGCCGAAGGTTAGTGAAATCATCTGAAACACTCCCAAACATCATTTTGGGTCCAATGGACTAGAATGGATGCTTCACAACGTTAGTACCTTGAAATAGTGCATTTAGGCCCAAGACACAAGTTTTGCATCTTTTTACGTGCTGAAGGTTAGCGAAATGCTCTGAAACCCTCCCAAACATCATTTTTGGTCCCATGGACTAGAATGGATGCTTCACAACTTTGGTACCCCGAAATAGTGCATTCAGGCTCGAACACAAGTTTTGCATCTTGTACGTGCCGAAGGTTAGTGAAATCATCTGAAACACTCCCAAACATCATTTTGGGTCCAATGGACTAGAATGGATGCTTCACAACGTTAGTACCCCGAAATAGTGCATTTAGGCCCAAAACACAAGTTTTGCATCTTTTTACGTGCTGAAGGTTAGCGAAATGCTCTGAAACACTCCCAAACATCATTTTGGGTCCAATGGACTAGAATGGATGCTTCACAACTTTGGTACCCCGAAATAGTGCATTCAGCCTCGAACACAAGTTTTGCATCTTGTACGTGCCGAAGGTTAGTGAAATCATCTGAAACACTCCCAAACATCATTTTGGGTCCAATGGACTAGAATGGATGCTTCACAACGTTAGTACCCCGAAATAGTGCATTTAGGCCCAAAACACAAGTTTTGCATCTTTTTACGTGCTGAAGGTTAGCGAAATGCTCTGAAACACTCCCAAACATCATTTTTGGTCCCATGGACTAGAATGGATGCTTCACAACTTTGGTACCCCGAAATAGTGCATTCAGGCTCGAACACAAGTTTTGCATCTTGTACGTGCCGAAGGTTAGTGAAATCATCTGAAACACTCCCAAACATCATTTTGGGTCCAATGGACTAGAATGGATGCTTCACAACGTTAGTACCTTGAAATAGTGCATTTAGGCCCAAGACACAAGTTTTGCATCTTTTTACGTGCAGAAGGTTAGCGAAATGCTCTGAAACCCTCCCAAACATCATTTTTGGTCCCATGGACTAGAATGGATGCTTCACAACTTTGGTACCCCGAAATAGTGCATTCAGGCTCGAACACAAGTTTTGCATCTTGTACGTGCCGAAGGTTAGTGAAATCATCTGAAACACTCCCAAACATCATTTTGGGTCCAATGGACTAGAATGGATGCTTCACAACGTTAGTACCCCGAAATAGTGCATTTAGGCCCAAAACACAAGTTTTGCATCTTTTTACGTGCTGAAGGTTAGCGAAATGCTCTGAAACACTCCCAAACATCATTTTTGGTCCCATGGACTAGAATGGATGCTTCACAACTTTGGTACCCCGAAATAGTGCATTCAGCCTCGAACACAAGTTTTGCATCTTGTACGTGCCGAAGGTTAGTGAAATCATCTGAAACACTCCCAAACATCATTTTGGGTCCAATGGACTAGAATGGATGCTTCACAACGTTAGTACCTTGAAATAGTGCATTTAGGCCCAAGACACAAGTTTTGCATCTTTTTACGTGCTGAAGGTTAGCGAAATGCTCTGAAACACTCCCAAACATCATTTTTGGTCCCATGGACTAGAATGGATGCTTCACAACTTTGGTACCCCGAAATAGTGCATTCAGGCTCGAACACAAGTTTTGCATCTTGTACGTGCCGAAGGTTAGTGAAATCATCTGAAACACTCCCAAACATCATTTTGGGTCCAATGGACTAGAATGGATGCTTCACAACGTTAGTACCCCGAAATAGTGCATTTAGGCCCAAAACACAAGTTTTGCATCTTTTTACGTGCTGAAGGTTAGCGAAATGCTCTGAAACACTCCCAAACATCATTTTGGGTCCAATGGACTAGAATGGATGCTTCACAACTTTGGTACCCCGAAATAGTGCATTCAGCCTCGAACACAAGTTTTGCATCTTGTACGTGCCGAAGGTTAGTGAAATCATCTGAAACACTCCCAAACATCATTTTGGGTCCAATGGACTAGAATGGATGCTTCACAACGTTAGTACCCCGAAATAGTGCATTTAGGCCCAAAACACAAGTTTTGCATCTTTTTACGTGCTGAAGGTTAGCGAAATGCTCTGAAACACTCCCAAACATCATTTTTGGTCCCATGGACTAGAATGGATGCTTCACAACTTTGGTACCCCGAAATAGTGCATTCAGGCTCGAACACAAGTTTTGCATCTTGTACGTGCCGAAGGTTAGTGAAATCATCTGAAACACTCCCAAACATCATTTTGGGTCCAATGGACTAGAATGGATGCTTCACAACGTTAGTACCTTGAAATAGTGCATTTAGGCCCAAGACACAAGTTTTGCATCTTTTTACGTGCAGAAGGTTAGCGAAATGCTCTGAAACCCTCCCAAACATCATTTTTGGTCCCATGGACTAGAATGGATGCTTCACAACTTTGGTACCCCGAAATAGTGCATTCAGCCTCGAACACAAGTTTTGCATCTTGTACGTGCCGAAGGTTAGTGAAATCATCTGAAACACTCCCAAACATCATTTTGGGTCCAATGGACTAGAATGGATGCTTCACAACGTTAGTACCCCGAAATAGTGCATTTAGGCCCAAAACACAAGTTTTGCATCTTTTTACGTGCTGAAGGTTAGCGAAATGCTCTGAAACACTCCCAAACATCATTTTTGGTCCCATGGACTAGAATGGATGCTTCACAACTTTGGTACCCCGAAATAGTGCATTCAGGCTCGAACACAAGTTTTGCATCTTGTACGTGCCGAAGGTTAGTGAAATCATCTGAAACACTCCCAAACATCATTTTGGGTCCAATGGACTAGAATGGATGCTTCACAACGTTAGTACCCGAAATAGTGCATTTAGGCCCAAAACACAAGTTTTGCGTCTTTTTACGTGCTGAAGGTTAGCGAAATGCTCTGAAACACTCCCAAACATCATTTTGGGTCCAATGGACTAGAATGGATGCTTCACAACTTTGGTACCCCGAAATAGTGCATTCAGCCTCGAACACAAGTTTTGCATCTTGTACGTGCCGAAGGTTAGTGAAATCATCTGAAACACTCCCAAACATCATTCTGGGTCCAATGGACTAGAATGGATGCTTCACAACGTTAGTACCCCGAAATAGTGCATTTAGGCCCAAAACACAAGTTTTGCATCTTTTTACGTGCTGAAGGTTAGCGAAATGCTCTGAAACACTCCCAAACATCATTTTTGGTCCCATGGACTAGAATGGATGCTTCACAACTTTGGTACCCCGAAATAGTGCATTCAGGCTCGAACACAAGTTTTGCATCTTGTACGTGCCGAAGGTTAGTGAAATCATCTGAAACACTCCCAAACATCATTTTGGGTCCAATGGACTAGAATGGATGCTTCACAACGTTAGTACCTTGAAATAGTGCATTTAGGCCCAAGACACAAGTTTTGCATCTTTTTACGTGCAGAAGGTTAGCGAAATGCTCTGAAACCCTCCCAAACATCATTTTTGGTCCCATGGACTAGAATGGATGCTTCACAACTTTGGTACCCCGAAATAGTGCATTCAGCCTCGAACACAAGTTTTGCATCTTGTACGTGCCGAAGGTTAGTGAAATCATCTGAAACACTCCCAAACATCATTTTGGGTCCAATGGACTAGAATGGATGCTTCACAACGTTAGTACCCCGAAATAGTGCATTTAGGCCCAAAACACAAGTTTTGCATCTTTTTACGTGCTGAAGGTTAGCGAAATGCTCTGAAACACTCCCAAACATCATTTTTGGTCCCATGGACTAGAATGGATGCTTCACAACTTTGGTACCCCGAAATAGTGCATTCAGGCTCGAACACAAGTTTTGCATCTTGTACGTGCCGAAGGTTAGTGAAATCATCTGAAACACTCCCAAACATCATTTTGGGTCCAATGGACTAGAATGGATGCTTCACAACGTTAGTACCTTGAAATAGTGCATTTAGGCCCAAGACACAAGTTTTGCATCTTTTTACGTGCAGAAGGTTAGCGAAATGCTCTGAAACCCTCCCAAACATCATTTTTGGTCCCATGGACTAGAATGGATGCTTCACAACTTTGGTACCCCGAAATAGTGCATTCAGGCTCGAACACAAGTTTTGCATCTTGTACGTGCCGAAAGTTAGTGAAATCATTTGAAACACTCCCAAACATCATTTTGGGTCCAATGGACTAGAATGGATGCTTCGCAACGTTAGTACCCCGAAATAGTGCAATTAGGCCCAAAACACATGTTTTGCATCTTTTTACGTGCTGAAGGTTAGCGAATTGCTCTGAAACACTCCCAAACATCATTTTGGGTCCAATGGACTAGAATGGATGCCTCACAACTTTGGTACCCCGAAATAGTGCATTCAGCCTCGAACACAAGTTTTGCATCTTGTACGTGCCGAAGGTTAGTGAAATCATCTGAAACACTCCCAAACATCATTTTGGGTCCAATGGACTAGAATGGATGCTTCACAACGTTAGTACCCCGAAATAGTGCATTTAGGCCCAAAACACAAGTTTTGCATCTTTTTACGTGCTGAAGGTTAGCGAAATCCTCTGAAACACTCCCAAACATCATTTTTGGTCCCATGGACTAGAATGGATGCTTCACAACTTTGGTACCCCGAAATAGTGCATTCAGGCTCGAACACAAGTTTTGCATCTTGTACGTGCCGAAGGTTAGTGAAATCATCTGAAACACTCCCAAACATCATTTTGGGTCCAATGGACTAGAATGGATGCTTCACAACGTTAGTACCCCGAAATAGTGCATTTAGGCCCAAAACACAAGTTTTGCATCTTTTTACGTGCTGAAGGTTAGCGAAATGCTCCGAAACACTCCCAAACATCATTTTGGGTCCAATGGACTAGAATGGATGCTTCACAACTTTGGTACCCCGAAATAGTGCATTCAGGCTCGAACACAAGTTTTGCATCTTGTACGTGCCGAAGGTTAGTGAAATCATCTGAAACACTCCCAAACATCATTTTGGGTCCAATGGACTAGAATGGATGCTTCACAACGTTAGTACCTTGAAATAGTGCATTTAGGCCCAAGACACAAGTTTTGCATCTTTTTACGTGCTGAAGGTTAGCGAAATGCTCTGAAACACTCCCAAACATCATTTTGGGTCCAATGGACTAGAATGGATGCTTCACAACTTTGGTACCCCGAAATAGTGCATTCAGCCTCGAACACAAGTTTTGCATCTTGTACGTGCCGAAGGTTAGTGAAATCATCTGAAACACTCCCAAACATCATTTTGGGTCCAATGGACTAGAATGGATGCTTCACAACGTTAGTACCCTGAAATAATGCATTTAGGCCCAAAACACAAGTTTTGCATCTTGTACGTGCCAAAGGTTAGTGAAATCATCTGAAACACTCCCAAACATCATTTTGGGTCCAATGGACTAGAATGGATGCTTCACAACGTTAGTACCCCGAAATAGTGCATTTAGGCCCAAAACACAAGTTTTGCATCTTTTTACATGCTGAAGGTAGGCGAAATGCTCCGAAACACTCCCAAACATCATTTTGGGTCCAATGGACTAGAATGGATGCTTCACAACTTTGGTACCCCGAAATAGTGCATTCAGGCTCGAACACAAGTTTTGCATCTTGTACGTGCCGAAGGTTAGTGAAATCATCTGAAACACTCCCAAACATCATTTTGGGTCCAATGGACTAGAATGGATGCTTCACAACGTTAGTACCTTGAAATAGTGCATTTAGGCCCAAGACACAAGTTTTGCATCTTTTTACGTGCTGAAGGTTAGCGAAATGCTCTGAAACACTCCCAAACATGATTTTTGGTCCCATGGACTAGAATGGATGCTTCACAACTTTGGTACCCCGAAATAGTGCATTCAGGCTCGAACACAAGTTTTGCATCTTGTACGTGCCGAAGGTTAGTGAAATCATCTGAAACACTCCCAAACATCATTTTGGGTCCAATGGACTAGAATGGATGCTTCACAACGTTAGTACCCCGAAATAGTGCATTTAGGCCCAAAACACAAGTTTTGCATCTTTTTACGTGCTGAAGGTTAGCGAAATGCTCTGAAACACTCCCAAACATCATTTTGGGTCCAATGGACTAGAATGGATGCTTCACAACTTTGGTACCCCGAAATAGTGCATTCAGCCTCGAACACAAGTTTTGCATCTTGTACGTGCCGAAGGTTAGTGAAATCATCTGAAACACTCCCAAACATCATTTTGGGTCCAATGGACTAGAATGGATGCTTCACAACGTTAGTACCTTGAAATAGTGCATTTAGGCCCAAGACACAAGTTTTGCATCTTTTTACGTGCTGAAGGTTAGCGAAATGCTCTGAAACACTCCCAAACATGATTTTTGGTCCCATGGACTAGAATGGATGCTTCACAACTTTGGTACCCCGAAATAGTGCATTCAGGCTCGAACACAAGTTTTGCATCTTGTACGTGCCGAAGGTTAGTGAAATCATCTGAAACACTCCCAAACATCATTTTGGGTCCAATGGACTAGAATGGATGCTTCACAACGTTAGTACCCGAAATAGTGCATTTAGGCCCAAAACACAAGTTTTGCATCTTTTTACGTGCTGAAGGTTAGCGAAATGCTCTGAAACACTCCCAAACATCATTTTGGGTCCAATGGACTAGAATGGATGCTTCACAACTTTGGTACCCCGAAATAGTGCATTCAGCCTCGAACACAAGTTTTGCATCTTGTACGTGCCGAAGGTTAGTGAAATCATCTGAAACACTCCCAAACATCATTTTGGGTCCAATGGACTAGAATGGATGCTTCACAACGTTAGTACCCCGAAATAGTGCATTTAGGCCCAAAACACAAGTTTTGCATCTTTTTACGTGCTGAAGGTTAGCGAAATGCTCTGAAACACTCCCAAACATCATTTTTGGTCCCATGGACTAGAATGGATGCTTCACAACTTTGGTACCCCGAAATAGTGCATTCAGGCTCGAACACAAGTTTTGCATCTTGTACGTGCCGAAGGTTAGTGAAATCATCTGAAACACTCCCAAACATCATTTTGGGTCCAATGGACTAGAATGGATGCTTCACAACGTTAGTACCTTGAAATAGTGCATTTAGGCCCAAGACACAAGTTTTGCATCTTTTTACGTGCAGAAGGTTAGCGAAATGCTCTGAAACCCTCCCAAACATCATTTTTGGTCCCATGGACTAGAATGGATGCTTCACAACTTTGGTACCCCGAAATAGTGCATTCAGCCTCGAACACAAGTTTTGCATCTTGTACGTGCCGAAGGTTAGTGAAATCATCTGAAACACTCCCAAACATCATTTTGGGTCCAATGGACTAGAATGGATGCTTCACAACGTTAGTACCCCGAAATAGTGCATTTAGGCCCAAAACACAAGTTTTGCATCTTTTTACGTGCTGAAGGTTAGCGAAATGCTCTGAAACACTCCCAAACATCATTTTTGGTCCCATGGACTAGAATGGATGCTTCACAACTTTGGTACCCCGAAATAGTGCATTCAGGCTCGAACACAAGTTTTGCATCTTGTACGTGCCGAAGGTTAGTGAAATCATCTGAAACACTCCCAAACATCATTTTGGGTCCAATGGACTAGAATGGATGCTTCACAACGTTAGTACCCGAAATAGTGCATTTAGGCCCAAAACACAAGTTTTGCGTCTTTTTACGTGCTGAAGGTTAGCGAAATGCTCTGAAACACTCCCAAACATCATTTTGGGTCCAATGGACTAGAATGGATGCTTCACAACTTTGGTACCCCGAAATAGTGCATTCAGCCTCGAACACAAGTTTTGCATCTTGTACGTGCCGAAGGTTAGTGAAATCATCTGAAACACTCCCAAACATCATTCTGGGTCCAATGGACTAGAATGGATGCTTCACAACGTTAGTACCCCGAAATAGTGAATTTAGGCCCAAAACACAAGTTTTGCATCTTTTTACGTGCTGAAGGTTAGCGAAATGCTCTGAAACACTCCCAAACATCATTTTTGGTCCCATGGACTAGAATGGATGCTTCACAACTTTGGTACCCCGAAATAGTGCATTCAGGCTCGAACACAAGTTTTGCATCTTGTACGTGCCGAAGGTTAGTGAAATCATCTGAAACACTCCCAAACATCATTTTGGGTCCAATGGACTAGAATGGATGCTTCACAACGTTAGTACCTTGAAATAGTGCATTTAGGCCCAAGACACAAGTTTTGCATCTTTTTACGTGCAGAAGGTTAGTGAAATGCTCTGAAACCCTCCCAAACATCATTTTTGGTCCCATGGACTAGAATGGATGCTTCACAACTTTGGTACCCCGAAATAGTGCATTCAGCCTCGAACACAAGTTTTGCATCTTGTACGTGCCGAAGGTTAGTGAAATCATCTGAAACACTCCCAAACATCATTTTGGGTCCAATGGACTAGAATGGATGCTTCACAACGTTAGTACCCCGAAATAGTGCATTTAGGCCCAAAACACAAGTTTTGCATCTTTTTACGTGCTGAAGGTTAGCGAAATGCTCTGAAACACTCCCAAACATCATTTTTGGTCCCATGGACTAGAATGGATGCTTCACAACTTTGGTACCCCGAAATAGTGCATTCAGGCTCGAACACAAGTTTTGCATCTTGTACGTGCCGAAGGTTAGTGAAATCATCTGAAACACTCCCAAACATCATTTTGGGTCCAATGGACTAGAATGGATGCTTCACAACGTTAGTACCTTGAAATAGTGCATTTAGGCCCAAGACACAAGTTTTGCATCTTTTTACGTGCAGAAGGTTAGCGAAATGCTCTGAAACCCTCCCAAACATCATTTTTGGTCCCATGGACTAGAATGGATGCTTCACAACTTTGGTACCCCGAAATAGTGCATTCAGGCTCGAACACAAGTTTTGCATCTTGTACGTGCCGAAAGTTAGTGAAATCATTTGAAACACTCCCAAACATCATTTTGGGTCCAATGGACTAGAATGGATGCTTCGCAACGTTAGTACCCCGAAATAGTGCAATTAGGCCCAAAACACATGTTTTGCATCTTTTTACGTGCTGAAGGTTAGCGAATTGCTCTGAAACACTCCCAAACATCATTTTGGGTCCAATGGACTAGAATGGATGCCTCACAACTTTGGTACACCAAAATAGTGCATTCAGCCTCGAACACAAGTTTTGCATCTTGTACGTGCCGAAGGTTAGTGAAATCATCTGAAACACTCCCAAACATCATTTTGGGTCCAATGGACTAGAATGGATGCTTCACAACGTTAGTACCCCGAAATAGTGCATTTAGGCCCAAAACACAAGTTTTGCATCTTTTTACGTGCTGAAGGTTAGCGAAATCCTCTGAAACACTCCCAAACATCATTTTTGGTCCCATGGACTAGAATGGATGCTTCACAACTTTGGTACCCCGAAATAGTGCATTCAGGCTCGAACACAAGTTTTGCATCTTGTACGTGCTGAAGGTTAGTGAAATCATTTGAAACACTCCCAAACATCATTTTGGGTCCAATGGACTAGAATGGATGCTTCACAACGTTAGTACCCCGAAATAGTGCATTTAGGCCCAAAACACAAATTTTGCATCTTTTTACATGCTGAAGGTTAGCGAAATGCTCCGAAACACTCCCGAACATCATTTTGGGTCCAATGGACTAGAATGGATGCTTCACAACTTTGGTACTCTGAAATACTGCATTCAGGCTCGAACACAAGTTTAGCATCTTGTACGTGCCGATGGTTAGTGAAATCATCTGAAACACACCCAAACATCATTTTGGGTCCAATGGACTAGAATGGATGCTTCACAACGTTAGTACCCGAAATAGTGCATTTAGGCCCAAAACACAAGTTTTGCGTCTTTTTACGTGCTGAAGGTTAGCGAAATGCTCTGAAACACTCCCAAACATCATTTTGGGTCCAATGGACTAGAATGGATGCCTCACAACTTTGGTACACCGAAATAGTGCATTCAGCCTCGAACACAAGTTTTGCATCTTGTACGTGCCGAAGGTTAGTGAAATCATCTGAAACACTCCCAAACATCATTTTGGGTCCAATGGACTAGAATGGATGCTTCACAACGTTAGTACCCTGAAATAATGCATTTAGGCCCAAAACACAAGTTTTGCATCTTGTACGTGCCAAAGGTTAGTGAAATCATCTGAAACACTCCCAAACATCATTTTGGGTCCAATGGACTAGAATGGATGCTTCACAACGTTAGTACCCCGAAATAGTGCATTTAGGCCCAAAACACAAGTTTTGCATCTTTTTACATGCTGAAGGTAGGCGAAATGCTCCGAAACACTCCCAAACATCATTTTGGGTCCAATGGACTAGAATGGATGCTTCACAACTTTGGTACCCCGAAATAGTGCATTCAGGCTCGAACACAAGTTTTGCATCTTGTACGTGCCGAAGGTTAGTGAAATCATCTGAAACACTCCCAAACATCATTTTGGGTCCAATGGACTAGAATGGATGCTTCACAACGTTAGTACCTTGAAATAGTGCATTTAGGCCCAAAACACAAGTTTTGCATCTTTTTACGTGCTGAAGGTTAGCGAAATGCTCTGAAACACTCCCAAACATGATTTTTGGTCCCATGGACTAGAATGGATGCTTCACAACTTTGGTACCCCGAAATAGTGCATTCAGGCTCGAACACAAGTTTTGCATCTTGTACGTGCCGAAGGTTAGTGAAATCATCTGAAACACTCTCAAACATCATTTTGGGTTCAATGGACTAGAATGGATGCTTCACAACGTTAGTACCTTGAAATAGTGCATTTAGGCCCAAAACACAAGTTTTGCATCTTTTTACGTGCTGAAGGTTAGCGAAATGCTCTGAAACACTCCCAAACATCATTTTGGGTCCAATGGACTAGAATGGATGCTTCACAACTTTGGTACCCCGAAATAGTGCATTCAGGCTCGAACACAAGTTTTGCATCTTGTACGTGCCGAAGGTTAGTGAAATCATCTGAAACACTCCCAAACATCATTTTGGGTCCAATGGACTAGAATGGATGCTTCACAACGTTAGTACCCGAAATAGTGCATTTAGGCCCAAAACACAAGTTTTGCATCTTTTTACGTGCTGAAGGTTAGCGAAATGCTCTGAAACACTCCCAAACATCATTTTGGGTCCAATGGACTAGAATGGATGCTTCACAACTTTGGTACCCCGAAATAGTGCATTCAGCCTCGAACACAAGTTTTGCATCTTGTACGTGCCGAAGGTTAGTGAAATCATCTGAAACACTCCCAAACATCATTTTGGGTCCAATGGACTAGAATGGATGCTTCACAACGTTAGTACCCCGAAATAGTGCATTTAGGCCCAAAACACAAGTTTTGCATCTTTTTACGTGCTGAAGGTTAGCGAAATGCTCTGAAACACTCCCAAACATCATTTTTGGTCCCATGGACTAGAATGGATGCTTCACAACTTTGGTACCCCGAAATAGTGCATTCAGGCTCGAACACAAGTTTTGCATCTTGTACGTGCCGAAGGTTAGTGAAATCATCTGAAACACTCCCAAACATCATTTTGGGTCCAATGGACTAGAATGGATGCTTCACAACGTTAGTACCTTGAAATAGTGCATTTAGGCCCAAGACACAAGTTTTGCATCTTTTTACGTGCAGAAGGTTAGCGAAATGCTCTGAAACCCTCCCAAACATCATTTTTGGTCCCATGGACTAGAATGGATGCTTCACAACTTTGGTACCCCGAAATAGTGCATTCAGCCTCGAACACAAGTTTTGCATCTTGTACGTGCCGAAGGTTAGTGAAATCATCTGAAACACTCCCAAACATCATTTTGGGTCCAATGGACTAGAATGGATGCTTCACAACGTTAGTACCCCGAAATAGTGCATTTAGGCCCAAAACACAAGTTTTGCATCTTTTTACGTGCTGAAGGTTAGCGAAATGCTCTGAAACACTCCCAAACATCATTTTTGGTCCCATGGACTAGAATGGATGCTTCACAACTTTGGTACCCCGAAATAGTGCATTCAGGCTCGAACACAAGTTTTGCATCTTGTACGTGCCGAAGGTTAGTGAAATCATCTGAAACACTCCCAAACATCATTTTGGGTCCAATGGACTAGAATGGATGCTTCACAACGTTAGTACCTTGAAATAGTGCATTTAGGCCCAAGACACAAGTTTTGCATCTTTATACGTGCTGAAGGTTAGCGAAATGCTCTGAAACACTCCCAAACATCATTTTTGGTCCCATGGACTAGAATGGATGCTTCACAACTTTGGTACCCCGAAATAGTGCATTCAGGCTCGAACACAAGTTTGGCATGTTGTACGTGCCGAAGGTTAGTGAAATCATCTGAAACACTCCCAAACATCATTCTGGGTCCAATGGACTAGAATGGATGCTTCACAACGTTAGTACCCCGAAATAGTACATTTAGGCCCAAAACACAAGTTTTGCATCTTTTTACGTGCTGAAGGTTAGCGAAATGCTCTGAAACACTCCCAAACATCATTTTTGGTCCCATGGACTAGAATGGATGCTTCACAACTTTGGTACCCCAAAATAGTGCATTCAGGCTCGAACACAAGTTTTGCATCTTGTACGTGCCGAAGGTTAGTGAAATCATCTGAAACACTCCCAAACATCATTTTGGGTCCAATGGACTAGAATGGATGCTTCACAACGTTAGTACCCCGAAATAGTGCATTTAGGCCCAAAACACAAGTTTTGCATCTTTTTACGTGCTGAAGGTTAGCGAAATGCTCTGAAACACTCCCAAACATCATTTTTGGTCCCATGGACTAGAATGGATGCTTCACAACTTTGGTACCCCGAAATAGTGCATTCAGCCTCGAACACAAGTTTTGCATCTTGTACGTGCCGAAGGTTAGTGAAATCATCTGAAACACTCCCAAACATCATTTTGGGTCCAATGGACTAGAATGGATGCTTCACAACGTTAGTACCCCGAAATAGTGCATTTAGGCCCAAAACACAAGTTTTGCATCTTTTTACGTGCTGAAGGTTAGCGAAATGCTCTGAAACACTCCCAAACATCATTTTTGGTCCCATGGACTAGAATGGATGCTTCACAACTTTGGTACCCCGAAATAGTGCATTCAGGCTCGAACACAAGTTTTGCATCTTGTACGTGCCGAAGGTTAGTGAAATCATCTGAAACACTCCCAAACATCATTTTGGGTCCAATGGACTAGAATGGATGCTTCACAACGTTAGTACCTTGAAATAGTGCATTTAGGCCCAAGACACAAGTTTTGCATCTTTTTACGTGCAGAAGGTTAGCGAAATGCTCTGAAACCCTCCCAAACATCATTTTTGGTCCCATGGACTAGAATGGATGCTTCACAACTTTGGTACCCCGAAATAGTGCATTCAGGCTCGAACACAAGTTTTGCATCTTGTACGTGCCGAAAGTTAGTGAAATCATTTGAAACACTCCCAAATATCATTTTGGGTCCAATGGACTAGAATGGATGCTTCGCAATGTTAGTACCCCGAAATAGTGCAATTAGGCCCAAAACACATGTTTTGCATCTTTTTACGTGCTGAAGGTTAGCGAATTGCTCTGAAACACTCCCAAACATCATTTTGGGTCCCATGGACTAGAATGGATGCCTCACAACTTTGGTACCCCGAAATAGTGCATTCAGCCTCGAACAAGTTTTTCATCTTGTACGTGCCAAAGGTTAGTGAAATCATCTGAAACACTCCCAAACATCATTTTGGGTCCAATGGACTAGAATGGATGCTTCACAACGTTAGTACCCCGAAATAGTGCATTTAGGCCCAAAACACAAGTTTTGCATCTTTTTACGTGCTGAAGGTTAGCGAAATGCTCTGAAACACTCCCAAACATCATTTTTGGTCCCATGGACTAGAATGGATGCTTCACAACTTTGGTACCCCGAAATAGTGCATTCAGGCTCGAACACAAGTTTTGCATCTTGTACGTGCCGAAGGTTAGTGAAATCATCTGAAACACTCCCAAACATCATTTTGGGTCCAATGGACTAGAATGGATGCTTCACAACGTTAGTACCCCGAAATAGTGCATTTAGGCCCAAAACACAAGTTTTGCATCTTTTTACGTGCTGAAGGTTAGCGAAATGCTCTGAAACACTCCCGAACATCATTTTGGGTCCAATGGACTAGAATGGATGCTTCACAACTTTGGTACTCTGAAATAGTGCATTCAGGCTCGAACACAAGTTTAGCATCTTGTACGTGCCGAAGGTTAGTGAAATCATCTGAAACACTCCCAAACATCATTTTGGGTCCAATGGACTAGAATGGATGCTTCACAACGTTAGTACCCGAAATAGTGCATTTAGGCCCAAAACACAAGTTTTGCGTCTTTTTACGTGCTGAAGGTTAGCGAAATGCTCTGAAACACTCCCAAACATCATTTTGGGTCCAATGGACTAGAATGGATGCTTCACAACTTTGGTACCCCGAAATAGTGCATTCAGCCTCGAACACAAGTTTTGCATCTTGTACGTGCCGAAGGTTAGTGAAATCATCTGAAACACTCCCAAACATCATTTTGGGTCCAATGGACTAGAATGGATGCTTCACAACGTTAGTACCCCGAAATAGTGCATTTAGGCCCAAAACACAAGTTTTGCATCTTGTACGTGCCAAAGGTTAGTGAAATCATCTGAAACACTCCCAAACATCATTTTGGGTCCAATGGACTAGAATGGATGCTTCACAACGTTAGTACCCCGAAATAGTGCATTTAGGCCCAAAACACAAGTTTTGCATCTTTTTACATGCTGAAGGTAGGCGAAATGCTCCGAAACACTCCCAAACATCATTTTGGGTCCAATGGACTAGAATGGATGCTTCACAACTTTGGTACCCCGAAAAAGTGCATTCAGGCTCGAACACAAGTTTTGCATCTTGTACGTGCCGAAGGTTAGTGAAATCATCTGAAACACTCCCAACATCATTTTGGGTCCAATGGACTAGAATGGATGCTTCACAACGTTAGTACCTTGAAATAGTGCATTTAGGACCAAGACATAAGTTTTGCATCTTTTTACGTGCTGAAGGTTAGCGAAATGCTCTGAAACACTCCCAAACATGATTTTTGGTCCCATGGACTAGAATGGATGCTTCACAACTTTGGTACCCCGAAATAGTGCATTCAAGCTCGAACACAAGTTTAGCATCTTGTACGTGCCGAAGGTTAGTGAAATCATCTGAAACACTCCCAAACATCATTTTGGGTCCAATGGACTAGAATGGATGCTTCACAACGTTAGTACCCGAAATAGTGCATTTAGGCCCAAAACACAAGTTTTGCGTCTTTTTACGTGCTGAAGGTTAGCGAAATGCTCTGAAACACTCCCAAACATCATTTTGGGTCCAATGGACTAGAATGGATGCTTCACAACTTTGGTACCCCGAAATAGTGCATTCAGCCTCGAACCCAAGTTTTGCATCTTGTACGTGCCGAAGGTTAGTGAAATCATCTGAAACACTCCCAAACATCATTTTGGGTCCAATGGACTAGAATGGATGCTTCACAACGTTAGTACCCCGAAATAGTGCATTTAGGCCCAAAACACAAGTTTTGCATCTTGTACGTGCCAAAGGTTATTGAAATCATCTGAAACACTCCCAAACATCATTATGGGTCCAATGGACTAGAATGGATGCTTCACAACGTTAGTACCCCGAAATAGTGCATTTAGGCCCAAAACACAAGTTTTGCATCTTTTCACATGCTGAAGGTAGGCGAAATGCTCCGAAACACTCCCAAATATCATTTTGGGTCCAATGGACTAGAATGGATGCTTCACAACTTTGGTACCCCGAAATAGTGCATTCAGGCTCAAACACAAGTTTTGCATCTTGTACGTGCCGAAGGTTAGTGAAATCATCTGAAACACTCCCAAACATCATTTTGGGTCCAATGGACTAGAATGGATGCTTCACAACGTTAGTACCTTGAAATAGTGCATTTAGGCCCAAGACACAAGTTTTGCATCTTTTTACGTGCTGAAGGTTAGCGAAATGCTCTGAAACACTCCCAAACATGATTTTTGGTCCCATGGACTAGAATGGATGCTTCACAACTTTGGTACCCCGAAATAGTGCATTCAAGCTCGAACACAAGTTTAGCATCTTGTACGTGCCGAAGGTTAGTGAAATCATCTGAAACACTCCCAAACATCATTTTGGGTCCAATGGACTAGAATGGATGCTTCACAACGTTAGTACCCGAAATAGTGCATTTAGGCCCAAAACACAAGTTTTGCGTCTTTTTACGTGCTGAAGGTTAGCGAAATGCTCTGAAACACTCCCAAACATCATTTTGGGTCCAATGGACTAGAATGGATGCTTCACAACTTTGGTACCCCGAAATAGTGCATTCAGCCTCGAACCCAAGTTTTGCATCTTGTACGTGCCGAAGGTTAGTGAAATCATCTGAAACACTCCCAAACATCATTTTGGGTCCAATGGACTAGAATGGATGCTTCACAACGTTAGTACCCCGAAATAGTGCATTTAGGCCCAAAACACAAGTTTTGCATCTTGTACGTGCCAAAGGTTATTGAAATCATCTGAAACACTCCCAAACATCATTATGGGTCCAATGGACTAGAATGGATGCTTCACAACGTTAGTACCCCGAAATAGTGCATTTAGGCCCAAAACACAAGTTTTGCATCTTTTCACATGCTGAAGGTAGGCGAAATGTTCCGAAACACTCCCAAATATCATTTTGGGTCCAATGGACTAGAATGGATGCTTCACAACTTTGGTACCCCGAAATAGTGCATTCAGGCTCAAACACAAGTTTTGCATCTTGTACGTGCCGAAGGTTAGTGAAATCATCTGAAACACTCCCAAACATCATTTTGGGTCCAATGGACTAGAATGGATGCTTCACAACGTTAGTACCTTGAAATAGTGCATTTAGGCCCAAGACACAAGTTTTGCATCTTTTTACGTGCTGAAGGTTAGCGAAATGCTCTGAAACACTCCCAAACATGATTTTTGGTCCCATGGACTAGAATGGATGCTTCACAACTTTGGTACCCCTAAATAGTGCATTCAAGCTCGAACACAAGTTTAGCATCTTGTACGTGCCGAAGGTTAGTGAAATCATCTGAAACACTCCCAAACATCATTTTGGGTCCAATGGACTAGAATGGATGCTTCACAACGTTAGTACCCGAAATAGTGCATTTAGGCCCAAAACACAAGTTTTGCGTCTTTTTACGTGCTGAAGGTTAGCGAAATGCTCTGAAACACTCCCAAACATCATTATGGGTCCAATGGACTAGAATGGATGCTTCACAACGTTAGTACCCCGAAATAGTGCATTTAGGCCCAAAACACAAGTTTTGCATCTTGTACGTGCCAAAGGTTATTGAAATCATCTGAAACACTCCCAAACATCATTATGGGTCCAATGGACTAGAATGGATGCTTCACAACGTTAGTACCCCGAAATAGTGCATTTAGGCCCAAAACACAAGTTTTGCATCTTTTCACATGCTGAAGGTAGGCGAAATGCTCCGAAACACTCCCAAACATCATTTTGGGTCCAATGGACTAGAATGGATGCTTCACAACTTTGGTACCCCGAAATAGTGCATTCAGGCTCGAACACAAGTTTTGCATCTTGTACGTGCCGAAGGTTAGTGAAATCATCTGAAACACTCCCAACATCATTTTGGGTCCAATGGACTAGAATGGATGCTTCACAACGTTAGTACCTTGAAATAGTGCATTTAGGCCCAAGACACAAGTTTTGCATCTTTTTACGTGCTGAAGGTTAGCGAAATGCTCTGAAACACTCCCAAACATGATTTTTGGTCCCATGGACTAGAATGGATGCTTCACAACTTTGGTACCCCGAAATAGTGCATTCAAGCTCGAACACAAGTTTAGCATCTTGTACGTGCCGAAGGTTAGTGAAATCATCTGAAACACTCCCAAACATCATTTTGGGTCCAATGGACTAGAATGGATGCTTCACAACGTTAGTACCCGAAATAGTGCATTTAGGCCCAAAACACAAGTTTTGCGTCTTTTTACGTGCTGAAGGTTAGCGAAATGCTCTGAAACACTCCCAAACATCATTTTGGGTCCAATGGACTAGAATGGATGCTTCACAACTTTGGTACCCCGAAATAGTGCATTCAGCCTCGAACCCAAGTTTTGCATCTTGTACGTGCCGAAGGTTAGTGAAATCATCTGAAACACTCCCAAACATCATTTTGGGTCCAATGGACTAGAATGGATGCTTCACAACGTTAGTACCCCAAAATAGTGCATTTAGGCCCAAAACACAAGTTTTGCATCTTGTACATGCCAAAGGTTATTGAAATCATCTGAAACACTCCCAAACATCATTATGGGTCCAATGGACTAGAATGGATGCTTCACAACGTTAGTACCCCGAAATAGTGCATTTAGGCCCAAAACACAAGTTTTGCATCTTTTCACATGCTGAAGGTAGGCGAAATGCTCCGAAACACTCCCAAATATCATTTTGGGTCCAATGGACTAGAATGGATGCTTCACAACTTTGGTACCCCGAAATAGTGCATTCAGGCTCAAACACAAGTTTTGCATCTTGTACGTGCCGAAGGTTAGTGAAATCATCTGAAACACTCCCAAACATCATTTTGGGTCCAATGGACTAGAATGGATGCTTCACAACGTTAGTACCTTGAAATAGTGCATTTAGGCCCAAGACACAAGTTTTGCATCTTTTTACGTGCTGAAGGTTAGCGAAATGCTCTGAAACACTCCCAAACATGATTTTTGGTCCCATGGACTAGAATGGATGCCTCACAACTTTGGTACCCCGAAATAGTGCATTCAGCCTCGAACACAAGTTTTGTATCTTGTACGTGCCGAAGGTTAGTGAAATCATCTGAAACACTCCCAAACATCATTTTGGGTCCAATGGACTAGAATGGATGCTTCACAACATTAGTACCCCGAAATAGTGCATTTAGGCCCAAAACACAAGTTTTGCATCTTTTTTACGTGCTGAAGGTTAGCGAAATGCTCTGAAACACTCCCAAACATCATTTTTGGTCCCATGGACTAGAATGGATGCTTCACATCTTTGGTACCCCGAAATAGTGCATTCAAGCTCGAACACAAGTTTAGCATCTTGTACGTGCCGAAGGTTAGTGAAATCATCTGAAACACTCCCAAACATCATTTTGGGTCCAATGGACTAGAATGGATGCTTCACAACGTTAGTACCCGAAATAGTGCATTTAGGCCCAAAACACAAGTTTTGCGTCTTTTTACGTGCTGAAGGTTAGCGAAATGCTCTGAAACACTCCCAAACATCATTTTGGGTCCAATGGACTAGAATGGATGCTTCACAACTTTGGTACCCCGAAATAGTGCATTCAGCCTCGAACCCAAGTTTTGCATCTTGTACGTGCCGAAGGTTAGTGAAATCATCTGAAACACTCCCAAACATCATTTTGGGTCCAATGGACTAGAATGGATGCTTCACAACGTTAGTACCCCGAAATAGTGCATTTAGGCCCAAAACACAAGTTTTGCATCTTGTACGTGCCAAAGGTTATTGAAATCATCTGAAACACTCCCAAACATCATTATGGGTCCAATGGACTAGAATGGATGCTTCACAACGTTAGTACCCCGAAATAGTGCATTTAGGCCCAAAACACAAGTTTTGCATCTTTTCACATGCTGAAGGTAGGCGAAATGCTCCGAAACACTCCCAAACATCATTTTGGGTCCAATGGACTAGAATGGATGCTTCACAACTTTGGTACCCCGAAATAGTGCATTCAGGCTCAAACACAAGTTTTGCATCTTGTACGTGCCGAAGGTTAGTGAAATCATCTGAAACACTCCCAAACATCATTTTGGGTCCAATGGACTAGAATGGATGCTTCACAACGTTAGTACCTTGAAATAGTGCATTTAGGCCCAAGACACAAGTTTTGCATCTTTTTACGTGCTGAAGGTTAGCGAAATGCTCTGAAACACTCCCAAACATCATTATGGGTCCAATGGACTAGAATGGATGCTTCACAACGTTAGTACCCCGAAATAGTGCATTTAGGCCCAAAACACAAGTTTTGCATCTTTTTACATGCTGAAGGTAGGCGAAATGCTCCGAAACACTCCCAAACATCATTTTGGGTCCAATGGACTAGAATGGATGCTTCACAACTTTGGTACCCCGAAAAAGTGCATTCAGGCTCGAACACAAGTTTTGCATCTTGTACGTGCCGAAGGTTAGTGAAATCATCAGAAACACTCCCAACATCATTTTGGGTCCAATGGACTAGAATGGATGCTTCACAACGTTAGTACCTTGAAATAGTGCATTTAGGCCCAAGACACAAGTTTTGCATCTTTTTACGTGCTGAAGGTTAGCGAAATGCTCTGAAACACTCCCAAACATGATTTTTGGTCCCATGGACTAGAATGGATGCTTCACAACTTTGGTACCCCGAAATAGTGCATTCAAGCTCGAACACAAGTTTAGCATCTTGTACGTGCCGAAGGTTAGTGAAATCATCTGAAACACTCCCAAACATCATTTTGGGTCCAATGGACTAGAATGGATGCTTCACAACGTTAGTACCCGAAATAGTGCATTTAGGCCCAAAACACAAGTTTTGCGTCTTTTTACGTGCTGAAGGTTAGCGAAATGCTCTGAAACACTCCCAAACATCATTTTGGGTCCAATGGACTAGAATGGATGCTTCACAACTTTGGTACCCCGAAATAGTGCATTCAGCCTCGAACCCAAGTTTTGCATCTTGTACGTGCCGAAGGTTAGTGAAATCATCTGAAACACTCCCAAACATCATTTTGGGTCCAATGGACTAGAATGGATGCTTCACAACGTTAGTACCCCAAAATAGTGCTTTTAGGCCCAAAACACAAGTTTTGCATCTTTTTACTTGCCGAAGGTTAGTGAAATCATCTGAAACACTCCCAAACATCATTATGGGTCCAATGGACTAGAATGGATGCTTCACAACGTTAGTACCCCGAAATAGTGCATTTAGGCCCAAAACACAAGTTTTGCATCTTTTCACATGCTGAAGGTAGGCGAAATGCTCCGAAACACTCCCAAATATCATTTTGGGTCCAATGGACTAGAATGGATGCTTCACAACTTTGGTACCCCGAAATAGTGCATTCAGGCTCAAACACAAGTTTTGCATCTTGTACGTGCCGAAGGTTAGTGAAATCATCTGAAACACTCCCAAACATCATTTTGGGTCCAATGGACTAGAATGGATGCTTCACAACGTTAGTACCTTGAAATAGTGCATTTAGGCCCAAGACACAAGTTTTGCATCTTTTTACGTGCTGAAGGTTAGCGAAATGCTCTGAAACACTCCCAAACATGATTTTTGGTCCCATGGACTAGAATGGATGCCTCACAACTTTGGTACCCCGAAATAGTGCATTCAGCCTCGAACACAAGTTTTGTATCTTGTACGTGCCGAAGGTTAGTGAAATCATCTGAAACACTCCCAAACATCATTTTGGGTCCAATGGACTAGAATGGATGCTTCACAACATTAGTACCCCGAAATAGTGCATTTAGGCCCAAAACACAAGTTTTGCATCTTTTTTACGTGCTGAAGGTTAGCGAAATGCTCTGAAACACTCCCAAACATCATTTTTGGTCCCATGGACTAGAATGGATGCTTCACATCTTTGGTACCCCGAAATAGTGCATTCAAGCTCGAACACAAGTTTAGCATCTTGTACGTGCCGAAGGTTAGTGAAATCATCTGAAACACTCCCAAACATCATTTTGGGTCCAATGGACTAGAATGGATGCTTCACAACGTTAGTACCCGAAATAGTGCATTTAGGCCCAAAACACAAGTTTTGCGTCTTTTTACGTGCTGAAGGTTAGCGAAATGCTCTGAAACACTCCCAAACATCATTTTGGGTCCAATGGACTAGAATGGATGCTTCACCACTTTGGTACCCCGAAATAGTGCATTCAGCCTCGAACCCAAGTTTTGCATCTTGTACGTGCCGAAGGTTTGTGAAATCATCTGAAACACTCCCAAACATCATTTTGGGTCCAATGGACTAGAATGGATGCTTCACAACGTTAGTACCCCGAAATAGTGCATTTAGGCCCAAAACACAAGTTTTGCATCTTGTACGTGCCAAAGGTTATTGAAATCATCTGAAACACTCCCAAACATCATTATGGGTCCAATGGACTAGAATGGATGCTTCACAACGTTAGTACCCCGAAATAGTGCATTTAGGCCCAAAACACAAGTTTTGCATCTTTTCACATGCTGAAGGTAGGCGAAATGCTCCGAAACACTCCCAAATATCATTTTGGGTCCAATGGACTAGAATGGATGCTTCACAACTTTGGTACCCCGAAATAGTGCATTCAGGCTCAAACACAAGTTTTGCATCTTGTACGTGCCGAAGGTTAGTGAAATCATCTGAAACACTCCCAAACATCATTTTGGGTCCAATGGACTAGAATGGATGCTTCACAACGTTAGTACCTTGAAATAGTGCATTTAGGCCCAAGACACAAGTTTTGCATCTTTTTACGTGCTGAAGGTTAGCGAAATGCTCTGAAACACTCCCAAACATCATTATGGGTCCAATGGACTAGAATGGATGCTTCACAACGTTAGTACCCCGAAATAGTGCATTTAGGCCCAAAACACAAGTTTTGCATCTTGTACGTGCCAAAGGTTTGTGAAATCATCTGAAACATTCCCAAACATCATTTTCGGTCCAATGGACTAGAATGGATGCTTCACAACGTTAGTACCCGAAATAGTGCATTTAGGCCCAAAACACAATTTTTGCATCTTTTTACATGCTGAAGGTTAGCGAAATGCTCCGAAACACTCCCAAACATCATTTTGGGTCCAATGGACTAGAATGGATGCTTCACAACTTTGGTACCCCGAAATAGTGCATTCAGCCTCGAACACAAGTTTTGCATCTTGTACGTGCCGAAGGTTAGTGAAATCATCCGAAACACTCCCAAACATAAGTTTAGGTCCAATTGTCTAGAATGGATGCTTGACAACGTTAGTACCCCGAAATAGTGTATTTAGGCCTAAAACACAAGTTTTGCATCTTTTTACGTGCTGAAGGTTAGCGAAATGCTCTGAAACACTCCCAAACATGATTTTTGGTCCCATGGACTAGAATGGATGCTTCACAACTTTGGTACCCCGAAATAGTGCATTCAGGCTCGAACACAAGTTTTGCATCTTGTACGTGCCGAAGGTTAGTGAAATCATCTGAAACACTCCCAAACATCATTTTGGGTCCAATGGACTAGAATGGATGCTTCACAACGTTAGTACCCGAAATAGTGCATTTAGGCCCAAAACACAAGTTTTGCGTCTTTTTACGTGCTGAAGGTTAGCGAAATGCTCTGAAACACTCCCAAACATCATTTTGGGTCCAATGGACTAGAATGGATGCTTCACAACTTTGGTACCCCGAAATAGTGCATTCAGCCTCGAACCCAAGTTTTGCATCTTGTACGTGCCGAAGGTTTGTGAAATCATCTGAAACACTCCCAAACATCATTTTGGGTCCAATGGACTAGAATGGATGCTTCACAACGTTAGTACCCCGAAATAGTGCATTTAGGCCCAAAACACAAGTTTTGCATCTTGTACGTGCCAAAGGTTATTGAAATCATCTGAAACACTCCCAAACATCATTATGGGTCCAATGGACTAGAATGGATGCTTCACAACGTTAGTACCCCGAAATAGTGCATTTAGGCCCAAAACACAAGTTTTGCATCTTTTCACATGCTGAAGGTAGGCGAAATGCTCCGAAACACTCCCAAATATCATTTTGGGTCCAATGGACTAGAATGGATGCTTCACAACTTTGGTACCCCGAAATAGTGCATTCAGGCTCAAACACAAGTTTTGCATCTTGTACGTGCCGAAGGTTAGTGAAATCATCTGAAACACTCCCAAACATCATTTTGGGTCCAATGGACTAGAATGGATGCTTCACAACGTTAGTACCTTGAAATAGTGCATTTAGGCCCAAGACACAAGTTTTGCATCTTTTTACGTGCTGAAGGTTAGCGAAATGCTCTGAAACACTCCCAAACATGATTTTTGGTCCCATGGACTAGAATGGATGCTTCACAACTTTGGTACCCCGAAATAGTGCATTCAAGCTCGAACACAAGTTTAGCATCTTGTACGTGCCGAAGGTTAGTGAAATCATCTGAAACACTCCCAAACATCATTTTGGGTCCAATGGACTAGAATGGATGCTTCACAACGTTAGTACCCGAAATAGTGCATTTAGGCCCAAAACACAAGTTTTGCGTCTTTTTACGTGCTGAAGGTTAGCGAAATGCTCTGAAACACTCCCAAACATCATTTTGGGTCCAATGGACTAGAATGGATGCTTCACAACTTTGGTACCCCGAAATAGTGCATTCAGCCTCGAACCTAAGTTTTGCATCTTGTACGTGCCGAAGGTTAGTGAAATCATCTGAAACACTCCCAAACATCATTTTGGGTCCAATGGACTAGAATGGATGCTTCACAACGTTAGTACCCCGAAATAGTGCATTTAGGCCCAAAACACAAGTTTTGCATCTTGTACGTGCCAAAGGTTATTGAAATCATCTGAAACACTCCCAAACATCATTATGGGTCCAATGGACTAGAATGGATGCTTCACAACGTTAGTACCCCGAAATAGTGCATTTAGGCCCAAAACACAAGTTTTGCATCTTTTCACATGCTGAAGGTAGGCGAAATGCTCCGAAACACTCCCAAATATCATTTTGGGTCCAATGGACTAGAATGGATGCTTCACAACTTTGGTACCCCGAAATAGTGCATTCAGGCTCAAACACAAGTTTTGCATCTTGTACGTGCCGAAGGTTAGTGAAATCATCTGAAACACTCCCAAACATCATTTTGGGTCCAATGGACTAGAATGGATGCTTCACAACGTTAGTACCTTGAAATAGTGCATTTAGGCCCAAGACACAAGTTTTGCATCTTTTTACGTGCTGAAGGTTAGCGAAATGCTCTGAAACACTCCCAAACATCATTATGGGTCCAATGGACTAGAATGGATGCTTCACAACGTTAGTACCCCGAAATAGTGCATTTAGGCCCAAAACACAAGTTTTGCATCTTGTACGTGCCAAAGGTTAGTGAAATCATCTGAAACATTCCCAAACATCATTTTCGGTCCAATGGACTAGAATGGATGCTTCACAACGTTAGTACCCGAAATAGTGCATTTAGGCCCAAAACACAAGTTTTGCATCTTTTTACGTGTTGAAGGTTAGCGAAATACTCTGAAACACTCCCAAACATCATTTTGGGTCCAATGGACTAGAATGGATGCTTCACAACTTTGGTACCCCGAAATAGTGCATTCAGCCTCGAACACAAGTTTTGTATCTTGTACGTGCCGAAGGTTAGTGAAATCATCCGAAACACTCCCAAACATCATTTTGGGTCCAATGGAATAGAATGGATGCTTCACAACGTTAGTACCCCAAAATAGTGTATTTAGGCCTAAAACACAAGTTTTGCATCTTTTTACATGCTGAAGGTAGGCGAAATGCTCCGAAACACTCCCAAACATCATTTTCGGTCCAATGGACTAGAATGGATGCTTCACAACTTTGGTACCCCGAAATAGTGCATTCAGGCTCGAACACAAGTTTTGCATCTTGTACGTGCCGAAGGTTAGTGAAATCATCTGAAACACTCCCAAACATCATTTTGGGTCCAATGGACTAGAATGGATGCTCCACAACGTTAGTACCCCGAAATAGTGCATTTAGGCCCAAAACACAAGTTTTGCATCTTTGTACGTGCTGAAGGTTAGCGAAATGCTCCGAAACACTCCCAAACATCATTTTCGGTCCAATGGACTAGAATGGATGCTTCACAACGTTAGTACCCCGAAATAGTGCATTTAGGCCCAAAACACAAGTTTTGCATCTTTTTACATGCTGAAGGTAGGCGAAATGCTCTGAAACACTCCCGAACATCATTTTGGGTCCAATGGACTAGAATGGATGCTTCACAACTTTGGTACCCCGAAATAGTGCATACAGGCTCGAACACAAGTTTTGCATCTTGTACGTGCCGAAGGTTAGTGAAATCATCTGAAACACTCCCAAACATCATTTTGGGTCCAATGGACTAGAATGGATGCTTCACAACGTTAGTACCCCGAAATAGTGCATTTAGGCCCAAAACACAAGTTTTGCATCTTGTCCGTGCCAAAGGTTAGTGAAATCATCTGAAACACTCCCAAACATCATTTTGGGTCCAATGGACTAGAATGGATGCTTCACAACGTTAGTACCCCGAAATAGTGCTTTTAGGCCCAAAACACAAGTTTTGCATCTTTTTACTTGCTGAAGGTGGGCGAAATGCTCCGAAACACTCCCAAACATCATTTTGGGTCCAATGGACGAGAATGGATGCTTCACAACTTTTTTACCCCGAAATAGTGCATTCAGGCTCGAACACAAGTTTTGCATCTTGTACGTGCCGAAGGTTAGTGAAATCATCTGAAACACTCCCAAACATCATTTTGGGTCCAATGGACTAGAATGGATGCTTCACAACGTTAGTACCTTGAAATAGTGCATTTAGGCCCAAGACACAAGTTTTGCATCTTTTTACGTGCTGAAGGTTAGCGAAATGCTCTGAAACACTCCCAAACATCATTATGGGTCCAATGGACTAGAATGGATGCTTCACAACGTTAGTACCCCGAAATAGTGCATTTAGGCACAAAACACAAGTTTTGCATCTTGTACGTGCCAAAGGTTAGTGAAATCATCTGAAACATTCCCAAACATCATTTTCGGTCCAATGGACTAGAATGGATGCTTCACAACGTTAGTACCCGAAATAGTGCATTTAGGCCCAAAACACAAGTTTTGCATCTTTTTACGTGTTGAAGGTTAGCGAAATACTCTGAAACACTCCCAAACATCATTTTGGGTCCAATGGACTAGAATGGATGCTTCACAACTTTGGTACCCCGAAATAGTGCATTCAGGCTCGAACACAAGTTTTGTATCTTGTACGTGCCGAAGGTTAGTGAAATCATCCGAAACACTCCCAAACATCATTTTGGGTCCAATGGAATAGAATGGATGCTTCACAACGTTAGTACCCCGAAATAGTGTATTTAGGCCTAAAACACAAGTTTTGCATCTTTTTACATGCTGAAGGTAGGCGAAATGCTCCGAAACACTCCCAAACATCATTTTCGGTCCAATGGACTAGAATGGATGCTTCACAACTTTGGTACCCCGAAATAGTGCATTCAGGCTCGAACATAAGTTTTGCATCTTGTACGTGCCGAAGGTTAGTGAAATCATCTGAAACACTCCCAAACATCATTTTGGGTCCAATGGACTAGAATGGATGCTCCACAACGTTAGTACCCCGAAATAGTGCATTTAGGCCCAAAACACAAGTTTTGCATCTTTGTACGTGCTGAAGGTTAGCGAAATGCTCCGAAACACTCCCAAACATCATTTTCGGTCCAATGGACTAGAATGGATGCTTCACAACGTTAGTACCCCGAAATAGTGCATTTAGGCCCAAAACACAAGTTTTGCATCTTTTTACATGCTGAAGGTAGGCGAAATGCTCTGAAACACTCCCAAACATCATTTTGGGTCCAATGGACTAGAATGGATGCTTCACAACTTTGGTACCCCGAAATAGTGCATACAGGCTCGAACACAAGTTTTGCATCTTGTACGTGCCGAAGGTTAGTGAAATCATCTGAAACACTCCCAAACATCATTTTGGGTCCAATGGACTAGAATGGATGCTTCACAACGTTAGTACCCCGAAATAGTGCATTTAGGCCCAAAACACAAGTTTTGCATCTTGTCCGTGCCAAAGGTTAGTGAAATCATCTGAAACACTCCCAAACATCATTTTGGGTCCAATGGACTAGAATGGATGCTTCACAACGTTAGTACCCCGAAATAGTGCTTTTAGGCCCAAAACACAAGTTTTGCATCTTTTTACTTGCTGAAGGTGGGCGAAATGCTCCGAAACACTCCCAAACATCATTTTGGGTCCAATGGACGAGAATGGATGCTTCACAACTTTTTTACCCCGAAATAGTGCATTCAGGCTCGAACACAAGTTTTGCATCTTGTACGTGCCGAAGGTTAGTGAAATCATCTGAAACACTCCCAAACATCATTTTGGGTCCAATGGACTAGAATGGATGCTTCACAACGTTAGTACCTTGAAATAGTGCATTTAGGCCCAAGACACAAGTTTTGCATCTTTTTACGTGCTGAAGGTTAGCGAAATGCTCTGAAACACTCCCAAACATCATTATGGGTCCAATGGACTAGAATGGATGCTTCACAACGTTAGTACCCCGAAATAGTGCATTTAGGCCCAAAACACAAGTTTTGCATCTTGTACGTGCCAAAGGTTAGTGAAATCATCTGAAACATTCCCAAACATCATTTTCGGTCCAATGGACTAGAATGGATGCTTCACAACGTTAGTACCCGAAATAGTGCATTTAGGCCCAAAACACAAGTTTTGCATCTTTTTACGTGTTGAAGGTTAGCGAAATGCTCTGAAACACTCCCAAACATCATTTTGGGTCCAATGGACTAGAATGGATGCTTCACAACTTTGGTACCCCGAAATAGTGCATTCAGCCTCGAACACAAGTTTTGTATCTTGTACGTGCCGAAGGTTAGTGAAATCATCCGAAACACTCCCACACATCATTTTGGGTCCAATGGAATAGAATGGATGCTTCACAACGTTAGTACCCCGAAATAGTGTATTTAGGCCCAAAACACAAGTTTTGCATCTTTTTACATGCTGAAGGTAGGCGAAATGCTCCGAAACACTCCCAAACATCATTTTCGGTCCAATGGACTAGAATGGATGCTTCACAACTTTGGTACCCCGAAATAGTGCATTCAGGCTCGAACACAAGTTTTGCATCTTGTACGTGCCGAAGGTTAGTGAAATCATCTGAAACACTCCCAAACATCATTTTGGGTCCAATGGACTAGAATGGATGGTCCACAACGTTAGTACCCCGAAATAGTGCATTTAGGCCCAAAACACAAGTTTTGCATCTTTGTACGTGCTGAAGGTTAGCGAAATGCTCCGAAACACTCCCAAACATCATTTTCGGTCCAATGGACTAGAATGGATGCTTCACAACGTTAGTACCCCGAAATAGTGCATTTAGGCCCAAAACACAAGTTTTGCATCTTTTTACATGCTGAAGGTAGGCGAAATGCTCTGAAACACTCCCAAACATCATTTTGGGTCCAATGGACTAGAATGGATGCTTCACAACTTTGGTACCCCGAAATAGTGCATACAGGCTCGAACACAAGTTTTGCATCTTGTACGTGCCGAAGGTTAGTGAAATCATCTGAAACACTCCCAAACATCATTTTGGGTCCAATGGACTAGAATGGATGCTTCACAACGTTAGTACCCCGAAATAGTGCATTTAGGCCCAAAACACAAGTTTTGCATCTTGTCCGTGCCAAAGGTTAGTGAAATCATCTGAAACACTCCCAAACATCATTTTGGGTCCAATGGACTAGAATGGATGCTTCACAACGTTAGTACCCCGAAATAGTGCTTTTAGGCCCAAAACACAAGTTTTGCATCTTTTTACTTGCTGAAGGTGGGCGAAATGCTCCGAAACACTCCCAAACATCATTTTGGGTCCAATGGACGAGAATGGATGCTTCACAACTTTTTTACCCCGAAATAGTGCATTCAGGCTCGAACACAAGTTTTGCATCTTGTACGTGCCGAAGGTTAGTGAAATCATCTGAAACACTCCCAAACATCATTTTGGGTCCAATGGACTAGAATGGATGCTTCACAACGTTAGTACCTTGAAATAGTGCATTTAGGCCCAAGACACAAGTTTTGCATCTTTTTACGTGCTGAAGGTTAGCGAAATGCTCTGAAACACTCCCAAACATCATTATGGGTCCAATGGACTAGAATGGATGCTTCACAACGTTAGTACCCCGAAATAGTGCATTTAGGCCCAAAACACAAGTTTTGCATCTTGTACGTGCCAAAGGTTAGTGAAATCATCTGAAACATTCCCAAACATCATTTTCGGTCCAATGGACTAGAATGGATGCTTCACAACGTTAGTACCCGAAATAGTGCATTTAGGCCCAAAACACAAGTTTTGCATCTTTTTACGTGTTGAAGGTTAGCGAAATGCTCTGAAACACTCCCAAACATCATTTTGGGTCCAATGGACTAGAATGGATGCTTCACAACTTTGGTACCCCGAAATAGTGCATTCAGCCTCGAACACAAGTTTTGTATCTTGTACGTGCCGAAGGTTAGTGAAATCATCCGAAACACTCCCAAACATCATTTTGGGTCCAATGGAATAGAATGGATGCTTCACAACGTTAGTACCCCGAAATAGTGTATTTAGGCCCAAAACACAAGTTTTGCATCTTTTTACATGCTGAAGGTAGGCGAAATGCTCCGAAACACTCCCAAACATCATTTTCGGTCCAATGGACTAGAATGGATGCTTCACAACTTTGGTACCCCGAAATAGTGCATTCAGGCTCGAACACAAGTTTTGCATCTTGTACGTGCCGAAGGTTAGTGAAATCATCTGAAACACTCCCAAACATCATTTTGGGTCCAATGGACTAGAATGGATGCTCCACAACGTTAGTACCCCGAAATAGTGCATTTAGGCCCAAAACACAAGTTTTGCATCTTTGTACGTGCTGAAGGTTAGCGAAATGCTCCGAAACACTCCCAAACATCATTTTCGGTCCAATGGACTAGAATGGATGCTTCACAACGTTAGTACCCCGAAATAGTGCAGTTAGGCCCAAAACACAAGTTTTGCATCTTTTTACATGCTGAAGGTAGGCGAAATGCTCTGAAACACTCCCAAACATCATTTTGGGTCCAATGGACTAGAATGGATGCTTCACAACTTTGGTACCCCGAAATAGTGCATACAGGCTCGAACACAAGTTTTGCATCTTGTACGTGCCGAAGGTTAGTGAAATCATCTGAAACACTCCCAAACATCATTTTGGGTCCAATGGACTAGAATGGATGCTTCACAACGTTAGTACCCCGAAATAGTGCATTTAGGCCCAAAACACAAGTTTTGCATCTTGTCCGTGCCAAAGGTTAGTGAAATCATCTGAAACACTCCCAAACATCATTTTGGGTCCAATGGACTAGAATGGATGCTTCACAACGTTAGTACCCCGAAATAGTGCTTTTAGGCCCAAAACACAAGTTTTGCATCTTTTTACTTGCTGAAGGTGGGCGAAATGCTCCGAAACACTCCCAAACATCATTTTGGGTCCAATGGACGAGAATGGATGCTTCACAACTTTCTTACCCCGAAATAGTGCATTCAGGCTCGAACACAAGTTTTGTATCTTGTACGTGCCGAAGGTTAGTGAAATCATCTGAAACACTACCAAACATCATTTTGGGTCCAATGGACTAGAATGGATGCTTCACAACGTTAGTACCCCGAAATAGTGCATTTAGGCTCGAACACAAGTTTTGTATCTTGTACGTGCCGAAGGTTAGTGAAATCATCTGAAACACTACCAAACATCATTTTGGGTCCAATGGACTAGAATGGATGCTTCACAACTTTGGTACCCCGAAATAGTGCATTCAGGCTCGAACACAAGTTTTGCATCTTGTACGTGCCGAAGGTTAGTGAAATCATCTGAAACACTCCCAAACATCATTTTGGGTCCAATGGACTAGAATGGATGCTTCACAACGTTAGTACCCCGAAATAGTGCTTTTAGGCCCAAAACACAAGTTTTGCATCTTTTTACTTGCTGAAGGTGGGCGAAATGCTCCGAAACACTCCCAAACATCATTTTGGGTCCAATGGACGAGAATGGATGCTTCACAACTTTCTTACCCCGAAATAGTGCATTCAGGCTCGAACACAAGTTTTGCATCTTGTACGTGCCGAAGGTTAGTGAAATCATCTGAAACACTCCCAAACATCATTTTGGGTCCAATGGACTAGAATGGATGCTTCACAACGTTAGTACCTTGAAATAGTGCATTTAGGCCCAAGACACAAGTTTTGCATCTTTTTACGTGCTGAAGGTTAGCGAAATGCTCTGAAACACTCCCAAACATCATTTTGGGTCCAATGGACTAGAATGGATGCCTCACAACTTTGGTACACCGAAATAGTGCATTCAGCCTCGAACACAAGTTTTGCATCTTGTACGTGCCGAAGGTTAGTGAAATCATCTGAAACACTCCCAAACATCATTTTGGGTCCAAAGGACAAGAATGGATGCTTCACAACGTTAGTACCCTTAAATAATGCATTTAGGCCCAAAACACAAGTTTTGCATCTTGTATGTGCCAAAGGTTAGTGAAATTATCTGAAACACTCCCAAACATCATTTTGGGTCCAATGGACTAGAATGGATGCTTCACAACGTTAGTACCCCGAAATAGTGCATTTAGGCCCAAAACACAAGTTTTGCATCTTTTTACATGCTGAAGGTAGGCGAAATGCTCCGAAACACTCCCAAACATCATTTTGGGTCCAATGGACTAGAATGGATGCTTCACAACTTTGGTACCCCGAAATAGTGCATTCAGGCTCGAACACAAGTTTTGCATCTTGTACGTGCCGAAGGTTAGTGAAATCATCTGAAACACTCCCAAACATCATTTTGGGTCCAATGGACTAGAATGGATGCTTCACAACGTTAGTACCTTGAAATAGTGCATTTAGGCCCAAGACACAAGTTTTGCATCTTTTTACGTGCTGAAGGTTAGCGAAATGCTCTGAAACACTCCCAAACATGATTTTTGGTCCCATGGACTAGAATGGATGCTTCACAACTTTGGTACCCCGAAATAGTGCATTCAGGCTCGAACACAAGTTTAGCATCTTGTACGTGCCGAAGTTAGTGAAATCATCTGAAACACTCCCAAACATCATTTTGGGTCCAATGGACTAGAATGGATGCTTCACAACGTTAGTACCCGAAATAGTGCATTTAGACCCAAAGCACATGTTTTGCGTCTTTTTACGTGCTAAAGGTTAGCGAAATGCTCTGAAACACTCCCAAACATCATTTTGGGTCCAATGGACTAGAATGGATGCTTCACAACTTTGGTACCCCGAAATAGTGCATTCAGCCTCGAACACAAGTTTTGCATCTTGTACGTGCCGAAGGTTAGTGAAATCATCTGAAACACTCCCAAACATCATTTTGGGTCCAATGGACTAGAATGGATGCTTCACAACGTTAGTACCCCGAAATAGTGCATTTAGGCCCAAAACACAAGTTTTGCATCTTGTACGTGCCAAAGGTTAGTGAAATCATCTGAAACGCTCCCAAACATCATTATGGGTCCAATGGACTAGAATGGATGCTTCACAACGTTAGTACCCCGAAATAGTGCATTTAGGCCCAAAACACAAGTTTTGCATCTTTTCACATGCTGAAGGTAGGCGAAATGCTCCGAAACACTCGCAAATATCATTTTGGGTCCAATGGACTAGAATGGATGCTTCACAACTTTGGTACCCCGAAATAGTGCATTCAGGCTCAAACACAAGTTTTGCATCTTGTACGTGCCGAAGGTTAGTGAAATCATCTGAAACACTCCCAAACATCATTTTGGGTCCAATGGACTAGAATGGATGCTTCACAACGTTAGTACCTTGAAATAGTGCATTTAGGCCCAAGACACAAGTTTTGCATCTTTTTACGTGCTGAAGGTTAGCGAAATGCTCTGAAACACTCCCAAACATCATTATGGGTCCAATGGACTAGAATGGATGCTTCACAACGTTAGTACCCCGAAATAGTGCATTTAGGCCCAAAACACAAGTTTTGCATCTTGAACGTGCCAAAGGTTAGTGAAATCATCTGAAACATTCCCAAACATCATTTTCGGTCCAATGGACTAGAATGGATGCTTCACAACGTTAGTACCCGAAATAGTGCATTTAGGCCCAAAACACAAGTTTTGCATCTTTTTACGTGTTGAAGGTTAGCGAAATGCTCTGAAACAGTCCCAAACATCATTTTGGGTCCAATGGACTAGAATGGATGCTTCACAACTTTGGTACCCCGAAATAGTGCATTCAGCCTCGAACACAAGTTTTGCATCTTGTACGTGCCGAAGGTTAGTGAAATCATCCGAAACACTCCCAAACATCATTTTGGGTCCAATGGACTAGAATGGATGCTTCACAACGTTAGTACCCCGAAATAGTGCTTTTAGGCCCAAAACACAAGTTTTGCATCTTTTTACTTGCTGAAGGTGGGCGAAATGCTCCGAAACACTCCCAAACATCATTTTGGGTCCAATGGACGAGAATGGATGCTTCACAACTTTCTTACCCCGAAATAGTGCATTCAGGCTCGAACACAAGTTTTGCATCTTGTACGTGCCGAAGGTTAGTGAAATCATCTGAAACACTCCCAAACATCATTTTGGGTCCAATGGACTAGAATGGATGCTTCACAACGTTAGTACCTTGAAATAGTGCATTTAGGCCCAAGACACAAGTTTTGCATCTTTTTACGTGCTGAAGGTTAGCGAAATGCTCTGAAACACTCCCAAACATCATTTTGGGTCCAATGGACTAGAATGGATGCCTCACAACTTTGGTACACCGAAATAGTGCATTCAGCCTCGAACACAAGTTTTGCATCTTGTACGTGCCGAAGGTTAGTGAAATCATCTGAAACACTCCCAAACATCATTTTGGGTCCAAAGGACAAGAATGGATGCTTCACAACGTTAGTACCCTTAAATAATGCATTTAGGCCCAAAACACAAGTTTTGCATCTTGTATGTGCCAAAGGTTAGTGAAATTATCTGAAACACTCCCAAACATCATTTTGGGTCCAATGGACTAGAATGGATGCTTCACAACGTTAGTACCCCGAAATAGTGCATTTAGGCCCAAAACACAAGTTTTGCATCTTTTTACATGCTGAAGGTAGGCGAAATGCTCCGAAACACTCCCAAACATCATTTTGGGTCCAATGGACTAGAATGGATGCTTCACAACTTTGGTACCCCGAAATAGTGCATTCAGGCTCGAACACAAGTTTTGCATCTTGTATGTGCCGAAGGTTAGTGAAATCATCTGAAACACTCCCAAACATCATTTTGGGTCCAATGGACTAGAATGGATGCTTCACAACGTTAGTACCTTGAAATAGTGCATTTAGGCCCAAGACACAAGTTTTGCATCTTTTTACGTGCTGAAGGTTAGCGAAATGCTCTGAAACACTCCCAAACATGATTTTTGGTCCCATGGACTAGAATGGATGCTTCACAACTTTGGTACCCCGAAATAGTGCATTCAGGCTCGAACACAAGTTTAGCATCTTGTACGTGCCGAAGTTAGTGAAATCATCTGAAACACTCCCAAACATCATTTTGGGTCCAATGGACTAGAATGGATGCTTCACAACGTTAGTACCCGAAATAGTGCATTTAGACCCAAAGCACATGTTTTGCGTCTTTTTACGTGCTAAAGGTTAGCGAAATGCTCTGAAACACTCCCAAACATCATTTTGGGTCCAATGGACTAGAATGGATGCTTCACAACTTTGGTACCCCGAAATAGTGCATTCAGCCTCGAACACAAGTTTTGCATCTTGTACGTGCCGAAGGTTAGTGAAATCATCTGAAACACTCCCAAACATCATTTTGGGTCCAATGGACTAGAATGGATGCTTCACAACGTTAGTACCCCGAAATAGTGCATTTAGGCCCAAAACACAAGTTTTGCATCTTGTACGTGCCAAAGGTTAGTGAAATCATCTGAAACGCTCCCAAACATCATTATGGGTCCAATGGACTAGAATGGATGCTTCACAACGTTAGTACCCCGAAATAGTGCATTTAGGCCCAAAACACAAGTTTTGCATCTTTTCACATGCTGAAGGTAGGCGAAATGCTCCGAAACACTCGCAAATATCATTTTGGGTCCAATGGACTAGAATGGATGCTTCACAACTTTGGTACCCCGAAATAGTGCATTCAGGCTCAAACACAAGTTTTGCATCTTGTACGTGCCGAAGGTTAGTGAAATCATCTGAAACACTCCCAAACATCATTTTGGGTCCAATGGACTAGAATGGATGCTTCACAACGTTAGTACCTTGAAATAGTGCATTTAGGCCCAAGACACAAGTTTTGCATCTTTTTACGTGCTGAAGGTTAGCGAAATGCTCTGAAACACTCCCAAACATCATTATGGGTCCAATGGACTAGAATGGATGCTTCACAACGTTAGTACCCCGAAATAGTGCATTTAGGCCCAAAACACAAGTTTTGCATCTTGAACGTGCCAAAGGTTAGTGAAATCATCTGAAACATTCCCAAACATCATTTTCGGTCCAATGGACTAGAATGGATGCTTCACAACGTTAGTACCCGAAATAGTGCATTTAGGCCCAAAACACAAGTTTTGCATCTTTTTACGTGTTGAAGGTTAGCGAAATGCTCTGAAACACTCCCAAACATCATTTTGGGTCCAATGGACTAGAATGGATGCTTCACAACTTTGGTACCCCGAAATAGTGCATTCAGCCTCGAACACAAGTTTTGCATCTTGTACGTGCCGAAGGTTAGTGAAATCATCCGAAACACTCCCAAACATCATTTTGGGTCCAATGGACTAGAATGGATGCTTCACAACGTTAGTACCCCGAAATAGTGTATTTAGGCCCAAAACACAAGTTTTGCATCTTTTTACATGCTGAAGGTAGGCGAAATGCTCCGAAACACTCCCAAACATCATTTTCGGTCCAATGGACTAGAATGGATGCTTCACAACTTTGGTACCCCGAAATAGTGCATTCAGGCTCGAACACAAGTTTTGCATCTTGTACGTGCCGAAGGTTAGTGAAATCATCTGAAACACTCCCTGTCGGTGTTTTAGACCGGCAACCTACTAAGGGGAGTACCCGAAGTAGATGAATGTGGCCTCGCCGAGATCGGTAACTCGAAGGAAGAGACACGTGGCACACAATTTAGACAGGTTCAGGCCGCGAGGTGCGTAATACCCTACGTCCTGTATGCTGCGTAGCTCTGGATTGATTGGGTACGATTACAAGATGGTGTAATTGTACGCTGTAAGATGAGATTGGATGCTAGAGAAGGGTTCCTGCCTCGCCTTATATAGTCCGGGAGGCAGGGTTACAAGTTGGAGTAGGGAGAGAGTACTAGTCGAGTACGTCTAGGAGTCTTCCATACAGTGCGGGACATGTACAGCTTCCTATCCGAGTACTTCTCCTCCGTAGTCCTTGTGCTCCACGCCATCAGGTGCCGTGTAGCGCAAGCCGGGTAGTCCCAGGGGCCCACCGAGTAGTCGGTCCTGGTACCCACCGAGGTAGTGGGCCCAGGGAGGTCCATACGACAAGCCCCCGAGTACTTTGTAGTCGAGAAGGATAGCTTCAAGTAGTCTTGACGGCCTTAACGAGTAGTCCTCAAGCGTCCCCAAGTACTACAAGTCAAAAGTCCTCAAGAGTAGTCGAAGCATCCCGAGGCTGGAATGTACTCCAGCTGATATCTGAGCAATCTTGAAGTCTTCTTGAGTAGTCCCAAGCGTCCTCGAGCGCTGCCCTCGAAGGTCTTCAAAAATGCCCGTGTTGTCTTGAAGCCGAAGCTGATATGGAAGTGCGATTGCAAAATCGCACTCCATATGGAGTAGCCCCCGAGCCTTAGGCTGAGTTGTAGACTCTGGCTGAGGGTCCATCTGAAGTCTTGGCAAGAATATCCCGAAAAATCCGGAGAGAAAAAACCGAAGGACACGTGGCACGGAGCCCCCGAGCCTTGAGTCGAGTACTTCCTCTCGAATTGAAGGGTCATCTTGTAGAATGTGTCCTGAGATGCTCCTAAGTCTTGTCGCTTCCCAGGTAGTCGAGTAGAAGTAGCCGAGCCCCCGAGGTGAGGCGCGTCGACTAGTAGAATACGAAGAGTCACGCGCGGCCGCTGAGTCAGCCGAGCGCGAACTTATCCACCCGGCCGTTGGAGGGCCGTTTTGACTTATAAATAGAAGCCAAAACCCTTAGGGTTTCCCACCCCTCGCTGCTGTAGCCATTTCGAATAGATCTGCGCACGCCGCCGCTGCTGTAGATCTGAGCGCGCCGCCACCCAGAGCTGCTAGAGTAGCCCCCGAGTGAATGCGCGTCAAGACGCCGTGCACTTGGAGAATGAAGCCATCGCCGTCCAAGAGCGCGAAGACCGCCGGGAAGAAGAGGGGCCGTGACGAGGCCACCGTGGCTGCCGCGGGGGCAGCACCGCTGATGTCTCCACCGCGGCCAGATCCGAGCCGCGAGTGGAAAAAGTCGAAGATGAAGACCGAAGATTTGCTGGCTCTCCTCAACAGCGGATTCATCCGTGAGAAGGAGATGGACAGTTGGAGGGCCGCCGCCGGGGACCCGTACCCCATGGAGAAGAGCGAAGACGAGATCCCGATGTTCACGCGCTTCTCGGAGCGCGGACTCGCGCTTCCGGCCAGCGACTTCTTCAAAGGCCTCCTGGGGTACTACGGCGTCGAGTACCTCAACCTCAACCCCAACGGTATTTTCCATACCGCTGTCTTCGTCCACTTCTGTGAAGCGTTCCTGGGGATCAAGCCCCACTGGATCTTGTTCCGGAAGTTCTTCCGGGTGAAGCCGCTGCCGAGCGCCAGCAACCCGCGAGTAGTTGGTGGAGCAGGAATCCAGATGCGGGAGGACGCCGCCGAGCAGTACCTCTCGTACAAGCTCATCGACTCCAACCAAGACTGGAAGGCGAAATGGTTCTACGTCACGAACCACCACCCCGGGTTGCCGAAGCCGAGCGGGAAACAACCCAAACATCGCGCCTGGTGGAACACGGAGCCCACGATGCAGGAGGGGATCCAGCTCCCCGAGCTGTTGGCGCGCATCAAGGTGCTGAGAGAAGCCGGGCTGAGGGCCGAGCACGTGGCCTTCAGCTTCATGAAGCGCAGGGTGCAGCCACTGATGGCCCGCGACACCCTGGGCTTCGAGTACACCGGCGACGACGACACGTCGCGGATGCCTGGAGGCGAAGTCGACGACGACGACATTGTCGATAGGCTGACGCGCATCTTCAAGGACATGCCACCGTACACGGCGTGCCCTGTCCCGGAGTACTCCGCCGCGCGCCCGCCAAAGGAGGTAAGTAGCCGTACCCCCTAGTCGAGTACCCATTTTTGTGAGTAGTCGCGCTGATGTCTTGTGTCTTGCAGGACGACTTGAAGAAGTTCGTCTCCGAGCCGCAGCCGCCCCCTCAGGAAGTCGAGATCCCAGAGGAGGGAAGAACCAAGGCCAAGGAGCGGCGGGAGGTCGGCGAAGGGGACGACACCGTGGTCGTGGAGGATACATCCGACGAGGACGACGACGAGGAGACGCTGCAGGACCGCTTCCAGCTGCGGTCGAGGTTCAGCCGTCCCGGCCTACCTCACGTGCCCCTCGTGCAAGATCCGCCGGCCAGCCTGGAGGCTAGTCTGGCTGCGCCGCCACGAAAGCCGCGCAACCCCGCCCGCAAGCGGGTGACGAAGAAGTTGAAGGTCTCTGAGACCACGCCTCAAGAGGTAAGACGTCTTGAGTAGTGTAGTCGAGTACTAGTCTCTCGAGTTCACTGATGACTAAGCTTCTAGGTTGCAGGAGGTGCCGCCTACGGAGCCCGTCGATCAGGGCGACGAAGGCGAGTGGGACACGGTGGGGGAACCCGCTGGGAGTCGTAGCCCAGCCCCCACTGTTGAAGAGCTCTTGGCGCAGTTGGAGCGCCAGCCCCCTGCTCCTCAAGGGAGCACGGAGCCCGCAGCCGCTGCTACTGAAGAAGTGGTGGCCGCAGGAGCACAGGAGGGCGCTGCACCGGCTACCGTTGCTGCAGAAGAGGCGACAGCAATGACGGAGGCGCAGGAGGAGGCGCCCGCCGAGGCTGGACTGGTAGACATTGCCAGCATCCTTGGCGCCCCGACCGTGACGATAGTCCGGTCAAGCTTGTAAGTGCTGAGCCTTCCCGAGTAGTACTTGGTGTAGTAGTCGAGCTTGATTGACAACCAATTTGTGTACTTCTGCAGGAAATCAACAGATCTGTCCTGGGAGGGGGATGAGCCCTCTACGGCAGTGGCGGAGGAAGAAGCCGCGCCGCCCGCAGAGGAGTCCACTCCTGCCCCTCAGGCGGAGTCCGAAGCACCGGTTGCTGGAGCTGCGTTGCCCAAGGCCAGCGTGGTCGAAGGTAAGTACTCTGCTGAAGCTTTAGTATTCCCCATAGAGTAGTCGTAGTCGCTAATGCACTTGTCTTCTTCTTGACAGGTGCCGAGGCCGAAGGGAGCGACATCCCCGCGGCGGTGCCCATGCAGAGGTTGACACCACAAGCGCCGGAGGCTGCTGAAGGAGCCCCCGAGCCGATGGAGGAGGCCGCCGAGGAGGCCGCCGTGGCCACCGGAGGAGAGGAGGCCACCGTGCCGCCAGAGGCTGCTCTGGAGGTGGTTGTCCGCTCCCCAAAAATCCAGGACGCAGAGTCCATCCGCACGGCGCCGATGACTGAAGCCGCCGCGAGTAGTCGTGGCGGAGTGGAGTTGCTGGCTGACGACTTGGTGGACCCGGCGACGGTGGCCAGGCACCTGGAGGCGGTCCGCCAGGCTGAACAGTGGATGAAGGTGAGTAGTCTTAACTCCTGAGTAGTCAATCCTCTGTTGTTGAGTACTCATGTGACATGTGTTGTCTGTGCAGGACGTCGTGGAGAGGTCCCGCGAGAAGTCTAGCATGCTGCAAGGCTTCGGCGACGCGGTGCTCCGGGCTGAAGCGCTGGAAGAACAACTCTTGAAGTCGCGGAAGCACGCGGCCGCCATGCAATCCAAGCTTGACGCCGCCTTCGCCAAATATCACAATGACATCCAGGAGATGCAGGCAAAGAGCGACGACTTGGTGCGGAAGAACAAGACACTCCGCAACAAGAAAAAAGGTACGCCACTTGACTTGTTGAGTAGTTGCTGGAGGTCGAGAGGTAGTCTAACCCGCTGCGCCTTGTTGTTTTGCAGAGCTTGAGACCCGGGTGGAGCAGTTGAGGACCTCAGAGACAGACATGAAGTACCTCTTCTACCGGGAGCAGGAGGCCCGCCAGGTACTCGAGCTTGACTATAAGGAACTTGCCTTCGAGTGCGACAAGCACATGGAGCTTCGCATTGCTTCCGATCGTGACCTCGTCAACTGCTACAAATCGTTGCAGAAGCTGAACGAGGACTGCGAGGCGCTGCGGGCCCAGCTGAAGGAACTTGAAGAAGCCGCGCTTCCCATAGCAAGACTCTTGGTGCCTCATCCTGGCGGCCCCAAGATAGCACCACTCGTGGATCGCCTCAAGGAAGCCCCCAGCCGGCTGGCGACGTATGTGAAGCATCTGGCGAGGTCGATCCCGAAGCAGGTGCTGGCCTTCATGAAGTCCTACTTCCCGAAGGCGCCCGTGGAAGTAGTCGCTGGCGGGGTAGCCGCCAACTGTACAGACGAGCAGTATGCGGAGCTGCTGGAGCAGATGGCGCCTATTGCGGAGCAGGTCGCCGAAAAGCGTAACCTCCAGTAGTCCTGTAATAGTTAGCTCATAGTAGTATGTGTACAAAAACATTTGTAATGTAATTGTCCAAGTATTAATGAAAGAAAAGTTCCATCAATGAGTACTCGTAGCCGCGATCTTAGAGTGCGGAGCCCCATCGTGGAGTTGATGCGAGTAGTCGTACTCGGCGGTAGTCCTGTTGAGGGAAGTAGACAGTAAAGAAGTTGATGATCGATCAAACTTTATTACTGAAGAAGTACACCTGGGTGGCCAGGGCCGTAGTTACAGAGTGGTCGCCTGGACCCGGAGGCCGCTTACAGCTAAGTGGTGCTAGGGCGAGTAGCCGCTTACAGCAGTAGATCCGTAGGTAGCCGTGTAGGCTGGATCTTGGAGTACATGGTCTCTTAGTAGACCGCTGCTAGAGTCCTTTGTCGCTCATCGCAGCCCAGGATCCGTAGGTAGCCGCGCGGGCTGGATCCTAGAGAGGAGTAATCCGGAGACTAGTGCCTGGACCCGGAGGCCGCTTACAGCGAAGGAGTAGTCCAGAGACTGGAGCCAGGACCCGGAGGCCGCTTACGGCAGAGGGGTGTTGATGTAGTCGTGTAGACTTGAACCCCGGAGTAGTCGTGTAGACTAGGCGTAGAACCGACAGAGTTGGTCGACGTTCCACGAGTTGTTGATGTCTTCGCCTTCAAGTGTCTGGAGGCGGTAGGAGCCCGGCCCGGTCACCTTTGCAATTGTGAAGGGACCTTCCCAGGGGGAGCTGAGCTTGTGTAGTCCTTCCGTGTTCTGGATACGGCGGAGGACAAGATCACCAACGTTGAAGGAGCGTTCCTTGACGTTGCGATCATGGTAGCGTCGGATACCCTCCAGGTACCTTGCTGATTGGACGAGGGCGGCGCAGCGAGCTTCTTCGAGGCTGTCGATGTCAACTCGTCTGCTGTCTTCAGAAACGCCTTCGTCGTAGTGCTCCACTGCTGGTGAGTTCCATATGACATCAGCAGGGAGGATTGCTTCGGAGCCGTAGACCAGGAAGTAGGGGGATTGCCCCGTTGGCTTGGAAGGCTGAGTACGTAGCCCCCAGAGTGCATTGGGTAGTTCCTTGATCCACTTGCCTCCTTTAGAGTTAGCAGCGTCATGTAGCCGCTTCTTGAGAGCGTCGAGCACCATCCCGTTGGCGCGCTCGACTTGTCCGTGGGCCCGAGGATGGGCGACTGAGACATATCGGACGTCGATCCCGCTGTTCTCGCAGTACTCCCAGAACTGGTGGTTGTTGAAGTTGGAGCCCAGATCTGTGATGATGCGGTGGGGTAGTCCGTAGCGATGCACGAGTTCATCCAAGAAGTCGAGTACTCTGTCAGCCTTGGGGCATGTGACCGGCTTGACCTCGATCCACTTGGTGAACTTGTCGATGGCCACCAATACTCTGTTGAAACCACCTGGCGCAGTTGGCAGTGGCCCAATCATGTCGAGCCCCCAGCAGGCGAAGAGACAGGTTGGCGGTATGGTGACTAGCTTGTAGGCTGGGACGTGTTGCTGCTTGGCGAAGTATTGGCATCCTTGGCACCTTCTGACGAGTTCTTCGGTGTTGCCCAGAGCTGTGGGCCAGTAGAAAGCTCGCCGGAAGGCCTTGCTGACCAGCGTGCGGGAAGACGCGTGGTTGCCGCAGATGCCCTTGTGGATCTCCTCCAAGATGCCTTTCCTTCTTGCCTGGGGACGCACTTCATGAGTACTCCGGAAGATGCGCCCCGCTTGTAAAGCTTGTCTCCGACGAGGACGTAGGACTTGGCACGGCGGATGAGCTGCTCGGCCAAGTTCTTGTCAGAGGGAACCTTCTGCTCGCTGAGGTAGTCGATGAAGGGTTGCCTCCAGTCCACGTCGATCATCATGACCTCCTGTCCGGCCGGTGGGTGCGCTGGGACAGTGGTCGGTGGCGCCTGCTCCGGGATGGATGGCGCGTGAAGCTCGTGAACGAAGACACCCGCTGGTACTTGAGCGCGGGTAGATCCAAGCTTCGACAGGACGTCGCTGCAACGTTGTTGTCGCGGACGATGTGGTGGAACTCGAGACCATAGAACTTGTTCTCGAGCTTGCGGACTTCTAGGCAGTAGGTGTCCATGTTCTCCTTGTTGCGGTCCCAGGACTTGTTGACTTGGTTGATGACCACTGCGGAGTCGCCGTAGACTAGTAGCCGCTTGATGCCCAGTGAAGCCGCGAGGCGGAGCCCGTGTAGGAGAGCTTCGTACTCGGCTTCGTTGTTTGAGACCTTCCAGAAGATCTGCAGGATGTACTTGAGTTGTTCGCCCGTTGGAGAGATCAGGAGTACCCCTGCACCTGCGCCCTCGAGGTTGAGTGAGCCATCAAAGTACATCACCCAATGCTCTAGTCGCACAGTTGGAGTAGGTAGCTGATTCTCCCGCCACTCCGCCATGAAGTCGACTAGCGCCTGCGACTTGATGGCTGTGCGTGGCTTGAAGTCGATGATGAGGGCGCCGAGCTCGACTGCCCACTTGGAGATTCTTCCAGTAGCGTCTTGGTTCCGCAGAATGTCGCCGAGCGGGTAGTCGGTGACGACGGAGATCGAGTACTCCTGGAAGTAGTGTCGTAGCTTCCGCGAGGTGATGAGTACTGCGTATAGGAGCTTCTGCACAGGCTGATAGCGTGCCTTGGACTCTGATAGGACCTTGCTGACGAAGTAGACTGGGCGCTGGACTGGGTAGGCGTGGCCGTCTTCGTGCCGCTCGACGATGATGGCAGTACTGACCACATGAGTAGTCGCAGCGAGGTAGAGCAGTAGCTGCTCGCCTTTGCGAGGAGCCGTGAGGACCGGCGGCTTCGATAGGAAGTCCTTGAGCTGGGCAAGGGCTTGATCCGCCTCTGGAGTCCACACGAACTTCTCTTGGTGCTTGAGTAGTTTGAAGAAGGGGAGCCCCCGTTCTCCAAGCTTCGAGATGAATCTGTTCAGTGCCGCCATGCACCCGGTCAGCTTCTGGACGTCTTTGATGCACGTGGGAGCTTTCATGCTGGTGATGGCGGAGATCTTCTCGGGGTTGGCTTCGATGCCGCATTGGCTGATGATGAAGCCGAGTAGTTTGCCCGAAGGTACGCCGAAGACGCACTTGTTCGGGTTGAGCTTCCAGCGGTACTCGCGCAGGGATGCGAAAGTCTCTACAAGGTCGTCGATGAGGGTACTGGAGTTTCTGGTCTTGACGACCACGTCATCCACGTAGGCTTCGACGTTCTTGTTGAGTTGCTTCTTGAAGCAGGCCTGGATAGCTCGTTGGTAGGTAGCGCCGGCGTTCTTCAACCCGAAGGACATGGTCGTGTAGCAGTACGCGCCAAACGGGGTGATGAACGTGGTCTTCTCCTGGTCTTCTTCCTTGATCGCGATCTGGTGGTACCCGGAGTAGCAGTCGAGGAAGTAGAGCAGGTCGCAGCCCGCCGTGGAGTCGATGACTTGATCGATCCGCGGCAACCGAAGGGGTCCTTGGGGCAGTGCTTGTTGAGGTCGGTGTAGTCGACGCACATCCTCCACTCGTTCGAGTTCTTCTTGCGGACGAGGACAGGGTTGGCGAGCCACTCAGGATGGAAGACTTCTCTGATGACGCCAGCCGCGAGTAGTTTGGCGAGTTCCTTCTTGATGGCGTCCCGTCTGTCGTCGGCAAAGCGTCGGAGGTGTTGTCGCTTGGGGGTGGCCTTAAGATTGACGTTGAGGCAGTGCTCAATCAACTCCCTGGGCACTCCTGGCATGTCCGCTGGCTTCCACGCGAAGATGTCGCGGTTAGCCCGGAGGAAGTTGATGAGCGCGTCTTCCTATTTGGGGTCGAGGCCGGCCCCGATGGTGGTGGTCTTGCTGGAGTCGCCTGTTCCGAGGTCGATCGTCTTGACTAGAACCTCCTCAGCTGGCTGAGGCTTGTTGGCGTTGTCAGACTTCTCCGGGATGTCGAGTTCGCTTGTAGCAAGCTTCTTCGACGCAGCGTAGACCTCCATCATAGCGTTGGGTACTTGATTCATAGAGGTGATCTCCACGGCTTCTGTGTCGCAGTCATGGGAGATCTTCAAGTCCCCTTGAAGAGAGAGTACACCCGCTGGGCTTGGCATCTTGAGTACCAAGTAGGTGTAGTGGGGCACCGCCATGAATTTGGCGATGGCCGGTCTACCGAGGATGGCATGGTAGGAAGTCTCGAAGTCCGCGACCTCGAACTTGATGTACTCGGTACGGTAGTTGTCTCGAGATTCCCCAAAGGTAACTGGCAGGACCACTGAGCCCAGTGGGATTGCCGCGTTACCGGGGACGATACCGTAGAAGGGCGTGTTGCTCTTGGTGAGCATGTGGGTGATGTCGAGCTTCATCTTCTTCAAGGTCTTGGTGAAAAGGACGTTGAGCCCGCTTCCACCGTCGATGAGGACCTTGTTGAGCTTGGAGCCCGCGACCACCGGCTTCGGGACGAGGGGGAACCGTCCTGGTTCGGAGAAGCTGGTCCATTGATCCGCGCGGGAGAAGGTAATGGGTACCTCCGACCACCTGAGAGGGGTCGGGACCGCTGGTTCAATGCTCATGACTTCTCGACGGGTAGCCTTTTGCTCCCGCCTGCCTGGTAGTCCGCCGAAGAGGACGTTGACGGTCTTGTCGGGTTCCTGGAAGTCGTTGTTGTCTCCGTCGTTCTTCTTCTTGCCCTTTTTGTCGTGAGGGTGCGGTGGCTCTGGAGTACCCTTGAGTGCATGCCTGAGTTGGTAGCACTGCTCTGTGGTGTGGTTGCCGTTCAGATGCCACGGGCACTTCTCCTTTAGCAAGTCTTTGAAGCCGCCGAAGTTTTTCTTCGAGTTCTCCTTCGTAGGACGCTGGATAGCCGCGACAGTGTTGTCTAGCTTGCGCTTGCGGTTGGGACCCGAGTAGTTGTTGTTGTTGTTGCGACCGCCTTGGTTCCCGTTGTTGCCGCTGCCGCCGCCCGCGTTCTGCTTGTTCTTGCCACGGATGGCGTCGTACTTGGCGTTCGCCTTGTCTTCTTCATCCACCCAGGACGTGATCATGTCCTTGAGGTGGGGGATGGACTTGGGGCGGCGACGACCGAAGTCTTCAAAGGTGCGGCGGTGGTAGAGGCCGTCTTGGAAGAGGTCGATGACCTCCTTGTCGGTGACGTCGACTACGGTAGCGCTCTTGTCGAAGAAGCGGCGCATGTACTTGCGGAGGGTCTCGCCTTGTTCCTGCTTGACCATGGCCAGGTCCATGCGAGTACCCGATCGGCCCATGGCGCCCGCGAAGTTGCTGGTGAACTGCTCTTTCAGCTGGTCCCACTTGTCGATCGAGTGCTTGTCCAGCGACTCGAGCCATGTGAGTGGAGCTTGGTCCAGGCAGAAGGGGAAGTAGAGGCACTTGGTATCGTTGTTGCCGCCAGCGTTCTCGATGGAGAGGGCGTAGCACCTGAGCCACTGGATGGGGTCCTGCTTCGCGTCGTACTTGGTGATCACCAAAGGCTTGAACTTGTCGGGGAGGAGCAAGTTGCGAAGTCGAGGTGAGAAGGCGGGGAAGCCGCCGCAGCTCCTCAATCTTCTGGCGGGTGTCGTAGCCGCCCTGTGAGGCACCAGAGGCGTGGCTGTTCGTGTGGCCACGGCCACCGCGACTGCCGCCGCCGCCGGCCCTCCTGTTGGCTCCATGGTTGGAGCTTCCGTCGTCGCTGCCGCCACCGTCAGGGTCGCGGCCCCCGCCGCCGGCAGGAGCGCGGTGAGGGACGACCTCGCAGTTGCTGTTGCCACCCTGTGGAGGTCCGCCGGCGTTGGAGCGAGTACGGTTGGGCTGGGCTGGAAGCTCAGCTCGAGTATGGTTGGGTCCGAGGTTGGCGCTGCGACTTGTAGCTTCGTTGTCGCGGTGCCTGGCGGGAGGAGGCTGGTTGACCCTGTTGTCGACCCGCATGAAGTAGGCGTCTTCAGCGAGCTTGGCGATGACCTCCCCAGCGCGAATTCCCTGGGCCTGGCGTGCGATCGCTGTGATCGACATGAGGCATTGCTCAGGGGTAGTGTGTACTCCGCTCTCGACCGCCTCGAGAGCTTCCGCGAGGTTGCGGATGGGGAGATTGTCTCGGAGGCGCCGGCGCCGTTCGCTGCGCTTCCTGTTACGCTCACGTCGAGCGTCTCTGTTGGCGGGGGTCTCGTCTGCTGGTGCATCGGCAGACAGCTCGTCGGAGGAGATGTCTTCAAGGTACTTGTCTTGAGCCGTTCCTGAAGGTCTTGGGGTGTCGCCGGCAGCCATGAAGACTTGGCGATCAGGGGTGCCAAGGCTGGACTCAGAAGCCGCCACCTCAGTTGGTGTGTTTGAGTCAGCCCGGGCTAGCGGTGTTCCCTCCTGGAAAGGGAGCGAGTCGATGTAGGCGACGTAGCGTGAGTCCCCACTTATCAAGTCAGCGGGCTTGCGGTCTGGCCAGTAGACGAATCTCCCGGCCGGTGTGGAGGTTATAACCAGTCCAGAGGCTGGCCCTGATAAGGGATGCTCAGTAGAGTTGTCCTCGGACTCGGGATCCTCTGGGTCCGACCCGAAGTCGAACTCGTATGCAGAATCCGAGTAGAACCCGGAGAGGGGGTTGGAGTCCGAAGCGTGGCCGGGGGCGGTGTCGGAGTCCGAGTTGTACTCGGGTACGGGCTCCTTGCCGGCCCGGCGCGAAGGAGGAGCCTCCTTGCGGGCCTTGCTGAGGATGCGGGGACCACGCGTGGAGCGCTCACAGGGTGGTGGGACCACGTGCGATGGCTGAGTAGCCGGCTCGCATGTGATAGCCCATGGGGACGTCGAGTTCGAGTTGGAAGCGGACTCGAGCTCGAAGTCAGCGTGATGGTTGAAGAGCGAAATTTCGCCGAACTTGCCAGCGAGCTCGCCTGTGACAACTTCTGGAAGCGCCACGAAGCCGGACTTCGGGTTGGGCGGCATGGTGAGGCGGCGTTGGAAAGATCCCGCGCCGTCAGCAGTGCAGACCCAGGCGCCGAACACGAAGGTGTCGCCGCGGTTGAAGGCGACGGTTGGCTTGAAGTAGACAGGAGCCGTCGAGTTCGCCATGTGATCTGGGGCGAGGTCCCCTGCCTGGCGCGCCAGCTGTCGGTGTTTTAGACCGGCAACCTACTAAGGGGAGTACCCGAAGTAGATGAATCTGGCCTCGCTGAGATCGGTAACTCGAAGGAAGAGACACGTGGCACACAATTTAGACAGGTTCGGACCGCGAGGTGCGTAATACCCTACGTCCTGTATGCTGCGTAGCTCTGGATTGATTGGGTACGATTACAAGATGGTGGAATAGTACGCCGTAAGATGAGATTGGATGCTAGAGAAGGGTCCCTGCCTCGCCTTATATAGTCCGGGAGGCAGGGTTACAAGTCGGAGTAGGGAGAGAGTACTAGTCGAGTACGTCTAGGAGTCTTCCATACAGTGCGGGACATGTACAGCTTCCTATCCGAGTACTTCTCCTCCGTAGTCCTTGTGCTCCACGCCATCAGGTGCCGTGTAGCGCAAGCCGGGTAGTCCCAGGGGCCCACCGAGTAGTCGGTCCTGGTACCCACCGAGGTAGTGGGCCCAGAGAGGTCCATTTTGGGTCCAATGGACTAGAATGGATGCTTCACAACGTTAGTACCCGAAATAGTGCATTTAGGCCCAAAACACAAGTTTTGCATCTTTTTACGTGTTGAAGGTTAGCGAAATGCTCTGAAACACTCCCAAACATCATTTTGGGTCCAATGGACTAGAATGGATGCTTCACAACTTTGGTACCCCGAAATAGTGCATTCAGCCTCGAACACAAGTTTTGCATCTTGTACGTGCCGAAGGTTAGTGAAATCATCTGAAACACTCCCAAACATCATTTTGGGTCCAATGGACTAGAATGGATGCTTCACAACGTTAGTACCCCGAAATAGTGTATTTAGGCTCAAAACACAAGTTTTGCATCTTTTTACATGCTGAAGGTAGGCGAAAGGCTCCGAAACACTCCCAAACATAATTTTGGGTCCAATGGACTAGAATGGATGCTTCACAACTTTAGTACCCCGAAATAGTGCATTCAGGCTCGAACACAAGTTTTGCATCTTTTTACATGCTGAACGTAGGTGAAATGCTCTGAAACACTCCCAAACATCATTTTGTGTCCAATGGACTAGAATGGATGCTTCACAACTTTGGTACCCCGAAATAGTGCATTCAGGCTCGAACACAAGTTTTGCATCTTGTACGTGCCGAAGGTTTGTGAAATCATCTGAAACACTCCCAAACATCATTTTGGGTCCAATGGACTAGAATGGATGCTTGACAACGTTAGTACCCCGAAATAGAGCATTTAGGCCCAAAACACAAGTTTTGCATCTTTTTACGTGCTGAAGGTTAGCGAAATGCTCCGAAACACTCCCAAACATCATTTTGGGTCCAATGGACTAGAATGGATGCTTCACAACGTTGGTACCCCGAAATAGTGCATTCAGGCTCGAACACAAGTTTTGCCTCTTGTACGTGCCGAAGGTTAGTGAAATCATCTGAAACACTCACAAACATCATTTTGGGTCCAATGGACTAGAATGGATGCTTCACAACGTTAGTACCCGAAATAGTGCATTTAGTACCAAAACACAAGTTTTGCATCTTGTACGTGCCGAAGGTTAGTGAAATCATCTGAAACACTCCCAAACATCATTTTGGGTCCAATGGACTAGAATGGATGCTTCACAACGTTAGTACCCCGAAATAGTGCATTTAGGCCCAAAACACAAGTTTTGCATCTTTTTACATGCTGAAGGTAGGCGAAAAGCTCCGAAACACTCCCAAACATCATTTTGGGTCCAATGGACTAGAATGGATGCTTCACAACTTTGGTACCCCGAAATAGTGCATTCAGGCTCGAACACAAGTTTTGCATCTTGTACGTGCCGAAGGTTTGTGAAATCATCTGAAACACTCCCAAACATCATTTTGGGTCCAATGGACTAGAATGGATGCTTGACAACGTTAGTACCCCGAAATAGAGCATTTAGGCCCAAAACACAAGTTTTGCATCTTTTTACGTGCTGAAGGTTAGCGAAATGCTCCGAAACACTCCCAAACATCATTTTGGGTCCAATGGACTAGAATGGATGCTTCACAACGTTAGTACCCCGAAATAGTGCATTTAGGCCCAAAACACAAGTTTTGCATCTTTTTACGTGCTGAAGGTTAGCGAAATGCTCTGAAACACTCCCAAACATCATTTTGGGTCCAATGGACTAGAATGGATGCTTCACAACTTTGGTACCCCGAAATAGTGCATTCAGGCTCGAACACAAGTTTTGCATCTTGTACGTGCTGAAGGTTAGTGAAATCATTTGAAACACTCCCAAATATCATTTTGGGTCCAATGGACTAGAATGGATGCTTCACAACTTTGGTACTCTGAAATAGTGCATTCAGGCTCGAACACAAGTTTAGCATCTTGTACGTGCCGAAGGTTAGTGAAATCATCTGAAACACTCCCAAACATCATTTTGGGTCCAATGGACTAAAATGGATGCTTCACAACGTTAGTACCCGAAATAGTGCATTTAGTCCCAAAACACAAGTTTTGCATCTTTTTACTTGTTGAAGGTTAGCGAAATGCTCTGAAACACTCCCAAACATCATTTTGGGTCCAATGGACTAGAATGGATGCTTCACAACTTTGGTACCCCGAAATAGTGCATTCAGCCCCGAACACAAGTTTTGCATCTTGTACGTGCCGAAGGTTAGTGAAATCATCTGAAACACTCCCAAACATCATTTTGGGTCCAATGGCCTAGAATGGATGCTTCACAACGTTAGTACCCCGAAATAGTGTATTTAGGCTCAAAACACAAGTTTTGCATCTTTTTACATGCTGAAGGTAGGCGAAAGGCTCCGAAACACTCCCAAACATCATTTTGGGTCCAATGGACTAGAATGGATGCTTCACAACTTTGGTACCCCGAAATAGTGCATTCAGGCTCGAACACAAGTTTTGCATCTTTTTACATGCTGAACGTAGGCGAAATGCTCCGAAACACTCCCAAACATCATTTTGTGTACAATGGACTAGAATGGATGCTTCACAACTTTGGTACCGCGAAATAGTGCATTCAGGCTCGAACACAAGTTTTGCATCTTGTACGTGGCGAAGGTTTGTGAAATCATCTGAAACACTCCCAAACATCATTTTGGGTCCAATGGACTAGAATGGATGCTTGACAACGTTAGTACCCCGAAATAGTGCATTTAGGCCCAAAACACAAGTTTTGCATCTTTTTACGTGCTGAAGGTTAGCGAAATGCTCCGAAACACTCCCAAACATCATTTTGGGTCCAATGGACTAGAATGGATGCTTCACAACGTTGGTACCCCGAAATAGTGCATTCAGGCTCGAACACAAGTTTTGCCTCTTGTACGTGCCGAAGGTTAGTGAAATCATCTGAGACACTCCCAAACATCATTTTGGGTCCAATGGACTAGAATGGATGCTTCACAACGTTAGTACCCTGAAATAGTGCATTTAGGCCCAAGACACAAGTTTTGCATCTTTTTACGTGCTGAAGGTTAGCGAAATGCTCTGAAATACTCCCAAACATCATTTTGGGTCCAATGGACTAGAATGGATGCTTCACAACGTTAGTACCCCGAAATAGTGCATTTAGGCCCAAAACACATGTTTTGCATCTTGTACGTGCCAAAGGTTAGTGAAATCATCTGAAACACTCCCAAACATCATTTTGGCTCCAATGGACTAGAATGGATGCTTCACAACGTTAGTACCCCAAAATAGTGCATTTAGGCCCAAAACACAAGTTTTGCATCTTTTTACATGCTGAAAGTAGGCGAAATGCTCCGAAACACTCCCAAACATCATTTTCGGTCCAATGGACTCGAATGGATGCTTCACAACTTTGGTACCCCGAAATAGTGCATTCAGGCTCGAACACAAGTTTTGCATCTTGTACGTGCCGAAGGTTAGTGAAATCATCTGAAACACTCCCAAACATCATTTTGGGTCCAATGGACTAGAATGGATGCTCCCCAACGTTAGTACCCCAAAATAGTGCATTTAGGCCCAAAACACAAGTTTTGCATCTTTGTACGTGCTGAAGGTTAGCGAAATGCTCCGAAACACTCCCAAACATCATTTTGGGTCCAATGGACTAGAATGGAAGCTTCACAACGTTAGTACCCCGAAATAGTGCATTTAGGCCCAAAACACAAGTTTTGCATCTTTTTACATGCTGAAGGTAGGCGAAATGCTCTGAAACACTCCCAAACATCATTTTGGGTCCAATGGACTAGAATGGATGCTTCACAACTTTGGTACCCCGAAATAGTGCATTCAGGCTCGAACACAAGTTTTGCATCTTGTACGTGCCGAAGGTTAGTGAAATCATCTGAAACACTCCCAAACATCATTTTGGGTCCAATGGACTAGAATGGATGCTTCACAACTTTGGTACTCTGAAATAGTGCATTCAGGCTCGAACACAAGTTTAGCATCTTGTATGTGCTGAAGGTTAGTGAAATCATCTGAAACACTCCCAAACATCATTTTGGGTCCAATGGACTAGAATGGATGCTTCACAACGTTAGTACCCGAAATAGTGCATTTAGGCCCAAAACACAAGTTTTGCATCTTTTTACGTGTTGAAGGTTAGCGAAATGCTCTGAAACACTCCCAAACATCATTTTGGGTCCAATGGACTAGAATGGATGCTTCACAACTTTGGTACCCCGAAATAGTGCATTCAGCCTCGAACACAAGTTTTGCATCTTGTACGTGCCGAAGGTTAGTGAAATCATCTGAAACACTCCCAAACATCATTTTGGGTCCAATGGACTAGAATGGATGCTTCACAACGTTAGTACCCCGAAATAGTGTATTTAGGCTCAAAACACAAGTTTTGCATCTTTTTACATGCTGAAGGTAGGCGAAAGGCTCCGAAACACTCCCAAACATCATTTTGGGTCCAATGGACTAGAATGGATGCTTCACAACTTTGGTACCCCGAAATAGTGCATTCAGGCTCGAACACAAGTTTTGCATCTTTTTACATGCTGAAGGTAGGCGAAATGCTCTGAAACACTCCCAAACATCATTTTGGGTCCAATGGACTAGAATGGATGCTTCACAACTTTGGTACTCAGAAATAGTGCATTCAGGCTCGAACACAAGTTTTGTATCTTGTACGTGCCGAAGGTTAGTGAAATCATCTGAAACACTCCCAAACATCATTTTGGGTCCAATGGACTAGAATGGATGCTTCACAACGTTAGTACCCCGAAATAGTGCATTTAGGCCCAAAACACAAGTTTTGCATCTTTTTACGTGCTGAAGGTTAGCGAAATGCTCCGAAACACTCCCAAACATCATTTTGGGTCCAATGGACTAGAATGGATGCTTCACAACTTTGGTACCCCAAAATAGTGCATTCAGGCTCGAACACAAGTTTTGCATCTTGTACGTGACGAAGGTTAGTGAAATCATCTGAAACACTCCCAAACATCATTTTGGGTCCAATGGACTAGAATGGATGCTTCACAACTTTGGTACCCCGCAATAGTGCATTCAGGCTCGAACACAAGTTTTGCATCTTGTACGTGCCGAAGGTTAGTGAAATCATCTGAAACACTCCCAAACATCATTTTGGGTCCAATGGACTAGAATGGATGCTTCACAACTTTGGTACTCTGAAATAGTGCATTCAGGCCCAAAACACAAGTTTTGCATCTTGTACGTGCCGAAGGTTAGCGAAATGCTCCGAAACACTCCCAAACATCATTTTGGGTCCAATGGACTAGAATGGATGCTTCACAATGTTAGTACCCCGAAATAGTGCATTTAGGCCCAAAACACAAGTTTTGCATCTTTTTACATGCTGAAGGTAGGCGAAATGCTCTGAAACACTCCCAAACATCATTTGGGGTCCAATGGACTAGAATGGATGCTTCACAACTTTGGTACCCCGAAATAGTGCATTCAGGCTCGAACACAAGTTTTGCATCTTGTACGTGCCGAAGGTTAGTGAAATCATCTGAAACACTCCCAAACATCATTTTGGGTCCAATGGACTAGAATGGATGCTTCACAACTTTGGTACTCTGAAATAGTGCATTCAGGCTCGAACACAAGTTTAGCATCTTGTATGTGCCGAAGGTTAGTGAAATCATCTGAAACACTCCCAAACATCATTTTGGGTCCAATGGACTAGAATGGATGCTTCACAACGTTAGTACCCGAAATAGTGCATTTAGGCCCAAAACACAAGTTTTGCATCTTTTTACGTGCTGAAGGTTAGCGAAATGCTCTGAAACACTCCCAAACATCATTTTGGGTCCAATGGACTAGAATGGATGCTTCACAACTTTGGTACCCCGAAATAGTGCATTCAGGCTCGAACACAAGTTTTGCAGCTTGTACGTGCCGAAGGTTAGTGAAATCATCTGAAACACTCCCAAACATCATTTTGGGTCCAATGGACTAGAATGGATGCTTCACAACGTTAGTACCTTGAAATAGTGCATTTAGGCCCAAGACACAAGTTTTGCATCTTTTTACGTGCTGAAGGTTAGCGAAATGCTCTGAAACACTCCCAAACATCATTTTGGGTCCAATGGACTAGAATGGATGCTTCACAACGTTAGTACCCCGAAATAGTGCATTTAGGCCCAAAACACAAGTTTTGCATCTTGTACGTGCCAAAGGTTAGTGAAATCATCTGAAACACTCCCAAACATCATTATGGGTCCAATGGACTAGAATGGATGCTTCACAACGTTAGTACCCCAAAATAGTGCATTTAGGCCCAAAACACAAGTTTTGCATCTTTTTACATGCTGAAGGTAGGCGAAATGCTCCGAAACACTCCCAAACATCATTTTGGGTCCAATGGACTAGAATGGATGCTCCACAACGTTAGTACCCCAAAATAGTGCATTTAGGCCCAAAACACAAGTTTTGCATCTTTTTACGTGCTGAAGGTTAGTGAAATCATCTGAAACACTCCCAAACATCATTTTGGGTCCAATGGACTAGAATGGATGCTTCACAACGTTAGTACCCCGAAATAGTGCATTTAGGCCCAAAACACAAGTTTTGCATCTTTTTACGTGTTGAAGGTTAGCGAAATGCTCTGAAACACTCCCAAACATCATTTTGGGTCCAATGGACTAGAATGGATGCTTCACAACTTTGGTACCCCGAAATAGTGCATTCAGCCTCGAACACAAGTTTTGCATCTTGTACGTGCCGAAGGTTAGTGAAATCATCTGAAACACTCCCAAACATCATTTTGGGTCCAATGGACTAGAATGGATGCTTCACAACGTTAGTACCCCGAAATAGTGTATTTAGGCTCAAAACACAAGTTTTGCATCTTTTTACATGCTGAAGGTAGGCGAAAGGCTCCGAAACACTCCCAAACATCATTTTGGGTCCAATGGACTAGAATGGATGCTTCACAACTTTGGTACCCCGAAATAGTGCATTCAGGCTCGAACACAAGTTTTGCATCTTTTTACATGCTGAACGTAGGCGAAATGCTCCGAAACACTCCCAAACATCATTTTGTGTCCAATGGACTAGAATGGATGCTTCACAACTTTGGTACCCCGAAATAGTGCATTCAGGCTCGAACACAAGTTTTGTATCTTGTACGTGCCGAAGGTTAGTGAAATCATCTGAAACACTCCCAAACATCATTTTGGGTCCAATGGACTAGAATGGATGCTTGACAACGTTAGTACCCCGAAATAGTGCATTTAGGCCCAAAACACAAGTTTTGCATCTTTTTACGTGCTGAAGGTTAGCGAAATGCTTCGAAACACTCCCAAACATCATTTTGGGTCCAATGGACTAGAATGGATGCTTCACAACGTTGGTACCCCGAAATAGTGCATTCAGGCTCGAACACAAGTTTTGCCTCTTGTACGTGCCGAAGGTTAGTGAAATCATCTGAGACACTCCCAAACATCATTTTGGGTCCAATGGATTAGAATGGATGCTTCACAACGTTAGTACCTTGAAATAGTGCATTTAGGCCCAAGACACAAGTTTTGCATCTTTTTACGTGCTGAAGGTTAGCGAAATGCTCTGAAATACTCCCAAACATCATTTTGGGTCCAATGGACTAGAATGGATGTTTCACAACATTAGTACCCCGAAATAGTGCATTTAGGCCCAAAACACAAGTTTTGCATCTTGTACGTGCCAAAGGTTAGTGAAATCATCTGAAACACTACCAAACATCATTTTGGCTCCAATGGACTAGAATGGATGCTTCACAACGTTAGTACCCCAAAATAGTGCATTTAGGCCCAAAACACAAGTTTTGCATCTTTTTACATGCTGAAGGTAGGCGAAATGCTCCGAAACACTCCCAAACATCATTTTCGGTCCAATGGACTCGAATGGATGCTTCACAACTTTGGTACCCCGAAATAGTGCATTCAGGCTCGAACACAAGTTTTGCATCTTGTACATGCCGAAGGTTAGTGAAATCATCTGAAACACTCCCAAACATCATTTTGGGTCCAATGGACTAGAATGGATGCTTCACAACGTTAGTACCCCAAAATAGTGCATTTAGGACCAAAACACAAGTTTTGCATCTTTGTACGTGCTGAAGGTTAGCGAAATGCTCCGAAACACTCCCAAACATCATTTTGGGTCCAATGGACTAGAATGGATGCTTCACAACGTTAGTACCCCGAAATAGTGCATTTAGGCCCAAAACACAAGTTTTGCATCTTTTTACATGCTGAAGGTAGGCGAAATGCTCTGAAACACTCCCAAACATCATTTTGGGTCCAATGGACTAGAATGGATGCTTCACAACTTTGGTACCCCGAAATAGTGCATTCAGGCTCGAACACAAGTTTTGCATCTTGTACGTGCCGAAGGTTAGTGAAATGCTCTGAAACACTCCCAAACATCATTTTGGGTCCAATGGACTAGAATGGATGCTTCACAACTTTGGTACTCTGAAATAGTGCATTCAGGCTCGAACACAAGTTTTGCATCTTGTCCGTGCATAAGGTTAGTGAAATCATCTGAAACACTCCCAAACATCATTTTGGGTCCAATGGACTAGAATGGATGCTTCACAACGTTAGTACCCGAAATAGTGCATTTAGGCCCAAAACACAAGTTTTGCATCTTTTTACGTGTTGAAGGTTAGCGAAATGCTCTGAAACACTCCCAAACATCATTTTGGGTCCAATGGACTAGAATGGATGCTTCACAACTTTGGTACCCCGAAATAGTGCATTCAGCCTCGAACACAAGTTTTGCATCTTGTACGTGCCGAAGGTTAGTGAAATCATCTGAAACACTCCCAAACATCATTTTGGGTCCAATGGACTAGAATGGATGCTTCACAACGTTAGTACCCCGAAATAGTGTATTTAGGCTCAAAACACAAGTTTTGCATCTTTTTACATGCTGAAGGTAGGCGAAAGGCTCCGAAACACTCCCAAACATCATTTTGGGTCCAATGGACTAGAATGGATGCTTCACAACTTTGGTACCCCGAAATAGTGCATTCAGGCTTGAACACAAGTTTTGCATCTTTTTACATGCTGAACGTAGGCGAAATGCTCCGAAACACTCCCAAACATCATTTTGTGTCCAATGGACTAGAATGGATGCTTCACAACTTTGGTACCCCGAAATAGTGCATTCAGGCTCGAACACAAGTTTTGTATCTTGTACGTGCCGAAGGTTAGTGAAATCATCTGAAACACTACCAAACATCATTTTGGGTCCAATGGACTAGAATGGATGCTTGACAACGTTAGTACCCCGAAATAGTGCATTTAGGCCCAAAACACAAGTTTTGCATCTTTTTACGTGCTGAAGGTTAGCGAAATGCTCCGAAACACTCCCGAACATCATTTTGGCTCCAATGGACTACAATGGATGCTTCACAACGTTAGTACCCCGAAATAGTGCATTTCGGCCCAAAACAGAAGTTTTTCATCTTTTTACATGCTGAAGGTAGGCGAAATGCTCCGAAACACTCCCAAACATCATTTTCGGTCCAATGGACTCGAATGGATGCTTCACAACTTTGGTACCCCGAAATAGTGCATTCAGGCTCGAACACAAGTTTTGCATCTTGTACGTGCCGAAGGTTAGTGAAATCATCTGAAACACTCCCAAACATCATTTTGGGTCCAATGGACTAGAATGGATGCTCCACAACGTTAGTACCCCAAAATAGTGCATTTAGGCCCAAAACACAAGTTTTGCATCTTTGTACGTGCTGAAGGTTAGCGAAATGCTCCGAAACACTCCCAAACATCATTTTGGGTCCAATGGACTAGAATGGATGCTTCACAATGTTAGTACCCCGAAATAGTGCATTTAGGCCCAAAACACAAGTTTTGCAACTTTTTACATGCTGAAGGTAGGCGAAATGCTCTGAAACACTCCCAAACATCATTTGGGGTCCAATGGACTAGAATCGATGCTTCACAACTTTGGTACCCCGAAATAGTGCATTCAGGCTCGAACACAAGTTTTGCATCTTGTACGTGCCGAAGGTTATTGAAATCATCTGAAACACTCCCAAACATCATTTTGGGTCCAATGGACTAGAATGGATGCTTCACAACTTTGGTACTCTGAAATAGTGCATTCAGGCTCGAACACAAGTTTAGCATCTTGTATGTGCCGAAGGTTAGTGAAATCATCTGAAACACTCCCAAACATCATTTTGGGTCCAATGGACTAGAATGGATGCTTCACAACGTTAGTACCCGAAATAGTGCATTTAGGCCCAAAACACAAGTTTTGCATCTTTTTACGTGCTGAAGGTTAGCGAAATGCTCCGAAACACTCCCAAACATCATTTTGGGTCCAATGGACTAGAATGGATGCTTCACAACGTTGGTACCCCGAAATAGTGCATTCAGGCTCGAACACAAGTTTTGCCTCTTGTACGTGCCGAAGGTTAGTGAAATCATCTGAGACACTCCCAAACATCATTTTGGGTCCAATGGACTAGAATGGATGCTTCACAACGTTAGTACCTTGAAATAGTGCATTTAGGCCCAAGACACAAGTTTTGCATCTTTTTACGTGCTGAAGGTTAGCGAAATGCTCTGAAATACTCCCAAACATCATTTTGGGTCCAATGGACTAGAATGGATGCTTCACAACGTTAGTACCCCGAAATAGTGCATTTAGGCCCAAAACACAAGTTTTGCATCTTGTACGTGCCAAAGGTTAGTGAAATCATCTGAAACACTCCCAAACATCATTTTGGCTCCAATGGACTAGAATGGATGCTTCACTACGTTAGTACCCCAAAATAGTGCATTTAGGCCCAAAACACAAGTTTTGCATCTTTTTACATGCTGAAGGTAGGCGAAATGCTCCGAAACACTCCCAAACATCATTTTGGGTCCAATGGACTAGAATGGATGCTCCACAACGTTAGTACCCCAAAATAGTGCATTTAGGCCCAAAACACAAGTTTTGCATCTTTGTACGTGCTGAAGGTTAGCGAAATGCTCCGAAACACTCCCAAACATCATTTTGGGTCCAATGGACTAGAATGGATGCTTCACAACGTTAGTACCCCGAAATAGTGCATTTAGGCCCAAAACACAAGTTTTGCATCTTTTTACATGCTGAAGGTAGGCGAAATGCTCTGAAACACTCCCAAACATCATTTTGGGTCCAATGGACTAGAATGGATGCTTCACAACTTTGGTACCCCGAAATAGTGCATTCAGGCTCGAACACAAGTTTTGCATCTTGTACGTGCCGAAGGTTAGTGAAATCATCTGAAACACTCCCAAACATCATTTTGGGTCCAATGGACTAGAATGGATGCTTCACAACGTTAGTACCCCGAAATAGTGCATTTAGGCCCAAAACACAAGTTTTGCATCTTGTCCGTGCATAAGGTTAGTGAAATCATCTGAAACACTCCCAAACATCATTTTGGGTCCAATGGACTAGAATGGATGCTTCACAACGTTAGTACCCCGAAATAGTGCTTTTAGGCCCAAAACACAAGTTTTGCATCTTTTTACTTGCTGAAGGTAGGCGAAATGCTCTGAAACACTCCCAAACATCATTTTGGGTCCAATGGACGAGAATGGATGCTTCACAACTTTTTTACCCCGAAATAGTGCATTCAGGCTCGAACACAAGTTTTGCATCTTGTACGTACCGAAGGTTAGTGAAATCATCTGAAACACTCCCAAACATCATTTTGGGTCCAATGGACTAGAATGGATGCTTCACAACGTTAGTACCTTGAAATAGTGCATTTAGGCCCAAGACACAAGTTTTGCATCTTTTTACGTGCTGAAGGTTAGCGAAATGCTTTGAAACACTCCCAAACATCATTTTGGGTCCAATGGACTAGAATGGATGCTTCACAACTTTGGTACTCTGAAATAGTGCATTCAGGCTCGAACACAAGTTTAGCATCTTGTACGTGCCGAAGGTTAGTGAAATCATCTGAAACACTCCCAAACATCATTTTGGGTCCAATGGACTAGAATGGATGCTTCACAACGTTAGTACCCGAAATAGTGCATTTAGGCCCAAAACACAAGTTTTGCATCTTTTTACGTGTTGAAGGTTAGCGAAATGCTCTGAAACACTCCCAAACATCATTTTGGGTCCAATGGACTAGAATGGATGCTTCACAACTTTGGTACCCCGAAATTGTGCATTCAGCCTCGAACACAAGTTTTGCATCTTGTACGTGCCGAAGGTTAGTGAAATCATCTGAAACACTCCCAAACATCATTTTGGGTCCAATGGACTAGAATGGATGCTTCACAACGTTAGTACCCCGAAATAGTGTATTTAGGCCCAAAACACAAGTTTTGCATCTTTTTACATGCTGAAGGTAGGCGAAATGCTCCGAAACACTCCCAAACATCATTTTGGGTCCAATGGACTAGAATGGATGCTTCACAACTTTGGTACCCCGAAATAGTACATTCAGGCTCGAACACAAGTTTTGCATCTTGTACGTGCCGAAGGTTAGTGAAATCATCTGAAACACTCCCAAACATCATTTTGGGTCCAATGGACTAGAATGGATGCTTCACAACGTTAGTACCCCGAAATAGTGCATTTAGGCCCAAAACACAAGTTTTGCATCTTGTCCGTGCCAAAGGTTAGTGAAATCATCTGAAACACTCCCAAATATCATTTTGGGTCCAATGGACTAGAATGGATGCTTCACAACGTTAGTACCCCGAAATAGTGCTTTTAGGCCCAAAACACAAGTTTTGCATCTTTTTACTTGCTGAAGGTAGGCGAAATGCTCTGAAACACTCCCAAACATCATTTTGGGTCCAATGGACGAGAATGGATGCTTCACAACTTTTTTACCCTGAAATAGTGCATTCAGGCTCGAACACAAGTTTTGCATCTTGTACGTGCCGAAGGTTAGTGAAATCATCTGAAACACTCCCAAACATCATTTTGGGTCCAATGGACTAGAATGGATGCTTCACAACGTTAGTACCTTGAAATAGTGCATTTAGGCCCAAGACACAAGTTTTGCATCTTTTTACGTGCTGAAGGTTAGCGAAATGCTTTGAAACACTCCCAAACATCATTTTGGGTACAATTGACTAGAATGGATGCTTCACAACTTTGGTACTCTGAAATAGTGCATTCAGGCTCGAACACAAGTTTAGCATCTTGTACGTGCCGAAGGTTAGTGAAATCATCTGAAACACTCCCAAACATCATTTTGGGTCCAATGGACTAGAATGGATGCTTCACAACGTTAGTACCCGAAATAGTGCATTTAGGCCCAAAACACAAGTTTTGCATCTTTTTACGTGTTGAAGGTTAGCGAAATGCTCTGAAACACTCCCAAACATCATTTTGGGTCCAATGGACTAGAATGGATGCTTCACAACTTTGGTACCCCGAAATAGTGCATTCAGCCTCGAACACAAGTTTTGCATCTTGTACGTGCCGAAGGTTAGTGAAATCATCTGAAACACTCCCAAACATCATTTTGGGTCCAATGGACTAGAATGGATGCTTCACAACGTTAGTACCCCGAAATCGTGTATTTAGGCCCAAAACACAAGTTTTGCATCTTTTTACATGCTGAAGGTAGGCGAAATGCTCCGAAACACTCCCAAACATCATTTTGGGTCCAATGGACTAGAATGGATGCTTCACAACTTTGGTACCCCGAAATAGTACATTCAGGCTCGAACACAAGTTTTGCATCTTGTACGTGCCGAAGGTTAGTGAAATCATCTGAAACACTCCCAAACATCATTTTGGGTCCAATGGACTAGAATGGATGCTTCACAACGTTAGTACCCCGAAATAGTGCATTTAGGCCCAAAACACAAGTTTTGCATCTTGTCCGTGCCAAAGGTTAGTGAAATTATCTGAAACACTCCCAAACATCATTTTGGGTCCAATGGACTAGAATGGATGCTTCACAACGTTAGTACCCCAAAATAGTGCTTTTAGGCCCAAAACACAAGTTTTGCATCTTTTTACTTGCTGAAGGTAGGCGAAATGCTCCGAAACACTCCCAAACATCATTTTGGGTCCAATGGACGAGAATGGATGCTTCACAACTTTTTTACCCCGAAATAGTGCATTCAGGCTCGAACACAAGTTTTGCATCTTGTACGTGCCAAAGGTTAGTGAAATCATCTGAAACACTCCCAAACATCATTTTGGGTCCAATGGACTAGAATGGATGCTTGACAACGTTAGTACCCCGAAATAGTGCATTTAGGCCCAAAACACAAGTTTTGCATCTTTTTACGTGCTGAAGGTTAGCGAAATGCTCCGAAACACTCCCAAACATCATTTTGGGTCCAATGGACTAGAATGGATGCTTCACAACGTTAGTACCCCGAAATAGTGCATTTAGGCCCAAAACACAAGTTTTGCATCTTGTCCGTGCATAAGGTTAGTGAAATCATCTGAAACACTCCCAAACATCATTTTGGGTCCAATGGACAAGAATGGATGCTTCACAACGTTAGTACCCCGACATAGTGCTTTTAGGCCCAAAACACAAGTTTTGCATCTTTTTACTTGCTGAAGGTAGGCGAAATGCTCTGAAACACTCCCAAACATCATTTTGGGTCCAATGGACGAGAATGGATGCTTCACAACTTTTTTACCCCGAAATAGTGCATTCAGGCTCGAACACAAGTTTTGCATCTTGTACGTACCGAAGGTTAGTGAAATCATCTGAAACACTCCCAAACATCATTTTGGGTCCAATGGACTAGAATGGATGCTTCACAACGTTAGTACCTTGAAATAGTGCATTTAGGCCCAAGACACAAGTTTTGCATCTTTTTACGTGCTGAAGGTTAGCGAAATGCTTTGAAACACTCCCAAACATCATTTTGGGTCCAATGGACTAGAATGGATGCTTCACAACTTTGGTACTCTGAAATAGTGCATTCAGGCTCGAACACAAGTTTAGCATCTTGTACGTGCCGAAGGTTAGTGAAATCATCTGAAACACTCCCAAACATCATTTTGGGTCCAATGGACTAGAATGGATGCTTCACAACGTTAGTACCCGAAATAGTGCATTTAGGCCCAAAACACAAGTTTTGCATCTTTTTACGTGTTGAAGGTTAGCGAAATGCTCTGAAACACTCCCAAACATCATTTTGGGTCCAATGGACTAGAATGGATGCTTCACAACTTTGGTACCCCGAAATTGTGCATTCAGCCTCGAACACAAGTTTTGCATCTTGTACGTGCCGAAGGTTAGTGAAATCATCTGAAACACTCCCAAACATCATTTTGGGTCCAATGGACTAGAATGGATGCTTCACAACGTTAGTACCCCGAAATAGTGTATTTAGGCCCAAAACACAAGTTTTGCATCTTTTTACATGCTGAAGGTAGGCGAAATGCTCCGAAACACTCCCAAACATCATTTTGGGTCCAATGGACTAGAATGGATGCTTCACAACTTTGGTACCCCGAAATAGTACATTCAGGCTCGAACACAAGTTTTGCATCTTGTACGTGCCGAAGGTTAGTGAAATCATCTGAAACACTCCCAAACATCATTTTGGGTCCAATGGACTAGAATGGATGCTTCACAACGTTAGTACCCCGAAATAGTGCATTTAGGCCCAAAACACAAGTTTTGCATCTTGTCCGTGCCAAAGGTTAGTGAAATCATCTGAAACACTCCCAAATATCATTTTGGGTCCAATGGACTAGAATGGATGCTTCACAACGTTAGTACCCCGAAATAGTGCTTTTAGGCCCAAAACACAAGTTTTGCATCTTTTTACTTGCTGAAGGTAGGCGAAATGCTCTGAAACACTCCCAAACATCATTTTGGGTCCAATGGACGAGAATGGATGCTTCACAACTTTTTTACCCTGAAATAGTGCATTCAGGCTCGAACACAAGTTTTGCATCTTGTACGTGCCGAAGGTTAGTGAAATCATCTGAAACACTCCCAAACATCATTTTGGGTCCAATGGACTAGAATGGATGCTTCACAACGTTAGTACCTTGAAATAGTGCATTTAGGCCCAAGACACAAGTTTTGCATCTTTTTACGTGCTGAAGGTTAGCGAAATGCTTTGAAACACTCCCAAACATCATTTTGGGTACAATTGACTAGAATGGATGCTTCACAACTTTGGTACTCTGAAATAGTGCATTCAGGCTCGAACACAAGTTTAGCATCTTGTACGTGCCGAAGGTTAGTGAAATCATCTGAAACACTCCCAAACATCATTTTGGGTCCAATGGACTAGAATGGATGCTTCACAACGTTAGTACCCGAAATAGTGCATTTAGGCCCAAAACACAAGTTTTGCATCTTTTTACGTGTTGAAGGTTAGCGAAATGCTCTGAAACACTCCCAAACATCATTTTGGGTCCAATGGACTAGAATCGATGCTTCACAACTTTGGTACCCCGAAATAGTGCATTCAGCCTCGAACACAAGTTTTGCATCTTGTACGTGCCGAAGGTTAGTGAAATCATCTGAAACACTCCCAAACATCATTTTGGGTCCAATGGACTAGAATGGATGCTTCACAACGTTAGTACCCCGAAATCGTGTATTTAGGCCCAAAACACAAGTTTTGCATCTTTTTACATGCTGAAGGTAGGCGAAATGCTCCGAAACACTCCCAAACATCATTTTGGGTCCAATGGACTAGAATGGATGCTTCACAACTTTGGTACCCCGAAATAGTACATTCAGGCTCGAACACAAGTTTTGCATCTTGTACGTGCCGAAGGTTAGTGAAATCATCTGAAACACTCCCAAACATCATTTTGGGTCCAATGGACTAGAATGGATGCTTCACAACGTTAGTACCCCGAAATAGTGCATTTAGGCCCAAAACACAAGTTTTGCATCTTGTCCGTGCCAAAGGTTAGTGAAATCATCTGAAACACTCCCAAACATCATTTTGGGTCCAATGGACTAGAATGGATGCTTCACAACGTTAGTACCCCGAAATAGTGCTTTTAGGCCCAAAACACAAGTTTTGCATCTTTTTACTTGCTGAAGGTAGGCGAAATGCTCCGAAACACTCCCAAACATCATTTTGGGTCCAATGGACGAGAATGGATGCTTCACAACTTTTTTACCCCGAAATAGTGCATTCAGGCTCGAACACAAGTTTTGCATCTTGTACGTGCCAAAGGTTTGTGAAATCATCTGAAACACTCCCAAACATCATTTTGGGTCCAATGGACTAGAATGGATGCTTGACAACGTTAGTACCCCGAAATAGTGCATTTAGGCCCAAAACACAAGTTTTGCATCTTTTTACGTGCTGAAGGTTAGCGAAATGCTCCGAAACACTCCCAAACATCATTTTGGGTCCAATGGACTAGAATGGATGCTTCACAACGTTGGTACTCCGAAATAGTGCATTCAGGCTCAAACACAAGTTTTGCATCTTGTACGTGCCGAAGGTTAGTGAAATCATCTGAAACACTCCCAAACATCATTTTGGGTCCAATGGACTAGAATGGATGCTTCACAACGTTAGTACCTTGAAATAGTGCATTTAGGCCCAAGACACAAGTTTAGCATCTTTTTACGTGCTGAAGGTTAGCGAAATGCTCTGAAACACTCCCAAACATCATTTTGGGTCCAATGGACTAGAATGGATGCTTCACAACGTTAGTACCCCGAAATAGTGCATTTAGGCCCAAAACACAAGTTTTGCATCTTGTACGTGCCAAAGGTTAGTGAAATCATCTGAAACACTCCCAAACATCATTTTGGCTCCAATGGACTAGAATGGATGCTTCACAACGTTAGTACCCCGAAATAGTGCATTTAGGCCCAAAACACAAGTTTTGCATCTTTCTACATGCTGAAGGTAGGCGAAATGCTCCGAAACACTCCCAAACATCATTTTCGGTCCAATGGACTAGAATGGATGCTTCACAACTTTGGTACCCCGAAATAGTGCATTCAGGCTCGAACATAAGTTTTGCATCTTGTACGTGCCGAAGGTTAGTGAAATCATCTGAAACACTCCCAAACATCATTTTGGGTCCAATGGACTAGAATGGATGCTCCACAACGTTAGTACCCCGAAATAGTGCATTTAGGCCCAAAACACAAGTTTTGCATCTTTGTACGTGCTGAAGGTTAGCGAAATGCTCCGAAACACTCCCAAACATCATTTTGGGTCCAATGGAGTAGAATGGATGCTTCACAACGTTAGTACCCCGAAATAGTGCATTTAGGCCCAAAACACAAGTTTTGCATCTTTTTACATGCTGAAGGTAGGCGAAATGCTCCGAAACACTCCCAAACATCATTTTGGGTCCAATGGACTAGAATGGATGCTTCACAACTTTGGTACCCCGAAATAGTGCATTCAGGCTCGAACACAAGTTTTGCATCTTGTACGTGCCGAAGGTTAGTGAAATCATCTGAAACACTCCCAAACATCATTTTGGGTCCAATGGACTAGAATGGATGCTTCACAACGTTAGTACCCCGTAATAATGCTTTTAGGCCCAAAACACAAGTTTTGCATCTTTTTACTTGCTGAAGGTAGGCGAAATGCTCCGAAACACTCGCAAACATCATTTTGGGTCCAATGGACGAGAATGGATGCTTCACAACTTTTTTACCCCGAAATAGTGCATTCAGGCTCGAACACAAGTTTTGCAGCTTGTACGTGCCGAAGGTTAGTGAAATCATCTGAAACACTCCCAAACATCATTTTGGGTCCAATGGACTAGAATGGATGCTTCACAACGTTAGTACCTTGAAATAGTGCATTTAGGCCCAAGACACAAGTTTTGCATCTTTTTACGTGCTGAAGGTTAGCGAAATGCTTTGAAACACTCCCAAACATCATTTTGGGTCCAATGGACTAGAATGGATGCTTCACAACTTTGGTACTCTGAAATAGTGCATTCAGGCTCGAACACAAGTTTAGCATCTTGTACGTGCCGAAGGTTAGTGAAATCATCTGAAACACTCCCAAACATCATTTTGGGTCCAATGGACTAGAATGGATGCTTCACAACGTTAGTACCCGAAATAGTGCATTTAGGCCCAAAACACAAGTTTTGCATCTTTTTACGTGTTGAAGGTTAGCGAAATGCTCTGAAACACTCCCAAACATCATTTTGGGTCCAATGGACTAGAATGGATGCTTCACAACTTTGGTACCCCGAAATAGTGCATTCAGCCTCGAACACAAGTTCTGCATCTTGTACGTGCCGAAGGTTAGTGAAATCATCTGAAACACTCCCAAACATCATTTTGGGTCCAATGGACTAGAATGGATGCTTCACAACGTTAGTACCCCGAAATAGTGTATTTAGGCCCAAAACACAAGTTTTGCATCTTTTTACATGCTGAAGGTAGGCGAAATGCTCCGAAACACTCCCAAACATCATTTTGGGTCCAATGGACTAGAATGGATGCTTCACAACTTTGGTACCCCGAAATAGTGCATTCAGGCTCGAACACAAGTTTTGCATCTTTTTACTTGCTGAAGGTAGGCGAAATGCTCCGAAACACTCCCAAACATCATTTTGGGTCCAATGGACTAGAATGGATGCTTCACAACTTTGGTACCCCGAAAAAGTGCATTCAGGCTCGAACACAAGTTTTGCATCTTGTACGTGCCGAAGGTTAGTGAAATCATCTGAAACACTCCCAAACATCATTTTGGGTCCAATGGACTAGAATGGATGCTTGACAACGTTAGTACCCCGAAATAGTGCATTTAGGCCCAAAACACAAGTTTTGCATCTTTTTACGTGCTGAAGGTTAGCGAAATGCTCCGAAACACTCCCAAACATCATTTTGGGTCCAATGGACTGGAATGGATGCTTCACAACGTTGGTACCCCGAAATAGTGCATTCAGGCTCGAACACAAGTTTTGCATCTTGTACGTGCCGAAGGTTAGTGAAATCATCTGAAACACTCCCAAACATCATTTTGGGTCCAATGGACTAGAATGGATGCTTCACAACGTTAGTACCTTGAAATAGTGCATTTAGGCCCAAGACACAAGTTTTGCATCTTTTTACGTGCTGAAGGTTAGCGAAATGCTCTGAAACACTCCTGTTGACGGTGATTTTCCGTCAACCTAGAGTACTTGTTATACATTGGTTTCGGTTATGATTTGCAACTAACCCGCCACTAGGCATACTAATGATGTAACAAGTTCACACTTGCATGTCGATTTTGGAGTTTGTTGTTTACACAGGAAATTAACGTTAAAGAGGAGACTTTCGGGATAAGTTCATCACGCACTTCAAGAGAAGATCATGAAGCCCGTCACAAGTCAAGACACGAAGTGAACAAGACTCCAAACAACCCAAGGACCGAAGAATCAACACGCAAAACTCCGGGGACTTGGATGTTTACCAACGAGATCAACTTAGCCCGAGAGATATTCTCGCAGCTCAGGACAGCATGATCTTTCGGTACAGATTCGGAGACTTAAAAGGTCTTTAATGGCAAAAGTTTGACTACTAAAGTTGTGGGCCTCGACGATACCTTCGATTTGGACATGTGGAAGGCCCAATTCGGATAAGGGAGCTAGGAGATATAGCCCCCGAAATCAGAACAGATTATCTTCCAAGGCCGATTTGGAGATCTTATCTTCGTTTTTAAGGAAAGAAATGAATACCAAAGTTGAAGATAATTTCGTGGCACACAACCTGGACACCGAATTTGCATTATTTGGAGTTCGTACGTGGGAGATATGGCCCTGGCAAGGAAGGACTGCGAATCAGGAAAATCTGGCTGATTTTATGGAAACCAAGTTTGCTTCTCTCCCAAGGAGGATCTCGTGCAAGGCAAGGTGGAGCACGCCCAAAGGCACCCCAAGGACATAAATACAACCCCCTAGGCGCCCCAAGATGGTTACCCATCGAACAAATCATCCTACCGACGCCAATCACCAGAAAACCGCCGCCGCAAGATGAGGGAGAGAGTTAGATGAGCTCGTCGCAAGGATCAACGCCGGCGGAGAGAAGGAAGCAAGAGGAGGACTCCAAGCCGTTGGCCTAGGGGTGTTCCCAAGCTCCATCGCCGCCATCTTCATCGACGACGTTCTCCGGAGTCTCCATCACCCCTATGTGCTTCAATCCGTGTAAGATGATGGGGTAATGTCTCCGTTCATCCCTAGGATTAGATGGATACATGCTATGTGATCGCTACTTGATTCGTGGTTTCAATCTATTGTTTTCATGTTGATGATGCTTTGATGATTAAGGTAGGCCACCGTGTTTTTCGGGCGTATGATATCCGCTACTCACATAGATTCCATAAACATACCGTGTCCATCATAGGTCTAGTCACGAATACCTTCGCGTAGTGACAGTACGAGAGGAGGGAAAGGGCGAAACCGTGGTCACAACCCCCGGTAGATTGGTTTACCGCTTTCGTGTAGTAGATGCATACCATGTTATCCTAGATCCTAGGGAGGGAACGCTTATCTTTCTTGCTCACTCTCTTGTGTGCACCCCTTTACCATCTAGTTTAAACCTAGATTTGTTTGATCAACTTAACTTAGATTAACTTAGATTAGATTGTCTTTACTTTTAGATTAATACTCTCTTTAAAGGTTTCCTTAGTCAACTAGATTAGTACTTGGTTAAGCGCTAGTAATCCCCTTGCTCCGCGGATTGACAAGAACCTTGGGAATCCCGTGGTGAAAAAGGTGTAGGTCCGTACGCTTGCGGATCGTAGGTGGATACGAGTTTTATCCGTCAACAACTCCCAAACATCATTTTGGGTCCAATGGACTAGAATGGATGCTTCACAACGTTAGTACCCCGAAATAGTGCATTTAGGCCCAAAACACAAGTTTTGCATCTTGTACGTGCCAAAGGTTAGTGAAATCATCTGAAACACTCCCAAACATCATTTTGGCTCCAATGGACTAGAATGGATGCTTCACAACTTTAGTACCCCGAAATAGTGCATTTAGGCCCAAAACACAAGTTTTGCATCTTTTTACATGCTGAAGGTAGGCGAAATGCTCCGAAACACTCCCAAACATCATTTTCGGTCCAATGGACTAGAATGGATGCTTCACAACTTTGGTACCCCGAAATAGTGCATTCAGGCTCGAACACAAGTTTTGCATCTTGTACGTGCCGAAGGTTAGTGAAATCATCTGAAACACTCCCAAACATCATTTTGGGTCCAATGGACTAGAATGGATGCTCCACAACGTTAGTACCCCGAAATAGTGCATTTAGGCCCAAAACACAAGTTTTGCATCTTTGTACGTGCTGAAGGTTAGCGAAATGCTCCGAAACACTCCCAAACATCATTTTGGGTCTAATGGACTAGAATGGATGCTTCACAATGTTAGTACCCCGAAATAGTGCATTTAGGCCCAAAACACAAGTTTTGCATCTTTTTACATGCTGAAGGTAGGCGAAATGCTCTGAAACACTCCCAAACATCATTTTGGGTCCAATGGACTAGAATGGATGCTTCACAACTTTGGTACCCCGAAATAGTGCATTCAGGCTCGAACACAAGTTTTGCATCTTGTACGTGCCGAAGGTTAGTGAATGTCGTATGGACCTCCCGGGGCCCACTACCTCGGTGGGTACCAGGACCGACTACTCGGTGGGCCCCTGGGACTACCCGGCTTGCGCTGCACGGCACCTGATGGCGTGCAGCACAAGGACTACAGGGGAGAAGTACTCGGTTAGGAAGCTGTACATGTCCCGCACTGTATGGAAGACTCCTAGACGTACTCGACTAGTACTCTCTCCCTACTCCGACTTGTAACCCTGCCTCCCGGACTATATAAGGCGAGGCAGGGACCCCTCTCTAGACATCTCATCTCACGGCGTACAATTACACCACCTTGTAATCGTAGCCAATCAATCCAGAGCTACGCAGCATACAGGACGTAGGGTATTACGCACCTCGCGGCCCGAACCTGTCTAAATTGTGTGCCACGTGTCTCTTCCTTCGAGTTACCGATCTCGGCGAGGCCACATTCATCTACTTCGGGTACACCCCTTAGTAGGTTGCCGGTCTAAAACACCGACAGCTGGCGCGCCAGGTAGGGGCTCTCGCCCGAGATCACATGGCGAACTCGACAGCTCCTGTCTACTTCAAGCCAACCGTCGCCTTCAACCGCGGCGACACCTTCGTTTTCGGCGCTTGGGTCTGCACTGCTGACGGCGCGGGATCCTTCCAGCGCCGCCTCACCATGCCGCCCAACCCGGAGACCGGCTTCGTGATGCTTCCTGAAGTTGTCACAGGCGAACTCGCTGGCAAGTTCGGCGAAATTTCGCTCTTCGACCATCACGCTGACTTCGAGCTCGAGTCCGTTTCCAACTCGAACTCGACGTCTCCATGGGCTATCGCATGCGAGCCGGCTGCTCAGCCATCGCATGTGGTCCCACCACCCCGTGAGCGCTCCACGCGTGGTCCCCGCATCCGCAGCAGGGCCCGCACGGAGGCTCCCTCTTCGCGCCGGGCCGGCAAGGAGCCCGTACCCAAGTACAACTCGGACTCCGACACCGCCCCCGGCCGCGCTTCGGACTCCAACCCCCTCTTCGGGTTCTACTCGGATTCCGCGTACGAGTTCGACTTCGGGTCGGACCCAGAGGATTCCGAGTCCGAGGACAGCACTACTGAGCATCCCTTATCAGGGGCGGCCTCTGGGCTGGTTATAACGTCCACGCTCGCCGGAAGATTCGTCTACTGGCCAGACCGCAAGCCCGCTGACCTGATATGTGGAGACTCACGCTACGTCGCCTACATCGACTCGCTCCCGTTCCAGGAGGGAACACCGCTTGCCCGAGCTGACTCGAACACCCCAACTGAGGTGGCGGCCTCTGAGTCCAGCCTTGGCACCCCTGATCGCCAAGTCTTCATGGCTGCCGGCGACACGCCAGGACCTTCAGGGACGGCACAAGACAAGTACCTTGAAGACATCTCCGCAGACGAGCTGTCTGCTGATGCACCTGCAGATGAGACGGCCGCCAACAGGAACGCTCGACGTGAGCGTAACAGGAAGCGCAGCGAATGGCGCCGGCGTCTCCGAGACAACCTCCCCATCCGCAACCTTGCGGAAGCTCTCGAGGCGGTCGAGAGCAGAGTACACACTACTCCCGAGTAATGCCTCATGTCGATCACAGCGATCGCACGCCAGGCCCAGGGAATACGCGCCGGAGAAGTCATCGCCAAGCTCGCTGAAGACGGTTACTTCATGCGGGTCGACAACAGGGTCAACCAGCCTCCTCCCGCCAGGAACCGCGACAACGAAGGTACAAGTCGCAGCGCCGACCTCGGTCGCAACCGTACTCGAGCTGAGCTCCCGGCTCAACCCAACCGTACGCGGGCAAACGCCGGCGGACCCTCACAGGGTGGCAACAGCAACCGTGAGGTCGTCCCTCACCGCGCCCATGGCGGCGGCGGCCGTGACCCTGACGGCGGCGGCAGCGACGACGGAGGCTCCAACCACAGAGCCAACAGGAAGGCCGGCGGCGGCGGCAGTCGCGGCGGTCGTGACCACACGAACAGCCACGCCTCCGAAGCCTCACAGGGCGGCTACGACGCCCGCCAGAAGATTGAGGAGTTGCGGCGGAAGAAGTCAGCCACTGGAGGCGACAACGACGGCTTCCCCGCCTTCTCACCTCGAGTTCGCAACTTGCTCCTCCCCGACAAGTTCAAGCCTTTGGGGATCACCAAGTACGACGCGAAGCAGGACCCCATCCAGTGGCTCAGGTGCAACGCCCTCTCCATCGAGAACGCTGGCGGGAACAACGACACCAAGTGCCTCTACTTCCCCTTCTGCATGGACCAAGCCCCACTCACATGGCTCGAGTCGCTGGACAAGCACTCGATCGACAAGTGGGACCAGCTGAAGGAGCAGTTCACCAGCAACTTCGCGGGCGCCATGGGCCGATCGGGTACTCACATGGACCTGGCCATGGTCAAGCAGGAACAAGGCGAGACCCTCCGCAAGTACATGCGCCGCTTCTTCGACAAGCGCGCTACCGTAGTCGACGTCACCGACAAGGAGGTCATCGACCTCTTCCAAGACAGCCTCTACCACTGCCGCACCTTTGAAGACTTCGGTCGTCGCCGCCCTAAGTCCATCCCCCACCTCAAGGACATGATCACGTCCTGGGCGGATGAAGAAGACAAGGCTAACACCAAGTACGACGCCATCCGTGGCAAAAACAAGCAGAACACGGGCGGCGGCAGCGGCAACAACGGGAACCAAGGCGGTCGCAACAACAACAACTACTCGGGTCCCAACCGCAAGCGCAAGCCAGACAACACTGTCGCGGCTATCCAGCGCCCTGCGAAGGAGAACTCGAGGAAGAACTCCGGCGGCTTCAAAGACTTGCTGAAGGAGAAGTGCACGCGGCATCTGAACGGCAACCACACCACCGAGCAGTGCTACCAACTCAGGCATGCACTCAAGGGTACTCCAGAGCCACCGCACCCTCACGACAAGAAAGGCAAGAAGAAGAACGACGGAGACAACAACGACTTCCAGGAACCCGACAAGACTGTCAACGTCCTCTTCGGCGGACTACCCAGCAGGCGGGAGCAAAAGGCTACCCGTCGAGAAGTCATGAGCATTGAACCAGCGGTCCCGATCCCTCTCAGGTGGTAGAAGGTACCCATTACCTTCTCCCGCGCGGATCAATGGACCAACTTCTCCGAACCAGGGCGGTTTCCTCTCGTCCTGAAGCCAGTGGTCGCGGGCTCCAAGCTCAACAAGGTCCTCATCGACGGTGGAAGCGGGCTCAACGTCCTTTTCACCAAGACCTTGAAGAAGATGAAGCTCGACATCACCCACATGCTCACCAAGAGCAACACGCCCTTCTACGGCATCGTCCCCGGTAACGCGGCTATCCCACTGGGCTCAGTGGTCCTGCCAGTTACCTTCGGGGAATCTCGGGACAACTACCGTACCGAGTACATCAATTTCGAGGTCGCGGACTTCGAGACATCCTACCATGCCATCCTCGGCAGACCGGCCATCGCCAAGTTCATGGCGGTGCCCCACTACACCTACTTGGTACTCAAGATGCCAAGCCCAGCGGGTGTACTCTCTCTCCAAGGGGACTTGAGGATCTCCCACGACTGCGATACGGAAGCCGTGGAGATCGCCTCTACAAATCAAGTACCCAACGCTATGATGGAGGTCTACGCTGCGTCGAAGAAGCTTGCTACAAGTGAACTCGACATCCCTGAGAAGTCTGACAACGCCAACAAGCCTCAGCCAGCTGAGGAGGTCCTGGTCAAGACAATCGACCTCGGGACAGGTGACTCCAGCAAGACCACCACCATCGGGGCCGGCCTTGACCCCAAATAGGAAGACGCGCTCATCAACTTCCTCCGGGCTAACCGCGACATCTTCGCGTGGAAGCCAGCGGACATGCCAGGAGTGCCCAGGGAGTTGATTGAGCACTGCCTCAACGTCGATCCTAAGGCCACCCCCAAGCGACAACACCTCCGACGTTTCGCCGACGACACACGGGATGCCATCAAGAAGGAACTCGCCAAACTACTCGCGGCTGGCTTCATCAGAGAAGTCTTCCATCCTGAGTGGCTCGCCAACCCCGTCCTCATCCGCAAAAAGAACTCGAACGAGTGGAGGATGTGCGTCGACTACACTGATCTCAACAAGCACTGCCCCAAGGACCCCTTCGGATTGCCGCGGATTGATCAAGTCATCGACTCCACAGCGGGCTGCGACCTGCTCTGCTTCCTCGACTGCTACTCCGGGTACCACCAGATCGCGATCAAGGAAGAAGACCAGGAGAAGACCGCGTTCATCACCCTGTTTGGCGCGTACTGCTACACGACCATGTCCTTCGGGTTGAAGAACACCGGCGCTACCTACCAACGAGCTATCCAGGCCTGCTTCAAGAGGCAGCTCAACAAGAACGTCGAAGCCTACGTGGATGACGTGGTCGTCAAGACCAGAAACTCCAGTACCCTCATCGACAACCTTGAAGAGACTTTCGCAACCCTGCGCGAGTACCGCTGGAAGCTCAACCCGAACAAGTGCGTCTTCGGCGTACCTTCGGGCAAACTACTCGGCTTCATCATCAGCCAACGCGGCATCGAAGCCAACCCCGAGAAAATCTCCGCAATCACCAGCATGAAAGCTCCCACGTGTATCAAAGACGTCCAGAAGCTGACCGGGTGCATGGCGGCCTTGAACAGATTTATCTCGAAGCTTGGATAACGGGGCCTTCCCTTCTTCAAACTACTCAAGCACCAAGAGAAGTTCGTGTGGACCCCAGAGGCGGACGAAGCCCTTGCTCAGCTCAAGGACTTCCTATCGAAGCCACCAGTCCTCACGGCTCCTCGCAAAGGCGAGCAGCTATTGCTCTACCTTGCTGCGACTACTCATGTGGTCAGTACTGCCGTCATCGTTGAGCGGCAGGATGAAGGCCACGCCTACCCAGTCCAGCGCCCAGTATACTTCGTCAGCGAGGTCCTGTCAGAGTCCAAGGCACGCTACCAGCCTGTGCAGAAGCTCCTGTACGCGGTACTCATCACCTCGCGGAAGCTACGACACTACTTCCAGGAGTACTCTATCTCCGTCGTCACCGACTACCCGCTCGGCGACATCCTGCGGAACCAAGATGCTACTGGAAGAATCTCCAAATGGGCAGTCGAACTCGGCGCCCTCACCATTGACTTCAAGCCACGCACAGCCATCAAGTCGCAGGCGCTAGTCGACTTCATGGCGGAGTGGTGGGAGAATCAGCTACCTACTCCAACCGTGCGACCAGAGCATTGGGTGATGTACTTCGACGGCTCACTCAACCTCGAGGGCATAGGTGCAGGGGTACTCCTGATCTCTCCAACGGGCGAACAACTCAAGTACGTCCTGCAGATCTTCTGGAAGGTCTCAAACAATGAAGCCGAGTACGAAGCTCTCCTACACGGGCTCCGCCTCGCGGCTTCACTGGGCATCAAGCGGCTACTAGTCTACGGCGACTCCACAGTGGTCATCAACCAAGTCAACAAGTCCTGGGACCGCAACAAGGAGAACATGGACGCCTACTGCCTAGAGGTCTGCAAGCTCGAGAACAAGTTCTACGGTCTCGAGTTCCACCACATCGTCCGCGACAACAACGTTGCAGCGGACGTCCTGTCAAAGCTTGGATCTACCCGCGCTCAAGTACCAGCGGGTGTCTTCGTTCACGAGCTCCACGCGCCATCCATCCCGGAGCCGGCGCCACCGACCACTGTCCCAGCGCATCCGCCAGCTGGACAGGAGGTCATGATGATCGACGTGGACTGGGGGCAACCCTTCATCGACTACCTCATCGAGCAGAAGGTTCCCTTGGACAAGAACTTGGCTGAGCAGCTCATCCGCCGCGCCAAGTCCTACGTCCTCGTCAGAGACAAGCTTTACAAGCGGGGCACATCTTCTGGAGTACTCATGAAGTGCGTCCCCAGGCAAGAAGGCGTCTGCGGCAGCCACACATCTTCCCGCACACTGGTCAGCAAGGCCTTCCGGCGAGCTTTCTACTGGCCCACAGCTCTGGGCGACGCTGAAGAACCCGTCAGAAGGTGCCAAGGATGCCAATACTTCGCCAAGCAGCAACACGTCCCAACCTACAAGCTAGTCACCATACCGCCAACCTGGCCCTTCGCTTGCTGGGGGCTCGACATGATTGGGCCACTGCCAACTGCGCCAGGTGGTTTTAACAGAGTACTGGTGGCCATCGACAAGTTCACCAAGTGGATCGAGGTCAAGCCGGTCACATGCCCCAAGGCTGACAGAGTACTCGACTTCCTGGATGAACTCGTGCATCGCTACGGACTACCCCACCGCATCATCACAGACCTGGGCTCCGACTTTAACAACCACCATTTCTGGGAGTACTGCGAGAACAGCGGGATCGACGTCCGATATGTCTCTGTTGCCCATCCTCGGGCCAACGGACAAGTCGAGCGCGCCAACGGGATGGTGCTCGACGCTCTCAAGAAGCGGCTACACGACGCTGCTAATTCCAAAGGAGGCAAGTGGATCAAGGAACTACCCAACGCACTCTGGGGGCTACGTACTCAGCCTTCCAAGCCAACGGGGCAATCCCCTTACTTCCTGGTCCACGGCTCCGAAGCAATCCTCCCCGCTGATGTCATATGGAACTCACCAGCAGTGGAGCACTATGACGAAGGCGTCTCTGAAGACAGCAGACGAGTTGACATCGATGGACTCGAAGCAGCTCGCTGCGCTGCCCTCGTCCAATCAGCAAGGTACCTGGAGGGTATCCGATGCTACCACGACCGCAACGTCAAGGAACGCTCCTTCAACGTCGACGATCTCGTCCTCCGTCGTATCCAGAACACGGAAGGACTACACAAGCTCAGCTCCCCCTGGGAAGGTCCCTTCACAGTTGCAAAGGTGACCGGGCCGGGCTCCTACCACCTCCAGACACTTGAAGGTGAAGATGTCAACAACTCGTGGAACGTCGACCAGCTCTGTCAGTTCTACGCTTAGTCTACACGACTACTCTGAGGCTCAAGTCTACACGACTACATCAAGACCCCTCCGCCGTAAGCGGCCTCCGGGTCCTGGCTCCAGTCTCCGGACTACTCCTTCGCCGTAAGCGGTCTCCGGGTCCAGGCACTAGTCTCCGGACTACTCCTCTCCAGGATCCAGCCCGCGAGGCTACCTACGGATCCTGGGCTGCGACGAGCGACAAAGGACTCTAGCAGCGGTCTACTAAGAGACCATGTACTCCTAGATCCAGCCTACATGGCTACTTACGGATCTACTGCTGTAAGCGGCTACTCGCCCTAGCACCACTTAGCCGTAGGCGGCCTCCGGGTCCTGGCGACTACTCTGTAACTACGGCCCTGGCCATCCAGGTGTACTTCTTCAGTAATAAAGTTTGATTGTTCATCAACTTCTTTACTGTCTACTTCCCTCAACGGGACTACTGCCGAGTACGACTACTCGCGACAACTCCACGATGGGACTCCGCACTCTGAGATCACGACTACGAGTACTCATTGATGGAACTGTTCTTCATTAATATTTAAACAATTTCATTACAATTGTTTTTGTACATATACTGCTATGAGCTAACTATTACAGGACTACTGGAGGTTAAGCTTATCGGCGACTTGTTCCGCAATGGGCGCCATCTGCTCCAGCAGCTCCGCATACTGCTCGTCTGTACAGTTGGCGGCTAGTCCGCCAGCGACTACATCCACGGGCGCCTTCGGGAAGTAGGACTTCATGAAGGCCAGCACCTGGTTCGGGATCGACTTCGCCAGATGCTTCACGTAGGCCGCCAGCCGGCTGGGGGCTTCCTTCAGTCGATCCACCAGCGGTGCTATCTTGGGGCCGCCAGGATGAGGCACCAGGAGTCTTGCGATGGGGAGCGCGGCTTCTTCAAGCTCCTTCAGCTGGGCCCGCAGCCCCTCGCAGTCCTCGTTCAGCTTCTGCAACGATTTGTAGCAGTTGACGAGGTCACGATCGGAGGCAATACGAAGCTCCATGTGCTTGTCGCACTCGTAGGCAAGCTCCTTATAATCTAACTCGAGTACCTGGCGGGCCTCCTGCTCCCGGTAGAAGAGGTTCTTGAGATCCGTCTCTGAAGCCTTCAACTGATCTACCCGGGTTTCAAGCTCTGCAAACAACAAGGAAAGCAGGTTAGACTACCTCTCGACCTCCAACAAGTACTCAACAAGACAAGTGGTGTACCTTTGTTCTTGTTGCGAAGCGACTTGTTCTTCCGCACCAAGTCGTCGCTCTTCGCCTGCATCTCCTGGATGTCATTGTGATACTTGGCGAAGGCGGTATCAAGCTTGGACTGCATAGCGGCTGCGTGCTTCCGGGACTTCACGAGTTGGTCCTCCAGCGCCTCAGCCCGAAGCACCGCGTCGCCGAAGCCTTGAAGCATGCTGGACTTCTCACGGGACCTCTCCACGACGTCCTGCACAGACAACATATGTCAAATGGGTACTCAACGCTAGAGGATTGACTACTCAGGAGTTAAGACTACTCACCTTCATCCACTGCTCGGCTTGGCGGACCGCCTCCAGGTGCCTGGCCACCGTTGCCGGGTCGACCAAGTCGTTTGCCAAGAGCTCGACGTCACCATGACTACTCGTGGCAGCCTCAGTCATCGGCGCAGAGCGGATGGGCTCCGCATCTTGGATCTCCGGGGAGCGGACGACCACCTCCAGAGCGGGTTCTGGCGGCGCGGTGGCCTCCTCTCCTCCGGTCGCTGTGGCGGCCTCTCCGACGGCCATCTCCATCAGCTCGGGGGCTCCTCTAGCAGCCTCCTGCACCTCTGGTGTCAAATTCTCCATGGGCACCGCCGCTGGATTTCGCTCCCTTCGGCTTCAGCGCCTGTCAATAAGAAGACAAGTGCATCAGCTACTACGACTACTCTTTGGGGGCACTACAGCCTCAGCAGAGTACTCACCTTCGACCACGCTGGCTTCGGGCAATGTAGCCTCAGCAGCCGGCACTTCGGGCTCCGCCTGAGGGGTGGGAGCGGACTCCTCGGCGGGCGGCGCGGCTTCTTCCACCACCGCCGCAGAGGGTTCATCCCACTCCCAGGACAGATCCGTCGACTTCCTGCAGAGTACACAAGTCGATTGTCAGTCAAGCAAGACTACTACATCAAGTACTACTCGGGAAGATCCAACACTTACAGGCTTGACCGGATTATCGTCACGGTCGGGGCGCCGAGGATGCTGGCGATGTCCACCAGTCCAGCCTCGACGGGTGCTTCCTCTTGCGCCTCTGCGGCCGCTGCTCCTTCTGCAGTGCCAGCAGCCGGTGCAGCACTCTCCTGCGCCCCTGCGGCCACCACTTCTTCCGCAGCAGCAGCTGCGGGCTCCATGCTCTCCTAAGGAGCAGGGGGCTGGCGCTCCATCTGCGCCAAAAGCTCTTCGACAGTGGGGGCTGGGCTGCGACTCCCAGCGGCTTCCCCCACCGTATCCCATTCGCCTTCATCGCCCTGATCAGTGGGCTCTGTAGGTGGCAACTCCTGCGAAGCAAGGAAAGTTCATCGTCAACAAGTGAACTCGAGACACGAGTACTCGACTGCACTACTCAAGACGGCGTACCTCTTGGGGTGTGGTCTCTGAGACCTTCGACTTCTTCGACACGCGCTTGCGGGCGGGGTTGCGCGGTTTCCGTGGCGGCGCGGCCAGACTAGCCTCTAGGCTAGCCGGTGGATCCTGCACGAGGGGCATGTGAGGTAGGCCAGGACGGCTGAACCTCGACCGCAGCTGGAAGCGGTCCTGCAGCGTCTCCTCGTCGTCGTCCTCGTCGGAGGTGTCCTCCACGACAACGGTGTCGTCTCCTTCGCCGACCTCCCGCCGCTCCTTGGCCTTGGTCTTCCCCTCCTCCGGGATCTCGACTTCCTGAGGGGGCGGCGGCGGCTCGGAGACGAACTTCTTCAAGTCATCCTGTAAAGACACAACTTATCAGTACGACTACTCACACGGAATGAGTACTCGGCACGGGGTACGGCTACTTACCTCCTTTGGCGGGCGCGCGGCGGAGTACTCCGGGACGGGGCACACCGTGTACGGTGGCATGTCCTTGAAGATCCGCGCCAGCCTGTCAACAATGTCGTCGTCGTCGACTTCGTCTCCAGGCATCCGCGACGTGTCGTCGTCGCCGGTGTACTCGAATCCCAGGGTGTCGCGAGCCATCAGTGGCTGCACCCTGCGCTTCATGAAGCTGAAGGCCACGTGCTCGGCCCTCAGCCCGGTTTCTCTCAGCGCCTTGATCCGCGCCAACAACTCAGGGAGCTGGATCCCCTCCTGCATCGTCGGCTCTGTGTTCCACCACGGGCGATGCTTGGGCTGCTTCCCGCTCGGCTTCGGTAACCCTGGGTGGTGGTTCGTGATGTAGAACCATTTCGCCTTCCAGTCTTGGTTGGAGTCGATGAGCTTGTATGAGAGGTACTGCTCGGCGGCGTCCTCCCGCATCTGGATTCCCGCTCCACCGACTACTCGCGGGTTGCTGGCGCTCGGTTGCGGCTTCACCCGGAAGAACTTCCGGAACAAGATCCAATGGGGCTTGATCCCCAGAAACGCTTCACAGAAGTGGACGAAGACGGCGGTGTGGAAAATACCGTTGGGGTTGAGGTTGAGGTACTCGATGCCGTAGTACCCCATGAGCCCCTTGAAGAAGTTGCTCGCCGGGAGCGCGAGCCCGCGCTCCGCGAAGCGCGCGAACATCGGGATCTCGTCTTCGCTTCTCTCCATCGGGTACGGATCCCCGGCGGCGGCCCTCCACATGTCCACCTCCTTCTCGCGGATGAATCCACTGTTGAGGAGGGCCAGCAAGTCTTCGGTCTTCGCTTTCGACTTCTTCCACTCGCGGTTCGGAACTGGCCGCGGTGGGGACATCGGCGGTGCTGCCCCTGCGGCAGATCCGGTGGCTTCATCGCGGCTCCTCTTCTTCCCGCCGGTGGTCTTCGTGGTCTTGGATGGCGACGGCTTCATCCTCCAAGTGCACGGCGTCTTCACGCGCATTCGCTCGGGGGCTACTCCGGTGGCTCTAGACGGCGGCGCACTCAGATCTACAGCGGCGGCGGCGTGCGCTGGTGGCGATTCTAGGCAAGATCTATTTGAAATGGCTACAGCTGCGTAGGGTGAAAAACCCTAAGGGTTTTGGCTTCTATTTATAAGTCAACTCGGCCCTCCAACGGCCGGATGGATAAGTCTGCGCTCGGCTGACTCAGCGGCCGCGCGTGACTCTTCGTATTCTACTAGTCGACGCGCCTCACCTCGGGGGCTCGGCTACTTCTATTCGACTACCTGGGAAGCGACAAGACTTAGGAGCATCTCTGGACACATTCTACAAGATGACCCTTCAATTCGAGAGGAAGTACTCGACTCAAGGCTCGGGGGCTCCGTGCCACGTGTCCTTCGGTTTTTTCTCCGGATTTTTCGGGATATTCTTGCCAAGATTTCAGATGGACCCTCAGCCAGAGCCTACAACTCAACCTAAGGCTCGGGGGCTACTCCATATGGAGTGCGATTTTGCAATCGCACTTCCATATCAGCTTCGGCTTCAAGACAACACGGGCATTGTTGAAGACCTTAGAGGGCAGCACTCGGGGATGCTTGGGACTACTCGAGAATGCTTCAGGATTGCTAAACATCAGCTGGAGTACATTCCAGCCTCGGGATGCTTCGACTACTCTTGAGGACTTTTGACTTGTAGTACTCGGGGACGCTTGAGGACTACTCATTAAGGCCGTCAAGACTACTTGAAGCTATCCTTCTCGACTACAAAGTACTCGGGGGCTTGTCGTATGGACCTCCCTGGGCCCACTACCTCGGTGGGTGCCAGGACCGACTACTCGGTGGGCCCCTGGGACTACCCGGCTTGCGCTGCACGGCACCTGATGGCGTGGAGCACAAGGACTACAGGGGAGAAGTACTCGGTTAGGAAGCTGTACATGTCCCGCACTGTATGGAAGACTCCTAGACGTACTCGACTAGTACTCTCTCCCTACTCCGACTTGTAACCCTGCCTCCCGGACTATATAAGGCGAGGCAGGGACCCCTCTCTAGACATCTCATCTCACGGCGTACAATTACACCACCTTGTAATCGTACCCAATCAATCCAGAGCTACGCAGCATACAGGACGTAGGGTATTATGCACCTCGCGGCGCGAACCTGTCTAAATTGTGTGCCACGTGTCTCTTCCTTCGAGTTACCGATCTCGGCGAGGCCACATTCATCTACTTCGGGTACTCCCCTTAGTAGGTTGCCGGTCTAAAACACCGACAGTGAAATCATCTGAAACACTCCCAAACATCATTTTGGGTCCAATGGACTAGAATGGATGCTTCACAACGTTAGTACCCCGAAATAGTGCATTTAGGAAACACAAGTTTTGCATCTTGTCCGTGCCAAAGGTTAGTGAAATCATCTGAAACACTCCCAAACCCCATTTTGGGTCCAATGGACTAGAATGGATGCTTCACAACGTTAGTACCCCGAAATAGTGCATTTAGGCCCAAAACACATGTTTTGCATCTTGTACGTGCCAAAGGTTAGTGAAATCATCTGAAACACTCCCAAACATCATTTTGGGTCCAATGGACTAGAATGGATGCTTGACAACGTTAGTACCCCGAAATAGTGCATTTAGGCCCAAAACACAAGTTTTGCATCTTTTTACGTGCTGAAGGTTAGCGAAATGCTCCGAAACACTCCCAAACATCATTTTGGGTCCAATGGACTAGAATGGATGCTTCACAACTTTGGTACCCCGAAATAGTGCATTCAGGCTCGAACACAAGTTTTGCATCTTGTACGTTCCGAAGGTTAGTGAAATCATCTGAAACACTCCCAAACATCATTTTGGGTCCAATGGACTAGAATGGATGCTTCACAACGTTAGTACCTTGAAATAGTGCATTTAGGCCCAAGACACAAGTTTTGCATCTTTTTACGTGCTGAAGGTTAGCGAAATGCTCTGAAATACTCCCAAACATCATTTTGGGTCCAATGGACTAGAATGGATGCTTCACAACGTTAGTACCCCGAAATAGTGCATTTAGGCCCAAAACACAAGTTTTGCATCTTGTACGTGCCAAAGGTTAGTGAAATCATCTGAAACACTCCCAAACATCATTTTGGCTCCAATGGACTAGAATGGATGCTTCACAACGTTAGTACCCCGAAATAGTGCATTTAGGCCCAAAACACAAGTTTTGCATCTTTTTACATGCTGAAGGTAGGCGAAATGCTCTGAAACACTCCCAAACATCATTTTCGGTCCAATGGACTAGAATGGATGCTTCACAACTTTGGTACCCCAAAATAGTGCATTCAGGCTCGAACACAAGTTTTGCATCTTGTATGTGCCGAAGTGAGGACCATGTGTGGTTCGAGGACTGGTGGATGGTCGCTTCCTTGTGTGATGAGTGATTGACAACGTTGTGTGGACTGATTCTTGGCTAAGTATTGCAGGTGCAGGTTGCGGCTTGACTGGTGTTGGTGCAGGTGAAGAACAAGCGCGAAAGGTCGTCGCCGGTGAGGCCTCCAGGTGTGGAGAAGACAAGTAGGCTTCGTTCGAGGGACCCGGTGGCCAGCGGGGTCAAGTGTGGGCCGCATGGTGGCATGAACAGCAAGATGAAGTCGTGGACGGTTTCTTGGTAGAGCCTCAAAACCAAGGTCGAGCCGGGACTACGTGGGAGCCGAGTCATGAGTGGAGATTGGCGGAGGCTACACCGAGTTTGTGGGGTTTCCGGTGGTTCACCAGAAAATCACTGGGTTCCTTGGTTGATCCACAAAGCCAAGACCGAAGAACCGAAGACGGAGCTGCAGCAGCGCCAGACCGGTCTGACCGGTGGGTCTGACCGGTCTGACCGGTGGGTACCGGTCTGACCGGTGAGGAGCACCGGTCTGACCGGTGTGCGACGACGCAGTCCGGAGACTTCGAAGCGGAGGACACACGTCGGGATAGCATGGCTTGCGTCGAGGCTACGCAGGGTGCGGTCGTCGGGCATCCGTCCGATGGTGAAGACATGAAGACTTCCAAATCCGCCCTTAAGGGGCTTGTATCCCTAGTTATTAGGAAAGGGCATTTTAGACATTCGGTTGCCTCCATATAACCCAAGAGGTGAGAGGATGGCAGCCAACTCTTGGAACCCTAGCTCATTTGTTTTTCCTATTTTCCTTCCTATTTTCCTTAGGTTTTCCATAGGACTAGCAAGAGAGCTTCATGGAGAGATCTTGTTGAGAGGGATGGATGATCGGACGGCTTGCTAGACCTTGTATGAACCTTTGTTTCATGTATAGATGATTCGGCGTGGTTCCTCAAGGTTTGGATGTGTTTTCCCCGGTTGTTCTTGGTGGTGATTTTCGGAGCCCTCTCTTGGTGATTTCTTTGGGTTGTTTTCGGGACTTTTCTCTTGGGTATTTGATGGGGGAAATTTGTGGGAACCCTTCGTGGTTCTTTGGGCTGTGATTCCCCTCCCAAATCCGTGAGTAAAGGTGCTCGATTTTGGGGTTTCTTGAGTTCTTGGGTTGGAAGTGCTCTTGGCGGGATTTCCTTGATTCCTCCTTTTTGGACGAGTTTTGGTGGGATTAAACTTGGCTATGGACTCCTCATGAGGTGTTCCTAATATCCCCAAAGTCTTGTTCAAGTCCGTGGAGCGATTCGGGAGATCGAGGTTTGGATTTGGGGGACTTGACCCGCGGGTGCTGTTCATCCCGAGCTGCCCAGGCTACACCGGTCTGACCGGTGCTCTTGACCGGTCTGACCGGTGCAACCCTCGGTGGGATTTTGCTCGGGTGAACGTCTTGGTGTGTTCGCTGTTGTCCTGTGGTGCTGCTGTTTCGAGTTTGGGTCAGTTTGCTGGTCGGTTGGCCTGTTTGGTGCCTTGGGGGCTTTCAGGCTGTGATCGGTCTGACCGGTGTGTCTCACCGGTCTGACCGGTGTAGAGCCACTTAGTGAAAGTTGCTCAGTTTCACCAGCAGGGACCGGTCTGACCGGTGGTGCTCACCGGTCTGACCGGTGTGGGTCTGTAGACTCGAGGTTTGGTGTTCCGCTGCGTTCTCGAGTCGGAAGGTTGTGTGTTGGTTCCTAGGTCCAGTGGCACTCCAGTGGCTACGTGGGCTTGGCCAACTTGGGTAGTGAGTCGGAGACGTGTGTTGGAAGCCTTGTTCATCTTGTTGGAGTTTCTATCTCCTTCGAGAAGAATTTTTATCGGCTCCCATTCACTCCCCCCCTCTCTGGTTCGCCGTATCGGTCCTTCAAGTGATATCAGAGCCGGTTCGGGTCTTTGTTGACTCTAACCAGTCTAAGATCCAAGGATGGCGTACCAGGAACGGGGTTCGGGTCCTCCACACTTCGATGGCAAGAACTACCAGATGTGGAGTAAGCGGATGGGTGCGTTCCTCCGCGGAAAGGGTCAGATCCTTTGGGATGTCACGGTGGACACAGGCTATGTCCAGCCGATGGACTTCCTCGCTCCAAGATCGAGGGACAGATTCGACGCCAACAATAAGGCGGTCGACTACTTGTTTCGTGCTTTGTGTCAGCCTGAGTTCGATCGGGTGCACACCGAGCACTTGGCTTGTAGGATTTGGGCGGTGTTGAAGGAGGCTCATGTTGGGAATGCCCAGGTTCAGGCACGGATGTATGCGACCTACCGGAGAGAGTACGAGAACTTCACTCATCTCCCCGGTGAGTCCATCGATGCCTTGTTTCAGAGGTTCACGGTGGTTGTGAACAACATGAGGGCCAATGTGGACGTGCTCCCGTACGATGATCATGATAGAGCGGTCAAGCTCTTACACTCTTTGGATCGTACGATTTGGGGCGGAAAGTTCGAGGCCATTGTGGAGTCGGAGAAGTATGACACTCTGACGGTGAACGAGCTGTTCTCGAAGCTCAAGTCGGCTGAGGTGGATAGGGGCATGACGGCCAAGATCGAGGGCCCGACTGACTCTCATAGTCTCGCCCTCATCGGTGGTTCAAATGGAAAGGCTAACACTAACCCATCCACTAGGATGTTCTCTTTGTCCTCTTTGATGTCTATGGCAGATGAGGAGTTCGACGTGCTTGGAGAGGACGAGCTGGCGCTCCTAACGAGGCGGTTCGAGAGGCTGCACGAGAACCGGGTGAACATGAGGAGGAACACGAAGACATGCTTCAAGTGCGGCAAGACTGGACACTATTTCGCTGAGTGTCCGAAGGTGAACAACCACGACAAGCACAAGTTCGTGGACAAGAGGAAGAAGTCCAAGAAGAAGGATCATGAACATGGGAAGAAGGCTCGGTCTCGAGAGAAGATGAAGAGATCGAGCGAAATCGAGTCCGATTCCGAGGACACGTCTTCAAGCTCAAGTGATGAAGACGAAGAGGATGACAAGAAGAAGAAGAAGAAGAAGAAGAAGAAGAAGAACCTCGGCAAGTATCTCAACGGCCTTTGTGTGACGGGCCTAAGCCTCAAGGACGACTTCTGCGGCATGGCTCGCAGTTCGAGCAGCAAGAGAAGCCAGAAGGACGCCTCGGACTTGGATTCCGAGGATGAGGTATGTGATGAGCTCTCTTCTTTGCGCAAGGAGAATGAGGAGTTGGTTGACTTGCTTGATAATCGCGATCACATGCTTAGAGAGGCTAAGAAGCTTAGGAAGGAGCTTAGATCTTTGCTCGAGGATGCTAGGACTAGAGTGGCTGAGCTAGAAACACAGGTTCTTGATAGCAAGCTTGAAATTGATTCTCTTAAGGCTAGCCCTGTTGTTTCTGATGAGAACGATTGTGCTGATTGCTCTGCTTTCCTGGCTGACTTGACTGATCTTAGGGAGAAGTATGCCTCCAAGTGTGAGGAACTAGATGTGCTTAGGGTTGAGTTGGCTGAGCTACAATCTAGACCCACTTTGCTTGGTGCTTGCACTTCTTGCCCTAGTTTGCATGAGAAAATTGTTGAGCTCCGTTCTCGCATTGTTTCGCTTGAGGCTGATTTGAAAGTGCCTATTCCTACTTCTTGCTCTACATGTGAGTTGCATGCTATGAAGAATTTGGATCTTGCAAAATGTGTTGGTCGCTTGCAAGATGAGAATGATAAGTTGCGTGAAGCGCTGAGTTGGTTGTCGTGTCAAGAACCTCAGATTGGTATGATGATTGCTAGCTGTAAGCGTTTTGACGGTTGGGCTTTGGGATTGGATAAGGTTGGTGAGGGCAGTGGTGAGAGAGAAAGGAAATTTGGGAATGTTTCAGTTCCACCACAACCCACACCCAAAGACAAGTTTACCTCCAAGCCAAACCAACCAAGAGAAAAACCGAGTGAGAAGGCAAGTGAAACGCCTAGTGAGAAACCAAGTGAGAAGCCTTGTGAAGAGCCTCATCCCAAGCCTAAGCCCAGATCGATCCGTTTCCATTGTGAGTTTTGTGGAAAGGATGGTCACAAGAGAGCGTTTTGCTTCAAGAGGAAGCGTGAGGAGAGAATGGCGAAGGAGTGGGCTAACAAGGACAAGTACCACCCTTCCGATGGTGTACTTGAGCCTCGTGTGCAGTTGCCCAGGGCCAAGGCGAGTGTGAGGTCAGTTCGGGCTTGGGGAGAGCGGAAGGCTGTTGGGGGTGTTGCTGCCCAGGCTACACCGGTCAGACCGGTGAGGGGCACCGGTCAGACCGGTGCAGGCCTGGACAGGCAGCAGTTTGGGTTTCGTGCTCGTACAGGTGCGAGGTTTGGTTCTGGAGTTCGTGGTTCTAGTGGTTGGGCTGGAAAGTTTGCAGGAGGTCAGTTTGCTAGGCATTCTCCTCCTCGTGCTCAATACGGGGATGGGAGGATCCGTAGTTTTGAGAAGGAGAGGAGGGACAGTCCACGGGTTTTCTTTCGTGGTTTTGGTCCTCCTCCAGGCAGAGAGGGTTGGTTCCCTCATGGTGGTTACCGTAGTGGTGTTCGTGGAGGTAGCTTTGGTAGGAAAGATGATTTGGTTTGTGCTAAGCCCACTTTCGAGCAAATGGCTAGGCACTGGTTTTACACATTTGGAACTGACCCCAGTGTTGAGTCGTTTGCTCGCTCTCGCTCTTGGTTTTGAGTTGCAGGTGGATGGCCCGGAGAACATTTGGTTGATATCAGGGGTGGTTCTTCGGCTTCATATCCCGGTGGTGACATGTGGGTGCATCACTTTCGGGGATGGTGGACAAGGATGAGTGAATTGAGAAGAAATGATAAAGGTAAGTGTATTTGTGACCTTCAAGTGTGTGGTCTTGGTCAAGCCACTTGGTTCTTTTTGCTCTTTGCCCTATCTCATGTGTGTAAGGTGAGCTTTGTATGCTCTTTGGCCTTAATGCATGAGTTTAGGGGGAGCTTGTGAATTTTGTGCTCCTTTGCTCTTTTGCCGGTGGTGTCGAGCCCTTTTTGCCTCCCCTCGAGGAGCCGGTCGTTTGTGAGCTTGGTGTGTGGGAGCTCCTTTGTAGCATATGTATAGCTTTCCTTTGTGCATTTCTTGCATTTGGCATGGCATATGTAACATGATGTATAGGCATCCTTGTATCTTAGATTGCATGCATTTTGTATCATATGCATTGGTTAGGAAAAGCTTCTCTCATATACATTTTTCACCATGGAATGCGATATATGTCTTTGTGAGCTTGTTTGGTATGCTATGGTTAGTTTGGCTTAGCTCGTGATGATCTTGATGAATAATCCATGGTTGATAGCTATGTTTTTGAAAAATGTCACATGTATGCTCTCTCATGTGTAAATGCCTTTATATGATCTTGACATGTTTTAGTGGCTTGGCTATGCTTAATTTGTGGTTGGATAGCTAGTTTATTGATCATATGGGGCCAAAGGCTCATTTGCCATCATGAATGTTTAGCCCTCTTGCTTTATCTTGTGGAGGGGCATAAGTTCCTTTTTGTCGCAAAGACATTTCATGTACCATTTATCAATCTGAAAATGAAATGAAAAATGCTTGGAAATGTGCTCCCATGTCAGATGTGCTGAATTTAATTTGCTTTGGGTGCTAAACCGTTGCATGATGCCTACCAATGAGAAGTCTAATACATAGAAGTAGGCACATGGCCTGGTGGCTTTGACATGACATGAGGTGCTTGTGGGTGTTTGTGATGGTCTTATGATTAGAATGGCTGTCCTAGCATGAAGTTTGTGTGGCTTTGCCATTTTGATATGCTTTGATCATGTTTAGGACTTTGCTCATGTGAGGCAAGTTTTTCGCAAAATTGCCCAAATCTTTCTTAGCTTCGTCCAATGGTTGTGAAACTTGGTGATCATGTAGTTGAGATCGATACGAAGCTATAGAGTATCTAACTTGCTCATTTGGACATGTGTAGCATTCTTTGTTGAATTTTGTCTATTTGAGAAGCTCTAGGTTGAAATTTTTGCATTTTTGGCTTGATTCATGCATTGCCAACAAGGGGGAGAAGTTTGAGCTTGAAATGGCTTACTGGACGCTTTTAGAAGGTTTTCAGGTGGTTTCGAGCCATTTCTGGGCTCTGTTGTACACCGGTCTGACCGGTGAGGAGCACCGGTCTGACCGGTGTGAGTGCTGTTCCTGTGCACATCTTAGGCACCGGTCTGACCGGTGGTGATGACCGGTCTGACCGGTGTGAGCTGAAGTTGCTGCAGCTGCCCTGTTTTCAGCTGGTTTGCATGCATTTGTCCAGAGGGAGGTGCATTGGTTCAGGGGGAGCTTGCATGTGTGCAGGGGGAGCTCTTTATGGTTTTTCGAGCTTTGATTCGGTGGTTTGCGCTCTTTGCTTGAGCTTTGCTTTGTCTCGGATGTGTCGAGCCGTTGCCCTTGCCTAAGGGGTCCGAGACTTATCTTCTTCAAGTGATCTTGCTCTTTGCCTTTGTTTGGCTTTCGATCGCTTGTTGGAGTTTATTTTTGTTCGTTTCTTTTCTTTTTCTTTTCTCTCTTGTTACTTTCGTGTGGGTGTTGTCAATGCACTCATCAAGGGGGAGATTGAGGACCATGTGTGGTTCGAGGACCGGTGGATGGTCGCTTCCTTGTGTGATGAGTGATTGACAACGTTGTGTGGACTGATTCTTGGCTAAGTATTGCAGGTGCAGGTTGCGGCTTGACTGGCGTTGGTGCAGGTGAAGAACAAGCGCGAAAGGTCGTCGCCGGTGAGGCCTACAGGTGTGGAGAAGACAAGTAGGCTTCGTTCGAGGGACCCGGTGGCCAGCGGGGTCAAGTGCGGGCCGCATGGTGGCATGAACAGCAAGATGAAGTCGTGGATGGTTTCTTGGTAGAGCCTCAAAACCAAGGTCGAGCCGGGACTACGTGGGAGCCGAGTCATGAGTGGAGATTGGCGGAGGCTACACCGAGTTCGCGGGGTTTCCGGTGGTTCACCAGAAAATCACTGGGTTCCTTGGTTGATCCACAAAGCCAAGACCGAAGAACCGAAGACGGAGCTGCAGCAGCGCCAGACCGGTCTGACCGGTGGGTCTGACCGGTCTGACCGGTGGGTACCGGTCTGACCGGTGAGGAGCACCGGTCTGACCGGTGTGCGACGACGCAGTCCGGAGACTTCGAAGCGGAGGACACACGTTGGGATCGCATGGCTTGCGTCGAGGCTACGTAGGGTGCGGTCGCCGGGCATCCGTCCGATGGTGAAGACATGAAGACTTCCAAATCCGCCCTTGAGGGGCTTGTATCCCTAGTTATTAGGAAAGGGCATTTTAGACATTCGGTTGCCTCCATATAACCCAAGAGGTGAGAGGATGGCAGCCAACTCTTGGAACCCTAGCTCATTTGTTTTTCCTATTTTCCTTCCTATTTTCCTTAGGTTTTCCATAGGACTAGCAAGAGAGCTTCATGGAGAGATCTTGTTGAGAGGGATGGATGATCGGGCGGCTTGCTAGACCTTGTATGAACCTTTGTTTCATGTATAGATGATTCGGCGTGGTTCCTCAAGGTTTGGATGTGTTTTCCCCGGTTGTTCTTGGTGGTGATTTTCGGAGCCCTCTCTTGGTGATTTCTTTGGGTTGTTTTCGGGACTTTTCTCTTGGGGATTTGATGGGGGAAATTTGTGGGAACCCTTCGTGGTTCTTTGGGCTGTGATTCCCCTCCCAAATCCGTGAGTAAAGGTGCTCGATTTTGGGGTTTCTTGAGTTCTTGGGTTGGAAGTGCTCTTGGCGGGATTTCCTTGATTCCTCCTTTTTGGACGAGTTTTGGTGGGATTAAACTTGGCTATGGACTCCTCATGAGGTGTTCCTAATATCCCCAAAGTCTTGTTCAAGTCCGTGGAGCGATTCGGGAGATCGAGGTTTGGATTTGGGGGAGTTGACCCGCGGGTGCTGTTCATCCCGAGCTGCCCAGGCTACACCGGTCTGACCGGTGCTCTTGACCGGTCTGACCGGTGCAACCCTCGGTGGGATTTTGCTCGGGTGAACGTTTTGGTGTGTTCGCTGTTGTCCTGTGGTGCTACTGTTTCGAGTTTGGGTCAGTTTGGTGGTCGGTTGGCCTGTTTGGTGCCTTGGGGGCTTTCAAGCTGCGATCGGTATGACCGGTGTGTCTCACCGGTCTGACCGGTGTAGAGCCACTTAGTGAAAGTTGCTCAGTTTCACCAGCAGGGACCGGTCTGACCGGTGGTGCTCACCGGTCTGACCGGTGTGTGTCTGTAGACTCGAGGTTTGGTGTTCCGCTGCGTTCTCGAGTCGGAAGGTTGTGTGTTGGTTCCTAGGTCCAGTGGCACTCCAGTGGCTACGTGGGCTTGGCCAACTTGGGTAGTGAGTCGGAGACGTGTGTTGGAAGCCTTGTTCATCTTGTTGGAGTTTCTATCTCCTTCGAGAAGAATTTTTATCGGCTCCCATTCACTCCCCCCCTCTCTGGTTCGCCGTATCGGTCCTTCACGAAGTTATTGAAATCATCTGAAACACTCCCAAACATCATTTTGGGTCCAATGGACTAGAATGGATGCTCCACAACGTTAGTACCCCGAAATAGTGCATTTAGGCCCAAAACACAAGTTTTGCATCTTTGTACGTGCTGAAGGTTAGCGAAATGCTCCGAAACACTCCCAAACATCATTTTGGGTCCAATGGACTAGAATGGATGCTTCACAACGTTAGTACCCCGAAATAGTGCATTTAGGCCCAAAACACAAGTTTTGCATCTTTTTACATGCTGAAGGTAGGCGAAATGCTCTGAAACACTCCCAAACATCATTTTGGGTCCAATGGACTAGAATGGATGCTTCACAACTTTGGTACCCCGAAATAGTGCATTCAGGATCGAACACAAGTTTTGCATCTTGTACGTGCCGAAGGTTAGTGAAATCATCTGAAACACTCACAAACATAATTTTGGGTCCAATGGACTAGAATGGATGCTTCACAACGTCAGTACCCCGAAATAGTGCATTTAGGCCCAAAACACAAGTTTTACAGCTTGTCTGTGCCAAAGGTTAGTGAAATTATCTGAAACACTCCCAAGCATCATTTTGGGTCCAATGGACTAGAATGGATGCTTCACAACGTTAGTACCCCGAAATAGTGCTTTTAGGCCCAAAACACAAGTTTTGCATCTTTTTACTTGCTGAAGGTAGGCGAAATGCTCCGAAACACTCCCAAACATCATTTTGGGTCCAATGGACGAGAATGGATGCTTCACAACTTTTTTACCCCGAAATAGTGCATTCAGGCTCGAACACAAGTTTTGCATCTTGTACGTGCCGAAGGTTAGTGAAATCATCTGAAACACTCCCAAACATCATTTTGGGTCCAATGGACTAGAATGGATGCTTCACAACGTTAGTACCTTGAAATAGTGCATTTAGGCCCAAGACACAAGTTTTGCATCTTTTTACGTGCTGAAGGTTAGCGAAATGCTCTGAAACACTCCCAAACATCATTTTGGGTCCAATGGACTAGAATGGATGCTTCACAACTTTGGTACTCTGAAATAGTGCATTCAGGCTCGAACACAAGTTTAGCATCTTGTACGTGCCGAAGGTTAGTGAAATCATCTGAAACACTCCCAAACATCATTTTGGGTCCAATGGACTAGAATGGATGCTTCACAACGTTAGTACCCGAAATAGTGCATTTAGGCCCAAAACACAAGTTTTGCATCTTTTTACGTGTTGAAGGTTAGCGAAATGCTCTGAAACACTCCCAAACATCATTTTGGGTCCAATGGACTAGAATGGATGCTTCACAACTTTGGTACTCTGAAATAGTGCATTCAGGCTCGAACACAAGTTTAGCATCTTGTACGTGCCGAAGGTTAGTGAAATCATCTGAAACACTCCCAAACATCATTTTGGGTCCAATGGACTAGAATGGATGCTTCACAACGTTAGTACCCGAAATAGTGCATTTAGGCCCAAAACACAACTTTTGCATCTTTTTACGTGTTGAAGGTTAGCGAAATGCTCTGAAACACTCCCAAACATCATTTTGGGTCCAATGGACTAGAATGGATGCTTCACAACTTTGGTACCCCGAAATAGTGCATTCAACCTCGAACACAAGTTTTGCATCTTGTACGTGCCGAAGGTTAGTGAAATCATCTGAAACACTCCCAAACATCATTTTGGGTCCAATGAACTAGAATGGATGCTTCACAACGTTAGTACCCCGAAATAGTGTATTTAGGCCCAAAACACAAGTTTTGCATCTTTTTACGTGCTGAAGGTTAGCGAAATGCTCCGAAACACTCCCAAACATCATTTTGGGTCCAATGGACTAGAATGGATGCTTCACAACGTTGGTACCCCGAAATAGTGCATTCAGGCTCGAACACAAGTTTTGCATCTTGTACGTGCCGAAGGTTAGTGAAATCATCTGAAACACTCCCAAACATCATTTCGGGTCCAATGGACTAGAATGGATGCTTCAGAACGTTAGTACCTTGAAATAGTGCATTTAGGCCCAAGACACAAGTTTTGCATCTTTTTACGTGCTGAAGGTTAGCGAAATGCTCTGAAACACTCCCAAACATCATTTTAGGTCCAATGGACTAGAATGGATGCTTCACAACGTTAGTACCCCGAAATAGTGCATTTAGGCCCAAAACACAAGTTTTGCATCTTGTACGTGCCAAAGGTTAGTGAAATCATCTGAAACACTCCCAAACATCATTTTGGCTCCAATGGACTAGAATGGATGCTTCACAACGTTAGTACCCCGAAATAGTGCATTTAGGCCCAAAACACAAGTTTTGCATCTTTTTACATGCTGAAGGTAGGCGAAATGCTCCGAAACACTCCCAAACATCATTTTCGGTCCAATGGACTAGAATGGATGCTTCACAACTTTGGTACCCCGAAATAGTGCATTCAGGCTCGAACACAAGTTTTGCATCTTGTACGTGCCGAAGGTTAGTGAAATCATCTGAAACACTCCCAAACATCATTTTGGGTCCAATGGACTAGAATGGATGCTCCACAACGTTAGTACCCCGAAATAGTGCATTTAGGCCCAAAACACAAGTTTTGCATCTTTTTACATGCTGAAGGTTGGCGGAATGCTCTGAAACACTCCCAAACATCATTTTGGGTCCAATGGACTAGAATGGATGCTTCACAACTTTGGTACCCCGAAATAGTGCATTCAGGATCGAACACAAGTTTTGCATCTTGTACGTGCCGAAGGTTAGTGAAATCATCTGAAACACTCTCAAACATCATTTTGGGTCCAATGGACTAGAATGGATGCTTCACAACTTTGGAACCCCGAAATAATGCATTTAGGCCCAAAACACAAGTTTTGCATCTTTTTACGTGTTGAAGGTTAGCGAAATGCTCTGAAACACTCCCAAACATCATTTTGGGTCCAATGGACTAGAATGGATGCTTCACAACTTTGGTACCCCGAAATAGTGCATTCAGGCTCGAACACAAGTTTTGCATCTTGTACGTGCCGAAGGTTAGTGAAATCATCTGAAACACTCCCAAACATCATTTTGGGTCCAATGGACTAGAATGGATGCTTCACAACGTTAGTACCCCGAAATAGTGTATTTAGGTCCAAAACACAAGTTTTGCATCTTTTTACGTGCTGAAGGTTAGCGAAATGCTCCGAAACACTCCCAAACATCATTTTGGGTCCAATGGACTAGAATGGATGCTTCACAACGTTGGTACCCCGAAATAGTGCATTCAGGCTCGAACACAAGTTTTGCATCTTGTACGTGCCGAAGGTTAGTGAAATCATCTGAAACACTTCCAAACATCATTTCGGGTCCAATGGACTAGAATGGATGCTTCACAACGTTAGTACCTTGAAATAGTGCATTTAGGCCCAAGACATAAGTTTTGCATCTTTTTACGTGCTGAAGGTTAGCGAAATGCTCTGAAACACGCCCAAACATCATTTTAGGTCCAATGGACTAGAATGGATGCTTCACAACGCTAGTACCCCGAAATAGTGCATTTAGGCCCAAAACACAAGTTTTGCATCTTGTACGTGCCAAAGGTTAGTGAAATCATCTGAAACACTCCCAAACATCATTTTGGCTCCAATGGACTAGAATGGATGCTTCACAACGTTAGTACCCCGAAATAGTGCATTTAGGCCCAAAACACAAGTTTTGCATCTTTTTACATGCTGAAGGTAGGTGAAATGCTCCGAAACACTCCCAAACATCATTTTCGGTCCAATGGACTAGAATGGATGCTTCACAACTTTGGTACCCCGAAATAGTGCATTCAGGCTCGAACACAAGTTTTGCATCTTGTACGTGCCGAAGGTTAGTGAAATCATCTGAAACACTCCCAAACATCATTTTGGGTCCAATGGACTAGAATGGATGCTCCACAACGTTAGTACCCCGAAATAGTGCATTTAGGCCCAAAACACAAGTTTTGCATCTTTGTACGTGCTGAAGGTTAGCGAAATGCTCCGAAACACTCCCAAACATCATTTTGGGTCCAATGGACTAGAATGGATGCTTCACAACGTTAGTACCCCGAAATAGTGCATTTAGGCCCAAAACACAAGTTTTGCATCTTTTTACATGCTGAAGGTAGGCGGAATGCTCTGAAACACTCCCAAACATCATTTTGGGTCCAATGGACTAGAATGGATGCTTCACAACTTTGGTACCCCGAAATAGTGCATTCAGGATCGAACACAAGTTTTGCATCTTGTACGTGCCGAAGGTTAGTGAAATCATCTGAAACACTCCCAAACATCATTTTGGGTCCAATGGACTAGAATGGATGCTTCACAACGTTAGTACCCCGAAATAGTGCATTTAGGCCCAAAACACAAGTTTTGCATCTTGTCCGTGCCAAAGGTTAGTGAAATCATCTGAAACACTCCCAAACATCATTTTGGGTCCAATGGATTAGAATGGATGCTTCACAACGTTAGTACCCCGAAATAGTGCTTTTAGGACCAAAACACAAGTTTTGCATCTTTTTACTTGCTGAAGGTAGGCGAAATGCTCCGAAACACTCCCAAACATCATTTTGGGTCCAATGGACGAGAATGGATGCTTCACAACTTTTTTACCCCGAAATAGTGCATTCAGGCTCGAACACAAGTTTTGCATCTTGTACGTGCCGAAGGTTAGTGAAATCATCTGAAACACTCCCAAACATCATTTTGGGTCCAATGGACTAGAATGGATGCTTCACAACGTTAGTACCTTGAAATAGTGCATTTAGGCCCAAGACACAAGTTTTGCATCTTTTTACGTGCTGAAGGTTAGCGAAATGCTCTGAAACACTCCCAAACATCATTTTGGGTCCAATGGACTAGAATGGATGCTTCACAACTTTGGTACTCTGAAATAGTGCATTCAGGCTCGAACACAAGTTTAGCATCTTGTACGTGCCGAAGGTTAGTGAAATCATCTGAAACACTCCCAAACATCATTTTGGGTCCAACGGACTAGAATGGATGCTTCACAACGTTAGTACCCGAAATAGTGCATTTAGGCCCAAAACACAAGTTTTGCATCTTTTTACGTGTTGAAGGTTAGCGAAATGCTCTGAAACACTCCCAAACATCATTTTGGGTCCAATGGACTAGAATGGATGCTTCACAACTTTGGTACCCCGAAATAGTGCATTCAACCTCGAACACAAGTTTTGCATCTTGTACGTGCCGAAGGTTAGTGAAATCATCTGAAACACTCCCAAACATCATTTTGGGTCAAATGGACTAGAATGGATGCTTCACGACGTTAGTACCCCGAAATAGTGTATTTAGGCCCAAAACACAAGTTTTGCATCTTTTTACGTGCTGAAGGTTAGCGAAATGCTCCGAAACACTCCCAAACATCATTTTGGGTCCAATGGACTAGAATGGATGCTTCACAACGTTGGTACCCCGAAATAGTGCATTCAGGCTCGAACACAAGTTTTGCATCTTGTACGTGCCGAAGGTTAGTGAAATCATCTGAAACACTCCCAAACATCATTTCGGGTCCAAAGGACTAGAATGGATGCTTCACAACGTTAGTACCTTGAAATAGTGCATTTAGGCCCAAGACACAAGTTTTGCATCTTTTTACGTGCTGAAGGTTAGCGAAATGCTCTGAAACACTCCCAAACATCATTTTAGGTCCAATGGACTAGAATGGATGCTTCACAACGTTAGTACCCCGAAATAGTGCATTTAGGCCCAAAACACAAGTTTTGCATCTTGTACGTGCCAAAGGTTAGTGAAATCATCTGAAACACTCCCAAACATCATTTTGGCTCCAATGGACTAGAATGGATGCTTCACAACGTTAGTACCCCGAAATAGTGCATTTAGGCCCAAAACACAAGTTTTGCATCTTTTTACATGCTGAAGGTAGGCGAAATGCTCCGAAACACTCCCAAACATCATTTTCGGTCCAATGGACTAGAATGGATGCTTCACAACTTTGGTACCCCGAAATAGTGCATTCAGGCTCGAACACAAGTTTTGCATCTTGTACGTGCCGAAGGTTAGTGAAATCATCTGAAACACTCCCAAACATCATTTTGGGTCCAATGGACTAGAATGGATGCTCCACAACGTTAGTACCCCGAAATAGTGCATTTAGGCCCAAAACACAAGTTTTGCATCTTTGTACGTGCTGAAGGTTAGCGAAATGCTCCGAAACACTCCCAAACATCATTTTGGGTCCAATGGACTAGAATGGATGCTTCACAACGTTAGTACCCCGAAATAGTGCATTTAGGCCCAAAACACAAGTTTTGCATCTTTTTACATGCTGAAGGTAGGCGGAATGCTCTGAAACACTCCCAAACATCATTTTGGGTCCAATGGACTAGAATGGATGCTTCACAACTTTGGTACCCCGAAATAGTGCATTCAGGATCGAACACAAGTTTTGCATCTTGTACGTGCCGAAGGTTAGTGAAATCATCTGAAACACTCCCAAACATCATTTTGGGTCCAATGGACTAGAATGGATGCTTCACAACGTTAGTACCCCGAAATAGTGCATTTAGGCCCAAAACACAAGTTTTGCATCTTGTCCGTGCCAAAGGTTAGTGAAATCATCTGAAACACTCCCAAACATCATTTTGGGTCCAATGGACTAGAATGGATGCTTCACAACGTTAGTACCCCGAAATAGTGCTTTTAGGCCCAAAACACAAGTTTTGCATCTTTTTACTTGCTGAAGGTAGGCGAAATGCTCCGAAACACTCCCAAACATCATTTTGGGTCCAATGGACGAGAATGGATGCTTCACAACTTTTTTACCCCGAAATAGTGCATTCAGGCTCGAACACAAGTTTTGCATCTTGTACGTGCCGAAGGTTAGTGAAATCATCTGAAACACTCCCAAACATCATTTTGGGTCCAATGGACTAGAATGGATGCTTCACAACGTTAGTACCTTGAAATAGTGCATTTAGGCCCAAGACATAAGTTTTGCATCTTTTTACGTGCTGAAGGTTAGCGAAATGCTCTGAAACACTCCCAAACATCATTTTGGGTCCAATGGACTAGAATGGATGCTTCACAACTTTGGTACTCTGAAATAGTGCATTCAGGCTCGAACACAAGTTTAGCATCTTGTACGTGCCGAAGGTTAGTGAAATCATCTGAAACACTCCCAAACATCATTTTGGGTCCAATGGACTAGAATGGATGCTTCACAACGTTAGTACCCGAAATAGTGCATTTAGGCCCAAAACACAAGTTTTGCATCTTTTTACGTGTTGAAGGTTAGCGAAATGCTCTGAAACACTCCCAAACATCATTTTGGGTCCAATGGACTAGAATGGATGCTTCACAACTTTGGTACCCCGAAATAGTGCATTCAACCTCGAACACAAGTTTTGCATCTTGTACGTGCCGAAGGTTAGTGAAATCATCTGAAACACTCCCAAACATCATTTTGGGTCCAATGGACTAGAATGGATGCTTCACAACGTTAGTACCCCGAAATAGTGTATTTAGGCCCAAAACACAAGTTTTGCATCTTTTTACGTGCTGAAGGTTAGCGAAATGCTCCGAAACACTCCCAAACATCATTTTGGGTCCAATGGACTAGAATGGATGCTTCACAACGTTGGTACGCCGAAATAGTGCATTAAGGCTCGAACACAAGTTTTGCATCTTGTACGTGCCGAAGGTTAGTGAAATCATCTGAAACACTCCCAAACATCATTTCGGGTCCAATGGACTAGAATGGATGCTTCACAACGTTAGTACCTTGAAATAGTGCATTTAGGCCCAAGACACAAGTTTTGCATCTTTTTACGTGCTGAAGGTTAGCGAAATGCTCTGAAACACTCCCAAACATCATTTTAGGTCCAATGGACTAGAATGGATGCTTCACAACGTTAGTACCCCGAAATAGTGAATTTAGGCCCAAAACACAAGTTTTGCATCTTGTACGTGCCAAAGGTTAGTGAAATCATCTGAAACACTCCCAAACATCATTTTGGCTCCAATGGACTAGAATGGATGCTTCACAACGTTAGTACCCCGAAATAGTGCATTTAGGCCCAAAACAGAAGTTTTGCATCTTTTTACATGCTGAAGGTAGGCGAAATGCTCCGAAACACTCCCAAACATCATTTTCGGTCCAATGGACTAGAATGGATGCTTCACAACTTTGGTACCCCGAAATAGTGCATTCAGGCTCGAACACAAGTTTTGCATCTTGTACGTGCCAAAGGTTAGTGAAATCATCTGAAACACTCCCAAACATCATTTTAGGTCCAATGGACTAGAATGGATGCTTCACAACGTTAGTACCCCGAAATAGTGCATTTAGGCCCAAAACACAAGTTTTGCATCTTGTACGTGCCAAAGGTTAGTGAAATCATCTGAAACACTCCCAAACATCATTTTGGCTCCAATGGACTAGAATGGATGCTTCACAACGTTAGTACCCCGAAATAGTGCATTTAGGCCCAAAACACAAGTTTTGCATCTTTTTACATGCTGAAGGTAGGCGAAATGCTCCGAAACACTCCCAAACATCATTTTCGGTCCAATGGACTAGAATGGATGCTTCACAACTTTGGTACCCCGAAATAGTGCATTCAGGCTCGAACACAAGTTTTGCATCTTGTAAGTGCCGAAGGTTAGTGAAATCATCTGAAACACTCCCAAACTTCATTTTGGGTCCAATGGACTAGAATCGATGCTCCACAACGTTAGTACCCCGAAATAGTGCATTTAGGCCCAAAACACAAGTTTTGCATCTTTGTACGTGCTGAAGGTTAGCGAAATGCTCCGAAACACTCCCAAACATCATTTTGGGTCCAATGGACTAGAATGGATGCTTCACAACGTTAGTACCCCGAAATAGTGCATTTAGGCCCAAAACACAAGTTTTGCATCTTTTTACATGCTGAAGGTAGGCGGAATGCTCTGAAACACTCCCAAACATCATTTTGGGTCCAATGGACTAGAATGGATGCTTCACAACTTTGGTACCCCGAAATAGTGCATTCAGGATCGAACACAAGTTTTGCATCTTATACGTGCCGAAGGTTAGTGAAATCATCTGAAACACTCCCAAACATCATTTTGGGTCCAATGGACTAGAATGGATGCTTCACAACGTTAGTACACCGAAATAGTGCATTTAGGCCCAAAACACAAGTTTTGCATCTTGTCCGTGCCAAAGGTTAGTGAAATCATCTGAAACACTCCCAAACATCATTTTGGGTCCAATGGACTAGAATGGATGCTTCACAACGTTAGTACCCCGAAATAGTGCTTTTAGGCCCAAAACACAAGTTTTGCATCTTGTACGTGCCAAAGGTTAGTGAAATCATCTGAAACACTCCCAAACATCATTTTGGCTCCACTTGACTAGAATGGATGCTTCACAACGTTAGTACCCCGAAATAGTGCATTTCGGCCCAAAACAGAAGTTTTTCATCTTTTTACATGCTGAAGGTAGGCGAAATGCTCCGAAACACTCCCAAACATCATTTTCGGTCCAATGGACTAGAATGGATGCTTCACAACTTTGGTACCCCGAAATAGTGCATTCAGGCTCGAACACAAGTTTTGCATCTTGTACGTGCCAAGGGTTAGTGAAATCATCTGAAACACTCCCAAACATCATTTTAGGTCCAATGGACTAGAATGGATGCTTCACAACGTTAGTACCCCGAAATAGTGCATTTAGGCCCAAAACACAAGTTTTGCATCTTGTACGTGCCAAAGGTTAGTGAAATCATCTGAAACACTCCCAAACATCATTTTGGCTCCAATGGACTAGAATGGATGCTTCACAACGTTAGTACCCCGAAATAGTGCATTTAGGCCCAAAACATAAGTTTTGCATCTTTTTACATGCTGAAGGTAGGCGAAATGCTCCGAAACACTCCCAAACATCATTTTCGGTCCAATGGACTAGAATGGATGCTTCACAACTTTGGTACCCCGAAATAGTGCATTCAGGCTCGAACACAAGTTTTGCATCTTGTACGTGCCGAAGGTTAGTGAAATCATCTGAAACACTCCCAAACATCATTTTGGGTCCAATGGACTAGAATTGATGCTCCACAACGTTAGTACCCCGAAATAGTGCATTTAGGCCCAAAACACAAGTTTTGCATCTTTGTACGTGCTTAAGGTTAGCGAAATGCTCCGAAACACTCCCAAACATTATTTTGGGTCCAATGGACTAGAATGGATGCTTCACAACGTTAGTACCCCGAAATAGTGCATTTAGGCCCAAAACACAAGTTTTGCATCTTTTTACATGCTGAAGGTAGGCGGAATGCTCTGAAACACTCCCAAACATCATTTTGGGTCCAATGGACTAGAATGGATGCTTCACAACTTTGGTACCCCGAAATAGTGCATTCAGGATCGAACACAAGTTTTGCATCTTATACGTGCCGAAGGTTAGTGAAATCATCTGAAACACTCCCAAACATCATTTTGGGTCCAATGGACTAGAATGGATGCTTCACAACGTTAGTACACCGAAATAGTGCATTTAGGCCCAAAACACAAGTTTTGCATCTTGTCCGTGCCAAAGGTTAGTGAAATCATCTGAAACACTCCCAAACATCATTTTGGGTCCAATGGACTAGAATGGATGCTTCACAACGTTAGTACCCCGAAATAGTGCTTTTAGGCCCAAAACACAAGTTTTGCATCTTGTACGTGCCAAAGGTTAGTGAAATCATCTGAAACACTCCCAAACATCATTTTGGCTCCAATGGACTACAATGGATGCTTCACAACGTTAGTACCCCGAAATAGTGCATTTCGGCCCAAAACAGAAGTTTTTCATCTTTTTACATGCTGAAGGTAGGCGAAATGCTCCGAAACACTCCCAAACATCATTTTCGGTCCAATGGACTAGAATGGATGCTTCACAACTTTGGTACCCCGAAATAGTGCATTCAGGCTCGAACACAAGTTTTGCATCTTGTACGTGCCAAGGGTTAGTGAAATCATCTGAAACACTCCCAAACATCATTTTAGGTCCAATGGACTAGAATGGATGCTTCACAACGTTAGTACCTCGAAATAGTGCATTTAGGCCCAAAACACAAGTTTTGCATCTTGTACGTGCCAAAGGTTAGTGAAATCATCTGAAACACTCCCAAACATCATTTTGGCTCCAATGGACTAGAATGGATGCTTCACAACGTTAGTACCCCGAAATAGTGCATTTAGGCCCAAAACATAAGTTTTGCATCTTTTTACATGCTGAAGGTAGGCGAAATGCTCCGAAACACTCCCAAACATCATTTTCGGTCCAATGGACTAGAATGGATGCTTCACAACTTTGGTACCCCGAAATAGTGCATTCAGGCTCGAACACAAGTTTTGCATCTTGTACGTGCCGAAGGTTAGTGAATTCATCTGAAACACTCCCAAACATCATTTTGGGTCCAATGGACTAGAATCGATGCTCCACAACGTCAGTACCCCGAAATAGTGCATTTAGGCCCAAAACACAAGTTTTGCATCTTTGTACGTGCTTAAGGTTAGCGAAATGCTCCGAAACACTCCCAAACATTATTTTGGGTCCAATGGACTAGAATGGATGCTTCACAACGTTAGTACCCCGAAATAGTGCATTTAGGCCCAAAACACAAGTTTTGCATCTTTTTACATGCTGAAGGTAGGCGGAATGCTCTGAAACACTCCCAAACATCATTTTGGGTCCAATGGACTAGAATGGATGCTTCACAACTTTGGTACCCCGAAATAGTGCATTCAGGATCGAACACAAGTTTTGCATCTTATACGTGCCGAAGGTTAGTGAAATCATCTGAAACACTCCCAAACATCATTTTGGGTCCAATGGACTAGAATGGATGCTTCACAACGTTAGTACACCGAAATAGTGCATTTAGGCCCAAAACACAAGTTTTGCATCTTGTCCGTGCCAAAGGTTAGTGAAATCATCTGAAACACTCCCAAACATCATTTTGGGTCCAATGGACTAGAATGGATGCTTCACAACGTTAGTACCCCGAAATAGTGCTTTTAGGCCCTAAATACAAGTTTTGCATCTTGTACGTGCCAAAGGTTAGTGAAATCATCTGAAACACTCCCAAACATCATTTTGGCTCCAATGGACTACAATGGATGCTTCACAACGTTAGTACCCCGAAATAGTGCATTTCGGCCCAAAACAGAAGTTTTTCATCTTTTTACATGCTGAAGGTAGGCGAAATGCTCCGAAACACTCCCAAACATCATTTTCGGTCCAATGGACTAGAATGGATGCTTCACAACTTTGGTACCCCGAAATAGTGCATTCAGGCTCGAACACAAGTTTTGCATCTTGTACGTGCCAAGGGTTAGTGAAATCATCTGAAACACTCCCAAACATCATTTTAGGTCCAATGGACTAGAATGGATGCTTCACAACGTTAGTACCCCGAAATAGTGCATTTAGGCCCAAAACACAAGTTTTGCATCTTGTACGTGCCAAAGGTTAGTGAAATCATCTGAAACACTCCCAAACATCATTTTGGCTCCAATGGACTAGAATGGATGCTTCACAACGTTAGTACCCCGAAATAGTGCATTTAGGCCCAAAACATAAGTTTTGCATCTTTTTACATGCTGAAGGTAGGCGAAATGCTCCGAAACACTCCCAAACATCATTTTCGGTCCAATGGACTAGAATGGATGCTTCACAACTTTGGTACCCCGAAATAGTGCATTCAGGCTCGAACACAAGTTTTGCATCTTGTACGTGCCGAAGGTTAGTGAATTCATCTGAAACACTCCCAAACATCATTTTGGGTCCAATGGACTAGAATCTATGCTCCACAACGTCAGTACCCCGAAATAGTGCATTTAGGCCCAAAACACAAGTTTTGCATCTTTGTACGTGCTTAAGGTTAGCGAAATGCTCCGAAACACTCCCAAACATCATTTTGGGTCCAATGGACTAGAATGGATGCTTCACAACGTTAGTACCCCGAAATAGTGCATTTAGGCCCAAAACACAAGTTTTGCATCTTTTTACATGCTGAAGGTAGGCGGAATGCTCTGAAACACTCCCAAACATCATTTTGGGTCCAATGGACTAGAATGGATGCTTCACAACTTTGGTACCCCGAAATAGTGCATTCAGGATCGAACACAAGTTTTGCATCTTATACGTGCCGAAGGTTAGTGAAATTATCTGAAACACTCCCAAACATCATTTTGGGTCCAATGGACTAGAATGGATGCTTCACAACGTTAGTACACCGAAATAGTGCATTTAGGCCCAAAACACAAGTTTTGCATCTTGTCCGTGCCAAAGGTTAGTGAAATCATCTGAAACACTCCCAAACATCATTTTGGGTCCAATGGACTAGAATGGATGCTTCACAACGTTAGTACCCCGAAATAGTGCTTTTAGGCCCAAAACACAAGTTTTGCATCTTGTCCGTGCCAAAGGTTAGTGAAATCATCTGAAACACTCCCAAACATCATTTTGGGTCCAATGGACTAGAATGGATGCTTCACAACGTTAGTACCCCGAAATAGTGCTTTTAGGCCCAAAACACAAGTTTTGCATCTTGTACGTGCCAAAGGTTAGTGAAATCATCTGAAACACTCCCAAACATCATTTTGGCTCCAATGGACTACAATGGATGCTTCACAACGTTAGTACCCCGAAATAGTGCATTTCGGCGCAAAACAGAAGTTTTTCATCTTTTTACATGCTGAAGGTAGGCGAAATGCTCCGAAACACTCCCAAACATCATTTTCGGTCCAATGGACTAGAATGGATGCTTCACAACTTTGGTACCCCGAAATAGTGCATTCAGGCTCGAACACAAGTTTTGCATCTTGTACGTGCCAAGGGTTAGTGAAATCATCTGAAACACTCCCAAACATCATTTTAGGTCCAATGGACTAGAATGGATGCTTCACAACGTTAGTACCCCGAAATAGTGCATTTAGGCCCAAAACACAAGTTTTGCATCTTGTACGTGCCAAAGGTTAGTGAAATCATCTGAAACACTCCCAAACATCATTTTGGCTCCAATGGACTAGAATGGATGCTTCACAACGTTAGTACCCCGAAATAGTGCATTTAGGCCCAAAACATAAGTTTTGCATCTTTTTACATGCTGAAGGTAGGCGAAATGCTCCGAAACACTCCCAAACATCATTTTCGGTCCAATGGACTAGAATGGATGCTTCACAACTTTGGTACCCCGAAATAGTGCATTCAGGCTCGAACACAAGTTTTGCATCTTGTACGTGCCGAAGGTTAGTGAATTCATCTGAAACACTCCCAAACATCATTTTGGGTCCAATGGACTAGAATCGATGCTCCACAAAGTCAGTACCCCGAAATAGTGCATTTAGGCCCAAAACACAAGTTTTGCATCTTTGTACGTGCTTAAGGTTAGCGAAATGCTCCGAAACACTCTCAAACATCATTTTGGGTCCAATGGACTAGAATGGATGCTTCACAACGTTAGTACCCCGAAATAGTGCATTTAGGCCCAAAACACAAGTTTTGCATCTTTTTACATGCTGAAGGTAGGCGGAATGCTCTGAAACACTCCCAAACATCATTTTGGGTCCAATGGACTAGAATGGATGCTTCACAACTTTGGTACCCCGAAATAGTGCATTCAGGATCGAACACAAGTTTTGCATCTTATACGTGCCGAAGGTTAGTGAAATCATCTGAAACACTCCCAAACATCATTTTGGGTCCAATGGACTAGAATGGATGCTTCACAACGTTAGTACCCGAAATAGTGCATTTAGGCCCAAAACACAAGTTTTGCATCTTGTCCGTGCCAAAGGTTAGTGAAATCATCTGAAACACTCCCAAACATCATTTTGGGTCCAATGGACTAGAATGGATGCTTCACAACGTTAGTACCCCGAAATAGTGCTTTTAGGCCCAAAACACAAGTTTTGCATCTTTTTACTTGCTGAAGGTAGGCGAAATGCTCCGAAACACTCCCAAACATCATTTTGGGTCCAATGGACGAGAATGGATGCTTCACAACTTTTTTACCCCGAAATAGTGCATTCGGGCTCGAACACAAGTTTTGCATCTTGTACGTGCCGAAGGTTAGTGAAATCATCTGAAACACTCCCAAACATCATTTTGGGTCCAATGGACTAGAATGGATGGTTCACAACGTTAGTACCTTGAAATAGTGCATTTAGGCCCAAGACACAAGTTTTGCATCTTTTTACGTGCTGAAGGTTAGCGAAATGCTCTGAAACACTCCCAAACATCATTTTGGGTCCAATGGACTAGAATGGATGCTTCACAACTTTGGTACTCTGAAATAGTGCATTCAGGCTCAAACACAAGTTTAGCATCTTGTACGTGCCGAAGGTTAGTGAAATCATCTGAAACACTCCCAAACATCATTTTGGGTCCAATGGACTAGAATGGATGCTTCACAACGTTAGTACCCGAAATAGTGCATTTAGGCCCAAAACACAAGTTTTGCATCTTTTTACGTGTTGAAGGTTAGCGAAATGCTCTGAAACACTCCCAAACATCATTTTGGGTCCAATGGACTAGAATGGATGCTTCACAACTTTGGTACCCCGAAATAGTGCATTCAGCCTCGAACACAAGTTTTGCATCTTGTACGTGCCGAAGGTTAGTGAAATCATCTGAAACACTCCCAAACATCATTTTGGGTCCAATGGACTAGAATGGATGCTTCACAACGTTAGTACCCCGAAATAGTGTATTTAGGCCCAAAACACAAGTTTTGCATCTTTTTACATGCTGAAGGTAGGCGAAATGCTCCGAAACACTCCCAAACATCATTTTGGGTCCAATGGACTAGAATGGATGCTTCACAACTTTGGTACCCCGAAATAGTGCATTCATGCTCGAACACTAGTTTTGCATCTTTTTACATGCTGAAGGTAGGCGAAATGCTCCGAAACACACCCAAACATCATTTTGGGTCCAATGGACTAGAATGGATGCTTCACAACTTTGGTACCCCGAAATAGTGCATTCAGGCTCGAACACAAGTTTTGCATCTTGTACGTGCCGAAGGTTAGTGAAATCATCTGAAACACTCCCAAACATCATTTTGGGTCCAATGGACTAGAATGAATGCTTGACAACGTTAGTACCCCGAAATAGTGCATTTAGGCCCAAAACACAAGTTTTGCATCTTTTTACATGCTGAAGGTAGGCGAAATGCTCCGAAACACTCCCAAACATCATTTTGGGTCCAATGGACTAGAATGGATGTTTCACAACTTTGGTACCCCGAAATAGTGCATTCAGGCTCGAACACAAGTTTTGCATCTTGTACGTGCCGAAGGTTAGTGAAATCATCTGAAACACTCCCAAACATCATTTTGGGTCCAATGGACTAGAATGGATGCTTCACAACGTTAGTACCCCGAAATAGTGCATTTTGGCCCAAAACACAAATTTTGCATCTTTTCACGTGCTGAAGGTTAGAGAAATGCTCCGAAACACTCCCGAACATCATTTTGGGTCCAATGGACTAGAATGGATGCTTCACAACTTTGGTACTCTGAAATAGTGCATTCAGGCTCGAACACAAGTTTAGCATCTTGTACGTGCCGAAGGTTAGTGAAATCATCTGAAACACTCCCAAACATCATTTTGGGTCCAATGGACTAGAATGGATGCTTCACAACGTTAGTACCCGAAATAGTGCATTTAGGCCCAAAACAAAAGTTTTGCATCTTTTTACGTGCTGAAGGTTAGCGAAATGCTCTGAAACACTCCCAAACATAATTTTGGGTCCAATGGACTAGAATGGATGCTTCACAACTTTGGTACCCCGAAATAGTGCATTCAGCATCGAACACAAGTTTTGCATCTTGTACGTGCCGAAGGTTAGTGAAATCACCTGAAACACTCCCAAACATCATTTTGGGTCCAATGGACTAGAATTGATGCTTCACAACGTTAGTACCCCGTAATAGTGCATTTAGGCCCAGAACACAAGTTTTGCATCTTGTACGTGCCGAAGGTTAGTGAAATCATCTGAAACACTCCCAAACATCATTTTGGGTCCAATGGACTAGAATGGATGCTTCACAACGTTAGTACCCCGAAATAGTGTATTTAGGCCCAAAACACAAGTTTTGCATCTTTTTACATGCTGAAGGTAGGCGAAATGCTCCGAAACACTCCCAGACATCATTTTGGGTCCAATGGACTAGAATGGATGCTTCACAACTTTGGTACCCCGAAATAGTGCATTCAGGCTCGAACACAAGTTTTGCATCTTTTTACATGCTGAAGGTAGGCGAAATGCTCCGAAACACACCCAAACATCATTTTGGGTCCAATGGACTAGAATGGATGCTTCACAACTTTGGTACCCCGAAATAGTGCATTCAGGCTCGAACACAAGTTTTGCATCTTGTACGTGCCGAAGGTTAGTGAAATCATCTGAAACACTCCCAAACATCATTTTGGGTCCAATGGACTAGAATGAATGCTTGACAACGTTAGTACCCCGAAATAGTGCATTTAGGCCCAAAACACAAGTTTTGCATCTTTTTATGTGCTGAAGGTTAGCGAAATGCTCCGAAACACTCCCAAACATCATTTTGGGTCCAATGGACTAGAATGGATGCTTCACAACGTTGGTACCCCGAAATAGTGCATTCAGGCTCGAACACAAGTTTTGCATCTTGTACGTGCCGAAGGTTAGAGAAATCATCTGAAACACTCCCAAACATCATTTTGGGTCCAATGGACTAGAATGGATGCTTCACAACTTTGGTACCCCGAAATAGTGCATTCAGCCTCGAACACAAGTTTTGCATCTTGTACGTGCCGAAGGTTAGTGAAATCATCTGAAACACTCCCAAACATCATTTTGGGTCCAATGGACTAGAATGGATGCTTCACAACGTTAGTACCCCGAAATAGTGCATTTAGGCCCAAAACACAAGTTTTGCATCTTTTTACATGCTGAAGGTAGGCGAAATGCTCCGAAACACTCCCAAACATCATTTTGGGTCCAATGGACTAGAATGGATGCTTCACAACTTTGGTACCCCGAAATAGTGCATTCAGGCTCGAACACAAGTTTTGCATCTTTTTACATGCTGAAGGTAGGCGAAATGCTCCGAAACACACCCAAACATCATTTTGGGTCCAATGGACTAGAATGGATGCTTCACAACTTTGGTACCCCGAAATAGTGCATTCAGGCTCGAACACAAGTTTTGCATCTTGTACGTGCCGAAGGTTAGTGAAATCATCTGAAACACTCCCAAACATCATTTTGGGTCCAATGGACTAGAATGGATGCTTCACAACGTTAGTACCCCGAAATAGTGCATTTAGGCCCAAAACACAAGTTTTGCATCTTTTCACGTGCTGAAGGTTAGAGAAATGCTCCGAAACACTCCCGAACATCATTTTGGGTCCAATGGACTAGAATGGATGCTTCACAACTTTGGTACTCTGAAATAGTGCATTTAGGCTCGAACACAAGTTTTGCATCTTGTACGTGCCGAAGGTTAGTGAAATCATCTGAAACACTCCCAAACATCATTTTGGGTCCAATGGACTAGAATGGATGCTTCACAACGTTAGTACCCCGAAATAGTGCATTTAGGCCCAAAACACAAATTTTGCATCTTTTCACGTGCTGAAGGTTAGAGAAATGCTCCGAAACACTCCCGAACATCATTTTGGGTCCAATGGACTAGAATGGATGCTTCACAACTTTGGTACTCTGAAATAGTGCATTCAGGCTCGAACACAAGTTTAGCATCTTGTACGTGCCGAAGGTTAGTGAAATCATCTGAAACACTCCCAAACATCATTTTGGGTCCAATGGACTAGAATGGATGCTTCACAACGTTAGTACCCCGAAATAGTGCATTTAGGCCCAAAACACAAGTTTTGCATCTTTTTACATGCTGAAGGTAGGCGAAATGCTCCGAAACACTCCCAAATATCATTTTGGGTCCAATGGACTAGAATGGATGTTTCACAACTTTGGTACCCCGAAATAGTGCATTCAGGCTCGAACACAAGTTTTGCATCTTGTACGTGCCGAAGGTTAGTGAAATCATCTGAAACACTCCCAAACATCATTTTGGGTCCAATGGACTAGAATGGATGCTTCACAACGTTAGTACCCCGAAATAGTGCATTTAGGCCCAAAACACAAGTTTTGCATCTTTTTACGTGCTGAAGGTTAGCGAAATGCTCCGAAACACTCCCGAACATCATTTTGGGTCCAATGGACTAGAATGGATGCTTCACAACTTTGGTACTCTGAAATAGTCCATTCAGGCTCGAACACAAGTTTAGGATCTTGTACGTGCCGAAGGTTAGTGAAATCATCTGAAACACTCCCAAACATCATTTTGGGTCCAATGAACTAGAATGGATGCTTCACAACGTTAGTACCCCGAAATAGTGCATTTAGGCCCAAAACACAAGTTTTGCATCTTGTACGTGCCAAAGGTTAGTGAAATCATCTGAAACACTCCCAAACATCATTTTGGGTCCAATGGACTAGAATGGATGCTTCACAACGTTAGTACCCGAAATAGTGCATTTAGGCCCAAAACAAAAGTTTTGCATCTTTTTACGTGCTGAAGGTTAGCGAAATGCTCTGAAACACTCCCAAACATCATTTTGGGTCCAATGGACTAGAATGGATGCTTCACAACTTTGGTACCCCGAAATAGTGCATTCAGCCTCGAACACAAGTTTTGCATCTTGTACGTGCCGAAGGTTAGTGAAATCACCTGAAACACTCCCAAACATCATTTTGGGTCCAATGGACTAGAATGGATGCTTCACAACGTTAGTACCCCGTAATAGTGCATTTAGGCCCAAAACACAAGTTTTGTATCTTGTACGTGCCAAAGGTTAGTGAAATCATCTGAAACACTCCCAAACATCATTTTGGGTCCAATGGACTAGAATGGATGCTTCACAACGTTAGTACCCCGAAATAGTGTATTTAGGCCCAAAACACAAGTTTTGCATCTTTTTACTTGCTGAAGTTCGGCGAACTGCTCCGAAACACTCCCAAACATCATTTTGGGTCCAATGGACTAGAATGGATGCTTCACAACTTTGGTACCCCGAAATAGTGCATTCAGGCTCGAACACAAGTTTTGCATCTTGTACGTGCCGAAGGTTAGTGAAATCATCTGAAACACTCCCAAACATCATTTTGGGTCCAATAGACTAGAATGGATGCTTCACAACGTTAGTACCCCGAAATAGTGCATTTAGGCCCAAAACACAAGTTTTGCATCTTGTCCATGCCAAAGGTTAGTGAAATCATCCGAAACACTCCCAAACATCATTTTGGGTCCAATGGACTAGACTGGATGCTTCACAACGTTAGTACCGCGAAATAGTGCTTTTAGGCCCAAAACACAAGTTTTGCATCTTTTTACTTGCTGAAGGTAGGCGAAATGCTCCGAAACACTCCCAAACATCATTTTGGGTCCAATGGACGAGAATGGATGCTTCACAACTTTTTTACCCCGAAATAGTGCATTCAGGCTCGAACACAAGTTTTGCATCTTGTACGTGCCGAAGGTTAGTGAAATCATCTGAAACACTCCCAAACATCATTTTGGGTCCAATGGACTAGAATGGATGCTTCACAACGTTAGTACCTTGAAATAGTGCATTTAGGCCCAAGACACAAGTTTTGCATCTTTTTACGTGCTGAAGGTTAGCGAAATGCTCTGAAACACTCCCAAACATCATTTTGGGTCCAATGGACTAGAATGGATGCTTCACAACTTTGGTACTCTGAAATAGTGCATTCAGGCTCGAACACAAGTTTAGCATCTTGTACGTGCCGAAGGTTAGTGGAATCATCTGAAACACTCCCAAACATCATTTTGGGTCCAATGGACTAGAATGGATGCTTCACAACGTTAGTACCCGAAATAGTGCATTTAGGCCCAAAACACAAGTTTTGCATCTTTTTACGTGTTGAAGGTTAGCGAAATGCTCTGAAACACTCCCAAACATCATTTTGGGTCCAATGGACTAGAATGGATGCTTCACAACTTTGGTACCCCGAAATAGTGCATTCAGCCTCGAACACAAGTTTTGCATCTTGTACGTGCCGAAGGTTAGTGAAATCATCTGAAACACTCCCAAACATCATTTTGGGTCCAATAGACTAGAATGGATGCTTCACAACGTTAGTACCCCGAAATAGTGTATTTAGGCCCAAAACACAAGTTTTGCATCTTTTTACATGCTGAAGGTAGGCGAAATGCTCCGAAACACTCCCAAACATCATTTTGGGTCCAATGGACTAGAATGGATGCTTCACAACTTTGGTACCCCGAAATAGTGCATTCAGGCTCGAACACAAGTTTTGCATCTTTTTACATGCTGAAGGTAGGCGAAATGCTCCGAAACACTCCCAAACATCATTTTGGGTCCAATGGACTAGAATGGATGCTTCACAACTTTGGTACCCCGAAATAGTGCATTCAGGCTCGAACACAAGTTTTGCATCTTGTACGTGCCGAAGGTTAGTGAAATCATCTGAAAGACTCCCAAACATCATTTTGGGTCCAATGGACTAGAATGGATGCTTGACAACGTTAGTACCCCGAAATAGTGCATTTAGGCCCAAAACATAAGTTTTGCATCTTTTTACGTGCTGAAGGTTAGCGAAATGCTCCGAAACACTCCCAAACATCATTTTGGGTCCAATGGACTAGAATGGATGCTTCACAATGTTGGTACCCCGAAATAGTGCATTCAGGCTCGAACACAAGTTTTGCATTTTGTACGTGCCGAAGGTTAGTGAAATCATCTGAAACACTCCCAAACATCATTTTGGGTCCAATGGACTAGAATGGATGCTTCACAACGTTAGTACCCCGAAATAGTGCATTTAGGCCCCAAACACAAGTTTTGCATCTTTTTACGTGCTGAAGGTTAGAGAAATGCTCCGAAACACTCCCGAACATCATTTTGGGTCCAATGGACTAGAATGGATGCTTCACAACTTTGGTACCCCGAAATAGTGCATTCAGGCTCGAACACAAGTTTTGCATCTTGTACGTGCCGAAGGTTAGTGAAATCATCTGAAACACTCCCAAACATCATTTTGGGTCCAATGGACTAGAATGGATGCTTCACAACGTTAGTACCCCGAAATAGTGCATTTAGGCCCAAAACACAAGTTTTGCATCTTTTTACGTGCTGAAGGTTAGTGAAATGCTCTGAAAGACTACCAAACATCATTTTGGGTCCAATGGACTAGAATGGATGCTTCACAACGTTAGTACCCCGTAATAGTGCATTTAGGCCGAAAACACAAGTTTTGTATCTTGTACGTGCCAAAGGTTAGTGAAATCATCTGAAACACTCCCAAACATCATTTTGGGTCCAATGGACTAGAATGGATGCTTCACAACGTTAGTACCCCGAAATAGTGCATTTAGGCCCAAAACACAAGTTTTGCATCTTTTTACATGCTGAAGGTAGGCGAAATGCTCCGAAACACTCCCAAACATCATTTTGGGTCCAATTGACTAGAATGGATGCTTCACAACTTTGGTACCCCGAAATAGTGCATTCAGGCTCGAACACAAGTTTTGCATCTTTTTACATGCTGAAGGTAGGCGAAATGCTCTGAAACACTCCCAAACATCATTTTGGGTCCAATGGACTAGAATGGATGCTTCACAACTTTGGTACCCCGAAATAGTGCATTCAGGCTCGAACACAAGTTTTGCATCTTGTACGTGCCGAAGGTTAGTGAAATCATCTGAAACACTCCCAAACATCATTTTGGGTCCAATGGACTAGAATGGATGCTTCACAACGTTGGTACCCCGAAATAGTGCATTCAGGCTCGAACACAAGTTTTGCATCTTGTACGTGCCGAAGGTTAGTGAAATCATCTGAAACACTCCCAAACATCATTTTGGGTCCAATGGACTAGAATGGATGCTTCACAACGTTAGTACCCCGAAATAGTGCATTTAGGCCCCAAACACAAGTTTTGCATCTTTTTACGTGCTGAAGGTTAGAGAAATGCTCCGAAACACTCCCGAACATCATTTTGGGTCCAATGGACTAGAATGGATGCTTCACAACTCTGGTACTCTGAAATAGTGCATTCAGGCTCGAACACAAGTTTAGCATCTTGTACGTGCCGAAGGTTAGTGAAATCATCTGAAACACTCCCAAACATCATTTTGGGTCCAATGGACTAGAATGGATGCTTCACAACGTTAGTACCCGAAATAGTGCATTTAGGCCCAAAACACAAGTTTTGCATCTTTTTACGTGCTGAAGGTTAGCGAAATGCTCTGAAACACTCCCAAACATCATTTTGGGTCCAATGGACTAGAATGGATGCTTCACAACTTTGGTACCCCGAAATAGTGCATTCAGCCTCGAACACAAGTTTTGCATCTTGTACGTGCCGAAGGTTAGTGAAATCACCTTAAACACCCCCAAACATCATTTTGGGTCCAATGGACTAGAATGGATGCTTCACAACGTTAGTACAACGTAATAGTGCATTTGGGCCCAAAACACAAGTTTTGTATCTTGTACGTGCCAAAGGTTAGTGAAATCATCTGAAACACTCCCAAACATCATTTTGGGTCCAATGGACTAGAATGGATGCTTCACAACGTTAGTACCCCGAAATAGTGCATTTAGGCCCAAAACACAAGTTTTGCATCTTTTTACATGCTGAAGGTAGGCGAAATGCTCTGAAACACTCCCAAACATCATTTTGGGTCCAATGGACTAGAATGGATGCTTCACAACTTTGGTACCCCGAAATAGTGCATTCAGGCTCGAACACAAGTTTTGCATCTTGTACGTGCCAAAGGTTAGTGAAATCATCTGAAACACTCCCAAACATCATTTTGGGTCCAATGGACTAGAATGGATGCTTCACAACGTTAGTACCCCGAAATAGTGCATTTAGGCCCAAAACACAAGTTTTGCATCTTTTTACGTGCTGAAAGTTAGCGAAATGCTCCGGAACACTCCCGAACATCATTTTGGGTCCAATGGACTAGAATGGATGCTTCACAACTCTGGTACTCTGAAATAGTGCATTCAGGCTCGAACACAAGTTTAGCATCTTGTACGTGCCGAAGGTTAGTGAAATCATCTGAAACACTCCCAAACATCATTTTGGGTCCAATGGACTAGAATGGATGCTTCACAACGTTAGTACCCGAAATAGTGCATTTAGGCCCAAAACAAAAGTTTTGCATCTTTTTACGTGCTGAAGGTTAGCGAAATGCTCTGAAACACTCCCAAACATCATTTTGGGTCCAATGGACTAGAATGGATGCTTCACAACTTTGGTACCCCGAAATAGTGCATTCAGCCTCGAACACAAGTTTTGCATCTTGTACGTGCCGAAGGTTAGTGAAATCACCTAAAACACCCCCAAACATTATTTTTGGTCCAATGGACTAGAATGGATGCTTCACAACGTTAGTACCCCGTAATAGTGCATTTGGGCCCAAAACACAAGTTTTGTATCTTGTACGTGCCAAAGGTTAGTGAAATCATCTGAAACACTCCCAAACATCATTTTGGGTCCAATGGACTAGAATGGATGCTTCACAACGTTAGTACCCCGAAATAGTGCATTTAGGCCCAAAACACAAGTTTTGCATCTTTTTACGTGCTGAAGGTAGGCGAAATGCTCCGAAACACTCCCAAACATCATTTTGGGTCCAATGGACTAGAATGGATGCTTCACAACTTTGGTACCCCGAAATAGTGCATTCAGGCTCGAACACAAGTTTTGCATCTTGTACGTGCCGAAGGTTAGTGAAATCATCTGAAACACTCCCAAACATCATTTTGGGTCCAATGGACTAGAATGGATGCTTCACAACGTTAGTACCCGAAATAGTGCATTTAGGCCCAAAACAAAAGTTTTGCATCTTTTTACGTGCTGAAGGTTAGCGAAATGCTCTGAAACACTCCCAAACATCATTTTGGGTCCAATGGACTAGAATGGATGCTTCACAACTTTGGTACCCCGAAATAGTGCATTCAGCCTCGAACACAAGTTTTGCATCTTGTACGTGCCGAAGGTTAGTGAAATCACCTGAAACACTCCCAAACATCATTTTGGGTCCAATGGACTAGAATGGATGCTTCACAACGTTAGTACCCCGTAATAGTGCATTTAGGCCCAAAACACAAGTTTTGTATCTTGTACGTGCCAAAGGTTAGTGAAATCATCTGAAACACTCCCAAACATCATTTTGGGTCCAATGGACTAGAATGGATGCTTCACAACGTTAGTACCCCGAAATAGTGCATTTAGGCCCAAAACACAAGTTTTGCATCTTTTTACATGCTGAAGGTAGGCGAAATGCTCCGAAACACTCCCAAACATCATTTTGGGTCCAATGGACTAGAATGGATGCTTCACAACTTTGGTACCCCGAAATAGTGCATTCAGGCTCGAACACAAGTTTTGCATCTTGTACGTGCCGAAGGTTAGTGAAATCATCTGAAACACTCCCAAACATCATTTTGGGTCCAATGGACTAGAATGGATGCTTCACAACGTTAGTACCCCGAAATAGTGCATTTAGGCCCAAAACACAAGTTTTGCATCTTTTTACGTGCTGAAGGTTAGAGAAATGCTCCGAAACACTCCCGAACATCATTTTGGGTCCAATGGACTAGAATGGATGCTTCACAACTCTGGTACTCTGAAATAGTGCATTCAGGCTCGAACACAAGTTTTGCATCTTGTACGTGCCGAAGGTTAGTGAAATCATCTGAAACACTCCCAAACATCATTTTGGGTCCAATGGACTAGTATGGATGCTTCACAACGTTAGTACCCGAAATAGTGCATTTAGGCCCAAAACAAAAGTTTTGCATCTTTTTACGTGCTGAAGGTTAGCGATATGCTCCGAAACACTCCCAAACATCATTTTGGGTCCAATGGACTAGAATGGATGCTTCACAACTTTGGTACCCCGAAATAGTGCATTCAGGCTCGAACACAAGTTTTGCATCTTGTACGTGCCGAAGGTTAGTGAAATCATCTGAAACACTCCCAAACATCATTTTGGGTCCAATGGACTAGAATGGATGCTTCACAACGTTAGTACCCGAAATAGTGCATTTAGGCCCAAAACAAAAGTTTTGCATCTTTTTACGTGCTGAAGGTTAGCGAAATGCTCTGAAACACTCCCAAACATCATTTTGGGTCCAATGGACTAGAATGGATGCTTCACAACTTTGGTACCCCGAAATAGTGCATTCAGCCTCGAACACAAGTTTTGCATCTTGTACGTGCCCAAGGTTAGTGAAATCACCTGAAACACCCCCAAACATTATTTTGGGTCCAATGGACTAGAATGGATGCTTCACAACGTTAGTACCCCGTAATACTGCATTTGGGCCCAAAACACAAGTTTTGTATCTTGTACGTGCCAAAGGTTAGTGAAATCATCTGAAACACTCCCAAACATCATTTTGGGTCCAATGGACTAGAATGGATGCTTCACAACGTTAGTACCCCGAAATAGTGCATTTAGGCCCAAAACACAAGTTTTGCATCTTTTTACATGCTGAAGGTAGGCGAAATGCTCCGAAACACTCCCAAACATCATTTTGGGTCCAATGGACTAGAATGGATGCTTCACAACTTTGGTACCCCGAAATAGTGCATTCAGGCTCGAACACAAGTTTTGCATCTTGTACGTGCCGAAGGTTAGTGAAATCATCTGAAACACTCCCAAACATCATTTTGGGTCCAATGGACTAGAATGGATGCTTCACAACGTTAGTACCCCGAAATAGTGCATTTAGGCCCAAAACACAAGTTTTGCATCTTTTTACGTGCTAAAGGTTAGCGAAATGCTCCGAAACACTCCCGAACATCATTTTGGGTCCAATGGACTAGAATGGATGCTTCACAACTTTGGTACTCTGAAATAGTGCATTCAGGCTCGAACACAAGTTTAGCATCTTGTACGTGCCGAAGGTTAGTGAAATCATCTGAAACACTCCCAAACATCATTTTGGGTCCAATGAACTAGAATGGATGCTTCACAACGTTAGTACCCCGAAATAGTCCATTTAGGCCCAAAACACAAGTTTTGCATCTTGTACGTGCCAAAGGTTAGTGAAATCATCTGAAACACTCCCAAACATCATTTTGGGTCCAATGGACTAGAATGGATGCTTCACAACGTTAGTACCCGAAATAGTGCATTTAGGCCCAAAACAAAAGTTTTGCATCTTTTTACGTGCTGAAGGTTAGCGAAATGCTCTGAAACACTCCCAAACATCATTTTGGGTCCAATGGACTAGAATGGATGCTTCACAACTTTGGTACCCCGAAATAGTGCATTCAGCCTCGAACACAAGTTTTGCATCTTGTACGTGCCGAAGGTTAGTGAAATCACCTGAAACACTCCCAAACATCATTTTGGGTCCAATGGACTAGAATGGATGCTTCACAACGTTAGTACCCCGTAATAGTGCATTTAGGCCCAAAACACAAGTTTTGTATCTTGTACGTGCCAAAGGTTAGTGAAATCATCTGAAACACTCTCAAACATCATTTTGGGTTCAATGGACTAGAATGGATGCTTCACAACGTTAGTACCCCGAAATAGTGCATTTAGGCCCAAAACACAAGTTTTGCATCTTTTTACATGCTGAAGGTAGGCGAAATGCTCCGAAACACTCCCAAACATCATTTTGGGTCCAATGGACTAGAATGGATGCTTCACAACTTTGTTACCCCGAAATAGTGCATTCAGGCTCGAACACAAGTTTTGCATCTTGTACGTGCCGAAGGTTAGTGAAATCATCTGAAACACTCCCAAACATCATTTTGGGTCCAATGGACTAGAATGGATGCTTCACAACGTTAGTACCCCGAAATAGTGCATTTAGGCCCAAAACACAAGTTTTGCATCTTTTTACGTGCTGAAAGTTAGCGAAATGCTCCGAAACACTCCCGAACATCATTTTGGGTCCAATGGACTAGAATGGATGCTTCACAACTCTGGTACTCTGAAATAGTGCATTCAGGCTCGAACACAAGTTTAGCATCTTGTACGTGCCGAAGGTTAGTGAAATCATCTGAAACACTCCCAAACATCATTTTGGGTCCAATGGACTAGTATGGATGCTTCACAACGTTAGTACCCGAAATAGTGCATTTAGGCCCAAAACAAAAGTTTTGCATCTTTTTACGTGCTGAAGGTTAGCGAAATGCTCTGAAACACTCCCAAACATCATTTTGGGTCCAATGGACTAGAATGGATGCTTCACAACTTTGGTACCCCGAAATAGTGCATTCAGCCTCGAACACAAGTTTTGCATCTTGTATGTGCCGAAGGTTAGTGAAATCACCTGAAACACTACCAAACATCATTTTGGGTCCAATGGACTAGAATGGATGCTTCACAACATTAGTACCCGAAATAGTGCATTTAGGCCCAAAACAAAAGTTTTGCATCTTTTTACGTGCTGAAGGTTAGCGAAATGCTCTGAAACACTCCCAAACATCATTTTGGGTCCAATGGACTAGAATGGATGCTTCACAACTTTGGTACCCCGAAATAGTGCATTCAGCCTCGAACACAAGTTTTGCATCTTGTACGTGCCGAAGGTTAGTGAAATCACCTAAAACACCCCCAAACATTATTTTGGGTCCAATGGACTAGAATGGATGCTTCACAACGTTAGTACCCCGTAATAGTGCATTTGGGCCCAAAACACAAGTTTTGTATCTTGTACGTGCCAAAGGTTAGTGAAATCATCTGAAACACTCCCAAACATCATTTTGGGTCCAATGGACTAGAATGGATGCTTCACAACGTTAGTACCCCGAAATAGTGCATTTAGGCCCAAAACACAAGTTTTGCATCTTTTTACATGCTGAAGGTAGGCGAAATGCTCTGAAACACTCCCAAACATCATTTTGGGTCCAATGGACTAGAATGGATGCTTCACAACTTTGGTACCCCGAAATAGTGCATTCAGGCTCGAACACAAGTTTTGCATCTTGTACGTGCCGAAGGTTAGTGAAATCATCTGAAACACTCCCAAACATCATTTTGGGTCCAATGGACTAGAATGGATGCTTCACAACGTTAGTACCCCGAAATAGTGCATTTAGGCCCAAAACAAAAGTTTTGCATCTTTTTACGTGCTAAAGGTTAGCGAAATGCTCCGAAACACTCCCGAACATCATTTTGGGTCCAATGGACTAGAATGGATGCTTCACAACTTTGGTACTCTGAAATAGTGCATTCAGGCTCGAACACAAGTTTAGCATCTTGTACGTGCCGAAGGTTAGTGAAATCATCTGAAACACTCCCAAACATCATTTTGGGTCCAATGAACTAGAATGGATGCTTCACAACGTTAGTACCCCGAAATAGTCCATTTAGGCCCAAAACACAAGTTTTGCATCTTGTACGTGCCAAAGGTTAGTGAAATCATCTGAAACACTCCCAAACATCATTTTGGGTCCAATGGACTAGAATGGATGCTTCACAACGTTAGTACCCGAAATAGTGCATTTAGGGCCAAAACAAAAGTTTTGCATCTTTTTACGTGCTGAAGGTTAGCGAAATGCTCTGAAACACTCCCAAACATCATTTTGGGTCCAATGGACTAGAATGGATGCTTCACAACTTTGGTACCCCGAAATAGTGCATTCAGGCTCGAACACAAGTTTTGCATCTTGTACGTGCCGAAGGTTAGTGAAATCATCTGAAACACTCCCAAACATCATTTTGGGTCCAATGGACTAGAATGGATGCTTGACAACGTTAGTACCCCGAAATAGTGCATTTAGGCCCAAAACACAAGTTTTGCATCTTTTTACGTGCTGAAGGTTAGCGAAATGCTCCGAAACACTCCCAAACATCATTTTGGGTCCAATGGACTAGAATGGATGCTTCACAACGTTGGTACCCCGAAATAGTGCATTCAGGCTCGAACACAAGTTTAGCATCTTGTACGTGCCGAAGGTTAGTGAAATCATCTGAAACACTCCCAAACATCATTTTGGGTCCAATGGACTAGTATGGATGCTTCACAACGTTAGTACCCGAAATAGTGCATTTAGGCCCAAAACAAAAGTTTTGCATCTTTTTACGTGCTGAAGGTTAGCGAAATGCTCTGAAACACTCCCAAACATCATTTTGGGTCCAATGGACTAGAATGGATGCTTCACAACTTTGGTACCCCGAAATAGTGCATTCAGCCTCGAACACAAGTTTTGCATCTTGTACGTGCCGAAGGTTAGTGAAATCACCTGAAACACTACCAAACATCATTTTGGGTCCAATGGACTAGAATGGATGCTTCACAACATTAGTACCCGAAATAGTGCATTTAGGCCCAAAACAAAAGTTTTGCATCTTTTTACGTGCTGAAGGTTAGCGAAATGCTCTGAAACACTCCCAAACATCATTTTGGGTCCAATGGACTAGAATGGATGCTTCACAACTTTGGTACCCCGAAATAGTGCATTCAGCGTCGAACACAAGTTTTGCATCTTGTACGTGCCGAAGGTTAGTGAAATCACCTAAAACACCCCCAAACATTATTTTGGGTCCAATGGACTAGAATGGATGCTTCACAACGTTAGTACCCCGTAATAGTGCATTTGGGCCCAAAACACAAGTTTTGTATCTTGTACGTGCCAAAGGTTAGTGAAATCATCTGAAACACTCCCAAACATCATTTTGGGTCCAATGGACTAGAATGGATGCTTCACAACGTTAGTACCCGAAATAGTGCATTTAGGCCCAAAACACAAGTTTTGCATCTTTTTACATGCTGAAGGTAGGCGAAATGCTCTGAAACACTCCCAAACATCATTTTGGGTCCAATGGACTAGAATGGATGCTTCACAACTTTGGTACCCCGAAATAGTGCATTCAGGCTCGAACACAAGTTTTGCATCTTGTACGTGCCGAAGGTTAGTGAAATCATCTGAAACACTCCCAAACATCATTTTGGGTCCAATGGACTAGAATGGATGCTTCACAACGTTAGTACCCCGAAATAGTGCATTTAGGCCCAAAACACAAGTTTTGCATCTTTTTACGTGCTAAAGGTTAGCGAAATGCTCCGAAACACTCCCGAACATCATTTTGGGTCCAATGGACTAGAATGGATGCTTCACAACTTTGGTACTCTGAAATAGTGCATTCAGGCTCGAACACAAGTTTAGCATCTTGTACGTGCCGAAGGTTAGTGAAATCATCTGAAACACTCCCAAACATCATTTTGGGTCCAATGAACTAGAATGGATGCTTCACAACGTTAGTACCCCGAAATAGTCCATTTAGGCCCAAAACACAAGTTTTGCATCTTGTACGTGCCAAAGGTTAGTGAAATCATCTGAAACACTCCCAAACATCATTTTGGCTCCAATGGACTAGAATGGATGCTTCACAACGTTAGTACCCGAAATAGTGCATTTAGGGCCAAAACAAAAGTTTTGCATCTTTTTACGTGCTGAAGGTTAGCGAAATGCTCTTAAACACTCCCAAACATCATTTTGGGTCCAATGGACTAGAATGGATGCTTCACAACTTTGGTACCCCGAAATAGTGCATTTAGGCTCGAACACAAGTTTTGCATCTTGTACGTGCCGAAGGTTAGTGAAATCATCTGAAACACTCCCAAACATCATTTTGGGTCCAATGGACTAGAATGGATGCTTGACAACGTTAGTACCCCGAAATAGTGCATTTAGGCCCAAAACACAAGTTTTGCATCTTTTTACGTGCTGAAGGTTAGCGAAATGCTCCGAAACACTCCCAAACATCATTTTGGGTCCAATGGACTAGAATGGATGCTTCACAACGTTGGTACCCCGAAATAGTGCATTCAGGCTCGAACACAAGTTTTGCATCTTGTACGTGTCGAAGGTTAGTGAAATCATCTGAAACACTCCCAAACATCATTTTGGGTCCAATGGACTAGAATGGATGCTTCACAACGTTAGTACCCCGAAATAGTGCATTTAGGCCCCAAACACAAGTTTTGCATCTTTTTACGTGCTGAAGGTTAGAGAAATGCTCCGAAACACTCCCGAACATCATTTTGGGTCCAATGGACTAGAATGGATGCTTCACAACTCTGTTACTCTGAAATAGTGCATTCAGGCTCGAACACAAGTTTAGCATCTTGTACGTGCCGAAGGTTAGTGAAATCATCTGAAACACTACCAAACATCATTTTGGGTCCAATGGACTAGAATGGATGCTTCACAACTTTGGTACCCCGAAATAGTGCATTCAGCCTCGAACACAAGTTTTGCATCTTGTATGTGCCGAAGGTTAGTGAAATCACCTGAAACACTACCAAACATCATTTTGGGTCCAATGGACTAGAATGGATGCTTCACAACGTTAGTACCCGAAATAGTGCATTTAGGCCCAAAACAAAAGTTTTGCATCTTTTTACGTGCTGAAGGTTAGCGAAATGCTCTGAAACACTCCCAAACATCATTTTGGGTCCAATGGACTAGAATGGATGCTTCACAACTTTGGTACCCCGAAATAGTGCATTCAGCCTCGAACACAAGTTTTGCATCTTGTACGTGCCGAAGGTTAGTGAAATCACCTAAAACACCCCCAAACATTATTTTGGGTCCAATGGACTAGAATGGATGCTTCACAACGTTAGTACCCCGTAATAGTGCATTTGGGCCCAAAACACAAGTTTTGTATCTTGTACGTGCCAAAGGTTAGTGAAATCATCTGAAACACTCCCAAACATCATTTTGGGTCCAATGGACTAGAATGGATGCTTCACAACGTTAGTACCCCGAAATAGTGCATTTAGGCCCAAAACACAAGTTTTGCATCTTTTTACATGCTGAAGGTAGGCGAAATGCTCTGAAACACTCCCAAACATCATTTTGGGTCCAATGGACTAGAATGGATGCTTCACAACTTTGGTACCCCGAAATAGTGCATTCAGGCTCGAACACAAGTTTTGCATCTTGTACGTGCCGAAGGTTAGTGAAATCATCTGAAACACTCCCAAACATCATTTTGGGTCCAATGGACTAGAATGGATGCTTCACAACGTTAGTACCCCGAAATAGTGCATTTAGGCCCAAAACACAAGTTTTGCATCTTTTTACGTGCTAAAGGTTAGCGAAATGCTCCGAAACACTCCCGAACATCATTTTGGGTCCAATGGACTATAATGGATGCTTCACAACTTTGGTACTCTGAAATAGTGCATTCAGGCTCGAACACAAGTTTAGCATCTTGTACGTGCCGAAGGTTAGTGAAATCATCTGAAACACTCCCAAACATCATTTTGGGTCCAATGAACTAGAATGGATGCTTCACAACGTTAGTACCCCGAAATAGTCCATTTAGGCCCAAAACACAAGTTTTGCATCTTGTACGTGCCAAAGGTTAGTGAAATCATCTGAAACACTCCCAAACATCATTTTGGCTCCAATGGACTAGAATGGATGCTTCACAACGTTAGTACCCGAAATAGTGCATTTAGGGCCAAAACAAAAGTTTTGCATCTTTTTACGTGCTGAAGGTTAGCGAAATGCTCTTAAACACTCCCAAACATCATTTTGGGTCCAATGGACTAGAATGGATGCTTCACAACTTTGGTACCCCGAAATAGTGCATTTAGGCTCGAACACAAGTTTTGCATCTTGTACGTGCCGAAGGTTAGTGAAATCATCTGAAACACTCCCAAACATCATTTTGGGTCCAATGGACTAGAATGGATGCTTGACAACGTTAGTACCCCGAAATAGTGCATTTAGGCCCAAAACACAAGTTTTGCATCTTTTTACGTGCTGAAGGTTAGCGAAATGCTCCGAAACACTCCCAAACATCATTTTGGGTCCAATGGACTAGAATGGATGCTTCACAACGTTGGTACCCCGAAATAGTGCATTCAGGCTCGAACACAAGTTTTGCATCTTGTACGTGTCGAAGGTTAGTGAAATCATCTGAAACACTCCCAAACATCATTTTGGGTCCAATGGACTAGAATGGATGCTTCACAACGTTAGTACCCCGAAATAGTGCATTTAGGCCCCAAACACAAGTTTTGCATCTTTTTACGTGCTGAAGGTTAGAGAAATGCTCCGAAACACTCCCGAACATCATTTTGGGTCCAATGGACTAGAATGGATGCTTCACAACTCTGTTACTCTGAAATAGTGCATTCAGGCTCGAACACAAGTTTAGCATCTTGTACGTGCCGAAGGTTAGTGAAATCATCTGAAACACTACCAAACATCATTTTGGGTCCAATGGACTAGAATGGATGCTTCACAACTTTGGTACCCCGAAATAGTGCATTCAGCCTCGAACACAAGTTTTGCATCTTGTATGTGCCGAAGGTTAGTGAAATCACCTGAAACACTACCAAACATCATTTTGGGTCCAATGGACTAGAATGGATGCTTCACAACGTTAGTACCCGAAATAGTGCATTTAGGCCCAAAACAACAGTTTTGCATCTTTTTACGTGCTGAAGGTTAGCGAAATGCTCTGAAACACTCCCAAACATCATTTTGGGTCCAATGGACTAGAATGGATGCTTCACAACTTTGGTACCCCGAAATAGTGCATTCAGCCTCGAACACAAGTTTTGCATCTTGTACGTGCCGAAGGTTAGTGAAATCACCTAAAACACCCCCAAACATTATTTTGGGTCCAATGGACTAGAATGGATGCTTCACAACGTTAGTACCCCGTAATAGTGCATTTGGGCCCAAAACACAAGTTTTGTATCTTGTACGTGCCAAAGGTTAGTGAAATCATCTGAAACACTCCCAAACATCATTTTGGGTCCAATGGACTAGAATGGATGCTTCACAACGTTAGTACCCCGAAATAGTGCATTTAGGCCCAAAACACAAGTTTTGCATCTTTTTACATGCTGAAGGTAGGCGAAATGCTCTGAAACACTCCCAAACATCATTTTGGGTCCAATGGACTAGAATGGATGCTTCACAACTTTGGTACCCCGAAATAGTGCATTCAGGCTCGAACACAAGTTTTGCATCTTGTACGTGCCGAAGGTTAGTGAAATCATCTGAAACACTCCCAAACATCATTTTGGGTCCAATGGACTAGAATGGATGCTTCACAACGTTAGTACCCCGAAATAGTGCATTTAGGCCCAAAACACAAGTTTTGCATCTTTTTACGTGCTAAAGGTTAGCGAAATGCTCCGAAACACTCCCGAACATCATTTTGGGTCCAATGGACTAGAATGGATGCTTCACAACTTTGGTACTCTGAAATAGTGCATTCAGGCTCGAACACAAGTTTAGCATCTTGTACGTGCCGAAGGTTAGTGAAATCATCTGAAACACTCCCAAACATCATTTTGGGTCCAATGAACTAGAATGGATGCTTCACAACGTTAGTACCCCGAAATAGTCCATTTAGGCCCAAAACACAAGTTTTGCATCTTGTACGTGCCAAAGGTTAGTGAAATCATCTGAAACACTCCCAAACATCATTTTGGGTCCAATGGACTAGAATGGATGCTTCACAACGTTAGTACCCGAAATAGTGCATTTAGGGCCAAAACAAAAGTTTTGCATCTTTTTACGTGCTGAAGGTTAGCGAAATGCTCTTAAACACTCCCAAACATCATTTTGGGTCCAATGGACTAGAATGGATGCTTCACAACTTTGGTACCCCGAAATAGTGCATTTAGGCTCGAACACAAGTTTTGCATCTTGTACGTGCCGAAGGTTAGTGAAATCATCTGAAACACTCCCAAACATCATTTTGGGTCCAATGGACTAGAATGGATGCTTGACAACGTTAGTACCCCGAAATAGTGCATTTAGGCCCAAAACACAAGTTTTGCATCTTTTTACGTGCTGAAGGTTAGCGAAATGCTCCGAAACACTCCCAAACATCATTTTGGGTCCAATGGACTAGAATGGATGCTTCACAACGTTGGTACCCCGAAATAGTGCATTCAGGCTCGAACACAAGTTTTGCATCTTGTACGTGTCGAAGGTTAGTGAAATCATCTGAAACACTCCCAAACATCATTTTGGGTCCAATGGACTAGAATGGATGCTTCACAACGTTAGTACCCCGAAATAGTGCATTTAGGCCCCAAACACAAGTTTTGCATCTTTTTACGTGCTGAAGGTTAGAGAAATGCTCCGAAACACTCCCGAACATCATTTTGGGTCCAATGGACTAGAATGGATGCTTCACAACTCTGTTACTCTGAAATAGTGCATTCAGGCTCGAACACAAGTTTAGCATCTTGTACGTGCCGAAGGTTAGTGAAATCATCTGAAACACTCCCAAACATCATTTTGGGTCCAATGGACTAGAATGGATGCTTCACAACTTTGGTACCCCGAAATAGTGCATTCAGCCTCGAACACAAGTTTTGCATCTTGTATGTGCCGAAGGTTAGTGAAATCACCTGAAACACTACCAAACATCATTTTGGGTCCAATGGACTAGAATGGATGCTTCACAACGTTAGTACCCGAAATAGTGCATTTAGGCCCAAAACAAAAGTTTTGCATCTTTTTACGTGCTGAAGGTTAGCGAAATGCTCTGAAACACTCCCAAACATCATTTTGGGTCCAATGGACTAGAATGGATGCTTCACAACTTTGGTACCCCGAAATAGTGCATTCAGCCTCGAACACAAGTTTTGCATCTTGTACGTGCCGAAGGTTAGTGAAATCACCTAAAACACCCCCAAACATTATTTTGGGTCCAATGGACTAGAATGGATGCTTCACAACGTTAGTACCCCGTAATAGTGCATTTGGGCCCAAAACACAAGTTTTGTATCTTGTACGTGCCAAAGGTTAGTGAAATCATCTGAAACACTCCCAAACATCATTTTGGGTCCAATGGACTAGAATGGATGCTTCACAACGTTAGTACCCCGAAATAGTGCATTTAGGCCCAAAACACAAGTTTTGCATCTTTTTACATGCTGAAGGTAGGCGAAATGCTCTGAAACACTCCCAAACATCATTTTGGGTCCAATGGACTAGAATGGATGCTTCACAACTTTGGTACCCCGAAATAGTGCATTCAGGCTCGAACACAAGTTTTGCATCTTGTACGTGCCGAAGGTTAGTGAAATCATCTGAAACACTCCCAAACATCATTTTGGGTCCAATGGACTAGAATGGATGCTTCACAACGTTAGTACCCCGAAATAGTGCATTTAGGCCCAAAACACAAGTTTTGCATCTTTTTACGTGCTAAAGGTTAGCGAAATGCTCCGAAACACTCCCGAACATCATTTTGGGTCCAATGGACTAGAATGGATGCTTCACAACTTTGGTACTCTGAAATAGTGCATTCAGGCTCGAACACAAGTTTAGCATCTTGTACGTGCCGAAGGTTAGTGAAATCATCTGAAACACTCCCAAACATCATTTTGGGTCCAATGAACTAGAATGGATGCTTCACAACGTTAGTACCCCGAAATAGTGCATTTAGGCCCAAAACACAAGTTTTGCATCTTGTACGTGCCAAAGGTTAGTGAAATCATCTGAAACACTCCCAAACATCATTTTGGGTCCAATGGACTAGAATGGATGCTTCACAACGTTAGTACCCGAAATTGTGCATTTAGGGCCAAAACAAAAGTTTTGCATCTTTTTACGTGCTGAAGGTTAGCGAAATGCTCTGAAACACTCCCAAACATCATTTTGGGTCCAATGGACTAGAATGGATGCTTCACAACTTTGGTACCCCGAAATAGTGCATTCAGGCTCGAACACAAGTTTTGCATCTTGTACGTGCCGAAGGTTAGTGAAATCATCTGAAACACTCCCAAACATCATTTTGGGTCCAATGGACTAGAATGGATGCTTCACAACGTTAGTACCCCGAAATAGTGCATTTAGGCCCAAAACACAAGTTTTGCATCTTTTTACGTGCTGAAGGTTAGCGAAATGCTCCGAAACACTCCCAAACATCATTTTGGGTCCAATGGACTAGAATGGATGCTTCACAACTTTGGTACTCTGAAATAGTGCATTCAGGCTCGAACACAAGTTTTGCATCTTGTACGTGCCGAAGGTTAGTGAAATCATCTGAAACACTCCCAAACATCATTTTGGGTCCAATGGACTAGAATGGATGCTTCACAACGTTAGTACCCCGAAATAGTCCATTTAGGCCCAGAACACAAGTTTTGCATCTTGTACGTGCCAAAGGTTAGTGAAATCATCTGAAACACTCCCAAACATCATTTTGGGTCCAATGGACTAGAATGGATGCTTCACAACGTTAGTACCCGAAATAGTGCATTTAGGCCCAAAACAAAAGTTTTGCATCTTTTTACGTGCTGAAGGTTAGCGAAATGCTCTGAAACACTCCCAAACATCATTTTGGGTCCAATGGACTAGAATGGATGCTTCACAACTTTGGTACCCCGAAATAGTGCATTCAGCCTCGAACACAAGTTTTGCATCTTGTACGTGCCGAAGGTTAGTGAAATCACCTGAAACACTCCCAAACATCATTTTGGGTCCAATGGACTAGAATGGATGCTTCACAACGTTAGTACCCCGTAATAGTGCATTTAGGCCCAAAACACAAGTTTTGTATCTTGTACGTGCCAAAGGTTAGTGAAATCATCTGAAACACTCCCAAACATCATTTTGGGTCCAATGGACTAGAATGGATGCTTCACAACGTTAGTACCCCGAAATAGTGCATTTAGGCCCAAAACACAAGTTTTGCATCTTTTTACATGCTGAAGGTAGGCGAAATGCTCCGAAACACTCCCAAACATCATTTTGGGTCCAATGGACTAGAATGGATGCTTCACAACTTTGGTACCCCGAAATAGTGCATTCAGGCTCGAACACAAGTTTTGCATCTTGTACGTGCCGAAGGTTAGTGAAATCATCTGAAACACTCCCAAACATCATTTTGGGTCCAATGGACTAGAATGGATGCTTCACAACGTTAGTACCCCGAAATAGTGCATTTAGGCCCAAAACACAAGTTTTGCATCTTTTTACGTGCTGAAGGTTAGCGAAATGCTCCGAAACACTCCCGAACATCATTTTGGGTCCAATGGACTAGAATGGATGCTTCACAACTTTGGTACTCTGAAATAGTGCATTCAGGCTCGAACACAAGTTTAGCATCTTGTACGTGCCGAAGGTTAGTGAAATCATCTGAAACACTCCCAAACATCATTTTGGGTCCAATGGACTAGAATGGATGCTTCACAACGTTAGTACCCCGAAATAGTGCATTTAGGCCCAAAACACAAGTTTTGCATCTTGTACTTGCCAAAGGTTAGTGAAATCATCTGAAACACTCCCAAACATCATTTTGGGTCCAATGGACTAGAATGGATGCTTCACAACGTTAGTACCCGAAATAGTGCATTTAGGCCCAAAACAAAAGTTTTGCATCTTTTTACGTGCTGAAGGTTAGCGAAATGCTCTGAAACACTCCCAAACATCATTTTGGGTCCAATGGACTAGAATGGATGCTTCACAACTTTGGTACTCTGAAATAGTGCATTCAGGCTCGAACACAAGTTTAGCATCTTGTACGTGCCGAAGGTTAGTGAAATCATCTGAAACACTCCCAAACATCATTTTGGGTCCAATGGACTAGTATGGATGCTTCACAACGTTAGTACCCCGAAATAGTGCATTTAGGCCCAAAACACAAGTTTTGCATCTTGTACGTGCCAAAGGTTAGTGAAATCATCTGAAACACTCCCAAACATCATTTTGGGTCCAATGGACTAGAATGGATGCTTCACAACGTTAGTACCCGAAATAGTGCATTTAGGCCCAAAACAAAAGTTTTGCATCTTTTTACGTGCTGAAGGTTAGCGAAATGCTCTGAAACACTCCCAAACATCATTTTGGGTCCAATGGACTAGAATGGATGCTTCACAACTTTGGTACTCTGAAATAGTGCATTCAGGCTCGAACACAAGTTTAGCATCTTGTACGTGCCGAAGGTTAGTGAATTCATCTGAAACACTCCCAAACATCATTTTGGGTCCAATGGACTAGAATGGATGCTTCACAACGTTAGTACCCCGAAATAGTGCATTTAGGCCCAAAACACAAGTTTTGCATCTTGTACGTGCCAAAGGTTAGTGAAATCATCTGAAACACTCCCAAACATCATTTTGGGTCCAATGGACTAGAATGGATGCTTCACAACGTTAGTACCCCGAAATAGTGCATTTAGGCCCAAAACACAAGTTTTGCATCTTTTTACGTGCTAAAGGTTAGCGAAATGCTCCGTAACACTCCCGAACACCATTTTGGGTCCAATGGACTAGAATGGATGCTTCACAACTTTGGTACTCTGAAATAGTGCATTCAGGCTCGAACACAAGTTTAGCATCTTGTACGTGCCGAAGGTTAGTGAAATCATCTGAAACACTCCCAAACATCATTTTGGGTCCAATGAACTAGAATGGATGCTTCACAACGTTAGTACCCCGAAATAGTGCATTTAGGCCCAGAACACAAGTTTTGCATCTTGTACGTGCCAAAGGTTAGTGAAATCATCTGAAACACTCCCAAACATCATTTTGGGTCCAATGGACTAGAATGGATGCTTCACAACGTTAGTACCCGAAATAGTGCATTTAGGCCCAAAACAAAAGTTTTGTATCTTTTTACGTGCTGAAGGTTAGCGAAATGCTCTGAAACACTCCCAAACATCATTTTGGGTCCAATGGACTAGAATGGATGCTTCACAACTTTGGTACCCCGAAATAGTGCATTCAGCCTCGAACACAAGTTTTGCATCTTGTACGTGCCGAAGGTTAGTGAAATCACCTGAAACACTCCCAAACATCATTTTGGGTCCAATGGACTAGAATGGATGCTTCACAACGTTAGTACCCCGTAATAGGGCATTTAGGCCCAAAACACAAGTTTTGTATCTTGTACGTGCCAAAGGTTAGTGAAATCATCTGAAACACTCCCAAACATCATTTTGGGTCCAATGGACTAGAATGGATGCTTCACAACGTTAGTACCCCGAAATAGTGCATTTAGGCCCAAAACACAAGTTTTGCATCTTTTTACATGCTGAAGGTAGGCGAAATGCTCCGAAACACTCCCAAACATCATTTTGGGTCCAATGGACTAGAATGGATGCTTCACAACTTTGGTACCCCGAAATAGTGCATTCAGGCTCGAACACAAGTTTTGCATCTTGTACGTGCCGAAGGTTAGTGAAATCATCTGAAACACTCCCAAACATCATTTTGGGTCCAATGGACTAGAATGGATGCTTCACAACGTTAGTACCCCGAAATAGTGCATTTAGGCCCAAAACACAAGTTTTGCATCTTTTTACGTGCTGAAGGTTAGCGAAATGCTCCGAAACACTCCCGAACATCATTTTGGGTCCAATGGACTAGAATGGATGCTTCACAACTTTGGTACTCTGAAATAGTGCATTCAGGCTCGAACACAAGTTTAGCATCTTGTACGTGCCGAAGGTTAGTGAAATCATCTGAAACACTCCCAAACATCATTTTGGGTCCAATGGACTAGAATGGATGCTTCACAACGTTAGTACCCCGAAATAGTGCATTTAGGCCCAAAACACAAGTTTTGCATCTTGTACGTGCCAAAGGTTAGTGAAATCATCTGAAACACTCCCAAACATCATTTTGGGTCCAATGGACTAAAATGGATGCTTCACAACGTTAGTACCCGAAATAGTGCATTTAGGCCCAAAACAAAAGTTTTGCATCTTTTTACGTGCTGAAGGTTAGCGAAATGCTCTGAAACACTCCCAAACATCATTTTGGGTCCAATGGACTAGAATGGATGCTTCACAACTTTGGTACTCTGAAATAGTGCATTCAGGCTCGAACACAAGTTTAGCATCTTGTACGTGCCGAAGGTTAGTGAATTCATCTGAAACACTCCCAAACATTATTTTGGGTCCAATGGACTAGAATGGATGCTTCACAACGTTAGTACCCCGAAATAGTGCATTTAGGCCCAAAACACAAGTTTTACATCTTGTACGTGCCAAAGGTTAGTGAAATCATCTGAAACACTCCCAAACATCATTTTGGGTCCAATGGACTAGAATGGATGCTTCACAACGTTAGTACCCCGAAATAGTGCATTTAGGCCCAAAACACAAGTTTTGCATCTTTTTACGTGCTAAAGGTTAGCGAAATGCTCCGTAACACTCCCGAACACCATTTTGGGTCCAATGGACTAGAATGGATGCTTCACAACTTTGGTACTCTGAAATAGTGCATTCAGGCTCGAACACAAGTTTAGCATCTTGTACGTGCCGAAGGTTAGTGAAATCATCTGAAACACTCCCAAACATCATTTTGGGTCCAATGAACTAGAATGGATGCTTCACAACGTTAGTACCCCGAAATAGTGCATTTAGGCCCAGAACACAAGTTTTGCATCTTGTACGTGCCAAAGGTTAGTGAAATCATCTGAAACACTCCCAAACATCATTTTGGGTCCAATGGACTAGAATGGATGCTTCACAACGTTAGTACCCGAAATAGTGCATTTAGGCCCAAAACAAAAGTTTTGTATCTTTTTACGTGCTGAAGGTTAGCGAAATGCTCTGAAACACTCCCAAACATCATTTTGGGTCCAATGGACTAGAATGGATGCTTCACAACTTTGGTACCCCGAAATAGTGCATTCAGCCTCGAACACAAGTTTTGCATCTTGTACGTGCCGAAGGTTAGTGAAATCACCTGAAACACTCCCAAACATCATTTTGGGTCCAATGGACTAGAATGGATGCTTCACAACGTTAGTACCCCGTAATAGGGCATTTAGGCCCAAAACACAAGTTTTGTATCTTGTACGTGCCAAAGGTTAGTGAAATCATCTGAAACACTCCCAAACATCATTTTGGGTCCAATGGACTAGAATGGATGCTTCACAACGTTAGTACCCCGAAATAGTGCATTTAGGCCCAAAACACAAGTTTTGCATCTTTTTACATGCTGAAGGTAGGCGAAATGCTCCGAAACACTCCCAAACATCATTTTGGGTCCAATGGACTAGAATGGATGCTTCACAACTTTGGTACCCCGAAATAGTGCATTCAGGCTCGAACACAAGTTTTGCATCTTGTACGTGCCGAAGGTTAGTGAAATCATCTGAAACACTCCCAAACATCATTTTGGGTCCAATGGACTAGAATGGATGCTTCACAACGTTAGTACCCCGAAATAGTGCATTTAGGCCCAAAACACAAGTTTTGCATCTTTTTACGTGCTGAAGGTTAGCGAAATGCTCCGAAACACTCCCGAACATCATTTTGGGTCCAATGGACTAGAATGGATGCTTCACAACTTTGGTACTCTGAAATAGTGCATTCAGGCTCGAACACAAGTTTAGCACCTTGTACGTGCCGAAGGTTAGTGAAATCATCTGAAACACTCCCAAACATCATTTTGGGTCCAATGGACTAGAATGGATGCTTCACAACGTTAGTACCCCGAAATAGTGCATTTAGGCCCAAAACACAAGTTTTGCATCTTGTACGTGCCAAAGGTTAGTGAGATCATCTGAAACACTCCCAAACATCATTTTGGGTCCAATGGACTAGAATGGATGCTTCACAACGTTAGTACCCGAAATAGTGCATTTAGGCCCAAAACAAAAGTTTTGCATCTTTTTACGTGCTGAAGGTTAGCGAAATGCTCTGAAACACTCCCAAACATCATTTTGGGTCCAATGGACTAGAATGGATGCTTCACAACTTTGGTACTCTGAAATAGTGCATTCAGGCTCGAACACAAGTTTAGCATCTTGTACGTGCCGAAGGTTAGTGAAATCATCTGAAACACTCCCAAACATCATTTTGGGTCCAATGGACTAGAATGGATTCTTCACAACGTTAGTACCCCGAAATAGTGCATTTAGGCCCAAAACACATGTTTTGCATCTTGTACGTGCCAAAGGTTAGTGAAATCATCTGAAACACTCCCAAACATCATTTTGGGTCCAATGGACTAGAATGGATGCTTCACAACGTTAGTACCCGAAATAGTGAATTTAGGCCCAAAACAAAAGTTTTGCATCTTTTTACGTGCTGAAGGTTAGCGAAATGCTCTGAAACACTCCCAAACATCATTTTGGGTCCAATGGACTGAATGGATGCTTCACAACTTTGGTACCCCAAAATAGTGCATTCAGCCTCGAACACAAGTTTTGCATCTTGTACGTGCCGAAGGTTAGTGAAATCACCTGAAACACTCCCAAACATCATTTTGGGTCCAATGGACTAGAATGGATGCTTCACAACGTTAGTACCCGTAATAGTGCATTTAGGCCCAAAACACAAGTTTTGTATCTTGTACGTGCCAAAGGTTAGTGAAATCATCTGAAACACTCCCAAACATCATTTTGGGTCCAATGGACTAGAATGGATGCTTCACAACGTTAGTACCCCGAAATAGTGCATTTAGGCCCAAAACAAAAGTTTTGCATCTTTTTACGTGCTGAAGGTTAGCGAAATGCTCTGAAACACTCCCAAACATCATTTTGGGTCCAATGGACTAGAATGGATGCTTCACAACGTTAGTACCCCGAAATAGTGCATTTAGGCCCAAAACACAAGTTTTGCATCTTGTACGTGCCAAAGTTTAGTGAAATCGTCTGAAACACTCCCAAACATCATTTTGGGTCCAATGGACTAGAATGGATGCTTCACAACGTTAGTACCCCGAAATAGTGCATTTAGGCCCAAAACACAAGTTTTGCATCTTTTTACATGCTGAAGGTAGGCGAAATGCTCCGAAACACTCCCAAACATCATTTTGGGTCCAATGGACTAGAATGGATGCTTCACAACTTTGGTACCCCGAAATAGTGCATTCAGGCTCGAACACAAGTTTTGCATCTTGTACGTGCCGAAGGTTAGTGAAATCATCTGAAACACTCCCAAACATCATTTTGGGTCCAATGGACTAGAATGGATGCTTCACAACGTTAGTACCCCGAAATAGTGCATTTAGGCCCAAAACACAAGTTTTGCATCTTTTTACGTGCTGAAGGTTAGCGAAATGCTCCGAAACACTCCCGAACATCATTTTGGGTCCAATGGACTAGAATGGATGCTTCACAACTTTGGTACTCTGAAATAGTGCATTCAGGCTCGAACACAAGTTTAGCATCTTGTACGTGCCGAAGGTTAGTGAAATCATCTGAAACACTCCCAAACATCATTTTGGGTCCAATGGACTAGAATGGATGCTTCACAACTTTAGTACCCCGAAATAGTGCATTTAGGCCCAAAACACAAGTTTTGCATCTTGTACGTGCCAAAGGTTAGTGAAATCATCTGAAACACTCCCAAACATCATTTTGGGTCCAATGGACTAGAATGGATGCTTCACAACGTTAGTACCCGAAATAGTGCATTTAGGCCCAAAACAAAAGTTTTGCATCTTTTTACGTGCTGAAGGTTAGCGAAATGCTCTGAAACACTCCCAAACATCATTTTGGGTCCAATGGACTAGAATGGATGCTTCACAACTTTGGTACCCCGAAATAGTGCATTCAGCCTCGAACACAAGTTTTGCATCTTGTACGTGCCGAAGGTTAGTGAAATCACCTGAAACACTCCCAAACATCATTTTGGGTCCAATGGACTAGAATGGATGCTTCACAACGTTAGTACCCCGTAATAGTGCATTTAGGCCCAAAACACAAGTTTTGTATCTTGTACGTGCCAAAGGTTAGTGAAATCATCTGAAACACTCCCAAACATCATTTTGGGTCCAATGGACTAGAATGGATGCTTCACAACGTTAGTACCCCGAAATAGTGCAGTTAGGCCCGAAACACAAGTTTTGCATCTTTTTACGTGCCGAAGGTTAGTGAAATCATCTGAAACACTCCCAAACATCATTTTGGGTCCGATGGACTAGAATGGATGCTTCACAACGTTAGTACCCCGAATTAGTGCATTTAGGCCCAAAACACAAGTTTTGCATCTTTTTACGTGCTGAAGGTTAGCGAAATGTTCCGAAACACTCCCGAACATCATTTTGGGTCCAATGGACTAGAATGGATGCTTCACAACTTTGGTACTCTGAAATAGTGCATTCAGGCTCGAACACAAGTTTAGCATCTTGTACGTGCCGAAGGTTAGTGAAATCATCTGAAACACTCCCAAACATCATTTTGGGTCCAATGGACTAGAATGGATGCTTCACAACGTTAGTACCCCGAAATAGTGCATTTAGGCCCAAAACACAAGTTTTGCATCTTGTACGTGCCAAAGGTTAGTGAAATCATCTGAAACACTCCCAAACATCATTTTGGGTCCAATGGACTAGAATGGATGCTTCACAACGTTAGTACCCGAAATAGTGCATTTAGGCCCAAAACAAAAGTTTTGCATCTTTTTACGTGCTGAAGGTTAGCGAAATGCTCTGAAACACTCCCAAACATCATTTTGGGTCCAATGGACTAGAATGGATGCTTCACAACTTTGGTAAACCGAAATAGTGCATTCAGCCTCGAACACAAGTTTTGCATCTTGTACGTGCCGAAGGTTAGTGAAATCACCTGAAACACTCCCAAACATCATTTTGGGTCCAATGGACTAGAATGGATGCTTCACAACGTTAGTACCCCGAAATAGTGCATTTAGGCCCAAAACACAAGTTTTGCATCTTGTACGTGCCAAAGGTTAGTGAAATCATCTGAAACACTCCCAAACATCATTTTGGGTCCAATGGACTAGAATGGATGCTTCACAACGTTAGTACCCCGAAATAGTGCATTTAGGCCCAAAACACAAGTTTTGCATCTTTTTACATGCTGAAGGTAGGCGAAATGCTCCGAAACACTCCCAAACATCATTTTGGGTCCAATGGACTAGAATGGATGCTTCACAACTTTGGTACCCCGAAATAGTGCATTCAGGCTCGAACACAAGTTTTGCATCTTGTACGTGCCGAAGGTTAGTGAAATCATCTGAAACACTCCCAAACATCATTTTGGGTCCAATGGACTAGAATGGATGCTTCACAACGTTAGTACCCCGAAATAGTGCATTTAGGCCCAAAACACAAGTTTTGCATCTTTTTACGTGCTGAAGGTTAGCGAAATGCTCCGAAACACTCCCGAACATCATTTTGGGTCCAATGGACTAGAATGGATGCTTCACAACTTTGGTACTCTCAAATAGTGCATTCAGGCTCGAACACAAGTTTAGCACCTTGTACGTGCTGAAGGTTAGTGAAATCATCTGAAACACTCCCAAACATCATTTGGGGTCCAATGGACTAGAATGGATGCTTCACAACGTTAGTACCCCGAAATAGTGCATTTAGGCCCAAAACACAAGTTTTGCATCTTGTACGTGCCAAAGGTTAGTGAAATCATCTGAAACACTCCCAAACATCATTTTGGGTCCAATGGACTAGAATGGATGCTTCACAACTTTGGTACCCCGAAATAGTGCATTCAGGCTCGAACACAAGTTTTGCATCTTGTACGTGCCGAAGGTTAGTGAAATCATCTGAAACACTCCCAAACATCATTTTGGGTCCAATGGACTAGAATGGATGCTTCACAACGTTAGTACCTCCGAAATAGTGCATTTAGGCCCAAAACACAAGTTTTGCATCTTTTTACGTGCTGAAGGTTAGCGAAATGCTCCGAAACACTCCCGAACATCATTTTGGGTCCAATGGACTAGAATGGATGCTTCACAACTTTGGTACTCTGAAATAGTGCATTCAGGCTCGAACACAAGTTTAGCATCTTGTACGTGCCGAAGGTTAGTGAAATCATCTGAAACACTCCCAAACATCATTTTGGGTCCAATGGACTAGAATGGATGCTTCACAACGTTAGTACCCCGAAATAGTGCATTTAGGCCCAAAACACAAGTTTTGCATCTTGTACGTGCCAAAGGTTAGTGAAATCATCTGAAACACTCCCAAACATCATTTTGGGTCCAATGGACTAGAATTGATGCTTCACAACGTTAGTACCCGAAATAGTGCATTTAGGCCCAAAACAAAAGTTTTGCATCTTTTTACGTGCTGAAGGTTAGCGAAATGCTCTGAAACACTCCCAAACATCATTTTGGGTCCAATGGACTAGAATGGATGCTTCACAACTTTGGTACCCCGAAATAGTGCATTCAGCCTCGAACACAAGTTTTGCATCTTGTACGTGTCGAAGGTTAGTGAAATCACCTGAAACACTCCCAAACATCATTTTGGGTCCAATGGACTAGAATGGATGCTTCACAACGTTAGTACCCCGAAATAGTGCATTTAGGCCCAAAACACAAGTTTTGCATCTTTTTACGTGCTGAAGGTTAGCGAAATGCTCCGAAACACTCCCGAACATCATTTTGGGTCCAATGGACTAGAATGGATGCTTCACAACTTTGGTACTCTGAAATAGTGCATTCAGGCTCGAACACAAGTTTAGCACCTTGTACGTGCCGAAGGTTAGTGAAATCATCTGAAACACTCCCAAACATCATTTGGGGTCCAATGGACTAGAATGGATGCTTCACAACGTTAGTACCCCGAAATAGTGCATTTAGGCCCAAAACACAAGTTTTGCATCTTGTACGTGCCAAAGGTTAGTGAAATCATCTGAAACACTCCCAAACATCATTTTGGGTCCAATGGACTAGAATGGATGCTTCACAACTTTGGTACCCCGAAATAGTGCATTCAGGCTCGAACACAAGTTTTGCATCTTGTACGTGCCGAAGGTTAGTGAAATCATCTGAAACACTCCCAAACATCATTTTGGGTCCGATGGACTAGAATGGATGCTTCACAACGTTAGTACCCCGAAATAGTGCATTTGGGCCCAAAACACAAGTTTTGCATCTTTTTACGTGCTGAAGGTTAGCGAAATGCTCCGAAACACTCCCGAACACCATTTTGGGTCCAATGGACTAGAATGGATGCTTCACAACTTTGGTACTCTGAAATAGTGCATTCAGGCTCGAACACAAGTTTAGCATCTTGTACGTGCCGAAGGTTAGTGAAATCATCTGAAACACTCCCAAACATCATTTTGGGTCCAATGGACTAGAATGGATGCTTCACAACGTTAGTACCCCGAAATAGTGCATTTAGGCCCAAAACACAAGTTTTGCATCTTGTACGTGCCAAAGGTTAGTGAAATCATCTGAAACACTCCCAAACATCATTTTGGGTCCAATGGACTAGAATTGATGCTTCACAACGTTAGTACCCGAAATAGTGCATTTAGGCCCAAAACAAAAGTTTTGCATCTTTTTACGTGCTGAAGGTTAGCGAAATGCTCTGAAACACTCCCAAACATCATTTTGGGTCCAATGGACTAGAATGGATGCTTCACAACTTTGGTACCCCGAAATAGTGCATTCAGCCTCGAACACAAGTTTTGCATCTTGTACGTGCCGAAGGTTAGTGAAATCACCTGAAACACTCCCAAACATCATTTTGGGTCCAATGGACTAGAATGGATGCTTCACAACGTTAGTACCCCGTAATAGTGCATTTAGGCCCAAAACACAAGTTTTGTATCTTGTACGTGCCAAAGGTTAGTGAAATCATCTGAAACACTCCCAAACATCATTTTGGGTCCAATGGACTAGAATGGATGCATCACATCGTTAGTACCCCGAAATAGTGCATTTAGGCCCAAAACACAAGTTTTGCATCTTTTTACATGCTGAAGGTAGGCGAAATGCTGCGAAACACTCCCAAACATCATTTTGGGTCCAATGGACTAGAATGGATGCTTCACAACTTTGGTACCCTGAAATAGTGCATTCAGGCTCGAACACAAGTTTTGCATCTTGTACGTGCCGAAGGTTAGTGAAATCATCTGAAACACTCCCAAATATCATTTTGGGTCCAATGCACTAGAATGGATGCTTCACAACGTTAGTACCACGAAATAGTGCATTTAGGCCCAAAACACAAGTTTTGCATCTTTTTACGTGCTGAAGGTTAGCGAAATGCTCCGAAACACTCCCGAACATCATTTTGGGTCCAATGGACTAGAATGGATGCTTCACAACTTTGGTACTCTGAAATAGTGCATTCAGGCTCGAACACAAGTTTAGCACCTTGTACGTGCCGAAGGTTAGTGAAATCATCTGAAACACTCCCAAACATCATTTGGGGTCCAATGGACTAGAATGGATGCTTCACAACGTTAGTACCCCGAAATAGTGCATTTAGGCCCAAAACACAAGTTTTGCATCTTGTACGTGCCAAAGGTTAGTGAAATCATCTGAAACACTCCCAAACATCATTTTGGGTCCAATGGACTAGAATGGATGCTTCACAACTTTGGTACCCCGAAATAGTGCATTCAGGCTCGAACACAAGTTTTGCATCTTGTACGTGCCGAAGGTTAGTGAAATCATCTGAAACACTCCCAAATATCATTTTGGGTCCGATGGACTAGAATGGATGCTTCACAACGTTAGTACCCCGAAATAGTGCATTTAGGCCCAAAACACAAGTTTTGCATCTTTTTACGTGCTGAAGGTTAGCGAAATGCTCCGAAACACTCCCGAACACCATTTTGGGTCCAATGGACTAGAATGGATGCTTCACAACTTTGGTACTCTGAAATAGTGCATTCAGGCTCGAACACAAGTTTAGCATCTTGTACGTGCCGAAGGTTAGTGAAATCATCTGAAACACTCCCAAACATCATTTTGGGTCCAATGGACTAGAATGGATGCTTCACAACGTTAGTACCCCGAAATAGTGCATTTAGGCCCAAAACACAAGTTTAGCATCTTGTACGTGCCGAAGGTTAGTGAAATCATCTGAAACACTCCCAAACATCATTTTGGTTCCAATGGACTAGAATGGATGCTTCACAACGTTAGTACCCGAAATAGTGCATTTAGGCCCAAAACAAAAGTTTTGCATCTTTTTACGTGCTGAAGGTTAGCGAAATGCTCTGAAACACTCCCAAACATCATTTTGGGTCCAATGGACTAGAATGGATGCTTCACAACTTTGGTACCCCGAAATAGTGCATTCAGCCTCGAACACAAGTTTTGCATCTTGTACGTGCCGAAGGTTAGTGAAATCACCTGAAACACTCCCAAACATCATTTTGGGTCCAATGAACTAGAATCGATGCTTCACAACGTTAGTACCCCGAAATAGTGCATTTAGGCCCAAAACACAAGTTTTGCATCTTTTTACGTGCTGAAGGTTAGCGAAATGCTCCGAAACACTCCCGAACATCATTTTGGGTCCAATGGACTAGAATGGATGCTTCACAACTTTGGTACTCTGAAATAGTGCATTCAGGCTCGAACACAAGTTTAGCACCTTGTACGTGCCGAAGGTTAGTGGAATCATCTGAAACACTCCCAAACATCATTTGGGGTCCAATGGACTAGAATGGATGCTTCACAACGTTAGTACCCCGAAATAGTGCATTTAGGCCCAAAACACAAGTTTTGCATCTTGTACGTGCCGAAGGTTAGTGAAATCATCTGAAACACTCCCAAACATCATTTTGGGTCCAATGGACTAGAATGGATGCTTCACAACTTTGGTACCCCGAAATAGTGCATTCAGGCTCGAACACAAGTTTTGCATCTTGTACGTGCCGAAGGTTAGTGAAATCATCTGAAACACTCCCAAACATCATTTTGGGTCCGATGGACTAGAATGGATGCTTCACAACGTTAGTACCCCGAAATAGTGCATTTAGGCCCAAAACACAAGTTTTGCATCTTTTTACGTGCTGAAGGTTAGCGAAATGCTCCGAAACACTCCCGAACACCATTTTGGGTCCAATGGACTAGAATGGATGCTTCACAACTTTGGTACTCTGAAATAGTGCATTCAGGCTCGAACACAAGTTTAGCATCTTGTACGTGCCGAAGGTTAGTGAAATCATCTGAAACACTCCCAAACATCATTTTGGGTCCAATGGATTAGAATGGATGCTTCACAACGTTAGTACCCCGAAATAGTGCATTTAGGCCCAAAACACAAGTTTTGCATCTTGTACGTGCCAAAGGTTAGTGAAATCATCTGAAACACTCCCAAACATCATTTTGGGTCCAATGGACTAGAATGGATGCTTCACAACGTTAGTACCCGAAATAGTGCATTTAGGCCCAAAACAAAAGTTTTGCATCTTTTTACGTGCTGAAGGTTAGCGAAATGCTCTGAAACACTCCCAAACATCATTTTGGGTCCAATGGACTAGAATGGATGCTTCACAACTTTGGTACCCCGAAATAGTGCATTCGGCCTCGAACACAAGTTTTGCATCTTGTACGTGCCGAAGGTTAGTGAAATCACCTGAAACACTCCCAAATATCATTTTGGGTCCAATGAACTAGAATGGATGCTTCACAACGTTAGTACCCCGTAATAGTGCATTTAGGCCCAAAACACAAGTTTTGTATCTTGTACGTGCCAAAGGTTAGTGAAATCATCTGAAACACTCCCAAACATCATTTTGGGTCCAATGGACTAGAATGGATGCATCACAACGTTAGTACCCCGAAATAGTGCATTTAGGCCCAAAACACAAGTTTTGCATCTTTTTACATGCTGAAGGTAGGCGAAATGCTCCGAAACACTCCCAAACATCATTTTGGGTCCAATGGACTAGAATGGATGCTTCACAACTTTGGTACCCCGAAATAGTGCATTCAGGCTCGAACACAAGTTTTGCATCATGTACGTGCCGAAGGTTAGTGAAATCATCTGAAACACTCCCAAATATCATTTTGGGTCCAATGGACTTGAATGGATGCTTCACAACGTTAGTACCCCGAAATAGTGCATTTAGGCCCAAAACACAAGTATTGCATCTTTTTACGTGCTGAAGGTTAGCGAAATGCTCCGAAACACTACCGAACATCATTTTGGGTCCAATGGACTAGAATGGATGCTTCACAACTTTGGTACTCTGAAATAGTGCATTCAGGCTCGAACACAAGTTTAGCACCTTGTACGTGCCGAAGGTTAGTGAAATCATCTGAAACACTCCCAAACATCATTTGGGGTCCAATGGACTAGAATGGATGCTTCACAACGTTAGTACCCCGAAATAGTGCATTTAGGCCCAAAACACAAGTTTTGCATCTTGTACGTGCCAAAGGTTAGTGAAATCATCTGAAACACTCCCAAACATCATTTTGGGTCCAATGGACTAGAATGGATGCTTCACAACGTTAGTACCCGAAATAGTTCATTTAGGCCCAAAACAAAAGTTTTGCATCTTTTTACGTGCTGAAGGTTAGCGAAATGCTCAGAAACACTCCCAAACATCATTTTGGGTCCAATGGACTAGAATGGATGCTTCACAACTTTGGTACTCTGAAATAGTGCATTCAGGCTCGAACACAAGTTTAGCACCTTGTACGTGCCGAAGGTTAGTGAAATCATCTGAAACACTCCCAAACATCATTTGGGGTCCAATGGACTAGAATGGATGCTTCACAACGTTAGTACCCCGAAATAGTGCATTTAGGCCCAAAACACAAGTTTTGCATCTTGTACGTGCCAAAGGTTAGTGAAATCATCTGAAACACTCCCAAACATCATTTTGGGTCCAATGGACTAGAATGGATGCTTCACAACGTTAGTACCCGAAATAGTGCATTTAGGCCCAAAACAAAAGTTTTGCATCTTTTTACGTGCTGAAGGTTAGCGAAATGCTCTGAAACACTCCCAAACATCATTTTGGGTCCAATGGACTAGAATGGATGCTTCACAACTTTGGTAACCCGAAATAGTGCATTCAGCCTCGAACACAAGTTTTGCATCTTGTACGTGCCGAAGGTTAGTGAAATCACCTGAAACACTCCCAAACATCATTTTGGGTCCAATGGACTAGAATGGATGCTTCACAACGTTAGTACCCCGTAATAGTGCATTTAGGCTCAAAACACAAGTTTTGTATCTTGTACGTGCCAAAGGTTAGTGAAATCATCTGAAACACTCCCAAACATCATTTTGGGTCCAATGGACTAGAATGGATGCTGCACAACGTTAGTACCCCGAAATAGTGCATTTAGGCCCAAAACACAAGTTTTGCATCTTTTTCCATGCTGAAGGTAGGTGAAATGCTCCGAAACACTCCCAAACATCATTTTGGGTCCAATGGACTAAAATGGATGCTTCACAACTTTGGTAGCCCGAAATAGTGCATTCAGGCTCGAACACAAGTTTTGCATCTTGTACGTGCCGAAGGTAAGTGAAATCATCTGAAACACTCCCAAACATCATTTTGGGTCCAATGGATTAGAATTGATGTTTCACAACGTTAGTACCCCGAAATAGTGCATTTAGGCCCAAAACATAAGTTTTGCATCTTTTTACGTGCTGAAGGTTAGCGAAATGCTCCGAATTACTCGCTAACATCATTTTGGGTCCAATGGACTAGAATGGATGCTTCACAACTTTGGTACTCTGAAATAGTGCATTCAGGCTCGAACACAAGTTTAGCATCTTGTACGTGCCGAAGGTTAGTGAAATCATCTGAAACACACCCAAACATCATTTTGGGTCCAATGGACTAGAATGGATGCTTCACAACGTTAGTACCCCGAAATAGTGCATTTAGGCCCAAAACACAAGTTTTGCATCTTGTACGTGCCAAAGGTTAGTGAAATCATCTGAAACACTCTCAAACATCGTCTTGGGTCCAATGGACTAGAATGGATGCTTCACAACGTTAGTACCCCGAAATAGTGCGTTTAGGCCCAAAACACAAGTTTTGCATCTTTTTACATGCTGAAGGTAGGCGAAATGCTCCGAAACACTCCCAAACATCATTTTGGGTCCAATAGACTAGAATGGATGCTTCACAATTTGGTACCCCGAAATAGTGCATTCAGCCTCGAACACAAGTTTTGCATCTTGTACGTGCCGAGGGTTAGTGAAATCATCTGAAACACTCCCAAACATCATTTTGGGTCCAATGGACTAGAATGGATGCTTCACAACGTTAGTACCCCGAAATAGTGCATTTAGGCCCAAAACACAAGTTTTGCATCTTGTACGTGCCAATGGTTAGTGAAATCATCTGAAACAATCCCAAACATCATTTTGGGTCCAATGGACTAGAATGGAGGCTTCACAACTTTAGTACCCCGAAATAGTGCATTTAGGCCCAAAACACAAGTTTTGCATCTTTTTACATGCTAAAGGTAGGCGAAATGCTCCGAAACACTCCCAAACATCATTTTCGGTCCAATGGACTAGAATGGATGCTTCACAACTTTGGTACCCCGAAATAGTGCATTCAGGCTCGAACACAAGTTTTGCATCTTGTACGTGCCGAAGGTTAGTGAAATCATCTGAAACACTCCCAAACATCATTTTGGGTCCAATGGACTAGAATGGATGCTTCACAACGTTAGTGCCCCGAAATAGTGCATTTAGGCCCAAAACACAAGTTTTGCATCTTTTTACGTGCTGAAGGTTAGCGAAATGCTCCGAATTACTCGCGAACATCATTTTGGGTCCAATGGACTAGAATGGATGCTTCACAACTTTGGTACTCCGAAATAGTGCATTTAGGCTCGAACACAAGTTTTGCATCTTGTACGTGCCGAAGGTAAGTGAAATCATCTGAAACACTCCCAAACATCATTTTGGGTCCAATGGACTAGAATTGATGCTTCACAACGTTAGTACCCCGAAATAGTGCATTTAGGCCCAAAACATAAGTTTTGCATCTTTTTACGTGCTGAAGGTTAGCGAAATGCTCCGAATTACTCGCGAACATCATTTTGGGTCCAATGGACTAGAATGGATGCTTCACAACTTTGGTACTCTGAAATAGTGCATTCAGGCTCGAACACAAGTTTAGCACCTTGTACGTGCCGAAGGTTAGTGAAATCATCTGAAACACTCCCAAACATCATTTGGGGTCCAATGGACTAGAATGGATGCTTCACAACGTTAGTACCCCGAAATAGTGCATTTAGGCCCAAAACACAAGTTTTGCATCTTGTACGTGCCAAAGGTTAGTGAAATCATCTGAAACACTCCCAAACATCATTTTGGGTCCAATGGACTAGAATGGATGCTTCACAACGTTAGTACCCGAAATAGTGCATTTAGGCCCAAAACAAAAGTTTTGCATCTTTTTACGTGCTGAAGGTTAGCGAAATGCTCTGAAACACTCCCAAACATCATTTTGGGTCCAATGGACTAGAATGGATGCTTCACAACTTTGGTAACCCGAAATAGTGCATTCAGCCTCGAACACAAGTTTTGCATCTTGTACGTGCCGAAGGTTAGTGAAATCACCTGAAACACTCCCAAACATCATTTTGGGTCCAATGGACTAGAATGGATGCTTCACAACGTTAGTACCCCGTAATAGTGCATTTAGGCTCAAAACACAAGTTTTGTATCTTGTACGTGCCAAAGGTTAGTGAAATCATCTGAAACACTCCCAAACATCATTTTGGGTCCAATGGACTAGAATGGATGCTGCACAACGTTAGTACCCCGAAATAGTGCATTTAGGCCCAAAACACAAGTTTTGCATCTTTTTCCATGCTGAAGGTAGGCGAAATGCTCCGAAACACTCCCAAACATCATTTTGGGTCCAATGGACTAAAATGGATGCTTCACAACTTTGGTAGCCCGAAATAGTGCATTCAGGCTCGAACACAAGTTTTGCATCTTGTACGTGCCGAAGGTAAGTGAAATCATCTGAAACACTCCCAAACATCATTTTGGGTCCAATGGATTAGAATTGATGTTTCACAACGTTAGTACCCCGAAATAGTGCATTTAGGCCCAAAACATAAGTTTTGCATCTTTTTACGTGCTGAAGGTTAGCGAAATGCTCCGAATTACTCGCTAACATCATTTTGGGTCCAATGGACTAGAATGGATGCTTCACAACTTTGGTACTCTGAAATAGTGCATTCAGGCTCGAACACAAGTTTAGCATCTTGTACGTGCCGAAGGTTAGTGAAATCATCTGAAACACACCCAAACATCATTTTGGGTCCAATGGACTAGAATGGATGCTTCACAACGTTAGTACCCCGAAATAGTGCATTTAGGCCCAAAACACAAGTTTTGCATCTTGTACGTGCCAAAGGTTAGTGAAATCATCTGAAACACTCTCAAACATCGTCTTGGGTCCAATGGACTAGAATGGATGCTTCACAACGTTAGTACCCCGAAATAGTGCATTTAGGCCCAAAACACAAGTTTTGCATCTTTTTACATGCTGAAGGTAGGCGAAATGCTCCGAAACACTCCCAAACATCATTTTGGGTCCAATAGACTAGAATGGATGCTTCACAATTTGGTACCCCGAAATAGTGCATTCAGCCTCGAACACAAGTTTTGCATCTTGTACGTGCCGAGGGTTAGTGAAATCATCTGAAACACTCCCAAACATCATTTTGGGTCCAATGGACTAGAATGGATGCTTCACAACGTTAGTACCCCGAAATAGTGCATTTAGGCCCAAAACACAAGTTTTGCATCTTGTACGTGCCAATGGTTAGTGAAATCATCTGAAACAATCCCAAACATCATTTTGGGTCCAATGGACTAGAATGGAGGCTTCACAACTTTAGTACCCCGAAATAGTGCATTTAGGCCCAAAACACAAGTTTTGCATCTTTTTACATGCTAAAGGTAGGCGAAATGCTCCGAAACACTCCCAAACATCATTTTCGGTCCAATGGACTAGAATGGATGCTTCACAACTTTGGTACCCCGAAATAGTGCATTCAGGCTCGAACACAAGTTTTGCATCTTGTACGTGCCGAAGGTTAGTGAAATCATCTGAAACACTCCCAAACATCATTTTGGGTCCAATGGACTAGAATGGATGCTTCACAACGTTAGTGCCCCGAAATAGTGCATTTAGGCCCAAAACACAAGTTTTGCATCTTTTTACGTGCTGAAGGTTAGCGAAATGCTCCGAATTACTCGCGAACATCATTTTGGGTCCAATGGACTAGAATGGATGCTTCACAACTTTGGTACTCCGAAATAGTGCATTTAGGCTCGAACACAAGTTTTGCATCTTGTACGTGCCGAAGGTAAGTGAAATCATCTGAAACACTCCCAAACATCATTTTGGGTCCAATGGACTATAATTGATGCTTCACAACGTTAGTACCCCGAAATAGTGCATTTAGGCCCAAAACATAAGTTTTGCATCTTTTTACGTGCTGAAGGTTAGCGAAATGCTCCGAATTACTCGCGAACATCATTTTGGGTCCAATGGACTAGAATGGATGCTTCACAACTTTGGTACTCTGAAATAGTGCATTCAGGCTCGAACACAAGTTTAGCATCTTGTACGTGCCGAAGGTTAGTGAAATCATCTGAAACACACCCAAACATCATTTTGGGTCCAATGGACTAGAATGGATGCTTCACAACGTTAGTACCCCGAAATAGTGCATTTAGGCCCAAAACACAAGTTTTGCATCTTGTACGTGCCAAAGGTTAGTGAAATCATCTGAAACACTCTCAAACATCGTCTTGGGTCCAATGGACTAGAATGGATGCTTCACAACGTTAGTACCCCGAAATAGTGCATTTAGGCCCAAAACACAAGTTTTGCATCTTTTTACATGCTGAAGGTAGGCGAAATGCTCCGAAACACTCCCAAACATCATTTTGGGTCCAATAGACTAGAATGGATGCTTCACAACTTTGGTACCCCGAAATAGTGCATTCAGCCTCGAACACAAGTTTTGCATCTTGTACGTGCCGAGGGTTAGTGAAATCATCTGAAACACTCCCAAACATCATTTTGGGTCCAATGGACTAGAATGGATGCTTCACAACGTTAGTACCCCGAAATAGTGCATTTAGGCCCAAAACACAAGTTTTGCATCTTGTACGTGCCAAAGGTTAGTGAAATCATCTGAAACAATCCCAAACATCATTTTGGGTCCAATGGACTAGAATGGAGGCTTCACAACTTTAGTACCCCGAAATAGTGCATTTAGGCCCAAAACACAAGTTTTGCATCTTTTTACATGCTAAAGGTAGGCGAAATGCTCCGAAACACTCCCAAACATCATTTTCGGTCCAATGGACTAGAATGGATGCTTCACAACTTTGGTACCCCGAAATAGTGCATTCAGGCTCGAACACAAGTTTTGCATCTTGTACGTGCCGAAGGTTAGTGAAATCATCTGAAACACTCCCAAACATCATTTTGGGTCCAATGGACTAGAATGGATGCTTCACAACGTTAGTGCCCCGAAATAGTGCATTTAGGCCCAAAACACATGTTTTGCATCTTTTTACGTGCTGAAGGTTAGCGAAATGCTCCGAAACACTCCCGAACATCATTTTGGGTCCAATGGACTAAAATGGATGCTTCACAACTTTGGTACTCTGAAATAGTTTATTCAGCCTCGAACACAAGTTTAGCATCTTGTACGTGCCGAAGGTTAGTGAAATCATCTGAAACACACCCAAACATTATTTTGGGTCCAATGGACTAGAATTGATGCTTCACAACGTTAGTACCCCGAAATAGTGCATTTTGGCCCAAAACACAAGTTTTGCATCTTTTTACGTGCTGAAGGTTAGGGAAATGCTCCGAATTACTCCCGAACATCATTTTGGGTCCAAGGGACTAGAATGGATGCTTCACAACTTTGGTACTCTGAAATAGTGCATTCAGGCTCGAACACAAGTTTAGCATCTTGTACGTGCCGAAGGTTAGTGAAATCATCTGAAACACACCCAAACATCATTTTGGGTCCAATGGACTAGAATGGATGCTTCACAACGTTAGTACCCCGAAATAGTGCATTTAGGCCCAAAACACAAGTTTTGCATCTTGTACGTGCCAAAGGTTAGTGAAATCATCTGAAACACTCTCAAACATCGTCTTGGGTCCAATGGACTAGAATGGATGCTTCACAACGTTAGTACCCCGAAATAGTGCATTTAGGCCCAAAACACAAGTTTTGCATCTTTTTACATGCTGAAGGTAGGCGAAATGCTCCGAAACACTTCCAAACATCATTTTGGGTTCAATAGACTAGAATGGATGCTTCACAACTTTGGTACCCCGAAATAGTGCATTCAGCCTCGAACACAAGTTTTGCATCTTGTACGTGCAGAGGGTTAGTGAAATCATCTGAAACACTCCCAAACATCATTTTGGGTCCAATGGACTAGAATGGATGCTTCACAACGTTAGTACCCCGAAATAGTGCATTTAGGCCAAAAACACAAGTTTTGCATCTTTTTACGAGCTGAAGGTTAGCGAAATGCTCTGAAACACTCCCAAACATCATTTTGGGTCCAATGGACTAGAATGGATGCTTCACAACTTTGGTACCCCGAAATAGTGCATTCAGCCTCGAACACAAGTTTTGCATATTGTACGTGCCGAAGGTTAGTGAAATCACCTGAAACACTCCTAAACATCATTTTGGGTCCAATGGACTAGAATGGATGCTTCACAACGTTAGTACCCCGTAATAGTGCATTTAGGACCAAAACACAAGTTTTGTATCTTGTACGTGCCAAAGGTTAGTGAAATCATCTGAAACACTCCCAAACATCATTTTGGGTCCAATGGACTAGAATGGATGCTACACAACGTTAGTACCCGAAATAGTGCATTTAGGCCCAAAACAAAAGTTTTGCATCTTTTTACGTGCTGAAGGTTAGCGAAATCATTTGGAACACTCCCAAACATCATTTTGGGTCAAATGGACTAGAATGGATGCTTCACAACGTTAGTACCCCGAAATAGTGCATTTAGGCCCAAAACACAAGTTTTGCATCTTTTTACGTGCCGAAGGTTAGTGAAATCATTTGGAACACTCCCAAACATCATTTTGGGTCAAATGGACTAGAATGGATGCTTCACAACGTTAGTACCCTGAAATAGTGCATTTAGGCCCAAAACAAAAGTTTTGCATCTTTTTACGTGCCGAAGGTTAGTGAAATCATTTGGAACACTCCCAAACATCATTTTGGGTCAAATGGACTAGAATGGATGCTTCACAACGTTAGTACCCCGAAATAGTGCATTTAGGCCCAAAACACAAGTTTTGCATCTTTTTACATGCTGAAGGTAGGCGAAATGCTCCGAAACACTCCCAAACATCATTTTGGGTCCAATGGACTAGAATGGATGCTTCACAACTTTGGTACCTCGAAATAGTGCATTCAGCTTCGAACACAAGTTTTGCATCTTGTACGTGCCGAAGGTTAGTGAAATCACCTGAAACACTCCCAAACATCATTTTGGGTCCAATGGACTAGAATGGATGCTTCACAACGTTAGTACCCCGTAATAGTGCATTTAGGCCCAAAACACAAGTTTTGTATCTTGTACGTGCCAAAGGTTAGTGAAATCATCTGAAACACTCCCAAACATCATTTTGGGTCCAATGGACTAGAATGGATGCATCACAACGTTAGTACCCCGAAATAGTGCATTTAGGCCCAAAACACAAGTTTTGCATCTTTTTACATGCTGAAGGTAGGCGAAATGCTCCGAAACACTCCCAAACATCATTTTGGGTCCAATGGACTAGAATGGATGCTTCACAACTTTGGTACCCCGAAATAGTGCATTCAGGCTCGAACACAAGTTTTGCATCTTGTACGTGCCGAAGGTTAGTGAAATCATCTGAAACACTGCCAAATATCATTTTGGGTCCAATGGACTAGAATGGATGTTTCACAACGTTAGTACCCCGAAATAGTGCATTTAGGCCCAAAACACAAGTTTTGCATCTTGTACGTGCCAAAGGTTAGTGAAATCATCTGAAACACTCCCAAACATCATTTTGGGTCCAATGGACTAGAATGGATGCTTCACAACGTTAGTACCCCGAAATAGTGCATTTAGGCCCAAAACACAAGTTTTGCATCTTGTACGTGCCAAAGGTTAGTGAAATCATCTGAAACACTACCAAACATCATTTTGGGTCCAATGGACTAGAATGGAGGCTTCACAACTTTAGTACCCCGAAATAGTGCATTTAGGCCCAAAACACAAGTTTTGCATCTTTTTACATGCTAAAGGTAGGCGAAATGCTCCGAAACACTCCCAAACATCATTTTTGGTCCAATGGACTAGAATGGATGCTTCACAACTTTGGTACCCCGAAATAGTGCATTCAGGCTCGAACACAAGTTTTGCATCTGGTACGTGCCGAAGGTTAGTGAAATCATCTGAAACACTCCCAAACATCATTTTGGGTCCAATGGACTAGAATGGATGCTTCACAACGTTAGTGCCCCGAAATAGTGCATTTAGGCCCAAAACACAAGTTTTGCATCTTTTTACGTGCTGAAGGTTAGCGAAATGCTCCGAAACACTCCCGAACATCATTTTGGGTCCAATGGACTAGAATGGATGCTTCACAACTTTGGTACTCTGAAATAGTGCATTCAACCTCGAACACAAGTTTAGCATCTTGTACGTGCCGAAGGTTAGTGAAATCATCTGAAACAGTCCCAAACATCATTTTGGGTCCTATGGACTAGAATGGATGCTTCACATCGTTAGTACCCGAAATAGTGCATTTAGGCCCAAAACAAAAGTTTTGCATATTTTTACGTGCTGAAGGTTAGCGAAATGCTCTGAAACAATCCCAAACATCATTTTGGGTCCAATGGACTAGAATGGATGCTTCACAACTTTGGTACCCCGAAATAGTGCATTCAGCCTCGAACACAAGTTTGGCATATTGTACGTGCCGAAGGTTAGTGAAATCACCTGAAACACTCCTAAACATCATTTTGGGTCCAATGGACTAGAATGGATGCTTCACAACGTTAGTACCCCGTAATAGTGCATTTAGGCCCAAAACACAAGTTTTGTATCTTGTACGTGCCAAAGGTTAGTGAAATCATCTGAAACACTCCCAAACATCATTTTGGGTCCAATGGACTAGAATGGATGCTTCACAACGTTAGTACCCGAAATAGTGCATTTAGGCCCAAAACAAAAGTTTTGCATCTTTTTACGTGCTGAAGGTTAGCGAAATGCTCTGAAACACTCCCAAACATCATTTTGGGTCCAATGGACTAGAATGGATGCTTCACAACTTTGGTACCTCGAAATAGTGCATTCAGCTTCGAACACAAGTTTTGCATCTTGTACGTGCCGAAGGTTAGTGAAATCACCTGAAACACTCCCAAACATCATTTTGGGTCCAATGGACTAGAATGGATGCTTCACAACGTTAGTACCCCGTAATAGTGCATTTAGGCCCAATACACAAGTTTTGTATCTTGTACGTGCCAAAGGTTAGTGAAATCATCTGAAACACTCCCAAACATCATTTTGGGTCCAATGGACTAGAATGGATGCATCACAACGTTAGTACCCCGAAATAGTGCATTTAGGCCCAAAACACAAGTTTTGCATCTTTTTACATGCTGAAGGTAGGCGAAATGCTCCGAAACACTCCCAAACATAATTTTGGGTCCAATGGACTAGAATGGATGCTTCACAACTTTGGTACCCCGAAATAGTGCATTCAGGCTCGAACACAAGTTTTGCATCTTGTACGTGCCGAAGGTTAGTGAAATCATCTGAAACACTCCCAAATATCATTTTGGGTCCAATGGACTAGAATGGATGTTTCACAACGTTAGTACCCCGAAATAGTGCATTTAGGCCCAAAACACAAGTTTTGCATCTTGTACGTGCCAAAGGTTAGTGAAATCATCTGAAACACTCCCAAACATCATTTTGGGTCCAATGGACTAGAATGGATGCTTCACAACGTTAGTACCCCGAAATAGTGCATTTAGGCCCAAAACACAAGTTTTGCATCTTTTTACGTGCTGAAGGTTAGCGAAATGCTCCGAAACACTCCCGAACATCATTTTGGGTCCAATGGACTAGAATGGATGCTTCACAACTTTGGTACTCTGAAATAGTGCATTTAGGCTCGAGCACAAGTTTAGCACCTTGTACGTGCCGAAGGTTAGTGAAATCATCTGAAACACTCCCAAACATCTTTTGGGGTCCAATGGACTAGAATGGATGTTTCACAACGTTAGTACCCCGAAATAGTGTATTTAGGCCCAAAACACAAGTTTTGCAACTTGTACGTGCCAAAGGTTAGTGAAATCATCTGAAACACTCCCAAACATCATTTTGGGTCCAATGGACTAGAATGGATGCTTCACAACGTTAGTACCCCGAAATAGTGCATTTAGGCCCAAAACACAAGTTTTGCATCTTTTTACATGCTGAAGGTAGGCGAAATGCTCCGAAACACTCCCAAACATCATTTTGGGTCCAATGGACTAGAATGGATGCTTCACAACTTTGGTACCCCGAAATAGTGCATTCAGGCTCGAACACAAGTTTTGCATCTTGTACGTGCCGAAGGTTAGTGAAATCATCTGAAACACTCCCAAACATCATTTTGGGTCCGATGGACTAGAATGGATGCTTCACAACGTTAGTACCCTGAAATAGTGCATTTAGGCCCAAAACACAAGTTTTGCATCTTTTTACGTGCTGAAGGTTAGCGAAATGCTCCGAAACACTCCCGAACATCATTTTGGGTCCAATGGACTAGAATGGATGCTTCACAACTTTGGTACTCTGAAATAGTGCATTCAGGCTCGAACACAAGTTTAGCATCTTGTACGTGCCGAAGGTTAGTGAAATCATCTGAAACACTCCCAAACATCATTTTGGGTCCAATGGACTAGAATGGATGCTTCACAACGTTAGTACCCCGAAATAGTGCATTTAGGCCCAAAACACAAGTTTTGCATCTTGTACGTGCCAAAGGTTAGTGAAATCATCTGAAACACTCCCAAACATCATTTTGGGTCCAATGGACTAGAATTGATGCTTCACAACGTTAGTACCCGAAATAGTGCATTTAGGCCCAAAACAAAAGTTTTGCATCTTTTTACGTGCTGAAGGTTAGCGAAATGCTCTGAAACACTCCCAAACATCATTTTGGGTCCAATGGACTAGAATGGATGCTTCACAACTTTGGTACCCCGAAATAGTGCATTCAGCCTCGAACACAAGTTTTGCATCTTGTACGTGCCGAAGGTTAGTGAAATCACCTGAAACACTCCCAAACATCATTTTGGGTCCAATGGACTAGAATGGATGCTTCACAACGTTAGTACCCCGTAATAGTGCATTTAGGCCCAAAACACAAGTTTTGTATCTTGTACGTGCCAAAGGTTAGTGAAATCATCTGAAACACTCCCAAACATCATTTTGGGTCCAATGGACTAGAATGGATGCATCACAACGTTAGTACCCCGAAATAGTGCATTTAGGCCGAAAACACAAGTTTTGCATCTTTTTACATGCTGAAGGTAGGCGAAATGCTGCGAAACACTCCCAAACATCATTTTGGGTCCAATGGACTAGAATGGATGCTTCACAACTTTGGTACCCTGAAATAGGGCATTCAGGCTCGAACACAAGTTTTGCATCTTGTACGTGCCGAAGGTTAGTGAAATCATCTGAAACACTCCCAAATATCATTTTGGGTCCAATGCACTAGAATGGATGCTTCACAACGTTAGTACCCCGAAATAGTGTATTTAGGCCCAAAACACAAGTTTTGCATCTTTTTACGTGCTGAATGTTAGCGAAATGCTCCGAAACACTCCCGAACATCATTTTGGGTCCAATGGACTAGAATGGATGCTTCACAACTTTGGTACTCTGAAATAGTGCATTCAGGCTCGAACACAAGTTTAGCACCTTGTACGTGCCGAAGGTTAGTGAAATCATCTGAAACACTCCCAAACATCATTTGGGGTCCAATGGACTTGAATGGATGCTTCACAACGTTAGTACCCCGAAATAGTGCATTTAGGCCCAAAACACAAGTTTTGCATCTTGTACGTGCCAAAGGTTAGTGAAATCATCTGAAACACTCCCAAACATCATTTTGGGTCCAATGGACTAGAATGGATGCTTCACAACTTTGGTACCCCGAAATAGTGCATTCAGGCTCGAACACAAGTTTTGCATCTTGTACGTGCCGAAGGTTAGTGAAATCATCTGAAACACTCCCAAATATCATTTTGGGTCCGATGGACTAGAATGGATTCTTCACAACGTTAGTACCCCGAAATAGTGCATTTAGGCCCAAAACACAAGTTTTGCATCTTTTTACGTGCTGAAGGTTAGCGAAATGCTCCGAAACACTCCCGAACACCATTTTGGGTCCAATGGACTAGAATGGATGCTTCACAACTTTGGTACTCTGAAATAGTGCATTCAGGCTCGAACACAAGTTTAGCATCTTGTACGTGCCGAAGGTTAGTGAAATCATCTGAAACACTCCCAAACATCATTTTGGGTCCAATGGACTAGAATGGATGCTTCACAACGTTAGTACCCCGAAATAGTGCATTTAGGCCCAAAACACAAGTTTTGCATCTTGTACGTGCCAAAGGTTAGTGAAATCATCTGAAACACTCCCAAACATCATTTTGGGTCCAATGGACTAGAATGGATGCTTCACAACGTTAGTACCCGAAATAGTGCATTTAGGCCCAAAACATAAGTTTTGCATCTTTTTACGTGCTGAAGGTTAGCGAAATGCTCTGAAACACTCCCAAACATCATTTTGGGTCCAATGGACTAGAATGGATGCTTCACAACTTTGGTACCCCGAAATAGTGCATTCAGCCTCGAACACAAGTTTTGCATCTTGTACGTGCCGAAGGTTAGTGAAATCACCTGAAACACTCCCAAATATCATTTTGGGTCCAATGAACTAGAATGGATGCTTCACAACGTTAGTACCCCGTAATAGTGCATTTAGGCCCAAAACACAAGTTTTGTATCTTGTACGTGCCAAAGGTTAGTGAAATCATCTGAAACACTCCCAAACATCATTTTGGGTCCAATGGACTAGAATGGATGCATCACAACGTTAGTACCCCGAAATAGTGCATTTAGGCCCAAAACACAAGTTTTGCATCTTTTTACATGCTGAAGGTAGGCGAAATGCTCCGAAACACTCCCAAACATCATTTTGGGTCCAATGGACTAGAATGGATGCTTCACAACTTTGGTACCCCGAAATAGTGCATTCAGGCTCGAACACAAGTTTTGCATCTTGTACGTGCCGAAGGTTAGTGAAATCATCTGAAACACTCCCAAATATCATTTTGGGTCCAATGGACTTGAATGGATACTTCACAACGTTAGTACCCCGAAATAGTGCATTTAGGCCCAAAACTCAAGTTTTGCATCTTTTTACGTGCTGAAGGTTAGCGAAATGCTCCGAAACACTCCCGAACATCATTTTGGGTCCAATGGACTAGAATGGATGCTTCACAACTTTGGTACTCTGAAATAGTGCATTCAGGCTCGAACACAAGTTTAGCACCTTGTACGTGCCGAAGGTTAGTGAAATCATCTGAAACACTCCCAAACATCATTTGGGGTCCAATGGACTAGAATGGATGCTTCACAACGTTAGTACCCCGAAATAGTGCATTTAGGCCCAAAACACAAGTTTTGCATCTTGTACGTGCCAAAGGTTAGTGAAATCATCTGAAACACTCCCAAACATCATTTTGGGTCCAATGGACTAGAATGGATGCTTCACAACGTTAGTACCCGAAATAGTGCATTTAGGCCCAAAACAAAAGTTTTGCATCTTTTTACGTGCTGAAGGTTAGCGAAATGCTCTGAAACACTCCCAAACATAATTTTGGGTCCAATGGACTAGAATGGATGCTTCACAACTTTGGTACTCTGAAATAGTGCATTCAGGCTCGAACACAAGTTTAGCACCTTGTACGTGCCGAAGGTTAGTGAAATCATCTGAAACACTCCCAAACATCATTTGGGGTCCAATGGACTAGAATGGATGCATCACAACGTTAGTACCCCGAAATAGTGCATTTAGGCCCAAAACACAAGTTTTGCATCTTTTTACATGCTGAAGGTAGGCGAAATGCTCCGAAACACTCCCAAACATCATTTTGGGTCCAATGGACTAGAATGGATGCTTCACAACTTTGGTACCCCGAAATAGTGCATTCAGGCTCGAACACAAGTTTTGCATCTTGTACGTGCCGAAGGTTAGTGAAATCATCTGAAACACTCCCAAATATCATTTTGGGTCCAATGGACTTGAATGGATACTTCACAACGTTAGTACCCCGAAATAGTGCATTTAGGCCCAAAACTCAAGTTTTGCATCTTTTTACGTGCTGAAGGTTAGCGAAATGCTCCGAAACACTCCCGAACATCATTTTGGGTCCAATGGACTAGAATGGATGCTTCACAACTTTGGTACTCTGAAATAGTGCATTCAGGCTCGAACACAAGTTTAGCACCTTGTACGTGCCGAAGGTTAGTGAAATCATCTGAAACACTCCCAAACATCATTTGGGGTCCAATGGACTAGAATGGATGCTTCACAACGTTAGTACCCCGAAATAGTGCATTTAGGCCCAAAACACAAGTTTTGCATCTTGTACGTGCCAAAGGTTAGTGAAATCATCTGAAACACTCCCAAACATCATTTTGGGTCCAATGGACTAGAATGGATGCTTCACAACGTTAGTACCCGAAATAGTGCATTTAGGCCCAAAACAAAAGTTTTGCATCTTTTTACGTGCTGAAGGTTAGCGAAATGCTCTGAAACACTCCCAAACATAATTTTGGGTCCAATGGACTAGAATGGATGCTTCACAACTTTGGTACTCTGAAATAGTGCATTCAGGCTCGAACACAAGTTTAGCACCTTGTACGTGCCGAAGGTTAGTGAAATCATCTGAAACACTCCCAAACATCATTTGGGGTCCAATGGACTAGAATGGATGCTTCACAACGTTAGTACCCCGAAATAGTGCATTTAGGCCCAAAACACAAGTTTTGCATCTTGTACGTGCCAAAGGTTAGTGAAATCATCTGAAACACTCCCAAACATCATTTTGGGTCCAATGGACTAGAATGGATGCTTCACAACGTTAGTACCCGAAATAGTGCATTTAGGCCCAAAACAAAAGTTTTGCATCTTTTTACGTGCTGAAGGTTAGCGAAATGCTCTGAAACACTCCCAAACATCATTTTGGGTCCAATGGACTAGAATGGATGCTTCACAACTTTGGTACCCCGAAATAGTGCATTCAGCCTCGAACACAAGTTTTGCATCTTGTACGTGCCGAAGGTTAGTGAAATCACCTGAAACACTCCCAAATATTATTTTGGGTCCAATGAACTAGAATGGATGCTTCACAACGTTAGTACCCCGTAATAGTGCATTTAGGCCCAAAACACAAGTTTTGTATCTTGTACGTGCCAAAGGTTAGTGAAATCATCTGAAACACTCCCAAACATCATTTTGGGTCCAATGGACTAGAATGGATGCATCACAACGTTAGTACCCCGAAATAGTGCATTTAGGCCCAAAACACAAGTTTTGCATCTTTTTACATGCTGAAGGTAGGCGAAATGCTTCGAAACACTCCCAAACATCATTTTGGGTCCAATGGACTAGAATGGATGCTTCACAACTTTGGTACCCCGAAATAGTGCATTTAGGCTCGAGCACAAGTTTAGCACCTTGTACGTGCCGAAGGTTAGTGAAATCATCTGAAACACTCCCAAACATCTTTTGGGGTCCAATGGACTAGAATGGATGTTTCACAACGTTAGTACCCCGAAATAGTGTATTTAGGCCCAAAACACAAGTTTTGCAACTTGTACGTGCCAAAGGTTAGTGAAATCATCTGAAACACTCCCAAACATCATTTTGGGTCCAATGGACTAGAATGGATGCTTCACAACGTTAGTACCCCGAAATAGTGCATTTAGGCCCAAAACACAAGTTTTGCATCTTTTTACATGCTGAAGGTAGGCGAAATGCTCCGAAACACTCCCAAACATCATTTTGGGTCCAATGGACTAGAATGGATGCTTCACAACTTTGGTACCCCGAAATAGTGCATTCAGGCTCGAACACAAGTTTTGCATCTTGTACGTGCCGAAGGTTAGTGAAATCATCTGAAACACTCCCAAACATCATTTTGGGTCCGATGGACTAGAATGGATGCTTCACAACGTTAGTACCCTGAAATAGTGCATTTAGGCCCAAAACACAAGTTTTGCATCTTTTTACGTGCTGAAGGTTAGCGAAATGCTCCGAAACACTCCCGAACATCATTTTGGGTCCAATGGACTAGAATGGATGCTTCACAACTTTGGTACTCTGAAATAGTGCATTCAGGCTCGAACACAAGTTTAGCATCTTGTACGTGCCGAAGGTTAGTGAAATCATCTGAAACACTCCCAAACATCATTTTGGGTCCAATGGACTAGAATGGATGCTTCACAACTTTAGTACCCCGAAATAGTGCATTTAGGCCCAAAACACAAGTTTTGCATCTTGTACGTGCCAAAGGTTAGTGAAATCATCTGAAACACTCCCAAACATCATTTTGGGTCCAATGGACTAGAAGTGATGCTTCACAACGTTAGTACCCGAAATAGTGCATTTAGGCCCAAAACAAAAGTTTTGCATCTTTTTACGTGCTGAAGGTTAGCGAAATGCTCTGAAACACTCCCAAACATCATTTTGGGTCCAATGGACTAGAATGGATGCTTCACAGCTTTGGTACCCCGAAATAGTGCATTCAGCCTCGAACACAAGTTTTGCATCTTGTACGTGCCGAAGGTTAGTGAAATCACCTGAAACACTCCCAAACATCATTTTGGGTCCAATGGACTAGAATGGATGCTTCACAACGTTAGTACCCCGTAATAGTGCATTTAGGCCCTAAACACAAGTTTTGTATCTTGTACGTGCCAAAGGTTAGTGAAATCATCTGAAACACTCCCAAACATCATTTTGGGTCCAATGGACTAGAATGGATGCATCACAACGTTAGTACCCCGAAATAGTGCAGTTAGGCCCGAAACACAAGTTTTGCATCTTTTTACGTGCCGAAGGTTATTGAAATCATCTGAAACACTCCCAAACATCATTTTGGGTCCGATGGACTAGAATGGATGCTTCACAACGTTAGTACCCCGAAATAGTGCATTTAGGCCCAAAACACAAGTTTTGCATCTTTTTACGTGCTCAAGGTTAGCGAAATGCTCCGAAACACTCCCGAACATCATTTTGGGTCCAATGGACTAGAATGGATGCTTCACAACTTTGGTACTCTGAAATAGTGCATTCAGGCTCGAACACAAGTTTAGCATCTTGTACGTGCCGAAGGTTAGTGAAATCATCTGAAACACTCCCAAACATCATTTGGGGTCCAATGGACTAGAATGGATGCTTCACAACGTTAGTACCCCGAAATAGTGCATTTAGGCCCAAAACACAAGTTTTGCATCTTGTACGTGCCAAAGGTTAGTGAAATCATCTGAAACACTCCCAAACATCATTTTGGGTCCAATGGACTAGAATGGATGCTTCACAACGTTAGTACCCGAAATAGTGCATTTAGGCCCAAAACAAAAGTTTTGCATCTTTTTACGTGCTGAAGGTTAGCGAAATGCTCTGAAACACACCCAAACATCATTTTGGGTCCAATGGACTAGAATGGATGCTTCACAACTTTGGTATCCCGAAATAGTGCATTCAGCCTCGAACACAAGTTTTGCATCTTGTACGTGTCGAAGGTTAGTGAAATCACCTGAAACACTCCCAAACATCATTTTGGGTCCAATGGACTAGAATGGATGCTTCACAACGTTAGGACCCCGTAATAGTGCATTTAGGCCCAAAACACAAGTTTTGTATCTTGTACGTGCCAAAGGTTAGTGAAATCATCTGAAACACTCCCAAACATCATTTTGGGTCCAATGGACTAGAATGGATGCATCACAACGTTAGTACCCCGAAATAGTGCATTTAGGCCCAAAACACAAGTTTTGCATCTTTTTACATGCTGAAGGTAGGCGAAATGCTCCGAAACACTCCCAAACATCATTTTTTGTCCAATGGACTAGAATGGACGCTTCACAACTTTGGTACCCCGAAATAGTGCATTCAGGCTCGAACACAAGTTTTGCATCTTGTACGTGCCGAAGGTTAGTGAAATCATCTGAAACACTCCCAAATACCATTTTGGGTCCAATGGACTAGAATGGATGCTTCACAACGTTAGTACCCCGAAATAGTGCATTTAGGCCCAAAACACAAGTTTTGCATCTTTTTACGTGCTGAAGGTTAGCGAAATGCTCCGAAACACTCCCGAACATCATTTTGGGTCCAATGGACTAGAATGGATGCTTCACAACTTTGGTACTCTGAAATAGTGCATTCAGGCTCGAACACAAGTTTAGCACCTTGTACGTGCCGAAGGTTAGTGAAATCATCTGAAACACTCCCAAACATCATTTGGGGTCCAATGGACTAGAATGGATGCTTCACAACGTTAGTACCCCGAAATAGTGCATTTAGGCCCAAAACACAAGTTTTGCATCTTGTACGTGCCAAAGGTTAGTGAAATCATCTGAAATACTCCCAAACATCATTTTGGGTCCAATGGACTAGAATGGATGCTTCACAACTTTGGTACCCCGAAATAGTGCATTCAGGCTCGAACACAAGTTTTGCATCTTGTACGTGCCGAAGGTTAGTGAAATCATCTGAAACACTCCCAAACATCATTTTGGGTCCAATGGACTAGAATGGATGCTTCACAACGTTAGTACCCCCGAAATAGTGCATTTAGGCCCAAAACACAAGTTTTGCATCTTTTTACGTGCTGAAGGTTAGCGAAATGCTCCGAAACACTCCCGAACATCATTTTGGGTCCAATGGACTAGAATGGATGCTTCACAACTTTGGTACTCTGAAATAGTGCATTCAGGCTCGAACACAAGTTTAGCATCTTGTACGTGCCGAAGGTTAGTGAAATCATCTGAAACACTCCCAAACATCATTTTGGGTCCAATGGACTAGAATGGATGCTTCACAACGTTAGTACCCCGAAATAGTGCATTTAGGCCCAAAACACAAGTTTTGCATCTTGTACGTGCCAAAGGTTAGTGAAATCATCTGAAACACTCCCAAACATCATTTTGGGTCCAATGGACTAGAATTGATGCTTCACAACGTTAGTACCCGAAATAGTGCATTTAGGCCCAAAACAAAAGTTTTGCATCTTTTTACGTGCTGAAGGTTAGCGAAATGCTCTGAAACACTCCCAAACATCATTTTGGGTCCAATGGACTAGAATGGATGCTTCACAACTTTGGTACCCCGAAATAGTGCATTCAGCCTCGAACACAAGTTTTGCATCTTGTACGTGCCGAAGCTTAGTGAAATCACCTGAAACACTCCCAAACATCATTTTGGGTCCAATGGACTAGAATGGATGCTTCACAACGTTAGTACCCCGTAATAGTGCATTTAGGCCCAAAACACAAGTTTTGTATCTTATACGTGCCAAAGGTTAGTGAAATCATCTGAAACACTCCCAAACATCATTTTGGGTCCAATGGACTAGAATGGATGCATCACAACGTTAGTACCCCGAAATAGTGCATTTAGGCCGAAAACACAAGTTTTGCATCTTTTTACATGCTGAAGGTAGGCGAAATGCTGCGAAACACTCCCAAACATCATTTTGGGTCCAATGGACTAGAATGGATGCTTCACAACTTTGGTACCCTGAAATAGTGCATTCAGGCTCGAACACAAGTTTTGCATCTTGTACGTGCCGAAGGTTAGTGAAATCATCTGAAACACTCCCAAATATCATTTTGGGTCCAATGCACTAGAATGGATGCTTCACAACGTTAGTACCCCGAAATAGTGTATTTAGGCCCAAAACACAAGTTTTGCATCTTTTTACGTGCTGAATGTTAGCGAAATGCTCCGAAACACTCCCGAACATCATTTTGGGTCCAATGGACTAGAATGGATGCTTCACAACTTTGGTACTCTGAAATAGTGCATTCAGGCTCGAACACAAGTTTAGCACCTTGTACGTGCCGAAGGTTAGTGAAATCATCTGAAACACTCCCAAACATCATTTGGGGTCCAATGGACTTGAATGGATGCTTCACAACGTTAGTACCCCGAAATAGTGCATTTAGGCCCAAAACACAAGTTTTGCATCTTGTACGTGCCAAAGGTTAGTGAAATCATCTGAAACACTCCCAAACATCATTTTGGGTCCAATGGACTAGAATGGATGCTTCACAACTTTGGTACCCCGAAATAGTGCATTCAGGCTCGAACACAAGTTTTGCATCTTGTACGTGCCGAAGGTTAGTGAAATCATCTGAAACACTCCCAAATATCATTTTGGGTCCGATGGACTAGAATGGATTCTTCACAACGTTAGTACCCCGAAATAGTGCATTTAGGCCCAAAACACAAGTTTTGCATCTTTTTACGTGCTGAAGGTTAGCGAAATGCTCCGAAACACTCCCGAACACCATTTTGGGTCCAATGGACTAGAATGGATGCTTCACAACTTTGGTACTCTGAAATAGTGCATTCAGGCTCGAACACAAGTTTAGCATCTTGTACGTGCCGAAGGTTAGTGAAATCATCTGAAACACTCCCAAACATCATTTTGGGTCCAATGGACTAGAATGGATGCTTCACAACGTTAGTACCCCGAAATAGTGCATTTAGGCCCAAAACACAAGTTTTGCATCTTGTACGTGCCAAAGGTTAGTGAAATCATCTGAAACACTCCCAAACATCATTTTGGGTCCAATGGACTAGAATGGATGCTTCACAACGTTAGTACCCGAAATAGTGCATTTAGGCCCAAAACAAAACTTTTGCATCTTTTTACGTGCTGAAGGTTAGCGAAATGCTCTGAAACACTCCCAAACATCATTTTGGGTCCAATGGACTAGAATGGATGCTTCACAACTTTGGTACCCCGAAATAGTGCATTCAGCCTCGAACACAAGTTTTGCATCTTGTACGTGCCGAAGGTTAGTGAAATCACCTGAAACACTCCCAAATATCATTTTGGGTCCAATGAACTAGAATGGATGCTTCACAACGTTAGTACCCCGTAATAGTGCATTTAGGCCCAAAACACAAGTTTTGTATCTTGTACGTGCCAAAGGTTAGTGAAATCATCTGAAACACTCCCAAACATCATTTTGGGTCCAATGGACTAGAATGGATGCATCACAACGTTAGTACCCCGAAATAGTGCATTTAGGCCCAAAACACAAGTTTTGCATCTTTTTACATGCTGAAGGTAGGCGAAATGCCCCGAAACACTCCCAAACATCATTTTGGGTCCAATGGACTAGAATGGATGCTTCACAACTTTGGTACCCCGAAATAGTGCATTCAGGCTCGAACACAAGTTTTGCATCTTGTACGTGCCGAAGGTTAGTGAAATCATCTGAAACACTCCCAAATATCATTTTGGGTCCAATGGACTTGAATGGATGCTTCACAACGTTAGTACCCCGAAATAGTGCATTTAGGCCCAAAACTCAAGTTTTGCATCTTTTTACGTGCTGAAGGTTAGCGAAATGCTCCGAAACACTCCCGAACATCATTTTGGGTCCAATGGACTAGAATGGATGCTTCACAACTTTGGTACTCTGAAATAGTGCATTCAGGCTCGAACACAAGTTTAGCACCTTGTACGTGCCGAAGGTTAGTGAAATCATCTGAAACACTCCCAAACATCATTTGGGGTCCAATGGACTAGAATGGATGCTTCACAACGTTAGTACCCCGAAATAGTGCATTTAGGCCCAAAACACATGTTTTGCATCTTGTACGTGCCAAAGGTTAGTGAAATCATCTGAAACACTCCCAAACATCATTTTGGGTCCAATGGACTAGAATGGATGCTTCACAACGTTAGTACCCGAAATAGTGCATTTAGGCCCAAAACAAAAGTTTTGCATCTTTTTACGTGCTGAAGGTTAGCGAAATGCTCTGAAACACTCCCAAACATAATTTTGGGTCCAATGGACTAGAATGGATGCTTCACAACTTTGGTACTCTGAAATAGTGCATTCAGGCTCGAACACAAGTTTAGCACCTTGTACGTGCCGAAGGTTAGTGAAATCATCTGAAACACTCCCAAACATCATTTGGGGTCCAATGGACTAGAATGGATGCTTCACAACGTTAGTACCCCGAAATAGTGCATTTAGGCCCAAAACACAAGTTTTGCATCTTGTACGTGCCAAAGGTTAGTGAAATCATCTGAAACACTCCCAAACATCATTTTGGGTCCAATGGACTAGAATGGATGCTTCACAACGTTAGTACCCGAAATAGTGCATTTAGGCCCAAAACAAAAGTTTTGCATCTTTTTACGTGCTGAAGGTTAGCGAAATGCTCTGAAACACTCCCAAACATCATTTTGGGTCCAATGGACTAGAATGGATGCTTCACAACTTTGGTACCCCGAAATAGTGCATTCAGCCTCGAACACAAGTTTTGCATCTTGTACGTGCCGAAGGTTAGTGAAATCACCTGAAACACTCCCAAATATCATTTTGGGTCCAATGAACTAGAATGGATGCTTCACAACGTTAGTACCCCGTAATAGTGCATTTAGGCCCAAAACACAAGTTTTGTATCTTGTACGTGCCAAATGTTAGTGAAATCATCTGAAACACTCCCAAACATCATTTTGGGTCCAATGGACTAGAATGGATGCATCACAACGTTAGTACCCCGAAATAGTGCATTTAGGCCCAAAACACAAGTTTTGCATCTTTTTACATGCTGAAGGTAGGCGAAATGCTTCGAAACACTCCCAAACATCATTTTGGGTCCAATGGACTAGAATGGATGCTTCACAACTTTGGTACCCCGAAATAGTGCATTCAGGCTCGAACACAAGTTTTGCATCTTGTACGTGCCGAAGGTTAGTGAAATCATCTGAAACACTCCCAAATATCATTTTGGGTCCAATGGACTTGAATGGATGCTTCACAACGTTAGTACCCCGAAATAGTGCATTTAGGCCCAAAACTCAAGTTTTGCATCTTTTTACGTGCTGAAGGTTAGCGAAATGCTCCGAAACACTCCCGAACATCATTTTGGGTCCAATGGACTAGAATGGATGCTTCACAACTTTGGTACTCTGAAATAGTGCATTCAGGCTCGAACACAAGTTTAGCACCTTGTACGTGCCGAAGGTTAGTGAAATCATCTGAAACACTCCCAAACATCATTTGGGGTCCAATGGACTAGAATGGATGCTTCACAACGTTAGTACCCCGAAATAGTGCATTTAGGCCCAAAACACAAGTTTTGCATCTTGTACGTGCCAAAGGTTAGTGAAATCATCTGAAACACTCCCAAACATCATTTTGGGTCCAATGGACTAGAATGGATGCTTCACAACGTTAGTACCCGAAATAGTGCATTTAGGCCCAAAACAAAAGTTTTGCATCTTTTTACGTGCTGAAGGTTAGCGAAATGCTCTGAAACACTCCCAAACATAATTTTGGGTCCAATGGACTAGAATGGATGCTTCAAAACTTTGGTACTCTGAAATAGTGCATTCAGGCTCGAACACAAGTTTAGCACCTTGTACGTGCCGAAGGTTAGTGAAATCATCTGAAACACTCCCAAACATCATTTGGGGTCCAATGGACTAGAATGGATGCTTCACAACGTTAGTACCCCGAAATAGTGCATTTAGGCCCAAAACACAAGTTTTGCATCTTGTACGTGCCAAAGGTTAGTGAAATCATCTGAAACACTCCCAAACATCATTTTGGGTCCAATGGACTAGAATGGATGCTTCACAACGTTAGTACCCGAAATAGTGCATTTAGGCCCAAAACACAAGTTTTGCATCTTGTACGTGCCAAAGGTTAGTGAAATCATCTGAAACACTCCGAAACATCATTTTGGGTCCAATGGACTAGAATGGATGCTTCACAACGTTAGTACCCCGAAATAGTGCATTTAGGCCCAAAACACAAGTTTTGCATCTTGTACGTGCCAAAGGTTAGTGAAATCATCTGAAACACTCCCAAACATCATTTTGGGTCCAATGGACTAGAATGGATGCTTCACAACGTTAGTACCCGAAATAGTGCATTTAGGCCCAAAACAAAAGTTTTGCATCTTTTTACGTGTTGAAGGTTAGCGAAATGCTCTGAAACACTCCCAAACATCATTTTGGGTCCAATGGACTAGAATGGATGCTTCACAACTTTGGTAACCCGAAATAGTGCATTCAGCCTCGAACACAAGTTTTGCATCTTGTACGTGCCGAAGGTTAGTGAAATCACCTGAAACACTCCCAAACATCATTTTGGGTCCAATGGACTAGAATGGATGCTTCACAACGTTAGTACCCCGTAATAGTGCATTTAGGCTCAAAACACAAGTTTTGTATCTTGTACGTGCCAAAGGTTAGTGAAATCATCTGAAACACTCCCAAACATCATTTTGGGTCCAATGGACTAGAATGGATGCTTCACAACGTTAGTACCCCGAAATAGTGCATTTAGGCCCAAAACACAAGTTTTGCATCTTTTTCCATGCTGAAGGTAGGCGAAATGCTCCGAAACACTCCCAAACATCATTTTGGGTCCAATGGACTAAAATGGATGCTTCACAACTTTGGTACCCCGAAATAGTGCATTCAGGCTCGAACACAAGTTTTGCATCTTGTACGTGCCGAAGGTAAGTGAAATCATCTGAAACACTCCCAAACATCATTTTGGGTCCAATGGACTAGAATTGATGCTTCACAACGTTAGTACCCCGAAATAGTGCATTTAGGCCCAAAACATAAGTTTTGCATCTTTTGACGTGCTGAAGGTTAGCGAAATGCTCCGAATTACTCGCGAACATCATTTTGGGTCCAATGGACTAGAATGGATGCTTCACAACTTTGGTACTCTGAAATAGTGCATTCAGGCTCGAACACAAGTTTAGCATCTTGTACGTGCCGAAGGTTAGTGAAATCATCTGAAACACTCCCAAACATCATTTTGGGTCCAATGGACTAGAATGGATGCTTCACAACGTTAGTACCCCGAAATATTGCATTTAGGCCCAAAACACAAGTTTTGCATCTTGTACGTGCCAAAGGTTAGTGAAATCATCTGAAACAATCCCAAACATCATTTTGGGTCCAATGGACTAGAATGGAGGCTTCACAACTTTAGTACCCCGAAATAGTGCATTTAGGCCCAAAACACAAGTTTTGCATCTTTTTACATGCTAAAGGTAGGCGAAATGCTCCGAAACACTCCCAAACATCATTTTCGGTCCAATGGACTAGAATGGATGCTTCACAACTTTGGTACCCCGAAATAGTGCATTCAGGCTCGAACACAAGTTTTGCATCTGGTACGTGCCGAAGGTTAGTGAAATCATCTGAAACACTCCCAAACATCATTTTGGGTCCAATGGACTAGAATGGATGCTTCACAACGTTAGTGCCCCGAAATAGTGCATTTAGGCCCAAAACACAAGTTTTGCATCTTTTTACGTGCTGAAGGTTAGCGAAATGCTCCGAAACACTCCCGAACATCATTTTGGGTCCAATGGACTAAAATGGATGCTTCACAACTTTGGTACTCTGAAATAGTGCATTCAGCCTCGAACACAAGTTTAGCATCTTGTACGTGCCGAAGGTTAGTGAAATCATCTGAAACACACCCAAACATCATTTTGGGTCCAATGGACTAGAATTGATGCTTCACAACGTTAGTACCCCGAAATAGTGCATTTAGGCCCAAAACACAAGTTTTGCATCTTTTTACGTGCTGAAGGTTAGCGAAATGCTCCGAATTACTCCCGAACATCATTTTGGGTCCAATGGACTAGAATGGATGCTTCACAACTTTGGTACTCTGAAATAGTGCATTCAGGCTCGAACACAAGTTTAGCATCTTGTACGTGCCGAAGGTTAGTGAAATCATCTGAAACACACCCAAACATCATTTTGGGTCCAATGGACTAGAATGGATGCTTCACAACGTTAGTACCCCGAAATAGTGCATTTAGGCCCAAAACACAAGTTTTGCATCTTGTACGTGCCAAAGGTTAGTGAAATCATCTGAAACACTCTCAAACATCGTCTTGGGTCCAATGGACTAGAATGGATGCTTCACAACGTTAGTACCCCGAAATAGTGCATTTAGGCCCAAAACACAAGTTTTGCATCTTTTTACATGCTGAAGGTAGGCGAAATGCTCCGAAACACTTCCAAACATCATTTTGGGTTCAATAGACTAGAATGGATGCTTCACAACTTTGGTACCCCGAAATAGTGCATTCAGCCGCGAACACAAGTTTTGCATCTTGTACGTGCCGAGGGTTAGTGAAATCATCTGAAACACTCCCAAACATCATTTTGGGTCCAATGGACTAGAATGGATGCTTCACAACGTTAGTACCCCGAAATAGTGCATTTAGGCCCAAAACACAAGTTTTGCATCTTGTACGTGCCAAAGGTTAGTGAAATCATCTGAAACACTCCCAAACATCATTTTGGGTCCAATGGACTAGAATGGAGGCTTCACAACTTTAGTACCCCGAAATAGTGCATTTAGGCCGAAAACACAAGTTTTGCATCTTTTTACATGCTAAAGGTAGGCGAAATGCTCCGAAACACTCCCAAACATCATTTTCGGTCCAATGGACTAGAATGGATGCTTCACAACTTTGGTACCCCGAAATAGTGCATTCAGGCTCGAACACAAGTTTTGCATCTGGTACGTGCCGAAGGTTAGTGAAATCATCTGAAATACTCCCAAACATCATTTTGGGTCCAATGGACTAGAATGGATGCTTCACAACGTTAGTGCCCCGAAATAGTGCATTTAGGCCCAAAACACAAGTTTTGCATCTTTTTACGTGCTGAAGGTTAGCGAAATGCTCCGAAACACTCCCGAACATCATTTTGGGTCCAATGGACTAAAATGGATGCTTCACAACTTTGGTACTCTGAAATAGTGCATTCAGCCTCGAACACAACTTTAGCATCTTGTACGTGCCGAAGGTTAGTGAAATCATCTGAAACACACCCAAACATCATTTTGGGTCCAATGGACTAGAATTGATGCTTCACAACGTTAGTACCCCGAAATAGTGCATTTAGGCCCAAAACACAAGTTTTGCATCTTTTTACGTGCTGAAGGTTAGCGAAATGCTCCGAATTACTCCCGAACATCATTTTGGGTCCAATGGACTAGAATGGATGCTTCACAACTTTGGTACTCTGAAATAGTGCATTCAGGCTCGAACACAAGTTTAGCATCTTGTACGTGCCGAAGGTTAGTGAAATCATCTGAAACAGTCCCAAACATCATTTTGGGTCCAATGGACTAAAATGGATGCTTCACAACTTTGGTACCCCGAAATAGTGCATTCAGGCTCGAACACAAGTTTTGCATCTTGTACGTGCCGAAGGTAAGTGAAATCATCTGAAACACTCCCAAACATCATTTTGGGTCCAATGGACTACAATTGATGCTTCACAACGTTAGTACCCCGAAATAGTGCATTTAGGCCCAAAACATAAGTTTTGCATCTTTTGACGTGCTGAAGGTTAGCGAAATGCTCCGAATTACTCGCGAACATCATTTTGGGTCCAATGGACTAGAATGGATGCTTCACAACTTTGGTACTCTGAAATAGTGCATTCAGGCTCGAACACAAGTTTAGCATCTTGTACGTGCCGAAGGTTAGTGAAATCATCTGAAACACTCCCAAACATCATTTTGGGTCCAATGGACTAGAATGGATGCTTCACAACGTTAGTACCCCGAAATATTGCATTTAGGCCCAAAACACAAGTTTTGCATCTTGTACGTGCCAAAGGTTAGTGAAATCATCTGAAACAATCCCAAACATCATTTTGGGTCCAATGGACTAGAATGGAGGCTTCACAACTTTAGTACCCCGAAATAGTGCATTTAGGCCCAAAACACAAGTTTTGCATCTTTTTACATGCTAAAGGTAGGCGAAATGCTCCGAAACACTCCCAAACATCATTTTCGGTCCAATGGACTAGAATGGATGCTTCACAACTTTGGTACCCCGAAATAGTGCATTCAGGCTCGAACACAAGTTTTGCATCTTGTACGTGCCGAAGGTTAGTGAAATCATCTGAAACACTCCCAAACATCATTTTGGGTCCAATGGACTAGAATGGATGCTTCACAACTTTAGTGCCCCGAAATAGTGCATTTAGGCCCAAAACACAAGTTTTGCATCTTTTTACGTGCTGAAGGTTAGCGAAATGCTCCGAAACACTCCCGAACATCATTTTGGGTCCAATGGACTAAAATGGATGCTTCACAACTTTGGTACTCTGAAATAGTGCATTCAGCCTCGAACACAAGTTTAGCATCTTGTACGTGCCGAAGGTTAGTGAAATCATCTGAAACACACCCAAACATCATTTTGGGTCCAATGGACTAGAATTGATGCTTCACAACGTTAGTACCCCGAAATAGTGCATTTAGGCCCAAAACACAAGTTTTGCATCTTTTTACGTGCTGAAGGTTAGCGAAATGCTCCGAATTACTCCCGAACATCATTTTGGGTCCAATGGACTAGAATGGATGCTTCACAACTTTGGTACTCTGAAATAGTGCATTCAGGCTCGAACACAAGTTTAGCATCTTGTACGTGCCGAAGGTTAGTGAAATCATCTGAAACACACCCAAACATCATTTTGGGTCCAATGGACTAGAATGGATGCTTCACAACGTTAGTACCCCGAAATAGTGCATTTAGGCCCAAAACACAAGTTTTGCATTTTGTACGTGCCAAAGGTTAGTGAAATCATCTGAAACACTCTCAAACATCGTCTTGGGTCCAATGGACTAGAATGGATGCTTCACAACGTTAGTACCCCGAAATAGTGCATTTAGGCCCAAAACACAAGTTTTGCATCTTTTTACATGCTGAAGGTAGGCGAAATGCTCCGAAACACTTCCAAACATCATTTTGGGTTCAATAGACTAGAATGGATGCTTCACAACTTTGGTACCCCGAAATAGTGCATTCAGCCGCGAACACAAGTTTTGCATCTTGTACGTGCCGAAGGTTAGTGAAATCATCTGAAACACTCCCAAACATCATTTTGGGTCCAATGGACTAGAATGGATGCTTCACAACGTTAGTACCCCGAAATAGTGCATTTAGGCCCAAAACACAAGTTTTGCATCTTGTACGTGCCAAAGGTTAGTGAAATCATCTGAAACACTCCCAAACATCATTTTGGGTCCAATGGACTAGAATGGAGGCTTCACATCTTTAGTACCCCGAAATAGTGCATTTAGGCCCAAAACACAAGTTTTGCATCTTTTTACATGCTAAAGGTAGGCGAAATGCTCCGAAACACTCCCAAACATCATTTTCGGTCCAATGGACTAGAATGGATGCTTCACAACTTTGGTACCCCGAAATAGTGCATTCAGGCTCGAACACAAGTTTTGCATCTGGTACGTGCCGAAGGTTAGTGAAATCATCTGAAACACTCCCAAACATCATTTTGGGTCCAATGGACTAGAATGGATGCTTCACAACGTTAGTACCCCGAAATAGTGCATTTAGGCCCAAAACACAAGTTTTGCATCTTTTTACGTGCTGAAGGTTAGCGAAATGCTCCGAAACACTCCCAAACATCATTTTGGGTCCAATGGACTAGAATGGATGCTTCACAACTTTGGTACTCTGAAATAGTGCATTCAACCTCGAACACAAGTTTAGCATCTTGTACGTGCCGAAGGTTAGTGAAATCATCTGAAACAGTCCCAAACATCATTTTGGGTCCTATGGACTAGAATGGATGCTTCACATCGTAAGTACCCGAAATAGTGCATTTAGGCCCAAAACAAAAGTTTTGCATATTTTTACGTGCTGAAGGTTAGCGAAATGCTCTGAAACAATCCCAAACATCATTTTGGGTCCAATGGACTAGAATGGATGCTTCACAACTTTGGTACCCCGAAATAGTGCATTCAGCCTCGAACACAAGTTTTGCATATTGTACGTGCCGAAGGTTAGTGAAATCACCTGAAACACTCCTAATCATCATTTTGGGTCCAATGGACTAGAATGGATGCTTCACAACGTTAGTACCCCGTAATAGTGCATTTAGGCCCAAAACACAAGTTTTGTATCTTGTACGTGCCAAAGGTTAGTGAAATCATCTGAAACACTCCCAAACATCATTTTGGGGCCAATGGACTAGAATTGATGCTTCACAACGTTAGTACCCCGAAATAGCGCATTTAGGCCCAAAACACAAGTTTTGCATCTTTTTACATGCTGAAGGTAGGCGAAATGCTCCGAAACACTCCCAAACATCATTTTGGGTCCAATGGACTAGAATGGACGCTTCACAACTTTGGTACCCCGAAATAGTGCATTCAGGCTCGAACACAAGTTTTGCATCTTGTACGTGCCGAAGGTTAGAGAAATCATCTGAAACACTCCCAAACATCATTTTGCGTCCAATGGACTAGAATGGATGCTTCACAACGTTAGTACCCTGAAATAGTGCATTTAGGCCCAAAACACAAGTTTTGCATTTTTTTACGTGCTGAAGGTTAGCGAAATGCTCCGAAACACTCCCGAACATCATTTTGGGTCCAATGGACTAGAATGGATGCTTCACAACTTTGGTACTCTGAAATAGTGCATTCAGGCTCGAACACAAGTTTAGCATCTTGTACGTGCCCAAGGTTAGTGAAATCATCTGAAACACTCCCAAACATCATTTTGGGTCCAATGGACTAGAATGGATGCTTCACAATGTTAGTACCCGAAATAGTGCATTTAGGCCCAAAACACAAGTTTTGCATCTTTTTACGTGCTGAAGGTTAGCGAAATGCTCTGAAACACTCCCAAACATCATTTTGGGTCCAATGGACTAGAATGGATGCTTCACAACTTTGGTACCCCGAAATAGTGCATTCAGCCTCGAACACAAGTTTTGCATCTGATACGTGCCGAAGGTTAGTGAAATCACCTGAACACTCCCAAACATCATTTTGGGTCCAATGGACTAGAATGGATTCTTCACAACGTTAGTACCCCGAAATAGTGAATTTAGGCCCAAAACACAAGTTTTGCATCTTGTACGTGCCAAAGGTTAGTGAAATCATCTGAAACACTCCCAAACATCATTTTCGGCCCAATGGACTAGAATGGATGCTTCACAACGTTAGTACCCCGAAATAGCGCATTTAGGCCCAAAACAGAAGTTTTGCATCTTTTTACATGCTGAAGGTAGGCGAAATGCTCCGAAACACTACCAAACATCATTTTGGGTCCAATGGACTAGAATGGATGCTTCACAACTTTGGTACCCCGAAATAGTGCATTCAGGCTCGAACACAAGTTTTGCATCTTGTAAGTGCCGAAGGTTAGTGAAATCATCTGAAACACTCCCAAACATCATTTTGGGTCCAATGGACTAAAATGGATGCTTCACAACGTTAGTACCCTGAAATAGTGCATTTAGGCCCAAAACACAAGTTTTGTATCTTTTTACGTGCTGAAGGTTAGCGAAATGCTCCGAAACACTCCCGAACATCATTTTTTGTCCAATGGACTAGAATGGATGCTTCACAACTTTGGTAGTCTGAAATAGTGCATTCAGGCTCGAACACAAGTTTAGCATCTTGTACGTGCCGAAGGTTAGTGAAATCATCTGAAACACTCCCAAACATCATTTTGGGTCCAATGGACTAGAATGGATGCTTCACAACGTTAGTACCCGAAATAGTGCATTTAGGCCCAAAACACAAGTTTTGCATCTTTTTACGTGCTGAAGGTTAGCGAAATGCTCTGAAACACTCCCAAACATCATATTGGGTCCAATGGACTAGAATGGATGCTTCACAACGTTAGTACCCCGAAATAGTGAATTTAGGCCCAAAACACAAGTTTTGCATCTTGTACGTGCCAAAGGTTAGTGAAATCATCTGAAACACTCCCAAACATCATTTTCGGCCCAATGGACTAGAATGGATGCTTCACAACGTTAGTACCCCGAAATAGCGCATTTAGGCCCAAAACAGAAGTTTTGCATCTTTTTACATGCTGAAGGTAGGCGAAATGCTCCGAAACACACCCAAACATCATTTTGGGTCCAATGGACTAGAATGGATGCTTCACAACATTGGTACCCCGAAATAGTGCATTCAGGCTCGAACACAAGTTTTGCATCTTGTACGTGCCGAGGGTTAGTGAAATCATCTGAAACACTCCCAAACATCATTTTGGGTCCAATGGACTAGAATGGATGCTTCACAACGTTAGTACCCTGAAATAGTGCATTCAGGCCCAAAACACAAGTTTTGTATCTTTTTACGTGCTGAAGGTTAGCGAAATGCTCCGAAACACTCCCGAACATCATTTTTTGTCCAATGGACTAGAATGGATGCTTCACAACTTTGGTAGTCTGAAATAGTGCATTCAGGCTCGAACACAAGTTTAGCATCTTGTACGTGCCGAAGCTTAGTGAAATCATCTGAAACACTCCCAAACATCATTTTGGGTCCAATGGACTAGAATGGATGCTTCACAACGTTAGTACCCGAAATAGTGCATTTTGGCCCAAAACACAAGTTTTGCATCTTTTTACGTGCTGAAGGTTAGCGAAATGCTCTGAAACACTCCCAAACATCATTTTGGGTCCAATGGACTAGAATGGATGCTTCACAACTTTGGTACCCCGAAATAGTGCATTCAGCCTCGAACACAAGTTTTGCATCTGATACGTGCCGAAGGTTAGTGAAATCACCTGAACACTCCCAAACATCATTTTGGGTCCAATGGACTAGAATGGATTCTTCACAACGTTAGTACCCCGAAATAGTGAATTTAGGCCCAAAACACAAGTTTTGCATCTTGTACGTGCCAAAGGTTAGTGAAATCATCTGAAACACTCCCAAACATCATTTTCGGCCCAATGGACTAGAATGGATGCTTCACAACGTTAGTACCCCGAAATAGCGCATTTAGGCCCAAAACAGAAGTTTTGCATCTTTTTACATGCTGAAGGTAGGCGAAATGCTCCGAAACACTACCAAACATCATTTTGGGTCCAATGGACTAGAATGGATGCTTCACAACTTTGGTACCCCGAAATAGTGCATTCAGGCTCGAACACAAGTTTTGCATCTTGTAAGTGCCGAAGGTTAGTGAAATCATCTGAAACACTCCCAAACATCATTTTGGGTCCAATGGACTAAAATGGATGCTTCACAACGTTAGTACCCTGAAATAGTGCATTTAGGCCCAAAACACAAGTTTTGTATCTTTTTACGTGCTGAAGGTTAGCGAAATGCTCCGAAACACTCCCGAACATCATTTTTTGTCCAATGGACTAGAATGGATGCTTCACAACTTTGGTAGTCTGAAATAGTGCATTCAGGCTCGAACACAAGTTTAGCATCTTGTACGTGCCGAAGGTTAGTGAAATCATCTGAAACACTCCCAAACATCATTTTGGGTCCAATGGACTAGAATGGATGCTTCACAACGTTAGTACCCGAAATAGTGCATTTAGGCCCAAAACACAAGTTTTGCATCTTTTTACGTGCTGAAGGTTAGCGAAATGCTCTGAAACACTGCCAAACATCATTTTGGGTCCAATGGACTAGAATGGATGCTTCACAACGTTAGTACCCCGAAATAGTGAATTTAGGCCCAAAACACAAGTTTTGCATCTTGTACGTGCCAAAGGTTAGTGAAATCATCTGAAACACTCCCAAACATCATTTTCGGCCCAATGGACTAGAATGGATGCTTCACAACGTTAGTACCCCGAAATAGCGCATTTAGGCCCAAAACAGAAGTTTTGCATCTTTTTACATGCTGAAGGTAGGCGAAATGCTCCGAAACACACCCAAACATCATTTTGGGTCCAATGGACTAGAATGGATGCTTCACAACATTGGTACCCCGAAATAGTGCATTCAGGCTCGAACACAAGTTTTGCATCTTGTACGTGCCGAAGGTTAGTGAAATCATCTGAAACACTCCCAAACATCATTTTGGGTCCAATGGACTAGAATGGATGCTTCACAACGTTAGTACCCTGAAATAGTGCATTCAGGCCCAAAACACAAGTTTTGTATCTTTTTACGTGCTGAAGGTTAGCGAAATGCTCCGAAACACTCCCGAACATCATTTTTTGTCCAATGGACTAGAATGGATGCTTCACAACTTTGGTAGTCTGAAATAGTGCATTCAGGCTCGAACACAAGTTTAGCATCTTGTACGTGCCGAAGCTTAGTGAAATCATCTGAAACACTCCCAAACATCATTTTGGGTCCAATGGACTAGAATGGATGCTTCACAACGTTAGTACCCGAAATAGTGCATTTTGGCCCAAAACACAAGTTTTGCATCTTTTTACGTGCTGAAGGTTAGCGAAATGCTCTGAAACACTCCCAAACATCATTTTGGGTCCAATGGACTAGAATGGATGCTTCACAACTTTGGTACCCCGAAATAGTGCATTTAGGCCCAAAAAACAAGTTTTGCATCTTTTTACATGCTGAAGGTAGGCGAAATGCTCTGAAACACTCCCAAACATCATTTTGGGTCCAATGGACTAGAATGGATGCTCACAACTTTGGTACCCCGAAATAGTGCATTCAGGCTCGAACACAAGTTTTGCATCTTGTACGTGCCGAAGGTTAGTGAAATCATCTGAAACACTCCCAAATATCATTTTGGGTCCAATGGACTAGAATGGATGCTTCACAACGTTAGTACCCCGAAATAGTGCAATTAGGCCCAAAACACAAGTTTTGCATCTTTTACGTGCTGAAGGTTAGTGAAATCATCTGAAACACTCCCAAACATCAATTTGGGTCCAATGGACTAGAATGGATGCTTCACAACGTTAGTACCCGAAATAGTGCATTTAGGCCCAAAACAAAAGTTTTGCATCTTTTTACGTGCTGAAGGTTAGCGAAATGCTCCGAAACACTCCCAAACATCATTTTGGGTCCAATGGACTAGAATGGATGCTTCACAACTTTGGTACCCCGAAATAGTGCATTCAGCCTCGAACACAAGTTTTGCATCTTGTACGTGCCGAAGGTTAGTGAAATCACCTGAAACACTCCTAAACATCATTTGGGGTCCAATGGACTAGAATGGATGCTTCACAACGTTAGTACCCCGTAATAGTGCATTTAGGCCCAAAACACAAGTTTTGTATCTTGTACGTGCCAAAGGTTAGTGAATCATCTGAAACACTCCCAAACATCATTTTGGGTCCAATGGACTAGAATGGATGCTTCACAACGTTAGTACCCCGAAATAGCGCATTTAGGCCCAAAACACAAGTTTTGCATCTTTTTACATGCTGAAGGTAGGCGAAATGCTCCGAAACACTCCCAAACATCATTTTGGGTCCGATGGACTAGAATGGATGCTTCACAACTTTGGTACCCCGAAATAGTGCATTCAGGCTCGAACACAAGTTTTGCATCTTGTACGTGCCGAAGGTTAGTGAAATCATCTGAAACACTCCCAAACATCATTTTGGGTCCAATGGACTAGAATGGATGCTTCACAACGTTAGTACCCTGAAATAGTGCATTTAGGCCCAAAACACAAGTTTTGCATCTTTTTACGTGCTGAAGGTTAGCGAAATGCTCCGAAACACTCCCGAACATCATTTTGGGTCCAATGGACTAGAATGGATGCTTCACAACTTTGGTACTCTGAAAATAGTGCATTCAGGCTCGAACACAAGTTTAGCATCTTGTACGTGCCGAAGGTTAGTGAAATCACCTGAAACACTCCTAAACATCATTTTGGGTCCAATGGACTAGAATGGATGCTTCACAACGTTAGTACCCCGTAATAGTGCATTTAGGCCCAAAACACAAGTTTTGTCTCTTGTACGTGCCAAAGGTTAGTGAAATCATCTGAAACACTCCCAAACATCATTTTGGGTCCAATGGACTAGAACGGATGCTTCACAACGTTAGTACCCCGAAATAGCGCATTTAGGACCAAAACACAAGTTTTGCATCTTTTTACATGCTGAAGGTAGGCGAAATGCTCCGAAACACACCCAAACATCATTTTGGGTCCAATGGACTAGAATGGATGCTTCACAACTTTGGTACCCCGAAATAGTGCATTCAGGCTCGAACACAAGTTTTGCATCTTGTACGTGCCGAAGGTTAGTGAAATCATCTGAAACACTCCCAAACATCATTTTGGGTCCAATGGACTAGAATGGATGCTTCACAACGTTAGTACCCTGAAATAGTGCATTTAGGCCCAAAACACAAGTTTTGTATCTTTTTACGTGCTGAAGGTTAGCGAAATGCTCCGAAACACTCCCGAACATCATTTTTTGTCCAATGGACTAGAATGGATGCTTCACAACTTTGGTAGTCTGAAATAGTGCATTCAGGCTCGAACACAAGTTTAGCATCTTGTACGTGCCGAAGCTTAGTGAAATCATCTGAAACACTCCCAAACATCATTTTGGTTCCAATGGACTAGAATGGATGCTTCACAACGTTAGTACCCGAAATAGTGCATTTAGGCCCAAAACACAAGTTTTGCATCTTTTTACGTGCTGAAGGTTAGCGAAATGCTCTGAAACACTCCCAAACATCATTTTGGGTCCAATGGACTAGAATGGATGCTTCACAACTTTGGTACCCCGAAATAGTGCATTTAGGCCCAAAACACAAGTTTTGCATCTTTTTACATGCTGAAGGTAGGCGAAATGCTCTGAAACACTCCCAAACATCATTTTGGGTCCAATGGACTAGAATGGATGCTCACAACTTTGGTACCCCGAAATAGTGCATTCAGGCTCGAACACAAGTTTTGCATCTTGTACGTGCCGAAGGTTAGTGAAATCATCTGAAACACTCCCAAACATCATTTTGGGTCCAATGGACTAGAATGGATGCTTCACAACGTTAGTACCCCGAAATAGTGCATTTAGGCCCAAAACACAAGTTTTGCATCTTTTACGTGCTGAAGGTTAGCGAAATGCTCCGAAACACTCCCAAACATCATTTTGGGTCCAATGGACTAGAATGGATGCTTCACAACGTTGGTACCCCGAAATAGTGCATTCAGGCTCGAACACAAGTTTTGCATCTTGTACGTGCCGAAGGTTAGTGAAATCATCTGAAACACTCCCAAACATCATTTTGGGTCCAATGGACTAGAATGGATGCTTCACAACGTTAGTACCCCGAAATAGTGCATTTAGGCCCAAAACACAAGTTTTGCATCTTTTTACGTGCTGAAGGTTAGCGAAATGCTCCGAAACACTCCCGAACATCATTTTGGGTCCAATGGACTAGAATGGATGCTTCACAACTTTGGTACTCTGAAAAAGTGCATTCAGGCTCGAACACAAGTTTAGCATCTTGTACGTGCCGAAGGTTAGTGAAATCATCTGAAACACTCCCGAACATCATTTTGGGTCCAATGGACTAGAATGGATGCTTCACAACTTTGGTACTCTGAAAATAGTGCATTCAGGCTCGAACACAAGTTTAGCATCTTGTACGTGCCGAAGGTTAGTGAAATCACCTGAAACACTCCTAAACATCATTTTGGGTCCAATGGACTAGAATGGATGCTTCACAACGTTAGTACCCCGTAATAGTGCATTTAGGCCCAAAACAAAAGTTTTGTCTCTTGTACGTGCCAAAGGTTAGTGAAATCATCTGAAACACTCCCAAACATCATTTTGGGTCCAATGGACTAGAACGGATGCTTCACAACGTTAGTACCCCGAAATAGCGCATTTAGGCCCAAAACACAAGTTTTGCATCTTTTTACATGCTGAAGGTAGGCGAAATGCTCCGAAACACTCCCAAACATCATTTTGGGTCCGATGGACTAGAATGGATGCTTCACAACTTTAGTACCCCGAAATAGTGCATTCAGGCTCGAACACAAGTTTTGCATCTTGTACGTGCCGAAGGTTAGTGAAATCATCTGAAACACTCCCAAACATCATTTTGGGTCCAATGGACTAGAATGGATGCTTCACAACGTTAGTACCCTGAAATAGTGCATTTAGGCCCAAAACACAAGTATTGCATCTTTTTACGTGCTGAAGGTTAGCGAAATGCTCCGAAACACTCCCGAACATCATTTTGGGTCCAATGGACTAGAATGGATGCTTCACAACTTTGGTACTCTGAAATAGTGCTTTCAGGCTCGAACACAAGTTTAGCATCTTGTACGTGCCGAAGGTTAGTGAAATCATCTGAAACACTGGCAAACATCATTTTGGGTCCAATGGATTAGAATGGATGCTTCACAACGTTAGTACCCGAAATAGTACATTTAGGCCCAAAACACAAGTTTTGCATCTTTTTACGTGCTGAAGGTTAGCGAAATGCTCTGAAACACTCCCAAACATCATTTTGGGTCCAATGGACTAGAATGGATGCTTCACAACTTTGGTACCCCGAAATAGTGCATTCAGCCTCGAACACAAGTTTTGCATCTTGTACGTGCCGAAGGTTAGTGAAATCACCTGAAACACTCCGAAACATCATTTTGGGTCGAATGGACTAGAATGGATGCTTCACAACGTTAGTACCCCGAAATAGTGCATTTAGGTCCAAAACACAAGTTTTGCATCTTGTACGTGCCAAAGGTTAGTGAAATCACCTGAAACACTGCCAAACATCATTTTGGGTCCAATGGACTAGAATGGATGCTTCACAACGTTAGTACCCCGAAATAGTGCATTTAGGCCCAAAACACAAGTTTTGCATCTTGTACGTGCCAAAGGTTAGTGAAATCACTTGAAACACTGCCAAACATCATTTTGGGTCCAATGGACTAGAATGGATGCTTCACAACTTTGGTACTCTGAAATAGTGCATTCAGGCTCGAACACAAGTTTAGCATCTTGTACGTGCCGAAGGTTAGTGAAATCACCTGAAACACTCCTAAACATCATTTTGGGTCCATTGGACTAGAATGGATGCTTCACAACGTTAGTACCCCGTAATAGTGCATTTAGGCCCAAAACACAAGTTTTGTATCTTGTACGTGCCAAAGGTTAGTGAAATCATCTGAAACACTCCCAAACATCATTTTGGGTCCAATGGACTAGAATGGATGCTTCACAACATTAGTACCCCGAAATAGCGCATTTAGGCCCAAAACACAAGTTTTGCATCTTTTTACATGCTGAAGGTAGGCGAAATGCTCCGAAACACTCACAAACATCATTTTGGGTCCGATGGACTTGAATGGATGCTTCACAACTTTGGTACCCCGAAATAGTGCATTCAGGCTCGAACACAAGTTTTGCATCTTGTACGTGCCGAAGGTTAGTGAAATCATCTGAAACACTCCCAAACATCATTTTGGGTCCAATGGACTAGAATGGATGCTTCACAACGTTAGTACCCTGAAATAGTGCATTTAGGCCCAAAACACAAGTTTTGCATCTTTTTACGTGCTGAAGGTTAGCGAAATGCTCCGAAACACTCCCGAACATCATTTTGGGTCCAATGGACTAGAATGGATGCTTCACAACTTTGGTACTCTGAAATAGTGCTTTCAGGCTCGAACACAAGTTTAGCATCTTGTACGTGCCGAAGGTTAGTGAAATCATCTGAAACACTGGCAAACATCATTTTGGGTACAATGGATTAGAATGGATGCTTCACAACGTTAGTACCCGAAATAGTACATTTAGGCCCAAAACACAAGTTTTGCATCTTTTTACGTGCTGAAGGTTAGCGAAATGCTCTGAAACACTCCCAAACATCATTTTGGGTCCAATGGACTAGAATGGATGCTTCACAACTTTGGTACCCCGAAATAGTGCATTCAGCCTCGAACACAAGTTTTGCATCTTGTACGTGCCGAAGGTTAGTGAAATCACCTGAAACACTCCGAAACATCATTTTGGGTCGAATGGACTAGAATGGATGCTTCACAACGTTAGTACCCTGAAATAGTGCATTTAGGCCCAAAACACAAGTTTTGCATCTTGTACGTGCCAAAGGTTAGTGAAATCACCTGAAACACTGCCAAACATCATTTTGGGTCCAATGGACTAGAATGGATGCTTCACAACGTTAGTACCCCGAAATAGTGCATTTAGGTCCAAAACACAAGTTTTGCATCTTGTACGTGCCAAAGGTTAGTGAAATCACTTGAAACACTGCCAAACATCATTTTGGGTCCAATGGACTAGAATGGATGCTTCACAACTTTGGTACTCTGAAATAGTGCATTCAGGCTCGAACACAAGTTTAGCATCTTGTACGTGCCGAAGGTTAGTGAAATCACCTGAAACACTCCTAAACATCATTTTGGGTCCATTGGACTAGAATGGATGCTTCACAACGTTAGTACCCCGTAATAGTGCATTTAGGCCCAAAACACAAGTTTTGTATCTTGTACGTGCCAAAGGTTAGTGAAATCATCTGAAACACTCCCAAACATCATTTTGGGTCCAATGGACTAGAATGGATGCTTCACAACATTAGTACCCCGAAATAGCGCATTTAGGCCCAAAACACAAGTTTTGCATCTTTTTACATGCTGAAGGTAGGCGAAATGCTCCGAAACACTCCCAAACATCATTTTGGGTCCGATGGACTTGAATGGATGCTTCACAACTTTGGTACCCCGAAATAGTGCATTCAGGCTCGAACACAAGTTTTGCATCTTGTACGTGCCGAAGGTTAGTGAAATCATCTGAAACACTCCCAAACATCATTTTGGGTCCAATGGACTAGAATGGATGCTTCACAACGTTAGTACCCTGAAATAGTGCATTTAGGCCCAAAACACAAGTTTTGCATCTTTTTACGTGCTGAAGGTTAGCGAAATGCTCCGAAACACTCCCGAACATCATTTTGGGTCCAATGGACTAGAATGGATGCTTCACAACTTTGGTACTCTGAAATAGTGCATTCAGGCTCGAAAACAAGTTTAGCATCTTGTACGTGCCGAAGGTTAGTGAAATCATCTGAAACACTCGCAAACATCATTTTGGGTCCAATGGACTAGAATGGATGCTTCACAACGTTAGTACCCCGAAATAGTGCATTTAGGCCCAAAACACAAGTTTTGCATCTTTTTACATGCTGAAGGTAGGCGAAATGCTCTGAAACACTCCCAAACATCATTTTGGGTCCGATGGACTAGAATGGATGCTTCACAACTTTGGTACCCCGAAATAGTGCATTCAGGCTCGAACACAAGTTTTGCATCTTGTATGTGCCGAAGGTTAGTGAAATCATCTGAAACACTCCCAAACATCATTTTGGGTCCAATGGACTAGAATGGATGCTTCACAACGTTAGTACCCAAAATAGTGCATTTAGGCCCAAAACACAAGTTTTGCATCTTTTTACGTGCTGAAGGTTAGCGAAATGCTCTGAAACACTCCCAAACATCATTTTGGGTCCAATGGACTAGAATGGATGCTTCACAACTTTGGTACCCCGAAATAGTGCATTCAGCCTCGAACACAAGTTTTGCTTCTTGTATGTGCCGAAGGTTAGTGAAATCACCTGAAACACTCCGAAACATCATTTTGGGTCCAATGGACTAGAATGGATGCTTCACAACGTTAGTACCCCGAAATAGTGCATTTAGGCCTAATACACAAGTTTTGCATCTTGTACGTGCCAAAGGTTAGTGAAATCACCTGAAACACTGCCAAACATCATATTGGGTCCAATGGACTAGAATGGATGCTTCACAACTTTGGTACTCTGAAATAGTGCATTCAGGCTCGAACACAAGTTTAGCATCTTGTACGTGCCGAAGGTTAGTGAAATCACCTGAAACACTCCTAAACATCATTTTGGGTCCATTGGACTAGAATGGATGCTTCACAACGTTAGTACCCCGTAATAGTGCATTTAGGCCCAAAACACAAGTTTTGTATCTTGTACGTGCCAAAGGTTAGTGAAATCATCTGAAACACTCCCAAACATCATTTTGGGTCCAATGGACTAGAATGGATGCTTCACAACGTTAGTACCCCGAAATAGTGCATTTAGGCCCAAAACACAAGTTTTGCATCTTTTTACATGCTGAAGGTAGGCGAAATGCTCCGAAACACTCCCAAACATCATTTTGGGTCCGATGGACTAGAATGGATGCTTCACAACTTTGGTACCCCGAAATAGTGCATTCAGGCTCGAACACAAGTTTTGCATCTTGTACGTGCCGAAGGTTAGTGAAATCATCTGAAACACTCCCAAACATCATTTTGGGTCCAATGGACTAGAATGGATGCTTCACAACGTTAGTACCCTGAAATAGGGCATTTAGGCCCAAAACACAAGTTTTGCATCTTTTTACGTGCTGAAGGTTAGCGAAATGCTCCGAAACACTCCCGAACATCATTTTGGGTCCAATGGACTAGAATGGATGCTTCACAACTTTGGTACTCTAAAATAGTGCATTCAGGCTCGAACACAAGTTTAGCATCTTGTACGTGCCGAAGGTTAGTGAAATCATCTGAAACACTCGCAAACATCATTTTGGGTCCAATGGACTAGAATGGATGCTTCACAACGTTAGTACCTGAAATAGTGCATTTAGGCCCAAAACACAAGTTTTGCATCTTTTTACGTGCTGAAGGTTAGCGAAATGCTCTGAAACACTCCCAAACATCATTTTGGGTCCAATGGACTAGAATGGATGCTTCACAACTTTGGTACCCCGAAATAGTGCATTCAGCCTCGAACACAAGTTTTGCATCTTGTACGTGCCGAAGGTTAGTGAAATCACCTGAAACACTCCGAAACATCATTTTGGGTCCAATGGACTAGAATGGATGCTTCACAACGTTAGTACCCCGAAATAGTGCATTTAGGCCCAAAACACAAGTTTTGCATCTTGTACGTGCCAAAGGTTAGTGAAATCACCTGAAACACTGCCAAACATCATTTTGGGTCCAATGGACTAGAATGGACGCTTCACAACGTTAGTACCCCGAAATAGTGCATTTAGGCCCAAAACACAAGTTTTGCATCTTTTTACATGCTGAAGGTAGGCGAAATGCTCTGAAACACTCCCAAACATCATTTTGGGTCCGATGGACTAGAATGGATGCTTCACAACTTTGGTACCCCGAAATAGTGCATTCAGGCTCGAACACAAGTTTTGCATCTTGTATGTGCCGAAGGTTAGTGAAATCATCTGAAACACTCCCAAACATCATTTTGGGTCCAATGGACTAGAATGGATGCTTCACAACGTTAGTACCCAAAATAGTGCATTTAGGCCCAAAACACAAGTTTTGCATCTGTTTACGTGCTGAAGGTTAGCGAAATGCTCTGAAACACTCCCAAACATCATTTTGGGTCCAATGGACTAGAATGGATGCTTCACAACTTTGGTACCTCGAAATAGTGCATTCAGCCTCGAACACAAGTTTTGCATCTTGTACGTGCCGAAGGTTAGTGAAATCACCTGAAACACTCCGAAACATCATTTTGGGTCCAATGGACTAGAATGGATGCTTCACAACGTTAGTACCCCGAAATAGTGCATTTAGGCCCAAAACACAAGTTTTGCATCTTGTACGTGCCAAAGGTTAGTGAAATCACCTGAAACACTGCCAAACATCATTTTGGGTCCAATGGACTAGAATGGACGCTTCACAACGTTAGTACCCCGAAATAGTGCATTTAGGCCCAAAACACAAGTTTTGCATCTTTTTACATGCTGAAGGTAGGCGAAATGCTCTGAAACACTCCCAAACATCATTTTGGGTCCGATGGACTAGAATGGATGCTTCACAACTTTGGTACCCCGAAATAGTGCATTCAGGCTCGAACACAAGTTTTGCATCTTGTATGTGCCGAAGGTTAGTGAAATCATCTGAAACACTCCCAAACATCATTTTGGGTCCAATGGACTAGAATGGATGCTTCACAACGTTAGTACCCAAAATAGTGCATTTAGGCCCAAAACACAAGTTTTGCATCTGTTTACGTGCTGAAGGTTAGCGAAATGCTCTGAAACACTCCCAAACATCATTTTGGGTCCAATGGACTAGAATGGATGCTTCACAACTTTGGTACCTCGAAATAGTGCATTCAGCCTCGAACACAAGTTTTGCATCTTGTACGTGCCGAAGGTTAGTGAAATCACCTGAAACACTCCGAAACATCATTTTGGGTCCAATGGACTAGAATGGATGCTTCACAACGTTAGTACCCCGAAATAGTGCATTTAGGCACAAAACACAAGTTTTGCATCTTGTATGTGCCAAAGGCTAGTGAAATCATCTGAAACACTCCCAAACATCATTTTGGGTCCAATGGACTAGAATGGATGCTTCACAACGTTAGTACCCCGAAATAGTGCATTTAGGCCCAAAACACAAGTTTTGCATCTTTTTACATGCTGAAGGTAGGCGAATGCTCCGAAACACTCCCAAACATCATTTTGGGTTCAATGGACTAGAATGGATGCTTCACAACTTTGGTACCCCGAAATAGTGCATTCAGGCCCAAGACACAAGTTTTGCATCTTTTCACGTGCTGAAGGTTAGCGAAATGCTCTGAAACACTCCCAAACATCATTTTTGGTCCCATGGACTAGAATGGATGCTTCACAACTTTGGTACCCCGAAATAGTGCATTCAGGCTCGAACACAAGTTTTGCATCTTGTACGTGCCGAAGGTTAGTGAAATCATCTGAAACACTCCCAAACATCATTTTGGGTCCAATGGACTAGAATGGATGCTTCACAACGTTAGTACCCGAAATAGTGCATTTAGGCCCAAAACACAAGTTTTGCATCTTTTTACGTGCTGAAGGTTAGCAAAATGCTCTGAAACACTCCCAAACATCATTTTGGGTCCAATGGACTAGAATGGATGCTTCACAACTTTGGTACCCCGAAATAGTGCATTCAGCCTCGAACACAAGTTTTGCATCATGTACGTGCCGAAGGTTAGTGAAATCACCTGAAACACTCCGAAACATCATTTTGGGTCCAATGGACTAGAATGGATGCTTCACAACGTTAGTACCCCGAAATAGTGCATTTAGGCTCAAAACACAAGTTTTGCATCTTGTACGTGCCAAAGGCTAGTGAAATCATCTGAAACACTCCCAAACATCATTTTGGGTCCAATGGACTAGAATGGATGCTTCACAACTTTGGTACCCTGAAATAGTGCATTGAGGCTCGAACACAAGTTTTGCATCTTGTACGTGCCGAAGGTTAGTGAAATCATCAGAAACACTCCCAAACATCATTTTGGGTCCAATGGACTAGAATGGATGCTTCACAACGTTAGTACCCCGAAATAGTGCATTTAGGCCCAAAACACAAGTTTTGCAACTTTTTACGTGCTGAAGGTTAGCGAAATGCTCTGAAACACTCCCAAACATCATTTTGGGTCCAATGGACTAGAATGGATGCTTCACAACTTTGGTACCCCGAAATAGTGCATTCAGCCTCGAACACAAGTTTTGCATCTTGTACGTGCCGAAGGTTAGTGAAATCACCTGAAACACTCCGAAACATCATTTTGGGTCCAATGGACTAGAATGGATGCTTCACAACGTTAGTACCCCGAAATAGTGCATTTAGGCCCAAAACACAAGTTTTGCAACTTGTACGTGCCAAAGGCTAGTGAAATCATCTGAAACACTCCCAAACATCATTTTGGGTCCAATGGACTAGAATGGATGCTTCACAACGTTAGTACCCCGAAATAGTGCATTTAGGCCCAAAACACAAGTTTTGCATCTTTTTACATGCTGAAGGTAGGCGAAATGCTCCGAAACACTCCCAAACATCATTTTGGGTTCAATGGACTAGAATGGATGCTTCACAACTTTGGTACCCCGAAATAGTGCATTCAGGCCCAAGACACAAGTTTTGCATCTTTTTACGTGCTGAAGGTTAGCGAAATGCTCTGAAACTCTCCCAAACATCATTTTTGGTCCCATGGACTAGAATGGATGCTTCACAACTTTGGTACCCCGAAATAGTGCATTCAGGCTCGAACACAAGTTTTGCATCTTGTACGTGCCGAAGGTTAGTGAAATCATTTGAAACACTCCCAAACATCATTTTGGGTCAAATGGACTAGAATGGATGCTTCACAACGTTAGTACCCCGAAATAGTGCATTTAGGCCCAAAACACAAGTTTTGCATCTTTTTACGTGCTGAAGGTTAGAGAAATGCTCCGAAACACTCCCGAACATTATTTTGGGTCCAATGGACTAGAATGGATGCTTCACAACTTTGGTACTCTGAAATAGTGCATTCAGGCTCGAACGCTAGTACGTGCCGAAGGTTAGTGAAATCATCTGAAACACTCCCAAACATCATTTTGGGTCCAATGGACTAGAATGGATGCTTCACAACGTTAGTACCCCGAAATAGTGCATTTAGGCCCAAAACACAAGTTTTGCATCTTTTTACGTGCTGAAGGTTAGCGAAATGCTCCGAAACACTCCCAAACATCAGTTTTGGTCCAATGGACTAGAATGGATGCTTCACAACTTTGGTACCCCAAAATAGTGCATTCAGTCTCGAACACAATTTTAGCATCATGTACGTGCCGAAGGTTAGTGAAATCATCTGAAACACTCCCAAACATCATTTTTGGTCCAATGGACTAGAATGGATGCTTCACAACGTTAGTACCTTGAAATAGTGCATTTTGGCCCGAAGCACAAGTTTTGCATCTTTTTATGTGCTGAAGGTTAGCGAAATGCTCTGAAACACTCCCAAACATCATTTTGGGTCCAATGGAGTAGAATGGATGCTTCACAACGTTAGTACCCCGAAATAGTGCATTTAGGCCCAAAACACAAGTTTTGCATCTTGTACGTGCCAAAGGTTAGTGAAATCATCTGAAACACCCCAAACATCATTTTGGGTCCAATGGACTAGAATGGATGCTTCACAACGTTAGTACCCCGAAATAGTGCATTTAGGCTCGAACACAAGTTTTGCATCTTTTTACGTGCTGAAGGTTAGCGAAATGCTCTGAAACACTCCCAAACATAATTTTGGGTCCAATGGACTAGAATGGATGCTTCACAACTTTGGTACCCCGAAATAGTGCATTCAGCCTCGAACACAAGTTTTGCATCTGGTACGTGCCGAAGGTTAGTGAAATCACCTGAAACACTCCGAAACATCATTTTGGGTCCAATGGACTAGAATGTATGCTTCACAACGTTAGTACCCCGAAATAGTGCATTTAGGCCCAAAACACAAGTTTTGCATCTTATACGTGCCAAAGGTTAGTGAAATCACCTGAAACACTCCCAAACATCATTTTGGGTCCAATGGACTAGAATGGATGCTTCACAACGTTAGTACCCCGAAATACTGCATTGAGGCCCAAAACACAAGTTTTGCATCTTTTTACATGCTGAAGGTAGGCGGAATGCTCCGAAACACTCAAAAACATCATTTTGGGTCCGATGGACTAGAATGGATGCTTCACAACTTTGGTACCCCGAAATAGTGCATTCAGGCTCGAACACAAGTTTTGCATCTTGTACGTGTCGAAGGTTAGTGAAATCATCTGAAACACTCCCAAACATCATTTTGGGTCCAATGGACTAGAATGGATGCTTCACAACGTTAGTACCCGAAATAGTGCATTTAGGCCCAAAACACAAGTTTTGCATCTTTTTACGTGCTGAAGGTTAGCGAAATGCTCTGAAACACTCCCAAACATCATTTTGGGTCCAATGGACTAGAATGGATGCTTCACAACTTTGGTACCCCGAAATAGTGCATATAGCCTCGAACACAAGTTTTGCATCTTGTACGTGCCGAAGGTTAGTGAAATCACCTGAAACACTCCGAAACATCATTTTGGGTCCAATGGACTAGAATGGATGCTTCACAACGTTAGTACCCCGAAATAGTGCATTTAGGCCCAAAACACAAGTTTTGCATCTTGTACGTGCCAAAGGCTAGTGAAATCATCTGAAACACTCCCAAACATCATTTTGGGTCCAATGGACTAGAATGGATGCTTCACAACGTTAGTACCCCGAAATAGTGCATTTAGGCCCAAAACACAAGTTTTGCATCTTTTTACATGCTGAAGGTAGGCGAAATGCTCCGAAACGCTCCCAAACATCATTTTGGGTTCAATGGACTAGAATGAATGCTTCACAACTTTGGTACCCCGAAATAGTGCATTCAGGCCCAAGACACAAGTTTTGCATCTTTTCACGTGCTGAAGGTTAGCGAAATGCTCTGAAACACTCCCAAACATCATTTTTGGTCCCATGGACTAGAATGGATGCTTCACAACTTTGGTACCCCGAAATAGTGCATTCAGGCTCGAACACAAGTTTTGCATCTTGTACGTGCCGAAGGTTAGTGAAATCATCTGAAACACTCCCAAATATCATTTTGGGTCCAATGGACTAGAATGGATGCTTCACAACGTTAGTAAACGAAATAGTGCATTTAGGCCCAAAACACAAGTTTTGCATCTTTTTACGTGCTGAAGGTTAGCGAAATGCTCTGAAACACTCCCAAACATCATTTTGGGTCCAATGGACTAGAATGGATGCTTCACAACTTTGGTACCCCGAAATAGTGCATTCAGCCTCGAACACAAGTTTTGCATCTTGTACGTGCCGAAGGTTAGTGAAATTACCTGAAACACTCCGAAACATCATTTTGGGTCCAATGGACTAGAATGTATGCTTCACAACGTTAGTACCCCGAAATAGTGCATTTAGGCCCAAAACACAAGTTTTGCATCTTGTACGTGCCAAAGGTTAGTGAAATCACCTGAAACACTCCGAAACATCATTTTGGGTCCAATGGACTAGAATGGATGCTTCACAACGTTAGTACCCCGAAATAGTGCATTTAGGCCCAAAACACAAGTTTTGCATCTTGTACGTGCCAAAGGCTAGTGAAATCATCTGAAACACTCCCAAACATCATTTTGGGTCCAATGGACTAGAATGGATGCTTCACAACGTTAGTACCCCGAAATAGTGCATTTAGGCCCAAAACACAAGTTTTGCATCTTTTTACATGCTGAAGGTAGGCGAAATGCTCCGAAACGCTCCCAAACATCATTTTGGGTTCAATGGACTAGAATGAATGCTTCACAACTTTGGTACCCCGAAATAGTGCATTCAGGCCCAAGACACAAGTTTTGCATCTTTTCACGTGCTGAAGGTTAGCGAAATGCTCTGAAACACTCCCAAACATCATTTTTGGTCCCATGGACTAGAATGGATGCTTCACAACTTTGGTACCCCGAAATAGTGCATTCAGGCTCGAACACAAGTTTTGCATCTTGTACGTGCCGAAGGTTAGTGAAATCATCTGAAACACTCCCAAACATCATTTTGGGTCCAATGGACTAGAATGGATGCTTCACAACGTTAGTACCCGAAATAGTGCATTTAGGCCCAAAACACAAGTTTTGCATCTTTTTACGTGCTGAAGGTTAGCGAAATGCTCTGAAACACTCCCAAACATCATTTTGGGTCCAATGGACTAGAATGGATGCTTCACAACTTTGGTACCCCGAAATAGTGCATTCAGCCTCGAACACAAGTTTTGCATCTTGTACGTGCCGAAGGTTAGTGAAATTACCTGAAACACTCCGTAACATCATTTTGGGTACAATGGACTAGAATGTATGCTTCACAACGTTAGTACCCCAAAATAGTGCATTTAGGCCCAAAACACAAGTTTTGCATCTTGTACGTGCCAAAGGTTAGTGAAATCACCTGAAACACTCCCAAACATCATTTTGGGTCCAATGGACTAGAATGGATGCTTCACAACGTTAGTACCCCGAAATAGTGCATTGAGGCCCAAAACACAAGTTTTGCATCTTTTTACATGCTGAAGGTAGGCGAAATGCTCCGAAACACTCCCAAACATCATTTTGGGTCCGATGGACTAGAATGGATGCTTCACAACTTTGGTACCCCGAAATAGTGCATTCAGGCTCGAACACAAGTTTTGCATCTTGTACGTGTCGAAGGTTAGTGAAATCATCTGAAACACTCCCAAACATCATTTTGGGTCCAATGGACTAGAATGGATGCTTCACAACGTTAGTACCCGAAATAGTGCATTTAGGCCCAAAACACAAGTTTTGCATCTTTTTACGTGCTGAAGGTTAGCGAAATGCTCTGAAACACTCCCAAACATCATTTTGGGTCCAATGGACTAGAATGGATGCTTCACAACTTTGGTACCCCGAAATAGTGCATTCAGCCTCGAACACAAGTTTTGCATCTTGTACGTGCCGAAGGTTAGTGAAATCACCTGAAACACTCCGAAACATCATTTTGGGTCCAATGGACTAGAATGGATGCTTCACAACGTTAGTACCCCGAAATAGTGCATTTAGGCCCAATACACAAGTTTTGCATCTTGTACGTGCCAAAGGCTAGTGAAATCATCTGAAACACTCCCAAACATCATTTTGGGTCCAATGGACTAGAATGGATGCTTCACAACGTTAGTACTCCGAAATAGTGCATTTAGGCCCAAAACACAAGTTTTGCATCTTTTTACATGCTGAAGGTAGGCGAAATGCTCCGAAACGCTCCCAAACATCATTTTGGGTTCAATGGATTAGAATGAATGCTTCACAACTTTGGTACCCCGAAATAGTGCATTCAGGCCCAAGACACAAGTTTTGCATCTTTTCACGTGCTAAAGGTTAGCCAAATGCTCTGAAACACTCCCAAACATCATTTTTGGTCCCATGGACTAGAATGGATGCTTCACAACTTTGGTACCCCGAAATAGTGCATTCTGGCTCGAACACAAGTTTTGCATCTTGTACGTGCCGAAGGTTAGTGAAATCATCTGAAACACTCCCAAACATCATTTTGGGTCCAATGGACTAGAATGGATGCTTCACAACGTTAGTACCCGAAATAGTGCATTTAGGCCCAAAACACAAGTTTTGCATCTTTTTACGTGCTGAAGGTTAGCGAAATGCTCTGAAACACTCCCAAACATCATTTTGGGACCAATGGACTAGAATGGATGCTTCACAACTTTGGTACCCCGAAATAGTGCATTCAGCCTCGAACACAAGTTTTGCATCTTGTACGTGCCGAAGGTTAGTGAAATCACCTGAAACACTCCGAAACATCATTTTGGGTCCAATGGACTAGAATGGATGCTTCACAACGTTAGTACCCCGAAATAGTGCATTTAGGCCCAAAACACAAGTTTTGCATCTTGTACGTGCCAAAGGCTAGTGAAATCATCTGAAACACTCCCAAACATCATTTTGGGTCCAATGGACTAGAATGGATGCTTCACAACGTTAGTACCCCGAAATAGTGCATTTAGGCCCAAAACACAAGTTTTGCATCTTTTTACATGCTGAAGGTAGGCGAAATGCTCCGAAACGCTCCCAAACATCATTTTGGGTTCAGTGGACTAGAATGAATGCTTCACAACTTTGGTACCCCGAAATAGTGCATTCAGGCCCAAGACACAAGTTTTGCATCTTTTCACGTGCTGAAGGTTAGCGAAATGCTCTGAAACACTCCCAAACATCATTTTTGGTCCCATGGACTAGAATGGATGCTTCACAACTTTGGTACCCCGAAATAGTGCATTCAGGCTCGAACACAAGTTTTGCATCTTGTACCTGCCGAAGGTTAGTGAAATCATCTGAAACACTCCCAAACATCATTTTGGGTCCAATGGACTAGAATGGATGCTTCACAACGTTAGTACCCGAAATAGTGCATTTAGGCCCAAAACACAAGTTTTGCATCTTTTTACGTGCTGAAGGTTAGCGAAATGCTCTGAAACACTCCCAAACATCATTTTGGGTCCAATGGACTAGAATGGATGCTTCATAACTTTGGTACCCCGAAATAGTGCATTCAGCCTCGAACACAAGTTTTGCATCTTGTACGTCCCGAAGGTTAGTGAAATCACCTGAAACACTCCGAAACATCATTTTGGGTCCAATGGACTAGAATGGATGCTTCACAACGTTAGTACCCCGAAATAGTGCATTTAGTCCCAAAACACAAGTTTTGCATCTTGTACGTGCCAAAGGCTAGTGAAATCATCTGAAACACTCCCAAACATCATTTTGGGTCCAATGGACTAGAATGGATGCTTCACAACGTTAGTACCCCGAAATAGTGCATTTAGGCCCAAAACACAAGTTTTGCATCTTTTTACATGCTGAAGGTAGGCGAAATGCTCCGAAACACTCCCAAACATCATTTTGGGTTCAATGGACTAGAATGGATGCTTCACAACTTTGGTACCCCGAAATAGTGCATTCAGGCCCTAGACACAAGTTTTGCATCTTTTCACGTGCTGAAGGTTAGCGAAATGCTCTGAAACACTCCCAAACATCATTTTTGGTCCCATGGACTAGAATGGATGCTTCACAACTTTGGTACCCCGAAATAGTGCATTCAGGCTCGAACACAAGTTTTGCATCTTGTACCTGCCGAAGGTTAGTGAAATCATCTGAAACACTCCCAAACATCATTTTGGGTCCAATGGACTAGAATGGATGCTTCACAACGTTAGTACCCGAAATAGTGCATTTAGGCCCAAAACACAAGTTTTGCATCTTTTTACGTGCTGAAGGTTAGCGAAATGCTCTGAAACACTCCCAAACATCATTTTGGGTCCAATGGACTAGAATGGATGCTTCATAACTTTGGTACCCCGAAATAGTGCATTCAGCCTCGAACACAAGTTTTGCATCTTGTACGTGCCGAAGGTTAGTGAAATCACCTGAAACACTCCGAAACATCATTTTGGGTCCAATGGACTAGAATGGATGCTTCACAACGTTAGTACCCCGAAATAGTGCATTTAGGCCCAAAACACAAGTTTTGCAACTTGTACGTGCCAAAGGCTAGTGAAATCATCTGAAACACTCCCAAACATCATTTTGGGTCCAATGGACTAGAATGGATGCTTCACAACGTTAGTACCCCGAAATAGTGCATTTAGGCCCAAAACACAAGTTTTGCATCTTTTTACATGCTGAAGGTAGGCGAAATGCTCCGAAACACTCCCAAACATCATTTTGGGTTCAATGGACTAGAATGGATGCTTCACAACTTTGGTACCCCGAAATAGTGCATTCAGGCCCAAGACACAAGTTTTGCATCTTTTTACGTGCTGAAGGTTAGCGAAATGCTCTGAAACACTCCCAAACATCATTTTTGGTCCCATGGACTAGAATGGATGCTTCACAACTTTGGTACCCCGAAATAGTGCATTCAGGCTCGAACACAAGTTTTGCATCTTGTACGTGCCGAAGGTTAGTGAAATCATTTGAAACACTCCCAAATATCATTTTGGGTCAAATGGACTAGAATGGATGCTTCACAACGTTAGTACCCCGAAATAGTGCATTTAGGCCCAAAACACAAGTTTTGCATCTTTTTACGTGCTGAAGGTTAGTGAAATGCTCCGAAACACTCCCGAACATCATTTTGGGTCCAATGGACTAGAATGGATGCTTCACAACTTTGGTACTCTGAAATAGTGCATTCAGGCTCGAACACTTGTACGTGCCGAAGGTTAGTGAAATCATCTGAAACACTCCCAAATATCATTTTGGGTCCAATGGACTAGATTGGATGCTTCACAACGTTAGTACTCGAAATAGTGCATTTAGGCCCAAAACACATGTTTTGCATCTTTTTACGTGCTGAAGGTTAGCGAAATGCTCTGAAACACTCCCAAACATCATTTTGGGTCCAATGGACTAGAATGGATGCTTCACAACTTTGGTACTCTGAAATAGTGCATTCAGGCTCGAACACTTGTACGTGCCGAAGGTTAGTGAAATCATCTGAAACACTCCCAAATATCATTTTGGGTCCAATGGACTAGATTGGATGCTTCACAACGTTAGTACTCGAAATAGTGCATTTAGGCCCAAAACACAAGTTTTGCATCTTTTGACGTGCTGAAGGTTAGCGAAATGCTCTGAAACACTCCCAAACATCATTTTGGGTCCAATGGACTAGAATGGATGCTTCATAACTTTGGTACCCCGAAATAGTGCATTCAGCCTCGAACACAAGTTTTGCATCTTGTACGTCCCGAAGGTTAGTGAAATCACCTGAAACACTCCGAAACATCATTTTGGGTCCAATGGACTAGAATGGATGCTTCACAACGTTAGTACCCCGAAATAGTGCATTTAGGCCCAAAACACAAGTTTTGCATCTTGTACGTGCCAAAGGCTAGTGTAATCATCTGAAACACTCCCAAACATCATTTTGGGTCCAATGGACTAGAATGGATGCTTCACAACGTTAGTACCCCGAAATAGTGCATTTAGGCCCAAAACACAAGTTTTGCATCTTTTTACATGCTGAAGGTAGGCGAAATGCTCCGAAACACTCCCAAACATCATTTTGGGTTCAATGGACTAGAATGGATGCTTCACAACTTTGGTACCCCGAAATAGTGCATTCAGGCCCTAGACACAAGTTTTGCATCTTTTCACGTGCTGAAGGTTAGCGAAATGCTCTGAAACACTCCCAAACATCATTTTTGGTCCCATGGACTAGAATGGATGGTTCACAACTTTGGTACCCCGAAATAGTGCATTCAGGCTCGAACACAAGTTTTGCATCTTGTACCTGCCGAAGGTTAGTGAAATCATCTGAAACACTCCCAAACATCATTTTGGGTCCAATGGACTAGAATGGATGCTTCACAACGTTAGTACCCGAAATAGTGCATTTAGGCCCAAAACACAAGTTTTGCATCTTTTTACGTGCTGAAGGTTAGCGAAATGCTCTGAAACACTCCCAAACATCATTTTTGGTCCCATGGACTAGAATGGATGCTTCACAACTTTGGTACCCCGAAATAGTGCATTCAGGCTCGAACACAAGTTTTGCATCTTGTACGTGCCGAAGGTTAGTGAAATCATTTGAAACACTCCCAAATATCATTTTGGGTCAAATGGACTAGAATGGATGCTTCACAACGTTAGTACCCCGAAATAGTGCATTTAGGCCCAAAACACAAGTTTTGCATCTTTTTACGTGCTGAAGGTTAGCGAAATGCTCTGAAACACTCCCAAACATCATTTTGGGTCCAATGGACTAGAATGGATGCTTCACAACTTTGGTACCCCGAAATAGTGCATTCAGCCTCGAACACAAGTTTTGCATCTTGTACGTGCCGAAGGTTAGTGAAATCACCTGAAACACTCTGAAACATCATTTTGGGTCCAATGGACTAGAATGTATGCTTCACAACGTTAGTACCCCGAAATAGTGCATTTAGGCCCAAAACACAAGTTTTGCATCTTGTACGTGCCAAAGGTTACTGAAATCACCTGAAACACTCCCAAACATCATTTTGGGTCCAATGGACTAGAATGGATGCTTCACAACGTTAGTACCCCGAAATAGTGCATTGAGGCCCAAAACACAAGTTTTGCATCTTTTTACATGCTGAAGGTAGGCGAAATGCTCCGAAACACTCCCAAACATCATTTTGGGTCCGATGGACTAGAATGGATGCTTCACAACTTTGGTACCCCGAAATAGTGCATTCAGGCTCGAACACAAGTTTTGCATCTTGTACGTGTCGAAGGTTAGTGAAATCATCTGAAACACTCCCAAACACCATTTTGGGCCCAATGGACTAGAATGGATGCTTCACAACGTTAGTACCCGACATAGTGCATTTAGGCCCAAAACACAAGTTTTGCATCTTTTTACGTGCTGAAGGTTAGCGAAATGCTCTGAAACACTCCCAAACATCATTTTGGGTCCAATAGACTAGAATGGATGCTTCACAATTTTGGTACCCCGAAATAGTGCATTCAGCCTCGAACACAAGTTTTGCATCTTGTACGTGCCGAAGGTTAGTGAAATCACCTGAAACACTCCGAAACATCATTTTGGGTCCAATGGACTAGAATGGATGCTTCACAACGTTAGTACCCCGAAATAGTGCATTTAGGCCCAAAACACAAGTTTTGCATCTTGTACGTGCCAAAGGCTAGTGAAATCATCTGAAACACTCCCAAACATCATTTTGGGTCCAATGGACTAGAATGGATGCTTCACAACGTTAGTACCCCGAAATAGTGCATTTAGGCCCAAAACACAAGTTTTGCATCTTTTTACATGCTGAAGGTAGGTGAAATGCTCTGAAACGCTCCCAAACATCATTTTGGGTTCAATGGACTAGAATGAATGCTTCACAACTTTGGTACCCCGAAATAGTGCATTCAGGCCCAAGACACAAGTTTTGCATCTTTTCACGTGCTGAAGGTTAGCGAAATGCTCTGAAACACTCCCAAACATCATTTTTGGTCCCATGGACTAGAATGGATGCTTCACAACTTTGGTACCCCGAAATAGTGCATTCAGGCTCGAACACAAGTTTTGCATCTTGTACGTGCCGAAGGTTAGTGAAATCATCTGAAACACTCCCAAACATCATTTTGGGTCCAATGGACTAGAACGGATGCTTCACAACGTTAGTACCCGAAATAGTACATTTAGGCCCAAAGCACAAGTTTTGCATCTTTTTACGTGCTGAAGGTTAGCGAAATGCTCTGAAACACTCCCAAACATCATTTTGGGTCCAATGGACTAGAATGGATGCTTCACAACTTTGGTACCCCGAAATAGTGCATTCAGCCTCGAACACAAGTTTTGCATCTTGTACGTGCCGAAGGTTAGTGAAATCACCTGAAACACTCCGAAACATCATTTTGGGTCCAATGGACTAGAATGGATGCTTCACAACGTTAGTACCCCGAAATAGTGCATTTAGGCCCAAACACAAGTTTTGCATCTTGTACGTGCCAAAGGCTAGTGAAATCATCTGAAACACTCCCAAACATCATTTTGGGTCCAATGGACTAGAATGGATGCTTCACAACGTTAGTACCCCGAAATAGTGCATTTAGGCCCAAAACACAAGTTTTGCATCTTTTTACATGCTGAAGGTAGGCGAAATGCTCCGAAACGCTCCCAAACATCATTTTGGGTTCAATGGACTAGAATGGATGCTTCACAACTTTGGTACCCCGAAATAGTGCATTCAGGCCCAAGACACAAGTTTTGCATCTTGTCACGTGCTGAAGGTTAGCGAAATGCTCTCAAACACTCCCAAACATCATTTTTGGTCCCATGGACTAGAATGGATGCTTCACAACTTTGGTACCCCGAAATAGTGCATTCAGGCTCGAACACAAGTTTTGCATCTTGTACGTGCCGAAGGTTAGTGAAATCATCTGAAACACTCCCAAACATCATTTTGGGTCCAATGGACTAGAATGGATGCTTCACAACGTTAGTACCCGAAATAGTGCATTTAGGCCCAAAACACAAGTTTTGCATCTTTTTACGTGCTGAAGGTTAGCGAAATGCTCTGAAACACTCCCAAACATCATTTTGGGTCCAATGGACTAGAATGGATGCTTCACAACTTTGGTACCCCGAAATAGTGCATTCAGCCTCGAACACAAGTTTTGCATCTTGTACGTGCCGAAGGTTAGTGAAATCACCTAAAACACTCCGAAACATCATTTTGGGTCCAATGGACTAGAATGGATGCATCACAACGTTAGTACCCCGAAATAGTGCATTTAGGCCCAAAACACAAGTTTGGCATCTTGTACGTGCCAAAGCCTAGTGAAATCATCTGAAACACTCCCAAACATCAATTTGGGTCCAATGGACTAGAATGGATGCTTCACAACGTTAGTACCCTGAAATAGTGCATTTAGGCCCATAACACAAGTTTTGCATCTTTTTACATGCTGAAGGTAGGCGAAATGCTCCGAAACACTCCCAAACATCATTTTGGGTTCAATGGACTAGAATGGATGCTTCACAACTTTGGTACCCCGAAATAGTGCATTCAGGCCCAAGACACAAGTTTTGCATCTTTTCACGTGCTGAAGGTTAGCGAAATGCTCTGAAACACTCCCAAACATCATTTTTGGTCCCATGGACTAGAATGGATGCTTCACAACTTTGGTACCCTGAAATAGTGCATTCAGGCTCGAACACAAGTTTTGCATCTTGTACGTGCCGAAGGTTAGTGAAATCATCTGAAACACTCCAAAACATCATTTTGGGTCCAATGGACTAGAATGGATGCTTCACAACGTTAGTACCCGAAATAGTGCATTTAGGCCCAAAACACAAGTTTTGCATCTTTTTACGTGCTGAAGGTTAGCGAAATGCTCTGAAACACTCCCAAACATCATTTTGGGTCCAATGGACTAGAATGGATGCTTCACAACTTTGGTACCCCGAAATAGTGCATTCAGGCCCAAGACACAAGTTTTGCATCTTTTTACGTGCTGAAGGTTAGCGAAATGCTCTGAAACACTCCCAAACATCATTTTTGGTCCCATGGACTAGAATGGATGCTTCACAACTTTGGTACCCCGAAATAGTGCATTCAGGCTCGAACACAAGTTTTGCATCTTGTACGTGCCGAAGGTTAGTGAAATCATTTGAAACACTCCCAAACATCATTTTGGGTCAAATGGACTAGAATGGATGCTTCACAACGTTAGTACCCCGAAATAGTGCATTTAGGCCCAAAACACAAGTTTTGCATCTTTTTACGTGCTGAAGGTTAGTGAAATGCTCCGAAACACTCCCGAACATCATTTTGGGTCCAATGGACTAGAATGGATGCTTCACAACTTTGGTACTCTGAAATAGTGCATTCAGGCTCGAACACAAGTTTTGCATCTTGTACGTGCCGAAGGTTAGTGAAATCATCTGAAACACTCCAAAACATCATTTTGGGTCCAATGGACTAGAATGGATGCTTCACAACGTTAGTACCCGAAATAGTGCATTTAGGCCCAAAACACAAGTTTTGCATCTTTTTACGTGCTGAAGGTTAGCGAAATGCTCTGAAACACTCCCAAACATCATTTTGGGTCCAATGGACTAGAATGGATGCTTCACAACTTTGGTACCCCGAAATAGTGCATTCAGGCCCAAGACACAAGTTTTGCATCTTTTTACGTGCTGAAGGTTAGCGAAATGCTCTGAAACACTCCCAAACATCATTTTTGGTCCCATGGACTAGAATGGATGCTTCACAACTTTGGTACCCTGAAATAGTGCATTCAGGCTCGAACACAAGTTTTGCATCTTGTACGTGCCGAAGGTTAGTGAAATCATGTGAAACACTCCCAAACATCATTTAGGGTCCAGTGGACTAGAATGGATGCTTCACAACGTTAGTACCCTGAAATAGTGCATTTAGGCCCAAAACACAAGTTTTGCATCTTTTTACGTGCTGAAGGTTAGCGAAATGCTCCGAAACACTCCCAAACATCATTTTGGGTCCAATGGACTATAATGGATGCTTCACAACGTTGGTACCCCGAAATAGTGCATTCAGGCTCGAACACAAGTTTTGCATCTTGTACGTGCCGAAGGTTAGTGAAATCATCTGAAACACTCCCAAACATCATTTTGGGTCCAATGGACTAGAATGGATGCTTCACAACGTTAGTACCCGAAATAGTGCATTTAGGCCCAAAACACAAGTTTTGCATCTTTTTACGTGCTGAAGGTTAGCGAAATGCTCTGAAACACTCCCAAACATCATTTTGGGTCCAATGGACTAGAATGGATGCTTCACAACTTTGGTACCCCGAAATAGTGCATTCAGCCTCGAACACAAGTTTTGCATCTTGTACGTGCCGAAGGTTAGTGAAATCACCTAAAACACTCCGAAACATCATTTTGGGTCCAATGGACTAGAATGGATGCATCACAACGTTAGTACCCCGAAATAGTGCATTTAGGCCCAAAACACAAGTTTGGCATCTTGTACGTGCCAAAGCCTAGTGAAATCATCTGAAACACTCCCAAACATCAATTTGGGTCCAATGGACTAGAATGGATGCTTCACAACGTTAGTACCCTGAAATAGTGCATTTAGGCCCATAACACAAGTTTTGCATCTTTTTACATGCTGAAGGTAGGCGAAATGCTCCGAAACACTCCCAAACATCATTTTGGGTTCAATGGACTAGAATGGATGCTTCACAACTTTGGTACCCCGAAATAGTGCGTTCAGTCCCAAGACACAAGTTTTGCATCTTTTCACGTGCTGAAGGTTAGCGAAATGCTCTGAAACACTCCCAAACATCATTTTTGGTCCCATGGACTAGAATGGATGCTTCACAACTTTGGTACCCTGAAATAGTGCATTCAGGCTCGAACACAAGTTTTGCATCTTGTACGTGCCGAAGGTTAGTGAAATCATCTGAAACACTCCAAAACATCATTTTGGGTCCAATGGACTAGAATGGATGCTTCACAACGTTAGTACCCGAAATAGTGCATTTAGGCCCAAAACACAAGTTTTGCATCTTTTTACGTGCTGAAGGTTAGCGAAATGCTCTGAAACACTCCCAAACATCATTTTGGGTCCAATGGACTAGAATGGATGCTTCACAACTTTGGTACCCCGAAATAGTGCATTCAGGCCCAAGACACAAGTTTTGCATCTTTTTACGTGCTGAAGGTTAGCGAAATGCTCTGAAACACTCCCAAACATCATTTTTGGTCCCATGGACTAGAATGGATGCTTCACAACTTTGGTACCCCGAAATAGTGCATTCAGGCTCGAACACAAGTTTTGCATCTTGTACGTGCCGAAGGTTAGTGAAATCATTTGAAACACTCCCAAACATTATTTTGGGTCAAATGGACTAGAATGGATGCTTCACAACGTTAGTACCCCGAAATAGTGCATTTAGGCCCAAAACACAAGTTTTGCATCTTTTTACGTGCTGAAGGTTAGTGAAATGCTCCGAAACACTCCCGAACATCATTTTGGGTCCAATGGACTAGAATGGATGCTTCACAACTTTGGTACTCTGAAATAGTGCATTCAGGCTCGAACACAAGTTTTGCATCTTGTACGTGCCGAAGGTTAGTGAAATCATCTGAAACACTCCAAAACATCATTTTGGGTCCAATGGACTAGAATGGATGCTTCACAACGTTAGTACCCGAAATAGTGCATTTAGGCCCAAAACACAAGTTTTGCATCTTTTTACGTGCTGAAGGTTAGCAAAATGCTCTGAAACACTCCCAAACATCATTTTGGGTCCAATGGACTAGAATGGATGCTTCACAACTTTGGTACCCCGAAATAGTGCATTCAGGCCCAAGACACAAGTTTTGCATCTTTTTACGTGCTGAAGGTTAGCGAAATGCTCTGAAACACTCCCAAACATCATTTTTGGTCCCATGGACTAGAATGGATGCTTCACAACTTTGGTACCCCGAAATAGTGCATTCAGGCTCGAACACAAGTTTTGCATCTTGTACGTGCCGAAGGTTAGTGAAATCATCTGAAACACTCCCAAACATCATTTAGGGTCCAGTGGACTAGAATGGATGCTTCACAACGTTAGTACCCTGAAATAGTGCATTTAGGCCCAAAACACAAGTTTTGCATCTTTTTACGTGCTGAAGGTTAGCGAAATGCTCCGAAACACTCCCAAACATCATTTTGGGTCCAATGGACTATAATGGATGCTTCACAACGTTGGTACCCCGAAATAGTGCATTCAGGCTCGAACACAAGTTTTGCATCTTGTACGTGCCGAAGGTTAGTGAAATCATCTGAAACACTCCCAAACATCATTTTGGGTCCAATGGACTAGAATGGATGCTTCACAACGTTAGTACCTGAAATAGTGCATTTAGGCCCAAAACACAAGTTTTGCATCTTTTTACGTGCTGAAGGTTAGCGAAATGCTCTGAAACACTCCCAAACATCATTTTGGGTCCAATGGACTAGAATGGATGCTTCACAACTTTGGTACCCCGAAATAGTGCATTCAGCCTCGAACACAAGTTTTGCATCTTGTACGTGCCGAAGGTTAGTGAAATCACCTAAAACACTCCGAAACATCATATTGGGTCCAATGGACTAGAATGGATGCATCACAACGTTAGTACCCCGAAATAGTGCATTTAGGCCCAAAACACATGTTTGGCATCTTGTACGTGCCAAAGGCTAGTGAAATCATCTGAAACACTCCCAAACATCATTTTGGGTCCAATGGACTAGAATGGATGCTTCACAACGTTAGTACCCTGAAATAGTGCATTTAGGCCCAAAACACAAGTTTTGCATCTTTTTACATGCTGAAGGTAGGCGAAATGCTCCGAAACACTCCCAAACATCATTTTGGGTTCAATGGACTAGAATGGATGCTTCACAACTTTGGTACCCCGAAATAGTGCATTCAGGCCCAAGACACAAGTTTTGCATCTTTTCACGTGCTGAAGGTTAGCGAAATGCTCTGATACACTCCCAAACATCATTTTTGGTCCCATGGACTAGAATGGATGCTTCACAACTTTGGTACCCTGAAATAGTGCATTCAGGCTCGAACACAAGTTTTGCATCTTGTACGTGCCGAAGGTTAGTGAAATCATCTGAAACACTCCCAAACATCATTTTGGGTCCAATGGACTAGAATGGATGCTTCACAACGTTAGTACCCGAAATAGTGCATTTAGGCCCAAAACACAAGTTTTGCATCTTTTTACGTGCTGAAGGTTAGCGAAATGCTCTGAAACACTCCCAAACATCATTTTGGGTCCAATGGACTAGAATGGATGCTTCACAACTTTGGTACCCCGAAATAGTGCATTCAGGCCCAAGACACAAGTTTTGCATCTTTTTACGTGCTGAAGGTTAGCGAAATGCTCTGAAACACTCCCAAACATCATTTTTGGTCCCATGGACTAGAATGGATGCTTCACAACTTTGGTACCCTGAAATAGTGCATTCAGGATCGAACACAAGTTTTGCATCTTGTACGTGCCGAAGGTTAGTGAAATCATTTGAAACACTCCCAAACATCATTTTGGGTCAAATGGACTAGAATGGATGCTTCACAACGTTAGTACCCCGAAATAGTGCATTTAGGCCCAAAACACAAGTTTTGCATCTTTTTACGTGCTGAAGGTTAGTGAAATGCTCCGAAACACTCCCGAACATCATTTTGGGTCCAATGGACTAGAATGGATGCTTCACAACTTTGGTACTCTGAAATAGTGCATTCAGGCTCGAACACTTGTACGTGCCGAAGGTTGGTGAAATCATCTGAAACACTCCCAAATATCATTTTCGGTCCAATGGACTAGATTGGATGCTTCACAACGTTAGTACTAGAAATAGTGCATTTAGGCCCAAAACACAAGTTTTGCATCTTTTTACGTGCTGAAGGTTAGCGAAATGCTCTGAAACACTCCCAAACATCATTTTTGGTCCCATGGACTAGAATGGATGCTTCACAACTTTGGTACCCCGAAATAGTGCATTCAGGCTCGAACACAAGTTTTGCATCTTGTACGTGCCGAAGGTTAGTGAAATCATCTGAAACACTCCCAAACATCATTTTGGGTCCAATGGACTAGAATGGATGCTTCACAACGTTAGTACCCGAAATAGTGCATTTAGGCCCAAAACACAAGTTTTGCATCTTTTCACGTGCTGAAGGTTAGCGAAATGCTCTGAAACACTCCCAAACATCATTTTGGGTCCAATGGACTAGAATGGATGCTTCACAACTTTGGTACCCCGAAATAGTGCATTCAGCCTCGAACACAAGTTTTGCATCTTGTACGTGCCGAAGGTTAGTGAAATCACCTAAAACACTCCGAAACATCATTTTGGGTCCAATGGACTAGAATGGATGCATCACAACGCTAGTACCCCGAAATAGTGCATTTAGGCCCAAAACACAAGTTTGGCATCTTGTATGTGCCAAAGGCTAGTGAAATCATCTGAAACACTCCCAAACATCATTTTGGGTCCAATGGACTAGAATGGATGCTTCACAACGTTAGTACCCTGAAATAGTGCATTTAGGCCCAAAACACAAGTTTTGCATCTTTTTACATGCTGAAGGTAGGCGAAATGCTCCGAAACACTCCCAAACATCATTTTGGGTTCAATGGACTAGAATGGATGCTTCACAACTTTGGTACCCCGAAATAGTGCATTCAGGCCCAAGACACAAGTTTTGCATCTTTTCACGTGCTGAAGGTTAGCGAAATGCTCTGAAACACTCCCAAACATCATTTTTGGTCCCATGGACTAGAATGGATGCTTCACAACTTTGGTACCCTGAAATAGTGCATTCAGGCTCGAACACAAGTTTTGCATCTTGTACGTGCCGAAGGTTAGTGAAATCATCTGAAACACTCCCAAACATCATTTTGGGTCCAATGGACTAGAATGGATGCTTCACAACGTTAGTACCCGAAATAGTGCATTTAGGCCCAAAACACAAGTTTTGCATCTTTTTACGTGCTGAAGGTTAGCGAAATGCTCTGAAACACTCCCAAACATCATTTTGGGTCCAATGGACTAGAATGGATGCTTCACAACTTTGGTACCCCGAAATAGTGCATTCAGGCCCAAGACACAAGTTTTGCATCTTTTTACGTGCTGAAGGTTAGCGAAATGCTCTGAAACACTCCCAAACATCATTTTTGGTCCCATGGACTAGAATGGATGCTTCACAACTTTGGTACCCCGAAATAGTGCATTCAGGCTCGAACACAAGTTTTGCATCTTGTACGTGCCGAAGGTTAGTGAAATCATTTGAAACACTCCCAAACATCATTTTGTGTCAAATGGACTAGAATGGATGCTTCACAACGTTAGTACCCCGAAATAGTGCATTTAGGCCCAAAACACAAGTTTTGCATCTTTTTACGTGCTGAAGGTTAGTGAAATGCTCCGAAACACTCCCGAACATCATTTTGGGTCCAATGGACTAGAATGGATGCTTCACAACTTTGGTACTCTGAAATAGTGCATTCAGGCTCGAACACTTGTACGTGCCGAAGGTTGGTGAAATCATCTGAAACACTCCCAAATATCATTTTGGGTCCAATGGACTAGATTGGATGCTTCACAACGTTAGTACTCGAAATAGTGCATTTAGGCCCAAAACACAAGTTTTGCATCTTTTTACGTGCTGAAGGTTAGCGAAATGCTCTGAAGCACTCCCAAACATCATTTTGGGTCCAATGGACTAGAATGGATGCTTCACAACTTTGGTACCCCGAAATAGTGCATTCAGCCTCGAACACAAGTTTTGCATCTTGTACGTGCCGAAGGTTAGTGAAATCATCTGAAACACTCCCAAACATCATTTTGGGTCCAATGGACTAGAATGGATGCTTCACAACGTTAGTACCCCGAAATAGTGCATTTAGGCCCAAAACACAAGTTTTGCATCTTGTACATGCCAAAGGTTAGTGAAATCATCTGAAACACCCCAAACATCATTCTGGGTCCAATGGACTAGAATGGATGCTTCACAACGTTAGTACCCCGAAATAGTGCATTTAGGCCCAAAACACAAGTTCTGCATCTTTTTACATGCTGAAGGTAGGCGAAATGCTCCGAAACACTCCCAAACATCATTTTGGGTCCGATGGACTAGAATGGATGCTTCACAACTTTGGTACCCCGAAATAGTGCATTCAGGCTCGAACACAAGTTTTGCATCTTGTACGTGCCGAAGGTTAGTGAAATCATCTGAAACACTCCCAAACATCATTTTGGGTCCAATGGACTAGAATGGATGCTTCACAACGTTAGTACCCGAAATAGTGCATTTAGGCCCAAAACACAAGTTTTGCATCTTTTTACGTGCTGAAGGTTAGCGAGAAGCTCTGAAACACACCCAAACATCATTTTGGGTCCAATGGACTAGAATGGATGCTTCACAACTTTGGTACCCCGAAATAGTGCATTCAGGCCCAAGACACAAGTTTTGCATCTTTTTACGTGCTGAAGGTTAGCGAAATGCTCTGAAACACTCCCAAACATCATTTTTGGTCCCATGGACTAGAATGGATGCTTCACAACTTTGGTACCCCGAAATAGTGCATTCAGGCTCGAACACAAGTTTTGCATCTTGTACGTGCCGAAGGTTAGTGAAATCATTTGAAACACTCCTAAACATCATTTTGGCTCAAATGGACTAGAATGGATGCTTCACAACGTTAGTACCCCGAAATAGTGCATTTAGGTCCAAAACACAAGTTTTGCATCTTTTTACGTGCTGAAGGTTAGTGAAATGCTCCGAAACACTCCCGAACATCATTTTGGGTCCAATGGACTAGAATGGATGCTTCACAACTTTGGTACTCTGAAATAGTGCATTCAGGCTCGAACACTTGTACGTGCCGAAGGTTAGTGAAATCATCTGAAACACTCCCAAATATCATTTTGGGTCCAGTGGACTAGATTGGATGCTTCACAACGTTAGTACTCGAAATAGTGCATTTAGGCCCAAAACACAAGTTTTGCATCTTTTTACGTGCTGAAGGTTACCGAAATGCTCTGAAACACTCCCAAACATCATTTTGGGTCCAATGGACTAGAATGGATGCTTCACAACTTTGGTACCCCGAAATAGTGCATTCTGCCTCGAACACAAGTTTTGCATCTTGTACGTGCCGAAGGTTAGTGAAATCATCTGAAACACTCCCAAACATCATTTTGGGTCCAATGGACTAGAATGGATGCTTCACAACGTTAGTACCCCGAAATAGTGCATTTAGGCCCAAAACACAAGTTTTGCATCTTGTACGTGCCAAAGGTTAGTGAAATCATCTGAAACACCCCCAAACATCATTTTGGGTCCAATGGACTAGAATGGATGCTTCACAACGTTAGTACCCCGAAATAGTGCATTTAGTCCCAAAACACAAGTTTTGCATCTTTTTACATGCTCAAGGTAGGCGAAATGCTCCGAAACACTCCCAAACATCATTTTGGGTCCGATGGACTAGAACGGATGCTTCACAACTTTGGTACCCCGAAATAGTGCATTCAGGCTCGAACACAAGTTTTGCATCTTGTACGTGCCGAAGGTTAGTGAAATCATCTGAAACACTCCCAAACATCATTTTGGGTCCAATGGACTAGAATGGATGCTTCACAACGTTAGTACCCGAAACAGTGCATTTAGGCCCAAAACACAAGTTTTGCATCTTTTTACGTGCTGAAGGTTAGCGAAATGCTCTGAAACACTCCCAAACATCATTTTGGGTCCAATGGACTAGAATGGATGCTTCACAACTTTGGTACCCCGAAATAGTGCATTCTGCCTCGAACACAAGTTTTGCATCTTGTACGTGCCGAAGGTTAGTGAAATCACCTGAAACACTCCGAAACATCATTTTGGGTCCAATGGACTAGAATGGATGCTTCACAACGTTAGTACCCCGAAATAGTGCATTTAGGCCCAAAACACAAGTTTTGCATCTTGTACGTGCCAAAGGCTAGTGAAATCATCTGAAACACTCCCAAACATCATTTTGGGTCCAATGGACTAGAATGGATGCTTCACAACGTTAGTACCCCGAAATAGTGCATTTAGGCCCAAAACACAAGTTTTGCATCTTTTTACATGCTGAAGGTAGGCGAAATGCTCCGAAACACTCCCAAACATCATTTTGGGTTCAATGGACTAGAATGGATGCTTCACAACTTTGGTACCCCGAAATATGCATTCAGGCCCAAGACACAAGTTTTGAATCTTTTCACGTGCTGAAGGTTAGCGAAATGCTCTGAAACACTCCCAAACATCATTTTGGGTCAAATGGACTAGAATGGATGCTTCACAACGTTAGTACCCCGAAATAGTGCATTTAGGCCCAAAACACAAGTTTTGCATCTTTTTACGTGCTGAAGGTTAGTGAAATGCTCCGAAACACTCCCGAACATCATTTTGGGTCCAATGGACTAGAATGGATGCTTCACAACTTTAGTACTCTGAAATAGTGCATTCAGGCTCGAACACTTGTACGTGCCGAAGGTTAGTGAAATCATCTGAAACACTCCCAAATATCATTTTGGGTCCAATGGACTAGATTGGATGCTTCACAACGTTAGTACTCGAAATAGTGCATTTAGGCCCAAAACACAAGTTTTGCATCTTTTTACGTGCTGAAGGTTAGCGAAATGCTCTGAAACACTCCCAAACATCATTTTGGGTCAAATGGACTACAATGGATGCTTCACAACTTTGGTACCCCGAAATAGTGCATTCAGCCTCAAAAACAAGTTTTGCATCTTGTACGTGCCGAAGGTTAGTGAAATCATCTGAAACACTCCCAAGCATCATTTTGGGTCCAATGGACTAGAATGGATGCTTCACAACGTTAGTACCCCAAAATAGTGCATTTAGGCCCAAAACACAAGTTTTGCATCTTGTACGTGCCAAAGGTTAGTGAAATCATCTGAAACACCCCCAAACATCATTTTGGGTCCAATGGACTAGAATGGATGCTTCACAACGTTAGTACCCCGAAATAGTGCATTTAGGCCCAAAACACAAGTTTTGCATCTTTTTACATACTGAAGGTAGGCGAAATGCTCCGAACACTCCCAAACATCATTTTGGGTCCAATGGACTAGAATGGATGCTTCACAACTTTGGTACACCGAAATAGTGCATTCAAGTTCGAACACAAGTTTTGCATCTTGTACGTGCCGAAGGTTAGTGAAATCATCTGAAACACTCCCAAACATCATTTTGGGTCCAATGGACTAGAATGGATGCTTCACAACGTTAGTACCACGAAATAGTGCATTTAGTCCCAAAACACAAGTTTTGCATCTTTTTACGTGCTGAAGGTTAGCGAAATGCTCCGAAACACTCCCAAACATCATTTTGGGTCCAATGGACTAGAATGGATGCTTCACAACGTTGGTACCCCGAAATAGTGCATTCAAGCTCGAACACAAGTTTTGCATCTTGTACATGCCGAAGGTTAGTGAAATCATCTGAAACACTCCCAAACATCATTTTGGGTCCAATGGACTAGAATGGATGCTTCACAACGTTAGTACCCCGAAATAGTGCATTTAGGCCCAAAACACAAGTTTTGCATCTTTTTACGTGCTGAAGGTTAGCGAAATGCTCCGAAACACTCCCGAACATCATTTTGGGTCCAATGGACTAGAATGGATGCTTCACAACTTTGGTACTCTGAAATAGTGCATTCAGGCTCGAACACAAGTTTAGCATCTTGTACGTGGCGAAGGTTAGTGAAATCATCTGAAACACTCCCAAACATCATTTTGGGTCCAATGGACTAGAATGGATGCTTCACAACGTTAGTACCCGAAATAGTGCATTTAGGCCCAAAACACAAGTTTTGCATCTTTTTACGTGCTGAAGGTTAGCGAAATGCTCTGAAACACTCCCAAACATCATTTTTGGTCCAATGGACTAGAATGGATGCTTCACAACTTTGGTACCCCGAAATAGTGCATTCAAGTTCGAACACAAGTTTTGCATCTTGTACGTGCCGAAGGTTAGTGAAATCATCTGAAACACTCCCAAACATCATTTTGGGTCCAATGGACTAGAATGGATGCTTCACAACGTTAGTACCCCGAAATAGTCTATTTAGGCCCAAAACACAAGTTTCTCATCTATTTACGTGCTGAAGGTTAGCGAAATGCTCCGAAACACTCCCGAACATCATTTTGGGTCCAATGGACTGGAATGGATGCTTCACAACTTTGGTACTCTGAAATAGTGCATTCAGGCTCGAACACAAGTTTTGCATCTTGTACGTGCCAAAGGTTAGTGAAATCATCTGAAACACTCCCAAACATCATTTTGGGTCCAATGGACTAGAATGGATGCTTCACAACGTTAGTACCCCGAAATAGTGCATTTAGGCCCAAAACACAAGTTTTGCATCTTTTTACGTGCTGAAGGTTAGCGAAATGCTCTGAAACACTCCCGAACATCATTTTGGGTCCAATGGACTAGAATGGATGCTTCACAACTTTGGTACTCTGAAATAGTGCATTCAGGCTCGAACACAAGTTTAGCATCTTGTACGTGCCGAAAGTTAGTGAAATCATCTGAAACACTCCCAAACATCATTTTGGGTCCAACGGACTAGAATGGATGCTTCACAACGTTAGTACCCCGAAATAGTGCATTTAGGCCCAAAACACAAGTTTTGCATCTTTTTACGTGCTGAAGGTTAGCGAAATGCTCTGAAACACTCCCAAACATCATTTTGGGTCCAAGGGACTAGAATGGATGCTTCACAACTTTGGTACCCCGAAATAATGCATTCAGCCTCGAACACAAGTTTTGCATCTTGTATGTGCCGAAGGTTAGTGAAATCACCTGAAACACTACCAAACATCATTTTGGGTCCAATGGACTAGAATGGATGCTTCACAACGTTAGTACCCCGAAATAATGCATTTAGGCCCAAAATACAAGTTTTGCATCTTTTTACGTGCTGAAGGTTAGCGAAATGCTCTGAAACACTCCCAAACATCATTTTGGGTCCAATGGACTAGAATGGATGCTTCACAACGTTGGTACCCCGAAATAGTGCATTCAGGCTCGAACACAAGTTTTGCATCTTGTACGTGCCGAAGGTTAGTGAAATCATCTGAAACACTCCCAAACATCATTTTGGGTCCAACGGACTAGAATGGATGCTTCACAACGTTAGTACCCCGAAATAGTGCATTTAGGCCCAAAACACAAGTTTTGCATCTTTTTACGTGCTGAAGGTTAGCGAAATGCTCTGAAACACTCCCAAACATCATTATTGGTCCCATGGACTAGAATGGATGCTTCACAACTTTGGTACCCCGAAATAGTGCATTCAGGCTCGAACACAAGTTTTGCATCTTGTACGTGCTGAAGGTTAGTGAAAACATTTGAAACACTCCCAAACATCATTTTGGGTCCAATGGACTAGAATGGATGCTTCACAACGTTAGTACCCCGAAATAGTGCATTTAGGCCCAAAACACAAGTTTTGCATCTTTTTACGTGCTGAAGGTCAGCGAAATGGTCCGAAACACTCCCGAACATCATTTTGGGTCCAATGGACTAGAATGGATGCTTCACAACTTTGGTACTCTGAAATAGTGCATTCAGGCTCGAACACAAGTTTAGCATCTTGTACGTGCCGAAGGTTAGTGAAATCATCTGAAACACTCCCAAACATCATTTTGGGTCCAATGGACTAGAATGGATGCTTCACAACGTTTGTACCCGAAATAGTGCATTTAGGCCCAAAACACAAGTTTTGAATCTTTGTACGTGCTGAAGGTTAGCGAAATGCTCTGAAACACTCCCAAAGATCATTTTGGGTCCAATGGACTAGAATGGATGCTTCACAACGTTGGTACCCCGAAATAGTGCATTCAGGCTCGAACACAAGTTTTGCATCTTGTACGTGCTGAAGGTTAGTGAAAACATTTGAAACACTCCCAAACATCATTTTGGGTCCAATGGACTAGAATGGATGCTTCACAACGTTAGTACCCCGAAATAGTGCATTTAGGCCCAAAACACAAGTTTTGCATCTTGTACGTGCCAAAGGTTAGTGAAATCATCTGAAACACCCCCAAACATCATTTTGGGTCCAATGGACTAGAATGGATGCTTCACAACGTTAGTACCCCGAAATAGTGCATTTAGGCCCAAAACACAAGTTTTGCATCTTTTTACATACTGAAGGTAGGCGAAATGCTCCGAACACTCCCAAACATCATTTTGGGTCCAATGGACTAGAATGGATGCTTCACAACTTTGGTACCCCGAAATAGTGCATTCTGCCTCGAACACAAGTTTTGCATCTTGTACGTGCCGAAGGTTAGTGAAATCACCTGAAACACTCCGAAACATCATTTTGGGTCCAATGGACTAGAATGGATGCTTCACAACGTTAGTACCCCGAAATAGTGCATTTAGAACCAAAACACAAGTTTTGCATCTTGTACGTGCCAAAGGCTAGTGAAATCATCTGAAACACTCCCAAACATCATTTTGGGTCCAATGGACTAGAATGGATGCTTCACAACGTTAGTACCCCGAAATAGTGCATTTAGGCCCAAAACACAAGTTTTGCATCTTTTTACATGCTGAAGGTAGGCGAAATGCTCCGAAACACTCCCAAACATCATTTTGGGTTCAATGGACTAGAATGGATGCTTCACAACTTTGGTACCCCGAAATATGCATTCAGGCCCAAGACACAAGTTTTGAATCTTTTCACGTGCTGAAGGTTAGCGAAATGCTCTGAAACACTCCCAAACATCATTTTGGGTCAAATGGACTAGAATGGATGCTTCACAACGTTAGTACCCCGAAATAGTGCATTTAGGCCCAAAACACAAGTTTTGCATCTTTTTACGTGCTGAAGGTTAGTGAAATGCTCCGAAACACTCCCGAACATCATTTTGGGTCCAATGGACTAGAATGGATGCTTCACAACTTTAGTACTCTGAAATAGTGCATTCAGGCTCGAACACTTGTACGTGCCGAAGGTTAGTGAAATCATCTGAAACACTCCCAAATATCATTTTGGGTCCAATGGACTAGATTGGATGCTTCACAACGTTAGTACTCGAAATAGTGCATTTAGGCCCAAAACACAAGTTTTGCATCTTTTTACGTGCTGAAGGTTAGCGAAATGCTCTGAAACACTCCCAAACATCATTTTGGGTCAAATGGACTACAATGGATGCTTCACAACTTTGGTACCCCGAAATAGTGCATTCAGCCTCAAAAACAAGTTTTGCATCTTGTACGTGCCGAAGGTTAGTGAAATCATCTGAAACACTCCCAAGCATCATTTTGGGTCCAATGGACTAGAATGGATGCTTCACAACGTTAGTACCCCAAAATAGTGCATTTAGGCCCAAAACACAAGTTTTGCATCTTGTACGTGCCAAAGGTTAGTGAAATCATCTGAAACACCCCCAAACATCATTTTGGGTCCAATGGACTAGAATGGATGCTTCACAACGTTAGTACCCCGAAATAGTGCATTTAGGCCCAAAACACTAGTTTTGCATCTTTTTACATACTGAAGGTAGGCGAAATGCTCCGAACACTCCCAAACATCATTTTGGGTCCAATGGACTAGAATGGATGCTTCACAACTTTGGTACCCCGAAATAGTGCATTCAAGTTCGAACACAAGTTTTGCATCTTGTACGTGCCGAAGGTTAGTGAAATCATCTGAAACACTCCCAAACATCATTTTGGGTCCAATGGACTAGAATGGATGCTTCACAACGTTAGTACCACGAAATAGTGCATTTAGTCCCAAAACACAAGTTTTGCATCTTTTTACGTGCTGAAGGTTAGCGAAATGCTCCGAAACACTCCCAAACATCATTTTGGGTCCAATGGACTAGAATGGATGCTTCACAACGTTGGTACCCCGAAATAGTGCATTCAAGCTCGAACACAAGTTTTGCATCTTGTACATGCCGAAGGTTAGTGAAATCATCTGAAACACTCCCAAACATCATTTTGGGTCCAATGGACTAGAATGGATGCTTCACAACGTTAGTACCCCGAAATAGTGCATTTAGGCCCAAAACACAAGTTTTGCATCTTTTTACGTGCTGAAGGTTAGCGAAATGCTCCGAAACACTCCCGAACATCATTTTGGGTCCAATGGACTAGAATGGATGCTTCACAACTTTGGTACTCTGAAATAGTGCATTCAGGCTCGAACACAAGTTTAGCATCTTGTACGTGGCGAAGGTTAGTGAAATCATCTGAAACACTCCCAAACATCATTTTGGGTCCAATGGACTAGAATGGATGCTTCACAACGTTAGTACCCGAAATAGTGCATTTAGGCCCAAAACACAAGTTTTGCATCTTTTTACGTGCTGAAGGTTAGCGAAATGCTCTGAAACACTCCCAAACATCATTTTTGGTCCAATGGACTAGAATGGATGCTTCACAACTTTGGTACCCCGAAATAGTGCATTCAAGTTCGAACACAAGTTTTGCATCTTGTACGTGCCGAAGGTTAGTGAAATCATCTGAAACACTCCCAAACATCATTTTGGGTCCAATGGACTAGAATGGATGCTTCACAACGTTAGTACCCCGAAATAGTCTATTTAGGCCCAAAACACAAGTTTCTCATCTATTTACGTGCTGAAGGTTAGCGAAATGCTCCGAAACACTCCCGAACATCATTTTGGGTCCAATGGACTGGAATGGATGCTTCACAACTTTGGTACTCTGAAATAGTGCATTCAGGCTCGAACACAAGTTTTGCATCTTGTACGTGCCAAAGGTTAGTGAAATCATCTGAAACACTCCCAAACATCATTTTGGGTCCAATGGACTAGAATGGATGCTTCACAACGTTAGTACCCCGAAATAGTGCATTTAGGCCCAAAACACAAGTTTTGCATCTTTTTACGTGCTGAAGGTTAGCGAAATGCTCTGAAACACTCCCGAACATCATTTTGGGTCCAATGGACTAGAATGGATGCTTCACAACTTTGGTACTCTGAAATAGTGCATTCAGGCTCGAACACAAGTTTAGCATCTTGTACGTGCCGAAAGTTAGTGAAATCATCTGAAACACTCCCAAACATCATTTTGGGTCCAACGGACTAGAATGGATGCTTCACAACGTTAGTACCCCGAAATAGTGCATTTAGGCCCAAAACACAAGTTTTGCATCTTTTTACGTGCTGAAGGTTAGCGAAATGCTCTGAAACACTCCCAAACATCATTTTGGGTCCAAGGGACTAGAATGGATGCTTCACAACTTTGGTACCCCGAAATAATGCATTCAGCCTCGAACACAAGTTTTGCATCTTGTATGTGCCGAAGGTTAGTGAAATCACCTGAAACACTACCAAACATCATTTTGGGTCCAATGGACTAGAATGGATGCTTCACAACGTTAGTACCCCGAAATAATGCATTTAGGCCCAAAACACAAGTTTTGCATCTTTTTACGTGTTGAAGGTTAGCGAAATGCTCCAAAACACTCCCAAACATCATTTTGGGTCCAATGGACTAGAATGGATGCTTCACAACGTTGGTACCCCGAAATAGTGCATTCAGGCTCGAACACAAGTTTTGCATCTTGTACGTGCCGAAGGTTAGTGAAATCATCTGAAACACTCCCAAACATCATTTTGGGTCCAACGGACTAGAATGGATGCTTCACAACGTTAGTACCCCGAAATAGTGCATTTAGGCCCAAAACACAAGTTTTGCATCTTTTTACGTGCTGAAGGTTAGCGAAATGCTCTGAAACACTCCCAAACATCATTATTGGTCCCATGGACTAGAATGGATGCTTCACAACTTTGGTACCCCGAAATAGTGCATTCAGGCTCGAACACAAGTTTTGCATCTTGTACGTGCTGAAGGTTAGTGAAAACATTTGAAACACTCCCAAACATCATTTTGGGTCCAATGGACTAGAATGGATGCTTCACAACGTTAGTACCCCGAAATAGTGCATTTAGGCCCAAAACACAAGTTTTGCATCTTTTTACGTGCTGAAGGTTAGCGAAATGGTCCGAAACACTCCCGAACATCATTTTGGGTCCAATGGACTAGAATGGATGCTTCACAACTTTGGTACTCTGAAATAGTGCATTCAGGCTCGAACACAAGTTTAGCATCTTGTACGTGCCGAAGGTTAGTGAAATCATCTGAAACACTCCCAAACATCATTTTGGGTCCAATGGACTAGAATGGATGCTTCACAACGTTTGTACCCGAAATAGTGCATTTAGGCCCAAAACACAAGTTTTGCATCTTTGTACGTGCTGAAGGTTAGCGAAATGCTCTGAAACACTCCCAAAGATCATTTTGGGTCCAATGGACTAGAATGGATGCTTCACAACGTTGGTACCCCGAAATAGTGCATTCAGGCTCGAACACAAGTTTTGCATCTTGTACGTGCTGAAGGTTAGTGAAAACATTTGAAACACTCCCAAACATCATTTTGGGTCCAATGGACTAGAATGGATGCTTCACAACGTTAGTACCCCGAAATAGTGCATTTAGGCCCAAAACACAAGTTTTGCATCTTTTTACGTGCTGAAGGTTAGCGAAATGGTCCGAAACACTCCCGAACATCATTTTGGGTCCAATGGACTAGAATGGATGCTTCACAACTTTGGTACTCTGAAATAGTGCATTCAGGCTCGAACACAAGTTTAGCATCTTGTACGTGCCGAAGGTTAGTGAAATCATCTGAAACACTCCCAAACATCATTTTGGGTCCAATGGACTAGAATGGATGCTTCACAACGTTTGTACCCGAAATAGTGCATTTAGGCCCAAAACACAAGTTTTGCATCTTTGTACGTGCTGAAGGTTAGCGAAATGCTCTGAAACACTCCCAAACATCATTTTGGGTCCAATGGACTTGAATGGATGCTTCACAACGTTGGTACCCCGAAATAGTGCATTCAGGCTCGAACACAAGTTTTGCATCTTGTACGTGCCGAAGGTTAATGAAATCATCTGAAACACTCCCAAACATCATTTTGGGTCCAACGGACTAGAATGGATGCTTCACAACGTTGGTACCCCGAAATAGTGCATTTAGGCCCAAAACACAAGTTTTGCATCTTTTTACGTGCTGAAGGTTAGCGAAATGCTCTGAAACACTCCCAAACATCATTATTGGACCCATGGACTAGAATGGATGCTTCACAACTTTGGTACCCCGAAATAGTGCATTCAGGCTCGAACACAAGTTTTGCATCTTGTACGTGCTGAAGGTTAGTGAAATCATTTGAAACACTCCCAAACATCATTTTGGGTCCAATGGACTAGAATGGATGCTTCACAACGTTAGTACCCCGAAATAGTGCATTTAGGCCCAAAACACAAGTTTTGCATCTTTTTACGTGCTGAAGTTTAGCGAAATGCTCCGAAACACTCCCGAACATCATTTTGGGTCCAATGGACTAGAATGGATGCTTCACAACTTTGGTACTCTGAAATAGTGCATTCAGGCTCGAACACAAGTTTAGCATCTTGTACGTGCCGAAGGTTAGTGAAATCATCTGAAACACTCTCAAACATCATTTTGGGTCCAACGGACTAGAATGGATGCTTCACAACGTTAGTACCCCGAAATAGTGCATTTAGGCCCAAAACACAAGTTTTGCATCTTTGTACGTGCTGAAGGTTAGCGAAATGCTCTGAAACACTCCCAAACATCATTTTGGGTCCAATGGACTAGAATGGATGCTTCACAACTTTGGTACCCCGAAATAGTGCATTCAGCCTCGAACACAAGTTTTGCATCTTGTACGTGCCGAAGGTTAGTGAAATCATCAGAAACACTCCCAAACATCATTTTGGGTCCAATGGACTAGAATGGATGCTTCACAACGTTAGTACCCCGAAATAGTGCATTTAGGCCCAAAACACAAGTTTTGCATCTTGTACGTGCCAAAGGGTAGTGAAATCATTTGAAACACTCCCAAACATCATTTTGGGTCCAATGGACTAGAATGGATGCTTCACAACGTTAGTACCCCGAAATAGTGCATTTAGGCCCAAAACAGAAGTTTTACATCTTTTTACATGCTGAAGGTAGGTGAAATGCTCCGAAACACTCCCAAACATCATTTTGGGTCCAATGGACTAGAATGGATGCTTCACAACTTTGGTACCCCGAAATAGTGCATTCAGGCTCGAACACAAGTTTTGCATCTTTGTACGTGCTGAAGGTTAGCGAAATGCTCTGAAACACTCCCAAACATCATTTTGGGTCCAATGGACTTGAATGGATGCTTCACAACGTTGGTACCCCGAAATAGTGCATTCAGGCTCGAACACAAGTTTTGCATCTTGTACGTGCCGAAGGTTAGTGAAATCATCTGAAACACTCCCAAACATCATTTTGGGTCCAACGGACTAGAATGGATGCTTCACAACGTTAGTACCCCGAAATAGTGCATTTAGGCCCAAAACACAAGTTTTGCATCTTTTTACGTGCTGAAGGTTAGCGAAATGCTCTGAAACACTCCCAAACATCATTATTGGTCCCATGGACTAGAATGGATGCTTCACAACTTTGGTACCCCGAAATAGTGCATTCAGGCTCGAACACAAGTTTTGCATCTTGTACGTGCTGAAGGTTAGTGAAAACATTTGAAACACTCCCAAACATCATTTTGGGTCCAATGGACTAGAATGGATGCTTCACAACGTTAGTACCCCGAAATAGTGCATTTAGGCCCAAAACACAAGTTTTGCATCTTTTTACGTGCTGAAGGTTAGCGAAATGGTCCGAAACACTCCCGAACATCATTTTGGGTCCAATGGACTAGAATGGATGCTTCACAACTTTGGTACTCTGAAATAGTGCATTCAGGCTCGAACACAAGTTTAGCATCTTGTACGTGCCGAAGGTTAGTGAAATCATCTGAAACACTCCCAAACATCATTTTGGGTCCAATGGACTAGAATGGATGCTTCACAACGTTTGTACCCGAAATAGTGCATTTAGGCCCAAAACACAAGTTTTGCATCTTTGTACGTGCTGAAGGTTAGCGAAATGCTCTGAAACACTCCCAAAGATCATTTTGGGTCCAATGGACTAGAATGGATGCTTCACAACGTTGGTACCCCGAAATAGTGCATTCAGGCTCGAACACAAGTTTTGCATCTTGTACGTGCTGAAGGTTAGTGAAAACATTTGAAACACTCCCAAACATCATTTTGGGTCCAATGGACTAGAATGGATGCTTCACAACGTTAGTACCCCGAAATAGTGCATTTAGGCCCAAAACACAAGTTTTGCATCTTTTTACGTGCTGAAGGTTAGCGAAATGGTCCGAAACACTCCCGAACATCATTTTGGGTCCAATGGACTAGAATGGATGCTTCACAACTTTGGTACTCTGAAATAGTGCATTCAGGCTCGAACACAAGTTTAGCATCTTGTACGTGCCGAAGGTTAGTGAAATCATCTGAAACACTCCCAAACATCATTTTGGGTCCAATGGACTAGAATGGATGCTTCACAACGTTTGTACCCGAAATAGTGCATTTAGGCCCAAAACACAAGTTTTGCATCTTTGTACGTGCTGAAGGTTAGCGAAATGCTCTGAAACACTCCCAAACATCATTTTGGGTCCAATGGACTTGAATGGATGCTTCACAACGTTGGTACCCCGAAATAGTGCATTCAGGCTCGAACACAAGTTTTGCATCTTGTACGTGCCGAAGGTTAATGAAATCATCTGAAACACTCCCAAACATCATTTTGGGTCCAACGGACTAGAATGGATGCTTCACAACGTTGGTACCCCGAAATAGTGCATTTAGGCCCAAAACACAAGTTTTGCATCTTTTTACGTGCTGAAGGTTAGCGAAATGCTCTGAAACACTCCCAAACATCATTATTGGACCCATGGACTAGAATGGATGCTTCACAACTTTGGTACCCCGAAATAGTGCATTCAGGCTCGAACACAAGTTTTGCATCTTGTACGTGCTGAAGGTTAGTGAAATCATTTGAAACACTCCCAAACATCATTTTGGGTCCAATGGACTAGAATGGATGCTTCACAACGTTAGTACCCCGAAATAGTGCATTTAGGCCCAAAACACAAGTTTTGCATCTTTTTACGTGCTGAAGTTTAGCGAAATGCTCCGAAACACTCCCGAACATCATTTTGGGTCCAATGGACTAGAATGGATGCTTCACAACTTTGGTACTCTGAAATAGTGCATTCAGGCTCGAACACAAGTTTAGCATCTTGTACGTGCCGAAGGTTAGTGAAATCATCTGAAACACTCTCAAACATCATTTTGGGTCCAACGGACTAGAATGGATGCTTCACAACGTTAGTACCCCGAAATAGTGCATTTAGGCCCAAAACACAAGTTTTGCATCTTTGTACGTGCTGAAGGTTAGCGAAATGCTCTGAAACACTCCCAAACATCATTTTGGGTCCAATGGACTAGAATGGATGCTTCACAACTTTGGTACCCCGAAATAGTGCATTCAGCCTCGAACACAAGTTTTGCATCTTGTACGTGCCGAAGGTTAGTGAAATCATCAGAAACACTCCCAAACATCATTTTGGGTCCAATGGACTAGAATGGATGCTTCACAACGTTAGTACCCCGAAATAGTGCATTTAGGCCCAAAACACAAGTTTTGCATCTTGTACGTGCCAAAGGGTAGTGAAATCATTTGAAACACTCCCAAACATCATTTTGGGTCCAATGGACTAGAATGGATGCTTCACAACGTTAGTACCCCGAAATAGTGCATTTAGGCCCAAAACAGAAGTTTTACATCTTTTTACATGCTGAAGGTAGGTGAAATGCTCCGAAACACTCCCAAACATCATTTTGGGTCCAATGGACTAGAATGGATGCTTCACAACTTTGGTACCCCGAAATAGTGCATTCAGGCTCGAACACAAGTTTTGCATCTTGTACGTGCCGAAGGTTAGTGAAATCATCTGAAACACTCCCAAACATCATTTAGGGTCCAGTGGACTAGAATGGATGCTTCACAACGTTAGTACCCTGAAATAGTGCATTTAGGCCCAAAACACAAGTTTTGCATCTTTTTACGTGCTGAAGGTTAGCGAAATGCTCCGAAACACTCCCAAACATCATTTTGGGTCCAATGGACTATAATGGATGCTTCACAACGTTGGTACCCCGAAATAGTGCATTCAGGCTCGAACACAAGTTTTGCATCTTGTACGTGCCGAAGGTTAGTGAAATCATCTGAAACACTCCCAAACATCATTTTGGGTCCAACGGACTAGAATGGATGCTTCACAACGTTAGTACCCCGAAATAGTGCATTTAGGCCCAAAACACAAGTTTTGCATCTTTTTACGTGCTGAAGGTTAGCGAAATGCTCTGAAACACTCCCAAACATCATTTTGGGTCCAATGGACTAGAATGGATGCTTCACATACCCCGAAATAGTGCATTCAGGCTCGAACACAAGTTTTGCATCTTGTACGTGCCGAAGGTTAGTGAAATCATCTGAAACACTCCCAAACACCATTTTGGGTCCAACGGACTAGAATGGATGCTTCACAACGTTAGTACCCCGAAATAGTGCATTTAGTCCCAAAACACAAGTTTGGCATCTTTTTACGTGCTGAAGGTTAGCGAAATGCTCTGAAACACTCCCAAACATCATTATTGGACCCATGGACTAGAATGGATGCTTCACAACTTTGGTACCCCGAAATAGTGCATTCAGGCTCGAACACAAGTTTTGCATCTTGTACGTGCTGAAGGTTAGTGAAATCATTTGAAACACTTCCAAACATCATTTTGGGTCCAATGGACTAGAATGGATGCTTCACAACGTTAGTACCCCGAAATAGTGCATTTAGGCCCAAAACACAAGTTTTGCATCTTTTTACGTGCTGAAGTTTAGCGAAATGCTCCGAAACACTCCCGAACATCATTTTGGGTCCAATGGACTAGAATGGATGCTTCACAACTTTGGTACTCTGAAATAGTGCATTCAGGCTCGAACACAAGTTTAGCATCTTGTACGTGCCGAAGGTTAGTGAAATCATCTGAAACACTCTCAAACATCATTTTGGGTCCAACGGACTAGAATGGATGCTTCACAACGTTAGTACCCCGAAATAGTGCATTTAGGCCCAAAACACAAGTTTTGCATCTTTGTACGTGCTGAAGGTTAGCGAAATGCTCTGAAACACTCCCAAACATCATTTTGGGTCCAATGGACTAGAATGGATGCTTCACAACTTTGGTACCCCGAAATAGTGCATTCAGCCTCGAACACAAGTTTTGCATCTTGTACGTGCCGAAGGTTAGTGAAATCATCAGAAACACTCCCAAACATCATTTTGGGTCCAATGGACTAGAATGGATGCTTCACAACGTTAGTACCCCGAAATAGTGCATTTAGGCCCAAAACACAAGTTTTGCATCTTGTACGTGCCAAAGGGTAGTGAAATCATTTGAAACACTCCCAAACATCATTTTGGGTCCAATGGACTAGAATGGATGCTTCACAACGTTAGTACCCCGAAATAGTGCATTTAGGCCCAAAACAGAAGTTTTACATCTTTTTACATGCTGAAGGTAGGTGAAATGCTCCGAAACACTCCCAAACATCATTTTGGGTCCAATGGACTAGAATGGATGCTTCACAACTTTGGTACCCCGAAATAGTGCATTCAGGCTCGAACACAAGTTTTGCATCTTGTACGTGCCGAAGGTTAGTGGAATCATCTGAAACACTCCCAAACATCATTTAGGGTCCAGTGGACTAGAATGGATGCTTCACAACGTTAGTACCCTGAAATAGTGCATTTAGGCCCAAAACACAAGTTTTGCATCTTTTTACGTGCTGAAGGTTAGCGAAATGCTCCGAAACACTCCCAAACATCATTTTGGGTCCAATGGACTATAATGGATGCTTCACAACGTTGGTACCCCGAAATAGTGCATTCAGGCTCGAACACAAGTTTTGCATCTTGTACGTGCCGAAGGTTAGTGAAATCATCTGAAACACTCCCAAACATCATTTTGGGTCCAACGGACTAGAATGGATGCTTCACAACGTTAGTACCCCGAAATAGTGCATTTAGGCCCAAAACACAAGTTTTGCATCTTTTTACGTGCTGAAGGTTAGCGAAATGCTCTGAAACACTCCCAAACATCATTTTGGGTCCAATGGACTAGAATGGATGCTTCACATACCCCGAAATAGTGCATTCAGGCTCGAACACAAGTTTTGCATCTTGTACGTGCCGAAGGTTAGTGAAATCATCTGAAACACTCCCAAACACCATTTTGGGTCCAACGGACTAGAATGGATGCTTCACAACGTTAGTACCCCGAAATAGTGCATTTAGTCCCAAAACACAAGTTTGGCATCTTTTTACGTGCTGAAGGTTAGCGAAATGCTCTGAAACACTCCCAAACATCATTATTGGACCCATGGACTAGAATGGATGCTTCACAACTTTGGTACCCCGAAATAGTGCATTCAGGCTCGAACACAAGTTTTGCATCTTGTACGTGCTGAAGGTTAGTGAAATCATTTGAAACACTTCCAAACATCATTTTGGGTCCAATGGACTAGAATGGATGCTTCACAACGTTAGTACCCCGAAATAGTGCATTTAGGCCCAAAACACAAGTTTTGCATCTTTTTACGTGCTGAAGTTTAGCGAAATGCTCCGAAACACTCCCGAACATCATTTTGGGTCCAATGGACTAGAATGGATGCTTCACAACTTTGGTACTCTGAAATAGTGCATTCAGGCTCGAACACAAGTTTAGCATCTTGTACGTGCCGAAGGTTAGTGAAATCATCTGAAACACTCTCAAACATCATTTTGGGTCCAACGGACTAGAATGGATGCTTCACAACGTTAGTACCCCGAAATAGTGCATTTAGGCCCAAAACACAAGTTTTGCATCTTTGTACGTGCTGAAGGTTAGCGAAATGCTCTGAAACACTTCCAAACATCATTTTGGGTCCAATGGACTAGAATGGATGCTTCACAACTTTGGTACCCCGAAATAGTGCATTCAGCCTCGAACACAAGTTTTGCATCTTGTACGTGCCGAAGGTTAGTGAAATCATCAGAAACACTCCCAAACATCATTTTGGGTCCAATGGACTAGAATGGATGCTTCACAACGTTAGTACCCCGAAATAGTGCATTTAGGCCCAAAACACAAGTTTTGCATCTTGTACGTGCCAAAGGGTAGTGAAATCATTTGAAACACTCCAAAACATCATTTTGGGTCCAATGGACTAGAATGGATGCTTCACAACGTTAGTACCCCGAAATAGTGCATTTAGGCCCAAAACAGAAGTTTTACATCTTTTTACATGCTGAAGGTAGGTGAAATGCTCCGAAACACTCCCAAACATCATTTTGGGTCCAATGGACTAGAATGGATGCTTCACAACTTTGGTACCCCGAAATAGTGCATTCAGGCTCGAACACAAGTTTTGCATCTTGTACGTGCCGAAGGTTAGTGAAATCATCTGAAACACTCCCAAACATCATTTAGGGTCCAGTGGACTAGAATGGATGCTTCACAACGTTAGTACCCTGAAATAGTGCATTTAGGCCCAAAACACAAGTTTTGCATCTTTTTACGTGCTGAAGGTTAGCGAAATGCTCCGAAACACTCCCAAACATCATTTTGGGTCCAATGGACTATAATGCATGCTTCACAACGTTGGTACCCCGAAATAGTGCATTCAGGCTCGAACACAAGTTTTGCATCTTGTACGTGCCGAAGGTTAGTGAAATCATCTGAAACACTCCCAAACATCATTTTGGGTCCAACGGACTAGAATGGATGCTTCACAACGTTAGTACCCCGAAATAGTGCATTTAGGCCCAAAACACACGTTTTGCATCTTTTTACGTGCTGAAGGTTAGCGAAATGCTCTGAAACACTCCCAAACATCATTTTGGGTCCAATGGACTAGAGTGGATGCTTCACATACCCCGAAATAGTGCATTCAGGCTCGAACACAAGTTTTGCATCTTGTACGTGCCGAAGGTTAGTGAAATCATCTGAAACACTCCCAAACATCATTTTGGGTCCAACGGACTAGAATGGATGCTTCACAACGTTAGTACCCCGAAATAGTGCATTTAGGCCCAAAACACAAGTTTTGCATCTTTTTACGTGCTGAAGGTTAGCGAAATGCTCTGAAACACTCCCAAACATCATTATTGGACCCATGGACTAGAATGGATGCTTCACAACTTTGGTACCCCGAAATAGTGCATTCAGGCTCGAACACAAGTTTTGCATCTTGTACGCGCTGAAGGTTAGTGAAATCATTTGAAACACTTCCAAACATCATTTTGGGTCCAATGGACTAGAATGGATGCTTCACAACGTTAGTACCCCGAAATAGTGCATTTAGGCCCAAAACACAAGTTTTGCATCTTTTTACGTGCTGAAGTTTAGCGAAATGCTCCGAAACACTCCCGAACATCATTTTGGGTCCAATGGACTAGAATGGATGCTTCACAACTTTGGTACTCTGAAATAGTGCATTCAGGCTCGAACACAAGTTTAGCATCTTGTACGTGCCGAAGGTTAGTGAAATCATCTGAAACACTCTCAAACATCATTTTGGGTCCAACGGACTAGAATGGATGCTTCACAACGTTAGTACCCCGAAATAGTGCATTTAGGCCCAAAACACAAGTTTTGCATCTTTGTACGTGCTGAAGGTTAGCGAAATGCTCTGAAACACTCCCAAACATCATTTTGGGTCCAATGGACTAGAATGGATGCTTCACAACTTTGGTACCCCGAAATAGTGCATTCAGCCTCGAACACAAGTTTTGCATCTTGTACGTGCCGAAGGTTAGTGAAATCATCAGAAACACTCCCAAACATCATTTTGGGTCCAATGGACTAGAATGGATGCTTCACAACGTTAGTACCCCGAAATAGTGCATTTAGGCCCAAAACACAAATTTTGCATCTTGTACATGCCAAAGGGTAGTGAAATCATTTGAAACACTCCCAAACATCATTTTGGGTCCAATGGACTAGAATGGATGCTTCACAACGTTAGTACCCCGAAATAGTGCATTTAGGCCCAAAACAGAAGTTTTACATCTTTTTACATGCTGAAGGTAGGTGAAATGCTCCGAAACACTCCCAAACATCATTTTGGGTCCAATGGACTAGAATGGATGCTTCACAACTTTGGTACCCCGAAATAGTGCATTCAGGCTCGAACACAAGTTTTGCATCTTGTACGTGCCGAAGGTTAGTGAAATCATCTGAAACACTCCCAAACATCATTTAGGGTCCAGTGGACTAGAATGGATGCTTCACAACGTTAGTACCCTGAAATAGTGCATTTAGGCCCAAAACACAAGTTTTGCATCTTTTTACGTGCTGAAGGTTAGCGAAATGCTCCGAAACACTCCCAAACATCATTTTGGGTCCAATGGACTATAATGGATGCTTCACAACGTTGGTACCCCGAAATAGTGCATTCAGGCTCGAACACAAGTTTTGCATCTTGTACGTGCCGAAGGTTAGTGAAATCATCTGAAACACTCCCAAACATCATTTTGGGTCCAACGGACTAGAATGGATGCTTCACAACGTTAGTACCCCGAAATAGTGCATTTAGGCCCAAAACACAAGTTTTGCATCTTTTTACGTGCTGAAGGTTAGCGAAATGCTCTGAAACACTCCCAAACATCATTTTGGGTCCAATGGACTAGAATGGATGCTTCACATACCCCGAAATAGTGCATTCAGGCTCGAACACAAGTTTTGCATCTTGTACGTGCCGAAGGTTAGTGAAATCATCTGAAACACTCCCAAACATCATTTTGGGTCCAACGGACTAGAATGGATGCTTCACAACGTTAGTACCCCGAAATAGTGCATTTAGGCCCAAAACACAAGTTTTGCATCTTTTTACGTGCTGAAGGTTAGCGAAATGCTCTGAAACACTCCCAAACATCATTATTGGACCCATGGACTAGAATGGATGCTTCACAACTTTGGTACCCCGAAATAGTGCATTCAGGCTCGAACACAAGTTTTGCATCTTGTACGTGCTGAAGGTTAGTGAAATCATTTGAAACACTTCCAAACATCATTTTGGGTCCAATGGACTAGAATGGATGCTTCACAACGTTAGTACCCCGAAATAGTGCATTTAGGCCCAAAACACAAGTTTTCCATCTTTTTACGTGCTGAAGTTTAGCGAAATGCTCCGAAACACTCCCGAACATCATTTTGGGTCCAATGGACTAGAATGGATGCTTCACAACTTTGGTACTCTGAAATAGTGCATTCAGGCTCGAACACAAATTTAGCATCTTGTACGTGCCGAAGGTTAGTGAAATCATCTGAAACACTCTCAAACATCATTTTGGGTCCAACGGACTAGAATGGATGCTTCACAACGTTAGTACCCGAAATAGTGCATTTAGGCCCAAAACACAAGTTTTGCATCTTTGTACGTGCTGAAGGTTAGCGAAATGCTCTGAAACACTCCCAAACATCATTTTGGGTCCAATGGACTAGAATGGATGCTTCACAACTTTGGTACCCCGAAATAGTGCATTCAGCCTCGAACACAAGTTTTGCATCTTGTACGTGCCGAAGGTTAGTGAAATCATCAGAAACACTCCCAAACATCATTTTGGGTCCAATGGACTAGAATGGATGCTTCACAACGTTAGTACCCCGAAATAGTGCATTTAGGCCCAAAACACAAATTTTGCATCTTGTACATGCCAAAGGGTAGTGAAATCATTTGAAACACTCCCAAACATCATTTTGGGTCCAATGGACTAGAATGGATGCTTCACAACGTTAGTACCCCGAAATAGTGCATTTAGGCCCAAAACAGAAGTTTTACATCTTTTTACATGCTGAAGGTAGGTGAAATGCTCCGAAACACTCCCAAACATCATTTTGGGTCCAATGGACTAGAATGGATGCTTCACAACTTTGGTACCCCGAAATAGTGCATTCAGGCTCGAACACAAGTTTTGCATCTTGTACGTGCCGAAGGTTAGTGAAATCATCTGAAACACTCCCAAACATCATTTAGGGTCCAGTGGACTAGAATGGATGCTTCACAACGTTAGTACCCTGAAATAGTGCATTTAGGCCCAAAACACAAGTTTTGCATCTTTTTACGTGCTGAAGGTTAGCGAAATGCTCCGAAACACTCCCAAACATCATTTTGGGTCCAATGGACTATAATGGATGCTTCACAACGTTGGTACCCCGAAATAGTGCATTCAGGCTCGAACACAAGTTTTGCATCTTGTACGTGCCGAAGGTTAGTGAAATCATCTGAAACACTCCCAAACATCATTTTGGGTCCAACGGACTAGAATGGATGCTTCACAACGTTAGTACCCCGAAATAGTGCATTTAGGCCCAAAACACAAGTTTTGCATCTTTTTACGTGCTGAAGGTTAGCGAAATGCTCTGAAACACTCCCAAACATCATTTTGGGTCCAATGGACTAGAATGGATGCTTCACATACCCCGAAATAGTGCATTCAGGCTCGAACACAAGTTTTGCATCTTGTACGTGCCGAAGGTTAGTGAAATCATCTGAAACACTCCCAAACATCATTTTGGGTCCAACGGACTAGAATGGATGCTTCACAACGTTAGTACCCCGAAATAGTGCATTTAGGCCCAAAACACAAGTTTTGCATCTTTTTACGTGCTGAAGGTTAGCGAAATGCTCTGAAACACTCCCAAACATCATTATTGGACCCATGGACTAGAATGGATGCTTCACAACTTTGGTACCCCGAAATAGTGCATTCAGGCTCGAACACAAGTTTTGCATCTTGTACGTGCTGAAGGTTAGTGAAATCATTTGAAACACTTCCAAACATCATTTTGGGTCCAATGGACTAGAATGGATGCTTCACAACGTTAGTACCCCGAAATAGTGCATTTAGGCCCAAAACACAAGTTTTCCATCTTTTTACGTGCTGAAGTTTAGCGAAATGCTCCGAAACACTCCCGAACATCATTTTGGGTCCAATGGACTAGAATGGATGCTTCACAACTTTGGTACTCTGAAATAGTGCATTCAGGCTCGAACACAAATTTAGCATCTTGTACGTGCCGAAGGTTAGTGAAATCATCTGAAACACTCTCAAACATCATTTTGGGTCCAACGGACTAGAATGGATGCTTCACAACGTTAGTACCCGAAATAGTGCATTTAGGCCCAAAACACAAGTTTTGCATCTTTGTACGTGCTGAAGGTTAGCGAAATGCTCTGAAACACTCCCAAACATCATTTTGGGTCCAATGGACTAGAATGGATGCTTCACAACTTTGGTACCCCGAAATAGTGCATTCAGCCTCGAACACAAGTTTTGCATCTTGTACGTGCCGAAGGTTAGTGAAATCATCAGAAACACTCCCAAACATCATTTTGGGTCCAATGGACTAGAATGGATGCTTCACAACGTTAGTACCCCGAAATAGTGCATTTAGGCCCAAAACACAAGTTTTGCATCTTGTACGTGCCAAAGGGTAGTGAAATCATTTGAAACACTCCCAAACATCATTTTGGGTCCAATGGACTAGAATGGATGCTTCACAACGTTAGTACCCCGAAATAGTGCATTTAGGCCCAAAACAGAAGTTTTGCATCTTTTTACATGCTAAAGGTAGGTGAAATGCTCCGAAACACTCCCAAACATCATTTTGGGTCCAATGGACTAGAATGGATGCTTCACAACGTTGGTACCCCGAAATAGTGCATTCAGGCTCGAACACAAGTTTTGCATCTTGTACGTGCCGAAGGTTAGTGAAATCATCTGAAACACTCCCAAACATCATTTTGGGTCCAACGGACTAGAATGGATGCTTCACAACGTTAGTACCCCGAAATAGTGCATTTAGGCCCAAAACACAAGTTTTGCATCTTTTTACGTGCTGAAGGTTAGCGAAATGCTCTGAAACACTCCCAAACATCATTTTGGGTCCAATGGACTAGAATGGATGCTTCACATACCCCGAAATAGTGCATTCAGGCTCGAACACAAGTTTTGCATCTTGTACGTGCCGAAGGTTAGTGAAATCATCTGAAACACTCCCAAACATCATTTTGGGTCCAACGGACTAGAATGGATGCTTCACAACGTTAGTACCCCGAAATAGTGCATTTAGGCCCAAAACACAAGTTTTGCATCTTTTTACGTGCTGAAGGTTAGCGAAATGCTCTGAAACACTCCCAAACATCATTATTGGACCCATGGACTAGAATGGATGCTTCACAACTTTGGTACCCCGAAATAGTGCATTCAGGCTCGAACACAAGTTTTGCATCTTGTACGTGCTGAAGGTTAGTGAAATCATTTGAAACACTTCCAAACATCATTTTGGGTCCAATGGACTAGAATGGATGCTGCACAACGTTAGTACCCCGAAATAGTGCATTTAGGCCCAAAACACAAGTTTTCCATCTTTTTACGTGCTGAAGTTTAGCGAAATGCTCCGAAACACTCCCGAACATCATTTTGGGTCCAATGGACTAGAATGGATGCTTCACAACTTTGGTACTCTGAAATAGTGCATTCAGGCTCGAACACAAATTTAGCATCTTGTACGTGCCGAAGGTTAGTGAAATCATCTGAAACACTCTCAAACATCATTTTGCGTCCAACGGACTAGAATGGATGCTTCACAACGTTAGTACCCGAAATAGTGCATTTAGGCCCAAAACACAAGTTTTGCATCTTTGTACGTGCTGAAGGTTAGCGAAATGCTCTGAAACACTCCCAAACATCATTTTGGGTCCAATGGACTAGAATGGATGCTTCACAACTTTGGTACCCCGAAATAGTGCATTCAGCCTCGAACACAAGTTTTGCATCTTGTACGTGCCGAAGGTTAGTGAAATCATCAGAAACAATCCCAAACATCATTTTGGGTCCAATGGACTAGAATGGATGCTTCACAACGTTAGTACCCCGAAATAGTGCATTTAGGCCCAAAACACAAGTTTTGCATCTTGTACGTGCCAAAGGGTAGTGAAATCATTTGAAACACTCCCAAACATCATTTTGGGTCCAATGGACTAGAATGGATGCTTCACAACGTTAGTACCCCGAAATAGTGCATTTAGGCCCAAAACAGAAGTTTTGCATCTTTTTACATGCTAACGGTAGGTGAAATGCTCCGAAACACTCCCAAACATCATTTTGGGTCCAATGGACTAGAATGGATGCTTCACAACTTTGGTACCCCGAAATAGTGCATTCAGGCTCGAACACAAGTTTTGCATCTTGTACGTGCCGAAGGTTAGTGAAATCATCTGAAACACTCCCAAACATCATTTAGGGTCCAGTGGACTAGAATGGATGCTTCACAACGTTAGTACCCTGAAATAGTGCATTTAGGCCCAAAACACAAGTTTTGCATCTTTTTACGTGCTGAAGGTTAGCGAAATGCTCCGAAACACTCCCAAACATCATTTTGGGTCCAATGGACTATAATGGATGCTTCACAACGTTGGTACCCCGAAATAGTGCATTCAGGCTCGAACACAAGTTTTGCATCTTGTACGTGCCGAAGGTTAGTGAAATCATCTGAAACACTCCCAAACATCATTTTGGGTCCAACCGACTAGAATGGATGCTTCACAACGTTAGTACCCCGAAATAGTGCATTTAGGCCCAAAACACAAGTTTTGCATCTTTTTACGTGCTGAAGGTTAGCGAAATGCTCTGAAACACTCCCAAACATTATTTTGGGTCCAAGGGACTAGAATGGATGCTTCACAACTTTGGTACCCCGAAATAGTGCATTCAGCCTCGAACACAAGTTTTGCATCTTGTATATGCCGAAGGTTAGTGAAATCACCTAAAACACTACCAAACATCATTTTGGGTCCAATGGACTAGAATGGATGCTTCACAACGTTAGTACCCCGAAATAATGCATTTAGGCCCAAAACACAAGTTTTGCATCTTTTTACGTGCTGAAGGTAGGCGAAATGCTCCGAAACACTCCCAAACATCATTTTGGGTCCAATGGACTATAATGGATGCTTCACAACTTTGGTACCCCGAAATAGTGCATTCAGGCCCAAGACACAAGTTTTGCATCTTTTTACGTGCTGAAGGTTAGCGAAATGGTCTGAAACACTCCCAAACATCATTATTGGTCCCATGGACTAGAATGGATGCTTCACAACTTTGGTACCCCGAAATAGTGCATTCAGGCTCGAACACAAGTTTTGCATCTTGTACGTGCTGAAGGTTAGTGAAATCATTTGAAACACTCCCAAACATCATTTTGGGTCCAATGGACTAGAATGGATGCTTCACAACGTTAGTACCCCGAAATAGTGCATTTAGGCCCAAAACACAAGTTTTGCATCTTTTTACGTGCTGAAGGTTAGCGAAATACTCCGAAACACTCCCGAACATCATTTCGGGTCCAATGGACTAGAATGGATGCTTCACAACTTTGGTACTCTGAAATAGTGCATTCAGGCTCGAACACAAGTTTAGCATCTTGTACGTGCCGAAGGTTAGTGAAATCATCTGAAACACTCTCAAACATCATTTTGGGTCCAACGGACTAGAATGGATGCTTCACAACGTTAGTACCCCGAAATAGTGCATTTAGGCCCAAAACACAAGTTTTGCATCTTTGTACGTGCTGAAGGTTAGCGAAATGCTCTGAAACACTCCCAAACATCATTTTGGGTCCAATGGACTAGAATGGATGCTTCACAACTTTGGTACCCCGAAATAGTGCATTCAGCCTCGAACACAAGTTTTGCATCTTGTACGTGCCGAAGGTTAGTGAAATCATCAGAAACACTCCCAAACATCATTTTGGGTCCAATGGACTAGAATGGATGCTTCACAACGTTAGTACCCCGAAATAGTGCATTTAGGCCCAAAACACAAGTTTTGCATCTTGTACGTGCCAAAGGTTAGTGAAATCATTTGAAACACTCCCAAACATCATTTTGGGTCCAATGGACTAGAATGGATGCTTCACAACGTTAGTACCCCGAAATAGTGCATTTAGGCCCAAAACAGAAGTTTTGCATCTTTTTACATGCTGAAGGTAGGTGAAATGCTCCGAAACACTCCCAAACATCATTTTGGGTCCAATGGACTAGAATGGATGCTTCACAACTTTGGTACCCCGAAATAGTGCATTCAGGCTCGAACACAAGTTTTGCATCTTGTACGTGCCGAAGGTTAGTGAAATCATCTGAAACACTCCCAAACATCATTTAGGGTCCAGTGGACTAGAATGGATGCTTCACAACGTTAGTACCCTGAAATAGTGCATTTAGGCCCAAAACACAAGTTTTGCATCTTTTTACGTGCTGAAGGTTAGCGAAATGCTCCGAAACACTCCCAAACATCATTTTGGGTCCAATGGACTATAATGGATGCTTCACAACGTTGGTACCCCGAAATAGTGCATTCAGGCTCGAACACAAGTTTTGCATCTTGTACGTGCCGAAGGTTAGTGAAATCATCTGAAACACTCCCAAACATCATTTTGGGTCCAACGGACTAGAATGGATGCTTCACAACGTTAGTACCCCGAAATAGTGCATTTAGGCCCAAAACACAAGTTTTGCATCTTTTTACGTGCTGAAGGTTAGCGAAATGCTCTGAAACACTCCCAAACATTATTTTGGGTCCAAGGGACTAGAATGGATGCTTCACAACTTTGGTACCCCGAAATAGTGCATTCAGCCTCGAACACAAGTTTTGCATCTTGTATGTGCCGAAGGTTAGTGAAATCACCTGAAACACTACCAAACATCATTTTGGGTCCAATGGACTAGAATGGATGCTTCACAACGTTAGTACCCCGAAATAATGCATTTAGGCCCAAAACACAAGTTTTGCATCTTTTTACGTGCTGAAGGTAGGCGAAATGCTCCGAAACACTCCCAAACATCATTTTGGGTCCAATGGACTATAATGGATGCTTCACAACTTTGGTACCCCGAAATAGTGCATTCAGGCCCAAGACACAAGTTTTGCATCTTTTTACGTGCTGAAGGTTAGCGAAATGGTCTGAAACACTCCCAAACATCATTATTGGTCCCATGGACTAGAATGGATGCTTCACAACTTTGGTACCCCGAAATAGTGCATTCAGGCTCGAACACAAGTTTTGCATCTTGTACGTGCTGAAGGTTAGTGAAATCATTTGAAACACTCCCAAACATCATTTTGGGTCCAATGGACTAGAATGGATGCTTCACAACGTTAGTACCCCGAAATAGTGCATTTAGGCCCAAAACACAAGTTTTGCATCTTTTTACGTGCTGAAGGTTAGCGAAATACTCCGAAACACTCCCGAACATCATTTCGGGTCCAATAGACTAGAATGGATGCTTCACAACTTTGGTACTCTGAAATAGTGCATTCAGGCTCGAACACAATTTTAGCATCTTGTACGTGCCGAAGGTTATTGAAATCATCTGAAACACTCCCAAACATCATTTTGGGTCCAATGGACTAGAATGGATGCTTCACAACGTTAGTACCCGAAATAGTGCATTTAGGCCCAAAACACAAGTTTTGCATCTTTGTACGTGCTGAAGGTTAGCGAAATGCTCTGAAACACTCCCAAACATCATTTTGGGTCCAATGGACTAGAATGGATGCTTCACAACTTTGGTACCCCGAAATAGTGCATTCAGCCTCGAACACAAGTTTTGCATCTTGTACGTGCCGAAGGTTAGTGAAATCATCTGAAACACTCCCAAACATCATTTTGGGTCCAATGGACTAGAATGGATGCTTCACAACGTTAGTACCCCGAAATAGTGCATTTAGGCCCAAAACACAAGTTTTGCATCTTTTTATGTGCTGAAGGTTAGCGAAATGCTCCGAAACACTCCCAAACATCATTTTGGGTCCAATGGACTATAATGGATGCTTCACAACGTTGGTACCCCGAAATAGTGCATTCAGGCTCGAACACAAGTTTTGCATCTTGTACGTGCCGAAGGTTAGTGAAATAATCTGAAACACTCCCAAACATCATTTTGGGTCCAACGGACTAGAATGGATGCTTCACAACGTTAGTACCCCGAAATAGTGCATTTAGGCCCAAAACACAAGTTTTGCATCTTTTTACGTGCTGAAGGTTAGCGAAATGCTCTGAAACACTCCCAAACATTATTTTGGGTCCAAGGGACTAGAATGGATGCTTCACAACTTTGGTACCCCGAAATAGTGCATTCAGGCTCGAACACAAGTTTTGCATCTTGTATGTGCCGAAGGTTAGTGAAATCACCTGAAACACTACCAAACATCATTTTGGGTCCAATGGACTAGAATGGATGCTTCACAACGTTAGTACCCCGAAATAATGCATTTAGGCCCAAAACACAAGTTTTGCATCTTTTTACGTGCTGAAGGTTAGCGAAATACTCCGAAACACTCCCGAACATCATTTCGGGTCCAATGGACTAGAATGGATGCTTCACAACTTTGGTACTCTGAAATAGTGCATTCAGGCTCGAACACAATTTTAGCATCTTGTACGTGCCGAAGGTTATTGAAATCATCTGAAACACTCCCAAACATCATTTTGGGTCCAATGGACTAGAATGGATGCTTCACAACGTTAGTACCCGAAATAGTGCATTTAGGCCCAAAACACAAGTTTTGCATCTTTGTACGTGCTGAAGGTTAGCGAAATGCTCTGAAACACTCCCAAACATCATTTTGGGTCCAATGGACTAGAATGGATGCTTCACAACTTTGGTACCCCGAAATAGTGCATTCAGCCTCGAACACAAGTTTTGCATCTTGTACGTGCCGAAGGTTAGTGAAATCATCTGAAACACTCCCAAACATCATTTTGGGTCCAATGGACTAGAATGGATGCTTCACAACGTTAGTACCCCGAAATAGTGCATTTAGGCCCAAAACACAAGTTTTGCATCTTTTTACGTGCTGAAGGTTAGCGAAATGCTCCGAAACACTCCCAAACATCATTTTGGGTCCAATGGACTATAATGGATGCTTCACAACGTTGGTACCCCGAAATAGTGCATTCAGGCTCGAACACAAGTTTTGCATCTTGTACGTGCCGAAGGTTAGTGAAATAATCTGAAACACTCCCAAACATCATTTTGGGTCCAACGGACTAGAATGGATGCTTCACAACGTTAGTACCCCGAAATAGTGCATTTAGGCCCAAAACACAAGTTTTGCATCTTTTTACGTGCTGAAGGTTAGCGAAATGCTCTGTAACACTCCCAAACATTATTTTGGGTCCAAGGGACTAGAATGGATGCTTCACAACTTTGGTACCCCGAAATAGTGCATTCAGCCTCGAACACAAGTTTTGCATCTTGTACGTGCCGAAGGTTAGTGAAATCATCTGAAACACTCCCAAACATCATTTAGGGTCCAGTGGACTAGAATGGATGCTTCACAACGTTAGTACCCTAAAATAGTGCATTTAGGCCCAAAACACAAGTTTTGCATCTTTTTACATGCTGAAGGACGGCGAAATGCTCCGAAACACTCCCAAACATTATTTTGGGTCCGATGGACTAGAATGGATGCTTCACAACTTTGGTACCCCGAAATAGTGCATTCAGGCTCGAACACAAGTTTTGCATCTTGTACGTGCCGAAGGTTAGTGAAATCATCTGAAACACTCCCAAACATCATTTTGGGTCCAACGGACTAGAATGGATGCTTCACAACGTTAGTACCCCGAAATAGTGCATTTAGGCCCAAAACACAAGTTTTGCATCTTTTTACGTGCTGAAGGTTAGCGAAATACTCCGAAACACTCCCGAACATCATTTCGGGTCCAATAGACTAGAATGGATGCTTCACAACTTTGGTACTCTGAAATAGTGCATTCAGTCTCGAACACAATTTTAGCATCTTGTACGTGCCGAAGGTTATTGAAATCATCTGAAACACTCCCAAACATCATTTTGGGTCCAATGGACTAGAATGGATGCTTCACAACGTTAGTACCCGAAATAGTGCATCTAGGCCCAAAACACAAGTTTTGCATCTTTGTACGTGCTGAAGGTTAGCGAAATGCTCTGAAACACTCCCAAACATCATTTTGGGTCCAATGGACTAGAATGGATGCTTCACAACGTTAGTACCCCGAAATAGTGCATTTAGGCCCAAAACACAAGTTTTGCATCTTTTTACATGCTGAAGGTAGGCGAAATGCTCCGAAACACTCCCAAACATCATTTTGGGTCCAATGGACTAGAATGGATGCTTCACAACTTTGGTACCCCGAAATAGTGCATTCAGGCTCGAACACAAGTTTTGCATCTTGTACGTGCCGAAGGTTAGTGAAATCATCTGAAACACTCCCAAACATCATTTTGGGTCCAGTGGACTAGAATGGATGCTTCACAACGTTAGTACCCCGAAATAGTGCATTTTGGCCAAAAACACAAGTTTTGCATCTTTTTACGTGCTGAAGGTTAGCGAAATGCTCTGAAACACTCCCAAACATTATTTTGGGTCCAAGGGACTAGAATGGATGCTTCACAACTTTGGTACCCCGAAATAGTGCATTCAGCCTCGAACTCAAGTTTTGCATCTTGTATGTGCCGAAGGTTAGTGAAATCACCTGAAACACTACCAAACATCATTTTGGGTCCAATGGACTAGAATGGATGCTTCACAACGTTAGTACCCCGAAATAATGCATTTAGGCCCAAAACACAAGTTTTGCATCTTTTTACGTGCTGAAGGTAGGCGAAATGCTCCGAAACACTCCCAAACATCATTTTGGGTCCAATGGACTATAATGGATGCTTCACAACTTTGGTACCCCGAAATAGTGCATTCAGGCCCAAGACACAAGTTTTGCATCTTTTTACGTGCTGAAGGTTAGCGAAATGCTCTGAAACACTCCCAAACATCATTATTGGTCCCTTGGACTAGAATGGATGTTTCACAACTTTGGTACCCCGAAATAGTGCATTCAGGCTCGAACACAAGTTTTGCATCTTGTACGTGCTGAAGGTTAGTGAAATCATTTGAAACACTCCTAAACATCATTTTGGGTCCAATGGACTAGAATGGATGCTTCACAACGTTAGTACCCCGAAATAGTGCATTTAGGCCCATAACACAAGTTTTGCATCTTTTTACGTGCTGAAGGTTAGCGAAATACTCCGAAACACTCCCGAACATCATTTCGGGTCCAATGGACTAGAATGGATGCTTCACAACTTTGGTACTCTGAAATAGTGCATTCAGGCTCGAACACAATTTTAGCATCTTGTACGTGCCGAAGGTTATTGAAATCATCTGAAACACTCCCAAACATCATTTTGGGTCCAATGGACTAGAATGGATGCTTCACAACGTTAGTACCCGAAATAGTGTATTTAGGCCCAAAACACAAGTTTTGCATCTTTGTACGTGCTGAAGGTTAGCGAAATGCTCTGAAACACTCCCAAACATCATTTTGGGTCCAATGGACTAGAATGGATGCTTCACAACTTTGGTACCCCGAAATAGTGCATTCAGCCTCGAAAACAAGTTTTGCATCTTGTACGTGCCGAAGGTTAGTGAAATCATCAGAAACAATCCCAAACATCATTTTGGGTCCAATGGACTAGAATGGATGCTTCACAATGTTAGTACCCCGAAATAGTGCATTTAGGCCCAAAACACAAGTTTTGCATCTTGTACGTGCCAAAGGTTAGTGAAATCATCTGAAACACTCCCAAACATCATTTTGGGTCCAATGGACTAGAATGGATGCTTCACAACGTTAGTACCCCGAAATAGTGTATTTAGGCCCAAAACACAAGTTTTGCATCTTTTTACATGCTGAAGGTAGGCGAAATGCCCCGAAACACACCCAAACATCATTTTGGGTCCAATGGACTAGAATGGATGCTTCACAACTTTGGTACCCCGAAATAGTGCATTCAGGCTCGAACACAAGTTTTGCATCTTGTACGTGCCGAAGGTTAGTGAAATCATCTGAAACACTCCCAAACATCATTTAGGGTCCAGTGGACTAGAATGGATGCTTCACAACGTTAGTACCCTGAAATAGTGCATTTAGGCCCAAAACACAAGTTTTGCATCTTTTTACGTGCTGAAGGTTAGCGAAATGCTCCGAAACACTCCCAAACATCATTTTGGGTCCAATGGACTATAATGCATGCTTCACAACGTTGGTACCCCGAAATAGTGCATTCAGGCTCGAACACAAGTTTTGCATCTTGTACGTGCCGAAGGTTAGTGAAATCATCTGAAACACTCCCAAACATCATTTTGGGTCCAACGGACTAGAATGGATGCTTCACAACGTTAGTACCCCGAAATAGTGCATTTAGGCCCAAAACACAAGTTTTGCATCTTTTTACGTGCTGAAGGTTTGCGAAATGCTCTGAAACACTCCCAAACATTATTTTGGGTCCAAGGGACTAGAATGGATGCTTCACAACTTTGGTACCCCGAAATAGTGCATTCAGCCTCGAACACAAGTTTTGCATCTTGTATGTGCCGAAGGTTAGTGAAATCACCTGAAACACTACCAAACATCATTTTGGGTCCAATGGACTAGAATGGATGCTTCACAACGTTAGTACCCCGAAATAATGCATTTAGGCCCAAAACACAAGTTTTGCATCTTTTTACGTGCTGAAGGTAGGCGAAATGCTCCGAAACACTCCCAAACATCATTTTGGGTCCAATGGACTATAATGGATGCTTCACAACTTTGGTACCCCGAAATAGTGCATTCAGGCCCAAGACACAAGTTTTGCATCTTTTTACGTGCTGAAGGTTAGCGAAATGGTCTGAAACACTCCCAAACATCATTATTGGTCCCATGGACTAGAATGGATGCTTCACAACTTTGGTACCCCGAAATAGTGCATTCAGGCTCGAACACAAGTTTTGCATCTTGTACGTGCTGAAGGTTAGTGAAATCATTTGAAACACTCCCAAACATCATTTTGGGTCCAATGGACTAGAATGGATGCTTCACAACATTAGTACCCCGAAATAGTGCATTTAGGCCCAAAACACAAGTTTTGCATCTTTTTACGTGCTGAAGGTTAGCGAAATACTCCGAAACACTCCCGAACATCATTTCGGGTCCAATGGACTAGAATGGATGCTTCACAACTTTGGTACTCTGAAATAGTGCATTCAGGCTCGAACACAATTTTAGCATCTTGTACGTGCCGAAGGTTATTGAAATCATCTGAAACACTCCCAAACATCATTTTGGGTCCAATGGACTAGAATGGATGCTTCACAACGTTAGTACCCGAAATAGTGCATTTAGGCCCAAAACACAAGTTTTGCATCTTTGTACGTGCTGAAGGTTAGCGAAATGCTCTGAAACACTCCCAAACATCATTTTGGGTCCAATGGACTAGAATGGATGCTTCACAACTTTGGTACCCCGAAATAGTGCATTCAGCCTCGAACACAAGTTTTGCATCTTGTACGTGCCGAAGGTTAGTGAAATCATCTGAAACACTCCCAAACATCATTTAGGGTCCAGTGGACTAGAATGGATGCTTCACAACGTTAGTACCCTAAAATAGTGCATTTAGGCCCAAAACACAAGTTTTGCATCTTTTTACATGCTGAAGGTAGGCGAAATGCTCCGAAACACTCCCAAACATCATTTTGGGTCCGATGGACTAGAATGGATGCTTCACAACTTTGGTACCCCGAAATAGTGCATTCAGGCTCGAACACAAGTTTTGCATCTTGTACGTGCCGAAGGTTAGTGAAATCATCTGAAACACTCCCAAACATCATTTTGGGTCCAACGGACTAGAATGGATGCTTCACAACGTTAGTACCCCGAAATAGTGCATTTAGGCCCAAAACACAAGTTTTGCATCTTTTTACGTGCTGAAGGTTAGCGAAATGCTCTGAAACACTCCCAAACATTATTTTGGGTCCAAGGGACTAGAATGGATGCTTCACAACTTTGGTACCCCGAAATAGTGCATTCAGCCTCGAACACAAGTTTTGCATCTTGTATGTGCCGAAGGTTAGTGAAATCACCTGAAACACTACCAAACATCATTTTGGGTCCAATGGACTAGAATGGATGCTTCACAACGTTAGTACCCCGAAATAATGCATTTAGGCCCAAAACACAAGTTTTGCATCTTTTTACGTGCTGAAGGTAGGCGAAATGCTCCGAAACACTCCCAAACATCATTTTGGGTCCAATGGACTATAATGGATGCTTCACAACTTTGGTACCCCGAAATAGTGCATTCAGGCCCAAGACACAAGTTTTGCATCTTTTTACGTGCTGAAGGTTAGCGAAATGCTCTGAAACACTCCCAAACATCATTATTGGTTCCATGGACTAGAATGGATGCTTCACAACTTTGGTACCCCGAAATAGTGCATTCAGGCTCGAACACAAGTTTTGCATCTTGTACGTGCTGAAGGTTAGTGAAATCATTTGAAACACTCCTAAACATCATTTTGGGTCCAATGGACTAGAATGGATGCTTCACAACGTTAGTACCCCGAAATAGTGCATTTAGGCCCATAACACAAGTTTTGCATCTTTTTATGTGCTGAAGGTTAGCGAAATACTCCGAAACACTCCCGAACATCATTTCGGGTCCAATGGACTAGAATGGATGCTTCACAACTTTGGTACTCTGAAATAGTGCATTCAGGCTCGAACACAATTTTAGCATCTTGTACGTGCCGAAGGTTATTGAAATCATCTGAAACACTCCCAAACATCATTTTGGGTCCAATGGACTAGAATGGATGCTTCACAACGTTAGTACCCGAAATACTGTATTTAGGCCCAAAACACAAGTTTTGCATCTTTGTACGTGCTGAAGGTTAGCGAAATGCTCTGAAACACTCCCAAACATCATTTTGGGTCCAATGGACTAGAATGGATGCTTCACAACTTTGGTACCCCGAAATAGTGCATTCAGCCTCGAACACAAGTTTTGCATCTTGTACGTGCCGAAGGTTAGTGAAATCATCAGAAACACTCCCAAACATCATTTTGGGTCCAATGGACTAGAATGGATGCTTCACAATGTTAGTACCCCGAAATAGTGCATTTAGGCCCAAAACACAAGTTTTGCATCTTGTACGTGCCAAAGGTTAGTGAAATCATCTGAAACACTCCCAAACATCATTTTGGGTCCAATGGACTAGAATGGATGCTTCACAACGTTAGTACCCCGAAATAGTGTATTTAGGCCCAAAACACAAGTTTTGCATCTTTTTACATGCTGAAGGTAGGCGAAATGCTCCGAAACACTCCCAAACATCATTTTGAGTCCAATGGACTAGAATGGATGCTTCACAACTTTGGTACCCCGAAATAGTGCATTCAGGCTCGAACACAAGTTTTGCATCTTGTACGTGCCGAAGGTTAGTGAAATCATCTGAAACACTCCCAAACATCATTTAGGGTCCAGTGGACTAGAATGGATGCTTCACAACGTTAGTACCCTGAAATAGTGCATTTAGGCCCAAAACACAAGTTTTGCATCTTTTTACGTGCTGAAGGTTAGCGAAATGCTCCGAAACACTCCCAAACATCATTTTGGGTCCAATGGACTATAATGGATGCTTCGCAACGTTGGTACCCCGAAATAGTGCATTCAGGCTCGAACACAAGTTTTGCATCTTGTACGTGCCGAAGGTTAGTGAAATCATCTGAAACACTCCCAAACATCATTTTGGGTCCAACGGACTAGAATGGATGCTTCACAACGTTAGTACCCCGAAATAGTGTATTTAGGCCCAAAACACAAGTTTTGCATCTTTTTACATGCTGAAGGTAGGCGAAATGCTCCGAAACACTCCCAAACATCATTTTGGGTCCAATGGACTAGAATGGATGCTTCACAACTTTGGTACCCCGAAATAGTGCATTCAGTCTCGAACACAAGTTTTGCATCTTGTACGTGCCGAAGGATAGTGAAATCATCTGAAACACTCCCAAACATCATTTAGGGTCCAGTGGACTAGAATGGATGCTTCACAACGTTAGTACCCTGAAATAGTGCATTTAGGCCCAAAACACAAGTTTTGCATCTTTTTACGTGCTGAAGGTAGGCGAAATGCTCCGAAACACTCCCAAACATCATTTTGGGTCCAATGGACTAGAATGGATGCTTCACAACTTTGGTGCCCCGAAATAGTGCATTCAGGCCCAAGACACAAGATTTGCATCTTTTTACGTGCTGAAGGTTAGCGAAATGCTCTGAATCACTCCCAAACATCATTATTGGTCCCATGGACTAGAATGGATGCTTCACAACTTTGGTACCCCGAAATAGTGCATTCAGGCTCGAACACAAGTTTTGCATGTTGTACATGCTGAAGGTTAGTGAAATCATTTGAAACACTCCCAAACATCATTTTGGGTCCAATGGACTAGAATGGATGCTTCACAATGTTAGTACCCCGAAATAGTGCATTTAGGCCCAAAACACAAGTTTTACATCTTGTACGTGCCAAAGGTTAGTGAGATCATCTGAAACACTCCCAAACATCATTTTGGGTCCAATAGACTAGAATGGATGCTTCACAACGTTAGTACCCCGAAATAGTGCATTTAGGCCCAAAACACAAGTTTTACATCTTGTACGTGCCAAAGGTTAGTGAGATCATCTGAAACACTCCCAAACATCATTTTGGGTCCAATGGACTAGAATGGATGCTTCACAACGTTAGTACCCCGAAATAGTGCATTTAGGCCCAAAACACAAGTTTTGCATCTTTTTACATGCTGAAGGTACGCGAAATGCTCCGAAACACTCCCAAACATCATTTTGGGTCCAATGGCCTATAATGGATGCTTCACAACGTTGGTACCCCGAAATAGTGCATTCAGGCTCGAACACAAGTTTTGCATCTTGTACGTGCCGAAGGTTAGTGAAATCATCTGAAACACTCCCAAACATCATTTAGGGTCCAGTGGACTAGAATGGATGCTTCACAACGTTAGTACCCTGAAATAGTGCATTTAGGCCCAAAACACAAGTTTTGCATCTTTTTACGTGCTGAAGGTAGGCGAAATGCGCCGAAACACTCCCAAACATCATTTTGGGTCCAATGGACTAGAATGGATGCTTCACAACTTTGGTGCCCCGAAATAGTGCATTCAGGCCCAAGACACAAGTTTTGCATCTTTTTACGTGCTGAAGGTTAGCGAAATGCTCTGAAACACTCCCAAACATCATTATTGGTCCCATGGACTAGAATGGATGCTTCACAACTTTGGTACCCCGAAATAGTGCATTCAGGCTCGAACACAAGTTTTGCATCTTGTACGTGCTGAAGGTTAGTGAAATCATTTGAAACACTCCCAAACATCATTTTGGGTCCAATGGACTAGAATGGATGCTTCACAATGTTAGTACCCCGAAATAGTGCATTTAGTCCCAAAACACAAGTTTTACATCTTGTACGTGCCAAAGGTTAGTGAGATCATCTGAAACACTCCCAAACATCATTTTGGGTCCAATGGACTAGAATGGATGCTTCACAACGTTAGTACCCCGAAATAGTGCATTTAGGCCCAAAACACAAGTTTTACATCTTGTACGTGCCAAAGGTTAGTGAGATCATCTGAAACACTCCCAAACATCATTTTGGGTCCAATGGACTAGAATGGATGCTTCACAATGTTAGTACCCCGAAATAGTGCATTTAGGCCCAAAACACAAGTTTTACATCTTGTACGTGCCAAAGGTTAGTGAGATCATCTGAAACACTCCCAAACATCATTTTGGGTCCAATGGACTAGAATGGATGCTTCACAACGTTAGTACCCCGAAATAGTGCATTTAGGCCCAAAACACAAGTTTTACATCTTGTACGTGCCAAAGGTTAGTGAGATCATCTGAAACACTCCCAAACATCATTTTGGGTCCAATGGACTAGAATGGATGCTTCACAACGTTAGTACCCCGAAATAGTGCATTTAGGCCCAAAACACAAGTTTTGCATCTTTTTACATGCTGAAGGTACGCGAAATGCTCCGAAACACTCCCAAACATCATTTTGGGTCCAATGGCCTATAATGGATGCTTCACAACGTTGGTACCCCGAAATAGTGCATTCAGGCTCGAACACAAGTTTTGCATCTTGTACGTGCCGAAGGTTAGTGAAATCATCAGAAACACTCCCAAACAACATTTTGGGTCCAACGGACTAGAATGGATGCTTCACAACGTTAGTACCCCGAAATAGTGCATTTAGGCCCAAAACACAAGTTTTGCATCTTTTTACGTGCTGAAGGTTAGCGAAATGCTCTGAAACACTCCCAAACATTATTTTGGGTCCAAGGGACTAGAATGGATGCTTCACAACTTTGGTACCCCGAAATAGTGCATTCAGCCTCGAACACAAGTTTTGCATCTTATATGTGCCGAAGGTTAGTGAAATCACCTGAAACACTACCAAACATCATTTTGGGTCCAATGGACTAGAATGGATGCTTCACAACGTTAGTACCCCGAAATAATGCATTTAGGCCCAAAACACAAGTTTTGCATCTTTTTACGTGCTGAAGGTAGGCGAAATGCTCCGAAACACTCCCAAACATCATTTTGGGTCCAATGGACTAGAATGGATGCTTCACAACTTTGGTACCCCGAAATAGTGCATTCAGGCCCAAGACACAAGTTTTGCATCTTTTTACGTGCTGAAGGTTAGCGAAATGCTCTGAAACACTCCCAAACATCATTATTGGTCCCATGGACTAGAATGGATGCTTCACAACTTTGGTACCCCGAAATAGTGCATTCAGGCTCGAACACAAGTTTTGCATCTTGTACGTGCTGAAGGTTAGTGAAATCATTTGAAACACTCCCAAACATCATTTTGGGTCCAATGGACTAGAATGGATGCTTCACAACGTTAGTACCCCGAAATAGTGCATTTAGGCCCAAAACACAAGTTTTGCATCTTTTTACGTGCTGAAGGTTAGCGAAATGCTCCGAAACACTCCCGAACATCATTTTGGGTCCAATGGACTAGAATGGATGCTTCACAACTTTGGTACTCTGAAATAGTGCATTCAGGCTCGAACACAATTTTAGCATCTTGTACGTGCCGAAGGTTATTGAAATCATCTGAAACACTCCCAAACATCATTTTGGGTCCAATGGACTAGAATGGATGCTTCACAACGTTAGTACCCCGAAATAGTGCATTTAGGCCCAAAACACAAGTTTTGCATCTTTTTACATGCTGAAGGTAGGCGAAATGCTCTGAAACACTCCCAAACATCATTTTGGGTCCAATGGACTAGAATGGATGCTTCACAACTTTGGTACCCCGAAATAGTGCATTCAGGCTCGAACACAAGTTTTGCATCTTGTACGTGCCGAAGGTTAGTGAAATCATCTGAAACACTCCCAAACATCATTTTGGGTCCAATGGACTAGAATGGATGCTTGACAACATTAGTACCCCGAAATAGTGCATTTAGGCCCAAAACACAAGTTTTGCATCTTTTTACGTGCTGAAGGTTAGCGAAATGCTCCGAAACACTCCCAAACATCATTTTGGGTCCAATGGACTAGAATGGATGCTTCACAACGTTGGTACCCCGAAATAGTGCATTCAGGCTCGAACACAAGTTTTGCATCTTGTACGTGCCGAAGGTTAGTGAAATCATCTGAAACACTCCCAAACATCATTTTGGGTCCAATGGACTAGAATGGATGCTTCACAACGTTAGTACCCCGAAATAGTGCATTTAGGCCCAAAACACAAGTTTTGCATCTTTTTACGTGCTGAAGGTTAGCGAAATGCTCTGAAACACTCCCAAACATCATTTTGGGTCCAAGGGACTAGAATGGATGCTTCACAACTTTGGTACCCCGAAATAGTGCATTCAGCCTCGAACACAAGTTTTGCATCTTGTACGTGCCGAAGGTTAGTGAAATCACCTGAAACACTCCCAAACATCATTTTGGGTCCAATGGACTAGAATGGATGCTTCACAACGTTAGTACCCCGAAATAGTGCATTTAGGCCCAAAACACAAGTTTTGCATCTTGTACGTGCCAAAGGTTAGTGAAATCATCTGAAACACTCCCAAACATCATTTTGGGTCCAATGGACTAGAATGGATGCTTCACAACGTTAGTACCCCGAAATAGTGCATTTAGGCCCAAAACACAAGTTTTGCATCTTTTTACATGCTGAAGGTAGGCGAAATGCTCCGAAACACTCCCAAACATCATTTTGGGTCCAATGGACTAGAATGGATGCTTCACAACTTTGGTACCCCGAAATAGTGCATTCAGGCCCAAGACACAAGTTTTGCATCTTCTTACGTGCTGAAGGTTAGCGAAATGCTCTGAAAGACTCCCAAACATCATTATTGGTCCCATGGACTAGAATGGATGCTTCACAACTTTGGTACCCCGAAATAGTGCATTCAGGCTCGAACACAAGTTTTGCATCTTGTACGTGCTGAAGGTTAGTGAAATCATTTGAAACACTCCCAAACATCATTTTGGGTCCAATGGACTAGAATGGATGCTTCACAACGTTAGTACCCGAAATAGTGCATTTAGGCCCAAAACACAAGTTTTGCATCTTTTTACGTGCTGAAGGTTAGCGAAATGCTCCGAAACACTCCCAAACATCATTTTGGGTCCAATGGACTAGAATGGATGCTTCACAACTTTGGTACCCCGAAATAGTGCATTCAGGCTCGAACACAAGTTTTGCATCTTGTACGTGCCGAAGGTTAGTGAAATCATCTGAAACACTCCCAAACATCATTTTGGGTCCAATGGACTAGAATGGATGCTTCACAACGTTAGTACCCCGAAATAGTGCATTTAGGCCCAAAACACAAGTTTTGCATCTTTTTACGTGCTGAAGGTTAGCGAAATGCTCTGAAACACTCCCGAACATCATTTTGGGTCCAATGGACTAGAATGGATGCTTCACAACTTTGGTTCTCTGAAATAGTGCATTCAGGCTCAAACACAAGTTTTGCATCTTGTACGTGCCGAAGGTTAGTGAAATCATCTGAAACACTCCCAAACATCATTTTGGGTCCAATGGACTAGAATGGATGCTTCACAACGTTAGTACCCGAAATAGTGCATTTAGGCCCAAAACACAAGTTTTGCATCTTTTTACGTGCTGAAGGTTAGCGAAATGCTCTGAAACACTCCCAAACATCATTTTGGGTCCAATGGACTAGAATGGATGCTTCACAACTTTGGTACCCCGAAATAGTGCATTCAGGCCCAAGACACAAGTTTTGCATCTTTTTACGTGCTGAAGGTTAGCGAAATGCTCTGAAACACTCCCAAACATCATTTTGGGTCCAATGGACTAGAATGGATGCTTCACAACTTTGGTACCCCGAAATAGTGCATTCTGGCTCGAACACAAGTTTTGCATCTTGTACGTGCCGAAGGTTAGTGAAATCATCTGAAACACTCCCAAACATCATTTTGGGTCCAATGGACTAGAATGGATGCTTCACAACGTTAGTACCCGAAATAGTGCATTTAGGCCCAAAACACAAGTTTTGCATCTTTTTACGTGCTGAAGGTTAGCGAAATGCTCTGAAACACTCCCGAACATCATTTTGGGTCCAATGGACTAGAATGGATGCTTCACAACTTTGGTACTCTGAAATAGTGCATTCAGGCTCGAACACAAGTTTTGCATCTTGTACGTGCCGAAGGTTAGTGAAATCATCTGAAACACTCCCAAACATCATTTTGGGTCCAATGGACTAGAATGGATGCTTCACAACGTTAGTACCCGAAATAGTGCATTTAGGCCCAAAACACAAGTTTTGCATCTTTTTACGTGCTGAAGGTTAGCGAAATGCTCTGAAACACTCCCAAACATCATTTTGGGTCCAATGGACTAGAATGGATGCTTCACAACTTTGGTACCCCGAAATAGTGCATTCAGCCTCGAACACAAGTTTTGCATCTTGTACGTGCCGAAGGTTAGTGAAATCATCTGAAACACTCCCAAACATCATTTTGGGTCCAATGGACTAGAATGGATGCTTCACAACGTTAGTACCCCGAAATAGTGCATTTAGGCCCAAAACACAAGTTTTGCATCTTGTACGTGCCAAAGGTTAGTGAAATCATCTGAAACACTCCCAAACATCATTTTGGGTCCAATGGACTAGAATGGATGCTTCACAACGTTAGTACCCCGAAATAGTGCATTTAGGCCCAAAACACAAGTTTTGCATCTTTTTACGTGCTGAAGGTTAGCGAAATGCTCCGAAACACTCCCAAACATCATTTTGGGTCCAATGGACTAGAATGGATGCTTCACAACGTTGGTACCCCGAAATAGTGCATTCAGGCTCGAACACAAGTTTTGCATCTTTTTACGTGCTGAAGGTTAGCGAAATGCTCCGAAACACTCCCAAACATCATTTTGGGTCCAATGGACTAGAATGGATGCTTCACAACGTTGGTACCCCGAAATAGTGCATTCAGGCTCGAACACAAGTTTTGCATCTTGTACGTGCCGAAGGTTAGTGAAATCATCTGAAACACTCCCAAACATCATTTTGGGTCCAATGGACTAGAATGGATGCTTCACAACGTTAGTACCCCGAAATAGTGCATTTAGGCCCAAAACACAAGTTTTGCATCTTTTTACGTGCTGAAGGTTAGCGAAATGCTCCGAAACACTCCCAAACATCATTTTGGGTCCAATGGACTAGAATGGATGCTTCACAACGTTGGTACCCCGAAATAGTGCATTCAGGCTCGAACACAAGTTTTGCATCTTGTACGTGCCGAAGGTTAGTGAAATCATCTGAAACACTCCCAAACATCATTTTGGGTCCAATGGACTAGAATGGATGCTTCACAACGTTAGTACCCCGAAATAGTGCATTTAGGCCCAAAACACAAGTTTTGCATCTTTTTACGTGCTGAAGGTTAGCGAAATGCTCTGAAACACTCCCAAACATCATTTTGGGTCCAATGGACTAGAATGGATGCTTCACAACGTTACTACCCCGAAATAGTGCATTCAGGCTCGAACACAAGTTTTGCATCTTGTACGTGCCGAAGGTTAGTGAAATCATCTGAAACACTCCCAAACATCATTTTGGGTCCAATGGACTAGAATGGATGCTTCACAACGTTAGTACCCCGAAATAGTGCATTTAGGCCCAAAACACAAGTTTTGCATCTTTTTACGTGCTGAAGGTTAGCGAAATGCTCCGAAACACTCCCAAACATCATTTTGGGTCCAATGGACTAGAATGGATGCTTCACAACTTTGGTACCCCGAAATAGTGCATTCAGGCTCGAACACAAGTTTTGCATCTTGTACGTGCCGAAGGTTAGTGAAATCATCTGAAACACTCCCAAACATCATTTTGGGTCCAATGGACTAGAATGGATGCTTCACAACGTTAGTACCCCGAAATAGTGCATTTAGGCCCAAAACACAAGTTTTGCATCTTTTTACGTGCTGAAGGTTAGCGAAATGCTCTGAAACACTCCCAAACATCATTTTGGGTCCAAGGGACTAGAATGGATGCTTCACAACTTTGGTACCCCGAAATAGTGCATTCAGCCTCGAACACAAGTTTCGCATCTTGTATGTGCCGAAGGTTAGTGAAATCACCTGAAACACTACCAAACATCATTTTGGGTCCAATGGACTAGAATGGATGCTTCACAACGTTAGTACCCCGAAATAATGCATTTAGGCCCAAAACACAAGTTTTGCATCTTGTACGTGCCAAAGGTTAGTGAAATCATCTGAAACACTCCCAAACATCATTTTGGGTCCAATGGACTAGAATGGATGCTTCACAACGTTAGTACCCCGAAAGAGTGCATTTAGGCCCAAAACACAAGTTTTGCATCTTTTTACATGCTGAAGGTAGGCGAAATGCTCCGAAACACTCCCAAACATCATTTTGGGTCCAATGGACTAGAATGGATGCTTCACAACTTTGGTACCCCGAAATTGTGCATTCAGGCCCAAGACACAAGTTTTGCATCTTTTTACGTGTTGAAGGTTAGCGAAATGCTCTGAAACACTCCCAAACGTCATTATTGGTCCCATGGACTAGAATGGATGCTTCACAACTTTGGTACCCCGAAATAGTGCATTCAGGCTCGAACACAAGTTTTGCATCTTGTACGTGCTGAAGGTTAGTGAAATCATTTGAAACACTCCCAAACATCATTTTGTGTCCAATGGACTAGAATGGATGCTTCACAACGTTAGTACCCCGAAATAGTGCATTTAGGCCCAAAACACAAGTTTTGCATCTTTTTACGTGCTGAAGGTTAGCGAAATGCTCCGAAACACTCCCGAACATCATTTTGGGTCCAATGGACTAGAATGGATGCTTCACAACTTTGGTACCCCGAAATAGTGCATTCAGGCTCGAACACAAGTTTTGCATCTTGTACGTGCCGAAGGTTAGTGAAATCATCTGAAACACTCCCAAACATCATTTTGGGTCCAATGGACTAGAATGGATGCTTCACAACGTTAGTACCCCGAAATAGTGCATTTAGGACCAAAACACAAGTTTTGCATCTTTTTACGTGCTGAAGGTTAGCGAAATGCTCTGAAACACTCCCGAACATCATTTTGGGTCCAATGGACTAGAATGGATGCTTCACAACTTTGGTACTCTGAAATAGTGCATTCAGGCTCGAACACAAGTTTAGCATCTTGTACGTGCCGAAGGTTAGTGAAATCATCTGAAACACTCCCAAACATCATTTTGGGTCCAATGGACTAGAATGGATGCTTCACAACGTTAGTACCCGAAATAGTGCATTTAGGCCCAAAACACAAGTTTTGCATCTTTTTACGTGCTGAAGGTTAGCGAAATGCTCTGAAACACTCCCAAACATCATTTTGGGTCCAATGGACTAGAATGGATGCTTCACAACTTTGGTACCCCGAAATAGTGCATTCAGCCTCGAACACAAGTTTTGCATCTTGTACGTGCCGAAGGTTAGTGAAATCATCTGAAACACTCCCAAACATCATTCTGGGTCCAATGGACTAGAATGGATGCTTCACAACGTTAGTACCCCGAAATAGTGCATTTAGGCCCAAAACACAAGTTTTGCATCTTGTACGTGCCAAAGGTTAGTGAAATCATCTGAAACACTCCCAAACATCATTTTGGGTCCAATGGACTAGAATGGATGCTTCACAACGTTAGTACCCCGAAATAGTGCATTTAGGCCCAAAACACAAGTTTTGCATCTTTTTACGTGCTGAAGGTTAGCGAAATGCTCCGAAACACTCCCAAACATCATTTTGGGTCCAATGGACTAGAATGGATGCTTCACAACTTTGGTACTCTGAAATAGTGCATTCTGGCTCGAACACAAGTTTTGCATCTTGTACGTGCCGAAGGTTAGTGAAATCATCTGAAACACTCCCAAACATCATTTTGGGTCCAATGGACTAGAATGGATGCTTCACAACGTTAGTACCCGAAATAGTGCATTTAGGCCCAAAACACAAGTTTTGCATCTTTTTACGTGCTGAAGGTTAGCGAAATGCTCTGAAACACTCCCAAACATCATTTTGGGTCCAATGGACTAGAATGGATGCTTCACAACGTTGGTACCCCGAAATAGTGCATTCAGGCTCGAACACAAGTTTTGCATCTTGTACGTGCCGAAGGTTAGTGAAATCATCTGAAACACTCCCAAACATCATTTTGGGTCCAATGGACTAGAATGGATGCTTCACAACGTTAGTACCCGAAATAGTGCATTTAGGCCCAAAACACAAGTTTTGCATCTTTTTACGTGCTGAAGGTTAGCGAAATGCTCCGAAACACTCCCAAACATCATTTTGGGTCCAATGGACTAGAATGGATGCTTCACAACTTTGGTACCCCGAAATAGTGCATTCAGGCTCGAACACAAGTTTTGCATCTTGTACGTGCCGAAGGTTAGTGAAATCATCTGAAACACTCCCAAACATCATTTTGGGTCCAATGGACTAGAATGGATGCTTCACAACGTTAGTACCCGAAATAGTGCATTCGGCCTCGAACAAAAGTTTTGCATCTTGTACGTGCCGAAGGTTAGTGAAATCATCTGAAACACTCCCAAACATCATTTTGGGTCCAATGGACTAGAATGGATGCTTCACAACATTAGTACCCCGAAATAGTGCATTTAGGCCCAAAACACAAGTTTTGCATCTTTTTACGTGCTGAAGGTTAGCGAAATGCTCCGAAACACTCCCGAACATCATTTTGGGTCCAATGGACTAGAATGGATGCTTCACAACTTTGGTACTCTGAAAAAGTGCATTCAGGCTCGAACACAAGTTTCGCATCTTGTACGTGCCGAAGGTTAGTGAAATCATCTGAAACACTCCCAAACATCATTTTGGGTCCAATGGACTAGAATGGATGCTTCACAACGTTAGTACCCGAAATAGTGCATTTAGGCCCAAAACACAAGTTTTGCATCTTTTTACGTGCTGAAGGTTAGCGAAATGCTCTGAAACACTCCCAAACATCATTTTGGGTCCAATGGACTAGAATGGATGCTTCACAACTTTGGTACCCCGAAATAGTGCATTCAGCCTCGAACACAAGTTTTGCATCTTGTACGTGCTGAAGGTTAGTGAAATCATCTGAAACACTCCCAAACATCATTTTGGGTCCAATGGACTAGAATGGATGCTTCACAACGTTTGTACCCGAAATAGTGCATTTAGGCCCAAAACACAAGTTTTGCATCTTTTTACGTGCTGAAGGTTAGCGAAATGCTCTGAAACACTCCCAAACATCATTTTGGGTCCAATGGACTAGAATGGATGCTTCACAACTTTGGTACCCCGAAATAGTGCATTCAGCCTCGAACACAAGTTTTGCATCTTGTACGTGCCGAAGGTTAGTGAAATCATCTGAAACACTCCCAAACATCATTTTGGGTCCAATGGACTAGAATGGATGCTTCACAACGTTAGTACCCCGAAATAGTGCATTTAGGCCCAAAACACAAGTTTTGCATCTTTTTACGTGCTGAAGGTTAGCGAAATGCTCTGAAACACTCCCGAACATCATTTTGGGTCCAATGGACTAGAATGGATGCTTCACAACTTTGGTACTCTGAAATAGTGCATTCAGGCTCGAACACAAGTTTAGCATCTTGTACGTGCCGAAGGTTAGTGAAATCATCTGAAACACTCCCAAACATCATTTTGGGTCCAATGGACTAGAATGGATGCTTCACAACGTTAGTACCCGAAATAGTGCATTTAGGCCCAAAACACAAGTTTTGCATCTTTTTACGTGCTGAAGGTTAGCGAAATGCTCTGAAACACTCCCAAACATCATTTTGGGTCCAATGGACTAGAATGGATGCTTCACAACTTTGGTACCCCGAAATAGTGCATTCAGCCTCGAACACAAGTTTTGCATCTTGTACGTGCCGAAGGTTAGTGAAATCATCTGAAACACTCCCAAACATCATTTTGGGTCCAATGGACTAGAATGGATGCTTCACAACGTTAGTACCCCGAAATAGTGCATTTAGGCCCAAAACACAAGTTTTGCATCTTGTACGTGCCAAAGGTTAGTGAAATCATCTGAAACACTCCCAAACATCATTTTGGGTCCAATGGACTAGAATGGATGCTTCACAACGTTAGTACCCCGAAATAGTGCATTTAGGCCCAAAACACAAGTTTTGCATCTTTTTACGTGCTGAAGGTTAGCGAAATGCTCCGAAACACTCCCAAACATCATTTTGGGTCCAATGGACTAGAATGGATGCTTCACAACTTTGGTACCCCGAAATAGTGCATTCAGCCTCGAACCCAAGTTTTGCATCTTGTACGTGCCGAAGGTTAGTGAAATCACCTAAAACACCCCCAAACATTATTTTGGGTCCAATGGACTAGAATGGATGCTTCACAACGTTAGTACCCCGTAATAGTGCATTTGGGCCCAAAACACAAGTTTTGTATCTTGTACGTGCCAAAGGTTAGTGAAATCATCTGAAACACTCCCAAACATCATTTTGGGTCCAATGGACTAGAATGGATGCTTCACAACGTTAGTACCCCGAAATAGTGCATTTAGGCCCAAAACACAAGTTTTGCATCTTTTTACGTGCTGAAGGTTAGCGAAATGCTCCGAAACACTCCCAAACATCATTTTGGGTCCAATGGACTAGAATGGAGGCTTCACAACTTTGGTACTCTGAAATAGTGCATTCTGGCACGAACACAAGTTTTGCATCTTGTACGTGCCGAAGGTTAGTGAAATCATCTGAAACACTCCCAAACATCATTTTGGGTCCAATGGACTAGAATGGATGCTTCACAACGTTAGTACCCGAAATAGTGCATTTAGGCCCAAAACACAAGTTTTGCATCTTTTTACGTGCTGAAGGTTAGCGAAATGCTCTGAAACACTCTCAAACATCATTTTGGGTCCAATGGACTAGAATGGATGCTTCACAACGTTGGTACCCCGAAATAGTGCATTCAGGCTCGAACACAAGTTTTGCATCTTGTACGTGCCGAAGGTTAGTGAAATCATCTGAAACACTCCCAAACATCATTTTGGGTCCAATGGACTAGAATGGATGCTTCACAACGTTAGTACCCCGAAATAGTGCATTTAGGCCCAAAACACAAGTTTTGCATCTTTTTACGTGCTGAAGGTTAGCGAAATGCTCTGAAACACTCCCGAACATCATTTTGGGTCCAATGGACTAGAATGGATGCTTCACAACTTTGGTACTCTGAAATAGTGCATTCAGGCTCGAACACAAGTTTAGCATCTTGTACGTGCCGAAGGTTAGTGAAATCATCTGAAACACTCCCAAACATCATTTTGGGTCCAATGGACTAGAATGGATGCTTCACAACGTTAGTACCCGAAATAGTGCATTTAGGCCCAAAACACAAGTTTTGCATCTTTTTACGTGCTGAAGGTTAGCGAAATGCTCTGAAACACTCCCAAACATCATTTTGGGTCCAATGGACTAGAATGGATGCTTCACAACTTTGGTACCCCGAAATAGTGCATTCAGCCTCGAACACAAGTTTTGCATCTTGTACGTGCCGAAGGTTAGTGAAATCATCTGAAACACTCCCAAACATCATTCTGGGTCCAATGGACTAGAATGGATGCTTCACAACGTTAGTACCCCGAAATAGTGCATTTAGGCCCAAAACACAAGTTTTGCATCTTGTACGTGCCAAAGGTTAGTGAAATCATCTGAAACACTCCCAAACATCATTTTGGGTCCAATGGACTAGAATGGATGCTTCACAACGTTAGTACCGCGAAATAGTGCATTTAGGCCCAAAACACAAGTTTTGCATCTTTTTACGTGCTGAAGGTTAGCGAAATGCTCCGAAACACTCCCAAACATCATTTTGGGTCCAATGGACTAGAATGGATGCTTCACAACTTTGGTACTCTGAAATAGTGCATTCTGGCTCGAACACAAGTTTTGCATCTTGTACGTGCCGAAGGTTAGTGAAATCATCTGAAACACTCCCAAACATCATTTTGGGTCCAATGGACTAGAATGGATGCTTCACAACGTTAGTACCCGAAATAGTGCATTTAGGCCCAAAACACAAGTTTTGCATCTTTTTACGTGCTGAAGGTTAGCGAAATGCTCTGAAACACTCTCAAACATCATTTTGGGTCCAATGGACTAGAATGGATGCTTCACAACGTTGGTACCCCGAAATAGTGCATTCAGGCTCGAACACAAGTTTTGCATCTTGTACGTGCCGAAGGTTAGTGAAATCATCTGAAACACTCCCAAACATCATTTTGGGTCCGATGGACTAGAATGGATGCTTCACAACGTTAGTACCCGAAATAGTGCATTTAGGCCCAAAACACAAGTTTTGCATCTTTTTACGTGCTGAAGGTTAGCGAAATGCTCCGAAACACTCCCAAACATCATTTTGGGTCCAATGGACTAGAATGGAGGCTTCACAACGTTGGTACCCCGAAATAGTGCATTCAGGCTCGAACACAAGTTTTGCATCTTGTACGTGCCGAAGGTTAGTGAAATCATCTGAAACACTCCCAAACAGCATTTTGGGTCCAATGGACTAGAATGGATGCTTCACAACGTTAGTACCCGAAATAGTGCATTCGGCCTCGAACAAAAGTTTTGCATCTTGTACGTGCCGAAGGTTAGTGAAATCATCTGAAACACTCCCAAACATCATTTTGGGTCCAATGGACTAGAATGGATGCTTCACAACATTAGTACCCCGAAATAGTGCATTTAGGCCCAAAACACAAGTTTTGCATCTTTTTACGTGCTGAAGGTCAGCGAAATGCTCCGAAACACTCCCGAACATCATTTTGGGTCCAATGGACTAGAATGGATGCTTCACAACTTTGGTACTCTGAAATAGTGCATTCAGGCTCGAACACAAGTTTAGCATTTTGTACGTGCCGAAGGTTAGTGAAATCATCTGAAACACTCCCAAACATCATTTTGGGTCCAATGGACTAGAATGGATGCTTCACAACGTTAGTACCCGAAATAGTGCATTTAGGCCCAAAACACAAGTTTTGCATCTTTTTACGTGCTGAAGGTTAGCGAAATGCTCTGAAACACTCCCAAACATCATTTTGGGTCCAATGGACTAGAATGGATGCTTCACAACTTTGGTACCCCGAAATAGTGCATTCAGCCTCGAACACAAGTTTTGCATCTTGTACGTGCCGAAGGTTAGTGAAATCATCTGAAATACTCCCAAACATCATTTTGGGTCCAATGGACTAGAATGGATGCTTCACAACGTTAGTACCCCGAAATAGTGCATTTAGGCCCAAAACACAAGTTTTGCATCTTTTTACGTGCCAAAGGTTAGTGAAATCATCTGAAACACTCCCAAACATCATTCTGGGTCCAATGGACTAGAATGGATGCTTCACAACGTTAGTACCCCGAAATAGTGCATTTAGGCCCAAAACACAAGTTTTGCATCTTTTTACATGCGGAAGGTAGGCGAAATGCTCCGAAACACTCCCAAACATCATTTTGGGTCCAATGGACTAGAATGGATGCTTCACAACGTTAGTACCCCGAAATAGTGCATTTAGGCCCAAAACACAAGTTTTGCATCTTTTTACGTGCTGAAGGTTAGCGAAATGCTCCGAAACACTCCCGAACATCATTTTGGGTCCAATGGACTAGAATGGATGCTTCACAACTTTGGTACTCTGAAATAGTGCATTCAGGCTCGAACACAAGTTTAGCATCTTGTACGTGCCGAAGGTTAGTGAAATCATCTGAAACACTCCCAAACATCATTTTGGGTCCAATGGACTAGAATGGATGCTTCACAACGTTAGTACCCGAAATAGTGCATTTAGGCCCAAAACACAAGTTTTGCATCTTTTTACGTGCTGAAGGTTAGCGAAATGCTCTGAAACACTCCCAAACATCATTTTGGGTCCAATGGACTAGAATGGATGCTTCACAACTTTGGTACCCCGAAATAGTGCATTCAGCCTCGAACACAAGTTTAGCATCTTGTACGTGCCGAAGGTTAGTGAAATCATCTGAAACACTCCCAAACATCATTTTGGGTCCAATGGACTAGAATGGATGCTTCACAACGTTAGTACCCGAAATAGTGCATTTAGGCCCAAAACACAAGTTTTGCATCTTTTTACGTGCTGAAGGTTAGCGAAATGCTCTGAAACACTCCCAAACATCATTTTGGGTCCAATGGACTAGAATGGATGCCTCACAACTTTGGTACCCCGAAATAGTGCATTCAGCCTCGAACACAAGTTTTGCATCCTGTACGTGCCGAAGGTTAGTGAAATCATCTGAAACACTCCCAAACATCATTTTGGGTCCAATGGACTAGAATGGATGCTTCACAACGTTAGTACCCGAAATAGTGCATTTACGCCCAAAACACAAGTTTTGCATCTTTTTACGTGCTGAAGGTTAGCGAAATGCTCTGAAACACTCCCAAACATCATTTTGGGTCCAATGGACTAGAATGGATGCTTCACAACTTTGGTACCCCGAAATAGTGCATTCAGCCTCGAACACAAGTTTTGCATCTTGTACGTGCCGAAGGTTAGTGAAATCATCTGAAACACTCCCAAACATCATTTTGGGTCCAATGGACTAGAATGGATGCTTCACAACGTTAGTACCCGAAATAGTGCATTTAGGCCCAAAACACAAGTTTTGCATCTTTTTACGTGCTGAAGGTTAGCGAAATGCTCTGAAACACTCCCAAACATCATTTTGGGTCCAATGGACTAGAATGGATGCTTCACAACGTTAGTACCTCGGAATAGTGCATTCAGCCTCGAACACAACTTTTGCATCTTGTACGTGCCAAAGGTTAGTGAAATCATCTGAAACACTCCCAAACATCATTTTGGGTCCAATGGACTAGAATGGATGCTTCACAACGTTTGTGCCCCGAAATAGTGCATTTAGGCCCAAAACACAAGTTTTGCATCTTTTTACATGCGGAAGGTAGGCGAAATGCTCCGAAACACTCCCAAACATCATTTTGGGTCCCATGGACTAGAATGGATGCTTCACAACGTTAGTACCACGAAATAGTGCATTTAGGCCCAAAACACAAGTTTTGCATCTTTTTACGTGCTGAAGGTTGGCGAAATGCTCCGAAACACTCCCGAACATTATTTTGGGTCCAATGGACTAGAATGGATGCTTCACAACTTTGGTACTCTGAAATAGTGCATTCAGCCTCGAACACAAGTTTTGCATCTTGAACGTGCCGAAGGTTAGTGAAATCATCTGAAACACTCCCAAACATCATTTTGGGTCCAATGGACTAGAATGGATGCTTCACAACGTTAGTACCCCGAAATAGTGCATTTAGGCCCAAAACACAAGTTTTGCATCTTGTACGTGCCAGAGGTTAGTGAAATCATCTGAAACACTCCCAAACATCATTTTGGGCCCAATGGACTAGAATGGATGCTTCACAACTTTGGTACCCCGAAATAGTGCATTCAGCCTCGAACACAAGTTTTGCATCTTGTTCGTGCCGAAGGTTAGTGAAATCATCTGAAACACTCCCAAACATCATTTTGGGTCCAATGGACTAGAATGGATGCTTCACAACGTTAGTACCCGAAATAATGCATTTAGGCCCAAAACACAAGTTTTGCATCTTTTTACGTGCTGAAGGTTAGCGAAATGCTCTGAAACACTCCCAAACATCATTTTGGGTCCAATGGAGTAGAATGAATGCTTCACAACTTTGGTACCCCGAAATAGTGCATTCAGCCTCGAACACAAGTTTTGCATCTTGTACGTGCCGAAGGTTAGTGAAATTAATCTAAACACTCCCAAACATCATTTTGGGTCCAATGGACTAGAATGGATGCTTCACAACGTTAGTACCCCGAAATAGTGCATTTAGGCCCAAAACACAAGTTTTGCATCTTTTTACATGCTGAAGGTAGGCGAAATGCTCCGAAACACTCCCAAACATCATTTTGGGTCCAATGGACTAGAATGGATGCTTCACAACATTAGTACCCCGAAATAGTGCATTTAGGCCCAAAACACAAGTTTTGCATCTTTTTACGTGCTGAAGGTTAGCGAAATGCTCCGAAACACTCCCGAACATCATTTTGGGTCCAATGGACTAGAATGGATGCTTCACAACGTTAGTACCCGAAATAATGCATTTAGGCCCAAAACACAAGTTTTGCATCTTTTTACGTGCTGAAGGTTAGCGAAATGCTCTGAAACACTCCCAAACATCATTTTGGGTCCAATGGACTAGAATGGATGCTTCACAACTTTGGTACCCCGAAATAGTGCATTCAGCCTCGAACACAAGTTTTGCATCTTGTACGTGCCGAAGGTTAGTGAAATCATCTGAAACACTCCCAAACATCATTTTGGGTCCAATGGACTAGAATGGATGCTTCACAACGTTAGTACCCCGAAATAGTGCATTTAGGCCCAAAACACAAGTTTTGCAACTTTTTACATGTTGAAGGTAGGCGAAATGCTCCGAAACACTCCCAAATATCATTTTGTGTCCAATGGACTAGAATGGATGCTTCACAACGTTAGTACCCCGAAATAGTGCATTTAGGCCCAAAACACAAGTTTTGCATCTTGTACGTGCCAAAGGATAGTGAAATCATCTGAAACACTCCCAAACATCATTTTGGGTCCAATGGACTAGAATGGATGCTTCACAACGTTAGTACCCCGAAATAGTGTATTTAGGCCCAAAACACAAGTTTTGCATCTTTTTACATGCTGAAGGTAGGCGAAATGCTCCCAAACACTCCCAAACATCATTTTGGGTCCAATGGACTAGAATGGATGCTTCACAATGTTAGTACCCCGAAATAGTGCATTTAGGCCCAAAACACAAGTTTTGCATCTTTTTACATGTTGAAGGTAGGCGAAATGCTCCGAAACACTCCCAAACATCATTTTGGGTCCAATGGACTAGAATGGATGCTTCACAACGTTAGTACCCGAAATAATGCATTTAGGCCCAAAACACAAGTTTTGCATCTTTTTACGTGCTGAAGGTTAGCGAAATGCTCTGAAACACTCCCAAACATCATTTTGGGTCCAATGGACTAGAATGGATGCTTCACAACTTTGGTACCCCGAAATAGTGCATTCAGCCTCGAACACAAGTTTAGCATCTTGTACGTGCCGAAGGTTAGTGAAATCATCTGAAACACTCCCAAACATCATTTTGGGTCCAATGGACTAGAATGGATGCTTCACAACGTTAGTACCCGAAATAGTGCATTTAGGCCCAAAACACAAGTTTTGCATCTTTTTACGTGCTGAAGGTTAGAGAAATGCTCTGAAACACTCCCAAACATCATTTTGGGTCCAATGGACTAGAATGGATGCCTCACAACTTTGGTACCCCGAAATAGTGCATTCAGCCTCGAACACAAGTTTTGCATCCTGTACGTGCCGAAGGTTAGTGAAATCATCTGAAACACTCCCAAACATCATTTTGGGTCCAATGGACTAGAATGGATGCTTCACAACGTTAGTACCCGAAATAGTGCATTTACGCCCAAAACACAAGTTTTGCATCTTTTTACGTGCTGAAGGTTAGCGAAATGCTCTGAAACACTCCCAAACATCATTTTGGGTCCAATGGACTAGAATGGATGCTTCACAACTTTGGTACCCCGAAATAGTGCATTCAGCCTCGAACACAAGTTTTGCATCTTGTACGTGCCGAAGGTTAGTGAAATCATCTGAAACACTCCCAAACATCATTTTGGGTCCAATGGACTAGAATGGATGCTTCACAACGTTAGAACCCGAAATAGTGCATTTAGGCCCAAAACACAAGTTTTGCATCTTTTTACGTGCTGAAGGTTAGCGAAATGCTCTGAAACACTCCCAAACATCATTTTGGGTCCAATGGACTAGAGTGGATGCCTCACAACGTTAGTACCCCGGAATAGTGCATTCAGCCTCGAACACAAGTTTTGCATCTTGTACGTGCCAAAGGTTAGTGAAATCATCTGAAACACTCCCAAACATCATTTTGGGTCCAATGGACTAGAATGGATGCTTCACAACGTTAGTACCCCGAAATAGTGCATTTAGGCCCAAAACACAAGTTTTGCATCTTTTTACATGCGGAAGGTAGGCGAAATGCTCCGAAACACTCCCAAACATCATTTTGGGTCCCATGGACTAGAATGGATGCTTCACAACGTTAGTACCACGAAATAGTGCATTTAGGCCCAAAACACAAGTTTTGCATCTTTTTACGTGCTGAAGGTTGGCGAAATGCTCCGAAACACTCCCGAACATTATTTTGGGTCCAATGGACTAGAATGGATGCTTCACAACTTTGGTACTCTGAAATAGTGCATTCAGCCTCGAACACAAGTTTTGCATCTTGAACGTGCCGAAGGTTAGTGAAATCATCTGAAACACTCCCAAACATCATTTTGGGTCCAATGGACTAGAATGGATGCTTCACAACGTTAGTACCCCGAAATAGTGCATTTAGGCCCAAAACACAAGTTTTGCATCTTGTACGTGCCAGAGGTTAGTGAAATCATCTGAAACACTCCCAAACATCATTTTGGGCCCAATGGACTAGAATGGATGCTTCACAACTTTGGTACCCCGAAATAGTGCATTCAGCCTCGAACACAAGTTTTGCATCTTGTTCGTGCCGAAGGTTAGTGAAATCATCTGAAACACTCCCAAACATCATTTTGGGTCCAATGGACTAGAATGGATGCTTCACAACGTTAGTACCCGAAATAATGCATTTAGGCCCAAAACACAAGTTTTGCATCTTTTTACGTGCTGAAGGTTAGCGAAATGCTCTGAAACACTCCCAAACATCATTTTGGGTCCAATGGAGTAGAATGAATGCTTCACAACTTTGGTACCCCGAAATAGTGCATTCAGCCTCGAACACAAGTTTTGCATCTTGTACGTGCCGAAGGTTAGTGAAATTAATCTAAACACTCCCAAACATCATTTTGGGTCCAATGGACTAGAATGGATGCTTCACAACGTTAGTACCCCGAAATAGTGCATTTAGGCCCAAAACACAAGTTTTGCATCTTTTTACATGCTGAAGGTAGGCGAAATGCTCCGAAACACTCCCAAACATCATTTTGGGTCCAATGGACTAGAATGGATGCTTCACAACATTAGTACCCCGAAATAGTGCATTTAGGCCCAAAACACAAGTTTTGCATCTTTTTACGTGCTGAAGGTTAGCGAAATGCTCCGAAACACTCCCGAACATCATTTTGGGTCCAATGGACTAGAATGGATGCTTCACAACGTTAGTACCCGTAATAGTGCATTTAGGCCCAAAACACAAGTTTTGCATCTTTTTACGTGCTGAAGGTTAGCGAAATGCTCTGAAACACTCCCAAACATCATTTTGGGTCCAATGGACTAGAATGGATGCTTCACAACTTTGGTACCCCGAAATAGTGCATTCAGCCTCGAACACAAGTTTTGCATCTTGTACGTGCCGAAGGTTAGTGAAATCATCTGAAACACTCCCAAACATCATTTTGGGTCCAATGGACTAGAATGGATGCTTCACAACGTTAGTACCCCGAAATAGTGCATTTAGGCCCAAAACACAAGTTTTGCAACTTTTTACATGTTGAAGGTAGGCGAAATGCTCCGAAACACTCCCAAATATCATTTTGTGTCCAATGGACTAGAATGGATGCTTCACAACGTTAGTACCCCGAAATAGTGCATTTAGGCCCAAAACACAAGTTTTGCATCTTGTACGTGCCAAAGGTTAGTGAAATCATCTGAAACACTCCCAAACATCATTTTGGGTCCAATGGACTAGAATGGATGCTTCACAACGTTAGTACCCCGAAATAGTGTATTTAGGCCCAAAACACAAGTTTTGCATCTTTTTACATGCTGAAGGTAGGCGAAATGCTCCCAAACACTCCCAAACATCATTTTGGGTCCAATGGACTAGAATGGATGCTTCACAATGTTAGTACCCCGAAATAGTGCATTTAGGCCCAAAACACAAGTTTTGCATCTTTTTACATGTTGAAGGTAGGCGAAATGCTCCGAAACACTCCCAAACATCATTTTGGGTCCAATGGACTAGAATGGATGCTTCACAACGTTAGTACCCGAAATAATGCATTTAGGCCCAAAACACAAGTTTTGCATCTTTTTACGTGCTGAAGGTTAGCGAAATGCTCTGAAACACTCCCAAACATCATTTTGGGTCCAATGGACTAGAATGGATGCTTCACAACTTTGGTACCCCGAAATAGTGCATTCAGCCTCGAACACAAGTTTTGCATCTTGTACGTGCCGAAGGTTAGTGAAATCATCTGAAACACTCCCAAACATCATTTTGGGTCCAATGGACTAGAATGGATGCTTCACAACGTTAGTACCCCGAAATAGTGCATTTAGGCCCAAAACACAAGTTTTGCAACTTTTTACATGTTGAAGGTAGGCGAAATGCTCCGAAACACTCCCAAACATCATTTTGGGTCCAATGGACTAGAATGGATGCTTCACAACGTTAGTACCCCGAAATAGTGCATTTAGGCCCAAAACACAAGTTTTGCATCTTGTACGTGCCAAAGGTTAGTGAAATCATCTGAAACACTCCCAAACATCATTTTGGGTCCAATGGACTAGAATGGATGCTTCACAACGTTAGTGCCCCGAAATAGTGCATTTAGGCCCAAAACACAAGTTTTGCATCTTGTACGTGCCAAAGGTTAGTGAAATCATCTGAAACACTCCCAAACATCATTTTGGGTCCAATGGACTAGAATGGATGCTTCACAACGTTAGTACCCCGAAATAGTGTATTTAGGCCCAAAACACAAGTTTTGCATCTTTTTACATGCTGAAGGTAGGCGAAATGCTCCCAAACACTCCCAAACATCATTTTGGGTCCAATGGACTAGAATGGATGCTTCACAATGTTAGTACCCCGAAATAGTGCATTTAGGCCCAAAACACAAGTTTTGCATCTTTTTACATGTTGAAGGTAGGCGAAATGCTCCGAAACACTCCCAAACATCATTTTGGGTCCAATGGACTAGAATGGATGCTTCACAACGTTAGTACCCGAAATAATGCATTTAGGCCCAAAACACAAGTTTTGCATCTTTTTACGTGCTGAAGGTTAGCGAAATGCTCTGAAACACTCCCAAACATCATTTTGGGTCCAATGGACTAGAATGGATGCTTCACAACTTTGGTACCCCGAAATAGTGCATTCAGCCTCGAACACAAGTTTTGCATCTTGTACGTGCCGAAGGTTAGTGAAATCATCTGAAACACTCCCAAACATCATTTTGGGTCCAATGGACTAGAATGGATGCTTCACAACGTTAGTACCCCGAAATAGTGCATTTAGGCCCAAAACACAAGTTTTGCAACTTTTTACATGTTGAAGGTAGGCGAAATGCTCCGAAACACTCCCAAACATCATTTTGGGTCCAATGGACTAGAATGGATGCTTCACAACGTTAGTACCCCGAAATAGTGCATTTAGGCCCAAAACACAAGTTTTGCATCTTGTACGTGCCAAAGGTTAGTGAAATCATCTGAAACACTCCCAAACATCATTTTGGGTCCAATGGACTAGAATGGATGCTTCACAACGTTAGTACCCCGAAATAGTGCATTTAGGCCCAAAACACAAGTTTTGCATCTTGTACGTGCCAAAGGTTAGTGAAATCATCTGAAACACTCCCAAACATCATTTTGGGTCCAATGGACTAGAATGGATGCTTCACAACGTTAGTACCCCGAAATAGTGCATTTAGGTCCAAAACACAAGTTTTGCATCTTTTTACATGCTGAAGGTAGGCGAAATGCTCCCAAACACTCCCAAACATCATTTTGGGTCCAATGGACTAGAATGGATGCTTCACAACTTTGGTACCCCGAAATAGTGCATTCAGGCTCGAACACAAGTTTTGCATCTTGTACGTGCCGAAGGTTGGTGAAATCATCTGAAACACTCCCAAACATCATTTTGGGTCCAATGGACTAGAATGGATGCTTCACAACATTAGTACCCGAAATAGTGCATTTAGGCCCAAAACACAAGTTTTGCATCTTTTTACGTGCTGAAGGTTAGCGAAATACTCTGAAACACTCCCAAACATCATTTTGGGTCCAATGGACTAGAATGGATGCTTCACAACGTTAGTACCCCGAAATAGTGCATTTAGGCTCTAAACACAAGTTTTGCAACTTTTTACATGTTGAAGGTAGGCGAAATGCTCCGAAACACTCCCAAACATCATTTTGGGTCCAATGGACTAGAATGGATGCTTCACAACGTTAGTAGCCCGAAATAGTGCATTTAGGCCCAAAACACAAGTTTTGCATCTTGTACGTGCCAAAGGTTAGTGAAATCATCTGAAACACTCCCAAACATCATTTTGGGTCCAATGGACTAGAATGGATGCTTCACAACGTTAGTACCCCGAAATAGTGCATTTAGGTCCAAAACACAAGTTTTGCATCTTTTTACATGCTGAAGGTAGGCGAAATGCTCCCAAACACTCCCAAACATCATTTTGGGTCCAATGGACTAGAATGGATGCTTCACAACGTTAGTACCCCGAAATAGTGCATTTAGGCCCAAAACACAAGTTTTGCATCTTTTTACATGTTGAAGGTAGGCGAAATGCTCCGAAACACTCCCAAACATCATTTTGGGTCCAATGGACTAGAATGGATGCTTCACAACGTTAGTACCCGAAATAATGCATTTAGGCCCAAAACACAAGTTTTGCATCTTTTTACGTGCTGAAGGTTAGCGAAATGCTCTGAAACACTCCCAAACATCATTTTGGGTCCAATGGACTAGAATGGATGCTTCACAACTTTGGTACCCCGAAATAGTGCATTCAGCCTCGAACACAAGTTTTGCATCTTGTACGTGCCGAAGGTTACTGAAATCATCTGAAACACTCCCAAACATCATTTTGGGTCCAATGGACTAGAATGGATGCTTCACAACGTTAGTACCCCGAAATAGTGCATTTAGGCACAAAACACAAGTTTTGCAACTTTTTACATGTTGAAGGTAGGCGAAATGCTCCGAAACACTCCCAAACATCATTTTGGGTCCAATGGACTAGAATGGATGCTTCACAACGTTAGTACCCCGAAATAGTGCATTTAGGCCCAAAACACAAGTTTTGCATCTTGTACGTGCCAAAGGTTAGTGAAATCATCTGAAACACTCCCAAACATCATTTTGGGTCCAATGGACTAGAATGGATGCTTCACAACGTTAGTGCCCCGAAATAGTGCATTTAGGCCCAAAACACAAGTTTTGCATCTTGTACGTGCCAAAGGTTAGTGAAATCATCTGAAACACTCCCAAACATCATTTTGGGTCCAATGGACTAGAATGGATGCTTCACAACGTTAGTACCCCGAAATAGTGTATTTAGGCCCAAAACACAAGTTTTGCATCTTTTTACATGCTGAAGGTAGGCGAAATGCTCCCAAACACTCCCAAACATCATTTTGGGTCCAATGGACTAGAATGGATGCTTCACAATGTTAGTACCCCGAAATAGTGCATTTAGGCCCAAAACACAAGTTTTGCATCTTTTTACATGTTGAAGGTAGGCGAAATGCTCCGAAACACTCCCAAACATCATTTTGGGTCCAATGGACTAGAATGGATGCTTCACAACGTTAGTACCCGAAATAATGCATTTAGGCCCAAAACACAAGTTTTGCATCTTTTTACGTGCTGAAGGTTAGCGAAATGCTCTGAAACACTCCCAAACATCATTTTGGGTCCAATGGACTAGAATGGATGCTTCACAACTTTGGTACCCCGAAATAGTGCATTCAGCCTCGAACACAAGTTTTGCATCTTGTACGTGCCGAAGGTTAGTGAAATCATCTGAAACACTCCCAAACATCATTTTGGGTCCAATGGACTAGAATGGATGCTTCACAACGTTAGTACCCCGAAATAGTGCATTTAGGCCCAAAACACAAGTTTTGCAACTTTTTACATGTTGAAGGTAGGCGAAATGCTCCGAAACACTCCCAAACATCATTTTGGGTCCAATGGACTAGAATGGATGCTTCACAACGTTAGTACCCCGAAATAGTGCATTTAGGCCCAAAACACAAGTTTTGCATCTTGTACGTGCCAAAGGTTAGTGAAATCATCTGAAACACTCCCAAACATCATTTTGGGTCCAATGGACTAGAATGGATGCTTCACAACGTTAGTACCCCGAAATAGTGCATTTAGGCCCAAAACACAAGTTTTGCATCTTGTACGTGCCAAAGGTTAGTGAAATCATCTGAAACACTCCCAAACATCATTTTGGGTCCAATGGACTAGAATGGATGCTTCACAACGTTAGTACCCCGAAATAGTGCATTTAGGTCCAAAACACAAGTTTTGCATCTTTTTACATGCTGAAGGTAGGCGAAATGCTCCCAAACACTCCCAAACATCATTTTGGGTCCAATGGACTAGAATGGATGCTTCACAACTTTGGTACCCCGAAATAGTGCATTCAGGCTCGAACACAAGTTTTGCATCTTGTACGTGCCGAAGGTTGGTGAAATCATCTGAAACACTCCCAAACATCATTTTGGGTCCAATGGACTAGAATGGATGCTTCACAACATTAGTACCCGAAATAGTGCATTTAGGCCCAAAACACAAGTTTTGCATCTTTTTACGTGCTGAAGGTTAGCGAAATACTCTGAAACACTCCCAAACATCATTTTGGGTCCAATGGACTAGAATGGATGCTTCACAACGTTAGTACCCCGAAATAGTGCATTTAGGCTCTAAACACAAGTTTTGCAACTTTTTACATGTTGAAGGTAGGCGAAATGCTCCGAAACACTCCCAAACATCATTTTGGGTCCAATGGACTAGAATGGATGCTTCACAACGTTAGTACCCCGAAATAGTGCATTTAGGCCCAAAACACAAGTTTTGCATCTTGTACGTGCCAAAGGTTAGTGAAATCATCTGAAACACTCCCAAACATCATTTTGGGTCCAATGGACTAGAATGGATGCTTCACAACGTTAGTACCCCGAAATAGTGCATTTAGGTCCAAAACACAAGTTTTGCATCTTTTTACATGCTGAAGGTAGGCGAAATGCTCCCAAACACTCCCAAACATCATTTTGGGTCCAATGGACTAGAATGGATGCTTCACAACGTTAGTACCCCGAAATAGTGCATTTAGGCCCAAAACACAAGTTTTGCATCTTTTTACATGTTGAAGGTAGGCGAAATGCTCCGAAACACTCCCAAACATCATTTTGGGTCCAATGGACTAGAATGGATGCTTCACAACGTTAGTACCCGAAATAATGCATTTAGGCCCAAAACACAAGTTTTGCATCTTTTTACGTGCTGAAGGTTAGCGAAATGCTCTGAAACACTCCCAAACATCATTTTGGGTCCAATGGACTAGAATGGATGCTTCACAACTTTGGTACCCCGAAATAGTGCATTCAGCCTCGAACACAAGTTTTGCATCTTGTACGTGCCGAAGGTTACTGAAATCATCTGAAACACTCCCAAACATCATTTTGGGTCCAATGGACTAGAATGGATGCTTCACAACGTTAGTACCCCGAAATAGTGCATTTAGGCACAAAACACAAGTTTTGCAACTTTTTACATGTTGAAGGTAGGCGAAATGCTCCGAAACACTCCCAAACATCATTTTGGGTCCAATGGACTAGAATGGATGCTTCACAACGTTAGTACCCCGAAATAGTGCATTTAGGCCCAAAACACAAGTTTTGCATCTTGTACGTGCCAAAGGTTAGTGAAATCATCTGAAACACTCCCAAACATCATTTTGGGTCCAATGGACTAGAATGGATGCTTCACAACGTTAGTACCCCGAAATAGTGCATTTAGGCCCAAAACACAAGTTTTGCATCTTTTTACATGCTGAAGGTAGGCGAAATGCTCCCAAACACTCCCAAACATCATTTTGGGTCCAATGGACTAGAATGGATGCTTCACAACGTTGGTACCCCGAAATAGTGCATTTAGGCCCAAAACACAAGTTTTGCATCTTTTTACATGTTGAAGGTAGGCGAAATGCTACGAAACACTCCCAAACATCATTTTGGGTCCAATGGACTAGAATGGATGCTTCACAACTTTGGTACCCCGAAATAGTGCATTCAGGCTCGAACACAAGTTTTGCATCTTGTACGTGCCGAAGGTTGGTGAAATCATCTGAAACACTCCCAAACATCATTTTGGGTCCAATGGACTAGAATGGATGCTTCACAACGTTAGTACCCCGAAATAGTGCATTTAGGCCCAAACCACAAGTTTTGCATCTTGTACGTGCCAAAGGTTAGTGAAATCATCTGAAACACTCCCAAACATCATTTTGGGTCCAATGGACTAGAATGGATGCTTCACAACGTTAGTACCCCGAAATAGTGCATTTAGGCCCAAAACACAAGTTTTGCATCTTTTTACATGCTGAAGGTAGGCGAAATGCTCCGAAACACTCCCAAACATCATTTTGGGTCCAATGGACTAGAATGGATGCTTCACAACGTAAGTACCCCGAAATAGTGCATTTAGGCCCAAAACACAAGTTTTGCATCTTTTTACGTGCTGAAGGTTAGCGAAATGCTCCGAAACACTCCCGAACATCATTTTGGGTCCAATGGACTAGAATGCATGCTTCACAACTTTGGTACTCTGAAATAGTGCATTCCGGCTCGAACACAAGTTTAGCATCTTGTACGTGCCGAAGGTTAGTGAAATCATCTGAAACACTCCCAAACATCATTTTGGGTCCAATGGACTAGAATGGATGCTTCACAACGTTAGTACCCGAAATAGTGCATTTAGGCCCAAAACACAAGTTTTGCATCTTTTTACGTGCTGAAGGTTAGCGAAATGCTCTGAAACACTCCCAAACATCATTTTGGGTCCAATGGACTAGAATGGATGCTTCACAACTTTGGTACCCCGAAATAGTGCATTCAGCCTCGAACACAAGTTTTGCATCTTGTACGTGCCGAAGGTTAGTGAAAACATCTGAAACACTCCCAAACATCATTTTGGGTCCAATGGACTAGAATGGATGCTTCACAACGTTAGTACCCCAAAATAGAGCATTTAGGCCCAAAACACAAGTTTTGCATCTTTTTACATGTTGAAGGTAGGCGAAATGCTCCGAAACACTCCCAAACATCATTTTGGGTCCAATGGACTAGAATGGATGCTTCACAACGTTAGTACCCCGAAATAGTGCATTTAGGCCCAAAACACAAGTTTTGCATCTTCTTACATGCTGAAGGTACGCGAAATGCTCCGAAACACTCCCAAACATCATTTTGGGTCCAATGTACTAGAATGGATGCTTCACAACGTTAGTACCCCGAAATAGTGCATTTAGGCCCAAAACACAAGTTTTGCATCTTTTTACGTGCTGAAGGTTAGCGAAATGCTCCGAAACACTCCCGAACATCATTTTGGGTCCAATGGACTAGAATGCATGCTTCACAACTTTGGTACTCTGAAATAGTGCATTCCGGCTCGAACACAAGTTTAGCATCTTGTACGTGCCGAAGGTTAGTGAAATCATCTGAAACACTCCCAAACATCATTTTGGGTCCAATGGACTAGAATGGATGCTTCACAACGTTAGTACCCCGAAATAGTGCATTTAGGCCCAAAACACAAGTTTTGCATCTTTTTACATGCTGAAGGTAGGCGAAATGCTCCGAAACACTCCCAAACATCATTTTGGGTCCAATGGACTAGAATGGATGCTTCACAACGTTAGTACCCCGAAATAGTGCATTTAGGCCCAAAACACAAGTTTTGCATCTTTTTACGTGCTGAAGGTTAGCGAAATGCTCCGAAACACTCCCGAACATCATTTTGGGTCCAATGGACTAGAATGCATGCTTCACAACTTTGGTACTCTGAAATAGTGCATTCCGGCTCGAACACAAGTTTAGCATCTTGTACGTGCCGAAGGTTAGTGAAATCATCTGAAACACTCCCAAACATCATTTTTGGTCCAATGGACTAGAATGGATGCTTCACAACGTTAGTACCCGAAATAGTGCATTTAGGCCCAAAACACAAGTTTTGCATCTTTTTACGTGCTGAAGGTTAGCGAAATGCTCTGAAACACTCCCAAACATCATTTTGGGTCCAATGGACTAGAATGGATGCTTCACAACTTTGGTACCCCGAAATAGTGCATTCAGCCTCGAACACAAGTTTTGCATCTTGTACGTGCCGAAGGTTAGTGAAAACATCTGAAACACTCCCAAACATCATTTTGGGTCCAATGGACTAGAATGGATGCTTCACAACGTTAGTACCCCGAAATAGAGCATTTAGGCCCAAAACACAAGTTTTGCATCTTTTTACATGTTGAAGGTAGGCGAAATGCTCTGTAACACTCCCAAACATCATTTTGGGTCCAATGGACTAGAATGGATGCTTCACAACGTTAGTACCCCGAAATAGTGCATTTAGGCCCAAAACACAAGTTTTGCATCTTTTTACATGCTGAAGGTAGGCGAAATGCTCCGAAACACTCCCAAACATCATTTTGGGTCCAATGGACTAGAATGGATGCTTCACAACGTTAGTACCCCGAAATAGTGCATTTAGGTCCAAAACACAAGTTTTGCATCTTTTTACATGCTGAAGGTAGGCGAAATGCTCCCAAACACTCCCAAACATCATTTTGGGTCCAATGGACTAGAATGGATGCTTCACAACGTTAGTACCCCGAAATAGTGCATTTAGGCCCAAAACACAAGTTTTGCATCTTTTTACATGTTGAAGGTAGGCGAAATGCTCCGAAACACTCCCAAACATCATTTTGGGTCCAATGGACTAGAATGGATGCTTCACAACGTTAGTACCCGAAATAATGCATTTAGGCCCAAAACACAAGTTTTGCATCTTTTTACGTGCTGAAGGTTAGCGAAATGCTCTGAAACACTCCCAAACATCATTTTGGGTCCAATGGACTAGAATGGATGCTTCACAACTTTGGTACCCCGAAATAGTGCATTCAGCCTCGAACACAAGTTTTGCATCTTGTACGTGCCGAAGGTTAGTGAAATCATCTGAAACACTCCCAAACATCATTTTGGGTCCAATGGACTAGAATGGATGCTTCACAACGTTAGTACCCCGAAATAGTGCATTTAGGCACAAAACACAAGTTTTGCAACTTTTTACATGTTGAAGGTAGGCGAAATGCTCCGAAACACTCCCAAACATCATTTTGGGTCCAATGGACTAGAATGGATGCTTCACAACGTTAGTACCCCGAAATAGTGCATTTAGGCCCAAAACACAAGTTTTGCATCTTGTACGTGCCAAAGGTTAGTGAAATCATCTGAAACACTCCCAAACATCATTTTGGGTCCAATGGACTAGAATGGATGCTTCACAACGTTAGTACCCCGAAATAGTGCATTTAGGCCTAAAACACAAGTTTTGCATCTTTTTACATGCTGAAGGTAGGCGAAATGCTCCCAAACACTCCCAAACATCATTTTGGGTCCAATGGACTAGAATGGATGCTTCACAACGTTGGTACCCCGAAATAGTGCATTTAGGCCCAAAACACAAGTTTTGCATCTTTTTACATGTTGAAGGTAGGCGAAATGCTCCGAAACACTCCCAAACATCATTTTGGGTCCAATGGACTAGAATGGATGCTTCACAACTTTGGTACCCCGAAATAGTGCATTCAGGCTCGAACACAAGTTTTGCATCTTGTACGTGCCGAAGGTTGGTGAAATCATCTGAAACACTCCCAAACATCATTTTGGGTCCAATGGACTAGAATGGATGCTTCACAACGTTAGTACCCCGAAATAGTGCATTTAGGCCCAAACCACAAGTTTTGCATCTTGTACGTGCCAAAGGTTAGTGAAATCATCTGAAACACTCCCAAACATCATTTTGGGTCCAATGGACTAGAATGGATGCTTCACAACGTTAGTACCCCGAAATAGTGCATTTAGGCCCAAAACACAAGTTTTGCATCTTTTTACATGCTGAAGGTAGGCGAAATGCTCCGAAACACTCCCAAACATCATTTTGGGTCCAATGGACTAGAATGGATGCTTCACAACGTAAGTACCCCGAAATAGTGCATTTAGGCCCAAAACACAAGTTTTGCATCTTTTTACGTGCTGAAGGTTAGCGAAATGCTCCGAAACACTCCCGAACATCATTTTGGGTCCAATGGACTAGAATGCATGCTTCACAACTTTGGTACTCTGAAATAGTGCATTCCGGCTCGAACACAAGGTTAGCATCTTGTACGTGCCGAAGGTTAGTGAAATCATCTGAAACACTCCCAAACATCATTTTGGGTCCAATGGACTAGAATGGATGCTTCACAACGTTAGTACCCGAAATAGTGCATTTAGGCCCAAAACACAAGTTTTGCATCTTTTTACGTGCTGAAGGTTAGCGAAATGCTCTGAAACACTCCCAAACATCATTTTGGGTCCAATGGACTAGAATGGATGCTTCACAACTTTGGTACCCCGAAATAGTGCATTCAGCCTCGAACACAAGTTTTGCATCTTGTACGTGCCGAAGGTTAGTGAAATCATCTGAAACACTCCCAAACATCATTTTGGGTCCAATGGACTAGAATGGATGCTTCACAACGTTAGTACCCCAAAATAGAGCATTTAGGCCCAAAACACAAGTTTTGCATCTTTTTACATGTTGAAGGTAGGCGAAATGCTCCGAAACACTCCCAAACATCATTTTGGGTCCAATGGACTAGAATGGATGCTTCACAAAGTTAGTACCCCGAAATAGTGCATTTAGGCCCAAAACACAAGTTTTGCATCTTTTTACATGCTGAAGGTACGCGAAATGCTCCGAAACACTCCCAAACATCATTTTGGGTCCAATGTACTAGAATGGATGCTTCACAACGTTAGTACCCCGAAATAGTGCATTTAGGCCCAAAACACAAGTTTTGCATCTTTTTACGTGCTGAAGGTTAGCGAAATGCTCCGAAACACTCCCGAACATCATTTTGGGTCCAATGGACTAGAATGGATGCTTCACAACTTTGGTACTCTGAAATAGTGCATTCCGGCTCGAACACAAGTTTAGCATCTTGTACGTGCCGAAGGTTAGTGAAATCATCTGAAACACTCCCAAACATCATTTTGGGTCCAATGGACTAGAATGGATGCTTCACAACGTTAGTACCCCGAAATAGTGCATTTAGGCCCAAAACACAAGTTTTGCATCTTTTTACATGCTGAAGGTAGGCGAAATGCTCCGAAACACTCCCAAACATCATTTTGGGTCCAATGGACTAGAATGGATGCTTCACAACGTTAGTACCCCGAAATAGTGCATTTAGGCCCAAAACACAAGTTTTGCATCTTTTTACGTGCTGAAGGTTAGCGAAATGCTCCGAAACACTCCCGAACATCATTTTGGGTCCAATGGACTAGAATGGATGCTTCACAACTTTGGTACTCTGAAATAGTGCATTCAGGCTCGAACACAAGTTTAGCATCTTGTACGTGCCGAAGGTTAGTGAAATCATCTGAAACACTCCCAAACATCATTTTGGGTCCAATGGACTAGAATGGATGCTTCACAACGTTAGTACCCGAAATAGTGCATTTAGGCCCAAAACACAAGTTTTGCATCTTTTTACGTGCTGAAGGTTAGCGAAATGCTCTGAAACACTCCCAAACATCATTTTGGGTCCAATGGACTAGAATGGATGCTTCACAACTTTGGTACCCCGAAATAGTGCATTCAGCCTCGAACACAAGTTTTGCATCTTGTACGTGCCGAAGGTTAGTGAAATCATCTGAAACACTCCCAAACATCATTTTGGGTCCAATGGACTAGAATGGATGCTTCACAACGTTAGTACCCCGAAATAGTGCATTTAGGCCCAAAACACAAGTTTTGCATCTTGTACGTGCCAAAGGTTAGTGAAATCATCTGAAACACTCCCAAACATCATTTTGGGTCCAATGGACTAGAATGGATGCTTCACAACGTTAGTACCCCGAAATAGTGCATTTAGGCCCAAAACACAAGTTTTGCATCTTTTTACATGCTGAAGGTAGGCGAAATGCTCCGAAACACTCCCAAACATCATTTTGGGTCCAATGGACTAGAATGGATGCTTCACAACGTTAGTACCCCGAAATAGTGCATTTAGGCCCAAAACACAAGTTTTGCATCTTTTTACGTGCTGAAGGTTAGCGAAATGCTCCGAAACACTCCCGAACATCATTTTGGGTCCAATGGACTAGAATGGATGCTTCACAACTCTGGTACTCTGAAATAGTGCATTCCGGCTCGAACACAAGTTTAGCATCTTGTACGTGCCGAAGGTTAGTGAAATCATCTGAAACACTCCCAAACATCATTTTGGGTCCAATGGACTAGAATGGATGCTTCACAACGTTAGTACCCGAAATAGTGCATTTAGGCCCAAAACACAAGTTTTGCATATTTTTACGTGTTGAAGGTTAGCGAAATGCTCTGAAACACTCCCAAACATCATTTTGGGTCCAATGGACTAGAATGGATGCTTCACAACTTTGGTACCCCGAAATAGTGCATTCAGCCTCGAACACAATTTTGCATCTTGTACGTGCCGAAGGTTAGTGAAAACATCTGAAACACTCCCAAACATCATTTTGGGTCCAATGGACTAGAATGGATGCTTCACAACGTTAGTACCCCGAAATAGAGCATTTAGGCCCAAAACACAAGTTTTGCATCTTTTTACATGTTGAAGGTAGGCGAAATGCTCCGAAACACTCCCAAACATCATTTTGGGTCCAATGGACTAGAATGGATGCTTCACAACGTTAGTACCCCGAAATAGTGCATTTAGGCCCAAAACACAAGCTTTGCATCTTGTACGTGCCAAAGGTTAGTGAAATCATCTGAAACACTCCCAAACATCATTTTGGGTCCAATGGACTAGAATGGATGCTTCACAACGTTAGTACCCCGAAATAGTGCATTTAGGCCCAAAACACAAGTTTTGCATCTTTTTACATGCGGAAGGTAGGCGAAATGCTCCGAAACACTCCCAAACATCATTTTGGGTCCAATGGACTAGAATGGATGCTTCAGAACTTTGGTACCCCGAAATAGTGCAGTTAGGCCCGAAACACAAGTTTTGCATCTTTTTACATGCGGAAGGTAGGCGAAATGCTCCGAAACACTCCCAAACATCATTTTGGGTCCAATGGACTAGAATGGATGCTTCACAACGTTAGTACCCCGAAATAGTGCATTTAGGCCCAAAACACAAGTTTTGCATCTTTTTACGTGCTGAAGGTTAGCGAAATGCTCCGAAACACTCCCGAACATCATTTTGGGTCCAATGGACTAGAATGCATGCTTCACAACTTTGGTACTCTGAAATAGTGCATTCCGGCTCGAACACAAGTTTAGCATCTTGTACGTGCCGAAGGTTAGTGAAATCATCTGAAACACTCCCAAACATCATTTTGGGTCCAATGGACTAGAATGGATGCTTCACAACGTTAGTACCCGAAATAGTGCATTTAGGCCCAAAACACAAGTTTTGCATCTTTTTACGTGCTGAAGGTTAGCGAAATGCTCTGAAACACTCCCAAACATCATTTTGGGTCCAATGGACTAGAATGGATGCTTCACAACTTTGGTACCCCGAAATAGTGCATTCAGCCTCGAACACAAGTTTTGCATCTTGTACGTGCCGAAGGTTAGTGAAATCATCTGAAACACTCCCAAACATCATTTTGGGTCCAATGGACTAGAATGGATGCTTCACAACGTTAGTACCCCGAAATAGAGCATTTAGGCCCAAAACACAAGTTTTGCATCTTTTTACATGTTGAAGGTAGGCGAAATGCTCCGAAACACTCCCAAACATCATTTTGGGTCCAATGGACTAGAATGGATGCTTCACAACGTTAGTACCCCGAAATAGTGCATTTAGGCCCAAAACACAAGTTTTGCATCTTGTACATGCCAAAGGTTAGTGAAATCATCTGAAACACTCCCAAACATCATTTTGGGTCCAATGGACTAGAATGGATGCTTCACAACGTTAGTACCCCGAAATAGTGCATTTAGGCCCAAAACACAAGTTTTGCATCTTTTTACATGCTGAAGGTAGGCGAAATGCTCCGAAACACTCCCAAACATCATTTTGGGTCCAATGGACTAGAATGGATGCTTCACAACGTTAGTACCCCGAAATAGTGCATTTAGGCCCAAAACACAAGTTTTGCATCTTTTTACGTGCTGAAGGTTAGCGAAATGCTCCGAAACACTCCCGAACATCATTTTGGGTCCAATGGACTAGAATGCATGCTTCACAACTTTGGTACTCTGAAATAGTGCATTCCGGCTCGAACACAAGTTTAGCATCTTGTACGTGCCGAAGGTTAGTGAAATCATCTGAAACACTCCCAAACATCATTTTGGGTCCAATGGACTAGAATGGATGCTTCACAACGTTAGTACCCGAAATAGTGCATTTAGGCCCAAAACACAAGTTTTGCATCTTTTTACGTGCTGAAGGTTAGCGAAATGCTCTGAAACACTCCCAAACATCATTTTGGGTCCAATGGACTAGAATGGATGCTTCACAACTTTGGTACCCCGAAATAGTGCATTCAGCCTCGAACACAAGTTTTGCATCTTGTACGTGCCGAAGGTTAGTGAAAACATCTGAAACACTCCCAAACATCATTTTGGGTCCAATGGACTAGAATGGATGCTTCACAACGTTAGTACCCCGAAATAGAGCATTTAGGCCCAAAACACAAGTTTTGCATCTTTTTACATGTTGAAGGTAGGCGAAATGCTCCGAAACACTCCCAAACATCATTTTGGGTCCAATGGACTAGAATGGATGCTTCACAACGTTAGTACCCCGAAATAGTGCATTTAGGCCCAAAACACAAGTTTTGCATCTTTTTACATGCTGAAGGTAGGCGAAATGCTCCGAAACACTCCCAAACATCATTTTGGGTCCAATGGACTAGAATGGATGCTTCACAACGTTAGTACCCCGAAATAGTGCATTTAGGCCCAAAACACAAGTTTTGCATCTTTTTACGTGCTGAAGGTTAGCGAAATGCTCCGAAACACTCCCGAACATCATTTTGGGTCCAATGGACTAGAATGCATGCTTCACAACTTTGGTACTCTGAAATAGTGCATTCCGGCTCGAACACAAGTTTAGCATCTTGTACGTGCCGAAGGTTAGTGAAATCATCTGAAACACTCCCAAACATCATTTTGGGTCCAATGGACTAGAATGGATGCTTCACAACGTTAGTACCCCGAAATAGTGCATTTAGGCCCAAAACACAAGTTTTGCATCTTTTTACATGCTGAAGGTAGGCGAAATGCTCCGAAACACTCCCAAACATCATTTTGGGTCCAATGGACTAGAATGGATGCTTCACAACGTTAGTACCCCGAAATAGTGCATTTAGGCCCAAAACACAAGTTTTGCATCTTTTTACATGCTGAAGGTAGGCGAAATGCTCCGAAACACTCCCAAACATCATTTTGGGTCCAATGGACTAGAATGGATGCTTCACAACGTTAGTACCCCGAAATAGTGCATTTAGGCCCAAAACACAAGTTTTGCATCTTTTTACGTGCTGAAGGTTAGCGAAATGCTCCGAAACACTCCCGAACATCATTTTGGGTCCAATGGACTAGAATGCATGCTTCACAACTTTGGTACTCTGAAATAGTGCATTCCGGCTCGAACACAAGTTTAGCATCTTGTACGTGCCGAAGGTTAGTGAAATCATCTGAAACACTCCCAAACATCATTTTGGGTCCAATGGACTAGAATGGATGCTTCACAACGTTAGTACCCCGAAATAGTGCATTTAGGCCCAAAACACAAGTTTTGCATCTTTTTACATGCTGAAGGTAGGCGAAATGCTCCGAAACACTCCCAAACATCATTTTGGGTCCAATGGACTAGAATGGATGCTTCACAACGTTAGTACCCCGAAATAGTGCATTTAGGCCCAAAACACAAGTTTTGCATCTTTTTACGTGCTGAAGGTTAGCGAAATGCTCCGAAACACTCCCGAACATCATTTTGGGTCCAATGGACTAGAATGCATGCTTCACAACTTTGGTACTCTGAAATAGTGCATTCCGGCTCGAACACAAGTTTAGCATCTTGTACGTGCCGAAGGTTAGTGAAATCATCTGAAACACTCCCAAACATCATTTTGGGTCCAATGGACTAGAATGGATGCTTCACAACGTTAGTACCCGAAATAGTGCATTTAGGCCCAAAACACAAGTTTTGCATCTTTTTACGTGCTGAAGGTTAGCGAAATGCTCTGAAACACTCCCAAACATCATTTTGGGTCCAATGGACTAGAATGGATGCTTCACAACTTTGGTACCCCGAAATAGTGCATTCAGCCTCGAACACAAGTTTTGCATCTTGTACGTGCCGAAGGTTAGTGAAAACATCTGAAACACTCCCAAACATCATTTTGGGTCCAATGGACTAGAATGGATGCTTCACAACGTTAGTACCCCGAAATAGAGCATTTAGGCCCAAAACACAAGTTTTGCATCTTTTTACATGTTGAAGGTAGGCGAAATGCTCTGTAACACTCCCAAACATCATTTTGGGTCCAATGGACTAGAATGGATGCTTCACAACGTTAGTACCCCGAAATAGTGCATTTAGGCCCAAAACACAAGTTTTGCATCTTTTTACATGCTGAAGGTAGGCGAAATGCTCCGAAACACTCCCAAACATCATTTTGGGTCCAATGGACTAGAATGGATGCTTCACAACGTTAGTACCCCGAAATAGTGCATTTAGGCCCAAAACACAAGTTTTGCATCTTTTTACGTGCTGAAGGTTAGCGAAATGCTCCGAAACACTCCCGAACATCATTTTGGGTCCAATGGACTAGAATGCATGCTTCACAACTTTGGTACTCTGAAATAGTGCATTCCGGCTCGAACACAAGTTTAGCATCTTGTACGTGCCGAAGGTTAGTGAAATCATCTGAAACACTCCCAAACATCATTTTGGGTCCAATGGACTAGAATGGATGCTTCACAACGTTAGTACCCGAAATAGTGCATTTAGGCCCAAAACACAAGTTTTGCATCTTTTTACGTGCTGAAGGTTAGCGAAATGCTCTGAAACACTCCCAAACATCATTTTGGGTCCAATGGACTAGAATGGATGCTTCACAACTTTGGTACCCCGAAATAGTGCATTCAGCCTCGAACACAATTTTGCATCTTGTACGTGCCGAAGGTTAGTGAAAACATCTGAAACACTCCCAAACATCATTTTGGGTCCAATGGACTAGAATGGATGCTTCACAACGTTAGTACCCCGAAATAGTGCATTTAGGCCCAAAACACAAGTTTTGCATCTTTTTACATGTTGAAGGTAGGCGAAATGCTCCGAAACACTCCCAAACATCATTTTGGGTCCAATGGACTAGAATGGATGCTTCACAACGTTAGTACCCCGAAATAGTGCATTTAGGCCCAAAACACAAGTTTTGCATCTTGTACGTGCCGAAGGTTAGTGAAATCATCTGAAACACTCCCAAACATCATTTTGGGTCCAATGGACTAGAATGGATGCTTCACAACGTTAGTACCCCGAAATAGTGCATTTAGGCCCAAAACACAAGTTTTGCATCTTTTTACATGCTGAAGGTAGGCGAAATGCTCCGAAACACTCCCAAACATCATTTTGGGTCCAATGGACTAGAATGGATGCTTCACAACGTTAGTACCCCGAAATAGTGCATTTAGGCCCAAAACACAAGTTTTGCATCTTTTTACATGCTGAAGGTAGGCGAAATGCTCCGAAACACTCCCAAACATCATTTTGGGTCCAATGGACTAGAATGGATGCTTCACAACGTTAGTACCCCGAAATAGTGCATTTAGGCCCAAAACACAAGTTTTGCATCTTTTTACGTGCTGAAGGTTAGCGAAATGCTCCGAAACACTCCCGAACATCATTTTGGGTCCAAAGGACTAGAATGCATGCTTCACAACTCTGGTACTCTGAAATAGTGCATTCCGGCTCGAACACAAGTTTAGCATCTTGTACGTGCCGAAGGTTAGTGAAATCATCTGAAACACTCCCAAACATCATTTTGGGTCCAATGGACTAGAATGGATGCTTCACAACGTTAGTACCCGAAATAGTGCATTTAGGCCCAAAACACAAGTTTTGCATCTTTTTACGTGCTGAAGGTTAGCGAAATGCTCTGAAACACTCCCAAACATCATTTTGGGTCCAATGGACTAGAATGGATGCTTCACAACTTTGGTACCCCGAAATAGTGCATTCAGCCTCGAACACAAGTTTTGCATCTTGTACGTGCCGAAGGTTAGTGAAATCATCTGAAACACTCCCAAACATCATTTTGGGTCCAATGGACTAGAATGGATGCTTCACAACGTTAGTACCCCGAAATAGTGCATTTAGGCCCAAAACACAAGTTTTGCATCTTTTTACATGTTGAAGGTAGGCGAAATGCTCCGAAACACTCCCAAACATCATTTTGGGTCCAATGGACTAGAATGGATGCTTCACAACGTTAGTACCCCGAAATAGTGCATTTAGGCCCAAAACACAAGTTTTGCATCTTGTACATGCCAAAGGTTAGTGAAATCATCTGAAACACTCCCAAACATCATTTTGGGTCCAATGGACTAGAATGGATGCTTCACAACGTTAGTACCCCGAAATAGTGCATTTAGGCCCAAAACACAAGTTTTGCATCTTTTTACATGCTGAAGGTAGGCGAAATGCTCCGAAACACTCCCAAACATCATTTTGGGTCCAATGGACTAGAATGGATGCTTCACAACGTTAGTACCCCGAAATAGTGCATTTAGGCCCAAAACACAAGTTTTGCATCTTTTTACGTGCTGAAGGTTAGCGAAATGCTCTGAAACACTCCCAAACATCATTTTGGGTCCAATGGACTAGAATGGATGCTTCACAACTTTGGTACCCCGAAATAGTGCATTCAGCCTCGAACACAAGTTTTGCATCTTGTACGTGCCGAAGGTTAGTGAAATCATCTGAAACACTCCCAAACATCATTTTGGGTCCAATGGACTAGAATGGATGCTTCACAACGTTAGTACCCGAAATAGTGCATTTAGGCCCAAAACACAAGTTTTGCATCTTTTTACGTGCTGAAGGTTAGCGAAATGCTCTGAAACACTCCCAAACATCATTTTGGGTCCAATGGACTAGAATGGATGCTTCACAACTTTGGTACCCCGAAATAGTGCATTCAGCCTCGAACACAAGTTTTGCATCTTGTACGTGCCGAAGGTTAGTGAAATCATCTGAAACACTCCCAAACATCATTTTGGGTCCAATGGACTAGAATGGATGCTTCACAACGTTAGTACCCCGAAATAGTGCATTTAGGCCCAAAACACAAGTTTTGCATCTTGTACGTGCCGAAGGTTAGTGAAATCATCAGAAACACTCCCAAACATCATTTTGGGTCCAATGGACTAGAATGGATGCTTCACAATGTTAGTACCCCGAAATAGTGCATTTAGGCCCAAAACACAAGTTTTGCATCTTGTACGTGCCAAAGGTTAGTGAAATCATCTGAAACACTCCCAAACATCATTTTGGGTCCAATGGACTAGAATGGATGCTTCACAACGTTAGTACCCCGAAATAGTGCATTTAGGCCCAAAACACAAGTTTTGCATCTTTTTACATGTTGAAGGTAGGCGAAATGCTCCGAAACACTCCCAAACATCATTTTGGGTCCAATGGACTAGAATGGATGCTTCACAACTTTGGTACCCCGAAATAGTGCATTCAGCCTCGAACACAAGTTTTGCATCTTGTACGTGCCGAAGGTTAGTGAAATCATCTGAAACACTCCCAAACATCATTTTGGGTCCAATGGACTAGAATGGATGCTTCACAACGTTAGTACCCCGAAATAGTGCATTTAGGCCCAAAACACAAGTTTTGCATATTTTTCCGTGCTGAAGGTTAGCGAAATGCTCCGAAACACTCCCAAACATCATTTTGGGTCCAATGGACTAGAATGGATGCTTCACAACTTTGGTACCCCGAAATAGTGCATTCAGGCTCGAACACAAGTTTTGCATCTTGTACGTGCCGAAGGTTAGTGAAATCATCTGAAACACTCCCAAACATCATTTTGGGTCCAATGGACTAGAATGGATGCTTCACAACGTTAGTACCCCGAAATAGTGCATTTAGGCCCAAAACACAAGTTTTGCATCTTTTTACGTGCTGAAGGTTAGCGAAATGCTCCGAAACACTCCCAAACATCATTTTGGGTCCAATGGACTAGAATGGATGCTTCACAACGTTAGTACCCCGAAATAGTGCATTTAGGCCCAAAACACAAGTTTTGCATCTTTTTACGTGCTGAAGGTTAGCGAAATGCTTCGAAACACTCCCAAACATCATTTTGGGTCCAATGGACTAGAATGGATGCTTCACAACGTTGGTACCCCGAAATAGTGCATTCAGGCTCGAACACAAGTTTTGCATCTTGTACGTGCCGAAGGTTAGTGAAATCATCTGAAACACTCCCAAACATCATTTTGGGTCCAATGGACTAGAATGGATGCTTCACAACGTTAGTACCCGAAATAGTGCATTTAGGCCCAAAACACAAGTTTTGCATCTTTTTACGTGCTGAAGGTTAGCGAAATGCTCTGAAACACTCCCAAACATCATTTTGGGTCCAATGGACTAGAATGGATGCTTCACAACTTTGGTACCCCGAAATAGTGCATTCAGCCTCGAACACAAGTTTTGCATCTTGTACGTGCCGAAGGTTAGTGAAATCATCTGAAACACTCCCAAACATCATTTTGCGTCCAATGGACTAGAATGGATGCTTCACAACGTTAGTACCCCGAAATAGTGCATTTAGGCCCAAAACACAAGTTTTGCATCTTTTTACATGCTGAAGGTAGGCGAAATGCTCCGAAACACTCCCAAACATCATTTTGGGTCCAATGGACTAGAATGGATGCTTCACAACGTTAGTACCCCGAAATAGTGCATTTAGGCCCAAAACACAAGTTTTGCATCTTTTTACGTGCTGAAGGTTAGCGAAATGCTCCGAAACACTCCCGAACATCATTTTGGGTCCAATGGACTAGAATGCATGCTTCACAACTTTGGTACTCTGAAATAGTGCATTCAGGCTCGAACACAAGTTTAGCATCTTGTACGTGCCGAAGGTTAGTGAAATCATCTGAAACACTCCCAAACATCATTTTGGGTCCAATGGACTAGAATGGATGCTTCACAACGTTAGTACCCGAAATAGTGCATTTAGGCCCAAAACACAAGTTTTGCATCTTTTTACGTGCTGAAGGTTAGCGAATGCTCTGAAACACTCCCAAACATCATTTTGGGTCCAATGGACTAGAATGGATGCTTCACAACTTTGGTACCCCGAAATAGTGCATTCAGCCTCGAACACAAGTTTTGCATCTTGTACGTGCCGAAGGTTAGTGAAATCATCTGAAACACTCCCAAACATCATTTTGGGTCCAATGGACTAGAATGGATGCTTCACAACGTTAGTACCCGAAATAGTGCATTTAGGCCCAAAACACAAGTTTTGCATCTTTTTACGTGCTGAAGGTTAGCGAAATGCTCTGAAACACTCCCAAACATCATTTTGGGTCCAATGGACTAGAATGGATGCTTCACAACTTTGGTACCCCGAAATAGTGCATTCAGCCTCGAACACAAGTTTTGCATCTTGTACGTGCCGAAGGTTAGTGAAATCATCTGAAACACTCCCAAACATCATTTTGGGTCCAATGGACTAGAATGGATGCTTCACAACGTTAGTACCCCGAAATAGTGCATTTAGGCCCAAAACACAAGTTTTGCATCTTGTACGTGCCAAAGGTTAGTGAAATCATCTGAAACACTCCCAAACATCATTTTGGGTCCAATGGACTAGAATGGATGCTTCACAACGTTAGTACCCCGAAATAGTGCATTTAGGCCCAAAACACAAGTTTTGCATCTTGTACGTGCCAAAGGTTAGTGAAATCATCTGAAACACTCCCAAACATCATTTTGGGTCCAATGGACTAGAATGGATGCTTCACAACGTTAGTACCCCGAAATAGTGCATTTAGGCCCAAAACACAAGTTTTGCATCGTTTTACATGTTGAAGGTAGGCGAAATGCTCCGAAACACTCCCAAACATCATTTTGGGTCCAATGGACTAGAATGGATGCTTCACAACTTTGGTACCCCGAAATAGTGCATTCAGCCTCGAACACAAGTTTTGCATCTTGTACGTGCCGAAGGTTAGTGAAATCATGTGAAACACTCCCAAACATCATTTTGGGTCCAATGGACTAGAATGGATGCTTCACAACGTTAGTACCCCGAAATAGTGCATTTAGGCCCAAAACACAAGTTTTGCATATTTTTACGTGCTGAAGGTTAGCGAAATGCTCCGAAACACTCCCAAACATCATTTTGGGTCCAATGGACTAGAATGGATGCTTCACAACATTGGTACCCCGAAATAGTGCATTCAGGCTCGAACACAAGTTTTGCATCTTGTATGTGCCGAAGGTTAGTGAAATCATCTGAAACACTCCCAAACATCATTTTGGGTCCAATGGATTAGAATGGATGCTTCACAACGTTAGTACCCCGAAATAGTGCATTTAGGCCCAAAACACAAGTTTTGCATCTTTTTACGTGCTGAAGGTTAGCGAAATGCTCCGAAACACTCCCAAACATCATTTTGGGTCCAATGGACTAGAATGGATGCTTCACAACGTTAGTACCCCGAAATAGTGCATTTAGGCCCAAAACACAAGTTTTGCTTCTTTTTACGTGCTGAAGGTTAGCGAAATGCTTCGAAACACTCCCAAACATCATTTTGGGTCCAATGGACTAGAATGGATGCTTCACAACGTTGGTACCCCGAAATAGTGCATTCAGGCTCGAACACAAGTTTTGCATCTTGTACGTGCCGAAGGTTAGTGAAATCATCTGAAACACTCCCAAACATCATTTTGGGTCCAATGGACTAGAATGGATGCTTCACAACGTTAGTACCCGAAATAGTGCATTTAGGCCCAAAACACAAGTTTTGCATCTTTTTACGTGCTGAAGGTTAGCGAAATGCTCTGAAACACTCCCAAACATCATTTTGGGTCCAATGGACTAGAATGGATGCTTCACAACTTTGATACCCCGAAATAGTGCATTCAGCCTCGAACACAAGTTTTGCATCTTGTACGTGCCGAAGGTTAGTGAAATCATCTGAAACACTCCCAAACATCATTTTGCGTCCAATGGACTAGAATGGATGCTTCACAACGTTAGTACCCGAAATAGTGCATTTAGGCCCAAAATACAAGTTTTGCATCTTTTTACATGCTGAAGGTAGGCGAAATGCTCCGAAACACTCCCAAACATCATTTTGGGTCCAATGGACTAGAATGGATGCTTCACAACGTTAGTACCCCAAAATAGTGCATTTAGGCCCAAAACACAAGTTTTGCATCTTTTTACGTGCTGAAGGTTAGCGAAATGCTCCGAAACACTCCCGAACATCATTTTGGGTCCAATGGACTAGAATGCATGCTTCACAACTTTGGTACTCTGAAATAGTGCATTCAGGCTCGAACACAAGTTTAGCATCTTGTACGTGCCGAAGGTTAGTGAAATCATCTGAAACACTCCCAAACATCATTTTGGGTCCAATGGACTAGAATGGATGCTACACAACGTTAGTACCCGAAATAGTGCATTTAGGCCCAAAACACAAGTTTCGCATCTTTTTACGTGCTGAAGGTTAGCGAATGCTCTGAAACACTCCCAAACATCATTTTGGGTCCAATGGACTAGAATGGATGCTTCACAACTTTGGTACCCCGAAATAGTGCATTCAGCCTCGAACACATGTTTTGCATCTTGTACGTGCCGAAGGTTAGTGAAATCATCTGAAACACTCCCAAACATCATTTCGGGTCCAATGGACTAGAATGGATGCTTCACAACGTTAGTACCCGAAATAGTGCATTTAGGCCCAAAACACAAGTTTTGCATCTTTTTACGTGCTGAAGGTTAGCGAAATGCTCTGAAACACTCCCAAACATCATTTTGGGTCCAATGGACTAGAATGGATGCTTCACAACTTTGGTACCCCGAAATAGTGCATTCAGCCTCGAACACAAGTTTTGCATCTTGTACGTGCCGAAGGTTAGTGAAATCATCTGAAACACTCCCAAACATCATTTTGGGTCCAATGGACTAGAATGGATGCTTCACAACGTTAGTACCCCGAAATAGTGCATTTAGGCCCAAAACACAAGTTTTGCATCTTGTACGTGCCAAAGGTTAGTGAAATCATCTGAAACACTCCCAAACATCATTTTGGGTCCAATGGACTAGAATGGATGCTTCACAACGTTAGTACCCCGAAATAGTGCATTTAGGCCCAAAACACAAGTTTTGCATCTTTTTACATGTTGAAGGTAGGCGAAATGCTCCGAAACACTCCCAAACATCATTTTGGGTCCAATGGACTAGAATGGATGCTTCACAACTTTGGTACCCCGAAATAGTGCATTCAGGCTCGAACACAAGTTTTGCATCTTGTACGTGCCGAAGGTTAGTGAAATCATCTGAAACACTCCCAAACATCATTTTGGGTCCAATGGACTAGAATGGATGCTTCACAACGTTAGTACCCCGAAATAGTGCATTTAGGCCCAAAACACAAGTTTTGCATATTTTTACGTGCTGAAGGTTAGCGAAATGCTCCGAAACACTCCCAAACATCATTTGGGGTCCAATGGACCAGAATGGATGCTTCACAACTTTGGTACCACGAAATAGTGCATTCAGCCTCGAACACAAGTTTTGCATCTTGTACGTGCCGAAGGTTAGTGAAATCATCTGAAACACTCCCAAACATCATTTTGGGTCCAATGGACTAGAATGGATGCTTCACAACGTTAGTACCCGAAATAGTGCATTTTGGCCCAAAACACAAGTTTTGCATCTTTTTACGTGCTGAAGGTTAGCGAAATGCTCTAAAACACTCCCAAACATCATTTTGGGTCCAATGGACTAGAATGGATGCTTCACAACATTGGTACCCCGAAATAGTGCATTCAGGCTCGAACACAAGTTTTGCATCTTGTATGTGCCGAAGGTTAGTGAAATCATCTGAAACACTCCCAAACATCATTTTGGGTCCAATGGACTAGAATGGATGCTTCACAACGTTAGTACCCCGAAATAGTGCATTTAGGCCCAAAACACAAGTTTTGCATCTTTTTACGTGCTGAAGGTTAGCGAAATGCTCCGAAACACTCCCAAACATCATTTTGGGTCCAATGGACTAGAATCGATGCTTCACAACGTTAGTACCCCGAAATAGTGCATTTAGGCCCAAAACACAAGTTTTGCATCTTTTTACGTGCTGAAGGTTAGCGAAATGCTCCGAAACACTCCCAAACATCATTTTGGGTCCAATGGACTAGAATGGATGCTTCACAACGTTGGTACCCCGAAATAGTGCATTCAGGCTCGAACACAAGTTTTGCATCTTGTACGTGCCGAAGGTTAGTGAAATCATCTGAAACACTCCCAAACATCATTTTGGGTCCAATGGACTAGAATGGATGCTTCACAACGTTAGTACCCGAAATAGTGCATTTATGCCCAAAACACAAGTTTTGCATCTTTTTACGTGCTGAAGGTTAGCGAAATGCTCCGAAACACTCCCAAACATCATTTTGGGTCCAATGGACTAGAATGGATGCTTCACAACGTTAGTACCCCGAAATAGTGCATTTAGGCCCAAAACACAAGTTTTGCATCTTTTTACGTGCTGAAGGTTAGCGAAATGCTCCGAAACACTCCCAAACATCATTTTGGGTCCAATGGACTAGAGTGGATGCTTCACAACGTTAGTACCCCGAAATAGTGCATTTAGGCCCAAAACACAAGTTTTGCATCTTTTTACGTGCTGAAGGTTAGCGAAATGCTCCGAAACACTCCCAAACATCATTTTGGGTCCAATGGACTAGAATGGATGCTTCACAACGTTAGTACCCCGAAATAGTGCATTTAGGCCCAAACACACAAGTTTTGCATCTTTTTACGTGCTGAAGGTTAGCGAAATGCTCCGAAACACTCCCAAACATCATTTTGGGTCCAATGGACTAGAATGGATGCTTCACAACGTTGGTACCCCGAAATAGTGCATTCAGGCTCGAACACAAGTTTTGCATCTTGTACGTACCGAAGGTTAGTGAAATCATCTGAAACACTCCCAAACATCATTTTGGGTCCAATGGACTAGAATGGATGCTTCACAACTTTGGTACCCCGAAATAGTGTATTCAGCCTCGAACACAAGTTTTGCATCTTGTACGTGCCGAAGGTTAGTGAAATCATCTGAAACACTCCCAAACATCATTTTGGGTCCAATGGACTAGAATGGATGCTTCACAACGTTAGTACCCCGAAATAGTGCATTTAGGCCCAAACCACAAGTTTTGCATCTTTTTACATGCTGAAGGTAGGCGAAATGCTCCGAAACACTCCCAAACATCATTTTGGGTCCAATGGACTAGAATGGATGCTTCACAACGTAAATACCCCGAAATAGTGCATTTAGGCCCAAAACATAAGTTTTGCATCTTTTTACGTGCTGAAGGTTAGTGAAATGCTCCGAAACACTCCCGAACATCATTTTGGGTCCAATGGACTAGAATGCATGCTTCACAACTTTGGTACTCTGAAATAGTGCATTCAGGCTCGAACACAAGTTTAGCATCTTGTACATGCCGAAGGTTAGTGAAATCATCTGAAACACTACCAAACATCATTTTGGGTCCAATGGACTAGAATGGATGCTTCACAACGTTAGTACCCGAAATAGTGCATTTAGGCCCAAAACACAAGTTTCGCATCTTTTTACGTGCTGAAGGTTAGCGAATGCTCTGAAACACTCCCAAACATCATTTTGGGTCCAATGGACTAGAATGGATGCTTCACAACTTTGGTACCCCGAAATAGTGCATTCAGCCTCGAACACAAGTTTTGCATCTTGTACGTGCCGAAGGTTAGTGAAATCATCTGAAACACTCCCAAACATCATTTTGGGTCCAATGGACTAGAATGGATGCTTCACAACGTTAGTACCCGAAATAGTGCATTTAGGCCCAAAACACAAGTTTTGCATCTTTTTACGTGCTGAAGGTTAGCGAAATGCTCTGAAACACTCCCAAACATCATTTTGGGTCCAATTGACTAGAATGGATGCTTCACAACTTTGGTACCCCGAAATAGTGCATTCAGCGTCGAACACAAGTTTTGCATCTTGTACGTGCCGAAGGTTAGTGAAATCATCTGAAAAACTCCCAAACATCATTTTGGGTCCAATGGACTAGAATGGATGCTTCACAACGTTAGTACCCCGAAATAGTGCATTTAGGCCCAAAACACAAGTTTTGCATCTTGTACGTGCCAAAGGTTAGTGAAATCATCTGAAACACTCCCAAACATCATTCTGGGTCCAATGGACTAGAATGGATGCTTCACAACGTTAGTACCCCGAAATAGTGCATTTAGGCCCAAAACACAAGTTTTGCATCTTTTTACGTGCTGAAGGTTAGCGAAATGCTCTGAAACACTCCCAAACATCATTTTGGGTCCAATGGACTAGAATGGATGCTTCACAACTTTGGTACCCCGAAATAGTGCATTCAGCCTCGAACACAAGTTTTGCATCTTGTACGTGCCGAAGGTTAGTGAAATCATCTGAAAAACTCCCAAACATCATTTTGGGTCCAATGGACTAGAATGGATGCTTCACAACGTTAGTACCCCGAAATAGTGCATTTAGGCCCAAAACCCAAGTTTTGCATCTTGTACGTGCCAAAGGTTAGTGAAATCATCTGATACACTCCCAAACATCATTTTGGGTCCAATGGACTAGAATGGATGCTTCACAACGTTAGTACCCCGAAATAGTGCATTTAGGCCCAAAACACAAGTTTTGCATCTTTTTACATGTTGAAGGTAGGCGAAATGCTCCGAAACACTCCCAAACATCATTTTGGGTCCAATGGACTAGAATGGATGCTTCACAACGTTAGTACCCGAAATAGTGCATTTAGGCCCAAAACACAAGTTTCGCATCTTTTTACGTGCTGAAGGTTAGCGAATGCTCTGAAACACTCCCAAACATCATTTTGGGTCCAATGGACTAGAATGGATGCTTCACAACTTTGGTACCCCGAAATAGTGCATTCAGCCTCGAACACAAGTTTTGCATCTTGTACGTGCCGAAGGTTAGTGAAATCATCTGAAACACTCCCAAACATCATTTTGGGTCCAATGGACTAGAATGGATGCTTCACAACGTTAGTACACGAAATAGTGCATTTATGCCAAAAACACAAGTTTTGCATCTTTTTACGTGCTGAAGGTTAGCGAAATGCTCTGAAACACTCCCAAACATCATTTTGGGTCCAATGGACTAGAATGGATGCTTCACAACTTTGGTATGCCGAAATAGTGCATTCAGCCTCGAACACAAGTTTTGCATCTTGTACGTGCCGAAGGTTAGTGAAATCATCTGAAACACTCCCAAACATCATTTTGGGTCCAATGGACTAGAATGGATGCTTCACAACGTTAGTACCCCGAAATAGTGCATTTAGGCCCAAAACACAAGTTTTGCATCTTGTACGTGCCAAAGGTTAGTGAAATCATCTGAAACACTCCCAAACATCATTTTGGGTCCAATGGACTAGAATGGATGCTTCACAACGTTAGTACCCCGAAATAGTGCATTTAGGCCAAAACACAAGTTTTGCATCTTTTTACATGTTGAAGGTAGGCGAAATGCTCCGAAACACTCCCAAACATCATTTTGGGTCCAATGGACTAGAATGGATGCTTCACAACGTTAGTACCCGAAATAGTGCATTTAGGCCCAAAACACAAGTTTCGCATCTTTTTACGTGCTGAAGGTTAGCGAATGCTCTGAAACACTCCCAAACATCATTTTGGGTCCAATGGACTAGAATGGATGCTTCACAACTTTGGTACCCCGAAATAGTGCATTCAGCCTCGAACACAAGTTTTGCATCTTGTACGTGCCGAAGGTTAGTGAAATCATCTGAAACACTCCCAAACATCATTTTGGGTCCAATGGACTAGAATGGATGCTTCACAACGTTAGTACACGAAATAGTGCATTTATGCCCAAAACACAAGTTTTGCATCTTTTTACGTGCTGAAGGTTAGCGAAATGCTCTGAAACACTCCCAAACATCATTTTGGGTCCAATGGACTAGAATGGATGCTTCACAACTTTGGTACCCCGAAATAGTGCATTCAGCCTCGAACACAAGTTTTGCATCTTGTACGTGCCGAAGGTTAGTGAAATCATCTGAAAAACTCCCAAACATCATTTTGGGTCCAATGGACTAGAATGGATGCTTCACAACGTTAGTACCCCGAAATAGTGCATTTAGGCCCAAAACACAAGTTTTGCATCTTGTACGTGCCAAAGGTTAGTGAAATCATCTGAAACACTCCCAAACATCATTTTGGGTCCAATGGACTAGAATGGATGCTTCACAACGTTAGTACCCCGAAATAGTGCATTTAGTCCCAAAACACAAGTTTTGCATCTTTTTACATGTTGAAGGTAGGCGAAATGCTCCGAAACACTCCCAAACATCATTTTGGGTCCAATGGACTAGAATGGATGCTTCACAACGTTAGTACCCGAAATAGTGCATTTAGGTCCAAAACACAAGTTTCGCATCTTTTCACGTGCTGAAGGTTAGCGAATGCTCTGAAACACTCCCAAACATCATTTTGGGTCCAATGGACTAGAATGGATGCTTCACAACTTTGGTACCCCGAAATAGTGCATTCAGCCTCGAACACAAGTTTTGCATCTTGTACATGCCGAAGGTTAGTGAAATCATCTGAAACACTCCCAAACATCATTTTGGGTCCAATGGACTAGAATGGATGCTTCACAACGTTAGTACACGAAATAGTGCATTTATGCCAAAAACACAAGTTTTGCATCTTTTTACGTGCTGAAGGTTAGCGAAATGCTCTGAAACACTCCCAAACATCATTTTGGGTCCAATGGACTAGAATGGATGCTTCACAACTTTGGTACGCCGAAATAGTGCATTCAGCCTCGAACACAAGTTTTGCATCTTGTACGTGCCGAAGGTTAGTGAAATCATCTGAAACACTCCCAAACATCATTTTGGGTCCAATGGACTAGAATGGATGCTTCACAACGTTAGTACCCTGAAATAGTGCATTTAGGCCCAAAACACAAGTTTTGCATCTTGTACGTGCCAAAGGTTAGTGAAATCATCTGAAACACTCCCAAACATCATTTTGGGTCCAATGGACTAGAATGGATGCTTCACAACGTTAGTACCCCGAAATAGTGCATTTAGGCCAAAACACAAGTTTTGCATCTTTTTACATGTTGAAGGTAGGCGAAATGCTCCGAAACACTCCCAAACATCATTTTGGGTCCAATGGACTAGAATGGATGCTTCACAACGTTAGTACCCGAAATAGTGCATTTAGGCCCAAAACACAAGTTTCGCATCTTTTTACGTGCTGAAGGTTAGCGAAATGGTCCAAAACACTCCCAAACATCATTTTGGGTCCAATGGACTAGAATGGATGCTTCACAACTTTGGTACCCCGAAATAGTGCATTCAGGCTCGAACACAAGTTTTGCATCTTGTACGTGCCGAAGGTTAGTGAAATCATCTGAAACACTCCCAAACATCATTTTGGGTCTAATGGACTAGAATGGATGCTTCACAACGTTAGTACCCCGAAATAGTGCATTTAGGCCCAAAACACAAGTTTTGCATATTTTTACGTGCTGAAGGTTAGCGAAATGCTCCGAAACACTCCCAAACATCATTTTGGGTCCAATGGACTAGAATGGATGCTTCACAACATTGGTACCCCGAAATAGTGCATTCAGGCTCGAACACAAGTTTTGCATCTTGTATGTGCCGAAGGTTAGTGAAATCATCTGAAACACTCCCAAACATCATTTTGGGTCCAATGGACTAGAATGGATGCTTCACAACGTTAGTACCCCGAAATAGTGCATTTAGGCCCAAAACACAAGTTTTGCATATTTTTACGTGCTGAAGGTTAGCGAAATGCTCCGAAACACTCCCAAACATCATTTTGGGTCCAATGGACTAGAATGGATGCTTCACAACATTAGTACCCCGAAATAGTGCATTCAGGCTCGAACACAAGTTTTGCATCTTGTATGTGCCGAAGGTTAGTGAAATCATCTGAAACACTCCCAAACATCATTTTGGGTCCAATGGACTAGAATGGATGCTTCACAACGTTAGTACCTTGAAATAGTGCATTTAGGCCCAAAACACAAGTTTTGCATCTTTTTACGTGCTGAAGGTTAGCGAAATGCTCCGAAACACTCCCAAACATCATTTTGGGTCCAATGGACTAGAATGGATGCTTCACAACTTTGGTACTCTGAAATAGTGCATTCTGGCACGAACACAAGTTTTGCATCTTGTACGTGCCGAAGGTTAGTGAAATCATCTGAAACACTCCCAAACATCATTTTGGGTCCAATGGACTAGAATGGATGCTTCACAACGTTAGTACCCGAAATAGTGCATTTATGCCCAAAACACAAGTTTTGCATCTTTTTACGTGCTGAAGGTTAGCGAAATGCTCTGAAACACTCTCAAACATCATTTTGGGACCAATGGACTAGAATGGATGCTTCACAACGTTGGTACCCCGAAATAGTGCATTTAGGCCCAAAACACAAGTCTTGTATCTTTTTACGTGCTGAAGGTTAGCGAAATGCTCCGAAACACTCCCAAACATCATTTTGGGTCCAATGGACTAGAATGGATGCTTCACAACATTAGTACCCCGAAATAGTGCATTTAGGCCCAAAACACAAGTTTTGTATCTTTTTACGTGCTGAAGGTTAGCGAAATGCTCCGAAACACTCCCAAACATCATTTTGGGTCCAATGGACTAGAATGGATGCTTCACAACGTTGGTACCCCGAAATAGTGCATTCAGGCTCGAACACAAGTTTTGCATCTTGTACGTGCCGAAGGTTAGTGAAATCATCTGAAACACTCCAAAACATCATTTTGGGTCCAATGGACTAGAATGGATGCTTCACAACGTTAGTACCCGAAATAGTGCATTTAGGCCCAAAACACAAGTTTTGCATCTTTTTACGTGCTGAAGGTTAGCGAAATGCTCTGAAACACTCCCAAACATCATTTTGGGTCCAATGGACTAGAATGGATGCTTCACAACTTTGGTACCCCGAAATAGTCCATTCAGCCTCGAACACAAGTTTTGCATCTTGTACGTTTCGAAGGTTAGTGAAATCATCTGAAACACTCCCAAACATCATTTTGGGTCCAATGGACTAGAATGGATGCTTCACAACGTTAGTACCCGAAATAGTGCATTTAGGCCCAAAACACAAGTTTTGCATCATTTTACGTGCTGAAGGTTAGCGAAATGCTCCGAAACACTCCCAAACATCATTTTGGGTCCAATGGACTAGAATGGATGCTTCACAACGTTGGTACCCCGAAATAGTGCATTCAGGCTCGAACACAAGTTTTGCATCTTGTACGTGCCGAAGGTTAGTGAAATCATCTGAAACACTCCCAAACATCATTTTGGGTCCAATGGACTAGAATGGATGCTTCACAACGTTAGTACCCCGAAATAGTGCATTTAGGCCCAAAACACAAGTTTTGCATCTTTTTACGTGCTGAAGGTTAGCGAAATGCTCCGAAACACTCCCGAACATCATTTTGGGTCCAATGGACCAGAATGGATGCTTCACAACTTTGGTACTCTGAAATAGTGCATTCAGGCTCGAACACAAGTTTAGCATCTTGTACGTGCCGAAGGTTAGTGAAATCATCTGAAACACTCCCAAACATCATTTTGGGTCCAATGGACTAGAATGGATGCTTCACAACGTTAGTACCCGAAATATTGCATTTAGGCCCAAAACACAAGTTTTGCATCTTTTTACGTGCTGAAGGTTAGCGAAATGCTCTGAAACACTCCCAAACATCATTTTGGGTCCAATGGACTAGAATGGATGCTTCACAACTTTTGTACCCCGAAATAGTGCATTCAGCCTCGAACACAAGTTTTGCATCTTGTACGTGCCGAAGGTTAGTGAAATCATCTGAAACACTCCAAAACATCATTTTGGGTCTAATGGACTAGAATGGATGCTTCACAACGTTAGTACCCGAAATAGTGCATTTAGGCCCAAAACACAAGTTTTGCATCTTTTTACGTGCTGAAGGTTAGCGAAATGCTCTGAAACACTCCCAAACATCATTTTGGGTCGAATGGACTAGAATGGATGCTTCACAACTTTGGTACCCCGAAATAGTGCATTCAGCCTCGAACACAAGTTTTGCATCTTGTACGTTTCGAAGGTTAGTGAAATCATCTGAAACACTCCCAAACATCATTTTGGGTCCAATGGACTAGAATGGATGCTTCACAACGTTAGTACCCGAAATAGTGCATTTAGGCCCAAAACACAAGTTTTGCATCATTTTACGTGCTGAAGGTTAGCGAAATGCTCCGAAACACTCCCAAACATCATTTTGGGTCCAATGGACTAGAATGGATGCTTCACAACGTTGGTACCCCGAAATAGTGCATTCAGGCTCGAACACAAGTTTTGCATCTTGTACGTGCCGAAGGTTAGTGAAATCATCTGAAACACTCCCAAACATCATTTTGGGTCCAATGGACTAGAATGGATGCTTCACAACGTTAGTACCCCGAAATAGTGCATTTAGGCCCAAAACACAAGTTTTGCATCTTTTTACGTGCTGAAGGTTAGCGAAATGCTCCGAAACACTCCCGAACATCATTTTGGGTCCAATGGACCAGAATGGATGCTTCACAACTTTGGTACTCTGAAATAGTGCATTCAGGCTCGAACACAAGTTTAGCATCTTGTACGTGCCGAAGGTTAGTGAAATCATCTGAAACACTCCCAACATCATTTTGGGTCCAATGGACTAGAATGGATGCTTCACAACGTTAGTACCCGAAATAGTGCATTTAGGCCCAAAACACAAGTTTTGCATCTTTTTACGTGCTGAAGGTTAGCGAAATGCTCTGAAACACTCCCAAACATCATTTTGGGTCCAATGGACTAGAATGGATGCTTCACAACTTTTGTACCCCGAAATAGTGCATTCAGCCTCGAACACAAGTTTTGCATCTTGTACGTGCCGAAGGTTAGTGAAATCACCTGAAACACTCCCAAACATCATTTTGGGTCCAATGGACTAGAATGGATGCTTCACAACGATAGTACCCCGAAATAGTGCATTTAGGCCCAAGACACAAGTTTTGCATTTTTTTACGTGCTGAAGGTTAGCGAAATGCTCTGAAACACTCCCAAACATCATTTTTGGTCCCATGGACTAGAATGGATGCTTCACAACTTTGGTACCCCGAAATAGTGCATTCAGGCTCGAACACAAGTTTTGCATCTTGTACGTGCCGAAGGTTTGTGAAATCATTTGAAACACTCCCAAACATCATTTTGGGTCCAATGGACTAGAATGGATGCTTCACAACGTTAGTACCCCGAAATAGTGCATTTAGGCCCAAAACACAAGTTTTGCATCTTTTTACGTGCTGAAGTTTAGCGAAATGCTCCGAAACACTCCCGAACATCATTTTGGGTCCAATGGACTAGAATGGATGCTTCACAACTTTGGTACTCTGAAATAGTGCATTCAGGCTCGAACACAAGTTTAGCATCTTGTACGTGCCGAAGGTTAGTGAAATCATCTGAAACACTCCCAAACATCATTTTGGGTCCAATGGACTAGAATGGATGCTTCACAACGTTAGTACCCGAAATAGTGCATTTAGGCCCAAAACACAAGTTTTGCATCTTTTTACGTGCTGAAGGTTAGCGAAATGCTCTGAAACACTCCCAAACATCATTTTGGGTCCAATGGACTAGAAGGGATGCTTCACAACTTTGGTACCCCGAAATAGTGCATTCAGCCTCGAACACAAGTTTTGCATCTTGTACGTGCCAAAGGTTAGTGAAATCATCTGAAACACTCCCAAACATCATTTTGGGTCCAATGGACTAGAATGGATGCTTCACAACGTTAGTACCCTGAAATAGTGCATTTAGGCCCAAAACACAAGTTTTGCATCTTTTTACATGCCGAAGGTAGGCGAAATGCTCCGAAACACTCCCAAACATCATTTTGGATCCAATGGACTAGAATGGATGCTTCACAACTTTGGTACCCCGAAATAGTGCATTCAGGCTCGAACACAAGTTTTGCATCTTGTACGTGCCGAAGGTTAGTGAAATCATCTGAAACACTCCCAAACATCATTTTGGGTCCAATGGACTAGAATGGATGGTTCACAACGTTAGTACCCCGAAATAGTGCATTTAGCCCAAAACACAAGTTTTGCATCTTTTTACGTGCTGAAGGTTAGCGAAATGCTCCGAAACACTCCCATACATCATTTTGGGTCCAATGGACTAGAATGGATGCTTCACAACGTTGGTACCCCGAAATAGTGCATTCAGGCTCGAACTCAAGTTTTGCATCTTGTACGTGCCGAAGGTTAGTGAAATCATCTGAAACACTCCTAGACATCATTTTGGGTCCAATGGACTAGAATGGATGCTTCACAACGTTAGTACCCCGAAATAGTGCATTTAGGCCCAAAACACAAGTTTTGCATCTTTTTACGTGCTGAAGGTTATCGAAATGCTCCAAAACACTCCCAAACATCATTTTGGGTCCAATGGACTAGAATGGATGCTTCACAACTTTGGTACCCCGAAATAGTGCATTCAGGCTCGAACACAAGTTTTGCATCTTGTACGTGCCGAAGGTTAGTGAAATCATCAGAAACACTCCCAAACATCATTTTGAGTCCAATGGACTAGAATGGATGCTTCACAACGTTAGTACCCCGAAATAGTGCATTTAGGCCCAAAACACAAGTTTTGCATCTTTTTACGTGCTGAAGGTTAGCGAAATGCTCCAAAACACTCCCAAACATCATTTTTGGTCCAATGGACTAGAATGGATGCTTCACAACTTTGGTACCCGAAATAGTGCACTCAGGCTCGAACACAAGTTTTGCATCTGGTACGTACCGAAGGTTAGTGAAATCATCTGAAACACTCTCAAACATCATTTTGGGTCCAATGGACTAGAATGGATGCTTCAGAACGTTAGTACCCCGAAATATTGCATTTAGGCCCAATACACAAGTTTTGCATCTTTTTACGTGCTGAAGGTTAGTGAAGTGCTCCGAAACACTCCCAAACATCATTTTGGGTCCAATGGACTAGAATGGATTCTTCACAACTTTGGTACCCCGAAATAGTGCATTCAGCCTCGAACACAAGTTTTGCATCTTGTACGTGCCGAAGGTTAGTGAAATTATCTGAAACACTGCCAAACATCATTTTGCGTTCAATGGACTAGAATGGATGCTTCACAACGTTAGTACCCCGAAATAGTGCATTTAGGTCCAAAACACAAGTTTTGCATCTTTTTACGTGTTGAAGGTTAGCGAAATGCTCCGAAACACTCCCAAAAATCATTTTTGGTCCCATGGACTAGAATGGATGCTTCACAACTTTGGTACCCCGAAATAGTGCATTCAAGCTCGAACACAAGTTTTGCATCTTGTACGTGCCGAAGGTTAGTGAAATCATCTGAGACACTCCCAAACATCATTTTGGGTCCAATGGAATAGAATGCATGCTTCACAATGTTAGTACCCCGAATTAGTGCATTTAGGCCCAAAACACTAGTTTTGCATCTTTTTATGTGCTGAAGGTTACCGAAATGCTCCGAAACACTCCCAAGCATCATTTTGGGTCCAATGGACTAGAATGGATGCTTCACAACTTTACTACTCTGAAATAGTGCATTCAGCCTCGAACACAAGTTTAGCATCTTGTACGTGCCGAAGGTTAGTGAAATCATCTGAAACACTCCCAAACATCATTGTGGGTCCAATGGACTAGAATGGATGCTTCACAATGTTAGTACCCCGAAATAGTGCATTTAGGCCCAAAACACAAGTTTTGCATCTTTTTACGTGCTGAAGGTTAGCGAAATGCTCTGAAACACTCCCAAACATCATTTTGGGTCCAATGGACTAGAATGGATGCTTCACAACTTTGGTACCCCGAAATAGTGCATTCAGCCTCGAACACAAGTTTTGCATCTTGTACGTGCCGAAGGTTAGTGAAATCATCTGAAACACTCCCAAACATCATTTTGGGTCCAATGGACTAGAATGGATGCTTCACAACGTTAGTACCCCGAAATAGTGCACTTAGGCCCAAAACACAAGTTTTGCATCTTGTACGTGCCGAAGGTTAGTGAAATCATCTGAAACACTCCCAGACATCATTTTGGGTCCAATGGACTAGAATGGATGCTTCACAACGTTAGTACCCTGAAATAGTGCATTTAGGCCCAAAACACAAGTTTTGCATCTTTTTACATGCTGAAGGTAGGCGAAATGCTCCGAAACACTCCCAAACATCATTTTTGGTCCAATGGACTAGAATGGATGCTTCACAACTTTGGTACCCCAAAATAGTGCATTCAGGATCGAACACAAGTTTTGCATCTTGTACGTGCCGAAGGTTAGTGAAATCATCTGAAACACTCCCATACATCATTTTGGGTCCAACGGACTAGAATGGATGCTTCACAACGTTAGTACCCCGAAATAGTGCATTTAGGCCCAAAACACAAGTTTTGCATCTTTTTACGTGCTGGAGGTTAGCGAAATGTTCCGAAACACTCCCAAACATCATTTTGGGTCCAATGGACTAGAATGGATGCTTCACAGATTTGGTACTCCGAAATAGTGCATTCAGGCTCGAACACAAGTTTTGCATCTTGTACATGACGAAGGTTAGTGAAATCATCGGAAACACTCCCAAACATCATTTTGGGTCCAACGGACTAGAATGGATGCTTCACAAAGTTAGTACCCCGATATAGTGCATTTAGGCCCAAAACACAAGTTTTGCATCTTTTTACGTGCTGAAGGTTAGCGAAATGCTCCAAAACACTCCCAAACATCATTTTTGGTCCAATGGACTAGACTGGATGCTTCACAACTTTGGTACCCCGAAATAGTGCATTCAGGCTCAAACACAAGTTTTGCATCTTGTACGTGCCGAAGGTTAGTGAAATCATCTGAAACACTGCCAAACATCATTTTGGGTCCAATGGACTAGAATGGATGCTTCACAACGTTAGTACCCCGAAATAGTGCATTTAGGCCCAAAACACAAGTTATGCATCTTTTTACATGCTGAAGGTTAGCGAAATGCTCTGAAACACTCCCAAACATCATTTTTGGTCCCATGGACTAGAATGGATGCTTCACAACTTTGGTACCCCGAAATAGTGCATTCAGGCTCGAACACAAGTCTTGCATCTTGTACGTGCCGAAGGTTAGTGAAATCATCTGAAACACTCCCAAACATCATTTTGGGTCCAATGGACTAGAATGGATGCTTCACAACGTTAGTACCCCGAAATTGTGCATTTAGGCCCAAAACACACGTTTTGCATCTTTTTACGTGCTGAACGTTAGCGAAATGCTCCGAAACACTCCCAAACATCATTTTGGGTCCAATGGACTAGAATGGATGCTTCACAACTTTGGTACTCCGAAATAGTGCATTCAGGCTCGAACACAAGTTTAGCATCTTGTACGTGCCGAAGGTTAGTGAAATCATCCAAACACTCCCAAACATCATTTTCGGTCCAATGGACTAGAATGGATGCTTCACAACTTTGGTACCCCGAGATAGTGCAGTTGGTCCCGAAGCACAAGTTTTGCATCTTTTTATGTGCTGAAGGTTAGCGAAATGCTCTGAAACACTCCCAAACATCATTTTTGGTCCAATGGACTAGAACGGATGCTTCACAACTTTGGTACCCCGAAATAGTGCATTCAGGCTCGAACACAAGTTTTGCATCTTGTACGTGCCGAAGGTTAGTGAAATCATCTGAAACACTCCCAGACATCATTTTGGGTCCAATGGACTAGAATGGATGCTTCACAACGTTAGTACCCCGAAATAATGCATTTAGGCCCAAGACACAAGTTTTGCATGTTTTTACGTGCTGAAGGATAGCGAAATGCTCCGAAACACTCCCAAACATCATTTTGGGTCCAATGGACTAGAATGGATACTTCACAACTTTGGTACCACGAAATAGTGCATTCAGCCTCGAACACAAGTTTTGCATCTTGTACGTGCCGAAGGTTAGTGAAATCATCCAAACACTCCCAAACATCATTTTGGGTCCAATGGACTAGAATGGATGCTTCACAACTTTGGTACCCCGAAATAGTGTTGTTAGTCCCGAAGCACAAGTTTTGCATCTTTTTATGTGCCGAAGGTTAGCGAAATGCTCTGAAACACTACCAAACATCATTCTTGGTCCAATGGACTAGAATGGATGCTTCACAACTTTGGTACCCCGAAATAGTGCATTCAGGCTCGAACACAAGTTTTGCATCTTGTACGTGCCGAAGGTTAGTGAAATCATCTGAAACACTCCCAGACATCATTTTGGGTCCAATGGACTAGAATGGATGCTTCACAACGTTAGTACCCCGAAATAGTGCATTTAGGCCCAAGACACAAGTTTTGCATGTTTTCACGTGCTGAAGGATAGCGAAATGCTCCGAAACACTCCCAAACATCATTTTGGGTCCAATGGACTAGAATGGATACTTCACAACTTTGGTACCACGAAATAGTGCATTCAGCCTCGAAAACAAGTTTTGCATCTTGTACGTGCCGAAGGTTAGTGAAATCATCTGAAACACTCCCAAACATCATTTTGGGACGAATGGACTAGAATGGATGCTTCACAACGTTAGTACCCCAAACTAGTGCATTTAGGCCCAAAACACAAGTTTTGCATCTTTTTACGTGCTGAAGGTTAGCGAAATGCTCCGAAACACTCCCAAACATCATTTTTGGTCCCATGGACTAGAATGGATGCTTTACAACTTTGGTACCCCGAAATAGTGCATTCAGGCTCGAGCACAAGTTTTGCATCTTGTACGTGCCGAAGGTTAGTGAAATCATCTGAAACACTCCCAAACATCATTGTGGGTCCAATGGACTAGAACGGATGCTTCACAACGTTAGTACCCCGAAATTGTGCATTTAGGCCCAAAACACAAGTTTTGCAACTTTTTACGTGCTGATGGTTAGCGAAGTGCTCCGAAACACTCCCAAACATCATTTTTGGTCCCATGGACTAGAATAGATGCTTCACAACTTTGGTACCTCGAAATAGTGCATTCAGGCTCGAACACATGTTTTGCATCTTGTACGTGCCGAAGGTTAGTGAAATCATCTGAAACACTCCCAAACATCATTTTGGGTCCAATGGACTAGAATGGATGCTTCACAACGTTAGTACCCCGAAATAGTGCATTTAGGCCCAAAACACACGTTCTGCATCTTTTTACGTGATGAATGTTAGCGAAATGCTCCGAAACACTCCCAAAAATCATTTCGGGTCCAATGGACTAGAATGGATGCTTCACAACTTTGGTACTCCGAAATAGTGCATTCAGGCTCGAACACAAGTTTAGCATCTTGTACGTGCCGAAGGTTAGTGAAATCATCCAAACACTCCCAAACATCATTTTCGGTCCAATGGACTAGAATGGATGCTCACAACTTTGGTACCCCGAAATAGTGCAGTTAGTCCCGAAGCACAAGTTTTGCATCTTTTTATTTGCTGAAGGTTAGCGAAATGCTCTGAAACACTCCCAAACATCATTTTCGGTCCAATGGACTAGAATGGATGCTTCACAAGTTTGGTACCCCGAAATAGTGCATTCAGGCTCGAACACAAGTTTTGCATCTTGTACGTGCCGAAGGTTAGTGAAATCATCTGAAACACTCCCAGACATCATTTTGGGTACAATGTACTAGAATGGATGCTTCACAACGTTAGTACCCCGAAATAGTGCATTTAGGCCCAAGACACAAGTTTTGCATGTTTTTACGTGCTGAAGGATAGCAAAATGCTCCGAAACACTCCGAAACATCATTTTGGGTCCAATGGACTAGAATGGATACTTCACAACTTTGGTACCACGAAATAGTGCATTCAGCCTCGAACACAAGTTTTGCATCTTGTACGTGCCGAAGATTAGTGAAATCATCCAAACACTCCCTAACATCATTTTGGGTCCAATGGACTAGAATGGATGCTTCACAACTTTGGTACCCCGAAATAGTGTTGTTAGTCCCGAAGCACAAGTTTTGCATCTTTTTATGTGCTGAAGGTTAGCGAAATGCTCTGAAACACTCCCAAACATCATTCTTGGTCCAATGGACTAGAATGGATGCTACACAACTTTGGTACCCCGAAATAGTGCATTCAGGCTCGAACACAAGTTTTGCATCTTGTACGTGCCGAAGGTTAGTGAAATCATCTGAAACACTCCCAGACATCATTTTGGGTCCAATGGACTAGAATGGATGCTTCACAACGTTAGTACCCCGAAATAGTGCATTTAGGCCCAAGACACAAGTTTTGCATGTTTTTACGTGCTGAAGGATAGCGAAATGCTCCGAAACACTCCCAAACATCATTTTGGGTCCAATGGACTAGAATGGATACTTCACAACTTTGGTACCACGAAATAGTGGATTCAGCCTCGAACACAAGTTTTGCATCTTGTACGTGCCGAAGGTTAGTGAAATCATCTGAAACACTCCCAAACATCATTTTGGGACCAATGGACTAGAATGGATGGTTCACAACGTTAGTACCCCAAACTAGTGCATTTAGGCCCAAAACACAAGTTTTGCATCTTTTTACGTGCTGAAGGTTAGCGAAATGCTCCGAAACACTCCCAAACATCATTTTTGGTCCCATGGACTAGAATGGATGCTTCACAACTTTGGTACCCCGAAATAGTGCATTCAGGCTCGAGCACAAGTTTTGCATCTTGTACGTGCCGAAGGTTAGTGAAATCATCTGAAACACTCCCAAACATCATTGTGGGTCCAATGGACTAGAACGGATGCTTCACAACGTTAGTACCCCGAAATTGTGCATTTAGGCCCAAAACACAAGTTTTGCAACTTTTTACGTGCTGATGGTTAGCGAAGTGCTCCGAAACACTCCCAAACATCATTTTTGGTCCCATGGACTAGAATAGATGCTTCACAACTTTGGTACCTCGAAATAGTGCATTCAGGCTCGAACACATGTTTTGCATCTTGTACGTGCCGAAGGTTAGTGAAATCATCTGAAACACTCCCAAACATCATTTTGGGTCCAATGGGCTAGAATGGATGCTTCACAATGTTAGTACCCCGAAATAGTGCATTTAGGCCCAAAACACACGTTCTGCATCTTTTTACGTGATGAATGTTAGCGAAATGCTCCGAAACACTCCCAAACATCATTTCGGGTCCAATGGACTAGAATGGATGCTTCACAACTTTGGTACTCCGAAATAGTGCATTCAGGCTCGAACACAAGTTTAGCATCTTGTACGTGCCGAAGGTTAGTGAAATAATCCAAACACTCCCAAACATCATTTTGGGTCCAATGGACTAGAATGGATGCTTCACAACTTTGGTACCCCGAAATAGTGCAGTTAGTCCCGAAGCACAAGTTTTGCATCTTTTTATGTGCTGAAGGTTAGCGAAATGCTCTGAAACACTCCCAAACATCATTTTCGGTCCAATGGACTAGAATGGATGCTTCACAACTTTCGTACCCCGAAATAGTGCATTCAGGCTCGAACACAAGTTTTGCATCTTGTACGTGCCGAAGGTTAGTGAAATCATCTGAAACACTCCCAGACATCATTTTGGGTCCAATGGACTAGAATGGATGCTTCACAACGTTAGTACCCCAAAATGGTGCATTTAGGCCCAAGACACAAGTTTTGCATGTTTTTACGTGCTGAAGGATAGCGAAATGCTCCGAAACACTCCCAAACATCATTGTGGGTCCAATGGACTAGAATGGATACTTCACAAATTTGGTACCACGAAATAGTGCATTCAGCCTCGAACACAAGTTTTGCATCTTGTACGTGCCGAAGGTTAGTGAAATCATCCAAACACTCCCAAACATCATTTCGGGTCCAATGGACTAGAATGGATGCTTCACAACTTTGGTACTCCGAAATAGTGCATTCAGGCTCGAACACAAGTTTAGCATCTTGTACGTGCCGAAGGTTAGTGAAATCATCCAAACACTCCCAAACATCATTTTCGGTCCAATGGACTAGAATGGATGCTTCACAACTTTGGTACCCCGAAATAGTGCAGTTAGTCCCGAAGCACAAGTTTTGCATCTTTTTATGTGCTGAAGGTTAGCGAAATGCTCTGAAACACTCCCAAACATCATTTTCGGTCCAATGGACTAGAATGGATGCTTCACAACTTTGGTACCCCGAAATAGTGCATTCAGGCTCGAACACAAGTTTTGCATCTTGTACGTGCCGAAGGTTAGTGAAATCATCTGAAACACTCCCAGACATCATTTTGGGTCCAATGGACTAGAATGGATGCTTCACAACGTTAGTACCCCGAAATAGTGCATTTAGGCCCAAGACACAAGTTTTGCATGTTTTTACGTGCTGAAGGATAGCGAAATGCTCCGAAACACTCCCAAACATCATTTTGGGTCCAATGGACTAGAATGGATACTTCACAACTTTGGTACCACGAAATAGTGCATTCAGCCTCGAACACAAGTTTTGCATCTTGTACGTGCCGAAGATTAGTGAAATCATCCAAACACTCCCAAACATCATTTTGGGTCCAATGGACTAGAATGGATGCTTCACAACTTTGGTACCCCGAAATAGTGCTGTTAGTCCCGAAGCACAAGTTTTGCATCTTTTTATGTGCTGAAGGTTAGCGAAATGCTCTGAAACACTCCCAAACATCATTCTTGGTCCAATGGACTAGAATGGATGCTACACAACTTTGGTACCCCGAAATAGTGCATTCAGGCTCGAACACAAGTTTTGCATCTTGTACGTGCCGAAGGTTAGTGAAATCATCTGAAACACTCCCAGACATCATTTTGGGTCCAATGGACTAGAATGGATGCTTCACAACGTTAGTACCCCGAAATAGTGCATTTAGGCCCAAGACACAAGTTTTGCATGTTTTTACGTGCTGAAGGATAGCGAAATGCTCCGAAACACTCCCAAACATCATTTTGGGTCCAATGGACTAGAATGGATACTTCACAACTTTGGTACCACGAAATAGTGGATTCAGCCTCGAACACAAGTTTTGCATCTTGTACGTGCCGAAGGTTAGTGAAATCATCTGAAACGCTCCCAAACATCATTTTGGGACCAATGGACTAGAATGGATGGTTCACAACGTTAGTACCCCAAACTAGTGCATTTAGGCCCAAAACACAAGTTTTGCATCTTTTTACGTGCTGAAGGTTAGCGAAATGCTCCGAAACACTCCCAAACATCATTTTTGGTCCCATGGACTAGAATGGATGCTTCACAACTTTGGTACCCCGAAATAGTGCATTCAGGCTCGAGCAAAAGTTTTGCATCTTGTACGTGCCGAAGGTTAGTGAAATCATCTGAAACACTCCCAAACATCATTGTGGGTCCAATGGACTAGAACGGATGCTTCACAACGTTAGTACCCCGAAATTGTGCATTTAGGCCCAAAACACAAGTTTTGCAACTTTTTACGTGCTGATGGTTAGCGAAGTGCTCCGAAACACTCCCAAACATCATTTTTGGTCCCATGGACTAGAATAGATGCTTCACAACTTTGGTACCTCGAAATAGTGCATTCAGGCTCGAACACATGTTTTGCATCTTGTACGTGCCGAAGGTTAGTGAAATCATCTGAAACACTCCCAAACATCATTTTGGGTCCAATGGACTAGAATGGATGCTTCACAACGTTAGTACCCCGAAATAGTGCATTTAGGCCCAAAACACACGTTCTGCATCTTTTTACGTGATGAATGTTAGCGAAATGCTCCGAAACACTCCCAAACATCATTTCGGGTCCAATGGACTAGAATGGATGCTTCACAACTTTGGTACTCCGAAATAGTGCATTCAGGCTCCAACACAAGTTTAGCATCTTGTACGTGCCGAAGGTTAGTGAAATCATCCAAACACTCCCAAACATCATTTTGGGTCCAATGGACTAGAATGGATGCTTCACAACTTTGGTACCCCGAAATAGTGCAGTTAGTCCCGAAGCACAAGTTTGCATCTTTTTATGTGCTGAAGGTTAGCGAAATGCTCTGAAACACTCCCAAACATCATTTTCGGTCCAATGGACTAGAATGGATGCTTCACAACTTTGGTACCCCGAAATAGTGCATTCAGGCTCGAACACAAGTTTTGCATCTTGTACGTGCCGAAGGTTAGTGAAGTCATCTGAAACACTCCCAGACTTCATTTTGGGTCCAATGGACTAGAATGGATGCTTCACAACGTTAGTACCCCGAAATGGTGCATTTAGGCCCAAGACACAAGTTTTGCATGTTTTTACGTGCTGAAGGATAGCGAAATGCTCCGAAACACTCCCAAACATCATTGTGGGTCCAATGGACTAGAATGGATACTTCACAACTTTGGTACCACGAAATAGTGCATTCAGCCTCGAACACAAGTTTTGCATCTTGTACGTGCCGAAGGTTAGTGAAATCATCCAAACACTCCCAAACATCATTTTGGGTCCAATGGACTAGAATGGATGCTTCACAACTTTGGTACCCCGAAATAGTGCAGTTAGTCCCGAAGCACAAGTTTTGCATCTTTTTATGTGCTGAAGGTTAGCGAAATGCTCTGAAACACTCCCAAACATCATTTTTGGTCCAATGGACTAGAATGGATGCTTCACAACTTTGGTACCCCGAAATAGTGCATTCAGGCTCGAACACAAGTTTTGCATCTTGTACGTGCCGAAGGTTAGTGAAATCATCTGAAACACTCCCAGACATTATTTTGGGTCCAATGGACTAGAATGGATGCTTCACAACGTTAGTACCCCGAAATAGTGCATTTAGGCCCAAGACATAAGTTTTGCATGTTTTTACGTGCTGAAGGATAGCGAAATGCTCCGAAACACTCCCAAACATCATTTTGGATCCAATGGACTAGAATGGATACTTCACAACTTTGGTACCACGAAATAGTGCATTCAGCCTCAAACAAAAGTTTTGCATCTTGTACGTGCCGAAGGTTAGTGAAATCATCTGAAACACTCCCAAACATCATTTTGGGACCAATGGACTAGAATGGATGCTTCACAACGTTAGTACCCCGAACTAGTGCATTTAGGCCCAAAACACAAGTTTTGCATCTTTTTACGTGCTGAAGGTTAGCGAAATGCTCTGAAACACTCCCAAACATCATTTTTGGTCCCATGGACTAGAATGGATGCTTCACAACTTTGGTACCCCGAAATAGTGCATTCAGGCTCGAGCACAAGTTTTGCATCTTGTACGTGCCGAAGGTTAGTGAAATCATCTGAAACACTCCCAAACATCATTGTGGGTCCAATGGACTAGAACGGATGCTTCACAACGTTAGTACCCCCGAAATAGTGCATTTAGGCCCAAAACACAAGTTTTGCATGTTTTTACGTGCTGAAGGATAGCGAAATGCTCCGAAACACTACCAAACATCATTTTGGGTCCAATGGACTAGAATGGATACTTCACAACTTTGGTACCCGTAATAGTGCATTCAGCCTCGAACACATGTTTTGCATCTTGTACGTGCCGAAGGTTAGTGAAATCATCTGAAACACTCCCAAACATCATTATGGGACCAATGGACTAGAATGGATGCTTCACAACGTTAGTACCCCGAACTAGTGCATTTAGGCCCAAAACACAAGTTTTGCATCTTTTTACGTGCTGAAGGTTAGCGAAATGCTCCGAAACACTCCCAAACATCATTTTTGGTCCCATGGACTAGAATGGATGCTTCACAACTTTGGTACCCCGAAATAGTGCATTCAGGATCGAGCACAAGTTTTGCATCTTGTACGTGCCGAAGGTTAGTGAAATCATCTGAAACACTCCCAAACATCATTGTGGGTCCAATGGACTAGAACGGATGCTTCACACCGTTAGTACCCCCGAAATAGTGCATTTAGGCCCAAAACACAAGTTTTGCATCTTTTTACGTGCTGAAGGTTAGTGAAATGCTCTGAAACACTCCCAAACATCATTTTGGTTCCAATGGACTAGAATGGATGCTTCACAACTTTGGTACCCGAAATAGTGCATTCAGGCTCGAACACATGTTTTGCATCTTGTACGTGCCGAAGGTTAGTGAAATCATCTGAAACACTCCCAAACATCATTTTGGGTCCAACGGACTAGAATGGATGTTTCACAACGTTAGTACCCCGAAATAGTGCATTTAGGCCCAAAACACAAGTTTTGCATCTTTTTACGTGCTGAAGGTTAGCGAAATGCTCTGAAACACTCCCAAACATCATTTTTGGTCCAATGGACTAGAATGGATGCTTCACAACTTTGGTACCACGAAATAATGCATTCAGGCTCGAACACAAGTTTTGCATCTTGTACGTGCCGAAGGTTAGTGAAATCATCTGAAACGCTCCCAGACATCATTTTGGGTCCAATGGACTAGAATGAATGCTTCACAACGTTAGTACCCCGAAATAGTGCATTTAGGCCCATGACACAAGTTTTGCATCTTTTTACGTGCTGAAGGTTAGCGAAATGCTCCGAAACACTCCCAAACATCATTTTTGGTCCGATGGACTAGAATGGATGCTTCACAACTTTGGTACTCCGAAATAGTGCATTCAGGCTCGAACACAAGTTTAGCATCTTGTACGTGCCGAAGGTTAGTGAAATCTTCCGAAACACTCCCAAACATCATTTTGGGTCCAATGGACTAGAATGGATGCTTCACAACTTTGGTACCCCGAAATAGTGCAGTTGGTCCCGAAGCACAAGTTTTGCATCTTTTTATGTGCTGAAGGTTAGCGAAATGCTCTGAAACACTCCCAAACATCATTTTTGGTCCCATGGACTAGAATGGATGCTTCACAACTTTGGTACCCTGAAATAGTGCATTCAGGCTCGAACACAAGTTTTGCATCTTTTTACGTGCCGAAGGTTAGCGAAATGCTCTGAAACACTCCCAAACATCATTTTGGGTCCAATTGACTAGAATGGATGCTTCACAACGTTAGTACCCCGAAATAGTGCATTTAGGCCCAAAACACAAGATTTGCATCTTTTTACGTGCTGAAGGATAGCGAAATGCTCCGAAACACACCCAAACATCATTTTGGGTCCAATGGACTAGAATGGATACTTCACAACTTTGGTACCACGAAATAGTGCATTCAGCCTCGAACACAAGTTTTGCATCTTGTACGTGCCGAAGGTTAGTGAAATCATCTGAAACACTCCCAAACATCATTTTGGGACGAATGGACTAGAATGGATGCTTCACAACGTTAGTACCCCGAACTAGTGCATTTAGGCCCAAAACACAAGTTTTGCATCTTTTTACGTACTGAAGGTTAGCGAAATGCTCCGAAACACTCCCAAACATCATTTTTGGTCCCATGGACTAGAATGGATGCTTCACAACTTTGGTACCCCGAAATAGTGCATTAAGGCTCGAGCACAAGTTTTGCATCTTGTACGTGCCGCAGGTTAGTGAAATCATCTGAAATACTCCCAAACATCATTGTGGGTCCAATAGACTAGAACGGATGCTTCACAACGTTAGTACCCCCGAAATAGTGCATTTAGGCCCAAAACACATGTTTTGCATCTTTTTACGTGCTGAAGTTTGGAGAAATGCTCTGAAACACTCCCAAACATCATTTTGGTTCCAATGGACTAGAATGGATTCTTCACAACTTTGGTACCCGTAATAGTGCATTTAGGCTCGAACACATGTTTTGCATCTTGTACGTGCCGAAGGTTAGTGAAATCATCTGAAACACTCCCAAACATCATTTTGGGTCCAACGGACTAGAATGGATGCTTCACAACGTTAGTACCCCGAAATAGTGCATTTAGGCCCAAAACACAAGTTTTGCATCTTTTTACGTGCTGAAGGTTAGCGAAATGCTTTGAAACACTCCCAAACATCATTTTTGGTCCAATGGACTAGAATGGATGCTTCACAACTTTGGTACCACGAAATAATGCATTCAGGCTCGAACAAAAGTTTTGCATCTTGTACGTGCCGAAGGTTAGTGAAATCATCTGAAACACTCCCAGACATCATTTTGGGTCCAATGGACTAGAATGAATGCTTCACAACGTTAGTACCCCGAAATAGTGCATTTAGGCCCAAGACACAAGTTTTGCATCTTTTTACGTGCTGAAGGTTAGCGAAATGCTCCGAAACACTTCCAAACATCATTTTGGGTCCAATTGACTAGAATGGATGCTTCACAACTTTGGTACCCGAAATAGTGCATTCAGGCTCGAACACATGTTTTGCATCTTGTACGTGCCGAAGGTTAGTGAAATCATCTGAAACACTCACAAACATCATTTTGGGTTCAACGGACTAGAATGGATGCTTCACAACGCTAGTACCCCGAAATAGTGCATTTAGGCCCAAAACACAAGTTTTGCATCTTTTTACGTGCTGAAGGTTAGCGTAATGCTCTGAAACACTCCCAAACATCATTTTTGGTCCAATGGACTAGAATGGATGCTTCACAACTTTGGTACCACGAAATAAAGAATTCAGGCTCGAACACAAGTTTTGCATCTTGTACGTGCCGAAGGTTAGTGAAATCATCCGAAACACTACCAGACATCATTTTGGGTCCAATGGACTAGAATGAATGCTTCACAACGTTAGTACCCCGAAATAGTGCATTTAGGCCCAAGACACAAGTTTTGCATCTTTTTACGTGCTGAAGATTAGCGAAATGCTCCGAAACACTCCCAAACATCATTTTGGGTCCAATGGACTAGAATGGCTGCTTCACAACGTTAGTACCCCGAAATAGTGCATTTAGGCCCAAAACACAAGATTTGCATCTTTTTACGTGCTGAAGGTAAGCGAAATGCTCCAAAACACTCCCAAACATCATTTTTGGTCCAATGGACAAGAATGGATGCTTCACAACTTTGGTACCCCGAAATAGTGCATTCAGGCTCGAACACAAGTTTGCATCTTGTCCGTGCCGAAGGTTAGTGAAATCATCTGAAACACTCCTAGACATCATTTTGGGTCCATTGGACTAGAATGGATGCTTTACAACGTTAGTACCCCGAAATAGTGCATTTAGGCCCAAGTGTAAGGAATCGGATGCCCGTTAGCCTAAGAGGGGCAGGGGGTGAATTAGGCTACTAAAAACTTAACCTATGGCTTCACTAAATTTGCGCAAAGGTAAACTAGAACATACTATCTATATGTGCAACTACGGTTGTTCTAGTGTGAAACTCCCATCCCAAAAGAAGGTTTGCAACCTATAGCCAATCCTAGCATGATACTACTCTAGGAAAGTAGAGGCAAGCAAAGATTGCAATAGAGTAAATGCGGAAACGTAAAGGGGATGAGAGGAAGCAAACTCTTGACACGCGATTTATCCCGTGGTATCGGTAGGCACTAAGCCACCCCTAGTCCACGTTGTTGAAGCACTCACACAAGAGTATTGCTTCCCGGTCACCAAGTCTCTCCCAAGAGCACCAACTTGACTTGCCACAAAGGCTAGCCACTTAGGCACTTGTCAAGCTCCCTTGGTCACCTTGATGCCGCCTCCACTAAGGAGCTTCTCCACCAAGGAAGGGGGTCTCCACGTCCCCCGCACAAAGTGTCCTCGCCGCTCCACACCAAGCCGGAGGGTCGATGACGATTGCCGGTGAGCCACTTAGGCCCCAAGGCTTCCGGCGAACCTTGTACAGCAGGATTCACTCAAGAATCACCTCACAAGGTTGGCACAACCTTGCACTCACTCAGCTCTAAGCTAAGCCTAGCACTAAGCACATACACAAAGCATGCACTAGTCTAAGGGTGAGCAATTAAGCACTTGGATGGATTGGATATGATCTTCAATGTGTCTTGAACTCCTCTGCACTCCCACACAATCCAGCAACCTCAAATGAGTGAGTGGAGGGGGTATAAATAGCCCAAGGCATCAAACTAGCCGTTGGCTAACGTCCACTGAAAAAGGTACCGTCGGATGATCCGACGCTATGCTTTTCCAGGGCGTCGGTTCATCCGGTGCCCCTCTCACGTCACGTAGCCGTTGAGGTTCTCTGACACAACTGATCCGACGCTATGCTCCGACGCTACGTCGGATCATCCGGTGCTGAAGGCCTCGCGTCCAAGTCGGTACTGTTAGCTTCCAACAGACCGTCGGATAGACCGACGCTATGCCTTGACCAAGGCGTCGGATCATCCGGTGCTGAAGGCTTCGTCTTGGCGCGTCTCTGTATGTTTTCAAACTGAGCGTCGGATAGACCGACGGGGTCCCCACTCAGACCGTCGGATCATCCGGTGCTACTGTCTTCCTTGCTCTTCCTCTGCAACTCGTCCGACGCATGTAGAAAATGGACCGTCGGTTCATCCGACGATACCTAGGGTTTCGCCCTGTGTACCAACTCGTCTGACGATTGCACCGACGCTTGTATTTGAGGAACCGTCGGTTCATCCGACGGTGTCTTCTCTTTTCCTTTTTCTTGCTCGGTTTTGACCCTTTGTTTTGGCATTTTTGCATGGGGTTTTCTTGCATCCTTGGGACCTAGAAATGTCTACAACGACATGCTCAAACAATATGGTTTGTCCCAATGATCATGTTGTCATGAATCACCAAAATCAAACTCCGAACAAATGGCATATGAGGCCATGTTCGCTACAATCTCCCCCTTTTTGGTGATTTATGACAACACAACCAAAGCAAGCATAAATTTGCTAGAATTGACAGACTTAGAACCACTTACACTTGCTTGGATGCTTACCATCATCCAAACTCCCCCTAGATCAATCTTCCCCCTTTTTGATCTTATGTTCACATTCTCCCCCTTTGGTCTCATATCCTTGAAATCACTTGTAAGCATCCTTGAGCCCATTTGTAAGCTTAAGCCACACGCTTGCTTTGGTCTCACATTCTCCCCCTTTGGAATAAAATCTCCAAAAAGTCCAAAGCAAACGGGTCCAAGGAAACTAGCAAGATCTAGCAACCATAGCTCAAAGGAGAGATGTTAAATGCAAGGGAGAAAGCCTCATGAACCATGATCCATAAGTATGATATCAATGAAGATACCACATGTGAGAACTAAGGTGGATCACAAGCTCATGAGACTAGCATGATACAAACTAAGCTCCCCCTAAGTGTGTGCACAAAAGGATACCACTTGTAAGACAAGGGTAGTGAGAAACAAGTGCACAACTACAAACTTGAAAGACAAGGAAGCTTAGAGCATATCATGCAAGGAGGTAGCTTAAGGGACAAGAGATAAGACAAATGGGTTCTTGTTACATTACCACTTGTAGATATCACTTGTAGTCTTTTGATTATTGCATGCCTCCGGGGGATTATCCTCTCTACCTTGTTGGCACCACATTGAGATGAGCCACTTGGAAATGATATCACTAGGTGACACCACTTGAAAGAAGCTTGCATAGAAGACACTTGGGGTACCACAAGGATTAGGAATGTATGAGTACATTGCTTTTGAACTTATATAGAGACATAAGCTCGCAAGGTCATGACTCAATAGCATGAAGCTCATATTGCTATTTTCACTCTTTTAGAGATGTTAGATCACATTGAGAGTGAAATAGCATTCTCTTAGAATGAAGTACCGCACCGGAACGCGTCGCTAAGGAACTACATAAGATAAGCTTGAAACAATGTTAGTCCCATAACCAAACCATAGGATGAGCTCCCCCTAAATTTGTGCATTTAGTGTTTGAATCACCAACCAAATGTATGCACATTGTTTATGAAAACAAAAGGGAAGCTAACCCTATAGCTTGCTCATGATGCAAAGAGATATATATGAAAACATGCACCATGAAAGAACAAGTGTAGCTTTCCTACACACTAATCAAACCATGTAGATTGCTCATGGGTTAGCACATGACACAAGCAACCTACCATATGTAAATATTGCAACAAATGCAACCTAAACAAGGCAATGGAGCTACAATGATACAAGAGATAGGTACTAGTTTCCATTACCTCAATCGGGGAACTTGGGCAACACATTTCCAATTTGCAAGCTTGGCTTGTAGGCATGAATTTCCGCAACTTCTTTGTGCCAAGCCTCCCAAGTCCCCACTTATGGCCTTCAAGTAGCCTTCGGAACCCAAACCATTTGAGGCCCCTTCATGTTGGTGATGACTTCCTTGGGCACCCAAATGGGTTGGTTCCAACCCCGCTCTTCCTTCATCTTCCCAACCTTGTGTGCAACCACCTTGCCATTTGCCTTTTTCTTGATGACGTAGGTGTTGCTATTGGTCTTGTTCTTGCGGTTGGGCTTGGTGTAGATGAGGGAGCTCTTGATGGTGGGCTTCAATTTCTTCTTTGTGCCCTTGTCCATCTTCTTGACAAATTGGGGGCATTTGTAGAACTTGTGCCCTTCCTCATGACACTTGTAGCAAGTCACGGTTGCACCCTTCTCAAGCTTCTTCACCATGGGATCACGGTTATCTTGAGAAGGTTGGACTTGGCTCTTCATGTCTTGAGAGATGTCCACTTGTTCTTCATCGTTCTTGCCTTTGCCCATCAAGTTTGCCAACCTCTCTCGGAGCCATTTCACTTCTTGCTTGAGCTCATCGTTTTCCTTGCCTATGAGATAATCACATGATTCTACAACAACATTCTCATGGCAAGATGGTGAGCAAGATTCATCAATTAAATCAATGCAAGAAGTTGAAGCATCTACCTTCGAGATATGAATTGCACAAGGAATAGATGTTTCATTAAGCTCAAAGGAATTACTTGTTTTAGTCTCATTGCTCTCAAGCTTAGACTTTAGCTCATCACACTCCTTGCTAAGCAATTTGAATTTGCACAACAAATGTTCATAATTTGTAGCAAGGGTGTCACTAAGATCATTGAGAGCATTGAGTTCTTTGATTTCATTAGCTTGTTGTTCAAGCATTCCTTTTTGCTCATGGATTAGCTCAACAAGATCATTGAGAGAGGTGGTGTCGGATTCGTCATCACTTACATTGCTTTCCATACCTTGGGCCATAAGGCACATGTGTGATGATGAAGGACCTTGCATGAAGCGGGTGGTGAAGTTCTTTCTTGATTCATCGCTTGAGCTAGAAGAACTCGATCCACCACTTGTCCACCCACGGATGGCTATTGTTGCTTCTTGCCTTGGTCTCCTCTCCTTGACCACCTTCTTCTTGGGCTTGTGCTTGATCTTGGTGAACTTGATGTGTTGATGATGGCGCCCTTCTCTCAAGTGGACGTTGTAGCCGTACATGTTGACTTTCTTCACATACTTGAAGATCTTCTTCACGTACTCGGCCACCATGGATTCAACCTCTTCATCACTTGAGGAATCTCCATCGTCACCATCATCACCGTCATCTTCGCTTGAGCTTCCATGAGTAGCCATTCTACTCAACATTTTCTCTTATCGGCTTGAGAGAGCATGGCTTGTTGTTGGAGAGGATGGTTCTTGAGGCTTTTCTTGGGGCGCCTTCTTTGACTTGGGCATGAGTTGAAGCTCATGTGCCATGATCTTGCTCAAGATATGCGATGGCTTCAAATCTTCGAGCTTCTTCTCGTAGATGATTGCTTTCACCAAGTCATAGTCGGGCTTTCGGAGACTTTGAAGGATCTTGCGATTGATGTTCAAGTCCGTGATGTCCTTCACACCTAAGGCATTAATCTCATTGACAAGCACATTTAGGCGTGAGTACATAGATTCGGCATTTTCATTAGCAAGTTGCTTAAAGCTATTGAATTCCTCAAGGAGACAACCATAGCGTTCATTAGCAACTTCTTTTGAACTCTCATTTTGCTCCTTGATGGTTTTCCATAGCTCATGAGCATTTTCACAAGTAAAAACTCTATTGAAAACGCCTACATCTAGTGAGGACAAAATGATACTCTTAGCAATTACATCAAACTGCTTTTCCTTTCTAGTACCATTTTTCATACCCTCATCGGTGACTCTCCAAACATCAAGGTCCCTTGCTTGGAGATAGGCCTCCATGAGAACCTTCCACCGAGGATAGCCCGTGCCATCGAAATGTGGAGCCAAACCTAAGGTATCCACCCCTTTCATTCCTCTATAGAGCAACTCACTAGGCGGTGAAGCCTAACCGTTCCAATGAGCCGGTTTCACAATTTACCAATCGAATTGGTGTATCCTTGTGAAGGAAGTGAGTCCCGGCTCTGATACCACTTGTAAGGAATCGGATGCCCGTTAGCCTAAGAGGGGGAGGGGGTGAATTAGGCAACTAAAAACTTAACCTATGGCTTCACTAAATTTGCGCAAAGGTAAACTAGAACATACTATCTATATGTGCAACTACGGTTGTTCTAGTGTGAAACTCCCATCCCAAAAGAAGGTTTGCAACCTATAGCCAATCCTAGCATGATACTACTCTAGGAAAGTAGAGGCAAGCAAAGATTGCAATAGAGTAAATGCGGAAACGTAAAGGGGATGAGAGGAAGCAAACTCTTGACACGCGATTTATCCCGTGGTATCGGTAGGCACTAAGCCACCCCTAGTCCACGTTGTTGAAGCACTCACACAAGAGTATTGCTTCCCGGTCACCAAGTCTCTCCCAAGAGCACCAACTTGACTTGCCACAAAGGCTAGCCACTTAGGCACTTGTCAAGCTCCCTTGGTCACCTTGATGCCGCCTCCACTAAGGAGCTTCTCCACCAAGGAAGGGGGTCTCCACGTCCCCCGCACAAAGTGTCCTCGCCGCTCCACACCAAGCCGGAGGGTCGATGACGATTGCCGGTGAGCCACTTAGGCCCCAAGGCTTCCGGCGAACCTTGTACAGCAGGATTCACTCAAGAATCACCTCACAAGGTTGGCACAACCTTGCACTCACTCAGCTCTAAGCTAAGCCTAGCACTAAGCACATACACAAAGCATGCACTAGTCTAAGGGTGAGCAATTAAGCACTTGGATGGATTGGATATGATCTTCAATGTGTCTTGAACTCCTCTGCACTCCCACACAATCCAGCAACCTCAAATGAGTGAGTGGAGGGGGTATAAATAGCCCAAGGCATCAAACTAGCCGTTGGCTAACGTCCACTGAAAAAGGTACCGTCGGATGATCCGACGCTATGCTTTTCCAGGGCGTCGGTTCATCCGGTGCCCCTCTCACATCACGTAGCCGTTGAGGTTCTCTGACACAACTGCTCCGACGCTATGCTCCGACGCTACGTCGGATCATCCGGTGCTGAAGGCCTCGCGTCCAAGTCGGTACTGTTAGCTTCCAACAGACCGTCGGATAGACCGACGCTATGCCTTGACCAAGGCGTCGGATCATCCGGTGCTGAAGGCTTCGTCTTGGCGCGTCTCTGTATGTTTTCAAACTGAGCGTCGGATAGACCGACGGGGTCCCCACTCAGACCGTCGGATCATCCGGTGCTACTGTCTTCCTTGCTCTTCCTCTGCAACTCGTCCGACGCATGTAGAAAATGGACCGTCGGTTCATCCGACGGTACCTAGGGTTTCGCCCTGTGTACCAACTCGTCCGACGATTGCACCGACGCTTGTATTTGAGGAACCGTCGGTTCATCCGACGGTGTCTTCTCTTTTCCTTTTTCTTGCTCGGTTTTGACCCTTTGTTTTGGCATTTTTGCATTGGGTTTTCTTGCATCCTTGGGACCTAGAAATGTCTACAACGACATGCTCAAACAATATGGTTAGTCCCAATGATCATGTTGTCATGAATCACCAAAATCAAACTCCGAACAAATGGCATATGAGGCCATGTTCGCTACACCAAGACACAAGTTTTGCATCTTTTTACGTGCTGAAGGTTAGCGAAATGCTCTGAAACACTCCCAAACATCATTTTTGGTCCGATGGACTAGAATGGATGCTTCACAACTTTGGTACTCCGAAATAGTGCATTCAGGCTCGAACACAAGTTTAGCATCTTGTACGTGCCGAAGGTTAGTGAATTCATCCGTAACACTCCCAAACATCATTTTGGGTCCAATGGACTAGAATGGATGCTTCACAACTTTGGTACCCCGAAATAGTGCAGTTAGTCCCGAAGCACAAGTTTTGCATTATTTTATGTGCTGAAGGTTAGCGAAATGCTCTGATACACTCCCAAACATCATTTTTGGTCCCATGGACTAGAATGGATGCTTCACAACTTTGGTACCCCGAAATAAAGCATTCAGGCTCGAACACAAGTTTTGCATCTTGTACGTGCCGAAGGTTAGTGAAATCATCCGAAACACTCCCAGACATCATTTTGGGTCCAATGGACTAGAATGAATGCTTCACAATGTTAGTACCTCGAAATAGTGCATTTAGGCCCAAGACACAAGTTTTGCATCTTTTTACGTGCTGAAGGTTAGCGAAATGCTCGGAAACACTCCCAAACATCATTTTTGGTCCGATGGACTAGAATGGATGCTTCACAACTTTGGTACTCCGAAATAGTGCATTCAGGCTCGAACACAAGTTTAGCATCTTGTACGTGCCGAAGGTTAGTGAAATCATCCGAAACACTCCCAAACATCATTTTGGGTCCAATGGACTAGAATGGATGCTTCACAACTTTGGTACCCCGAAATAGTGCAGTTAGTCCCGAAGCACAAGTTTTGCATCTTTTTATGTGCTGAAGGTTAGCGAAATGCTCTGAAACACTCCCAAACATCATTTTTGGTCCCATGGACTAGAATGGATGCTTCACAACTTTGGTACCCCGAAATAGTGCATTCAGGCTCGAACACATGTTTTGCATCTTTTTACGTGCGGAAGATTAGCGAAATGGTCCGAAACACTCCCAAACATCATTTTGGGTCCAATGGACTAGAATGGATGCTTCACAACGTTAGTACCCCGAAATAGTGCATTTAGGCCCAAAATACAAGATTTGCATCTTTTTACGTGCTGAAGGTAAGCGAAATGCTCCAAAACACTCCCAAACATCATTTTTGGTCCAATGGACTAGAATGGATGCTTCACAACTTTGGTACCCCGAAATAGTGCATTCAGGCTCGAACACAAGTTTGCATCTTGTACGTGCCGAAGGTTAGTGAAATCATCTGAAACACTCCTAGACATCATTTTGGGTCCAATGGACTAGAATGGATGCTTCACAACGTTAGTACCCCGAAATAGTGCATTTAGGCCCAAGACACAAGTTTTGCATCTTTTTACGTGCTGAAGGTTAGCGAAATGCTCCGAAACACTCCCAAACATCATTTTTGGTCCGATGGACTAGAATGGATGCTTCACAACTTTGGTACTCCGAAATAGTGCATTCAGGCTCGAACACAAGTTTAGCATCTTGTACGTGCCGAAGGTTAGTGAATTCATCCGTAACACTCCCAAACATCATTTTGGGTCCAATGGACTAGAATGGATGCTTCACAACTTTGGTACCCCGAAATAGTGCAGTTAGTCCCGAAGCACAAGTTTTGCATTATTTTATGTGCTGAAGGTTAGCGAAATGCTCTGAAACACTCCCAAACATCATTTTTGGTCCCATGGACTAGAATGGATGCTTCACAACTTTGGTACCCCGAAATAAAGCATTCAGGCTCGAACACAAGTTTTGCATCTTGTACGTGCCGAAGGTTAGTGAAATCATCTGAAACACTCCCAGACATCATTTTGGGTCCAATGGACTAGAATGAATGCTTCACAATGTTAGTACCCCGAAATAGTGCATTTAGGCCCAAGACACAAGTTTTGCATCTTTTTACGTGCTGAAGGTTAGCGAAATGCTCGGAAACATTCCCAAACATCATTTTTGGTCCGATGGACTAGAATAGATGCTTCACAACTTTGGTACTCCGAAATAGTGCATTCAGGCTCGAACACAAGTTTAGCATCTTGTACGTGCCGAAGGTTAGTGAAATCATCCGAAACACTCCCAAACATCATTTTGGGTCCAATGGACTAGAATGGATGCTTCACAACTTTGGTACCCCGAAATAGTGCAGTTAGTCCCGAAGCACAAGTTTTGCATCTTTTTATGTGCTGAAGGTTAGCGAAATGCTCTGAAACACTCCCAAACATCATTTTTGGTCCCATGGACTAGAATGGATGCTTCACAACTTTGGTACCCCGAAATAGTGCATTCAGGCTCGAACACAAGTTTTGCATCTTTTTACGTGCGGAAGGTTAGCGAAATGCTCCGAAACACTCCCAAACATCATTTTGGGTCCAATGGACTAGAATGGATGCTTCACAACGTTAGTACCCCGAAATAGTGCATTTAGGCCCAAAACACAAGATTTGCATCTTTTTACGTGCTGAAGGTAAGCGAAATGCTCCAAAACACTCCCAAACATCATTTTTTGGTCCAATGGACTAGAATGGATGCTTCACAACTTTGGTACCCCGAAATAGTGCATTTAGGCTCGAACACAAGTTTGCATCTTGTACGTGCCGAAGGTTAGTGAAATCATCTGAAACACTCCTAGACATCATTTTGGGTCCAATGGACTAGAATGGATGCTTCACAACGTTAGTACCCCGAAATAGTGCATTTAGGCCCAAGACACAAGTTTTGCATCTTTTTACGTGCTGAAGGTTAGCGAAATGCTCCGAAACACTCCCAAACATCATTTTTGGTCCGATGGACTAGAATGGATGCTTCACAACTTTGGTACTCCGAAGTAGTGCATTCAGGCTCGAACACAAGTTTAGCATCTTGTACGTGCCGAAGGTTAGTGAATTCATCCGTAACACTCCCAAACATCATTTTGGGTCCAATGGACTAGAATGGATGATTCACAACTTTGGTACCCCGAAATAGTGCAGTTTGTCCCGAAGCACAAGTTTTGCATTATTTTATGTGCTGAAGGTTAGCGAAATGCTCTGAAACACTCCCAAACATCATTTTTGGTCCCATGGACTAGAATGGATGCTTCACAACTTTGATACCCCGAAATAAAGCATTCAGGCTCGAACACAAGTTTTGCATCTTGTACGTGCCGAAGGTTAGTGAAATCATCCGAAACACTCCCAGACATCATTTTGGGTCCAATGGACTAGAATGAATGCTTCACAATGTTAGTACCCCGAAATAGAGCATTTAGGCCCAAGACACAAGTTTTGCATCTTTTTACGTGCTGAAGGTTAGCGAAATGCTCGGAAACACTCCCAAACATCATTTTTGGTCCGATGGACTAGAATGGATGCTTCACAACTTTGGTACTCCGAAATAGTGCATTCAGGCTCGAACACAAGTTTAGCATCTTGTACGTGCCGAAGGTTAGTGAAATCATCCGAAACACTCCCAAACATCATTTTGGGTCCAATGGACTAGAATGGATGCTTCACAACTTTGGTACCCCGAAATAGTGCAGTTAGTCCCGAAGCACAAGTTTTGCATCTTTTTATGTGCTGAAGGTTAGCGAAATGCTCTGAAACACTCCCAAACATCATTTTTGGTCCCATGGACTAGAATGGATGCTTCACAACTTTGGTACCCCGAAATAGTGCATTCAGGCTCGAACACAAGTTTTGCATCTTTTTACGTGCGGAAGGTTAGCGAAATGCTCCGAAACACTCCCAAACATCATTTTGGGTCCAATGGACTAGAATGGATGCTTCACAACGTTAGTACCCCGAAATAGTGCATTTAGGCCCAAGACACAAGTTTTGCATCTTTTTACGTGCTGAAGGTTAGCGAAATGCTCCGAAACACTCCCAAACATCATTTTTGGTCCGATGGACTAGAATGGATGCTTCACAACTTTGGTACTCCGAAGTAGTGCATTCAGGCTCGAACACAAGTTTAGCATCTTGTACGTGCCGAAGGTTAGTGAATTCATCCGTAACACTCCCAAACATCATTTTGGGTCCAATGGACTAGAATAAATGATTCACAACTTTGGTACCCCGAAATAGTGCAGTTTGTCCCGAAGCACAAGTTTTGCATTATTTTATGTGCTGAAGGTTAGCGAAATGCTCTGAAACACTCCCAAACATCATTTTTGGTCCCATGGACTAGAATGGATGCTTCACAACTTTGGTACCCCGAAATAAAGCATTCAGGCTCGAACACAAGTTTTGCATCTTGTACGTGCCGAAGGTTAGTGAAATCATCCGAAACACTCCCAGACATCATTTTGGGTCCAATGGACTAGAATGAATGCTTCACAATGTTAGTACCCCGAAATAGTGCATTTAGGCCCAAGACACAAGTTTTGCATCTTTTTACGTGCTGAAGGTTAGCGAAATGCTCGGAAACACTCCCAAACATCATTTTTGGTCCGATGGACTAGAATGGATGCTTCACAACTTTGGTACTCCGAAATAGTGCATTCAGGCTCGAACACAAGTTTAGCATCTTGTTCGTGCCGAAGGTTAGTGAAATCATCCGAAACACTCCCAAACATCATTTTGGGTCCAATGGACTAGAATGGATGCTTCACAACTTTGGTACCCCGAAATAGTGCAGTTAGTCCCGAAGCACAAGTTTTGCATCTTTTTATGTGCTGAAGGTTAGCGAAATGCTCTGAAACACTCCCAAACATCATTTTTGGTCCCATGGACTAGAATGGATGCTTCACAACTTTGGTACCCCGAAATAGTGCATTCAGGCTCGAACACAAGTTTTGCATCTTTTTACGTGCGGAAGGTTAGCGAAATGCTCCGAAACACTCCCAAACATCATTTTGGGTCCAATGGACTAGAATGGATGCTTCACAACGTTAGTACCCCGAAATAGTGCATTTAGGCCCAAAACACAAGATTTGCATCTTTTTACGTGCTGAAGGTAAGCGAAATGCTCCAAAACACTCCCAAACATCATTTTTGGTCCAATGGACTAGAATGGATGCTTCACAACTTTGGTACCCCGAAATAGTGCATTCAGGCTCGAACACAAGTTTGCATCTTGTACGTGCCGAAGGTTAGTGAAATCATCTGAAACACTCCTAGACATCATTTTGGGTCCAATGGACTAGAATGGATGCTTCACAACGTTAGTACCCCGAAATAGTGCATTTAGGCCCAAGACACAAGTTTTGCATCTTTTTACGTGCTGAAGGTTAGCGAAATGCTCCGAAACACTCCCAAACATCATTTTTGGTCCGATGGACTAGAATGGATGCTTCACAACTTTGGTACTCCGAAGTAGTGCATTCAGGCTCGAACACAAGTTTAGCATCTTGTACGTGCCGAAGGTTAGTGAATTCATCCGTAACACTCCCAAACATCATTTTGGGTCCAATGGACTAGAATGGATGCTTCACAACTTTGGTACCCCGAAATAGTGCAGTTAGTCCCGAAGCACAAGTTTTGCATTATTTTATGTGCTGAAGGTTAGCGAAATGCTCTGAAACACTCCCAAACATCATTTTTGGTCCCATGGACTAGAATGGATGCTTCACAACTTTGGTACCCCGAAATAAAGCATTCAGGCTCGAACACAAGTTTTGCATCTTGTACGTGCCGAAGGTTAGTGAAATCATCCGAAACACTCCCAGACATCATTTTGGGTCCAATGGACTAGAATGAATGCTTCACAACGTTAGTACCCCGAAATAGTGCATTTAGGCCCAAGACACAAGTTTTGCATCTTTTTACGTGCTGAAGGTTAGCGAAATGCTCCGAAACACTCCCAAACATCATTTTTGGTCCGATGGACTAGAATGGATGCTTCACAACTTTGGTACTCCGAAATAGTGCATTCAGGCTCGAACACAAGTTTAGCATCTTGTACGTGCCGAAGGTTAGTGAAATCATCCGAAACACTCCCAAACATCATTTTGGGTCCAATGGACTAGAATGGATGCTTCACAACTTTGGTACCCCGAAATAGTGCAGTTAGTCCCGAAGCACAAGTATTGCATCTTTTTATGTGCTGAAGGTTAGCGAAATGCTCTGAAACACTCCCAAACATCATTTTTGGTCCCATGGACTAGAATGGATGCTTCACAACTTTGGTACCCCGAAATAGTGCATTCAGGCTCGAACACAAGTTTTGCATCTTTTTACGTGCGGAAGATTAGCGAAATGCTCCGAAACACTCCCAAACATCATTTTGGGTCCAATGGACTAGAATGGATGCTTCACAACGTTAGTACCCCGAAATAGTGCATTTAGGCCCAAAACACAAGATTTGCATCTTTTTACGTGCTGAAGGTAAGCGAAATGCTCCAAAACACTCCCAAACATCATTTTTGGTCCAATGGACTAGAATGGATGCTTCACAACTTTGGTACCCCGAAATAGTGCATTCAGGCTCGAACACAAGATTGCATCTTGTACGTGCCGAAGGTTAGTGAAATCATCTGAAACACTCCTAGACATCATTTTGGGTCCAATGGACTAGAATGGATGCTTCACAACGTTAGTACCCCGAAATAGTGCATTTAGGCCCAAGACACAAGTTTTGCATCTTTTTACGTGCTGAAGGTTAGCGAAATGCTCCGAAACACTCCCAAACATCATTTTTGGTCCGATGGACTAGAATGGATGCTTCACAACTTTGGTACTCCGAAATAGTGCATTCAGGCTCGAACACAAGTTTAGCATCTTGTACGTGCCGAAGGTTAGTGAAATCATCCGAAACACTCCCAAACATCATTTTGGGTCCAATGGACTAGAATGGATGCTTCACAACTTTGGTACCCCGAAATAGTGCAGTTAGTCCCGAAGCACAAGTTTTGCATCTTTTTATGTGCTGAAGGTTAGCGAAATGCTCTGAAACACTCCCAAACATCATTTTTGGTCCCATGGACTAGAATGGATGCTTCACAACTTTGGTACCCCGAAATAGTGCATTTAGGCCCAAGACACAAGTTTTGCATCTTTTTACGTGCTGAAGATTAGCGAAATGCTCCGAAACACTCCCAAACATCATTTTTTGTCCGATGGACCAGAATGGATGCTTCACAACTTTGGTACTCCGAAATAGTGCATTCAGGCTCGAACACAAGTTTAGCATCTTGTACGTGCCGAAGGTTAGTGAAATCATCCGAAACACTCCCAAACATCATTTTGGGTCCAATGGACTAGAATGGATGCTTCACAACTTTGGTACCCCGAAATAGTGCAGTTAGTCCCGAAGCACAAGTTTTGCATCTTTTTATGTGCTGAAGGTTAGTGAAATGCTCTGAAACACTCCCAAACATCATTTTTGGTCCCATGGACTAGAATGGATGCTTCCCAACTTTGGTACCCCGAAATAGTGCATTCAGGCTCGAACACAAGTTTTGCATCTTTTTACGTGCGGAAGGTTAGCGAAATGCTCCGAAACACTCCCAAACATCATTTTTGGTCCGATGGACTAGAATGGATGCTTCACAACTTTGGTACTCCGAAATAGTGCATTCAGGCTCGAACACAAGTTTAGCATCTTGTACGTGCCGAAGGTTAGTGAATTCATCCGTAACACTCCCAAACATCATTTTGGGTCCAATGGACTAGAATGGATGCTTCACAACTTTGGTACCCCGAAATAGTGCAGTTAGTCCCGAAGCACAAGTTTTGCATTATTTTATGTGCTGAAGGTTAGCAAAATGCTCTGAAACACTCCCAAACATCATTTTTGGTCCCATGGACTAGAATGGATGCTTCACAACTTTGGTACCCCGAAATAAAGCATTCAGGCTCGAACACAAGTTTTGCATCTTGTACGTGCCGAAGGTTAGTGAAATCATCCGAAACACTCCCAGACATCATTTTGGATCCAATGGACTAGAATGAATGCTTCACAATGTTAGTACCCCGAAATAGTGCATTTAGGCCCAAGACACAAGTTTTGCATCTTTTTACGTGCTGAAGGTTAGCTAAATGCTCGGAAAGACTCCCAAACATCATTTTTGGTCCGATGGACTAGAATGGATGCTTCACAACTTTGGTACTCCGAAATAGTGCATTCAGGCTCGAACACAAGTTTAGCATCTTGTACGTGCCGAATGTTAGTGAAATCATCCGAAACACTCCCAAACATCATTTTGGGTCCAATGGACTAGAATGGATGCTTCACAACTTTGGTACCCCGAAATAGTGCAGTTAGTCCCGAAGCACAAGTTTTGCATCTTTTTATGTGCTGAAGGTTAGCGAAATGCTCTGAAACACTCCCAAACATCATTTTTGGTCCCATGGACTAGAATGGATGCTTCACAACTTTGGTACCCCGAAATAGTGCATTTAGGCCCAAGACACAAGTTTTGCATCTTTTTACGTGCTGAAGGTTAGCGAAATGCTCGGAAACACTCCCAAACATCATTTTTGGTCCGATGGACTAGAATGGATGCTTCACAACTTTGGTACTCCGAAATAGTGCATTCAGGCTCGAACACAAGTTTAGCATCTTGTACGTGCCGAAGGTTAGTGAAATCATCCGAAACACTCCCAAACATCATTTTGGGTCCAATGGACTAGAATGGATGCTTCACAACTTTGGTACCCCGAAATAGTGCAGTTAGTCCCGAAGCACAAGTTTTGCATTATTTTATGTGCTGAAGGTTAGCGAAATGCTCTGAAACACTCCCAAACATCATTTTTGGTCCCATGGACTAGAATGGATGCTTCACAACTTTGGTACCCCGAAATAAAGCATTCAGGCTCGAACACAAGTTTTGCATCTTGTACGTGCCGAAGGTTAGTGAATTCATCCGTAACACTCCCAAACATCATTTTGGGTCCAATGGACTAGAATGGATTCTTCACAACTTTGGTACCCCGAAATAGTGCAGTTAGTCCCGAAGCACAAGTTTTGCATTATTTTATGTGCTGAAGGTTAGCGAAATGCTCTGAAACACTCCCAAACATCATTTTTGGTCCCATGGACTAGAATGGATGCTTCACAACTTTGGTACCCCGAAATAAAGCATTCAGGCTCGAACACAAGTTTTGCATCTTGTACGTGCCGAAGGTTAGTGAAATCATCAGAAACACTCCCAGACATCATTTTGGATCCAATGGACTAGAATGAATGCTTCACAATGTTAGTACCCCGAAATAGTGCATTTAGGCCCAAGACATAAGTTTTGCATCTTTTTACGTGCTGAAGGTTAGCGAAATGCTCGGAAACACTCCCAAACATCATTTTTGGTCCGATGGACTAGAATGGATGCTTCACAACTTTGGTACTCCGAAATAGTGCATTCAGGCTCGAACACAAGTTTAGCATCTTGTACGTGCCGAAGGTTAGTGAAATCATCCGAAACACTCCCAAACATCATTTTGGGTCCAATGGACTAGAATGGATGCTTCACAACTTTGGTACCCCGAAATAGTGCAGTTAGTCCCGAAGCACAAGTTTTGCATCTTTTTATGTGCTGAAGGTTAGCGAAATGCTCTGAAACACTCCCAAACATCATTTTTGGTCCCATGGACTAGAATGGATGCTTCACAACTTTGGTACCCCGAAATAGTGCATTTAGGCCCAAGACACAAGTTTTGCATCTTTTTACGTGCTGAAGGTTAGCGAAATGCTCCGAAACACTCCCAAACATCATTTTTTGTCCGATGGACCAGAATGGATGCTTCACAACTTTGGTACTCCGAAATAGTGCATTCAGGCTCGAACACAAGTTTAGCATCTTGTACGTGCCGAAGGTTAGTGAAATCATCCGAAACACTCCCAAACATCATTTTGGGTCCAATGGACTAGAATGGATGCTTCACAACTTTGGTACCCCGAAATAGTGCAGTTAGTCCCGAAGCACAAGTTTTGCATCTTTTTATGTGCTGAAGGTTAGCGAAATGCTCTGAAACACTCCCAAACATCATTTTTGGTCCCATGGACTAGAATGGATGCTTCCCAACTTTGGTACCCCGAAATAGTGCATTCAGGCTCGAACACAAGTTTTGCATCTTTTTACGTGCGGAAGGTTAGCGAAATGCTCCGAAACACTCCCAAACATCATTTTTGGTCCGATGGACTAGAATGGATGCTTCACAACTTTGGTACTCCGAAATAGTGCATTCAGGCTCGAACACAAGTTTTGCATCTTGTACGTGCCGAAGGTTAGTGAAATCATCCGAAACACTCCCAGACATCATTTTGGATCCAATGGACTAGAATGAATGCTTCACAATGTTAGTACCCCGAAATAGTGCATTTAGGCCCAAGACACAAGTTTTGCATCTTTTTACGTGCTGAAGGTTAGCTAAATGCTCGGAAAGACTCCCAAACATCATTTTTGGTCCGATGGACTAGAATGGATGCTTCACAACTTTGGTACTCCGAAATAGTGCATTCAGGCTCGAACACAAGTTTAGCATCTTGTACGTGCCGAATGTTAGTGAAATCATCCGAAACACTCCCAAACATCATTTTGGGTCCAATGGACTAGAATGGATGCTTCACAACTTTGGTACCCCGAAATAGTGCAGTTAGTCCCGAAGCACAAGTTTTGCATCTTTTTATGTGCTGAAGGTTAGCGAAATGCTCTGAAACACTCCCAAACATCATTTTTGGTCCCATGGACTAGAATGGATGCTTCACAACTTTGGTACCCCGAAATAGTGCATTTAGGCCCAAGACACAAGTTTTGCATCTTTTTACGTGCTGAAGGTTAGCGAAATGCTCGGAAACACTCCCAAACATCATTTTTGGTCCGATGGACTAGAATGGATGCTTCACAACTTTGGTACTCCGAAATAGTGCATTCAGGCTCGAACACAAGTTTAGCATCTTGTACGTGCCGAAGGTTAGTGAAATCATCCGAAACACTCCCAAACATCATTTTGGGTCCAATGGACTAGAATGGATGCTTCACAACTTTGGTACCCCGAAATAGTGCAGTTAGTCCCGAAGCACAAGTTTTGCATTATTTTATGTGCTGAAGGTTAGCGAAATGCTCTGAAACACTCCCAAACATCATTTTTGGTCCCATGGACTAGAATGGATGCTTCACAACTTTGGTACCCCGAAATAAAGCATTCAGGCTCGAACACAAGTTTTGCATCTTGTACGTGCCGAAGGTTAGTGAATTCATCCGTAACACTCCCAAACATCATTTTGGGTCCAATGGACTAGAATGGATGCTTCACAACTTTGGTACCCCGAAATAGTGCAGTTAGTCCCGAAGCACAAGTTTTGCATTATTTTATGTGCTGAAGGTTAGCGAAATGCTCTGAAACACTCCCAAACATCATTTTTGGTCCCATGGACTAGAATGGATGCTTCACAACTTTGGTACCCCGAAATAAAGCATTCAGGCTCGAACACAAGTTTTGCATCTTGTACGTGCCGAAGGTTAGTGAATTCATCCGTAACACTCCCAAACATCATTTTGGGTCCAATGGACTAGAATGGATGCTTCACAACTTTGGTACCCCGAAATAGTGCAGTTAGTCCCGAAGCACAAGTTTTGCATTATTTTATGTGCTGAAGGTTAGCGAAATGCTCTGAAACACTCCCAAACATCATTTTTGGTCCCATGGACTAGAATGGATGCTTCACAACTTTGGTACCCCGAAATAAAGCATTCAGGCTCGAACACAAGTTTTGCATCTTGTACGTGCCGAAGGTTAGTGAAATCATCAGAAACACTCCCAGACATCATTTTGGATCCAATGGACTAGAATGAATGCTTCACAATGTTAGTACCCCGAAATAGTGCATTTAGGCCCAAGACATAAGTTTTGCATCTTTTTACGTGCTGAAGGTTAGCGAAATGCTCGGAAACACTCCCAAACATCATTTTTGGTCCGATGGACTAGAATGGATGCTTCACAACTTTGGTACTCCGAAATAGTGCATTCAGGCTCGAACACAAGTTTAGCATCTTGTACGTGCCGAAGGTTAGTGAAATCATCCGAAACACTCCCAAACATCATTTTGGGTCCAATGGACTAGAATGGATGCTTCACAACTTTGGTACCCCGAAATAGTGCAGTTAGTCCCGAAGCACAAGTTTTGCATCTTTTTATGTGCTGAAGGTTAGCGAAATGCTCTGAAACACTCCCAAACATCATTTTTGGTCCCATGGACTAGAATGGATGCTTCACAACTTTGGTACCCCGAAATAGTGCATTTAGGCCCAAGACACAAGTTTTGCATCTTTTTACGTGCTGAAGGTTAGCGAAATGCTCCGAAACACTCCCAAACATCATTTTTTGTCCGATGGACCAGAATGGATGCTTCACAACTTTGGTACTCCGAAATAGTGCATTCAGGCTCGAACACAAGTTTAGCATCTTGTACGTGCCGAAGGTTAGTGAAATCATCCGAAACACTCCCAAACATCATTTTGGGTCCAATGGACTAGAATGGATGCTTCACAACTTTGGTACCCCGAAATAGTGCAGTTAGTCCCGAAGCACAAGTTTTGCATCTTTTTATGTGCTGAAGGTTAGCGAAATGCTCTGAAACACTCCCAAACATCATTTTTGGTCCCATGGACTAGAATGGATGCTTCCCAACTTTGGTACCCCGAAATAGTGCATTCAGGCTCGAACACAAGTTTTGCATCTTTTTACGTGCGGAAGGTTAGCGAAATGCTCCGAAACACTCCCAAACATCATTTTTGGTCCGATGGACTAGAATGGATGCTTCACAACTTTGGTACTCCGAAATAGTGCATTCAGGCTCGAACACAAGTTTTGCATCTTGTACGTGCCGAAGGTTAGTGAAATCATCCGAAACACTCCCAGACATCATTTTGGATCCAATGGACTAGAATGAATGCTTCACAATGTTAGTACCCCGAAATAGTGCATTTAGGCCCAAGACACAAGTTTTGCATCTTTTTACGTGCTGAAGGTTAGCTAAATGCTCGGAAAGACTCCCAAACATCATTTTTGGTCCGATGGACTAGAATGGATGCTTCACAACTTTGGTACTCCGAAATAGTGCATTCAGGCTCGAACACAAGTTTAGCATCTTGTACGTGCCGAATGTTAGTGAAATCATCCGAAACACTCCCAAACATCATTTTGGGTCCAATGGACTAGAATGGATGCTTCACAACTTTGGTACCCCGAAATAGTGCAGTTAGTCCCGAAGCACAAGTTTTGCATCTTTTTATGTGCTGAAGGTTAGCGAAATGCTCTGAAACACTCCCAAACATCATTTTTGGTCCCATGGACTAGAATGGATGCTTCACAACTTTGGTACCCCGAAATAGTGCATTTAGGCCCAAGACACAAGTTTTGCATCTTTTTACGTGCTGAAGGTTAGCGAAATGCTCGGAAACACTCCCAAACATCATTTTTGGTCCGATGGACTAGAATGGATGCTTCACAACTTTGGTACTCCGAAATAGTGCATTCAGGCTCGAACACAAGTTTAGCATCTTGTACGTGCCGAAGGTTAGTGAAATCATCCGAAACACTCCCAAACATCATTTTGGGTCCAATGGACTAGAATGGATGCTTCACAACTTTGGTACCCCGAAATAGTGCAGTTAGTCCCGAAGCACAAGTTTTGCATTATTTTATGTGCTGAAGGTTAGCGAAATGCTCTGAAACACTCCCAAACATCATTTTTGGTCCCATGGACTAGAATGGATGCTTCACAACTTTGGTACCCCGAAATAAAGCATTCAGGCTCGAACACAAGTTTTGCATCTTGTACGTGCCGAAGGTTAGTGAATTCATCCGTAACACTCCCAAACATCATTTTGGGTCCAATGGACTAGAATGGATGCTTCACAACTTTGGTACCCCGAAATAGTGCAGTTAGTCCCGAAGCACAAGTTTTGCATTATTTTATGTGCTGAAGGTTAGCGAAATGCTCTGAAACACTCCCAAACATCATTTTTGGTCCCATGGACTAGAATGGATGCTTCACAACTTTGGTACCCCGAAATAAAGCATTCAGGCTCGAACACAAGTTTTGCATCTTGTACGTGCCGAAGGTTAGTGAAATCATCAGAAACACTCCCAGACATCATTTTGGATCCAATGGACTAGAATGAATGCTTCACAATGTTAGTACCCCGAAATAGTGCATTTAGGCCCAAGACATAAGTTTTGCATCTTTTTACGTGCTGAAGGTTAGCGAAATGCTCGGAAACACTCCCAAACATCATTTTTGGTCCGATGGACTAGAATGGATGCTTCACAACTTTGGTACTCCGAAATAGTGCATTCAGGCTCGAACACAAGTTTAGCATCTTGTACGTGCCGAAGGTTAGTGAAATCATCCGAAACACTCCCAAACATCATTTTGGGTCCAATGGACTAGAATGGATGCTTCACAACTTTGGTACCCCGAAATAGTGCAGTTAGTCCCGAAGCACAAGTTTTGCATCTTTTTATGTGCTGAAGGTTAGCGAAATGCTCTGAAACACTCCCAAACATCATTTTTGGTCCCATGGACTAGAATGGATGCTTCACAACTTTGGTACCCCGAAATAGTGCATTTAGGCCCAAGACACAAGTTTTGCATCTTTTTACGTGCTGAAGGTTAGCGAAATGCTCCGAAACACTCCCAAACATCATTTTTTGTCCGATGGACCAGAATGGATGCTTCACAACTTTGGTACTCCGAAATAGTGCATTCAGGCTCGAACACAAGTTTAGCATCTTGTACGTGCCGAAGGTTAGTGAAATCATCCGAAACACTCCCAAACATCATTTTGGGTCCAATGGACTAGAATGGATGCTTCACAACTTTGGTACCGCGAAATAGTGCAGTTAGTCCCGAAGCACAAGTTTTGCATCTTTTTATGTGCTGAAGGTTAGCGAAATGCTATGAAACACTCCCAAACATCATTTTTGGTCCCATGGACTAGAATGGATGCTTCCCAACTTTGGTACCCCGAAATAGTGCATTCAGGCTCGAACACAAGTTTTGCATCTTTTTACGTGCGGAAGGTTAGCGAAATGCTCCGAAACACTCCCAAACATCATTTTTGGTCCGATGGACTAGAATGGATGCTTCACAACTTTGGTACTCCGAAATAGTGCATTCAGGCTCGAACACAAGTTTAGCATCTTGTACGTGCCGAATGTTAGTGAAATCATCCGAAACACTCCCAAACATCATTTTGGGTCCAATGGACTAGAATGGATGCTTCACAACTTTGGTACCCCGAAATAGTGCAGTTAGTCCCGAAGCACAAGTTTTGCATCTTTTTATGTGCTGAAGGTTAGCGAAATGCTCTGAAACACTCCCAAACATCATTTTTGGTCCCATGGACTAGAATGGATGCTTCACAACTTTGGTACCCCGAAATAGTGCATTTAGGCCCAAGACACAAGTTTTGCATCTTTTTACGTGCTGAAGGTTAGCGAAATGCTCGGAAACACTCCCAAACATCATTTTTGGTCCGATGGACTAGAATGGATGCTTCACAACTTTGGTACTCCGAAATAGTGCATTCAGGCTCGAACACAAGTTTAGCATCTTGTACGTGCCGAAGGTTAGTGAAATCATCCGAAACACTCCCGAACATCATTTTGGGTCCAATGGACTAGAATGGATGCTTCACAACTTTGGTACCCCGAAATAGTGCAGTTAGTCCCGAAGCACAAGTTTTGCATTATTTTATGTGCTGAAGGTTAGCGAAATGCTCTGAAACACTCCCAAATATCATTTTTGGTCCCATGGACTAGAATGGATGCTTCACAACTTTGGTACCCCGAAATAAAGCATTCAGGCTCGAACACAAGTTTTGCATCTTGTACGTGCCGAAGGTTAGTGAATTCATCCGTAACACTCCCAAACATCATTTTGGGTCCAATGGACTAGAATGGATGCTTCACAACTTTGGTACCCCGAAATAGTGCAGTTAGTCCCGAAGCACAAGTTTTGCATTATTTTATGTGCTGAAGGTTAGCGAAATGCTCTGAAACACTCCCAAACATCATTTTTGGTCCCATGGACTAGAATGGATGCTTCACAACTTTGGTACCCCGAAATAAAGCATTCAGGCTCGAACACAAGTTTTGCATCTTGTACGTGCCGAAGGTTAGTGAAATCATCAGAAACACTCCCAGACATCATTTTGGATCCAATGGACTAGAATGAATGCTTCACAATGTTAGTACCCCGAAATAGTGCATTTAGGCCCAAGACATAAGTTTTGCATCTTTTTACGTGCTGAAGGTTAGCGAAATGCTCGGAAACACTCCCAAACATCATTTTTGGTCCGATGGACTAGAATGGATGCTTCACAACTTTGGTACTCCGAAATAGTGCATTCAGGCTCGAACACAAGTTTAGCATCTTGTACGTGCCGAAGGTTAGTGAAATCATCCGAAACACTCCCAAACATCATTTTGGGTCCAATGGACTAGAATGGATGCTTCACAACTTTGGTACCCCGAAATAGTGCAGTTAGTCCCGAAGCACAAGTTTTGCATCTTTTTATGTGCTGAAGGTTAGCGAAATGCTCTGAAACACTCCCAAACATCATTTTTGGTCCCATGGACTAGAATGGATGCTTCACAACTTTGGTACCCCGAAATAGTGCATTTAGGCCCAAGACACAACTTTTGCATCTTTTTACGTGCTGAAGGTTAGCGAAATGTTCCGAAACACTCCCAAACATCATTTTTTGTCCGATGGACCAGAATGGATGCTTCACAACTTTGGTACTCCGAAATAGTGCATTCAGGCTCGAACACAAGTTTAGCATCTTGTACGTGCCGAAGGTTAGTGAAATCATCCGAAACACTCCCAAACATCATTTTGGGTCCAATGGACTAGAATGGATGCTTCACAACTTTGGTACCCCGAAATAGTGCAGTTAGTCCCGAAGCACAAGTTTTGCATCTTTTTATGTGCTGAAGGTTAGCGAAATGCTCTGAAACACTCCCAAACATCATTTTTGGTCCCATGGACTAGAATGGATGCTTCCCAACTTTGGTACCCCGAAATAGTGCATTCAGGCTCGAACACAAGTTTTGCATCTTTTTACGTGCGGAAGGTTAGCGAAATGCTCCGAAACACTCCCAAACATCATTTTTGGTCCGATGGACTAGAATGGATGCTTCACAACTTTGGTACTCCGAAATAGTGCATTCAGGCTCGAACACAAGTTTAGCATCTTGTACGTGCCGAAGGTTAGTGAATTCATCCGTAACACTCCCAAACATCATTTTGGGTCCAATGGACTAGAATGGATGCTTCACAACTTTGGTACCCCGAAATAGTGCAGTTAGTCCCGAAGCACAAGTTTTGCATTATTTTATGTGCTGAAGGTTAGCGAAATGCTCTGAAACACTCCCAAACATCATTTTTGGTCCCATGGACTAGAATGGATGCTTCACAACTTTGGTACCCCGAAATAAAGCATTCAGGCTCGAACACAAGTTTTGCATCTTGTACGTGCCGAAGGTTAGTGAAATCATCCGAAACACTCCCAGACATCATTTTGGATCCAATGGACTAGAATGAATGCTTCACAATGTTAGTACCCCGAAATAGTGCATTTAGGCCCAAGACACAAGTTTTGCATCTTTTTACGTGCTGAAGGTTAGCTAAATGCTCGGAAAGACTCCCAAACATCATTTTTGGTCCGATGGACTAGAATGGATGCTTCACAACTTTGGTACTCCGAAATAGTGCATTCAGGCTCGAACACAAGTTTAGCATCTTGTACGTGCCGAAGGTTAGTGAAATCATCCGAAACACTCCCAAACATCATTTTGGGTCCAATGGACTAGAATGGATGCTTCACAACTTTGGTACCCCGAAATAGTGCAGTTAGTCCCGAAGCACAAGTTTTGCATCTTTTTATGTGCTGAAGGTTAGCGAAATGCTCTGAAACACTCCCAAACATCATTTTTGGTCCCATGGACTAGAATGGATGCTTCACAACTTTGGTACCCCGAAATAGTGCATTTAGGCCCAAGACACAAGTTTTGCATCTTTTTACGTGCTGAAGGTTAGCGAAATGCTCCGAAACACTCCCAAACATCATTTTTTGTCCGATGGACTAGAATGGATGCTTCACAACTTTGGTACTCCGAAATAGTGCATTCAGGCTCGAACACAAGTTTAGCATCTTGTACGTGCCGAAGGTTAGTGAAATCATCCGAAACACTCCCAAACATCATTTTGGGTCCAATGGACTAGAATGGATGCTTCACAACTTTGGTACCCCGAAATAGTGCAGTTAGTCCCGAAGCACAAGTTTTGCATCTTTTTATGTGCTGAAGGTTAGCGAAATGCTCTGAAACACTCCCAAACATCATTTTTGGTCCCATGGACTAGAATGGATGCTTCCCAACTTTGGTACCCCGAAATAGTGCATTCAGGCTCGAACACAAGTTTTGCATCTTTTTACGTGCGGAAGGTTAGCGAAATGCTCCGAAACACTCCCAAACATCATTTTGGGTCCAATGGACTAAAATGGATGCTTCACAACGTTAGTACCCCGAAATAGTGCATTTAGGCCCAAAACACAAGATTTGCATCTTTTTACGTGCTGATGGTAAGCGAAATGCTCCAAAACACTCCCAAACATCATTTTTGGTCCAATGGACTAGAATGGATGCTTCACAACTTTGGTACCCCGAAATAGTGCATTTAGGCTCGAACACAAGTTTGCATCTCGTACGTGCCGAAGGTTAGTGAAATCATCTGAAACACTCCTAGACATCATTTTGGGTCCAATGGACTAGAATGGATGCTTCACAACGTTAGTACCCCGAAATAGTGCATTTACGCCCAAGACACAAGTTTTGCATCTTTTTACGTGCTGAAGGTTAGCGAAATGCTCCGAAACACTCCCAAACATCATTTTTGGTCCGATGGACTAGAATGGATGCTTCACAACTTTGGTACTCCGAAATAGTGCATTCAGGCTCGAACACAAGTTTAGCATCTTGTACGTGCCGAAGGTTAGTGAATTCATCCGTAACACTCCCAAACATCATTTTGGGTCCAATGGACTAGAATGGATGCTTCACAACTTTGGTACCCCGAAATAGTGCAGTTAGTCCCGAAGCACAAGTTTTGCATTATTATATGTGCTGAAGGTTAGCGAAATGCTCTGAAACACTCCCAAACATCATTTTTGGTCCAATGGACTAGAATGGATGCTTCACAACTTTGGTACCCCGAAATAGTGCATTCAGGCTCGAACACAAGTTTGCATCTTGTACGTGCCGAAGGTTAGTGAAATCATCTGAAACACTCCTAGACATCATTTTGGGTCCAATAGACTAGAATGGATGCTTCACAACGTTAGTACCCCGAAATAGTGCATTTATGCCCAAGACACAAGTTTTGCATCTTTTTACGTGCTGAAGGTTAGCGAAATGCTCCGAAACACTTCCAAACATCATTTTGGGTCCAATGGACTTGAATGGATGCTTCACAACTTTGGTACCCCGAAATAGTGCATTCAGCCTCGAACACAAGTTTGCATCTTGTACGTGCCGAAGGTTAGTGAAATCATTTGAAACACTCCTAGACATCATTTTGGGTCCAATGGACTAGAATGGATGCTTCACAATGTTAGTACCCCGAAATAGTGCATTTAGGCCCAAGACACAAGTTTTGCAACTTTTTACGTGCTGAAGGTTAGCGAAATGCTCTGAAACACTCCCAAACATCATTTTGGTCCGATGGACTAGAATGGATGCTTCACAACTTTGGTACTCCGAAATAGTGCATTCAGGCTCGAACACAAGTTTAGCATCTTGTACGTGCCGAAGGTTAGTGAATTCATCCGAAACACTCCCAAACATCATTTTGGGTCCAATGGACTAGAATGGATGCTTCACAACTTTGGTACCCCGAAATAGTGCAGTTAGTCCCGAAGCACATGTTTTGCATTATTATATGTGCTGAAGGTTAGCGAAATGCTCCAAAACACTCCCAAACATCATTTTTGGTCCAATGGACTAGAATGGATGCTTCACAACTTTGGTACCCCGAAATAGTGCATTCAGGCTCGAACACAAGTTTGCATCTTGTACGTGCCGAAGGTTAGTGAAATCATCTGAAACACTCCTAGACATCATTTTGGGTCCAATAGACTAGAATGGATGCTTCACAACGTTAGTACCCCGAAATAGTGCATTTATGCCCAAGACACAAGTTTTGCATCTTTTTACGTGCTGAAGGTTAGCGAAATGCTCCGAAACACTTCCAAACATCATTTTGGGTCCAATGGACTAGAATGGATGCTTCACAACTTTGGTACCCCGAAATAGTGCATTCAGCCTCGAACACAAGTTTTGCATCTTGTACGTGCCGAAGGTTAGTGAAATCATCTGAAACACTCCCAAACATCATTTTGGGTCCAATGGACTAGAATGGATGCTTCACAACGTTAGTACCCCGAAATAGTGCATTTAGGCCCAAAACACAAGTTTTGCATCTTTTTACGTGCTGAAGGTTAGCGAAATGCTCCTAAACACTCCCAAACATCATTTTTGGTCCCATGGACTAGAATGGATGCTTCCCAACTTTGGTACCCCGAAATAGTGCATTCAGGCTCGAACACAAGTTTTGCATCTTTTTACATGCTGAAGGTTGGCGAAATGCTCCGAAACACTCCCAAACATCATTTTGGGTCCAATGGACTAGAACGGATGCTTCACAACGTTAGTACCCCGAAATAGTGCATTCAGCCTCGAACACAAGTTTTGCATCTTGTACGTGCCGAAGGTTAGTGAAATCATCTGAAACACTCCCAAACATCATTTTGGGTCCAATGGACTAGAATGGATGCGTCACAACGTTAGTACCCCGAAATAGTGCATTTAGGCACAAAACACAAGTTTTGCATCTTTTTACGTGCTGAAGGTTAGCGAAATGCTCCGAAACACTTCCAAACATCATTTTGGGTCCAATTGACTAGAATGGATGCTTCACAACTTTGGTACCCCGAAATAGTGCATTCAGCCTCGAACACAAGTTTTGCATCTTGTACGTGCCGAAGGTTAGTGAAATCATCTGAAACACTCCCAAACATCATTTTGGGTCCAATGGACTAGAATGGATGCGTCACAACGTTAGTACCCCGAAATAGTGCATTTAGGCCCAAAACACAAGTTTTGCATCTTTTTACGTGCTGAAGGTTAGCGAAATGCTCCGAAACACTCCGAAACATCATTTTGGGTCCAATGGACTAGAATGGATGCTTCACAACTTTGGTACTCCGAAATAGTGCATTCAGGCTCGAACACAAGTTTAGCATCTTGTACGTGCCGAAGGTTAGTGAAATCATCCGAAACACTCCCAAACATCATTTTGGGTCCAATGGACTAGAATGGATGCTTCACAACTTTGGTTCCCCGAAATAGTGCAGTTAGTCCCGAAGCACAAGTTTTGCATCTTTTTACATGCTGAAGGTTAGCGAAATGCTCTGAAACACTCCCAAACATCATTTTGGGTCCAATGGACTAGAATGGATGCTTCACAACTTTGGTACCCCGAAATAATGCATTTAGTCCCAAAACACAAGATTTGCATCTTTTTACGTGCTGAAGGTAATAGAAATCATCTGAAACACTCCCAAACATCATTTTGGGTCCAATGGACTAGAATGGATGCTTCACAACTTTAGTACCCCGAAATAGTGCTTTCAGGCCGAAAACACAAGTTTTGCATCTTTTTACGTGTTGAAGGTTAGCGAAATGCTCCGAAACACTCCCAAACATCATTTTGGGTCCAATGGACTAGAATGGATGCTTCACAACTTTAGTACCCCGAAATAGTGCTTTCAGGCCGAAAACACAAGTTTTTCATCTTTTTTACGTGCTGAAGGTTAGCGAAATGCTCTGAAACACTCCCAAATATCATTTTGGGTCCAAAGGACAAGAATGGATGCTTCACAACTGTGGTACCCCAAAATAGTGCAGTTAGGCCCGAAACACAAATTTTGCATCTTTTTACGTGCTGAAGGTTAGTGAAATCATCCGAAACACTCACAAACATCATTTTGGGTCCAATGGACTAGAATGGATGCTTCACAACTTTGGTACCCTGAAATAGTGCATTAGGGCCCGAAACACGAGTTTTTCATTTTTTACGTGTAGAGGGTTACCGAAATGCTCCGAAACACTCCCAACGTCATTTTGGGACCATAGGACAAGAATGTATGCTTCACAACTTTGGTACCACGAAATAGTGCATTCAGGCTCGAACACAAGTTTTGCTTCTTTTACGTGCCGAAGGTTAGCGAAATGCCACGAAACACTCCCAAATATCATTTTGGGTCCAATGGACTAGAATGGATGATTAACAACTTTGGAACCCGAAATAATGCATTTAGGCCCAAAACACAAGATTTGCATCTTCTTACGTGCTGAAGGTTAGTGAAATCATCTGAAAAACTCACAAACATCATTTTGGGTCCAATGGACTAGAATGGATGCTTCACAACTTTGGTACCCCGAAATAGTGCATTCAGGCTCTAACACAAGTTTTGCATCTTGTACGTGCCGAAGGTTAGTGAAATCATCCGAAACACTCTCGAATATCATTTTGGGTCCAAGGGACTAGAATGGATGCTTCACAACTTTGATATCCCGAAATAGTGCATTCGGGCCCGAAATACGAGTTTTGCATCTTTTACGTGTCGAAGGTTAGCGAAATGCTCCGAAACACTCCCAAACATCATTTTGGGTCCAATGGACTAGAATGGATGCTTCAAAACGTTAGTACCCCGAAATAGTGCATTTAGGCCCAAAACACAAGTTTTGCATTTTTTACGTGCTAAAGGTTAGCGAAATGCTCCGAAACACTCGCAAACATCATTTTGGGTCCAATGGACTAGAATGGAAGCTTCACAACTTTGGTACCCCAAAATATTGCATTCGGGCCCGAAACACGAGTTTTTCGTCTTTTACCTGCCGAGGGTTTGCGAAATGCTCTGAAACACTTCCAAACATCATTTTCGATCCAATGGACTAGAATGGATGCTTCACAACTTTGGTAGCCCGAAATAGTGCATTCGGGCTCGGACACAAGTTTTGCATCTTTTACGTGTCGAAGGTTAGCGAAATGCCACGAAACACTCCCAAACATCATTTTGGGTCCAATGGACTAGAATGGATGCTTCACAACTTTGGTACCCCGAAATAATGCATTTAGTCCCAAAACACAAGATTTGCATCTTTTTACGTGCTGAAGGTTATAGAAATCATCTGAAACACTCCCAAACATCATTTTGGGTCCAATGGACTAGAATGGATGCTTCACAACTTTAGTACCCCGAAATAGTGCTTTCAGGCCGAAAACACAAGTTTTGCATCTTTTTACGTGCCGAAGGTTAGCGAAATGCTCTGAAACACTCCCAAATATCATTTTGGGTCCAATGGACTAGAATGGATGCTTCACAACTTTGGTACCCCGAAATAGTGCAGTTAGGCCCGAAACACAAATTCTGCATCTTTTTACTTGCTGAAGGTTAGTGAAGTCATCCGAAACACTCACAAACATCATTTTGGGTCCAATGGACTAGAATAGATGCTTCACAACTTTGGTACCCTGAAATAGTGCATTAGGGCCCGAAACACGAGTTTTTAATTTTTTACGTTTCGAGGGTTACCGAAATGCTCCGAAACACTCCCAAACATCATTTTGGGTCCAATGGACTAGAATGTATGCTTCACAACTTTGGTACCCCGAAATAGTGCATCCGGGCTCGAACACAAGTTTTGCATCTTTTACGTGTCGAAGGTTAGCGAAATGCCACGAAACACTCCCAAATATAATTTTGGGTCCAATGGACTAGAATGGATGCTTCACAACTTTGGAACCCGAAATAATGCATTTAGGCCCAAAACACAAGTTTTGCATTTTTTACGTGCTAAAGGTTAGCGAAATGCTCTGAAACACTCCCAAACATCATTTTGGGTCCAATGGACTAGAATGGATGCTTCACAACTTTGGTACCCCGAAATAGTGCAGTTAGGCCCGAAACAAAAGTTTTGCATCTTTTTACGTGCTAAAGGTTAGTGGAATCATCTGAAACACTCGCAAACATCATTTTGGGTCCAATGGACTAGAATGGAAGCTTCACAACTTTGGTACCCCAAAATATTGCATTCGGGCCCGAAACACGAGTTTTTCGTCTTTTACCTGCCGAGGGTTTGCGAAATGCTCTGAAACACTTCCAAACATCATTTTCGATCCAATGGACTAGAATGGATGCTTCACAACTTTGGTAGCCCGAAATAGTGCATTCGGGCTCGGACACAAGTTTTGCATCTTTTACGTGTCGAAGGTTAGCGAAATGCCACGAAACACTCCCAAACATCATTTTGGGTCCAATGGACTAGAATGGATGCTTCACAACTTTGGTACCCCGAAATAATGCATTTAGGCCCAAAACACAAGATTTGCATCTTTTTATGTGCTGAAGGTTTATTGAAATCATCTGAAACACTCCCAAACATCATTTTGGGTCCAATGGACTAGAATGGATGCTTCACAACTTTAGTACCCCGAAATAGTGCTTTCAGGCCGAAAACACAAGTTTTGCATCTTTTTACGTGCTGAAGGTCAGCGAAATGCTCTGAAACACTCCCAAATACCATTTTGGGTCCAATGGACTAGAATGGATGCTTCACAACTTTGGTACCCCGAAATAATGCAGTTAGGCCCGAAAGACAAATTTTGCATCTTTTTACTTGCTGAAGGTTAGTGAAGTCATCCGAAACACTCACAAACATCATTTTGGGTCCAATGGACTAGAATGGATGCATCACAACTTTGGTACCCTTCAATAGTGCATTAGGGCCCGAAACACAAGTTTTTCATTTTTTACGTGTCGAGGGTTACCGAAATGCTCCGAAACACTCCCAAACATCATTTTGGGTCCAATGGACTAGAATGTTTGCTTCACAACTTTGGAACCCGAAATATTGCATTTAGGCCCAAAACACAAGATTTGCATCTTCTTACGTGCTGAATGTTAGTGAAATCATCTGAAAAACTCACAAACATCATTTTGGGTCCAATGGACTAGAATGGATGCTTCACAACTTTGGTACCCCGAAATAGTGCATTCAGGCTCGAACACAAGTTTTGCATCTTGTACGTGCCGAAGGTTAGTGAAATCATCCGAAACACTCACGAATATCATTTTGGGTCCAATGGACTAGAATGGATGCTTCACAACTTTGGTATCCCGAAATAGTGCATTCGGGCCCGAAATACGAGTTTTGCATCTTTTACGTGTCGAAGGTTAGCGAAATGCTCCGAAACACTCCCAAACATCATTTTGGGTCCAATGGACTAGAATGGATGCTTCAAAACGTTAGTACCCCCAAATAGTGCATTTAGGCCCAAAACACAAGTTTTGCATTTTTTACGTGCTAAAGGTTAGCGAAATGCTCCGAAACACTCCCAAACATCATTTTGGGTCCAATGGACTAGAATGGATGCTTCACAACTTTGGTACTGTCGTATGGACCTCCCTGGGCCCACTACCTCGGTGGGTACCGGGACCGACTACTCGGTGGGCCCTTGGGACTACTCGACTTGCGCACCATGGCACCTGATGGCGTGAAGCACAAGGACTGCAGAGGAGAAGTACTCGGATAGGAAGCTGTACATGTCCCGCACTGTATAGAGGACTCCAAGACGTACTCGACTAGTACTCTTTCCCTGAACCGACTTGTAACCCTGCCTCCCGGACTATATAAGGCGAGGCAGGGACCCCTCCTCTATCATCTAATCTCACGGCTTGTGATTGCACCATCTTGTAATCGCACCCAATCAATCCAGAGCTACGCAGCATACAGGACGTAGGGTATTACGCACCTCGCGGCCCGAACCTGTCTAAATTGTGTGCCACGTGTCTCTTCCTTCGAGTTACCGATCTCGGCGAGGCCACATTCATCTACTTCGGGTAGTCCCCTTATGTCGGTGTTTAAACCTCTCGACCTCCATGGGAGGTATCCGCAGCAAGGTTGAAGGTGGGGATCGCCATGATCTGGAACCCGAAGGTATGCGTGAGGACACAAGAAACAAGATTTATACAGGTTCGGGTAGCCAGAGTAGCTACCCTACGTCCTGTTTGGAGTAGTATTGCGCCCTGCGCTTGGTGTTGTTCCCCGGAGGGACTGTGCATGTTCGGCTAGGTACCCGGCCCTCCTTTATATAGTCCAGGGGGCGAGTTCCTAGTCGGTTACAAGGCAGGAGTCCTAGTAGGATTACATGGCACGAGTCCTAGTAGGAGTACAGGGGAATTCTACTAGGAGTATGTCTGCTTCCTTCCTTGCGGTACCCGGGGTGTATGCCCGACAAGCCCCCGAGCACGTTGGAGTCGAGAGTAGTAGTTCGAGTAGTCTTGAAGCCTCTTCGAGTAGTTCTTGAGCGTCCTCGAGTACTGCTTGGAGAAGTCTTCAATAGTACTTGAACTGCCGCGAGGCTGGAAGGTGGTCCAGCTCATTGGTCTTGAAGTCGAGATTTATATGGAAGTGCGATTGCAAAATCGCACTCCATATGGAGTAGCCCCCGAGCCTTAGGTTGAGTTGTAGACTCTGGCTGAGGGTCAATCTTGATTCTGCTTCCGTCTTGAAAAAATTTGAATGATGGGTGTAGCATAGCAGCCCCCGAGACTTGAAATGATTAGGTAATCAATCCAAGGGTCTTCAATGTTCGCGAAAGCCATCATCCGAGTACTTTTGTAGCGTGTAACCCCCGAGATAAGAGAGTCGTATGAGCCACGTCGAGTAGTTGTTGGTGCGGAGCCCCCGAGCTTGAGAGCGAGCGAAGCATGCTGAAGTTATCCTCGAGTAGTATGTTAAGTGCAGCCCCCGAGCTGGAGACATTCCGAGTAGTAATTTAGCATCGAGCCGTGTAGCTTGAAAAGTAGCCATGCCGTCAGAGCGGACTTTAGATGCGACCGAAGTCGACTTTAGATGCCGACAGTGCGGACTTTAGAATGCGACTTAAAAACCGAAGTCGACTTCGTGCCGCGCGGAGCGGACTTTGAGATGCGACTTGAAAACCGAAGTCGACTTTAGGATGCCGCGTGGAGCGGACTTTGAGTTGCGACTGAAGAAGTCGACTTTAGATTGCCGCGTAAAGCGGACTTTAGATGCGACTGCAGTAGTCGACTTTGTGCCACGCGAGGTGGACTTAAGATGCAAAAAATGAAAAGCACTTTCCGGAAAGCCAAAGCAAATGAAAAATCAGAGAAAACGAGTAGTTTTGCCGCCGGAGCGGGCTTAAGATTGCGACCAAAGTCGGCTTGTGCCACCGGAGTGGGCTTGGATGCGACCGTTAGCGTCGACTTGTGCCACCGGAGTGGGCTTGGGTGCGACCGTTAGCGTCGACTTGTGCCACCGGAGTGGGCTTAAGTACCTGAGCCATGGATTTCAGACCCAAGGTACGATTGCCGCCAGAGCGGGCTTGAGGGTGCGACCGGAGTCGACTTGAGGGTGCGACCGGAGTCAGCTTGTGTACCTAGGCCATGGATTTCAGACCCAAGGTATGGTTGCCACCGCAGTGGACTTGAAGGTGCGACCGGAGTCGACCTGCGTACCCGGGCCATGGATTTCAGACCCAAGGTACGGAGCGCGAGTACTTAGGGTACTTGGACCCATGGTATAGAGCATGAAGACCACGTGCAGCTAGGTTCCATCGTCGCCAGGACCCGAGGGCCGCTTACAGCTAGGTTCCATCGAAGCTTACACACGTAGTATGCCATCGAAGCAGGCGAAGATGCGACTGGAGTCGACTTTAAGTTGCCGCACGGAGCGGACTTTAGAATGCGAATTTAGAAGTCGACTTTAGATTGCCGCGCGTAGCGGACTTTAGAAACTGCCTCCTAGGGATAGCCCCCGAGTTGATGAAGTAGACTCGTGGTGACTGATCGATATGCCCCAAGAGTAGTCAGCAGAGTGTAGCTCCCGTGAAAACCCGCCGAGAAGCATACACAAATGAGTAGTCGGCAAGTAGTCCTACATGATGAGGAGAACAAGCCAAGAGAACAGTAATCATTTAAATAAATGACTTAGCTGTTGCTGCCTGGGCAGACTGATGATGAAGCCGTGGCGGTCGTCGATGGAGCCGCGACGGTTGTTGTTAAAGTTGACTAGTCAGAGTTGATTCCGACTAGTTGCTGATGTCGCGGGAGCCGTCCTCGACTAGTTTTCTGGTTGAGACTAGTCGAGGTAAGTAGTCGAGGTAGTCGTACGCCCAGAAGACGACGTCGCGGCGGCGTACGGCGTAGTCGATGTAGAGCCGCTGCGACAGGGAGACGAGTACTCGCGGCGCACGACGAGGTAGACGTAGAGCCCATGCAGCCGGGTGGCGAGTAGTAGCAGTGCACGGTGAAGTTGATGTAGAGCCGGTACGACGTAGTTGACGTAGTCGTAGTTGCGTACGTCTTCCAGGTGCATGGAGCAAAGAACTCGGAGAATCCTTGGTAGCTTCTGGTGTGTGCGTGTAGCATAATTCAATGAGTTGAATTTCTTGTCCGCTATAACAGGGGCAGCACGTGTGCGTGTGCAGCAAGATTATTTGTTTCAGCCACTCAAAGAATAAGGGGAAAGTCCATGTTGCGCTTCATCTTCTTGTGCGTAATTATTGCTGATTCGGTCTTGTACAACTTGGCCTTTGATCAGAGCGCGGAGCAGGCAGCCTGTGTAACGGATTCGCATGATTGCGCAACCGTAGTCCGTACAGATCTTGACGTGGAGTTGGCTTCGGGTTTGCTGAGTCGCTGATTGGTTATCATAGCAACCATGCCGACGAGTAGATTGAATTTGAAGACAGGGTCCTTCGAATTCGCCTGATAATCGTGACGATTGGCCCCACGGTGGGCGCCAGCTGTCGGTGTTTAAACCTCTCGACCACCATGGGAGGTATCCGCAGCAAGGTAGAAGGTGGGGATCGCCATGATCTGGAACCCGAAGGTATGCGCGAGGACACAAGACACAAGATTTATACAGGTTCGGGTAGCCAGAGTAGCTACCCTACGTCCTGTTTGGAGTAGTATTGCGCCCTGCGCTTGGTGTTGTTCCCCGGAGGGACTGTGCATGTTCGGCTAGGTACCCGGCCCTCCATTATATAGTCCAGGGGGCGAGTTCCTAGTCAGTTACAAGGCAGGAGTCCTAGTAGGATTACATGGCACGAGTCCTAGTAGGAGTACAGTGGAATTCTACTAGGAGTATGTCTGCTTCCTTCCTTGCGGTACCCGGGGTGTATGCCCGACACCTTAGTAGGTTGCCGGTCTAAAACACCGACAGCTGGCGCGCCAGGTAGGGGTTCTCGCCCGAGATCACATGGCGAACTCGACGGCTCCAATCTGCATCAAGCCAACTGTCGCCTTTAACCGCGGCGACACCTTCGTCTTCGGCGCCTGGGTCTGCACTGCTGACGGCGTTGGATCCTTCCAACGCCGCCTCACCATGCCCCCCAACCCGGAGACCGGCTTCGTGACACTTCCCGAAGTAGTCACGGGCGAACTCGCCGGCAAGTTCGGCGAAATTTCGTTTTTTGACCAACACGCTGACTTCGAGCTCGGATCCGCCTCCTACTCAAACCCGACGTCTCCGTGGGCTATCGCATGCGAGCCGGCTCCTCAGCCATCGCATGTGGTTTCACCACCCCATGAGCGCTCCACGCATGGCCCCCGCAACCTCAGCAGGGCCCGCACGGGGGCTCCCCCTTCGCGCCGGGCCGGCAAGGAGCCCGTACCCGAGTACAACTCGGACCCCGACACCGCCCCGGCCGCGCCTCGGACTCCAACCCCCTCTCCGGCTTCTACTCGGACTCCGCATACGAGTTCGACTTCGGGTCGGACCCTGAGGATCCCAAGTCCGAGGACAACACTACTGAGCAACCCTTATCTGGGCCGGCCTCCGGGCTGGTCATTACGTCCACGCCTGCCGGGAGATTCGTCTACTGGCCGGATCGCAAGCCTGCCGACCTGGTAAGGGGGGACTCACGCTACGTCGCCTACCTCGACTCGCTCCCGTTCCAGGAGGGAACACCACTCGCTCGAACTGAGGAGTAGTCTACAACTGATGAGACAAGCTTTGACTCCAGTCTTGGCAACCCTGATCGCCAAGTCTTCATGGCTGCCGGCGACACGCCAGGAACTTCAGGGGCGCAGGACCGGTACCTTGAAGACATCTCCGCAGACGAGCTGTCTACTGAAGCACCCGCGGATGAGACCGACGCCAACAGGGACGCTCGACGTGAGCGTAACAGAAGGCGCAACGAGCGGCGCTGGCGTCTGCGAGACAACCTCCCCATCCGCAACCTCGCAGAAGCTCTCGAAGCCGTCGAGAGCAGAGTACACACCACCCCCGAGCAGTGCCTCATGTCGATCACAGCGATCGCGCGCCAAGCTCAGGGGATACGCGCTGGAGAAGTCATCGCCAAGCTCGCAGAAGACGCTTACTTCATGCGAGTCGACAACAGGGTCACCCAGCCGCCCCCCCCCCCCGCCAGGAACCGCGACAACGAAGCTACAAGTCGCAGCGCAGACCCCGGCCGCAACCGTACTCGAGCCGAGCTGCCGGTTCCCACTAGTCCTGAAGCCGGTGGTCGCGGGCTCCAAGCTTAACAAGGTCCTCATCGATGGTGGAAGCGGGCTCAATGTCCTTTTCGCCAAGACCTTAAAGAAGATGGGGCTCGACATCACCAGCATGCTCACCAAGAGCACCGCGCCCTTCTACGGCATCGTCCCTGGCAACGCGGCTATCCCACTAGGCTCAGTGGTCCTGCCAGTTACCTTCAGGGAATCTCGGGACAACTATCGTACCGAGTACATCAAGTTCGAAGTCGCGGACTTCGAGACTTCCTACCACGCCATCCTCGGCAGACCGACTATCGCCAAGTTCATGGCGGTACCCCACTACACCTACTGGTACTCAAGATGCCAAGTCCGGCAGGTGTACTCTCACTGCAAGGGGACTTGAAGATCTCGCACGACTGCGACACGGAAGCTGTGGAGATCGCCTCCACAAATCAAGTACCCAATGCTATGATGGAGGCCTACGCTGCGTCGAAGAAGCTTGCCCCAAGTGAACTCGACATTCCTGAGAAGTCGGACAAAGCCAACAAGCCTCAGCCAGCTGAGGAGGTTCGGGTCAAGACAATCGACCTCGGGACAGGCGATAGCAGCAAGACCACCACCATCGGGGCCGGCCACGACCCCAAATAGGAAGACGCACTCATCAACTTCCTCCGGGCTAACCGCGACATCTTCGCGTGGAAGCCAGCGGACATGCCAGGGGTGCCTAGGGAGTTGATCGAGCATTCCCTCAACGTCGATCCTAAAGCTACCCCCAAGCGACAACACCTCCGCCGTTTCGCCGACGACAGACCGGATGCCATCAAGAAGGAACTCGCCAAACTACTCGCGGCTGGCTTCATCAGAGAAGTCTTCCATCCTGAGTGGCTCGCTAACCCCGTCCTTGTCCGCAAGAAGAACTCGAACGAGTGGAGGATGTGCGTCGATTACACCGACCTCAACATGCACTGCCCCAAGGACCCGTTCGGGTTACCGCGGATCGACCAGGTCATCGACTCCACGGCAGGCTGCGACCTGCTCTGCTTCCTCGACTGCTACTCCGGGTACCACCAGATCGCGATCAAGGAAGAAGACCAGGAGAAGACCGCGTTCATCACCCCATTTGGCGCGTACTGCTACACGACCATGTCCTTCGGGTTGAAGAACGCCGGCGCCACATACCAACGAGCTGTCCAGGCTTGCTTCAAGAGGCAACTCAACAAGAACGTCGAAGCCTACGTGGATGACGTGGTCGTCAAGACCAGAAACTCCAGTACCCTCATCGACGATCTTGAAGAGACTTTCGCATCCCTGCGCGAGTACCGCTGGAAGCTCAACCCGAACAAGTGCGTCTTCGGCGTACCTTCGGGCAAACTACTCGGCTTCATCATCAGCCATCGCGGCATCGAAGCCAACCCCGAGAAGATCTCCGCCATCACTAGCATGAAAGCTCCCGCGTCCATCAAAGATGTACAGAAGCTGACCGGGTGCATGGCGGCCCTGAACAGATTTATCTCGAAGCTTGGAGAACGGGGGCTCCCCTTCTTCAAACTACTCAAGCACCAAGAGAAGTTCGTGTGGACTCCAGAGGCAGATCAAGCCCTTGCCCAGCTCAAGGACTTCCTATCGAAGCCGCCAGTCCTCACGGCTCCTCGCAAAGGCGAGCAGCTACTGCTTTACCTCGCTGCGACTACTCACGTGGTCAGTACTGCCATCATTGTTGAGCGGCAGGAAGACGGCCATGCCTACCCAGTCCAGCGCCCAGTCTACTTCGTCAGCGAGGTCCTATCAGAGTCCAAGGCACGCTACCAGCCGGTACAGAAGCTCCTGTACGCAGTACTCATCACCTCGCGCAAGCTACGACACTACTTCCAGGAGCACTCAATCTCCGTCGTCACCGACTACCCGCTCGGCGACATCCTGCGGAACAAAGATGCTACTGGAAGAATCTCCAAGTGGGCAGTCGAACTCGGCGCCCTCAACATCGACTTCAAGCCACGCACGGCCATCAAGTCGCAGGCACTAGTCGACTTCATGGCGGAGTGGCGGGAGAATCAGCTACCTACTCCAACCGAGCGACCAGAGCATTGGGTGATGTACTTCGACGGCTCACTCAACCTCGAGGGCGCAGGCGCAGGGGTACTCCTGATCTCTCCGACGGGCGAACAACTCAAGTACGTCCTGCAGATCTTCTGGAAGGTCTCAAACAATGAAGCCGAGTACGAAGCCCTGCTACACGGGCTCCGCCTCGCGGCTTCACTGGGCATCAAGCGGCTACTAGTCTACGGTGACTCCGCAGTGGTCATCAACCAAGTCAACAAGTCCTGGGACTGCAACAAGGAGAACATGGACGCCTACTGCTTAGAAGTCCGCAAGCTCGAGAACAAGTTCTATGGTCTCGAGTTCCACCACGTCGTCCGCGACAACAACGTTGCAGCGGACGTCCTGTCAAAGCTTGGTTCTACTCGCGCCCAAGTACCAGCGGGTGTCTTCGTCCACGAGCATCACGCGCCATCCATTCCGGAGCCGACGCCACCGACCACTGACCCAGCGCACCCCGCGGCTGGCCAGGAGGTCATGATGATCGACGTGGACTAGAGGCAACCCTTCATCGACTACCTCAACGAGCAGAAGGTTCCTTCAGACAAGAACTTGGCTGAACAGCTCATCCGCCATGCCAAGTCCTACGTCCTCATCGGAAACAAGCTCTATAGGCGGGGCGCATCTTCCGGAGTACTCATGAAGTGCGTTCCTCGACAAGAAGGCAAGGACATCTTGGAGGAGATCCACAAAGGCGTCTGCGGCAACCACGCGTCCTCTCGCACGCTGGTCAGCAAGGCCTTCCGACAAGCTTTCTACTGGCCGACGGCTTTGGGCGACGCCGAAGAACTCGTCAGAAGGTGCCAAGGATGCCAATACTTCGCCAAGCAGCAACACGTCCCAACCTACAAGCTAGTCACCATACCGCCAACCTGGCCTTTCGCTTGCTGGGGGCTCGACATGATTGGGCCATTACCAACTGCGCCAGGTGGATTCAACAGAGTACTGGTGGCCATCGACAAGTTCACCAAGTGGATCGAGGTCAAGCCGGTTACATGCCCCAAGGCTGAAGGAGTACTCGACTTCCTGGATGAACTCGTACATCGCTACGGACTACCCCACCGCATCATCACAGACCTGGGCTCCAACTTCAATAACCACCAGTTCTGGGAGTACTGCGAGAACAGCGGGATCGACGTCCGATATGTCTCGGTTGCCCATCCTCGGGCCAACGGACAAGTCGAGCGTGCCAATGGGATGGTGCTCGACGCCCTCAAGAAGCGGCTACACGACGCTGCTAACTCTAAAGGAGGCAAGTGGATCAAGGAACTACCCAATGCACTCTGGGGCTACGTACTCAGCCCTCCTAGCCAACGGGACAATCCCCATACTTCCTGGTCTACGGCTCCGAAGCAATCCTCCCTGCCGATGTCATGTGGGACTCACCAGCAGTGGAGCACTACGACGAAGGCATCTTTGAAGACAGCAGACGAGTTGACATCGATGGACTCGAAGAAGCTCGCTGCGCTGCCCTCGTCCAATCAGCAAGGTACCTGGAGGGTATCCGACGCTATCACGACCGCAACGTCAAGGAACGCTCCTTCAACGTTGGTGATCTTGTCCTCCGTCGCATCCAGAACACGGAAGGACTACACAAGCTCAGCTCGCCCTGGGAAGGTCCCTTCTCAGTTGCAAAGGTGACCGGACTGGGCTCCTACCGCCTCCAAACATTTGAAGGCGAAGACGTCAACAACTCGTGGAACGTCGACCAACTTTGTCGGTTCTACGCCTAGTCTACACGACTACCCTGGGGCTCAAGTCTACACAACTACATCAAGACCCCTTCGCCGTAAGCGGCCTCCGGGTCCAGGCACCAGTCTCCGGACTACTCCTTCACCGTAAGCGGCCTCCGGGTCCAGGCACCAGTCTCCGGACTACTTCTTCGCCGTAAGCGGCCTCCAGGCCCAGGCACCAGTCTCCGGACTACTCTCCTCCAGAATCCAGCCCATGCGGCTACCTACGGATCCTGGGCTGCGACGAGCGACAAAGGACTCTAGCAGCGGTGTACTGAGAGACCATGTACTCATAGATCCAGTCCGCACGGCTACTAACGGATCTACTGCTGTAAGCGGCTCTACGCCCTAGCACTACTTAGCCGTAAGCGGCCTCCAGGTCCTGGCGACTACCCTGTACCAATGGCCCTGGCCATCCAGGTGTACTTCTTCAGTAATAAAGTTTGATTATTCATCAACTACTTTACTGTCTTCCTCCCTCAACGGGACCACTGCCGAGTACGACTACTCGCGAACTATCCACGATGGGACTCCGCACTCCAAGATCGCGGCAACAAGTACTCATTGATGGAAGTCTTTCTTCATTCACACTTAAACAATTTCATTACAATTGTTTTTGTACAACCATTGCTACGAGCTAACTATAACAGGGCTACTGGAGATTAAGTTTCTCGGCGACCTGATCTGCAATAGGCGCCATCTGCTCGAGCAGCTCCGCATACTGCTCGTCGGTGCAGATGGCGGCTAGTCCACCGGCGACTACATCTACGGGAGCCTTCGGGAAGTACGACTTCATGAAGGCCAGCACTTGGTTCGAGATTGACTTCGCCAAGTGCTTCACGTAGGCCGCCAGCCGGCTGGGGGCTTCCTTCAACCGGTCCACCAGCGGCGCTATCTTGGGACCGCCAGGATGAGGCACTAGCAGCCTCGCGATGGGGAGCGCGGCCTCTTCAAGTTCCTTGAGCTGGGCCCGCAGCTTCTCGCAATCCTCATTCAGCTTCTGCAAGGATTTGTAGCAGTTTACGAGGTCACGATCTGATGCAATACGGAGCTCCATGTTCTTCTCGCACTCGTAAGCAAGCTCCTTATAATCAAGCTCTAGTACCTGGCGGGCCTCCTACTCCCGGTAGAAGATGTTCTTCAGATCAGTTTCCGAAGCCTTCAGCTGATCTACTCGAGTCTCAAGCTCTGCAATTACCAAGGCACAGCGGGTCAGACCACCTCTCGACCTCCAATAAGTACTCAATAAGACCAAGGTGTACCTTTGTTCTTGTTGCGGAGAGACTTGTTCTTCCGCACGAGATCGTCGCTCTTCGCCTGCATCTCTTGGATGTCATTATGGTACTTGGCGAAGGCGGTATCCAGCTTTGATTGCATGGCGGCGGCGTGCTTCCGGGACTTCACGAGTTGATCTTCCAATGTCTCGGCCCGAAGCACCGCGTCGCCGTACCCTTGAAGCATCTCCGACTTCAGGCGGGACCTCTCAGCGACGTCCTATGCAGACAACACACATCAGATGGGTACTCAACGCAAAAGGATTGACTACTCAAAGGGTTATGACTACTCACCTTCATCCATTGTTCGGCTTGGCGCACCGCTCCCAGGTGCCGAGCCACCGTTGCCGGGTCGATCAAATCGTCCGCCAACAACTCGATGCCACCACGACTACTAGTAGCGGCTTCGGTCATCGGCGCCGAGCAGATTGGCTCCGCGTCCTGGATCTCCGGCGAGCGAACGACTACCTCCAGAGCGGGTTCTGGCAGCGCGTCGTCTCCTCCTCCTCTAGTCGTCGCGGCGGCTTCTCCGGCGGCCATCTCCATTGGCTAGGGGGCTTCTACGGCAGCCTCCTGAGTCCCCGGTGCCACGGGCACCGCCGAAGGGATATCGCTTCCTTCGGCCTCAGCACCTGTCAACAAAAAGAAAAGTGTATTAGTCAACACGGCGACTACGACTACTCTACGAAGGCACTTTGACCTCAGCAGAGCACTTACCTTCAACGACGCTGGCTTCGGGCAACGTAGCTTCAGCGGCCGGCGCCTCGGACTCCGCCTGAGGGGCGGGAGCGGACTCCCCAGCGGGTGGCGCGACTTCCTCTTCCGCCACCGCTGAGGCAGGTTCATCCCCTCCCAGGACAAGTCCGTCGATTTCCTGCAGAGTACACAAGCCGGTTGTTAATCAAGTATGACTACCACATCAAGTACTACTCGGGAAGAATCAACACTTACAAGCTTGACCGGACTGCCGTCACGGTCGGGGCGCCAAGGATGCTGGTGATGTCGACCAGTCCACCCTCGGCAGGCGCCTCCTCCGGCTCCACTGCGGCTGCTGCCTCCTCCGCAGCAGCAGCGGCGGGTTCCACGCCCCCCTGAGCAGCAGGGGGCTAACGCTCCATCTGCGCCAAGAGCTCTTCGACAGTGGGGGCTGGGCTACGACTACCAGCGGCCTCCCCCACCGTGTCCCAGTTGCCCCCTTCGCCCTTCTCAACGTCTCGGAAGGCGGTATCTCCTGCAAGTAAAGAAACTTCGTCATCAACACGAACTTGAGACATCAGTACTCGACTACATCACTCAAGACAGCTTACCTCCTGGGACGTGGTCTCCGTGATCTTCAACTTCTTGGCCACGCGCTTGCGGGCCGCGTTGCGCGGCCTCCTCGGCGGCGCGGGCAGACTAGCCTCTAGGCTAGTCGGTTGATCCTGAACGAGAGGGATGTGAGGTAAGCCGGGACGGCTAAACCTCGACCGCAGCTGGAAGCTGTCCTGCAACGTCTCCTCGTCGTCGTCCTCATCGGACGTGTCTTCGACGACAACTGTATCGTCCTCTTCGCCGACTTCACGCCGCTCCTTGGCCTTGGCTTTCCCCTCCTCTGGGACCTCGACCAGCTGAGGAGGCGACGGCGGCTCGGAGATGAACTTTTTCAAGTCATCCTACAAGAAGAACAACTCATTAGTGCAACTACTCTCATGCAATGAGTACTCGACAAAATGATGCAGCTACTAACCTCTTTTGGTGGGCGCGCGGCGGAGTACTCTGGTACGGGGCACGGCGTGTACGCCGGCATATCCTTGAAGATCCGAGACAGTCTGTCAACAATGACGTCGTCGTCGACTTCGTCTCCAGGCATCCGCGACGTGTCGTCATCGCCGGTGTACTCGTACCCCAGCGTGTCGCGAGCCATCAGCAGCTGCACCTTGCGCTTCATGAAGCTGAAGGCCATGTGCTCGGCCCTCAGCCCGGCTTCCCTCAGCACCTTGATCCGCGCCAACAACTCGGGAAGCTGGATTCCTTCTTGCATCGTCGGCTCCGAGTTCCACCAAGGACGATGCTTGGGCTGCTTCCCGCTGGGCTTCGGCAGCTCCGGATGGTGGTTCGTGACGTAGAACCATTTGGCCTTCCAGTCCTGGTTGGAATCTATCAACTTGTAGGAGAGGTACTGCTCGGCGGCGTCCTCCCTCATCTGGATCCCCGCTCCTCCGACTACTCGCGGTTTGTTGGCGCTGGGTTGCGGCTTCACCCGGAAGAACTTCCGGAACAAGATCCAATGGGGCTTGATCCCCAGAAAGGCTTCACAAAAATGCACGAAGACGACGGTGTGGAAGATACCGTTGGGGTTGAGATTGAGGTACTCGATGCCGTAGTACCCCATGAGCCCCTTGAAGAAGTCGCTCGCCGGGAGAGACAATCCGCGCTCCGCGAACCGCGCGAACATCGGGATCTCGTCTGGATTCTTCTCCATGGGGTACGGATCCCCGGCGGCGGCCCTCCACATGTCCACCTCCTTCTCCCGCAGGAATCCACTGCTGAGAAGGGCTAGCAAGTCTTCGGTCTTCGCCTTGGACTTCTTCCATTCACGGTTTGGATCTGGCCGCGGCGGGGACACCGGCGGCGATGTCCCTGCGGCAGATCCGGCGGCCTCTTCACGGCCCCTCTACTTTCCGCCGGCGGCCTTCGTGGTCTTCGACGGAGACGGCTTCATCCTCCAGGTGCACGGTGTCTTCACGCGCATTCGCTCGGGGGCTGCAGTGGTGGCTTCCTACGGCGGCGCACCTGGATCTAAGCTCTACTCAGCGGCGGCGGCGCACACCAGTGGCGATTCTTGGCTAGATCTACTGGGAATGACTTTAGCTGTGTAGGGTTAAAACCCCTAAGGGTTTTGGCTTCTATTTATAAGTCAACGCGGCCCCTCAACGGCCGGATGGATAAGTCTGCGCTCGGCTGACTCAGCGGCCGCGCGTGACCTTTCGAATTCTACTAGTCGACGCGCCTCACCTCGGGGGCTCGGCTACTTCTACTCGACTTCCTGGGAAGCGGCAAGATTCAAGAGCATCTCAGGACACATTCTACAAGATGACCCTTCAATTCGAGAGGAAGTACTCGACTCAAGGCTCGGGGGCTCCGTGTCACGTGTCCTTCGGTTTTTTCTCCGGATTTTTCAGGATATTCTTGCCAAAACTTCAGATGGACCCTCAGCCAGAGTCTACAACTCAACCTAAGGCTCGGGGGCTACTCCATATGGAGTGCGATTTTGCAATCACACTTCCATATCAGCTTCGACTTCAAGACAACACGGGCATTGTTGAAGACCTTCAAGGGCAGCACTCGAGGACGCTTGGGACTAGTCGAGAAGACTTCAGGATTGCTCAAACATCAGCTGGAGTACATTCCAGCCTCGGGATGCTTCAACTATTCTTGGAGACCTTTGACTTGTAGTACTCAGGGACGCTTGAGGACTACTCGTTGAGGACGTCAAGACTACTCGAAGCTATCCTTCTCGACTACAAAGTACTCGGGGGCTTGTCGTATGGACCTCCCTGGGCCCACTACCTCGGTGGGTACCAGGACCGACTACTCGGTGGGCCCCTGGGACTACTCGACTTGCGCTCCACGGCACCTGATGGCGTGAAGCACAAGGACGGCAGAGGAGAAGTACTCGGATAGGAAGCTGTACATGTCCCGCACTGTATAGAGGACTCCTAGACGTACTCGACTAGTACTCTTTTCCTGAACCGACTTGTAACCCTGCCTCCCGGACTATATAAGGCGAGGCAGGGACCCCTCCTCTATCATCTAATCTCACGGCTTGTGATTGCACCATCTTGTAATCGCACCCAATCAATCCAGAGCTACGCAGCATACAGGACGTAGGGTATTACGCACCTCGCGGCCCGAACCTGTCTAAATTGTGTGCCACGTGTCTCTTCCTTCGAGTTACCGATCTCGGCCAGGCCACATTCATCTACTTCGGGTACTCCCCTTAGTAGGTTGCCGGTCTAAAACACCGACAGGTACCCCGAAATAGTGCAGTTAGGCCCGAAACACAAGTTTTGCATCTTTTTACGCGCTGAAGGTTAGTGAAATCATCCGAAACACTCGCAAACATCATTTTGGGTCCAATGGACTAGAATGGAAGCTTCACAACTTTGGTACCCCGAAATATTGCATTCGGGCCCGAAACACGAGTTTTTTCATCTTTTACCTGCCGAGGGTTTGCGAAATGCTCTGAAACACTTCCAAACATCATTTTCGATCCAATGGAATAGAATGGATGCTTCATAACTTTGGTAGCCCGAAATAGTGCATTCGGGCTCGGACACAAGTTTTGCATCTTTTACGTTTCGAAGGTTAGCGAAATACCACGAAACTCTCCCAAACATCATTTTGGGTCCAATGGACTAGAATGGATGCTTCACAACTTTGGTACCCCAAAATAATGCATTTAGGCCCAAAACACAAGATTTGCATCTTTCTACGTGCTGAAGGTTATTGAAATCATCTGAAACACTCCCAAACATCATTTTGGGTCCAATGGACTAGAATGGATGCTTCACAACTTTAGTACCCCGAAATAGTGCTTTCAGGCCGAAAACACAAGTTTTGCATCTTTTTACGTGCTGAAGGTTAGCGAAATGCTCTGAAACACTCCCTAATATCATTTTGGGTCCAATGGTCTGGAATGGATGCTTCACAACTTTAGTGCAGTTAGGCCCGAAACACAAATTTTGCATCTTTTTACTTGCTGAAGGTTAGTGAAGTCATCCGAAACACTCACAAACATCATTTTGGGTCCAATGGACTAGAATGGATGCTTCAAAACTTTGGTACCCTGAAATAGTGCATTAGGGCCCGAAACACGAGTTTTTCATTTTTTACGTGTCGAGGGTTACCGGAATGCTCCGAAACACTCCCAAACATCATTATGGGTCCAATGGACTAGAATGTATGCTTCACAACTTTGGTACCCCGAAATAGTGCATTCGGGCTCGAACACAAGTTTTGCATCTTTTACGTGTCGAAGGTTAGCGAAATGCCACGAAACACTCCCAAATATCATTTTGGGTCCAATGGACTAGAATGGATGCTTCACAACTTTGGAACCCGAAATAATGCATTTAGGCCCAAAACACAAGTTTTGCATTTTTTACGTACTAAAGGTTAGCGAAATGCTCTGAAACACTCCCAAACATCATTTTGGGTCCAATGGACTTTGGTACCCCGAAATAGTGCAGTTAGGCCCGAAACACAAGTTTTGCATCTTATTACGTGCTAAAGGTTAGTGAAATCATCCGAAACACTCGCAAACATCATTTTGGGTCCAATGGACTAGAATGGAAGCTTTACAACTTTGGTACCCCGAAATATTGCATTCGGGCCCGAAACACGAGTTTTTCGTCTTTTACCTGCCGAGGGTTTGCGAAATGCTCTGAAACACTTCCAAACATCATTTTCGATCCAATGAACTAGAATGGATGCTTCACAACTTTGGTAGCCCGAAATAGTGCATTCGGGCTCGGACACAAGTTTTGCATCTTTTACGTGTCGAAGGTTAGCGAAATGCCACGAAACACTCCCAAACATCATTTTGGGTCCAATGGACTAGAATGGATGCTTCACAACTTTGGTACCCCGAAATAATGCATTTAGGCCCAAAACACAAGATTTGCATCTTTTTATGTGCTCAAGGTTATTGAAATCATCTGAAACACTCCCAAACATCATTTTGGGTCCAATGGACTAGAATGGATGCTTCACAACTTTAGTACCCCGAAATAGTGCATTTAGGCCCAAAACACAAGTTTTGCATCTTTTTACATGTTGAAGGTTAGAGAAATGCTCTGAAACACTCCTAAACATCATTTTGGGTCCAATGGACTAGAATGGATGCTTCACAACTTTGGAACCCGAAATAATGCATTTAGGCCCAAAACACAAGATTTGCATCTATTTACGTGCTGAAGGTTAGTGAAATCATCTGAAAAACTCACAAATATCATTTTGGGTCCAATGGACATGAATGGATGCTTCACAACTTTGGTACCCCGAAATAGTGCATTCAGGCTCGAACACAAGTTTTGCATCTTGTACGTGGCAAAGGTTAGTGAAATCATCAGAAACACTCACGAATATCATTTTGGGTCCAATGGACTAGAATGGATGCTTCACAACTTTGGTATCCCGAAATAGTGCATTCGGGCCTGAAATACGAGTTTTGCATCTTTTACGTGTCAAAGGTTAGCGAAATGCTCCGAAACACTCCCAAACATCAATTTGAGTCCAATGGACTAGAATGGATGCTTCACAACTTTAGTACCCCCGAAATAGTGCATTTAGGCCCAAAACACAAGTTTTGCATCTTTTTACGTGTTGAAGGTTAGCGAAATGCTCTGAAACACTCCTAAACATCATTTTGGGTCCAATAGACTAGAATGGATGCTTCACAACTTTGGTACCCCGACATAATGCATTTAGGCCCAAAACACAAGATTTGCATTCGGGCCCGAAACACGAGTTTTTCATTTTTTACGTGTCGAGGGTTACCGAAATGCTGCGAAACACTCCAAAACATCATTTTGGGTCCTGTCGGGCATACTCCCCGGGTACTCATGCAAGGAAGGAGGAAGAGTAGAAGACGGACTCCTACTAGAATTCCCCTGTACTCCTACTAGGACTCCTGCCTTGTAACCGACTAGGAACCCGCCCCCTGGACTATATAAAGGAGGGCCGGGTACCTAGGAGGACATCCACAATCCCTCCGGGGACAACACCAAGCGCAGGGCGCAATACTACTCTAAACAGGACGTAGGGTAGCTACTCTGGCTACCCGAACCTGTATAAATCTCGTGTCTTGTGTCCTTGCGCAGACCTTCGGGTTCCAGATCATGGCGATCCTCACCTTCTACCTTGCTGCGGGTACCTCCCATGGAGGTCGAGAGGTTTAAACACCGACAGGTCCAATGGACTAGAATGTATGCTTCACAACTTTGGTACCCCGAAATAGTGCATTCGGGCTCGAACACAAGTTTTGCATCTTTTACGTGTCGAAGGTTAGCGAAATGCCACGAAACACTCCCAAATATCATTTTGGGTCCAATGGACTAGAATGGATGCTTCACAACTTTGGAACCCGAAATAATGCATTTAGGCCCAAAACACAAGTTTTGCATTTTTTACGTGCTAAAGGTTAGTGAAATGCTCTGAAACACTCCCAAACATCATTTTGGGTCCAATGGACTAGAATGGATGCTTCACAACTTTGGTACCCCGAAATAGTGCAGTTAGGCCCGAAACACAAGTTTTGCATCTTTCTACGTGCTAAAGGTTAGTGAAATCATCCGAAACACTCGCAAACATCATTTTGGGTCCAATGGACTAGAATGGAAGCTTCACAACTTTGGTACACCGAAATATTGCATTCGGGCCCGAGTTTTTCGTCTCTTACCTGTCGAGGGTTTGCGCAATGCTCTGAAACACTTCCAAACATCATTTTTGATCCAATGGACTAGAATGGATGCTTCACAACTTTGGTAGCCCGAAATAGTGCATTCGGGCTTGGACACAAGTTTTGCATCTTTTACGTGTCGAAGGTTAGCGAAATGCCACGAAACACTCCCAAACATCATTTTGGGTCCAATGGACTAGAATGGATGCTTCACAACTTTGGTACCCCGAAATAATGCGTTTAGGCCCAAAACACAAGATTTGCATCTTTTTATGTGCTGAAGGTTATTGAAATCATCTGAAACACTCCCAAACATCATTTTGGGTCCAATGGACTAGAATGGATGCTTCACAACTTTAGTACCCCAAAATAGTGCTTTCAGGCCGAAAATACAAGTTTTGCATCTTTTTACGTGCTGAAGGTTAGCGAAATGCTCTGAAACACTCCCAAATACAATTTTGGGTCCAATGGACTAGAATCGATGCTTCACAACTTTGGTACCCCGAAATAGTGCAGTTAGGCCCGAAACACAAATTTTGCATCTTTTTACTTGCTGAAGGTTAGTGAAGTCATCCGAAACACTCACAAACATCATTTTGGGTCCAATGGACTAGAATGGATGCTTCACAACTTTGGTACCCTGAAATAGTGCATTAGGGCCCGAAACACGAGTTTTTCATTTTTTATGTGTCGAGGGTTACCGAAATGCTCCGAAACACTCCCAAACATCATTTTGGGTCCAATGGACTAGAATGTATGCTTCACAACTTTGGTACCCCGAAATAGTGCATTCGGGCTCGAACACAAGTTTTGCATCTTTACGTGTCGAAGGTTAGCGAAATGCCACGAAACAATCCCAAATATCATTTTGGGTCCAATGGACTAGAATGGATGCTTCACAACTTTGGAACCCGAAATAATGCATTTAGGCCCAAAACACAAGATTTGCATCTATTTACGTGCTGAAGGTTAGTGAAATCATATGAAAAACTCACAAATATCATTTTGGGTCCAATGGACATGAATGGATGCTTCACAACTTTGGTACCCTGAAATAGTGCATTCAGGCTCGAACACAAGTTTTGCATCTTGTACGTGCTGAAGGTTAGTGAAATCATCAGAAACACTCACGAATATCATTTTGGGTCCAATGGACTAGAATGGATGCTTCACAACTTTGGTATCCCGAAATAGTGCATTCGGGCCCGAAATACGAGTTTTGCATCTTTTATGTGTCAAAGGTTAGCGAAATGCTCCGAAACACTCCCAAACATCAATTTGGGTCCAATGGACTAGAATGGATGCTTCACAACTTTAGTACCCCCGAAGTAGTGCATTTAGGCCCAAAACACAAGTTTTGCATCTTTTTACGTGTTGAAGGTTAGCGAAATGCTCTGAAACACTCCTAAACATCATTTTGGGTCTAATAGACTAGAATGGATGCTTCACAACTTTGGTACCCCGAAATAATGCATTTAGGCCCAAAACACAAGATTTGCATCTATTTACGTGTTGAAGGTTAGTGAAATCATCTGAAAAACTCACAAACATCATTTTCGATTCAATGGACTAGAATGGATGCTTCACAACTTTGGAACCCGAAATAATGCATTTAGGCCCAAAACACAAGTTTTGCATTTTTTACGTGCTAAAGGTTAGCGAAATGCTCTGAAACACTCCCAAACATCATTTTGGGTCCAATGGACTTTGGTACCCCGAAATAGTGCAGTTAGGCCCGAAACACAAGTTTTGCATCTTATTACGTGCTAAAGGTTAGTGAAATCATCCGAAACACTCGCAAACATCATTTTGGGTCCAATGGACTAGAATGGAAGCTTTACAACTTTGGTACCCCGAAATATTGCATTCGGGCCCGAAACACGAGTTTTTCGTCTTTTACCTGCCGAGGGTTTGCGAAATGCTCTGAAACACTTCCAAACATCATTTTTGATCCAATGAACTAGAATGGATGCTTCACAACTTTGGTAGCCCAAAATAGTGCATTCGGGCTCAGACACAAGTTTTGCATCTTTTACGTGTCGAAGGTTAGCGAGATGCCACGAAACACTCCCAAACATCATTTTGGGTCCAATGGACTAGAATGGATGCTTCACAACTTTGGTACCCCGAAATAATGCATTTAGGCCCAAAACACAAGATTTGCATCTTTTTATGTGCTGAAGGTTATTGAAATCATCTGAAGCACTCCCAAACATCATTTTGGGTCCAATGGACTAGAATGGATGCTTCACAACTTTAGTACCCCGAAATAGTGCATTTAGGCCCAAAACACAAGTTTTGCATCTTTTTACATGTTGAAGGTTAGAGAAATGCTCTGAAACACTCCTAAACATCATTTTGGGTCCAATGGACTAGAATGTATGCTTCACAACTTTGGAACCCGAAATAATGCATTTAGGCCCAAAACACAAGATTTGCATCTATTTACGTGCTGAAGGTTAGTGAAATCATCTGAAAAACTCACAAATATCATTTTGGGTCCAATGGACTAGAATGGATGCTTCACAACTTTAGTACCCTCGAAATAGTGCATTTAGGCCCAAAACACAAGTTTTGCATCTTTTTACGTGCTAAAGGTTAGCGAAATGCTCTGAAACACTCCCAAACATCATTTTGGGTCCAATGGACTAGAATGGATGCTTCACAACTTTGGTACCCCGAAATAGTGCAGTTAGGCCCGAAACACAAGTTTTGCATCTTTCTACGTGCTAAAGGTTAGTGAAATCATCCGAAACACTCGCAAACATCATTTTGGGTCCAATGGACTAGAATGGAAGCTTCACAACTTTGGTACACCGAAATATTGCATTCGGGCCCGAGTTTTTCGTCTTTTACCTGCCGAGGGTTTGCGCAATGCTCTGAAACACTTCCAAACATCATTTTTGATCCAATGGACTAGAATGGATGCTTCACAACTTTGGTAGCCCGAAATAGTGCATTCGGGCTTGGACACAAGTTTTGCATCTTTTACGTGTCGAAGGTTAGCGAAATGCCACGAAACACTCCCAAACATCATTTTGGGTCCAATGGACTAGAATGGATGCTTCACAACTTTGGTTCCCCGAAATAATGCATTTAGGCCCAAAACACAAGATTTGCATCTTTTTATGTGTTGAAGGTTATTGAAATCATCTGAAACACTCCCAAACATCATTTTGGTTCCAATGGACTAGAATGGATGCTTCACAACTTTCGTACCCCGAAATAGTGCTTTCAGGCCGAAAACACAAGTTTTGCATCTTTTTACGTGCTGAAGGTTAGCGAAATGCTCTGAAACACTCCCAAATACAATTTTGGGTCCAATGGACTAGAATCGATGCTTCACAACTTTGGTACCCCGAAATAGTGCAGTTAGGCCCGAAACACAAATTTTGCATCTTTTTACTTGCTGAAGGTTAGTGAAGTCATCCGAAACACTCACAAACATCATTTTGGGTCCAATGGACTAGAATGGATGCTTCACAACTTTGGTACCCTGAAATAGTGCATTAGGGCCCGAAACACGAGTTTTTCATTTTCTACGTGTCGAGGGTTACCGAAATGCTCCGAAACACTCCCAAACATCATTTTGGGTCCAATGGACTAGAATGTATGCTTCACAACTTTGGTACCCCGAAATAGTGCATTCGGGCTCGAACACAAGTTTTGCATCTTTACGTGTCGAAGGTTAGCGAAATGCCACGAAACAATCCCAAATATCATTTTGGGTCCAATGGACTAGAATGGATGCTTCACAACTTTGGAACCTGAAATAATGCATTTAGGACCAAAACACAAGATTTGCATCTATTTACGTGCTGAAGGTTAGTGAAATCATATGAAAAACTCACAAATATCATTTTGGGTCCAATGGACATGAATGGATGCTTCACAACTTTGGTACCCCGAAATAGTGCATTCAGGCTCGAACACAAGTTTTGCATCTTGTACGTGCTGAAGGTTAGTGAAATCATCAGAAACACTCACGAATATCATTTTGCGTCCAATGGACTAGAATGGATGCTTCACAACTTTGGTATCCCGAAATAGTGCATTCGGGCCCGAAATACGAGTTTTGCATCTTTTATGTGTCAAAGGTTAGCGAAATGCTCCGAAACACTCCCAAACATCAATTTGGGTCCAATGGACTAGAATGGATGCTTCACAACTTTAGTACCCCTGAAATAGTGCATTTAGGCCCAAAACACAAGTTTTGCATCTTTTTACGTGTTGAAGGTTAGCGAAATGCTCTGAAACACTCCTAAACATCATTTTGGGTCCAATAGACTAGAATGGATGCTTCCCAACTTTGGTACCCCGAAATAATGCATTTAGGCCCAAAACACAAGATTTGCATCTATTTACGTGTTGAAGGTTAGTGAAATCATCTGAAAAACTCACAAACATTATTTTCGATTCAATGGACTAGAATGGATGCTTCACAACTTTGGTACCCCGAAGTAGTGCATTCGGGCTCGAACACAAGTTTTGCATCTGTTACGTGTCAAAAGTTAGCGAAATGCCACGAAACACTCCCAAACATCATTTTGGGTCCAATGGACTAGAATGGATGCTTCACAACTTTGGTACCCCGAAATAATGCATTTAGGCCCAAAACACAAGATTTACATCTTTTTCGTGCTGAAGGTTATTGAAATCATCTGAAACACTCACAAACATCATTTTGGGTCCAATGGACTAGAATGGATGCTTCACAACTTTGGTACCCCGAAATAGTGCATTTAGGCCCAAAACACAAATTTTGCATCTTTTTACGTGCTGAAGGTTAGTGAAATTATCCGAAACACTCGCAAACATCATTTTGGGTCCAATGGACTAGAATGGACGCTTCACAACTTTGGTAGCCCGAAATAATGCATTTAGGCCCAAAACACAAGTTTTGTAACTTTTTACATGGTGAAGGTTAGTGAATTTTGTGAAACACTCGCATACATCATTTTGGGTCCAATGGACTAGACTGGATGCTTCACAACTTTGGTACCCCAGTGCATTCGGGCCCGAAATACAAGTTTTGCATCTTTTACGTGTCGAAGGTTAGCGAAATGCTCCGAAACACTCCCAAACATCAATTTGGGTCCAATGGACTAGAATGGATGCTTCAAAACTTTAGTACCACCGAAATAGTGCATTTAGGCCCAAAACATAAGTTTTGCATCTTTTTACGTGTTGAAGGTTAGCGAAATGCTCTGAAACACTCCTAAACATCATTTTGGGTCCAATAGACTAGAATGGATGCTTCACAACTTTGGTACCCCAAAATAGTGCAATTAGGCCCGAAACACAAATTTTGCATCTTTTTACGTGCTGAAGGTTAGTGAAATCATCCGAAACACTCGCAAACATCATTTTGGGTCCAATGGACTAGAATGGAAGCTTCACAACTTTGGTACCCCGAAATATTGCATTCGGGCCCGAAACACGAGTTTTTCATCTTTTACCAGCCGAGGCTTTGCGAAATGCTCTGAAACACTTCCAAACATCATTTTCGATCCAATGGACTAGAATGGATGCTTCACAACTTTGGTACCCCGAAATAGTGCATTCGGGCTCGAACACAAGTTTTGCATCTTTTACGTGTCGAAGGTTAGCGAAATGCCACCAAACACTCCCAAACATCATTTTGGGTCCAATGGACTCCCAAACATCTTTTACACGTTCTTTCTCTTGCTGACGCTGCCACTTGTTAAGGAGAATACGCGAAGTCACCCTGGGCTTGGATTTGGAGGATTCCCCTACTTCAATTTGGCTTTTCAGGATGCGAGGCACTTCCTTGTGGACTTGTTCCACTGTTATTTGTTGAGCAGGATCAACTGATCCATCCTGCTTTGCTCTTGCTGAAGTTAAAACCTTCACTTTTCCTTTTTCCTCAGCGGTCACCATGTTGACTGAAAACCCAATCATGTTTTGAGGAAAAGGATTGCCATCCAACTTCATTTTATTCTCAAACTTCAAATGACCTTCTTGGATAGCCTTCTGAATTCTCATCCTGAAAACCCTGCACTAATTGATGAAGTGAGAATTCCTGTCGTGAAACCCGCAATATCTTTTCTCTTTAACCCCATCAGGCCGAAGCATAGAACGCCCTTCAGGCAACTTGATTTGGTCACATCAAAATCATAAGTGCCCTTGGCTTGCTTGACCCATCTTTGATTCACTGTTAACGGCTCTTTGCCCCAGACCATTTCAGCTGCAGCTATTTCCTCTTCATCATCAAATTCATCTCCTTGATCAGCTCTTTCGAGGAATTAGTTGTAGATGTCAGCTATATCACTGTGTTTGGCAAACCTAGAGTCTTTCTTGAAGCCATAAGCTTGGTTGCTCATTAACGACAATCTGTGTGACAATTGGCCAAGATTCTCGAACTCCACGCCGAATAGCTTTTCTCGAATAGCTTTTCTCGAATAGCTGGCAACATACCTGCTACAGCCATATCAGCCAATTGATCATCTGGTAGATTCAAAGAGAAGCACATGCTTTTAGTCTCTCTGAACCTCCTGAGAAACTCCATGGGTGTCTCATTATGCCTCTATGTCAGGGTGGTTAGATCAATTAGCTTTCTCTCACTACTGCCAATGAAGTAATGAGCCTGAAACTTCTGTTCCAAATCCTTCCAGGAACAGATTGATTGAGCAGGCAAAGAAGCGAACCATGTAAAGGTCGGGCCTGTCAGTGATAAGGGAAAGTATCTGATCCTGAATGCCTCATCAGCTAAAGCTTCCCCAAGCTGCATCAAATAGCGGGCTATGTGCTCCACAGTGCTAGTATCATCTTGCCCAGAGAACTTTGTGAAATCTGTAGGAGGTTTCACCCTGTGTGGCAAAGCCACCCTGTTGTACCATTTTGGGAAAGGAGGTGTATATACTTGCCCTTGATTCTTGGGTTTCAGGCCGAATTGATTTTGTAACACATCGGCCATTTTCTGCACCATAAGATCAATGTTAGCGTCTTGATCCCCTGGCCTTCCAGTAGGCCCAGTAGGCATTCCTGCGGCCATACCATATCCAGGATTTGGGAAAGCATCAATGGCACCGTAATCCATGAATTCCGAATACCCTTCTCCAAACATGTTCTTCTGTAGCCTATTGTTTGCTGGGGCTATTCTGTAAGTAGAGCCAGGTGGAACTCCAGAAGAACCAAATGCCAAATCTCCATAAGTAGGCCTGTTGGGCATTGCCTGATAAGGGTTCTGCTGCTGGACTGGACGACCCCCAGTGCTTTGCAGGGGCAGCTGAATTGGCTGACCTCCCACGCTTTGCGGAGGCGGCTAGATAGCTTGACTTCCCATACTTTGCAGAGGCGGCTGAGCAGTTGCATCTCGAGCTGGTTGGCTATTGACAGCAGCACTCGATTCTCCTACCTCTATAGTAGGTCTCTGAGGTGATACTCGATCTAGCATCCTTTCCATGCCTGGGCCAAAGACTCCAACCATCATTTGTTGGAATATAGTCAAGAAAGCAGTATGGTGTTTAGCCATTATGTTTTCCATAGTTTGCCGAACCGCATTCATAGCTTCCTATTTCTCTTCAGCAGATGTGGTATCAGGTTCTCCTGGTAGTAGAACCCTTGGCATGTCAGACTTAAGATATGGCACACCACTTCTGTTTTTACCAAACGACATTAGGCACTTCTGCTGAAATTGATCAATGGCATCCTTCAATTGTATTTGCTGCTCTGGAGACAGGTCATCCATGGTGACATCCATGACATCATGACTATCAGGCATCTTGATCAGCTAGATGGTCCCACTTGGCGTGCCAAAAAGTGTGTTGACGCAAAATCAGCACCTCGCGCCAAGCACACAGCAAGCCGAACAAAGCTGGCTTAACACACGTGCCGGATCCGAAGCGTGCCAGTCAATTTTCCTGAAACTGACAAAGGATGAAAAGAAGTTAGATAAAACCTGGAACTTGCCGGGTGGTACCTGACAGTTCCGTATTTACGGCTAGGGAGCCAATTAAAATGACATAAAGCTACAACAAGCAATCTGTCAGCAAATTAAATATCATTCGGAAGCTTTAAAACATGAAACCGGGATATAGCCGAATGCATGATGTAAGCCTGACAAAAGATCGGTCTATGTTTAAACAACATTGCTTGCACGTGGTCATGATGTTGGGGGGATTCGGAATCAAGCCTTTTGTTTACCAAAAATAAAAGAGTGTCTTCAGTTGCCCAAGTTTCTATGCGAAAGGCCCAGCAGCGAAACCCCAGGAGCCCTTGAATCCATTTTTGACTTTCAGAATCCGTCTTTCGACTTATACCTTTCGTCGCCGGCGGAGCCGCCAAATGAGCTCAGAATAACCCAAGGCGTTAGGGTCTCGGTCAGGCTGATTGTTTTCTTCCGCGACGAAACCCCAGAGGCGAATCTTGCTCACCCAGGCAGTCTCGGCCTGGGATTCGCTTGGGGGGTTTCGTCGCCTCTAATATCTAACGATTTCAAGTTTGAATGTGATTCCATGTTTCAGGTGACGAAAGGTGCCAGGCGAAAGGGGAATCTCCAAAAGATCAAAGGGTTTCTCCCGACAGGCGCACGTGATGACAACAAGAAAGGCACCGCGATTTGCGGTGTGACATCATGAAGCGCCGATTACGGGGAGACCTAATTGGAGATTTCCTGGAAATAGCCTAGCACATTCTGTTTTGATTCGTTTTACACGAGGGTATACTCGGAATGTAAAAAGTCTGCTCGCCTCCCTATAAAAGGAGAAGAACGGCACTTGGAAAAGGGATCGGCTTTTGAGAAATCTACTGTTGAGTAAAGAGCTTTTGGTTGTCCTTAGTTTTGTATTCTGGTTTTGGTTCTTGAGCTTTGGTTCCTCTCATTGTTTGTGCACGGTAGCTTCGGCTATCGCCACAACACATGACCGATTTTCGAGGATAAATAATAATAAAAATATATAAGGTGAAAACATGATTATAAATATGAAGTAAACAAGCATGCATAGGTCAAAAAGCACTAGTCTACCGCATGTCTAGATACTTTTAAACCCGTTGAGCGTGACACCAAACAAGTTAGTCCACCGCATGATACGACTTGTTTGAAACCATGCCACCAACCACAATTAGATTAATCCACCGCATGATCCAATCTAAACATGGAAGGCTAAAAGCATACATTATTTAAAACAAACTTTTGAACACGTTTCACTTGTGATAGAATTGCCGAATATAGCTGTACAGCCGAATCGGGTTCCGTGGAGAAGTACCAAACATTGAAAAGTCAACAAGCTTGAACCCGCAACACGTGACAATCTAGATTGATCTAAATTCGGCTATTGAGAGCACTTGATCCTTTTACAATAAACCAAAGACTTGAAAGCACAACACATTGATCTCAAAGAGATAGAGCCGAAAATAATCGATCTAGATTTGGCAAAAGAGTGTTACATGAATTAAACATAAAGCAAAATCCAAAGCAACACGTGGTAACTTAATGAATCTATTAGATCTTGCCAAATCTAATAGAGCCGATAACTAGCTTCGAGCTAGATCTTAGCCTACCGCATGGCTCATGATCTAACAGGAAACCCTCTTGAACCCAGCTTAAATCCACCGCATGATACTAAGCAAGGTAACAAGACTACTTGCATCACGGTCTAAATCCACCGCATGATACTAGACATGATACAAGGTTGCCAGTACTTACGGAGGTCGACGGATCGATGGCTCCTCTCGAAGAACTCGACGACTCGACTAAAGGACTCAAAGTTTGGCACGGGGACCTGGTCGACTACGAGTACAACATTTATTACCTAAATTAATCTTTCGGCGCCAATGTCCATCTTGTACCCGTCATCAATTCGTCCTTTCCTTATATCCGGGCCACGTCATCACGTATTCCCGAAAGCTTCCTTTTTTAAGAGCAAACAGTCCTTCTGCCGAATGATGGCGTACTGCCGACCGCAAGTATCTTTACCGAATCCTTTGAGGAGATTTTCCCGCCGAATGGCATTTCTTTACCAAACTCGGCCCACAAGTCAGTCCCTTTCCTATACCAATTTTTGGTGTTAACATATGCCCCTTCAATTACGGGATAAAAGTGATTTTATTCCGGAATTGACTATAAATGCTCAACGTCTCCGAGCTAAATCTGTTCAACACCAGTTTTTTCCTCTTGCAATCCGTTGGAGTCTTCGCTCAGATCCAAACCCTAGTTCATCAATCCCTCAAGCTCAAATCTTCAAATGGCGGACCAAGACCAAGTTCTCTAGGTAAATCTCATCCCTTTAAGGCCCATTCGGTATTACTTTTTCGATTTCCATCTTAGATTTTTCTTTTGCCTTCTTTTGTTCTTGATAGGTTCTCGCCGCCGAGATTTTGATTCACATTGAGGACCAACCACCATTCTACTTCCTCGGGCCCGTGGGAACCTCTGACCCTCTCGAGTTCATTGAAGCCGAATCTCAGAGGATCCCTTTTAAAGCAGCTTTGTCGAGACCCCATGAATGGCAAGATACCTTCAAGGACTGGCCCCTGCCCCCAATTGCAGGTTGGAGAAACTGGTATAAAAGGATGCTTGATGATGACAGTGCTGAAACCAGCAATTGGGACAACCTTCGCATTGCCGAGTGTTTGGAATTATCCTTAGCTGAAACTCCCAAAAATGAGAATCTTTTGATTGCAGCCTGTCATTTTTGGTCAAATGGTGTCAATGCTTTTTTCTTTGGCCATGGACAAATGTCTCCCACTCTGCCCGATGTATATATGATGACCGGCCTTGATATCACAGGATCCATGTATCCTTACAAATACAAAGGCTCCTCAGGCAAAAAGGAGTGAAAACAGGAGTTGGATATAAGATGTATATCCAAAAACATATGTCTAATGGCCCTGTGTCTGAAGTTGAGTATAGGGCCTTTCTGAATATGTGGCTATGCAGATTCATCTTCTGTGGCAAAGCCAATGAGCCAACCCTAAACCATATTGTAATGGCTGAAGACTTGGCTGTTGGTAATCCCATTCCCCTTGGAAAGTACCTCCTAGGGAGTGTATACCACATGCTTCATCAGACCACCTACTTGATGCACACCAGCCAGAAGATCTCTTGCGTTAATGGCCCCTGGTGGTTTGTTCAAATGTGGCTGCAGCTATACATGCACCAGATTGTTGGTATTGACCTTAACAACCGGCTTTTTCCTTCATCCAACTATAAGGAAGGGGAAGTTCAGATCACCAAAGGTTGCCAAACTTATGGAGAAGCTGCCTCAACCATATCCATGGACCAGAACATCAGCCAACTTTTTGAGCTTTTCTTCAAAGGTTTCACCAATCCCCTTTGGCTTCCTTATTTGAACAATGATAACTTGACCCTCCCTTATGAATTCAATTTTGAGACTGGATGTAATGATGTAAAATCCATAGAAATTTTCAACATCTTCATCCATCCATGCATCCTACTAGCAGAATACAGTGGAGGAAGGCAAAATCAGAGCACCTTTGAATACTATCAACCAAACATGATGGCCTGACAGCTAGGATGTGGCCAAGTGCCCCCAAGGCTATTCCTTCATGAATTCCTCAAGCCTAGAGAGGAAATTAAGGAAGCCCTGCAAGCCAGAAGAGTCTTTGAGTATCAGTGCAGCCCCACTGTTTATGCACCTTGGCCCTTTGTACCTACAGCAATAGCTCATCCCTCCTTTACTTCCTGGTGGCAAGAATTCCATGATCACATCTTCAATGAGCCAGTACATTCTCTTTGTCTTGAGCTAATGCCTGATTTCCAACCAATTTCAGAGGTAATATACTTACTTTTCCCTTTTCTCAATCATGTCCTTCTTTACTGATCATGATCCTTTGCCATCTTTTGCAGAATACAGTGCCTGCCCCTCGTGCTAGGACAATTTCTTACAATGCTGCAGGCCCAATCTCTGCCTTGTGATTTAAATCCACCACCTTGGCTCAACTGATGTCCCAATTTGCCACATCAGACCCAACTCTTATCAGTTCAGTCTCTAACAAAAGGAAAGCTCCATCCCTAGTTGCTCCTCCAGCTGCCAAGAAGAAAAGAACATCTAAAAGAGTTCTTATTGAGGTTAACATCTTTTCCATCCTAAGCATAAAATTACTTTTCACTCTAATAATTTTATCTTGGGTAATTTCAGACCAGAGCTCAGCAACCATCAATCACTACAGAATCTGCCAATGCCCCATCTACTGGTAAGATCTTCACCATATCTTTCCTTTCAAAGACCATTTTCTTCATTGGCATTTACCCTCTACTTGCTATTTTGTAGAGGAGACATTGGTGAACCAAACTGTGGGGAGTTCTTCTTCTCAACATGCTTCAAACCCAACTTCACCAAGGATCCAGCCATCCTCTCCTCAAGCAGAAGCTTCAACTTCACCAGGGACTCAACCACCCCCTTCTCAAGTAGAAGTTCCAACTTCACCAAGGATAGATCCATCTTCTCTTCAGCGAGAAACTTCAAACCTACCAAGGACTCCACCAGCTTCTCCTCAGTTAGAAGCTTCAGCTTTACCAGGGACCCCTCAAGCTTCTCCTCAACTGACCATCCAGGAACCTCCTCTCGAGCCTGAAAAAATCCCTTCTCTAATTCAAGAGGCCAGGAATGAGGTAAGCATGGGTATTCATTTCTGTTATTTTCATTCAGTAAATTATCCTCAATTCGGCAAGCCATTCTTTTCAGGATCAGGCTGCGTCACCACCAAGTTTTTCTTTTACTGTGGATGACTTAACTACCGAAAAAGGAGATGAGGCATCTTCAGGTCAAGCTTTGTCAGAGGAAAACTAGGCAAAGCTAAAAGAAATCCTCTCTTTGTTGCAAAGGGATATCCAGGATCAAGTCAGGGATGTTGATCTTCTAGAGGAAGTGCTTGAATCTATCAACCAAGAGCTTCCTGATGACATCAAAGCCTCCTTGGAGCCTATCATACAACTGGACAATCACTTTGCAGCAGTGAGGCAAGCCTTGAAGAATCAATCCTCCCGACCAGTCCTTCAACAAAAGAGAGCCAAAGCCAAGCAATTCGTGAAAGAATCACAGGCTCAAATCCAGAGCAACAAGGAATTGCTGGCTGAACTACAACCTGCACTTGAGTTGAAAATCGTCAGGAAAGCTGCATTAGAAGCTGAATTGAAAAACCTGACAGCTGAAATCGAGGCTGACAAGAAAAAGATAACCAAACTTCCTGGATTAACAGAGAAAATCCAAAAGGAAGCTACAACAACCTTGATTGAATCAAATCAGCTCAAAACAAAGCTCTCTGCTCTGTCTAACACCCAGGAAGCTGATCAGAAACTGCTGGAGAATATCAGCAAAATGATATCAGATGCTTCCAGTGTAATTTCAAAGTACTTGAATATATGATTGTATCAAACAATTTGTAGCCGAATGTTTTATCGTGCTTGTAACTTTGTCCACCATAAACTTTACTTTCCATTTTCTGTTTCGCCTTGCGAACAACTTTAGATGATCCATTTGGCAACTCTGCCCAAACAGTGTTAGACCCGAATAGCAATCCGACCGCAACTCAACCGAATTTCAACCAGTTAAACCAAATATGACTCAGCTTAAATTCCAAACGACCCGACAACGATTCGGTTAAGGAAGACTCTCCACCTCCCAAATTTCTCGAGATATGCACCACGATCTCCGGCCACGATCTCTTTGCCAGTCCCATAAATAAGAACTGCGGGTGCCCCTAGCCTTTCACCAAGCCTTCTGCCTTCAAGCCTTTGCCAATCCAAACTTCCCTTCTCTAGCACTAGTACTCTCAAAAGCTCGATGGCAGGCAGCAACAACAGGCGCTGGGCCAGCGACGAGGCCGAAGAGAGCCGCGCTGGCGCTCGCCGGAGGTGGTGATCGTCAATTTCTTCACAGCTTTATCTAGATTTCCTTTTGTTTCTGACGACCCTCTTCGTGTTTCCAGGCTCATCCAATGGAACTCCGCTCCTGCGCCGGCCACGACTCCGGCCATGCCAGGCGACTCCTCGGGGTCGTCCAGCTATTCTCCCTCCCCCAGCTCGCGCTACAGTGATCGCGACGCCCGCAGGTTCAAGCCGGAGCGCGATGAAACCCGGCGTGAGCTGGGAGACGTCTCCAAGAAGGCCGAAATCGCCGAGCTCGAATGGGAGCACCAGCGCAAGCAGCTGCTGGAGACCATCGACGGTAAATCTTGTGATTTGTTTTAATTTAACTCAAACTTTGAACTAGCCGCCATTGCTCTGTAGTTGCTGCAGACCGTGACGCCGAGCTCAACTGGCTGAAGACGCTGGTGGAGAAGCTGGCGGACAAGGTGAACGCTCCCGGGGACATGCCGGACGCCCGCATTGCCGCGGTGGAAGATCGCGTCTACGAGGTGGCTCTCCACGGCGTTCGCTTGGGCACCACCCTAGGCCTGGCCGCCATGACGACGCACACCGGCGTCGACTACTCCACGCAGCCTCGCGGCTTCCATGGTGGCGCGCCAGAAGACATCGATGACATCGAGGTCATCCTGGAGCGCCTCGACGGCCACGGCGACGCCATTGCCGACTCCATTCATCCCCAGTCTGTGCTGAACAGGCTCTTTGACTAGTTTGTACTAGGGATGTTTGGAATTTCGGCAATAAATAATGAAATTTTAATTCCTGCATTTGTGTTGCGATGATTTTCCTTCGATTTATCATGCGAATCTTACTGCTTTGAATGCATTCGGGAACTTTTATCCGAGCCGAATACGCACAAACTCTTGACCCTTGGCGTAGAATTCACAGAAAATCCTCATTCGGGAGCCACAAACACTATTCAACGAAAAACCCTTCGCATTCGGGGAGAAAACCCTGCCGTTTGGTATTCCCATTAATGTACGCCAGCCAGTCATCACTCCCAATGCGCTCTCACGGCTAATAAAATAGCCCCCTTGGTGCTCTACAAATCCACTCGCATACACTTCCATCACCTCACATCTTCTCTCCCTGCTTCTCCAGCGAAAAAACCCCAAGGCCATGGCGGACAAGGGAAAGCAGCCAATCGAGGAGAGCAGCGCTCCACCAAAGAAACGCACCATTCGAGAGTGAGTTTTCCTTCAATCCTTTCTTTTGCTCTCGATTGCAATCTCATGGTTCATCCTTCTTCATTTTCAGCCTTGACTTGCTCCCAGAGGAGATCTTTGGAACTGAAGAGGTTCCCGAGTACATCCTTTCCGATTCCTCCGCTGAAGAAGAAGATGCCACGCCAGAACAAAAGACCAACCACCAACTGCGCCGTCGCATTCGTCATCTAGAACACAACCTGCGGGACATCACCGCCCGCTGCAGTGCTGAACGCGAACGCCACATGAGCTTGGAGGCGTTGGTAGGGGGTAAGACCTTCATCCTCATTTGATTTTCATGTTTAGGTTTCAGATCTCATATTCAACAAACCGTTCCCTTCTTTAGATGTTTCTGATAGGTACAACAACTTGAAGGCTTCCTGGGATAGCCTGATGGAAGCTGCAAGTCATGGCAATCCCTGAAGCTTCCACGTTGCTGTTACGGTGGTCCTGGAACAGTTGAAGAGGGAAGAGTTGAAAAGGAAAAACGCGGAACCAAAGGAATGAAGCATACTTTCGCTTCTTTCTCCAGGCCTTCTGCTTCCCACCCTCTTGTAATCTTAGGTAGCTGGGTTGCCAAATAAAAAGCCTGCAAGAAACATTTGTAATGTAGAACATTTTTTGTGCTAAGGGCAATACACTTCAGTATTGGCCATCTCCTTTGTCAGGATTTTTTGTTCTGAAGGCGGCTTCTTTCCCGAACGTCGGCTGTTTCTATATTTCTGTTGCTTGTAATCCTGGTGCTTGTAATCAATGATCAACTTCAATACTAGGATAATATTTCTTCAAGTATCTCCCATTTATAGCAGCAGTAAACTCCTCTGCTAGTAAAGTTTTCAAGATATATGCATTTCCAGGCGTACATCTAACTACCCGAAAAGGCCCTTCCCAATTCGGGGACCATTTGCCGAACGTACTATACTTAGTCCCGATCGGCAATAGTGCTTTCCAAACCAAATCTCCTTCTGCAAATTGCTTGATTTTTACTTTCTTGTTGTAATATTTAGCAACTCGCATCTTGTTCTTCTCAATATTTTCCAAGGCCCTAAGACGAATCATATGCAAATCCTCTAACTCGTCCATCATTAAGCCACTGTAATCCTTGGAACTTAAATCCTTTTGCAAAACCACTCTCCTCGAGTCTGATTGCATTTCTTATGGCAAAACAACATGGTGCCCATAAACCAACTCATAAGGAGATGTTTTTGTAGCTCCATGAGGGGCCATTCGGTAAGCCCACAAGGCTTCATTGAGTACCGAATGCCACCTTTTTGGTTTTGATCAATCTTCTTTTGTATAATCTTGATCATGATTTTGTTAGAAGCCTCTACCTGACCATTAGCTTGGGCATAATAAGGAGAAGAATTTAGCAATTTAATCCCCATGCTCTCAGCAAATTCCCTGAACTCTGAAGATGTAAATTGAGTTCCTTGATCAGTTGTAATTGTTTGAGGAATCCCAAATCTGTAGATGATGTGCTCTTTGACAAACTCAACCATGTTTTCTGATGTTACTTTTTTCAATGGAATTGCCTCTACCCATTTAGTTAAATAATCTGTTGCCAAAAGCACAAACTTATGCCCCTTGCTAGATGCAGGATTTATTTGGCCAATCAAGTCTATACCCCATCCTCTGAATGGCCATGGCTTGATAATAGAATTCAAAGCTGATGCTGGAACTCTTTGGATATTCCCAAACTTCTAACAATCTTGACACCCTTTGTAATACTCAAAGCAATCTTCCAGCATCGTCGGCCAATAACACCCAGTGTGCCTGATAACCCACTTCATTCGGTAAGCCGATTGATGCGCTCCACATAGCCCATCGTGCACTTCACTCATCATTTTCTTTGCTTCTTCTTGACCCAGGCATTGTAGCAACACCCCATCTAATGATTTGTAAAACAAAAGCCCATTAAGAAGAACAAACTTTATAGCTTTATACCTGAGCTTCCTAGAGACCTTTCGGGATGGATTTTCCAGATAATCAACAATTTCTTTTCTCCAATCATCTTTTGCTAGATCACTCCCGAAAGCACACACATCTTTGGCAAACACTTCTTGATTTTCCCTGTAACCCGAAGCACTTTGAGCCAACCTGTTTGCCTCTTCATTGTGTTCCCTTGGAATATGTTGTAGAATCACTAACTGAAAACTTTTCAAAATTTCCTTGCACTCCTCGTAGTAATTCTTCAGGATATCATTTCTACATTCATATTGGCCATTCAATTGTTTTATAACTAGCTCTGAATCTCCATAAATTTCAACTGAAAGGGCCTTTGCTTCTTTGAAATATTGAAGCCCTCTAAGCAGTGCTTCATATTCTGCTTGATTATTTGTGACAGTAGGTTGAATAGGGATAGCAAATTCAAACATCTCACCTCTAGGCAAAATCAATAAGAACCCTACTCCACCACCTTTGCCACATGAGGATCCATCAAAGAACAAAGCCCAAGGAGTGATTTCGAGCAGATCAATCGATGGATCACGATGTTCAGTAATGAAATCAGCAATAATCTGACCTTTAACAGCTTTTGCCGATTCAAACTTCAACTCAAACTCAGACAAAGCCAAAATCCATTTGCCAATCCTTCCATCAAAGTTGGCATAGATAACATGTGTTTAATTACATCAAACTTTGAATATACAACGCATTCGACATTCAACAAATAGTGCCGAAACTTTGTACATGTGTAAAAAATACACAGGCAAAGCTTCTCCGCAGCCGAATATCTTGTCTCGGGATCAAGCAATTTCCGGGTAAGGTACGCAACTACTCGTTCCTTTCCCTCAAATTATTGTATAAGGGCCGATCCAATAGTTTGGGTATCTGCCGCCACGTACAACTTGAAAGGCTTGTTCAATTGTGGAGGCACCAATACTGGCGGTTCCTTCATGTACTGTTTGATCTCATTGAAAGCCTTTTGTTGTTCGTCACCCCATACAAACTTCTGATCCTTCTTGATCCTCAACAGTGGAGAGAAAGGCAACACCTTTTGTGACAAATTTGAAATGAACCTTCTCACAAAATTGATCTTGCCAAGCAGTGACTGCAATTCCTTGAGATTGGTTGGAGGAACAACTTCATCGATAGCTTTCATGCTTTTCTTGCCAACTTCTATTCCTCCTTCATGCACCAAAAATCCCAAGAACTCTCCAGCTGAAACCCCAAATGCACACTTGTTCGGCTTCATCTTAAGCCCATGCTTTCGGGTGCACTCTAGAGTTTTCCTCACATCGTTCAAGTGTGATTCATGATTCAAAGATTTGATCATGACATCATCAATGTATATCTCAACAATTTTGCCGATCAACTCATGAAAAATATAATTCATGGCTCTTTGATAAGTTGCACCGGCATTTTTCAACCCAAATGTCATGACAATCCACTCAAAAAGGCCTATATGTCCAAGACACCTGAAGGCTGTCTTTAATACATCTTCTGTCGCCATAAAAAATTGATTGTACCCTGCATTGCCATCCATGAAACTAATAAGTTTATGTCCAGCAGAGGCATCAACCAACAAGTCAGCAACAGGCATTGGATATCCATCCATAGGAGTAGCTTTGTTCAGATTTCTAAAGTCTATGCAAACTCTCATTTTCCCGTTTTTCTTGTAAACAGGGACAATGTTAGAGATCCACTCCGCATATCTGCATGGCCGAATGAAATTTGCTTCGATCAATCTCTCAACTTCTTTTTTCACGTCGGCCAATACTTCATCCTTGTAGATCTTTCGGGGAGGTTGCTTATAAGGTTTAAAAACAGGTTTGATTGGCAACCGATGCTCAACAATGGAACGATCCAAACCAGGCATCTCCGAATAATCCCAAGCGAAGCAATCTTTATATACTTTCAGTAGCTTGATCAACTCTTTTCTGAAACTTGAATCCAAGTTAGCACTGATAAATGTTGGCCTTGGCTTATCACCATCTCCAATATCAATTTCTTCCAATTTATCAGCCGACATGAATCCACGCCCTAACTTTCCATCAGTTCCATCAATTGGATTATCCATTAAAAATTGCTATAAGAGCCCACTGCTTGAATCGGCTGTTGATCACTGCTGACTGGTTCAACAGGACCTTCACCCCAGTCCTTGCCTGAGAAGCAATCTATACCTTGATACTCCCAGAAGGCTGGTTCCACATTAGCCACGCTTACTAAATCATCTGCATGGACGACCTCTATATCATCATCCACCCACTGAACAAGCTGTTGATGCATGGCAGATGGGATGCAGCAATTTGCATGGATCCAGTCGCGTCCAAGCAGCAAGCTATATGCCCCTTTGCCCTCAATGACAAAGAAGGTCGTGAGCAAGGTCGTAGACCCGATCATCAGGTCCACATGTACACAACCCTTGGTGTCTGAAGGATTCCCAGCAAAATCATTCAGAACTATACTTGTTGGCGTCAAATCCCCAAGACCCATGCCAAGCTTCCTGAACGTAGTGTACGGCATCACGTTGACCGCAGCTCCACCATCAACGAACATCTTGGTCAATGGCTTCCCATTGACATATCCCCTCAAGTACAGCGGTCTCATGTGTCGATTCTTGGCTGGCTTGTCAAAGGTCGCTTGCTTGGCCAACACCAGCTGTGCCATCAGTCCAAGTTGTTCAGCCTCATCGATGTCTGGCGACGTTTCTTCCTGCACAACCTGATTAGCTGGAGCCATGAATTCATTTGGCAAGAAGCATACCATGCATGTAGGAGCCGAACGACCAGATCCATCAGGCTTATCCTTTGGACGCCACACCTGTTTCCTCTTGATCCCTACCTGTTTCAACTCCTGATTTCTCAAGTGCTAAACTCTTCTCTTCTGGCTTTTCCTCAAGCCAGGTGGGCACCACTGTCCTTCCTACCAGACATATTCACGCTCTTGTTCTTCATGATCAACCCACTTATGATCAGCATATCTTTTTCTTGGGTGATCATCAACTTCATTTATTTTTATGCGCCGACCGTCACTAGGATGTATCCTTCCAATTCTTTCATGGACGGATCGGCGATTTACAGTATCCTGCCTATACTCAGTGTATTTGTCACTGCATTCAGGCCAATTGTTCAACGTGGGGAGCTTCAAACCTTCATTCCAGCAGTGCCTGAAGAACGCAAATCCCCAATGTGCACGCTCTTGCTCTCGTGCATGCTCTTCTCGTTCTCTCCTGTGCACTTCTTCTTCAAACCTTCGCTTCTCCTCCTCGTATCTTTGTTTCTGGTAGCGTTCTTTCTCTTGCTGACGCTGCCACTTGTTAAGGAGAATACGCGAAGTCACCCTTGGCTTGGATTTGGAGGATTCCCCTACTTCAATTTGGCTTTTCAAGATGCGAGGCACTTCCTTGTGGACTTGTTCCACTGTTATTTGTTGAGCAGGATCAACTGATCCATCCTGCTTTGCTCTTGCTGAAGTTAAAACCTTCACTTTTCCTTTTTCCTCAGCGGTCACCATGTTGACTGAAAACCCAATCATGTTTTGAGGAAAAGGATTGCCATCCAACTTCATTTTATTGTCAAACTTCAAATGACCTTCTTGGATTGCCTTCTGAATTCTCATCCTGAAAACCCTGCACTCATTGATGGAGTGAGAATTCCTGTCGTGAAACCCGCAATATCTTCTCTTTAACTTCATCAGACCGAAGCATAGAATGCCCTTCTAGCAACTTGATTCGGCCTTCCTTTACAAGGAACTCAAAGAGCTTATCAGCCTTGGTCACATCAAAATCATAAGTGCCCTTGGCTTGCTTGACCCATCTTTGATTCACTGTTAACGGCTCTTTGCCCCAGATCATTTCAGCTATAGCTATTTCCTCTTCATCATCAAATTCCTCTCCTTGATCAGCTCTTTCGAGGAATTGGTTGTAGATATCAGCTATATCACTGTGTTTGGCAAACCTAGAGTCTTTCTTGAAGCCATAAGCTTGGTTGCTCATTAACGACAATCTGTGTGACAATTAGCCAAGATTCTCGAACTCCATGCCGAATAACTTTTCCCGAATAGCTGGCAACATACCTGCTACAGCCATATCTGCCAATTGATCATCTGGTAGATTCAAAGAGAAGCACATGCTTTTAGTCTCTCTGAACCTCCTGAGAAACTCCACGGGTGTCTCATTATGCCTCTGTGTCAGGGTGGTTAGATCAATTAGCTTTTTGTCATTACTGCCAATGAAGTAATGAGCATGAAACTTCTGTTCCAAATCTTTCCAGGAACAGATTGATTGAGCAGGCAAAGAAGCGAAACATGTAAAGGCCGGGCCTGTCAGTGATAAGGGAAAGTATCTGATCCTGAATGCCTCATCAGCTGAAGCTTCGGCAAGCTACATGAAATAGCGAGCTATGTGCTCCACAGTGCTAGTATCATCTTGCCCAGAGAACTTTGTGAAATCTGCAGGAGGTTTCACCCTGTGTGGCAAAGCCACCCTGTTGTACCATTCTGGGAAAGGAGGTGTATATACTTGCCTTTGATTCTTGGGTTTCAGGACGAATTGATTTTGTAACACATCGGCCATTTTCTGCACCATAAGATCAATGTTAGCGTCTTGATCCCCTGGCCTTCCGTAGGCCCAGTAGCCGATTGTTTGCTGGGGCTATTCTGTAAGTAGAGCCAGGTGGAACTCCAGAAGAACCAAATGCCAAATCTCCATAAGTAGGCCTGTTAGGCATTGCCTGATAAGGGTTCTGCTACTGGACTGGACGACCCGTAGTGCTTTGCAGGGGCAGCTGAATTGGCTGACCTCCCGCGCTTTGCGGAGGCGGCTAGATAGCTTCACTTCCCATACTTTGCAGAGGCGGCTGAGCACTTGCATCTCGAGCTGGTTGGCTATTGACAGCAGCACTCGATTCTCCTACCTCTACAGTAGGTCCCTGAGGTGATACTCGACCAAGCATCCTTTCCATGCCTGGGCCAAAGACTCCAACCATCGTTTGTTTGAACATAGTCAAGAAAGCATTATGGTGTTTAGCCATTATGTTTTCCATAGTTTGCCGAACCGCATTCATAGCTTCCTGTTTCTCTTCAGCAGATGTGGTATCAGGTTCTCCTGGTAGTAGAACCCTTGGCATGTCATACTTAAGATATGGCACACCACTTCTGTTTTTACCAAACGACATTAGGCACTTCTGCTGAAATTGATCAATGGCATCCTTCAATTGTATTTGCTTCTCTGGAGACAGGTCATCCATGGTGACATCCATGACATCATGAATATGAGGCATCTTGATCAGCTAGATGGTCCCACTGGGCGTGCCAAAAAGTGTGTTGACGCAAAATCAGCACCTCGCGCCAAGCACACAGCAAGCCGAACAAAGCTGCCTTAACACACGTGCCGGATCCGAAGCGTGCCAGTCAATTTTCCTGAAACTGACAAAGGATGAAAAGAAGTTAGATAAAACCTGGAACTTGCCGGGTGGTACCAGACAGTTCCGTATTTACGGCTAGGGAGCCAATTAAAATGACATATAGCTACAACAAGCTATCTGTCAGCAAATTAAATAGCATTCGGAAGCTTTAAAACATGAAACCAGGATATAGCCGAATCCATGATGTAAGCATGACAAAAGATCGGTCTTTGTTTAAACAGCATTGCTTGCACGTGGTCATGACCGATTTTCGAGGATAAATAATAATAAAAATAATTAAGGTGGAAACATGATTATAAATATGAAGTAAACAAGCATGCATAGGTCAAAAGCACTAGTCTACCGCATGTCTAGGTACTTTTAAACCCGTCGAGCGTGACACCAAACAAGTTAATCCACCGCATGATACGACTTGTTTGAAACCATGCCACCAACCACAAGTAGATTAATCCACCGCATGATACAATCTAAACATGGAAGGCTAAAAGCATACATTATTTAAAGCAAACTTATGAACACTTTCACTTGTGATAGAATTGCCGAATACAGCTGTAGAGCCGAATCGGGTTCCGTGGAGAAGGAACAAACATTGAAAAGACAACAAGCTTGAACCCGCAACACGTGAGAATCTAGATTGATCTAAATTCGGCTATTGAGAGCACATGATCCTTTTACAATAAACCAAAGACTTGAAAGCACAACACATGGATCTCAAAGAGATAGAGCCCAAAATAATCGATCTAGATTGGGCAAAAGAGTGTTACATGAATTAAACATAAAGCAAAATCCAAAGAAACACGTGGTAACTTAATGAATCTATTAGATCTTGCCAAATCTAATAGAGCCGATAACTAGCTTCGAGCTAGGTCTTAGCCTACCGCATGGCTCATGATCTAACAGGAAACCCTCTTGAACCAAGATTAAATCCACCGCATGATACTAAGCAAGCTAACAGGACTACTTGCATCACGATCTAAATCCACCACATGATACTAGACATGATACAAGGTTGCCGGTACTTACGGAGGTCGACGGATCGATGGCTCCTCTCGAAGAACTCGATGACTCGACTAAAGGACTCGAAGTTTGGCACGGGGCCGGTTTTGTTGTGTAGATATTCGATCCCTATTACAAACACCAAGGGTTTATATTTATACCCCTGTCCTAACACGACTCCTGGTCGACTACGAGTACAACATTTATTACTTAAATTAATGTTCCGGCGCCAATGTCCATCTTGTACCCGTCATCAATTCGTCCTTTCCTTATATCCGGGCCACGTCATCACGTATTCCCGAAAGCTTCTTTTTTTAAGTGCAAACAGTCCTTCTGCCGAATGATGGCGTACTGCCGACCGCAAGTATCTTTACCGAATCCTTTGAGGAGATTTTCCTGCCGAATGGCATTTCTTTACCAAACTCTGCCCACAAGTCAGTCCCTTTCCTGTACCAATTTTTGGTGTTAACAGTGTCGATGGTTAGCGAAATGCTCCGAAACACTCCCAAACATCTTTTTGGGTCCAATGGACTAGAATGGATGCTTCACAACTTTGGTACCCCGAAATAATGCATTTAGGCCCAAAACACAAGATTTGCATCTTTTTACGTGCTGAAGGTTAGTGAAATCATATGAAACACTCACAAACATCATGTTGGGTCCAATGGACTAGAATGGATGCTTCACAACTCTGGTACCCCTGAAATAGTGCATTCGGGCCCGAAATAAAAGTTTTGCATCTTTTTACGTGCTGAAGGTTAGCGAAATGCTCTAAAACACACCCAAACATCATTTTGGGTCCAATGGACTAGAATGGATGCTTTACAACTTTGGTACCCCGAAATAGTGCAGTTAGGCCCGTAACACAAATTTTGCATCTTTTTACGTGCTGAAGGTTAGTGAAAACATTCGAAACACTCGCAAACATCATTTTGGTTCCAATGGACTAGAATGGAAGCTTCACAACTTTGGTACCCCGAAATATTGCATTCGGGCCCGAAACACGAGTTTTTCATCTTTTACCTGCCGAGCGTTTGCGAAATGCTCTGAAACACTTCTAAACATCATTTTTGATCCAATGGACTAGCATGGATGCTTCACAACTTTGGTACCCCGAAATAGTGCATTCGGGCTCGAACACAAGTTTGCATCTTTTACTTGTCGAAGGTTAGCGAAATGCCACGAAACACTCCCAAACATCATTTTGGGTCCAATGGACTAGAATGGATGCTTCACAACTTTGGTACCCCGAAATAGTGCAGTTAGGCCCGAAACACAAGTTTTGCATCTTTTTACGTGCTGAAGGTTAGTGAAATCCTCCGAAACACTTGCAAACGTCATTTTGGGTCTACTGGACTAGAATGGATGCTTCACAACTTAAGTACCCCGAAATAGTGCATTCGGGCCAGAACACAAGTTTTGCATTTTTTACGTGTCGATGGTTAGCGAAATGCTACGAAACACTCCCAAACATCATTCTGGGTCCAATGGACTAGAATGGATGCTTCACAACTTTGGTACCCCGAAATAATGCATTTAGGCCCAAAACACAATATTTGCATCTTTTTTGACGTGCTGAAGGTTAGCGAAATCATTTGAAACACTCACAAACATCATGTTTGGTCCAATGGACTAGAATGGATGCTTCACAACTATGGTACCCCCGAAATAGTGCATTCGGGCCCGAAATACAAGTTTTGCATCTTTTACGTGTTGAAGGTTAATGAAATGCTCCGAAACACTCCCAAACATCATTTTGGGTCCAATGGACTAGAATGGATGCTTCACAACTTTGGTACCCCGAAATAGTGCAGTTAGGCCCGAAACACAAATTTTGCATCTTTTTACGTGCTGAAGGTTAGTGAAATCAACCGAAACACTAGCAAACATCATTTTGGTTCCAATGGACTAAAATGGATGCTTCACAACTTTGGTACCCCGAAATAGTGCATTTAGTCCCAAAACACAAGTTTTGCATCTTTTTACGTGCTGAAGGTTAGTGAAATTATCCGAAACTCTCGCAAACATCATTTTGGGTACAATGGACTAGAATGGATGCTTCACAACTTTGGTACCCCGAAATAATGCATTTAGGCCCAAAACACAAGTTTTGCATCTTTTTACGTGCTGAAGGTTAGTGAAATTATCCGAAACTCTCGCAAATATCATTTTGGGTCCAATGGACTAGAATGGATGTTTCACAACTTTGGTACCCCGAAATAGTGCAGTTAGGCCCGAAACACAAATTTTGCATCTTTTTACATGCTGAAGGTTAGTGAAATTATCCGAAACTCTCGCAAACATCATTTTGGGTCCAATGGACTAGAATGGATGCTTCACAACTTTGGTACCCCGAAATAGTGCATTTAGGCCCAAAACACAAGTTTTGTATCTTTTTACATGCTGAAGGTTAGTGAATTTTGCGAAACACTCCCAAACATCATTTTGGGTCCAATGGACTAGAATGGATGCTTCACAACTTTGGTACCCCCGAAATAGTGCATGCGGGCCCGAAATACAAGTTTTGCATCTTTTACGTGTCGAAGGTTAGCGAAATGCTCTGAAACACTCCCAAACATCAATTTGGGTCCAATGGACTAGAATGGATGCTTCACAACTTTAGTACCCCCGAAATAGTGCATTTAGGCCCAAAAGACAAGTTTTGCATCTTTTTACGTGCTAAAGGTTAGCGAAATGCTCTGAAACACTCCCAAACAACATTTTGGGTCCAATGGACTAGAATGGATGCTTCAGAACTTTGGTACCCCGAAATAGTGCAGTTAGGCCCGAAACACAAGTTTTGCATCTTTTTACGTGCTGAAGGTTAGTGAAATCCTCCGAAACACTTGCAAACGTCATTTTGGGTCCAATGGACTAGAATGGATGCTTCACAACTTAAGTACCCCGAAATAGTGGATTCGGGCCAGAACACAAGTTTTGCATTTTTTACGTGTCGATGGTTAGCGAAATGCTACGAAACACTCCCAAACATCATTCTGGGTACAATGGACTAGAATGGATGCTTCACAACTTTGGTACCCCGAAATAATGCATTTAGGCCCAAAACACAAGATTTGCATCTTTTTTGACGTGCTGAAGGTTAGTGAAATCATTTGAAACACTCACAAACATCATGTTTGGTCCAATGGACTAGAATGGATGCTTCACAACTTTGGTACCCCCGAAATAGTGCATTCGGGCCCGAAATACAAGTTTTGCATCTTTTACGTGTTGAAGGTTAATGAAATGCTCCGAAACACTCCCAAACATCATTTTGGGTCCAATGGACTAGAATGGATGCTTCACAACTTTGGTACCCCGAAATAGTGCAGTTAGGCCCGAAACACAAATTTTGCATCTTTTTACGTGCTGAAGGTTAGTGAAATCATCCGAAACACTCGCAAACATCATTTTGGTTCCAATGGACTAAAATGGATGCTTCACAACTTTGGTACCCCGAAATAGTGCATTTAGTCGCAAAACACAAGTTTTGCATCTTTTTACGTGCTGAAGGTTAGTGAAATTATCCGAAACTCTCGCAAACATCATTTTGGGTACAATGGACTAGAATGGATGCTTCACAACTTTGGTACCCCGAAATAATGCATTTAGGCCCAAAACACAAGTTTTGCATCTTTTTACGTGCTGAAGGTTAGTGAAATTATCCGAAACTCTCGCAAATATCATTTTGGGTCCAATGGACTATAATGGATGTTTCACAACTTTGGTACCCCGAAATAGTGCAGTTAGGCCCGAAACACAAATTTTGCATCTTTTTACATGCTGAAGGTTAGTGAAATTATCCGAAACTCTCGCAAACATCATTTTGGGTCCAATGGACTAGAATGGATGCTTCACAACTTTGGTACCCCGAAATAGTGTATTTAGGCCCAAAACACAAGTTTTGTATCTTTTTACATGCTGAAGGTTAGTGAATTTTGCGAAACACTCCCAAACATCATTTTGGGTCCAATGGACTAGAATGGATGCTTCACAACTTTGGTACCCCCGAAATAGTGCATGCGGGCCCGAAATACAAGTTTTGCATCTTTTACGTGTCGAAGGTTAGCGAAATGCTCTGAAACACTCCCAAACATCAATTTGGGTCCAATGGACTAGAATGGATGCTTCACAACTTTAGTACCCCCGAAATAGTGCATTTAGGCCCAAAAGACAAGTTTTGCATCTTTTTACGTGCTAAAGGTTAGCGAAATGCTCTGAAACACTCCCAAACAACATTTTGGGTCCAATGGACTAGAATGGATGCTTCAGAACTTTGGTACCCCGAAATAGTGCAGTTAGGCCCGAAACACAAGTTTTGCATCTTTTTACGTGCTGAAGGTTAGTGAAATCCTCCGAAACACTTGCAAACGTCATTTTGGGTCCAATGGACTAGAATGGATGCTTCACAACTTAAGTACCCCAAAATAGTGGATTCGGGCCAGAACACAAGTTTTGCATTTTTTACGTGTCGATGGTTAGCGAAATGCTACGAAACACTCCCAAACATCATTCTGGGTCCAATGGACTAGAATGGATGCTTCACAACTTTGGTACCCCGAAATAATGCATTTAGGCCCAAAACACAAGATTTGCATCTTTTTTGACGTGCTGAAGGTTAGTGAAATCATTTGAAACACTCACAAACATCATGTTTGGTCCAATGGACTAGAATGGATGCTTCACAACTTTGGTACCCCCGAAATAGTGCATTCGGGCCCGAAATACAAGTTTTGCATCTTTTACGTGTTGAAGGTTAATGAAATGCTCCGAAACACTCCCAAACATCATTTTGGGTCCAATGGACTAGAATGGATGCTTCACAACTTTGGTACCCCGAAATAGTGCAGTTAGGCCCGAAACACAAATTTTGCATCTTTTTACGTGCTGAAGGTTAGTGAAATCATCCGAAACACTCGCAAACATCATTTTGGTTCCAATGGACTAAAATGGATGCTTCACAACTTTGGTACCCCGAAATAGTGCATTTAGTCCCAAAACACAAGTTTTGCATCTTTTTACGTGCTGAAGGTTAGTGAAATTATCCGAAACTCTCGCAAACATCATTTTGGGTACAATGGACTAGAATGGATGCTTCACAACTTTGGTACCCCGAAATAATGCATTTAGGCCCAAAACACAAGTTTTGCATCTTTTTACGTGCTGAAGGTTAGTGAAATTATCCGAAACTCTCGCAAATATCATTTTGGGTCCAATGGACTAGAATGGATGTTTCACAACTTTGGTACCCCGAAATAGTGCAGTTAGGCCCGAAACACAAATTTTGCATCTTTTTACATGCTGAAGGTTAGTGAAATTATCCGAAACTCTCGCAAACATCATTTTGGGTCCAATGGACTAGAATGGATGCTTCACAACTTTGGTACCCCGAAATAGTGCATTTAGGCCCAAAACACAAGTTTTGTATCTTTTTACATGCTGAAGGTTAGTGAATTTTGCGAAACACTCCCAAACATCATTTTGGGTCCAATGGACTAGAATGGATGCTTCACAACTTTGGTACCCCCGAAATAGTGCATTCGGGCCCGAAATACAAGTTTTGCATCTTTTACGTGTCGAAGGTTAGCGAAATGCTCTGAAACACTCCCAAACATCAATTTGGGTACAATGGAGTAGAATGGATGCTTCACAACTTTAGTACCCCCGAAATAGTGCATTTAGGCCCAAAACACAAGTTTTGCATCTTTTTACGTGCTAAAGGTTAGCGAAATGCTCTGAAACACTCCCAAACATCATTTTGGGTCCAATGGACTAGAATGGATGCTTCAGAACTTTGGTACCCCGAAATAGTGCAGTTAGGCCCGAAACACAAGTTTTGCATCTTTTTACGTGCTGAAGGTTAGTGAAATCCTCCGAAACACTTGCAAACGTCATTTTGGGTCCAATGGACTAGAATGGATGCTTCACAACTTAAGTACCCCGAAATAGTGGATTCGGGCCAGAACACAAGTTTTGCATTTTTTACGTGTCGATGGTTAGCGAAATGCTACGAAACACTCCCAAACATCATTCTGGGTCCAATGGACTAGAATGGATGCTTCACAACTTTGGTACCCCGAAATAATGCATTTAGGCCCAAAACACAAGATTTGCATCTTTTTTGACGTGCTGAAGGTTAGTGAAATCATTTGAAACACTCACAAACATCATGTTTGGTCCAATGGACTAGAATGGATGCTTCACAACTTTGGTACCCCCGAAATAGTGCATTCGGGCCCGAAATACAAGTTTTGCATCTTTTACGTGTTGAAGGTTAATGAAATGCTCCGAAACACTCCCAAACATCATTTTGGGTCCAATGGACTAGAATGGATGCTTCACAACTTTGGTACCCCGAAATAGTGCAGTTAGGCCCGAAACACAAATTTTGCATCTTTTTACGTGCTGAAGGTTAGTGAAATCATCCGAAACACTCGCAAACATCATTTTGGTTCCAATGGACTAAAATGGATGCTTCACAACTTTGGTACCCCGAAATAGTGCATTTAGTCCCAAAACACAAGTTTTGCATCTTTTTACGTGCTGAAGGTTAGTGAAATTATCCGAAACTCTCGCAAACATCATTTTGGGTACAATGGACTAGAATGGATGCTTCACAACTTTGGTACCCCGAAATAATGCATTTAGGCCCAAAACACAAGTTTTGCATCTTTTTACGTGCTGAAGGTTAGTGAAATTATCCGAAACTCTCGCAAATATCATTTTGGGTCCAATGGACTAGAATGGATGTTTCACAACTTTGGTACCCCGAAATAGTGCAGTTAGGCCCGAAACACAAATTTTGCATCTTTTTACATGCTGAAGGTTAGTGAAATTATCCGAAACTCTCGCAAACATCATTTTGGGTCCAATGGACTAGAATGGATGCTTCACAACTTTGGTACCCCGAAATAGTGCATTTAGGCCCAAAACACAAGTTTTGTATCTTTTTACATGCTGAAGGTTAGTGAATTTTGCGAAACACTCCCAAACATCATTTTGGGTCCAATGGACTAGAATGGATGCTTCACAACTTTGGTACCCCCGAAATAGTGCATTCGGGCCCGAAATACAAGTTTTGCATCTTTTACGTGTCGAAGGTTAGCGAAATGCTCTGAAACACTCCCAAACATCAATTTGGGTACAATGGAGTAGAATGGATGCTTCACAACTTTAGTACCCCCGAAATAGTGCATTTAGGCCCAAAACACAAGTTTTGCATCTTTTTACGTGCTAAAGGTTAGCGAAATGCTCTGAAACACTCCCAAACATCATTTTGGGTCCAATGGACTAGAATGGATGCTTCAGAACTTTGGTACCCCGAAATAGTGCAGTTAGGCCCGAAACACAAGTTTTGCATCTTTTTACGTGCTGAAGGTTAGTGAAATCCTCCGAAACACTTGCAAACGTCATTTTGGGTCCAATGGACTAGAATGGATGCTTCACAACTTAAGTACCCCGAAATAGTGGATTCGGGCCAGAACACAAGTTTTGCATTTTTTACGTGTCGATGGTTAGCGAAATGCTACGAAACACTCCCAAACATCATTCTGGGTCCAATGGACTAGAATGGATGCTTCACAACTTTGGTACCCCGAAATAATGCATTTAGGCCCAAAACACAAGATTTGCATCTTTTTTGACGTGCTGAAGGTTAGTGAAATCATTTGAAACACTCACAAACATCATGTTTGGTCCAATGGACTAGAATGGATGCTTCACAACTTTGGTACCCCCGAAATAGTGCATTCGGGCCCGAAATACAAGTTTTGCATCTTTTACGTGTTGAAGGTTAATGAAATGCTCCGAAACACTCCCAAACATCATTTTGGGTCCAATGGACTAGAATGGATGCTTCACAACTTTGGTACCCCGAAATAGTGCAGTTAGGCCCGAAACACAAATTTTGCATCTTTTTACGTGCTGAAGGTTAGTGAAATCATCCGAAACACTCGCAAACATCATTTTGGTTCCAATGGACTAAAATGGATGCTTCACAACTTTGGTACCCCGAAATAGTGCATTTAGTCCCAAAACACAAGTTTTGCATCTTTTTACGTGCTGAAGGTTAGTGAAATTATCCGAAACTCTCGCAAACATCATTTTGGGTACAATGGACTAGAATGGATGCTTCACAACTTTGGTACCCCGAAATAATGCATTTAGGCCCAAAACACAAGTTTTGCATCTTTTTACGTGCTGAAGGTTAGTGAAATTATCCGAAACTCTCGCAAATATCATTTTGGGTCCAATGGACTAGAATGGATGTTTCACAACTTTGGTACCCCGAAATAGTGCAGTTAGGCCCGAAACACAAATTTTGCATCTTTTTACATGCTGAAGGTTAGTGAAATTATCCGAAACTCTCGCAAACATCATTTTGGGTCCAATGGACTAGAATGGATGCTTCACAACTTTGGTACCCCGAAATAGTGCATTTAGGCCCAAAACACAAGTTTTGTATCTTTTTACATGCTGAAGGTTAGTGAATTTTGCGAAACACTCCCAAACATCATTTTGGGTCCAATGGACTAGAATGGATGCTTCACAACTTTGGTACCCCCGAAATAGTGCATTCGGGCCCGAAATACAAGTTTTGCATCTTTTACGTGTCGAAGGTTAGCGAAATGCTCTGAAACACTCCCAAACATCAATTTGGGTACAATGGACTAGAATGGATGCTTCACAACTTTAGTACCCCCGAAATAGTGCATTTAGGCCCAAAACACAAGTTTTGCATCTTTTTACGTGCTAAAGGTTAGCGAAATGCTCTGAAACACTCCCAAACATCATTTTGGGTCCAATGGACTAGAATGGATGCTTCAGAACTTTGGTACCCCGAAATAGTGCAGTTAGGCCCGAAACACAAGTTTTGCATCTTTTTACGTGCTGAAGGTTAGTGAAATCCTCCGAAACACTTGCAAACGTCATTTTGGGTCCAATGGACTAGAATGGATGCTTCACAACTTAAGTACCCCGAAATAGTGGATTCGGGCCAGAACACAAGTTTTGCATTTTTTACGTGTCGATGGTTAGCGAAATGCTACGAAACACTCCCAAACATCATTCTGGGTCCAATGGACTAGAATGGATGCTTCACAACTTTGGTACCCCGAAATAATGCATTTAGGCCCAAAACACAAGATTTGCATCTTTTTTGACGTGCTGAAGGTTAGTGAAATCATTTGAAACACTCACAAACATCATGTTTGGTCCAATGGACTAGAATGGATGCTTCACAACTTTGGTACCCCCGAAATAGTGCATTCGGGCCCGAAATACAAGTTTTGCATCTTTTACGTGTTGAAGGTTAATGAAATGCTCCGAAACACTCCCAAACATCATTTTGGGTCCAATGGACTAGAATGGATGCTTCACAACTTTGGTACCCCGAAATAGTGCAGTTAGGCCCGAAACACAAATTTTGCATCTTTTTACGTGCTGAAGGTTAGTGAAATCATCCGAAACACTCGCAAACATCATTTTGGTTCCAATGGACTAAAATGGATGCTTCACAACTTTGGTACCCCGAAATAGTGCATTTAGTCCCAAAACACAAGTTTTGCATCTTTTTACGTGCTGAAGGTTAGTGAAATTATCCGAAACTCTCGCAAACATCATTTTGGGTACAATGGACTAGAATGGATGCTTCACAACTTTGGTACCCCGAAATAATGCATTTAGGCCCAAAACACAAGTTTTGCATCTTTTTACGTGCTGAAGGTTAGTGAAATTATCCGAAACTCTCGCAAATATCATTTTGGGTCCAATGGACTAGAATGGATGTTTCACAACTTTGGTACCCCGAAATAGTGCAGTTAGGCCCGAAACACAAATTTTGCATCTTTTTACATGCTGAAGGTTAGTGAAATTATCCGAAACTCTCACAAACATCATTTTGGGTCCAATGGACTAGAATGGATGCTTCACAACTTTGGTACCCCGAAATAGTGCATTTAGGCCCAAAACACAAGTTTTGCATCTTTTTACATGCTGAAGGTTAGTGAATTTTGCGAAACACTCCCAAACATCATTTTGGGTCCAATGGACTAGAATGGATGCTTCACAACTTTGGTACCCCCGAAATAGTGCATGCGGGCCCGAAATACAAGTTTTGCATCTTTTACGTGTCGAAGGTTAGCGAAATGCTCTGAAACACTCCGAAACATCAATTTGGGTCCAATGGACTAGAATGGATGTTTCACAACTTTAGTACCCCCGAAATAGTGCATTTAGGCCCAAAACACAAGTTTTGCATCTTTTTACGTGCTAAAGGTTAGCGAAATGCTCTGAAACACTCCCAAACATCATTTTGGGTCCAATGGACTAGAATGGATGCTTCAGAACTTTGGTACCCCGAAATAGGGCAGTTAGGCCCGAAACACAAGTTTTGCATCTTTTTACGTGTTGAAGGTTAGTGAAATCCTCCGAAACACTTGCAAACGTCATTTTGGGTCCAATGGACTAGAATGGATGCTTCACAACTTTGGTACCCCGAAATAATGCATTTAGGCCCAAAACACAAGTTTTGCATCTTTTTACGTGCTGAAGGTTAGTGAAATTATCCGAAACTCTCGCAAATATCATTTTGGGTCCAATGGACTAGAATGGATGTTTCACAACTTTGGTACCCCGAAATAGTGCAGTTAGGCCCGAAACACAAATTTTGCATCTTTTTACATGCTGAAGGTTAGTGAAATTATCCGAAACTCTCGCAAACATCATTTTGGGTCCAATGGACTAGAATGGATGCTTCACAACTTTGGTACCCCGAAATAGTGCATTTAGGCCCAAAACACAAGTTTTGTATCTTTTTACATGCTGAAGGTTAGTGAATTTTGCGAAACACTCCCAAACATCATTTTGGGTCCAATGGACTAGAATGGATGCTTCACAACTTTGGTACCCCCGAAATAGTGCATGCGGGCCCGAAATACAAGTTTTGCATCTTTTACGTGTCGAAGGTTAGCGAAATGCTCTGAAACACTCCCAAACATCAATTTGGGTCCAATGGACTAGAATGGATGCTTCACAACTTTAGTACCCCCGAAATAGTGCATTTAGGCCCAAAACACAAGTTTTGCATCTTTTTACGTGCTAAAGGTTAGCGAAATGCTCTGAAACACTCCCAAACATCATTTTGGGTCCAATGGACTAGAATGGATGCTTCAGAGCTTTGGTACCCCGAAATAGTGCAGTTAGGCCCGAAACACAAGTTTTGCATCTTTTTACGTGCTGAAGGTTAGTGAAATCCTCCGAAACACTTGCAAACGTCATTTTGGGTCCAATGGACTAGAATGGATGCTTCACAACTTAAGTACCCCGAAATAGTGCATTCGGGCCAGAACACAAGTTTTGCATTTTTTACGTGTCGATGGTTAGCGAAATGCTACGAAACACTCCCAAACATCATTCTGGGTCCAATGGACTAGAATGGATGCTTCACAACTTTGGTACCCCGAAATAATGCATTTAGGCCCAAAACACAAGATTTGCATCTTTTTTGACGTGCTGAAGGTTAGTGAAATCATTTGAAACACTCACAAACATCATGTTTGGTCCAATGGACTAGAATGGATGCTTCACAACTTTGGTACCCCCGAAATAGTGCATTCGGGCCCGAAATACAAGTTTTGCATCTTTTACGTGTTGAAGGTTAATGAAATGCTCCGAAACACTCCCAAACATCATTTTGGGTCCAATGGACTAGAATGGATGCTTCACAACTTTGGTACCCCGAAATAGTGCAGTTAGGCCCGAAACACAAATTTTGCATCTTTTTACGTGCTGAAGGTTAGTGAAATCATCCGAAACACTCGCAAACATCATTTTGGTTCCAATGGACTAAAATGGATGCTTCACAACTTTGGTACCCCGAAATAGTGCATTTAGTCCCAAAACACAAGTTTTGCATCTTTTTACGTGCTGAAGGTTAGTGAAATTATCCGAAACTCTCTTAAACATCATTTTGGGTACAATGGACTAGAATGGATGCTTCACAACTTTGGTACCCCGAAATAATGTATTTAGGCCCAAAACACAAGTTTTGCATCTTTTTACGTGCTGAAGGTTAGTGAAATTATTCGAAACTCTCGCAAATATCATTTTGGGTCCAATGGACTAGAATGGATGTTTCACAACTTTGGTACCCCGAAATAGTGCAGTTAGGCCCGAAACACAAATTTTGCATCTTTTTACATGCTGAAGGTTAGTGAAATTATCCGAAACTCTCGCAAACATCATTTTGGGTCCAATGGACTAGAATGGATGCTTCACAACTTTGGTACCCCGAAATAGTGCATTTAGGCCCAAAACACAAGTTTTGTATCTTTTTACATGCTGAAGGTTAGTGAATTTTGCGAAACACTCCCAAACATCATTTTGGGTCCAATGGACTAGAATGGATGCTTCACAACTTTGGTACCCCCGAAATAGTACATGCGGGCCCGAAATACAAGTTTTGCATCTTTTACGTGTCGAAGGTTAGCGAAATGCTCTGAAACACTCCGAAACATCAATTTGGGTCCAATGGACTAGAATGGATGTTTCACAACTTTAGTACCCCCGAAATAGTGCATTTCGGCCCAAAACACAAGTTTTGCATCTTTTTACGTGCTAAAGGTTAGCGAAATGCTCTGAAACACTCCCAAACATCATTTTGGGTCCAATGGACTAGAATGGATGCTTCAGAACTTTGGTACCCCGAAATAGTGCAGTTAGGCCCGAAACACAAGTTTTGCATCTTTTTACGTGTTGAAGGTTAGTGAAATCCTCCGAAACACTTGCAAACGTCATTTTGGGTCCAATGGACTAGAATGGATGCTTCACAACTTTGGTACCCCGAAATAATGCATTTAGGCCCAAAACACAAGTTTTGCATCTTTTTACGTGCTGAAGGTTAGTGAAATTATCCGAAACTCTCGCAAATATCATTTTGGGTCCAATGGACTAGAATGGATGTTTCACAACTTTGGTACCCCGAAATAGTGCAGTTAGGCCCGAAACACAAATTTTGCATCTTTTTACATGCTGAAGGTTAGTGAAATTATCCGAAACTCTCGCAAACATCATTTTGGGTCCAATGGACTAGAATGGATGCTTCACAACTTTGGTACCCCGAAATAGTGCATTTAGGCCCAAAACACAAGTTTTGCATCTTTTTACATGCTGAAGGTTAGTGAATTTTGCGAAACACTCCCAAACATCATTTTGGGTCCAATGGACTAGAATGGATGCTTCACAACTTTGGTACCCCCGAAATAGTGCATTCGGGGCCGAAATACAAGTTTTGCATCTTTTACGTGTCGAAGGTTAGCGAAATGCTCTGAAACACTCCCAAACATCAATTTGGGTCCAATGGACTAGAATGGATGCTTCACAACTTTAGTACCCCCGAAATAGTGCATTTAGGCCCAAAACACAAGTTTTGCATCTTTTTACGTGCTAAAGGTTAGCGAAATGCTCTGAAACACTCCCAAACATCATTTTGGGTCCAATGGACTAGAATGGATGCTTCAGAGCTTTGGTACCCCGAAATAGTGCAGTTAGGCCCGAAACACAAGTTTTGCATCTTTTTACGTGCTGAAGGTTAGTGAAATCCTCCGAAACACTTGCAAACGTCATTTTGGGTCCAATGGACTAGAATGGATGCTTCACAACTTAAGTACCCCGAAATAGTGCATTCGGGCCAGAACACAAGTTTTGCATTTTTTACGTGTCGATGGTTAGCGAAATGCTACGAAACACTCCCAAACATCATTCTGGGTCCAATGGACTAGAATGGATGCTTCACAACTTTGGTACCCCGAAATAATGCATTTAGGCCCAAAACACAAGATTTGCATCTTTTTTGACGTGCTGAAGGTTAGTGAAATCATTTGAAACACTCACAAACATCATGTTTGGTCCAATGGACTAGAATGGATGCTTCACAACTTTGGTACCCCCGAAATAGTGCATTCGGGCCCGAAATACAAGTTTTGCATCTTTTACGTGTTGAAGGTTAATGAAATGCTCCGAAACACTCCCAAACATCATTTTGGGTCCAATGGACTAGAATGGATGCTTCACAACTTTGGTACCCCGAAATAGTGCAGTTAGGCCCGAAACACAAATTTTGCATCTTTTTACGTGCTGAAGGTTAGTGAAATCATCCGAAACACTCGCAAACATCATTTTGGTTCCAATGGACTAAAATGGATGCTTCACAACTTTGGTACCCCGAAATAGTGCATTTAGTCCCAAAACACAAGTTTTGCATCTTTTTACGTGCTGAAGGTTAGTGAAATTATCCGAAACTCTCGCAAACATCATTTTGGGTACAATGGACTAGAATGGATGCTTCACAACTTTGGTACCCCGAAATAATGCATTTAGGCCCAAAACACAAGTTTTGCATCTTTTTACGTGCTGAAGGTTAGTGAAATTATCCGAAACTCTCGCAAATATCATTTTGGGTCCAATGGACTAGAATGGATGTTTCACAACTTTGGTACCCCGAAATAGTGCAGTTAGGCCCGAAACACAAATTTTGCATCTTTTTACATGCTGAAGGTTAGTGAAATTATCCGAAACTCTCACAAACATCATTTTGGGTCCAATGGACTAGAATGGATGCTTCACAACTTTGGTACCCCGAAATAGTGCATTTAGGCCCAAAACACAAGTTTTGTATCTTTTTACATGCTGAAGGTTAGTGAATTTTGCGAAACACTCCCAAACATCATTTTGGGTCCAATGGACTAGAATGGATGCTTCACAACTTTGGTACCCCCGAAATAGTGCATGCGGGCCCGAAATACAAGTTTTGCATCTTTTACGTGTCGAAGGTTAGCGAAATGCTCTGAAACACTCCGAAACATCAATTTGGGTCTAATGGACTAGAATGGATGTTTCACAACTTTAGTACCCCCGAAATAGTGCATTTAGGCCCAAAACACAAGTTTTGCATCTTTTTACGTGCTAAAGGTTAGCGAAATGCTCTGAAACACTCCCAAACATCATTTTGGGTCCAATGGACTAGAATGGATGCTTCAGAACTTTGGTACCCCGAAATAGTGCAGTTAGGCCCGAAACACTAGTTTTGCATCTTTTTACGTGTTGAAGGTTAGTGAAATCCTCCGAAACACTTGCAAACGTCATTTTGGGTCCAATGGACTAGAATGGATGCTTCACAACTTTGGTACCCCGAAATAATGCATTTAGGCCCAAAACACAAGTTTTGCATCTTTTTACGTGCTGAAGGTTAGTGAAATTATCCGAAACTCTCGCAAATATCATTTTGGGTCCAATGGACTAGAATGGATGTTTGACAACTTTGGTACCCCGAAATAGTGCAGTTAGGCCCGAAACACAAATTTTGCATCTTTTTACATGCTGAAGGTTAGTGAAATTATCCGAAACTCTCGCAAACATCATTTTGGGTCCAATGGACTAGAATGGATGCTTCACAACTTTGGTACCCCGAAATAGTGCATTTAGGCCCAAAACACAAGTTTTGTATCTTTTTACATGCTGAAGGTTAGTGAATTTTGCGAAACACTCCCAAACATCATTTTGGGTCCAATGGACTAGAATGGATGCTTCACAACTTTGGTACCCCCGAAATAGTGCATGCGGGCCCGAAATACAAGTTTTGCATCTTTTACGTGTCGAAGGTTAGCGAAATGCTCTGAAACACTCCCAAACATCAATTTGGGTCCAATGGACTAGAATGGATGCTTCACAACTTTAGTACCCCCGAAATAGTGCATTTAGGCCCAAAACACAAGTTTTGCATCTTTTTACGTGCTAAAGGTTAGCGAAATGCTCTGAAACACTCCCAAACATCATTTTGGGTCCAATGGACTAGAATGGATGCTTCAGAGCTTTGGTACCCCGAAATAGTGCAGTTAGGCCCGAAACACAAGTTTTGCATCTTTTTACGTGCTGAAGGTTAGTGAAATCCTCCGAAACACTTGCAAACGTCATTTTGGGTCCAATGGACTAGAATGGATGCTTCACAACTTAAGTACCCCGAAATAGTGCATTCGGGCCAGAACACAAGTTTTGCATTTTTTACGTGTCCATGGTTAGCGAAATGCTACGAAACACTCCCAAACATCATTCTGGGTCCAATGGACTAGAATGGATGCTTCACAACTTTGGTACCCCGAAATAATGCATTTAGGCCCAAAACACAAGATTTGCATCTTTTTTGACGTGCTGAAGGTTAGTGAAATCATTTGAAACACTCACAAACATCATGTTTGGTCCAATGGACTAGAATGGATGCTTCACAACTTTGGTACCCCCGAAATAGTGCATTCGGGCCCGAAATACAAGTTTTGCATCTTTTACGTGTTGAAGGTTAATGAAATGCTCCGAAACACTCCCAAACATCATTTTGGGTCCAATGGACTAGAATGGATGCTTCACAACTTTGGTACCCCGAAATAGTGCAGTTAGGCCCGAAACACAAATTTTGCATCTTTTTACGTGCTGAAGGTTAGTGAAATCATCCGAAACACTCGCAAACATCATTTTGGTTCCAATGGACTAAAATGGATGCTTCACAACTTTGGTACCCCGAAATAGTGCATTTAGTCCCAAAACACAAGTTTTGCATCTTTTTACGTGCTGAAGGTTAGTGAAATTATCCGAAACTCTCGCAAACATCATTTTGGGTACAATGGACTAGAATGGATGCTTCACAACTTTGGTACCCCGAAATAATGCATTTAGGCCCAAAACACAAGTTTTGCATCTTTTTACGTGCTGAAGGTTAGTGAAATTATCCGAAACTCTCGCAAATATCATTTTGGGTCCAATGGACTAGAATGGATGTTTCACAACTTTGGTACCCCGAAATAGTGCAGTTAGGCCCGAAACACAAATTTTGCATCTTTTTACATGCTGAAGGTTAGTGAAATTATCCGAAACTCTCACAAACATCATTTTGGGTCCAATGGACTAGAATGGATGCTTCACAACTTTGGTACCCCGAAATAGTGCATTTAGGCCCAAAACACAAGTTTTGTATCTTTTTACATGCTGAAGGTTAGTGAATTTTGCGAAACACTCCCAAACATCATTTTGGGTCCAATGGACTAGAATGGATGCTTCACAACTTTGGTACCCCCGAAATAGTGCATGCGGGCCCGAAATACAAGTTTTGCATCTTTTACGTGTCGAAGGTTAGCGAAATGCTCTGAAACACTCCGAAACATCAATTTGGGTCTAATGGACTAGAATGGATGTTTCACAACTTTAGTACCCCCGAAATAGTGCATTTAGGCCCCAAACACAAGTTTTGCATCTTTTTACGTGCTAAAGGTTAGCGAAATGCTCTGAAACACTCCCAAACATCATTTTGGGTCCAATGGACTAGAATGGATGCTTCAGAACTTTGGTACCCCGAAATAGTGCAATTAGGCCCGAAACACAAGTTTTGCATCTTTTTACGTGTTGAAGGTTAGTGAAATCCTCCGAAACACTTGCAAACGTCATTTTGGGTCCAATGGACTAGAATGGATGCTTCACAACTTTGGTACCCCGAAATAATGCATTTAGGCCCAAAACACAAGTTTTGCATCTTTTTACGTGCTGAAGGTTAGTGAAATTATCCGAAACTCTCGCAAATATCATTTTGGGTCCAATGGACTAGAATGGATGTTTGACAACTTTGGTACCCCGAAATAGTGCAGTTAGGCCCGAAACACAAATTTTGCATCTTTTTACATGCTGAAGGTTAGTGAAATTATCCGAAACTCTCGCAAACATCATTTTGGGTCCAATGGACTAGAATGGATGCTTCACAACTTTGGTACCCCGAAATAGTGCATTTAGGCCCAAAACACAAGTTTTGTATCTTTTTACATGCTGAAGGTTAGTGAATTTTGCGAAACACTCCCAAACATCATTTTGGGTCCAATGGACTAGAATGGATGCTTCACAACTTTGGTACCCCCGAAATAGTGCATGCGGGCCCGAAATACAAGTTTTGCATCTTTTACGTGTCGAAGGTTAGCGAAATGCTCTGAAACACTCCCAAACATCAATTTGGGTCCAATGGACTAGAATGGATGCTTCACAACTTTAGTACCCCCGAAATAGTGCATTTAGGCCCAAAACACAAGTTTTGCATCTTTTTACGTGCTAAAGGTTAGCGAAATGCTCTGAAACACTCCCAAACATCATTTTGGGTCCAATGGACTAGAATGGATGCTTCAGAGCTTTGGTACCCCGAAATAGTGCAGTTAGGCCCGAAACACAAGTTTTGCATCTTTTTACGTGCTGAAGGTTAGTGAAATCCTCCGAAACACTTGCAAACGTCATTTTGGGTCCAATGGACTAGAATGGATGCTTCACAACTTAAGTACCCCGAAATAGTGCATTCGGGCCAGAACACAAGTTTTGCATTTTTTACGTGTCCATGGTTAGCGAAATGCTACGAAACACTCCCAAACATCATTCTGGGTCCAATGGATTAGAATGGATGCTTCACAACTTTGGTACCCCGAAATAATGCATTTAGGCCCAAAACACAAGATTTGCATCTTTTTTGACGTGCTGAAGGTTAGTGAAATCATTTGAAACACTCACAAACATCATGTTTGGTCCAATGGACTAGAATGGATGCTTCACAACTTTGGTACCCCCGAAATAGTGCATTCGGGCCCGAAATACAAGTTTTGCATCTTTTACGTGTTGAAGGTTAATGAAATGCTCCGAAACACTCCCAAACATCATTTTGGGTCCAATGGACTAGAATGGATGCTTCACAACTTTGGTACCCCGAAATAGTGCAGTTAGGCCCGAAACACAAATTTTGCATCTTTTTACGTGCTGAAGGTTAGTGAAATCATCCGAACCACTCGCAAACATCATTTTGGTTCCAATGGACTAAAATGGATGCTTCACAACTTTGGTACCCCGAAATAGTGCATTTAGTCCCAAAACACAAGTTTTGCATCTTTTTACGTGCTGAAGGTTAGTGAAATTATCCGAAACTCTCTTAAACATCATTTTGGGTACAATGGACTAGAATGGATGCTTCACAACTTTGGTACCCCGAAATAATGCATTTAGGCCCAAAACACAAGTTTTGCATCTTTTTACGTGCTGAAGGTTAGTGAAATTATCCGAAACTCTCGCAAATATCATTTTGGGTCCAATGGACTAGAATGGATGTTTCACAACTTTGGTACCCCGAAATAGTGCAGTTAGGCCCGAAACACAAATTTTGCATCTTTTTACATGCTGAAGGTTAGTGAAATTATCCGAAACTCTCGCAAACATCATTTTGGGTCCAATGGACTAGAATGGATGCTTCACAACTTTGGTACCCCGAAATAGTGCATTTAGGCCCAAAACACAAGTTTTGTATCTTTTTACATGCTGAAGGTTAGTGAATTTTGAGAAACACTCCCAAACATCATTTTGGGTCCAATGGACTAGAATGGATGTTTCACAACTTTGGTACCCCGAAATAGTGCAGTTAGGCCCGAAACACAAATTTTGCATCTTTTTACATGCTGAAGGTTAGTGAAATTATCCGAAACTCTCGCAAACATCATTTTGGGTCCAATGGACTAGAATGGATGCTTCACAACTTTGGTACCCCGAAATAGTGCATTTAGGCCCAAAACACAAGTTTTGTATCTTTTTACATGCTGAAGGTTAGTGAATTTTGCGAAACACTCCCAAACATCATTTTGGGTCCAATGGACTAGAATGGATGCTTCACAACTTTGGTACCCCCGAAATAGTACATGCGGGCCCGAAATACAAGTTTTGCATCTTTTACGTGTCGAAGGTTAGCGAAATGCTCTGAAACACTCCGAAACATCAATTTGGGTCCAATGGACTAGAATGGATGCTTCACAACTTTAGTACCCCCGAAATAGTGCATTTAGGCCCAAAACACAAGTTTTGCATCTTTTTACGTGCTAAAGGTTAGCGAAATGCTCTGAAACACTCCCAAACATCATTTTGGGTCCAATGGACTAGAATGGATGCTTCAGAACTTTGGTACCCCGAAATAGTGCAGTTAGGCCCGAAACACAAGTTTTGCATCTTTTTACGTGTTGAAGGTTAGTGAAATCCTCCGAAACACTTGCAAACGTCATTTTGGGTCCAATGGACTAGAATGGATGCTTCACAACTTTGGTACCCCGAAATAATGCATTTAGGCCCAAAACACAAGTTTTGCATCTTTTTACGTGCTGAAGGTTAGTGAAATTATCCGAAACTCTCGCAAATATCATTTTGGGTCCAATGGACTAGAATGGATGTTTCACAACTTTGGTACCCCGAAATAGTGCAGTTAGGCCCGAAACACAAATTTTGCATCTTTTTACATGCTGAAGGTTAGTGAAATTATCCGAAACTCTCGCAAACATCATTTTGGGTCCAATGGACTAGAATGGATGCTTCACAACTTTGGTACCCCGAAATAGTGCATTTAGGCCCAAAACACAAGTTTTGTATCTTTTTACATGCTGAAGGTTAGTGAATTTTGAGAAACACTCCCAAACATCATTTTGGGTCCAATGGACTAGAATGGATGTTTCACAACTTTGGTACCCCGAAATAGTGCAGTTAGGCCCGAAACACAAATTTTGCATCTTTTTACATGCTGAAGGTTAGTGAAATTATCCGAAACTCTCGCAAACATCATTTTGGGTCCAATGGACTAGAATGGATGCTTCACAACTTTGGTACCCCGAAATAGTGCATTTAGGCCCAAAACACAAGTTTTGTATCTTTTTACATGCTGAAGGTTAGTGAATTTTGCGAAACACTCCCAAACATCATTTTGGGTCCAATGGACTAGAATGGATGCTTCACAACTTTGGTACCCCCGAAATAGTACATGCGGGCCCGAAATACAAGTTTTGCATCTTTTACGTGTCGAAGGTTAGCGAAATGCTCTGAAACACTCCGAAACATCAATTTGGGTCCAATGGACTAGAATGGATGCTTCACAACTTTAGTACCCCCGAAATAGTGCATTTAGGCCCAAAACACAAGTTTTGCATCTTTTTACGTGCTAAAGGTTAGCGAAATGCTCTGAAACACTCCCAAACATCATTTTGGGTCCAATGGACTAGAATGGATGCTTCAGAACTTTGGTACCCCGAAATAGTGCAGTTAGGCCCGAAACACAAGTTTTGCATCTTTTTACGTGTTGAAGGTTAGTGAAATCCTCCGAAACACTTGCAAACGTCATTTTGGGTCCAATGGACTAGAATGGATGCTTCACAACTTTGGTACCCCGAAATAATGCATTTAGGCCCAAAACACAAGTTTTGCATCTTTTTACGTGCTGAAGGTTAGTGAAATTATCCGAAACTCTCGCAAATATCATTTTGGGTCCAATGGACTAGAATGGATGTTTCACAACTTTGGTACCCCGAAATAGTGCAGTTAGGCCCGAAACACAAATTTTGCATCTTTTTACATGCTGAAGGTTAGTGAAATTATCCGAAACTCTCGCAAACATCATTTTGGGTCCAATGGACTAGAATGGATGCTTCACAACTTTGGTACCCCGAAATAGTGCATTTAGGCCCAAAACACAAGTTTTGTATCTTTTTACATGCTGAAGGTTAGTGAATTTTGCGAAACACTCCCAAACATCATTTTGGGTCCAATGGACTAGAATGGATGCTTCACAACTTTGGTACCCCCGAAATAGTGCATTCGGGCCCGAAATACAAGTTTTGCATCTTTTACGTGTCGAAGGTTAGCGAAATGCTCTGAAACACTCCCAAACATCAATTTGGGTACAATGGAGTAGAATGGATGCTTCACAACTTTAGTACCCCCAAAATAGTGCATTTAGGCCCAAAACACAAGTTTTGCATCTTTTTACGTGCTAAAGGTTAGCGAAATGCTCTGAAACACTCCCAAACATCATTTTGGGTCCAATGGACTAGAATGGATGCTTCACAACTTTGGTACCCCGAAATAGTGCAGTTAGGCCCGAAACACAAGTTTTGCATCTTTTTACATGCTGAAGGTTAGTGAAATCCTCCGAAACACTTGCAAACGTCATTTTGGGTCCAATGGACTAGAATGGATGCTTCACAACTTAAGTACCCCGAAATAGTGCATTCGGGCCAGAACACAAGTTTTGCATTTTTTACGTGTCGATGGTTAGCGAAATGCTACGAAACACTCCCAAACATCATTCTGGGTCCAATGGACTAGAATGGATGGTTCACAACTTTGGTACCCCGAAATAGTGCATTCGGGCCCGAAACACAAGTTTTGCATCTTTTTACGTGCAGATGGTTAGCGAAATGCTCTGAAACACTCCCAAACATCATTTTGGGTCCAATGGACAAGAATGGATGCTTCACAACTTTGGTACCCCGAAATAGTGCAGTTAGGCCCGAAACACAAATTTTGCATCTTTTTACGTGCTGAAGGTTAGTGAAATCATCCGAAACACTCGCAAACATCATTTTGGGTCCAATGGACTAGAATGGATGCTTCACAACTTTGGTACCCTGAAATAGTGCATTTAGGCCCAAAACACAAGTTTTGCATCTTTTTACGTGCTGAAGGTTAGTGAAATTTTCCGAAACTCTCGCAAACATCATTTTGGGTCCAATGGACTAGAATGAATGCTTCACAACTTTGGTACCCCGAAATAGTGCATTTAGGCCCAAAACACAAATTTTGCATCTTTTTACGTGTTGAAGGTTAGTGAAATTATCCGAAACTCTCGCAAACATCATTTTGGGTCCAATGGACTAGAATGGATGCTTCACAACTTTGGTACCCCGAAATAGTGCAGTTAGGCCCAAAACACAAGTTTTGTATCTTTTTACATGCTGAAGGTTAGTGAATTTTGCGAAACAGTCGCGGATATCATTTTGGGTCCAATGGACTAGAATGGATGCTTCACAACTTTGGTACCCCCGAAATAGTGCATTCGGGGCCGAAATACAAGTTTTGCATCTTTTACGTGTCGAAGGTTAGCGAAATGCTCTGAAACACTCCCAAACATCAATTTGGTTCCAATGGACTAGAATGGATGCTTCACAACTTTAGTACCCCCGAAATAGTGCATTTAGGCCCAAAACACAAGTTTTGCATCTTTTTACGTGCTAAAGGTTAGCGAAATGCTCTGAAACACTCCCAAACATCATTTTGGGTCCAATGGACAAGAATGGATGCTTCACAACTTTGGTACCCCGAAATAGTGCAGTTAGGCCCAAAACACAAGTTTTGTATCTTTTTACATGCTGAAGGTTAGTGAATTTTGCGAAACAGTCGCGGATATCATTTTGGGTCCAATGGACTAGAATGGATGCTTCACAACTTTGGTACCCCGAAATAGTGCAGTTAGGCCCGAAACACAAGTTTTGCATCTTTTTACATGCTGAAGGTTAGTGCAATCCTCCGAAACACTTGCAAACGTCATTTTGGGTCCAATGGACTAGAATGGATGCTTCACAACTTAAGTACCCCGAAATAGTGCATTCGGGCCAGAACACACGTTTTGCATTTTTTACGTGTCGATGGTTAGCGAAATGCTACGAAACACTCCCAACCATCATTCTGGGTCCAATGGACTAGAATGGATGCTTCACAACTTTGGTACCCCTGAAACAGTGCATTCGAGCCCGAAACACAAGTTTTGCATCTTTTTACGTGCTGAAGGTTAGCGAAATGCTCTGAAACACTCCCAAACATCATTTTGGGTCCAAAGGACTAGAATGGATGCTTCACAACTTTGGTACCCCGAAATAGTGCATTTAGGCCCGAAACACAAGTTTTGCATCTTTTTACGTGCTGAAGGTTAGTGAAATCATCCGAAACACTCGCAAACATCATTTTGGGTCCAATGGACTAGAATGGATGCTTCACAACTTTGGTACCCCGAAATAGTGCAGTTAGGCCCGAAACACAAGTTTTCCATCTTTTTACATGCTGAAGGTTAGTGCAATCCTCCGAAACACTTGCAAACGTCATTTTGGGTCCAATGGACTAGAATGGATGCTTCACAACTTAAGTACCCCGAAATAGTGCATTCGGGCCAGAACACACGTTTTGCATTTTTTACGTGTCGATGGTTAGCGAAATGCTACGAAACACTCCCAACCATCATTCTGGGTCCAATGGACTAGAATGGATGCTTCACAACTTTGGTACCCCTGAAACAGTGCATTCGAGCCCGAAACATAAGTTTTGCATCTTTTTACGTGCTGAAGGTTAGCGAAATGCTCTGAAACAGTCCCAAACATCATTTTGGGTCCAAAGGACTAGAATGGATGCTTCACAACTTTGGTACCCCGAAATAGTGCATTTAGGCCCGAAACACAAGTTTTGCATCTTTTTACGTGCTGAAGGTTAGTGAAATCATCCGAAACACTCGCAAACATCATTTTGGGTCCAATGGACTAGAATGGATGCTTCACAACTTTGGTACCCTGAAATAGTGCATTTAGGCCCAAAACACAAGTTTTGCATCTTTTTACGTGCTGAAGGTTAGTGAAATTTTCCGAAACTCTCGCAAACATCATTTTGGGTCCAATGGACTAGAATGAATGCTTCACAACTTTGGTACCCCGAAATAGTGCATTTAGGCCCAAAACACAAATTTTGCATCTTTTTACGTGCTGAAGGTTAGTGAAATTATTCGAAACTCTCGCAAACATCATTTTGGGTCCAATGGACTAGAATGGATGCTTCACAACTTTGGTACCCCGAAGTAGTGCATTCGGGTCCGAAATACGAGTTTTGCATCTTTTACGTGTCGAAGGTTAGCGAAATGTTCCGAAACACTCCCAAACATCAATTTGGGTCCAATGGACTAGAATGGATGCTTCACAACTTTAGTACCCCGAAATAGTGCATTTAGACCCAAAACACAAGTTTTGCATCTTTTTACGTGCTGAAGGTTAGCGAAATGCTCTGAAACACTCCCAAACATCATTTTGGGTCCAATGGACTAGAATGGATGCTTTACAACATTGGTACCCCGAAATAGTGCATTTAGGCCCGAAACACAAATTTTGCATCTTTTTACGTGCTGAAGGTTAGTGAAATCATCCGAAACACTCGCAAACATCATTTTGGGTCCAATGGACTAGAATGGATGCTTCACAACTTTGGTACCCCGAAATAGTGCAGTTAGGCCCGAAACACAAATTTTGCATCTTTTTACGTGCTGAAGGTTAGTGAAATTATCCGAAACTCTCGCAAACATCATTTTGGGTCCAATGGACTAGAATGGATGCATCACAACTTTGGTACCCCGAAATAGTGCATTTAGGCCCAAAACACAAGTTTTGTATCTTTTTACATGCTGAAGGTTAGTGAATTTTGCGAAACACTCGCAGACATTATTTTGGGTCTAATGGACTAGAATGGATGCTTCACAACTTTGGTACCCCCGAAATAGTGCATTCGGGCCCGAAATACAAGTTTTGCATCTTTTACGTGTCGAAGGTTAGCGAAATGCTCCGAAACACTCCCAAACATCAATTTGGGTCCAATGGACTAGAATGGATGCTTCACAACTTTAGTACCCCCGAAATAGTGCATTTAGACCCAAAACACAAGTTTTGCATCTTTTTACGTGCTGAAGGTTAGCGAAATGCTCTGAAACACTACCAAACATCATTTTGGGTCCAATGGGCTAGAATGGATGCTTCACAACTTTGGTACCCCGAAATAGTGCAGTTAGGCCCGAAACACAAATTTTGCATCTTTTTACGTGCTGAAGGTTAGTGAAATCATCCGAAACACTCGCAAACATCATTTTGGGTCCAATGGACTAGAATAGATGCTTCACAACTTTGGTACCCCGTAATAGTGCATTTAGGCCCAAAACACAAGTTTTGCATCTTTTTACGTGCTAAAGGTTAGCGAAATGCTCTGAAACACTCCCAAACATCATTTTGGGTCCAATGGACTAGAATGGATGCTTCAGAACTTTGGTACCCCGAAATAGTGCAGTTAGGCCCGAAACACAAGTTTTGCATCTTTTTACGTGTTGAAGGTTAGTGAAATCCTCCGAAACACTTGCAAACGTCATTTTGGGTCCAATGGACTAGAATGGATGCTTCACAACTTAAGTACCCTGAAATAGTGCATTCGGGCCAGAACACAAGTTTTGCATTTTTTTCGTGTCCATGGTTAGCGAAATGCTACGAAACACTCCCAAACATCATTCTGGGTCCAATGGACTAGAATGGATGCTTTACAACTTTGGTACCCCGAAATAATGCATTTAGGCCCAAAACACAAGATATGCATCTTTTTTGATGAGCTGAAGGTTAGTGAAATCATTTGAAACACTCACAAACATCATGTTTGGTCCAATGGACTAGAATGGATGCTTCACAACTTTGGTACCCCCGAAATAGTGCATTCGGGCCCGAAATACAAGTTTTGCATCTTTTACGTGTTGAAGGATAGCGAAATGCTCCGAAACACTCCCAAACATCATTTTGGGTCCAATGGACTAGAATGGATGCTTCACAACTTTGGTACCCCGACATAGTGCAGTTAGGCCCGAAACACAAATTTTGCATCTTTTTACGTGTTGAAGGTTAGTGAAATCATCCGAAACACTCGCAAACATCATTTTGGGTCCAATGGACTAGAATAGATGCTTCACAACTTTGGTACCCCGTAATAGTGCATTTAGGCCCAAAACACAAGTTTTGCATCTTTTTACGTGCTGAAGGTTAGTGAAATTATCCGAAACTCTCGCAAAAATCATTTTGGGTCCAATGGACTAGAATGGATGCTTCACAACTTTGGTACCCCGAAATAGTGCAGTTAGGCCCGAAACACAAATTTTGCATCTTTTTACGTGCTGAAGGTTAGTGAAACTATCCGAAACTCTCGCAAATATCACTTTGGGTCCAATGGACTAGAATGGATGCTTCACAACTTTGGTACCCCGAAATAGTGCATTTAGGCCCAAAACACAAGTTTTGTATATTTTTACATGCTGAAGGTTAGTGAAATTTGCGAAACACTCGTAGACATCATTTTGGGTCCAATGGACTAGAATGGATGCTTCACAACTTTGGTACCCCCGAAATAGTGCATTCGGGCCCGAAACACAAGTTTTGCATCTTTTTACGTGCTGAAGGTTAGCGAAATGCTCTGAAACACTCCCAAACATCATTTTGAGTCCAATGGACTAGAATGGATGCTTCACAACTTTGGTACCCCGAAATAGTGAATTTAGGCCCGAAACACAAATTTTGCATCTTTTTACGTGCTGAAGGTTAGTGAAATCATCCGAAACACTCGCAAACATCATTTTGGGTCCAATGGACTAGAATGGATGCTTCACAACATTGGTACCCCGAAATAGTGCAGTTAGGCTCGAAACACAAATTTTGCATCTTTTTACGTGCTGAAGGTTAGTGAAAGTATCCGAAACTCTCGCAAACATCATTTTGGGTCCAATGGACTAGAATGGATGCAGCACAACTTTGGTACCCCGAAATAGTGCATTTAGGCCCAAAACACAAGTTTTGTATCTTTTTACATGCTGAAGGTTAGTGAATTTTGCGAAACACTCCCAAACAACATTTTGGGTCCAATGGACTAGAATGGATGCTTCACAACTTTGGTACCCCCGAAATAGTGCATGCGGGCCCGAAATACAAGTTTTGCATCTTTTACGTGTCGAAGGTTAGCGAAATGCTCTGAAACACTCCCAAACATCAATTTGGGTCCAATGGACTAGAATGGATGCTTCACAACTTTAGTACCCCCGAAATAGTGCATTTAGGCCCAAAACACAAGTTTTGCATCTTTTTACGTGCTAAAGGTTAGCGAAATGCTCTGAAACACTCCCAAACATCATTTTGGGTCCAATGGACTAGAATGGATGCTTCAGAACTTTGGTACCCCGAAATAGTGCAGTTAGGCCCGAAACACAAGTTTTGCATCTTTTTACGTGCTGAAGGTTAGTGAAATCCTCCGAAACACTTGCAAACGTCATTTTGGGTCCAATGGACTAGAATGGATGCTTCACAACTTAAGTACCCCGAAATAGTGCATTCGGGCCAGAACACAAGTTTTGCATTTTTTACGTGTCCATGGTTAGCGAAATGCTACGAAACACTCCCAAACATCATTCTGGGTCCAATGGACTAGAATGGATGCTTTACAACTTTGGTACCCCGAAATAATGCATTTAGGCCCAAAACACAAGATATGCATCTTTTTTGACGAGCTGAAGGTTAGTGAAATCATTTGAAACACTCACAAACATCATGTTTGGTCCAATGGACTAGAATGGATGCTTCACAACTTTGGTACCCCCGAAATAGTGCAGTTAGGCCCAAAACACAAGTTTTGCATCTTTTTAGGTGTTGAAGGTTAGAGAAATGCTCCGAAACACTCCCAAACATCAATTTGGGTCCAATAGACTAGAATGGAAGCTTCACAACTTTAGTACCCCCGAAATAGTGCATTTAGGCCCAAAACACAAGTTTTGCATCTTTTTACGTGCTGAAGGTTAGCGAAATGCTCTGAAACACTTGCAAACATCATTTTGGGTCCAATGGACTAGAATGGATGCTTCACAACTTTGGTACCCCGAAATAGTGCAGTTAGGCCCGAAACACAAGTTTTGCATCTTTTTACATGCTGAAGGTTAGTGAAATCCTCCGAAACACTTGCAAACGTCATTTTGGGTCCAATGGACTAGAATGGATGCTTCACAACTTAAGTACCCCGAAATAGTGCATTCGGGCCAGAACACAAGTTTTGCATTTTTTACGTGTCGATGGTTAGCGAAATGCTACGAAACACTCCCAAACATCATTCTGGGTCCAATGGACTAGAATGGATGGTTCACAACTTTGGTACCCCGAAATAGTGCATTCGGGCCCGAAACACAAGTTTTGCATCTTTTTACGTGCAGATGGTTAGCGAAATGCTCTGAAACACTCCCAAACATCATTTTGGGTCCAATGGACAAGAATGGATGCTTCACAACTTTGGTACCCCGAAATAGTGCAGTTAGGCCCGAAACACAAATTTTGCATCTTTTTACGTGCTGAAGGTTAGTGAAATCATCCGAAACACTCGCAAACATCATTTTGGGTCCAATGGACTAGAATGGATGCTTCACAACTTTGGTACCCTGAAATAGTGCATTTAGGCCCAAAACACAAGTTTTGCATCTTTTTACGTGCTGAAGGTTAGTGAAATTTTCCGAAACTCTCGCAAACATCATTTTGGGTCCAATGGACTAGAATGAATGCTTCACAACTTTGGTACCCCCGAAATAGTGCAGTTAGGCCCAAAACACAAGTTTTGTATCTTTTTACATGCTGAAGGTTAGTGAATTTTGCGAAACACTCGCAGACATCATTTTGGGTCCAATGGACTAGAATGGATGCTTCACAACTTTGGTACCCCCGAAATAGTGCATTCGGTCCCGAAATACAAGTTTTGCATCTTTTACGTGTCGAAGGTTAGCGAAATGCTCCGAAACACTCCCAAACATCAATTTGGGTCCAATGGACTAGAATGGATGCTTCACAACTTTAGTACCCCCGAAATAGTGCATTTAGGCCCAAAACACAAGTTTTGCATCTTTTTACGTGCTGAAGGTTAGCGAAATGCTCTGAAACACTCCCAAACATCATTTTGGGTCCAATGGACTAGAATGGATGCTTCACAACTTTGGTACCCCGAAATAGTGCAGTTAGGCCCGAAACACAAATTTTGCATCTTTTTACGTGCTGAAGGTTAGTGAAATCATCCGAAACACTCGCAAACATCATTTTGGGTCCAATGGACTAGAATGGATGCTTCACAACTTTGGTACCCTGAAATAGTGCATTTAGGCCCAAAACACAAGTTTTGCATCTTTTTACGTGCTGAAGGTTAGTGAAATTTTCCGAAACTCTCGCGAACATCATTTTGGGTCCAATGGACTAGAATGGATGCTTCACAACTTTGGTACCCCGAAATAGTGCATTTACGCCCAAAACACAAGTTTTGCATCTTTTTACGTGCTGAAGGTTAGTGAAATTATCCGAAACTCTCGCAAACATCATTTTGGGTCCAATGGACTAGAATGGATGCTTCACAACTTTGGTACCCCGAAATAGTGCAGTTAGGCCCAAAACACAAGTTTTGTATCTTTTTACATGCTGAAGGTTAGTGAATTTTGCGAAACACTCGCAGACATCATTTTGGGTCCAATGGACTAGAATGGATGCTTCACAACTTTGGTACCCCCGAAATAGTGCATTCGGGACCGAAATACAAGTTTTGCATCTTTTACGTGTCGAAGGTTAGCGAAATGCTCTGAAACACTCCCAAACATCAATTTGGGTCCAATGGACTAGAATGGATGCTTCACAACATTAGTACGCCCGAAATAGTGCATTTAGGCCCAAAACACAAGTTTTGCATCTTTTTACGTGCTAAAGGTTAGCGAAATGTTCTGAAACACTCGCAAACATCATTTTGGGTCCAATGGACTAGAATGGATGCTTCACAACTTTGGTACCCCGAAATAGTGCATTTAGGCCCAAAACACAAGTTTTGCATCTTTTTACGTGCTGAAGGTTAGTGAAATTTTCCGAAACTCTCGCAAACATCATTTTGGGTCCAATGGACTAGAATGGATGCTTCACAACTTTGGTACCCCGAAATAGTGCAGTTAGGCCCGAAACACAAATTTTGCATCTTTTTATGTGCTGAAGGTTAGTGAAATTATCCGAAACTCTCGCAAACATCATTTTGGGTCCAATCGACTAGAATGGATGCATCACAACTTTCGTACCCCGAAATAGTGCATTTAGGCCCAAAACACAAGTTTTGTATCTTTTTACATGCTGAAGGTTAGTGAATTGTGCGAAACACTCGCAGACATTATTTTGGGTCTAATGGACTAGAATGGATGCTTCACAACTTTGGTACCCCCGAAATAGTGCATTCGGGCCCGAAATACAAGTTTTGCATCTTTTTACGTGCTGAAGGTTAGCGAAATGCTCGGAAACACTACCAAACATCATTTTGGGTCCAATGGGATAGAATGGATGCTTCACAACTTTGGTACCCCGAAATAGTGCAGTTAGGCCCGAAACACAAATTTTGCATCTTTTTACGTGCTGAAGGTTAGTGAAATCATCCGAAACACTCGCAAACATCATTTTGGGTCCAATGGACTAGAATGGATGCTTCACAACTTTGGTACCCCGAAATAGTGCATTTAGGCCCAAAACACAAGTTTTGCATCTTTTTACGTGCTGAAGGTTAGTGAAATTTTCCGAAACTCTCGCAAACATCATTTTGGGTCCAATGGACTAGAATGGATGCTTCACAACTTTGGTACCCCGAAATAGTGCAGTTAGGCCCGAAACACAAATTTTTCATCTTTTTAGGTGCTGAAGGTTAGTGAAATCATCCGAAACACTTGCAAACATCATTTTGGTTCCAATGGACTAGAATGGAAGCTTCACAACTTTGGTACCCCGAAATATTGCATTTGGGCCCGAAACACGAGTTTTTCATCTTTTACCTGCCGAGGGTTTGCGAAATGCTCTTAAACACTTCCAAACATCATTTTCGATCCAATGGACTAGAATGGATGCTTCACAACTTTGGTACCCCGAAATAGTGCATTCGAGCTCGAACACAAGTTTGCATCTTTTACGTGTCGAAGGTTAGCGAAATGCCACGAAACACTCCCAAACATCATTTTGGGTCCAATGGACTAGAATGAATGCTTCACAACTTTTGTACCCCGAAAAAGTGCAGTTAGGCCCGAAACACAAGTTTTGCATCGTTTTATGTGCTGAAGGTTAGTGAAATCATCCGAAACACTTGCAAACGTCATTTTGGGTCCAATGGACTAGAATGGATGCTTCACAACTTAAGTACCCCGAAATAGTGCATTCGGGCCAGAACACAAGTTTTGCATTTTTTACGTGTCGATGGTTAGCGAAATGCTACGAAACACTCCCAAACATCATTTTGGGTCCAATGACTAGAATGGATGCTTCACAACTTTGGTACCCGAAATAATGCATTTAGGCCCAAAACACAAGATTTGCATCTTTTTTGACGTGCTGAAGGTTAGTGAAATCATCTGAAACACTCACAAACATCATGTTGGGTCCAATGGACTAGAATGGAAGCTTCACAACTTTGGTACCCCGAAATAGTGCATTCGGGCCCGAAATACAAGTTTTGCATCTTTTACGTGTCGAAGGTTAGCGAAATGCTCCGAAACACTTCCAAACATCAATTTGGGTCCAATGGACTAGAATGGATGCTTCACAACTTTAGTACCCCGAAATACTGCATTTAGGTCCAAAACACAAGTTTTGCATCTTTTTACGTGCAGAAGGTTAGCGGAATGCTCTGAAACACTCCGAAACATCATTTTGGGTCCAATGGACTAGAATGGATGCTTCACAACTTTGGTACCCTGGAATAGTGCAGTTAGGCCCCAAACACAAATTTTGCATCTTTTTACGTGCTAAAGGTTAGTGTAATCATCCGAAACACTCGCAAACATGATTTTGGGTCCAATGGACTAGAATGGAAGCTTCACAACTTTGGTACCCCGAAATATTGCATTTGGGTCCGAAACACGAGTTTTTCATCTTTTACCTGCCGAGGGTTTGCGAAATGCTCTGAAACACTTCCAAACATCATGTTTGGTCCAATGGACTAGAATGGATGCTTCACAACTTTGGTACCCCCGAAATAGTGCATTCGGGCCCGAAATACAAGTTTTGCATCTTTTATGTGTTGAAGGATAGCGAAATGCTCCGAAACACTCCCAAACATCATTTTGGGTCCAATGGACTAGAATGGATGCTTCACAACTTTGGTACCCCGACATAGTGCAGTTAGGCCCGAAACACAAATTTTGCATCTTTTTACGTGTTGAAGGTTAGTGAAATCATCCGAAACACTCGCAAACATCATTTTGGGTCCAATGGACTAGAATAGATGCTTCACAACTTTGGTACCCCGTAATAGTGCATTTAGGCCCAAAACACAAGTTTTGCATCTTTTTACGTGCTGAAGGTTAGTGAAATTATCCGAAACTCTCGCAAAAATCATTTTGGGTCCAATGGACTAGAATGGATGCTTCACAACTTTGGTACCCCGAAATAGTGCAGTTAGGCCCGAAACACAAATTTTGCATCTTTTTACGTGCTGAAGGTTAGTGAAACTATCTGAAACTCTCGCAAACAGCACTTTGGGTCCAATGGACTAGAATGGATGCTTCACAACTTTGGTACCCCGAAATAGTGCATTTAGGCCCAAAACACAAGTTTTGTATATTTTTACATGCTGAAGGTTAGTGAAATTTGCGAAACACTCGTAGACATCATTTTGGGTCCAATGGACTAGAATGGATGCTTCACAACTTTGGTACCCCCGAAATAGTGCATTCGGGCCCGAAACACAAGTTTTGCATCTTTTTACGTGCTGAAGGTTAGCGAAATGCTCTGAAACACTCCCAAACATCATTTTGAGTCCAATGGACTAGAATGGATGCTTCACAACTTTGGTACCCCGAAATAGTGAATTTAGGCCCGAAACACAAATTTTGCATCTTTTTACGTGCTGAAGGTTAGTGAAATCATCCGAAACACTCGCAAACATCATTTTGGGTCCAATGGACTAGAATGGATGCTTCACAACATTGGTACCCCGAAATAGTGCAGTTAGGCTCGAAACACAAATTTTGCATCTTTTTACGTGCTGAAGGTTAGTGAAAGTATCCGAAACTCTCGCAAACATCATTTTGGGTCCAATGGACTAGAATGGATGCATCACAACTTTGGTACCCCGAAATAGTGCATTTAGGCCCAAAACACAAGTTTTGTATCTTTTTACATGCTGAAGGTTAGTGAATTTTGCGAAACACTCCCAAACAACATTTTGGGTCCAATGGACTAGAATGGATGCTTCACAACTTTGGTACCCCCGAAATAGTGCATGCGGGCCCGAAATACAAGTTTTGCATCTTTTACGTGTCGAAGGTTAGCGAAATGCTCTGAAACACTCCCAAACATCAATTTGGGTCCAATGGACTAGAATGGATGCTTCACAACTTTAGTACCCCCGAAATAGTGCATTTAGGCCCAAAACACAAGTTTTGCATCTTTTTACGTGCTAAAGGTTAGCGAAATGCTCTGAAACACTCCCAAACATCATTTTGGGTCCAATGGACTAGAATGGATGCTTCAGAACTTTGGTACCCCGAAATAGTGCAGTTAGGCCCGAAACACAAGTTTTGCATCTTTTTACGTGCTGAAGGTTAGTGAAATCCTCCGAAACACTTGCAAACGTCATTTTGGGTCCAATGGACTAGAATGGATGCTTCACAACTTAAGTACCCCGAAATAGTGCATTCGGGCCAGAACACAAGTTTTGCATTTTTTACGTGTCCATGGTTAGCGAAATGCTACGAAACACTCCCAAACATCATTCTGGGTCCAATGGACTAGAATGGATGCTTTACAACTTTGGTACCCCGAAATAATGCATTTAGGCCCAAAACACAAGATATGCATCTTTTTTGACGAGCTGAAGGTTAGTGAAATCATTTGAAACACTCACAAACATCATGTTTGGTCCAATGGACTAGAATGGATGCTTCACAACTTTGGTACCCCCGAAATAGTGCAGTTAGGCCCAAAACACAAGTTTTGCATCTTTTTAGGTGTTGAAGGTTAGAGAAATGCTCCGAAACACTCCCAAACATCAATTTGGGTCCAATAGACTAGAATGGAAGCTTCACAACTTTAGTACCCCCGAAATAGTGCATTTAGGCCCAAAACACAAGTTTTGCATCTTTTTACGTGCTGAAGGTTAGCGAAATGCTCTGAAACACTTGCAAACATCATTTTGGGTCCAATGGACTAGAATGGATGCTTCACAACTTTGGTACCCCGAAATAGTGCAGTTAGGCCCGAAACACAAGTTTTGCATCTTTTTACATGCTGAAGGTTAGTGAAATCCTCCGAAACACTTGCAAACGTCATTTTGGGTCCAATGGACTAGAATGGATGCTTCACAACTTAAGTACCCCGAAATAGTGCATTCGGGCCAGAACACAAGTTTTGCATTTTTTACGTGTCGATGGTTAGCGAAATGCTACGAAACACTCCCAAACATCATTCTGGGTCCAATGGACTAGAATGGATGGTTCACAACTTTGGTACCCCGAAATAGTGCATTCGGGCCCGAAACACAAGTTTTGCATCTTTTTACGTGCAGATGGTTAGCGAAATGCTCTGAAACACTCCCAAACATCATTTTGGGTCCAATGGACAAGAATGGATGCTTCACAACTTTGGTACCCCGAAATAGTGCAGTTAGGCCCGAAACACAAATTTTGCATCTTTTTACGTGCTGAAGGTTAGTGAAATCATCCGAAACACTCGCAAACATCATTTTGGGTCCAATGGACTAGAATGGATGCTTCACAACTTTGGTACCCTGAAATAGTGCATTTAGGCCCAAAACACAAGTTTTGCATCTTTTTACGTGCTGAAGGTTAGTGAAATTTTCCGAAACTCTCGCAAACATCATTTTGGGTCCAATGGACTAGAATGAATGCTTCACAACTTTGGTACCCCCGAAATAGTGCATTCGGGACCGAAATACAAGTTTTGCATCTTTTACGTGTCGAAGGTTAGCGAGATGCTCTGAAACACTCCCAAACATCAATTTGGGTCCAATGGACTAGAATGGATGCTTCACAACTTTAGTACGCCCGAAATAGTGCATTTAGGCCCAAAACACATGTTTTGCATCTTTTTACGTGCTAAAGGTTAGTGAAATGCTCTGAAACACTCCCAAACATCATTTTGGGTCCAATGGACTAGAATGGATGCTTCACAACTTTGGTACCCCGAAATAGTGCAGTTAGGCCCGAAACACAAGTTTTGCATCTTTTTACATGCTGAAGGTTAGTGAAATCCTCCGAAACACTTGCAAACGTCATTTTGGGTCCAATGGACTAGAATGGATGCTTCACAACTTAAGTACCCCGAAATAGTGCATTCGGGCCAGAACACAAGTTTTGCATTTTTTACGTGTCGATGGTTAGCGAAATGATACGAAACACTCCCAAACATCATTCTGGGTCCAATGGACTAGAATGGATGCTTCACAACTTTGGTACCCCCGAAATAGTGCATTCCGGCCTGAAACACAAGTTTTGCATCTTTTTACGTGCTGAAGGTTAGCGAAATGCTCTGAAACACTCCCAAACATCATTTTAGGTCCAATGGACTAGAATGGATGCTTCACAACTTTGGTACCCCGAAATAGTGCATTTAGGCCCGAAACAAAAATTTTGCATCTTTTTACGTGCTGAAGGTTAGTGAAATCATCCGAAACACTCGCAAACATCATTTTGGGTCCAATGGACTAGAATGGATGCATCACAACTTTGGTACCCCGAAATAGTTTATTTAGGCCCAAAACACAAGTTTTGTATCTTTTTACATGCTGAAGGTTAGTGAATTTTGCGAAACACTCGCAGACATCATTTTGGGTCCAATGGACTAGAATGGATGCTTCACAACTTTGGTACCCCCGAAATAGTGCATTCGGTCCCGAAATACAAGTTTTGCATCTTTTACGTGTCGAAGGTTAGCGAAATGCTCCGAAACACTCCCAAACATCAATTTGGGTCCAATGGACTAGAATGGATGCTTCACAACTTTAGTACCCCCGAAATAGTGCATTTAGGCCCAAAACACAAGTTTTGCATCTTTTTACGTGCTGAAGGTTAGCGAAATGCTCTGAAACACTCCCAAACATCATTTTGGGTCCAATGGACTAGAATGGATGCTTCACAACTTTGGTACCCCGAAATAGTGCAGTTAGGCCCGAAACACAAATTTTGCATCTTTTTACGTGCTGAAGGTTAGTGAAATCATCCGAAACACTCGCAAACATCATTTTGGGTCCAATGGACTAGAATGGATGCTTCACAACTTTGGTACCCTGAAATAGTGCATTTAGGCCCAAAACACAAGTTTTGCATCTTTTTACATGCTGAAGGTTAGTGAAATTTTCCGAAACTCTCGCGAACATCATTTTGGGTCCAATGGACTAGAATGGATGCTTCACAACTTTGGTACCCCGAAATAGTGCATTTACGCCCAAAACACAAGTTTTGCATCTTTTTACGTGCTGAAGGTTAGTGAAATTATCCGAAACTCTCGCAAACATCATTTTGGGTCCAATGGACTAGAATGGATGCTTCACAACTTTGGTACCCCGAAATAGTGCAGTTAGGCCCAAAACACAAGTTTTGTATCTTTTTACATGCTGAAGGTTAGTGAATTTTGCGAAACACTCGCAGACATCATTTTGGGTCCAATGGACTAGAATGGATGCTTCACAACTTTGGTACCCCCGAAATAGTGCATTCGGGACCGAAATACAAGTTTTGCATCTTTTACGTGTCGAAGGTTAGCGAAATGCTCTGAAACACTCCCAAACATCAATTTGGGTCCAATGGACTAGAATGGATGCTTCACAACATTAGTACGCCCGAAATAGTGCATTTAGGCCCAAAACACAAGTTTTGCATCTTTTTACGTGCTAAAGGTTAGCGAAATGTTCTGAAACACTCGCAAACATCATTTTGGGTCCAATGGACTAGAATGGATGCTTCACAACTTTGGTACCCCGAAATAGTGCATTTAGGCCCAAAACACAAGTTTTGCATCTTTTTACGTGCTGAAGGTTAGTGAAATTTTCCGAAACTCTCGCAAACATCATTTTGGGTCCAATGGACTAGAATGGATGCTTCACAACTTTGGTACCCCGAAATAGTGCAGTTAGGCCCGAAACACAAATTTTGCATCTTTTTATGTGCTGAAGGTTAGTGAAATTATCCGAAACTCTCGCAAACATCATTTTGGGTCCAATCGACTAGAATGGATGCATCACAACTTTCGTACCCCGAAATAGTGCATTTAGGCCCAAAACACAAGTTTTGTATCTTTTTACATGCTGAAGGTTAGTGAATTGTGCGAAACACTCGCAGACATTATTTTGGGTCTAATGGACTAGAATGGATGCTTCACAACTTTGGTACCCCCGAAATAGTGCATTCGGGCCCGAAATACAAGTTTTGCATCTTTTTACGTGCTGAAGGTTAGCGAAATGCTCGGAAACACTACCAAACATCATTTTGGGTCCAATGGGATAGAATGGATGCTTCACAACTTTGGTACCCCGAAATAGTGCAGTTAGGCCCGAAACACAAATTTTGCATCTTTTTACGTGCTGAAGGTTAGTGAAATCATCCGAAACACTCGCAAACATCATTTTGGGTCCAATGGACTAGAATGGATGCTTCACAACTTTGGTACCCCGAAATAGTGCATTTAGGCCCAAAACACAAGTTTTGCATCTTTTTACGTGCTGAAGGTTAGTGAAATTTTCCGAAACTCTCGCAAACATCATTTTGGGTCCAATGGACTAGAATGGATGCTTCACAACTTTGGTACCCCGAAATAGTGCAGTTAGGCCCGAAACACAAATTTTTCATCTTTTTAGGTGCTGAAGGTTAGTGAAATCATCCGAAACACTTGCAAACATCATTTTGGTTCCAATGGACTAGAATGGAAGCTTCACAACTTTGGTACCCCGAAATATTGCATTTGGGCCCGAAACACGAGTTTTTCATCTTTTACCTGCCGAGGGTTTGCGAAATGCTCTTAAACACTTCCAAACATCATTTTCGATCCAATGGACTAGAATGGATGCTTCACAACTTTGGTACCCCGAAATAGTGCATTCGAGCTCGAACACAAGTTTGCATCTTTTACGTGTCGAAGGTTAGCGAAATGCCACGAAACACTCCCAAACATCATTTTGGGTCCAATGGACTAGAATGAATGCTTCACAACTTTTGTACCCCGAAAAAGTGCAGTTAGGCCCGAAACACAAGTTTTGCATCGTTTTATGTGCTGAAGGTTAGTGAAATCATCCGAAACACTTGCAAACGTCATTTTGGGTCCAATGGACTAGAATGGATGCTTCACAACTTAAGTACCCCGAAATAGTGCATTCGGGCCAGAACACAAGTTTTGCATTTTTTACGTGTCGATGGTTAGCGAAATGCTACGAAACACTCCCAAACATCATTTTGGGTCCAATGACTAGAATGGATGCTTCACAACTTTGGTACCCGAAATAATGCATTTAGGCCCAAAACACAAGATTTGCATCTTTTTTGACGTGGTGAAGGTTAGTGAAATCATCTGAAACACTCACAAACATCATGTTGGGTCCAATGGACTAGAATGGATGCTTCACAACTTTGGTACCCCGAAATAGTGCATTCGGGCCCGAAATACAAGTTTTGCATCTTTTACGTGTCGAAGGTTAGCGAAATGCTCCGAAACACTTCCAAACATCAATTTGGGTCCAATGGACTAGAATGGATGCTTCACAACTTTAGTACCCCGAAATACTGCATTTAGGTCCAAAACACAAGTTTTGCATCTTTTTACGTGCAGAAGGTTAGCGGAATGCTCTGAAACACTCCGAAACATCATTTTGGGTCCAATGGACTAGAATGGATGCTTCACAACTTTGGTACCCTGGAATAGTGCAGTTAGGCCCCAAACACAAATTTTGCATCTTTTTACGTGCTAAAGGTTAGTGTAATCATCCGAAACACTCGCAAACATGATTTTGGGTCCAATGGACTAGAATGGAAGCTTCACAACTTTGGTACCCCGAAATATTGCATTTGGGTCCGAAACACGAGTTTTTCATCTTTTACCTGCCGAGGGTTTGCGAAATGCTCTGAAACACTTCCAAACATCATTTTCGATCCAATGGAGTAGAATGGATGCTTCACAACTTTGGTACCCCGAAATAGTGCATTCGGGCTCGAACACAAGTTTTGCATCTTTTACGTGTCGAGGGTTAGCGAAATGCCACGAAACACTCCCAAACATCATTTTTGGTCCAATGGACTAGAATGGATGCTTCACAACTTTGGTGCCCCGAAATAGTGCATTCAGGCCCGAAACACGAGTTTTTCGTCTTTGACGTGCCGAAGGTTAGAGAATTGCTCTGAAACACTCCCAAACATCATTTTGGGTCCAATGGACTAGAATGGATGCTTCACAACTTTGGTACCCTGAAATAGTGCATTTAGGCCCAAAACATAAGTTTTGCATTATTTTACATGCTGAAGGTTAGCGAAATGCCCGAAACACTCTCAAACATCATTTTGGGTCCAATGGACTAGAATGGATGCTTCACAACTTTGGTACCCCGAATTAATGCATTTAGGCCCGAAACACATGTTTTGCATCTTTTTATGTGCTGAAGGTTAGCGAAATGCTCCGAAACACTCGCAAACATCATTTTGGGTCCAATGGACTAGAATGGATGCTTCACAACGTTAGTACCCCGAAATAGTGCATTTAGGCCCAAAACACAAGTTTTGTATCTTTTTACATGCTGAAGGTTAATGAAATTATCCAAAACACTCGCAAACATCATTTGGGGTCCAATGGCTTAGAATGATGCTTCACAACTTTGGTACCCCGAAATAGTGCATTCAGGCTCGAACAAAAGTTTCGCATCTTGTACGTGCTGAAGGTTAGTGAAATCATCCGAAACACTCCCAAACATAAGTTTTGCATCTTTTTACATGCTGAAGGTTAGCGAAATGCTCCGAAACACTCCCAAACATCATGTCGGGTCCAATGGACTAGTATGGATGCTTCACAACTTTGGTACCTCGAAATAGTGCATTCGGGCCCGAAATACGAGTTTTGCATCTTTTACGTGTCGACGGTTAGCGAAATGCTCCGAAGCAATCCCAAACATCATTTTGGGTCCAATGGACTAGAATGGATGCTTCACTACGTTAGTACCCCGAAATAGTGCATTTAGGCCCAAAACACAAGTTTTGCATCTTTTTAGGTGTTGAAGGTTAGCGAAATGCTCCGAAACACTCCCAAACATCATTTTGGGTCCAATGGACTAGAATGAATGCTTCACAACTTTGGTACCCCGAAATAGTGCAGTTAGGCCCAAAACAAAAGTTTTGCATCTTTTTAAATGCTGAAGGTTAGCGAAATGCTCCGAAACACTCACAAACATCATTTTGGGTCCAATGGACTAGAATGGATGCTTCACAACTTGGTGCCCCGAAATAATGCATTTAGGCCCGAAACACAAGTTTTGCATCTTTTTACATGCTGAAGGTTAGCGAAATGCTCCGAAACACTCCCAAACATCATTTTGGGTCCAATGGACTAGAATGGATGCTTCACAACTTTGGTACCCCGAAATAATGCATTTAGGCCCGAAACACAAGTTTTGCATCTTTTTATGTGCTGAAGGTTAGAGAAATGCTCCGAAACACTCCCAAACATCATTTTGGGTCCAATGGACTAGAATGGATGCTTCACAAGTTTGGTACCACGAAATAATGCAGTTAGGCCCGAAACACAAGTTTTGCATCTTTTTGCGTGCTGAAGGTTAGTCAAATCATCCTAAGCACTCACAAACATCATTTTGGGTCCAATGGACTAGAATGGATGCTTCACAACTTTGGTACCCCGAATTAATGCATTTAGGCCCGAAACACAAGTTTTGCATCTTTTTACGTGCTGAAGGTTAGCGAAATGCTCTGAAACACTCCCAAACATCATTTTGGGTCCAATGACTAGAATGGATGCTTCACAACTTTGGTACCCCGAATTAACGCATTTAGGCTCGAAACACAAGTTTTGCATCTTTTACGTGTTGAATGTTAGTGAAATCATCCGGAACACTAGCAAACATCATTTTGGGTCCAATGGACTAGAATGGATGCTTCACAACTTTGGTACCCCGAAATAGTGCATTTAGGCCCAAAACATAAGTTTTGCATCTTTTTACATGCTGAAGGTTAGCGAAATGCTCCGAAACACTCCCAAACATCATGTCGGGTCCAATGGACTAGAATGGATGCTTCACAACTTTGGTACCTCGAAATAGTGCATTCGGGCCCGAAATACGAGTTTTGCATCTTTTACGTGTCGACGGTTAGCGAAATGCTCCGAAGCAATCCCAAACATCATTTTGGGTCGAATGGACTAGAATGGATGCTTCACTACGTTAGTACCCCGAAATAGTGCATTTAGTCCCAAAACACAAGTTTTGCATCTTTTTAGGTGTTGAAAATTAGCGAAATGCTCCGAAACACTCCCAAACATCATTTTCGGTCCAATGGACTAGAATCAATGCTTCACAACTTTGGTACCCCGAAATAGTGCAGTTAGGCCCAAAACAAAAGTTTTGCATCTTTTTACATGCTGAAGGTTAGCGAAATGCTCCGAAACACTCACAAACATCATTTTGGGTCCAATGGACTAGAATGGATGCTTCACAACTTGGTGCCCCGAAATAATGCATTTAGGCCCGAAACACAAGTTTTGCATCTTTTTACATGCTGAAGGTTAGCGAAATGCTCCGAAACACTCCCAAACATCATTTTGGGTCCAATGGACTAGAATGGATGCTTCACAACTTTGGTACCCCGAAATAATGCATTTAGGCCCGAAACACAAGTTTTGCATCTTTTTACGTGCTGAAGGTTAGAGAAATGCTGCGAAACACTCCCAAACATCATTTTGGGTCCAATGGACTAGAATGGATGCTTCACAACTTTGGTACCCCGAAATAGTGCAGTTAGGCCCGAAACACAAGTTTTGCATCTTTTTGCGTGCTGAAGGTTAGTCAAATCATCCTAAGCACTCACAAACATCATTTTGGGTCCAATGGACTAGAATGGATGCTTCACAACTTTGGTACCCCGAATTAATGCATTTAGGCCCGAAACACAAGTTTTGCATCTTTTACGTGCTGAAGGTTAGCGAAATGCTCTGAAACACTCCCAAACATCATTTTGGGTCCAATGACTAGAATGGATGCTTCACAACTTTGGTACCCCGAAATAGTGCATTTAGGCCCAAAACATAAGTTTTGCATCTTTTTATGTGCTGAAGGTTAGCGAAATGCTCCGAAACACTCCCAAACATCATTTTGGGTCCAATGGACTAGAATGGATGCTTCACAACGTTAGTACCCCGAAATAGTGCATTTAGGCCCAAAACACAAGTTTTGTATCTTTTTACATGCTGAAGGTTAGTGAAATTATCCAAAACACTCGCAAACATCATTTGGGGTCCAATGGCTTAGAATGATGCTTCACAACTTTGGTACCCCGGAATAGTGCATTCAGGCTCGAACAAAAGTTTCGCATCTTGTACGTGCTGAAGGTTAGTGAAATCATCCGAAACACTCCCAAACATCATTTTGGGTCCAATGGACTAGAATGGATGCGTCACAACTTTGGTACCCCGAAATAGTGCATTTAGGCCCAAAACATAAGTTTTGCATCTTTTTACATGCTGAAGGTTAGCGAAATGCTCCGAAACACTCCCAAACATCATGTCGGGTCCAATGGACTAGAATGGATGCTTCACAACTTTGGTACCCCGAAATAGTGCATTCGGGCCCGAAATACGAGTTTTGCATCTTTTACGTGTCGACGGTTAGCGAAATGCTCCGAAGCAATCCCAAACATCATTTTGGGTCCAATGGACTAGAATGGATGCTTCACTACGTTAGTACCCCGAAATAGTGCATTTAGGCACAAAACACAAGTTTTGCATCTTTTTAGGTGTTGAAGGTTAGCGAAATGCTCCGAAACACTCCCAAACATCATTTTGGGTCCAATGGACTAGAATGAATGCTTCACAACTTTGGTACCCCGAAATAGTCCAGTTAGGTCCAAAACACAAGTTTTGCATCTTTTTACGTGCTGAAGGTTAGCGAAATGCTCTGAAACACTCCCAAACATCATTTTGGGTCCAATGGACTAGAATGGATGCTTCACAACTTTGGTACCCCGAAATAGTGCAGTTAGGCCCGAAACACAAATTTTTCATCTTTTTACGTGCTGAAGGTTAGTGAAATCATCCGAAACACTTGCAAACATCATTTTGGTTCCAATGGACTAGAATGGAAGCTTCACAACTTTGGTACCCCGAAATATTGCATTTGGGCCCGAAACACGAGTTTTTCATCTTTTACCTGCCGAGGGTTTGCGAAATGCTCTTAAACTCTTCCAAACATCATTTTCGATCCAATGGACTAGAATGGATGCTTCACAACTTTGGTACCCCGAAATAGTGCATTCGGGCTCGAACACAAGTTTGCATCTTTTACGTGTCGAAGGTTAGCGAAATGCCACGAAACACTCCCAAACATCATTTTGGGTCCAATGGACTAGAATGAATGCTTCACAACTTTGGTACCCCGAAATAGTGCAGTTAGGCCTGAAACACAAGTTTTGCATCGTTTTATGTGCTGAAGGTTAGTGAAATCATCCGAAACACTTGCAAACGTCATTTTGGGTCCAATGGATGCTTCACAACTTCAGTACCCCGAAATAGTGCATTCGGGCCAGAACACAAGTTTTGCATTTTTTACGTGTCGATGGTTAGCGAAATGCTACGAAACACTCCCAAACATCATTTTGGGTCCAATGACTAGAATGGATGCTTCACAACTTTGGTACCCGAAATAATGCATTTAGGCCCAAAACACAAGATTTGCATCTTTTTTGAGGTGCTGAAGGTTAGTGAAATCATCTGAAACACTCACAAACATCATGTTGGGTCCAATGGACTAGAATGGATGCTTCACAACTTTGGTACCCCGAAATAGTGCATTCGGGCCCGAAATACAAGTTTTGCATCTTTTACGTGTCGAAGGTTAGCGAAATGCTCTGAAACACTTCCAAACATCAATTTGGGTCCAATGGACTAGAATGGATGCTTCACAACTTTAGTACCCCGAAATACTGCATTTAGGCCCAAAACACAAGTTTTGCATCTTTTTACGTGCAGAAGGTTAGCGAAATGCTCCGAAACACTCCGAAACATCATTTTGGGTCCTATGGACTAGAATGGATGCTTCACAACTTTGGTACCCTGGAATAGTGCAGTTAGGCCCCAAACACAAATTTTGCATCTTTTTACGTGCTAAAGGTTAGTGTAATCATCCGAAACACTCGCAAACATGATTTTGGGTCCAATGGACTAGAATGGAAGCTTCACAACTTTGGTACCCCGAAATATTGCATTTGGGTCCGAAACACGAGTTTTTCATCTTTTACCTGCCGAGGGTTTGCGAAACGCTCTGAAACACTTCCAAACATCATTTTCGATCCAATGGAGTAGAATGGATGCTTCACAACTTTGGTACCCCGAAATAGTGCATTCGGGCTCGAACACAAGTTTTGCATCTTTTACGTGTCGAGGGTTAGCGAAATGCCACGAAACACTCCCAAACATCATTTTGGGTCAAATGGACTAGAATGGATGCTTCACAACTTTGGTGCCCCCGAAATAGTGCATTCGGGCCCGAAATACAAGTTTTGCATCTTTTACGTGTTGAAGGTTAATGAAATGCTCCGAAACACTCCCAAACATCATTTTGGGTCCAATGGACTAGAATGGATGCTTCACAACTTTGGTACCCTGAAATAGTGCATTTAGGCCCAAAACATAAGTTTTACATTTTTTTACATGCTGAAGGTTAGCGAAATGCCCGAAACACTCTCAAACATCATTTTGGGTCCAATGGACTAGAATGGATGCTTCACAACTTTAGTACCCCGAATTAATGCATTTAGGCCCGAAACACAAGTTTTGCATCTTTTTATGTGCTGAAGGTTAGCGAAATGCTCCGAAACACTCGCAAACATCATTTTGGGTCCAATGGACTAGAATGGATGCTTCACAACGTTAGTACCCCGAAATAGTACATTTAGGCCCAAAACACATGTTTTGTATCTTTTACATGCTGAAGGTTAATGAAATTATCCAAAACACTCGCAAACATCATTTGGGGTCCAATGGCTTAGAATGATGCTTCACAACTTTGGTACCCCGAAATAGTGCATTCAGGCTCGAACAAAAGTTTCGCATCTTGTACGTGCTGAAGGTTAGTGAAATCATCCGAAACACTCCCAAACATAAGTTTTGCATCTTTTTACATGCTGAAGGTTAGCGAAATGCTCCGAAACACTCCCAAACATCATGTCGGGTCCAATGGACTAGTATGGATGCTTCACAACTTTGGTACCTCGAAATAGTGCATTCGGGCCCGAAATACGAGTTTTGCATCTTTTACGTGTCGACGGTTAGCGAAATGCTCCGAAGCAATCCCAAACATCATTTTGGGTCCAATGGACTAGAATGGATGCTTCACTACGTTAGTACCCCGAAATAGTGCATTTAGGCCCAAAACACAAGTTTTGCATCTTTTTAGGTGTTGAAGGTTAGCGAAATGCTCCGAAACACTCCCAAACATCATTTTGGGTCCAATGGACTAGAATGAATGCTTCACAACTTTGGTACCCCAAAATAGTGCAGTTAGGCCCAAAACAAAAGTTTTGCATCTTTTTAAATGCTGAAGGTTAGCGAAATGCTCCGAAACACTCACAAACATCATTTTGGGTCCAATGGACTAGAATGGATGCTTCACAACTTGGTGCCCCGAAATAATGCATTTAGGCCCGAAACACAAGTTTTGCATCTTTTTACATGCTGAATGTTAGCGAAATGCTCCGAAACACTCCCAAACATCATTTTGGGTCCAATGGACTAGAATGGATGCTTCACAACTTTGGTACCCCGAATTAATGCATTTAGGCCCGAAACACAAGTTTTGCATCTTTTTACGTGCTGAAGGTTAGCGAAATGCTCTGAAACACTCCCAAACATCATTTTGGGTCCAATGACTAGAATGGATGCTTCACAACTTTGGTACCCCGAATTAATGCATTTAGGCCCGAAACACAAGTTTTGCATCTTTTACGTGTTGAATGTTAGTGAAATCATCCGGAACACTAGCAAACATCATTTTGGGTCCAATGGACTAGAATGGATGCTTCACAACTTTGGTACCCCGAAATAGTGCATTTAGGCCCAAAACATAAGTTTTGCATCTTTTTACATGCTGAAGGTTAGCGAAATGCTCCGAAACACTCCCAAACATCATGTCGGGTCCAATGGACTAGAATGGATGCTTCACAACTTTGGTACCTCGAAATAGTGCATTCGGGCCCGAAATACGAGTTTTGCATCTTTTACGTGTCGACGGTTAGCGAAATGCTCCGAAGCAATCCCAAACATCATTTTGTGTCCAATGGACTAGAATGGATGCTTCACTACGTTAGTACCCCGAAATAGTGCATTTAGTCCCAAAACACAAGTTTTGCATCTTTTTAGGTGTTGAAGGTTAGCGAAATGCTCCGAAACACTCCCAAACATCATTTTGGGTCCAATGGACTAGAATGAATGCTTCACAACTTTGGTACCCCGAAATAGTGCAGTTAGGCCCAAAACAAAAGTTTTGCATCTTTTTACATGCTGAAGGTTAGCGAAATGCTCCGAAACACTCACAATCATCATTTTGGGTCCAATGGACTAGAATGGATGCTTCACAACTTAGTGCCCCGAAATAATGCATTTAGGCCCGAAACACAAGTTTTGCATCTTTTTACATGCTGAAGGTTAGCGAAACGCTCCGAAACACTCCCAAACATCATTTTGGGTCCAATGGACTAGAATGGATGCTTCACAACTTTGGTACCCCGAATTAATGCATTTAGGCCCGAAACACAAGTTTTGCATCTTTTTACGTGCTGAAGGTTAGCGAAATGCTCTGAAACACTCCCAAACATCATTTTGGGTCCAATGGACTAGAATAGATGCTTCACAACTTTGGTACCCTGAAATAGTGCATTAGGGCCCGAAACACGAGTTTTTAATTTTTTACGTTTCGAGGGTTACCGAAATGCTCCGAAACACTCCCAAACATCATTTTGGGTCCAATGGACTAGAATGGATGCTTCACAACTTTGGTACCCCGAAATAATGCATTTAGGCCCAAAACACAAGTTTTGCATTTTTTACGTGCTAAAGGTTAGCGAAATGCTCTGAAACACTCCCAAACATCATTTTGGGTCCAATGGACTAGAATGGATGCTTCACAACTTTGGTACCCCGAATTAATGCATTTAGGCCCGAAACACAAGTTTTGCATCTTTTACGTGTCGAAGGTTAGCGAAATGCCACGAAACACTCCCAAATATAATTTTGGGTAAAATGGACTAGAATGGATGCTTCACAACTTTGGAACCCGAAATAATGCATTTAGGCCCAAAACACAAGTTTTGCATTTTTTACGTGCTAAAGGTTAGCGAAATGCTCTGAAACACTCCCAAACATCATTTTGGGTCCAATGGACTAGAATGGATGCTTCACAACTTTGGTACCCCGAATTAATGCATTTAGGCCCGAAACACAAGTTTTGCATCTTTTACGTGTTGAATGTTAGTGAAATCATCCGGAACACTAGCAAACATCATTTTGGGTCCAATGGACTAGAATGGATGCTTCACAACTTTGGTACCCCGAAATAGTGCATTTAGGCCCAAAACATAAGTTTTGCATCTTTTTACATGCTGAAGGTTAGCGAAATGCTCCGAAACACTCCCAAACATCATGTCGGGTCCAATGGACTAGAATGGATGCTTCACAACTTTGGTACCTCGAAATAGTGCATTCGGGCCCGAAATACGAGTTTTGCATCTTTTACGTGTCGACGGTTAGCGAAATGCTCCGAAGCAATCCCAAACATCATTTTGTGTCCAATGGACTAGAATGGATGCTTCACTACGTTAGTACCCCGAAATAGTGCATTTAGTCCCAAAACACAAGTTTTGCATCTTTTTAGGTGTCGAAGGTTAGCGAAATGCTCCGAAACACTCCCAAACATCATTTTGGGTCCAATGGACTAGAATGAATGCTTCACAACTTTGGTACCCCAAAATAGTGCAGTTAGGCCCAAAACAAAAGTTTTGCATCTTTTTACATGCTGAAGGTTAGCGAAATGCTCCGAAACACTCACAAACATCATTTTGGGTCCAATGGACTAGAATGGATGCTTCACAACTTAGTGCCCCGAAATAATGCATTTAGGCCCGAAACACAAGTTTTGCATCTTTTTACATGCTGAAGGTTAGCGAAATGCTCCGAAACACTCCCAAACATCATTTTGGGTCCAATGGACTAGAATGGATGCTTCACAACTTTGGTACCCCGAAATAATGCATTTAGGCTTGAAACACAAGTTTTGCATCTTTTTACGTGCTGAAGGTTAGAGAAATGCTCCGAAACACTCCCAAACATCATTTTGGGTCCAATGGACTAGAATGGATGCTTCACAACTTTGGTACCCCGAAATAGTGCAGTTAGGCCCGAAACACAAGTTTTGCATCTTTTTGCGTGCTGAAGGTTAGTCAAATCATCCTAAGCACTCACAAACATCATTTTGGGTCCAATGGACTAGAATGGATGCTTCACAACTTTGGTACCCCGAATTAATGCATTTAGGCCCGAAACACAACTTTTGCATCTTTTTACGTGCTGAAGGTTAGCGAAATGCTCTGAAACACTCCCAAACATCATTTTGGGTCCAATGACTAGAATGGATGCTTCACAACTTTGGTACCCCGAATTAATTTATTTAGGCCCGAAACACAAGTTTTGCATCTTTTACGTGTTGAATGTTAGTGAAATCATCCGGAACACTAGCAAACATCATTTTGGGTCCAATGGACTAGAATGGATTCTTCACAACTTTGGTACCCCGAAATAGTGCATTTAGGCCCAAAACATAAGTTTTGCATCTTTTTATGTGTTGAAGGTTAGCGAAATGCTCCGAAACACTCCCAAACATCATTTTGGGTCCAATGGACTAGAATGGATGCTTCACAACGTTAGTACACCGAAATAGTGCATTTAGGCCCAAAACACAAGTTTTGTATCTTTTTACATGCTGAAGGTTAGTGAAATTATCCAAAACACTCGCAAACATCATTTGGGGTCCAATGGCTTAGAATGATGCTTCACAACTTTGGTACCCCGGAATAGTGCATTCAGGCTCGAACAAAAGTTTCGCATCTTGTACGTGCTGAAGGTTAGTGAAATCATCCGAAACACTCCCAAACATCATTTTGGGTCCAATGGACTAGAATGGATGCGTCACAACTTTGGTACCCCGAAATAGTGCATTTAGGCCCAAAACATAAGTTTTGCATCTTTTTACATGCTGAAGGTTAGCGAAATGCTCCGAAACACTCCCAAACATCATGTCGGGTCCAATGGACTAGAATGGATGCTTCACAACTTTGGTACCCCGAAATAGTGCATTCGGGCCCGAAATACGAGTTTTGCATCTTTTACGTGTCGACGGTTAGCGAAATGCTCCGAAGCAATCCCAAACATCATTTTGGGTCCAATGGACTAGAATGGATGCTTCACTACGTTAGTACCCCGAAATAGTGCATTTAGGCACAAAACACTAGTTTTGCATCTTTTTAGGTGCTGAAGGTTAGCGAAATGCTCCGAAACACTCCCAAACATCATTTTGGGTCCAATGGACTAGAATGGATGCTTCACAACTTTGGTACCCCGAATTAATGCATTTAGGCCCGAAACACAAGTTTTGCATCTTTTTACGTGCTGAAGGTTAGCGAAATGCTCTGAAACACTCCAAAACATCATTTTGGGTCCAATGACTGAAATGGATGCTTCACAACTTTGGTACCCCGAATTAATGCATTTAGGCCCGAAACACAAGTTTTGCATCTTTTACGTGTTGAATGTTAGTGAAATCATCCGGAACACTAGCAAACATCATTTTGGGTCCAATGGACTAGAATGGATGCTTCACAACTTTGGTACCCCGAAATAGTGCATTTAGGCCCAAAACATAAGTTTTGCATCTTTTTACATGCTGAAGGTTAGCGAAATGCTCTGAAACACTCCCAAACATCATGTCGGGTCCAATGGACTAGAATGGATGCTTCACAACTTTGGTACCTCGAAATAGTGCATTCGGGCCCGAAATACGAGTTTTGCATCTTTTACGTGTCGACGGTTAGCGAAATGCTCCGAAGCAATCCCAAACATCATTTTGGGTCCAATGGACTAGAATGGATGCTTCACAACTTAGTGCCCCGAAATAATGCATTTAGGCCCGAAACACAAGTTTTGCATCTTTTTACATGCTGAAGGTTAGCGAAATGCTCCGAAACACTCCCAAACATCATTTTGGGTCCAATGGACTAGAATGGATGCTTCACAACTTTGGTACCCCGAAATAATGCATTTAGGCCTGAAACACAAGTTTTGCATCTTTTTACGTGCTGAAGGTTAGAGAAATGCTCCGAAACACTCCCAAACATCATTTTGGGTCCAATGGACTAGAATGGATGCTTCACAACTTTGGTACCCCGAAATAGTGCAGTTAGGCCCGAAACACAAGTTTTGCATCTTTTTGCGTGCTGAAGGTTAGTCAAATCATCCTAAGCACTCACAAACATCATTTTGGGTCCAATGGACTAGAATGGATGCTTCACAACTTTGGTACCCCGAATTAATGCATTTAGGCCCGAAACACAAGTTTTGCATCTTTTTACGTGCTGAAGGTTAGCGAAATGCTCTGAAACACTCCCAAACATCATTTTGGGTCCAATGACTAGAATGGATGCTTCACAACTTTGGTACCCCGAATTAATTTATTTAGGCCCGAAACACAAGTTTTGCATCTTTTACGTGTTGAATGTTAGTGAAATCATCCGGAACACTAGCAAACATCATTTTGGGTCCAATGGACTAGAATGGATGCTTCACAACTTTGGTACCCCGAAATAGTGCATTTAGGCCCAAAACATAAGTTTTGCATCTTTTTACATGCTGAAGGTTAGCGAAATGCTCCGAAACACTCCCAAACATCATGTCGGGTCCAATGGACTAGAATGGATGCTTCACAACTTTGGTACCTCGAAATAGTGCATTCGGGCCCGAAATACGAGTTTTGCATCTTTTACGTGTCGACGGTTAGCGAAATGCTCCGAAGCAATCCCAAACATCATTTTGGGTCGAATGGACTAGAATGGATGCTTCACTACGTTAGTACCCCGAAATAGTGCATTTAGTCCCAAAACACAAGTTTTGCATCTTTTTAGGTGTTGAAAATTAGCGAAATGCTCCGAAACACTCCCAAACATCATTTTCGGTCCAATGGACTAGAATCAATGCTTCACAACTTTGGTACCCCGAAACACAAGTTTTGCATCTTTTTGCGTGCTGAAGGTTAGTCAAATCATCCTAAGCACTCACAAACATCATTTTGGGTCCAATGGACTAGAATGGATGCTTCACAACTTTGGTACCCCGAATTAATGCATTTAGGCCCAAAACACAAGTTTTGCATCTTTTTACGTGCTGAAGGTTAGCGAAATGCTCTGAAACACTCCCAAACATCATTTTGGGTCCAATGACTAGAATTGATGCTTCACAACTTTGGTACCCCGAATTAATGCAGTTAGGCCCGAAACACAAGTTTTGCATCTTTTTACGTGCTGAATGTTAGTGAAATCATCTGAAACACTCACGAACATCATTTTGGGTCCAATAGACAAGAATGGATGCTCCACAACTTTGGTACCCCGAAGTAGTGCATTCGGGCCCGAAATACGAGTTTTGCATCTTTTACATGTAGAATGTTAGCGAAATGCTCCGAAGCACTCCCAAATATCATTTTGGGTCCAATGGACTAGAATGGATGCTTCACAACGTTAGTACCCCGAAATAGTGCATTTAGGCCCAAAACACAAGTTTTGTATCTTTTTACATGCTGAAGGTTAGTGAAATGCTCCGAAAAACTCCCAAACATCATGTCGGGTCCAATGGACTAGAATGGATGCTTCACGACTTTGGTACCCCGAAATAGTGCATTCGGGCCCGAAATACGAGTTTTGCATCTTTTACGTGTCGACGGTTAGCGAAATGCTCCGAAGCAATCCCAAACATCATTTTGGGTCCAATGGACTAGAATGGATGCTTCACAACTTTGGTACCCCGAAGTAGTGCATTCGGACCCGAAATACGAGTTTTGCATCTTTTACATGTCGAAGGTTAGCGAAATGCTCCGAAGCACTCCCAAATATCATTTTGGGTCCAATGGACTAGAATGGATGCTTCACAACGTTAGTACCCCGAAATAGTGCATTTAGGCCCAAAACACAAGTTTTGTATCTTTTTACATGCTAAAGGTTAGTGAAATTATCCAAAACACTCACAAACATCATTTGGGGTCCAATGGCTTAGAATGATGCTTCACAACTTTGGCACCCCGAAATAGTGCATTCAGGCTCGAACAAAAGTTTCGCATCTTGTACGTGTTGAAGGTTAGTGAAATCATCCGAAACACTCCCAAACATCATTTTGGGTCCAATGGACTAGAATGGACGCATCACAACTTTGGTACCCCGAACTAGTGCATTTAGGCCCAAAACATAAGTTTTGCATCTTTTTACATGCTGAAGGTTAGCGAAATGCTCCGAAACACTCCCAAACATCATGTCGGGTCCAATGGACTAGAATGGATGCTTCACAACTTTGGTACCCCGAAATAATGCATTTAGGCCCGAAACACAAGTTTTGCATCTATTTACCTTCTGAAGGTTAGCGAAATGCTCCGAAACACTCCCAAACATCATTTTGGGTCCAATGGACTAGAATGGATGTTTCACAACTTTGGTACCCCGAAATAGTGCAGTTATGCCAGAAACACAAGTTTCGCATCTTTTTACGAGCTGAAGGTTAGTGAAATCATCCGAAACACTCACGAACATCATTTTGGGTCCAATGGACTAGAATGGATGCTTCAAAACTTTGGTACCCCGAAATAGTGCATTTAGGCCCAAAACACAAGTTTTGCATCTTTTTACATGCTGAAGGTAGGCGAAATGCTCTGAAACACTCCCAAACATCATTTTGGGTCCAATGGACTAGAATGGATGCTTCACTACGTTAGTACCCCGAAATAGTGCATTTAGGCCCAAAACACAAGTTTTGCATCTTTTTAGGTGTTGGAGGTTAGCGAAATGCTCCGAAACACTCCCAAACATCATCTTGGGTCCAATGGACTAGAATGAATGCTTCACAACTTTGGTACCCCGAAATAGTGCAGTTAGGCCCAAAACAAATGTTTTGCATCTTTTTACATGCTGAAGGTTAGCGAAATGCCCCGAAACACTCACAAACATCATTTGGGGCCCAATGGACTAGAATGGATGCTTCACAACTTTGGTACCCCGAACTAGTGCATTTAGGCCCAAAACATAAGTTTTGCATCTTTTTACATGCTGAAGGTTAGCGAAATGCTCCGAAACACTCCCAAACATCATGTCGGGTCCAATGGACTAGAATGGATGCTTCACAACTTTGGTACCCCGAAATAATGCATTTAGGCCCGAAACACAAGTTTTGCATCTATTTACCTTCTGAAGGTTAGCGAAATGCTCCGAAACACTCCCAAACATCATTTTGGGTCCAATGGACTAGAATGGATGTTTCACAACTTTGGTACCCCGAAATAGTGCAGTTATGCCAGAAACACAAGTTTCGCATCTTTTTACGGGCTGAAGGTTAGTGAAATCATCCGAAACACTCACGAACATCATTTTGGGTCCAATGGACTAGAATGGATGCTTCACAACTTTGGTACCCCGAAATAGTGCATTTAGGCCCAAAACACAAGTTTTGCATCTTTTTACATGCTGAAGGTAGGCGAAATGCTCTGAAACACTCCCAAACATCATTTTGGGTCCAATGGACTAGAATGGATGCTTCACTACGTTAGTACCCCGAAATAGTGCATTTAGGCCCAAAACACAAGTTTTGCATCTTTTTAGGTGTTGGAGGTTAGCGAAATGCTCCGAAACACTCCCAAACATAATCTTGGGTCCAATGGACTAGAATGAATGCTTCACAACTTTGGTACCCCGAAATAGTGCAGTTAGGCCCAAAACAAATGTTTTGCATCTTTTTACATGCTGAAGGTTAGCGAAATGCCCCGAAACACTCACAAACATCATTTGGGGCCCAATGGACTAGAATGGATGCTTCACAACTTGGTGCCCCGAAATAACGCATTTAGGCCCGAAACACAAGTTTTGCATCTTTTTACGTGCTGAAGGTTAGCGAAATGCTCCGAAACACTCCCAAACATCATTTTGGGTCCAATGGACTAGAATGGACGCTTCACAACTTTGGTACCCCGAAATAGTGCAGTTAGGCCCGAAACACAAGTTTTGCATCTTTTTACGTGCTGAAGGTTAGTGAAATCATCCGAAACACTCATGAACATCATTTTGGATCCAATGGACTAGAATGGATGCTTCACAACTTTGGTACCCCGAAATAGTGCATTCGGGCCCGAAGTACGAGTTTTGCATCTTTTACGTGTCGACGGTTAGCGAAATGCTCCGAAGCAATCCCAAACATCATTTTGGGTCCAATGGACTAGAATGGATGATTCACTACGTTAGTACCCCGAAATAGTGCATTTAGGCCCAAAACACAAGTTTTGCATCTTTTTAGGTGTTGGAGGTTAGCGAAATGCTCCGAAACACTCTGAGAACCATGTGTGATTCGAGGACCGGTGGATGGTCGCTTCCTTGTGTGATGAGTGATTGACAACGTTGTGTGGACTGATTCTTGGCTAAGTATTGCAGGTGCAGGTTGTGGCTTGACTCGTGTTGGTGCAGGTGAAGAACAAGCGCGAAAGGTCGTCGCCGGTGAGGCCTCCAGGTGTGGAGAAGACAAGTAGGCTTCGTTCGAGGGACCCGGTGGCCAGTGGGGTCAAGTGCGGGCCGCATGGTGGCATGAACAGCAAGATGAAGTCGTGGACGGTTTCTTGGTAGAGCCTCAAAACCAAGGTCGAGCCGGGACTACGTGGGAGCCGAGTCATGAGTGGAGATTGGCGGAGGCTACACCGAGTTCGCGGGGTTTGCAGTGGTTCACCAGAAAACCACTGGGTTACTCGGTTGAGCCACAAAACCGAGGCCGAAGACTCGACGAGGGGGTGCGGCCACCCAGGCCGGTTCCACCGCCCAGGAGGGGCGGTCAGACCGCCTGGGGCCGGTCAGATCTCCCGGGCCGGTCTAACCGCCCAGGGGGGCGGTCTGACCGCCCTGGCCGCCGGCGCCGAGAAGCTTCGAAGCGGAGGACACGCGTCGGGATCGCAAGGCTTGCGTCGAGGCTAAGCAGGTTGCGGTCGCCGGGCATCCGTCCGATGAAGATATTCCGAAGATTTCCAAATCCGCCCTTGAGGGGCATGTATCCCTAGTTATTAGTGAAGGGTAGTTTAGTCTTTTGGGTGCCTCCAAATATACTCATTGAGTGGGTGGATGCCAGCCAACTCTTGGAACCCTAGCTCATTTTGTTTTTCCATTTTCGTTCTCCATTTTCCCTAGTTTTTCTAGGACTAGCTTGAGAGCTTCATGTGAGATCTAGAGAGAGGGATGGATGTTTGGGTGGCAAGCTAGACCTTGTACGAACCTTTCTTGGTATGTATAGATGGTTCGGCGTTGTTCCTCATGGTGGTTTTCCCGTCTCTTTTGTGGTGATTTTCGGAGCTCTTTGTTGGCGGTGTTTTGAGGACGATTTCTTGGGGTTTTTGGTGGGTGTCACGTATGAGGTTCTTGTGCCTCTTTGGCTGGTGACTTTGCCCCCAAATCTCCCTTGAATCGAACTCGATTTGGTGGTTTCTCGAGTTGGGCGAGTTCTTGACCTAGAGAGGCGATTTCTTCGATTCCTCTTGATTGTGAGCGTTTCGGGTCGATTCCTTTGAGGTAGAGGTTGCCCAGGAGGTAACCCAGCTATTCCCGAAGTCTTGCTGCAATCCGTGGAGTGATTCGGGAGATCGGGCGCGAGGAAGTTGAGGTTTGCCCCGCGGGTTCGTTTTCTGGAAGGGGCGGTCTAACCGCCTAGGGGGGCGGTCTAACCGCCCTGGGTGTTTCCAGGTCGAAGTTTTGTTGCGCCGGATTTTCCTCTGTGAGTTTGTTCGCCTTGATCAGAGGAGCGTCTGGGTGAAATTTCGGGTCGTTCTCGTGCTGTTTGCTAGGTGTTCTTGGTTGAAGTTCGTTGCTGGGTACAGGAGGTTAGACCGCCCCTGGTAGCCGGTCTAACCGCCCCTAGGCCCCTGGGTGGAGTTTTGGTTTTCGCCAAGTTTTTCTGGTAGCTAGCATGGCCTTGACCAGAGATCTTTGTTGGTGAAATCGTGGTGCATTTTGGTGCTCGGAAGAGGTGTTTCGGAGGATTTCTTGGTTACCAGGTGGAGGCGGTCTAACCGCCCCCTATACCCGGTCTAACCGCCCCCTCTGGTTAGCCGGCTTTCGAGTTGTTTCCGCTGTCAGTGCTGCGTGTGTGTTGTGGTAGCTGGTAGTGTTTGTTCCTAGGACCAGTAGAACTCCAGTGGCTACGTGGTTTTGGCAAACGGAAGGTAGAAGTGCGGAGCATGTGATTTCGGGGGTCCGACCGAGCTAGTTCGTCTTGTCGGAGTTTCAATCTCCCTCGAGAAGAATTTTTATCGGCTCCCATTCACTCCCCCCCTCTCTGGTCGCCTAATCGGTCCTTCAAGTGGTATCAGAGCCGGTTCGGGTCTTTGTTGACTCTAACCAGTCTAAGATCCAAGGATGGCGTACCAGGAACGGGGTTCGGGTCCTCCACACTTCGATGGCAAGAACTACCAGATGTGGAGTAAGCGGATGGGTGCGTTCCTCCGCGGAAAGGGTAAGATCCTTTGGGATGTCACGGTGGACACAGGCTATGTCCAGCCGATGGACTTCCTCGCTCCAGGATCGAGGGACAGATTCGACGCTAACAATAAGGCGGTCGACTACTTGTTTCGTGCTTTGTGTCAGCCTGAGTTCGATCGGGTGCACACCGAGCACTTGGCTTGTAGAATTTGCACGGTGTTGAAGGAGACTCATGTTGGGAATGCCCAGGTTCAGGCACGGATGTATGCGACCTACCGGAGAGAGTACGAGAACTTCACTCATCTCCCCGGTGAGTCCATCGATGCCTTGTTTCAGAGGTTCACGGTGGTTGTGAACAACATGAGGGCCAATGTGGACGTGCTCCCGTACGATGATCATGATAGAGCAGTCAAGCTCTTACACTCTTTGGATCGTACGATTTGGGGCGGAAAGTTCGAGGCCATTGTGGAGTCAGAGAAGTATGACACTCTGACGGTGAACGAGCTGTTCTCGAAGCTCAAGTCGGCTGAGGTGGATAGGGGCATGACAGCCAAGATCGAGGGCCCGACTGACTCTCATAGTCTCGCCCTCATCGGTGGTTCAAATGGAAAGGCTAACACTAACCCATCCACGAGGATGTTTTCTTTGTCCTCTTTGATGTCTATGCCAGATGAGGAGTTCGACGTGCTTGGAGAGGATGAGCTGGCGCTCCTGACGAGGCGGTTCGAGAGGCTGCACGAGAACCGGGTGAACATGAGGAGGAACACGAGGACATGCTTCAAGTGCGGCAAGACTGGACACTATTTCGCCGAGTGTCCGAAGGTGAACAACCACGACAAGCATCATTTTGGGTCCAATGGACTAGAATGGATGCATCACAACTTTGGTACCCCGAACTAGTGCATTTAGGCCCAAAACATAAGTTTTGCATCTTTTTACATGCTGAAGGTTAGCGAAATGCTCCGAAACACTCCCAAACATCATGTCGGGTCCAATGGACTAGAATGGATGCTTCACAACTTTGGTACCCCGAAATAATGCATTTAGGCCCGAAACACAAGTTTTGCATCTATTTACCTTCTGAAGGTTAGCGAAATGCTCCGAAACACTCCCAAACATCATTTTGGGTCCAATGGACTAGAATGGATGTTTCACAACTTTGGTACCCCGAAATAGTGCAGTTATGCCAGAAACACAAGTTTCGCATCTTTTTACGGGCTGAAGGTTAGTGAAATCATCCGAAACACTCACGAACATCATTTTGGGTCCAATGGACTAGAATGGATGCTTCACAACTTTGGTACCCCGAAATAGTGCATTTTGGCCCAAAACACAAGTTTTGCATCTTTTTACATGCTGAAGGTAGGCGAAATGCTCTGAAACACTCCCAAACATCATTTTGGGTCCAATGGACTAGAATGGATGCTTCACTACGTTAGTACCCCAAAATAGTGCATTTAGGCCCAAAACATAAGTTTTGCATCTTTTTAGGTGTTGGAGGTTAGCGAAATGCTCCGAAACACTCCCAAACATAATCTTGGGTCCAATGGACTAGAATGAATGCTTCACAACTTTGGTACCCCGAAATAGTGCAGTTAGGCCCAAAACAAATGTTTTGCATCTTTTTACATGCTGAAGGTTAGCGAAATGCCCCGAAACACTCACAAACATCATTTGGGGCCCAATGGACTAGAATGGATGCTTCACAACTTGGTGCCCCGAAATAACGCATTTAGGCCCGAAACACAAGTTTTGCATCTTTTTACGTGCTGAAGGTTAGCGAAATGCTCCGAAACACTCCCAAACATCATTTTGGGTCCAATGGACTAGAATGGACGCTTCACAACTTTGGTACCCCGAAATAGTGCAGTTAGGCCCGAAACACAAGTTTTGCATCTTTTTACGTGCTGAAGGTTAGTGAAATCATCCGAAACACTCATGAACATCATTTTGGATCCAATGGACTAGAATGGATGCTTCACAACTTTGGTACCCCGAAATAGTGCATTCGGGCCCGAAGTACGAGTTTTGCATCTTTTACGTGTCGACGGTTAGCGAAATGCTCCGAAGCAATCCCAAACATCATTTTGGGTCCAATGGACTAGAATGGATGATTCACTACGTTAGTACCCCGAAATAGTGCATTTAGGCCCAAAACACAAGTTTTGCATCTTTTTAGGTGTTGGAGGTTAGCGAAATGCTCCGAAACACTCTGAGAACCATGTGTGATTCGAGGACCGGTGGATGGTCGCTTCCTTGTGTGATGAGTGATTGACAACGTTGTGTGGACTGATTCTTGGCTAAGTATTGCAGGTGCAGGTTGTGGCTTGACTCGTGTTGGTGCAGGTGAAGAACAAGCGTGAAAGGTCGTCGCCGGTGAGGCCTCCAGGTGTGGAGAAGACAAGTAGGCTTCGTTCGAGGGACCCGATGGCCAGTGGGGTCAAGTGCGGGCCGCATGGTGGCATGAACAGCAAGATGAAGTCGTGGACGGTTTCTTGGTAGAGCCTCAAAACCAAGGTCGAGCCGGGACTACGTGGGAGCCGAGTCATGAGTGGAGATTGGCGGAGGCTACACCGAGTTCGCGGAGTTTGCAGTGGTTCACCAGAAAACCACTGGGTTACTCGGTTGAGCCACAAAACCGAGGCCGAAGACTCGACGAGGGGGTGCGGCCACCCAGGCCGGTTCCACCGCCCAGGAGGGGCGGTCAGACCGCCTGGGGCCGGTCAGATCTCCCGGGCCGGTCTAACCGCCCAGGGGGGCGGTCTGACCGCCCTGGCCGCCGGCGCCGAGAAGCTTCGAAGCGGAGGACACGCGTCGGGATCGCAAGGCTTGCGTCGAGGCTAAGCAGGTTGCGGTCGCCGGGCATCCGTCCGATGAAGATATTCCGAAGATTTCCAAATCCGCCCTTGAGGGGCATGTATCCCTAGTTATTAGTGAAGGGTAGTTTAGTCTTTTGGGTGCCTCCATATATACTCATTGAGTGGGTGTATGGCAGCCAACTCTTGGAACCCTAGCTCATTTTGTTTTTCCATTTTCGTTCTCCATTTTCCCTAGTTTTTCTAGGACTAGCTTGAGAGCTTCATGTGAGATCTAGAGAGAGGGATGGATGTTTGGGTGGCAAGCTAGACCTTGTACGAACCTTTCTTGGTATGTATAGATGGTTCGGCGTTGTTCCTCATGGTGGTTTTCCCGTCTCTTTTGTGGTGATTTTCGGAGCTCTTTGTTGGCGGTGTTTTGAGGATGATTTCTTGGGGTTTTTGGTGGGTGTCACGTATGAGGTTCTTGTGCCTCTTTGGCTGGTGACTTTGCCCCCAAATCTCCCTTGAATCGAACTCGATTTGGTGGTTTCTCGAGTTGGGCGAGTTCTTGACCTAGAGAGGCGATTTCTTCGATTCCTCTTGATTGTGAGCGTTTCGGGTCGATTCCTTTGAGGTAGAGGTTGCCCAGGAGGTAACCCAGCTATTCCCGAAGTCTTGCTGCAATCCGTGGAGTGATTCGGGAGATCGGGCGCGAGGAAGTTGAGGTTTGCCCCGCAGGTTCGTTTTCTGGAAGGGGCGGTCTAACCGCCTAGGGGGGGCGGTCTAACCGCCCTAGGTGTTTCCAGGTCGAAGTTTTGTTGCGCCGGATTTTCCTCTGTGAGTTTGTTCGCCTTGATCAGAGGAGCGTCTGGGTGAAATTTCGGGTCGTTCTCGTGCTGTTTGCTAGGTGTTCTTGGTTGAAGTTCGTTGCTGGGTACAGGAGGTTAGACCGCCCCTGGTAGCCGGTCTAACCGCCCCTAGGCCCCTGGGTGGAGTTTTGGTTTTCGCCAAGTTTTTCTGGTAGCTAGCATGGCCTTGACCAGAGATCTTTGTTGGTGAAATCGTGGTGCGTTTTGGTGCTCGGAAGAGGTGTTTCGGAGGATTTCTTGGTTACCAGGTGGAGGCGGTCTAACCGCCCCCTATACCCGGTCTAACCGCCCCCTCTGGTTAGCCGGCTTTCGAGTTGTTTCCGCTGTCAGTGCTGCGTGTGTGTTGTGGTAGCTGGTAGTGTTTGTTCCTAGGACCAGTAGAACTCCAGTGGCTACGTGGTTTTGGCAAACGGAAGGTAGAAGTGCGGAGCATGTGATTTCGGGGGTCCGACCGAGCTAGTTCGTCTTGTCGGAGTTTCAATCTCCCTCGAGAAGAATTTTTATCGGCTCCCATTCACTCCCCTCCCCCCTCTCTGGTCGCCTAATCGGTCCTTCAAGTGGTATCAGAGCCGGTTCGGGTCTTTGTTGACTCTAACCAGTCTAAGATCCAAGGATGGCGTACCAGGAACGGGGTTCGGGTCCTCCACACTTCGATGGCAAGAACTACCAGATGTGGAGTAAGCGGATGGGTGCGTTCCTCCGCGGAAAGGGTAAGATCCTTTGGGATGTCACGGTGGACACAGGCTATGTCCAGCCGATGGACTTCCTCGCTCCAGGATCGAGGGACAGATTCGACGCCAACAATAAGGCGGTCGACTACTTGTTTCGTGCTTTGTGTCAGCCTGAGTTCGATCGGGTGCACACCGAGCACTTGGCTTGTAGAATTTGCACGGTGTTGAAGGAGACTCATGTTGGGAATGCCCAGGTTCAGACACGGATGTATGCGACCTACCGGAGAGAGTACGAGAACTTCACTCATCTCCCCGGTGAGTCCATCGATGCCTTGTTTCAGAGGTTCACGGTGGTTGTGAACAACATGAGGGCCAATGTGGACGTGCTCCCGTACGATGATCATGATAGAGCAGTCAAGCTCTTACACTCTTTGGATCGTACGATTTGGGGCGGAAAGTTCGAGGCCATTGTGGAGTCAGAGAAGTATGACACTCTGACGGTGAACGAGCTGTTCTCGAAGCTCAAGTCGGCTGAGGTGGATAGGGGCATGACAGCCAAGATCGAGGGCCCGACTGACTCTCATAGTCTCGCCCTCATCGGTGGTTCAAATGGAAAGGCTAACACTAACCCATCCACGAGGATGTTTTCTTTGTCCTCTTTGATGTCTATGCCAGATGAGGAGTTCGACGTGCTTGGAGAGGACGAGCTGGCGCTCCTGACGAGGCGGTTCGAGAGGCTGCACGAGAACCGGGTGAACATGAGGAGGAACACGAGGACATGCTTCAAGTGCGGCAAGACTGGACACTATTTCGCCGAGTGTCCGAAGGTGAACAACCACGACAAGCACAAGTTCATGGACAAGAGGAAGAAGTCCAAGAAGAAGGATCATGAACATGGGAAGAAGGCTCGGTCTCGAGAAAAGATAAAGAGATCAAGCGACATCGAGTCCGACTCCGAGGACACGTCTTCAAGCTCGAGTGATGAAGACGAAGAGGATGACAAGAAGAAGAAGAAGAAGAAGAAGAAGAAGAAGAAGAAGAAGAAGAACCTCGGCAAGTATCTCAACGGCCTCTGTGTGACGGGCCTAAGCCTCAAGGACGACTTCTGCGGCATGGCTCGCAGTTCGAGCAGCAAGAGAAGCCAGAAGGACGCCTCGGACTTGGATTCCGAGGATGAGGTATGTGATGAGCTCTCTTCTTTGCGCAAGGAGAATGAGGAGTTGGTTGACTTGCTTGATAATCGCGATCACATGCTTAGAGAGGCTAAGAAGCTTAGGAAGGAGCTTAGATCTTTGCTCGAGGATGCTAGGACTAGAGTGGCTGAGCTAGAAACACAGGTTCTTGATAGCAAGCTTGAAATTGATTCGCTTAAGGCTAGCCCTGTTGTTTCTGATGAAAATGATTGTGCTGATTGCTCTGCTTTCCTAGCTGACTTGACTGATCTTAGGGAGAAGTATGCCTCCAAGTGTGAGAAACTAGATGTGCTTAGGGTTGAGTTGGTTGAGCTACAATCTAGACCCACTTTGCTTGGTGCTTGCACTTCTTGCCCTAGTTTGCATGACAAAATTGTTGAGCTTCGTTCTCGCATTGGATCGCTAGAGGCTGATTTGAAAGTGCCTGTTCCTACTTCTTGTTCTACATGTGAGTTGCATGTTATGAAGAATTTGGATCTTGCAAAATGTGTTGGTCGCTTGCATGATGAGAATGATAAGTTGCGTGAAGCGCTGAGTTGGTTGTCGAGTCAAGAACCTCCGCTTGGTATGATGATTGCTAGCTGTAAGCGCTTTGATGGTTGGGCTTTGGGATTGGATAAGGTTGGTGAGGGCAGTGGTGAGAGAGAAAGGAAATTTGGGAATGTTTCAATTCCACCACAACCCACACCCAAAGACAAGTTTGCATCCAAGCCAAACCAACCGAGAGAAAAACCGAGTGAGAAGGCAAGTGAAAAGCCTAGTGAGAAATCAAGTGGAGAGCCTCTCCCCAAGCCTAAGCCCAAACCAATCCTTTTCCATTGTGAGTTTTGTGGAAAGGATGGTCACAAGAGAGAGTTTTGCTATAAGAGAAAGAGAGAGGCGAGAATGGCTAAGGAGTCGGCAAACAAGGACAGGTACCACCCTTCTCATGGTGTGCCTGAGCCTCGTATGCCACTGCCTAAGGGTAAGGGCTTTGTGCGTAAGGATCCGGCATGGGGATATGAGAAATCCCGTAGCCGCGGTGGTGGTCTGGAGAGGGCGGTCAGACCGGCCCTGCCCAGGGAAGGGCGGTCAGACCGGCCTGGCTAGGCGGTCAGACCGGCCCTCCCCAGATTTCTGGGCAGTTCTGTTTTCAAGGTCGTGATGCTGGTGGTTTCAGTTCCCTTGGTCATGGTGCAGATGGTAGACACTTTGAGTCTGGTGGTGTTGAGTTTGCTGGACGTTCTCCACCTCGTGATCAATACGAGTTCGGGAGAGGTCGCAGTTTTGAGTCTCAGAGGGGCTACGGACCATGCTTTCTTTTTCATGGTACTCGTACTCCTCCAGTGAGACGGGAGTCGTTTTCCCATGGTGGTTCCAGGTTTGATAGGTTTGACAGGATGGATCGCTGTATTGATAGGCAGGGTAGGATGACTGTTGCTAACCCTACTTTTGAGGAAATGGCCCGACACTGGTTTCACACCTTTGGGACTAACCCCGGTGTTGAGTCATTTGCTCGTTCTCGCTCTTGGTTTTGAGTTGCAGGTGGGAGGCCCGGAGAACATTTGGTTGATATCGGGGTGGTTCTTCGGCCTCATACCCCGGTGGTGACATGTAGGTGCATCACTTTCGGGGATGGTGGACAAGGATGAGTGAATTGTGAAGAAATGATAAAGGTAAGTGCTTTCTGACCTTCGAGTGTGTGGCCTTGGTCAAGCCACTTGGTTTGTTTTGCTCCTTCTCTATATCATGTGTGTAGGGTGAGCTTTGTATGCTCTTTGGCCCTAGTGCATGTGTTTAGGGCGAGCTTGTGAGTTTTGTGCTCTTTTGCTCTTTTGCCGGTGGTGTCGAGCCCCTTTTTGCCTCCCCTCGAGGAGCCGGTCTTTTGTGAGCTTTGTGTGTGTGGTTGGTTTCCTAAGTTGGTGGTGAAGCTCCTTTGTAGCATATGTATAGCTTTCTTTTTTGCATATCTTGCATTTGGCATTGCATATGTAACATGATGTATAGGCATCCTTGTATCTTAGATTGCATGCATTTTGTATCATATGCATTGGATAGGAAAAGCTTCTCCTATATACATTGTTCACCATGGGTTGCTATATATGTTTTTGTGAGCTTGTTTGGTATGCTATGGTTAGTTTGGCTTAGCTCTTGATGATCTTGATGAATAATCCATGGTTGATGGCTATTTTTTTGAAAAATGTCACATATATGCTCTCTCATGTGTAAATGCCTTTATATGATCTTGACATGTTTTAGTGGTTGTGCTATGCTTAATTTGTGGTTGGATAGCTAGTTTATTGATCATAGGGGCCAAAGGCTCATTTGCCATCATGAATGTTTAGCCCTCTTGCTTTATCTTGTGGAGGGGCATAAGTTCCTCTTTGTCGCAAAGACATTTCATGTACCATTCATAAATCTGAAAATGAAATGAAAAATGCTTGGAAAATATGCTCCCATGTCATATGTGCTGAAATTAATTTGCTTTGGGTGCTAAACCGTTGCATTATGCCTACCAATGAGAAGTCTCATACATAGAAGTAGGCACATGGCTCGGTGGCTTTGACATGACATGAGGTGCTTGTGGGTGTTTATGATGGTCTTATGATTAGAATGGCTGTCCAAGCATGAAGTTTGTGTGGCTTTGCCATTTTGACATGTCTTGCTCATGTTTAGGTTTTTGCTTATGAGAGAGTAACTTTTCGCAAAATTACTCAAATCCTTTTTAGCCTTGTCCAATGGTTGTGAAACTTGGTGATCATGTAGTTAAGGTCATTACGAACCTGTAGAGTATCTAACTTGCTCATTTGGACTTGTGTAGCTCCTTGTGATGAATTTTGTATATTTGAGAAGCTATATGTTGAAACTTTTCGCATTTTGCCTTGATTCATGCATTGTCAACAAGGGGGAGAAGTGTGTGCATGATTTGGGCACCTGGGAGCTAATGGAAGGTGTCCAAAGTGGTTCGGCAATTTTCAGAGAAGTTTTTGCAGGGCGGTCACATGGGGCGGTCTAACCTCCCAGGGGGCGGTCACATGACCAGGGGCGGTTTAACCGGCCTGTGCAGGCGGTTTAACCGCCCTATGCAGTGTGAGCTTGGTTTGCTCTTTGTCATGCATTTCCAAGTGACCTTCTTGCATGCATTGGTTCTGGGGGAGTTTGCATATGTGCAGGGGGAGGTCTTGTGTGAGTTTTTGGCTCGTGGCCTTGTGTGCTTTTGGTGGTTTTTGCTCTTTGCTTGAGCATGTTTTGTCTCGGATGTGTCGAGCCGTTGCCCTTGCCTAAGGGGTCCGAGACTTGTTCTTCTTCAAGTGATCTTGCTCTTTGCCTTTCTTTGGCTTTCGATCACTTGTTGGAGTTTTTCTTTTAGTAGTTTATTTTCTTTTCTTTTTCTCTTTGGTTACAAATCATGTGTGTTGTCAATGCACTCATCAAGGGGGAGATTGAGGACCATGTGTGGTTCGAGGACCGGTGGATGGTCGCTTCCTTGTGTGATGAGTGATTGACAACGTTGTGTGGACTGATTCTTGGCTAAGTATTGCAGGTGCAGGTTGTGGCTTGACTCGTGTTGGTGCAGGTGAAGAACAAGCGCGAAAGGTCGTCGCCGGTGAGGCCTCCAGGTGTGGAGAAGACAAGTAGGCTTCGTTCGAGGGACCCGGTGGCCAGTGGGGTCAAGTGCGGGCCGCATGGTGGCATGAACAGCAAGATGAAGTCGTGGACGGTTTCTTGGTAGAGCCTCAAAACCGAGGTCGAGCCGGGACTACGTGGGAGCCGAGTTCGCGGGGTTTGCAGTGGTTCACCAGAAAACCACTGGGTTACTCGGTTGAGCCACAAAACCGAGGCCGAAGACTCGACGAGGGGGTGCGGCCACCCAGGCCGGTTCCACCGCCCAGGAGGGGCGGTCAGACCGCCTGGGGCCGGTCAGATCTCCCGGGCCGGTCTAACCGCCCAGGGGGGCGGTCTGACCGCCCTGGCCGCCGGCGCCGAGAAGCTTCGAAGCGGAGGACACGCGTCGGGATCGCAAGGCTTGCGTCGAGGCTAAGCAGGTTGCGGTCGCCGGGCATCCGTCCGATGAAGATATTCCGAAGATTTCCAAATCCGCCCTTGAGGGGCATGTATCCCTAGTTATTAGTGAAGGGTAGTTTAGTCTTTTGGGGGCCTCCATATATACTCATTGAGTGGGTGGATGGCAGCCAACTCTTGGAACCCTAGCTCATTTTGTTTTTCCATTTTCGTTCTCCATTTTCCCTAGTTTTTCTAGGACTAGCTTGAGAGCTTCATGTGAGATCTAGAGAGATGGATGGATGTTTGGGTGGCAAGCTAGACCATGTACGAACCTTTCTTGGTATGTATAGATGGATCGGCGTTGTTCCTCATGGTGGTTTTCCCGTCTCTTTTGTGGTGATTTTCGGAGCTCTTTGTTGGCGGTGTTTTGAGGACGATTTCTTGGGGTTTTTGGTGGGTGTCACGTATGAGGTTCTTGTGCCTCTTTGGCTGGTGACTTTGCCCCCAAATCTCCCTTGAATCGAACTCGATTTGGTGGTTTCTCGAGTTGGGCGAGTTCTTGACCTAGAGAGGCGATTTCTTCGATTCCTCTTGATTGTGAGCGTTTCGGGTCGATTCCTTTGAGGTAGAGGTTGCCCAGGAGGTAACCCAGCTATTCCCGAAGTCTTGCTGCAATCCGTGGAGTGATTCGGGAGATCGGGCGCGAGGAAGTTGAGGTTTGCCCCGCGGGTTCGTTTTCTGGAAGGGGCGGTCTAACCGCCTAGGGGGGGCGGTCTAACCGCCCTGGGTGTTTCCAGGTCGAAGTTTTGTTTCGCCGGATTTTCCTCTGTGAGTTTGTTCGCCTTGATCAGAGGAGCGTCTGGGTGAAATTTCGGGTCGTTCTCGTGCTGTTTGCTAGGTGTTCTTGGTTGAAGTTCATTGCTGGGTACAGGAGGTTAGACCGCCCCTGGTAGCCGGTCTAACCGCCCCTAGGCCCCTGGGTGGAGTTTTGGTTTTCGCCAAGTTTTTCTGGTAGCTAGCATGGCCTTGACCAGAGATCTTTGTTGGTGAAATCGTGGTGCGTTTTGGTGCTCGGAAGAGGTGTTTCGGAGGATTTCTTGGTTACCAGGTGGAGGCGGTCTAACCGCCCCCTCTGGTTAGCCGGCTTTCGAGTTGTTTCCGCTGTCAGTGCTGCGTGTGTGTTGTGGTAGCTGGTAGTGTTTGTTCCTAGGACCAGTAGCACTCCAGTGGCTACGTGGTTTTGGCAAACGGAAGGTAGAAGTGCGGAGCATGTGATTTCGGGGGTCCGACCGAGCTAGTTCGTCTTGTCGAAGTTTCAATCTCCCTCGAGAAGAATTTTTATCGGCTCCCATTCACTCCCCCCCCCCTCTCTGGTCGCCTAATCGGTCCTTCAAGTGGTATCAGAGCCGGTTCGGGTCTTTGTTGACTCTAACCAGTCTAAGATCCAAGGATGCTGAAGGTTAGCGAAATACCCGAAACGCTCCCAAACATCTTTTTGGGTCCAATGGACTAGAATGGATGCTTCACAACTTTGGTACCCCGAATTAATGCATTTAGGCCCGAAACACAAGTTTTGCATCTTTTTACGTGTTGAAGGTTAGCGAAATGCTCCGAAACACTCCCAAACATCATCTTGGGTCCAATGGACTAGAATGAATGCTTCACAACTTTGGTACCCCGAAATAGTGCAGTTAGGCCCAAAACAAAAGTTTTGCATCTTTTTACATACTGAAGGTTAGCGAAATGCCCCGAAACACTCACAAACATCATTTGGGGCCCAATGGACTAGAATGGATGCTTCACAACTTGGTGCCCCGAAATAACGCATTTAGGCCCGAAACACAAGTTTTGCATCTTTTTACGTGCTGAAGGTTAGCGAAATGCTCCGAAACACTCCTAAACATCATTTTGGGTCCAATGGACTCGAATGGACGCTTCACAACTTTGGTACCCCGAAATAGTGCAGTTAGGCCCGAAACACAAGTTTTGCATGTTTTTACGTTCTGAAGGTTAGTGAAATCATCCGAAACACTCACGAACATCATTTTGGGTCCAATGGACTAGAATGGATGCTCCACAACTTTGGTACCCCGAAGTAGTGCATTCGGACCCGAAATACGAGTTTTGCATCTTTTACATGTCGAAGGTTAGCGAAATGCTCCGAAGCACTCCAAAATATCATTTTGGGTCCAATGGACTAGAATGGATGCTTCACAACGTTAGTACCCCGAAATAGTGCATTTAGGCCCAAAACACAAGTTTTGTATCTTTTTACATGCTAAAGGTTAGTGAAATTATCCAAAACACTCACAAACATCATTTGGGGTCCAATGGCTTAGAATGATGCTTCACAACTTTGGTACCCCGAAATAGTGCATTCAGGCTCGAACAAAAGTTTCGCATCTTGTACGTGTTGAAGGTTAGTGAAATCATCCGAAACACTCCCAAACATCATTTTGGGTCCAATGGACTAGAATGGATGCATCACAACTTTGGTACCCCGAAATAGTGCATTTAGGCCCAAAACATAAGTTTTGCATCTTTTTACATGCTGAAGGTTAGCGAAATGCTCCGAAACACTCCCAAACATCATGTCGGGTCCAATGGACTAGAATGGATGCTTCACAACTTTGGTACCCCGAAATAATGCATTTAGGCCCGAAACACAAGTTTTGCATCTATTTACCTTCTGAAGGTTAGCGAAATTCTCCGAAACACTCCCAAACATCATTTTGGGTCCAATGGACTAGAATGGATGTTTCACAACTTTGGTACCCCGAAATAGTGCAGTTATGCCAGAAACACAAGTTTCGCATCTTTTTACGGGCTGAAGGATAGTGAAATCATCCGAAACACTCACGAACATCATTTTGGGTCCAATGGACTAGAATGGATGCTTCACAACTTTGGTACCCCGAAGTAGTGCATTCGGGCCCGAAATACGAGTTTTGCATCTTTTACATGTCAAAGGTTAGCGAAATGCTCCGAAGCACTCCCAAATATCATTTTGGGTCCAATGGACTAGAATGAATGCTTCAGAACGTTAGTACCCCGAAATAGTGCATTTAGACCCAAAACACAAGTTTTGCATCTTTTACGTGCTGAATGTTAGTGAAATCATCCGGAACACTAGCAAACATCATTTTGGGTCCAATGGACTAGAATGGATGCTCCACAACTTTGGTACCCTGAAATAGTGCATTTAGGCCCAAAACATAAGTTTTGCATCTTTTTACATGCTGAAGGTTAGCGAAATGCCCGAAACGCTCCCAAACATCTTTTTGGGTCCAATGGACTAGAATGGATGCTTCACAACTTTGGTACCCCGAATTAATGCATTTAGGCCCGAAACACAAGTTTTGCATCTTTTTACGTGCTGAAGGTTAGCGAAATGCTCCGAAACACTCCCAAACATCATCTTGGGTCCAATGGACTAGAATGAATGCTTCACAACTTTGGTACCCCGAAATAGTGCAGTTAGGCCCAAAACAAAAGTTTTGCATCTTTTTACATGCTGAAGGTTAGCGAAATGCCCCGAAACACTTACAAACATCATTTGGGGCCCAATGGACTAGAATGGATGCTTCACAACTTGGTGCCCCGAAATAACGCATTTAGTCCCGAAACACAAGTTTTGCATCTTTTTACGTGCTGAAGGTTAGCGAAATACCCCGAAACACTCCCAAACATCATCTTGGGTCCAATGGACTAGAATGGACGCTTCACAACTTTGGTACCCCGAAATAGTGCAGTTAGGCCCGAAACACAAGTTTTGCATCTTTTTACGTGTTGAAGGTTAGTGAAATCATCCGAAACACTCACGAACATCATTTTGGGTCCAATGGACTAGAATGGATGCTCCACAACTTTGGTACCCCGAAGTAGTGCATTCGGACCCGAAATACGAGTTTTGCATCTTTTACATGTCGAAGGTTAGCGAAATGCTCCGAGGCACTCCCAAATATCATTTTCGGTCCAATGGACTAGAATGGATGCTTCACAACGTTAGTACCCCGAAATACTGCATTTAGGCCCAAAACACAAGTTTTGTATCTTTTTACATGCTAAAGGTTAGTGAAATTATCCAAAACACTCACAAACATCATTTGGGGTCCAATGGCTTAAAATGATGCTTCACAACTTTGGTACCCCGAAATAGTGCATTCAGGCTCGAACAAAAGTTTCGCATCTTGTACGTGTTGAAGGTTAGTGAAATCATCCGAAACACTCCGAAACATCATTTTGGGTCCAATGGACTAGAATGGATGCATCACAACTTTGGTACCCCGAAATAGTGCATTTAGGCCCAAAACATAAGTTTTGCATCTTTTTACATGCTGAAGGTTAGCGAAATGCTCCGAAACACTCCCAAACATTATGTCGGGTCCAATGGACTAGAATGGATGCTTCATAACTTTGATACACCGAAATAATGCATTTAGGCCCGAAACACAAGTTTTGCATCTATTTACCTTCTGAAGGTTAGCGAAATGCTCCGAAACACTCCCAAACATCATTTTGGGTCCAATGGACTAGAATGGATGTTTCACAACTTTGGTACCCCGAAATAGTGCAGTTAGGCCCGAAACACAAGTTTTGCATCTTTTTACGTGCTGAAGGTTAGTGAAATCATCCGAAACACTCACGAACATCATTTTGGGTCCAATGGACTAGAATGGATGCTTCACAACTTTGGTACCCCGAAATAGTGCATTCGGGCCCGAAGTACGAGTTTTGCATCTTTTACGTGTCGACGGTTAGCGAAATGCTCCGAAGCAATCCCAAACATCATTTTGGGTCCAATGGACTAGAATGGATGCTTCACTACGTTAGTACCCCGAAATAGTGCAGTTAGGCCCAAAACACAAGTTTTGCATCTTTTTAGGTGTTGAATGTTAGCGAAATGCTCCGAAACACTCCCAAACATCATTTTGGGTCCAATGGACTAGAGTGAATGCTTCACAACTTTGGTACCACGAAATAGTGCAGTTAGGCCCGAAACACAAGTTTTGCATCTTTTTACATGCTGAAGGTTAGTGAAATCATCCGAAACACTCGCAAACATCATTTTGGGTCCAATGGACTAGAATGGATGTTTCACAACTTTGGTACCCCGAAATAGTGCATTTAGGCCCAAAACACAAGTTTTGCATCTTTTTACGTGCTGAAAGTTAGTGATCCGAAACACTCACGGACATCATTTTGGGTCCAATGGACTATAATGGACGCTTCACAACTTTGGTACCCCAAAATAGTACATTCGGGCCCGAAATACGAGTTTTGCATCATTTATGTGTCGAAGGTTAGCGAAATGCTCCGAAACACTCCCAAACATAATTTTGGGTCCAATGGACTAGAATGGATGCTTCACAACGTTAGTACCCCGAAATAGTGCAGTTAGGCCCAAAACACAAGTTTTGCATCTTTTTAGGTGCTGAAGGTTAGCGAAATGCTCCGAAACACTCCCAAACATCATTCTGGGTCCAATGGACTAGAATGAATGCTTCACAACGTTGGTACCCCGAAATTGTGCAGTTAGGCCCAAAACAAAAGTTTTGCATCTTTTTACATGCTGAAGGATAGCGAAATGCTCTGAAACACTCACAAACACCATTTTGGGTCCCATGGACTAGAATGGATGCTTCACAACTTGGTGTCCCGAAATAATGCATTTAGGCCCGAAACACAAGTTTTGCATCTTTTTTAGTGCTGAAGGTTAGTGAAATCATCCGAAACACTCGCAAACATCATTTTGGGTCCAATGGACTAAAATGGATGCTTCACAACTTTGGTACCCCGAAATAGTGCAGTTAGGCCCGAACCACAAGTTTTGCATCTTTTTACGTGCTGAAGGTTAGTGAAATCATCCGAAACACTCACGAACATCATTTTGGGTCCAATGGACTAGAATGGATGCTTCACAACTTTGGTACCCCGAAGTAGTGCATTCGGGCCCGAAATACGTGTTTTGCATCTTTTTACATGTTGAAGGATAGCGAAATGCTCCGAAACACTCACAAACATCATTTTGGGTCCAATGGACTAGAATGGATGCTTCACAACTTGGGGTCCCGAAATAATGCATTTAAGCCAGAAACACAAGTTTTGCATCTTTTTTAGTGCTGAAGGTTAGCGAAATGCTCCGAAAGACTCCCAAACATCATTTTGGGTCCAATGGACTAGAATGGATTCTTCACAACTTTGGTACCACGAAATAGTGCAGTTAGGCCCGAAACACAAGTTTTGCATCTTTTTACGTGCTGAAGGTTAGTGAAATCATCCGAAACACTCACGAACATCATTTTGGGTCCAATGGACTAGAATGGATGCTTCACAACTTTGGTACCCCGAAGTAGTGCATTCGGGCCCGAAATACGAGTTTTGCATCTTTTACATGTCGAAGGTTAGCGAAATGCTCCGAAGCACTCCCAAATATCATTTTGGGTCCAATGGACTAGAATGGATGCTTCACAACGTTAGTACCCCGAAATAGTGCATTTAGGCCCAAAACACAAGTTTTGTATCTTTTTACATGCAGAAGGTTAGTGAAATTATCCAAAACACTCACAAACATCATTTGGGGTCCAATGGCTTAGAATGATGCTTCACAACTTTGGTACCCCGAAATAGTGCATTCAGGCTCGAACAAAAGTTTCGCATCTTGTACGTGCTGAAGGTTAGTGAAATAATCCGAAACATTCCCAAACATCATTTTGGGTCCAATGTACTAGAATGGATGCATCACAACTTTGGTACCCCGAAATAGTACATTTAGACCCAAAACATAAGTTTTGCATCTTTTTACATGCTGAAGGTTAGCGAAATGCTCCGAAACACTCCCAAACATCATGTCGGGTCCAATGGACTAGAATGGATGCTTCACAACTTTGGTACCCCGAAATAATGCATTTAGGCCCGAAACACAAGTTTTGCATCTATTTACCTTATGAAGGTTAGCGAAATGCTCCGAAACACTCCCAAACATCATTTTGGGTCCAATGGACTAGAATGGATGTTTCACAACTTTGGTACCCCGAAATAGTGCAGTTAGCCCTGAAACACAAGTTTTGCATCTTTTTACATGCTGAAGGTTAGTGAAATCATCCGAAACACTCGCAAATATCATTTTGGGTCCAATGGACTAGAATGGATGCTTCACAACTTTGGTACCCCGAAATAGTGCATTTAGGCCCAGAACACAAGTTTTGCATCTTTTTACGTGCTGAAAGTTAGTGATCCGAAACACTCACGAACATCATTTTGGGTCCAATGGAATATAATGGACGCTTCACAACTTTGGTACCCCAAAATAGTACATTCGGGCCCGAAATACGAGTTTTGCATCTTTTATGTGTCGAAGGTTAGCGAAATGCTCCGAAACACTCCCAAACATAATTTTGGGTCCAATGGACTAGAATGGATGCTTAACAACGTTAGTACCCCGAAATAGTGCAGTTAGGCCAAAAACACAAGTTTTGCATCTTTTTAGGTGCTGAAGGATAGCGAAATGCTCCGAAACACTCCCAAACATCATTCTGGGTCCAATGGACTAGAATGAATGCTTCACAACGTTGGTACCCCGAAATTGTGCAGTTAGGCCCAAAACAAAAGTTTTGCATCTTTTTACATGCTGAAGGATAGCGAAATGCTCTGAAACACTCACAAACACCATTTTGGGTCCCATGGACTAGAATGGATGCTTCACAACTTGGTGTCCCGAAATAATGCATTTAGGCCCGAAACACAAGTTTTGCATCTTTTTTAGTGCTGAAGGTTAGTGAAATCATCCGAAACACTCGCAAACATCATTTTGGGTCCAATGGACTAGAATGGATGCTTCACAACTTTGGTACCCCGAAATAGTGCAGTTAGGCCCGAACCACAAGTTTTGCATCTTTTTACGTGCTGAAGGTTAGTGAAATCATCCGAAACACTCACGAACATCATTTTGGGTCCAATGGACTAGAATGGATGCTTCACAACTTTGGTACCCCGAAGTAGTGCATTCGGGCCCGAAATACGAGTTTTGCATCTTTTTACTTGTTGAAGGATAGCGAAATGCTCCGAAACACTCACAAACATCATTTTGGGTCCAATGGACTAGAATGGATGCTTCACAACTTGGGGTCCCGAAATAATGCATTTAGGCCAGAAACACAAGTTTTGCATCTTTTTTAGTGCTGAAGGTTAGCGAAATGCTCCGAAACACTCCCAAACATCATTTTGGGTCCAATGGACTAGAATGGATTCTTCACAACTTTGGTACCCCGAAATAGTGCAGTTAGGCCCGAAACACAAGTTTTGCATCTTTTTACGTGCTGAAGGTTAGTGAAATCATCCGAAACACTCACGAACATCATTTTGGGTCCAATGGACTAGAATGGATGCTTCACAACTTTGGTACCCCGAAGTAGTGCATTCGGGCCCGAAATACGAGTTTTGCATCTTTTACATGTCGAAGGTTAGCGAAATGATCCGAAGCACTCCCAAATATCATTTTGGGTCCAATGGACTAGAATGGATGCTTGACAACGTTAGTACCCCGAAATAGTGCATTTAGGCTCAAAACACAAGTTTTGTATCTTTTTAAATGCAGAAGGTTAGTGAAATTATCCAAAACACTCACAAACATCATTTGGGGTCCAATGGTTTAGAATGATGCTTCACAACTTTGGTACCCCGAAATAGTGCATTCAGGCTCGAACAAAATTTTCGCATCTTGTAAGTGCTGAAGGTTAGTGAAATAATCCGAAACACTCCCAAACATCATTTTGGGTCCAATGTACTAGAATGGATGCATCACAACTTTGGTACCCCGAAATAGTGCATTTAGACCCAAAACACAAGTTTTGCATCTTTTTACATGCTGAAGGTTAGCGAAATGCTCCGAAACACTCCCAAACATCATGTCGGGTCCAATGGACTAGAATGGATGCTTCACAACTTTGGTACCCCGAAATATTGCATTTAGGCCCGAAACACAAGTTTTGCATCTATTTACCTTATGAAGGTTAGCGAAATGCTCCGAAACACTCCCAAACATCATTTTGGGTCCAATGGACTAGAATGGATGTTTCACAACTTTGGTACCCCGAAATAGTGCAGTTAGCCCTGAAACACAAGTTTTGCATCTTTTTACATGCTGAAGGTTAGTGAAATCATCCGAAACACTCGCAAATATCATTTTGTGTCCAATGGACTAGAATGGATGCTTCACAACTTTGGTACCCCGAAATAGTGCATTTAGGCCCAAAACACAAGTTTTGCATCTTTTTACGTGCTGAAAGTTAGTGATCCGAAACACTCACGAACATCATTTTGGGTCCAATAGACTATAATGGACGCTTCACAACTTTGGTACCCCAAAATAGTACATTCGGGCCCGAAATACGAGTTTTGCATCTTTTATGTGTCGAAGGTTAGCGAAATGCTCCGAAACACTCCCAAACATAATTTTGGGTCCAATGGACTAGAATGGATGCTTCACAACGTTAGTACCCCGAAATAGTGCAGTTAGGCCCAAAACACAAGTTTTGCATCTTTTTAGGTGCTGAAGGTTAGCGAAATGCTCCGAAACACTCCCAAACATCATTCTGGGTCCAATGGACTAGAATGAATGCTTCACAACGTTGGTACCCCGAAATTGTGCAGTTAGGCCCAAAACAAAAGTTTTGCATCTTTTTACATGCTGAAGGATAGCGAAATGCTCTGAAACACTAACAAACACCATTTTGGGTCCCATGGACTAGAATGGATGCTTCACAACTTGGTGTCCCGAAATAATGCATTTAGGCCCGAAACACAAGTTTTGCATCTTTTTTAGTGCTGAAGGTTAGTGAAATCATCCGAAACACTCGCAAACATCATTTTGGGTCCAATGGACTAGAATGGATGCTTCACAACTTTGGTACCCCGAAATAGTGCAGTTAGACCCGAACCACAAGTTTTGCATCTTTTTACGTGCTGAAGGTTAGTGAAATCATCCGAAACACTCACGAACATCATTTTGGGTCCAATGGACTAGAATGGATGCTTCACAACTTTGGTACCCCGAAGTAGTGCATTCGGGCCCGAAATACGAGTTTTGCATCTTTTTACATGTTGAAGGATAGCGAAATGCTCCGAAACACTCACAAACATCATTTTGGGTCCAATGGACTAGAATGGATGCTTCACAACTTGGGGTCCCGAAATAATGCATTTAGGCCAGAAACACAAGTTTTGCATCTTTTTTAGTGCTGAAGGTTAGCGAAATGCTCCGAAACACTCCCAAACATCATTTTGGGTCCAATGGACTAGAATGGATTCTTCACAACTTTAGTACCCTGAAATAGTGCAGTTAGGCCCGAAACACAAGTTTTGCATCTTTTTACGTGCTGAAGGTTAGTGAAATCATCCGAAACACTCACGAACATCATTTTGGGTCCAATGGAGTAGAATGGATGCTTCACAACTTTGGTACCCCGAAGTAGTGCATTCGGGCCCGAAATACGAGTTTTGCATCTTTTACATGTCGAAGGTTAGCGAAATGCTCCGAAGCACTCCCAAATATCATTTTGGGTCCAATGGACTAGAATGGATGCTTGACAACGTTAGTACCCCGAAATAGTGCATTTAGGCCCAAAACACAAGTTTTGTATCTTTTTACATGCAGAAGGTTAGTGAAATTATCCAAAACACTCACAAACATCATTTGTGGTCCAATGGCTTAGAATGATGCTTCACAACTTTGGTACCCCGAAATAGTGCATTCAGGCTCGAACAAAAGTTTCGCATCTTGTACGTGCTGAAGGTTAGTGAAATAATCCGAAACACTCCCAAACATCATTTTGGGTCCAATGTACTAGAATGGATGCATCACAACTTTGGTACCCCGAAATAGTGCATTTAGACCCAAAACATAAGTTTTGCATCTTTTTACATGCTGAAGGTTAGCGAAATGCTCCGAAACACTCCCAAACATCATGTCGGGTCCAATGGACTAGAATGGATGCTTCACAACTTTGGTACCCCGAAATAATGCATTTAGGCCCGAAACACAAATTTTGCATCTATTTACCTTATGAAGGTTAGCGAAATGCTCCGAAACACTCCCAAACATCATTTTGGGTCCAATGGACTAGAATGGATGTTTCACAACTTTGGTACCCCGAAATAGTGCAGTTAGCCCTGAAACACAAGTTTTGCATCTTTTTACGTGCCGAAGGTTAGTGAAATCATCTGAATCACTCACGAACATCATTTTGGGTCCAATGGACTAGAATGGATGCTTCACAACTTTGGTACCCCGAAATAGTGCATTCGGGCCCGAAATACGAGTTTTGCATCCTTTACGTGTCGACGGTTAGCAAAATGCTCCAAAGCAATCCCAAACATCATTTTGGGTCCAATGGACTAGAATGGATGCTTCACTACGTTAGTACCCCGAAATAGTGCAGTTAGGCCCAAAACACAAGTTTTGCATCTTTTTAGGTGTTGAAGGTTAGAGAAATGCTCCGAAACACTCCCAAACATCATTTTTGGTCCAATGGACTAGAATGAATGCTTCACAACTTTGGTACCCCGAAATAGTCCAGTTAGGCCCAAACCAAAAGTTTTGCATCTTTTTACATGCTGAAGGTTAGTGAAATCATCCGAAACACTCGCAAACATCATTTTGGGTCCAATGGAGTAGAATGGATGCTTCACAACTTTGGTACCCCGAAGTAGTGCATTCGGGCCCGAAATACGAGTTTTGCATCTTTTACATGTCGAAGGTTAGCGAAATGCTCCGAAGCACTCCCAAATATCATTTTGGGTCCAATGGACTAGAATGGATGCTTGACAACGTTAGTACCCCGAAATAGTGCATTTAGGCCCAAAACACAAGTTTTGTATCTTTTTACATGCAGAAGGTTAGTGAAATTATCCAAAACACTCACAAACATCATTTGGGGTCCAATGGCTTAGAATGATGCTTCACAACTTTGGTACCCCGAAATAGTGCATTCAGGCTCGAACAAAAGTTTCGCATCTTGTACGTGCTGAAGGTTAGTGAAATAATCCGAAACACTCCCAAACATCATTTTGGGTCCAATGTACTAGAATGGATGCATCACAACTTTGGTACCCCGAAATAGTGCATTTAGACCCAAAACATAAGTTTTGCATCTTTTTACATGCTGAAGGTTAGCGAAATGCTCCGAAACACTCCCAAACATCATGTCGGGTCCAATGGACTAGAATGGATGCTTCACAACTTTGGTACCCCGAAATAATGCATTTAGGACCGAAACACAAATTTTGCATCTATTTACCTTATGAAGGTTAGCGAAATGCTCCGAAACACTCCCAAACATCATTTTGGGTCCAATGGACTAGAATGGATGTTTCACAACTTTGGTACCCCGAAATAGTGCAGTTAGCCCTGAAACACAAGTTTTGCATCTTTTTACGTGCTGAAGGTTAGTGAAATCATCTGAATCACTCACGAACATCATTTTGGGTCCAATGGACTAGAATGGATGCTTCACAACTTTGGTACCCCGAAATAGTGCATTCGGGCCCGAAATACGAGTTTTGCATCCTTTACGTGTCGACGGTTAGCAAAATGCTCCAAAGCAATCCCAAACATCATTTTGGGTCCAATGGACTAGAATGGATGCTTCACTATGTTAGTACCCCGAAATAGTGCAGTTAGGCCCAAAACACAAGTTTTGCATCTTTTTAGGTGTTGAAGGTTAGAGAAATGCTCCGAAACACTCCCAAACATCATTTTTGGTCCAATGGACTAGAATGAATGCTTCACAACTTTGGTACCCCGAAATAGTGCAGTTAGGCCCAAACCAAAAGTTTTGCATCTTTTTACATGCTGAAGGTTAGTGAAATCATCCGAAACACTCGCAAACATCATTTTGGGTCCAATGGACTAGAATGGATGCTTCACAACTTTGGTACCCCGAAGTAGTGCATTCGGGCCCGAAATACGAGTTTTGCATCTTTTACATGTCGAAGGTTAGCGAAATGCTCCGAAGCACTCCCAAATATCATTTTGGGTCCAATGGACTAGAATGGATGCTTCACAACGTTAGTACCCCGAAATAGTGCATTTAGGCCCAAAACACAAGTTTTGTATCTTTTTACATGCTGAAGGTAAGTGAAATTATCCAAAACAGTCACAAACATCATCTGGGGTCCAATGGCTTAGATTGATGCTTCACAACTTTGGTACCCCGAAATAGTGCATTCAGGCTCGAACAAAAGTTTCGCATCTTGTACGTGCTGAAGGTTAGTGAAATAATCCGAAACACTCCCAAACATCATTTTGGGTCCAATGTACTAGAATGGATGCATCACAACTTTGGTACCCCGAAATAGTGCATTTAGACCCAAAACATAAGTTTTGCGTCTTTTTACATGCTGAAGGTTAGCGAAATGCTCCGGAACACTCCCAAACATCATGTCGGGTCCAATGGACTAGAATGGATGCTTCACAACTTTGGTACCCCGAAATAATGCATTTAGGCCCGAAACACAAGTTTTGCATCTATTTACCTTCTAAAGGTTAGCGAAATGCTCCGAAACACTCCCAAACATCATTTTGGGTCCAATGGACTAGAATGGATGTTTCACAACTTTGGTACCCCGAAATAGTGCAGTTAGGCCCGAAACACAAGTTTTGCATCTTTTTACGTGCTGAAGGTTAGTGAAATCATCCGAAACACTCACGAACATCATTTTGGGTCCAATGGACTAGAATGGATGCTTCACAACTTTGGTACCCCGAAATAGTGCATTCGGGCCCGAAATACGAGTTTTGCATCTTTTACGTGTCGACGGTTAGCAAAATGCTCCGAAGCAATCCCAAACATCATTTTGGGTCCAATGGACTAGAATGGATGCTTCACTACGTTAGTACCCCGAAATAGTGCAGTTAGGCCCAAAACACAAGTTTTGCATCTTTTTAGGTGTTGAAGGTTTGAGAAATGCTCCGAAACACTCCCAAACATCATTTTGGGTCCAATGGACTAGAATGAATGCTTCACAACTTTGGTACCCCGAAATAGTGCAGTTAGGCCCAAACCAAAAGTTTTGCATCTTTTTACATGCTGAAGGTTAGTGAAATCATCCGAAACACTCGCAAACATCATTTTGGGTCCAATGGACTAGAATGGATGCTTCACAACTTTGGTACCCCGAAATAGTGCATTTAGGCCCAAAACACAAGTTTTGCATCTTTTTACGTGCTGAAAGTTAGTGAAATCATCCGAAACACTCACGAACATCATTTTGGGTCCAATGGACTAGAATGGATGCTTCACAACTTTGGTACCCCAAAATAGTACATTCGGGCCCGAAACACGAGTTTTTCATCTTTGACGTGCCGAGGGTTAGCGAAATGCTCCGAAACACTTCCAAACATCATTTTGGGTCCAATGAACTAGAATGGATGCTTCACAACTTTGGTACCCTAAAATAGTGCATTCAGGCCCGAAACACGAGTTTTTCATCTTTGACGTGCCGAGGGTTAGCGAAATGCTCCGAAACACTCCCAAACATCATTTTGGGTCCAATGGACTAGAATGGATGCTTCACAACTTTGGTACCCCGAAATAGTGCAGTTAGGCCCGAAACACAAGTTTTGCATCTTTTTACGTGCTGAAGGTTAGTGAAATCATCCGAAACAGTCACGAACATCATTTTGGGTCTAATGAACTAGAAAGGATGCTTCACAACTTTGGTACCCCGTAGTAGTGCATTCGGGTCCGAAATACGAGTTTTGCATCTTTTACATGTCGAAGGTTAGCGAAATGCTCCGAAGCACTCCCAAATATCATTTTGGGTCCAATGGACTAGAATGGATGCTTCACAACGTTAGTACCCCGAAATAGTGCATTTAGGCCCAAAACACAAGTTTTGTATCTTTTTACATGCTGAAGGTTAGTGAAATTATCCAAAACACTCACAAACATCATCTGGGGTCCAATGGCTTAGAATGATGCTTCACAACTTTGGTACCCCGAAATAGTGCATTCAAGCTCGAACAAAAGTTTCGCATCTTGTACGTGCTGAAGGTTAGTGAAATCATCCGAAACACTCCCAAACATCGTTTTGGGTCCAATGGACTAGAATGGATGCATCACAACTTTGGTACCCCGAAATAGTGCATTTACGCCCAAAACATAAGTTTTGCATCTTTTTACATGCTGAAGGTTAGCGAAATGCTCCGAAACACTCCCAAACATCATGTCGGGTCCAATGGACTAGAATGGATGCTTCATAACTTTGGTACACCGAAATAATGCATTTAGGCCCGAAACACAAGTTTTGCATCTATTTACCTTCTGAAGGTTAGCGAAATGCTCCGAAACACTCCCAAACATCATTTTGGGTCCAATGGACTAGAATGGATGTTTCACAACTTTGGTACCCCGAAATAGTGCAGTTAGGCCCGAAACACAAGTTTTGCATCTTTTTATGTGCTGAAGGTTAGTGAAATCATCCGAAACACTCACGAACATCATTTTGGGTCCAATGGACTAGAATGGATGCTTCACAACTTTGGTACCCCGAAATAGTGCATTCGGGCCCGAAATACGAGTTTTGCATCTTTTACGTGTCAACGGTTAGCAAAATGCTCCGAAGCAATCCCAAACATCATTTTGGGTCCAATGGACTAGAATGGATGCTTCACTACGTTAGTACCCCGAAATAGTGCAGTTAGGCCCAAAACAAAAGTTTTGCATCTTTTTAGGTGTTGAAGGTTAGAGAAATGCTCCGAAACACTCCCAAACATCATTTTGGGTCCAATGGACTAGAATGAATGCTTCACAACTTTGGTACCCCGAAATAGTGCAGTTAGGCCCAAACCAAAAGTTTTGCATCTTTTTACATGCTGAAGGTTAGTGAAATCATCCGAAACAGTCACGAACATCATTTTGGGTCTAATGAACTAGAAAGGATGCTTCACAACTTTGGTACCCCGAAGTAGTGCATTCGGGTCCGAAATACGAGTTTTGCATCTTTTACATGTCGAAGGTTAGCGAAATGCTCCGAAGCACTCCCAAATATCATTTTGGGTCCAATGGACTAGAATGGATGCTTCACAACGTTAGTACCCCGAAATAGTGCATTTAGGCCCAAAACACAAGTTTTGTATCTTTTTACATGCTGAAGGTTAGTGAAATTATCCAAAACACTCACAAACATCATCTGGGGTCCAATGGCTTAGAATGATGCTTCACAACTTTGGTACCCCGAAATAGTGCATTCAAGCTCGAACAAAAGTTTCGCATCTTGTACGTGCTGAAGGTTAGTGAAATCATCCGAAACACTCCCAAACATCGTTTTGGGTCCAATGGACTAGAATGGATGCATCACAACTTTGGTACCCCGAAATAGTGCATTTAGGCCCAAAACATAAGTTTTGCATCTTTTTACATGCTGAAGGTTAGCGAAATGCTCCGAAACACTCCCAAACATCATGTCGGGTCCAATGGACTAGAATGGATGCTTCATAACTTTGGTACACCGAAATAATGCATTTAGGCCCGAAACACAAGTTTTGCATCTATTTACCTTCTGAAGGTTAGCGAAATGCTCCGAAACACTCCCAAACATCATTTTGGGTCCAATGGACTAGAATGGATGTTTCACAACTTTGGTACCCCGAAATAGTGCAGTTAGGCTCGAAACACAAGTTTTGCATCTTTTTATGTGCTGAAGGTTAGTGAAATCATCCGAAACACTCACGAACATCATTTTGGGTCCAATGCACTAGAATGTATGCTTCACAACTTTGGTACCCCGAAATAGTGCATTCGGGCCCGAAATACGAGTTTTGCATCTTTTACGTGTCAACGGTTAGCAAAATGCTCCGAAGCAATCCCAAACATCATTTTGGGTCCAATGGACTAGAATGGATGCTTCACTACGTTAGTACCCCGAAATAGTGCTGTTAGGCCCAAAACACAAGTTTTGCATCTTTTTAGGTGTTGAAGGTTAGAGAAATGCTCCGAAACACTCCCAAACATCATTTTGGGTCCAATGGACAAGAATGAATGTTTCACAACTTTGGTACCCCGAAATAGTGCAGTTAGGCCCAAACCAAAAGTTTTGCATCTTTTTACATGCTGAAGGTTAGTCAAATCATCCGAAACACTCGCAAACATCATTTTGGGTCCAATGGTCTAGAATGGAAGCTTCACAACTTTGGTACCCCGAAATAGTGCATTTAGGCCCAAAACACAAGTTTTGCATCTTTTTACGTGCTGAAAGTTAGTGAAATCATCCGAAACACTCACGAACATCATTTTGGGTCCAATGGACTAGAATGGATGCTTCACAACTTTGGTACCCCAAAATAGCACATTCGGGGCCGAAACACGAGTTTTTCATCTTTGACGTGCCGAGGGTTAGCGAAATGCTCCGAGACACTTCCAAACATCATTTTGGGTCCAACGAACTAGAATGGATGCTTCACAACTTTGGTACCCTAAAATAGTGCATTCAGGCCCGAAACACGAGTTTTTCATCTTTGATGTGCCGAGGGTTAGCGAAATGCTCCGAAACACTCCCAAACATCATTTTGGGTACAATGGACTAGAATGGATGCTTCACAACTTTGGTACCCCGAAATAGTGCATTTAGGCCCAAAACACAAGTTTTGCTTCTTTTTACATGCTGAAAGTTAGTGAAATCATCCGAAACACTCACGAACATCATTTTGGGTCCAATGGACTAGAATGGAAGCTTCACAACTTTGGTACCCCACAATAGTACATTCGGGCCCGAAACACGAGTTTTTCATCTTTGACGTGCCGAGGGTTAGCGAAATGCTCCGAAACACTTCCAAACATCATTTTGGGTCCAATGAACTAGAATGGATGCTTCACAACTTTGGTACCCAAAAATAGTGCATTCAGGCCCGAAACACGAGTTTTTCATCTTTGACGTGCCGAGGGTTAGCGAAATGCTCCGAAACCCTACCAAACATCATTTTGGGTCTAATGAACTAGAATGGATGCTTCACTACTTTGGTACCCCGAAGTAGTGCATTCGGGTCCGAAATACGAGTTTTGCATCTTTTACATGTCGAAGGTTAGCGAAATGCTCCGAAGCACTCCCAAATATCATTTTGGGTCCAATGGACTAGAATGGATGCTTCACAACGTTAGTTCCCCGAAATAGTGCATTTAGGCCCAAAACACAAGTTTTGTATCTTTTTACATGCTGAAGGTTAGTGAAATTATCCAAAACACTCACAAACATCATCTGGGGTCCAATGGCTTAGAATGATGCTTCACAACTTTGGTACCCCGAAATAGTGCATTCAGGCTCGAACAAAAGTTTCGCATCTTGTACGTGCTGAAGGTTAGTGAAATCATCCGAAACACTCCCAAACATCGTTTTGGGTCCAATGGACTAAAATGGATGCATCACAACTTTAGTACCCCGAAATAGTGCATTTAGGCCCAAAACATAAGTTTTGCGTCTTTTTACATGCTGAAGGTTAGCGAAATGCTCCGAAACACTCCCAAACATCATGTCGGGTCCAATGGACTAGAATGGATGCTTCATAACTTTGATACACCGAAATAATGCATTTAGGCCCGAAACACAAGTTTTGCATCTATTTACCTTCTGAAGGTTAGCGAAATGCTCCGAAACACTCCCAAACATCATTTTGGGTCCAATGGACTAGAATGGATGTTTCACAACTTTGGTACCCCGAAATAGTGCAGTTAGGCCCGAAACACAAGTTTTGCATCTTTTTACGTGCTGAAGGTTAGTGAAATCATCCGAAACACTCACGAACATCATTTTGGGTCCAATGGACTAGAATGGATGCTTCACAACTTTGGTACCCCGAAATAGTGCATTCGGGCCCGAAATACGAGTTTTGCATCTTTTACGTGTCAACGGTTAGCAAAATGCTCCGAAGCAATCCCAAATATCATTTTGGGTCCAATGGACTAGAATGGATGCTTCACTACGTTAGTACCCCGAAATAGTGCAGTTAGGCCCAAAACACAAGTTTGCATCTTTTTAGGTGTTGAAGGTTAGAAGAAATGCTCCGAAACACTCCCAAACATCATTTTGGGTCCAATGGACTAGAATGAATGCTTCACAACTTTGGTACCCCGAAATAGTGCAGTTAGGCCCAAACCAAAAGTTTTGCATCTTTTTACATGCTGAAGGTTAGTCAAATCATCCGAAACACTCGCAAACATCATTTTGGGTCCAATGGACTAGAATGGATGCTTCACAACTTTGGTACCCCGAAATAGTGCATTTAGGCCCAAAACACAAGTTTTGCATCTTTTTACGTGCTGAAAGTTAGTGAAATCATCAGAAACACTCACGAACATCATTTTGGGTCCAATGGACTAGAATGGATGCTTCACAACTTTGGTACCCCAAAATAGCACATTCGGGCACGAAACACGAGTTTTTCATCTTTGACGTGCCGAGGGTTAGCGAAATGCTCCGAAACACTTCCAAACATCATTTTGGGTCCAACGAACTAGAATGGATGCTTCACAACTTTGGTACCCTAAAATAGTGCATTCAGGCCCGAAACACGAGTTTTTCATCTTTGACGTGCCGAGGGTTAGCGAAATGCTCCGAAACACTCCCAAACATCATTTTGGGTCCAATGGACTAGAATGGATGCTTCACAACTTTGGTACCCCGAAATAGTGCATTTAGGCCCAAAACACAAGTTTTGCATCTTTTTACGTGCTGAAAGTTAGTGAAATCATCCGAAACACTCACGAACATCATTTTGGGTCCAATGGACTAGAATGGATGCTTCACAACTTTGGTACCCCAAAATAGCACATTCGGGCACGAAACACGAGTTTTTCATCTTTGACGTGCCGAGGGTTAGCGAAATGCTCCGAAACACTTCCAAACATCATTTTGGGTCCAACGAACTAGAATGGATGCTTCACAACTTTGGTACCCTAAAATAGTGCATTCAGGCCCGAAACACGAGTTTTTCATCTTTGACGTGCCGAGGGTTAGCGAAATGCTCCGAAACACTCCCAAACATCATTTTGGGTCCAATGGACTAGAATGGATGCTTCACAACTTTGGTACCCCGAAATAGTGCATTTAGGCCCAAAACACAAGTTTTGCATCTTTTTACGTGCTGAAAGTTAGTGAAATCATCCGAAACACTCACGAACATCATTTTGGGTCCAATGGACTAGAATGGATGCTTCACAACTTTGGTACCCCACAATAGTACATTCGGGCCCGAAACACGAGTTTTTCATCTTTGACGTGCCGAGGGTTAGCGAAATGCTCCGAAACACTTCCAAACATCATTTTGGGCCCAATGAACTAGAATGGATGCTTCACAACTTTGGTACCCTAAAATAGTGCATTCAGGCCCGAAACACGAGTTTTCCATCTTTGACGTGCCGAGGGTTAGCGAAATGCTCCGAAACCCTCCCAAACATCATTTTGGGTCCAATGGACTAGAATGGATGCTTCACAACTTTGGTACCCCGAAATAGTGCAGTTAGGCCCGAAACACAAGTTTTGCATCTTTTTACGGGCTGAAGGTTAGTGAAATCATCCGAAACACTCACGAACATCATTTTGGGTCTAATGGACTAGAATGGATGCTTCACAACTTTGGTACCCCGAAGTAGTGCATTCGGGTCCCAAATACGAGTTTTGCATCTTTTACATGTCGAAGGTTAGCGAAATGCTCCGAAGCACTCCCAAATATCATTTTGGGTCCAATGGACTAGAATGGATGCTTCACAACGTTAGTACCCCGAAATAGTGCATTTAGGCCCAAAACACAAGTTTTGTATCTTTTTACATGCTGAAGGTTAGTGAAATTATCCAAAACACTCACAAACATCATCTGGGGTCCAATGGCTTAGAATGATGCTTCACAACTTTGGTACCCCGAAATAGTGCATTCAGGCTCGAACAAAAGTTTCGCATCTTGTACGTGCTGAAGGTTAGTGAAATCATCCGAAACACTCCCAAACATCGTTTTGGGTCCAATGGACTAGAATGGATGCATCACAACTTTGGTACCCCGAAATAGTGCATTTAGGCCCAAAACATAAGTTTTGCATTTTTTTACATGCTGAATGTTAGCGAATTGCTCCGAAACACTCCCAAACATCATGTCGGGTCCAATGGACTAGAATGGATGCTTCACAACTTTGGTACCCCGAAATAATGCATTTAGGCCCGAAACACAAGTTTTCCATCTATTTACCTTCTGAAGGTTAGCGAAATGCTCCGAAACACTCCCAAACATCATTTTGGGTCCAATGGACTAGAATGGATGTTTCACAACTTTGGTACCCCGAAATAGAGCAGTTAGGCCCGAAACACAAGTTTTGCATCTTTTTACGTGCTGAAGGTTAGTGAAATCATCCGAAACACTCACGAACATCATTTTGGGTCCAATGGACTAGAATGGATGCTTCACAACTTTGGTACCCCGAAATAGTGCATTTAGGCCCAAAACACAAGTTTTGCATCTTTTTACGTGCTGAAAGTTAGTGAAATCATCCGAAACACTCACGAACATCATTTTGGGTCCAATGGACTAGAATGGATGCTTCACAACTTTGGTACCCCAAAATAGTACATTCGGGCCCGAAACACGAGTTTTTCATCTTTGACGTGCCGAGGGTTAGCGAAATGCTCCGAAACACTTCCAAACATCATTTTGGGTCCAATGAACTATAATGGATGCTTCACAACTTTGGTACCCTAAAATAGTGCATTCAGGCCCGAAACACGAGTTTTTCATCTTTGACGTGCCGAGGGTTAGCGAAATGCTCCGAAACACTCCCAAACATCATTTTGGGTCCAACGGACTAGAATGGATGCTTCACAACTTTGGTACCCCGAAATAGTGCAGTTAGGCCCGAAACACAAGTTTTGCATCTTTTTACGTGCTGAAGGTTAGTGAAATCATCCGAAACAGTCACGAACATCATTTTGGGTCTAATGAACTAGAAAGGATGCTTCACAACTTTGTTACCCCGAAGTAGTGCATTCGGGTCCGAAATACGAGTTTTGCATCTTTTCCATGTCGAAGGTTAGCGAAATGCTCCGAAGCACTCCCAAATATCATTTTGGGTCCAATGGACTAGAATGGATGCTTCACAACGTTAGTACCCCGAAATAGTGCATTTAGGCCCGAAACACAAGTTTTGTATCTTTTTACATGCTGAAGGTTAGTGAAATTATCCAAAACACTCACAAACATCATCTGGGGTCCAATGGCTTAGAATGATGCTTCACAACTTTGGTACCCCGAAATAGTGCATTCAAGCTCGAACAAAAGTTTCGCATCTTGTACGTGCTGAAGGTTAGTGAAATCATCCGAAACACTCCCAAACATCGTTTTGGGTCCAATGGACTAGAATGGATGCATCACAACTTTGGTACCCCGAAATAGTGCATTTACGCCCAAAACATAAGTTTTGCATCTTTTTACATGCTGAAAGTTAGCGAAATGCTCCGAAACACTCCCAAACATCATGTCGGGTCCAATGGACTAGAATGGATGCTTCATAACTTTGGTACACCGAAATAATGCATTTAGGCCCGAAACACAAGTTTTGCATCTATTTACCTTCTGAAGGTTAGCGAAATGCTCCGAAACACTCCCAAACATCATTTTGGGTCCAATGGACTAGAATGGATGTTTCACAACTTTGGTACCCCGAAATAGTGCAGTTAGGCCCGAAACACAAGTTTTGCATCTTTTTATGTGCTGAAGGTTAGTGAAATCATCCGAAACACTCACGAACATCATTTTGGGTCCAATGGACTAGAATGGATGCTTCACAACTTTGGTACCCCGAAATAGTGCATTCGGGCCCGAAATACGAGTTTTGCATCTTTTACGTGTCAACGGTTAGCAAAATGCTCCGAAGCAATCCCAAACATCATTTTGGGTCCAATGGACTAGAATGGATGCTTCACTACGTTAGTACCCCGAAATAGTGCAGTTAGGCCCAAAACAAAAGTTTTGCATCTTTTTAGGTGTTGAAGGTTAGAGAAATGCTCCGAAACACTCCCAAACATCATTTTGGGTCCAATGGACTAGAATGAATGCTTCACAACTTTGGTACCCCGAAATAGTGCAGTTAGGCCCAAACCAAAAGTTTTGCATCTTTTTACATGCTGAAGGTTAGTGAAATCATCCGAAACAGTCACGAACATCATTTTGGGTCTAATGAACTAGAAAGGATGCTTCACAACTTTGGTACCCCGAAGTAGTGCATTCGGGTCCGAAATACGAGTTTTGCATCTTTTACATGTCGAAGGTTAGCGAAATGCTCCGAAGCACTCCCAAATATCATTTTGGGTCCAATGGACTAGAATGGATGCTTCACAACGTTAGTACCCCGAAATAGTGCATTTAGGCCCAAAACACAAGTCTTGTATCTTTTTACATGCTGAAGGTTAGTGAAATTATCCAAAACACTCACAAACATCATCTGGGGTCCAATGGCTTAGAATGATGCTTCACAACTTTGGTACCCCGAAATAGTGCATTCAAGCTCGAACAAAAGTTTCGCATCTTGTACGTGCTGAAGGTTAGTGAAATCATCCGAAACACTCCCAAACATCGTTTTGGGTCCAATGGACTAGAATGGATGCATCACAACTTTGGTACCCCGAAATAGTGCATTTAGGCCCAAAACATAACTTTTGCATCTTTTTACATGCTGAAGGTTAGCGAAATGCTCCGAAACACTCCCAAACATCATGTCGGGTCCAATGGACTAGAATGGATGCTTCACAACTTTGGTACACCGAAATAATGCATTTAGGCCCGAAACACAAGTTTTGCATCTATTTACCTTCTGAAGGTTAGCGAAATGCTCCGAAACACTCCCAAACATCATTTTGGGTCCAATGGACTAGAATGGATGTTTCACAACTTTGGTACCCCGAAATAGTGCAGTTAGGCCCGAAACACAAGTTTTGCATCTTTTTATGTGCTGAAGGTTAGTGAAATCATCCGAAACACTCACGAACATCATTTTGGGTCCAATGGACTAGAATGGATGCTTCACAACTTTGGTACCCCGAAATAGTGCATTCGGGCCCGAAATACGAGTTTTGCATCTTTTACGTGTCAACGGTTAGCAAAATGCTCCGAAGCAATCCCAAACATCATTTTGGGTCCAATGGACTAGAATGGATGCTTCACTACGTTAGTACCCCGAAATAGTGCAGTTAGGCCCAAAACACAAGTTTTGCATCTTTTTAGGTGTTGAAGGTTAGAGAAATGCTCCGAAACACTCCCAAACATCATTTTGGGTCCAATGGACTAGAATGAATGCTTCACAACTTTGGTACCCCGAAATAGTGCAGTTAGGCCCAAACCAAAACTTTTGCATCTTTTTACATGCTGAAGGTTAGTCAAATCATCCGAAACACTCGCAAACATCATTTTGGGTCCAATGGACTAGAATGGATGCTTCACAACTTTGGTGCAGTTAGGCCCGAAACACAAATTTTGCATCTTTTTACATGCTGAAGGTTAGTGAAATCGTCCGAAACACTCCCAAACATCGTTTTGGGTCCAATGGACTAGAATGGATGCATCACAACTTTGGTACCCCGAAATAGTGCATTTAGGCCCAAAACATAAGTTTTGCATTTTTTTACTTGCTGAAGGTTAGCGAAATGCTCCGAAACACTCCCAAACATCATGTCGGGTCCAATGGACTAGAATGGATGCTTCACAACTTTGGTACCCCGAAATAATGTATTTAGGCCCGAAACACAAGTTTTCCATCTATTTACCTTCTGAAGGTTAGCGAAATGCTCCGAAACACTCCCAAACATCATTTTGGGTCCAATGGACTAGAATGGATGTTTCACAACTTTGGTACCCTGAAATAGTGCAGTTAGGCCCGAAACACAAGTTTTGCATCTTTTTACGTGCTGAAGGTTAGTGAAATCATCTGAAACACTCACGAACATCATTTTGGGTCCAATGGACTAGAATGGATGCTTCACAACTTTGGTACCCCGAAATAGTGCATTCGGGCCCGAAATACGAGTTTTGCATCTTTTACGTGTCGATGGATAGCAAAATGCTCCGAAGCAATCCCAAACATCATTTTGGGTCTAATGGACTAGAATGGATGCTTCACTACGTTAGTACCCCGAAATAGTGCAGTTCGGCCCAAAACACAAGTTTTGCATCTTTTTAGGTGTTGAAGGTTAGAGAAATGCTCCGAAACACTCCCAAACATCATTTTGGGTGCAATGGACTAGAATGAATGCTTCACAACTTTGGTACCCCGAAATAGTGCAGTTAGGCCCAAACCAAAAGTTTTGCATCTTTTTACATGCTGAAGGTAAGTGAAATCATCCGAAACACTCGCAAACATCATTTTGGGTCCAATGGACTAGAATGGATGCTTCACAACTTTGGTACCCCGAAATAGTGCATTTAGGCCCAAAACACAAGTCTTGTATCTTTTTACATGCTGAAGGTTAGTGAAATTATCCAAAACACTCACAAACATCATCTGGGGTCCAATGGCTTAGAATGATGCTTCACAACTTTGGTACCCCGAAATAGTGCATTTAGGCCCAAAACACAAGTCTTGTATCTTTTTACATGCTGAAGGTTAGTGAAATTATCCAAAACACTCACAAACATCATCTGGGGTCCAATGGCTTAGAATGATGCTTCACAACTTTGGTACCCCGAAATAGTGCATTCAAGCTCGAACAAAAGTTTCGCATCTTGTACGTGCTGAAGGTTAGTGAAATCATCCGAAACACTCCCAAACATCGTTTTGGGTCCAATGGACTAGAATGGATGCATCACAACTTTGGTACCCCGAAATAGTGCATTTAGGCCCAAAACATAACTTTTGCATCTTTTTACATGCTGAAGGTTAGCGAAATGCTCCGAAACACTCCCAAACATCATGTCGGGTCCAATGGACTAGAATGGATGCTTCACAACTTTGGTACACCGAAATAATGCATTTAGGCCCGAAACACAAGTTTTGCATCTATTTACCTTCTGAAGGTTAGCGAAATGCTCCGAAACACTCCCAAACTTCATTTTGGGTCCAATGGACTAGAATGGATGTTTCACAACTTTGGTACCCCGAAATAGTGCAGTTAGGCCCGAAACACAAGTTTTGCATCTTTTTATGTGCTGAAGGTTAGTGAAATCATCCGAAACACTCACGAACATCATTTTGGGTCCAATGGACTAGAATGGATGCTTCACAACTTTGGTACCCCGAAATAGTGCATTCGGGCCCGAAATACGAGTTTTGCATCTTTTACGTGTCAACGGTTAGCAAAATGCTCCGAAGCAATCCCAAACATCATTTTGGGTCCAATGGACTAGAATGGATGCTTCACTACGTTAGTACCCCGAAATAGTGCTGTTAGGCCCAAAACACAAGTTTTGCATCTTTTTAGGTGTTGAAGGTTAGAGAAATGCTCCGAAACACTCCCAAACATCATTTTGGGTCCAATGGACTAGAATGAATGCTTCACAACTTTGGTACCCCGAAATAGTGCAGTTAGGCCCAAACCAAAAGTTTTGCATCTTTTTACATGCTGAAGGTTAGTCAAATCATCCGAAACACTCGCAAACATCATTTTGGGTCTAATGGTCTAGAATGGATGCTTCACAACTTTGGTACCCCGAAATAGTGCATTTAGGCCCAAAACACAAGTTTTGCATCTTTTTACGTGCTGAAAGTTAGTGAAATCATCCGAAACACTCACGAACATCATTTTGGGTCCAATGGACTAGAATGGATGCTTCACAACTTTGGTACCCCAAAATAGCACATTCGGGCCCGAAACACGAGTTTTTCATCTTTGACGTGCCGAGGGTTAGCGAAATGCTCCGAGACACTTCCAAACATCATTTTGGGTCCAACGAACTAGAATGGATGCTTCACAACTTTGGTACCCTAAAATAGTGCATTCAGGCCCGAAACACGAGTTTTTCATCTTTGATGTGCCGAGGGTTAGCGAAATGCTCCGAAACACTCCCAAACATCATTTTGGGTCCAATGGACTAGAATGGATGCTTCACAACTTTGGTACCCCGAAATAGTGCATTTAGGCCCAAAACACAAGTTTTGCATCTTTTTACATGCTGAAAGTTAGTGAAATCATCCGAAACACTCACGAACATCATTTTGGGTCCAATGGACTAGAATGGATGCTTCACAACTTTGGTACCCCACAATAGTACATTCGGGCCCGAAACATGAGTTTTTCATCTTTGACGTGCCGAGGGTTAGCGAAATGCTCCGAAACACTTCCAAACATCATTTTGGGTCCAATGAACTAGAATGGATGCTTCACAACTTTGGTACCCTAAAATAGTGCATTCAGGCCCGAAACACGAGTTTTTCATCTTTGACGTGCCGAGGGTTAGCGAAATGCTCCGAAACCCTCCCAAACATCATTTTGGGTCTAATGAACTAGAATGGATGCTTCACTACTTTGGTACCCCGAAGTAGTGCATTCGGGTCCGAAATACGAGTTTTGCATCTTTTACATGTCGAAGGTTAGCGAAATGCTCCGAAGCACTCCCAAATATCATTTTGGGTCCAATGGACTAGAATGGATGCTTCACAACGTTAGTACCCCGAAATAGTGCATTTAGGCCCAAAACACAAGTTTTGTATCTTTTTACATGCTGAAGGTTAGTGAAATTATCCAAAACACTCACAAACATCATCTGGGGTCCAATGGCTTAGAATGATGCTTCACAACTTTGGTACCCCGAAATAGTGCATTCAGGCTCGAACAAAAGTTTCGCATCTTGTACGTGCTGAAGGTTAGTGAAATCATCCGAAACACTCCCAAACATCGTTTTGGGTCCAATGGACTAGAATGGATGCATCACAACTTTGGTACCCCGAAATAGTGCATTTAGGCCCAAAACATAAGTTTTGCATCTTTTTACATGCTGAAGGTTAGCGAAATGCTCCGAAACACTCCCAAACATCATGTCGGGTCCAATGGACTAGAATGGATGCTTCATAACTTTGGTACACCGAAATAATGCATTTAGGCCCGAAACACAAGTTTTGCATCTATTTACCTTCTGAAGGTTAGCGAAATGCTCCGAAACACTCCCAAACATCATTTTGGGTCCAATGGACTAGAATGGATGTTTCACAACTTTGGTACCCCGAAATAGTGCAGTTAGGCCCGAAACACAAGTTTTGCATCTTTTTACGTGCTGAAGGTTAGTGAAATCATCCGAAACACTCACGAACATCATTTTGGGTCCAAAGGACTAGAATGGATGCTTCACAACTTTGGTACCCCGAAATAGTGCATTCGGGCCCGAAATACGAGTTTTGCATCTTTTACGTGTCAACGGTTAGCAAAATGCTCCGAAGCAATCCCAAATATCATTTTGGGTCCAATGGACTAGAATGGATGCTTCACTACGTTAGTACCCCGAAATAGTGCAGTTAGGCCCAAAACACAAGTTTTGCATCTTTTTAGGTGTTGAAGGTTAGAGAAATGCTCCGAAACACTCCCAAACATCATTTTGGGTCCAATGGACTAGAATGAATGCTTCACAACTTTGGTACCCCGAAATAGTGCAGTTAGGCCCAAACCAAAACTTTTGCATCTTTTTACATGCTGAAGGTTAGTCAAATCATCCGAAACACTCGCAAACATCATTTTGGGTCCAATGGACTAGAATGGATGCTTCACAACTTTGGTGCAGTTAGGCCCGAAACACAAATTTTGCATCTTTTTACATGCTGAAGGTTAGTGAAATCGTCCGAAACACTCCCAAACATCGTTTTGGGTCCAATGGACTAGAATGGATGCATCACAACTTTGGTACCCCGAAATAGTGCATTTAGGCCCAAAACATAAGTTTTGCATTTTTTTACTTGCTGAAGGTTAGCGAAATGCTCCGAAACACTCCCAAACATCATGTCGGGTCCAATGGACTAGAATGGATGCTTCACAACTTTGGTACCCCGAAATAATGTATTTAGGCCCGAAACACAAGTTTTCCATCTATTTACCTTCTGAAGGTTAGCGAAATGCTCCGAAACACTCCCAAACATCATTTTGGGTCCAATGGACTAGAATGGATGTTTCACAACTTTGGTACCCTGAAATAGTGCAGTTAGGCCCGAAACACAAGTTTTGCATCTTTCTATGTGCTGAAGGTTAGTGAAATCATCTGAAACACTCACGAACATCATTTTGGGTCCAATGGACTAGAATGGATGCTTCACAACTTTGGTACCCCGAAATAGTGCATTCGGGCCCGAAATACGAGTTTTGCATCTTTTACGTGTCGATGGATAGCAAAATGCTCCGAAGCAATCCCAAACATCATTTTGGGTCTAATGGACTAGAATGGATGCTTCACTACGTTAGTACCCCGAAATAGTGCAGTTCGGCCCAAAACACAAGTTTTGCATCTTTTTAGGTGTTGAAGGTTAGAGAAATGCTCCGAAACACTCCCAAACATCATTTTGGGTGCAATGGACTAGAATGAATGCTTCACAACTTTGGTACCCCGAAATAGTGCAGTTAGGCCCAAACCAAAAGTTTTGCATCTTTTTACATGCTGAAGGTTAGTGAAATCATCCGAAACACTCGCAAACATCATTTTGGGTCCAATGGACTAGAATGGATGCTTCACAACTTTGGTACCCCGAAATAGTGCATTTAGGCCCAAAACACAAGTTTTGCATCTTTTTACGTGCTGAAAGTTAGTGAAATCATCCGAAACACTCACGGACATCATTTTGGGTCCAATGGACTAGAATGGATGCTTCACAACTTTGGTACCCCAAAATAGTACATTCGGGCCCGAAACACGAGTTTTTCATCTTTGACGTGCCGAGGGTTAGCGAAATGCTTTGAAACACTTCCAAACATCATTTTGGGTCCAATGAACTAGAATGGATGCTTCACAACTTTGGTACCCTAAAATAGTGCATTCAGGCCCGAAACACGAGTTTTTATCTTTGACGTGCCGAGGGTTAGCGAAATGCTCCGAAACACTCCCAAACATCATTTTGGGTCCAATGGACTAGAATGGATGCTTCACAACTTTGGTACCCCGAAATAGTGCAGTTAGGCCCGAAACACAAGTTTTGCATCTTTTTACGTGCTGAAGGTTAGTGAAATCATCCGAAACACTCACGAACATCATTTTGGGTCTAATGGACTAGAAAGATGCTTCACAACTTTGGTACCCCGAAGTAGTGCATTCGGGTCCGAAATACGAGTTTTGCATCTTTTACTTGTCGAAGGTTAGCGAAATGCTCCGAAGCACTCCCAAATATCATTTTGGGTCCAATGGACTAGAATGGATGCTTCACAACATTAGTACCCCGAAATAGTGCATTTAGGCCCAAAACACAAGTTTTGTATCTTTTTACATGCTGAAGGTTAGTGAAATTATCCAAAACACTCACAAACATCATCTGGGGTCCAATGGCTTAGAATGATGCTTCACAACTTTGGTACCCCGAAATAGTGCATTCAGGCTCGAACAAAAGTTTCCCATCTTGTACGTGCTGAAGGTTAGTGAAATCATCCGAAACACTCCCAAACATCGTTTTGGGTCCAATGGACTAAAATGGATGCATCACAACTTTAGTACCCCGAAATAGTGCATTTAGGCCCAAAACATAAGTTTTGCATCTTTTTACATGCTGAAGGTTAGCGAAATGCTCCGAAACACTCCCAAACATCATGTCGGGTCCAATGGACTAGAATGGATGCTTCATAACTTTGGTACACCGAAATAATGCATTTAGGCCCGAAACACAAGTTTTGCATCTATTTACCTTCTGAAGGTTAGCGAAATGCTCTGAAACACTCCCAAACATCATTTTGGGTTCAATGGACTAGAATGGATGTTTCACAACTTTGGTACCCCGAAATAGTGCAGTTAGGCCCGAAACACAAGTTTTGCATCTTTTTACGTGCTGAAGGTTAGTGAAATCATCCGAAACACTCACGAACATCATTTTGGGTCCAATGGACTAGAATGGATGCTTCACAACTTTGGTACCTCGAAATAGTGCATTCGGGCCCGAAATACGAGTTTTGCATCTTTTACGTGTCCACGGTTAGCAAAATGCTCCGAAGCAATCCCAAACATCATTTTGGGTCCAATGGACTAGAATGGATGCTTCACTACGTTAGTACCCCGAAATAGTGCAGTTAGGCCCAAAACACATGTTTTGCATCTTTTTAGGTGTTGAAGGTTAGAGAAATGCTCCGAAACACTCCCAAACATCATTTTGGGTCCAATGGACTAGAATGAATGCTTCACAACTTTGGTACCCCGAAATAGTGCAGTTAGGCCCAAACCAAAAGTTTTGCATCTTTTTACATGCTGAAGGTTAGTCAAATCATCCGAAACACTCGCAAACATCATTTTGGGTCCAATGGACTAGAATGGATGCTTCACAACTTTGGTACCCCGAAATAGTGCATTTAGGCCCAAAACACAAGTTTTGCATCTTTTTACGTGCTGAAAGTTAGTGAAATCATCCGAAACACTCACGGACATCATTTTGGGTCCAATGGACTAGAATGGATGCTTCACAACTTTGGTACCCCAAAATAGTACATTCGGGCCCGAAACACGAGTTTTTCATCTTTGACGTGCCGAGGGTTAGCGAAATGCTCCGAAACACTTCCAAACATCATTTTGGGTCCAATGAACTAGAATGGATTCTTCACAACTTTGGTACCCTAAAATAGTGCATTCAGGCCCGAAACACGAGTTTTTCATCTTTGACGTGCCGAGGGTTAGCGAAATGCTCCGAAACACTCCCAAACATCATTTTGGGTCCAATGGACTAGAATGGATGCTTCACAACTTTGGTACCCCGAAATAGTGCAGTTAGGCCCGAAACACAAGTTTTGCATCTTTTTACGTGCTGAAGGTTAGTGAAACCATCCGAAACACTCACGAACATCATTTTGGTCTAATGGACTAGAAAGATGCTTCACAACTTTGGTACCCCGAAGTAGTGCATTCGGGTCCGAAATACGAGTTTTGCATCTTTTACTTGTCGAAGGTTAGCGAAATGCTCCGAAGCACTCCCAAATATCATTTTGGGTCCAATGGACTAGAATGGATGCTTCACAACATTAGTACCCCGAAATAGTGCATTTAGGCCCAAAACACAAGTTTTGTATCTTTTTACATGCTGAAGGTTAGTGAAATTATCCAAAACACTCACAAACATCATCTGGGGTCCAATGGCTTAGAATGATGCTTCACAACTTTGGTACCCCGAAATAGTGCATTCAGGCTCGAACAAAAGTTTCCCATCTTGTACGTGCTGAAGGTTAGTGAAATCATCCGAAACACTCCCAAACATCGTTTTGGGTCCAATGGACTAAAATGGATGCATCACAACTTTAGTACCCCGAAATAGTGCATTTAGGCCCAAAACATAAGTTTTGCATCTTTTTACATGCTGAAGGTTAGCGAAATGCTCCGAAACACTCCCAAACATCATGTCGGGTCTAATGGACTAGAATGGATGCTTCATAACTTTGGTACACCGAAATAATGCATTTAGGCCCGAAACACAAGTTTTGCATCTATTTACCTTCTGAAGGTTAGCGAAATGCTCTGAAACACTCCCAAACATCATTTTGGGTCCAATGGACTAGAATGGATGTTTCACAACTTTGGTACCCCGAAATAGTGCAGTTAGGCCCGAAACACAAGTTTTGCATCTTTTTACGTGCTGAAGGTTAGTGAAATCATCCGAAACACTCACGAACATCATTTTGGGTCCAATGGACTAGAATGGATGCTTCACAACTTTGGTACCTCGAAATAGTGCATTCGGGCCCGAAATACGAGTTTTGCATCTTTTACGTGTCGACGGTTAGCAAAATGCTCCGAAGCAATCCCAAACATCATTTTGGGTCCAATGGACTAGAATGGATGCTTCACTACGTTAGTACCCCGAAATAGTGCAGTTAGGCCCAAAACACATGTTTTGCATCTTTTTAGGTGTTGAAGGTTAGAGAAATGCTCCGAAACACTCCCAAACATCATTTTGGGTCCAATGGACTAGAATGAATGCTTCACAACTTTGGTACCCCGAAATAGTGCAGTTAGGCCCAAACCAAAAGTTTTGCATCTTTTTACATGCTGAAGGTTAGTCAAATCATCCGAAACACTCGCAAACATCATTTTGGGTCCAATGGACTAGAATGGATGCTTCACAACTTTGGTACCCCGAAATAGTGCATTTAGGCCCAAAACACAAGTTTTGCATCTTTTTACGTGCTGAAAGTTAGTGAAATCATCCGAAACACTCACGGACATCATTTTGGGTCCAATGGACTAGAATGGATGCTTCACAACTTTGGTACCCCAAAATAGTACATTCGGGCCCGAAACACGAGTTTTTCATCTTTGACGTGCCGAGGGTTAGCGAAATGCTCCGAAACACTTCCAAACATCATTTTGGGTCCAATGAACTAGAATGGATTCTTCACAACTTTGGTACCCTAAAATAGTGCATTCAGGCCCGAAACACGAGTTTTTCATCTTTGACGTGCCGAGGGTTAGCGAAATGCTCCGAAACACTCCCAAACATCATTTTGGGTCCAATGGACTAGAATGGATGCTTCACAACTTTGGTACCCCGAAATAGTGCAGTTAGGCCCGAAACACAAGTTTTGCATCTTTTTACGTGCTGAAGGTTAGTGAAACCATCCGAAACACTCACGAACATCATTTTGGTCTAATGGACTAGAAAGATGCTTCACAACTTTGGTACCCCGAAGTAGTGCATTCGGGTCCGAAATACGAGTTTTGCATCTTTTACTTGTCGAAGGTTAGCGAAATGCTCCGAAGCACTCCCAAATATCATTTTGGGTCCAATGGACTAGAATGGATGCTTCACAACATTAGTACCCCGAAATAGTGCATTTAGGCCCAAAACACAAGTTTTGTATCTTTTTACATGCTGAAGGTTAGTGAAATTATCCAAAACACTCACAAACATCATCTGGGGTCCAATGGCTTAGAATGATGCTTCACAACTTTGGTACCCCGAAATAGTGCATTCAGGCTCGAACAAAAGTTTCCCATCTTGTACGTGCTGAAGGTTAGTGAAATCATCCGAAACACTCCCAAACATCGTTTTGGGTCCAATGGACTAAAATGGATGCATCACAACTTTAGTACCCCGAAATAGTGCATTTAGGCCCAAAACATAAGTTTTGCATCTTTTTACATGCTGAAGGTTAGCGAAATGCTCCGAAACACTCCCAAACATCATGTCGGGTCCAATGGACTAGAATGGATGCTTCATAACTTTGGTACACCGAAATAATGCATTTAGGCCCGAAACACAAGTTTTGCATCTATTTACCTTCTGAAGGTTAGCGAAATGCTCTGAAACACTCCCAAACATCATTTTGGGTCCAATGGACTAGAATGGATGTTTCACAACTTTGGTACCCCGAAATAGTGCAGTTAGGCCCGAAACACAAGTTTTGCATCTTTTTACGTGCTGAAGGTTAGTGAAATCATCCGAAACACTCACGAACATCATTTTGGGTCCAATGGACTAGAATGGATGCTTCACAACTTTGGTACCTCGAAATAGTGCATTCGGGCCCGAAATACGAGTTTTGCATCTTTTACGTGTCGACGGTTAGCAAAATGCTCCGAAGCAATCCCAAACATCATTTTGGGTCCAATGGACTAGAATGGATGCTTCACTACGTTAGTACCCCGAAATAGTGCAGTTAGGCCCAAAACACATGTTTTGCATCTTTTTAGGTGTTGAAGGTTAGAGAAATGCTCCGAAACACTCCCAAACATCATTTTGGGTCCAATGGACTAGAATGAATGCTTCACAACTTTGGTACCCCGAAATAGTGCAGTTAGGCCCAAACCAAAAGTTTTGCATCTTTTTACATGCTGAAGGTTAGTCAAATCATCCGAAACACTCGCAAACATCATTTTGGGTCCAATGGACTCGAATGGATGCTTCACAACTTTGGTACCCCGAAATAGTTCATTTAGGCCCAAAACACAAGTTTTGCATCTTTTTACGTGCTGAAAGTTAGTGAAATCATCCGAAACACTCACGAACATCATTTTGGGTCCAATGGACTAGAATGGATGCTTCACAACTTTGGTACCCCAAAATAGTACATTCGGGCCCGAAACACGAGTTTTTCATCTTTGACGTGCCGAGGGTTAGCGAAATGCTCCAAAACACTTCCAAACATCATTTTGGGTCCAATGAACTAGAATGGATGCTTCACAACTTTGGTACCCTAAAATAGTGCATTCAGGCCCGAAACACGAGTTTTTCATCTTTGACGTGCCGAGGATTAGCGAAATGCTCCAAAACACTCCCAAACATCATTTTGGGTCCAACGGACTAGAATGGATGCTTCACAACTTTGGTACCCCGAAATAGTGCATTTAGGCCCAAAACACTAGTTTTGCATCTTTTTACGTGCTGAAAGTTAGTGACATCATCCGAAACACTCACGAACATCATTTTGGGTCCAATGGACTAGAATGGATGCTTCACAACTTTGGTACCCCAAAATAGTACATTCGGGCCCGAAACACGAGTTTTTCATCTTTGACGTGCCGAGGGTTAGCGAAATGCTCCGAAACACTTCCAAACATCATTTTGGGTCCAATGAACTAGAATGGATTCTTCACAACTTTCGTACCCTAAAATAGTGCATTCAGGCCCGAAACACGAGTTTTTCATCTTTGACGTGCCGAGGGTTAGCGAAATGCTCCGAAACACTCCCAAACATCATTTTGGGTCCAATGGACTAGAATGGATGCTTCACAACATTGGTACCCCGAAATAGTGCATTTAGGCCCAAAACACAAGTTTTGCATCTTATTACGTGCTGAAAGTTAGTGAAATCATCCGAAACACTCACGAACATCATTTTGGGTCCAATGGACTAGAATGGATGCTCCACAACTTTGGTACCCCACAATAGTACATTCGGGCCCGAAACACGAGTTTTTCATCTTTGACGTGCCGAGGGTTAGCGATATGCTCCGAAACACTTCCAAACATCATTTTGGGTCCAATGAACTAGAATGGATGCTTTTCAACTTTGGTACCCTAAAATAGTGCATTCAGGCCCGAAACACGAGTTTTTCATCTTTGACGTGCCGAGGTTTAGCGAAATGCTCCGAAACACTCCCAAACATCATTTTGCGTCCAATGGACTAGAATGGATGCTTCATAACTTTGGTACCCCGAAATAGTGCAGTTAGGCCCGAAACACAAGTTTTGCATCTTTTTACGTGCTGAAGGTTAGTGAAATCATCCGAAACACTCACGAACATCATTTTGGGTCTAATGGACTAGAATGGATGCTTCACAACTTTGGTACCCCGAAGTAGTGCATTCGGGTCCGAAATACGAGTTTTGCATCTTTTACATGTCGAAGGTTAGCGAAGTGCTCCGAAGCACTCCCAAATATCATTTTGTGTCCAATGGACTAGAATGGATGCTTCACAACGTTAGTACCCCGAAATAGTGCATTTAGGCCCAAAACACAAGTTTTTTATCTTTTTACATGCTGAAGGTTAGTGAAATTATTCAAAACACTCACAAACATCATCTGGGGTCCAATGGCTTAGAATGATGCTTCACAACTTTGGTACCCCGAAATAGTGCATTCAGGCTCGAACAAAAGTTTCGCATCTTGTACGTGCTGAAGGTTAGTGAAATCATCCGAAACACTCCCAAACATCGTTTTGGGTCCAATGGACTAGAATGGATGCATCACAACTTTGGTACCCCGAAATAGTGCATTTAGGCCCAAAACATAAGTTTTGCATTTTTTTACATGCTGAAGGTTAGCGAAATGCTCCGAAACACTCCCAAACGTCATGTCGGGTCCAATGGACTAGAATGGATGCTTCACAACTTTGGTACCCCGAAATAATGCATTTAGGCCCGAAACACAAGTTTTCCATCTATTTACCTTCTGAAGGTTAGCGAATTGCTCCGAAACACTCCCAAACATCATTTTGGGTCCAATGGACTAGAATGGATGTTTCAAAACTTTGGTACCCCGAAATAGTGCAGTTAGGCCCGAATCACAAGTTTTGCAGCTTTTTACGTGCTGAAGGTTAGTGAAATCATCCGAAACACTCACGAACATCATTTTGGGTCCAATGGACTAGAATGGATGCTTCACAACTTTGGTACCCCGAAATAGTGCATTCGGGCCGAAATACGAGTTTTGCATCTTTTACGTGTCGACGGTTAGCAAAATGCTCCGAAGCAATCCCAAACATCATTTTGGGTCCAATGGACTAGAATGGATGCTTCACTACGTTAGTACCCCGAAATAGTGCAGTTAGGCCCAAAACACAAGTTTTGCATCTTTTTAGGTGTTGAAGGTTAGAGAAATGCTCCGAAACACTCCCAAACATCATTTTGGGTCCAATGGACTAGAATGAATGCTTCGAAACTTTGGTACCCCGAAATACTGCAGTTAGGCCCAAACCAAAAGTTTTGCATCTTTTTACATGCTGAAGGTTAGTCAAATCATCCGAAACACTCGCAAACATCATTTTGGGTCCAAAGGACTAGAATGGATGCTTCACAACTTTGGTACCCCGAAATAGTGCATTTAGGCCCAAAACACAAGTTTTGCATCTTTTTACGTGCTGAAAGTTAGTGAAATCATCCGAAACACTCACGAACATCATTTTGGGTCCAATGGACTAGAATGGATGCTTCACAACTTTGGTACCCCAAAATAGTACATTCGGGCCTGAAACACGAGTTTTTCATCTTTGACATGCCGAGGGTTAGCGAAATGCTCCGAAACACTTCCAAACATCATTTTGGGTCCAATGAACTAGAATGGATGCTTCACAACTTTGGTACCCTAAAATAGTGCATTCAGGCCCGAAACACGAGTTTTTCATCTTTGACGTGCCGAGGGTTAGCGATATGCTCCGAAACACTCCCAAATATCATTTTGGGTCCAATGGACTAGAATGGATGCTTCACAACTTTGGTACCCCGAAATAGTGCATTTAGGCCCAAAACACAAGTTTTGCATCTTTTTACGTGCTGAACGTTAGTGAAATCATCCGAAACACGCACGAACATCATTTTGGGTCCAATGGACTAGAATGGATGCTTCACAACTTTGGTACCCCGAAATAGTACATTCGGGCCCGAAACAAGAGTTTTTCATCTTTGACGTGCCGAGGGTTAGCGAAATGCTCCGAAACACTTCCAAACATCATTTTGGGTCCAATGAACTAGAATGGATGCTTCACAACTTTGGTACCCTAAAATAGTGCATTCAGGCCCCAAACACGAGTTTTTCATCTTTGACGTGCCGAGGGTTAGCGAAATGCTCCGAAACACTCCCAAACATCATTTTGGGTCCAATGGACTAGAATGGATGCTTCACAACTTTGGTACCCCGAAATAGTGCAGTTAGGCCCGAAACACAAGTTTTGCATCTTTTTATGTGCTGAAGGTTAGTGAAATCATCTGAAACACTCACGAACATGATTTTGGGTCTAATGGACTAGAATGGATGCTTCACAACTTTGGTACCCCGAAGTAGTGCATTCGGGTCCGAAATACGAGTTTTGCATCTTTTACATGTCGAAGGTTAGCGAAATGCTCCGAAGCACTCCCAAATATCATTTTGGGTCCAATGGACTAGAATGGATGCTTCACAACGTTAGTACCCCGAAATAGTGCATTTAGGCCCAAAACACAAGTTTTGTATCTTTTTACATGCTGAAGGTTAGTGAAATTATCCCAAACACTCACAAACATCATCTGGGGTCTAATGGCTTAGAATGATGCTTCACAACTTTGGTACCCCGAAATAGTGCATTCAGGCTCGAACAAAAGTTTCGCATCTTGTACGTGCTGAAGGTTAGTGAAATCATCCGAAACACTCCCAAACATCGTTTTGGGTCCAATGGACTAGAATGGATGCATCACAACTTTGGTACCCCGAAATAGTGCATTTAGGCCCAAAACATAAGTTTTGCATTTTTTTACATGCTGAAGGTTAGCGAAATGCTCCGAAACACTCCCAAACATCATGTCGGGTCCAATGGACTAGAATGGATATAAGCTTCACAACTTTGGTACCCCGAAATAATGCATTTAGGCCCGAAACACAAGTTTTGCATCTATTTACCTTCTGAAGGTTAGCGAAATGCTCCGAAACACTCCCAAACATCATTTTGGGTCCAATGGACTAGAATGGATGTTTCACAACTTTGGTACCCCGAAATAGTGTAGTTAGGCCCGAAACACAAGTTTTGCATCTTTTTACGTGCTGGAGGTTAGTGAAATCATCCGAAAAACTCACGGACATCATTTTGGGTCCAATGGACTAGAATGGATTCTTCACAACTTTGGTACCCCGAAATAGTGCATTCGGGCCCGAAATACGAGTTTTGCATCTTTTACGTGTCCACGGTTAGCGAAATGCTCCGAAGCAATCCCAAACATCATTTTGGGTCCAATGGACTAGAATGGATGCTTCACTACGTTAGTACCCCGAAATAGTGCATTTAGGCCCAAAACACAAGTTTTGCATCTTTTTAGGTGTTGAAGGTTAGCGAAATGCTCCGAAACACTCCCAAACATCATTTTGGGTCCAATGGCCTAGAATGAATGCTTCACAACTTTGGTACCCCGAAATAGTGCAGTTAGGCCCAAACCAAAAGTTTTGCATCTTTTTACATGCTGAAGGTTAGTGAAATCATCCGAAACACTCGCAAACATCATTTTGGGTCCAATGGACTAGAATGGATGATTCACAACTTTGGTACCCCGAAATAGTGCATTTAGGCCCAAAACACAAGTTTTGCATCTTTTTACGTGCTGAAAGTTAGTGAAATCATCCGAAACACTCAAGAACATCATTTTGGGTCCAATGGACTAGAATGGATGCTTCACAACTTTGGTACCTCAAAATAGTACATTCGGGCCCGAAATACGAGTTTTGCATCTTTTATGTGTCGAAGGTTAGCGAAATGCTCCGAAACACTCCCAAACATAATTTTGGGTCCAATGGACTAGAATGGATGCTTCACAACGTTTGTACCCCGAAATAGTGCATTTAGGCCCAAAACACAAGTTTTGCATCTTTTTAGGTGCTGAAGGTTAGCGAAATGCTCCGAAACACTCCCAAACATCATTCTGGGTCCAATGGGCTAGAATGAATGCTTCACAACTTTGGTACCCCGAAATTGTGCAGTTAGGCCCGAAACACAAGTTTTGCATCTTTTTACGTGCTGAAGGTTAGTGAAATCATCCGAAACACTCACGAACATCATTTTGGGTCCAGTGGACTAGAATGGATGCTTCACAACTTTGGTACCCCGAAGTAGTGCATTCGGGCCCGAAATACGAGTTTTGCATCTTTTACAAGTCGAATGTTAGCGAAATTTTCCGAAGCACTCCCAAATATCATTTTGGGTCCAATGGACTAGAATGAATGCTTCACAACGTTAGTACCCCGAAATAGTGCATTTAGGCCCAAAACACAAGTTTTGCATCTTTTACGTCCTGAATGTTAGTGAAATCATCCGGAACACTAGCAAACATCATTTTGGGTCCAATGGACTAGAATGGATGCTTCACAACTTTGGTACCCCGAAATAGTGCATTTAGGCCCAAAACATAAGTTTTGCATCTTTTTACATGCTGAAGGTTAGCGAAATGCCCGAAACACTCCCAAACATCTTTTTGGGTCCAATAGACTAGAATGGATGCTTCACAACTTTGGTACCCCGAATTAATGCATTTAGGCCCGAAACACAAGTTTTGCATCTTTTTACGTGTTGAAGGTTAGCGAAATGCTCCGAAACACTACCAAACATCATTTTGGGTCCAATGGACTAGAATGGATGCTTCACAACTTTGGTACCCCGAAATAATGCATTTAGGCCCGAAACACAAGTTTTGCATCTTTTTACGTGTTGAAGGTTAGCGAAATGCTCCGAAACACTACCAAACATCATTTTGGGTCCAATGGACTAGAATGGATGCTTCGCAACTTTGGTACCCCGAAATAGTCCATTCGGGCCCGAAATACGAGGTTTGCATCTTTTACGTGTCGAAGGTTAGCGAAATGCTCCAAACCACTCCCAAACATCATTTTGGGTCCAATGGACTAGAATGGATGCTTCACAACTTTGGTACCCCGAAATAGTGCATTCGGGCCCGAAATACGAGTTTTGCATCTTTTACGTGTCGACGGTTAGCGAAATGCTCCGAAGCAATCCCAAACATCATTTTGGGTCCAATGGACTAGAATGGATGCTTCACTACGTTAGTACCCCGAAATAGTGCATTTAGGCCCAAAACACAAGTTTTGCATCTTTTTAGGTGTTGAAGGTTAGCGAAATGCACCGAAACACTCCCAAACATCATTTTGGGTCCAATGGACTAGAATGAATGCTTCACAACTTTGGTACCCCGAAATAGTGCAGTTAGGCCCAAACCAAAAGTTTTGCATCTTTTTACATGATGAAGGTTAGTGAAATCATCCGAAACACTCGCAAACATCATTTTGGGTCCAATGGACTAGAATGGATGCTTCACAACTTTGGTACCCCGAAATAGTGCATTTAGGCCAAAAACACAAGTTTTGCATCTTTTTACGTGCTGAAAGTTAGTGAAATCATCCGAAACACTCAAGAACATCATTTTGGGTCCAATGGACTAGAATGGATGCTTCACAACTTTGGTACCCCGAAATAATGCATTTAGGCCCGAAACACAAGTTTTGCATCTTTTTACGTGTTGAAGGTTAGCGAAATGCTCCGAAACACTCCCAAACATCATTTTGGGTCCAATGGACTAGAATGGATGCTTCGCAACTTTGGTACCCCGAAATAGTCCATTCGGGCCCGAAATACGAGGTTTGCATCTTTTACGTGTCGAAGGTTAGCGAAATGCTCCAAAGCACTCCCAAACATCATTTCGGGTCCAATGGACTAGAATGGATGCTTCACAACTTTGGTACCCCAAAACAATACATTCGGGCCCGAAATACGAGTTTTGCATCTTTTATGTGTCGAAGGTTAGCGAAATGCTCCGAAACACTCCCAAACATAATTTTGGGTCCAATGGACTAGAATGGATGCTTCACAACGTTAGTACCCCGAAATAGTGCATTTAGGCCCAAAACACAAGTTTTGCATCTTTTTAGGTGATGAAGATTAGCGAAATGCTCCGAAACACTCCCAAACATCATTTTGGGTCCAATGGACTAGAATTAATGCTTCACAACTTTGGTACCCCGAAATTGTGCAGTTAGGCCCGAAACACAAATTTTGCATCTTTTTACGTGCTGAAGGTTAGTGAAATCATCCGAAACACTCACGAACATCATTTTGGGTCTAGTGGACTAGAATGGATGCTTCACAACTTTGGTACCCCGAAGTAGTGCATTCAGGCCCGAAATACGAGTTTTGCATCTTTTACATGTCGAATGTTAGCGAAATGCTCCGAAGCACTCCCAAATATCATTTTGGGTCCAATGGACTAGAATGAATGCTTCACAACGTTAGTACCCCGAAATAGTGCATTTAGGCCCAAAACACAAGTTTTGCATCTTTTACGTGCTGAAATGTTAGTGAAATCATCCGGAACACTAGCAAACATCATTTTGGGTCCAATGGACTAGAATGGATGCTTCACAACTCTGGTACCCCGAAATAGTGCATTTAGGCCCAAAACATAAGTTTTGCATCTTTTTACATGCTGAAGGTTAGCGAAATGCCCGAAACACTCCCAAACATCTTTTTGGGTCCAATGGACTAGAATGGATGCTTCACAACTTTGGTACCCCGAATTAATGCATTTAGGCCCGAAACACAAGTTTTGCATCTTTTTACGTGCTGAAGGTTAGCGAAATGCTCCGAAACACTACCAAACATCATTTTGGGTCCAATGGACTAGAATGGATGCTTCACAACTTTGGTACCCCGAAATAATGCATTTAGTCCCGAAACACAAGTTTTGCATCTTTTTACGTGTTGAAGGTTAGCGAAATGCTCCGAAACACTCTCAAACATCATTTTGGGTCCAATGGACTAGAATGGATGCATCGCAACTTTGGTACCCCGAAATAGTCCATTCGGGCCCGAAATACGAGGTTTGCATCTTTTACGTGTCGAAGGTTAGCGAAATGCTCCAAAGCACTCCCAAACATCATTTTGGGTCCAATGGACTAGAATGGATGCTTCACAACTTTGGTACCCCAAAACAATACATTCGGGCCCGAAATACGAGTTTTGCATCTTTTACGTGTCGAAGGTTAGCGAAATGCTCCAAAGCACTCCCAAACATCATTTTGGGTCCAATGGACTAGAATGGATGCTTCACAACGTTAGTACCCCGAAATAGTGCATTTAGGCCCAAAACACAAGTTTTGTATCTTTTTACATGCTGAAGGTTAGTGAAATTATCCAAAACACTCGCAAACATCATTTTGGGTCCAATGAATTAGAATGATGCGTCACAACTTTGGTACCCCGAAATAGTGCATTCAGGCTCGAACACAAGTTTTGCATCTTGTACGTGCTGAAGTTTAGTGAAATCATCCGAAACACTTCCAAACATCATTTTAGGTCCAATGGACTAGAATGGATGCTTCACAACTTTGGTACCCCGAAATAGTGCATTTAGGCCCAAAACATAAGTTTTGCATCTTTTTACATGCTGAAGGTTAGCGAAATGCTCCGAAACACTCCCAAACATCATTTTGGGTCCAATGGACTAGAATGGATTCTTCACAACTTGGTGCCCCGAAATAATGCATTTAGGCCCGGAACACAAGTTTTGCATCTTTTTACGTGCTGAAGGTTAGCGAAATGCTCCAAAATACTCCCAAACATCATTTTGGGTCCAATGGACTAGAATGGATGCTTCACAACTTTGGTACCCCGAAATAGTGCAGTTAGGCCCGAAACACAAGTTTTGCATCTTTTTACGTGCTGAAGGTTAGTGAAATCATCCAAAACACTGACGAACATCATTTTGGGTCCAATGGACTAGAATGGATGCTTCACAACTTTGGTACCCCGAAATAGTGCATTCGGGCCCGCAATACGAGTTTTGCATCTTTTACGTGTCGACGGTTAGCGAAATGCTCCGAAGCAATCCCAAACATCATTTTGGGTCCAATGGACTAGAATGGATGCTTCACTACGTTAGTACCCCGAAATAGTGCATTTAGGCCCAAAACACAAGTTTTGCATCTTTTTAGGTGTTGAAGGTTAGTGAAATGCTCCGTAACACTCCCAAACATCATTTTGGGTCCAATGGACTAGAATGAATGCTTCACAACTTTGGTACCCCGAAATAGTGCAGTTAGGCCCAAACCAAAAGTTTTGCATCATTTTACATGCTGAAGGTTAGTGAAATCATCCGAAACACTCGCAAACATCATTTTGGGTCCAATGGACTAGAATGGTTGCTTCACAACTTTGGTACCCCGAAATAGTGCATTTAGGCCTAAAACACAAGTTTTGCATCTTTTTCCGTGCTGAAAGTTAATGAAATCATCCGAAACACGCACGAACATCATTTTGGGTCCAATGGACTAGAATGGATGCTTCACAACTTTGGTACCCCAAAATAGTACATTCGGGCCCGAAATACGAGTTTTGCATCTTTTATGTGTCGAAGGTTAGCGAAATGCTCCGAAACACTCCCAAACATAATTTTGGGTCCAATGGACTAGAATGGATGCTTCACAACGTTAGTACCCCAAAATAGTGCAGTTAGGCCCAAAACAAAAGTTTTGCATCTTTTTAGGTGCTGAATGTTAGCGATATGCTCCGAAACACTACCAAACATCATTTTGGGTCCAATGGACTAGAATGGATGCTTCACAACTTTGGTACCCCGAAATAATGCATTTAGGTCCGAAACACAAGTTTTGCATCTTTTTACGTGTTGAAGGTTAGCGAAATGCTCTGAAACACTCTCAAACATCATTTTGGGTCCAATGGACTAGAATGGATGCTTCGCAACTTTGGTACCCCGAAATAGTCCATTCGGGCCCGAAATACGGGGTTTGCATCTTTTACGTGTCGAAGGTTAGCGAAATGCTCCAAAGCACTCCCAAACATCATTTTGGGTCCAATGGACTAGAATGGATGCTTCACAACGTTAGTACCCCGAAATAGTGCATTTAGGCCCAAAACACAAGTTTTGTATCTTTTTACATGCTGAAGGTTAGTGAAATTATCCAAAACACCCGCAAACATCATTTTGGGTCCAATGAATTAGAATGATGCGTCACAACTTTGGTACCCCGAAATAGTGCATTCAGGCTCGAACACAAGTTTTGCATCTTGTACGTGCTGAAGTTTAGTGAAATCATCCGAAACACTACCAAACATCATTTTAGGTCCAATGGACTAGAATGGATGCTTCACAACTTTGGTACCCCGAAATAGTGCATTTAGGCCCAAAACATAAGTTTTGCATCTTTTTACATGCTGAAGGTTAGCGAAATGCTCCGAAACACTCCCAAACATCATTTTGGGTCCAATGGACTAGAATGGATGCTTCACAACTTGGTGCCCCGAAATAATGCATTTAGGCCCGGAACACAAGTTTTGCATCTTTTTACGTGCTGAAGGTTAGCGAAATGCTCCAAAATACTCCCAAACATCATTTTGGGTCCAATGGACTAGAATGGATGCTTCACAACTTTGGTACCCCGAAATAATGCAGTTAGGCCCGAAACACAAGTTTTGCATCTTTTTACGTGCTGAAGGTTAGTGAAATCATCCAAAACACTGACGAACATCATTTTGGGTCCAATGGACCAGAATGGATGCTTCACAACTTTGGTACCCCGAAATAGTGCATTCGGGCCCGCAATACGAGTTTTGCATCTTTTACGTGTCGACGGTTAGCGAAATGCTCCGAAGCAGTCCCAAACATCATTTTGGGTCCAATGGACTAGAATGGATGCTTCACTACGTTAGTACCCCGAAATAGTGCATTTAGGCCCAAAACACAAGTTTTGCATCTTTTTAGGTGTTGAAGGTTAGTGAAATGCTCCGTAACACTCCCAAACATAACTTTTGGGTCCAATGGACTAGAATGAATGCTTCACAACTTTGGTACCCCGAAATAGTGCAGTTAGGCCCAAACCAAAAGTTTTGCATCATTTTACATGCTGAAGGTTAGTGAAATCATCCGAAACACTCGCAAACATCATTTTGGGTCCAATGGACTAGAATGGTTGCTTCACAACTTTGGTACCCCGAAATAGTGCATTTAGGCCTAAAACACAAGTTTTGCATCTTTTTCCGTGCTGAAAGTTAGTGAAATCATCCGAAACACGCACGAACATCATTTTGGGTCCAATGGACTAGAATGGATGCTTCACAACTTTGGTACCCCAAAATAGTACATTCGGGCCCGAAATACGAGTTTTGCATCTTTTATGTGTCGACGGTTAGCGAAATGCTCCGAAACACTCCCAAACATAATTTTGGGTCCAATGGACTAGAATGGATGCTTCACAACGTTAGTACCCCGAAATAGTGCAGTTAGGCCCAAAACACAAGTTTTGCATCTTTTTAGGTGCTGAAGGTTCGCGAAATGCTCCGAAACACTCCCAAACATCATTTTGGGTCCAATGGACTAGAATGAATGCTTCACAACTTTGGTACCCCGAAATTGTGTAGTTAGGCCCGAAACACAAGTTTTGCATCTTTTTACGTGTTGAAGGTTAGTGAAATCATCTGAAACACTCACGAACATCATTTTGGGTCTAATGGACAAGAATGGATGCTTCACAACTTTGGTACCCCGAAGTAGTGCATTCGGGCCGTAAATACGAGTTTTGCATCTTTTACATGTCGAAGGTTAGCGAAATGCTCCGAAGCACTCCCAAATATCATTTTGGGTCCAATGGACTAGAATGAATGCTTCACAACGTTAGTACCCCGAAATAGTGCATTTAGGCCCAAAACACAAGTTTTGCATCTTTTACGTGCTGAATGTTAGTGAAATCATCCGGAACACTAGCAAACATCATTTTGGGTCCAATGGACTAGAATGGATGCTTCACAACTTTGGTACCTCGAAATAGTGCATTTAGGCCGAAAACATAAGTTTTGCATCTTTTTACATGCTGAAGGTTAGCGAAATGCCCGAAAGACTCCCAAACATCTTTTTGGGTCCAATGGACTAGAATGGATGCTTCACAACTTTGGTACCTCGAATTAATGCATTTAGGCCCGAAACACAAGTTTTGCATCTTTTTACGTGCTGAAGGTTAGCGAAATGCTCCGAAACACTACCAAACATCATTTTGGGTCCAATGGACTAGAATGGACGCTTCACAACTTTGGTACCCCAAAATAATGCATTTAGGCCCGAAACACAAGTTTTGCATCTTTTTACATGCTGAAGGTTAGCGAAATGCTCCGAAACACTCCCAAACATCATTTTGGGTCCAATGGACTAGAATGGATGATTCGCAACTTTGGTACCCCGAAATAGTGCATTCGGGCCCGAAATACGAGGTTTGCATCTTTTACGTGTCGAAGGTTAGCGAAATGCTCCAAAGCACTCCCAAACATCATTTTGGGTCCAATGGACTAGAATGGATGCTTCACAACGTTAGTACCACGAAATAGCGCATTTAGGCCCAAAACACAAGTTTTGTATCTTTTTACATGCTGAAGGTTAGTGAAATTATCCAAAACACTCGCAAACATCATTTTGGGTCCAATGAATTAGAATGATGCTTCACAACTTTGGTACCCCGAAATAGTGCATTCAGGCTCGAACACAAGTTTTGCATCTTGTACGTGCTGAAGGTTAATGAAATCATCTGAAACACTTCCAAACATCATTTTAGGTCCAATGGACTAGAATGGATGCTTCACAACTTTGGTACCCCGAAATAGTGCATTTAGGCCCAAAACATAAGTTTTGCATCTTTTTACATGCTGAAGGTTAGCGAAATGCTCTGAAACACTCCCAAACATCATTTTGGGTCCAATGGACTAGAATGGATGCTTCACAACTTGGTGCTGTCGTATGGACCTCCCTGGGCCCACCACCTCGGTGGGTACCAGGACCGACTACTCGGTGGGCCACTGGGACTACCCGACTTGCGCTGCATGGCACCTGCTGGCGTGAAGCACAAGGACTACAGAGGAGAAGTATTCGGGTAGGAAGCTGTACATGTCCTGCACTGTATAGAGGACTCCTAGACGTACTCGACTAGTACTCTCTCCCTGAACCGACTTGTAACCCTGCCTCCCGGACTATATAAGGCGAGGCAGGGACCCCTCCTCTAGGACCTAATCTCACGGCTTGTGATTGCACCATCTTGTAATCGCACCCAATCAATCTAGAGGTACACAGCATACAAGACGTAGGGTATTACGCACCTCGCAGCCCGAACCTGTCTAAATTGTGTGCCATGTGTCTCTTCCTTCGAGTTACCGATCTCGGCGAGGCCACATTTATCTACTTCGGGTACTCCCCTTAGTAGGTTGCCGGTCTAAAACACCGACAGCTGGCGCGCCAGGTAGGGGCTCTCGCCCGAGATCGCATGGCGAACTCGACTGCTTCCATCTACATCAAGCCAACCGTCGCCTTCAACCGTGGCGACACCTTCGTCTTCGGCGCCTGGGTCTGCACTGCTGACGGCACTGGGTCCTTCCAACGCCGCCTCACCATGCCGCCCAACCCGGAGACCGGCTTCGTGACGCTTCCTGAAGTAGTCACAGGCGAACTCGCCGGCAAGTTCGGTGAAATTTTGCTCTTCAACAAACACGCCGACTTCGAGCTCGGGTCCGCCGCCAACTCGAACTCGACGTCTCCGTGGGCCGTCGTGTGCGAGCCGGCCACTCAGCCATCGCACGCGCAGGCCCCCACAACCCGCCGGGCCGGCAAGGAACCCGTACCCGAGTACAACTCGGACTCCGACACCGCCCCCGGCTACGCCTCAGACTCCAACCCCCTCTCCGGCTTCTACTCGGATCCCGCTTACGAGTTCGACTTCAGGTCGGACCCTGAGGAGCCCGAGTCCGAGGACAACTCTACAGAGCTACCCCTGTCAGGCCCGGCTGCCGGCTTGGTTATAACATCCACGCCCGCCGGAAGATTTGTCTACTGGTCGGACCGCAAGCCCGCAGACTTGACAGGAGGCAACTCACGCTGCATCTCCTACCTCGACTCACTTCCCTTCCAGGAGGGAACACCACTCGCTCCAGCTGGGGAGAACACTCCCACAGAGGTAGCCTCCAGTGACTCCAGCCTTGGCTCTCCCGATCGACATGTCTACATGACCACCGACACGCCAGGAACATCAGGCACAGTGCCTGACCAGTACATGGAAGATATCTCCGCGGACGAGTTGTCCGCCGACGCGCCCGCCGACGAGACCGCCACTAACAGAGACGCCAGACGTGAACGCAACAGAAAGCGTAGCGAACGGCGCCATCGTCTTCGCGACTCCTTTCCCATCCGCAACCTCGCAGAAGCACTTGACCAAGTCGAGAGCCGGGTACACACTACCCCAGAGCAATGCCTGATGTCTATCACTACGATAGCACGTCAGGCCCAAGGGCTGCGTGCGGGACAGGTCATCGCCAAGCTCGCGGAAGATGCCTACTTCATGCGAGTCAACACCAGAGTTGCTCAACCACCTCCCGTCAGGAACCGCGACAACGAAGCAACTAGTCGCAGCGCGGACGCTGGTCGCAACCGTTCTCGAACTGAGTTGCCGGCCAATCCCAACCGTACTCGCGCAACGGCTGGCGGACCATCTCAAGCCGGCAACAGCGCCGCGGCTGCTGACGGCGGTCGCGCGGTCGTCCCTCATCGTGACCCCGGCGGCGGGGGCAGCGACGGCGGAAGCTCCAACCACGGGGCTAACAGGAGGGCCGACGGCGGAGGCGATCGCGGCGGCCGAGGACACGTGAACAACCACGCTTCCGGAGCCTCACAGGGCGGCTACGACGCCCGCCAGAAGATCGAGGAGCTACGGCGCAAGAAGGATTCTACGTCAAGCGATAACGACGGCTTTCCTACCTTCTCTGCGCGACTTCGTAACCTCCTCCTCCCAGAGAAATTTAAGCCTTTGGGAATCAGCAAGTACGATGCGAAGCAGGACCCCGTGCAGTGGCTCAGATGCTACGCCCTCTCCATCGAGAACGCTGGAGGCGACAACGACACCAAGTGCCTCTACTTCCCCTTCTGTCTGGACCAAGCCCCGCTTACATGGCTCGAGTCACTCGAGAAGCACTCGATCGACAAGTGGGACCAGCTGAAGGAGCAGTTCACCAGCAACTTCGCGGGCGCTATGGGCCGCTCGGGTACTCGCATGGACCTGGCCATGGTGAAGCAGGAACAATGCGAGACCCTATGCAAGTACATGCGGCGCTTCTTCGACAAGCGCGCCACAGTAGTCGATATCTCTGACAAGGAAGTCATCGACCTCTTCCAAGACGGTCTCTACCACCGTTGCACCTTTGAAGACTTCGGTCGACGCCGCCCAAGCTCCATCACCCACCTCAAGGACATGATCACGTTCTGGGCTGATGAAGAAGACAAGGCCAACGCCAAATACGATGCCATCCGTGGCAAGAATAAGCAGAACACGGGCGGCGGCTACGGCAACAACGGGAACCAAGGCGGTCGCAACAACAGCAACTACTCGGGTCCCAACCGCAAGCGCAAGCCAGACAACACTGTCGCGGCTATCCAGCGCCCTGCGAAGGAGAACTCGAAGAAGACCTCTGGCGGCTTCAAAGACTTGCTGAAGGAGAAGTGCCCGTGGCATCTGGACGGCAACCACACCACCGAGCAGTGCTACCAACTCAGGCGAGCACTCAAGGATACCCCGGAGCCACACAACCCTCGTGATAAAAAAGGCAAGAAGAAGGACGACGAAGGCAATTGCGACTTCCAGGAACCCGACAAGACGGTCAACGTCCTCTTCGGGGGATTACCCAGCAGGCGGGAACAAAAGGCTACCCGTCGAGAAGTCATGAGCATTGAACCAGCGGTCCCGACCCCTCTCAGGTGGTCGGAGGTACCCATTACCTTCTCCCGCGCGGATCAATGGACCAGCTTCTCCGAACCAGGGCGTTTCCCACTCGTCCTGAAGCCGGTGGTCGCGGGCTCCAAGCTTAACAAGGTCCTCATCGACGGTGGAAGCGGCCTCAACGTCCTTTTCACCAAGACCCTGAAGAAGATGAAGCTCGACATCACCCACATCCTCACCAAGAGTACCTCGCCCTTCTACGGCATTGTCCCCGGCAACACGGCTATTCCACTGGGCTCAGTGGTCCTGCCAGTTACCTTTGGGAATCTCGGGACAACTATCGTACCGAGTACATCAAATTCGAAGTCGCGGACTTCGAGACGTCTTACCACGCCATCCTCGGTAGACCGGCTATCGCCAAATTCATGGCGGTACCTCACTACACCTACTTGGTACTCAAGATGCCAAGTCCAGCTGGTGTACTCTCTCTGCAAGGGGACTTGAAGGTCTCGCACGACTGCGACACGGAGGCTGTGGAGATCGCCTCCACAAATCAAGTACCCAATGCAATGATGGAGGTCTACGCCGCGTCGAAGAAACTTGCCCCAAGTGAACTCGACATCCCAGACAAGTCAGACAAAGCTAACAAGCCTCAGCCAGCTGAGGAGGTTCTGGTCAAAACAATTGACCTCGGGACAGGCAACAGCAGCAAGACCACCACCATCGGGGCAAGCCTTGACCCCAAATAGGAAGACGTGCTCATCAACTTCCTCCGGGCCAACTGCGACATCTTCGCATGGAAGCCAGCGGACATGCCAGGGGTGCCCAGGGAGTTGATCGAGCATTCCCTCAACGTCGATCCTAAAGCTACCCCGAAGCGACAACACCTCTGCCGCTTCGCCGACGATAGACGGGACGCCATCAAGAAGGAACTCGCCAAACTACTCGCGGCTGGATTCATCAGAGAAGTCTTCCATCCTGAGTGGCTCGCCAACCCCGTCCTCGTCCGCAAGAAGAACTCGAACGAGTGGAGGATGTGCGTCGACTACACCGACCTCAACAAGCACTGCCCCAAGGACCCCTTCGGGTTGCCGCGGATTGACCAAGTCATCGACTCCACGGCGGGCTGCGACCTTCTCTGCTTCCTCGACTGCTACTCCGGGTACCACCAGATCGTGATCAAGGAGGAAGACCAGGAGAAGACCGCGTTCATCACCCCGTTTGGCGCGTACTGCTACACGACCATGTCCTTCGGGTTGAAGAATGCCGGCGCCACATATCAACGAGCTATCCAGGCCTGCTTCAAGAGGCAACTCAACAAGAACGTCGAAGCCTACGTGGATGACGTGGTTGTTAAGACCAGAAACTCCAGTACCCTCATCGACGATCTTGAAGAGACATTCGCATCCCTGCGCGAATACCGCTGGAAGCTCAACCCGAACAAGTGCGTTTTCGGCGTACCTTCGGGCAAACTACTCGGCTTCATCATCAGCCATCGCGGCATCGAAGCCAACCCCGTGAAGATCTCCGCCATCACTAGCATGAAAGCTCCCACGTCCATCAAAGACGTCCAGAAGCTGACTGGGTGCATGGTGGCCCTGAACAGATTTATCTCGAGGCTTGGAGAACGGGGGCTCCCCTTCTTCAAACTACTCAAGCACCAAGAGAAGTTCGTGTGGACTCCAGAGGCAGACCAAGCCCTTGCCCAGCTCAAGGACTTCCTATCGAAGCCGCCAGTCCTCACGGCTCCTTGCAAAGGCGAGCAGCTACTGCTCTACCTCGCTGCGACTACTCACGTGGTCAGTACTGCCATCATCGTTGAGCGGCAGGAAGACGGCCATGCCTACCCAGTCCAGCGCCCAGTCTACTTCGTCAGCGAGGTCCTATCAGAGTCCAAGGCACGCTACCAGCCAGTACAGAAGCTTCTGTACGCAGTACTCATCACCTCGCGGAAGCTACGACACTACTTCCAGGAGTACTCGATCTCCGTCGTCACCGACTACCCGCTCGGCGACATCCTGCGGAACCAAGATGCTACTGGAAGAATCTCCAAGTGGCCAGTCGAACTCGGCGCCCTCAACATCGACTTCAAACCACGTACGGCCATCAAGTCGCAAGCGCTAGTCGACTTCATGGCGGAGTGGCGGGAGAATCAGCTACCTACTCCAACCGAGCGACCAGAGCATTGGGTGATGTACTTCGACGGCTCACTCAACCTCGAGGGCGCAGGTGCAGGAGTACTCTTGATCTCTCCAACGGGCGAACAACTTAAGTATGTCCTGCAGATCATCTGGAAGGTCTCAAACAACGAAGCCGAGTATGAAGCCCTGCTACACGGGCTCCGCCTCGCAGCTTCACTGGGCATCAAGCGGCTACTAGTCTACGGCGACTCCGCAGTGGTCATCAACCAAGTCAACAAGTCCTGGGACCGCAACAAGGAGAACATGGACGCCTACTGCCTAGAAGTCCGCAAGCTCGAGCACAAGTTCTATGGTCTCAAGTTCCACCACGTCGTCCGCGACAACAACGTTGCAGCGGACGTCCTGTCAAAGCTTGGTTCTACTCGCGCCCAAGTACCAGCGGGTGTCTTCGTCCACGAGCTTCACGCGCCATCCATCCCGGAGCCGGCGCCACCGACCACTAACCCAGCACACCCCGCGGCTGGCCAGGAGGTCATGATGATCGACAAGGACTGGAGGCAACCCTTCATCGACTACCTCAACGAGCAGAAGATTCCGTCGGACAAGAACTTGGCCGAACAGCTCATCCGCCGTGCCAAGTCCTATGTCCTCGTCGGAGACAAGCTCTACAGGCGGGGCACATCTTCTGGAGTACTCATGAAGTGCGTTCCTCGACAAGAAGGCAAGGACATCTTGGAGGAGATCCATAAAGGCGTCTGCGGCAACCACACGTCCTCTCGCATGCTGGTCAGCAAGGCCTTCCGACGAGCTTTCTACTGGCCCACAGCTCTGGGAGACGCTGAAGAACTCGTCAGAAGGTGCCAATACTTTGCCAAGCACCAACACGTCCCAGCCTACAAGCTAGTCACCATACCGCCAACCTGGCCTTTCGCTTGCTGGGGGCTCGACATGATTGGGCCACTACCAACCGCGCCAGGTGGATTCAACAGAGTACTGGTGGCCATCAACAAGTTCACCAAGTGGATCGACGTCAAGCCGGTTACATGCCCCAAAGCTGATAGAGTACTCGACTTCCTGGATGAACTCGTACATCGCTACGGACTACCCCACCGCATCATCACAGACCTGGGCTCCAACTTCAGCAACCACCAGTTCTGGGAGTACTGCGAGAACAGCGGGATCGACGTCCGATACGTCTCAGTTGCCCATCCTCGGGCCAACGGACAAGTCGAGCGCGCCAACGGGATGGTGCTCGACGCTCTCAAGAAGCGGCTACACGACGCCGCTAATTCTAAAGGAGGCAAGTGGATCAAGGAACTACCCAATGCACTCTGGGGGCTACGTACTCAGCCCTCCAAGCCAACGGGGCAATCTCCATACTTCCTGGTCTACGGCTCCGAAGCAATCCCTCCTGCTGATATCATATGGGATTCACCAGCAGTGGAGCACTACGACGAAGGCGTCTCTGAAGACAGCAGACGAGTTGACATCCACGGACTCGAAGAAGCTCGCTGCGCTGCCCTCGTCCAATCAGCAAGGTACCTGGAGGGTATCCGGCGCTATCACGATCGCAATGTCAAGGCATGCTCCTTCAATGTTGGTGATCTCGTCCTCCGTCGCATCCAGAACACGGAAGGACTACACAAGCTCAGCTCCCCCTGGGAAGGTCCCTTCACAGTGGCAAAGGTGACCGGGCCGGGATCCTACTGCCTCCAGACACTTGAAGGCGAAGACGTCAACAACTCGTGGAACGTCGACCAGCTCTGTCGGTTCTACGCCTAGTCCACACGTCTACTCCGGGGGCTCAAGTCTACACGACTACACCAAGACCCCCCCGCCGTAAGCGGCCTCTGGGTCCAGGCGCCAGTCTCCGGACTACCCCCTCGCTGAAAGCGGCCTCCGGGTCCAGGCACCAGTCTCCGGACTACTCCTCTCCAGAATCTAGCCCATGCGGCTACCTACGGATCCTGGGCTGCGACGAGCGACAAAGGACTCTAGCAGCGGTCTACTGAGAGACCATATACTTATAGATCCAGCCCACACGGCTACTCACGGGTCTCCTGCTATAAGCGGCTCTACGCCCTAGCACTACTTAGCTATAAGCGGCCTCCGGGTCCTGGCGACTACCCTGTACCAATGGCCCTGGCCATCCAGGTGTACTACTTCAGTAATAAAGTTCGATTGTTCATCAACTACTTTACTGCCTTCCTCCCTCAACGGGACCACTGCCGAGTATGACTACTCGCGACAACTCCACGATGGGACTCCGCACTCCAAGATCGCGGCAACAAGTACTCGTTGATGGAAGTTCTTCTTCATTCATACTTAAACAATTTTATTACAATTGTTTTTGTACAACCATTGCTACGAGCTAACTATTACAGGGCTACTGGAGATTAAGTTTCTCGGCGACCTGATCTGCAATAGGCGCCATCTGCTCCAGCAGCTCCGCATACTGCTCGTCGGTGCAGTTGGCGGCTAGTCCACCGGCGACTACATCTACGGGAGCCTTCGGGAAGTACGACTTCATGAAGGCCAGCACTTGGTTTGGGATTGACTTCGCCAAGTGCTTCACGTAGGCCGCCAGCCAGCTGGGGGCTTCCTTCAACCGGTCCACCAGCGGCACTATCTTGGGACCGCCAGGATGAGGCACCAGTAGCCTCGCGATGGGGAGCGCGGCTTCTTCAAGTTCCTTGAGCTAGGCCCGCAGCTTCTCGCAATCCTCGTTTAGCTTCTGCAAGGATTTGTAGCAGTTGACGAGGTCACGATCTGATGCAATACGGAGCTCCATGTGCTTCTCGCACTCGTAAGCAAGCTCCTTATAATCAAGCTCCAGTACCTGGCGGGCCTCCTGCTCCCGGTAGAAGATGTTCTTCAGATCAGTCTCCGAAGCCCTCAGCTGATCTACTCGAGTCTCAAGCTCTGCAATTACCAAGGCACAGCGGGTCAGACTACCTCTCGACCTCCAATAAGTACTCAACAAGACCAAGGTGTACCTTTGTTCTTGTTGCGGAGAGACTTGTTCTTCCGCACCAGATCGTTGCTCTTCGCCTGCATCTCTTGGACGTCATTATGGTACTTGGCGAAGGAGGTATCCAGCTTTGACTGCATGGCGGCGGCGTGCATCCGGAACTTCACGAGTTGATCTTCCAATGTCTCGGCCCGAAGCACCGCGTCGCCGTGCCCTTGAAGCATCTCCGACTTCTGGCGGGATCTCTCAGCGACGTCCTGTGCAGAGAACACACATCAGATGGGTACTCAACGCTAAAGGATTGACTACTCAAGGGGTTATGACTACTCACCTTCATCCATTGTTCGGCTTGGTGCACCGCTTCCAGGTGCCGAGCCACCGTTGCCGGGTCGATCAGATCGTCCGCCAACAACTCGATGCCGCCACGACTACTAGTAGCGGCTTCGGTCATCAGCGCCGAGCGGATTGGCTCCGCGTCCTGGATCTCCGGCGAGCGAACGACCACCTCCAGAGCGGGTTCTAGCAGCGCGTCGTCCCCTCCTCCTCCTGTCGTCGCGGCGGCTTCTCCGACGGCCACCTCCATCGGCTCGGGGGCTTCTACGGCAGCCTCCTGAGTTCACGGTGCCACGTCTTCTACGGGCACCGCCGAAGGGATATCGCTTCCTTCGGCCTCAGCACCTGTCCACAAGAAGACAAGTGTATCAGTCAACATGGCGACTACGACTACTCTACGAAGGCACTTTGACTTCAGCAGAGCTCTTACCTTCAACGACGCTGGCTTCGGGCAACGTAGCCTCAGCTACCGGCGCCTCGGACTCCGCCTAAGGGGCGGGAGCGGACTCCCCAGTGGGCGGCGCGGCTTCCTCTTCCGCCACCGCTGAGGCAGGTTCATCCCCCTCCTAGGACAAGTCCGTCGATTTCCTGCAGAGTACACAAGTCGGTTGTCAATCAAGTATGACTACCACATCAAGTACTACTCGGGAAGAATCAACACTTACAAGCTCGTCCGGACTACCGTCACGGTTGGGGCGCCAAGGATGCTGGCGATGTCGACCAGTCCACCCTCGGCAGGCGCCTCCTCCGGCACCACTGCGGCCGCTGCCTCCTCCGCAGCAGCAGTGGCGGGTTCCATGCTCCCCTGAGCAGCAGGGGGCTGGCGCTCCATCTGCGCCAAGAGCTCTTCGACAGTGGGGGCTGGGCTACGACTACCAGCGGCCTCCCCCACCGTGTCCCAGTTGCCCTCTTCGCCCTGCTCAACGGGCTCAGAAGGCGGCATCTCCTGCAAGTAAAGAAACTTCGTCAGCAACACGAACTCGAGACATCAGTACTCGACTACATCACTCAAGACAGCTTACCTCCTGGGACGTGGTCTCCGTGATCTTCAACTTCTTGGCCACGCGCTTGCGGGCCACGTTGCGCGGCCTCCTCGGCGGCGCGGGCAGACTAGCCTCTAGGCTAGTGGGCTGATCCTGAACGAGAGGGATGTGAGGTAAGCCGGGACGGTTAAACCTCGACCGCAGCTGGAAGCGGTCCTGCAGCGTCTCCTCGTCATCGTCCTCATCGGACGTATCTTCGACGACAACTGTGTCGTCCTCTTCGCCGACTTCACGCCGCTTCTTGGCCTTGGCTTTCCCCTCCTCTGGGACCTCGACTAGCTGAGGAGGCGACGGCGGCTCGGAGATGAACTTTTTCAAGTCATCCTACAAGAAGAACAACTCATTAGTGCAACTATTCTCATGCAATGAGTACTCGACAATTGATACAGCTACTAACCTCTTTTGGTGGGCACGTGGCGGAGTACTCTGGTACGGGGCACGGCGTGTACGCCGGCATATCTTTGAAGATCCGGGACAGCCTGTCAACAATGTCGTCGTTGTCGACTTCGTCTCCAGGCATCCGCGACGTGTCGTCATCGCCGGTGTACTCGTACCCCAGGGTGTCGCGAGCCATCAGCGGCTGCACCCTGCGCTTCATGAAGCTGAAGGCCACGTGCTCGGCCCTCAGCCCGGCTTCCCTCAGGGCCTTGATCCGCGCCAACAACTCGGGAAGCTGGATTCCTTCTTGCATCGTCGGCTCCGAGTTCCACCAAGGACGATGCTTGGGATGCTTCCCGCTGGGCTTCGCCAGCTCCGGATGGTGGTTCGTGACGTAGAACCACTTGGCCTTCCAGTCCTGGATGGAATCTATCAACTTGTAGGAGAGGTACTGCTCGGCGGCGTCCTCCCTCATCTGGATCCCCGCTCCTCCGACTACTCGCGGGTTGCTGGCGCTGGGTTGCGGCTTCACCCAGAAGAACTTCCGGAACAAGATCCAATGGGGCTTGATCCCCAGAAAGGCTTCACAAAAATGCACGAAGACGGCGGCATGGAAGATACCGTTGGGGTTGAGGTTGAGGTACTCGATGCCGTAGTACCCCATGAGCCCCTTGAAGAAGTCGCTCGCCGGGAGAGACAGTCCGCGCTCCGCGAACCGCGTGAACATCGGGATCTCGTCCGGATTCTTCTCCATGGGGTACGGATCCCCGGCGGCGGCCCTCCACATGTCAACCTCCTTCTCCCGCAGGAATCCACTGTTGAGGAGGGCCAGCAAGTCTTCAGTCTTCGCCTTGGATTTCTTCCATTCACGGTTTGGATCTGGCCGCGGCGGGGACACCAGCGGCGATGCCACCGCGGCAGATCCGGCGGCCTCTTCACGGCCCCTCTTGTTTCCGCCGGCGGCCTTCGTGGTCTTCGACGGAGATGGCTTCATCCTCCAGGTGCACGGTGTCTTCACGCGCATTCGCTCGAGGGCTGCAGTGATGGCTTCCTGCGGCGGCGCAACTGGATCTATGCTCTACTCAGTGGCGGTGGTGCGCACTAGTGGGGATTCTTGGCTAGATCTGCTGGGAATGACTGCAGCTGCATGGGGTGAAAAACCCTAAGGGTTTTGGCTTCTATTTATAAGTCAACGCGATCCTTCAACGGCCGGATGGATAAGTCTGTGCTCGGCTGACTCAGCGGTCGCACGTGACCCTTCAACTTCAACTAGTCGACGCGCCTCATCTCGGGGGCTCGGCTACTTCTACTCGATTTCCTGGATAGCGATAAGACTCAAGAGCAACTCAGGACACATTCTACAAGATGACCCTTCAATTCGAGAGGAAGTACTCGACTCAAGGCTCGGGGGCTCCGTGCCACGTGTCCTTCGGTTTTTTCTCTGGATTTTTCGGGATATTCTTGCCAAAACTTCAGATGGACCCTCAGCTAGAGTCTACAACTCAACCTAAGGCTCGGGGACTACTCCATATGGAGTGCGATTTTGCAATTGCACTTCCATATCAGCTTCGGCTTCAAGACAACGTGGGCATTGTTGAAGACCTTCAAGGGCAGCACTCGAGGACGCTTGGGACTACTCGAGAAGACTTCAGGATTGCTTAAACATCAGCTGGAGTACATTCCAGCCTCGGGATGCTTCAACTACTCTTGAGGACTTTTGACTTGTAGTATCCAGGGACGCTTAGGTACTACTCGTTAAGGCCGTCAAGACTACTTGAACCTATCCTTCTCGACTACAAAGTACTCGGGGGCTTGTCGTATGGACCTCCCTGGGCCCACCACCTCGGTGGGTACCAGGACCGACTACTCGGTGGGCCCCTGGGACTACCCGACTTGCGCTGCACGACACCTGCTGGCGTGAAGCACAAGGACTACAGAGGAGAAGTATTCGGATAGGAAGCTGTACATGTCCTGCACTGTATAGAGGACTCCTAGACGTACTCGACTAGTACTCTCTCCCTGAACCGACTTGTAACCCTGCCTCCCGGACTATATAAGGCGAGGCAGGGACCCCTCCTCTAGGATCTAATCTCACGGCTTGTGATTGCACCATCTTGTAATCGCACCCAATCAATCCAGAGCTACGCAGCATACAGGACGTAGGGTATTACGCACCTCGCGGCCCGAACCTGTCTAAATTGTGTGCCACGTGTCTCTTCCTTCGAGTTACCGATCTCGGCGAGGAAACATTTATCTACTTCGGGTACTCCCCTTAGTAGGTTGCCGGTCTAAAACACCGACAGGTGCCCCGAAATAATGCATTTAGGCCCGAAACACAAGTTTTGCATCTTTTTACGTGCTGAAGGTTGACGAAATGCTCCAAAACACTCCCAAACATCATTTTGGGTCCAATGGACTAGAATGGATGCTTCACAACTTTGGTACCCCGAAATAGTGCAGTTAGGCCCGAAACACAAGTTTTGCATTTTTTTACGTGCTGAAGGTTAGTGAAATCATCCGAAACACTGACGAACATCATTTTGGGTCCAATAGACTAGAATCGATGCTTCACAACTTTGGTACCCCGAAATAGTGCATTCGGGCCCGCAATACGAGTTTTGCATCTTTTACGTGTCGACGGTTAGCGAAATGCTCCGAAGCAATCCCAAACATCATTTTGGGTCCAATGGACTAGAATGGATACTTCACTACGTTAGTACCCCGAAATAGTGCATTTAGGCCCAAAACACAAGTTTTGCATCTTTTTAGGTGTTGAAGGTTAGCGAAATGCTCCGAAACACTCCCAAACATAATTTTGGGTCCAATGGACTAGAATGGATGCTTCACAACGTTAGAACCCCGAAATAGTGCAGTTAGGCCCAAAACACAAGTTTTGCATCTTTTTAGGTGCTGAAGGTTAGCGAAATGCTCCGAAACACTCCCAAACATCATTTTGGGTCCAATGGACTAGAATGAATGCTTCACAACTTTGGTACCCGAAATTGTGCAGTTAGGCCCGAAACACAAGTTTTGCATCTTTTTACGTGCTGAAGGTTAGTGAAATCGTCCGAAACACTCACGAACATCGTTTTGGGTCCAATGGACTAAAATGGATGCTTCACAACTTTGGTACCCCGAAGTAGTGCATTCGGGCCCGAAATACGAGTTTTGCATCTTTTACATGTCGAAGGTTAGCGAAATGCTCCGAAGCACTCCCAAATATCATTTTGGGTCCAATGGACTAGAATGAATGCTTCACAACGTTAGTACCCCGAAATAGTGCATTTAGGCCCAAAACACAAGTTTTGCATCTTTTACGTGCTGAATGTTAGTGAAATCATCCGGAACACTAGCAAACATCATTTTGGGTCCAATGGACTAGAATGGATGCTTCACAACTTTGGTACCCCGAAATAGTGCATTTAGGCCCAAAACATAAGTTTTGCATCTTTTTACATGCTGTAGGTTAGCGAAATGCCCGAAACACTCCCAAACATCTTTTTGGGTCCAATCGACTAGAATGGATGCTTCACAACTTTGGTACCCCGAATTAATGCATTTAGGCCCGAAACACAAGTTTTGCATCTTTTTACGTGCTGAAGGTTAGCGAAATGCTCCGAAACACTCCCAAACATCATTTTGGGTCCAATGGACTAGAATGGATGCTTGACAACTTTGGTACCCCGAAATAATGCATTTAGGCCCGAAACACAAGTTTTGCATCTTTTTACGTGCTGAAGGTTAGTGAAATGCTCCGAAACACTCCCAAACATCATTTTGGGTCCAATGGACTAGAATGGATGCTTCGCAACTTTGGTACCCCGAAATAGTGCATTCGGGCCTGAAATACGAGGTTTGCATCTTATACGTGTCGAAGGTTAGCTAAATGCTCCAAAGCACTCCCAAACATCATTTTGGGTCCAATGGACTAGAATGGATGCTTCAGAACGTTAGTACCCCGAAATAGTGCATTTTGGCTCAAAACACAAGTTTTGTATCTTTTTACATGCTGAAGGTTAGTGAAATTATCCAAAACACTCAAAAACATCATTTTGGGTCCAATGAATTAGAATGATGCGTCACAGCTTTGGTACCCCGAAATAGTGCATTTAGGCTCGAACACAAGTTTTGCATCTTGTACGTGCTGAAGGTTAGTGAAATCATCCGAAACACTTCCAAACATCATTTTAGGTCCAATGGACTAGAATGGATGCTTCACAACTTTGGTACCCCGAAATAGTGCATTTAGGCCCAAAACATAAGTTTTGCATCTTTTTACATGCTGAAGGTTAGCGAAATGCTCCGAAACACTCCCAAACATGATTTTGGGTCCAATGGACTAGAATGGATGCTTCACAACGTGGTGCCCCGAAATAATGCATTTAGGCCCGAAACACAAGTTTTGCATCTTTTTACGTGCTGAAGGTTAGCGAAATGCTCCGAAACACTCCCAAACATCATTTTGGGTCCAATGGACTAGAATGAATGCTTCACAACTTTGGTACCCCGAAATTGTGCAGTTAGGACCGAAACACAAGTTTTGCATCTTTTTATGTGCTGAAGGTTAGTGAAATCGTCCGAAACACTCACGAACATCATTTTGGGTCCAATGGACTAGAATGGATGCTTCACAACTTTGGTACCCCGAAGTAGTGCATTCGGGCCCGAAATACGAGTTTTGCATCTTTTACATGTCGAAGGTTAGCGAAACGCTCCGAAGCACTCCCAAATATCATTTTGGGTCCAATGGACTAGAATGAATGCTTCACAACGTTAGTACCCCGAAATAGTGCATTTATGCCCAAAACACAAGTTTTGCATCTTTTACGTGCTGAATGTTAGTGAAATCATCCGGAACACAAGCAAACATCATTTTGGGTCCAATGGACTAGAATGGATGCTTCACAACTTTGGTACCCCGAAATAGTGCATTTAGGCCCAAAACATAAGTTTTGCATCTTTTTACATGCTGAAGGTTAGCGAAATGCCCGAAACACTCCCAAACATCTTTTTGGGTCCAATGGACTAGAATGGATGCTTCACAACTTTGGTACCCCGAATTAATGTATTTAGGCCCGAAACACAAGTTTTGCATCTTTTTACGTGCTGAAGGTTAGCGAAATGCTCCGAAACACTCCCAAACATCATTTTGGGTCCAATGGACTAGAATGGATGCTTGACAACTTTGGTACCCCGAAATAATGCATTTAGGCCCGAAACACAAGTTTTGCATCTTTTTACGTGCCGAAGGTTAGCGAAATGCTCCGAAACACTCCCAAACATCATTTTGGGTCCAATGGACTAGAATGGATGCTTCGCAACTTTGGTACCCCGAAATAGTGCATTCGGGCCCGAAATACGAGGTTTGCATCTTTTACGTGTCGAAGGTTAGCTAAATGCTCCAAAGCACTCCCAAACATCATTTTGGGTCCAATGGACTAGAATGGATGCTTCAGAACGTTAGTACCCCGAAATAGTGCATTTTGGCCCAAAACACAAGTTTTGTATCTTTTAACATGCTGAAGGTTAGTGAAATTATCCAAAACACTCGCAAACATCATTTTGGGTCCAATGAATTAGAATGATGCGTCACAGCTTTGGTACCCCGAAATACTGCATTTAGGCTCGAACACAAGTTTTGCATCTTGTACGTGCTGAAGGTTAGTGAAATCATCCGAAACACTTCCAAACATCATTTTAGGTCTAATGGACTAGAATGAATGCTTCACAACTTTGGTACCCCGAAATAGTGCATTTAGGCCCAAAACAAAAGTTTTGCATCTTTTTACATGCTGAAGGTTAGCGAAATGCTCCGAAACACTCCCAAACATGATTTTGGGTCCAATGGATTAGAATGGATGCTTCACAACGTGGTGCCCCGAAATAATGCATTTAGGCCCGAAACACAAGTTTTGCATCTTTTTACGTGCTGAAGGTTAGCGAAATGCTCCGAAACACTCCCAAACATCATTTTGGGTCCAATGGACTAGAATGGATGCTTCACAACTTTGGTACCCCGAAATAGTGCAGTTAGGCCCGAAACACAAGTTTTGCATCTTTTTACGTGCTGAAGGTTAGTGAAGTCATCCGAAACACTCACGAACATCATTTTGGGTCCAATGGACTAGAATGGATGCTTCACAACTTTGGTACCCCGAAGTAGTGCATTCGGGCCCGAAATACGAGTTTTGCATCTTTTACATGTCGAAGGTTAGCGAAATGCTCCGAAGCACTCCCAAATATCATTTTGGGTCCAATGGACTAGAATGAATGCTTCACAACTTTGGTACCCCGAAATAGTGCAGTTAGGCCCGAAACACAAGTTTTGCATCTTTTTACGTGCTGAAGGTTAGTGAAGTCATCCGAAACACTCACGAACATCATTTTGGGTCCAATGGACTAGAATGGATGCTTCACAACTTTGGTACCCCGAAGTAGTGCATTCGGGCCCGAAATACGAGTTTTGCATCTTTTACATGTCGAAGGTTAGCGAAATGCTCCGAAGCACTCCCAAATATCATTTTGGGTCCAATGGACTAGAATGAATGCTTCACAACGTTAGTACCCCGAAATGGTGCATTTAGGCCCAAAACACAAGTTTTGTATCTTTTTACATGCTGAAGGTTAGTGAAATTATCCAAAACACTCACAAACATCATTTGGGGTCCAATGGCTTAGAATGATGCTTCACAACTTTGGTACCCCAAAATAGTGCATTTAGGCTCGAACACAAGTTTCGCATCTTGTACGTGCTGAAGGTTAATGAAATCATCCGAAACACTCCCAAATATCATTTTGGGTCCAATGGACTAGAATGGATGCATCACAACTTTGGTACCCCGAAATAGTGCATTTAGGCCCAAAACATAAGTTTTGCATCTTTTTACATGCAGAAGGTTAGCGAAATGTTTCGAAACACTCCCAAACATCATTTTGGGTCCAATGGACTAGAATGGATGCTTCACAACTTTGGTACCCCGAAATAATGCATTTAAGCCCGAAACACAAGTTTTGCATCTTTTTACGTGCTGAAGGTTAGCGAAATGCTCCGAAACACTCCCAAACATCATTTTGGGTCCAATGGACTAGAATGGATGCTTCACAACTTTGGTACCCCGAACTAGCGCAGTTAGGCCCGAAACACAAGTTTTGCATCTTTTTACGTGCTGAAGGTTAGTTAAATCATCTGAAACACTCACGAACATCATTTTGGGTCCAATGGACTAGAATGGATGCTTCACAACTTTGGTACCCGGAAGTAGTGCATTCGGGCCCGAAATACGAGTTTTGCATCATTCACATGTCGAAGGTTAGCGAAATGCTCCGAAGCACTCCCAAATATCATTTTGGGTCCAACGGACTAGAATGGATGCTTCACAACGTTAGTACCCCGAAATAGTGCATTTAGACTCAAAACACAAGTTTTGTATCTTTTTACATGCTGAAGGTTAGTGAAATTATCCAAAACACTCGCAAACATCATTTGGGGTCAAACGGCTTAGAATGATGCTTCACAACTTTGGTACCCCCAAATAGTGCATTCAGGCTCGAACACAAGTTTCGCATCTTGTATGTGCTGAAGGTTAGTGAAATCATCCGAAACAGTCCCAAACATCATTCTGGGTCCAATGGACTAGAATGGATGCATCACAACTTTGGTACCCCGAAATAGTGCATTTAGGCCCAAAACATAAGTTTCGCATCTTTTTACATTCTGAAGGTTAGCGAAATGCTCCGAAACACTCCCAAACATCATGTCAGGTCGAATGGACTAGAATGGATGCTTCACAACTTTGGTACCCCGAAATAATGCATTTAGGCCCGAAACACAAGTTTTGCATCTATTTACCTTCTGAAGGTTAGCGAAATGCTCCGAAACACTCCCAAACATCATTTTGGGTCCAATGGACTAGAATGGATGCTTCACAACTTTGGTACCCCGAAATAGTGCAGTTAGGCCCGAAACACAAGTTTTGCATCTTTTTACGTGCTGAAGGTTAGTGACATCATCCGAAACACTCACGAACATCATTTTGGGTCCAATGGACTAGAATGGATGCTTCACAACTTTGGTACCCCGAAATAGTGCATTCGGGCCCGAAATACGAGTTTTGCATCTTTTACGTGTCGACGGTTAGCGAAATGCTCCGAAGCAATCCCAAACATCATTTTGGGTCCAATGGACTAGAATGGATGCTTCACCACGTCAGTACCCCGAAATAGTGCATTTAGACCCAAAACACAAGTTTTGCATATTTTTAGGTGTTGAAGGTTAGCGAAATGCTCCGAAACACTCCCAAACATCATTTTGGGTCCCATGGACAAGAATGAATGCTTCACAACTTTGGTACCCCGAAATAGTGCAGTTAGGCCCGAAACACAAGTTTTGCATCTTTTTACATGCTGAAGGTTAGTGAAATCATCCGAAACACTCGCAAACATCATTTTGGGTCCAATGGACAAGAATGGATGCTTCACAACTTTGGTACCCCGAAATAGTGCATTTAGGCCCAAAACACAAATTTTGCATCTTTTTACGTGTTGAAGGTTAGTGAAATCATCCGAAGCACTCACGGACATCATTTTGGGTCCAATGGTCTAGAATGGATGCTTCACAACTTTGGTACCCCAAAATAGTACATTCGGGCCCGAAATACGAGTTTTGCATCTTTTATGTGTCGAAGTTTAGCGAAATGCTCCGAAACACTCCCAAACATAATTTTGGGTCCAATGGACTAGAATGGATGCTTCACAACGTTAGTACCCCGAAATAGTGCAGTTAGGCCCAAAACACAAGTTTTGCATCTTTTTAGGTGCTGAAGGTTAGCAAAATGCTCCGAAACACTCCCAAACATCATTCTGGGTCCAATGGACTAGAATGAATGCTTCACAACTTTGGTACCCCGAAATTGTGCACTTAGGCCCGAAACACAAGTTTTGCATCTTTTTACATGCTGAAGGTTAGTGAAATCATCCGAAACACTCACGAACATCATTTTGGTTCCAATGGACTAGAATGGATGCTTCACAACTTTGGTACCCCGAAGTAGTGCATTCGGGCCCAAAATACGAGTTTTGCATCTTTTACATGTCGAAGATTAGCGAAATGCTCCGAAGCACTCCCAAATATCATTTTGGGTCCAATGGACTAGAATGAATGCTTCACAACGTTAGTACCCCGAAATAGTGCATTTAGGCCCAAAACACAAGTTTTGCATCTTTTACGTGCTGAATGTTAGTGAAATCATCCGGAACACTAGCAAACATCGTTTTGGGTCCAATGGACTAGAATGGATGCTTCACAACTTTGGTACCCCGAAATAGTGCATTTAGGCCCAAAACATAAGTTTTGCATCTTTTTACATGCTGAAGGTTAGCGAAATGCCCGAAACACTCCCAAACATCTTTTTGGGTCTAATGGACTAGAATGGATGCTTCACAACTTTGGTACCCCGAATTAATGCATTTAGGCCCGAAACACAAGTTTTGCATCTTTTTACATGCTGAAGGTTAGTGAAATGCTCCGAAACACTCCCAAACATCATTTTGGGTCCAATGGACTAGAATGGATGCTTCACAACTTTGGTACCACGAAATAATGCATTTAGGCCCAAAACACAAGTTTTGCATCTTTTTACGTGCTGAAGGTTAGTGAAATCATCCAAAACACTCACGAACATCATTTTGGTCCAATGGACTAGAATGGATGCTTCACAACTTTGGTACCCCGAAGTAGTGCATTCGGGCCCGAAATACGAGTTTTGCATCTTTTACATGTCGAAGGTTAGCGAAATGCTCCGAAGCACTCCCAAATATCATTTTGGGTCCAATGGACTAGAATGAATGCTTCACAACTTTGGTACCCCGAAATAGTGCAGTTAGGCCCGAAACACAAGTTTTGCATCTTTTTACGTGCTGAAGTTTAGTCAAATCATCCGAAACACTCACGAACATCATTTTGGGTCCAATGGACTAGAATGGATGCTTCACAACTTTGGTACCCGGAAGTAGTGCATTCGGGCCCGAAATACGAGTTTTGCATCATTCACATGTCGAAGGTTAGCGAAATGCTCCGAAGCACTCCCAAATATCATTTTGGGTCCAACGGGCTAGAATGGATGCTTCACAACGTTAGTGAAGGACCGATACGGCGAACCAGAGAGGGGGGGAGTGAATGGGAGCCGAGTCATGAGTGGAGATTGGCGGAGGCTACACCGAGTTCGCGGGGTTTCCGGTGGTTCACCAGAAAACCACTGGGTTCCGTGGTTGATCCACAAAGCCAAGACCGAAGAACCGAAGACGGTGCTGCAGCAGTGCCAGACCGGTCTGACCGGTGGGTCTGACCAGTCTGACCGGTGGGTACCGGTCTGACCGGTGAGGAGCACCGGTCTGACCGGTGTGCGACGACGCAGTCCGGAGACTTCGAAGCGGAGGACACGCGTCGGGATCGCATGGCTTGCGTGGAGGCTACGCAGGGTGCGGTCGCCGGGCATCCGTCCGATGGTGAAGACATGAAGACTTCCAAATCCGCCCTTGAGGGGCTTGTATCCCTAGTTATTAGGAAAGGGCATTTTAGACTTGCGGTTGCCTCCATATAACCCAAGAGGTGAGAGGATGGCAACCAACTCTTGGAACCCTAGCTCATTTGTTTTCCCATTTTCCTTCCTATTTTCCTTAGGTTTTCCATAGGACTAGCTTGAGAGCTTCATGGAGAGATCTTGTTGAGAGGGATGGATGATCGGGCGGCTTGCTAGACCTTGTATGAACCTTTGTTTCATGTATAGATGATTCGGCGTGGTTCCTCAAGGTTTGGATGTGTTTTCCCCGGTTGTTCTTGGTGGTGATTTTCGGAGCCCTCTCTTGGTGATTTCTTTGGGTTGTTTTCGGGACCTTTCTCTTGGGAATTTGATGGGGGAAATTTGTGGGAACCCTTCGTGGTTCTTTGGGCTGTGATTCCCCTCCCAAATCCGTGAGTAAAGGTGCTCGATTTTGGGGTTTCTTGAGTTCTTGGGTTGGAAGTGCTCTTGGCGGGATTTCCTTGATTCCTCCTTTTTGGATGAGTTTTGGTGGGATTAAATTTGGCTATGGACTCCTCATGAGGTGTTCCTAATATCCCCAAAGTCTTGTTCAAGTCCGTGGAGCGATTCGGGAGATCGAGGTTTGGATTTGGGGGAGTTGTCCCGCGGGTGCTGTTCATCCCGAGCTGCCTAGGCTACACCGGTCTGACCGGTGCTCTTGACCGGTCTGACCGGTGCAACCCTCGGTGGGTTTTTGCTCGGGTGAACGTCTGGGTGTGTTCGCTGTTGTCCTGTGGTGCTGCTGTTTCGAGTTTGGGTCAGTTTGGTGGTCGGTTGGCCTGTTTGGTTCCTTGGGGGCTTTCAGGCTGTGATCGGTCTGACCGGTGTGTCTCACCGGTCTGACCGGTGTAGAGCCACTTAGTGAAAGTTGCTCAGTTTCACCAGCAGGGACCGGTCTGACCGGTGGTGCTCACCGGTCTGACCGGTGTGGGTCTGTAGACTCGAGGTTTGGTGTTCCGCTGCGTTCTCGGGTCAGAAGGTTGTGTGTTGGTTCCTAGGTCCAGTGGCACTCCAGTGGCTACGTGGGCTTGGCCAACTTGGGTAGTGAGTCGGAGACGTGTGTTGGAAGCCTTATTCATCTTGTTGGAGTTTCCATCTCCTTCGAGAAGAATTTTTATCGGCTCCCATTCACTCCCCCCCTCTCTGGTTCGCCGTATCGGTCCTCCAAGTGGTATCAGAGCCGGTTCGGGTCTTTGTTGAGTCTAACCAGTCTAAGATCCAAGGATGGCGTACCAGGAACGGGGTTCGGGTCCTCCACACTTCGATGGCAAGAACTACCAGATGTGGAGTAAGCGGATGGGTGCGTTCCTCCGCGGAAAGGGTCAGATCCTTTGGGATGTCACGGTGGACACAGGCTATGTCCAGCCGATGGACTTCCTCGCTCCAGGATCGAGGGACAGATTCGACGCCAACAATAAGGCGGTCGACTACTTGTTTCGTGCTTTGTGTCAGCCTGAGTTCGATCGGGTGCACACCGAGCACTTGGCTTGTAGGATTTGGGCGGTGTTGAAGGAGGCTCATGTTGGGAATGCCCAGGTTCAGGCACGGATGTATGAGACCTACCGGAGAGAGTACAAGAACTTCACTCATCTCCCCGGTGAGTCCATCGATGCCTTGTTTCAGAGGTTCACGGTGGTTGTGAACAACATGAGGGCCAATGTGGACGTGCTCCCGTACGATGATCATGATAGAGCGGTCAAGCTCTTACACTCTTTGGATCGTACGATTTGGGGCGGAAAGTTCGAGGCCATTGTGGAGTCGGAGAAGTATGACACTCTGACGGTGAACGAGCTGTTCTCGAAGCTCAAGTCGGCTGAGGTGGATAGGGGCATGACTGCCAAGCTCGAGGGACCGACTGACTCCCATAGTCTTGCCCTCGTTGGTGGTTCGAAAGGAAAGGCTAACTCTAACCCATCCACCAGGATGTTCTCTTTCTCCTCTTTGATGTCCATGCCAGATGAGGGGTTCGACGAGCTTGGAGAGGACGAGCTGGTGCTCCTGACGAGGCGGTTCGAGAGGCTGCACGAGAACCGCGTGAACATGAGGAGGAACACGAGGACATGCTTCCAGTGCGGCAAGCCGGGACACTTCGTCGCCGACTGCCCGGAGAAGGCCGAGAACAAGGACGGCTACAAGCACAAGCCGAGGATGGACGGCAAGTACCGTTCGAGGCGCGACCACAAGAGCAAGCACAAGAACAAGCACAAGGACGAGCGACGATCGAGGAAGAAGGAGAGCCGAGGCAAGGCCCGAGCGATGGTTGGAGCGAGCGACGTCGACTCCAGTTCCGCGTACTCCACCTCGAGCTCGAGCAGCAGTGAAGACGAAGGTGATCGTCGCAAGAACAAGAAGTCGTCCAAGAACCTCAGCGGGCTGAGCTGCTTCGCGAGAGATGGCTTCTGCACCATGGCGTTGAGCTCCGGCAGCAAGAAGAGCACACAGAGCGACTCGGACTCTGAGTCCGACGACGAGGTGTGTGATGAACTTCCCTTCTTGCGCCAGGAGAATGAGAGGCTTGGCTCTTTGCTTGATAATCGTGATGACATGCTTAGAGAGGCCAAGAAAATGAGAAAAGAGCTTAGGGCTTCACTCGAGGATGCTAGGACTAGAGTGGCTGAGCTAGAGACACAGGTGCTTGATAGCAAGCTTGAGATTGATTCCCTTAAGGCTAGCCCTGTTGTTTTGGATGAGGTTGATTGTGCTGATTGCTCCATATTTCTTGCTGATCTTGCTTTGTTTAAGGAGAAGCATGCCTCCAAGTGTGAGGAACTAGATGTGCTTAGGGTTGAAGTGGCTGAGCTTAAGTCTAGACCTGCTTTGCTAGGTGCTTGCACTTCTTGCCCTATTTTGCATGCTAAGATTGATGAGATGCATGCTTACACTAGTTCTCTTGAGGCTAAATTGAAAGAACCCATGCCTACATCATGCTCTACCTGTGAAATGCATGCTTTGAAAAATTTGGAACTTGCACACTATGTTGATCGTTTGCAGGATGAAAATGATGAGCTGAGAAAGTTGATGGGTTGGTTGTCTGGTCATGAGCCTCAGTTGAGGATGATGATCGAGGCGTTTAAGAGGCAGGATGGTGAGGGACTTGAGGCAAACAAGGTTGGTGAGGGAAGTGGAGAGAATATCCTGGAGCCACCAAAAACCCACCACAAAAATGATTTCCCCCCAAAACCTAACCATCTTAGGAACCGACTAGACACAACCCCAGCTCCACCCGTGTTTCCTACACCCACAAATGATCTACAAAAGCCTATCAAGTTTGTGAGCACTTCGGGGAAAGTGTTCTTTGGGAAAGAAAGTGAGAAGGCTAGTGAGGGGAAACCGGTGGAGGAGTTGAGTGGAGAAAAACCTAGTGAGCAGCCACATCCCAAGCCTAAGCCTAAGCTTGTGAGGTTCCATTGTGGCTATTGTGGGAGAGATGGCCATAAGGAGGAGTTTTGCTTCAAGAGGAAGCGAGAGGAGAGAATGGCGAAGGAGTGGGCTAACAAGGACAAGTACCACCCTTCCGATGGTGTACTTGAGCCTCGTGTGCAGATGCCCAGGGCCAAGGCGAGTGTGAGGACAGTTCGGGCTTGGGGAGAGCGGAAGGCTGTTGGAGGTGCTGCTGTCCAGGTCACACCGGTCAGACCGGTGTGGAGCACCGGTCAGACCGGTGCAGGCCTGGACAGGCAGCGGTTTGGGTTTCGTGCTCGTACAGGTGCGAGGGTTGTTTCTGGAGGTCGTGGTTCTGGTGGTTGGGATGGAGAGTTTGCAGGTGGTCAGGTTGCTAGGCGTTCTCCCCCTCGAGTTCACTACGGGGATGGGAGGAGTCGTAGCTTTGAGAAGGAGAGGAGGGACGGTCCACGGGTTCTCTTTCGTGGTTTTGGTCCTCCTCCAGGCAGAGAGGGGTGGTTCCCTCAGGGTGGTTACCATGGTGGTGTTCGTGGAGGTAGCTTTGGTAGGAGAGATGCTTTGGTTGGTGCTAACCCCACTTTCGAGCAAATGGCTCGGCACTGGTTTTACTCTTTTGGTACTAACCCCAGTGCTGAGTCGTTTGTTCGCTCACGTGCTCGTTTTTGAATTTCAGGTGGGAGACTTGAAGAACATTTGGTTGATTGACTCCGGTTGCTCGAGGCATATGACCGGAGACAGGGGGTGGTTCTCAAGTCTCGTCCCGGTGGTAACGAAGAGGTACATCACCTTTGGGGACAATGGGCGTGGGCGTGTGCTTTCAGAAGGTGAGATCAAAGTGAGTGACAAGATCACTCTGAGGCGTGTTGCTCTTGTTCAATCGCTGGGGTACAATCTGCTTTCCGTGTCCCAGTTATTGGATGAGGGCTTTGAGGTGTTGTTTCGGCCAGGTGGTTTTCGGATTTTGGACTCTCGAGGGGACCTTGTCTGTATGGTCGTTCCCGAGGGTCAGGTGTTTCGTGCTGATTTTTCTCAGTCTTCGGGTGTGGAGCGTTGTTTCTTGGCTAGTTCTTCGAGTGAGTTGTGGAAGTGGCATAGGAAGTTGGGTCACTTGAGCTTTGACCTTTTGTTGCACTTGAGTAAACTCAATTTGGTCCGAGGATTGCCACGGTTGAGGCTTGAGAAAGAGTTGGTTTGTGCGCCGTGTAGGCATTGCAAGATGGTAGCCTCTTCTCACCCGCCTCTCACCGATGTGATGACTGAGCGTCCATGCGAGCTGCTCCATATGGACCTTGTTGGCCCAGCTCGTGTGCGATCTGCGGGTGGGAAGTGGTATGTCCTTGTTGTGGTGGACGACTATTCTCGGTATGCGTGGGTGTTCTTTCTCGAGGATAAGGGGGAGACGTTTGGTTTTGTTCGAGATCTAGTCTTGAGGTTGAGGAACGAGAGGCACGGAGATGCCATACGAGCTATCCGCAGTGATAATGGCTCGGAATTCAGAAACTCTCGTTTTGAAACCTTTTGCCATGACTTGGGTCTTGAGCACCAGTTTTCGAGTCCGTATACGCCTCCCCAGAATGGTGTTGTGGAAAGGAAGAACAGGACCTTGTGCGAGATGGCTCGGACGATGCTTGATGAACATAGGACTCCGATGAGGTATTGGGCTGAGGCGGTGAATACCGCGTGCTATGTGTCAAACAGGATCTACCTCAGAGTGCACAAGAAAAAGACATGCTATGAGTTGATGCATGGTCGCACACCCAAGGTGAGTCACTTCCATGTCTTTGGTTGCAAGTGTTTCATTCTGAAGAAAGGCAGGAAGTTGGATAAGTTTGAGGCTAGGTCTGTCGATGGTATTTTATTTGGTTATGCATCTCACTCTAGAGCATATCGTGTGCTCAATCTTGAAACTAACCAAATCGTGGAGACTTGCGAGGTAACCTTCGACGAGACAGAGCCACGTAGTCAGCTTGTCTTTGAGTGTGCAGGTGATGATGAGCTTGGTGAGGAGATCTTTCTAGAGGAGGAGCATGAACATGGAGACGATGAAGATGGTGGTGCGGTGCCCCCAGCTGAACATATACCCACTACTTCGACTACGATGATGGACGGACCCTCTACTACACCTACGACGACAAATCAAGAACGAGGAGAAGCTGATGTTGAGGGGGAGGTAGCATCGAGGCGAGAACCTCCCCGGCGAGTACAAGTGGATCACCCAGCTTCGAGGATCATCGGCAACATGAATGAACGCACTACACGGTCGAGGGTTCGGAACAACTCTCATTTCGCTCATGCTGCATTTGTTGCTACTTTTGAGCCCAAAGACGTTGGACACGCACTATCTGATCACAATTGGGTTAATTCGATGCATGAGGAGTTGGAGAACTTTGAGAGGAATCAGGTTTGGGAGTTGGTTGACCCTCCCCCAGGGTGTAAGCCGATTGGTACAAAGTGGGTGTGGAAGAACAAAGAGGGAGAGAAAGGTGAGGTTGTGAGGAACAAGTCGAGGCTTGTTGCTCAAGGGTTCAATCAGAAGGAGGGGATCGACTACGAGGAGACTTTTGCTCCCGTAGCCCGTTTGGAGGCGATTAGGATCCTTCTACCTTTTTCCGTGGCTAAAGGGTTCAAGTTGCACCAAATGGTGAAGGATCAGATGGCGACTAGAGAGGGGGGAGTGAATAGGAGCCGGTAAAAATTCTTCTCAAAGAACCCGGCCTATACCCTAGTCAAATCCTGGTCACACACAAGCGATGGATCGAATCACACGCCAATCGCCAAGACAACGAGGTTATGGATCAACCTCTAGTCTTAGGAACGATTCCTTGAAGCACACGCGGAAGCACGAGAAAGGAAGGGAGGAATCGAACCAAGAAGCGAAGCACTCAAGCTCTGGCGGACCGTCCGGCCAGGAGGGGCGGACTGTCCGCACGGGCCACGCGGACCGTCCGCCAACGTACCGCGGACTGTCCGCACAGGTACGGCGGACCGTCCTGCCTGGGCCGCGGACTGTCCGTTAAAGCCAACAGAATCTCCAGTAGCGAACCCCGAAAAACGGACCGTTCGCGGGGAGCACGCGGACTGTCCGCCAGGCACCCGCAGACCGTCCGCCCGCTGCTGCGGACTGTCCGAAACCACTTCCAACCAAAACTCGAAACCAAAACGGATCGAAAGCGAAGCCGAGCAAGAACACGAAGAACACGGGAAGAACTCTCTCCTCGCGGACCGTCCGCCGGCCCCTCGCGGACTGTCCGCGCCTCACGGACAGACCTGAAAACAGCCCGACCACGAAGGTCAACTCCCCCAAATCATCATCGGATTTCCCAAACGGTAGAAGCTGTGGAGACAAGGGTTTGGGGACTTGAAAAGTGTCACACAAGGATGCTATAGCCCAAAAATCTTGCCTCCTAACTCCCTAAATCACCGGGAATCGCGAATCCTTTGAGCACCAACAAAAGCTAGAGCACCGAACGAAAATCCTTGAATCGAAGTGGTTTCCCGGCGTTTGAGGACACAAGATCAATCACAAAGATGCACTAGACATCCATACATGTTTCCCTCAAAGAAATCCGGGGAGAAACCCACTCAAATCCGCGGAATCACACCGAGAACAAAGGCACCAAAAACAAGCACAAAAAGACCACGAAAAACACAACGCCGAATCTTCTATACAAACCAGGAAAGATTCACAAGGTCTAGCATGCCGCCCTAGCATCCATCCCTCTCAACAAATCTCTCATGAAGCTCTCATGCTAGCCTAGAGAAAATAGAGAAGAAAATAGCTACGAAAATGAGAAATGGGAGAGGGGAAATGAAACCCTAAGTCGCGGAGAGAGAGAGCCATCCACACACACTCATGGCTTATATATCGGGTCCCGCCGGAGTGGTAAATGACTCGACTACCCCTAACTTAACTACTGGCGATACAACCCACGCAGGGGCATTTAGGTAATGTTTGTGGGTCTTGCCATCGGACGGCCACGCCTTTGCCGCACCCCGCGTCCTCCCGACGCAAGCCATGCGATCCCGCTGCGTGTCCTCCGGTTCGAAGCTTCCCGACACGCCCGGATCCCGTCTCCGTCGTGTTGGGCCCTCGGACTTGGTTTTGGGGCCCAAACCAAGAAACCGTCCTCCGATGGTTTTGTGGGCAAACCACCAAACCCCGCGTGCTCGGTCCGGCCTCCCGCCAAACCACTTGACTCGACCGCCACCATTCACCGGCTCGATTGTCCATGACTTCGTCTTGCTCGTATCGCCACCATGTGGCCCGCACCTAGTCCCGCTGTCCACCGGGTCCCTCGAACCGAGCCTACTTGTCTCTCCATCTCCCGGAGGCCACTCAAGGCTGAAGACCTTTCGCGCCCGTTCTTCACCTGCAACAACATGAACTAGGCCGCAGCCTACACCTGCGCACTAAGCCAAGAGTCAGTCCAACACCCGTTGTCAATCACTCATCACTGAGGAGCGGTCATCCATCGACCACCAGGACGCTCCAGGTCCTCAATCTCCCCCTTGATGAGTGCATTGACAACACACAACGCGAAATGAAATTCAGAGAAAGAAAGAAAGGAAGAAGAAAGAAAAACAAAGAAGCTCAACTCATGACCAAAACCAAAGAAAGGCAAAGAAAAGTTACAAGCCAAGCAAAGCACAAACTCCACACTGAAAACAACAAGAAAGCTCCCCCTGAACCCATGCAAGCTCCCCCTGAACATGTGGATGCAAACTTCCAAAAATTTTAGCTCACCTCTTCTGAATTTGCATTAAGCTCACCTCTTCTCCCCCTTGTTGACAATGTATGAATCAAGGTAAAAATGCATAAACATGAGACAAAGCATATAACCATCTGCATGAGCTTCTCAAATAGGCCAAATTTAGTGTCAAAGGCTAGAAATGAGACAAAGATCACACATATGAATCATAGCATAGTCAAAGCATTGCCACAAGTAATATATGAAAATACAAGCATGTGACAAAGCAAAATTTTCAGAATTAAGCAGTTGTACCAAAAGAAGACTTGCTTCACATGTAAAAGCCTATCCATGTCACACTTGAGCCACAAACATGCATACCATTCAGAGATCATACAAGGATATCAAATTCTCAGCAAAAGATCATTGTAAACACCCATAAAGCAAAGCATGTCATGTCAAAGCTCATGAGCCATGTATCCACTTCGGGGAGACTTCTCCACTGGTGAACATCATGCAACATGTTTTGCACCCATATGTGAAAGATAAGACATTTTAAGCATAGACATGATGGATGGAGCATTTTTCAAGCATACACACTTCTTTTCAAGATTAATTCATTTCATGGTACATGAAGTGCCTTTGCGGCAAAAAGAAGCTTATGCTCCCCCATGAATGCAACATAGGCTAAACATTCACAATGATATTCGGCCTTTGGCCCAAATGCAAGAAAAGGACATCCAAGCACAATCTAAGCATAGAAAGCACATTTAGACCAAAACGTGACATGGATACACTACTACACATGAGTGGAGCACAATTCACCAAAAATTAGTCAAGATTAGCATTTATTTCAAAAGGGGCTATCTCACCACACATATATCTCAAATATTCCAAGAGCATAGCCTCACATCACCATTTCTCCACACATATGACCAATATCTCACAAATAGCCAAAGAGACTCAAATAAGGCATATGAAAGAAGCTCATCATCCTAAAATGCAATTTGATACAAATGCAACATGATATATGACAAGATGGCTATCCTACCATGGTTTGTACATCAAGTAAAGCATGTATATACATCAAAGTAAAACATGGTATGATACATATGGTACAAGAAAATCCCCCAAGAATCAACTAGAAAGGGCAACAAACCCCAAGTTCCCCCCGCAAGCGCACAAATGTAGCTTGGTCGAGAGGCTTTGTGAAAATGTCTGCAAGCTGATCTTGGGTAGGGACATGGCTCAACACAATGGTTCCTTTTTCCACATTGTCCCTCAAGAAATGATACCTCACTTCTATGTGTTTGGTTCTGGAGTGAAGCTGTCACACCCGATTTTACAAGTAAAACCGAATGCATCTCACGTGTGCGCCAGGATCATTTTACACACACATGATAGACAAAACGAGTGTAATACCATTGCAGTAACAAATCGTTCAAGAGTTAAACCAGTACGATATTCATTATTACATCCAGAGAGGTGGACTCGAGGGTCCAAACACAACGATAACTAAACGACGAGCAGCTCCGTCTTTGACTTCCACAGGCATGATGACTGGGGGATCCGCATGCCCTAGAACTCCTCGTAGTCACTCCAGTACTCGTCCTCGCCTCCGACGTTCTCCTCTGAACAGCGGTAAGCAAGGGTGAGCACACTTATGGTTGGTGCTCAGCAAGTGGGGGAAAAAATGCAAGGCTATCAAGGATAGGCTATGGTTCACAGCGGTAAGCATTTTATAAGTTGGTCAAGTTTTATTAGCAAGCGCCTAATTACTAGGTGTAAGTGTATACCAACCCACTTATCCTTTAAAGAAACCTCAAACCAAACCCACAAACCCACGATTTACATTTATCTTCAAGTTTGTTAATCATGTGAGGGTCCAAGCCGCTCATGACCGTGAGCACGGCTGATCGATCAGTTTTACACTCTGCAGAGGTTGTACACTTTACCCACAGTTCGTGTTCCCCATCTTGCCCGGGTTAGCTAGACCCTTAAACACTTCCAAGGTGAGTGGCTAGGGGTCCACTACGAAGCCTTTACAAAGGAAAGAAGAGAAACCAACAGCTCGCAACAGTTACAGCCCAAGGCGGACCATAACCCTCCCTAGTGGTCAGCACCTTAGCCAAGGCTGCTACCCCAAAAGAACCGGGCTATACCCCTGCAACCCCGAGCCCCCTGTGCCCCTCTCGGAAATGAGCTATCAGCTAACCCACTCTCCTAATTAAACGGCTAAGCCAGAGCCATGTGGACTGTGGTTGTACTGTTGTCCTGGGTGGTTCTCCATGTTCCGATTATATCTCAAGTTATCTTGTCTTAAGCATAAACACATTTCATAAACAAAACTGAGATATATAACATAGACAAAGCATAACCAAACCCATGTAAAGCAAACTAAGCATTTATCTACCCCAAGCATTTGTTAAACAGGGTTGATCAAGGTAATGAGGTAAAATATCTAGTCAAGTCCTTAACTAGGTGTTTGCCCATCAAGTTTATGCATAGCAACAGGAATAGTAAACTTCGTTTAGCATGCAGTGACATAGGTTCAAAAAGATAATGCAGGGGGGGAAGCCACTTGCCTTCCTCTACAAACTGGGTAAAATCTTCCTCGAACACAGGCTCTTCCTGACCGCCTCCGATGGGGAGCTCAGACGAAACAGGCACGATATCTACGAGTCAAACATGAACAACAAACAATAAATAAACAGTACACCAAACAGTAACAAAACTGGTAAATTTGCTGTTTAAATGATTCTACTCGTCGAGACGATCATTTCGGTATATAGAACGCTAAAAACGGAGTTAAAACGAGAAAGATATGATTAAAACAAGTTACAGGGACCTATCTGCAAGAAAACTAAGTTTACATGGCCTTTTATAAATAAAAACAGGGCTAAAACATAATTATATATAAAAACAGAGGGGTTTATATGCTAAAAGAGATGAAAAGGACCTCTGTTAAAAGAATCTGGGTTAGTCAGGGGCTTGTTTACAAATTTTAGGACCTAACTGCAAGAAAACCTATAGGTGGGAGGACCGGCATGTGAATCTGTAAAAACTCAGGGGCTCTTTAAGCTAAACGGCTCGGCTGAGCCATGGATCTCCGATCCAACGGCTGAGGGAGCCGTGGACCGAGCCATGGTCGCGGTCCACAGGCCTACGGTGGACCGGCCTCATAAACTGAAGGGGTATGCGATCTCGTCCATACATCGCAGATCGGACGGTCGAGAACGCGTGCAAGCGGGGGTGGCGGCGGACTCGCCGGAGTGCGGCGGCGCGCGGCGGCGGCTTTGCCGGCGCGGCCCTAGATCATGCTGCGGGGCACCGTTTCGCGCGCGAGCGGGCTCTACGCGTAGCTGAGCGACACGTGCACACCTCCAGGGGTTCAGGGAGGTGGATTGAGTTTCCACGGCGGCCGGCACCGGAAGGGGGCGGCGCGGGGTACGCCGGCGTGCGGGTGCCGGTGCTGCGGCGCGTGCTCAAGGGGAAAACAACCAGGAAGATGTTGCTCACCACTCGAGGAAACGTTGGGCGAGCTCACGGGCGAAGGGGAGGCAGCAGTGATGGAGTTCGACGGCGACGGCGGCTCGGGCGGCGCTCCGGCAGGCGGGGACCCAAGCTCGGGACGCTGCACGACCCCGGTGGCGGCTTCCCCTGGACAACAAGCATCACGTGAGGGACATGATCACGTTCGGGGAAGAAAAGGATAAGGCGGCGATGCACTTCACCGACGGCGTCCGGCGGCGGGAAGAAGCAGAGGCGGCGGCGCCGGTGGAATTGGGCTCAAATGCGTGCGTTGGTGTACTGCGGGTGCAAAGGGAGACGCAGGAGTTCGAGTGCGTGCTTAAATAGGGCCAGAGGGAGGAAGGCGAAGCGGAAGGGGACGGGGCGGCCGGCGGACTTGCCATTGATGGCCGGCGGACCGTCCGGGTGTAAAGAGAGCAAGGGGAAAAGGGGAAACGGCCGGGAATTGGAGTGGGCGATTTATTGCCTTAATTGGCGTCCTCGGCTAGAAGGGAAAAGAGGGGGAAGGCGGCCGGGCGTGGCGAGATTTGCGGCGGCGCCGGGTCGGCCGGGCGGCGGGATGAGGAAGAAGAAAGGAAGGGGAGGGGAGAGGCTGACAGGTGGGGCCCAGGCGTCAGCGAGAGCAAAGAAAAGAAAAAGAGAGAGAGAGAGGCGGGCCGGCGCGGGGAGAGCTAGGTGGGCCGGCAGGCCTGACTGGGCCGAAAGGTGAGAGGGTAAGGTTTTTCTTTTTTTTTCTTTTTCAAACTTCTTTTTTTAAAACCACTTTTCTTTTCAAATTCAAATCAAACTATTTTCAAACTTTTCCTCAAAAATTTATAAACCTTTTAGAAACCACACAAGCAACCAAAAACCATGCAAGCCAACTGATGATGCACAATCACTTGTTGTCTCTATGTTTATTAAATTATGTTTAATATTTTAGAGCTCAATTTAAATGGCAATTTAAATTCTTTTAATCCTTAAGACTAATTTAAGTTGCTAGGTGATTTTAGTGATGGAATTTTAGGGTGTCACAGAAGCACTGGGTTTTTGGCTACGCTTATGGCACTGGTGCTATCACAAAGAAGTGGGATCTGGGTGCACTCCTCACCAAAGTCTCTCAAAGTGTATGAAATCCACAACAGCTGGGAACAACAACTCGCGGCTGCAACATACTCCGCCTCGGTGGTAGACTGAGCTACACTAGACTGCTTGCGGGAAGACCATGAAACCAACGAAGACCCAAGAAACTGGCAAGTACCAGAAGTAGACTTCCTCTCAACTCGACAACCAGCAAAATCCGCATCGGAAAAACCATGAAGAGAGAGAGTCGAGGAGGAAGAATACCAAAGGCCAAGACCAGGGGCAGACTGTAGGTACCTGAAAATCCTCTTGACGACCTGTCGATGTGATGTCCTCGGCGAAGCCTGAAAACGAGCGCACAGACACACACTGAACTGTATGTCTGGCCTCGTCGCCGTCAGGTAGAGGAGGGAGCCGATCATGCTCCTGTACTCCCGCTAGTCCACTGGTTCTCCGTCTTCGTCCGCATCCAAAGTGGCCGTACTCCCCATGGGAGTCGACATCGGCTTCACATCTTGCATCTGGAACTTCCTCAGCATGTCTTTCGTGTACTTGGTCTGGTGCACAAAAGTTCCGTCCTTCACTTGCTTGATCTGCAGCCCAAGAAAATACTGCAACTCTCCCATCATGCTCATCTCGAACTCCCTGCTCATCTCATAAAGAGTCCGATTTTTCCTTTCCACGACTCCATTTTGAGGGGGCACATAAGGGGTCGAGTACTGATGTTCAAGACCTAGATCACGACAAAAGGCATCAAAATGAGAGTTCTTGAACTCTGAGCCATTATCACTGCGGATAGCTCGAATAGCATTCCCATGCCTCTCGTTTTTCAACCTCACGATCAGATCTCGAACAAAACCAAATGTCTCACTCTTATCCTCCAAGAAAAACACCCAGGCATAGCGAGAGTAATCGTCCACCACAACAAGGACATACCACTTCCCACCCACCGAGCGAACTCGAGCTGGCCCAACAAGGTCCATGTGCAGCAACTTTGTCGGACGCTCGGTCATGACATCGGTCAGGGGTGGATGAGGAGTGGCTACCATCTTGCCATGCCTACACGGAGCACAAACCAAATCCTTCTCAAGCTTCAACCTCGGCAATCCTCGGACAAGGTCAAGACCACTCAAGCGGGAAACCAAATCAAAGCTCAAGTGTCCCAACCTCCTATGCCATTTCCACAAATCAGAAGAAGGACCGGCCATCAAACAGCAAGCAGGACCCAAAGAACGGGAGAAATCAGCCCTGAAAATCTGACCCTCGGGGATGATCATACAGACAAGATCACCTCGAGAATCCAGCAAACGAGACTCGCCAGACTTGAAACGCACCTCAAAACCCTCATCAAGCAACTGAGAAACCGAAAGCAAATTGAAACCCAAAGACTTCACAAGAGCAACCCTCTTCAATGGTACCTTGTCACTCACATGCACAACACCCTCAGAAATCACCCTTCCTCGTCCATTGTCCCCAAATGTGATGTACATCTTTTCCTTCACTGGGGTGAGGCTGGAGAACCACTTCTTATCTCCGGTCATGTGTCGGGAACATCCAGAGTCGATCAACCAAATGTTCTCCAAGCCTCCTGCCTGTAGTCAGAAACAAGAACGAGAATGAGCTAGCGACTCGACACTGGGGTTAGCACAAAGAAAGTTGAACCAGTGTTGAGCCATCTGCTCAAAAGAGGGGTTAGCAAACATCATTCCCTTGCCACCAAACTTCCCATGTCCCATGGAAGGAGTACGAGCACCACGAGGGGGAAAACGTGGTCCGTAGTTCCTCTGGAACCCAAAGCTGCGATCATCTCCCCTAAACCCGTATTGAGGACGAGTAGGGGGACGTCCAGCAAAACCACCACGAGCCCGACCAAACATCTCACCAGCACGCACGCCATCATCTCTCCTCTCAAACCTCGCACCACCACCTCTCTGTGGGAACCTGCCAACACTCCTCACACTTCCCACACCCCGTAGAAGTGGCACTCTAGGCTCAGGAATACCATGAGACTGGCGATACCTGTCCTGGTTTGCTTGCTCCCTAGCAAGCCTCTCATCCCTCTTCCTCTTGTAGCAAAACTCTGCAAGATGCCTCTCCTTGCCACAATACTCACACCTGAAGGGGATGGGTTTTGGTTTTGGCTCTGGCTTCTCTCTAGGCTTCTCACCCTTCTCACTCACAAACGTCACAGGTTTCTGGAAGTCATTTGTTTTGGGTGGGAATTTTGGTGGATCTTTGGTTGTGTCAAGCTTGTTGCAAAGGTGGTTGGGCTTTGGTGTGAAAGAGTTCTTGGGTGCTTTTGGAAGTGGGACTTGGATGTCTCCAATCACCTCAAACTCGGGGTTAGACTCAACACACTTCTCATACACACTCTCCCCACTGTTCTCTCCCACTCTCTCACCCAATTTCTCAAAACCCAAACCACGGCCATCAGCTCTCTTGAACTCCTCAATCATGATTTTCAATTGAGGTTCCTGCCCAGACAACCAACCCAACACCTTCCTCAAATAGTCATTCTCCTCATAGATGACATCCAAACGGGAAGTAAGTTCAAGATTACGCAAAGTAACTTCATCACAGCTAGAGCATGCATTGACAACAGGAGATTTCAAAGAAGCTTCCAAAGTAATAATAGTAGAACGAGCATCAACAAGCTTAGCATGCATAGTAGGACATGATTTACAAGCACCAAGCAAAGTGGGTCTAGCCTTAAGCTCATCATACTCAGTCCTAAGAGCATCTAGTTTAGCCAAAGTGGAAGCATTCTTCTCATTAAGCAACTTGATCTCATTCAACCATGCATCACACTCAAGACACTCAACATCATCAGTAGTAGTAGGAGCAAGTTTCAAAGAGTCATTCTCAAGTTTCAATTCAAGCAATTTGGACTCTAACTCTCCTACTTTCTCACTAGCATTCTCAAGTTGAGCCCTAAGATCTTTCCTCATCTTCTTAGCATCTCTCAACACACTATCACGGTTGTCAATCAAGCCATTCAACCTAGTGATCTCAGCAAGCAAAGAGTCGGGGTCACGATTTACCTCATCCTCCGATTCGGAGTCGCTGTCTTCCTTCTCGCTCTTCTTGCTGCTCGAGCTATAGGCCATCCCACAAAAGCCTTCAAGCGCCACACACCTCAACCCACTGAGGTTCCGGCTTGCATTCTTCTTGCCCTTGCGCCTCCCGGCGTCTTCATCTTCACTGCTTGAGCTTGACTGCGCGTCGCTTGAGCTTGAGTCGACGTCGCTTGCACCGCCCACCATGGCTCTTGCCTTGTCCTTCTTGTAGCCGCCCTTGCTCGGTCGACGCTTGTCCTTGTCCTTTCTCTTGGACTTGCTGAAGTGCTTGCCCTTGGAGGACTACTTGTCTTCACGCCTCGGGTGCGCCTTGTACTCGCTCATCTTGTACTTGTTCTCCTCCGCTTCCGGGCACTCGGCGATGAAGTGACCACGCTTGCCACACTTGTAGCACGTCCCTGAGCTCCGCCTTGCATTCCTCCGACTCTCGTGTAGTCGATCAAACCTTCTTGAGAGCAATGCCAGCTCCTCCTCGCCCAGCACATCAAACTCCTAATCTGGAATAGACATAAGAGAAGACAAGGAAAACTGTCGACAGGAAGGGTTAGTGTTGGCTTTTCCCTTTGATCCGCCCACAAGAGCAAGACTATGATCAGTCGAGCCCTCATGCTTGGATTGCAACTTCCTGTCAACCTCAGCCGACTTGAGCTTAGAAAAGAGGTCATCCAACTCAATGGTCAAATATTGCCCAGACTCCTTGATGGCCTCCACCTTAGCACCCCAAACATTTGGGTCCAAGACATGCAAGAGCTTCAAAGCTTGATCATGCTCAGTGTAAGGGAAATCCTCAACATTAGCCTTCATGTTGTTCACGATGGCGGTAAACCTCTGAAACATCGCATCAATGTCCTCACCGGGAAGTTGAGTGAAGTTCTCATATTGCATCCGGTAAGAGACAAAGAGGCGAGCCTTCACATGGTTATCACCACCGTGAGCAACCAACAACTTCTCCCAAATTTGCCAAGCAAGATTCAAATGGCGAACACGCTCAAACTCAGGATCACACAAGCTCCGGACCAAGTGATCAACGGCTTTTGCATTTGCCTCATACTTGGCCTTAGCACCGGCATCGGTCACCATAAGAGTATGGATGTTGACCGGAATAGCATAGGTCTTGTCAAGCACAATGAAATCCAACAACTTGCCACGAAGAAAGATCATCATACGAGCCGCCCACTTGTGGTAACCCTTGCCATCGAAGTGCGGCGGACCGCCCCGCTCAACGTACGCCATCTTAGGATTCAAGACTTGTCAAAGTCGCAAAGAATCTGGCACCAAGCTCTGATACCAATTGAAGGATCAGATAGCGACTAGAAAGGGGGGGAGTGAATAGGAGCCGGTAAAAATTCTTCTCAAAGAACCCGACCTATACCCTAGTCAAATCCTGGTCACACACAAGCGATGGATCGAATCACACGCCAATCGCCAAGACAACGAGGTTATGGATCAACCTCTAGTCTCAGGAACGATTCCTTGAAGCACACGCGGAAGCACGAGAAAGGAAGGGAGGAATCGAACCAAGAAGCGAAGCACTCAGGCTCTGGCGGACCGTCCGGCCAGGAGGGGCGAACTGTCCGCACGGGCCACGCGGACCGTCCGCCAACGTACCGCGGACTGTCCGCACAGGTACGGCGGACCGTCCGGCCTGGGCCGCGGACTGTCCGTTAAAGCCAACAGAATCTCCAGTAGCGAACCCCGAAAAACGGACCGACCGCGGGGAGCACGCGGACTGTCCGCCAGGCACCCGCGGACCGTCCGCCCGCTGCTGCGGACTGTCCGAAACCACTTCCAACCAAAACTCGAAACCAAAACGGATCGAAAGCGAAGCCGAGCAAGAACACGAAGAACATGGGAAGAACTCTCTCCTCACGGACCGTCCGCCGGCCCCTCGCGGACTGTCCGCGCCTCACGGACAGACCTGAAAACAGCCCGACCACGAAGGTCAACTCCCCCAAATCATCATCGGATTTCCCAAACGGTAGAAGCTGTAGAGACAAGGGTTTGGGGACTTGAAAAGCGTCACACAAGGATGCTATAGCCCAAAAATCTTGCCTCCTAACTCCCTAAATCACCGGGAATCGCGAATCCTTTGAGCACCACCAAAAGCTAGAGCACCGAACGAAAATCCTTGAATCGAAGTGGTTTCCCGGCGTTTGAGGACACAAGATCAATCACAAAGATGCACTAGACATCCATACATGTTTCCCTCAAAGAAATCCGGGGAGAAACCCACTCAAATCCGCGGAATCACACCGAGAACAAAGGCACCAAAAACAAGCACAAAAAGACCACGAAAAACACAACGCCGAATCTTCTATACAAACCAGGAAAGATTCACAAGGTCTAGCATGCCGCCCTAGCATCCATCCCTCTCAACAAATCTCTTATGAAGCTCTCATGCTAGCCTAGAGAAAATGGAGAAGAAAATAGCTACGAAAATGAGAAATGGGAGGGGGGAAATGAAACCCTAAGTCGCGGAGAGAGAGAGCCATCCACACACACTCATGGCTTATATATCGGGTCCCGCCGGAGTGGTAAATGACTCGACTACCCCTAACTTAACTGCTGGCGATACAACCCACGCAGGGGCATTTAGGTAATGTTTGTGGGTCTTGCCATCGGACGGCCACGCCTTTGCCGCACCCCGCGTCCTCCCGACGCAAGCCATGCGATCCCGCCGCGTGTCCTCCGCTTCGAAGCTTCCCGACACGCCCGGATCCCGTCTCCGTCGTGTTGGGCCCTCGGACTTGGTTTTGAGGCCCAAACCAAGAAACCGTCCTCCGATGGTTTTGTGGGCAAACCACCAAACCCCGCGTGCTCGGTCCGGCCTCCCGCCAAACCACTTGACTCGACCGCCACCATGCACCGGCTCGATTGTCCATGACTTCGTCTTGCTCGTATCGCCACCATGTGGCCCGCACCTAGTCCCGCTGTCCACCGGGTCCCTCGAACCGAGCCTACTTGTCTCTCCATCTCCCGGAGGCCACTCAAGGCTGGAGACCTTTCGCGCCCGTTCTTCACCTGCAACAACATGAACTAGGCCACAGCCTACACCTGCGCACTAAGCCAAGAGTCAGTCCAACACCCGTTGTCAATCACTCATCACTGAGGAGCGGTCATCCATCAACCACTGGGACGCTCCTGGTCCTCAAATGGATGTGAAGAGTGCTTTTCTGAATGGTGTGTTGGAGGAAGAAGTGTATGTGAGGCAACCTCCGGGGTTTGAGAGTGAGAAGTACCCCCACAGGGTGTACAAGTTGAGGAAGGCGCTGTATGGGCTGAAGCAGGTGCCTAGAGCTTGGTATGGTAGGTTGAGGGGGTTCTTGTTTGAGAGAGGTTTTGAGATGGGGAAGGTCGATCAGACCTTGTTTTTGCTGAGGCAGGGCAGAGATATCCTGATTGTGCAGGTGTACGTGGATGATATTGTCTTTGGTGGCTGGTCTAACTCTCTTGTTGCAAGGTTTGCAGATGATATGAGCAGGGAATTTGAGATGAGCATGATGGGCGAGTTGCAGTTCTTCCTCGGGCTACAAATCAAGCAATCAAAGGAAGGAACATTTGTGCACCAGGCTAAGTACACCAAGGACATTGTGCGGAAGTTCAAGATGGAGGACTCCAAGGCTATGACGACGCCGATGAGTACGACTACAGCTCTTGATGCGGACGAGGAAGGTGAACACGTGGACCAGAAGGAGTACCGGAGCATGATCGGGTCACTCCTCTACTTGACGGCGACGAGGCCGGACATACAGTTCTCGGTGTGTCTGTGCGCTCGTTTTCAAGCGTCTCCGAGGACTTCGCATCGGCAAGCGGTGAAGCGAATTTTCAGGTACTTGCGTCACACTCCCGACTTCGGCCTTTGGTACTCCGCGTCCTCTTCTTTGGCGCTTCATGGTTTTTCAGACGCGGATTTTGCTGGGTGTCGGTTGGATAGGAAGTCCACTTCTGGTACTTGCCAGTTTTTGGGTTCTTCTTTGGTGTCTTGGTCTTCCCGCAAACAATCGAGTGTTGCTCAATCCACTACCGAGGCCGAGTATGTTGCCGCTGCTAGTTGTTGCTCTCAGCTCCTTTGGATTTCATATACCATGAGTGACTTTGGTGAGGAGTATACCCATGTCCCACTTCAATGTGATAGCACCAGTGCCATAAGCGTTGCAAAAAACCCAGTGCTCCATTCCAAAACCAAGCACATAGAAGTGAGGTACCATTTTCTGAGAGACAACGTAGAGAAAGGAAAGATAGCCTTGATCCATGTACCCACACATGACCAACTAGCCGATATTTTCACCAAACCCCTAGATCAAGCAACTTTCACTCGTTTGCGGGGGGAACTTGGTGTGTGTTTGATTTCTTGAGTTGGGTGTGTGGGAGCTCCTTTGTAGCATATGTATAGCTTTCCTTTGTGCATTTCTTGCATTTGGCATGGCATATGTAACATGATGTATAGGCATCCTTGTATCTTAGATTGCATGCATTTTGTATCATATGCATTGGTTAGGAAAAGCTTCTCTCATATACATTGTTCACCATGGAATGAGATATATGTCTTTGTGAGCTTGTTTGGTATGCTATGGTTAGTTTGGCTTAGCTCTTGATGATCTTGATGAATAATCCATGGTTGATAGCTATGTTTTTTGAAAATGTCACATGTATGCTCTCTCATGTGTAAATGCCTTTATATGATCTTGACATGTTTTAGTGGCTGTGCTATGCTTAGTTTGTGGTTGGATAGCTAGTTTATTGATCATATGGGGCCAAAGGCTCATTTGCCATCATGAATGTTTAGCCCTCTTGCTTCATCTTGTGGAGGGGCATAAGTTCCTTTTTGTCGCAAAGACATTTCATGTACCATTTATAAATCTGAAAATGAAATGAAAAATGCTTGGAAAATATGCTCCCATGTCTTATGTGCTGAATTTAATTTGCTTTGGGTGCTAAACCGTTGAATGATGCCTACCAATGAGAAGTCTCATGCATAGAAGTAGGCACATGGCTCGGTGGCTTTGACATGACATGAGGTGCTTGTGGGTGTTTGTGATGGTCTTATGATTAGAATGGCTGTCCTAGCATGAAGTTTGTGTGGCTTTGCCATTTTGATATGCTTTGATCATGTTTAGGACTTTGCTCATGAGAGGCAAGTTTTTCGCAAAATTGCCCAAATCCATCTTAGCTTCGTCCAATGGTTGTGAAACTTGGTGATCATGTAGTTGAGATCGATACGAAGCTGTAGAGTATCTAACTTGGTCATTTGGACATGTGTAGCATTCTTTGTTGAATTTTGTCTATTTGAGAAGCTCTAGGTTGAAAATTTTGCATTTTTGGCTTGATTCATGCATTGCCAACAAGGGGGAGAAGTTTGAGCTTGAAATGGCTTGCTGGACGCATTTAGAAGGTTTTCAGGTGGTTTCGAACCATTTCTGGGCTCTGTTGTGCACCGGTCTGACCGGTGAGGAGCACCGGTCTGACCGGTGTGAGTGCTGATCCTGTGCACATCTTAGGCACCGGTCTGACCGGTGGTGATGCCCGGTCTGACCGGTGTGAGCTGAAGTTGCTGCAGCTGCCCTGTTTTCAGCTGGTTTGCTTGCATTTGTCCAGTAGGAGGTGCATTGGTTCAGGGGGAGCTTGCATGTGTGCAGGGGGAGCTCTTTGTGGTTGTTTGAGCTTTGCTTTGGTGGTTTGCGCTCTTTGTTTGAGTTTTGTTTTGTCTCAGATGCGTCGAGCCGTTGCCCTTGCCTAAGGGGTCCGAGACTTGTCTTCTTCAAGTGATCTTGTTCTTTGCCTTTGTTTGGCTTTCGATCGCTTGTTAGAGTTTCTTTTTATTCATTTCTTTTCTTTTTTTTTCTCTCTTGTTGCTTTCGTGTGGGTGTTGTCAATGCACTCATCAAGGGGGAGATTGAGGACCATGTGTGGTTCGAGGACCGGTGGATGGTCGCTTCCTTGTGTGATGAGTGATTGACAACGTTGTGTGGACTGATTCTTGGCTAAGTATTGCAGGTGCAGGTTGCGGCTTGACTAGTGTTGGTGCAAGTGAAGAACAAGCGCGAAAGGTCGTCGCCGGTGAGGCCTCCAGGTGTGGAGAAGACAAGTAGGCTTCGTTCGAGGGACCCGGTGGCCAGCGGGGTCAAGTGCGGGCCGCATGGTGGCATGAACAGCAAGATGAAGTCATGGACGGTTTCTTGGTTGAGCCTCAAAACCAAGGTCGAGCCGGGACTACGTGGGAGCCGAGTCATGAGTGGAGATTGGCGGAGGCTACACCGAGTTCGCGGGGTTTCCGGTGGTTCACCAGAAAACCACTGGGTTCCTTGGTTGATCCACAAAGCCAAGACCGAAGACCCGAAGACGGTGCTGCAGCAGTGCCAGACCGGTCTGACCGGTGGGTACCGGTCTGACCGGTGAGGAGCACCGGTCTGACCGGTGTGCAACGACGCAGTCCGGAGACTTCGAAGCGGAGGACACGCGTCGGGATCGCATGGCTTGCGTCGAGGCTACGCAGGGTGCGGTCGCCGGGCATCCGTCCGATGGTGAAGACATGAAGACTTCCAAGTCCGCCCTTGAGGGGCTTGTATCCCTAGTTATTAGGAAAGGGCATTTTAGACTTTCGGTTGCCTCCATATAACCCAAGAGGTGAGAGGATGGCAGCCAACTCTTGGAACCCTAGCTTATTTGTTTTCCCATTTTCCTTCCTATTTTCCTTAGGTTGTCCATAGGACTAGCTTGAGAGCTTCATGGAGAGATCTTGTTGAGAGGGATGGATGATCGGGCGGCTTGCTAGACCTTGTATGAACCTTTGTTTCATGTATAGATGATTCGGCGTGGTTCCTCAAGGTTTGGATGTGTTTTCCCCGGTTGTTCTTGGTGGTGATTTTCGGAGCCCTCTCTTGGTGATTTCTTTGGGTTGTTTTCGGGACCTTTCTCTTGGGAATTTGATGGGGGAAATTTGTGGGAACCCTTCGTGGTTCTTTGGGCTGTGATTCCCCTCCCAAATCCGTGAGTAAAGGTGCTCGATTACTTGGGTAGTGAGTCGGAGACGTGTGTTGGAAGCCTTATTCATCTTGTTGGAGTTTCCATCTCCTTCGAGAAGAATTTTTATCGGCTCTCATTCACTCCCCCCCTCTCTGGTTCGCCGTATCGGTCCTTCAGTTAGTACCCCGAAATAGTGCATTTAGGCTCAAAACACAAGTTTTGTATCTTTTTACATGCTGAAGGTTAGTGAAATTATCCAAAACACTCGCAAACATCATTTGGGGTCAAATGGCTTAGAATGATGCTTCACAACTTTGGTACCCCGAAATAGTGCATTCAGGCTCGAACACAAGTTTCGCATCTTGTACGTGCTGAAGGTTAGTGAAATCATCCGAAACACTCCCAAACATCATTCTGGGTCCAATGGACTAGAATGGATGCATCACAACTTTGGTACCCCGAAATAGAGCATTTAGGCCCAAAACATAAGTTTTGAATCTTTTTACATTCTGAAGGTTAGCGAAATGCTCCGAAACACTCCCAAACATCATGTGGGGTCGAATGGACTAGAATGGATGCTTCACAACTTTGGTACCCCAAAATAATGCATTTAGGCCCGAAACACAAGTTTTGCATCTATTTACCTTCTGAAGGTTAGCGAAATGCTCCGAAACACTCCCAAACATCATTTTGGGTCCAATGGACTAGAATGGATGCTTCACAACTTTGGTACCCCGAAATAGTGCAGTTAGGCCCGAAACACAAGTTTTGCATCTTTTTACGTGCTGAAGGTTAGTGAAATCATCCGAAACACTCACGAACATCATTTTGGGTCCAATGGACTAGGATGGATGCTTCACAACTTTGGTACCCCGAAATAGTGCATTCGGGCTCGAAATACGAGTTTTGCATCTTTTACGTGTCGACGGTTAGCGAAATGCTCCGAAGCAATCCCAAACATCATTTTGGGTGCAATGGACTAGAATGGATACTTCACCACGTTAGTACCCCGAAATAGTGCATTTAGACCCAAAACACAAGTTTTGCATCTTTTTACGTGCTGAAGGTTAGCGAAATGCTCCGAAACACTCCCAAACATTATTTTGGGTCCAATGGACAAGAATGAATGCTTCACAACTTTGGTACCCCGAAATAGTGCAGTTAGGCCCGAAACACAAGTTTTGCATCTTTTTACATGCTGAAGGTTAGTGAAATCATCCGAAACACTCGCAAACATCATTTTGGGTCCAATGGACAAGAATGGATGCTTCACAACTTTGGTACCCCGAAATAGTGCATTTAGGCCCAAAACACAAATTTTGCATCTTTTTACGTGCTGAAGGTTAGTGAAATCATCCGAAGCACTCACGAACATCATTTTGGGTCCAATGCTCTAGAATGGATGCTTCACAACTTTGGTACCCCAAAATAGTACATTCGGGCCCGAAATACGAGTTTTGCATCTTTTATATGTCGAAGTTTAGCGAAATGCTCCGAAACACTCCCAAACATAATTTTGGGTCCAATGGACTAGAATGGATGCTTCACAACGTTAGTACCCCGAAATAGTACAGTTAGGCCCAAAACACAAGTTTTGCAACTTTTTAGGTGCTGAAGGTTAGCGAAATGCTCCGAAACACTCCCAAACATCATTCTGGGTCCAATGGACTAGAATGAATGCTTCACAACTTTGGTACCCCGAAATTGTGCACTTAGGCCCGAAACACAAGTTTTGCATCTTTTTACGTGCTGAAGGTTAGTGAAATCATCCGAAACACTCACGAACATCATTTTGGGTCCAATGGACTAGAATGGATGCTTCACAACTTTGGTACCCCGAAGTAGTGCATTCAGGCCCGAAATACGAGTTTTGCATCTTTTACATGTCGAAGGTTAGCGAAATGCTCCGAAGCACTCCCAAATATCATTTTGGGTCCAATGGACTAGAATGAATGCTTCACAACGTTAGTACCCCGAAATAGTGCATTTAGGCCCAAAACACAAGTTTTGCATCTTTTACGTGCTGAATGTTAGTGAAATCATCCGGAACACTAGCAAACATCGTTTTGGGTCCAATGGACTTGAATGGATGCTTCACAACTTTGGTACCCCGAAATAGTGCATTTAGGCCCAAAACACAAGTTTTGCATCTTTTTACATGCTGAAGGTTAGCGAAATGCCCGAAACACTCCCAAACATCTTTTTGGGTCTAATGGACTAGAATGGATGCTTCACAACTTTGGTACCCCGAATTAATGCATTTAGGCCCGAAACACAAGTTTTGCATCTTTTTACATGCTGAAGGTTAGCGAAATGCTCCGAAACACTCCCAAACATCATTTTGGGTCCAATGGACTAGAATGTATGCTTCACAACTTTGGTACCCCGAAATAATGCATTTAGGCCCGAAACACAAGTTTTGCATCTTTTTACGTGCTGAAGGTTAGCGAAATGCTCCGAAACACTCCCAAACATCATTTTGGGTCCAATAGACTAGAATGGATGCTTCGCAACTTTGGTACCACGAAATAGTGCATTCGGGCCCGAAATACGAGGTTTGCATCTTTTACGTGTCGAAGGTTAGCGAAATGCTCCAAAGCACTCCCAAACATCATTTTGGGTCCAATGGACTAGAATGGATGCTTCACAACGTTAGTACCCCGAAATAGTGCATTTAGGCCCAAAACACAAGTTTTGTATCTTTTTACATGCTGAAGGTTAGTGAAATTATCCAAAACACTCGCAAACATCATTTTGGGTCCAATGAATTAGAATGATGCTTCACAACTTTGGTACCCCGAAATAGTGCATTCAGGCTCGAACACAAGTTTTGCATCTTGTACGTGCTAAAGGTTAGTAAAATCATCCGAAACACTTCCAAACATCATTTTAGGTCCAATGGACTAGAATGGATGCTTCACAACTTTGGTACCCCGAAATAGTGCATTTAGGCCCAAAACATAAGTTTTGCATCTTTTTACATGCTGAAGGCTAGCGAAATGCTCCGAAACACTCCCAAACATCATTTTGGGTCCAATGGACTAGAATGGATGCTTCACAACTTGGTGCCCCGAAATAATGCATTTAGGCCCGAAACACAAGTTTTGCATCTTTTTACGTGTTGAAGGTTAGCGAAATGCTCCGAAACACACCCAAACATCATTTTGGGTCCAATGGACTAGAATGGATGCTTCACAACTTTGGTACCCCGAAATAGTGCATTCGGGCCCGAAATACGAGTTTTGCATCTTTTACATGTCGAAGGTTAGCGAAATGCTCCGAAGCACTCCCAAATATCATTTTGGGTCCAATGGACTAGAATGGATGCTTCATAACGTTAGTACCCCCCGAAATAGTGCATTTAGGCCCAAAACACAAGTTTTTTATCTTTTTACATGCTGAAGGTTAGTGAAATTAACCGAAACACTCGCAAACATCATTTGGGGTCCAATGGCTTAGAATGATGCTTCACAACTTTGGTACCCCGAAATAGTGCATTCAGGCTCGAACACAAGATTTGCATCTTGTACGTGCTGAAGGTTAGTAAAATCATCCGAAACACTTCCAAACATCATTTTTGGTCCAATGGACTAGAATGGATGCTTCACAACTTTGGTACCCCGAAATAGTGCATTTAGGCCCAAAACATAAGTTTTGCATCTTTTTACATGCTGAAGGTTAGCGAAATGCTCCGAAAAACTACCAAACATCATTTTGGGTCCAATGGACTAGAATGGATGCTTCCCAACTTGGTGCCTCGAAATAATGCATTTAGGCCCGAAACACAAGTTTTGCATCTTTTTACGTGCTGAAGGTTAGCGAAATGCTCCGAAACACTCCCAAACATCATTTTGGGTCCAATGAACTAGAATGGATGCTTCACAACTTTGGTACCCCGAAATAGTGCAGTTAGGCCCGAAACACAAGTTTTGCATCTTTTTACATGCTGAAGGTTAGTGACATCATCCGAAACACTCCCAAACATCATTTTGGGTCCAATGGACTAGAATGGATGTTTCACAACTTTGGTACCCCGAAATAGTGCATTTAGGCCCAAAACACAAGTTTTGCATCTTTTTACGTGCTGAAGGTTAGTGAAATCATCCGAAACACTCACGAACATCATTTTGGGTCCAATGGACTAGAATGGATGCTTCACAACTTTGGTACCCCAAAATAGTACATTCGGGCCCGAAATACGAGTTTTGCATCTTTTATGTGTCGAAGGTTAGCGAAATGCTCCGAAACACTCCCAAACATCATTTTGGGTCCAATGGACTAGAATGGATGCTTCACAACGTTAGTACCCCGAAATAGTGCAGTTAGGCCCGAAACAAAAGTTTTGCGTCTTTTTAGGTGCTGAAGGTTAGCGAAATGCTCCGAAACACTCCCAAACATCATTTTGGGTCCAATAGACTAGAATGAATGCTTCACAACCTGGGTACCCCGAAATTGTGCAGTTAGGCCCGAAACACAAGTTTTGCATCTTTTTACGTGCTGAAGGTTAGTGAAATCATCCGAATCACTCACGAACATCATTTTGGGTCCAATGGACTAGAATGGATGCTTCACAACTTTGGTACCCCGAAATAGTGCATTCGGGCCCGAAATACGAGTTTTGCATCTTTTACATGTCGAAGGTTAGCGAAATGCTCCGAAGCACTCCCAAATATCATTTTGGGTCCAATGGACTAGAATGGATGCTTCATAACGTTAGTACCCCCCGAAATAGTGCATTTCGGCCCAAAACACAAGTTTTGTATCTTTTTACATGCTGAAGGTCAGTGAAATTATCCAAAACACTCGCAAACATCATTTGGGGTCCAATGGCTTAGAATGATGCTTCACAACTTTGGTACCCCGAAATAGTGCATTCAGGCTCGATCACAAGTTTCGCATCTTGTACGTGCTGAAGGTTAGTGAAATCATCCGAAACACTCCCAAACATCATTTTGGGTCCAATGGACTACAATGGATGCATCACAACTTTGGTACCCCGAAATAGTGCATTTAGGCCCAAAACATAAGTTTTGCATCTTTTTACATGCTGAAGGTTAGCGAAATGCTCCGAAACACTCCCAAACATCATTTTGGGTCCAATGGACTAGAATGGATGCTTCACAACTTTGGTACCCCGAAATAATGCTTTTAGGCCCGAAACACAAGTTTTGCATCTTTTTACGTGCTGAAGGTTAGCGAAATGCTCCGAAACACTCCCAAACATCATTTTGGGTCCAATGGACTAGAATGGATGCTTCACAACTTTGGTACCCCGAAATAGTGCAGTTAGGCCCGAAACACAAGTTTTGCATGATTTTGCGTGCTGAAGGTTAGTGAAATCATCCGAAACACTCACGAACATTATTTTGGGTCCAATGGACTAGAATGGATGCTTCACAACTTTGGTACCCCGAAATAGTGCATTCGGGCCCGAAATACGAGTTTTGCATCTTTTACGTGTCGAAGGTTAGCGAAATGCTCCGAAGCAATCCCAAACATCATTTTGGGTCCAATGGACTAGAATGGATGCTTCACTACGTTAGTACCACGAAATAGTGCATTTAGGCCCAAAACACAAGTTTTGCATCTTTTTACGTGCTGAAGGTTATTGAAATCATCTGAAACACTCACAAACATCTTTTTGTGTCCAATGGACTAGAATGGATGCTTTACAACTTTGGTACCCCGAAATAGTGCATTCAGGCTCGAACACAAGTTTTGCATCTTGTACGTGCCGAAGGTTAGTGAAATCATCCGAAACACTCACGAACATCATTTTGGGTCGAATGGACTAGAATGGATGCTTCACAACTTTGGTACCCCGAAATAGTGCATTCGGGCCCGAAATACGAGTTTTGCATCTTTTACGTGTCGAAGGTTAGCGAAATGATCCGAAACACTCCCAAACATCATTTTGGGTCCAATGGACTAGAATGGATGGTTCACAACGTTAGTAACACGAAATAGTGCATTTAGGCCCAAAACACAAGTTTTGCATCTTTTTAGGTGTTGAAGGTTAGCGAAATGCTCCGAACACTCCCAAACATCATTTTGGGTCCAATGGACTAGAATGGATGCATCACAACTTTGGTACCCCGAAATAGTTCATTCGGGGCCGAAATACGAGTTTTGCATCTTTTACGTGTCGAAGGTTAGCGAAATGCTCCGAAGCAATCCCAAACATCATTTTGGGTCCAATGGACTAGAATGGATGCTTCACTACGTTATTACCCCGAAATAGTGCATTTAGGCCCAAAACACAAGTTTTGCATCTTTTTAGGTGCTGAAGGTTAGCGAAATGCTCCGAAACACTCCCAAATATTATTTTGGGTCCAATGGACTAGAATGAATGCTTCACAACTTTAGTTCCCCGAAATAGTGCAGTTAGGCCCGAAACACAAGTTTGGCATCTTTTTACATGCTGAAGGTAAGTGAAATCATCCGAAACACTCGCAAACATCATTTTGGATCCAATGGACTAGAATGGATGCATCACAACGTTAGTACCCTGAAATAGTGCATTTAGGCCCAAATGTAGGGAATCGGATGCCCGTTAGCCTAAGAGGGGGAGGGGGTGAATTAGGCAACTTAAAACCTTAACCTATGGCTCACTAAATTTTACACAAAAGTAAACTAGAACATACTATCTATATGTGCAACTACGGTTGTTCTAGTGTGAAACTCCCATCCCAAAACAAGGTTTGCAACCTATAGCCATTCCTAGCAAGATACTACTCTAGGAAAGTAAAGGCAAGCAAAGATTGCAATAGAGTAAATGCGGAAACGTAAAGGGGATGAGAGGAAGCAAACTCTTGACACGCGATTTATCCCGTGGTATCGGTAGGCACTAAGCCACCCCTAGTCCACGTTGTTGAAGCACTCACACAAGAGTATTGCTTCCCGGTCACCAAGTCTCTCCCAAGAGCACCAACTTGACTTGCCACAAAGGCTAGCCACTTAGGCACTTGTCAAGCTCCCTTGGTCACCTTGATGCCGCCTCCACTAAGGAGCTTCTCCACCAAGGAAGGGGGTCTCCACGTCCCCCGCACAAAGTGTCCTCGCCGCTCCACACCAAGCCGGAGGGTCGATGACGATTGCCGGTGAGCCACTTAGGCCCCAAGGCTTCCGGCGAACCTTGTACAACTGGATTCACTCAAGAATCACCTCACAAGGTTGGCACAACCTTGCACTCACTCAGCTCTAAGCTAAGCCTTGCACTAAGCACATACACTAAGCATATGCAAGTCTATGGATGAGCAATTAAGCACTTGGATGGATTGGATATGATCTTCTAGGTGTCTTGAACTCTCCTGCACTTCCACACAATCCAGCCTTCTCAAATGGGTGAGTGGAGGGGGTATAAATAGCCCAAGGCATCAAACTAGCCGTTGGCTAACGTCCACTGAAAAAGGTACCGTCGGATGATCCGACGCTATATTTTCCAGGGCGTCGGTTCATCCGGTGCCCTCCCACGTCACTTAGCCGTTGAGGTTCTCTGACACAACTGCTCCGACGCTATGTACCGACGGTGCGTCGGATCATCCGGTGCTGAAGACTCCGCGCTCAAGTCGCCTCTGTTAGCTTCCAATCGACCATCGGATAGACCGACGCTTCTCCTTGTCCAAGGCGTCGGATCATCCGGTGCTGAAGGCTTCGTCTTGGCGCGTCTCTGTATGAATTCAAACTGAGCGTCGGATAGACCGACGGGGTCCCCACTCAGACCGTCGGATCATCCGGTGCTACTGTCTTCCTTGCTCTTCCTCTGCAACTCGTCCGACGCTACTAAATAATGGACCGTCGGTTCATCCGACGGTACCTAGGGTTTGACCCTGTGTACCAACTCGTCTGACGATTGCACCGACGCTTGTATTTGAGGGACCGTCGGTTCATCCGACGGTGTCTTTTCTTTTCCTTTTCTTGCTCGGTTTTGACCCTTGAAAAATACACTATCTTCTCAATTTGGCATATGGTTTTCTTGCATCCTTGGGACCTAGAAGTGTCTACAAAGACATGCTAAAACAGTAGGGTTAGTCCCAATGATCATGTTGTCATGAATCACCAAAATCAAACTCGAACTAATGGCATATGAGGCCATGTTCGCTACAATCTCCCCCTTTTTGGTGATTTATGACAACACAACCAAAGCAAGCATAAATTTGCAAGAATTGACAGAATTAGAACCACTTACACTTGCTTGGATGCTTACCATCATCCAAACTCCCCCTAGATCAAACTTCCCCCTTTTTGATCTTCATGTTCACATTCTCCCCCTTTGGTCTCATATCCTTGAAACCACTTGTAAGCATCCTTGAACCCACTTGTAAGCTTAAGCCACACGCTTGCTTTGGTCTCACATTCTCCCCCTTTGGAATAAAATCTCCAAAAAGTCCAAAGCAAACAGGTCCAAGGAAACTAGCAAGATCTAGCAACCATAGCTCAAAGGAGAGATGTTAAATGCAAGGGAGAAAGCCGCATGAACCATGATCCATATGTATGATATCGATGAAGATACCACATGTGAGAATAACTAAGGTGGATCACATGCTCATGAGACTAGCATAATACAAACTAAGCTCCCCCTAAGTGTGTGCATAAAAAGAATACCACTTGCAAGACAAGGGTAGTGAGAGACAAGTGCACAACTACAAACTTGTAAAACAAGGAAGCTTAGAGCATATCATGCAAAGAGGTAGCTTAAAGGACAAGAGATAAGACAAATGGGTTCTTGTTACATTACCACTTGTAGATATCACTTGTAGTCTTTTGATCATTGCATACCTCCAGGGGATGATCCTCTCTACCTTGTTGGCACCACATTGAGATGAGCCACTTGGAAATGATATCACTAGGTGACACCACTTGAAAGAAGCTTGTATAGAAGACACTTGGGGTACCACAAGGATTAGGAATGTATGAGTACATTGCCTTTGAACTTATATAGAGACATAAGCTCGCAAGGACATGACTCAATAGCATAAAGCTCATATTGCTATATTCACTCTATTAGAGATGTTAGATCACATTGAGAGTGAAATAGCATTCTCTTAGAATGAAACACCGCACCGGAACGCGTCGCTAAGGGACTACATAAGATAAGCTTGAAACAATGTTAGTCCCATAACCAAACCATAGGATGAGCTCCCCCTAAATGTGTGCATTTAGTGTTTGAATCACCAACCAAATGTATGCACATTGTTTATGACAACAACGGGAAGCTTACCCTATAGCTTGCTCATGATGCAAAGAGATATATATATGAATACATGCACCATGAAAGAACAAGTGTAGTTTTCCTACACACTAATCAAACCATGTAGATTGCTCATGGGTTAGCACATGACACAAGCAACCTACCATATGTAAACATTGCAACAAATGCAACCTAAACAAGGCAATGGAGCTACAATGATACAAGAGATGGGTATTAGTTTCCATTACCTCAACCGGGGAACTTGGGCAACACATTGTCCAATTTGCAAGCTTGGCTTATAGGCTTGAATCTTCTCATCTTGATTGTACCAAGCCTCCCAAGTCCCCGCACTCAAGGCCTTCAAGTGGCCTTTGGAACCCAGACCATTTGAGGCCCCTTCATGTTGGTGATGACTTCCTTGGGCACCCAAATGGGTTGGTTCCAACCCCGCTCCTCCTTCATCTTCCCAACCTTGTGTGCAACCACCTTGCCATTAGCCTTCTTCTTGATGACGTAGGTGTTGCTCTTGGTCTTGTTCTTGCGGTTGGGCTTGGTGTAGATGAGGGAGCTCTTGATGATAGGCTTCATCTTCTTCTTCTCGCCCTTGTCCATCTTCTTGACAAATTGAGGGCATTTGTAGAACTTGTGCCCTTCTCCATGGCACTTGTAGCAAGTCACGGTTTCACCCTTCTCAAGCTTCTTCACCATGGGATCACGGTTATCTTGAGAAGGTTGGACGTTGCTCTTCATGTCTTGAGAGACTTTCACTTGTTCTTCATTGTTCTTGCCCTTGCCCATCAAGCTAAACAACCTCTCTCGGAGCCATTTTACTTCTTGCTTGAGCTCATCATTCTTCTTGCCTATGAGACAATCACATGTTTCTACAACAACATTCTCATTGCAAGATGGTGAGCAAGATTCATCAATTAAATCAATGCAAGAAGTTGAAGCATCTACCTTAGAGATAGGAATTGCACATGGGATAGATGGTTCATTAAGCACAAGGGAATCACTAGTTTTAATCTCAATGCTCTCTAGCTTAGATTTTAGCTCTTCATTCTCCTTGCTAAGCAATTTGAATTTGCACAACAAATGTTCATAATTTGTAGCAAGGGTAGCACTAAGATCATTGAGAGCATTAAGTTCTTTAATTTCATTAGCTTGTTTTTCTAGCATCCCTTTTTGCTCATTTACTAGCTCAACAAGATCATCAAGAGAGGTGGTGTCGGATTCATCATCACTTACATTGCTCTCCATACCTCGGGCCATAAGGCACATGTGTGGTGATGATGAAGAGCCATGCATGAAGCGGGTGGTGAAGTTCTTTCTTGATTCATCACTTGAGCTAGAAGAACTTGATTCTCCACCACTTGTCCACTCACGGACGGCGATAGTTGCTTCTTGCTTTGGCCTCCTCTCCTTGACCACCTTCTTCTTGGGCTTGTGCTCGATCTTGGTGAACTTGATGTGTTGATGATAACGCCCTTCTCTCAAGTGGACGTTGTAGCCGTACATGTTGACTTTCTTCACATACTTGAAGATCTTCTCCACGTACTCGGCCACCATGGATTCAATCTCTTCATCACTTGAGGAATCTTCATCGTCACCATCATCACCATCATCTTCACTTGAGCTTCCATGAGTAGTCATCCTACTCAACACCTTCTCTTCTTGGCTTGAGAGGGCATGACTTGTGCTTGGAGAAGATGGTTCTTGAGGCTTTTCTTGGGACGCCTTCTTGGACTCGGGCATGATTTGAAGCTCATGTGCCATGATCTTGCTCAAGATTTGAGATGGCTTCAATTCTTCGAGCTTTCTCTCAAAGATGATAGCCTTCACCAAGTCATAGTCGGGCTTCCGGAGACTTTGAAGGATCTTGCGGTTGATGTTCAAGTCCGTGATGTTCTTCACACCTAAAGCATTGATTCTATTGACAAGCACATTTAGGCGTGAGTACATAGATTCGGCATTTTCATTTGCAAGTTGCTTGAAGCTATTGAATTCCTCAAGGAGACAACCATAGCGTTCATTAGCAACTTCTTTTGAACCCTCATTTTGCTCCTTGATGGTTTTCCATAGCTCATGAGCATTTTCACAAGTAAAAACTCTATTGAAAACGCCTACATCTAGTGAGGACAAAATGATACTCTTAGCAATCACATCAAATTGCTTTTCTTTTCTAGTACCATTTTTCATGCCCTCATCGGTGACTCTCCAAACATCAAGGTCCCTTGCTTGGAGATAGGCCTCCATGAGAACCTTCCACCGAGGATAGCCCGTGCCATCGAAATGTGGAGCCAAACCTAAGGTATCCACCCCTTTCATTCCTCTAAAGAGCAACTCACTAGGCGGTGAAGCCTAACCGTTCCAATGAGCCGGTTTTCACAATTTACCAATCGAATTGGTGTTTCCTTGTGAAGGAAGTGAGTCCCGGCTCTGATACCACTTGTAGGGAATCGGATGCCCGTTAGCCTAAGAGGGGGAGGGGGTGAATTAGGCAACTTAAAACCTTAACCTATGGCTCACTAAATTTTACACAAAAGTAAACTAGAACATACTATCTATATGTGCAACTACGGTTGTTCTAGTGTGAAACTCCCATCCCAAAACAAGGTTTGCAACCTATAGCCATTCCTAGCAAGATACTACTCTAGGAAAGTAAAGGCAAGCAAAGATTGCAATAGAGTAAATGCGGAAACGTAAAGGGGATGAGAGGAAGCAAACTCTTGACACGCGATTTATCCCGTGGTATCGGTAGGCACTAAGCCACCCCTAGTCCACGTTGTTGAAGCACTCACACAAGAGTATTGCTTCCCGGTCACCAAGTCTCTCCCAAGAGCACCAACTTGACTTGCCACAAAGGCTAGCCACTTAGGCACTTGTCAAGCTCCCTTGGTCACCTTGATGCCGCCTCCACTAAGGAGCTTCTCCACCAAGGAAGGGGGTCTCCACGTCCCCCGCACAAAGTGTCCTCGCCGCTCCACACCAAGCCGGAGGGTCGATGACGATTGCCGGTGAGCCACTTAGGCCCCAAGGCTTCCGGCGAACCTTGTACAACTGGATTCACTCAAGAATCACCTCACAAGGTTGGCACAACCTTGCACTCACTCAGCTCTAAGCTAAGCCTTGCACTAAGCACATACACTAAGCATATGCAAGTCTATGGATGAGCAATTAAGCACTTGGATGGATTGGATATGATCTTCTAGGTGTCTTGAACTCTCCTGCACTTCCACACAATCCAGCCTTCTCAAATGGGTGAGTGGAGGGGGTATAAATAGCCCAAGGCATCAAACTAGCCGTTGGCTAACGTCCACTGAAAAAGGTACCGTCGGATGATCCGACGCTATATTTTCCAGGGCGTCGGTTCATCCGGTGCCCTCCCACGTCACTTAGCCGTTGAGGTTCTCTGACACAACTGCTCCGACGCTATGTACCGACGGTGCGTCGGATCATCCGGTGCTGAAGACTCCGCGCTCAAGTCGCCTCTGTTAGCTTCCAATCGACCATCGGATAGACCGACGCTTCTCCTTGTCCAAGGCGTCGGATCATCCGGTGCTGAAGGCTTCGTCTTGGCGCGTCTCTGTATGAATTCAAACTGAGCGTCGGATAGACCGACGGGGTCCCCACTCAGACCGTCGGATCATCCGGTGCTACTGTCTTCCTTGCTCTTCCTCTGCAACTCGTCCGACGCTACTAAATAATGGACCGTCGGTTCATCCGACGGTACCTAGGGTTTGACCCTGTGTACCAACTCGTCTGACGATTGCACCGACGCTTGTATTTGAGGGACCGTCGGTTCATCCGACGGTGTCTTTTCTTTTCCTTTTCTTGCTCGGTTTTGACCCTTGAAAAATACACTATCTTCTCAATTTGGCATATGGTTTTCTTGCATCCTTGGGACCTAGAAGTGTCTACAAAGACATGCTAAAACAGTAGGGTTAGTCCCAATGATCATGTTGTCATGAATCACCAAAATCAAACTCGAACTAATGGCATATGAGGCCATGTTCGCTACACCAAAACACAAGTTTTGCATCTTTTTAGGTGCTGAAGGTTAGCGAAATGCTCCGAAACACTCCCAAACATCATTTTGGGTCCAATGGGCTAGAATGAATGCTTCACAACTTTTGTACCCCGAAATAGTGCAGTTATGCCCGAAACACAAGTTTTGCATCTTTTTACGTGCTGAAGGTTAGTGAATCATCTGAAACACTCACAAACATCATTTTTGGTCCAATGGACTAGAATGGATGCTTCACAACTTTTGTACCCCGAAATAGTGCATTCGGGCCCGAAACACTCCCAAATATCATTTTGGGTCCAATAGACTAGAATCGATGCTTCACAACGTTAGTACCCCGAAATAGTGCATTTAGGCCCAAAACACAAGTTTTGCATCTTTTTACGTGCTGAAGGTTATTGAAATCATCTGAAACACTCACAAACATCTTTTTGTGTCCAATGGACTAGAATGGATGCTTTACAACTTTGGTACCCCGAAATAGTGCATTCAGGCTCGAACACAAGTTTTGCATCTTGTACGTGCCGAAGGTTAGTGAAATCATCCGAAACACTCACAAACATCATTTTTGGTCCAATGGACTAGAATGGATGCTTCACAACTTTTGTACCCCGAAATAGTGCATTCGGGCCCGAAACACGAGTTTTTCATTTTTTACGTGCCGATGGTTAGCGAAATGCTCCGAAATACTCCCAAACATCATTTTGGGTCCTATGGACTAGAAATGATGCTTCACAACTATGGTACCCCGAAATAGTTCTTTCGGGCTCGAACACAAGTTTTGCATCTTTTACGTTTCGAAGGTTAGCGAAATGCTCCGAAACACTCCCAAATATCATTTTGGGTCCAATGGACTAGAATCGATGCTTCACAACTTTGGAACCCCGAAACAGTTCATTTAGGCCCAAAACACAAGTTTTGCATCTTTTTACGTGCTGAAGGTTAGTGAAATCATCTGAAACACTCACAAACATCATTTTGTGTCCAATGGACTAGAATGGATGCTTCACAACTTTGGTACCCCGAAATTGTGCAGTTAGGCCCGAAACACAAGTTTTGCATCTTTTTACGTGCTGAAGGTTAGTGAAATCATCCGAAACACTCACGAACATCATTTTGGGTCGAATGGACTAGAATGGATGGTTCAGAACTTTGGTACCCTGAAATAGTGCATTTAGGCCCAAAACACAAGTTTTGCATCTTTTTAGGTGCTGAGGGTTAGCGAAATCCTCTGAAACACTGCCAAACATCATTTTGGGTCCAACGGACTAGAATGAATGCTTCACAACTTTGGTACCCCGAAATAGTGCAGTTAGGCCCGAAACACAAGTTTTGCATCTTTTTACGTGCTCAAGGTTAGTGAAATAATCCGAAACACTCGCAAACATCATTTTGGGTCCAATGGACTAGAATGGATGCTTCACAACTTTGGTACCCAGAAATAGTGCATTCGGGCTCGAACACAAGTTTTGCATCTTTTACGTGTCGAAGGTTAGCGAAATGCCTCGAAACACTCCCAAATATCATTTTGGGTCCAATGGACTACATTGGATGCTTCACAACTTTGGAACCCCGAAATAGTTCATTTAGGCTCGAACACAAGTTTTGCATCTTGTACGTGCCGAAGGTTAGTGAAATCATCCGAAACACTCACGAACATCATTTTGGGTCCAATGGACAAGAATGGATGCTTCACAGCTTTGGTACCCCGAAATAGTGCATTCGGGCTCGAACACAAGTTTTGCATCTTGTACGTGCCGAAGGTTAGTGAAATCATCCGAAACACTCACAAACATCATTTTGGGTCCAATGGACTAGAATGGATGCTTCACAACTTTGATACCCCAAAATAGTGCAGTTAGGCCCGAAACACAAGTTTTGCATCTTTTTACGTGCTGAAGGTTAGTGAAATCATCTGAAACACTCACAAACATCATTTTCTGTCCAATGGACTAGAATGGATGCTTCACAACTTTAGTACCCCGAAATAGTGCATTTAGGCCCAAAACACAAGTTTTGCATCTTCTTAGGTGCTGAAGGTTAGCGAAATGCTCCGAAACACTCCCAAACATCAATTTGGGTCCAATGGACTAGAATAGATGCTTCACAACTTTGGAACCCCGAAACAGTTCATTTAGGCCCAAAACACAAGTTCTGCATCTTTTTACGTGCTGAAGGTTAGTGAAATCATCTGAAACACTCACAAACATCATTTTGTGTCCAATGGACTAGAATGGATGCTTTACAACTTTGGTACCCCGAAATAGTAGCATTTCACTATCCTTCGGCATGTAAAAAGATGCAAACTTGTGTTTCGGTCCCGAATGCACTATTTCGGAGTACCAAAGTTGTGAAGCATCCATTCTACTCCATTGGAACCAAAATGATGTTTGGGAGTGTTTCAGAGCATTTCGCTAACCTTCGGCACGTAAAAAGGTGCAAACTTGTGTTTCGGTCCTGAATGCACTATTTCAGGGTACCAAAGTTGTGAAGCATCTATTCTACTCCATTGGAACCAAAATGATGTTTGGGAGTGTTTCAGAGCATTTTGCTAACCTTCGGCACGTAAAAAGAAGCAAAGTTGTGTTTCGGGCCTGAATGCACTATTTCGGGGTACCAAAGTTGTGAAGCATCTATCCTACTCCATTGGAACCAAAATGATGTTTGGGAGTGTTTCAGAGCATTTTGCTAACCTTCGGCGCGTAAAAAGATGCAAACATGTGTTTCGGTCATGAATGCACTATTTTGGGGTACCAAAGTTGTGAAGCATCCATTCTACTCCATTGGAACAAAAATGATGTTTGGGAGTGTTTCAGAGCATTTCGCTAACCTTCGGCACGTAAAAAGATGCAAACTTGTGTTTCGGTCCTGAATGCACTATTTCAGGGTACCAAAGTTGTGAAGCATCTATTCTACTCCATTGAAACCAAAATGATGTTTGGGAGTGTTTCAGAGCATTTCACTATCCTTCGGCATGTAAAAAGATGCCAACTTGTGTTTCGGTACCGAATGCACTATTTCGGGGTACCAAAGTTGTGAAGCATCCATTCTAGTCCATTGGAACCAAAATGATGTTTGGGAGTGTTTCCGAGCATTTCGCTAACCTTCAGCATGTAAAAAGATGCAAACTTGTGTTTCGGTCCTGAATGCACTATTTCAGGGTACCAAAGTTGTGAAGCATCTATTCTACTCCATTGGAACCAAAATGATGTTTCGGAGTGTTTCAGAGCATTTCACTAACCGTCAGCATGTAAAAAGATGCAAACTTGTGTTTCGATCCTGAATGCACTATTTCGGGGTACCAAAGTTGTGAAGCATTCATTCTACTTCATTGGAACCAAAATGATGTTTGAGAGTGTTTTATAGTGTTTCAGTATACTTCGGCATGTTCAAAGATGCAAACTTGTGTTTCTGTCCCGAATGCACTATTTCGGGGTACCAAAGTTGTGAAGCATCCATTCTACTCCATTGGAACCAAAATGATGTTTGGGAGTGTTTCAGAGCATTTCGCTAACCTTCGGCACGTAAAAAGATGCAAACTTGTGTTTCTGTCCTGAATGCACTATTTCGGGGTACCAAAGTTGCGCAGCATCCATTCTACTCCTTTGGACCCAAAATTATGTTTGGGAGTGTTTCAAAGCATTTTGCGAACCTTCAACACGTAAAAAGATAAAAACTTTTGTTTCGGGCCTAAATGTACTATTTTGGGGTACCAAACTTGCCAAGAATCTATTCTACTCCATTGGAACCAAAATGATGTTTGGGGGTGTTTCAGAGCGTTTCGCTAACCTTCGGCACGTAAAAAGATGCAAACTTGTGTTTCGGTCTTGAATGCACTATTTCGAGGTACCAAACTTGCGAAGCATCCATTATACTCCATTGGAACCAAAATAATGTTTGGGAGTGTTTCAGAGCATTTTGCTAACCTTCGACACGTAAAAAGAAGCAAACTTGTGTTTCGGGTCTGAATGCACTATTTCGGGGTATAAAAGTTGCGAAGAATCCAATCTACTCCATTGGAACCAAAATGATGTTTGGGAGTGTTTCAGAGCATTTTCTAACATTCAGCATGTAAAAAGATGCAAACTTGTGTTTCGGCCCCGAATGCACTATTTCGGGGTACCAAAGATCTGAAGGATCCATTCTACTCCATTGGAACCAAAATGATGTTTGGGAGTGTTTCATAGCATTTCACTATCCTTCGGCATGTAAAAAGATGCAAACTTGTGTTTCGGTCCCGAATGCACTATTTCGGGGTACCAAAGTTGTGAAGCATCCATTCTACTCCATTGGAACCAAAATGATGTTTGGGAGTGTTTCAGAGCATTTCGCTAACTTTCGGCACGTAAAAAGGTGCAAACTTGTGTTTCGGTCCTGAATGCACTATTTCAGGGTACCAAAGTTGTGAAGCATCTATTCTACTCCATTGGAACCAAAATGATGTTTGGGAGTGTTTCAGAGCATTTTGCTAACCTTCGGCACGTAAAAAGAAGCAAACTTGTGTTTCGGGCCTGAATTCACTATTTCGGGGTACCAAAGTTGTGAAGCATCTATCCTACTCCATTGGAACCAAAATGATGTTTGGGAGTGTTTCAGAGCATTTTGCTAACCTTCGGCACGTAAAAAGATGCAAACATGTGTTTCGGTCATGAATGCACTATTTTGGGGTACCAAAGTTGTGAAGCATCCATTCTACTCCATTGGAACCAAAATGATGTTTGGGAGTGTTTCAGAGCATTTCGCTAACCTTCGGCACGTAAAAAGATGCAAACTTGTGTTTCGGTCCTGAATGCACTATTTCAGGGTACCAAAGTTGTGAAGCATCTATTCTACTCCATTGAAACCAAAATGATGTTTGGGAGTGTTTCAGAGCATTTCACTATCCTTCGGCATGTAAAAAGATGCCAACTTGTGTTTCGGTACCGAATGCACTATTTCGGGGTACCAAAGTTGTGAAGCATCCATTCTAGTCCATTGGAACCAAAATGATGTTTGGGAGTGTTTCCGAGCATTTCGCTAACCTTCAGCATGTAAAAAGATGCAAACTTGTGTTTCGGTCCTGAATGCACTATTTCAGGGTACCAAAGTTGTGAAGCATCTATTCTACTCCATTGGAACCAAAATGATGTTTCGGAGTGTTTCAGAGCATTTCACTAACCGTCAGCATGTAAAAAGATGCAAACTTGTGTTTCAGTCCTGAATGCACTATTTCAGGGTACCAAAGTTGTGAAGCATCTATTCTACTCCATTGAAACCAAAATGATATTTGGGAGTGTTTCAGAGCATTTCACTATCCTTCGGCATGTAAAAAGATGCCAACTTGTGTTTCGGTACCGAATGCACTATTTCGGGGTACCAAAGTTGTGAAGCATCCATTCTAGTCCATTGGAACCAAAATGATGTTTGGGAGTGTTTTCGAGCATTTCGCTAACCTTCAGCATGTAAAAAGATGCAAACTTGTGTTTCGGTCCTGAATGCACTATTTCAGGGTACCAAAGTTGTGAAGCATCTATTCTACTCCATTGGAACCAAAATGATGTTTCGGAGTGTTTCAGAGCATTTCACTAACCGTCAGCATGTAAAAAGATGCAAACTTGTGTTTCGATCCTGAATGCACTATTTCGGGGTACCAAAGTTGTGAAGCATTCATTCTACTTCATTGGAACCAAAATGATGTTTGAGAGTGTTTTATAGTGTTTCAGTATACTTCGGCATGTTCAAAGATGCAAACTTGTGTTTCTGTCCCGAATGCACTATTTCGGGGTACCAAAGTTGTGAAGCATCCATTCTACTCCATTGGAACCAAAATGATGTTTGGGAGTGTTTCAGAGCATTTCGCTAACCTTCGGCACGTAAAAAGATGCAAACTTGTGTTTCTGTCCTGAATGCACTATTTCGGGGTACCAAAGTTGTGAAGCATCCATTCTACTCCATTGGAACCAAAATGATGTTTGGGAGTGTTTCAGAGCATTTCTCTAACCTGTGGGACGTAAAAATATGCAAACTTGTGTTTCTGTCCTGAATGCAGTATTTCGGGGTACCAAAGTTGCGCAGCATCCATTCTACTCCTTTGGACCCAAAATTATGTTTGGGAGTATTTCAAAGCATTTTGCGAACCTTCAACACGTAAAAAGATAAAAACTTTTGTTTCGGGCCTAAATGTACTATTTTGGGGTACCAAACTTGCCAAGAATCTATTCTACTCCATTGGAACCAAAATGATGTTTGGGGGTGTTTCAGAGCGTTTCGCTAACCTTCGGCACGTAAAAAGATGCAAACTTGTGTTTCGGTCTTGAATGCACTATTTCGAGGTACCAAACTTGCGAAGCATCCATTATACTCCATTGGAACCAAAATAATGTTTGGGAGTGTTTCAGAGCATTTTGCTAACCTTCGACACGTAAAAAGAAGCAAACTTGTGTTTCGGGTCTGAATGCACTATTTCGGGGTATAAAAGTTGCGAAGAATCCAATCTACTCCATTGGAACCAAAATGATGTTTGGGAGTGTTTCAGAGCATTTTCTAACATTCAGCATGTAAAAAGATGCAAACTTGTGTTTCGGCCCCGAATGCACTATTTCGGGGTACCAAAGATCTGAAGGATCCATTCTACTCCATTGGAACCAAAATGATGTTTGGGAGTGTTTCATAGCATTTCACTATCCTTCGGCATGTAAAAAGATGCAAACTTGTGTTTCGGTCCCGAATGCACTATTTCGGGGTACCAAAGTTGTGAAGCATCCATTCTACTCCATTGGAACCAAAATGATGTTTGGGAGTGTTTCAGAGCATTTCGCTAACTTTCGGCACGTAAAAAGGTGCAAACTTGTGTTTCGGTCCTGAATGCACTATTTCAGGGTACCAAAGTTGTGAAGCATCTATTCTACTCCATTGGAACCAAAATGATGTTTGGGAGTGTTTCAGAGCATTTTGCTAACCTTCGGCACGTAAAAAGAAGCAAAATTGTGTTTCGGGCCTGAATTCACTATTTCGGGGTACCAAAGTTGTGAAGCATCTATCCTACTCCATTGGAACCAAAATGATGTTTGGGAGTGTTTCAGAGCATTTTGCTAACCTTCGGCACGTAAAAAGATGCAAACATGTGTTTCGGTCATGAATGCACTATTTTGGGGTACCAAAGTTGTGAAGCATCCATTCTACTCCATTGGAACCAAAATGATGTTTGGGAGTGTTTCAGAGCATTTCGCTAACCTTCGGCACGTAAAAAGATGCAAACTTGTGTTTCGGTCCTGAATGCACTATTTCAGGGTACCAAAGTTGTGAAGCATCTATTCTACTCCATTGAAACCAAAATGATGTTTGGGAGTGTTTCAGAGCATTTCACTATCCTTCGGCATGTAAAAAGATGCCAACTTGTGTTTCGGTACCGAATGCACTATTTCGGGGTACCAAAGTTGTGAAGCATCCATTCTAGTCCATTGGAACCAAAATGATGTTTGGGAGTGTTTCCGAGCATTTCGCTAACCTTCAGCATGTAAAAAGATGCAAACTTGTGTTTCGGTCCTGAATGCACTATTTCAGGGTACCAAAGTTGTGAAGCATCTATTCTACTCCATTGGAACCAAAATGATGTTTCGGAGTGTTTCAGAGCATTTCACTAACCGTCAGCATGTAAAAAGATGCAAACTTGTGTTTCAGTCCTGAATGCACTATTTCAGGGTACCAAAGTTGTGAAGCATCTATTCTACTCCATTGAAACCAAAATGATGTTTGGGAGTGTTTCAGAGCATTTCACTATCCTTCGGCATGTAAAAAGATGCCAACTTGTGTTTCGGTACCGAATGCACTATTTCGGGGTACCAAAGTTGTGAAGCATCCATTCTAGTCCATTGGAACCAAAATGATGTTTGGGAGTGTTTTCGAGCATTTCGCTAACCTTCAGCATGTAAAAAGATGCAAACTTGTGTTTCGGTCCTGAATGCACTATTTCAGGGTACCAAAGTTGTGAAGCATCTATTCTACTCCATTGGAACCAAAATGATGTTTCGGAGTGTTTCAGAGCATTTCACTAACCGTCAGCATGTAAAAAGATGCAAACTTGTGTTTCGATCCTGAATGCACTATTTCGGGGTACCAAAGTTGTGAAGCATTCATTCTACTTCATTGGAACCAAAATGATGTTTGAGAGTGTTTTATAGTGTTTCAGTATACTTCGGCACGTAAAAAGATGCAAACTTGTGTTTCTGTCCTGAATGCACTATTTCGGGGTACCAAAGTTGTGAAGCATCCATTCTACTCCATTGGAACCAAAATGATGTTTGGGAGTGTTTCAGAGCATTTCTCTAACCTGTGGGACGTAAAAATATGCAAACTTGTGTTTCTGTCCTGAATGCAGTATTTCGGGGTACCAAAGTTGCGCAGCATCCATTCTACTCCTTTGGACCCAAAATTATGTTTGGGAGTGTTTCAAAGCATTTTGCGAACCTTCAACACGTAAAAAGATAAAAACTTTTGTTTCGGGCCTAAATGTACTATTTTGGGGTACCAAACTTGCCAAGAATCTATTCTACTCCATTGGAACCAAAATGATGTTTGGGGGTGTTTCAGAGCGTTTCGCTAACCTTCGGCACGTAAAACGATGCAAACTTGTGTTTCGGTCTTGAATGCACTATTTTGAGGTACCAAACTTGCGAAGCATCCATTATACTCCATTGGAACCAAAATAATGTTTGGGAGTGTTTCAGAGCATTTTGCTAACCTTCGACACGTAAAAAGAAGCAAACTTGTGTTTCGGGTCTGAATGCACTATTTCGGGGTATAAAAGTTGCGAAGAATCCAATCTACTCCATTGGAACCAAAATGATGTTTGGGAGTGTTTCAGAGCATTTTCTAACATTCAGCATGTAAAAAGATGCAAACTTGTGTTTCGGCCCCGAATGCACTATTTCGGGGTACCAAAGATCTGAAGGATCCATTCTACTCCATTGGAACCAAAATGATGTTTGGGAGTGTTTCATAGCATTTCACTATCCTTCGGCATGTAAAAAGATGCAAACTTGTGTTTCGGTCCCGAATGCACTATTTCGGGGTACCAAAGTTGTGAAGCATCCATTCTACTCCATTGGAACCAAAATGATGTTTGGGAGTGTTTCAGAGCATTTCGCTAACTTTCGGCACGTAAAAAGGTGCAAACTTGTGTTTCGGTCCTGAATGCACTATTTCAGGGTACCAAAGTTGTGAAGCATCTATTCTACTCCATTGGAACCAAAATGATGTTTGGGAGTGTTTCAGAGCATTTTGCTAACCTTCGGCACGTAAAAAGAAGCAAACTTGTGTTTCGGGCCTGAATTCACTATTTCGGGGTACCAAAGTTGTGAAGCATCTATCCTACTCCATTGGAACCAAAATGATGTTTGGGAGTGTTTCAGAGCATTTTGCTAACCTTCGGCACGTAAAAAGATGCAAACATGTGTTTCGGTCATGAATGCACTATTTTGGGGTACCAAAGTTGTGAAGCATCCATTCTACTCCATTGGAACCAAAATGATGTTTGGGAGTGTTTCAGAGCATTTCGCTAACCTTCGGCACGTAAAAAGATGCAAACTTGTGTTTCGGTCCTGAATGCACTATTTCAGGGTACCAAAGTTGTGAAGCATCTATTCTACTCCATTGAAACCAAAATGATGTTTGGGAGTGTTTCAGAGCATTTCACTATCCTTCGGCATGTAAAAAGATGCCAACTTGTGTTTCGGTACCGAATGCACTATTTCGGGGTACCAAAGTTGTGAAGCATCCATTCTAGTCCATTGGAACCAAAATGATGTTTGGGAGTGTTTCCGAGCATTTCGCTAACCTTCAGCATGTAAAAAGATGCAAACTTGTGTTTCGGTCCTGAATGCACTATTTCAGGGTACCAAAGTTGTGAAGCATCTATTCTACTCCATTGGAACCAAAATGATGTTTCGGAGTGTTTCAGAGCATTTCACTAACCGTCAGCATGTAAAAAGATGCAAACTTGTGTTTCAGTCCTGAATGCACTATTTCAGGGTACCAAAGTTGTGAAGCATCTATTCTACTCCATTGAAACCAAAATGATGTTTGGGAGTGTTTCAGAGCATTTCACTATCCTTCGGCATGTAAAAAGATGCCAACTTGTGTTTCGGTACCGAATGCACTATTTCGGGGTACCAAAGTTGTGAAGCATCCATTCTAGTCCATTGGAACCAAAATGATGTTTGGGAGTGTTTTCGAGCATTTCGCTAACCTTCAGCATGTAAAAAGATGCAAACTTGTGTTTCGGTCCTGAATGCACTATTTCAGGGTACCAAAGTTGTGAAGCATCTATTCTACTCCATTGGAACCAAAATGATGTTTCGGAGTGTTTCAGAGCATTTCACTAACCGTCAGCATGTAAAAAGATGCAAACTTGTGTTTCGATCCTGAATGCACTATTTCGGGGTACCAAAGTTGTGAAGCATTCATTCTACTTCATTGGAACCAAAATGATGTTTGAGAGTGTTTTATAGTGTTTCAGTATACTTCGGCATGTTCAAAGATGCAAACTTGTGTTTCTGTCCCGAATGCACTATTTCGGGGTACCAAAGTTGTGAAGCATCCATTCTACTCCATTGGAACCAAAATGATGTTTGGGAGTGTTTCAGAGCATTTCGCTAACCTTCGGCACGTAAAAAGATGCAAACTTGTGTTTCTGTCCTGAATGCACTATTTCGGGGTACCAAAGTTGTGAAGCATCCATTCTACTCCATTGGAACCAAAATGATGTTTGGGAGTGTTTCAGAGCATTTCTCTAACCTGTGGGACGTAAAAATATGCAAACTTGTGTTTCTGTCCTGAATGCAGTATTTCGGGGTACCAAAGTTGCGCAGCATCCATTCTACTCCTTTGGACCCAAAATTATGTTTGGGAGTGTTTCAAAGCATTTTGCGAACCTTCAACACGTAAAAAGATAAAAACTTTTGTTTCGGGCCTAAATGTACTATTTTGGGGTACCAAACTTGCCAAGAATCTATTCTACTCCATTGGAACCAAAATGATGTTTGGGGGTGTTTCAGAGCGTTTCGCTAACCTTCGGCACGTAAAACGATGCAAACTTGTGTTTCGGTCTTGAATGCACTATTTTGAGGTACCAAACTTGCGAAGCATCCATTATACTCCATTGGAACCAAAATAATGTTTGGGAGTGTTTCAGAGCATTTTGCTAACCTTCGACACGTAAAAAGAAGCAAACTTGTGTTTCGGGTCTGAATGCACTATTTCGGGGTATAAAAGTTGCGAAGAATCCAATCTACTCCATTGGAACCAAAATGATGTTTGGGAGTGTTTCAGAGCATTTTCTAACATTCAGCATGTAAAAAGATGCAAACTTGTGTTTCGGCCCCGAATGCACTATTTCGGGGTACCAAAGATCTGAAGGATCCATTCTACTCCATTGGAACCAAAATGATGTTTGGGAGTGTTTCATAGCATTTCACTATCCTTCGGCATGTAAAAAGATGCAAACTTGTGTTTCGGTCCCGAATGCACTATTTCGGGGTACCAAAGTTGTGAAGCATCCATTCTACTCCATTGGAACCAAAATGATGTTTGGGAGTGTTTCAGAGCATTTCGCTAACTTTCGGCACGTAAAAAGGTGCAAACTTGTGTTTCGGTCCTGAATGCACTATTTCAGGGTACCAAAGTTGTGAAGCATCTATTCTACTCCATTGGAACCAAAATGATGTTTGGGAGTGTTTCAGAGCATTTTGCTAACCTTCGGCACGTAAAAAGAAGCAAACTTGTGTTTCGGGCCTGAATTCACTATTTCGGGGTACCAAAGTTGTGAAGCATCTATCCTACTCCATTGGAACCAAAATGATGTTTGGGAGTGTTTCAGAGCATTTTGCTAACCTTCGGCACGTAAAAAGATGCAAACATGTGTTTCGGTCATGAATGCACTATTTTGGGGTACCAAAGTTGTGAAGCATCCATTCTACTCCATTGGAACCAAAATGATGTTTGGGAGTGTTTCAGAGCATTTCGCTAACCTTCGGCACGTAAAAAGATGCAAACTTGTGTTTCGGTCCTGAATGCACTATTTCAGGGTACCAAAGTTGTGAAGCATCTATTCTACTCCATTGAAACCAAAATGATGTTTGGGAGTGTTTCAGAGCATTTCACTATCCTTCGGCATGTAAAAAGATGCCAACTTGTGTTTCGGTACCGAATGCACTATTTCGGGGTACCAAAGTTGTGAAGCATCCATTCTAGTCCATTGGAACCAAAATGATGTTTGGGAGTGTTTCCGAGCATTTCGCTAACCTTCAGCATGTAAAAAGATGCAAACTTGTGTTTCGGTCCTGAATGCACTATTTCAGGGTACCAAAGTTGTGAAGCATCTATTCTACTCCATTGGAACCAAAATGATGTTTCGGAGTGTTTCAGAGCATTTCACTAACCGTCAGCATGTAAAAAGATGCAAACTTGTGTTTCGATCCTGAATGCACTATTTCGGGGTACCAAAGTTGTGAAGCATTCATTCTACTTCATTGGAACCAAAATGATGTTTGAGAGTGTTTTATAGTGTTTCAGTATACTTCGGCATGTTCAAAGATGCAAACTTGTGTTTCTGTCCCGAATGCACTATTTCGGGGTACCAAAGTTGTGAAGCATCCATTCTACTCCATTGGAACCAAAATGATGTTTGGGAGTGTTTCAGAGCATTTCGCTAACCTTCGGCACGTAAAAAGATGCAAACTTGTGTTTCTGTCCTGAATGCACTATTTCGGGGTACCAAAGTTGTGAAGCATCCATTCTACTCCATTGGAATCAAAATGATGTTTGGGAGTGTTTCAGGGCATTTCTCTAACCTCTGGGACGTAAAAACATGCAAACTTGTGTTTCTGTCCTGAATGCAGTATTTCGGGGTACCAAAGTTGCGCAGCATCCATTCTACTCCTTTGGACCCAAAATTATGTTTGGCAGTGTTTCAAAGCATTTTGCGAACCTTCAACACGTAAAAAGATAAAAACTTTTGTTTCGGGCCTAAATGTACTATTTTGGGGTACCAAACTTGCCCAGAATCTATTCTACTCCATTGGAACCAAAATGATGTTTGGGGGTGTTTCAGAGCGTTTCGCTAACCTTCGGCACGTAAAAAGATGCAAACATGTGTTTCGGTCTTGAATGCACTATTTCGAGGTACCAAACTTGCGAAGCATCCATTATACTCCATTGGAACCAAAATAATGTTTGGGAGTGTTTCAGAGCATTTTGCTAACCTTCGACACGTAAAAAGAAGCAAACTTGTGTTTCGGGTCTGAATGCACTATTTCGGGGTATAAAAGTTGCGAAGAATCCAATCTACTCCATTGGAACCAAAATGATGTTTGGGAGTGTTTCAGAGCATTTTCTAACATTCAGCATGTAAAAAGATGCAAACTTGTGTTTCGGCCCCGAATGCACTATTTCGGGGTACCAAAGATCTGAAGGATCCATTCTACTCCATTGGAACCAAAATGATGTTTGGGAGTGTTTCATAGCATTTCACTATCCTTCGGCAGGTAAAAAGATGCAAACTTGTGTTTCGGTCCCGAATGCACTATTTCAGGGTACCAAAGTTATGAAGCATCCATTCTAGTCCATTGGAACCAAAATGATGTTTGGGAGTGTTTCAGAGCATTTCGCTAACTTTCGGCACGTAAAAAGGTGCAAACTTGTGTTTCGGTCCTGAATGCACTATTTCAGGGTACCAAAGTTGTGAAGCATCTATTCTACTCCATTGGAACCAAAATGATGTTTGGGAGTGTTTCAGAGCATTTTGCTAACCTTCGGCACGTAAAAAGAAGCAAACTTGTGTTTCGGGCCTGAATGCACTATTTCAGGGTACCAAAGTTGTGAAGCATCTATCCTACTCCATTGGAACCAAAATGATGTTTGGGAGTGTTTCAGAGCATTTTGCTAACCTTCGGCACGTAAAAAGATGCAAACTTGTGTTTCGGTCATGAATGCACTATTTTGGGGTACCAAAGTTGTGAAGCATCGATTCTACTCCATTGGAACCAAAATGATGTTTGGGAGTGTTTCAGAGCATTTCGCTAACCTTCGGCACGTAAAAAGAAGCAAACTTGTGTTTGGGGCCTGAATGCACTATTTCGGGGTACCAAACTTGCGAAGCATCCATTCTACTCCATTGGAACCAAAATGACGTTTGGGAGTGTTTCATAGCATTTCACTATCCTTCGGCATGTAAAAAGATGCAAACTTGTGTTTCGGTCCCGAATGCACTATTTCGGGGCACCAAAGTTGTGAAGCATCCATTCTACTCCATTGGAACCAAAATGATGTTTGGGAGTGTTTCAGAGCATTTCGCTAACCTTCGGCACGTAAAAAGGTGCAAACTTGTGTTTCGGTCCTGAATGCACTATTTCAGGGTACCAAAGTTGTGAAGCATCTATTCTACTCCATTGGAACCAAATTGATGTTTGCGAGTGTTTCAGAGCATTTTGCTAACCTTCGGCACGTAAAAAGAAGCAAACTTGTGTTTCGGGCCTGAATGCACTATTTCGGGGTATTAAAGTTGCGAAGAATCCAATCTACTCCATTGGAACCAAAATGATGTTTGGGAGTGTTTCAGAGCATTTTCTAACATTCAGCACGTAAAAAGATGCAAACTTGTGTTTCGACCCCGAATGCACTATTTCGGGGTACCAAAGATCTGAAGGATCCATTCTACTCCATTGGAACCAAAATGATGTTTGGGAGTGTTTCAGAGCATTTCGCTAACCTTCGGTATGTAAAAAGAAGCAAACTTGTGTTTCGGTCCTGAATGCACTATTTCGGGGTACCAAACTTGCGAAGCATCCATTCTACTCCATTGGAACCAAAATGATGTTAGGGAGTGTTTCATAGCATTTCACTATACTTCGGCATGTAAAAAGATGCAAACTTGTGTTTCGGTCCCGAATGCACTATTTCGGGGTACCAAAGTTGTGAAGCATCCATTCTACTTCATTGGAACCAAAATGATGTTTGGGAGTGTTTCAGAGCATTTCGCTAACCTTCGGCACGTAAAAAGGTGCAAACTTGTGTTTCGGTCCTGAATGCACTATTTCAGGGTACCAAAGTTGTGAAGCATCTATTCTACTCCATTGGAACCAAAATGATGTTTGGGAGTGTTTCAGAGCATTTCGCTAACCTTGGGCACGTAAAAAGGTGCAAACTTGTGTTTCGGTCCTGAATGCACTATTTCAGGGTACCAAAGTTGTGAAGCATCAATTCTACTCCATTGGAACCAAAATGATGTTTGGGAGTGTTTCAGAGCATTTTGCTAACCTTCGACACGTAAAAAGAAGCAAGCTTGTGTTTCCGGCCTGAATGCACTATTTCGGGGTATAAAAGTTGCGAAGAATCCAATCTACTCCATTGGAACCAAAATGATGTTTGGGAGTGTTTCAGAGCATTTTCTAACATTCAGCACGTAAAAAGATGCAAACTTGTGTTTCGGCCCCGAATGCACTATTTCGGGGTACCAAAGATCTGAAGGATCCATTCTACTCCATTGGAACCAAAATGATGTTTGGGAGTGTTTCAAAGCATTTCGCTAACCTTCGGCATGTAAAAAGATGCAAACTTGTGTTTCGGTCTTGAATGCACTATTCCGGGGTACCAAAATTGCGCAGCATCCATTCTACTCCGTTGGACCCAAAATGATGTTTGGGAGTATTTCAGAGCATTTCGCTAACCTTCGGCACGTAAAAAGAAGCAAACTTGTGTTTCGGGCCTGAATGCACTATTTCGGGGTACCAAACTTGCGAAGCATCCATTCTACTCCATTGGAACCAAAATGATGTTTGGGAGTGTTTCATAGCATTTCACTATCCTTCGGCATGTAAAAAGATGCAAACTTGTGTTTCGGTCCCGAATGCACTATTTCGGGGTACCAAAGTTGTGAAGCATCCATTCTACTCCATTGGAACCAAAATGATGTTTGGGAGTGTTTCAGAGCATTTCGCTAACCTTCGGCACGTAAAAAGGTGCAAACTTGTGTTTCGGTCCTGAATGCACTATTTCAGGGTACCAAAGTTGTGAAGCATCTATTCTACTCCATTGGAACCAAAATGATGTTTGGGAGTGTTTCAGAGCATTTTGCTAACCTTCGGCACGTAAAAAGAAGCAAACTTGTGTTTCGGGCCTGAATGCACTATTTCGGGGTACCAAAGTTGTGAAGCATTCATTCTACTTCATTGGAACCAAATTGATGTTTGAGAGTGTTTCATAGCGTTTCACTATACTTCGGCATGTTAAAAGATGCAAACTTGTGTTTCGGTCCCGAATGCACTATTTCGGGGTACCAAAATGATGTTTGGGAGTGTTTCAGAGCATTTCGCTAACCTTCGGCACGTAAAAAGATGAAAACTTGTGTTTCTGTCCTGAATGCACTATTTCGGGGTACCAAAGTTGTGAAGCATCCATTCTACTCCATTGGAACCAAAATGATGTTTGGGAGTGTTTCAGAGCATTTCTCTAACCTCTAGGACGTAAAAATATGCAAACTTGTGTTTCTGTCCTGAATGTAGTATTTCGGGGTACCAAAGTTGCGCAGCATCCATTCTACTCCTTTGGACCCAAAATTATGTTTGGGAGTGTTTCAAAGCATTTTGCTAACCATCAACACGTAAAAAGATAAAAACTTGTGTTTCTGGCCTGAATGTACTATTTTGGGGTACCAAAGTTGCCAAGAATCTATTCTACTCCATTGGAACCAAAATGATGTTTGGGGGTCTTTGAGAGCATTTCGCTAACCTTCGGCACGTAAAAAGATGCAAACTTGTGTTTCGGTCTTGAATGCACTATTTCGAGGTACCAAACTTGCGAAGCATCCATTATACTCCATTGGAAGCAAAATAATGTTTGGGAGTGTTTCAGAGCATTTTGCTAACCTTCGACACGTAAAAAGAAGCAAACTTGTGTTTCGGGCCTGAATGCACTATTTTGGGGTATAAAAGTTGCGAAGAATCCAATCTACTCCATTGGAACCAAAATGATGTTTGGGAGTGTTTCAGAGCATTTTCTAACATTCAGCACGTAAAAAGATGCAAACTTGTGTTTCGGCCCCGAATGCACTATTTCGGGGTACCAAAGATCTGAAGGATCCATTCTACTCCATTGGAACCAAAATGATGTTTGGGAGTGTTTCAGAGCATTTCGCTAACCTTCGGCATGTAAAAAGATGCAAACTTGTGTTTCGGTCTTGAATGCACTATTCCGGGGTACCAAAATTGCGCAGCATCCATTCTACTCCGTTGGACCCAAAATGATGTTTGGGAGTATTTCAGAGCATTTCGCTAACCTTCGGCACGTAAAAAGAAGCAAAGTTGTGTTTCGGGCCTGAATGCACTATTTCGGGGTACCAAACTTGCGAAGCATCCATTCTACTCCATTGGAACCAAAATGATGTTTGGGAGTATTTCAGAGCATTTCGCTAACCTTCGGCACGTAAAAAGAAGCAAACTTGTGTTTCGAGCCTGAATGCACTATTTCGAGGTACCAAACTTGCGAAGCATCCATTCTACTCCATTGGAACCAAAATGATGTTTGGGAGTGTTTCATAGCATTTCACTATCCTTCGGCATGTAAAAAGATGCAAACTTGTGTTTCGGTCCCGAATGCACTATTTCGGGGTACCAAAGTTGTGAAGCATCCATTCTACTCCATTGGAACCAAAATGATGTTTGGGAGTGTTTCAGAGCATTTCGCTAACCTTCGGCACGTAAAAAGGTGCAAACTTGTGTTTCGGTCCTGAATGCACTATTTCAGGGTACCAAAGTTGTGAAGCATCTATTCTACTCCATTGGAACCAAAATGATGTTTGGGAGTGTTTCAGAGCAGTTTGCTAACCTTCGGCACGTAAAAAGAAGCAAACTTGTGTTTCGGGCCTGAATGCACTATTTCGGGGTACCAAAGTTGTGAAGCATTCATTCTACTTCATTGGAACCAAAATGATGTTTGAGAGTGTTTCATAGCGTTTCACTATACTTCGGCATGTTAAAAGATGCAAACTTGTGTTTCGGTCCCGAATGCACTATTTCGGGGTACCAAAGTTGTGAAGCATCCATTCTACTCCACTGGAACCAAAATGATGTTTGGGACTGTTTCAGAGCATTTCGCTAACCTTCGGCACGTAAAAAGATGAAAACTTGTGTTTCTGTCCTGAATGCACTATTTCGGGGTACCAAAGTTGTGAAGCATCCATTCTACTCCATTGGAACCAAAATGATGTTCGGGAGTGTTTCAGAGCATTTCTCTAACCTCTGGGACGTAAAAATATGCAAACTTGTGTTTCTGTCCTGAATGTAGTATTTCGGGGTACCAAAGTTGCGCAGCATCCATTCTACTCCTTCGGACCCAAAATTATGTTTGGGAGTGTTTCAAAGCATTTTGCTAACCATCAACACGTAAAAAGATAAAAACTTGTGTTTCGGGCCTGAATGTACTATTTTGGGGTACCAAACTTGCCAAGAATCTATTCTACTCCATTGGAACCAAAATGATGTTTGGGGGTGTTTGAGAGCATTCCGCTAACCTTCGGCACGTAAAAAGATGCGAACTTGTGTTTCCGTCTTGAATGCACTATTTCGAGGTACCAAACTTGCGAAGCATCCATTATACTCCATTGGAAGCAAAATAATGTTTGGGAGTGTTTCAGAGCATTTTGCTAACCTTCGACACGTAAAAAGAAGCAAACTTGTGTTTCGGCCCTGAATACACTATTTTGGGGTATAAAAGTTGCGAAGAATCCAATCTACTCCATTGGAACCAAAATGATGTTTGGGAGTGTTTCAGAGCATTTTCTAACATTCAGCACGTAAAAAGATGCAAACTTGTGTTTCGGCCTCGAATGCACTATTTCGGGGTACCAAAGATCTGAAGGATCCATTCTACTCCATTGGAACCAAAATGATGTTTGGGAGTGTTTCAGAGCATTTCGCTAACCTTCGGCATGTAAAAAGATGCAAACTTGTGTTTCGGTCTTGAATGCACTATTCCGGGGTACCAAAATTGCGCAGCATCCATTCTACTCCGTTGGACCCAAAATGATGTTTGGGAGTATTTCAGAGCATTTCGCTAACCTTCGGCATGTAAAAAGAAGCAAAGTTGTGTTTCGGGCCTGAATGCACTATTTCGGGGTACCAAACTTGCGAAGCATCCATTCTACTCCATTGGAACCAAAATGATGTTTGGGAGTGTTTCAGAGAATTTCACTATCCTTCGGCATGTCAAAAGATGCAAACTTGTGTTTCGGTCCCGAATGCACTATTTCGGGGTACCAAAGTTGTGAAGCATCCATTCTACTCCATTGGAACCAAAATGATGTTTGGGAGTGTTTCAGAGCATTTCGCTAACCTTCGGCACGTAAAAAGATGCAAACTTGTGTTTCGGTCCTGAATGCACTATTTCAGGGTACCAAAGTTGTGAAGCATCTATTCTACTCCATTGGAACCAAAATGACGTTTGGGAGTGTTTTAGAGCATTTTGCTAACCTTCGGCACGTAAAAAGAAGCAAACTTGTGTTTCGGGCCTGAATGCACTATTTCGGGGTACCAAAGTTGTGAAGCATCCATTCTACTCCATTGGAACCAAAATGATGTTTGGGAGTGTTTCAGAGCATTTCTCTAACCTGTGGGACGTAAAAATATGCAAACTTGTGTTTCTGTCCTGAACGCAGTATTTCGGGGTACCAAAGTTGCGCAGCATCCATTCTACTCCTTTGGACCCAAAATTATGTTTGGGAGTGTTTCAAAGCATTTTGCGAACCTTCAACACGTAAAAAGATAAAAACTTTTGTTTCGGGCCTAAATGTACTATTTTGGGGTACCAAACTTGCCAAGAATCTATTCTACTCCATTGGAACCAAAATGATGTTTGGGGGTGTTTCAGAGCGTTTCGCTAACCTTCGGCACGTAAAAAGATGCAAACTTGTGTTTCGGTCTTGAATGCACTATTTCGAGGTACCAAACTTGCGAAGCATCCATTATACTCCATTGGAACCAAAATAATGTTTGGGAGTGTTTCAGAGCATTTTGCTAACCTTCGACACGTAAAAAGAAGCAAACTTGTGTTTCGGGTCTGAATGCACTATTTCGGGGTATAAAAGTTGCGAAGAATCCAATCTACTCCATTGGAACCAAAATGATGTTTGGGAGTGTTTCAGAGCATTTTCTAACATTCAGCATGTAAAAAGATGCAAACTTGTGTTTCGGCCCCGAATGCACTATTTCGGGGTACCAAAGATCTGAAGGATCCATTCTACTCCATTGGAACCAAAATGATGTTTGGGAGTGTTTCATAGCATTTCACTATCCTTCGGCATGTAAAAAGATGGAAACTTGTGTTTCGGTCCCGAATGCACTATTTCGGGGTACCAAAGTTGTGAAGCATCCATTCTACTCCATTGGAACCAAAATGATGTTTGAGAGTGTTTCAGAGCATTTCGCTAACTTTCGGCACGTAAAAAGGTGCAAACTTGTGTTTCGGTCCTGAATGCACTATTTCAGGGTACCAAAGTTGTGAAGCATCTATTCTACTCCATTGGAACCAAAATGATGTTTGGGAGTGTTTCAGAGCATTTTGCTAACCTTCGGCACGTAAAAAGAAGCAAACTTGTGTTTCGGGCCTGAATTCACTATTTCGGGGTACCAAAGTTGTGAAGCATCTATCCTACTCCATTGGAACCAAAATGATGTTTGGGAGTGTTTCAGAGCATTTTGCTAACCTTCGGCACGTAAAAAGATGCAAACATGTGTTTCGGTCATGAATGCACTATTTTGGGGTACCAAAGTTGTGAAGCATCCATTCTACTCCATTGGAACCAAAATGATGTTTGGGAGTGTTTCAGAGCATTTCGCTAACCTTCGGCACGTAAAAAGATGCAAACTTGTGTTTCGGTCCTGAATGCACTATTTCAGGGTACCAAAGTTGTGAAGCATCTATTCTACTCCATTGAAACCAAAATGATGTTTGGGAGTGTTTCAGAGCATTTCACTATCCTTCGGCATGTAAAAAGATGCCAACTTGTGTTTCGGTACCGAATGCACTATTTCGGGGTACCAAAGTTGTGAAGCATCCATTCTAGTCCATTGGAACCAAAATGATGTTTGGGAGTGTTTCCGAGCATTTCGCTAACCTTCAGCATGTAAAAAGATGCAAACTTGTGTTTCGGTCCTGAATGCACTATTTCAGGGTACCAAAGTTGTGAAGCATCTATTCTACTCCATTGGAACCAAAATGATGTTTCGGAGTGTTTCAGAGCATTTCACTAACCGTCAGCATGTAAAAACATGCAAACTTGTGTTTCGGTCCTAAATGCACTATTTCGGGGTACCAAAGTTGTGAAGCATCCATTCTACTCCATTGAAACCAAAATGACGTTTGGGAGTGTTTCAGAGCATTTCGCTAACTTTCGGCACGTAAAAAGATGCAAACTTGTGTTTCGATCCTGAATGCACTATTTCGGGGTACCAAAGTTGTGAAGCATTCATTCTACTTCATTGGAACCAAAATGATGTTTGAGAGTGTTTTATAGCGTTTCAGTATACTTCGGCATGTTAAAAGATGCAAACTTGTGTTTCTGTCCCGAATGCACTATTTCGGGGTACCAAAGTTGTGAAGCATCCATTCTACTCCATTGGAACCAAAATGATGTTTGGGAGTGTTTCAGAGCATTTCGCTAACCTTCGGCACGTAAAAAGATGCAAACTTGTGTTTCTGTCCTGAATGCACTATTTCGGGGTACCAAAGTTGTGAAGCATCCATTCTACTCCATTGGAATCAAAATGATGTTTGGGAGTGTTTCAGGGCATTTCTCTAACCTCTGGGACGTAAAAATATGCAAACTTGTGTTTCTGTCCTGAATGCAGTATTTCGGGGTACCAAAGTTGCGCAGCATCCATTCTACTCCTTTGGACCCAAAATTATGTTTGGGAGTGTTTCAAAGCATTTTGCGAACCTTCAACACGTAAAAAGATAAAAACTTTTGTTTCGGGCCTAAATGTACTATTTTGGGGTACCAAACTTGCCCAGAATCTATTCTACTCCATTGGAACCAAAATGATGTTTGGGGGTGTTTCAGAGCGTTTCGCTAACCTTCGGCACGTAAAAAGATGCAAACTTGTGTTTCGGTCTTGAATGCACTATTTCGAGGTACCAAACTTGCGAAGCATCCATTATACTCCATTGGAACCAAAATAATGTTTGGGAGTGTTTCAGAGCATTTTGCTAACCTTCGACACGTAAAAAGAAGCAAACTTGTGTTTCGGGTCTGAATGCACTATTTCGGGGTATAAAAGTTGCGAAGAATCCAATCTACTCCATTGGAACAAAAATGATGTTTGGGAGTGTTTCAGAGCATTTTCTAACATTCAGCATGTAAAAAGATGCAAACTTGTGTTTCGGCCCCGAATGCACTATTTCGGGGTACCAAAGATCTGAAGGATCCATTCTACTCCATTGGAACCAAAATGATGTTTGGGAGTGTTTCATAGCATTTCACTATCCTTCGGCATGTAAAAAGATGGAAACTTGTGTTTCGGTCCCGAATGCACTATTTCGGGGTACTAAAGTTGTGAAGCATCCATTCTACTCCATTGGAACCAAAATGATGTTTGGGAGTGTTTCAGAGCATTTCGCTAACTTTCGGCACGTAAAAAGGTGCAAACTTGTGTTTCGGTCCTGAATGCACTATTTCAGGGTACCAAAGTTGTGAAGCATCTATTCTACTCCATTGGAACCAAAATGATGTTTGGGAGTGTTTCAGAGCATTTTGCTAACCTTCGGCACGTAAAAAGAAGCAAACTTGTGTTTCGGGCCTGAATTCACTATTTCGGGGTACCAAAGTTGTGAAGCATCTATCCTACTCCATTGGAACCAAAATGATGTTTGGGAGTGTTTCAGAGCATTTTGCTAACCTTCGGCACGTAAAAAGATGCAAACATGTGTTTCGGTCATGAATGCACTATTTTGGGGTACCAAAGTTGTGAAGCATCCATTCTACTCCATTGGAACCAAAATGATGTTTGGGAGTGTTTCAGAGCATTTCGCTAACCTTCGGCACGTAAAAAGATGCAAACTTGTGTTTCGGTCCTGAATGCACTATTTCAAGGTACCAAAGTTGTGAAGCATCTATTCTACTCCATTGAAACCAAAATGATGTTTGGGAGTGTTTCAGAGCATTTCACTATCCTTCGGCATGTAAAAAGATGCCAACTTGTGTTTCGGTACCGAATGCACTATTTCGGGGTACCAAAGTTGTGAAGCATCCATTCTAGTCCATTGGAACCAAAATGATGTTTGGGAGTGTTTCCGAGCATTTCGCTAACCTTCAGCATGTAAAAAGATGCAAACTTGTGTTTCGGTCCTGAATGCACTATTTCAGGGTACCAAAGTTGTGAAGCATCTATTCTACTCCATTGGAACCAAAATGATGTTTCGGAGTGTTTCAGAGCATTTCACTAACCGTCAGCATGTAAAAACATGCAAACTTGTGTTTCGGTCCTAAATGCACTATTTCGGGGTACCAAAGTTGTGAAGCATCCATTCTACTCCATTGAAACCAAAATGACGTTTGGGAGTGTTTCAGAGCATTTCGCTAACTTTCGGCACGTAAAAAGATGCAAACTTGTGTTTCGATCCTGAATGCACTATTTCGGGGTACCAAAGTTGTGAAGCATTCATTCTACTTCATTGGAACCAAAATGATGTTTGAGAGTGTTTTATAGCGTTTCAGTATACTTCGGCATGTTAAAAGATGCAAACTTGTGTTTCTGTCCCGAATGCACTATTTCGGGGTACCAAAGTTGTGAAGCATCCATTCTACTCCATTGGAACCAAAATGATGTTTGGGAGTGTTTCAGAGCATTTCGCTAACCTTCGGCACGTAAAAAGATGCAAACTTGTGTTTCTGTCCTGAATGCACTATTTCGGGGTACCAAAGTTGTGAAGCATCCATTCTACTCCATTGGAATCAAAATGATGTTTGGGAGTGTTTCAGGGCATTTCTCTAACCTCTGGGACGTAAAAATATGCAAACTTGTGTTTCTGTCCTGAATGCAGTATTTCGGGGTACCAAAGTTGCGCAGCATCCATTCTACTCCTTTGGACCCAAAATTATGTTTGGGAGTGTTTCAAAGCATTTTGCGAACCTTCAACACGTAAAAAGATAAAAACTTTTGTTTCGGGCCTAAATGTACTATTTTGGGGTACCAAACTTGCCCAGAATCTATTCTACTCCATTGGAACCAAAATGATGTTTGGGGGTGTTTCAGAGCGTTTCGCTAACCTTCGGCACGTAAAAAGATGCAAACTTGTGTTTCGGTCTTGAATGCACTATTTCGAGGTACCAAACTTGCGAAGCATCCATTATACTCCATTGGAACCAAAATAATGTTTGGGAGTGTTTCAGAGCATTTTGCTAACCTTCGACACGTAAAAAGAAGCAAACTTGTGTTTCGGGTCTGAATGCACTATTTCGGGGTATAAAAGTTGCGAAGAATCCAATCTACTCCATTGGAACCAAAATGATGTTTGGGAGTGTTTCAGAGCATTTTCTAACATTCAGCATGTAAAAAGATGCAAACTTGTGTTTCGGCCCCGAATGCAGTATTTCGGGGTACCAAAGATCTGAAGGATCCATTCTACTCCATTGGAACCAAAATGATGTTTGGGAGTGTTTCATAGCATTTCACTATCCTTCGGCATGTAAAAAGATGCAAACTTGTGTTTCGGTCCCGAATGCACTATTTCAGGGTACCAAAGTTATGAAGCATCCATTCTACTCCATTGGAACCAAAATGATGTTTGGGAGTGTTTCAGAGCATTTCGCTAACTTTCGGCACGTAAAAAGGTGCAAACTTGTGTTTCGGTCCTGAATGCACTATTTCAGGGTACAAAGTTGTGAAGCATCTATTCTACTCCATTGGAACCAAAATGATGTTTGGGAGTGTTTCAGAGCATTTTGCTAACCTTCGGCACGTAAAAAGAAGCAAACTTGTGTTTCGGGCCTGAATGCACTATTTCGGGGTACCAAAGTTGTGAAGCATCTATCCTACTCCATTGGAACCAAAATGTTGTTTGGGAGTGTTTCAGAGCATTTTGCTAACCTTCGGCACGTAAAAAGATGCAAACTTGTGTTTCGGTCATGAATGCACTATTTTGGGGTACCAAAGTTGTGAAGCATCTATTTTACTCCATTGGAACCAAAATGATGTTTGGGAGTGTTTCAGAGCATTTCGCTAACCTTCGGCACGTAAAAAGAAGCAAACTTGTGTTTGGGGCCTGAATGCACTATTTCGGGGTACCAAACTTGCGAAGCATCCATTCTACTCCATTGGAACCAAAATGACGTTTGGGAGTGTTTCATAGCATTTCACTATCCTTCGGCATGTAAAAAGATGCAAACTTGTGTTTCGGTCCCGAATGCACTATTTCGGGGCACCAAAGTTGTGAAGCATCCATTCTACTCCATTGGAACCAAAATGATGTTTGGGAGTGTTTCAGAGCATTTCTCTAACCTTCGGCACGTAAAAAGGTGCAAACTTGTGTTTCGGTCCTGAATGCACTATTTCGGGGTACCAAACTTGCGAAGCATCCATTCTACTCCATTGGAACCAAAATGATGTTAGGGAGTGTTTCATAGCATTTCACTATACTTCGGCATGTAAAAAGATGCAAACTTGTGTTTCGGTCCCGAATGCACTATTTCGGGGTACCAAAGTTGTGAAGCATCCATTCTACTTCATTGGAACCAAAATGATGTTTGGGAGTGTTTCAGAGCATTTCGCTAACCTTCGGCACGTAAAAAGGTGCAAACTTGTGTTTCGGTCCTGAATGCACTATTTCAGGGTACCAAAGTTGTGAAGCATCTATTCTACTCCATTGGAACCAAAATGATGTTTGGGAGTGTTTCAGAGCATTTCGCTAACCTTGGGCACGTAAAAAGGTGCAAACTTGTGTTTCGGTCCTGAATGCACTATTTCAGGGTACCAAAGTTGTGAAGCATCAATTCTACTCCATTGGAACCAAAATGATGTTTGGGAGTGTTTCAGAGCATTTTGCTAACCTTCGACACGTAAAAAGAAGCAAGCTTGTGTTTCCGGCCTGAATGCACTATTTCGGGGTATAAAAGTTGCGAAGAATCCAATCTACTCCATTGGAACCAAAATGATGTTTGGGAGTGTTTCAGAGCATTTTCTAACATTCAGCACGTAAAAAGATGCAAACTTGTGTTTCGGCCCCGAATGCACTATTTCGGGGTACCAAAGATCTGAAGGATCCATTCTACTCCATTGGAACCAAAATGATGTTTGGGAGTGTTTCAGAGCATTTCGCTAACCTTCGGCATGTAAAAAGATGCAAACTTGTGTTTCGGTCTTGAATGCACTATTCCGGGGTACCAAAATTGCGCAGCATCCATTCTACTCCGTTGGACCCAAAATGATGTTTGGGAGTATTTCAGAGCATTTCGCTAACCTTCGGCACGTAAAAAGAAGCAAACTTGTGTTTCGGGCCTGAATGCACTATTTCGGGGTACCAAACTTGCGAAGCATCCATTCTACTCCATTGGAACCAAAATGATGTTTGGGAGTGTTTCATAGCATTTCACTATCCTTCGGCATGTAAAAAGATGCAAACTTGTGTTTCGGTCCCGAATGCACTATTTCGGGGTACCAAAGTTGTGAAGCATCCATTCTACTCCATTGGAACCAAAATGATGTTTGGGAGTGTTTCAGAGCATTTCGCTAACCTTCGGCACGTAAAAAGGTGCAAACTTGTGTTTCGGGCCTGAATGCACTATTTCAGGGTACCAAACTTGTGAAGCATCTATTCTACTCCATTGGAACCAAAATGATGTTTGGGAGTGTTTCAGAGCATTTTGCTAACATTCGGCACGTAAAAAGAAGCAAACTTGTGTTTCGGGCCTGAATGCACTATTTCGGGGTACCAAACCTGCCAAGCATCCATTCTACTCCATTGGAACCAAATTGATGTTTGAGAGTGTTTCACAACATTTTTCTAACATTCGGCACGTAAAAAGATGATAAACTTGTGTTTCGTGCACAAATGCACTATTTCGGGGTACCAAAGTTGTGAAGCATCCATTCTACTCCATTGGAACCAAAATGATGTTTGGGAGTGTTTCAGAGCATTTCGCTAACCTTCGGCACGTAAAAAGATGCAAACTTGTGTTTCGGTCCTGAATGCACTATTTCGGGGTACCAAAGTTGTGAAGCATCCATTCTACTCCATTGGAACCAAAATGATGTTGGGTGTGTTTCTGAGCATTTCTCTAACATTCGGCACGTAAAAAGATGCAAACTTGTTTTTCGGTCCTGAATGCAGTATTTCGGCGTACAAAAGTTGTGAAGCATCCATTCTACTCCATTGGAACCAAAATGATGTTTGGAAGTGTTTCAGAGCATTTCTCTAACCTCCGGCACGTAAAAAGATGCAAACTTGTTTTTCGGTCCTGAATGCAGTATTTCGGGGTACCAAAGTTGTGAAGCATCCATTCTACTCCATTGGAACCAAAATGATGTTTCGTAGTGTTTCAGAGCATTTCGCTAACCTTCGTCATGTAAATAAATGCAAACTTGTGTTTCGGTCTTGAATGCACTATTTCGGAGTACCAAAGTTGCGCAGCATCCATTCTACTCCGTTGGACCCAAAATGTTATTTTGGAGTGTTTCAAAGCATTTCGCTAACCTTTAGCACGTAAAAATATGAAACTTGTGTTTCGGTCCTGAATGTACTATTTCGGGGTACCAAACTTGCCAATCATCCATTCTACTCCATTGGAACCAAAATGATGTTTGGGAGTGTTTCTGATCATTTCTCTAACATTCGGCACGTAAAAAGATGCAAACTTGTTTTTCGGTCCTGAATGTACTGTTTCGGGGTACCAAACATTCCAAGCATCCATTCTACTCCATTGGAACCAAAATGATATTTGGGAGTGTTTCAGAGCATTTTTCTAACATTCGGCACGTAAAAAGATGATAAACTTGTGTTTCGTCCCCAAATGCACTGTTTCGGGGTACCAAAGTTGTGAAGAATCCATTCTACTCCATTGGAACCAAAATGATGTTTGGGAGTGTTTCAGAGCATTTCGCTAACCTTCGGCTCGTAAAAAGATGCAAACTTGTGTTTCGGTCCTGAATGCACTATTTCGGGGTACCAAAGTTGTGAAACATCCATTCTACTCCATTGGAACCAAAATGATGTTTGGGAGTGTTTCTGAGCATTTCTCTAACATTCGGCACGTAAAAAGATGCAAACTTGTTTTTCGGTCCTGAATGCAGTATTTCGGGGTACCAAAGTTGTGAAGCATCCATTCTACTCCATTGGAACCAAAATGATGTTTGAAAGTGTTTCAGAGCATTTCTATAACCTCCGGCACGTAAAAAGATGCAAACTTGTTTTTCGGTCCTGAATGGAGTATTTCGGGGCACCAAAGTTGTGAAGCATCCATTCTACTCCATTGGAACCAAAATGATGTTTCGTAGTGTTTCAGAGCATTTCGCTAACCTTCGGCATGTAAACAAATGCAAACTTGTGTTTCGGTCTTGAATGCACTATTTCCGGGTACCAAAGTTGCGCTGCATCCATTATACTCCGTTGGACCCAAAATGATGTTTGGGAGTGTTTCAAAGCATTTGGCTAACCTTTAGCACGTAAAAATATGAAACTTGTGTTTCGGGCCTAACTGCACTATTTCGGGGTACCAAAGTTGTGAAGCATCCATTCTACTCCATTGGAACCAAAATGATGTTTGGGAGTGTTTCTGAGCATTTCTCTAACATTCGGCACGTAAAAAGATGCAAACTTGTTTTTCGGTCCTAAATGTACTGTTTCGGGGTACCAAACTTGCCAACCATCCATTCTACTCCATTGGAACCAAAATGATGTTTGGGAGTGTTTCAGAGCATTTTTCTAACATTCGGCACGTAAAAAGATGATAAACTTGTGTTTCGTGCCCAAATGCACTATTTCGGGGTACCAAAGTTGTGAAGCATCCGTTCTACTCCATTGGAACCAAAATGATGTTTGGGAGTGTTTCAGAGCATTTCGCTAACCTTCGGAAGGTAAAAAGATGCAAACTTGTGTTTCGGTCCTGAATGCACTATTTCGGGGTACCAAAGTTGTGAAGCATCCATTCTACTCCATTGGAACCAAAATGATGTTTGGGAGTGTTTCTGAGCATTTCTCTAACATTCGGCACGTAAAAAGATGCAAACTTTTTTTCGGTCCTGAATGCAGTATTTCGGGGTACCAAAGTTGTGAAGCATCCATTCTACTCCATTGGAACCAAAATGATGTTTGGGATTGTTTCAGAGTATTTCTCTAACCTCCGGCACGTAAAAAGATGCAAACTTGTTTTTCCGTCCTGAATGCAGTATTTCGGGGTACCAAAGTTGTGAAGCATCCATTCTACTCCATTGGAACCAAAATGATGTTTCGTAGTGTTTCAGAGCATTTCGCTAACCTTCGGCATGTAAATAAATGCAAACTTGTGTTTCGGTCTTGAATGCATTATTTCCGGGTACCAAAGTTGCGCAGCATCCATTCTACTCCGTTGGACCCAAAATGATGTTTGGGAGTGTTTCAAAGCATTTCGCTAACCTTTAGCACGTAAAAATATGAAACTTGTGTTTCGGTCCTGAATGTACTATTTCGGGGTACCAAACTTGCCAAGCATCCATTCTACTCCATTGGAACCAAAATGATGTTTGGGAGTGTTTCTGAGCATTTCTCTAACATTCGGCACGTTAAAAGATGCAAACTTGTGTTTCGGTCCTGAATGCACTATTTCGGGGTACAAAAGTTGTGAAGCATCCAGTCTACTCCATTGGAACCAAAATGATGTTTGGGAGTGTTTCTGAGCATTTCTCTAACATTAGGCACGTAAAAAGATGCAAACTTGTTTTTCGGTCCTGAATGTACTATTTCGGGGTACCAAACTTGCCAAGCATCCATTCTACTCCATTGGAACCAAAATGATGTTTGGGAGTGTTTCAGAGCATTTTTCTAACATTCGGCACGTAAAAAGATGATAAACTTGTGTTTCGTGCCCAAATGCACTGTTTCGGGGTACCAAAGTTGTGACGCATCAATTCTACTCCATTGGAACCAAAATGATGTTTGGGAGTGTTTCAGAGCATTTCGCTAACCTTCGGAAGGTAAAAAGATGCAAACTTGTGTTTCGGTCCTGAATGGACTATTTCGGGGTACCAAAGTTGTGAAGCATTCATTCTACTCCATTGGAACCAAAATGATGTTTGGGAGTGTTTCTGAGCATTTCTCTAACATTCGGCACGTAAAAAGATGCAAACTTTTTTTTCGGTCCTGAATGCAGTTTTTCGGGGTACCAAAGTTGTGAAGCATCCATTCTACTCCATTGGAACCAAAATGATGTTTGGGATTGTTTCAGAGCATTTCTCTAACCTCCGGCACGTAAAAAGATGCAAACTTGTTTTTCCGTCCTGAATGCAGTATTTCGGGGTACCAAAGGTTTGAAGCATCCATTCTACTCCATTGGAACCAAGATGATGTTTCGTAGTGTTTCAGAGCATTTCGCTAACCTTCGGCATGTAAATAAATGCAAACTTGTGTTTCGGTCTTGAATGCACTATTTCCGGGTACCAAAGTTGCGCAGCAACCATTCTACTCCGTTGGACCCAAAATGATGTTTGGGAGTGTTTCAAAGCATTTCGCTAACCTTTAGCACGTAAAAATATGAAACTTGTGTTTCGGTCCTGAATGTACTATTTCGGGGTACCAAACTTGCCAAGCATCCATTCTACTCCATTGGAACCAAAATGATGTTTGGGAGTGTTTCTGAGCTTTTCTCTAACATTCTGCACGTAAAAAGATGCAAACTTGTGTTTCGGTCCTGAATGCACTATTTCGGGGTAACAAAGTTGTGAAGCATCCATTCTACTCCATTGGAACCAAAATGATGTTTGGGAGTGTTTCTGAGCATTTCTCTAACACTCGGCACGTAAAAAGATGCAAACTTGTTTTTCGGTCCTGAATTTACTATTTCGGGGTACCGAACTTGCCAAGCATCCATTCTACTCCATTGGAACCAAAATGATGTTTGGGAGTGTTTCAGAGCATTTTACTAACATTCGGCACGTAAAAAGATGATAAACATGTGTTTCGTGCCCAAATGCACTATTTCGGGTTTCCAAAGTTGTGAAGCATCCATTCTACTCCATTGGAACCAAAATGATGTTTGGGAGTGTTTCAAAGCATTTCGCTAACCTTCGGCACGTAAAAAGATGCAAACTTGTGTTTCGGTCCTGAATGCACTATTTCGGGGTACCAAAGTTGTGAAGCATCCATTCTACTTTATTGGAACCAAAATGATGTTTGGGAGTGTTTCTGAGCATTTCTCTAACCTCCGGCACGTAAAAAGATGCAAACTTGTTTTTCGGTCCTGAATGCAGTATTTCGGGGTACCAAAGTTGTGAAGCATCCATTCTACTCCTTTGGAGCCAAAATGATGTTTCGTAGTGTTTCAGAGCATTTCGCTAACCTTCGGCATGTAAATAAATGCAAACTTGTGTTTCGGTCTTGAATGCACTATTTCGGGGTACCAAAGTTGCGCAGCATCCATTCTACTCCGTTGGACCCAAAATGATGTTTGGGAGTGTTTCAAAGAATTTCGCTAACCTTTAGCACGTAAAAATATGAAACTTGTGTTCGGGCCTGAATGTACTATTTCGGGGTACCAAACTTGCCAAGCATCCATTCTACTCCATTGGAACCAAAATGACGTTTGGGAGTGTTTCTGAGCATTTCTCTAACATTCGCCACGTAAAAAGATGCAAACTTGTGTTTCGGTCCTGAATGCACTATTTCGAGGTACAAAAGTTGTGAAGCATCCATTCTACTCCATTGAAACCAAAATGATGTTTGGGAGTGTTTCTGAGCATTTCTCTAACATTCGGCACGTAAAAAGATGCAAACTTGTTTTTCGGTCCTGAATGTACTATTTCGGGGTACCAAACTTGCCAAGCATCCATTCTACTCCATTGGAACCAAAATGATGTTTGGGAGTGTTTCAGAGCGTTTTTCTAACATTCGGCACGTAAAAAGATGATAAACTTGTGTTTCGTGCCCAAATGCACTGTTTCGGGGTACCAAAGTTGTGAAGCATCCATTCTACTCCATTGGAACCAAAATGATGTTTGGGAGTGTTTCAGAGCATTTCGCTAACCTTCGGAAGGTAAAAAGATGCAAACTTGTGTTTCGGTCCTGAATGGTCTATTTCGGGGTACCAAAGTTGTGAAGCATCCATTCTACTCCATTGGAACCAAAATGATGTTTGGGAGTGTTTCTGAGCATTTCTCTAACATTCGGCACGTAAAAAGATGCAAACTTTTTTTTCGGTCCTGAATGTAGTATTTCGGGGTACCAAAGTTGTGAAGCATCCATTATACTCCATTGGAACCAAAATGATGTTTGGGATTGTTTCAGAGCATTTCTCTAACCTCCGTCACGTAAAAAGATGCAGACTTGTTTTTCCGTCCTGAATGCAGTATTTCGGGGTACCAAAGGTTTGAAGCATCCATTCTACTCCATTGGAACCAAAATGATGTTTCGTAGTGTTTCAGAGCATTTCGCTAGCCTTCGGCATGTAAATAAATGCAAACTTCTGTTTCGGTCTTGAATGCACTATTTCCGGGTACCAAAGTTGCGCAGCATCCATTCTACTCCGTTGGACCCAAAATGATGTTTGGGAGTGTTTCAAAGCATTTCGCTAACCTTTAGCACGTAAAAATATGAAACTTGTGTTTCGGTCCTAAATGTACTATTTCGGGGTACCAAACTTGCCAAGCATCCATTCTACTCCATTGGAACCAAAATGATGTTTGGGAGTGTTTCTGAGCATTTCTCTAACATTCGGCACGTAAAAAGATGCAAACTTGTGTTTCGGTCCTGAATGCACTATTTCGGTGTACCAAAGTTGTGAAGCATCCATTCTACTCCATTGGAACCAAAATGATGTTTGGGAGTGTTTCTGAGCATTTCTCTAACATTCGGCACATAAAAAGATGCAAACTTTTTTTTCGGTCCTGAATGTACTATTTCGGGGTACCGAACTTGCCAAGCATCCATTCTACTCCATTGGATCCAAAATGATGTTTGGGAGTGTTTCAGAGCATTTTACCAACATTCGGCACGTAAAAAGATGATAAACTTGTGTTTCGTGCCCAAATGCACTATTTCGGGGTACCAAAGTTGTGAAGCATCCATTCTACTCCATTGGAACCAAAATGATGTTTGGGAGTGTTTCAGAGCATTTCGCTAACCTTCGGCACGTAAAAAGATGCAAACTTGTGTTTCGGTCCTGAATGCACTATTTCGGGGTACCAAAGTTGTGAAGCATCCATTCTACTCCATTGGAACCAAAATGATGTTTGGGAGTGTTTCTGAGCATTTCTCTAACATTCGGCACATAAAAAGATGCAAACTTTTTTTTCGGTCCTGAATGTACTATTTCGGGGTACCGAACTTGCCAAGCATCCATTCTACTCCATTGGATCCAAAATGATGTTTGGGAGTGTTTCAGAGCATTTTACCAACATTCGGCACGTAAAAAGATGATAAACTTGTGTTTCGTGCCCAAATGCACTATTTCGGGGTACCAAAGTTGTGAAGCATCCATTCTACTCCATTGGAACCAAAATGATGTTTGGGAGTGTTTCAGAGCATTTCGCTAACCTTCGGCACGTAAAAAGATGCAAACTTGTGTTTCGGTCCTGAATGCACTATTTCGGGGTACCAAAGTTGTGAAGCATCCATTCTACTTCATTGGAACCAAAATGATGTTTGGGAGTGTTTCTGAGCATTTCTCTAACATTCCTCACGTAAAAAGATGCAAACTTGTTTTTCGGTCCTGAATGCAGTATTTCGGCGTACCAAAGTTGTGAAGGATCCATTCTACTCCATTGGAACCAAAATGATGTTTGGGAGTGTTTCAGAGCATTTCTCTAACCTGCGGCACGTAAAAAGATGCAAACTTGTTTTTCGGTCCTGAATGCAGTATTTCGGGGTACCAAAGTTGTGAAGCATCCATTCTACTCCTTTGGAGCCAAAATGATGTTTCGTAGTGTTTCAGAGCATTTCGCTAACCTTCGGCATGTAAATAAATGCAAACTTGTGTTTCGGTCTTGAATGCACTATTTCGGGGTACCAAAGTTGCGCAGCATCCATTCTACTCCGTTGGACCCAAAATGATGTTTGGGAGTGTTTCAAAGAATTTCGCTAACATTTAGCACGTAAAAATATGAAACTTGTGTTTCGGGCCTGAATGTACTATTTCGGGGTACCAAACTTGCCAAGCATCCATTCTACTCCATTGGAACCAAAATGACGTTTGGGAGTGTTTCTGAGCATTTCTTTAACATTCGGCACGTAAAAAGATGCAAACTTGTGTTTCGGTCATGAATGCACTATTTCGGGGTACAAAAGTTGTGAAGCATCCATTCTACTCCATTGAAACCAAAATGATGTTTGGGAGTGTTTCTGAGCATTTCTCTAACATTCAGCACGTAAAAAGATGCAAACTTGTTTTTCGGTCCTGAATGTACTATTTCGAGGTACCAAACTTGCCAAGCATCCATTCTACTCCATTGGAACCAAAATGATGTTTGGGAGTGTTTCAGAGCATTTTTCTAACATTCGGCACGTAAAAAGATGATAAACTTGTGTTTCGTGCCCAAATGCACTGTTTCGGGGTACCAAAGTTGTGAAGCATCCATTCTACTCCATTGGAACCAAAATGATGTTTGGGAGTGTTTCAGAGCATTTCGCTAAACTTCGGAAGGTAAAAAGATGCAAACTTGTGTTTCGGTCCTGAATGCACTATTTCGGGGTACCAAAGTTGTGAAGCATCCATTCTACTCCATTGGAACCAAAATGATGGTTGGGAGTGTTTCTGAGCATTTCTCTAACATTCGGCACGTAAACAGATGCAAACTTTTTTTCGGTCCTGAATGCAGTATTTCGGGGTACCAAAGTTGTGAAGCATCCATTCTACTCCATTGGAACCAAAATGATGTTTGGGACAGTTTCAGAGCATTTCTCTAACCTCCGGCACGTAAAAAGATGCAAACTTGTTTTTCGGTCCTGAATGCAGTATTTCGGGGTACCAAAGTTGTGAAGCATCCATTCTACTCCATTGGAACCAAAATGATGTTTCTTAGTGTTTTAGAGCATTTCGCTAACCTTCGGCACGTAAAAAGATGCAAACTTGTGTTTCGGTCCTGAATGCACTATTTCGGGGTACCAAAGTTGTGAAGCATCCATTCTACTTCATTGGAACCAAAATGAGGTTTGGGAGTGTTTCTGAGCATTTCTCTAACATTCCTCACGTAAAAAGATGCAAACTTGTTTTTCGGTCCTGAATGCAATATTTCGGCGTACCAAAGTTGTGAAGCATCCATTCTACTCCATTGGAACCAAAATGATGTTTGGGAGTGTTTCAGAGCATTTCTCTAACCTCCGGCACGTAAAAAGATGCAAACTTGTTTTTCGGTCCTGAATGCAGTATTTCGGGGTACCAAAGTTGTGAAGCATCCATTCTACTCCTTTGGAGCCAAAATGATGTTTCGTAGTGTTTCAGAGCATTTCGCTAACCTTCGGCATGTAAATAAATGCAAACTTGTGTTTCGGTCTTGAATGCATTATTTCGGGGTACCAAAGTTGCGCAGCATCCATTCTACTCCGTTGGACCCAAAATGATGTTTGGGAGTGTTTCAAAGCATTTCGCTAACCTTTAGCACGTAAAAATATGAAACTTGTGTTTCGGGCCTGAATGTACTATTTCGGGGTACCAAACTTGCCAAGCATCCATTCTACTCCATTGGAACCAAAATGATGTTTGGGAGAGTTTCTGAGCATTTCTCTAACATTCGGCACATAAAAAGATGCAAACTTGTGTTTCGGTCTTGAATGCACTATTTCGGAGTACCAAAGTTGTGAAGCATCCATTCTACTCCATTGGAACCAAAATGATGTTTGGGAGTGTTTCTGAGCATTTCTCTAACATTCGGCACGTAAAAAGATGCAAACTTGTTTTTCGGTCCTGAATGTACTATTTCGGGGTACCGAACTTGCCAAGCATCCGTTCTACTCCATTGGAACCAAAATGATGTTTGGGAGTGTTTCAGAGCATTTTACTAACATTCGGCACGTAAAAAGATGATAAACTTGTGTTTCGTGCCCAAATGCACTATTTCGGGGTACCAAAGTTGTGAAGCATCCATTCTACTCCATGGGAACCAAAATGATGTTTGGGATTGTTTCAGAGCATTTCGCTAACCTTCGGCACGTAAAAAGATGCAAACTTGTGTTTCGGTCCTGAATGCACTATTTCGGGGTACCAAAGTTGTGAAGCATCCATTCTACTCCATTGGAACCAAAATGATGATTGGGAGTGTTTCTGAGCATTTCTCTAACATTCGACACGTAAAAAGATGCAAACTTGTTTTCGGTCCTGAATGCAGTATTTCGGCGTACCAAAGTTGTGAAGCATCCATTCTACTCCATTGGAACCAAAATGATGTTTGGGATTGTTTCAGAGCATTTCTCTAACCTCTGGCACGTAAAAAGATGCAAACTTGTTTTTCGGTCCTGAATGCAGTATTTCGGGGTACCAAAGTTGTGAAGCATCCATTCTACTCCTTTGGAGCCAAAATGATGTTTCGTAGTGTTTCAGAGCATTTAGCTAACCTTCGGCATGTAAATAAATGCAAACTTGTGTTTCGGTCTTGAATGCACTATTTCGGGGTACCAAAGTTGCGCAGCATCCATTCTACTCTGTTGGACCCAAGATGATGTTTGGGAGTGTTTCAAAGAATTTCGCTAACCTTTAGCACGTAAAAATATGAAACTTGTGTTTCGGGCCTGAATGTACTATTTCGGGGTACCAAACTTGCCAAGCATCCATTCTACTCCATTGGAACCAAAATGATGTTTGGGAGTGTTTCTGAGCATTTCTCTAACATTCGGCACGTAAAAAGATGCAAACTTGTTTTTCGGTCCTGAATGTACTATTTCGGGGTACCGAACTTGCCAAGCATCGGTTCTACTCCATTGGAACCAAAATGATGTTTGGGAGTGTTTCAGAGCATTTTAATAACATTCGGCACGTAAAAAGATGATAAACTTGTGTTTCGTGCCCAAATGCACTATTTCGGGGTACCAAAGTTGTGAAGCATCCATTCTACTCCATTGGAACCAAAATGATGTTTGGGATTGTTTCAGAGCATTTCGCTAACCTTCGGCACGTAAAAAGATGCAAACTTGTGTTTCGGTCCTGAATGCACTATTTCGGGGTACCAAAGTTGTGAAGCATCCATTCTACTCCATTGGAACCAAAATGATGTTTGGGAGTGTTTCTGAGCATTTCTCTAACATTCGACACGTAAAAAGATGCAAACTTGTTTTCGGTCCTGAATGCAGTATTTCGGCGTACCAAAGTTGTGAAGCATCCATTCTACTCCATTGGAACCAAAATGATGTTTGGGAGTGTTTCAGAGCATTTCTCTAACCTCTGGCACGTAAAAAGATGCAAACTTGTTTTTCGGTCCTGAATGCAGTATTTCGGGGTACCAAAGTTGTGAAGCATCCATTCTACTCCTTTGGAGCCAAAATGATGTTTCGTAGTGTTTCAGAGCATTTAGCTAACCTTCGGCATGTAAATAAATGCAAACTTGTGTTTCGGTCTTGAATGCACTATTTCGGGGTACCAAAGTTGCGCAGCATCCATTCTACTCCGTTGGACCCAAGATGATGTTTGGGAGTGTTTCAAAGAATTTCGCGAACCTTTAGCACGTAAAAATATGAAACTTGTGTTTCGGGCCTGAATGTACTATTTCGGGGTACCAAACTTGCCAAGCATCCATTCTACTCCATTGGAACCAAAATGACGTTTGGAAGTGTTTCTGAGCATTTCTCTAACATTCGGCACGTAAAAAAGATGCAAACTCGTGTTTCGGTCCTGAATGCACTATTTCGGGGTACAAAAGTTGTGAAGCATCCATTCGACTCCATTGAAACCAAAATGATGTTGGGAGTGTTTCTGAGCATTTCTCTAACATTCGGCACGTAAAAAGATGCAAACTTGTTTTTCGGTCCTGATTGTACTATTTCGGGGTACCAAACTTGCCAAGCATCCATTCTACTCCATTGGAACCAAAATGATGTTTGGGAGTGTTTCAGAGCATTTTTCTAACAATCGGCACGTAAAAAGATGATAAACTTGTGTTTCGTGCCCAAATGCACTATTTCGGGGTACCAAAGTTGTGAAGCATCCATTCTACTCCATTGGAACCAAAATGTTGTTTGGGAGTGTTTCAGAGCATTTCTCTAACCTTCGGCATGTAAAAAGATGCAAACTTGTGTTTGGATCCTGAATGCACTATTTCGGGGTACCAAAGTTGTGAAGGATCCATTCTACTCCATTGGAACCAAAATGATGTTTGGGAGTGTTTCTGAGCATTTCTCTAACATTCTGCACGTAAAAAGATGCAAACTTTTTTTTCGGTCCTGAATGCAGTATTTCGGGGTACCAAAGTTGTGAAGCATCCATTCTACTCCATTGGAACCAAAATGATGTTTGGGACAGTTTCAGAGCATTTCTCTAACCTCCGGCACGTAAAAAGATGCAAACTTGTTTTTCTGTCCTGAATGCAGTATTTCGGGGTACCAAAGTTGTGAAGCATCCATTCTACTCCATTGGAATCAAAATGATGTTTCGTAGTGTTTCAGAGCATTTCGCTAACCTTCGGCATGTAAATAAATGCAAACTTGTGTTTCGGTCTGGAATGCACTATTTCGGGGTACCAAAGTTGCGCAGCATCCATTCTACTCCGTTGGACCCAAAATGATGTTTGGGAGTGTTTCAAAGCATTTCGCTAACCTTTAGCACGTAAAAATATGAAACTTGTGTTTCGGGCCTGAACGTACTATTTCGGGGTACCAAACTTGCCAAGCATCCATTCTACTCCATTGGAACCAAAATGATGTTTGGGAGTGTTTCTGAGCATTTCTCTGACATTCGGCACATAAAAAGATGCAAACTTGTGTTTCGGTCTTGAATGCACTATTTCGGGGTACCAAAGTTGTGAAGCATCCATTCTACTCCATTGGAACCAAAATGATGTTTGGGAGTGTTTCTGAGCATTTCTCTGACATTCGGCACGTAAAATGATGCAAACTTGTTTTTCGGTCCTAAATGTACTATTTCGGGGTAGCATCCGTTCTACTCCATTGGAACCAAAATGATGTTTGGGAGTGTTTCTGAGCATTTCTCTAAAATTCGGCACGTAAAAAGATGCAAACTTGTTTTTCGGTCCTGAATGCAGTATTTCGGCGTACCAAAGTTGTGAAGCATCCAATCTACTCCATTGGAACCAAAATGATGTTTGGGAGTGTTTCAGAGCATTTCTCTAACCTCCGGCACGTAAAAAGATGCAAACTTGTTTTTCGGTCCTGAATGCAGTATTTCGGGGTACCAAAGTTGTGAAGCATCCATTCTACTCCTTTGGAGCCAAAATGATGTTTCGTAGTGTTTCAGAGCATTTAGCTAACCTTCGGCATGTAAATAAATGCAAACTTGTGTTTCGGTCTTGAATGCACTATTTCGGGGTACCAAAGTTGCGCAGCATCCATTCTACTCCATTGGACCCAAAATGATGTTTGGGAGTGTTTCAAAGAATTTCGCTAACCTTTAGCACGTAAAAATATGAAACTTGTGTTTCGGGCCTGAATGTACTATTTCGGGGTACCAAACTTGCCAAGCATCCATTCTACTCCATTGGAACCAAAATGACGTTTGGAAGTGTTTCTGAGCATTTCTCTAACATTCGGCACGTAAAAAAGATGATAAACTTGTGTTTCGTGCCCAAATGCACTATTTCGGGGTACCAAAGTTGTGAAGCATCCATTCTACTCCATTGGAACCAAAATGTTGTTTGGGAGTGTTTCAGAGCATTTCTCTAACCTTCGGCACGTAAAAAGATGCAAACTTGTGTTTCGATCCTGAAGGCACTATTTCGGGGTACCAAAGTTGTGAAGCATCCATTCTACTCCATTGGAACCAAAATGATGTTTGGGAGTGTTTCTGAGCATTTCTCTAACATTCTGCACGTAAAAAGATGCAAACTTTTTTTTTCGGTCCTGAATGCAGTATTTCGGGGTACCAAAGTTGTGAAGCATCCATTCTACTCCATTGGAACCAAAATGATGTTTGGGACAGTTTCAGAGCATTTCTCTAACCTCCGGCACGTAAAAAGATGCAAACTTGTTTTTCCGTCCTGAATGCAGTATTTCGGGGTACCAAAGTTGTGAAGCATCCATTCTACTCCATTGGAATCAAAATGATGTTTCGTAGTGTTTCAGAGCATTTCGCTAACCTTCAGCATGTAAATAAATGCAAACTTGTGTTTCGGTCTGGAATGCACTATTTCGGGGTACCAAAGTTGCGCAGCATCCATTCTACTCCGTTGGACCCAAAATGATGTTTGGGAGTGTTTCAAAGCATTTCGCTAACCTTTAGCACGTAAAAATATGAAACTTGTATTTCGGGCCTGAACGTACTATTTCGGGGTACCAAACTTGCCAAGCATCCATTCTACTCCATTGGAACCAAAATGATGTTTGGGAGTGTTTCTGAGCATTTCTCTGACATTCGGCACATAAAAAGATGCAAACTTGTGTTTCGGTCTTGAATGCACTATTTCGGGGTACCAAAGTTGTGAAACATCCATTCTACTCCATTGGAACCAAAATGATGTTTGGGAGTGTTTCTGAGCATTTCTCTGACATTCGGCACGTAAAATGATGCAAACTTGTTTTTCGGTCCTAAATGTACTATTTCGGGGTAGCATCCGTTCTACTCCATTGGAACCAAAATGATGTTTGGGAGTGTTTCTGAGCATTTCTCTGACATTCGGCACGTAAAATGATGCAAACTTGTTTTTCGGTCCTAAATGTACTATTTCGGGGTAGCATCCGTTCTACTCCATTGGAACCAAAATGATGTTTGGGAGTGTTTCTGAGCATTTCTCTAAAATTCGGCTCGTAAAAAGATGCAAACTTGTGTTTCTGTCCTGAATGCACTATTTCGGGGTACCAAAGTTGTGAAGCATCCATTCTACTCCATTGGAACCAAAATGATGTTTGCGAGTGTTTCAGAGCATTTCGCTAACCTTCGGCACGTAAAAAGATGCAAACTTGTGTTTCGGTCCTGAATGCACTATTTCGGGGTACCAAAGTTGTGAAGCATCCATTCTACTCCATTGGAACCAAAATGATGTTTGGGAGTGTTTCTGAGCATTTCTCTAACATTCGGCACGTAAAAAGATGCAAACTTGTTTTTCGGTCCTGAATGTACTATTTCGGGGTACCGAACTTGCCAAGCATCCATTCTACTCCATTGGAACCAAAATGATGTTTGGGAGTGTTTCAGAGCATTTTACTAACATTCGGCACGTAAAAAGATGATAAACTTGTGTTTCGTGCCCAAATGCACTATTTCAGGGTACCAAAGTTGTGAAGCATCCATTCTACTCCATTGGAACCAAAATGATGTTTGGGAGTGTTTCAAAGCATTTCGCTAACCTTCGGCACGTAAAAAGATGCAAACTTGTGTTTCGGTCCTGAATGCACTATTTCGGGGTACCAAAGTTGTGAAGCATCCATTCTACTTCATTGGAACCAAAATGATGTTTGGGAGTGTTTCTGAGCATTTCTCTAACATTCCTCACGTAAAAAGATGCAAACTTGTTTTTCGGTCCTGAATGCAGTATTTCGGCGTACCAAAGTTGTGAAGCATCCATTCTACTCTATTGGAACCAAAATGATGTTTGGGAGTGTTTCAGAGCATTTCTCTAACCTCCGGCACGTAAGAAGATGCAAACTTGTTTTTCGGTCCTGAATGCAGTATTTCGGGGTACCAAAGTTGTGAAGCATCCATTCTACTCCTTTGGAGCCAAAATGATGTTTCGTAGTGTTTCAGAGCATTTCGCTAACCTTCGGCATGTAAATAAATGCAAACTTGTGTTTCGGTCCTGAATGCACTATTTCGGGGTACCAAAGTTGTGAAGCATCCATTCTACTCCATTGGAACCAAAATGATGTTTGGGAGTGTTTCTGAGCATTTCTCTAACATTCGGCACGTAAAAAGATGCAAACTTGTTTTTCGGTCCTGAATGTACTATTTCGGGGTACCGAACTTGCCAAGCATCCATTCTACTCCATTGGAACCAAAATGATGTTTGGGAGTGTTTCAGAGCATTTTACTAACATTCGGCACGTAAAAAGATGATAAACTTGTGTTTCGTGCCCAAATGCACTATTTCAGGGTACCAAAGTTGTGAAGCATCCATTCTACTCCATTGGAACCAAAATGATGTTTGGGAGTGTTTCAAAGCATTTCGCTAACCTTCGGCACGTAAAAAGATGCAAACTTGTGTTTCGGTCCTGAATGCACTATTTCGGGGTACCAAAGTTGTGAAGCATCCATTCTACTTCATTGGAACCAAAATGATGTTTGGGAGTGTTTCTGAGCATTTCTCTAACATTCCTCACGTAAAAAGATGCAAACTTGTTTTTCGGTCCTGAATGCAGTATTTCGGCGTACCAAAGTTGTGAAGCATCCATTCTACTCTATTGGAACCAAAATGATGTTTGGGAGTGTTTCAGAGCATTTCTCTAACCTCCGGCACGTAAGAAGATGCAAACTTGTTTTTCGGTCCTGAATGCAGTATTTCGGGGTACCAAAGTTGTGAAGCATCCATTCTACTCCTTTGGAGCCAAAATGATGTTTCGTAGTGTTTCAGAGCATTTCGCTAACCTTCGGCATGTAAATAAATGCAAACTTGTGTTTCGGTCTTGAATGCACTATTTCGGGGTACCAAAGTTGCGCAGCATCCATTCTACTCCGTTGGACCCAAAATGATGTTTGGGAGTGTTTCAAAGAATTTCGCTAACCTTTAGCACGTAAAAATATGAAACTTGTGTTTCGGGCCTGAATGTACTATTTCGGGGTACCAAACTTGCCAAGCATCCATTCTACTCCATTGGAACCAAAATGACATTTGGGAGTGTTTCTGAGCATTTCTCCAACATTCGACACGTAAAAAGATGCAAACTTGTGTTTCGGTCCTGAATGCACAATTTCGGGGTACAAAAGTTGTGAAGCATCCATTCTACTCCATTGAAACCAAAATGATGTTTGGGAGTGTTTCTGAGCATTTCTTTAACATTCGGCACGTAAAAAGATGCAAACTTGTTTTTCGGTCCTGAATGTACTATTTCGGGGTACCAAACTTGCCAAGCATCCATTCTACTCCATTGGAACCAAAATGATGTTTGGGAGTGTTTCAGAGCATTTTTCTAACATTCGGCACGTAAAAAGATGATAAACTTGTGTTTCGTGCCCAAATGCACTGTTTCGGGGTACCAAAGTTGTGAAGCATCCATTCTACTCCATTGGAACCAAAATGATGTTTGGGAGTGTTTCAGAGCATTTCGCTAACCTTCGGAAGGTAAAAAGATGCAAACTTGTGTTTCGGTCCTGAATGGACTATTTCGGGGTACCAAAGTTGTGAAGCATCCATTCTACTCCATTGGAACCAAAATGATGTTTGGGAGTGTTTCTGAGCATTTCTCTAACATTCGGCACGTAAAAAGATGCAAACTTTTTTTTCGGTCCTGAATGCAGTATTTCGGGGTACCAAAGTTGTGAAGCATCCATTCTACTCCATTGGAACCAAAATGATGTTTGGGATTGTTTCAGAGCATTTCTCTAACCTCCGTCACGTAAAAAGATGCAAACTTGTTTTTCCGTCCTGAATGCAGTATTTCGGGGTACCAAAGGTTTGAAGCATCCATTCTACTCCATTGAAACCAAAATGATGTTTCGTAGTGTTTCAGAGCATTTCGCTAACATTCGGCATGTAAATAAATGCAAACTTGTGTTTCGGTCTTGAATGCACTATTTCCTGGTACCAAAGTTGCGCAGCATCCATTCTACTCCGTTGGACCCAAAATGATGTTTGGGAGTGTTTCAAAGCATTTCGCTAACCTTTAGCACGTAAAAATATGAAACTTGTGTTTCGGTCCTAAATGTACTATTTCGGGGTACCAAACTTGCCAAGCATCCATTCTACTCCATTGGAACCAAAATGATGTTTGGGAGTGTTTCTGAGCATTTCTCTAACATTCGGCACGTAAAAAGATGCAAACTTGTGTTTCGGTCCCGAATGCACTATTTCGGGGTACCAAAGTTGTGAAGCATCCATTCTACTCCATTGGAACCAAAATGATGTTTGGGAGTGTTTCTGAGCATTTCTCTAACATTCGGCACGTAAAAAGATGCAAACTTGTTTTTCGGTCCTGAATGTACTATTTCGGGGTACCGAACTTGCCAAGCATCCATTCTACTCCATTGGAACCAAAATGATGTTTGGGAGTGTTTCAGAGCATTTTACCAACATTCGGCACGTAAAAAGATGATAAACTTGTGTTTCGTGCCCAAATGCACTATTTCGGGGTACCAAAGTTGTGAAGCATCCATTCTACTCCATTGGAACCAAAATGATGTTTGGGAGTGTTTCAGAGCATTTCGATAACCTTCGGCACGTAAAAAGATGCAAACTTGTGTTTCGGTCCTGAATGCAGTATTTCGTGGTACCAAAGTTGTGAAGCATCCATTCTACTTCATTGGAACCAAAATGATGTTGGGAGTGTTTCTGAGCATTTCTCTAACATTCCTCACGTAAAAAGATGCAAACTTGTTTTTCGGTCCGGAATGCAGTATTTCGGCGTACCAAAGTTGTGAAGCATACATTCTACTCCATTGGAACCAAAATGATGTTTGGGAGTGTTTCAGAGCTTTTCTCTAACCTCCAGCACGTAAAAAGATGCAAACTTGTTTTTCGGTCCTGAATGCAGTATTTCGGGGTACCAAAGTTGTGAAGCATCCATTCTACTCCTTTGGAGCCAAAATGATGTTTCGTAGTGTTTCAGAGCATTTAGCTAACCTTCGGCATGTAAATAAATGCAAACTTGTGTTTCGGTCTTGAATGCACTATTTCGGGGTACCAAAGTTGCGCAGCATCCATTCTACTCCGTTGGACCCAAAATGATGTTTGGGAGTGTTTCAAAGAATTTCGCTAACCTTTAGCACGTAAAAATATGAAACTTGTGTTTCGGGCCTGAATGTACTATTTCGGGGTACCAAACTTGCCAAGCATCCATTCTACTCCATTGGAAGCAAAATGACGTTTGGAAGTGTTTCTGAGCATTTCTCTAACATTTGGCACGTAAAAAAGATGCAAACTTGTGTTTCGGTCCTGAATGCACTATTTCGGGGTACCAAAGTTGTGAAGCATCCATTCTACTCCATTGGAACCAAAATGATGTTTGGGAGTGTTTCAGAGCATTTCGCTAACCTTCGGAAGGTAAAAAGATGCAAACTTGTGTTTCGGTCCTGAATGGACTATTTCGGGGTACCAAAGTTGTGAAGCATCCATTCTACTCCATTGGAACCAAAATGATGTTTGGGAGTGTTTCTGAGCATTTCTCTAACATTCGGCACGTAAAAAGATGCAAACTTTTTTTTCGGTCCTGAATGCAGTATTTCGGGGTACCAAAGTTGTGAGGCATCCATTCTACTCCATTGGAACCAAAATGATGTTTGGGATTGTTTCAGAGCATTTCTCTAACCTCCGTCACGTAAAAAGATGCAAACTTGTTTTTCCGTCCTGAATGCAGTATTTCGGGGTACCAAAGGTTTGAAGCATCCATTCTACTCCATTGGAGCCAAAATGATGTTTCGTAGTGTTTCAGAGCATTTCGCTAACCTTCGGCATGTAAATAAATGCAAACTTGTGTTTCGGTCTTGAATGCACTATTTCGGGGTACCAAAGTTGCGCAGCATCCATTCTACTCCGTTGGACCCAAAATGATGTTTGGGAGTGTTTCAAAGAATTTCGCTAACCTTTAGCACGTAAAAATATGAAACTTGTGTTTCGGGCCTGAATGTACTATTTCGGGGTACCAAACTTGCCAAGCATCCATTCTACTCCATTGGAACCAAAATGACGTTTGGAAGTGTTTCTGAGCATTTCTCTAACATTTGGCACGTAAAAAAGATGCAAACTTGTGTTTCGGTCCTGAATGCACTATTTCGGGGTACAAAAGTTGCCAAGCATCCATTCTACTCCATTGGAACCAAAATGACGTTTGGGAGTGTTTCTGAGCATTTCTCTAACCTTCGGCACGTAAAAAGATGCAAACTTGTTTTTCGGTCCTGAATGTACTATTTCGGGGTACCAAACTTGCCAAGCATCCATTCTACTCCATTGGAACCAAAATGACGTTTGGGAGTGTTTCTGAGCATTTCTCTAACATTCGGCACGTAAAAAGATGCAAACTTGTGTTTCGGTCCTGAATGCACTATTTCGGGGTACCAAAGTTGTGAAGCATCCATTCTACTCCATTGGAACCAAAATGATGTTTGGGAAGTGTTTCTGAGCATTTCTCTAACACTCGGCACGTAAAAAGATGCAAACTTGTTTTTCGGTCCTGAATGTACTATTTCGGGGTACCGAACTTGCCAAGCATCCATTCTACTCCATTGGAACCAAAATAATGTTTGGGAGTGTTTCAGAGCATTTTACTAACATTCGGCACGTAAAAAGATGATAAACTTGTGTTTCGTGCCCAAATGCACTATTTCGGGGTACCAAAGTTGTGAAGCATCCATTCTACTCCATTGGAACCAAAATGATGTTTGGGAGTGTTTCTGAGCATTTCGCTAACCTTCGGCACGTAAAAAGATGCAAACTTGTGTTTCGGTCCTGAATGCACTATTTCGGGGTACCAAAGTTGTGAAGCATCCATTCTACTTCATTGGAACCAAAATGATGTTTGGGAGTGTTTCTGAGCATTTCTCTAACATTCCTCACGTAAAAAGATGCAAACTTGTTTTTCGGTCCTGAATGCAGTATTTCGGCGTACCAAAGTTGTGAAGCATCCATTCTACTCCATTGGAACCAAAATGATGTTTGGGAGTGTTTCAGAGCATTTCTCTAACCTCCGGCACGTAAAAAGATGCAAACTTGTTTTTCGGTCCTGAATGCAGTATTTCGGGGTACCAAAGTTGTGAAGCATCCATTCTACTCCTTTGGAGCCAAAATGATGTTTCGTAGTGTTTCAGAGCATTTCGCTAACCTTCGGCATGTAAATAAATGCAAACTTATGTTTCGGTCTTGAATGCACTATTTCGGGGTACCAATGTTGCGCAGCATCCATTCTACTCCGTTGGACCCAAAATGATGTTTGGGAGTGTTTCAAAGAATTTCGCTAACCTTTAGCACGTAAAAATATGAAACTTGTGTTTCGGGCCTGAATGTACTATTTCGGGGTACCAAACTTGCCAAGCATCCATTCTACTCCATTGGAACCAAAATGACGTTTGGGAGTGTTTCTGAGCATTTCTCTAACATTCGGCACGTAAAAAGATGCAAACATGTGTTTCGGTCCTGAATGCACTATTTCGGGGTACAAAAGTTGTGAAGCATCCATTCTACTCCATTGAAACCAAAATGATGTTTGGGAGTGTTTCTTAGCATTTCTCTAACATTCGGCACGTAAAAAGATGCAAACTTGTGTTTCGGTCCTGAATGCACTATTTCGGGGTACCAAAGTTGTGAAGCATCCATTCTACTCCATTGGAACCAAAATGATGTTTGGGAAGTGTTTCTGAGCATTTCTCTAACACTCGGCACGTAAAAAGATGCAAACTTGTTTTTCGGTCCTGAATGTACTATTTCGGGGTACCGAACTTGCCAAGCATCCATTCTACTCCATTGGAACCAAAATAATGTTTGGGAGTGTTTCAGAGCATTTTACTAACATTCGGCACGTAAAAAGATGATAAACTTGTGTTTCGTGCCCAAATGCACTATTTCGGGGTACCAAAGTTGTGAAGCATCCATTCTACTCCATTGGAACCAAAATGATGTTTGGGAGTGTTTCTGAGCATTTCGCTAACCTTCGGCACGTAAAAAGATGCAAACTTGTGTTTCGGTCCTGAATGCACTATTTCGGGGTACCAAAGTTGTGAAGCATCCATTCTACTTCATTGGAACCAAAATGATGTTTGGGAGTGTTTCTGAGCATTTCTCTAACATTCCTCACGTAAAAAGATGCAAACTTGTTTTTCGGTCCTGAATGCAGTATTTCGGCGTACCAAAGTTGTGAAGCATCCATTCTACTCCATTGGAACCAAAATGATGTTTGGGAGTGTTTCAGAGCATTTCTCTAACCTCCGGCACGTAAAAAGATGCAAACTTGTTTTTCGGTCCTGAATGCAGTATTTCGGGGTACCAAAGTTGTGAAGCATCCATTCTACTCCTTTGGAGCCAAAATGATGTTTCGTAGTGTTTCAGAGCATTTCGCTAACCTTCGGCATGTAAATAAATGCAAACTTGTGTTTCGGTCTTGAATGCACTATTTCGGGGTACCAATGTTGCGCAGCATCCATTCTACTCCGTTGGACCCAAAATGATGTTTGGGAGTGTTTCAAAGAATTTCGCTAACCTTTAGCACGTAAAAATATGAAACTTGTGTTTCGGGCCTGAATGTACTATTTCGGGGTACCAAACTTGCCAAGCATCCATTCTACTCCATTGGAACCAAAATGACGTTTGGGAGTGTTTCTGAGCATTTCTCTAACATTCGGCACGTAAAAAGATGCAAACATGTGTTTCGGTCCTGAATGCACTATTTCGGGGTACAAAAGTTGTGAAGCATCCATTCTACTCCATTGAAACCAAAATGATGTTTGGGAGTGTTTCTTAGCATTTCTCTAACATTCGGCACTTAAAAAGATGCAAACTTGTTTTTCGGTCCTGAATGTACTATTTCGGGGTACCGAACTTGCCAAGCATCCATTCTACTCCATTGGAACCAAAATAATGTTTGGGAGTGTTTCAGAGCATTTTACTAACATTCGGCACGTAAAAAGATGATAAACTTGTGTTTCGTGCCCAAATGCACTATTTCGGGGTACCAAAGTTGTGAAGCATCCATTCTACTCCGTTGGAACCAAAATGATGTTTGGGAGTGTTTCTGAGCATTTCGCTAACCTTCGGCACGTAAAAAGATGCAAACTTGTGTTTCGGTCCTGAATGCACTATTTCGGGGTACCAAAGTTGTGAAGCATCCATTCTACTTCATTGGAACCAAAATGATGTTTGGGAGTGTTTCTGAGCATTTCTCTAACATTCCTCACGTAAAAAGATGCAAACTTGTTTTTCGGTCCTGAATGCAGTATTTCGGCGTACCAAAGTTGTGAAGCATCCATTCTACTCCATTGGAACCAAAATGATGTTTGGGAGTGTTTCAGAGCATTTCTCTAACCTCCGGCACGTAAAAAGATGCAAACTTGTTTTTCGGTCCTGAATGCAGTATTTCGGGGTACCAAAGTTGTGAAGCATCCACTCTACTCCTTTGGAGCCAAAATGATGTTTCGTAGTGTTTCAGAGCATTTCGCTAACCTTCGGCATGTAAATAAATGCAAACTTGTGTTTCGGTCTTGAATGCACTATTTCGGGGTACCAATGTTGCGCAGCATCCATTCTACTCCGTTGGACCCAAAATGATGTTTGGGAGTGTTTCAAAGAATTTCGCTAACCTTTAGCACGTAAAAATATGAAACTTGTGTTTCGGGCCTGAATGTACTATTTCGGGGTACCAAACTTGCCAAGCATCCATTCTACTCCATTGGAACCAAAATGACGTTTGGGAGTGTTTCTGAGCATTTCTCTAACATTCGGCACGTAAAAAGATGCAAACATGTGTTTCGGTCCTGAATGCACTATTTCGGGGTACAAAAGTTGTGAAGCATCCATTCTACTCCATTGAAACCAAAATGATGTTTGGGAGTGTTTCTGAGCATTTCATTAACATTCTGCACGTAAAAATATTCAAACTTGTTTTTCGTTCCTGAATGTACTATTTCGGGGTACCGAACTTGCCAAGCATCCATTCTACTCCATTGGAACCATAATAATGTTTTGGTGTGTTTCTGAGAATTTTACTAACATTCGGCACGTAAAAAGATGATAAACTTGTGTTTCGTGCCCAAATGCACTATTTCGGGGTACCAAAGTTGTGAAGCATCCATTCTACTCCATTGGAACCAAAATGATGTTTGGGAGTGTTTCTGAGCATTTCGCTAACCTTCGGCACGTAAAAAGATGCAAACTTGTGTTTCGGTCCTGAATGCACTATTTCGGGGTACCAAAGTTGTGAAGCATCCATTCTACTTCATTGGAACCAAAATGATGTTTGGGAGTGTTTCTGAGCATTTCTCTAACATTCCTCACGTAAAAAGATGCAAACTTGTTTTTCGGTCCTGAATGCAGTATTTCGGCGTACCAAAGTTGTGAAGCATCCATTCTACTCCATTGGAACCAAAATGATGTTTGGGAGTGTTTCAGAGCATTTCTCTAACCTCCGGCACGTAAAAAGATGCAAACTTGTTTTTCGGTCCTGAATGCAGTATTTCGGGGTACCAAAGTTGTGAAGCATCCATTCTACTCCTTTGGAGCCAAAATGATGTTTCGTAGTGTTTCAGAGCATTTCGCTAACCTTCGGCATGTAAATAAATGCAAACTTGTGTTTCGGTCTTGAATGCACTATCTCGGGGTACCAATGTTGCGCAGCATCCATTCTACTCCGTTGGACCCAAAATGATGTTTGGGAGTGTTTCAAAGAATTTCGCTAACCTTTAGCACGTAAAAATATGAAACTTGTGTTTCGGGCCTGAATGTACTATTTCGGGGTACCAAACTTGCCAAGCATCCATTCTACTCCATTGGAACCAAAATGACGTTTGGGAGTGTTTCTGAGCATTTCTCTAACATTCGGCACGTAAAAAGATGCAAACATGTGTTTCGGTCCTGAATGCACTATTTCGAGGTACAAAAGTTGTGAAGCATCCATTCTACTCCATTGAAACCAAAATGATGTTTGGGAGTGTTTCTGAGCATTTCTCTAACATTCGGCACGTAAAAAGATGCAAACTTGTTTTTCGGTCCTGAATGTACTATTTCGGGGTACCGAACTTGCCAAGCATCCATTCTACTCCATTGGAACCAAAATAATGTTTGGGAGTGTTTCAGAGCATTTTACTAACATTCGGCACGTAAAAAGATGATAAACTTGTGTTTCGTGCCCAAATGCACTATTTCGGGGTACCAAAGTTGTGAAGCATCCATTCTACTCCATTGGAACCAAAATGATGTTTGGGAGTGTTTCTGAGCATTTCGCTAACCTTCGGCACGTAAAAAGATGCAAACTTGTGTTTCGGTCCTGAATGCACTATTCCGGGGTACCAAAGTTGTGAAGCATCCATTCTACTTCATTGGAACCAAAATGATGTTTGGGAGTGTTTCTGAGCATTTCTCTAACATTCCTCACGTAAAAAGATGCAAACTTGTTTTTCGGTCCTGAATGCAGTATTTCGGCGTACCAAAGTTGTGAAGCATCCATTCTACTCCATTGGAACCAAAATGATGTTTGCGAGTGTTTCAGAGCATTTCTCTAACCTCCGGCACGTAAAAAGATGCAAACTTGTTTTTCGGTCCTGAATGCAGTATTTCGGGGTACCAAAGTTGTGAAGCATCCATTCTACTCCTTTGGAGCCAAAATGATGTTTCGTAGTGTTTCAGAGCATTTCGCTAACCTTCGGCATGTAAATAAATGCAAACTTGTGTTTCGGTCTTGAATGCACTATTTCGGGGTACCAATGTTGCGCAGCATCCATTCTACTCCGTTTGACCCAAAATGATGTTTGGGAGTGTTTCAAAGAATTTCGCTAACCTTTTGCACGTAAAAATATGAAACTTGTGTTTCGGGCCTGAATGTACTATTTCGGGGTACCAAACTTGCCAAGCATCCATTCTACTCCATTGGAACCAAAATGACGTTTGGGAGTGTTTCTGAGCATTTCTCTAACATTCGGCACGTAAAAAGATGCAAACATGTGTTTCGGTCCTGAATGCACTATTTCGGGGTAAAAAAGTTGTGAAGCATCCATTCTACTCCATTGAAACCAAAATGATGTTTGGGAGTGTTTCTGAGCATTTCTCTAACATTCGGCACGTAAAAAGATGCAAACTTGTTTTTCGGTCCTGAATGTACTATTTCGGGGTACCAAACTTGCCAAGCATCCATTCTACTCCATTGGAACCAAAATGATGTTTGGGAGTGTTTCAGAGCATGTTTCTAACATTCGGCACGTAAAAAGATGATAAACTTGTGTTTCGTGCCCAAATGCACTGTTTCGGGGTACCAAAGTTGTGAAGCATCCATTCTACTCCATTGGAACCAAAATGATGTTTGGGAGTGTTTCAAAGCATTTCGCTAACCTTCGGAAGGTAAAAAGATGCAAACTTGTGTTTCGGTCCTGAATGGACTATTTCGGGGTACCAAAGTTGTGAAGCATCCATTCTACTCCATTGGAACCAAAATGATGTTTGGGAGTGTTTCTGAGCATTTCGCTAACCTTCGGCACGTAAAAAGATGCAAACTTGTGTTTCGGTCCTGAATGCACTATTTCGGGGTACCAAAGTTGTGAAGCATCCATTCTACTTCATTGGAACCAAAATGATGTTTGGGAGTGTTTCTGAGCATTTCTCTAACATTCCTCACGTAAAAAGATGCAAACTTGTTTTTCGGTCCTGAATGCAGTATTTCGGCGTACCAAAGTTGTGAAGCATCCATTCTACTCCATTGGAACCAAAATGATGTTTGCGAGTGTTTCAGAGCATTTCTCTAACCTCCGGCACGTAAAAAGATGCAAACTTGTTTTTCGGTCCTGAATGCAGTATTTCGGGGTACCAAAGTTGTGAAGCATCCATTCTACTCCTTTGGAGCCAAAATGATGTTTCGTAGTGTTTCAGAGCATTTCGCTAACCTTCGGCATGTAAATAAATGCAAACTTGTGTTTCGGTCTTGAATGCACTATCTCGGGGTACCAATGTTGCGCAGCATCCATTCTACTCCGTTGGACCCAAAATGATGTTTGGGAGTGTTTCAAAGAATTTCGCTAACCTTTAGCACGTAAAAATATGAAACTTGTGTTTCGGGCCTGAATGTACTATTTCGGGGTACCAAACTTGCCAAGCATCCATTCTACTCCATTGGAACCAAAATGACGTTTGGGAGTGTTTCTGAGCATTTCTCTAACATTCGGCACGTAAAAAGATGCAAACATGTGTTTCGGTCCTGAATGCACTATTTCGGGGTACAAAAGTTGTGAAGCATCCATTCTACTCCATTGAAACCAAAATGATGTTTGGGAGTGTTTCTGAGCATTTCTCTAACATTCGGCACGTAAAAAGATGCAAACTTGTTTTTCGGTCCTGAATGTACTATTTCGGGGTACCGAACTTGCCAAGCATCCATTCTACTCCATTGGAACCAAAATAATGTTTGGGAGTGTTTCAGAGCATTTTACTAACATTCGGCACGTAAAAAGATGATAAACTTGTGTTTCGTGCCCAAATGCACTATTTCGGGGTACCAAAGTTGTGAAGCATCCATTCTACTCCATTGGAACCAAAATGATGTTTGGGAGTGTTTCTGAGCATTTCGCTAACCTTCGGCACGTAAAAAGATGCAAACTTGTGTTTCGGTCCTGAATGCACTATTTCGGGGTACCAAAGTTGTGAAGCATCCATTCTACTTCATTGGAACCAAAATGATGTTTGGGAGTGTTTCTGAGCATTTCTCTAACATTCCTCACGTAAAAAGATGCAAACTTGTTTTTCGGTCCTGAATGCAGTATTTCGGCGTACCAAAGTTGTGAAGCATCCATTCTACTCCATTGGAACCAAAATGATGTTTGCGAGTGTTTCAGAGCATTTCTCTAACCTCCGGCACGTAAAAAGATGCAAACTTGTTTTTCGGTCCTGAATGCAGTATTTCGGGGTACCAAAGTTGTGAAGCATCCATTCTACTCCTTTGGAGCCAAAATGATGTTTCGTAGTGTTTCAGAGCATTTCGCTAACCTTCGGCATGTAAATAAATGCAAACTTGTGTTTCGGTCTTGAATGCACTATTTCGGGGTACCAATGTTGCGCAGCATCCATTCTACTCCGTTGGACCCAAAATGATGTTTGGGAGTGTTTCAAAGAATTTCGCTAACCTTTTGCACGTAAAAATATGAAACTTGTGTTTCGGGCCTGAATGTACTATTTCGGGGTACCAAACTTGCCAAGCATCCATTCTACTCCATTGGAACCAAAATGACGTTTGGGAGTGTTTCTGAGCATTTCTCTAACATTCGGCACGTAAAAAGATGCAAACATGTGTTTCGGTCCTGAATGCACTATTTCGGGGTACAAAAGTTGTGAAGCATCCATTCTACTCCATTGAAACCAAAATGATGTTTGGGAGTGTTTCTGAGCATTTCTCTAACATTCGGCACGTAAAAAGATGCAAACTTGTTTTTCGGTCCTGAATGTACTATTTCGGGGTACCAAACTTGCCAAGCATCCATTCTACTCCATTGGAACCAAAATGATGTTTGGGAGTGTTTCAGAGCATGTTTCTAACATTCGGCACGTAAAAAGATGATAAACTTGTGTTTCGTGCCCAAATGCACTGTTTCGGGGTACCAAAGTTGTGAAGCATCCATTCTACTCCATTGGAACCAAAATGATGTTTGGGAGTGTTTCAAAGCATTTCGCTAACCTTCGGAAGGTAAAAAGATGCAAATTTGTGTTTCGTGCCTTAATGGACTATTTCGGGGTACCAAAGTTGTGAAGCATCCATTCTACTCCATTGGAACCAAAATGATGTTTGGGAGTGTTTCTGAGCATTTCTCTAACATTCGGCACGTAAAAAGATGCAAACTTTTTTTTCGGTCCTGAATGCAGTATTTCGGGGTACCAAAGTTGTGAGGCATCCATTCTACTCCATTGGAACCAAAATGATGTTTGGGATTGTTTCAGAGCATTTCTCTAACCTCCGTCACGTAAAAAGATGCAAACTTGTTTTTCCGTCCTGAATGCAGTATTTCGGGGTACCAAAGGTTTGAAGCATCCATTCTACTCCATTGGAACCAAAATGATGTTTCGTAGTGTTTCAGAGCATTTCGCTAACCTTCGGCATGTAAATAAATGCAAACTTGTGTTTCGGTCTTGAATGCACTATTTCCGGGTACCAAAGTTGCGCAGCATCCATTCTACTCCGTTGGACCCAAAATGATGTTTGGGAGTGTTTCAAAGCATTTCGCTAACCTTTAGCACGTAAAAATATGAAACTTGTGTTTCGGTCCTAAATGTACTATTTCGGGGTACCAAACTTGCCAAGCATCCATTCTACTCCATTGGAACCAAAATGATGTTTGGGAGTGTTTCTGAGCATTTCTCTAACATTCGGCACATAAAAAGATGCAAACTTGTGTTTCGGTCTTGAATGCACTATTTCGGAGTACCAAAGTTGTGAAGCATCCATTCTACTCCATTGGAACCAAAATGATGTTTGGGAGTGTTTCTGAGCATTTCTCTAACATTTGGCACGTAAAAAGATGCAAACTTGTTTTTCGGTCCTGAATGTACTATTTCGGGGTACCGAACTTGCCAAGCATCCGTTCTACTCCATTGGAACCAAAATGATGTTTGGGAGTGTTTCAGAGCATTTTACTAACATTCGGCACGTAAAAAGATGATAAACTTGTGTTTCGTGCCCAAATGCACTATTTCGGGGTACCAAAGTTGTGAAGCATCCATTCTACTCCATTGGAACCAAAATGATGTTTGGGATTGTTTCAGAGCTTTTCGCTAACCTTCGGCACGTAAAAAGATGCAAACTTGTGTTTCAGTCCTGAATGCACTATTTCGGGGTACCAAAGTTGTGAAGCATCCATTCTACTCCATTGGAACCAAAATGATGTTTGGGAGTGTTTCTGAGCATTTCTCTAACATTCGGCACGTAAAAAGATGCAAACTTGTTTTTCGGTCCTGAATGCAGTATTTCGGCGTACCAAAGTTGTGAAGCATCCATTCTACTCCAATGGAACCAAAATGATGTTTGGGAGTGTTTCAGAGCATTTCTCTAACCTCCGGCACGTAAAAAGATGCAAACTTGTTTTTCGGTCCTGAATGCAGTATTTCGGGGTACCAAAGTTGTGAAGCATCCATTCTACTCCTTTGGAGCCAAAATGATGTTTCGTAGTGTTTCAGAGCATTTAGCTAACCTTCGGCATGTAAATAAATGCAAACTTGTGTTTCGGTCTTGAATGCACTATTTCGGGGTACCAAAGTTGCGCAGCATCCATTCTACTCCGTTGGACCCAAAATGATGTTTGGGAGTGTTTCAAAGAATTTCGCTAACCTTTAGCACGTAAAAATATGAAACTTGTGTTTCGGGCCTGAATGTACTATTTCGGGGTACCAAACTTGCCAAGCATCCATTCTACTCCATTGGAACCAAAATGACGTTTGGAAGTGTTTCTGAGCATTTCTCTAACATTCGGCACGTAAAAAAGATGCAAACTTGTGTTTCGGTCCTGAATGCACTATTTCGGGGTACAAAAGTTGTGAAGCGTCCATTCTACTCCATTGAAACCAAAATGATGTTTGGGAGTGTTTCTGAGCATTTCTCTAACATTCGGCACGTAAAAAGATGCAAACTTGTTTTTCGGTCATGAATGTACTATTTCGGGGTACCAAACTTGCCAAGCATCCATTCTACTCCATTGGAACCAAAATGATGTTTGGGAGTGTTTCAGAGCATTTTTCTAACAATCGGCACGTAAAAAGATGATAAACTTGTGTTTCGTGCCCAAATGCACTATTTCGGGGTACCAAAGTTGTGAAGCATCCATTCTACTCCATTGGAACCAAAATGTTGTTTGGGAGTGTTTCAGAGCATTTCTCTAACCTTCGGCACGTAAAAAGATGCAAACTTGTGTTTCGATCCTGAATGCACTATTTCGGGGTACCAAAGTTGTGAAGCATCCATTCTACTCCATTGGAACCAAAATGATGGTTGGGAGTGTTTCTGAGCATTTCTCTAGCATTCGGCACGTAAAAAGATGCAAACTTTTTTTTTCGGTCCTGAATGCAGTATTTCGGGGTACCAAAGTTGTGAAGCATCCATTCTACTCCATTGGAACCAAAATGATGTTTGGGACAGTTTCAGAGCATTTCTCTAACCTCCGGCACGTAAAAAGATGCAAACTTGTTTTTCCGTCCTGAATGCAGTATTTCGGGGTACCAAAGTTGTGAAGCATCCATTCTACTACATTGGAATCAAAATGATGTTTCGTAGTGTTTCAGAGCATTTCGCTAACCTTCGGCATGTAAATAAATGCAAACTTGTGTTTCGGTCTGGAATGCACTATTTCGGGGTACCAAAGTTGCGCAGCATCCATTCTACTCCGTTGGACCCAAAATGATGTTTGGGAGTGTTTCAAAGCATTTCGCTAACCTTTAGCACGTAAAAATATGAAACTTGTGTTTCGGGCCTGAACGTACTATTTCGAGGTACCAAACTTGCCAAGCATCCATTCTACTCCATTGGAACCAAAATGATGTTTGGGAGTGTTTCTGAGCATTTCTCTAACATTCGGCACATAAAAAGATGCAAACTTGTGTTTCGGTCCTGAATGCACTATTTCGGGGTACAAAAGTTGTGAAGCATCCATTCTACTCCATTGGAACCAAAATGATGTTTGGGAGTGTTTCTGAGCATTTCTCTAACATTCGGCACGTAAAAAGATGCAAACTTGTTTTTCGGTCCTGAATGTACTATTTCGGGGTACCAAACTTGTCAAGCATCCATTCTACTCCATTGGAACCAAAATGATGTTTGGGAGTGTTTCAGAGCATTTTTCTAACAATCGGCACGTACAAAGATGATAAACTTGTGTTTCGTGCCCAAATGCACTATTTCGGGGTACCAAAGTTGTGAAGCATCCATTCTACTCCATTGGAACCAAAATGTTGTTTGGGAGTGTTTCAGAGCATTTCTCTAACCTTCGGCACGTAAAAAGATGCAAACTTGTGTTTCGATCCTGAATGCACTATTTCGGGGTACCAAAGTTGTGAAGCATCCATTCTACTCCATTGGAACCAAAATGATGTTTGGGAGTGTTTCTGAGCATTTCTCTAACATTCGGCACGTAAAAAGATGCAAACTTGTTTTTCGGTCCTGAATGTACTATTTCGGGGTACCAAACTTGTCAAGCATCCATTCTACTCCATTGGAACCAAAATGATGTTTGGGAGTGTTTCAGAGCATTTTTCTAACAATCGGCACGTACAAAGATGATAAACTTGTGTTTCGTGCCCAAATGCACTATTTCGGGGTACCAAAGTTGTGAAGCATCCATTCTACTCCATTGGAACCAAAATGTTGTTTGGGAGTGTTTCAGAGCATTTCTCTAACCTTCGGCACGTAAAAAGATGCAAACTTGTGTTTCGATCCTGAATGCACTATTTCGGGGTACCAAAGTTGTGAAGCATCCATTCTACTCCATTGGAACCAAAATGATGTTTGGGAGTGTTTCTGAGCATTTCTCTAGCATTCTGCACGTAAAAAGATGCAAACTTTTTTTTCGGTCCTGAATGCAGTATTTCGGGGTACCAATGTTGTGAAGCATCCATTCTACTCCATTGGAACCAAAATGATGTTTGGGACAGTTTCAGAGCATTTCTCTAACCTCCGGCACGTAAAAAGATGCAAACTTGTTTTTCCGTCCTGAGTGCAGTATTTCGCGGTACCAAAGTTGTGAAGCATCCATTCTACTCCATTGGAATCAAAATGATGTTTCGTAGTGTTTCAGAGCATTTCGCTAACCTTCGGCATGTAAATAAATGCAAACTTGTGTTTCGGTCTGGAATGCACTATTTCGGGGTACCAAAGTTGCGCAGCATCCATTCTACTCCGTTGGACCCAAAATGATGTTTGGGAGTGTTTCAAAGCATTTCGCTAACCTTTATCACGTAAAAATATGAAACTTGTGTTTCGGGCCTGAACGTACTATTTCGGGGTACCAAACTTGCCAAGCATCCATTCTACTCCATTGGAACCAAAATGATGTTTGGGAGTGTTTCTGAGCATTTCTCTAACATTCGGCACATAAAAAGATGCAAACTTGTCTTTCGGTCTTGAATGCACTATTTCGGGGTACCAAAGTTGTGAAGCATCCATTCTACTCCATTGGAACCAAAATGATGTTTGGGAGTGTTTCTGAGCATTTCTCTGACATTCGGCACGTAAAATGATGCAAACTTGTTTTTCGGTCCTAAATGTACTATTTCGGGGTAGCATCCGTTCTACTCCATTGGAACCAAAATAATGTTTGGGAGTGTTTCTGAGCATTTCTCTAACATTCGGCACGTAAAAAGATGCAAACTTGTTTTTCAGTCCTGAATGTACTATTTCGGGGTACCGAACTTGCCAAGCATCCGTTCTACTCCATTGGAACCAAAATGATGTTTGGGAGTGTTTCAGAGCATTTTACTAACATTCGGTACGTAAAAAGATGATAAACTTGTGTTTCGTGCCCAAATGCACTATTTCGGGGTACCAAAGTTGTGAAGCATCCATTCTACTCCGTTGGAACCAAAATGATGTTTGGGAGTGTTTCAGAGCATTTCGCTAACCTTCGGCACGTAAAAAGATGCAAACTTGTGTTTCGGTCCTGAATGCACTTTTTCGGGGTACCAAAGTTGTGAAGCATCCATTCTACTCCATTGGAACCAAAATGATGTTTGGGAGTGTTTCTGAGCATTTCTCTAACATTCGGCACGTAAAAAGATGCAAACTTGTGTTTCGGTCCTGAATGCACTATTTCGGGGTACAAAAGTTGTGAAGCATCCATTCTACTCCATTGAAACCAAAATGATGTTTGGGAGTGTTTCTGAGCATTTCTCTAACATTCGGCACGTAAAAAGATGCAAACTTGTTTTTCGGTCCTGAATGTACTATTTCGGGGTACCAAACTTGCCAAGCATCCATTCTACTCCATTGGAACCAAAATGATGTTTGGGAGTGTTTCAGAGCATTTTTCTAACAATCGGCACGTAAAAAGATGATAAACTTGTGTTTCGTGCCCAAATGCACTATTTCGGGGTACCAAAGTTGTGAAGCATCCATTCTACTCCATTCGAACCAAAATGTTGTTTGGGAGTGTTTCAGAGCATTTCTCTAACCTTCGGCACGTAAAAAGATGCAAACTTGTGTTTCGATCCTGAATGCACTATTTTGGGGTACCAAAGTTGTGAAGCATCCATTCTACTCCATTGGAACCAAAATGATGATTGGGAGTGTTTCTGATCATTTCTCTAACATTCGGCACGTAAAAAGATGCAAACTTTTTTCGGTCCTGAATGCAGTATTTCGGGGTACCAAAGTTGTGAAGCATCCATTCTACTCCATTGGAACCAAAATGATGTTTGGGACAGTTTCAGAGCATTTCTCTAACCTCCGGCATGTAAAAAGATGCAAACTTGTTTTTCCGTCCTGAATGCAGTATTTCGGGGTACCAAAGTTGTGAAGCGTCCATTCTACTCCATTGGAATCAAAATGATGTTTCGTAGTGTTTCAGAGCATTTCGCTAACCTTCGGCATGTAAATAAATGCAAACTTGTGTTTCGGTCTTGAATGCACTATTTCGGGGTACCAAAGTTGCGCAGCATCCATTCTACTCCGTTGGACCCAAAATGATGTTTGGGAGTGTTTCAAAGCATTTCGCTAACCTTTAGCATGTAAAAATATGAAACTTCTGTTTCGGGCCTGAACGTACTATTTCGGGGTACCAAACTTGCCAAGCATCCATTCTACTCCATTGGAACCAAAATGATGTTTGGGAGTGTTTCTGAGCATTTCTCTAACATTCGGCACATAAAAAGATGCAAACTTGTGTTTCGGTCTTGAATGCACTATTTCGGGGTACCAAAGTTGTGAAGCATCCATTCTACTACATTGGAACCAAAATGATGTTTGGGAGTGTTTCTGAGCATTTCTCTGACATTCGGCACGTAAAATGATGCAAACTTGTTTTCGGTCCTGAATGTACTATTTCGGGGTAGCATCCGTTCTACTCCATTGGAACCAAAATGATGTTTGGGAGTGTTTCTGAGCATTTCTCTAACATTCGGCACGTAAAAAGATGCAAACTTGTTTTTCGGTCCTGAATGTACTATTTCGGGGTACCGAACTTGCCTAGCATCCGTTCTACTCCATTGGAACCAAAATGATGTTTGGGAGTGTTTCAGAGCATTTTACTAACATTCGTCACGTAAAAAGATGATAAACTTGTGTTTCGTGCCCAAATGCACTATTTCGGGGTACCAAAGTTGTGAAGCATCCATTCTACTCCATTGGAACCAAAATGATGTTTGGGAGTGTTTCAGAGCATTTCGCTAACCTTCGGCACGTAAAAAGATGCAAACTTGTGTTTCGGTCCTGAATGCACTATTTCGGGGTACCAAAGTTGTGAAGCATCCATTCTACTCCATTGGAACCAAAATGATGTTTGGGAGTGTTTCAGAGCATTTTTCTAACATTCGGCACGTGAAAAGATGTTAAACTTGTGTTTCGTGCCCAAATGCAATGTTTCGGGGTACCAAAGTTGTGAAGCATCCATTCTACTCAATTGGAACCAAAATGATGTTTGGGAGTGTTTCAGAGCATTTTACTAACATTCGGCACGTAAAAAGATGATAAACTTGTGTTTCGTGCCCAAATGCACTATTTCGGGGTACCAAAGTTGTGAAGCATCCATTCTACTCCATTGGAACCAAAATGATGTTTGGGAGTGTTTCCGAGCATTTCGCTAACCTTCGGCACGTAAAAAGATGCAAACTTGTGTTTCGGTCCTGAATGCACTATTTCAGGGTACCAAAGTTGTGAAGCATCCATTCTACTCCATTGGAACCAAAATGATGTCTGGGAGTGTTTCTAAGCATTTCTCTAACATTCGGCACGTAAAAAGATGCAAACTTGTTTTTCGGTCCTGAATGTAGTATTTCGGCGTACCAAAGTTGTGAAGCATCCATTCTACTCCATTGGAACCAAAATGATGTTTGGGAGTGTTTCAGAGCATTTCTCTAACCTCCGGCACGTAAAAAGATGCAAACTTGTTTTTCGGTCCTGAATGCAGTATTTCGGGGTACCAAAGTTGTGAAGCATCCATTCTACCCCTTTGGAGGCAAAATGATGTTTCGTAGCGTTTCAGAGCATTTCGCTAACCTTCGGCATGTAAATAAATGCAAACTTGTGTTTCGGTCTTGAATGCACTATTTCGTGGTACCAAAGTTGCGCAGCATCCATTCTACTCCGTTGGACCCAAAATGATGTTTGGGAGTGTTTCAAAGAATTTCGCTAACCTTTAGCACGTAAAAATATGAAACTTGTGTTTCGGGCCTGAATGTACTATTTCGGGGTACCAAACTTGCCAAGCATCAATTCTACTCCATTGGAACCAAAATGACGTTTGGGAGTGTTTCTGAGCATTTCTCTAACATTCGGCACGTAAAAAGATGCAAACTTGTGTTTCGGTCCTGAATGCACTATTTCGGGGTACAAAAGTTGTGAAGCATCCATTCTACTCCATTGAAACCAAAATGATGTTTGGGAGTGTTTCTGAGCATTTCTCTAACATTCGGCACGTAAAAAGATGCAAACTTGTTTTTCGGTCCTGAATGTACTATTTCGGGGTACCAAACTTGCCAAGCATCCATTCTACTCCCTTGGAACCAAAATGATGTTTGGGAGTGTTTCAGAGCATTTTTCTAACAATCGGCACGTAAAAAGATGATAAACTTGTGTTTCGTGCCCAAATGCACTATTTCGGGGTACCAAAGTTGTGAAGCATCCATTCTACTCCATTGGAACCAAAATGTTGTTTGGGAGTGTTTCAGAGCATTTCGCTAACCTTCGGCACGTAAAAAGATGCAAATTTGTGTTTCGATCCTGAATGCACTATTTCGGGGTACCAAAGTTGTGAAGCATCCATTCTACTCCATTGAACCAAAATGATGTTTGGGAGTGTTTCTGAGCATTTCTCTAACATTCGGCACGTAAAAAGATGCAAACTTTTTTTTCGGTCCTGAATGCAGTATTTCGGGGTACCAAAGTTGTGAAGCATCCATTCTACTCCATTGGAACCAAAATGATGTTTGGGACAGTTGCAGAGCATTTCTCTAACCTCCGGCACGTAAAAAGATGCAAACTTGTTTTTCCGTCCTGAATGCAGTATTTCGTGGTACCAAAGTTGTGAAGCATCCATTCTACTCCATTGGAATCAAAATGATGTTTCGTAGTGTTTCAGAGCATTTCGCTAACCTTCGGCATGTAAATAAATGCAAACTTGTGTTTCGGTCTTGAATGCACTATTTCGGGGTACCAAAGTTGCGCAGCATCCATTCTACTCCGTTCGACCCAAAATGATGTTTGGGAGTGTTTCAAAGCATTTCGCTAACCTTTAGCACGTAAAAATATGAAACTTGTGTTTCGGGCCTGAATGTACTATTTCGGGGTACCAAACTTGCCAAGCATCCATTCTACTCCATTGGAACCAAAATGATGTTTGGGAGTGTTTCTGAGCATGTCTCTAACATTCGGCACATAAAAAGATGCAAACTTGTGTTTCGGTCTTGAGTGCACTATTTCGGGGTACCAAAGTTGTGAAGCATCCATTCTACTCCATTGGAACCAAAATGATGTTTGGGAGTGTTTCAGAGCATTTCTCTAACATTCGGCACGTAAAAAGATGCAAACTTGTTTTTCGGTCCTAAATGTACTATTTCGGGGTACCAAACTTGCCAAGCATCCATTCTACTCCATTGGAACCAAAATGATGTTTGGGAGTGTTTCAGAGCATTTTTCTAACAATCGGCACGTAAAAAGATGATAAACTTGTGTTTCGTGCCCAAATGCACTATTTCGGGGTACCAAAGTTGTGAAGCATCCATTCTACTCCATTGGAACCAAAATGTTGTTTGGGAGTGTTTCAGAGCATTTCGCTAACCTTCGGCACGTAAAAAGATGCAAACTTGTGTTTCGATCCTGAATGCACTATTTCGGGGTACCAAAGTTGTGAAGCATCCATTCTACTCCATTGGAACCAAAATGATGTTTGGGAGTGTTTCTGAGCATTTCTCTAACATTCGGCACGTAAAAAGATGCAAACTTTTTTTTCGGTCCTGAATGCAGTATTTCGGGGTCACAAAGTTGTGAAGCATCCATTCTACTCCATTGGAACCAAAATGATGTTTGGGACAGTTTCAGAGCATTTCTCTAACCTCCGGCACGTAAAAAGATGCAAACTTGTTTTTCCGTCCTGAATGCAGTATTTCGGGGTACCAAAGTTGTGAAGCATCCATTCTACTCCATTGGAATCAAAATGATGTTTCGTAGTGTTTCAGAGCATTTCGCTAACCTTCGGCATGTAAATAAATGCAAACTTGTGTTTCGGTCTTGAATGCACTATTTCGGGGTACCAAAGTTGCGCAGCATCCATTCTACTCCGTTGGACCCAAAATGATGTTTGGGAGTGTTTCAAAGCATTTCGCTAACCTTTAGCACGTAAAAATATGAAACTTGTGTTTCGGGCCTGAATGTACTATTTCGGGGTACCAAACTTGCCAAGCATCCATTCTACTCCATTGGAACCAAAATGATGTTTGGGAGTGTTTCTGAGCATTTCTCTAACATTCGGCACATAAAAAGATGCAAACTTGTGTTTCGGTCTTGAGTGCACTATTTCGGGGTACCAAAGTTGTGAAGCATCCATTCTACTCCATTGGAACCAAAATGATGTTTGGGAGTGTTTCTGAGCATTTCTCTAACATTCGGCACGTAAAAAGATGCAAACTTGTTTTTCGGTCCTGAATGTACTATTTCGGGGTACCAAACTTGCCAAGCATCCATTCTACTCCATTGGAACCAAAATGATGTTTGGGAGTGTTTCAGAGCATTTTTCTAACAATCGGCACGTAAAAAGATGATAAACTTGTGTTTCGTGCCCAAATGCACTATTTCGGGGTACCAAAGTTCTGAAGCATCCATTCTACTCCATTGGAACCAAAATGTTGTTTGGGAGTGTTTCAGAGCATTTCGCTAACCTTCGGCACGTAAAAAGATGCAAACTTGTGTTTCGATCCTGAATGCACTATTTTGGGGTACCAAAGTTGTGAAGCATCCATTCTACTCCATTGGAACCAAAATGATGTTTGGGAGTGTTTCTGAGCATTTCTCTAACATTCGGCACGTAAAAAGATGCAAACTTTTTTTTCGGTCCTGAATGCAGTATTTCGGGGTAACAAAGTTGTGAAGCATCCATTCTACTCCATTGGAACCAAAATGATGTTTGGGACAGTTTCAGAGCATTTCTCTAACCTCCGGCACGTAAAAAGATGCAAACTTGTTTTTCCGTCCTGAATGCAGTATTTCGGGGTACCAAAGTTGTGAAGCATCCATTCTACTCCATTGGAATCAAAATGATGTTTCGTAGTGTTTCAGAGCATTTCGCTAACCTTCGGCATGTAAATAAATGCAAACTTGTGTTTCGGTCTTGAATGCACTATTTCGGGGTACCAAAGTTGCGCAGCATCCATTCTACTCCGTTGGACCCAAAATGATGTTTGGGAGTGTTTCAAAGCATTTCGCTAACCTTTAGCACGTAAAAATATGAAACTTGTGTTTCGGGCCTGAATGTACTATTTCGGGGTACCAAACTTGCCAAGCATCCATTCTACTCCATTGGAACCAAAATGATGTTTGGGAGTGTTTCTGAGCATTTCTCTAACATTCGGCACATAAAAAGATGCAAACTTGTGTTTCGGTCTTGAGTGCACTATTTCGGGGTACCAAAGTTGTGAAGCATCCATTCTACTCCATTGGAACCAAAATGATGTTTGGGAGTGTTTCTGAGCATTTCTCTAACATTCGGCACGTAAAAAGATGCAAACTTGTTTTTCGGTCCTGAATGTACTATTTCGGGGTACCAAACTTGCCAAGCATCCATTCTACTCCATTGGAACCAAAATGATGTTTGGGAGTGTTTCAGAGCATTTTTCAAACAATCGGCACGTAAAAAGATGATAAACTTGTGTTTCGTGCCCAAATGCACTATTTCGGGGTACCAAAGTTCTGAAGCATCCATTCTACTCCATTGGAACCAAAATGTTGTTTGGGAGTGTTTCAGAGCATTTCGCTAACCTTCGGCACGTAAAAAGATGCAAACTTGTGTTTCGATCCTGAATGCACTATTTCGGGGTACCAAAGTTGTGAAGCATCCATTCTACTCCATTGGAACCAAAATGATGTTTGGGAGTGTTTCTGAGCATTTCTCTAACATTCGGCACGTAAAAAGATGCAAACTTTTTTTTTGGTCCTGAATGCAGTATTTCGGGGTACCAAAGTTGTGAAGCAACCATTCTACTCCATTGGAACCAAAATGATGTTTGGGACAGTTTCAGAGCATTTCTCTAACCTCCGGCACGTAAAAAGATGCAAACTTGTTTTTCCGTCCTGAATGCAGTATTTCGGGGTACCAAAGTTGTGAAGCATCCATTCTACTCCATTGGAATCAAAATGATGTTTCGTAGTGTTTCAGAGCATTTCGCTCACCTTCGGCATGTAAATAAATGCAAACTTGTGTTTCGGTCTTGAATGCACTATTTCGGGGTACCAAAGTTGCGCAGCATCCATTCTACTCCGTTGGACCCAAAATGATGTTTGGGAGTGTTTCAAAGCATTTCGCTAACCTTTAGCACGTAAAAATATGAAACTTGTGTTTCGGGCCTGAATGTACTATTTCGGGGTACCAAACTTGCCAAGCATCCATTCTACTCCATTGGAACCAAAATGAAGTTTGGGAGTGTTTCTGAGCATTTCTCTAACATTCGGCACATAAAAAGATGCAAACTTGTGTTTCGGTCTTGAGTGCACTATTTCGGGGTACCAAAGTTGTGAAGCATCCATTCTACTCCATTGGAACCAAAATGATGTTTGGGAGTGTTTCTGAGCATTTCTCTAACATTCGGCACGTAAAAAGATGCAAACTTGTTTTTCGGTTCTGAATGTACTATTTCGGGGTACCAAACTTGCCAAGCATCCATTCTACTCCATTGGAACCAAAATGATGTTTGGGAGTGTTTCAGAGCATTTTTCTAACAATCGGCACATAAAAAGATGATAAACTTGTGTTTCGTGCCCAAATGCACTATTTCGGGGTACCAAAGTTCTGAAGCATCCATTCTACTCCATTGGAACCAAAATGATGTTTGGGAGTGTTTCTGAGCATTTCTCTAACATTCGGCACGTAAAAAGATGCAAACTTTTTTTTTGGTCCTGAATGCAGTATTTCGGGGTACCAAAGTTGTGAAGCATCCATTCTACTCCATTGGAACCAAAATGATGTTTGGGACAGTTTCAGAGCATTTCTCTAACCTCCGGCACGTAAAAAGATGCAAACTTGTTTTTCCGTCCTGAATGCAGTATTTCGGGGTACCAAAGTTGTGAAGCATCCATTCTACTCCATTGGAATCAAAATGATGTTTCGTAGTGTTTCAGAGCATTTCGCTAACCTTCGGCATGTAAATAAATGCAAACTTGTGTTTCGGTCTTGAATGCACTATTTCGGGGTACCAAAGTTGCGCAGCATCCATTCTACTCCGTTGGACCCAAAATGATGTTTGGGAGTGTTTCTGAGCATTTCTCTAACATTCGGCACATAAAAAGATGCAAACTTGTGTTTCGGTCTTGAGTGCACTATTTTGGGGGTACCAAAGTTGTGAAGCATCCATTCTACTCCATTGGAACCAAAATGATGTTTGGGAGTGTTTCTGAGCATTTCTCTAACATTCGGCACATAAAAAGATGCAAACTTGTGTTTCGGTCTTGAGTGCACTATTTCGGGGTACCAAAGTTGTGAAGCATCCATTCTACTCCATTGGAACCAAAATGATGTTTGGGAGTGTTTCTGAGCATTTCTCTAACATTCGGCACGTAAAAAGATGCAAACTTGTTTTTCGGTTCTGAATGTACTATTTCGGGGTACCAAACTTGCCAAGCATCCATTCTACTCCATTGGAACCAAAATGATGTTTGGGAGTGTTTCAGAGCATTTTTCTAACAATCGGCACATAAAAAGATGATAAACTTGTGTTTCGTGCCCAAATGCACTATTTCGGGGTACCAAAGTTCTGAAGCATCCATTCTACTCCATTGGAACCAAAATGATGTTTGGGAGTGTTTCTGAGCATTTCTCTAACATTCGGCACGTAAAAAGATGCAAACTTTTTTTTTGGTCCTGAATGCAGTATTTCGGGGTACCAAAGTTGTGAAGCATCCATTCTACTCCATTGGAACCAAAATGATGTTTGGGACAGTTTCAGAGCATTTCTCTAACCTCCGGCACGTAAAAAGATGCAAACTTGTTTTTCCGTCCTGAATGCAGTATTTCGGGGTACCAAAGTTGTGAAGCATCCATTCTACTCCATTGGAATCAAAATGATGTTTCGTAGTGTTTCAGAGCATTTCGCTAACCTTCGGCATGTAAATAAATGCAAACTTGTGTTTCGGTCTTGAATGCACTATTTCGGGGTACCAAAGTTGCGCAGCATCCATTCTACTCCGTTGGACCCAAAATGATGTTTGGGAGTGTTTCAAAGCATTTCGCTAACCTTTAGCACGTAAAAATATGAAACTTGTGTTTCGGGCCTGAATGTACTATTTCGGGGTACCAAACTTGCCAAGCATCCATTCTACTCCATTGGAACCAAAATGATGTTTGGGAGTGTTTCTGAGCATTTCGCTAACCTTCGGCACGTAAAAAGATGCAAACTTGTGTTTCGGTCCTGAATGCACTATTTCGGGGTACCAAAGTTGTGAAGCATCCATTCTACTCCATTGGAACCGGGAGTGTTTCTGAGCATTTCTCTAACATTCGGCACGTAAAAAGATGCAAACTTGTTTTTCGGTCCTGAATGTACTATTTCGGGGTACCAAACTTGCCAAGCATCCATTCTACTCCATTGGAACCAAAATGATGTTTGGGAGTGTTTCAGAGCATTTTTTTAACAATCGGCACGTAAAAAGATGATAAAATTGTGTTTCGTGCCCAAATGCACTATTTCGGGGTACCAAAGTTCTGAAGCATCCATTCTACTCCATTGGAACCAAAATGTTGTTTGGGAGTGTTTCAGAGCATTTCGCTAACCTTCGGCACGTAAAAAGATGCAAACTTGTGTTTCGATCCTGAATGCACTATTTCGGGGTACCAAAGTTGTGAAGCATCCATTCTACTCCATTGGAACCAAAATGATGTTTGGGAGTGTTTCTGAGCATTTCTCTAACATTCGGCACGTAAAAAGATGCAAACTTTTTTTTCGGTCCTGAATGCAGTATTTCGGGGTACCAAAGTTGTGAAGCATCCATTCTACTCCATTGGAACCAAAATGATGTTTGGGACAGTTTCAGAGCATTTCTCTAACCTTCGGCACGTAAAAAGATGCAAACTTGTTTTTCCGTCCTGAATGCAGTATTTCGGGGTACAAAAGTTGTGAAGCATCCATTCTACTCCATTGGAATCAAAATGATGTTTCGTAGTGTTTCAGAGCATTTCGCTCACCTTCGGCATGTAAATAAATGCAAACTTGTGTTTCGGTCTTGAATGCACTATTTCGGGGTACCAAAGTTGCGCAGCATCCATTCTACTCCGTTGGACCCAAAATGATGTTTGGGAGTGTTTCAAAGCATTTCGCTAACCTTTAGCACGTAAAAATATGAAACTTGTGTTTCGGGCCTGAATGTACTATTTCGGGGTACCAAACTTGCCAAGCATCCATTCTACTCCATTGGAACCAAAATGAAGTTTGGGAGTGTTTCTGAGCATTTCTCTAACATTCGGCACATAAAAAGATGCAAACTTGTGTTTCGGTCTTGAGTGCACTATTTCGGGGTACCAAAGTTGTGAAGCATCCATTCTACTCCATTGGAACCAAAATGATGTTTGGGAGTGTTTCTGAGCATTTCTCTAACATTCGGCACGTAAAAAGATGCAAACTTGTTTTTCGGTTCTGAATGTACTATTTCGGGGTACCAAACTTGCCAAGCATCCATTCTACTCCATTGGAACCAAAATGATGTTTGGGAGTGTTTCAGAGCATTTTTCTAACAATCGGCACATAAAAAGATGATAAACTTGTGTTTCGTGCCCAAATGCACTATTTCGGGGTACCAAAGTTCTGAAGCATCCATTCTACTCCATTGGAACCAAAATGTTGTTTGGGAGTGTTTCAGAGCATTTCGCTAACCTTCGGCACGTAAAAAGATGCAAACTTGTGTTTCGATCCTGAATGCACTATTTCGGGGTACCAAAGTTGTGAAGCATCCATTCTACTCCATTGGAACCAAAATGATGTTTGGGAGTGTTTCTGAGCATTTCTCTAACATTCGGCACGTAAAAAGATGCAAACTTTTTTTTCGGTCCTGAATGCAGTATTTCGGGGTACCAAAGTTGTGAAGCATCCATTCTACTCCATTGGAACCAAAATGATGTTTGGGACAGTTTCAGAGCATTTCTCTAACCTCCGGCACGTAAAAAGATGCAAACTTGTTTTTCCGTCGTGAATGCAGTATTTCGGGGTACAAAAGTTGTGAAGCATCCATTCTACTCCATTGGAATCAAAATGATGTTTCGTAGTGTTTCAGAGCATTTCGCTAACCTTCGGCATGTAAATAAATGCAAACTTGTGTTTCGGTCTTGAATGCACTATTTCGGGGTACCAAAGTTGCGCAGCATCCATTCTACTCCGTTGGACCCAAAATGATGTTTGGGAGTGTTTCAAAGCATTTCGCTAACCTTCAGCACGTAAAAATATGAAACTTGTGTTTCGGGCCTGAATGTACTATTTCGGGGTACCAAACTTGCCAAGCATCCATTCTACTCCATTGGAACCAAAATGATGTTTGGGAGTGTTTCTGAGCATTTCTCAAACATTCGGCACATAAAAAGATGCAAACTTGTGTTTCGGTCTTGAATGCACTATTTCGAGGTACCAAAGTTGTGAAGCATCCATTCTACTCCATTGGAACCAAAATGATGTTTGGGAGTGTTTCTGAGCATTTCTCTAATATTCGGCACGGAAAAAGATTCAAACTTGTTTTTCGGTCCTGAATGTACTATTTCGGGGTACCGAACTTGCCAAGCATCCATTCTACTCCATTGGAACCAAAATGATGTTTGGGAGTGTTTCAGAGCATTTTTCTAACATTCGGCACGTAAAAAGATGATAAACTTGTGTTTCGTGCCCAAATGCACTATTTCGGGGTACCAAAGTTGTGAAGCATCCATTCTACTCCATTGGAACCAAAATGTTGTTTGGGAGTGTTTCAGAGCATTTCGCTAACCTTCGGCACGTAAAAAGATGCAAACTTGTGTTTCGGTCCTGAGTGCACTATTTCGGGGTACCAAAGTTGTGAAGCATCCACTCTACTCCATTGGAACCAAAATGATGTTTGGGAGTGTTTCTGAGCATTTCTCTAACATTCGGCACGTAAAAAGATGCAAACTTGTTTTTCGGTCGTGAATGCAGTATTTCGGGGTACCAAAGTTGTGAAGCATCCATTCTACTCCATTGGAACCAAAATGAAGTTTGGCGGTGTTTCAGAGCATTTCTCTAACCTCCGGCACGTAAAAAGATGCAAACTTGTTTTTCGGTCCTGAATGCAGTATTTCGGGGTACCAAAGTTGTGAAGCATCCATTCTACTCCATTGGAACCAAAATGATGTTTCGTAGTGTTTCAGAGCATTTCGCTAACCTTCGGCACGTAAATAAATGCAAACTTGTGTTTCGGTCTTGAATGCACTATTTCGGGGTACCAAAGTTGCGCAGCATCCATTCTACTCCGTTGGACCCAAAATGATGTTTGGGAGTGTTTCAAAGCATTTCGCAAACCTTTAGCACATAAAAATATGAAACTTGTGTTTCGGGCCTGAATGTACTATTTCGGGGTACCAAACTTGCCAAGCATCCATTCTACTCCATTGGAACCAAGATGATGTTTGGGAGTGTTTCTGAGCATTTCTCTAACATTCGGCACGTAAAAAGATGCAAACTTGTGTTTCGGTCATGAATGCACTATTTCGGGGTACAAAAGTTGTGAAGCATCTATTCTACTCCAATGGAACCAAAATGATGTTTGGGAGTGTTTCTGAGCATTTCTCTAACATTCGGCACGTAAAAAGATGCAAACTTTTTTTTCGGTCCTGAATGCAGTATTTCGGGGTACCAAAGTTGTGAAGCATCCATTCTACTCCATTGGAACCAAAATGATGTTTGGGATTGTTTCAGAGCATTTCTCTAACCTCCGGCACGTAAAAAGATGCAAACTTGTTTTTTGGTCCTTAATGTACTATTTCGGGGTACCAAACTTGCCAAGCATCCATTCTACTCCATTGGAACCAAAATGATGTTTGGGAGTGTTTCAGAGCATTTTTCTAACATTCGGCACGTAAAAAGATGATAAACTTGTGTTTCGTGCCCAAATGCACTATTTCGGGGTACCAAAGTTGTGAAGCATCCATTCTACTCCATTGGAACCAAAATGTTGTTTGGGAGTGTTTCAGAGCATTTCGCTAACCTTCGGCACGTAAAAAGATGCAAACTTGTGTTTCGGTCCTGAGTGCACTATTTCGGGGTACCAAAGTTGTGAAGCATCCACTCTACTCCATTGGAACCAAAATGATGTTTGGGAGTGTGAGGACCATGTGTGGTTCGAGGACCGGTGGATGGTCGCTTCCTTGTGTGATGAGTGATTGACAACGTTGTGTGGACTGATTCTTGGCTAAGTATTGCAGGTGCAGGTTGCGGCTTGACTGGTGTTGGTGCAGGTGAAGAACAAGCGCGAAAGGTCGTCGCCGGTGAGGCCTCCAGGTGTGGAGAAGACAAGTAGGCTTCGTTCTAGAGACCCGGTGGCCAGCGGGGTCAAGTGCGGGCCGCATGGTGGCATGAACAGCAAGATGAAGTCATGGACGGTTTCTTGGTTGAGCCTCAAAACCAAGGTCGAGCCGGGACTACGTGGGAGCCGAGTCATGAGTGGAGATTGGCGGAGGCTACACCGAGTTCGCGGGGTTTCCGGTGGTTCACCAGAAAACCACTGGGTTCCTTGGTTGATCCACAAAGCCAAGACCGAAGAACCGAAGACGGTGCTGCAGCAGTGCCAGACCGGTCTGACCGGTGGGGAGCACCGGTTGGACCGGTGTGCGACGACGCAGTCCGGAGACTTCGAAGCGGAGGACACGCGTCGGGATCGCATGGCTTGCGTCGAGGCTACGCAGGGTGCGGTCGCCGGGCATCCGTCCGATGGTGAAGACATGAAGACTTCCAAATCCACCCTTGAGGGGCTTGTATCCCTAGTTATTAGGAAAGGGCATTTTAGACATTCGGTTGCCTCCATATAACCCAAGAGGTGAGAGGATGGCAGCCAACTCTTGGAACCCTGGCTCATTTGCTTTCCCATTTTCCTTCCTATTTTCCTTAGGTTTTCCATAGGACTAGCTTGAGAGCTTCATGGAGAGATCTTGTTGAGAGGGATGGATGATCGGGCGGCTTGCTAGACCTTGTATGAACCTTTGTTTCATGTATAGTTGATTCGGCGTGGTTCCTCAAGGTTTGGATGTGTTTTCCCCGGTTGTTCTTGGTGGTGATTTTCGGAGCCCTCTCTTGGTGATTTCTTTGGGTTGTTTTCGGGACCTTTCTCTTGGGGATTTGATGGGGGAAATTTGTGGGAACCCTTCGTGGTTCTTTGGGCTGTGATTCCCCTCCCAAATCCGTGAGTAAAGGTGCTCGATTTTGGGGTTTCTTGAGTTCTTGGGTTGGAAGTGCTCTTGGCGGGATTTCCTTGATTCCTCCTTTTTGGACGAGTTTTGGTGGGATTAAACTTGGCTATGGACTCCTCATGAGGTGTTCCTAATATCCCCAAAGTCTTGTTCAAGTCCGTGGAGCGATTCGGGAGATCGAGGTTTGGATTTGGGGGAGTTGACCCGCGGGTGCTGTTCATCCCGAGCTGCCCAGGCTACACCGGTCTGACCGGTGCTCTTGACCGGTCTGACCGGTGCAACCCTCGGTGGGATTTTGCTCGGGTGAACATCTGGGTGTGTTCGCTGTTGTCCTGTGTTGCTGCTGTTTCGAGTTTGGGTCAGTTTGGTGGTCGATTGGCCTGTTTGGTGCCTTGGGGGCTTTCAGGCTGTGACCGGTCTGACCGGTGTGTCTCACCGGTCTGACCGGTGTGGAGCCACTTAGTGAAAGTTGCTCAGTTTCACCAGCAGGGACCGGTCTGACCGGTGGTGCTCACCTGTCTGACCGGTGTGGGTCTGTAGACTCGAGGTTTGGTGTTCCGCTGCGTTCTCGGGTCGGAAGGTGGTGTGTTGGTTCCTAGGTCCAGTGGCACTCCAGTGGCTACGTGGGCTTGACCAACTTGGGTAGTGAGTGGGAGAAGTGTGTTGGAAGCCGCGTTCATCTTGTTGGAGTTTCTATCTCCCTCAAGAAGAATTTTTATCGGCTCCCATTCACTCCCCCCCTCTCTGGTTCGCCGTATCGGTCCTTCAAGTGGTATCAGAGCCGGTTCGGGTCTTTATTGACTCTAACCAGTCTAAGATCCAAGGATGGCGTACCAGGAACGGGGTTCGGGTCCTCCACACTTCGATGGCAAGAACTACCAGATGTGGAGTAAGCGGATGGGTGTGTTCCTCCGCGGAAAGGGTCAGATCCTTTGGGATGTCACGGTGGACACAGGCTATGTCCAGCCGATGGACTTCCTCGCTCCAGGATCGAGGGACAGATTCGACGCCAACAATAAGGCGGTCGACTACTTGTTTCGTGCTTTGTGTCAGCCTGAGTTCGATCGGGTGCACACCGAGCACTTGGCTTGTAGAATTTGGTCGGTGCTGAAGGAGGCTCATGTTGGGAATGCCCAGGTTCAGGCACGGATGTATGCGACCTACCGGAGAGAGTACGAGAACTTCACTCATCTCCCCGGTGAGTCCATCGATGCCTTGTTTCAGAGGTTCACGGTGGTTGTGAACAACATGAGGGCCAATGTGGACGTGCTCCCGTACAATGATCATGATAGAGCTGTCAAGCTCTTGCACTCTTTGGATCGTACGATATGGGGCGGAAAGTTCGAGGCCATTGTGGAGTCAGAGAAGTATGACACTCTGACGGTGAACGAGCTGTTCTCAAAGCTCAAGTCGGCTGAGGTGGATAGGGGCATGACTGCCAAGCTCGAGGGTCCGACTGACTCCCATAGTCTCGCCCTCGTTGGTGGTTCCAAAGGAAAGGCTAACTCTAACCCATCCACCAGGATGTTCTCTTTCTCCTCTTTGATGTCTATGCCAGATGAGGAGTTCGACGAGCTTGGAGAGGACGAGCTGGCGCTCCTGACGAGGCGGTTCGAGAGGCTGCACGAGAACCGCGTGAACATGAGGAGGAACACGAGGACATGCTTCCAGTGCGGCAAGCCGGGACACTTCGTCGCCGACTGCCTGGAGAAGGCTGAGAACAAGGACAGCTACAAGCACAAGCCGAGGATGGACGGCAAGTACCGTTCGAGGCGCGACCACAAGAGCAAGCACAAGAACAAGTACAAGGACGAGCGACGATCGAGGAAGAAGGAGAGCCGAGGCAAGGCCCGAGCGATGGTCGGAGCGAGCGACGTCGACTCTAGTTCCGCGTACTCCACCTCGAGCTCGAGCAGCAGTGAAGATGAAGGTGATCGTCGCAAGAACAAGAAGTCGTCCAAGAACCTGAGCGGGCTGAGCTGCTTCGCGAGAGATGGCTTCTGCACCATGGCGCTGAGCTCCGGCAGCAAGAAGAGCACACAGAGCGACTCGGACTCTGAGTCCGACGACGAGGTGCGTGATGAACTTCCCTTCTTGCGCCAGGAGAATGAGAGGCTTGGCTCTTTGCTTGATAACCGTGATGACATGTTTAGAGAGGCCAAGAAAATGAGAAAAGAGATTAGGGCTTCACTCGAGGATGCTAGGACTAGAGTGGCTGAGCTAGAGACACAGGTGCTTGATAGCAAGCTTGAGATTGATTCCCTTAAGGCTAGCCCTGTTGTTTCGGATGAGGTTGATTGTGCTGATTGCTCCATATTCCTTGCTGATCTTGCTTTGTTTAAGGAGAAGCATGCCTCCAAGTGTGAGGAACTAGATGTGCTTAGGGTTGAAGTGGCTGAGCTTAAGTCTAGATCTGCTTTGCTAGGTGCTTGCACTTCTTGCCCTATTTTGCATGCTAAGATTGATGAGATGCATGCTTACACTAGTTCTCTTGAGGCTAAATTGAAGGAACCCATGCCTACATCATGCTCTACCTGTGAAATGCATGCCTTGAAAAATTTGGAACTTGCACATTATGTTGATCGTTTGCAGGATGAGAATGATGACTTGAGGAAGTTGATGGGTTGGTTGTCTGGTCATGAGCCTCAGTTGAGGATGATGATCGAGGCATTTAAGAGGCAGGATGGTGAGGGACTTGGGGCAAACAATGTTGGTGAGGGAAGTGGATAGAATATCCCAGAGCCACCAAAAACCCACCACAAAAATGATTTCCCCCCAAAACCTAACCATCTTAGGAACCGACTAGACACAACCCCAGCTCCACCCGTGTTTCCTACACCCACAAATGATCTACAAAAGCCTATCAAGTTTGTGAGCACTTCCGGGAAAGTGTTCTTTGGGAAAGAAAGTGAGAAGGCTAGTGAGGGGAAACTGGTGGAGGAGTTGAGTGGAGAGAAACCTAGTGAGCAGCCACATCCCAAGCCTAAGCCTAAGCTTGTGAGGTTCCATTGTGGCTATTGTGGGAGAGATGGTCATAAGGAGGAGTTTTGCTTCAAGAGGAAGTGTGAGGAGAGAATGGCAAAGGAGTGGGCTAACAAGGACAAGTACCACCCTTCCGATGGTGTACTTGAGCCTCGTGTGCAGATGCCCAGGGCCAAGGCGAATGTGAGGACAGTTCGGGCTTGGGGAGAGCAGAAGGATGTTGGAGGTGCTGCTGTCCAGGTCACACCGGTCAGACCGGTGTGGAGCACCGGTCAGACCGGTGCAGGCCTGGACAGGCAGCGTTTTGGGTTTCGAACTCGTACAGGTGCGAGGGTTGTTTCTGGAGGTCGTGGTTCTGGTGGTTGGGCTGGAGAGTTTGCAGGTGGTCAGGTTGCTAGGCGTTCTCCCCCTCTAGTTCACTACGGGGATGGGAGGAGTCGTAGCTTTGAGAAGGAGAGGAGGGACGGCCCACGGGTTCTCTTTCGTGGTTTTGGTCCTCCTCCAGGCAGAGAGGGGTGGTTCCCTCAGGGTGGTTACCGTGGTGGTGTTCATGGAGGTAGCTTTGGTAGGAGAGATGCTTTGGTTGGTGCTAACCCCACTTTCGAGCAAATGGCTCGGCACTGGTTTTACTCTTTTGGTACTAACCCCAGTGCTGAGTCGTTTGTTCGCTCACGTGCTCGTTTTTGAATTTCAGGTGGGAGACTTGAAGAACATTTGGTTGATTGACTCCGGTTGCTCGAGGCATATGACCGGAGACAGGGGGTGGTTCTCAAGTCTCGTCCCGGTGGTGACGAAGAGGTACATCACCTTTGGGGACAATGGGCGTGGGCGTGTGCTTTCAGAAGGTGAGATCAAAGTGAGTGACAAGATCACTCTGAGGCGTGTTGCTCTTGTTCAATCGCTGGGGTACAATTTGCTTTCTGTGTCCCAGTTGTTGGATGAGGGCTTTGAGGTGTTGTTTCGGCCAGGTGGTTCTCGGATTTTGGACTCTCGAGGGGACCTTGTCTGTATGGTCGTTTCCGAGGGTCAGGTGTTTCGTGCTGATTTTTCTCAGTCTTCGGGTGTGGAGCGTTGTTTCTTGGCTGGTTCTTCGAGTGAGTTGTGGAGGTGGCATAGGAAGTTGGGTCACTTGAGCTTTGACCTTTTGTCTCGCTTGAGTAAACTCAATTTGGTCCGAGGATTGCCACGGTTGAGGCTTGAGAAAGAGTTGGTTTATGCTCCGTGTAGGCATACCAAGATGGTGGCCTCTTCTCACCCGCCTCTCACCGATGTGATGACTGAGCGTCCATGCGAGCTGCTCCATATGGACCTTGTTGGCCCAGCTCGTGTGCGATCTGCGGGTGGGAAGTGGTATGTCCTTGTTGTGGTGGACGACTATTCTCGGTATGCGTGGGTGTTCTTTCTTGAGGATAAGGGGGAGACGTTTGGTTTTGTTCGAGATCTAGTCTTGAGGTTGAGGAACGAGAGGCACGGAGATGCCATACGAGCTATCCGCAGTGATAATGGCTCGGAATTCAGAAACTCTCGTTTTGAAACCTTTTGCCATGACTTGGGTCTTGAGCACCAGTTTTCGAGTCCGTATACGCCTCCCCAGAATGGTGTTGTGGAAAGGAAGAACAAGACCTTGTGCGAGGTGGCTCGGACGATGCTTGATGAGCATAGGACTCCGAGGAGGTATTGGGCTGAGGCGGTGAATACCGCGTGCTATGTGTCGAACAGGATCTACCTCAGAGTGCACAAGAAGAAGACATGCTATGAGTTGATGCATGGTCGCACACCCAAGCTGAGTCACTTCCATGTCTTTGGTTGCAAGTGTTTCATTCTGAAGAAAGGCAGGAAGTTGGATAAGTTTGAGGCTAGGTCTGTCGATGGTATTTTCTTTGGTTATGCATCTCACTCTAGAGCATATCGTGTGCTCAATCTTGAAACTAACCAAATCGTGGAGACTTGCGAGGTAACCTTCGACGAGACAGAGCGACGTAGTCAGCTTGTCTTTGAGTGTGCAGGTGATGATGAGCTTGGCGAGGAGATCTTTCTGGAGGAGGAGCATGAACATGGAGAGGATGAAGATGGCGGTGTGGTGCCCCCGGCTGAACATGTACCCACTACTTCGACTACGGTGATGGATGGACCCTCTACTACACCTACGACGACAAATCAAGAACGAGGAGAAGCTGATGTTGAGGGGGAGGTAGCATCGAGGCGAGAACCTCCCCGGCGAGTACAAGTGGATCACCCAGCTTCGAGGATCATCGGCGACATGAATGAACGCACTACACGGTCGAGGGTTCGAAACAATTCTCATTTCGCTCATGCCGCGTTTGTTGCTACTTTTGAGCCCAAAGACATTAGACACGCACTATCTGATCACAATTGGGTTAATTCGATGCATGAGGAGTTGGAGAACTTTGAGAGGAATCAGGTTTGGGAGTTGGTTGACCCTCCCCCAGGGTGTAAGCCGATTGGTACAAAGTGGGTGTGGAAGAACAAAGAGGGAGAGAAAGGTGAGGTTGTGAGGAACAAGTCGAGACTTGTTGCTCAAGGGTTCAGTCAGAAGGAGGGGATTGACTACGAGGAGACCTTTGCTCCCGTAGCCCGTTTGGAGGCAATTAGGATCCTTCTAGCCTTTTCCGTGGCTAAAGGGTTCAAGTTGCACCAAATGGATGTGAAGAGTGATTTTCTGAATGGTGTGTTGGAGGAAGAAGTGTATGTGAGGCAGCCTCCGGGGTTTGAGAGTGAGAAGTACCCCCACCGGGTGTACAAGTTGAGGAAGGCGCTGTATGGGTTGAAGCAGGCGCCAAGAGCTTGGTATGGCAGGTTGAGGGGGTTCTTGTTTGAGAGAGGTTTTGAGATGGGGAAGGTCGATCAGACCTTGTTTTTGCTAAGGCAGGGCAGAGATATCCTGATTGTGCAGGTGTACGTGGATGATATTGTCTTTGGTGGCTCGTCTAACTCTCTTGTTGCAAGGTTTGCAGATGATATGAGCAGGGAATTTGAGATGAGTATGATGGGCGAGTTGCAGTTCTTCCTCGGGCTACAAATCAAGCAATCAAAGGAAGGAACATTTGTGCACCAGGCTAAGTACACCAAGGACATTGTGCGGAAGTTCAAGATGGAGGACTCCAAGGCTATGACGACGCCGATGAGTACGACTACAGCTCTTGATGCGGACGAGGAAGGTGAACATGTGGACCAGAAGGAGTACCGGAGCATGATCGGGTCACTCCTCTACTTGACGGCGACGAGGCCGGACATACAGTTCTCGGTGTGTCTTTGCGCTCGTTTTCAAGCGTCTCCGAGGACTTCGCATCGGCAAGCGGTGAAGCGAATTTTTAGGTACTTGCGTCACACTCCCGACTTCGGCCTTTGGTACTCCGCGTCCTCTTCTTTGGCGCTTCATGGTTTTTCAGACGCGGATTTTGCCGGGTGTCGGTTGGATAGGAAGTCCACTTCTGGGACTTGCCAATTTTTGGGTTCTTTTTTGGTGTCTTGGTCTTCCCGCAAACAATCGAGTGTTGCTCAATCCACTACCGAGGCCGAGTATGTTGCCGCTGCTAGTTGTTGCTCTCAGCTCCTTTGGATTTCATACACCATGAGTGACTTTGGTGAGGAGTATACCCATGTCCCACTTCAATGTGATAGCACCAGTGCCATAAGCGTTGCAAAGAACCCAGTGCTTCATTCCAAAACCAAGCACATAGAAGTGAGGTATCAGTTTCTGAGAGACAACGTAGAGAAAGGAAAGATAGCTTTGATCCATGTACCCACTCATGACCAACTAGCCGATATTTTCACCAAACCCCTAGATCAAGCAACTTTCACTCGTTTGCGGGGGGAACTTGGTGTGTGTTTGATTTCTTGAGTTGGGTGTGTGGGAGCTCCTTTGTAGCATATGTATAGCTTTCCTTTGTGCTTTTCTTGCATTTTGCATGGCATATGTAACATGTTGTATAGGCATTCTTGTATCTTAGATTGCATGCATTTTGTATCATATGCATTGGTTAGGAAAAGCTTCTCTCATATACATTGTTCACCATGGAATGAGATATATGTCTTTGTGAGCTTGTTTGGTATGCTATGGTTAGTTTGGCTTAGCTCTTGATGATCTTGATGAATAATCCATGGTTGATAGCTATGTTTTTGAAAATGTCACATGTATGCTCTCTCATGTGTAAATGCCTTTTTATGATCTTGACATGTTTTAGTGGCTTAGCTATGCTTAATTTGTGGTTGGATAGCTAGTTTATTGATCATATGGGGCCAAAGGCTCATTTGCCATCATGAATGTTTAGCCCTCTTGCTTCATCTTGTGGAGGGGCATAAGTTCCTTTTTGTCGCAAAGACATTTCATGTACCAATTATAAATCTGCAACTGAAATGAAAAATGCTTGGAAAATATGTTCCCATGTCATATGTGCTGAATTTAATTTGCTTTGGGTGCTAAACCGTTGCATGATGCCTACCAATGAGAAGTCTCATACATAGAAGTAGGCACATGGCTCGGTGGCTTTGACATGACATGAGGTGCTTGTGGGTGTTTGTGATGGTCTTATGATTAGAATGGCTGTCCTAGCATGAAGTTTGTGTGGCTTTGCCATTTTGATATGCTTTGATCATGTTTAGGACTTTGCTCATGAGAGGCAAATTTTTCGCAAAATTGCCCAAATCCATCTTAGCTTCGTCCAATGGTTGTGAAACTTGGTGATCATGTAGTTGAGATCGATACGAAGCTGTAGAGTATCTAACTTGCTCATTTGGACATGTGTAGCATTCTTTGTTGAATTTTGTCTATTTGAGAAGCTCTAGGTTGAATATTTTGCATTTTTGGCTTGATTCATGCATTGCCAACAAGGGGGAGAAGTTTGAGCTTGAAATGGCTTGCTGGATGCGTTTAGAAGGTTTTCAGGTGGTTTCGAGCCATTTCTGGGCTCTGTTGTGCACCGGTCTGACCGGTGGTGAGCACCGGTCTGACCGGTGTGAGTGCTGGTCCTGTGCACATGTTAGGCACCGGTCTGACCGGTGATGATGACCGGTCTGACCGGTGTGAGCTGAAGTTGCTGTAGCTGCCCTGTTTTCAGCTGGTTTGCATGCATTCGTCCAGGGGGAGGTGCTTTGGTTCAGGGGGAGCTTGCATGTGTGCAGGGGGAGCTCTTTGTGGTTGTTCGAGCTTTGCTTTGGTGGTTTGCGCTCTTTGCTTGAGCTTTGCTTTGTCTCGGATGTGTCGAGCCGTTGCCCTTGCCTAAGGGGTCCGAGATTTGTCTTCTTCAAGTGATCTTGCTCTTTGCCTTTGTTTGGCTTTCGATCGCTTGTTGGAGTTTCTTTTTGGTTCGTTTCTTTTCTTTTTCTTTTCTCTCTTGTTACTTTCGTGTGGGTGTTGTCAATGCACTCATCAAGGGGGAGATTGAGGACCATGTGTGGTTCGAGGACCGGTGGATGGTCGCTTCCTTGTGTGATGAGTGATTGACAACGTTGTGTGGACTGATTCTTGGCTAAGTATTGCAGGTGCAGGTTGCGGCTTGACTGGTGTTGGTGCAGGTGAAGAACAAGCGCGAAAGGTCGTCGCCGGTGAGGCCTCCAGGTGTGGAGAAGACAAGTAGGCTTCGTTCTAGAGACCCGGTGGCCAGCGGGGTCAAGTGCGGGCCGCATGGTGGCATGAACAGCAAGATGAAGTCATGGACGGTTTCTTGGTTGAGCCTCGAAACCAAGGTCGAGCCGGGACTACGTGGGAGCCGAGTCATTAGTGGAGATTGGCGGAGGCTACACCGAGTTCGCGGGGTTTCCGGTGGTTCACCAGAAAACCACTGGGTTCCTTGGTTGATCCACAAAGCCAAGACCGAAGAACCGAAGACGGTGCTGCAGCAGTGCCAGACCGGTCTGACCGGTGGGTACCGGTCTGACCGGTGGGGAGCACCGGTTTGACCGGTGTGCGACGACGCAGTCCGGAGACTTCGAAGTGGAGGACACGCGTCGGGATCACATGGCTTGCGTCGAGGCTACGCAGGGTGCGGTCGTCGGGCATCCGTCCGATGGTGAAGACATGAAGACTTCCAAATCCGCCCTTGAGGGGCTTGTATCCCTAGTTATTAGGAAAGGGCATTTTAGACATTCGGTTGCCTCCATATAACCCAAGAGGTGAGAGGATGGCAGCCAACTCTTGGAACCCTGGCTCATTTGCTTTCCCATTTTCCTTCCTATTTTCCTTAGGTTTTCCATAGGACTAGCTTGACAGCTTCATGGAGAGATCTTGTTGAGAGGGATGGATGATCGGGCGGCTTGCTAGACCTTGTATGAACCTTTGTTTCATGTATAGTTTATTCGGCGTGGTTCCTCAAGGTTTGGATGTGTTTTCCCCGGTTGTTCTTGGTGGTGATTTTCGGAGCCCTCTCTTGGTGATTTCTTTGGGTTGTTTTCGGGACCTTTCTCTTGGGGATTTGATGGGGGAAATTTGTGGGAACCCTTCGTGGTTCTTTGGGCTGTGATTCCCCTCCCAAATCCGTGAGTAAAGGTGCTCGATTTTGGGGTTTCTTGAGTTCTTGGGTTGGAAGTGCTCTTGGCGGGATTTCCTTGATTCCTCCTTTTTGGACGAGTTTTGGTGGGATTAAACTTGGCTATGGACTCCTCATGAGGTGTTCCTAATATCCCCAAAGTCTTGTTCAAGTCCGTGGAGCGATTCGGGAGATCGAGGTTTGGATTTGGGGGAGTTGACCCGCGGGTGCTGTTCATCCCGAGCTGCCCAGGCTACACCGGTCTGACCGGTGCTCTTGACCGGTCTGACCGGTGCAACCCTCGGTGGGATTTTGCTCGGGTGAACATCTGGGTGTGTTCGCTGTTGTCCTGTGTTGCTGCTGTTTCGAGTTTGGGTCAGTTTGGTGGTCGATTGGCCTGTTTGGTGCCTTGGGGGCTTTCAGGCTGTGACCGGTCTAACCGGTGTGTCTCACCGGTCTGACCGGTGTGGAGCCACTTAGTGAAAGTTGCTCAGTTTCACCAGCAGGGACCGGTCTGACCGGTGGTGCTCACCGGTCTGACCGGTGTGGGTCTGTAGACTCGAGGTTTGGTGTTCCGCTGCGTTCTCGGGTTGGAAGGTGGTGTGTTGGTTCCTAGGTCCAGTGGCACTCCAGTGGCTACGTGGGCTTGACCAACTTGGGTAGTGAGTTGGAGATGTGTGTTGGAAGCCGCGTTCATCTTGTTGGAGTTTCCATCTCCCTCAAGAAGAATTTTTATCGGCTCCCATTCACTCCCCCCCTCTCTGGTTCGCCGTATCGGTCCTTCAAGTGGTATCAGAGCCGGTTCGGGTCTTTATTGACTCTAACCAGTCTAAGATCCAAGGATGGCGTACCAGGAACGGGGTTCGGGTCCTCCACACTTCGATGGCAAGAACTACCAGATGTGGAGTAAGCGGATGGGTGTGTTCCTCCGCGGAAAGGGTCAGATCCTTTGGGATGTCACGGTGGACACAGGCTATGTCCAGCCGATGGACTTCCTCGCTCCAGGATCGAGGGACAGATTCGACGCCAACAATAAGGCGGTCGACTACTTGTTTCGTGCTTTGTGTCAGCCTGAGTTCGATCGGGTGCACACCGAGCACTTGGCTTGTAGAATTTGGTCGGTGCTGAAGGAGGCTCATGTTGGGAATGCCCAGGTTCAGGCACGGATGTATGCGACCTACCGGAGAGAGTACGAGAACTTCACTCATCTCCCCGGTGAGTCCATCGATGCCTTGTTTCAGAGGTTCACGGTTGTTGTGAACAACATGAGGGCCAATGTGGACGTGCTCCCGTACGATGATCATGATAGAGCTGTCAAGCTCTTGCACTCTTTGGATCGTACGATATGGGGCGGAAAGTTCGAGGCCGGTGTGGAGCCACATAGTGAAAGTTGCTCAGTTTCACCAGCAGGGACCGGTCTGACCGGTGGTGCTCACCGGTCTGACCGGTGTGGGTCTGTAGACTCGAGGTTTGGTGTTCCGCTGCGTTCTCGGGTCGGAAGGTGGTGTGTTGGTTCCTAGGTCCAGTGGCACTACAGTGGCTACGTGGGCTTGACCAACTTGGGTAGTGAGTTGGAGAAGTGTGTTGGAAGCCGCGTTCATCTTGTTGGAGTTTCCATCTCCCTCAAGAATAATTTTTATCGGCTCCCATTCACTCCCCCCCTCTCTGGTTCGCCGTATCGGTCCTTCAGAGTGTTTCTGAGCATTTCTCTAACATTCGGCACGTAAAAAGATGCAAACTTGTTTTTCGGTCGTGAATGCAGTATTTCGGGGTACCAAAGTTGTGAAGCATCCATTCTACTCCATTGGAACCAAAATGAAGTTTGGCGGTGTTTCAGAGCATTTCTCTAACCTCCGGCACGTAAAAAGATGCAAACTTGTTTTTCAGTCCTGAATGCAGTATTTCGGGGTACCAAAGTTGTGAAGCATCCATTCTACTCCATTGGAACCAAAATGATGTTTCGTAGTGTTTCAGAGCATTTCGCTAACCTTCGGCACGTAAATAAATGCAAACTTGTGTTTCGGTCTTGAATGCACTATTTCGGGGTACCAAAGTTGTGCAGCATCCATTCTACTCCGTTGGACCCAAAATGATGTTTGGGAGTGTTTCAAAGCATTTCGCTAACCTTTAGCACGTAAAATATGAAACTTGTGTTTCGGGCCTGAATGTACTATTTCGGGGTACCAAACTTGCCAAGCATCCATTCTACTCCATTGGAACCAAGATGATGTTTGGGAGTGTTTCTGAGCATTTCTCTAACATTCGGCACGTAAAAAGATGCAAACTTGTGTTTCGGTCCTGAATGCACTATTTCGGGGTACAAAAGTTGTGAAGCATCTATTCTACTCCATTGGAACCAAAATGATGTTTGGGAGTGTTTCTGAGCATTTCTCTAACATTCGGCACGTAAAAAGATGCAAACTTTTTTTTCGGTCCTGAATGCAGTATTTCGGGGTACCAAAGTTGTGAAGCATCCATTCTACTCAATTGGAACCAAAATGATGTTTGTGATTGTTTCAGAGCATTTCTCTAACCTCCGGAACGTAAAAAGATGCAAACTTGTTTTTCGGTCCTGATTGTACTATTTCGGGGTACCAAACTTGCCAAGCATCCATTCTACTCCATTGGAACCAAAATGATGTTTGGGAGTGTTTCAGAGCATTTTTCTAACATTCGGCACGTAAAAAGATGATAAACTTGTGTTTCGTGCCCAAATGCACTATTTCGGGGTACCAAAGTTGTGAAGCATCCATTCTACTCCATTGGGACCAAAATGATGGGTGGCAGTGTTTCAGAGCATTTCGCTAGCCTTCGGCACGTAAAAAGATGCAAACTTGTGTTTCGGTCCGGAATGCACTATTTCGGGGTACCAAAGTTGTGAAGCGTCCATTCTACTCCATTGGAACCAAAATGATGTTTGGGAGTGTTTCTGAACATTTCTCTAACATTCGGCACGTAAAAAGATGCAAACTTGTTTTTCGGTCGTGAGTGCAGTATTTCGGGGTACCAAAGTTGTGAAGCATCCATTCTACTCCATTGGAACCAAAATGAAGTTTGGGAGTGTTTCAGAGCATTTCTCTAACCTCCGGCACGTAAAAAGATGAAAACTTGTTTTTCGGTCCTGAATGCAGTATTTTGGGGTACCAAAGTTGTGAAGCATCCATTCTACTCCATTGGAACCAAAATGATGTTTCGTAGTGTTTCAGAGCATTTCGCTAACCTTCGGCATGTAAATAAATGCAAACTTGTGTTTCGGTCTTGAATGCACTATTTCGGGGTACCAAAGTTGCGCAGCATCCATTCTACTCCGTTGGGCCCAAAATGATGTTTGGGAGTGTTTCAAAGCATTTCGCTAACCTTAAGCACGTAAAAATATGAAAGTTGTGTTTCGGTCCTGAATGTACTATTCCGCGGTACCAAACTTGCCAAGCATCCATTCTACTCCATTGGAACCAAAATGATGTTTGGGAGTGTTTCTGAGCATTTCTCTAACATTCGGCACGTAAAAAGATGCAAACTTGTGTTTCGGTCCTGAATGCACTATTTCGGGGTACCAAAGTTGTGAAGCATCCATTCTACTCCATTGGAACCAAAATGATGTTTGGGAGCGTTTCTGAGCATTTCTCTAACATTTGGCACGTAAAAAGATGCAAACTTGTTTTTCGGTCGTGAATGCAGTATTTCGGGGTACCAAAGTTGAGAAGCATCCATTCTACTCCATTGGAACCAAAATGAAGTTTGGGAGTGCTTCAGAGCATTTCTCTAACCTCCGGCACGTAAAAAGATGCAAACTTGTTTTTCGGTCCTGAATGCAGTATTTCGGGGTACCAAAGTTGTGAAGCATCCATTCTACTCTATTGGAGCCAAAATGATGTTTCGTAGTGTTTCAGAGCATTTCGCTAACCTTCGGCATGTAAATAAATGCAAACTTGTGTTTCGGTCTTGAATGCACTATTTCGGGGTACCAAAGTTGCGCAGCATCCATTCTACTCCGTTGGACCCAAAATGATGTTTGGGAGTGTTTCAAAGCATTTCGCTAACATTTAGCACGTAAAAATATGAAACTTGTGTTTCGGGCCTGAATGTACTATTTCGGGGTACCAAACTTGCCAAGCATCCATTCTACTCCATTGGAACCAAAATGATGTTTGGGAGTGTTTCGGAGCATTTTTCTAACATTCGGCACGTAAAAAGATGCAAACTTGTTTTTCGGTCGTGAATGCAGTATTTCGGGGTACCAAAGTTGTGAAGCATCCATTCTACTCCATTGGAACCAAAATGATATTTGGGAGTGTTTCATAGCATTTCTCTAACCTCCGGCACGTAAAAAGATGCAAACCTGTTTTTCGGTCCTGAATGCAGTATTTCGGGGTACCAAAGTTGTGAAGCATCCATTCTAGTCCATTGGAACTAAAATGATGTTTCGTAGTTTTTCAGAGCATTTCGCTAACCTTCGGCATGTAAATAAATGCAAACTTGTGTTTCGGTCTTGAATGCACTATTTCGGGGTACCAAAGTTGTGCAGCATCCATTCTACTCCGTTGGACCCAAAATGATGTTTGGGAGTGTTTCAAAACATTTCGCTAACCTTTAGCACGTAAAAATATGAAACTTGTGTTTCGGGCCTGAATGTACTATTTCGGGGTACCAAACTTGCCAAGCATCCATTCTACTCCATTGGAACCAAAATGATGTTTGGGAGTGTTTCTGAGCATTTCCCAAACATTTGGCACGTATAAAGATGCAAACTTCTTTTTCGGTCGTGAATGCAGTATTTCGGGGTACCAAAGTTGTGAAGCATCCATTCTACTCCATTGGAACCAAAATGATGTTTGGGAGTGTTTCATAGCATTTCTCTAACCTCCGGCACGTAAAAAGATGCAAACTTGTGTTTTGTCCTGAATGCACTATTTCGGGGTACCAAAGTTGTGAAGCATCCATTCTACTCCATTGGAAACAAAATGATGTTTGGGACCGTTTCTGAGCATTTCTCTAACATTCGGCACGTAAAAAGATGCAAACTTGTTTTTCGGTCCTGATTGTACTATTTCGGGGTACCAAACTTACCAAGCATGCATTCTACTCCATTGGAACCAAAATGATGTTTGGGAGTGTTTCAGAGCATTTTTCTAACATTCGGCATGTAAAAAGATGATAAACTTGTATTTCGTGCCCAAATGCACTATTTCGGGGTACCAAAGTTGTGAAGCATCCAATCTACTCCATTGGAACTAAAATGATGTTTGGGATTGTTTCAAAGCATTTCGCTAACCTTCGGCACGTAAAAAGATGCAAACTTGTATTTCGGTCCTGAATGCACTATTTCGGGGTACCTAAGTTGTGAAGCATCCATTCTACTCCATTGGAACCAAAATGATGTTTGGGAGTGTTTCAAAGCATTTCGCTAACATTCGGCACGTAAAAAGATGCAAACTTGTGTTTCGGTCCTGAATGCACTATTTCGGGCTACCAAAGTTGTGAAGCATCATCTATTCTACTCCATTGTAACCAAAATGATGTTTGGGAGTGTTAGCATTTTTCTAACATTCGGCACGTAAAAAGATGATAAACTTGTGTTTCGGGTCCGAATGCAGTATTTCGGGGAACCAAAGATGTGAAGCATCCATTCTACTCCATTGGAACCAAAATGATGTTTCGTAGTGTTTCAGAGCATTTCGCTAACCTTCGGCATGTAAATAGATGCAAACTTGTGTTTCGGTCTTGAATGCACTATTTCGGGGTACCAAAGTTGCGCAGCATCCATTCTACTCCATTGGGCCCAAAATGATGTTTGGGAGTGTTTCAAAGCATTTCGCTAACTTTCAGCACGTAAAAATATGAAACTTGTGTTTCGGGCCTGAATGTACTATTTCGGGGTACCAAACTTGCCAAGCATCCATTCTACTCCAATGGAACCAAAATGATGTCTGGGAGTGTTTCTGAGCATTTCTCTAACATTCGGCTCGTAAAAAGATGCAAACTTGTGTTTCTGTCCTGAATGCACTATTTCGGGGTACCAAAGTTGTGAAGCATCCATTCTACTCCATTGAAACCAAAATGATGTTTGGGAGTGTTTCTGAGCATTTCTCTAAAATTCGGCACGTAAAAAGATGCAAACTTGTTTTTCGGTCCTGAATGTACTATTTTGGGGTACCAAACTTGCCAAGCATCCATTCTACTCCATTGGAACCAAAATGATGTTTGGGAGTGTTTCAGAGCATTTCTCTAACACTCGGCACGTAAAAAGATGATAAACTTGTGTTTCGTGCCCAAATGCACTATTTCGGGGTACCAAAGTTGTGAAGCATCCATTCTACTCCATTGGAACCAAAATGATGCTGGGGAGTGTTTCAGAGCATTTCGCTAACCTTCAGCACGTAAAAAGATGCAAACTTGTGTTTCGGTCCTGAATGCACTATTTCGGGGTACCAAAGTTGTGAAGCATCCATTCTACTCCATTGGTACCAAAATGATGTTTTGGAGTGTTTCTGAGCATCTCTCTAACATTCGGCACGTAAAAAGATGCAAACTTGTTTTTCGGTCGTGAATGCAGTATTTCGAGGTACCAAAGTTGTGAAGCATCCATTCTACTCCATTGGAACCAAAATGATGTTTGGGAGTGGTTCAGAGCATTTCTCTAACCTCCGGCACGTAAAAAGATGCAAACTTGTTTTTCGGTCCTGAATGCAGTATTTCGGGGTACCAAAGTTGTGAAGCATCCATTCTACTCCATTGGAACCAAAATGATGTTTCGTAGTGTTTTAGAGCATTTCGCTAACCTTCGGCATGTAAATAAATGCAACCTTGTGTTTCGGTCTTGAATGCACTATTTCGGGGTACCAAAGTTGCGCAGCATCCATTCTACTCCGTTGGACCCAAAATGATGTTTGGGAGTGTTTCAAAGCATTTCGCTAACCTTCAGCACGTAAAAATATGAAGCTTGTGTTTCGGGCCTGAATGTACTATTTCGGGGTACCAAATTGCCAAACATCCATTCTACTCCATTGGAACCAAAATGATGTTTGGGAGCGTTTCTGAGCATTTCTCTAACATTCGGCACGTAAAAAGATGAAAACTTGTGTTTCGGTCCTGAATGCACTATTTCGGGGTACCAAAGTTGTGAAGCATCCATTCTACTCCATTGGAACCAAAATGATGTTTGGGAGTGTTTCTGAGCATTTCTCTAACATTCGGCACGTAAAAAGATGCAAACTTGTTTTTCGGTCCTGAATGCAGTATTTCGGGGTACCAAAGTTGTGAAGCATCCATTCTACTCTATTGGAGCCAAAATGATGTTTCGTAGTGTTTCAGAGCATTTCGCTAACCTTCGGCATGTAAATAAATGCAAACTTGTGTTTCGGTCTTGAATGCACTATTTCGGGGTACCAAAGTTGCGCAGTATCCATTCTACTCCGTTGGACCCAAAATGATGTTTGGGAGTGTTTCAAAGCATTTCGCTAACATTTAGCACGTAAAAATATGAAACTTGTGTTTCGGGCCTGAATGTACTATTTCGGGGTACCAAACTTGCCAAGCATCCATTCTACTCCATTGGAACCAAAATGATGTTTGGGAGTGTTTCAGAGCATTTATCTAACATTCGGCACGTAAAAAGATGCAAACTTGTTTTTCGGTCGTGAATGCAGTATTTCGGGGTACCAAAGTTGTGAAGCATCCATTCTACTCCATTGGAACCAAAATGATGTTTGGGAGTGTTTCATAGCATTTCTCTAACCTCCGGCACGTAAAAAGATGCAAACCTGTTTTTCGGTTCTGAATGCAGTATTTCGGGGTACCAAAGTTGTGAAGCATCCATTCTAGTCCATTGGAACTAAAATGATGTTTCGTAGTTTTTCAGAGCATTTCGCTAACCTTCGGCATGTAAATAAATGCAAACTTGTGTTTCGGTCTTGAATGCACTATTTCGGGGTACCAAAGTTGTGCAGCATCCATTCTACTCCGTTGGACCCAAAATGATGTTTGGGAGTGTTTCAAAGCATTTCGCTAACCTTTAGCCCGTAAAAATATGAAACTTGTGTTTCGGGCCTAATGTACTATTTCGGGGTACCACACTTGCCAAGCATCCATTCTACTCCATTGGAACCAAAATGATGTTTGGGAGTGTTTCTGAGCATTTCCCTAACATTCGGCACATAAAAAGATGCAAACTTGTGTTTTGGTCCTGAATGCACTATTTCGGGGTACCAAAGTTGTGAAGCATCCATTCTACTCCATTGGAAACAAAATGATGTTTGGGAGCGTTTCTGAGCATTTCTCTAACATTCGGCACGTAAAAAGATGCAAACTTGTTTTTCGGTCCTGATTTTACTATTTCGGGGTACCAAACTTGCCAAGCATGCATTCTACTCCATTGGAACCAAAATGATGTTTGGGAGTGTTTCAGAGCATTTTTCTAACATTCGGCATGTAAAAAGATGATAAACTTGTATTTCGTGCCCAAATGCACTATTTCGGGGTACCAAAGTTGTGAAGCATCCAATCTACTCCATTGGAACTAAAATGATGTTTGGGATTGTTTCAGAGCATTTCGCTAACCTTCGGCACGTAAAAAGATGCAAACTTGTATTTCGTTCCTGAATGCACTATTTCGGGGTACCTAAGTTGTGAAGCATCCATTCTACTCCATTGGAACCAAAATGATGTTTGGGAGTGTTTCAAAGCATTTCGCTAACATTCGGCACGTAAAAAGATGCAAACTTGTGTTTCGGTCCTGAATGCACTATTTCGGGCTACCAAAGTTGTGAAGCATCTATTCTACTCCATTGTAACCAAAATGATGTTTGGGAGTGTTAGCATTTTTCTAACATTCGGCACGTAAAAAGATGATAAACTTGTGTTTCGGGCCCGAATGCAGTATTTCGGGGAACCAAAGATGTGAAGCATCCATTCTACTCCATTGGAACCAAAATGATGTTTCGTAGTGTTTCAGAGCATTTCGCTAACCTTCGGCATGTAAATAGATGCAAACTTGTGTTTCGGTCTTGAATGCACTATTTCGGGGTACCAAAGTTGCGCAGCATCCATTCTACTCCGTTGGGCCCAAAATGATGTTTGGGAGTGTTTCAAAGCATTTCGCTAACTTTCAGCACGTAAAAATATGAAACTTGTGTTTCGGTCCTGAATGTACTATTTCGGGGTACCAAACTTGCCAAGCATCCATTCTACTCCATTGGAACCAAAATGATGTCTGGGAGTGTCTCTGAGCATTTCTCTAACATTCGGCTCGTAAAAAGATGCAAACTTGTGTTTCTGTCCTGAATGCACTATTTCGAGGTACCAAAGTTGTGAAGCATCCATTCTACTCTATTGGAACCAAAATGATGTTTGGGAGTGTTTCTGAGCATTTCTCTAAAATTCGACACGTAAAAAGATGCAAACTTGTTTTTCGGTCCTGAATGTACTATTTCGGGGTACCAAACTTGCCAAGCATCCATTCTACTCCATTGGAACCAAAATGATGTTTGGGAGTGTTTCAGAGCATTTCTCTAACACTCGGCACGTAAAAAGATGATAAACTTGTGTTTCGTGCCCAAATGCACTATTTCGGGGTACCAAAGTTGTGAAGCATCCATTCTACTCCATTGGAACCAAAATGATGCTGGGGAGTGTTTCAGAGCATTTCGCTAACCTTCAGCACGTAAAAAGATGCAAACTTGTGTTTCGGTCCTGAATGCACTATTTCCGGGTACCAAAGTTGTGAAGCATCCATTCTACTCCATTGGTACCAAAATGATGTTTTGGAGTGTTTCTGAGCATCTCTCTAACATTCGGCACGTAAAAAGATGCAAACTTGTTTTTCGGTCGTGAATGCAGTATTTCGAGGTACCAAAGTTGTGAAGCATCCATTCTACTCCATTGGAACCAAAATGATGTTTGGGAGTGGTTTAAAGCATTTCTCTAACCTCCGGCACGTAAAAAGATGCAAACTTGTTTTTCGGTCCTGAATGCAGTATTTCGGGGTACCAAAGTTGTGAAGCATCCATTCTACTCCATTGGAACCAAAATGATGTTTCGTAGTGTTTTAGAGCATTTCGCTAACCTTCGGCATGTAAATAAATGCAACCTTGTGTTTCGGTCTTGAATGCACTATTTCGGGGTACCAAAGTTGCGCAGCATCCATTCTACTCCGTTGGACCCAAAATGATGTTTGGGAGTGTTTCAAAGCATTTCGCTAACCTTCAGCACGTAAAAATATGAAGCTTGTGTTTCGGGCCTGAATGTACTATTTCGGGGTACCAAATTGCCAAACATCCATTCTACTCCATTGGAACCAAAATGATGTTTTGGAGTGTTTCTGAGCATTCTCTAACATTCGGCACGTAAAAAGATGAAAACTTGTGTTTCGGTCCTGAATGCACTATTTTGGGGTACCAAAGTTGTGAAGCATCCATTCTACTCCATTGGAACCAAAATGATGTTTGGGAGTGTTTCTGAGCATTTCTCTAACATTCGGCACGTAAAAAGATGCAAACTTGTTTTTTAGTCCTGAATGCAGTATTTCGGGGTACCAAAGTTGGGAAGCATCCATTCTACTCTATTGGAGCCAAAATGATGTTTCGTAGTGTTTCAGAGCATTTCGCTAACCTTCGGCATGTAAATAAATGCAAACTTGTGTTTCGGTCTTGAATGCACTATTTCGGGGTACCAAAGTTGCGCAGCATCCATTCTACTCCGTTGGACCCAAAATGATGTTTGGGAGTGTTTCAAAGCATTTCGCTAACATTTAGCACGTAAAAATATGAAACTTGTGTTTCGGGCCTGAATGTACTATTTCGGGGTACCAAACTTGCCAAGCATCCATTCTACTCCATTGGAACCAAAATGATGTTTGGGAGTGTTTCAGAGCATTTTTCTAACATTCGGCACGTAAAAAGATGCAAACTTGTTTTTCGGTCGTGAATGCAGTATTTCGGGGTACCAAAGTTGTGAAGCATCCATTCTACTCCATTGGAACCAAAATGATGTTTGGGAGTGTTTCATAGCATTTCTCTAACCTCCGGCACGTAAAAAGATGCAAACCTGTTTTTCGGTCCTGAATGCAGTATTTCGGGGTACCAAAGTTGTGAAGCATCCATTCTAGTCCATTGGAACTAAAATGATGTTTCGTAGTTTTTCAGAGCATTTCGCTAACCTTCGGCATGTAAATAAATGCAAACTTGTGTTTCGGTCTTGAATGCACTATTTCGGGGTACCAAAGTTGTGCAGCATCCATTCTACTCCGTTGGACCCAAAATGATGTTTGGGAGTGTTTCAAAGCATTTCGCTAACCTTTAGCCCGTAAAAATATGAAACTTGTGTTTCGGGCCTGAATGTACTATTTCGGGGTACCACACTTGCCAAGCATCCATTCTACTCCATTGGAACCAAAATGATGTTTGGGAGTGTTTCTGAGCATTTCCCTAACATTCGGCACGTAAAAAGATGCAAACTTGTGTTTTGGTCCTGAATGCACTATTTCGGGGTACCAAAGTTGTGAAGCATCCATTCTACTCCATTGGAAACAAAATGATGTTTGGGAGCGTTTCTGAGCATTTCTCTAACATTCGGCACGTAAAAAGATGCAAACTTGTTTTTCGGTCCTGATTGTACTATTTCGGGGTATCAAACTTGCCAAGCATGCATTCTACTCCATTGGAACCAAAATGATGTTTGGGAGTGTTTCAGAGCATTTTTCTAACATTCGGCATGTAAAAAGATGATAAACTTGTATTTCGTGCCCAAATGCACTATTTCGGGGTACCAAAGTTGTGAAGCATCCAATCTACTCCATTGGAACTAAAATGATGTTTGGGATTGTTTCAGAGCATTTCGCTAACCTTCGGCACGTAAAAAGATGCAAACTTGTATTTCGGTCCTGAATGCACTATTTCGGGGTACCTAAGTTGTGAAGCATCCATTCTACTCCATTGGAACCAAAATGATGTTTGGGAGTGTTTCAAAGCATTTCGCTAACATTCGGCACGTAAAAAGATGCAAACTTGTGTTTCGGTCCTGAATGCACTATTTCGGGCTACCAAAGTTGTGAAGCATCTATTCTACTCCATTGTAACCAAAATGATGTTTGGGAGTGTTAGCATTTTTCTAACATTCGGCACGTAAAAAGATGATAAACTTGTGTTTCGGGCCCGAATGCAGTATTTCGGGGAAGCAAAGATAAAGCATCCATTCTACTCCATTGGAACCAAAATGATGTTTCGTAGTGTTTCAGAGCATTTCGCTAACCTTCGGCATGTAAATAGATGCAAACTTGTGTTTCGGTCTTGAATGCACTATTTCGGGGTACCAAAGTTGCGCAGCATCCATTTTACTCCGTTGGGCCCAAAATGATGTTTGGGAGTGTTTCAAAGCATTTCGCTAACTTTCACCACGTAAAAATATGAAACTTGTGTTTCGGGCCTGAATGTACTATTTCGGGGTACCAAACTTGCCAAGCATCCATTCTACTCCATTGGAACCAAAATGATGTCTGGGAGTGTTTCTGAGCATTTCTCTAACATTCGGCTCGTAAAAAAATGCAAACTTGTGTTTCTGTCCTGAATGCACTATTTCGGGGTACCAAAGTTGTGAAGCATCCATTCTACTCCATTGGAACCAAAATGATGTTTGGGAGTGTTTCTGAGCATTTCTCTAAAATTCGGCACGTAAAAAGATGCAAACTTGTTTTTCGGTCCTGAATGTACTATTTCGGGGTACCAAACTTGCCAAGCATCCATTCTACTCCGTTGGAACCAAAATGATGTTTGGGAGTGTTTCAGAGCATTTCTCTAACACTCGGCACGTGAAAAGATGATAAACTTGTGTTTCGTGCCCAAATGCACTATTTCGGGGTACCAAAGTTGTGAAGCATCAATTCTACTCCATTGGAACCAAAATGATGCTGGGGAGTGTTTCAGAGCATTTCGCTAACCTTCAGCACGTAGAAAGATGCAAACTTGTGTTTCGGTCCTGAATGCACTATTTCGGGGTACCAAAGTTGTGAAGCATCCATTCTACTCCATTGGAACCAAAATGATGTTTTGGAGTGTTTCTGAGCATCTCTCTAACATTCGGCACGTAAAAAGATGCAAACTTGTTTTTCGGTCGTGAATGCAGTATTTCGAGGTACCAAAATTGTGAAGCATCCATTCTACTCCATTGGAACCAAAATGATGTTTGGGAGTGGTTCAGAGCATTTCTCTAACCTCCGGCACGTAAAAAGATGCAAACTTGTTTTTCGGTCCTGAATGCAGTATTTCGGGGTACCAAAGTTGTGCAGCATCCATTCTACTCCATTGGAACCAAAATGATGTTTCGTAGTGTTTTAGAGCATTTCGCTAACCTTCGGCATGTAAATAAATGCAACCTTGTGTTTCGGTCTTGAATGCACTATTTCGGGGTACCAAAGTTGCGCAGCATCCATTCTACTCCGTTGGACCCAAAATGATGTTTGGGAGTGTTTCAAATCATTTCGCTAACCTTCAGCACGTAAAAATATGAAGCTTGTGTTTCGGGCCTGAATGTACTATTTCGGGGTACCAAATTGCCAAACATCCATTCTACTCCATTGGAACCAAAATGATGTTTGGGAGTGTTTCTGAGCATTCTCTAACATTCGGCACGTAAAAAGATGAAAACTTGTGTTTCGGTCCTGAATGCACTATTTCGGGGTACCAAAGTTGTGAAGCATCCATTCTACTCCATTGGAACCAAAATGATGTTTGGGAGTGTTTCAGAGTATTTCTCTAACACTCGGCACGTAAAAAGATGATAAACTTGTGTTTCGTGCCCCAATGCACTATTTCGGGGTACCAAAGTTGTGAAGCATCCATTCTACTCCATTGGAACCAAAATGATGTTGGGTAGTGTTTCAGAGCATTTCGCTAACCTTCGGCACGTAAAAAGATGCAAACTTGTGTTTCGGTCCTGAATGCACTATTTCGGGGTACCAAAGTTGCGCAGCATCCATTCTACTCCGTTGGACCCAAAATGATGTTTGGGAGTGTTACAAAGCATTTCGCTAACCTTTAGCACGTAAAAATATGAAACTTGTGTTTCGGGCCTGAATGTACTATTTCGGGGTACCAAACTTGCCAAGCATCCATTCTACTCCATTGGAACCAAGATGATGTTTGGGAGTGTTTCTGAGCATTTCTCTAACATTCGGCACGTAAAAAGATGGAAACTTGTTTTTCGGTCGTGAATGCAGTATTTCGGGTTACCAAAGTTGTGAAGCATCCATTCTACTCCATTGGAACCAAAATGATGTTTGGGAGTGCTTCAGGGCATTTCTCTAACCTCCGGCACGTAAAAAGATGCAAACTTGTTTTTCGGTACTGAATGCAGTATTTCGGGGTACCAAAGTTGTGAAGAATTCATTCTACTCCATTGGAACCAAAATGATGTTTCGTAGTGTTTTAGAGCATTTCGCTAACCTTCGGCATGTTAATAAATGGAACCTTGTGTTTCGGTCTTGAATGCACTATTTCGGGGTACCAAAGTTGCGCAGCATCCATTCTACTCCGTTGGACCCAAAATGATGTTTGGGAGTGTTTCAAAGCATTTCGCTAACCTTCAGCACGTAAAAATATGAAACTTGTGTTTCGGGCCTGAATGTACTATTTCGGGGTACCAAACTTGCCAAGCACCCATTCTACTCCATTGGAACCAAAATGATGTTTGGGAGTGTTTATGAGCATTTCTCTAACATTCAGCACGTAAAAAGATGCAAACTTGTGTTTCGGTCCTGAATGCACTATTTCGGGGTACCAAAGTTGTGAAGCATCCATTCTACTCCATTGGAACCAAAATGATGTTTGGGAGTGTTTCTGAGCATTTCTCTAACATTCGGCACGTAAAAAGATGCTGTTGACGTAAAATCTGCACCCTACGCCAAGCACACAGCAAGCCGAACAAGCTAGCTTCACACGCGAGAAGATTCCAAGACGTGCCAGTCAATTTTCCCTGAAAATTAACAAAAGACAGAGTAGTTAAATTCCAAAGCTTGGAACTTGCCGGGTGGTACCAGACAGTTCCATATTTACGGCTATGAAGCCACATGAGATGACATACAGCTATAAGAAGCTATCTGCCAGCAAACTAGAAACCATTCGGGAACTTTAAAGTGCAAAAAGTAACATAGCCGAATGGATGATGTAAGCATGACGACAGATTGATCTTTATTTGGATAAAAATGCACGTGCACAAAGCCATGACCGATTCTCGTGGTAAATAACATTAAACAATAAATGAAGTAAAAGCATGATCATAAATATGCAATAAACAAGCATGCATAGGTCCAAAGCACTAGTCTACAGCATGTCTAGATACTTTAAAACCCGTCAAGCATGATGCCAAATAAATCTATCCACCGCATGATACGACTTATTTGACATCATACCACTGCCCACAAATAGATCTATCCACCGCATGATACAATCTATATATGGAAAGCTAAAAGCATACAATATTTAAGGCATAACTTATAAACACGTTTCACTCGTGGAAGCATAACCGAATACGGCTGGACAGCCGAATCGGGGTCCATGAAGAAGGAACAAACATTACCAAGGAAGATAAATCTATCAGATTGGATCGAAATCTAATCCACCGGATGACTAGCTTCAAAACAACCCAAAAACCTGCATCTACCGCGTGATACCCAGTTCTTTCAAGATTTATACAAGATTTGATAAGCTTGAACCCGCAACACGTAACAACCTAGATCGATTCGCTTTCGGCTATTAGAGGACATGTGATCCACGTGCTATTAAAGCCAAGAGTTCGAACTCGAGTCGCATAAGGATCATCCAAAGAAACAAAGCCGATCCAAACCAATCTAGATTGGGCAAAGAGGTGTTACATGAATTTAAACATAAAGTAAAACTCAAAGCAACACGGGGTAACTTAATGAATCTATTGAATCTTGCCAAAATTCAATAGAGCCGATAACTAGCTTCAAGCTAGATCTTAGCCTACCGCATGGCTCATGATCTAACAAGAAACCCTCTTGAACCAAGCTTGAATCTACCGCATGACACTAAGCATGGTAACAAGACTACTTGCATCAGATCTAAATCCACCGCATGATACTAGACATGATACAAGGTTGCCGGTACTTACGGAGGTCGACGGATCGATGAACCCTCTCGAAGAACTCGACGACACGACAAAGGACTCAAGGGTTTGGCGTAAAGCCGGTTTGTATTGAGAATGTTTCGAATCCCATTACATACATTCAGGGTCTATATTTATACCCTGTCACAGCATGACTTCGAATGGATTTGATACCTAATTTATCTCTAAATGCGATCGCCTATCCATCCATTCGTCCCTTCCGCTCGGGCCACGTCATCATGCAATCCCGCAAAATCAGCACAACAGTTTCCTTGCCGAACAGAAGCGAATTGCCGACCGCGGACTCTTTTGCCGAATCTTTCTGAAGAAACCTTCCTTCTTCCGGACGGATTTCTCACCGAGTTGGACCCACAAATCAGACTCCTTACCTTACCAAATTTTGGTGTTAACATATGCCCCTTCAATTACGGGATAAAAGTGATTTTATTCCGGAATTGACTTCCAGCCACCATTGAATCTGTTCAACACTTAGTCTCTCTCTTCGCAATCCGTCGGAGTCTTCGTCTAGATCCAAACCCTAGATCACCTTTTCCTGAGCTCAAATCTTCAATGGCAGGCCAAAATCAAGCTGCTCAGGTAAATTTCTCCCCCATAAGCTTCATTCGGCACTTAACTTTTCGATTTTTACCTGAGATTTCTTCTCCGCCTCCTCTCAACAGGAGCTTTCCACTGAGCTTTTGATTCGCACTGAGGCCAATTCAACGTCTTATTTCCTTGGTCCTGTGGGAGTTTCTGATCCTCGCGAATTCATCGCAGCCGAATCCCAAAGAATCCCCTTCAAAGCGGCTTTAACTAAGCCTTCCCTGTGGCAGGATGCCTTCAAGAACTGGCCTTTGCCCCCAATCGCGGGCTGGAGGAATTGGTACAAGAGGGTCCTTGCGGACAATAGTGTTAAGACCCAAACTTGGGACACCCTCCGGATTGCTCAATGCTTGGAGCTTTCTTTGGCCGAGACCCCAAAAAACGAAGACCTTTTGATAGCGGCTTGTCATTTTTGGTCAAATAGCGTCAATGCCTTCCTTTTTGGTCATGGCCCAATGTCCCCAACTCTGTCCGATGTATACATGATTACCGGCCTTGATATTTCAGGATCCGTTCACCCCTGGGACTTCAGAGGCTCCACAAGACAAACAGGAGTGAAACCAGGGAGTGGATATAAACTTTATATCCAGAATCACATGAAAGATGGCCCCCTTGGTGAAGTTGAATATAGGGCATTCCTGAACATGTGGTTGTGCAGGTTTATCTTCTGTGGTAAAGCCAATGAGCCCACTCTGAATCATATTGTAATGGCTACACAATTGGCTGGTGGTAAGCGCATTCCCCTTGGAAAATACCTTCTAGGAAGTGTGTACCATATGCTTCATCAAACCATCACCCAAATGCATACTGGCCAGAAGATATCATGTGCCAACGGCCCTTGGTGGTTTGTACAGATGTGGCTGCAACTGCACATGCACCAGATCGTCGGCATTGACCTTAACAACCGGTTTTTCCCTTCATCCAGCTATCATGAAGGGGAAGTTCAGGTTACCAGAGGATGCCACACCTATGGAGAAGCTGCTTCAACTGTTCCCATTAATCAGAATGTCAGCCAGCTCTTTGATCTCTTCTTCAAAGGCTTCCCCAACCCTCTCTAGCTTCCTTACTTGGACAATGATAATTTAACCCTCCCCTGTGAGTTCTCCTTTGAAGCTGGACGCCAAGATGGAAGGTTTCTGGAAATCATCAATATTCTCATCCATACATGCCCTCTGCCAGCTGAATTTTGTGGAGGAAGGTTAAACAACAGCACTTATGAATACTATCAGCCAAATATGGTGGCCCGACAACTTGGATGTGGCCAGATGCCCCCAAGACTATTCCTGCATGAATTCCTCAAACCTAGAGAGATAATCAAGGAAAGTATGCAATCCAAAAGGGTCTTTGATTATGAATGCAGTCCAACCATTTATACCTGGCCTTTCACACCTACAACAGTAACTCACCCCACCTTTAACTCTTGGTGGCAAGAATTTCATGACCATATTTTCAGTGAGCCAGTGCATTCTTTTTGCATAGAGCTGATGCCTGATTTTCAGCCAACTTCGGAGGTAACATAATTGCCCTTTTCTCCATCTCCAATTCAAACTTTTCCTCCTTTAATCTTGATTTTTACCTGCAGAATACAGTACCTGCTCCTCGAGCCAGGACAATTGCTTATAATGCAGTATACCCAGTCTCAGCACTGGGATTCAAATCCCCAACTTTGGCTCAACTGATGGCTAGGTATGCCACAACAGACCCAATTCTTTTCAGTGCCACCGCTGACAAGAGAAAAGGTCTGTCTCTGATCGCACCTCCAGCTGCCAAGAGGAAAAGAACCGTCAAGAAAGTCCTTATTGAGGTAAAATTTCCCCTTTGCTTGATCACAAGATTACTCTTTACTAACAAATTTCGTCTTATGTAATTCCAGACTAGAATCCAGCACCAGCAGCCTTCAACTTCAGAACCTGCCAATGCCCCATCTACTGGTATGACCTTTATTACCTTTTCCTCAAAGATCAACACTGGCATTTACCCTTAATCTGGTACTTGCAGAAGAAACATTGGTAGATCATCCTGTGGATATCCCTGTCCCTCAACATGTAAGTCCACCAAGGGCTGAGCCACCTGCTCAAGTGGAGATTTCATCCTCATCAGGGACTCAATCACCCCTTGCTCAAACAGAGACACCAACCTCACCAGAGATGAACTCTCCTATCCAACCAGAGACTTCAAGTCCTTCAAGGGTTCAATCCCCTATTGGCCAGGCAGAAATCCCAGCTTTAGCAGAGGTAAATCCATCTCCTTTCCAGCCAGAAGCTTCAGAATTGCCAGAGACTGCACCAGCACCCTCTCACACAGAAGCCTCAGCTTTGCCAAGAGCTCCTCCTTCACCAGTGGCTCCAGAAATCGCCCCTGAAACTGAACAAAACCTTGCCCCAGTTCAGGAAGTCAGGCATGAGGTAAACACTTGCACTTAACTCTGTTATCTTCTTTATTTCCCAATAGACCACTCCTGACCCGGCAATGTTACTCTTTCAGGATCAAACTCCGTCATCATCAAGCCCATTAGTGGAGAATAATCCAACTGCCGAGACAAGAGAAGGAGGGACTTAAGCCTTGTCAGAGGAAGTACAAGAAAGGCTCAAGGAAATTTTTGCCTGGCTGCAGAGAGATGCTCGAGATCAAATTAGAGATCTCGATTATTTCGAGGAAATGCTTGGGCCCATCAGCCAAGAACTCCCTAAGGACATCAAGACTTCACTGGAACCCATCTCTGGTCTGGATATCCATTACGTGGCCATAGACGAGCTCTGAGAAATGTGTCTTCCCGACCAGCTGTTGAACAAAAGAAAGCTAAAGCTGAACAAGCTGTGAAGGGAGCACAATCTCAAACCGAAAATCATAAGGAGATATTGGCCAATCTGCAAGCTGCTCGTGAATTGAAAATCGCCAGAAAGGCCGCACTGGAGGCAGAGCTGAAAAGCTTATCAGCGGGAATAGAAGCTGATGACAAGAAGATAGCCGAACTTCCTGGACTAATAGAGAAGACCAAAGAGGAAGCAGCATCGGCCATAGCTGAGGTGAATCAATACGATGCAGAACTCACCATCCTGTCCAACGCCCAGAAAGATTACCAAGAACAGATGGAGAACATTCACCAAACAACATCGAACGCCTCCAATGTAATTGCAAAGTATTTAAACATTTAGCTGTACTGATCAATGCGTAACCGAACTGGCCGTTCTTGCAACATTTGCCTTTTATAAGTTTGCTTTCCCTTTTCTTGCATGACCTTGACTGCAACGCTGAATGACCCACTCGGTAACCAGTAGCCAAATAGTGCCATACCTGAACGACACCTCAACCGTAACTTAGCCGAGTCAGTCAACCGAATGCGACTCAGCCTTGAACTCCAAACGACCCGACGGCGGATCGGTCACGGAAACCTCTCCACCTTCCAAGTTTCTTGGGATATGCGCCACGATCTAAAGCCACGACCTGAGGCCACGATCTGTTTCACGATCTGTTTCACCAAGCCTATAAATAAAACCGTAGGTGCCCCCAGCTCTTTACCAAGCCTTTAGCCTTAAAATCTTTGCCAACCTCAAGCTTTCTTTTCCCAATCAGCGCAAGCCCAAGAATCATGGCGAGCAGCAACAACAGGCGCCGCGCCGCCGACGAGGCGGAAGGGAGTCGCGCTAGTGCGCGTCGGAGGCAATAATCGTCAACTTTTCCTTTACGATTCGTCTTTGATTCCCTTTTGTTTCTGACGATCATCTCTGTTTCAGGCTTATTCAATGGAACCCATCTCCCGCGCCGGCCAATCAGCCTCTGCCGGACGACTCGTCGGAGTCAGACCACTACTCCCCGATGCCCTACGGGGAACTTGACGCTCTCCGCTTCAAGGCGGAACTTGAGGTGGCCCAGCGCGAGCTGGAAGACGTCTCCAAGAAGGCTGGCATAGCCGAACTGGAGTGGGAGGACCAGCGGAAGCAGCTGCTGGCAACCATCGATGGTACGGCTCTGGAACTGCTCCAATCAGGCTTTTGATACTAATCACTGGTACCTTGCACTTTGCAGCCCGTGACGCCGAGCTCAACCAGCTGAAAATGCTGGTGGAGCAATTGGCTGACAAGGTGAACGCCCGCGGAGACACACCGGCGGAGCGCCTCGCCGCGGTGGAAAACCGCGTGGACGAGGTGGCTACCCACGGCATCCGCCTGGGCACCACTTTGGGCCTGGCCGCCATGGCGACGCACACCGGCGTCGACTACTCCACCAGGCCGCGCGGCTTCCAGGGCGGCACGCCGGAGGACATTGACGAGATCGAGGTCATCTTGGAGCGCCTCGACGGCCACGGCGACGCCATTGCCGAACTCACTCATCCCCAGTCTGTGCTAAACAGGCTCTTTGATTAGATTGTACTAGGGATGTTTGATTATCGGCAATAAATAAAGAACTTTTAATTCCCGTGCTTGTATTGCGATGATTCCTCTGTGTTTGCATCCGTGAATCTTATTTTCTTTAAACGTATTCGGGAACTCGCTTGAGCCGAACACGTGAAAACAGATGCCCCTTGGCGCAATACCCGCAGAAAATCCTCGACTCGGCAATCCATGAGCACTGTTTAAATGAAAACCCTTTGCTTTCGGGAGGAAAACCCTGCCGCTTGGTATTCCAATAACGCACGCCAGCCAGTCATCACTCCCAATGCACTCTCTCAGTCAATAAAATAGCCTGCTGAGATGCCCTGCAAATCCACTCGCACACTCATCCATCACTTCTCATCTCCTCCCCTGCTCCAGAAGAGAAAACCCCAAGGCCATGGACAAAGGCAAGCAGCCCAAGGAGGACAGCGTCTCAAAGAAACGCACGATTCGAGAGTGAGTTTTTCTTTAACTTGCTTTTTGCTTTCTTGTGTGATCTCGTGTTTTACCTCCCCTCTGTTTTTCTCTTTTAGCCTTGATCTGCTTCCTGAGGAAATCATTGGGACCGAAGACATGCCTGAGTACATCTCCTCTGATTCTTCCCTTGAAGCAGAGGATGCTACGCCCGAGCAGAGGGTCAGCCATCAACTGCGCCGCTGCGTTCGGCACCTGGAGCACGACCTCCGGGACATCACCGCTCATTGCCAGGCCGAACGCGAGCGTCGCATGGCTTTGGAGGCACTAGTAGGAGGTAAATATCTTCAACTTCTTCTTGACTCCGTGCTCACACCTGGATCTCTGCCCCTAACAACTACTCCTCTGTCCCAGATGTCTCTGATAGGTACAATAACCTGAAAGCGGCTTGGGACAGCTTGGTGGAGGCAGCAAACCATGGTCATCCCCACGGCTTCCAAGTTGCCGTCACGGTGGTCCTGGAACAACTGAAGAGGGAGCAGCTGAAGAAGCAAAGAAAAGATTGAATCATACTTTCGCTTCTGACGCCAGGCCTTCTGCTTTCCACCCCCTCGTAGTCCTGATCACCAGGGTTGTTAGATGTAAACCAGCAAGAAGCATTTGCAATGTAGTTTTGTGCTAAGGGCAATACATCTAAGTATTGGCCATTCCCTCTGTTTGGGGATTTTTTGTTCTGAAGGCGGCTTCATTCTTGAGCGCCGGCTATTTCTGTATCAGATGCATGTAATCCCAATGCTTGTGGTCAGCGATCGATTTCAATACTAGGATAATACTTCTTCAAATATCTTCCATTTATTGCGGCAGAAAAATCTTCTCCTAGTAAAGTTTTCAACATGTAGGCATTACCGGGCACGCATCTGACCACCCCAAAGGGTCCTTCCCAGTTAGGGGACCATTTGCCGAATTCACTGTATTTGGTTCCAATCGGCAGTAAAGCTTTCCAAACCAAATCCCCTTCTGCAAATTGCCTAACTTTTACTTTCTTGTTGTAATATTTGGCAACCCGCAGCTTGTTCTTTTCGATGTTTTCCAGGGCCCTAAGACGGATCATGTGCAAGTCTTCTAGTTCGTCCATCATTAAGCCACTGTAATCTTTGGAGCTTAAGTCCTTTTGCAAAACCACTCTCCTAGAATCTGATTGTACTTCCCAAGGTAAAACCGCATGGTGCCCATAAACCAATTCGTAAGGAGATGTTTTTGTAGCTCCATGAGGGGCCATTCGGTAAGCCCATAAAGCTTCACTCAGTACCGAATGCCACCTCCTTGGCTTCTGGTCGATCTTCTTTTGTATAAGCTTGATCATGATCTTATTAGAAGCCTCTGCCTGACCATTAGCTTGGGCATAATAGGGAGAAGAATTAAACAATTTGATTCCCATGCTTTCGGCAAACTCCCTGAACTCCGAGGACACAAACTGGGCTCCTTGATCAGTTGTGATTGTTTGAGGGATTCCAAACCGATAGATAATGTGTTCTTTAACAAACTCAACCATGTTTTCTGATGTTACCTTCTTCAGTGGAATTGCCTCAACCCATTTGGTAAAGTAGTCCGTCGCCAAAAGTACAAACTTATGCCCTTTGCTCGATGGTGGATTAATCTGGCCAATCAAGTCTATGCCCCAGCCCCTGAATGGCCATGGCTTGATAATGGGATTTAATGCTGATGCAGGAACTCTCTGAATATTTCCAAACCTCTGACAATCTTGACATCCTTTGTAATACCCAAAGCAGTCCTCCAACATCGTCGGCCAAAAACACCCAGCTTGCCTGATAACCCATTTCATGCGATAGGCCGACTGGTGTGCTCCACATATCCCATCATGTACCTCACTCATCATCTTTTTGCTTCTTCTGGACCCAGGCATCGCAGCAATACCCCATCTAATGATTTGTAAAATAGACTATCATCCAGAAGAACAAATTTTATGGCTTTGTACCTGAGTTTCCTAGAGACTTTTCGGGATGGATCCTTCAAATAATCAACGATCTTTTTTCTCCAATCATCTTCTTCAAGACCCATTCCCAGCGCGCATATCTCTGTGGCAAGCGCTTCTTGACTTTCTTTATAACCGGAAGCGCTTTGAGCCAACCTGTTTGCCTCTTCATTGTGTTCTCTAGGAATATGCTGTAGAATCACCAACTGAAAGCTTTTCAAGATTTCCCTGCATTCTTCGTAGTAACTCCTCAGCGCATCGCTTTTACATTCGTATTGGCCGTTCAATTGCTTTATAACCAACTCTGAATCTCCATAAACCTCAACCGAAACAGCCCCGGCTTCTCTCAAATATTGAAGCCCCCGAAGCAATGCCTCGTACTCAGCCTGATTGTTTGTAACAGTGGGCTGGATAGGGATAGCAAACTCAAACATCTCACCCCTGGGTGAAATTAATAAAATCCCTACTCCTCCACCTTTACCACATGATGATCCATCAAAAAACAAAGCCCAAGGAGTAATTTCAAGCAAATCAATTGATGGATCACGATGTTCAGTTATAAAATCGGCAATGATCTGACCTTTTATAGCTTTTGCCGATTCGAACTTCAACTCAAACTCAGATAACGCCAAGATCCATTTGCCAATCCTGCCATTCAAAATTGGCATAGATAACATATGTTTTATTACATCAAACTTGGAGTATACAACGCATTCGGCATTCAACAAGTAGTGCCGAAATTTTGTACACGAGTAGTACACACATAGGCACAGCTTCTCTGCAGCCGAATACCTGGTCTCAGGATCAAGTAATTTTCGGCTAAGGTACGCTACTACCCGCTCCTTTCCTTCAAACTCTTGAATAAGGGCCGATCCAATGGTTTGGGTATCGGCCGCCACGTACAACTTGAAAGGCTTATTCAACTGCGGAGGGACCAGCACTGGTGGTTCCTTCATGTATTGCTTGATCTCATCAAAAGCCTTTTGTTGTTCGTCGCCCCACATGAACTTCTGATCCTTCTTAAGCTTCAGCAATGGAGAAAAAGGCAAAACCTTTTGCGACAGGTTTGAAATGAACCTTCTTACAAAATTGATCTTGCCGAGCAGTGATTGCAACTCCTTGAGATTGGTCGGAGGGACAACTTCATCAATAGCTTTCATGCTTTTCTTGCCAACTTCAATCCCCCCTTCATGCACCAGGAATCCCAAGAACTCTCCAGCTGATACTCCAAAAGCACATTTGTTTGGATTCATCTTTAAACCATGCTTTCGGGTGCATTCCAAAGTTCTCTTCACATCCTTCAAGTGTGTATCATGATTCAAAGACTTGATCACGACATCATCTATGTAAATTTCAACAATTTTGCCGATCAACTCGTGAAAGATGTAATTCATGGCCCGCTGATAAGTCGCACCGGCATTTTTCAACCCAAATGTCATGACTATCCATTCAAACAGGCCTATGTGACCAGGACACCTGAAGGCTGTCTTTGATATATCTTCTATTGCCATAAAAATCTGATTGTACCCTGCATTACCATCCATGAAACTGATAACTTTGTGCCCAGCAGCGGCATCAACCAACAAATCGACAACAGGCATGGGGTAACCATCCATAGGAGTAGCTCTGTTCAAATCCCTGAAATCTATGCAAACCCTCATCTTTCCATTCTTCTTGTAGACAGGGACAATATTAGAGATCCACTCCGCGTATCTGCATGGCCGAACGAAGTTTGCATCAAGTAATCTTTCAACTTCTTTCTTCACATCGGCCAATACTTCGTCTTTGTAGATTTTCCGGGGAGGTTGCTTATATGGTTTAAAACCAGATTTGATTGGCAACCGATGCTCTACGATGGAACGATCCAAACCAGGCATCTCCGAATAATCCCAAGCGAAGCAATCTTTATATTCCTTTAACAGCTTAATCAACTCCTCCCTGAAATCTGACTCCAAGTTTGTGCTGATAAACGTCGGCCTTGGCTTGTCACCGTTTCCAATGTCAACTTCCTCCAACTTGTCGGCCGACATGAATCCTCGCCCCAACTTGCCATCAGTTCCATCAACGGGATTATCCATTAAAAATTGCTATAAGAGCCGACTGCTTGAATCGGCTGTTGATCACTGCTGACAGGCTCAACAGGACATTCTCCCCAGTCTTTTCCTGAGAAACAGTCAATACCCTGATATTCCCAGAAAGCTGGTTCCACATTTGCGACGCTTACGGAGTCATCTGCTTGGACCACCTCAATATCGTCATCTACCCATTGAATAAGCTGCTGATGCATGGTAGATGGGACGCAGCAATTGGCGTGAATCCAGTCCCGCCCAAGCAGTAGGCTGTAGGCTCCTTTGCCTTCGATGACAAAGAAGGTTGTGAGCAATGTCTTGGACCCGATCATTAGATCCACGTGGACGCATCCCTTGGTATCTGAAGGATTTCCAGCGAAATCGTTCAGAATTATGCTCGTCGGCGCCAAGTCTCCAGGGCCCATGCCAAGCTTCCTAAAGGTGGTGTACGGCATTACGTTGACTGCAGCCCCACCATCAACAAACATCTTAGTCAATGGCTTGCCATTGACGTATCCCTTCAGGTACAGCGGCCTCATGTGTCGATTTTTGGCCGGTTTGTCGAAGGTGGCCTGTTTGGCCAACACGAGCTGCGCCATCAACCCCCCAAGCTGATCATCATCGTTGATTTCCAGGGACGTCTCCTCCTGCACAACCTGATTAGCAGGAGCCATAAACTCATTCGGCAAGAAGTATACCATGCAAGCCGGAGCCGAACGACCCGATCCTTCGGGCTTATCCTTTGGGCGCCAAACTTGTTTCTTCTGGATCCCCGCCTGCCTCAATTCGCGGTTCCTCAAGCGTTGAACCCTCCTTTTCTGACTCTTTCTTAAGCCAGGCGGGCACCACTGTCCTTCTTGCCAGACGTATTCATCTTCGTCTTCTTCCTGATCAGCCCATCTTAGATCAGCCTGCCTCTTCGTGGGGTGATCAATGATCTCATTTTTTTGACGCCGATCGTCACTGGGATGTATCCTTCCAATTCTTTCATGGACGGATCGGCGATTGGCAGCTTCCTGCCTGTACTCAAAGTATCTATCACTGCACTCAGGGCAGTTTCTCAATGTGGGAAGTTTCAGGCCTTCATTCCAGCAGTGCCTGAAGAACGCGCACCCCCAATGCGCACGCTCTTGCTCGCGCGTGTACTGCTCCAGTTCTCTTCTGTGCGCTACTTCCTCAGACCTGCGCCTTTCTTCCTCGTGCTTCCGCTTTTGGTAGCGCTCTTTCTCTAGCTGACGCTGCCACTTGTTGAGGAGGATGCGCGTAGTGACCCTGGGCTTGGCCCTAGATGATTCCCCAACCTCGACATGGCTTTTAAGGACACGAGGGGCTTCCCTGTGGACCTGTTCCAGTGTAACTTGTCGCGCCGGATCGACTGCTCCATCCCGTCTCACTCTATCTGACGTCAAGACCTTAACCTTCCCCTTTTCTTCAGCCGTCACCATGTTGACAGAAAAGCTTATCATGTTCTGGGGAAAAGGGTGGCCGTCCAGTTTCATCTTGTTGTCAAACTTGAGATGACCCTCCTGGATAGCCTTCTGGATCCTCATCCTGAAGACCCTGCAGTCGTTGATGGAGTGAGAATTCCTGTCATGGAAGCCGCAGTAACGTTTCTCTTTTACTCCATCAGGCCGAAGCATGGAATGCCCCTCAGGCAATTTGATTCGGCCTTCCTTCACCAGGAAGTCAAACAGCTTATCAGCTTTAGTGACATCAAAGTCGTATGTGCCTTTGGTCTGCTTGATCCAGCGCTGATTCATGGTCAACGGCTCCTTCCCCCACATGATCTCAGCAGCAGCCACTTCCTGATCATCGTCAGAGTCTTCCATTTGATCGGCCTTCTCCAGGAACTGATTGTAGATATCAGCTATATCGTGCTGCTTGTTGAACCTGGTGTCTTTCTTAAACCCGTAGGCCTGGTTGCTCATCAATGACAGCTTTTGGGACAGTTGACCCAGGTTATCAAACTCCATACCAAACAGCTTTTCCCGTACGGTCGGCAGCATCCCTGCAACGGCCATGTCGGCCAACTGATCATCTGGCAGATTCAACGAGAAACACATGCCTTTGACTTCCCTGAACCTCCTGAGGAACTCCAAGGGTGTCTCATTGTGTCTCTGCTTCAGAGTGGTGAGACCGATGAGCTTCTTTTCCGTGCTACCGCTGAAGTAATGAGCGTGGAATTTTCGCTCCAGCTCCCTCCATGTGCTAACTGATTGGGGAGGCAAAGATGTGAACCACTGGAACGCTGGGCCCGTCAGTGACATGGGGAAATACCTGACCCTGAACGCCTCTTCTGATGAGGCCTCTCCAAGCTGCATCAGATAGCGAGCAATGTGCTCCACCGTGCTCGTGTCATCCTGCCCGGAAAACTTTGTAAATTCCGTCAGAGGTTTTACCCTTGGCGGCAGGATCACTTTGTAATACCACTCCGGGAAAGGAGGCGTGTAGGCAGGTCCCTGCATTTTAGGTTTGAGGCCGAATTGATTCTGCATCATATCGGCCATCTTCTGAACCAGGATATCGTCCTCCTGTACGCCTGTAGCTGGGCCGTAGCCCGGATTCGGGAGAGCATCAATGGCACCATAGTTCATCACTTCGTGGTAGCCTCCACCGTACAAATTCTTCTGCAATCTGTTGCTAGCTGGGGCAATCTTGTAGGCGGAAGTAAGTGGAACTCCAGACGAGCCAAATGCCAGCTCCCCATACGTGGGCTGATATGGGTTCGGCTGTTGCATCGGTTGACCTGTACTGCCCTGTGGAGGTGGCTGGACTGGCTGCCCTCCTGCGGCCTGCAGAGGGGGTTGAACCGGTTGACCTCCAGCACCTTGTGGAGGAGGCTGGACGGCTTGGCTTCCAACGCTCTGCGGAGGAGGCTGGACTGGCTGGCTTCGCAATGGCAGCTGAGAACTGGACTCTCCAATCTCCACGCTGCCTCCCTGAAGGGGTGCTCGACTGAATACTTGCTCCATGCCCGGGCCGAAGACAGCCACCATCATCTGCTTGAACACACCCAGGAAAGCTCTATGATGCCTGCTGTTGGGGGGTTACCCGAAAAATTCGGATGACTACCCTAACACGAGAGAGAGCTTTTAACACGTTCAAATACAAGGTGAGGGCGCAAAGAGACTGTGATTCCCTCTGCAAATTGCACAAGTTCCAAAAAGTCTGAATCCGTTTACACGTGCCCTCGTGCCCCCTTTTATAGGGAGATGAAGGGACTTTTACATACCGAAAACACCCTCAGCCTCAGAGAATATTCCTAGTGTGAACGCATACAAGAATGTCTTTTTCGTCTAACGTATTTACAAATCTGCCAATAGTTCACACTCTAAACCCGGACTTTTTGGGACAACAACTTTGACTTTGCTTCTCCGCCGGTTCGTGAATGTCTTCACGCGTAACTCCCGAACTGGGTCCTCGACAGATTCCCGAATCGGCCTTCGCTTCTTCATCGGTTCGTGCATGTCTTCACGCGTGACTTCCGAACTGGGTTCTCGACAGATTCCCGAATCGGCCGTCCTTCGAAGTTCGCGTCGCCGCCAGCTCGAGGTTCCGGGCTTCCGCATGTCCGTGACCCCATTTCTTCACCGAATCAAGATTCCCGAACTTCACACTTTCGCGAATTCGAGGCTTCACAGGTTCCAGACTTTCGAAAATCGTGAGTTTCCTGCCCCTGAAAAACATGTCTCAAGAACTTTGTCAAACTTAACGTTTCGAGGGTGACGGGTTTTCCTGAATTCCCCAACACTAGCCCCTCGGGGAAGCGGGTTGACTCCGACGATCCGATTCCACGAATCCTTCGGAAATTTAGTAAAAAACGTCACCCTCGGAACGTCGGAGGGGACACGCGTCGCCCGGGAACCTTAGAACGGTTAGATCGAGGCAGGTTTCGCGGAACTACCCCTCCCCGCCCCTATAAATAGCGGGCTGCCACTATTAAAAAATTTTACGGCCTTCCTGCTCTTTTTGCGATTCGTGGATATTTTTTGCTCGCGGAATTTGGTCTTCTGCTGAAAAGTTTGCGAACTTCCAGCTCTCTTCGCATCTCTCTAAGGTACTATCTTATTTCTCTCTTTTCAGTTCTTACTTGTCAGACTTTGCTGCCAGTGGTGTCTTTATTCTATGAGCTTCATTCTCGAATGTTGTTCTTATTTGTTCGTATGTTTGACTCTGTTGGTTAGGTGGCTCGAGTTAAAAGCACAGCCAGACCCATGACTACCGAAGAGCTCATTGCAGCTGGTCTTCCAGTTGACCCTGTTGTCGAAGGTGCTGAGCATGCTGCACCAACCGAAGATACTGGCTCTCCTAGCGGCTCCAGGAGTCGCGAAGACGGGGAAGTCCAATCTGACGACGGCGAAGATATCGGAGACGTGGATGCCGGCGTCAGTGATCTGGTTAGAGCGAAGACCTCCGGCCCGCTGCCACCCTCACTTGTCTTCGGAGAGTCCAAGGTGACAACCAACATGATTCGGGAATATGAGAGAGCCGGGTTCTTCCCTCCGGGCGCTGGGCGAGCCCCGCTTGATGAGCAAATCCCTACCCCTAGGGACGGAGAATTTGTTGTCTTTCGCGACTTCTTCATCTGTGGGCTCAGGTTCCCCTGCGACCCTATTCTGCCGGCTATCCTGGAAGCCTTTTCGGTGAAAATTCACCAGCTGTCGCCGACTTCTTTCCTTGAGGTGTCAAAATTCATTTGGATCATGAAGACCTTCGGCTGCAACCCCAGTGTCGATGCCTTCGCCAGATTCTACGAACTGGTAATTATCCCCGAAGTTATCAAGGGCAGCGACGGGCAGTTCTATCACACTCAGCACGCATGTTGCCCCTTCAACACCCGGCGCCAGAACACCCGAAAGGGGATCACCCGAATTCAGATTGCTCCCTGCTGCAAGTCCAACCTCACCGACGACTGGAACTCTCATTGGTTCTATTTGAAGGTCAACATGTCGGAAGTCTCTGGCTACACAGGCCCGGCTCATCCTTTGTCTTGCCCGATTGCGCCCCTGACAGCGGTGAACACAGCCGAATTCAATCAGCGGGCCTTGGGGATTAGGAACTGCGAAAGTGCATTTCATCTTGCCAGTACCATACTTGGTGGTCGCGATATCATTGAAGAGTTCGTGGCCGCCCGGGTCTGGCCTATTTCGAGTGGTTGGGCTCCCACTGAGATCGTATACCTCAAGGTCAACTGGGCCGCTCAAGAGGTGCCTTTCCCGAAGTTCGGGATTAAACTTCGTGAAGATCAGAGTGCTGACGCCTTCATGGTTGAGATAGAGAAAAGGGTGAACGTCATGATCGGCGAATACACCATGAACGAGTACAAGGCATACAAGGCTCTCGTGAGGCACAAGAGAAGGATCAATCGCGTGTTCTCTGAGGCTTGCGGTGACAAGTCTTTCAATTCTCGAGGTCCGGGTCCCAAGCTGAAGGTTCCCGCAGTTGCAGTGGCCAGTTGTTCGGCTGCCCCCATCAACGCCCCACGAATAAGGTCTTCGAAGCGAGGCTCATCATCTGTCAGCGAAGGCACTTCCTCTGGGGTTAAGCCTTCCAGGACAAGATCTCTGGAATCGTCGAAGCGCAAGCGCAAGACTTCTGAACGAACTTTGGATGCAGAACTTCAGGCGGCTTCGGGCCTAGCCCAGATGAGCCGCAAAAAGTTGAAGAAGGCGGTGAAGAAGGTTTCTTCCGTCGGGGTTCGGCGAGTTCCGTCTGCCTTCGACGACGATGACTTCGTGGAAGCGGATAGCCGGAAAGGTTTTTGCTTCTGGCCTCTGTTTAACTTTCGAGACAATTGCCCGTCTGGGTCTGAGAATAAGTTCGTGGATGTTGATTCCTTTTCAGATGCTGCTCCCGAAGTTCGCAAGGATGCTTTACCTGCTGCTGCTGATGAGATCACTGTTGGTGCTGAAGTTACTGCCCCTGCTGAGGCCCCCGTTGCTGCCGAAGCCCCAGCTGCCGATATCCCTCTACCCACTTGCTCCCGGGACGAAGCCTCCCCCGAATTTACCAAGGAACTCGAACTCACCGTTCAAAGGGGGGAGAATCCTACCGAACAAGCCCCCTTGGTCGAAGTTCGGGAGGTTGTTCCCGAAGATCAGGCTCCCTCTCCTTCTTTGGCTGCTTTTAACAAGAGTTTTGGTACGTCTCATCGCGGCAAATTATTAAGTGTTGGTTTCGAGACAACTGGCGTTGGGAGCAAAATTTCCAAGATTCTAACACTGTGGAAATCACCTATGACTGTTGATGAATCAGGAGGGGAGAGCTCGGAACAACCTGAAGGAGCTGCTCAGGACTCTGAGAAAGGGCCTCACCCTACTCCCGAAGCCACTCCTTCGTCTCGGGGCCAAGCTTCTTCTGGTTCGGCGAAACAAGTCACCATGCAACACTTCAGCAAACAAGGTTCATTTCTTTTCATTACTTTTCATGCTTTTTCCGATTTTCGAATCTCGAACTGAGATTTTGATCCTGGGCTTTTCAGAATTCAAGGATCTTCTCCACTCTTACTCTCCATCAAAACTGGCTCGTTTTCAAGAAGACTACGCACTCAAGCATTCTATGCTTGGGAAAGTTGCCGTCGACCGGCTCGTTGAACAAGAGAAGGCGAACAAGCAACTTTCGCAGAAATCTAAGGAACTCAAGCGGAGCTTCGCCCTCGCACAATCCGCGAACATAGAACTTGAGAAGAAGGTGGCTGAGTTGGCGGAGGCTTTGAAGACAAGTCAAGATGAAAAGAAGCTCGTGGAGTCGGCTCTTGAGCAGTCCAAGAAGGAACTGGAAAAGGTTCAAAAGTCCCACGAAGATGACCTCAGTGTAATCGAGAATCTTCGGGGGAAACACGAGAGGGCTATGAAAATTGCCGAAGATCTTCGCACTAACAACGCCAGCCTCGCTAAGTCTCTGAGCACGAAAGATCGCAAAATCCAGGATCTTGAGAAAGCGCTTGCGGATCAGAATGAAGCCTCGAAGAGGAATACTTCTGAGATTCTGGAAAAATTGAAACTACTTTATGAGGAATACAAGAAGTCACTGAACGAGTTCGGCGTTCGTCCAGCTCCTCTTCCGGATAACATTGAGATTCCCGAATTTATGGATTGGATGGAGACTGAGTTCCAGGCCCTCTCTGAGGTGATCTCCGGCGCTAGCGACTTCGCGGCTGCTTTCTCCGTGGAGAGTATATTGAAGATTCTTCATGACTATGACTGCGCCGACTTGGCGAAGTTCCGCGACGCGATCTCCCAATTTCCTAGCGCCACAAGCACTTCGATCATCCGAACCAATGCTGACGTTCAGGCCATCAAGAACAAGTTCGCGAGGGAATTTTGGCTGACCAGCGGGAAGGAGGTCGTCAAGGTCATTGCGCGCGCTAAACTTGCTGAGGTAGTTTTTTGTTCGATCTCGTCACTTGTACCGGCCATCGATGTTTCAGTCTCTCGAATTCCCTTCACATTTGCTTTTCTTTTCTTTCTCAGCTGAACGAGGAGGAGAATCGCGAGAACATCGCCGCATCCCCCGAAGGGTCAACTTCCGGCGAAGATTCCAGTGACTCAGGCGAAGGGGGTTCAGGCGGCAGCAGTAGCAGCGATGAGGGCAGCAACGATGGGCAAGCTTCCGGGCACGAAGATAGTTCTCCGAAGGTGGATGTCACGAATTAGATGCTTTGTCCGAACTTTGCACACCCTTAAGGCTGCCTGTACATTTTGTAGATTCACTTAGTTTTTCTGAACAAATGTTTTGTATACTTTAACCTGCGCAGGTCCTGCAAGCTGGGCCTGCGCAGGACGTGATGCCACTGCGAATTCATCGAGATAGGATGTTCGTTAGCGGCGAAGCGTGGCGCTTGTTTAAGCGATCTCATCCCGAACAAGACTTTTCTGATTTTTGGCTTGAAGCCTCGCTTAAATTTTCTATGGGCTGTTTTGATCTCTCTTCATTTTTCTTGTTTCGTAAGAAAGGACGTTCTGCATCCTCTGCTTCGCGCTCCGCAAAAATTCCGAAGACAGAGCCCCTTAGTCCCTTAGCAGGCGCGTCTGACTTCGCTTATGCTAGTGATATTACCGAAAACAATGTTTGTAAACCAGGACATGTTGTGGAGCTTTCATTCTAAATTTTGCACTGACTGCTGTAATTGTTGATGAACTATTCGGAAGTTTTATGCAAATAAGGCAATGAGTACGTTTTTTCTTAAAAAAATGTCACCCTCCCCCACCTTGCCGTTTTGCATGAAAACTTGAAGGCATGTTGACGAAGCTTACAGTTCGTGTATTTCGATCGAGTATACTTTTTTAGGAGAAATCTTCGTTAGTTTTTGAAAATTTGAACCGTCGTCGCGCAAGTCGACAAAATTTGTTTTCGAATTTTGTGGACTTGATCCAACTGGCAGACTTGCCTCGGTTGATACTGCAACCCTCAGTTGCTTCAACCAAGACTTTCTACAATTTTCCGCACGAGCCCCTTGCTCCTTTCTTACAACGATGTTATCACGAAAAACTTTTCGGCAATTTACGCTAAAGAAAATCTGTAGGCAACCCCCTACGCATTTACTTTCTCGAAATCATCATGCAGACTTTTTCGGTGGAAATCCCCTCGTGGATGGGATTCTAGGCCACAGCTTACTGCTGTCTCAGGCCTTTTTGGTGGGAATCCCTTCGTGGGTGGGATTTGAGGCCACAACTTGTTGTTGTCTCCGGCCTTTTTCGGTGGGAATCCCTTCGTGGATGGGATTTTCTAGGCCACAACTTGTTGTTGTCTCAGGCCTCTTTCTTCACGATGGAATTCCGGCTATCATGAAGCCTTTCTCACGAACTTTCTTTTTTCACGATGGAATTCTGGCTATCACGAAGCCTTTCTCACGAACTTTCTTTTTCACGATGGAATTTTGGCTATCACGAAGCCTTTCTCACGATCTTTCTTTTTCACGATGGAATTTTGGCTATCACGAAGCCTTTCTCACGATCTTTCTTTTTCACGATGGAATTTTGGCTATCACGAAGCCTTTCTTACGAACTTTCTTTTTTCACGGTGGAATTCTGGCTATCATGAAGCCTTTCTCACGAACTTTCTTTTTCACGATGGAATTTTTGAAATATGCGATTTGGGGGAAGACACTTTTCATATATATATCACAAAGAGTATTTACATAGGATCCGCCTCGTTAAAAACCTTGCCTCTTGATTTAGAGCCCCCTTTGCAAGGAAAAGAGTACGGTCCTTCTTATTCTAATGCGACTAGGAAAAGTAAAACTAATTTTTTCTCCCGAAATCACTTATAGACACGTGATTCGGATTTTTTAGTTTTCTAGAATACAAACTTACAAAAACTGGAAAAAACTACTATGTGCCACATCTAGCTACAACTGGGGTTTTCATGGATAATACCTTTTTAGACTGTCGGCATTCCACGAATACGGCAACTCTTCGCCAGTTTGCTCCATCAAGCGAAAAGCCCCTGGCATATCTGTTTCCCTGGCGATGTAAGGCCCTTCCCATGACTCATGAAGTTTTCCTGGGTTTTCCCAATTTTTCTTCCTTTTCAACACAAGATCACCAGTTTTGATGTTCTTTCGGACCACCTTCTTGTCTCTCCATGCCCTTGTTTCTCTTTGGTATTTCTCAATGTTTTCTGCAGCCTCAAGGATCGTCAGCTCGATCATGTCCTTTTCCACCTTCTTATCAATTTCCTCTATCTCTTTTCCTTTCAAGACTCTCATACTTTCATTCTTGATTTCCTCCGGAGTCATAGCCTCGGTGCCGAAAAGTAGGCGAAAAGGTGTGAAACCTGTTGCTCTTGACACTGTGGTGTTATGAGACCAGATTACCCTCGGTAGTTCATCTACCCATTTTCCCTTCTTCTGGTCGAACAAGCATTTCTTGATTCCCGAAAAAATCAGGCCATTGGCTCTTTCAACCGCGCCGTTGGACTGTGGGTGATATACTGACGAAAACTTCGCCTGAGTGCCTAAGGTTTTGCAATATTCTTTGAAGGTGTAGCAGTCGAACTGTTTGCCATTGTCAACAGTTAGTTCTCTGGGAACCCCGAACCTGCAGACTATGTTCTGCCAAAAGAATTTCTGAATTGTTCCTGCTTTGATATTCGCAAGTGGTTTTGCCTCCACCCACTTTGTGAAATAATCGACTGCAACAGCTGCGAATCGGCAGTTGCCCTGAGCTGTTGGCAACGGGCCCACTAGATCCATTCCCCACCTTTGCAGAGGCCAAGTCGGTGGAATTAGGTGAACTGGCATTGACGGCAGATTCTGTTGATTTGCCATTTTCTGGCATGCTTCACACTGCCGAACTAATGTTTTGGCATCAATTTTATGGTGGGCCAATAGAATCCCTGCTTTATCGCCTTTCCGGCCAAAGCCCTGGTGCCTATGTGCGCCCCACAGAATCCGCTGTGAATTTCCTTTAGAAGTTCCTGGCCTTTTTCGGAGGTGATGCACCGGAGCCAAGGTTCAGTGACTCCTGATTTGTATAGTTCTCCATTAACTACTGTATAGCCCCGAACCCTTTGCTTTAATCTTTTCTCCTCTAACTCATCTTGTGGTTCGTAGTGTCCTCTCAGATAAGCCATGATTTCTGCTCTCCAGTCGGGAGTCTCCACTACATTCACGATTTTTGCTCTCGAATCCTTAATGGATGGTTCTCTGATGATTTCGAAGAACACATCTGGTGGTAGCTCTTGATTTCTAGCTGCCGCTTTCGCCAGTTTGTCTGCCTCATTGTTGTCATCTCTTGGGATATGCTGGACTGAGTACCCTTTGAAGTGTTTTTCCATTTCTCTGACTTTTTCCAGATACCTCATAAGAACAGGATTTCTTGCTTCGCTTTCTTTCTCGATATGTTCTTGAATTACTTTCGAATCTGTTCTGATTATGAAGGTCTGCTGCCCCAATGCTTTCATCTTCCTTAAAGCCAACAGAAGAGCTTCGTATTCTGTTGTGTTGTTCGTGGAGTGTTCATTGTTCGCGAATACGAGCCGGGCTGCGTATCTCATGACTACGCCTGTTGGGGACGTCACAACAGCCGAAATCCCAACCCCTTTGTGACACCAAGCCCCATCACACTGTACTATCCAAGGTTCAGGTACATTTTCCTCGAAATTCTGGACTGGTGAAGTCCAATCCACGACAAAATCTGCCAGGACTTGTGATTTTATTGCACTTCTTCTCTCGAAGTCTACCACGTACTCAGAAAGCTCAGCGCCCCACTTGATGATTCGGGTGGATGCCTCTCTATTTGCGAACAAGTCATTCAGCGGCTGGTTGGTGATGACTCTTATTCTGTGACCCTCGAAGTAATGCCTTAGCTTCCTTGCTGCCATGATGACCGCGTATGCGATTTTTTCCAGCTCGGAATAGAAGATCTTGGAACCAGACAATGCTTCAGAAGCAAAGTATACGGGAATTTGTCTGAGCTTTCCTTCTTCCTCTTTTTCTTGCACCAGCACTGCACTTACTGCCGAATTTGATGCAGACACATATAGCAGAAGTGGCGATTTAGGTTCGGGAGGACAGAGTTTGGTCATGGTGGACAAGTAATCCTTCAATTCTTGGAAGGCTCGCTTCTGAGGTTCAGACCACTGAAAGTTCTTAGCACTTCTGAGGACTTGGAAGAACGGTAAACTTCTTTCTGCGGCTCTGGGAATCAATCTGTTAAGGGCAGCTACTCTCCCTGTCAGTTTCTGCACATCTTTCACTGAAACTGGATCTTGCATTTCCACTAGAGCCTTGATTTTGTCGGGATTTGCCTTTATGCCTTTTGTTGATACTAGGCATCCAAGAACTTTCCCCTTGTGAATGCCGAATACACATTTCTCCGGATTCAGCTTCAGATTCGCTGCCCTCATGTTCGCAAATGTTTCCGCCAGGTCACTGATGTGGTCTTTCCTCTGAACGCTTTTGACAACTATGTCGTCGACATATGCCAAGACGTTTCTCCGAATCTGCGGGTGTAATACTATTGCTATCATTCTTGAAAATGTACATCCTGCGTTCTTTAGCCCCTCTGGCATTCTTACGAAGCAAAATGTCCCGAAGGGAGTGATGAAACTTGTTTTCTCTTCGTCCTCTTTACGAACCCTGATCTGATGATACCCAGAGAACATGTCCAGGAGCGAGAGCATCTCACTATTGGCTGCATCATCTACGATTTTGTCTACCCTCTCCAAGGGAAAATCGTCTTTCTTGCATGCCTTGTTCAAATCGGTGAAGTCCACACACATTCTCCACTTTCCATTTTTTTTCTTGACTGGCACAGTGTTGGCTAGCCAGACCGGGTACTTGACTTCTCTGATTACCTGTGCATCCTGTAATCTCTGAACTTCTGCTTCGACTGCTTTCACCTTTTCCTCAGACATTTTCCGAAGTTTTTGCTTCTTGGGTGGTATTTTTTCGTCTGTTTCCAGGGCATGCTCGATGATATCCCTGTCAACACCTTGCAGGTCCTTAGCTGACCATGCGAAAACATCCTTGTTTCTGTTCAGAAATCGTACAAGGTCCTTGTCCTCTTCGGCACTGAGGTTGGCCCCTATTATGACTGCTCTATCGGGCATGTCATCCAGATACACTTTATTTGTTTCACCTTCTGCGGCTATCTCATTTTTTTCCTTGTCCCGCTTAGGCTCTTCGTAGGTTTCCTTCTTCTCGTCAGCTGCTTTCAGCTGGTACACGTTCGTTTGGCCGGGCGTGTGGCCTTTCTCTATGTTTCTGGCCTCTTGCTGATTGCCGAACACCGTGATTACCCCTTTGGGCGCAGGCATCTTCATGCATAAGAACTGCTGCCTTATGACAGCATCAAACTTGTTCATGAAACCTCTGCCGAAAATTGCGAGGTATGGGTGGTAAATGTCAACTACATCGAAGGTGAGACTCTCCGTTCTGGCATTCTCGAGATCTCCGAAGGAAACCGGGAGTGAAATTTTTCCAACCGGCTTGATGGGCTTTCCTCCGAACCCTTGCAGCGGGTACTCTGGGGTGTCCAACATGTGCTGGCTCAGATTCATCTTTTCGAAAGTCTTCAAGAACAGGATATCCGCCGAGCTCCCATTGTCAACTAGGACTTTTCCTATGACCCATCCAGCTATGTTCACTTCAATGACCATGGCGTCATTGTGAATCGCGGATTTCAGCCTGAAATCTTCTTCTGTGAAGGTGATTGGCACCTTTGCCCACTCCGGCCGTGCAGCTGGGCCGTCATTGATGATAGTGTTCACAGACCTGAAGTAATTGTTTCTTTGCTTCTTGGTCTCGAATTCCATGGCTGACCCGCCCGTGATTGGCATGATAGTTCCGAACGATGGCAATGCTTTGGAGTTCTGAGGTCCCGAACTTGACTGAGGCCTTGACGAACTTTCTGGAGGTGGCGGCAGGATTTCCCGAATGGGTTGCGGTTGCTGGATTGCCTGGATCGCTTGTGACTGAGGGAAAAACTGCTGCGACGGCTGCCACGTTGACTGTGGTTGCGGGAATTGCTGAACTGGGATAGAACTTGACTGTGGGTTCGAGAATTGCGGCTGCCAGAAATTCGGGCGAAACTGGCTTGGCATTGAGGATGCGATGCTCATTAGTGCTTTCTCTTGCTAAATTCTTGCCATGTTCTTCTTCGTTTCTGGGCACCCTTCGGTGCTGTGGCCCCTCCCATGATACTGGCAATAGAAGTAAGGATCTTTCGGGTTGTGGTTCGTGAGTGCTGGGGGTCCTCTGCCACTCCCCCTTCCTCTGGGATTGAACCCTCCTCTGGTGCTTGGCCTGTTGCCCTGTTCAGGTTGCGAATTTCCGACGTTGTTGACATTTCGCGGATGTTGGGGTGGTGCCCTCCACGTCATCTCTCTGTTGCCTTGTCTTGCCTCGTTCCGCTCGGCCACTCTTCTGCGATGGTCATCATCTGACAAAATGTACTCCTCCAATTCGTGAAAGAGTTCCTCAACTGTCTTGGGTTTCTTTCTTGTGAGATGCGAAGCTGTCGGCCCTGGGGTGAGACCTTTGATCAGTGCGTTGATCGTTGTTTTGTCATCAGCTTCGGGGATTTGAGACCTTTGTTGCATGAACCTTCTCACGAAGTTCCGCAGTGGTTCTCTGTCTTTCTGCTTGCAGTTATACAAATCTGATGCTTCCGCTGTGGTGTCGTGGAACATTTGAAATGCTTGCATGAACTTTGTCTTGAGGTCTACCCAGCTGTAGACTGAGTGTGGAGGCAGCAGTGAGTACCAATTCAGTACTGGTCCTTCGCAAGTAATGATGAAGGATTTGGCCAGTGCAACATCGTCCCCTCCTGCCGAATTCACAGCTGATTCGTATCTCATGAGAAACTGCCTGGAGTTTCCGAAGCCGTTGTATTTGGGGAGAGAGACAGGCTTAAACTTCAGCGGCCAAGGTGCTGTTTGCAGCCCAATCGACAGCGGAGATTCAGGATCCACGAAGTGTGAGACTCCATTTCCCGCGAAGAAGTTTTCTTTCGGGGGTTCTCTTGCCGGCCCAGCGTTCTGGTGCGGTGACTCCTGCCACAGGGAACTGTTTTCTTGTTCTTTCATTTCATCAATTTCTCTCTGTATCGCTTCGATTTGCTCTTTTGCTTTGTTCAGCTGCTCTAGCTTTTCAGAGATTTTTCTCTTCGCTTGCAACTGAGCTGCGAACTTTTCTTTGTCTTTCTGCAGCTGCTGTATCTTTTGCTGAACCATTTGTAGCTCCCTGTCTATGGTGTCATCATCATCATCCACATTCTCAGACTCTTGTGGTTCAGCAGGTTGTTCTTGGGTATGAGCTGTTTTTTCTGCTCTTGCTTTCATGAGAGCTTCAAGCTTTGCTCTTCGTTCTTGGTCTGTTGTGTTAGAAGGTTCAGGAACGAAAGAGGTTTCATTCCTTTGGGTAGGATGGTGATCGTCTCGATTTGCCTCTGCCGGAACGTTCTTCTTGGATTTCTTCTGAGGTGGCATCGTGAGTTTCTCTTCGGCTAGAACACGGTGGGCGCCAATGTTGGGGGGTTACCCGAAAAATTCGGATGACTACCCTAACACGAGAGAGAGCTCTTAACACGTTCAAATACAAGGTGAGGGCGCAAAGAGACTGTGATTCCCTCTGCAAATTGCACAAGTTCCAAAAAGTCTGAATCCGTTTACACGTGCCCTCGCGCCCCCTTTTATAGGGAGATGAAGGGACTTTTACATACCGAAAACACCTTCAGCCTCAGAGAATATTCCTAGTGTGAACGCATACAAGAATGTCTTTTTCGTCTAACGTATTTACAAATCTGCCACTAGTTCACACTCTAAACCCGGACTTTTTGGGACAACAACTTTGACTTTGCTTCTCCGCCGGTTCGTGAATGTCTTCACGCGTAACTCCCGAACTGGGTCCTCGACAGATTCCCGAATCGGCCTTCGCTTCTTCATCGGTTCGTGCATGTCTTCGCGCGTGACTTCCGAACTGGGTTCTCGACAGATTCCCGAATCGGCCGTCCTTCGAAGTTCGCGCCGCCGCCAGCTCGAGGTTCCGGGCTTCCGCATGTCCGTGACCCCATTTCTTCACCGAATCAAGATTCCCGAACTTCACACTTTCGCGAATTCGAGGCTTCACAGGTTCCAGACTTCCGAAAATCGTGAGTTTCCTGCCCCTGAAAAACATGTCTCAAGAACTTTGTCAAACTTAACGTTTCGAGGGTGACGGGTTTTCCTGAATTCCCCAACACCTGCTTAGCACGTCTTCCGCAGCATCCCGAAACGCTTGCATGCACTCCTCCTTTTCTTGCAGAGTCGTGGCGTCAGACTCTCCCGACAGTAGAACCCTGGGCATCTCATTTTTGAGGTATGGAACGCCACTTCTGTTCTTTTTGAATGACATCAAGCATTTCTGCTGAAACTGATCTGTTGCATCCTTCAGCTGTTGCAACTGTTCTGGAGAGAGGTCCTCGATGGTGACGTCCATGATGTCACTGATGTCGGGCATCTTGACTTTCGGCTGTTGGTCCCACTAGGCGTGCCAAAAAGTGTGTTGACGTAAAATCTGCACCCTACGCCAAGCACACAGCAAGCCGAACAAGCTAGCTTCACACGCGAGAAGATTCCAAGACGTGCCAGTCAATTTTCCCTGAAAATTAACAAAAGACAGAGTAGTTAAATTCCAAAGCTTGGAACTTGCCGGGTGGTACCAGACAGTTCCATATTTACGGCTATGAAGCCACGTGAGATGACATACAGCTATAAGAAGCTTTCTGCCAGCAAACTAGAAACCATTCGGGAACTTTAAAGTGCAAAAAGTAACATAGCCGAATGGATGATGTAAGCATGACGACAGATCGATCTTTATTTGGATAAAAATGCACGTGCGCAAAGCCATGACCGATTCTCGTGGTAAATAAAATTAAACAATAAATGAAGTAAAAGCATGATCATAAATATGCAATAAACAAGCATGCATAGGTCCAAAGCACTAGTCTACCGCATGTCTAGATACTTTAAAACCCGTCAAGCATGATGCCAAATAAATCTATCCACCGCATGATACGACTTATTTGACATCATACCACTGCCCACAAATAGATCTATCCACCGCATGATACAATCTATATATGGAAAGCTAAAAGCATACAATATTTAAGGCATAACTTATAAACACGTTTCACTCGTGGAAGCATAACCGAATACGGCTGGACAGCCGAATCGGGGTCCATGAAGAAGGAACAAACATTACCAAGGAAGATAAATCTATCAGATTGGATCAAAATCTAATCCACCGGATGACTAGCTTCAAAACAACCCAAAAACCTGCATCTACCGCGTGATACCCAGTTCTTTCAAGATTTATACAAGATTTGATAAGCTTGAACCCGCAACACGTAACAACCTAGATCGATTCGCTTTCGGCTATTAGAGGACATGTGATCCACGTGCTATTAAAGCCAAGAGTACGAACTCGAGTCGCATAAGGATCATCCAAAGAAACAAAGCCGATCCAAACCAATCTAGATTGGGCAAAGAGGTGTTACATGAATTTAAACATAAAGTAAAACTCAAAGCAACACGGGGTAACTTAATGAATCTATTGAATCTTGCCAAAATTCAATAGAGCCGATAACTAGCTTCAAGCTAGATCTTAGCCTACCGCATGGCTCATGATCTAACAAGAAACCCTCTTGAACCAAGCTTGAATCTACCGCATGACACTAAGCATGGTAACAAGACTACTTGCATCAGATCTAAATCCACCGCATGATACTAGACATGATACAAGGTTGCCGGTACTTACGGAGGTCGACGGATCGATGAACCCTCTCGAAGAACTCGATGACACGACAAAGGACTCAAGGGTTTGGCGTAAAGCCGGTTTGTATTGAGAATGTTTCGAATCCCATTACATACATTCAGGGTCTATATTTATACCCTGTCACAGCATGACTTCGAATGGATTTGATACCTAATTTATCTCTAAATGCGATCGCCTATCCATCCATTCGTCCCTTCCGCTCGGGCCACGTCACCATGCAATCCCGCAAAATCAGCACAACAGTTTCCTTGCCGAACAGAAGCGAATTGCCGACCGCGGACTCTTTTGCCGAATCTTTCTGAAGAAACCTTCCTTCTTCCGGACGGATTTCTCACCGAGTTGGACCCACAAATCAGACTCCTTACCTTACCAAATTTTGGTGTTAACAGATGCAAACTTGTTTTTCGGTCCTGAATGTACTATTTCGGGGTACCAAACTTGCCAAGCATCCATTCTACTCCATTGGAACCAAAATGATGTTTGGGAGTGTTTCAGAGCATTTCTCTAACACTCGGCACGTAAAAAGATGATAAACTTGTGTTTCGTGCCCAAATGCACTATTTCGGGGTACCAAAGTTGTGAAGCATCCATTCTACTCCATTGGAACCAAAATGATGCTGGGGAGTGTTTCCGAGCGTTTCGCTAACCTTCGGCACGTAAAAAGATGCAAACTTGTGTTTCGGTCCTGAATGCACTATTCCGGGGTACCAAAGTTGTGAAGCATCCATTCTACTCCATTGGAACCAAAATGATGTTTAGGAGTGTTTCTGAGCATCTCTCTAACATTCGGCACGTAAAAAGATGCAAACTTGTTTTTCGGTCGTGAATGCAGTATTTCGGGGTACCAAAGTTGTGAAGCATCTATTCTACTCCATTGTAACCAAAATGATGTTTGGGAGTGTTTAGAGCATTTTTCTAACATTCGGCACGTAAAAAGATGATAAACTTGTGTTTCGGGCCCGAATGCAATATTTCGGGGTACCAAAGTTGTGAAGCATCCATTCTACTCCATTGGAACCAAAATGATGTTTCGTAGTGTTTTAGAGCATTTCGCTAACCTTCGGCATGTTAATAAATGCAACCTTGTGTTTCGGTCTTGAATGCACTATTTCGGGGTACCAAAGTTGCGCAGCATCCATTCTACTCCGTTGGACCCAAAATGATGTTTGGGAGTGTTTCAAAGCATTTCGCTAACCTTCAGCACGTAAAAATATGAAACTTGTGTTTCGGGCCTGAATGTACTATTTCGGGGTACCAAACTTGCCAAGCATCCATTCTACTCCATTGGAACCAAAATGATGTTTGGGAGTGTTTCTGAGCATTTCTCTAACATTCGGCACGTGAAAAGATGCAAACTTGTGTTTCGGTCCTGAATGCACTATTTCGGGGTACCAAAGTTGTGAAGCATCCATTCTACTCCATTGGAACCAAAATGATGTTTGGGAGTGTTTCTGAGCATTTCTCTAACATTCGGCACGTAAAAAGATGCAAACTTGTTTTTCGGTCCTGAATGTACTATTTTGGGGTACCAAACTTGCCAAGCATCCATTCTACTCCATTGGAACGAAAATGATGTTTGGGAGTGTTTCAGAGCATTTCTCTAACACTCGGCACGTAAAAAGATGATAAACTTGTGTTTCGTGCCCAAATGCACTATTTCGGGGTACCAAAGTTGTGAAGCATCCATTCTACTCCATTGGAACCAAAATGATGTTGGGGAGTGTTTCAGAGCATTTCGCTAACCTTCGGCACGTAAAAAGATGCAAACTTGTGTTTCGGTCCTGAATGCACTATTTCGGGGTACCAAAGTTGTGAAGCATCCATTCTACTCCATTGGAACCAAAATGATGTTTGGGAGTGTTTCTGAGCATCTCTCTAACATTCGGCACGTAAAAAGTTGCAAACTTGTTTTTCGGTCGTGAATGCAGTATTTCGAGGTACCAAAGTTGTGAAGCATCCATTCTACTCCATTGGAACCAAAATGATGTTTGGGAGTGCTTCAGAGCATTTCTCTAACCTCCGGCACGTAAAAAGATGCAAACTTGTTTTTCGGTCCTGAATGCAGTATTTCGGGGTACCAAAGTTGTGAAGCATCCATTCTACTCCATTGGAACCAAAATGTGTTTCGTAGTGTTTTAGAGCATTTCGCTAACCTTCGGCATGTAAATAAATGCAACCTTGTGTTTCGGTCTTGAATGCACTATTTCGGGCTACCAAAGTTGCGCAGCATCCATTCTACTCCGTTGGACCCAAAATGATGTTTGGGAGTGTTTCAAAGCATTTCGCTAACCTTCAGCACGTAAAAATATGAAGCTTGTTTTTCGGGCCTGAATGTACTATTTCGGGGTACCAAACTTGCCAAGCATCCATTCTACTCCATTGGAACCAAAATGATGTTTGGGAGTGTTTCTGAGCATTTCTCTAACATTCGGCACGTAAAAAGATGCAAACTTGTGTTTCGGTCCTGAATGGACTATTTCGGGGTACCAAAGTTGTGAAGCATCCATTCTACTCCATTGGAACCAAAATGATGTTTGGGAGTGTTTCAGAGCATTTCTCTAACACTCGGCACGTAAAAAGATGATAAACTTGTGTTTCGTGCCCAAATGCACTATTTCGGGGTACCAAAGTTGTGAAGCATCCATTCTACTCCATTGGAACAAAAATGATGTTGGGGAGTGTTTCTGAGCGTTTCGCTAACCTTCGGCACGTAAAAAGATGCAAACTTGTGTTTCGGTCCTGAATGCACTATTTCGGGGTACCAAAGTTGTGAAGCATCCATTCTACTACATTTGAACCAAAATGATGTTTGGGAGTGTTTCTGAGCATCTCTCTAACATTCGGCACGTAAAAAGATGCAAACTTGTTTTTCGGTCGTGAATGCAGTATTTCGGGGTACCAAAGTTGTGAAGCATCTATTCTACTCCATTGTAACCAAAATGATGTTTGGGAGTGTTTAGAGCATTTTTCTAACATTCGGCACGTAAAAAGATGATAAACTTGTGTTTCGGGCCCGAATGCAGTATTTCGGGGTACCAAAGTTGTGAAGCATCCATTCTACTCCATTGGAACCAAAATGATGTTTCGTAGTGTTTTAGAGCATTTCGCTAACCTTCGGCATGTTAATAAATGCAACCTTTTGTTTCGGTCTTGAATGCACTATTTCGGGGTACCAAAGTTGCGCAGCATCCATTCTACTCCGTTGGACCCAAAATGATGTTTGGGAGTGTTTCAAAGCATTTCGCTAACCTTCAGCACGTAAAAATATGAAACTTGTGTTTCGGTCCTGAATGTACTATTTCGGGGTACCAAACTTGCCAAGCATCCATTCTACTCCATTGGAACCAAAATGATGTTTGGGAGTGTTTCTGAGCATTTCTCTAACATTCGGCACGTAAAAAGATGCAAACTTGTTTTTCGGTCCTGAATGCACTATTTCGGGGTACCAAAGTTGTGAAGCATCCATTCTACTCCATTGGAACCAAAATGATGTTTGGGAGTGTTTCTGAGCATTTCTCTAACATTCGGCACGTAAAAAGATGCAAACTTGTTTTTCGGTCCTGAATGTACTATTTCGGGGTACCAAACTTGCCAAGCATCCATTCTACTCCATTGGAACCAAAATGATGTCTGGGAGTGTTTCAGAGCATTTCCCTAACACTCGGCACGTAAAAAGATGATAAACTTCTGTTTCGTGCCCAAATGCACTATTTCGGGGTACCAAAGTTGTGAAGCATCCATTCTACTCCATTGGAACCAAAATGATGTTGGGGAGTGTTTCAGAGCATTTCGCTAACCTTCGGCACGTAAAAAGATGCAAACTTGTGTTTCGGTCCTGAATGCACTATTTCGGGGTACCAAAGTTGTGAAGCATCCATTCTACTCCATTGGAACCAAAATGATGTTTGGGAGTGTTTCTGAGCATCTCTCTAACATTCGGCACGTAAAAAGATGCAAACTTGTTTTTCGGTCCTGAATGCAGTATTTCGGGGTACCAAAGTTGTGAAGCATCCATTCTACTCCATTGGAACCAAAATGATGTTTGGGAGTGTTTCTGAGCATCTCTCTAACATTCGGCACGTAAAAAGATGCAAACTTGTTTTTCGGTCGTGAATGCAGTATTTCTAGGTACCAAAGTTGTGAAGCATCTATTCTACTCCATTGTAACCAAAATGATGTTTGGGAGTGTTTAGAGCATTTTTCTAACATTCGGCACGTAAAAAGATGATAAACTTGTGTTTCGGGCCCGAATGCAGTATTTCGGGGTACCAAAGTTGTGAAGCATCCATTCTACTCCATTGGAACCAAAATGATGTTTCGTAGTGTTTTAGAGCATTTCGCTAACCTTCGGCATGTTAATAAATGCAACCTTGTGTTTCGGTCTTGAATGCACTATTTCGGGGTACCAAAGTTGCGCAGCATCCATTCTACTCCGTTGGACCCAAAATGATGTTTGGGAGTGTTTCAAAGCATTTCGCTAACCTTCAGCACGTAAAAATATGAAACTTGTGTTTCGGGCCTGAATGTACTATTTCGGGGTACCAAACTTGCCAAGCATCCATTCTACTCCATTGGAACCAAAATGATGTTTGGGAGTGTTTCTGAACAATTCTCTAACATTCGGCACGTAAAAAGATGCAAACTTGTGTTTCGGTCCTGAATGCACTATTTCGGGGTACCAAAGTTGTGAAGCATCCATTCTACTCCATTGGAACCAAAATGATGTTTGGGAGTGTTTCTGAGCATTTCTCTAACATTCGGCACGTAAAAAGATGCAAACTTGTTTTTCGGTCCTGAATGTACTATTTCGGGGTACCAAACTTGCCAAGCATCCATTCTACTCCATTGGAACCAAAATGATGTTGGGGAGTGTTTCAGAGCATTTCGCTAACCTTCGGCACGTAAAAAGATGCAAACTTGTGTCTCGGTCCTGAATGCACTAACTCGGGGTACCAAAGTTGTGAAGCATCCATTCTACTCCATTGGAACCAAAATGATGTTTGGGAGTGTTTCTGAGCATCTCTCTAATATTCGGCACGTAAAAAGATGCAAACTTGTTTTTCGGTCGTGAATGCAGTATTTCGAGGTACCAAAGTTGTGAAGCATCTATTCTACTCCATTGTAACCAAAATGATGTTTGGGAGTGTTTAGAGCATTTTTCTAACATTCGGCACGTAAAAATATGAAACTTGTGTTTCGGGCCTGAATGTACTATTTCGGGGTACCAAACTTGCCAAGCATCCATTCTACTCCATTGGAACCAAAATGATGTTTGGGAGTGTTTCTGAGCATTTCTCTAACATTCGGCACGTAAAAAGATGCAAATTTGTTTTTCGGTCCTGAATGCACTATTTCGGGGTACCAAAGTTGTGAAGCATCCATTCTACTCCATTGGAACCAAAATGATGTTTGGGAGTGTTTCTGAGCATCTCTCTAATATTCGGCACGTAAAAAGATGCAAACTTGTTTTTCGGTCGTGAATGCAGTATTTCGAGGTACCAAAGTTGTGAAGCATCTATTCTACTCCATTGTAACCAAAATGATGTTTGGGAGTGTTTAGAGCATTTTTCTAACATTCGGCACGTAAAAAGATGATAAACTTGTGTTTCGGGCCAGAATGCAGTATTTCGGGGTACCAAAGTTGTGAAGCATCCATTCTACTCCATTGGAACCAAAATGATGTTTCGTAGTGTTTTAGAGCATTTCGCTAACCTTCGGCATGTTAATAAATGCAACCTTGTGTTTCGGTCTTGAATGCACTATTTCGGGGTACCAATGTTGCGCAGCATCCATTCTACTCCGTTGGACCCAAAATGATGTTTGGGAGTGTTTCAAAGCATTTCGCTAACCTTCAACACGTAAAAATATGAAACTTGTGTTTCGGGCCTGAATGTACTATTTCGGGGTACCAAACTTGCCAAGCATCCATTCTACTCCATTGGAACCAAAATGATGTTTGGGAGTGTTTCTGAGCATTTCTCTAACATTCGGCACGTAAAAAGATGCAAACTTGTGTTTCGGTCCTGAATGCACTATTTCGGGGTACCAAAGTTGTGAAGCATCCATTCTACTCCATTGGAACCAAAATGATGTTTGGGAGTGTTTCTGAGCATTTCTCTAACATTTGGCACGTAAAAAGATGCAAACTTGTTTTTCGGTCCTGAATGTACTATTTCGGGGTACCAAACTTGCCAAGCATCCATTCTACTCCATTGGAACCAAAATGATGTTGGGGAGTGTTTCAGAGAATTTCGCTAACCTTCGGCACGTAAAAAGATTCAAACTTGTGTTTCGGTCCTGAATGCACTATTTCGGGGTACCAAAGTTGTGAAGCATCCATTCTACTCCATTGGAACCAAAATGATGTTTGGGAGTGTTTCTGAGCATCTCTCTAACATTCGGCACGTAAAAAGATGCAAACTTGTTTTTCGGTCCTGAATGCACTATTTCAGGGTACCAAAGTTGTGAAGCATCCATTCTACTCCATTGGAACCAAAATGATGTTTGGGAGTGTTTCTGAGCATCTCTCTAACATTCGGCACGTAAAAAGATGCAAACTTGTTTTTCGGTCGTGAATGCAGTATTTCGAGGTACCAATGTTGTGAAGCATCTATTCTACTCCATTGTAACCAAAATGATGTTTGGGAGTGTTTAGAGCATTTTTCTAACATTCGGCACGTAAAAAGATGATAAACTTGTGTTTCGGGCCAGAATGCAGTATTTCGGGGTACCAAAGTTGTGAAGCATCCATTCTACTCCATTGGAACCAAAATGATGTTTCGTAGTGTTTTAGAGCATTTCGCTAACCTTCGGCATGTTAATAAATGCAACCTTGTGTTTCGGTCTTGAATGCACTATTTCGGGGTACCAAAGTTGCGCAGCATCCATTCTACTCCGTTGGACCCAAAATGATGTTTGGGAGTGTTTCAAAGCATTTCGCTAACCTTCAGCACGTAAAAATATGAAACTTGTGTTTCGGGCCTGAATGTACTATTTCGGGGTACCAAACTTGCCAAGCATCCATTCTACTCCATTGGAACCAAAATGATGTTTGGGAGTGTTTCTGAGCATTTCTCTAACATTCGGCACGTAAAAAGATGCAAACTTGTGTTTCGGTCCTGAATGCACTATTTCGGGGTACCAAAGTTGTGAAGCATCCATTCTACTCCATTGGAACCAAAATGATGTTTGGGAGTGTTTCTGAGCATTTCTCTAACATTCGGCACGTAAAAAGATGCAAACTTGTTTTTCGGTCCTGAATGTACTATTTCGGGGTACCAAGCTTGCCAAGCATCCATTCTACTCCATTGGAACCAAAATGATGTTTGGGAGTGTTTCAGAGCATTTCTCTAACACTCGGCACGTAAAAAGATGATAAACTTGTGTTTCGTGCCCAAATGCACTATTTCGGGGTACCAAAGTTGTGAAGCATCCATTCTACTCCATTGGAACCAAAATGATGTTAGGGAGTGTTTCAGAGCATTTCGCTAACCTTCGGCACGTAAAAAGATGCAAACTTGTGTTTCGGTCCTGAATGCTCTATTTCGGGGTACCAAAGTTGTGAAGCATCCATTCTACTCCATTGGAACCAAAATGATGTTTGGGAGTGCTTCAGAGCATTTCTCTAACCTCCGGCACGTAAAAAGATGCACACTTGTTTTTCGGTCCTGAATGCAGTATTTCGGGGTACCAAAGTTGTGAAGCATCCATTCTACTCCATTGGAACCAAAATGATGTTTCGTAGTGTTTTAGAGCATTTCGCTAACCTTCGGCATGTTAATAAATACAACCTTGTGTTTCGGTCTTGAATGCACTATTTCGGGGTACCAAAGTTGCGCAGCATCCATTCTACTCTGTTGGACCCAAAATGATGTTTGGGAGTGTTTCAAAGCATTTCGCTAACCTTCAGCACAAAAAAATATGAAACTTGTGTTTTGGTCCTGAATGCACTATTTCGGGGTACCAAAGTTGTGAAGCATCCATTCTACTCCATTGGAACCAAAATGATGTTTGGGAGTGTTTCTGAGCATTTCTCTAACATTCGGCACGTAAAAAGATGCAAACTTGTTTTTCGGTCCTGAATGTACTATTTCGGGGTACCAAACTTCCCAAGCATCCATTCTACTCCATTGGAACCAAAATGATGTTCGGGAGTGTTTCAGAGCATTTCTCTAACACTCGGCACGTAAAAAGATGATAAACTTGTGCTTCGTGCCCAAATGCACTATTTCAGGGTACCAAAGTTGTGAAGCATGCATTCTACTCCATTGGAACCAAAGTGATGTTGGCGAGTGTTTTCGAGCGTTTCGCTAACCTTCGGCATGTAAAAAGATGCAAACTTGTGTTTCGGTCCTGAATGCACTATTTCGGGGTACCAAAGTTGTGAAGCATCCATTCTACTCCATTGGAACCAAAATGATGTTTGGGAGTGTTTCTGAGCATCTGTCTAACATTCGGCACGTAAAAAGATGCAAACTTGTTTTTCGGTCGTGAATGCAGTATTTCGGGGTACCAAAGTTGTGAAGCATCTATTCTACTCCATTGTAACCAAAATGGTGTTTGGGAGTGTTTAGAGCATTTTTCTAACATTCGGCACGTAAAAAGATGATAAACTTGTGTTTCGGGCCCGAATGCAGTATTTCGGGGTACCAAAGTTGTGAAGCATCCATTCTACTCCATTGGAACCAAAATGATGTTTCGTAATGTTTTAGAGCATTTCGCTAACCTTCGGCATGTAAATAAATGAAACCTTGTGTTTCGGTCTTGAATGCACTATTTCGGGGTACCAAAGTTGCGCAGCATCCATTCTACTCCGTTGGACCCAAAATGATGTTTGGGAGTGTTTCAAAGCATTTCGCTAACCTTCAGCACTTAAAAATATGAAACTTGTGTTTCGCGCCTGAATGTACTATTTCGAGGTACCAAACTTGCCAAGCATCCATTCTACTCCATTGGAACCAAAATGATGTTTGGGAGTGTTTCTGAGCATTTCTCTAACATTCGGCACGTAGAAAGATGCAAACTTGTTTTTCGGTACTGAATGTACTATTTCGGGGTACCAAACTTGCCAAGCATCCATTCTACTCCATTGGAACCAAAATGATGTTTGGGAGTGTTTCAGAGCATTTCTCTAACACTCGGCACGTAAAAAGATGATAAACTTGTGTTTCGTGCCCAAATGCACTATTTCGGGGTACCAAAGTTGTGAAGCATCCATTCTACTCCATTGGAACCAAAATGATGTTGGGGAGTGTTTCAGAGCATTTCGCTAACCTTCGGCACGTAAAAAGATGCAAACTTGTGTTTCGGTCTTAAATGCACTATTTCAGGGTAACAAAGTTGTGAAGCATCCATTCTACTCCATTGGAACCAAAATGATGTTTGGGAGTGTTTCTGAGCATCTCTCTAACATTCGGCACGTAAAAAGGTGCAAACTTGTTTTTCGGTCGTGAATGCAGTATTTCGGGGTACCAAAGTTGTGAAGCATCCATTCTACTCCATTGGAACCAAAATGTTGTTTGGGAGTGCTTCAGAGCATTTCTCTAACCTCCGGCACGTAAAAAGATGCAAACTTGTTTTTCGGTCCTGAATGCAGTATTTCGGGGTACCAAAGTTGTGAAGCATCCATTCTACTCCATTGGAACCAAAATGATGTTTCGTAGTGTTTTAGAGCATTTCGCTAACCTTCGGCATGTTAATAAATGCAACCTTGTGTTTCGGTCTTGAATGCACTATTTCGGGGTACCAAAGTTGCGCAGCATCCATTCTACTCCGTTGGACCCAAAATGATGTTTGGGAGTGTTTCAAAGCATTTCGCTAACCTTCAGCACGTAAAAATATGAAACTTGTGTTTCGGGCCTGAATGTACTATTTCGGGGTACCAAACTTGCCAAGCATCCATTCTACTCCATTGGAACCAAAATGATGTTTGGGAGTGTTTCATAGCATTTCTCTAACACTCGGCACGTAAAAAGATGTTAAACTTGTGTTTCGTGCCCAAATGCACTATTTCGGGGTACCAAAGTTCTGAAGCATCCATTCTACTCCATTGGAACCAAAATGATGTTTCGTTGTGTTTTAGAGCATTTCGCTAACCTTCGGCATGTAAATAAATGAAACCTTGTGTTTCGGTCTTGAATGCACTATTTCGGGGTACCAAAGTTGCGCAGCATCCATTCTACTCCGTTGGACCCAAAATGATGTTTGGGAGTGTTTCAAAGCATTTCGCTAACCTTCAGCACTTAAAAATATGAAACTTGTGTTTCGGTCCTGAATGTACTATTTCGGGGTACCAAACTTGCCAAGCATCCATTCTACTCCAATGGAACCAAAATGATGTTTGGGAGTGCTTCAGAGCATTTCTCTAACCTCCGGCACGTAAAAAGATGCAAACTTGTGTTTCGGTCCTGAATGCACTATTTCGGGGTACCAAAGTTGTGAAGCATCCATTCTACTCCATTGGAACCAAAATGATGTTTGGGAGTGTTTCTGAGCATCTCTCTAACATTCGGCACGTAAAAAGATGCAAACTTGTTTTTCGGTCGTGAATGCAGTATTTCGGGGTACCAAAGTTGTGAAGCATCCATTCTACTCCATTGGAACCAAAATGATGTTTGGGAGTGCTTCAGAGCATTTCTCTAACCTCCGGCACGTAAAAAGATGCAAACTTGTTTTTCGGTCCTGAATGCAGTATTTCGGGGTACCAAAGTTGTGAAGCATCCATTCTACTCCATTGGAACCAAAATGATGTTTCGTAGCGTTTTAGAGCATTTCGCTAACCTTCGGCATGTTAATAAATGCAACCTTGTGTTTCGGTCTTGAATGCACTATTTCGGGGTACCAAAGTTGCGCAACATCCATTCTACTCCGTTGGACCCAAAATGATGTTTGGGAGTGTTTTAAAGCATTTCGCTAACCTTCAGCACGTAAAAATATGAAACTTGTGTTTCGGGCCTGAATGTGCTATTTCGGGGTACCAAACTTGCCAAGCATCCATTCTACTCCATTGGAACCGAAATGATGTTTGGGAGTGTTTCTGAGCATTTCTCTAACATTCGGCACGTAAAAAGATGCAAACTTGTGTTTCGGTCCTGAATGCACTATTTCGGGGTACCAAAGTTGTGAAGCATCCATTCTAGTCCATTGGAACCAAAATTATGTTTGGGAGTGTTTCTGAGCATTTCTCTAACATTCGGCACGTAAAAAGATGCAAACTTGTTTTTCGGTCCTGAATGTACTATTTCGGGGTACCAAACTTGCCAAGCATCCATTCTACTCCATTGGAACCAAAATGATGTTTGGGAGTGTTTCAGAGCATTTCCCTAACACTCGGCACGTAAAAAGATGATAAACTTGTGTTTCGTGCCCAAATGCACTATTTCGGGGTACCAAAGTTGTGAAGCATCCATTCTACTCCATTGGAACCAAAATGATGTTGGGGAGTGTTTCAGAGCATTTCGCTAACCTTCGGCACGTAAAAAGATGCAAACTTGTGTTTCGGTCCTGAATGCACTATTTCGGGGTACCAAAGTTGTGAAGCATCCATTCTACTCCATTGGAACCAAAATGATGTTTGGGAGTGTTTCTGAGCATCTCTCTAACATTCGGCACGTAAAAAGATGCAAACTTGTTTTTCGGTCGTGAATGCAGTATTTCGGGGTACCAAAGTTGTGAAGCATCCATTCTACTCCATTGGAACCAAAATGATGTTTGGGAGTGCTTTAGAGCATTTCTCTAACCTCCGGCACGTAAAAAGATGCAAACTTGTTTTTCGGTCCTGAATGCAGTATTTCGGGGTACCAAAGTTGTGAAGCATCCATTCTACTCCATTGGAACCAAAATGATGTTTCGTAGTGTTTTAGAGCATTTCGCTAACCTTCGGCATGTTAATAAATGCAACCTTGTGTTTCGGTCTTGAATGCACTGTTTCGGGGTACCAAAGTTGCGCAGCATCCATTCTACTCCGTTGGACCCAAAATGATGTTTGGGAGTGTTTCTGAGCATCTCTCTAACATTCGGCACGTAAAAAGATGCAAACTTGTTTTTCGGTCGTGAATGCAGTATTTCGGGGTACCAAAGTTGTGAAGCATCTGTTCTACTCCATTGTAACCAAAATGATGTTTGGGAGTGTTTAGAGCATTTTTCTAACATTCGGCACGTAAAAAGATGATAAACTTGTGTTTCGGGCCCGAATGCAGTATTTCGGGGTACCAAAGTTGTGAAGCATCCATTCTACTCCATTGGAACCAAAATGATGTTTCGTAGTGTTTTAGAGCATTTCGCTAACCTTCGGCATGTAAATAAATGAAACCTTGTGTTTCGGTCTTGAATGCACTATTTCGGGGTACCAAAGTTGCGCAGCATCCATTCTACTCCGTTGGACCCAAAATGATGTTTGGGAGTGTTTCAAAGCATTTCGCTAACCTTCAGCACTTAAAAATATGAAACTTGTGTTTCGGTCCTGAATGTACTATTTCGGGGTACCAAACTTGCCAAGCATCCATTCTACTCCATTGGAACTAAAATGATGTTTGGGAGTGTTTCTGAGCATTTCTCTAACATTCGACACGTAAAAAGATGCAAACTTGTGTTTCGGTCCTGAATGCACTATTTCGGGGTACCAATGTTGTGAAGCATCCATTCTAGTCCATTGGAACCAAAATGATGTTTGGGAGTGTTTCTGAGCATTTCTCTAACATTCGGCACGTAAAAAGATGCAAACTTGTTTTTCGGTCCTGAATGTACTATTTCGGGGTACCAAACTTGCCAAGCATCCATTCTACTCCATTGGAACCAAAATGACGTTTGGGAGTGTTTCAGAGCATTTCTCTAACACTCGGCACGTAAAAAGATGATAAACTTGTGTTTCGTGCCCAAATGCACTATTTCGGGGTACCAAAGTTGTGAAGCATCCATTCTACTCCATTGGAACCAAAATGATGTTGGGGAGTGTTTCAGAGCATTTCGCTAACCTTCGGCACGTAAAAAGATGCAAACTTGTGTTTCGGTCCTGAATGCACTATTTCGGGGTACCAAAGTTGTGAAGCATCCATTCTACTCCATTGGAACCAAAATGATGTTTGGGAGTGTTTCTGAGCATCTCTCTAACATTCGGCACGTAAAAAGATGCAAACTTGTTTTTCGGTCGTGAATGCAGTATTTCGGGGTACCAAAGTTGTGAAGCATCCATTCTACTCCATTGGAACCAAAATGATGTTTGGGAGTGCTTCAGAGCATTTCTCTAACCTCCGGCACGTAAAAAGATGCAAACTTGTTTTTCGGTCCTGAATGCAGTATTTCGGGGTACCAAAGTTGTGAAGCATCCGTTCTACTCCATTGGAACCAAAATGATGTTTCGTAGTGTTTTAGAGCATTTCGCTAACCTTCGGATGTTAATAAATGCAACCTTGTGTTTCGGTCTTGAATGCACTATTTCGGGGTACTAAAGTTGCGCAGCATCCATTCTACTCCGTTGGACCCAAAATGATGTTTGGGAGTGTTTCAAAGCATTTCGCTAACCTTCAGCACGTAAAAATATGAAACTTGTGTTTCGGGCATGAATGTACTATTTCGGGGTACCAAACTTGCCAAGCATCCATTCTACTCCATTGGAACCAAAATGATGTTTGGGAGTGTTTCTGAGCATTTCTCTAACATTCGGCACGTAAAAAAATGCAAACTTGTGTTTCGGTCCTGAATGCACTATTTCGGGGTACCAAAGTTGTGAAGCATCCATTCTACTCCATTGGAACCAAAATGATGTTTGGGAGTGTTTCTGAGCATTTCTCTAACATTCGGCACGTAAAAAGATGCAAACTTGTTTTTCGGTCCTGAATGTACTATTTCGGGGTACCAAACTTGCCAAGCATCCATTCTACTCCATTGGAACCAAAATGATGTTTGGGAGTGTTTCTAAGCATTTCTCTAACATTCGACACGTAAAAAGATGCAAACTTGTGTTTCGGTCCTGAATGCACTATTTCGGGGTACCAAAGTTGTGAAGCATCCATTCTAGTCCATTGGAACCAAAATGATGTTTGGGAGTGTTTCTGAGCATTTCTCTAACATTCGGCACATAAAAAGATGCAAACTTGTGTTTCGGTCCTGAATGCACTATTTCGGGGTACCAAAGTTGTGAAGCATCCATTCTAGTCCATTGGAACCAAAATTATGTTTGGGAGTGTTTCTGAGCATTTCTCTAACATTCGGCACGTAAAAAGATGCAAACTTGTTTTTCGGTCCTGAATGTACTATTTCGGGGTACCAAACTTGCCAAGCATCCATTCTACTCCATTGGAACCAAAATGATGTTTGGGAGTGTTTCAGAGCATTTCTCTAACACTCGGCACGTAAAAAGATGATAAACTTGTGTTTCGTGCCCAAATGCACTATTTCGGGGTACCAAAGTTGTGAAGCATCCATTCTACTCCATTGGAACCAAAATGATGTTGGGGAGTGTTTCAGAGCATTTTGCTAACCTTCGGCACGTAAAAAGATGCAAACTTGTGTTTCGGTCCTGAATGCACTATTTCGGGGTACCAAAGTTGTGAAGCATCCATTCTACTCCATTGGAACCAAAATGATGTTTGGGAGTGTTTCTGAGCATCTCTCTAACATTCGGCACGTAAAAAGATGCAAACTTGTTTTTCGGTCGTGAATGCAGTATTTCGGGGTACCAAAGTTGTGAAGCATCCATTCTACTCCATTGGAACCAAAATGATGTTTGGGAGTGCTTCAGAGCATTTCTCTAACCTCCGGCACGTAAAAAGATGCAAACTTGTTTTTCGGTCCTGAATGCAGTATTTCGGGGTACCAAAGTTGTGAAGCATCCGTTCTACTCCATTGGAACCAAAATGATGTTTCGTAGTGTTTTAGAGCATTTCGCTAACCTTCGGATGTTAATAAATGCAACCTTGTGTTTCGGTCTTGAATGCACTATTTCGGGGTACTAAAGTTGCGCAGCATCCATTCTACTCCGTTGGACCCAAAATGATGTTTGGGAGTGTTTCAAAGCATTTCGCTAACCTTCAGCACGTAAAAATATGAAACTTGTGTTTCGGGCATGAATGTACTATTTCGGGGTACCAAACTTGCCAAGCATCCATTCTACTCCATTGGAACCAAAATGATGTTTGGGAGTGTTTCTGAGCATTTCTCTAACATTCGGCACGTAAAAAAATGCAAACTTGTGTTTCGGTCCTGAATGCACTATTTCGGGGTACCAAAGTTGTGAAGCATCCATTCTACTCCATTGGAACCAAAATGATGTTTGGGAGTGTTTCTGAGCATTTCTCTAACATTCGGCACGTAAAAAGATGCAAACTTGTTTTTCGGTCCTGAATGTACTATTTCGGGGTACCAAACTTGCCAAGCATCCATTCTACTCCATTGGAACCAAAATGATGTTTGGGAGTGTTTCTGAGCATTTCTCTAACATTCGACACGTAAAAAGATGCAAACTTGTGTTTCGGTCCTGAATGCACTATTTCAGAGTACCAAAGTTGTGAAGCATCCATTCTAGTCCATTGGAACCAAAATGATGTTTGGGAGTGTTTCTGAGCATTTCTCTAACATTCGGCACGTAAAAAGATGCAAACTTGTGTTTCGGTCCTGAATGCACTATTTTGGGGTACCAAAGTTGTGAAGCATCCATTCTAGTCCATTGGAACCAAAATTATGTTTGGGAGTGTTTCTGAGCATTTCTCTAACATTCGACACGTAAAAAGATGCAAACTTGTGTTTCGGTCCTGAATGAACTATTTCGGGGTACCAATGTTGTGAAGCATCCATTCTAGTCCATTGGAACCAAAATGATGTTTGGGAGTGTTTCTGAGCATTTCTCTAACATTCGGCACGTAAAAAGATGCAAACTTGTTTTTCGGTCCTGAATGTACTATTTCGGGGTACCAAACTTGCCAAGCATCCATTCTACTCCATTGGAACCAAAATGATGTTTGGGAGTGTTTCAGAGCATTTCTCTAACACTCGGCACGTAAAAAGATGATAAACTATTGTTTCGTGCCCAAATGCACTATTTCGGGGTACCAAAGTTGTGAAGCATCCATTCTACTCCATTGGAACCAAAATGATGTTGGGGAGTGTTTCAGAGCATTTCGCTAACCTTCGGCACGTAAAAAGATGCAAACTTGTGTTTCGGTCCTGAATGCACTATTTCGGGGTACCAAAGTTGTGAAGCATCCATTCTACTCCATTGGAACCAAAATGATGTTTGGGAGTGTTTCTGAGCATCTCTCTAACATTCGGCACGTAAAAAGATGCAAACTTGTTTTTCGGTCGTGAATGCAGTATTTCGGGGTACCAAAGTTGTGAAGCATCCATTCTACTCCATTGGAACCAAAATGATGTTTGGGAGTGCTTCAGAGCATTTCTCTAACCTCCGGCACGTAAAAAGATGCAAACTTGTTTTTCGGTCCTGAATGCAGTATTTCGGGGTACCAAAGTTGTGAAGCATCCATTCTACTCCATTGGAACCAAAATGATGTTTCGTGGTGTTTTAGAGCATTTCGCTAACCTTCGGCATGTTAATAAATGCAACCTTGTGTTTCGGTCTTGAATGCACTATTTCGGGGTACCAAAGTTGCGCAGCATCCATTCTACTCCGTTGGACCCAAAATGATGTTTGGGAGTGTTTCTGAGCATCTCTCTAACATTCGGCACGTAAAAAGATGCAAACTTGTTTTTCGGTCGTGAATGCAGTATTTCGGGGTACCAAAGTTGTGAAGCATCTATTCTACTCCATTGTAACCAAAATGATGTTTGGGAGTGTTTAGAGCATTTTTCTAACATTCGGCACGTAAAAAGATGATAAACTTGTGTTTCGGGCCCGAATGCAGTATTTCGGGGTACCAAAGTTGTGAAGCATCCATTCTACTCCATTGGAACCAAAATGATGTTTCGTTGTGTTTTAGAGCATTTCGCTAACCTTCGGCATGTAAATAAATGAAACCTTGTGTTTCGGTCTTGAATGCACTATTTCGGGGTACCAAAGTTGCGCAGCATCCATTCTACTCCGTTGGACCCAAAATGATGTTTGGGAGTGTTTCAAAGCATTTCGCTAACCTTCAGCACTTAAAAATATGAAACTTGTGTTTCGGTCCTGAATGTACTATTTCGGGGTACCAAACTTGCCAAGCATCCATTCTACTCCAATGGAACCAAAATGATGTTTGGGAGTGCTTCAGAGCATTTCTCTAACCTCCGGCACGTAAAAAGATGCAAACTTGTTTTTCGGTCCTGAATGCAGTATTTCGGGGTACCAAAGTTGTGAAGCATCCATTCTACTCCATTGGAACCAAAATGATGTTTCATAGTGTTTTAGAGCATTTCGCTAACCTTCGGCATGTTAATAAATGCAACCTTGTGTTTCGGTCTTGAATGCACTATTTCGGGGTACCAAAGTTGCGTAGCATCCATTCTACTCCGTTGGACCCAAAATGATGTTTGGGAGTGTTTCTGAGCATCTCTCTAACATTCGGCACGTAAAAAGACGCAAACTTGTTTTTCGGTCGTGAATGCAGTATTTCGGGGTACCAAAGTTGTGAAGCATCTATTCTACTCCATTGTAACCAAAATGATGTTTGGGAGTGTTTAGAGCATTTTTCTAACATTCGGCACGTAAAAAGATGATAAACTTGTGTTTTGGGCCCGAATGCAGTATTTCGGGGTACCAAAGTTGTGAAGCATCCATTCTACTCCATTGGAACCAAAATGATGTTTCGTAGTGTTTTAGAGCATTTCGCTAACCTTCGGCATGTAAATAAATGAAACCTTGTGTTTCGGTCTTGAATGCACTATTTCGGGGTACCAAAGTTGCGCAGCATCCATTCTACTCCGTTGGACCCAAAATGATGTTTGGGAGTGTTTCAAAGCATTTCGCTAACCTTCAGCACTTAAAAATATGAAACTTGTGTTTCGGTCCTGAATGTACTATTTCGGGGTACCAAACTTGCCAAGCATCCATTCTACTCCATTGGAACCAAAATGATGTTTGGGAGTGTTTCTGAGCATTTCTCTAACATTCGACACGTAAAAAGATGCAAACTTGTGTTTCGGTCCTGAATGCACTATTTCGGGGTACCAAAGTTGTGAAGCATCCATTCTAGTCCATTGGAACCAAAATGATGTTTGGGAGTGTTTCTGAGCATTTCTCTAACATTCGGCACGTAAAAAGATGCAAACTTGTTTTTTGGTCCTGAATGTACTATTTCGGGGTACCAAACTTGCCAAGCATCCATTCTACTCCATTGGAACCAAAATGATGTTTGGGAGTGTTTCAGAGCATTTCTCTAACACTCGGCACGTAAAAAGATGATAAACTTGTGTTTCGTGCCCAAATGCACTATTTCGGGGTACCAAAGTTGTGAAGCATCCATTCTACTCCATTGGAACCAAAATGATGTTGGGGAGTGTTTCAGAGCATTTCGCTAACCTTCGGCACGTAAAAAGATGCTAACTTGTGTTTCGGTCCTGAATGCACTATTTCGGGGTACCAAAGTTGTGAAGCATCCATTCTACTCCATTGGAACCAAAATGATGTTTGGGAGTGTTTCTGAGCATCTCTCTAACATTCGGCACGTAAAAAGATGCAAACTTGTTTTTCGGTTGTGAATGCAGTATTTCGGGGTACCAAAGTTGTGAAGCATCCATTCTACGCCATTGGAACCAAAATGATGTTTGGGAGTGCTTCAGAGCATTTCTCTAACCTCCGGCACGTAAAAAGATGCAAACTTGTTTTTCGGTCCTGAATGCAGTATTTCGGGGTACCAAAGTTGTGAAGCATCCATTCTACTCCATTGGAACCAAAATGATGTTTCGTAGTGTTTTAGAGCATTTCGCTAACCTTCGGATGTTAATAAATGCAACCTTGTGTTTCGGTCTTGAATGCACTATTTCGGGGTACCAAAGTTGTGAAGCATCCATTCTACTCCATTGGAACCAAAATGATGTTTGGGAGTGTTTCTGAGCATATCTCTAACATTCGGCATGTAAAAAGATGCAAACTTGTTTTTCGGTCGTGAATGCAGTATTTCGGGGTACCAAAGTTGTGAAGCATCCATTCTACTCCATTGGAACCAAAATGATGTTTGGGAGTGCTTCAGAGCATTTCTCTAACCTCCGGCACGTAAAAAGATGCAAACTTGTTTTTCGGTCCTGAATGCAGTATTTCGGGGTACCAAAGTTGTGAAGCATCCATTCTACTCCATTGGAACCAAAATGATGTTTGGGAGTGTTTCTGAGCATTTCTCTAACATTCGGCACGTAAAAAGATGCAAACTTGTTTTTCGGTCCTGAATGTACTATTTCGGGGTACCAAACTTGCCAAGCATCCATTCTACTCCATTGGAACCAAAATGATGTTTGGGAGTGTTTCATAGCATTTCTCTAACACTCGACACGTAAAAAGATGATAAACTTGTGTTTCGTGCCCAAATGCACTATTTCGGGGTACCAAAGTTGTGAAGCATCCATTCTACTCCATTGGAACCAAAATGATGTTTGGGAGTGTTTCTGAGCATCTCTCTAACATTCGGCACGTAAAAAGATGCAAACTTGTTTTTCGGTCGTGACTGCAGTATTTCGGGGTACCAAAGTTGTGAAGCATCCATTCTACTCCATTGGAACCAAAATGATGTTTGGGAGTGCTTCAGAGCATTTCTCTAACCTCCGGCACGTAAAAAGATGCAAACTTGTTTTTCGGTCCTGAATGCAGTATTTCGGGGTACCAAAGTTGTGAAGCATCCATTCTACTCCATTGGAACCAAAATGATGTTTCGTAGTGTTTTAGAGCATTTCGCTAACCTTCGGATGTTAATAAATGCAACCTTGTGTGTTCGGTCTTGAATGCACTATTTCGGGGTACTAAAGTTGCGCAGCATCCATTCTACTCCGTTGGACCCAAAATGATGTTTGGGAGTGTTTCAAAGCATTTCGCTAACCTTCAGCACGTAAAAATATGAAACTTGTGTTTCGGGCATGAATGTACTATTTCGGGGTACCAAACTTGCCAAGCATCCATTGTACTCCATTGGAACCAAAATGATGTTTGGGAGTGTTTCTGAGCATTTCTCTAACGTTCGGCACGTAAAAAAATGCAAACTTGTGTTTCGGTCCTGAATGCACTATTTCGGGGTACCAAAGTTGTGAAGCATCCATTCTACTCCATTGGAACCAAAATGATGTTTGGGAGTGTTTCTGAGCATTTCTCTAACATTCGGCACGTAAAAAGATGCAAACTTGTTTTTCGGTCCTGAATGTACTATTTCGGGGTACCAAACTTGCCAAGCATCCATTCTACTCCATTGGAACCAAAATGATGTTTGGGAGTGTTTCTGAGCATTTCTCTAACATTCGACACGTAAAAAGATGCAAACTTGTGTTTCGGTCCTGAATGCACTATTTCGGGGTACCAAAGTTGTAAAGCATCCATTCTAGTCCATTGGAACCAAAATGATGTTTGGGAGTGTTTCTGAGCATTTCTCTAACATTCGGCACGTAAAAAGATGCAAACTTGTGTTTCGGTCCTGAATGCACTATTTCGGGGTACCAAAGTTGTGAAGCATCCATTCTAGTCCATTGGAACCAAAATTATGTTTGGGAGTGTTTCTGAGCATTTCTCTAACATTCGGCACGTAAAAAGATGCAAACTTGTTTTTCGGTCCTGAATGTACTATTTCGGGGTACCAAACTTGCCAAGCATCCATTCTACTCCATTGGAACCAAAATGATGTTTGGGAGTGTTTCAGAGCATTTCTCTAACACTCGGCACGTAAAAAGATGATAAACTTGTGTTTCGTGCCCAAATGCACTATTTCGGGGTACCAAAGTTGTGAAGCATCCATTCTACTCCATTGGAACCAAAATGATGTTGGGGAGTGTTTCAGAGCATTTCGCTAACCTTCGGCACGTAAAAAGATGCAAACTTGTGTTTCGGTCCTGAATGCACTATTTCGGGGTACCAAAGTTGTGAAGCATCCATTCTACTCCATTGGAACCAAAATGATGTTTGGGAGTGTTTCTGAGCATCTCTCTAACATTCGGCACGTAAAAAGATGCAAACTTGTTTTTCGGTCGTGAATGTAGTATTTCGGGGTACCAAAGCTGTGAAGCATCCATTCTACTCCATTGGAACCAAAATGATGTTTGGGAGTGCTTCAGAGCATTCCTCTAACCTCCGGCACGTAAAAAGATGCAAATTTGTTTTTCGGTCCTGAATGCAGTATTTCGGGGTACCAAAGTTGTGAAGCATCCATTCTACTCCATTGGAACCAAAATGATGTTTCGTAGTGTTTTAGAGCATTTCGCTAACCTTCGGCAAGTTAATAAATGCAACCTTGTGTTTCGGTCTTGAATGCACTATTTCGGGGTACCAAAGTTGCGCAGCATCCATTCTACTCCGTTGGACCCAAAATGATGTTTGGGAGTGTTTCTGAGCATCTCTCTAACATTCGGCACGTAAAAAGATGCAAACTTGTTTTTCGGTCGTGAATGCAGTATTTCGGGGTACCAAAGTTGTGAAGCATCTATTCTACTCCATTGTAACCAAAATGATGTTTGCGAGTGTTTAGAGCATTTTTCTAACATTCGGCACGTAAAAAGATGATAAACTTGTGTTTCGGGCCCGAATGCAGTATTTCGGGGTACCAAAGTTGTGAAGCATCCATTCTACTCCATTGGAACCAAAATGATGTTTCGTAGTGTTTTAGAGCATTTCGCTAACCTTCGGCATGTAAATAAATGAAACCTTGTGTTTCGGTCTTGAATGCACTATTTCGGGGTACCAAAGTTGCGCAGCATCCATTCTACTCCGTTGGACCCAAAATGATGTTTGGGAGTGTTTCAAAGCATTTTGCTAACCTTCAGCACTTAAAAATATGAAACTTGTGTTTCGGTCCTGAATGTACTATTTCGGGGTACCAAACTTGCCAAGCATCCATTCTACTCCATTGGAACCAAAATGATGTTTGGGAGTACTTCAGAGCAATTCTCTAACCTCCGGCACGTAAAAAGATGCAAACTTGTTTTTCGGTCCTGAATGCAGTATTTCGGGGTACCAAAGTTGTGAAGCATCCATTCTACTCCATTGGAACCAAAATGATGTTTCGTAGTGTTTTAGAGCATTTCGCTAACCTTCGGCATGTTAATAAATGCAACCTTGTGTTTCGGTCTTGAATGCACTATTTCGGGGTACCAAAGTTGCGTAGCATCCATTCTACTCCGTTGGACCCAAAATGATGTTTGGGAGTGTTTCTGAGCATCTCTCTAACATTCGGCACGTAAAAAGATGCAAACTTGTTTTTCGGTCGTGAATGCAGTATTTCGGGGTACCAAAGTTGTGAAGCATCTATTCTACTCCATTGTAACCAAAATGATGTTTGGGAGTGTCTAGAGCATTTTTCTAACATTCGGCACGTAAAAAGATGATAAACTTGTGTTTCGGGCCCGAATGCAGTATTTCGGGGTACCAAAGTTGTGAAGCATCCATTCTACTCCATTGGAACCAAAATGATGTTTCGTAGTGTTTTAGAGCATTTCGCTAACCTTCGGCATGTAAATAAATGAAACCTTGTGTTTCGGTCTTGAATGCACTATTTCGGGGTACCAAAGTTGCGCAGCATCCATTCTACTCCGTTGGACCCAAAATGATGTTTGGGAGTGTTTCAAAGCATTTCGCTAACCTTCAGCACTTAAAAATATGAAACTTGTGTTTCGGTCCTGAATGTACTATTTCGGGGTACCAAACTTGCCAAGCATCCATTCTACTCCATTGGAACCAAAATGATGTTTGGGAGTGTTTCTGAGCATTTCTCTAACATTCGACACGTAAAAAGATGCAAACTTGTGTTTCGGTCCTGAATGCACTATTTCGGGGTACCAAAGTTGTGAAGCATCCATTCTAGTCCATTGGAACCAAAATGATGTTTTGGAGTGTTTCTGAGCATTTCTCTAACATTCGGCACGTAAAAAGATGCAAACTTGTTTTTCGGTCCTGAATGTACTATTTCGGGGTACCAAACTTGCCAAGCATCCATTCTACTCCATTGGAACCAAAATGATGTTTGGGAGTGTTTCAGAGCATTTCTCTAACACTCGGCACGTAAAAAGATGATAAACTTGTGTTTCGTGCCCAAATGCACTATTTCGGGGTACCAAAGTTGTGAAGCATCCATTCTACTCCATTGGAACCAAAATGATGTTGGGGAGTGTTTCAGAGCATTTCGCTAACCTTCGGCACGTAAAAAGATGCAAACTTGTGTTTCGGTCCTGAATGCACTATTTCGGGGTACCAAAGTTGTGAAGCATCCATTCTACTCCATTGGAACCAAAATGATGTTTGGGAGTGTTTCTGAGCATCTCTCTAACATTCGGCACGTAAAAAGATGCAAACTTGTTTTTCGGTCGTGAATGCAATATTTCGGGGTACCAAAGTTGTGAAGCATCCATTCTACTCCATTGGAACCAAAATGATGTTTGGGAGTGCTTCAGAGCATTTCTCTAACCACCGGCACGTAAAAAGATGCAAACTTGTTTTTCGGTCCTGAATGCAGTATTTCGGGGTACCAAAGTTGTGAAGCATCCATTCTACTCCATTGGAACCAAATTGATGTTTCGTAGTGTTTTAGAGCATTTCGCTAACCTTCGGATGTTAATAAATGCAACCTTGTGTTTCGGTCTTGAATGCACTATTTCGGGGTACCAAAGTTGTGAAGCATCCATTCTACTCCATTGGAACCAAAATGATGTTTGGGAGTGTTTCTGAGCATCTCTCTAACATTCGGCACGTAAAAAGATGCAAACTTGTTTTTCGGTCGTGAATGCAGTATTTCGGGGTACCAAAGTTGTGAAGCATCCATTCTACTCCATTGGAACCAAAATGATGTTTGGGAGTGCTTCAGAGCATTTCTCTAACCTCCGGCACGTAAAAAGATGCAAACTTGTTTTTCGGTCCTGAATGCAGTATTTCGGGGTACCAAAGTTATGAAGCATCCATTCTACTCCATTGGAACCAAAATGATGTTTGGGAGTGTTTCTGAGCATTTCTCTAACATTCGGCACGTAAAAAGATGCAAACTTGTTTTTCGGTCCTGAATGTACAATTTCGGGGTACCAAACTTGCCAAGCATCCATTCTACTCCATTGGAACCAAAATGATGTTTGGGAGTGTTTCAGAGCATTTCTCTAACACTCGACACGTAAAAAGATGATAAACTTGTGTTTCGTGCCCAAATGCACTATTTCGGGGTACCAAAGTTGTGAAGCATCCATTCTACACCATTGGAACCAAAATGATGTTGGGGAGTGTTTCAGAGCATTTCGCTAACCTTCGGCACGTAAAAAGATGCAAACTTGTGTTTCGGTCCTGAATGCACCATTTCGGGGTACCAAAGTTGTGAAGCATCCATTCTACTCCATTGGAACCAAAATGATGTTTGGGAGTGTTTCTGAGCATCTCTCTAACATTCGGCACGTAAAAATGCAAATTTGTTTTTCGGTCGTGAATGCAGTATTTCGGGGTACCAAAGTTGTGAAGCATCCATTCTACTCCATTGGAACCAAAATGATGTTTGGGAGTGCTTCAGAGCATTTCTCTAACCTCCGGCACGTAAAAAGATGCAAACTTGTTTTTCGGTCCTTAATGCAGTATTTCGGGGTACCAAAGTTGTGAAGCATCGATTCTATTGGAACCAAAATGATGTTTCGTAGTGTTTTAGAGCATTTCGCTAACCTTCGGCATGTTAATAAATACAACCTTGTGTTTCGGTCTTGAATGCACTATTTCGGGGTACCAAAGTTGCGCAGCATCCATTCTACTCCGTTGGACCCAAAATGATGTTTGGGAGTGTTTCAAAGCATTTCGCTAACCTTCAGCACGTAAAAATATGAAATTTGTGTTTCGGGCCTGAATGTACTATTTCGGGGTACCAAACTTGCCAAGCATCCATTCTACTCCATTGGAACCAAAATGATGTTTGGGAGTGTTTCTGAGCATTTCTCTAACATTCGGCACGTAAAAAGATGCAAACTTGTGTTTCGGTCCTGAATGCACTATTTCGGGGTAGCAAAGTTGTGAAGCATCCATTCTACTCCATTGGAACCAAAATGATGTTTGGGAGTGTTTCTGAGCATTTCTCTAACATTCGGCACGTAAAAAGATGCAAAATTGTTTTTCGGTCCTGAATGTACTATTTCGGGGTACCAAACTTGCCAAGCATCCATTCTACTCCATTGGAACCAAAATGATGTTTGGGAGTGTTTCAGAGCATTTCTCTAACACTCGGCACGTAAAAAGATGATAAACTTGTGTTTCGTGCCCAAATGCACTATTTCGGGGTACCGAAGTTGTGAAGCATCCATTCTACTCCATTGGAACCAAAATGATGTTGGGGAGTGTTTCAGAGCATTTCGCTAACCTTCGGCACGTAAAAAGATGCAAACTTGTGTTTCGGTCCTGAATGCACTATTTCGGGGTACCAAAGTTGTGAAGCATCCATTCTACTCCATTGGAACCAAAATGATGTTTGGGAGTGTTTCTGAGCATCTCTCTAACATTCGGCACGTAAAAAGATGCAAACTTGTTTTTCGGTCGTGAATGCAGTATTTCGGGGTACCAAAGTTGTGAAGCATCCATTCTACTCCATTGGAACCAAAATGATGTTTGGGAGTGCTTCAGAGCATTTCTCTAACCTCCGGCACGTAAAAAGATGCAAACTTGTTTTTCGGGCCCGAATGCAGTATTTCGGGGTACCAAAGTTGTGAAGCATCCATTCTACTCCATTGGAACCAAAATGATGTTTCGTAGTGTTTTAGAGCATTTCGCTAACCTTCGGCATGTTAATAAATGCAACCTTGTGTTTCGGTCTTGAATGCACTATTTCGGGGCACTAAAGTTGCGCAGCATCCATTCTACTCCGTTGGACCCAAAATGATGTTTGGGAGTGTTTCAAAGCATTTCGCTAACCTTCAGCACGTAAAAATATGAAACTTGTGTTTCGGGCCTGAATGTACTATTTCGGGGTACCAAACTTGCCAAGCATCCATTCTACTCCATTGGAACCAAAATGATGTTTGGGAGTGTTTCTGAGCATTTCTCTAACATTCGGCACGTAAAAAGATGCAAACTTGTGTTTCGGTCCTGAATGCACTATTTCGGGGTACCAAAGTTGTGAAGCATCCATTCTACTCCATTGGAACCAAAATGATGTTTGGGAGTGTTTCTGAGCATTTCTCTAACATTCGGCACGTAAAAAGATGCAAACTTGTTTTTCGGTCCTGAATGTACTATTTCGGGGTACCAAACTTGCCAAGCATCCATTCTACTCCATTGGAACCAAAATGATGTTTGGGAGTGTTTCAGAGCATTTCTCTAACACTCGACACGTAAAAAGATGATAAACTTGTGTTTCGTGCCCAAATGCACTATTTCGGGGTACCAAAGTTGTGAAGCATCCATTCTACACCATTGGAACCAAAATTATGTTGGGGAGTGTTTCAGAGCATTTCGCTAACCTTCGGCACGTAAAAAGATGCAAACTTGTGTTTCGGTCCTGAATGCACCATTTCGGGGTACCAAAGTTGTGAAGCATCCATTCTACTCCATTGGAACCAAAATGATGTTTGGGAGTGTTTCTGAGCATCTCTCTAACATTCGGCACGTAAAAATGCAAACTTGTTTTTCGGTCGTGAATGCAGTATTTCGGGGTACCAAAGTTGTGAAGCATCCATTCTACTCCATTGGAACCAAAATGATGTTTGGGAGTGCTTCAGAGCATTTCTCTAACCTCCGGCACGTAAAAAGATGCAAACTTGTTTTTCGGTCCTGAATGCAGTATTTCGGGGTACCAAAGTTGTGAAGCATCGATTCTATTGGAACCAAAATGATGTTTCGTAGTGTTTTAGAGCATTTCGCTAACCTTCGGCATGTTAATAAATACAACCTTGTGTTTCGGTCTTGAATGCACTATTTCGGGGTACCAAAGTTGCGCAGCATCCATTCTACTCCGTTGGACCCAAAATGATGTTTGGGAGTGTTTCAAAGCATTTCGCTAACCTTCAGCATGTAAAAATATGAAATTTGTGTTTCGGGCCTGAATGTACTATTTCGGGGTACCAAACTTGCCAAGCATCCATTCTACTCCATTGGAACCAAAATGATGTTTGGGAGTGTTTCTGAGCATTTCTCTAACATTCGGCACGTAAAAAGATACAAACTTGTGTTTCGGTCCTGAATGCACTATTTCGGGGTACCAAAGTTGTGAAGCATCCATTCTACTCCATTGGAACCAAAATGATGTTTGGAGTGTTTCTGAGCATTTCTCTAACATTCGGCACGTAAAAAGATGCAAACTTGTTTTTCGGTCCTGAATGTACTATTTCGGGGTACCAAACTTGCCAAGCATCCATTCTACTCCATTAGAACCAAAATGATGTTTGGGAGTGTTTCAGAGCATTTCTCTAACACTCGGCACGTAAAAAGATGATAAACTTGTGTTTCGTGCCCAAATGCACTATTTCGGTGTACCAAAGTTGTGAAGCATCCATTCTACTCCATTGGAACCAAAATGATGTTGGGGAGTGTTTCTGAGCATTTCGCTAACCTTCGGCACGTAAAAAGATGCAAACTTGTGTTTCGGTCCTGAATGCACTATTTCGGGGTACCAAAGTTGTGAAGCATCCATTCTACTCCATTGGAACCAAAATGATGTTTGGGAGTGTTTCTGAGCATCTCTCTAACATTCGGCACGTAAAAAGATGCAAACTTGTTTTTCGGTCGTGAATGCAGTATTTCGGGGTACCAAAGTTGTGAAGCATCCATTCTACTCCATTGGAACCAAAATGATGTTTGGGAGTGTTTCTGAGCATCTCTCTAACATTCGGCACGTAAAAATGCAAACTTGTTTTTCGGTCGTGAATGCAGTATTTCGGGGTACCAAAGTTGTGAAGCATCCATTCTACTCCATTGGAACCAAAATGATGTTTGGGAGTGCTTCAGAGCATTTCTCTAACCTCCGGCACGTAAAAAGATGCAAACTTGTTTTTCGGTCCTGAATGCAGTATTTCGGGGTACCAAAGTTGTGAAGCATCGATTCTATTGGAACCAAAATGATGTTTCGTAGTGTTTTAGAGCATTTCGCTAACCTTCGGCATGTTAATAAATACAACCTTGTGTTTCGGTCTTGAATGCACTATTTCGGGGTACCAAAGTTGCGCAGCATCCATTCTACTCCGTTGGACCCAAAATGATGTTTGGGAGTGTTTCAAAGCATTTCGCTAACCTTCAGCACGTAAAAATATGAAATTTGTGTTTCGGGCCTGAATGTACTATTTCGGGGTACCAAACTTGCCAAGCATCCATTCTACTCCATTGGAACCAAAATGATGTTTGGGAGTGTTTCTGAGCATTTCTCTAACATTCGGCACGTAAAAAGATACAAACTTGTGTTTCGGTCCTGAATGCACTATTTCGGGGTACCAAAGTTGTGAAGCATCCATTCTACTCCATTGGAACCAAAATGATGTTTGGAGTGTTTCTGAGCATTTCTCTAACATTCGGCACGTAAAAAGATGCAAACTTGTTTTTCGGTCCTGAATGTACTATTTCGGGGTACCAAACTTGCCAAGCATCCATTCTACTCCATTGGAACCAAAATGATGTTTGGGAGTGTTTCAGAGCATTTCTCTAACACTCGGCACGTAAAAAGATGATAAACTTGTGTTTCGTGCCCAAATGCACTATTTCGGGGTACCAAAGTTGTGAAGCATCCATTCTACTCCATTGGAACCAAAATGATGTTGGGGAGTGTTTCAGAGCATTTCGCTAACCTTCGGCACGTAAAAAGATGCAAACTTGTGTTTCGGTCCTGAATGCACTATTTCGGGGTACCAAAGTTGTGAAGCATCCATTCTACTCCATTGGAACCAAAATGATGTTTGGGAGTGTTTCTGAGCATCTCTCTAACATTCGGCACGTAAAAAGATGCAAACTTGTTTTTCGGTCGTGAATGCAGTATTTCGGGGTACCAAAGTTGTGAAGCATCCATTCTACTCCATTGGAACCAAAATGATGTTTGGGAGTGCTTCAGAGCATTTCTCTAACCTCCGGCACGTAAAAACATGCAAACTTGTTTTTCGGGCCCGAATGCAGTATTTCGGGGTACCAAAGATGTGAAGCATCCATTCTACTCCATTGGAACCAAAATGATGTTTCGTAGTGTTTTAGAGCATTTCGCTAACCTTCGGCATGTTAATAAATGCAACCTTGTGTTTCGGTCTTGAATGCACTATTTCGGGGTACTAAAGTTGCGCAGCATCCATTCTACTCCGTTGGACCCAAAATGATGTTTGGGAGTGTTTCAAAGCATTTCGCTAACCTTCAGCACGTAAAAATATGAAACTTGTGTTTCGGGCCTGAATTTACTATTTCGGGGTACCAAGCTTGCCAAGCATCCATTCTACTCCATTGGAACCAAAATGATGTTTCGGAGTGTTTCTGAGCATTTCTCTAACATTCGGCACGTAAAAAGATGCAAACTTGTGTTTCGGTCCTGAATGCACTATTTCGGGGTACCAAAGTTGTGAAGCATCCATTCTACTCCATTGGAACCAAAATGATGTTTGGGAGTGTTTCTGAGCATTTCTGTGACATTCGGCACGTAAAAAGATGCAAACTTGTTTTTCGGTCCTGAATGTACTATTTCGGGGTACCAAACTTGCCAAGCATCCATTCTACTCCATTGGAACCAAAATGATGTTCGGGAGTGTTTCAGAGCATTTCTCTAACACTCGACACGTAAAAAGATGATAAACTTGTGTTTCGTGCCCAAATGCACTATTTCGGGGTACCAAAGTTGTGAAGCATCCATTCTACACCATTGGAACCAAAATGATGTTGGGGAGTGTTTCAGAGCATTTCGCTAACCTTCGGCACGTAAAAAGATGCAAACTTGTGTTTCGGTCCTGAATGCACTATTTCGGGGTACCAAAGTTGTGAAGCATCCATTCTACTCCATTGGATCCAAAATGATGTTTGGGAGTGTTTCTGAGCATCTCTCTAACATTCAGCACGTAAAAAGATGCAAACTTGTTTTTCGGTCGTGAATGCAGTATTTCGGGGTACCAAAGTTGTGAAGCATCCATTCTACTCCATTGGAACCAAAATGATGTTTGGGAGTGCTTCAGAGCATTTCTCTAACCTCCGGCACGTAAAAAGATGCAAACTTGTTTTTCGGGCCCGAATGCAGTATTTCGGGGTACCAAATTGTGAAGCATCCATTCTACTCCATTGGAACCAAAATGATGTTTCGTAGTGTTTTAGAGCATTTCGCTAACCTTCGGCATGTTAATAAATGCAACCTTGTGTTTCGGTCTTGAATGCACTATTTCGGGGTACTAAAGTTGCGCAGCATCCATTCTACTCCGTTGGACCCAAAATGATGTTTGGGAGTGTTTAGAGCATTTTTCTAACATTCGGCACGTAAAAAGATGATAAACTTGTGTTTCGGGCCCGAATGCAGTATTTCGGGGTACCAAAGTTGTGAAGCATCCATTCTACTCCATTGGAACCAGAATGATGTTTCGTAGTGTTTTAGAGCATTTCGCTATCCTTCGGCATGTTAATAAATGCAACCTTGAGTTTCGGTCTTGAATGCTATATTTCGGGGTACTAAAGTTGCGCAGCATCCATTCTACTCCGTTGGACCCAAAATGATGTTTGGGAGTGTTTCAAAGCATTTCGCTAACCTTCAGCACGTAAAAATATGAAACTTGTGTTTCGGGCCTGAATGTACTATTTCGGGGTACCAAACTTGCCAAGCATCCATTCTACTCCATTGGAACCAAAATGATGTTTGGGAGTGTTTCTGAGCATTTCTCTAACATTCGGCACGTAAAAAGATGCAAACTTGTGTTTCGGTCCTGAATGCACTATTTCGGGGTACCAAAGTTGTGAAGCATCCATTCTACTCCATTGGAACCAAAATGATGTTTGGGAGTGTTTCTGAGCATTTCTCTAACATTCGGCACGTAAAAAGATGCAAACTTGTTTTTCGGTCCTGAATGTACTATTTCGGGGTACCAAACTTGCCAAGCATCCATTCTACTCCATTGGAACCAAAATGATGTTTGGGAGTGTTTCAGAGCATTTCTCTAATACTCGACACGTAAAAAGATGATAAACTTGTGTTTCGTGCCCAAATGCACTATTTCGGGGTACCAAAGTTGTGAAGCATCCATTCTACACCATTGGAACCAAAATGATGTTGGGGAGTGTTTCAGAGCATTTCGCAAACCTTCAGCATGTAAAAAGATGCAAACTTGTGTTTCGGTCCTGAATGCACCATTTCGGGGTACCAAAGTTGTGAAGCATCCATTCTACTCCATTGGAACCAAAATGATGTTTGGGAGTGTTTCTGAGCATCTCTCTAACATTCGGCACGTAAAAACGCAAACTTGTTTTTCGGTCGTGAATGCAGTATTTCGGGGTACCAAAGTTGTGAAGCATCCATTCTACTCCATTGGAACCAAAATGATGTTTGGGAGTGCTTCAGAGCATTTCTCTAACCTCCGGCACGTAAAAAGATGCAAACTTGTTTTTCGGTCCTGAATGCAGTATTTCGGGGTACCAAAGTTGTGAAGCATCGATTCTATTGGAACCAAAATGATGTTTCGTAGTGTTTTAGAGCATTTCGCTAACCTTCGGCATGTTAATAAATACAACCTTGTGTTTCGGTCTTAAATGCACTATTTCGGGGTACCAAAGTTGCGCAGCATCCATTCTACTCCGTTGGACCCAAAATGATGTTTGGGAGTGTTTCAAAGCATTTCGCTCACCTTCAGCACGTAAAAATATGAAATTTGTGTTTCGGGCCTGAATGTACTATTTCGGGGTACCAAACTTGCCAAGCATCCATTCTACTCCATTGGAACCAAAATGATGTTTGGGAGTGTTTCTGAGCATTTCTCTAACATTCGGCACGTAAAAAGATGCAAACTTTTGTTTCGGTCCTGAATGCACTATTTCGGGGTACCAAAGTTGTGAAGCATCCATTCTACTCCATTGGAACCAAAATGATGTTGGGGAGTGTTTCAGAGCATTTCGCTAACCTTCGGCACGTAAAAAGATGCAAACTTGTGTTTCGGTCCTGAATGCACTATTTCGGGGTACCAAAGTTGTGAAGCATCCATTCTACTCCATTGGAACCAAAATGATGTTTGGGAGTGTTTCTGAGCATCTCTCTAACATTCGGCACGTAAAAAGATGCAAACTTGTTTTTCGGTCGTGAATGCAGTATTTCGGGGTACCAAAGTTGTGAAGCATCCATTCTACTCCAATGGAACCAAAATGATGTTTGGGAGTGCTTCAGAGCATTTCTCTAACCTCCGGCACGTAAAAAGATGCAAACTTGTTTTTCGGGCCCGAATGCAGTATTTCGGGGTACCAAAGTTGTGAAGCATCCATTCTACTCCATTGGAACCAAAATGATGTTTCGTAGTGTTTTAGAGCATTTCGCTAACCTTCGGCATGTTAATAAATGCAACCTTGTGTTTCGGTCTTGAATGCACTATTTCGGGGTACTAAAGTTGCGCAGCATCCATTTTACTCCGTTGGACCCAAAATGATGTTTGGGAGTGTTTCAAAGCATTTCGCTAACCTTCAGCACGTAAAAATATGAAACTTGTGTTTCGGGCCTGAATGTACTATTTCGGGGTGCCAAACTTGCCAAGCATCCATTCTACTCCATTGGAACCAAAATGATGTTTGGGAGTGTTTCTGAGCATTTCTCTAACATTCGGCACGTAAAAAGATGCAAACTTGTGTTTCGGTCCTGAATGCACTATTTCGGGGTACCAAAGTTATGAAGCATCCATTCTACACCATTGGAACCAAAATGATGTTTGGGAGTGTTTCTGAGCATTTCTCTAACATTCGGCACGTAAAAAGATGCAAACTTGTTTTTCGGTCCTGAATGTACTATTTCGGGGTACCAAACTTGCCAAGCATCCATTCTACTCCATTGGAACCAAAATGATGTTTGGGAGTGTTTCAGAGCATTTCTCTAACACTCGACACGTAAAAAGATGATAAACTTGTGTTTCGTGCCCAAATGCACTATTTCGGGGTACCAAAGTTGTGAAGCATCCATTCTACACCATTGGAACCAAAATGATGTTGGGGAGTGTTTCAGAGCATTTCGCTAACCTTCGGCATGTAAAAAGATACAAACTTGTGTTTCGGTCCTGAATGCACCATTTCGGGGTACCAAAGTTGTGAAGCATCCATTCTACTCCATTGGAACCAAAATGATGTTTGGGAGTGTTTCTGAGCATCTCTCTAACATTCGGCACGTAAAAACGCAAACTTGTTTTTCGGTCGTGAATGCAGTATTTCGGGGTACCAAAGTTGTGAAGCATCCATTCTACTCCATTGGAACCAAAATGATGTTTGGGAGTGCTTCAGAGCATTTCTCTAACCTCCGGCACGTAAAAAGATGCAAACTTGTTTTTCGGTCCTGAATGTAGTATTTCGGGGTACCAAAGTTGTGAAGCATCGATTCTATTGGAACCAAAATGATGTTTCGTAGTGTTTTAGAGCATTTCGCTAACCTTCGGCATGTTAATAAATACAACCTTGTGTTTCGGTCTTGAATGCACTATTTCGGGGTACCAAAGTTGCGCAGCATCCATTCTACTCCGTTGGACCCAAAATGATGTTTGGGAGTGTTTCAAAGCATTTCGCTAACCTTCAGCACGTAAAAATATGAAATTTGTGTTTCGGGCCTGAATGTACTATTTCGGGGTACCAAACTTGCCAAGCATCCATTCTACTCCATTGGAACCAAAATGATGTTTGGGAGTGTTTCTGAGCATTTCTCTAACATTCGGCACGTAAAAAGATGCAAACTTTTGTTTCGGTCCTGAATGCACTATTTCGGGGTACCAAAGTTGTGAAGCATCCATTCTACTCCATTGGAACCAAAATGATGTTTGGGAGTGTTTCTGAGCATCTCTCTAACATTCGGCACGTAAAAAGATGCAAACTTGTTTTTCGGTCCTGAATGTACTATTTCGGGGTACCAAACTTGCCAAGCATCCATTCTACTCCATTGGAACCAAAATGATGTTTGGTAGTGTTTAGAGCATTTTTCTAACATTCGACACGTAAAAAGATGATAAACTTGTGTTTCGGGCCCGAATGCAGTATTTCGGGGTACCAAAGTTGTGAAGCATCCATTCAACTCCATTGGAACCAAAATGATGTTTCGTAGTGTTTTAGAGCATTTCGCTAACCTTCGGCATGTAAATAAATGAAACCTTGTGTTTCGTTATTGAATGCACTATTTCGGGGTACCAAAGTTGCGCAGCATCCATTCTACTCCGTTGGACCCAAAATGATGTTTGGGAGTGTTTCAAAGCATTTCGCTAACCTTCAGCACTTAAAAATATGAAACTTGTGTTTCGGGCCTGAATGTACTATTTCGGGGTACCAAACTTGCCAAGCATCCATTCTACTCCATTGGAACCAAAATGATGTTTGGGAGTGTTTCTGAGCATTTCTCTAACATTCGACACGTAAAAAGATGCAAACTTGTGTTTCGGTCCTGAATGCACTATTTCGGGGTACCAAAGTTGTGAAGCATCCATTCTACTCCATTGGAACCAAAATGATGTTTGGGAGTGTTTCTGAGCATCTCTCTAACATTCGGCACGTAAAAAGATGCAAACTTGTTTTTCGGTCGCGAATGCAGTATTTCGGGGTACCAAAGTTGTGAAGCATCTATTCTACTCGATTGTAACCAAAATGATGTTTGGGAGTGTTTAGAGCATTTTTCTAACATTCGGCACGTAAAAAGATGATAAACTTGTGTTTCGGGCCCGAATGCAGTATTTCGGGGTACCAAAGTTGTGAAGCATCCATTCTACTCCATTGGAACCAGAATGATGTTTCGTAGTGTTTTAGAGCATTTCGCTATCCTTCGGCATGTTAATAAATGCAACCTTGTGTTTCGGTCTTGAATGCTATATTTCGGGGTACTAAAGTTGCGCAGCATCCATTCTACTCCGTTGGACCCAAAATGATGTTTGGGAGTGTTTCAAAGCATTTCGCTAACCTTCAGCACGTAAAAATATGAAACTTGTGTTTCGGGCCTGAATGTACTATTTCGGGGTACCAAACTTGCCAAGCATCCATTCTACTCCATTGGAACGAAAATGATGTTGGGGAGTGTTTCAGAGCATTTTTCTAACATTCGGCACGTAAAAAGATGCAAACTTGTTTTTCGGTCGTGAATGCAGTATTTCGGGGTACCAAAGTTGTGAAGCATCCATTCTACTCCATTGGAACCAAAATGATGTTTGGGAGTGTTTCTGAGCATCTCTCTAACATTCGGCACGTAAAAAGATGCAACTTGTTTTTCGGTCGTGAATGCAGTATTTCGGGGTACCAAAGTTGTGAAGCATCTATTCTACTCGATTGTAACCAAAATGATGTTTGGGAGTGTTTAGAGCATTTTTCTAACATTCGGCACGTAAAAAGATGATAAACTTGTGTTTCGGGCCCGAATGCAGTATTTCGGGGTACCAAAGTTGTGAAGCATCCATTCTACTCCATTGGAACCAAAATGATGTTTCGTAGTGTTTTAGAGCATTTCGCTATCCTTCGGCATGTTAATAAATGCAACCTTGTGTTTCGGTCTTGAATGCTATATTTCGGGGTACTAAAGTTGCGCAGCATCCATTGTACTCCGTTGGACCCAAAATGATGTTTGGGAGTGTTTCAAAGCATTTCGCTAACCTTCAGCACGTAAAAATATGAAACTTGTGTTTCGGGCCTGAATGTACTATTTCGGGGTACCAAACTTGCCAAGCATCCATTCTAGTCCATTGGAACCAAAATGATGTTTGGGAGTGTTTCAGAGCATTTCTCTAACACTCGGCACGTAAAAAGATGATAAACTTGTGGTTCGTGCCCAAATGCACTATTTCGGGGTACCAAAGTTGTGAAGCATCCATTCTACTCCATTGGAACCAAAATGATGTTGGGGGTGTTTCAGAGCATTTCGCTAACCTTCGGCACGTAAAAAGATGCAAACTTGTGTTTCGGTCCTGAATGCACTATTTCGGGGTACCAAAGTTGTGAAGCATCCATTCTACTCCATTGGAACCAAAATGATGTTTGGGAGTGTTTCTGAGCATCTCTCTAACATTCGGCACGTAAAAAGATGCAAACTTGTTTTTCGGTCGTGAATGCAGTATTTCGGGGTACCAAAGTTGTGAAGCATCCATTCTACTCCATTGGAACCAAAATGATGTTTGGGAGTGCTTCAGAGCATTTCTCTAACCTCCGGCACGTAAAAAGATGCAAACTTGTTTTTCGGTCCTGAATGCAGTATTTCGTGGTACCAAAGTTGTGAAGCATCGATTCTATTGGAACCAAAATGATGTTTCGTAGTGTTTTAGAGCATTTCGCTAACCTTCGGCATGTTAATAAATACAACCTTGTGTTTCGGTCTTGAATGCACTATTTCGGGGTACCAAAGTTGCGCAGCATCCATTCTACTCCGTTGGACCCAAAATGATGTTTGGGAGTGTTTCAAATCATTTCGCTAACCTTCAGCACGTAAAAATATGAAACTTGTGTTTCGGGCCTGAATGTACTATTTCGGGGTACCAAACTTGCCAAGCATCCATTCTACTCCATTGGAACCAAAATGATGTTTGGGAGTGTTTCTGAGCATTTCTCTAACACTCGGCACGTAAAAAGATGATAAACTTGTGTTTCGTGCCCAAATGCACTATTTCGGGGTACCAAAGTTGTGAAGCATCCATTCTACTCCATTGGAACCAAAATGATGTTTGGGAGTGTTTAGAGCATTTTTCTAACATTCGGCACGTAAAAAGATGATAAACTTGTGTTTCGGGCCCGAATGCAGTATTTCGGGGTACCAATGTTGTGAAGCATCCATTCTACTCCATTGGAACCAAAATGATGTTTCGTAGTGTTTTAGAGCATTTCGCTAACCTTCGGCATGTAAATAAATGAAACCTTGTGTTTCGCGCCTGAATGTACTATTTCGGGGTACCAAACTTGCGCAGCATCCATTCTACTCCAATGGAACCAAAATGATGTTTGGGAGTATTTCAGATCATTTCGCTAACCTTCGGCTCGTAAAAAGATGCAAACTTGTGTTTCGGTCCTGAATGCACTATTTCGGGGTACCAAAGTTGTGAAGCATCCATTCTACTCCATTGGAACCAAAATGATGTTTGGGAGTGTTTCTGAGCATTTCTCTAACATTCGGCACGTAAAAAAATGCAAACTTGTGTTTCGGTCCTGAATGCACTATTTCGGGGTACCAAAGTTGTGAAGCATCCATTCTACTCCATTGGAACCAAAATGATGTTTGGGAGTGTTTCTGAGCATCTCTCTAACATTCGGCACGTAAAAAGATGCAAACTTGTTTTTCGGTCGTGAATGCAGTATTTCGGGGTACCAAAGTTGTGAAGCATCTATTCTACTCCATTGTAACCAAAATGATGTTTGGGAGTGTTTAGAGCATTTTTCTAACATTCGGCACGTAAAAAGATGATAAACTTGTGTTTCGGGCCCGAATGCAGTATTTCGGGGTACCAAAGTTGTGAAGCATCCATTCTACTCCATTGGAACCAAAATGATGTTTCGTAGTGTTTTAGAGCATTTCGCTAACCTTCGGCATGTAAATAAATGAAACCTTGTGTTTCGGTCTTGAATGCACTATTTCGGGGTACCAAACTTGCCAAGCATCCATTCTACTCCATTGGAACCAAAATGATGTTTGGGAGTGTTTCTGAGCATTTCTCTAACATTCGGCACGTAAAAAGATGCAAACTTGTGTTTTGGTCCTGAATGCACTATTTCGGGGTACCAAAGTTGTGAAGCATCCATTCTACTCCATTGGAACCAAAATGATGTTTGGGAGTGTTTCTGAGCATTTCTCTAACATTCGGCACGTAAAAAGATGCAAACTTGTTTTTCGGTCCTGAATGTACTATTTCGGGGTACCAAACTTGCCAAGCATCCATTCTACTCCATTGGAACCAAAATGATGTTCGGGAGTGTTTCTGAGCATTTCTCTAACATTCGGCACGTAAAAAGATGCAAACTTGTGATTTGGTCCTGAATGCACTATTTCGGGGTACCAAAGTTGTGAAGCATCCATTCTACTCCATTGGAACCAAAATGATGTTTGGGAGTGTTTCTGAGCATTTCTCTAACATTCGGCACGTAAAAAGATGCAAACTTGTTTTTCGGTCCTGAATGTACTATTTCGGGGTACCAAACTTGCCAAGCATCCATTCTACTCCATTGGAACCAAAATGATGTTCGGGAGTGTTTCAGAGCATTTCTCTAACACTCGGCATGTAAAAAGATGATAAACTTGTGCTTCGTGCCCAAATGCACTATTTCGGGGTACCAAAGTTGTGAAGCATCCATTCTACTCCATTGGAACCAAAATGATGTTGGCGAGTGTTTCTGAGCGTTTCGCTAACCTTCGGCACGTAAAAAGATGCAAACTTGTGTTTCGGTCCTGAATGCACTATTTCGGGGTACCAAATTTGTGAAGCATCCATTCTACTCCATTGGAACCAAAATGATGTTTGGGAGTGTTTCTGAGCATCTGTCTAACATTCGGCACGTAAAAAGATGCAAACTTGTTTTTCGGTCGTGAATGCAGTATTTCGGGGTACCAAAGTTGTGAAGCATCTATTCTACTCCATTGTAACCAAAATGGTGTTTGGGAGTGTTTAGAGCATTTTTCTAACATTCGGCACGTAAAAAGATGATAAACTTGTGTTTCGGGCCCGAATGCAGTATTTCGGGGTACCAAAGTTGTGAAGCATCCATTCTACTCCATTGGAACCAAAATGATGTTTCGTAGTGTTTTAGAGCATTTCGCTAACCTTCGGCATGTAAATAAATGAAACCTTGTGTTTCGGTCTTGAATGCACTATTTCGGGGTACCAAAGTTGCGCAGCATCCATTCTACTCCGTTGGACCCAAAATGATGTTTGGGAGTGTTTCAAAGCATTTCGCTAACCTTCAGCACTTAAAAATATGAAACTTGTGTTTCGGGCCTGAATGTACTATTTCGGGGTACCAAACTTGCCAAGCATCCATTCTACTCCATTGGAACCAAAATGATGTTTGGGAGTGTTTCTGAGCATTTCTCTAACATTCGGCACGTAAAAAGATGCAAACTTGAGTTTCAGTCCTGAATGCACTATTTCGGGGTACCAAAGTTGTGAAGCATCCATTCTACTCCATTGGAACCAAAATGATGTTTGGGAGTGTTTCTGAGCATTTCTCTAACATTCGGCACGTAAAAAGATGCAAACTTGTTTTTCGGTCCTGAATGTACTATTTCGGGGTACCAAACTTGCCAAGCATCCATTCTACTCCATTGGAACCAAAATGATGTTTGGGAGTGTTTCAGAGCATTTCTCTAACACTCGGCACGTAAAAAGATGATAAACTTGTGTTTCGTGCCCAAATGCACTATTTCGGGGTACCAAAGTTGTGAAGCATCCATTCTACTCCATTGGAACCAAAATGATGTTGGGGGTGTTTCAGAGCATTTCGCTAACCTTCGGCACGTAAAAAGATGCAAACTTGTGTTTCGGTCCTGAATGCACTATTTCGGGGTACCAAAGTTGTGAAGCATCCATTCTACTCCATTGGAACCAAAATGATGTTTGGGAGTGTTTCTGAGCATCTCCCTAACATTCGGCACGTAAAAAGATGCAAACTTGTTTTTCGGTCGTGAATGCAGTATTTCGGGGTACCAAAGTTGTGATGCATCCATTCTACCCCATTGGAACCAAAATGATGTTTGGGAGTGCTTCAGAGCATTTCTCTAACCTCCGGCACGTAAAAAGATGCAAACTTGTTTTTCGGTCCTGAATGCAGTATTTCGTGGTACCAAAGTTGTGAAGCATCGATTCTATTGGAACCAAAATGATGTTTCGTAGTGTTTTAGAGCATTTCGCTAACCTTCGGCATGTTAATAAATACAACCTTGTGTTTCGGTCTTGAATGCACTATTTCGGGGTACCAAAGTTGCGCAGCATCCATTCTACTCCGTTGGACCCAAAATGATGTTTGGGAGTGTTTCAAAGCATTTCGCTAATCTTCAGCACGTAAAAATATGAAACTTGTGTTTCGGGCCTGAATGTACTATTTCGGGGTACCAAACTAGCCAAGCATCCATTCTACTCCATTGGAACCAAAATGATGTTTGGGAGTGTTTCTGAGCATTTCTCTAACATTCGGCACGTAAAAAGATGCAAACTTGTGTTTTGGTCCTGAATGCACTATTTCGGGGTACCAAAGTTGTGAAGCATCCATTCTACTCCATTGGAACCAAAATGATGTTTGGGAGTGTTTCTGAGCATTTCTCTAACATTCGGCACGTAAAAAGATGCAAACTTGTTTTTCGGTCCTGAATGTACTATTTCGGGGTACCAAACTTGCCAAGCATCCATTCTACTCCATTGGAACCAAAATGATGTTCGGGAGTGTTTCAGAGCATTTCTCTAACACTCGGCATGTAAAAAGATGATAAACTTGTGCTTCGTGCTCAAATGCACTATTTCGTGGTACCAAAGTTGTGAAGCATCCATTCTACTCCATTGGAACCAAAATGATGTTGGCGAGTGTTTCCGAGCGTTTCGCTAACCTTCGGCACGTAAAAAGATGCAAACTTGTGTTTCGGTCCTGGATGCACTATTTCGGGGTACCAAAGTTGTGAAGCATCCATTCTACTCCATTGGAACCAAAATGATGTTTGGGAGTGTTTCTGAGCATCTGTCTAACATTCGGCACGTAAAAAGATGCAAACTTGTTTTTCGGTCGTGAATGCAGTATTTCGGGGTACCAAAGTTGTGAAGCATCTATTCTACTCCATTGTAACCAAAATGGTGTTTGGGAGTGTTTAGAGCATTTTTCTAACATTCGGCACGTAAAAAGATGATAAACTTGTGTTTCGGGCCCGAATGCAGTATTTCGGGGTACCAAAGTTGTGAAGCATCCATTCTACTCCATTGGAACCAAAATGATGTTTCGTAGTGTTTTAGAGCATTTCGCTAACCTTCGACATGTAAATAAATGAAACCTTGTGTTTCGGTCTTGAATGCACTATTTCGGGGTACCAAAGTTGCGCAGCATCCATTCTACTCCGTTGGACCCAAAATGATGTTTGGGAGTGTTTCAAAGCATTTCGCTAACCTTCAGCACTTAAAAATATGAAACTTGTGTTTCGGGCCTGAATGTACTATTTCGGGGTACCAAACTTGCCAAGCATCCATTCTACTCCATTGGAACCAAAATGATGTTTGGGAGTGTTTCTGAGCATTTCTCTAACATTCGGCACGTAAAAAGATGCAAACTTGAGTTTCAGTCCTGAATGCACTATTTCGGGGTACCAAAGTTGTGAAGCATCCATTCTACTCCATTGGAACCAAAATGATGTTTGGGAGTGTTTCTGAGCATTTCTCTAACATTCGGCACGTAAAAAGATGCAAACTTGTTTTTCTGTCCTGAATGTACTATTTCGGGGTACCAAACTTGCCAAGCATCCATTCTACTCCATTGGAACCAAAATGATGTTTGGGAGTGTTTCAGAGCATTTCTCTAACACTCGGCACGTAAAAAGATGATAAACTTGTGTTTCGTGCCCAAATGCACTATTTCGGGGTACCAAAGTTGTGAAGCATCCATTCTACTCCATTGGAACCAAAATGATGTTGGGGGTGTTTCAGAGCATTTCGCTAACCTTCGGCACGTAAAAAGATGCAAACTTGTGTTTCGGTCCTGAATGCACTATTTCGGGGTACCAAAGTTGTGAAGCATCCATTCTACTCCATTGGAACCAAAATGATGTTTGGGAGTGTTTCTGAGCATCTCCCTAACATTCGGCACGTAAAAAGATGCAAACTTGTTTTTCGGTCGTGAATGCAGTATTTCGGGGTACCAAAGTTGTGAAGCATCCATTCTACCCCATTGGAACCAAAATGATGTTTGGGAGTGCTTCAGAGCATTTCTCTAACCTCCGGCACGTAAAAAGATGCAAACTTGTTTTTCGGTCCTGAATGCAGTATTTCGTGGTACCAAAGTTGTGAAGCATCGATTCTATTGGAACCAAAATGATGTTTCGTAGTGTTTTAGAGCATTTCGCTAACCTTCGGCATGTTAATAAATACAACCTTGTGTTTCGGTCTTGAATGCACTATTTTGGGGTACCAAAGTTGCGCAGCATCCATTCTACTCCGTTGGACCCAAAATGATGTTTGGGAGTGTTTCAAAGCATTTCGCTAATCTTCAGCACGTAAAAATATGAAACTTGTGTTTCGGGCCTGAATGTACTATTTCGGGGTACCAAACTAGCCAAGCATCCATTCTACTCCATTGGAACCAAAATGATGTTTGGGAGTGTTTCTGAGCATTTCTCTAACATTCGGCACGTAAAAAGATGCAAACTTGTGTTTTGGTCCTGAATGCACTATTTCGGGGTACCAAAGTTGTGAAGCATCCATTCTACTCCATTGGAACCAAAATGATGTTTGGGAGTGTTTCTGAGCATTTCTCTAACATTCGGCACGTAAAAAGATGCAAACTTGTTTTTCGGTCCTGAATGTACTATTTCGGGGTACCAAACTTGCCAAGCATCCATTCTACTCCATTGGAACCAAAATGATGTTCGGGAGTGTTTCAGAGCATTTCTCTAACACTCGGCATGTAAAAAGATGATAAACTTGTGCTTCGTGCCCAAATGCACTATTTCGGGGTACCAAAGTTGTGAAGCATCCATTCTACTCCATTGGAACCAAAATGATGTTGGCGAGTGTTTCCGAGCGTTTCGCTAACCTTCGGCACGTAAAAAGATGCAAACTTGTGTTTCGGTCCTGGATGCACTATTTCGGGGTACCAAAGTTGTGAAGCATCCATTCTACTCCATTGGAACCAAAATGATGTTTGGGAGTGTTTCTGAGCATCTGTCTAACATTCGGCACGTAAAAAGATGCAAACTTGTTTTTCGGTCGTGAATGCAGTATTTCGGGGTACCAAAGTTGTGAAGCATCTATTCTACTCCATTGTAACCAAAATGGTGTTTGGGAGTGTTTAGAGCATTTTTCTAACATTCGGCACGTAAAAAGATGATAAACTTGTGTTTCGGGCCCGAATGCAGTATTTCGGGGTACCAAAGTTGTGAAGCATCCATTCTACTCCATTGGAACCAAAATGATGTTTCGTAGTGTTTTAGAGCATTTCGCTAACCTTCGACATGTAAATAAATGAAACCTTGTGTTTCGGTCTTGAATGCACTATTTCGGGGTACCAAAGTTGCGCAGCATCCATTCTACTCCGTTGGACCCAAAATGATGTTTGGGAGTGTTTCAAAGCATTTCGCTAACCTTCAGCACTTAAAAATATGAAACTTGTGTTTCGGGCCTGAATGTACTATTTCGGGGTACCAAACTTGCCAAGCATCCATTCTACTCCATTGGAACCAAAATGATGTTTGGGAGTGTTTCTGAGCATTTCTCTAACATTCGACACGTAAAAAGATGCAAACTTGTGTTTCGGTCCTGAATGCACTATTTTGGGGTACCAATGTTGTGAAGCATCCATTCTACTCCATTGGAACCAAAATGATTCTTGGGAGTGTTTCTGAGCATTTCTCTAACATTCGGCACGTAAAAAGATGCAAACTTGTTTTTCGGTCCTAAATGTACTATTTCGGGGTACCAAATTTGAGAAGGACCAATTCTACTCCATTGGAACCAAAATGATGTTTGGGAGTGTTTCAGAGCATTTCGCTAACCTTCGGCACATAAAAAGATGCAAACATGTGTTTCGGTCCCCAATGCACTATTTCGGGGTACCAAAGTTCTGAAGCATCCATTCTACTCCATTGGAACCAAAATGATGTTTGGGAGTGTTTCATAGTATTTCACTAACACTCGGCACGTAGAAAGATGATAAACTTGTGTTTCGTGCCCAAATGCACTATTTCGGGGTACCAAAGTTGTGAAGCATCCATTCTACTCCATTGGAACCAAAATGATGTTGGGGAGTGTTTCCGAGCGTTTCGCTAACCTTCGGCACGTAAAAAGATGCAAACTTGTGTTTCGGTCCTGAATGCAGTATTTCAGGGTACCAAAGTTGTGAAGCATCCATTCTACTCCATTGGAACCAAAATGATGTTTGGGAGTGTTTCAGAGCATTTCGCTAACCTTCGGCATGTAAATAAATGCAAACTTGTGTTTCGCTCTTGAATGCACAATTTCGTGGTACCAAAGTTGCGCAGCATCCATTCTACTCCTTTGGACCCAAAATGATGTTTGGGAGTGTTTCAAAGCATTTCGCTAACCTTTAGCACGTAAAAATATGAAACTTGTGTTTCGGTCCTGAATGCACTATTTCGGGGTACCAAACTTTCCAAGCATCCATTCTACTCCATTGGAACCAAAATGATGTTTGGGAGTGTTTCTGAGCATTTCTCTAACATTCGGCACGTAAAAAGATGCAAACTTGTGTTTCGGTCCTGAATGCACTATTTCGGGGTACCAAAGTTGTGAAGCATCCATGTTACTCCATTGGAACCAAAATGATGTTTGGGAGCGTATCTGATCATTTCTCTAACATTCGGCACGTAAAAAGATGCAAACTTGTTTTTCGGTCCTGATTGTACTATTTCGGGGTACCAAACTTGCCAAGCATCCATTCTACTCCATTGGAACCAAAATGATGTTTGGGAGTGTTTCAGAGCATTTCTCTAACCTCCGGCACGTAAAAAGATGCAAACTTGTTTTTCGGTCCTGAATGCAGTATTTCGGGGTACCAAAGTTGTGAAGCATCCGTTCTACTCCATTGGAACCAAAATGATGTTTCGTAGTGTTTCAGAGCATTTCGCTAACCTTCGGCATGTAAATAAATGCAACCTTGTGTTTCGGTCTTGAAAGCACTATTTCGGGGTACCAAAGTTGCGCAGCATCCATTCTACTCCGTTGGACCCAAAATGATGTTTGGGAGCGTTTCAAAGCATTTCGCTAACCTTTACCACGTAAAAATATGAAACTTGTGTTTCGGGCCTGAATGTACTATTTCGGGGTACCAAACTTGCCAAGCATCCATTCTACTCCATTGGAACCAAAATGATGTTTGGGAGTGTTTCTGAGCATTTCTCTAACATTCGGCACGTAAAAAGATGAAAACTTGTGTTTCGGTCCTAAATGCACTATTTCGGGGTACCAAAGTTGTGAAGCATCCATTCTACTCCATTGGAACCGAAATGATGTTTGGGAGCGTTTCTGAGCATTTTTCTAACATTCGGCACGTAAAAAGATGCAAACTTGTTTTTCGGTCCTGATTGTACTATTTCGGGGTACCAAACTTGCCAAGCATCCATTCTACTCATTGGAACCAAAATGATGTTTGGGAGTGTTTCAGAGCATTTCTCTAACCTCCGGCACGTAAAAAGATGCAAACTTGGTTTTCGGTCCTGAATGCAGTATTTCGGGGTACCAAAGTTGTGAAGCATCCATTCTACTCCATTGGAACCAAAATTATGTTTCGTAGTGTTTTAGAGCATTTCGCTAACCTTCGGCATGTAAATAAATGCAACCTTGTGTTTCGGTCTTGAATGCACTATTTCGGGGTACCAAAGTTGCGCAGCATCCATTCTACTCCGTTGGACCCAAAATGATGTTTGGGAGCGTTTCAAAGCATTTCACTAACCTTTAGCACCTAAAAATATGAAACTTGTGTTTCGGGCCTGAATGTACTATTTCGGGGTACCAAACTTGCCAAGCATCCATTCTACTCCATTGGAACCAAAATGATGTTTGGGAGTGTTTCTGATCATTTCTCTAACATTCGGCACGTATAAAGATGCAAACTTGTGTTTCGGTCCTAAATGCACTATTTCGGGGTACCAAAGTTGTGAAGCATCCATTCTACTCCATTGGAACCAAAATGATGTTTGGGAGCGTTTCTGAGCATTTTTCTAACATTCGGCACGTAAAAAGATGCAAACTTGTTTTTCGGACCTGATTGTACTATTTCGGGGTACCAAACTTGCCAAGCATCCATTCTACTCCATTGGAACCAAAATGATGTTTGGGAGTGTTTCAGAGCATTTCTCTAACCTCCGGCACGTAAAAAGATGCAAACTTGTTTTTCGGTCCTGAATGCAGTATTTCGGGGTACCAAAGTTGTGAAGCATCCATTCTACTCCATTGGAACCAAAATGATGTTTCGTAGTGTTTCAGAGCATTTCGCTAACCTTCGGCATGTAAATAAATGCAACCTTGTGTTTCGGTCTTGAATGCACTATTTCGGGGTACCAAAGTTGTGCAGCATCCATTCTACTCCGTTGGACCCAAAATGATGTTTGGGAGTGTTTCATAGTATTTCACTAACACTCGGCACGTAGAAAGATGATAAACTTGTGTTTCGTGCCCAAATGCACTATTTCGGGGTACCAAAGTTGTGAAGCATCCATTCTACTCCATTGGAACCAAAATGATGTTGGGGAGTGTTTCCGAGCGTTTCGCTAACCTTCGGCACGTAAAAAGATGCAAACTTGTGTTTCGGTCCTGAATGCAGTATTTCAGGGTACCAAAGTTGTGAAGCATCCATTCTACTCCATTGGAACCAAAATGATGTTTGGGAGTGTTTCAGAGCATTTCGCTAACCTTCGGCATGTAAATAAATGCAAACTTGTGTTTCGCTCTTGAATGCACAATTTCGTGGTACCAAAGTTGCGCAGCATCCATTCTACTCCGTTGGACCCAAAATGATGTTTGGGAGTGTTTCAAAGCATTTCGCTAACCTTTAGCACGTAAAAATATGAAACTTGTGTTTCGGTCCTGAATGCACTATTTCGGGGTACCAAACTTTCCAAGCATCCATTCTACTCCATTGCAACCAAAATGATGTTTGGGAGTGTTTCTGAGCATTTCTCTAACATTCGGCACGTAAAAAGATGCAAACTTGTGTTTCGGTCCTGAATGCACTATTTCGGGGTACCAAAGTTGTGAAGCATCCATGTTACTCCATTGGAACCAAAATGATGTTTGGGAGCGTATCTGAGCATTTCTCTAACATTCGGCACGTAAAAAGATGCAAACTTGTTTTTCGGTCCTGATTGTACTATTTCGGGGTACCAAACTTGCCAAGCATCCATTCTACTCCATTGGAACCAAAATGATGTTTGGGAGTGTTTCAGAGCATTTCTCTAACCTCCGGCACGTAAAAAGATGCAAACTTGTTTTTCGGTCCTGAATGCAGTATTTCGGGGTACCAAAGTTGTGAAGCATCCATTCTACTCCATTGGAACCAAAATGATGTTTCGTAGTGTTTCAGAGCATTTCGCTAACCTTCGGCATGTAAATAAATGCAACCTTGTGTTTCGGTCTTGAAAGCACTATTTCGGGGTACCAAAGTTGCGCAGCATCCATTCTACTCCGTTGGACCCAAAATGATGTTTGGGAGCGTTTCAAATCATTTCGCTAACCTTTACCACGTAAAAATATGAAACTTGTGTTTCGGGCCTGAATGTACTATTTCGGGGTACCAAACTTGCCAAGCATCCATTCTACTCCATTGGAACCAAAATGATGTTTGGGAGTGTTTCTGAGCATTTCTCTAACATTCGGCACGTAAAAAGATGAAAACTTGTGTTTCGGTCCTAAATGCACTATTTCGGGGTACCAAAGTTGTGAAGCATCCATTCTACTCCATTGGAACCGAAATGATGTTTGGGAGCGTTTCTGAGCATTTTTCTAACATTCGGCACGTAAAAAGATGCAAACTTGTTTTTCGGTCCTGATTGTACTATTTCGGGGTACCAAACTTGCCAAGCATCCATTCTACTCATTGGAACCAAAATGATGTTTGGGAGTGTTTCAGAGCATTTCTCTAACCTCCGGCACGTAAAAAGATGCAAACTTGGTTTTCGGTCCTGAATGCAGTATTTCGGGGTACCAAAGTTGTGAAGCATCCATTCTACTCCATTGGAACCAAAATTATGTTTCGTAGTGTTTTAGAGCATTTCGCTAACCTTCGGCATGTAAATAAATGCAACCTTGTGTTTCGGTCTTGAATGCACTATTTCGGGGTACCAAAGTTGCGCAGCATCCATTCTACTCCGTTGGACCCAAAATGATGTTTGGGAGCGTTTCAAAGCATTTCACTAACCTTTAGCACCTAAAAATATGAAACTTGTGTTTCGGGCCTGAATGTACTATTTCGGGGTACCAAACTTGCCAAGCATCCATTCTACTCCATTGGAACCAAAATGATGTTTGGGAGTGTTTCTGATCATTTCTCTAACATTCGGCACGTATAAAGATGCAAACTTGTGTTTCGGTCCTAAATGCACTATTTCGGGGTACCAAAGTTGTGAAGCATCCATTCTACTCCATTGGAACCAAAATGATGTTTGGGAGCGTTTCTGAGCATTTTTCTAACATTCGGCACGTAAAAAGATGCAAACTTGTTTTTCGGACCTGATTGTACTATTTCGGGGTACCAAACTTGCCAAGCATCCATTCTACTCCATTGGAACCAAAATGATGTTTGGGAGTGTTTCAGAGCATTTCTCTAACCTTCGGCATGTAAATAAATGCAAACTTGTGTTTCGCTCTTGAATGCACAATTTCGTGGTACCAAAGTTGCGCAGCATCCATTCTACTCCGTTGGACCCAAAATGATGTTTGGGAGTGTTTCAAAGCATTTCGCTAACCTTTAGCACGTAAAAATATGAAACTTGTGTTTCGGTCCTGAATGCACTATTTCGGGGTACCAAACTTTCCAAGCATCCATTCTACTCCATTGGAACCAAAATGATGTTTGGGAGTGTTTCTGAGCATTTCTCTAACATTCGGCACGTAAAAAGATGCAAACTTGTGTTTCGGTCCTGAATGCACTATTTCGGGGTACCAAAGTTGTGAAGCATCCATGTTACTCCATTGGAACCAAAATGATGTTTGGGAGCGTATCTGAGCATTCCTCTAACATTCGGCACGTAAAAAGATGCAAACTTGTTTTTCGGTCCTGATTGTACTATTTCGGGGTACCAAACTTGCCAAGCATCCATTCTACTCCATTGGAACCAAAATGATGTTTGGGAGTGTTTCAGAGCATTTCTCTAACCTCCGGCACGTAAAAAGATGCAAACTTGTTTTTCGGTCCTGAATGCAGTATTTCGGGGTACCAAAGTTGTGAAGCATCCATTCTACTCCATTGGAACCAAAATGATGTTTCGTAGTGTTTCAGAGCATTTCGCTAACCTTCGGCATGTAAATAAATGCAACCTTGTGTTTCGGTCTTGAAAGCACTATTTCGGGGTACCAAAGTTGCGCAGCATCCATTCTACTCCGTTGGACCCAAAATGATGTTTGGGAGCGTTTCAAAGCATTTCGCTAACCTTTACCACGTAAAAATGTGAAACTTGTGTTTCGGGCCTGAATGTACTATTTCGGGGTACCAAACTTGCCAAGCATCCATTCTACTCCATTGGAACCAAAATGATGTTTGGGAGTGTTTCTGAGCATTTCTCTAACATTCGGCACGTAAAAAGATGAAAACTTGTGTTTCGGTCCTAAATGCACTATTTCGGGGTACCAAAGTTGTGAAGCATCCATTCTACTCCATTGGAACCGAAATGATGTTTGGGAGCGTTTCTGAGCATTTTTCTAACATTCGGCACGTAAAAAGATGCAAACTTGTTTTTCGGTCCTGATTGTACTATTTCGGGGTACCAAACTTGCCAAGCATCCATTCTACTCATTGGAACCAAAATGATGTTTGGGAGTGTTTCAGAGCATTTCTCTAACCTCCGGCACGTAAAAAGATGCAAACTTGGTTTTCGGTCCTGAATGCAGTATTTCGGGGTACCAAAGTTGTGAAGCATCCATTCTACTCCATTGGAACCAAAATTATGTTTCGTAGTGTTTTAGAGCATTTTGCTAACCTTCGGCATGTAAATAAATGCAACCTTGTGTTTCGGTCTTGAATGCACTATTTCGGGGTACCAAAGTTGCGCAGCATCCATTCTACTCCGTTGGACCCAAAATGATGTTTGGGAGCGTTTCAAAGCATTTCACTAACCTTTAGCACCTAAAAATATGAAACTTGTGTTTCGGGCCTGAATGTACTATTTCGGGGTACCAAACTTGCCAAGCATCCATTCTACTCCATTGGAACCAAAATGATGTTTGGGAGTGTTTCTGAGCATTTCTCTAACATTCGGCACGTAAAAAGATGAAAACTTGTGTTTCGGTCCTAAATGCACTATTTCGGGGTACCAAAGTTGTGAAGCATCCATTCTACTCCATTGGAACCGAAATGATGTTTGGGAGCGTTTCTGAGCATTTTTCTAACATTCGGCACGTAAAAAGATGCAAACTTGTTTTTCGGTCCTGATTGTACTATTTCGGGGTACCAAACTTGCCAAGCATCCATTCTACTCATTGGAACCAAAATGATGTTTGGGAGTGTTTCAGAGCATTTCTCTAACCTCCGGCACGTAAAAAGATGCAAACTTGGTTTTCGGTCCTGAATGCAGTATTTCGGGGTACCAAAGATGTGAAGCATCCATTCTACTCCATTGGAACCAAAATTATGTTTCGTAGTGTTTTAGAGCATTTTGCTAACCTTCGGCATGTAAATAAATGCAACCTTGTGTTTCGGTCTTGAATGCACTATTTCGGGGTACCAAAGTTGCGCAGCATCCATTCTACTCCGTTGGACCCAAAATGATGTTTGGGAGCGTTTCAAAGCATTTCACTAACCTTTAGCACCTAAAAATATGAAACTTGTGTTTCGGGCCTGAATGTACTATTTCGGGGTACCAAACTTGCCAAGCATCCATTCTACTCCATTGGAACCAAAATGATGTTTGGGAGTGTTTCTGATCATTTCTCTAACATTCGGCACGTATAAAGATGCAAACTTGTGTTTCGGTCCTAAATGCACTATTTCGGGGTACCAAAGTTGTGAAGCATCCATTCTACTCCATTGGAACCAAAATGATGTTTGGGAGCGTTTCTGAGCATTTTTCTAACATTCGGCACGTAAAAAGATGCAAACTTGTTTTTCGGACCTGATTGTACTATTTCGGGGTACCAAACTTGCCAAGCATCCATTCTACTCCATTGGAACCAAAATGATGTTTGGGAGTGTTTCAGAGCATTTCTCTAACCTCCGGCACGTAAAAAGATGCAAACTTGTTTTTCGGTCCTGAATGCAGTATTTCGGGGTACCAAAGTTGTGAAGCATCCATTCTACTCCATTGGAACCAAAATGATGTTTCGTAGTGTTTCAGAGCATTTCGCTAACCTTCGGCATGTAAATAAATGCAACCTTGTGTTTCGGTCTTGAATGCACTATTTCGGGGTACCAAAGTTGCGCAGCATCCATTCTACTCCGTTGGACCCAAAATGATGTTTGGGAGCGTTTCAAAGCATTTCGCTAACCTTTAGCACGTAAAAATATGAAACTTGTGTTTCGGGCCTGAATGTACTATTTCGGGGTACCAAACTTGCCAAGCATCCATTCTACTCCATTGGAACCAAAATGATGTTTGGGAGTGTTTCTGATCATTTCTCTAACATTCGGCACGTAAAAAGATGCAAACTTGTGTTTCGGTCCTAAATGCACTATTTCGGGGTACCAAAGTTGTGAAGCATCCATTCTACTCCATTGGAACCAAAATGATGTCTGGGAGCGTTTCTGAGCATTTTTCTAACATTCGGCACGTAAAAAGATGCAAACTTGTTTTTCGGACCTGATTGTACTATTTCGGGGTACCAAACTTGCCAAGCATCCATTCTACTCCATTGGAACCAAAATGATGTTTGGGAGTGTTTCAGAGCATTTCTCTAACCTCCGGCACGTAAAAAGATGCAAACTTGTTTTTCGGTCCTGAATGCAGTATTTCGGGGTACCAAAGTTGTGAAGCATCCATTCTACTCCATTGGAACCAAAATGATGTTTCGTAGTGTTTTAGAGCATTTCGCTAACCTTCGGCATGTAAATAAATGCAACCTTGTGTTTCGGTCTTGAATGCACTATTTCGGGGTACCAAAGTTGCGCAACATCCATTCTACTCCGTTGGACCCAAAATGATGTTTGGGAGCGTTTCAAAGCATTTCGCTAACCTTTAGCATGTAAAAATATGAAACTTGTGTTTCGGGCCTGAATGTACTATTTCGGGGTACCAAACTTGCCAAGCATCCATTCTACTCCATTGGAACCAAAATGATGTTTGGGAGTGTTTCTGAGCATTTCTCTAACATTCGGCACGTAAAAAGATGCAAACTTGTGTTTCGGTCCTGAATGCACTATTTCGGGGTTCCAAAGTTGTGAAGCATCCATTCTACTCCATTGGAACCAAAATGATGTTTCGTAGTGTTTCAGAGCATTTCGCTAACCTTCGGCATGTAAATAGATGCAAACTTGTGTTTCGGTCTTGAATGCAGTATTTCGGGGTACCAAAGTTGCGAAGCATCCAATCTTCTCCATTGGAACCAAAATGATTTTTGGGAGTGTTTCAAAGCATTTTTCTAACATTCGACACGTAAAAAGATGCAAACTTGTGTTTCGGTCTTGAATGCACTATTTCGGGGTACCAAAGTTGCGCAGCATCCATTCTACTCCGTTGGACCCAACATGATGTTTGGGAGTATTTCAGAGCATTTCGCTAACCTTCGGCACGTAAAAAGAAGCAAACTTGTGTTTTGGGCCTGAATGCACTATTTCGGGGTACCAAAGTTGCCAAGCATCCATTCTACTCCATTGGAACCAAAATGATGTTTGGGATTGTTCCAGAGCATTTTTCTAACATTCGGCACGTAAAAAGATGCAAACTTGTGTTTCGGTCCGAATGCACTATTTCGGGGTACCAAAGTTGTGAAGCATCCATTCTACTCCATTGGAACCAAAATGATGTTTGGGAGTGTTTCAGAGCATTTCGCTAACTTTCGGCACGTAAAAAGATGCAAACTTGTGTTTCGGTCCTGAATGCACTATTTCGGGGTACCAAAGTTGTGAAGCATCTATTCTACTCCATTGTAACCAAAATGATGTTTGCGAGTGTTTAGAGCATTTTTCTAACCTCCGGCACGTAAAAAGATGATAAACTTGTGTTTCGGGCCCGAATGCAGTATTTCGGGGTACCAAAGTCGTGAAGCATCCATTCTACTCCATTGGAACCAAAATGATGTTTCGTTGTGTTTCAGAGCATTTCGCTAACCTTCGGCATGTAAATAGATGCAAACTTGTGTTTCGGTCTTGAATGCACTATTTCGGGGTACCAAAGTTGTGCATCATCCATTCTACTCCGTTGGACCAACAATGATGTTTGGGAGTGTTTCATTGCATTTCGCTAACCTTCAGCATGTAAAAATATGAAACTTGTGTTTCGGTCCTGAATGTACTATTTCGGGGTACCAAACTTGCCAAGCATCCATTCTACTCCACTGGAACCAAAATGATGTTTGGGACTGTTTCAGAGCATTTTTCTAACATTCGGCACGTAAAAAAGATGATAAACTTGTGTTTCGTGCCCAAATGCACTATTTCGGGGTACCAAAGTTGTGAAGCATCCATTCTACTCCATTGGAACCAAAATGATGTTTGGGAGTGTTTCAGAGCATTTCGCTAACCTTCGGGACGTAAAAAGATGCAAACTTGTGTTTCGGTCCTGAATGCACTATTTGGGGGTACCAAAGTTGTGAAGCATCCATTCTACTCCATGGGAACCAAAATGATGTTTGGGAGTGTTTCTGAGCATTTCTCTAACATTCGGCACGTAAAAAGATGCAAACTTGTGTTTCGGTCCTGAATGCACTATTTCGGGGTACCAAAGTTGTGAAGCATCCATTCTACTCCATTGGAACCAAAATGATGTTTGGGAGTGTTTCAGAGCATTTCGCTAACCTTCGGCTCGTAAAAAGATGCAAACTTGTCTTTCGGTCCTGAATGCGCTATTTCGGGGCACCAAACTTGCCAAGCATCCATTCTACTCCATTGGAACCAAAATGATGTTTGGGAGTGTTTCTGAGCATTTCTCCAACATTCGGCACGTAAAAAGATGCAAACTTGTTTTTCGGTCCTGAATGTACTATTTCGGGGTACCAAACTTGCCAAGCATCCATTCTACTCCATTGGAACCAAAATGATGTTTGGGAGTGTTTCAGAGCATTTCTCTAACATTCAGCACGTAAAAAGATGATAAACTTGTGTTTCGTGCCCAAATGCACTATTTCGTGTACCAAAGTTGTAAAACATCCATTCTACTCCATTGGAACCAAAATGATGTTTCGTAGTGTTTCAGAGCATTTCGCTAACCTTCGGCATGTAAATAAATGCAAACTTGTGTTTCGGTCTTGAATGCACTATTTCGGGGTACCAAAGTTGCGCAGCATCCATTCTACTCCGTTGGACCCAAAATGATGTTTGTGAGTGTTTCAAAGCATTTCAATAACCTTTAGCACGTAAAAATATGAAACTTGTGTTTCGGGCCTGAATGTACTATTTCGGGGTACCAAACTTGCCAAGCATCCATTCTACTCCATTGGAACCAAAATGATGTTTGGGAGTGTTTCTGAGCATTTCTCTAACATTCGGCACGTAAAAAGATGCAAACTTGTGTTTCGGTCCTGAATGCACTATTTCGGGGTACCAAAGTTGTGAAGCATCCATTCTACCCCATTGGAACCAAAATGATGTTTGGGAGCGTTTCTGAGCATTTCTCTAACATTCGGCACGTAAAAAGATGCAAACTTGTTTTTCGGTCCTGATTGTACTATTTCGGGGTACCAAACTTGCCAAGCATCCATTCTACTCCATTGGAACCAAAATGATGTTTGAGAGTGTTTCAGAGCATTTCTCTAACCTCCGGCACGTAAAAAGATGCAAACTTGTTTTTCGGTCCTCAATGCAGTATTTCGGGGTACCAAAGTTGTGAAGCATCCATTCTACTCCATTGGAACCAAAATCATGTTTCGTAGTGTTTCAGAGCATTTCGCTAACCTTCGGCATGTAAATAGTTGCAAACTTGTGTTTCGGTCTTGAATGCACTATTTCGGGGTACCAAAGTTGCGCATCATCCATTCTACTCCGTTGGACCGAAAATGATGTTTGGGAGTGTTTCATTGCATTTCGCTAACCTTCAGCACGTAAAAATATGAAACTTGTGTTTCGGGCCTGAATGTACTATTTCGGGGTACCAAACTTGCCAAGCATCCATTCTACTCCATTGGAACCAAAATGATGTTTGGGAGTGTTTTAGAGCATTTTTCTAACATTCGGCACGTAAAAAGATGATAAACTTGTGTTTCGTGCCCAAATGCACTATTTCGGTGTACCAAAGTTGTGAAGCATCCATTATACTCCATTGGAACCAAAATGATGTTTGGGAGTGTTTCAGAGCATTTCGCTAACCTTCGGCACGTAAAAAGATGCAAACTTGTGTTTCGGTCCTGAATGCACTATTTGGGGGTACCAAAGTTGTGAAGCATCCATTCTACTCCATGGGAACCAAAATGATGTTTGGGAGTGTTTCTGAGCATTTCTCTAACATTCGGCACGTAAAAAGATGCAAACTTGTGTTTCGCTCCTGAATGCACTATTTTGGGGTACCAAAGTTGTGAAGCATCCATTCTACTCCATTGGAACCAAAATGATGTTTGGGAGTGTTTCTGAGCATTTCTCTAACATTCGGCACGTAAAAAGATGCAAACTTGTTTTTCGGTCCTGAATTACTATTTCGGGGTACCAAACTTGCCAAGCATCCATTCTACTCCATTGGAACCAAAATGATGTTTGGGAGTGTTTCAGAGCATTTCTCTAACATTCGGCATGTAAAAAGATGATAAACTTGTGTTTCGTGCCCAAATGCACTATTTCGGGGTACCAAAGTTGTAAAGCATCCATTCTACTCCATTGGAACCAAAATGATATTTCGTAGTGTTTCAGAGCATTTCGCTAACCTTCGGCATGTAAATAAATGCAAACTTGTGTTTCGGTCTTGAATGCACTATTTCGGGGTACCAAAGTTGCGCAGCATCCATTCTACTCCGTTGGACCCAAAATGATGTTTGGGAGTGTTTCAAAGCATTTCGCTAACCTTTAGCACGTAAAAATATGAAACTTGTGTTTCGGGCCAGAATGTACTATTTCGGGGTACCAAACTTGCCAAACATCCATTCTACTCCATTGGAACCAAAATGATGTTTGGGAGTGTTTCAGAGCATTTCTCTAACCTCCGGCACGTAAAAAGATGCAAACTTGTTTTTCGGTCCTGAATGCAGTATTTCAGGGTGCCAAAGTTGTGAAGCATCCATTCTACTCCATTGGAACCAAAATCATGTTTCGTAGTGTTTCAGAGCATTTCGCTAACCTTCGGCATGTAAATAGATGCAAACTTGTGTTTCGGTCTTGAATGCACTATTTCGGGGTACCAAAGTTGCGCATCATCCATTCTACTCCGTTGGACCAAAAATGATGTTTGGGAGTGTTTCATTGTATTTCGCTAACCTTCAGCACGTAAAAATATGAAACTTGTGTTCCGGGCCTGAATGTACTATTTCGGGGTACCAAACTTGCCAAGCATCCATTCTACTCCATTGGAACCAAAATGATGTTTGGGAGTGTTTCAGAGCATTTTTCTAACATTCGGCACGTAAAAAGATGATAAACTTGTGTTTCGTGCCCAAATGCACTATTTCGGGGTACCAAAGTTGTGAAGCATCCATTCTACTCCATTGGAACCAAAATGATGTTTGGGAGTGTTTCAGAGCATTTCGCTAACCTTCGGCACGTAAAAAGATGCAAACTTGTGTTTCGGTCCTGAATGCACTATTTGGGGGTACCAAAGTTGTGAAGCATCCATTCTACTCCATGGGAACCAAAATGATGTTTGGGAGTGTTTCTGAGCATTTCTCTAACATTCGGCACGTAAAAAGATGGAAACTTGTGTTTCGGTCCTGACTGCACTATTTCGGGGTACCAAAGTTGTGAAGCATCCATTCTACTCCATTGGAACCAAAATGATGTTTGGGAGTGTTTCAGAGCATTTCGCTAACCTTCGGCTCGTAAAAAGATGCAAACTAGTGTTTCGGTCCTGAATGCACTATTTCGGGGTACCAAACTTGCCAAGCATCCATTCTACTCCATTGGAACCAAAATGATGTTTGGGAGTGTTTCTGAGCATTTCTCTAACATTCGGCACGTAAAAAGATGCAAACTTGTTTTTCGGTCCTGAATGTACTATTTCGGGGTACCAAACTTGCCAAGCATCCATTCTACTCCATTGGAACCAAAATGATGTTTGGGAGTGTTTCAGAGCATTTCTCTAACATTCGGCACGTAAAAAGATGATAAACTTGTGTTTCGTGCCCAAATGCACTATTTCGGGGTACCAAAGTTGTAAAGCATCCATTCTACTCCATTGGAACCAAAATGATGTTTCGTAGTGTTTCAGAGCATTTCGCTAACCTTCGGCATGTAAATAAATGCAAACTTGTGTTTCGGTCTTGCATGCACTATTTCGGGGTACCAAAGTTGCGCAGCATCCATTCTACTCCGTTGGACCCAAAATGATGTTTGGGAGTGTTTCAAAGCATTTCGCTAACCTTTAGCACGTAAAAATATTAATCTTGTGTTTCGGGCCAGAATGTACTATTTCGGGGTACCAAACATGCCAAGCTTCCATTCTACTCCATTGGAACCAAAATGATGTTTGGGAGTGTTTCTGAGCATTTCTCTAACATTCGGCACGTAAAAAGATGCAAACTTGTGTTTCGGTCCTGAATGCACTATTTCGGGGTACCAAAGTTGTGAAGCATCCATTCTACCCCATTGGAACCAAAATGATGTTTGGGAGCGTTTCTGAGCATTTCTCTAACTTTCGGCACGTAAAAAGATGCAAATTTGTTTTTCGGTCCTGATTGTACTATTTCGGGGTACCAAACTTGCCAAGCATCCATTCTACTCCATTGGAACCAAAATGATGTTTGGGAGTGTTTCAGAGCATTTCTCTAACCTCCGGCACGTAAAAAGATGCAAACTTGTTTTTCGGTCCTGAATGCAGTATTTCGGGGTACCAAAGTTGTGAAGCATCCATTCTACTCCATTGGAACCAAAATCATGTTTCGTAGTGTTTCAGAGCATTTCGCTAACCTTCGGCATGTAAATAGATGCAAACTTGTGTTTCGGTCTTGAATGCACTATTTCGGGGTACCAAAGTTGCGCATCATCCATTCTACTCCGTTGGACCAAAAATGATGTTTGGGAGTGTTTCATTGTATTTCGCTAACCTTCAGCAAATAAAAATATGAAACTTGTGTTTCGGGCCCTGAATGTACTATTTCGGGGTACCAAACTTGCCAAGCATCCATTCTACTCCATTGGAACCAAAATGATGTTTGGGGGTGTTTCAGAGCATTTTTCTAACATTCGGCACGTAAAAAGATGATAAACTTGTGTTTCGTGCCCAAATGCACTATTTCGGGGTACCAAAGTTGTGAAGCATCCATTCTACTCCATTGGAACCAAAATGATGTTTGGGAGTGTTTCAGAGCATTTCGCTAACCTTCGGCACGTAAAAAGATGCAAACTTGTGTTTCGGTCCTGAATTCACTATTTGGGGGTACCAAAGTTGTGAAGCATCCATTCTACTCCATGCGAACCAAAATGATGTTTGGGAGTGTTTCTGAGCATTTCTCTAACATTCGGCACGTAAAAAGATGCAAACTTGTGTTTCGGTCCTGAATGCACTATTTCGGGGTACCAAAGTTGTGAAGCATGCATTCTACTCCATTGGAACCAAAATGATGTTTGGGAGTGTTTCAGAGCATTTCGCTAACCTTCGGCACGTAAAAAGATGCAAACTTGTGTTTCGGACCTGAATGCACTATTTCGGGGTACCAAACTTGCCAAGCATCCATTCTACTCCATTGGAACCAAAATGATGTTTGGGAGTGTTTCTGAGCATTTCTCTAACATTCGGCACGTAAAAAGATGCAAACTTATTTTTCGGTCCTGAATTACTATTTCGGGGTACCAAACTTGCCAAGCATCCATTCTACTCGATTGGAACCAAAATGATGTTTGGGAGTGTTTCAGAGCATTTCTCTAACATTCGGCATGTAAAAAGATGATAAACTTGTGGTTCGTGCCCAAATGCACTATTTCGGGGTACCAAAGTTGTAATGCATCCATTCTACTCCATTGGAACCAAAATGATATTTCGTAGTGTTTCAGAGCATTTCGCTAACCTTCGGCATGTAAATAAATGCAAACTTGCGTTTCGGTCTTGAATGCACTATTTCGGGGTACCAAAGTTGCGCAGCATCCATTCTACTCCGTTGGACCCAAAATGATGTTTGGGAGTGTTTCAAAGCATTTCGCTAACCTTTAGCACGTAAAAATATGAAACTTGTGTTTCGGGCCAGAATGTACTATTTCGGGGTACCAAACTTGCCAAGCATCCATTCTACTCCATTGGAACCAAAATGATGTTTGGGAGTGTTTCTGAGCATTTCTCTAACATTCGGCACGTAAAAAGATGCAAACTTGTGTTTCGGTCCTTAATGCACTATTTCGGGGTACCAAAGTTGTAAAGCATCCATTCGACTCCATTGGAACCAAAATGATGTTTGGGAGCGTTTCTGAGCATTTCTCTAACATTCGGCACGTAAAAAGATGCAACCTTGTTTTTTGGTCCTGATTGTACTATTTCGGGGTACCAAACTTGCCAAGCATCCATTCTACTCCATTGGAACCAAAATGATGTTTGGGAGTGTTTCAGAGCATTTCTCTAACCTCCGACACGTAAAAAGATGCAAACTTGTTTTTCGGTCCTGAATGCAGTATTTCGGGGTACCAAAGTTGTGAAGCATCCATTCTACTCCATTGGAACCAAAATGATGTTTCGTAGTGTTTTAGAGCATTTCGCTAACCTTCGGCATGTAAATAAATGCAACCTTGTGTTTCGGTCTTGAATGCACTATTTCGGGGTACCAAGGTTGCGCAGCAGCCATTCTACTCCGTTGGACCCAAAATGATGTTTGGGAGCGTTTCAAAGCATTTCGCTAACCTTTAGCACGTAAAAATATGAAACTTGTGTTTCGGGCCTGAATGTACTATTTCCGGGTACCCAACTTGCCAGGTATCCATTCTACTCCATTGGAACCAAAATGATGTTTGGGAGTGTTTCTGAGCATTTCTCTAACATTCGGCACGTAAAAAGATGCAAACTTGTGTTTCGGTCCTGAATGCACTATTTCGGGGTACCAAAGTTTTGAAGCATCCATTCTACTCCATTGGAACCAAAATGATGTTTGGGAGTGTTTCAGAGCATTTCGCGGACATTCGGCACGTAAAAAGATGCAAACTTGTGTTTCGGTCCTGAATGCACTATTTCGGGGTACCAAAGTTTTGAAGCATCCATTCTACTCCATTGGAACCAAAATGATGTTTGGGAGTGTTTCAGAGCATTTCGCTAACATCCGGCACGTAAAAAGATGCAAACTTGTTTTTCGGTGCTGAATGCAGTATTTCGGGGTACCAAAGTTGTGAAGCATCCATTCTACTCCATTGGAACCAAAATCATGTTTCGTAGTGTTTCAGAGCATTTCGCTAACCTTCGGCATGTAAATAGATGCAAACTTGTGTTTCGGTCTTGAATGCACTATTTCGGGGTACCAAAGTTGCGCATCATCCATTCTACTCCGTTGGACCAAAAATGATGTTTGGGAGTGTTTCATTGTATTTCGCTAACCTTCAGCACGTAAAAATATGAAACTTGTGTTTCGGGCCCTGAATGTACTATTTCGGGGTACCAAACTTGCCAAGCATCCATTCTACTCCATTGGAACCAAAATGATGTTTGGGAGTGTTTCAGAGCATTTTTCTAACATTCGGCACGTAAAAAGATGATAAACTTGTGTTTCGTGCCCAAATGCACTATTTCGGGGTACCAAAGTTGTGAAGCATCCATTCTACTCCATTGGAACCAAAATGATGTTTGGGAGTGTCTCAGAGCATTTCGCTAACCTTCGGCACGTAAAAAGATGCAAACTTGTGTTTCGGTCCTGAATTCACTATTTGGGGGTACCAAAGTTGTGAAGCATCCATTCTACACCATGCGAACCAAAATGATGTTTGGGAGTGTTTCTGAGCATTTCTCTAACATTCGGCACGTAAAAAGATGCAAACTTGTGTTTCGGTCCTGAATGCACTATATCGGGGTACCAAAGTTGTGAAGCATCCATTCTTCTCCATTGGAACCAAAATGATGTTTGGGAGTGTTTCAGAGCATTTCGCTAACCTTCGGCACGTAAAAAGATGCAAACTTGTGTTTCGGTCCTGAATGCACTATTTCGGGGTACCAAAGTTTTGAAGCATCCATTCTACTCCATTGGAACCAAAATGATGTTTGGGAGTGTTTCAGAGCATTTCGCGGACATTCGGCACGTAAAAAGATGCAAACTTGTGTTTCGGTCCTGAATGCACTATTTCGGGGTACCAAAGTTTTGAAGCATCCATTCTATTCCATTGGAACCAAAATGATGTTTGGGAGTGTTTCAGAGCATTTCGCTAAAATCCGGCACGTAAAAAGATGCAAACTTGTTTTTCGGTGCTGAATGCAGTATTTCGGGGTACCAAAGTTGTGAAGCATCCATTCTACTCCATTGGAACCAAAATCATGTTTCGTAGTGTTTCAGAGCATTTCGCTAACATTCGGCATGTAAATAGATGCAAACTTGTGTTTCGGTCTTGAATGCGCTATTTCGGGGTACCAAAGTTGCGCATCATCCATTCTACTCCGTTGGACCAAAAATGATGTTTGGGAGTGTTTCATTGTATTTCGCTAACCTTCAGCACGTAAAAATATGAAACTTGTGTTTCGGGCCCTGAATGTACTATTTCGGGGTACGAAACTTGCCAAGCATCCATTCTACTCCATTGGAACCAAAATGATGTTTGGGAGTGTTTCAGAGCATTTTTCTAACATTCGGCACGTAAAAAGATGATAAACTTGTGTTTCGTGCCCAAATGCACTATTTCGGGGTACCAAAGTTGTGAAGCATCCATTCTACTCCATTGGAACCAAAATGATGTTTGGGAGTGTTTCAGAGCATTTCGCTAACCTTCGGCACGTAAAAAGATGCAAACTTGTGTTTCGGTCCTGAATTCACTATTTGGGGGGTACCAAAGTTGTGAAGCATCCATTCTACTCCATGCGAACCAAAATGATGTTTGGGAGTGTTTCAGAGCATTTCTCTAACATTCGGCACGTAAAAAGATGCAAACTTATTTTTCGGTCCTGAATTACTATTTCGGGGTACCAAACTTGCCAAGCATCCATTCTACTCGATTGGAACCAAAATGATGTTTGGGAGTGTTTCAGAGCATTTCTCTAACATTCGGCATGTAAAAAGATGATAAACTTGTGTTTCGTGCCCAAATGCACTATTTCGGGGTACCAAAGTTGTAATGCATCCATTCTACTCCATTGGAACCAAAATGATATTTCGTAGTGTTTCAGAGCATTTCGCTAACCTTCGGCATGTAAATAAATGCAAACTTGTGTTTCGGTCTTGAATGCACTATTTCGGGGTACCAAAGTTGCGCAGCATCCATTCTACTCCGTTGGACCCAAAATGATGTTTGGGAGTGTTTCAAAGCATTTCGCTAACCTTTAGCACGTAAAAATATGAAACTTGTGTTTCGGGCCAGAATGTACTATTTCGGGGTACCAAACTTGCCAAGCATCCATTCTACTCCATTGGAACCAAAATGATGTTTGGGAGTGTTTCTGAGCATTTCTCTAACATTCGGCACGTAAAAAGATGCAAACTTGTGTTTCGGTCCTGAATGCACTATTTCGGGGTACCAAAGTTGTAAAGCATCCATTCTACTCCATTGGAACCAAAATGATGTTTGGGAGCGTTTCTGAGCATTTCTCTAACATTCGGCACGTAAAAAGATGCAAACTTGTTTTTTGGTCCTGATTGTACTATTTCGGGGTACCAAACTTGCCAAGCATCCATTCTACTCCATTGGAACCAAAATGATGTTTGGGAGTGTTTCAGAGCATTTCTCTAACCTCCGGCACGTAAAAAGATGCAAACTTGTTTTTCGGTCCTGAATGCAGTATTTCGGGGTACCAAAGTTGTGAAGCATCCGTTCTACTCCATTGGAACCAAAATGATGTTTCGTAGTGTTTTAGAGCATTTCGCTAACCTTCGGCATGTAAATAAATGCAACCTTGTGTTTCGGTCTTGAATGCACTATTTCGGGGTACCAAGGTTGCGCAGCATCCATTCTACTCCGTTGGACCCAAAATGATGTTTGGGAGCGTTTCAAAGCATTTCGCTAACCTTTAGCACGTAAAAATATGAAACTTGTGTTTCGGGCCTGAATGTACTATTTCGGGGTACCCAACTTGCCAGGCATCCATTCTACTCCATTGGAACCAAAATGATGTTTGGGAGTGTTTCTGAGCATTTCTCTAACATTCGGCACGTAAAAAGATGCAAACTTGCGTTTCGGTCCTGAATGCACTATTTCGGGGTACCAAAGTTTTGAAGCATCCATTCTACTCCATTGGAACCAAAATGATGTTTGGGAGTGTTTCAGAGCATTTCGCGGACATTCGGCACGTAAAAAGATGCAAACTTGTGTTTCGGTCCTGAATGCACTATTTCGGGGTACCAAAGTTTTGAAGCATCCATTCTACTCCATTGGAACCAAAATGATGTTTGGGAGTGTTTCAGAGCATTTCGCTAACATCCGGCACGTAAAAAGATGCAAACTTGTGTTTCGGTCCTGAATGCACTATTTTGGGGTACCAAAGTTGTGAAGCATCCATTCTACTCCATTGGAACCAAAATGATGTTTCGTAGTGTTTTAGAGCATTTCGCTAACCTTCGGCATGTAAATAAATGCAACCTTGTGTTTCGGTCTTGAATGCACTATTTCGGGGTACCAAGGTTGCGCAGCATCCATTCTACTCCGTTGGACCCAAAATGATGTTTTGGAGCGTTTCAAAGCATTTCGCTAACCTTTAGCACGTAAAAATATGAAACTTGTGTTTCGGGCCTGAATGTACTATTTCGGGGTACCCAACTTGCCAGGCATCCATTCTACTCCATTGGAACCAAAATGATGTTTGGGAGTGTTTCTGAGCATTTCTCTAACATTCGGCACGTAAAAAGATGCAAACTTGTGTTTCGGTCCTGAATGCACTATTTCGGGGTACCAAAGTTCTGAAGCATCCATTCTACTCCATTGGAACCAAAATGATGTTTGGGAGTGTTTCAGAGCATTTCGCGGACATTCGGCACGTAAAAAGATGCAAACTTGTGTTTCGGTCCTGAATGCACTATTTCGGGGTACCAAAGTTTTGAAGCATCCATTCTACTCCATTGGAACCAAAATGATGTTTGGGAGTGTTTCAGAGCATTTCGCTAACATCCGGCACGTAAAAAGATGCAAACTTGTTTTTCGGTGCTGAATGCAGTATTTCGGGGTACCAAAGTTGTGAAGCATCCATTCTACTCCATTGGAACCAAAATCATGTTTCGTAGTGTTTCAGAGCATTTCGCTAACCTTCGGCATGTAAATAGATGCAAACTTGTGTTTCGGTCTTGAATGCACTATTTCGGGGTACCAAAGTTGCGCATCATCCATTCTACTCCGTTGGACCAAAAATGATGTTTGGGAGTGTTTCATTGTATTTCGCTCACCTTCAGCACGTAAAAATATGAAACTTGTGTTTCGGGCCCTGAATGTACTATTTCGGGGTACCAAACTTGCCAAGCATCCATTCTACTCCATTGGAACCAAAATGATGTTTGGGAGTGTTTCAGAGCATTTTTCTAACATTCGGCACGTAAAAAGATGATAAACTTGTGTTTCGTGCCCAAATGCACTATTTCGGGGTACCAAAGTTGTGAAGCATCCATTCTACTCCATTGGAACCAAAATGATGTTTGGGAGTGTTTCAGAGCATTTCGCTAACCTTCGGCACGTAAAAAGATGCAAACTTGTGTTTCGGTCCTGAATTCACTATTTGGGGGTACCAAAGTTGTGAAGCATCCATTCTACTCCATGCGAACCAAAATGATGTTTGGGAGTGTTTCTGAGCATTTCTCTAACATTCGGCACGTAAAAAGATGCAAACTTGTGTTTCGGTCCTGAATGCACTATATCGGGGTACCAAAGTTGTGAAGCATCCATTCTACTCCATTGGAACCAAAATGATGTTTGGGAGTGTTTCAGAGCATTTCGCTAACCTTCGGCACGTAAAAAGATGCAAACTTGTGTTTCGGTCCTGAATGCACTATTTCGAGGTACCAAACTTGCCAAGCATCCATTCTACTCCATTGGAACCAAAATGATGTTTGGGAGTGTTTCTGAGCATTTCTCTAACATTCGGCACGTAAAAAGATGCAAACTTATTTTTCGGTCCTGAATTACTATTTCGGGGTACCAAACTTGCCAAGCATCCATTCTACTCGATTGGAACCAAAATGATGTTTGGGAGTGTTTCAGAGCATTTCTCTAACATTCGGCATGTAAAAAGATGATAAACTTGTGTTTCGTGCCCAAATGCACTATTTCGGGGTACCAAAGTTGTAATGCATCCATTCTACTCCATTGGAACCAAAATGATATTTCGTAGTGTTTCAGAGCATTTCGCTAACCTTCGGCATGTAAATAAATGCAAACTTGTGTTTCGGTGTTGAATGCACTATTTCGGGGTACCAAAGTTGCGCAGCATCCATTCTACTTCGTTGGACCCAAAATGATGTTTGGGAGTGTTTCAAAGCATTTCGCTAACCTTTAGCACGTAAAAATATGAAACTTGTGTTTCGGGCCAGAATGTACTATTTCGGGGTACCAAACATGCCAAGCATCCATTCTACTCCATTGGAACCAAAATGATGTTTGGGAGTGTTTCTGAGCATTTCTCTAACATTCGGCACGTAAAAAGATGCAAACTTGTGTTTCAGTCCTGAATGCACTATTTCGGGGTACCAAAGTTGTAAAGCATCCATTCTACTCCATTGGAACCAAAATGATGTTTGGGAGCGTTTCTGAGCATTTCTATAACATTCGGCACGTAAAAAGATGCAAACTTGTTTTTTGGTCCTGATTGTACTATTTCTTGGTACCAAACTTGCCAAGCATCCATTCTACTCCATTGGAACCAAAATGATGTTTGGGAGTGTTTCAGAGCATTTCTCTAACCTCCGGCACGTAAAAAGATGCAAACTTGTTTTTCGGTCCTGAATGCAGTATTTCGGGGTACCAAAGTTGTGAAGCATCCGTTCTACTCCATTGGAACCAAAATGATGTTTCGTAGTGTTTTAGAGCATTTCGCTAACCTTCGGCATGTAAATAAATGCAACCTTGTGTTTCGGTCTTGAATGCACTATTTCGGGGTACCAAGGTTGCGCAGCATCCATTCTACTCCGTTGGACCCAAAATGATGTTTGGGAGCGTTTCAAAGCATTTCGCTAACCTTTAGCACGTAAAAATATGAAACTTGTGTTTCGGGCCTGAATGTACTATTTCGGGGTACCCAACTTGCCAGGCATCCATTCTACTCCATTGGAACCAAAATGATGTTTGGGAGTGTTTCTGAGCATTTCTCTAACATTCGGCACGTAAAAAGATGCAAACTTGTGTTTCGGTCCTGAATGCACTATTACGGGGTACCAAAGTTTTGAAGCATCCATTCTACTCCATTGGAACCAAAATGATGTTTGGGAGTGTTTCAGAGCATTTCGCGGACATTCGGCACGTAAAAAGATGCAAACTTGTGTTTCGGTCCTGAATGCACTATTTCGGGGTACCAAAGTTTTGACGCATCCATTCTACTCCATTGGAACCAAAATGATGTTTGGGAGTGTTTCAGAGCATTTCGCTAACATCCGGCACGTAAAAAGATGCAAACTTGTGTTTCGGTCCTGAATGCACTATTTCGGGGTACCAAAGTTGTGAAGCATCCATTCTACTCCATTGGAACCAAAATGATGTTTCGTAGTGTTTTAGAGCATTTCGCTAACCTTCGGCATGTAAATAAATGCAACCTTGTGTTTCGGTCTTGAATGCACTATTTCGGGGTACCAAGGTTGCGCAGCATCCATTCTACTCCGTTGGACCCAAAATGATGTTTGGGAGCGTTTCAAAGCATTTCGCTAACCTTTAGCACGTAAAAATATGAAACTTGTGTTTCGGGCCTGAATGTACTATTTCGGGGTACCCAACTTGCCAGGCATCCATTCTACTCCATTGGAACCAAAATGATGTTTGGGAGTGTTTCTGAGCATTTCTCTAACATTCGGCACGTAAAAAGATGCAAACTTGTGTTTCGGTCCTGAATGCACTATTTCGGGGTACCAAAGTTTTGAAGCATCCATTCTACTCCATTGGAACCAAAATGATGTTTGGGAGTGTTTCAGAGCATTTCGCGGACATTCGGCACGTAAAAAGATGCAAACTTGTGTTTCGGTCCTGAATGCACTATTTCGGGGTACCAAAGTTTTGAAGCATCCATTCTACTCCATTGGAACCAAAATGATGTTTGGGAGTGTTTCAGAGCATTTCGCTAACATCCGGCACGTAAAAAGATGCAAACTTGTTTTTCGGTGCTGAATGCAGTATTTCGGGGTACCAAAGTTGTGAAGCATCCATTCTACTCCATTGGAACCAAAATCATGTTTCGTAGTGTTTCAGAGCATTTCGCTAACCTTCGGCATGTAAATAGATGCAAACTTGTGTTTCGGTCTTGAATGCACTATTTCGGGGTACCAAAGTTGCGCATCATCCATTCTACTCCGTTGGACCAAAAATGATGTTTGGGAGTGTTTCATTGTATTTCGCTAACCTTCAGCACGTAAAAATATGAAACTTGTGTTTCGGGCCCTGAATGTACTATTTTCGGGTACCAAACTTGCCAAGCATCCATTCTACTCCATTGGAACCAAAATGATGTTTGGGAGTGTTTCAGAGCATTTTTCTAACATTCGGCACGTAAAAAGATGATAAACTTGTGTTTCGTGCCCAAATGCACTATTTCGGGGTACCAAAGTTGTGAAGCATCCATTCTACTCCATTGGAACCAAAATGATGTTTGGGAGTGTTTCAGAGCATTTCGCTAACCTTCGGCACGTAAAAAGATGCAAACTTGTGTTTCGGTCCTGAATTCACTATTTGGGGGTACCAAAGTTGTGAAGCATCCATTCTACTCCATGCGAACCAAAATGATGTTTGGGAGTGTTTCTGAGCATTTCTCTAACATTCGGCACGTAAAAAGATGCAAACTTGTGTTTCGGTCCTGAATGCACTATATCGGGGTACCAAAGTTGTGAAGCATCCATTCTACTCCATTGGAACCAAAATGATGTTTGGGAGTGTTTCAGAGCATTTCGCTAACCTTCGGCACGTAAAAAGATGCAAACTTGTGTTTCGGTCCTGAATGCACTATTTCGGGGTACCAAACTTGCCAAGCATCCGTTCTACTCCATTGGAACCAAAATGATGTTTGGGAGTGTTTCTGAGCATTTCTCTAACATTCGGCACGTAAAAAGATGCAAACTTATTTTTCGGTCCTGAATTACTATTTCGGGGTACCAAACTTGCCAAGCATCCATTCTACTCGATTGGAACCAAAATGATGTTTGGGAGTGTTTCAGAGCATTTCTCTAACATTCGGCATGTAAAAAGATGATAAACTTGTGTTTCGTGCCCAAATGCACTATTTCGGGGTACCAAAGTTGTAATGCATCCATTCTACTCCATTGGAACCAAAATGATATTTCGTAGTGTTTCAGAGCATTTCGCTAACCTTCGGCATGTAAATAAATGCAAACTTGTGTTTCGGTCTTGAATGCACTATTTCGGGGTACCAAAGTTGCGCAGCATCCATTCTACTTCGTTGGACCCAAAATGATGTTTGGGAGTGTTTCAAAGCATTTCGCTAACCTTTAGCACGTAAAAATATGAAACTTGTGTTTCGGGCCAGAATGTACTATTTCGGGGTACCAAACTTGCCAAGCATCCATTCTACTCCATTGGAACCAAAATGATGTTTGGGAGTGTTTCTGAGCATTTCTCTAACATTCGGCACGTAAAAAGATGCAAACTTGTGTTTCGGTCCTGAATGCACTACTTCGGGGTACCAAAGTTGTAAAGCATCCATTCTACTCCATTTGAACCAAAATGATGTTTGGGAGCGTTTCTGAGCATTTCTCTAACATTCGGCATGTAAAAAGATGCAAACTTGTTTTTTGGTCCTGATTGTACTATTTCGGGGTACCAAACTTGCCAAGCATCCATTCTACTCCATTGGAACTAAAATGATGTTTGGGAGTGTTTCAGAGCATTTCTCTAACCTCCGGCACGTAAAAAGATGCAAACTTGTTTTTGGGTCCTGAATGCAGTATTTCGGGGTACCAAAGTTGTGAAGCATCCGTTCTACTCCATTGGAACCAAAATGATGTTTCGTAGTGTTTTAGAGCATTTCGCTAACCTTCGGCATGTAAATAAATGCAACCTTGTGTTTCGGTCTTGAATGCACTATTTCGGGGTACCAAGGTTGCGCAGCATCCATTCTACTGCGTTGGACCCAAAATGATGTTTGGGAGCGTTTCAAAGCATTTCGTTAACCTTTAGCACGTAAAAATATGAAACTTGTGTTTCGGGCCTGAATGTACTATTTCGGGGTACCCAACTTGCCAGGCATCCATTCTACTCCATTGGAACCAAAATGATGTTTGGGAGTGTTTCTGAGCATTTCTCTAACATTCGGCACGTAAAAAGATGCAAACTTGTGTTTCGGTCATGAATGCACTATTTCGGGGTACCAAAGTTTTGAAGCATCCATTCTACTCCATTGGAACCAAAATGATGTTTGGGAGTGTTTCAGAGCATTTCGCGGACATTCGGCACGTAAAAAGATGCAAACTTGTGTTTCGGTCCTGAATGCACTATTTCGGGGTACCAAAGTTTTGAAGCATCCATTCTACTCCATTGGAACCAAAATGATGTTTGGGAGTGTTTCAGAGCATTTCGCTAACATCCGGCACGTAAAAAGATGCAAACTTGTGTTTCGGTCCTGAATGCACTATTTCGGGGTACCAAAGTTGTGAAGCATCCATTCTACTCCATTGGAACCAAAATGATGTTTGGGAGTGTTTCAGAGCATTTCGCTAACCTTCGGCATGTAAATAGATGCAAACTTGTGTTTCGGTCTTGAATGCACTATTTCGGGGTACCAAAGTTGCGCATCATCCATTCTACTCCGTTGGACCAAAAATGATGTTTGGGAGTATTTCATTGTATTTCGCTAACCTTCGGCACGTAAAAATATGAAACTTGTGTTTCGGGCCCTGAATGTACTATTTCGGGGTACCAAACTTGCCAAGCATCCATTCTACTCCATTGGAACCAAAATGATGTTTGGGAGTGTTTCAGAGCATTTTTCTAACATTCGGCACGTAAAAAGATGATAAACTTGTGTTTCGTGCCCAAATGCACTATTTCGGGGTACCAAAGTTGTGAAGCATCCATTCTACTCCATTGGAACCAAAATGATGTTTGGGAGTGTTTCAGAGCATTTCGCTAACCTTCGGCACGTAAAAAGATGCAAACTTTTGTTTCGGTCCTGAATTCACTATTTGGGGGTACCAAAGTTGTGAAGCATCCATTCTACTCCATGCGAACCAAAATGATGTTTGGGAGTGTTTCTGAGCATTTCTCTAACATTCGGCACGTAAAAAGATGCAAACTTGTGTTTCGTGCCCAAATGCACTATTTCGGGGTACCAAAGTTGTGAAGCATCCATTCTACTCCATTGGAACCAAAATGATGTTTGGGAGTGTTTCAGAGCATTTCGCTAACCTTCGGCACGTAAAAAGATGCAAACTTGTGTTTCGGTCCTGAATGCACTATTTCGGGGTACCAAAGTTTTGAAGCATCCATTCTACTCCATTGGAACCAAAATGATGTTTGGGAGTGTTTCAGAGCATTTCGCTAACATCCGGCACGTAAAAAGATGCAAACTTGTGTTTCGGTCCTGAATGCACTATTTCGGGGTACCAAAGTTGTGAAGCATCCATTCTACTCCATTGGAACCAAAATGATGTTTGGGAGTGTTTCAGAGCATTTCGCTAACCTTCGGCATGTAAATAGATGCAAACTTGTGTTTCGGTCTTGAATGCACTATTTCGGGGTACCAAAGTTGCGCATCATCCATTCTACTCCGTTGGACCAAAAATGATGTTTGGGAGTGTTATATTGTATTTCGCTAACCTTCGGCACGTAAAAATATGAAACTTGTGTTTCGGGCCCTGAATGTACTATTTCGGGGTACCAAACTTGCCAAGCATCCATTCTACTCCATTGGAACCAAAATGATGTTTGGGAGTGTTTCAGAGCATTTTTCTAACATTCGGCACGTAAAAAGATGATAAACTTGTGTTTCGTGCCCAAATGCACTATTTCGGGGTACCAAAGTTGTGAAGCATCCATTCTACTCCATTGGAACCAAAATGATGTTTGGGAGTATTTCAGAGCATTTCGCTAACCTTCGGCACGTAAAAGATGCAAACTTGTGTTTCGGTCCTGAATTCACTATTTGGGGGTACCAAAGTTGTGAAGCATCCATTCTACTCCATGCGAACCAAAATGATGTTTGGGAGTGTTTCTGAGCATTTCTCTAACATTCGGCACGTAAAAAGATGCAAACTTGTGTTTCGGTCCTGAATGCACTATTTCGGGGTACCAAAGTTGTGAAGCATCCATTCTACTCCATTGGAACCAAAATGATGTTTGGGAGTGTTTCAGAGCATTTCGCTAACCTTCGGCACGTAAAAAGATGCAAACTTGTGTTTCGGTCCTGAATGCACTATTTCGGGGTACCAAACTTGCCAAGCATCCATTCTACTCCATTGGAACCAAAATGATGTTTGGGAGTGTTTCTGAGCATTTCTCTAACATTCGGCACGTAAAAAGATGCAAACTTGTGTTTCGGTCCTGAATGCACTATTTCGGGGTACCAAAGTTGTGAAGCATCCATTCTACTCCATTGGAACCAAAATGATGTTTGGGAGTGTTTCAGAGCATTTCGCTAACCTTCGGCACGTAAAAAGATGCAAACTTGTGTTTCGGTCCTGAATGCACTATTTCGGGGTACCAAAGTTTTGAAGCATCCATTCTACTCCATTGGAACCAAAATGATGTTTGGGAGTGTTTCAGAGCATTTCGCTAACATCCGGCACGTAAAAAGATGCAAACTTGTGTTTCGGTCCTGAATGCACTATTTCGGGGTTCCAAAGTTGTGAAGCATCCATTCTACTCCATTGGAACCAAAATGATGTTTGGGAGTGTTTCAGAGCATTTCGCTAACCTTCGGCATGTAAATAGATGCAAACTTGTGTTTCGGTCTTGAATGCACTATTTCGGGGTACCAAAGTTGCGCATCATCCATTCTACTCCGTTGGACCAAAAATGATGTTTGGGAGTGTTTCATTGTATTTCGCTAACCTTCGGCACGTAAAAATATGAAACTTGTGTTTCGGGCCCTGAATGTACTATTTCGGGGTACCAAACTTGCCAAGCATCCATTCTACTCCATTGGAACCAAAATGATGTTTGGGAGTGTTTCAGAGCATTTTTCTAACATTCGGCACGTAAAAAGATGATAAACTTGTGTTTCGTGCCCAAATGCACTATTTCGGGGTACCAAAGTTGTGAAGCATCCATTCTACTCCATTGGAACCAAAATGATGTTTGGGAGTATTTCAGAGCATTTCGCTAACCTTCGGCACGTAAAAAGATGCAAACTTGTGTTTCGGTCCTGAATTCACTATTTGGGGGTACCAAAGTTGTGAAGCATCCATTCTACTCCATGCGAACCAAAATGATGTTTGGGAGTGTTTCTGAGCATTTCTCTAACATTCGGCACGTAAAAAGATGCAAACTTGTGTTTCGGTCCTGAATGCACTATTTCGGGGTACCAAAGTTGTGAAGCATCCATTCTACTCCATTGGAACCAAAATGATGTTTGGGAGTGTTTCAGAGCATTTCGCTAACCTTCGGCACGTAAAAAGATGCAAACTTGTGTTTCGGTCCTGAATGCACTATTTCGGGGTACCAAACTTGCCAAGCATCCATTCTACTCCATTGGAACCAAAATGATGTTTGGGAGTGTTTCTGAGCATTTCTCTAACATTCGGCACGTAAAAAGATGCAAACTTGTGTTTCGGTCCTGAATGCACTATTTCGGGGTACCAAAGTTGTGAAGCATCCATTCTACTCCATTGGAACCAAAATGATGTTTGGGAGTGTTTCAGAGCATTTCGCTAACCTTCGGCACGTAAAAAGATGCAAACTTGTGTTTCGGTCCTGAATGCACTATTTCGGGGTACCAAAGTTTTGAAGCATCCATTCTACTCCATTGGAACCAAAATGATGTTTGGGAGTGTTTCAGAGCATTTCGCTAACATCCGGCACGTAAAAAGATGCAAACTTGTGTTTCGGTCCTGAATGCACTATTTCGGGGTACCAAAGTTGTGAAGCATCCATTCTACTCCATTGGAACCAAAATGATGTTTGGGAGTGTTTCAGAGCATTTCGCTAACCTTCGGCATGTAAATAGATGCAAACTTGTGTTTCGGTCTTGAATGCACTATTTCGGGGTACCAAAGTTGCGCATCATCCATTCTACTCCGTTGGACCAAAAATGATGTTTGGGAGTGTTTCATTGTATTTCGCTAACCTTCGGCACGTAAAAATATGAAACTTGTGTTTCGGGCCCTGAATGTACTATTTCGGGGTACCAAACTTGCCAAGCATCCATTCTACTCCATTGGAACCAAAATGATGTTTGGGAGTGTTTCAGAGCATTTTTCTAACATTCGGCACGTAAAAAGATGATAACCTTGTGTTTCGTGCCCAAATGCACTATTTCGGGGTACCAAAGTTGTGAAGCATCCATTCTACTCCATTGGAACCAAAATGATGTTTGGGAGTATTTCAGAGCATTTCGCTAACCTTCGGCACGTAAAAAGATGCAAACTTGTGTTTCGGTCCTGAATTCACTATTTGGGGGTACCAAAGTTGTGAAGCATCCATTCTACTCCATGCGAACCAAAATGATGTTTGGGAGTGTTTCTGAGCATTTCTCTAAGATTCGGCACGTAAAAAGATGCAAACTTGTGTTTCGGTCCTGAATGCACTATTTCGGGGTACCAAAGTTGTGAAGCATCCATTCTACTCCATTGGAACCAAAATGATGTTTGGGAGTGTTTCAGAGCATTTCGCTAACCTTCGGCACGTAAAAAGATGCAAACTTGTGTTTCGGTCCTGAATGCACTATTTCGGGGTACCAAACTTGCCAAGCATCCATTCTACTCCATTGGAACCAAAATGATGTTTGGGAGTGTTTCTGAGCATTTCTCTAACATTCGGCACGTAAAAAGATGCAAACTTGTGTTTCGGTCCTGAATGCACTATTTCGGGGTACCAAAGTTGTGAAGCATCCATTCTACTCCATTGGAACCAAAATGATGTTTGGGAGTGTTTCAGAGCATTTCGCTAACCTTCGGCACGTAAAAAGATGCAAACTTGTGTTTCGGTCCTGAATGCACTATTTCGGGGTACCAAAGTTTTGAAGCATCCATTCTACTCCATTGGAACCAAAATGATGTTTGGGAGTGTTTCAGAGCATTTCGCTAATATCCGGCACGTAAAAAGATGCAAACTTGTGTTTCGGTCCTGAATGCACTATTTCGGGGTACCAAAGTTGTGAAGCATCCATTCTACTCCATTGGAACCAAAATGATGTTTGGGAGTGTTTCAGAGCATTTCGCTAACCTTCGGCATGTAAATAGATGCAAACTTGTGTTTCGGTCTTGAATGCACTATTTCGGGGTACCAAAGTTGCGCATCATCCATTCTACTCCGTTGGACCAAAAATGATGTTTGGGAGTGTTTCATTGTATTTCGCTAACCTTCGGCACGTAAAAATATGAAACTTGTGTTTCGGGCCCTGAATGTACTATTTCGGGGTACCAAACTTGCCAAGCATCCATTCTACTCCATTGGAACCAAAATGATGTTTGGGAGTGTTTCAGAGCATTTTTCTAACATTCGGCACGTAAAAAGATGATAAACTTGTGTTTCGTGCCCAAATGCACTATTTCGGGGTACCAAAGTTGTGAAGCATCCATTCTACTCCATTGGAACCAAAATGATGTTTGGGAGTATTTCAGAGCATTTCGCTAACCTTCGGCACGTAAAAAGATGCAAACTTGTGTTTCGGTCCTGAATTCACTATTTGGGGGTACCAAAGTTGTGAAGCATCCATTCTACTCCATGCGAACCAAAATGATGTTTGGGAGTGTTTCTGAGCATTTCTCTAACATTCGGCACGTAAAAAGATGCAAACTTGTGTTTCGGTCCTGAATGCACTATTTCGGGGTACCAAAGTTGTGAAGCATCCATTCTACTCCATTGGAACCAAAATGATGTTTGGGAGTGTTTCAGAGCATTTCGCTAACCTTCGGCACGTAAAAAGATGCAAACTTGTGTTTCGGTCCTGAATGCACTATTTCGGGGTACCAAACTTGCCAAGCATCCATTCTACTCCATTGGAACCAAAATGATGTTTGGGAGTGTTTCTGAGCATTTCTCTAACATTCGGCACGTAAAAAGATGCAAACTTGTGTTTCGGTCCTGAATGCACTATTTCGGGGTACCAAAGTTGTGAAGCATCCATTCTACTCCATTGGAACCAAAATGATGTTTGGGAGTGTTTCAGAGCATTTCGCTAACCTTCGGCACGTAAAAAGATGCAAACTTGTGTTTCGGTCCTGAATGCACTATTTCGGGGTACCAAAGTTTTGAAGCATCCATTCTACTCCATTGGAACCAAAATGATGTTTGGGAGTGTTTCAGAGCATTTCGCTAACATCCGGCACGTAAAAAGATGCAAACTTGTGTTTCGGTCCTGAATGCACTATTTCGGGGTACCAAAGTTGTGAAGCATCCATTCTACTCCATTGGAACCAAAATGATGTTTGGGAGTGTTTCAGAGCATTTCGCTAACCTTCGGCATGTAAATAGATGCAAACTTGTGTTTCGGTCTTGAATGCACTATTTCGGGGTACCAAAGTTGCGCATCATCCATTCTACTCCGTTGGACCAAAAATGATGTTTGGGAGTGTTTCATTGTATTTCGCTAACCTTCGGCACGTAAAAATATGAAACTTGTGTTTCGGGCCCTGAATGTACTATTTCGGGGTTCCAAACTTGCCAAGCATCCATTCTACTCCATTGGAACCAAAATGATGTTTGGGAGTGTTTCAGAGCATTTTTCTAACATTCGGCACGTAAAAAGATGATAAACTTGTGTTTCGTGCCCAAATGCACTATTTCGGGGTACCAAAGTTGTGAAGCATCCATTCTACTCCATTGGAACCAAAATGATGTTTGGGAGTGTTTCAGAGCATTTCGCTAACCTTCGGCATGTAAAAAGATGCAAACTTGTGTTTCGGTCCTGAATTCACTATTTGGGGGTACCAAAGTTGTGAAGCATCCATTCTACTCCATGCGAACCAAAATGATGTTTGGGAGTGTTTCTGAGCATTTCTCTAACATTCGGCACGTAAAAAGATGCAAACTTGTGTTTCGGTCCTGAATGCACTATTTCGGGGTACCAAAGTTGTGAAGCATCCATTCTACTCCATTGGAACCAAAATGATGTTTGGGAGTGTTTCAGAGCATTTCGCTAACCTTCGGCACGTAAAAAGATGCAAACTTGTGTTTCGGTCCTGAATGCACTATTTCGGGGTACCAAACTTGCCAAGCATCCATTCTACTCCATTGGAACCAAAATGATGTTTGGGAGTGTTTCTGAGCATTTCTCTAACATTCGGCACGTAAAAAGATGCAAACTTATTTTTCGGTCCTGAATTACTATTTCGGGGTACCAAACTTGCCAAGCATCCATTCTACTCGATTGGAACCAAAATGATGTTTGGGAGTGTTTCAGAGCATTTCTCTAACATTCGGCATGTAAAAAGATGATAAACTTGTGTTTCGTGCCCAAATGCACTATTTCGGGGTAACAAAGTTGTAATGCATCCATTCTACTCCATTGGAACCAAAATGATATTTCGTAGTGTTTCAGAGCATTTCGCTAACCTTCGGCATGTAAATAAATGCAAACTTGTGTTTCGGTCTTGAATGCACTATTTCGGGGTACCAAAGTTGCGCAGCATCCATTCTACTCCGTTGGACCCAAAATGATGTTTGGGAGTGTTTCAAAGCATTTCGCTAACCTTTAGCACGTAAAAATATGAAACTTGTGTTTCGGGCCAGAATGTACTATTTCGGGGTACCAAACTTGCCAAGCATCCATTCTACTCCATTGGAACCAAAATGATGTTTGGGAGTGCTTCTGAGCATTTCTCTAACATTCGGCACGTAAAAAGATGCAAACTTGTGTTTCGGTCCTGAATGCACTATTTCGGGGTACCAAAGTTGTAAAGCATCCATTCTACTCCATTGGAACCAAAATGATGTTTGGGAGCGTTTCTGAGCATTTCTCTAACATTCGGCACGTAAAAAGATGCAAACTTGTTTTTTGGTCCTCATTGTACTATTTCGGGGTACCATACTTGCCAAGCATCCATTCTACTCCATTGGAACCAAAATGATGTTTGGGAGTGTTTCAGAGCATTTCTCTAACCTCCGGCACGTAAAAAGATGCAAACTTGTTTTTCGGTCCTGAATGCAGTATTTCGGGGTACCAAAGTTGTGAAGCATCCATTCTACTCCATTGGAACCAAAATGATGTTTCGTAGTGTTTTAGAGCATTTCGCTAACCTTCGGCATGTAAATAAATGCAACCTTGTGTTTCGGTCTTGAATGCACTATTTCGGGGTACCAAGGTTGCGCAGCATCCATTCTACTCCGTTGGACCCAAAATGATGTTTGGGAGCGTTTCAAAGCATTTCGCTAACCTTTAGCACGTAAAAATATGAAACTTGTGTTTCGGGCCTGAATGTACTATTTCGGGGCACCCAACTTGCCAGGCATCCATTCTACTCCATTGGAACCAAAATGATGTTTGGGAGTGTTTCTGAGCATTTCTCTAACATTCGGCACGTAAAAAGATGCAAACTTGTTTTTTGGTCCTCATTGTACTATTTCGGGGTACCAAACTTGCCAAGCATCCATTCTACTCCATTGGAACCAAAATGATGTTTGGGAGTGTTTCAGAGCATTTCTCTAACCTCCGGCAAGTAAAAAGATGCGAACTTGTTTTTCGGTCCTGAATGCAGTATTTCGGGGTACCAAAGTTGTGAAGCATCCATTCTACTCGATTGAACCAAAATGATGTTTGGGAGTGTTTCAGAGCATTTCTCTAACATTCGGCATGTAAAAAGATGATAAACTTGTGTTTCGTGCCCAAATGCACAATTTCGGGGTACCAAAGTTGTAATGCATCCATTCTACTCCATTGGAACCAAAATGATATTTCGTAGTGTTTCAGAGCATTTCGCTAACCTTCGGCATGTAAATAAATGCAACCTTGTGTTTCGGTCTTGAATGCACTATTTCGGGGTACCAAGGTTGCGCAGCATCCATTCTACTCCGTTGGACCCAAAATGATGTTTGGGAGCGTTTCAAAGCATTTCGCTAACCTTTAGCACGTAAAAATATGAAACTTGTGTTTCGGGCCTGAATGTACTATTTCGGGGTACCCAACTTGCCAGGCATCCATTCTACTCCATTGGAACCAAAATGATGTTTGGGAGTGTTTCTGAGCATTTCTTTAACATTCGGCACGTAAAAAGATGCAAACTTGTGTTTGGGTCCTGAATGCACTATTCCGGGGTACCAAAGTTTTGAAGCATCCATTCTACTCCATTGGAACCAAAATGATGTTTGGGAGTGTTTCAGAGCATTTCGCGGACATTCGGCACGTAAAAAGATGCAAACTTGTGTTTCGGTCCTGAATGCACTATTTCGGGGTACCAAAGTTTTGAAGCATCCATTCTACTCCATTGGAACCAAAATGATGTTTGGGAGTGTTTCAGAGCATTTCGCTAACATTCGGCACGTAAAAAGATGCAAACTTGTGTTTCGGTCCTGAATGCACTATTTCGGGGTACCAATGTTCTGAAGCATCTATTCTACTCCATTGTAACCAAAATGATGTTTGGGAGTGTTTAGAGCATTTTTCTAACATTCGGCACGTAAAAAGATGATAAACTTGTGTTTCGGGCCCGAATGCAGTATTTCGGGGTACTAAAGTTGTGAAGCATCCATTCTACTCCATTGGAACCAAAATGATGTTTCGTAGTGTTTCAGAGCATTTCGCTAACCTTAGGCATGTAAATAGATGCAAACTTGTGTTTCGGTCTTGAATGCACTATTTCGGGGTACCAAAGTTGCGCATCATCCATTCTACTCCGTTGGACCAAAAATGATGTTTGGGAGTGTTTCATTGCATTTCGCTAACCTTCAGCACGTAAAAATATGAAACTTGTGTTTCGGGCCTTAATGTACTATTTCGGGGTACCGAACTTGCCAAGCATCCATTCTACTCCATTGGAACCAAAATGATGTTTGGGAGTGTTTCAGAGCATTTTTCTAACTTTCGGCACGTAAAAAGATGATAAACTTGTGTTTCGTGCCCAAATGCACTATTTCGGGGTACCAAAGTTGTGAAGCATCCATTCTACTCCATTGGAACCAAAATGATGCTTGGGAGTGTTTCAGAGCATTTCGCTAACCTTCGGCACGTAAAAAGATGCAAACTTGTGTTTCGGTCTTGAATGCACTATTTGGGGGTACCAAAGTTGTGAAGCATCCATTCTACTCCATTGGAACCAAAATGATGTTTGGGAGTGTTTCAGAGCATTTTTCTAACATTCGGCACGTAAAAAGATGATAAACTTGTGTTTCGTGCCCAAATGCACTATTTCGGGGTACCAAAGTTGTGAAGCATCCATTCTACTCCATTGGAACCAAAATGATGTTTGCGAGTGTTTCAGAGCATTTCGCTAACCTTCGGCACGTAAAAATATGCAAACTTGTGTTTCGGTCCTGAATGCACTATTTCGGGGTACCAAACTTGCCAAGCATCCATTCTACTCCATTGGAACCAAAATGATGTTTCGGAGTGTTTCTGAGCATTTCTCTAACATTCGGCACGTAAAAAGATGCAAACTTGTTTTTCGGTCCTGAATGTACTATTTCGGGGTACCAAACTTGCCAAGCATCCATTCTACTCCATTGGAACCAAAATGATGTTTGGGAGTGTTTCAGAGCATTTCTCTAACATTCGGCACGTAAAAAGATGATAAACTTGTGTTTCGTGCCCAAATGCACTATTTCGGGGTACCAAAGTTGTAAAGCATCCATTCTACTCCATTGGAACCAAAATGATGTTGGGGAGTGTTTCAGAGCATTTCGCTAACCTTCGGCACGTAAAAAGATGCAAACTTGTGTTTCGGTCCTGAATGGACTATTTCGGGGTACCAAAGTTGTGAAGCATCCATTATACTCCATTGGAACCAAAATGATGTTTGGGAGTGTTTCTGAGCATTTCTCTAACATTCGGCACGTAAAAAGATGCAAACTTGTGTTTCGGTCCTGAATGCACTATTTCGGGGTACCAAAGTTGTGAAGCATCCATTCTACTCCATTGGAACCAAAATGATGTTTGGGAGTGTTTCAGAGCATTTCTCTAACCTCCGGCACGTAAAAAGATGCAAACTTGTTTTCCGGTCCTGAATGTAGTATTTCGGGGTACCGAAGTTGTGAAGCATCCATTCTACTCCATTGGAACGAAAATGATGTTTCGTAGTGTTTCAGAGCATTTCGCTAACCTTCGGCATGTAAATAAATGCAAACTAGTGTTTCGGTCTTGAATGCACTATTTCGGGGTACCAAAGTTGTGAAGCATCTATTCTACTCCATTGTAACCAAAATGATGTTTGGGAGTGTTTCAGAGCATTTCGGTAACCATCGGCACGTAAATAGATGCAAACTTGTGTTTCGGTCCTGAATGCACTATTTCGGGGTACCAAAGATGTGAAGCATCCATTCTACGCCATTGGAACCAAAATGATGTTTGGGAGTGTTTCGGAGCATTTCTCTAACCTCTGGCACGTAAAAAGATGCAAACTTGTATTTCTGTCCTGAATGTAGTATTTCGGGGTACCAAAGATGCGCAGCATCCATTCTACTCCTTTGGACCCAAAATTATGTTTGGGAGTGTTTCAAATCATTTCGCTAACCTTCAGCACATAAAAATATGAAAACTTGTGTTTCGGGCCAGAATGTACTATTTCGGGGTACCAAACATGCCAAGCATCTATTGTACTCCATTGGAACCAAAATAATGTTTGGGAGTGTTTCAGAGCATTTCGCTAACCTTCGGCACGTAAAAAATGCAAACTTGTGTTTTAGTCCTGAATGAACTATTTCCGGGTACCAAATTTGCGAAGCATCCATTCTACTCCATTGGAACCAAAATGATGTTTGGGAGTGTTTCAGAGCATTTCGCTAACCTTCGGCATGTAAAAAGATGGAAACTTGTGTTTCGGTGTTGAACGCACTATTTCGGGGTACCAAAGTTGCGCAGCATCCATTCGACTCCGTTGGACCCAAAATGATGTTTGGGAGTATTTCAGAGCATTTCGCTATCCTTCGGCACGTAAAAAGAAGCAAACTTGTGTTTCGGGCCTGAATGCACTATTTCGGGGTAGCAAAGTTGCGAAGCATCCAATCTAGTCCAGTGGAACTAAAATGATGTTTGGGAGTGTTTCAGAGCATTTTCTAACATTCGGCACGTAAAAAGTTGCAAACATGTGTTTCGGTCCCGAATGCACTATTTCGGGGTACCAAAGATGTGAAGGATCCATTCTACTCCATTGGAACCATAAATGATGTTTGGGAGTGTTTCAGAGCATTTCGCTAACCTTCGGCATGTAAAAAGATGCAAACTTGTGTTTCGGTCTTGAATGCACTATTTCGGGGTACCAAAGTTGCGCAGCATCCATTCTACTTCGTTGGTCCCAAAATGATGTTTGGGAGTGTTCCTGAGCATTTTGCTAACCTTCAGCACGTAAACCTATCAAAACTTGTGTTTCGGTCTTGAATGCACTATTTCGGGGTACCAAATTTACGCAGCATCCATTCTACTCCGTTGGACCCAAAATGATGTTTGGGAGTATTTCAGAGCATTTTTCTAACCTTCGGCATGTAAAAAGAAGCAAACTTGTGTTTCGGGCCGAATGCACTATTTAGGGGTACCAAAGTTGCGAAGCATCCATTCTACTCCATTGGAACCAAAATGATGTTTGGGAGTGTTTCTGAGCATTTTTCTAACATTCGGCACGTAAAAAGATGCAAACTTGCGTTTCGTTCCCGAATGCACTATTTCGGGGTACCAAAGATGTGAAGCATCCATTCTACTCCATTGGAACCAAAATGATATTTGGGAGTGTTTCAGAGCATTTTGCTAACCTTCGGCATGTAAAAAGATGCAAACTTGTGTTTCGGTCTTGAATGCACTATTTCGGGGTACCAAAGTTGCGCGGCATCCATTCTACTTCGTTGGACCCAAAATGATGTTTGGGAGTGTTCCCAAGCATTTTGCTAACCTTCAGCACGTAAAACTATCAAAACTTGTGTTTCGGCCTGAATGTAGTATTTCGGGGTACCAAACTTTCCAAGCATCCATTCTACTCCATTGGAACGAAAATGATGTTTGGGAGTGTTTAGAGCATTTTTCTAACATTCGACACGTAAAAAAATTATAAACTTGTGTTTCGGGCCCGAATGCACTATTTCGGGGTACCAAAGTTGTGAAGCATTCATTCTACTCTATTGGAACCAAAATGATGTTTGGGAGTGTTTCAGAGCATTTCGCTAACCAACGGCACGTAAAAAAATGCAAACTTGTGTTTCGGTCCTGAATGAACTATTTCGGGGTACCAAAGTTGTGAAGCATCTATTCTACTCCATTGTAACCAAAATGATGTTTGGGAGTGATTTAGAGCATTTCGCTAACCTTCGGCACGTAAAATGATGCAAACTTGTGTTTCGGTTCTGAATGCACTACTTCGGGGTACCAAAGTTGTGAAGCATCCATTCTACTCCATTGGAACCAAAATGATGTTTAGGAGTGTTTCAGAGCATTTCTCTAACCTCTGGCACGTAAAAAGATGCAAACTTGTTTTTCGGTCCTGAATGCAGTATTTCGGGGTACCAAAGTTGTGAAGCATCCATTCTACTCCATTGGAACCAAAATGATGTTTCGTCGTGTTTCAGAGCATTTCGCTAACCTTCGGCATGTAAATAGATGCAAACTTGTGTTTCGGTCTTGAATGCACTATTTCGGGGTACCAAAGTTGCGAAGCATCCAATCTTCTCCATTGGAACCAAAATGATATTTGGGAGTGTTTCATAGCATTTTTCTAACATTCGACACGTAAAAAGATGCAAACTTGTGTTTCGGTCCAGAATGCACTATTACGGGGTACCAAAGATGTGAAAGATCCATTCTACTCCATTGGAACCAAAATGATGTTTGGGAGTGTTTCAGAGCATTTCGCTAAGCTTCGGCATGTAAAAAGATGGAAACTTGTGTTTCGGTGTTGAATGCACTATTTCGGGGTACCAAAGTTGCGCAGCATCCATTCGACTCCGTTGGACCCAAAATGATGTTTGGGAGTATTTCAGAGCATTTCACTATCCTTCGGCACGTAAAAAGAAGCAAACTTGTGTTTCGAGCCTGAATGCACTATTTCGGGGTAGCAAAGTTGCGAAGCATCCAATCTAGTCCCTTGGAACTAAAATGATGTTTGGGAGTTTCAGAGCATTTTCTAACATTCGGCACGTAAAAAGTTGCAAACTTGTGTTTCGGTCCCGAATGCACTATTTCGGGGTACCAAAGATGTGAAGGATCCATTCTACTCCATTGGAACCATAAATGATGTTTGGGAGTGTTTCAGAGCATTTCGCTAACCTTCGGCATGTAAAAAGATGCAAACTTGTGTTTCGGTCTTGAATGCACTATTTCGGGGTACCAAAGTTCCGCAGCATCCATTCTACTTCGTTGGACCCAAAATGATGTTTGGGAGTGTTCCCGAGCATTTTGCTAACCTTCAGCACGTAAACCTATCAAAACTTGAGTTTCGGTCTTGAATGCACTATTTCGGGGTACCAAATTTACGCAGCATCCATTCTACTCCGTTGGACCCAAAATGATGTTTGGGAGTATTTCAGAGCATTTTTCTAACCTTCAGCATGTAAAAACAAGCAAACTTGTGTTTCGGGCCTGAATGCACTATTTCGGGGTACCAAAGTTGCGAAGCATCCATTCTACTCCATTGGAACCAAAATGATGTTTGGGAGTGTTTCTGAGCATTTTTCTAACATTCGGCACGTAAAAAGATGCAAACTTGCGTTTAAGTCCCGAATGCACTATTTCGGGGTACCAAAGATGTGAAGCATCCATTCTACTCCATTGGAACCAAAATGATATTTGGGAGTGTTTCAGAGCATTTTGCTAACCTTCGGCATGTAAAAAGATGCAAACTTGTGTTTCGGTCTTGAATGCACTATTTCGGGGTACCAAAGTTGCGCGGCATCCATTCTACTTCGTTGGACCCAAAATGATGTTTGGGAGTGTTCCCAAGCATTTTGCTAACCTTCAGCACGTAAAACTATCAAAACTTGTGTTTCGGCCTGAATGTAGTATTTCGGGGTACCAAACTTTCCAAGCATCCATTCTACTCCATTGGAACGAAAATGATGTTTGGGAGTGTTTAGAGCATTTTTCTAACATTCGACACGTAAAAAAATTATAAACTTGTGTTTCGGGCCCGAATGCACTATTTCGGGGTACCAAAGTTGTGAAGCATCCATTCTACTCTATTGGAACCAAAATGATGTTTGGGAGTGTTTCAGAGCATTTCGCTAACCAACGGCACGTAAAAAAATGCAAACTTGTGTTTCGGTCCTGAATGAACTATTTCGGGGTACCAAAGTTGTGAAGCATCTATTCTACTCCATTGTAACCAAAATGATGTTTGGGAGTGATTTAGAGCATTTCGCTAACCTTCGGCACGTAAAATGATGCAAACTTGTGTTTCGGTCCTGAATGCACTACTTTGGGGTACCAAAGTTGTGAAGCATCCATTCTACTCCATTGGAACCAAAATGATGTTTAGGAGTGTTTCAGAGCATTTCTCTAACCTCTGGCACGTAAAAAGATGCAAACTTGTTTTTCGGTCCTGAATGCAGTATTTCGGGGTACCAAAGTTGTGAAGCATCCATTCTACTCCATTGGAACCAAAATGATGTTTCGTCGTGTTTCAGAGCATTTCGCTAACCTTCGGCATGTAAATAGATGCAAACTTGTATTTCGGTCTTGAATGCACTATTTCGGGGTACCAAAGTTGCGAAGCATCCAATCTTCTCCATTGGAACCAAAATGATATTTGGGAGTGTTTCATAGCATTTTTCTAACATTCGACACGTAAAAAGATGCAAACTTGTGTTTCGGTCCAGAATGCACTATTACGGGGTACCAAAGATGTGAAAGATCCATTCTACTCCATTGGAACCAAAATGATGTTTGGGAGTGTTTCAGAGCATTTCGCTAACCTTCGGCATGTAAAAAGATGGAAACTTGTGTTTCGGTGTTGAATGCACTATTTCGGGGTACCAAAGTTGCGCAGCATCCATTCGACTCCGTTGGACCCAAAATGATGTTTGGGAGTATTTCAGAGCATTTCGCTATCCTTCGGCACGTAAAAAGAAGCAAACTTGTGTTTCGGGCCTGAATGCACTATTTCGGGGTAGCAAAGTTGCGAAGCATCCAATCTAGTCCCTTGGAACTAAAATGATGTTTGGGAGTGTTTCAGAGCATTTTCTAACATTCGGCACGTAAAAAGTTGCAAACTTGTGTTTCGGTCCCGAATGCACTATTTCGGGGTACCAAAGATGTGAAGGATCCATTCTACTCCATTGGAACCATAAATGATGTTTGGTAGTGTTTCAGAGCATTTCGCTAACCTTCGGCATATAAAAAGATGCAAACATGTGTTTCGGTCTTGAATGCACTATTTCGGGGTACCAAAGTTCCGCAGCATCCATTCTACTTCGTTGCACCCAAAATGATGTTTGGGAGTGTTCCCGAGCATTTTGCTAACCTTCAGCACGTAAACCTATCAAAACTTGTGTTTCGGTCTTGAATGCACTATTTCGGGGTACCAAATTTACGCAGCATCCATTCTACTCCGTTGGACCCAAAATGATGTTTGGGAGTATTTCAGAGCATTTTTCTAACCTTCGGCATGTAAAAAGAAGCAAACTTGTGTTTCGGGCCTGAATGCACTATTTCGGGGTACCAAAGTTGCGAAGCATCCATTCTACTCCATTGGAACCAAAATGATGTTTGGGAGTGTTTCTGAGCATTTTTCTAACATTCGGCACGTAAAAAGATGCAAACTTGCGTTTCGGTCCCGAATGCACTATTTCGGGGTACCAAAGATGTGAAGCATCCATTCTACTCCATTGGAACCAAAATGATATTTGGGAGTGTTTCAGAGCATTTTGCTAACCTTCGGCATGTAAAAAGATGCAAACTTGTGTTTCGGTCTTGAATGCACTATTTCGGGGTACCAAAGTTGCGCGGCATCCATTCTACTTCGTTGGACCCAAAATGATGTTTGGGAGTGTTCCCAAGCATTTTGCTAACCTTCAGCACGTAAAACTATCAAAACTTGTGTTTCGGCCTGAATGAAGTATTTCGGGGTACCAAACTTTCCAAGCATCCATTCTACTCCATTGGAACGAAAATGATGTTTGGGAGTGTTTAGAGCATTTTTCTAACATTCGACACGTAAAAAAATTATAAACTTGTGTTTCGGGCCCGAATGCACTATTTCGGGGTACCAAAGTTGTGAAGCATCCATTCTACTCTATTGGAACCAAAATGATGTTTGGGAGTGTTTCAGAGCATTTCGCTAACCAACGGCACGTAAAAAAATGCAAACTTGTGTTTCGGTCCTGAATGAACTATTTCGGGGTACCAAAGTTCTGAAGCATCTATTCTACTCCATTGTAACCAAAATGATGTTTGGGAGTGATTTAGAGCATTTCGCTAACCTTCGGCACGTAAAATGATGCAAACTTGTGTTTCGGTCCTGAATGCACTACTTTGGGGTACCAAAGTTGTGAAGCATCCATTCTACTCCATTGGAACCAAAATGATGTTTAGGAGTGTTTCAGAGCATTTCTCTAACCTCTGGCACGTAAAAAGATGCAAACTTGTTTTTCGGTCCTGAATGCAGTATTTCGGGGTACCAAAGTTGTGAAGCATCCATTCTACTCCATTGGAACCAAAATGATGTTTCGTCGTGTTTCAGAGCATTTCGCTAACCTTCGGCATGTAAATAGATGCAAACTTGTGTTTCGGTCTTGAATGCACTATTTCGGGGTACCAAAGTTGCGAAGCATCCAATCTTCTCCATTGGAACCAAAATGATATTTGGGAGTGTTTCATAGCATTTTTCTAACATTCGACACGTAAAAAGATGCAAACTTGTGTTTCGGTCCAGAATGCACTATTACGGGGTACCGAAGATGTGAAAGATCCATTCTACTCCATTGGAACCAAAATGATGTTTGGGAGTGTTTCAGAGCATTTCGCTAACCTTCGGCATGTAAAAAGATGGAAACTTGTGTTTCGTTGTTGAATGCACTATTTCGGGGTACCAAAGTTGCGCAGCATCCATTCGACTCCGTTGGACCCAAAATGATGTTTGGGAGTATTTCAGAGCATTTCGCTATCCTTCGGCACGTAAAAAGAAGCAAACTTGTGTTTCGGGCCTGAATGCACTATTTCGGGGTAGCAAAGTTGCGAAGCATCCAATCTAGTCCCTTGGAACTAAAATGATGTTTGGGAGTGTTTCAGAGCATTTTCTAACATTCGGCACGTAAAAAGTTGCAAACTTGTGTTTCGGTCCCGAATGCACTATTTCGGGGTACCAAAGATGTGAAGGATCCATTCTACTCCATTGGAACCATAAATGATGTTTGGGAGTGTTTCAGAGCATTTCGCTAACCTTCGGCATGTAAAAAGATGCAAACTTGTGTTTCGGTCTTGAATGCACTATTTCGGGGTACCAAAGTTCCGCAGCATCCATTCTACTTCGTTGGATCCAAAATGATGTTTGGGAGTGTTCCCGAGCATTTTGCTAACCTTCAGCACGTAAACCTATCAAAACTTGTGTTTCGGTCTTGAATGCACTATTTCGGGGTACCAAATTTACGCAGCATCCATTCTACTCCGTCGGACCCAAAATGATGTTTGGGAGTATTTCAGAGCATTTTTCTAACCTTCGGCATGTAAAAAGAAGCAAACTTGTGTTTCGGGGCTGAATGCACTATTTCGGGGTACCAAAGTTGCAAAGCATCCATTCTACTCCATTGGAACCAAAATGATGTTTGGGAGTGTTTCTGAGCATTTTTCTAACATTCGGCACGTAAAAAGATGCAAACTTGCGTTTCGGTCCCGAATGCACTATTTCGGGGTACCAAAGATGTGAAGCATCCATTCTACTCCATTGGAACCAAAATGATATTTGGGAGTGTTTCAGAGCATTTTGCTAACCTTCGGCATGTAAAAAGATGCAAACTTGTGTTTCGGTCTTGAATGCACTATTTCGGGGTACCAAAGTTGCGCGGCATCCATTCTACTTCGTTGGACCCAAAATGATGTTTGGGAGTGTTCCCAAGCATTTTGCTAACCTTCAGCACGTAAAACTATCAAAACTTGTGTTTCGGCCTGAATGTAGTATTTCGGGGTACCAAACTTTCCAAGCATCCATTCTACTCCATTGGAACGAAAATGATGTTTGGGAGTGTTTAGAGCATTTTTCTAACATTCGACACGTAAAAAAATTATAAACTTGTGTTTCGGGCCCGAATGCACTATTTCGGGGTACCAAAGTTGTGAAGCATCCATTCTACTCTATTGGAACCAAAATGATGTTTGGGAGTGTTTCAGAGCATTACGCTAACCAACGGCACGTAAAAAATGCAAACTTGTGTTTCGGTCCTGAATGAACTATTTCGGGGTACCAAAGTTGTGAAGCATCTATTCTACTCCATTGTAACCAAAATGATGTTTGGGAGTGATTTAGAGCATTTCGCTAACCTTCGGCACGTAAAATGATGCAAACTTGTGTTTCGGTCCTGAATGCACTACTTCGGGGTACCAAAGTTGTGAAGCATCCATTCTACTCCATTGGAACCAAAATGATGTTTCGTCGTGTTTCAGAGCATTTCGCTAACCTTCGGCATGTAAATAGATGCAAACTTGTGTTTCGGTCTTGAATGCACTATTTCGGGGTACCAAAGTTGCGCAGCATCCATTCTACTCTGTTGGACCCAACATGATGTTTGGGAGTATTTCAGAGCATTTCGCTATCCTTCGGCACGTAAAAAGAAGCAAACTTGTGTTTTGGGCCTGAATGCACTATTTCGGGGTACCAAAGTTGCGAAGCATCCATTCTACTCCATTGGAACCAAAATGATGTTTGGGATTGTTTCAGAGCATTTTTCTAACATTCGGCATGTAAAAAGATGCAAACTTGTGTTTCGGTCCGAATGCACTATTTCGGGGTACCAAAGATGTGAAGCATCCATTCTACTCCATTGGAACCAAAATGATATTTGGGAGTGTTTCAGAGCATTTCGCTAACCTTCGGCATGTAAAAAGATGCAAACTTGTGTTTCGGTCTTGAATGCACTATTTCGGGGCACCAAAGTTGCGCAGCATCCATTCTACTCCTTTGGACCCAAAATTATGTTTGGGAGTGTTCCTGAGCATTTTGCTAACCTTCAGCACGTAAAAATATCAAAACTTGTGTTTCGGGCCTGAATGTAGTATTTCGGGGTACCTAACTTTCCAAGCGTCCATTCTACTCCATTGGAACCAAAATGATGTCTGGGAGTGTTTAGAGCATTTTTCTAACATTCGGCACGTAAAAAGATGATAAACTTGTGTTTCGGGCCCGAATGCACTATTTCGGGGTACCAAACTTGTGAAGCATCCATTCTACTCTATTGGAACCAAAATGATGTTTGGGAGTGTTTCAGAGCATTTCGCTAACCTTCGGCACGTAAAAAGATGCAAACTTGTGTTTCGATCCTGAATGAACTATTTCGGGGTACCAAAGTTGTGAAGCATCTATTCTACTCCATTGTAACCAAAATGATGTTTGGGAGTGATTTAGAGCATTTCGCTAACCTTCGGCACGTAAAAAGATGCAAACTTGTGTATCGGTCCTGAATGCACTATTTCGGGGTACCAAAGTTGTGAAGCATCCATTCTACTACATTGGAACCAAAATGATGTTTAGGAGTGTTTTAGAGCATTTCTCTTACCTCCGGCACGTAAAAAGATGCAAACTTGTTTTTCGGTCCAGAATGCAGTATTTCGGGGTACCAAAGTTGTGAAGCATCCATTCTACTCCATTGGAACCAAAATGATGTTTCGTAGTGTTTCAGAGCATTTCGCTAACCTTCGGCATGTAAATAGATGAAAACTTGTGTTTCGGTCTTGAATGCACTATTTCGGGGTACTAAAGTTGCGCAACATCCATTCTACTCTGTTGGACCCATAATGATGTTTGGGAGTGTTTCAAAGCATTTCGCTAACCTTCAGCACGTAAAAATATGAAACTTGTGTTTCGGGCCTGAATGTACTATTTCGAGGTACCAAACATTCCAAGCATCCATTCTACTCCATTGGAACCAAAATGATGTTTGGGAGTGTTCCAGAGCATTTCGCTGACCTTCGGCACGTAAAAAGATGCAAACTTGTGTTTCGATCCTGAATGCACAATTTCGGGGTACCAAAGCTGTGAAGCATCTATTCTACTCCATTGTAACCAAAATGATGTTTGGGAGTGTTTCAGAGCATTTCGCTAACCTTCGGCACGTAAATAGATGCAAACTTGTGTTTCGGTCCTGAATGCACTATTTCGGGGTACCAAAGATTGAAGCATCCATTGTACTCCATTGGAACCAAAATGATGTTTGGGAGTGTTTCAGAGCATTTCTCTAACCTCTGGCACGTTAAAAGATGCAAACTTGTATTTCTGTCCTGAATGCAGTATTTCGGGGTACCAAAGTTGCGCAGCATCCATTCTACTCCTTTGGACCCAAAATTATGTTTGGGAGTGTTTCAAAGCATTTTGCTAACCTTCAGCACGTAAAAATATTAAAACTGGTGTTTCGGGCCTGAATGAACTATATCGGGGTTCCTCTCTTGCCAAGCATCTATTCTACTCCATTGGAACCAAAATGATGTTTGGGAGTGTTTCAGAGCATTTCGCTAACCTTCGGCACGTCAAAAATGCAAACTTGTGTTTCAGTCCTGAATGCACTATTTCGGTGTACCAAATTTGCGAAGCATCCATTATACTCCAATGGAACCAAATTAATGTTTGGGAGTATTTCAAAGCATTTCTCTAACCTCCAGCACGTAAAAAGAAGCAAACTTGTGTTTCGGGCCTGAATGCACTATTTCGGGGTACCAAAGTTGCGAAGCATCCATTCTACTCCATTGGAACCAAAATGATGTTTGGGAGTGTTTCAGAGCATTTTTCTAACATTCGACACGTAAAAAGATGCAAACTTGTGTTTCGGTCCCGAATGCACTATTTCGGTGTACCAAAGATGTGAAGCATCCATTCTACTCCAATGGAACCAAAATGATATTTGGGAGTGTTTCAGAGCATTTCGCTAACCTTCGGCATGTAAAAAGATGCAAACTTGTGTTTCAATCCTGAATGCTCAATTTCGGGGTACCAAAGCTGTGAAGCATCTATTCTACTCCATTGGAACCAAAATGATGTTTGGGAGTGTTTCAGAGCATTTCTCTAACCTCTGGCACGTTAAAAGATGCAAACTTGTATTTCTGTCCTGAATGCAGTATTTCGGGGTACCAAAGTTGCGCAGCATCCATTCTACTCCTTTGGACCCAAAATTATGTTTGGAAGTGTTTCAAAGCATTTTGCTAACCTTCAGCACGTAAAAATATGAAAACTAGTGTTTCGGGCCCGAATGTACTATTTCGGGGTTCCAATCTTGCCAAGCATCTATTTTACTCCATTGGAACCAAAATGATGTTTGGGAGTGTTTCAGAGCATTTCGCTAACCTTCGGCACGTAAAAAATGCAAACTTGTGTTTCAGTCCTGAATGCACTATTTCGGGGTACCAAATTTGCGAAGCATCCATTATACTCCATTGGAACCAAATTAATATTTGGGAGTATTTCAAAGCATTTCTCTAACCTCCAGCACGTAAAAAGAAGCAAACTTGTGTTTCGGGCCTGAATGCACTATTTCGGGGTATCAAAGTTGCGAAGCATCCAATCTACTCTATTGGAACCAAAATGATGTTTGGGAGTGTTTCAGAGCATTTTCTAACATTCGGCACGTAAAAAGATGCAAACTTGTGTTTCGGTCCCGAATGCACTATTTCGGGGTACAAAAGATGTGAAGGATCCATTCTACTCCATTGGAACCAATATGATGTTTGGGAGTGTTTCAGAGCATTTCGCTAACCTTCGGCATGTAAAAAGAAGCAAACTTGTGTTTCGGTCTTGAATGCACTATTTCGGGTACCAAAGTTGTGCAGCATCCATTCTACTCCGTTGGACCCAAAATGATGTTTGGGAGTATTTCAGAGCATTTCGCTAACCTTCGGCATGTAAAAAGAAGCAAACTTGTGTTTTGGGCCTGAATGCACTATTTCGGGGTACCAAAGTTGCGAAGCATCCATTCTACTCCATTGGAACCAAAATGATGTTTGGGAGTGTTTCAGAGCATTTTTCTAACATTCGACACGTAAAAAGATGCAAACTTGTGTTTCGGTCCCGAATGCACTATTTCGGTGTACCAAAGATGTGAAGCATCCATTCTACTCCAATGGAACCAAAATGATATTTGGGAGTGTTTCAGAGCATTTCGCTAACCTTCGGCATGTAAAAAGATGCAAACTTGTGTTTCAATCCTGAATGCTCAATTTCGGGGTACCAAAGCTGTGAAGCATCTATTCTACTCCATTGGAACCAAAATGATGTTTGGGAGTGTTTCAGAGCATTTCTCTAACCTCTGGCACGTTAAAAGATGCAAACTTGTATTTCTGTCCTGAATGCAGTATTTCGGGGTACCAAAGTTGCGCAGCATCCATTCTACTCCTTTGGACCCAAAATTATGTTTGGAAGTGTTTCAAAGCATTTTGCTAACCTTCAGCACGTAAAAATATGAAAACTAGTGTTTCGGGCCTGAATGTACTATTTCGGGGTTCCAATCTTGCCAAGCATCTATTTTACTCCATTGGAACCAAAATGATGTTTGGGAGTGTTTCAGAGCATTTCGCTAACCTTCGGCACGTAAAAAATGCAAACTTGTGTTTCAGTCCTGAATGCACTATTTCGGGGTACCAAATTTGCGAAGCATCCATTATACTCCATTGGAACCATATTAATATTTGGGAGTATTTCAAAGCATTTCTCTAACCTCCAGCACGTAAAAAGAAGCAAACTTGTGTTTCGGGCCTGAATGCACTATTTCGGGGTATCAAAGTTGCGAAGCATCCAATCTACTCTATTGGAACCAAAATGATGTTTGGGAGTGTTTCAGAGCATTTTCTAACATTCGGCACGTAAAAAGATGCAAACTTGTGTTTCGGTCCCGAATGCACTATTTCGGGGTACAAAAGATGTGAAGGATCCATTCTACTCCATTGGAACCAATATGATGTTTGGGAGTGTTTCAGAGCATTTCGCTAACCTTCGGCATGTAAAAAGAAGCAAACTTGTGTTTCGGTCTTGAATGCACTATTTCGGGTACCAAAGTTGTGCAGCATCCATTCTACTCCGTTGGACCCAAAATGATGTTTGGGAGTATTTCAGAGCATTTCGCTAACCTTCGGCATGTAAAAAGAAGCAAACTTGTGTTTTGGGCCTGAATGCACTATTTCGGGGTACCAAAGTTGCGAAGCATCCATTCTACTCCATTGGAACCAAAATGATGTTTGGGAGTGTTTCAGAGCATTTTTCTAACATTCGGCACGTAAAAAGATGTAAACTTGTGTTTCGGTCCCGAATGCACTATTTCGGTGTACCAAAGATGTGAAGCATCCATTCTACTCCAATGGAACCAAAATGATATTTGGGAGTGTTTCAGAGCATTTCGCTAACCTTCGGCATGTAAAAAGATGCAAACTTGTGTTTCGGGCCTGAATGCACTATTTCGGGGTAGCAAAGTTGCGAAGCATCCAATCTAGTCCATTGGAACTAAAATGATGTTTGGGAGTGTTTCAGAGCATTTTCTAACATTCGGCACGTAAAAAGTTGCAAACTTGTGTTTCTGTCCCGAATGCACTATTTCGGGGTACCAAAGATGTGAAGGATCCATTCTACTCCATTGGAACCATAAATGATGTTTGGGAGTGTTTCAGAGCATTTCGCTAACCTTCGACATGTAAAAAGATGCAAACTTGTGTTTCGGTCTTGAATGCACTATTTCGGGGTACCAAAGTTGCGCTGCATCCATTCTACTTCGTTGGACCCAAAATGATGTTTGGGAGTGTTGCCGAGCATTTTGCTAACCTTCAGCACGTAAAACTATCAAAACTTGTGTTTCGGTCTTGAATGCACTATTTCGGGGTACCAAAGTTGCGCAGCATCCATTCTACTCCGTTGGACCCAAAATGATGTTTGGGAGTGTTTCAGAGCATTTCTCTAACCTCTGGCACGTTAAAAGATGCAAACTTGTATTTCTGTCCTGAATGCAGTATTTCGGGGTACCAAAGTTGCGCAGCATCCATTCTACTCCTTTGGACCCAAAATTATGTTTGGAAGTGTTTCAAAGCATTTTGCTAACCTTCAGCACGTAAAAATTTGAAAACTGGTGTTTCGGGCCTGAATGTACTATTTCGGGGTTCCAATCTTGCCAAGCATCTATTTTACTCCATTGGAACCAAAATGATGTTTGGGAGTGTTTCAGAGCATTTCGCTAACCTTCGGCACGTAAAAAATGCAAACTTGTGTTTCAGTCCTGAATGCACTATTTCGGGGTACCAAATTTGCGAAGCATCCATTATACTCCATTGGAACCAAATTAATATTTGGGAGTATTTCAAAGCATTTCTCTAACCTCCAGCACGTAAAAAGAAGCAAACTTGTGTTTCGGGCCTGAATGCACTATTTCGGGGTATCAAAGTTGCGAAGCATCCAATCTACTCTATTGGAACCAAAATGATGTTTGGGAGTGTTTCAGAGCATTTTCTAACATTCGGCACGTAAAAAGATGCAAACTTGTGTTTCGGTCCCGAATGCACTATTTCGGGGTACAAAAGATGTGAAGGATCCATTCTACTCCATTGGAACCAATATGATGTTTGGGAGTGTTTCAGAGCATTTCGCTAACCTTCGGCATGTAAAAAGAAGCAAACTTGTGTTTCGGTCTTGAATGCACTATTTCGGGTACCAAAGTTGTGCAGCATCCATTCTACTCCGTTGGACCCAAAATGATGTTTGGGAGTATTTCAGAGCATTTCGCTAACCTTCGGCACGTAAAAAGAAGCAAACTTGTGTTTCGGGCCTAAATGCACTATTTCGGGGTACCAAAGTTGCGAAGCATCCATTCTACTCCATTGGAACCAAAATGATGTTTGGGAGTGTTTCAGAGCATTTTTCTAACATTCGGCACGTAAAAAGATGTAAACTTGTGTTTCGGTCCCGAATGCACTATTTCGGTGTACCAAAGATGTGAAGCATCCATTCTACTCCAATGGAACCAAAATGATATTTGGGAGTGTTTCAGAGCATTTCGCTAACCTTCGGCATGTAAAAAGATGCAAACTTGTGTTTCGGGCCTGAATGCACTATTTCGGTGTAGCAAAGTTGCGAAGCATCCAATCTAGTCCATTGGAACTAAAATGATGTTTGGGAGTGTTTCAGAGCATTTTCTAACATTCGGCACGTAAAAAGTTGCAAACTTGTGTTTCTGTCCCGAATGCACTATTTCGGGGTACCAAAGATGTGAAGGATCCATTCTACTCCATTGGAACCATAAATGATGTTTGGGAGTGTTTCAGAGCATTTCGCTAACCTTCGACATGTAAAAAGATGCAAACTTGTGTTTCGGTCTTGAATGCACTATTTCGGGGTACCAAAGTTGCGCAGCATCCATTCTACTTCGTTGGACCCAAAATGATGTTTGGGAGTGTTGCCGAGCATTTTGCTAACCTTCAGCACGTAAAACTATCAAAACTTGTGTTTCGGTCTTGAATGCACTATTTCGGGGTACCAAAGTTGCGCAGCATCCATTCTACTCCGTTGGACCCAAAATGATGTTTGGGAGTATTTCAGAGCATTTCGCAAACCTTCGGCACGTAAAAAGAAGCAAACTTGTGTTTTGGGCCTGAATGCACTATTTCGGGGTACCAAAGTTGCGAAGCATCCATTCTACTCCATTGGAACCAAAATGATGTTTGGGATTATTTCAGAGCATTTTTCTAACATTCGGCATGTAAAAAGATGCAAACTTGTGTTTCGGTCCGAATGCACTATTTCGGGGTACCAAAGATGTGAAGCATCCATTCTACTCCATTGGAACCAAAATGATATTTGGGAGTGTTTCAGAGCATTTCGCTAACCTTCGGCATGTAAAAAGATGCAAACTTGTGTTTCGGTCTTGAATGCACTATTTCGGGGCACCAAAGTTGCGCAGCATCCATTCTACTCCTTTGGACCCAAAATTATGTTTGGGAGTGTTCCTGATCATTTTGCTAACCTTCAGCACGTAAAAATATCAAAACTTGTGTTTCGGGCCTGAATGTAGTATTTCGGGGTACCTAACTTTCCAAGCATCCATTCTATTCCATTGGAACCAAAATGATGTTTGGGAGTGTTTAGAGCATTTTTCTAACATTCGGCACGTAAAAAGATGATAAACTTGTGTTTCGGGCCCGAATGCACTATTTCGGGGTACCAAAGTTGTGAAGCATCCATTCTACTCTATTGGAACCAAAATGATGTTTGGGAGTGTTTCAGAGCATTTCGCTAACCTTCGGCACGTAAAAAGATTCAAACTTGTGTTTCGGTCCTGAATGAACTATTTCGGGGTACCAAAGTTGTGAAGCATCTATTCTACTCCATTGTAACCAAAATGATGTTTGGGAGTGATTTAGAGCATTTCGCTAACCTTCGGCACGTAAAAAGATGCAAACTTGTGTATCAGTCCTGAATGCACTATTTCGGGTTACCAAAGTTGTGAAGCATCCATTCTACTCCATTGGAACCAAAATGATGTTTAGGAGTGATTTAGAGCATTTCGCTAACCTTCGGCACGTAAAAAGATGCAAACTTGTATTTCGGTCTTGAATGCACTATTTCGGGGTACCAAAGTTGCGCAGCATCCATTCTACTCTGTTGGACCCATAATGATGTTTGGGAGTGTTTCAAAGCATTTCGCTAACCTTCAGCACGTAAAAATATGAAACTTGTGTTTCGGGCCTGAATGTACTATTTCGAGGTACCAAACTTTCCAAGCATCCATTCTACTCCATTAGAACCAAAATGATGTTTGGGAGTGTTCCAGAGCATTTCGCTGACCTTCGGCACGTAAAAAGATGCAAACTTGTGTTTCAATCCTGAATGCACAATTTCGGGGTACCAAAGCTGTGAAGCATCTATTCAACTCCATTGTAACCAAAATGATGTTTGGAAGTGTTTCAGAGCATTTCGCTAACCTTCGGCACGTAAATAGATGCAAACTTGTGTTTCGGTCCTGAATGCACTATTTCGGGGTACCAAAGATTGAAGCATCCATTGTACTCCATTGGAACCAAAATGATGTTTGGGAGTGTTTCAGAGCATTTCTCTAAACTCTGGCACGTTAAAAGATGCAAACTTGTATTTCTGGCCTGAATGCAGTATTTCGGGGTACCAAAGTTGCGCAGCATCCATTCTACTCCTTTGGACCCAAAATTATGTTTGGGAGTGTTTCAAAGCATTTTGCTAACCTTCAGCACGTAAAAATATGAAAACTGGTTTTTTGGGCCTGAATGTACTATTTCGGGGTTCCAATCTTGCCAAGCATCTATTCTACTCCTTTGGAACCAAAATGATGTTTGGGAGTGTTTCAGAGCATTTCGCTAACCTTCGGCACGTAAAAAATGCAAACTTGTGTTTCAGTCCTGAATGCACTATTTCGGGGTACCAAATTTGCGAAGCATCCATTATACTCCAATGGAACCAAATTAATGTTTGGGAGTATTTCAAAGCATTTCTCTAACCTCCAGCACGTAAAAAGAAGCAAACTTGTGTTTCGGACCTGAATGCACTATTTCGGGGTACCAAAGTTGCGAAGCATCCATTCTACTCCATTGGAACCAAAATGATGTTTGGGAGTGTTTCAGAGCATTTTTCTAACATTCGGCACGTAAAAAGATGCAAACTTGTGTTTCGGTCCCGAATGCACTATTTCGGTGTACCAAAGATGCGAAGCATCCATTCTACTCCAATGGAACCAAAATGATATTTGGGAGTGTTTCAGAGCATTTCGCTAACCTTCGGCATGTAAAAAGATGCAAACTTGCGTTTCGGTCTTGAATGCACTATTTCGGGGTACCAAAGTTGCGCAGCATCCATTCTACTTCGTTGGACCCAAAATGATGTTTGGGAGTGTTCCCGAGCATTTTGCTAACCTTCTGCACGTAAAACTATCAAAACTTGTGTTTCGGGCCTGAATGTAGTATTTCGGGGTACCAAATTTTCCAAGCATCCATTCTACTCCATTGGAACCAAAATGATGTTTGGGAGTGTTTCAGAGCATTTCTCTAACCTCTGGCACGTTAAAAGATGCAAACTTGTATTTCTGTCCTGAATGCAGTATTTCGGGGTACCAAAGTTGCGCAGCATCCATTCTACTCCTTTGGACCCAAAATTATGTTTGGGAGTGTTTCAAAGCGTTTTGCTAACCTTCAGCACGTAAAAATATGAAAACTGGTGTTTCGGGCCTGAATGTACTATTTCGGGGTTCCAATCTTGCCAAGCATCTATTCTACTCCATTGGAACCAAAATGATGTTTGGGAGTGTTTCAGAGCATTTCGCTAACCTTCGGCACGTAAAAAATGCAAACTTGTGTTTCAGTCCTGAATGCACTATTTCGGGGTACCAAATTTGCGAAGCATCCATTATACTCCATTGGAACCAAATTTATATTTGGGAGTATTTCAAAGCATTTCTCTAACCTCCAGCACGTAAAAAGAAGCAAACTTGTGTTTCGGGCCTGAATGCACTATTTCGGGGTATCAAAGTTGCGAAGCATCCAATCTACTCTATTGGAACCAAAATGATGTTTGGGAGTGTTTCAGAGCATTTTCTAACATTCGGCACGTAAAAAGATGCAAACTTGTGTTTCGGTCCCGAATGCACTATTTCGGGGTACAAAAGATGTGAAGGATCCATTCTACTCCAATGGAACCAATATGATGTTTGGGAGTGTTTCAGAGCATTTCGCTAACCTTCGGCATGTAAAAAGAAGCAAACTTGTGTTTCGGTCTTGAATGCACTATTTCGGGTACCAAAGTTGCGCAGCATCCATTCTACTCCATTGGAACCAAAATGATGTTTGGGAGTGTTTCAGAGCATTTTTCTAACATTCGGCACGTAAAAAGATGCAAACTTGTGTTTCGGTCCCGAATGCACTATTTCGGTGTACCAAAGATGTGAAGCATCCAATCTACTCCAATGGAACCAAAATGATATTTGGGAGTGTTTCAGAGCATTTCGCTAACCTTCGGCATGTAAAAAGATGCAAACTTGTGTTTCAATCCTGAATGCTCAATTTCGGGGTACCAAAGCTGTGAAGCATCTATTCTACTCCATTGTAACCAAAATGATGTTTGGGAGTGTTTCAGAGCATTTCGCTAAACTTCGGCAAGTAAATAGATGCAAACTTGTGTTTCGGTCCTGAATGCACTATTTCGGGGTACCAAAGATTGAAGCATCCATTGTACTCCATTGGAACCAAAATGATGTTTGGGAGTGTTTCAGAGCATTTCTCTAACCTCTGGCACGTTAAAAGATGCAAACTTGTATTTCTGTCCTGAATGCAGTATTTCGGGGTACCTAAGTTGCGCAGCATCCATTCTACTCCTTTGGACCCAAAATTATGTTTGGGAGTGTTTCAAAGCATTTTGCTAACCTTCAGCACGTAAAAATATGAAAACTGGTGTTTCGGGCCTGAATGTACTATTTCGGGGTTCCAATCTTGCCAAGCATCTATTCTACTCCATTGGAACCAAAATGATGTTTGGGAGTGTTTCAGAGCATTTCGCTAACCTTCGGCACGTAAAAAATGCAAACTTGTGTTTCAGTCCTGAATGCACTATTTCGGGGTACCAAATTTGCGAAGCATCCATTATACTCCATTGGAACCAAATTAATATTTGGGAGTATTTCAAAGCATTTCTCTAACCTCCAGCACGTAAAAAGAAGCAAACTTGTGTTTCGGGCCTGAATGCACTATTTCGGGGTATCAAAGTTGCGAAGCATCCAATCTACTCTATTGGAACCAAAATGATGTTTGGGAGTGTTTCAGAGCATTTTCTAACATTCGGCACGTAAAAAGAAGCAAACTTGTGTTTCGGTCTTGAATGCACTATTTCGGGTACCAAAGTTGCGCAGCATCCATTCTACTCCTATGGACCCAAAATGATGTTTGGGAGTATTTCAGATTATTTTGCTAACCTTCGGCATGTAAAAAGAAGCAAACTTGTGTTTCGGGCCTGAATGCACTATTTCGGGGTACCAAAGTTGCGAAGCATCCATTCTACTCCATTGGAACCAAAATGATGTTTGGGAGTGTTTCAGAGCATTTTTCTAACATTCGGCACGTAAAAAGATGCAAACTTGTGTTTCGGTCCCGAATGCACTATTTCGGTGTACCAAAGATGTGAAGCATCCATTCTACTCCAATGGAACCAAAATGGTATTTGGGAGTGTTTCAGAGCATTTCGCTAACCTTCGGCATGTAAAAAGATGCAAACTTGTGTTTCAATCCTGAATGCACAATTTCGGGGTACCAAAGCTGTGAAGCATCTATTCTACTCCATTGTAACCAAAATGATGTTTGGGAGTGTTTCAGAGCATTTCGCTAACCTTCGGCATGTAAATAGATGCAAACTTGTGTTTCGGTCCTGGATGCACTATTTCGGGGTACCAAAGATTGAAGCATCCATTGTACTCCATTGGAACCAAAATGATGTTTGGGAGTGTTTCAGAGCATTTCTCTAATCTCTGGCACGTTAAAAGATGCAAACTTGTATTTCTGTCCTGAATGCAGTATTTCGGGGTACCAAAGTTGCGCAGCATCCATTCTACTCCTTTGGACCCAAAATTATGTTTGGGAGTGTTTCAAAGCATTTTGCTAACCTTCAGCACGTAAAAATATGAAATCTGGTGTTTCGGGCCTGAATGTACTATTTCGGGGTTCCAATCTTGCCAAGCATCTATTCTACTCCATTGGAACCAAAATGATGTTTGGGAGTGTTTCAGAGCATTTCGCTAACCTTCGGCACGTAAAAAATGCAAACTTGTGTTTCAGTCCTGAATGCACTATTTCGGGGTACCAAATTTGCGAAGCATCCATTATACTCCATTGGAACCAAATTAATATTTGGGAGTATTTCAAAGCATTTCTCTAACCTCCAGCACGTAAAAAGAAGCAAACTTGTGTTTCGGGCCTGAATGCACTATTTCGGGGTATCAAAGTTGCGAAGCATCCAATCTACTCTATTGGAACCAAAATGATGTTTGGGAGTATTTCAGAGCATTTTTCTAACATTCGGCACGTAAAAAGATGCAAACTTGTGTTTTGGTCCCGAATGCACTATTTCGGTGTACCAAAGATGTGAAGCATCCATTCTACTCCAATGGAACCAAAATGATATTTGGGAGTGTTTCAGAGCATTTCGCTAACCTTCGGCATGTAAAAAGATGCAAACTTGTGTTTCAATCCTGAATGCACAATTTCGGGGTACCAAAGCTGTGAAGCATCTATTCTACTCCATTGTAACCAAAATGATGTTTGGGAGTGTTTCAGAGCATTTCGCTAACCTTCGGCATGTAAATAGATGCAAACTTGTGTTTCGGTCCTGAATGCACTATTTCGGGGTACCAAAGATTGAAGCATCCATTGTACTCCATTGGAACCAAAATGATGTTTGGGAGTGTTTCAGAGCATTTCTCTAACCTCTGGCACGTTAAAAGATGCAAACTTGTATTTCTGTCCTGAATGCAGTATTTCGGGGTACCAAAGTTGCGCAGCATCCATTCTACTCCTTTGGACCCAAAATTATGTTTGGGAGTGTTTCAAAGCATTTTGCTAACCTTCAGCACGTAAAAATATGAAAACTGGTGTTTCGGGCCCGAATGTACTATTTCGGGGTTCCAATCCTGCCAAGCATCTATTCTACTCCATTGGAACCAAAATGATGTTTGGGAGTGTTTCAGAGCATTTCGCTAACCTTCGGCACGTAAAAAATGCAAACTTGTGTTTCAGTCCTAAATGCACTATTTCGGGGTACCAAATTTGCGAAGCATCCATTATACTCCAATGGAACCAAATTAATGTTTGGGAGTATTTCAAAGCATTTCTCTAACCTCCAACACGTAAAAAGAAGCAAACTTGTGTTTCGGGCCTGAATGCACTATTTCGGGGTACCAAAGTTCCGAAGCATCCATTCTACTCCATTGGAACCAAAATGATGTTTGGGAGTGTTTCAGAGCATTTTTCTAACATTCGGCACGTAAAAAGATGCAAACTTGTGTTTCGGTCCCGAATGCACTAGTTCGGTGTACCAAAGATGTGAAGCATCCATTCTACTCCAATGGAACCAAAATGATATTTGGGAGTATTTCAGAGCATTTCGCTAACCTTCGCCATATAAAAAGATGCAAACTTGTGTTTCGGTCTTGAATGCACTATTTCGGGGTACCAAAGTTGCGCAGCATCCATTCTACTTCGTTGGACCCAAAATGATGTTTGGGAGTGTTCCCGAGCATTTTGCTAACCTTCTGCACGTAAAACTATCAAAACTTGTGTTTCGGTCTTGAATGCACTATTTCGGGGTACCAAAGTTGCGCAGCATCCAATCTACTCTATTGGAACCAAAATGATGTTTGGGAGTGTTTCAGAGCATTTTCTAACATTCGGCACGTAAAAAGATGCAAACTTGTGTTTCGGTCCCGAATGCACTATTTCGGGGTACAAAAGATGTGAAGGATCCATTCTACTCCATTGGAACCAATATGATGTTTGGGAGTGTTTCAGAGCATTTCGCTAACCTTCGGCATGTAAAAAGAAGCAAACTTGTGTTTCGGTCTTGAATGCACTATTTCGGGTACCAAAGTTGCGCAGCATCCATTCTACGCCTATGGAACCAAAATGATGTTTGGGAGTGTTTCAGAGCATTTCTCTAACCTCTGGCACGTTAAAAGATGCAAACTTGTGTTTCGGCCCCGAATGCACTATTTCGGGGTACCAAAGTTGCGCAGCATCCATTCTACTCCTTTGGACCCAAAATTATGTTTGGGAGTGTTTCAAAGCATTTTGCTAACCTTCAGCACGTAAAAATATGAAATCTGGTGTTTCGGGCCTGAATGTACTATTTCGGGGTTCCAATCTTGCCAAGCATCTATTCTACTCCATTGGAACCAAAATGATGTTTGGGAGTGTTTCAGAGCATTTCGCTAACCTTCGGCACGTAAAAAATGCAAACTTGTGTTTCAGTCCTGAATGCACTATTTCGGGGTACCAAATTTGCGAAGCATCCATTATACTCCATTGGAACCAAATTAATATTTGGGAGTATTTCAAAGCATTTCTCTAACCTCCAGCACGTAAAAAGAAGCAAACTTGTGTTTCGGGCCTGAATGCACTATTTCGGGGTATCAAAGTTGCGAAGCATCCAATCTACTCTATTGGAACCAAAATGATGTTTGGGAGTGTTTCAGAGCATTTTTCTAACATTCGGCACGTAAAAAGATGCAAACTTGTGTTTTGGTCCCGAATGCACTATTTCGGTGTACCAAAGATGTGAAGCATCCATTCTACTCCAATGGAACCAAAATGATATTTGGGAGTGTTTCAGAGCATTTCGCTAACCTTCGGCATGTAAAAAGATGCAAACTTGTGTTTCAATCCCGAATGCACAATTTCGGGGTACCAAAGCTGTGAAGCATCTATTCTACTCCATTGTAACCAAAATGATGTTTGGGAGTGTTTCAGAGCATTTCGCTAACCTTCGGCATGTAAATAGATGCAAACTTGTGTTTCGGTCCTGAATGCTCTATTTCGGGGTACCAAAGATTGAAGCATCCATTGTACTCCATTGGAACCAAAATGATGTTTGGGAGTGTTTCAGAGCATTTCTCTAACCTCTGGCACTTTAAAAGATGCAAACTTGTATTTCTGTCCTGAATGCAGTATTTCGGGGTACCAAAGTTGCGCAGCATCCATTCTACTCCTTTGGACCCAAAATTATGTTTGGGAGTGTTTCAAAGCATTTTGCTAACCTTCAGCACGTAAAAATATGAAAACTGGTGTTTCGGGCCCGAATGTACTATTTCGGGGTTCCAATCTTGCCAAGCATCTATTCTACTCCATTGGAACCAAAATGATGTTTGGGAGTGTTTCAGAGCATTTCGCTAACCTTCGGCACGTAAAAAATGCAAACTTGTGTTTCAGTCCTAAATGCACTATTTCGGGGTACCAAATTTGCGAAGCATCCATTATACTCCAATGGAACCAAATTAATGTTTGGGAGTATTTCAAAGCATTTCTCTAACCTCCAGCACGTAAAAAGAAGCAAACTTGTGTTTCGGGCCTGAATGCACTATTTCAGGGTACCAAAGTTCCGAAGCATCCATTCTACTCTATTGGAACCAAAATGATGTTTGGGAGTGTTTCAGAGCATTTTTCTAACATTCGGCACGTAAAAAGATGCAAACTTGTGTTTCGGTCCCGAATGCACTAGTTCGGTGTACCAAAGATGTGAAGCATCCATTCTACTCCAATGGAACCAAAATGATATTTGGGAGTGTTTCAGAGCATTTCGCTAACCTTCGCCATGTAAAAAGATGCAAACTTGTGTTTCGGTCTTGAATGCACTATTTCGGGGTACCAAAGTTGCGCAGCATCCATTCTACTTCGTTGGACCCAAAATGATGTTTGGGAGTGTTCCCGAGCATTTTGCTAACCTTCTGCACGTAAAACTATCAAAACTTGTGTTTCGGTCTTGAATGCACTATTTCGGGATACCAAACTTTCCAAGCATCCATGCTACTCCATTGGAACCAAAATGATGTTTGGGAGTGTTTCAGAGCATTTCTCTAACCTCTGGCACGTTAAAAGATGCAAACTTGTATATCTGTCCTGAATGCAGTATTTCGGGGTACCAAAGTTGCGCAGCATCCATTCTACTCCTTTGGACCCAAAATTATGTTTGGGAGTGTTTCAAAGCATTTTGCTAACCTTCAGCACGTAAAAATATGAAAACTGGTGTTTCGGGCCCGAATGTACTATTTCGGGGTTCCAATCCTGCCAAGCATCTATTCTACTCCATTGGAACCAAAATGATGTTTGGGAGTGTTTCAGAGCATTTCGCTAACCTTCGGCACGTAAAAAATGCAAACTTGTGTTTCAGTCCTAAATGCACTATTTCGGGGTACCAAATTTGCGAAGCATCCATTATACTCCAATGGAACCAAATTAATGTTTGGGAGTATTTCAAAGCATTTCTCTAACCTCCAACACGTAAAAAGAAGCAAACTTGTGTTTCGGGCCTGAATGCACTATTTCGGGGTACCAAAGTTCCGAAGCATCCATTCTACTCCATTGGAACCAAAATGATGTTTGGGAGTGTTTCAGAGCATTTTTCTAACATTCGGCACGTAAAAAGATGCAAACTTGTGTTTCGGTCCCGAATGCACTATTTCGGTGTACCAAAGATGTGAAGCATCCATTCTACTCCAATGGAACCAAAATGATATTTGGGAGTGTTTCAGAGCATTTCGCTAACCTTCGGCATGTAAAAAGATGCAAACTTGTGTTTCAATCCTGAATGCTCAATTTCGGGGTACCAAAGCTGTGAAGCATCTATTCTACTCCATTGTAACCAAAATGATGTTTGGGAGTGTTTCAGAGCATTTCGCTAAACTTCGGCAAGTAAATAGATGCAAACTTGTGTTTCGGTCCTGAATGCACTATTTCGGGGTACCAAAGATTGAAGCATCCATTGTACTCCATTGGAACCAAAATGATGTTTGGGAGTGTTTCAGAGCATTTCTCTAACCTCTGGCACGTTAAAAGATGCAAACTTGTATTTCTGTCCTGAATGCAGTATTTCGGGGTACCTAAGTTGCGCAGCATCCATTCTACTCCTTTGGACCCAAAATTATGTTTGGGAGTGTTTCAAAGCATTTTGCTAACCTTCAGCACGTAAAAATATGAAAACTGGTGTTTCGGGCCTGAATGTACTATTTCGGGGTTCCAATCTTGCCAAGCATCTATTCTACTCCATTGGAACCAAAATGATGTTTGGGAGTGTTTCAGAGCATTTCGCTAACCTTCGGCACGTAAAAAATGCAAACTTGTGTTTCAGTCCTGAATGCACTATTTCGGGGTACCAAATTTGCGAAGCATCCATTATACTCCATTGGAACCAAATTAATATTTGGGAGTATTTCAAAGCATTTCTCTAACCTCCAGCACGTAAAAAGAAGCAAACTTGTGTTTCGGGCCTGAATGCACTATTTCGGGGTATCAAAGTTGCGAAGCATCCAATCTACTCTATTGGAACCAAAATGATGTTTGGGAGTGTTTCAGAGCATTTTCTAACATTCGGCACGTAAAAAGAAGCAAACTTGTGTTTCGGTCTTGAATGCACTATTTCGGGTACCAAAGTTGCGCAGCATCCATTCTACTCCTATGGACCCAAAATGATGTTTGGGAGTATTTCAGATTATTTTGCTAACCTTCGGCATGTAAAAAGAAGCAAACTTGTGTTTCGGGCCTGAATGCACTATTTCGGGGTACCAAAGTTGCGAAGCATCCATTCTACTCCATTGGAACCAAAATGATGTTTGGGAGTGTTTCAGAGCATTTTTCTAACATTCGGCACGTAAAAAGATGCAAACTTGTGTTTCGGTCCCGAATGCACTATTTCGGTGTACCAAAGATGTGAAGCATCCATTCTACTCCAATGGAACCAAAATGGTATTTGGGAGTGTTTCAGAGCATTTCGCTAACCTTCGGCATGTAAAAAGATGCAAACTTGTGTTTCAATCCTGAATGCACAATTTCGGGGTACCAAAGCTGTGAAGCATCTATTCTACTCCATTGTAACCAAAATGATGTTTGGGAGTGTTTCAGAGCATTTCGCTAACCTTCGGCATGTAAATAGATGCAAACTTGTGTTTCGGTCCTGGATGCACTATTTCGGGGTACCAAAGATTGAAGCATCCATTGTACTCCATTGGAACCAAAATGATGTTTGGGAGTGTTTCAGAGCATTTCTCTAACCTCTGGCACGTTAAAAGATGCAAACTTGTATTTCTGTCCTGAATGCAGTATTTCGGGGTACCAAAGTTGCGTAGCATCCATTCTACTCCTTTGGACCCAAAATTATGTTTGGGAGTGTTTCAAAGCATTTTGCTAACCTTCAGCACGTAAAAATATGAAATCTGGTGTTTCGGGCCTGAATGTACTATTTCGGGGTTCCAATCTTGCCAAGCATCTATTCTACTCCATTGGAACCAAAATGATGTTTGGGAGTGTTTCAGAGCATTTCGCTAACCTTCGGCACGTAAAAAATGCAAACTTGTGTTTCAGTCCTGAATGCACTATTTCGGGGTACCAAATTTGCGAAGCATCCATTATACTCCATTGGAACCAAATTAATATTTGGGAGTATTTCAAAGCATTTCTCTAACCTCCAGCACGTAAAAAGAAGCAAACTTGTGTTTCGGGCCTGAATGCACTATTTCGGGGTATCAAAGTTGCGAAGCATCCAATCTACTCTATTGGAACCAAAATGATGTTTGGGAGTATTTCAGAGCATTTTTCTAACATTCGGCACGTAAAAAGATGCAAACTTGTGTTTTGGTCCCGAATGCACTATTTCGGTGTACCAAAGATGTGAAGCATCCATTCTACTCCAATGGAACCAAAATGATATTTGGGAGTGTTTCAGAGCATTTCGCTAACCTTCGGCATGTAAAAAGATGCAAACTTGTGTTTCAATCCTGAATGCACAATTTCGGGGTACCAAAGCTGTGAAGCATCTATTCTACTCCATTGTAACCAAAATGATGTTTGGGAGTGTTTCAGAGCATTTCGCTAACCTTCGGCATGTAAATAGATGCAAACTTGTGTTTCGGTCCTGAATGCACTATTTCGGGGTACCAAAGATTGAAGCATCCATTGTACTCCATTGGAACCAAAATGATGTTTGGGAGTGTTTCAGAGCATTTCTCTAACCTCTGGCACGTTAAAAGATGCAAACTTGTATTTCTGTCCTGAATGCAGTATTTCGGGGTACCAAAGTTGCGCAGCATCCATTCTACTCCTTTGGACCCAAAATTATGTTTGGGAGTGTTTCAAAGCATTTTGCTAACCTTCAGCACGTAAAAATATGAAAACTGGTGTTTCGGGCCCGAATGTACTATTTCGGGGTTCCAATCCTGCCAAGCATCTATTCTACTCCATTGGAACCAAAATGATGTTTGGGAGTGTTTCAGAGCATTTCGCTAACCTTCGGCACGTAAAAAATGCAAACTTGTGTTTCAGTCCTAAATGCACTATTTCGGGGTACCAAATTTGCGAAGCATCCATTATACTCCAATGGAACCAAATTAATGTTTGGGAGTATTTCAAAGCATTTCTCTAACCTCCAACACGTAAAAAGAAGCAAACTTGTGTTTCGGGCCTGAATGCACTATTTCGGGGTACCAAAGTTCCGAAGCATCCATTCTACTCCATTGGAACCAAAATGATGTTTGGGAGTGTTTCAGAGCATTTTTCTAACATTCGGCACGTAAAAAGATGCAAACTTGTGTTTCGGTCCCGAATGCACTAGTTCGGTGTACCAAAGATGTGAAGCATCCATTCTACTCCAATGGAACCAAAATGATATTTGGGAGTATTTCAGAGCATTTCGCTAACCTTCGCCATGTAAAAAGATGCAAACTTGTGTTTCGGTCTTGAATGCACTATTTCGGGGTACCAAAGTTGCGCAGCATCCATTCTACTTCGTTGGACCCAAAATGATGTTTGGGAGTGTTCCCGACCATTTTGCTAACCTTCTGCACGTAAAACTATCAAAACTTGTGTTTCGGTCTTGAATGCACTATTTCGGGGTACCAAAGTTGCGCAGCATCCAATCTACTCTATTGGAACCAAAATGATGTTTGGGAGTGTTTCAGAGCATTTTCTAACATTCGGCACGTAAAAAGATGCAAACTTGTGTTTCGGTCCCGAATGCACTATTTCGGGGTACAAAAGATGTGAAGGATCCATTCTACTCCATTGGAACCAATATGATGTTTGGGAGTGTTTCAGAGCATTTCGCTAACCTTCGGCATGTAAAAAGAAGCAAACTTGTGTTTCGGTCTTGAATGCACTATTTCGGGTACCAAAGTTGCGCAGCATCCATTCTACGCCTATGGAACCAAAATGATGTTTGGGAGTGTTTCAGAGCATTTCTCTAACCTCTGGCACGTTAAAAGATGCAAACTTGTGTTTCGGCCCCGAATGCACTATTTCGGGGTACCAAAGTTGCGCAGCATCCATTCTACTCCTTTGGACCCAAAATTATGTTTGGGAGTGTTTCAAAGCATTTTGCTAACCTTCAGCACGTAAAAATATGAAATCTGGTGTTTCGGGCCTGAATGTACTATTTCGGGGTTCCAATCTTGCCAAGCATCTATTCTACTCCATTGGAACCAAAATGATGTTTGGGAGTGTTTCAGAGCATTTCGCTAACCTTCGGCACGTAAAAAATGCAAACTTGTGTTTCAGTCCTGAATGCACTATTTCGGGGTACCAAATTTGCGAAGCATCCATTATACTCCATTGGAACCAAATTAATATTTGGGAGTATTTCAAAGCATTTCTCTAACCTCCAGCACGTAAAAAGAAGCAAACTTGTGTTTCGGGCCTGAATGCACTATTTCGGGGTATCAAAGTTGCGAAGCATCCAATCTACTCTATTGGAACCAAAATGATGTTTGGGAGTGTTTCAGAGCATTTTTCTAACATTCGGCACGTAAAAAGATGCAAACTTGTGTTTTGGTCCCGAATGCACTATTTCGGTGTACCAAAGATGTGAAGCATCCATTCTACTCCAATGGAACCAAAATGATATTTGGGAGTGTTTCAGAGCATTTCGCTAACCTTCGGCATGTAAAAAGATGCAAACTTGTGTTTCAATCCCGAATGCACAATTTCGGGGTACCAAAGCTGTGAAGCATCTATTCTACTCCATTGTAACCAAAATGATGTTTGGGAGTGTTTCAGAGCATTTCGCTAACCTTCGGCATGTAAATAGATGCAAACTTGTGTTTCGGTCCTGAATGCTCTATTTCGGGGTACCAAAGATTGAAGCATCCATTGTACTCCATTGGAACCAAAATGATGTTTGGGAGTGTTTCAGAGCATTTCTCTAACCTCTGGCACTTTAAAAGATGCAAACTTGTATTTCTGTCCTGAATGCAGTATTTCGGGGTACCAAAGTTGCGCAGCATCCATTCTACTCCTTTGGACCCAAAATTATGTTTGGGAGTGTTTCAAAGCATTTTGCTAACCTTCAGCACGTAAAAATATGAAAACTGGTGTTTCGGGCCCGAATGTACTATTTCGGGGTTCCAATCTTGCCAAGCATCTATTCTACTCCATTGGAACCAAAATGATGTTTGGGAGTGTTTCAGAGCATTTCGCTAACCTTCGGCACGTAAAAAATGCAAACTTGTGTTTCAGTCCTAAATGCACTATTTCGGGGTACCAAATTTGCGAAGCATCCATTATACTCCAATAGAACCAAATTAATGTTTGGGAGTATTTCAAAGCATTTCTCTAACCTCCAGCACGTAAAAAGAAGCAAACTTGTGTTTCGGGCCTGAATGCACTATTTCAGGGTACCAAAGTTCCGAAGCATCCATTCTACTCTATTGGAACCAAAATGATGTTTGGGAGTGTTTCAGAGCATTTTTCTAACATTCGGCACGTAAAAAGATGCAAACTTGTGTTTCGGTCCCGAATGCACTAGTTCGGTGTACCAAAGATGTGAAGCATCCATTCTACTCCAATGGAACCAAAATGATATTTGGGAGTGTTTCAGAGCATTTCGCTAACCTTCGCCATGTAAAAAGATGCAAACTTGTGTTTCGGTCTTGAATGCACTATTTCGGGGTACCAAAGTTGCGCAGCATCCATTCTACTTCGTTGGACCCAAAATGATGTTTGGGAGTGTTCCCGAGCATTTTGCTAACCTTCTGCACGTAAAACTATCAAAACTTGTGTTTCGGTCTTGAATGCACTATTTCGGGATACCAAACTTTCCAAGCATCCATGCTACTCCATTGGAACCAAAATGATGTTTGGGAGTGTTTCAGAGCATTTCTCTAACCTCTGGCACGTTAAAAGATGCAAACTTGTATATCTGTCCTGAATGCAGTATTTCGGGGTACCAAAGTTGCGCAGCATCCATTCTACTCCTTTGGAACCAAAATAATGTTTGGGAGTGTTTCAGAGCATTTTTCTAACATTCGGCACGTAAAAAGATGCAAACTTGTGTTTCGGTCCCGAATGCACTAGTTCGGTGTACCAAAGATGTGAAGCATCCATTCTACTCCAATGGAACCAAAATGATATTTGGGAGTGTTTCAGAGCATTTCGCTAACCTTCGGCATGTAAAAAGATGCAAACTTGTGTTTCGGTCTTGAATGCACTATTTCGGGGTACCAAAGTTGCGCAGCATCCATTCTACTTCGTTGGACCCAAAATGATGTTTGGGAGTGTTCCCGAGCATTTTGCTAACCTTCTGCACGTAAAACTATCAAAACTTGTGTTTCGGGCCTGAATGTAGTATTTCGGGGTACCAAACTTTCCAAGCATCCATTCTACTCCATTGGAACCAAAATGATGTTTGGGAGTGTTTCAGAGCATTTCTCTAACCTCTGGCACGTTAAAAGATGCAAACTTGTATATCTGTCCTGAATGCAGTATTTCGGGGTACCAAAGTTGCGCAGCATCCATTCTACTCCTTTGGACCCAAAATTATGTTTGGGAGTGTTTCAAAGCATTTTGCTAACCTTCAGCACGTAAAAATATGAAAACTGGTGTTTCGGGCCTGAATGTACTATTTCGGGGTTCCAATATTGCCAAGCATCTATTCTACTCCATTGGAACCAAAATGATGTTTGGGAGTGTTTCAGAGCATTTCGCTAACCTTCGGCACGTAAAAAATGCAAACTTGTGTTTCAGTCCTGAATGCACTATTTCGGGGTACCAAATTTGCGAAGCATCCATTATACTCCATTGGAACCAAATTAATATTTGGGAGTATTTCAAAGCATTTCTCTAACCTCCAGCACGTAAAAAGAAGCAAACTTGTGTTTCGGGCCTGAATGCACTATTTCGGGGTATCAAAGTTACGAAGCATCCAATCAACTCTATTGGAACTAAAATGATGTTTGGGAGTGTTTCAGAGCATTTTCTAACATTCGGCACGTAAAAAGATGCAAACTTGTGTTTCGGTCCCGAATGCACTATTTCGGGGTACAAAAGATGTGAAGGATCCATTCTACTCCATTGGAACCAATATGATGTTTGGGAGTGTTTCAGAGCATTTCGCTAACCTTCGGCATGTAAAAATAAGCAAACTTGTGTTTCGGTCTTTAATGCACTATTTCGTGTACCAAAGTTGCGCAGCATCCATTCTACTCCGTTGGACCCAAAATGATGTTTGGGAGTATTTCAGAGCATTTCGCTAACCTTCGGCATGTAAAAAGAAGCAAACTTGTGTTTCGGGCCTGAATGCACTATTTTGGGGTACCAAAGTTGCGAAGCATCCATTCTACTCCATTGGAACCAAAATGATGTTTGGGAGTGTTTCAGAGCATTTTTCTAACATTCGGCACGTAAAAAGATGCAAACTTGTGTTTCGGTCCCGAATGCACTATTTCGGTGTACCAAAGATGTGAAGCATCCATTCTACTCCAATGGAACCAAAATGATATTTGGGAGTGTTTCAGAGCATTTCGCTAACCTTCGGCATGTAGAAAGATGCAAACTTGTGTTTCGGGCCTGAATGCACTATTTCGGGGTACCAAAGTTGCGAAGCATCCATTCTACTCCATTGGAACCAAAATGATGTTTGGGAGTGTTTCAGAGCATTTTTCTAACATTCGGCACGTAAAAAGATGCAAACTTTTGTTTCGGTCCCGAATGCACTATTTCGGTGTACCAAAGATGTGAAGCATCCATTCTACTCCAATGGAACCAAAATGATATTTGGGAGTGTTTCAGAGCATTTCGCTAACCTTCGGCATGTAAAAAGATGCAAACTTGTGTTTCGGTCCTGAATGCACTATTTCGGGGTACCAAAGATTGAAGCATCCATTGTACTCCATTGGAACCAAAATGATGTTTGGGAGTGTTTCAGAGCATTTCTCTAACCTCTGGCACGTTAAAAGATGCAAACTTGTATTTCTGTCCTGAATGCAGTATTTCGGGGTACCAAAGTTGCGCAACATCCATTCTACTCCATTGGAACCAAAATGATGTTTGGGAGTGTTTCAGAGCATTTCGCTAACCTTCGGCACATAAAAAATGCAAACTTGTGTTTCAGTCCTGAATGCACTATTTCGGGGTTCCAATCTTGCCAAGCATCTATTCTACTCCATTGGAACCAAAATGATGTTTGGGAGTGTTTCAGAGCATTTCGCTAACCTTCGGCACATAAAAAATGCAAACTTGTGTTTCAGTCCTGAATGCACTATTTCGGGGTACCAAATTTGCGAAGCATCCATTATACTCCATTGGAACAAAATTAATATTTGGGAGTATTTCAGAGCATTTCGCTAACCTTCGGCATGTAAAAACAAGCAAACTTGTGTTTCGGGCCTGAATGCACTGTTTCGGGGTATCAAAGTTGCGAAGCATCCAATCTACTCTATTGGAACCAAAATGATGTTTGGGAGTGTTTCAGAGCATTTTCTAACATTCGGCACGTAAAAAGAAGCAAACTTGTGTTTCGGTCCCGAATGCACTATTTCGGGGTACCAAAGATGTGAAGGATCCATTCTACTCCATTGGAACCAAAATGATGTTTGGGAGTGTTTCAGAGCATTTTTCTAACATTCGGCACGTAAAAAGATGCAAACTTGTGTTTCGGTCCCGAATGCACTATTTCGGTGTACCAAAGATGTGAAGCATCCATTCTACTCCAATGGAACCAAAATGATATTTGGGAGTGTTTCAGAGCATTTCGCTAACCTTCGGCATGTAAAAAGATGCAAACTTGTGTTTCAATCCTGAATGCACAATTTCGGGGTACCAAAGCTGTGAAGCATCTATTCTACTCCATTGTAACCAAAATGATGTTTGGGAGTGTTTCAGAGCATTTCGCTAACCTTCGGCACGTAAATAGATGCAAACTTGTGTTTCGGTCCTGAATGCACTATTTCGGGGTACCAAAGATTGAAGCATCCATTGTACTCCATTGGAACCAAAATGATGTTTGGGAGTGTTTCAGAGCATTTCTCTAACCTCTGGCACGTTAAAAGATGCAAACTTGTATTTCTGTCCTGAATGCAGTATTTCGGGTTACCAAAGTTGCGCAGCATCCATTCTACTCCTTTGGACCCAAAATTATGTTTGGGAGTGTTTCAAAGCATTTTGCTAACCTTCAGCACGTAAAAATATGAAAACTGGTGTTTCGGGCCTGAATGTACTATTTCGGGGTTCCAATCTTGCCAAGCATCTATTCTACTCCATTGGAACCAAAATTATGTTTGGGAGTGTTTCAGAGCATTTCGCTAACCTTCGGCACGTAAAAAATGCAAACTTGTGTTTCAGTCCTGAATGCACTATTTCGGGGTACCAAATTTGCGAAGCATCCATTATACTCCATTGGAACCAAATTAATATTTGGGAGTATTTCAGAGCATTTCGCTAACCTTCGGCATGTAAAAAGAAGCAAACTTGTGTTTCGGGCCTGAATGCACTGTTTCGGGTTATCAAAGTTGCGAAGCATCCAATCTACTCTTTTGGAACCAAAATAATGTTTGGGAGTGTTTCAGAGCATTTTCTAACATTCGGCACGTAAAAAGAAGCAAACTTGTGTTTCGGTCCCGAATGCACTATTTCGGGGTACCAAAGATGTGAAGGATCCATTCTACTCCATTGGAACCAAAATGATGTTTGGGAGTGTTTCAGAGCATTTTTCTAACATTCGGCACGTAAAAAGATGCAAACTTGTGTTTCGGTCCCGAATGCACTATTTCGGTGTACCAAAGATGTGAAGCATCCATTCTACTCCAATGGAACCAAAATGATATTTGGGAGTGTTTCAGAGCATTTCGCTAACCTTCGGCATGTAAAAAGATGCAAACTTGTGTTTCGGGCCTGAATGCACTATTTCGGGGTACCAAAGTTGCGAAGCATCCATTCTACTCCATTGGAACCAAAATGATGTTTGGGAGTGTTTCAGAGCATTTTTCTAACATTCGGCACGTAAAAAGATGCAAACTTGTGTTTCGGTCCCGAATGCACTATTTCGGTGTACCAAAGATGTGAAGCATCCATTCTACTCCAATGGAACAAAAATGATATTTGGGAGTGTTTCAGAGCATTTCGCTAACCTTCGGCATGTAAAAAGATGCAAACTTGTGTTTCAATCCTGAATGCACAATTTCGGGGTACCAAAGCTGTGAAGCATCTATTCTACTCCATTGTAACCAAAATGATGTTTGGGAGTGTTTCAGAGCATTTCGCTAACCTTCGGCACGTAAATAGATGCAAACTTGTGTTTCGGTCCTGAATGCACTATTTCGGGGTACCAAAGATTGAAGCATCCATTGTACTCCATTGGAACCAAAATGATGTTTGGGAGTGTTTCAGAGCATTTCTCTAACCTCTGGCACGTTAAAAGATGCAAACTTGTATTTCTGTCCTGAATGCAGTATTTCAGGGTACCAAAGTTGCGCAGCATCCATTCTACTCCATTGGACCCAAAATTATGTTTGGGAGTGTTTCAAAGCATTTTGCTAACCTTCAGCACGTAAAAATATGAAAACTGGTGTTTCGGGCCTGAATGTACTATTTCGGGGTTCCAATCATGCCAAGCATCTATTCTACTCCATTGGTACCAAAATGATGTTTGGGAGTGTTTCAGAGCATTTCGCTAACCTTCGGCACGTAAAAAATGCAAACTTGTGTTTCAGTCCTGAATGCACTATTTCGGGGTACCAAATTTGTGAAGCATCCATTATACTCCATTGGAACCAAATTAATATTTGGGAGTATTTCAAAGCATTTCTCTAACCTCCAGCACGTAAAAAGAAGCAAACTTGTGTTTCGGGCCTGAATGCACTATTTCGGGGTATCAAAGTTGCGAAGCATCCAATCAACTCTATTGGAACTAAAATGATGTTTGGGAGTGTTTCAGAGCATTTTCTAACATTCGGCACGTAAAAAGATGCAAACTTGTGTTTCGGTCCCGAATGCACTATTTCGGGGTACAAAAGATGTGAAGGATCCATTCTACTCCATTGGAACCAATATGATGTTTGGGAGTGTTTCAGAGCATTTCGCTAACCTTCGGCATGTAAAAAGAAGCAAACTTGTGTTTCGGTCTTTAATGCACTATTTCGGGTACCAAAGTTGCGCAGCATCCATTCTACTCCGTTGGACCCAAAATGATGTTTGGGAGTATTTCAGAGCATTTCGCTAACCTTCGGCATGTAAAAAGAAGCAAACTTGTGTTTCGGGCCTGAATGCACTATTTTGGGGTACCAAAGTTGCGAAGCATCCATTCTACTCCATTGGAACCAAAATGATGTTTGGGAGTGTTTCAGAGCATTTTTCTAACATTCGGCACGTAAAAAGATGCAAACTTGTGTTTCGGTCCCGAATGCACTATTTCGGTGTACCAAAGATGTGAAGAATCCATTCTACTCCAATGGAACCAAAATGATATTTGGGAGTGTTTCAGAGCATTTCGCTAACCTTCGGCATGTAGAAAGATGCAAACTTGTGTTTCGGGCCTGAATGCACTATTTCGGGGTACCAAAGTTGCAAAGCATCCATTCTACTCCATTGGAACCAAAATGATGTTTGGGAGTGTTTCAGAGCATTTTTCTAACATTCGGCACGTAAAAAGATGCAAACTTGTGTTTCGGTCCCGAATGCACTATTTCGGTGTACCAAAGATGTGAAGCATCCATTCTACACCAATGGAACCAAAATGATATTTGGGAGTGTTTCAGAGCATTTCGCTAACCTTCGGCATGTAAAAAGATGTAAACTTGTGTTTCGGTCCTGAATGCACTATTTCGGCGTACCAAAGATTGAAGCATCCATTGTACTCCATTGGAACCAAAATGATGTTTGGGAGTGTTTCAGAGCATTTCTCTAACCTCTGGCACGTTAAAAGATGCAAACTTGTATTTCTGTCCTGAATGCAGTATTTCGGGGTACCAAAGTTGCGCAACATCCATTCTACTCCTTTGGACCCAAAATTATGTTTGGGAGTGTTTCAAAGCATTTTGCTAACCTTCAGCACGTAAAAATATGAAAACTGGTGTTTTCGGGCCTGAATGTACTATTTCGGGGTTCCAATCTTGCCAAGCATCTATTCTACTCCATTGGAACCAAAATGATGTTTGGGAGTGTTTTAGAGCATTTCGCTAACCTTCGGCACATAAAAAATGCAAACTTGTGTTTCAGTCCTGAATGCACTATTTCGGGGTACCAAATTTGCGAAGCATCCATTATACTCCATTGGAACAAAATTAATATTTGGGAGTATTTCAGAGCATTTCGCTAACCTTCGGCATGTAAAAACAAGCAAACTTGTGTTTCGGGCCTGAATGCACTGTTTCGGGGTATCAAAGTTGCGAAGCATCCAATCTACTCTATTGGAACCAAAATGATGTTTGGGAGTGTTTCAGAGCATTTTCTAACATTCGGCACGTAAAAAGAAGCAAACTTGTGTTTCGGTCCCGAATGCACTATTTCGGGGTACCAAAGATGTGAAGGATCCATTCTACTCCATTGGAACCAAAATGATGTTTGGGAGTGTTTAGAGCATTTTTCTAACATTCGGCACGTAAAAAGATGCAAACTTGTGTTTCGGTCCCGAATGCACCATTTCGGTGTACCAAAGATGTGAAGCATCCATTCTACTCCAATGGAACCAAAATGATATTTGGGAGTGTTTCAGAGCATTTCGCTAACCTTCGGCATGTAAAAAGATGCAAACTTGTGTTTCAATCCTGAATGCACAATTTCGGGGTACCAAAGCTGTGAAGCATCTATTCTACTCCATTGTAACCAAAATGATGTTTGGGAGTGTTTCAGAGCATTTCGCTAACCTTCGGCACGTAAATAGATGCAAACTTGTGTTTCGGTCCTGAATGCACTATTTCGGGGTACCAAAGATTGAAGCATCCATTGTACTCCATTGGAACCAAAATGATGTTTGGGAGTGTTTCAGAGCATTTCTCTAACCTCTGGCACATTAAAAGATGCAAACTTGTATTTCTGTCCTGAATGCAGTATTTCGGGGTACCAAAGTTGCGCAGCATCCATTCTACTCCTTTGGACCCAAAATTATGTTTGGGAGTGTTTCAAAGCATTTTGCTAACCTTCAGCACGTACAAATATGAAAACTGGTGTTTCGGGCCTGAATGTACTATTTCGGGGTTCCAATCTTGCCAAGCATCTATTCTACTCCATTGGAACCAAAATTATGTTTGGGAGTGTTTCAGAGCATTTCGCTAACCTTCGGCACGTAAAAAATGCAAACTTGTGTTTCAGTCCTGAATGCACTATTTCGGGGTACCAAATTTGCGAAGCATCCATTATACTCCATTGGAACCAAATTAATATTTGGGAGTATTTCAGAGCATTTCGCTAACCTTCGGCATGTAAAAAGAAGCAAACTTGTGTTTCGGGCCTGAATGCACTGTTTCGGGGTATCAAAGTTGCGAAGCATCCAATCTACTCTATTGGAACCAAAATGATGTTTGGGAGTGTTTCAGAGCATTTTCTAACATTCGGCACGTAAAAAGAAGCAAACTTGTGTTTCGGTCCCGAATGCACTATTTCGGGGTACCAAAGATGTGAAGGATCCATTCTACTCCATTGGAACCAAAATGATGTTTGGGAGTGTTTCAGAGCATTTTTCTAACATTCGGCACGTAAAAAGATGCAAACTTGTGTTTCGGTCCCGAATGCACTATTTCGGTGTACCAAAGATGTGAAGCATCCATTCTACTCCAATGGAACCAAAATGATATTTGGGAGTGTTTCAGAGCATTTCGCTAACCTTCGGCATGTAAAAAGATGCAAACTTGTGTTTCGGGCCTGAATGCACTATTTCGGGGTACCAAAGTTGCGAAGCATCCATTCTACTCCATTGGAACCAAAATGATGTTTGGGAGTGTTTCAGAGCATTTTTCTAACATTCGGCACGTAAAAAGATGCAAACTTGTGTTTCGGTCCCGAATGCACTATTTCGGTGTACCAAAGATGTGAAGCATCCATTCTACTCCAATGGAACCAAAATGATATTTGGGAGTGTTTCAGAGCATTTCGCTAACCTTCGGCATGTAAAAAGATGCAAACTTGTGTTTCAATCCTGAATGCACAATTTCGGGGTACCAAAGCTGTGAAGCATCTATTCTACTCCATTGTAACCAAAATGATGTTTGGGAGTGTTTCAGAGCATTTCGCTAACCTTCGGCACGTAAATAGATGCAAACTTGTGTTTCGGTCCTGAATGCACTATTTCGGGGTACCAAAGATTGAAGCATCCATTGTACTCCATTGGAACCAAAATGATGTTTGGGAGTGTTTCAGAGCATTTCTCTAACCTCTGGCACGTTAAAAGATGCAAACTTGTATTTCTGTCCTGAATGCAGTATTTCGGGGTACCAAAGTTGCGCAGCATCCATTCTACTCCATTGGACCCAAAATTATGTTTGGGAGTGTTTCAAAGCATTTTGCTAACCTTCAGCACGTAAAATTATGAAAACTGGTGTTTCGGGCCTGAATGTACTATTTCGGGGTTCCAATCATGCCAAGCATCTATTCTACTCCATTGGAACCAAAATGATGTTTGGGAGTGTTTCAGAGCATTTCGCTAACCTTCGGCACGTAAAAAATGCAAACTTGTGTTTCAGTCCTGAATGCACTATTTCGGGGTACCAAATTTGCGAAGCATCCATTATACTCCATTCGAACCAAATTAATATTTGGGAGTATTTCAAAGCATTTCTCTAACCTCCAGCACGTAAAAAGAAGCAAACTTGTGTTTCGGGCCTGAATGCACTATTTCGGGGTATCAAAGTTGCAAAGCATCCAATCTACTCTAATGGAACCAAAATGATGTTTGGGAGTGTTTCAGAGCATTTTCTAACCTTCGGAACGTAAAAAGATTCAAACTTGTGTTTCGGTCCCGAATGCACTATTTCGGGGTACAAATGATGTGAAGGATCCATTCTACTCCATTGGAACCAAAATGATATTTGGGAGTGTTTCAGAGCATTTTTCTAACATTCGGCACGTAAAAAGATGCAAACTTGTGTTTTGCTCCCGAATGCACTATTTCGGTGTACCAAAGATGTGAAGCATCCATTCTACTCCAATGGAACCAAAATGATATTTGGGAGTGTTTCAGAGCATTTCGCTAACCTTCGGCATGTAAAAAGAAGCAAACTTGTGTTTCGGGCCTGAATGCACTATTTCGGGGTACCAAAGTTGCGAAGCATCCATTCTACTCCATTGGAACCAAAATGATGTTTGGGAGTGTTTCAGAGCATTTTTCTAACCTTCGGCACGTAAAAAGATGCAAACTTGTGTTTCGGTCCCGAATGCACTATTTCGGTGTACCAAAGATGTGAAGCATCCATTCTACTCCAATGGAACCAAAATGATATTTGGGAGTGTTTCAGAGCATTTCGCTAATCTTCGGCATGTAGAAAGATGCAAACTTGTGTTTCGGTCCCGAATGCACTATTTCGGGGTACCAAAGTTGCGAAGCATCCATTCTACTCCATTGGAACCAAAATGATGTTTGGGAGTGTTTCAGAGCATTTTTCTAACATTCGGCACGTAAAAAGATGCAAACTTGTGTTTCGGTCCCGAATGCACTATTTCGGTGTACCAAAGATGTGAAGCATCCATTCTACTCCAATGGAACCAAAATGATATTTGGGAGTGTTTCAGAGCATTTCGCTAACCTTCGGCATGTAAAAAGATGCAAACTTGTGTTTCGGTCCTGAATGCACTATTTCGGGGTACCAAAGATTGAAGCATCCATTGTACTCCATTGGAACCAAAATGATGTTTGGGAGTGTTTCAGAGCATTTCTCTAACCTCTGGCACGTTAAAAGATGCAAACTTGTATTTCTGTCCTGAATGCAGAATTTCGGGGTACCAAAGTTGCGCAGCATCCATTCTACTCCATTGGACCCAAAATTATGTTTGGGAGTGTTTCAAAGCATTTTGCTAACCTTCAGCACGTAAAAATATGAAAACTGGTGTTTCGGGCCTCAATGTACTATTTCGGGGTTCCAATCATGCCAAGCATCTATTCTACTCCATTGGAACCAAAATGATGTTTGGGAGTCTTTCAGAGCATTCCGCTAACCTTCGGCACGTAAAAAATGCAGACTTGTGTTTCAGTCCTGAATGCACTATTTCGGGGTACCAAATTTGCGAAGCATCCATTATACTCCATTCGAACCAAATTAATATTTGGGAGTATTTCAAAGCATTTCTCTAACCTCCAGCACGTAAAAAGAAGCAAACTTGTGTTTCGGGCCTGAATGCACTATTTCGGGGTATCAAAGTTGCAAAGCATCCAATCTACTCTATTGGAACCAAAATGATGTTTGGGAGTGTTTCAGAGCATTTTCTAACATTCGGCACGTAAAAAGATTCAAACTTGTGTTTCGGTCCCGAATGCACTATTTCGGGGTACAAATGATGTGAAGGATCCATTCTAGTCCATTGGAACCAAAATGATGTTTGGGAGTGTTTCAGAGCATTTTTCTAACATTCGGCACGTAAAAAGATGCAAACTTGTGTTTCGGTCCCGAATGCACTATTTCGGTGTACCAAAGATGTGAAGCATCCATTCTACTCCAATGGAACCAAAATGATATTTGGGAGTGTTTCAGAGCATTTCGCTAACCTTCGGCATGTAAAAAGAAGCAAACTTGTGTTTCGGGCCTGAATGCACTATTTCGGGGTACCAAAGTTGCGAAGCATCCATTCTACTCCATTGGAACCAAAATGATGTTTGGGAGTGTTTCAGAGCATTTTTCTAACCTTCGGCACGTAAAAAGATGCAAACTTGTGTTTCGGTCCCGAATGCACTATTTCGGTGTACCAAAGATGTGAAGCATCCATTCTACTCCAATGGAACCAAAATGATATTTGGGAGTGTTTCAGAGCATTTCGCTAACCTTCGGCATGTAGAAAGATGCACACTTGTGTTTCGGGCCTGAATGCACTATTTCGGGGTACCAAAGTTGCGAAGCATCCATTCTACTCCATTGGAACCAAAATGATGTTTGGGAGTGTTTCAGAGCATTTTTCTAACATTCGGCACGTAAAAAGATGCAAACTTGTGTTTCGGTCCCGAATGCACTATTTCGGTGTACCAAAGATGTGAAGCATCCATTCTACTCCAATGGAACCAAAATGATATTTGGGAGTGTTTCAGAGCATTTCGCTAACCTTCGGCATGTAAAAAGATGCAAACTTGTGTTTCAATCCTGAATGCACAATTTCGGGGTACCAAAGCTGTGAAGCATCTATTCTACTCCATTGTAACCAAAATGATGTTTGGGAGTGTTTCAGAGCATTTCGCTAACCTTCGGCACGTAAATAGATGCAAACTTGTGTTTCGGTCCTGAATGCACTATTTCGGGGTACCAAAGATTGAAGCATCCATTGTACTCCATTGGAACCAAAATGATGTTTGGGAGTGTTTCAGAGCATTTCTCTAACCTCTGGCACGTTAAAAGATGCAAACTTGTATTTCTGTCCTGAATGCAGTATTTCGGGGTACCAAAGTTGCGCAGCATCCATTCTACTCCATTGGACCCAAAATTATGTTTGGGAGTGTTTCAAAGCATTTTGCTAACCTTCAGCACGTAAAATTATGAAAACTGGTGTTTCGGGCCTGAATGTACTATTTCGGGGTTCCAATCATGCCAAGCATCTATTCTACTCCATTGGAACCAAAATGATGTTTGGGAGTGTTTCAGAGCATTTCGCTAACCTTCGGCACGTAAAAAATGCAAACTTGTGTTTCAGTCCTGAATGCACTATTTCGGGGTACCAAATTTGCGAAGCATCCATTATACTCCATTCGAACCAAATTAATATTTGGGAGTATTTCAAAGCATTTCTCTAACCTCCAGCACGTAAAAAGAAGCAAACTTGTGTTTCGGGCCTGAATGCACTATTTCGGGGTATCAAAGTTGCAAAGCATCCAATCTACTCTATTGGAACCAAAATGATGTTTGGGAGTGTTTCAGAGCATTTTCTAACCTTCGGAACGTAAAAAGATTCAAACTTGTGTTTCGGTCCCGAATGCACTATTTCGGGGTACAAATGATGTGAAGGATCCATTCTACTCCATTGGAACCAAAATGATGTTTGGGAGTGTTTCAGAGCATTTTTCTAACATTCGGCACGTAAAAAGATGCAAACTTGTGTTTTGGTCCCGAATGCACTATTTCGGTGTACCAAAGATGTGAAGCATCCATTCTACTCCAATGGAACCAAAATGATATTTGGGAGTGTTTCAGAGCATTTCGCTAACCTTCGGCATGTAAAAAGAAGCAAACTTGTGTTTCGGGCCTGAATGCACTATTTCGGGGTACCAAAGTTGCGAAGCATCCATTCTACTCCATTGGAACCAAAATGATGTTTGGGAGTGTTTCAGAGCATTTTTCTAACCTTCGGCACGTAAAAAGATGCAAACTTGTGTTTCGGTCCCGAATGCACTATTTCGGTGTACCAAAGATGTGAAGCATCCATTCTACTCCAATGGAACCAAAATGATATTTGGGAGTGTTTCAGAGCATTTCGCTAACCTTCGGCATGTAGAAAGATGCAAACTTGTGTTTCGGGCCTGAATGCACTATTTCGGGGTACCAAAGTTGCGAAGCATCCATTCTACTCCATTGGAACCAAAATGATGTTTGGGAGTGTTTCAGAGCATTTTTCTAACATTCGGCACGTAAAAAGATGCAAACTTGTGTTTCGGTCCCGAATGCACTATTTCGGTGTACCAAAGATGTGAAGCATCCATTCTACTCCAATGGAACCAAAATGATATTTGGGAGTGTTTCAGAGCATTTCGCTAACCTTCGGCATGTAAAAAGATGCAAACTTGTGTTTCGGTCCTGAATGCACTATTTCGGGGTACCAAAGATTGAAGCATCCATTGTACTCCATTGGAACCAAAATGATGTTTGGGAGTGTTTCAGAGCATTTCTCTAACCTCTGGCACGTTAAAAGATGCAAACTTGTATTTCTGTCCTGAATGCAGAATTTCGGGGTACCAAAGTTGCGCAGCATCCATTCTACTCCATTGGACCCAAAATTATGTTTGGGAGTGTTTCAAAGCATTTTGCTAACCTTCAGCACGTAAAAATATGAAAACTGGTGTTTCGGGCCTCAATGTACTATTTCGGGGTTCCAATCATGCCAAGCATCTATTCTACTCCATTGGAACCAAAATGATGTTTGGGAGTCTTTCAGAGCATTCCGCTAACCTTCGGCACGTAAAAAATGCAGACTTGTGTTTCAGTCCTGAATGCACTATTTCGGGGTACCAAATTTGCGAAGCATCCATTATACTCCATTCGAACCAAATTAATATTTGGGAGTATTTCAAAGCATTTCTCTAACCTCCAGCACGTAAAAAGAAGCAAACTTGTGTTTCGGGCCTGAATGCACTATTTCGGGGTATCAAAGTTGCAAAGCATCCAATCTACTCTATTGGAACCAAAATGATGTTTGGGAGTGTTTCAGAGCATTTTCTAACATTCGGCACGTAAAAAGATTCAAACTTGTGTTTCGGTCCCGAATGCACTATTTCGGGGTACAAATGATGTGAAGGATCCATTCTAGTCCATTGGAACCAAAATGATGTTTGGGAGTGTTTCAGAGCATTTTTCTAACATTCGGCACGTAAAAAGATGCAAACTTGTGTTTCGGTCCCGAATGCACTATTTCGGTGTACCAAAGATGTGAAGCATCCATTCTACTCCAATGGAACCAAAATGATATTTGGGAGTGTTTCAGAGCATTTCGCTAACCTTCGGCATGTAAAAAGAAGCAAACTTGTGTTTCGGGCCTGAATGCACTATTTCGGGGTACCAAAGTTGCGAAGCATCCATTCTACTCCATTGGAACCAAAATGATGTTTGGGAGTGTTTCAGAGCATTTTTCTAACCTTCGGCACGTAAAAAGATGCAAACTTGTGTTTCGGTCCCGAATGCACTATTTCGGTGTACCAAAGATGTGAAGCATCCATTCTACTCCAATGGAACCAAAATGATATTTGGGAGTGTTTCAGAGCATTTCGCTAACCTTCGGCATGTAGAAAGATGCACACTTGTGTTTCGGGCCTGAATGCACTATTTCGGGGTACCAAAGTTGCGAAGCATCCATTCTACTCCATTGGAACCAAAATGATGTTTGGGAGTGTTTCAGAGCATTTTTCTAACATTCGGCACGTAAAAAGATGCAAACTTGTGTTTCGGTCCCGAATGCACTATTTCGGTGTACCAAAGATGTGAAGCATCCATTCTACTCCAATGGAACCAAAATGATATTTGGGAGTGTTTCAGAGCATTTCGCTAACCTTCGGCATGTAAAAAGATGCAAACTTGTGTTTCAATCCTGAATGCACAATTTCGGGGTACCAAAGCTGTGAAGCATCTATTCTACTCCATTGTAACCAAAATGATGTTTGGGAGTGTTTCAGAGCATTTCGCTAACCTTCGGCACGTAAATAGATGCAAACTTGTGTTTCGGTCCTGAATGCACTATTTCGGGGTACCAAAGATTGAAGCATCCATTGTACTCCATTGGAACCAAAATGATGTTTGGGAGTGTTTCAGAGCATTTCTCTAACCTCTGGCACGTTAAAAGATGCAAACTTGTATTTCTGTCCTGAATGCAGTATTTCGGGGTACCAAAGTTGCGCAGCATCTATTCTACTCCATTGGACCCAAAATTATGTTTGGGAGTGTTTCAAAGCATTTTGCTAACCTTCAGCACGTAAAAATATGAAAACTGGTGTTTCGGGCCTGAATGTACTATTTCGGGGTTCCAATCATGCCAAGCATCTATTCTACTCCATTGGAACCAAAATGATGTTTGGGAGTGTTTCAGAGCATTTCGCTAACCTTCGGCACGTAAAAAATGCAAACTTGAGTTTCAGTCCTGAATGCACTATTTCGGGGTACCAAATTTGCGAAGCATCCATTATACTCCATTCGAACCAAATTAATATTTGGGAGTATTTCAAAGCATTTCTCTAACCTCCAGCACGTAAAAAGAAGCAAACTTGTGTTTCGGGCCTGAATGCACTATTTCGGGGTATCAAAGTTGCAAAGCATCCAATCTACTCTATTGGAACCAAAATGATGTTTGGGAGTGTTTCAGAGCATTTTCTAACATTCGGCACATAAAAAGATTCAAACTTGTGTTTCGGTCCCGAATGCACTATTTCGGGGTACAAATGATGTGAAGGATCCATTCTACTCCATTGGAACCAAAATGATGTTTGGGAGTGTTTCAGAGCATTTTTCTAACATTCGGCACGTAAAAAGATGCAAACTTGTGTTTCGGTCTCGAATGCACTATTTCGGTGTACCAAAGATGTGAAGCATCCATTCTACTCCAATGGAACCAAAATGATATTTGGGAGTGTTTCAGAGCATTTCGCTAACCTTCGGCATGTAGAAAGATGCAAACTTGTGTTTCGGGCCTGAATGCACTATTTCGGGGTACCAAAGTTGCGAAGCATCCATTCTACTCCATTGGAACCAAAATGATGTTTGGGAGTGTTTCAGAGCATTTTTCTAACATTCGGCACGTAAAAAGATGCAAACTTGTGTTTCGGTCCCGAATGCACTATTTCGGTGTACCAAAGATGTGAAGCATCCATTCTACTCCAATGGAACCAAAATGATATTTGGGAGTGTTTCAGAGCATTTCGCTAACCTTCGGCATGTAAAAAGATGCAAACTTGTGTTTCAATCCTGAATGCACAATTTCGGGGTACCAAAGCTGTGAAGCATCTATTCTACTCCATTGTAACCAAAATGATGTTTGGGAGTGTTTCAGAGCATTTCGCTAACCTTCGGCACGTAAATAGATGCAAACTTGTGTTTCGGTCCTGAATGCACTATTTCGGGGTACCAAAGATTGAAGCATCCATTGTACTCCATTGGAACCAAAATGATGTTTGGGAGTGTTTCAGAGCATTTCTCTAACCTCTGGCACGTTAAAAGATGCAAACTTGTGTTTCGGTCCCGAATGCACTATTTCGGTGTACCAAAGATGTGAAGCATCCATTCTACTCCAATGGAACCAAAATGATATTTGGGAGTGTTTCAGAGCATTTCGCTAACCTTCGGCATGTAGAAAGATGCAAACTTGTGTTTCGGGCCTGAATGCACTATTTCGGGGTACCAAAGTTGCGAAGCATCCATTCTACTCCATTGGAACCAAAATGATGTTTGGGAGTGTTTCAGAGCATTTTTCTAACATTCGGCACGTAAAAAGATGCAAACTTGTGTTTCGGTCCCGAATGCACTATTTCGGTGTACCAAAGATGTGAAGCATCCATTCTACTCCAATGGAACCAAAATGATATTTGGGAGTGTTTCAGAGCATTTCGCTAACCTTCGGCATGTAAAAAGATGCAAACTTGTGTTTCAATCCTGAATGCACAATTTCGGGGTACCAAAGCTGTGAAGCATCTATTCTACTCCATTGTAACCAAAATGATGTTTGGGAGTGTTTCAGAGCATTTCGCTAACCTTCGGCACGTAAATAGATGCAAACTTGTGTTTCGGTCCTGAATGCACTATTTCGGGGTACCAAAGATTGAAGCATCCATTGTACTCCATTGGAACCAAAATGATGTTTGGGAGTGTTTCAGAGCATTTCTCTAACCTCTGGCACGTTAAAAGATGCAAACTTGTATTTCTGTCCTGAATGCAGTATTTCGGGGTACCAAAGTTGCGCAGCATCCATTCTACTCCATTGGACCCAAAATTATGTTTGGGAGTGTTTCAAAGCATTTTGCTAACCTTCAGCACGTAAAAATATGAAAACTAGTGTTTCGGGCCTGAATGTACTATTTCGGGGTTCCAATCATGCCAAGCATCTATTCAACTCCATTGGAACCAAAATGATGTTTGGGAGTGTTTCAGAGCATTTCGCTAACCTTCGGCACGTAAAAAATGCAAACTTGTGTTTCAGTCCTGAATGCACTATTTCGGGGTACCAAATTTGCGAAGCATCCATTATACTCCATTCGAACCAAATTAATATTTGGGAGTATTTCAAAGCATTTCTCTAACCTCCAGCACGTAAAAAGAAGCAAACTTGTGTTTCGGGCCTGAATGCACTATTTCGGTGTATCAAAGTTGCAAAGCATCCAATCTACTCTATTGGAACCAAAATGATGTTTGGGAGTGTTTCAGAGCATTTTCTAACATTCGGCACGTAAAAAGATTCAAACTTGTGTTTCGGTCCCGAATGCACTATTTCGGGGTACAAATGATGTGAAGGATCCATTCTACTCCATTGGAACCAAAATGATGTTTGGGAGTGTTTCAGAGCATTTTTCTAACCTTCGGCACGTAAAAAGATGCAAACTTGTGTTTCGGTCCCGAATGCACTATTTCGGTGTACCAAAGATGTGAAGCATCCATTCTACTCCAATGGAACCAAAATGATATTTGGGAGTGTTTCAGAGCATTTCGCTAACCTTCGGCATGTAGAAAGATGCAAACTTGTGTTTCGGGCCTGAATGCACTATTTCGGGGTACCAAAGTTGCGAAGCATCCATTCTACTCCATTGGAACCAAAATGATGTTTGGGAGTGTTTCAGAGCATTTTTCTAACATTCGGCACGTAAAAAGATGCAAACTTGTGTTTCGGTCCCGAATGCACTATTTCGGTGTACCAAAGATGTGAAGCATCCAATCTACTCTATTGGAACCAAAATGATGTTTGGGAGTGTTTCAGAGCATTTTCTAACATTCGGCACGTAAAAAGATGCAAACTTGTGTTTCGGTCCCGAATGCACTATTTCGGGGTACAAAAGATGTGAAGGATCCATTCTACTCCATTGGAACCAATATGATGTTTGGGAGTGTTTCAGAGCATTTCGCTAACCTTCGGCATGTAAAAAGAAGCAAACTTGTGTTTCGGTCTTGAATGCACTATTTCGGGTACCAAAGTTGCGCAGCATCCATTCTACTCCATTGGAACCAAAATGATGTTTGGGAGTGTTTCAGAGCATTTTTCTAACATTCGGCACGTAAAAAGATGCAAACTTGTGTTTCGGTCCCGAATGCACTATTTCGGTGTACCAAAGATGTGAAGCATCCATTCTACTCCAATGGAACCAAAATGATATTTGGGAGTGTTTCAGAGCATTTCGCTAACCTTCGGCATGTAAAAAGATGCAAACTTGTGTTTCAATCCTGAATGCACAATTTCGGGGTACCAAAGCTGTGAAGCATCTATTCTACTCCATTGTAACCAAAATGATGTTTGGGAGTGTTTCAGAGCATTTCGCTAACCTTCGGCACGTAAATAGATGCAAACTTGTGTTTCGGTCCTGAATGCACTATTTCGGGGTACCAAAGATTGAAGCATCCATTGTACTCCATTGGAACCAAAATGATGTTTGGGAGTGTTTCAGAGCATTTCTCTAACCTCTGGCACGTTAAAAGATGCAAACTTGTATTTCTGTCCTGAATGCAGTACTTCGGGGTACCAAAGTTGCGCAGCATCCATTCTACTCCTTTGTACCCAAAATTATGTTTGGGAGTGTTTCAAAGCATTTTGCTAACCTTCAGCACATAAAAATATGAAAACTAGTGTTTCGGGCCTGAATGTACTATTTCGGGGTTCCAATCTTGCCAAGCATCTATTCTACTCCTTTGGAACCAAAATGATGTTTGGGAGTGTTTCAGAGCATTTCGCTAACCTTCGGCACGTAAAAAATGCAAACTTGTGTTTCAGTCCTGAATGCACTATTTCGGGGTACCAAATTTGCGAAGCATCGATTATACTCCAATGGAACCAAATTAATGTTTGGGAGTATTTCAAAGCATTTCTCTAACCTCCAGCACGTAAAAAGAAGCAAACTTGTGTTTCGGGCCTGAATGCACTATTTCGGGGTTCCAAAGTTGCGAAGCATCCATTCTACTCCATTGGAACCAAAATGATGTTTGGGAGTGTTTCAGAGCATTTTTCTAACATTCGGCACGTAAAAAGATGCAAACTTGTGTTTCGGTCCCGAATGCACTATTTCGGTGTACCAAAGATGTGAAGCATCCATTCTACTCCAATGGAACCAAAATGATATTTGGGAGTGTTTCAGAGCATTTCGCTAACCTTCGGCATGTAAAAAGATGCAAACTTGTGTTTCGGTCTTGAATGCACTATTTCGGGGTACCAAAGTTGCGCAGCATCCATTCTACTTCGTTGGACCCAAAATGATGTTTGGGAGTGTTCCCGAGCATTTTCCTAACCTTCTGCACGTAAAACTATCAAAACTTGTGTTTCGGGCCTGAATGTAGTATTTCGGGGTACCAAACTTTCCAAGCATCCATTCTACTCCATTGGAACCAAAATGATGTTTGGGAGTGATTCAGAGCATTTCTCTAACCTCTGGCACGTTAAAAGATGCAAACTTGTATTTCTGTCCTGAATGCAGTATTTCGGGGTACCAAAGTTGCGCAGCATCCATTCTACTCCTTTGGACCCAAAATTATGTTTGGGAGTGTTTCAAAGCATTTTGCTAACCTTCAGCATGTAAAAATATGAAAACTGGTGTTTCGGGCCTGAATGTACTATTTCGGGGTTCCAATCTTGCCAAGCATCTATTCTACTCCATTGGAACCAAAATGATGTTTGGGAGTGTTTCAGAGCATTTCGCTAACCTTCGGCACGTAAAAAATGCAAACTTGTGTTTCAGTCCTGAATGCACTATTTCGGGGTACCAAATTTGCGAAGCATCCATTATACTCCATTGGAACCAAATTAATATTTGGGAGTATTTCAAAGCATTTCTCTAACCTCCAGCACGTAAAAAAAAGCAAACTTGTGTTTCGGGGCTGAATGCACTATTTCGGGGTATCAAAGTTGCGAAGCATCCAATCTACTCTATTGGAACCAAAATGATGTTTGGGAGTGTTTCAGAGCATTTTCTAACATTCGGCACGTAAACAGATGCAAACTTGTGTTTCGGTCCCGAATGCACTATTTTGGGGTACAAAAGATGTGAAGGATCCATTCTACTCCATTGGAACCAATATGATGTTTGGGAGTGTTTCAGAGCATTTCGCTAACCTTCGGCATGTAAAAAGAAGCAAACTTGTGTTTCGGTCTTGAATGCACTATTTCGGGTACCAAAGTTGCGCAGCATCCATTCTACTCCGTTGGACCCAAAATGATGTTTGGGAGTATTTCAGAGCATTTCGCTAACCTTCGGCATGTAAAAAGAAGCAAACTTGTGTTTCGGGCCTGAATGCACTATTTCGGGGTATCAAAGTTGCAAAGCATCCAATCTACTCTATTGGAACCAAAATGATGTTTGGGAGTGTTTCAGAGCATTTTCTAACCTTCGGCACGTAAAAAGATTCAAACTTGTGTTTCGGTCCCGAATGCACTATTTCGGGGTACAAATGATGTGAAGGATCCATTCTACTCCATTGGAACCAAAATGATGTTTGGGAGTGTTTCAGAGCATTTTTCTAACATTCGGCACGTAAAAAGATGCAAACTTGTGTTTCGGTCCCGAATGCACTATTTCGGTGTACCAAAGATGTGAAGCATCCATTCTACTCCAATGGAACCAAAATGATATTTGGGAGTGTTTCAGAGCATTTCGCTAACCTTCGGCATGTAAAAAGATGCAAACTTGTGTTTCAATCCTGAATGCACAATTTCGGGGTACCAAAGCTGTGAAGCATCTATTCTACTCCATTGTAACCAAAATGATGTTTGGGAGTGTTTCAGAGCATTTCGCTAACCTTCGGCACGTAAATAGATGCAAACTTGTGTTTCGGTCCTGAATGCACTATTTCGGGGTACCAAAGATTGAAGCATCCATTGTACTCCATTGGAACCAAAATGATGTTTGGGAGTGTTTCAGAGCATTTCTCTAACCTCTGGCACGTTAAAAGATGCAAACTTGTATTTCTGTCCTGAATGCAGTACTTCGGGGTACCAAAGTTGCGCAGCATCCATTCTACTCCTTTGTACCCAAAATTATGTTTGGGAGTGTTTCAAAGCATTTTGCTAACCTTCAGCACATAAAAATATGAAAACTAGTGTTTCGGGCCTGAATGTACTATTTCGGGGTTCCAATCTTGCCAAGCATCTATTCTACTCCTTTGGAACCAAAATGATGTTTGGGAGTGTTTCAGAGCATTTCGCTAACCTTCGGCACGTAAAAAATGCAAACTTGTGTTTCAGTCCTGAATGCACTATTTCGGGGTACCAAATTTGCGAAGCATCGATTATACTCCAATGGAACCAAATTAATGTTTGGGAGTATTTCAAAGCATTTCTCTAACCTCCAGCACGTAAAAAGAAGCAAACTTGTGTTTCGGGCCTGAATGCACTATTTCGGGGTTCCAAAGTTGCGAAGCATCCATTCTACTCCATTGGAACCAAAATGATGTTTGGGAGTGTTTCAGAGCATTTTTCTAACATTCGGCACGTAAAAAGATGCAAACTTGTGTTTCGGTCCCGAATGCACTATTTCGGTGTACCAAAGATGTGAAGCATCCATTCTACTCCAATGGAACCAAAATGATATTTGGGAGTGTTTCAGAGCATTTCGCTAACCTTCGGCATGTAAAAAGATGCAAACTTGTGTTTCGGTCTTGAATGCACTATTTCGGGGTACCAAAGTTGCGCAGCATCCATTCTACTTCGTTGGACCCAAAATGATGTTTGGGAGTGTTCCCGAGCATTTTCCTAACCTTCTGCACGTAAAACTATCAAAACTTGTGTTTCGGGCCTGAATGTAGTATTTCGGGGTACCAAACTTTCCAAGCATCCATTCTACTCCATTGGAACCAAAATGATGTTTGGGAGTGATTCAGAGCATTTCTCTAACCTCTGGCACGTTAAAAGATGCAAACTTGTATTTCTGTCCTGAATGCAGTATTTCGGGGTACCAAAGTTGCGCAGCATCCATTCTACTCCTTTGGACCCAAAATTATGTTTGGGAGTGTTTCAAAGCATTTTGCTAACCTTCAGCATGTAAAAATATGAAAACTGGTGTTTCGGGCCTGAATGTACTATTTCGGGGTTCCAATCTTGCCAAGCATCTATTCTACTCCATTGGAACCAAAATGATGTTTGGGAGTGTTTCAGAGCATTTCGCTAACCTTCGGCACGTAAAAAATGCAAACTTGTGTTTCAGTCCTGAATGCACTATTTCGGGGTACCAAATTTGCGAAGCATCCATTATACTCCATTGGAACCAAATTAATATTTGGGAGTATTTCAAAGCATTTCTCTAACCTCCAGCACGTAAAAAAAAGCAAACTTGTGTTTCGGGGCTGAATGCACTATTTCGGGGTATCAAAGTTGCGAAGCATCCAATCTACTCTATTGGAACCAAAATGATGTTTGGGAGTGTTTCAGAGCATTTTCTAACATTCGGCACGTAAACAGATGCAAACTTGTGTTTCGGTCCCGAATGCACTATTTTGGGGTACAAAAGATGTGAAGGATCCATTCTACTCCATTGGAACCAATATGATGTTTGGGAGTGTTTCAGAGCATTTCGCTAACCTTCGGCATGTAAAAAGAAGCAAACTTGTGTTTCGGTCTTGAATGCACTATTTCGGGTACCAAAGTTGCGCAGCATCCATTCTACTCCGTTGGACCCAAAATGATGTTTGGGAGTATTTCAGAGCATTTCGCTAACCTTCGGCATGTAAAAAGAAGCAAACTTGTGTTTCGGGCCTGAATGCACTATTTCGGGGTATCAAAGTTGCAAAGCATCCAATCTACTCTATTGGAACCAAAATGATGTTTGGGAGTGTTTCAGAGCATTTTCTAACCTTCGGCACGTAAAAAGATTCAAACTTGTGTTTCGGTCCCGAATGCACTATTTCGGGGTACAAATGATGTGAAGGATCCATTCTACTCCATTGGAACCAAAATGATGTTTGGGAGTGTTTCAGAGCATTTTTCTAACATTCGGCACGTAAAAAGATGCAAACTTGTGTTTCGGTCCCGAATGCACTATTTCGGTGTACCAAAGATGTGAAGCATCCATTCTACTCCAATGGAACCAAAATGATATTTGGGAGTGTTTCAGAGCATTTCGCTAACCTTCGGCATGTAAAAAGAAGCAAACTTGTGTTTCGGGCCTGCATGCACTATTTCGGGGTACCAAAGTTGCGAAGCATCCATTCTACTCCATTGGAACCAAAATGATGTTTGGGAGTGTTTCAGAGCATTTTTCTAACATTCGGCACGTAAAAAGATGCAAACTTGTGTTTCGGTCCCGAATGCACTATTTCGGTGTACCAAAGATGTGAAGCATCCATTCTACTCCAATGGAACCAAAATGATATTTGGGAGTGTTTCAGAGCATTTCGCTAACCTTCGGCATGTAAAAAGATGCAAACTTGTGTTTCGGTCTTGAATGCACTATTTCGGGGTACCAAAGTTGCGCAGCATCCATTCTACTTCGTTGGACCCAAAATGATGTTTGGGAGTGTTCCCGAGCATTTTCCTAACCTTCTGCACGTAAAACTATCAAAACTTGTGTTTCGGACCTGAATGTAGTATTTCGGGGTACCAAACTTTCCAAGCATCCATTCTACTCCATTGGAACCAAAATGATGTTTGGGAGTGTTTCAGAGCATTTCTCTAACCTCTGGCACGTTAAAAGATGCAAACTTGTATTTCTGTCCTGAATGGAGTATTTCGGGGTACCAAAGTTGCGCAGCATCCATTCTACTCCTTTGGACCCAAAATTATGTTTGGGAGTGTTTCAAAGCATTTTGCTAACCTTCAGCATGTAAAAATATGAAAACTGGTGTTTCGGGCCTGAATGTACTATTTCGGGGTTCCAATCTTGCCAAGCATCTATTCTACTCCATTGGAACCAAAATGATGTTTGGGAGTGTTTCAGAGCATTTCGCTAACCTTCGGCACGTAAAAAATGCAAACTTGTGTTTCAGTCCTGAATGCACTATTTCGGGGTACCAAATTTGCGAAGCATCCATTATACTCCATTGGAACAAAATTAATATTTGGGAGTATTTCAAAGCATTTCTCTAACCTCCAGCACGTAAAAAAAAGCAAACTTGTGTTTCGGGGCTGAATGCACTATTTCGGGGTATCAAAGTTGCGAAGCATCCAATCTACTCTATTGGAACCAAAATGATGTTTGGGAGTGTTTCAGAGCATTTTCTAACATTCGGCACGTAAAAAGATGCAAACTTGTGTGTCGGTCCCGAATGCACTATTTCGGGGTACAAAAGATGTGAAGGATCCATTCTACTCCATTGGAACCAATATGATGTTTGGGAGTGTTTCAGAGCATTTCGCTAACCTTCGGCATGTAAAAAGAAGCAAACTTGTGTTTCGGTCTTGAATGCACTATTTCGGGTACCAAAGTTGCGCAGCATCCATTCTACTCCGTTGGACCCAAAATGATGTTTGGGAGTATTTCAGAGCATTTCGCTAACCTTCGGCATGTAAAAAGAAGCAAACTTGTGTTTCGGGCCTGAATGCACTATTTCGGGGTATCAAAGTTGCAAAGCATCCAATCTACTCTATTGGAACCAAAATGATGTTTGGGAGTGTTTCAGAGCATTTTCTAACCTTCGGCACGTAAAAAGATTCAAACTTGTGTTTCGGTCCCGAATGCACTATTTCGGGGTACAAATGATGTGAAGGATCCATTCTACTCCATTGGAACCAAAATGATGTTTGGGAGTGTTTCAGAGCATTTTTCTAACATTCGGCACGTAAAAAGATGCAAACTTGTGTTTCGGTCCCGAATGCACTATTTCGGTGTACCAAAGATGTGAAGCATCCATTCTACTCCAATGGAACCAAAATGATATTTGGGAGTGTTTCAGAGCATTTCGCTAACCTTCGGCATGTAAAAAGAAGCAAACTTGTGTTTCGGGCCTGAATGTACTATTTCGGGGTACCAAACTAGCCAAGCATCCATTCTACTCCATTGGAACCAAAATGATGTTTGGGAGTGTTTCAGAGCATTTCTCTAACATTCGGCACGTAAAAAGATGCAAAGTTGTGTTTCGGTCCCGAATGCACTATTTCGGTGTACCAAAGATGTGAAGCATCCATTCTACTCCAATGGAACCAAAATGATATTTGGGAGTGTTTCAGAGCATTTCGCTAACCTTCGGCATGTAGAAAGATGCAAACTTGTGTTTCGGGCCTGAATGCACTATTTCGGGGTACCAAAGTTGCGAAGCATCCATTCTACTCCATTGGAACCAAAATGATGTTTGGGAGTGTTTCAGAGCATTTTTCTAACATTCGGCACGTAAAAAGATGCAAACTTGTGTTTCGGTCCCGAATGCACTATTTCGGTGTACCAAAGATGTGAAGCATCCATTCTACTCCAATGGAACCAAAATGATATTTGGGAGTGTTTCAGAGCATTTCGCTAACCTTCGGCATGTAAAAAGATGCAAACTTGTGTTTCAATCCTGAATGCACAATTTCGGGGTACCAAAGCTGTGAAGCATCTATTCTACTCCATTGTAACCAAAATGATGTTTGGGAGTGTTTCAGAGCATTTCGCTAACCTTCGGCACGTAAATAGATGCAAACTTGTGTTTCGGTCCTGAATGCACTATTTCGGGGTACCAAAGATTGAAGCATCCATTGTACTCCATTGGAACCAAAATGATGTTTGGGAGTGTTTCAGAGCATTTCTCTAACCTCTGGCACGTTAAAAGATGCAAACTTGTATTTCTGTCCTGAATGCAGTATTTCGGGGTACCAAAGTTGCGCAGCATCCATTCTACTCCATTGGACCCAAAATTATGTTTGGGAGTGTTTCAAAGCATTTTGCTAACCTTCAGCACGTAAAAATATGAAAACTGGTGTTTCGGGCCTGAATGTACTATTTCGGGGATCCAATCATGCCAAGCATCTATTCTACTCCATTGGAACCAAAATGATGTTTGGGAGTGTTTCAGAGCATTTCGCTAACCTTCGGCACGTAAAAAATGCAAACTTGTGTTTCAGTCCTGAATGCACTATTTCGGGGTACCAAATTTGCGAAGCATCCATTATACTCCATTCGAACCAAATTAATATTTGGGAGTATTTCAAAGCATTTCTCTAACCTCCAGCACGTAAAAAGAAGCAAACTTGTGTTTCGGGCCTGAATGCACTATTTCGGGGTATCAAAGTTGCAAAGCATCCAATCTACTCTATTGGAACCAAAATGATGTTTGGGAGTGTTTCAGAGCATTTTCTAACATTCGGCACGTAAAAAGATTCAAACTTGTGTTTCGGTCCCGAATGCACTATTTCGGGGTACAAATGATGTGAAGGATCCATTCTAATCCATTGGAACCAAAATGATGTTTGGGAGTGTTTCAGAGCATTTTTCTAACATTCGGCACGTAAAAAGATGCAAACTTGTGTTTCGGTCCCGAATGCACTATTTCGGTGTACCAAAGATGTGAAGCATCCATTCTACTCCAATGGAACCAAAATGATATTTGGGAGTGTTTCAGAGCATTTCGCTAACCTTCGGCATGTAAAAAGATGCAAACTTGTGTTTCAATCCTGAATGCACAATTTCGGGGTACCAAAGCTGTGAAGCATCTATTCTACTCCATTGTAACCAAAATGATGTTTGGGAGTGTTTCAGAGCATTTCGCTAACCTTCGGCACGTAAATAGATGCAAACTTGTGTTTCGGTCCTGAATGCACTACTTCGGGGTACCAAAGATTGAAGCATCCATTGTACTCCATTGGAACCAAAATGATGTTTGGGAGTGTTTCAGAGCATTTCTCTAACCTCTGGCACGTTAAAAGATGCAAACTTGTGTTTCGGTCCCGAATGCACTATTTCGGTGTACCAAAGATGTGAAGCATCCATTCTACTCCAATGGAACCAAAATGATATTTGGGAGTGTTTCAGAGCATTTCGCTAACCTTCGGCATGTAGAAAGATGCAAACTTGTGTTTCGGGCCTGAATGCACTATTTCGGGGTACCAAAGTTGCGAAGCATCCATTCTACTCCATTGGAACCAAAATGATGTTTGGGAGTGTTTCAGAGCATTTTTCTAACATTCGGCACGTAAAAAGATGCAAACTTGTGTTTCGGTCCCGAATGCACTATTTCGGTGTACCAAAGATGTGAAGCATCCATTCTACTCCAATGGAACCAAAATGATATTTGGGAGTGTTTCAGAGCATTTCGCTAACCTTCGGCATGTAAAAAGATGCAAACTTGTGTTTCAATCCTGAATGCACAATTTCGGGGTACCAAAGCTGTGAAGCATCTATTCTACTCCATTGTAACCAAAATGATGTTTGGGAGTGTTTCAGAGCATTTCGCTAACCTTCGGCACGTAAATAGATGCAAACTTGTGTTTCGGTCCTGAATGCACTATTTCGGGGTACCAAAGATTGAAGCATCCATTGTACTCCATTGGAACCAAAATGATGTTTGGGAGTGTTTCAGATCATTTCTCTAACCTCTGGCACGTTAAAAGATGCAAACTTGTATTTCTGTCCTGAATGCAGTATTTCGGGGTACCAAAGTTGCGCAGCATCCATTCTACTCCATTGGACCCAAAATTATGTTTGGGAGTGTTTCAAAGCATTTTGCTAACCTTCAGCACGTAAAAATATGAAAATTGGTGTTTCGGGCCTGAATGTACTATTTCGGGGTTCCAATCATGCCAAGCATCTATTCTACTCCATTGGAACCAAAATGATGTTTGGGAGTGTTTCAGAGCATTTCGCTAACCTTCGGCACGTAAATAGATGCAAACTTGTGTTTCGGTCCTGAATGCACTATTTCGGGGTACCAAAGATTGAAGCATCCATTGTACTCCATTGGAACCAAAATGATGTTTGGGAGTGTTTCAGAGCATTTCTCTAACCTCTGGCACGTTAAAAGATGCAAACTTGTATTTCTGTCCTGAATGCAGTATTTCGGGGTACCAAAGTTGCGCAGCATCCATTCTACTCCATTGGACCCAAAATTATGTTTGGGAGTGTTTCAAAGCATTTTGCTAACCTTCAGCTCGTAAAAATATGAAAACTGGTGTTTCGGGCCTGAATGTACTATTTCGGGGTTCCAATCATGCCAAGCATCTATTCTACTCCATTGGAACCAAAATGATGTTTGGGAGTGTTTCAGAGCATTTCGCTAACCTTCGGCACGTAAATAGATGCAAACTTGTGTTTCGGTCCTGAATGCACTATTTCGGGGTACCAAAGATTGAAGCATCCATTGTACTCCATTGGAACCAAAATGATGTTTGGGAGTGTTTCAGAGCATTTCTCTAACCTCTGGCACGTTAAAAGATGCAAACTTGTGTTTCGGTCCCGAATGCACTATTTCGGTGTACCAAAGATGTGAAGCATCCATTCTACTCCAATGGAACCAAAATGATATTTGGGAGTGTTTCAGAGCATTTCGCTAACCTTCGGCATGTAGAAAGATGCAAACTTGTGTTTCGGGCCTGAATGCACTATTTCGGGGTACCAAAGTTGCGAAGCATCCATTCTACTCCATTGGAACCAAAATGATGTTTGGGAGTGTTTCAGAGCATTTTTCTAACATTCGGCACGTAAAAAGATGCAAACTTGTGTTTCGGTCCCGAATGCACTATTTCGGTGTACCAAAGATGTGAAGCATCCATTCTACTCCAATGGAACCAAAATGATATTTGGGAGTGTTTCAGAGCATTTCGCTAACCTTCGGCATGTAAAAAGATGCAAACTTGTGTTTCAATCCTGAATGCACAATTTCGGGGTACCAAAGCTGTGAAGCATCTATTCTACTCCATTGTAACCAAAATGATGTCTGGGAGTGTTTCAGAGCATTTCGCTAACCTTCGGCACGTAAATAGATGCAAACTTGTGTTTCGGTCCTGAATGCACTATTTCGGGGTACCAAAGATTGAAGCATCCATTGTACTCCATTGGAACCAAAATGATGTTTGGGAGTGTTTCAGAGCATTTCTCTAACCTCTGGCACGTTAAAAGATGCAAACTTGTATTTCTGTCCTGAATGCAGTATTTCGGCGTACCAAAGTTGCGCAGCATCCATTCTACTCCATTGGACCCAAAATTATGTTTGGGAGTGTTTCAAAGCATTTTGCTAACCTTCAGCACGTAAAAATATGAAAACTGGTGTTTCGGGCCTGAATGTACTATTTCGGGGATCCAATCATGCCAAGCATCTATTCTACTCCATTGGAACCAAAATGATGTTTGGGAGTGTTTCAGAGCATTTCGCTAACCTTCGGCACGTAAAAAATGCAAACTTGTGTTTCAGTCCTGAATGCACTATTTCGGGGTACCAAATTTGCGAAGCATCCATTATACTCCATTCGAACCAAATTAATATTTGGGTGTATTTCAAAGCATTTCTCTAACCTCCAGCACGTAAAAAGAAGCAAACTTGTGTTTCGGGCCTGAATGCACTATTTCGGGGTATCAAAGTTGCAAAGCATCCAATCTACTCTATTGGAACCAAAATGATGTTTGGGAGTGTTTCAGAGCATTTTCTAACATTCGGCACGTAAAAAGATTCAAACTTGTGTTTCGGTCCCGAATGCACTATTTCGGGGTACAAATGATGTGAAGGATCCATTCTACTCCATTGGAACCAAAATGATGTTTGGGAGTGTTTCAGAGCATTTTTCTAACATTCGGCACGTAAAAAGATGCAAACTTGTGTTTCGGTCCCGAATGCACTATTTCAGTGTACCAAAGATGTGAAGCATCCATTCTACTCCAATGGAACCAAAATGATATTTGGGAGTGTTTCAGAGCATTTCGCTAACCTTCGGCATGTAAAAAGATGCAAACTTGTGTTTCAATCCTGAATGCACAATTTCGGGGTACCAAAGCTGTGAAGCATCTATTCTACTCCATTGTAACCAAAATGATGTTTGGGAGTGTTTCAGAGCATTTCGCTAACCTTCGGCACGTAAATAGATGCAAACTTGTGTTTCGGTCCTGAATGCACTATTTCGGGGTACCAAAGATTGAAGCATCCATTGTACTCCATTGGAACCAAAATGATGTTTGGGAGTGTTTCAGAGCATTTCTCTAACCTCTGGCACGTTAAAAGATGCAAACTTGTGTTTCGGTCCCGAATGCACTATTTCGGTGTACCAAAGATGTGAAGCATCCATTCTACTCCAATGGAACCAAAATGATATTTGGGAGTGTTTCAGAGCATTTCGCTAACCTTCGGCATGTAGAAAGATGCAAACTTGTGTTTCGGGCCTGAATGCACTATTTCGGGGTACCAAAGTTGCGAAGCATCCATTCTACTCCATTGGAACCAAAATGATGTTTGGGAGTGTTTCAGAGCATTTTTCTAACATTCGGCACGTAAAAAGATGCAAACTTGTGTTTCGGTCCCGAATGCACTATTTCGGTGTACCAAAGATGTGAAGCATCCATTCTACTCCAATGGAACCAAAATGATATTTGGGAGTGTTTCAGAGCATTTCGCTAACCTTCGGCATGTAAAAAGATGCAAACTTGTGTTTCAATCCTGAATGCACAATTTCGGGGTACCAAAGCTGTGAAGCATCTATTCTACTCCATTGTAACCAAAATGATGTCTGGGAGTGTTTCAGAGCATTTCGCTAACCTTCGGCACGTAAATAGATGCAAACTTGTGTTTCGGTCCTGAATGCACTATTTCGGGGTACCAAAGATTGAAGCATCCATTGTACTCCATTGGAACCAAAATGATGTTTGGGAGTGTTTCAGAGCATTTCTCTAACCTCTGGCACGTTAAAAGATGCAAACTTGTATTTCTGTCCTGAATGCAGTATTTCGGGGTACCAAAGTTGCGCAGCATCCATTCTACTCCATTGGACCCAAAATTATGTTTGGGAGTGTTTCAAAGCATTTTGCTAACCTTCAGCACGTAAAAATATGAAAACTGGTGTTTCGGGCCTGAATGTACTATTTCGGGGTTCCAATCATGCCAAGCATCTATTCTACTCCATTGGAACCAAAATGATGTTTGGGAGTGTTTCAGAGCATTTCGCTAACCTTCGGCACGTAAAAAATGCAAACTTGTGTTTCAGTCCTGAATGCACTATTTCGGGGTACCAAATTTGCGAAGCATCCATTATACTCCATTCGAACCAAATTAATATTTGGGAGTATTTCAAAGCATTTCTCTAACCTCCAGCACGTAAAAAGAAGCAAACTTGTGTTTCGGGCCTGAATGCACTATTTCGGGGTATCAAAGTTGCAAAGCATCCAATCTACTCTATTGGAACCAAAATGATGTTTGGGAGTGTTTCAGAGCATTTTCTAACATTCGGCACGTAAAAAGATTCAAACTTGTGTTTCGGTCCCGAATGCACTATTTCGGGGTACAAATGATGTGAAGGATCCATTCTACTCCATTGGAACCAAAATGTTGTTTGGGAGTGTTTCAGAGCATTTTTCTAACCTTCGGCACGTAAAAAGATGCAAACTTGTGTTTCGGTCCCGAATGCACTATTTCGGTGTACCAAAGATGTGAAGCATCCATTCTACTCCAATGGAACCAAAATGATATTTGGGAGTGTTTCAGAGCATTTCGCTAACCTTCGGCATGTAGAAAGATGCAAACTTGTGTTTCGGGCCTGAATGCACTATTTCGGGGTACCAAAGTTGCGAAGCATCCATTCTACTCCATTGGAACCAAAATGATGTTTGAGAGTGTTTCAGAGCATTTTTCTAACATTCGGCACGTAAAAAGATGCAAACTTGTGTTTCGGTCCCGAATGCACTATTTTGGTGTACCAAAGATGTGAAGCATCCAATCTACTCTATTGGAACCAAAATGATGTTTGGGAGTGTTTCAGAGCATTTTCTAACATTCGGCTCGTAAAAAGATGCAAACTTGTGTTTCGGTCCCGAATGCACTATTTCGGGGTACAAAAGATGTGAAGGATCCATTCTACTCCATTGGAACCAATATGATGTTTGGGAGTGTTTCAGAGCATTTCGCTAACCTTCGGCATGTAAAAAGAAGCAAACTTGTGTTTCGGTCTTGAATGCACTATTTCGGGTACCAAAGTTGCGCAGCATCCATTCTACTCCATTGGAACCAAAATGATTTTGGGAGTGTTTCAGAGCATTTTTCTAACATTCGGCACGTAAAAAGATGCAAACTTGTGTTTCGGTCCCGAATGCACTATTTCGGTGTACCAAAGATGTGAAGCATCCATTCTACTCCAATGGAACCAAAATGATATTTGGGAGTGTTTCAGAGCATTTCGCTAACCTTCGGCATGTAAAAAGATGCAAACTTGTGTTTCAATCCTGAATGCACAATTTCGGGGTACCAAAGCTGTGAAGCATCTATTCTACTCCATTGTAACCAAAATGATGTTTGGGAGTGTTTCAGAGCATTTCGCTAACCTTCGGCACGTAAATAGATGCAAACTTGTGTTTCGGTCCTGAATGCACTATTTCGCGGTACCAAAGATTGAAGTATCCATTGTACTCCATTGGAACCAAAATGATGTTTGGGAGTGTTTCAGAGCATTTCTCTAACCTCTGGCACGTTAAAAGATGCAAACTTGTGTTTCGGTCCCGAATGCACTATTTCGGTGTACCAAAGATGTGAAGCATCCATTCTACTCCAATGGAACCAAAATGATATTTGGGAGTGTTTCAGAGCATTTCGCTAACCTTCGGCATGTAGAAAGATGCAAACTTGTGTTTCGGGCTGAATGCACTATTTCGGGGTACCAAAGTTGCGAAGCATCCATTCTACTCCATTGGAACCAAAATGATGTTTGGGAGTGTTTCAGAGCATTTTTCTAACATTCGGCACGTAAAAAGATGCAAACTTGTGTTTCGGTCCCGAATGCACTATTTCGGTGTACCAAAGATGTGAAGCATCCATTCTACTCCAATGGAACCAAAATGATATTTGGGAGTGTTTCAGAGCATTTCGCTAACCTTCGGCATGTAAAAAGATGCAAACTTGTGTTTCAATCCTGAATGCACAATTTTGGGGTACCAAAGCTGTGAAGCATCTATTCTACTCCATTGTAACCAAAATGATGTTTGGGAGTGTTTCAGAGCATTTCGCTAACCTTCGGCACGTAAATAGATGCAAACTTGTGTTTCGGTCCTGAATGCACTATTTCGGGGTACCAAAGATTGAAGCATCCATTGTACTCCATTGGAACCAAAATGATGTTTGGGAGTGTTTCAGAGCATTTCTCTAACCTCTGGCACATTAAAAGATGCAAACTTGTATTTCTGTCCTGAATGCAGTATTTCGGGGTACCAAAGTTGCGCAGCATCCATTCTACTCCATTGGACCCAAAATTATGTTTGGGAGTGTTTCAAAGCATTTTGCTAACCTTCAGCACGTAAAAATATGAAAACTGGTGTTTCGGGCCTGAATGTACTATTTCGGGGTTCCAATCATGCCAAGCATCTATTCTACTCCATTGGAACCAAAATGATGTTTGGGAGTGTTTCAGAGCATTTCGCTAACCTTCGGCACGTAAAAAATGCAAACTTGTGTTTCAGTCCTGAATGCACTATTTCGGGGTACCAAATTTGCGAAGCATCCATTATACTCCATTCGAACCAAATTAATATTTGGGAGTATTTCAAAGCATTTCTCTAACCTCCAGCACGTAAAAAGAAGCAAACTTGTGTTTCGGGCCTGAATGCACTATTTCGGGGTATCAAAGTTGCAAAGCATCCAATCTACTCTATTGGAACCAAAATGATGTTTGGGAGTGTTTCAGAGCATTTTCTAACATTCGGCACGTAAAAAGATTCAAACTTGTGTTTCGGTCCCGAATGCACTATTTCGGGGTACAAATGATGTGAAGGATCCATTCTACTCCATTGGAACCAAAATGATGTTTGGGAGTGTTTCAGAGCATTTTTCTAACCTTCGGCACGTAAAAAGATGCAAACTTGTGTTTCGGTCCCGAATGCACTATTTCGGTGTACCAAAGATGTGAAGCATCCATTCTACTCCAATGGAACCAAAATGATATTTGGGAGTGTTTCAGAGCATTTCGCTAACCTTCGGCATGTAGAAAGATGCAAACTTGTGTTTCGGGCCTGAATGCACTATTTCGGGGTACCAAAGTTGCGAAGCATCCATTCTACTCCATTGGAACCAAAATGATGTTTGAGAGTGTTTCAGAGCATTTTTCTAACATTCGGCACGTAAAAAGATGCAAACTTGTGTTTCGGTCCCGAATGCACTATTTTGGTGTACCAAAGATGTGAAGCATCCAATCTACTCTATTGGAACCAAAATGATGTTTGGGAGTGTTTCAGAGCATTTTCTAACATTCGGCTCGTAAAAAGATGCAAACTTGTGTTTCGGTCCCGAATGCACTATTTCGGGGTACAAAAGATGTGAAGGATCCATTCTACTCCATTGGAACCAATATGATGTTTGGGAGTGTTTCAGAGCATTTCGCTAACCTTCGGCATGTAAAAAGAAGCAAACTTGTGTTTCGGTCTTGAATGCACTATTTCGGGTACCAAAGTTGCGCAGCATCCATTCTACTCCATTGGAACCAAAATGATTTTGGGAGTGTTTCAGAGCATTTTTCTAACATTCGGCACGTAAAAAGATGCAAACTTGTGTTTCGGTCCCGAATGCACTATTTCGGTGTACCAAAGATGTGAAGCATCCATTCTACTCCAATGGAACCAAAATGATATTTGGGAGTGTTTCAGAGCATTTCGCTAACCTTCGGCATGTAAAAAGATGCAAACTTGTGTTTCAATCCTGAATGCACAATTTCGGGGTACCAAAGCTGTGAAGCATCTATTCTACTCCATTGTAACCAAAATGATGTCTGGGAGTGTTTCAGAGCATTTCGCTAACCTTCGGCACGTAAATAGATGCAAACTTGTGTTTCGGTCCTGAATGCACTATTTCGGGGTACCAAAGATTGAAGTATCCATTGTACTCCATTGGAACCAAAATGATGTTTGGGAGTGTTTCAGAGCATTTCTCTAACCTCTGGCACGTTAAAAGATGCAAACTTGTGTTTCGGTCCCGAATGCACTATTTCGGTGTACCAAAGATGTGAAGCATCCATTCTACTCCAATGGAACCAAAATGATATTTGGGAGTGTTTCAGAGCATTTCGCTAACCTTCGGCATGTAGAAAGATGCAAACTTGTGTTTCGGGCTGAATGCACTATTTCGGGGTACCAAAGTTGCGAAGCATCCATTCTACTCCATTGGAACCAAAATGATGTTTGGGAGTGTTTCAGAGCATTTTTCTAACATTCGGCACGTAAAAAGATGCAAACTTGTGTTTCGGTCCCGAATGCACTATTTCGGTGTACCAAAGATGTGAAGCATCCATTCTACTCCAATGGAACCAAAATGATATTTGGGAGTGTTTCAGAGCATTTCGCTAACCTTCGGCATGTAAAAAGATGCAAACTTGTGTTTCAATCCTGAATGCACAATTTTGGGGTACCAAAGCTGTGAAGCATCTATTCTACTCCATTGTAACCAAAATGATGTTTGGGAGTGTTTCAGAGCATTTCGCTAACCTTCGGCACGTAAATAGATGCAAACTTGTGTTTCGGTCCTGAATGCACTATTTCGGGGTACCAAAGATTGAAGCATCCATTGTACTCCATTGGAACCAAAATGATGTTTGGGAGTGTTTCAGAGCATTTCTCTAACCTCTGGCACATTAAAAGATGCAAACTTGTATTTCTGTCCTGAATGCAGTATTTCGGGGTACCAAAGTTGCGCAGCATCCATTCTACTCCATTGGACCCAAAATTATGTTTGGGAGTGTTTCAAAGCATTTTGCTAACCTTCAGCACGTAAAAATATGAAAACTGGTGTTTCGGGCCTGAATGTACTATTTCGGGGTTCCAATCATGCCAAGCATCTATTCTACTCCATTGGAACCAAAATGATGTTTGGGAGTGTTTCAGAGCATTTCGCTAACCTTCGGCACGTAAAAAATGCAAACTTGTGTTTCAGTCCTGAATGCACTATTTCGGGGTACCAAATTTGCGAAGCATCCATTATACTCCATTCGAACCAAATTAATATTTGGGAGTATTTCAAAGCATTTCTCTAACCTCCAGCACGTAAAAAGAAGCAAACTTGTGTTTCGGGCCTGAATGCACTATTTCGGGGTATCAAAGTTGCAAAGCATCCAATCTACTCTATTGGAACCAAAATGATGTTTGGGAGTGTTTCAGAGCATTTTCTAACATTCGGCACGTAAAAAGATTCAAACTTGTGTTTCGGTCCCGAATGCACTATTTCGGTGTACCAAAGATGTGAAGCATCCATTCTACTCCAATGGAACCAAAATGATATTTGGGAGTGTTTCAGAGCATTTCGCTAACCTTCGGCATGTAGAAAGATGCAAACTTGTGTTTCGGGCCTGAATGCACTATTTCGGGGTACCGAAGTTGCGAAGCATCCATTCTACTCCATTGGAACCAAAATGATGTTTGGGAGTGTTTCAGAGCATTTTTCTAACATTCGGCACGTAAAAAGATGCAAACTTGTGTTTCGGTCCCGAATGCACTATTTTGGTGTACCAAAGATGTGAAGCATCCAATCTACTCTATTGGAACCAAAATGATGTTTGGGAGTGTTTCAGAGCATTTTCTAACATTCGGCACGTAAAAAGATGCAAACTTGTGTTTCGGTCCCGAATGCACTATTTCGGGGTACAAAAGATGTGAAGGATCCATTCTACTCCATTGGAACCAATATGATGTTTGGGAGTGTTTCAGAGCATTTCGCTAACCTTCAGCATGTAAAAAGAAACAAACTTGTGTTTCGGTCTTGAATGCACTATTTCGGGTACCAAAGTTGCGCAGCATCCATTCTACTCCATTGGAACCAAAATGATGTTTGGGAGTGTTTCAGAGCATTTTTCTAACATTCGGCACGTAAAAAGATGCAAACTTGTGTTTCGGTCCCGAATGCACTATTTCGGTGTACCAAAGATGTGAAGCATCCATTCTACTCCAATGGAACCAAAATGATATTTGGGAGTGTTTCAGAGCATTTCGCTAACCTTCGGCATGTAAAAAGATGCAAACTTGTGTTTCAATCCTGAATGCACAATTTCGGGGTACCAAAGCTGTGAAGCATCTATTCTACTCCATTGTAACCAAAATGATGTTTGGGAGTGTTTCAGAGCATTTCGCTAACCTTCGGCACGTAAATAGATGCAAACTTGTGTTTCGGTCCTGAATGCACTATTTCGGGGTACCAAAGATTGAAGCATCCATTGTACTCCATTGGAACCAAAATGATGTTTGGGAGTGTTTCAGAGCATTTCTCTAACCTCTGGCACGTTAAAAGATGCAAACTTGTATTTCTGTCCTGAATGCAGTATTTCGGGGTACCAAAGTTGCGCAGCATCCATTCTACTCCTTTGGACCCAAAATTATGTTTGGGAGTGTTTCAAAGCATTTTGCTAACCTTCAGCACGTAAAAATATGAAAACTAGTGTTTCGGGCCTGAATGTACTATTTCGGGGTTCCAATCTTGCCAAGCATCTATTCTACTCCTTTGGAACCAAAATGATGTTTGGGAGTGTTTCAGAGCATTTCGCTAACCTTCGGCACGTAAAAAATGCAAACTTGTGTTTCAGTCCTGAATGCACTATTTCGGGGTACCAAATTTGCGAAGCATCGATTATACTCCAATGGAACCAAATTAATGTTTGGGAGTATTTCAAAGCATTTCTCTAACCTCCAGCACGTAAAAAGAAGCAAACTTGTGTTTCGGGCCTGAATGCACTATTTCGGGGTTCCAAAGTTGCGAAACATCCATTCTACTCCATTGGAACCAAAATGATGTTTGGGAGTGTTTCAGAGCATTTTTCTAACATTCGGCACGTAAAAAGATGCAAACTTGTGTTTCGGTCCCGAATGCACTATTTCGGTGTACCAAAGATGTGAAGCATCCATTCTACTCCAATGGAACCAAAATGATATTTGGGAGTGTTTCAGAGCATTTCGCTAACCTTCGGCATGTAAAAAGATGCAAACTTGTGTTTCGGTCTTGAATGCACTATTTCGGGGTACCAAAGTTGCGCAGCATCCATTCTACTTCGTTGGACCCAAAATGATGTTTGGGAGTGTTCCCGAGCATTTTCCTAACCTTCTGCACGTAAAACTATCAAAACTTGTGTTTCGGGCCTGAATGTAGTATTTCGGGGTACCAAACTTTCCAAGCATCCATTCTATTCCATTGGAACCAAAATGATGTTTGGGAGTGTTTCAGAGCATTTCTCTAACCTCTGGCACGTTAAAAGATGCAAACTTGTATTTCTGTCCTGAATGCAGTATTTCGGGGTACCAAAGTTGCGCAGCATCCATTCTACTCCTTTGGACCCAAAATTATGTTTGGGAGTGTTTCAAAGCATTTTGCTAACCTTTAGCATGTAAAAATATGAAAACTGGTGTTTCGGGCCTGAATGTACTATTTCGGGGTTCCAATCTTGCCAAGCATCTATTCTACTCCGTTGGAACCAAAATGATGTTTGGGAGTGTTTCAGAGCATTTCGCTAACCTTCGGCACGTAAAAAATGCAAACTTGTGTTTCAGTCTTGAATGCACTATTTCGGGGTACCAAATTTGCAAAGCATCCATTATACTCCATTGGAACCAAATTAATATTTGGGAGTATTTCAAAGCATTTCTCTAACCTCCAGCACGTAAAAAAAAGCAAACTTGTGTTTCGGGGCTGAATGCACTATTTCGGGGTATCAAAGTTGCGAAGCATCCAATCTACTCTATTGGAACCAAAATGATGTTTGGGAGTGTTTCAGAGCATTTTCTAACATTCGGCACGTAAAAAGATGCAAACTTGTGTTTCGGTCCCGAATGCACTATTTCGGGGTACAAAAGATGTGAAGGATCCATTCTACTCCATTGGAACCAATATGATGTTTGGGAGTGTTTCAGAGCATTTCGCTAACCTTCGGCATGTAAAAAGAAGCAAACTTGTGTTTCGGTCTTGAATGCACTATTTCGGGTACCAAAGTTGCGCAGCATCCATTCTACTCCGTTGGACCCAAAATGATGTTTTGGAGTATTTCAGAGCATTTCGCTAACCTTCGGCATTTAAAAAGAAGCAAACTTGTGTTTCGGGCCTGAATGCACTATTTCGGGGTACCAAAGTTGCGAAGCATCCATTCTACTCCATTGGAACCAAAATGATGTTTGGGATTGTTTCAGAGCATTTTTCTAACATTCGGCATGTAAAAAGATGCAAACTTGTGTTTCGGTCCGAATGCACTATTTCGGGGTACCAAAGATGTGAAGCATCCATTCTACTCCATTGGAACCAAAATGATATTTGGGAGTGTTTCAGAGCATTTCGCTAACCTTCGGCATGTAAAAAGATGCAAACTTGTGTTTCGTTCTTGAATGCACTATTTCGGGGTACCAAAGTTGCGCAGCATCCATTCTACTCTGTTGGACCCATAATGATGTTTGGGAGTGTTTCAAAGCATTTCGCTAACCTTCAGCACGTAAAAATATGAAACTTGTGTTTCGGGCCTGAATGTACTATTTCGAGGTACCAAACTTTCCAAGCATCCATCCTACTCCATTGGAACCAAAATGATGTTTGGGAGTGTTGCAGAGCATTTCGCTGACCTTCGGCACGTAAAAAGATGCAAACTTGTGTTTCAATCCTGAATGCACAATTTCGGGGTACCAAAGCTGTGAAGCATCTATTCTACTCCATTGTAACCAAAATGATGTTTGGGAGTGTTTCAGAGCATTTCGCTAACCTTCGGCACGTAAATAGATGCAAACTTGTGTTTCGGTCCTGAATGCACTATTTCGGGGTACCAAAGATTGAAGCATCCATTGTACTCCATTGGAACCAAAATGATTTTTGGGAGTGTTTCAGAGCATTTCTCTAACCTCTGGCACGTTAAAAGATGCAAACTTGTATTTCTGTCCTGAATGCAGTATTTCGGGGTACCAAAGTTGCGCAGCATCCATTCTACTCCTTTGGACCCAAAATTATGTTTGGGAGTGTTTCAAAGCATTTTGCTAACCTTCAGCACGTAAAAATATGAAAACTGGTGTTTCGGGCCTGAATGTACAATTTCGGGGTTCCAATCTTGCCAAGCATCTATTCTACTCCATTGGAACCAAAATGATGTTTGGGAGTGTTTCAGAGCATTTCGCTAACCTTCGGCACGTAAAAAATGCAAACTTGTGTTTCAGTCCTGAATGCACTATTTCGGGGTACCAAATTTGCGAAGCATCCATTATACTCCAATGGAACCAAATTAATGTTTGGGAGTATTTCAAAGCATTTCTCTAACCTCCAGCACGTAAAAAGAAGCAAACTTGTGTTTCGGGCCTGAATGCACTATTTCGGGGTACCAAAGTTGCGAAGCATCCATTCTACTCCATTGGAACCAAAATGATGTTTGGGAGTGTTTCAGGGCATTTTTCTAACATTCGGCACGTAAAAAGATGCAAACTTGTGTTTCGGTCCCGAATGCACTATTTCGGTGTACCAAAGATGTGAAGCATCCATTCTACTCCAATGGAACCAAAATGATATTTGGGAGTGTTTCAGAGCATTTTTCTAACCTTCGGCGTGTAAAAAGATGCAAACTTGTGTTTCGGTCTTGAATGCACTATTTCGGGGTACCAAAGTTGCGCAACATCCATTCTACTTCGTTGGACCCAAAATGATGTTTGGGAGTGTTCCCGAGCATTTTGCTAACCTTCTGCACGTAAAACTATCAAAACTTGTGTTTCGGGCCTGAATGTAGTATTTCGGGGTACCAAACTTTCCAAGCATCCATTCTACTCCATTGGAACCAAAATGATGTTTGGGAGTGTTTCAGAGCATTTCTCTAACCTCTGGCACGTTAAAAGATGCAAACTTGTATTTCTGTCCTGAATGCAGTATTTCGGGGTACCAAAGTTGCGCAGCATCCATTCTACTCCTTTGGACCCAAAATTATGTTTGGGAGTGTTTCAAAGCATTTTGCTAACCTTCAGCACGTAAAAATATGAAAACTGGTGTTTCGGGCCTGAATGTACTATTTCGGGGTTCCAATCTTGCCAAGCATCTATTCTACTCCATTAGAAACAAAATGATGTTTGGGAGTGTTTCAGAGCATTTCGCTAACCTTTGGCACGTAAAAAATGCAAACTTGTATTTCAGTCCTGAATGCACTATTTCGGGGTACCAAATTTGCGAAGCATCCATTATACTCCATTGGAACCAAATTAATATTTGGGAGTATTTCAAAGGATTTCTCTAACCTCCAGCACGTAAAAAGAAGCAAACTTGTTGAGGACCATGTGTGGTTCGAGGACCGGTGGATGGTCGCTTCCTTGTGTGATGAGTGATTGACAACGTTGTGTGGACTGATTCTTGGCTAAGTATTGCAGGTGCAGGTTGCGGCTTGACTGGTGTTGGTGCAGGTGAAGAACAAGCGCGAAAGGTCGTCGCTGGTGAGGCCTCCAGGTGTGGAGAAGACAAGTAGGCTTCGTTCGAGGGACCCGGTGGCCAGCGGGGTCAAGTGCGGGCCGCATGGTGGCATGAACAGCAAGATGAAGTCATGGACGGTTTCTTGGTTGAGCCTCAAAACCAAGGTCGAGCCGGGACTACGTGGGAGCCGAGTCATGAGTGGAGATTGGCGGAGGCTACACCGAGTTCGCGGGGTTTCCGGTGGTTCACCAGAAAACCACTGGGTTCCTTGGTTGCTCCACAAAGCCAAGACCGAAGAACCGAAGACGGAGCTGCAGCAGCGCCAGACCGGTCTGACCGGTGGGTCTGACCGGTCTGACCGGTGGGTACCGGTCTGACCGGTGAGGAGCACCGGTCTGACCGGTGTGCGACGACGCAGTCCGGAGACTTCGAAGCGGAGGACACGCGTCGGGATCGCATGGCTTGCGTCGAGGCTACGCAGAGTGCGGTCGCCGGGCATCCGTCCGATGGTGAAGACATGAAGACTTCCAAATCCGCCCTTGAGGGGCTTGTATCCCTAGTTATTTGGAAAGGGCATTTTAGACATTCGGTTGCCTCCATATAACCCAAGAGGTGAGAGGATGGCAGCCAACTCTTGGAACCCTAGCTCATTTGTTTTCCCATTTTCCTTCCTATTTTCCTTAGGTTTTCCATAGGACTAGCAAGAGAGCTTCATGGAGAGATCTTGTTGAGAGGGATGGATGATCGGGCGGCTTGCTAGACCTTGTATGAACCTTTGTTTCATGTATAGATGATTCGGCGTGGTTCCTCAAGGTTTGGATGTGTTTTCCCCGGTTGTTCTTGGTGGTGATTTTCGGAGCCCTCTCTTGGTGATTTCTTTGGGTTGTTTTCGGGACCTTTCTCTTGGGGATTTGATGGGGGAAATTTGTGGGAACCCTTAGTGGTTCTTTGGGCTGTGATTCCCCTCCCAAATCCGTGAGTAAAGGTGCTCGATTTTGGGGTTTCTTGAGTTCTTGGGTTGGAAGTGCTCTTGGCGGGATTTCCTTGATTCCTCCTTTTTGGACAAGTTTTGGTGGGATTAAACTTGGCTATGGACTCCTCATGAGGTGTTCCTGATATCCCCAAAGTCTTGTTCAAGTCCGTGGAGCGATTCGGGAGATCGAGGTCTGAATTTGGGGGAGTTGACCCGCGGGTGCTGTTCATCCCGAGCTGCCCAGGCTACACCGGTCTGACCGGTGCTCTTGACTGGTCTGACCGGTGCAACTCTCGGTGGGTTTTTGCTCGGGTGAACGTCTGGGTGTGTTCGCTGTTGTCTTGTGTTGCTGCTGTTTCGAGTTTGGGTCAGTTTGGTGGTCGGTTGGCCTGTTTGGTGCTTTGGAGGCTTTCAGGCTGTGATCGGTCTGACCGGTGTGTCTCACCGGTCTGACCGGTGTGGAGCCACTTAGTGAAAGTTGCTCAGTTTCACCAGCAGGGACCGGTCTGACCGGTGGTGCTCACTGGTCTGGCCGGTGTGGGTCTGTAGACTCGAGGTTTGGTGTTCCGCTGCGTTCTCGAGTCGGAAGGTTGTGTGTTGGTTCCTAGGTCCAGTGGCACTCCAGTGGCTACGTGGGCTTGACCAAGTTGGGTAGTGAGTCGGAGACGTGTGTTGGAAGCCGTGTTCATCTTGTTGGAGTTTCCATCTCCTTCGAGAAGAATTTTTATCGGCTCCCATTCACTCCCCCCTCTCTAGTTCGCCGTATCGGTCTTTCAAGTGGTATCAGAGCCGGTTCGGGTCTTTATTGACTCTAACCAGTCTAAGATCCAAGGATGGCGTACCAGGAACGGGGTTCGGGTCCTCCACACTTCGATGGCAAGAACTACCAGATGTGGAGCAAGCGGATGGGTGCGTTTCTCCGCGGAAAGGGTCAGATCCTTCGGGATGTCACGGTGGACACAGGCTATGTCCAGCCGATGGACTTCCTCGCTCCAGGATCGAGGGACAGATTCGACGCCAACAATAAGGCGGTCGACTACTTGTTTCGTGCTTTGTGTCAGCCTGAGTTCGATCGGGTGCACAACGAGCACTTGGCTTGTAGGATTTGGGTGGTGTTGAAGGAGGCTCATGTTGGGAACGCCCAGGTTCAGGCACGGATGTATGCGACCTACCGGAGAGAGTACGAGAACTTCACTCATCTCCCCGGTGAGTCCATCGATGCCTTGTTTCAGAGGTTCACGGTGGTTGTGAACAACATGAGGGCCAATGTGGACGTGCTCCCGTACGATGATCATGATAGAGCGGTCAAGCTCTTACACTCTTTGGATCGTACGATTTGGGGCGGAAAGTTCGAGGCCATTGTGGAGTTGGAGAAGTATCACACTCTGACGGTGAACGAGCTGTTCTCGAAGCTCAAGTCAGCTGAGGTGGATAGGTTCATGACTGCCAAGCTAGAGGGACCAACTGATTCTCATAGTCTTGCCCTTGTTGGTGGTTCGAAAGGAAAGGCTAACACTAACCCATCCACCAGGATGTTCTCTTTTTCCTCTTTGATGTCTATGCCAGATGAGGAGTTCGACGAGCTTGGAGAGGATGAGCTGGCGCTCTTGACGAGGCGGTTCGAGAGGCTGCACGAGAACCGCGTGAACATGAGGAGGAACACGAGGACATGCTTCCAGTGTGGCAAGCCAGGACACTTCGTCGCCGACTGCCCGGAGAAGGCCGAGAACAAGGACGGCTACAAGCACAAGCCGAGGATGGACGGCAAGTATCGTTCGAGGCGCGACCACAAGAGCAAGCACAAGAACAAGTACAAGGACGAGCGACGATCGAGGAAGAAGGAGAGCCGAGGCAAGGCCCGAGCGATGGTTGGAGCGAGCGACGTCGACTCCAGTTCCGCGTACTCCACCTCGAGCTCGAGCAGCAGTGAAGACGAAGGTGATCGTCGCAAGAACAAGAAGTCGTCCAAGAACCTGAGCGGGCTGAGCTGCTTCGCGAGAGATGGCTTTTGCACCATGGCGCTGAGCTCCGGCAGCAAGAAGAGCACACAGAGCGACTCGGACTCTGAGTCCGACGACGAGGTGCGTGATGAACTTCCCTTCTTGCACCAGGAGAATGAGAGGCTTGGCTCTTTGCTTGATAACCGTGATGACATGCTAGCGGTGAGAAACCGGTGGAGGAGTTGAGTGGAGAAAATCCAAGTGAGCAGCCACATCCCAAGCCAAATCCTAAGCTTGTGAGGTTCCATTGTGGCTATTGTGGGAGAGATGGCCATAAGGAGTTTTGCTTCAAGAGGAAGCGAGAGGAGAGAATGGCAAAGGAGTGGGCTAACAAGGACAAGTACCACCCCTCCGATGGTGTACTTGAGCCTCGTATGCAGATGCCCAGGGACAAGGCGAGTGTGAGGACAGTTCGGGCTTGGGGAGAGCGGAAGGCTGCTGGAGGTGCTGCTGCCTAGGTCACACCGGTCAGACCGGTGTGGAGCATCGGTCAGACCGGTGCAGGCCTGGACAGGCAGCGTTTTGGGTTTCGTGCTCGTACAGGTGCGAGGGTTGTTTCTGGAGGTCGTGGTTCTGGTGGTTGGGCTGGAGAGTTTGCAAGTGGTCAGGTTGCTAGGCGTTCTCCCCCTCGAGTTCACTACGGGGATGGGAGGAGTCGTAGCTTTGAGAAGGAGAGGAGGGACGGTCCACGGGTTCTCTTTCGTGGTTTTGGTCCTCCTCCAGGCAGAGAGGGGTGGTTCCCTCAGGGTGGTTACCGTGGTGGTGTTCGTGGAGGTAGCTTTGGGAGGAGAGATGCTTTGGTTGGTGCTAACCCCACTTTCGAGCAAATGGCTCGGCACTGGTTTTACTCTTTTGGTACTAACCCCAGTGCTGAGTCGTTTGTTCGCTCACGTGCTCGTTTTTGAATTTCAGGTGGGAGACTTGAAGAACATTTGGTTGATTGACTCCGGTTGCTCGAGGCATATGATCGGAGACAGGGGGTGGTTCTCAAGTCTCGTCCCGGTGGTGACGAAGAGGTACATCACCTTTGGGGACAATGGGCGTGGGCGTGTGCTTTCAGAAGGTGAGATCAAAGTGAGTGACAAGATCACTCTGAGGCGTGTTGCTCTTGTTCAATCGCTGGGGTACAATTTGCTTTCTGTGTCCCAGTTGTTGGATGAGGGCTTTGAGGTGTTGTTTCGACCTGGTGGTTCTCGGATTTTGGACTCTCGAGGGGACCTTGTCTGTATGGTCGTTCCCGAGGGTCAGGTGTTTCGTGCTGATTTTTCTCAGTCTTCGGGTGTGGAGCGTTGTTTCTTGGCTGGTTCTTCGAGTGAGTTGTGGAGGTGGCATAGGAAGTTGGGTCACTTGAGCTTTGACCTTTTGTCTCGCTTGAGTAAACTCAATTTGGTCCGAGGATTGCCACGGTTGAGGCTTGAGAAAGAGTTGGTTTGTGCGCCGTGTAGGCATGCCAAGATGGTAGCCTCTTCTCACCCGCCTCTCACCGATGTGATGACTGAGCGTCCATGCGAGCTGCTCCATATGGACCTTGTTGGCCCAGCTCGTGTGCGATCTGCGGGTGGGAAGTGGTATGTCCTTGTTGTGGTGGACGACTATTCTCGGTATGCGTGGGTGTTCTTTCTCGAGGATAAGGGGGAGACATTTGGTTTTGTTCGAGATCTAGTCTTGAGGTTGAGGAACGAGAGGCACGGAGATGCCATACGAGCTATCCGCAGTGATAATGGCTCGGAATTCAGAAACTCTCGTTTTGAAACCTTTTGCCATGACTTGGGTCTTGAGCACCAGTTTTCGAGTCCGTATACGCCTCCCCAGAATGGTGTTGTGGAAAGGAAGAACAGGACCTTGTGCGAGATGGCTCGGACGATGCTTGATGAGCATAGGACTCCGAGGAGGTATTGGGCTGAGGCGGTGAATACCGCGTGCTATGTGTCAAACAGGATCTACCTCAGAGTGCACAAGAAGAAGACATGCTATGAGTTGATGCATGGTCGCACACCCAAGGTGAGTCACTTCCATGTCTTTGGTTGCAAGTGTTTCATTCTGAAGAAAGGCAGGAAGTTGGATAAGTTTGAGGCTAGGTCTGTCGATGGTATTTTCTTTGGTTATGCATCTCATTCTAGAGCATATCGTGTGCTCAATCTTGAAACTAACCAAATCGTGGAGACTTGCGAGGTAACCTTCGACAAGACAGAGCCACGTAGTCAGCTTGTCTTTGAGTGTGCAGGTGATGATGAGCTTGGCGAGGAGATCTTTCAGGAGGAGGAGCATGAACATGGAGAGGATGAAGATGGCGGTGTGGTGCCCCCGGCTGAACATGTACCCACTACTTCGACTACGGTGATGGACGGACCCTCTACTACACCTACGACGACAAATCAAGAATGAGGAGAAGCTGATGTTGAGGGGGAGGTAGCATCGAGGCGAGAACCTCCCCGGCGAGTACAAGTAGATCACCCAGCTTCGAGGATCATCGGCGACATGAATGAACGCACTACACGGTCGAGGGTTCGGAACAACTCTCATTTCGCTCATGCTGCATTTGTTGCTACTTTTGAGCCCAAAAACATTGGACACGCACTATCTGATCACAATTGGGTTAATTCGATGCATGAGGAGTTGGAGAACTTTGAGAGGAATCAGGTTTGGGAGTTGGTTGACCCTCCCCCAGGGTGTAAGCCGATTGGTACAAAGTGGGTGTGGAAGAACAAAGAGGGAGAGAAAGGTGAGGTTGTGAGGAACAAGTCTAGGCTTGTTGCTCAAGGGTTCAGTCAGAAGGAGGGGATCGACTACGAGGAGACCTTTGCTCCCGTAGCCCGTTTGGAGGCGATTAGGATCCTTCTAGCCTTTTCCGTGGCTAAAGGGTTCAAGTTGCACCAAATGGATGTGAAGAGTGCTTTCCTGAATGGTGTGTTGGAGGAAGAAGTGTATGTGAGGCAGCCTCCGGGGTTTGAGAGTGAGAAGTACCCCCACCGGGTGTACAAGTTGAGGAAGGCGCTGTATGGGTTGAAGCAGGCGCCTAGAGCTTGATATGGTAGGTTGAGGGGGTTCTTGTTTGAGAGAGGTTTTGAGATGGGGAAGGTCGATCAGACCTTGTTTTTGCTGAGGCAGGGCAGAGATATCCTGATTGTGCAGGTGTACGTGGATGATATTGTCTTTGGTGGCTCGTCTAACTCTCTTGTTGCAAGGTTTGCAGATGATATGAGCAGGGAATTTGAGATGACCATGATGGGCGAGTTGCAGTTCTTCCTCGGGCTACAAATCAAACAATCAAAGGAAGGAACTTTTGTGCACCAGGCAAAGTACACCAAGGACATTGTGCGGAAGTTCAAGATGGAGGACTCCAAGGCTATGACGACGCCGATGAGTACGACTACAGCTCTTGATGCGGACGAGGAAGGTGAACACGTGGACCAGAAGGAGTACCGGAGCATGATCGGGTCACTCCTCTACTTGACGGCGACGAGGCCAGACATACAGTTCTCGGTGTGTCTGTGCGCTCGTTTTCAAGCGTCTCCGAGGACTTCGCATCGGCAAGCCGTGAAGCAAATTTTCAGGTACTTGCGTCACTCTCCCGACTTCGGCCTGTGGTACTCCGCGTCCTCTTCTTTGGCGCTTCATGGTTTTTCAGACGCGGATTTTGCCGGGTGTCGGTTGGATAGGAAGTCCACTTCTGGGACTTGCCAGTTTTTGGGTTCTTCTTTGGTGTCTTGGTCTTCCCGCAAACAATCGAGTGTTGCTCAATCCACTACCGAGGCCGAGTATGTTGCCGCTGCTAGTTGTTGCTCTCAGCTCCTTTGGATTTCATACACCATGAGTGACTTTGGTGAGGAGTATACCCATGTCCCACTTCAATGTGATAGCACCAGTGCCATAAGCGTTGCAAAGAACCCAGTGCTCCATTCCAAAACCAAGCACATAGAAGTGAGGTACCATTTTCTGAGAGACAACGTAGAGAAAGGAAAGATAGCTTTGATCCATGTACCCACACATGACCAACTAGCCGATATTTTCACCAAACCCCTAGATCAAGCAACTTTCACTCGTTTGCGGGGGGAACTTGGTGTGTGTTTGATTTCTTGAGTTGGGTGTGTGGGAGCTCCTTTGTAGCATATGTATAGCTTTCCTTTGTGCATTTCTTGCATTTGGCATGGCATATGTAACATGATGTATAGGCATCCTTGTATCTTAGATTGCATGCATTTTGTATCATATGCATTGGTTAGGAAAAGCTTCTCTCATATACATTGTTCACCATGGAATGAGATATATGTCTTTGTGAGCTTGTTTGGTATGCTATGGTTAGTTTGGCTTAGCTCTTGATGATCTTGATGAATAATCCATGGTTGATAGCTATGTTTTTGAAAATGTCACATGTATGCTCTCTCATGTGTAAATGCCTTTATATGATCTTGACATGTTTTAGTGGCTTGGCTATGCTTAATTTGTGGTTGGATAGCTAGTTTATTGATCATATGGGGCCAAAGGTTCATTTGCCATCATGAATGTTTAGCCCTCTTGATTTATCTTGTGGAGGAGCATAAGTTCCTTTTTGTCGCAAAGACATTTCATGTACCATTTATCAATCTGAAAATGAAATGAAAAATGCTTGGAAAATATGCTCCCATGTCATATGTGCTGAATTTAATTTGCTTTGGGTGCTAAACCGTTGCATGATGCCTACCAATGAGAAGTCTCATACATAGAAGTAGGCACATGGCTCGGTGGCTTTGACATGACATGAGGTGCTTGTGGGTGTTTGTGATGGTCTTATGATTAGAATGGCTGTCCTAGCATGAAGTTTGTGTGGCTTTGCCATTTTGATATGCTTTGATCATGTTTAGGACTTTGCTCATGAGAGGTGAGTTTTTCGCAAAATTGCCCAAATCCATCTTAGCTTCGTCCAATGGTTGTGAAACTTGGTAATCATGTAGTTGAGATCGATACGAAGCTGTAGAGTATCTAACTTGCTCATTTGGACATGTGTAGCATTCTTTGTTGAATTTTGTATATTTGAGAAGCTCTAGGTTGAAAGTTTTGCATTTTTGGCTTGATTCATGCATTGCCAACAAGGGGGAGAAGTTTGAGCTTGAAATGGCTTACTGGACGCATTTAGAAGGTTTTCAGGTGGTTTCGAGCCATTTCTGGGCTCTGTTGTACACCGGTCTGACCGGTGTGAGTGCTGGTCCTGTGCACATCTTAGGCACCGGTCTGACCGGTGGTGATGACCGGTCTGACCGGTGTGAGCTGAAGTTGCTGCAGCTGCCCTGTTTTCAGCTGGTTTGCATGCATTTGTCCAGGGGGAGCTGCATTGGTTCAGGGGGAGCTTGCATGTGTGCAGGGGGAGCTCTTTTTGGTTTTTCGAGCTTTGCTTTGGTGGTTTGCGCTCTTTGTTTGAGCTTTGCTTTGTCTCGGATGTGTCGAGCCATTGCCCTTGCCTAAGGGGTCCGAGACTTGTCTTCTTCAAGTGATCTTGCTCTTTGCCTTTGTTTGGCTTTCGATCGCTTGTTGGAGTTTCTTTTTGTTCGTTTCTTTTCTTTTTCTTTTCTCTCTTGTTACTTTCGTGTGGGTGTTGTCAATGCACTCATCAAGGGGGAGATTGAGGACCATGTGTGGTTCGAGGACCGGTGGATGGTCGCTTCCTTGTGTGATGAGTGATTGACAACGTTGTGTGGACTGATAATTGGCTAAGTATTGCAGGTGCAGGTTGCGGCTTGACTGGTGTTGGTGCAGGTGAAGAACAAGCGCGAAAGGTCGTCGCTGGTGAGGCCTCCAGGTGTGGAGAAGACAAGTAGGCTTCGTTCGAGGGACCCGGTGGCCAGCGGGGTCAAGTGCAGGCCGCATGGTGGCATGAACAGCAAGATGAAGTCGTGGACGGTTTCTTGGTTGAGCCTCAAAACCAAGGTCGAGCCGGGACTACGTGGGAGCCGAGTCATGAGTGGAGATTGGCGGAGGTTACACCGAGTTCGCGGGGTTTCCGGTGGTTCACCAGAAAACCACTGGGTTCCTTGGTTGATCCACAAAGCCAAGACCGAAGAACCGAAGACGGAGCTGCAGCAGCGCCAGACCGGTCTGACCGGTGGGTCTGACCGGTCTGACCGGTGGGTACCGGTCTGACCGGTGAGGAGCACCGGTCTGACCGGTGTGCGACGACGCAGTCCGGAGACTTCGAAGCGGAGGACACGCGTCGGGATCGCATGGCTTGCGTCGAGGCTACGCAGGGTGCGGTCGCCGGGCATCCGTCCGATGGTGAAGACATGAAGACTTCCAAATCCGCCCTTGAGGGGCTTGTATCCCTAGTTATTAGGAAAGGGCATTTTAGACATTCGGTTGCCTCCATATAAACCAAGAGGTGAGAGGATGGCAGCCAACTCTTGGAACCCTAGCTCATTTGTTTTCCCATTTTCCTTCCTATTTTCCTTAGGTTTTCCATAGGACTAGCAAGAGAGCTTCATGGAGAGATCTTGTTGAGAGGGATGGATGATCGGGCGGCTTGCTAGACCTTGAATGAACCTTTGTTTCATGTATAGATGATTCGACGTGGTTCCTCAAGGTTTGGATGTGTTTTCCCCGGCTGTTCTTGGTGGTGATTTTCGGAGCCCTCTCTTGGTGATTTCTTTGGGTTGTTTTCGGGACCTTTCTCTTGGGGATTTGATGGGGAAAATTTGTGGGAACCCTTCGTGGTTCTTTGGGCTGTGATTCCCCTCCCAAATCCGTGAGTAAAGGTGCTCGATTTTGGGGTTTCTTGAGTTCTTGGGTTGGAAGTGCTCTTGGCGGGATTTCCTTGATTCCTCCTTTTTGGACAAGTTTTGGTGGGATTAAACTTGGCTATGGACTCCTCATGAGGTGTTCCTGATATCCCCAAAGTCTTGTTCAAGTCCGTGGAGCGATTCGGGAGATCGAGGTCTGGATTTGGGGGAGTTGACCCGCGGGTGCTGTTCATCCCGAGCTGCCCAGGCTACACCGGTCTGACCGGTGCTCTTGACCGGTCTGACCGGTGCAACCCTCGGTGGGTTTTTGCTCGGGTGAACGTCTGGGTGTGTTCGCTGTTGTCTTGTGTTGCTGCTGTTTCGAGTTTGGGTCAGTTTGGTGGTCGGTTGGCCTGTTTGGTGCTTTGGAGGCTTTCAGGCTGTGATCGGTCTGACCGGTGTGTCTCACCGGTCTGACCGGTGTGGAGCCACTTAGTGAAAGTTGCTCAGTTTCACCAGCAGGGACCGGTCTGACCGGTGGTGCTCACCGGTCTGACCGGTGTGGGTCTGTAGACTCGAGGTTTGGTGTTCCGCTGCGTTCTCGGGTCGGAAGGTTGTGTGTTGGTTCCAATCTACTCTATTGGAATCAAAATGATGTTTGGGAGTGTTTCAGAGCATTTTCTAACATTCGGCACGTAAAAAGATGCAAACTTGTGTTTCGGTCCCGAATGCACTATTTCGGGGTACAAAAGATGTGAAGGATCCATTCTACTCCATTGGAACCAATATGATGTTTGGGAGTGATTCAGAGCATTTCGCTAACCTTCGGCATGTAAAAAGAAGCAAACTTGTGTTTCGGCCTTGAATGCACTATTTCGGGTACCAAAGTTGCGCAGCATCCATTCTACTCCGTTGGACCCAAAATGATATTTGGGAGTATTTCAGAGCATTTCGCTAACCTTCGGCATGTAAAAAGAAGCAAACTTGTGTTTCGGGCCTGAATGCACTATTTCGGGGTACCAAACATGCGAAGCATCCATTCTACTCCATTGGAACCAAAATGATGTTTGGGAGTGTTTCAGAGCATTTTTCTCACATTCGGCACGTAAAAAGATGCAAACTTGTGTTTCGGTCCCGAATGCACTATTTCGGTGTACCAAAGATGTGAAGCATCCATTCTACTCCATTGGAACCAAAATGATGTTTGGGAGTGTTTCAGAGCATTTCGCTAACCTTCGGCACGTAAAAAGATGCAAACTTGTGTTTTGGTCCTGAATGCACTTTTTTGGGGTACCAAAGTTGTGAAGCATCCATTCTACTCCATTAGAACTAAAATGATGTTTGGGAGTGTTTCGGAGCATTTCTCTAACCTCTGGCACGTAAAAATATGCAACTTGTGTTTCTGTTCTGAATGCAGTATTTCGGGGTACCAAAGTTGTGCAGCATCCATTCTACTCCTTTGGACCCACAATTATGTTTGGGAGTGTTTCAAAGCATTTTGCTAACCTTCAACACGTAAAAAGATAAAAACTTGTGTTTCGGGCCTGAATGTACAATTTTGGGGTACCAAACTTGCCAAGCATCTATTCTACTCCATTGGAACCAAAATAATGTTTGGGAGTGTTTCAGCGCATTTCGCCAACCTTCGGCACGTAAAAAGATGCAAACTTGTGTTTCGGTCCTGAATGTACTATTTCGGGGTACCAAAGTTGTGAAGCGTCCATTCTACTGCATTGGAATCAAAATGATGTTTGGGAGTGTTTCAGAGCATTTCTCTAACCTCTGGCACGTAAAAATATGCAACTTGTGTTTCTGTCCTTAATGCAGTATTTCGGGGTACCATAGTTGTGCAGCATCCATTCTACTCCTTTGGACCCACAATTATGTTTGGGAGTGTTTCAAAGCATTTTGCTAACCTTCAACACGTAAAAGATAAATACTTGTGTTTCGGGCCTGAATGTACAATTTTGGGGTACCAAACTTGCCAAGCATCTATTCTACTCCATTGGAACCAAAATAATGTTTGGGAGTGTTTCAGCGCATTTCGCCAACCTTCGGCACGTAAAAAGATGCAAACTTGTGTTTCGGTCCTGAATGTACTATTTCGGGGTACCAAAGTTGTGAAGCATCCATTCTACTCCATTAGAACCAAAATGACGTTTCGGAGTGTTTCAGAAAATTTTGCTAACCTTCGGCACGTAAAAGATGCGAATTTGTGTTTCGGTCCTGAATGCACTATTTCGGGGTACCAAAGATGTGAAGCATCCATTCTACTCCATTGGAATCAAAATGATGTTTGGGAGTGTTTCAGAGCATGTCTCTAACCTCTGGCACGTAAAAATATGCAAACTTGTGTTTCTGTCCTGAATGCAGTATTTCGGGGTACCAAAGTTGCGCAACATCCATTCTACTCCTTTGGAACCAAAATTGTGATTGGGAGTGTTTCAAAGCATTGTGCTAACCTTCAACACGTAAAAAGATAAAAACTTGTGTTTCAGGTCTGAATGTACTATTTTGGGGTACCAAACTTGCCAAGCATCTATTCTACTCCATTGGAACCAAAATAATGTTTGGGAGTGTTTCAGAGCATTTCGCTAACCTTCGGCACGTAAAAAGATGCAAACTTGTGTTTCGGTCTTGAATGTACTATTTCGGGGTACCAAAGTTGTGAAGTATCCATTATACTCCATTGGAACCAAAATGACGTTCGGGAGTGTTTCAGAAAATTTCGCTAACCTTCGGCACGTAAAAAGATGCAAACTTGTGTTTCTGGCCTGAATGCACTATTTCGGGGTACCAAAGTTGTGAATCATCTATTCTACTCCGTTGGAACCAAAATGATGTTTGGGAGTGTTTCAAAGCAGTTCGCTAAACTTCGGCACGTAAAAATATGCAAACTTGGGTTTCGGTCCTGAATGCACTATTTCGGGGTACCAAAGTTGCGCAGCATCCATTCTACTCCATTGGAACCAAAATGCTGTTTGGGAGTGTTTCAGAGCAGTTCGCTAACCTTCTGCACGTAAAAAGATGCAAACTTGTGTTTCGGTTCCTAATGCACTATTTCGGTGTACCAAAGGTTTGATGCATCCATTCTACTCCATTGGAACCAAAATGATGTTTAGGAGTGTTTCAGAAAGTTTCACTAACCTTCGGCATGAAAAAGATGCAAACTTGTGTTTCGGTCCTGAATGCACTATTTCGGGGTACCAAAGTTGTGAAGCGTCCATTCTACTGCATTGGAATCAAAATGATGTTTGGGAGTGTTTCAGAGCATTTCTCTAACCTCTGGCACGTAAAAATATGCAACTTGTGTTTCTGTCCTTAATGCAGTATTTCGGGGTACCATAGTTGTGCAGCATCCATTCTACTCCTTTGGACCCACAATTATGTTTGGGAGTGTTTCAAAGCATTTTGCTAACCTTCAACACGTAAAAGATAAATACTTGTGTTTCGGGCCTGAATGTACAATTTTGGGGTACCAAACTTGCCAAGCATCTATTCTACTCCATTGGAACCAAAATAATGTTTGGGAGTGTTTCAGCGCATTTCGCCAACCTTCGGCACGTAAAAAGATGCAAACTTGTGTTTCGGTCCTGAATGTACTATTTCGGGGTACCAAAGTTGTGAAGCATCCATTCTACTCCATTAGAACCAAAATGACGTTTCGGAGTGTTTCAGAAAATTTTGCTAACCTTCGGCACGTAAAAGATGCGAATTTGTGTTTCGGTCCTGAATGCACTATTTCGGGGTACCAAAGATGTGAAGCATCCATTCTACTCCATTGGAATCAAAATGATGTTTGGGAGTGTTTCAGAGCATGTCTCTAACCTCTGGCACGTAAAAATATGCAAACTTGTGTTTCTGTCCTGAATGCAGTATTTCGGGGTACCAAAGTTGCGCAACATCCATTCTACTCCTTTGGAACCAAAATTGTGATTGGGAGTGTTTCAAAGCATTGTGCTAACCTTCAACACGTAAAAAGATAAAAACTTGTGTTTCAGGTCTGAATGTACTATTTTGGGGTACCAAACTTGCCAAGCATCTATTCTACTCCATTGGAACCAAAATAATGTTTGGGAGTGTTTCAGAGCATTTCGCTAACCTTCGGCACGTAAAAAGATGCAAACTTGTGTTTCGGTCTTGAATGTACTATTTCGGGGTACCAAAGTTGTGAAGTATCCATTCTACTCCATTGGAACCAAAATGACGTTCGGGAGTGTTTCAGAAAATTTCGCTAACCTTCGGCACGTAAAAAGATGCAAACTTGTGTTTCTGGCCTGAATGCACTATTTCGGGGTACCAAAGTTGTGAATCATCTATTCTACTCCGTTGGAACCAAAATGATGTTTGGGAGTGTTTCAAAGCAGTTCGCTAAACTTCGGCACGTAAAAATATGCAAACTTGGGTTTCGGTCCTGAATGCACTATTTCGGGGTACCAAAGTTGCGCAGCATCCATTCTACTCCATTGGAACCAAAATGCTGTTTGGGAGTGTTTCAGAGCAGTTCGCTAACCTTCTGCACGTAAAAAGATGCAAACTTGTGTTTCGGTTCCTAATGCACTATTTCGGTGTACCAAAGGTTTGATGCATCCATTCTACTCCATTGGAACCAAAATGATGTTTAGGAGTGTTTCAGAAAGTTTCACTAACCTTCGGCATGAAAAAGATGCAAACTTGTGTTTCGGTCCTGAATGCACTATTTCGGGGTACCAAAGTTGTGAAGCGTCCATTCTACTGCATTGGAATCAAAATGATGTTTGGGAGTGTTTCAGAGCATTTCTCTAACCTCTGGCACGTAAAAATATGCAACTTGTGTTTCTGTCCTTAATGCAGTATTTCGGGGTACCATAGTTGTGCAGCATCCATTCTACTCCTTTGGACCCACAATTATGTTTGGGAGTGTTTCAAAGCATTTTGCTAACCTTCAACACGTAAAAGATAAATACTTGTGTTTCGGGCCTGAATGTACAATTTTGGGGTACCAAACTTGCCAAGCATCTATTCTACTCCATTGGAACCAAAATAATGTTTGGGAGTGTTTCAGCGCATTTCGCCAACCTTTGGCACGTAAAAAGATGCAAACTTGTGTTTCGGTCCTGAATGTACTATTTCGGGGTACCAAAGTTGTGAAGCATCCATTCTACTCCATTAGAACCAAAATGACGTTTCGGAGTGTTTTAGAAAATTTCGCTAACCTTCGGCACGTAAAAAGATGCGAACTTGTGTTTCGGTCCTGAATGCACTATTTCGGGGTACCAAAGATGTGAAGCATCCATTCTACTCCATTGGAATCAAAATGATGTTTGGGAGTGTTTCAGAGCATTTCTCTAACCTCTGGCACGTAAAAATATGCAAACTTGTGTTTCTGTCCTGAATGCAGTATTTCGGGGTACCAAAGTTGCGCAACATCCATTATACTCCTTTGGACCCAAAATTATGATTGGGAGTGTTTCAAAGCATTGTGCTAACCTTCAACACGTAAAAAGATAAAAACTTGTGTTTCAGGTCTGAATGTACTATTTTGGGGTACCAAACTTGCCAAGCATCTATTCTACTCCATTGGAACCAAAATAATGTTTGGGAGTGTTTCAGAGCATTTCGCTAACCTTCGGCACGTAAAAAGATGCAAACTTGTGTTTCGGTCTTGAATGTACTATTTCGGGGTACCAAAGTTGTGAAGTATCCATTCTACTCCATTGGAACCAAAATGACGTTCGGGAGTGTTTCAGAAAATTTCGCTAACCTTCGGCACGTAAAAAGATGCAAACTTGTGTTTCTGGCCTGAATGCACTATTTCGGGGTACCAAAGTTGTGAATCATCTATTCTACTCCGTTGGAACCAAAATGATGTTTGGGAGTGTTTCAAAGCAGTTCGCTAAACTTCGGCACGTAAAAATATGCAAACTTGGGTTTCGGTCCTGAATGCACTATTTCGGGGTACCAAAGTTGCGCAGCATCCATTCTACTCCATTGGAACCAAAATGCTGTTTGGGAGTGTTTCAGAGCAGTTCGCTAACCTTCTGCACGTAAAAAGATGCAAACTTGTGTTTCGGTTCCTAATGCACTATTTCGGTGTACCAAAGGTTTGATGCATCCATTCTACTCCATTGGAACCAAAATGATGTTTAGGAGTGTTTCAGAAAGTTTCACTAACCTTCGGCATGAAAAAGATGCAAACTTGTGTTTCGGTCCTGAATGCACTATTTCGGGGTACCAAAGTTGTGAAGCGTCCATTCTACTGCATTGGAATCAAAATGATGTTTGGGAGTGTTTCAGAGCATTTCTCTAACCTCTGGCACGTAAAAATATGCAACTTGTGTTTCTGTCCTTAATGCAGTATTTCGGGGTACCATAGTTGTGCAGCATCCATTCTACTCCTTTGGACCCACAATTATGTTTGGGAGTGTTTCAAAGCATTTTGCTAACCTTCAACACGTAAAAGATAAATACTTGTGTTTCGGGCCTGAATGTACAATTTTGGGGTACCAAACTTGCCAAGCATCTATTCTACTCCATTGGAACCAAAATAATGTTTGGGAGTGTTTCAGCGCATTTCGCCAACCTTTGGCACGTAAAAAGATGCAAACCTGTGTTTCGGTCCTGAATGTACTATTTCGGGGTACCAAAGTTGTGAAGCATCCATTCTACTCCATTAGAACCAAAATGACGTTTCGGAGTGCTTTAGAAAATTTCGCTAACCTTCGGCACGTAAAAAGATGCGAACTTGTGTTTCAGTCCTGAATGCACTATTTCGGGGTACCAAAGATGTGAAGCATCCATTCTACTCCATTGGAATCAAAATGATGTTTGGGAGTGTTTCAGAGCATTTCTCTAACCTCTGGCACGTAAAAATATGCAAACTTGTGTTTCTGTCCTGAATGCAGTATTTCGGGGTACCAAAGTTGCGCAACATCCATTATACTCCTTTGGACCCAAAATTATGATTGGGAGTGTTTCAAAGCATTGTGCTAACCTTCAACACGTAAAAAGATAAAAACTTGTGTTTCAGGTCTGAATGTACTATTTTGGGGTACCAAACTTGCCAAGCATCTATTCTACTCCATTGGAACCAAAATAATGTTTGGGAGTGTTTCAGAGCATTTCGCTAACCTTCGGCACGTAAAAAGATGCAAACTTGTGTTTCGGTCTTGAATGTACTATTTCGGGGTACCAAACTTGTGAAGTATCCATTCTACTCCATTGGAACCAAAATGACGTTCGGGAGTGTTTCAGAAAATTTCGCTAACCTTCGGCACGTAAAAAGATGCAAACTTGTGTTTCTGGCCTGAATGCACTATTTCGGGGTACCAAAGTTGTGAATCATCTATTCTACTCCGTTGGAACCAAAATGATGTTTGGGAGTGTTTCAAAGCAGTTCGCTAAACTTCGGCACGTAAAAATATGCAAACTTGGGTTTCGGTCCTGAATGCACTATTTCGGGGTACCAAAGTTGCGCAGCATCCATTCTACTCCATTGGAACCAAAATGCTGTTTGGGAGTGTTTCAGAGCAGTTCGCTAACCTTCTGCACGTAAAAAGATGCAAACTTGTGTTTCGGTTCCTAATGCACTATTTCGGTGTACCAAAGGTTTGATGCATCCATTCTACTCCATTGGAACCAAAATGATGTTTAGGAGTGTTTCAGAAAGTTTCACTAACCTTCGGCACGAAAAAGATGCAAACTTGTGTTTCGGTCCTGAATGCACTATTTCGGGGTACCAAAGTTGCGAAGCGTGCATTCTACTGCATTGGAATCAAAATGATGTTTGGGAGTGTTTCAGAGCATTTCTCTAACCTCTGGCACGTAAACATATGCAACTTGTGTTTCTGTCCTTAATGCAGTATTTCGGGGTACCATAGTTGTGCAGCATCCATTCTACTCCTTTGGACCCACAATTATGTTTGGGAGTGTTTCAAAGCATTTTGCTAACCTTCAACGCGTAAAAAGATAAATACTTGTGTTTCGGGCCTGAATGTACAATTTTGGGGTACCAAACTTGCCAAGCATCTATTCTACTCCATTGGAACCAAAATAATGTTTGGGAGTGTTTCAGCGCATTTCGCCAACCTTTGGCACGTAAAAAGATGCAAACTTGTGTTTCGGTCCTGAATGTACTATTTCGGGGTACCAAAGTTGTGAAGCATCCATTCTACTCCATTAGAACCAAAATGACGTTTCGGAGTGTTTCAGAAAATTTCGCTAACCTTCGGCACGTAAAAAGATGCGAACTTGTGTTTCGGTCCTGAATGCACTATTTCGGGGTACCAAAGATGTGAAGCATCCATTCTACTCCATTGGAATCAAAATGATGTTTGGGAGTGTTTCAGAGCATTTCTCTAACCTCTGGCACGTAAAAATATGCAAACTTGTGTTTCTGTCCTGAATGCAGTATTTCGGGGTACCAAAGTTGCGCAATATCCATTCTACTCCTTTGGACCCAAAATTATGATTGAGAGTGTTTCAAAGCATTGTGCTAACCTTCAACACGTAAAAAGATAAAAACTTGTGTTTCAGGTCTGAATGTACTATTTTGGGGTACCAAACTTGCCAAGCATCTATTCTACTCCATTGGAACCAAAATAATGTTTGGGAGTGTTTCAGAGCATTTCGCTAACCTTCGGCACGTAAAAAGATGCAAACTTGTGTTTTGGTCTTGAATGTACTATTTCGGGGTACCAAAGTTGTGAAGTATCCATTCTACTCCATTGGAACCAAAATGACGTTCGGGAGTGTTTCAGAAAATTTCGCTAACCTTCGGCACGTAAAAAGATGCAAACTTGTGTTTCTGGCCTGAATGCACTATTTCGGGGTACCCAAGTTGTGAATCATCTATTCTACTCCGTTGGAACCAAAATGATGTTTGGGAGTGTTTGAAAGCAGTTCGCTAAACTTCGGCACGTAAAAATATGCAAACTTGGGTTTCGGTCCTGAATGCACTATTTCGGGGTACCAAAGTTGCGCAGCATCCATTCTACTCCATTGGAACCAAAATGCTGTTTGGGAGTGTTTCAGAGCAGTTCGCTAACCTTCTGCACGTAAAAAGATGCAAACTTGTGTTTCGGTTCCTAATGCACTATTTCGGTGTACCAAAGGTTTGATGCATCCATTCTACTCCATTGGAACCAAAATGATGTTTAGGAGTGTTTCAGAAAGTTTCACTAACCTTCGGCACGAAAAAGATGCAAACTTGTGTTTCGGTCCTGAATGCACTATTTCGGGGTACCAAAGTTGTGAAGCGTCCATTCCACTGCATTGGAATCAAAATGATGTTTGGGAGTGTTTCAGAGCATTTCTCTAACCTCTGGCACGTAAAAATATGCAACTTGTGTTTCTGTCCTTAATGCAGTATTTCGGGGTACCATAGTTGTGCAGCATCCATTCTACTCCTTTGGACCCACAATTATGTTTGGGAGTGTTTCAAAGCATTTTGCTAACTTTCAACACGTAAAAAGATAAATACTTGTGTTTCGGGCCTGAATGTACAATTTTGGGGTACCAAACTTGCCAAGCATCTATTCTACTCCATTGGAAACAAAATAATGTTTGGGAGTGTTTCAGCGCATTTCGCCAACCTTTGGCACGTAAAAAGATGCAAACTTGTGTTTCGGTCCTGAATGTACTATTTCGGGGTACCAAAGTTGTGAAGCATCCATTCTACTCCATTAGAACCAAAATGACGTTTCGGAGTGTTTTAGAAAATTTCGCTAACCTTCGGCACGTAAAAAGATGCGAACTTGTGTTTCGGTCCTGAATGCACTATTTCGGGGTACCAAAGATGTGAAGCATCCATTCTACTCCATTGGAATCAAAATGATGTTTGGGAGTGTTTCAGAGCATTTCTCTAACCTCTGGCACGTAAAAATATGCAAACTTGTGTTTCTGTCCTGAATGCAGTATTTCGGGGTACCAAAGTTGCGCAACATCCATTATACTCCTTTGGACCCAAAATTATGATTGGGAGTGTTTCAAAGCATTGTGCTAACCTTCAACACGTAAAAAGATAAAAACTTGTGTTTCAGGTCTGAATGTACTATTTTGGGGTACCAAACTTGCCAAGCATCTATTCTACTCCATTGGAACCAAAATAATGTTTGGGAGTGTTTCAGAGCATTTCGCTAACCTTCGGCACGTAAAAAGATGCAAACTTGTGTTTCGGTCTTGAATGTACTATTTCGGGGTACCAAAGTTGTGAAGTATCCATTCTACTCCATTGGAACCAAAATGACGTTCGGGAGTGTTTCAGAAAATTTCGCTAACCTTCGGCACGTAAAAAGATGCAAACTTGTGTTTCTGGCCTGAATGCACTATTTCGGGGTCCCAAAGTTGTGAATCATCTATTCTACTCCGTTGGAACCAAAATGATGTTTGGGAGTGTTTCAAAGCAGTTCGCTAAACTTCGGCACGTAAAAATATGCAAACTTGGGTTTCGGTCCTGAATGCACTATTTCGGGGTACCAAAATTGCGCAGCATCCATTCTACTCCATTGGAACCAAAATGCTGTTTGGGAGTGTTTCAGAGCAGTTCGCTAACCTTCTGCACGTAAAAAGATGCAAACTTGTGTTTCGGTTCCTAATGCACTATTTCGGTGTACCAAAGGTTTGATGCATCCATTCTACTCCATTGGAACCAAAATGATGTTTAGGAGTGTTTCAGAAAGTTTCACTAACCTTCGGCACGAAAAAGATGCAAACTTGTGTTTCGGTCCTGAATGCACTATTTCGGGGTACCAAAGTTGTGAAGCGTCCATTCTACTGCATTGGAATCAAAATGATGTTTGGGAGTGTTTCAGAGCATTTCTCTAACCTCTGGCACGTAAACATATGCAACTTGTGTTTCTGTCCTTAATGCAGTATTTCGGGGTACCATAGTTGTGCAGCATCCATTCTACTCCTTTGGACCCACAATTATGTTTGGGAGTGTTTCAGCGCATTTTGCTAACCTTCAACGCGTAAAAAGATAAATACTTGTGTTTCGGGCCTGAATGTACAATTTTGGGGTACCAAACTTGCCAAGCATCTATTCTACTCCATTGGAACCAAAATAATGTTTGGGAGTGTTTCAGCGCATTTCGCCAACCTTTGGCACGTAAAAAGATGCAAACTTGTGTTTCGGTCCTGAATGTACTATTTCGGGGTACCAAAGTTGTGAAGCATCCATTCTACTCCATTAGAACCAAAATGACGTTTCGGAGTGTTTCAGAAAATTTCGCTAACCTTCGGCACGTAAAAAGATGCGAACTTGTGTTTCGGTCCTGAATGCACTATTTCGGGGTACCAAAGATGTGAAGCATCCATTCTACTCCATTGGAATCAAAATGATGTTTGGGAGTGTTTCAGAGCATTTCTCTAACCTCTGGCACGTAAAAATATGCAAACTTGTATTTCTGTCCTGAATGCAGTATTTCGGGGTACCAAAGTTGCGCAACATCCATTCTACTCCTTTGGACCCAAAATTATGATTGAGAGTGTTTCAAAGCATTGTGCTAACCTTCAACACGTAAAAAGATAAAAACTTGTGTTTCAGGTCTGAATGTACTATTTTGGGGTACCAAACTTGCCAAGCATCTATTCTACTCCATTGGAACCAAAATAATGTTTGGGAGTGTTTCAGAGCATTTCGCTAACCTTCGGCACGTAAAAAGATGCAAACTTGTGTTTTGGTCTTGAATGTACTATTTCGGGGTACCAAAGTTGTGAAGTATCCATTCTACTCCATTGGAACCAAAATGACGTTCGGGAGTGTTTCAGAAAATTTCGCTAACCTTCGGCACGTAAAAAGATGCAAACTTGTGTTTCTGGCCTGAATGCACTATTTCGGGGTACCCAAGTTGTGAATCATCTATTCTACTCCGTTGGAACCAAAATGATGTTTGGGAGTGTTTGAAAGCAGTTCGCTAAACTTCGGCACGTAAAAATATGCAAACTTGGGTTTCGGTCCTGAATGCACTATTTCGGGGTACCAAAGTTGCGCAGCATCCATTCTACTCCATTGGAACCAAAATGCTGTTTGGGAGTGTTTCAGAGCAGTTCGCTAACCTTCTGCACGTAAAAAGATGCAAACTTGTGTTTCGGTTCCTAATGCACTATTTCGGTGTACCAAAGGTTTGATGCATCCATTCTACTCCATTGGAACCAAAATGATGTTTAGGAGTGTTTCAGAAAGTTTCACTAACCTTCGGCACGAAAAAGATGCAAACTTGTGTTTCGGTCCTGAATGCACTATTTCGGGGTACCAAAGTTGTGAAGCGTCCATTCTACTGCATTGGAATCAAAATGATGTTTGGGAGTGTTTCAGAGCATTTCTCTAACCTCTGGCACGTAAAAATATGCAACTTGTGTTTGTGTCCTTAATGCAGTATTTCGGGGTACCATAGTTGTGCAGCATCCATTCTACTCCTTTGGACCCACAATTATGTTTGGGAGTGTTTCAGCGCATTTTGCTAACCTTCAACACGTAAAAAGATAAATACTTGTGTTTCGGGCCTGAATGTACAATTTTGGGGTACCAAACTTGCCAAGCATCTATTCTACTCCATTGGAACCAAAATAATGTTTGGGAGTGTTTCAGCGCATTTCGCCAACCTTTGGCATGTAAAAAGATGCAAACTTGTGTTTCGGTCCTGAATGTACTATTTCGGGGTACCAAAGTTGTGAAGCATCCATTCTACTCCATTAGAACCAAAATGACGTTTCGGAGTGTTTCAGAAAATTTCGCTAACCTTCGGCACGTAAAAAGATGCGAACTTGTGTTTCGGTCCTGAATGCACTATTTCGGGGTACCAAAGATGTGAAGCATCCATTCTACTCCATTGGAATCAAAATGATGTTTGGGAGTGTTTCAGAGGATTTCTCTAACCTCTGGCACGTAAAAATATGCAAACTTGTGTTTCTGTCCTGAATGCAGTATTTCGGGGTACCAAAGTTGCGCAACATCCATTCTACTCCTTTGGACCCAAAATTATGATTGGGAGTGTTTCAAAGTATTGTGCTAACCTTCAACACGTAAAAAGATAAAAACTTGTGTTTCAGGTCTGAATATATACTATTTTGGGGTACCAAACTTGCCAAGCATCTATTCTACTCCATTGGAACCAAAATAATGTTTGGGAGTGTTTCAGAGCATTTCGCTAACCTTCGGCACGTAAAAAGATGCAAACTTGTGTTTCGGTCTTGAATGTACTATTTCGGGGTACCAAAGTTGTGAAGTATCCATTCTACTCCATTGGAACCAAAATGACGTTCGGGAGTGTTTCAGAAAATTTCGCTAACCTTCGGCACGTAAAAAGATGCAAACTTGTGTTTCTGCCTGAATGCACTATTTCGGGGTACCAAAGTTGTGAATCATCTATTCTACTCCGTTGGAACCAAAATGATGTTTGGGAGTGTTTCAAAGCAGTTCGCTAACCTTCGGCACGTAAAAATATGCAAACTTGGGTTTCGGTCCTGAATGCACTATTTCGGGGTACCAAAGTTGCGCAGCATCCATTCTACTCCATTGGAACCAAAATGCTGTTTGGGAGTGTTTCAGAGCAGTTCGCTAACCTTCTGCACGTAAAAAGATGCAAACTTGTGTTTCGGTTCCTAATGCACTATTTCGGTGTACCAAAGGTTTGATGCATCCATTCTACTCCATTGGAACCAAAATGATGTTTAGGAGTGTTTCAGAAAGTTTCACTAACCTTCGGCACGAAAAAGATGCAAACTTGTGTTTCGGTCCTGAATGCACTATTTCGGGGTACCAAAGTTGTGAAGCGTCCATTCTACTGCATTGGAATCAAAATGATGTTTGGGAGTGTTTCAGAGCATTTCTCTAACCTCTGGCACGTAAACATATGCAACTTGTGTTTCTGTCCTTAATGCAGTATTTCGGGGTACCATAGTTGTGCAGCATCCATTCTACTCCTTTGGACCCACAATTATGTTTGGGAGTGTTTCAGCGCATTTTGCTAACCTTCAACGCGTAAAAAGATAAATACTTGTGTTTCGGGCCTGAATGTACAATTTTGGGGTACCAAACTTGCCAAGCATCTATTCTACTCCATTGGAACCAAAATAATGTTTGGGAGTGTTTCAGCGCATTTCGCCAACCTTTGGCACGTAAAAAGATGCAAACTTGTGTTTCGGTCCTGAATGTACTATTTCGGGGTACCAAAGTTGTGAAGCATCCATTCTACTCCATTAGAACCAAAATGACGTTTCGGAGTGTTTCAGAAAATTTCGCTAACCTTCGGCACGTAAAAAGATGCGAACTTGTGTTTCGGTCCTGAATGCACTATTTCGGGGTACCAAAGATGTGAAGCATCCATTCTACTCCATTGGAATCAAAATGATGTTTGGGAGTGTTTCAGAGCATTTCTCTAACCTCTGGCACGTAAAAATATGCAAACTTGTGTTTCTGTCCTGAATGCAGTATTTCGGGGTACCAAAGTTGCGCAACATCCATTCTACTCCTTTGGACCCAAAATTATGATTGAGAGTGTTTCAAAGCATTGTGCTAACCTTCAACACGTAAAAAGATAAAAACTTGTGTTTCAGGTCTGAATGTACTATTTTGGGGTACCAAACTTGCCAAGCATCTATTCTACTCCATTGGAACCAAAATAATGTTTGGGAGTGTTTCAGAACATTTCGCTAACCTTCGGCACGTAAAAAGATGCAAACTTGTGTTTTGGTCTTGAATGTACTATTTCGGGGTACCAAAGTTGTGAAGTATCCATTCTACTCCATTGGAACCAAAATGACGTTCGGGAGTGTTTCAGAAAATTTCGCTAACCTTCGGCACGTAAAAAGATGCAAACTTGTGTTTCTGGCCTGAATGCACTATTTCGGGGTACCCAAGTTGTGAATCATCTATTCTACTCCGTTGGAACCAAAATGATGTTTGGGAGTGTTTGAAAGCAGTTCGCTAAACTTCGGCACGTAAAAATATGCAAACTTGGGTTTCGGTCCTGAATGCACTATTTCGGGGTACCAAAGTTGCGCAGCATCCATTCTACTCCATTGGAACCAAAATGCTGTTTGGGAGTGTTTCAGAGCAGTTCGCTAACCTTCTGCACGTAAAAAGATGCAAACTTGTGTTTCGGTTCCTAATGCACTATTTCGGTGTACCAAAGGTTTGATGCATCCATTTTACTCCATTGGAACCAAAATGATGTTTAGGAGTGTTTCAGAAAGTTTCACTAACCTTCGGCACGAAAAAGATGCAAACTTGTGTTTCGGTCCTGAATGCACTATTTCGGGGTACCAAAGTTGTGAAGCGTCCATTCTACTGCATTGGAATCAAAATGATGTTTGGGAGTGTTTCAGAGCATTTCTCTAACCTCTGGCACGTAAAAATATGCAACTTGTGTTTGTGTCCTTAATGCAGTATTTCGGGGTACCATAGTTGTGCAGCATCCATTCTACTCCTTTGGACCCACAATTATGTTTGGGAGTGTTTCAAAGCATTTTGCTAACCTTCAACACGTAAAAAGATAAATACTTGTGTTTCGGGCCTGAATGTACAATTTTGGGGTACCAAACTTGCCAAGCATCTATTCTACTCCATTGGAACCAAAATAATGTTTGGGAGTGTTTCAGCGCATTTCGCCAACCTTTGGCATGTAAAAAGATGCAAACTTGTGTTTCGGTCCTGAATGTACTATTTCGGGGTACCAAAGTTGTGAAGCATCCATTCTACTCCATTAGAACCAAAATGACGTTTCGGAGTGTTTCAGAAAATTTCGCTAACCTTCGGCACGTAAAAAGATGCGAACTTGTGTTTCGGTCCTGAATGCACTATTTCGGGGTACCAAAGATGTGAAGCATCCATTCTACTCCATTGGAATCAAAATGATGTTTGGGAGTGTTTCAGAGGATTTCTCTAACCTCTGGCACGTAAAAATATGCAAACTTGTGTTTCTGTCCTGAATGCAGTATTTCGGGGTACCAAAGTTGCGCAACATCCATTCTACTCCTTTGGACCCAAAATTATGATTGGGAGTGTTTCAAAGCATTGTGCTAACCTTCAACACGTAAAAAGATAAAAACTTGTGTTTCAGGTCTGAATATATACTATTTTGGGGTACCAAACTTGCCAAGCATCTATTCTACTCCATTGGAACCAAAATAATGTTTGGGAGTGTTTCAGAGCATTTCGCTAACCTTCGGCACGTAAAAAGATGCAAACTTGTGTATCGGTCTTGAATGTACTATTTCGGGGTACCAAAGTTGTGAAGTATCCATTCTACTCCATTGGAACCAAAATGACGTTCGGGAGTGTTTCAGAAAATTTCGCTAACCTTCGGCACGTAAAAAGATGCAAACTTGTGTTTCTGCCTGAATGCACTATTTCGGGGTACCAAAGTTGTGAATCATCTATTCTACTCCGTTGGAACCAAAATGATGTTTGGGAGTGTTTCAAAGCAGTTCGCTAACCTTCGGCACGTAAAAATATGCAAACTTGGGTTTCGGTCCTGAATGCACTATTTCGGGGTACCAAAGTTGCGCAGCATCCATTCTACTCCATTGGAACCAAAATGCTGTTTGGGAGTGTTTCAGAGCAGTTCGCTAACCTTCTGCACGTAAAAAGATGCAAACTTGTGTTTCGGTTCCTAATGCACTATTTCGGTGTACCAAAGGTTTGATGCATCCATTCTACTCCATTGGAACCAAAATGATGTTTAGGAGTGTTTCAGAAAGTTTCACTAACCTTCGGCACGAAAAAGATGCAAACTTGTGTTTCGGTCCTGAATGCACTATTTCGGGGTACCAAAGTTGTGAAGCGTCCATTCTACTGCATTGGAATCAAAATGATGTTTGGGAGTGTTTCAGAGCATTTCTCTAACCTCTGGCACGTAAAAATATGCAACTTGTGTTTCTGTCCTTAATGCAGTATTTCGGGGTACCATAGTTGTGCAGCATCCATTCTACTCCTTTGGACCCACAATTATGTTTGGGAGTGTTTCAAAGCATTTTGCTAACCTTCAACACGTAAAAAGATAAATACTTGTGTTTCGGGCCTGAATGTACAATTTTGGGGTACCAAACTTGCCAAGCATCTATTCTACTCCATTGGAACCAAAATAATGTTTGGGAGTGTTTCAGCGCATTTCGCCAACCTTTGGCACGTAAAAAGATGCAAACTTGTGTTTCGGTCCTGAATGTACTATTTCGGGGTACCAAAGTTGTGAAGCATCCATTCTACTCCATTAGAACCAAAATGACGTTTCGGAGTGTTTCAGAAAATTTCGCTAACCTTCGGCACGTAAAAAGATGCGAACTTGTGTTTCGGTCCTGAATGCACTATTTCGGGGTACCAAAGATGTGAAGCATCCATTCTACTCCATTGGAATCAAAATGATGTTTGGGAGTGTTTCAGAGCATTTCTCTAACCTCTGGCACGTAAAAATATGCAAACTTGTGTTTCTGTCCTGAATGCAGTATTTCGGGGTACCAAAGTTGCGCAACATCCATTCTACTCCTTTGGACCCAAAATTATGATTGGGAGTGTTTCAAAGCATTGTGCTAACCTTCAACACGTAAAAAGATAAAAACTTGTGTTTCAGGTCTGAATGTACTATTTTGGGGTACCAAACTTGCCAAGCATCTATTCTACTCCGTTGGAACCAAAATAATGTTTGGGAGTGTTTCAGAGCATTTCGCTAAGAGCATCTCCAGTGGGGGCCTCCATATGGGCCTCTACTCCAAAATTTAGATGTTAGGTGCAAAAACTCAACTCCAGCAGGCCCTCCAAATCCCCCTCCATTTTGCATGCCCCTCCAAATCCCTCCTCCAAGCCTCCATTTCTAGAGGCCCTCCAAATTCCCCTCCTTCCGTGGGTCCCACCATTTTTTTTTATTTTTTTCCCTTTCTTCAGCTTCTCCCCCGCGGCTCCTCCCGGCTCCCCCGCGGGCGGCCGGCGAACCCCCCCACCGCCGCCGCGAATCCACCCCCACCGCCGCCGCGCGCGAACGAATCCGGGCGCGTGAGCGAGTGCGTGGGGCTGGGCTCGCGTCGTCGCCCGGCCGGCCGCCGCGAATCCCCCCCACCCGCCGCGAATCCCCCCACCCCCGGCGCATCTCCCCCGCCGGCGCCGATGGACCCTCCCGCGTCCTTCCCATTCTTCTTCGCGAGTGAGCGCGCGCTTGAGCCAGGGCCGGCTGGCGAGCTCCGCCACGACGAGGCGCGTCGCCGGATTCGGGTCGAGCAGGCGGTGCCCCGCGGCATCTCAAGCGGCGTGCGCCCTCCCCGACCGACGCCGCCGGCGAAGAAGCAACGTCCAGCCGCCGCACCGCATCCCCGGCCAACAGGGCCCCCTCCTGCCGCGCATCCTCGGCCGACGGCGCCTCCTCTCGGCGACGGCCTGCACTGTCGACAAGAAGAACGGACCCGGCGGCCCAACGCCGTGCTCTTCCCCGACGGTCCGCCTCCTTGTGTCCCTCACGCTTCAAGCTTCTCCGAGCCATCGTTCCATAGCTCTGCTCTCGGCGCCGCTGCTGCCTGGGACTCCCGCAGCTCTGCGTCATCACCCGAACTCGGCTACGACGACAGTTTCTTCTCCACGCAAATGCTGGTACCATCTCTACCCAATGCAGCTCTGCATCATCTTTCAGAGCTTTTTGTGATGACCTCTTTCAGTCAGATACAAGTTGATAGCTAGTACTTTGTGATATTGATTGGTCATCAGTCAAATGCAATTCAAATTGGTCATCAGTCTTCGCTGATGACTTGGTGCAAAACAATGATAGTAATGACCTGCAGTGTTAAATTTGAGAAGAATATACATAGTATGTTTAACAAATTTTACTTTGCCCGGGCCCCTGCTAGCCCCCCTCTTTGCTCGAATTAATGTAGCAGAAACAAAAGGATTTTGATATCACAAATATGTTTCGATGGTTGTACAATGTACAGTTGTCAATAGAATTACAATCCTGCAATTCAGATTGTTTGTTCACACAAACTTCTGCATTTCCTCCTGATTAGCTCTGTCAGACTCACCTTCAGTCTTCACTGCACAGAAACGCTGCTGCCTGCTCTTATGTGTCCAGCGTCTGAACGCTCGTAGATTCTGTTCAGTGAAAAAAAGAATTCTCTCTTAGGAACGGAGGAAAACTGGCCCCATAGTCTGCAGCCTCTCATCACCATGATGTTTGTACATAGACGAGAGAGATTCTAGTGTGAGAGGATGCGATAACGATGATGCATTATATGGCCCCTGTCAGATTTGCAGGCATATGCATACATTTCTCTCAGAGGTAAAGCCAAACTACGTACTGTAACTGCTTGTTGAGACTTTGCTTTTGCTTTTGCTCTCAGAGGTGATGATCAAATGTACTCAATAAATTTTCTTTTGCTTCTTGACGATCTCAGGCAGTAATCAATTGCAAGCTGGTGTTGCATCAATAATGTTCAGAAACAAAGCCGCGTCAATGTGTGATGAAGGCTATCTGTAGACTCATCATATATAACTGCTAGCATATATAGCATAGTCCATGTATGCATCGCCTTCTACAGGCGCTGTTAGAACTCACACAACCGTAGGGATGAATACACACTGGGAAGAGGAAAACACATAGCCTGCTTGCAGCAAGGACACAAACAGATCAGTTGGGCTACTTGTGCACACTACACCGACGCACATGAACAACACTGACAAACATCTCACCACAAAACTCAGAGTCGGATGTTGCGAGAGGCTGTAACCTGGTTACATGTGAATTCCTTGTACTTTGATCTCTGGGAAATATCAACTACAAAATACAAAATACATGTAGCTTATATACACGTCTGGAGAGATTGTTTATTAATTAGAAAGCTCTTCATATATATAAATGATATGTTGGCTGCAGAATGGTGCTCTCTGCAAGCCAGCGATCCATCTAGTTATATGTGTATATAGGAGCTAGCTAGCAGATCCATCTCACTCATGTTCAAACATTTTTTAATCTGCAAGTTGCTGGTGGCGGAACGAACATCTAGTTGACTTTGCTCACCTCCAGCTCCAGGTTCCCGAGCAAAGCCTTGTTTCATCACCTGATCCTGATCCTGGTATTAGGCGTGCCAGTCAGCCAGTGCCACTGCCATGTGCTAGCTGTTCAGCTCTGCAATTAGTTCTGCAAACGCTTGGTAACTTGTTATGCACTGAAGACATGGGTTGTTCTGCATAAGTTAAGATGCTTGGTAATAGAATTATTTAATTATTTACCTCTGGCTTGCCTATTGACGTATGAAGATTGGAATTGTTTGAAATGTCAATGATACAAATTGTAGATGGCAGTGACATCTTCAGTTTGAATGGCAGGCTATTTAACTGCATTTACTGAACAAATGGCGTCTTTGACAGTACCGACACCAAGAATCTCATTGATAGAGTGTGTTGTGCTGCTGCAATAAAACCACCTATGTGCATGACAAGTTGATGCCTTTTCCTTTGGGATTTATATGCAATAAAATTAATCCATATCAGTATACCCAAATAGTAGTTTGTACTGATCATTACTAAGCTTGTACTGATCATTCCTAGTTTGCTACTTGAATGACCCATCTTTTGAATATTTTTTTTTGCAGGATCCGATGGCATCTAGCTCGCAACCTTGGACGAGTCTACTGACACAGGATAATGATGCGGACCTGCAGTTGCTTGCCTCGTCGGATGTCACCCCAAACAGTGGCGGAAAAGGACCAGCCAAGCGTGGAACCAACTACACTCATGAGGAAGACATCCAGCTGTGCATCTCTTGGATGAATGTCAGTAGTGATCCAGTTGTAGGAAATGAACAACCCTCAAAATCTTATTACCAGAGGATTGCCGACGATTTTCACAAGAATAAGGAGTTCGAGTCAAACAGAAGTACCAAGTCACTGGAGATTCGGATTGCTGCAATAATAAAGGATTGTATGAAGTTCCAGAGTTGCTATGAAGAAATAGAGCGGCGGCATCCGAGTGGTGTCCCATACCAAGAGCATGTTATGGAAGCCCAAGCTAGGTACTCAAGAGCCTCAAAGGGAAAGACCTGCCAATTTCTTCACTGCTGGCTAAAAGTCCGACACTCAGAAAAGTTTGCAACAATCCGAATGAATGTTGGTGGCTCCAAGTCGGCCAAGTCAAGAGATATCAACCTCAACGTTCCGGCTGGAAGCGAACAAGCGAACGACGAAGGACAAGAGGTTGGCCAAGGAGAAGCGCAACCCAAGGCAGTCCGCCCTCCTGAAAGAAAGAAATCATAGGAGAAGAAGAGGGGTGAAGGAGACGACGAGTATATGGGTATGATGAAGAACTTTTTGGAGATCAAGACCCAGGAACACGCCATGAAGAAGGAAATGTGGGCCAATGAGAAGAGTAAAGAGATCGAGGACAACCGTAAGCTAGACCTAGAAGAGAGAAAGCTAGATATGGAACATCAACGCCTAAGGTGGGAACAAGAAAAACAAATAATGTTCTGTGATGTGACCCAGATGGACGAGCACCAGAGGGCTTATGTTAGAGTCAGGAGAGCAGAGCTGGCAAAGGCAGCCTTGGTCAATGCTAATGTAGGCGAGACCGCAAGTGGAGAGAGCTTTGTGTGATTAGTGCAGCATGTGTAGGAGAGACCTGAGTAACTTATTTATATGAGTAACTTATTTTAATTGCAGGATCTATATTTTGCAAAATTCTGTATATTGATCTGGATGATCTTGTTATGGGTCAACTTAATTGCAAAATTTCATGTTTATTACACAAGGTTACTGCAGTTCTGATGTTTGCAAATATTGGAATGGTGTGAATGTTGGCACTGTTTGTCTCTTGGATGATCTTGTTATGGGTAGGTGCTGTCAAAATTTTCAGGATCTGTATGTCTGTGATTTAAGCAGAAACTGAAAATCTGGATGACAGAATTTGCAGGATCTGTATGTCTGAAAATCTGGATGACAGAATTTGCAGGATCTGGATGATAGAATTTAGCTTCCTGAGGTAGTTCATGTGCAACTGTTGTTGCATTGACTCATGCTGTTCAGGCCTAAGGTCCCCAAAATTTTCTAGCTGAAAAATCATACATGGTGCAAATTTTCTGCTGTGTTGGAGAACAACACTGGTTATGACCTGATTGGTTTATTACAGTTTCAGGAATCCATGTTTTCTAATTTTCTTTTTTTGTGTGTGTGTACATGATTAGTTTCCTTATGCTAAAAAGTAATGTTAAAATGGATACATGATTGTTCTTTTGTTTTAACAGTATCTGGAGACTAGAGCTCTGCAACAAGAGTTCAACAAATCAAATGTTCACAGAAAGGCAAAATAAAGGAGAAAAGCAAGAGTTTCTTTCAGCTATGATGTGGGCATGCTTCACCTTTCACAGTTTTCTCACAGCCTCCACCAGGTATCAGATCCTTTCTCCTGTAGGTGAAATGTATAGCACCATGTATGTTTTACTTTCAATTGTGCTGATAGCATGTATGTCTCATTCAGAGATAAACAATTACACTTGTATTTCTCTGCAGAGTTGGCCATAACTTTGACAAGCATATGCATAAAAATAAATGTTGAACACAGTATTGATATTGATAAAAGTTGAACACAGTATTGAAATCACACTTTATAATACATAATCACACAAACTGAAAAATAAGTCTCACAAACTGAAAAATACATCATGCAGCACTATGAAGTGCCCATAAGTGCTCTACAAGGTCATCACGAAGTCGCTCATGTAACGACTTATCCTCAATTTCGTCATGTATCTTCAAGAATTCCTCGATCAAAATAGGATCACGATGTTCATAGTCTTTTGGTTCCAATACAGGAATGTCTTGGTGGTAATTGAAATCATCTTCCTCATCTCGCTCATCCTCAATTATCATATTGTGCAACACCACACAAGCCTGCATTATATACCACAATTGTTCCTTGCTCCAGAATCTTGCGGGGCCCCTCACAATTGCAAAGCGAGCCTGTAGTACCCCAAACGCTCTTTCGACATCTTTTCTTGCTGCTTCTTGAGCCTTTGTGAAGTGGAGTTTCTTGTTGCCCTGTGGGTTTTGAAATGCTTTCACAAACGTTGCCCAGGCTGGGTATATACCGTCGGCAAGATAGTACCCCATGGTGTACTTGTTCCCATTAACCATGTACTCCACCTGTGGTGCCGTCCCAGAAGTCAGGCTGTCAAAGAGAGGAGATCGGCGCAAGACATTGATATCATTCAAAGAACCAGGGAGACCAAAGAAGGCATGCCAAATCCACAGATCATGAGATGCAACAGCCTCAAGGATCATGGTAGGCCCATCTTTATGCCCTGTGTAGGCACCTCTCCATCCTGTCGGGCACTTATCCCATTTCCAATGCATGCAATCGACGGATCCCCACATTCCCGGGAACCCTCTTGCGCTATTGATGGCCATCAACCTCTCTATGTCCTGGGCATTGGGGGCCCTCAGGTACTCTTCTCCAAAGATGTTGACGACAGCTTCTACAAAATGCACGAGGCACTCAATGATGGTACTCTCTCCCAATCGGACATAATCGTCCAACAAATCTGCCGGACTACCGTATGCAAGCATCCGAACTGCAGCAACAACCTTCTGGATGGGAGACGCACCAAGAACTCCAATGGCATTGGGCTTTTGACGGAAGTAATCATCGTGAGCTTCCACTGCAGCAACGATACGCAAAAACAGATACTTGGACATCCGGAACCTTCTTCTGAAATCCTTCTCAGGATACACACACTGGTCGGCAAAGTAGTCCTGGTAGATGCGATCGTGACCTCCTGCTATGTCTCTTGGCAAGTTGTGGCGACCCGGCAACGACCCACCATGCTTCTTGCGCTTGCTCCTCCTCGAACCCTCACGAAGACCTTCGATGAACAAGAGGTCATCAACATCGGAATCATCCTCTTTATTCCACCAACGGGTATTTCCATTTCCAGAACTTGACATCTGCCAAAGAAAAAAAAACAATCTGAGTTTAGATTGGTGTCAGACCAACCACATATATGATGACGAGAAATCAATCAGTTTATGCATGCATTATTCAGATGAAACTGTGTAAAGGCATTTTCAGAGGGAAAGTATATATATTGCATCATCATCCAAAGAGTTACTTGCATGCACCTATATATAGTGACAAGAATCCAAAGCTCATCCCCAATTATATTGTAATCTCTTACTGTATTTGTTTATGTTTCGGTGGACCAGCTATAGCTCGATCACCGGGGATCATGCACGCGAATGAGATCCTCTGCAGTCGTTTCGGGCGTGAACTCGTCACCGACACGTGAACCCCACAGGTGCCTTGGCCCACGCGCAGTGACGGAGTCAGAGTGAAGTCGACTGCAGAGGAACCTGCCCCCATGCACGGGGTTCATTCGAATTTCACTAAAAATCAGCTCAAACAAATCAAGGGGCAGTTTTCGCTTCACTGAAAATATTCAAGTGTCCTGATACATACAACAAGCACACATGGTGGCGGCATATGCTGTTTTCGATGGGGGGCACGCATCAGATTCAATAGTATATATGGGATTGATCCATTTATATATAAATAAACGGTACAGGGATACACAACAAATTAAATCCACTGTGTCATCAACAACTGTGCAAAGCAGCTGCAGAGATGGAGGATTCAGGTTCATGCATGGATGTGCCAATGACTCCGATCAAAGATGACGTACAGTACTGATAATTCGATGTCCCCTCCTAACATATATGAGCAGCAGCTAGCCACTGATGGTCAGATCGATTAATTTGGAGATTATTAACAATTGCGATGCTTGGAGCTTTCCGTCTAGAAAGAAATCCCCAGCGCTAGAAATTTTGCTGCTGTCAGGTGAGCATTTGCTTTGCTTTTTTTTGGCTTGACCATCAGATGAGATCTGATGTGCGCGTGCAGAGACGAATCTCTCATGCAAAAGCCATCTCGACTGAAATCATACAAGGACTGAAAGTGAAAGCATCAAGTAATCAAGAGTGACAGGACATCAACTCTGGTGGAAAACAAGGAACCTGCTTTTAGGAAGCTAGCTAGCTCGCCAGTCCGGGGGCACCGGTGCCTGTGCGACGACGGCGGCGGCGTCGACTCGGCCTGGGCGGGCGCAGAGCGAAGACGGTGGGCGGTGGCGAGCACAGGGGAGGAGGATGTGCGCCAAGGCGCGCAGGGGCAGGGCGGCGGTGGCGACGGCGGCCCTGCTCGCGGCGGCGCCAGGGGGGCCTGCCCGAGCTCGCCTGCCCTGGATGCGGCGGCCTGGCCTCCGGCGGCCCTGCTCGCGGCGGCGCCAGGGGGGGCCTGCCCGAGCTCGCCTGCGCTGGGTGCGGCGGCCTGGGCTCCGGCGGCCCTGCTCGCGGCGGCGGCGGGGGTTCGCGGCGTCGGGGGCACGCGGTTTGTCCCGCTGACACGCGGGACCCACAGGAAATAGAGGTCCTGGTTTATTTCCCTGCTGGAGTTGATATGCAATGTTGGGCCCCTATTTTTTGGAGTTGGATATGCAAATGGGATTTGAAGGCCTCAATTTGAAGTGTATGGCTGGAAATGCTCTAACCTTCGGCACGTAAAAAGATGCAAACTTGTGTTTCGGTCTTGAATGTACTATTTCGGGGTACCAAAATTGTGAAGTATCCATTCTACTCCATTGGAACCAAAATGACGTTCGGGAGTGTTTCAGAAAATTTCGCTAACCTTCGGCACGTAAAAAGATGCAAACTTGTGTTTCTGGCCTGAATGCACTATTTCGGGGTACCAAAGTTGTGAATCATCTATTCTACTCCGTTGGAACCAAAATGATGTTTGGGAGTGTTTCAAAGCAGTTCGCTAACCTTCGGCACGTAAAAATATGCAAACTTGGGTTTCGGTCCTGAATGCACTATTTCGGGATACCAAAGTTGCGCAGCATCCATTCTACTCCATTGGAACCAAAATGCTGTATGGGAGTGTTTCAGAGCAGTTCGCTAACCTTCTGCACGTAAAAAGATGCAAACTTGTGTTTCGGTTCCTAATGCACTATTTCGGTGTACCAAAGGTTTGATGCATCCATTCTACTCCATTGGAACCAAAATGATGTTTAGGAGTGTTTCAGAAAGTTTCACTAACCTTCGGCATGAAAAAGATGCAAACTTGTGTTTCGGTCCTGAATGCACTATTTCGGGGTACCAAAGTTGTGAAGCGTCCATTCTACTGCATTGGAATCAAAATGATGTTTGGGAGTGTTTCAGAGCATTTCTCTAACCTCTGGCACGTAAAAATATGCAACTTGTGTTTCTGTCCTTAATGCAGTATTTCGGGGTACCATAGTTGTGCAGCATCCATTCTACTCCTTTGGACCCACAATTATGTTTGGGAGTGTTTCAAAGCATTTTGCTAACCTTCAACACGTAAAAGATAAATACTTGTGTTTCGGGCCTGAATGTACAATTTTGGGGTACCAAACTTGCCAAGCATCTATTCTACTCCATTGGAACCAAAATAATGTTTGGGAGTGTTTCAGCGCATTTCGCCAACCTTTGGCACGTAAAAAGATGCAAACTTGTGTTTCGGTCCTGAATGTACTATTTCGGGGTACCAAAGTTGTGAAGCATCCATTCTACTCCATTAGAACCAAAATGACGTTTCGGAGTGTTTTAGAAAATTTCGCTAACCTTCGGCACGTAAAAAGATGCGAACTTGTGTTTCGGTCCTGAATGCACTATTTCGGGGTACCAAAGATGTGAAGCATCCATTCTACTCCATTGGAATCAAAATGATGTTTGGGAGTGTTTCAGAGCATTTCTCTAACCTCTGGCACGTAAAAATATGCAAACTTGTGTTTCTGTCCTGAATGCAGTATTTCGGGGTACCAAAGTTGCGCAACATCCATTATACTCCTTTGGACCCAAAATTATGATTGGGAGTGTTTCAAAGCATTGTGCTAACCTTCAACACGTAAAAAGATAAAAACTTGTGTTTCAGGTCTGAATGTACTATTTTGGGGTACCAAACTTGCCAAGCATCTATTCTACTCCATTGGAACCAAAATAATGTTTGGGAGTGTTTCAGAGCATTTCGCTAACCTTCGGCATGTAAAAAGATGCAAACTTGTGTTTCAGTCTTGAACGTACTATTTTTGGGTACCAAAGTTGTGAAGTATCCATTCTACTCCATTGGAACCAAAATGACCTTCGGGAGTGTTTCAGAAAATTTCGCTAACCTTCGGCACGTAAAAAGATGCAAACTTGTGTTTCTGGCCTGAATGCACTATTTCGGGGTACCAAAGTTGTGAATCATCTATTCTCCTCCGTTGGAACCAAAATGATGTTTGGGAGTGTTTCAAAGCAGTTCGCTAACCTTCGGCACGTAAAAATATGCAAACTTGGGTTTCGGTCCTGAATGCACTATTTCGGGGTACCAAAGTTGCGCAGCATCCATTCTACTCCATTGGAACCAAAATGCTGTCTGGGAGTGTTTCAGAGCAGTTCGCTAACCTTCTGCACGTAAAAAGATGCAAACTTGTGTTTCGGTTCCTAATGCACTATTTCGTTGTACCAAACGTTTGATGCATCCATTCTACTCCATTGGAACCAAAATGATGTTTAGGAGTGTTTCAGAAAGTTTCATAACCTTCGGCACGAAAAAGATGCAAACTTGTGTTTCGGTCCTGAATGCACTATTTCGGGGTATCAAAGTTGTGAAGCGTCCATTCTACTGCATTGGAATCAAAATGATGTTTGGGAGTGTTTCAGAGCATTTCTCTAACCTCTGGCACGTAAAAAGATGCAAATTTGTGTTTCTGTCCTGAATGCAGTATTTCGGGGTACCAAAGTTGCGCAGCATCCATTCTACTCCTTTGGACCCAAAATGGTGTTTGGGAGTGTTTCAAAGCATTTTGCTAACCTTCAGCACGCAAAAAGATGAAAACTTGTGTTTCAGGCCTGAATGTACTATTTCGGGGTACCAAACTTGCCAAGCATCTAATCTACTCCATTGCAACCAAAATAATGTTTGGGAGTGTTTCAGAGCATTTCGCTAACCTTCAGCATGTAAAAAGATGCAAACTTGTGTTTCTGTCCTGAATGCACTATTTCGGGGTACCAAAGTTGTGAAGCATCCATTCTACTCCATTGGAACCAAAATGATGTTTGGGAGTGTTTCAGAGCATTTCGCTAACCTTCGGCACGTAAAAAGATGCAAACTTGTGTTTCGGTCCTGAATGCACTTTTTCGGGGTACCAAAGTTGTGAAGCATCCATTCTACTCCATTAGAACCAAAATGATGTTTGGGAGTGTTTCAGAGCATTTCTCTAACCTCTGGCACGTAAAAATATGCAACTTGTGTTTCTGTCCTGAATGCAGTATTTCGGGGTACCAAAGTTGTGCAGCATCCATTCTACTCCTTTGGACCCACAATTATGTTTGGGAGTGTTTCAAAGCATTTTGCTAACCTTCAACACGTAAAAAGATAAAAACTTGTGTTTCGGGCCTGAATGTACAATTTTGGGGTACCAAACTTGCCAAGCATCTATTCTACTCCATTGGAACCAAAATAATGTTTGGGAGTGTTTCAACGCATTTCGCCAACCTTCGGCACGTAAAAAGATGCAAACTTGTGTTTCGGTCCTGAATGTACTATTTCGGGGTACCAAAGTTGTGAAGCATCCATTGTACTCCATTGGAACCAAAATGACGTTTCAGAGTGTTTCAGAAAATTTCGCTAACCTTCGGCACGTAAAAAGATGCAAACTTGTGTTTCGGTCCTGAATGCACTATTTCGGGGTACCAAAGTTGTGAAGCATCCATTCTACTCCATTGGAATCAAAATGATGTTTGGGAGTGTTTCAGAGCATTTCTCTAACCTCTCGCACGTAAAAATATGCAAACTTGTGTTTCTGTCCTGAATGCAGTATTTCGGGGTACCAAAGTTGCGCAAATCCATTCTACTCCTTTGGACCCAAAATTATGATTGGGAGTGTTTCAAAGCATTGTGCTAACCTTCAACACGTAAAAAGATAAAAACTTGTGTTTCAGGTCTGAATGTACTATTTTGGGGTACCAAACTTGCCAAGCATCTATTCTACTCCATTGGAACCAAAATAATGTTTGGGAGTGTTTCAGAGCATTTCGCTAACCTTCGGCACGTAAAAAGATGCAAACTTGTGTTTCGGTCTTGAATGTACTATTTCGGGGTACCAAAGTTGTGAAATATCCATTCTACTCCATTGGAACCAAAATGACGTTCGAGAGTGTTTCAGAATATTTCGCTAACCTTCGGCACGTAAAAAGATGCAAACTTGTGTTTCTGGCCTGAATGCACTATTTCGGGGTACCAAAGTTGTGAATCATCTATTCTACTCCGTTGGAACCAAAATGATGTTTGGGAGTGTTTCAAAGCAATTCGCTAACCTTCGGCACGTAAAATTATGCAAACTTGGGTTTCGGTCCAGAATGCACTATTTCGGGGTACCAAAGTTGCGCAGCATCCATTCTACTCCATTGGAACCAAAATGCTGTTTGGGAGTGTTTCAGAGCAGTTCGCTAACCTTCTGCACGTAAAAAGATGCAAACTTGTGTTTCGGTTCCTAATGCACTATTTCGGTGTATCAAAGATTTGATGCATCCATTCTACTCCATTGGAACCAAAATGATGTTTAGGAGTGTTTCAGAAAGTTTCACTAACCTTCGGCACGAAAAAGATGCAAACTTGTGTTTCGGTCCTGAATGCACTATTTCGGGGTACCAAAGTTGTGAAGCGTCCATTCTACTGCATTGGAATCAAAATGATGTTTGGGAGTGTTTCAGAGCATTTCTCTAACCTCTGGCATGTAAAAAGATGCAAATTTGTGTTTCTGTCTTGAATGCAGTATTTCGGGGTACCAATGTTGCGCAGCATCCATTCTACTCCTTTGGACCCAAAATGGTGTTTGGGAGTGTTTCAAAGCATTTTTCTAACCTTCAGCACGCAAAAAGATGAAAACTTATGTTTCGGGCCTGAATGTACTATTTCGGGGTACCAAACTTGCCAAGCATCTAATCGACTCCATTGCAACCAAAATAATGTTTGGGAGTGTTTCAGAACATTTCGCTAACCTTCAGCATGTAAAAAGATGCAAACTTGTGTTTCAGTCCTGAATGCACTATTTCGGGGTACCAAAGTTGTGAAGCATCCATTCTACTCCATTGGAACCAAAATGATGTTTGAGAGTGTTTCAGAGCATTTCGCTAACCTTCGGCACGTAAAAAGATGCAAACTTGTGTTTCGGTCCTGAATGCACTTTTTCGGGGTACCAAAGTTGTGTAGCATCCATTCTACTCCATTAGAACCAAAATGATGTTTGGGAGTGTTTCAGAGCATTTCTCTAACCTCTGGCACGTAAAAATATGCAACTTGTGTTTCTGTCCTGAAAGCAGTATTTCGGGGTACCAAAGTTGCGCAACATCCATTCTACTCCTTTGGCCCCAAAATTATGATTGGGAGTGTTTCAAAGCATTGTGCTAACCTTCAACACGTAAAAAGATAAAAACTTGTGTTTCAGGTCTGAATGTACTATTTTGGGGTACCAAACTTGCCAAGCATCTATTCTACTCCATTGGAACCAAAATAATGTTTAGGAGTGTTTCAGAGCATTTCGCTAACCTTCGGCACGTAAAAAGATGCAAACTTGTGTTTCGGTCTTGAATGTACTATTTCGGGGTACCAAAGTTGTGAAATATCCATTCTACTCCATTGGAACCAAAATGACGTTCGGGAGTGTTTCAGAAAATTTCGCTAACCTTCGGCACGTAAAAAGATGCAAACTTGTGTTTCTGGCCTGAATGCACTACTTCGGGGTACCAAAGTTGTGAATCATCTATTCTACTCCGTTGGAACCAAAATGATGTTTGGGAGTGTTTCAAAGCAATTCGCTAACCTTCGGCACGTAAAAATATGCAAACTTGGGTTTCGGTCCTGAATGCACTATTTCGGGGTACCAAAGTTGCGCAGCATCCATTCTACTCCATTGGAACCAAAATGCTGTTTGGGAGTGTTTCAGAGCAGTTCGCTAACCTTCTGCACGTAAAAAGATGCAAACTTGTGTTTCGGTTCCTAATGCACTATTTCGGTGTACCAAAGGTTTGATGCATCCATACTACTCCATTGTAACCAAAATGATGTTTAGGAGTGTTTCAGAAAGTTTCACTAACCTTCGGCACGAAAAAGATGCAAACTTGTGTTTCGGTCCTGAATGCACTATTTCGGGGTACCAAAATTGTGAAGCGTCCATTCTACTGCATTGGAATCAAAATGATGTTTGGGAGTGTTTCAGAGCATTTCTCTAACCTCTGGCATGTAAAAAGATGCAAATTTGTGTTTTTGTCCTGAATGCAGTATTTCGGGGTACCAATGTTGCGCAGCATCCATTCTACTCCTTTGGACCCAAAATGGTGTTTGGGAGTGTTTCAAAGCATTTTGCTAACCTTCAGCACGCAAAAAGATGAAAACTTGTGTTTCGGGCCTGAATGTACTATTTCGGGGTACCAAACTTGCCAAGCATCTAATCTACTCCATTGCAACCAAAATAATGTTTGGGAGTGTTTCAGAGCATTTCGCTAACCTTCAGCATGTAAAAAGATGCAAACTTGTGTTTCAGTCCTGAATGCACTATTTCGGGGTACCAAAGTTGTGAAGCATCCATTCTACTCCATTGGAACCAAAATGATGTTTGGGAGTGTTTCAGAGCAATTCGCTAACCTTCGGCACGTAAAAAGATGCAAACTTGTGTTTCGGTCCTGAATGCACTTTTTCGGGGTACCAAAGTTGTGAAGCATCCATTCTACTCCATTTGAACCAAAATGATGTTTGGGAGTGTTTCACAGCATTTCTCTAACCTCAGGCACGTAAAAATATGCAACTTGTGTTTCTGTCCTGAATGCAGTATTTCGGGGTACCAAAGTTGTGCAGCATCCATTCTACTCCTTTGGACCCACAATTATGTTTGGGAGTGTTTCAAAACATTTTGCTAACCTTCAACACGTAAAAAGATAAAAACTTGTGTTTCGGGCCTGAATGTACAATTTTGGGGTACCAAACTTGCCAAGCATCTATTCTACTCCATTGGAACCAAAATAATGTTTGGGAGTGTTTCAGCGCATTTCGCCAACCTTCGGCACGTAAAAAGATGCAAACTTGTGTTTCGGTCCTGAATGTACTATTTCGGGGTACCAAACTTGTGAAGCATCCATTCTACTCCATTGGAACCAAAATGACGTTTCGGAGTGTTTCAGAAAATTTCGCTAACCTTCGGCACGTAAAAAGATGCAAACTTGTGTTTCGGTCCTGAATGCACTATTTCGGGGTACCAAAGTTGTGAAGCATCCATTCTACTCCATTGGAATCAAAATGATGTTTGGGAGTGTTTCAGAACATTTCTCTAACTTCTGGCACGTAAAAATATGCAAACTTGTGTTTCTGTCCTGAATGCAGTATTTCGGGGTACCAAAGTTGCGCAACATCCATTCTACTCCTTTGGACCCAAAATTATGATTGGGAGTGTTTCAAAGCATTGTGCTAACCTTCAACACGTAAAAAGATAAAAACTTGTGTTTCAGGTCTGAATGTACTATTTTGGGGTACCAAACTTGCCAAGCATCTATTCTACTCCATTGGAACCAAAATAATGTTTGGGAGTGTTTCAGAGCATTTCGCTAACCTTCGGCACGTAAAAAGAAGCAAACTTGTGTTTCGGTCTTGAATGTACTATTTCGGGGTACCAAAGTTGTGCAGTATCCATTCTACTCCATTGGAACCAAAATGATGTTCGGGAGTGTTTCAGAAAATTTCGCTAACCTTCGGCACGTAAAAAGATGCAAACTTGTGTTTCTGGCCTGAATGCACTATTTCGGGGTACCAAAGTTGTGAAGCATCTATTCTACTCCGTTGGAACCAAAATGATGTTTGGGAGTGTTTCAAAGCAGTTCGCTAACCTTCGGCACGTAAAAATATGCAAACTTGGGTTTCGGTCCTGAATGCACTATTTCGGGGTACCAAAGTTGCGCAGCATCCATTCTACTCCATTGGAACCAAATTGCTGTTTGGGAGTGTTTCAGAACATTTCGCTAACCTTCTGCACGTAAAAAGATGCAAACTTGTGTTTCGGTTCCTAATGCACTATTTCGGTGTACCAAAGGTTTGATGCATCCATTCTACTCCATTGGAACCAAAATGATGTTTGGGAGTGTTTCAGAAAGTTTCACTAACCTTCGGCACGTAAAAAGATGCCAACTTGTGTTTCGGTCCTGAATGCACTATTTCGGGGTACCAAAGTTGTGAAGCATCTATTCTACTCCATTCGAACCAAAATGATGTTTGGAGTGTTGTGACAACCCGCCCAGGAAAATACCGTACTATCGCCTAAGACCGATCCACTTTGGTCATTAAGCAATAATAAAGTATCATCCTGTCGTTAGTTGCCGGGTTAACGTCCGGTAAATCACTTGAAAAGCACAAGGATCGAATATATGCATTAAAACTCACTCGAAGGCGAGTCCAGAGATACAACAGCATTAATATCCAAATTCGTACCCCGAAGGGTATAATTATTACAAACCATAGTTTTTGCCATGACGAAATAGTTCAGAGTTTTCGAAAGCAGCGGAAATGAACTAACGGAAGCGAAGACACCACGGGAAGCCATCCATGATGCTTTCAGTAGTCGTCCTCCACCCACTCCAGCTCCCAGCCGGGCGGGATCTCTCCGGGCCACACATCACTGAAGGCATTACCTGGATCAACATATTATAGCAAGGCTGAGTATACTAATACTCAGCAAGTCTTACCCGTCGGTGATATCTACTTAACCAATTCTAGACCATGAAAGGCTTTTTGGCTACTGGGTTGCCTTTGCTAAAAAGTAACAAAGAGTAGGTCCTTACTTTCAAGGTTTTAGCACAAGTTCTAGTAGGTTTAATCTTTACTACATTAGCCAACTAGTACAAACAAAGTTGTACAAATCAATTAATCAAACATCATGTTCATCAACTTCCATCATTAGGGATCTCATGACTAGTGGAGTAAGTAGTCTCAGATAACGGTGAGAGGCCGACAATCGATTGATTTAAACCTTACAAGGTAGACCCAAACACACGGTAGGCTGCCCACCAAGGGACAACTTTCCCAGGCCGTCCCCATAAATCCTCGGGTCGGGATCGAATCTTACAGTCTTTGGTGCAGGCTATCCGGCATACCCCGCGAGATACCCGGAGTCACCATACACCACTGGTGGCGAGCCGTGAGAGCGAATCCCAAGAGTAGTAACGGTAGGATCCCTCGCCGCCTCATTAAGGTACTAGGCTTACCGGTCCCATACCCGACATGTGCTTAGTACGTTCAAAAACTTAACCCACATAACCACTGGACCGGAGCCCAGATCCCATGCTCTTACCACGTGAGCAATCCATTTAAGGATACATTGTGATTCCTATCTAGGAACCTATTCTCGCGAGTGAGGTCATCACCCGACTTGTAACGGTCCTATAGCTTAGCAGCTATCGACCTATCATTCTAGTAGGGACCAAAGGTACCTATGGATCATGCATCTAGGGTTTCATTCAACTCCTGAACGTAAATGCACAATCATTCATAGATAATTGAATAAAGAACTTTAAAACTAGGTTAGATGCACCGGAGCTTGCCTTCGTCAGCTAGGTTAGCCTGGGCACCCTCGGTGTCGAGTACTTCCACGTACTGCAGCGAAGCTTCCGCTCCTCCTTCCTCGGTTTCCGGGACAAGGGAGTAATCTCTGTCCGGAAGATCTACACGGAATGCAATGCAAGTTCAGGTGATGTGATAGTTTGTTGTCTTATCCAACTCTGGGTTGGTCATATTCACCTTAACAAGCATCTATCTAAGGTTTCTCTTTTAGGAAGGTTATTAGTTGTACATGGGTTATGCTTTTATTGCACATTTGAATAAAGGTTTTTATTATACTTGTCATTTCATGTGAAGGCTTTAATCCTTTTACTTTCACAAGCAAGGGTGTAAATAATATTTTTATTTATGAATTACTTTCTGATCAGCAATGATAATTAATTATCTTTTAATTATATTAGGAATTACTTTCAAAAAGGAAAAAGAATTAAATAGGGGTTTTTCTTTATTTAACTTCCCTTTAATATTAAAAGGGCTTTTAAGCTCTTTATTAAGCAATTAAATTACCAAAAATTAAAGGAGTGTTTCTTAAGCATGCTAGCACCTATCCTGGTCCATTGGACCCACATGCAAGTGTTGGATGCTAGGAAATTAAATATTATGAAAATTAGCAAAGGGCTAGCTAGTGCTTCAAATTAAATGCATCCAAAAATAAATAAGCATCAAATTGATCCAAACTTTCTTATGCATGCCCTCTGGTCCTAAACAAGCCTAAAGAACCAGCATATACATCTAGGAACCTTACTGATCTGGGTTTATTACTTTTCAAAGGAAAACATGCATAATTCAAGAATAATTAATTCTGTTAATCCAAAAATCATGATTAATTCACAAGATGTGCATTTTGACATTACAAGACAGTGTGAACAAGTTGAGCTCAAGAACATAAATATATCTAACAAGAAAAATCAATTAGGCAGTTTCTGCAAGAATGGAAAAGAATTTATTTAGCAAGATCTACTGCATAACTTTGTGCAATTTTTGGCACAGCACCTAGTCATGACCTCACACACAACATATCCAAAATTGGGATATAGAGGAGTTATGGATTTCAAGTTATGACAGATCTAAGTTTTTCACTTTGGCATTTTTCATGCTAAAACTATTGAGAATCCAGCCATGTGCAAATAACAAAAGAGACGGGATTTATCTTCCTGAACCCTACAAAATTGGTTTGGGATTTTTCTGATTTTTCTACGAATTTCTAGGTATTTTACAACACACTGGACTGATCTGCAAGAAAACCTAGATAACTTCTATTGCAAACCAGCCCCTAATTCACACAACAGCCCCTGGAATTTACAACCGTGCCCTCGCGGCGGCGGGAGAGCTCGCCGGCGGCGATGTGGGGCCGGGCCAGGGCAACATGTGGCACGGGGGTGCAATTAGCCTCACCCCTGGTCGATTGGCGGCGGTGGCGGGGTCGGGGCGAGCTCCGGCGAGGGCGCGCGGCGGCGGCCGGCGGCGGCACCCACGGCGGGCTGCGATTCCGGCGGTGTGAGGGCAATGCGGTGCAACGGTTAGTGGCGCAAGCTTCTGTGGCTACTATGGAGCAAGCTAGCGGGGTTGGTCGCACCGGAGGAAGGGCGGGGAGGGGTGTTCACCGTCGGCCGGCAATGGCGGACGGGGGAGAGGGCAGCGGCGCGCGGGGAAGGGGAAGGACGGGGTTTAAATAGGCGTCGACCCCCCTGTGACATCGTGGTGACGTGCGAGATGCTCGCCGTAGCACGGCGGCTCGGGGCTCGCGCGTACGGCGGCGGCATCGCCGACGGACCGCCGGTCCGCGGCGTGCGCGCGCGTACGGCGGCGCTGGCCTCGGGGCTCCTCGGGACGGGGCGTGTCGGGGCGCGGGGCCTCGGGACGGCGCGTGCCTCGGCCGGTGTGGGCCTCGGGCGGCGCGGGCGTGGACGCCGGGGCACGGCCGGCGGCGGGCGGCGACGGCGGCGCGCGGGTGCGCACGACGTCGCGCGTGGCGGCGCTCTGAGTTCAAACGTGTTGCTGGTGCCCTGTTCAAACCGATTTTTCTCTAAAATTTTGAATAGAACTGGACCAAGTGATGAATACCAAAGTTGTAGATCTAGCTACCAACAACAATTTCTACAAAAGCCATATAGGGTTTTTCTGCCCAGATCAAAAGTTATTTGAATGCCAACTTTGAATGTCAGCAGGGTTTTGCAAACAGTGATTTCTGGCTTGCAATTGATTTTTCAAGTTTTTCCCCTCAAAATTGGAAATGCCAATCTACATGAAAGTTGTGTCCCTCATCAAGATCTACAACTTTCATAAAGGTAGAATTTTAAGTGTTTAGGTGGATTTTGGAGAACGCGGCAAAAGTTCCGGCAGACACCTGTGGACACTAGAGTGGCAAGCGGTTTGACCATCCTTTGACCATGGGTTGGCCCCACAAGTGTGTTTACTAGCCAATTAGGGTCACTAGGGTGGGTTAGTGAGTTTTTCGAGGTGAGGGCCCAGGTTGACCTAGGTTTGACCACGGTTGACTATTTGACCGGCTATTAAGGTTAATTAAAAACCTGGGGCGTCACAGCCTACCCCCCTTAAACGGAATCTCGTCCCGAGATTCGACTTGACAACGAAGAGATGGGGAGAAGGACTCACGGTTTCGAGATTGTAGGAAGCCCGGATACTTAGTATTAAGATAGTCCTCCGTCTCCCACGTTGCTTCTTCCTCCGTGTGATGGCTCCATTGGATCTTGTACATTCGCACGGTCTGCCTTCGGGTCTTTCGCTCTTTTTGGTCTAGTACTTTCAATGGGTGCTCGACGAGCGAGAAATCCGGCTCAATCCAAGCATTAGCTTCCGTGATGATTTCATTCTCCGGCACAGGCATTCCCTTCTTCAACTGAGTTACATGGAACACATTGTGAACTGCGGAAAACCGTTCTGGCAATTGGATACGGTAAGCCATGGGTCCACACACTTCCATAACTTCATATGGTCCAATGTAACGCGGGGCTAACTTTCCCTTGACTCCGAACCTTTGCACACCCTTGGTGGGGGATACCTTCAAATATACATAATCTCCCACTTCAAAGTGTCGAGGTGCGGTTCCCTTGTCATGGTAACTCTTTTGCCTCATCTGTGCCATCTTCAAATTCTCTCTTATCACTTGCACCCTTTCTTCGGCCTCTTTAACTAATTCCGGTCCAAAGAGTGTTCTCTCTCCGGCCTCTGACCAATTCAGCGGAGTGCGGCATCTACGTCCGTATAGAGCATCGAACGGTGCCATTTTCAAACTGGCTTGATAGCTGTTATTATAAGAGAACTCTGCCAAGGACAAACACTTGTCCCAACTCTTGTCAAAGTGCAAGATGCTTGCTCTCAACATGTCCTCTAAAATCTGATTTATCCTCTCCGTCTGACCATCGGTCTGCGGATGGTAACTGGAACTGCGGATCAGCTGGGTTCCCAAACACTCATGCAATTGTTCCCAAAAAACGAGCTACAAATTGAGTCCCTCTATCAGAGATTATAGTCTTTGGGATTCCATGCAGACGAACTATGTGATCCATGTACAACTCTGCATATTGCTGTACGGAGTAAGTGGTGTGCACGGCAATGAAGTGAGCGGTCTTGGTGAGTCTATCCACAATTACCCAAATAGAGTCTTTCTTTCTAGCTGTTAGGGGTAAACCCACAATGAAATCCATACTAATATCGTCCCACTTCCACATAGGTATTGACAGGGGTTGGAGTACTCCTGCCGATTTCAAATGACTTGCTTTCATCCGGTGGCAAGTATCGCACTCGGCTACATACTTGGCTACATCCACCTTCATATTGGACCACCAAAAGCTCTGTTTCAGATCTTGGTACATCTTGGTACTACCGGGATGAATAGAGAATTTGGACCGGTGAGCTTCATCTAGGATGATTTTCTTAACTTCTGGGTCAATGGGGACCACTAGGCGTTTCCCAAACCAGACCACACCCTGGTGATCCTTCTGGAAACAAGTGTACTTGGGGTCTCCCTCTACTAGTTTCTGTTTGATGGTTTGGATATCTGCATCATTGCGCTGGGCCGTGACAATTCTGTCATAAAGATTGGACTCGGCCGTTAAGGCATAAAGAATTCCCTGCGGTACCACTTCTAAGTTGAGCCTTCTCATCTTTTCACACAATGGTTCACTGACTGGCTCCAACTCTAGGTGGTTGCAATGGTCCTTGCGGCTAAGAGCATCCGCAACAACATTTGCTTTGCCGGGATGATAGTGCACTTCTAGATCATAATCCTTAATCAATTCAAGCCATCTTTGCTGTCTCATGTTCAATTCAGATTGGGTGAAGATGTATTTGAGACTCTTGTGATCGGTGAAGATATTGCAACGATTTCCCATTAGATAATGTCTCCATATCTTGAGGGCATGGACAACAGCAGCTAACTCAAGATCATGGGTAGGATAATTGAGCTCATGGGGTCGAAGGGCTCGTGAAGCATAGGCAATGACTCGGCCTTCTTGCATAAGGACACAACCGAGGCCCGTGCCTGATGCGTCACAGAAGACTTCAAACGGTTTGGAATTATCGGGTTGAGCTAGCACTGGGGCTGAAGTTAGATGTTGCCTGAGGGTGTGGAAAGCTTTCTCACATGCTTCGCTCCACACGAATTTCACTCCTTTCTTGAGTAGTTCGGTCATGGGTTTTGCGATTCTGGAAAAGTCAGGAATGAAGCGACGGTAGTATCCCGCCAATCCTAGGAAACTGTGGATTTGATGTACGGACTTGGGTGGTTTCCAATCCATCACCTCTTGAACTTTGCTAGGATCTACGGAGATACCATCTTGGGAAATGGTGTGTCCTAAGAATTTCACACTTTTCAACCAGAATTCGCATTTGGAGAACTTAGCATACAGCTTATGATCTCGCAAACGCTGAAGGACAACTCGGAGATGTTTGGCGTGCTCTTTCTCGCTTTTGGAATAGATGAGGATATCATCGATGAAGACCACGACAAATTTATCGAGCTCCGTCATGAACACGGAGTTCATGAGGTACATGAAGTAGGCGGGGGCATTAGTGAGTCCGAAAGACATGACCAAGAACTCGTAAAGGCCATAACGAGTGGAAAAAGCGGTTTTAGGAATATCGCAAGGTCGAATCTTGATTTGGTGGTAGCCAGAACGAAGGTCGATCTTAGAGAAGACTTTGGCACCAGCCAATTGATCAAAAAGAACATCGATTCGAGGAAGCGGGTATTTGTTTTTGATGGTGACTGCATTGAGCGGTCGATAATCTACGCACATTCTCAAGCTACCATCTTTCTTCTTAACAAAGAGGGCAGGACAACCCCAAGGAGAAGAGCTTGGGTGAATATACCCTTTATCTAACAATTCTTGGAGTTGTGTTTTTAGCTCGGCTAACTCTTTGGGTGGCATGCGATAAGGTCTTTTGGAAATGGGTGCGGTACCGGGCTGGAGTTCGATCACAAACTCGACCTCTCTGTCTGGTGGCATACCAGGCAACTCATCAGGAAAGACATCCGGGTACTCGCATACTACTGGAATTTCATCAAGAGGGGAGATAATGGTCACATAGGCACAAGCGTCGGTACCGTCCCTGAAAGGTAGGTACAAGGTAGTGTGCCTGACCGTAGGAGAATTGATCTCTACGACCCTATCCGATATATCTAGAATCACCTTATGTTGATTCATCCATTCCATACCCAAGATAACATCCATGCTTCCCAATTTGATGGTTATAAGATTAGATCGAATAACCTTACTTCCTAGTCTTAGAGGGACTTCAAAAGTCACTAATTGAGACGTGATGTTTCCACCTGGGTGGTAATTTTATAAGCGGATTTGGTTTGTACTCCTCTTAGACCCAATTTGTCTAGTAGGCTCTCATTTATGAAACTATGGGTGGCTCCCGAATCAAACAAAACCTTAACAGGAGTGTCATTGATAGAGAAGGTACCCGTGAGTACTGAAGCTCCTGCTGGGATGTCACTCATGGTAGTGAAGTTCAGCTTGCCTCGGCGCACTTGCACCACAGGCTTCTTAGCCGGGGTGGTAGGCTTGCTTCCTGCACCCTGATTCTGTGGGTTGGGCTTGATCTGCCTGGGCTTGGGACACTCATTGATGTAGTGCCCTGGCAGGCCACAGTTGTAGCAACGACGATCTCCAACATCGCGAGGAGGGGCATTAGGCTTTGGAGCCTGCTGCTGGGCACTGCGGAACTGGAAGTTCCCTGCGGGCTTGCTCTGAGGTGGCTTCATCGTCCAGCGTCCAGTTGAAGATTGCTGGGATGGGCCTGGAGCTTCCTTCTTCACAAAGCGAAACTTCTTGCCCGTTCCGCTGCCTGGGGTGAAACCAGACATCCTCTTGTTGTCCCCGTGGGCTTTCTTCATAGCATCCTCTTGGGAGATAGCCTTGTTCACTAGCTCATGGAAGTTTGCGGGCTCAAGCAGATTCAGACGCTCATACAGCTTGCCATCGAGCCCGTCACGAAACCTCTCCATCTTCTTTGCATCAGTATCAACGTGATGCCCACCATACTGGCATAAGATATTAAACTTCTGAGCATAGCGATACACTGAGTCAGATCCCTGTCGGAGGGCCAACAGCTCCCTCATCTTCCTATCCATCAGTCCCTTAGGAATGTGGTGGCTCTTGAAAGCCTGCTTGAACTCATCCCAAGTCACAGCGTGCCCTCGCTGCATTGACTTGAAGTGGTCCCACCACATCAAAGCTTCTCCCCGCAGTTGCAGCGCTGCGAAGTTGGCTTTGTTCTCCTCGGAGCAAGGCAACACAAAGGCAGAGAATTTTGCCTCTATGGCCTTGACCCAAGCCTCAGCTTCCAGAGGGTCTTCTGCTTTAGCGAAGGTTGGCGGCTTCATAGCGATGAACTGGGCATACGTAGTGACCTGGTTAGGCCCCTCGTGGTTGGCCCCGTGTGGCGGCCCTCGGTTCATCTGCTGGGCGATCTGCTGCTGCGTCTGCAGGATCTGGCGCAGCACCTCTGTTTGGGTGGCCATGAAGGCCTCCGTCGGTGTCATGGGCGGGGGTGGCGGCAAGTCACCACTACCACTTGCTCCGAAACCGTTGGGAGAGTTGCGCGTGGTTCCCACCATCTGAAAAGTGAGCTTTATTAGTGAGATAACCAAAAGCTTACTCCAAATGATGACAAGCACGATCATGCATAATCACATCTCATTAGCACTTAATGGTGAGGACAGCAACAATTAACAATATTCCATAGCCACCAAGATTCATAGAATCGTTTTTCTCAACACGGTTAGGACTGCGATTACTCAATTGCACGGCTCATAATTACCCTCGAACGATTGTTGTCATTTCGGATACCAACGAAGGTGGTATACGAACGGGCACTTATTCGCTGGCAACGAGTGATGCCTTTAGAAATGCTTGGTTTACCAACGTTTTTCAGGTGAGACTGCAAAATTGAGAAGCGTGGTCATTTGCAATGGTTTATCCAAGGATCTGGTAATCATACGCAAGAAGGTTTCAAATCGAACGACAAACGAATTTTACTTAAAGCATACACGCTTAAGCATTCTTTATTACAATACGATAGAACAAGGTTCAAGGACATTACAACTCGAATTTGAAACAACATAACATGACACGATACAAGCAGTTACTTGGCACGAAGACGTGCTGGCAAGCCAACTACTCTAAACATCTCAAAGACAACTCGATCGGATCGACATCCTTCTTATTCCTGTTGTCGGCAACCTAGTTGCCCACTGAAGCACCACTGTACGTAGGCGAAGCTGGGGGAGTCGGTAGCGGTGGTCCTGCCTGGCTCGTCTGATCCAGACCGGACAAAGCCTGCTGCTCCTCCGGGTGTGCCTGTACTGGGGGCAGTGGCTGTAAGGCCACTATAGCCTGCAAAGCTACCACCTGTACCTCGACCTCCTGCACGTGCTCTTGCATCTCAGCAATGTTCTGCAGTAGTGTCAGCCTCTCAATCTCGTGCGCATCGGCATCCTCCTCTAGTGCATGGTTCTCCTCCTCCAAATCTACAATCCTCTGTAAGCGATCACCTCTCTCAAGCTCTAACTGAAACCTCCTAGCACGCAGCCTGTCGTTCTCCTGCTACACCTGAGTAAGAGTAAAGTTCAGCTGCTGGTGTGCTGCTGAAAGCTGCTCCCAATCGCGCCTAGATGCCTCCAAGCGCTGCCCAATAATCGCTGCGGTGTTATAGCGCAGCCCCTGAAGTGTGAAGACCACGTTCAGACAACGGGCTAGCGTCTGAGTAACATCCAACGGCTCTGCTAGGGTTAGTAGCTCCCGTAGGTGGTCCATACGGTCCAACCATGCTGGGTCGTGAGGACTCACAGCAGGAAACAGTCCAAACGGAGAGAGAGCTACCACGGTGGGGTTGTGGTCACAGAAGTCTGTCAACACTCTGAGGGCGGCTGACTCAACGGACTCGTGAGTGATAAATCCCCAGTAGATAAAGCTCATGTCAAACCAGTCGGCGTGGTCTGGGTGTGGCAGAACAGTAACGATCACTCTGCAGCGGGGAACGCCATAGCGCTCAAACTCCTTCACCTCGTAAGTCGGTGGGGTGAGGTAGCCTGCGGCACTGAGCGCTTCCCACGCAAGGCGCGGAAAACCCTCCCAGTGCAACCCGTTGGTACGGATCGTACCGTCAGCGTCGAACTGGTGGAACACGGGGAAATCCATCTGTACACAAATGTAACTCATGTCAGATCTCAAAGAGAACGACATGTCAAATGGTGAAGTTCTGGCAGCTGTGAATAAAAATTCATAACCAAAAATCCAGTAACCTCAAAACCTTCCCCAGTTTTCCGGTTCAAAAATAAACTCTTTAATACTTAATTAATTTTTAAGGTTAAGCATCGATCAAGGAAACAAGGTGAATGGTCCTGAACCTGGATGTACCTAGGAAAGTGTGAACCAACCCAACGAATTAGGATTGAGACTTGCTATTACAATATGGCTAGTTGAGGAGCAATTATTTTTAACAATTTGGTTTAATTAACTTAGTACAAGGTACAACTTTTTCAAAATTTCGGCAGCATGACGGCTAGGTATGAGAGGTACTTCAATTTTTTAAAAGCACACACTAGCATAATTTTCCTTAGAGAGCATATGGAATTTCGATTTTTGGGTCCATTTTAGTCGTTTCGATTTTTAACATGCATGCAAGACGTCCTATCCGACCTCACATGGCAATCAAGCCAAAAATCGAAGTTAGTGCCGGTGGCAAGGCTTTTATTCGTCTCTCCCTATAATATCTAGTCGAGAGCTATACGGTACTTGCTTAAAGACTAACGAAGCGCTGTTATGTACCTGCAGAAAAACGAACCTTTCGTGCCAGCACGTCACGAAAGCGTCCACATACATTACCGTTCACTATAGGAACGGTATCCATGCGTTAAGCCGCTGCATGGACAGCGTCCAACCTCGGACACCCTCCGTTTGAATGGAGTGTATCCTTGCCTTGCATGAGCGACATGCGGAATGCACACGTATGAGACACGTGGCGACACACAACTCATAAACAGACGCGAAGATGGGATCCGTGGAATGGATCACTCCATCAACCCTCGCAATTCCCGTGATGCAGAACAGCACACGTATAAAACACGTGGCTCCTAGTTTGGTTGTGCAAGAAAGTAAGTCTGACATAAAGTAATGTGCTGGAAGTTAGCAAAATAGACCATAAGTTAATTAAGCCACCTGAAAGAACCCAAAATTCCCTCTAGGGCCTCTCGGTCTAGTTTATCCTTAGCGGACCAACGTATTTTGGAAAATCAGACAATCTTGGCATATTTTATTCAAAAACCATTGATTAAGTTTATTAATTAATCTCTGGTGCATATAAGCTCTGATACCAACTGTGACAACCCGCCCAGGAAAATACCGTACTATCGCCTAAGACCGATCCACTTTGGTCATTAAGCAATGATAAAGTATCATCCTGTCGTTAGTTGCCGGGTTAACGCCCGGTAAATCACTTGAAAAGCACAAGGATCGAATATATGCATTAAAACTCACTCGAAGGCGAGTCCAGAGATACAACAGCATTAATATCCAAATTCGTACCCCGAAGGGTATAATTATTACAAACCATAGTTTTTGCCATGACGAAATAGTTTAGAGTTTTCGAAAGCAGCGGAAATGAACTAACGGAAGCGAAGACACCACGGGAGGCCATCCATGATGCTTTCAGTAGTCGTCCTCCACCCACTCCAGCTCCCAGCCGGGCGGGATCTCTCCGGGCCACACATCACTGAAGGCATTACCTGGATCAACATATTATAGCAAGGCTGAGTATACTAATACTCAGCAAGTCTTACCCGTCGGTGATATCTACTTAACCAATTCTAGACCATGAAAGGCTTTTTGGCTACTGGGTTGCCTTTGCTAAAAAGTAACAAAGAGTAGGTCCTTACTTTCAAGGTTTTAGCACAAGTTCTAGTAGGTTTAATCTTTACTACATTAGCCAACTAGTGCAAACAAAGTTGTACAAATCAATTAATCAAACATCATGTTCATCAACTTCCATCATTAGGGATCTCATGACTAGTGGAGTAAGTAGTCTCAGATAACGGTGAGAGGCCGACAATCGATTGATTTAAACCTTGCAAGGTAGACCCAAACACACGGTAGGCTGCCCACCAAGGGACAACTTTCCCAGGCCGTCCCCATAAATCCTCGGGTCGGGATCAAATCTTACAGTCTTTGGTGCAGGCTATCCGGCATACCCCGCGAGATACCCGGAGTCACCATACACCACCGGTGGCGAGCCGTGAGAGCGAATCCCAAGAGTAGTAACGGTAGGATCCCTCGCCGCCTCATTAAGGTACTAGGCTTACCAGTCCCATACCCGACATGTGCTTAGTACGTTCAAAAACTTAACCCACATAACCACTGGACCGGAGCCCAGATCCCATGCTCTTACCACGTGAGCAATCCATTTAAGGATACATTGTGATTCCTATCTAGGAACCTATTCTCGCGAGTGAGGTCATCACCCGACTTGTAACGGTCCTATAGCTTAGCAGCTATTGACCTATCATTCTAGTAGGGACCAAAGGTACCTATGGATCATGCATCTAGGGTTTCATTCAACTCCTGAACGTAAATGCACAATTATTCATAGATAATTGAATAAAGAACTTTAAAACTAGGTTAGATGCACCAGAGCTTGCCTTCATCAGCTAGGTTAGCCTGGGCACCCTCGGTGTCGAGTACTTCCACGTACTGCAGCGAAGCTTCCGCTCCTCCTTCCTCGGTTTCCGGGACAAGGGAGTAATCTCCGTCCGGAAGATCTACACGGAATGCAATGCAAGTTCAGGTGATGTGATAGTTTGTTGTCTTATCCAACTCTGGGTTGGTCATATTCACCTTAACAAGCATCTATCTAAGGTTTCTCTTTTAGGAAGGTTATTAGTTGTACATGGGTTATGCGTTTATTGCACATTTGAATAAAGGTTTTTATTATACTTGTCATTTCATGTGAAGGCTTTAATCCTTTTACTTTCACAAGCAAGGGTGTAAATAATATTTTTATTTATGAATTACTTTCTGATCAGCAACGCTAATTAATTATCTTTTAATTATATTAGGAATTACTTTCAAAAAGGAAAAATAATTAAATAGGGGTTTTTCTTTATTTAACTTCCCTTTAATATTAAAAGGGCTTTTAAGCTCTTTATTAAGCAATTAAATTACCAAAAATTAAAGGAGTGTTTCTTAAGCATGCTAGCACCTATCCTGGTCCATTGGACCCACATGCAAGTGTTGGATGCTAGGAAATTAAATATTATGAAAATTAGCAAAGGGCTAGCTAGTGCTTCAAATTAAATGCATCCAAAAATAAATAAGCATCAAATTGATCCAAACTTTCTTATGCATGCCCTCTGGTCCTAAACAAGCCTAAAGAACCAGCATATACATCTAGGAACCTTACTGATCTGGGTTTATTACTTTTCAAAGGAAAACATGCATAATTCAAGAATAATTAATTATGTTAATCCAAAAATCATGATTAATTCACAAGATGTGCATTTTGATATTACAAGACAGTGTGCACAAGTTGAGCTCAAGAACATAAATATATCTAACAAGAAAAATCAATTAGGCAGTTTCTGCAAGAATGGAAAAGAATTTATTTAGCAAGATCTACTGCATAACTTTGTGCAATTTTTGGCACAGCACCTACTCATGACCTAACACACAACATATCCAAAATTGGGATACAGAGGAGTTATGGATTTCAAGTTATGACAGATCTAAGTTTTTCACTTTGGCATTTTTCATGCTAAAACTATTGAGAATCCAGCCATGTGCAAATAACAAAAGAGACGGGATTCATCTTCCTGAACCCTACAAAATTGGTTTGGGATTTTTCTGATTTTTCTACGAATTTCTAGGCATTTTACAAGACACTGGACTGATCTGCAAGAAAACCTAGATAACTTCTATTGCAAACCAACCCCTAATTCACACAACAGCCCCTGGAATTTACAACCGTGCCCTCGCGGCGGCGGGAGAGCTCGCCGGCGGCGATGTGGGGCCGGGCCAGGGCAACATGTGGCACGGGGGTGCAATTAGCCTCACCCCTGGTCGATTGGCGGCGGTGGCGGGATCGGGGCGAGCTCCGGCGAGGGCGCGCGGCGGCGGCTGGCGGCGGCACCCACGGCGGGCTGCGATTCCGGCGGTGTGAGGGCAATGCGGTGCAACGGTTAGCGGCGCAAGCTTCTGTGGCTACTATGGAGCAAGCTAGCGGGGTTGGTCGCACCGGAGGAAGGGCGGGGAGGGGTGTTCACCGTCGGCCGGCAATGGCGGACGGGGGAGAGGGCAGCGGCGCGCGGGGAAGGGGAAGGACGAGGTTTAAATAGGCGTCGACCCCCCTGTGACATCGTGGTGACGTGCGAGATGCTCGCCGTAGCACGGCGGCTCGGGGCTCGCGCGTACGGCGGCGGCATCGCCGACGGACCGCCGGTCCGCGGCGTGCGCGCGCGTACGGCGGCGCTGGCCTCGGGGCTCCTCGGGACGGGGCGTGTCGGGGCGCGGGGCCTCGGGACGGCGCGTGCCTCGGCCGGTGTGGGCCTCGGGCGGCGCGGGCGTGGACGCCGGGGCACGGCCGGCGGCGGGCGGCGACGGCGGCGCGCGGGTGCGCACGACGTCGCGCGTGGCGGCGCTCTGAGTTCAAACGTGTTGCTGGTGCCCTGTTCGAACCGATTTTTCTCTAAAATTTTGAATAGAACTGGACCAAGTGATGAATACCAAAGTTGTAGATCTAGCTACCAACAACAATTTCTACAAAAGCCATATAGGGTTTTTCTGCCCAGATCAAAAGTTATTTGAATGCCAACTTTGAATGTCAGCAGGGTTTTGCAAACAGTGATTTCTGGCTTGCAATTGATTTTTCAAGTTTTTCCCCTCAAAATTGGAAATGCCAATCTACATGAAAGTTGTGTCCCTCATCAAGATCTACAACTTTCATAAAGGTAGAATTTTAAGTGTTTAGGTGGATTTTGGAGAACGCGGCAAAAGTTCCGGCAGACACCTGTGGACACTAGAGTGGCAAGGGGTTTGACCATCCTTTGACCATGGGTTGGCCCCACAAGTGTGTTTACTAGCCAATTAGGGTCACTAGGGTGGGTTAGTGAGTTTTTCGAGGTGAGGGCCCAGGTTGACCTAGGTTTGACCACGGTTGACTATTTGACCGGCTATTAAGGTTAATTAAAAACCTGGGGCGTCACAAGTGTTTCAGAGCAGTTCGCTAACCTTCGGCACGTAAAAAGATGCAAACTTGTGTTTCGGTCCTGAATGCACTATTTCGGGGTACCAAAGTTGTGAAGCATCCATTCTGCTCCATAGGAACCAAAATGATGTTTGGGAGTGTTTCAGAGCATTTCGCTAACCTTCGACACGTAAAAATATGCAAACTTGTGTTTCGGTCCTGAATGCACAATTTCGGGCTACCAAAGTTCTGAAGCATCCATTCTACTCCATTGGAACCAAAATGATGTTTGGGAGTGTTTCAGAGCATTTCTCTAACCTCCGGCACGTAAAAAGATGCAAACTTGTGTTTCTGTCCTGAATGCAGTATTTCGGGATACCAAAGTTGCGCAGCATCCATTCTACTCCTTTGGACCCAAAATTATGCTTGGGAGTGTTTCAAAGCATTTTGCTAACCTTCAGCACGTAAAAAGATGAAAACTTGTGTTTTGGGCCTAAATGTACTATTTCGGGGTACCAAACTTGCCAAGCATCTATTCTACTCCATTGGAACCAAAATAATGTTTGGGAGTGTTTCAGAACATTTCGCTAACCTTCAGCATGTAAAAAGATGCAAACTTGTGTTTCGGTCCTGAATGCACTATTTCGGGGCACCAAAGTTGTGATGCATCCATTCTACTCCATTGGAACCAAAATGATATTTGGGAGTGTTTCAGAGCAGTTCGCTAACCTTCGGCACGTAAAAAGATGCAAACTCGTGTTTCGGTCCTAAATGCACTATTTCGGGGTACCAATGTTGCGCAGCAGCCATTCTACTCCATTGGAACCAAAATGATGTTTGGGAGTGTTTCAGAGCATTCCGCTAACCTTCTGCACATAAAAAGATGCAAACTTGTTTTTCGGTTCCCAATGCACTATTTCGTTGTACCAAAGTTGTGAAGCATCCATTGTACTCCATTGAAACCAAAATGATGTTTGGGAGTGTTTCAGAAAATTTCACTAACCTTCGGCACGTAAAAAGATGCAAACTTGTGTTTCGGTCCTGAATGCACTATTTCGGGTACCAAAGTTGTGAAGCATCTATTCTACTCCATTGGAACCAAAATGATGTTTGGGAGTGTTTCAGAGCAGTTCGCTAGCCTTCGGCAGGTAAAAAGATGCAAACTTGTGTTTCGGTCCTGAATCCACTATTTCGGGATACCAAAGTTGTGAAGCATCCATTCTACTCCATTGGAACGAAAATGCTGTTTGGGAGTGTTTCAGAGCATTTCGCTAACCTTCGGCACGTAAAAATATGCAAACTTGTGTTTCGGTCCCGAATGCATTATTTCGGGGTACCAAACTTGCCAAGCATCCATTCTACTCCATTGGAACCAAAATGATGTTTGGGAGTGTTTCAGAGCATTTCTCTAACCTCTGGCACGTAAAAAATGCAAACTTGTGTTTCGGGCCTGAATGCACTATTTCGGGGCACCAAAGTTGTGAAGAATCCATTCTACTCGATTGGAACCAAAATGATGTTTGGGAGTGTTTCAGAGCATTTCGCTAACCTTCGGCACATAAAAAGAAGCAAACTTGTGTTTCGGGCCTGAATGCAGTATTTCGGGGTACCAAAGTTGCGCAGCATCCATTCTACTCCTTTGGACCCAAAATTATGTTTGGGAGTGTTTGGAAGCATTTTCCTATCCTTCAGCACGTAAAAAGATGAAAACTTGTGTTTCGGGCCTGAATGTACTATTTCGGGGTACCAAACATGCCAAGCATCTATTCTACTCTATTGGAACAAAAATAATGTTTGGGAGTGTTTCAGAGCATTTCGCGAACCTTCGGCACGTAAAAAGATGCAAATTTGTGTTTCGGTCATGAATGCACTATTTCGGGCTACCAAACTTGCGAAGCATCCATTATACTCCATTAGAACCAAAATAATGTCTGGGAGTATTTCAGAGCATTTCTCTAACCTCCGGCACGTAAAAAGATGCAAACTTGTGTTTCGGTCCTGAATGTACTATTTCGGGGTACCAAAGTCGTGAAGCATCCATTCTACTCCATTGGAACCAAAATGATGTTTGGGAGTGTTTCAGAGAATTTCGCTAACATTCGGCACGTAAAAATATGCAAACTTGTGTTTCGGTCCTGAATGCGCTATTTCTGGGTACCAAAGTTGTGAAGCATCCATTCTACTCCATTGGAACCAAAATGATGTTTGGGAGTGTTTCAGAGCATTTCGCTAACCTTCGGCATGTAAAAAGATGCAAACTTGTGTTTCGATCCTGAATGCACTTTTTCGGGGTACCAAAGTTGTGAAGCATCCATTCTACTCCATTAGAACCAAAATGATGTTTGGGAGTGTTTCAGAGCATTTCTCTAACCTCTGGCACGTAAAAATATGCAACTTGTGTTTCTGTCCTGAATGCAGTATTTCGGGGTACCAAAGTTGTGCAGCATCCATTCTACTCCTTTGGACCCACAATTATGTTTGGGAGTGTTTCAAAGCATTTTGCTAACCTTCAACACGTAAAAAGATAAAAACTTGTGTTTCGGGCCTGAATATACAATTTTGGGGTACCAAACTTGCAAAGCATCTATTCTACTCCATTGGAACCAAAATAATGTTTGGGAGTGTTTCAACGCATTTCGCCAACCTTCGGCACGTAAAAAGATGCAAACTTGTGTTTCGGTCCTGAATGTACTATTTCGGGGTACCAAAGTTGTGAAGCATCCATTCTACTCCATTGGAACCAAAATGACGTTTCGGATTGTTTCAGAAAATTTCGCTAACCTTCGGCACGTAAAAAGTTGCAAACATGTGTTTCGGTCCTGAATGCACTATTTCGGGGTACCAAAGTTGTGTAGCATCCATTCTACTCCATTGGAATCAAAATGATGTTTGGGAGTGTTTCAGAGCATTTCTCTAACCTCTGGCACGTAAAAATATGCAAACTTGTGTTTCTGTCCTGAATGCAGTATTTCGGGGTACCAAAGTTGCGCAACATCCATTCTACTCCTTTGGACCCAAAATTATGATTGGGAGTGTTTCAAAGCATTGTGCTAACCTTCAACACGTAAAAAGATAAAAACTTGTGTTTCAGGTCTGAATGTACTATTTTGGGGTACCAAACTTGCCAAGCATCTATTCTACTCCATTGGAACCAAAATAATGTTTGGGAGTGTTTCAGAGCATTTCGCTAACCTTCGGCACGTAAAAAGATGCAAACTTGTGTTTCGGTCTTGAATGTACTATTTTGGGGTACCAAAGTTGTGAAATATCCATTCTACTCCATTGGAACCAAAATGACGTTCGGGAGTGTTTCAGAAAATTTTGCTAACCTTCGGCACGTAAAAAGATGCAAACTTGTGTTTCTGGCCTGAATTCACTATTTCGGGGTACCAAAGTTGTGAATCATCTATTCTACTCCGTTGGAACCAAAATGATGTTTGGGAGTGTTTCAAAGCAATTCGCTAACCTTCGGCACGTAAAAATATGCAAACTTGGGTTTCGGTCCTGAATGCACTATTTCGGGGTACCAAAGTTGCGCAGCATCCATTCTACTCCATTGGAACCAAAATGCTGTTTGGGAGTGTTTCAGAGCAGTTCGCTAACCTTCTGCACGTAAAAAGATGCAAACTTGTGTTTCGGTTCCTAATGCACTATTTCGGTGTACCAAAGTTCTGAAGCATCCATTCTACTCCATTGGAACCAAAATGATGTTTGGGAGTGTTTCTGAGCATTTCTCTAACATTCGGCACGTAAAAAGATGCAAACTTTTTTTTTGGTCCTGAATGCAGTATTTCGGGGTACCAAAGTTGTGAAGCATCCATTCTACTCCATTGGAACCAAAATGATGTTTGGGAGTGTTTCAGAGCATTTCGCTTACCTTCGGCACGTAAAAAATGCAAACTTGTGTTTCGGTCCTGAATGCACTATTTCGGGGTACCAAACTTGCGAAGCATCCATTATACATCATTGGAACCAAAATAATGTTTGGGAGTATTTCAGAGCATTTCTCTATCCTCCGGCACGTAAAAAGATGCAAACTTGTGTTTCGGTCCTGAATGCAGTATTTCGGGGTACCAAACTTGCGAAGTATCCATTATACTCCATTGGAACCAAAATGATGTTTGGGAGTGTTTCAAAGCATTTTGCAAACCTTCGGCACGTAAAAAGATGGAAACTTGTGTTTCGGTTCCGAATGCACTATTTCGGTGTACCAAAGTTGTGAAGCATCCATTCTACTCCATTCGAACCAAAATGATGTTTGGGAGTGTTTCAGAAAATTTAACTAACCTTCGGCACGTAAAAAGATGCAAACTGGTGTTTCTGTCCTGAATGCACTATTTCGGGTACCAAAGTTGTGAAGCATCTATTCTACTCCATTGGAACCAAAATGATGTTTGGGAGTGTTTCAGAGCAGTTCGCTAACCTTCGGCAGGTAAAAAGATGCAAACTTGTGTTTCGGTCCTGAATGCACTATTTCGGGATACCAAAGTTGTGAAGTATCCATTCTACTCCATTGGAACCAAAATGACGTTTCGGATTGTTTCAGAAAATTTCGCTAACCTTCGGCACGTAAAAAGTTGCAAACATGTGTTTCGGTCCTGAATGCACTATTTCGGGGTACCAAAGTTGAGTAGCATCCATTCTACTCCATTGGAATCAAAATGATGTTTGGGAGTGTTTCAGAGCATTTCTCTAACCTCTGGCACGTAAAAATATGCAAACTTGTGTTTCTGTCCTGAATGCAGTATTTCGGGGTACCAAAGTTGCGCAACATCCATTCTACTCCTTTGGACCCAAAATTATGATTGGGAGTGTTTCAAAGCATTGTGCTAACCTTCAACACGTAAAAAGATAAAAACTTGTGTTTCAGGTCTGAATGTACTATTTTGGGGTACCAAACTTGCCAAGCATCTATTCTACTCCATTGGAACCAAAATAATGTTTGGGAGTGTTTCAGAGCATTTCGCTAACCTTCGGCACGTAAAAAGATGCAAACTTGTGTTTCGGTCTTGAATGTACTATTTTGGGGTACCAAAGTTGTGAAATATCCATTCTACTCCATTGGAACCAAAATGACGTTCGGGAGTGTTTCAGAAAATTTTGCTAACCTTCGGCACGTAAAAAGATGCAAACTTGTGTTTCTGGCCTGAATTCACTATTTCGGGGTACCAAAGTTGTGAATCATCTATTCTACTCCGTTGGAACCAAAATGATGTTTGGGAGTGTTTCAAAGCAATTCGCTAACCTTCGGCACGTAAAAATATGCAAACTTGGGTTTCGGTCCTGAATGCACTATTTCGGGGTACCAAAGTTGCGCAGCATCCATTCTACTCCATTGGAACCAAAATGCTGTTTGGGAGTGTTTCAGAGCAGTTCGCTAACCTTCTGCACGTAAAAAGATGCAAACTTGTGTTTCGGTTCCTAATGCACTATTTCGGTGTACCAAAGTTCTGAAGCATCCATTCTACTCCATTGGAACCAAAATGATGTTTGGGAGTGTTTCTGAGCATTTCTCTAACATTCGGCACGTAAAAAGATGCAAACTTTTTTTTTGGTCCTGAATGCAGTATTTCGGGGTACCAAAGTTGTGAAGCATCCATTCTACTCCATTGGAACCAAAATGATGTTTGGGAGTGTTTCAGAGCATTTCGCTTACCTTCGGCACGTAAAAAATGCAAACTTGTGTTTCGGTCCTGAATGCACTATTTCGGGGTACCAAACTTGCGAAGCATCCATTATACTTCATTGGAACCAAAATAATGTTTGGGAGTATTTCAGAGCATTTCTCTATCCTCCGGCACGTAAAAAGATGCAAACTTGTGTTTCGGTCCTGAATGCAGTATTTCGGGGTACCAAACTTGCGAAGTATCCATTATACTCCATTGGAACCAAAATGATGTTTGGGAGTGTTTCAAAGCATTTTGCTAACCTTCGGCACGTAAAAAGATGGAAACTTGTGTTTCGGTTCCGAATGCACTATTTCGGTGTACCAAAGTTGTGAAGCATCCATTCTACTCCATTCGAACCAAAATGATGTTTGGGAGTGTTTCAGAAAATTTAACTAACCTTCGGCACGTAAAAAGATGCAAACTGGTGTTTCTGTCCTGAATGCACTATTTCGGGTACCAAAGTTGTGAAGCATCTATTCTACTCCATTGGAACCAAAATGATGTTTGGGAGTGTTTCAGAGCAGTTCGCTAACCTTCGGCAGGTAAAAAGATGCAAACTTGTGTTTCGGTCCTGAATGCACTATTTCGGGATACCAAAGTTGTGAAGTATCCATTCTACTCCATTGGAACCAAAATGACGTTTCGGATTGTTTCAGAAAATTTCGCTAACCTTCGGCACGTAAAAAGTTGCAAACATGTGTTTCGGTCCTGAATGCACTATTTCGGGGTACCAAAGTTGTGTAGCATCCATTCTACTCCATTGGAATCAAAATGATGTTTGGGAGTGTTTCAGAGCATTTCTCTAACCTCTGGCACGTAAAAATATGCAAACTTGTGTTTCTGTCCTGAATGCAGTATTTCGGGGTACCAAAGTTGCGCAACATCCATTCTACTCCTTTGGACCCAAAATTATGATTGGGAGTGTTTCAAAGCATTGTGCTAACCTTCAACACGTAAAAAGATAAAAACTTGTGTTTCAGGTCTGAATGTACTATTTTGGGGTACCAAACTTGCCAAGCATCTATTCTACTCCATTGGAACCAAAATAATGTTTGGGAGTGTTTCATAGCATTTCGCTAACCTTCGGCACGTAAAAAGATGCAAACTTGTGTTTCGGTCTTGAATGTACTATTTTGGGGTACCAAAGTTGTGAAATATCCATTCTACTCCATTGGAACCAAAATGACGTTCGGGAGTGTTTCAGAAAATTTTGCTAACCTTCGGCACGTAAAAAGATGTAAACTTGTGTTTCTGGCCTGAATTCACTATTTCGGGGTACCAAAGTTGTGAATCATCTATTCTACTCCGTTGGAACCAAAATGATGTTTGGGAGTGTTTCAAAGCAATTCGCTAACCTTCGGCACGTAAAAATATGCAAACTTGGGTTTCGGTCCTGAATGCACTATTTCGGGGTACCAAAGTTGCGCAGCATCCATTCTACTCCATTGGAACCAAAATGCTGTTTGGGAGTGTTTCAGAGCAGTTCGCTAACCTTCTGCACGTAAAAAGATGCAAACTTGTGTTTCGGTTCCTAATGCACTATTTCGGTGTACCAAAGTTCTGAAGCATCCATTCTACTCCATTGGAACCAAAATGATGTTTGGGAGTGTTTCTGAGCATTTCTCTAACATTCGGCACGTAAAAAGATGCAAACTTTTTTTTTGGTCCTGAATGCAGTATTTCGGGGTACCAAAGTTGTGAAGCATCCATTCTACTCCATTGGAACCAAAATGATGTTTGGGAGTGTTTCAGAGCATTTCGCTTACCTTCGGCACGTAAAAAATGCAAACTTGTGTTTCGGTCCTGAATGCACTATTTCGGGGTACCAAACTTGCGAAGCATCCATTATACTTCATTGGAACCAAAATAATGTTTGGGAGTATTTCAGAGCATTTCTCTATCCTCCGGCACGTAAAAAGATGCAAACTTGTGTTTCGGTCCTGAATGCAGTATTTCGGGGTACCAAACTTGCGAAGTATCCATTATACTCCATTGGAACCAAAATGATGTTTGGGAGTGTTTCAAAGCATTTTGCTAACCTTCGGCACGTAAAAAGATGGAAACTTGTGTTTCGGTTCCGAATGCACTATTTCGGTGTACCAAAGTTGTGAAGCATCCATTCTACTCCATTGGAACCAAAATGATCTTTGGGAGTGTTTCAGAGCAGTTCGCTAACCTTCGGCAGGTAAAAAGATGCAAACTTGTGTTTCGGTCCTGAATGCACTATTTCGGGATACCAAAGTTGTGAAGTATCCATTCTACTCCATTGGAACCAAAATGATGTTTGGGAGTGTTTCAGAGCATTTCGCTAACCTTCGGCACGTAAAAATATGCAAACTTTTGTTTCGATCCTGAATGCACTATTTCGGGGTACCAAAGTTGTGAAGCGTCCATCTATTCCATTGGAACCAAAATGATGTTTGGGAGTGTTTCAGAGCATTTCTGTAACCTCTGGCACGTAAAAAGATGCAAACTTGTGTTTCGGGCCTGAATGCACTATTTCGGGGTACCAAAGTTGTGAAGCATTCATTCTACTCCATTGGAACCAAAATGATGTTTGGGAGTGTTTCAGAGCATTTCGCTAACCTTCGGCACGTAAAAAGAAGCAAACTTGTGTTTCGGGCCTGAATGCAGTATTTCAGGGTACCAAAGTTGCAAAGCATCCATTCTACTCCTTTGGATCCAAAATTATGTTTGGGAGTGTTTGGAAGCATTTTGCTAACCTTCAGCACGTAAAAAGATGAAAACTTGTGTTTCGGGCCTGAATGTACTATTTCGGGGTACCAAACTTGCCAAGCATCTATTCTACTCCATTGGAACCAAAATAATGTTTGGGAGTGTTTCAGAGCATTTCGGTAACCTTCGGCACGTAAAAAGATGCAAATTTGTGTTTCGGTCCTGAATGCACTATTTCGGGCTACCAAACTTGCGAAGTATCCATTATACTCCAATGGAACCAAAATAATGTTTGGGAGTATTTCAGAGCATTTCTCTAACCTCCGGCACGTAAAAAGATGCAAACTTGTGTTTCGGTCCTGAATGTAGTATTTCGGGGTACCAAAGTTGCGCAGCATCCATTCAACTCCATTGGACCCAAAATGATGTTTGGGAGTGTTTCAGAGCATTTCGCTAACCTTCGGCACGTAAAAAGATGCAAACTTGTGTTTCGGACCTGAATGTACTATTTCGGGGTACCAAACTTGCCAAGCATCTATTCTACTCCATTGGGACCAAAATGATGTTTGGGAGTCTTTCAGAGCATTTCGCTTACCTTCGGCACGTAAAAAATGCAAACTTGTGTTTCGGTCCTGAATGCACTATTTCGGGGTACGAAACTTGCGAAGCATCCATTATACTTCATTGGAACCAAAATAATGTTTGGGAGTATTTCAGAGCATTTCTCTATCCTCCGGCACGTAAAAAGATGCAAACTTGTGTTTCGGTCCTGAATGCAGTATTTCGGGGTACCAAAGGTGTGCAGCATCCATTCTACTCCGTTCGACCCAAAATGATGTTTGGGAGTGTTTCAAAGCATTTTGCTAACCTTCGGCACGTAAAAAGATGGAAACTTGTGTTTCGGTTCCGAATGCACTATTTCGGAGTACCAAAGTTGTGAAGCATCCATTCTACTCCATTGGAACCAAAATGATATTTGGGAGTGTTTCAGAGCATTTTGCTAACCTTCTGCACGTAAAAAGATGCAAACATGTGTTTCGGTTCCGAATGCACTATTTCGGTGTACCAAAGTTGTGAAGCATCCATTCTACTCCATTGGAACCAAAATGATGTTTGGGAGTGTTTCGGAAAATTTCACTAACCTTCGGCACGTAAAAAGATGCAAACTGGTGTTTCTGTCCTGAATGCACTATTTCGGGGTACCAAAGTTGTGAAGCATCTATTCTACTCCATTGGAACCAAAATGATGTTTGGGAGTGTTTCAGAGTAGTTCGCTAACCTTCGGCACGTAAATAGATGCAAACTTGTGTTTCGGTCCTGAATGCACTATTTCGGGGTACCAAAGTTGTGAAGCATCCATTCTACTCCATTGGAACAAAAATTATGTTTGGGAGTGTTTCAGAGCATTTCGCTAACCTTCGGCATGTAAAAATATGCAAACGTGTGTTTCGGTCCTGAATGCACTATTTCGGGGTACCAAAGTTGTGAAGCATCCATTCTACTCCATTGAACCAAAATGATGTTTGGGAGTGTTTCAGAGCATTTCTCTAACCTCTGGCACGTAAAAAGATCCAAACTTGTGTTTTTGTCCTGAACTCAGTATTTCGGGGTACCAAAGTTGCGCAGCATCCATTCTACTCCTTTGGACCCAAAATTATGATTGCGAGTGTTTCAAAGCATTTTGCTAACCTTCAGCACGTAAAAAGATGAAAACTTGTGTTTCGGGCCTGAATGTACTATTTCGGGGTACCAAACTTGGCAAGCATCTATTCTACTCCATTGGAACCAAAATAATGTTTGGGAGTGTTTCAGAGCATTTCGTTAACCTTCGGCACGTAATAAGATGCAAATTTGTGTTTCGGTCCTGAATGCACTATTTCGGGGTACCAAACTTGCGAAGCATCCATTATACTCCATTGGAATCAAAATAATGTTTGGAAGTATTTCAGAGCATTTCCCTAACCTCCGGCACGTAAGAAGATGCAAACTTGTGTTTCGGTCCTGAATGTAGTATTTCATGGTACCAAAGTTGCGCAGCATCCATTCTACTCTGTTCGACCCAAAATGATGTTTGGGAGTGTTTCAAAGCATTTTGCTAACCTTCGGCACGGAAAAAGATGGAAACTTGTGTTTCGGTCCTGAATGCACTATTTCGGAGTACCAAAGTTGTGAAGCATCCATTCTACTCCATTGGAACCAAAATGATGTTATGGAGTGTTTCAGAGCAGTTCGCTAACCTTCTGCACGTAAAAAAAAATGCAAACTTGTGTTTCGGTTCCGAATGCACTATTTCGGTGTACCAAAGTTGTGAAGCATCTATTCTACTCCATTGGAACCAAAATGATGTTTGGGACTGTTTCAGAGCATTTCCCTAACCTTTGGCACGTAAAAATATGCAAACTTTTGTTTCGGTCCTAAATGCACTATTTCGGGGTATCAAAGTTGTGAAGCGTCCATCTATTCCATTGGAACCAAAATGATGTTTGGGAGTGTTTCAGAGCATTTCTCTAACCTCTGGCACGTAGAAAGATGCAAACTTGTGTTTCGGGCCTGAATGCACTATTTCGGAGTACCAAAGTTGTGAAGGATCCATTCTACTCCATTGGAACCAAAATGATGTTTGGGAGTGTTTCAGAGCATTTCGCTAACCTTCGGCACGTAAAAAGAAGCAAACTTGTGTTTCGGGCCTGAATGCAGTATTTCAGGGTACCAAAGTTGCGCAGCATCCATTCTACTCCTTTGGACCCAAAATTGTGTTTGGGAGTGTTTGGAAGCATTTTGCTAACCTTCAGCACGTAAAAAGATGAAAACTTGTGTTTCGGGCCTGAATGTACTATTTCGGGGTACCAAACTTGCCAAGCATCTATTCTACTCCATTGGAACCAAAATAATTTTTGGGAGTGTTTCAAAGCATTTCGCTAACCTTCGGCACGTAAAAAGATGCAAATTTGTGTTTCGGTCCTGAATGCACTATTTCGGGCTACCAAACTTGCGAAGCATCCATTATACTCCATTGGAACCAAAATAATGTTTAGGAGTATTTCACAGCATTTCTCTAACCTCCGGCACGTAAAAAGATGCAAACTTGTGTTTCGGTCCTGAATGTAGTATTTCGGGGTACCAAAGTTGCGCAGCATCCATTCAACTCCGTTGGACCCAAAATGATGTTTGGGAGTGTTTCAGAGCATTTCGCTAACCTTCGGCACGTAAAAAGATTCAAACTTGTGTTTCGGACCTGAATGTACTATTTCGGGGTACCAAACTTGCCAAGCATCTATTCTACTCCATTGGAACCAAAATGATGTTTGGGAGTGTTTCCGAGCATTTCGCTAACCATCGGCACGTAAAAAATGCAAACTTGTGTTTCGGTCCTGAATGCACTATTTCGGGGTACCAAACTTGCGAAGCATCCATTATACTCCATTGGAACCAAAATAATGTTTGGGAGTATTTCAGAGCATTTCTCTATCCTCCGGCACGTAAAAAGATGCAAACTTGTGTTTCGGTCCTGAATGAAGTATTTCGGGGTACCAAAGGTTTGCAGCATCCATTCTACTCTGTTCGACCCAAAATGATGTTTGGGAGTGTTTCAAAGCATTTTGCTAACCTTCGGCACGTAAAAAGATGGAAACTTGTGTTTCGGTCCTGAATGCACTATTTCGGAGTACCAAAGTTGTGAAGCATCCATTCTACTCCATTGGAACCAAAATGATGTTTGGGAGTGTTTCAGAGCATTTTGCTAACCTTCTGCACGTAAAAAAAATGCAAACTTGTGTTTCGGTTCCGAATGCACTATTTCGGTGTACCAAAGTTGTGAAGCATCCATTCTACTGCATTGGAACCAAAATGATGTTTGGGAGTGTTTCAGAGCATTTCTCTAACCTCTGGCACGTAAAAAGATGCAAACTTGTGTTTCGGGCCTGAATGCACTATTTCGGGGTACCAAAGTTGTGAAGCATCCATTCTACTCCATTGGAACCAAAATGATGTTCGGGAGTGTTTCAGAGCATTTCGCTAACCTTCGGCACGTAAAAAGAAGCAAACTTGTGTTTCGGGCTTGAATGCAGTATTTCAGGGTACCAAAGTTGCGCAGCATCCATTCTACTCCTTTGGACCCAAAATTATGTTTGGGAGTGTTTGGAAGTATTTTGATAACCTTCAGCACGTAAAAAGATGAAAACTTGTCTTTCGGTCCCGAATGCACTATTTCGGGGTACCAAAGTTGTGAAGCATCTATTCTACTGCGTTCGAACCAAAATGATGTTAGGGAGTGTTTCAGAGCAGTTCGCTAACCATCGGCACGTAAAAAGATGCAAACTTGTGTTTCGGTCTTGAATGCACTATTTCGGGGTACCAAAAGTTGTGAAGCATCCATTCTACTCCATTGGAGCCAAAATGATGTTTGGGAGTGTTTCAGAGCATTTCGCTAACCTTCTACACGTAAAAAGATGCAAACTTGTTTTTCGGTTCCGAATGCACTATTTCATTGTACCAAAGTTGTGAAGCATCCATTGTACTCCATTGGAACCAAAATGATGTTTGGGAGTGTTTTAGAAAATTTCACTAACCTTCGGCACGTAAAAAGATGCAAACTTGTCTTTCGGTCCGGAATGCACTATTTCGGGTACCAAAGTTGTGAAGAATCTATTCTACTCCATTGGAACCAAAATGATGTTTGGGACTGTTTCAGAGCAGTTCGCTAACCTTCGGCAGGTAAAAAGATGCAAACTTGTGTTTCGGTCCTGAATGCCCTATTTCGGGTACCAAAGTTGTGAAGCATCCATTCTACTCCATTGGAACCAAAATGATGTTTGGGAGTGTTTCAGAGCATTTCGCTAACCTTCGGCACGTAAAAAGAAGCAAACTTGTGTTTCGGGCCTGAATGCAGTATTTCAGGGTACCAAAGTTGCGCAACATCCATTCTACTCCTTTGGACCCAAAATTGTGTTTGGGAGTGTTTGGAAGCATTTTGCTAACCTTCAGCACGTAAAAAGATGAAAACTTGTGTTTCGGGCCTGAATGTACTATTTCGGGGTACCAAACTTGCCAAGCATCTATTCTACTCCATTGGAACCAAAATAATGTTTGGGAATGTTTCAAAGCATTTCGCTAACCTTCGGCACGTAAAAAGATGCAAATTTGTGTTTCGGTCCTGAATGCACTATTTCGGGCAACCAAACTTGCGAAGCATCCATTATACTCCATTGGAACCAAAATAATGTTTGGGAGTATTTCAGAGCATTTCTATAACCTCCGGCACGTAAAAAGATGCAAACTTGTGTTTCGGTCCTGAATGTAGTATTTCGGGGTACCAAAGTTGCGCAGCATCCATTCAACTCCGTTGGACCCAAAATGATGTTTGGGAGTGTTTCAGAGCATTTCGCTAACCTTCGGCACGTAAAAAGATGCAAACTTGTGTTTCGGACCTGAATGTACTATTTCGGGGTACCAAACTTGCCAAGCCTCTATTCTACTCCATTGGAACCAAAATGATGTTTGGGAGTGTTTCCGAGCATTTCGCTAACCATCGGCACGTAAAAAATGCAAACTTGTGTTTCGGTCCTGAATGCACTATTTCGGGGTACCAAACTAGCGAAGCATCCATTATACTCCATTGGAACCAAAATAATGTTTGGGAGTATTTCAGAGCATTTCTCTATCCTCCGGCACGTAAAAAGATGCAAACTTGTGTTTCGGTCCTGAATGAAGTATTTCGGGGTACCAAAGGTTTGCAGCATCCATTCTACTCTGTTCGACCCAAAATGATGTTTGGGAGTGTTTCAAAGCATTTTGCTAACCTTCGGCACGTAAAAAGATGGAAACTTGTGTTTCGGTCCTGAATGCACTATTTCGGAGTACCAAAGTTGTGAAGCATCCATTCTAGTCCATTGGAACCAAAATGATGTTTGGGAGTGTTTCAGAGCATTTTGCTAACCTTCTGCACGTAAAAAAATGCAAACTTGTGTTTCGGTTCCGAATGCACTATTTCGGTGTACCAAAGTTGTGAAGCATCCATTCTACTCCATTGGAACCAAAATGATGTTTGGGAGTGTTTCAGAAAATTTCACTAACCTTCGGCACGTAAAAAGATGCAAACTGGTGTTTCTGTCCTGAACGCACTATTTCGGGGTACCAAAGTTGTGAAGCATCTATTCTACTCCATTGGAACCAAAATGATGTTTGGGAGTGTTTCAGAGCAGTTCGCTAACCTTCGGCACGTAAATAGATGCAAACTTGTGTTTCGGTCCTGAATGCACTATTTCGGGGTACCAAAGTTGTGAAGCATCCATTCTACTCCATTGGAACCAAAATGATGTTTGGGAGTTTTTCAGAGCATTTCGCTAACCTTCGGCATGTAAAAATATGCAAACTTGTGTTTTGGTCCTGAATGCACTATTTCGGGGTACCAAAGTTGTGAAGCATCCATTCTACTCCATTGGAACCAAAATGATGTTTGGGAGTGTTTCAGAGCATTTCTCTAACCTCTGGCACGTAAAAAGATGCAAACTTGTGTTTTTGTCCTGAACTCAGTATTTCGGGGTACCAAAGTTGCGCAGCATCCATTCTACTCATTTGGAACCAAAATTATGTTTGCGAGTGTTTCAAATCATTTTGCTAACCTTCAGCACGTAAAAAGATGAAAACTTGTGTTTCGGCCCTGAATGTACTATTTCGAGGTACCAAACTTGCCAAGCATCTATTCTACTCCATTGGATCCAAAATAATGTTTGGGAGTGTTTCAGAGCATTTCTCTAACCTTCGGCACGTAAAAATATGCAAACTTTTGTTTCGGTCCTGAATGCACTATTTCGGGGTACCAAAGTTGTGAAGCGTCCATCTATTCCATTGGAACCAAAATGATGTTTGGGAGTGTTTCAGAGCATTTCTCTAACCTCTGGCACGTAAAATGATGCAAACTTGTGTTTCGGGCCTGAATGCACTATTTCGGGGTACCAAAGTTGTGAAGCATCCATTCTACTCCATTGGAACCAAAATGATGTTTGGGAGTGTTTCAGAGCATTTCGCTAACCTTCGGCATGTAAAAAGAAGCAAACTTGTGTTTCGGGCCTGAATGCAGTATTTCAGGGTACCAAAGTTGCGCAGCATCCATTCTACTCCTTTGGACCCAAAATTGTGTTTGGGAGTGTTTGGAAGCATCTTGCTAACCTTCAGCACGTAAAAAGATGAAAACTTGTGTTTCGGGCCTGAATGTACTATTTCGGGGTACCAAACTTGCCAAGCATCTATTCTACTCCATTGGATCCAAAATAATGTTTGGGAGTGTTTCAGAGCATTTCGCTAACCTTTGGCACGTAAAAAGATGCAAATTTGTGTTTCGGTCCTGAATGCACTATTTCGGGCTACCAAACGTGCGAAGCATCCATTATACTCCATTGGAACCAAAATAATGTTTGGGAGTATTTCAGAGCATTTCTCTAACCTCCGGCACGTAAAAAGATGCAAACTTGTGCTTCGGTCCTGAATGTAGTATTTCGGGGTACCAAAGTTGCGCAGCATCCATTCAACTCCGTTGGACCCAAAATGATGTTTGGGAGTGTTTCAGAGCATTTCGCTAACCTTCGGCACGTAAAAAGATGCAAACTTGTGTTTCGGACCTGAATGTACTATTTCGGGGTACCAAACTTGCCAAGCATCTATTCTACTCCATTGGAACCAAAATGATGTTTGGGAGTGTTTCAGAGCATTTCGCTAACCTTCGGCACGTAAAAAATGCAAACTTGTGTTTCGGTCCTGAATGCACTATTCCGGGGTACCAAACTTGCGAAGCATCCATTATACTCCATTGGAACCAAAATAATGTTTGGGAGTATTTCAGAGCATTTCTCTATCCTCCGGCACGTAAAAAGATGCAAACTTGTGTTTCGGTCCTGAATGCAGTATTTCGGTGTACCAAAGGTTTGCAGCATCCATTCTACTCTGTTCGACCCAAAATGATGTTTGGGAGTGTTTCAAAGCATTTTGCTAACCTCCGGCACGTAAAAAGATGGAAACTTGTGTTTCGGTCCTGAATGCACTATTTCGGAGTACCAAAGTTGTGAAGCATCCATTCTACTCCATTGGAACCAAAATGATGTTTGGGAGTGTTTCAGAGCATTTCTCTAACCCTCGGCACGTAAAAAGAAGCAAACTTGTGTTTCGGGCCTGAATGCAGTATTTCAGGGTACCAAAGTTGCGCAGCATCCATTCTACTCCTTTGGACCCAAAATTGTGTTTGGGAGTGTTTGGAAGCATTTTGCTAACCATCAGCACGTAAAAAGATGAAAACTTGTGTTTCGGGCCTGAATGTACTATTTCGGGGTACCAAACTTGCCAAGCATCTATTCTACTCCATTGGAACCAAAATAATGTTTGGGAATGTTTCAAAGCATTTCGCTAACCTTCGGCACGTAAAAAGATGCAAATTTGTGTTTCGGTCCTGAATGCACTATTTCGGGCAACCAAACTTGCGAAGCATCCATTATACTCCATTGGAACCAAAATAATGTTTGGGAGTATTTCAGAGCATTTCTATAACCTCCGGCACGTAAAAAGATGCAAACTTGTGTTTCGGTCCTGAATGTAGTATTTCGGGGTACCAAAGTTGCGCAGCATCCATTCAACTCCGTTGGACCCAAAATGATGTTTGGGAGTGTTTCAGAGCATTTCGCCAACCTTCGGCACATAAAAAGATGAAAACTTGTGTTTCGGGCCTGAATGTACTATTTCGGGGTACCAAACTTGCCAAGCATCTATTCTACTCCATTGGAACCAAAATAATGTTTGGGAATGTTTCAAAGCATTTCGCTAACCTTCGGCACGTAAAAAGATGCAAATTTGTGTTTCGGTCCTGAATGCACTATTTCGGGCTACCAAACTTGCGAAGCATCCATTATACTCCATTGGAACCAAAATAATGTTTGGGAGTATTTCAGAGCATTTCTCTAACCTCCGGCACGTAAAAAGATGCAAACTTGTGTTTCGGTCCTGAATGTAGTATTTCGGGGTACCAAAGTTGCGCAGCATCCATTCAACTCCGTTGGACCCAAAATGATGTTTGGGAGTGTTTCAGAGCATTTCGCTAACCTTCGGCACGTAAAAAGATGCAAACTTGTGTTTCGGACCTGAATGTACTATTTCGGGGTACCAAACTTGCCAAGCCTCTATTCTACTCCATTGGAACCAAAATGATGTTTGGGAGTGTTTCCGAGCATTTCGCTAACCATCGGCACGTAAAAAATGCAAACTTGTGTTTCGGTCCTGAATGCACTATTTCGGGGTACCAAACTTGCGAAGCATCCATTATACTCCATTGGAACCAAAATAATGTTTGGGAGTATTTCAGAGCATTTCTCTATCCTCCGGCACGTAAAAAGATGCAAACTTGTGTTTCGGTCCTGAATGAAGTATTTCGGGGTACCAAAGGTTTGCAGCATCCATTCTACTCTGTTCGACCCAAAATGATGTTTGGGAGTGTTTCAAAGCATTTTGCTAACCTTCGGCACGTAAAAAGATGGAAACTTGTGTTTCGGTCCTGAATGCACTATTTCGGAGTACCAAAGTTGTGAAGCATCCATTCTAGTCCATTGGAACCAAAATGATGTTTGGGAGTGTTTCAGAGCATTTTGCTAACCTTCTGCACGTAAAAAAATGCAAACTTGTGTTTCGGTTCCGAATGCACTATTTCGGTGTACCAAAGTTGTGAAGCATCCATTCTACTCCATTGGAACCAAAATGATGTTTGGGAGTGTTTCAGAAAATTTCACTAACCTTCGGCACGTAAAAAGATGCAAACTGGTGTTTCTGTCCTGAACGCACTATTTCGGGGTACCAAAGTTGTGAAGCATCTATTCTACTCCATTGGAACCAAAATGATGTTTGGGAGTGTTTCAGAGCAGTTCGCTAACCTTCGGCACGTAAATAGATGCAAACTTGTGTTTCGGTCCTGAATGCACTATTTCGGGGTACCAAAGTTGTGAAGCATCCATTCTACTCCATTGGAACCAAAATGATGTTTGGGAGTTTTTCAGAGCATTTCGCTAACCTTCGGCATGTAAAAATATGCAAACTTGTGTTTTGGTCCTGAATGCACTATTTCGGGGTACCAAAGTTGTGAAGCATCCATTCTACTCCATTGGAACCAAAATGATGTTTGGGAGTGTTTCAGAGCATTTCTCTAACCTCTGGCACGTAAAAAGATGCAAACTTGTGTTTTTGTCCTGAACTCAGTATTTCGGGGTACCAAAGTTGCGCAGCATCCATTCTACTCATTTGGACCCAAAATTATGTTTGCGAGTGTTTCAAATCATTTTGCTAACCTTCAGCACGTAAAAAGATGAAAACTTGTGTTTCGGCCCTGAATGTACTATTTCGAGGTACCAAACTTGCCAAGCATCTATTCTACTCCATTGGATCCAAAATAATGTTTGGGAGTGTTTCAGAGCATTTCTCTAACCTTCGGCACGTAAAAATATGCAAACTTTTGTTTCGGTCCTGAATGCACTATTTCGGGGTACCAAAGTTGTGAAGCGTCCATCTATTCCATTGGAACCAAAATGATGTTTGGGAGTGTTTCAGAGCATTTCTCTAACCTCTGGCACGTAAAATGATGCAAACTTGTGTTTCGGGCCTGAATGCACTATTTCGGGGTACCAAAGTTGTGAAGCATCCATTCTACTCCATTGGAACCAAAATGATGTTTGGGAGTGTTTCAGAGCATTTCGCTAACCTTCGGCATGTAAAAAGAAGCAAACTTGTGTTTCGGGCCTGAATGCAGTATTTCAGGGTACCAAAGTTGCGCAGCATCCATTCTACTCCTTTGGACCCAAAATTGTGTTTGGGAGTGTTTGGAAGCATCTTGCTAACCTTCAGCACGTAAAAAGATGAAAACTTGTGTTTCGGGCCTGAATGTACTATTTCGGGGTACCAAACTTGCCAAGCATCTATTCTACTCCATTGGATCCAAAATAATGTTTGGGAGTGTTTCAGAGCATTTCGCTAACCTTTGGCACGTAAAAAGATGCAAATTTGTGTTTCGGTCCTGAATGCACTATTTCGGGCTACCAAACGTGCGAAGCATCCATTATACTCCATTGGAACCAAAATAATGTTTGGGAGTATTTCAGAGCATTTCTCTAACCTCCGGCACGTAAAAAGATGCAAACTTGTGTTTCGGTCCTGAATGTAGTATTTCGGGGTACCAAAGTTGCGCAGCATCCATTCAACTCCGTTGGACCCAAAATGATGTTTGGGAGTGTTTCAGAGCATTTCGCTAACCTTCGGCACGTAAAAAGATGCAAACTTGTGTTTCGGACCTGAATGTACTATTTCGGGGTACCAAACTTGCCAAGCATCTATTCTACTCCATTGGAACCAAAATGATGTTTGGGAGTGTTTCAGAGCATTTCGCTAACCTTCGGCACGTAAAAAATGCAAACTTGTGTTTCGGTCCTGAATGCACTATTTCGGGGTACCAAACTTGCGAAGCATCCATTATACTCCATTGGAACCAAAATAATGTTTGGGAGTATTTCAGAGCATTTCTCTATCCTCCGGCACGTAAAAAGATGCAAACTTGTGTTTCGGTCCTGAATGCAGTATTTCGGTGTACCAAAGGTTTGCAGCATCCATTCTACTCTGTTCGACCCAAAATGATGTTTGGGAGTGTTTCAAAGCATTTTGCTAACCTTCGGCACGTAAAAAGATGGAAACTTGTGTTTCGGTCCTGAATGCACTATTTCGGAGTACCAAAGTTGTGAAGCATCCATTCTACTCCATTGGAACCAAAATGATGTTTGGGAGTGTTTCAGAGCATTTCTCTAACCTCCGGCACGTAAAAAGATGCAAACTTGTGTTTCGGTCCTGAATGTAGTATTTCGGGGTACCAAAGTTGCGCAGCATCCATTCAACTCCGTTGGACCCAAAATGATGTTTGGGAGTGTTTCAGAGCATTTCGCTAACCTTCGGCACATAAAAAGATGAAAACTTGTGTTTCGGGCCTGAATGTACTATTTCGGGGTACCAAACTTGCCAAGCATCTATTCTACTCCATTGGAACCAAAATAATGTTTGGGAATGTTTCAAAGCATTTCGCTAACCTTCGGCACGTAAAAAGATGCAAATTTGTGTTTCGGTCCTGAATGCACTATTTCGGGCTACCAAACTTGCGAAGCATCCATTATACTCCATTGGAACCAAAATAATGTTTGGGAGTATTTCAGAGCATTTCTCTAACCTCCGGCACGTAAAAAGATGCAAACTTGTGTTTCGGTCCTGAATGTAGTATTTCGGGGTACCAAAGTTGCGCAGCATCCATTCAACTCCGTTGGACCCAAAATGATGTTTGGGAGTGTTTCAGAGCATTTCGCTAACCTTCGGCACGTAAAAAGATGCAAACTTGTGTTTCGGACCTGAATGTACTATTTCGGGGTACCAAACTTGCCAAGCCTCTATTCTACTCCATTGGAACCAAAATGATGTTTGGGAGTGTTTCCGAGCATTTCGCTAACCATCGGCACGTAAAAAATGCAAACTTGTGTTTCGGTCCTGAATGCACTATTTCGGGGTACCAAACTTGCGAAGCATCCATTATACTCCATTGGAACCAAAATAATGTTTGGGAGTATTTCAGAGCATTTCTCTATCCTCCGGCACGTAAAAAGATGCAAACTTGTGTTTCGGTCCTGAATGAAGTATTTCGGGGTACCAAAGGTTTGCAGCATCCATTCTACTCTGTTCGACCCAAAATGATGTTTGGGAGTGTTTCAAAGCATTTTGCTAACCTTCGGCACGTAAAAAGATGGAAACTTGTGTTTCGGTCCTGAATGCACTATTTCGGAGTACCAAAGTTGTGAAGCATCCATTCTAGTCCATTGGAACCAAAATGATGTTTGGGAGTGTTTCAGAGCATTTTGCTAACCTTCTGCACGTAAAAAAATGCAAACTTGTGTTTCGGTTCCGAATGCACTATTTCGGTGTACCAAAGTTGTGAAGCATCCATTCTACTCCATTGGAACCAAAATGATGTTTGGGAGTGTTTCAGAAAATTTCACTAACCTTCGGCACGTAAAAAGATGCAAACTGGTGTTTCTGTCCTGAACGCACTATTTCGGGGTACCAAAGTTGTGAAGCATCAATTCTACTCCATTGGAACCAAAATGATGTTTGGGAGTTTTTCAGAGCAGTTCGCTAACCTTCGGCACGTAAATAGATGCAAACTTGTGTTTCGGTCCTGAATGCACTATTTCGGGGTACCAAAGTTGTGAAGCATCCATTCTACTCCATTGGAACCAAAATGATGTTTGGGAGTTTTTCAGAGCATTTCGCTAACCTTCGGCATGTAAAAATATGCAAACTTGTGTTTTGGTCCTGAATGCACTATTTCGGGGTACCAAAGTTGTGAAGCATCCATTCTACTCCATTGGAACCAAAATGATGTTTGGGAGTGTTTCAGAGCATTTCTCTAACCTCTGGCACGTAAAAAGATGCAAACTTGTGTTTTTGTCCTGAACTCAGTATTTCGGGGTACCAAAGTTGCGCAGCATCCATTCTACTCATTTGGACCCAAAATTATGTTTGCGAGTGTTTCAAAGCATTTTGCTAACCTTCAGCACGTAAAAAGATGAAAACTTGTGTTTCGGCCCTGAATGTACTATTTCGAGGTACCAAACTTGCCAAGCATCTATTCTACTCCATTGGATCCAAAATAATGTTTGGGAGTGTTTCAGAGCATTTCTCTAACCTTCGGCACGTAAAAATATGCAAACTTTTGTTTCGGTCCTGAATGCACTATTTCGGGGTACCAAAGTTGTGAAGCGTCCATCTATTCCATTGGAACCAAAATGATGTTTGGGAGTGTTTCAGAGCATTTCTCTAACCTCTGGCACGTAAAATGATGCAAACTTGTGTTTCGGGCCTGAATGCACTATTTCGGGGTACCAAAGTTGTGAAGCATCCATTCTACTCCATTGGAACCAAAATGATGTTTGGGAGTGTTTCAGAGCATTTCGCTAACCTTCGGCATGTAAAAAGAAGCAAACTTGTGTTTCGGGCCTGAATGCAGTATTTCAGGGTACCAAAGTTGCGCAGCATCCATTCTACTCCTTTGGACCCAAAATTGTGTTTGGGAGTGTTTGGAAGCATCTTGCTAACCTTCAGCACGTAAAAAGATGAAAACTTGTGTTTCGGGCCTGAATGTACTATTTCGGGGTACCAAACTTGCCAAGCATCTATTCTACTCCATTGGATCCAAAATAATGTTTGGGAGTGTTTCAGAGCATTTCGCTAACCTTCGGCACGTAAAAAGATGCAAATTTGTGTTTCGGTCCTGAATGCACTATTTCGGGCTACCAAACGTGCGAAGCATCCATTATACTCCATTGGAACCAAAATAATGTTTGGGAGTATTTCAGAGCATTTCTCTAACCTCCGGCACGTAAAAAGATGCAAACTTGTGTTTCGGTCCTGAATGTAGTATTTCGGGGTACCAAAGTTGCGCAGCATCCATTCAACTCCGTTGGACCCAAAATGATGTTTGGGAGTGTTTCAGAGCATTTCGCTAACCTTCGGCACGTAAAAAGATGCAAACTTGTGTTTCGGACCTGAATGTACTATTTCGGGGTACCAAACTTGCCAAGCATCTATTCTACTCCATTGGAACCAAAATGATGTTTGGGAGTGTTTCAGAGCATTTCGCTAACCTTCGGCACGTAAAAAATGCAAACTTGTGTTTCGGTCCTGAATGCACTATTTCGGGGTACCAAACTTGCGAAGCATCCATTATACTCCATTGGAACCAAAATAATGTTTGGGAGTATTTCAGAGCATTTCTCTATCCTCCGGCACGTAAAAAGATGCAAACTTGTGTTTCGGTCCTGAATGCAGTATTTCGGTGTACCAAAGGTTTGCAGCATCCATTCTACTCTGTTCGACCCAAAATGATGTTTGGGAGTGTTTCAAAGCATTTTGCTAACCTTCGGCACGTAAAAAGATGGAAACTTGTGTTTCGGTCCTGAATGCACTATTTCGGAGTACCAAAGTTGTGAAGCATCCATTCTACTCCATTGGAACCAAAATGATGTTTGGGAGTGTTTCAGAGCATTTCTCTAACCTCCGGCACGTAAAAAGATGCAAACTTGTGTTTCGGTCCTGAATGTAGTATTTCGGGGTACCAAAGTTGCGCAGCATCCATTCAACTCCGTTGGACCCAAAATGATGTTTGGGAGTGTTTCAGAGCATTTCGCTAACCTTCGGCACATAAAAAGATGAAAACTTGTGTTTCGGGCCTGAATGTACTATTTCGGGGTACCAAACTTGCCAAGCATCTATTCTACTCCATTGGAACCAAAATAATGTTTGGGAATGTTTCAAAGCATTTCGCTAACCTTCGGCACGTAAAAAGATGCAAATTTGTGTTTCGGTCCTGAATGCACTATTTCGGGCTACCAAACTTGCGAAGCATCCATTATACTCCATTGGAACCAAAATAATGTTTGGGAGTATTTCAGAGCATTTCTCTAACCTCCGGCACGTAAAAAGATGCAAACTTGTGTTTCGGTCCTGAATGTAGTATTTCGGGGTACCAAAGTTGCGCAGCATCCATTCAACTCCGTTGGACCCAAAATGATGTTTGGGAGTGTTTCAGAGCATTTCGCTAACCTTCGGCACGTAAAAAGATGCAAACTTGTGTTTCGGACCTGAATGTACTATTTCGGGGTACCAAACTTGCCAAGCCTCTATTCTACTCCATTGGAACCAAAATGATGTTTGGGAGTGTTTCCGAGCATTTCGCTAACCATCGGCACGTAAAAAATGCAAACTTGTGTTTCGGTCCTGAATGCACTATTTCGGGGTACCAAACTTGCGAAGCATCCATTATACTCCATTGGAACCAAAATAATGTTTGGGAGTATTTCAGAGCATTTCTCTATCCTCCGGCACGTAAAAAGATGCAAACTTGTGTTTCGGTCCTGAATGAAGTATTTCGGGGTACCAAAGGTTTGCAGCATCCATTCTACTCTGTTCGACCCAAAATGATGTTTGGGAGTGTTTCAAAGCATTTTGCTAACCTTCGGCACGTAAAAAGATGGAAACTTGTGTTTCGGTCCTGAATGCACTATTTCGGAGTACCAAAGTTGTGAAGCATCCATTCTAGTCCATTGGAACCAAAATGATGTTTGGGAGTGTTTCAGAGCATTTTGCTAACCTTCTGCACGTAAAAAAATGCAAACTTGTGTTTCGGTTCCGAATGCACTATTTCGGTGTACCAAAGTTGTGAAGCATCCATTCTACTCCATTGGAACCAAAATGATGTTTGGGAGTGTTTCAGAAAATTTCACTAACCTTCGGCACGTAAAAAGATGCAAACTGGTGTTTCTGTCCTGAACGCACTATTTCGGGGTACCAAAGTTGTGAAGCATCTATTCTACTCCATTGGAACCAAAATGATGTTTGGGAGTGTTTCAGAGCAGTTCGCTAACCTTCGGCACGTAAATAGATGCAAACTTGTGTTTCGGTCCTGAATGCACTATTTCGGGGTACCAAAGTTGTGAAGCATCCATTCTACTCCATTGGGACCAAAATGATGTTTGGGAGTTTTTCAGAGCATTTCGCTAACCTTCGGCTTGTAAAAATATGCAAACTTGTGTTTTGGTCCTGAATGCACTATTTCGGGGTACCAAAGTTGTGAAGCATCCATTCTACTCCATTGGAACCAAAATGATGTTTGGGAGTGTTTCAGAGCATTTCTCTAACCTCTGGCACGTAAAAAGATGCAAACTTGTGTTTTTGTCCTGAACTCAGTATTTCGGGGTACCAAAGTTGCGCAGCATCCATTCTACTCATTTGGACCCAAAATTATGTTTGCGAGTGTTTCAAAGCATTTTGCTAACCTTCAGCACGTAAAAAGATGAAAACTTGTGTTTCGGCCCTGAATGTACTATTTCGAGGTACCAAACTTGCCAAGCATCTATTCTACTCCATTGGATCCAAAATAATGTTTGGGAGTGTTTCAGAGCATTTCTCTAACCTTCGGCACGTAAAAATATGCAAACTTTTGTTTCGGTCCTGAATGCACTATTTCGGGGTACCAAAGTTGTGAAGCGTCCATCTATTCCATTGGAACCAAAATGATGTTTGGGAGTGTTTCAGAGCATTTCTCTAACCTCTGGCACGTAAAATGATGCAAACTTGTGTTTCGGGCCTGAATGCACTATTTCGGGGTACCAAAGTTGTGAAGCATCCATTCTACTCCATTGGAACCAAAATGATGTTTGGGTGTGTTTCAGAGCATTTCGCTAACCTTCGGCATGTAAAAAGAAGCAAACTTGTGTTTCGGGCCTGAATGCAGTATTTCAGGGTACCAAAGTTGCGCAGCATCCATTCTACTCCTTTGGACCCAAAATTGTGTTTGGGAGTGTTTGGAAGCATCTTGCTAACCTTCAGCACGTAAAAAGATGAAAACTTGTGTTTCGGGCCTGAATGTACTATTTCGGGGTACCAAACTTGCCAAGCATCTATTCTACTCCATTGGATCCAAAATAATGTTTGGGAGTGTTTCAGAGCATTTCGCTAACCTTCGGCACGTAAAAAGATGCAAATTTGTGTTTCGGTCCTGAATGCACTATTTCGGGCTACCAAACGTGCGAAGCATCCATTATACTCCATTGGAACCAAAATAATGTTTGGGAGTATTTCAGAGCATTTCTCTAACCTCCGGCACGTAAAAAGATGCAAACTTGTGTTTTGGTCCTGAATGTAGTATTTCGGGGTACCAAAGTTGCGCAGCATCCATTCAACTCCGTTGGACCCAAAATGATGTTTGGGAGTGTTTCAGAGCATTTCGCTAACCTTCGGCACGTAAAAAGATGCAAACTTGTGTTTCGGACCTGAATGTACTATTTCGGGGTACCAAACTTGCCAAGCATCTATTCTACTCCATTGGAACCAAAATGATGTTTGGGAGTGTTTCAGAGCATTTCGCTAACCTTCGGCACGTAAAAAATGCAAACTTGTGTTTCGGTCCTGAATGCACTATTTCGGGGTACCAAACTTGCGAAGCATCCATTATACTCCATTGGAACCAAAATAATGTTTGGGAGTATTTCAGAGCATTTCTCTATCCTCCGGCACGTAAAAAGATGCAAACTTGTGTTTCGGTCCTGAATGCAGTATTTCGGTGTACCAAAGGTTTGCAGCATCCATTCTACTCTGTTCGACCCAAAATGATGTTTGGGAGTGTTTCAAAGCATTTTGCTAACCTTCGGCACGTAAAAAGATGGAAACTTGTGTTTCGGTCCTGAATGCACTATTTCGGAGTACCAAAGTTGTGAAGCATCCATTCTACTCCATTGGAACCAAAATGATGTTTGGGAGTGTTTCAGAGCATTTCTCTAACCTCCGGCACGTAAAAAGATGCAAACTTGTGTTTCGGTCCTGAATGTAGTATTTCGGGGTACCAAAGTTGCGCAGCATCCATTCAACTCCGTTGGACCCAAAATGATGTTTGGGAGTGTTTCAGAGCATTTCGCTAACCTTCGGCACATAAAAAGATGAAAACTTGTGTTTCGGGCCTGAATGTACTATTTCGGGGTACCAAACTTGCCAAGCATCTATTCTACTCCATTGGAAACAAAATAATGTTTGGGAATGTTTCAAAGCATTTCGCTAACCTTCGGCACGTAAAAAGATGCAAATTTGTGTTTCGGTCCTGAATGCACTATTTCGGGCTACCAAACTTGCGAAGCATCCATTATACTCCATTGGAACCAAAATAATGTTTGGGAGTATTTCAGAGCATTTCTCTAACCTCCGGCACGTAAAAAGATGCAAACTTGTGTTTCGGTCCTGAATGTAGTATTTCGGGGTACCAAAGTTGCGCAGCATCCATTCAACTCCGTTGGACCCAAAATGATGTTTGGGAGTGTTTCAGAGCATTTCGCTAACCTTCGGCACGTAAAAAGATGCAAACTTGTGTTTCGGACCTGAATGTACTATTTCGGGGTACCAAACTTGCCAAGCCTCTATTCTACTCCATTGGAACCAAAATGATGTTTGGGAGTGTTTCCGAGCATTTCGCTAACCATCGGCACGTAAAAAATGCAAACTTGTGTTTCGGTCCTGAATGCACTATTTCGGGGTACCAAACTTGCGAAGCATCCATTATACTCCATTGGAACCAAAATAATGTTTGGGAGTATTTCAGAGCATTTCTCTATCCTCCGGCACGTAAAAAGATGCAAACTTGTGTTTCGGTCCTGAATGAAGTATTTCGGGGTACCAAAGGTTTGCAGCATCCATTCTACTCTGTTCGACCCAAAATGATGTTTGGGAGTGTTTCAAAGCATTTTGCTAACCTTCGGCACGTAAAAAGATGGAAACTTGTGTTTCGGTCCTGAATGCACTATTTCGGAGTACCAAAGTTGTGAAGCATCCATTCTAGTCCATTGGAACCAAAATGATGTTTGGGAGTGTTTCAGAGCATTTTGCTAACCTTCTGCACGTAAAAAAATGCAAACTTGTGTTTCGGTTCCGAATGCACTATTTCGGTGTACCAAAGTTGTGAAGCATCCATTCTACTCCATAGGAACCAAAATGATGTTTGGGAGTGTTTCAGAAAATTTCACTAACCTTCGGCACGTAAAAAGATGCAAACTGGTGTTTCTGTCCTGAACGCACTATTTCGGGGTACCAAAGTTGTGAAGCATCTATTCTACTCCATTGGAACCAAAATGATGTTTGGGAGTGTTTCAGAGCAGTTCGCTAACATTCGGCACGTAAATAGATGCAAACTTGTGTTTCGGTCCTGAATGCACTATTTCGGGGTACCAAAGTTGTGAAGCATCCATTCTACTCCATTGGAACCAAAATGATGTTTGGGAGTGTTTCAGAGCATTTCGCTAACCTTCGGCATGTAAAAATATGCAAACTTGTGTTTTGGTCCTGAATGCACTATTTCGGGGTACCAAAGTTGTGAAGCATCCATTCTACTCCATTGGAACCAAAATGATGTTTGGGAGTGTTTCAGAGCATTTCTCTAACCTCTGGCACGTAAAAAGATGCAAACTTGTGTTTTTGTCCTGAACTCAGTATTTCGGGGTACCAAAGTTGCGCAGCATCCATTCTACTCATTTGGACCCAAAATTATGTTTGCGAGTGTTTCAAAGCATTTTGCTAACCTTCAGCACGTAAAAAGATGAAAACTTGTGTTTCGGCCCTGAATGTACTATTTCGAGGTACCAAACTTGCCAAGCATCTATTCTACTCCATTGGAACCAAAATAATGTTTGGGAGTGTTTCAGAGCATTTCTCTAACCTTCGGCACGTAAAAATATGCAAACTTTTGTTTCGGTCCTGAATGCACTATTTCGGGGTACCAAAGTTGTGAAGCGTCCATCTATTCCATTGGAACCAAAATGATGTTTGGGAGTGTTTCAGAGCATTTCTCTAACCTCTGGCACGTAAAAAGATGCAAACTTGTGTTTCGGGCCTGAATGCACTATTTCGGGGTACCAAAGTTGTGAAGCATCCATTCTACTCCATTGGAACCAAAATGATGTTTGGGAGTGTTTCAGAGCATTTCGCTAACCTTCGGCATGTAAAAAGAAGCAAACTTGTGTTTCGGGCCTGAATGCAGTATTTCAGGGTACCAAAGTTCCGCAGCATCCATTCTACTCCTTTGGACCCAAAATTGTGTTTGGGAGTGTTTGGAAGCATTTTGCTAACCTTCAGCACGTAAAAAGATGAAAACTTGTGTTTCGGGCCTGAATGTACTATTTCGGGGTACCAAACTTGCCAAGCATCTATTCTACTCCATTGGATCCAAAATAATGTTTGGGAGTGTTTCAGAGCATTTCGCTAACCTTCGGCACGTAAAAAGATGCAAATTTGTGTTTCGGTCCTGAATGCACTATTTCGGGCTACCAAACGTGCGAAGCATCCATTATACTCCATTGGAACCAAAATAATGTTTGGGAGTATTTCAGAGCATTTCTCTAACCTCCGGCACGTAAAAAGATGCAAACTTGTGTTTCGGTCCTGAATGTAGTATTTCGGGGTGCCAAAGTTGCGCAGCATCCATTCAACTCCGTTGGACCCAAAATGATGTTTGGGAGTGTTTCAGAGCATTTCGCTAACCTTCGGCACGTAAAAAGATGCAAACTTGTGTTTCGGACCTGAATGTACTATTTCGGGGTACCAAACTTGCCAAGCATCTATTCTACTCCATTGGAACCAAAATGATGTTTGGGAGTGTTTCAGAGCATTTCGCTAACCTTCGGCACGTAAAAAATGCAAACTTGTGTTTCGGTCCTGAATGCACTATTTCGGGGTACCAAACTTGCGAAGCATCCATTATACTCCATTGGAACCAAAATAATGTTTGGGAGTATTTCAGAGCATTTCTCTATCCTCCGGCACGTAAAAAGATGCAAACTTGTGTTTCGGTCCTGAATGCAGTATTTCGGGGTACCAAAGGTTTGCAGCATCCATTCTACTCTGTTCGACCCAAAATGATGTTTGGGAGTGTTTCAAAGCATTTTGCTAACCTTCGGCACGTAAAAAGATGGAAACTTGTGTTTCGGTCCTGAATGCACTATTTCGGAGTACCAAAGTTGTGAAGCATCCATTCTACTCCATTGGAACCAAAATGATGTTTGGGAGTGTTTCAGAGCATTTTGCTAACAATCTGCACGTAAAAAGATGCAAACTTGTGTTTCGGTTCCGAATGCACTATTTCGGTGTACCAAAGTTGTGAAGCATCCATTCTACTCCATTGGAACCAGAATGATGTTTGGGAGTGTTTCAGAAAATTTCACTAACCTTCGGCACGTAAAAAGATGCAAACTGGTGTTTCTGTCCTGAACGCACTATTTCGGGGTACCAAAGTTGTGAAGCATCTATTCTACTCCATTGGAACCAAAATGATGTTTCGGAGTGTTTCAGAAAATTTCACTAACCTTCGGCACGTAAAAAGATGCAAACTTGTGTTTTTGTCCTGAACTCAGTATTTCGGGGTACCAAAGTTGCGCAGCATCCATTCTACTCATTTGGACCCAAAATTATGTTTGCGAGTGTTTCAAAGCATTTTGCTAACCTTCAGCACGTAAAAAGATGAAAACTTGTGTTTCGGGCCTGAATGTACTATTTCGGGGTACCAAACTTGCCAAGCATCTATTCTACTCCATTGGAACCAAAATAATGTTTGGGAGTGTTTCAGAGCATTTGGTTAACCTTCGGCACGTAAAAAGATGCAAATTTGTCTTTCGGTCCTGAATGCACTATTTCGGGGTACCAAACTTGCGAAGCATCTATTATACTCCATTGGAATCAAAATAATATTTGGAAGTATTTCAGAGCATTTCCCTAACCTCCGGCACGTAAAAAGATGCAAACTTGTGTTTCGGTCCTGAATGTAGTATTTTGGGGTACCAAAGGTGTGCAGCATCCATTCTACTCTGTTCGACCCAAAATGATGTTTGCGAGTGTTTCAAAGCATTTTGCTAACCTTCGGCATGTAAAAAGATGGAAACTTGTCTTTCGGTCCTGAATGCACTATTTCGGAGTACCAAAGTTGTGAAACATCCATTCTACTCCATTGGAACCAAAATGATCTTTGGGAGTGTTTCAGAGCATTTTGCTAACCTTCTGCACGTAAAAAGATGCAAACTTGTGTTTCGGTTCCGAATGCACTATTTCGGTGTACCAAAGTTGTGAAGCATCTATTCTACTCCATTGGAACCAAAATGATGTTTGGGAGTGTTTCAGAAAATTTCACTAACCTTCGGCACGTAAAAAGATGCTAACTTGTGTTTTTGTCCTGAACTCAGTATTTCGGGGTACCAAAGTTGCGCAGCATCCATTCTGCTCATTTGGACCCAAAATTATGTTTGCGAGTGTTTCAAAGCATTTTGCTAAACTTCAGCACGTAAAAAGATGAAAACTTCTGTTTCGGGCCTGAATGTACTATTTCGGGGTACCAAACTTGCCAAGCATCTATTCTACTCCATTGGAACCAAAATAATGTTTGGGAGTGTTTCAGAGCATTTCGTTAACCTTCGGCACGTAAAAAGATGCAAATTTGTGTTTCGGTCCTGAATGCACTATTTCGGGGTACCAAACTTGCGAAGCATCCATTATACTCCATTGGAATCAAAATAATGTTTGGAAGTATTTCAGAGCATTTCCCTAACCTCCGGCACGTAAAAAGATGCAAATTTGTGTTTCGGTCCTGAATGTAGTATTTCATGGTACCGAAGTTGCGCAGCATCCATTCTACTCCGTTTGACCCAAAATGATGTTTGGGAGTGTTTCAGAGCATTTTGCTAACCTTCAACACGTAAAAAGATGAAAACTTGTGGTTCGGTCCTGAATGTACTATTTCGGGGTACCAAACTTGCCAAGCATCTATTCTACTCCATTGGAGCCGAAATGATGTTTGGGAGTGTTTGAGAGCATTTCGCTAACCTTCGGCACGTAAAAAGATGCAAACTTGTGTTTCGGTCTTGAATGCACTATTTTGGGGTACCAAACTTGCGAAGCATCCATTATACTACATTGGAACCAGAATAATGTTTGGGACTATTTCGCAGCATTTCGCTAACCTTCAGCACGTAAAAATATGAAAACTTGTGTTTCGGTCCTGAATGCATTATTTCGGGGTACCAAAGTTGTGAAGCATCCATTCTACTCCATTGGAACCAAAATGATGTTTGGGAGTGTTTCAGAGCATTTCGCTAACCTTCGGCACGTAAAAATATGCAAACTTGTGTTTCGGTCGTTAATGCACTATTTCGGGGTACCAAAGTTGTGAATCTTCCATTCTACTCCATTGGAACCAAAACTATGTTTGGGAGTGTTTCAGAGCATTTCTCTAACCTCTGGCACGTAAAAAGATGCAAACTTGTGTTTCTGTCCTGAATGCGGTATTTCAGGGTACCAAAGTTACGCAGCATCCATTCTACTCCTTTGGACCCAAAATTATGTTTGGGAGTGTTTCAACGCATTTTGCTAACCTTCAGCACATAAAAATATGGAAACTTGTGTTTCGGGCCTGAATGTACTATTTCGGGGTACCAAACTTGCCAAGCATCTATTCTACTCCATTGGAACCAAAATGATGTTTGGGAGTGCTTCAGAGCATTTCGCTAACCTTCGGCACGTAAAAAATGCATACTTGTGTTTCGGTCCTGAATGCACTATTTCGGGGTACCAAAGTTGTGAAGCATCCATTCTACTCCATTGGAACCAAAATCATGTTTGGGAGTGTTTCAGAGCATTTCTCTAACCTCTGGCATGTAAAAAGATGCAAACTTGTGTTTTTGTCCTGAACTCAGTACTTCGGGGTACCAAAGTTGCGCAGCATCCATTCTACTCCATTGGAGCTAAAATGATGTTTGGGAGTGTTTCAGAGCATTTCGCTAACCTTCGCCAAGTAAAAATATGCAAACTTGTGTTTCGGTCCTTAATGCACTATTTTGGGGTACCAAAGTTGTGAAGCATCCATTCTACTCCATTGGAACCAAAATGATGTTTGGGAGTGTTTCAGAGCATTTTGCTAACCTTCAGCACGTAAAAATATGAAAACTTGTGTTTCGGTCCTGAATGCATTATTTCGGGGTACCAAAGTTGTGAAGCATGCATTCTACTCCATTGGAACCAAAATGATGTTTGGGAGTGTTTCAGAGCATTTCGCTAACCTTCGGCACGTAAAAATATGCAAACTTGTGTTTCGGTCCTTAATGCACTATTTCGGGGTACCAAAGTTGTGAAGCTTCCATTCTACTCCATTGGAACCAAAACTATGTTTGGGAGTGTTTCAGAGCATTTCTCTAACCTCTGGCACGTAAAAAGATGCAAACTTGTGTTTCTATCCTGAATGCGGTATTTCAGGGTACCAAACTTACGCAACATCCATTCTACTCCTTTGGACCCAAAATTATGTTTGGGAGTGTTTCAACGCATTTTGCTAACCTTCATTACATAAAAATATGGAAACTTGTGTTTCGGGCCTGAATGTACTATTTCGGGGTACCAAACTTGCCAAGCATCTATTCTACTCCATTGGAACAAAAATGATGTTTGGGAGTGCTTCAGAGCATTTCGCTAACCTTCGGCACGTAAAAAATGCAAACTTGTGTTTCGGTCCTGAATGCACTATTTCGGGGTACCAAAGTTGTGAAGCATCCATTCTACTCCATTGGAACCAAAATCATGTTTGGGAGTGTTTCAGAGCATTTCTCTAACCTCTGGCACGTAAAAAGATGCAAACTTGTGTTTTTGTCCTGAACTCAGTATTTCGGGGTACCAAAGTTGCGCAGCATCCATTCTACTCCTTTGGACCCAAAATTATGTTTGCGAGTGTTTCAAAGCATTTTGCTAACCTTCAGCACGTAAAAAGATGAAAACTTGTGTTTCGGGCCTGAATGTACTATTTCGAGGTACCGAACTTGCCAAGCATCTATTCTACTCCATTGGAACCAAAATAATGTTTGGGAGTGTTTCAGAGCATTTCGTTAACCCTCGGCACGTAAAAAGATGCAAATTTGTGTTTCGGTCCTGAATGCACTATTTCGGGGTACCAAACTTGCGAAGCATCCATTATACTCCATTGGAACCAAAATAATGTTTCGGAGTATTTCAGAGCATTTCTCTAACCTCCGGCACGTAAAAAGATGCAAACTTGTGTTTCGGGCCTGAATGCACTATTTCGGGTTACCAAAGTTGCGCAGCATCAATTCTACTCCGTTGGACCCAAAATGATGTTTGGGAGTGTTTCAGAGCATTTTGCTAACCTTCAACACGTAAAAAGATGAAAACTTGTGGTTCGGTCCTGAATGTACTATTTCGGGGTACCAAACTTGCCAAGCATCTATTCTACTCCATTGGAGCCGAAATGATGTTTGGGAGTGTTTGAGAGCATTTCGCTAACCTTCGGCACGTAAAAAGATGCAAACTTGTGTTTCGGTCTTGAATGCACTATTTTGGGGTACCAAACTTGCGAAGCATCCATTATACTACATTGGAACCAGAATAATGTTTGGGACTATTTCGCAGCATTTCCCTAACCTTCGGCACGTAAAAAGATGCAAACTTGTGTTTCGGGCCTGAATGCACTATTTCGGGGTACCAAAGTTGCGCAGCATCAATTCTACTTCGTTGGACCCAAAATGATGTTTGGGAGTGTTTCAGAGCATTTTGCTAACCTTCAACACGTAAAAAGATGAAAACTTGTGTTTCGGGCCTGAATGTACTATTTCGGGGTACCAAACTTGCCAAGCATCTATTCTACTCCATTGGAACCAAAATGATGTTTGGGAGTGTTTCAGAGCATTTTGGTAACCTTCGGCACGTAAAAAGATGCAAACTTGTGTTTCGGTCTTGAATGCACTATTTCGGGGTGCCAAACTTGAGAAGCATCCATTATACTCCATTGGAACCAAAAATAATATTTGGGAGTATTTCACAACATTTCGCTAACCTTTGGCACGTAAAGAGATGCAAACTTGTGTTTCGGGACTGAATGCACTATTTCGGGTTTCCAAAGTTGTGAAGCATCCATTCTACTCCATTAAAACCAAAATGATGTTTGGGACTGTTTGAGAGCATTTCGCTAACCTTCGGCACGTAAAAAGATGCAAACTTGTTTTCGGTCCCGAATGCACTATTTCGGGGTAGCAAAGTTGTGAAGCATCTATTCTACTGCGTTCGAACCAAAATGATGTTTGGGAGTGCTTCAGAGCAGTTCACTAACCATTGGCACGTAAAAAGATGCAAACTTGTGTTTCGGTCCTGAATGCACTATTTCGGGGTACCAAAGTTGTGAACATTCTACTCCATTGGAGCCAAAATGATGTTTGGGAGTGTTTCAGAGCATTTCGCTAACCTTCGGCACGTAAAAATATGCAAACTTGTGTTTCGGTCCTTAATGCACTATTTTGGGGTACCAAAGTTGTGAAGCATCCATTCTACTCCATTGGAACCAAAATGATGTTTGGGAGTGTTTCGGAGCATTTCGCTAACCTTCAGCACGTAAAAATATGAAAACTTGTGTTTCGGTCCTGAATGCATTATTTCGGGGTACCAAAGTTGTGAAGCATCCATTCTACTCCATTGGAACCAAAATGATGTTTGGGAGTGTTTCAGAGCATTTCGCTAACCTTCGGCACGTAAAAATATGCAAACTTGTGTTTCGGTCGTTAATGCACTATTTCGGGGTACCAAAGTTGTGAATCTTCCATTCTACTCCATTGGAACCAAAACTATGTTTGGGAGTGTTTCAGAGCATTTCTCTAACCTCTGGCACGTAAAAAGATGCAAACTTGTGTTTCTGTCCTGAATGCGGTATTTCAGGGTACCAAAGTTACGCAGCATCCATTCTACTCCTTTGGACCCAAAATTATGTTTGGGAGTGTTTCAACGCATTTTGCTAACCTTCAGCACATAAAAATATGGAAACTTGTGTTTCGGGCCTGAATGTACTATTTCGGGGTACCAAACTTGCCAAGCATCTATTCTACTCCATTGGAACCAAAATGATGTTTGGGAGTGCTTCAGAGCATTTCGCTAACCTTCGGCACGTAAAAAATGCATACTTGTGTTTCGGTCCAGAATGCACTATTTCGGGGTACCAAAGTTGTGAAGCATCCATTCTACTCCATTGGAACCAAAATCATGTTTGGGAGTGTTTCAAAGCATTTCTCTAACCTCTGGCATGTAAAAAGATGCAAACTTGTGTTTTTGTCCTGAACTCAGTACTTCGGGGTACCAAAGTTGCGCAGCATCCATTCTACTCCATTGGAGCTAAAATGATGTTTGGGAGTGTTTCAGAGCATTTCGCCAACCTTCGCCAAGTAAAAATATGCAAACTTGTGTTTCGGTCCTTAATGCACTATTTTGGGGTACCAAAGTTGTGAAGCATCCATTCTACTCCATTGGAACCAAAATGATGTTTGGGAGTGTTTCAGAGCATTTTGCTAACCTTCAGCACGTAAAAATATGAAAACTTGTGTTTCGGTCCTGAATGCATTATTTCGGGGTACCAAAGTTGTGAAGCATGCATTCTACTCCATTGGAACCAAAATGATGTTTGGGAGTGTTTCAGAGCATTTCGCTAACCTTCGGCACGTAAAAATATGCAAACTTGTGTTTCGGTCCTTAATGCACTATTTCGGGGTACCAAAGTTGTGAAGCTTCCATTCTACTCCATTGGAACCAAAACTATGTTTGGGAGTGTTTCAGAGCATTTCTCTAACCTCTGGCACGTAAAAAGATGCAAACTTGTGTTTCTATCCTGAATGCGGTATTTCAGGGTACCAAACTTACGCAACATCCATTCTACTCCTTTGGACCCAAAATTATGTTTGGGAGTGTTTCAACGCATTTTGCTAACCTTCATTACATAAAAATATGGAAACTTGTGTTTCGGGCCTGAATGTACTATTTCGGGGTACCAAACTTGCCAAGCATCTATTCTACTCCATTGGAACAAAAATGATGTTTGGGAGTGCTTCAGAGCATTTCGCTAACCTTCAGCACGTAAAAATATGAAAACTTGTGTTTCGGTCCTGAATGCATTATTTCGGGGTACCAAAGTTGTGAAGCATCCATTCTACTCCATTGGAACCAAAATGATGTTTGGGAGTGTTTCAGAGCATTTCGCTAACCTTCGGCACGTGAAAATATGCAAACTTGTGTTTCGGTCCTTAATGCACTATTTCGGGGTACCGAAGTTGTGAAGCTTCCATTCTACTCCATTGGAACCAAAACTATGTTTGGGAGTGTTTAAGAGCATTTCTCTAACCTCTGGCACGTAAAAAGATGCAAACTTGTGTTTCTGTCCTGAATGCAGTATTTCAGGGTACCAAAGTTACGCGGCATCCATTCTACTCCTTTGGACCCAAAATTATGTTTGGGAGTGTTTCAACGCATTTTGCTAACCTTCAGCACATAAAAATATGGAAACTTGTGTTTCGGGCCTGAATGTACTATTTCGGGGTACCAAACTTGCCAAGCATCTATTCTACTCCATTGGAACCAAAATGATGTTTGGGAGTGCTTCAGAGCATTTCGCTAACCTTCGGCACGTAAAAAATGCAAACTTGTGTTTCGGTCCTGAATGCACTATTTCGAGGTACCAAAGTTGTGAAGCATCCATTCTACTCCATTGGAACCAAAATCATGTTTGGGAGTGTTTCAGAGCATTTCTCTAACCTCTGGCACGTAAAAAGATGCAAACTTGTGTTTTTGTCCTGAACTCAGTATTTCGGGGTACCAAAGTTGCGCAGCATCCATTCTACTCCTTTGGACCTAAAATTATGTTTGCGAGTGTTTCAAAGCATTTTGCTAACCTTCAGCACGTAAAAAGATGAAAACTTGTGTTTCGGGCCTGAATGTACTATTTCGAGGTACCGAACTTGCCAAGCATCTATTCTACTCCATTGGAACCAAAATAATGTTTGGGAGTGTTTCAGAGCATTTCGTTAACCCTCGGCACGTAAAAAGATGCAAATTTGTGTTTCGGTCCTGAATGCACTATTTCGGGGTACCAAACTTGCGAAGCATCCATTATACTCCATTGGAACCAAAATAATGTTTCGGAGTATTTCAGAGCATTTCTCTAACCTCCGGCACGTAAAAAGATGCAAACTTGTGTTTCGGGCCTGAATGCACTATTTCGGGTTACCAAAGTTGCGCAGCATCAATTCTACTCCGTTGGACCCAAAATGATGTTTGGGAGTGTTTCAGAGCATTTTGCTAACCTTCAGCACGTAAAAAGATGAAAACTTGTGTTTCGGGCCTGAATGTACTATTTCGGGGTACCAAACTTGCCAAGCATCTATTCTACTCCATTGGAACCAAAATGATGTTTGGGAGTGTTTCAGAGCATTTTGGTAACCTTCGGCACGTAAAAAGATGCAAACTTGTGTTTTGGTCTTGAATGCACTATTTCGGGGTACCAAACTTGAGAAGCATCCATTATACTCAATTGGAACCAAAATAATATTTGGGAGTATTTCACAACATGTCGCTAACCTTTGGCACGTAAAGAGATGCAAACTTGTGTTTCGGGCCTGAATGCACTATTTCGGGGTACCAAAGTTGTGAAGCATCCATTCTACTCCATTGGAACCAAAATGATGTTTGGGACTGTTTGAGAGCATTTCGCTAACCTTCGGCACGTAAAAAGATGCAAACTTGTCTTTCGGTCCCGATTGCACTATTTCGGGGTACCAAAGTTGTGAAGCATCTATTCTACTGCGTTCGAACCAAAATGATGTTTGGGAGTGTTTCAGAGCAGTTCGCTAACCATCGGCACGTAAAAATATGCAAACTTGTGTTTCGGTCCTGAATGCACTATTTCGGGGTACCAAAGTTGTGAAGCATCCATTCTACTCCATTGGAGCCAAAATGATGCTTGGGAGTGTTTCAGAGCATTTCGCTAACCTTCAGCACGTAAAATATGCAAACTTGTGTTTCGGTCCTGGATGCATTATTTCGGGGTACCAAAGTTGTGAAGCATCCATTCTACTCCATTGGAACCAAAATGATGTTTGGGAGTGTTTCAGAGCATTTCACTAACCTTCGGCACGTAAAAATATGGAAACCTGTGTTTCGGTCCTTACTGTACTATTTCGGGGTACCAAAGTTGTGAAGCTTCCATTCTACTCCATTGGAACCAAAACTATGTTTGGGAGTGTTTCAGAGCATTTCTCTAACATCTGGCACGTAAAAAGATGCAAACTTGTGTTTCTGTCCTGAATGCGGTATTTCGGGGTACCAAAGTTACGCAGCATCCATTCTACTCCTTTGGACCGAAAATTATGTTTGGGAGTGTTTCAACGCATTTTGCTAACCTTCAGCACATAAAAATATGGAAACTTGTGTTTCGGACCTGAATGTACTATTTCGGGGTACCAAACTTGCGAAGCATCTATTCTACTCCATTGGAACCAAAATGATGTTTGGGAGTGCTTCAGAGCATTTCGCTAACCTTCGACAGGTAAAAAATGCAAACTTGTGTTTCGGTCCAGAATGCACTATTTCGGGGTACCAAACTTGCGAAGCATCCATTATACTCCATTGGAACCAAAATAATGTTTGGGAGTATTTCAGAGCATTTCTCTAACCTCCGGCACGTAAAAAGATGCAAACTTGTGTTTCGGTCCTGAATGCAGTATTTCGGGGTACCAAAGTTGTGAAGCATCCATTCTACTCCATTGGACCAAAATGATGTTTCCTAGTGTTTCAGAGCATTTCGCTAACCTTCGGCATGTAAATAAATGCAAACTTGTGTTTCGGTCTTGAATGCACTATTTCCGGGTACCAAAGTTACGCAGCATCCATTCTACTCCGTTGGACCCAAAATGATGTTTGGGAGTGTTTGAGAGCATTTCGCTAACCTTCGGCACGTAAAAAGATGCAAACTTGTGTTTCGGTCTTAAATGCACTATTTCGGGGTACCAAACTTGCGAAGCATCCATTATACTACATTGGAACCAAAATAATGTTTGGGAGTATTTCGCAGCATTTCGCTAACCTTCGGCACGTAAAAAGATGCAAACTTATGTTTCGGGCCTGAATGCACTATTTCGGGGTACCAAAGTTGCACAGCATCAATTTTACTCCATTGGACCCAAAATGATGTTTGGGAGTGTTTCAGAGCATTTTGCTAACCTTCAGCACGTAAAAAGATGAAAACTTGTGTTTCGGGCTTGAATGTACTATTTCGGGGTACCAAACTTGCCAAGCATCTATTCTACTCCATTGGAACCAAAATGATGTTTGGGAGTGTTTCAGAGCATTTTGGTAACCTTCGGCACGTAAAAAGATGCAAACTTGTGTTTCGGTCTTGAATGCACTATTTCGGGGTACCAAACTTGAGAAGCATCCATTATACTCCATTGGAACCAAAATAATGTTTGGGAGTATTTCACAACATTTCGCTAACCTTTGGCACGTAAATAGATGCAAACTTGTGTTTCGGTCCTGAATGCACTATTTCGGGGTACCAAAGTTGTGAAGCATCCATTCTACTCCATTGGAGCCAAAATGATGCTTGGGACTGTTTCAGAGCATTTCGCTAACCTTCGGCACGTAAAAAGATGCAAACTTGTCTTTCGGTCCCAAATGCACTATTTCGGGGTAACAAAGTTGTGAAGCATCTATTCTACTGCGTTCGAACCAAAATGATGTTTGGGAGTGTTTCAGAGCAGTTCGCTAACCATCGGCATGTAAAAAGATACAAACTTGTGTTTCGGTCCTGAATGCACTATTTCGGGGTACCAAAGTTGTGAAGCATCCATTCTACTCCATTGGAGCCAAAATGATGCTTGGGAGTGTTTCAGAGCATTTCGCTAACCTTCAGCACGTAAAATATGCAAACTTGTGTTTCGGTCCTGGATGCATTATTTCGGGGTACCAAAGTTGTGAAGCATCCATTCTACTCCATTGGAACCAAAATGATGTTTGGGAGTGTTTCAGAGCATTTCACTAACCTTCGGCACGTAAAAATATGGAAACCTGTGTTTCGGTCCTTACTGTACTATTTCGGGGTACCAAAGTTGTGAAGCTTCCATTCTACTCCATTGGAACCAAAACTATGTTTGGGAGTGTTTCAGAGCATTTCTCTAACATCTGGCACGTAAAAAGATGCAAACTTGTGTTTCTGTCCTGAATGCGGTATTTCGGGGTACCAAAGTTACGCAGCATCCATTCTACTCCTTTGGACCGAAAATTATGTTTGGGAGTGTTTCAACGCATTTTGCTAACCTTCAGCACATAAAAATATGGAAACTTGTGTTTCGGACCTGAATGTACTATTTCGGGGTACCAAACTTGCCAAGCATCTATTCTACTCCATTGGAACCAAAATGATGTTTGGGAGTGCTTCAGAGCATTTCGCTAACCTTCGACAGGTAAAAAATGCAAACTTGTGTTTCGGTCCAGAATGCACTATTTTGGGGTACCAAACTTGCGAAGCATCCATTATACTCCATTGGAACCAAAATAATGTTTGGGAGTATTTCAGAGCATTTCTCTAACCTCCGGCACGTAAAAAGATGCAAACTTGTGTTTCGGTCCTGAATGCAGTATTTCGGGGTACCAAAGGTATGCAGCATCCATTCTACTCTGTTGGACCCAAAATGATGTTTGGGAGTGTTTCAATGCGTTTTGCTAACCTTCAACACGTAAAAAGATGCAAACTTGTGTTTCGGTCCTGAATTCTCTATTTCGGAGTACCAAAGTTGTGAAGCATCCATTCTACTCCATTGGAACCAAAATGATGTTTGGGAGTGTTTCAGAGCATTTCGCTAACCTTCTGCACGTAAAAAGATGCAAACTTGTGTTTCGGTTCCGAATGCACTATTTCGTTGTACCAAAGTTGTGAAGCATCCATTCTACTCCATTGGAACCAAAATGATGTTTGGGAGTGTTTCAGAAAATTTCACTAACCTTCGGCACGTAAAAAGATGCGAACTTGTGTTTCGGTCCTGAATGTACTATTTCGGGATACCAAAGTTGTGAAGCATCCATTCTACTCCATTGGAACCAAAATGATGTTTGGGAGTGTTTCAGAGCATTTCGCTAACATTCGGCACGTAAAAATATGCAAACTTGTGTTTCGGTCCTGAATGCACTATTTCTGGGTACCAAAGTTGTGAAGCATCCATTCTACTCCATTGGAACCAAAATGATGTTTGGGAGTGTTTCAGAGCATTCCTCTAACCTCCGGTACGTAAAAAGATGCAAACTTGTGTTTCGGTCTTGAATGCACTATTTCGGGGTACCAAACTTGCGAAGCATCCATTATACTACATTGGAACCAAAATAATGTTTGGGAGTATTTCGCAGCATTTCGCTAACCTTCGGCACGTAAAAAGATGCAAACTTGTGTTTCGGGCCTGAATGCACTATTTCGGGGTACCAAAGTTGTGAAGCATCCATTCTACTCCATTGGAACCAAAATGATGTTTGGGAGTGTTTCAGAGCATTTCGCTAACCTTCGGCACGTAAAAAGATGCAAACTTGTCTTTCGGTCCCGAATGCACTATTTCGGGGTACCAAAGTTGTGAAGCATCTATTCTACTCCGTTGGAACCAAAATGATGTTTGGGTGTGTTTCAGAGCAGTTCAGTAACCATCGGCACGTAAAAAGATGCAAACTTGTGTTTTGGTCCTGAATGCACTATTTCGGGGTACCAAAGTTGTGAAGCATCCATTCTACTCCGTTGGAGCCAAAATGATGTTTGGGAGTGTTTCAGAGTATTTCGCTAACCTTCGGCACGTAAAAATATGCAAACTTGTGTTTCGGTCATGAATGCATTATTTCAGGGTACCAAAGTTGTGAAGCATCCATTCTACTCCATTGGAACCAAAATGAGGTTTGGGAGTGTTTCAGAGCATTTCGCTAACCTTCGGCACGTAAAGTTATGCAAACTTGTGTTTCGGTCCTTAATGCACTATTTCGGGGTACCAAAGTTGTGAAGCTTCCATTCTACTCCATTGGAACCAAAATGATGTTTGGGAGTGTTTCAGAGCATTTCTCTAACCTCTGGCACGTAAAAAGATGCAAACTTGTGTTTCTGTCCTGAATGCGGTATTTCGGGGTACCAAAGTTACGCAGCATCCATTCTACTCCTTTGGACCCAAAATTATGTTTGGGAGTGTTTCAACGCATTTTGCTAACCTTCAGCACATAAAAATATGGAAACTTGTGTTTCGGGCCTGAATGTACTATTTCGGGGTACCAAACTTGCCAAGCATCTATTCTACTCCATTGGAACCAAAATGATGTTTGGGAGTGCTTCAGAGCATTTCGCTAACCTTCGGCACGTAAAAAATGCAAACTTGTGTTTCGGGCCAGAATGCACTATTTTGGGGTACCAAACTTGCGAAGCATCCATTATACTCCATTGGAACCAAAATAATGGTTGGGAGTATTTCAGAGCATTTCTCTAACCTCCGGCACGTAAAAAGATGCAAACTTGTGTTTCGGTCCTGAATGCAGTATTTCGGGGTACCAAAGGTGTCCAGCATCCATTCTACTCTGTTGGACCCAAAATGATGTTTGGGAGTGTTTCAAAGCATTTTGCTAACCTTCGGCACGTAAAAAGATGCAAACTTGTGTTCCGGTCCTGAATGCTCTATTTCGGAGTACCAAAGTTGTGAAGCATCCATTCTACTCTATTGGAACCAAAAGGATGTTTGGGAGTGTTTCAGAGCATTTCGCTAACCTTCTGCACGTAAAAATATGAAAACTTGTGTTTCGGTTCCGAATGCACTATTTCGGTGTACCAAAGTTGTGAAGCATCCATTCTACTCCATTGGAACCAAAATGATGTTTGGGAGTGTTTCAGAGCATTTCGCTAACCTTCGGCACGTTAAAATATGCAAACTTGTGTTTCGGTCCTTAATGCACTATTTCGGGGTACCAAAGTTGTGAAGCTTCCATTCTACTCCATTGGAACCAAAATGATGTTTGGGAGTGTTTCAGAGCATTTCTCTAACCTCTAGCACGTAAAAAGGTGCAAACTTGTGTTTCTGTCCTGAATGCGGTATTTCGGGGTACCAAAGTTACGCAGCATCCATTCTACTCCTTTGGACCCAAAATTATGTTTGGGAGTTTTTCAACGCATTTTGCTAACCTTCAGCACATAAAAATATGGAAACTTGTGTTTCGGGCCTGAATGTACTATTTCGGGGTACCAAACTTGCCAAGCATCTATTCTACTCCATTGGAACCAAAATGATGTTTGGGAGTGCTTCAGAGCATTTCGCTAACCTTCGGCACGTAAAAAATGCAAACTTGTGTTTCGGTCCAGAATGCACTATTTCGGGGTACCAAACTTGCGAAGCATCCATTATACTCCATTGGAACCAAAATAATGTTTGGGAGTATTTCAGAGCATTTCTCTAACCTCCGGCACGTAAAAAGATGCAAACTTGTGTTTCGGTCCTGAATGCAGTATTTCGGGGTACCAAAGGTGTGCAGCATCCATTCTACTCTGTTGGATCCAAAATGATGTTTGGGAGTGTTTCAAAGCATTTGGCTAACCTTCGGCACGTAAAAAGATGCAAACTTGTGTTTCGGTCCTGAATGCGCTATTTCGGAGTACCAAAGTTGTGAAGCATCCATTCTACTCCATTATAACCAAAATGATGTTTGGGAGTGTTTCAGAGCATTTCGCTAACATTCCGCACGTAAAAAAAATGTAAACTTGTGTTTCGGTTCCGAATGCACTATTTCGGTGTACCGAAGTTGTGAAGCATCCATTCTACTCCATTGGAACCAAAATGATGTTTGGGAGTGTTTCAGAAAATTTCACTAACCTTCGGCACGTAAAAAGATGCAAACTTGGGTTTCGGTCCTGAATGTACTATTTCGGGGTACCAAAGTTGTGAAGCATCCATTCTACTCCATGGGAACCAAAATGATGTTTGGGAGTGTTTCAGAGCATTTCGCTAACATTCGGCACGTAAAAATATGCAAACTTGTGTTTCGGTCCTGAATGCACTATTTCTGGGTACCAAAGTTATGAAGCATCCATTCTACTCCATTGGAACCAAAATGATGTTTGGGAGTGTTTCAGAGCATTCCTCTAACCTCCGGCACGTAAAAAGATGCAAACTTATGTTTCGGTCCTGAATGCACTATTTCGGAGTACCAAAGTTGTGCAACATCCATTCTACTCCGTTGGACCCAAAATGATGTTTGGGAGTGTTTCAGAGCATTTTGCTAACCTTCAGCACGTAAAAAGATGAAAACTTGTGTTTCGGTCCTGAATGTACTATTTCGGGGTACCAAACTTGCCAAGCATCTATTCTACTGCATTGGAACCAAAATGATGTTTGGGAGTGTTTAAAAGCATTTCGCTAACCTTCGGCACGTAAAAAGATGAAAACTTGTGTTTCGGTCTTGAATGCACTATTTCGGGGTACCAAACTTGCGAAGCATCCATTATACTACATTGGAACCAAAATAATGTTTGGGAGTATTTCGCAGCATTTCGCTAACCTTCGGCACGTAAAAAGATGCAAACTTGTGTTTCGGGCCTGAATGCACTATTTCGGGGTACCAAAGTTGTGAAGCATCCATTCTACTCCATTGGAACCAAAATGATGTTTGGGAGTGTTTCAGAGCATTTCGCTAACCTTCGGCACGTAAAAAGATGCAAACTTGTCTTTCGGTCCCGAATGCACTATTTCGGGGTACCAAAGTTGTGAAGCATCTATTCTACTCAGTTGGAACCAAAATGATGTTTGGGAGTGTTTCAGAGCAGTTCAATAACCATCGGCACGTAAAAAGATGCAAACTTGTGTTTTGGTCCTGAATGCACTATTTCGGGGTACCAAAGTTGTGAAGCATCCATTCTACTCCGTTGGAGCCAAAATGATGTTTGGGAGTGTTTCAGAGTATTTCGCTAACCTTCGGCACGTAAAAATATGCAAACTTGTGTTTCGGTCCTGAATGCATTATTTCAGGGTACCAAAGTTGTGAAGCATCCATTCTACTCCATTGGAACCAAAATGATGTTTGGGAGTGTTTCAGAGCATTTCGCTAACCTTCGGCACGTAAAGTTATGCAAACTTGTGTTTCGGTCCTTAATGCACTATTTCGGGGTACCAAAGTTGTGAAGCTTCCATTCTACTCCATTGGAACCAAAATGATGTTTGGGAGTGTTTCAGAGCATTTCTCTAACCTCTGGCACGTAAAAAGATGCAAACTTGTGTTTCTGTCCTGAATGCGGTATTTCGGGGTACCAAAGTTACGCAGCATCCATTCTACTCCTTTGGACCCAAAATTATGTTTGGGAGTGTTTCAACGCATTTTGCTAACCTTCAGCACATAAAAATATGGAAACTTGTGTTTCGGGCCTGAATGTACTATTTCGGGGTACCAAACTTGCCAAGCATCTATTCTACTCCATTGGAACCAAAATGATGTTTGGGAGTGCTTCAGAGCATTTCGCTAACCTGCGGCACGTAAAAAATGCAAACTTGTGTTTCGGTCCAGAATGCACTATTTTGGGGTACCAAACTTGCGAAGCATCCATTATACTCCATTGGAACATAAATAATGGTTGGGAGTATTTCAGAGCATTTCTCTAACCTCCGGCACGTAAAAAGATGCAAACTTGTGTTTCGGTCCTGAATGCAGTATTTCGGGGTACCAAAGGTGTCCAGCATCCATTCTACTATGTTGGACCCAAAATGATGTTTGGGAGTGTTTCAAAGCATTTTGCTAACCTTCGGCACGTAAAAAGATGCAAACTTGTGTTCCGGTCCTGAATGCTCTATTTCGGAGTACCAAAGTTGTGAAGCATCCATTCTACTCTATTGGAACCAAAAGGATGTTTGGGAGTGTTTCAGAGCATTTCGCTAACCTTCTGCACGTAAAAATATGAAAACTTGTGTTTCGGTTCCGAATGCACTATTTCGGTGTACCAAAGTTGTGAAGCATCCATTCTACTCCATTGGAACCAAAATGATGTTTGGGAGTGTTTCAGAGCATTTCGCTAACCTTCGGCACGTAAAAATATGCAAACTTGTGTTTCGGTCCTTAATGCACTATTTCGGGGTACCAAAGTTGTGAAGCTTCCATTCTACTCCATTGGAACCAAAATGATGTTTGGGAGTGTTTCAGAGCATTTCTCTAACCTCTAGCACGTAAAAAGGTGCAAACTTGTGTTTCTGTCCTGAATGCGGTATTTCGGGGTACCAAAGTTACGCAGCATCCATTCTACTCCTTTGGACCCAAAATTATGTTTTGGAGTTTTTCAACGCATTTTGCTAACCTTCAGCACATAAAAATATGGAAACTTGTGTTTCGGGCCTGAATGTACTATTTCGGGGTACCAAACTTGCCAAGCATCTATTCTACTCCATTGGAACCAAAATGATGTTTGGGAGTGCTTCAGAGCATTTCGCTAACCTTCGGCACGTAAAAAATGCAAACTTGTGTTTCGGTCCAGAATGCACTATTTCGGGGTACCAAACTTGCGAAGCATCCATTATACTCCATTGGAACCAAAATAATGTTTGGGAGTATTTCAGAGCATTTCTCTAACCTCCGGCACGTAAAAAGATGCAAACCTGTGTTTCGGTCCTGAATGCAGTATTTCGGGGTACCAAAGGTGTGCAGCATCCATTCTACTCTATTGGATCCAAAATGATGTTTGGGAGTGTTTCAAAGCATTTGGCTAACCTTCGGCACGTAAAAAGATGCAAACTTGTGTTTCGGTCCTGAATGCTCTATTTCGGAGTACTAAAGTTGTGAAGCATCCATTCTACTCCATTATAACCAAAATGATGTTTGGGAGTGTTTCAGAGCATTTCGCTGACATTCTGCACGTAAAAAAATGCAAACTTGTGTTTCGGTTCCGAATGCACTATTTTGGTGTACCGAAGTTGTGAAGCATCCATTCTACTCCATTGGAACCAAAATGATGTTTGGGAGTGTTTCAGAAAATTTCACTAACCTTCGGCACGTAAAAAGATGCAAACTTGTGTTTCGGTCCTGAATGTACTATTTCGGGGTACCAAAGTTGTGAAGCATCCATTCTACTCCATTGGAACCAAAATGATGTTTGGGAGTGTTTCAGAGCATTTCGCTAACATTCGGCACGTAAAAATATGCAAACTTGTGTTTCGGTCCTGAATGCACTATTTCTGGGTACCAAAGTTATGAAGCATCCATTCTACTCCATTGGAACCAAAATGATGTTTGGGAGTGTTTCAGAGCATTCCTCTAACCTCCGGCACGTAAAAAGGTGCAAACTTATGTTTCGGTCCTGAATGCACTATTTCGGAGTACCAAAGTTGTGCAGCATCCATTCTACTCCGTTGGACCCAAAATGATGTTTGGGAGTGTTTCAGAGCATTTTGCAAACCTTTAGCACATAAAAAGATGAAAACTTGTGTTTCGGTCCTGATGTACTATTTCGGGGTACCAAACTTGCCAAGCATCTATTCTACTGCATTGGAACCAAAATGATGTTTGGGAGTGTTTGAGAGCATTTCGCTAACCTTCGGCACGTAAAAAGATGCAAACTTGTGTTTCGGTCTTGAATGCATTATTTCGGTGTACCAAAGTTGTGAAGCATCCATTCTACTCCATCGGAACCAAAATGATGTTTGGGAGTGTTTCAGAAAAGTTCACTAACCTTCGGCACGTAAAAAGATGCAAACTTGTGTTTCAGTCCTGAATGTACTATTTCGGGGTACCAAAGTTATGAAGCATCCATTCTACTCCATTGGAACCAAAATGATGTTCGGGAGTGTTTCAGAGCAGTTCGCTAACATTCGGCACGTAAAAACATGCAAACTTGTGTTTCGGGCCTGAATGTACTATTTCAGGGTACCAAACTTGCCAAGCATCTATTCTACTCCATTGGAACCAAAATGATGTTTGGGAGTGCTTCAGAGCATTTCGCTAACCTTCAGCACGTAAAAAAATGCAAACTTGTGTTTCGGTCCTGAATGCATTATTTCGGTGTACCAAAGTTGTGAAGCATCCATTCTACTCCATTGGAACCAAAATGATGTTTGGGAGTGTTTCAGAAAATTTCACTAACCTTCGGCACGTAAAAAGATGCAAACTTGTGTTTCGGTCCTGAATGTACTATTTCGGGGTACCAAAGTTGTGAAGCGTCCATTCTACTCCATTGGAACCAAAATGATGTTTGGGAGTGTTTCAGAGCAGTTCGCTAACATTCGGCACGTAAAATTATGCAAACTTGTGTTTCGGTCCTGAATGCACTATTTCTGGGTACCAAAGTTGTGAAGCATCCATTCTACTCCATTGGAACCAAAATGATGTTTGGGAGTGCTTCAGAGCATTTCGCTAACCTGCGGCACGTAAAAAATGCAAACTTGTGTTTCGGTCCAGAATGCACTATTTTGGGGTACCAAACTTGCGAAGCATCCATTATACTCCATTGGAACATAAATAATGGTTGGGAGTATTTCAGAGCATTTCTCTAACCTCCGGCACGTAAAAAGATGCAAACTTGTGTTTCGGTCCTGAATGCAGTATTTCGGGGTACCAAAGGTGTCCAGCATCCATTCTACTATGTTGGACCCAAAATGATGTTTGGGAGTGTTTCAAAGCATTTTGCTAACCTTCGGCACGTAAAAAGATGCAAACTTGTGTTCCGGTCCTGAATGCTCTATTTCGGAGTACCAAAGTTGTGAAGCATCCATTCTACTCTATTGGAACCAAAAGGATGTTTGGGAGTGTTTCAGAGCATTTCGCTAACCTTCTGCACGTAAAAATATGAAAACTTGTGTTTCGGTTCCGAATGCACTATTTCGGTGTACCAAAGTTGTGAAGCATCCATTCTACTCCATTGGAACCAAAATGATGTTTGGGAGTGTTTCAGAGCATTTCGCTAACCTTCGGCACGTAAAAATATGCAAACTTGTGTTTCGGTCCTTAATGCACTATTTCGGGGTACCAAAGTTGTGAAGCTTCCATTCTACTCCATTGGAACCAAAATGATGTTTGGGAGTGTTTCAGAGCATTTCTCTAACCTCTAGCACGTAAAAAGGTGCAAACTTGTGTTTCTGTCCTGAATGCGGTATTTCGGGGTACCAAAGTTACGCAGCATCCATTCTACTCCTTTGGACCCAAAATTATGTTTTGGAGTTTTTCAACGCATTTTGCTAACCTTCAGCACATAAAAATATGGAAACTTGTGTTTCGGGCCTGAATGTACTATTTCGGGGTACCAAACTTGCCAAGCATCTATTCTACTCCATTGGAACCAAAATGATGTTTGGGAGTGCTTCAGAGCATTTCGCTAACCTTCGGCACGTAAAAAATGCAAACTTGTGTTTCGGTCCAGAATGCACTATTTCGGGGTACCAAACTTGCGAAGCATCCATTATACTCCATTGGAACCAAAATAATGTTTGGGAGTATTTCAGAGCATTTCTCTAACCTCCGGCACGTAAAAAGATGCAAACCTGTGTTTCGGTCCTGAATGCAGTATTTCGGGGTACCAAAGGTGTGCAGCATCCATTCTACTCTATTGGATCCAAAATGATGTTTGGGAGTGTTTCAAAGCATTTGGCTAACCTTCGGCACGTAAAAAGATGCAAACTTGTGTTTCGGTCCTGAATGCTCTATTTCGGAGTACTAAAGTTGTGAAGCATCCATTCTACTCCATTATAACCAAAATGATGTTTGGGAGTGTTTCAGAGCATTTCGCTGACATTCTGCACGTAAAAAAATGCAAACTTGTGTTTCGGTTCCGAATGCACTATTTTGGTGTACCGAAGTTGTGAAGCATCCATTCTACTCCATTGGAACCAAAATGATGTTTGGGAGTGTTTCAGAAAATTTCACTAACCTTCGGCACGTAAAAAGATGCAAACTTGTGTTTCGGTCCTGAATGTACTATTTCGGGGTACCAAAGTTGTGAAGCATCCATTCTACTCCATTGGAACCAAAATGATGTTTGGGAGTGTTTCAGAGCATTTCGCTAACATTCGGCACGTAAAAATATGCAAACTTGTGTTTCGGTCTTGAATGCACTATTTCTGGGTACCAAAGTTATGAAGCATCCATTCTACTCCATTGGAACCAAAATGATGTTTGGGAGTGTTTCAGAGCATTCCTCTAACCTCCGGCACGTAAAAAGGTGCAAACTTATGTTTCGGTCCTGAATGCACTATTTCGGAGTACCAAAGTTGTGCAGCATCCATTCTACTCCGTTGGACCCAAAATGATGTTTGGGAGTGTTTCAGAGCATTTTGCTAACCTTTAGCACATAAAAAGATGAAAACTTGTGTTTCGGTCCTGAATGTACTATTTCGGGGTACCAAACTTGCCAAGCATCTATTCTACTGCATTGGAACCAAAATGATGTTTGGGAGTGTTTGAGAGCATTTCGCTAACCTTCGGCACGTAAAAAGATGCAAACTTGTGTTTCGGTCTTGAATGCATTATTTCGGTGTACCAAAGTTGTGAAGCATCCATTCTACTCCATCGGAACCAAAATGATGTTTGGGAGTGTTTCAGAAAAGTTCACTAACCTTCGGCACGTAAAAAGATGCAAACTTGTGTTTCAGTCCTGAATGTACTATTTCGGGGTACCAAAGTTATGAAGCATCCATTCTACTCCATTGGAACCAAAATGATGTTCGGGAGTGTTTCAGAGCAGTTCGCTAACATTCGGCACGTAAAAACATGCAAACTTGTGTTTCGGGCCTGAATGTACTATTTCAGGGTACCAAACTTGCCAAGCATCTATTCTACTCCATTGGAACCAAAATGATGTTTGGGAGTGCTTCAGAGCATTTCGCTAACCTTCCGCACGTAAAAAAATGCAAACTTGTGTTTCGGTCCTGAATGCATTATTTCGGTGTACCAAAGTTGTGAAGCATCCATTCTACTCCATTGGAACCAAAATGATGTTTGGGAGTGTTTCAGAAAATTTCACTAACCTTCGGCACGTAAAAAGATGCAAACTTGTGTTTCGGTCCTGAATGTACTATTTCGGGGTACCAAAGTTGTGAAGCGTCCATTCTACTCCATTGGAACCAAAATGATGTTTGGGAGTGTTTCAGAGCAGTTCGCTAACATTCGGCACATAAAATTATGCAAACTTGTGTTTGGGTCCTGAATGCACTATTTCTGGGTACCAAAGTTGTGAAGCATCCATTCTACTCCATTGGAACCAAAATGATGTTTGGGAGTGTTTCAGAGCATTTCTCTAACCTCCGGCACGTAATAAGATGCAAACTTGTGTTTCGGTCCTGAATGTAGTATTTCATGGTACCAAAGTTGCACAGCATCCATTCTACTCCGTTAGACCCAAACTGATGTTTGGTAGTGTTTCAGAGCATTTTGCTAACCTTCGGCACGTAAAAAGATTGAAACTTGTGTTTCGGTCCTGAATGTACTATTTCGGGGTACCAAACTTGCCAAGCATCTATTCTACTGCATTGGAACCAAAATGATGTTTGCTAGTGTTTGAGAGCATTTCGCTAACCTTCGGCACGTAAAAAGATGCAAACTTGTGTTTCGGTCTTGAATCCACTATTTCGGGGTACCAAACTTGCGAAGCATCCATTATACTTCATTGGAACCAAAATAATGTTTGGGAGTGTTTCAGAAAAGTTCACTAACCTTCGGCACGTAAAAAGATGCAAACTTGTGTTTCAGTCCTGAATGTACTATTTCGGGGTACCAAAGTTATGAAGCATCCATTCTACTCTATTGGAACCAAAATGATGTTCGGGAGTGTTTCAGAGCAGTTCGCTAACATTCGGCACGTAAAAATATGCATACTTGTGTTTCGGGCCTGAATGTACTATTTCGGGGTACCAAACTTGCCAAGCATCTATTCTACTCCATTGGAACCAAAATGATGTTTGGGAGTGCTTCAGAGCATTTCGCTAACCTTCAGCACGTAAAAATATGCAAACTTGTGTTTCGGTCCTGAATGCATTATTTCGGTGTACCAAAGTTGTGAAGCATCCATTCTACTCCATTGGAACCAAAATGATGTTTGGGTGTGTTTCAGAAAATTTCACTAACCTTCGGCACGTAAAAAGATGCAAACTTGTGTTTCGGTCCTGAATGTACTATTTCGGGGTACCAAAGTTCTGAAGCATCCATTCTACTCCATTGGAACCAAAATGATGTTCGGGAGTGTTTCAGAGCAGTTCGCTAACATTCGGCACGTAAAAATATGCAAACTTGTGTTTCGGGCCTGAATGTACTATTTCGGGGTACCAAACTTGCCAAGCATCTATTCTACTCCATTGGATCCAAAATGATGTTTGGGAGTGTTTCAGAGCATTTCTCTAACCTCCGGCACGTAATAAGATGCAAACTTGTGTTTCGGTCCTGAATGTAGTATTTCATGGTACCAAAGTTGCACAGCATCCATTCTACTCCGTTAGACCCAAACTGATGTTTGGGAGTGTTTCAGAGCATTTTGCTAACCTTCGGCACGTAAAAAGATTGAAACTTGTGTTTCGGTCCTGAATGCACTATTTCTGGGTACCAAAGTTATGAAGCATCCATTCTACTCCATTGGAACCAAAATGATGTTTGGGAGTGTTTCAGAGCATTCCTCTAACCTCCGGCACGTAAAAAGATGCAAACTTATGTTTCGGTCCTGAATGCACTATTTCGGAGTACCAAAGTTGTGCAGCATCCATTCTACTCCGTTGGACCCAAAATGATGTTTGGGAGTGTTTCAGAGCATTTTGCTAACCTTTAGCACATAAAAAGATGAAAACTTGTGTTTCGGTCCTGAATGTACTATTTCGGGGTACCAAACTTGCCAAGCATCTATTCTACTGCATTGGAAACAAAATGATGTTTGGGAGTGTTTGAGAGCATTTCGCTAACCTTCGGCACGTAAAAAGATGCAAACTTGTGTTTCGGTCTTGAATGCATTATTTCGGTGTACCAAAGTTGTGAAGCATCCATTCTACTCCATCGGAACCAAAATGATGTTTGGGAGTGTTTCAGAAAAGTTCACTAACCTTCGGCACGTAAAAAGATGCAAACTTGTGTTTCAGTCCTGAATGTACTATTTCGGGGTACCAAAGTTATGAAGCATCCATTCTACTCCATTGGAACCAAAATGATGTTCGGGAGTGTTTCAGAGCAGTTCGCTAACATTCGGCACGTAAAAATATGCAAACTTGTGTTTCGGGCCTGAATGTACTATTTCGGGGTACCAAACTTGCCAAGCATCTATTCTACTCCATTGGAACCAAAATGATGTTTGGGAGTGCTTCAGAGCATTTCGCTAACCTTCAGCACGTAAAAAAATGCAAACTTGTGTTTCGGTCCTGAATGCATTATTTCGGTGTACCAAAGTTGTGAAGCATCCATTCTACTCCATTGGAACCAAAATGATGTTTGGGAGTGTTTCAGAAAATTTCACTAACCTTCGGCACGTAAAAAGATGCAAACTTGTGTTTCGGTCCTGAATGTACTATTTCGGGGTACCAAAGTTGTGAAGCATCCATTCTACTCCATTGGAACCAAAATGATGTTTGGGAGTGTTTCAGAGCAGTCCGCTAACATTCGGCACGTAAAATTATGCAAACTTGTGTTTCGGTCCTGAATGCACTATTTCTGGGTACCAAAGTTGTGAAGCATCCATTCTACTCCATTGGAACCAAAATGATGTTTGGGAGTGTTTCAGAGCATTTCTCTAACCTCCGGCACGTAATAAGATGCAAACTTGTGTTTCGGTCCTGAATGTAGTATTTCATGGTACCAAAGTTGCACAGCATCCATTCTACTCCGTTAGACCCAAACTGATGTTTGGTAGTGTTTCAGAGCATTTTGCTAACCTTCGGCACGTAAAAAGATTGAAACTTGTGTTTCGGTCCTGAATGTACTATTTCGGGGTACCAAACTTGCCAAGCATCTATTCTACTGCATTGGAACCAAAATGATGTTTGCTAGTGTTTGAGAGCATTTCGCTAACCTTCGGCACGTAAAAAGATGCAAACTTGTGTTTCGGTCTTGAATCCACTATTTTGGGGTACCAAACTTGCGAAGCATCCATTATACTTCATTGGAACCAAAATAATGTTTGGGAGTGTTTCAGAAAAGTTCACTAACCTTCGGCACGTAAAAAGATGCAAACTTGTGTTTCAGTCCTGAATGTACTATTTCGGGGTACCAAAGTTTTGAAGCATCCATTCTACTCCATTGGAACCAAAATGATGTTCGGGAGTGTTTCAGAGCAGTTCGCTAACATTCGGCACGTAAAAATATGCAAACTTGTGTTTCGGGCCTGAATGTACTATTTCGGGGTACCAAACTTGCCAAGCATCTATTCTACTCCATTGGAACCAAAATGATGTTTGGGAGTGCTTCAGAGCATTTCGCTAACCTTCAGCACGTAAAAATATGCAAACTTGTGTTTCGGTCCTGAATGCATTATTTCGGTGTACCAAAGTTGTGAAGCATCCATTCTACTCCATTGGAACCAAAATGATGTTTGGGTGTGTTTCAGAAAATTTCACTAACATTCGGCACGTAAAAATATGCAAACTTGTGTTTCGGGCCTGAATGTACTATTTCGGGGTACCAAACTTGCCAAGCATCTATTCTACTCCATTGGAACCAAAATGATGTTTGGGAGTGCTTCAGAGCATTTCGCTAACCTTCAGCACGTAAAAATATGCAAACTTGTGTTTCGGTCCTGAATGCATTATTTCGGTGTACCAAAGTTGTGAAGCATCCATTCTACTCCATTGGAACCAAAATGATGTTTGGGTGTGTTTCAGAAAATTTCACTAACCTTCGGCACGTAAAAAGATGCAAACTTGTGTTTCGGTCCTGAATGTACTATTTCGGGGTACCAAAGTTGTGAAGCATCCATTCTACTCCATTGGAACCAAAATGATGTTTGGGAGTGCTTCAGAGCATTTCGCTAACCTTCGGCACGTAAAAATATGCAAACTTGTGTTTCGGTCCTGAATGCATTATTTCGGTGTACCAAAGTTGTGAAGCATCCATTCTACTCCATGGGAACCAAAATGATGTTTGGGAGTGTTTCAGAGAATTTCACTAACCTCCAGCACGTAAAAAGATGCAAACTTGTGTTTCGGTCCTGAATGTACTATTTCGGGGTACCAAAGTTGTGAAGCATCCATTCTACTCCATTGGAACCAAAATGATGTTTGGGAGTGTTTCAGAGCAGTTCGCTAACATTCGGCACGTAAAAATATGCAAACTTGTATTTCGGGCCTGAATGTACTATTTCGTGGTACCAAACTTGCCAAGCATCTATTCTACTCCATTGGAACCAAAATGATGTTTGGGAGTGCTTTAGAGCATTTTGCTAACCTTCAGCACGTAAAAATATGCAAACTTGTCTTTCGGTCCTGAATGCATTGTTTCGGTGTACCAAAGTTGTGAAGCATCCATTCTAGTCCATTGGAACCAAAATGATGTTTGGGAGTGTTTTAGAAAATTTCACTAACCTTCGGCACGTAAAAAGATGCAACTGGTGTTTCTGTCCTGAATGCACTATTTCGGGGTACCAAACTTGCCAAGCATCTATTCTACTCCATTGGAACCAAAATGATGTTTGGGAGTGCTTCAGAGCATTTCGCTAACCTTCAGCACGTAAAAATATGCAAACTTGCGTTTCGGTCCTGAATGCATTATTTCGGTGTACCAAAGTTGTGAAGCATCCATTCTACTCCATTGGAACCAAAATGATGTTTGGGAGTGTTTCAGAAAATTTCACTAACCTTCGGCACGTAAAAAGATGCAAACTTGTGTTTTGGTCCTAGATGTACTATTTCGGGGTACCAAAGTTGTGAAGCATCCATTCTACTCCATTGGAACCAAAATGATGTTTGGGAGTGTTTCAAAGCAGTTCGCTAACATTCGGCACGTAAAAATATGCAAACTTGTGTTTCGGGCCGGAATGTACTATTTTGGGGTACCAAATTTGCCAAGCATCCATTCTACTCCATGGGAACCAAAATGATGTTTGGGAGTGTTTCAGAAAATTTCACTAACCTCCAGCACGTAAAAAGATGCAAACTTGTGTTTCGGTCCTGAATGTACTATTTCGGGGTACCAAAGTTGTGAAGCATCCATTCTACTCCATTGGAACCAAAATGATGTTTGGGAGTGTTTCAGAGCAGTTCGCTAACATTCGGCACGTAAAAATATGCAAACTTGTATTTCGGGCCTGAATGTACTATTTCGGGGTACCAAACTTGCCAAGCATCTATTCTACTCCATTGGAACCAAAATGATGTTTGGGAGTGCTTTAGAGCATTTTGCTAACCTTCAGCACGTAAAAATATGCAAACTTGTCTTTCGGTCCTGAATGCATTGTTTCGGTGTACCAAAGTTGTGAAGCATCCATTCTAGTCCATTGGAACCAAAATGATGTTTGGGAGTGTTTTAGAAAATATCACTAACCTTCGGCACGTAAAAAGATGCAACTTGTGTTTCTGTCCTGAATGCACTATTTCGGGGTACCAAACTTGCCAAGCATCTATTCTACTCCATTGGAACCAAAATGATGTTTGGGAGTGCTTCAGAGCATTTCGCTAACCTTCAGCACGTAAAAATATGCAAACTTGCGTTTCGGTCCTGAATGCATTATTTCGGTGTACCAAAGTTGTGAAGCATCCATTCTACTCCATTGGAACCAAAATGATGTTTGGGAGTGTTTCAGAAAATTTCACTAACCTTCGGCACGTAAAAAGATGCAAACTTGTGTTTCGGTCCTGGATGTACTATTTCGGGGTACCAAAGTTGTGAAGCATCCATTCTACTCCATTGGATCCAAAATGATGTTTGGGAGTGTTTCAAAGCAGTTCGCTAACATTCGGCACGTAAAAATATGCAAACTTGTGTTTCGGGCCGGAATGTACTATTTTGGGGTACCAAATTTGCCAAGCATCCATTCTACTCCATGGGAACCAAAATGATGTTTGGGAGTGTTTCAGAAAATTTCACTAACCTCCAGCACGTAAAAAGATGCAAACTTGTGTTTCGGTCCTGAATGTACTATTTCGGGGTACCAAAGTTGTGAAGCATCCATTCTACTCCATTGGAACCAAAATGATGTTTGGGAGTGTTTCAGAGCAGTTCGCTAACATTCGGCACGTAAAAATATGCAAACTTGTATTTCGGGCCTGAATGTACTATTTCGGGGTACCAAACTTGCCAAGCATCTATTCTACTCCATTGGAACCAAAATGATGTTTGGGAGTGCTTTAGAGCATTTTGCTAACCTTCAGCACGTAAAAATATGCAAACTTGTCTTTCGGTCCTGAATGCATTGTTTCGGTGTACCAAAGTTGTGAAGCATCCATTCTAGTCCATTGGAACCAAAATGATGTTTGGGAGTGTTTTAGAAAATATCACTAACCTTCGGCACGTAAAAAGATGCAACTGGTGTTTCTGTCCTGAATGCACTATTTCGGGGTACCAAACTTGCCAAGCATCTATTCTACTCCATTGGAACCAAAATGATGTTTGGGAGTGCTTCAGAGCATTTCGCTAACCTTCAGCACGTAAAAATATGCAAACTTGCGTTTCGGTCCTGAATGCATTATTTCGGTGTACCAAAGTTGTGAAGCATCCATTCTACTCCATTGGAACCAAAATGATGTTTGGGAGTGTTTCAGAAAATTTCACTAACCTTCGGCACGTAAAAAGATGCAAACTTGTGTTTCGGTCCTGGATGTACTATTTCGGGGTACCAAAGTTGTGAAGCATCCATTCTACTCCATTGGATCCAAAATGATGTTTGGGAGTGTTTCAAAGCAGTTCGCTAACATTCGGCACGTAAAAATATGCAAACTTGTGTTTCGGGCCGGAATGTACTATTTTGGGGTACCAAATTTGCCAAGCATCCATTCTACTCCATGGGAACCAAAATGATGTTTGGGAGTGTTTCAGAAAATTTCACTAACCTCCAGCACGTAAAAAGATGCAAACTTGTGTTTCGGTCCTGAATGTACTATTTCGGGGTACCAAAGTTGTGAAGCATCCATTCTACTCCATTGGAACCAAAATGATGTTTGGGAGTGTTTCAGAGCAGTTCGCTAACATTCGGCACGTAAAAATATGCAAACTTGTATTTCGGGCCTGAATGTACTATTTTGGGGTACCAAACTTGCCAAGCATCTATTCTACTCCATTGGAACCAAAATGATGTTTGGGAGTGCTTTAGAGCATTTTGCTAACCTTCAGCACGTAAAAATATGCAAACTTGTCTTTCGGTCCAGAATGCATTGTTTCGGTGTACCAAAGTTGTGAAGCATCCATGCTAGTCCATTGGAACCAAAATGATGTTTGGGAGTGTTTTAGAAAATTTCACTAACCTTCGGCACGTAAAAAGATGCAACTGGTGTTTCTGTCCTGAATGCACTATTTCGGGGTACCAAACTTGCCAAGCATCTATTCTACTCCATTGGAACCAAAATGATGTTTGGGAGTGCTTCAGAGCATTTCGCTAACCTTCAGCACGTAAAAATATGCAAACTTGCGTTTCGGTCCTGAATGCATTATTTCGGTGTACCAAAGTTGTGAAGCATCCATTCTACTCCATTGGAACCAAAATGATGTTTGGGAGTGTTTCAGAAAATTTCACTAACCTTCGGCACGTAAAAAGATGCAAACTTGTGTTTCGGTCCTGGATGTACTATTTCGGGGTACCAAAGTTGTGAAGCATCCATTCTACTCCATTGGAACCAAAATGATGTTTGGGAGTGTTTCAGAAAATTTCACTAACCTTCGGCACGTAAAAAGATGCAAACTTGTGTTTCGGTCCTGAATGTACTATTTCGGGGTACCAAAGTTGTGAAGCATCCATTTTACTCCATTGGAACCAAAATGATGTCTGGGAGTGTTTCAGAGCAGTTCGCTAACATTCGGCACGTAAAAATATGCAAACTTGTGTTTCGGTCCTGAATGCACTATTTCTGGGTACCAAAGTTGTGAAGCATCCATTCTACTCCATTGGAACCAAAATGATGTTTGGGAGTGTTTCAGAGCATTTCTCCAACGTCCGGCACGTAAAAAGATGCAAACTTGCATTTCGGTCCTGAATGTAGTATTTCATGGTACCAAAGTTGTAAAGCATCCATTCTACTCCATGGGAACCAAAATGATGTTTGGGAGTGTTTCAGAAAATTTCACTAACCTTCGGCATGTAAAAATATGCAAACTTGTGTTTCGGTCCTGAATGTACTATTTCGGTGTACCAAAGTTGTGAAGCATCCATTCTACTCCATTGGAACCAAAATGATGTTTGGGAGTGTTTCAAAGCAGTTCGCTAACATTCGGCACGTAAAAATATGCAAACTTGTGTTTCGGGCCGGAATGTACTATTTTGGGGTACCAAATTTGCCAAGCATCCATTCTACTCCATGGGAACCAAAATGATGTTTGGGAGTGTTTCAGAAAATTTCACTAACCTCCAGCACGTAAAAAGATGCAAACTTGTGTTTCGGTCCTGAATGTACTATTTCGGGGTACCAAAGTTGTGAAGCATCCATTCTACTCCATTGGAACCAAAATGATGTTTGGGAGTGTTTCAGAGCAGTTCGCTAACATTCGGCACGTAAAAATATGCAAACTTGTATTTCGGGCCTGAATGTACTATTTCGGGGTACCAAACTTGCCAAGCATCTATTCTACTCCATTGGAACCAAAATGATGTTTGGGAGTGCTTTAGAGCATTTTGCTAACCTTCAGCACGTAAAAATATGCAAACTTGTCTTTCGGTCCTGAATGCATTGTTTCGGTGTACCAAAGTTGTGAAGCATCCATTCTAGTCCATTGGAACCAAAATGATGTTTGGGAGTGTTTTAGAAAATTTCACTAACCTTCGGCACGTAAAAAGATGCAACTGGTGTTTCTGTCCTGAATGCACTATTTCGGGGTACCAAACTTGCCAAGCATCTATTCTACTCCATTGGAACCAAAATGATGTTTGGGAGTGCTTCAGAGCATTTCGCTAACCTTCAGCACGTAAAAATATGCAAACTTGCGTTTCGGTCCTGAATGCATTATTTCGGTGTACCAAAGTTGTGAAGCATCCATTCTACTCCATTGGAACCAAAATGATGTTTGGGAGTGTTTCAGAAAATTTCACTAACCTTCGGCACGTAAAAAGATGCAAACTTGTGTTTCGGTCCTGGATGTACTATTTCGGGGTACCAAAGTTGTGAAGCATCCATTCTACTCCATTGGAACCAAAATGATGTTTGGGAGTGTTTCAGAAAATTTCACTAACCTTCGGCACGTAAAAAGATGCAAACTTGTGTTTCGGTCCAGAATGTACTATTTCGGGGTACCAAAGTTGTGAAGCATCCATTTTACTCCATTGGAACCAAAATGATGTCTGGGAGTGTTTCATAGCAGTTCGCTAACATTCGGCACGTAAAAATATGCAAACTTGTGTTTCGGTCCTGAATGCACTATTTCTGGGTACCAAAGTTGTGAAGCATCCATTCTACTCCATTGGAACCAAAATGATGTTTGGGAGTGTTTCAGAGCATTTCTCCAACGTCCGGCACGTAAAAAGATGCAAACTTGCATTTCGGTCCTGAATGTAGTATTTCATGGTACCAAAGTTGTAAAGCATCCATTCTACTCCATGGGAACCAAAATGATGTTTGGGAGTGTTTCAGAAAATTTCACTAACCTTCGGCATGTAAAAATATGCAAACTTGTGTTTCGGTCCTGAATGTACTATTTCGGTGTACCAAAGTTGTGAAGCATCCATTCTACTCCATTGGAACCAAAATGATGTTTGGGAGTGTTTTAGAAAATTTCACTAACCTTCGGCACGTAAAAAGATGCAACTGGTGTTTCTGTCCCGAATGCACTATTTCGGAGTACCAAAGTTGTGAAGCATCCATTCTACTCCATTGGAACCAAAATGATGTTTGGGAGTGTTTTAGAGCATTTCGCTAACCTTCTGCACGTAAAAAGATGCAAACTTGTGTTTCGGTTCCGAATGCACTATTTCGGTGTACCAAAGTTTTGAAGCATCCATTCTACTCCATTGGAACCAAAATGATGTTTGGGTGTGTTTCAGAAAATTTCACTAACCTTCGGCACGTAAAAAGATGCAAACTGGTGTTTTTGTCCTGAATGCACTATTTCGGCGTACCAAAGTTGTGAAGCATCTATTCTACTCCATAGGAACCAAAATGATGTTTGGGAGTGTTTCAGAGCAGTTTGCTAACCTTCGGCACGTAAAAAGATGCAAACTTGTGTTTCGGTCCTGAATGTACTATTTCTGGGTACCAAACTTGCCAAGCATCTATTCTACCGCACTGGAACCAAAATGATGTTTGGGAGGGTTTGAGAGCATTTCGCTAACCTTCGGCACGTAAAAAGATGCAAACTTGTGTTTCGGTCTTGAATGCACTATTTCGGGGTACCAAACTTGAGAAGCATCCATTATACACCATTGAAACCAAAATAATGTTTGGGAGTATTTCAGAGCATTTCTCTAACCTCCGGCACGTAAAAAGATGCAAACTTGTGTTTCGGTCCTGAATGCATTATTTCGGTGTACCAAAGTTGTGAATCATCCATTCTACTCCATTGGAACCAAAATGATGTTTGGGAGTGTTTCAGAAAATTTCACTAACCTTCGGCACGTAAAATGATGCAAACTTGTGTTTCGGTCCTGAATGTACTATTTCGGGGTACCAAAGTTGTGAAGCATCCATTCTACTCCATTGGAACCAAAATGATGTTTGGGAGTGTTTCAGAGCATTTCGCTAACATTCGGCACGTAAAAATATGCAAACTTGTGTTTCGGTCCTGAATGCACTATTTCTGGGTACCAAAGTTGTGAAGCATCCATTCTACTCCATTGGAACCAAAATGATGTTTGGGAGTGTTTCAGAGCATTCCTCTAACCTCCGGCACGTAAAAAGATGCAAACTTGTGTTTCGGTCCTGAATGTAGTATTTCATGGTACCAAAGTTGCGCAGCATCCATTCTACTCCGTTGGACCCAAAATGATGTTTGGGAGTGTTTCAGAGCATTTTGCTAACCTTCGGCACGTAAAAAGATGAAAACTTGTGTTTCGGTCCTGAATGTACTATTTCGGGGTACCAAACTTGCCAAGCATCTATTCTACTGCATTGGAACCAAAATGATGTTTGGGAGTGTTTGAGAGCATTTCGCTAACCTTCGGCACGTAAAAAGATGCAAACTTGTGTTTCGGTCTTGAATGCACTATTTCGGGGTACCAAACATGCGAAGCATCCATTATACCTCATTGGAACCAAAATAATGTTTGGGAGTATTTCGCATCATTTCGCTAAACTTCAGCACGTAAAAAGATGCAAACTTGTGTTTCGGGCCTTAATGCACTATTTCGGGGTACCAAAGTTGCACAACACCCATTCTACTCCGTTGGATCCAAAATGATGTTTGGGAGTGTTTCAGAGCATTTCGCTAACCTTCGGCACGTAAAAAGATGCAAACTTGTGTTTCGGACCTGAATGTACTATTTCGGGGTACCAAACTTGGCAAGCATCTATTCTACTCCATTGGAACCAAAATGATGTTTGGGAGTGTTTCAGAGCATTTCGCTAACCTTCGGCACGTAAAAAATGCAAACTTGTGTTTCGGTCCTGAATGCACTATCTCGGGGTACCAAACTTGCGAAGCATCCATTATACTCCATTTGAACCAAAATAATGTTTGGGAGTATTTCAGAGCATTTCTCTAACCTCCGGCACGTAAAAAGATGCAAACTTGTGTTTCGGTCCTGAATGCAGTATTTCGGGGTACCAAAGGTGTGCAACATCCATTCTACTCTGTTCGACCCAAAATGATGTTCGGGAGTGTTTCAAAGCATTTTGCTAACCTTCGGCACGTAAAAAGATGGAAACATGTGTTTCGGTCCTGAATGCACTATTTCGGAGTACCAAAGTTGTGAAGCATCAATTCTACTCCATTGGAACCAAAATGATGTTTGGGGGTGCTTCAGAGCATTTCGCTAACCTTCCCCGTAAAAAGATGCAAACTTGTGTTTCGGTTCCGAATGCACTATTTCGGTGTACCAAAGTTTTGAAGCATCCATTGTACTCCATTGGAACCAAAATGATGTTTGGGAGTGTTTCAGAAAATTTCACTAACCTTCGGCACGTAAAAAGATGCAAACTGGTGTTTCTGTCCTGAATGCACTATTTCGGGGTACCAAAGTTGTGAAGCATCTATTCTACTCCATTGGAACCAAAATTATTTTTGGGAGTGTTTCAGAGCAGTTCGCTAACCTTCGGCACGTAAAAAGATGGAAACTTGTGTTTCGGTCCTGAATGTACTATTTCGGGGTACCAAACTTGCCAAGCATCTATTCTACTGCATTGGAACCAAAATGATGTTTTGGAGTGTTTGAGAGCATTTCGCTAACCTTCGGCACGTAAAAAGATGCAAACTTGTGTTTCGGTCTTGAATGCACTATTTCGGGGTACCAAACTTGCGAAGCATCCATTATACTACATTGTAACCAAAATAATGTTTGGGAGTATTTCGCAGCATTTCACTAACCTTCGGCACGTAAAAATATGCAAACTTGTGTTTCGGGCCTGAATGCACTATTTCGGGGTACCAAAGTTGCGCAGCATCCATTCTACTCCGTTGGACCCAAAATGATGTTTGGGAGTGTTTCAGAGCATTTCGCTAACCTTCGGCACGTAAAAAGATGCAAACTTGTGTTTCGGACCTAAATGTACTATTTCGGGGTACCAAACTAGCCAAGCATCTATTCTACTCCATTGGAACCGAAATGATGTTTGGGAGTGTTTCAGAGCATTTCGCTAACCTTCGGCACGTAAAAAATGCAAACTTGTGTTTCGGTCCTGAATGCACTATATCGGGGTACCAAACTTGCGAAGCATCCATTATACTCCATTGGAACCAAAATAATGTTTGGGAGTATTTCAGAGCATTTCTCTAACCTCCGGCACGTAAAAAGATGCAAACTTGTGTTTCGGTACTGAATGCAGTATTTGGGGGTACCAAAGGTGTGCAACATCCATTCTACTCTGTTCGACCAAAAATGATGTTTGAGAGTGTTTCAAAGCATTTTGCTAACCTTCGGCACGTAAAAAGATGGAAACTTGTGTTTCGGTCCTGAATGCACTATTTCGGAGTACCAAAGTTGTGAAGCATCCATTCTACTCCATTGGAACCAAAATGATGTTTGGGAGTGTTTCAGAGCACTTCGCTAACCTTCGGCACGTAAAAAGATGCAAACTTGTGTTTCGGTCCTGAATGGACTATTTCGGGGTACCAAACTTGCCAAGCATCTATTCTACTGCATTGGAACCAAAATGATGTTTGGGAGTGTTTCAGAGCAGTTCGCTAACCTTCGGCACGTAAAAAGATGCAAACTTGTGTTTCGGTCTTGAATGCACTATTTCGGGGTACCAAACTTGCGAAGCATCCATTATACTACATTGGAACCAAAATAATGTTTGGGAGTATTTCGCAGCATTTCGCTAACCTTCGGCACGTAAAAAGATGCAAACTTGTGTTTCGGGCCTGAATGCACTATTTCGGGGTACCAAAGTTGCGCAACATCCATTCTACTCCGTTGGACCCAAAATGATGTTTGGGAGTGTTTCAGAGCATTTCTCTAACCTTCGGCACGTAAAAAAGATGCAAACATGTGTTTCGGACCTGAATGTACTATTTCGGGGTACCAAACTTGCCAAGCATCTATTCTACTCCATTGGAACCAAAATGATGTTTGGGAGTGTTTCAGAGCATTTCGCTAACCTTCGGCACATAAAAAATGCAAACTTGTGTTTCGGTCCTGAATGCACTATTTCGGGGTACCAAACTTGCAAAGCAACCATTATACTCCATTGGAACCAAAATAATGTTTGGGAGTATTTCAGAGCATTTCTCTAACCTCCGGCACGTAAAAAGATGCAAACTTGGGTTTCTGTCCTGAATGTACTATTTCGGGGTACCAAAGTTGTGAAGCATCCATTCTACTCCATTGGAACCAAAATGATGTCTGGGAGTGTTTCAGAGCAGTTCGCTAACATTCGGCACGTAAAAATATGCAAACTTGTGTTTCGGTCCTGAATGCACTATTTCTGGGTACCAAAGTTGTGAAGCATCCATTCTACTCCATTGGAACCAAAATGATGTTTGGGAGTGTTTCAGAGCATTTCTCCAACATCCGACACGTAAAAAGATGCAAACTTGCATTTCGGTCCTGAATGTAGTATTTCATGGTACCAAAGTTGTAAAGCATCCATTCTACTCCATGGGAACCAAAATGATGTTTGGGAGTGTTTCAGAAAATTTCACTAACCTTCGGCATGTAAAAATATGCAAACTTGTGTTTCGGTCCTGAATGTACTATTTCGGTGTACCAAAGTTGTGAAGCATCCATTCTACTCCATTGGAACCAAAATGATGTTTGGGAGTGTTTTAGAAAATTTCACTAACCTTCGGCACGTAAAAAGATGCAACTGGTGTTTCTGTCCCGATTGCACTATTTCGGAGTACCAAAGTTGTGAAGCATCCATTCTACTCCATTGGAACCAAAATGATGTTTGGGAGTGTTTCAGAGCATTTCGCTAACCTTCTGCTCGTAAAAAGATGCAAACTTGTGTTTCGGTTCCGAATGCACTATTTCGGTGTACCAAAGTTTTGAAGCATCCATTCTACTCCATTGGAACCAAAATGATGTTTGGGTGTGTTTCAGAAAATTTCACTAACCTTCGGCACGTAAAAAGATGCAAACTGGTGTTTGTGTCCTGAATGCACTATTTCGGCGTACCAAAGTTGTGAAGCATCTATTCTACTCCATAGGAACCAAAATGATGTTTGGGAGTGTTTCAGAGCAGTTTGCTAACCTTCGGCACGTAAAAAGATGCAAACTTGTGTTTCGGTCCTGAATGTACTATTTCTGGGTACCAAACTTGCCAAGCATCAATTCTACCGCACTGGAACCAAAATGATGTTTGGGAGGGTTTGAGAGCATTTCGCTAACCTTCGGCACGTAAAAAGATGCAAACTTGTGTTTCGGTCTTGAATGCACTATTTCGGGGTACCAAACTTGCGAAACATCCATTATACACCATTGAAACCAAAATAATGTTTGGGAGTATTTCAGAGCATTTCTCTAACCTCCGGCACGTAAAAAGATGCAAACTTGTGTTTCGGTCCTGAATGCATTATTTCGGTGTACCAATGTTGTGAATCATCCATTCTACTCCATTGGAACCAAAATGATGTTTGGGAGTGTTTCAGAAAATTTCACTAACCTTCGGCACGTAAAATGATGCAAACTTGTGTTTCGGTCCTGAATGTACTATTTCGGGGTACCAAAGTAGTGAAGCATCCATTCTACTCCATTGGAACCAAAATGATGTTTGGGAGTGTTTCAGAGCATTTCGCTAACATTCGGCACGTAAAAATATGCAAACTTGTGTTTCGGTCCTGAATGCACTATTTCTGGGTACCAAAGTTGTGAAGCATCCATTCTACTCCATTGGAACCAAAATGATGTTTGGGAGTGTTTCAGAGCATTCCTCTAACCTCCGGCACGTAAAAAGATGCAAACTTGTGTTTCGGTCCTGAATGTAGTATTTCATGGTACCAAAGTTGCGCAGCATCCATTCTACTCCGTTGGACCAAAATGATGTTTGGGAGTGTTTCAGAGCATTTTGCTAACCTTCGGCACGTAAAAAGATGAAAACTTGTGTTTCGGTCCTGAATGTACTATTTCGGGGTACCAAACTTGCCAAGCATCTATTCTACTGCATTGGAACCAAAATGATGTTTGGGAGTGTTTGAGAGCATTTCGCTAACCTTCGGCACGTAAAAAGATGCAAACTTGTGTTTCGGTCTTGAATGCACTATTTCGGGGTACCAAACTTGCGAAGCATCCATTATACCTCATTGGAACCAAAATATTGTTTGGGAGTATTTCGCAGCATTTCGCTAAACTTCAGCACGTAAAAAGATGCAAACTTGTGTTTCGGGCCTGAATGCACTATTTCGGGGTACCAAAGTTGCGCAGCACCCATTCTACTCCGTTGGATCCAAAATGATGATTGGGAGTGTTTCAGAGCATTTCGCTAACCTTCGGCACGTAAAAAGATGCAAACTTGTGTTTCGGACCTGAATGTACTATTTCGGGGTACCAAACTTGGCAAGCATCTATTCTACTCCATTGAAACCAAAATGATGTTTGGGAGTGTTTCAGAGCATTTCGCTAACCTTCGGCACGTAAAAAATGCAAACTTGTGTTTCGGTCCTGAATGCACTATCTCGGGGTACCAAACTCGCGGAGCATCCATTATACTCCATTGGAACCAAAATAATGTTTGGGTGTATTTCAGAGCATTTCTCTAACCTCCGGCACGTAAAAAGATGCAAACTTGTGTTTCGGTCCTGAATGCAGTATTTCGGGGTACCAAAGGTGTGCAACATCCATTCTACTCTGTTCGACCCAAAATGATGTTGGGAGTGTTTCAAAGCATTTTGCTAACCTTCGGCACGTAAAAAGATGGAAACTTGTGTTTCGGTCCTGAATGCACTATTTCGGAGTACCAAAGTTGTGAAGCATCAATTCTACTCCATTGGAACCAAAATGATGTTTGGGGGTGCTTCAGAGCATTTCGCTAACCTTCCCCGTAAAAAGATGCAAACTTGTGTTTCGGTTCCGAATGCACTATTTCGGTGTACCAAAGTTTTGAAGCATCCATTCTACTCCATTGGAACCAAAATGATGTTTGGGAGTGTTTCAGAAAATTTCACTAACCTTCGGCACGTAAAAAGATGCAAACTGGTGTTTCTGTCCTGAATGCACTATTTCGGGGTACCAAAGTTGTGAAGCATCTATTCTACTCCATTGGAACCAAAATTATTTTTGGGAGTGTTTCAGAGCAGTTCGCTAACCTTCGGCACGTAAAAAGATGGAAACTTGTGTTTCGGTCCTGAATGTACTTTTTCGGGGTACCAAACTTGCCAAGCATCTATTCTACTGCATTGGAACCAAAATGATGTTTTGGAGTGTTTGAGAGCATTTCGCTAACCTTCGGCACGTAAAAAGATGCAAACTTGTGTTTCGGTCTTGAATGCACTATTTCGGGGTACCAAACTTGCGAAGCATCCATTATACTACATTGTAACCAAAATAATGTTTGGGAGTATTTCGCAGCATTTCACTAACCTTCGGCACGTAAAAAGATGCAAACTTGTGTTTCGGGCCTGAATGCACTATTTCGGGGTACCAAAGTTGCGCAGCATCCATTCTACTCCGTTGGACCCAAAATGATGTTTGGGAGTGTTTCAGAGCATTTCGCTAACCTTCGGCACGTAAAAAGATGCAAACTTGTCTTTCGGACCTAAATGTACTATTTCGGGGTACCAAACTAGCCAAGCATCTATTCTACTCCATTGGAACCAAAATGATGTTTGGGAGTGTTTCAGAGCATTTCGCTAACCTTCGGCACGTAAAAAATGCAAACTTGTGTGTCGGTCCTGAATGCACTATATCGGGGTACCAAACTTGCGAAGCATCCATTATACTCCATTGGAACCAAAATAATGTTTGGTAGTATTTCAGAGCATTTCTCTAACCTCCGGCACGTAAAAAGATGCAAACTTGTGTTTCGGTACTGAATGCAGTATTTGGGGGTACCAAAGGTGTGCAACATCCATTCTACTCTGTTCGACCAAAAATGATGTTTGAGAGTGTTTCAAAGCATTTTGCTAACCTTCGGCACGTAAAAAGATGGAAACTTGTGTTTCGGTCCTGAATGCACTATTTCGGAGTACCAAAGTTGTGAAGCATCCATTCTACTCCATTGGAACCAAAATGATGTTTGGGAGTGTTTCAGAGCAGTTCGCTAACCTTCGGCACGTAAAAAGATGCAAACTTGTGTTTCGGTCCTGAATGTACTATTTCGGGGTACCAAACTTGCCAAGCATCTATTCTACTGCATTGGAACCAAAATGATGTTTGGGAGTGTTTGAGAGCATTTCGCTAACCTTCGGCACGTAAAAAGATGCAAACTTGTGTTTCGGTCTTGAATGCACTATTTCGGGGTACCAAACTTGCGAAGCATCAATTATACTACATTGGAACCAAAATAATGTTTGGGTGTATTTCGCAGCATTTCGCTAACCTTCGGCACGTAAAAAGATGCAAACTTGTGTTTCGGGCCTGAATGCACTATTTCGGGGTACCAAAGTTGCGCAACATCCATTCTACTCCGTTGGACCCAAAATGATGTTTGGGAGTGTTTCAGAGCATTTCTCTAACCTTCGGCACGTAAAAAAGATGCAAACATGTGTTTCGGACCTGAATGTACTATTTCGGGGTACCAAACTTGCCAAGCATCTATTCTACTCCATTGGAACCAAAATGATGTTTGGGAGTGTTTCAGAGCATTTCGCTAACCTTCGGCACATAAAAAATGCAAACTTGTGTTTCGGTCCTGAATGCACTATTTCGGGGTACCAAACTTGCGAAGCATCCATTATACTCCATTGGAACCAAAATAATGTTTGGGAGTATTTCAGAGCATTTCTCTAACCTCTGGCACGTAAAAAGATGCAAACTTGGGTTTCTGTCCTGAATGCAGTATTTCGTGGTACCAAAGGTGTGCAGCATCCATTCTACTCTGTTCGACCCAAAATGATGTTTGGGAGTGTTTCAAAGCATTTTGCTAACCTTCGGCACGTAAAAAGATGGAAACTTGTGTTTCGGTCCTGAATGCACTATTTCGGAGTACCAAAGTTGTGAAGCATCCATTCTACTCCATTGGAACCAAAATGATGTTTGGGAGTGTTTCAGAAAATTTCACTAACCTTCGGCACGTAAAAAGATGCAAACTGGTGTTTCTGTCTTGAATGCACTATTTCGGGGTACCAAAGTTGTGAAGCATCTATTCTACTCCATTGGAACCAAAATGATGTTTGGGAGTGTTTCACAGCAGTTCGCTAACCTTCGGCACGTAAAAAGATGCAAACTTGTGTTTCGGTCCTGAATGCACTATTTCGGGGTACCAAAGTTGTGAAGCATCCATTCTACTCCATTGGAACCAAAATGATGTTTGGGAGTGTTTCAGAGCATTTCGTTAACCTTCAGCACGTAAAAATATGCAAACTTGTGTTTCGGTCCTGAATGCATTATTTCGGGGTACCAAAGTTGTGAAGCATCCATTCTACTCCATTGGAACCAAAATGATGTTTGGGAGTGTTTCAGAGCATTTCGCTAACCTTCGGCACGTAAAAATATGCAAACTTGTGTTTCGGTCCTTAATGCACTATTTCGGGGTACCAAAGTTGTGAAGCTTCCATTCTACTCCATTGGAACCAAAATGATGTTTGGGAGTGTTTCAGAGCATTTCTCTAACCTCTGGCACGTAAAAAGATGCAAACTTGTGTTTCTGTCCTGAATGCGGTATTTCGGGGTACCAATGTTACGCAGCATCCATTCTACTCCATTGGACCCAAAATTATGTTTGGGAGTGTTTCAACGCATTTTGCTAACCTTCAGCACATAAAAATATGGAAACTTGTGTTTCGGGCCTGAATGTACTATTTCGTGGTACCAAACTTGCCAAGCATCTATTCTACTCCATTGGAACCAAAATGATGTTTGGGAGTGCTACAAAATATTTCGCTAACCTTCGGCACGTAAAAAATGCAAACTTGTGTTTCGGTCCAGAATGCACTATTTCGGGGTACCAAATTTACGAAGCATCCATTGTACTCCATTGGAACCAAAATAATGTTTGGGAGTATTTCAGAGCATTTCTCTAACCTCTGGCACGTAAAAAGATGCAAACTTGTGTTTCGGTCCTGAATGCAGTATTTCGGGGTACCAAAGGTGTGCAGCATCCATTCTACTCTGTTGGACCCAAAATGATGTTTGGGAGTGTTTCAAAGCATTTTGCTAACCTTCGGCACGTAAAAAGATGCAAACTTGTCTTTCGGTCCTGAATGCTCTATTTCGGAGTACCAAAGTTGTGAAGCATCCATTCTACTCCATTGGAACCAAAATGATGTTTGGGAGTGTTTCAGAGCATTTCGCTAACCTTCTGCACGTAAAAAGATGCAAACTTGTGTTTCGGTTCCGAATGCACTATTTCGGTGTACCAAAGTTGTGAAGCATCCATTCTACTTCATTGGAACCAAAATGATGTTTGGGAGTGTTTCAGAAAACTTCACTAACCTTCGGCACGTAAAAAGATGCAAACTTGTGATCCGGTCCTGAACGTACTATTTCGGGGTACCAAAGTTGTGAAGCATCCATTCTACTCCATTGGAACCAAAATGATGTTAAGGAGTGTTTCAGAGCATTTCGCTAACATTCGGCACGTAAAAATATGCAAACCTGTGTTTCGGTCCTGAATGCACTATTTCTGGGTACCAAAGTTGTGAAGCATCCAATCTACTCCATTGGAATCAAAAAGACGTTTGGGAGTGCTTCAGAGCATTTCTCTAAACTCCGGCACGTAAAAATATGCAAACTTGTGTTTCGGTCCTGAATGGAGTATTTCATGGTACCAAAGTTGTGCAGCATCCATTCTACTCGTTGGATCCAAAATGATGTTTGGGAGTGTTTCAGAGCATTTTGCTAACCTTCAGCACGTAAAAAGATGAAAACTTGTGTTTCGGTCCTGAATGTAGTATTTCATGGTACCATAGTTGCTCAACATCCGTTCTACTCGTTGGACCCAAAATGATGTTTGGGAGTGTTTCAAAGCATTTTGCTAACCTTCAGCACGTAAAAAGATGAAAACTTGTGTTTTGGTCCTGAATGTACTATTTCGGGGTACCAAACTTGCCAAGCATCTATTCTACTGCATTGGAACCAAAATGATGCTTGGGAGTGTTTGAGAGCATTTCGCTAACCTTCGGCACGTAAAAAGATGCAAACTTGTGTTTCGGTCTTGAATGCACTATTTCGGGGTACCAAACTTGCGAAACATCAATTATACTACATTGGAACCAAAATAATGTTTGGGAGTATTTCGCAGCATTTCGCTAACCTTCGGCACGTAAAAAGATGTAAACTTGTGTTTCGGGCCTGAATGCACTATTTCGGGTTACCAAAGTTGCGCAGCATCCATTCTACTCCGTTGGACCCAAAATGATGTCTGGGAGTGTTTCAGAGCATTTTGCTAACCTTCAGCACGTAAAAAGTTGAAAACTTGTGTTTCGTGCCTGAATGTACTATTTCGGGGTACCAAACTAGCCAAGCATCTATTCGACTCCATTGGAACCAAAATGATGTTTGGGAGTGTTTCAGAGCATTTTGCTAACCTTTGGCACGTAAAAAGATGCAAACTTGTGTTTCGGTCTTGAATGCACTATTTCGGGGTACCAAACTCGAGAAGCATCCATTATACTCCATTGGAACCAAAATAATCTTTGGGAGTATTTCACAACATTTCGCTAACCTTTGGCACGTAAAAAAATGCAAACTTGTGTTTCGGTCCTGAATGTACTATTTCGGGGTACCAAACTTGCCAAGCATCTATTCTACTGCATTGGAACCAAAATGATGTTTGGGAGTGTTTGAGAGCATTTCGCTAACCTTCGGCACGTAAAAAGATGCAAACTTGTGTTTCGGTCTTGAATGCACTATTTCGGGGTACCAAACTTGCGAAACATCCATTATACTACATTGGAACCAAAATAATGTTTGGGAGTATTTCAGAGCATTTTGCTAACCTTCAGCATGTAAAAATATGAAAACTTGTGTTTCGGGTCTGAATGTACTATTTCGGGGTACCAAACTTGCCAAGCATCTATTCTACTCCATTGGAATCAAAATGATGTTTGGGAGTGCTACAAAATATTTCGCTAACCTTCGGCACGTAAAAAATGCAAACTTGTGTTTCGGTCCAGAATGCACTATTTCGGGGTACCAAATTTACGAAGCATCCATTGTACTCCATTGGAACCAAAATAATGTTTGGGAGTATTTCAGAGCATTTCTCTAACCTCTGGCACGTAAAAAGATGCAAACTTTTGTTTCAGTCCTGAATGCAGTATTTCGGGGTACCAAAGGTGTGCAGCATCCATTCTACTCTGTTGGACCCAAAATGATGTTTGGGAGTGTTTCAAAGCATTTTGCTAACCTTCGGCACGTAAAAAGATGCAAACTTGTCTTTCGGTCCTGAATGCTTTATTTCGGAGTACCAAAGTTGTGAAGCATCCATTCTACTCCATTGGAACCAAAATGATGTTTGGGAGTGTTTCAGAGCATTTCGCTAACCTTCTGCACGTAAAAAGATGCAAACTTGTGTTTCGGTTCCGAATGCACTATTTCGGTGTACCAAAGTTGTGAAGCATCCATTCTACTTCATTGGAACCAAAATGATGTTTGGGAGTGTTTCAGAAAATTTCACTAACCTTCGGCACGTAAAAAGATGCAAACTTGTGATCCGGTCCTGAACGTACTATTTCGGGGTACCAAAGTTGTGAAGCATCCATTCTACTCCATTGGAACCAAAATGATGTTTAGGAGTGTTTCAGAGCATTTCGCTAACATTCGGCACGTAAAAATATGCAAACCTGTGTTTCGGTCCTGAATGCACTATTTCTGGGTACCAAAGTTGTGAAGCATCCAATCTACTCCATTGGAATCAAAAAGACGTTTGGGAGTGCTTCAGAGCATTTCTCTAAACTCCGGCACGTAAAAATATGCAAACTTGTGTTTCGGTCCTGAATGGAGTATTTCATGGTACCAAAGTTGTGCAGCATCCATTCTACTCGTTGGATCCAAAATGATGTTTGGGAGTGTTTCAGAGCATTTTGCTAACCTTCAGCACGTAAAAAGATGAAAACTTGTGTTTCGGTCCTGAATGTAGTATTTCATGGTACCATAGTTGCTCAACATCCGTTCTACTCGTTGGACCCAAAATGATGTTTGGGAGTGTTTCAAAGCATTTTGCTAACCTTCAGCACGTAAAAAGATGAAAACTTGTGTTTTGGTCCTGAATGTACTATTTCGGGGTACCAAACTTGCCAAGCATCTATTCTACTGCATTGGAACCAAAATGATGATTGGGAGTGTTTGAGAGCATTTCGCTAACCTTCGGCACGTAAAAAGATGCAAACTTGTGTTTCGGTCTTGAATGCACTATTTCGGGGTACCAAACTTGCGAAACATCAATTATACTACATTGGAACCAAAATAATGTTTGGGAGTATTTCGCAGCATTTCGCTAACCTTCGGCACGTAAAAAGATGTAAACTTGTGTTTCGGGCCTGAATGCACTATTTCGGGTTACCAAAGTTGCGCAGCATCCATTCTACTCCGTTGGACCCAAAATGATGTCTGGGAGTGTTTCAGAGCATTTTGCTAACCTTCAGCACGTAAAAAGTTGAAAACTTGTGTTTCGTGCCTGAATGTACTATTTCGGGGTACCAAACTAGCCAAGCATCTATTCGACTCCATTGGAACCAAAATGATGTTTGGGAGTGTTTCAGAGCATTTTGCTAACCTTTGGCACGTAAAAAGATGCAAACTTGTGTTTCGGTCTTGAATGCACTATTTCGGGGTACCAAACTCGAGAAGCATCCATTATACTCCATTGGAACCAAAATAATCTTTGGGAGTATTTCACAACATTTCGCTAACCTTTGGCACGTAAAAAAATGCAAACTTGTGTTTCGGTCCTGAATGTACTATTTCGGGGTACCAAACTTGCCAAGCATCTATTCTACTGCATTGGAACCAAAATGATGTTTGGGAGTGTTTGAGAGCATTTCGCTAACCTTCGGCACGTAAAAAGATGCAAACTTGTGTTTCGGTCTTGAATGCACTATTTCGGGGTACCAAACTTGCGAAACATCCATTATACTACATTGGACCCAAAATAATGTTTGGGAGTATTTCAGAGCATTTTGCTAACCTTCAGCATGTAAAAATATGAAAACTTGTGTTTCGGGTCTGAATGTACTATTTCGGGGTACCAAACTTGCCAAGCATCTATTCTACTCCATTGGAATCAAAATGATGTTTGGGAGTGCTACAAAATATTTCGCTAACCTTCGGCACGTAAAAAATGCAAACTTGTGTTTCGGTCCAGAATGCACTATTTCGGGGTACCAAATTTACGAAGCATCCATTGTACTCCATTGGAACCAAAATAATGTTTGGGAGTATTTCAGAGCATTTCTCTAACCTCTGGCACGTAAAAAGATGCAAACTTGTGTTTCGGTCCTGAATGCAGTATTTCGGGGTACCAAAGGTGTGCAGCATCCATTCTACTCTGTTGGACCCAAAATGATGTTTGGGAGTGTTTCAAAGCATTTTGCTAACCTTCGGCACGTAAAAAGATGCAAACTTGTCTTTCGGTCCTGAATGCTTTATTTCGGAGTACCAAAGTTGTGAAGCATCCATTCTACTCCATTGGAACCAAAATGATGTTTGGGAGTGTTTCAGAGCATTTCGCTAACCTTCTGCACGTCAAAAGATGCAAACTTGTGTTTCGGTTCCGAATGCACTATTTCGGTGTACCAAAGTTGTGAAGCATCCATTCTACTTCATTGGAACCAAAATGATGTTTGGGAGTGTTTCAGAAAATTTCACTAACCTTCGGCACGTAAAAAGATGCAAACTTGTGATCCGGTCCTGAACGTACTATTTCGGGGTACCAAAGTTGTGAAGCATCCATTCTACTCCATTGGAACCAAAATGATGTTTAGGAGTGTTTCAGAGCATTTCGCTAACATTCGGCACGTAAAAATATGCAAACCTGTGTTTCGGTCCTGAATGCACTATTTCTGGGTACCAAAGTTGTGAAGCATCCATTCTACTCCATTGGAACCAAAAAGACGTTTGGGAGTGCTTCAGAGCATTTCTCTAAACTCCGGCACGTAAAAATATGCAAACTTGTGTTTCGGTCCTGAATGGAGTATTTCATGGTACCAAAGTTGTGCAGCATCCATTCTACTCGTTGGATCCAAAATGATGTTTGGGAGTGTTTCAGAGCATTTTGCTAACCTTCAGCACGTAAAAAGATGAAAACTTGTGTTTCGGTCCTGAATGTAGTATTTCATGGTACCATAGTTGCTCAACATCCGTTCTATTCGTTGGACCCAAAATGATGTTTGGGAGTGTTTCAGAGCATTTTGCTAACCTTCAGCACGTAAAAAGATGAAAACTTGTGTTTCGGTCCTGAATGTACTATTTCGGGGTACCAAACTTGCCAAGCATCTATTCTACTGCATTGGAACCAAAATGATGCTTGGGAGTGTTTGAGAGCATTTCGCTAACCTTCGGCACGTAAAAAGATGCAAACTTGTGTTTCGGTCTTGAATGCACTATTTCGGGGTACCAAACTTGCGAAACATCAATTATACTACATTGGAACCAAAATAATGTTTGGGAGTATTTCGCAGCATTTCGCTAACCTTCGGCACGTAAAAAGATGTAAACTTGTGTTTCGGGCCTGAATGCACTATTTCGGGTTACCAAAGTTGCGCAGCATCCATTCTACTCCGTTGGACCCAAAATGATGTCTGGGAGTGTTTCAGAGCATTTTGCTAACCTTCAGCACGTAAAAAGTTGAAAACTTGTGTTTCGTGCCTGAATGTACTATTTCGGGGTACCAAACTAGCCAAGCATCTATTCGACTCCATTGGAACCAAAATGATGTTTGGGAGTGTTTCAGAGCATTTTGCTAACCTTTGGCACGTAAAAAGATGCAAACTTGTGTTTCGGTCTTGAATGCACTATTTCGGGGTACCAAACTCGAGAAGCATCCATTATACTCCATTGGAACCAAAATAATCTTTGGGAGTATTTCACAACATTTCGCTAACCTTTGGCACGTAAAAAGATGCAAACTTGTGTTTCGGGCCTGAATGCACTATTTCGGGGTACCAAAGTTGTGAAGCATCCATTCTACTCCATTGGAACCAAAATGATGTTTGGGAGTGTTTCAGAGCATTTCGCTAACCTTCGGCACGTAAAAAGATGCAAACTTGTCTTTCGTTCCCGAATGCACTATTTCGGGGTACCAAAGTTGTGAAGCATCTATTCTACTCCGGTGGAACCAAAATGATGTTTGGGAGTGTTTCAGAGCAGTTCGCTAACCTTCGGCATGTAAAAAGATGCAAACTTGTGATCCGGTCCTGAATGTACTATTTCGGGGTACCAAAGTTGTGAAGCATCCATTCTACTCCATTGGAACCAAAATGATGTTTAGGAGTGTTTCAAAGCATTTCGCTAACATTCGGCACGTAAAAATATGCAAACTTTTGTTTCGGTCCTGAATGCACTATTTCTGGGTACCAAAGTTGTGAAGCATCCATTCTACTCCATTGGAACCAAAAAGACGTTTGGGTGTGTTTCAGAGCATTTCTCTAAACTCCGGCACGTAAAAAGATGCAAACTTGTGTTTCGGTCCTAAATGGAGTATTTCATGGTACCAAAGTTGCGTAGCATCCATTCTACTCGTTGGACCCAAAATGATGTTTGGGAGTGTTTCAGAGCATTTTGCTAACCTTCAGCACGTAAAAAGATGAAAACTTGTGTTTCGGTCCTGAATGTAGTATTTCATGGTACCAAAGTTGCTCAACATCCATTCTACTCGTTGGACCCAAAATGATGTTTGGGAGTGTTTCAGAGCATTTTGCTCACCTTCAGCACGTAAAAAGATGAGAACTTGTGTTTCGGTCCTGAATGTACTATTTCGGGGTACCAAACTTGCCAAGAATCTATTCTACTGCATTGGAACCAAAATGATGTTTGGGAGTGTTTGAGAGCATTTCGCTAACCTTCGGCACGTAAAAAGATGCAAACTTGTGTTTCGGTCTTGAATGCACTATTTCGGGGTACCAAACTTGCGAAACATCCATTATACTACATTGGAACCAAAATAATGTTTGGGAGGATTTCGCAGCATTTCGCTAACCTTCGGCACGTAAAAAGATGTAAACTTGTGTTTCGGGCCTGAATGAACTATTTCGGGTTACCAAAGTTGCGCAGCATCCATTCTACTCCGTTGGACCCAAAATGATGTTTGGGAGTGTTTCAGAGCATTTTGCTAACCTTCAACACGTAAAAAGTTGAAAACTTGTGTTTCGGGCCTGAATGTACTATTTCGGGGTACCAAACTAGCCAAGCATCTATTCGACTCCATTGGAACCAAAATGATGTTTGGGAGTGTTTCAGAGCATTTTGCTAACCTTCGGCACGTAAAAAGATGGAAATTGTGTTTCGGTCTTGAATGCACTATTTCGGGGTACCAAACTCGAGAAGCATCCATTATACTCCATTGGAACCAAAATAATCTTTGGGAGTATTTCACAACATTTCGCTAACCTTTGGCACGTAAAAAGATGCAAACTTGTGTTTCGGGCCTGAATGCACTATTTCGGGGTACCAAAGTTGTGAAGCATCCATTCTACTCCATTGGAACCAAAATGATGTTTGGGAGTGTTTCAGAGCATTTTGCTAACCTTCAGCACGTAAAAAGATGAAAACTTGTGTTTCGGTCCTGAATGTAGTATTTCATGGTACCAAAGTTGTGAAGCATCTATTCTACTCCGGTGGAACCAAAATGATGTTTGGGAGTGTTTCAGAGCAGTTCGCTATCCTTCGGCATGTAAAAAGATGCAAACTTGTGATCCGGTCCTGATTGTACTATTTCGGGGTACCAAAGTTGTGAAGCATCCATTCTACTCCATTGGAACCAAAATGATGTTTAGGAGTGTTTCAAAGCATTTCACTAACATTCGGCACGTAAAAATATGCAAACTTGTGTTTCGGTCCTGAATGCACTATTTCTGGGTACCAAAGTTGTGAAGCATCCATTCTACTCCATTGGAACCAAAAAGACGTTTGGGAGTGTTTCAGAGCATTTCTCTAAACTCCGGCACGTAAAAAGATGCAAACTTGTGTTTCGGTCCTGAATGGAGTATTTCATGGTACCAAAGTTGCGCAGCATCCATTCTACTCGTTGGACCCAAAATGATGTTTGGGAGTGTTTCAGAGCATTTTGCTAACCTTCAGCGCGTAAAAAGATGAAAACTTGTGTTTCGGTCCTGAATGTAGTATTTCATGGTACCAAAGTTGCTCAGCATCCATTCTACTCGTTGGACCCAAAATGATGTTTGGGAGTGTTTCAGAGCATTATGCTAACCTTCAGCACGTAAAAAGATGAAAACTTGTGTTTCGGTCCTGAATGCACTATTTCGGGGTACCAAACTTGCCAAGCATCTATTCTACTGCATTGGAACCAAAATGATGTTTGGGAGTGTTTGAGAGCATTTCGCTAACCTTCGGCACGTAAAAAGATGCAAACTTGTGTTTCGGTCTTGAATGCACTATTTCGGGGTACCAAACTTGTGAAACATCCATTATACTACATTGGAACAAAAATAATGTTTGGGAGTATTTCGCAGCATTTCTCTAACCTTCGGCACGTAAAAAGATGCAAACTTGTGTTTCGGGCCTGAATGCACTATTTCGGGTTACCAAAGTTGCGCAGCATCCATTCTACTCCGTTGGACCCAAAATGATGTTTGGGAGTGTTTCAGAGCATTTTGCTAACCTTCAGCACGTAAAAAGTTGAAAACTTGTGTTTCGGGCCTGAATGTACTATTTCGGGGTACCAAACTAGCCAAGCATCTATTCGACTCCATTGGAACCAAAATGATGTTTGGGAGTGTTTCAGAGCATTTTGCTAACCTTCGGCACGTAAAAAGATGCAAACTTGTGTTTCGGTCTTGAATGCACTATTTCGGGGTACCAAACTTCAGAAGCATCAATTATACTCCATTGGAACCAAAATAATGTTTGGGAGTGTTTCAGAGCATTTCGCTAACCTTCGGCACGTAAAAAGATGCAAACTTGTCTTTCGGTACCGAATGCACTATTTCGGGGTACCAAGGTTGTGAAGCATCTATTCTACTCCGGTGGAACCAAAAAGATGTTTGGGACTGTTTCAGAGCAGTTCTCTAACCTTCGGCATGTAAAAAGATGCAAACTTGTGATCCGGTCCTGAATGTACTATTTCGGGGTACCAAAGTTGTGAAGCATCCATTCTACTCCATTGGAACCAAAATGATGTTTAGGAGTGTTTCAAAGCATTTCGCTAACATTCGGCACGTAAAAATATGCAAACTTGTGTTTCGGTCCTGAATGCACTATTTCTGGGTACCAAAGTTGTGAAGCATCCATTCTACTCCATTGGAACCAAAAAGACGTTTGGGAGTGTTTCATAGCATTTCTCTAAACTCCGGCACGTAAAATGATGCAAACTTGTGGTTCGGTCCTGAATGGAGTATTTCATGGTACCAAAGTTGCGGAGCATCCATTCTACTCGTTGGACCCAAAATGATGTTTGGGAGTGTTTCAGAGCATTTTGCTAACCTTCAGCACGTAAAAAGATGAAAACTTGTGTTTCGGTCCTGAATGTAGTATTTCATGGTACCAAAGTTGCTCAGCATCCATTCTACTCGTTGGACCCAAAATGATGTTTGGGAGTGTTTCAGAGCATTTTGCTAACCTTCAGCACGTAAAAAGATGAAAACTTGTGTTTCAGTCCTGAATGTACTATTTCGGGGTACCAAACTTGCCAAGCATCTATTCTACTGCATTGGAACCAAAATGATGTTTGGGAGTGTTTGAGAGCATTTCGCTAAACTTCGGCACGTAAAAAGATGCAAACTTGTGTTTCGGTCTTGAATGCCCTATTTCGGGGTACCAAACTTGCAAAACATCCATTATACTACATTGGAACCAAAATAATGTTTGGGAGTATTTCGCAGCATTTCGCAAACCTTCGGCACGTAAAAAGATGTAAACTTGTGTTTCGGGCCTAAATGCACTATTTCGGGTTACCAAAGTTGCGCAGCATACATTCTACTCCGTTGGACCCAAAATAATGTTTGGGAGTGTTTCAGAGCATTTTGCTAACCTTCAACACGTAAAAAGTTGAAAACTTGTGTTTCGGGCCTGAATGTACTATTTCGGGGTACCAAACTAGCCAAGCATCTATTCGACTCCATTGGAACCAAAATGATGTTTGGGAGTGTTTCAGAGCATTTTGCTAACCTTCGGCACGTAAAATGATGCAAACTTGTGTTTCGGTCTTGAATGCACTATTTCGGGGTACCAAACTTCAGAAGCATCCATTATACTCCATTGGAACCAAAATAATGTTTGGGAGTATTTCACAACATTTCGCTAACCTTTGGCACGTAAAAAGATGCAAACTTGTGTTTCGGGCCTTAATGCACTATTTTGGGGTACCAAAGTTGTGAAGCATTCATTCTACTCCATTGGAACCAAAATGATGTTTGGGAGTGTTTCAGAGCATTTCGCTAACCTTCGGCACATAAAAAGATGCAAACTTGTCTTTCGGTCCCGAATGCACTATTTTGGGCTACCAAAGTTGTGAAGCATCTATTCTACTCCGGTGGAACCAAAATGATGTTTGGGAGTGTTTCAGAGCAGTTCGCAAACCATCGGCACGTAAAAAGATGCAAACTTGTGTTTCGGTTCTGAATGCACTATTTCGGGGAACCAAAGTTGTGAAGCAACCATTCTACTCCATTGGAGCCAAAATGATGTTTGGGAGTGTTTGAGAGCATTTCGCTAACCTTCGGCACTTAAAAATATGCAAACTTGTGTTTCGGTCCTGAATGCTCCATTTCTGGGTACCAAAGTTGTGAAGCATCCATTCTACTCCATTGGAACCAAAATGATGTTTGGGAGTGTTTCAGAGCATTTCTCTAACCTCTGGCACGTAAAAAGATGCAAACTTGTGTTTTTGTCCTGAACTCAGTATTTCAGGGTACCAAAGTTGCGCAGCATCCATTCTACTCCTTTGGACCCAAAATTATGTTTGGGAGTGTTTCAAAGCATTTTGCTAACCTTCAGCATGTAAAAAGATGAAAACTTGTGTTTCGGGCCTGAATGTACTATTTCGTGGTACCAAACTTGCCAAGCATCTATTCTACTCCATTGGAACCAAAATAATGTTTGGGAGTGTTTCAGAGCATTTCGCTAACCTTCAGCACCTAAAAATATGCAAACTTGTGTTTCGGTCCTGAATGCATTATTTCGGGGTACCAAAGTTGTGAAGACCCCGTTCTACTCCATTGGAACCAAAATGATGTTTGGGAGTGTTTCAGAGCATTTCGCTAACCTTCGACACGTAAAAATATGCAAACTTGTGTTTCGGTCCTTAATGCACTATTTCGGGGTACCAAAGTTGTGAAGCTTCCATTCTACTCCATTGGAACCAAAATGACGTTTGGGAGTGTTTTAGAGCATTTCTCTAACCTCTGGCACGTAAAAAGGTGCAAACTTGTGTTTCTGTCCTCAATGCGGTATTTCGGGGTACCAAAGTTACGCAGCATCCATTCTACTCCTTTTGACCCAAAATTATGTTTGGGAGTGTTCCAACGCATTTTGCTAACCTTCAGCACATAAAAATATGGAAACTTGTGTTTCGGGCCTGAATGTACTATTTCGGGGTACCAAACTTGCCAAGCATCTATTCTACTCCATTGGAACCAAAATGATATTTGGGAGTGTTTCAGAAAATTTCACTAACCTTCGGCACGTAAAAAGATGCAAACTTGTGTTTCGGTCCTGAATGTACTATTTCGGGGTACCAAAGTTGTGAAGCATCCATTCTACTACATTAGAACCAAAATGATGTTTGGGAGTGTTTCAGAGCATTTCGCTAACATTCGGCACGTATAAATATGCACACTTGTGTTTCGGTCCTGAATGCACTATTTCTGGGTACCAAAGTTGTGAAGCATCCATTCTACTCCATTGGAACCAAAATGATGTTTGGGACTGTTTCAGAGCATTTCTCGAACCTCCGGCACGTAAAAAGATGCAAACTTGTGTTTCGGTCCTGAATGTAGTATTTCATGGTACCAAAGTTGTGCAGCATCCATTCTACACTGTTGGACCCAAAATGATGTTTGGGAGTGTTTCGGAGCATTTTGCTAACCTTCAGCACGTAAAAAGATGAAAACTTGTGTTTCGGTCCTGAATGCACTATTACGGGGTACTAAAGTTGCGCAGTATCCAGTCTACTCCGTTGGACCCAAAATGATGTTTGGGTGTGTTTCAGAGCATTTTGCTAACCTTCAGCACGTAAAAAGATGAAAACTTGTGTTTCGGTCCTGAATGTACTATTTCGGGGTACCAAAGTTGCCAAGCATCTATTCTACTCCATTGGAACCAAAATGATGTTTGGGAGTGTTTCAGAGCATTTTGCTAACCTTCGGCACGTAAAAAGATGAAAACTTGTGTTTCGGTCCTGAATGTACTATTTCGGGGTACCAAACTTGCCAAGCATCTATTCTACTCCATTGGAACCAAAATGATGTTTGGTAGTGATTGAGAGCATTTCGCTAACCTTCGGCACGTAACAAGATGCAAACTTGTGTTTCGGTCTTGAATGCACTATTTCGGGGTACCAAACATGCGAAGCATCCATTATACTACATCGGAACCAAAATAATGTTTGGGAGTATTTCGCACCATTTCGCTAACCATCGGCACGTAAAAAGATGCAAACTTGTGTTTCAGGCCTGAATGCACTATTTCGGGGTACCAAAGTTGCGCAGTATCCATTCTACTCCGTTGGACCCAAAATGATGTTTGGGAGTGTTTCAGATCATTTTGCTAACCTTCAGCACGTAAAAAGATGAAAACTTGTGTTTCGGGCCAGAATGTACTATTTCGGGGTACCAAACTTGCTAAGCATCTATTCTACTCCATTGGAACCAAAATGATGTTTGGGAGTGTTTCAGAGCATTTTGCTAACCTTCGGCACGTAAAAAGATGCAAACTTGTGTTTCGGTCTTGAATGCACTATTTCGGGGTACCAAACTTGAGAAGCATCCATTATACTCCTTTGGAACCAAAATAATGTTTGGGAGTATTTCGCAGCATTTCGTTAACCTTCGGCACGTAAAAATATGCAAACTTGTGTTTCGGGCCTGAATGCACTATTTTGGGGTACCAAAGTAGCGCAGCATCCGTTCTACTCCGTTGGACCCGAAATGATGTTTGGGAGTGTTTCAGAGCATTTTGCTAACCTTCAGCACGTAAAAAGATGAAAACTTGTGTTTCGGGCCTGAATGTACAATTTCGGGATACCAAACTTGCCAAGCATCTATTCTACTCCATTGGAACCAAAATGATGTTTGGGAGTGTTTCAGAAAATGTCACTAACCTTCGGCACGTAAAAAGATGCAAACTTGTGTTTCGGTCTTGAATGCACTATTTCGGGGTACCAAACTTGAGAAGCATCCATTATACTCCACTGGAACCAAAATAATATTTCGGAGTATTTCGCAGCATTTCGCTAACCTTCGGCACGTAAAAAGATACAAACTTGTGTTTCGGTCCTGAATGTACTATTTCGGGGTACCAAAGTCGTGAAGCATCCATTCTACTCCATTGGAACCAAAATGATGTTTGCGAGTGTTTCAGAGCATTTCGCTAACATTCGGCACGTAAAAATATGCAAACTTGTGTTTCGGTCCTGAATGCACTATTTCTGGGTACCAAAGTTGTGAAGCATCCATTCTACTCCATTGGAACCAAAATGATGTTTGGGAGTGTTTCAGAGCATTTCTCTAACCTCCGGCACGTAAAAAGATGCAAACTTGTGTTTCGGTCCTGAATGTAGTATTTCATGGTACCAAAGTTGTGCAGCATCCATTCTACTCTGTTGGACCCAAAATGATGTTTGGGAGTGTTTCGGAGCATTTTGCTAACCTTCAGCACGTAAAAAGATGAAAACTTGTGTTTCGGTCCTGAATGTACTATTTCGGGGTACCAAACTTGCCAAGTATCTATTCTACTCCATTGGAACCAAAATGATGTCTGGGAGTGTTTGAGAGCATTTCGCTAACCTTCGGCACGTAAAAAGATGCAAACTTGTGTTTCGGTCTTGAATGCACTATTTCGGGGTACCAAACATGCGAAGCATCCATTATACTACATTGGAACCAAAATAATGTTTGGGAGTATTTCGCACCATTTTGCTAACCTTCGGCACGTAAAAAGATGCAAACTTGTGTTTCGGGCCTGAATGCACTATTTCGGGGTACCAAAGTTGCGCAGTATCCATTCTACTCCGTTGGACCCAAAATGATGTTTGGGTGTGTTTCAGAGCATTTTGCTAACCTTCAGCACGTAAAAAGATGAAAACTTGTGTTTCAGGCCTGAATGTACTATTTCGGGGTACCAAACTTGCCAAGCATCTATTCTACTCCATTGGAACCAAAATGATGTTTGGGAGTGTTTCAGAGCATTTTGCTAACCTTCGGCACGTAAAAAGATGCAAACTTTTGTTTCGGTCTTGAATGCACTATTTCGGGGTACCAAACTTGAGAAGCATCCATTATACTCCATTGGAACCAAAATAATATTTGGGAGTATTTCGCAGCATTTTGCTAACCTTCGGCACGTAAAAAGATGCAAACTTGTGTTTTGGGCCTGAATGCACTATTTCGGGGTACCAAAGTTGCGCAACATCCATTCTACTCTGTTGGACCCGAAATGATGTTTGGGAGTGTTTCAGAGCATTTTGCTAACCTTCAGCACGTAAAAAGATGAAAACTTGTGTTTCGGGCCTGAATGTACTATTTCGGGGTACCAAACATGCCAAGCATTTATTCTACTCCATTGGAACCAAAATGATGTTTGGGAGTGTTTCAGAGCATTTTGCTAACCTTCGGCACGTAAAAAGATGCAAACTTGTGTTTCGGTCTTGAATGCACTATTTCGGGGTACCAAACTTGAGAAGCATCCATTATACTCCATTGGAACCAAAATAATGTTTGGGAGTATTTCGCAGTATTTCGCTAACCTTCGGCACATAAAAAGATGCAAACTTGTGTTTCGGGCCTGAATGCACTATTTTGGGGTACCAAAGTTGCGCAGCATCCATTCTACTCCGTTGGACCCGAAATGATGTTTGGGAGTGTTTCAGAGCATTTCGCTAACCTTCGGCACGTAAAAAGATGCAAACTTGTGTTTCGGGCCTGAATGTACAATTTCGGGGTACCAAACTTGCCAAGCATCTATTCTACTCCATTGGAACCAAAATGATATTTGGGAGTGTTTCAGAAAATGTCAGTAACCTTCGGCACGTAAAAAGATGCAAACTTGTGTTTCGGTCCTGAATGTACTATTTCGGGGTACCAAAGTCGTGAAGCATCCATTCTACTCCATTGGAACCAAAATGATGTTTGGGAGTGTTTCGGAGCATTTTGCTAACCTTCGGCACGTAAAAAGATGCAAACTTGTGTTTCGGGCCTGAATGCACTATTTCGGGGTACCAAAGTTGCGCAACATCCATTCTACTCTGTTGGACCCAAAATGATGTTTGGGAGTGTTTCAGAGCATTTTGCTAACCTTCAGCACGTAAAAATATGAAAACTTGTGTTTCGGGCCTGAATGTACTATTTCGGGGTACCAAACTTGCTAAGCATCTATTCTACTCCATTGGAACCAAAATGATGTTTGGGAGTGTTTCAGAGCATTTTGCTAACCTTCGGCACGTAAAAAGATGCAAACTTGTGTTTCGGTCTTGAATGCACTATTTCGGGGTACCAAACTTGAGAAGCATCCATTATACTCCATTGGAACCAAAATAATGTTTGGGAGTATTTCAAAGCATTTCGTTAACCTTCGGCACGTAAAAAGATGCAAACTTGTGTTTCGGGCCTGAATGCACTATTTTGGGGTACCAAAGTTGCGCAGCAGCCATTCTACTCCGTTGGACCCGAAATGATGTTTGGGAGTGTTTCAGAGCATTTTGCTAACCTTCAGCACGTAAAAAGATGAAAACTTGTGTTTCGGGCCTCAATGTACAATTTTGGGGTACCAAACTTGCCAAGCATCTATTCTACTCCATTGGAACCAAAATGATGTTTGGGAGTGTTTCAGAAAATGTCACTAACCTTCGGCACGTAAAAAGATGCAAACTTGTGTTTCGGTCTTGAATGCACTATTTCGGGGTACCAAACTTGAGAAGCATCCATTATACTCCATTGGAACCAAAATAATATTTGGGAGTATTTCGCAGCATTTTGCTAACTTCGGCACGTAAAAAGATGCAAACTTGTGTTTCGGGCCTGAATGCACTATTTCGGGGTACCAAAGTTGCGCAACATCCATTCTACTCTGTTGGACCCAAAATGATGTTTGGGAGTGTTTCAGAGCATTTTGCTAACCTTCAGCACGTAAAAAGATGAAAACTTCTGTTTCGGGCCTGAATGTACTATTTCGGGGTACCAAACTTGCTAAGCATCTATTCTACTCCATTGGAACCAAAATGATGTTTGGGAGTGTTTCAGAGCATTGTGCTAACCTTCGGCACGTAAAAAGATGCAAACTTGTGTTTCGGTCTTGAATGCACTATTTCGGGGTACCAAACTTGAGAAGCATCCATTATACTCCATTGGAACCAAAATAATGTTTGGGAGTATTTCACAGCATTTCGTTAACCTTCTTCACGTAAAAAGATGCAAACTTGTGTTTCGGGCCTGAATGCACTATTTTGGGGTACCAAAGTTGCGAAGCATCCATTCTACTCCGTTGGACCCGAAATGATGTTTGGGAGTGTTTCAGAGCATTTTGCTAACCTTCAGCACGTAAAAAGATGAAAACTTGTGTTTTGGGCCTGAATGTACAATTTCGGGGTACCAAACTTGCCAAGCATCTATTCTACTCCATTGGAACCAAAATGATGTTTGGGAGTGTTTCAGAGCATTTTGCTAACCTTCGGCACGTAAAATGATGCAAACTTGTGTTTCGGTCTTGAATGCACTATTTCGGGGTACCAAACTTGAGAAGCATCCATTATACTCCATTGGAACCAAAATAATGTTTGGGAGTATTTCACAGCATTTCGTTAACCTTCTTCACGTAAAAAGATGCAAACTTGTGTTTCAGGCCTGAATGCACTATTTTGGGGTACCAAAGTTGTGCAGCATCCATTCTACTCCGTTGGACCCGAAATGATGTTTGGGAGTGTTTCAGAGCATTTTGCTAACCTTCAGCACGTAAAAAGATGAAAACTTGTGTTTCGGGCCTGAATGTACAATTTCGGGGTACCAAACTTGCCAAGCATCTATTCTACTCCATTGGAACCAAAATGATGTTTGGGAGTGTTTCAGAGCATTTTGCTAACCTTCGGCACGTAAAATGATGCAAACTTGTGTTTCGGTCTTGAATGCACTATTTCGGGGTACCAAACTTGAGAAGCATCCATTATACTCCATTGGAACCAAAATAATGTTTGGGAGTATTTCACAGCATTTCGTTAACCTTCTTCACGTAAAAAGATGCAAACTTGTGTTTCGGGCCTGAATGCACTATTTTGGGGTACCAAAGTTGCGCAGCATCCATTCTACTCCGTTGGACCCGAAATGATGTTTGGGAGTGTTTCAGAGCATTTTGCTAACCTTCAGCACGTAAAAAGATGAAAACTTTTGTTTCGGGCCTGAATGTACAATTTCGGGGTACCAAACTTGCCAAGCATCTATTCTACTCCATTGGAACCAAAATGATGTTTGGGAGTGTTTCAGAGCATTTTGCTAACCTTCGGCACGTAAAATGATGCAAACTTGTGTTTCGGTCTTGAATGCACTATTTCGGGGTACCAAACTGGAGAAGCATCAATTATACTCCATTGGAACCAAAATAATGTTTGGGAGTATTTCGCAGCATTTCGCTAACCTTCGGCACGTAAAAAGATGCAAACTTGTGTTTCGGTCCTGAAAGTACTATTTCGGGGTACCAAAGTCGTGAAGCATCCATTCTACTCCATTGGAACCAAAATGATGTTTGGGAGTGTTTTAGAGCATTTCGCTTACATTCGGCACGTAAAAATATGCAAACTTGTGTTTCGGTCCTGAATGCACTATTTCTGGGTACCAAAGTTGTGAAGCATCCATTCTACTCCATTGGAACCAAAATGATGTTTGGGAGTGTTTCAGAGCATTTCTCTAACCTCCGGCACGTAAAAAGATGCAAACTTGTGTTTCGGTCCTGAATGTAGTATTTCATGGTACCAAAGTTGCGCAGCATCCATTCTACTCTTTTGGACCCAAAATGATGTTTGGGAGTGTTTCAGAGCATTTCGCTAACCTTCGGCACGTAGAAAGATGAAAACTTGTGTTTCGGGCCTGAATGCACTATTTCGGGCTACCAAAGTTGCGAAGCATCCATTCTACTCCATTGGAACCAAAATGATGTTTGGGAGTGTTTCAGAGCATTTCGCTAACCTTGGGCACGTAAAAAGACACAAACTTGTGTTTCGGTCCCGAATGCACTGTTTCGGGGTACCAAAGTTGCCAAGCATCCTTCTACTCCATTGGAACCAAAATGATGTTTGGGCATGTTTCAGAGCATTTCGCTAACCTTCGGCACGTAAAAAGGTGCAAACTTGTGTTTCGGTCCCGAATGCACTATTTTGGTAAACCAAAGTTGTGAAGCATACATTCTAGTCCATTGGACCCAAAATGATGTTTGGGAGTGATTGAGAGCATTTTGCTAACATTCGGCACGTAAAAATATGAAAAACTTGTGTTTCGGACCCGAATGCACTATTTCGAGGTACCGAAGTTGCGAAGCATCCATTCTACTCCGTTGGACCCAAAATGATGTTTGGGAGTGTTTCAGAGCATTTTGCTAACCTTCAGCACGTTAAAATATGAAAACTTGTGTTTCAGTCCTGAATGCACTATTTCGGGGTACCAAACTTGCCAAGCATCTGTTCTACTCCATTGGAACGAAAATGATATTTGGGAGTGTTTCAGAGCATTTCGCTAACCTTCAGCACGTAAAAAGATGCAAACTTGTGTTTCGGTCCCGAATGCACTATTTCGGGGTACCCAAGTTGTGAATCATCCATTCTAGTCCATTGGACCCAAATGATGTTTGGGAGTGATTCAGAGCATTTTGCTAACATTCGGCACGTAAAAATATGAAAACTTGTGTTTCGGGCCTGAATGTACTATTTCGGGGTACCAAAGTTGCGAAGCATCCATTCTACTCCATTGGAACCGAAATGATGTTTGGGAGTATTTCAGAGCATTTCGCTAACCTTCGGCACGTAAAAATATGAAAACTTGTGTTTCAGTCCTGAATGCACTATTTCGGGGTACCAAACTTGCCAAGCATCCGTTCTACTCCATTGGAACCAAAATGATATTTGGGAGTGTTTCAGAGCATTTCGCTAACCTTCAGCACGTAAAAAGATGCAAACTTGTGTTTCGGTCCCGAATGCACTATTTCGGGGTACCACAGTTGTGAAGCATCCATTCTAGTCCATTGGACCCAAATGATGTTTGGGAGTGATTCAGAGCAGTTTGTTAACATTCAGCACGTAAAAAGATGAAAAACTTGTGTTTCGGACTTGAATGCACTATTTTGAGGTACCAAAGTTGCGAAGCATCCATTCTACTCCGTTGGACCCAAAATGATGTTTGGGAGTGTTTCAGAGCATTTTGCTAACCTTCAGCACGTAAAAATATGAAAAGTTGTGTTTCAGGCCTGAATGCACTATTTCGGGGTACCAAACTTGCCAATCATCTGTTCTACTCCATTGGAACCAAAATGATGTTTGGGAGTGTTTCAAAGCATTTCGCTAACCTTCAGCACGTAAAAAGATGCAAACTTGTGTTTCGGTCCCGAATGCACTATTTCGGGGTACCAAAGTTGTGAATCATCCATTCTAGTCCATTGGACCCAAATGATGTTTGGGAGTGATACAGAGCATTTTGCTAACATTCGGCACGTAAAAAGATGAAAAACTTGTGTTTCGCACTTGAATGCACTATTTTGAGGTACCAAAGTTGAGAAGCGTCCATTCTACTCCGTTGGACCCAAAATGATGTTTGGGAGTGTTTCAGAGCATTTTGCTAAATTTCAGCACGTAAAAATATGAAAACTTGTGTTTCGGGCCTGAATGTACTATTTCGTGGTACTAAACTTGCCAAGCATCCATTCTACTCCATTGGAACCAAAATGATGTTTGGGAGTGTTTCAGAGCATTTTTCTAACATTCGGCACGTAAAAAGATGATAAACTTGTGTTTCGTGCACGAATGCACTATTTCGAGGTACCAAAGTTGTGAAGCATCCATTCTACTCCATTGGAACCAAAATGATGTTTGGGAGTGTTTCAGAGCATTTCGCTAACCTTCGGCACATAAAAAGATGCAAACTTGTGTTTCGGTCCTGAATGCACTATTTCGGGGTACCAAAGTTGTGAAGCATCTATTCTACTCCATTGTAACCAAAATGATGTTTGGAAGTGTTCGAGAGCATTTCGCTAACCCTCGGCACGTAAAAAGATGCAAAATTGTGTTTCAGTCCTGAATGCACTGTTTTGCGGTACCAAAGTTATGAAGCATCCATTCTACTCTGTTGGAACCAAAATGATATTTGAGAGTGTTTCAGAGCTATTCTTTAACCTCTGGCACGTAAAAAGATGAAAACTTGTGTTTCGGTCCTAAATGCAGTATTTCGGGGTACCAAAGTTGCGCAGCATCTATTATACTCCTTTGGACCCAAAATTATGTTTGGGAGCGTTGCAAAGCATTTTGCTAACCTTTAGCATGTAAAAAAGTGAAAATTTGTGTTTGAGGTCTGAATGTACTATTTCGGGGTACCAAACATGCCAAGCATCTATTCTACTCCATTGGAACCAAAATCATGTTTGGGAGTGTTTCAGAGCATTTCGCTAACCTTCGGCACGTAAAAAGATGCAAACTTGTGTTTCGGTCCTGAATGCGCTATTTCGGGGAACCAAACTTGCCAAGCATCCATTATACTCCAACGGAACCAAAATGATGTTTGGCATTATTTCAGAGCATTTCGCTAACCTTCGGCACGTAGAAAGATGCAAACTTGTGTTTCGGGCCTGAATGCACTATTTCGGGCCACCAAAGTTGCGAAGCATCCATTCTACTCCATTGGAACCAAAATGATGTTTGGGAGTGTTTCAGAGCATTTCGCTAACCTTGGGCACGTAAAAAGACGCAAACTTGTGTTTCGGTCCCGAATGCACTGTTTCGGGGTACCAAAGTTGCCAAGCATCCTTCTACTCCATTGGAACCAAAATGATGTTTGGGCATGTTTCAGAGCATTTCGCAAACCTTCGGCACGTAAAAAGATGCAAACTTGTGTTTCGGTCCCGAATGCACTATTTTGGTAAACCAAAGTTGTGAAGCATACATTCTAGTCCATTGGACCCAAAATGATGTTTGGGAGTGATTGAGAGCATTTTGCTAACATTCGGCACGTAAAAATATGAAAAACTTGTGTTTCGGACCCGAATGCACTATTTCGAGGTACCGAAGTTGCGAAGCATCCATTCTACTCCGTTGGACCCAAAATGATGTTTGGGAGTGTTTCAGAGCATTTTGCTAACCTTCTGCACGTAAAAAGATGAAAACTTGTGTTTCGGGCCTGAATGTACTATTTCGGGGTACCAAACTTGCTAAGCATCTATTCTACTCCATTGGAACCAAAATGATGTTTGGGAGTGTTTCAGAGCATTTTGCTAACCTTCGGCACGTAAAAAGATGCAAACTTGTGTTTCGGTCTTTAATGCACTATTTCGGGGTACCAAACTTGAGAAGCATCCATTATACTCCATTGGAACCAAAATAATGTTTGGGAGTATTTCAAAGCATTTCGTTAACCTTCGGCACGTAAAAAGATGCAAACTTGTGTTTCGGGCCTGAATGCACTATTTTGGGGTACCAAAGTTGCGCAGCATCCATTCTACTCCGTTGGACCCGAAATGATGTTTGGGAGTGTTTCAGAGCATTTTGCTAACCTTCAGCACGTAAAAAGATGAAAACTTGTGTTTCCGGCCTCAATGTACAATTTTGGGGTACCAAACTTGCCAAGCATCTATTCTACTCCATTGGAACCAAAATGATGTTTGGGAGTGTTTCAGAAAATGTCACTAACCTTCGGCACGTAAAAAGATGCAAACTTGTGTTTCGGTCTTGAATGCACTATTTCGGGGTACCAAACTTGAGAAGCATCCATTATACTCCATTGGAACCAAAATAATATTTGGGAGTATTTCGCAGCATTTTGCTAACTTCGGCACGTAAAAAGATGCAAACTTGTGTTTCGGGCCTGAATGCACTATTTCGGGGTACCAAAGTTGCACAACATCCATTCTACTCTGTTGGACCCAAAATGATGTTTGGGAGTGTTTCAGAGCATTTTGCTAACCTTCAGCACGTATAAAGATGAAAACTTGTGTTTCGGGCCTGAATGTACTATTTCGGGGTACCAAACTTGCTAAGCATCTATTCTACTCCATTGGAACCAAAATGATGTTTGGGAGTGTTTCAGAGCATTTTGCTAACCTTCGGCACGTAAAAAGATGCAAACTTGTGTTTCGGTCTTGAATGCACTATTTTGGGGTACCAAACTTGAGAAGCATCCATTATACTCCATTGGAACCAAAATAATGTTTGGGAGTATTTCACAGCATTTCGTTAACCTTCTTCACGTAAAAAGATGCAAACTTGTGTTTCGGGCCTGAATGCACTATTTTGGGGTACCAAAGTTGCGCAGCATCCATTCTACTCCGTTGGACCCGAAATGATGTTTGGGAGTGTTTCAGAGCATTTTGCTAACCTTCAGCACGTAAAAAGATGAAAACTTGTGTTTCGGGCCTGAATGTACAATTTCGGGGTACCAAACTTGCCAAGCATCTATTCTACTCCATTGGAACCAAAATGATGTTTGGGAGTGTTTCAGAGCATTTTGCTAACCTTCGGCACGTAAAAAGATGCAAACTTGTGTTTCGGTCTTGAATGCACTATTTCGGGGTACCAAACTTGAGAAGCATCCATTATACTCCATTGGAACCAAAATAATGTTTGGGAGTATTTCACATCATTTCGTTAACCTTCTTCACGTAAAAAGATGCAAACTTGTGTTTCGGGCCAGAATGCACTATTTTGGGGTACCAAAGTTGCGCAGCATCCATTCTACTCCGTTGGACCCGAAATGATGTTTTGGAGTGTTTCAGAGCATTTTGCTAACCTTCAGCACGTAAAAAGATGAAAACTTGTGTTTCGGGCCTGAATGTACAATTTTGGGGTACCAAACTTGCCAAGCATCTATTCTACTCCATTGGAACCAAAATGATGTTTGGGAGTGTTTCAGAGCATTTTGCTAACCTTCGGCACGTAAAATGATGCAAACTTGTGTTTCGGTCTTGAATGCACTATTTCGGGGTACCAAACTTGAGAAGCATCCATTATACTCCATTGGAACCAAAATAATGTTTGGGAGTATTTCACAGCATTTCGTTAACCTTCTTCACGTAAAAAGATGCAAACTTGTGTTTCGGGCCTGAATGCACTATTTTGGGGTACCAAAGTTGCGCAGCATCCATTCTACTCCGTTGGACCCGAAATGATGTTTGGGAGTGTTTCAGAGGATTTTGCTAACCTTCAGCACGTAAAAAGATGAAAACTTGTGTTTCGGGCCTGAATGTACAATTTAGGGGTACCAAACTTGCCAAGCATCTATTCTACTCCATTGGAACCAAAATGATGTTTGGGAGTGTTTCAGAGCATTTTGCTAACCTTCGGCACGTAAAATGATGCAAACTTGTGTTTCGGTCTTGAATGCACTATTTCGGGGTACCAAACTTGAGAAGCATCCATTATACTCCATTGGAACCAAAATAATGTTTGGGAGTATTTCGCAGCATTTCGCTAACCTTCGGCACGTAAAAAGATGCAAACTTGTGTTTCGGTCCTGAAAGTACTATTTCGGGGTACCAAAGTCGTGAAGCATCCATTCTACTCCATTGGAACCAAAATGATGTTTGGGAGTGTTTCAGAGCATTTCGCTAACATTCGGCACGTAAAAATATGCAAACTTGTGTTTCGGTCCTGAATGCACTATTTCTGGGTACCAAAGTTGTGAAGCATCCATTCTACTCCATTGGAACCAAAATGATGTTTGGGAGTGTTTCAGAGCATTTCTCTAACCTCCGGCACGTAAAAAGATGCAAACTTGTGTTTAGGTCCTGAATGTAGTATTTCATGGTACCAAAGTTGCGCAGCATCCATTCTACTCTGTTGGACCCAAAATGATGTTTGGGAGTGTTTCAGAGCATTTCGCTAACCTTCGGCACGTAGAAAGATGAAAACTTGTGTTTCGGGCATGAATGCACTATTTCGGGCTACCAAAGTTGCGAAGCATCCATTCTACTCCATTGGAACCAAAATGATGTTTGGGAGTGTTTCAGAGCATTTCGCTAACCTTGGGCACGTAAAAAGACACAAACTTGTGTTTCGGTCCCGAATGCATTGTATCGGGGTACCAAAGTTGCCAAGCATCCTTCTACTCCATTGGAACCAAAATGATGTTTGGGCATGTTTCAGAGCATTTCGCTAACCTTCGGCACGTAAAAAGATGCAAACTTGTGTTTCGGTCCCGAATGCACTATTTTGGTAAACCAAAGTTGTGAAGCATACATTCTAGTCCATTGGACCCAAAATGATGTTTGGGAGTGATTGAGAGCATTTTGCTAACATTCGGCACGTAAAAATATGAAAAACTTGTGTTTCGGACCCGAATGGACTATTTCGAGGTACCGAAGTTGCGAAGCATCCATTCTACTCCGTTGGACCCAAAATGATGTTTGGGAGTGTTTCAGAGCATTTTGCTAACCTTCAGCACGTTAAAATATGAAAACTTGTGTTTCAGTCCTGAATGCACTATTTCGGGGTACCAAACTTGCCAAGCATCTGTTCTACTCCATTGGAACGAAAATGATATTTGGGAGTGTTTCAGAGCATTTCGCTAACCTTCAGCACGTAAAAAGATGCAAACTTGTGTTTCGGTCCCGAATGCACTATTTCGGGGTACCCAAGTTGTGAATCATCCATTCTAGTCCATTGGACCCAAATGATGTTTGGGAGTGATTCAGAGCATTTTGCTAACTTTCGGCACGTAAAAATATGAAAACTTGTGTTTCGGGCCTGAATGTACTATTTCGGGGTACCAAAGTTGCGAAGCATCCATTCTACTCCATTGGAACCAAAATGATGTTTGGGAGTATTTCAGAGCATTTCGCTAACCTTCGGCACGTAAAAATATGAAAACTTGTGTTTCAGGCCTGAATGCACTATTTCGGGGTACCAAACTTGCCAAGCATCCGTTCTACTCCATTGGAACCAAAATGATATTTGGGAGTGTTTCAGAGCATTTCGCAAACCTTCAGCACGTAAAAAGATGCAAACTTGTGTTTCGGTCCCGAATGCACTATTTCGGGGTACCACAGTTGTGAAGCATCCATTCTAGTCCATTGGACCCAAATGATGTTTGGGAGTGATTCAGAGCAGTTTGCTAACATTCAGCACGTAAAAAGATGAAAAACTTGTGTTTCGGACTTGAATGCACTATTTTGAGGTACCAAAGTTGCGAAGCATCCATTCTACTCCGTTGGACCCAAAATGATGTTTGGGAGTGTTTCAGAGCATTTTGCTAACCTTCAGCACGTAAAAATATGAAAACTTGTGTTTCAGGCCTGAATGCACTATTTCGGGGTACCAAACTTGCCAATCATCTGTTCTACTCCATTGGAACCAAAATGATGTTTGGGAGTGTTTCAAAGCATTTCGCTAACCTTCAGCACGTAAAAAGATGCAAACTTGTGTTTCGGACCCGAATGCACTATTTCGGGGTACCAAAGTTGTGAATCATCCATTCTAGTCCATTGGACCCAAATGATGTTTGGGAGTGATACAGAGCATTTTGCTAACATTCGGCACGTAAAAAGATGAAAAACTTGTGTTTCGCACTTGAATGCACTATTTCGAGGTACCAAAGTTGAGAAGCGTCCATTCTACTCCGTTGGACCCAAAATGATGTTTGGGAGTGTTTCAGAGCATTTTGCTAAATTTCAGCACGTAAAAATATGAAAACTTGTGTTTCGGGCCTGAATGTACTATTTCGGGGTACTAAACTTGCCAAGCATCCATTCTACTCCATTGGAACAAAAATGATGTTTGGGAGTGTTTCAGAGCATTTTTCTAACATTCGGCACGTAAAAAGATGATAAACTTGTGTTTCGTGCACGAATGCACTATTTCGAGGTACCAAAGTTGTGAAGCATCCATTCTACTCCATTGGAACCAAAATGATGTTTGGGAGTGTTTCAGAGCATTTCGCTAACCTTCGGCACATAAAAAGATGCAAACTTGTGTTTCGGTCCTGAATGCACTATTTCGGGGTACCAAAGTTGTGAAGCATCTATTCTACTCCATTGTAACCAAAATGATGTTTGGAAGTGTTCGAGAGCATTTCGCTAACCCTCGGCACGTAAAAAGATGCAAAATTGTGTTTCAGTCCTGAATGCACTGTTTTGGGGTACCAAAGTTATGAAGCATCCATTCTACTCTGTTGGAACCAAAATGATATTTGAGAGTGTTTCAGAGCTATTCTTTAACCTCTGGCACGTAAAAAGATGAAAACTTGTGTTTCGGTCCCGAATGCATTGTATCGGGGTACCAAAGATGCCAAGCATCCTTCTACTCCATTGGAACCAAAATGATGTTTGGGCATGTTTCAGAGCATTTCGCTAACCTTCGCCACGTAAAAAGATGCAAACTTGTGTTTCGGTCCTGAATGCACTATTTCGGGGAACCAAACTTGCCAAGCATCCATTATACTCCAACGGAACCAAAATGATGTTTGGCATTATTTCAGAGCATTTCGCTAACCTTCGGCACGTAGAAAGGTGCAAACTTGTGTTTCGGGCCTGAATGCACTATTTCGGGCTACCAAAGTTGCGAAGCATCCATTCTACTCCATTGGAACCAAAATGATGTTTGGGAGTGTTTCAGAGCATTTCGCTAACCTTGGGCACGTAAAAAGACGCAAACTTGTGTTTCGGTCCCGAATGCACTGTTTCGGGGTACCAAAGTTGCCAAGCATCCTTCTACTCCATTGGAACCAAAATGATGTTTGGGCATGTTTCAGAGCATTTCGCTAACCTTCGGCACGTAAAAAGATGCAAACTTGTGTTTCGGTCCCGAATGCACTATTTTGGTAAACCAAAGTTGTGAAGCATACATTCTAGTCCATTGGACCCAAAATGATGTTTGGGAGTGATTGAGAGCATTTTGCTAACATTCGGCACGTAAAAATATGAAAAACTTGTGTTTCGGACCCGAATGCACTATTTCGAGGTACCGAAGTTGCGAAGCATCCATTCTACTCCGTTGGACCCAAAATGATGTTTGGGAGTGTTTCAGAGCATTTTCCTAACCTTCAGCACGTTAAAATATGAAAACTTGTGTTTCAGTCCTGAATGCACTATTTCGGGGTACCAAACTTGCCAAGCATCTGTTCTACTCCATTGGAACGAAAATGATATTTGGGAGTGTTTCAGAGCATTTCGCTAACCTTCAGCACGTAAAAAGATGCAAACTTGTGTTTCGGTCCCGAATGCACTATTTCGGGGTACCCAAGTTGTGAATCATCCATTCTAGTCCATTGGACCCAAATGATGTTTGGGAGTGATTCAGAGCATTTTGCTAACATTCGGCACGTAAAAAGATGAAAAACTTGTGTTTTGGACTTGAATGCACTATTTCGAGGTACCAAAGTTGCGAAGCATCCATTCTACTCCGTTGGACCCAAAATGATGTTTGGCAGTGTTTCAGAGCATTTTGCTAACCTTCAGCATGTAAAAATATGAAAACTTGCGTTTCGGGCCTGAATGTACTATTTCGGGGTACCAAACATGCCAAGCATCCATTCTACTCCATTGGAACCAAATTGATGTTTGGGAGTGTTTCAGAGCATTTTTCTAACATTCGGCACGTAAAAAGATGATAAACTTGTGTTTCGTGCACGAATGCACTATTTCGAGGTACCAAAGTTGTGAAGCATCCATTCTACTCCATTGGAACCAAAATGATGTTTGGGAGTGTTTCAGAGCATTTCGCTAACCTTCGGCACGTAAAAAGATGCAAACTTGTGTTTCGGTCCTGAATGCACTATTTCGGGGTACCAAATTTGTGAAGCATCTATTCTACTCCATTGTAACCAAAATGATGTTTGGAAGTGTTTCAGAGCATTTCGCTAACCCTTGGCAGTTAAAAAGATGCAAACTTGTGTTTCGGTTCCTAAATGCACTGTTTCGGGGTACCAAAGTTATGAAGCATCCATTCTACTCCGTTGGAACCAAAATGATGTTTGAGAGTGTTTCAGAGTTATTCTTTAACCTCTAGCACGTAAAAACATGCAAACTTGTGTTTCGGTCCTAAATGCAGTATTTCGGGGTACCAAAGTTGCGCAGCATCCATTATACTCCTTTGGACCCAAAATTATGTTTGGGAGCGTTTCAAAGCATTTTGCTAACCTTCAGCATGTAAAAAAGTGAAAATTTGTGTTTCGGGTCTGAATGTACTATTTCGGGGTACCAAACTCGCCAAGCATCTATTCTACTCCATTGGAACCAAAATGATGTTTGGGAGTGTTTCAGAGCATTTCACTAACCTTCGGCACGTAAAAAGACGCAAACTTGTGTTTCGGTCCCGAATGCACTATTTCGGGGTACCAAAGTTGCCAAGCATCCATTCTACTCCATTGGAACCAAAATGATGTTTGGGCATGTTTCAGAGCATTTCGCTAACCTTCGGCACGTAAAAAGATGCAAACTTGTGTTTCGGTCCCAAATGCACTATTTTGGGGTACCGAAGTTGTGAAGCATCCATTCTAGTCCATTGGACCCCAAATGATGTTTGGGAGTGATTCAGAGCATTTTGCTAACATTCGGTACGTAAAATTATGAAAAACTTCTGTTTCGAACCCGAATGCACTATTTCGAGGTACCAAAGTTGTGAAGCATCCATTCTACTTCGTTGTACCCAAAATAATGTTTGGGAGTGTTGCAGAGCATTTTGCTAACCTTCAGCACGTAAAAATATGAAAACTTGTGTTTCAGGCCTGAATGCACTATTTCGGGGTACCAAAGTTGCGAAGCATCCATTCTACTCCATTAGAACCAAAATGATGTTTGGGAGTATTTCAGAGCATTTCGCTAACCTTCAGCCCGTAAAAAGATGCAAACTTGTGTTTCGGTCCGAATGCACTATTTCGAGGTACCAAAGTTGCGAAGCATCCATTCTACTCCGTTTGACCCAAAATGATGTTTGGGAGAGTTTCAGAGCATTTTGCTAACCTTCAGCACGTAAAAATATGAAAACTTGTGTTTCAGGCCTGAATGCACTATTTCAGGGTACCAAACTTGCCAAGCATCCATTCTACTCCGTTGGAACCAAAATGATGTTTGGGAGTGTTTCAGAGCATTTCGCTAACCTTCAGCCCGTAAAAAGATGCAAACTTGTGTTTCGGTCCCGAATGCACTATTTCGAGGTACCAAAGTTGCGAAGCATCCATTCTACTCCTTTGGACCCAAAATGATGTTTGGGAGAGTTTCAGAGCATTTTGCTAACCTTCAGCACGTAAAAATATGAAAACTTGTGTTTCAGGCCTGAATGCACTATTTCGGGGTACCAAACTTACCAAGCGTCCATTCTACTCCGTTGGAACCAAAATAATGTTTGGGAATGTTTTCAGAGCATTTTGCTAACCTTCAGCACGTAAAAATATGAAAACTTGTGTTTCAGGCCTGAATGCACTATTTCGGGGTACCAAACTTGCCAAGCATCCATTTTACTCCGTTGGAACCAAAATGATGTTTGGGAATGTTTTCAGAGCATTTTGCTAACTTTCAGCACGTAAAAAGATGCAAACTTGTGTTTCGGTCCCGAATGCGCTATTTCGGGGTACCAAAGTTGTGAATCATCCATTCTAGTCCATTGGACCCAAATGATGTTTGGGAGTGATACAGAGCATTTTGCAAACATTCGGCACGTAAAAAGATGAAAAACTTGTGTTTCGGACTTGAATGCACTATTTCGAGGTACCAAAGTTGCGAAGCATCCATTCTACTCCGTTGGACCCAAAATGATGTTTGGGAGTGTTTCAGAGCATTTTGCTAACCTTCAGCACGTAAAAATATGAAAACTTGTGTTTCAGGCCTGAATGCACTATTTCGGGGTACCAAACTTGCCAATCATCCGTTCTACTCCATTGGAACCAAAATGATGTTTGGGAGTGTTTCAAAGCATTTCGCTAACCTTCAGCACGTAAAAGGAAGCAAACTTGTGTTTCGGTCCCGAATGCACTATTTCGGGGTACCAAAGTTGTGAATCATCCATTCTAGTCCATTGGACCCAAATGATGTTTGGGAGTGATACAGAGCATTTTGCTAACATTCGGCACATAAAAAGATGAAAAACTTGTGTTTCGCACATGAATGCACTATTTCGAGGTACCAAAGTTGAGCAGCGTCCATTCTACTCCGTTGGACCCAAAATGATGTTTGGGAGTGTTCCAGAGCATTTCGCTAACCTTCGGCACATAAAAAGATGCAAACTTGTGTTTCGGTCCTGAATGCACTATTTCGGGGTACCAAAGTTGTGAAGCATCTATTCTACTCCATTGTAACCAAAATGATGTTTGGAAATGTTCGAGAGCATTTCGCTAACCCTCGCCATGTAAAAAGATGCAAAATTGTGTTTCAGTCCTGAATGCACTGTTTCGGGGTACCAAAGTTATGAAGCATCCATTCTACTCCGTTGGAACCAAATTGATATTTGAGAGTGTTTCAGAGCTATTCTTTAACCTCTGGCACGTAAAAAGATGAAAACTTGTGTTTCGGTCCTAAATGCAGTATTTCGGGGTACCAAAGTTGCGCAGCATCTATTATACTCCTTTGGACCCAAAATTATGTTTGGGAGCGTTGCAAAGCATTTTGCTAACCTTTAGCACGTAAAAAAGTGAAAATTTGTGTTTCAGGTCTGAATGTACTATTTCGGGGTACCAAACATGCCAAGCATCTATTCTACTCCATTGGAACCAAAATCATGTTTGGGAGTGTTTCAGAGCATTTCGCTAACCTTCGGCACGTAAAAAGATGCAAACTTGTGTTTCGGTCCTGAATGCACTATTTCGGGAAACCAAACTTGCCAAGCATCCATTATACTCCAATGGAACCAAAATGATGTTTGGCATTATTTCAGAGCATTTCGCTAACCTTCGGCACGTAGAAAGATGCAAACTTGTGTTTCGGGCCTGAATGCACTATTTCGGGCTACCAAAGTTGCGAAGCATCCATTCTACTCCATTGGAACCAAAATGATGTTTGGGAGTGTTTCAGAGCATTTCGCTAACCTTGGGCACGTAAAAAGACGCAAACTTGTGTTTCGGTCCCGAATGCACTATTTTGGGGTACCAAAGTTGTGAATCATCCATTCTAGTCCATTGGACCCAAATGATGTTTGGGAGTGATACAGAGCATTTTGCAAACATTCGGCACGTAAAAAGATGAAAAACTTGTGTTTCGGACTTGAATGCACTATTTCGAGGTACCAAAGTTGCGAAGCATCCATTCTACTCCGTTAGACCCAAAATGATGTTTGGGAGTGTTTCAGAGCATTTTGCTAACCTTCAGCACGTAAAAATATGAAAACTTGTGTTTCAGGCCTGAATGCACTATTTCGGGGTACCAAACTTGCCAATCATCCGTTCTACACCATTGGAACCAAAATGATGTTTGGGAGTGTTTCAAAGCATTTCGCTAACCTTCAGCACGTAAAAGGATGCAAACTTGTGTTTCGGTCCCGAATGCACTATTTCGGGGTACCAAAGTTGTGAATCATCCATTCTAGTCCATTGGACCCAAATGATGTTTGGGAGTGATACAGAGCATTTTGCTAACATTCGGCACGTAAAAAGATGAAAAACTTGTGTTTCGCACATGAATGCACTATTTCGAGGTACCAAAGTTGAGAAGCGTCCATTCTACTCCGTTGGACCCAAAATGATGTTTGGGAGTGTTTCAGAGCATTTTGCTAGATTTCAGCACGTAAAAATATGAAAACTTGTGTTTCGGGCCTGAATGTACTATTTCAGGGTACTAAACTTGCCAAGCATCCATTCTACTCCATTGGAACCAAAATGATGTTTGGGAGTGTTTCAGAGCATTTTTCTAACATTCGGCACGTAAAAAGATTATAAACTTGTGTTTCGTGCACGAATGCACTATTTCGAGGTACCAAAGTTGTGAAGCATCCATTCTACTCCATTGGAACCAAAATGATGTTTGGGAGTGTTCCAGAGCATTTCGCTAACCTTCGGGACATAAAAAGATGCAAACTTGTGTTTCGGTCCTGAATGCTCTATTTCGGGGTACCAAAGTTGTGAAGCATCTATTCTACTCCATTGTAACCAAAATGATGTTTGGAAATGTTCGAGAGCATTTCGCTAACCCTCGCCATGTAAAAAGATGCAAAATTGTGTTTCAGTCCTGAATGCACTGTTTCGGGGTACCAAAGTTATGAAGCATCCATTCTACTCCGTTGGAACCAAAATGATATTTGAGAGTGTTTCGGAGCTATTCTTTAACCTCTGGCACGTAAAAAGATGAAAACTTGTGTTTCGGTCCTAAATGCAGTATTTCGGGGTACCAAAGTTGCGCAGCATCTATTATACTCCTTTGGACCCAAAATTATGTTTGGGAGCGTTGCAAAGCATTTTGCTAACCTTTAGCACGTAAAAAAGTGAAAATTTGTGTTTCAGGTCTGAATGTACTATTTCGGGGTACCAAACATGCCAAGCATCTATTCTACTCCATTGGAACCAAAATCATGTTTGGGAGTGTTTCAGAGCATTTCGCTAACCTTCGACACGTAAAAAGATGCAAACTTGTGTTTCGGTCCTGAATGCACTATTTCGGGAAACCAAACTTGCCAAGCATCCATTATACTCCAATGGAACCAAAATGATGTTTGGCATTATTTCAGAGCATTTCGCTAACCTTCGGCACGTAGAAAGATGCAAACTTGTGTTTCGGGCCTGAATGCACTATTTCAGGCTACCAAAGTTGCGAAGCATCCATTCTACTCCATTGGATCCAAAATGATGTTTGGGAGTGTTTCAGAGCATTTCGCTAACCTTGGGCACGTAAAAAGACGCAAACTTGTGTTTCGGTCCCGAATGCACTGTTTCGGGGTACCAAAGTTGCCAAGCATCCTTCTACTCCATTGGAACCAAAATGATGTTTGGGCATGTTTCAGAGCATTTCGCTAACCTTCGGCACGTAAAAAGATGCAAACTTGTGTTTCGGTCCCGAATGCACTATTTTGGTAAACCAAAGTTGTGAAGCATACATTCTAGTCCATTGGACCCAAAATGATGTTTGGGAGTGATTGAGAGCATTTTGCTAACATTCGGCACGTAAAAATATGAAAAACTTGTGTTTCGGACCCGAATGCACTATTTCGAGGTACCGAAGTTGCGAAGCATCCATTCTACTCCGTTGGACCCAAAATGATGTTTGGGAGTGTTTCAGAGCATTTTGCTAACCTTCAGCACGTTAAAATATGAAAACTTGTGTTTCAGTCCTGAATGCACTATTTCGGGGTACCAAACTTGCCAAGCATCTGTTCTACTCCATTGGAACGAAAATGATATTTGGGAGTGTTTCAGAGCATTTCGCTAACCTTCAGCACGTAAAAAGATGCAAACTTGTGTTTCGGTCCCGAATGCACTATTTCGGGGTACCCAAGTTGTGAATCATCCATTCTAGTCCATTGGACCCAAATGATGTTTGGGAGTGATTCAGAGCATTTTGCTAACTTTCGGCACGTTAAAATATGAAAACTTGTGTTTCGGGCCTGAATGTACTATTTCGGGGTACCAAAGTTGCGAAGCATCCATTCTACTCCATTGGAACCAAAATGATGTTTGGGAGTATTTCAGAGCATTTCGCTAACCTTCGGCACGTAAAAATATGAAAACTTGTGTTTCAGGCCTGAATGCACTATTTCGGGGTACCAAACTTGCCAAGCATCCGTTCTACTCCATTGGAACCAAAATGATATTTGGGAGTGTTTCAGAGCATTTCGCAAACCTTCAGCACGTAAAAAGATGCAAACTTGTGTTTCGGTCCCGAATGCACTATTTCGGGGTACCACAGTTGTGAAGCATCCATTCTAGTCCATTGGACCCAAATGATGTTTGGGAGTGATTCAGAGCAGTTTGCTAACATTCAGCACGTAAAAAGATGAAAAACTTGTGTTTCGGACTTGGATGCACTATTTTGAGGTACCATAGTTGCGAAGCATCCATTCTACTCCGTTGGACCCAAAATGATGTTTGGGAGTGTTTCAGAGCATTTTGCTAACCTTCAGCACGTAAAAATATGAAAACTTGTGTTTCAGGCCTGAATGCACTATTTCGGGGTACCAAACTTGCCAATCATCTGTTCTACTCCATTGGAACCAAAATGATGTTTGGGAGTGTTTCAAAGCATTTCGCTAACCTTCAGCACGTAACAATATGAAAACTTGTGTTTCGTGCACGAATGCACTATTTCGAGGTACCAAAGTTGTGAAGCATCCATTCTACTCCATTGGAACCAAAATGATGTTTGGGAGTGTTTCAGAGCATTTCGCTAACCTTCGGCACGTAAAAAGATGCAAACTTGTGTTTCGGTCCTGAATGCACTATTTCGGGGTACCAAATTTGTGAAGCATCTATTCTACTCCATTGTAACCAAAATGATGTTTGGAAGTGTTTCAGAGCATTTCGCTAACGCTTGGCAGGTAAAAAGATGCAAACTTGTGTTTCGGTCCTAAATGCGCTGTTTCGGGGTACCAAAGTTATGAAGCATCCATTCTACTCCGTTGGAACCAAAATGATGTTTGAGAGTGTTTCAGAGTTATTCTTTAACCTCTAGCACGTAAAAACATGCAAACTTGTGTTTCGGTCCTAAATGCAGTATTTCGGGGTACCAAAGTTGCGCAGCATCCATTATACTCCTTTGGACCCAAAATTATGTTTCGGAGCGTTTCAAAGCATTTTGCTAACCTTCAGCATGTAAAAAAGTGAAAATTTGTGTTTCGGGTCTGAATGTACTATTTCGGGGTACCAAACTTGCCAAGCATCTATTCTACTCCATTGGAACCAAAATGATGTTTGGGAGTGTTTCAGAGCATTTCGCTAACCTTCGGCACGTAAAAAGATGCAAACTTGTGTTTCGGTCCTGAATGCACTATTTCGAGGTACCAAACTTGCGAAGCATCCATTATACTCCATTGGAACCAAAATGATGTTTGGGATTATTTCAGAGCATTTCGCTAACCTTCGGCACGTAGAAAGATGCAAACTTGTGTTTCGGGCCTGAATGCACTATTTCGGGCTACCAAAGTCGCGAAGCATCCATTCTACTCCATTGGAACAAAAATGATGTTTGGTAGTGTTTCAGAGCATTTCGCTAACCTTCGGCACGTAAAAAGACGCAAACTTGTGTTTCGGTCCCGAATGCACTATTTCGGGGTACCAAAGTTGCCAAGCATCCATTCTACTCCATTGGAACCAAAATGATGTTTGGGCATGTTTCAGAGCATTTCGCTAACCTTCGGCACGTAAAAAGATGCAAACTTGTGTTTCGGTCCCGAATGCACTATTTTGGGGTACCGAAGTTGTGAAGCATCCATTCTAGTCCATTGGACCCCAAATGATGTCTGGGAGTGATTCAGAGGATTTTGCTAACATTCGGCACGTAAAATTATGAAAAACTTCTGTTTCGGAACCGAATGCACTATTTCGAGGTACCAAAGTTGTGAAGCATCCATTCTACTTCGTTGTACCCAAAATAATGTTTGGGAGTGTTGCAGAGCATTTTGCTAACCTTCAGCACGTAAAAATATGAAAACTTGTGTTTCAGGCCTGAATGCACTATTTCGGGGTACCAAAGTTGCGAAGCATCCATTCTACTCCATTGGAACCAAAATGATGTTTGGGAGTATTTCAGAGCATTTCGCTAACCTTCAGCCCGTAAAAAGATGCAAACTTGTGTTTCGGTCCGAATGCACTATTTCGAGGTACCAAAGTTGCGAAGCATCCATTCTACTCCGTTTGACCCAAAATGATGTTTGGGAGAGTTTCAGAGCATTTTGCTAACCTTCAGCACGTAAAAATATGAAAACTTGTGTTTCAGGCCTGAATGCACTATTTCAGGGTACCAAACTTGCCAAGCATCCATTCTACTCCGTTGGAACCAAAATGATGTTTGGGAGTGTTTCAGAGCATTTCGCTAACCTTCAGCCCGTAAAAAGATGCAAACTTGTGTTTCGGTCCCGAATGCACTATTTCGAGGTACCAAAGTTGCGAAGCATCCATTCTACTCCATTGGACCCAAAATGATGTTTGGGAGAGTTTCAGAGCATTTTGCTAACCTTCAGCACGTAAAAATATGAAAACTTGTGTTTTAGGCCTGAATGCACTATTTCGGGGTACCAAACTTGCCAAGCATCCATTCTACTCCGTTGGAACCAAAATGATGTTTGGGAATGTTTTCAAAGCATTTCGCTAACCTTCGGCACGTAAAGAGACGCAAACTTGTGTTTCGGTCCCGAATGCACTATTTCGGGGTACCAAAGTTGCCAAGCATCCATTCTACTCCATTGGAACCAAAATGATGTTTGGGAGTGTTTTCAGAGCAATTCGCTAACCTTCGGCACGTAAAAAGATGCAAATTTGTGTTTCGGACCTAAATGCACTATTTCGGGGTACCAAACTTGCGAAGCATCCATTGTACTCCAATGGAACCAAAATGATGTTTGGGAGTATTTCAGATCATTTCGCTAACCTACGGCTCGTAAAAAGATGCAAACTTGTGTTTCGGTCCTGAATGCACTATTTCGGGGTACCAAAGTTGTAAAGCATCCATTCTACTCCATTGGAACCAAAATGATGTTTCGGACTGTTTCAGAGCAATTCGCTAACCTTCGGCATGTAAAAAGATGCAAACTTGTGTTTCGGGCCTGAATGTACTATTTCAAGGTACCAAACTTGCCAAGCATCCATTCTACTCCATTCGAACCAAAATGATGTTTGGGAGTGTTTCAGAGCATTTTTTAACATTCGGCATGTAAAAAGATAAAAAACTTGTGTTTCTGGCCTGAATGCACTATTTCGGGGTACCAAAGTTGCGAAGCATCCATTCTACTCCATTGGAACCAAAATGATGTTTGGGAGTATTTCAGAGCATTTCGCTAACCTTCAGCCCGTAAAAAGATGCAAACTTGTGTTTCGGTCCCGAATAAACTATTTCGAGGTACCAAAGTTGTAAAGCATCCATTCTACTCCATTGGAACTAAAATTATGTTCCGGAGTGTTTCAGAGCATTTCGCTAACCTTCGGCATGTAAAAAGATGCAAACTTGTGTTTCGGGCCTGAATTTACTATTTCAAGGTACCAAACTTGCCAAGCATCCATTCTACTCCATTGGAACCAAAATGATGTTTGGGAGTGTTTCAGAGCATTTTTTAACATTCGGCATGTAAAAAGATGAAAAACTTGTGTTTCTGGCCTGAATGCACTATTTCGGGGTACCAAAGTTGCGAAGCATCCATTCTACTCCATTGGAACCAAAATGATGTTTGGGAGTATTTCAGAGCATTTCGATAACCTTCAGCCCGTAAAAAGATGCAAACTTGTGTTTCGGTCCCGAATGCACTATTTCGAGGTACCAAAGTTGCGAAGCATCCATTCTACTCCGTTGGACCCAAAATGATGTTTGGGAGAGTTTCAGAGCATTTTGCTAACCTTCAACACGTAAAAATATGAAAACTTGTGTTTCAGGCCTGAATGCACTATTTCGGGGTACCAAACTTGCCAAGCATCCATTCTACTCCGTTGGAACCAAAATGATGTTTGGGAGTGTTTCAGAGCATTTCGCTAACCTTCAGCCCGTAAAAAGATGCAAACTTGTGTTTCGGTCCTGAATGCACTATTTTGAGGTACCAAAGTTGCGAAGCATCCATTCTACTCCGTTGGACCCAAAATGATGTTCGGGAGAGTTTCAGAGCATTTTGCTAACCTTTAGCACGTAAAAATATGAAAACTTGTGTTTCATGCCTGAATGCACTATTTCGGGGTACCAAACTTGCCAAGCATCCATTCTACTCCGTTGGAACCAAAATGATGTTTGGGAATGTTTTCAGAGCATTTCGCTAACGTTCGGCACGTAAAAAGACGCTAACTTGTGTTTTGGGTCCCGAATGCACTATTTCGGGGTACCAAAGTTGCCAAGCATCCATTCTACTCCATTGGAAACAAAATGATGTTTGGGAGTGTTTTCAGAGCATTTCGCTTACCTTCGGCACGTTTGAAGATGCAAATTTGTGTTTCGGACCTAAATGCACTATTTCGGGGTACCAAACTTGCGAAGCATCCATTGTACTCCAATGGAACCAAAATGATGTTTGGGAGTATTTCAGATCATTTCGCTAACCTACGGCTCGTAAAAAGATGCAAACTTGTGTTTCGGTCCTGAATGCACTATTTCGGGGTACCAAAGTTGTAAAGCATCAATTCTACTCCATTGGAACCAAAATGATGTTTCGGAGTGTTTCAGAGCATTTCGCTAACCTTCGGCATGTAAAAAGATGCAAACTTGTGCTTCGGGCCTGAATGTACTATTTCGAGGTACCAAACTTGCCAAGCATCCATTCTACTCCATTGGAACCAAAATGATGTTTGGGAGTGTTTCAGAGCATTTTTTAACATTCGGCATGTAAACAGATGAAAAACTTGTGTTTCTGGCCTGAATGCACTATTTCGGGGTACCAAAGTTGCGTAGCATCCATTCTACTCCATTGGAACCAAAATGATGTTTGGGAGTATTTCAGAGCATTTCGCTAACCTTCAGCCCGTAAAAAGATGCAAACTTGTGTTTCGGTCCCGAATGCACTATTTCGAGGTACCAATGTTGCGAAGCATCCATTCTACTCCGTTGGACCCAAAATGATGTTTGGGAGAGTTTCAGAGCATTTTGCTAACCTTCAGCACGTAAAAATATGAAAACTTGTGTTTCATGCCTGAATGCACTATTTCGGGGTACCAAACATGCCAAGCATCCATTCTACTCCGTTGGAACCAAAATGATGTTTGGGAGTGTTTCAGAGCATTTCGCTAACCTTCAGCCCGTAAAAAGATGCAAACTTGTGTTTCGGTCCCGAATGCACTATTTCGAGGTACCAAAGTTGCGAAGCATCCATTCTACTCCGTTGGACCCAAAATGATATTTGGGAGAGTTTCAGAGCATTTTGCTAACCTTCAGCACGTAAAAATATGAAAACTTGTGTTTCAGGCCTGAATGCACTATTTCGGTGTACCAAACTTGCCAAGCATCCATTCTACTCCGTTGGATCCAAAATGATGTTTGGGAATGTTTTCAGAGCATTTCGCTAACCTTCGGCACGTAAAAAGACGCAAACTTGTGTTTCGGTCCCGAATGCACTATTTCGGGGTACCAAAGTTGCCAAGCATCCATTCTACTCCATTGGAACCAAAATGATGTTTGGGAGTGTTTTCAGAGCAATTTGCTAACATTCGGCACGTAAAAAGATGCAAATTTGTGTTTCGGACCGAAATGCACTATTTCGGGGTACCAAACATGCGAAGCATCCATTGTACTCCAATGGAACCGAAATGATGTTTGGGAGTATTTCAGATCATTTCGCTAACCTACGGCTCGTAAAAAGATGCAAACTTGTGTTTTGGTCCTGAATGCACTAGTTCGGGGTACCAAAGTTGTAAAGCATCCATTCTACTCCATTGGAACCAAAATGATGTTTCGGACTGTTTCAGAGCATTTCGCTAACCTTCGGCATGTAAAAAGATGCAAACTTGTGTTTCGGGCCTGAATGTACTATTTCGAGGTACCAAAGTTGCGAAGCATCCATTCTACTCCGTTGGAACCAAAATGATGTTTGGGAGTATTTCAGAGCATTTCGCTAACCTTCAGCCCGTAAAAAGATGCAAACTTGTGTTTCGGTCCCGAATGCACTATTTCGAGGTACCAAAGTTGCCAAGCATCCATTCTACTCCGTTTGACCCAAAATGATGTTTGGGAGAGTTTCAGAGCATTTTGCTAACCTTCAGCACGTAAAAATATGAAAACTTGTGTTTCAGGCTTGAATGCACTATTTCGGGGTACCAAACTTGCCAAGCATCCATTCTACTCCGTTGGAACCAAAATGATGTTTGGGAGTATTTCAGAGCATTTCGCTAACCTTCAGCCCGTAAAAAGATGCAAACTTGTGTTTCGGTCCCGAATGCACTATTTCGAGGTACCAAAGTTGCAAAGCATCCATTCTACTCCGTTGGACCCAAAATGATGTTTGGGACAGTTTCAGAGCATTTTGCTAACCTTCAGCACGTAAAAATATGAAAACTTGTGTTTCAGGCCTGAATGCACTATTTCGGGGTACCAAACTTGCCAAGCATCCATTCTACTCCGTTGGAACCAAAATGATGTTTGGGAGTATTTCAGAGCATTTCGCTAACCTTCAGCCCGTAAAAAGATGCAAACTTGTGTTTCGGTCCCGAATGCACTATTTCGAGGTATCAAAGTTGCGAAGCATCCATTCTACTCCGTTGGACCCAAAATGATGTTTGGGAGAGTTTCAGAGCATTTTGCTAACCTTCGGCATGTAAAAATATGCAAACTTGTGTTTCGGGCCTGAATGTACTATTTCGAGGTACCAAACTTGCCAAGCATCCATTCTACTCCATTGGAACCAAAATGATGTTTGGGAGTGTTTCAGAGCATTTTTTAACATTCGGCATGTAAAAAGATGAAAAACTTGTGTTTCTGGCCTGAATGCACTATTTCGGGGTAGCAAAGTTGCGAAGCATCCATTCTACTCCATTGGAACCAAAATGATGTTTGGGAGTATTTCAGAGCACTTCGCTAACCTTCAGCCCGTAAAAAGATGCAAACTTGTGTTTCGGTCCCGAATGAACTATTTCGAGGTACCAAACTTGCCAAGCATCCATTCTACTCCATTGGAACCAAAATGATGTTTGGGAGTGTTTCAGAGCATTTTTTAACATTCGGCATGTAAAAAGATGAAAAACTTGTGTTTCTGGCCTGAATGCACTATTTCGGGGTAGCAAAGTTGCGAAGCATCCATTCTACTCCATTGGAACCAAAATGATGTTTGGGAGTATTTCAGAGCACTTCGCTAACCTTCAGCCCGTAAAAAGATGCAAACTTGTGTTTCGGTCCCGAATGAAGTATTTCGAGGTACCAAAGTTGTGAAGCATCCATTCTATTCCGTTGGACCCAAAATGATGTTTGGGAGAGTTTCAGAGCATTTTGCTAACGTTCAGCACGTAAAAATATGAAAACTTGTGTTTCAGGCCTGAATGCACTATTTCGGGGTACCAAACTTGCCAAGCATCCATTCTACTCCGTTGGAACCAAAATAATGTTTGGGAGTGTTTCAGAGCATTTCGCTAACCTTCAGCCCGTAAAAAGATGCAAACTTGTGTTTCGGTCCCGAATGCACTATTTCGAGGTACCAAAGTTGCGAAGCATCCATTCTACTCCGTTGGACCCAAAATGATGTTTGGGACAGTTTCAGAGCATTTTGCTAACCTTCAGCTCGTAAAAATATGAAAACTTGTTTTTCAGGCCTGAATGCACTATTTCGGGGTACCAAACTTGCCAAGCATCCATTCTACTCCGTTGGAACCAAAATGATGTTTGGGAGTGTTTCAGAGCATTTCGCTAACCTTCAGCCCGTAAAAAGATGCAAACTTGTGTTTCGGTCCCGAATGCACTATTTCGAGGTACCAAAGTTGCGAAGCATCCATTCTACTCCGTTGGACCCAAAATGATGTTTGGGAGAGTTTCAGAGCATTTTGCTAACCTTCAGCACGTAAAAATATGAAAACTTGTGTTTCAGGCCTGAATGCACTATTTCGGGGTACCAAAGTTGCCAAGCATCCATTCTACTCCATTGGAACCAAAATGATGTTTGGGAGTGTTTTCAGAGCATTTCGCTAACCTTCGACACGTAAAAAGATGCAAATTTGTGTTTCGGACCTAAATGCACTATTTCGGGGTACCAAACTTGCGAAGCATCCATTGTACTCCAATGGAACCAAAATGATGTTTGGGAGTATTTCAGATCATTTCGCTAACCTACGGCTCGTAAAAAGATGCAAACTTGTGTTTCGGTCCTGAATGCACTATTTCGGGGTACCAAAGTTGTAAAGCATCCGTTCTACTCCATTGGAACCAAAATGATGTTTCAGACTGTTTCAGAGCATTTCGCTAACCTTCGGCATGTAAAAAGATGCAAACTTGTGTTTCGGGCCTGAATGTACTATTTCGAGGTACCAAACTTGCCAAGCATCCATTCTACTCCGTTGGACCCAAAATGATATTTGGGAGAGTTTCAGAGCATTTTGCTAACCTTCAGCATGTAAAAAAATGAAAACTTGTGTTTCAGGCCTGAATGCACTATTTCGGGGTACCAAACTTGCCAAGCATCCATTCTACTCCGTTGGAACCAAAATGATGTTTGGGAATGTTTTCAGAGCATTTCGCTAACCTTCGGCACGTAAAAAGACGCAAACTTGTGTTTCGGTCCCGAATGCACTATTTCGGGGTACAAAAGTTGCCAAGCATCCATTCTACTCCATTGGAACCAAAATGATGTTTGGGAGGGTTTTCAGAGCAATTTGCTAACATTCAGCACGTAAAAAGATGCAAATTTGTGTTTCGGACCTAAATGCACTATTTCGGGGTACCAAACTTGCGAAGCATCCATTGTACTCCAATGGAACCAAAATGATGTTTGGGAGTATTTCAGATCATTTCGCTAACCTACGGCTCGTTAAAAGATGCAAACTTGTGTTTTGGTCCTGAATGCACTATTTCGGGGTACCAAAGTTGTAAAGCATCCATTCTACTCCATTGGAACCAAAATGATGTTTCGGACTGTTTCAGAGCATTTCGCTAACCTTCGGCATGTAAAAAGATGCAAACTTGTGTTTCGGGCCTGAATGTACTATTTCGAGGTACCAAAGTTGCGAAGCATCCATTCTACTCCGTTGGAACCAAAATGATGTTTGGGAGTATTTCAGAGCGTTTCGCTAACCTTCAGCCCGTAAAAAGATGCAAACTTGTGTTTCGGTCCCGAATGCACTATTTCGAGGTACCAAAGTTGCGAAGCATCCATTCTACTCTGTTTGACCCAAAATGATGTTTGGGAGAGTTTCAGAGCATTTTGCTAACCTTCGGCACGTAAAAATATGAAAACTTGTGTTTCAGGCCTGAATGCACTATTTCGGGGTACCAAACTTGCCAAGCATCCATTCTACTCCGTTGGAACCAAAATGATGTTTGGGAGTGTTTCAGAGCATTTCGCTAACCTTCAGCCCGTAAAAAGATGCAAACTTGTGTTTCGGTCCCGAATGCACTATTTCGAGGTACCAAAGTTGCGAAGCATCCATTCTACTCCGTTGGACCCAAAATGATGTTTGGGACAGTTTCAGAGCATTTTGCTAACCTTCAGCACGTAAAAATATGAAAACTTGTGTTTCAGGCCTGAATGCACTATTTCGGGGTACCAAACATGCCAAGCATCCATTCTACTCCGTTGGAACCAAAATGATGTTTGGGAGTGTTTCAGAGCATTTCGCTAACCTTCAGCCCGTAAAAAGATGCAAACTTGTGTTTCGGTCCCGAATGCACTATTTCGAGGTATCAAAGTTGCGAAGCATCCATTCTACTCCGTTGGACCCAAAATGTTGTTTGGGAGAGTTTCAGAGCATTTTGCTAACCTTCGGCATGTAAAAATATGCAAACTTGTGTTTCGGGCCTGAATGTACTATTTCGAGGTACCAAACTTGCCAAGCATCCATTCTACTCCATTAGAACCAAAATGATGTTTGGGAGTGTTTCAGAGCATTTTTCAACATTCGGCATGTAAAAAGATGAAAAACTTGTGTTTCTGGCCTAAATGCACTATTTCGGGGTAGCAAAGTTGCGAAGCATCCATTCTACTCCATTGGAACCAAAATGATGTTTGGGAGTATTTCAGAGCACTTCGCTAACCTTCGGCCCGTAAAAAGATGCAAACTTGTGTTTCGGTCCCGAATGAACTATTTCGAGGTACCAAAGTTGTGAAGCATCCATTCTACTCCGTTGGACCCAAAATGATGTTTGGGAGAGTTTCAGAGCATTTTGCTAACCTTCAGCACGTAAAAATATGAAAACTTGTGTTTCAGGCCTGAATGCACTATTTCGGGGTACCAAACTTGCCAAGCATCCATTCTACTCCGTTGGAACCAAAATGATGTTTGGGAGTGTTTCAGAGCATTTCGCTAACCTTCAGCCCGTAAACAGATGCAAACTTGTGTTTCGGTCCCGAATGCACTATTTCGAGGTACCAAAGTTGCGAAGCATCCATTCTACTCCGTTGGACCCAAAATGATGTTTGGGACAGTTTCAGAGCATTTTGCTAACCTTCAGCACGTAAAAATATGAAAACTTGTTTTTCAGGCCTGAATGCACTATTTCGGGGTACCAAACTTGCCAAGCATCCATTCTACTCCGTTGGAACCAAAATGCTGTTTGGGAGTGTTTCAGAGCATTTCACTAACCTTCAACCCGTAAAAAGATGCAAACTTGTGTTTCGGTCCCGAATGCACTATTTCGAGGTACCAAAGTTGCGAAGCATCCATTCTACTCCGTTGGACCCAAAATGATGTTTGGGAGAGTTTCAGAGCATTTTGCTAACCTTCAGCACGTAAAAATATGAAAACTTGTGTTTCAGGCCTGAATGCACTATTTCGGGGTACCAAAGTTGCCAAGCATCCATTCTACTCCATTGGAACCAAAATGATGTTTGGGAGTGTTTTCAGAGCATTTCGCTAACCTTCGGCACGTAAAAAGATGCAAATTTGTGTTTCGGACCTAAATGCACTATTTCGGGGTACCAAACTTGCGAAGCATCCATTCTACTCCAATGGAACCAAAATGATGTTTGGGAGTATTTCAGATCATTTCGCTAACCTACGGCTCGTAAAAAGATGCAAACTTGTGTTTCGGTCCTGAATGCACTATTTCGGGGTACCAAAGTTGTAAAGCATCCATTCTACTCCATTGGAACCAAAATGATGTTTCGGACTGTTTCAGAGCATTTCGCTAACCTTCGGCATGTAAAAAGATGCAAACTTGTGTTTCGGGCCTGAATGTACTATTTTGAGGTACCAAACTTGCCAAGCATCCATTCTACTCCGTTGGAACCAAAATGATGTTTGGGAGTGTTTTCAGAGCAATTCGCTAACCTTCGGCACGTAAAAAGATGCAAATTTGTGTTTCGGACCTTAATGCACTATTTCGGGGTACCAAACTTGCGAAGCATCCATTGTACTCCAATGGAACCAAAATGATGTTTGGGAGTATTTCAGATCATTTCGCTAACCTACGGCTCGTAAAAAGATGCAAACTGGTGTTTCGGTCCTGAATGCACTATTTCGGGGTACCAAAGTTGTAAAGCATCCATTCTACTCCATTGGAACCAAAATGATGTTTCGGACTGTTTCAGAGCATTTCGCTAACCTTCGGCATGTAAAAAGATGCAAACTTGTGTTTCGGGGCTAAATGTACTATTTCGAGGTACCAAACTTGCCAAGCATCCATTCTACTCCATTGGAACCAAAATGATGTTTGGGAGTGTTTCAGAGCATTTTTTAACATTCGGCATGTAAAAAGATGAAAAACTTGTGTTTCTGGCCTGAATGCACTATTTCGGGGTACCAAAGTTGCGAAGCATCCATTCTACTCCATTGGAACCAAAATGATGTTTGGGAGTATTTCAGAGCATTTCGCTAACCTTCAGCCCGTAAAAAGATGCAAACTTGTGTTTCGGTCCCGAATGCACTATTTCGAGGTACCAAAGTTGCGAAGCATCCATTCTACTCCGTTGGACCCAAAATGATGTTTGGGAGAGTTTCAGAGCATTTTGCTAACCTTCAGCACGTAAAAATATGAAAACTTGTGTTTCAGGCCTGAATGCACTATTTCGGGGTACCAAACTTGCCAAGCATCCATTCTACTCCGTTGGAACCAAAATGATGTTTGGGAGTGTTTCAGAGCATTTCACTAACCTTCAGCCCGTAAAAAGATGCAAACTTGTGTTTCGGTCCCGAATGCACTATTTCGAGGTACCAAAGTTGCGAAGCATCCATTCTACTCCATTGGACCCAAAATGATGTTTGGGACAGTTTCAGAGCATTTTGCTAACCTTCAGCACGTAAAAATATGAAAACTTGTGTTTCAGGCCTGAATGCACTATTTCGGGGTACCAAACTTGCCAAGCATCCATTCTACTCCGTTGGAACCAAAATGATGTTTGGGAGTGTTTCAGAGCATTTCGCTAACCTTCAGCCCGTAAAAAGATGCAAACTTGTGTTTCGGTCCCGAATGCACTATTTCGAGGTACCAAAGTTGCGAAGCATCCATTCTACTCCGTTGGACCCAAAATGATGTTTGGGAGAGTTTCAGAGCATTTTGCTAACCTTCAGCACGTAAAAATATGAAAACTTGTGTTTCAGGCCTGAATGCACTATTTCGGGGTACCAAAGTTGCCAAGCATCCATTCTACTCCATTGGAACCAAAATGATGTTTGGGAGTGTTTTCAGAGCATTTCGCTAACCTTCGGCACGTAAAAAGATGCAAATTTGTGTTTCGGACCTAAATGCACTATTTCGGGGTACCAAACTTGCGAAGCATCCATTGTACTCCAATGGAACCAAAATGATGTTTGGGAGTATTTCAGATCATTTCGCTAACCTACGGCTCGTAAAAAGATGCAAACTTGTGTTTCGGTCCTGAATGCACTATTTCGGGGTACCAAAGTTGTAAAGCATCGATTCTACTCCATTGGAACCAAAATGATGTTTCGGACTGTTTCAGAGCATTTCGCTAACCTTCGGCATGTAAAAAGATGCAAACTTGTGTTTCGGGCCTGAATGTACTATTTCGAGGTAACAAACTTGCCAAGCATCCATTCTACTGCATTGGAACCAAAATGATGTTTGTTAGTGTTTTCAGAGCAATTCGCTAACCTTCGGCACGTAAAAAGATGCAAATTTTTGTTTCGGACCTAAATGCACTATTTCGGGGTACCAAACTTGCGAAGCATCCATTGTACTCCAATGGAACAAAAATGATGTTTGGGAGTATTTCAGATCATTTCGCTAACCTACGGCTCGTAAAAAGATGCAAACTTGTGTTTCGGTCCTGAATGCACTATTTCGGGGTACCAAAGTTGTAAAGCATCCATTCTACTCCATTGGAACCAAAATGATGTTTCGGACTGTTTCAGAGCATTTCGCTAACCTTCGGCATGTAAAAAGATGCAAACTTGTGTTTCGGGCCTGAATGTACTATTTTGAGGTACCAAACTTGCCAAGCATCCATTCTACTCCATTGGAACCAAAATGATGTTTGGGAGTGTTTCAGAGCATTTTTTAACATTCGGCATGTAAAAAGATGAAAAACTTGTGTTTCTGGCCTGAATGCACTATTTCGGGGTACCAAAGTTGTGAAGCATCCATTCTACTCCATTGGAACCAAAATGATGTTTGGGAGTATTTCAGAGCATTTCGCTAACCTTCAGCCCGTAAAAAGATGCAAACTTGTGTTTCGGTCCCGAATGCACTATTTCGAGGTACCAAAGTTGCGAAGCATCCATTCTACTCCGTTTGACCCAAAATGATGTTTGGGAGTGTTTCAGAGCATTTCACTAACCTTCAGCCCGTAAAAATATGCAAACTTGTGTTTCGGTCCCGAATGCACTATTTCGAGGTACCAAAGTTGCGAAGCATCCATTCTACTCCGTTGGACCCAAAATGATGTTTGGGACAGTTTCAGAGCATTTTGCTAACCTTCAACACGTAAAAATATGAAAACTTGTGTTTCAGGCCTGAATGCACTATTTCGGGGTACCAAACTTGCCAAGCATCCATTCTACTCCGTTGGAACCAAAATGATGTTTGGGAGTGTTTCAGAGCATTTCGCTAACCTTCAGCCCGTAAAAAGATGCAAACTTGTGTTTCGGTCCCGAATGCACTATTTCGAGGTACCAAAGTTGCGAAGCATCCATTCTACTCCGTTGGACCCAAAATGATGTTTGGGAGAGTTTCAGAGCATTTTGCTAACCTTCAGCACGTAAAAATATGAAAACTTGTGTTTCAGGCCTGAATGCACTATTTCGGGGTACCAAAGTTGCCAAGCATCCATTCTACTCCATTGGAACCAAAATGATGTTTGTGAGTGTTTTCAGAGCATTTCGCTAACCTTCGGCACGTAAAAAGATGCAAATTTGTGTTTCGGACCTAAATGCACTATTTCGGGGTACCAAACTTGCGAAGCATCCATTGTACTCCAATGGAACCAAAATGATGTTTGGGAGTATTTCAGATCATTTCGCTAACCTACGGCTCGTAAAAAGATGCAAACTTGTGTTTCGGTCCTGAATGCACTATTTCGGGGTACCAAAGTTGTAAAGCATCCATTCTACTCCATTGGAACCAAAATGATGTTTCGGACTGTTTCAGAGCATTTCGCTAACCTTCGGCATGTAAAAAGATGCAAACTTGTGTTTCGGGCCTGAATGTACTATTTCGAGGTAACAAACTTTCCAAGCATCCATTCTACTCCATTGGAACCAAAATGATGTTTGGGAGTGTTTCAGAGCATTTTTTAACATTCGGCATGTAAAAAGATGAAAAACTTGTGTTTCTGGCCTGAATGCACTATTTCGGGGTACCAAAGTTGCGAAGCATCCATTCTACTCCATTGGAACCAAAATGATGTTTGGGAGTATTTCAGAGCATTTCGCTAACCTTTAGCCCGTAAAAAGATGCAAACTTGTGTTTCGGTCCCGAATGAACTATTTCGAGGTACCAAAGTTGCGAAGCATCCATTCTACTCCGTTGGACCCAAAATGATGTTTGGGACAGTTTCAGAGCATTTTGCTAACCTTCAGCACGTAAAAATATGAAAACTTGTGTTTCAGGCCTGAATGCACTATTTCGGGGTACCAAACTTGCCAAGCATCCATTCTACTCCGTTGGAACCAAAATGATGTTTGGGAGTGTTTCAGAGCATTTCGCTAACCTTCAGCCCGTAAAAAGATGCAAACTTGTGTTTCGGTCCCGAATGCACTATTTCGAGGTACCAAAGTTGCGAAGCATCCATTCTACTCCGTTGGACCCAAAATGATGTTTGGGAGAGTTTCAGAGCATTTTGCTAACCTTCAGCACGTAAAAATATGAAAACTTGTGTTTCAGGCCTGAATGCACTATTTCGGGGTACCAAAGTTGCCAAGCATCCATTCTACTCCATTGGAACCAAAATGATGTTTGGGAGTGTTTTCAGAGCATTTCGCTAACCTTCGGCATGTAAAAAGATGCAAATTTGTGTTTCGGACCTAAATGCACTATTTCGGGGTACCAAACTTGCGAAGCATCCATTGTACTCCAATGGAACCAAATTGATGTTTGGGAGTATTTCAGATCATTTCGCTAACCTACGGCTCGTAAAAAGATGCAAACTTGTGTTTCGGTCCTGAATGCACTATTTCGGGGTACCAAAGTTGTAAAGCATCCATTCTACTCCATTGGAACCAAAATGATGTTTCGGACTGTTTCAGAGCATTTCGCTAACCTTCGGCATGTAAAAAGATGCAAACTTGTGTTTCGGGCCCGAATGTACTATTTTGAGGTAACAAACTTGCCAAGCATCCATTCTACTCCATTGGAACCAAAATGATGTTTGGGAGTGTTTTCAGAGCAATTCGCTAACCTTCGGCACGTAAAAAGATGCAAATTTTTGTTTCGGACCTAAATGCACTATTTCGGGGTACCAAACTTGCGAAGCATCCATTGTACTCCAATGGAACAAAAATGATGTTTGGGAGTATTTCAGATCATTTCGCTAACCTACGGCTCGTAAAAAGATGCAAACTTGTGTTTCGGGCCTGAATGTACTATTTCGAGGTAACAAACTTGCCAAGCATCCATTCTACTCCATTGGAACCAAAATGATGTTTGGGAGTGTTTCAGAGCATTTTTTAACATTCGGCATGTAAAAAGATGAAAAACTTGTGTTTCTGGCCTGAATGCACTATTTCGGGGTACCAAAGTTGCGAAGCATCCATTCTACTCCATTGGAACCAAAATGATGTTTGGGAGTATTTCAGAGCATTTCGCTAACCTTCAGCCCGTAAAAAGATGCAAACTTGTGTTTCGGTCCCGAATGCACTATTTCGAGGTACCAAAGTTGCGAAGCATCCATTCTACTCCGTTGGACCCAAAATGATGTTTGGGACAGTTTCAGAGCATTTTGCTAACCTTCAGCACGTAAAAATATGAAAACTTGTGTTTCAGGCCTGAATGCACTATTTCGGGGTACCAAACTTGCCAAGCATCCATTCTACTCCGTTGGAACCAAAATGATGTTTGGGAGTGTTTCAGAGCATTTCGCTAACCTTCAGCCCGTAAAAAGATGCAAACTTGTGTTTCAGTCCCGAATGCACTATTTCGAGGTACCAAAGTTGCGAAGCATCCATTCTACTCCGTTGGACCCAAAATGATGTTTGGGAGAGTTTCAGAGCATTTTGCTAACCTTCAGCACGTAAAAATATGAAAACTTGTGTTTCAGGCCTGAATGCACTATTTCGGGGTACCAAAGTTGCCAAGCATCCATTCTACTCCATTGGAACCAAAATGATGTTTGGGAGTGTTTTCAGAGCATTTCGCTAACCTTCGGCACGTAAAAAGATGCAAATTTGTGTTTCGGACCTAAATGCACTATTTCGGGGTACCAAACTTGCGAAGCATCCATTGTACTCCAATGGAACCAAAATGATGTTTGGGAGTATTTCAGATCATTTCGCTAACCTACGGCTCGTAAAAAGATGCAAACTGGTGTTTCGGTCCTGAATGCACTATTTCGGGGTACCAAAGTTGTAAAGCATCCATTCTACTCCATTGGAACCAAAATGATGTTTCGGACTGTTTCAGAGCATTTCGCTAACCTTCGGCATGTAAAAAGATGCAAACTTGTGTTTCGGGCCTAAATGTACTATTTCGAGGTACCAAACTTGCCAAGCATCCATTCTACTCCATTGGAACCAAAATGATGTTTGGGAGTGTTTCAGAGCATTTTTTAACATTCGGCATGGTAAAAGATGAAAAACTTGTGTTTCTGGCCTGAATGCACTATTTCGGGGTACCAAAGTTGCGAAGCATCCATTCTACTCCATTGGAACCAAAATGATGTTTGGGAGTATTTCAGAGCATTTCGCTAACCTTCAGCCCGTAAAAAGATGCAAACTTGTGTTTCGGTCCCGAAAGCACTATTTCGAGGTACCAAAGTTGCGAAGCATCCATTCTACTCCGTTGGACCCAAAATGATGTTTGGGAGAGTTTCAGAGCATTTTGCTAACCTTCAGCACGTAAAAATATGAAAACTTGTGTTTCAGGCCTGAATGCACTATTTCGGGGTACCAAACTTGCCAAGCATCCATTCTACTCCGTTGGAACCAAAATGATGTCTGGGAGTGTTTCAGAGCATTTCACTAACCTTCAGCCCGTAAAAAGATGCAAACTTGTGTTTCGGTCCCGAATGAACTATTTCGAGGTACCAAAGTTGCGAAGCATCCATTCTACTCCGTTGGACCCAAAATGATGTTTGGGACAGTTTCAGAGCATTTTGCTAACCTTCAGCACGTAAAAATATGAAAACTTGTGTTTCAGGCCTGAATGCACTATTTTGGGGTACCAAACTTGCCAAGCATCCATTCTACTCCGTTGGAACCAAAATGATGTTTGGGAGTGTTTCAGAGCATTTCGCTAACCTTCAGCCCGTAAAAAGATGCAAACTTGTGTTTCGGTCCCGAATGCACTATTTCGAGGTACCAAAGTTGCGAAGCATCCATTCTACTCCGTTGGACCCAAAATGATGTTTGGGAGAGTTTCAGAGCATTTTGCTATCCTTCAGCACGTAAAAATATGAAAACTTGTGTTTCAGGCCTGAATGCACTATTTCGGGGTACCAAAGCTGCCAAGCATCCATTCTACTCCATTGGAACCAAAATGATGTTTGGGAGTGTTTTCAGAGCATTTCGCTAACCTTCGGCACGTAAAAAGATGCAAATTTGTGTTTCGGACCTAAATGCACTATTTCGGGGTACCAAACTTGCGAAGCATCCATTGTACTCCAATGGAACCAAAATGATGTTTGGGAGTATTTCAGATCATTTCGCTAACCTACGGCTCGTAAAAAGATGCAAACTTGTGTTTCGGTCCTGAATGCACTATTTCGGGGTACCAAAGTTGTAAAGCATCCATTCTACTCCATTGGAACCAAAATGATGTTTCGGACTGTTTCAGAGCATTTCGCTAACCTTCGGCATGTAAAAAGATGCAAACTTGTGTTTCGGGCCTGAATGTACTATTTCGAGGTAACAAACTTGCCAAGCATCCATTCTACTCCATTGGAACCAAAATGATGTTTGGGAGTGTTTTCAGAGCAATTCGCTAACCTTCGGCACGTAAAAAGATGCAAATTTTTGTTTCGGACCTAAATGCACTATTTCGGGGTACCAAACTTGCGAAGCATCCATTGTACTCCAATGGAACAAAAATGATGTTTGGGAGTATTTCAGATCATTTCGCTAACCTACGGCTCGTAAAAAGATGCAAACTTGTGTTTCGGTCCTGAATGCACTATTTCGGGGTACCAAAGTTGTAAAGCATCCATTCTACTCCATTGGAACCAAAATGATGTTTCGGACTGTTTCAGAGCATTTCGCTAACCTTCGGCATGTAAAAAGATGCAAACTTGTGTTTCGGGCCTGAATGTACTATTTCGAGGTACCAAACTTGCCAAGCATCCATTCTACTCCATTGGAACCAAAATGATGTTTGGGAGTGTTTCAGAGCATTTTTTAACATTCGGCATGTAAAAAGATGAAAAACTTGTGTTTCTGGCCTGAATGCACTATTTCGGGGTACCAAAGTTGCGAAGCATCCATTCTACTCCATTGGAACCAAAATGATGTTTGGGAGTATTTCAGAGCATTTCGCTAACCTTCAGCCCGTAAAAAGATGCAAACTTGTGTTTCGGTCCCGAATGCACTATTTCGAGGTACCAAAGTTGCGAAGCATCCATTCTACTCCGTTTGACCCAAAATGATGTTTGGGAGTGTTTCAGAGCATTTCACTAACCTTCAGCCCGTAAAAATATGCAAACTTGTGTTTCGGTCCCGAATGCACTATTTCGAGGTACCAAAGTTGCGAAGCATCCATTCTACTCCGTTGGACCCAAAATGATGTTTGGGACAGTTTCAGAGCATTTTGCTAACCTTCAGCACGTAAAAATATGAAAACTTGTGTTTCAGGCCTGAATGCACTATTTCGGGGTACCAAACTTGCCAAGCATCCATTCTACTCCGTTGGAACCAAAATGATATTTGGGAGTGTTTCAGAGCATTTCGCTAACCTTCAGCCCGTAAAAAGATGCAAACTTGTGTTTCGGTCCCGAATGCACTATTTCGAGGTACCAAAGTTGCGAAGCATCCATTCTACTCCGTCGGACCCAAAATGATGTTTGGGAGAGTTTCAGAGCATTATGCTAACCTTCAGCACGTAAAAATATGAAAACTTGTGTTTCAGGCCTGAATGCACTATTTCGGGGTACCAAAGTTGCCAAGCATCCATTCTACTCCATTGGAACCAAAATGATGTTTGTGAGTGTTTTCAGAGCATTTCGCTAACCTTCGGCACGTAAAAAGATGCAAATTTGTGTTTCGGACCAAAATGCACTATTTCGGGGTACCAAACTTGCGAAGCATCCATTGTACTCCAATGGAACCAAAATGATGTTTGGGAGTATTTCAGATCATTTCGCTAACCTACGGCTCGTAAAAAGATGCAAACTTGTGTTTCGGTCCTGAATGCACTATTTCGGGGTACCAAAGTTGTAAAGCATCCATTCTACTCCATTGGAACCAAAATGATGTTTCGGACTGTTTCAGAGCATTTCGCTAACCTTCGGCATGTAAAAAGATGCAAACTTGTGTTTCGGGCCTGAATGTACTATTTCGAGGTAACAAACTTGCCAAGCATCCATTCTACTCCATTGGAACCAAAATGATGTTTGGGAGTGTTTCAGAGCATTTTTTAACATTCGGCATGTAAAAAGATGAAAAACTTGTGTTTCTGGCCTGAATGCACTATTTCGGGGTACCAAAGTTGCGAAGCATCCATTCTACTCCATTGGAACCAAAATGATGTTTGGGAGTATTTCAGAGCATTTCGCTAACCTTCAGCCCGTAAAAAGATGCAAACTTGTGTTTCGGTCCCGAATGCACTATTTCGAGGTACCAAAGTTGCGAAGCATCCATTCTACTCCGTTGGACCCAAAATGATGTTTGGGAGAGTTTCAGAGCATTTTGCTAACCTTCAGCACGTAAAAATATGAAAACTTGTGTTTCAGGCCTGAATGCACTATTTCGGGGTACCAAACTTGCCAAGCATCCATTCTACTCCGTTGGAACCCAAATGATGTTTGGGAGTGTATCAGAGCATTTCACTAACCTTCAGCCCGTAAAAAGATGCAAACTTGTGTTTCGGTCCCGAATGCACTATTTCGAGGTACCAAAGTTGCGAAGCATCCATTCTACTCCGTTGGACCCAAAATGATGTTTGGGACAGTTTCAGAGCATTTTGCTAACCTTCAGCACGTAAAAATATGAAAACTTGTGTTTCAGGCCTGAATGCACTATTTCGGGGTACCAAACTTGCCAAGCATCCATTCTACTCCGTTGGAACCAAAATGATGTTTGGGAGTGTTTCAGAGCATTTCGCTAACCTTCAGCCCGTAAAAAGATGCAAACTTGTGTTTCGGTCCCGAATGCACTATTTCGAGGTACCAAAGTTGCGAAGCATCCATTCTACTCCGTTGGACCCAAAATGATGTTTGGGAGAGTTTCAGAGCATTTTGCTAACCTTCAGCACGTAAAAATATGAAAACTTGTGTTTCAGGCCTGAATGCACTATTTCGGGGTACCAAAGTTGCCAAGCATCCATTCTACTCCATTGGAACCAAAATGATGTTTGGGAGTGTTTTCAGAGCATTTCGCTAACCTTCGGCACGTAAAAAGATGCAAATTTGTGTTTCGGACCTAAATGCACTATTTCGGGGTACCAAACTTGCGAAGCATCCATTGTACTCCAATGGAACCAAAATGATGTTTGGGAGTATTTCAGATCATTTCGCTAACCTACGGCTCGTAAAAAGATGCAAACTTGTGTTTCGGTCCTGAATGCACTATTTCGGGGTACCAAAGTTGTAAAGCATCCATTCTACTCCATTGGAACCAAAATGATGTTTCGGACTGTTTCGGAGCATTTCGCTAACCTTCGGCATGTAAAAAGATGCAAACTTGTGTTTCGGGCCTGAATGTACTATTTTGAGGTAACAAACTTGCCAAGCATCCATTCTACTCCATTGGAACCAAAATGATGTTTGGGACTGTTTTCAGAGCAATTCGCTAACCTTCGGCACGTAAAAAGATGCAAATTTTTGTTTCGGACCTAAATGCACTATTTCGGGGTACCAAACTTGCGAAGCATCCATTGTACTCCAATGGAACAAAAATGATGTTTGGGAGTATTTCAGATCATTTCGCTAACCTACGGCTCGTAAAAAGATGCAAACTTGTGTTTCGGTCCTGAATACACTATTTAGGGGTACCAAAGTTGTAAAGCATCCATTCTACTCCATTGGAACCAAAATGATGTTTCGGACTGTTTCAGAGCATTTCGCTAACCTTCGGCATGTAAAAAGATGCAAACTTGTGTTTCAGGCCTAAATGTACTATTTCGAGGAACCAAACTTGCCAAGCATCCATTCTACTCCATTGGAACCAAAATGATGTTTGGGAGTGTTTCAGAGCATTTTTTAACATTCGGCATGTAAAAAGATGAAAAACTTGTGTTCTGGCCTGAATGCACTATTTCGGGGTACCAAAGTTGCGAAGCATCCATTCTACTCCATTGGAACCAAAATGATGTTTGGGAGTATTTCAGAGCATTTCGCTAACCTTCAGCCCGTAAAAAGATGCAAACTTGTGTTTCGGTCCCGAATGCACTATTTCGAGGTACCAAAGTTGCGAAGCATCCATTCTACTCCGTTTGACCCAAAATGATGTTTGGGAGTGTTTCAGAGCATTTCACTAACCTTCATCCCGTAAAAATATGCAAACTTGTGTTTCGGTCCCGAATGCACTATTTCGAGGTACCAAAGTTGTGAAGCATCCATTCTACTCCGTTGGACCCAAAATGATGTTTGGGACAGTTTCAGAGCATTTTGCTAACCTTCAGCACGTAAAAATATGAAAACTTGTGTTTCAGGCCTGAATGCACTATTTCGGGGTACCAAACTTGCCAAGCATCCATTCTACTCCATTGGAACCAAAATGATGTTTGTGAGTGTTTTCAGAGCATTTCGCTAACCTTCGGCACGTAAAAAGATGCAAATTTGTGTTTCGGACCTAAATGCACTATTTCGGGGTACCAAACTTGCGAAGCATCCATTGTACTCCAATGGAACCAAAATGATGTTTGGGAGTATTTCAGATCATTTCGCTAACCTACGGCTCGTAAAAAGATGCAAACTTGTGTTTCGGTCCTGAATGCACTATTTCGGGGTACCAAAGTTGTAAATCATCCATTCTACTCCATTGGAACCAAAATGATGTTTCGGACTGTTTCAGAGCATTTCGCTAACCTTCGGCATGTAAAAAGATGCAAACTTGTGTTTCGGGCCTGAATGTACTATTTCGAGGTACCAAACTTGCCAAGCATCCATTCTACTCCATTGGAACCAAAATGATTTTTGGGAGTGTTTCAGAGCATTTTTTAACATTCGGCATGTAAAAAGATGAAAAACTTGTGTTTCTGGCCTGAATGCACTATTTCGGGGTACCAAAGTTGCGAAGCATCCATTCTACTCCAATGGAACAAAAATGATGTTTGGGAGTATTTCAGATCATTTTGCTAACCTACGGCTCGTAAAAAGATGCAAACTTGTGTTTCGGTCCTGAATGCACTATTTCGGGGTACCAAAGTTGTAAAGCATCCATTCTACTCCATTGGAACCAAAATGATATTTCGGAGTGTTTCAGAGCATTTCGCTAACCTTCGGCATGTAAAAATATGCAAACTTGTGTTTCGGGCCTGAATGTACTATTTCGAGGTACCAAACTTGCCAAGCATCCATTCTACTCCATTGGAACCAAAATGATGTTTGGGAGTGTTTCAGAGCATTTTTTAACATTCGGCATGTAAAATGATGAAAAACTTGTGTTTCTGGCCTGAATGCACTACTTCGGGGTACCAAAGTTGCGAAGCATCCATTCTACTCCATTGGAACCAAAATGATGTTTGGGAGTATTTCAGAGCATTTCGCTAACCTTCGGCCCGTAAAAAGATGCAAACTTGTGTTTCGGTCCCGAATGCACTATTTCGAGGTACCAAAGTTGCGAAGCATCCATTCTACTCCGTTGGAACCAAAATGATGTTTGGGAATGTTTTCACAACATTTCGCTAACCTTCGGCACGTAAAAAGACGCAAACTTGTGTTTCGGTCCCGAATGCACTATTTCGGGGTACCAAAGTTGCCAAACATCCATTCTACTCCATTGGAACCAAAATGATGTTTCGGACTGTTTCTGAGCATTTCGCTAACCTTCGGCATGTAAAAAGATGCAAACTTGTGTTTCGGGCCTAAATGTACTATTTCGAGGTACCAAACTTGCCAAGCATCCATTCCACTCCATTGCAACCAAAATGATGTTTGGGAGTGTTTCAGAGCATTTTTTAACATTCGGCATGTAAAAAGATGAAAAACTTGTGTTTCTGGCCTGAATGCACTATTTCGGGGTACCAAAGTTGCGAAGCATCCATTCTACTCCAATGGAACCAAAATGATGTTTGGGAGTATTTCATATCATTTCGCTAACCTACGGCTCGTAAAAAGATGCAAACTTGTGTTTGGGTCCTGAAGGCACTATTTCGGGGTACCAAAGTTGTAAATCATCCATTCTACTCCTTTGGAACCAAAATGATGTTTCGGACTGTTTCAGAGCATTTCGCTAACCTTCGGCATGTAAAAAGATGCAAACATGTGTTTCGGGCCTGAATGTACTATTTCGAGGTACCAAACTTGCCAAGCATCCATTCTACTCCATTGGAACCAAAATGATGTTTGGGAGTGTTTCAGAGCATTTTTTAACATTCGGCATGTAAAAAGATGAAAAACTTGTGTTTCTGGCCTGAATGCACTATTTCGGGGTACCAAAGTTGCGAAGCATCCATTCTACTCCATTGGAACCAAAATGATGTTTGGGAGTATTTCAGAGCATTTCGCTAACATTCAGCCCGTAAAAAGATGCGAACTTGTGTTTCGGTCCCGAATGCACTATTTCGAGGTACCAAAGTTGCGAAGCATCCATTCTACTCCGTTGGACCCAAAATGATGTTTGGGAGAGTTTCAGAGCATTTTGCTAACCTTCAGCACGTAAAAATATGAAAACTTGTGTTTCAGGCCTGAATGCACTATTTCGGGGTACCAAACTTGCCAAGCATCCATTCTACTCCGTTGGAACCAAAATGATGTTTGGGAGTGTTTCAGAGCATTTCGCTAACCTTCAGCCCGTAAAAAGATGCAAACTTGTGTTTCGGTCCCGAATGCACTATTTCGAGGTACCAAAGTTGCGAAGCATCCATTCTACTCCGTTGGACCCAAAATGATGTTTGGGAGAGTTTCAGAGCAATTTGCTAACCCTCAGCACGTAAAAATATGAAAACTTGTGTTTCAGGCCTGAATACACTATTTCGGGGTACCAAACTTGCCAAGCATCCATTCTACTCCGTTGGAACCAAAATGATGTTTGGGAGTGTTTCAGAGCATTTCGCTAACCATCAGCCCGTAAAAAGATGCAAACTTGTGTTTCGGTCCCGAATGCACTATTTCGAGGTACCAAAGTTGCGAAGCATCCATTCTACTCCGTTGGACCCAAAATGATGTTTGGGAGAGTTTCAGAGCATTTTGCTAACCTTCAGCACGTAAAAATATGAAAACTTGTGTTTCAGGCCTGAATGCACTATTTCGGGGTACCAAACTTGCCAAGCATCCATTCTACTCCGTTGGAACCAAAATGATGTTTGGGAATGTTTTCAGAGCATTTCGCTAACCTTCGGCACGTAAAAAGACGCAAACTTGTGTTTCGGTCCCGAATGCACTATTTCGGGGTACCAAAGTTGCCAAGCATCCATTCTACTCCATTGGAACCAAAATGATGTTTGGGAGTGTTTTCAGAGCATTTCGCTAACCTTCGGCACGTAAAAAGATGCAAATTTGTGTTTCAGACCTAAATGCACTATTTCGGGGTACCAAACTTACGAAGCATCCATTGTACTCCACTGGAACCAAAATGATGTTTGGGAGTATTTCAGATCATTTCGCTAACCTACGGCTCGTAAAAAGATGCAAACTTGTGTTTCGGTCCTGAATGCACTATTTCGGGGTAACAAAGTTGTAAAGCATCCATTCTACTCCATTGGAACCAAAATGATGTTTCGGACTGTTTCAGAGCATTTCGCTAGCCTTCGGCATGTAAAAAGATGCAAACTTGTGTTTCGGGCCTGAATGTACTATTTCGAGGTACCAAACTTGCCAAGCATCCATTCTACTCCGTTGGAACCAAAATGATGTTTGGGAATCTTTTCACAACATTTCGCTAACCTTCGGCACGTAAAAAGACGCAAACTTGTGTTTCGGTCCCGAATGCACTATTTCGGGGTACCAAAGTTGCCAAGCATCCATTCTACTCCATTGGAACCAAAATGATGTTTGGGAGTGTTTTCAGAGCATTTCGCTAACCTTTGGCACGTAAAAAGATGCAAATTTGTGTTTCGGACCTAAATGCACTATTTCGGGGTACCAAACTTGCGAAGCATCCATTGTACTCCAATGGAACCAAAATGATTTTTGGGAGTATTTCAGATCATTTCGCTAACCTACGGCTCGTAAAAAGATGCAAACTTGTGTTTCGGTCCTGAATGCACTATTTCGGGGTACCAAAGTTGTAAATCATCCATTCTACTCCATTGGAACCAAAATGATGTTTCGGACTGTTTCAGAGCATTTCGCTAACCTTCGGCATGTAAAAAGATGCAAACTTGTGTTTCGGGCCTGAATGTACTATTTCGAGGTACCAAACATGCCAAGCATCCATTCTACTCCATTGGAACCAAAATGATGTTTGGGAGTGTTTCAGAGCATTTTTTAACATTCGGCATGTAAAAAGATGAAAAACTTGTGTTTCTGGCCTGAATGCACTATTTCGGGGTACCAAAGTTGCGAAGCATCCATTCTACTCCATTGGAACCAAAATGATGTTTGGGAGTATTTCAGAGCATTTCGCTAACCTTCAGCCCGTAAAAAGATGCAAACTTGTGTTTCGGTCCCGAATGCACTATTTCGAGGTACCAAAGTTGCGAAGCATCCATTCTACTCCGTTGGACCCAAAATGATGTTTGGGAGAGTTTCAGAGCATTTTGCTAACCTTCAGCACGTAAAAATATGAAAACTTGTGTTTCAGGCCTGAATGCACTATTTCGGGGTACCAAACTTGCCAAGCATCCATTCTACTCCGTTGGAACCAAAGTGATGTTTGGGAGTGTTTCAGAGCATTTCGCTAACCTTCAGCCCGTAAAAAGATGCAAACTTGTGTTTCGGTCCCGAATGCACTATTTCGAGGTACCAAAGTTGCGAAGCATCCATTCTACTCCGTTGGACCCAAAATGATGTTTGGGAGAGTTTCAGAGCATTTTGCTAACCTTCAGCACGTAAAAATATGAAAACTTGTGTTTCAGGCCTGAATGCACTATTTCGGGGTACCAAACTTGCCAAGCATCCATTCTACTCCGTTGGAACCAAAATGATGTTTGGGAGTGTTTCAGAGCATTTCGCTAACCTTCAGCCCGTAAAAAGATGCAAACTTGTGTTTCGGTCCCGAATGCACTATTTCGAGGTACCAAAGTTGCGAAGCATCCATTCTACTACGTTGGACCCAAAATGATGTTTGGGAGAGTTTCAGAGCATTTTGCTAACCTTCAGCACGTAAAAATATGAAAACTTGTGTTTCGGGCCTGAATGCACTATTTCGGGGTACCAAACTTGCCAAGCATCCATTCTACTCCGTTGGAACCAAAATGATGTTTGGGAATGTTTTCAGAGCATTTCGCTAACCTTCGGCACGTAAAAAGACGCAAACTTGTGTTTCGGTCCCGAATGCACTATTTCGGGGTACCAAAGTTGCCAAGCATCCATTCTACTCCATTGGAACCAAAATGATGTTTGGGAGTGTTTTCAGAGCATTTCGCTAACCTTCGGCACGTAAAAAGATGCAAATTTGTGTTTCGGACCTAAATGCACTATTTCGGGGTACCAAACTTGCGAAGCATCCATTGTACTCCACTGGAACCAAAATGATGTTTGGGAGTATTTCAGATCATTTCGCTAACCTACGGCTCGTAAAAAGATGCAAACTTGTGTTTCGGTCCTGAATGCACTATTTCGGGGTACCAAAGTTGTAAATCATCCATTCAACTCCATTGGAACCAAAATGATGTTTCGGACTGTTTCAGAGCATTTCGCTAACCTTCGGCATGTAAAAAGATGCAAACTTGTGTTTCGGGCCTGAATGTACTATTTCGAGGTACCAAACTTGCCAAGCATCCATTCTACTCCATTGGAACCAAAATAATGTTTGGGAGTGTTTCAGAGCATTTTTTAACATTCGGCATGTAAAAAGATGAAAAACTTGTGTTTCTGGCCTGAATGCACTATTTCGGGGTACCAAAGTTGCGAAGCATCCATTCTACTCCATTGGAACCAAAATGATGTTTGGGAGTATTTCAGAGCATTTCGCTAACCTTCAGCCCGTAAAAAGATGCAAACTTGTGTTTCGGTCCCGAATGCACTATTTCGAGGTACCAAAGTTGCGAAGCATCCATTCTACTCCGTTGGACCCAAAATGATGTTTGGGAGAGTTTCAGAGCATTTTGCTAACCTTCAGCACGTAAAAATATGAAAACTTGTGTTTCAGGCCTGAATGCACTATTTCGGGGTACCAAACTTGCCAAGCATCCATTCTACTCCGTTGGAACCAAAGTGATGTTTGGGAGTGTTTCAGAGCATTTCGCTAACCTTCAGCCCGTAAAAAGATGCAAACTTGTGTTTCGGTCCCGAATGCACTATTTCGAGGTACCAAAGTTGCGAAGCATCCATTCTACTCCGTTGGACCCAAAATGATGTTTGGGAGAGTTTCAGAGCATTTTGCTAACCTTCAGCACGTAAAAATATGAAAACTTGTGTTTCAGGCCTGAATGCACTATTTCGGGGTACCAAACTTGCCAAGCATCCATTCTACTCCGTTGGAACCAAAATGATGTTTGGGAGTGTTTCAGAGCATTTCGCTAACCTTCAGCCCGTAAAAAGATGCAAACTTGTGTTTCGGTCCCGAATGCACTATTTCGAGGTACCAAAGTTGCGAAGCATCCATTCTACTCCGTTGGACCCAAAATGATGTTTGGGAGAGTTTCAGAGCATTTTGCTAACCTTCAGCACGTAAAAATATGAAAACTTGTGTTTCAGGCCTGAATGCACTATTTCGGGGTACCAAACTTGCCAAGCATCCATTCTACTCCGTTGGAACCAAAATGATGTTTGGGAATGTTTTCAGAGCATTTCGCTAACCTTCGGCACGTAAAAAGACGCAAACTTGTGTTTCGGTCCCGAATGCACTATTTCGGGGTACCAAATTTGCCAAGCATCCATTCTACTCCATTGGAACCAAAATGATGTTTGGGAGTGTTTTCAGAGCATTTCGCTAACCTTCGGCACGTAAAAAGATGCAAATTTGTGTTTCAGACCTAAATGCACTATTTCGGGGTACCAAACTTGCGAAGCATCCATTGTACTCCACTGGAACCAAAATGATGTTTGGGAGTATTTCAGATCATTTCGCTAACCTACGGCTCGTAAAAAGATGCAAACTTGTGTTTCGGTCCTGAATGCACTATTTCGGGGTACCAAAGTTGTAAAGCATCCATTCTACTCCATTGGAACCAAAATGATGTTTCGGACTGTTTCAGAGCATTTCGCTAACCTTCGGCATGTAAAAAGATGCAAACTTGTGTTTCGGGCCTGAATGTACTATTTCGAGGTACCAAACTTGCCAAGCATCCATTCTACTCCATTGGAACCAAAATGATGTTTGGGAGTGTTTCAGAGCATTTTTTAACATTCGGCATGTAAAAAGATGAAAAACTTGTGTTTCTGGCCTGAATGCACTATTTCGGGGTACCAAAGTTGTGAAGCATCCATTCTACTCCATTGGAACCAAAATGATGTTTGGGAGTATTTCAGAGCATTTCGCTAACCTTCAGCCCGTAAAAAGATGCAAACTTGTGTTTCGGTCCCGAATGCACTATTTCGAGGTACCAAAGTTGCGAAGCATCCATTCTACTCCGTTGGACCCAAAATGATGTTTGGGAGAGTTTCAGAGCATTTTGCTAACCTTCAGCACGTAAAAATATGAAAACTTGTGTTTCAGGCCTGAATGCACTATTTCGGGGTACCAAACTTGCCAAGCATCCATTCTACTCCGTTGGAACCAAAATGATGTTTGGGAGTGTTTCAGAGCATTTCGCAAACCTTCAGCCCGTAAAAAGATGCAAACTTGTGTTTCGGTCCCGAATGCACTATTTCGAGGTACCAAAGTTGCGAAGCATCCATTCTACTCCGTTGGACCCAAAATGATGTTTGGGAGAGTTTCAGAGCATTTTGCTAACCTTCAGCACGTAAAAATATGAAAACTTGTGTTTCAGGCCTGAATGCACTATTTCGGGGTACCAAAGTTGCCAAGCATCCATTCTACTCCATTGGAACCAAAATGATGTTTGGGAGTGTTTTCAGAGCATTTCGCTAACCTTCGGCACGTAAAAAGATGCAAATTTGTGTTTCGGACCTAAATGCACTATTTCGGGGTACCAAACTTGCGAAGCATCCATTGTACTCCAATGGAACTAAAATGATGTTTGGGAGTATTTCAGAGCATTTCGCTAACCTACGGATCGTAAAAAGATGCAAACTTGTGTTTCGGTCCTGAATGCACTATTTCGGGGTACCAAAGTTGTAAAGCATCCATTCTACTCCATTGGAACCAAAATGATGTTTCAGAGTGTTTCAGAGCATTTCGCTAACCTTCGGCATGTAAAAAGATGCAAACTTGTGTTTCGGGCCTGAATGTACTATTTCGAGGTACCAAACTTGCCAAGCATCCATTCTACTCCATTGGAACCAAAATGATGTTTAGGAGTGTTTCAGAGCATTTTTTAACATTCGGCATGTAAAAAGATGAAAAACTTGTGTTTCCGGCCTGAATGCACTATTTCGGGGTACCAAAGTTGCGAAGCATCCATTCTACTCCATTGGAACCAAAATGATGTTTGGGAGTATTTCAGAGCATCTCGCTAACCTTCAGCCCGTAAAAAGATGCAAACTTGTGTTTCGGTCCCGAATGCACTATTTCGAGGTACCAAAGTTGCGAAGCATCAATTCTACTCTGTTTGACCCAAAATGATGTTTGGGAGAGTTTCAGAGCATTTTGCTAACCTTCAGCACGTAAAAATATGAAAACTTGTGTTCAGGCCTGAATGCACTATTTCGGGGTACCAAAGTTGCCAAGCATCCATTCTACTCCATTGGAACCAAAATGATGTTTGGGAGTGTTTTCAGAGCATTTCGCTAACCTTCGGCACGTAAAAAGATGCAAATTTGTGTTTCGGACCTAAATGCACTATTTCGGGGTACCAAACTTGCGAAGCATCCATTGTACTCCAATGGAACTAAAATGATGTTTGGGAGTATTTCAGAGCATTTCGCTAACCTACGGATCGTAAAAAGATGCAAACTTGTGTTTCGGTCCTGAATGCACTATTTCGGGGTACCAAAGTTGTAAAGCATCCATTCTACTCCATTGGAACCAAAATGATGTTTCAGAGTGTTTCAGAGCATTTCGCTAACCTTCGGCATGTAAAAAGATGCAAACTTGTGTTTCGGGCCTGAATGTAATATTTCGAGGTACCAAACTTGCCAAGCATCCATTCTACTCCATTGGAACCAAAATGATGTTTAGGAGTGTTTCAGAGCATTTTTTAACATTCGGCATGTAAAAAGATGAAAAACTTGTGTTTCCGGCCTGAATGCACTATTTCGGGGTACCAAAGTTGCGAAGCATCCATTCTACTCCATTGGAACCAAAATGATGTTTGGGAGTATTTCAGAGCATCTCGCTAACCTTCAGCCCGTAAAAAGATGCAAACTTGTGTTTCGGTCCTGAATGCACTATTTCGAGGTACCAAAGTTGCGAAGCATCAATTCTACTCTGTTTGACCCAAAATGATGTTTGGGAGAGTTTCAGAGCATTTTGCTAACCTTCAGCACGTAAAAATATGAAAACTTGTGTTTCAGGCCTGAATGCACTATTTCGGGGTACCAAACTTGCCAAGCATCCATTCTACTCCGTTGGAACCAAAATGATGTTTGGAAGTGTTTCAGAGCATTTCGCTAACCTTCAGCCCGTAAACAGATGCAAAATTGTGTTTCGGTCCCGAATGCACTATTTCGAGGTACCAAAGTTGCGAAGCATCCATTCTACTCCGTTGGACCCAAAATGATGTTTGGGAGAGTTTCAGAGCATTTTGCTAACCTTCAGCACGTAAAAATATGAAAACTTGTGTTTCAGGCCTGAATGCACTATTTCGGGGTACCAAACTTGCCAAGCATCCATTCTACTCCATTGGAACCAAAATGATGTTTGGGAGTGTTTCAGAGCATTTCGCTAACCTTCAGCCCGTAAAAACATGCAAACTTGTGTTTCGGTCCCGAATGCACTATTTCGAGGTACCAAAGTTGCGAAGCATCCATTCTACTCTGTTGGACCCAAAATGATGTTTGGGAGAGTTTCAGAGCATTTTGCTAACCTTCAGCATGTAAAAATATGAAAACTTGTGTTTCAGGCCTGAATGCACTATTTCGGGGTACCAAACTTGCCAAGCATCCATTCTACTCCGTTGGAACCAAAATGATGTTTGGGAATGTTTTCAGAGCATTTCGCTAACCTTCGGCACGTAAAAGGACGCAAACTTGTGTTTCGGTCCCGAATGCACTATTTCGGGGTACCAAAGTTGCCAAGCATCCATTCTACTCCATTGGAACCAAAATGATGTTTGGGAGTGTTTTCAGAGCATTTCGCTAACCTTCGGCACGTAAAAAGATGCAAATTTGTGTTTCGCACCTAAATGCACTATTTCGGGGTACCAAACTTGCGAAGCATCCATTGTTCTCCAATGGAACCAAAATGATGTTTGGGAGTATTTCAGATCATTTCGCTAACCTACGGCTCGTAAAAAGATGCAAACTTGTGTTTCGGTCCTGAATGCACTATTTCGGGGTACCAAAGTTGTAAAGCATCCATTCTACTCCATTGGAACCAAAATGATGTTTCAGAGTGTTTCAGAGCATTTCGCTAACCTTCGGCATGTAAAAAGATGCAAACTTGTGTTTCGGGCCTGAATGCACTATTTCGAGGTACCAAACTTGCCAAGCATCCATTCTACTCCATTGGAACCAAAATGATGTTTGGGAGTGTTTCAGAGCATTTTTTAACATTCGGCATGTAAAAAGATGAAAAACTTGTGTTTCTGGCCTGAATGCACTATTTTGGGTACCAAAGTTGCGAAGCATCCATTCTACTCCATTGCAACCAAAATGATGTTTGTGAGTATTTCAGAGCATTTCGCTAACCTTCAGCCCGTAAAAAGATGAAAACTTGTGTTTCGGTCCCGAATGCACTATTTCGAGGTACCAAAGTTGCGAAGCATCAATTCTACTCTGTTTGACCCAAAATGATGTTTGGGAGAGTTTCAGAGCATTTTGCTAACCTTCAGCACGTAAAAATATGAAAACTTGTGTTTCAGGCCTGAATGCACTATTTCGGGGTACCAAACTTGCCAAGCATCCATTCTACTCCGTTGGAACCAAAATGATGTTTGGGAGTGTTTCAGAGCATTTCGCTAACCTTCAGCCCGTAAAAAGATGCAAAATTGTGTTTCGGTCCCGAATGCACTATTTCGAGGTACCAAAGTTGCGAAGCATCCATTCTACTCCGTTGGACCCAAAATGATGTTTGGGAGAGTTTCAGAGCATTTTGCTAACCTTCAGCACGTAAAAATATGAAAACTTGTGTTTCAGGCCTGAATGCACTATTTCGGGGTACCAAACTTGCCAAGCATCCATTCTACTCCGTTGGAACCAAAATGATGTTTGGGAGTGTTTCAGAGCATTTCGCTAACCTTCGGCAAGTAAAAAGACGCAAACTTGTGTTTCGGTCCCGAATGCACTATTTCGGGGTACCAAAGTTGCCAAGCATCCATTCTACTCCATTGGAACCAAAATGATGTTTGGGAGTGTTTTCAGAGCAATTCGCTAACCTTCGGCACGTAAAAAGATGCAAATTTGTGTTTCGCACCTAAATGCACTATTTCGGGGTAACAAACTTGCGAAGCATCCATTGTACTCCAATGGAACCAAAATGATGTTTGGGAGTATTTCAGATCATTTCGCTAACCTACGGCTCGTAAAAAGATGCAAAATTGTGTTTCAGTCCTGAATGCACTATTTCGGGGTACCAAAGTTGTAAAGCATCCATTCTACTCCATTGGAACCAAAATGATGTTTCGGACTGTTTCAGAGCATTTCGCTAACCTTCGGCATGTAAAAAGATGCAAACTTGTGTTTCGGGCCTGAATGTACTATTTCGAGGTACCAAACTTGCCAAGCATCCATTCTACTCCATTGGAACCAAAATGATGTTTGGGAGTGTTTCAGAGCATTTTTTAACATTCGGCATGTAAAAAGATGAAAAACTTGTGTTTCTGGCCTGAATGCACTATTTCGGGGAACCAAAGTTGCGAAGCATCCATTCTACTCCATTGGAACCAAAATGATGTTTGGGAGTTTTTTCAGAGCATTTCGCTAACCTTCGGCATGTAAAAAGATGAAAACTTGTGTTTCGGGCCTGAATGTACTATTTCGAGGTACCAAACTTGCCAAGCATCCATTCTACTCAATTGGAACCAAAATGATGTTTGGGAGTGTTTCAGAGAATTTTTGAACATTCGGCATGTAAAAAGATGAAAAACTTGTGTTTCTGGCCTGAATGCACTATTTCGGGGTACCAAAGTTGCGAAGCATCCATTCTACTCCATTGGAACCAAAATGATGTTTGGGAGTATTTCAGAGCATTTCGCTAACCTTCAGCCCGTAAAAAGATGCAAACTTGTGTTTCGGTCCCGAATGCACTATTTCGAGGTACCAAAGTTGCGAAGCATCCATTCTACTCCGTTGGACCCAAAATGATGTTTTGGAGAGTTTCAGAGCATTTTGCTAACCTTCAGCACGTAAAAATATGAAAACTTGTGTTTCAGGCCTGAATGCACTATTTCGGGGTACCAAACTTGCCAAGCATCCATTCTACTCCGTAGGAACCAAAATGATGTTTGGGAGTGTTTTCAGAGCATTTCGCTAACCTTCGGCATGTAAAAAGATGCAAACTTGTGTTTCGGGCCTGAATGTACTATTTCGAGGTACCAAACTTGCCAAGCATCCATTCTACTCCATTGGAACCAAAAAGATGTTTGGGAGTGTTTCAGAGCATTTTTCAACATTCGGCATGTAAAAAGATGAAAAACTTGTGTTTCTGGCCTGAATGCACTATTTCGGTGTACCAAAGTTGCGAAGCATCCATTCTACTCCATTGGAACCAAAATGATGTTTGGGAGTATTTCAGAGCATTTCGCTAACCTTCAGCCCGTAAAAAGATGCAAACTTGTGTTTCGGTCCCGAATGCACTATTTCGAGGTACCAAAGTTGGGAAGCATCCATTCTACTCCGTTGGACCCAAAATGATTTTTTGGAGAGTTTTAGAGCATTTTGCTAACCTTCAGCATGTAAAAATATGAAAACTTGTGTTTCAGGCCTGAATGCACTATTTCGGGGTACCAAACTTGCCAAGCATCCATTCTACTCCGTTGGAACCAAAATGATGTTTGGGAGTGTTTTCAGAGCATTTCGCTAACCTTCGGCACGTAAAAAGATGCAAACTTGTGTTCCGGACCTAAATGCACTATTTCGGGGTACCAAACTTGCCAAGCATCCGTTCTACTCCATTGGAACCAAAATGATATTTGGGAGTGTTTCAGAGCATTTCGCTAACCTTCAGCACGTAAAAAGATGCAAACTTGTGTTTCGGTCCCGAATGCACTATTTCGGGGTACCAAAGTTGTGAATCATCCATTCTAGTCCATTGGACCCAAATGATGTTTGGGAGTGATTCAGAGCATTTTGCTAACATTCGGCACGTAAAAAGATGAAAAACTTGTGTTTCGGACTTGAATGCACTATTTCGAGGTACCAAAGTTGCGAAGCATCCATTCTACTCCGTTGGACCCAAAATGATGTTTGGGAGTGTTTCAGAGCATTTTGCTAACTTTCAGCACGTAAAAGTATGAAAACTTGCGTTTCGGGCCTGAATGTACTATTTCGGGGTACCAAACTTGCCAAGCATCCATTCTACTCCATTGGAACCAAAATGATGTTTGGGAGTGTTTCAGAGCATTTTTCTACGGCACGTAGAAAGATGATAAACTTGTGTTTCGTGCACGAATGCACTATTTCGAGGTACCCAAGTTGTGAAGCATCCATTCTACTCCATTAGAACCAAAATGATGTTTGGGAGTGTTTCAGAGCATTTCGCTAACCTTCGTCACGTAAAAAGATGCAAACTTGTGTTTCGGTCCTGAATGCACTATTTCGGGGTACCAAAGTTGTGAAGCATCTATTCTACTCCATTGTAACCAAAATGATGTTTGGAAGTGTTTCAGAGCATTTCGCTAACCCTCGGCACGTAAAAAGTTGCAAAATTGTGTTTCGGTCCTGAATGCACTATTTCGGAATACCAAAGTTATGAAGCATCCATTCTACTCCGTTGGAACCAAAATGATGTTTGAGAGTGTTTCTGAGCTATTCTTTAACCTCTAGCACGTAAAAAGATGCAAACTTGTGTTTCGGTCCTAAATGCAGTATTTCGGGGTACCAAAGTTGCGCAGTATCCATTATACTCCTTTGGACCCAAAATGATGCTTGGGAGCGTTTCAAAGCATTTTGCTAACCTTCAGCACGTAAAAAAGTGAAAATTTGTGTTTCAGGTCTGAATGTACTATTTCGGGGTACCAAACTTGCCAAGCATCTATTCTACTCTATTGGAACCAAAATGATGTTTGGGAGTGTTTCAGAGCATTTCGCTAACCTTCGGCACGTAAAAAGATGCAAACTTGTGTTTCAGTCCTGATTGCACTATTTCGGGGTACCAAACTTGCGAAGCATCCATTATACTCCATTGGAACCAAAATGATGTTTGGTAGTATTTCAAAGCATTTCGCTAACCTTTGACACGTAGAAAGATGCAAACTTGTGTTCCAGGCCTGAATGCACTATTTCGGGCTACCAAAGTTGCGAAGCATCCATTCTACTCCATTGGAACCAAAATGATGTTTGGGAGTGTTTCAGAGCATTTCGCTAACCTCCGGCACGTAAAAAGACGCAAACTTGTGTTTCGGTCCCGAATGCACTATTTCGGGGTACCAAAGTTGCCAAGCATCCATACCCATTGGAACCAAAATGATGTTTGGGCATGTTTCAGAGGATTTCGCTAACCTTCGGCACGTAAAAATATGCAAACTTGTGTTTCGGTCACGAATGCACTATTTTGGGGTACCAAAGTTGTGAAGCATCCATTCTAGTCCATTGAACCCAAAATGATGTTTGGGAGTGATTCAGAGCATTTTGCTAACATTCGGCACGTAAAAAGATGAAAAACTTGTGTTTCGGACTTGAATGCACTATTTCGAGGTACCAAAGTTGCGAAGCATCCATTCTACTCCGTTGGACCCAAAATGATGTTTGGGAGTGTTTCAGAGCATTTTGCTAACTTTCAGCACGTAAAAGTATGAAAACTTGCGTTTCGGGCCTGAATGTACTATTTCGGGGTACCAAACTTGCCAAGCATCCATTCTACTCCATTGGAACCAAAATGATGTTTGGGAGTGTTTCAGAGCATTTTTCTACGGCACGTAGAAAGATGATAAACTTGTGTTTCGTGCACGAATGCACTATTTCGAGGTACCCAAGTTGTGAAGCATCCATTCTACTCCATTGGAACCAAAATGATGTTTGGGAGTGTTTCAGAGCATTTCGCTAACCTTCGGCACGTAAAAAGATGCAAACTTGTGTTTCGGTCCTGAATGCACTATTTCGGGGTACCAAAGTTGTGAAGCATCTATTCTACTCCATTGTAACCAAAATGATGTTTGGAAGTGTTTCAGAGCATTTTGCTAACCCTCGGCACGTAAAAAGTTGCAAAATTGTGTTTCGGTCCTGAATGCACTATTTCGGAATACCAAAGTTATGAAGCATCCATTCTACTCCGTTGGAACCAAAATGATGTTTGAGAGTGTTTCTGAGCTATTCTTTAACCTCTAGCACGTAAAAAGATGCAAACTTGTGTTTCGGTCCTAAATGCAGTATTTCGGGGTACCAAAGTTGCGCAGTATCCATTATACTCCTTTGGACCCAAAATGATGCTTGGGAGCGTTTCAAAGCATTTTGCTAACCTTCAGCACGTAAAAAAGTGAAAATTTGTGTTTCAGGTCTGAATGTACTATTTCGGGGTACCAAACTTGCCAAGCATCTATTCTACTCCATTGGAACCAAAATGATGTTTGGGAGTGTTTCAGAGCATTTCGCTAACCTTCGGCACGTAAAAAGATGCAAACTTGTGTTTCAGTCCTGATTGCACTATTTCGGGGTACCAAACTTGCGAAGCATCCATTATACTCCATTGGAACCAAAATGATGTTTGGTAGTATTTCAGAGCATTTCGCTAACCTTTGACACGTAGAAAGATGCAAACTTGTGTTCCAGGCCTGAATGCACTATTTCAGGCTACCAAAGTTGCGAAGCATCCATTCTACTCCATTGGAACCAAAATGATGTTTGGGAGTATTTCAGAGCATTTCGCTAACCTCCGGCACGTAAAAAGACGCAAACTTGTGTTTCGGTCCCGAATGCACTATTTCGGGGTACCAAAGTTGCCAAGCATCCATACTACTCCATTGGAACCAAAATGATGTTTGGGCATGTTTCAGAGGATTTCGCTAACCTTCGGCACGTAAAAAGATGCAAACTTGTGTTTCGGTCACGAATGCACTATTTTGGGGTACCAAAGTTGTGAAGCATCCATTCTAGTCCATTGAACCCAAAATGATGTTTGGGAGTGATTCAGAGCATTTCGCTAACATTCGGCACGTAAAAAGATGAAAAACTTGTGTTTCGGACTTGAATGCACTATTTCGAGGTACCAAAGTTGCGAAGCATCCATTCTACTCCGTTGGACCCAAAATGATGTTTGGGAGTGTTTCAGAGCATTTTGCTAACCTTCAGCACGTAAAAATATGAAAACTTGTGTTTCAGGCCTGAATGCACTATTTCGGGGTACCAAACTTGCCAAGCATCCATTCTACTCCGTTGGAACCAAAATGATGTTTGGGAGTGTTTTCAGAGCATTTCGCTAACCTTCGGCACGTAAAAAGACGCAAACTTGTGTTTCGGGCCCGAATGCACTATTTCTGGGTACCAAAGTTGCCAAGCATCCATTGTACTCCATTGGAACCAAAATGATGTTTGGGAGTGTTTCAGAGCATTTTTTAACATTCGGCATGTAAAAAGATGAAAAACTTGTGTTCCTCGCCTGAATGCACTATTTCGGGGCACCAAAGTTGCGAAGCATCCATTCTACTCCATTGGAACCAAAATGATGTTTGGGAGTATTTCAGAGCATTTCGCTAACCTTCAGCCCGTAAAAAGATGCAAACTTGTGTTTCGGTCCCGAATGCACTATTTCGAGGTACCAAAGTTGCGAAGCATCCATTCTACTCCGTTGGACCCAAAATGATGTTTGGGAGAGTTTCAGAGCATTTTGCTAACCTTCAGCACGTAAAAATATGAAAACTTGTGTTTCAGGCCTGAATGCACTATTTCGGGGTACCAAACTTGCCAAGCATCCATTCTACTCCGTTCGAACCAAAATGATGTTTGGGAGTGTTTTCAGAGCATTTCGCTAACCTTCGGCATGTAAAAAGATGCAAACTTGTGTTTCGGGTCTGAATGTACTATTTCGAGGTACCAAACTTGCCAAGCATCCATTCTACTCCATTGGAACCAAAATGATGTTTGGGAGTGTTTCAGAGCATTTTTTAACATTCGGCATGTAAAAAGATGAAAAACTTGTGTTTCTGGCCTGAATGCACTATTTCGGTGTACTAAAGTTGCGAAGCATCCATTCTACTCCATTGGAACCAAAATGATGTTTGGGAGTATTTCAGAGCATTTCGCTAACCTTCAGCCTGTAAAAAGATGCAAACTTGTGTTTCGGTCCCGAATGCACTATTTCGAGGTACCAAAGTTGCGAAGCATCCATTCTACTCCGTTGGACCCAAAATGATGTTTTGGAGAGTTTCAGAGCATTTTGCTAACCTTCAGCACGTAAAAATATGAAAACTTGTGTTTCAGGCCTGAATGCACTATTTCGGGGTACCAAACTTGCCAAGCATCCATTCTACTCCGTTGGAACCAAAATGATGTTTGGGAGTGTTTTCAGAGCATTTAGCTAACCTTCGGCACGCAAAAAGATGCAAACTTGTGTTTCGGACCTAAATGCACTATTTCGGGGTACCAAACTTGCGAACATCCATTGTACTCCAATGGAACCAAAATGATGTTTGGGAGTATTTCAGATCATTTCGCTAACCTACGGCTCTTAAAAAGATGCAAACTTGTGTTTCGGTCCTGAATGCACTATTTCGGGGTACCAAAGTTGTGAAGCATCCATTCTACTCCATTGGAACCAAAATGATGTTTCGGAGTGTTTCAGATAATTTCGCTAACCTACGGCATGTAAATAGATGCAAACTTGTGTTTCGGTCCTGAATGCACTATTTCGAGCTACCAAAGTTGCGAAGCATCCATTCTACTCCAATGGAACCAAAATGATGTTTGGGAGTATTTCAGATAATTTCGCTAACCTACGGCTCGTAAAAAGATGCAAACTTGTGTTTCAGTCCTGAATGCACTATTTTGGGGTACCAAAGTTGTAAAGCATCCATTCTACTCCATTGGAACCAAAATGATGTTTCGGAGTGTTTGAGAGCATTTCGCTAACCTTCGGCATGTAAAAAGATTCAAACTTGTATTTCGGGCCTGAATGTACTATTTCGAGGAACCAAACTTGCCAAGCATCCATTCTACTCCATTGGAACCAAAATGATGATTGGGAGTGTTTCAGAGTGTTTTTTAACATTCGGCATGTAAAAAGATGAAAAACTTGTGTTTCTGGCCTGAATGCACTATTTCGGGGTACAAAAGTTGCGAAGCATCCATTCTACTCCGTTGGACCCCAAATGATGTTTTGGAGAGTTTCGGAGCATTTTGCTAACCTTCAGCACGTAAAATTATGAAAACTTGTGTTTCAGGCCTGAATGCACTATTTCGGGGTACCAAACTTGCCAAGCATCCATTCTACTCCGTTGGAACCAAAATGATGTTTGGGAGTGTTTTCAGAGCATTTCGCTAACCTTCGGCACGTAAAAAGACGCAAACTTGTGTTTCGGTCCCGAATGCAGTATTTCTGGGTACCAAAGTTGCCAAGCATCCATTCTACTCCATTGGAACCAAAATGATGTTTGGGAGTGTTTTCAGAGCATTTCGCTAACCTTCAGCCCGTAAAAAGATGCAAACCTGTGTTTCGGTCCCGAATGCACTATTTCGAGGTACCAAAGTTGTGAAGCATCCATTCTACTCCGTTGGACCCAAAATGATGTTTGGGAGAGTTTCAGAGCATTTTGCTAACCTTCAGCACGTAAAAATATGAAAACTTGTGTTTCCGGCCTGAATGCACTATTTCGGGGTACCAAACTTGCCAAGCATCCATTCTACTCCGTTGGAACCAAAATGATGTTTGGGAGTGTTTTCAGAGCATTTCGCTAACCTTCGGCACGTAAAAAGACGCAAACTTGTGTTTCGGTCCCGAATGCACTATTTCTGGGTACCAAAGTTGCCAAGCATCCATTCTACTCCATTGGAACCAAAATGATGTTTGGGAGTGTTTTCAGAGCATTTCGCTAACCTTCAGCCCGTAAAAAGATGCAAACTTGTGTTTCGGACCTAAATGCACTATTTCGGGGTACCAAACTTGCGAAGCATCCATTGTACTCCAATGGAACCAAAATGATGTTTGGGAGTATTTCAGATCATTTCGCTAACCTACGGCTCGTAAAAAGATGCAAAACTTGTGTTTCGGTCCTGAATGCACTATTTCGGGGTACCAAAGTTGTAAAGCATCCGTTCTACTCCATTGGAACCAAAATGATGTTTCGGAGTGTTTCAGAGCATTTCGCTAACCTTCGGCATGTAAAAAGATGCAAACTTGTGTTTCGGGCCTGAATGTACTATTTCGAGGTACCAAACTTGCCAAGCATCCATTCTACTCCATTGGAACCAAAATGATGTTTGGAAGTGTTTCAGAGCATTTTTTAACATTCGGCATGTAAAAAGATGAAAAACTTGTGTTCCTGACCTGAATGCACTATTTCGGGGTACCAAAGTTGCGAAGCATCCATTCTACTCCATTGGAACCAAAATGATGTTTTGGAGTATTTTAGAGCATTTCGCTAACCTTCAGCCCGTAAAAAGATGCAAACTTGTGTTTCGGTCCCGAATGCACTATTTCGAGGTACCAAAGTTGCGAAGCATCCATTCTACTCCGTTGGACCCAAAATGATGTTTGGGAGAGTTTCAGAGCATTTTGCTAACCTTCAGCACGTAAAAATATGAAAACTTGTGTTTCAGGCCTGAATGCACTATTTCGGGGTACCAAACTTGCCAAGCATCCATTCTACTCTGTTGGAATCAAAATGATGTTTGGGAGTGTTTTCAGAGCATTTCGCTAACCTTCGGCATGTAAAAAGATGCAAACTTGTGTTTCGGACCTAAATGCACTATTTCGGGGTACCAAACTTGCGAACATCCATTGTACTCCAATGGAACCAAAATGATGTTTGGGAGTATTTCAGATCATTTCGCTAACCTACGGCTCGTAAAAAGATGCAAACTTGTGTTTCGGACCTAAATGCACTATTTCGGGGTACCAAACTTGCGAAGCATCCATTGTACTCCAATGGAACGAAAATGATGTTTGGGAGTATTTCAGATCATTTCGCTAACCTACGGCTCGTAAAAAGATGCAAACTTGTGTTTCGGTCCTGAATGCACTATTTCGGGGTACCAAAGTTGTGAAGCATCCATTCTACTCCATTGGAACCAAAATGATGTTTCAGAGTGTTTCAGAGCATTTGGCTAACCTTTGGCATGTAAAAAGATGCAAACTTGTGTTTTGGTCTTGAATTCACTATTTCGGGGTACCAAAGTTGCGCAGTATCCATTCTACTCCGTTGGACCCAAAATGATGTTTGAGAGTGTTTCAGAGTATTTTGCTAACCTTCAGCACGTAAAAATAGGAAAACTTGTGTTTCGGGCCTGAATGTACTATTTCGAGGTACCAAACTTGCCAAGCATCCATTCTACTCCATTGGAACCAAAATGATGTTTGGAAGTGTTTCAGAGCATTTTTTAACATTCGGCATGTAAAAAGATGAAAAACTAGTGTTCCTGGCCTGAATGCACTATTTCGGGGTACCAAAGTTGTGAAGCATCCATTCTACTCCATTAGAACCAAAATGATGTTTGGGAGTATGTCAGAGCATTTCGCTAACCTTCAGCCCGTAAAAAGATGCAAACTTGTGTTTCGGTCCCGAATGCACTATTTCGAGGTACCAAAGTTGCGAAGCATCCATTCTACTCCGTTGGAAGCAAAATGATGATTGGGAGTGTTTCAGAGCATTTTTTAACATTCGGCATGTAAAAAGATGAAAAACTTGTGTTTCTGGCCTGAATGCACTATTCCGGGGTACCAAAGTTGCGAAGCATCCATTCTACTCCATTGGAACCAAAATGATGTTTGGGAGTATCTCAGAGCATTTCGCTAACCTTCAGCCCGTAAAAAGATGCAAACTTGTGTTTCGGTCCCGAATGCACTATTTCGAGGTACCAAAGTTGCGAAGCATCCATTCTACTCCGTTGGACCCAAAATGATGTTTGGGAGAGTTTCAGAGCATTTTGCTAACCTTCAGCACGTAAAAATATGAAAACTTGTGTTTCAAGCCTGAATGGACTATTTCGGGGTACCAAACTTGCCAAGCATCCATTCTACTCTGTTGGAATCAAAATGATGTTTGGGAGTGTTTTCAGAGCATTTCGCTAACCTTCGGCATGTAAAAAGATGCAAACTTTTGTTTCGGACCTAAATGCACTATTTCGGGGTACCAAACTTGCGAATATCCATTGTACTCCAATGGAACCAAAATGATGTTTGGGAGTATTTCAGATCATTTCGCTAACCTACGGCACGTAAAAAGATGCAAACTTGTGTTTCGGTCCTGAATGCACTATTTCGGGGTACCAAAGTTGTGAAGCATCCATTCTACTCCATTGGAACCAAAATGATGTTTCAGAGTGTTTCAGAGCATTTCGCTAACCTTCGGCATGTAAAAAGATGCAAACTTGTGTTTTGGTCTTGAATTCACTATTTCGGGGTACCAAAGTTGCGCAGTATCCATTCTACTCCGTTGGACCCAAAATGAAGTTTGAGAGTGTTTCAGAGTATTTTGCTAACCTTCAGCACGTAAAAATAGGAAAACTTGTGTTTCGGGCCTGAATGTACTATTTCGAGGTACCAAACTTGCCAAGCATCCATTCTACTCCATTGGAACCAAAATGATGTTTGGAAGTGTTTCAGAGCATTTTTTAACATTCGGCATGTAAAAAGATGAAAAACTTGTGTTCCTGGCCTGAATGCACTATTTCGGGGTACCAAAGTTGTGAAGCATCCATTCTACTCCATTAGAACCAAAATGATGTTTGGGAGTATGTCAGAGCATTTCGCTAACCTTCAGCCCGTAAAAAGATGCAAACTTGTGTTTCGGTGCCGAATGCACTATTTCGAGGTACCAAAGTTGCGAAGCATCCATTCTACTCCGATGGAACCAAAATGATGATTGGGAGTGTTTCAGAGCATTTTTTAACATTCGGCATGTAAAAAGATGAAAAACTTGTGTTTCTGGCCTGAATGCACTATTCCGGGGTACCAAAGTTGCGAAGCATCCATTCTACTCCATTGGAACCAAAATGATGTTTGGGAGTATCTCAGAGCATTTCGCTAACCTTCAGCCCGTAAAAAGATGCAAACTTGTGTTTCGGTCCCGAATTTACTATTTCGAGGTACCAAAGTTGCGAAGCATCCATTCTACTCCGTTGGACCCAAAATGATGTTTGGGAGAGTTACAGAGCATTTTGCTTACCTTCAGCACGTAAAAATATGAAAACTTGTGTTTCAAGCCTGAATGCACTATTTCGGGGTACCAAACTTGCCAAGCATCCATTCTACTCCGTTGGAACCAAAATGATGTTTGGGAGAGTTTTCAGAGCATTTCGCTAACCTTCGGCACGTAAAAAGACGCAAACTTGTGTTTCGGTCCCGAATGCACTATTTCGGGGTACCAAAGTTGCCAAGCATCCATTCTACTCCATTGGAACCAAAATGATGTTTGGGAGTGTTTTCAGAGCATTTCGCTAACCTTCGGCACGTAAAAAGATGCAAGCTTGTGTTTCGGACCTAAATGCACTATTTCGGGGTACTAAACTTGCGAAGCATCCATTGTACTCCAATGGAACCAAAATGATGTTTGGGAGTATTTCAGATCATTTCGCTAACCTACGGCTCGTAAAAAGATGCAAACATGTGTTTCGGTCCTGAATGCACTATTTCGGGGTAACAAAGTTGTAAAGCATCCATTCTACTCCATTGGAACCAAAATGATGTTTCGGAGTGTTTCAGAGCATTTCGCTAACCTTCGGCATGTAAAAAGATGCAAACTTGTGTTTCGGACCTAAATGCACTATTTCGGGGTACCAAACTTGCGAAGCATCCATTGTACTCCAATGGAACGAAAATGATGTTTGGGAGTATTTCAGATCATTTCGCTAACCTACGGCTCGTAAAAAGATGCAAACTTGTGTTTCGGTCCTGAATGCACTATTTCGGGGTACCAAAGTTGTGAAGCATCCATTCTACTCCATTGGAACCAAAATGATGTTTCAGAGTGTTTCAGAGCATTTGGCTAACCTTTGGCATGTAAAAAGATGCAAACTTGTGTTTTGGTCTTGAATTCACTATTTCGGGGTACCAAAGTTGCGCAGTATCCATTCTACTCCGTTGGACCCAAAATGATGTTTGAGAGTGTTTCAGAGTATTTTGCTAACCTTCAGCACGTAAAAATAGGAAAACTTGTGTTTCGGGCCTGAATGTACTATTTCGAGGTACCAAACTTGCCAAGCATCCATTCTACTCCATTGGAACCAAAATGATGTTTGGAAGTGTTTCAGAGCATTTTTTAACATTCGGCATGTAAAAAGATGAAAAACTAGTGTTCCTGGCCTGAATGCACTATTTCGGGGTACCAAAGTTGTGAAGCATCCATTCTACTCCATTAGAACCAAAATGATGTTTGGGAGTATGTCAGAGCATTTCGCTAACCTTCAGCCCGTAAAAAGATGCAAACTTGTGTTTCGGTCCCGAATGCACTATTTCGAGGTACCAAAGTTGCGAAGCATCCATTCTACTCCGTTGGAAGCAAAATGATGATTGGGAGTGTTTCAGAGCATTTTTTAACATTCGGCATGTAAAAAGATGAAAAACTTGTGTTTCTGGCCTGAATGCACTATTCCGGGGTACCAAAGTTGCGAAGCATCCATTCTACTCCATTGGAACCAAAATGATGTTTGGGAGTATCTCAGAGCATTTCGCTAACCTTCAGCCCGTAAAAAGATGCAAACTTGTGTTTCGGTCCCGAATGCACTATTTCGAGGTACCAAAGTTGCGAAGCATCCATTCTACTCCGTTGGACCCAAAATGATGTTTGGGAGAGTTTCAGAGCATTTTGCTAACCTTCAGCACGTAAAAATATGAAAACTTGTGTTTCAAGCCTGAATGGACTATTTCGGGGTACCAAACTTGCCAAGCATCCATTCTACTCTGTTGGAATCAAAATGATGTTTGGGAGTGTTTTCAGAGCATTTCGCTAACCTTCGGCATGTAAAAAGATGCAAACTTTTGTTTCGGACCTAAATGCACTATTTCGGGGTACCAAACTTGCGAATATCCATTGTACTCCAATGGAACCAAAATGATGTTTGGGAGTATTTCAGATCATTTCGCTAACCTACGGCACGTAAAAAGATGCAAACTTGTGTTTCGGTCCTGAATGCACTATTTCGGGGTACCAAAGTTGTGAAGCATCCATTCTACTCCATTGGAACCAAAATGATGTTTCAGAGTGTTTCAGAGCATTTCGCTAACCTTCGGCATGTAAAAAGATGCAAACTTGTGTTTTGGTCTTGAATTCACTATTTCGGGGTACCAAAGTTGCGCAGTATCCATTCTACTCCGTTGGACCCAAAATGAAGTTTGAGAGTGTTTCAGAGTATTTTGCTAACCTTCAGCACGTAAAAATAGGAAAACTTGTGTTTCGGGCCTGAATGTACTATTTCGAGGTACCAAACTTGCCAAGCATCCATTCTACTCCATTGGAACCAAAATGATGTTTGGAAGTGTTTCAGAGCATTTTTTAACATTCGGCATGTAAAAAGATGAAAAACTTGTGTTCCTGGCCTGAATGCACTATTTCGGGGTACCAAAGTTGTGAAGCATCCATTCTACTCCATTAGAACCAAAATGATGTTTGGGAGTATGTCAGAGCATTTCGCTAACCTTCAGCCCGTAAAAAGATGCAAACTTGTGTTTCGGTCCCGAATGCACTATTTCGAGGTACCAAAGTTGCGAAGCATCCATTCTACTCCGATGGAACCAAAATGATGATTGGGAGTGTTTCAGAGCATTTTTTAACATTCGGCATGTAAAAAGATGAAAAACTTGTGTTTCTGGCCTGAATGCACTATTCCGGGGTACCAAAGTTGCGAAGCATCCATTCTACTCCATTGGAACCAAAATGATGTTTGGGAGTATCTCAGAGCATTTCGCTAACCTTCAGCCCGTAAAAAGATGCAAACTTGTGTTTCGGTCCCGAATTTACTATTTCGAGGTACCAAAGTTGCGAAGCATCCATTCTACTCCGTTGGACCCAAAATGATGTTTGGGAGAGTTACAGAGCATTTTGCTTACCTTCAGCACGTAAAAATATGAAAACTTGTGTTTCAAGCCTGAATGCACTATTTCGGGGTACCAAACTTGCCAAGCATCCATTCTACTCCGTTGGAACCAAAATGATGTTTGGGAGAGTTTTCAGAGCATTTCGCTAACCTTCGGCACGTAAAAAGACGCAAACTTGTGTTTCGGTCCCGAATGCACTATTTCGGGGTACCAAAGTTGCCAAGCATCCATTCTACTCCATTGGAACCAAAATGATGTTTGGGAGTGTTTTCAGAGCATTTCGCTAACCTTCGGCACGTAAAAAGATGCAAGCTTGTGTTTCGGACCTAAATGCACTATTTCGGGGTACTAAACTTGCGAAGCATCCATTGTACTCCAATGGAACCAAAATGATGTTTGGGAGTATTTCAGATCATTTCGCTAACCTACGGCTCGTAAAAAGATGCAAACATGTGTTTCGGTCCTGAATGCACTATTTCGGGGTAACAAAGTTGTAAAGCATCCATTCTACTCCATTGGAACCAAAATGATGTTTCGGAGTGTTTCAGAGCATTTCGCTAACCTTCGGCATGTAAAAAGATGCAAACTTGTATTTCGGGCCTCAATGTACTATTTCGAGGTACCAAACTTGCCAAGCATCCATTCTACTCCATTGGAACCAAAATGATGATTGGGAGTGTTTCAGAGCATTTTTTAACATTCGGCATGTAAAAAGATGAAAAACTTTTGTTTCTGGCCTGAATGCACTATTTCGGTGTACCAAAGTTGCGAAGCATCCATTCTACTCCATTGGAACCAAAATGATGTTTGGGAGTATCTCAGAGCATTTCGCTAACCTTCAGCCCGTAAAAAGATGCAAACTTGTGTTTCGGTCCCGAATTTACTATTTCGAGGTACCAAAGTTGCGAAGCATCCATTCTACTCCGTTGGACCCAGAATGATGTTTGGGAGAGTTACAGAGCATTTTGCTTTCCTTCAGCACGTAAAAATATGAAAACTTGTGTTTCAAGCCTGAATGCACTATTTCGGGGTACCAAACTTGCCAAGCATCCATTCTACTCCGTTGGAACCAAAATGATGTTTATGAGTGTTTTCAGAGCATTTCGCTAACCTTCAGCCCGTAAAAAGATGCAAACTTGTGTTTCGGTCCCGAATTTACTATTTCGAGGTACCAAAGTTGCGAAGCATCCATTCTACTCCGTTGGACCCAAAATGATGTTTGGGAGAGTTACAGAGCATTTTGCTGACCTTCAGCACGTAAAAATATGAAAACTTGTGTTTCAGGCCTGAATGCACTATTTCGGGGTACCAAACTTGCCAAGCATCCATTCTACTCCGTTCGAACCAAAATGATGTTTGGGAGTGTTTTCAGAGCATTTCGCTAACCTTCGGCACGTAAAAAGACGCAAACTTGTGTTTCGGTCCCGAATGCACTATTTCGGGGTACCAAAGTTGCCAAGCATCCATTCTACTCCATTGGAACCAAAATGATGTTTTGGAGTGTTTTCAGAGCATTTCGCTAACCTTCGGCACGTAAAAAGATGCAAACTTGTGTTTCGGACCTAAATGCACTATTTCGGGGTACCAAACTTGGGAAGCATCCATTGTACTCCAATGGAACCAAAATGATGTTTGGGAGTATTTCAGATCATTTCGCTAACCTACGGCTCGTAAAAAGATGCAAAGATGTGTTTCGGTCCTGAATGCAGTATTTCGGGGTACCAAAGTTGTAAAGCATCCATTCTACTCCATTGGAACCAAAATGATGTTTCGGAGTGTTTCAGAGCATTTCGCTAACCTTCGGCATGTAAAAAGATGCAAACTTGTATTTCGGGCCTGAATGTACTATTTTGAGGTACCAAACTTGCCAAGCATCCATTCTACTCCATTGGAACCAAAATGATGATTGGGAGTGTTTCAGAGCATTTTTTAACATTCGGCATGTAAAAAGATGAAAAACTTGTGTTTCTGGCCTGAATGCACTATTTCGGGGTACCAAAGTTGCGAAGCATCCATTCTACTCCATTGGAACCAAAATGATGTTTGGGAGTATCTCAGAGCATTTCGCTAACCTTCAGCCCGTAAAAAATGCAAACTTGTGTTTCGGTCCCGAATTTACTATTTCGAGGTACCAAAGTTGCGAAGCATCCATTCTACTCCGTTGGACCCAAAATGATGTTTGGGAGAGTTACAGAGCATTTTGCTGACCTTCAGCACGTAAAAATATGAAAACTTGTGTTTCAGGCCTGAATGCACTATTTCGGGGTACCAAACTTGCCAAGCATCCATTCTACTCCGTTGGAACCAAAGTGATGTTTCGGAGTGTTTTCAGAGCATTTCGCTAACCTTCGGCACGTAAAAAGACGCAAACTTGTGTTTCGGTCCCGAATGCACTATTTCGGGGTACCAAAGTTGCCAAGCATCCATTCTACTCCATTGGAACCAAAATGATGTTTGGGAGTGTTTTCAGAGCATTTCGCTAACCTTCGGCACGTAAAAAGATGCAAACTTGTGTTTCGGACCTAAATGCACTATTTCGGGGTACTAAACTTGCGAAGCATCCATTGTACTCCAATTGAACCAAAATGATGTTTGGGAGTATTTCAGATCATTTCGCTAACCTACGGCTCGTAAAAAGATGCAAACTTGTGTTTCGGTCCTGAAAGCACTATTTCGGGGTACCAAAGTTGTAAAGCATCCATTCTACTCCATTGGAACCAAAATGATGTTTCGGAGTGTTTCAGAGCATTTCGCTAACCTTCGGCATGTAAAAAGATGCAAACTTGTGTTTCGGGCCTGAATGTTCTATTTCGAGGTACCAACTTGCCAAGCATCCATTCTACTCCATTGGAACCAAAATGATGATTGGGAGTGTTTCAGAGCATTTTTTAACATTCGGCATGTAAAAAGATGAAAAACTTGTGTTTCTGGCCTGAATGCACTATTTCGGGGTACCAAAGTTGCGAAGCATCCATTCTACTCCATTGGAACCAAAATGATGTTTGGGAGTATCTCAGAGCATTTCGCTAACCTTCAGCCCGTAAAAAGATGCAAACTTGTGTTTCAGTCCCGAATTTACTATTTCGAGGTACCAAAGTTGCGAAGCATCCATTCTACTCCGTTGGACCCAAAATGATGTTTGGGAGAGTTACAGAGCATTTTGCGTACCTTCAGCACGTAAAAATATGAAAACTTGTGTTTCGGTCCTGAATGCACTATTTCGGGGTACCAAAGTTGTAAAGCATCCATTCTACTCCATTGGAACCAAAATGATGTTTCGGAGTGTTTCAGAGCATTTCGCTAACCTTCGGCATGTAAAAAGATGCAAACTTGTGTTTCAGGCCTGAATGTACTATTTCGAGGTACCAACTTGCCAAGCATCCATTCTACTCCATTGGAACCAAAATGATGATTCGGAGTGTTTCAGAGCATTTTTTAACATTCGGCATGTAAAAAGATGAAAAACTTGTGTTTCTGGACTGAATGCACTATTTCGGGGTACCAAAGTTGCGAAGCATCCATTCTACTCCATTGGAACCAAAATGATGTTTTGGAGTATCTCAGAGCATTTCGCTAACCTTCAGCCCGTAAAAAGACGCAAACTTGTGTTTCAGTCCCGAATGCACTATTTCGGGGTACCAAAGTTGCCAAGCATCCATTCTACTCCATTGGAACCAAAATGATGTTTGGGAGTGTTTTCAGAGCATTTCGCTAACCTTCGGCAGGTAAAAAGATGCAAACTTGTGTTTCGGACCTAAATGCACTATTTCGGGGTACCAAACTTGCGAAGCATCCATTGTACTCCAATGGAACCAAAATGATGGATGGGAGTATCTCAGATCATTTCGCTAACCTACGGCTCGTAAAAAGATGCAAACTTGTGTTTCGGACCTAAATGCACTATTTCGGGGTACCAAACTTGCGAAGCATCCATTGTACTCCAATGGAACCAAAATGATGTTTGGGAGTATTTCAGATCATTTCGCTAACCTACGGCTCGTAAAAAGATGCAAACTTGTGTTTCGGTCCTGAATGCACTATTTCGGGGTACCAAAGTTGTAAAGCATCCGTTCTACTCCATTGGAACCAAAATGATGTTTCGGAGTGTTTCAGAGCATTTCGCTAACCTTCGGCATGTAAAAAGATGCAAACTTGTGTTTCGGGCCTGAATGTACTATTTCGAGGTACCAAACTTGCCAAGCATCCATTCTACTCCATTGGAACCAAAATGATGTTTGGGAGTGTTTCAGAGCATTTTTTAACATTCGGCATGTAAAAAGATGAAAAACTTGTGTTCCTGGCCTGAATGCACTATTTCGGGTTACCAAAGTTGCGAAGCATCCATTCTACTCCATTGGAACCAAAATGATGTTTGTGAGTATTTCAGAGCATTTCGCTAACCTTCAGCCCGTAAAAAGATGCAAACTTGTGTTTCGGTCCCGAATGCACTATTTCGAGGTACCAAAGTTGCGAAGCATCCATTCTACTCCGTTGGACCCAAAATGATGTTTGGGAGAGTTTCAGAGCATTTTGCTAACCTTCAGCACGTAAAAATATGAAAACTTGTGTTTCAGGTCTGAATGCACTATTTCGGGGTACCAAACTTGACAAGCATCCATTCTACTCCGTTGGAACCAAAATGATGTTTGGGAGTGTTTTCAGAGCATTTCGCTAACCTTCGGCACGTAAAAAGACGCAAACTTGTGTTTCGGTCCCGAATGCACTATTTCGGGGTACCAAACTTGACAAGCATCCATTCTACTCCGTTGGAACCAAAATGATGTTTGGGAGTGTTTTCAGAGCATTTCGCTAACCTTCGGCACGTAAAAAGACGCAAACTTGTGTTTCGGTCCCGAATGCACTATTTCGGGGTACCAAAGTTGCCAAGCATCCATTCTACTCCTTTGGAACCAAAATGATGTTTGGGAGTGTTTTCAGAGCATTTCGCTAACCTTCGGCACGTAAAAAGATGCAAACTTGTGTTTCGGACCTAAATGCACTATTTCGGGGTACTAAACTTGCGAAGCATCCATTGTACTCCAATTTAACCAAAATGATGTTTGGGAGTATTTCAGATCATTTCGCTAACCTACGGCTCGTAAAAAGATGCAAACTTGTGTTTCGGTCCTGAAAGCACTATTTCGGGGTACCAAAGTTGTAAAGAATCCATTCTACTCCATTGGAACCAAAATGATGTTTCGGAGTGTTTCAGAGCATTTCGCTAACCTTCGGCATGTAAAAAGATGCAAACTTGTGTTTCGGGCCTGAATGTACTATTTCGAGGTACCAACTTGCCAAGCATCCATTCTACTCCATTGGAACCAAAATGATGATTGGGAGTGTTTCAGAGCATTTTTTAACATTCGGCATGTAAAAAGATGAAAAACTTGTGTTTCTGGCCTGAATGCACTATTTCGGGGTACCAAAGTTGCGAAGCATCCATTCTACTCCATTGGAACCAAAATGATGTTTGGGAGTATCTCAGAGCATTTCGCTAACCTTCATCCCGTAAAAAGATGCAAACTTGTGTTTCGGTCCCGAATTTACTATTTCGAGGTACCAAAGTTGCGAAGCATCCATTCTACTCCGTTGGACCCAAAATGATGTTTGGGAGAGTTACAGAGCATTTTGCGGACCTTCAGCACGTAAAAATATGAAAACCTGTGTTTCAGGCCTGAATGCACTATTTTGGGGTACCAAACTTGCCAAGCATCCATTCTACTCCGTTGGAACCAAAATGATGTTTGGGTGTGTTTTCAGAGCATTTCGCTAACCTTCGGCACGTAAAAAGACGCAAACTTGTGTTTCGGTCCCGAATGCACTATTTCGGGGTACCAAAGTTGCCAAGCATCCATTCTACTCCATTGGAACCAAAATGATGTTTGGGAGTGTTTTCAGAGCATTTCGCTAACCTTCGGCACGTAAAAAGATGCAAACTTGTGTTTCGGACCTAAATGCACTATTTCGGGGTACTAAACTTGCGAAGCATCCATTGTACTCCAATTGAACCAAAATGATGTTTGGGAGTATTTCAGATCATTTCGCTAACCTACGGCTCGTAAAAAGATGCAAACTTGTGTTTCGGACCTAAATGCACTATTTCGGGGTACCAAACTTGCGAAGCATCCATTGTACTCCAATGGAACCAAAATGATGTTTGGGAGTATTTCAGATCATTTCGCTAACCTACGGCTCGTAAAAAGATGCAAACTTGTGTTTCGGTCCTGAATGCACTATTTCGGGGTACCAAAGTTGTAAAGCATCCGTTCTACTCCATTGGAACCAAAATGATGTTTCGGAGTGTTTCAGAGCATTTCGCTAACCTTCGGCATGTAAAAAGATGCAAACTTGTGTTTCGGGCCTGAATGTACTATTTCGAGGTACCAAACTTGCCAAGCATCCATTCTACTCCATTGGAACCAAAATGATGATTGGGAGTGTTTCAGAGCATTTTTTAACATTCGGCATGTAAAAAGATGAAAAACTTGTGTTTCTGGCCTGAATGCACTATTTCGGGGTACCAAAGTTGCGAAGCATCCATTCTACTCCATTGGAACCAAAATGATGTTTGGGAGTATCTCAGAGCATTTCGCTAACCTTCATCCCGTAAAAAGATGCAAACTTGTGTTTCGGTCCCGAATTTACTATTTCGAGGTACCAAAGTTACGAAGCATCCATTCTACTCCGTTGGACCCAAAATGATGTTTGGGAGAGTTACAGAGCATTTTGCGGACCTTCAGCACGTAAAAATATGAAAACCTGTGTTTCAGGCCTGAATGCACTATTTTGGGGTACCAAACTTGCCAAGCATCCATTCTACTCCGTTGGAACCAAAATGATGTTTGGGTGTGTTTTCAGAGCATTTCGCTAACCTTCGGCACGTAAAAAGACGCAAACTTGTGTTTCGGTCCCGAATGCACTATTTCGGGGTACCAAAGTTGCCAAGCATCCATTCTACTCCATTGGAACCAAAATGATGTTTGGGAGTGTTTTCAGAGCATTTCGCTAACCTTCGGCACGTAAAAAGATGCAAACTTGTGTTTCGGACCTAAATGCACTATTTCGGGGTACTAAACTTGCGAAGCATCCATTGTACTCCAATTGAACCAAAATGATGTTTGGGAGTATTTCAGATCATTTCGCTAACCTACGGCTCGTAAAAAGATGCAAACTTGTGTTTCGGACCTAAATGCACTATTTCGGGGTACCAAACTTGCGAAGCATCCATTGTACTCCAATGGAACCAAAATGATGTTTGGGAGTATTTCAGATCATTTCGCTAACCTACGGCTCGTAAAAAGATGCAAACTTGTGTTTCGGTCCTGAATGCACTATTTCGGGGTACCAAAGTTGTAAAGCATCCGTTCTACTCCATTGGAACCAAAATGATGTTTCGGAGTGTTTCAGAGCATTTCGCTAACCTTCGGCATGTAAAAAGATGCAAACTTGTGTTTCGGGCCTGAATGTACTATTTCGAGGTACCAAACTTGCCAAGCATCCATTCTACTCCGATGGAACCAAAATGATGTTTGGGAGTGTTTCAGAGCATTTTTTAACATTCGGCATGTAAAAAGATGAAAAACTTGTGTTTCTGGCCTGAATGCACTATTTCGGGGTACCAAAGTTGCGAAGCATCCATTCTACTCCATTGGAACCAAAATGATGTTTGGGAGTATCTCAGAGTATTTCGCTAACCTTCAGCCCGTAAAAAGATGCAAACTTGTGTTTCTGTCCCGAATTTACTATTTCGAGGTACCAAAGTTGCGAAGCATCCATTCTACTCCGTTGGACCCAAAATGATGTTTGGGAGAGTTACAGAGCATTTTGCAGACCTTCAGCACGTAAAAATATGAAAACTTGTGTTTCAGGCCTGAATGCACTATTTCGGGGTACCAAACTTGCCAAGCATCCATTCTACTCCGTTGGAACCAAAATGATGTTTGGGTGTGTTTTCAGAGCATTTCGCTAACCTTCGGCACGTAAAAAGACGCAAACTTGTGTTTCGGTCCCGAATGCACTATTTCGGGGTACCAAAGTTGCCAAGCATCCATTCTACTCCATTGGAACCAAAATGATGTTTGGGAGTGTTTTCAGAGCATTTCGCTAACCTTCGGCACGTAAAAAGATGCAAACTTGTGTTTCGGACCTAAATGCACTATTTCGGGGTACTAAACTTGCGAAGCATCCATTGTACTCCAATTGAACCAAAATGATGTTTGGGAGTATTTCAGATCATTTCGCTAACCTACGGCTCGTAAAAAGATGCAAACTTGTGTTTCGGACCTAAATGCACTATTTCGGGGTACCAAACTTGCGAAGCATCCATTGTACTCCAATGGAACCAAAATGATGTTTGGGAGTATTTCAGATCATTTCGCTAACCTACGGCTCGTAAAAAGATGCAAACTTGTGTTTCGGTCCTGAATGCACTATTTCGGGGTACCAAAGTTGTAAAGCATCCGTTCTACTCCATTGGAACCAAAATGATGTTTCGGAGTGTTTCAGAGCATTTCGCTAACCTTCGGCATGTAAAAAGATGCAAACTTGTGTTTCGGGCCTGAATGTACTATTTCGAGGTACCAAACTTGCCAAGCATCCATTCTACTCCGTTGGAACCAAAATGATGTTTGGGAGTGTTTCAGAGCATTTTTTAACATTCGGCATGTAAAAAGATGAAAAACTTGTGTTTCTGGCCTGAATGCACTATTTCGGGGTACCAAAGTTGCGAAGCATCCATTCTACTCCATTGGAACCAAAATGATGTTTGGGAGTATCTCAGAGCATTTCGCTAACCTTCAGCCCGTAAAAAGATGCAAACTTGCGTTTCGGTCCCGAATTTACTATTTCGAGGTACCAAAGTTGCGAAGCATCCATTCTACTCCGTTGGACCCAAAATGATGTTTGGGAGAGTTACAGAGCATTTTGCGGACCTTCAGCACGTAAAAATATGAAAACTTGTGTTTCAGGCCTGAATGCACTATTTCGGGGTACCAAACTTGCCAAGCATCCATTCTACTCCGTTGGAACCAAAATGATGTTTGGGAGTGTTTTCAGAGCATTTCGCTAACCTTCGGCACGTAAAAAGACGCAAACTTGTGTTTCGGTCCCGAATGCACTATTTCGGGGTACCAAAGTTGCCAAGCATCCATTCTACTCCATTGGAACCAAAATGATGTTTGGGAGTGTTTTCAGAGCATTTCGCTAACCTTCGGCACGTAAAAAGATGCAAACTTGTGTTTCGGACCTAAATGCACTATTTCGGGGTACTAAACTTGCGAAGCATCCATTGTACTCCAATTGAACCAAAATGATGTTTGGGAGTATTTCAGATCATTTCGCTAACCTACGGCTCGTAAAAAGATGCAAACTTGTGTTTCGGACCTAAATGCACTATTTCGGGGTACCAAACTTGCGAAGCATCCATTGTACTCCAATGGAACCAAAATGATGTTTGGGAGTATTTCAGATCATTTCGCTAACCTACGGCTCGTAAAAAGATGCAAACTTGTGTTTCGGTCCTGAATGCACTATTTCGGGGTACCAAAGTTGTAAAGCATCCGTTCTACTCCATTGGAACCAAAATGATGTTTCGGAGTGTTTCAGAGCATTTCGCTAACCTTCGGCATGTAAAAAGATGCAAACTTGTGTTTCGGGCCTGAATGTACTATTTCGAGGTACCAAACTTGCCAAGCATCCATTCTACTCCGTTGGAACCAAAATGATGTTTGGGAGTGTTTCAGAGCATTTTTTAACATTCGGCATGTAAAAAGATGAAAAACTTGTGTTTCTGGCCTGAATGCACTATTTCGGGGTACCAAAGTTGCGAAGCATCCATTCTACTCCATTGGAACCAAAATGATGTTTGGGAGTATCTCAGAGCATTTCGCTAACCTTCAGCCCGTAAAAAGATGCAAACTTGCGTTTCGGTCCCGAATTTACTATTTCGAGGTACCAAAGTTGCGAAGCATCCATTCTACTCCGTTGGACCCAAAATGATGTTTGGGAGAGTTACAGAGCATTTTGCGGACCTTCAGCACGTAAAAATATGAAAACTTGTGTTTCAGGCCTGAATGCACTATTTCGGGGTACCAAACTTGCCAAGCATCCATTCTACTCCGTTGGAACCAAAATGATGTTTGGGAGTGTTTTCAGAGCATTTCGCTAACCTTCGGCACGTAAAAAGACGCAAACTTGTGTTTCGGTCCCGAATGCACTATTTCGGGGTACCAAAGTTGCCAAGCATCCATTCTACTCCATTGGAACCAAAATGATGTTTGGGAGTGTTTTCAGAGCATTTCGCTAACCTTCGGCACGTAAAAAGATGCAAACTTGTGTTTCGGACCTAAATGCACTATTTCGGGGTACTAAACTTGCGAAGCATCCATTGTACTCCAATTGAACCAAAATGATGTTTGGGAGTATTTCAGATCATTTCGCTAACCTACGGCTCGTAAAAAGATGCAAACTTGTGTTTCGGACCTAAATGCACTATTTCGGGGTACCAAACTTGCGAAGCATCCATTGTACTCCAATGGAACCAAAATGATGTTTGGGAGTATTTCAGATCATTTCGCTAACCTACGGCTCGTAAAAAGATGCAAACTTGTGTTTCGGTCCTGAATGCACTATTTCGGGGTACCAAAGTTGTAAAGCATCCGTTCTACTCCATTGGAACCAAAATGATGTTTCGGAGTGTTTCAGAGCATTTCGCTAACCTTCGGCTTGTAAAAAGATGCAAACTTGTGTTTCGGGCCTGAATGTACTATTTCGAGGTACCAAACTTGCCAAGCATCCATTCTACTCCATTGGAACCAAAATGATGTTTGGGAGTGTTTCAGAGCATTTTTTAACATTCGGCATGTAAAAAGATGAAAAACTTGTGTTCCTGGCCTGAATGCACTATTTCGGGGTACCAAAGTTGCGAAGCATCCATTCTACTCCATTGGAACCAAAATGATGTTTGGGAGTATTTCAGAGCATTTCGCTAACCTTCAGCCCGTAAAAAGATGCAAACTTGTGTTTCGGTCCCGAATGCACTATTTCGAGGTACCAAAGTTGCGAAGCATCCATTCTACTCCGTTAGACCCAAAATGATGTTTGGTAGAGTTTCAGAGCATTTTGCTAACCTTCAGCACGTAAAAATATGAAAACTTGTGTTTCAGGCCTGAATGCACTATTTCGGGGTACCAAACTTGACAAGCATCCATTCTACTCCGTTGGAACCAAAATGATGTTTGGGAGTGTTTTCAGAGCATTTCGCTAACCTTCGGCACGTAAAAAGACGCAAACTTGTGTTTCGGTCCCGAATGCACTATTTCGGGGTACCAAAGTTGCCAAGCATCCATTCTACTCCATTGGAACCAAAATGATGTTTGGGAGTGTTTTCAGAGCATTTCGCTAACCTTCGGCACGTAAAAAGATGCAAACTTGTGTTTCGGACCTAAATGCACTATTTCGGGGTACTAAACTTGCGAAGCATCCATTGTACTCCAATTGAACCAAAATGATGTTTGGGAGTATTTCAGATCATTTCGCTAACCTACGGCTCGTAAAAAGATGCAAACTTGTGTTTCGGTCCTTTAAGCACTATTTCGGGGTACCAAAGTTGTAAAGCATCCATTCTACTCCATTGGAACCAAAATGATGTTTCGGAGTGTTTCAGAGCATTTTGCTAACCTTCGGCATGTAAAAAGATGCAAACTTGTGTTTCGGGCCTGAATGTACTATTTCGAGGTACCAACTTGCCAAGCATCCATTCTACTCCATTGGAACCAAAATGATGATTGGGAGTGTTTCAGAGCATTTTTTAACATTCGGCATGTAAAAAGATGAAAAACTTGTGTTTCTGACCTGAATGCACTATTTCGGGGTACCAAAGTTGCGAAGCATCCACTCTACTCCATTGGAACCAAAATGATGTTTGGGAGTATTTCGGAGCATTTCGCTAACCTTCAGCCCGTAAAAAGATGCAAACTTGTGTTTCGGTCCCGAATGCACTATTTCGAGGTACCAAAGTTGCGAAGCATCCATTCTACTCCGTTGGACCCAAAATGATGTTTGGGATAGTTTCAGAGCATTTTGCTAACCTTCAGCACGTAAAAATATGAAAACTTGTGTTTCAGGCCTGAATGCACTATTTCGGGGTACCAAACTTGCCAAGCATCCATTCTACTCCGTTGGAACCAAAATGATGTTTGGGAGTGTTTTCAGAGCATTTCGCTAACCTCCGGCATGTAAAAAGACGCAAACTTGTGTTTCGGTCCCGAATGCACTATTTCGGGGTACCAAAGTTGCCAAGCATCCATTCTACTCCATTGGAACCAAAATGATGTTTGGGAGTGTTTTCAGAGCATTTCGCTAACCTTCGGCACGTAAAAAGATGCAAACTTGTGTTTCGGACCTAAATGCACTATTTCGGGGTACTAAACTTGCGAAGCATCCATTGTACTCCAATTGAACCAAAATGATGTTTGGGAGTATTTCAGATCATTTCTCTAACCTACGGCTCGTAAAAAGATGCAAACTTGTGTTTCGGACCTAAATGCACTATTTCGGGGTACCAAACTTGCGAAGCATCCATTGTACTCCAATGGAACCAAAATGATGTTTGGGAGTATTTCAGATCATTTCGCTAACCTACGGCTCGTAAAAAGATGCAAACTTGTGTTTCGGTCCTGAATGCACTATTTCGGGGTACCAAAGTTGTAAAGCATCCGTTCTACTCCATTGGAACCAAAATGATGTTTCGGAGTGTTTCAGAGCATTTCGCTAACCTTCGGCATGTAAAAAGATGCAAACTTGTGTTTCGGGCCTGAATGTACTATTTCGAGGTACCAAACTTGCCAAGCATCCATTCTACTCCATTGGAACGAAAATGATGTTTGGGAGTGTTTCAGAGCATTTTTTAACATTCGGCATGTAAAAAGATGAAAAACTTGTGTTTCTGGCCTGAATGCACTATTTCGGGGTACCAAAGTTGCGAAGCATCCATTCTACTCCATTGGAACCAAAATGATGTTTGGGAGTATCTCAGAGCATTTCGCTAACCTTCAGCCCGTAAAAAGATGCAAACTTGTGTTTCGGTCCCGAATTTACTATTTCGAGGTACCAAAGTTGCGAAGCATCCATTCTACTCCGTTGGACCCAAAATGATGTTTGGGAGAGTTACAGAGCATTTTGCGGACCTTCAGCACGTAAAAATATGAAAACTTGTGTTTCAGGCCTGAATGCACTATTTCGGGGTACCAAACTTGCCAAGCATCCATTCTACTCTGTTGGAACCAAAATGATGTTTGGGAGTGTTTTCAGAGCATTTCGCTAACCTTCGGCACGTAACAAGACGCAAACTTGTGTTTCGGTCCCGAATGCACTATTTCGGGGTACCAAAGTTGCCAAGCATACATTCTACTCCATTGGAACCAAAATGATGTTTGGGAGTGTTTTCAGAGCATTTCGCTAACCTTCGGCACGTAAAAAGATGCAAACTTGTGTTTCGGACCAAAATGCACTATTTCGGGGTACTAAACTTGCGAAGCATCCATTGTACTCCAATTGAACCAAAATGATGTTTGGGAGTATTTCAGATCATTTCGCTATCCTACGGCTCGTAAAAAGATGCAAACTTGTGTTTCGGACCTAAATGCACTATTTCGGGGTACCAAACTTGCGAAGCATCCATTGTACTCCAATGGAACCAAAATGATGTTTGGGAGTATTTCAGATCATTTCGCTAACCTACGGCTCGTAAAAAGATGCAAACTTGTGTTTCGGTCCTGAATGCACTATTTCGGGGTACCAAAGTTGTAAAGCATCCGTTCTACTCCATTGGAACCAAAATGATGTTTCGGAGTGTTTCAGATCATTTCGCTAACCTTCGGCATGTAAAAAGATGCAAACTTGTGTTTCGGGCCTGAATGTACTATTTCGAGGTACTAAACTTGCCAAGCATCCATTCTACTCCATTGGAACCAAAATGATGTTTGGGAGTGTTTCAGAGCATTTTTTAACATTCGGCATGTAAAAAGATGAAAAACTTGTGTTCCTGGCCTGAATGAACTATTTCGGGGTACCAAAGTTGCGAAGCATCCATTCTACTCCATTGGAACCAAAATGATGTTTCGGAGTATTTCAGAGCATTTCGCTAACCTTCAGCCCGTAAAAAGATGCAAACTTGTGTTTCGGTCCCGAATGCACTATTTCGAGGTACCAAAGTTGCGAAGCATCCATTCTACTCCGTTGGACCCAAAATGATGTTTGGGAGAGTTACAGAGCATTTTGCGGACCTTCAGCACGTAAAAATATGAAAACTTGTGTTTCAGGCCTGAATGCACTATTTCGGGGTACCAAACTTGCCAAGCATCCATTCTACTCCGTTGGAACCAAAATGATGTTTGGGAGTGTTTTCAGAGCATTTCGCTAACCTTCGGCACGTAACAAGACGCAAACTTGTGTTTCGGTCCCGAATGCACTATTTCGGGGTACCAAAGTTGCCAAGCATACATTCTACTCCATTGGAACCAAAATGATGTTTGGGAGTGTTTTCAGAGCATTTCGCTAACCTTCGGCACGTAAAAAGATGCAAACTTGTGTTTCGGACCAAAATGCACTATTTCGGGGTACTAAACTTGCGAAGCATCCATTGTACTCCAATTGAACCAAAATGATGTTTGGGAGTATTTCAGATCATTTCGCTATCCTACGGCTCGTAAAAAGATGCAAACTTGTGTTTCGGACCTAAATGCACTATTTCGGGGTACCAAACTTGCGAAGCATCCATTGTACTCCAATGGAACCAAAATGATGTTTGGGAGTATTTCAGATCATTTCGCTAACCTACGGCTCGTAAAAAGATGCAAACTTGTGTTTCGGTACTGAATGCACTATTTCGGGGTACCAAAGTTGTAAAGCATCCGTTCTACTCCATTGGAACCAAAATGATGTTTCGGAGTGTTTCAGATCATTTCGCTAACCTTCGGCATGTAAAAAGATGCAAACTTGTGTTTCGGGCCTGAATGTACTATTTCGAGGTACCAAACTTGCCAAGCATCCATTCTACTCCATTGGAACCAAAATGATGTTTGGGAGTGTTTCAGAGCATTTTTTAACATTCGGCATGTAAAAAGATGAAAAACTTGTGTTCCTGGCCTGAATGCACTATTTCGGGGTACCAAAGTTGCGAAGCATCCATTCTACTCCATTGGAACCAAAATGATGTTTCGGAGTATTTCAGAGCATTTCGCTAACCTTCAGCCCGTAAAAAGATGCAAACTTGTGTTTCGGTCCCGAATGCACTATTTCGAGGTACCAAAGTTGCGAAGCATCCATTCTACTCCGTTGGACCCAAAATGATGTTTGGGAGAGTTTCAGAGCATTTTGCTAACCTTCAGCACGTAAAAATATGAAAACTTGTGTTTCAGGCCTGAATGCACTATTTCGGGGTACCAAACTTGACAAGCATCCATTCTACTCCGTTGGAACCAAAATGATGTTTGGGAGTGTTTTCAGAGCATTTCGCTAACCTTCGGCACGTAAAAAGACGCAAACTTGTGTTTCGGTCCCGAATGCACTATTTCGGGGTACCAAAGTTGCCAAGCATCCATTCTACTCCATTGGAACCAAAATGATGTTTGGGTGTGTTTTCAGAGCATTTCGCTAACCTTCGGCACGTAAAAAGATGCAAACTTGTGTTTCGGACCTAAATGCACTATTTCGGGGTACTAAACTTGCGAAGCATCCATTGTACTCCAATTGAACCAAAATGATGTTTGGGAGTATTTCAGATCATTTCGCTAACCTACGGCTCGTAAAAAGATGCAAACTTGTGTTTCGGTCCTGAAAGCACTATTTCGGGGTACCAAAGTTGTAAAGCATCCATTCTACTCCATTGGAACCAAAATGATGTTTCGGAGTGTTTCAGAGCATTTCGCTAACCTTCGGCATGTAAAAAGATGCAAACTTGTGTTTCGGGCCTGAATGTACTATTTCGAGGTACCAACTTGCCAAGCATCCATTCTACTCCATTGGAACCAAAATGATGATTGGGAGTGTTTCAGAGCATTTTTTAACATTCGGCATGTAAAAAGATGAAAAACTTGTGTTTCTGGCCTGAATGCACTATTTCGGGGTACCAAAGTTGCGAAGCATCCATTCTACTCCATTGGAACCAAAATGATGTTTGGGAGTATCTCAGAGCATTTCGCTAACCTTCAGCCCGTAAAAAGATGCAAACTTGTGTTTCGGTCCCGAATTTACTATTTCGAGGTACCAAAGTTACGAAGCATCCATTCTACTCCGTTGGACCCAAAATGATGTTTGGGAGAGTTACAGAGCATTTTGCGGACCTTCAGCACGTAAAAATATGAAAACTTGTGTTTCAGGCCTGAATGCACTATTTCGGGGTACCAAACTTGCCAAGCATCCATTCTACTCCGTTGGAACCAAAATGATGTTTGGGAGTGTTTTCAGAGCATTTCGCTAACCTTCGGCACGTAAAAAGACGCAAACTTGTGTTTCGGTCCCGAATGCACTATTTCGGGGTACCAAAGTTGCCAAGCATCCATTCTACTCCATTGGAACCAAAATGATGTTTGGGAGTGTTTTCAGAGCATTTCGCTAACCTTCGGCACGTAAAAAGATGCAAAATTGTGTTTCGGACCTAAATGCACTATTTCGGGGTACTAAACTTGCGAAACATCCATTGTACTCCAATTGAACCAAAATGAAGTTTGGGAGTATTTCAGATCATTTCGCTAACCTACGGCTCGTAAAAAGATGCAAACTTGTGTTTCGGTCCTGAATGCACTATTTCGGGGTACCAAAGTTGTAAAGCATCCATTCTACTCCATTGGAACCAAAATGATGTTTCGGAGTGTTTCAGAGCATTTCGCTAACCTTCGGCATGTAAAAAGATGCAAACTTGTGTTTCGGGCCTGAATGTACTATTTCGAGGTACCAACTTGCCAAGCATCCATTCTACTCCATTGGAACCAAAATGATGATTCGGAGTGTTTCAGAGCATTTTTTAACATTCGGCATGTAAAAAGATGAAAAACCTGTGTTTCTGGCCTGAATGCACTATTTCGGGGTACCAAAGTTGCGAAGCATCCACTCTACTACGTTGGACCCAAAATGATGTTTGAGAGTATTTCAGAGCATTTCGCTAACCTTCAGCCCGTAAAAAGATGCAAACTTGTGTTTCGGTCCCGAATGCACTATTTCGAGGTACCAAAGTTGCGAAGCATCCATTCTACTACGTTGGACCCAAAATGATGATTGGGAGAGTTTCAAAGCATTTTGCTAACCTTCAGCACGTAAAAATATGAAAACTTGTGTTTCAGGCCTGAATGCACTATTTCGGGGTAGCAAACATGCCAAGCATCCATTCTACTCCGTTGGAACCAAAATGATGATTGGGAGTGTTTCAGAGCATTTCGCTAACCTTCAGCCCGTAAAAAGACGCAAACTTGTGTTTCGGTCCCGAATGCACTATTTCGGGGTACCAAAGTTGCCAAGCATCCATTCTACTCCATTGGAACCAAAATGATGTTTGGGTGTGTTTTCAGAGCATTTCGCTAACCTTCGGCACATAAAAAGATGCAAACTTGTGTTTCGGACCTAAATGCACTATTTCGGGGTACTAAACTTGCGAAGCATCCATTGTACTCCAATTGAACCAAAATGATGTTTGGGAGTATTTCAGATCATTTCGCTAACCTACGGCTCGTAAAAAGATGCAAACTTGTGTTTCGGTCCTGAAAGCACTATTTCGGGGTACCAAAGTTGTAAAGCATCCATTCTACTCCATTGGAACCAAAATGATGTTTCGGAGTGTTTCAGAGCATTTCGCTAACCTTCGGCATGTAAAAAGATGCAAACTTGTGTTTCGGGCCTGAATGTACTATTTCGAGGTACCAACTTGCCAAGCATCCATTCTACTCCATTGGAACCAAAATGATGATTGGGAGTGTTTCAGAGCATTTTTTAACATTCGGCATGTAAAAAGATGAAAAACTTGTGTTTCTGGCCTGAATGCACTATTTCGGGGTACCAAAGTTGCGAAGCATCCATTCTACTCCATTGGAACCAAAATGATGTTTGGGAGTATCTCAGAGCATTTCGCTAACCTTCAGCCCGTAAAAAGATGCAAACTTGTGTTTCGGTCCCGAATTTACTATTTCGAGGTACCAAAGTTACGAAGCATCCATTCTACTCCGTTGGACCCAAAATGATGTTTGGGAGAGTTACAGAGCATTTTGCGGACCTTCAGCACGTAAAAATATGAAAACTTGTGTTTCAGGCCTGAATGCACTATTTCGGGGTACCAAACTTGCCAAGCATCCATTCTACTCCGTTGGAACCAAAATGATGTTTGGGAGTGTTTTCAGAGCATTTCGCTAACCTTCGGCACGTAAAAAGACGCAAACTTGTGTTTCGGTCCCGAATGCACTATTTTGGGGTACCAAAGTTGCCAAGCATCCATTCTACTCCATTGGAACCAAAATGATGTTTGGGAGTGTTTTCAGAGCATTTCGCTAACCTTCGGCACGTAAAAAGATGCAAACTTGTGTTTCGGACCTAAATGCACTATTTCGGGGTACTAAACTTGCGAAACATCCATTGTACTCCAATTGAACCAAAATGAAGTTTGGGAGTATTTCAGATCATTTCGCTAACCTACGGCTCGTAAAAAGATGCAAACTTGTGTTTCGGTCCTGAATGCACTATTTCGGGGTACCAAAGTTGTAAAGCATCCATTCTACTCCATTGGAACCAAAATGATGTTTCGGAGTGTTTCAGAGCATTTCGCTAACCTTCGGCATGTAAAAAGATGCAAACTTGTGTTTCGGGCCTGAATGTACTATTTCGAGGTACCAACTTGCCAAGCATCCATTCTACTCCATTAGAACCAAAATGATGATTCGGAGTGTTTCAGAGCATTTTTTAACATTCGGCATGTAAAAAGATGAAAAACCTGTGTTTCTGGCCTGAATGCACTATTTCGGGGTACCAAAGTTGCGAAGCATCCACTCTACTACGTTGGACCCAAAATGATGTTTGAGAGTATTTCAGAGCATTTCGCTAACCTTCAGCCCGTAAAAAGATGCAAACTTGTGTTTCGGTCCCGAATGCACTATTTCGAGGTACCAAAGTTGCGAAGCATCCATTCTACTACGTTGGACCCAAAATGATGATTGGGAGAGTTTCAAAGCATTTTGCTAACCTTCAGCACGTAAAAATATGAAAACTTGTGTTTCAGGCCTGAATGCACTATTTCGGGGTAGCAAACATGCCAAGCATCCATTCTACTCCGTTGGAACCAAAATGATGATTGGGAGTGTTTCAGAGCATTTCGCTAACCTTCCGCCCGTAAAAAGACGCAAACTTGTGTTTCGGTCCCGAATGCACTATTTCGGGGTACCAAAGTTGCCAAGCATCCATTCTACTCCATTGGAACCAAAATGATGTTTGGGTGTGTTTTCAGAGCATTTCGCTAACCTTCGGCACATAAAAAGATGCAAACTTGTGTTTCGGACCTAAATGCACTATTTCGGGGTACTAAACTTGCGAAGCATCCATTGTACTCCAATTGAACCAAAATGATGTTTGGGAGTATTTCAGATCATTTCGCTAACCTACGGCTCGTAAAAAGATGCAAACTTGTGTTTCGGTCCTGAAAGCACTATTTCGGGGTACCAAAGTTGTAAAGCATCCATTCTACTCCATTGGAACCAAAATGATGTTTCGGAGTGTTTCAGAGCATTTCGCTAACCTTCGGCATGTAAAAAGATGCAAACTTGTGTTTCGGGCCTGAATGTACTATTTCGAGGTACCAACTTGCCAAGCATCCATTCTACTCCATTGGAACCAAAATGATGATTGGGAGTGTTTCAGAGCATTTTTTAACATTCGGCATGTAAAAAGATGAAAAACTTGTGTTTCTGGCCTGAATGCACTATTTCGGGGTACCAAAGTTGCGAAGCATCCATTCTACTCCATTGGAACCAAAATGATGTTTGGGAGTATCTCAGAGCATTTCGCTAACCTTCAGCCCGTAAAAAGATGCAAACTTGTGTTTCGGTCCCGAATTTACTATTTCGAGGTACCAAAGTTACGAAGCATCCATTCTACTCCGTTGGACCCAAAATGATGTTTGGGAGAGTTACAGAGCATTTTGCGGACCTTCAGCACGTAAAAATATGAAAACTTGTCTTTCAGGCCTGAATGCACTATTTCGGGGTACCAAACTTGCCAAGCATCCATTCTACTCCGTTGGAACCAAAATGATGTTTGGGAGTGTTTTCAGAGCATTTCGCTAACCTTCGGCACGTAAAAAGACGCAAACTTGTGTTTCGGTCCCGAATGCACTATTTTGGGGTACCAAAGTTGCCAAGCATCCATTCTACTCCATTGGAACCAAAATGATGTTTGGGAGTGTTTTCAGAGCATTTCGCTAACCTTCGGCACGTAAAAAGATGCAAACTTGTGTTTCGGACCTAAATGCACTATTTCGGGGTACTAAACTTGCGAAACATCCATTGTACTCCAATTGAACCAAAATGAAGTTTGGGAGTATTTCAGATCATTTCGCTAACCTACGGCTCGTAAAAAGATGCAAACTTGTGTTTCGGTCCTGAATGCACTATTTCGGGGTACCAAAGTTGTAAAGCATCCATTCTACTCCATTGGAACCAAAATGATGTTTCGGAGTGTTTCAGAGCATTTCGCTAACCTTCGGCATGTAAAAAGATGCAAACTTGTGTTTCGGGCCTGAATGTACTATTTCGAGGTACCAACTTGCCAAGCATCCATTCTACTCCATTGGAACCAAAATGATGATTCGGAGTGTTTCAGAGCATTTTTTAACATTCGGCATGTAAAAAGATGAAAAACCTGTGTTTCTGGCCTGAATGCACTATTTCGGGGTACCAAAGTTGCGAAGCATCCACTCTACTACGTTGGACCCAAAATGATGTTTGAGAGTATTTCAGAGCATTTCGCTAACCTTCAGCCCGTAAAAAGATGCAAACTTGTGTTTCGGTCCCGAATGCACTATTTCGAGGTACCAAAGTTGCGAAGCATCCATTCTACTACGTTGGACCCAAAATGATGATTGGGAGAGTTTCAAAGCATTTTGCTAACCTTCAGCACGTAAAAATATGAAAACTTGTGTTTCAGGCCTGAATGCACTATTTCGGGGTAGCAAACTTGCCAAGCATCCATTCTACTCCGTTGGAACCAAAATGATGATTGGGAGTGTTTCAGAGCATTTCGCTAACCTTCAGCCCGTAAAAAGATGCAAACTTGTGTTTCGGTCCCGAATGCACTATTTCGAGGTACCAAAGTGGCGAAGCATCCATTCTACTCCGTTAGACCCAAAATGATGTTTGGTAGAGTTTCAGAGCATTTTGCTAACCTTCAGCACGTAAAAATATGAAAACTTGTGTTTCAGGCCTGAATGCACTATTTCGGGGTACCAAACTTGACAAGCATCCATTCTACTCCGTTGGAACCAAAATGATGTTTGGGAGTGTTTTCAGAGCATTTCGCTAACCTTCGGCACGTAAAAAGACGCAAACTTGTGTTTCGGTCCCGAATGCACTATTTCGGGGTACCAAAGTTGCCAAGCATCCATTCTACTCCATTGGAACCAAAATGATGTTTGGGAGTGTTTTCAGAGCATTTCGCTAACCTTCGGCACGTAAAAAGATGCAAACTTGTGTTTCGGACCTAAATGCACTATTTCGGGGTACTAAACTTGCGAAGCATCCATTGTACTCCAATTGAACCAAAATGATGTTTGGGAGTATTTCAGATCATTTCGCTAACCTACGGCTCGTAAAAAGATGCAAACTTGTGTTTCGGTCCTGAAAGCACTATTTCGGGGTACCAAAGTTGTAAAGCATCCATTCTACTCCATTGGAACCAAAATGATGTTTCGGAGTGTTTCAGAGCATTTCGCTAACCTTCGGCATGTAAAAAGATGCAAACTTGTGTTTCGGGCCTGAATGTACTATTTCGAGGTACCAACTTGCCAAGCATCCATTCTACTCCATTGGAACCAAAATGATGATTGGGAGTGTTTCAGAGCATTTTTTAACATTCGGCATGTAAAAAGATGAAAAACTTGTGTTTCTGGCCTGAATGCACTATTTCGGGGTACCAAAGTTGCGAAGCATCCATTCTACTCCATTGGAACCAAAATGATGTTTGGGAGTATCTCAGAGCATTTCGCTAACCTTCAGCCCGTAAAAAGATGCAAACTTGTGTTTCGGTCCCGAATTTACTATTTCGAGGTACCAAAGTTACGAAGCATCCATTCTACTCCGTTGGACCCAAAATGATGTTTGGGAGAGTTACAGAGCATTTTGCGGACCTTCAGCACGTAAAAATATGAAAACTTGTGTTTCAGGCCTGAATGCACTATTTCGGGGTACCAAACTTGCCAAGCATCCATTCTACTCCGTTGGAACCAAAATGATGTTTGGGAGTGTTTTCAGAGCATTTCGCTAACCTTCGGCACGTAAAAAGACGCAAACTTGTGTTTCGGTCCCGAATGCACTATTTCGGGGTACCAAAGTTGCCAAGCATCCATTCTACTCCATTGGAACCAAAATGATGTTTGGGAGTGTTTTCAGAGCATTTCGCTAACCTTCGGCACGTAAAAAGATGCAAACTTGTGTTTCGGACCTAAATGCACTATTTCGGGGTACTAAACTTGCGAAACATCCATTGTACTCCAATTGAACCAAAATGAAGTTTGGGAGTATTTCAGATCATTTCGCTAACCTACGGCTCGTAAAAAGATGCAAACTTGTGTTTCGGTCCTGAATGCACTATTTCGGGGTACCAAAGTTGTAAAGCATCCATTCTACTCCATTGGAACCAAAATGATGTTTCGGAGTGTTTCAGAGCATTTCGCTAACCTTCGGCATGTAAAAAGATGCAAACTTGTGTTTCGGGCCTGAATGTACTATTTCGAGGTACCAACTTGCCAAGCATCCATTCTACTCCATTGGAACCAAAATGATGATTCGGAGTGTTTCAGAGCATTTTTTAACATTCGGCATGTAAAAAGATGAAAAACCTGTGTTTCTGGCCTGAATGCACTATTTCGGGGTACCAAAGTTGCGAAGCATCCACTCTACTACGTTGGACCCAAAATGATGTTTGAGAGTATTTCAGAGCATTTCGCTAACCTTCAGCCCGTAAAAAGATGCAAACTTGTGTTTCGGTCCCGAATGCACTATTTCGAGGTACCAAAGTTGCGAAGCATCCATTCTACTACGTTGGACCCAAAATGATGATTGGGAGAGTTTCAAAGCATTTTGCTAACCTTCAGCACGTAAAAATATGAAAACTTGTGTTTCAGGCCTGAATGCACTATTTCGGGGTAGCAAACTTGCCAAGCATCCATTCTACTCCGTTGGAACCAAAATGATGATTGGGAGTGTTTCAGAGCATTTCGCTAACCTTCAGCCCGTAAAAAGATGCAAACTTGTGTTTCGGTCCCGAATGCACTATTTCGAGGTACCAAAGTTGCGAAGCATCCATTCTACTCCGTTAGACCCAAAATGATGTTTGGTAGAGTTTCAGAGCATTTTGCTAACCTTCAGCACGTAAAAATATGAAAACTTGTGTTTCAGGCCTGAATGCACTATTTCGGGGTACCAAACTTGACAAGCATCCATTCTACTCCGTTGGAACCAAAATGATGTTTGGGAGTGTTTTCAGAGCATTTCGCTAACCTTCGGCACGTAAAAAGACGCAAACTTGTGTTTCGGTCCCGAATGCACTATTTCGGGGTACCAAAGTTGCCAAGCATCCATTCTACTCCATTGGAACCAAAATGATGTTTGGGAGTGTTTTCAGAGCATTTCGCTAACCTTCGGCACGTAAAAAGATGCAAACTTGTGTTTCGGACCTAAATGCACTATTTCGGGGTACTAAACTTGCGAAGCATCCATTGTACTCCAATTGAACCAAAATGATGTTTGGGAGTATTTCAGATCATTTCGCTAACCTACGGCTCGTAAAAAGATGCAAACTTGTGTTTCGGTCCTGAAAGCACTATTTCGGGGTACCAAAGTTGTAAAGCATCCATTCTACTCCATTGGAACCAAAATGATGTTTCGGAGTGTTTCAGAGCATTTCGCTAACCTTCGGCATGTAAAAAGATGCAAACTTGTGTTTCGGGCCTGAATGTACTATTTCGAGGTACCAACTTGCCAAGCATCCATTCTACTCCATTGGAACCAAAATGATGATTGGGAGTGTTTCAGAGCATTTTTTAACATTCGGCATGTAAAAAGATGAAAAACTTGTGTTTCTGGCCTGAATGCACTATTTCGGGGTACCAAAGTTGCGAAGCATCCATTCTACTCCATTGGAACCAAAATGATGTTTGGGAGTATCTCAGAGCATTTCGCTAACCTTCAGCCCGTAAAAAGATGCAAACTTGTGTTTCGGTCCCGAATTTACTATTTCGAGGTACCAAAGTTACGAAGCATCCATTCTACTCCGTTGGACCCAAAATGATGTTTGGGAGAGTTACAGAGCATTTTGCGGACCTTCAGCACGTAAAAATATGAAAACTTGTGTTTCAGGCCTGAATGCACTATTTCGGGGTACCAAACTTGCCAAGCATCCATTCTACTCCGTTGGAACCAAAATGATGTTTGGGAGTGTTTTCAGAGCATTTCGCTAACCTTCGGCACGTAAAAAGACGCAAACTTGTGTTTCGGTCCCGAATGCACTACTTCGGGGTACCAAAGTTGCCAAGCATCCATTCTACTCCATTGGAACCAAAATGATGTTTGGGAGTGTTTTCAGAGCATTTCGCTAACCTTCGGCACGTAAAAAGATGCAAACTTGTGTTTCGGACCTAAATGCACTATTTCGGGGTACTAAACTTGCGAAACATCCATTGTACTCCAATTGAACCAAAATGAAGTTTGGGAGTATTTCAGATCATTTCGCTAACCTACGGCTCGTAAAAAGATGCAAACTTGTGTTTCGGTCCTGAATGCACTATTTCGGGGTACCAAAGTTGTAAAGCATCCATTCTACTCCATTGGAACCAAAATGATGTTTCGGAGTGTTTCAGAGCATTTCGCTAACCTTCGGCATGTAAAAAGATGCAAACTTGTGTTTCGGGCCTGAATGTACTATTTCGAGGTACCAACTTGCCAAGCATCCATTCTACTCCATTGGAACCAAAATGATGATTCGGAGTGTTTCAGAGCATTTTTTAACATTCGGCATGTAAAAAGATGAAAAACCTGTGTTTCTGGCCTGAATGCACTATTTCGGGGTACCAAAGTTGCGAAGCATCCACTCTACTACGTTGGACCCAAAATGATGTTTGAGAGTATTTCAGAGCATTTCGCTAACCTTCAGCCCGTAAAAAGATGCAAACTTGTGTTTCGGTCCCGAATGCACTATTTCGAGGTACCAAAGTTGCGAAGCATCCATTCTACTACGTTGGACCCAAAATGATGATTGGGAGAGTTTCAAAGCATTTTGCTAACCTTCAGCACGTAAAAATATGAAAACTTGTGTTTCAGGCCTGAATGCACTATTTCGGGGTAGCAAACTTGCCAAGCATCCATTCTACTCCGTTGGAACCAAAATGATGATTTGGAGTGTTTCAGAGCATTTCGCTAACCTTCAGCCCGTAAAAAGATGCAAACTTGTGTTTCGGTCCCGAATGCACTATTTCGAGGTACCAAAGTTGCGAAGCATCCATTCTACTCCGTTAGACCCAAAATGATGTTTGGTAGAGTTTCAGAGCATTTTGCTAACCTTCAGCACGTAAAAATATGAAAACTTGTGTTTCAGGCCTGAATGCACTATTTCGGGGTACCAAACTTGACAAGCATCCATTCTACTCCGTTGGAACCAAAATGATGTTTGGGAGTGTTTTCAGAGCATTTCGCTAACCTTCGGCACGTAAAAAGACGCAAACTTGTGTTTCGGTCCCGAATGCACTATTTCGGGGTACCAAAGTTGCCAAGCATCCATTCTACTCCATTGGAACCAAAATGATGTTTGGGAGTGTTTTCAGAGCATTTCGCTAACCTTCGGCACGTAAAAAGATGCAAACTTGTGTTTCGGACCTAAATGCACTATTTCGGGGTACTAAACTTGCGAAGCATCCATTGTACTCCAATTGAACCAAAATGATGTTTGGGAGTATTTCAGATCATTTCGCTAACCTACGGCTCGTAAAAAGATGCAAACTTGTGTTTCGGTCCTTTAAGCACTATTTCGGGGTACCAAAGTTGTAAAGCATCCATTCTACTCCATTGGAACCAAAATGATGTTTCGGAGTGTTTCAGAGCATTTTGCTAACCTTCGGCATGTAAAAAGATGCAAACTTGTGTTTCGGGCCTGAATGTACTATTTCGAGGTACCAACTTGCCAAGCATCCATTCTACTCCATTGGAACCAAAATGATGATTGGGAGTGTTTCAGAGCATTTTTTAACATTCGGCATGTAAAAAGATGAAAAACTTGTGTTTCTGACCTGAATGCACTATTTCGGGGTACCAAAGTTGCGAAGCATCCACTCTACTCCATTGGAACCAAAATGATGTTTGGGAGTATTTCGGAGCATTTCGCTAACCTTCAGCCCGTAAAAAGATGCAAACTTGTGTTTCGGTCCCGAATGCACTATTTCGAGGTACCAAAGTTGCGAAGCATCCATTCTACTCCGTTGGACCCAAAATGATGTTTGGGAGAGTTTCAGAGCATTTTGCTAACCTTCAGCACGTAAAAATATGAAAACTTGTGTTTCAGGCCTGAATGCACTATTTCGGGGTACCAAACTTGACAAGCATCCATTCTACTCCGTTGGAACCAAAATGATGTTTGGGAGTGTTTTCAGAGCATTTCGCTAACCTCCGGCACGTAAAAAGACGCAAACTTGTGTTTCGGTCCCGAATGCACTATTTCGGGGTACCAAAGTTGCCAAGCATCCATTCTACTCCATTGGAACCAAAATGATGTTTGGGAGTGTTTTCAGAGCATTTCGCTAACCTTCGGCACGTAAAAAGATGCAAACTTGTGTTTCGGACCTAAATGCACTATTTCGGGGTACTAAACTTGCGAAGCATCCATTGTACTCCAATTGAACCAAAATGATGTTTGGGAGTATTTCAGATCATTTCGCTAACCTACGGCTCGTAAAAAGATGCAAACTTGTGTTTCGGACCTAAATGCACTATTTCGGGGTACCAAACTTGCGAAGCATCCATTGTACTCCAATGGAACCAAAATGATGTTTGGGAGTATTTCAGATCATTTCGCTAACCTACGGCTCGTAAAAAGATGCAAACTTGTGTTTCGGTCCTGAATGCACTATTTCGGGGTACCAAAGTTGTAAAGCATCCGTTCTACTCCATTGGAACCAAAATGATGTTTCGGAGTGTTTCAGAGCATTTCGCTAACCTTCGGCATGTAAAAAGATGCAAACTTGTGTTTCGGGCCTGAATGTACTATTTCGAGGTACCAAACTTGCCAAGCATCCATTCTACTCCATTGGAACGAAAATGATGTTTGGGAGTGTTTCAGAGCATTTTTTAACATTCGGCATGTAAAAAGATGAAAAACTTGTGTTTCTGGCCTGAATGCACTATTTCGGGGTACCAAAGTTGCGAAGCATCCATTCTACTCCATTGGAACCAAAATGATGTTTGGGAGTATCTCAGAGCATTTCGCTAACCTTCAGCCCGTAAAAAGATGCAAACTTGTGTTTCGGTCCCGAATTTACTATTTCGAGGTACCAAAGTTGCGAAGCATCCATTCTACTCCGTTGGACCCAAAATGATGTTTGGGAGAGTTACAGAGCATTTTGCGGACCTTCAGCACGTAAAAATATGAAAACTTGTGTTTCAGGCCTGAATGCACTATTTCGGGGTACCAAACTTGCCAAGCATCCATTCTACTCCGTTGGAACCAAAATGATGTTTGGGAGTGTTTTCAGAGCATTTCGCTAACCTTCGGCACGTAACAAGACGCAAACTTGTGTTTCGGTCCCGAATGCACTATTTCGGGGTACCAAAGTTGCCAAGCATCCATTCTACTCCATTGGAACCAAAATGATGTTTGGGAGTGTTTTCAGAGCATTTCGCTAACCTTCGGCACGTAAAAAGATGCAAACTTGTGTTTCGGACCTAAATGCACTATTTCGGGGTACTAAACTTGCGAAGCATCCATTGTACTCCAATTGAACCAAAATGATGTTTGGGAGTATTTCAGATCATTTCGCTATCCTACGGCTCGTAAAAAGATGCAAACTTGTGTTTCGGACCTAAATGCACTATTTCGGGGTACCAAACTTGCGAAGCATCCATTGTACTCCAATGGAACCAAAATGATGTTTGGGAGTATTTCAGATCATTTCGCTAACCTACGGCTCGTAAAAAGATGCAAACTTGTGTTTCGGTCCTGAATGCACTATTTCGGGGTACCAAAGTTGTAAAGCATCCGTTCTACTCCATTGGAACCAAAATGATGTTTCGGAGTGTTTCAGATCATTTCGCTAACCTTCGGCATGTAAAAAGATGCAAACTTGTGTTTCGGGCCTGAATGTACTATTTCGAGGTACCAAACTTGCCAAGCATCCATTCTACTCCATTGGAACCAAAATGATGTTTGGGAGTGTTTCAGAGCATTTTTTAACATTCGGCATGTAAAAAGATGAAAAACTTGTGTTCCTGGCCTGAATGCACTATTTCGGGGTACCAAAGTTGCGAAGCATCCATTCTACTCCATTGGAACCAAAATGATGTTTCGGAGTATTTCAGAGCATTTCGCTAACCTTCAGCCCGTAAAAAGATGCAAACTTGTGTTTCGGTCCCGAATGCACTATTTCGAGGTACCAAAGTTGCGAAGCATCCATTCTACTCCGTTGGACCCAAAATGATGTTTGGGAGAGTTTCAGAGCATTTTGCTAACCTTCAGCACGTAAAAATATGAAAACTTGTGTTTCAGGCCTGAATGCACTATTTCGGGGTACCAAACTTGACAAGCATCCATTCTACTCCGTTGGAACCAAAATGATGTTTGGGAGTGTTTTCAGAGCATTTCGCTAACCTTCGGCACGTAAAAAGACGCAAACTTGTGTTTCGGTCCCGAATGCACTATTTCGGGGTACCAAAGATGCCAAGCATCCATTCTACTCCATTGGAACCAAAATGATGTTTGGGTGTGTTTTCAGAGCATTTCGCTAACCTTCGGCACGTAAAAAGATGCAAACTTGTGTTTCGGACCTAAATGCACTATTTCGGGGTACTAAACTTGCGAAGCATCCATTGTACTCCAATTGAACCAAAATGATGTTTGGGAGTATTTCAGATCATTTCGCTAACCTACGGCTCGTAAAAAGATGCAAACTTGTGTTTCGGTCCTGAAAGCACTATTTCGGGGTACCAAAGTTGTAAAGCATCCATTCTACTCCATTGGAACCAAAATGATGTTTCGGAGTGTTTCAGAGCATTTCGCTAACCTTCGGCATGTAAAAAGATGCAAACTTGTGTTTCGGGCCTGAATGTACTATTTCGAGGTACCAACTTGCCAAGCATCCATTCTACTCCATTGGAACCAAAATGATGATTGGGAGTGTTTCAGAGCATTTTTTAACATTCGGCATGTAAAAAGATGAAAAACTTGTGTTTCTGGCCTGAATGCACTATTTCGGGGTACCAAAGTTGCGAAGCATCCATTCTACTCCATTGGAACCAAAATGATGTTTGGGAGTATCTCAGAGCATTTCGCTAACCTTCAGCCCGTAAAAAGATGCAAACTTGTGTTTCGGTCCCGAATTTACTATTTCGAGGTACCAAAGTTACGAAGCATCCATTCTACTCCGTTGGACCCAAAATGATGTTTGGGAGAGTTACAGAGCATTTTGCGGACCTTCAGCACGTAAAAATATGAAAACTTGTGTTTCAGGCCTGAATGCACTATTTCGGGGTACCAAACTTGCCAAGCATCCATTCTACTCCGTTGGAACCAAAATGATGTTTGGGAGTGTTTTCAGAGCATTTCGCTAACCTTCGGCACGTAAAAAGACGCAAACTTGTGTTTCGGTCCCGAATGCACTATTTCGGGGTACCAAAGTTGCCAAGCATCCATTCTACTCCATTGGAACCAAAATGATGTTTGGGAGTGTTTTCAGAGCATTTCGCTAACCTTCGGCACGTAAAAAGATGCAAACTTGTGTTTCGGACCTAAATGCACTATTTCGGGGTACTAAACTTGCGAAACATCCATTGTACTCCAATTGAACCAAAATGAAGTTTGGGAGTATTTCAGATCATTTCGCTAACCTACGGCTCGTAAAAAGATGCAAACTTGTGTTTCGGTCCTGAATGCACTATTTCGGGGTACCAAAGTTGTAAAGCATCCATTCTACTCCATTGGAACCAAAATGATGTTTCGGAGTGTTTCAGAGCATTTCGCTAACCTTCGGCATGTAAAAAGATGCAAACTTGTGTTTCGGGCCTGAATGTACTATTTCGAGGTACCAACTTGCCAAGCATCCATTCTACTCCATTGGAACCAAAATGATGATTCGGAGTGTTTCAGAGCATTTTTTAACATTCGGCATGTAAAAAGATGAAAAACCTGTGTTTCTGGCCTGAATGCACTATTTCGGGGTACCAAAGTTGCAAAGCATCCATTCTACTCCATTGGAACCAAAATGATGTTTGGGAGTATCTCAGAGCATTTCGCTAACCTTCAGCCCGTAAAAAGACGCAAACTTGTGTTTCAGTCCCGAATGCACTATTTCGGGGAACCAAAGTTGCCAAGCATCCATTCTACTCCATTGGAACCAAAATGATGTTTGGGAGTGTTTTCAGAGCATTTCGCTAACCTTCGGCAGGTAAAAAGATGCAAACTTGTGTTTCGGACCTAAATGCACTATTTCGGGGTACAAACTTGCGAAGCATCCATTGTACTCCAATGGAACCAAAATGATGTTTGGGAGTATTTCAGATCATTTCGCTAACCTAAGGCTCATAAAAAGATGCAAACTTGTGTTTCGGACCTAAATGCACTATTTCGGGGTACCAAACTTGCGAAGCATCCATTGTACTCCAATGGAACCAAAATGATGTTTGGGAGTATTTCAGATCATTTCGCTAACCTACGGCTCGTAAAAAGATGCAAACTTGTGTTTCGGACCTAAATGCACTATTTCGGGGTACCAAACTTGCGAAGCATCCATTGTACTCCAATGGAACCAAAATGATGTTTGGGAGTATTTCAGATCATTTCGCTAACCTACGGCTCGTAAAAAGATGCAAACTTGTGTTTCGGTCCTGAATGCACTATTTCGGGGTACCAAAGTTGTAAAGCATCCGTTCTACTCCATTGGAACCAAAATGATGTTTCGGAGTGTTTCAGAGCATTTCGCTAACCTTCGGCATGTAAAAAGATGCAAACTTGTGTTTCGGGCCTGAATGTACTATTTCGAGGTACCAAACTTGCCAAGCATCCATTCTACTCCATTGGAACCAAAATGATGTTTGGGAGTGTTTCAGAGCATTTTTTAACATTCGGCATGTAAGAAGATGAAAAACTTGTGTTCCTGGCCTGAATGCACTATTTCGGGGTACCAAAGTTGCGAAGCATCCATTCTACTCCATTGGAACTAAAATGATGTTTGGGAGTATTTCAGAGCATTTCGCTAACCTTCAGCCCGTAAAAAGATGCAAACTTGTGTTTCGGTCCCGAATGCACTATTTCGAGGTACCAAAGTTGCGAAGCATCCATTCTACTCCGTTGGACCCAAAATGATGTTTGGGAGAGTTTCAGAGCATTTTGCTAACCTTCAGCACGTAAAAATATGAAAACTTGTGTTTCAGGCCTGAATGCACTATTTCGGGGTACCAAACTTGACAAGCATCCATTCTACTCCGTTGGAACCAAAATGATGTTTGGGAGTGTTTTCAGAGCATTTCGCTAACCTTCGGCACGTAAAAAGACGCAAACTTGTGTTTCGGTCCCGAATGCACTATTTCGGGGTACCAAAGTTGCCAAGCATCCATTCTACTCCATTGGAACCAAAATGATGTTTGGGAGTATCTCAGAGCATTTCGCTAACCTTCAGCCCGTAAAAAGATGCAAACTTGTGTTTCGGTCCCGAATTTACTATTTCGAGGTACCAAAGTTGCGAAGCATCCATTCTACTCCGTTGGACCCAAAATGATGTTTGGTAGAGTTACAGAGCATTTTGCGGACCTTCAGCACGTAAAAATATGAAAACTTGTGTTTCAGGCCTGAATGCACTATTTCGGGGTACCAAACTTGCCAAGCATCCATTCTACTCCGTTGGAACCAAAATGATGTTTGGGAGTGTTTTCAGAGCATTTCGCTAACCTTCGGCACGTAAAAAGACGCAAACTTGTGTTTCGGTCCCGAATGCACTATTTCGGGGTACCAAAGTTGCCAAGCATCCATTCTACTCCATTGGAACCAAAATGATGTTTGGGTGTGTTTTCAGAGCATTTCGCTAACCTTCGGCACGTAAAAAGATGCAAACTTGTGTTTCGGACCTAAATGCACTATTTCGGGGTACTAAACTTGCGAAGCATCCATTGTACTCCAATTGAACCAAAATGATGTTTGGGAGTATTTCAGATCATTTCGCTAACCTACGGCTCGTAAAAAGATGCAAACTTGTGTTTCGGTCCTGAATGCACTATTTCGGGGTACCAAAGTTGTAAAGCATCCATTCTACTCCATTGGAACAAAAATGATGTTTCGGAGTGTTTCAGAGCATTTCGCTAACCTTCGGCATGTAAAAAGATGAAAACTTGTGTTTCGGGCCTGAATGTACTATTTCGAGGTACCAACTTGCCAAGCATCCATTCTACTCCATTGGAACCAAAATGATGATTGGTAGTGTTTCAGAGCATTTTTTAACATTCGGCATGTAAAAAGATGAAAAACTTGTGTTTCTGGCCTGAATGCACTATTTCGGGGTACCAAAGTTGCGAAGCATCCATTCTACTCCATTGGAACCAAAATGTTGTTTGGGAGTATCTCAGAGCATTTCGCTAACCTTCAGCCCGTAAAAAGACGCAAACTTGTGTTTCAGTCCCGAATGCACTATTTCGGGGTACCAAAGTTGCCAAGCATCCATTCTACTCCATTGGAACCAAAATGATGTTTGGGAGTGTTTACAGAGCATTTCGCTAACCTTGGGCAGGTAAAAAGATGCAAACTTGTGTTTCGGACCTAAATGCACTATTTCGGGGTACCAAACTTGCGAAGCATCCATTGTACTCCAATGGAACCAAAATGATGTTTGGGAGTATTTCAGATCATTTCGCTAACCTACGGCTCGTAAAAAGATGCAAACTTGTGTTTCGGTCCTGAATGCACTATTTCGGGGTACCAAAGTTGTAAAGCATCCGTTCTACTCCATTGGAACCAAAATGATGTTTCGGAGTGTTTCAGAGCATTTCGCTAACCTTCGGCATGTAAAAAGATGCAAACTTGTGTTTCGGGCCTGAATGTACTATTTCGAGGTACCAAACTTGCCAAGCATCCATTCTACTCCATTGGAAACAAAATGATGTTTGGGAGTGTTTCAGAGCATTTTTTAACATTCGGCATGTAAGAAGATGAAAAACTTGTGTTCCTGGCCTGAATGCACTATTTCGGGGTACCAAAGTTGCGAAGCATCCATTCTACTCCATTGGAACTAAAATGATGTTTGGGAGTATTTCAGAGCATTTCGCTAACCTTCAGCCCGTAAAAAGATGCAAACTTGTGTTTCGGTCCCGAATGCACTATTTCGAGGTACCAAAGTTGCGAAGCATCCATTCTACTCCGTTGGACCCAAAATGATGTTTGGGAGAGTTTCAGAGCATTTTGCTAACCTTCAGCACGTAAAAATATGAAAACTTGTGTTTCAGGCCTGAATGCACTATTTCGGGGTACCAAACTTGACAAGCATCCATTCTACTCCGTTGGAACCAAAATGATGTTTGGGAGTGTTTTCAGAGCATTTCGCTAACCTTCGGCACGTAAAAAGACGCAAACTTGTGTTTCGGTCCCGAATGCACTATTTCGGGGTACCAAAGTTGCCAAGCATCCATTCTACTCCATTGGAACCAAAATGATGTTTGGGAGTATCTCAGAGCATTTCGCTAACCTTCAGCCCGTAAAAAGATGCAAACTTGTGTTTCGGTCCCGAATTTACTATTTCGAGGTACCAAAGTTGCGAAGCATCCATTCTACTCCGTTGGACCCAAAATGATGTTTGGTAGAGTTACAGAGCATTTTGCGGACCTTCAGCACGTAAAAATATGAAAACTTGTGTTTCAGGCCTGAATGCACTATTTCGGGGTACCAAACTTGCCAAGCATCCATTCTACTCCGTTGGAACCAAAATGATGTTTGGGAGTGTTTTCAGAGCATTTCGCTAACCTTCGGCACGTAAAAAGACGCAAACTTGTGTTTCGGTCCCGAATGCACTATTTCGGGGTACCAAAGTTGCCAAGCATCCATTCTACTCCATTGGAACCAAAATGATGTTTGGGTGTGTTTTCAGAGCATTTCGCTAACCTTCGGCACGTAAAAAGATGCAAACTTGTGTTTCGGACCTAAATGCACTATTTCGGGGTACTAAACTTGCGAAGCATCCATTGTACTCCAATTGAACCAAAATGATGTTTGGGAGTATTTCAGATCATTTCGCTAACCTACGGCTCGTAAAAAGATGCAAACTTGTGTTTCGGTCCTGAATGCACTATTTCGGGGTACCAAAGTTGTAAAGCATCCATTCTACTCCATTGGAACAAAAATGATGTTTCGGAGTGTTTCAGAGCATTTCGCTAACCTTCGGCATGTAAAAAGATGAAAACTTGTGTTTCGGGCCTGAATGTACTATTTCGAGGTACCAACTTGCCAAGCATCCATTCTACTCCATTGGAACCAAAATGATGATTGGTAGTGTTTCAGAGCATTTTTTAACATTCGGCATGTAAAAAGATGAAAAACTTGTGTTTCTGGCCTGAATGCACTATTTCGGGGTACCAAAGTTGCGAAGCATCCATTCTACTCCATTGGAACCAAAATGATGTTTGGGAGTATCTCAGAGCATTTCGCTAACCTTCAGCCCGTAAAAAGACGCAAACTTGTGTTTCAGTCCCGAATGCACTATTTCGGGGTACCAAAGTTGCCAAGCATCCATTCTACTCCATTGGAACCAAAATGATGTTTGGGAGTGTTTTCAGAGCATTTCGCTAACCTTGGGCAGGTAAAAAGATGCAAACTTTTGTTTCGGACCTAAATGCACTATTTCGGGGTACCAAACTTGCGAAGCATCCATTGTACTCCAATGGAACCAAAATGATGTTTGGGAGTATTTCAGATCATTTCGCTAACCTACGGCTCGTAAAAAGATGCAAACTTGTGTTTCGGACCTAAATGCACTATTTCGGGGTACCAAACTTGCGAAGCATCCATTGTACTCCAATGGAACCAAAATGATGTTTGGGAGTATTTCAGATCATTTCGCTAACCTACGGCTCATAAAAAGATGCAAACTTGTGTTTCGGTCCTGAATGCACTATTTCGGGGTACCAAAGTTGTAAAGCATCCATTCTACTCCATTGGAACCAAAATGATGTTTCGGAGTGTTTCAGAGCATTTCGCTAACCTTCGGCATGTAAAAAGATGCAAACTTGTGTTTCGGGCCTGAATGTACTATTTCGAGGTACCAACTTGCCAAGCATCCATTCTACTCCATTGGAACCAAAATGATGATTCGGAGTGTTTCAGAGCATTTTTTAACATTCGGCATGTAAAAAGATGAAAAACCTGTGTTTCTGGCCTGAATGCACTATTTCGGGGTACCAAAGTTGCGAAGCATCCATTCTACTCCATTGGAACCAAAATGATGTTTGGGAGTATCTCAGAGCATTTCGCTAACCTTCAGCCCGTAAAAAGACGCAAACTTGTGTTTCAGTCCCGAATGCACTATTTCGGGGTACCAAAGTTGCCAAGCATCCATTCTACTCCATTGGAACCAAAATGATGTTTGGGAGTGTTTTCAGAGCATTTCGCTAACCTTCGGCAGGTAAAAAGATGCAAACTTGTGTTTCGGACCTAAATGCACTATTTCGGGGTACCAAACTTGCGAAGCATCTATTGTACTCCAATGGAACCAAAATGATGTTTGGGAGTATTTCAGATCATTTCGCTAACCTAGGGCTCGTAAAAAGATGCAAACTTGTGTTTCGGACCTAAATGCACTATTTCGGGGTACCAAACTTGCGAAGCATCCATTGTACTCCAATGGAACCAAAATGATGTTTGGGAGTATTTCAGATCATTTCGCTAACCTACGGCTCGTAAAAAGATGCAAACTTGTGTTTCGGACCTAAATGCACTATTTCGGGGTACCAAACTTGCGAAGCATCCATTGTACTCCAATGGAACCAAAATGATGTTTGGGAGTATTTCAGATCATTTCACTAACCTACGGCTCGTAAAAAGATGCAAACTTGTGTTTCGGTCCTGAATGCACTATTTCGGGGTACCAAAGTTGTAAAGCATTCGTTCTACTCCATTGGAACCAAAATGATGTTTCGGAGTGTTTCAGAGCATTTCGCTAACCTTCGGCATGTAAAAAGATGCAAACTTGTGTTTCGGGCCTGAATGTACTATTTCGAGGTACCAAACTTGCCAAGCATCCATTCTACTCCATTGGAACCAAAATGATGTTTGGGAGTGTTTCAGAGCATTTTTTAACATTCGGCATGTAAAAAGATGAAAAACTTGTGTTCCTGGCCTGAATGCACTATTTCGGGGTACCAAAGTTGCGAAGCATCCATTCTACTCCATTGGAACCAAAATGATGTTTGGGAGTATTTCAGAGCATTTCGCTAACCTTCAGCCCGTAAAAAGATGCAAACTTGTGTTTCGGTCCCGAATGCACTATTTCGAGGTACCAAAGTTGCGAAGCATCCATTCTACTCCGTTGGAATCAAAATGATGTTTGGGAGTATTTCAGAGCATTTCGCTAACCTTCAGCCCGTAAAAAGATGCAAACTTGTGTTTCGGTCCCGAATGCACTATTTCGAGGTACCAAAGTTGCGAAGCATCCATTCTACTCCGTTGGACCCAAAATTATGTTTGGGAGAGTTTCAGAGCATTTTGCTAACCTTCAGCACGTAAAAATATGAAAACTTGTGTTTCAGGCCTGAATGCACTATTTCGGGGTACCAAACTTGCCAAGCATCCATTCTACTCCGTTGGAACCAAAATGATGTTTGGGAGTGTTTTCAGAGCATTTCGCTAACCTTCGGCACGTAAAAAGACGCAAACTTGTGTTTCGGTCCCGAATGCACTATTTCGGGGTACCAAAGTTGCCAAGCATCCATTCTACTCCATTGGAACCAAAATGATGTTTGGGAGTGTTTTCAGAGCATTTCGCTAACCTTCGGCACGTAAAAAGATGCAAACTTGTGTTTCGGACCTAAATGCACTTTTTCGGGGTACCAAACTTGCGAAGCATCCATTGTACTCCAATGGAACCAAAATATTTGGGAGTATTTCAGATCATTTCGCTAACCTACGGCTCGTAAAAAGATGCAAACATGTGTTTCGGTCCTGAATGCACTATTTCGGGGTACCAAAGTTGTAAAGCATCCATTCTACTCCATTGGAACCAAAATGATGTTTCTGAGTGTTTCAGAGCATTTCGCTAACCTTCGGCATGTAAAAAGATGCAAACTTGTATTTCGGGCCTGAATGTACTATTTCGAGGTACCAAACTTGCCAAGCATCTATTCTACTCCATTGGAACCAAAATGATGATTGGGAGTGTTTCAGAGCATTTTTTAACATTCGGCATGTAAAAAGATGAAAAACTTGTGTTTCTGGCCTGAATGCACTATTTCGGGGTACCAAAGTTGCGAAGCATCCATTCTACTCCATTGGAACCAAAATGATGTTTGGGAGTATCTCAGAGCATTTCGCTAACCTTCAGCCCGTAAAAAGATGCAAACTTGTGTTTCGGTCCCGAATTTACTATTTCGAGGTACCAAAGTTGCGAAGCATCCATTCTACTCCATTGGAACCAAAATGATGTTTGGGAGTATCTGAGAGCATTTCGCTAACCTTCAGCCCGTAAAAAGATGCAAACTTGTGTTTCGGTCCCGAATTTACTATTTCGAGGTACCAAAGTTGCGAAGCATCCATTCTACTCCATTGGAACCAAAATGATGTTTGGGAGTATCTCAGAGCATTTCGCTAACCTTCGGCACGTAAAAAGATGCAAACTTGTGTTTCGGTCCTGAATGCACTATTTCGGGGTACCAAAGTTGTAAAGCATCCGTTCTACTCCATTGGAACCAAAATGATGTTTCGGAGTGTTTCAGAGCATTTCGCTAACCTTCGGCTTGTAAAAAGATGCAAACATGTGTTTCGGGCCTGAATGCACTATTTCGAGGTACCAAACTTGCCAAGCATCCATTCTACTCCATTGGAACCAAAATGATGTTTGGGAGTGTTTCAGAGCATTTTTTAACATTCGACATGTAAAAAGATGAAAAATTTGTGTTCCTGGCCTGAATGCACTATTTCGGGGTACCAAAGTTGCGAAGCATCCATTCTACTCTATTGGAACCAAAATGATGTTTGGGAGTATCTCAGAGCATTTCGCTAACCTTCAGCCCGTAAAAAGATGCAAACTTGTGTTTCGGTCCCGAATTTACTATTTCGAGGTACCAAAGTTGCGAAGCATCCATTCTACTCCATTGGAACCAAAATGATGTTTGGGAGTATCTCAGAGCATTTCGCTAACCTTCAGCCCGTAAAAAGATGCAAACTTGTGTTTCGGTCCCGAATTTACTGTTTCGAGGTACCAAAGTTGCGAAGCATCCATTCTACTCCATTGGAACCAAAATGATGTTTGGGAGTATCTCAGAGCATTTCGCTAACCTTCGGCACGTAAAAAGATGCAAACTTGTGTTTCGGTCCTGAATGTACTATTTCAGGGTACCAAAGTTGTAAAGCATCCGTTCTACTCCATTGGAACCAAAATGATGTTTCGGACTGGTTCAGAGCATTTCGCTAACCTTCGGCATGTAAAAAGATGCAAACTTGTGTTTCGGGCCTGAATGTACTATTTCGAGGTACCAAACTTGCCAAGCATCCATTCTACTCCATTGGAACCAAAATGATGTTTGGGAGTGTTTTCAGAGCATTTCGCTAACCTTCGGCAGGTAAAAAGATGCAAACTTGTGTTTCGGACCTAAATGCACTATTTCGGGGTACCAAACTTGCGAAGCATCCATTGTACTCCAATGGAACCAAAATGATGTTTGGGAGTATTTCAGATCATTTCGCTAACCTACGGCTCGTAAAAAGATGCAAACTTGTGTTTCGGACCTAAATGCACTATTTCGGGGTACCAAACTTGCGAAGCATCCATTGTACTCCAATGGAACGAAAATGATGTTTGGGAGTATTTCAGATCATTTCGCTAACCTACGGCTCGTAAAAAGATGCAAACTTGTGTTTCGGTCCTGAATGCACTATTTCGGGGTACCAAAGTTGTAAAGCATCCATTCTACTCCATTGGAACCAAAATGATGTTTCGGAGTGTTTCAGAGCATTTCGCTAACCTTCGGCATGTAAAAAGATGCAAACTTGTGTTTCGGGCCTGAATGTACTATTTCGGGGTACCAAACTTGCCATGCATCCATTCTACTCCATTGGAACCAAAATGATGATTGGGAGTGTTTCAGAGCATTTTTTAACATTCGACATGTAAAAAGATGAAAAACTTGTGTTTCTGGCCTGAATGCACTATTTCGGGGTACCAAAGTTGCGAAGCATCCATTCTACTCCATTGGAACCAAAATGATGTTTGGGAGTATCTCAGAGCATTTCGCTAACCTTCAGCCCGTAAAAAGACGCAAACTTGTGTTTCGGTGCCGAATGCACTATTTCGGGGTACCAAAGTTGCCAAGCATCCATTCTACTCCATTGGAACCAAAATGAAGTTTGGGAGTGTTTTCAGAGCATTTCGCTAACCATCGGCAGGTAAAAAGATGCAAACTTGTGTTTCGGACCTAAATGCACTATTTCGGTGTACCAAACTTGCGAAGCATCCATTGTACTCCAATGGAACCAAAATGATGTTTGGGAGTATTTCAGATCATTTCGCTAACCTACGGCTCGTAAAAAGATGCAAACTTGTGTTTCGGACCTAAATGCACTATTTCGGGGTACCAAACTTGCGAAGCATCCATTGTACTCCAATGGAACCAAAATGATGTTTGGGAGTATTTCAGATCATTTCGCTAACCTACGGCTCGTAAAAAGATGCAAACTTGTGTTTCGGTCCCGAATGCACTATTTCAGGGTACCAAAGTTGTAAAGCATCCGTTCTACTCCATTGGAACCAAAATGATGTTTCGGAGTGTTTCAGAGCATTTCGCTAACCTTTGGCATGTAAAAAGATGCAAACTTGTGTTTCGGGCCTGAATGTACTATTTCGAGGTACCAAACTTGCCAAGCATCTATTCTACTCCATTGGAACCAAAATGATGATTAGGAGTGTTTCAGAGCATTTTTTAACATTCGGCATGTAAAAAGATGAAAAACTTGTGTTTCTGCCCTGAATACACTATTTCGGGGTACCAAAGTTGCGAAGCATCCATTCTACTCCATTGGAACCAAAATGATGTTTCGGAGTATCTCAGAGCATTTCGCTAACCTTCAGCCCGTAAAAAGATGCAAACTTGTGTTTCGGTCCCGAATTTACAATTTCGAGGTACCAAAGTTGCGAAGCATCCATTCTACTCCATTGGAACCAAAATGATGTTTGGGAGTATCTCAGAGCATTTCGCTAACCTTCGGCACGTAAAAAGATGCAAACTTGTGTTTCGGTCCTGAATGCACTATTTCGGGGTACCAAAGTTGTAAAGCATCCGTTCTACTCCATTGGAACCAAAATGATATTTCGGAGTGTTTCAGAGCATTTCGCTAACCTTCGGCATGTAAAAAGATGCAAACTTGTGTTTCGGGCCTGAATGCACTATTTCGAGGTACCAAACTTGCCAAGCATCCATTCTACTCCATTGGAACCAAAATGATGTTTGGGAGTGTTTCAGAGCATTTTTTAACATTCGACATGTAAAAAGATGAAAAACTTGTGTTCCTGGCCTGAATGCACTATTTCGGGGTACCAAAGTTGCGAAGCATCCATTCTACTCCATTGGAACCAAAATGATGTTTGGGAGTATCTCAGAGCATTTCGCTAACCTTCAGCCCGTAAAAAGATGCAAACTTGTGTTTCGGTCCCGAATTTACTATTTCGAGGTACCAAAGTTGCGAAGCATCCATTCTACTCCATTGGAACCAAAATGATGTTTGGGAGTATCTCAGAGCATTTCGCTAACCTTCAGCCCGTAAAAAGATGCAAACTTGTGTTTCGGTCCCGAATTTACTATTTCGAGGTACCAAAGTTGCGAAGCATCCATTCTACTCCATTGGAACCAAAATGATGTTTGGGAGTATCTCAGAGCATTTCGCTAACCTTCGGCACGTAAAAAGATGCAAACTTGTGTTTCGGTCCTGAATGCACTATTTCGGGGTACCAAAGTTGTAAAGCATCCGTTCTACTCCATTGGAACCAAAATGATGTTTCGGAGTGGTTCAGAGCATTTCGCTAACCTTCGGCATGTAAAAAGATGCAAACTTGTGTTTCGGGCCTGAATGTACTATTTCGAGGTACCAAACTTGCCAAGCATCCATTCTACTCCATTGGAACCAAAATGATGTTTGGGAGTGTTTTCAGAGCATTTCGCTAACCTTCGGCAGGTAAAAAGATGCAAACTTGTGTTTCGGACCTAAATGCACTATTTTGGGGTACCAAACTTGCGAAGCATCCATTGTACTCCAATGGAACCAAAATGATGTTTGGGAGTATTTCAGATCATTTCGCTAACCTACGGCTCGTAAAAAGATGCAAACTTGTGTTTCGGACCTAAATGCACTATTTCAGGGTACCAAACTTGCGAAGCATCCATTGTACTCCAATGGAACGAAAATGATGTTTGGGAGTATTTCAGATCATTTCGCTAACCTACGGCTCGTAAAAAGATGCAAACTTGTGTTTCGGTCCTGAATGCACTATTTCGGGGTACCAAAGTTGTAAAGCATCCATTCTACTCCATTGGAACCAAAATGATGTTTCGGAGTGTTTCAGAGCATTTCGCTAACCTTCGGCATGTAAAAAGATGCAAACTTGTGTTTCGGGCCTGAATGTACTATTTCGAGGTACCAAACTTGCCAAGCATCCATTCTACTCCATTGGAACCAAAATGATGATTGGGAGTGTTTCAGAGCATTTTTTAACATTCGACATGTAAAAAGATGAAAAACTTGTGTTTCTGGCCTGAATGCACTATTTCGGGGTACCAAAGTTGCGAAGCATCCATTCTATTCTATTGGAACCAAAATGATGTTTGGGAGTATCTCAGAGCATTTCGCTAACCTTCAGCCCGTAAAAAGACGCAAACGTGTGTTTCGGTCCCGAATGCACTATTTCGGGGTACCAAAGTTGCCAAGCATCCATTCTACTCCATTGGAACCAAAATGAAGTTTGGGAGTGTTTTCAGAGCATTTCGCTAACCAGCGGCAGGTAAAAAGATGCAAACTTGTGTTTCGGACCTAAATGCACTATTTCGGTGTACCAAACTTGCGAAGCATCCATTGTACTCCAATGGAACCAAAATGATGTTTTGGAGTATTTCAGATCATTTCGCTAACCTACGGCTCGTAAAAAGATGCAAACTTGTGTTTCGGACCTAAATGCACTATTTCGGGGTACCAAACTTGCGAAGCATCCATTGTACTCCAATGGAACCAAAATGATGTTTGGGAGTATTTCAGATCATTTCGCTAACCTACGGCTCGTAAAAAGATGCAAACTTGTGTTTCGGTCCTGAATGCACTATTTCGGGGTACCAAAGTTGTAAAGCATCCGTTCTACTCCATTGGAACCAAAATGATGTTTCGGAGTGTTTCAGAGCATTTCGCTAACCTTCGGCATGTAAAAAGATGCAAACTTGTGTTTCGGGCCTGAATGTACTATTTCGAGGTACCAAACTTGCCAAGCATCAATTCTACTCCATTGGAACCAATATGATGTTTGGGAGTGTTTCAGAGCATTTTTAACATTCGGCATGTAAAAAGATGAAAAACTTGTGTTCCTGGCCTGAATGCACTATTTCGGGGTACCAAAGTTGCGAAGCATCCATTCTACTCCATTGGAACCAAAATGATGTTTGGGAGTAGTTCAGAGCATTTCGCTAACCTTCAGCCCGTAAAAAGATGCAAACTTGTGTTTCGGTCCCGAATGCACTATTTCGAGGTACCAAAGTTGTGAAGCATCCATTCTACTCCGTTGGACCCAAAATGATGTTTGGGAGAGTTTCAGAGCATTTTCTAACCTTCAGCACGTAAAAATATGAAAACTTGTGTTTCAGGCCTGAATGCACTATTTCGGGGTACCAAACCTGCCAAGCATCCATTCTACTCCGTTGGAACCAAAATGATGTTTGGGAGTGTTTTCAGAGCATTTCGCTAACCTTCGGCACGTAAAAAGACGCAAACTTGTGTTTCGGTCCCGAATGCACTATTTCGGGGTACCAAAGTTGCCAAGCATCCATTCTACTCCATTGGAACCAAAATGATGTTTGGGAGTGTTTTCAGAGCATTTCGCTAACCTTCGGCACGTAAAAAGATGCAAACTTGTGTTTCGGACCTAAATGCACTATTTCGGGGTACCAAACTTGCCAAGCATCCATTGTACTCCAATGGAACCAAAATGATGTTTGGGAGTATTTCAGATCATTTCGCTAACCTACGGCTCGTAAAAAGATGCAAACATGTGTTTCGGTCCTGAATGCACTATTTCGGGGTACCAAAGTTGTAAAGCATCCATTCTACTCCATTGGAACCAAAATGATGTTTCGGAGTGTTTCAGAGCATTTCGCTAACCTTCGGCATGTAAAAAGATGCAAACTTGTATTTCGGGCCAGAATGTACTATTTCGAGGTACCAAACTTGCCAAGCATCTATTCTACTCCATGGGAACCAAAATGATGATTGGGAGTGTTTCAGAGCATTTTTTAACATTCGGCATGTAAAAAGATGAAAAACTTGTGTTTCTGGCCTGAATGCACTATTTCGGGGTACCAAAGTTGCGAAGCATCCATTCTACTCCATTGGAACCAAAATGATGTTTGGGAGTATCTCAGAGCATTTCGCTAACCTTCAGCCCGTAAAAAGATGCAAACTTGTGTTTCGGTCCCGAATTTACTATTTCGAGGTACCAAAGTTGCGAAGCATCCATTCTACTCCATTGGAACCAAAATGATGTTTGGGAGTATCTCAGAGCATTTCGCTAACCTTCGGCACGTAAAAAGATGCAAACTTGTGTTTCGGTCCTGAATGCACTATTTCGGGGTACCAAAGTTGTAAAGCATCCGTTCTACTCCATTGGAACCAAAATGATGTTTCGGAGTGTTTCAGAGCATTTCGCTAACCTTCGGCATGTAAAAAGATGCAAACTTGTGTTTCGGGCCTGAATGTACTATTTCGAGGTACCAAACTTGCCAAGCATCCATTCTACTCCATTGGAACCAAAATGATGTTTGGGAGTGTTTTCAGAGCATTTCGCTAACCTTCGGCACGTAAAAATATGCAAACTTGTGTTTCGGACCTAAATGCACTATTTCGGGGTACCAAACTTGCGAAGCATCCATTGTACTCCAATGGAACCAAAATGATGTTTGGGAGTATTTCAGATCATTTCGCTAACCTACGGCTCGTAAAAAGATGCAAACATGTGTTTCGGTCCTGAATGCACTATTTCGGGGTACCAAAGTTGTAAAGCATCCATTCTACTCCATTGGAACCAAAATGATGTTTCGGAATGTTTCAGAGCATTTCGCTAACCTTCGGCATGTAAAAAGATGCAAACTTGTATTTCGGGCCAGAATGTACTATTTCGAGGTACCAAACTTGCCAAGCATCTATTCTACTCCATTGGAACCAAAATGATGATTGGGAGTGTTTCAGAGCATTTTTTAACATTCGGCATGTAAAAAGATGAAAAACTTGTGTTTCTGGCCTGAATGCACTATTTCGGGGTACCAAAGTTGCGAAGCATCCATTCTACTCCATTGGAACCAAAATGATGTTTGGGAGTATTTCAGAGCATTTCGCTAACCTTCAGCCCGTAAAAAGATGCAAACTTGTGTTTCGGTCCCGAATGCACTATTTCGAGGTACCAAAGTTGTGAAGCATCCATTCTACTCCGTTGGACCCAAAATGATGTTTGGGAGAGTTTCAGAGCATTTTGCTAACCTTCAGCACGTAAAAATATGAAAACTTGTGTTTCAGGCCTGAATGCACTATTTCGGGGTACCAAACTTGCCAAGCATCCATTCTAGTCCGTTGGAACCAAAATGATGTTTGGGATAGTTTTCAGAGCATTTCGCTAACCTTCAGCACGTAAAAAGACGCAAACTTGTGTTTCGGTCCCGAATGCACTATTTCGGGGTACCAAAGTTGCCAAGCATCCATTCTACTCCATTGGAACCAAAATGATGTTTGGGAGTGTTTTCAGAGCATTTCGCTAACCTTCGGCACGTAAAAAGATGCAAACTTGTGTTTCGGACCTAAATGTACTATTTCGGGGTACCAAACTTGCGAAGCATCCATTGTACTCCAATGGAACCAAAATGATGTTTGGGAGTATTTCAGATCATTTCGCTAACCTACGGCTCGTAAAAAGATGCAAACATGTGTTTCGGTCCTGAATGCACTATTTCGGGGTACCAAAGTTGTAAAGCATCCATTCTACTCCATTGGAACCAAAATGATGTTTCGGAGTGTTTCAGAGCATTTCGCTAACCATCGGCATGTAAAAAGATGCAAACTTGTATTTCGGGCCTGAATGTACTATTTCGAGGTACCAAACTTGCCAAGCATCTATTCTACTCCATTGGAACCAAAATGATGATTCGGAGTGTTTCAGAGCATTTTTTAACATTCGGCATGTAAAAAGATGAAAAACTTGTGTTTCTGGCCTGAATGCACTATTTCGGGGTACCAAAGTTGCGAAGCATCCATTCTACTCCATTGGAACCAAAATGATGTTTGGGAGTATCTCAGAGCATTTCGCTAACCTTCAGCCCGTAAAAGGATGCAAACTTGTGTTTCACTCCCGAATTTACTATTTCGAGGTACCAAAGTTGCGAAGCATCCATACTACTCCGTTGGACCCAAAATGATGTTTGGGAGAGTTTCAGAGCATTTTGCTAACCTTCAGCCCGTAAAAATATGAAAACTTGTGTTTCAGGCCTGAATGCACTATTTCGGGGTACCAAACTTGCCAAGCATCCATTCTACTCCATTGGAACCAAAATGATGTTTGGGAGTGTTTTCAGAGCATTTCGCTAACCTTCGGCACGTAAAAAGACGCAAACTTGTGTTTCGGTCCCGAATTTACTATTTCGAGGTACCAAAGTTGCGAAGCATCCATTCTACTCCATTGGAACCAAAATGATGTTTGGGAGTATCTCAGAGCATTTCGCTAACCTTCAGCCCGTAAAAAGATGCAAACTTGTGTTTCGGTCCCGAATTTACTATTTCGAGGTACCAAAGTTGCGAAGCATCCATTCTACTCCATTGGAACCAAAATGATGTTTGGGAGTATCTCAGAGCATTTCGCTAACCTTCGGCACGTAAAAAGATGCAAACTTGTGTTTCGGTCCTGAATGCACTATTTCGGGGTACCAAAGTTGTAAAGCATCCGTTCTACTCCATTGGAACCAAAATGATGTTTCGGAGTGTTTCAGAGCATTTCGCTAACCTTCGGCATGTAAAAAGATGCAAACTTGTGTTTCGGGCCTGAATGTACTATTTCGAGGTACCAAACTTGCCAACCATCCATTCTACTCCATTGGAACCAAAATGATGTTTGGGAGTGTTTCAGAGCATTTTTTAACATTCGACATGTAAAAAGATGAAAAACTTGTGTTCATGGCCTGAATGCACTATTTCGGGGTACCAAAGTTGCGAAGCATCCATTCTACTCCATTGGAACCAAAATGATGTTTGGGAGTATTTCAGAGCATTTCGCTAACCTTCAGCCCATAAAAAGAGGCAAACTTGTGTTTCGGTCCCGAATGCACTATTTCGAGGTACAAAAGTTGCGAAGCATCCATTCTACTCCGTTGGACCCAAAATGATCTTTGTGAGAGTTTCAGAGCATTTTGCTAACCTTCAGCACGTAAAAATATGAAAACTTGTGTTTCAGGCCTGAATGCACTATTTCGGGGTACCAAACTTGCCAAGCATCCATTCTACTCCGTTGGAACCAAAATGATGTTTGGGAGTGTTTTCAGAGCATTTCGCTAACCTTCGGCACGTAAAAAGACGCAAACTTGTGTTTCGGTCCCGAATGCACTATTTCGGGGTACCAAAGTTGCCAAGCATCCATTCTACTCCATTGGAACCAAAATGATGTTTGGGAGTGTTTTCAGAGCATTTCGCTAACCTTCGGCACGTAAAAAGATGCAAACTTGTGTTTCGGACCTAAATGCACTATTTCGGGGTACCAAACTTGCGAAGCATCCATTGTACTCCAATGGAACAAAAATGATGTTTGGGAGTATTTCAGATCATTTCGCTAACCTACGGCTCGTAAAAAGATGCAAACATGTGTTTCGGTCCTGAATGCACTATTTCGGGGTACCAAAGTTGTAAAGCATCCATTCTACTCCATTGGAACCAAAATGATGTTTCGGAGTGTTTGAGAGCATTTCGCTAACCTTCGGCATGTAAAAAGATGCAAACTTGTATTTCGGGCCTGAATGTTCTATTATCGAGGTACCAAACTTGCCAATCATCCATTCTACTCCATTGGAACCAAAATGATGATTGGGAGTGTTTCAGAGCATTTTTTAACATTCGGCATGTAAAAAGATGAAAAACTTGTGTTTCTGGCCTGAATGCACTATTTCGGGGTACCAAAGTTGCGAAGCATCCATTCTACTCCATTGGAACCAAAATGATGTTTGGGAGTATCTCAGAGCATTTCGCTAACCTTCAGCCCGTAAAAAGATGCAAACTTGTGTTTCACTCCCGAATTTACTATTTCGAGGTACCAAAGTTGCGAAGCATCCATTCTACTCCGTTGGACCCAAAATGATGTTTGGGAGAGTTTCAGAGCATTTTGCTAACCTTCAGCCCGTAAAAATATGAAAACTTGTGTTTCAGGCCTGAATGCACTATTTCGGGGTACCAAACTTGCCAAGCATCCATTCTACTCCATTGGAACCAAAATGATGTTTGGGAGTGTTTTCAGAGCATTTCGCTAACCTTCGGCACGTAAAAAGACGCAAACTTGTGTTTCGGTCCCGAATGCACTATTTCGGGGTACCAAAGTTGCCAAGCATCCATTCTACTCCAATGGAACCAAATGATGTTTGTGAGTATTTTAGATCATTTCGCTAACCTACGGCTCGTAAAAAGATGCAAACTTGTGTTTCGGACCTAAATGCACTATTTCGGGGTACCAAACTTGCGAAGCATCCATTGTACTCCAATGGAACCAAAATGATGTTTGGGAGTATTTCAGATCATTTCGCTAACCTATGGCTCGTAAAAAGATGCAAACTTGTGTTTCGGTCCTGAATGCACTATTTCGGGGTACCAAAGTTGTAAAGCATCTGTTCTACTCCATTGGAACCAAAATGATGTTTCGGAGTGTTTCAGAGCATTTCACTAACCTTCGGCATGTAAAAAGATGCAAAGTTGTGTTTCGGGCCTGAATGTACTATTTCGAGGTACCAAACTTGCCAAGCATCCATTCTACTCCATTGGAACCAAAATGATGTTTGGGAGTATCTCAGAGCATTTCGCTAACCTTCAGCCCGTAAAAAGATGCAAACTTGTGTTTCACTCCCGAATTTACTATTTCGAGGTACCAAAGTTGCGAAGCATCCATTCTACTCCGTTGGACCCAAAATGATGTTTGGGAGAGTTTCAGAGCATTTTGCTAACCTTCAGCCCGTAAAAATATGAAAACTTGTGTTTCAGGCCTGAATGCACTATTTCGGGGTACCAAACTTGCCAAGCATCCATTCTACTCCATTGGAACCAAAATGATGTTTGGGAGTGTTTTCAGAGCATTTCGCTAACCTTCGGCACGTAAAAAGACGCAAACTTGTGTTTCGGTCCCGAATTTACTATTTCGAGGTACCAAAGTTGCGAAGCATCCATTCTACTCCATTGGAACCAAAATGATGTTTGGGAGTATCTCAGAGCATTTCGCTAACCTTCAGCCCGTAAAAAGATGCAAACTTGTGTTTCGGTCCCGAATTTACTATTTCGAGGTACCAAAGTTGCGAAGCATCCATTCTACTCCATTGGAACCAAAATGATGTTTGGGAGTATCTCAGAGCATTTCGCTAACCTTCGGCACGTAAAAAGATGCAAACTTGTGTTTCGGTCCTGAATGCACTATTTCGGGGTACCAAAGTTGTAAAGCATCCGTTCTACTCCATTGGAACCAAAATGATGTTTCGGAGTGTTTCAGAGCATTTCGCTAACCTTCGGCATGTAAAAAGATGCAAACTTGTGTTTCGGGCCTGAATGTACTATTTCGAGGTACCAAACTTGCCAACCATCCATTCTACTCCATTGGAACCAAAATGATGTTTGGGAGTGTTTCAGAGCATTTTTTAACATTCGACATGTAAAAAGATGAAAAACTTGTGTTCATGGCCTGAATGCACTATTTCGGGGTACCAAAGTTGCGAAGCATCCATTCTACTCCATTGGAACCAAAATGATGTTTGGGAGTATTTCAGAGCATTTCGCTAACCTTCAGCCCATAAAAAGAGGCAAACTTGTGTTTCGGTCCCGAATGCACTATTTCGAGGTACAAAAGTTGCGAAGCATCCATTCTACTCCGTTGGACCCAAAATGATCTTTGTGAGAGTTTCAGAGCATTTTGCTAACCTTCAGCACGTAAAAATATGAAAACTTGTGTTTCAGGCCTGAATGCACTATTTCGGGGTACCAAACTTGCCAAGCATCCATTCTACTCCGTTGGAACCAAAATGATGTTTGGGAGTGTTTTCAGAGCATTTCGCTAACCTTCGGCACGTAAAAAGACGCAAACTTGTGTTTCGGTCCCGAATGCACTATTTCGGGGTACCAAAGTTGCCAAGCATCCATTCTACTCCATTGGAACCAAAATGATGTTTGGGAGTGTTTTCAGAGCATTTCGCTAACCTTCGGCACGTAAAAAGATGCAAACTTGTGTTTCGGACCTAAATGCACTATTTCGGGGTACCAAACTTGCGAAGCATCCATTGTACTCCAATGGAACAAAAATGATGTTTGGGAGTATTTCAGATCATTTCGCTAACCTACGGCTCGTAAAAAGATGCAAACATGTGTTTCGGTCCTGAATGCACTATTTCGGGGTACCAAAGTTGTAAAGCATCCATTCTACTCCATTGGAACCAAAATGATGTTTCGGAGTGTTTGAGAGCATTTCGCTAACCTTCGGCATGTAAAAAGATGCAAACTTGTATTTCGGGCCTGAATGTTCTATTATCGAGGTACCAAACTTGCCAATCATCCATTCTACTCCATTGGAACCAAAATGATGATTGGGAGTGTTTCAGAGCATTTTTTAACATTCGGCATGTAAAAAGATGAAAAACTTGTGTTTCTGGCCTGAATGCACTATTTCGGGGTACCAAAGTTGCGAAGCATCCATTCTACTCCATTGGAACCAAAATGATGTTTGGGAGTATCTCAGAGCATTTCGCTAACCTTCAGCCCGTAAAAAGATGCAAACTTGTGTTTCACTCCCGAATTTACTATTTCGAGGTACCAAAGTTGCGAAGCATCCATTCTACTCCGTTGGACCCAAAATGATGTTTGGGAGAGTTTCAGAGCATTTTGCTAACCTTCAGCCCGTAAAAATATGAAAACTTGTGTTTCAGGCCTGAATGCACTATTTCGGGGTACCAAACTTGCCAAGCATCCATTCTACTCCATTGGAACCAAAATGATGTTTGGGAGTGTTTTCAGAGCATTTCGCTAACCTTCGGCACGTAAAAAGACGCAAACTTGTGTTTCGGTCCCGAATGCACTATTTCGGGGTACCAAAGTTGCCAAGCATCCATTCTACTCCAATGGAACCAAATGATGTTTGTGAGTATTTCAGATCATTTCGCTAACCTACGGCTCGTAAAAAGATGCAAACTTGTGTTTCGGACCTAAATGCACTATTTCGGGGTACCAAACTTGCGAAGCATCCATTGTACTCCAATGGAACCAAAATGATGTTTGGGAGTATTTCAGATCATTTCGCTAACCTATGGCTCGTAAAAAGATGCAAACTTGTGTTTCGGTCCTGAATGCACTATTTCGGGGTACCAAAGTTGTAAAGCATCTGTTCTACTCCATTGGAACCAAAATGATGTTTCGGAGTGTTTCAGAGCATTTCACTAACCTTCGGCATGTAAAAAGATGCAAAGTTGTGTTTCGGGCCTGAATGTACTATTTCGAGGTACCAAACTTGCCAAGCATCCATTCTACTCCATTGGAACCAAAATGATGTTTGGGAGTGTTTCAGAGCATTTTTTAACATTCGGCATGTAAAAAGATGAAAAACTTGTGTTCCTGGCCTGAATGCACTATTTCGGGGTACCAAAGTTGCGAAGCATCCATTCTACTCCATTGGAACCAAAATGATGTTTGGGAGTATCTCAGAGCATTTCGCTAACCTTCAGCCCGTAAAAAGATGCAAACTTGTGTTTCGGTCCCGAATGCACTATTTCGAGGTACCGAAGTTGCGAAGCATCCATTCTACTCCGTTGGACCCAAACTGATGTTTGGGAGAGTTTCAGAGCATTTTGCTAACCTTCAGCACGTAAAAATATGAAAACTTATGTTTCAGGCCTGAATGCACTATTTCGGGGTACCAAACTTGCCAAGCATCCATTCTACTCCGTTGGAGCCAAAATGATGTTTGGGAGTGTTTTCAGAGCATTTCGCTAACCTTCGGCACGTAAAAAGACGCAAACTTGTGTTTCGGTCCCGAATGCACTATTTCGGGGTACCAAAGTTGCGAAGCATCCATTCTACTCCGTTGGACCCGAAATGATGTTTGGGAGAGTTTCAGAGCATTTTGCTAACCTTCAGCCCGTAAAAATATGAAAACTTGTGTTTCAGGCCTGAATGCACTATTTCGGGGTACCAAACTTGCCAAGCATCCATTCTACTCCGTTGGAACCAAAATGATGTTTGGGAGTGTTTTCAGAGCATTTCGCTAACCTTCGTCACGTAAAAAGACGCAAACTTGTGTTTCGGTCCCGAATGCACTATTTCGGGGTACCAAAGTTGCCAAGCATCCATTCTACTCCATTGGAACCAAAATGATGTTTGGGAGTGTTTTCAGAGCATTTCGCTAACCTTCGGCACGTAAAAAGATGCAACTTGTGTTTCGGACCTAAATGCACTATTTCGGGGTACCAAACTTGCGGAGCATCCATTGTACTCCGATGGAACCAAAATGATGTTTGGGAGTATTTCAGATCATTTCGCTAACCTACGGCTCGTAAAAAGATGCAAACTTGTGTTTCGGTCCTGAATGCACTATTTCGGGGTACCAAAGTTGTAAAGCATCCATTCTACTCCATTGGAACCAAAATGATGTTTCGGAGTGTTTCAAAGCATTTCGCTAACCTTCGGCATGTAAAAAGATGCAAACTTGTGTTTCGGGCCTGAATGTACTATTTCGAGGTACCAAACTTGCCAAGCATCCATTCTACTCCATTGGAACCAAAATGATGATTGGGAGTGTTTCAGAGCATTTTTTAACATTCGGCATGTAAGAAGATGAAAAACTTGTGTTTCTGGCCTGAATGCACTATTTCGGGGTACCAAAGTTGCGAAGCATCCATTCTACTCCATTGGAACCAAAATGATGTTTGGGAGTATCTTAGACCATTTCGCTAACCTTCAGCCCGTAAAAAGATGCAAACTTGTGTTTCGGTCCCGAATTTACTATTTCGAGGTACCAAAGTTGCGAAGCATTCATTCTACTCCGTTGGACCCAAAATGATGTTTGGGAGAGTTTCAGAGCATTTTGCTAACCTTCAGCACGTAAAAATATGAAAACTTGTGTTTCAGGCCTGAATGCACTATTTCGGGGTACCAAACTTGCCAAGCATCCATTCTACTCCGTTGGAACCAACAAGATGTTTGGGAGTGTTTTCAGAGCATTTCGCTAACCTCCGGCACGTAAAAAGACGCAAACTTGTGTTTCGGTCCCGAATGCACTATTTCGGGGTACCAAAGTTGCCAAGCAACCATTCTACTCCATTGGAACAAAAATGATGTTTGGGAGTGTTTTCAGAGCATTTCGCTAACCTTCGGCACGTAAAAAGATGCAAACTTGTGTTTCGGACCTAAATGCACTATTTCGGGGTACCAAACTTGCGAAGCATCCATTGTACTCCGATGGAACCAAAATGATGTTTGGGAGTATTTCAGATCATTTCGCTAACCTACGCCTCGTAAAAAGATGCAAACTTGTGTTTCGGTCCTGAATGCACTATTTCGGGGTACCAAGGTTGTAAAGCATCCATTCTACTCCATTGGAACCAAAATGATGTTTCGGAGTGTTTCAGAGCATTTCGCTAACCTTCGGCATGTAAAAAGATGCAAACTTGTGTCTCGGGCCTGAATGTACTATTTCGAGGTACCAATCTTGCCAAGCATCCATTCTACTCCAATGGAACCAAAATGATGATTGGGAGTGTTTCAGAGCATTTTTTAACATTCGGCATGTAAAAAGATGAAAAACTTGTGTTTCTGGCCTGAATGCACTATTTCGGGGTACCAAAGTTGCGAAGCATCCACTCTACTCCATTGGAACCAAAATGATGTTTGGGAGTATTTCGGAGCATTTCGCTAACCTTCAGCCCGTAAAAAGATGCAAACTTGTGTTTCGGTCCCGAATGCACTATTTCGAGGTAACAAAGTTGCGAAGCATCCATTCTACTCCGTTGGACCGAAAATGATGTTTGGGAGAGTTTCAGAGCATTTTGCTAACCTTCAGCACGTAAAAATATGAAAACTTGTGTTTCAGGCCTGAATGCACTATTTCGGGGTACCAAACTTGCCAAGCATCCATTCTACTCCGTTGGAACCAAAATGATGTTTGGGAGTGTTTTCAGTGCATTTCGCTAACCTCCGGCACGTAAAAAGACGCAAACTTGTGTTTCGGTCCCGAATGCACTATTTCGGGGTACCAAAGTTGCCAAGCATCCATGCTACTCCATTGGAACCAAAATGATGTTTGGGAGTGTTTTCAGAGCATTTCGCTAACCTTCGGCACGTAAAAAGATGCAAACTTGTGTTTCGGACCTAAATGCACTATTTTGGGGTACCAAACTTGCGAAGTATCCATTGTACTCCGATGGAACCAAAATGAAGTTTGGGAGTATTTCAGATCATTTCGCTAACCTACGGCTCGTAAAAAGATGCAAACTTGTGTTTCGGTCCTGAATGCACTATTTCGGGGTACCAAGGTTGTAAAGCATCCATTCTACTCCATTGGAACCAAAATGATGTTTCGGAGTGTTTCAGAGCATTTCGCTAACCTTCGGCATGTAAAAAGATGCAAACTTGTGTCTCGGGCCTGAATGTACTATTTCGAGGTACCAAACTTGCCAAGCATCCATTCTACTCCATTGGAACCAAAATGATGATTGGGAGTGTTTCAGAGCATTTTCTAACATTCGGCATGTAAAAAGATGAAAAACTTGTGTTTCTGGCCTGAATGCACTATTTCGGGGTACCAAAGTTGCGAAGCATCCACTCTACTCCATTGGAACCAAAATGATGTTTGGGAGTATTTCGGAGCATTTCGCTAACCTTCAGCCCGTAAAAAGATGCAAACTTGTGTTTCGGTCCCGAATGCACTATTTCGAGGTACCAAAGTTGCGAAGCATCCATTCTACTCCGTTGGACCCAAAATGATGTTTGGGAGAGTTTCAGAGCATTTTGCTAACCTTCAGCACGTAAAAATATGAAAACTTGTGTTTCAGGCCTGAATGCACTATTTCGGGGTACCAAACTTGCCAAGCATCCATTCTACTCCGTTGGAACCAACAAGATGTTTGGGAGTGTTTTCAGAGCATTTCGCTAACCTCCGGCACGTAAAAAGACGCAAACTTGTGTTTCGGTCCCGAATGCACTATTTCGGGGTACCAAAGTTGCCAAGCATCCATTCTACTCCATTGGAACCAAAATGATGTTTGGGAGTGTTTTCAGAGCATTTCGCTAACCTTCGGCACGTAAAAAGATGCAAACTTGTGTTTCGGACCTAAATGCACTATTTCGGGGTACCAAACTTGCGAAGCATCCATTGTACTCCGATGGAACCAAAATGATGTTTGGGAGTATTTCAGATCATTTCGCTAACCTACGGCTCGTAAAAAGATGCAAACTTGTGTTTCGGTCCTGAATGCACTATTTCGGGGTCCCAAAGTTGTAAAGCATCCATTCTACTCCATTGGAACCAAAATGATGTTTCGGAGTGTTTCAGAGCATTTCGCTAACCTTCGGCATGTAAAAAGATGCAAACTTGTGTCTCGGGCCTGAATGTACTATTTCGAGGTACCAAACTTGCCAAGCATCCATTCTACTCCATTGGAACCAAAATGATGATTGGGAGTGTTTCAGAGCATTTTTTAACATTCGGCATGTAAAAAGATGAAAAACTTGTGTTTCTGGCCTGAATGCACTATTTCGGGGTACCAAAGTTGCGAAGCATCCACTCTACTCCATTGGAACCAAAATGATGTTTGGGAGTATTTCAGAGCATTTCGCTAACCTTCAGCCCGTAAAAAGATGCAAACTTGTGTTTCGGTCCCGAATGCACTATTTCGAGGTACCAAAGTTGCGAAGCATCCATTCTACTCCGTTGGACCCAGAATGATGTTTGGGAGAGTTTCAGAGCATTTTGCTAACCTTCAGCACGTAAAAATATGAAAACTTGTGTTTCAGGCCTGAATGCACTATTTCGGGGTACCAAACTTGCCAAGCATCCATTCTACTCCGTTGGAACCAAAATGATGTTTGGGAGTGTTTTCAGAGCATTTCGCTAACCTACGGCACGTAAAAAGACGCAAACTTATGTTTCGGTCCCGAATGCACTATTTCGGGGTACCAAAGTTGCCAAGCATCCATTCTACTCCATTGGAACCAAAATGATGTTTGGGAGTGTTTTCAGAGCATTTCGCTAACCTTCGGCACGTAAAAAGATGCAAACTTGTGTTTCGGACCTAAATGCACTATTTCGGGGTACCAAACTTGCGAAGCTTCCATTGTACTCCGATGGAACCAAAATGATGTTTGGGAGTATTTCAGATCATTTCGCTAACCTACAGCTCGTAAAAAGATGCAAACTTGTGTTTCGGTCCTGAATGCACTATTTCGGGGTACCAAAGTTGTAAAGCAGCCATTCTACTCCATTGGTACCAAAATGATGTTTCGGAGTGTTTCAGAGCATTTCGCTAACCTTCGGCATGTAAAAAGATGCAAGCTTGTGTTTCGGGCCTGAATGTACTATTTCGAGGTACCAAACTTGCCAAGCATCCATTCTACTCCATTGGAACCAAAGTGATGATTGGGAGTGTTTTGGAGCATTTTTTAACATTCGGCATGTAAAAAGATGAAAAACTTGTGTTTCTGGCCTGAATGCACTATTTCGGGGTACCAAAGTTGCGAAGCATCCACTCCACTCCATTGGAACCAAAATGATGTTTGGGAGTATTTCAGAGCATTTCGCTAACCTTCAGCCCGTAAAAAGATGAAAACATGTGTTTCGGTCCCGAATGCACTATTTCGAGGTACCAAAGTTGCGAAGCATCCATTCTACTTCGTTGGACCCAAAATGATGTTTGGGAGAGTTTCAGAGCATTTTGCTAACCTTCAGCACGTAAACATATGAAAACTTGTGTTTCAGGCCTGAATGCACTATTTCGGGGTACCAAACTTGCCAAGCATCCATTCTACTCCGTTGGAACCAAAATGATGTTTGGGAGTGTTTTCAGAGCATTTCGCTAACCTTCGGCACGTAAAAAGACGCAAACTTGTGTTTTGGTCCCGAATGCACTATTTCGGGGTACCAAAGTTGCCAAGCATCCATTCTACTCCATTGGAACCAAAATGATGTTTGGGAGTGTTTTCAGAGCATTTCGCTAACCTTCGGCACGTAAAAAGATGCAAACTTGTGTTTCGGACCTAAATGCACTATTACGGGGTACCAAACTTGCGAAGCATCCACTGTACTCCGATGGAACCAAAATGATGTTTGGGAGTATTTCAGATCATTTCGCTAACCTACGGCTCGTAAAAAGATGCAAACTTGTGTTTCGGTCCTGAATGCACTATTTCGGGGTACCAAAGTTGTAAAGCATCTATTCTACTCCATTGGAACCAAAATGATGTTTCGGAGTGTTTCAGAGCATTTCGCTAACCTTCGGCATGTAAAAAGATGCAAACTTGTGTTTCGGGCCTGAATGTACTATTTCGAGGTACCAAACTTGCCAAGCATTCATTCTACTCCATTGGAACCAAAATGATGATTGGGAGTGTTTCAGAGCATTTTTTAACATTCGGCATGTAAAAAGATGAAAAACTTGTGTTTCTGACCTGAATGCACTATTTCGGGGTACCAAAGTTGCGAATCATCCACTCTACTCCATTGGAACCAAAATGATGTTTGGGAGTATTTCGGAGCATTTCGCTAACCTTCAGCCCGTAAAAAGACGCAAACTTGTGTTTCGGTCCCGAATGCACTATTTCGAGGTACCAAACTTGCGAAGCATCCATTCTACTCCGTTGGACCCAAAATGATGTTTGGGAGAGTTTCAGAGCATTTTGCTAACCCTCAGCACGTAAAAATATGAAAACTTGTGTTTCAGGCCTGAATGCACTATTTCGGGGTACCAAACTTGCCAAGCATCCATTCTACTCCGTTGGAACCAAAAAGATGTTTGGGAGTGTTTTCAGAGCATTTCGCTAACCTTCGGCACGTAAAAAGACGCAAACTTGTGTTTCGGTCCCGAATGCACTATTTCGGGGTACCAAAGTTGCCAAGCATCCATTCTACTCCATTGGAACCAAAATGATGTTTGGGAGTGTTTTCAGAGCATTTCGCTAACCTTCGGCACGTAAAAAGATGCAAACTTGTGTTTCGGACCTAAATGCACTATTTCGGGGTACCAAACTTGCGAAGCATCCATTGTACTCCGATGGAACCAAAATGATGTTTGGGAGTATTTCAGATCATTTCGCTAACCTACGGCTCGTAAAAAGATGCAAACTTGTGTTTCGGTCCTGAATGCACTATTTCGGGGTACCAAAGTTGTAAAGCATCCATTCTACTCCATTGGAACCAAAATGTTGTTTCGGAGTGTTTCAGAGCATTTCGCTAACCTTCGGCATGTAAAAAGATGCAAACTTGTGTTTCGGGCCTGAATGTACTATTTCGAGGTACCAAACTTGCCAAGCATCCATTCTACTCCATTGGAACCAAAGTGATGATTGGGAGTGTTTCAGAGCATTTTTTAACATTCGGCATGTAAAAAGATGAAAAACTTGTGTTTCTGACCTGAATGCACTATTTCGGGGTACCAAAGTTGCGAAGCATCCACTCTACTCCATTGGAACCAAAGTGATGTTTGGGAGTATTTCGGAGCATTTCGCTAACCTTCAGCCCGTAAAAAGATGCAAACTTGTGTTTCGGTCCCGAATGCACTATTTCGAGGTACCAAACTTGCGAAGCATCCATTATACTCCGTTGGACCCAAAATGATGTTTGGGAGAGTTTCAGAGCATTTTGCTAACCTTCAGCACGTAAAAATATGAAAACTTGTGTTTTAGGCCTGAATGCACTATTTCGGGGTACCAAACATGCCAAGCATCCATTCTACTCCGTTGGAACCAAAATGATGTTTGGGAGTGTTTTCAGAGCATTTCGCTAACCTCCGGCACGTAAAAAGACGCAAACTTGTGTTTCGGTCCCGAATGCACTATTTCGGGGTACCAAAGTTGCCAAGCATCCATTCTACTCCATTGGAACCAAAATGATGTTTGGGAGTGTTTTCAAAGCATTTCGCTAACCTTCGGCACGTAAAAAGATGCAAACTTGTGTTTCGGACCTAAATGCACTATTTCGGGGTACCAAACTTGCGAAGCATCCATTGTACTCCGATGGAACCAAAATGATGTTTGGGAGTATTTCAGATCATTTCGCTAACCTACGGCTCGTAAAAAGATGCAAACTTGTGTTTCGGTCCTGAATGCACTATTTCGGGGTACCAAAGTTGTAAAGCATCCATTCTACTCCATTGGAACCAAAATGATGTTTCGGAGTGTTTCAGAGCATTTCGCTAACCTTCGGCATGTAAAAAGATGCAAACTTGTGTTTCGGGCCTGAATGTACTATTTCGAGGTACCAAACTTGCCAAGCATCCATTCTACTCCATTGGAACCAAAATGATGATTGGGAGTGTTTCAGAGCATTTTTTAACATTCGGCATGTAAAAAGATGAAAAACTTGTGTTTCTGGCCTGAATGCACTATTTCGGGGTACCAAAGTTGCGAAGCATCCACTCTACTCCATTGGAACCAAAATGATGTTTGGGAGTATTTCGGAGCATTTCGCTAACCTTCAGCCCGTAAAAAGATGCAAACTTGTGTTTCGGTCCCGAATGCACTATTTCGAGGTACTAAAGTTGCGAAGCATCCATTCTACTCCGTTGGACCCAAAATGATGTTTGGGAGAGTTTCAGAGCATTTTGCTAACCTTTAGCACGTAAAAATATGAAAACTTGTGTTTCAGGCCTGAATGCACTATTTCGGGGTACCAAACTTGCCAAGCATCCATTCTACTCCGTTGGAACCAAAATGATGTTTGGGAGTGTTTTCAGAGCATTTCGCTAACCTCCGGCACGTAAAAAGACGCAAACTTGTGTTTCGGTCCCGAATGCACTATTTCGGGGTACCAAAGTTGCCAAGCATCCATTCTACTCCATTGGAACCAAAATGATGTTTGGGAGTGTTTTCAGAGCATTTCGCTAACCTTCGGCACGTAAAAAGATGCAAACTTGTGTTTCGGACCTAAATGCACTATTTCGGGGTACCAAACTTGCGAAGCATCCATTGTACTCCGATGGAACCAAAATGATGTTTGGGAGTATTTCAGATCATTTCGCTAACCTACGGCTCGTAAAAAGATGCAAACTTGTGTTTCGGTCCTGAATGTACTATTTCGGGGTACCAAAGTTGCCAAGCATCCATTCTACTCCAATGGAACCAAAATGATGTCTGGGAGTGTTTTCAGAGCATTTCGCTAACCTTCGGCACGTAAAAAGATGCAAACTTGTGTTTCGGACCTAAATGCACTATTTCGGGGTACCAAACATGCGAAGCATCCATTGTACTCCGATGGAACCAAAATGATGTTTGGGAGTATTTCAGATCATTTCGCTAACCTACGGCTCGTAAAAAGATGCAAACTTGTGTTTCGGTCCTGAATGTACTATTTCGGGGTACCAAATTTGTAAAGCATCCATTCTACTCCATTGGAACCAAAATGATGTTTCGGAGTGTTTCAGAGCATTTCACTAACCTTCGGCACGTAAAAAGATGCAAGCTTGTGTTTCGGGCCTGAATGTACTATTTCGAGGTACCAAACTTGCCAAGCATCCATTCTACTCCATTGGAACCAAAGTGATGATTGGGAGTGTTTCAGAGCATTTTTTAACATTCGGCATGTAAAAAGATGAAAAACTTGTGTTTCTGACCTGAATGCACTATTTCGGGGTACCAAAGTTGCGAGCATCCACTCTACTCCATTGGAACCAAAATGATGTTTGGGAGTATTTCGGAGCATTTCGCTAACCTTCAGCCCGTAAAAAGATGCAAACTTGTGTTTCGGTCCCGAATGCACTATTTCGAGGTACTAAAGTTGCGAAGCATCCATTCTACTCCGTTGGACCCAAAATGATGTTTGGGAGAGTTTCAGATTATTTTGCTAACCTTCAGCACGTAAAAATATGAAAACTTGTGTTTCAGGCCTGAATGCACTATTTCGGGGTACCAAACTTGCCAAGCATCCATTCTACTCCGTTGGAACCAAAATGATGTTTGGGAGTGTTTTCAGAGCATTTCGCTAACCTCCGGCACGTAAAAAGACGCAAACTTGTGTTTCGGTCCTGAATGCACTATTTCGGGGTAGCAAAGCTGCCAAGCATCCATTCTACTCTATTGGAACCAAAATGATGTTTGGGAGTGTTTTCAGAGCATTTCGCTAACCTTCGGCACGTAAAAAGATGCAAACTTGTGTTTCGGACCTAAATGCACTATTTCGGGGTACCAAACTTGCGAAGCATCCATTGTACTCCGATGAAACCAAAATGATGTTTGGGAGTATTTCAGATCATTACGCTAACCTACGGCTCGTAAAAAGATGCAAACTTGTGTTTCGGTCCTAAATGCACTATTTCGGGGTACCAAAGTTGTAAAGCATCCATTCTACTCCATTGGAACCAAAATGATGTTTCGGAGTGTTTCAGAGCATTTCGCTAACCTTCGGCATGTAAAAAGATGCAAACTTGTGTTTCGGACCTGAATGTACTATTTCGAGGTACCAAACTTGCCAAGCATCCATTATACTCCATTGGAACTAAAATGATGATTGGGAGTGTTTCAGAGCATTTTTTAACATTCGGCATGTAAAAAGATGAAAAACTTGTGTTTCTGGCCTGAATGCACTATTTCGGGGTACCAAAGTTGCGTAGCATCCACTCTACTCCATTGGAACCAAAATGATGTTTGGCAGTATTTCAGAGCATTTCGCTAACCTTCAGCCCGTAAAAAGATGAAAACTTGTGTTTCGGTCCCGAATGCACTATTTCGAGGTACCAAAGTTGCGAAGCATCCATTCCACTCCGTTGGACCCAAAATGATGTTTGGGAGAGTTTCAGAGCATTTTGCTAACCTTCAGCACGTAAAAATATGAAAACTTGTGTTTCAGGCCTGAATGCACTATTTCGGGGTACCAAACTTGCCAAGCATCCATTCTACTCCGTTGGAACCAAAATGATGTTTGGGAGTGTTTTTAGAGCATTTCGCTAACCTTCGTCACGTAAAAAGACGCAAACTTGTGTTTTGGTCCCGAATGCACTATTTTGGGGTACCAAAGTTGCCAAGCATCCATTCTACTCCATTGGAACCAAAATGATGTTTGGGAGTGTTTTCAGAGCATTTCGCTAACCTTCGGCACGTAAAAAGATGCAAACTTGTGTTTCGGACCTAAATGCACTATTTCGGGGTACCAAACTTGCGAAGCATCCATTGTACTCCGATGAAACCAAAATGATGTTTGGGAGTATTTCAGATCATTTCGCTAACCTACGGCTCGTAAAAAGATGCAAACTTGTGTTTCGGTCCTGAATGCACTATTTCGGGGTACCAAAGTTGTAAAGCATCCATTCTACTCCATTGGAACCAAAATGATGTTTCGGAGTGTTTCAGAGCATTTCGCTAACCTTCGGCATGTAAAAAGATGCAAACTTGTGTTTCGGGCCTGAATGTACTATTTTGAGGTACCAAACTTGCCAAGCATCCATTCTACTCCATTGGAACCAAAATGATGATTGGGAGTGTTTCAGAGCATTTTTTAACATTCGGCATGTAAAAAGATGAAAAACTTGTGTTTCTGGCCTGAATGCACTATTTCGGGGTACCAAAGTTGCGTAGCATCCACTCTACTCCATTGGAACCAAAATGATGTTTGGCAGTATTTCAGAGCATTTCGCTAACCTTCAGCCCGTAAAAAGATGAAAACTTGTGTTTCGGTCCCGAATGCACTATTTCGAGGTACCAAAGTTGCGAAGCATCCATTCTACTCCGTTGGACCCAAAATGATGTTTGGGAGAGTTTCAGAGCATTTTGCTAACCTTCAGCACGTAAAAATATGAAAACTTGTGTTTCAGGCCTGAATGCACTATTTCGGGGTACCAAACTTGCCAAGCATCCATTCTACTCCGTTGGAACCAAAATGATGTTTGGGAGTGTTTTCAGAGCATTTCGCTAACCTTCGGCACGTAAAAAGACGCAAACTTGTGTTTTGGTCCCGAATGCACTATTTTGGGGTACCAAAGTTGCCAAGCATCCATTCTACTCCATTGGAACCAAAATGATGTTTGGGAGTGTTCTCAGAGCATTTCGCTAACCTTCGGCACGTAAAAAGATGCAAACTTGTGTTTCGGACCTAAATGCACTATTTCGGGGTACCAAACTTGCGAAGAATCCATTGTACTCCGATGGAACCAAAATGATGTTTGGGAGTATTTCAGATCATTTCGCTTACCTACGGCTCGTAAAAAGATGCAAACTTGTGTTTCGGTCCTGAATGCACTATTTCGGGGTACCAAAGTTGTAAAGCATCCATTCTACTCCATTGGAACCAAAATGATGTTTCGGAGTGTTTTAGAGCATTTCGCTAACCTTCGGCATGTAAAAAGATGCAAGCTTGTGTTTCGGGCCTGAATGTACTATTTCGAGGTACCAAACTTGCCAAGCATCCATTCTACTCCATTGGAACCAAAATGATGATTGGGAGTGTTTCAGAGCATTTTTTAACATTCGGCATGTAAAAAGATGAAAAACTTGTGTTTCTGGCCTGAATGCACTATTTCGGGGTACCAAAGTTGCGTAGCATCCACTCTACTCCATTGGAACCAAAATGATGTTTGGCAGTATTTCAGAGCATTTCGCTAACCTTCAGCCCGTAAAAAGATGAAAACTTGTGTTTCGGTCCCGAATGCACTATTTCGAGGTACCAAAGTTGCGAAGCATCCATTCTACTCCGTTGGACCCAAAATGATGTTTGGGAGAGTTTCAGAGCATTTTGCTAACCTTCAGCACGTAAAAATATGAAAACTTGTGTTTCAGGCCTGAATGCACTATTTCGGGGTACCAAACTTGCCAAGCATCCATTCTACTCTGTTGGAACCAAAATGATGTTTGGGAGTGTTTTCAGAGCATTTCGCTAACCTTCGGCACGTAAAAAGACGCAAACTTGTGTTTTGGTCCCGAATGCACTATTTTGGGGTACCAAAGTTGCCAAGCATCCATTCTACTCCATTGGAACCAAAATGATGTTTGGGAGTGTTCTCAGAGCATTTCGCTAAACTTCGGCACGTAAAAATATGCAAACATGTGTTTCGGACCTAAATGCACTATTTCGGGGTACCAAACTTGCGAAGCATCCATTGTACTCCGATGGAACCAAAATGATGTTTGGCAGTATTTCAGATCATTTCGCTAACCTACGGCTCGTAAAAAGATGCAAACTTGTGTTTCGGTCCTGAATGCACTATTTCGGGGTACCAAAGTTGTAAAGCATCCATTCTACTCCATTGGAACCAAAATGATGTTTCGGAGTGTTTTAGAGCATTTCGCTAACCTTCGGCATGTAAAAAGATGCAAGCTTGTGTTTCGGGCCTGAATGTACTATTTCTAGGTACCAAACTTGCCAAGCATCCATTCTACTCCATTGGAACCAAAGTGATGATTGGGAGTGGGTCAGAGCATTTTTTAACATTCGGCATGTAAAAAGATGAAAAACTTGTGTTTCTGACCTGAATGCACTATTTCGGGGTACCAAAGTTGCGAAGCATCCACTCTACTCCATTGGAACCAAAATGATGTTTGGGAGTTTTTCGGAGCATTTCGCTAACCTTCAGCCCGTAAAAAGATGCAAACTTCTGTTTCGGTCCCGAATGCACTATTTTGAGGTACCAAAGTTGCGAAGCATCCATTCTACTCCGTTGGACCCAAAATGATGTTTGGGAGAGTTTCAGAGCATTTTGCTAACCTACAGCACGTAAAAATATGAAAACTTGTGTTTCAGGCCTGAATGCACTATTTCGGGGTACCAAACTTGCCAAGCATCCATTCTACTCCGTTGGAACCAAAATGATGTTTGGGAGTGTTTTCAGAGCATTTCGCTAACCTTGGGCACGTAAAAAGACGCAAACTTGTGTTTTGGTCCCGAATGCACTATTTTGGTGTACCAAAGTTGCCAAGCATCCATTCTACTCCATTGGAACCAAAATGATGTTTGGAAGTGTTTTCAGAGCATTTCGCTAACCTTCGGCACGTAAAAAGATGCAAACTTGTGTTTCGGACCTAAATGCACTATTTCGGGGTACCAAACTTGCGAAGCATCCATTGTACTCCGATGGAACCAAAATGATGTTTGGGAGTATTTCAGATCATTTCGCTAACCTACGGCTCGTAAAAAGATGCAAACTTGTGTTTCGGTCCTGAATGCACTATTTCGGGGTACCAAAGTTGTAAAGCATCCATTCTACTCCATTGGAACCAAAATGATGTTTCGGAGTGTTTCAGAGCATTTCGCTAACCTTCGGCATGTAAAAAGATGCAAGCTTGTGTTTCGGGCCTGAATGTACTATTTCGAGGTACCAAACTTGCCAAGCATCCATTCTACTCCATTGGAACCAAAGTGATGATTGGGAGTGTTTCAGAGCATTTTTTAACATTCGGCATGTAAAAAGATGAAAAACTTGTGTTTCTGACCTGAATGCACTATTTCGGGGTACCAAAGTTGCGAAGCATCCACTCTACTCCATTGGAACCAAAATGATGTTTGGGAGTATTTCGGAGCATTTCGCTAACCTTCAGCCCGTAAAAAGATGCAAACTTGTGTTTCGGTCCCGAATGCACTATTTCGAGGTACCAAAGTTGCGAAGCATCCATTCTACTCCGTTGGACCCAAAATGATGTTTGGGAGAGTTTCAGAGCATTTTGCTAACCTTCAGCACGTAAAAATATGAAAACTTGTGTTTCAGGCCTGAATGCACTATTTCGGGGTACCAAACTTGCCAAGCATCCATTCTACTCCGTTGGAACCAAAATGATGTTTGGGAGTGTTTTCAGAGCATTTCGCTAACCTCCGGCACGTAAAAAGACGCAAACTTGTGTTTCGGTCCCGAATGCACTATTTCGGGGTACCAAAGTTGCCAAGCATCCATTCTACTCCATTGAACCAAAATGATGTTTGGAAGTGTTTTCAGAGCATTTCGCTAACCTTCGGCACGTAAAAAGATGCAAACTTGTGTTTCGGACCTAAATGCACTATTTCGGGGTACCAAACTTGCGAAGCATCCATTGTACTCCGATGGAACCAAAATGATGTTTGGGAGTGTTTTCAGAGCATTTCGCTAACCTTCGGCACGTAAAAAGACGCAAACTTGTGTTTTGGTCCCGAATGCACTATTTTGGGGTACCAAAGTTGCCAAGCATCCATTCTACTCCATTGGAACCAAAATGATGTTTGGGAGTGTTCTCAGAGCATTTCGCTAACCTTCGGCACGTAAAAAGATGCAAACTTGTGTTTCGGACCTAAATGCACTATTTCGGGGTACCAAACTTGCGAAGAATCCATTGTACTCCGATGGAACCAAAATGATGTTTGGGAGTATTTCAGATCATTTCGCTTACCTACGGCTCGTAAAAAGATGCAAACTTGTGTTTCGGTCCTGAATGCACTATTTCGGGGTACCAAAGTTGTAAAGCATCCATTCTACTCCATTGGAACCAAAATGATGTTTCGGAGTGTTTTAGAGCATTTCGCTAACCTTCGGCATGTAAAAAGATGCAAGCTTGTGTTTCGGGCCTGAATGTACTATTTCGAGGTACCAAACTTGCCAAGCATCCATTCTACTCCATTGGAACCAAAATGATGATTGGGAGTGTTTCAGAGCATTTTTTAACATTCGGCATGTAAAAAGATGAAAAACTTGTGTTTCTGGCCTGAATGCACTATTTCGGGGTACCAAAGTTGCGTAGCATCCACTCTACTCCATTGGAACCAAAATGATGTTTGGCAGTATTTCAGAGCATTTCGCTAACCTTCAGCCCGTAAAAAGATGAAAACTTGTGTTTCGGTCCCGAATGCACTATTTCGAGGTACCAAAGTTGCGAAGCATCCATTCTACTCCGTTGGACCCAAAATGATGTTTGGGAGAGTTTCAGAGCATTTTGCTAACCTTCAGCACGTAAAAATATGAAAACTTGTGTTTCAGGCCTGAATGCACTATTTCGGGGTACCAAACTTGCCAAGCATCCATTCTACTCTGTTGGAACCAAAATGATGTTTGGGAGTGTTTTCAGAGCATTTCGCTAACCTTCGGCACGTAAAAAGACGCAAACTTGTGTTTTGGTCCCGAATGCACTATTTTGGGGTACCAAAGTTGCCAAGCATCCATTCTACTCCATTGGAACCAAAATGATGTTTGGGAGTGTTCTCAGAGCATTTCGCTAAACTTCGGCACGTAAAAATATGCAAACATGTGTTTCGGACCTAAATGCACTATTTCGGGGTACCAAACTTGCGAAGCATCCATTGTGCTCCGATGGAACCAAAATGATGTTTGGCAGTATTTCAGATCATTTCGCTAACCTACGGCTCGTAAAAAGATGCAAACTTGTGTTTCGGTCCTGAATGCACTATTTCGGGGTACCAAAGTTGTAAAGCATCCATTCTACTCCATTGGAACCAAAATGATGTTTCGGAGTGTTTTAGAGCATTTCGCTAACCTTCGGCATGTAAAAAGATGCAAGCTTGTGTTTCGGGCCTGAATGTACTATTTCTAGGTACCAAACTTGCCAAGCATCCATTCTACTCCATTGGAACCAAAGTGATGATTGGGAGTGGGTCAGAGCATTTTTTAACATTCGGCATGTAAAAAGATGAAAAACTTGTGTTTCTGACCTGAATGCACTATTTCGGGGTACCAAAGTTGCGAAGCATCCACTCTACTCCATTGGAACCAAAATGATGTTTGGGAGTTTTTCGGAGCATTTCGCTAACCTTCAGCCCGTAAAAAGATGCAAACTTGTGTTTCGGTCCCGAATGCACTATTTTGAGGTACCAAAGTTGCGAAGCATCCATTCTACTCCGTTGGACCCAAAATGATGTTTGGGAGAGTTTCAGAGCATTTTGCTAACCTACAGCACGTAAAAATATGAAAACATGTGTTTCAGGCCTGAATGCACTATTTCGGGGTACCAAACTTGCCAAGCATCCATTCTACTCCGTTGGAACCAAAATGATGTTTGGGAGTGTTTTCAGAGCATTTCGCTAACCTTGGGCACGTAAAAAGACGCAAACTTGTGTTTTGGTCCCGAATGCACTATTTTGGTGTACCAAAGTTGCCAAGCATCCATTCTACTCCATTGGAACCAAAATGATGTTTGGAATTGTTTTCAGAGCATTTCGCTAACCTTCGGCACGTAAAAAGATGCAAACTTGTGTTTCGGACCTAAATGCACTATTTCAGGGTACCAAACTTGCGAAGCATCCATTGTACTCCGATGGAACCAAAATGATGTTTGGGAGTATTTCAGATCATTTCGCTAACCTACGGCTCGTAAAAAGATGCAAACTTGTGTTTCGGTCCTGAATGCACTATTTCGGGGTACCAAAGTTGTAAAGCATCCATTCTACTCCATTGGAACCAAAATGATGTTTCGGAGTGTTTCAGAGCATTTCGCTAACCTTCGGCATGTAAAAAGATGCAAGCTTGTGTTTCAGGCCTGAATGTACTATTTCGAGGTACCAAACTTGCCAAGCATCCATTCTACTCCATTGGAACCAAAGTGATGATTGGGAGTGTTTCAGAGCATTTTTTAACATTCGGCATGTAAAAAGATGAAAAACTTGTGTTTCTGACCTGAATGCACTATTTCGGGGTACCAAAGTTGCGAAGCATCCACTCTACTCCATTGGAACCAAAATGATGTTTGGGAGTATTTCGGAGCATTTCGCTAACCTTCAGCCCGTAAAAAGATGCAAACTTGTGTTTCGGTCCCGAATGCACTATTTCGAGGTACCAAAGTTGCGAAGCATCCATTCTACTCCGTTGGACCCAAAATGATGTTTGGGAGAGTTTCAGAGCATTTTGCTAACCTTCAGCACGTAAAAATATGAAAACTTGTGTTTCAGGCCTGAATGCACTATTTCGGGGTACCAAACTTGCCAAGCATCCATTCTACTCCGTTGGAACCAAAATGATGTTTGGGAGTGTTTTCAGAGCATTTCGCTAACCTCCGGCACGTAAAAAGACGCAAACTTGTGTTTCGGTCCCGAATGCACTATTTCGGGGTACCAAAGTTGCCAAGCATCCATTCTACTCCATTGGAACCAAAATGATGTTTGGGAGTGTTTTCAGAGCATTTCGCTAACCTTCGGCACGTAAAAAGATGCAAACTTGTGTTTCGGACCTAAATGCACTATTTCGGGGTACCAAACTTGCGAAGCATCCATTGTACTCCGATGGAACCAAAATGATGTTTGGGAGTATTTCAGATCATTTCGCTAACCTACGTCTCGTAAAAAGATGCAAACTTGTGTTTCGGTCCTGAATGCACTATTTCGGGGTACCAAAGTTGTAAAGCATCCATTCTACTCCATTGGAACCAAAATGATGTTTCGGAGTGTTTTAGAGCATTTCGCTAACCTTCGGCATGTAAAAAGATGCAAGCCTGTGTTTCGGGCCTGAATGTACTATTTCGAGGTACCAAACTTGCCAAGCATCCATTCTACTCCATTGGAACCAAAGTGATGATTGGGAGTGTTTCAGAGCATTTTTTAACATTCGGCATGTAAAAAGATGAAAAACTTGTGTTTCTGACCTGAATGCACTATTTCGGGGTACCAAAGTTGCGAAGCATCCACTCTACTCCATTGGAACCAAAATGATGTTTGGGAGTATTTCGGAGCATTTCGCTAACCTTCAGCCCGTAAAAAGATGCAAACTTGTGTTTCGGTCCCGAATGCACTATTTCGAGGTACCAAAGTTGCGAAGCATCCATTCTACTCCGTTGGACCCAAAATGATGTTTGGGAGAGTTTCAGAGCATTTTGCTAACCTTCAGCACGTAAAAATATGAAAACTTGTGTTTCAGGCCTGAATGCACTATTTCGGGGTACCAAACTTGCCAAGCATCCATTCTACTCCGTTGGAACCAAAATGATGTTTGGGAGTGTTTTCAGAGTATTTCGCTAACCTCCGGCACGTAAAAAGACGCAAACTTGTGTTTCGGTCCCGAATGCACTATTTCGGGGTACCAAAGTTGCCAAGCATCCATTCTACTCCATTGGAACAAAAATGATGTTTGGGAGTGTTTTCAGAGCATTTCGCTAACCTTCGGCACGTAAAAAGATGCAAACTTGTGTTTCGGACCTAAATGCACTATTTCGGGGTACCAAACTTGCGAAGCATCCATTGTACTCCGATGGAACCAAAATGATGTTTGGGAGTATTTCAGATCATTTCGCTAACCTACGTCTCGTAAAAAGATGCAAACTTGTGTTTCGGTCCTGAATGCACTATTTCGGGGTACCAAAGTTGTAAAGCATCCATTCTACTCCATTGGAACCAAAATGATGTTTCGGAGTGTTTTAGAGCATTTCGCTAACCTTCGGCATGTAAAAAGATGCAAGCTTGTGTTTCGGCCCTGAATGTACTATTTCGAGGTACCAAACTTGCCAAGCATCCATTCTACTCCATTGGAACCAAAGTGATGATTGGGAGTGTTTCAGAGCATTTTTTAACATTCGGCATGTAAAAAGATGAAAAACTTGTGTTTCTGACCTGAATGCACTATTTCGGGGTACCAAAGTTGCGAAGCATCCACTCTACTCCATTGGAACCAAAATGATGTTTGGGAGTATTTCGGAGCATTTCGCTAACCTTCAGCCCGTAAAAAGATGCAAACTTGTGTTTCGGTCCCGAATGCACTATTTCGAGGTACCAAAGTTGCGAAGCATCCATTCTACTCCGTTGGACCCAAAATGATGTTTGGGAGAGTTTCAGAGCATTTTGCTAACCTTCAGCACGTAAAAATATGAAAACTTGTGTTTCAGGCCTGAATGCACTATTTCGGGGTACCAAACTTGCCAAGCATCCATTCTACTCCGTTGGAACCAAAATGATGTTTGGGAGTGTTTTCAGAGCATTTCGCTAACCTCCGGCACGTAAAAAGACGCAAACTTGTGTTTCGGTCCCGAATGCACTATTTCGGGGTACCAAAGTTGCCAAGCATCCATTCTACTCCATTGGAACAAAAATGATGTTTGGGAGTGTTTTCAGAGCATTTCGCTAACCTTCGGCACGTAAAAAGATGCAAACTTGTGTTTCGGACCTAAATGCACTATTTCGGGGTACCAAACTTGCGAAGCATCCATTGTACTCCGATGGAACCAAAATGATGTTTGGGAGTATTTCAGATCATTTCGCTAACCTACGTCTCGTAAAAAGATGCAAACTTGTGTTTCGGTCCTGAATGCACTATTTCGGGGTACCAAAGTTGTAAAGCATCCATTCTACTCCATTGGAACCAAAATGATGTTTCGGAGTGTTTTAGAGCATTTCGCTAACCTTCGGCATGTAAAAAGATGCAAGCTTGTGTTTCGGCCCTGAATGTACTATTTCGAGGTACCAAACTTGCCAAGCATCCATTCTACTCCATTGGAACCAAAGTGATGATTGGGAGTATTTCAGAGCATTTTTTAACATTCGGCATGTAAAAAGATGAAAAACTTGTGTTTCTGACCTGAATGCACTATTTCGGGGTACCAAAGTTGCGAAGCATCCACTCTACTCCATTGGAACCAAAATGATGTTTGGGAGTATTTCGGAGCATTTCGCTAACCTTCAGCCCGTAAAAAGATGCAAACTTGTGTTTCGGTCCCGAATGCACTATTTCGAGGTACCAAAGTTGCGAAGCATCCATTCTACTCCGTTGGACCCAAAATGATGTTTGGGAGAGTTTCAGAGCATTTTGCTAACCTACAGCACGTAAAAATATGAAAACTTGTGTTTCAGGCCTGAATGCACTATTTCGTGGTACCAAACTTGCCAAGCATCCATTCTACTCCGTTGGAACCAAAATGATGTTTGGGAGTGTTTTCAGAGCATTTCGCTAACCTTCGGCACGTAAAAAGATGCAAACTTGTGTTTTGGTCCCGAATGCACTATTTTGGGGTACCAAAGTTGCCAAGCATCCATTCTACTCCATTGGAACCAAAATGATGTTTGGGAGTGTTCTCAGAGCATTTCGCTAACCTTCGGCACGTAAAAAGATGCAAACTTGTGTTTCGGACCTAAATGCACTATTTCGGGGTACCAAACTTGCGAAGCATCCATTGTACTCCGATGGAACCAAAATGATGTTTGGGAGTATTTCAGATCATTTCGCTTACCTACGGCTCGTAAAAAGATGCAAACTTGTGTTTCGGTCCTGAATGCACTATTTCGGGGTACCAAAGTTGTAAAGCATCCATTCTACTCCATTGGAACCAAAATGATGTTTCGGAGTGTTTTAGAGCATTTCGCTAACCTTCGGCATGTAAAAAGATGCAAGCTTGTGTTTCGGGCCTGAATGTACTATTTCGAGGTACCAAACTTGCCAAGCATCCATTCTACTCCATTGGAACCAAAATGATGATTGGGAGTGTTTCAGAGCATTTTTTAACATTCGGCATGTAAAAAGATGAAAAACTTGTGTTTTTGGCCTGAATGCACTATTTCGGGGTACCAAAGTTGCGTAGCATCCACTCTACTCCATTGGAACCAAAATGATGTTTGGCAGTATTTCAGAGCATTTCGCTAACCTTCAGCCCGTAAAAAGATGAAAACTTGTGTTTCGGTCCCGAATGCACTATTTCGAGGTACCAAAGTTGCGAAGCATCCATTCTACTCCGTTGGACCCAAAATGATGTTTGGGAGAGTTTCAGAGCATTTTGCTAACCTTCAGCACGTAAAAATATGAAAACTTGTGTTTCAGGCCTGAATGCACTATTTCGGGGTACCAAACTTGCCAAGCATCCATTCTACTCTGTTGGAACCAAAATGATGTTTGGGAGTGTTTTCAGAGCATTTCGCTAACCTTCGGCACGTAAAAAGACGCAAACTTGTGTTTTGGTCCCGAATGCACTATTTTGGGGTACCAAAGTTGCCAAGCATCCATTCTACTCCATTGGAACCAAAATGATGTTTGGGAGTGTTCTCAGAGCATTTCGCTAACCTTCGGCACGTAAAAATATGCAAACTTGTGTTTCGGACCTAAATGCACTATTTCGGGGTACCAAACTTGCGAAGCATCCATTGTACTCCGATGGAAGCAAAATGATGTTTGGGAGTATTTCAGATCATTTCGCTAACCTACGGCTCGTAAAAAGATGCAAACTTGTGTTTCGGTCCTGAATGCACTATTTCGGGGTACCAAAGTTGTAAAGCATCCATTCTACTCCATTGGAACCAAAATGATGTTTCGGAGTGTTTTAGAGCATTTCGCTAACCTTCGGCATGTAAAAAGATGCAAGCTTGTGTTTCGGGCCTGAATGTACTATTTCTAGGTACCAACTTGCCAAGCATCCATTCTACTCCATTGGAACCAAAGTGATGATTGGGAGTGGGTTAGAGCATTTTTTAACATTCGGCATGTAAAAAGATGAAAAACTTGTGTTTCTGACCTGAATGCACTATTTCGGGGTACCAAAGTTGCGAAGCATCCACTCTACTCCATTGGAACCAAAATGATGTTTGGGAGTATTTCGGAGCATTTCGCTAACCTTCAGCCCGCAAAAAGATGCAAACTTGTGTTTCGGTCCCAAATGCACTATTTTGAGGTACCAAAGTTGCGAAGCATCCATTCTACTCCGTTGGACCCAAAATGATGTTTGGGAGAGTTTCAGAGCATTTTGCTAACCTACAGCACGTAAAAATATGAAAACTTGTGTTTCAGGCCTGAATGCACTATTTCGGGGTACCAAACTTGCCAAGCATCCATTCTACTCCGTTGGAACCAAAATGATGTTTGGGAGTGTTTTCAGAGCATTTCGCTAACCTTGGGCACGTAAAAAGACGCAAACTTGTGTTTTGGTCCCGAATGCACTATTTTGGTGTACCAAAGTTGCCAAGCATCCATTCTACTCCATTGGAACCAAAATGATGTTTGGGAGTGTTTTCAGAGCATTTCGCTAACCTTCGGCACGTAAAAAGATGCAAACTTGTGTTTCGGACCTAAATGCACTATTTCGGGGTACCAAACTTGCGAAGCATCCATTGTACTCCGATGGAACCAAAATGATGTTTGGGAGTATTTCAGATCATTTCGCTAACCTACGGCTCGTAAAAAGATGCAAACTTGTGTTTCGGTCCTGAATGCACTATTTCGGGGTACCAAAGTTGTAAAGCATCCATTCTACTCCATTGGAACCAAAATGATGTTTCGGAGTGTTTCAGAGCATTTCGCTAACCTTCGGCATGTAAAAAGATGCAAGCTTGTGTTTCGGGCCTGAATGTACTATTTCGAGGTACCAAACTTGCCAAGCATCCATTCTACTCCATTGGAACCAAAGTGATGATTGGGAGTGTTTCAGAGCATTTTTTAACATTCGGCATGTAAAAAGATGAAAAACTTGTGTTTCTGACCTGAATGCACTGTTTCGGGGTACCAAAGTTGCGAAGCATGCACTCTACTCCATTGGAACCAAAATGATGTTTGGGAGTATTTCGGAGCATTTCGCTAACCTTCAGCCCGTAAAAAGATGCAAACTTGTGTTTCGGTCCCGAATGCACTATTTCGAGGTACCAAAGTTGCGAAGCATCCATTCTACTCCGTTGGACCCAAAATGATGTTTGGGAGAGTTTCAGAGCATTTTGCTAACCTTCAGCACGTAAAAATATGAAAACTTGTGTTTCAGGCCTGAATGCACTATTTCGGGGTACCAAACTTGCCAAGCATCCATTCTACTCCGTTGGAACCAAAATGATGTTTGGGAGTGTTTTCAGAGCATTTCGCTAACCTCCGGCACGTAAAAAGACGCAAACTTGTGTTTCGGTCCCGAATGCACTATTTCGGGGTACCAAAGTTGCCAAGCATCCATTCTACTCCAATGGAACCAAAATGATGTTTGGGAGTGTTTTCAGAGCATTTCGCTAACCTTCGGCACGTAAAAAGATGCAAACTTGTGTTTCGGACCTAAATGCACTATTTCGGGGTACCAAACTTGCGAAGCATCCATTGTACTCCGATGGAACCAAAATGATGTTTGGGAGTATTTCAGATCATTTCGCTAACCTACGGCTCGTAAAAAGATGCAAACTTGTGTTTCGGTCCTGAATGCACTATTTCGGGGTACCAAAGTTGTAAAGCATCCATTCTACTCCATTGGAACCAAAATGATGTTTCGGAGTGTTTCGGAGTGTTTCAGAGCATTTCGCTAACCTTCGGCATGTAAAAAGATGCAAGCTTGTGTTTCGGGCCTGAATGTACTATTTCGAGGTACCAAACTTGCCAAGCATCCATTCTACTCCATGGGAACCAAAGTGATGATTGGGAGTGTTTCAGAGCATTTTTTAACATTCGGCATGTAAAAAGATGAAAAACTTGTGTTTCTGACCTGAATGCACTATTTCGGGGTACCAAAGTTGCGAAGCATCCACTCTACTCCATTGGAACCAAAATGATGTTTGGGAGTATTTCGGAGCATTTCGCTAACCTTCAGCCCGTAAAAAGATGCAAACTTGTGTTTCGGTCCCGAATGCACTATTTCGAGGTACCAAAGTTGCGAAGCATCCATTCTACTCCGTTGGACCCAAAATGATGTTTGGGAGAGTTTCAGAGCATTTTGCTAACCTACAGCACGTAAAAATATGAAAACTTGTGTTTCAGGCCTGAATGCACTATTTCGTGGTACCAAACTTGCCAAGCATCCATTCTACTCCGTTGGAACCAAAATGATGTTTGGGAGTGTTTTCAGAGCATTTCGCTAACCTTGGGCACGTAAAAAGACGCAAACTTGTGTTTTGGTCCCGAATGCACTATTTTGGGGTACCAAAGTTGCCAAGCATCCATTCTACTCCATTGGAACCAAAATGATGTTTGGGAGTGTTTTCAGAGCATTTCGCTAACCTTCGGCACGTAAAAAGATGCAAACTTGTGTTTCGGACCTAAATGCACTATTTCGGGGTACCAAACTTGCGAAGCATCCATTGTACTCCGATGGAACCAAAATGATGTTTGGGAGTATTTCAGATCATTTCGCTAACCTACGGCTCGTAAAAAGATGCAAACTTGTGTTTCGGTCCTGAATGCACTATTTCGGGGTACCAAAGTTGTAAAGCATCCATTCTACTCCATTGGAACCAAAATGATGTTTCGGAGTGTTTCGGAGTGTTTCAGAGCATTTCGCTAACCTTCGGCATGTAAAAAGATGCAAGCTTGTGTTTCGGGCCTGAATGTACTATTTCGAGGTACCAAACTTGCCAAGCATCCATTCTACTCCATTGGAACCAAAGTGATGATTGGGAGTGTTTCAGAGCATTTTTTAACATTCGGCATGTAAAAAGATGAAAAACTTGTGTTTCTGACCTGAATGCACTATTTCGGGGTACCAAAGTTGTGAAGCATCCACTCTACTCCATTGGAACCAAAATGATGTTTGGGAGTATTTCGGAGCATTTCGCTAACCTTCAGCCCGTAAAAAGATGCAAACTTGTGTTTCGGTCCCGAATGCACTATTTCGAGGTACCAAAGTTGCGAAGCATCCATTCTACTCCGTTGGACCCAAAATGATGTTTGGGAGAGTTTCAGAGCATTTTGCTAACCTGCAGCACGTAAAAATATGAAAACTTGTGTTTCAGGCCTGAATGCACTATTTCGGGGTACCAAACTTGCCAAGCATCCATTCTACTCCGTTGGAACCAAAATGATGTTTGGGAGTGTTTTCAGAGCATTTCGCTAACCTCCGGCACGTAAAAAGACGCAAACTTGTGTTTCGGTCCCGAATGCACTATTTCGGGGTACCAAAGTTGCCAAGCATCCATTCTACTCCATTGGAACCAAAATGATGTTTGGGAGTGTTTTCAGAGCATTTCGCTAACCTTCGGCACGTAAAAAGATGCAAACTTGTGTTTCGGACCTAAATGCACTATTTAGGGGTACCAAACTTGCGAAGCATCCATTGTACTCCGATGGAACCAAAATGATGTTTGGGAGTATTTCAGATCATTTCGCTAACCTACGGCTCGTAAAAAGATGCAAACTTGTGTTTCGGTCCTGAATGCACTATTTCGGGGTACCAAAGTTGTAAAGCATCCATTCTACTCCATTGGAACCAAAATGATGTTTCGGAGTGTTTCAGAGCATTTCGCTAACCTTCGGCATGTAAAAAGATGCAAGCTTGTGTTTCGGGCCTGAATGTACTATTTTGAGGTACCAAACTTGGCAAGCATCCATTCTACTCCATTGGAACCAAAGTGATGATTGGGAGTGTTTCAGAGCATTTTTTAACATTCGGCATGTAAAAAGATGAAAAACTTGTGTTTCTGACCTGAATGCACTATTTCGGGGTACCAAAGTTGCGAAGCATCCACTCTACTCCATTGGAACCAAAATGATGTTTGGGAGTATTTCGGAGCATTTCGCTAACCTTCAGCCCGTAAAAAGATGCAAACTTGTGTTTCGGTCCCGAATGCACTATTTCGAGGTACCAAAGTTGCGAAGCATCCATTCTACTCCGTTGGACCCAAAATGATGTTTGGGAGAGTTTCAGAGCATTTTGCTAACCTTCAGCACGTAAAAATATGAAAACTTGTGTTTCAGGCCTGAATGCACTATTTCGGGGTACCAAACTTGCCAAGCATCCATTCTACTCCGTTGGAACCAAAATGATGTTTGGGAGTGTTTTCAGAGCATTTCGCTAACCTCCGGCACGTAAAAAGACGCAAACTTGTGTTTCGGTCCCGAATGCACTATTTCGGGGTACCAAAGTTGCCAAGCATCCATTCTACTCCATTGGAACCAAAATGATGTTTGGGTGTGTTTTCAGAGCATTTCGCTAACCTTCGGCACGTAAAAAGATGCAAACTTGTGTTTCGGACCTAAATGCACTATTTCGGGGTACCAAACTTGCGAAGCATCCATTGTACTCCGATGGAACCAAAATGATGTTTGGGAGTATTTCAGATCATTTCGCTAACCTACGGCTCGTAAAAAGAAGCAAACTTGTGTTTCGGTCCTGAATGCACTATTTCGGGGTACCAAAGTTGTAAAGCATCCATTCTACTCCATTGGAACCACAATGATGTTTCGGAGTGTTTCAGAGCATTTCGCTAACCTTCGGCATGTAAAAAGATGCAAGCTTGTGTTTCGGGCCTGAATGTACTATTTCGAGGTACCAAACTTGCCAAGCATCCATTCTACTCCATTGGAACCAAAGTGATGATTGGGAGTGTTTCAGAGCATTTTTTAACATTCGGCATGTAAAAAGATGAAAAACTTGTGTTTCTGACCTGAATGCACTATTTCGTGGTACCAAAGTTGCGAAGCATCCACTCTACTCCATTGGAACCAAAATGATGTTTGGGTGTATTTCGGAGCATTTCGCTAACCTTCAGCCCGTAAAAAGATGCAAACTTGTGTTTCGGTCCCGAATGCACTATTTCGAGGTACCAAAGTTGCGAAGCATCCATTCTACTCCGTTGGACCCAAAATGATGTTTGGGAGAGTTTCAGAGCATTTTGCTAACCTTCAGCACGTAAAAATATGAAAACTTGTGTTTCAGGCCTGAATGCACTATTTCGGGGTACCAAACTTGCCAAGCATCCGTTCTACTCCATTGGAACCAAAATGATGTTTGGGAGTGTTTTCAGAGCATTTCGCTAACCTCCGGCACATAAAAAGACGCAAACTTGTGTTTCTGTCCCGAAAGCACTATTTCGCGGTACCAAAGTTGCCAAGCAACCATTCTACTCCATTGGAACCAAAATGATGTTTGGGAGTGTTTTCGGAGCATTTCGCTAACCTTCGGCACGTAAAAAGATGCAAACTTGTGTTTCGGACCTAAATGCACTATTTCGGGGTACCAAACTTGTGAAGCATCCATTGTACTCCGATGGAACCAAAATGATGTTTGGGAGTATTTCAGATCATTTCGCTAACCTACGGCTCGTAAAAAGATGCAAACTTGTGTTTCGGTCCTGAATGCACTATTTCGGGGTACCAAAGTTGTAAAGCATCCATTCTACTCCATTGGAACCAAAATGATGTTTCGGAGTGTTTCAGAGCATTTCGCTAACCTTCGGCATGTAAAAAGATGCAAACTTGTGTTTCGGGCCTGAATGTACTATTTCGAGGTACCAAACTTGCCAAGCATCCATTCTACTCCATTGGAACCAAAATGATGATTGGGAGTGTTTCAGAGCATTTTTTAACATTCGGCATGTAAAAAGATGAAAAACTTGTGTTTCTGGCCTGAATGCACTATTTCGGGGTACCAAAGTTGCGAAGCATCCACTCTACTCCATTGGAACCAAAATGATGTTTGGGAGTATTTCAGAGCATTTCGCTCACCTTCAGCCCGTAAAAAGATGCAAACTTGTGTTTCGGTCCCGAATGCACTATTTCGAGGTACCAAAGTTGCGAAGCATCCATTCTACTCCGTTGGACCCAAAATGATGTTTGGGAGAGTTTCAGAGCATTTTGCTAACCTTCAGCACGTAAAAATATGAAAACTTGTGTTTCAGGCCTGAATGCACTATTTCGGGGTACCAAACTTGCCAAGCATCCATTCTACTCCGTTGGAACCAAAATGATGTTTGGGAGTGTTTTCAGAGCATTTCGCTAACCTCCGGCACGTAAAAAGACGCAAACTTGTGTTTCGGTCCCGAATGCACTATTTCGGGGTACCAAAGTTGCCAAGCATCCATTCTACTCCATTGGAACCAAAATGATGTTTGGGAGTGTTTTCAGAGCATTTCGCTAACCTTCGGCACGTAAAAAGATGCAAACTTGTGTTTCGGACCTAAATGCACTATTTAGGGGTACCAAACTTGCGAAGCATCCATTGTACTCCGATGGAACCAAAATGATGTTTGGGAGTATTTCAGATCATTTCGCTAACCTACGGCTCGTAAAAAGATGCAAACTTGTGTTTCGGTCCTGAATGCACTATTTCGGGGTACCAAAGTTGTAAAGCATCCATTCTACTCCATTGGAACCAAAATGATGATTGGGAGTATTTCAGAGCATTTTGCTAACCTTCAGCACGTAAAAATATGAAAACTTGTGTTTCAGGCCTGAATGCACTATTTCGGGGTACCAAACTTGCCAAGCATCCATTCTACTCCGTTGGAACCAAAAATGATGTTTGGGAGTGTTTTCAGAGCATTTCGCTAACCTTCGGCACGTAAAAAGACGCAAACTTGTGTTTCGGTCCCAAATGCACTATTTCGGGGTACCAAAGTTGCCAAGCATCCATTCTACTCCATTGGAACCAAAATGATGTTTGGGAGTGTTTTCAGAGCATTTCGCTAACCTTCGGCACGTAAAAAGATGCAAACTTGTGTTTCGGACCTAAATGCACTATTTCGGTGTACCAAACTTGCGAAGCATCCATTGTACTCCAATGGAACCAAAATGATGTTTGGGAGTATTTCAGATCATTTCGCAAACCTACGGCTCGTAAAAAGATGCAAACTTGTGTTTCGGTCCTGAATGCACTATTTCGGGGTACCAAAGTTGTAAAGCATCCATTCTACTCCATTGGAACCAAAATGATGTTTAGGAGTGTTTCAGAGCATTTCGCTAACCTTCGGCATGTAAAAAGATGCAAACTTGTGTTTCGGGCCTGAATGTACTATTTCGAGGTACCAAACGTGCCATGCATCCATTCTACTCCATTGGAACCAAAATGATGATTGGGAGTGTTTCAGAGCATTTTTTAACATTCGGCATGTAAAAGGATGAAAAACTTGTGTTTCTGGCGTGAATGCACTATTTCGGGGTACCAAAGTTGCGAAGCATCCACTCTACTCCATTGGAACCAAAATGATGTTTGGGAGTATTTCGAAGCATTTCGCTAACCTTCAGCCCGTAAAAAGATGCAAAATTGTGTTTCGGTCCCGAATGCACTATTTCGAGGTACCAAAGTTGCGAAGCATCCATTCTACTCCGTTGGACCCAAAATGATGTTTGGGAGAGTTTCAGAGCATTTTGCTAACCTTCAGCACGTAAAAATATGAAAACTTGTGTTTCAGGCCTGAATGCACTATTTCGGGGTACCAAACTTGCCAAGCATCCATTCTACTCCGTTGGAACCAAAATGATGTTTGGGAGTGTTTTTAGAGCATTTCGCTAACCTCCGGCACGTAAAAAGACGCAAACTTGTGTTTCGGTCCCGAATGCACTATTTCGGGGTACCAAAGTTGCCAAGCATCCATTCTACTCCATTGGAACCAAAATGATGTTTGGGAGTGTTTTCAGAGCATTTCGCTAACCTTCGGCACGTAAAAAGATGCAAACTTGTGTTTCGGACCTAAATGCACTATTTCGGGGTACCAAACTTGCGAAGCATCCATTGTACTTCGATGGAACCAAAATGATGTTTGGGAGTATTTCAGATCATTTCGCTAACCTACGGCTCGTAAAAAGATGCAAACTTGTGTTTCGGTCCTGAATGCACTATTTCGGGGTACCAAAGTTGTAAAGCATCCATTCTACTCCATTGGAACCAAAATGATGTTTCGGAGTGTTTCAGAGCATTTCGCTAACCTTCGGCATGTAAAAAGATGCAAACTTGTGTTTCGGGCCTGAATGTACTATTTCGAGGTACCAAACTTGCCAAGCATCCATTCTACTCCATTGGAACCAAAATGATGATTGGGAGTGTTTCAGAGCATTTTTTAACATTCGGCATGTAAAAAGATGAAAAACTTGTGTTTCTGGCCTGAATGCACTATTTCGGGGTACCAAAGTTGCGAAGCATCCACTCTACTCCATTGGAACCAAAATGATGTTTGGGAGTATTTCAGAGCATTTCGCTAACCTTCAGCCCGTAAAAAGATGCAAACTTGTGTTTCGGTCCCGAATGCACTATTTCGAGGTACCAAAGTTGCGAAGCATCCATTCTACTCCGTTGGACCCAAAATGATGTTTGGGAGAGTTTCAGAGCATTTTGCTAACCTTCAGCACGTAAAAATATGAAAACTTGTGTTTCAGGCCTGAATGCACTATTTCGGGGTACCAAACTTGCCAAGCATCCATTCTACTCCGTTGGAACCAAAATGATGTTTGGGAGTGTTTTCAGAGCATTTCGCTAACCTCCGGCACGTAAAAAGACGCAAACTTGTGTTTCGGTCCCGAATGCACTATTTCGGGGTACCAAAGTTGCCAAGCATCCATTCTACTCCATTGGAACCAAAATGATGTTTGGGAGTGTTTTCAGAGCATTTCGCTAACCTTCGGCACGTAAAAAGATGCAAACTTGTGTTTCGGACCTAAATGCACTATTTAGGGGTACCAAACTTGCGAAGCATCCATTGTACTCCGATGGAACCAAAATGATGTTTGGGAGTATTTCAGATCATTTCGCTAACCTACGGCTCGTAAAAAGATGCAAACTTGTGTTTCGGTCCTGAATGCACTATTTCGGGGTACCAAAGTTGTAAAGCATCCATTCTACTCCATTGGAACCAAAATGATGATTGGGAGTATTTCAGAGCATTTTGCTAACCTTCAGCACGTAAAAACATGAAAACTTGTGTTTCAGGCCTGAATGCACTATTTCGGGGTACCAAACTTGCCAAGCATCCATTCTACTCCGTTGGAACCAAAAATGATGTTTGGGAGTGTTTTCAGAGCATTTCGCTAACCTTCGGCACGTAAAAAGACGCAAACTTGTGTTTCGGTCCCAAATGCACTATTTCGGGGTACCAAAGTTGCCAAGCATCCATTCTACTCCATTGGAACCAAAATGATGTTTGGGAGTGTTTTCAGAGCATTTCGCTAACCTTCGGCACGTAAAAAGATGCAAACTTGTGTTTCGGACCTAAATGCACTATTTCGGTGTACCAAACTTGCGAAGCATCCATTGTACTCCAATGGAACCAAAATGATGTTTGGGAGTATTTCAGATCATTTCGCAAACCTACGGCTCGTAAAAAGATGCAAACTTGTGTTTCGGTCCTGAATGCACTATTTCGGGGTACCAAAGTTGTAAAGCATCCATTCTACTCCATTGGAACCAAAATGATGTTTAGGAGTGTTTCAGAGCATTTCGCTAACCTTCGGCATGTAAAAAGATGCAAACTTGTGTTTCGGGCCTGAATGTACTATTTCGAGGTACCAAACGTGCCATGCATCCATTCTACTCCATTGGAACCAAAATGATGATTGGGAGTGTTTCAGAGCATTTTTTAACATTCGGCATGTAAAAGGATGAAAAACTTGTGTTTCTGGCGTGAATGCACTATTTCGGGGTACCAAAGTTGCGAAGCATCCACTCTACTCCATTGGAACCAAAATGATGTTTGGGAGTATTTCGAAGCATTTCGCTAACCTTCAGCCCGTAAAAAGATGCAAAATTGTGTTTCGGTCCCGAATGCACTATTTCGAGGTACCAAAGTTGCGAAGCATCCATTCTACTCCGTTGGACCCAAAATGATGTTTGGGAGAGTTTCAGAGCATTTTGCTAACCTTCAGCACGTAAAAATATGAAAACTTGTGTTTCAGGCCTGAATGCACTATTTCGGGGTACCAAACTTGCCAAGCATCCATTCTACTCCGTTGGAACCAAAATGATGTTTGGGAGTGTTTTTAGTGCATTTCGCTAACCTCCGGCACGTAAAAAGACGCAAACTTGTGTTTCGGTCCCGAATGCACTATTTCGGGGTACCAAAGTTGCCAAGCATCCATTCTACTCCATTGGAACCAAAATGATGTTTGGGAGTGTTTTCAGAGCATTTCGCTAACCTTCGGCACGTAAAAAGATGCAAACTTGTGTTTCGGACCTAAATGCACTATTTCGGGGTACCAAACTTGCGAAGCATCCATTGTACTCCGATGGAACCAAAATGATGTTTGGGAGTATTTCAGATCATTTCGCTAACCTACGGCTCGTAAAAAGATGCAAACTTGTGTTTCGGTCCTGAATGCACTATTTCGGGGTACCAAAGTTGTAAAGCATCCATTCTACTCCATTGGAACCAAAATGATGTTTCGGAGTGTTTTAGAGCATTTCGCTAACCTTCGGCATGTAAAAAGATGCAAGCTTGTGTTTCGGGCCTGAATGTACTATTTCGAGGTACCAAACTTGCCAAGCATCCATTCTACTCCATTGGAACCAAAGTGATGATTGGGAGTGTTTCAGAGCATTTTTTAACATTCGGCATGTAAAAAGATGAAAAACTTGTGTTTCTGACCTGAATGCACTATTTCGGGGTACCAAAGTTGCGAAGCATCCACTCTACTCCATTGGAACCAAAATGATGTTTGGGAGTATTTCGGAGCATTTCGCTAACCTTCAGCCCGTAAAAAGATGCAAACTTGTGTTTCGGTCCCGAATGCACTATTTCGAGGTACCAAAGTTGCGAAGCATCCATTCTACTCCGTTGGACCCAAAATGATGTTTGGGAGAGTTTCAGAGCATTTTGCTAACCTTCAGCACGTAAAAATATGAAAACTTGTGTTTCAGGCCTGAATGCACTATTTCGGGGTACCAAACTTGCCAAGCATCCATTCTACTCCGTTGGAACCAAAATGATGTTTGGGAGTGTTTTCAGAGCATTTCGCTAACCTTCGGCACGTAAAAAGACGCAAACTTGTGTTTCGGTCCCGAATGCACTATTTCGGGGTACCAAAGTTGCCAAGCATCCATTCTACTCCATTGGAACCAAAATGATGTTTGGGAGTGTTTTCAGAGCATTTCGCTAACCTTCGGCACGTAAAAAGATGCAAACTTGTGTTTCGGACCTAAATGCACTATTTCGGGGTACCAAACTTGCGAAGCATCCATTGTACTCCAATGGAACCAAAATGATGTTTGGGAGTATTTCAGATCATTTCGCTAACCTACGGCTCGTAAAAAGATGCAAACTTGTGTTTCGGTCCTGAATGCACTATTTCGGGGTACCAAAGTTGTAAAGCATCCATTCTACTCCATTGGAACCAAAATGATGTTTAGGAGTGTTTCAGAGCATTTCGCTAACCTTCGGCATGTAAAAAGATGCAAACTTGTGTTTCGGGCCTGAAAGTACTATTTCCAGGTACCAAACTTGCCATGCATCCAATCTACTCCATTGGAACCAAAATGATGATTGGGAGTGTTTCAGAGCATTTTTTAACATTCGGCATGTAAAAGGATGAAAAACTTGTGTTTCTGGCGTGAATGCACTATTTCGGGGTACCAAAGTTGCGAAGCATCCATTCTACTCCATTAGAACCAAAATGATGTTTGGGAGTATTTCAGAGCATTTCGCTAACCTTCAGCCCGTAAAAAGATGCAAACTTGTGTTTCGGTCCCGAATTTACTATTTCGAGGTACCAAAGTTGCGAAGCATCCATTCTACTCTGTTGGACCCAAAATGATGTTTGGGAGAGTTTCAGAGCATTTTGCTAACCTTCAGCACGTAAAAATATGAAAACTTGTGTTTCGGTCCCGAATGCACTATTTCGGGGTACCAAACTTGCCAAGCATCCATTCTACTCCGTTGGAACCAAAATGATGTTTGGGAGTGTTTTCAGAGCATTTCGCTAACCTTCGGCACGTAAAAAGACGCAAACTTGTGTTTCGGTCCCGAATGCACTATTTCGGGGTACCAAAGTTGCCAAGCATCCATTCTACTCCATTGGAACCAAAATGATGTTTGGGAGTGTTTTCAAAGCATTTCGCTAACCTTCGGCACGTAAAAAGATGCAAACTTGTGTTTCGGACCTAAATGCACTATTTCGGGGTACCAAACTTGCGAAGCATCCATTGTACTCCAATGGAACCAAAATGATGTTTGGGAGTATTACAGATCATTTCGCTAACCTACGCCTCGTAAAAAGATGCAAACTTGTGTTTCGGTCCTGAATGCACTATTTCGGGGTACCAAAGTTGTAAAGCATCCATTCTACTCCATTGGAACCAAAATGATGTTTCGGAGTGTTTCAGAGCATTTCGCTAACCTTCGGCATGTAAAAAGATGCAAACTTGTGTTTCGGTCCCGAATGCACTATTTCGAGGTACCAAAGTTGCGAAGCATCCATTCTACTCCGTTGGACCCAAAATGATGTTTGGGAGAGTTTCAGAGCATTTTGCTAACCTTCAGCACGTAAAAATATGAAAACTTGTGTTTCAGGCCTGAATGCACTATTTCGGGGTACCAAACTTGCCAAGCATCCATTCTACTCCGTTGGAACCAAAATGATGTTTGGGAGTGTTTTCAGAGCATTTCGCTAACCTTCGGCACGTAAAAAGACGCAAACTTGTGTTTCGGTCCCGAATGCACTATTTCGGGGTACCAAAGTTGCCAAGCAACCATTCTACTCCATTGGAACCAAAATGATGTTTGGGAGTGTTTTCAGAGCATTTCGCTAACCTTCGGCACGTAAAAAGATGCAAACTTGTGTTTCGGACCTAAATGCACTATTTCGGGGTACCAAACTTGCGAAGCATCCATTGTACTCCAATGGAACCAAAATGATGTTTGGGAGTATTTCAGATCATTTCGCTAACCTACGGCTCGTAAAAAGATGCAAACTTGTGTTTCGGTCCTGAATGCACTATTTCGGGGTACCAAAGTTGTAAAGCATCCATTCTACTCCATTGGAACCAAAATGATGTTTAGGAGTGTTTCAGAGCATTTCGCTAACCTTCGGCATGTAAAAAGATGCAAACTTGTGTTTCGGGCCTGAATGTACTATTTCGAGGTACCAAACTTGCCATGCATCCATTCTACTCCAATGGAACCAAAATGATGATAGGGAGTGTTTCAGAGCATTTTTTAACATTCGGCATGTAAAAGGATGAAAAACTTGTGTTTCTGGCGTGATTGCACTATTTCGGGGTACCAAAGTTGCGAAGCATCCATTCTACTCCATTAGAACCAAAATGATGTTTGGGAGTATTTCAGAGCATTTCGCTAACCTTCAGCCCGAAAAAAGATGCAAACTTGTGTTTCGGTCCCGAATTTACTATTTCGAGGTACCAAAGTTGCGAAGCATCCATTCTACTCTGTTGGACCCAAAATGATGTTTGGGAGAGTTTCAGAGCATTTTGCTAACCTTCAGCACGTAAAAATATGAAAACTTGTGTTTCGGTCCCGAATGCACTATTTCGGGGTACCAAACTTGCCAAGCATCCATTCTACTCCGTTGGAACCAAAATGATGTTTGGGAGTGTTTTCAGAGCATTTCGCTAACCTTCGGCACGTAAAAAGACGCAAACTTGTGTTTCGGTCCCGAATGCACTATTTCGGGGTACCAAAGTTGCCAAGCATCCATTCTACTCCATTGGAACCAAAATGATGTTTGGGAGGGTTTTCAAAGCATTTCGCTAACCTTCGGCACGTAAAAAGATGCAAACTTGTGTTTCGGACCTAAATGCACTATTTCGGGGTACCAAACTTGCGAAGCATCCATTGTACTCCAATGGAACCAAAATGATGTTTGGGAGTATTTCAGATCATTTCGCTAACCTACGCCTCGTAAAAAGATGCAAACTTGTGTTTCGGTCCTGAATGCACTATTTCGGGGTACCAAAGTTGTAAAGCATCCATTCTACTCCATTGGAACCAAAATGATGTTTCGGAGTGTTTCAGAGCATTTCGCTAACCTTCGGCATGTAAAAAGATGCAAACTTGTGTTTCGAGCCTGAATGTACTATTTCGAGGTACCAAAATCGCCAAGCATCCATTCTACTCCATTGGAACCAAAATGATGTTTGGGAGTGTTTCAGAGCATTTTTTAACATTCGGCATGTAAAAAGATGAAAAACTTGTGTTTCTAGCCTGAATGCACTATTTCGGGGTACCAGAGTTGCGAAGCATCCATTCTACTCCATTCGAACCAAAATGATGTTTGGGAGTATTTCAGAGCATTTCGCTAACCTTCAGCCCGTAAAAAGATGCAAACTTGTGTTTCGGTCCCGAATGCACTATTTCGAGGTACCAAAGTTGCGAAGCATCCATTCTACTCCGTTGGACCCAAAATGATGTTTGGGAGAGTTTCAGAGCATTTCGCTAAGCTTCGGCATGTAAAAAGATGCAAACTTGTGTTTCGGGCCTGAATGTACTATTTCGAGGTACCAAACTTGCCATGCATCCATTCTACTCCATTGGAACCAAAATGATGATTGGGAGTGTTTCAGAGCATTTTTTAACATTCGGCATGTGAAAGGATGAAAAACTTGTGTTTCTGGCGTGAATGCACTATTTCGGGGTACCAAAGTTGCGAAGCATCCATTCTACTCCATTAGAACCAAAATGATGTTTGGGAGTATTTCAGAGCATTTCGCTAACCTTCAGCCCGTAAAAAGATGCAAACTTGTGTTTCGGTCCCGAATTTACTATTTCGAGGTACCAAAGTTGCGAAGCATCCATTCTACTCTATTGGACCCAAAATGATGTTTGGGAGAGTTTCAGAGCATTTTGCTAACCTACGGCATGTAAAAAGATGCAAACTTGTGTTTCGGGCCTGAATGTACTATTTCGAGGTACCAAACTTGCCATGCATCCATTCTACTCCATTGGAACCAAAATGATGATTGGGAGTGTTTCAGAGCATTTTTTAACATTCGGCATGTAAAAGGATGAAAAACTTGTGTTTCTGGCGTGAATGCACTATTTCGGGGTACCAAAGTTGCGAAGCATCCATTCTACTCCATTAGAACCAAAATGATGTTTGGGAGTATTTCAGAGCATTTCGCTAGCCTTCAGCCCGTAAAAAGATGCAAACTTGTGTTTCGGTCCCGAATTTACTATTTCGAGGTACCAAAGTTGCGAAGCATCCATTCTACTCCATTAGAACCAAAATGATGTTTGGGAGAGTTTCAGAGCATTTTGCTAACCTTCAGCACGTAAAAATATGAAAACTTGTGTTTCGGTCCCGAATGCACTATTCGGGGTACCAAACTTGCCAAGCATCCATTCTACTCCGTTGGAACCAAAATGATGTTTGGGAGTGTTTTCAGAGCATTTCGCTAACCTTCGGCATGTAAAAAGACGCAAACTTGTGTTTCGGTCCCGAATGCATTATTTCGGGGTACCAAAGTTGTCAAGCATCCATTCTACTCCATTGGAACCAAAATGATGTTTGGGAGTGTTTTCAAAGCATTTCGCTAACCTTCGGCACGTAAAAAGATGCAAACTTGTGTTTCGGACCTAAATGCACTATTTCGGGATACCAAACTTGCGAAGCATGCATTGTACTCCAATGGAACCAAATGATGTTTGGGAGTATTTCAGATCATTTCGCTAACCTACGGCTCGTAAAAAGATGCAAACTTGTGTTTCGGTCCTGAATGCACTATTTCGGGGTACCAAAGTTGTAAAGCATCCATTCTACTCCATTGGAACCAAAATGATGTTTCGGAGTGTTTCAGAGCATTTCGCTAACCTTCGGCATGTAAAAAGATGCAAACTTGTGTTTCGAGCCTGAATGTACTATTTCGAGGTACCAAAATTGCCAAGCATCCATTCTACTCCATTGGAACCAAAATGATGTTTGGGAGTGTTTCAGAGCATTTTTTAACATTCGGCATGTAAAAAGATGAAAAACTTGTGTTTCTAGCCTGAATGCACTATTTCGGGGTACCAAAGTTGCGAAGCATCCATTCTACTCCATTCGAACCAAAATGATGTTTGGGAGTATTTCAGAGCATTTCGCTAACCTTCAGCCCGTAAAAAGATGCAAACTTGTGTTTCGGTCCCGAATCCTCAATTTCGAGGTACCAAAGTAGCGAAGCATCCATTCTACTTCGTTGGACCCAAAATGATGTTTGGGAGAGTTTCAGAGCATTTTGCTAACCTTCAGCACGTAAAAATATGAAAACTTGTGTTTCAGGCCTTAATGCACTATTTCGGGGTACCAAACTTGCCAAGCATCCATTCTACTCCATTGGAACCAAAATGATGCTTGGGAGTGTTTTCAGAGCATTTCGCTAACCTTCGGCACGTAAAAAGACGCAAACTTGTGTTTCGGTCCTGAATGCACTATTTCGGGGTACCAAAGTTGCCAAGCATCCATTCTACTCCATTCGAACCAAAATGAAGTTTGGGAGTGTGTTCAGAGCATTTCGCTAACCTTCGGCACGTAAAAAGATGCAAACTTGTGTTTCGGACCTAAATGCACTATTTCGGGGTACCAAACTCGCGAAGCATCCATTGTACTCCAATGGAACCAAAATGATGTTTGGGAGTATTTCAGATCATTTCGCTAACCTACGGCTCGTAAAAAGATGCAAACTTGTGTTTCGGTCCTGAATGGACTATTTCGGGGTACCAAAGTTGTAAAGCATCCATTCTACTCCATTGGAACCAAAATGATGTTTCGGAGTGATTCAGAGCATTTCGCTAACCTTCGGCATGTAAAAAGATGCAAACTTGTGTTTCGGGCCTGAATGTACTATTTCGAGGTACCAAACTTGCCAAGCATCCATTCTACTCCATTGGAACCAAAATGATGATTGGGAGTGTTTCAGAGCATTTTTTAACATTCGGCATGTAAAAAGATGAAAAACTTGTGTTTCTGGCCTGAATGCACTATTTCGGGGTACCAAAGTTGCGAAGCATCCACTCTACTCCATTGGAACCAAAACGATGTTTGGGAGTGTTTCAGAGCATTTTTTAACATTCGGCAAGTAAAAAGATGAAAAACTTGTGTTTCTGGCCTGAATGCACTATTTCGGGGTACCAAAGTTGCCAAGCATCCATTCTACTCCATTCGAACAAAAATGATGTTTGGGAGTATTTCAGAGCATTTCGCTAACCTTCAGCCCGTAAAAAGAAGCAAACTTGTGTTTCGGTCCCGAATGCACTATTTCGAGGTACCAAAGTTGCGAAGCATCCATTCTACTCCGTTGGACCCAAAATGATGTTTGGGAGAGTTTCAGAGCATTTTGCTAACCTTCAGCACGTAAAAATATGTAAACTTGTGTTTCAGGCCTGAATGCACTATTTCGGGGTACCAAACTTGCCAAGCATCCATTCTACTCCATTGGAACCAAAATGATGTTTAGGAGTGTTTCAGAGCATTTCGCTAACCTTCGGCATGTAAAAAGATGCAAACTTGTGCTTCGGTCCTGAATGTACTATTTCGAGGTACCAAACTTGCCAAGCATCCATTCTACTCCATTGCAACCAAAATGATGATTGGGAGTGTTTCAGAGCATTTTTTAACATTCGACATGTAAAAAGATGAAAAACTTGTGTTTCTGGCGTCAATGCACTATTTCGGGGTACCAAAGTTGCGAAGCATCCATTCTACTCCATTGGAACCAAAATGATGTTTGGGAGTATTTCAGAGCATTTCGCTAACCTTCAGCCCGTAAAAAGATGCAAACTTGTGTTTCGGTCCCGAATTTACTATTTCGAGGTACCAAAGTTGCGAAGCATCCATTCTACTTCTTTGGACCCAAAATGATGTTTGGGAGAGTTTCAGAGCATTTTGCTAACCTTCAGCACGTAAAAATATGAAAACTTGTGTTTCGGTCCCGAATGCACTAATTCGGGGTACCAAACTTGCCAAGCATCCATTCTACTCCGTTGGAACCAAAATGATGTTTGGGAGTGTTTTCAGAGCATTTCGCTAACCTTCGGCACGTAAAAAGATGCAAACTTGTGTTTTGGTCCCGAATGCACTATTTCGGGGTACCAAAGTTGCCAAGCATCCATTCTACTCCATTGGAACCAAAATGATGTTTGGGAGTGTTTTCAGAGCATTTCGCTAACCTTCGGCACGTAAAAAGATGCAAACTTGTGTTTCGGACCTAAATGCACTATTTAGGGGTACCAAACTTGCGAAGCATCCATTGTACTCCAATGGAACCAAAATGATGTTTGGGAGTGTTTCAGAGCATTTCGCTAACCTTCGGCATGTAAAAAGATGCAAACTTGTTTTTCGGGCCTGAATGTACTATTTCGAGGTACCAAACTTGCCAAGCATGCATTCTACTCCATTGGAACCAAAATGATGATTGGGAGTGTTTCAGAGCATTTTTTAACATTCGGCATGTAAAAAGATGAAAAACTTGTGTTTCTGGCCTGAATGCACTATTTCGGGGTTCCAAAGTTGCGAAGCATCCGCTCTACTCCATTGGAACCAAAATGATGTTTGGGAGTGTTTCAGAGCATTTTTTAACATTCGGTATGTAAAAAGATGAAAAACTTGTGTTTCTGGCCTGAATGCACTATTTCGGGGTACCAAAGTTGCCAAGCATCCATTCTACTCCATTCGAACCAAAATGATGTTTGGGAGTATTTCAGAGCATTTCGCTAACCTTCAGCCCGTAAAAAGATGCAAACTTGTGTTTCGGTCTCGAATGCACTATTTCGAGGTACCAAAGTTGCGAAGCATCCATTCTACTCCGTTGGACCCAAAATGATGTTTGGGAGAGTTTCAGAGCATTTTGCTAACCTTCAGCACGTAAAAATATGAAAACTTGTGTTTCAGGGCTGAATGCACTATTTCGGGGTACCAAACTTGCCAAGCATCCGTTCTACTCCAATGGAACCAAAATGATGTTTGGGAGTATTTCAGATCATTTCGCTAACCTTCGGCACGTAGAAAGATGCAAACTTGTGTTTCGGTCCTGAATGCAGTATTTCGGGGTACCAAAGTTGTAAAGTATCCGTTCTACTCCATTGGAACCAAAATGATGTTTCGGAGTGTTTCAGAGCATTTCGCTAACCTTCGGCATGTAAAAAGATGCAAACTTGTGTTTCGGGCCTGAATGCACTATTTCGAGGTACCAAACTTGCCAAGCATCCATTCTACTCCATTGCAACCAAAATGATGATTGGGAGTGTTTCAGAGCATTTTTTAACATTTGGTATGTAAAAAGATGAAAAACTTGTGTTTCTGGCCTGAATGCACTATTTCGGGGTACCAAAGTTGCCAAGCATCCATTCTACTCCATTGGAACCAAAATGATGTTTGGGAGTATTTCAGAGCATTTCGCTAACCTTCAGCCCGTAAAAAGATGCAAACTTGTGTGACGCTCCCGAATTTACTATTTCGAGGTACCAAAGTTGCGAAGCATCCATTCTACTCCGTTGGACCCATGAAGGACCGATTCGGGCGACCAGAGAGGGGGGGAGTGAATGGGAGCCGATAAAAATTCTTCCCTTTGGTTGAATTCGGCCTATACCCCAATCACAACTCCATGAACCCACATGCACAAACAAGATCCCAAACAGGGCTCAAACAACCTCAAAGGAACAACCAAGAAGCCTAGGAACAAGAAGCGGAAGCAAACAAACAAGAACCGAAGCACAAGCTCTGAACTGCAAAAGCCTGGGCGGACTGTCCGTGTGGGACCGGCGGACCGTCCGCGAAGGGGTCGCGGACCGTCCGGCCACCACACGCGGACTGTCCGAAAAAGCACTCCGAACCAACAGAGCCGCACCCTGAAAAATCGGACTGTCCGTGATTGGACCGCGGACTGTCCGCACGGAAAATCTCCTCGCGGACTGTCCGAGGGTCTCTCGCGGACCGTCCGCAAACCACGTGCAAAACGGAAATCAAAATCCAATCGATCAATCGACGAACTCGTGAAGAACTCGCGAAGAACAACCCAGGCCGCGGACCGTCCGCCACGAGCTCGCGGACCGTCCGCCCCTCACCCAGAAACAAAAACGCGAGCTCCACAAAAACAACTCCAACTTCCAAACGATGGATCTCCTAAACCGTTGGACGGATTGACCCCAAATTTTGGGTAGATGAGAAGCGTCACTACATGAAGCTATGCCCAAAATCTTGGAACCCTAAACCAATCCAATCAACCGGAATCGCAAATCTTGTGCACTCAAAGCACAAACTCGAGTTCATCCAATCCTCACCAAATCGAGCCCGATTCCCGGCGTTTGAGGGGTCAAGATCATCACCAAAGGTGCGCAAGGCATCCATCCATGATCCCCTCAAAGAAATCCGGAGCCAAACGTCCTAGAAACGACGAATCGAGCCAAGCACGAAAATAGCACAAAAAGAGCTCCGAAAAAGCAATAAAAGAAACTCGGGAATAGAAAGATTGGCACAAGATTTAGAGGAAGAAATCACTATGAATATCTTGTCCAATCGATTACAAGCCACTCCTAGAATCCAAATCTAAGATGGCAAAAAGCTCCAATCAAAGAGCCACTCTCTCCTCTCTCCCTCTCTCCCGAAGCACTCCAAAATGAAAGAGTACCGCAGCCTACTAGCCCAAGAGTTGGCTGAAAATTCAGCCCCCTACTCCTATATATAGGTCCTCCGGAAAAGACCGAAGTGCCCCTACACTAGGAGTACAACTCAAGCCCTCACAGGGGCATTTTGGTCAACACATGAAGTTCACCATCGGACGGCCGCGCATCCATCAGGCCTTCACGTCCTCCCGACGCAAGCACCTTGATCATGCCGCGTGTCGCCCGCCTCGAAGCTTCCCGACGCACCCGGATACCGTCTCCGTCACGCCAGGCCCTCGGGCTCGGTTTTGAGGCCCAAACCGAGAAACCCTCCTCCGATGGTTTTGTGGCCAAACCACCAAACCCCGCGTACACGGCCCGGCCTCACCACGCCAAGCGTCGAGCCCGCCAAGCCTTTCACCTCCGGCGCCCGGACGGTCTACTCAGTCTTGCCTCGTTCCTTGACTTGGCCACCACCGATGCACCGGCTCCATGTCCACGACTTCGTCTTGCTCTTCTTGCACCATGCGGCTCGACACAACTCAACACTACACACACAAAGCTTCAAACCATCCGGTCAATCACTCATCACACACGGACCAAGGTGCTTCTCAACTTGGTTCCTCAATCTCCCCCTTGATGAGTGCATTGACAAAAGAAGGTCAAAAAGCAAACAAGAACTCATTCAAGCGCCACAAAGCCAATAAAAAGCAAACAAAAGGCCACTTGAAGTGAGAAGGGATAAAAGCATGCTCCGACAAATTCCTCTCGAAACCAAAACACTTGTCAACCGCTCATCACCATCAAATCAAGGTTCATATCAACTTGATTTTCCAAATTTCTCCCCCTTGAGGAGCGGATTGACAACAAGTGAGCACAAAGAAATGGTTTGAGATGGCAAAGACCGAACACCTCATCCAAGTGAAAGAAAACCACACAAGAGCAAAGAACAAGGTCACTTGGCATGAGAGAAACCACAAAGGCCAACTCAATGTCTCGGTCCCCAAAAGACATGGGCAACGGCTCGACACAACCGAGACAAGAATGCATGATCCCTCAAGAAGAGGCACAAAGGGCTCAACACCGATCATGGACAAGCGAAATCACACGATCCCTCAAGAAGAGGCACAAAGGGCTCAACACCAATCATGTGATAATCGAAAACACAAGTCAACCGCCGGCTCCTCAAGAAGAGGCAAAGGGCTCAACACCACCGGCACAAGAGCACAAAACTCACAAGCTCCCCCTAAACACATGAACTAGGGCCAAAGAGCATACAAAGCTCACCCTAAACTCATGAGATAGAGAAAAGAGCACACCAAGCTCACAAGCTCCCCCTAAACACATGCACTAGGGACAAAGAGCATACAAAGCTCACCCTAAACACACGTGATAGAGCAAAAAGCAACCACCAAAGCATAACTCAGGCAAACAAAGGAAACTCACCAAAGCTCCCCCTACACAAATGCAAGCTCTCCCTGAACATGTGGATGCAAACTTCCAAATTTTAGATGCAGTTTTCTGAATTTTTCATTGAGCTCACCTCTTCTCCCCCTTGTTGACAATGTATGAATCAAGTTGAAAATGCGTGAATGTAAGACAAAGCATATAAACATCTACATGAGCTTCTCAAATAGGCCAAATCTAGTGTCAAAGGCTAGAAGTGAGACAAAGAGCACACATATGGGTCATAGCATAGTCAAAGCATTGCCACAAGTAATATATGGAAATACAAGCATGTGACAAAGCAAAATTTTCAGATTTAAGCAGTTTTACCAAAAGAAGGCTCTCTTCACATGTAAAAGCCTATCCATGTCACACTTGAGCCACAAACATGCATACCATTCAGAGATCATACAAGGATATCAAATTCTCAGCAAAAGATCATTATAAACACCTATAAAGCAAAGCATGTCATGTCAAAGCTCATGAGCCATGTGTCCACTTCGGGGAGACTTCTCCACTGGTGAACATCATGCAACATGTTTTGCACCCATGTGTGAAAGATAAGACATTTTAAGCATAAACATGATGGAGGGAGCATTTTTCAAGCATACACACTTCTTTTCAAGATTAATTCATTTCATGGTACATGAAGTGCCTTTGCGGCAAAAAGAAGCTTATGCTCCTCCATGAATGCAACATAGGCTAAACATTCACAATGATATCGGCCTTTGGCCCAAATGCAAGAAAGAGACATCCAAGCACAATCTAAGCATGAAAGGCACATTTAGACCAAAAAGTGACATGGATATACTACTACACATGAGTGGAGCACATTTCATCAAATTTAGTCAAGATTAGCATTTGATTCAAAAAGGCTATCTCACAAGACATATATCTCAAATATTCCAAGAGCATAGCCTCACAAAGCCATTTCTCCACACACATGACCAATATCTCACAAGTAGCCAAAGAAACTCAAATGAGGCATATGGAAGAAGCTCATCATCCTAAAATGCAATATGATACAAATGCAACATAGGTAGTTATGTACATCAAAACAAACATGATATATGACAGAATACGAGACACAAATGTCAAACCTACCAAAGTCTATACATCATGATATATGATACAAATGCAATGCAAAATGCATAGGAAGACAAGGAACTTGACTTAACACCGATAAAGCTCACGAGGGAACACACCAACCAAGAATCGCTCCAAGCGAGAGAAGAGCCACCAAAAGTCCCAATTGAGTACCATAGAAAAAGTACCAATTGCAAAACCGCAAAGATCCCAATTGAATATCATAGAAGGAATACCAATTTAAGGATCACAAAGACTGCCCAAAAAGCCACAACCCTTCTTGGAATCAAATTCCCTATCAAAAGAAGCCAAGCTCCCCCTCAACCAAGGGCAACTAACAAAGCAAAAGCTAGGAAAAGAAAGAGCAAGGAAAACTCTAAAACCAACCGAAAAAAGGAACAACAACACAACCCGAAGACAAGACAAGCCCAAAACTCCAAAGAAAGCTCACAACATGCTACACAATGCATTGACAATAACAATTAACATAAATAGAGCATTGTAACATGATTCCACAAATATGAATAAGCATGGGCAAGCAAGTATGTCGACAAGGTACAAGACTAAACCAAAATGATACCAAAGAACAACATGCCAAACAATATACAAGAACTAAACAAAGGCATGATACAAGATCACATGGATCATCCACCAACATATATTACAAAGCTAGCATGACAAGATATAGATGGGGTACAAACATGCTAACAAGAAAGGTACCATCGAGCTAGACAAAAATGATATGGATGAACAACATGACATAACCGAGCAATCAACCATAAAGCATGACATGATGTTCATAAATATCACCCACCATAAAATCATACAAAGATAGCAAGATAGATATTCAAGATCACAAAGCTATCATGAACAAGATGGCTAGCCTACCATGGTTTTCACACAAGCAAGACACAAGTATATACAAGAGAGGACAAGGGGAAAAGAAAACTCACTATACATGTGTACAAAGGTTTTCAAGAGCCATCCAAAACGGTGTGGAGAACCATCTTGTCTTGATCTCCTCACGGGCAGAGATCATGCCCATCCAACTCATGTTCTCCAACCGCGCCTCCATACCTACACACAAGGAGACGAGAAAGACCGAGCCTTGGATCCCAAAGGGTTAGCAAGCACGTACTTGGGAATCCAAGATTTGGTCACACGGGTAAGTGGTGCACACAACCTATCATGTGGGTTAGCATGATGCAAATGCCGGTTGGAATGAAAAGTCTTTCGAACGCCCTTGGAACCATGCCTCAAAGAAGTCACTCGCGAAGAAAGTCGAGTGCTACCACAAGCAAAAAGGTAAAGATCCTTCGGGGTCGTAGGAGAAGAACCAACACAAGCACCACGGGAAGCATGTCGCGGACCAACACAAGAAACACTAGAAGCATGTCCACGAGCATGGCCTAACTCACTAGAAAGAGTGTCATAAAACCCGTCCACAAATCGCGCCTTCTTAGGCTCACAAGTGTTCATGCCATGAGGAGGGCTATGAACAACCAAAGGCCCAGAGGCACCTCCTCGCCGTATTCTCCTTGCCCGGCGGTATAAAAAACTCTCTTGATGCCCATCCTTCCCACAGTGAGAGCAATGGTACAAAGGCCTATCGAGAGGCACGGTCCGAGTGGATGAATCACCATTCTCTTGTAAGTGGGAAGTCCCTTGGGACTTAGAGCATGAAGCATCAACCCCAACATCCAACTTGGTGCCCACATTAGAATCACACGTGCCATGAGAAAGGCTACGTGGCTTCTTAAAAGCTTTGCACGCACACGTCGCTCGTGCTTGACACGGCGAAAGCAAAACTCAACGGTATGCCCATCCTTCTTGCAAAAGGTGCATTGGAACCTCGGCTTGGGAGTATGAGTTCCAAATATGTGGGAGGCACCCTTTCCATTCAAATCACCTTGGGCAACACCGGAAGAAGCAACAAGCTTAGGAGTAGCTATGGGAGAGCTATCCAAAGCACTAGCACACTTACCACCATTCAAAGACTCACACTCAAGAGAAGAAGTCGACTTCGGTTTAGAAGAAGCAAATTTAGAAGCATCAACATCGGAGTGACAAGAGAAGCATGAGTCCAAACCCTTGGCACAGAGACTCTTGCACCTTGTGCGCAAAACCTCATTTTGAGACTTGAGGCGCTCACAAGTACCAAATGTCATATTTCTCAAATTATTGATTTCTTCTTCATTCATTTAGCATATGTGGTACGCAAGAGTTCATTTTCTTTCTCAAGGTTGGCACTCATCTCATCATGCTCAACCAACTTGGCGCTCATATCATCGCGCATTTTCTTTAAAGCCAAAACTTCACTTTCCAAATCAATGCATGAAGTGCAAATGAGACCACATTAACAAGTATAATCATTTACACCCATCAAAGCATCATCATCATCATCACAAGAAGTATGGCAAGCATCCTCTACAGGAAACAAAGAGCACTTGCTACAAGGCATGGATTTTATATCACAAATTTCAGCCCTAGCATGCTCAAGATCATCTACACATGTGGTGTGAGTCAATTTTAATTCATTAATTTCAGCATGCAAACACTCACAAGAAACACATGGTAAAGAAGCACTTGTCTCTAACAAAGCAATCTTACTCCTAGCCATATCAAGCTCATCATTCAAAGCAACACAAGAGGTGCCAGGCATAGAAGCATTGGATTTCAACAAGTCAATTTCAGATTGCAAGTTAGCAAGAGATGATCTCAATTCATCATTCTCAAAATCAAGATTGTCGCATGCTCTTCTAAAAGCTTCAACATGCATTTTGCGCCAATTAACTTCATCTTTTAATTTCTCATTTTCAGCACACAAGGCATCGCAAGATTTGCAAGGCAAAGAAGCTTTGAAATTTAACACCTTAATTTCAGATTTCAAGCATGCAATGGAAGCAATCAAAGCATCATTTTTAGCATGCATGGTGTTACAAGAAATGCAAGAATTCAAAGCACGAGACCTGGAATGAGCCATACCACATTTCAACCTAGTAAGAGAGCATTTCATCTTCTCATTCTTCCTACGCAAGGCATCACACAAATCTATGTTTCTCCTATGCAAGTCTCCACAATCACGCTCACAATCATACAACCTATTGCATAGGATCAAGATAGCTTTGGCAAGTGTACCTTGGTTCATGCCTCCTAGCTTGTGGTAGAGCTCGCCTTTCTTGATGTCACCATCTCGATAGTCCTCGATGAGAGATATCATCTCCTCCACTCCGGCTTCCGCCTCAACCACCATACTCCTCCTGCTCAAAGAACCACAAGGAGAAGAACTTGGTGCCATAATCAAAGTACCGGTTAGGATTAGCCGAAAGCAAACTCGAGGAACAAGCAACGATGCAAAGAAAGCACTCAAAATGCCTCAATTCTCTAACAAGCACTCACGAGTTCAATAGCAAAGGATCTTATCTTTTTCCCAAAATTTTACCACTGAACAAGGAGCACCAAAGATAGAGGCACAAAAAATTTCAGCTCAAAATAAGGTGAAATGAAGCCTAGAGAAAATCCAGAAGAAACAAGACAAAGCCGCAAGAGACTTAAATGAGGATTTTTCAATTATCTTCTTGATTTTTTCTGAATTTTTGAAGACCCCAAAATGATCTTTGAGCCACGAATGGAGTCACGAAACCGCTGTAAAAATTTGAGCCAAAACGGAGCACCGAGCGAAAAGTTATGCCCGTTTTACTGAAGGTATCTCAAGTTATGGTTTTCCAAGGGCACAACTCCAAATCGCCGGACTCAAAACGCGCAAACCAAGGTCGCAAGCAAAAGCACCTCTTTCCTCTAGTCACCCTATGGATTCAAGACTTGTTAGAGCCACAAGAATCCACAACCGGCTCTGATACCAATTGAAGGACCGATTCGGGCGACCAGAGAGGGGGGGAGTGAATGGGAGCCGATAAAAATTCTTCCCTTTGGTTGAATTCGGCCTATACCCCAATCACAACTCCATGAACCCACATGCACAAACAAGATCCCAAACAGGGCTCAAACAACCTCAATGGAACAACCAAGAAGCCTAGGAACAAGAAGCGGAAGCAAACAAACAAGAACCGAAGCACAAGCTCTGAACTGCAAAAGCCTGGGCGGACTGTCCCTGTGGGACCGGCGGACCGTCCGCGAAGGGGTCGCGGACCGTCCGGCCACCACACGCGGACTGTCCGAAAAAGCACTCCGAACCAACAGAGCCGCACCCTGAAAAATCGGACTGTCCGTGATTGGACCGCGGACTGTCCGCACGTAAAATCTCCTCGCGGACTGTCCGAGGGTCTCTCGCGGACCGTCCGCAAACCACGTGCAAAACGGAAATCAAAATCCAATCGATTGAACGACGAACTCGTGAAGAACTCGATGAACTCGCGAAGAACAACCCAGGCCGCAGACCGTCCGCCACGAGCTCGCGGACCGTCCGCCCCTCACCCAGAAACAAAAACGCGAGCTCCACAAAAACAACTCCAACTTCCAAACGATGGATCTCCTAAACCGTTGGACGGATTGACCCCAAATTTTGGGTAGATGAGAAGCGTCACTACATGAAGCTATGCCCAAAATCTTGGAACCCTAAACCAATCCAATCAACCGGAATCGCAAATCTCGTGCACTCAAAGCACAAACTCGAGTTCATCCAATCCACACCAAATCGAGCCCGATTTCCGGCGTTTGAGGGGTCAAGATCATCACCAAAGGTGCGCAAGGCATCCATCCATGATCCCCTCAAAGAAATCCGGAGCCAAACGTCCTAGAAACGACGAATCGAGCCAAGCACGAAAATAGCACAAAAAGAGCTCCGAAAAAGCAATAAAAGAAACTCGGGAATAGAAAGATTGGCACAAGATTTAGAGGAAGAAATCACTATGAATATCTTGTCCAATCGATTACAAGCCACTCCTAGAATCCAAATCTAAGATGGCAAAAAGCTCCAATCAAAGAGCCACTCTCTCCTCTCTCCCTCTCTCCCAAAGCAGTCCAAAATGAAAGAGTACCGCAGCCTACTAGCCCAAGAGTTGGCTGAAAATTCAACCCCCTCCTCCTATATATAGGTCCTCCGGAAAAGACCGAAGTGCCCCTACACTAGGAGTACAACTCAAGCCCTCACAAGGGCATTTTGGTCAACACATGAAGTTCACCATCAGACGGCCGCGCATCCATCAGGCCTTCACGTCCTCCCGACGCAAGCACCTTGATCATGCCGCGTGTCGCCCGCCTCGAAGCTTCCCGACGCACCCGGATACCGTCTCCGTCACGCCAGGCCCTCGGGCTCGGTTTTGAGGCCCAAACCGAGAAACCCTCCTCCGATGGTTTTGTGGCCAAACCACCAAACCCCGCGTACACGGCCCGGCCTCACCACGCCAAGCGTCGAGCCCGCCAAGCCTTTCACCTCCGGCGCCCGGACGGTCTACTCAGTCTTGCCTCGTTCCTTGACTTGGCCACCACCGATGCACGGCTCCATGTCCACGACTTCGTCTTGCTCTTCTTGCACCATGCGGCTCGCACTTGATCCCGTCGGCCACCGGGTCCCTCGAACCAAGCCTACTTGTCTCTCCACTCCTCGAAGGCCCCGCAAGGCTAAGACCTTTCGCGTTTGTTCTTCACCTGCACCAACGCAAACCAAGCCGCAACCAACACCTGCAATACTAGGCCAAGAGTCAGTCCACACAACGTTGTCAACCACTCCTCACGAGTGCATTGACAACACACCACATAAACAATAAGGTAAATACACAAAATAAAACACACACAACACAACTCAACACTACACACACAAAGCTTCAAACCATCCGGTCAATCACTCATCACACACAGACCAAGGTGCTTCTCAACTTGGTTCCTCAACCCAAAATGATGTTTGGGAGAGTTTCAGAGCATTTTGCTAACCTTCAGCACGTAAAAATATGAAAACTTGTGTTTCGGTCCCGAATGCACTATTTCGGGGTACCAAACTTGCCAAGTATCCATTCTACTCCGTTGGAACCAAAATGATGTTTGGGAGTGTTTTCAGAGCATTTCGCTAACCTTCGGCACGTAAAAAGACACAAACTTGTGTTTCGGTCCCGAATGCACTATTTCAGGGTACCAAAGTTGCCAAGCATCCATTCTACTCCATTGGAACCAAAATGATGTTTGGGAGTGTTTTCAGAGCATTTCGCTAACCTTCGGCACGTCAAAAGATGCAAACTTGTGTTTCGGACCTAAATGCACTATTTCGGGGTACCAAACTTGCGAAGCATCCATTGTACTCCAATGGAACCAAAATGATGTTTGGGAGTATTTCAGATCATTTCGCTAACCTACGGCTCGTAAAAAGATGCAAACTTGTGTTTCAGTCCTGAATGCACTATTTCGGGGTACCAAAGTTGTAAAGCATCCATTCTACTCCATTGGAACCAAAATGATGTTTCGGAGTGTTTCAGAGCATTTCGCTAACCTTCGGCATGTAAAAAGATGCAAACTTGTGTTTCGGGCCTGAATGTACTATTTCGAGGTACCAAACTTGCCAAGCATCCATTCTACTACATTGGAACCAAAATGATGATTGGGAGTGTTTCAGAGCATTTTTTAACATTCGGCATGTAAAAAGATGAAAAACTTGTGTTTCTGGCCTGAATGCACTATTTCAGGGTACCAAAGTTGCGAAGCATCCACTCTACTCCATTGGAACCAAAATGATGTTTGGGAGTATTTCAGAGCATTTCGCTAACCTTCAGCCCGTAAAAAGATGCAAACTTGTGTTTCGGTCCCGAATGCACTATTTCGAGGTACCAGAGTTGCGAAGCATCCATTCTACTCCGTTGGACCCAAAATGATGTTTGGGAGAGTTTCAGAGCATTTTGCTAACCTTCAGCACGTAAAAATATGAAAACTTGTGTTTCAGGCCTGAATGCACTATTTCGGGGTACCAAACCTGCCAAGCATCCATTCTACTCCGTTGGAACCAAAATGATGCTTGGGAGTGTTTTCAGAGCATTTCGCTAACCTTCGGCACGTAAAAAGACGCAAACTTGTGTTTCGGTCCCGAATGCACTATTTCGGGGTACCAAAGTTGCCAAGCATCCATTCTACTCCATTGGAACCGAAATGATGTTTGGGAGTGTTTTCAGAGCATTTCGCTAACCTTCGGCACGTAAAAAGATGCAAACTTGTGTTTCGGACCTAAATGCACTATTTCGGGGTACCAAACTTGAGAAGCATCCATTGTACTCCAATGGAACCAAAATGATGTTTGGGAGTATTTCAGATCATTTCGCTAACCTACGGCTCGTAAAAAGATGCAAACTTGTGTTTCGGTTCTGAATGCACTATTTTGGGGTACCAAAGTTGTAAAGCATCCATTCTACTCCATTGGAACCAAAATGATGTTTCGGAGTGTTTCAGAGCATTTCGCTAACCTTCGGCATGTAAAAAGATGCAAACTTGTGTTTCGGGCCTGAATGTACTTATTTGAGGTACCAAACTTGCCAAGCATCCATTCTACTCCATTGGAACCATAATGATGATTGGGAGTGTTTCAGAGCATTTTTTAACATTCGGCATGTAAAAAGATGAAAAACTTGTGTTTCTGGCCTGAATGCACTATTTCGGGGTACCAAAGTTGCGAAGCATCCATTCTACTACGTTGGACCCAAAATGATGTTTCGGAGAGTTTCAGAGCATTTTGCTAACCTTCAGCACGTAAAAATATGAAAACTTGTGTTTCAGGCCTGAATGCACTATTTTGGGGTACCAAAGTTGTAAAGCATCTATTCTACTCCATTGGAACCAAAATGATGTTTCGGAGTGTTTCAGAGCATTTCGCTAACCTTCGGCATGTAAAAATATGCAAACTTGTGTTTCGGTCCTGAATGCACTATTTCGGGGTACCAAAGTTGTAAAGCATCCATTCTACTCCATTGGAACCAAAATGATGTTTCGGAGTGTTTCAGAGCATTTCGCTAACCTTCGGCATGTAAAAAGATGCAAACTTGTGTTTTGGTTCTGAATGTACTATTTCGAGGTACCAAACTTGCCAAGCATCCATTCTACTCCATTGGAACCAAAATGATGATTGGGAGTGTTTCAGAGCATTTCTTAACATTCGGCATGTAAAAAGATGAAAAACTTGTGTTTCTGGCCTGAATGCACTATTTCGGGGTACCAAAGTTGCGAAGCATCCACTCTACTACGTTGGACCCAAAATGATGTTTGAGAGTATTTCAGAGCATTTCGCTAACCTTCAGCCCGTAAAAAGATGCAAACTTGTGTTTCGGTCCCGAATGCACTATTTCGAGGTACCAAAGTTGCGAAGCATCCATTCTACTACGTTGGACCCAAAATGATGATTGGGAGAGTTTCAAAGCATTTTGCTAACCTTCAGCACGTAAAAATATGAAAACTTGTGTTTCAGGCCTGAATGCACTATTTCGGGGTAGCAAACTTGCCAAGCATCCATTCTACTCCGTTGGAACCAAAATGATGATTGGGAGTGTTTCAGAGCATTTCGCTAACCTTCAGCCCGTAAAAAGATGCAAACTTGTGTTTCGGTCCCGAATGCACTATTTCGAGGTACCAAAGTTGCGAAGCATCCATTCTACTACGTTGGACCCAAAATGATGTTTCGGAGAGTTTCAGAGCATTTTGCTAACCTTCAGCACGTAAAAATATGAAAACTTGTGTTTCAGGCCTGAATGCACTATTTCGTGGTACCAAACTTGCCAAGCATCCATTCTACTCCGTTGGAACCAAAATGATGTTTGGGAGTGTTTTCAGAGCATTTCGCTAACCTTCGGCACGTAAAAAGACGCAAACTTGTGTTTCGGTCCCGAATGCACTATTTCGGGGTACCAAAGTTGCCAAGCATCCATTCTACTCCATTGGAACCAAAATGATGTTTGGGAGTGTTTTCAGAGCATTTCGCTAACCTTCAGCACGTAAAAAGATGCAAACTTGTGTTTCGGACCTAAATGCACTATTTCGGGGTACCAAACTTGCGAAGCATCCATTGTACTCCAATGGAACCAAAATGATGTTTGGGAGTATTTCAGATCATTTCGCTAACCTACGGCTCGTAAAAGTATGCAAACTTGTGTTTCGGTCCTGAATGCACTATTTCGGGGTACCAAAGTTGTAAAGCATCTATTCTACTCCATTGGAACCAAAATGATGTTTCGGAGTGTTTCAGAGCATTTCGCTAACCTTCGGCATGTAAAAATATGCAAACTTGTGTTTCGGTCCTGAATGCACTATTTCGGGGTACCAAAGTTGTAAAGCATCCATTCTACTCCATTGGAACCAAAATGATGTTTCAGAGTGTTTCAGAGCATTTCGCTAACCTTCGGCATGTAAAAAGATGCAAACTTGTGTTTCGGTTCTGAATGTACTATTTCGAGGTACCAAACTTGCCAAGCATCCATTCTACTCCATTGGAACCAAAATGATGATTGGGAGTGTTTCAGAGCATTTCTTAACATTCGGCATGTAAAAAGATGAAAAACTTGTGTTTCTGGCCTGAATGCACTATTTCGGGGTACCAAAGTTGCGAAGCATCCACTCTACTACGTTGGACCCAAAATGATGTTTGAGAGTATTTCAGAGCATTTCGCTAACCTTCAGCCCGTAAAAAGATGCAAACTTGTGTTTCGGTCCCGAATGCACTATTTCGAGGTACCAAAGTTGCGAAGCATCCATTCTACTACGTTGGACCCAAAATGATGATTGGGAGAGTTTCAAAGCATTTTGCTAACCTTCAGCACGTAAAAATATGAAAACTTGTGTTTCAGGCCTGAATGCACTATTTCGGGGTAGCAAACTTGCCAAGCATCCATTCTACTCCGTTGGAACCAAAATGATGATTGGGAGTGTTTCAGAGCATTTCGCTAACCTTCAGCCCGTAAAAAGATGCAAACTTGTGTTTCGGTCCCGAATGCACTATTTCGAGGTACCAAAGTTGCGAAGCATCCATTCTACTACGTTGGACCCAAAATGATGTTTGGGAGAGTTTCAAAGCATTTTGCTAACCTTCAGCACGTAAAAATATGAAAACTTGTGTTTCAGGCCTGAATGCACTATTTCGGGGTAGCAAACTTGCCAAGCATCCATTCTACTCCGTTGGAACCAAAATGATGTTTGGGAGTGTTTTCAGAGCATTTCGCTAACCTTCGGCACGTAAAAAGACGCAAACTTGTGTTTCGGTCCCGAATGCACTATTTCGGGGTACCAAAGTTGCCAAGCATCCATTCTACTCCATTGGCACCAAAATGATGTTTGGGAGTGTTTTCAGAGCATTTCGCTAACCTTCAGCACGTAAAAAGATGCAAACTTGTGTTTCGGACCTAAATGTACTATTTCGGGGTACCAAACTTGCGAAGCATCCATTGTACTCCAATGGAACCAAAATGATGTTTGGGAGTATTTCAGATCATTTCGCTAACCTACGGCTCGTAAAAGGATGCAAACTTGTGTTTCGGTCCTGAATGCACTATTTCGGGGTACCAAAGTTGTAAAGCATCCATTCTACTCCATTGGAACCAAAATGATGTTTCGGAGTGTTTCAGAGCATTTCGCTAACCTTCGGCATGTAAAAATATGCAAACTTGTGTTTCGGTCCTGAATGCACTATTTCGGGGTACCAAAGTTGTAAAGCATCCATTCTACTCCATTGGAACCAAAATGATGTTTCGGAGTGTTTCAGAGCATTTCGCTAACCTTCGGCATGTAAAAAGATGCAAACTTGTGTTTCGGTTCTGAATGTACTATTTCGAGGTACCACACTTGCCAAGCATCCATTCTACTCCATTGGAACCAAAATGATGATTGGGAGTGTTTCAGAGCATTTCTTAACATTCGGCATGTAAAAAGATGAAAAACTTGTGTTTCTGGCCTGAATGCACTATTTCGGGGAACCAAAGTTGCGAAGCATCCACTCTACTCCATTGGAACCAAAATGATGTTTGAGAGTATTTCAGAGCATTTCGCTAACCTTCAGCCCGTAAAAAGATGCAAACTTGTGTTTCGGTCCCGAATGCACTATTTCGAGGTACCAAAGTTGCGAAGCATCCATTCTACTACGTTGGACCCAAAATGATGTTTGGGAGAGTTTCAAAGCATTTTGCTAACCTTCAGCACGTAAAAATATGAAAACTTGTGTTTCAGGCCTGAATGCACTATTTCGGGGTAGCAAACTTGCCAAGCATCCATTCTACTCCGTTGGAACCAAAATGATGTTTGGGAGTGTTTTCAGAGCATTTCGCTAACCTTCGGCACGTAAAAAGACGCAAACTTGTGTTTCGGTCCCGAATGCACTATTTCGGGGTACCAAAGTTGCCAAGCATCCATTCTACTCCATTGGCACCAAAATGATGTTTGGGAGTGTTTTCAGAGCATTTCGCTAACCTTCAGCACGTAAAAAGATGCAAACTTGTGTTTCGGACCTAAATGTACTATTTCGGGGTACCAAACTTGCGAAGCATCCATTGTACTCCAATGGAACCAAAATGATGTTTGGGAGTATTTCAGATCATTTCGCTAACCTACGGCTCATAAAAAGATGCAAACTTATGTTTCGGTCCTGAATGCACTATTTCGGGGTACCAAAGTTGTAAAGCATCCATTCTACTCCATTGGAACCAAAATGATGTTTCGGAGTGTTTCAGAGCATTTCGCTAACCTTCAGCACGTAAAAATATGCAAACTTGTGTTTCGGTCCCGAATGCACTATTTCGAGGTACCAAAGTTGCGAAGCATCCATTGTACTCCGTTGGACCCAAAATGATGTTTGGGAGTGTTTCAGAGCATTTCGCTAACCTTCAGCACGTAAAAATATGAAAATTTGTGTTTCAGGACTGAATGCACTATTTCGGGGTACCAAACTTACCAAGCATCCATTCTACTCCATTGGAACCAAAATGATGTTTGGGAGTGTTTCAGAGCATTTCGCTAACCTTCGGCATGTAAAAAGATGCAAACTTTTGTTTCGGTCTTGAATGCACTATTTCAGGGTACCAAAGTTGTAAAGCATCCATTCTACTCCATTGGAACCAAAATGATGTTTCAGAGTGTTTCAGAGCATTTCGCTAACCTTCGGCATGTAAAAAGATGCAAACTTGTGTTTCGAGCCTGAATGTACTATTTCGAGGTACCAAACTTGCCAAGCATGCATTCTACTCCATTGGAACCAAAATGATGTTTGGGAGTGTTTCAGAGCATTTTTTAACATTCGGCATGTAAAAAGATGAAAAACTTGTGTTTCTGGCCTGAATGCACTATTTCGGGGTACCAAAGTTGCGAAGTATCCATTCTACTCCATTGGAACCAAAATGATGTTTGGGAGTATTTCAGAGCATTTCGCTAACCTTCAACCCGTAAAAAGATGCAAACTTGTGTTTCGGTCCCGAATGCACTATTTCGAGGTACCAAAGTTGCGAAGCATCCATTCTACTCCGTTGGACCCAAAATGATGTTTGGGAGAGTTTCAGAGCATTTTGCTAACCTTCAGCACGTAAAAATATGAAAACTTGTGTTTCAGGCCTGAATGCACTATTTCGGGGTACCAAACTTGCCAAGCATCCATTCTACTCCGTTGGAACCAAAATGATGCTTGGGAGTCTTTTCAGAGCATTTCGCTAACCTTCGGCACGTAAAAAGACGCAAACTTGTGTTTCGGTCCCGAATGCACTATTTCGGGGTACCAAAGTTGCCAAGCATCCATTCTACTCCATTGGAACCAAAATGATGTTTGGGAGTGTTTTCAGAGCATTTCGCTAACCTTCGGCACGTAAAAAGATGCAAACTTGTGTTTCAGACCTAAATGCACTATTTCGGGGTACCAAACTTGCGAAGCATCCATTGTACTCCAATGGAACCAAAATGATGTTTGGGAGTATTTCAGATGATTTCGCTAACCTACGGCTCGTAAAAAGATGCAAACTTGTGTTTCGGTCCTGAATGCACTATTTCGGGGTAACCAAAGTTGTAAAGCATCCATTCTACTCCATTGGAACCAAAATGATGTTTCGGAGTGTTTCAGAGCATTTCGCTAACCTTCGGCATGTAAAAAGATGCAAACTTGTGTTTCGGGCCTGAATGTACTATTTCGAGGTACCAAACTTGCCAAGCATCCATTCTACTCCATTGGAACCAAAATGATGTTTGTGAGTGTTCAGAGCATTTTTTAACATTCGACATGTAAAAAGATGAAAAACTTGTGTTTCTGGCCTGAATGCACTATTTCGGGGTACCAAAGTTGCGAAGCATCCATTCTACTCCATTGGAACCAAAATGATGTTTGGGAGTATTTCAGAGCATTTCGCTAACCTTCAGCCCGTAAAAATATGCAAACTATTGTTTCGGTCCCGAATGCACTATTTCGAGGTACCAAAGTTGCGAAGCATCCATTCTACTCCGTTGGACCCAAAATGATGTTTGGGAGAGTTTCAGAGCATTTTGCTAACCTTCAGCACGTAAAAATATGAAAACTTGTGTTTCAGGCCTGAATGCACTATTTCGGGGTACCAAACTTGCCAAGCATCCATTCTACTCCGTTGGAACCAAAACGATGCTTGGGAGTGTTTTCAGAGCATTTCGCTAACCTTCGGCACGTAAAAAGACGCAAACTTGTGTTTCGGTCCCGAATGCACTATTTCGGGGTACCAAAGTTGCCAAGCATCCATTCTACTCCATTGGAACCAAAATGATGTTTGGGAGTGTTTTCAGAGCATTTCGCTAACCTTCGGCACGTAAAAAGATGCAAACTTGTGTTTCGGACCTAAATGCACTATTTCGGGGTACCAAAGTTGTAAAGCATCCATTCTACTCCATTGGAACCAAAATGATGTTTCGGAGTGTTTCAGAGCATTTCGCTAACCTTCGGCATGTAAAAAGATGCAAACTTGTGTTTCGGTCCTGAATGCACAATTTCGGGGTACCAAAGTTGCGCAGCATCCATTCTACTCCGTTGGACCCAAAATGAAGTTTGAGAGTGTTTCAGAGTATTTTGCTAACGTTCAGCACGTAAAAATATGAAAACTTGTGTTTCGAGCCTGAATGTACTATTTCGATGTACCAAACTTGCCAAGCATCCATTCTACTCCATTGGAACCAAAATGATGTTTGGGAGTGTTTCAGAGCATTTTTTAACATTCGGCATGTAAAAAGATGAAAAACTTGTGTTTCTTGCCTGAATGCACTATTTCGGGGTACCAATGTTGCGAAGCATCCAATCTACTCCATTGGAACCAAAATGATGTTTGGGAGTATTTCAGAGCATTTCGCTAACCTTCAGCCCGTAAAAAGATGCAAACTTGTGTTTCGGTCCCGAATGCACTATTGAAGGACCGATACGGCGAACCAGAGAGGGGGGAGTGAATGGGAGCCGATAAAAATTCTTCTCGAAGGAGATAGAAACTCCAACAAGTTGAACAAGGCTTCCAACACACGTCTCCGACTCACTACCCAAGTTGGCCAAGCCCACGTAGCCACTGGAGTGCCACTGGACCTAGGAACCAACACACAATCTTCCGACCCGAGAACGCAGCGGAACACCAAACCTCGAGTCTACAGACCCACACCGGTCAGACCGGTGAGCACCACCGGTCAGACCGGTCCCTGCTGGTGAAACTGAGCAACTTTCACTAAGTGGCTCTACACCGGTCAGACCGGTGAGACACACCGGTAAGACCGGTCACAGCCTGAAAGCCCCCAAGGCACCAAACAGGCCAACCGACCACCAAACTGACCCAAACTCGAAACAGCAACACCACGGGACAACATCGAACACACCAAGACGTTCACCCGAGCAAAATCCCACCGAGGGTTGCACCGGTCAGACCGGTCAAGAGCACCGGTCAGACCGGTGTAGCCTGGGCAGCTCGGGATGAACAGCACCCGCGGGTCAACTCCCCCAAATCCAAACCTCGATCTCCCGAATCGCTCCACGGACTTGAAGAAGACTTTGGGGATATTAGGAACACCTCATGAGGAGTCCATAGCCAAGTTTAATCCCACCAAAACTCGTCCAAAAAGGAGGAATCAAGGAAATCCCGCCAAGAGCACTTCCAACCCAAGAACTCAAGAAACCCCAAAATCGAGCACCTTTACTCACGGATTTGGGAGGGGAATCACAACCCAAAGAACCACGAAGGGTTCCCACAAATTTCCCCCATCAAATCCCCAAGAGAAAGGTCCCGAAAACAACCCAAAGAAATCACCAAGAGAGGGCTCCGAAAATCACCACCAAGAACAACCGGGGAAAACACATCCAAACCTTGAGGAACCACGCCGAATCATCTATACATGAAACAAAGGTTCATACAAGGTCTAGCAAGCCGCCCGATCATCCATCCCTCTCAACAAGATCTCTCCATGAAGCTCTCTTGCTAGTCCTATGGAAAACCTAAGGAAAATAGGAAGGAAAATGGAAAAACAAATGAGCTAGGGTTCCAAGAGTTGGCTGCCATCCTCTCACCTCTTGGGTTATATGGAGGCAACCGAATGTCTAAAATGCCCTTTCCTAATAACTAGGGATACAAGCCCCTCAAGGGCGGATTTGGAAGTCTTCATGTCTTCACCATCGGACGGATGCCCGGCGACCGCACCCTGCGTAGCCTCGACGCAAGCCATGCGATCCCGACGCGTGTCCTCCGCTTCGAAGTCTCCGGACTGCGTCGTCGCACACCGGTCAGACCGGTGCTCCTCACGGGTCAGACCGGTACCCACCGGTCAGACCGGTCAGACCCACCGGTCAGACTGGTCTGGCACTGCTGCAGCACCGTCTTCGGTTCTTCGGTCTTGGCTTTGTGGATCAACCAAGGAACCCAGTGGTTTTCTGGTGAACCACTGGAAACCCCGCAAACTCGGTGTAGCCTCCGCCAATCTACACTCATGACTTGGCTCCCACGTAGTCCCGGCTCGACCTTGGTTTTGAGGCTCAACCAAGAAACCGTCCATGACTTCATCTTGCTGTTCATGCCACCATGCGGCCCGCACTTGACCCCGCTGGCCACCGGGTCCCTCGAACGAAGCCTACTTGTCTTCTCCACACCTGGAGGCCTCACCGGCGACGACCTTTCGCGCTTGTTCTTCACCTGCACCAACACCAGTCAAGCCGCAACCTGCACCTGCAATACTTAGCCAAGAATCAGTCCACACAACGTTGTCAATCACTCATCACACAAGGAAGCGACCATCCACCGGTCCTCGAACCACACATGGTCCTCAATCTCCCCCTTGATGAGTGCATTGACAACACCCACACGAAAGTAACAAGAGAGAAAAGAAAAAGAAAAGAAACGAAGAAAAAGAAACTCTAACAAGCGATCGAAAGCCAAACAAAGGCAAAGAGCAAGATCACTTGAAGAAGACAAGTCTCGGACCCCTTAGGCAAGGGCAACGGCTCGACACATCCGAGACAAAGCAAAGCTCAAGCAAAGAGCGCAAACCACCAAAGCAAATCTCGAAAAAACCACAAAGAGCTCCCCCTGCACACATGCAAGCTCCCCCTGAACCAATGCACCTCCCCCTGGACGAATGCATGCAAACCAGCTGAAAACAGGGCAGCTGCAGCAACTTCAGCTCACACCGGTCAGACCGGTCATCACCACCGGTCAGACCGGTTCCTAACATGTGCACAAGACCAGCACTCACACCGGTCAGACCGGTGCTCCTCACCGGTCAGACTGGTGCACAACAGAGCCCAGAAATGGCTCGAAACCACCTGAAGACCTTCTAAATGCGTCCAGTAAGCCATTTCAAGCTCAAACTTCTCCCCCTTGTTGGCAATGCATGAATCAAGCTAAAAATGCAAAAATGTCAACCTAGAGCTTCTCAAATAGACAAAATTCAACAAAGAGTGCTACACATGTCCAAATGAGCAAGTTAGATACTCTACAGCTTCGTATCGATCTCAACTACATGATCACCAAGTTTCACAACCATTGGACGAAGCTAAGATGGATTTGGGCAATTTTGCGAAAAACTTGCCTCTCATGAGCAAAGACCTAAACATGATCAACACATATCAAAATGGCAAAGCCACACAAACTTCATGCTAGGACAGCCATTCTAATCATAAGACCACCACAAACACCCACAAGCACCTCATGTCATGTCAAAGCCACCGAGCCATGTGCCTACTTCTATGTATGAGACTTCTCATTGGTAGGCATCATGCAACGGTTTAGCACCCAAAGCAAATTAAATTCAGCACATATGACATGGGAGCATATTTTCCAAGCATTTTTCATTTCATTTTCAGATTGATAAATGGTACATGAAATGTCTTTGCGACAAAAAGGAACTTATGCTCCTCCACAAGATAAAGCAAGAGGGCTAAACATTCATGATGGCAAATGAGCCTTTGGCCCCATATGATCAATAAGCTAGCTATCCAACCACAAAGTGAGCATAACAAAGCCACTAAAACATGTCAAGATCATATAAAGGCATTTACACATGAGAGCTCATACATGTGACATTTTTCAAAAACATAGCCATCAACCATGGATTATTCACCAAGATCATCAAGAGCTAAGCCAAACTAACCATAGCATACCAAACAAGCTCACAAAGACATATATCTCATTCCATGGTGAACAATGTATATGAGAGAAGCTTTTCCTAACCAATGCATATGATACAAAATGCATGCAATCTAAGATACAAGGATGCCTATACATCATGCTACATATGCCATGCCAAATGCAAGAAATGCACAAAGGAAAGCTATACATATGCTACAAAGGAGCTCCCACACAACCAACTCAGGAAATCAAACACACACCAAGTTCCCCCCGCAAATGAGTGAAAGTTGCTTGATCTAAGGGTTTGGTGAAAATATCGGCTAGTTGGTCATGTGTGGGTACATGGATCAAAGCTATCTTTCCTTTCTCTACGTTGTCTCTCAGAAAATGGTACCTCACTTCTATGTGCTTGGTTTTGGAATGGAGCACTGGGTTCTTTGCAACGCTTATGGCACTGGTGCTATCACATTGAAGTGGGACATGGGTATACTCCTCACCAAAGTCACTCATGGTGTATGAAATCCAAAGGAGCTGAGAGCAACAACTAGCAGCGGCAACATACTCGGCCTCGGTAGTGGATTGAGCAACACTCGATTGTTTGCGGGAAGACCAAGACACCAAAGAAGAACCCAAAAACTGGCAAGTCCCAGAAGTGGACTTCCTATCCAACCGACACCCGGCAAAATCCGCGTCTGAAAAACCATGAAGCGCCAAAGAAGAGGACGCGGAGTACCAAAGGCCGAAGTCGGGAGTGTGACGCAAGTACCTGAAAATTCTCTTCACCGCTTGCCGATGCGAAGTCCTCGGAGACGCTTGAAAACGAGCGCACAGACACACCGAGAACTGTATGTCCGGCCTCGTCGCCGTCAAGTAGAGGAGTGACCCGATCATGCTCCGGTACTCCTTCTGGTCCACGTGTTCACCTTCCTCGTCCGCATCAAGAGCTGTAGTCGTACTCATCGGCGTCGTCATAGCCTTGGAGTCCTCCATCTTGAACTTCCGCACAATGTCCTTGGTGTACTTAGCCTGGTGCACAAATGTTCCTTCCTTTGATTGCTTGATTTGTAGCCCGAGGAAGAACTGCAACTCGCCCATCATGCTCATCTCAAATTCCCTGCTCATATCATCTGCAAACCTTGCAACAAGAGAGTTGGATGAGCCACCAAAGACAATATCATCCACGTACACCTACACAATCAGGATATCTCTGCCCTGCCTCAGCAAAAACAAGGTCTGATCGACCTTCCCCATCTCAAAACCTCTCTCAAACAAGAACCCCTCAACCTGCCATACCAAGCTCTAGGCGCCTGCTTCAACCCATACAGCGCCTTCCTCAACTTGTACACCCGGTGGGGGTACTTCTCACTCTCAAACCCCGGAGGTTGCCTCACATACACTTCTTCCTCCAACACACCATTCAGAAAAGCACTCTTCACATCCATCTGGTGCAACTTGAACCCTTTCACCACAGAAAAGGCTAGAAGGATCCTAATCGCCTCCAAACGGGCTACGGGAGCAAAGGTCTCCTCGTAGTCGATCCCCTCCTTCTGACTGAACCCTTGAGCAACAAGTCTCGACTTGTTCCTCACAACCTCACCTTTCTCTCCTTCTTTGTTTTTCCACACCCACTTTGTACCAATCGGCTTACACCCTGGGGGAGGGTCAACCAACTCCCAAACCTGATTCCTCTCAAAGTTCTCCAACTCCTCATGCATCGAATTAACCCAATTGTGATCAGATAGTGCGTGTCTAATGTCTTTGGGCTCAAAGGTAGCAACAAATGCAGCATGAGCGAAATGAGAGTTGTTCCGAACCCTCGACCGTGTAGTGCGTTCATTCATGTCGCCTATGATCCTCGAAGCTGGGTGATCCACTTGTACTCGCCGGGGAGGTTCTCGCCTCGATGCTACCTCCCCCTCAACATCAGCTTTAGAGGGTCCGTCCATCACCGTAGTCGAAGTAGTGGGTACATGTTCAGCCGGGGGCACCACACCGCCATCTTCATCCTCTCCATGTTCATGCTCCTCCTCCAGAAAGATCTCCTCGCCAAGCTCATCATCACCTGCACACTCAAAGACAAGCTGACTACGTGGCTCTGTCTCGTCGAAGGTTACCTCGCAAGTCTCCATGATTTGGTTAGTTTCAAGATTGAGCACACGATATGCTCTAGAATGAGATGCATAACCAAAGAAAATACCATCGACAGACCTAGCCTCAAACTTATCCAACTTCCTGCCTTTCTTCAGAATGAAACACTTGCAACCAAAGACATGGAAGTGACTCACCTTGGGTGTGCGACCATGCATCAACTCATAGCAAGTCTTTTTCTTGTGCACTCTGAGGTAGATCCTGTTTGACACATAGCACGCGGTATTCACCGCCTCAGCCCAATACCTCCTCGGAGTCCTATGCTCATCAAGCATCGTCCGAGCCATCTCGCACAAGGTCCTGTTCTTCCTTTCCACAACACCATTCTGGGGAGGCGTATACGGACTCGAAAACTGGTGCTCAAGACCCAAGTCATGGCAAAAGGTTTCAAAACGAGAGTTTCTGAATTCCGAGCCATTATCACTGCGGATAGCTCGTATGGCATCTCCGTGCCTCTCGTTCCTCAACCTCAAGACTAGATCTCGAACAAAACCAAATGTCTCCCCCTTATCCTCGAGAAAGAACACCCACGCATACCGAGAATAGTCGTCCACCACAACAAGGACATACCACTTCCCACCCGCAGATCGCACACGAGCTGTGCCAACAAGGTCCATATGGAGCAGCTCGCATGGACGCTCAGTCATCACATCGGTGAGAGGCGGGTGAGAAGAGGCTACCATCTTGGCATGCCTACACGGAGCACAAACCAACTCTTTCTCAAGCCTCAACCGTGGCAATCCTCGGACCAAATTGAGTTTACTCAAGCGAGACAAAAGGTCAAAGCTCAAGTGACCCAACTTCCTATGCCACTTCCACAACTCACTCGAAGAACCAGCCAAGAAACAACGCTCCACACCCGAAGACTGAGAAAAATCAGCACGAAACACCTGACCCTCGGGAACGACCATACAGACAAGGTCCCCTCGAGAGTCCAAAATCCGAGAACCACCTAGCCGAAACAACACCTCAAAGCCCTCATCCAACAACTGGGACACAGAAAGCAAATTGTACCCCAGTGATTGAACAAGAGCAACACGCCTCAGAGTGATCTTGTCACTCACTTTGATCTCACCTTCTGAAAGCACACGCCCACGCCCATTGTCCCCAAAGGTGATGTACCTCTTTGTCACCACCGGGACGAGACTTGAGAACCACCCCCTGTCTCCGGTCATATGCCTCGAGCAACCGGAGTCAATCAACCAAATGTTCTTCAAGTCTCCCACCTGAAATTCAAAAATGAGCACGTGAGCGAACAAACGACTCAGCACTGGGGTTAGTACCAAAAGAGTAAAACCAGTGCCGAGCCATTTGCTCGAAAGTGGGGTTAGCACCAACCAAAGCATCTCTCCTACCAAAGCTACCTCCACGAACACCACCACGGTAACCACCCTGAGGGAACCACCCCTCTCTGCCTGGAGGAGGACCAAAACCACGAAAGAGAACCCGTGGACCGTCCCTCCTCTCCTTCTCAAAGCTACGACTCCTCCCATCCCCGTAGTGAACTCGAGGGGGAGAACGCCTAGCAACCTGACCACCTGCAAACTCTCCAGCCCAACCACCAGAACCACGACCTCCAGAAACAACCCTCGCACCTGTACGAGCATGAAACCCAAAACGCTGCCTGTCCAGGCCTGCACCGGTCTGACCGGTGCTCCACACCGGTCTGACCGGTGTGACCTGGGCAGCAGCACCTCCAACAGCCTTCCGCTCTCCCCAAGCCCGAACTGTCCTCACACTCACCTTAGCCCTGGGCATCTGCACACGAGGCTCAAGTACACCATCGGAAAGGTGGTACTTGTCCTTGTTAGCCCACTCCTTTGCCATTCTCTCCTCACGCTTCCTCTTGAAGCAAAACTCCTCCTTATGGCCATCTCTCCCACAATAGCCACAACGGAACCTCACAAGCTTAGGATTTGGCTTGGGATGTGGCTGCTCACTTGGATTCTCTCCACTCAACTCCTCCACAGGTTTCTCACCGCTAGCCTTCTCACTCTCCTTCCCAAAGAACACTTTCCCCGAAGTGCTCACAAACTTGATAGGCTTTCGGAGATCATTTGTGGGTTTAGAAAACACGGGTGGAGCTGGGGTTGTGTCTAGACGGTTCCTAAGATGGTTGGATTTTGGAGGGAAATCATTCTTGTGGTGGGTTTTTGGTGGCTCCGGGATATTCTCTCCACTTCCCTCACCAACCTTGTTTGCCCCAAGTCCCTCACCATCTTGCCTCTTAAAGGCCTCGATCATCATCCTCAACTGAGGCTCATGACCGGACAACCAACCCATCAACTTCCTCAGCTCATCATTCTCATCCTGCAAACGATCAACATAATGTGCAAGTTCCAAATTTTTCAAAGCATGCATTTCACAGGTAGAGCATGATGTAGGCATGGGTTCCTTCAATTTAGCCTCAAGAGAACTAGTGTAAGCATGCATCTCATCAATCTTAGCATGCAAAACAGGGCAAGAAGTGCAAGCACCTAGCAAAGCAGATCTAGACTTAAGCTCAGCCACTTCAACCCTAAGCACATCTAGTTCCTCACACTTGGAGGCATGCTTCTCCTTAAACAAAGCAAGATCAGCAAGGAATATGGAGCAATCAGCACAATCAACCTCATCCGAAACAACAGGGCTAGCCTTAAGGGAATCAATCTCAAGCTTGCTATCAAGCACCTGTGTCTCAAGCTCAGCCACTCTAGTCCTAGCATCCTCGAGTGAAGCCCTAAGCTCTTTTCTCATTTTCTTGGCCTCTCTAAGCATGTCATCACGGTTATCAAGCAATGAGCCAAGCCTCTCATTCTCCTGGCGCAAGAAGGGAAGTTCATCACGTACCTCGTCGTCGGACTCAGAGTCCGAGTCGCTCTGTGTGCTCTTCTTGCTGCCGGAGCTCAGCGCCATGGTGCAGAAGCCATCTCTCGCGAAGCAGCTCAGCCCACTCAGGTTCTTGGATGACTTCTTGTTCTTGCGACGATCACCTTCGTCTTCACTGCTGCTCGAGCTCGAGGTGGAGTACGCGGAACTGGAGTCGACGTCGCTCGCTCCAACCATCGCTCGGGCCTTGCCTCGGCTCTCCTTCTTCCTCGATCGTCGCTCGTCCTTGTACTTGTTCTTGTGCTTGCTCTTGTGGTCACGCCTCGAACGGTACTTGCCGTCCATCCTCGGCTTGTGCTTGTAGCCGTCCTTGTTCTCGGCCTTCTCCGGGCAGTCGGCGACGAAGTGTCCCGGCTTGCCGCACTGGAAGCATGTCCTCGTGTTCCTCCTCATGTTCACACGGTTCTCGTGCAGCCTCTCGAACCGCCTCATCAGGAGCGCCAGCTTGTCCTCTCCAAGCTCGTCGAACTCCTCATCTGGCATAGACATCAAAGAGGAGAAAGAGAACATCCTGGTGGATGGGTTAGAGTTAGCCTTTCCTTTCGAACCACCAATGAGGGCAAGACTATGGGAATCAGTCGGTCCCTCGAGCTTGGCAGTCATGCCCCTATCCACCTCAGCCGACTTGAGCTTCGAGAACAGCTCGTTCACCGTCAGAGTGTCATACTTCTCCGACTCCACAATGGCCTCGAACTTTCCGCCCCAAATCGTACGATCCAAAGAGTGTAAGAGCTTGACCGCTCTATCATGATCATCGTACGGGAGCACGTCCACATTGGCCCTCATGTTGTTCACAACCACCGTGAACCTCTGAAACAAGGCATCGATGGACTCACCGAGGAGATGAGTGAAGTTCTCGTACTCTCTCCGGTAGGTCGCATACTTCCGTGCCTGAACCTGGGCATTCCCAACATGAGCCTCCTTCAACACCGCCCAAATCCTACAAGCCAAGTGCTCGGTGTGCACCCGATCGAACTCAGGCTGACACAAAGCACGAAACAAGTAGTCGACCGCCTTATTGTTGGCGTCGAATCTGTCCCTCGATCCTAGAGCGAGGAAGTCCATCGGTTGGACATAGCCTGTGTCCACCGTGACATCCCAAAGGATCTGACCCTTTCCGCGGAGGAATGCACCCATCCGCTTACTCCACATCTGGTAGTTCTTGCCATCGAAGTGTGGAGGACCCGAACCTCGTTCCTGGTACGCCATCCTTGGATCCTAGACTGGTTAGAGTCAATAAAGACCCGAACCGGCTCTGATACCACTTGAAGGACCGATACGGCGAACCAGAGAGGGGGGGGGGAGTGAATGGGAGCCGATAAAAATTCTTCTCGAAGGAGATAGAAACTCCAACAAGATGAACAAGGCTTCCAACACACGTCTCCGACTCACTACCCAAGTTGGCCAAGCCCACGTAGCCACTGGAGTGCCACTGGACCTAGGAACCAACACACAATCTTCCGACCCGAGAACGAAGCGGAACACCAAACCTCGAGTCTACAGACCCACACCAGTCAGACCGGTGAGCACCACCGGTCAGACCGGTCCCTGCTGGTGAAACTGAGCAACTTTCACTAAGTGGCTCTACACCGGTCAGACCGGTGAGACACACCGGTCAGACCGATCACAGCCTGAAAGCCCCCAAGGCACCAAACAGGCCAACCGACCACCAAACTGACCCAAACTCGAAACAGCAACACCACGGGACAACAGCGAACACACCAAGACGTTCACCCGAGCAAAATCCCACCGAGGGTTGCACCGGTCAGACCGGTCAAGAGCACCGGTCAGACCGGTGTAGCCTGGGCAGCTCGGGATGAACAGCACCCGCGGGTCAACTCCCCCAAATCCAAACCTCGATCTCCCGAATCGCTCCACGGACTTGAAGAAGACTTTGGGGATATTAGGAACACCTCATGAGGAGTCCATAGCCAAGTTTAATCCCACCAAAACTCGTCCAAAAAGGAGGAATCAAGGAAATCCCGCCAAGAGCACTTCCAACCCAAGAACTCAAGAAACCCCAAAATCGAGCACCTTTACTCACGGATTTGGGAGGGGAATCACAACCCAAAGAACCACGAAGGGTTCCCACAAATTTCCCCCATCAAATCCCCAAGAGAAAGGTCCCGAAAACAACCCAAAGAAATCACCAAGAGAGGGCTCCGAAAATCACCACCAAGAACAACTGGGGAAAACACATCCAAACCTTGAGGAACCACGCCGAATCATCTATACATGAAACAATGGTTCATACAAGGTCTAGCAAGCCGCCCGATCATCCATCCCTCTCAACAAGATCTCTCCATGAAGCTCTCTTGCTAGTCCTATGGAAAACCTAAGGAAAATAGGAAGGAAAATGGAAAAACAAATGAGCTAGGGTTCCAAGAGTTGGCTGCCATCCTCTCACCTCTTGGGTTATATGGAGGCAACCGAATGTCTAAAATGCCCTTTCCTAATAACTAGGGATACAAGCCCCTCAAGGGCGGATTTGGAAGTCTTCATGTCTTCACCATCGGACGGATGCCCGGCGACCGCACCCTGCGTAGCCTCGATGCAAGCCATGCGATCCCGACGCATGTCCTCCGCTTCGAAGTCTCCGGACTGCGTCGTCGCACACCGGTCAGACCGGTGCTCCTCACCGGTCAGACCGGTACCCACCGATCAGACCGATCTGGCACTACTGCAGCACCGTCTTCGGTTCTTCGGTCTTGGCTTTGTGGATCAACCAAGGAACCCAGTGGTTTTCTGGTGAACCACTGGAAACCCCGCGAACTCGGTGTAGCCTCCGCCAATCTACACTCATGACTTGGCTCCCACGTAGTCCCGGCTCGACCTTGGTTTTGAGGCTCAACCAAGAAACCGTCCATGACTTCATCTTGCTGTTCATGCCACCATGCGGCCCGCACTTGACCCCGCTGGCCACCGGGTCCCTCGAACGAAGCCTACTTGTCTTCTCCACACCTGGAGGCCTCACCGGCGACGACCTTTCGCGCTTGTTCTTCACCTGCACCAACACCAGTCAAGCCGCAACCTACACCTGCAATACTTAGCCAAGAATCAGTCCACACAACGTTGTCAATCACTCATCACACAAGGAAGCGACCATCCACCGGTCCTCGAACCACACATGGTCCTCAACTATTTCGAGGTACCAAAGTTGCAAAGCATCCATTGTACTCCGTTGGACCCAAAATGATGTTTGGGAGTGTTTCAGAGCATTTCGCTAACCTTCAGCACGTAAAAATATGAAAATTTGTGTTTCAGGCCTGAATGCACTATTTCGGGGTTCCAAACTTACCAAGCATCCATTCTACTACATTGGAACCAAAATGATGTTTGGGAGTGTTTCAGAGCATTTCGCTAACCTTCGGCATGTAAAAAGATGCAAACTTGTGTTTCGGTCCTGAATGCACTATTTCGGGGTACCAAACTTACGAAGCATCCATTATACTCCATTGGAACCAAAATAATGTTTGGGAGTATTTTAGAGCATTTCCCTAACCTTCGGCAAGTAAAAAGATGCAAACTGGTGTTTCGGGCCTGAATGCACTATTTCGAGGTACCAAAGTTGCGATGCATCCATTCTACTCCGTTGGACCCAAAATGATGTTTGGGAGAGTTTCAGAGCATTTTGCTAACCTGCAGCACGTAAAAATATGAAAATTTGTGTTTCAGGCCTGAATGCACTATTTCGGGGTTCCAAACTTACCAAGCATCCATTCTACTACATTGGAACCAAAATGATGTTTGGGAGTGTTTCAGAGCATTTCGCTAACCTTCGGCATGTAAAAAGATGCAAACTTGTGTTTCGGTCCCGAATGCACTATTTCGGGGTACCAAACTTACGAAGCATCCATTATACTCCATTGGAACCAAAATGATGTTTGGGAGTATTTTAGAGCATTTCCCTAACCTTCGGCAAGTAAAAAGATGCAAACTGGTGTTTCGGGCCTGAATGCACTATTTCGTGGTACCAAAGTTGCGAAGCATCCATTCTACTCCGTTGGACCCAAAATGATGTTTGGGAGAGTTTCAGAGCATTTTGCTAACCTTCAGCACGTAAAAATATGAAAACTTGTGTTTCAGGCCTGAATGCACTATTTCGGGGTACCAAACTTGCCAAGCATCCATTCTACTCCGTTGGAACCAAAATGATGTTTGGGAGTGTTTTCAGAGCATTTCGCTAACCTTCGGCACGTAAAAAGACGCAAACTTGTGTTTCGGTCCCGAATGCACTATTTCGGGGTACCAAAGTTGCCAAGCATCCATTCTACTCCATTGGAACCAAAATGATGTTTGGGAGTGTTTTCGGAGCATTTCGCTAACCTTCGGCACGTAAAAAGATGCAAACTTGTGTTTCGGACCTAAATGCACTATTTCGGTGTACCAAACTTGCGAAGCATCCATTGTACTACAATGGAACCAAAATGATGTTTGGGAGTATTTCAGATCATTTCGGTAACCTACGGCTCGTAAAAAGATGCAAACTTGTGTTTCGGTCCTGAATGCACTATTTCGGGGTACCAAAGTTGTAAAGCATCCATTCTACTCCATTGGAACCAAAATGATGTTTCGGAGTGTTTCAGAGCATTTCGCTAACCTTCGGCATGTAAAAAGATGCAAACTTATGTTTCGGTCCTGAATGCACAATTTCGGGGTACCAAAGTTGCGCAGCATCCATTCTATTCCGTTGGACCCAAAATGAAGTTTGAGAGTGTTTCAGAGTATTTTGCTAACCTTCAGCAAGTAAAAATATCAAAACTTGTGTTTCGGGCCTGAATGTACTATTTTGAGGTACCAAACTTGCCAAGCATCTATTCTACTCCATTGGAACCAAAATGATGTTTGGGAGTGTTTCAGAGCGTTTTTTAACATTCGGCATGTAAAAAGATGAAAAACTTGTGTTTCTGGTCTGAATGCACTATTTCGGGGTACCAAAGTTGCGAAGCATCCATTCTACTCCATTGGAACCAAAAGGATGTTTGGGAGTATTTCAGAGCATTTCGCTAACCTTCAGCCCGTAAAAAGATGCAAACTTGTGTTTCGGTCCCGAATGCACTATTTCGAGGTACCAAAGTTGCGAAGCATCCATTGTACTCCGTTGGACCCAAAATGATGTTTGGGAGTGTTTCAGAGCATTTCGCTAACCTTCAGCACGTAAAAATATGAAAATTTGTGTTTCAGGCCTGAATGCACTATTTCGGGGTACCAAACTTACCAAGCATCCATTCTACTCCATTGGAACCAAAATGATGTTTGGGAGTGTTTCAGAGCATTTCGCTAACCTTCGGCATGTAAAAAGATGCAAACTTGTGTTTCGGTCCTGAATGCACTATTTCGGGGTACCAAACTTACGAAGCATCCATTATACTCCATTGGAACCAAAATGATGTTTGGGAGTATTTTAGAGCATTTCCCTAACCTTCGGCAAGTAAAAAGATGCAAACTGGTGTTTCGGGCCTGAATGCACTATTTCGAGGTACCAAAGTTGGGAAGCATCCATTCTACTCCGTTGGACCCAAAATGATGTTTGGGAGAGTTTCAGAGCATTTTGCTAACCTTCAGCACGTAAAAATATGAAAACTTGTGTTTCAGGCCTGAATGCACTATTTCGGGGTACCAAACTTGCCAAGCATCCATTCTACTCCGTTGGAACCAAAATGATGTTTAGGAGTGTTTTCAGAGCATTTCGCTAACCTTCGGCACGTAAAAAGACGCAAACTTGTGTTTCGGTCCCGAATGCACTATTTCAGGGTACCAAAGTTGCCAAGCATCCATTCTACTCCATTGGACCCAAAATGATCTTTGGTCGTGTTTCAGAGCATTTCACTAACCTTCGGCACATAAAAAGATGCAAACTTGTGTTTCGGTCCTAAATGTACTATTTCGGGGTACCAAACATGCGAAGCATCCATTATACTCCAATGGACCCAAAATGATGTTTGGGAGTGTTTCAGAGCATTTCGCTAACCTTCGGCATGTGAAAAGATGCAAACTTGTGTTTCGGTCCTGAATGCACTATTTCGGGGTACCAAACTTATGAAGCATCCATTATACTCCATTGGAACCAAAATGATGTTTGGGAGTATTTTAGAGCATTTCCCTAACCTTCGGCAAGTAATTAGATGCAAACTGGTGTTTCAGGCCTGAATGCACTATTTCGGGGTACCAAAGTTGCGAAGCATCCATTCTACTCCATTGGAACCAAAATGATGTTTGGGAGTGTTTCAGAGCATTTCGCTAACCTTCGGCACGTAAAAAGACGCAAACTTGTGTTTCGGTCCCGAATGCACTATTTCGGGGTACCAAAGTTGCCAAGCATCCATTCTACTCCATTGGAACCAAAATGATCTTTGGTCGTGTTTCAGAGCATTTCGCTAACCTTCGGCACATAAAAAGATGCAAACTTGTGTTTCGGTCCTAAATGTACTATTTCGGGGTACCAAACATGCGAAGCATCCATTATACTCCAATGGACCCAAAATGATGTTTGGGAGTATTTCAGATCATTTCGCTAACCTTCGGCTCGTAAAAAGATGCAAACTTGTGTTTCAGTCCTGAATGCACTATTTCGGGGTACCAAAGTTGTGAAGCATCTATTCTACTCCATTGTAACCAAAATGATGTTTGGAAGTTGAGGACCATGTGTGGTTCGAGGACCGGTGGATGGTCGCTTCCTTGTGTGATGAGTGATTGACAACGTTGTGTGGACTGATTCTTGGCTAAGTATTGCAAGTGCAGGTTGCGGCTTGACTAGTGTTGGTGCAGGTGAAGAACAAGCGCGAAAGGTCGTCGCCGGTGAGGCCTACAGGTGTGGAGAAGACAAGTAGGCTTCGTTCGAGGGACCCGTTGACCTGCGGGGTCAAGTGCGGGCTGCATGGTGGCATGAACAGCAAGATGAAGTCATGGACGGTTTCTTGGTTGAGCCTGAAAACCAAGGTCGTGCCGGGACTACGTGGGAGCCGAGTCATGAGTGGAGATTGGCGGAGGCTACACCGAGTTCGCGGGGTTTCCGGTGGTTCACCAGAAAACCACTGGGTTCCTTGGTTGATCCACAAAGCCAAGACCGGAGAACCGAAGACGGTGCTGCAGCAATGCCAGACCGGTCTGACCGGTGGGTCTGACCGGTTTGACCGGTGGGTATCGGTCTGACCGGTGAGGAGCACCGGTCTGACCGGTGTGCGACGACGCAGTCCGGAATCTTCGAAGCGGAGGACACACGTCGGGATCGCAAGGCTTGCGTCGAGGCTAAGCAGGTTGCGGTGGCCGGGCATCCGTCCGATGGAGAAAGCTTGAAGACTTCCAATACCGCCCTTGAGGGGCTTGTATCCCTAGTTATTAGGAAAGGGTATTTTAGACTTTCGGTTGCCTCCATATAACCCATGAGGTGAGAGGATGGCAGCCAATCTGGGGGAACCCTAGTTCATTTGCTTTCCTATTTTCCCTTCCTATTTTCTTAGGATTTCCATAGGACTAGCTTGAGAGCTTCATGGTGAGATCTTATTGAGAGGGTTGGATGATCAGGCGGCAAGCTAGACCTTGTATGAACCTTTGTGGCGTGTATAGATGATTCGACGTGGTTCCTCAAGGTTTGGATGTGTTGTTCCCGGTTGTTCTTAGTGGTGAATTTCGGAGCCCTCTCTTGTTGATTCTCTTGGGGTGTTTTCGGGACCTTGCTCTTGGGGATTTGATGGGAGAAATTTGTGGGAACCCTTCGTGGTTCTTTGGGCTGTGCTTCCCCTCCCAAATCCGTGAGTAAAGGGGCTCGATTTTGGGGTTTTCCGTGTTCTAGGGTTAGAGGTGCTTTTGGCGGGATTTCTTCGATTCCTCTTGTTTGGACAAGTTTTGGTGGGATTAAACTTGGCTATGGACTCCTCATGAGGTGTTCCTATTGTCCCCAAAGTCTTGTTCAAGCCTGTGGAGCGATTCGGGAGATGAAGGCTTGGATTTGGAGGAGTTGACCCGCGGGTGCTGTTCATCCTGAGCTGCCCAGTCTACACCGGTCTGACCGGTGCTCGTGACCGGTCTGACCGGTGCAACCCTTGGTGGGTTTTTGCTCGGGTGAACGTCTGGGTGTGTTTGCTGTTGTCCTGTGTTGGGGCTGTTCCGAGTTTGGGTCAGCTTGGAGGTCGGTAGGCCAGTTTGGTGATTTGGGGGTCTCAGGCTTAGACCGGTCTAACCGGTGTGTCTCACCGGCCTGACCGATGTGAAGCCTTTCTGTGGAAGTCGTCAACACTCACCAGCAGGGACCGATCTGACCGGTGGTGCTCACCGGTCTGACCGGTGTTGGTCAGTGGACTCGAGGTTTGGTGTTCCGCTGCGTTCTCGGGTCAGAAGGTTGTGTGTTGGTTCCTAGGTTCAGTAGCATTCCAGTGGCTACGTGGACTTGGCCAAATTTGGGTAGTGAGTCGGAGACGTGTGCTGGAAGCCGTATTCATCTTGTTGGAGTTTTCATCTCCTTCGAGAAGAATTTTTATCGGCTCCCATTCACTCCCCCCTCTCTGGTTCGCCGTATCGGTCCTTTAAGTGGTATCAGAGCAGGTTCGGGTCTTTATTGACTCTAACCAGTCTAAGATCCAAGTATGGCGTACCAGGAACGGGGTTCGGGTCCTCCACACTTCGATGGCAAGAACTACCAGATGTGGAGTAAGCGGATGGCTGCGTTTCTCCGAGGAAAGGGTCAGATCCTTTGGGATGTCACGGTGGACACAGGCTATGTCCAGCCGATGAACTTCCTCGCTCCAGGATCGAGGGACATGTTCGACGCCAACAATAAGGCGGTCGACTACTTGTTTCGTGCCTTGTGCCAGCCTAAGTTCGATCGGGTGCACACCGAGCACTTGGCTTGTAGAATCTGGTTGGTGTTGAAGGAGGCTCATGTTGGGAATGCCCAGGTTCAGGCTCGGATGTATGCGACCTACTGGAGAGAGTACGAGAACTTCACTCATCTCCCCGGTGAGTCCATTGATGCCTTGTTTCAGAGGTTCATGGTGGTTGTGAACAACCTGAGGGCCAATGTGGATGTGCTCCCGTACCATGATCATGATAGAGCTGTCAAGCTCTTACACTCTTTGGATCGTACGATTTGGGGCGGTAAGTTCGAGGCCATTGTGGAATCGGAGAAGTATGACACTCAGACGGTGAACGAGCTGTTCTCGAAGCTCAAGTGGGCTGAGGTGGATAGGGGCATGACAGCCAAGCTCGAGGGTCCGACTGATTCCCATAGTCTTGCCCTCGTTGGTGGTTCGAAAGGAAAGGCTAACACTAAGCCATCCACCAGGATGTTCTTTTTGTCCTCTTTGATGTCTATGCCAGATGAGGAGTTCGATGTGCTTGGAGAGGACGAGCTGGCGTTGCTGACGAGGAGGTTCGAGATGGCTGCACAAGAATCGGGTGAACATGAGGAGGAACACGAGGACATGCTCCCAGTGCGGCAAGCCAGGACACTTCGTCGCCGACTGCCCTGAGAAGGTCGAGAACAATGATGGCTACAAGCACAAGTCGAGGATGGATGGCAAGTACCGGTCGAGGCGTGACCACAAGAGCAAGAACAAGAACAAGCACAAGGACGAGCGACGATCGAGGAAGAAGGAGAGCCGAGGCAAGGCCCGAGCGATGGTTGGAGCGAGCGACGTCGACTCCAGTTCTGCGTACTCCACCTCGAGCTCGAGCAGCAGTGAAGATGAAGGTGATCGTCGCAAGAGCAGGAAGTCGTCCAAGAACCTGAGTGGGCTGAGCTGCTTCGCTAGAGACGGCTTCTGTACCATGGTGCTGAGCTCCGGCTGCGAGAAGAGCACACAGAGCGACTCGGACTCTAATTCCGACGACTAGGTGTGTGATGAGCTTCCCTTCTTGCGTCAGGAGAATGAAAGGCTTGGCTCATTGCTTGATAACTGTGATGACATGCTTAGAGAGGCCAAGAAAATGAGAAAAGAGCTTAGGGCTTCACTCGAGGATGCTAGGACTAGAGTGGCTGAGCTAGAAACACAGGTTCTTGATAGCAAGCTTGAGGTTGATTCCCTTAAGGCTAGCCCTGTTGTTTCTGATGAGGTTGATTGTGCTGATTGCTCCATCTTTCTTGCTGATTTTGCTTTGTTCAAGGAGAAGCATGCCTCCAAGTGTGAGGAACTAGATGTGCTTAGGGTTGAAGTGTCTGAGCTTAAATCTAGACCTGCTTTGCTAGGTGCTTGCACTTCTTGCCCTGTTTTGCATGCTAGGATTAATGAGATGCATGCTTACACTGCTTCCCTTGAGGCTAAGATGAAAAAACCAATTCCTACATCTTGCTCTACCTGTGAAATGCATGCTTTGAAGAATTTGGAACTTGCACATTATGTTGACCGTTTGTAGGATGAGAATGATGAGCTGAGAAAGTTGATGGGTTGGTTGTCTGGTCATGAGCCTCAGTTGAGGATGATGATCGAGGCATTTAAGAGGCAGGATGGTGAGGGACTTGGGGCAAACAAGGTTGGTGAGGGAAGTGGAGAGAATATCCTAGAGCCACCAAAAACCCACCACAAAAATGATTTCCCTCCAAAACCTAACCATCTTAGGAATCGACTAGACACAACCCCAGCTCCACCCGTGTTTCCTATACCAACAAATGATCTCCAAAAGCCTATCAAGTTTCTGAGCACTTCGGGGAAAGTGTTCTTTGGGAAAGAAAGTGAGAAGGCTAGTGAGGAGAAACCGGTGGAGGAGTTGAGTGGAGAGAAACCAAGTGAGCAGCCACAGCCCAAGCCTAAGCCTAAGCTTGTGAGGTTCCATTGTGGCTATTGTGGGAGAGATGGCCATAAGGATGAGTTTTGCTTCAAGAGGAAGCGGGAGGAGAGAATGGCGAAGGAGTGGGCTAACAAGGACAAGTACCGCCCTTCCGATGGTGTACTTGAGCCTCGTGTGCAGATGCCCAGGGCCAAGGCGAGTGTGAGGACAGTTCGGGCTTGGGGAGAGCGGAAGGCTATTGGAGGTGCTACTGTCCAGGCTACACCGGTCAGACCGGTGTGGGGCACCGGTCAGACCGGTGCAGGCCTGGACAGGCAGCAGTTCGGGTTTCGTGCTCGTACAGGTGCGAGGGTTGTTTCTGGAGGTCGTGGTTCTGGTGGTTGGGCTGGAGAGTTTGCAGGAGGTCAGGTAGCTAGGCATTCTCCCCCTCGAGTTCACTACGGGGATGGGAGGAGTCATAGCGTTGAGAAGGGGAGGAGGGACGGTCCACGGGCATTCTTTCGTGGTTTTGGTCCTCCTCCAGGCAGAGAAGGTTGGTTTCCTCGGAGTGGTTACCGAGGTGGTGTTCGTGGTGGTAGTTTTGGTAGGAAAGATGGTTTGGTGTGTGATAACCCCACTTTTGAGAAAATGGCTCGACACTGGTTTTACTCTTTTGGTACTAACCCCAGTGCTGAGTCGTTTGTTCGCTCACGTGCTCGTTTTTGAATTTCAGGTGGGAGACTTGAAAAACATTTGGTTGATTGACTCCGGTTGCTCGAGGCATATGACTAGAGACAAGGGGTGGTTCTCAAGTCTCGTCCCGGTGGTGACAAGGAGGTACATCACTTTTGGGGACAATGGGCGTGGGCGTGTGCTTTCAGAAGGTGAGATTAAGGTGAGTGACAAGATCACTCTCAGGCGTGTTGCTCTTGTTCAATCGCTGGGGTACAATCTGCTTTCTGTGTCCGAGTTGTTGGATGGGGTTTTGAGGTGTTGTTTCGGCCTGGTGGTTCTCGGATTTTGGACTCTCGAGGGGACCTTGTCTGTATGGTCGTTCCCAAGGGTCAGGTGTTTCGTGCTGATTTTTCTCAGTCTTCGGGTGTGGAGCGTTGTTTCTTGGCTGGTTCTTCAAGTGAGTTGTGGAAGTGGTATAGGAAGTTGGGTCACTTGAGCTTTGACCTTTTGTCTCGCTTGAGTAAACTCAATTTGGTCCGAGGATTGCCATGGTTGACGCTTGAGAAAGAGTTGGTTTGTGCACCGTGTAGGCATGCCAAGATGGTAGCCTCTTCTCACCCGCCTCTCACCGATGTGATGACTGAGCGTCCATGCGAGCTGCTCCATATGGACCTTGTTGGCCCAGCTCGTGTGCGATCTGCGGGTGGGAAGTGCTATGTCCTTGTTGTGGTGAACGACTACTCTCGGTATGCGTGGGTGTTCTTTCTCGAGGATAAGGGGGAGACGTTTGGTTTTGTTCGAGATCTAGTCTTGAGGTTGAGGAACGAGAGGCACGGAGATGCCATACGAGCAATCCGCAGTGACAATGGCTCGGAATTCAGAAACTCTCGTTTTGAAACCTTTTGCCATGACTTGGGTCTTGAACACCAGTTTTCGAGTCCGTATACGCCTCCCCAGAATGGTGTTGTGGAAAGGAAGAACAGGACCTTGTGCGAGATGGCTCGGACGATGCTTGATGAGCATAGGACTCCGAGAAGGTATTGGGCTGAGGCGGTGAATACCGCGTGCTATGTGTAACATCCTGGATTTTTCCGGAATGTTATTGTTTGCAAAATCGTGAATTTCAAAATTTTTGTTTGAATTTGAATGCTTACCTAAATTATAAGGATGTCTTCTTTGAACCTTTCCTAACATCCTAGATTTATTTTGAGCAAAATAATAAAATTTAGGAAATATAAAATGCTAGTGTGAGAACGTTGAAGTTTAATGGATTTATTAGGGATTCACTTGGTTGTGATTGAAATTTGATTCCTAAATTCGAATTTGAATGGTGTGTAATTAAAGTTTAAGGAGAATAGGAAATAGGAAAAATCTACCTGTGCACTTGGGCCATGACCCAACTGCTGAAGTTCACCGGCACACCCCCAGCTTTCACCGCCGGTTTGCCCAGCCGGTCGGCCATCCCCTTTTGGCCCACTGAAGCCCACCTACCACCTACCTCTTCCTTGAGTCACCGCCAAGTGGACCCCACACGTCAGCCGCTCATCTCTGTTTTCTTCCTCCTCCTGCACGGACGGGTGACGCACGCGACGCGAGGGGGAAAGCCGCGCCCCTGTGCTTGCCTGCGCTCGCCAGATGCGCGCTGCGTGCCCCTGGGCACGGATGCCGGAGATCGTCGCCGTCCGCCTACACCACAAACCCTAGCTGGCCGCCCCTTTAAATCGAACCCCATCCTCATCTCCCTGTCCGCCGCCGCCTTGGGGATTTGGCCCCTGTCCACCGCTAGAGAAGAGAAGGAGAGGGGGGAAGAAGAACGGAGGGGAGAGAGTGGAGCGCCGCCGGGGAGGCAGTGACCGGAGCGCGCCGAGCACCTTTGCCGCCGGCGCTGCGGAGTCCATCCCGGAGCCACCCCGGGCTGCTGTTCGTGGAGGAGGGAGGCGCAAGAGGCGGGGGAAGGCCGGACCTCGCCGACCCGGAGCTGGAGCTGCCGCGGGCGTCGTGGAAGCCGGCGCTACCGCGCAAGGACGCCGAAGCCGTGAACCCGGAGGACCGGAGCGCCTCTGCTGCCATGGATGCCCTCAACGTCGACCACCACCTGTTCGGCAGAATGCCCGAGCAGTGATCTGTTCTGCTTCCCCTACCTCGAGCCGAACCGCCGCCGTTCTGCTTCACCGTCCTCACCGCCGTTCACCGCAGCAGCCAGGACCCCTAGGTGAGCATGTTTTGTCCTTTCTCCTACTCTGTGTGTCGGCCGCCGTGCCGTGGAGAAGAAACGGGCCAAGCCCGAGAGGTCGAGATGAACCTGTGGCTGCTTGCTTCGCGCCGCCGCGCAGACGCCGTCGCTTGTGTGCCGACTATCGAGTCGAGCCTTAAGCCTGCAGGTGCCGCTGCAATCGACCGCGCGCGCACCCCGCTTGACCACCTCCGTTTGCCCCAGTTGTCGTGCGCTCGCCACGATAAGTTGTGGGCGCCGGCCGTTCCCGGCCGTGTCGAGAGCACCGTCCACCGTGCGCTCGCCTGCGTGCACAAGCCGAACCAAAGTCACCATCCTTCTTCCGTTCCGCCACCGTGCGCACGCCGGGCAAGGTGCCGCCTTGGCCCATGTCCCGGTCAGCACGCGCATGTCTTCAGCTAGGAAAGTCAAGGCCTTCCTTTTAGGCTTTGTTCCTCAGCGTAAGCTCGTGCACGCACCCATGCTCGAGGACAGGCGCGCCGACGACGTTCTTAGTCACCGCCGCCCTAGTACTCTCGTTGCCAGCGAGCCGTATCCCAGACCGGCAAGCTTGAGCCTTGAACCACCCTAGGGGAAACCCTAGTCCTTCTTAAACCTCGTCGGGTCATCTGTTGACCTGCCACCGGAGCATCCCGCCATCGGCAAGCTTTGCCACTCCGTTGTCCCTTGGGGCATTTTGTCGAGCACCTCCTGACCATGCCCCATAAACCCGGAGGGGTTTTCTTGCACTCGCGTGCATACACGCGCAGGAAGGCACAAAGGGTTTCACCTGTAGCTCGCCGTACTCATCTGATGAATCGCTGCTCCTCCCGTATCTCGTCGTCGTGCGCTTGCCGGGCTGTGGCGCCGTCGTGTGCTTACTCGCACTGTCGCCCAGCTCGTCGCCGAGGTCAAGCCGTTGTCTTGCGCACGCACACACGCGTGGAGGCAAGCCTTCGCCTTTGGGGGCTCTATATCGCACCCGTGCACATCCTGGCGCGCTTATGCGCCGGTGCGAGCACGCCGGCAACCTAAACGCAGCACCGCCACTCTGGTGTTTCACCGTCGTGCGAGCTGCGCCCAGAAAGCCAACCAAGGCTCCACCTTTAACCATGCTATCCTCTGTCGAGAGCGCGCAAGGTCGAGTTGTCGCCTTTTCCGTCCCGCCTGGAGCTCGCCGTCGAGGGTCTCCCTTCGGCATACACACGCGGGAGCCAACCAAGCCGCCCTCTTTTCCATGCTTGTCCGCCCGTGTTGGCCGGCCGTCGAGCCGTGGGAGTTGAATGCTCTTGCCGAGGAACGCAAGTGCTCAATCTGCTTTGTCCCTAGCTGCACTTTCGCATGCACGCAACCTGCTCGACATTTGGTGTAAGACCCAAGAGCTTCACGTACATGCTCTCTTTTCTTGCACCGTCCAAGCCACCGCCTTGCTTGCTGTTGTTGCCGACCTAAGAGCCGCCGAACCAAAGCTCGCAGCTGTGCTCTAGAGTGTGCCGACGTTCTTTTCTTTTTCACCATCGAGCCAACCCCGTGCCCGCACACTCGCAGCCTGCAGCCACGGCCACGCGTACCCCAACGCATGGCCAAGGACCCGGTCGTTATGCCGGTCTCTCTCTGCTGTCGCAACTCATCTCCTTGTTTCTTCCAACCGAAGCAAGCCACCAGATGGAGCTCGTTTTTCTCCCTGCTAGCAAGTGCAAGGTCCAAAATACAAAACCGGACCCCTCCATCCACTCCAATCGAGCCACTCAGGCTGCTTCCCTTTGCGCCACCAGACTACCAGCGTCCTGCCCCCCCCTTCCTTTCTTTTTGCCTGTCGAGCAAACCAATAAGCTGCAGGCAGCTACCTTGCTTGCATTGCACGAGCTCAAGTTTGCCACCTCCCTCCGATCTTGCGTTGCAAGGACCATCAACTTGCTCTCTTTCCCTTCTCTCTTTTCTTACTCATTGCAGCAACAGCAGCACTCTGACTCTCTCTTGCCCCTTGTTTATCTCGGCAGCCAAGCAAGAAGCTAGCACTTGAAAACAGTTGCCTTCACCAAACAACACCACCCCCTTCCTTTTTCTACTCCACCGTACCAGTAGCACCTCTCTTCATCCATCGAGTCCCCACTGCAACTGTCTTCTCTTCCTTGATCGGCTAGTCAAGCAGTAACCGCAGGCCTCTCTGTTCCTCTGCGTGTGCATCTAGCACATCAGAAAAAGCAAGCGCCTTGATCTCTCTTCTCTGATCTCCTGTAGCCTATAGTGCTAGATTTTCTCTAACCATCTGCCGAACCCTCTTTCCTTTAGTTTCCATATCTGTCTAGCAACCTTGTTTCCAGCCATGCTTGGCTTGTGATCTTTCTGTCTCAAACAATGAAACGACGACCAGTGCACAAAAGGTAGCAAGCTGCCATGTCATGTGTTGCTTCCCGCCACATCCATGCTTCTTTTAGTTGCTGCTCCTAAACCATGCACATGCTAACTAAACATGGGTCGTGATCTCTTTTTGCCCGTGCGTGTTAGCATGTGTTCTTGGCCACCTGCTCAGATATCCCAGGGTACCTAGCCGTCACCTTGCTTGTGCTTTGTGTCCGTCATGCGGTCCAGTACGGCTTAACTCACTAAAGTTAGTAGCCAGCTATCGGCTAACCGCTAACTTCAGCAGCCATAGGTGGAAGCCATTGTGTCAATTCAGCAAGCAGTCTGCTTGCCCGCCTATGCACAGTCCACACACAAGTAAGCAGTAGCAGGCATATGTGTTGGAAGACATCGCACGTACTAATTAAATCATTCATGAGTCTTAATCTTAGCTGCACCATGCGATGATTAGCATGTCCTGCCTTCCTGTAGCTAGTGAGCACCTCCTTAGGTGCTAATGCTACTAAACCATCGGCCATGCCACACTCCAGCCATGCAATTATCTTGGAGCGAGCTATCAGATAAGCTACGACTATCCTGCTAGCTGTGTGTAGTCAGTCTAGCAAGCTGTAGCAGTCTTGTGCTATCTAACCTTAGCTTGTGTTGCTTGCAAGCAGCAGCACTTACCCTTTTTTTTCCCGCCAAGCCTTAATCTTAGCACCAGGTGCATGTTCTCTATATATCCTTCGAGTCCCGGCCACACTTTTCGCCACGACCGTGCCACGTCTTCGTCGTGGACAATGCGTGCACTAACTAAACCATGAGCCATACCTTGGATAAATCCATCCTCGCCACATCTTTGTCCAGCATCAGCTTGAGCCAAGGTTTTCAATCACCACATCATCTCTAGCTAATCTATACTGGTCAATCCCTCTAGTCTGACCAAAGGGGGCCACGAACTTACCGTTAGGTCCCACTAACATGTGAGGCCGCTAACTGCCCAACCTGATCTCATCCGGCACACGGGACCCACAGGGTGACTTGTGGGGTTCCGGTTGACCTTTGATCTTTCCCTTTGACTTGGTCAACAAAGATCGTTGACTAGTCAACGAACCATGCAAACCTACCCAAAACCCAGCTTATGGTTCTCTAACTTGCTGACTTGTGTTTTATGTGCTTCATCGCAATAAATTAAATGAATAAAATATTTATTTATTTGAAAATCAATAATAAATTGTTTCTACCTTAGAAAAATATGAAATCAGTTTCTGTATTCTTCTAAAATCATGAAGCACCCGTTGGACTAGCGTTTGGAGTTTATTTGGTTCTTTATTGCTTCTCTTTGGAGTTATTTGCATCTAGAAACCGTGTTTATTTATATTTGCGAATCTAGGAATTCCCGGAGCCGAGGAGTCAAGTCAGAAGATCGAGTACAACTACGGAGACTCCGACGACTACTTGCGCACAGGTGTTCACGCCCGACTGATTCTGAAATACCTATTAGGCATTGCTAAGTAGAATTGCTAGCGCTTTACTTTATATGCATGATGTTGAACCTTGCACTGCCTTCTTTAATTATCCTGTCCTTGATTCTCCTACCACTTTTTATGTTTATATAAGCGTGTATATGCGCTGAGCTTCGCGATGCATGTGTTTGGGATGGGAATAGTGGTTCTTGGCGTGAGTGGGGTAAAACCGGCAGGAGAAGGCGTTTTGGGTACTTTGGCGGGGGTGAGCTCGAAACAACCGATCTGGGATCAGGGATAGGGGTGCACTCCTCAGTGTATCCCTACTTTGACGGTTTTCGGAGCCTAGGTGTTGGGGTTTTACTTGCGGATGGAGGACATGAGCTTGCCCCGGTCTGAAACCGAGTGGATCAACTTGTCGATAGGACTTTCGTACACACCACCTCGCCGAGAGTGGGGTTAGGACCGAGTTGAGCTCGGCAAGTGCGGAACCATACCTGCCAGGAGGATAGCGGGGTATCAGTGGGGGAGAGGTGGAGGTGAGACCACCCTCTCAGAGCGACTCCCGTGTGGCCACACGGGAGCATTTCACAGTTCCGGTGCTGTCCCTTCTGAGGGGGGGACCATTTTGAGGGCCGGATGCAGGATGGGACCGTAACTACCGAGAGTTCGCACGGTAGGATGGGCTCGGTCGGTCGGCCACCGGCCGGGTTCCATTCCGAGTTGGGTACAGGTGTACACGCTCTGCAGAGTTGTTCGATCTATACGTATAGCCGCGTCCTCGGTCATGGACAAACCTTGAAGACATGTTAGTTCCTCATGTTTTGGGATTTCTACCTCCCCCTGTAGTTGAGAGTGTGGTGAGCCGTGGTTGCAGTCGGTTAGAGGAGAGTGGCTCCCTCTACCTCGTCGATCCGATTGCAATCATTGAGGTGCGAGGAGAGGAAGTTCTCGCATCGACCCTAGATGGAGATAGGATGTGGAGACGGGGCCCTGGGGTACCAGGTGGTTCCGAGCTGTGTTTGAGAGTATGGTTTGGGACTTATATGGAGATGATTTCTTTTATGCTTCGCTGCTGCCGCATAGGAAACCTGAGCTTTTACCTTGACACTTTTCTTACCCTTTAGAAATAGGCCACTTAAAGCTGCATACAGTCGGTGACGTGAACCTATCCCGTTCCTTGGGGATAGTTTTGTGAGTGTGCAGGATTGGACTTGGCTTGAAAGTCCGAGTTCGGGGAAATCCATGAAGGGTTGCGTTGCTTCGCTCAAGGATGCCTGTGGTGAAGACTGAAGATGAAGACTTGAAGCCCTAGCTACCGCTACGCAGGATTTCTACTTGTCGCTTAGCCCAAGGGGCCTGTACTAAATTCGTATACCGAGCTGTTTCGGATGTAAATATTATGTTTTGTACTCTGATTTCGTTGTATGGAAATGATATTATTCTGTAATGAGTTCTGTACGTGATAGCTACCGATCCAGGGACTATCACAAGGGTACAGGGAGTCGGGTTTTCCTCTCCGAAAACCCGGGTTGTTACAGGTGGTATCAGAGCCGTACTTGACCGTAGCACGCAACCTTAGTTTGGTCGATATCTTAGGAACATTCTATACGCTCTATTTTATATATATCCCCTTGGATTATTTGAAATATACCTCCCCTACTTTGAAAAACTCTATCTTTTCTCCGTTGATGCAATTTCTTACGTGGACTAGTTAGGATGAGACCGAAGATAGTTTGTATGACATGAGAATACCTTGAACCACTAAAAGTAGAGCCTACCTTATTGGACTCGCCACGAAGTAAATAGACGGAGTAGTGTGTGAGATCTCAACGGTTATGAGTCAGCCTTGAGATAGCACTATACATAGTGTGTGAATGTTTGTGTGCTTGGTTCTTTATGGATCTTGTTGGATCTTATGGTTCTTACTATTGAGTGTAGGATTATATATTAGCGAATATTTTCATGTTTGTACTTGACTCCTAGAATAGGAAACCCGAGTGCTACCCCTCATAGGAAAGACCACCACAATGCAATACTTTCGAGGTTATTGGCCTAAGGATCACTGAGAAAACCCAAAAGGAGGAGACATGCCTACCCAAATTGAAGAGGGGAAGGACGACACTGCAAAATGAGGTCAAGATTTTGGATAAGCCACCTCATGCAGTTCGAAATCAAGTTACTAACTTGGATTAGAGAGTACTCGCGTTGGAGCCACCCACTACCTCGGAATTGCTTGAATATGAGGAAACATACAAGGAGTAGCAAATTCGTGACGAAGGACCCTCAAGTATACTCAAGCGAAGACATCAAGCTCAAGAGGTGGAGATCAGGATCAACCTTACCATGGAACAATTTCTAGTTTCCGGAGATTTTCTTTGGTTGAGAGTACACTAATGGCAATGACCAGAAAACAACTACAATGAAGCTGGAGACGCTCGAAGCTCGCACATGACTTGAACATGTTCGGTACTCCAATGTACTAGTGACGCTTCCATCTCGAGGACGAGATTCTTTTGAGGGGGGGAGTTCTGTAACATCCTGGATTTTTCCGGAATGTTATTGTTTGCAAAATCGTGAATTTCAAAATTTTTGTTTGAATTTGAATGCTTACCTAAATTATAAGGATGTCTTCTTTGAACCTTTCCTAACATCCTAGATTTATTTTGAGCAAAATAATAAAATTTAGGAAATATAAAATGCTAGTGTGAGAACGTTGAAGTTTAATGGATTTATTAGGGATTCACTTGGTTGTGATTCAAATTTGAATCCTAAATTCGAATTTGAATGGTGTGTAATTAAAGTTTAAGGAGAATAGGAAATAGGAAAAATCTACCTGTGCACTTGGGCCATGACCCAACTGCTGAAGTTCACCGGCACACCCCCAGCTTTCACCGCCGGTTTGCCCAGCCGGTCGGCCATCCCCTTTTGGCCCACTGAAGCCCACCTACCACCTATCTCTTCCTTGAGTCACCGCCAAGTGGACCCCACACGTTAGCCGCTCATCTCTGTTTTCTTCCTCCTCCTGCACGGACGGGTGACGCACGCGACGCGAGGGGGAAAGCCGCGCCCCTGTGCTTGCCTGCGCTCGCCAGATGCGCGACGCGTGCCCCTGGGCACGGATGCCGGAGATCGTCGCCGTCCGCCTACACCACAAACCCTAGCTGGCCGCCCCTTTAAATCGAACCCCATCCTCATCTCCCTATCCGCCGCCGCCTTGGGGATTTGGCCCCTGTCCACCGCTAGAGAAGAGAAGGAGAGGGGGAAAGAAGAAGGGAGGGGAGAGAGTGGAGCGCCGCCGGGGAGGCAGTGACCGGAGCGCGCCGAGCACCTTTGCCGCCGGCGCTGCGGAGTCCATCCCAGAGCCACCCCGGGCTGCTGTTCGTGGAGGAGGGAGGCGCAGGAGGCGGGGGAAGGCCGGACCTCGCCGACCCGGAGCTGGAGCTGCCGCGGGCGTCCTGGAAGCCGGCGCTACCGCGCAAGGACGCCGAAGCCGTGAACCCGGAGGACCGGAGCGCCTCTGCTGCCATGGATGCCCTCAACGTCGACCACCACCTGTTCGGCAGAATGCCCGAGCAGTGATCTGTTCTGCTTCCTGTAACACCCTAATTATATTAAAAATATGGCTTTATTAAAATTTGCTAGAAACCATTTACTTGTTTAAGGAAAATAAGGTTGCTTTATTTATTTTTAGGCATTTAAAACTTTTCTAGAATAAAGTTAATGAAATATAGGAATTAATTGCTGCATACATGCTGGAGCATTTCTTTTGATTGTTAGAATTCAAATTCAGGTTTGAATTCTATTTCGATTTTGAAGCCTTTTCAAAATGTTCAAACCCTTTTATTTCCTAGCTTATCTCTCCTACCTAAACTAGACCAGCAGGCCGCAGCAGCCCAACCCTGCACGCGCGCCAGCCCAGCCCGCAGCCAGCCGGCAGCCCGCACTCGCCTAACGCGCCAGCCCAGCTGATCTTCCGGCCCAGTGGCCCAGCAACACCGCCAGCCCACAGGTGCTTTCAGCCCAGCCGGCCCGCTTTGCTGCCGTCGGCCCACGCCGCCTCCCTCCCTCGCTCGCAGTCGCTGACAGCGGGGGACCCGCATGTCATCCCCTTCCCCGCGTCGGCTCCGCCCCGGACTCCGCCGCCGCCGCCGAGTCCGAGCGCGGCACACTCCCTTCCCGCGTGACCCGCACGCCAAGGTCCCTTCATGGGACTATTTAAAGCACGCCGCCACCCCGGGACCTCCCCAACCCGTGCCCTAGCCGCTCGAGCCCCGTGCGCCGCCGCCGCTGAAACCCTAGCCGCCGCCGCTTCCGGGTTCCGTCGCCGTCGCCGCCCTCTCGCCGTCGTGAAGCCACCAGGAGACGTGCAAGGAGGTGAGGCACCCGCCGGCGTCGCTTGTTATCGTACCCGTGCACCCTGTCGCCCGAGGAGTCTCGCCGGAGTTCGTGTTCCGCGCCGCCGCGTCGACCGACCGCGCCGCCGCGTCTCCGCCAAGGCCGCCGCCCTAGATCGATCCGCTGTCCTGCGCGCGTTGCGTAGATGCCTCCCGCGCGTCGAATCGTGGCCCGGAGCCCTGGATTGGGGCCTCGCCGGCGAGCTCGCCGCCCAGCGCCGCCGCAGCCGCTCGCCGCCGGCTCAGCACCGCCGCCCGCCGCTTGCGGTCGTCCCTGGCCGTTAGATCTGGATCTAACGCGCAGGAGCTAAGCCACCGCCCCGCAAGCGACCGCAGCCGCAAGATCTAGATCCAACGGATCTAGATCGAGTCAACCCGGTCAACCAGGTCTAACCCCCGCCGGCCCTGGCAGTTTTGCGGAAAACCCCCCAAGTTTTCCGATATTCATAAAAATACCCTTCCACCTTAGAAGTTTCTTTACAGTTTAGTCCTTTTTCTTTGTTTTAGCCCAAAACCTTTTCAAATCTTTACAGATTAGTCCCTACACCTTCCCTAAGCCATAACTTAGTCGTTTTAACTCCGATTTTAGCGTTCTTTATGTCCACGCGTTCGTCTCGAAGCGTAGATTAGTTTTATGCTACTGTTTAGATCTGTTTGATCTGTTTGGTGACTGTTTCTTATTTATTCTTATTGTATGCTTGTATGTGTTGATTGTGGACCGTAGAGAGCGATTCGTTCGAGGGATTTGAAGATCAAGTCGTGCAAGAGTTTGAGCAGCAAGGCTTTGTTGAAGGCAAGTATTCCTTGATGCATACCCGCTTGTCCTACATAACATGCATTTAAATTCACTGTCTTTACTTTTCCGCTTGCATTAATTTGATGGGAACCTATTAAGGATCATGCCTAGATTTTTACTACCTTCACCTTGATACCGGGTTTATCAAATTAATCTTGTGGTAGCTATTGCTTAGCATGCTCAACTGGGATTGGTATTAATCAAACTTGGTTACCTTTATTATTCTATGTTCCGTTTATGATCTTTACTTTTACAAGACCAATTTAATATGTTAATCGGAACATGGAGAACCACCCAGGAAAACAGTACAACCACAAGAACTAATGGGCAATGGTCTTGGCTGAATAATTAGGAACTTTAGCTTGGGATGGTCTTACCTGATAAGGACAAGGGATCGGCGGTATTGTGGGGTATAGACTCGCTCTAGCAGGGGGTTGGGTGAGTTATTCTTTTTATGGTGGGGTATCGACCTGCTAGGGGACTTTATACCTTGCTAACTGATCCGGACCTTGTGGGTCATAACTTGCTAGGGAACCTTTGTAAAGGCCATGTAGCATCCCTATGCAATCACACCTCGGAAGTGTGATATGGTGCCTTGCAAACACCGCATGGTTGGGTCCAAAGTTCTTCGGAGCTTTTACGCTGCTTGTGGGTAAAGATGTACAACCTCTGCAGAGTGTTAAACTAATCGATTAGCCCTGCTCACGGTCAAGAGCGGCCTGGACACTCACATGATTAAATTATGGAACTTTAATGTTTAATTGCTGTTTTATTCTTTATTTATGATGCATATCTTATTAATTGGGTTGGTATGAACTTACACTCTTTTAGTAATCAGGTGCTAATAAAACTTGACCAACTAAAATGCTAAAGTGCTTGAACCTTAGCCATCCACCATATGGCCTTGCATGTTATGTTGTTCTCTCTTGCTGAGTACGATATGTGCTCACGCTTGTTTATTCTCTTGCATCTACAATACCCGGAATTGCTGCTCAGACTGGGAGAACTTTGAAGATATTTCAGGAGATTTCCAGGAGTTCTAGGTGTGCGTAGTCTTCAGTCAGCTGCCTGTGGAGGCATTTTTGTCCGCTGCGAGAACTCGTTTATTTAAGATTCGTTTAAGACTATGGTTTGTAATATCTCTTTATTCGTGTGGCACTGATTTTGGTATTCATAATGTCTAAGCGTGTGTGTAACTTGATCCTGGCGCACACGTGATCAATGCATTCGGTTTTGCCTTTAAAACCGGGTGTGACAGAGTGGTACCAGAGCTGTGTTGACTGTAGGAACGCTAGCCTAGATAGAAATGGTCGAACTAAGGATTTTATAACTATAGAAGCTTTCCCTCACATGCTTGCTTTGTTCTTATTAACCTTATTCTTGCCTTTTTGCCTTACTCTTGAGCTATCTGCATTCTTTACCTTGTGCTTGCTTTAGCTCTCATCCTTTTGTCTTACCATCTTTCTCATTCTGCACTGCACTACAGATGGTTCGCAGTTTGAAGACCTCTCAGGCTGGAGCAGTCCATCAGTATGCTCCACAAGAACAGTACAATGACTTGCATGATGGAGACACAGATGAGGAGATTGAGATGGAGCCTGCACCTATGGTCTTCCCTAACCTTATCATGGTACCTGATGATGAGGAGGATCCAGAGGAGATGATCCCAGAGGAGGATGAGCCAGCTGAACAGCCAAACCTAGAGGAGCAAGCGCCAGGAGAAGATGAGGATCACCTTGATCAAGAGATGGAGGAAGAAGAACAAGAGCAAGAGGAGGAAGCTGAGGAAGCGATCTGGGAAGTGTACCACTACAGAGCTGATGGAGTAGGCATTCCCATGGCAGACCACCTGAGAGCGATGGTACTCCGCTTGGGCTATGATAAGGCCCCTGTCTACCATTGTGAGCTGTGGACTCATCCGTGGTTCGAGCCCCATTGGGAGGTTGCTGCCATCTTGGAGGAGTACATTCCATGCCGTGGAGTGAAGGAGATGTCCAAGCATCATGATGTGGCTCACAGGACTACTATGGATGCTGGGATAGCAGAGTCAGCTCGGAGGGCGCTCTATGTGCTCTCTCACAAGGAGCGTGACAGGTTGGAGGATACCCACTGCCGTTACACACCTTTCAGAGCCAGTGGGGAAGCCAAGACCTACATCGCCCCAGCGCCAGCCTATGAAGGAACGCTAAACAATGTCCGGAGTCTGCTTGCAGCTGTTAACACTGCATTGGACGACACCAACAACACTCTATATGCGGCACAGCAGCAGATTTTCACTCTGGAGATGCAGAGGCGTGCCATGGAAGCTGCACTTCAGAACAGGGAGCAGCCAGTTGCTCATGAGGCCACAGAAGGATGCACCTCCTCGTCGCCCCAGAGGCCACACTACGACTCCCCTGACGCCCGCACTGATGCTATGGTGGAAGATAGCCCTTAGGTTTAAGTTAAGAATAGGATCTCTTTGTAATCGCTAGTAGACGATCGATAAAGTGTGTTTAGTTTAGAGGTGTGGTTGAATGCTTGGTTTTGTGCTTAATGTATGAGTTGGATTTTTGTTTGAGTGCAATGTGTTGTGGAGTGATGACCACAACGACATTGGTTTAGTAGTAAGTTTGTGGGGGTTAACTTTCAGTCTCAATCAATTGTCTATCTTAATCCTTTTGTCCCTTTAAGTTTTCCCTTAATGCAAATTCAAGATCCCTGAATCTGTCCGCGCAGTTTTCTGAGTCAGCTGCACTGATTTAATTTTATCTTGAGCTACAGAACTCCGATTGCAGTAAAACCAATTGGAAAAGTTCAGAAATTTCGTGACTGATTTTCTGGGAAAAATTCAGTATATTTGGATGGATAATCAGGGAGTTATGACTGCAACATTACAGCCTCACGAATCTGTTAAACACTGCTGACCTACCTGACTTGTTTATTTAATAACCAGAGTTACAGAACTCCGATTGAGTTGATTCCAGTTGGAGTAGTTCCGTAATTTCATTACCTTTATTCAGTCCAAAATCCATAATTTTCGGTTACCCACACTGAGAGCTATGCCTGATTGTTTGGAGTCAACAGAATCTGTCTTATCTGAATATCATTGCTATCTTATCTTTCTGAGTTTAACCCTTGGTGCAATCATCTAAAATAATGTCCCTAACACTCAGATGGTGAACACCAGGTCAGGATCAGGTGTTGATCAACCAGCAGGAAGAGCACCCCAGCCAGTACAAATGGATCCCGCTATGCAGCAGTTCCTGGAGGCACAGACCCAGCTCCTCCAGAACTTGACCAATACCGTGACAAACTTGCAAGCCCAGGTCAACAATCCACCGGTGCAGCCACCAGCGCCTCGCAACAAGCACCGGGAGTTTATGAGTCATCACCCTCCTGTGTTCACTCATGTCGCTGATCCACTTGAAGCTGAGGATTGGCTAAAGACAGTACTGAAGATGCTCACTACCTGTCAGTGTGACGACAGAGAGAAGGTCCTGTATGCTGCAGGACGACTTCAAGGATCTGCAGCCGCTTGGTGGGATGCGTACTCTGCCGCTCATGCCGCCCCAGACACTATCACTTGGGAGGAGTTTACCACCAACTTCAGGAGCCATCACATACCCTCTGGAGTCATGAAGATCAAGAAGAAGGAGTTCCTTTCTCTGAAGCAGGGAGGAATGTCAGTGGCTGAGTACAGAGACAAGTTCACTGAGCTATCTCGCTATGCAATTGAGGAAGTTGCAGAGGACAGGAAGAAGCAGGAGCTGTTCCTGGAAGGGTTAGCTGGTTCGCTGCAGTACCAGCTGATGTCTTATCCGTTCCCCAACTTTCAGCAGCTAGTTGATGCCGCCATCCGCTTGGAGCACAAGCGTAAGGAGCTCGGAGAGCAGAAGAGGAAGGCCGCCAGCTCTGGGCAGTTTGGGAGTGCGTCTCGCCCGCGCTTCAACCCACCGCCGAACACCCCGTTCCGCTTTGGGGGACCGGGTGGAAACTTTGGGCAGCAGCAGTCCCAACGTCCTGCTCAGCAGTTCCAGCAGTCTGCTCAGCAATTTCAGCGTCCTGTTCCTCAGACTCCCCGCCCAGTTTCCTAGCAGAGTCAGCAGAGAGCCCCAGTTGGCACACCTGTAAGGTCCGTGGCACCTCCTAATCCTGCCACCACTACTTGCTTCAAGTGCGGAGAGCTTGGTCACTATGCCAATGCTTGCCCAAAGAGGAACCCTCCACACACCCTAGTGCAGAACCAGCCGCAGACAAGGAGCGAAAGTCAGACACCGCAGACCAACAAAGGACAACAGAGTTATGCACGAGGCAAGGCGATGCACGTTGATGCTGAAGTCGCTCAGGAGAACCCCAGAGTAGTGCTCGGTATGTTTCTAGTCAACTCTACTCCTGCCTCAGTTTTGTTTGATTCTGGAGCATCCCATTCTTTCATTACATCACAGTTCGTAGCTCAACATAATATACCCATCAGTCCCATGTCTCGCCACATGTTAGTTACCTCACCTGGGGGGAATTGAAAGCCATATATAAATGTGACAACGTCCATCTCAAGATTGTGGGCAGAGATTTCCGTGCCAATCTTATAATCTTGGATTCAAAGGGGATTGATGTGATACTGGGAATGGGATGGTTGACCGCGTGTGATGCGGTGATACAGTGTGCTAAGAGATCAATCCTTCTTACAAGTCCAGCTGGTGAAAGGTTTGAGTTTGCAGCAGATCCCGCACCATCAAACACCAGTGCCGTGAATAAGCTTGACGGAGCAGCCTTGGAAGACATACGAGTAGTGTGCGATTATCCTGATGTGTTTCTCGAGGAGTTGCCAGGTATGCCCCCTGACCGAGATGTTGAGTTCGTTATTGATCTTTTAACTGGTACTGCTCCTATCTCTAAGCGCCCATATAGAATGTCTAGTGATCAGTTACAAGAACTTAAAGCTCAGATTAAAGAATTATTGGGTAAAGGGTTCATTCGTGCTAGTTCATCACCTTGGGGAGCACCCGTTATCTTTGTGGGTAAGAAAGATGGCACACAGAGGATGTGTGTTGATTACAGGTCCCTTAATGATGTTACCATCAAAAACAAGTATCCTTTGCCACGAATTGAAGACTTGTTTGATCAGATGAGAGGAGCTAAAGTGTTTTCTAAGATCGATCTACGATCTGGTTATCATCAGTTGAAGATTAGGCCTTCGGATATTCCTAAGACAGCTTTTACTACCAGGTACGGACTTTATGAGTACACAGTTATGTCCTTTGGGTTAACCAATGCACCCGCATACTTCATGTACTTGATGAACAAGATCTTTATGGAGTATCTGGATAAGTTTGTTGTGGTATTCATTGATGACATTTTGATCTACTCTAAGAATGAGGAAGAGTATGAAGAGCATTTAAGGCTTGTGTTGCAGAAGCTGAGAGAGCATGAGTTATATGCAAAGTTCAGCAAGTGTGAGTTTTGGCTCAAGGAAGTGTCTTTTCTAGGTCATATCATCACCAACGGAGGTATTGCGGTAGACCCCAGCAAGGTCAGTGATGTGTTGAAGTGGGAAGCCCCTCGTACAGTGTCTGAGACCAGGAGTTTCCTTGGACTTGCTGGTTACTATCGTCGGTTTATTGAAGGATTCTCCAAGATTGTGAAGCCTCTCACTACATTGCTAGAAAAGGACAGGGAGTTCAAATGGACCAGTGCATGTCAGTCCAGTTTTGAAGAATTAAAAAAGCGGTTAACCACAGCACCTGTTCTAGTAATGCCTGATCTGCGGAAGAGCTTTGACATTTATTGTGATGCTTCTCGACAAGGTCTAGGATGTGTGTTGATGCAAGAAGGTCACGTTATAGCCTATGCATCTCGTCAGTTGACGAAGCATGAGTTGAACTATCCTACGCATGATCTTGAGTTAGCAGCAGTAGTTCATGCATTGAAGATTTGGAGACACTACATTATAGGAACTAAGTGTCAGATCTATACTGATCACAAGAGTCTGAAGTATATCTTCACTCAGAAGGATCTCAATCTAAGACAGCGACGTTGGTTAGAATTGATCAAAGACTATGATCTAGAGATTCACTATCATCCTGGTAAAGCGAATCTGGTTGCTGATGCTTTAAGTCGGAAAGGCCATACTAACATGGCTATGATTATCCAGTTTCCTGATGAGTTGGTAAAAGAGTTTGAAAGGCTCAACTTGAAAGTGGTTGCACATGCAGGAGGAGTGACTTTGGAAGTACAGTCCACTCTGGAGCAAGAGATACGTAAGTGGCAGCTAGAGGATGCTGGGATACAGAAAATCAAGGAGAGTATGCAACAGGGAGAAGCCCCAGATTTCACAGAAGATGAGCAAGGAACCGTGTGGTTTAAGAACCGGTTGTGTGTACCAGAGACAGGAGATCTCAGAGAGACAATCTTGAGAGAAGCTCACGACTTAGCTTACTCTATCCATCCGGGCAGTACTAAGATGTACCAGGATCTCAAGCAGAGGTATTGGTGGTATGGTATGAAGAGGGATGTGGCCGCACATGTGGCTTTGTGCGACACTTGCCATCGGGTTAAGGCTGAACATCAGAGACCCGCTGGTTTGCTTCAACCATTGAAGGTGCCTGAGTGGAAGTGGGAAGAGATCGGAATGGACTTCATAGTGGGTTTACCCCGAACCCGAGATGGTTATGATTCGATTTGGGTTATTGTGGATCGTTTGACCAAGGTAGCTCACTTCATTCCGGTGAAAACTACATATACAGGAGCTAAGTTGGCAGAGCTATACATGTCCAGGATTGTGTGTCTGCATGGTGTACCGAAGAAGATCGTGTCAGACAGAGGTACTCAGTTCACTTCTCGTTTCTGGGGGAAGTTGCATGAGTCTCTGGATACTAAGTTAAATTTCAGCTCAGCCTATCATCCACAGACGGATGGGCAGACAGAGAGAACCAATCAGATCCTAGAAGACATGCTGAGAGCATGTGCGCTTAAGCATGGTGGTAGTTGGGATAAGAGCTTGCCATACGCTGAGTTCTCTTATAACAACAGCTACCAAGCCAGTCTCAAAATGTCACCCTTTGAGGCCCTGTATGGAAGGAAGTGTAGAACTCCGTTATATTGGAGTGAGACAGGCGAAAGGCAGTTATTTGGGGCAGATATCATCAGAGAAGCAGAGAAACAAGTTCAGATCATCAGAGAAAATTTGAGGATTGCTCAGTCTAGACAGAAAAGTTATGCAGATGGTAAACGAAGGGATGTGATCTTTCAGGAAGGTGATTATGTGTACCTAAAGGTGTCACCTATCAGAGGTTTGCGTCGATTCAGAGTTAAAGGAAAGTTGTCACCTCGGTTTATTGGACCTTTCAAGATCCTTGAGAGAGTGGGAGAAGTGGCTTACAGGTTGGAGTTGCCAGTCCAGCTAGCTGATGTGCATGATGTATTCCATATCTCTCAGTTGAAGAAGGGTTTTGGTCCTCATGACAAGGAGCCGTTACCTTTGAATGATCTAAACGTTAAAGAGGATCTCACTATTGTTGAACACCCTATTCGGATATTGGAAACTATGACAAGGGTCACCAGGAATAGTGTGATTAAGATGTGCAAAGTACAGTGGAGTAATCATGCAGAGGATGAGGCAACATGGGAAAGAGAGGATGAGCTGAAAGCAGAGTTTCCAGATCTTTTTCCCAATCTGTCCGAATCTCGAGGACGAGATTCTTCTTCAGGGGGGTAGGATTTGTAACACCCTAATTATATTAAAAATATGGCTTTATTAAAATTTGCTAGAAACCATTTACTTGTTTAAGGAAAATAAGGTTGCTTTACTTATTTTTAGGCATTTAAAACTTTTCTAGAATAAAGTTAATGAAATATAGGAATTAATTGCTGCATACATGCTCGAGCATTTCTTTTGATTGTTAGAATTCAAATTCAGGTTTGAATTCTATTTCGATTTTGAAGCCTTTTCAAAATGTTCAAAGCCTTTTATTTCCTAGCTTATCTCTCCTACCTAAACTAGACCAGCAGGCCGCAGCAGCCCAACCCTGCACGCGCGCCAGCCCAGCCCGCAGCCAGCCGGCAGCCCGCACTCGCCTAACGCGCCAGCCCAGCTGATCTTCCGGCCCAGTGGCCCAGCAACACCGCCAGCCCGCAGGTGCTTTCAGCCCAGCCGGCCCGCTTTGCTGCCGTCGGCCCACGCCGCCTCCCTCCCTCGCTCGCAGTCACTGACAGCGGGGGACCCGCATGTCATCCCCTTCCCCGCGTCGGCTCCGCCCCGGACTCCGCCGCCGCTGCCGAGTCCGAGCGCGGCACGCTCCCTTCCCGCGTGACCCGCACGCCAAGGTCCCTTCATGGGACTATTTAAAGCACGCCGCCACCCCGGGACCTCCCCAACCCGTGCCCTAGCCGCTCGAGCCCCGTGCGCCGCCGCCGCCGAAACCCTAGCCGCCGCCGCTTCCGGGTTCCGTCGCCGTCGCCGCCCTCTCGCCGCCGTGAAGCCACCAGGAGACGTGCAAGGAGGTGAGGCACCCGCCGGCGTCGCTTGTTGTCGTACCCGTGCACCCTGTCGCCCGAGGAGTCTCGCCGGAGTTCGTGTTCCGCGCCGCCGCGTCGACCGACCGCGCCGCCGCGTCTCCGCCAAGGCCGCCGCCCTAGATCGATCCGCTGTCCTGCGCGCGTTGCGTAGATGCCTCCCGCGCGTCGAATTGTGGCCCGGAGCCCTAGATTGGGGCCTCGCCGGCGAGCTCGCCGCCCAGCGCCGCCGCAGCCGCTCGCCGCCGGCTCAGCACCGCCGCCCGCCGCTTGCGGTCGTCCCTGGCCGTTAGATCTGGATCTAACGCGCAGGAGCTAAGCCACCGCCCCGCAAGCGACCGCAGCCGCAAGATCTAGATCCAACGGATCTAGATCGAGTCAACCCGGTCAACCAGGTCTAACCCCCACCGGCCCTGGCAGTTTTGCGGAAACCCCCCCAAGTTTTCCGATATTCATAAAAATACCCTTCCACCTTAGAAGTTTCTTTACAGTTTAGTCCTTTTTCTTTATTTTAGCCCAAAACCTTTTCAAATCTTTACAGATTAGTCCCTACACCTTCCCTAAGCCATAACTTAGTCGTTTTAACTCCGATTTTAGCGTTCTTTATGTCCACGCGTTCGTCTCGAAGCGTAGATTAGTTTTATGCTACTGTTTAGATCTGTTTGATCTGTTTGGTGACTGTTTCTTATTTATTCTTATTGTATGCTTGTATGTGTTGATTGTGGACCGTAGAGAGCGATTCGTTCGAGGGATTTGAAGATCAAGTCGTGCAAGAGTTTGAGCAGCAAGGCTTTGTTGAAGGCAAGTATTCCTTGATGCATACCCGCTTGTCCTACATAACATGCATTTAAATTAACTGTCTTTACTTTTCTGCTTGCATTAATTTGATGGGAACCTATTAAGGATCATGCCTAGATTTTTACTACCTTCACCTTGATACCGGGTTTATTAAATTAATCTTGTGGTAGCTATTGCTTAGCATGCTCAACTGGGATTGGTATTAATCAAACTTGGTTACTTTTATATTCTATGTTCCGTTTATGTCTTATACTTTGCAATACCACTTTAATATGATTAATCGGAACATGGAGAACCACCCAGGAAAACAGTACAACCAAAAGAATTAATGGGCAATGGTCTTGGCTGAATAATTAGGAACTTTAGCTTGGGATGGTCTTACCTGATAAGGACAAGGGATCGGCGGTACTGTGGGGTATAGACTCGCTCTAGCAGGGGGTTGGGTGAGTTATTCTTTTTATGGTGGGGTATCGACCTGCTAGGGGACTTTATACCTTGCTAACTGATCCGGACCTTGTGGGTCATAACTTGCTAGGGAACCTTTGTAAAGGCCATGTAGCGTCCCTATGCAATCACACCTCGGAAGTGTGATATGGTGCCTTGCAAACACCGCATGGTTGGGTCCAAAGTTCTTCGGAGCTTTTACGCTGCTTGTGGGTAAAGATGTACAACCTCTGCAGAGTGTTAAACTAATCGATTAGCCGTGCTCACGGTCAAGAGCGGCCTGGACACTCACATGATTAAATTATGGAACTTTAATGTTTAATTGCTGTTTTATTCTTTATTTATGATGCATATCTTATTAATTGGGTTGGTATGAACTTACACTCTTTTAGTAATCAGGTGCTAATAAAACTTGACCAACTAAAATGCTAAAGTGCTTGAACCTTAGCCATCCACCATATGGCCTTGCATGTTATGTTGTTCTCTCTTGCTGAGTACGATATGTGCTCACGCTTGTTTATTCTCTTGCATCTACAATACCCGGAATTGCTGCTCAGACTGGGAGAACTTTGAAGATATTCCAGGAGATTTCCAGGAGTTCTAGGTGTGCGTAGTCTTCAGTCAGCTGCCTGTGGAGGCATTTTTGTCCGCTGCGAGAACTCGTTTATTTAAGATTCGTTTAAGACTATGGTTTGTAATAACTCTTTATTCGTGTGGCACTGATTTTGGTATTCATAATGTCTAAGCGTGTGTGTAACTTGATCCTGGCGCACACGTGATCAATGCATTCGGTTTTGCCTTTAAAACCGGGTGTGACACTTCCCCTACCTCGAGCCGAACCGCCGCCATTCTGCTTCACCGTCCTCACCGCCGTTCACCGCAACAGCCAGGACCCCTAGGTGAGCATGTTGTGTCCTTTCTCCTACTCTGTGTGTCGGCCGCCGTGCCGTGGAGAAGAAACGGGCCAAGCCCGAGAGGTCGAGATGAACCTGTGGCTGCTTGCTTCGCGCCGTCGCGCAGACGCCGTCGCTTGTGTGCCGACCATCGAGTCGAGCCTTACGCCTGCAGGTGCCGCTGCCGTCGACCGCGCGCGCACCCCGCTTGACCACCTCCGTTTGCCCCAGTTGTCGTGCGCTCGCCGCGATAAGTTGTGGGCGCCGGCCGTTCCCGGCCGTGTCGAGAGCACCGTCCACCGTGCGCTCGCCTGCGTGCACAAGCCGAACCAAAGTCACCATCCTTCTTCCGTTCCGCCACCGTGCGCACGCCGGGCAAGGTGCCGCCTTGGCCAATGTCCCGGTCAGCACGCGCATGTCTTCAGCTAGGAAAGTCAAGGCCTTCCTTTTAGGCTTTGTTCCTCAGCGTAAGCTCGTGCACGCACCCATGCTCGAGGACAGGCGCGCCGACGACGTTCTTAGTCACCGCCGCCCTAGTACTCTCGTTGCCAGTGAGCCGTATCCCAGACCGACAAGCTTGAGCCTTGAACCACCCTAGGGGAAACCCTAGTCCTTCTTAAACCTCGTCGGGTCATCTGTTGACCTGCCACCGGAGCATCCCGCCGTCGGCAAGCTTTGCCACTCCGTTGTCCCTTGGGGCGTTTTGTCGAGCACCTCCTGACCATGCCCCATAAACCCGGAGGGGTTTTCTTGCACTCGCGTGCATACACGCGCAGGAAGGCACAAAGGGTTTCACCTGTAGCTCGCCGTACTCATCTGATGAATCGCTGCTCCTCCCGTATCTCGCCGTCGTGCGCTTGCCGGGCTGTGGCGCCGTCGTGTGCTTACTCGCACCGTCTCCCAGCTCGTCGCCGAGGTCAAGCCGTTGGCTTGCGCACGCACACACGCGTGGAGGCAAGCCTTTGCCTTTGGGGGCTCTATATCGCACCCGTGCACATCCTGGCGCGCTTATGCGCCGGTGCGAGCACGCCGGCAACCTAAACGCAGCACCGCCGCTCTGGTGTTTCACCGTCGTGCGAGCTGCGCCCAGAAAGCCGACCAAGGCTCCACCTTTAATCATTCTATCCTCTGTCGAGAGCGCGCAAGGTCGAGTTGTCGCCTTTTCCGTCCCGCCTGGAGCTCGCCGTCGAGGGTCTCCCTTCGGCATACACACGCGAGAGCCAACCAAGCCGCCCTCTTTTCCATGCTTGTCCGCCCGTGTTGGCCGGCCGTCGAGCCGTGGGAGTTGAATGCTCTTGCCGAGGAACGCAAGTGCTCAATCTGCTTTGTCCCTAGCTGCACTTTCGCATGCACGCAACCTGCTCGACATTTGGTGTAAGACCCAAGAGCTTCACGTACATGCTCTCTTTTCTTGCACCGTCCAAGCCACCGCCTTGCTTGCTGTTGTTGCAGACCTAAGAGCCGCCAAACCAAAGCTCGCAGCTGTGCTCTAGAGCGTGCCGACGTTCTTTTCTTTTTCACCATCGAGCCAACCCCGTGCCCGCACACTCGCAGCCCGCAGCCACGGCCACGCGTACCCCAACGCATGGCCAAGGACCCGGTCGTTATGCCGGTCTCTCTCTGCCGTCGCAACTCATCACCTTGTTTCTTCCAACCGAAGCAAGCCACCAGATGGAGCTCGTTTTTCTCCCTGCTAGCAAGTGCAAGGTCCAAAATACAAAACCGGACCCTCCATCCTCTCCAATCGAGCCACTCAGGCTGCTTCCCTTTGCGCCACCAGACTACCAGCGTCCTGCCCCCCCCCTTCCTTTCTTTTTGCCTGTCGAGCAAACCAATAAGCTGCAGGCAGCTACCTTGCTTGCATTGCACGAGCTCAAGTTTGCCACCTCCCTCCGATCTTGCGTTGCAAGGACCATCAACTTGCTCTCTTTCCCTTCTCTCTTTTCTTACTCATTGCAGCAACAGCAGCACTCTGACTCTCTCTTGCCCCTTGTTTATCTCGGCAGCCAAGCGAGAAGCTAGCACTTGAAAACAGTTGCCTTCACCAAACAACACCACCCCCTTCCTTTTTCTACTCCACCGTACCAGTAGCACCTCTCTTCATCCATCGAGTCCCAACTGCAACTGTCTTCTCTTCCTTGATCGGCTAGTCAAGCAGTAACCGCGGGCCTCTCTGTTCCTCTGCGTGTGCATCTAGCACATCAGAAAAAGCAAGCGCCTTGATCTCTCTTCTCTGATCTCCTGTAGCCTATAGTGCTAGATTTGCTCTAACCATCTGCCGAACCCTCTTTCCTTTAGTTTCCATATCTGTCTAGCAACCTTGTTTCCAGCCATGCTTGGCTTGTGATCTTTCTGTCTCAAACAATGAAACGACGACCAGTGCACAAAAGGTAGCAAGCTGCCATGTCATGTGTTGCTTCCCGCCACATCCATGCTTCTTTTAGTTGCTGCTCCTAAACCATGCACATGCTAACTAAACATGGGTCGTGATCTCTTTTTGCCCGTGCGTGTTAGCATGTGTTCTTGGCCACCTGCTCAGATATCCCAGGGTACCTAGCCATCACCTTGCTTGTGCTTTGTGTCCGTCATGCGGTCCAGTACGGCTTAACTCACTAAAGTTAGTAGCCAGCTATCGTCTAACCGCTAACTTCAGCAGCCATAGGTGGAAGCCATTGTGTCAATTCAGCAAGCAGTCTGCTTGCCCGCCTATGCACAGTCCACACACAAGTAAGCAGTAGCAGGCATATGTGTTGGAAGACATCGCACGTACTAATTAAATCATTCATGGGTCTTAATCTTAGCTGCACCATGCGATGATTAGCATGTCCTGCCTTCCTGTAGCTAGTGAGCACCTCCTTAGGTGCTAATGCTACTAAACCATCGGCCATGCCACACTCCAGCCATGCAATTATCTTGGAGCGAGCTATCAGATAAGCTACGACTATCCTGCTAGCTGTGTGTAGTCAGTCTAGCAAGCTGTAGCAGTCTTGTGCTATCTAACCTTAGCTTGCGTTGCTTGCTAGCAGCAGCACTTACCCTTTTTTTTCCACCAAGCCTTAATCTTAGCACCAGGTGCATGTTCTCTATATATCCTTCGAGTCCCGGCCACACTTTTCGCCACGACCGTGCCACGTCTTCGTCGTGGACAATGCGTGCACTAACTAAACCATGAGCCATACCTTGGATAAATCCATCCTCGCCACATCTTTGTCCAGCATCAGCTTGAGCCAAGGTTTTCAATCACCACATCATCTCTAGCTAATCGATACTGGTCAATCCCTCTAGTCTGACCAAAGGGGCCCACGAACTTACCGTTGGGTCCCACTAACATGTGAGGCCGCTAACTGCCCAACCTGATCTCATCCGGCACACGGGACCCACAGGGTGACTTGTGGGGTTCCGGTTGACCTTTGATCTTTCCCTTTGACTTGGTCAACAAAGATCGTTGACTAGTCAACGAACCATGCAAACCTACCCAAAACCCAGCTTATGGTTCTCTAACTTGCTGACTTGTGTTTTATGTGCTTCATCGCAATAAATTAAATGAATAAAATATTTATTTATTTGAAAATCAATAATAAATTGTTTCTACCTTAGAAAAATATGAAATCAGTTTCTGTATTCTTCTAAAATCATGAAGCACCCGTTGGACTAGCGTTTGGAGTTTATTTGGTTCTTTATTGCTTCTCTTTGGAGTTATTTGCATCTAGAAACCGTGTTTATTTATATTTGCGAATCTAGGAATTCCCGGAGCCGAGGAGTCAAGTCAGAAGATCGAGTACAACTACGGAGACTCCGACGACTACTTGCGCACAGGTGTTCACGCCCGACTGATTCTGAAATACCTATTAGGCATTGCTAAGTAGAATTGCTAGCGCTTTACTTTATATGCATGATGTTGAACCTTCCACTGCCTTCTTTAATTATCCTGTCCTTGATTGTCCTACCACTTTTTATGTTTATATAAGCGTGTATATGCGCTGAGCTTCGCGATGCATGTGTTTGGGATGGGAATAGTGGTTCTTGGTGTGAGTGGGGTAAAACCGGCAGGAGAAGGCGTTTTGGGTACTTTGGCGGGGGTGAGCTCGAAACAACCGATCTGGGATCGGGGATAGGGGTGCAATCCTCAGTGTATCCCTACTTTGACGGTTTTCGGAGCCTAGGTGTTGGGGTTTTACTTGCGGATGGAGGACATGAGCTTGCCCCGGTCTGAAACCGAGTGGATCAACTTGTCGATAGGACTTTCGTACACACCACCTCGCCGAGAGTGGGGTTAGGACCGAGTTGAGCTCGGCAAGTGCGGAACCATACCTGCCAGGAGGATAGCGGGGTATCAGTGGGGGAGACGTGGAGGTGAGACCACCCTCTCAGAGCGACTCCCGTGTGGCCACACGGGAGCATTTCACAGTTCCGGTGCTGTCCCTTCTGAGGGGGGGACTGTTTTGAGGGCCGGATGCAGGATGGGACCGTAACTACCGAGAGTTCGCACGGTAGGATGGGCTCGGTCGGTCGGCCACCGGCCGGGTTCCATTCCGAGTTGGGTACAGGTGTACACGCTCTGCAGAGTTGTTCGATCTATACGTATAGCCGCGTCCTCGGTCATGGACAAACCTTGAAGACATGTTAGTTCCTCATGTTTTGGGATTTCTACCTCCCCCTGTAGTTGAGAGTGTGGTGAGCCGTGGTTGCAGTCAGTTAGAGGAGAGTGGCTCCCTCTACCTCGTCGATCCGATTGCAATCATTGAGGTGCGAGGAGAGGAAGTTCTCGCATCGACCCTAGATGGAGATAGGATGTGGAGACGGGGCCCTGGGGTACCAGGTGGTTCCGAGCTGTGTTTGAGAGTATGGTTTGGGACTTATATGGAGATGATTTCTTTTATGCTTCGCTGCTGCCGCATAGGAAACCTGAGCTTTTACCTTGACACTTTTCTTACCCTTTAGAAATAGGCCACTTAAAGCTGCATACAGTCGGTGACGTGAACCTATCCCGTTCCTTGGGGATAGTTTTGTGAGTGTGCAGGATTGGACTTGGCTTGAGAGTCCGAGTTCGGGGAAATCCATGAAGGGTTGCGTTGCTTCGCTCAAGGATGCCTGTGGTGAAGACTGAAGATGAAGACTTGAAGCCCTAGCTACCGCTACGCAGGATTTCTACTTGTCGCTTAGCCCAAGGGGCCTGTACTAAATTCGTATACCGAGCTGTTTCGGATGTAAATATTATGTTTTGTACTCTGATTTCGTTGTATGGAAATGATATTATTCTGTAATGAGTTCTGTACGTGATAGCTACCGATCCAGGGACTATCACAAGGGTACAGGGAGTCGGGTTTTCCTCTCCGAAAACCCGGGTTGTTACACTATGTGTCAAACAGGATCTACCTCAGAGTGCATAAGAAGAAAACATGCTACGAGTTGATGCTCGGTCGCACACCCAAGGTGAGTGACTTCCATGCCTTTGGTTGCAAATGCTTTATTCTGAAGAAAGGGAAGAAGTTGGATAAGTTTGAGATTAGGTCTGTCGATGGTATTTTCTTTGGTTATGCATCTCATTCTAGAGCATATCGTGTGCTCAATCTTGAAACTAACCAAATCGTGGAGACTTGCGAGGTAACCTTCGACGAGACACAGCCACGTAGTCAGCTTGTCTTTGAGTGTGCAGGTGATGATGAGCTTGGCGAGGAGATCTTTCAGGAGGAGGAGCATGAACATGGAGACGATGAAGATGGTGGTGCGGTGCCCCCGGCTGAACATGTACCCACTACTTCGACTACGGTTGTGGACGGACCCTCTCCCACACCTACGACGACAAATCAAGATCGAGGAGAAGCTGTTGTTGAGGGGGAGGTAGCATCGAGGCGAGAACCTCCCCGGCGAGTACAAGTGGATCACCCAGCTTCGAGGATCATTGGCGACATGAATGAACGCACTACACGGTCGAGGGTTCGGAACAATTGTCATTTCGCTCATGCTGCATTTGTTGCTACTTTTGAGCCCAAAGACATTGGACATGCACTATCTGATCACAATTGGGTTAATTCGATGCATGAGGAGTTGGAGAACTTTGAGAGAAATCAGGTTTGGGAGTTGGTTGACCCTCCCCCAGGGTGTAAGCCGATTGGTACAAAGTGGGTGTGGAAGAACAAAGAGGGAGAGAAAGGTGAGGTTGTGAGAAACAAGTCGAGGCTTGTTGCTCAGGGGTTCAGTCAGAAGGAGGGGATCGACTACGAGGAGACCTTTGCTCACGTAGCCCGTTTGGAGGCGATTAAGATCCTTCTAGCCTTTTCAGTGGCTAAAGGATTCAAGTTGCACCAAATGGATGTGAAGAGTGCTTTCCTGAATGGTGTGTTGGAGGAAGAAGTGCATGTGAGGCAACCACCGGGGTTTGAGAGTGAGAAGTACCCCCACCGAGTGTACAAGTTAAGGAAGGCACTGTATGGGTTGAAGCAGGCGCCTAGAGCTTGGTATGGTAGGTTGAGAGGGTTCTTGTTCGAGAGAGGTTTTGAGATGGGGAAGGTCGATCAGACCTTGTTTTTACTGAGGCAGGGAAGAGATATCCTGATTGTGCAGGTGTACGTGGATGATATTGTCTTTAGTGGCTCGTCTAACTCTCTTGTTGCAAGGTTTGCAGAGGATATGAGCAGGGAATTTGAGATGAGCATGATGGGCGAGTAGGCAGTTCTTCCTCGGGCTACAAATCAAGCAATCAAAGGAAGGAACATTTGTGCACCAAGCTAAGTACACCAAGGACATTGTGCGGAAGTTCAAGATGGAGGATTCCAAGGCTATGACGACGCCGATGAGTACGACTATGGCTCTTGATGCGGACGAGGAAGGTGAACACGTGGACCAGAAGTAGTACCGAAGCATGATCGGGTCACTCCTCTACTTGACGGCGACGAGGTCGGACATCCAGTTCTCGATATGTCTGTGCACTCGTTTTCAAGCGTCTCCGAGGACTTCGCATCGACAAGCGGTGAAGCGAATTTTTAGATACTTGCGTCACATTCCCGACTTCGACCTTTGGTACTCCGCGTCCTCTTCTTTGGCGCTTCATGGTTTTTCGGACGCGGATTTTGCCGGGTGTCGGTTGGATAGGAAGTCCACTTCTGGGACTTGCCAGTTTTTGGGTTCTTCTTTGGTGTCTTGGTCTTCCCGCAAACAGTCGAGTGTTGCTCAATCCACTACCGAGGCCGAGTACGTTGCCGCTACTAGTTGTTGCTCCCAGCTCCTTTGGATTTCATATACCATGAGTGACTTTGGTGAGGAGTATACCCATGTCCCACTTCAATGTGATAGCACCAGTGCCATAAGCATTGCAAAGAACCCAGTGCTCCATTCCAAAACCAAGCACATAGAAGTGAGGTATCATTTTCTGAGAGACAACGTAGAGAAAGGAAAGATAACTTTGATCCATGTACCCACACATGACCAACTAGCCGATATTTTCACCAAACCCCTAGATCAAGCAACTTTCACTCGTTTGTGGGGGGGGAGCTTGGTGTGTGCTTGATTTCTTGAGTTAGGTATGTGGGAGCTCCTTTGTAGCATATGTATAGTTTCCTTTGTGCATTTCTTGCATTTGGCATGGCATATGTAACATGATGTATAGGCATCCTTGTATCTTAGATTGCATGCATTTTGTATCATTTGCATTGGCTAGGAAAAGCTTCTCCTATATACATTGTTCACCATGGAATGCTATTTATGTCTATGTGAGCTTGTTTGGTATGCTATGGTTAGTTTGGCTTAACTCTTGATGATCTTGTTTAATAATCCATGGTTGATGGCTATGTTTTTTTAAATGTCACATGTATGCTCTCTCATGTGTAAATGCCTTTATATGCTCTTGACATGTTTTAGTGGCTTTGCTATGCTTAATTTGTGGTTGGATAGCTAGTTTATTGATCATATGGGGCCAAAGGCTCATTTGCCATCATGAATGTTTAGCCCTCTTGCTTTATCTTGTGGAGGGGCCTAAGTTCCTTTTTGTCGCAAAGACATTTCATGTACCAAATATGAATCTGAAAAATGAAATGTAAAATGCTTGGAAAATGTGCTCCCATGTCATATGTGCTGAATTTAATTTACTTTGGGTGCTAAACCGTTGCATGATGCCTACCAATGAGAAGTCTCATACATAGAAGTAGGCAATGGCTCGGTGGCTTTGACATGACATGAGGTGCTTGTGGGTGTTTGTGATGGTCTTATGATTAGAATGGTTGTCCTAGCATGAAGTTTGTGTGGCTTTGCTATTTTGATATGTTTTGATCATGTTTAGGACTTTGCTCATGAGAGGAAAATTTTTCGCAAAATTGCCCAAATCCATCTTAGCTTCGTCCAATGGTTGTGAAACTTGGTAATCTTGTAGTTGATGTCGATACGAAGCTATATAATATCTAACTTGCTTATTTGGACATGTGTAGCATCCTATGTTGAATTTTGTCTATTTGAGAAACTCTAGGTTGAAAGTTTTGCATTTTTGGCTTGATTCATGCATTGCCAACAAGGGGGAGAAGTTTGAGCTTGAAATGGCTTGCTGGATGCATTTAGAAGGTCTTCAGGTGGTTTCGAGCCATTTCTGGGCTCTGTTGTGCACCGGTCTGACCGGTCGAGGTAACCGGTCTAACCGGTCAGAGTGCTGGTCCTGTGCACATGTTGGGCACCGGTCTGACCGGTGGTGGTGACCGGTCTAACCGATGTGAGCTGAAGTTGTTGCAGCTGCCCTGTTTTCAAGTGGTTTGCATGCATTCGTCCAGGGGGAGGTGCATTGGTTCAGGGGGAGCTCTTTGTGGCTTTTCGAGCTTTGCTTTGGTGGTTTGTGCTCTTTACTTGAACATGGTTTTGTCTCGGATGTGTCGAGCTGTTGCCCTTGCCTAAGGGGTCCGAGACTTGTCTTCTTCAAGTGATCTTGCTCTTTGCCTTTGTTTGGCTTTCGATCGCTTGTTGGAGTTTCTTTTTGTTCGTTTCTTTTCTTTTCCTTTTCTCTCTTGTTACTTTGTGTGGGTGTTGTCAATGCACTCATCAAGGGGGAGATTGAGGACCATGTGTGGTTCGAGGACCGGTGGATGGTCGCTTCCTTGTGTGATGAGTGATTGACAACATTGTGTGGACTGATTCTTGGCTAAGTATTGCAGGTGCAGGTTGCGGCTTGACTGGTGTTGGTGCAGGTGAAGAACAAGCGCCAAATGTCGTCGTCGGTGAGGCCTCCAGGTGTGGAGAAGACAAGTATGCTTCGTTTGAGGGACCCGGTGACCAGCGGGGTCAAGTGCGGGCTGCATGGTGGCATGAACAGCAAGATGAAGTCATGGATGGTTTCTTGGTTGAGCCTGAAAACCAAGGTCGAGCCGGGACTACATGGGAGCCGAGTCATGAGTGGAGATTGGCGGAGGCTACACCGAGTTCGCGGGGTTTCCGGTGGTTCACCAGAAAACCACTGGGTTCCTTGGTTGATCCACAAAGCCAAGACCGGAGAACCGAAGACGGTGCTGCAGCAGTGCCAGACCGGTCTGACCGGTGGGTCTGACCGGTCTGACCGGTAGGAATCGGTCTGACCGGTGAGGTGCACCGGTCTGACCGGTGTGCGACGACACAGTCCGGAATCTTCGAAGCGGAGGACACGCGTCGGGATCGCAAGGCTTGCGTCGAGGCTAAGCAGGTTGCGGTCGCTGGGGATCCGTCCGATGGAGAAAGCTTGAAGACTACCAAAACCACCCTTGAGGGGCTTGTATCCCTAGTTATTAGGAAAGGGTATTTTAGACTTTCGGTTGCCTCCATATAACCCATGAGGTGAGAGGATGGCAGCCAATCTGGGGAACCCTAGTTCATTTGCTTTCCTATTTTCCCTTCCTATTTTCTTAGGATTTCGATAGGACTAGCTTGATTGCTTCATGGTGAGATCTTGTTGAGAGGGTTGGATGATCGGGCGGCAAGCTAGACCTTGTTTGAACCTTTGTGGCATGTATAGATGATTCAGCGTGGTTCCTCAAGGTTTGGATGTGTTGTTCCCAGTTGTTCTTGGTGGTGATTTTCGGAGCCCTCTCTTGTTGATTCTCTTGGAGTGTTTTCGGGACCTTGCTCTTGGGGATTTGATGGGAGAAATTTGTGGGAACCCTTCGTGGTTCTTTGGGTTGTGATTCCCCTCCCAAATCCGTGAGTAAAGGGGCTCGATTTTGCTGTTTTTCGTGTTCAAGGGTTAGAGGTGCTTTTGGCGGCATTTCTTCGATTCCTCTTGGTTGGACAAGTTTTGGTGGGATTAAACTTGGCTATGGACTCCTCATGAGGTGTTCCTATTGTCCCCAAAGTCTTGTTCAAGCCTGTGGAGCGATTCGGGAGATCAAGGCTTGGATTTGGAGGAGTTGACCCGCGGGTGCTGTTCATCCCGAGCTGCCCACGCTACACCAGTCTGACCGGTGCTCGTGACCGGTCTGACCGGTGCAACCCTTGGTGGATTTTTGCTCGGGTGAATGTCTTGGTGTGTTTGCTGTTGTCCTGTGTTGGGGCTGTTTCGAGTTTGGGTCAGTTTGGAGGTCGGTAGGCCTGTTTGGTGATTTGGGGGCTTTCAGGCTTAGACCGGTCTGACCGGTGTGTCTCACCGGCCTGACCGGTGTGAAGCCTTTCTGTGGAAGTCGTCAACGCTCACCAGCAGGGACCGGTCTGACCGGTGGTGCTCACCGGTCTGACCGGTGTTGGTCAGTGGACTCGAGGTTTGGTGTTCCTCTGCGTTCTCGGGTCGAAAGGTTGTGTGTTGGTTCCTAGGTTCAGTAGCACTCAAGTGGCTACGTGGACTTGGCCAATTTTGGGTAGTGAGTCGGAGACGTGTGTTGGAAGCCGTATTCATCTTGTTGGAGTTTTCATCTCCTTCGAGAAGAATTTTTATCGGCTCCAATTCACTCCCCCCCTCTCCGGTTCGCCGTATCAGTCCTTCAGAAGTGTTTCAGAGCATTTTGCTAACCCTCGGCACGTAAAAAGATGCAAACTTGTGTTTCGGTCCTGAATGCACTATTTCGGGGTACCAAAGTTATGAAGCATCCATTCTACTCCGTTGGAACCAAAATGATATTTGAGAGTGTTTCAGAGCCATTCTCTAACCTCTGGCACGTAAAAAGATGCAAACTTGTGTTTCGGTCCTAAATGCAGTATTTTGGGGTACCAAAGTTCCGCAGCATCCATTATACTACTTTGGACCCAAAATTATGTTTGGGAGCGTTTCAAAGCATTTTGCTAACCTTCAGCACGTAAAAAAGAGCAAATTTGTGTTTCGGGTCTGAATGAACTATTTCGGGGTACCAAACTTGCCAAGCATCTATTCTACTCCATTGGAACCAAAATGATGTTTGGGAGTGTTTCAGAGCATTTCGCTAACCTTCGGCACGTAAAAAGATGCAAACTTGTGTTTCGGTCCTGAATGCACTATTTCGGGGTACCAAACTTGCGAAGCACCCATTATACTCCACTGGAACAAAAATGATGTTTGAGAGTATTTCAGAGCATTTCGCTAACCTTCGGCACGTAGAAAGATGCAAACTTGTGTTTCGGTCCTGAATGCACTATTTCGGGCTACCAAAGTTGCGAAGCATCCATTCTACTCCATTGGAACCAAAATGATGTTTGGGAGTGTTTCAGAGCATTTTGCTAACCTTCGGCACGTAAAAAGACGCAAACTTGTGTTTCGGTCCGGAATACACTATTTCGGGGTACCAAAGTTGCCAAGTATCCATTCTACTCCATTGGAACCAAAATGATGTTTGGGCGTGTTTCAGAGCATTTTGCTAACCTTAGGCACGTAAAAATATGAAAACTTGTGTTTCGGTCCTGAATGCACTATTTCGGGGTACCAAAGTTGCGAAGCATCCATTATACTCCAATGGAACCAAAATGATGTTTGGCAGTGTTTCAGAGCATTTCGCTAACCTTCGGCACGTAAAAAGATGCAAACTTGTGATTCGATCCCGAATGCACTATTTCGGGGTACCAAAGTTGTGAAGCATCCGTTCTAGTCCATTGGACCCAAAATGATGTTTGGGAGTGTTTCAGAGCATTTGGCTAACCTTCGGCACGTAAAAAGATGCAAACTTGTGTTTCAGTCCTAAATGCACTATTTCGGGGTACCAATCTTGCGAAGCATCCATTATACTCCAATGAAACCAAAATGATGTTTGGGAGTATTTCAGATCATTTCGCTAACCTTCGGCTTGTAAAAAGATGCAAACTTGTGTTTCGGTCCTGAATGCACTATTTCTGGGTACCAAAGTTGTGAAGCATCTATTCTACTCAATTGTAACCAAAATGATGTTTGGAAATGTTTCAGAGCATTTGGCTAAACCTCGGCACGTAAAAAGATGCAAACTCGTGTTTCGGTCCTGAATGCACTATTTCGGGGTACCAAAGTTATGAAGCATCCATTCTACTCCGTTGGAACCAAAATAATGTTTGAGAGTGCTTCAGAGCCATGCTCTAACCTCTGGCACGTAAAAAGATGCAAACTTGTGTTTCGGTCCTAAATGCAGTATTTCGGGGTACCAAAGTTGCGCAGCATCCATTATACTCCTTTGGACCCAAAATGATGTTTGGGAGTGTTTCAAAGCATTTTGATAACCTTCAGCACGTAAAAAAGTGAAAATTTGTGTTTCGGGTCTGAATGTACTATTTCGGGGTACCAAACTTGCCAAGCATCTATTCTACTCCATTGGAACCAAAATGATGTTTGGGGGTGTTTTAGAGCAGTTCGCTAACCTTCGGTACGTAAATAGATGCAAACTTGTGTTTCGGTCCTGAATGCACTATTTCGGGGTACCAAAGTTGTGAAGCATCCATTCTACTCTATTGGAACCAAAATGATGTTTGGGAGTGTTTCAGAGCATTTTGCTAACCTTCAGCACGTAAAAATATGAAAACTTGTGTTTCGGTCCAGAATGCAATATTTCGGGGTACCAAAGTTGCGAAGCATCCATTCTACTCCGTTGGACCCAAAAAAATGTTTGAGAGTGTTTCAGAGCATTTTGCTAACCTTTAGCACGTAAAAATATGAAAACTTGTGTTTCGGGTCTGAATGTACTATTTCGGGGTACCAAACTTGCCAAGCATATATTCTACCCCATTGGAACCAAAATGATGTTTGGGAGTGTTTCAGAGCATTTCGCTAACCTTCGGCACGTAGAAAGATGCAAACTTGTGTTTCGGTCTTGAATGCACTATTACGTGGTACGAAACTTGCGAAGCATCCATTATACTCCATTGGAACCAAAATGATGTTTGGGAGTATTTCAGAGCATTTCGCTAACCTTCGGCACGTAGAAAGATGCAAACTTGTGTTTCGGGCATGAATGCACTATTTCGGGCTACCAAAGTTGCGAAGCATCCATTCTACTCCATTGGAACCAAAATGATGTTTTGGAGTGTTTCAGAGCATTTCGCTAACCTTCGGCACGTAAAAAGAAGCAAACTTTTGTTTCGGTCCAGATGCACTATTTCGGGGTACCAAAGTTGCCAAGCATCCATTCTACTCCATTGGAACCAAAATTATGTTTGGGCGTGTTTCATAGCATTTTGCTAACCTTCTGCACGTAAAAAGATGCAAACTTGTGTTTCGGTTCCGAATGCAATATTTCGGTGTACCAAACTTGCCAAGCATTCGTTCTCCTCAATTAGAGCCAAAATGATGTTTGGGAGTGTTTCAGAGCATTTCGCTAACCTTCAACACGTAAAGAGATGCAAACTTGTGTTTCGGTCCTGAATGCACTATTTCGGGGTACCAAAGTTGCGAAGCATCCATTATACTCCAATGGAACCAAAATGATGTTTGGGAGTGTTTCAGAGCATTTCGCTAACCTTCGGCACGTAAAAAGATGCAAACTTGTGTTTCGGTCTCGAATGCACTATTTCGGGGTAACAAAGTTGTGAAGCATCCATTCTAGTCCATTGGACCCAAAATGATGTTTGGGAGTGCTTCAGAGCATTTCGCTAACCTTCGGCACGTAAGAAGATGCAAACTTGTGTTTCGGTCCTAAATGCACTATTTCGGGGTACCAAACTTGCGAAGCATCCATTATACTCCAATGGAACCAAAATGATGTTTGGGAGTATTTTAGATCATTTTGCTAATCTTCGGCATGTAAAAAGATGCAAACTTGTGTTTCGGTCCTGAATGCACTATTTCGGGGTACCAAAGTTGCGAAGCATCCATTCTACTCAGTTGGACCCAAAATAATGTTTGAGAGTGTTTCAGAGCATTTTGCTAACTTTAGCACGTAAAAATATGAAAACTTGTGTTTCGGGTCTGAATGTACTATTTCGGTATACCAAACTTGCCAAGCATATATTCTACCCCATTGGAACAAAAATGATGTTTGGGAGTGTTTCAGAGCATTTCGCTAACCTTCGGCACGTAAAAAGATGCAAACTTGTGTTTCGGTCTTGAATGCACTATTACGGGGTACGAAACTTGCGAAGCATCCATTATATTCCATTGGAACCAAAATGATGTTTGGGAGTATTTCAGAGCATTTCGCTAACCTTCGGCACGTAGAAAGATGCAAACTTGTGTTTCGGGCATGAATGCACTATTTCGGGCTACCAAAGTTGCGAAGCATCCATTCTACTCCATTGGAACCAAAATGATGTTTTGGAGTGTTTCAGAGCATTTCGCTAACCTTCGGCATGTAAAAAGACGCAAACTTGTGTTTCGGTCAATGCACTATTTCGGGGTAACAAAGTTGTGAAGCATCCATTCTAGTCCATTGGACCCAAAATGATGTTTGGGAGTGTTTCAGAGCATTTCGCTAACCTTCGGCACGTAAGAAGATGCAAACTTGTGTTTCGGTCCTAAATGCACTATTTCGGGGTACCAAACTTGCGAAGCATCCATTATACTCCAATGGAACCAAAATGATGTTTGGGAGTATTTTAGATCATTTTGCTAATCTTCGGCACGTAAAAAGATGCAAACTTGTGTTTCGGTCCTAAATGCACTATTTCAGGGTACCAAAGTTGCGAAGCATCCCGTATACTCCAATGGAACCAAAATGATGTTTGGGAGTGTTTCAGAGCATTTCGCTAACCTTCGGCACGTAAAAAAATGCAAACTTGTGTTTCAGTCTCGAATGCACTATTTCGGGGTAACAAAGTTGTGAAGCATCCATTCTAGTCCATTGGACCCAAATTGATGTTTGGGAGTGTTTCAGAGCATTTTGCTAACCTTCAGCACGTAAAAAGATGCAAACTTGTGTTTCGGTGCTAAATGCACTATTTCGGGGTACCAAACTTGCGAAGCATCCATTATACTCCAATGGAACCAAAATGATGTTTGAGAGTATTTTAGATCATTTTGCTAATCTTCGTCACGTAAAAAGATGCAAACTTGTGTTTCGGTCCTAAATGCACTATTTCAGGGTACCAAAGTTGCGAAGCATCCATTATACTCCAATGGAACCAAAATGATGTTTGGGAGTGTTTCAGAGCATTTCGCTAACCTTCGGCACGTAAAAAGATGCAAACTTGTGTTTCGGTCTCGAATGCACTATTTCGGGGTAACAAAGTTGTGAATCATCCATTCTAGTCCATTGGACCCAAAATGATGTTTGGGAGTGTTTCAGAGCATTTCGCTAACCTTCGGCACGTAAAAAGATGCAAACTTGTGTTTCGGTCCTAAATGCACTATTTCGGGGTACCAAACTTGCGAAGCATCCATTATACTCCAATGGAACCAAAATGATGTTTGGGAGTATTTCAGATCATTTTGCTAATCTTCGGCACGTAAAAAGATGCAAACTTGTGTTTTGGTCCTAAATGCACTATTTCGGGGTACCAAACTTGCGAAGCATCCATTATACTCCAATGGAACCAAAATGATGTTTGGGAGTATTTCAGATCATTTCGCTAACCTTCGGCACGTAAAAAGATGCAAACTTGTGTTTCGGTCCTGAATGCACTATTTCGGGGTACCAAAGTTGTGAAGCATCCATTATACTCCAATGGAACCAAAATGATGTTTGGCAGTGTTTCAGAGCATTTCGCTAACCTTCGGCACGTAAAAAGATGCAAACTTGTGTTTCGGTGTCGAATGCACTATTTCGGGGTAACAAAGTTGTGAAGCATCCATTCTAGTCCATTGGACCCAAAATGATGTTTGGGAGTGTTTCAGAGCATTTCGCTAACCTTCGGCACGTAAAAAGATGCAAACTTGTGTTTCGGTCTTGAATGCACTATTACGGGGTACGAAACTTGCTAAGCATCCATTATACTCCATTGGAACCAAAATGATGTTTGGGGGTATTTCAGAGCATTTCGCTAACCTTCGACACGTAGAAAGATGCAAACTTGTGTTTTGGGCATGAATGCACTATTTCGGGCTACCAAAGTTTCGAAGCATCCATTCTACTCCATTGGAACCAAAATGATGTTTGGGAGTGTTTCAGAGCATTTCGCTAACCTTCGGCACGTAAAAAGATGCAAACTTGTGTTTCGGTCTCGAATGCACTATTTCGGGGTAACAAAGTTGTGAAGCATCCATTCTAGTCCATTGGACCCAAAATGATGTTTGGGAGTGTTTCAGAGCATTTCGCTAACCTTTGGCACGTAAGAAGATGCAAACTTGTGTTTCGGTCCTAAATGCACTATTTCGGGGTACCAAACTTGCGAAGCATCCATTATACTCCAATGGAACCAAAATGATGTTTGGGAGTATTTTAGATCATTTTGCTAATCTTCGGCACGTAAAAAGATGCAAACTTGTGTTTCGGTCCTAAATGCACTATTTCAGGGTACCAAAGTTGCGAAGCATCCATTATACTCCAATGGAACCAAAATGATGTTTGGGAGTGTTTCAGAGCATTTCGCTAACCTTCGGCACGTAAAAAGATGCAAACTTGTGTTTCGGTCTCGAATGCACTATTTCGGGGTAACAAAGTTGTGAATCATCCATTCTAGTCCATTGGACCCAAAATGATGTTTGGGAGTGTTTCAGAGCATTTCGCTAACCTTCGGCACGTAAAAAGATGCAAACTTGTGTTTCGGTCCTAAATGCACTATTTCGGGGTACCAAACTTGCGAAGCATCCATTATACTCCAATGGAACCAAAATGATGTTTGGGAGTATTTCAGATCATTTCGCTAACCTTCGGCACGTAAAAAGATGCAAACTTGTGTTTCGGTCCTGAATGCACTATTTCGTGGTACCAAAGTTGTGAAGCATCCATTATACTCCAATGGAACCAAAATGATGTTTGGGACTGTTTCAGAGCATTTCGCTAACCTTCGGCACGTAAAAAGATGCAAACTTGTGTTTCGGTGTCGAATGCACTATTTCGGGGTAACAAAGTTGTGAAGCATCCATTCTAGTCCATTGGACCCAAAATTATGTTTGGGAGTGTTTCAGAGCATTTCGCTAACCTTCGGCACGTAAAAAGATGCAAACTTGTGTTTCGGTCTTGAATGCACTATTACGGGGTACGAAACTTGCGAAGCATCCATTATACTCCATTGGAACCAAAATGATGTTTGGGGGTATTTCAGAGCATTTCGCTAACCTTCGGCACGTAGAAAGATGCAAACTTGTGTTTCGGGCATGAATGCACTATTTCGGGCTACCAAAGTTGCGAAGCATCCATTATACTCCAATGGAACCAAAATGATGTTTGGGAGTATTTCAGATCATTTTGCTAATCTTCGGCACGTAAAAAGATGCAAACTTGTGTTTTCGTCCTAAATGCACTATTTCGGGGTACCAAACTTGCGAAGCATCCATTATACTCCAATGGAATCAAAATGATGTTTGGGAGTATTTCAGATCATTTCGCAAACCTTCGGCACGTAAAAAGATGCAAACTTGTGTTTCGGTCCTGAATGCACTATTTCGGGGTACCAAAGTTGTGAAGCATCCATTATACTCCAATGGAACCAAAATGATGTTTGGGAGTATTTCAGATCATTTCGCTAACCTTCGGCACGTAAACAGATGCAAACTTGTGTTTCGGTCCTGAATGCACTATTTCGAGGTACCAAAGTTGTGAAGCATCCATTATACTCCAATGGAACCAAAATGATGTTTGGGAGTGTTTCAGAGCATTTCGCTAACCTTCGGCACGTAAACAGATGCAAACTTGTGTTTCGGTCCTGAATGCACTATTTTGAGGTACCAAAGTTGTGAAGCATCCATTATACTCCAATGGAACCAAAATGATGTTTGGGAGTGTTTCAGAGCATTTTGCTAACCTTCGGCACGTAAAAAGATGCAAACTTGTGTTTTGGTGTCGAATGCACTATTTCGGGGTAACAAAGTTGTGAAGCATCCATTCTAGTCCATTGGACCCAAAATGATGTTTGGGAGTGTTTCAGAGCATTTCGCTAACCTTCGGCACGTAAAAAGATGCAAACTTGTGTTTCGGTCTTGAATGCACTATTACGGGGTACGAAACTTGCGAAGCATCCATTATACTCCATTGGAACCAAAATGATGTTTGGGGGTATTTCAGAGCATTTCGCTAACCTTCGGCACGTAGAAAGATGCAAACTTGTGTTTTGGGCATGAATGCACTATTTCGGGCTACCAAAGTTTCGAAGCATCCATTCTACTCCATTGGAACCAAAATGATGTTTTGGAGTGTTTCAAAGCATTTTGCTAACCTTCGGCACGTAGAAAGACGCAAACTTTTGTTTCGGTCCCGAATGCACTATTTCGGGGCACCAAAGTTGCCAAGAATCCATTCTACTCCTTTGGAACCATAATGATGTTTGGGCGTGTTTCAGAGCATTTCGCTAACCTTCGGCACGTAAAAAGATGCAAACTTGTGTTTCGGTCTTGAATGCACCATTTCGGGGTACCAAAGTTGCGAAGCATCCATTATACTCCAATGGAACCAAAATGATGTTTGGGAGTGTTTTAGAGCATTTCGCTAACCTTCGGCACGTAAAAAGATGCAAACTTGTGTTTCGGTCCTGAATGCACTATTTCAGGGTACCAAAGTTGTGAAGCATCCATTATACTCCAATGGAACCAAAATGATGTTTGGGAGTGTTTCAGAGCATTTCGCTAACCTTCGGCACGTAAAAAGCAAACTTGTGTTTCGGTCCTAAATGCACTATTTCAGGGTACCAAAGTTGTGAAGCATCCATTATACTCCAATGGAACCAAAATGATGTTTGAGAGTATTTTAGATCATTTTGCTAATCTTCGTCACGTAAAAAGATGCAAACTTGTGTTTCGGTCCTAAATGCACTATTTCAGGGTACCAAAGTTGCGAAGCATCCATTATACTCCAATGGAACCAAAATGATGTTTGGGAGTGTTTCAGAGCATTTCGCTAACCTTCGGCACGTAAAAAGATGCAAACTTGTGTTTCGGTCTCGAATGCACTATTTCGGGGTAACAAAGTTGTGAATCATCCATTCTAGTCCATTGGACCCAAAATGATGTTTGGGAGTGTTTCAGAGCATTTCGCTAACCTTCGGCACGTAAAAAGATGCAAACTTGTGTTTCGGTCCTAAATGCACTATTTTGGGGTACCAAACTTGCGAAGCATCCATTATACTCCAATGGAACCAAAATGATGTTTGGGAGTATTTCAGATCATTTTGCTAATCTTCGGCACGTAAAAAGATGCAAACTTGTGTTTTGGTCCTAAATGCACTATTTCGGGGTACCAAACTTGCGAAGCATCCATTATACTCCAATGGAACCAAAATGATGTTTGGGAGTATTTCAGATCATTTCGCTAACCTTCGGCACGTAAAAAGATGCAAACTTGTGTTTCGGTCCTGAATGCACTATTTCGGGGTACCAAAGTTGTGAAGCATCCATTATACTCCAATGGAACCAAAATGATGTTTGGCAGTGTTTCAGAGCATTTCGCTAACCTTCGGCACGTAAAAAGATGCAAACTTGTGTTTCGGTGTCGAATGCACTATTTCGGGGTAACAAAGTTGTGAAGCATCCATTCTAGTCCATTGGACCCAAAATGATGTATGGGAGTGTTTCAGAGCATTTCGCTAACCTTCGGCACGTAAAAAGATGCAAACTTGTGTTTCGGTCTTGAATGCACTATTTCAGGGTACCAAAGTTGTGAAGCATCCATTATACTCCAATGGAACCAAAATGATGTTTGGGAGTGTTTCAGAGCATTTCGCTAACCTTCGGCACGTAAAAAGATGCAAACTTGTGTTTCGGTCTCGAATGCACTATTTCAGGGTAACAAAGTTGTGAATCATCCATTCTAGTCCATTGGACCCAAAATGATGTTTGGGAGTGTTTCAGAGCATTTCGCTAACCTTCGGCACGTAAAAAGATGCAAACTTGTGTTTCGGTCCTAAATGCACTATTTTGGGGTACCAAACTTGCGAAGCATCCATTATACTCCAATGGAACCAAAATGATGTTTGGGAGTATTTCAGATCATTTTGCTAAGCTTCGGCACGTAAAAAGATGCAAACTTGTGTTTTGGTCCTAAATGCACTATTTCGGGGTACCAAACTTGCGAAGCATCCATTATACTCCAATGGAACCAAAATGATGTTTGGGAGTATTTCAGATCATTTCGCTAACCTTCGGCACATAAAAAGATGCAAACTTGTGTTTCGGTCCTGAATGCACTATTTCGGGGTACCAAAGTTGTGAAGCATCCATTATACTCCAATGGAACCAAAATGATGTTTGGCAGTGTTTCAGAGCATTTCGCTAACCTTCGGCACGTAAAAAGATGCAAACTTGTGTTTCGGTGTCGAATGCACTATTTCGGGGTAACAAAGTTGTGAAGCATCCATTCTAGTCCATTGGACCCAAAATGATGTATGGGAGTGTTTCAGAGCATTTCGCTAACCTTCGGCACGTAAAAAGATGCAAACTTGTGTTTCGGTCTTGAATGCACTATTTCAGGGTACCAAAGTTGTGAAGCATCCATTATACTCCAATGGAACCAAAATGATGTTTGGGAGTGTTTCAGAGCATTTCGCTAACCTTCGGCACGTAAAAAGATGCAAACTTGTGTTTCGGTCTCGAATGCACTATTTCAGGGTAACAAAGTTGTGAATCATCCATTCTAGTCCATTGGACCCAAAATGATGTTTGGGAGTGTTTCAGAGCATTTCGCTAACCTTCGGCACGTAAAAAGATGCAAACTTGTGTTTCGGTCCTAAATGCACTATTTCGGGGTACCAAACTTGCGAAGCATCCATTATACTCCAATGGAACCAAAATGATGTTTGGGAGTATTTCAGATCATTTTGCTAATCTTCGGCACGTAAAAAGATGCAAACTTGTGTTTTCGTCCTAAATGCACTATTTCGGGGTACCAAACTTGCGAAGCATCCATTATACTCCAATGGAACCAAAATGATGTTTGGGAGTATTTCAGATCATTTCGCTAACCTTCGGCACGTAAAAAGATGCAAACTTGTGTTTCGGTCCTGAATGCACTATTTCGGGGTACCAAAGTTGTGAAGCATCCATTGTACTCCAATGGAACCAAAATGATGTTTGGGAGTGTTTCAGAGCATTTCGCTAACCTTCGGCACGTAAAAAGATGCAAACTTGTGTTTCGGTGTCGAATGCACTATTTCGGGGTAACAAAGTTGTGAAGCATCCATTCTAGTCCATTGGACCCAAAATGATGTTTGGGAGTGTTTCAGAGCATTTCGCTAACCTTCGGCACGTAAAAAGATGCAAATTTGTGCTTCGGTCTTGAATGCACTATTACGGGGTACGAAACTTGCGAAGCATCCATTATACTCCATTGGAACCAAAACGATGTTTGGGGGTATTTCAGAGCATTTCGCTAACCTTCGGCACGTAGAAAGATGCAAACTTGTGTTTTGGGCATGAATGCACTATTTCGGGCTACCAAAGTTTCGAAGCATCCATTCTACTCCATTGGAACCAAAATGATGTTTTGGAGTGTTTCAGAGCATTTTGCTAACCTTCGGCACGTAGAAAGACGCAAACTTTTGTTTTGGTCCCGAATGCACTATTTCGGGGTACCAAAGTTGCCAAGAATCCATTCTACTCCATTGGAACCAAAATGATGTTTGGGCGTGTTTCAGAGCATTTCGCTAACCTTCGGCACGTAAAAAGATGCAAACTTGTCTTTCGGTCCTGAATGCACTATTTCGAGGTACCAAACTTGCGAAGCATCCATTATACTCCAATGGAACCAAAATGATGTTTGGGAGTATTTCAGATCATTTTGCTAATCTTCGGCACATAAAAAGATGCAAACTTGTGTTTTGGTCCTAAATGCACTATTTCGGGGTACCAAACTTGCGAAGCATCCATTATACTCCAATGGAACCAAAATGATGTTTCGGAGTGTTTCAGAGCATTTCGCTAACCTTCGACACGTAAAAAGACGCAAACTTTTGTTTCGGTCCCGAATGCACTATTTCGGGGTAACAAAGTTGTGAAGCATCCATTCTAGTCCATTGGACCCAAAATGATATTTGGGAGTGTTTCAGAGAATTTCGCTAACCTTCGGCACGTAAAAAGATGCAAACTTGTGTTTCGGTCTTGAATGCACTATTACGGGGTACAAAACTTGCGAAGCATCCATTATACTCCATTGGAACCAAAATGATGTTTGGGGGTATTTCAGAGCATTTCGCTAACCTTCGGCACGTAGAAAGATGCAAACTTGTGTTTTGGGCATGAATGCACTATTTCGGGCTACCAAAGTTTCGAAGCATCCATTCTACTCCATTGGAACCAAAATGATGTTTTGGAGTGTTTCAGAGCATTTTGCTAACCTTCAGCACGTAGAAAGACGCAAACTTTTGTTTCTGTCCCGAATGCATTATTTCGGGGTACCAAAGTTGTGAAGCATCCATTATACTCCAATGGAACCAAAATGATGTTTGGGAGTGTTTCAGAGCATTTCGCTAACCTTCGGCACATAAAAAGATCCAAACTTGTGTTTCGGTGTCGAATGCACTATTTCAGGGTAACAAAGTTGTGAAGCATCCATTCTAGTCCATTGGACCCAAAATGATGTTTGGGAGTGTTTCAGAGCATTTCGCTAACCTTCGGCACGTAAAAAGATGCAAACTTGTGTTTCGGTCTTGAATGCACTATTACGGGGTACGAAACTTGCGAAGCATCCATTATACTCCATTGGAACCAAAATGATGTTTGGGGGTATTTCAGAGCATTTCGCTAACCTTCGGCACGTAGAAAGATGCAAACTTGTGTTTTGGGCATGAATGCACTATTTCGGGCTACCAAAGTTTCGAAGCATCCATTCTACTCCATTGGAACCAAAATGATGTTTTGGAGTGTTTCAGAGCATTTTGCTAACCTTCGGCACGTAGAAAGACGCAAACTTTTGTTTTGGTCCCGAATGCACTATTTCGGGGTACCAAAGTTGCCAAGAATCCATTCTACTCCATTGGAACCAAAATGATGTTTGGGCGTGTTTCAGAGCATTTAGCTAACCTTCGGCACGTAAAAAGATGCAAACTTGTGTTTCGGTCCTGAATGCACTATTTCGGGGTACCAAACTTGCGAAGCATCCATTATACTCCAATGGAACCAAAATGATGTTTGGGAGTATTTCAGATCATTTTGCTAATCTTCGGCACATAAAAAGATGCAAACTTGTGTTTTGGTCCTAAATGCACTATTTCGGGGTACCAAACTTGTGAAGCATCCATTATACTCCAATGGAACCAAAATGATGTTTCGGAGTGTTTCAGAGCATTTCGCTAACCTTCGGCACGTAAAAAGACGCAAACTTTTGTTTCGGTCCCGAATGCACTATTTCGGGGTAACAAAGTTGTGAAGCATCCATTCTAGTCCATTGGACCCAAAATGATGTTTGGGAGTATTTTAGATCATTTTGCTAATCTTCGGCACGTAAAAAGATGCAAACTTGTGTTTCGGTCCTAAATGCACTATTTCAGGGTACCAAAGTTGCGAAGCATCCATTATACTCCAATGGAACCAAAATGATGTTTGGGAGTGTTTCAGAGCATTTCGCTAACCTTCGGCACGTAAAAAGATGCAAACTTGTGTTTCGGTCTCGAATGCACTATTTCGGGGTAACAAAGTTGTGAATCATCCATTCTAGTCCATTGGACCCAAAATGATGTTTGGGAGTGTTTCAGAGCATTTCGCTAACCTTCGGCACGTAAAAAGATGCAAACTTGTGTTTCGGTCCTAAATGCACTATTTCGGGGTACCAAACTTGCGAAGCATCCATTATACTCCAATGGACCCAAAATGATGTTTGGGAGTATTTCAGATCATTTCGCTAACCTTCGGCACGTAAAAAGATGCAAACTTGTGTTTCGGTCCTGAATGCACTATTTCGGGGTACCAAAGTTGTGAAGCATCCATTATACTCCAATGGAACCAAAATGATGTTTGGGACTGTTTCAGAGCATTTCGCTAACCTTCGGCACGTAAAAAGATGCAAACTTGTGTTTCGGTGTCGAATGCACTATTTCGGGGTAACAAAGTTGTGAAGCATCCATTCTAGTCCATTGGACCCAAAATGATGTTTGGGAGTGTTTCAGAGCATTTCGCTAACCTTCGGCACGTAAAAAGATGCAAACTTGTGTTTCGGTCTTGAATGCACTATTACGGGGTACGAAACTTGCGAAGCATCCATTATACTCCATTGGAACCAAAATGATGTTTGGGGGTATTTCAGAGCATTTCGCTAACCTTCGGCACGTAGAAAGATGCAAACTTGTGTTTCGGGCATGAATGCACTATTTCGGGCTACCAAAGTTGCGAAGCATCCATTATACTCCAATGGAACCAAAATGATGTTTGGGAGTATTTCAGATCATTTTGCTAATCTTCGGCACGTAAAAAGATGCAAACTTGAGTTTTCGTCCTAAATGCACTATTTCGGGGTACCAAACTTGCGAAGCATCCATTATACTCCAATGGAATCAAAATGATGTTTGGGAGTATTTCAGATCATTTCGCAAACCTTCGGCACGTAAAAAGATGCAAACTTGTGTTTCGGTCCTGAATGCACTATTTCGGGGTACCAAAGTTGTGAAGCATCCATTATACTCCAATGGAACCAAAATGATGTTTGGGAGTATTTCAGATCATTTCGCTAACCTTCGGCACGTAAAAAGATGCAAACTTGTGTTTCGGTCCTGAATGCACTATTTCGAGGTACCAAAGTTGTGAAGCATCCATTATACTCCAATGGAACCAAAATGATGTTTGGGAGTGTTTCAGAGCATTTCGCTAACCTTCGGCACGTAAACAGATGCAAACTTGTGTTTCGGTCCTGAATGCACTATTTTGAGGTACCAAAGTTGTGAAGCATCCATTATACTCCAATGGAACCAAAATGATGTTTGGGAGTGTTTCAGAGCATTTCGCTAACCTTCGGCACGTAAAAAGATGCAAACTTGTGTTTTGGTGTCGAATGCACTATTTCGGGGTAACAAAGTTGTGAAGCATCCATTCTAGTCCATTGGACCCAAAATGATGTTTGGGAGTGTTTCAGAGCATTTCGCTAACCTTCGGCACGTAAAAAGATGCAAACTTGTGTTTCGGTCTTGAATGCACTATTACGGGGTACGAAACTTGCGAAGCATCCATTATACTCCATTGGAACCAAAATGATGTTTGGGGGTATTTCAGAGCATTTCGCTAACCTTCGGCACGTAGAAAGATGCAAACTTGTGTTTTGGGCATGAATGCACTATTTCGGGCTACCAAAGTTTCGAAGCATCCATTCTACTCCATTGGAACCAAAATGATGTTTTGGAGTGTTTCAGAGCATTTTGCTAACCTTCGGCACGTAGAAAGACGCAAACTTTTGTTTCGGTCCCGAATGCACTATTTCGGGGCACCAAAGTTGCCAAGAATCCATTCTACTCCTTTGGAACCATAATGATGTTTGGGCGTGTTTCAGAGCATTTCGCTAACCTTCGGCACGTAAAAAGATGCAAACTTGTGTTTCGGTCTTGAATGCACCATTTCGGGGTACCAAAGTTGCGAAGCATCCATTATACTCCAATGGAACCAAAATGATGTTTGGGAGTGTTTTAGAGCATTTCGCTAACCTTCGGCACGTAAAAAGATGCAAACTTGTGTTTCGGTCCTGAATGCACTATTTCAGGGTACCAAAGTTGTGAAGCATCCATTATACTCCAATGGAACCAAAATGATGTTTGGGAGTGTTTCAGAGCATTTCGCTAACCTTCGGCACGTAAAAAGCAAACTTGTGTTTCGGTCCTAAATGCACTATTTCAGGGTACCAAAGTTGTGAAGCATCCATTATACTCCAATGGAACCAAAATGATGTTTGGGAGTGTTTCAGAGCATTTCGCTAACCTTCGGCACGTAAAAAGATGCAAACTTGTGTTTCGGTCTCGAATGCACTATTTCGGGGTAACAAAGTTGTGAATCATCCATTCTAGTCCATTGGACCCAAAATGATGTTTGGGAGTGTTTCAGAGCATTTCGCTAACCTTCGGCACGTAAAAAGATGCAAACTTGTGTTTCGGTCCTAAATGCACTATTTCGGGGTACCAAACTTGCGAAGCATCCATTATACTCCAATGGAACCAAAATGATGTTTGGGAGTATTTCAGATCATTTTGCTAATCTTCGGCACGTAAAAAGATGCAAACTTGTGTTTTCGTCCTAAATGCACTATTTCGGGGTACCAAACTTGCGAAGCATCCATTATACTCCAATGGAACCAAAATGATGTTTGGGAGTATTTCAGATCATTTCGCTAACCTTCGGCACGTAAAAAGATGCAAACTTGTGTTTCGGTCCTGAATGCACTATTTCGGGGTACCAAAGTTGTGAAGCATCCATTATACTCCAATGGAACCAAAATGATGTTTGGGAGTGTTTCAGAGCATTTTGCTAACCTTCGGCACGTAGAAAGACGCAAACTTTTGTTTCGGTCCCGAATGCACTATTTCGGGGCACCAAAGTTGCCAAGAATCCATTCTACTCCATTGGAACCATAATGATGTTTGGGCGTGTTTCAGAGCATTTCGCTAACCTTCGGCACGTAAAAAGATGCAAACTTGTGTTTCGGTCTTGAATGCACCATTTCGGGGTACCAAAGTTGCGAAGCATCCATTATACTCCAATGGAACCAAAATGATGTTTGGGAGTGTTTTAGAGCATTTCGCTAACCTTCGGCACGTAAAAAGATGCAAACTTGTGTTTCGGTCCTGAATGCACTATTTCAGGGTACCAAAGTTGTGAAGCATCCATTATACTCCAATGGAACCAAAATGATGTTTGGGAGTGTTTCAGAGCATTTCGCTAACCTTCGGCACGTAAAAAGCAAACTTGTGTTTCGGTCCTAAATGCACTATTTCAGGGTACCAAAGTTGTGAAGCATCCATTATACTCCAATGGAACCAAAATGATGTTTGGGAGTGTTTCAGAGCATTTCGCTAACCTTCGGCACGTAAAAAGATGCAAACTTGTGTTTCGGTCTCGAATGCACTATTTCAGGGTAACAAAGTTGTGAATCATCCATTCTAGTCCATTGGACCCAAAATGATGTTTGGGAGTGTTTCAGAGCATTTCGCTAACCTTCGGCACGTAAAAAGATGCAAACTTGTGTTTCGGTCCTAAATGCACTATTTCGGGGTACCAAACTTGCGAAGCATCCATTATACTCCAATGGAACCAAAATGATGTTTGGGAGTATTTCAGATCATTTTGCTAATCTTCGGCACGTAAAAAGATGCAAACTTGTGTTTTCGTCCTAAATGCACTATTTCGGGGTACCAAACTTGCGAAGCATCCATTATACTCCAATGGAACCAAAATGATGTTTGGGAGTATTTCAGATCATTTCGCTAACCTTCGGCACGTAAAAAGATGCAAACTTGTGTTTCGGTCCTGAATGCACTATTTCGGGGTACCAAAGTTGTGAAGCATCCATTGTACTCCAATGGAACCAAAATGATGTTTGGGAGTGTTTCAGAGCATTTCGCTAACCTTCGGCACGTAAAAAGATGCAAACTTGTGTTTCGGTGTCGAATGCACTATTTCGGGGTAACAAAGTTGTGAAGCATCCATTCTAGTCCATTGGACCCAAAATGATGTTTGGGAGTGTTTCAGAGCATTTCGCTAACCTTCGGCACGTAAAAAGATGCAAATTTGTGCTTCGGTCTTGAATGCACTATTACGGGGTACGAAACTTGCGAAGCATCCATTATACTCCATTGGAACCAAAACGATGTTTGGGGGTATTTCAGAGCATTTCGCTAACCTTCGGCACGTAGAAAGATGCAAACTTGTGTTTTGGGCATGAATGCACTATTTCGGGCTACCAAAGTTTCGAAGCATCCATTCTACTCCATTGGAACCAAAATGATGTTTTGGAGTGTTTCAGAGCATTTTGCTAACCTTCGGCACGTAGAAAGACGCAAACTTTTGTTTTGGTCCCGAATGCACTATTTCGGGGTACCAAAGTTGCCAAGAATCCATTCTACTCCATTGGAACCAAAATGATGTTTGGGCGTGTTTCAGAGCATTTCGCTAACCTTCGGCACGTAAAAAGATGCAAACTTGTCTTTCGGTCCTGAATGCACTATTTCGAGGTACCAAACTTGCGAAACATCCATTATACTCCAATGGAACCAAAATGATGTTTGGGAGTATTTCAGATCATTTTGCTAATCTTCGGCACATAAAAAGATGCAAACTTGTGTTTTGGTCCTAAATGCACTATTTCGGGGTACCAAACTTGCGAAGCATCCATTATACTCCAATGGAACCAAAATGATGTTTCGGAGTGTTTCAGAGCATTTCGCTAACCTTCGACACGTAAAAAGACGCAAACTTTTGTTTCGGTCCCGAATGCACTATTTCGGGGTAACAAAGTTGTGAAGCATCCATTCTAGTCCATTGGACCCAAAATGATATTTGGGAGTGTTTCAGAGAATTTCGCTAACCTTCGGCACGTAAAAAGATGCAAACTTGTGTTTCGGTCTTGAATGCACTATTACGGGGTACAAAACTTGCGAAGCATCCATTATACTCCATTGGAACCAAAATGATGTTTGGGGGTATTTCAGAGCATTTCGCTAACCTTCGGCACGTAGAAAGATGCAAACTTGTGTTTTGGGCATGAATGCACTATTTCGGGCTACCAAAGTTTCGAAGCATCCATTCTACTCCATTGGAACCAAAATGATGTTTTGGAGTGTTTCAGAGCATTTTGCTAACCTTCAGCACGTAGAAAGACGCAAACTTTTGTTTCGGTCCCGAATGCATTATTTCGGGGTACCAAAGTTGTGAAGCATCCATTATACTCCAATGGAACCAAAATGATGTTTGGGAGTGTTTCAGAGCATTTCGCTAACCTTCGGCACATAAAAAGATCCAAACTTGTGTTTCGGTGTCGAATGCACTATTTCGGGGTAACAAAGTTGTGAAGCATCCATTCTAGTCCATTGGACCCAAAATGATGTTTGGGAGTGTTTCAGAGCATTTCGCTAACCTTCGGCACGTAAAAAGATGCAAACTTGTGTTTCGGTCTTGAATGCACTATTACGGGGTACGAAACTTGCGAAGCATCCATTATACTCCATTGGAACCAAAATGATGTTTGGGGGTATTTCAGAGCATTTCGCTAACCTTCGGCACGTAGAAAGATGCAAACTTGTGTTTTGGGCATGAATGCACTATTTCGGGCTACCAAAGTTTCGAAGCATCCATTCTACTCCATTGGAACCAAAATGATGTTTTGGAGTGTTTCAGAGCATTTTGCTAACCTTCGGCACGTAGAAAGACGCAAACTTTTGTTTTGGTCCCGAATGCACTATTTCGGGGTACCAAAGTTGCCAAGAATCCATTCTACTCCATTGGAACCAAAATGATGTTTGGGCGTGTTTCAGAGCATTTAGCTAACCTTCGGCACGTAGAAAGACGCAAACTTTTGTTTCGGTCCCGAATGCACTATTTCGGGGTACCAAAGTTGCCAAGAATCCATTCTACTCCATTGGAACCAAAATGATGTTTGGGCGTGTTTCGGAGCATTTCGCTAACCTTCGGCACGTAAAAAAATGCAAACTTGTGTTTCGGTCCTGAATGCACTATTTCGGGGTACCAAAGTTGCGAAGCATCCATTATACTCCAATGGAACCAAAATGATGTTTGGGAGTGTTTCAGAGCATTTCGCTAACCTTCGGCACGTAAAAAGATGCAAACTTGTGTTTCGGTCTCAAATGCACTATTTCGGGGTAACAAAGTTGTGAAGCATCCATTCTAGTCCATTTGACCCAAAATGATGTTTGGGAGTGTTTCAGAGCATTTCGCTAACCTTCGGCACGTAAAAAATGCAAACTTGTGTTTCGGTCCTAAATTCACTATTTCGGGGTACCAAACTTGCGAAGCATCCATTATACTCCAATGGAACCAAAATGATGTTTGAGAGTATTTCAGATCATTTTGCTAATCTTCGGCACGTAAAAAGATGCAAACTTGTGTTTTTGTCCTAAATGCACTATTTCGGGGTACCAAACTTGCGAAGCATCCATTATACTCCAATGGAACCAAAATGATGTTTGGGAGTATTTCAGATCATTTCGCTAACCTTAGGCACGTAGAAAGATGCAAACTTGTGTTTCGGTCCTGAATGCACTATTTCGGGGTACCAAAGTTGTGAAGCATCCATTCTACTCCCTTGGAACCAAAATGATGTTTCGGAGTGTTTCAGAGCATTTCGCTAACCTTCGGCTTGTAAAAAGATGCAAACTTGTGTTTCGGACCTAAATGCACTATTTCGGGGTACCAAACTTGCGAAGCATCCATTATACTCCAATGGAACCAAAATGATGTTTGGGAGTATTTCAGATCCTTTTGCTAATCTTCGGCACGTAAAAAGATGCAAACTTGTGTTTTGGTCCTAAATGCACTATTTCGGGGTACCAAACTTGCAAAGCATCCATTATACTCCAATGGAACCAAAATGATGTTTGGGAGTGTTTCAGAGCATTTCGCTAACCTTCGGCATGTAAAAAGATGCAAACTTGTGTTTTGGTCCTAAATGCACTATTTCGGGGTACCAAACTTGCAAAGCATCCATTATACTCCAATGGAACCAAAATGATGTTTGGGAGTATTTCAGATCATTTCGCTAACCTTCGGCACGTAAAAAGATGCAAACTTGTGTTTCGGTCCTGAATGCACTATTTCGGGGTACCAAAGTTGTGAAGCATCCATTATACTCCAATGGAACCAAAATGATGTTTGAGAGTTTTTCAGAGCAATTCGCTAACCTTCGGCACGTAAAGAGATGCAAACTTGTGTTTCGGTCTCGAATGCACTATTTCAGGGTAACAAAGTTGTGAAGCATCCATTCTAGTCCATTGGACCCAAAATGATGTTTGGGAGTGTTTCAGAGCATTTCGCTAACCTTCGGCACGTAAAAAGATGCAAACTTGTGGTTCGGTCCTAAATGCACTATTTCGGGGTACCAAACTTGCGAAGCATCCATTATACTCCAATGAATCCATTCTACTCCATTGGAACCAAAATGATGTTTGGGCGTGTTTCAGAGCATTTCGCTAACCTTCAGCACGTAAAAAGATGCAAACTTGTGTTTCGGTCCTGAATGCACTATTTCGGGGTACCAAACTTGCGAAGCATCCATTAGACTCCAATGGAACCAAAATGATGTTTGGGAGTGTTTCAGAGCATTTCGCTAACCTTCGGCACGTAAAAAGATGCAAACTTGTGTTTCGGTCTCGAATGCACTATTTCGGGGTAACAAAGTTGTGAAGCATCCATTCTAGTCCATTGGAACCAAAATGATGTTTGGGAGTGTTTCATAGCATTTCACTAACCTTCGGCACGTAAAAAGATGCAAACTTGTGTTTCGGTCCTAAATGCATTATTTCGGGGTACCAAACTTGCGAAGCATCCATTATACTCCAATGGAACCAAAATGATGTTTGGGAGTGTTTCAGAGCATTTCGCTAACCTTCGGCTTGTAAAAAGATGCAAACTTGTGTTTCAGTCCTGAATGCACTATTTCGGGGTACCAAAGTTGCACAACATCCATTCTACTCCGTTTGACCCAAAATGATGTTTGAGAGTGTTTCAGAGCATTTTGCTAACCTTCAGCACATAAAAATATGAAAACTTGTGTTTCGGGTCTGAATGTACTATTTCGGGGTACCAAACTTGCCAAGCATCTATTCTACTCCATTGGAACCAAAATGATGTTTGGCAGTGTTTCAGAGCATTCCGCTAACCTTCGGCACGTAAAAAGATGCAAACTTGTGTTTCGGTCTTGAATGTACTATTACGGGGTACGAAACTTGCGAAGCATCCATTATACTCCATTGGAACCAAAATGATGTTTGGGAGTATTTCAAAGCATTTCGCTAACCTTCGGCACGTAGAAAGAAGCAAACTTGTGTTTCGGGCATGAATGCAGTATTTCGGGCAACCAAAGTTGCGAAGCATCCATTCTACTCCATTGGAACCGAAATGATGTTTTGGAGTGTTTCAGAGCATTTCGCTAACCTTCGGCACGTAAAAAGACGTAAACTTTTGTTTCGGTCCCGAATGCACTATTTCGGGGTACCAAAGTTGCCAAGCATCCATTCTACTCCATTGGAACCAAAATGATGTTTGGGCATGTTTCAGAGCATTTCGCTAACCTTCGGCACGTAAAAAGATGCAAACTTGTGTTTCGGTCCTGAATGCACTATTTCGGGGTACCAAACATGCTAAGCATCCATTATACTCCAATGGAACTAAAATGATATTTGAGAGTATTTCAGATCATTTTGCTAATCTTCGGCACGTAAAAAGATGCAAACTTGTGTTTTGGTCCTAAATGCACTATTTCGGGGTACCAAACATGCTAAGCATCCATTATACTCCAATGGAACCAAAATGATGTTTGGGAGTGTTTCAGAGCATTTCGCTAACCTTCGGCATGTAAAAAGATGCAAACTTGTGTTTCGGTCCTAAATGCACTATTTCGGGGTACCAAACTTGCGAAGCATCCATTATACTCCAATGGAACCAAAATGATGTTTGAGAGTATTTCAGATCATTTTGCTAATCTTCGGCACGTAAAAAGATGCAAACTTGTGTTTTTGTCCTAAATGCACTATTTCGGGGTACCAAACTTGCGAAGCATCCATTATACTCCAATGGAACCAAAATGATGTTTGGGAGTATTTCAGAGCATTTCGCTAACCTTCGGCATGTAGAAAGATGCAAACTTGTGTTTCGGGCATGAATGCACTATTTCCGGCTACCAAAGTTGCGAAGCATCCATTCTACTCCATTGGAACCAAAATGATGTTTTGGGGTGTTTTAGAGCATTTCGCTAACCTTCGGCACGTAAAAAGACGCAAACTTTTGTTTCGGTCCCGAATGCACTATTTCGGGGTACCAAAGTTGCCAAGCATCCATTCTACTCCATTGGAACCAAAATGATGTTTGGTCATGTTTCAGAGCATTTCGCTAACCTTCGGCACGTAAAAAGATGCAAACTTGTGTTTCGGTCCTGAATGCACTATTTCGGGGTACCAAAGTTGCGAAGCATCCATTATACTCCAATGGAACCAAAATGATGTTTGGGAGTGTTTCAGAGCATTTCGCTAACCTTCGGCACGTAAAAAGATGCAAACTTGTGTTTCGGTCTCGAATGCACTATTTCGGGGTAACAAAGTTGTGAAGCATCCATTCTAGTCCATTGGACCCAAAATGATGCTTGGGAGTGTTTCAGAGCATTTCGCTAACCTTCGGCACGTAAAAAGATGCAAACTTGTGTTTCGGTCCTAAATGCACTATTTCGGGATACCAAACTTGCGAAGGATCCATTATACTCCAATGAATCCATTCTACTCCATTGGAACCAAAATGATGTTTGGGCGTGTTTCAGAGCATTTCGCTAACCTTCGGCACGTAAAAAGATGCAAACTTGTGTTTCGGTCCTGAATGCACTATTTCGGGGTACCAAAGTTGCGAAGCATCCATTATACTCCAATTGAACCAAAATGATGTTTGGGAGTGTTTCAGAGCATTTCGCTAACCTTCGGCACGTAAAAAGATGCAAACTTGTGGTTCGGTCCTAAATGCACTATTTCGGGGTACCAAACTTGCGAAGCATCCATTATACTCCAATGAATCCATTCTACTCCATTGGAACCAAAATGATGTTTGGGCGTGTTTCAGAGCATTTCGCTAACCTTCAGCACGTAAAAAGATGCAAACTTGTGTTTCGGTCCTGAATGCACTATTTCGGGGTACCAAACTTGCGAAGCATCCATTAGACTCCAATGGAACCAAAATGATGTTTGGGAGTGTTTCAGAGCATTTCGCTAACCTTCGGCACGTAAAAAGATGCAAACTTGTGTTTCGGTCTCGAATGCACTATTTCGGGGTAACAAAGTTGTGAAGCATCCATTCTAGTCCATTGGAACCAAAATGATGTTTGGGAGTGTTTCATAGCATTTCACTAACCTTCGGCACGTAAAAAGATGCAAACTTGTGTTTCGGTCCTAAATGCATTATTTCGGGGTACCAAACTTGCGAAGCATCCATTATACTCCAATGGAACCAAAATGATGTTTGGGAGTGTTTCAGAGCATTTCGCTAACCTTCGGCTTGTAAAAAGATGCAAACTTGTGTTTCAGTCCTGAATGCACTATTACGGGGTACCAAAGTTGCACAACATCCATTCTACTCCGTTTGACCCAAAATGATGTTTGAGAGTGTTTCAGAGCATTTTGCTAACCTTCAGCACATAAAAATATGAAAACTTGTGTTTCGGGTCTGAATGTACTATTTCGGGGTACCAAACTTGCCAAGCATCTATTCTACTCCATTGGAACCAAAATGATGTTTGGCAGTGTTTCAGAGCATTCCGCTAACCTTCGGCACGTAAAAAGATGCAAACTTGTGTTTCGGTCTTGAATGTACTATTACGGGGTACGAAACTTGCGAAGCATCCATTATACTCCATTGGAACCAAAATGATGTTTGGGAGTATTTCAAAGCATTTCGCTAACCTTCGGCACGTAGAAAGAAGCAAACTTGTGTTTCGGGCATGAATGCAGTATTTCGGGCAACCAAAGTTGCGAAGCATCCATTCTACTCCATTGGAACCGAAATGATGTTTTGGAGTGTTTCAGAGCATTTCGCTAACCTTCGGCACGTAAAAAGACGCAAACTTTTGTTTCGGTCCCGAATGCACTATTTCGGGGTACCAAAGTTGCCAAGCATCCATTCTACTCCATTGGAACCAAAATGATGTTTGGGCATGTTTCAGAGCATTTCGCTAACCTTCGGCACGTAAAAAGATGCAAACTTGTGTTTCGGTCCTGAATGCACTATTTCGGGGTACCAAACATGCTAAGCATCCATTATACTCCAATGGAACTAAAATGATATTTGAGAGTATTTCAGATCATTTTGCTAATCTTCGGCACGTAAAAAGATGCAAACTTGTGTTTTGGTCCTAAATGCACTATTTCGGGGTACCAAACATGCTAAGCATCCATTATACTCCAATGGAACCAAAATGATGTTTGGGAGTGTTTCAGAGCATTTCGCTAACCTTCGGCATGTAAAAAGATGCAAACTTGTGTTTCGGTCCTAAATGCACTATTTCGGGGTACCAAACTTGCGAAGCATCCATTATACTCCAATGGAACCAAAATGATGTTTGAGAGTATTTCAGATCATTTTGCTAATCTTCGGCACGTAAAAAGATGCAAACTTGTGTTTTTGTCCTAAATGCACTATTTCGGGGTACCAAACTTGCGAAGCATCCATTATACTCCAATGGAACCAAAATGATGTTTGGGAGTATTTCAGAGCATTTCGCTAACCTTCGGCATGTAGAAAGATGCAAACTTGTGTTTCGGGCATGAATGCACTATTTCCGGCTACCAAAGTTGCGAAGCATCCATTCTACTCCATTGGAACCAAAATGATGTTTTGGGGTGTTTTAGAGCATTTCGCTAACCTTCGGCACGTAAAAAGACGCAAACTTTTGTTTCGGTCCCGAATGCACTATTTCGGGGTACCAAAGTTGCCAAGCATCCATTCTACTCCATTGGAACCAAAATGATGTTTGGTCATGTTTCAGAGCATTTCGCTAACCTTCGGCACGTAAAAAGATGCAAACTTGTGTTTCGGTCCTGAATGCACTATTTCGGGGTACCAAAGTTGCGAAGCATCCATTATACTCCAATGGAACCAAAATGATGTTTGGGAGTGTTTCAGAGCATTTCGCTAACCTTCGGCACGTAAAAAGATGCAAACTTGTGTTTCGGTCTCGAATGCACTATTTCGGGGTAACAAAGTTGTGAAGCATCCATTCTAGTCCATTGGACCCAAAATGATGCTTGGGAGTGTTTCAGAGCATTTCGCTAACCTTCGGCACGTAAAAAGATGCAAACTTGTGTTTCGGTCCTAAATGCACTATTTCGGGATACCAAACTTGCGAAGGATCCATTATACTCCAATGAATCCATTCTACTCCATTGGAACCAAAATGATGTTTGGGCGTGTTTCAGAGCATTTCGCTAACCTTCGGCACGTAAAAAGATGCAAACTTGTGTTTCGGTCCTGAATGCACTATTTCGGGGTACCAAAGTTGCGAAGCATCCATTATACTCCAATTGAACCAAAATGATGTTTGGGAGTGTTTCAGAGCATTTCGCTAACCTTCGGCACGTAAAAAGATGCAAACTTGTGTTTCGGTCTCGAATGCACTATTTGGGGGTAACAAAGTTGTGAAGCATCCTTTCTAGTCCATTGGACCCAAAATGATGTTTGGGAGTGTTTCAGAGCATTTCGCTAACCTTCGGCATGTAAAAAGATGCAAACTTGTGTTTCGGTCCTAAATGCACTATTTCGGGGTACCAAACTTGCGAAGCATCCATTATACTCCAATGGAACCAAAATGATGTTTGAGAGTATTTCAGATCATTTTGCTAATCTTCGGCACGTAAAAAGATGCAAACTTGTGTTTTTGTCCTAAATGCACTATTTCGGGGTACCAAACTTGCGAAGCATCCATTATACTCCAATGGAACCATAATGATGTTTGGGAGTATTTCAGATCATTTCGCTAACCTTCGGCTCGTAAAAAGATGCAAACTTTTGCTTCGGTCCTGAATGCACTATTTCGGGGTTCCAAAGTTGTGAAGCATCCATTCTACTCCATTGGAACCAAAATGATGTTTTGGAGTGTTTCAGAGCATTTCGCTAACCTTTGGTTTGTAAAAAGATGCAAACTTGTGTTTCAGTCCTGAATGCACTATTTCGGGGTACCAAAGTTGCGCAACATCCATTCTACTCCGTTTGACCCAAAATGATGTTTGAGAGTGTTTCAGAGCATTTTGCTAACCTTCAGCACGTAAAAATATGAAAACTTGTGTTTCGGGTCTGAATGTACTATTTCGGGGTACCAAACTTGCCAAGCATCTATTCTACTCCATTGGAACCAAAATGATGTTTGGGAGTGCTGCAGAGCATTTCGCTAACCTTCGGCACGTAAAAAGATGCAAACTTGTGTTTCGGTCTTGAATGTACTATTACGGGGTACGAAACTTGCGAAGCATCCATTATACTCCATTGGAACCAAAATGATGTTTGGGAGTATTTCAGAGCATTTCGCTAACCTTCGGCACGTAGAAAGATGCAAACTTGTGTTTCGGGCATGAATGCACTATTTCGGGCTACCAAAGTTGCGAAGCATCCATTCTACTCCATTGGAACCAAAATGATGTTTTGGAGTGTTTTAGAGCATTTCGCTAACCTTCGGCACGTAAAAAGATGCAAACTTTTGTTTCGGTCCCGAATGCACTATTTCGGGGTACCAAAGTTGCCAAGTATCCATTCTACTCCATTGGAACCAAAATGATGTTTGGTCATGTTTCAGAGCATTTCGCTAACCTTCGGTACGTAAAAAGATGCAAACTTGTGTTTCGGTCCTGAATGCACTATTTCGGGGTACCAAAGTTGCGAAGCATCCATTATACTCCAATGGAACCAAAATGATGTTTGGGAGTGTTTCAGAGCATTTCGCTAACCTTCGGCACGTAAAAAGATGCAAACTTGTGTTTCGGTCTCGAATGCACTATTTCGGGGTAACAAAGTTGTGAAGCATCCATTCTAGTCCATTGGACCCAAAATGATGTTTGGGAGTGTTTGAGAGCATTTCGCTAACCTTCGGCACGTAAAAAGATGCAAACTTGTGTTTCGGTCCTAAATGCACTATTTCGGGATACCAAACTTGCGAAGCATCCATTATACTCCAATGAATCCATTCTACTCCATTGGAACCAAAATGATGTTTGGGCGTGTTTCAGAGCATTTCGCTAACCTTCGGCACGTAAAAAGATGCAAACTTGTGTTTCGGTCCTGAATGCACTATTTCGGGGTACCAAAGTTGCGAAGCATCCATTATACTCCAATGGAACCAAAATGATGTTTGGGAGTGTTTCAGAGCATTTCGCTAACCTTCGGCACGTAAAAAGATGCAAACTTGTGTTTCGGTCTCGAATGCACTATTTCGGGGTAACAAAGTTGTGAAGCATCCATTCTAGTCCATTGGACCCAAAATGATGTTTGGGAGTGTTTTAGAGCATTTCGCTAACCTTCGGCATGTAAAAAGATGCAAACTTGTGTTTCGGTCCTAAATGCACTATTTCGGAGTACCAAACTTGCGAAGCATCCATTATACTCCAATGGAACCAAAATGATGTTTGAGAGTATTTCAGATCATTTTGCTAATCTTCGGCACGTAAAAAGATGCAAACTTGTGTTTTTGTCCTAAATGCACTATTTCGGGGTACCAAACTTGCGAAGCATCCATTATACTCCAATGGAACCAAAATGATGTTTGGGAGTATTTCAGAGCATTTCGCTAACCTTCGGCACGTAGAAAGATGCAAACTTGTGTTTCGGGCATGAATGCACTATTTCGGGCTACCAAAGTTGCGAAGCATCCATTCTACTCCATTGGAAACAAAATGATGATTTGGAGTGTTTTAGAGCATTTCGCTAACCTTCGGCACGTAAAAAGATGCAAACTTTTGTTTCGGTCCCGAATGCACTATTTCGGGGTACCAAACTTGCGAAGCATCCATTATACTCCAATGGAACCATAATGATATTTGGGAGTATTTCAGATCATTTCGCTAACTTTCGGCTCGTAAAAAGATGCAAACTTGTGTTTCGGTCCTGAATGCACTATTTCGGGGTACCAAAGTTGTGAAGCATCCATTCTACTCCATTGGAACCAAAATGATGTTTGGGAGTGTTTCAGAGCATTTCGCTAGCCTTCGGCTTGTAAAAAGATGCAAACTTGTGTTTCAGTCCTGAATGCACTATTTCGGGGTACCAAAGTTGCGCAACATCCATTCTACTCCGTTTGACCCAAAATGATGTTTGAGAGTGTTTCAGAGCATTTTGCTAACCTTCAGCACATAAAAATATGAAAACTTGTGTTTCGGGTCTGAATGTACTATTTCGGGGTACCAAACTTGCCAAGCATCTATTCTACTCCATGGGAACCAAAATGATGTTTGGGAGTGTTTCAGAGCATTCCGCTAACCTTCGGCACGTAAAAAGATGCAAACTTGTGTTTCGGTCTTGAATGTACTATTACGGGGTACGAAACTTGCGAAGCATCCATTATACTCCATTGGAACCAAAATGATGTTTGGGAGTATTTCAGAGCATTTCGCTAACCTTCGGCACGTAGAAAGAAGCAAACTTGTGTTTCGGGCATGAATGCAGTATTTCGGGCTACCAAAGTTGCGAAGCATCCATTCTACTCCATTGGAACCGAAATGATGTTTTGGAGTGTTTCAGAGCATTTCGCTAACCTTCGGCACGTAAAAAGACGCAAACTTTTGTTTCGGTCCCGAATGCACTATTTCGGGGTACCAAAGTTGCCAAGCATCCATTCTACTCCATTGGAACCAAAATGATGTTTGGGCATGTTTCAGAGCATTTCGCTAACCTTCGGCACGTAAAAAGATGCAAACTTGTGTTTCGGTCCTGAATGCCCTATTTCGGGGTACCAAACATGCTAAGCATCCATTATACTCCAATGGAACTAAAATGATATTTGAGAGTATTTCAGATCATTTTGCTAATCTTCGGCACGTAAAAAGATGCAAACTTGGGTTTTGGTCCTAAATGCACTATTTCGGGGTACCAAACTTGCGAAGCATCCATTATACTCCAATGGAACCAAAATGATGTTTGGGAGTATTTCAGAGAATTTCGCTAACCTTCGGCACGTAGAAAGATGCAAACTTGTGTTTCGGGCATGAATGCACTATTTCGGGCTACCAAAGTTGCGAAGCATCCATTCTACTCCATTGGAACCAAAATGATGTTTTGGAGTGTTTTAGAGCATTTCGCTAACCTTCGGCACGTAAAAAGACGCAAACTTTTGTTTCGGTCCCGAATGCACTATTTCGGGGTACCAAAGTTGCCAAGCATCCATTCTACTCCATTGGAACCAAAATGATGTTTGGTCATGTTTCAGATAATTTCGCTAACCTTCGGCACGTAAAAAGATGCAAACTTGTGTTTCGGTCCTGAATGCACTATTTCGGGGTACCAAAGTTGCGAAGCATCCATTATACTCCAATGGAACCAAAATGATGTTTGGGAGTGTTTCAGAGCATTTTGCTAACCTTCGGCACGTAAAAAGATGCAAACTTGTGTTTCGGTCTCGAATGCACTATTTCGGGGTAACAAAGTTGTGAAGCATCCATTCTAGTCCATTGGACCCAAAATGATGTTTGGGAGTGTTTCAGAGCATTTCGCTAACCTTCGGCACGTAAAAAGATGCAAACTTGTGTTTCGGTCCTAAATGCACTATTTCGGGATACCAAACTTGCGAAGCATCCATTATACTCCAATGAATCCATTCTACTCCATTGGAACCAAAATGATGTTTGGGCGTGTTTCAGAGCATTTCGCTAACCTTCGGCACGTAAAAAGATGCAAACTTGTGTTTCGGTCCTGAATGCACAATTTCGGGGTACCAAAGTTGCGAAGCATCCATTATACTCCAATGGAACCAAAATGATGTTTGTGAGTGTTTCAGAGCATTTCGCTAACCTTCGGCACGTAAAAAGATGCAAACTTGTGTTTCGGTCTCGAATGCACTATTTCGTGGTAACAAAGTTGTGAAGCATCCATTCTAGTCCATTGGACCCAAAATGATGTTTGGGAGTGTTTCAGAGCATTTCGCTAACCTTCGGCATGTAAAAAGATGCAAACTTGTGTTTCGGTCCTAAATGCACTATTTCGGGGTACCAAACTTGCGAAGCATCCATTATACTCCAATGGAACAAAAATGATGTTTGAGAGTATTTCAGATCATTTTGCTAATCTTCGGCACGTAAAAAGATGCAAACTTGTGTTTTTGTCCTAAATGCACTATTTCGGGGTACCAAACTTGCGAAGCATCCATTATACTCCAATGGAACCAAAATGATGTTTGGGAGTATTTCAGAGCATTTCGCTAACCTTCGGCACGTAGAAAGATGCAAACTTGTGTTTCGGGCATGAATGCACTATTTCGGGCTACCAAAGTTGCGAAGCATCCATTCTACTCCATTGGAACCAAAATGATGTTTTGGGGTGTTTTAGAGCATTTCGCTAACCTTCGGCACGTAAAAAGACGCAAACTTTTGTTTCGGTCCCGAATGCACTATTTCGGGGTACCAAAGTTGCCAAGCATCCATTCTACTCCATTGGAACCAAAATGATGTTTGGTCATGTTTCAGAGCATTTCGCTAACCTTCGGCACGTAAAAAGATGCAAACTTGTGTTTCGGTCCTGAATGCACTATTTCGGGGTACCAAAGTTGCGAAGCATCCATTATACTCCAATGGAACAAAAATGATGTTTGGGAGTGTTTCAGAGCATTTCGCTAACCTTCGGCACGTAAAAAGATGCAAACTTGTGTTTCGGTCTCGAATGCACTATTTCGGGGTAACAAAGTTGTGAAGCATCCATTCTAGTCCATTGGACCCAAAATGATGTTTGGGAGTGTTTCAGAGTATTTCGCTAACCTTCGGCACGTAAAAAGATGCAAACTTGTGTTTCGGTCCTAAATGCACTATTTCGGGATACCGAACTTGCGAAGCATCCATTATACTCCAATGAATCCATTCTACTCCATTGGAACCAAAATGATGTTTGGGAGTGTTTCAGAGCATTTCGCTAACCTTCGGCACGTAAAAAGATGCAAACTTGTGTTTCGGTCTCGAATGCACTATTTCGGGGTAACAAAGTTGTGAAGCATCCATTCTAGTCCATTGGACCCAAAATGATGTTTGGGAGTGTTTCAGAGCATTTCGCTAACCTTCGGCACGTAAAAAGATGCAAACTTGTGTTTCGGTCCTAAATGCACTATTTCGGGATACCAAACTTGCGAAGCATCCATTATACTCCAATGAATCCATTCTACTCCATTGGAACCAAAATGATGTTTGGGCGTGTTTCAGAGCATTTCGCTAACCTTCGGCACGTAAAAAGATGCAAACTTGTGTTTCGGTCTCGAATGCACTATTTCGGGGTAACAAAGTTGTGAAGCATCCATTCTAGTCCATTGGACCCAAAATGATGTTTGGGAGTGTTTCAGAGCATTTCGCTAACCTTCGGCACGTAAAAAGATGCAAACTTGTGTTTCGGTCCTAAATGCACTATTTCGGGATACCAAACTTGCGAAGCATCCATTATACTCCAATGAATCCATTCTACTCCATTGGAACCAAAATGATGTTTGGGCGTGTTTCAGAGCATTTCGCTAACCTTCGGCACGTAAAAAGATGCAAACTTGTGTTTCGGTCCTGAATGCACAATTTCGGGGTACCAAAGTTGCGAAGCATCCATTATACTCCAATGGAACCAAAATGATGTTTGTGAGTGTTTCAGAGCATTTCGCTAACCTTCGGCACGTAAAAAGATGCAAACTTGTGTTTCGGTCTCGAATGCACTATTTCATGGTAACAAAGTTGTGAAGCATCCATTCTAGTCCATTGGACCCAAAATGATGTTTGGGAGTGTTTCAGAGCATTTCGCTAACCTTCGGCATGTAAAAAGATGCAAACTTGTGTTTCGGTCCTAAATGCACTATTTCGGGGTACCAAACTTGCGAAGCATCCATTATACTCCAATGGAACCAAAATGATGTTTGAGAGTATTTCAGATCATTTTGCTAATCTTCGGCACGTAAAAAGATGCAAACTTGTGTTTTTGTCCTAAATGCACTATTTCGGGGTACCAAACTTGCGAAGCATCCATTATACTCCAATGGAACCAAAATGATGTTTGGGAGTATTTCAGAGCATTTCGCTAACCTTCGGCACGTAGAAAGATGCAAACTTGTGTTTCGGGCATGAATGCACTATTTCGGGCTACCAAAGTTGCGAAGCATCCATTCTACTCCATTGGAACCAAAATGATGTTTTGGGGTGTTTTAGAGCATTTCGCTAACCTTCGGCACGTAAAAAGACGCAAACTTTTGTTTCGGTCCCGAATGCACTATTTCGGGGTACCAAAGTTGCCAAGCATCCATTCTACTCCATTGGAACCAAAATGATGTTTGGTCATGTTTCAGAGCATTTCGCTAACCTTCGGCACGTAAAAAGATGCAAACTTGTGTTTCGGTCCTGAATGCACTATTTCGGGGTACCAAAGTTGCGAAGCATCCATTATACTCCAATGGAACAAAAATGATGTTTGGGAGTGTTTCAGAGCATTTCGCTAACCTTCGGCACGTAAAAAGATGCAAACTTGTGTTTCGGTCTCGAATGCACTATTTCGGGGTAACAAAGTTGTGAAGCATCCATTCTAGTCCATTGGACCCAAAATGATGTTTGGGAGTGTTTCAGAGTATTTCGCTAACCTTCGGCACGTAAAAAGATGCAAACTTGTGTTTCGGTCCTAAATGCACTATTTCGGGATACCGAACTTGCGAAGCATCCATTATACTCCAATGAATCCATTCTACTCCATTGGAACCAAAATGATGTTTGGGAGTGTTTCAGAGCATTTCGCTAACCTTCGGCACGTAAAAAGATGCAAACTTGTGTTTCGGTCTCGAATGCACTATTTCGGGGTAACAAAGTTGTGAAGCATCCATTCTAGTCCATTGGACCCAAAATGATGTTTGGGAGTGTTTCAGAGCATTTCGCTAACCTTCGGCACGTAAAAAGATGCAAACTTGTGTTTCGGTCCTAAATGCACTATTTCGGGATACCAAACTTGCGAAGCATCCATTATACTCCAATGAATCCATTTTACTCCATTGGAACCAAAATGATGTTTGGGCGTGTTTCAGAGCATTTCGCTAACCTTCGGCACGTAAAAAGATGCAAACTTGTGTTTCGGTCTCGAATGCACTATTTCGGGGTAACAAAGTTGTGAAGCATCCATTCTAGTCCATTGGACCCAAAATGATGTTTGGGAGTGTTTCAGAGCATTTCGCTAACCTTCGGCACGTAAAAAGATGCAAACTTGTGTTTCGGTCCTAAATGCACTATTTCGGGGTACCAAAGTTGCGAAGCATCCATTATACTCCAATGGAACCAAAATGATGTTTGTGAGTGTTTCAGAGCATTTCGCTAACCTTCGGCACGTAAAAAGATGCAAACTTGTGTTTCGGTCTCGAATGCACTATTTCGTGGTAACAAAGTTGTGAAGCATCCATTCTAGTCCATTGGACCCAAAATGATGTTTGGGAGTGTTTCAGAGCATTTCGCTAACCTTCGGCATGTAAAAAGATGCAAACTTGTGTTTCGGTCCTAAATGCACTATTTCGGGGTACCAAACTTGCGAAGCATCCATTATACTCCAATGGAACCAAAATGATGTTTGAGAGTATTTCAGATCATTTTGCTAATCTTCGGCACGTAAAAAGATGCAAACTTGTGTTTTTGTCCTAAATGCACTATTTCGGGGTACCAAACTTGCGAAGCATCCATTATACTCCAATGGAACCAAAATGATGTTTGGGAGTATTTCAGAGCATTTCGCTAACCTTCGGCACGTAGAAAGATGCAAACTTGTGTTTCGGGCATGAATGCACTATTTCGGGCTACCAAAGTTGCGAAGCATCCATTCTACTCCATTGGAACCAAAATGATGTTTTGGGGTGTTTTAGAGCATTTCGCTAACCTTCGGCACGTAAAAAGACGCAAACTTTTGTTTCGGTCCCGAATGCACTATTTCGGGGTACCAAAGTTGCCAAGCATCCATTCTACTCCATTGGAACCAAAATGATGTTTGGTCATGTTTCAGAGCATTTCGCTAACCTTCGGCACGTAAAAAGATGCAAACTTGTGTTTCGGTCCTGAATGCACTATTTCGGGGTACCAAAGTTGCGAAGCATCCATTATACTCCAATGGAACAAAAATGATGTTTGGGAGTGTTTCAGAGCATTTCGCTAACCTTCGGCACGTAAAAAGATGCAAACTTGTGTTTCGGTCTCGAATGCACTATTTCGGGGTAACAAAGTTGTGAAGCATCCATTCTAGTCCATTGGACCCAAAATGATGTTTGGGAGTGTTTCAGAGCATTTCGCTAACCTTCGGCACGTAAAAAGATGCAAACTTGTGTTTCGGTCCAAAATGCACTATTTCGGGATACCGAACTTGCGAAGCATCCATTATACTCCAATGAATCCATTCTACTCCATTGGAACCAAAATGATGTTTGGGAGTGTTTCAGAGCATTTCGCTAACCTTCGGCACGTAAAAAGATGCAAACTTGTGTTTCGGTCTCGAATGCACTATTTCGGGGTAACAAAGTTGTGAAGCATCCATTCTAGTCCATTGGACCCAAAATGATGTTTGGGAGTGTTTCAGAGCATTTCGCTAACCTTCGGCACGTAAAAAGATGCAAACTTGTGTTTCGGTCCTAAATGCACTATTTCGGGATACCAAACTTGCGAAGCATCCATTATACTCCAATGAATCCATTCTACTCCATTGGAACCAAAATGATGTTTGGGCGTGTTTCAGAGCATTTCGCTAACCTTCTGCACGTAAAAAGATGCAAACTTGTGTTTCGGTCCTGAATGCACAATTTCGGGGTACCAAAGTTGCGAAGCATCCATTATACTCCAATGGAACCAAAATGATGTTTGTGAGTGTTTCAGAGCATTTCGCTAACCTTCGGCACGTAAAAAGATGCAAACTTGTGTTTCGGTCTCGAATGCACTATTTCGTGGTAACAAAGTTGTGAAGCATCCATTCTAGTCCATTGGACCCAAAATGATGTTTGGGAGTGTTTCAGAGCATTTCGCTAACCTTCGGCATGTAAAAAGATGCAAACTTGTGTTTCGGTCCTAAATGCACTATTTCGAGGTACCAAACTTGCGAAGCATCCATTATACTCCAATGGAACCAAAATGATGTTTGAGAGTATTTCAGATCATTTTGCTAATCTTCGGCACGTAAAAAGATGCAAACTTGTGTTTTTGTCCTAAATGCACTATTTCGGGGTACCAAACTTGCGAAGCATCCATTATACTCCAATGGAACCAAAATGATGTTTGGGAGTATTTCAGAGTATTTCGCTAACCTTCGGCACTTAGAAAGATGCAAACTTGTGTTTCGGGCATGAATGCACTATTTCGGGCTACCAAAGTAGCGAAGCATCCATTCTACTCCATTGGAACCAAAATGATGTTTTGGGGTGTTTTAGAGCATTTCGCTAACCTTCGGCACGTAAAAAGACGCAAACTTTTGTTTCGGTCCCGAATGCACTATTTCGGGGTACCAAAGTTGCCAAGCATCCATTCTACTCCATTGGAACCAAAATGATGTTTGGTCATGTTTCAGAGCATTTCGCTAACCTTCGGCACGTAAAAAGATGCAAACTTGTGTTTCGGTCCTGAATGCACTATTTCGGGGTACCAAAGTTGCGAAGCATCCATTATACTCCAATGGAACCAAAATGATGTTTGGGAGTGTTTCAGAGCATTTCGCTAACCTTCGGCACGTAAAAGGATGCAAACTTGTGTTTCGGTCTCGAATGCACTATTTCGGGGTAACAAAGTTGTGAAGCATCCATTCTAGTCCATTGGACCCAAAATGATGTTTGGGAGTGTTTCAGAGCATTTCGCTAACCTTCGGAATGTAAAAAGATGCAAACTTGTGTTTCGGTCCTAAATGCACTATTTCGGGGTACCAAACTTGCGAAGCATCCATTATACTCCAATGGAACCAAAATGATGTTTGAGAGTATTTCAGATCATTTTGCTAATCTTCGGCACGTAAAAAGATGCAAACTTGTGTTTTTGTCCTAAATGCACTATTTCGGGGTACCAAACTTGCGAAGCATCCATTATACTCCAATGGAACCATAATGATGTTTGGGAGTATTTCAGATCATTTCGCTAACCTTCGGCTCGTAAAAAGATGCAAACTTGTGTTTCGGTCCTGAATGCACTATTACGGGGTACCAAAGTTGTGAAGCATCCATTCTACTCCATTGGAACCAAAATGATGTTTTGGAGTGTTTCAGAGCATTTCGCTAACCATTGGTTCGTAAAAAGATGCAAACTTGTGTTTCAGTCCTGAATGCACTATTTCGCGGTACCAAAGTTGCGCAACATCCATTCTACTCCATTTGACCCAAAATGATGTTTGAGAGTGTTTCAGAGCATTTTGCTAACCTTCAGCACGTAAAAATATGAAAACTTGTGTTTCGGGTCTGAATGTACTATTTCGGGGTACCAAACTTGCCAAGCATCTATTCTACTCCATTGGAACCAAAATGATGTTTGGGAGTGCTTCAGAGCATTTCGCTAACCTTCGGCACGTAAAAAGATGCAAACTTGTGTTTCGGTCTTGAATGTACTATTACAGGGTACGAAACTTGCGAAGCATCCATTCTACTCTATTGGAACCAAAATGATGTTTTGGAGTGTTTTAGAGCATTTCGCTAACCTTCGGCACGTAAAAAGACGCAAACTTTTGTTTCGGTCCCGAATGCACTATTTCGGGGTACCAAAGTTGCCAAGCATCCATTCTACTCCAATGGAACCAAAATGATGTTTGGGAGTGTTTCAGAGCATTTCGCTAACCTTCGGCACGTAAAAAGATGCAAAATTGTGTTTCGGTCTCGAATGCACTATTTCGGGGTAACAAAGTTGTGAAGCATCCATTCTAGTCCATTGGACCCAAAATGATGTTTGGGAGTGGTTCAGAGCATTTCGCTAACCTTCGGCACGTAAAAAGATGCAAACTTGTGTTTCGGTCCTAAATGCACTATTTCGGGCTACCAAAGTTGCGAAGCATCCATTCTACTCCATTGGAACCAAAATGATGTTTTGGAGTGTTTCAGACCTTTTCGCTAACCTTCGGCACGTAAAAAGACGTAAACTTTTGTTTCGGTCCCGCATGCACTATTTCGGGGTACCAAAGTTGCCAAGCATCCATTCTACTCCATTGGAACCAAAATGATGTTTGGGCATGTTTCAGAGCATTTCGCTAACCTTCGGCACGTAAAAAGATGCAAACTTGTGTTTCGGTCCTGAATGCACTATTTTGGGGTACCAAACATGCGCATCATCCATTCTACTCCAATGGAACTAAAATGATATTTGAGAGTATTTCAGATCATTTTGCTAATCTTCGGCACGTAAAAAGATGCAAACTTGTGTTTTGGTCCTAAATGCACTATTTCGGGGTACCAAACTTGCGAAGCATCCATTATACTCCAATGGAACCAAAATGATGTTTGGGAGTATTTCAGATCATTTCGCTAACCTTCGGCTCGTAAAAAGATGCAAACTTGTGTTTCGGTCCTGAATGCACTATTTCGGGGTACCAAAGTTGTGAAGCATCCATTCTACTGCATTGGAACCAAAATGATGTTTCGGAGTCTTTCAGAGCATTTCGCTAACCTTCGGCTTGTAAAAAGATGCAAACTTGTGTTTCGGTCCTAAATGCACTATTTCGGGGTACCAAACATGCGAAGCATCGATTATACTCCAATTGAACCAAAATGATGTTTGGGAGTATTTCAGATCCTTTTGCTAATCTTCGGCACGTAAAAATATGCAAACTTGTGTTTTGGTCCTAAATGCACTATTTCGGGGTACCAAAGTTGCGAAGCATCCATTATACTCCAATGGAACCAAAATGATGTTTGGGAGTATTTCAGATCATTTCGCTAACCTTCGGCACGTAAAAAGATGCAAACTTGTGTTTCGGTCCTGAATGCACTATTTCGGGGTACCAAAGTTGTGAAGCATCCATTATACTCCAATGGAACCAAAATGATGTTTGGGAGTGTTTCAGAGCCTTTCGCTAACCTTCGGCACGTAAAAAGATGCAAACTTGTGTTTCGGTCTCGAATGCACTATTTCGGGGTAACAAAGTTGTGAAGCTTCCATTCTAGTCCATTGGACCCAAAATGATGTTTGGGAGTGTTTCAGAGCATTTCGCTAACCTTCGGCACGTAAAAAGATGCAAACTTGTGTTTCGGTCCTAAATGCACTATTTCGGGGTACCAAACTTGCGAAGCATCCATTTTACTCCAATGGAACCAAAATGATGTTTGGGAGTATTTCAGATCATTTTGCTAATCTTCGGCACGTAAAAAGATGAAAACTTGTGTTTTGGTCCTAAATGCACTATTTCGGGGTACCAAACTTGCGAAGTATCCATTATACTCCAATGGAACCAAAATGATGTTTGGGAGTATTTCAGAGCATTTCGCTAACCTTCGGCATGTAAAAAGATGCAAACTTGTGTTTCGGTCCTAAATGCACTATTTCGGGGTACCAAACTTGCGAAGCATCCATTATACTCTAATGGAACCAAAATGATGTTTGAGAGTATTTCAGATCATTTTGCTAATCTTCGGCACGTAAAAAGATGCAAACTTGTGTTTTTGTCCTAAATGCACTATTTCGGGGTACCAAACTTGCGAAGCATCCATTATACTCCAATGGAACCAAAATGATGTTTGGGAGTATTTCAGAGCATTTCGCTAACCTTCGGCACTTAGAAAGATGCAAACTTGTGTTTCGGGCATGAATGCACTATTTCGGGCTACCAAAGTAGCGAAGCATCCATTCTACTCCATTGGAACCAAAATGATGTTTTGGGGTGTTTTAGAGCATTTCGCTAACCTTCGGCACGTAAAAAGACGCAAACTTTTGTTTCGGTCCCGAATGCACTATTTCGGGGTACCAAAGTTGCCAAGCATCCATTCTACTCCAATGGAACCAAAATGATGTTTGGGAGTGTTTCAGAGCATTTCGCTAACCTTCGGCACGTAAAAAGATGCAAAATTGTGTTTCGGTCTCGAACGCACTATTTCGGGGTAACAAAGTTGTGAAGCATCCATTCTAGTCCATTGGACCCAAAATGATGTTTGGGAGTGGTTCAGAGCATTTCGCTAACCTTCGGCACGTAAAAAGATGCAAACTTGTGTTTCGGTCCTAAATGCACTATTTCGGGCTACCAATGTTGCGAAGCATCCATTCTACTCCATTGGAACCAAAATGATGTTTTGGAGTGTTTCAGACCTTTTCGCTAACCTTCGGCACGTAAAAAGACGCAAACTTTTGTTTCGGTCCCGGATGCACTATTTCGGGGTACCAAAGTTGCCAAGCATCCATTCTACTCCATTGGAACCAAAATGATGTTTGGGCTTGTTTCAGAGCATTTAGCTAACCTTCGGCACGTAAAAAGATGCAAACTTGTGTTTCGGTCCTGAATGCACTATTTCGGGGTACCAAACATGCGCAGCATCCATTCTACTCCAATGGAACTAAAATGATATTTGAGAGTATTTCAGATCATTTTGCTAATCTTCGGCACGTAAAAATAAGCAAACTTGTGTTTTGGTCCTAAATGCACTATTTCGGGGTACCAAACTTGCGAAGCATCCATTATACTCCAATGGAACCAAAATGATGTTTGGGAGTATTTCAGATCATTTCTCTAACCTTCGGCTCGTAAAAAGATGCAAACTTGTGTTTCGGTCCTGAATGCACTATTTCGGGGTACCAAAGTTGTGAAGCATCCATTCTACTGCATTGGAACCAAAATGATGTTTCGGAGTCTTTCAGAGCATTTCGCTAACCTTCGGCTTGTAAAAAGATGCAAACTTGTGTTTCGGTCCTAAATGCACTATTTCGGGGTACCAAACATGCGAAGCATCGATTATACTCCAATTGAACCAAAATGATGTTTGGGAGTATTTCAGATGCTTTTGCTAATCTTCGGCACGTAAAAATATGCAAACTTGTGTTTTGGTCCTAAATGCACTATTTCGGGGTACCAAAGTTGCGAAGCATCCATTATACTCCAATGGAACCAAAATGATGTTTGGGAGTATTTCAGATCATTTCGCTAACCTTCGGCACGTAAAAAGATGCAAACTTGTGTTTCGGTCCTGAATGCACTATTTCGGGGTACCAAAGTTGTGAAGCATCCATTATACTCCAATGGAACCAAAATGATGTTTGGGAGTGTTTCAGAGCATTTCGCTAACCTTTGGCACGTAAAAAGATGCAAACTTGTGTTTCGGTCCTGAATGCACTATTTCGGGGTACCAAACTTGTGAAGCATCCATTATACTCCATTGGAACCAAAATGATGTTTGGGAGTATTTCAGAGCATTTCGCTAACCTTCGGCACTTAGAAAGATGCAAACTTGTGTTTCGGGCATGAATGCACTATTTCGGGCTACCAAAGTTGCGAAGCATCCATTATACTCCAATGGAACCAAAATGATGTTTTGGAGTTTTTTCGAGCATTTCGCTAACCTTCGGCACGTAAAAAGACGCAAACTTTTGTTTCGGTCCCGAATGCACTATTTCGGGGTACCAAAGTTGTGAAGCATCCATTCTACTGCATTGGAACCAAAATGATGTTTCGGAGTCTTTCAGAGCATTTCGCTAACCTTCGGCTTGTAAAAAGATGCAAACTTGTGTTTCGGTCCAAAATGCACTATTTCGGGGTACCAAACATGCGAAGCATCGATTATACTCCAATTGAAGCAAAATGATGTTTGGGAGTATTTCAGATCCTTTTGCTAATCTTCGGCACGTAAAAATATGCAAACTTGTGTTTTGGTCCTAAATGCACTATTTCGGGGTACCAAAGTTGCGAAGCATCCATTATACTCCAATGGAACCAAAATGATGTTTGGGAATATTTCAGATCATTTCGCTAACCTTCGGCACGTAAAAAGATGCAAACTTGTGTTTCGGTCCTGAATGCACTATTTCGGGGTACCAAAGTTGTGAAGCATCCATTATACTCCAATGGAACCAAAATGATGTTTGGGAGTGTTTCAGAGCATTTCGCTAACCTTCGGCACGTAAAAAGATGCAAACTTGTGTTTCGGTCTCGAATGCACTATTTCGGGGTAACAAAGTTGTGAAGCATCCATTCTAGTCCATTGGACCCAAAATGATGTTTTGGAGTGTTTCAGAGCATTTCGCTAACCTTCGGCACGTAAAAAGATGCAAACTTGTGTTTCGGTCCTAAATGCACTATTTCGGGGTACCAAACTTGCGAAGCATCCATTTTACTCCAATGGAACCAAAATGATGTTTGGGAGTATTTCAGATCATTTTGCTAATCTTCGGCACGTAAAAAGATGAAAACTTGTGTTTTGGTCCTAAATGCACTATTTCGGGGTACCAAACTTGCGAAGCATCCATTATACTCCAATGGAACCAAAATGATGTTTGGGAGTATTTCAGAGCATTTCGCTAACCTTCGGCATGTAAAAAGATGCAAACTTGTGTTTCGGTCCTAAATGCACTATTTCGTGGTACCAAACTTGCGAAGCATCCATTATACTCTAATGGAACCAAAATGATGTTTGAGAGTATTTCAGATCATTTTGCTAATCTTCGGCACGTAAAAAGATGCAAACTTGTGTTTTTGTCCTAAATGCACTTTTTCGTGGTACCAAACTTGCGAAGCATCCATTATACTCCAATGGAACCAAAATGATGTTTGGGAGTATTTCAGAGCATTTCGCTAACCTTCGGCACTTAGAAAGATGCAAACTTGTGTTTCGGGCATGAATGCACTATTTCGGGCTACCAAAGTAGCGAAGCATCCATTCTACTCCATTGGAACCAAAATGATGTTTTGGGGTGTTTTAGAGCATTTCGCTAACCTTCGGCACGTAAAAAGACGCAAACTTTTGTTTCGGTCCCGAATGCACTATTTCGGGGTACCAAAGTTGCCAAGCATCCATTCTACTCCATTGGAACCAAAATGATGTTTGGTCATGTTTCAGAGCATTTCGCTAACCTTCGGCACGTAAAAAGATGCAAACTTGTGTTTTTGTCCTAAATGCACTATTTCGGGGTACCAAACTTGCGAAGCATCCATTATACTCCAATGGAACCATAATGATGTTTGGGAGTATTTCAGATCATTTCGCTAACCTTCGGCTCGTAAAAAGATGCAAACTTGTGTTTCGGTCCTGAATGCACTATTTCGGGGTACCAAAGTTGTGAAGCATCCATTCTACTCCATTGGAACCAAAATGATGTTTTGGAGTGTTTCAGAGCATTTCGCTAACCATTGGTTCGTAAAAAGATGCAAACTTTTGTTTCAGTCCTGAATGCACTATTTCGGGGTACCAAAGTTGCGCAACATCCATTCTACTCCGTTTGACCCAAAATGATGTTTGAGAGTGTTTCAGAGCATTTTGCTAACCTTCAGCACGTAAAAATATGAAAACTTGTGTTTCGGGTCTGAATGTACTATTTCGGGGTACCAAACTTGCCAAGCATCTATTCTACTCCATTGGAACCAAAATGATGTTTGGGAGTGCTTCAGAGCATTTCGCTAACCTTCGGCACGTAAAAAGATGCAAACTTGTGTTTCGGTCTTGAATGTACTATTACGGGGTACGAAACTTGCGAAGCATCCGTTATACTCCATTGGAACCAAAATGATGTTTGGGAGTATTTCAGAGCATTTCGCTAACCTTCGGCACGTAGAAAGATGCAAACTTGTGTTTCGGGCATGAATGCACTATTTCGGGCTACCAAAGTTGCGAAGCATCCATTCTACTCCAGTGGAACCAAAATGATGTTTTGGAGTGTTTTAGAGCATTTCGCTAACCTTCGGCACGTAAAAAGACGCAAACTTTTGTTTCGGTCCCGAATGCACTATTTCGAGGTACCAAAGTTGCCAAGCATCCATTCTACTCCAATGGAACCAAAATGATGTTTGGGAGTGTTTCAGAGCATTTCGCCAACCTTCGGAACGTAAAAAGATGCAAAATTGTGTTTCGGTCTCGAATGCACTATTTCGGGGTAACAAAGTTGTGAAGCATCCATTCTAGTCCATTGGACCCAAAATGATGTTTGGGAGTGGTTCAGAGCATTTCGCTAACCTTCGGCACGTAAAAAGATGCAAGCTTGTGTTTCGGTCCTAAATGCACTATTTCGGGCTACCAAAGTTGCGAAGCATCCATTCTACTCCATTGGAACCAAAATGATGTTTTGGAGTGTTTCAGACCTTTTCGCTAACCTTCGGCACGTAAAAAGACGCAAACTTTTGTTTCGGTCCCGGATGCACTATTTCGGGGTACGAAAGTTGCCAAGCATCCATTCTACTCCATTGGAACCAAAATGATGTTTGGGCATGTTTCAGAGCATTTCGCTAACCTTCGGCACGTAAAAAGATGCAAACTTGTGTTTCGGTCCTGAATGCACTATTTCGGGGTACCAAACATGCGCAGCATCCATTCTACTCCAATGGAACTAAAATGATATTTGAGAGTATTTCAGATCATTTTGCTAATCTTCGGCACGTAAAAAGATGCAAACTTGTGTTTTGGTCCTAAATGCACTATTTCGGGGTACCAAACTTGCGAAGCATCCATTATACTCCAATGGAACCAAAATGATGTTTGGGAGTATTTCAGATCATTTCGCTAACCTTCGGCTCGTAAAAAGATGCAAACTTGTGTTTCGGTCCTGAATGCACTATTTCGGGGTACCAAAGTTGGGAAGCATCCATTCTACTGCATTGGAACCAAAATGATGTTTCGGAGTCTTTCAGAGCATTTCGCTAACCTTCGGCTTGTAAAAAGATGCAAACTTGTGTTTCGGTCCTAAATGCACTATTTCGGGGTACCAAACATGCGAAGCATCGATTATACTCCAATTGAATCAAAATGATGTTTGGGAGTATTTCAGATCCTTTTGCTAATCTTCGGCACGTAAAAATATGCAAACTTGTGTTTTGGTCCTAAATGCACTATTTCGGGGTACCAAAGTTGCGAAGCATTCATTATACTCCAATGGAACCAAAATGATGTTTGGGAGTATTTCAGATCATTTCGCTAACCTTCGGCACGTAAAAAGATGCAAACTTGTGTTTCGGTCCTGAATGCACTATTTCGGGGTACCAAAGTTGTGAAGCATCCATTATACTCCAAAGGAACCAAAATGATGTTTGGGAGTGTTTCAGAGCATTTCGCTAACCTTCGGCACGTAAAAAGATGCAAACTTGTGTTTCGGTCTCGAATGCACTATTTCGGGGTATCAAAGTTGTGAAGCATCCAGTCTAGTCCATTGGACCCAAAATGATGTTTGGGAGTGTTTCAGAGCATTTCGCTAACCTTCGGCACGTAAAAAGATGCAAACTTGTGTTTCGGTCCTAAATGCACTATTTCGGGGTACCAAACTTGCGAAGCATCCATTTTACTCCAATGGAACCAAAATGATGTTTGGGAGTATTTCAGATCATTTTGCTAATCTTCGGCACGTAAAAAGATGAAAACTTGTGTTTTGGTCCTAAATGCACTATTTCGGGGTACCAAACTTGCGAAGCATCCATTATACACCAATGGAACCAAAATGATGTTTGGGAGTATTTCAGATCATTTCGCTAACCTTCGGCTCGTAAAAAGATGCAAACTTGTGTTTCGGTCCTGAATGCACTATTTCGGGGTACCAAAGTTGTGAAGCATCCATTCTACTCCATTGGAACCAAAATGATGTTTCGGAGTGTTTCAGAGCATTTCGCTAACCTTCGGCACGTAAAAAGACACAAACTTTTGTTTTGGTCCCGAATGCACTATTTCGGGGTAACAAAGTTGTGAAGCATCCATTCTAGTCCATTGGACCCAAAATGATGTTTGGGAGTTTTTCAGAGCATTTCGCTAACCTTCGGCACGTAAAAAGATGCAAACTTGTGTTTCGGTCTTGAATGCACTATTACGGGGTACGAAACTTGCGAAGCATCCATTATACTCCATTGGAACCAAAATGATCTTTGGGGGTATTTCAGAGCATTTCGCTAACCTTCGGCACGTAGAAAGATGCAAACTTGTGTTTCGGGCATGAATGCACTATTTCGGACTACCAAAGTTGCGAAGCATCCATTCTACTCTATTGGAACCAAAATGATGTTTTGGAGTGTTTCAGAGCATTTCTCTAACCTTCGGCACGTAGAAAGACGCAAACTTTTGTTTCGGTCCCGAATGCACTATTTCGGGGTACCAAAGTTGCCAAGAATCCATTCTATTCCATTGGAACCAAAATGATGTTTGGGCGTGATTCAGAGCATTTAGCTAACCTTCGGCACGTCAAAAGATGCAAACTTGTGTTTCGGTCCTGAATGCACTATTTCGGGGTACCAAAGTTGCGAAGCATCCATTCTACTCCATTGGAACCAAAATGATGTTTCGGAGTGTTTCAGAGCATTTCGCTAACCTTCGGCTTGTAAAAAGATGCAAACTTGTGTTTCGGTCCTGAATGCACTATTTCGGGGTACCAAAGTTGCGCAACATCCATTCTACTCCATTGGAACCAAAATGATGTTTTGGAGTGTTTCAGACCTTTTCGCTAACCTTCGGCACGTAAAAAGACGCAAACTTTTGTTTCGGTCCCGGATGCACTATTTCGGGGTACCAAAGTTGCCAATCATCCATTCTACTCCATTGGAACCAAAATGATGTTTGGGCATGTTTCAGAGCATTTCGCTAACCTTCGGCACGTAAAAAGATGCAAACTTGTGTTTCGGTCCTGAATGCACTATTTCGGGGTACCAAACATGCGCAGCATCCATTCTACTCCAATGGAACTAAAATGATATTTGAGAGTATTTCAGATCATTTTGCTAATCTTCGGCACGTAAAAATAAGCAAACTTGTGTTTTGGTCCTAAATGCACTATTTCGGGGTACCAAACTTGCGAAGCATCCATTATACTCCAATGGAACCAAAATGATGTTTGGGAGTATTTCAGATCATTTCTCTAACCTTCGGCTCGTAAAAAGATGCAAACTTGTGTTTCGGTCCTGAATGCACTATTTCGGGGTACCAAAGTTGTGAAGCATCCATTCTACTGCATTGGAACCAAAATGATGTTTCGGAGTCTTTCAGAGCATTTCGCTAACCTTCGGCTTGTAAAAAGATGCAAACTTGTGTTTCGGTCCTAAATGCACTATTTCGGGGTACCAAACATGCGAAGCATCGATTATACTCCAATTGAACCAAAATGATGTTTGGGAGTATTTCAGATGCTTTTGCTAATCTTCGGCACGTAAAAATATGCAAACTTGTGTTTTGGTCCTAAATGCACTATTTCGGGGTACCAAAGTTGCGAAGCATCCATTATACTCCAATGGAACCAAAATGATGTTTGGGAGTATTTCAGATCATTTCGCTAACCTTCGGCACGTAAAAAGATGCAAACTTGTGTTTCGGTCCTGAATGCACTATTTCGGGGTACCAAAGTTGTGAAGCATCCATTATACTCCAATGGAACCAAAATGATGTTTGGGAGTGTTTCAGAGCATTTCGCTAACCTTTGGCACGTAAAAAGATGCAAACTTGTGTTTCGGTCCTGAATGCACTATTTCGGGGTACCAAACTTGTGAAGCATCCATTATACTCCATTGGAACCAAAATGATGTTTGGGAGTATTTCAGAGCATTTCGCTAACCTTCGGCACTTAGAAAGATGCAAACTTGTGTTTCGGGCATGAATGCACTATTTCGGGCTACCAAAGTTGCGAAGCATCCATTATACTCCAATGGAACCAAAATGATGTTTTGGAGTTTTTTCGAGCATTTCGCTAACCTTCGGCACGTAAAAAGACGCAAACTTTTGTTTCGGTCCCGAATGCACTATTTCGGGGTACCAAAGTTGTGAAGCATCCATTCTACTGCATTGGAACCAAAATGATGTTTCGGAGTCTTTCAGAGCATTTCGCTAACCTTCGGCTTGTAAAAAGATGCAAACTTGTGTTTCGGTCCAAAATGCACTATTTCGGGGTACCAAACATGCGAAGCATCGATTATACTCCAATTGAACCAAAATGATGTTTGGGAGTATTTCAGATCCTTTTGCTAATCTTCGGCACGTAAAAATATGCAAACTTGTGTTTTGGTCCTAAATGCACTATTTCGGGGTACCAAAGTTGCGAAGCATCCATTATACTCCAATGGAACCAAAATGATGTTTGGGAATATTTCAGATCATTTCGCTAACCTTCGGCACGTAAAAAGATGCAAACTTGTGTTTCGGTCCTGAATGCACTATTTCGGGGTACCAAAGTTGTGAAGCATCCATTATACTCCAATGGAACCAAAATGATGTTTGGGAGTGTTTCAGAGCATTTCGCTAACCTTCGGCACGTAAAAAGATGCAAACTTGTGTTTCGGTCCTGAATGCACTATTTCGGGGTACCAAAGTTACGAAGCATCCATTATACTCCAATGGAACCAAAATGATGTTTGGGAGTGTTTCAGAGCATTTCGCTAACCTTCGGCACGTAAAAAGATGCAAACTTGTGTTTCGGTCTCGAATGCACTATTTCGGGGTAACAAAGTTGTGAAGCATCCATTCTAGTCCATTGGACCCAAAATGATGTTTGGGAGTGTTTCAGAGCATTTCACTAAACTTCGGCACGTAAAAAGATGCAAACTTGTGTTTCGGTCCTAAATGCACTATTTCGGGATACCAAACTTGCGAAGCATCCATTATACTCCAATGAATCCATTCTACTCCATTGGAACCAAAATGATGTTTGGGCGTGTTTCAGAGCATTTCGCTAACCTTCGGCACGTAAAAAGATGCAAACTTGTGTTTCGGTCCTGAATGCACTATTTCGGGGTACCAAAGTTGCGAAGCATCCATTATACTCCAATGGAACCAAAATGATGTTTGGGAGTGTTTCAGAGCATTTCGCTAACCTTCGGCACGTAAAAGGATGCAAACTTGTGTTTCGGTCTCGAATGCACTATTTCGGGGTAACAAAGTTGTGAAGCATCCATTCTAGTCCATTGGACCCAAAATGATGTTTGGGAGTGTTTCAGAGCATTTCGCTAACCTTCGGCATGTAAAAAGATGCAAACTTGTGTTTCGGTCCTAAATGCACTATTTCGGGGTACCAAACTTGCGATGCATCCATTATACTCCAATGGAACCAAAATGATGTTTGAGAGTATTTCAGATCATTTTGCTAAACTTCGGCACGTAAAAAGATGCAAACTTGTGTTTTTGTCCTAAATGCACTATTTCGGGGTACCAAACTTGCGAAGCATCCATTATACTCCAATGGAACCATAATGATGTTTGGGAGTATTTCAGATCATTTCGCTAACCTTCGGCTCGTAAAAAGATGCAAACTTGTGTTTCGGTCCTGAATGCACTATTTCGGGGTACCAAAGTTGTGAAGCATCCATTCTACTCCATTGGAACCAAAATGATGTTTTGGAGTGTTTCAGAGCATTTCGCTAACCATTGGTTCGTAAAAAGATGCAAACTTGTGTTTCAGTCCTGAATGCACTATTTCGGGGTACCAAAGTTGCGCAACATCCATTCTACTCCGTTTGACCCAAAATGATGTTTGAGAGTGTTTCAGAGCATTTTGCTAACCTTCAGCACGTAAAAATATGAAAACTTGTGTTTCGGGTCTGAATGTACTATTTCGGGGTACCAAACTTGCCAAGCATCTATTCTACTCCATTGGAACCAAAATGATGTTTGGGAGTGCTTCAGAGCATTTCGCTAACCTTCGGCACGTAAAAAGATGCAAACTTGTGTTTCGGTCTTGAATGTACTATTACGGGGTACGAAACTTGCGAAGCATCCGTTATACTCCATTGGAACCAAAATGATGTTTGGGAGTATTTCAGAGCATTTCGCTAACCTTCGGCACGTAGAAAGATGCAAACTTGTGTTTCGGGCATGAATGCACTATTTCGGGCTACCAAAGTTGCGAAGCATCCATTCTACTCCAGTGGAACCAAAATGATGTTTTGGAGTGTTTTAGAGCATTTCGCTAACCTTCGGCACGTAAAAAGACGCAAACTTTTGTTTCGGTCCCGAATGCACTATTTCGAGGTACCAAAGTTGCCAAGCATCCATTCTACTCCAATGGAACCAAAATGATGTTTGGGAGTGTTTCAGAGCATTTCGCCAACCTTCGGAACGTAAAAAGATGCAAAATTGTGTTTCGGTCTCGAATGCACTATTTCGGGGTAACAAAGTTGTGAAGCATCCATTCTAGTCCATTGGACCCAAAATGATGTTTGGGAGTGGTTCAGAGCATTTCGCTAACCTTCGGCACGTAAAAAGATGCAAACTTGTGTTTCGGTCCTAAATGCACTATTTCGGGCTACCAAAGTTGCGAAGCATCCATTCTACTCCATTGGAACCAAAATGATGTTTTGGAGTGTTTCAGACCTTTTCGCTAACCTTCGGCACGTAAAAAGACGCAAACTTTTGTTTCGGTCCCGGATGCACTATTTCGGGGTACGAAAGTTGCCAAGCATCCATTCTACTCCATTGGAACCAAAATGATGTTTGAGAGTATTTCAGATCATTTTGCTAAACTTCGGCACGTAAAAAGATGCAAACTTGTGTTTTTGTCCTAAATGCACTATTTCGGGGTACCAAACTTGCGAAGCATCCATTATACTCCAATGGAACCATAATGATGTTTGGGAGTATTTCAGATCATTTCGCTAACCTTCGGCTCATAAAAAGATGCAAACTTGTGTTTCGGTCCTGAATGCACTATTTCGGGGTACCAAAGTTGTGAAGCATCCATTCTACTCCATTGGAACCAAAATGATGTTTTGGAGTGTTTCAGAGCATTTCGCTAACCATTGGTTCGTAAAAAGATGCAAACTTGTGTTTCAGTCCTGAATGCACTATTTCGGGGTACCAAAGTTGCGCAACATCCATTCTACTCCGTTTGACCCAAAATGATGTTTGAGAGTGTTTCAGAGCATTTTGCTAACCTTCAGCACGTAAAAATATGAAAACTTGTGTTTCGGGTCTGAATGTACTATTTCGGGGTACCAAACTTGCCAAGCATCTATTCTACTCCATTGGAACCAAAATGATGTTTGGGAGTGCTTCAGAGCATTTCGCTAACCTTCGGCACGTAAAAAGATGCAAACTTGTGTTTCGGTCTTGAATGTACTATTACGGGGTACGAAACTTGCGAAGCATCCGTTATACTCCATTGGAACCAAAATGATGTTTGGGAGTATTTCAGAGCATTTCGCTAACCTTCGGCACGTAGAAAGATGCAAACTTGTGTTTCGGGCATGAATGCACTATTTCGGGCTACCAAAGTTGCGAAGCATCCATTCTACTCCAGTGGAACCAAAATGATGTTTTGGAGTGTTTTAGAGCATTTCGCTAACCTTCGGCACGTAAAAAGACGCAAACTTTTGTTTCGGTCCCGAATGCACTATTTCGAGGTACCAAAGTTGCCAAGCATCCATTCTACTCCAATGGAACCAAAATGATGTTTGGGAGTGTTTCAGAGCATTTCGCCAACCTTCGGAACGTAAAAAGATGCAAAATTGTGTTTCGGTCTCGAATGCACTATTTCGGGGTAACAAAGTTGTGAAGCATCCATTCTAGTCCATTGGACCCAAAATGATGTTTGGGAGTGGTTCAGAGCATTTCGCTAACCTTCGGCACGTAAAAAGATGCAAACTTGTGTTTCGGTCCTAAATGCTCTATTTCGGGCTACCAAAGTTGCGAAGCATCCATTCTACTCCATTGGAACCAAAATGATGTTTTGGAGTGTTTCAGACCTTTTCGCTAACCTTCGGCACGTAAAAAGACGCAAACTTTTGTTTCGGTCCCGGATGCACTATTTCGGGGTACGAAAGTTGCGAAGCATCCATTATACTCCAATGGAACCAAAATGATGTTTGAGAGTATTTCAGATCATTTTGCTAAACTTCGGCACGTAAAAAGATGCAAACTTGTGTTTTTGTCCTAAATGCACTATTTCGGGGTACCAAACTTGCGAAGCATCCATTATACTCCAATGGAACCATAATGATGTTTGGGAGTATTTCAGATCATTTCGCTAACCTTCGGCTCGTAAAAAGATGCAAACTTGTGTTTCGGTCCTGAATGCACTATTTCGGGGTACCAAAGTTGTGAAGCATCCATTCTACTCCATTGGAACCAAAATGATGTTTTGGAGTGTTTCAGAGCATTTCGCTAACCATTGGTTCGTAAAAAGATGCAAACTTGTGTTTCAGTCCTGAATGCACTATTTCGGGGTACCAAAGTTGCGCAACATCCATTCTACTCCGTTTGACCCAAAATGATGTTTGAGAGTGTTTCAGAGCATTTTGCTAACCTTCAGCACGTAAAAATATGAAAACTTGTGTTTCGGGTCTGAATGTACTATTTCGGGGTACCAAACTTGCCAAGCATCTATTCTACTCCATTGGAACCAAAATGATGTTTGGGAGTGCTTCAGAGCATTTCGCTAACCTTCGGCACGTAAAAAGATGCAAACTTGTGTTTCGGTCTTGAATGTACTATTACGGGGTACGAAACTTGCGAAGCAACCGTTATACTCCATTGGAACCAAAATGATGTTTGGGAGTATTTCAGAGCATTTCGCTAACCTTCGGCACGTAGAAAGATGCAAACTTGTGTTTCGGGCATGAATGCACTATTTCGGGCTACCAAAGTTGCGAAGCATCCATTCTACTCCAGTGGAACCAAAATGATGTTTTGGAGTGTTTTAGAGCATTTCGCTAACCTTCGGCACGTAAAAAGACGCAAACTTTTGTTTCGGTCCCGAATGCACTATTTCGAGGTACCAAAGTTGCCAAGCATCCATTCTACTCCAATGGAACCAAAATGATATTTGGGAGTGTTTCATAGCATTTCGCCAACCTTCGGAACGTAAAAAGATGCAAAATTGTGTTTCGGTCTCGAATGCACTATTTCGGGGTAACAAAGTTGTGAAGCATCCATTCTAGTCCATTGGACCCAAAATGATGTTTGGGAGTGGTTCAGAGCATTTCGCTAACCTTCGGCACGTAAAAAGATGCAAACTTGTGTTTCGGTCCTAAATGCACTATTTCGGGCTACCAAAGTTGCGAAGCATCCATTCTACTCCATTGGAACCAAAATGATGTTTTGGAGTGTTTCAGACCTTTTCGCTAACCTTCGGCACGTAAAAAGACGCAAACTTTTGTTTCGGTCCCGGATGCACTATTTCGGGGTACGAAAGTTGCCAAGCATCCATTCTACTCCATTGGAACCAAAATGATGTTTGGGCATGTTTCAGAGCATTTCGCTAACCTTCGGCACGTAAAAAGATGCAAACTTGTGTTTCGGTCCTGAATGCACTATTTCGGGGTACCAAACATGCGCAGCATCCATTCTACTCCAATGGAACTAAAATGATATTTGAGAGTATTTCAGATCATTTTGCTAATCTTCGGCACGTAAAAAGATGCAAACTTGTGTTTTGGTCCTAAATGCACTATTTCGGGGTACCAAACTTGCGAAGCATCCATTATACTCCAATGGAACCAAAATGATGTTTGGGAGTATTTCAGATCATTTCGCTAACCTTCGGCTCGTAAAAAGATGCAAACTTGTGTTTCGGTCCTGAATGCACTATTTCGGGGTACCAAAGTTGTGAAGCATCCATTCTACTGCATTGGAACCAAAATGATGTTTCGGAGTCTTTCAGAGCATTTCGCTAACCTTCGGCTTGTAAAAAGATGCAAACTTGTGTTTCGGTCCTAAATGCACTATTTCGGGGTACCAAACATGCGAAGCATCGATTATACTCCAATTGAACCAAAATGATGTTTGGGAGTATTTCAGATCCTTTTGCTAATCTTCGGCACGTAAAAATATGCAAACTTGTGTTTTGGTCCTAAATGCACTATTTCGGGGTACCAAAGTTGCGAAGCATCCATTATACTCCAATGGAACCAAAATGATGTTTGGGAGTATTTCAGATCATTTCGCTAACCTTCGGCACGTAAAAAGATGCAAACTTGTGTTTCGGTCCTGAATGCACTATTTCGGGGTACCAAAGTTGTGAAGCATCCATTATACTCCAAAGGAACCAAAATGATGTTTGGGAGTGTTTCAGAGCATTTCGCTAACCTTCGGCACGTAAAAAGATGCAAACTTGTGTTTCGGTCTCGAATGCACTATTTCGGGGTATCAAAGTTGTGAAGCATCCAGTCTAGTCCATTGGACCCAAAATGATGTTTGGGAGTGTTTCAGAGCATTTCGCTAACCTTCGGCACGTAAAAAGATGCAAACTTGTGTTTCGGTCCTAAATGCACTATTTCGGGGTACCAAACTTGCGAAGCATCCATTTTACTCCAATGGAACCAAAATGATGTTTGGGAGTATTTCAGATCATTTTGCTAATCTTCGGCACGTAAAAAGATGAAAACTTGTGTTTTGGTCCTAAATGCACTATTTCGGGGTACCAAACTTGCGAAGCATCCATTATACTCCAATGGAACCAAAATGATGTTTGGGAGTATTTCAGATCATTTCGCTAACCTTCGGCTCGTAAAAAGATGCAAACTTGTGTTTCGGTCCTGAATGCACTATTTCGGGGTACCAAAGTTGTGAAGCATCCATTCTACTCCATTGGAACCAAAATGATGTTTCGGAGTGTTTCAGAGCATTTCGCTAACCTTCGGCACGTAAAAAGACACAAACTTTTGTTTTGGTCCCGAATGCACTATTTCGGGGTAACAAAGTTGTGAAGCATCCATTCTAGTCCATTGGACCCAAAATGATGTTTGGGAGTTTTTCAGAGCATTTCGCTAACCTTCGGCACGTAAAAAGATGCAAACTTGTGTTTCGGTCTTGAATGCACTATTACGGGGTACGAAACTTGCGAAGCATCCATTATACTCCATTGGAACCAAAATGATCTTTGGGGGTATTTCAGAGCATTTCGCTAACCTTCGGCACGTAGAAAGATGCAAACTTGTGTTTCGGGCATGAATGCACTATTTCGGACTACCAAAGTTGCGAAGCATCCATTCTACTCTATTGGAACCAAAATGATGTTTTGGAGTGTTTCAGAGCATTTCTCTAACCTTCGGCACGTAGAAAGACGCAAACTTTTGTTTCGGTCCCGAATGCACTATTTCGGGGTACCAAAGTTGCCAAGAATCCATTCTATTCCATTGGAACCAAAATGATGTTTGGGCGTGATTCAGAGCATTTAGCTAACCTTCGGCACGTCAAAAGATGCAAACTTGTGTTTCGGTCCTGAATGCACTATTTCGGGGTACCAAAGTTGCGAAGCATCCATTCTACTCCATTGGAACCAAAATGATGTTTCGGAGTGTTTCAGAGCATTTCGCTAACCTTTGGCTTGTAAAAAGATGCAAACTTGTGTTTCGGTCCTGAATGCACTATTTCGGGGTACCAAAGTTGCGCAACATCCATTCTACTCCGTTGGACCCAAAATGATGTTTGAGAGTGTTTCAGAGCATTTTGCTAACCTTCAGCACGTAAAAATATGAAAACTTGTGTTTCGGGTCTGAATGTACTATTTCGGGGTTCCAAACTTGCCAAGCATCTATTCTACTCCATTGGAACCAAAATGATATTTGGGAGTGTTTCAGAGCATTTCGCTAACCTTCGGCACGTAAAAAGATGCAAACTTGTGTTTCGGTATTGAATGTACTATTACGGGGTACGAAACTTGCGAAGCATCCATTATACTCCATTGGAACCAAAATGATGTTTGGGAGTATTTCAGAGCATTTCGCTAACCTTCGGCACATAGAAAGATGCAAACTTGTGTTTCGGGCATGAATGCACTATTTCGGGCTACCAAAGTTGCGAAGCATCCATTCTACACCATTGGAACCAAAATGATGTTTTGGAGTGTTTCAGAGCATTTCGCTAACCTTCGGCACGTAAAAAGACGCAAACTTGTGTTTTGGTCCCGAATGCACTATTTGGTGGTACCAAAGTTGCCAAGCATCCATTCTACTCCATTGGAACCAAAATGACGTTTGGGAGTGTTTCAGAGCATTTCGCTAACCTTCGGCACGTAAAAAGATGCAAACTTGTGTTTCGGTCCTGAATGCACTATTTCAGGGTACCAAAGTTGTGAAGCATCCATTATACTCCAAAGGAACCAAAATGATGTTTGGGAGTGTTTCAGAGCATTTCGCTAACCTTCGGCACGTAAAAAGATGCAAACTTGTGTTTCGGTCTCGAATGCACTATTTCGGGGTATCAAAGTTGTGAAGCATCCAGTCTAGTCCATTGGACCCAAAATGATGTTTGGGAGTGTTTCATAGCATTTCTCTAACCTCTGGCACGTAAAAAGATGCAAACTTGTGTTTCGATCCTGAATGCAGTATTTCAGTGTACCAAAGTTGCGTAGCATCCATTCTACTCCTTTGGACCTAAAATTATGTTTGGGAGTGTTTCAAAGCATTTTGCTAACCTTCAGCACGTAAAAAGATGAATACTTGTGTTTCGGGCCTGAATGTGCTATTTCGGGGTACCAAACTTGCCAAGCATCTATTCTACTCCATTGGAACCAAAATAATTTTTGGGAGTGTTTGAGAGCATTTCGCTAACCTTCGGCACGTAAAAAGATGCAAATTTGTGTTTCGGTCCTGAATGCACTATTTCGGGCTACCAAACTTGCGAAGCATCCAATATACTCCATTGGAACCAAAATGATGTTTGGGAGTATTTAAGAGCATTTCGCTAACCTTCGGCACGTAAAAAGATGCAAACTTGTGTTTCGGGCCTGAATGCACTATTTCGGGGTACCAAAGTTGTGAAGCATCCATTCTACTCCATTGGAACAAAAATGATGTTTGGGAGTGTTTCACAGCATTTCACTAACCTTCGGCACGTAAAAAGATGCAAACTTGTGTTTCGGTCCCGAATGCACTATTTTATGGTACCAAAGTTGCCAAGCATCCATTCTACTCCTTTGGACCCAAAATTATGTTTGGGAGTGTTTCAAAGCATTTCGCTAACCTTCAGCACGTAAAAAGATGCAAACTTGTGTTTCGGTCCTAAATGCACTATTTCGGGGTACCAAAGTTGTGAAGCATCCATTCTACTCCATTGGAACCAAAATGATGTTTGGGAGTGTTTCAGAGCATTTCGCTAACCTTTGGCACGTAAAAAGATGCAAACTTGTGTTTCGGTCCTGAGTGCACTATTTTGGGGTACCAAACTTGCGAAGCATCCATTATACTCCATTGGAACCAAAATGATGTTTGGGAGTATTTAAGAGCATTTCGCTAACCTTCGGCACGTAAAAAGATGCAAACTTGTGTTTCGGGCCTGAATGCACTATTTCGGGGTACCAAAGTTGTGAAGCATCCATTCTACACCATTGGAACAAAAATGATGTTTGGATGTGTTTCAGAGCATTTCACTAACCTTCGGCACGTAAAAAGATGCAAACTTGTGTTTCGGTCCCGAATGCACTATTTTATGGTACCAAAGTTGCCAAGCATCCATTCTACTCCTTTGGACCCAAAATTATGTTTGGGAGTGTTTCAAAGCATATCGCTAACCTTCGGCACGTAAAAAGATGCAAACTTGTGTTTCGGTCCCGAATGCACTATTTCGTGGTACCAAAGTTGTGAAGCATCCATTCTAGTCCATTGGACCAAAATGATGTTTGGGAGTGATTAAGAGCATTTCGCTAACATTCGGCACGTAAAAAGATGATAAACTTGTGTTTCGGGCCCGAATGCACTATTTCGGGGTACCAAAGTTGTGAAGCATCCATTCTACTCCATTGGAACCAAAATGATGTTTCGGAGTGTTTCAGATCATTTCTCTAACCTTCGGCACGTAAAAAGATGCAAACTTGTGTTTCGGTCCTAAATGCACTATTTCGGGATACCAAACTTGCGAAGCATCCATTATACTCCAATGGAACCAAAATGATGTTTGGGAGTGTTTCAGAGCATTTCGCTAACCTTCGGCACGTAAAAAGATGCAAACTTGTGTTTCGGTCCTAAATGCACTATTTCGGGGTACCAAACTTGCGAAGCATCCATTATACTCCAATGGAACCAAAATGATGTTTGGGAGTATTTCAGATCATTTCGCTAACCTTCGGCACGTAAAAAGATGCAAACTTGTGTTTCGGTCCTGAATGCTCTATTTCGGGGTACCAAAGTTGCGAAGCATCCATTATACTCCAATGGAACCAAAATGATGTTTGGGAGTGTTTCAGAGCATTTCGCTAACCTTCGGCACGTAAAAAGATGCAAACTTGTGTTTCGGTCTCGAATGCACTATTTCGGGGTAACAAAGTTGTGAAGCATCCATTCTAGTCCATTGGACCCAAAATGATGTTTGGGAGTGTTTCAGAGCATTTCGCTAACCTTCGGCACGTAAAAAGATGCAAACTTGTGTTTCGGTCCTAAATGCACTATTTCGGGGTACCAAACTTGCGAAGCATCCATTTTACTCCAATGGAACCAAAATGATGTTTGGGAGTATTTCAGATCATTTTGCTAATCTTCGGCACGTAAAAAGATGAAAACTTGTGTTTTGGTCCTAAATGCACTATTTCGGGGTACCAAACTTGCGAAGCATCCATTATACTCCAATGGAACCAAAATGATGTTTGGGAGTATTTCAGATCATTTCGCTAACCTTCGGCTCGTAAAAAGATGCAAACTTGTGTTTCGGTCCTGAATGCATTATTTCGGGGTACCAAAGTTGTGAAGCATCCATTCTACTCCATTGGAACCAAAATGATGTTTCGGAGTGTTTCAGAGCATTTCGCTAACCTTCGGCACGTAAAAAGACGCAAACTTTTGTTTTGGTCCCGAATGCACTATTTCGGGGTAACAAAGTTGTGAAGCATCCATTCTAGTCCATTGGACCCAAAATGATGTTTGGGAGGTTTTCAGAGCATTTCGCTAACCTTCGGCACGTAAAAAGATGCAAACTTGTGTTTCGGGCCTGAATGCACTATTTCGGGGTACCAAAGTTGTGAAGCATCCATTCTACACCATTGGAACAAAAATGATGTTTGGGTGTGTTTCAGAGCATTTCACTAACCTTCGGCACGTAAAAAGATGCAAACTTGTGTTTCGGTCGCGAATGCACTATTTTATGGTACCAAAGTTGCCAAGCATCCATTCTACTCCTTTGGACCCAAAATTATGTTTGGGAGTGTTTCAAAGCATATCGCTAACCTTCGGCACGTAAAAAGATGCAAACTTGTGTTTCGGTCCCGAATGCACTATTTCGTGGTACCAAAGTTGTGAAGCACCCATTCTAGTCCATTGGACCAAAATGATGTTTGGGAGTGATTAAGAGCATTTCGCTAACATTCGGCACGTAAAAAGATGATAAACTTGTGTTTCGGGCCCGAATGCACTATTTCGGGGTACCAAAGTTGTGAAGCATCCATTCTACTCCATTGGAACCAAAATGATGTTTCGGAGTGTTTCAGATCATTTCTCTAACCTTCGGCATGTAAAAGATTCAAACTTGTGTTTCGGTCTTGAATGCACTATTTCGGGGTACCAAAGATGCGCAGCATCCATTCTACTCCGTTGGACCCAAAATGATGTTTAGGAGTGTTTCAGAGTATTTTGCTAACCTTCAGCACGTAAAAATATGAAAACTTGTGTTTCAGGCCTGAATGCACCATTTCGGGGTACCAAACTTGCCAAGCATCCATTCTACTCCATTGGAACCAAAATGATGTTTGGCAGTGTTTCAGAGCATTTCGCTAACCTTCGTCACGTAAAAAGATTCAAACTTGTGTTTCGATCCTAAATGCACTATTTCGGGGTACCAAACTTGCGAAGCATCCATTATACTCCAATAGAACCAAAATGACGTTTGGGAGTGTTTCAGAGCATTTCGCTAACCTTCGGCACGTAAAAAGATGCAAACTTGTGCGTCGGTCCTGAATGCACTATTTCAGGGTACCAAAGTTGTGAAGCATCCATTCTACTCCATTGGAACCAAAATGATGTTTGGGAGTGTTTCAGAGCATTTTTCTAACATTTGGCACGTAAAGAGATGAAAAACTTGTGTTCCGGGCCTAAATGCACTATTTCGGGGTACCAAAGTTGCGAAGCATCCATTCTACTCCATTGGAACCAAAATAATGTTTGGGAGTGTTTCAGAGCATTTCTCTAACCTCTGGCACGTAAAAAGATGCAAACTTGTGTTTCGATCCTGAATGCAGTATTTCGGTGTACCAAAGTTGCGCAGCATCCATTCTACTCCTTTGGACCCAAAATTATGTTTGGGAGTGTTTCAAAGCATTATGCTAACCTTCAGCACGTAAAAAGATGAATACTTGTGTTTCGGGCCTGAATGTACTATTTCGGGGTACCAAACTTGCCAAGCATCTATTCTACTCCATTGGAACCAAAATGATGTTTGGGAGTGTTTCAGAGCATTTCGCTAACCTTCGGCACGTAAAAAGATGCAAACTTGTGTTTCGGTCTCGAATGCACTATTTCGGGGTAACAAAGTTGTGAAGCATCCATTCTAGTCCATTGGACCCAAAATGATGTTTGGGAGTGTTTCAGAGCATTTCGCTAACCTTCGGCACGTAAAAAGATGCAAACTTGTGTTTCGGTCCTAAATGCACTATTTCGGGGTACCAAACTTGCGAAGCATCCATTTTACTCCAACGGAACCAAAATGATGTTTGGGAGTATTTCAGATCATTTTGCTAATCTTCGGCACGTAAAAAGATGAAAACTTGTGTTTTGGTCCTAAATGCACTATTTCGGGGTACCAAACTTGCGAAGCATCCATTATACTCCAACGGAACCAAAATGATGTTTGGGAGTATTTCAGATCATTTCGCTAACCTTCGGCTCGTAAAAAGATGCAAACTTGTGTTTCGGTCCTGAATGCACTATTTCGGGGTACCAAAGTTGTGAAGCATCCATTCTACTCCATTGGAACCAAAATGATGTTTCGGAGTGTTTTAGAGCATTTCGCTAACCTTCGGCACGTAAAAAGACGCAAACTTTTGTTTTGGTCCCGAATGCACTATTTCGGGGTAACAAAGTTGTGAAGCATCCATTCTAGTCCATTGGACCCAAAATGATGTTTGGGAGTTTTTCAGAGCATTTCGCTAACCTTCGGCACGTAAAAAGATGCAAACTTGTGTTTCGGTCTTGAATGCACTATTACGGGGTACGAAACTTGCGAAGCATCCATTATACTCCATTGGAACCAAAATGATCTTTGGGGTATTTCAGAGCATTTCGCTAACCTTCGGCACGTAGAAAGATGCAAACTTGTGTTTCGGGCTTGAATGCACTATTTCGGACTACCAAAGTTGCGAAGCATCCATTCTACTCCATTGGAACCAAAATGATGTTTTGGAGTGTTTCAGAGCATTTCTCTAACCTTCGGCACGTAGAAAGACGCAAACTTTTGTTTCGGTCCCGAATGCACTATTTCAGGGTACCAAAGTTGCCAAGAATCCATTCTATTCCATTGGAAACAAAATGATGTTTGGGCGTGATTCAGAGCATTTAGCTAACCTTCGGCACGTCAAAAGATGCAAATTTGTGTTTCGGTCCTGAATGCACTATTTCGGGGTACCAAAGTTGCGAAGCATCCATTCTACTCCATTGGAACCAAAATGATGTTTCGGAGTGTTTCAGAGCATTTCGCTAACCTTCGGCTTGTAAAAAGATGCAAACTTGTGTTTCGGTCCTGAATGCACTATTTCGGGGTACCAAAGTTGCGCAACATCCATTCAACTCCGTTGGACCCAAAATGATGTTTGAGAGTGTTTCAGAGCATTTTGCTAACCTTCAGCACGTAAAAATATGAAAACTTGTGTTTCGGGTCTGAATGTACTATTTCGGGGTACCAAACTTGCCAAGCATCTATTCTACTCCATTGGAACCAAAATGATGTTTGGGAGTGTTTCAGAGCATTTTGCTAACCTTCGGCACGTAAAAAGATGCAAACTTGTGTTTCGGTCTCGAATGCACTATTTCGGGGTAACAAAGTTGTGAAGCATCCATTCTAGTCCATTGGACCCAAAATGATGTTTGGGAGTGTTTCAGAGCATTTCGCTAACCTTCGGCACGTAAAAAGATGCAAACTTGTGTTTCGGTCCTAAATGCACTATTTCGGGGTACCAAACTTGCGAAGCATCCATTTTACTCCAATGGAACCAAAATGATGTTTGGGAGTATTTCAGATCATTTTGCTAATCTTCGGCACGTAAAAAGATGAAAACTTGTGTTTTGGTCCTAAATGCACTATTTCGGGGTACCAAAGTTGTGAAGCATCCATTCTACTCCATTGGAACCAAAATGATGTTTGGGAGTGTTTCAAAGCATTTTTCTAACATTTGGCACGTAAAAAGATGAAAAACTTGTGTTCCGGGCCTAAATGCACTATTTCGGGGTACCAAAGTTGAGAAGCATCCATTGTACTCCATTGGAACCAAAATGATGTTTGGGAGTGTTTCAGAGCATTTCTCTAACCTCTGGCACGTAAAAAGATGCAAACTTATGTTTCGATCCTGAATGCAGTATTTCGGTGTACCAAAGTTGCGTAGCATCCATTCTACTCCTTTGGACCCAAAATTATGTTTGGGAGTGTTTCAAAGCATTTTGCTTACCTTCAGCACGTAAAAAGATGAATACTTGTGTTTCGGGCCTGAATGTGCTATTTCGGGGTACCAAACTTGCCAAGCATCTATTCTACTCCATTGGAACCAAAATGATGTTTGGCAGTGTTTCAGAGCATTTCGCTAACCTTCGTCACGTAAAAAGATTCAAACTTGTGTTTCGATCCTAAATGCACTATTTCGGGGTACCAAACTTGCGAAGCATCCATTATACTCCAATAGAACCAAAATGACGTTTGGGAGTGTTTCAGAGCATTTCGCTAACCTTCGGCACGTAAAAAGATGCAAACTTGTGCGTCGGTCCTGAATGCACTATTTCAGGGTACCAAAGTTGTGAAGCATCCATTCTACTCCATTGGAACCAAAATGATGTTTGGGAGTGTTTCAGAGCATTTTTCTAACATTTGGCACGTAAAGAGATGAAAAACTTGTGTTCCGGGCCTAAATGCACTATTTCGGGGTACCAAAGTTGCGAAGCATCCATTCTACTCCATTGGAACCAAAATGATGTTTGGGAGTGTTTCAGAGCATTTCTCTAACCTCTGGCACGTAAAAAGATGCAAACTTGTGTTTCGATCCTGAATGCAGTATTTCGGTGTACCAAAGTTGCGCAGCATCCATTCTACTCCTTTGGACCCAAAATTATGTTTGGGAGTGTTTCAAAGCATTTTGCTAACCTTCAGCACGTAAAAAGATGAATACTTGTGTTTCGGGCCTGAATGTACTATTTCGGGGTACCAAACTTGCCAAGCATCTATTCTACTCCATTGGAACCAAAATGATGTTTGGGAGTGTTTCAGAGCATTTCGCTAACCTTCGGCACGCAAAAAGATGCAAACTTGTGTTTCGGTCTCGAATGCACAATTTCGGGGTAACAAAGTTGTGAAGCATCCATTCTAGTCCATTGGACCCAAAATGATGTTTGGGAGTGTTTCAGAGCATTTCGCTAACCTTCGGCACGTAAAAAGATGCAAACTTGTGTTTCGATCCTAAATGCACTATTTCGGGGTACCAAACTTGCGAAGCATCCATTTTACTCCAATGGAACCAAAATGATGTTTGGGAGTATTTCAGATCATTTTGCTAATATTCGGCACGTAAAAAGATGAAAACTTGTGTTTTGGTCCTAAATGCTCTATTTCGGGGTACCAAACATGCGAAGCATCCATTATACTCCAATGGAACCAAAATGATGTTTGGGAGTATTTCAGATCATTTCGCTAACCTTCGGCTCGTAAAAAGATGCAAACTTGTGTTTCGGTCCTGAATGCACTATTTCGGGGTACCAAAGTTGTGAAGCATCCATTCTACTCCATTGGAACCAAAATGATGTTTCGGATTGTTTTAGAGCATTTCGCTAACCTTCGGCACGTAAAAAGACGCAAACTTTTGTTTTGGTCCCGAATGCACTATTTCGGGGTAACAAAGTTGTGAAGCATCCATTCTAGTCCATTGGACCCAAAATGATGTTTGGGAGTTTTTCAGAGCATTTCGCTAACCTTCGGGACGTAAAAAGATGCAAACTTGTGTTTCGGTCTTGAATGCACTATTACGGGGTACGAAACTTGCGAAGCATCCATTACACTCCATTGGAACCAAAATGATCTTTGGGGTATTTCAGAGCATTTCGCTAACCTTCGGCACGTAGAAATATGCAAACTTGTGTTTCGGGCATGAATGCACTATTTCGGACTACCAAAGTTGCGAAGCATCCATTCTACTCCATTGGAACCAAAATGATGTTTTGGAGTGTTTCAGAGCATTTCTCTAACCTTCGGCACGTAGAAAGACGCAAACTTTTGTTTCGGTCCCGAATGCACTATTTCGGGGTACCAAAGTTGCCAAGAATCCATTCTATTCCATTGGAAATAAAATGATGTTTGGGCGTGATTCAGAGCATTTAGCTAACCTTCGGCACGTCAAAAGATGCAAACTTGTGTTTCGGTCCTGAATGCACTATTTCGGGGTACCAAAGTTGCGAAGCATCCATTCCACTCCATTGGAACCAAAATGATGTTTCGGAGTGTTTCAGAGCATTTCGCTAACCTTCGGCTTGTAAAAAGATGCAAACTTGTGTTTCGGTCCTGAATGCACTATTTCGGGGTACCAAAGTTGCGCAACATCCATTCAACTCCGTTGGACCCAAAATGATGTTTGAGAGTGTTTCAGAGCATTTTGCTAACCTTCAGCACGTAAAAATATGAAAACTTGTGTTTCGGGTCTGAATGTACTATTTCGGGGTACCAAACTTGCCAAGCATCTATTCTACTCCATTGGAACCAAAATGATGTTTGGGAGTGTTTCAGAGCATTTTGCTAACCTTCGGCACGTAAAAAGATGCAAACTTGTGTTTCGGTCTCGAATGCACTATTTCGGGGTAACAAAGTTGTGAAGCATCCATTCTAGTCCATTGGACCCAAAATGATGTTTGGGAGTGTTTCAGAGCATTTCGCTAACCTTCGGCACGTAAAAAGATGCAAACTTGTGTTTCGGTCCTAAATGCACTATTTCGGGGTACCAAACTTGCGAAGCATCCATTTTACTCCAATGGAACCAAAATGATGTTTGGGAGTATTTCAGATCATTTTGCTAATCTTCGGCACGTAAAAAGATGAAAACTTGTGTTTTGGTCCTAAATGCACTATTTCGGGGTACCAAAGTTGTGAAGCATCCATTCTACTCCATTGGAACCAAAATGATGTTTGGGAGTGTTTCAAAGCATTTTTCTAACATTTGGCACGTAAAAAGATGAAAAACTTGTGTTCCGGGCCTAAATGCACTATTTCGGGGTACCAAAGTTGCGAAGCATCCATTGTACTCCATTGGAACCAAAATGATGTTTGGGAGTGTTTCAGAGCATTTCTCTAACCTCTGGCACGTAAAAAGATGCAAACTTGTGTTTCGATCCTGAATGCAGTATTTCGGTGTACCAAAGTTGCGTAGCATCCATTCTACTCCTTTGGACCCAAAATTATGTTTGGGAGTGTTTCAAAGCATTTTGGTAACCTTCAGCACGTAAAAAGATGAATACTTGTGTTTCGGGCCTGAATGTGCTATTTCGGGGTACCAAACTTGCCAAGCATCTATTCTACTCCATTGGAACCAAAATGATGTTTGGCAGTGTTTCAGAGCATTTCGCTAACCTTCGTCACGTAAAAAGATTCAAACTTGTGTTTCGATCCTAAATGCACTATTTCGGGGTACCAAACTTGCGAAGCATCCATTATACTCCAATAGAACCAAAATGACGTTTGGGAGTGTTTCAGAGCATTTCGCTAACCTTCGGCACGTAAAAAGATGCAAACTTGTGCGTCGTTCCTGAATGCACTATTTCAGGGTACCAAAGTTGTGAAGCATCCATTCTACTCCATTGGAACCAAAATGATGTTTGGGAGTGTTTCAGAGCATTTTTCTAACATTTGGCCCGTAAAGAGATGAAAAACTTGTGTTCCGGGCCTAAATGCACTATTTCGGGGTACCAAAGTTGCGAAGCATCCATTCTACTCCATTGGAACCAAAATGATGTTTGGGAGTGTTTCAGAGCATTTCTCTAACCTCTGGCACGTAAAAAGATGCAAACTTGTGTTTCGATCCTGAATGCAGTATTTCGGTGTACCAAAGTTGCGCAGCATCCATTCTACTCCTTTGGACCCAAAATTATGTTTGGGAGTGTTTCAAAGCATTTTGCTAACCTTCAGCACGTAAAAAGATGAATACTTGTGTTTCGGGCCTGAATGTACTATTTCGGGGTACCAAACTTGCCAAGCATCTATTCTACTCCATTGGAACCAAAATGATGTTTGGGAGTGTTTCAGAGCATTTCGCTAACCTTCGGCACGCAAAAAGATGCAAACTTGTGTTTCGGTCTCGAATGCACAATTTCGGGGTAACAAAGTTGTGAAGCATCCATTCTAGTCCATTGGACCCAAAATGATGTTTGGGAGTGTTTCAGAGCATTTCGCTAACCTTCGGCACGTAAAAAGATGCAAACTTGTGTTTCGATCCTAAATGCACTATTTCGGGGTACCAAACTTGCGAAGCATCCATTTTACTCCAATGGAACCAAAATGATGTTTGGGAGTATTTCAGATCATTTTGCTAATATTCGGCACGTAAAAAGATGAAAACTTGTGTTTTGGTCCTAAATGCTCTATTTCGGGGTACCAAACTTGCGAAGCATCCATTATACTCCAATGGAACCAAAATGATGTTTGGGAGTATTTCAGATCATTTCGCTAACCTTCGTCTCGTAAAAAGATGCAAACTTGTGTTTCGGTCCTGAATGCACTATTTCGGGGTACCAAAGTTGTGAAGCATCCATTCTACTCCATTGGAACCAAAATGATGTTTCGGATTGTTTTAGAGCATTTCGCTAACCTTCGGCACGTAAAAAGACGCAAACTTTTGTTTTGGTCCCGAATGCACTATTTCGGGGTAACAAAGTTGTGAAGCATCCATTCTAGTCCATTGGACCCAAAATGATGTTTGGGAGTTTTTCAGAGCATTTCGCTAACCTTCGGCACGTAAAAAGATGCAAACTTGTGTTTCGGTCTTGAATGCACTATTACGGGGTACGAAACTTGCGAAGCATCCATTACACTCCATTGGAACCAAAATGATCTTTGGGGTATTTCAGAGCATTTCGCTAACCTTCGGCACGTAGAAATATGCAAACATGTGTTTCGGGCATGAATGCACTATTTCGGACTACCAAAGTTGCGAAGCATCCATTCTACTCCATTGGAACCAAAATGATGTTTTGGAGTGTTTTAGAGCATTTCTCTAACCTTCGGCACGTAGAAAGACGCAAACTTTTGTTTCGGTCCCGAATGCACTATTTCGGGGTACCAAAGTTGCCAAGAATCCATTCTATTCCATTGGAAATAAAATGATGTTTGGGCGTGATTCAGAGCATTTAGCTAACCTTCGGCACGTCAAAAGATGCAAACTTGTGTTTCGGTCCTGAATGCACTATTTCGGGGTACCAAAGTTGCGAAGCATCCATTCCACTCCATTGGAACCAAAATGATGTTTCGGAGTGTTTCAGAGCATTTCGCTAACCTTCGGCTTGTAAAAAGATGCAAACTTGTGTTTCGGTCCTGAATGCACTATTTCGGGGTACCAAAGTTGCGCAACATCCATTCAACTCCGTTGGACCCAAAATGATGTTTGAGAGTGTTTCAGAGCATTTTGCTAACCTTCAGCACGTAAAAATATGAAAACTTGTGTTTCGGGTCTGAATGTACTATTTCGGGGTACCAAACTTGCCAAGCATCTATTCTACTCCATTGGAACCAAAATGATGTTTGGGAGTGTTTCAGAGCATTTTGCTAACCTTCGGCACGTAAAAAGATGCAAACTTGTGTTTCGGTCTCGAATGCACTATTTCGGGGTAACAAAGTTGTGAAGCATCCATTCTAGTCCATTGGACCCAAAATGATGTTTGGGAGTGTTTCAGAGCATTTCGCTAACCTTCGGCACGTAAAAAGATGCAAACTTGTGTTTCGGTCCTAAATGCACTATTTCGGGGTACCAAACTTGCGAAGCATCCATTTTACTCCAATGGAACCAAAATGATGTTTGGGAGTATTTCAGATCATTTTGCTAATCTTCGGCACGTAAAAAGATGAAAACTTGTGTTTTGGTCCTAAATGCACTATTTCGGGGTACCAAAGTTGTGAAGCATCCATTCTACTCCATTGGAACCAAAATGATGTTTGGGAGTGTTTCAAAGCATTTTTCTAACATTTGGCACGTAAAAAGATGAAAAACTTGTGTTCCGGGCCTAAATGCACTATTTCGGGGTACCAAAGTTGCGAAGCATCCATTGTACTCCATTGGAACCAAAATGATGTTTGGGAGTGTTTCAGAGCATTTCTCTAACCTCTGGCACGTAAAAAGATGCAAACTTGTGTTTCGATCCTGAATGCAGTATTTCGGTGTACCAAAGTTGCGTAGCATCCATTCTACTCCTTTGGACCCAAAATTATGTTTGGGAGTGTTTCAAAGCATTTTGGTAACCTTCAGCACGTAAAAAGATGAATACTTGTGTTTCGGGCCTGAATGTGCTATTTCGGGGTACCAAACTTGCCAAGCATCTATTCTACTCCATTGGAACCAAAATGATGTTTGGCAGTGTTTCAGAGCATTTCGCTAACCTTCGTCACGTAAAAAGATTCAAACTTGTGTTTCGATCCTAAATGCACTATTTCGGGGTACCAAACTTGCGAAGCATCCATTATACTCCAATAGAACCAAAATGACGTTTGGGAGTGTTTCAGTGCATTTCGCTAACCTTCGGCACGTAAAAAGATGCAAACTTGTGCGTCGGTCCTGAATGCACTATTTCAGGGTACCAAAGTTGTGAAGCATCCATTCTACTCCATTGGAACCAAAATGATGTTTGGGAGTGTTTCAGAGCATTTTTCTAACATTTGGCACGTAAAGAGATGAAAAACTTGTGTTCCGGGCCTAAATGCACTATTTCGGGGTACCAAAGTTGCGAAGCATCCATTCTACTCCATTGGAACCAAAATGATGTTTGGGAGTGTTTCAGAGCATTTCTCTAACCTCTGGCACGTAAAAAGATGCAAACTTGTGTTTCGATCCTGAATGCAGTATTTCGGTGTACCAAAGTTGCGCAGCATCCATTCTACTCCTTTGGACCCAAAATTATGTTTGGGAGTGTTTCAAAGCATTTTGCTAACCATCAGCACGTAAAAAGATGAATACTTGTGTTTCGGGCCTGAATGTACTATTTCGGGGTACCAAACTTGCCAAGCATCTATTCTACTCCATTGGAACCAAAATGATGTTTGGGAGTGTTTCAGAGCATTTCGCTAACCTTCGGCACGTAAAAAGATGCAAACTTGTGTTTCGGTCTCGAATGCACTATTTCGGGGTAACAAAGTTGTGAAGCATCCATTCTAGTCCATTGGACCCAAAATGATGTTTGGGAGTGTTTCAGAGCATTTCGCTAACCTTCGGCACGTAAAAAGATGCAAACTTGTGTTTCGATCCTAAATGCACTATTTCGGGGTACCAAACTTGCGAAGCATCCATTTTACTCCAATGGAACCAAAATGATGTTTGGGAGTATTTCAGATCATTTTGCTAATCTTCGGCACGTAAAAAGATGAAAACTTGTGTTTTGGTCCTAAATGCTCTATTTCGGGGTACCAAACTTGCGAAGCATCCATTATACTCCAATGGAACCAAAATGATGTTTGGGAGTATTTCAGATCATTTCGCTAACCTTCGGCTCGTAAAAAGATGCAAACTTGTGTTTCGGTCCTGAATGCACTATTTCGGGGTACCAAAGTTGTGAAGCATCCATTCTACTCCATTGGAACCAAAATGATGTTTCGGAGTGTTTTAGAGCATTTCGCTAACCTTCGGCACGTAAAAAGACGCAAACTTTTGTTTTGGTCCCGAATGCACTATTTCGGGGTAACAAAGTTGTGAAGCATCCATTCTAGTCCATTGGACCCAAAATGATGTTTGGGAGTTTTTCAGAGCATTTCGCTAACCTTCGGCACGTAAAAAGATGCAAACTTGTGTTTCGGTCTTGAATGCACTATTACGGGGTACGAAACTTGCGAAGCATCCATTATACTCCATTGGAACCAAAATGATCTTTGGGGTATTTCAGAGCATTTCGCTAACCTTCGGCACGTAGAAAGATGCAAACTTGTGTTTCGGGCATGAATGCACTATTTCGGACTACCAAAGTTGCGAATCATCCATTCTACTCCATTGGAACCAAAATGATGTTTTGCAGTGTTTCAGAGCATTTCTCTAACCTTCGGCACGTAGAAAGACGCAAACTTTTGTTTCGGTCCCGAATGCACTATTTCGGGGTACCAAAGTTGCCAAGAATCCATTCTATTCCATTGGAAACAAAATGATGTTTGGGCGTGATTCAGAGCATTTAGCTAACCTTCGGCACGTCAAAAGATGCAAACTTGTGTTTCGGTCCTGAATGCACTATTTCGGGGTACCAAAGTTGCGAAGCATCCATTCTACTCCATTGGAACCAAAATGATGTTTCGGAGTGTTTCAGAGCATTTCGCTAACCTTCGGCTTGTAAAAAGATGCAAACTTGTGTTTCGGTCCTGAATGCACTATTTCGGGGTACCAAAGTTGCGCAACATCCATTCAACTCCGTTGGACCGAAAATGATGTTTGAGAGTGTTTCAGAGCATTTTGCTAACCTTCAGCACGTAAAAATATGAAAACTTGTGTTTCGGGTCTGAATGTACTATTTCGGGGTACCAAACTTGCCAAGCATCTATTCTACTCCATTGGAACCAAAATGATGTTTGGGAGTGTTTCAGAGCATGTTGCTAACCTTCGGCACGTAAAAAGATGCAAACTTGTGTTTCGGTCTCGAATGCACTATTTCGGGGTAACAAAGTTGTGAAGCATCCATTCTAGTCCATTGGACCCAAAATGATGTTTGGGAGTGTTTCAGAGCATTTCGCTAACCTTCGGCACGTAAAAAGATGCAAACTTGTGTTTCGGTCCTAAATGCACTATTTCGGGGTACCAAACTTGCGAAGCATCCATTTTACTCCAATGGAACCAAAATGATGTTTGGGAGTATTTCAGATCATTTTGCTAATCTTCGGCACGTAAAAAGATGAAAACTTGTGTTTTGGTCCTAAATGCACTATTTCGGGGTACCAAAGTTGTGAAGCATCCATTCTACTCCATTGGAACCAAAATGATGTTTGGGAGTGTTTCAAAGCATTTTTCTAACATTTGGCACGTAAAAAGATGAAAAACTTGTGTTCCGGGCCTAAATGCACTATTTCGGGGTACCAAAGTTGCGAAGCATCCATTCTACTCCATTGGAACCAAAATGATGTTTGGGAGTGTTTCAGAGCATTTCTCTAACCTCTGGCACGTAAAAAGATGCAAACTTGTGTTTCGATCCTGAATGCAGTATTTTGGTGTACCAAAGTTGCGTAGCATCCATTCTACTCCTTTGGACCCAAAATTATGTTTGGGAGTGTTTCAAAGCATTTTGCTAACCTTCAGCACGTAAAAAGATGAATACTTGTGTTTCGGGCCGGAATGTGCTATTTCGGGGTACCAAACTTGCCAAGCATCTATTCTACTCCATTGGAACCAAAATGATGTTTGGCAGTGTTTCAGAGCATTTCGCTAACCTTCGTCACGTAAAAAGATTCAAACTTGTGTTTCGATCCTAAATGCACTATTTCGGGGTACCAAACTTGCGAAGCATCCATTATACTCCAATAGAACCAAAATGACGTTTGGGAGTGTTTCAGAGCATTTCGCTAACCTTCGGCACGTAAAAAGATGCAAACTTGTGCGTCGGTCCTGAATGCACTATTTCAGGGTACCAAAGTTGTGAAGCATCCATTCTACTCCATTGGAACCAAAATGATGTTTGGGAGTGTTTCAGAGCATTTTTCTAACATTTGGCACGTAAAGAGATGAAAAACTTGTGTTCCGGGCCTAAATGCACTATTTCGGGGTACCAAAGTTGCGAAGCATCCATTCTACTCCATTGGAACCAAAATGATGTTTGGGTGTGTTTCAGAGCATTTCTCTAACCTCTGGCACGTAAAAAGATGCAAACTTGTGTTTCGATCCTGAATGCAGTATTTCGGTGTACCAAAGTTGCGCAGCATCCATTCTACTCCTTTGGACCCAAAATTATGTTTGGGAGTGTTTCAAAGCATTTTGCTAACCTTCAGCACGTAAAAAGATGAATACTTGTGTTTCGGGCCTGAATGTACTATTTCGGGGTACCAAACTTGCCAAGCATCTATTCTACTCCATTGGAACCAAAATGATGTTTGGGAGTGTTTCAGAGCATTTCGCTAACCTTCGGCACGTAAAAAGATGCAAACTTGTGTTTCGGTCTCGAATGCACTATTTCGGGGTAACAATGTTGTGAAGCATCCATTCTAGTCCATTGGACCCAAAATGATGTTTGGGAGTTTTTCAGAGCATTTCGCTAACCTTCGGCACGTAAAAAGATGCAAACTTGTGTTTCGGTCCTAAATGCACTATTTCGGGGTACCAAACTTGCGAAGCATCCATTTTACTCCAATGGAACCAAAATGATGTTTGGGAGTATTTCAGATCATTTTGCTAATCTTCGGCACGTAAAAAGATGAAAACTTGTGTTTTGGTCTTGAATGCACTATTTCGGGGTACCAAACATGCGAAGCATCCATTATACTCCAATGGAACCAAAATGATGTTTGGGAGTATTTCAGATCATTTCGCTAACCTTCGGCTCGTAAAAAGATGCAAACTTGTGTTTCGGTCCTGAATGCACTATTTCGGGGTACCAAAGTTGTGAAGCATCCATTCTACTCCATTGGAACCAAAATGATGTTTCGGAGTGTTTCAGAGCATTTCGCTAACCTTCGGCACGTAGAAAGACGCAAACTTTTGTTTCGGTCCCGAATGCACTATTTCGGGGTACCAAAGTTGCCAAGAATCCATTCTATTCCATTGGAACCAAAATGATGTTTGGGCGTGATTCAGAGCATTTAGCTAACCTTCGGCACGTCAAAAGATGCAAACTTGTGTTTCGGTCCTGAATGCACTATTAAGGGGTACCAAAGTTGCGAAGCATCCATTCTACTCCATTGGAACCAAAATGATGTTTCGGAGTGTTTCAGAGCATTTCGCTAACCTTCGGCTTGTAAAAAGATGGAAACTTGTGTTTCGGTCCTGAATGCACTATTTCGGGGTACCAAAGTTGCGCAACATCCATTCTACTCCGTTGGACCCAAAATGATGTTTGAGAGTGTTTCAGAGTATTTTGCTAACCTTCAGCACGTAAAAATATGAAAACTTGTGTTTCGGGTCTGAATGTACTATTTCGGGGTACCAAACTTGCCAAGCATCTATTCTACTCCATTGGAACCAAAATGATGTTTGGGAGTGTTTCAGAGCATTTCGCTAACCTTCGGCACGTAAAAAGATGCAAACTTGTGTTTCGGTCTTGAATGTACTATTACGGGGTACGAAACTTGCGAAGCATCCATTATACTCCATTGGAACCAAAATGATGTTTGGGAGTATTTCAGAGCATTTCGCTAACCTTCGGCACATAGAAAGATGCAAACTTGTGTTTCGGGCATGAATGCACTATTTCGGGCTACCAAAGTTGCGAAGCATCCATTCTACTCCATTGGAACCAAAATGATGTTTTGGAGTGTTTCAGAGCATTTCGCTAACCTTCGGCACGTAAAAAGATGCAAACTTGTGTTTTGGTCCCGAATGCACTATTTAGTGGTACCAAAGTTGCCAAGCATCCATTCTACTCCATTGGAACCAAAATGACGTTTGGGAGTGTTTCAGAGCATTTCGCTAACCTTCGGCACGTAAAAAGATGAATACTTGTGTTTCGGGCCTGAATGTGCTATTTCGGGGTACCAAACTTGCCAAGCATCTATTCTACTCCATTGGAACCAAAATAATTTTTGGGAGTGTTTGAGAGCATTTCGCTAACCTTCGTCACGTAGAAAGACGCAAACTTTTGTTTCGGTCCCGAATGCACTATTTCGGGGTACCAAAGTTGCCAAGAATCCATTCTATTCCATTGGAACCAAAATGATGTTTGGGCGTGATTCAGAGCATTTAGCTAACCTTCGGCACGTCAAAAGATGCAAACTTGTGTTTCGGTCCTGAATGCACTATTTCGGGGTACCAAAGTTGCGAAGCATCCATTCTACTCCATTGGAACCAAAATGATGTTTCGGAGTGTTTCAGAGCATTTCGCTAACCTTCGGCTTGTAAAAAGATGGAAACTTGTGTTTCGGTCCTGAATGCACTATTTCGGGGTACCAAAGTTGCGCAACATCCATTCTACTCCGTTGGACCCAAAATGATGTTTGAGAGTGTTTCAGAGCATTTTGCTAACCTTCAGCACGTAAAAATATGAAAACTTGTGTTTCGGGTCTGAATGTACTATTTCGTGGTACCAAACTTGCCAAGCATCTATTCTACTCCATTGGAACCAAAATGATGTTTGGGAGTGTTTCAGAGCATTTCGCTAACCTTCGTCACGTAAAAAGATGCAAACTTGGGTTTCGGTCTTGAATGTACTATTACGGGGTACGAAACTTGCGAAGCATCCATTATACTCCATTGGAACCAAAATGATGTTTGGGAGTATTTCAGAGCATTTCGCTAACCTTCGGCACATAGAAAGATGCAAACTTGTGTTTCGGGCATGAATGCACTATTTCGGGCTACCAAAGTTGCGAAGCATCCATTCTACTCCATTGGAACCAAAATGATGTTTTGGAGTGTCTCAGAGCATTTCGCTAACCTTCGGCACGTAAAAAGACGCAAACTTGTGTTTTGGTCCCGAATGCACTATTTAGTGGTACCAAAGTTGCCAACCATCCATTCTACTCCATTGGAACCAAAATGACGTTTGGGAGTGTTTCAGAGCATTTCGCTAACCTTCGGCACGTAAAAAGATGAATACTTGTGTTTCGGGCCTGAATGTGCTATTTCGGGGTACCAAACTTGCCAAGCATCTATTCTACTCCATTGGAACCAAAATAATTTTTGGGAGTGTTTGAGAGCATTTCGCTAACCTTCGGCACGTAAAAAGATGCAAATTTGTGTTTCGGTCCTGAATGCACTATTTCGGGCTACCAAACTTGCGAAGCATCCATTATACTCCATTGGAACCAAAATGATGTTTGGGAGTATTTAAGAGCATTTCGCTAACCTTCGGCACGTAAAAAGATGCAAACTTGTGTTTCGGGCCTGAATGCACTATTTCGGTGTACCAAAGTTTTGAAGCATCCATTCTACTCCATTGGAACAAAAATGATGTTTGGGAGTGTTTCACAGCATTTCACTAACCTTCGGCACGTAAAAAGATGCAAACTTGTGTTTCGGTCCCGAATGCACTATTTTATGGTACCAAAGTTGCCAAGCATCCATTCTACTCCTTTGGACCCAAAATTATGTTTGGGAGTGTTTCAAAGCATTTCGCTAACCTTCAGCACGTAAAAAGATGCAAACTTGTGTTTCGGTCCTGAATGCACTATTTCGGGGTACCAAAGTTGTGAAGCATCCATTCTACTCCATTGGAACCAAAATGATGTTTGGGAGTGTTTCAGAGCATTTCGCTAACCTTTGGCACGTAAAAAGATGCAAACTTGTGTTTCGGTCCTGAATGCACTATTTCGGGGTACCAAACTTGCGAAGCATCCATTATACTCCATTGGAACCAAAATGATGTTTGGGAGTATTTAAGAGCATTTCTCTAACCTTCGGCACGTAAAAAGATGCAAACTTGTGTTTCGGGCCTGAATGCACTATTTCGGGGTACCAAAGTTGTGAAGCATCCATTCTAAACCATTGGAACAAAAATGATGTTTGGGTGTGTTTCAGAGCATTTCACTAACCTTCGGCACGTAAAAAGATGCAAACTTGTGTTTCGGTCCTGAATGCACTATTTTATGGTACCAAAGTTGCCAAGCATCCATTCTACTCCTTTGGACCCAAAATTATGTTTGGGAGTGTTTCAAAGCATATCGCTAACCTTCGGCACGTAAAAAGATGCAAACTTGTGTTTCGGTCCCGAATGCACTATTTCGTGGTACCAAAGTTGTGAAGCATCCATTCTAGTCCATTGGACCAAAATGATGTTTGGGAGTGATTAAGAGCATTTCGCTAACATTCGGCACGTAAAAAGATGATAAACTTGTGTTTCGGGCCCGAATGCACTATTTCGGGGTACCAAAGTTGTGAAGCATCCATTCTACTCCATTGGAACCAAAATGATGTTTCGGAGTGTTTCAGATCATTTCTCTAACCTTCGGCATGTAAAAGATTCAAACTTGTGTTTCGGTCTTGAATGCACTATTTCGGGGTACCAAAGATGCGCAACATCCATTCTACTCCGTTGGACCCAAAATGATGTTTAGGAGTGTTTCAGAGTATTTTGCTAACCTTCAGCACGTAAAAATATGAAAACTTGTGTTTCAGGCCTGAATGCACCATTTCGGGGTACCAAACTTGCCAAGCATCCATTCTACTCCATTGGAACCAAAATGATGTTTGGCAGTGTTTCAGAGCATTTCGCTAACCTTCGTCACGTAAAAAGATTCAAACTTGTGTTTCGATCCTAAATGCACTATTTCGGGGTACCAAACTTGCGAAGCATCCATTATACTCCAATAGAACCAAAATGATGTTTGGGAGTGTTTCAGAGCATTTCGCTAACCTTCGGCACGTAAAAAGATGCAAACTTGTGCTTCGGTCCTGAATGCACTATTTCAGGGTACCAAAGTTGTGAAGCATCCATTCTACTCCATTGGAACCAAAATGATGTTTGGGAGTGTTTCAGAGCATTTTTCTAACATTTGGCACGTAAAGAGATGAAAAACTTGTGTTCCGGGCCTAAGTGCACTATTTCGGGGTACCAAAGTTGCGAAGCATCCATTCTACTCCATTGGAACCAAAATGATGTTTAGGAGTGTTTCAGAGCATTTCTCTAACCTCTGGCACGTAAAAAGATGCAAACTTGTGTTTCGATCCTGAATGCAGTATTTCGGTGTACCAAAGTTGCGCAGCATCCATTCTACTCCTTTGGACCCAGAATTATGTTTGGGAGTGTTTCAAAGCATTTTGCTAACCTTCAGCACGTAAAAAGATGAATACTTGTGTTTCGGGCCTGAATGTACTATTTCGGGGTATCAAAATTGCCAAGCATCTATTCTACTCCATTGGAACCAAAATAATGTTTGGGAGTGTTTGAGAGCATTTCGCTAACCTTCGGCACGTAAAAAGATGCAAATTTGTGTTTCGGTCCTGAATGCACTATTTCGGGCTACCAAACTTGCGAAGCATCCATTATACTCCATTGGAACCAAAATGATGTTTGGGAGTATTTAAGAGCATTTCGCTAACCTTCGGCACGTAAAAAGATGCAAACTTGTGTTTCGGGCCTGAATGCACTATTTCGGGGTACCAAAGTTGTGAAGCATCCATTCTACTCCATTGGAACCAAAATGATGTTTGGGAGTGTTTCAGAGCATTTCGCTAACCTTTGGCACGTAAAAAGATGCAAACTTGTGTTTCGGTCCTGAATGCACTATTTCGGGGTACAAAACTTGCGAAGCATCCATTATACTCCATTGGAACCAAAATGATGTTTGGGAGTATTTAAGAGCATTTCGCTAACCTTCGGCACGTAAAAAGATGCAAACTCGTGTTTCGGGCCTGAATGCACTATTTCGGGGTACCAAAGTTGTGAAGCATCCATTCTACACCATTGGAACAAAAATGATTTTTGGGTGTGTTTCAGAGCATTTCACTAACCTTCGGCATGTAAAAAGATGCAAACTTGTGTTTCGGTCCCCAATGCACTATTTTATGGTACCAAAGTTGCCAAGCATCCATTCTACTCCTTTGGACCCAAAATTATGTTTGGGAGTGTTTCAAAGCATATCGCTAACCTTCGGCACGTAAAAAGATGCAAACTTGTGTTTCGGTCCCGAATGCACTATTTCGTGGTACCAAAGTTGTGAAGCATCCATTCTAGTCCATTGGACCAAAATGATGTTTGGGAGTGATTAAGAGCATTTCGCTAACATTCGGCACGTAAAAAGATGATAAACTTTTGTTTCGGGCCCGAATGCACTATTTCGGGGTACCAAAGTTGTAAAGCATCCATTCTACTCCATTGGAACCAAAATGATGTTTCGGAGTGTTTCAGATCATTTCTCTAACCTTCGGCATGTAAAAGAATCAAACTTGTGTTTCGGTCTTGAATGCACTATTTCGGGGTACCAAAGATGCGCAGCATCCATTCTACTCCGTTGGACCCAAAATGATGTTTAGGAGTGTTTCAGAGTATTTTGCTAACCTTCAGCACGTAAAAATATGAAAACTTGTGTTTCAGGCCTGAATGCACCATTTCGGGGTACCAAACTTGCCAAGCATCCATTCTACTCCATTGGAACCAAAATGATGTTTGGCAGTGTTTCAGAGCATTTCGCTAACCTTCGTCACGTAAAAAGATTCAAACTTGTGTTTCGATCCTAAATGCACTATTTCGGGGTACCAGACTTGCGAAGCATCCATTATACTCCAATAGAACCAAAATGACATTTGGGAGTGTTTCAGAGCATTTCGCTAACCTTCGGCACGTATAAAGATGCAAACTTGTGTTTCGGTCCTGAATGCACTATTTCAGGGTACCAAAGTTGTGAAGCATCCATTCTACTCCATTGGAACCAAAATGATGTTTGGGAGTGTTTCAGAGCATTTTTCTAACATTTGGCACGTAAAAAGATGAAAAACTTGTGTTCCGGGCCTAAATGCACTATTTCGGGGTACCAAAGTTGCGAAGCATTTATTCTACTCCATTGGAACCAAAATGATGTTTGGGAGTGTTTCAGAGCATTTCTCTAACCTCTGACACGTAAAAAGATGCAAACTTGTGTTTCGATCCTGAATGCAGTATTTCGGTGTACCAAAGTTGCGCAGCATCCATTCTACTCCTTTGGACCCAAAATTATGTTTGGGAGTGTTTCAAAGCATTTTGCTAACCTTCAGCACGTAAAAAGATGAATACTTGTGTTTCGGGCCTGAATGTACTATTTCGGGGTACCAAACTTGCCAAGCATCTGTTCTACTCCATTGGAACCAAAATAATGTTTGGGAGTGTTTGAGAGCATTTCGCTAACCTTCGGCACGTAAAAAGATGCAAATTTGTGTTTCGGTCCTGAATGCACTATTTCGAGCTACCAAACTTGCGAAGCATCCATTATACTCCATTGGAACCAAAATGATGTTTGGGAGTATTTAAGAGCATTTCGCTAACCTTCGGCACGTAAAAAGATGCAAACTTGTGTTTCGGGCCTGAATGCACTATTTCGGGGTACCAAAGTTGTGAAGCATCCATTTACTCCATTGGAACCAAAATGATGTTTGGGAGTGTTTCAGAGCATTTCGCTAACCTTTGGCACGTAAAAAGATGCAAACTTGTGTTTCGGTCCTGAATGCACTATTTCGGGGTACCAAACTTGTGAAGCATCCATTATACTCCATTGGAACCAAAATGATGTTTGGGAGTATTTAAGAGCATTTCGCTAACCTTCGGCACGTAAAAAGATGCAAACTTGTGTTTCGGGCCTGAATGCACTATTTCGGGGTACCAAAGTTGTGAAGCATCCATTCTACACCATTCGAACAAAAATGATGTTTGGGAGTGTTTCAGAGCATTTCACTAACCTTCGGCACGTAAAAAGATGCAAACTTGTGTTTCGGTCCCGAATGCACTATATTATGGTACCAAAGTTGCCAAGCATCCATTCTACTCCTTTGGACCCAAAATTATGTTTGGGAGTGTTTCAAAGAATTTCGCTAACCTTCGGCACGTAAAAAGATGCAAACTTGTGTTTCGGTCCCGAATGCACTATTTCGTGGTACCAAAGTTGTAAAGCATCCATTCTATTCCATTGGACCAAAATGATGTTTGGGAGTAATTAAGAGCATTTCGCTAACATTCGGCACGTAAAAATATGATAAACTAGTGTTTCGGGCCCGAATGCACTATTTCAGGGTACCAAAGTTGTGAAGCATCCATTCTACTCCATTGGAACCAAAATGATGTTTCGGAGTGTTTCAGATCATTTCTCTAACCTTCGGCATGTAAAAGACTCAAACTTATGTTTCGGTCTTGAATGCACTATTTTGGGGTACCAAAGATGCGCAGCATCCATTCTACTCCGTTGGACCCAAAATGATGTTTAGGAGTGTTTCAGAGTATTTTGCTAACCTTCAGCACGTAAAAATATGAAAACTTGTGTTTCAGGCCTGAATGCACCATTTCCGGGTACCAAACTTGCCAAGCATCCGTTCTACTCCATTGGAACCGAAATAATGTTTGGGAGTGTTTCAGAGCATTTCGCTAACCTTCGGCACGTAAAAATATTCAAACTTGTGTTTCGATCCTAAATGCACTATTTCGGGGTACCAAACTTGCGAAGCATCCATTATACTCCAATAGAACCAAAATGACGTTTGGGAGTGTCTTAGAGCATTTCGCTAACCTTCGGCACGTAAAAAGATGCAAACTTGTGTTTCGGTCCTGAATGCACTATTTCAGGGTACCAAAGTTGTGAAGCATCCATTCTACTCCATTGGAACCAAAATGACGTTTGGGAGTGTTTCAGAGCATTTCGCTAACCTTCGGCACGTAAAAAGATGCAAACTTGTGTTTCGGTCCTGAATGCACTATTTCAGGGTACCAAAGTTGTGAAGCATCCATTCTACTCCATTGGAACCAAAATGATGTTTGGGAGTGTTTCAGAGCATTTTTCTAACATTTGGCACGTAAAACGATGAAAAACTTGTGTTCCGGGACTAAATGCACTATTTCGTGGTACCAAAGTTGCGAAGCATCCATTCTACTCCCTTGGAACCAAAATGATGTTTGGGAGTGTTTCAGAGCATTTCTCTAACCTCTGGCACGTAAAAAGATGCAAACTTGTGTTTCGATCCTGAATGCAGTATTTTGGTGTACCAAAGTTGCGCAGCATCCATTCTACTCCTTTGGACCCAAAATTATGTTTGGGAGTGTTTCAAAGCATTTTGCTAACCTTCAGCACGTAAAAAGATGAATACTTGTGTTTCGGGCCTGAATGTATTATTTCGGGGTACCAAACTTGCCAAGCATCTATTCTACTCCATTGGAACCAAAATAATGTTTGGGAGTGTTTGAGAGCATTTCGCTAACCTTCGGCACGTAAAAAGATGCAAATTTGTGTTTCGGTCCTGAATGCACTATTTCGGGCTACCAAACTTGCGAAGCATCCTTTATACTCCATTGGAACCAAAATGATGTTTGGGAGTATTTAAGAGCATTTCGCTAACCTTCGGCACGTAAATAGATGCAAACTTGTGTTTCGGGCCAGAATGCACTATTTTGGGGTACCAAAGTTGTGAAGCATCCATTCTACTCCATTGGAAGAAAAATGATGTTTGGGAGTGTTTCACAACATTTCACTAACCTTCGGCACGTAAAAAGATGCAAACTTGTGTTTCGGTCCTGAATGCACTATTTTATGGTACCAAAGTTGCCAAGCATCCATTCTACTCCTTTGGACCCAAAATTATGTTTGGGAGTGCTTCAAAGCATTTCGCTAACCTTCGGCACGTAAAAAGATGCAAACTTGTGTTTCGGTCCTGAATGCACTATTTCGGGGTACCAAAGTTGTGAAGCATCCATTCTACTCCATTGGAACCAAAATGAAGTTTGGGAGTGTTTCAGAGCATTTCGCTAACCTTTGGCACGTAAAAAGATGCAAACTTGTGTTTCGGTCCTGAATGCACTATTTCGGGGTACCAAACTTGCGAAGCATCCATTATACTCCATTGGAACCAAAATGATGTTTGGGAGTATTTAAGAGCATTTCGCTAACCTTCGGCACGTAAAAAGATGCAAACTTGTGTTTCGGGCCTGAATGCACTATTTCGGGGTACCAAAGTTGTGAAGCATCCATTCTACACCATTGGAACAAAAATGATGTTTGGGAGTGTTTCAGAGCATTTCACTAACCTTCGGCACGTAAAAAGATGCAAACTTGTGTTTCGGTCCCGAATGCACTATTTTATGGTACCAAAGTTGCCAAGCATCCATTCTACTCCTTTGGGCCCAAAATTATGTTTGGGAGTGTTTCAAAGCATTTCGCTAACCTTCAGCACGTAAAAAGATGAATACTTGTGTTTCGGGCCTGAATGTACTATTTCGGGGTACCAAACTTGCCAAGCATCTATTCTACTCCATTGGAACCAAAATAATGTTTGGGAGTGTTTGAGAGCATTTCTCTAACCTTAGGCACGTAAAAAGATGCAAATTTGTGTTTCGGTCCTGAATGCACTATTTCGGGCTACCAAACTTGCGAAGCATCCATTATACTCCATTGGAACCAAAATGATGTTTGGGAGTATTTAAGAGCCTTTCGCTAACCTTCGGCACGTAAAAAGATGCAAACTTGTGTTTCGGGCCTGAATGCACTATTTCGGGGTACCAAAGTTGTGAAGCATCCATTCTACACCATTGGAACAAAAATGATGTTTGGGAGTGTTTCAGAGCATTTCACTAACCTTCGGCACGTAAAAAGATGCAAACTTGTGTTTCGGTCCCGAATGCACTATTTTATGGTACCAAAGTTGCCAAGCATCCATTCTACTCCTTTGGGCCCAAAATTATGTTTGGGAGTGTTTCAAAGCATTTCGCTAACCTTCAGCACGTAAAAAGATGAATACTTGGGTTTCGGGCCTGAATGTACTATTTCGGGGTACCAAACTTGCCAAGCATCTATTCTACTCCATTGGAACCAAAATAATGTTTGGGAGTGTTTGAGAGCATTTCTCTAACCTTAGGCACGTAAAAAGATGCAAATTTGTGTTTCGGTCCTGAATGCACTATTTCGGGCTACCAAACTTGCGAAGCATCCATTATACTCCATTGGAACCAAAATGATGTTTGGGAGTATTTAAGAGCCTTTCGCTAACCTTCGGCACGTAAAAAGATGCAAACTTGTGTTTCGGGCCTGAATGCACTATTTCGGGGTACCAAAGTTGTGAAGCATCCATTCTACACCATTGGAACAAAAATGATGTTTGGGAGTGTTTCAGAGCATTTCACTAACCTTCGGCACGTAAAAAGATGCAAACTTGTGTTTCGGTCCCGAATGCACTATTTTTTGGTACCAAAGTTGCCAAGCATCCATTCTACTCCTTTGGACCCAAAATTATGTTTGGGAGTGTTTCAAAGCATTTCGCTAACCTTCAGCACGTAAAAAGATGAATACTTGTGTTTCGGGACTGAATGTACTATTTCGGGGTACCAAACTTGCCAAGCATCTATTCTACTCCATTGGAACCAAAATAATGTTTGGGAGTGTTTGAGAGCATTTTGCTAACCTTCGGCACGTAAAAAGATGCAAATTTGTGTTTCGGTCCTGAATGCACTATTTCGGGGTACCAAACTTGCGAAGCATCCATTATACTCCATTGGAACCAAAATGATGTTTGGGAGTATTTAAGAGCATTTCGCTAACCTTCGGCACGTAAAAAGATGCAAACTTGTGTTTCGGGCCTGAATGCACTATTTCGGGGTACCAAAGTTGTGAAGCATCCATTCTACTCCATTGGAACAAAAAGGATGTTTGGGAGAGTTTGACAACATTTCACTAACCTTCGGCACGTAAAAAGATGCAAACTTGTGTTTCGGTCCCGAATGCACTATTTTATGGTACCAAAGTTGCCAAGCATCCATTCTACTCCTTTGGACCCAAAATTATGTTTGGGAGTGTTTCAAAGCATTTCGCTAACCTTCGGCACGTAAAAAGATGGAAACTTGTGTTTCGGTCCTGAATGCACTATTTCGGGGTACCAAAGTTGTGAAGCATCCATTCTACTCCATTGGAACCAAAATGATGTTTGGGAGTGTTTCAGAGCATTTCGCTAACCTTTGGCACGTAAAAAGATGCAAACTTGTGTTTCGGTCCTGAATGCTCTATTTCGGGGTACCAAACTTGCGAAGCATCCATTATACTCCATTGTGACCAAAATGATGTTTGGGAGTATTTAAGAGCATTTCGCTAACCTTCGGCACGTAAAAAGATGCAAACTTGTGTTTCGGGCCTGAATGCACTATTTCGGGGTACCAAACTTGTGAAGCATCCATTCTACACCATTGGAACAAAAATGATGTTTGGGAGTGTTTCAGAGCATTTCACTAACCTTCGGCACGTAAAAAGATGCAAACTTGTGTTTCGGTCCCGAATGCACTATTTTTTGGTACCAAAGTTGCCAAGCATCCATTCTACTCCTTTGGACCCAAAATTATGTTTGGGAGTGTTTCAAAGCATTTCGCTAACCTTCAGCACGTAAAAAGATGAATACTTGTGTTTCGGGACTGAATGTACTATTTCGGGGTACCAAACTTGCCAAGCATCTATTCTACTCCATTGGAACCAAAATAATGTTTGGGAGTGTTTGAGAGCATTTCGCTAACCTTCGGCATGTAAAAAGATGCAAATTTGTGTTTCGGTCCTGAATGCACTATTTCGGGCTACCAAACTTGCGAAGCATCCATTATACTCCATTGGAACCAAAATGATGTTTGGGAGTATTTAAGAGCATTTCGCTAACCTTCGGCACGTAAAAAGATGCAAACTTGTGTTTCGAGCCTGAATGCACTATTTCGGGGTACCAAAGTTGTGAAGCATCCATTCTACTCCATTGGAACAAAAGTGATGTTTGGGAGAGTTTCACAACATTTCACTAACCTTCGGCACGTAAAAAGATGCAAACTTGTATTTCGGTCCCGAATGCACTATTTTATGGTACCAAAGTTGCCAAGCATCCATTCTACTCCTTTGGACCCAAAATTATGTTTGGGAGTGTTTCAAAGCATTTCGCTAACCTTCGGCACGTAAAAAGATGCAAACTTGTGTTTCGGTCCTGAATGCACTATTTCGGGGTACCAAAGTTGTGAAGCATCCATTCTACTCCATTGGAACCAAAATGATGTTTGGGAGTGTTTCAGAGCATTTCGCTAACCTTTGGCACGTAAAAAGATGCAAACTTGTGTTTCGGTCCTGAATGCACTATTTCGGGGTACCAAACTTGCGAAGCATCCATTATACTCCATTGGAACCAAAATGATGTTTGGGAGTATTTAAGAGCATTTCGCTAACCTTCGGCACGTAAAAAGATGCAAACTTGTGTTTCGGGCCTGAATGCACTATTTCGGGGTACCAAAGTTGTGAAGCATCCATTCTACACCATTGGAACAAAAATGATGTTTGGGAGTGTTTTTCAGAGCATTTCACTAACCTTCGGCACGTAAAAAGATGCAAACTTGTGTTTCGGTCCCGAATGCACTATTTTATGGTACCAAAGTTGCCAAGCATCCATTCTACTCCTTTGGACCCAAAATTATGTTTGGGAGTGTTTCAAAACATTTCGCTAACCTTCAGCACGTAAAAAGATGAATACTTGTGTTTCGGGCCTGAATGTACTATTTCGGGGTACCAAACTTGCCAAGCATCTATTATACTCCATTGGAACCAAAATAATGTTTGGGAGTGTTTGAGAGCATTTCGCTAACCTTCGGCACGTAAAAAGATGCAAATTTGTGTTTCGGTCCTGAATGCACTATTTCGGGCTACCAAACTTGCGAAGCATCCATTATACTCCATTGGAACCAAAATGATGTTTGGGAGTATTTAAGAGCATTTCGCTAACCTTTGGCACGTAAAAAGATGCAAACTTGTGTTTCGGGCCTAAATGCACTATTTCGGGGTACCAAAGTTGTGAAGCATCCATTCTACTCCATTGGAACAAAAATGATGTTTGGGAGTGTTTCAGAGCATTTCACTAACCTTCGGCACATAAAAAGATGCAAACTTGTGTTTCGGTCCCCAATGCACTATTTTATGGTACCAAAGTTGCCAAGCATTCATTCTACTCCATTGGAACCAAAATGATGTTTGGGAGTGTTTCAGAGCATTTCGCTAACCTTCGGTACGTAAAAAGATGCAACCTTGTGTTTCGGGCCTGAATGCACTATTTCGGGGTACCAAAGTTCCGAAGCATCCATTCTACTCCATTGGAACCAAAACGATGTTTGGGAGTGTTTCAGAGCATTTCATTAACCTTCGGCGCGTAAAAAGATGCTAACTTGTGTTTCGGTCCCGAATGCACTATTTCGAGGTACGAAAGTTGCGAAGCATCCATTCTACTCCGTTGGACCCAAAATGATGTTTGGGAGTGTTTCTGAGCATCTTGCTAACCTTCAGCACGTAAAAATATGAAAACTTGTGTTTCAGGCCTAAATGCACTATTTCGGGGTACCAAACTTGCCAAGCATCCATTCTACTCCATTGGAACGAAAATGATGTTTGGGAGTGCTTCAGAGCATTTCGCTAACCTTCGGCATGTAAAAAGTTTCAAACTTGTGTTTCGATCCTAAATGCACTATTTCGGGGTACCAAACTTGCGAAACATCCATTATACTCCAATGGAACCAAAATGATGTTTGGGAGTATTTCAGAGCATTTCGCTAACCTTCGGGTCGTAAAAAGATGCAAACTTGTGTTTCCGTCCTGAATGCACTATTTCGGGGTACCAACGTTGTGAAGCATCCATTCTACTCCATTCGAACCAAAATGATGTTTCGGAGTGTTTCAGAGCATTTCGCTAACCTTCGGCACGTAAAAATATGCAAACTTGTGTTTCGGTCCTGAATGCACTATTTCGGGGTACCAAAGTTGCGCAACATCCATTCTACTCCGTTGGACCCAAAATGATGTTTGGGAGTGTTTCAGAGCATTTCGCTAACCTTCGGCACGTAAAAAGATGCAAACTTGTGTTTCGGTCCCGAATGCACTATTTCGGGGTAACAAACTTGCGAAGCATCCATTATACTACAATGGAACCAAAATAATGTTTGGGAGTATTTCAGAGCATTTCACTAACCTTCGGCACATAAAAAGATGCAAACTTGTGTTTCGTGCCTGAATGCACTATTTCGGGGTACCAAAGTTCCAAAGCATCCATTCTACTCCATTGGAACCAAAATGATGTTTGGGAGTGTTTCAGAGCATTTCGCTAACCTTCGGCACGTAAAAAGATGCAAACTTGTGTTTCGGTCCCGAATGCACTATTTCGAGGTACCAAAGTTGTGAAGCATCCATTCTACTCCGTTGGACCCAAAATTATGTTTGGGAGGGTTTCAGAGCATTTTGCTAACATTCAGCACGTAAAAATATGAAAACTTGTGTTTCAGGCCTGAATGCACTATTTCGGGGTACCAAACTTGCCAAGCATCCATTCTACTCCATTGGAACCAAAATAATGTTTGGGAGTGTTTCAGAGTATTTCGTTAACCTTCGGCACGTAAAAAGATGCAAACTTGTGTTTCGGTCCTGAATGTACTATTTCGGGGTACCAAACTTGCGAAGCATCCATTATACTGCATTGGAACCAAAATGATGTTTGGGGGTATTTAAGAGCATTTCGCTAACCTTCGGCACGTAAAAAGATGCAAACTTGTGTTTCGGGCCTGAATGCACTATTTCGAGGTACCAAAGTTGCGAAGCATCCATTCTACTCCATTGGAACAAAAATGATGCTTGGCAGTGTTTCAGAGCATTTCACTAACCTTCGGCACGTAAAAAGATGCAAACTTGTGTTTCGGTCCCGAATGCACTATTTTATGGTACCAAAGTCGCCAAGAATTCATTCTACTCCATTGGAACCAAAATGATGTTTGGGAGTGTTTCAGAGCATTTCGCTAACCTTCGGTACGTAAAAAGATGCAACCTTGTGTTTCGGGCCTGAATGCACTATTTCGGGGTACCAAAGTTCCGAAGCATCCATTCTACTCCATTGGAACCAAAATGATGTTTGGGAGTGTTTCAGAGCATTTCATTAACCTTCGGCGCGTAAGAAGATGCAAACTTGTGATTCGGTCCCGAATGCACTATTTCCAGGTACCAAAGTTGCGAAGCATCCATTCTACTCCGTCGGACCCAAAATGATGTTTGGGAGTGTTTCTGAGCATTTTGCTAACCATCAGCACGTAAAAATATGAAAACTTGTGTTTCAGGCATAAATGCACTATTTCGGGGTACCAAACTTGCCAAGCATCCATTCTACTCCATTGGAACCAAAATGATGTTTGGGAGTGCTTCAGAGCATTTCGCTAACCTTCGGCATGTAAAAAGTTTCAAACTTGTGTTTCGATCCTAAATGCACTATTTCGGGGTACCAAACTTGCGAAACATCCATTATACTCCAATGGAACCAAAATGATGTTTGGGAGTATTTCAGAGCATTTCGCTAACCTTCGGCTCGTAAAAAGATGCAAACTTGTGTTTCTGTCCTGAATGCACTATTTCGGGGTACCAAAGTTGTGAAGCATCCATTCTACTCCATTCGAACCAAAATGAAGTTTCGGAGTGTTTCAGAGCATTTCGCTAACCTTCGGCACGTAAAAATATGCAAACTTGTGTTTCGGTCCTGAATGCACTATTTCGGGGTACCAAAGTTGCGCAGCATCCATTCTACTCTGTTGGACCCAAAATGATGTTTGGGAGTGTTTCAGAGCATTTCGCTAACCTTCGGCACATAAAAAGATGCAAACTTGTGTTTCGGTCCCGAATGCACTATTTCGGGGTACCAAACTTGCGAAGCATCCATTATACTACAATGGAACCAAAATGATGTTTGGGAGTGTTTCAGAGCACTTCGCTAACCTTCGGCACGTAAAAAGATGCAAACTTGTGTTTCGGTCCCGAATGCACTATTTCGAGGTACCAAAGTTGCGAAGCATCCATTCTACTCCGTTGGACCCAAAATGATGTTTGGGAGTGTTTCAGAGCATTTTGCCAACATTCAGCACGTAAAAATATGAAAACTTGTGTTTCAGGCCTGAATGCACTATTTCGGGGTACCAAACTTGCCAAGCATCCATTCTACTCCATTGGAACCAAAATGATGTTTGGAGTGTTTCAGAGCATTTCGTTAACCTTCGGCACGTAAAAAGATGCAAATTTGTGATTCGGTCCTGAATGCACTATTTCGGGGTACCAAACTTGCGAAGCATCCATTATACTGCATTGGAACCAAAATGATGTTTGGGGGTATTTAAGAGCATTTCGCTAACCTTCGGCACGTAAAAAGATGCAAACTTGTGTTTCGGGCCTGAATGCACTATTTCGGGGTACCAAAGTTGCGAAGCATCCATTCTACTCCATTGGAACAAAAATGATGCTTGGGAGTGTTTCAGAGCATTTCACTAACCTTCGGCACGTAAAAAGATGCAAACTTGTGTTTCGGTCCCGAATGCACTATTTTATGGTACCAAAGTCGCCAAGAATTCATTCTACTCCATTGGAACCAAAATGATGTTTGGGAGTGTTTCAGAGCATTTCGCTAACCTTCGGTACGTAAAAAGATGCAACCTTGTGTTTCGGGCCTGAATGCACTATTTCGGGGTACCAAAGTTCCGAAGCATCCATTCTACTCCATTGGAACCAAAATGATGTTTGGGAGTGTTTCAGAGCATTTCATTAACCTTCGGCGCGTAAGAAGATGCAAACTTGTGATTCGGTCCCGAATGCACTATTTCCAGGTACCAAAGTTGCGAAGCATCCATTCTACTCCGTCGGACCCAAAATGATGTTTGGGAGTGTTTCTGAGCATTTTGCTAACCATCAGCACGTAAAAATATGAAAACTTGTGTTTCAGGCATAAATGCACTATTTCGGGGTACCAAACTTGCCAAGCATCCATTCTACTCCATTGGAACCAAAATGATGTTTGGGAGTGCTTCAGAGCATTTCGCTAACCTTCGGCATGTAAAAAGTTTCAAACTTGTGTTTCGATCCTAAATGCACTATTTCGGGGTACCAAACTTGCGAAACATCCATTATACTCCAATGGAACCAAAATGATGTTTGGGAGTATTTCAGAGCATTTCGCTAACCTTCGGCTCGTAAAAAGATGCAAACTTGTGTTTCTGTCCTGAATGCACTATTTCGGGGTACCAAAGTTGTGAAGCATCCATTCTACTCCATTCGAACCAAAATGAAGTTTCGGAGTGTTTCAGAGCATTTCGCTAACCTTCGGCACGTAAAAATATGCAAACTTGTGTTTCGGTCCTGAATGCACTATTTCGGGGTACCAAAGTTGCGCAGCATCCATTCTACTCTGTTGGACCCAAAATGATGTTTGGGAGTGTTTCAGAGCATTTCGCTAACCTTCGGCACATAAAAAGATGCAAACTTGTGTTTCGGTCCCGAATGCACTATTTCGGGGTACCAAACTTGCGAAGCATCCATTATACTACAATGGAACCAAAATGATGTTTGGGAGTGTTTCAGAGCACTTCGCTAACCTTCGGCACGTAAAAAGATGCAAACTTGTGTTTCGGTCCCGAATGCACTATTTCGAGGTACCAAAGTTGCGAAGCATCCATTCTACTCCGTTGGACCCAAAATGATGTTTGGGAGTGTTTCAGAGCATTTTGCCAACATTCAGCACGTAAAAATATGAAAACTTGTGTTTCAGGCCTGAATGCACTATTTCGGGGTACCAAACTTGCCAAGCATCCATTCTACTCCATTGGAACCAAAATGATGTTTGGAGTGTTTCAGAGCATTTCGTTAACCTTCGGCACGTAAAAAGATGCAAATTTGTGATTCGGTCCTGAATGCACTATTTCGGGGTACCAAACTTGCGAAGCATCCATTATACTGCATTGGAACCAAAATGATGTTTGGGGGTATTTAAGAGCATTTCGCTAACCTTCGGCACGTAAAAAGATGCAAACTTGTGTTTCGGGCCTGAATGCACTATTTCGGGGTACCAAAGTTGCGAAGCATCCATTCTACTCCATTGGAACAAAAATGATGCTTGGGAGTGTTTCAGAGCATTTCACTAACCTTCGGCACGTAAAAAGATGCAAACTTGTGTTTCGGTCCCGAATGCACTATTTTATGGTACCAAAGTCGCCAAGAATTCATTCTACTCCATTGCAACCAAAATTATGTTTGGGAGTGTTTCAGAGCATTTCGCTAACCTTCGGTACGTAAAAAGATGCAACCTTGTGTTTCGGGCCTGAATGCACTATTTCGGGGTACCAAAGTTCCGAAGCATCCATTCTACTCCATTGGAACCAAAATGATGTTTGGGAGTGTTTCAGAGCATTTCATTAACCTTCGGCGCGTAAGAAGATGCAAACTTGTGTTTCGGTCCCGAATGCACTATTTCCAGGTACCAAAGTTGCGAAGCATCCATTCTACTCCGTCAGACCCAAAATGATGTTTGGGAGTGTTTCTGAGCATTTTGCTAACCATCAGCACGTAAAAATATGAAAACTTGTGTTTCAGGCCTAAATGCACTATTTCGGGGTACCAAACTTGCCAAGCATCCATTCTACTCCATTGGAACCAAATTGATGTTTGGGAGTGCTTCAGAGCATTTCGCTAACCTTCGGCATGTAAAAAGTTTCAAACTTGTGTTTCGATCCTAAATGCACTATTTCGGGGTACCAAACTTGCGAAACATCCATTATACTCCAATGGAACCAAAATGATGTTTGGGAGTATTTCAGAGCATTTCGCTAACCTTCGGCTCGTAAAAAGATGCAAACTTGTGTTTCTGTCCTGAATGCACTATTTCGGGGTACCAAAGTTGTGAAGCATCCATTCTACTCCATTCGAACCAAAATGATGTTTCGGAGTGTTTCAGAGCATTTCGCTAACCTTCGGCACGTAAAAATATGCAAACTTGTGTTTCGGTCCTGAATGCACTATTTCGGGGTACCAAAGTTGCGCAGCATCCATTCTACTCTGTTGGACCCAAAATGATGTTTGGGAGTGTTTCAGAGCATTTCGCTAACCTTCGGCACATAAAAAGATGCAAACTTGTGTTTCGGTCCCGAATGCACTATTTCGGGGTACCAAACTTGCGAAGCATCCATTATACTACAATGGAACCAAAATGATGTTTGGGAGTGTTTCAGAGCATTTCGCTAACCTTCGGCACGTAAAAAGATGCAAACTTGTGTTTCGGTCCCGAATGCACTATTTCGAGGTACCAAAGTTGCGAAGCATCCATTCTACTCCGTTGGACCCAAAATGATGTTTGGGAGTGTTTCAGAGCATTTTGCTAACATTCAGCACGTAAAAATATGAAAACTTGTGTTTCAGGCCTGAATGCACTATTTCGGGGTACCAAACTTGCCAAGCATCCATTCTACTCCATTGGAACCAAAATGATGTTTGGGAGTGTTTCAGAGCATTTCGTTAACCTTCGGCACGTAAAAAGATGCAAACTTGTGTTTCGGTCCTGAATGCACTATTTCGGGGTACCAAACTTGCGAAGCATCGAATATACTGCATTGGAACCAAAATGATGTTTGGGGGTATTTAAGAGCATTTCGCTAACCTTCGGCACGTAAAAAGATGCAAACTTGTGTTTCGGGCCTGAATGCACTATTTCGGGGTACCAAAGTTGCGAAGCATCCATTCTACTCCATTGGAACAAAAATGATGCTTGGGAGTGTTTCAGAGCATTTCACTAACCTTCAGCACGTAAAAAGATGCAAACTTGTGTTTCGGTCCTGAATGCACTATTTTATGGTACCAAAGTCGCCAAGAATTCATTCTACTCCATTGGAACCAAAATGGTGTTTGGGAGTGTTTCAGAGCATTTCGCTAACCTTCGGTACGTAAAAAGATGCAACCTTGTGTTTCGGGCCTGAATGCACTATTTCGGGGTACCAAAGTTCCGAAGCATCCATTCTACTCCATTGGAACCAAAATGATGTTTGGGAGTGTTTCAGAGCATTTCATTAACCTTCGGCGCGTAAGAAGATGCAAACTTTTGTTTCGGTCCCGAATGCACTATTTCCAGGTACCAAAGTTGCGAAGCATCCATTCTACTCCGTCAAACCCAAAATGATGTTTGGGAGTGTATCTGAGCATTTTGCTAACCATCAGCACGTAAAAATATGAAAACTTGTGTTTGAGGCCTAAATGCACTATTTCGGGGTACCAAACTTGCAAAGCATCCATTCTACGCCTTTGGAACCAAAATGATGTTTGGGAGTGCTTCAGAGCATTTCGCTAACCTTCGGCATGTAAAAAGTTTCAAACTTGTGTTTCGATCCTAAATGCACTATTTCGGGGTACCAAACTTGCGAAACATCCATTATACTCCAATGGAACCAAAATGATGTTTGGGAGTATTTCAGAGCATTTCGCTAACCTTCGGCTCGTAAAAAGATGCAAACTTGTGTTTCTATCCTGAATGCACTATTTCGGGGTACCAAAGTTGTGAAGCATCCATTCTACTCCATTCGAACCAAAATGATGTTTCGGAGTGTTTCAGAGCATTTCGCTAACCTTCGGCACGTAAAAATATTCAAACTTGTGTTTCGGTCCTGAATGCACTATTTCGGGGTACCAAAGTTGCGCAGCATCCATTCTACTCTGTTGGACCCAAAATGATGTTTGGGAGTGTTTCAGAGCATTTCGCTAACCTTCGGCACATAAAAAGATGCAAACTTGTGTTTCGGTCCCGAATGCACTATTTCGGGGTACCAAACTTGCGAAGCATCCATTATACTACAATGGAACCAAAATGATGTTTGGGAGTGTTTCAGAGCATTTCGCTAACCTTCGGCACGTAAAAAGATGCAAACTTGTGTTTCGGTCCCGAATGCACTATTTCGAGGTACCAAAGTTGCGAAGCATCCATTCTACTCCGTTGGACCCAAAATGATGTTTGGGAGTGTTTCAGAGCATTTTGCTAACATTCAGCACGTAAAAATATGAAAACTTGTGTTTCAGGCCTGAATGCACTATTTCGGGGTACCAAACTTGCCAAGCATCCATTCTACTCCATTGGAACCAAAATGATGTTTGGGAGTGTTTCAGAGCATTTCGTTAACCTTCGGCACGTAAAAAGATGCAAACTTGTGTTTCGGTCCTGAATGCACTATTTCGGGGTACCAAACTTGCGAAGCATCCATTATACTGCATTGGAACCAAAATGATGTTTGGGGGTATTTAAGAGCATTTCGCTAACCTTCGGCACGTAAAAAGATGCAAACTTGTGTTTCGGGCCTGAATGCACTATTTCGGGGTACCAAAGTTGCGAAGCATCCATTCTACTCCATTGGAACAAAAATGATGCTTGGGAGTGTTTCAGAGCATTTCACTAACCTTCGGCACGTAAAAAGATGCAAACTTGTGTTTCGGGCCTGAATGCACTATTTCGGGGTACCAAAGTTGCGAAGCATCCATTCTACTCCATTGGAACAAAAATGATGCTTGGGAGTGTTTCAGAGCATTTCGCTAACCTTCGGCACGAAAAAATATGCAAACTTGTGTTTCGGTCCTGAATGCACTATTTCGGGGTACCAAAGTTGCGCAGCATCCATTCTACTCTGTTGGACCCAAAATGATGTTTGGGAGTGTTTCAGAGCATTTCGCTAACCTTCGGCACATAAAAAGATGCAAACTTGTGTTTCGGTCCCGAATGCACTATTTCGGGGTACCAAACTTGCGAAGCAACCATTATACTACAATGGAACCAAAATGATGTTTGGGAGTGTTTCAGAGCATTTCACTAACCTTCGGCACGTAAAAAGATGCAAACTTGTGTTTCGTGCCTGAATGCACTATTTCGGGTTACCAAAGTTCCAAAGCATCCATTCTACTCCATTGGAACCAAAATGATGTTTGGGAGTGTTTCAGAGAATTTCGCTAACCTTCGGCACGTAAAAAGATGCAAACTTGTGTTTCGGTCCCGAATGCACTATTTCGAGGTACCAAAGTTGCGAAGCATCCATTCTACTTCGTTGGACCCAAAATGATGTTTGGGAGTGTTTCAGAGCATTTTGCTAACATTCAGCACGTAAAAATATGAAAACTTGTATTTCAGGCCTGAATGCACTATTTCGGGGTACCAAACTTGCCAAGCATCCATTCTACTCCATTGGAACCAAAATGATGTTTGGGAGTGTTTCAGAGCATTTCGTTAACCTTCGGCACGTAAAAAGATGCAAACTTGTGTTTCGGTCCTGAATGCACTATTTCGGGGTACCAAACTTGCGAAGCATCCATTCTACTCTATTGGAACCAAAATGATGTTTGGGGGTGTTTCAGAGCATTTCGCTAACCTTCGGCACGTAAAAAGATGCAAACTTTTGTTTCGGGCCTCAATGCACTATTTCGGGGTACCAAAGTTGTGAAGCATCCATAATACTCCATTGGAACAAAAATGATGTTTGGGAGTGTTTCAGAGCATTTCACTAACCTTCGGCACGTAAAAAGATGCAAACTTGTGTTTCGGTCCCGAATGCACTATTTTATGGTACCAAAGTTGCCAAGCATTCATTCTACTCCATTGGAACCAAAATGATGTTTGGGAGTGTTTCAGAGCATTTCGCTAACCTTCGGTACGTAAAAAGATGCAACCTTGTGTTTCGGGCCTGAATGCACTATTTCGGGGTACCAAAGTTCCGAAGCATCCATTCTACTCCATTGGAACCAAAATGATGTTTGGGAGTGTTTCAGAGCATTTCATTAAGCTTCGGCGCGTAAAAAGATGCAAACTTGTGTTTCGGTCCCGAATGCACTATTTGGAACCAAAATGATGTTTGGGAGTGCTTCAGAGCATTTCGCTAACCTTCGGCGTGTAAAAAGTTTCAAACTTGTGTTTCGATCCTAAATGCACCATTTCGGGGTACCAAACTTGCGAAACATCCATTATACTCCAATGGAACCAAAATGATGTTTGGGAGTATTTCAGAGCATTTCGCTAACCTTCGGCTTGTAAAAAGATGCAAACTTGTGTTTCCGTCTTGAATGCACTGTTTCGGGGTACCAAAGTTGTGAAGCATCCATTCTACTCCATTCGAACCAAAATGATGTTTCGGAGTGTTTCAGAGCATTTCGCTAACCTTCGGCACGTAAAAATATGCAAACTTGTGTTTCGGTCCTGAATGCACTATTTCGGGGTACCAAAGTTGCGCAGCATCCATTCTACTCCGTTGGACCCAAAATGATGTTTGGGAGTTTTTCAGAGCATTTCGCTAACCTTCGGCACGTAAAAAGATGCAAACTTGTGTTTCGGTCCCGAATGCACTATTTCGGGGTACCAAACTTGCGAAGCATCCATTATACTACAGTGGAACCAAAATGATGTTTGGGAGTATTTCAGAGCATTTCGCTAACCTTCGGCACATAAAAAGATGCAAACTTGTGTTTCGTGCCTGAATGCACTATTTCGGGGTACCAAGGTTCCAAAGCATCCATTCTACTCTATTGGAACCAAAATGATGTTTGGGAGTGTTTCAGAGCATTTCGCTAACCTTCGGCACGTAAAAAGATGCAAACTTGTGTTTCGGGCCTGAATGCACTATTTCGGGGTACCAAAGTTGTGAAGCATCCATTCTACTCCATTCGAACCAAAATGATGTTTCGGAGTGTTTCAGAGCATTTCGCTAACCTTCGACACGTAAAAATATGCAAACTTGTGTTTCGGTCCTGAATGCACTATTTCGGGGTACCAAAGTTGCGCAGCATCCATTCTACTCCGTTGGACCCAAAATGATGTTTGGGAGTTTTTCAGAGCATTTCGCTAACCTTCGGCACGTAAAAAGATGCAAACTTGTGTTTCGGTCCCGAATGCACTATTTCGGGGTACCAAACTTGCGAAGCATCCATTATACTACAGTGGAACCAAAATGATGTTTGGGAGTATTTCAGAGCATTTCGCTAACCTTCGGCACATAAAAAGATGCAAACTTGTGTTTCGTGCCTGAATGCACTATTTCGGGGTACCAGAGTTCCAAAGCATCCATTCTACTCTATTGGAACCAAAATGATGTTTGGGAGTGTTTCAGAGCATTTCGCTAACCTTCGGCACGTAAAAAGATGCAAACTTTTGTTTCGGGCCTGAATGCACTATTTCGGGGTACCAAAGTTGTGAAGCATCCATAATACTCCATTGGAGCAAAAATGATGTTTGGGAGTGTTTCAGAGCATTTCACTAACCTTCGGCACGTAAAAAAATGCAAACTTGTGTTTCGGTCCCGAATGCACTATTTTATGGTACCAAAGTTGCCAAGCATTCATTCTACTCCATTGGAACCAAAATGATGTTTGGGAGTGTTTCAGAGCATTTCGCTAACCTTCGGTACGTAAAAAGATGCAACCTTGTGTTTCGGGCCTGAATGCACTATTTCGGGGTACCAAAGTTCCGAAGCATCCATTCTACTCCATTGGAACCAAAATGATGTTTGGGAATGTTTCAGAGCATTTCATTAACCTTCGGCGCGTAAAAAGATGCAAACTTGTGTTTCGGTCCCGAATGCACTATTTCGAGGTACCAAAGTTGCAAAGCATCCATTCTACTCCGTTGGACCAAAAATGATGTTTGGGAGTGTTTCTGAGCATTTTGCTAACCTTCAGCACGTAAAAATATGAAAACTTGTGTTTCAGGCCTAAATGCACTATTTCGGGGTACCAAACTTGCCAAGCATCCATTCTACTCCATTGGAACCAAAATGATGTTTGGGAGTGCTTCAGAGCATGTCGCTAACCTTCGGCATCTAAAAAGTTTCAAACTTGTGTTTCGATCCTAAATGCACTATTTCGGGGTACCAAACTTGCGAAACATCCATTATACTCCAATGGAACCAAAATGATGTTTGGGAGTATTTCAGAGCATTTCGCTAACCTTCGACTTGTAAAAAGATGCAAACTTGTGTTTCCGTCTTGAATGCACTGTTTCGGGGTACCAAATTTGTGAAGCATCCATTCTACTCCATTCGAACCAAAATGATGTTTCGGAGTGTTTCAGAGCATTTCGCTAACCTTCGACACGTAAAAATATGCAAACTTGTGTTTCGGTCCTGAATGCACTATTTCGGGGTATCAAAGTTGCGCAGCATCCATTCTACTCCGTTGGACCCAAAATGATGTTTGGGAGTTTTTCAGAGCATTTCGCTAACCTTCGGCACGTAAAAAGATGCAAACTTGTGTTTCGGTCCCGAATGCACTATTTCGGGGTACCAAACTTGCGAAGCATCCATTATACTACAGTGGAACCAAAATGATGTTTGGGAGTATTTCAGAGCATTTCGCTAACCTTCGGCACATAAAAAGATGCAAACTTGTGTTTCGTGCCTGAATGCACTATTTCGGGGTACCAGAGTTCCAAAGCATCCATTCTACTCTATTGGAACCAAAATGATGTTTGGGAGTGTTTCAGAGCATTTCGCTAACCTTCGGCACGTAAAAAGATGCAAACTTTTGTTTCGGGCCTGAATGCACTATTTCGGGGTACCAAAGTTGTGAAGCATCCATAATACTCCATTGGAACAAAAATGATGTTTGGGAGTGTTTCAGAGCATTTCACTAACCTTCGGCACGTAAAAAGATGCAAACTTGTGTTTCGGTCCCGAATGCACTATTTTATGGTACCAAAGTTGCCAAGCATTCATTCTACTCCATTGGAACCAAAATGATGTTTGGGAGTGTTTCAGAGCATTTCGCTAACCTTCGGTACGTAAAAAGATGCAACCTTGTGTTTCGGGCCTGAATGCACTATTTCGGGGTACCAAAGTTCCGAAGCATCCATTCTACTCCATTGGAACCAAAATGATGTTTGGGAGTGTTTCAGAGCATTTCATTAACCTTCGGCGCGTAAAAAGATGCAAACTTGTGTTTCGGTCCCGAATGCACTATTTCGACGTTCCAAAGTTGCAAAGCATCCATTCTACTCCGTTGGACCAAAAATGATGTTTGGAAGTGTTTCTGAGCATTTTGCTAACCTTCAGCACGTAAAAATATGAAAACTTGTGTTTCAGGCCTAAATGCACTATTTCGGGGTACCAAACTTGCCAAGCATCCATTCTACTCCATTGGAACCAAAATGATGTTTGGGAGTGCTTCAGAGCATGTCGCTAACCTTCGGCGTGTAAAAAGTTTCAAACTTGTGTTTCGATCCTAAATGCACTATTTCGGGGTACCAAACTTGCGAAACATCCATTATACTCCAATGGAACCAAAATGATGTTTGGGAGTATTTCAGAGCATTTCGCTAACCTTCGGCTTGTAAAAAGATGCAAACTTGTGTTTCCGTCTTGAATGCACTGTTTCGGGGTACCAAAGTTGTGAAGCATCCATTCTACTCCATTCGAACCAAAATGATGTTTCGGAGTGTTTCAGAGCATTTCGCTAACCTTCGGCACGTAAAAATATGCAAACTTGTGTTTCGGTCCTGAATGCACTATTTCGGGGTACCAAAGTTGCGTAGCATCCATTCTACTCCGTTGGACCCAAAATGATGTTTGGGAGTTTTTCAGAGCATTTCGCTAACCTTCGGCACGTAAAAAGATGCAAACTTGTGTTTCGGTCCCGAATGCACTATTTCGGGGTACCAAACTTGCGAAGCATCCATTATACTACAGTGGAACCAAAATGATGTTTGGGAGTATTTCAGAGCATTTCGCTAACCTTCGGCACATAAAAAGATGCAAACTTGTGTTTCGTGCCTGAATGCACTATTTCGGGGTACCAAGGTTCCAAAGCATCCATTCTACTCTATTGGAACCAAAATGATGTTTGGGAGTGTTTCAGAGCATTTCGCTAACCTTCGGCACGTAAAAAGATGCAAACTTGTGTTTCGGGCCTAAATGCACTATTTCGGGGTACCAAAGTTGTGAAGCATCCATAATACTCCATTGGAACAAAAATGATGTTTGGGAGTGTTTCAGAGCATTTCACTAACCTTCGGCACGTAAAAAGATGCAAACTTGTGTTTCGTGCCTGAGTGCACTATTTCGGGTTACCAAAGTTCCAAAGCATCCATTCTACTCCATTGGAACCAAAATGGTGTTTGGGAGTGTTTCAGAGCATTTCGCTAACCTTCGGCACGTAAAAAGATGCAAACTTGTGTTTCGGGCCTGAATGCACTATTTCGGGGTACCAAAGTTATGAAGCATCCATAATACTCCATTGGAACAAAAATGATGTTTGGGAGTGTTTCAGAGTATTTCACTAACCTTCGGCACGTAAAAAGATGCAAACTTGTGTTTCGGTCCCGAATGCACTATTGTATGGTACCAAAGTTGCCAAGCATTCATTCTACTCCATTGGAACCAAAATGATGTTTGGGAGTGTTTCAGAGCATTTCGCTAACCTTCGGTACGTAAAAAGATGCAACCTTGTGTTTCGGGCCTGAATGCACTATTTCGGGGTACCAAAGTTCCGAAGCATCCATTCTACTCCATTGGAACCAAAATGATGTTTGGGAGTGTTTCAGAGCATTTCATTAACCTTCGGCGCGTAAAAAGATGCAAACTTGTGTTTCGGTCCCGAATGCACTATTTCGAGGTACCAAAGTTGCAAAGCATCCATTCTACTCCGTTGGACCAAAAATGATGTTTGGGAGTGTTTCTGAGCATTTTGCTAACCTTCAGCACGTAAAAATATGAAAACTTGTGTTTCAGGCCTAAATGCACTATTTCGGGGTACCAAACTTGCCAAGCATCCATTCTACTCCATTGGAACCAAAATGATGTTTCGGAGTGCTTCAGAGCATGTCGCTAACCTTCGGCATGTAAAAAGTTTCAAACTTGTGTTTCGATCCTAAATGCACTATTTCGGGGTACCAAACATGCGAAACATCCATTATACTCCAATGGAACCAAAATGATGTTTGGGAGTATTTCAGAGCATTTCTCTAACCTTCGGCTTGTAAAAAGATGCAAACTTGTGTTTCCGTCTTGAATGCACTGTTTCGGGGTACCAAAGTTGTGAAGCATCCATTCTACTCCATTCGAACCAAAATGATGTTTCGGAGTGTTTCAGAGCATTTCGCTAACCTTCGGCACGTAAAAATATGCAAACTTGTGTTTCGGTCCTGAATGCACTATTTCGGGGTACCAAAGTTGCGCAACATCCATTCTACTCCGTTGGACCCAAAATGATGTTTGGGAGTTTTTCAGAGCATTTCGCTAACCTTCGGCACGTAAAAAGGTGCAAACTTGTGTTTCGGTCCCAAATGCACTATTTCGGGGTACCAAACTTGCGAAGCATCCATTATACTACAGTGGAACCAAAATGATGTTTGGGAGTATTTCAGAGCATTTCGCTAACCTTCGGCACATAAAAAGATGCAAACTTGTGTTTCGTGCCTGAATGCACTATTTCGGGGTACCAAAGTTCCAAAGCATCCATTCTACTCTATTGGAACCAAAATGATGTTTGGGAGTGTTTCAGAGCATTTCGCTAACCTTCGGCACGTAAAAAGATGCAAACTTGTGTTTCGGTCCCAAATGCACTATTTCGAGGTACCGAAGTTGCGAAGCATCCATTCTACTCCGTTGGACCCAAAATGATGTTTGGGAGTGTTTCAGAGCATTTTGCTAACATTCAGCACGTAAAAATATGAAAACTTGTGTTTCAGGCCTGAATGCACTATTTCGGGGTACCAAACTTGCCAAGCATCCATTCTACTCCATTGGAACCAAAATAATGTTTGGGAGTGTTTCAGAGCATTTCGCTAACCTCCGGCACGTAAAAAGATGCAAACTTGTGTTTCGGTCCTGAATGCACTATTTCGGGGTACCAAAGTTGTGAAGCATCCATTCTACTCCATTGGAACCAAAATGATGTTTGGGAGTGTTTCGGAGCATTTTGCTAACCTTCTGCACGTAAAAAGATGCAAACTTGTGTTTCAGTCCTGAATGCACTATTTCGGGGTACCAAACTTGCGAAGCATCCGTTATACTACATTGGAACCAAAATGATGTTTGGGAGTATTTAAGAGCATTTCGCTAACCTTCGGCACGTAAAAAGATGCAAACTTGTGTTTCGGTCCTGAATGCACTATTTCGGGGTACCAAAGTTGTGAAGCATCCATTCTACTCCATTGGAACAAAAATGATGTTTGGGAGTGTTTTAGAGCATTTCACTAACCTTCGGCACGTAAAAAGTTGCAAACTTGTGTTTCGGTCCCGAATGCACTATTTTATGGTACCAAAGTTGCCAAGCATTCATTCTACTCCATTGGAACCAAAATGATGTTTGGGAGTGTTTCAGAGCATTTCGCTAACCTTCGGTACGTAAAAAGATGCAACCTTGTGTTTCGGGCCTGAATGCACTATTTTGGGGTACCAAAGTTCCGAAGCATCCATTCTACTCCATTGGAACCAAAATGATGTTTGGGAGTGTTTCAGAGCATTTCGCCAACCTTCGGCACGTAAAAAGATGCAAACTTGTGTTTCGGTCCTGAATGCACTATTTCGAGGTACCAAACTTGCGAAGCATCCATTCTACTCCGTTGGACCCAAAATGCTGTTTGGGAGTGTTTCTGAGCATTTTGCTAACATTCAGCACGTAAAAATATGAAAACTTGTGTTTCAGGCCTGAATGCACTATTTCGGGGTACCAAACTTGCCAAGCATCCATTCTACTCCATTGGAACCAAAATAATGTTTGGGAGTGTTTCAGAGCATTTCGCTAACCTTCGGCACGTAAAAAGATGCAAACTTGTGTTTCGGTCCTGAATGCACTATTTCGGGGTACCAAACTTGCGAAGCATCCATTATACTGCATTGGAACCAAAATGATGTTCGGGAGTATTTAAGAGCATTTCGCTAACCTTCGGCACGTAAAAAGATGCAAACTTGTGTTTCGGGCCTGAATGCACTATTTCGGGGTACTAAAGTTGTGAAGCATCCATTCTACTCCATTGGAACAAAAATGATGTTTGGGAGTGTTTCAGAGCATTTCACTAACCTTCGGCACGTAAAAAGATGCAAACTTGTGTTTCGGTCCCGAATGCACTATTTTATGGTACCAAAGTTGCCAAGCATTCATTCTACTCCATTGGAAACAAAATGATGTTTGGGAGTGTTTCAGAGCATTTCGATAACCTTCGGTACGTAAAAAGATGCAACCATGTGTTTCCGGCCTGAATGCACTATTTCGGGGTACCAAAGTTCCGAAGCATCCATTCTACTCCATTGGAACCAAAATGATGTTTGGGAGTGTTTCAGAGCATTTCATTAACCTTCGGCGCGTAAAAAGATGCAAACTTGTGTTTCGGTCCCGAATGCACTATTTCAAGGTACCAAAGTTGCGAAGCATCCATTCTACTCCGTTGGACCCAAAATGATGTTTGGGACTGTTTCTGAGCATTTTGCTAACCTTCAACACGTAAAAATATGAAAACTTGTGTTTCAGGCATAAATGCACTATTTCGGGGTACCAAACTTGCCAAGCATCCATTCTAATCCATTGGAACCAAAATGATGTTTGGGAGTGCTTCAGAGCATTTCGCTAACCTTCGGCATGTAAAAAGTTTCAAACTTGTGTTTCGATCCTAAATGCACTATTTCGGGGTACCAAACTTGCGAAACATCCATTATACTCCAATGGAACCAAAATGATGTTTGGGAGTATTTCAGAGCATTTCGCTAACCTTCGGCTCGTAAAAAGATGCAAACTTGTGTTTCCGTCCTGAATGCACTATTTCGGGGTACCAAAGTTGTGAAGCATCCATTCTACTCCATTCGAACTAAAATGATGTTTCGGAGTGTTTCAGAGCATTTCGCTAACCTTCGGCACGTAAAAATATGCAAACTTGTGTTTCGGTCCTGAATGCACTATTTCGGGGTACCAAAGTTGTGAAGCATCCATTCTACTCCATTGGAACAAAAATGATGTTTGGGAGTGTTTCAGAGCATTTCGCTAACCTTCTGCACGTAAAAAGATGCAAACTTGTGTTTCGGTCCTGAATGCACTATTTCGGGGTACCAAAGTTGTGAAGCATCCATTCTACTCCATTGGAACCAAAATGATGTTTGGGAGTGTTTCAGAGCATTTCGCTAACCTTCTGCACGTAAAAAGATGCAAACTTGTGTTTCGGTCCTGAATGCACTATTTCGGGGTACCAAACTTGCGAAGCATCCGTTATACTACATTGGAACCAAAATGATGTTTGGGAGTATTTAAGAGCATTTCGCTAACCTTCGGCACGTAAAAAGATGCAAACTTGTGTTTCGGGCCTGAATGCACTATTTCGGGGTACCAAAGTTGTGAAGCATCCATTCTACTCCATTGGAACAAAAATGATGTTTGGGAGTGTTTTAGAGCATTTCACTAACATTCGGCACGTAAAAAGATGCAAACTTGTGTTTCGGTCCCGAATGCACTATTTTATGGTACCAAAGTTGCCAAGCATTCATTCTACTCCATTGGAACCAAAATGATGTTTGGGAGTGTTTCAGAGCATTTCGCTAACCTTCGGTACGTAAAAAGATGCAACCTTGTGTTTCGGGCCTGAATGCACTATTTTGGGGTACCAAAGTTCCGAAGCATCCATTCTACTCCATTGGAACCAAAATGATGTTTGGGAGTGTTTCCGAGCATTTCGCCAACCTTCGGCATGTAAAAAGATGCAAACTTGTGTTTCGGTCCTGAATGCACTATTTCGAGGTACCAAACTTGCGAAGCATCCATTCTACTCCGTTGGACCCAAAATGATGTTTGGGAGTGTTTCTGAGCATTTTGCTAACATTCAGCACGTAAAAATAGGAAAACTTGTGTTTCAGGCCTGAATGCACTATTTCGGGGTACCAAACTTGCCAAGCATCCATTCTACTCCATTGGAACCAAAATAATGTTTGGGAGTGTTTCAGAGCATTTCGCTAACCTTCGGCACGTAAAAAGATGCAAACTTGTGTTTCGGTCCTGAATGCACTATTTCGGGGTACCAAACTTGCGAAGCATCCATTATACTGCATTGGAACCAAAATGATGTTCGGGAGTATTTAAGAGCATTTCGCTAACCTTCGGCACGTAAAAAGATGCAAACTTGTGTTTCGGGCCTGAATGCACTATTTCGGGGTACCAAAGTTGTGAAGCATCCATTCTACTCCATTGGAACAAAAATGATGTTTGGGAGTGTTTCAGAGCATTTCACTAACCTTCGGCACGTAAAAAGATGCAAACTTGTGTTTCGGTCCCGAATGCACTATTTTATGGTACCAAAGTTGCCAAGCATTCATTCTACTCCATTGGAACCAAAATGATGTTTGGGAGTGTTTCAGAGCATTTCGATAACCTTCGGTACGTAAAAAGATGCAACCTTGTGTTTCGGGCCTGAATGCACTATTTCGGGGTACCAAAGTTCCGAAGCATCCATTCTACTCCATTGGAACCAAAATGATGTTTGGGAGTGTTTCAGAGCATTTCATTAACCTTCGGCACGTAAAAAGATGCAAACTTGTGTTTCGGTCCCGAATGCACTATTTCAAGGTACCAAAGTTGCGAAGTATCCATTCTACTCCGTTGGACCCAAAATGATGTTTGGGACTGTTTCTGAGCATTTTGCTAACCTTCAACACGTAAAAATATGAAAACTTGTGTTTCAGGCCTAAATGCACTATTTCGGGGTACCAAACTTGCCAAGCATCCATTCTAATCCATTGGAACCAAAATGATGTTTGGGAGTGCTTCAGAGCATTTCGCTAACCTTCGGCATGTAAAAAGTTTCAAACTTGTGTTTCGATCCTAAATGCACTATTTCGGGGTACCAAACTTGCGAAACATCCATTATACTCCAATGGAACCAAAATGATGTTTGGGAGTATTTCAGAGCATTTCGCTAACCTTCGGCTCGTAAAAAGATGCAAACTTGTGTTTCCGTCCTGAATGCACTATTTCGGGGTACCAAAGTTGTGAAGCATCCATTCTACTCCATTCGAACTAAAATGATGTTTCGGAGTGTTTCAGAGCATTTCGCTAACCTTCGGCACGTAAAAATATGCAAACTTGTGTTTCGGTCCTGAATGCACTTTTTCGGGGTCCCAAACTTACGCAGCATCCATCCTACTCCGTTGGACCCAAAATGATGTTTGGGAGTTTTTCAGAGCATTTCGCTAACCTTCGGCACGTAAAAAGATGCAAACTTGTGTTTCGGTCCCGAATGCACTATTTCGGGGTACCAAACATGCGAAGCATCCATTATACTACAATGGAACCAAAATGATGTTTGGGAGTATTTCAGAGCATTTCGCTAACCTTCGGCACATAAAAAGATGCAAACTTGTGTTTCGTGCCTGAATGCACTATTTCGGGGTACCAAAGTTCCAAAGCATCCATTCTACTCCATTGGAACCAAAATGATGTTTGGGAGTGTTTCAGAGTATTTCGCTAACCTTCGGCACGTAAAAAGATGCAAACTTGTGTTTCGGTCCCGAATGCACTATTTCGAGGTACCAAAGTTGCGAAGCATCCATTCTACTCCGTTGGACCCAAAATGATGTTTGGGAGTGTTTCAGAGCATTTTGCTAACATTCAGCACGTAAAAATATGAAAACTTGTGTTTCAGGCCTGAATGCACTATTTCGGGGTACCAAACTTGCCAAGCATCCATTCTACTCAATTGGAACCAAAATAATGTTTGGGAGTGTTTCAGAGCATTTTGCTAACATTCAGCACGTAAAAATATGAAAACTTGTGTTTTAGGCCTGAATGCACTATTCTGGGGTACCAAACTTGCCAAGCATCCATTCTACTCCATTCGAACTAAAATGATGTTTCGGAGTGTTTCAGAGCATTTCGCTAACCTTCGGCACGTAAAAATATGCAAACTTGTGTTTCGGTCCTGAATGCACTATTTCGGGGTACCAAAGTTGTGAAGCATCCATTCTACTCCATTGTAACCAAAATGATGTTTGGGAGTGTTTCAGAGCATTTCGCTAACCTTCTGCACGTAAAAAGATGCAAACTTGTGTTTCGGTCCTGAATGCACTATTTCGGGGTACCAAAGTTGTGAAGCATCCATTCTACTCCATTGGAACCAAAATGATGTTTGGGAGTGTTTCAGAGCATTTCGCTAACCTTCTGCACGTAAAAAGATGCAAACTTGTGTTTCGGTCCTGAATGCACTATTTCGGGGTACCAAACTTGCGAAGCATCCGTTATACTACATTGGAACCAAAATGATGTTTGGGAGTATTTAAGAGCATTTCGCTAACCTTCGGCACGTAAAAAGATGCAAACTTGTGTTTCGGGCCTGAATGCACTATTTCGGGGTACCAAAGTTGTGAAGCATCCATTCTACTCCATTGGAACAAAAATGATGTTTGGGAGTGTTTTAGAGCATTTCACTAACCTTCGGCACGTAAAAAGATGCAAACTTGTGTTTCGGTCCCGAATGCACTATTTTATGGTACCAAAGTTGCCAAGCATTCATTCTACTCCATTGGAACCAAAATGATGTTTGGGAGTGTTTCAGAGCATTTCGCTAACCTTCGGTACGTAAAAAGATGCAACCTTGTGTTTCGGGCCTGAATGCACTATTTTGGGGTACCAAAGTTCCGAAGCATCCATTCTACTCCATTGGAACCAAAATGATGTTTGGGAGTGTTTCAGAGCATTTCGCCAACCTTCGGCATGTAAAAAGATGCAAACTTGTGTTTCGGTCCTGAATGCACTATTTCGAGGTACCAAACTTGCGAAGCATCCATTCTACTCCGTTGGACCCAAAATGATGTTTGGGAGTGTTTCTGAGCATTTTGCTAACATTCAGCACGTAAAAATATGAAAACTTGTGTTTCAGGCCTGAATGCACTATTTCGGGGTACCAAACTTGCCAAGCATCCATTCTACTCCATTGGAACCAAAATAATGTTTGGGAGTGTTTCAGAGCATTTCGCTAACCTTCGGCACGTAAAAAGATGCAAACTTGTGTTTCGGTCCTGAATGCACTATTTCGGGGTACCAAACTTGCGAAGCATCCATTATACTGCATTGGAACCAAAATGATGTTCGGGAGTATTTAAGAGCATTTCGCTAACCTTCGGCACGTAAAAAGATGCAAACTTGTGTTTCGGGCCTGAATGCACTATTTCGGGGTACCAAAGTTGTGAAGCATCCATTCTACTCCATTGGAACAAAAATGATGTTTGGGAGTGTTTCAGAGCATTTCACTAACCTTCGGCACTTAAAAAGATGCAAACTTGTGTTTCGGTCCCGAATGCACTATTTTATGGTACCAAAGTTGCCAAGCATTCATTCTACTCCATTGGAACCAAAATGATGTTTGGGAGTGTTTCAGAGCATTTCGATAACCTTCGGTACGTAAAAAGATGCAACCTTGTGTTTCGGGCCTGAATGCACTATTTCGGGGTACCAAAGTTCCGAAGCATCCATTCTACTCCATTGGAACCAAAATGATGTTTGGGAGTGTTTCAGAGCATTTCATTAACCTTCGGCACGTAAAAAGATGCAAACTTGTGTTTCGGTCCCGAATGCACTATTTCAAGGTACCAAAGTTGTGAAGTATCCATTCTACTCCGTTGGACCCAAAATGATGTTTGGGACTGTTTCTGAGCATTTTGCTAACCTTCAACACGTAAAAATATGAAAACTTGTGTTTCAGGCCTAAATGCACTATTTCGGGGTACCAAACTTGCCAAGCATCCATTCTAATCCATTGGAACCAAAATGATGTTTGGGAGTGCTTCAGAGCATTTCGCTAACCTTCGGCATGTAAAAAGTTTCAAACTTGTGTTTCGATCCTAAATGCACTATTTCGGGGTACCAAACTTGCGAAACATCCATTATACTCCAATGGAACCAAAATGATGTTTGGGAGTATTTCAGAGCATTTCGCTAACCTTCGGCTCGTAAAAAGATGCAAACTTGTGTTTCCGTCCTGAATGCACTATTTCGGGGTACCAAAGTTGTGAAGCATCCATTCTACTCCATTCGAACTAAAATGATGTTTCGGAGTGTTTCAGAGCATTTCGCTAACCTTCGGCACGTAAAAATATGCAAACTTGTGTTTCGGTCCTGAATGCACTATTTCGGGGTACCAAAATTACGCAGCATCCATCCTACTCCGTTGGACCCAAAATGATGTTTGGGAGTTTTTCAGAGCATTTCGCTAACCTTCGGCACGTAAAAAGATGCAAACTTGTGTTTCGGTCCCGAATGCACTATTTCGGGGTACCAAACATGCGAAGCATCCATTATACTACAATGGAACCAAAATGATGTTTGGGAGTATTTCAGAGCATTTCGCTAACCTTCGGCACATAAAAAGATGCAAACTTGTGTTTCGTGCCTGAATGCACTATTTCGGGGTACCAAAGTTCCAAAGCATCCATTCTACTCCATTGGAACCAAAATGATGTTTGGGAGTGTTTCAGAGTATTTCGCTAACCTTCGGCACGTAAAAAGATGCAAACTTGTGTTTCGGTCCCGAATGCACTATTTCGAGGTACCAAAGTTGCGAAGCATCCATTCTACTCCGTTGGACCCAAAATGATGTTTGGGAGTGTTTCAGAGCATTTTGCTAACATTCAGCACGTAAAAATATGAAAACTTGTGTTTCAGGCCTGAATGCACTATTTCGGGGTACCAAACTTGCCAAGCATCCATTCTACTCAATTGGAACCAAAATAATGTTTGGGAGTGTTTCAGAGCATTTTGCTAACATTCAGCACGTAAAAATATGAAAACTTCTGTTTTAGGCCTGAATGCACTATTCTGGGGTACCAAACTTGCCAAGCATCCATTCTACTCCATTCGAACTAAAATGATGTTTCGGAGTGTTTCAGAGCATTTCGCTAACCTTCGGCACGTAAAAATATGCAAACTTGTGTTTCGGTCCTGAATGCACTATTTCGGGGTACCAAAGTTGTGAAGCATCCATTCTACTCCATTGTAACCAAAATGATGTTTGGGAGTGTTTCAGAGCATTTCGCTAACCTTCTGCACGTAAAAAGATGCAAACTTGTGTTTCGGTCCTGAATGCACTATTTCGGGGTACCAAAGTTGTGAAGCATCCATTCTACTCCATTGGAACCAAAATGATGTTTGGGAGTGTTTCAGAGCATTTCGCTAACCTTCTGCACGTAAAAAGATGCAAACTTGTGTTTCGGTCCTGAATGCACTATTTCGGGGTACCAAACTTGCGAAGCATCCGTTATACTACATTGGAACCAAAATGATGTTTGGGAGTATTTAAGAGCATTTCGCTAACCTTCGGCACGTAAAAAGATGCAAACTTGTGTTTCGGGCCTGAATGCACTATTTCGGGGTACCAAAGTTGTGAAGCATCCATTCTACTCCATTGGAACAAAAATGATGTTTGGGAGTGTTTTAGAGCATTTCACTAACCTTCGGCACGTAAAAAGATGCAAACTTGTGTTTCGGTCCCGAATGCACTATTTTATGGTACCAAAGTTGCCAAGCATTCATTCTACTCCATTGGAACCAAAATGATGTTTGGGAGTGTTTCAGAGCATTTCGCTAACCTTCGGTACGTAAAAAGATGCAACCTTGTGTTTCGGGCCTGAATGCACTATTTTGGGGTACCAAAGTTCCGAAGCATCCATTCTACTCCATTGGAACCAAAATGATGTTTGGGAGTGTTTCAGAGCATTTCGCCAACCTTCGGCATGTAAAAAGATGCAAACTTGTGTTTCGGTCCTGAATGCACTATTTCGAGGTACCAAACTTGCGAAGCATCCATTCTACTCCGTTGGACCCAAAATGATGTTTGGGAGTGTTTCTGAGCATTTTGCTAACATTCAGCACGTAAAAATATGAAAACTTGTGTTTCAGGCCTGAATGCACTATTTCGGGGTACCAAACTTGCCAAGCATCCATTCTACTCCATTGGAACCAAAATAATGTTTGGGAGTGTTTCAGAGCATTTCGCTAACCTTCGGCACGTAAAAAGATGCAAACTTGTGTTTCGGTCCTGAATGCACTATTTCGGGGTACCAAACTTGCGAAGCATCCATTATACTGCATTGGAACCAAAATGATGTTCGGGAGTATTTAAGAGCATTTCGCTAACCTTCGGCACGTAAAAAGATGCAAACTTGTGTTTCGGGCCTGAATGCACTATTTCGGGGTACCAAAGTTGTGAAGCATCCATTCTACTCCATTGGAACAAAAATGATGTTTGGGAGTGTTTCAGAGCATTTCACTAACCTTCGGCACTTAAAAAGATGCAAACTTGTGTTTCGGTCCCGAATGCACTATTTTATGGTACCAAAGTTGCCAAGCATTCATTCTACTCCATTGGAACCAAAATGATGTTTGGGAGTGTTTCAGAGCATTTCGATAACCTTCGGTACGTAAAAAGATGCAACCTTGTGTTTCGGGCCTGAATGCACTATTTCGGGGTACCAAAGTTCCGAAGCATCCATTCTACTCCATTGGAACCAAAATGATGTTTGGGAGTGTTTCAGAGCATTTCATTAACCTTCGGCACGTAAAAAGATGCAAACTTGTGTTTCGGTCCCGAATGCACTATTTCAAGGTACCAAAGTTGCGAAGTATCCATTCTACTCCGTTGGACCCAAAATGATGTTTGGGACTGTTTCTGAGCATTTTGCTAACCTTCAACACGTAAAAATATGAAAACTTGTGTTTCAGGCCTAAATGCACTATTTCGGGGTACCAAACTTGCCAAGCATCCATTCTAATCCATTGGAACCAAAATGATGTTTGGGAGTGCTTCAGAGCATTTCGCTAACCTTCGGCATGTAAAAAGTTTCAAACTTGTGTTTCGATCCTAAATGCACTATTTCGGGGTACCAAACTTGCGAAACATCCATTATACTCCAATGGAACCAAAATGATGTTTGGGAGTATTTCAGAGCATTTCGCTAACCTTCGGCTCGTAAAAAGATGCAAACTTGTGTTTCCGTCCTGAATGCACTATTTCGGGGTACCAAAGTTGTGAAGCATCCATTCTACTCCATTCGAACTAAAATGATGTTTCGGAGTGTTTCAGAGCATTTCGCTAACCTTCGGCACGTAAAAATATGCAAACTTGTGTTTCGGTCCTGAATGCACCATTTCGGGGTACCAAAATTACGCAGCATCCATCCTACTCCGTTGGACCCAAAATGATGTTTGGGAGTTTTTCAGAGCATTTCGCTAACCTTCGGCACGTAAAAAGATGCAAACTTGTGTTTCGGTCCCAAATGCACTATTTCGGGGTACCAAACATGCGAAGCATCCATTATACTACAATGGAACCAAAATGATGTTTGGGAGTATTTCAGAGCATTTCGCTAACCTTCGGCACATAAAAAGATGCAAACTTGTGTTTCGTGCCTGAATGCACTATTTCGGGGTACCAAAGTTCCAAAGCATCCATTCTACTCCATTGGAACCAAAATGATGTTTGGGAGTGTTTCATAGTATTTCGCTAACCTTCGGCACGTAAAAAGATGCAAACTTGTGTTTCGGTCCCGAATGCACTATTTCGAGGTACCAAAGTTGCGAAGCATCCATTCTACTCCGTTGGACCCAAAATGATGTTTGGGAGTGTTTCAGAGCATTTTGCTAACATTCAGCACGTAAAAATATGAAAACTTGTGTTTCAGGCCTGAATGCACTATTTCGGGGTACCAAACTTGCCAAGCATCCATTCTACTCAATTGGAACCAAAATAATGTTTGGGAGTGTTTCAGAGCATTTTGCTAACATTCAGCACGTAAAAATATGAAAACTTGTGTTTTAGGCCTGAATGCACTATTCTGGGGTACCAAACTTGCCAAGCATCCATTCTACTCAATTGGAACCAAAATAATGTTTGGGAGTGTTTCAGAGCATTTCGCTAACCTTCGGCACGTAAAAAGATGCAAACTTTTGTTTCGGTCCCGAATGCACTATTTTATGGTACCAAAGTTGCCAAGCATTCATTCTACTCCACTGGAACCAAAATGATGTTTGGGAGTGTTTCAGAGCATTTCGCTAACCTTCGGTACGTAAAAAGATGCAACATTGTGTTTCAGGCCTGAATGCACTATTTCGGGGTACCAAAGTTCCGAAGCATCCATTCTACTCCATTGGAACCAAAATGATGTTTGGGAGTGTTTCAGAGCATTTCATTAACCTTCGGCATGTAAAAAGATGGAAACTTGTGTTTCGGTCCCGAATGCACTATTTCGAGGTACCAAAGTTGCGAAGCATCCATTCTACTCCGTTGGACCCAAAATGATGTTTGGGAGTGTTTCTGAGCATTTTGCTTACCTTCAGCACGTAAAAATATGAAAACTTGTGTTTCAGGCCTAAATGCACTATTTCGGGGTACCAAACTTGCCAAGCATCCATTCTACTCCATTGGAACCAAAATGATGTTTGGGAGTGCTTCAGAGCATTTCGCTAAACTTCGGCATGTAAAAAGTTTCAAACTTGTGCTTCGATCCTAAATGCACTATTTCGGGGTACCAAACTTGCGAAACATCCATTATACTCCAATAGAACCAAAATGATGTTTGGGAGTATTTCAGAGCATTTCGCTAACCTTCGGCTCGTAAAAAGATGCAAACTTGTGTTTCCGTCCTGAATGCACTATTTCGGGGTACCAAAGTTGTGAAGCATCCATTCTACTCCATTCGAACCAAAATGATGTTTCGGAGTGTTTCAGAGCATTTCGCTAACCTTCGGCACGTAAAAATATGCAAACTTGTGTTTCGGTCCTGAATGCACTATTTCGGGGTACCAAACTTGCGAAGCATCCATTCTACTCCGTTGGACTCAAAATGATGTTTGGGAGTGTTTCAGAGCATTTCACTAACCTTCGGCACGTAAAAAGATGCAAACTTGTGTTTCGGTCCCGAATGCACTATTTTATGGTACCAAAGTTGCCAAGCATTCATTCTACTCCATTGGAACCAAAATGATGTTTGGGAGTGTTTCAGAGCATTTCGCTAACCTTCGGTACGTAAAAAGATGCAACCTTGTGTTTCGGGCCTGAATGCACTATTTCGGGGTACCAAAGTTCCGAAGCATCCATTCTACTCCATTGGAACCAAAATGATGTTTGGGAGTGTTTCAGAGCATTTCATTAACCTTCGGCGCGTAAAAAGATTTAAACTTGTGTTTCGGTCCCGAATGCACTATTTCGAGGTACCAAAGTTGCGAAGCATCCATTCTACTTCGTTGGACCCAAAATGATGTTTGGGTGTGTTTCTGAGCATTTTGCTAACCTTCAGCACGTAAAAATATGAAAACTTGTGTTTCAGGCCTAAATGCACTATTTCGGGGTACCAAACTTGCCAAGCATCCATTCTACTCCATTGGAACCAAAATGATGTTTGGGAGTGCTTCAGAGCATTTCGCTAACCTTCGGCATGTAAAAAGTTTCAAACTTGTGCTTCGATCCTAAATGCACTATTTCGGGGTACCAAACTTGCGAAACATCCATTATACTCCAATGGAACCAAAATGATGTTAGGGAGTTATTCAGAGCATTTCGCTAACCTTCGGCACATAAAAAGATGCAAACTTGTGTTTCGTGCCTGAATGCACTATTTCGGGGTACCAAAGTTCCAAAGCATCCATTCTACTCCATTGGAACCAAAATGATGTTTGGGAGTGTTTCAGAGCATTTCGCTAACCTTCGGCACGTAAAAAGATGCAATCTTGTGTTTCGGTCCCGAATGCACTATTTTGGGGTACCAAAGTTGCCAAGCATCCATTCTACGCCATTGGAACCAAAATGATGTTTGGGAGTGTTATAGAGCATTTCTCTAACCTTCGGCACGTAAAAAGATGCAAACTTGTGTTTCGGTCCTAAATGCACTATTTCGGGGTACCAAACTTGCGAAGCATCCATTATGCTGCATTGGAACCAAAATGATGTTCGGGAGTATTTAAGAGCATTTCGCTAACCTTCGGCACGTAAAAAGATGCAAACTTGTGTTTCGGGCCTGAATGCACTATTTCGGGGTACCAAAGTTGTGAAGCATCCATTCTACTCCATTGGAACAAAAATGATGTTTGGGAGTGTTTCAGAGCATTTCACTAACCTTCGGCACGTAAAAAGATGCAAACTTGTGTTTCGGTCCCGAATGCACTATTTTATGGTACCAAAGTTGCCAAGCATTCATTCTACTCCATTGGAACCAAAATGATGTTTGGGAGTGTTTCAGAGCATTTCGATAACCTTCGGTACGTAAAAAGATGCAACCTTGTGTTTCGGGCCTGAATGCACTATTTCGGGGTACCACAGTTCCGAAGCATCCATTCTACTCCATTGGAACCAAAATGATGTTTGGGAGTGTTTCAGAGCATTTCATTAACCTTCGGCGCGTAAAAAGATGCAAACTTGTGTTTCGGTCCCGAATGCACTATTTCAAGGTACCAAAGTTGCGAAGCATCCATTCTACTCCGTTGGACCCAAAATGATGTTTGGGACTGTTTCTGAGCATTTTGCTAACCTTCAACACGTAAAAATATGAAAACTTGTGTTTCAGGCTTAAATGCACTATTTCGGGGTACCAAACTTGCCAAGCATCCATTCTAATCCATTGGAACCAAAATGATGTTTGGGAGTGCTTCAGAGCATTTCGCTAACCTTCGGCATGTAAAAAGTTTCAAACTTGTGTTTCGATCCTAAATGCACTATTTCGGGGTACCAAACTTGCGAAACATCCATTATACTCCAATGGAACCAAAATGATGTTTGGGAGTATTTCAGAGCATTTCGCTAACCTTCGGCTCGTAAAAAGATACAAACTTGTGTTTCCGTCCTGAATGCACTATTTCGGGGTACCAAAGTTGTGAAGCATCCATTCTACTCCATTCGAACTAAAATGATGTTTCGGAGTGTTTCAGAGCATTTCGCTAACCTTCAGCACGTAAAAATATGCAAACTTGTGTTTCGGTCCTGAATGCACTATTTCGGGGTACCAAAATTACGTAGCATCCATCCTACTCCGTTGGACCCAAAATGATGTTTGGGAGTTTTTCAGAGCATTTCGCTAACCTTCGGCACGTAAAAAGATGCAAACTTGTGTTTCGGTCCCGAATGCACTATTTCGGGGTACCAAACATGCGAAGCATCCATTATACTACAATGGAACCAAAATGATGTTTGGGAGTATTTCAGAGCATTTCGCTAACCTTCGGCACATAAAAAGATGCAAACTTGTGTTTCGTGCCTGAATGCACTATTTTGGGGTACCAAAGTTCCAAAGCATCCATTCTACTCCATTGGAACCAAAATGATGTTTGGGAGTGTTTCAGAGTATTTCGCTAACCTTCGGCACGTAAAAAGATGCAAACTTGTGTTTCGGTCCCGAATGCACTATTTCGAGGTACGAAAGTTGCGAAGCATCCATTCTACTCCGTTGGACCCAAAATGATGTTTGGGAGTGTTTCAGACCATTTTGCTAACATTCAGCACGTAAAAATATGAAAACTTGTGTTTCAGGCCTGAATGCACTATTTCGGGGTACCAAACTTGCCAAGCATCCATTCTACTCAATTGGAACCAAAATAATGTTTGGGAGTGTTTCAGAGCATTTTGCTAAGATTCAGCACGTAAAAATATGAAAACTTGTGTTTTAGGCCTGAATGCACTATTCCGGGGTACCAAACTTGCCAAGCATCCATTCTACTCAATTGGAACCAAAATAATGTTTGGGAGTGTTTCAGAGCATTTCGCTAACCTTCGGCACGTAAAAAGATGCAAACTTGTGTTTCGGTCCTGAATGCACTATTTCGGGGTACCAAGGTTGTGAAGCATCCATTCGACTCCATTGGAACCAAAATGATGTTTGGGAGTGTTTCAGAGCATTTCGCTAACCTTCGGCACGTAAAAAGATGCAAACTTGTGTTTCGGTCCTGAATGCACTATTTCGGGGTACCAAACTTGCGAAGCATCCATTATACTGCATTGGAACCAAAATGATGTTTGGGAGTATTTAAGAGCATTTCGCTAACCTTCGGCACGTAAAAAGATGCAAACTTGTGTTTCAGGACTGAATGCACTATTTCGGGGTATCAAAGTTGTGAACATCCATTCTACTCCATTGGAACAAAAATGATGTTTGGGAGTGTTTCAGAGCATTTCACTAACCTTCGGCACGTAAAAAGATGCAAACTTGTGTTTCGGTCCCGAATGCACTATTTTATGGTACCAAAGTTGCCAAGCATTCATTCTACTCCACTGGAACCAAAATGATGTTTGTGAGTGTTTCAGAGCATTTCGCTAACCTTTGGTACGTAAAAAGATGCAACCTTGTGTTTCAGGCCTGAATGCACTATTTCGGGGTACCAAAGTTCCGAAGCATCCATTCTACTCCATTGGAACCAAAATGATGTTTGGGAGTGTTTCAGAGCATTTCATTAACCTTCGGCGTGTAAAAAGATGGAAACTTGTGTTTCGGTCCCGAATGCACTATTTCGAGGTACCAAAGTTGCGAAGCATCCATTCTACTCCGTTGGACCCAAAATGATGTTTGGGAGTGTTTCTGAGCATTTTGCTTACCTTCAGCATGTAAAAATATGAAAACTTGTGTTTCAGGCCTAAATGGACTATTTCGGGGTACCAAACTTGCCAAGCATCCATTCTACTCCATTGGAACCAAAATGATGTTTGGGAGTGCTTCAGAGCATTTCGCTAAACTTCGGCATGTAAAAAGTTTCAAACTTGTGCTTCGATCCTAAATGCACTATTTCGGGGTACCAAACTTGCGAAACATCCATTATACTCCAATGGAACCAAAATGATGTTTGGGAGTATTTCAGAGCATTTCGCTAACCTTCGGCTCGTAAAAAGATGCAAACTTGTGTTTCCGTCCTGAATGCACTATTTCAGGGTACCAAAGTTGTGAAGCATCCATTCTACTCCATTCGAACCAAAATGATGTTTCGGAGTGTTTCAGAGCATTTCGCTAACCTTCGGCACGTAAAAATATGCAAACTTGTGTTTCGGTCCTGAATGCACTATTTCGGGGTACCAAACTTGCGAAGCATCCATTCTACTCCGTTGGACTCAAAATGATGTTTGGGAGTGTTTCAGAGCATTTCACTAACCTTCGGCACGTAAAAAGATGCAAACTTGTGTTTCGGTCCCGAATGCACTATTTTATGGTACCAAAGTTGCCAAGCATTCATTCTACTCCTTTGGAACCAAAATGATGTTTGGGAGTGTTTCAGAGCATTTCGATAACCTTCGTTACGTAAAAAGATGCAACCTTGTGTTTCGGGCCTGAATGCACTATTTCGGGGTACCACAGTTCCGAAGCATCCATTCTACTCCATTGGAACCAAAATGATGTTTGGGAGTGTTTCAGAGCATTTCATTAACCTTCGGCGCGTAAAAAGATGCAAACTTGTGTTTCGGTCCCGAATGCACTATTTCAAGGTACCAAAGTTGCGAAGCATCCATTCTACTCCGTTGGACCCAAAATGATGTTTGGGACTGTTTCTGAGCATTTTGCTAACCTTCAACACGTAAAAATATGAAAACTTGTGTTTCAGGCTTAAATGCACTATTTCGGGGTACCAAACTTGCCAAGCATCCATTCTAATCCATTGGAACCAAAATGATGTTTGGGAGTGCTTCAGAGCATTTCGCTAAACTTCGGCATGTAAAAAGTTTCAAACTTGTGCTTCGATCCTAAATGCACTATTTCGGGGTACCAAACTTGCGAAACATCCATTATACTCCAATGGAACCAAAATGATGTTTGGGAGTATTTCAGAGCATTTCGCTAACCTTCGGCTCGTAAAATGATGCAAACTTGTGTTTCCGTCCTGAATGCACTATTTCGGGGTACCAAAGTTGTGAAGCATCCATTCTACTCCATTCGAACCAAAATGATGTTTCGGAGTGTTTCAGAGCATTTCGCTAACCTTCGGCACGTAAAAATATGCAAAATTGTGTTTCGGTCCTGAATGCACTATTTCGGGGTACCAAACTTGCGAAGCATCCATTCTACTCCGTTGGAACCAAAATGATGTTTGGGAGTGTTTCAGAGCATTTCGATAACCTTCGTTACGTAAAAAGATGCAACCTTGTGTTTCGGGCCTGAATGCACTATTTCGGGGTACCACAGTTCCGAAGCATCCATTCTACTCCATTGGAACCAAAATGATGTTTGGGAGTGTTTCAGAGCATTTCATTAACCTTCGGCGCGTAAAAAGATGCAAACTTGTGTTTCGGTCCCGAATGCACTATTTCAAGGTACCAAAGTTGCGAAGCATCCATTCTACTCCGTTGGACCCAAAATGATGTTTGGGACTGTTTCTGAGCATTTTGCTAACCTTCAACACGTAAAAATATGAAAACTTGTGTTTCAGGCTTAAATGCACTATTTCGGGGTACCAAACTTGCCAAGCATCCATTCTAATCCATTGGAACCAAAATGATGTTTGGGAGTGCTTCAGAGCATTTCGCTAACCTTCGGCATGTAAAAAGTTTCAAACTTGTGTTTCGATCCTAAATGCACTATTTCGGGGTACCAAACTTGCGAAACATCCATTATACTCCAATGGAACCAAAATGATGTTTGGGAGTGTTTCAGAGCATTTCGCTAACCTTCGGCTCGTAAAAAGATGCAAACTTGTGTTTCCGTCCTGAATGCACTATTTCGGGGTACCAAAGTTGTGAAGCATCCATTCTACTCCATTCGAACTAAAATGATGTTTCGGAGTGTTTCAGAGCATTTCGCTAACCTTCGGCACGTAAAAATATGCAAACTTGTGTTTCGGTCCTGAATGCACTATTTCGGGGTACCAAAATTACGTAGCATCCATCCTACTCCGTTGGACCCAAAATGATGTTTGGGAGTTTTTCAGAGCATTTCGCTAACCTTCGGCACGTAAAAAGATGCAAACTTGTGTTTCGGTCCCGAATGCACTATTTCGGGGTACCAAACATGCGAAGCATCCATTATACTACAATGGAACCAAAATGATGTTTGGGAGTATTTCAGAGCATTTCGCTAACCTTCGGCACATAAAAAGATGCAAACTTGTGTTTCGTGCCTGAATGCACTATTTTGGGGTACCAAAGTTCCAAAGCATCCATTCTACTCCATTGGAACCAAAATGATGTTTGGGAGTGTTTCAGAGTATTTCGCTAACCTTCGGCACGTAAAAAGATGCAAACTTGTGTTTCGGTCCCGAATGCACTATTTCGAGGTACGAAAGTTGCGAAGCATCCATTCTACTCCGTTGGACCCAAAATGATGTTTGGGAGTGTTTCAGAGCATTTTGCTAACATTCAGCACGTAAAAATATGAAAACTTGTGTTTCAGGCCTGAATGCACTATTTCGGGGTACCAAACTTGCCAAGCATCCATTCTACTCAATTGGAACCAAAATAATGTTTGGGAGTGTTTCAGAGCATTTTGCTAAGATTCAGCACGTAAAAATATGAAAACTTGTGTTTTAGGCCTGAATGCACTATTCCGGGGTACCAAACTTGCCAAGCATCCATTCTACTCAATTGGAACCAAAATAATGTTTGGGAGTGTTTCAGAGCATTTCGCTAACCTTCGGCACGTAAAAAGATGCAAACTTGTGTTTCGGTCCTGAATGCACTATTTCGGGGTACCAAAGTTGTGAAGCATCCATTCTACTCCATTGGAACCAAAATGATGTTTGGGAGTGTTTCAGAGCATTTCGCTAACCTTCGGCACGTAAAAAGATGCAAACTTGTGTTTCGGTCCTGAATGCACTATTTCGGGGTACCAAACTTGCGAAGCATCCATTATACTGCATTGGAACCAAAATGATGTTTGGGAGTATTTAAGAGCATTTCGCTAACCTTCGGCACGTAAAAAGATGCAAACTTGTGTTTCAGGACTGAATGCACTATTTCGGGGTATCAAAGTTGTGAACATCCATTCTACTCCATTGGAACAAAAATGATGTTTGGGAGTGTTTCAGAGCATTTCACTAACCTTCGGCACGTAAAAAGATGCAAACTTGTGTTTCGGTCCCGAATGCACTATTTTATGGTACCAAAGTTGCGAAGAATTCATTCTACTCCACTGGAACCAAAATGATGTTTGTGAGTGTTTCAGAGCATTTCGCTAACCTTTGGTACGTAAAAAGATGCAACCTTGTGTTTCAGGCCTGAATGCACTATTTCGGGGTACCAAAGTTCCGAAGCATCCATTCTACTCCATTGGAACCAAAATGATGTTTGGGAGTGTTTCAGAGCATTTCATTAACCTTCGGCGTGTAAAAAGATGGAAACTTGTGTTTCGGTCCCGAATGCACTATTTCGAGGTACCAAAGTTGCGAAGCATCCATTCTACTCCGTTGGACCCAAAATGATGTTTGGGAGTGTTTCTGAGCATTTTGCTTACCTTCAGCACGTAAAAATATGAAAACTTGTGTTTCAGGCCTAAATGGACTATTTCGGGGTACCAAACTTGCCAAGCATCCATTCTACTCCATTGGAACCAAAATGATGTTTGGGAGTGCTTCAGAGCATTTCGCTAAACTTCGGCATGTAAAAAGTTTCAAACTTGTGCTTCGATCCTAAATGCACTATTTCGGGGTACCAAACTTGCGAAACATCCATTATACTCCAATGGAACCAAAATGATGTTTGGGAGTATTTCAGAGCATTTCGCTAACCTTCGGCTCGTAAAAAGATGCAAACTTGTGTTTCCGTCCTGAATGCACTATTTCAGGGTACCAAAGTTGTGAAGCATCCATTCTACTCCATTCGAACCAAAATGATGTTTCGGAGTGTTTCAGAGCATTTCGCTAACCTTCGGCACGTAAAAATATGCAAACTTGTGTTTCGGTCCTGAATGCACTATTTCGGGGTACCAAACTTGCGAAGCATCCATTCTACTCCGTTGGACTCAAAATGATGTTTGGGAGTGTTTCAGAGCATTTCACTAACCTTCGGCACGTAAAAAGATGCAAACTTGTGTTTCGGTCCCGAATGCACTATTTTATGGTACCAAAGTTGCCAAGCATTCATTCTACTCCATTGGAACCAAAATGATGTTTGGGAGTGTTTCAGAGCATTTCGCTAACCTTCGGTACGTAAAAAGATGCAACCTTGTGTTTCGGGCCTGAATGCACTATTTCGGGGTACCAAAGTTCCGAAGCATCCATTCTACTCCATTGGAACCAAAATGATGTTTGGGAGTGTTTCAGAGCATTTCATTAACCTTCGGCGTGTAAAAAGATGCAAACTTGTGTTTCGGTCCCGAATGCACTATTTCGAGGTACCAAAGTTGCGAAGCATCCATTCTACTCCGTTGGACCCAAAATGATGTTTGGGAGTGTTTCTGAACATTTTGCTTACCTTCAGCACGTAAAAATATGAAAACTTGTGTTTCAGGCCTAAATGCACTATTTCGGGGTACCAAACTTGCCAAGCATCCATTCTACTCCATTGGAACCAAAATGATGTTTGGGAGTGCTTCAGAGCATTTCGCTAAACTTCGGCATGTAAAAAGTTTCAAACTTGTGCTTCGATCCTAAATGCACTATTTCGGGGTACCAAACTTGCGAAACATCCATTATACTCCAATGGAACCAAAATGATGTTTGGGAGTATTTCAGAGCATTTCGCTAACCTTCGGCTCGTAAAATGATGCAAACTTGTGTTTCCGTCCTGAATGCACTATTTCGGGGTACCAAAGTTGTGAAGCATCCATTCTACTCCATTCGAACCAAAATGATGTTTCGGAGTGTTTCAGAGCATTTCGCTAACCTTCGGCACGTAAAAATATGCAAAATTGAGTTTCGGTCCTGAATGCACTATTTCGGGGTACCAAACTTGCGAAGCATCCATTCTACTCCGTTGGACTCAAAATGATGTTTGGGAGTGTTTCAGAGCATTTCACTAACCTTCGGCACGTAAAAAGATGCAAACTTGTGTTTCGGTCCCGAATGCACTATTTTATGGTACCAAAGTTGCCAAGCATTCATTCTACTCCATTGGAACCAAAATGATGTTTGGGAGTGTTTCAGAGCATTTCGCTAACCTTCGGTACGTAAAAAGATGCAACCTTGTGTTTCGGGCCTGAATGCACTATTTCGGGGTACCAAAGTTCCGAAGCATCCATTCTACTCCATTGGAACCAAAATGATGTTTGGGAGTGTTTCAGAGCATTTCATTAACCTTCGGCGCGTAAAAAGATTTAAACTTGTGTTTCGGTCCCGAATGCACTATTTCGAGGTACCAAAGTTGCGAAGCATCCATTCTACTTCGTTGGACCCAAAATGATGTTTGGGTGTGTTTCTGAGCATTTTGCTAACCTTCAGCACGTAAAAATATGAAAACTTGTGTTTCGGTCCTGAATGCACTATTTCGGGGTACCAAAGTTGTGAAGCATCCATTCTACTCCATTGGAACCAAAATGATGTTTGGGAGTGTTTCAGAGCATTTCGCTAACCTTCGGCACGTAAAAAGATGCAAACTTGTGTTTCGGTCCTGAATGCACTATTTCGGGGTACCAAACTTGCGAAGCATCCATTATACTGCATTGGAACCAAAATGATGTTTGGGAGTATTTAAGAGCATTTCGCTAACCTTCGGCACGTAAAAAGATGCAAACTTGTGTTTCAGGACTGAATGCACTATTTCGGGGTATCAAAGTTGTGAACATCCATTCTACTCCATTGGAACAAAAATGATGTTTGGGAGTGTTTCAGAGCATTTCACTAACCTTCGGCACGTAAAAAGATGCAAACTTGTGTTTCGGTCCCGAATGCACTATTTTATGGTACCAAAGTTGCCAAGCATTCATTCTACTCCACTGGAACCAAAATGATGTTTGTGAGTGTTTCAGAGCATTTCGCTAACCTTTGGTACGTAAAAAGATGCAATCTTGTGTTTCAGGCCTGAATGCACTATTTCGGGGTACCAAAGTTCCGAAGCATCCATTCTACTCCATTGGAACCAAAATGATGTTTGGGAGTGTTTCAGAGCATTTCATTAACCTTCGGCGTGTAAAAAGATGGAAACTTGTGTTTCGGTCCCGAATGCACTATTTCGAGGTACCAAAGTTGCGAAGCATCCATTCTACTCCGTTGGACCCAAAATGATGTTTGGGAGTGTTTCTGAGCATTTTGCTTACCTTCAGCACGTAAAAATATGAAAACTTGTGTTTCAGGCCTAAATGGACTATTTCGGGGTACAAAACTTGCCAAGCATCCATTCTACTCCATTGGAACCGAAATGATGTTTGGGAGTGCTTCAGAGCATTTCGCTAAACTTCGGCATGTAAAAAGTTTCAAACTTGTGCTTCGATCCTAAATGCACTATTTCGGGGTACCAAACTTGCGAAACATCCATTATACTCCAATGGAACCAAAATGATGTTTGGGAGTATTTCAGAGCATTTCGCTAACCTTCGGCTCGTAAAAAGATGCAAACTTGTGTTTCCGTCCTGAATGCACTATTTCAGGGTACCAAAGTTGTGAAGCATCCATTCTACTCCATTCGAACCAAAATGATGTTTCGGAGTGTTTCAGAGCATTTCGCTAACCTTCGGCACGTAAAAATATGCAAACTTGTGTTTCGGTCCTGAATGCACTATTTCGGGGTACCAAACTTGCGAAGCATCCATTCTACTCCGTTGGACTCAAAATGATGTTTGGGAGTGTTTCAGAGCATTTCACTAACCTTCGGCACGTAAAAAGATGCAAACTTGTGTTTCGGTCCCGAATGCACTATTTTATGGTACCAAAGTTGCCAAGCATTCATTCTACTCCATTGGAACCAAAATGATGTTTGGGAGTGTTTCAGAGCATTTCGCTAACCTTCGGTACGTAAAAAGATGCAACCTTGTGTTTCGGGCCTGAATGCACTATTTCGGGGTACCAAAGTTCCGAAGCATCCATTCTACTCCATTGGAACCAAAATGATGTTTGGGAGTGTTTCAGAGCATTTCATTAACCTTCGGCGTGTAAAAAGATGCAAACTTGTGTTTCGGTCCCGAATGCACTATTTCGAGGTACCAAAGTTGCGAAGCATCCATTCTACTCCGTTGGACCCAAAATGATGTTTGGGAGTGTTTCTGAGCATTTTGCTTACCTTCAGCACGTAAAAATATGAAAACTTGTGTTTCAGGCCTAAATGCACTATTTCGGGGTACCAAACTTGCCAAGCATCCATTCTACTCCATTGGAACAAAAATGATGTTTGGGAGTGCTTCAGAGCATTTCGCTAAACTTCGGCATGTAAAAAGTTTCAAACTTGTGCTTCGATCCTAAATGCACTATTTCGGGGTACCAAACTTGCGAAACATCCATTATACTCCAATGGAACCAAAATGATGTTTGGGAGTATTTCAGAGCATTTCGCTAACCTTCGGCTCGTAAAATGATGCAAACTTGTGTTTCCGTCCTGAATGCACTATTTCGGGGTACCAAAGTTGTGAAGCATCCATTCTACTCCATTCGAACCAAAATGATGTTTCGGAGTGTTTCAGAGCATTTCGCTAACCTTCGGCACGTAAAAATATGCAAAATTGTGTTTCGGTCCTGAATGCACTATTTCGGGGTACCAAACTTGCGAAGCATCCATTCTACTCCGTTGGACTCAAAATGATGTTTGGGAGTGTTTCAGAGCATTTCACTAACCTTCGGCACGTAAAAAGATGCAAACTTGTGTTTCGGTCCCGAATGCACTATTTTATGGTACCAAAGTTGCCAAGCATTCATTCTACTCCATTGGAACCAAAATGATGTTTGGGAGTGTTTCAGAGCATTTTGCTAACCTTCGGTACGTAAAAAGATGCAACCTTGTGTTTCGGGCCTGAATGCACTATTTCGGGGTACCAAAGTTCCGAAGCATCCATTCTACTCCATTGGAACCAAAATGATGTTTGGGAGTGTTTCAGAGCATTTCATTAACCTTCGGCGCGTAAAAAGATTTAAACTTGTGTTTCGGTCCCGAATGCACTATTTCGAGGTACCAAAGTTGCGAAGCATCCATTCTACTTCGTTGGACCCAAAATGATGTTTGGGTGTGTTTCTGAGCATTTTGCTAACCTTCAGCACGTAAAAATATGAAAACTTGTGTTTCGGTCCTGAATGCACTATTTCGGGGTACCAAAGTTGTGAAGCATCCATTCTACTCCATTGGAACCAAAATGATGTTTGGGAGTGTTTCAGAGCATTTCGCTAACCTTCGGCACGTAAAAAGATGCAAACTTGTGTTTCGGTCCTGAATGCACTATTTCGGGGTACCAAACTTGCGAAGCATCCATTATACTGCATTGGAACCAAAATGATGTTTGGGAGTATTTAAGAGCATTTCGCTAACCTTCGGCACGTAAAAAGATGCAAACTTGTGTTTCAGGACTGAATGCACTATTTCGGGGTATCAAAGTTGTGAACATCCATTCTACTCCATTGGAACAAAAATGATGTTTGGGAGTGTTTCAGAGCATTTCACTAACCTTCGGCACGTAAAAAGATGCAAACTTGTGTTTCGGTCCCGAATGCACTATTTTATGGTACCAAAGTTGCCAAGCATTCATTCTACTCCACTGGAACCAAAATGATGTTTGTGAGTGTTTCAGAGCATTTCGCTAACCTTTGGTACGTAAAAGATGCAACCTTGTGTTTCAGGCCTGAATGCACTATTTCGGGGTACCAAAGTTCCGAAGCATCCATTCTACTCCATTGGAACCAAAATGATGTTTGGGAGTGTTTCAGAGCATTTCATTAACCTTCGGCGTGTAAAAAGATGGAAACTTGTGTTTCGGTCCCGAATGCACTATTTCGAGGTACCAAAGTTGCGAAGCATCCATTCTACTCCGTTGGACCCAAAATGATGTTTGGGAGTGTTTCTGAGCATTTTGCTTACCTTCAGCACGTAAAAATATGAAAACTTGTGTTTCAGGCCTAAATGGACTATTTCGGGGTACCAAACTTGCCAAGCATCCATTCTACTCCATTGGAACCAAAATGATGTTTGGGAGTGCTTCAGAGCATTTCGCTAAACTTCGGCATGTAAAAAGTTTCAAACTTGTGCTTCGATCCTAAATGCACTATTTCGGGGTACCAAACTTGCGAAACATCCATTATACTCCAATGGAACCAAAATGATGTTTGGGAGTATTTCAGAGCATTTCGCTAACCTTCGGCTCGTAAAAAGATGCAAACTTGTGTTTCCGTCCTGAATGCACTATTTCAGCGTACCAAAGTTGTGAAGCATCCATTCTACTCCATTCGAACCAAAATGATGTTTCGGAGTGTTTCAGAGCATTTCGCTAACCTTCGGCACGTAAAAATATGCAAACTTGTGTTTCGGTCCTGAATGCACTATTTCGGGGTACCAAACTTGCGAAGCATCCATTCTACTCCGTTGGACTCAAAATGATGTTTGGGAGTGTTTCAGAGCATTTCACTAACCTTCGGCACGTAAAAAGATGCAAACTTGTGTTTCGGTCCCGAATGCACTATTTTATGGTACCAAAGTTGCCAAGCATTCATTCTACTCCATTGGAACCAAAATGATGTTTGGGAGTGTTTCAGAGCATTTCGCTAACCTTCGGTACGTAAAAAGATGCAACCTTGTGTTTCGGGCCTGAATGCACTATTTCGGGGTACCAAAGTTCCGAAGCATCCATTCTACTCCATTGGAACCAAAATGATGTTTGGGAGTGTTTCAGAGCATTTCATTAACCTTCGGCGTGTAAAAAGATGCAAACTTGTGTTTCGGTCCCGAATGCACTATTTCGAGGTACCAAAGTTGCGAAGCATCCATTCTACTCCGTTGGACCCAAAATGATGTTTGGGTGTGTTTCTGAGCATTTTGCTTACCTTCAGCACGTAAAAATATGAAAACTTGTGTTTCAGGCCTAAATGCACTATTTCGGGGTACCAAACTTGCCAAGCATCCATTCTACTCCATTGGAACCAAAATGATGTTTGGGAGTGCTTCAGAGCATTTCGCTAAACTTCGGCATGTAAAAAGTTTCAAACTTGTGCTTCGATCCTAAATGCACTATTTCGGGGTACCAAACTTGCGAAACATCCATTATACTCCAATGGAACCAAAATGATGTTTGGGAGTATTTCAGAGCATTTCGCTAACCTTCGGCTCGTAAAATGATGCAAACTTGTGTTTCCGTCCTGAATGCACTATTTCGGGGTACCAAAGTTGTGAAGCATCCATTCTACTCCATTCGAACCAAAATGATGTTTCGGAGTGTTTCAGAGCATTTCGCTAACCTTCGGCACGTAAAAATATGCAAAATTGTGTTTCGGTCCTGAATGCACTATTTCGGGGTACCAAACTTGCGAAGCATCCATTCTACTCCGTTGGACTCAAAATGATGTTTGGGAGTGTTTCAGAGCATTTCACTAACCTTCGGCACGTAAAAAGATGCAAACTTGTGTTTCGGTCCCGAATGCACTATTTTATGGTACCAAAGTTGCCAAGCATTCATTCTACTCCATTGGAACCAAAATGATGTTTGGGAGTGTTTCAGAGCATTTCGCTAACCTTCGGTACGTAAAAAGATGCAACCTTGTGTTTCGGGCCTGAATGCACTATTTCGGGGTACCAAAGTTCCGAAGCATCCATTCTACTCCATTGGAACCAAAATGATGTTTGGGAGTGTTTCAGAGCATTTCATTAACCTTCGGCGCGTAAAAAGATTTAAACTTGTGTTTCGGTCCCGAATGCACTATTTCGAGGTACCAAAGTTGCGAAGCATCCATTCTACTTCGTTGGACCCAAAATGATGTTTGGGTGTGTTTCTGAGCATTTTGCTAACCTTCAGCACGTAAAAATATGAAAACTTGTGTTTCAGGCCTAAATGCACTATTTCGGGGTACCAAACTTGCCAAGCATCCATTCTACTCCATTGGAACCAAAATGATGTTTGGGAGTGCTTCAGAGCATTTCGCTAACCTTCGGCATGTAAAAAGTTTCAAACTTGTGCTTCGATCCTAAATGCACTATTTCGGGGTACCAAACTTGCGAAACATCCATTATACTCCAATGGAACCAAAATGATGTTTGGGAGTATTTCAGAGCATTTCGCTAACCTTCGGCTCGTAAAATGATGCAAACTTGTGTTTCCGTCCTGAATGCACTATTTCGGGGTACCAAAGTTGTGAAGCATCCATTCTACTCCATTCGAACCAAAATGGTGTTTCGGAGTGTTTCAGAGCATTTCGCTAACCTTCGGCACGTAAAAATATGCAAACTTGTGTTTCGGTCCTGAATGCACTATTTCGAGGTACCAAAGTTGCGCAGCATCCATTCTACTCCGTTGGACCCAAAATGATGTTTGGGAGTGTTTCAGAGCATTTCGGCTAAGCTTCGGCACGTAAAAAGATGCAAACTTGTGTTTCGGTCCCGAATGCACTATTTAGGGGTACCAAACTTGCGAAGCTTCCATTATACTACAATGGAACCAAAATGATGTTAGGGAGTTATTCAGAGCATTTCGCTAACCTTCGGCACATAAAAAGATGCAAACTTGTGTTTCGTGCCTGAATGCACTATTTCGGGGTACCAAAGTTCTGAAGCATCCATTCTACTCCATTGGAAACAAAATGATGTTTGGGAGTGTTTCAGAGCATTTCGCTAACCTTCGGCACGTAAAAATATGGAAAGTTGTGTTTCGGTCCTGAATGCACTATTTCGGGGTACCAAAGTTGCGAAGCATCCATTATACTCCAATGGAACCAAAATGATATTTGGGAGTGTTTCATAGCATTTCGCTAACCTTCGGCTCGTAAAAATATGAAAACTTATGTTTCAGGCCTGAATGTACTATTTCGGTGTACCAAACTTGCCAAGCATCAATTCTACTCCTTTGGAACCAAAATGATGTTTGGTTGTATTTCAGAGCATTTTTCTAACATTCGGCACGTAAAAAGATGAAAAACTTGTGTTTCGGGCCTGAATGCACTATTTCGGGGTACCAAAGTTGCGAAGCATCCATTCTACTCCATTGGAACAAAAATGATGTTTGGGAGTGTCTCAGAGCATTTTGCTAACCTTCGGCACGTAAAAAGATGCAAGCTTGTGTTTCGGCCCCGAATGCACTATTTTGGGGTACCAAAGTTGCCAAGCGTCCATTCTACGCCAATGGAACCAAAATGATGTTTGGGAGTGTTTCAGAGCATTTCTCTAACCTTCAGCACGTAAAAAGAAGCAAACTTGTGTTTCGGTCCTGAATGCACTATTTCGGGGTACCAAAGTTGCGAATCATTCATTATACTCCAATGGAACCAAAATGATGTTTGGGAGTGTTTGAGAGCATTTCGTTTACCTTCGGCACGTAAAAAGATGCAAACTTGTGTTTCGGCCCAGAATGCACTATTTCGGGGTACCAAAGTTCCGAAGCATCCATTCTACTCCATTGGAACCAAAATGATGTTTGGGAGTGTTTCAGAGCATTTCGCTAACCTTCGGCACGTAAAAAGATGCAAACTTGTGTTTCAGTCCCGAATGCACTATTTCGGGGTACCAAAGTTGTGAAGCATCCATTCTAGTCCATTAGACCCAAAATGATGTATGGGAGTGATTCAGAGCATTTTGCTAACATTCGGCACGTAAAAAGATGAAAAACTTGTGTTTCGGACCCGAATGCACTATTTCGGGGTACCAAAGTTGCCAAGCATCCATTCTACTCCGTTGGACCCAAAATGACGTTTGGGAGTGTTTCAGAGCATTTCGCTAACCTTCAGCACGTAAAAATATGAAAACTTGTGTTTCAGGCCTGAATGCACTATTTCGGGGTACCAAACATTCCAAGCATCCATTCTACTATATTGGAACCAAAATGATGTTTGGGAGTGTTTCAGAGCATTTCGCTAACCTTCGGCACATAAAAAGATGCAAACTTGTGTTTCGGTCCCGAATGCACTATTTCGTGGTACCAAAGTTGCGAAGCATCCATTCTACTCCATTGGAGGAGTGTTTCAGAGCATCTTGCTAACCTTCAGCACGTAAAAATATGAGAACTTGTGTTTCAGGCCTGAATGCACTATTTCGGGGTAGCAAACTTGCCAAGCATCCATTCAACTCCAATGGAACCAAAATGATGTTTGGGAGTATTTCATAGCATTTCGCTAAACTTCGGCTCGTAAAAATATGAAAACTTATGTTTCGGGCCTGAATGTACTATTTCGGTGTACCAAACTTGCCAAGCATCCATTCTACTCCATTGGAACCAAAATGATGTTTGGGAGTGTTTCAGAGCATTTTTCTAACATTCGACACGTAAAAAGATGAAAAACTTGTGTTTCGGGCCTGTATGCACTATTTCGGGGTACCAAAGTTCCGAAGCATCCATTCTACTACATTGGAACAAAAAGATGTTTGGGAGTGTTTCAGAGCATTTTGCTAACCTTCGGCACGTAAAAAGATGCAAACTTGCGTTTCGGTCCCGAATGCACTATTTTGGGTACCAAAGTTGCCAAGCATCCATTCTACGCCATTGGAACCAAAATGATGTTTGGGAGTGTTTCAGAGCATTTCTCTAACCTTCTGCACGTAAAAAGATGCAAACTTGTGTTTCGGTCCTGAATTCACTATTTCGGGGTACCAAAGTTGCGAATCATTCATTGTACTCCAATGGAACCAAAATGATGTTTGAGAGGGTTTGAGAGCATTTCGCTTACCTTCGGCACGTAAAAAGATGCAAACTTGTGTTTCGGGCCAGAATGCACTATTTCGGGGTACCAAAGTTCCGAAGCATCTATTCTACTCCATTGGAACCAAAATGATGTTTGGGATTGTTTCAGAGCATTTCGCTAACGTTCAGCACGTAAAAAGATGCAAACTTGTGTTTTGGGCCTGAATGCACTATTTCGGGGTACCAAAGTTACGAAGGACCAATTCTACTCCATTGGAACCAAAATGATGTTTGGGAGTGTTTCAGAGCATTTCGCTAACCTTCGGCACGTAAAAAGATGCAAACTTGTGTTTCGTTCTTGAATGTACTATTTCGGGGTACCAAAGTTGTGAAGCATCCATTCTACTCCATTGGAACCAATATGATGTTTGGAAGTGTTTCAGAGTATTTCGCTAACCTTCGGCACGTAAAAAGACGCAAACTTGTGTTTCGGTCCCGAATGCGCTATTTCGGGGTACCAAAGTTGCCAAGCATCCATTCTACTTCGTTGGACCCAAAATGATGTTTGAGAGTGTTTCAGAGCATGTTGCTAACCTTCAGCACGTAAAAATATGAAAACTTGTGTTTCGGGCCTGAATGTACTATTTCGGGGTACCAAACTTGCTAAGCATCCATTCTACTCCATTCGAACCAAAATGATGTTTGGGAGAATTTCAGAGCATTTCGCTAACCTTCAGCACGTAAAAAGATGCAAACTAGTGTTTCGGGCCTGAATGCACTATTTCGGGGTACCAAAGTTGCGAAGGACCAATTCTACTCCATTGGAACTAAAATGATGTTTTGGAGTGTTTCAGAGCATTTCGCTAATCTTCGGCACGTAAAAAGATGCAAACTTGTGTTTCGGTCCCGAATGTACTATTTCGGGGTACCAAAGTTGTGAAGCATCCATTCTAGTCCATTGGACCCAAAATGATGTTTGGGAGTGATTCAGAGCATTTTGCTAACTTTCGGCATGTAAAAAGATGATAAACTTGTGCTTCGGTCCCGAATGCACTATTTCGGGGTACCAAAGTTGTGAAGCATCCATTCTAGTCCATTAGACCCAAAATGATGTATGGGAGTGATTCAGAGCATTTTGCTAACATTCGGCACGTAAAAAGATGAAAAACTTGTGTTTCGGACCCGAATGCACTATTTCGGGGTACCAAAGTTGCCAAGCATCCATTCTACTCCGTTGGACCCAAAATGACGTTTGGTAGTGTTTCAGAGCATTTTGCTAACCTTCAGCACGTAAAAATATGAAAACTTGTGTTTCAAGCCTGAATGCACTATTTCGGGGTACCAAACTTGCCAAGCATCCATTCTACTCCATTGGAACCAAAATGATGTTTGGGAGTATTTCAGAGCATTTCGCTAACCTTCGGCACGTAAAAAGATGCAAACTTGTGTTTCAGGCCTGAATGCACTATTTCGGGGTACCAAAGTTGCGAAGGACCAATTCTACTCCATTGGAACCAAAATGATGTTTGGGAGTGTTTCTGAGCATTTCGCTAACCTTCGGCACGTAAAAAGATGAAAACTTGTGTTTCGGGCCTGAATGCACTATTTCGGGGTTCCAAAGTTACGAAGGACCAATTCTACTCCATTGGAACCAAAATGATGTATGGGAGTGTTTCAGAGCATTTCGCTAACTTTCGGCATGTAAAAAGATGCAAACTTGTGTTTCGGTCCTGAATGCACTATTTCGGGGTACCAAAGTTGCGAAGCATCCATTCTACTCCATTGGAACCAAAATGATGTTTGGGATTATTTCAGAGCATTTCGCTAACGTTCAGCACGTAAAAAGATGCAAACTTGTGTTTTGGGCCTGAATGCACTATTTCGGGGTACCAAAGTTACGAAGGACCAATTCTACTCCATTGGAACCAAAATGATGTTTGGGAGTGTTTCAGAGCATTTCGCTAACCTTCGGCACGTAAAAAGATGAAAACTTGTGTTTCGGTCTTGAATGCACTATTTCGGGGTACCAAAGTTGTGAAGCATCCATTCTACTCCATTGGAACCAATATGATGTTTGGAAGTGTTTCAGAGTATTTCGCTAACCTTGGGCACGTAAAAAGACGCAAACTTGTGTTTCGGTCCCGAATGAGCTATTTCGGGGTACCAAAGTTGCCAAGCATCCATTCTACTTCGTTGGACCCAAAATGATGTTTGAGAGTGTTTCAGAGCATTTTGCTAAACTTCAGCACGTAAAAATATGAAAACTTGTGTTTCGGGCCTGAATGTACTATTTCGGGGTACCAAACTTGCTAAGCATCCATTCTACTCCATTGGAACCAAAATGATGTTTGGGAGAATTTCAGAGCATTTCGCTAACCTTCAGCACGTAAAAAGATGCAAACTAGTGTTTCGGGCCTGAATGCACTATTTCGGGGTACCAAAGTTGCGAAGGACCAATTCTACTCCATTGGAACCAAAATGATGTTTGGGAGTGTTCCTTCGCATTTCGCTAACCTTCGGCACGTAAAAAGATGAAAACTTGTGTTTCGGGCCTGAATGCACTATTTCGGGGTTCCAAAGTTACGAAGGACCAATTCTACTACATTGGAACCAAAATGATGTATGGGAGTGTTTCAGAGCATTTCGCTAACTTTCGGCATGTAAAAAGATGCAAACTTGTGTTTCGGTCCTGAATGCACTATTTCGGGGTAACAAAGTTGCGAAGCATCCATTCTACACCATTGGAACCAATATGATGTTTGGAAGTGTTTCAGAGTATTTCGCTAACCTTCGGCACGTAAAAAGACGCAAACTTGTGTTTCGGTCCCGAATGCGCTATTTCGAGGTACCAAAGTTGCCAAGCATCCATTCTACTTCATTGGACCCAAAATGATGTTTGAGAGTGTTTCAGAGCATTTCGCTAACCTTCAGCACGTAAAAAGATGCAAACTAGTGTTTCGGGCCTGAATGCACTATTTCGGGGTACCAAAGTTGCGAAGGACCAATTCTACTCCATTGGAACCAAAATGATGTTTTGGAGTGTTTCAGAGCATTTCGCTAATCTTCGGCACGTAAAAAGATGCAAACTTGTGTTTCGGTCCCGAATGTACTATTTCGGGGTACCAAAGTTGTGAAGCATCCATTCTAGTCCATTGGACCCAAAATGATGTTTGGGAGTGATTCAGAGCATTTTGCTAACTTGCGGCATGTAAAAAGATGATAAACTTGTGCTTCGGTCCCGAATGCACTATTTCGGGGTACCAAAGTTGTGAAGCATCCATTCTAGTCCATTAGACCCAAAATGATGTATGGGAGTGATTCAGAGCATTTTGCTAACATTCGGCACGTAAAAAGATGAAAAACTTGTGTTTCGGACCCGAATGCACTATTTCGGGGTACCAAAGTTGCCAAGCATCCATTCTACTCCGTTGGATCCAAAATGACGTTTGGGAGTGTTTCAGAGCATTTTGCTAACCTTCAGCACGTAAAAATATGAAAACTTGTGTTTCAAGCCTGAATGCACTATTTCGGGGTACCAAACTTGCCAAGCAACCATTCTACTCCATTGGAACCAAAATGATGTTTGGGAGTATTTCAGAGCATTTCGCTAACCTTCGGCACGTAAAAAGATGCAAACTTGTGTTTCAGGCCCGAATGCACTATTTCGGGGTACCAAAGTTGCGAAGGACCAATTCTACTCCATTGGAACCAAAATAATGTTTGGGAGTGTTTCTGAGCATTTCGCTAACCTTCGGCACGTAAAAAGATGAAAACTTGTGTTTCGGGCCTGAATGCACTATTTCGGGGTTCCAAAGTTACGAAGGACCAATTCTACTCCATTGGAACCAAAATGATGTATGGGAGTGTTTCAGAGCATTTCGCTAACTTTCGGCATGTAAAAAGATGCAAACTTGTGTTTCGGTCCTGAATGCACTATTTCGGGGTACCAAAGTTGCGAAGCATCCATTCTACTCCATTGGAACCAAAATGATGTTTGGGATTATTTCAGAGCATTTCGCTAACGTTCAGCACGTAAAAAGATGCAAGCTTGTGTTTTGGGCCTGAATGCACTATTTCGGGGTACCAAAGTTACGAAGGACCAATTCTACTCCATTGGAACCAAAATGATGTTTGGGAGTGTTTCAGAGCATTTTGCTAACCTTCGGCACGTAAAAAGATGCAAACTTGTGTTTCGGTCTTGAATGCACTATTTCGGGGTACCAAAGTTGCCAAGCATCCATTCTACTCCGTTGGACCCAAAATGACGTTTGGGAGTGTTTCAGAGCATTTTGCTAACCTTCAGCACGTAAAAATATGAAAACTTGTGTTTCAGGCCTGAATGCACTATTTCAGGGTACCAAACTTGCCAAGCATCCATCCTACTCCATTGGAACCAAAATGATGTTTGGGAGTATTTCAGAGCATTTCGCTAACCTTCGGCACGTAAAAAGATGCAAACTTGTGTTTCAGGCCTGAATGCACTATTTCGGGGTACTAAAGTTGCGAAGGACCAATTCTACTCCATTGGAACCAAAATGATGTTTGGGAGTGTTTCTGAGCATTTCGCTGACCTTCGGCACGTAAAAAGATGAAAACTTGTGTTTCGGGCCTGAATGCACTATTTCGGGGTTCCAAAGTTACGAAGGACCAATTCTACTCCATTGGAACCAAAATGATGTATGGGAGTGTTTCCGAGCATTTCGCTAACTTTCGGCATGTAAAAAGATGCAAACTTGTGTTTCGGTCCTGAATGCACTATTTCGGGGTACCAAAGTTGCGAAGCATCCATTCTTCTCCATTGGAACCAAAATGATGTTTGGGATTATTTCAGAGCATTTCGCTAACGTTCAGCACGTAAAAAGATGCAAACTTGTGTTTTGGGCCTGAATGCACTATTTCGGGGTACCAAAGTTACGAAGGACCAATTCTACTCCATTGGAACCAAAATGATGTTTGGGAGTGTTTCAGAGCATTTCGCTAACCTTCGGCACGTAAAAAGATGAAAACTTGTGTTTCGGTCTTGAATGCACTATTTCGGGGTACCAAAGTTGTGAAGCATCCATTCTACTCCATTGGAACCAATATGATGTTTGGCAGTGTTTCAGAGTATTTCGCTAACCTTGGGCACGTAAAAAGACGCAAACTTGTGTTTCGGTCCCGAATGAGCTATTTCGGGGTACCAAAGTTGCCAAGCATCCATTCTACTTCGTTGGACCCAAAATGATGTTTGAGAGTGTTTCAGAGCATTTTGCTAAACTTCAGCACGTAAAAATATGAAAACTTGTGTTTCGGGCCTGAATGTACTATTTCGGGGTACCAAACTTGCTATGCATCCATTCTACCCCATTGGAACCAAAATGATGTTTGGGAGAATTTCAGAGCATTTCGCTAACCTTCAGCACGTAAAAAGATGCAAACTAGTGTTTCGGGCCTGAATGCACTATTTCGGGGTACCAAAGTTGCGAAGGACCAATTCTACTCCATTGGAACCAAAATGATGTTTGGGAGTGTTCCTTCGCATTTCGCTAACCTTCGGCACGTAAAAAGATGAAAACTTGTGTTTCGGGCCTGAATGCACTATTTCGGGGTTCCAAAGTTACGAAGGACCAATTCTACTACATTGGAACCAAAATGATGTATGGGAGTGTTTCAGAGCATTTCGCTAACTTTCGGCATGTAAAAAGATGCAAACTTGTGTTTCGGTCCTGAATGCACTATTTCGGGGTAACAAAGTTGCGAAGCATCCATTCTACTCCATTGGAACCAATATGATGTTTGGAAGTGTTTCAGAGTATTTCGCTAACCTTCGGCACGTAAAAAGACGCAAACTTGTGTTTCGGTCCCGAATGCGCTATTTCGGGGTACCAAAGTTGCCAAGCATCCATTCTACTTCGTTGGACCCAAAATGATGTTTGAGAGTGTTTCAGAGCATTTTGCTAACCTTCAGCACGTAAAAATGTGAAAACTTGTGTTTCGGGTCTGAATGTACTATTTCGGGGTACCAAACTTGCTAAGCATCCATTCTACTCCATTGGAACCAAAATGATGTTTGGGAGAATTTCAGAGCATTTCGCTAACCTTCAGCACGTAAAAAGATGCAAACTAGTGTTTCGGGCCTGAATGCACTATTTCGGGGTACCAAAGTTGCGAAGGACCAATTCTACTACATTGGAACCAAAATGATGTATGGGAGTGTTTCTGAGCATTTCGCTAACCTTCGACACGTAAAAAGATGAAAACTTGTGTTTCGGGCCTGAATGCACTATTTCGGGGTTCCAAAGTTACGAAGGACCAATTCTATTCCATTGGAACCAAAATGATGTATGGGAGTGTTTCAGAGCATTTCGCTAACTTTCGGCACGTAAAAAGATGCAAACTTGTGTTTCAGTCCTGAATGCACTGTTTCGGGGTACCAAAGTTGCGAAGCATCCATTCTACTCCATTGGAACCAAAATGATGTTTGGGATTATTTCAGAGCATTTCGCTAACGTTCAGCACGTAAAAAGATGCAAACTTGTGTTTTGGGCCTGAATGCACTATTTCGGGGTACCAAAGTTACGAAGGACCAATTCTACTCCATTGGAACCAAAATGATGTTTGGGAGTGTTTCAGAGCATTTCGCTAACCTTCGGCACGTAAAAAGATGCAAACTTGTGTTTCGGTCTTGAATGCACTATTTCGGGGTACCAAAGTTGTGAAGCATCCATTCTACTTCATTGGAACCAATATGATGTTTGGAAGTGTTTCAGAGTATTTCGCTAACCTTCGGCACGTAAAAAGACGCAAACTTGTGTTTCGGTCCCGAATGCGCTATTTCGGGGTACCAAAGTTGCCAAGCATCCATTCTACTTCGTTGGACCCAAAATGATGTTTGAGAGTGTTTCAGAGCATTTTGCTAACCTTCAGCACGTAAAAATATGAAAACTTGTGTTTCGGGCCTGAATGTACTATTTCGGGGTACCAAACTTGCTAAGCATCCATTCTACTCCATTGGAACCAAAATGATGTTTGGGAGAATTTCAGAGCATTTCGCTAACCTTCAGCACGTAAAAAGTTGCAAACTAGTGTTTCGGGCCTGAATGCACTATTTCGGGGTACCAAAGTTGTGAAGCATCCATTCTAGTCCATTGGACCCAAAATGATGTTTGGGAGTGATTCAGAGCATTTTGCTAACTTTCGGCATGTAAAAAGATGATAAACTTGTGCTTCGGGCCCGAATGCACTATTTCGGGGTACCAAAGTTGTGAAGCATCCATTCTACTCCATTGGAACCAAAATGATGCTTCGGAGTGTTTCAAAGCATTTCACTAACCTTCGGCATGTAAAAAGATGGAAACTTGTGTTTCGGTCTTGAATGCACTATTTCGGGGTACCAAAGTTGCGCAACATCCATTCTACTCCGTTGGACCCAAAATGATGTTTGGGAGTGTTTCAGAGTATTTTGCTAACCTTCACCACTTAAAAATATGAAAACTTGTGTTTCGGGCCTGGATGTACTATTTCGGGGTACCAAACTTGCCAAGCATTCATTTTACTCCATTGGAACCAAAATGATGTTTGGGAGTGTTTCAGAGCATTTTTCTAACATTCGGCACGTAAAAAGATGAAAAACTTGTGTTTCGGGCCTGCATGCACTATTTTGGGGTACCAAAGTTGCGAAGCATCCATTCTACTCCATTGGAACCAAAATAATGTTTGGGAGTTTTTCAGAGCATTTCGCTAACCTTCGGCGCGTAAAAAGATGCAAACTTGTGTTTCGGGCCTGAATGCACTATTTCGGGGTACCAAAGTTGCGAAGGACCAATTCTACTCCATTGGAACCAAAATGATGTTTGGGAGTGTTTCAGAGCATTTCGCTAACCTTCGGCATGTAAAAAGATGCAAACATGTGTTTCGGTCCCAAATGCACTATTTCGGGGTACCTAAGTTGTCAAGCATCCATTCTAGTCCATTGGACCCAAAATGATGTTTGGGAGTGTTTCAGAGCATTTCGCTAACCTTCGGCACGTAAAAAGATTCAAACTTGTGTTTGGATCCTAAATGCACTATTTTGTGGTACCAAACTTGCGAAGCATCCATTATACTCCAGTTGAACCAAAATAATGTTTGGGAGTGTTTCAGAGCATTTCGCTAACCTTCGGCAAGTAAAAAGATTCAAACTTGTGTTTCGGTCTTGAATGCACTATTTCGGTGTACCAAAGATGCGCAACATCCATTCGACTCCGTTGGACCCAAAATGATGTTTGGGATTGTTTCAAAGTATTTTGCTAACCTCCAGCACGTAAAAATATGAAAACTTGCGTTTCGGGTCTGAATGTACTATTTAGGCGTACCAAACTTGCCAAGCATCCATTCTACTCCATTGGAACCAAAATGATGTTTGGGAGTGTTTTAGAGCATTTTTCTTACATTCGGCACGTAAAAAGATGATAAACTTGTGTTTCGTGCACGAATGCACTATTTCGGGGTACCAAAAGTTGTGAAGCATCAATTCTAGTCCATTGGAACCAAAATGATGTTTGGGAGTGTTTCAGAGCATATCGCTAACTTTCGGCACGTAAAAAGATGCAAACTTGTGTTTCAGTCCTGAATGCACTATTTCGGGGAACCAAAGTTGTGAAGCATCTATTCTACTCCATTGTAACCAAAATGATGTTTGGGAGTGTTTCAGAGCATTTTGCTAACCTCTAGCACGTAAAAATATGAAAACTTGTGTTTCGGGCCTGAATGCACTATTTCGGGGTACCAAACTTGCCAAGCATCCATTCTAGTCCATTGGATCCAAAATGATGTTTGGGAGTGTTTCAAAGCATTTCGCTAACCTTCAGCCCGTAAAAAGATTCAAACTTGTGTTTCGGTCCTGAATGCACTATTTCGGGGTACCAAAGTTGTGAAGCATCCATTCTACTCCATTGGAACCAAAATGATGTTTGGGAGTGTTTCAGAGCATTTCGCTAACCTTCGGCACGTAAAAAGATGCAAACTTGTGTTTCGATCCTGAATGCACTATTCCAGGGTACCAAAGTTGTGAAGCATCCATTCTACTCCATTGTAACCAAAATGATGTTTGGGAGTGTTTCAGAGCATTTTGCTAACCTCTAGCACGTAAAAATATGAAAACTTGTGTTTCGGGCCTGAATGCACTATTTCGGGGTACCAAACTTGCCAAGCATCCATTCTACTCCATTGGAACCAAAATGATGTTTGAGAGTGTTTCAGAGCATTTCGCTAACCTTCAGCCCGTAAAAAGATTCAAACTTGTGTTTCGGTCCTGAATGCACTATTTCGGGGTACCAAAGATGTGAAGCATACATTCTACTCCATTGGAACCAAATGATGTTTGGGAGTGTTTCAGAGCATTTCGCTAACCTTCGTCACGTAAAAAGACGCAAACTTGTGTTTCGGTCCCGAATGCACTATTTCGGGGTGCCAAAGTTGCCAAGCATCCATTCTACTCCGTTGGACCCAAAATGATGTTTGAGAGTGTTTCAGAACATTTTGCTAACCTTCAGCACGAAAAATATGAAAACTTGTGTTTCGGGCCTGAATGTACTATTTCAGGTTACCAAACTTGCTAAGCATCCATTCTACTCCATTGGAACCAAAATGATGTTTGGGAGTGTTTCAGAGCATTTCGCTAACCTTCGGCACTTAAAAAGATCCAAACATGTGTTTCGGTCCTAAATGCACTATTTCGGGGTACCAATCTTGCGAAGCATCCATTATACTCCAATGGAACCAAAATGATGTTGAGGAGTATTTCAGAGCATTTCGCTAACCTTCGGCACGTAAAAAGAGCAAACTTGTGTTTCTGGCCGGAATGCACTGTTTCGGGGTAACAAAGTTGTGAAGCATCCATTCTAGTCCTTTGGACCCAAAATGATGTTTGGGAGTGATTCAGAGCATTTTGCTAACATTCGGTACGTAAAAAGATGATAAACTTGTGTTTCGGGCCCGAATGCACTATTTCGGGGTACCAAAGTTGTGAAGCATTCATCCTACTCCATTGGAACCAAAATGATGTTTGGGATTATTTCAGAGCATTTCGCTAACCTTCAGCACGTAAAAAGATGCAAACTTGTGTTTCGGTCCTGAATGCAATTTTTCGGGGTACCAAAGTTACGAAGGACCAATTCTACTCCATTTGAACCAAAATGATGTTTGGGAGTGTTTCACGGCATTTCGCTAACCTTCGGCACGTAAAAAGATGCAAACTTGTGTTTCGGTCCCGAATGCACTATTTCGGGGTACCAAAGTTGTGAAGCATCCATTCTAGTCCATTGGACCGAAAATGATGTTTGGGAGTGATTCAGAGCATTTTGCTAACATTCGGTACGTAAAAAGATGATAAACTTGTGTTTCGGGCCCGAATGCACTATTTCGGGGTACCAAAGTTGTGAAGCATCCATTCTACTCCTTTGGAACCAATATGATGTTTCGGAGTGTTTCAGACCATTTTGCTAACCTTCGTCATGTAAAAAGATGCAAACTTTTGTTTCGGGCCTGAATGCACTATTTCGGGGTACCAAAGTTGCCAAGCATCCATTCTACTCCATTGGAACCAAAATGATGTTTGGGAGTATTTCAGAGCATTTCGCTAACCTTCGCCACGTAAAAAGATGCAAACTTGTGTTTCGGGCCTGAATGCACTATTTCGGGGTACCAAAGTTGCGAAGGACCAATTCTACTCCATTGGAACCAAAATGATGTTTGGGAGTGTTTCTGAGTATTTCGCTAACCTTCGGCACGTAAAAAGATGCAAACATGTGTTACGGTCCCGAATGCACTATTTCGGGGTACCAAAGTTGTCAAGCATCCATTCTAGTCCATGGGACCCAAAATGATGTTTGGGAGTGATTAAATGCATTTTGCTAACATTCGGCACGTAAAAAGATGCAAACTTGTGTTTCGGTCTTGAATGCCCTATTTCGGGGTACCAAAGTTGCGCAGCATCCATTCTTCTCCGTTGCACCCAAAATGATGTTTGGGAGTGTTTCAGAGTATTTTTCTAACCTTCAGCACGTAAAAATATAAAAACTTGTGTTTCGGGTTTGAATGTACTATTTCGAGGTACCAAACTTGCCAAGCATCCATTCAACTCCATTGGAACCAAAATGATGTTTGGGAGTATTTCAGAGCATTTCTCTAACCTTCAGCACGTAAAAAGACGCAAACTTGTGTTTCGGTCCTGAATGCACTATTTCGGGGTACCAAAGTTGCGAAGGACCAATTCTACTCCATTGGAACCAAAATGATGTTTGGGAGTGTTTCAGAGCATTTCGCTAACCTTCGGCACGTAAAAAGATGCAAAGTTGTGTTTCGGTCCCGAATGCACTATTTCGGGGTAACAAAGTTGTGAAGCATCCATTCTAGTCCATTGGACCCAAAATGATGTTTGGGAGTGATTCAGAGCATTTTGCTAACATTCGGTACGTAAAAAGATGATAAACTTGTGTTTCGGGCCCGAATGCACTATTTCGGGGTACCAAAGTTGTGAAGCATCCATTCTACTCCTTTGGAACCAATATGATGTTTCGGAGTGTTTCAGACCATTTTGCTAACCTTCGTCATGTAAAAAGATGCAAACTTGTGTTTCGGTCTTGAATGCACTATTTCGGGGTACCAAAGTTGCGCAGCATCCATTCTACTCCGTTGGACCCAAAATGATGTTTGAGAGTGTTTCAGAGTATTTTGCTAACCTTCAGCACGTAAAAATATGAAAACTTGTGTTTCGGTCCTGGATGTACTATTTCGGGGTACCATAGTTGCCAAGCATCCATTCTACTCCATTGGAACCAACATGATGCTTGGGAGTGTTTCAGAGCATTTTTCTAAAATTCGGCACGTAAAAATATGCAAAACTTGTGTTTCAGGCCTGAATGCACTATTTCGGGGTACCAAAGTTGCGAAGCATCCATTCTACTCCATTGGAACCAAAATGATGTTTGGGAGTATTTCAGAGCATTTCGCTAACCTTCGCCACGTAAAAAGATGCAAACTTGTGTTTCGGGCCTGAATGCACTATTTCGGGGTACCAAAGTTGCGAAGGACCAATTCTACTCCATTGGAACCAAAATGATGTTTGGGAGTGTTTCTGAGTATTTCGCTAACCTTCGGCACGTAAAAAGATGCAAACATGTGTTACGGTCCCGAATGCACTATTTCGGGGTACCAAAGTTCTCAAGCATCCATTCTAGTCCATGGGACCCAAAATGATGATTGGGAGTGATTAAAAGCATTTTGCTAACATTCGGCACGTAAAAAGATGCAAACTTGTGTTTCGGTCTTGAATGCCCTATTTCGGGGTACCAAAGTTGCGCAGCATCCATTCTTCTCCGTTGCACCCAAAATGATGTTTGGGAGTGTTTCAGAGTATTTTGCTAACCTTCAGCACGTAAAAATATAAAAACTTGTGTTTCGGGTTTGAATGTACTATTTCGAGGTACCAAACTTGCCAAGCATCCATTCAACTCCATTGGTACCAAAATGATGTTTGGGAGTATTTCAGAGCATTTCGCTAACCTTCGGCACGTAAAAAGAGCAAACTTGTGTTTCTGGCCGGAATGCACTGTTTCGGGGTACCAAAGTTGCGAAGCATTCATTCTACTTCATTGGAACCAAAATGATGTTTGGGATTATTTCAGAGCATTTCGCTAACCTTCAGCACGTAAAAAGATGCAAACTTGTGTTTCGGTCCTGAATGCACTATTTCGGGGTACCAAAGTTACGAAGGACCAATTCTACTCCATTGGAACCAAAATGATGTTTGAGAGTGTTTCAGGGCATTTCGCTAACCTTCGGCACGTAAAAAGATGCAAACTTGTGTTTCGGTCCCGAATGCACTATTTCGGGGTACCAAAGTTGTGAAGCATCCATTCTAGTCCATTGGACCCAAAATGATGTTTGGGAGTGATTCAGAGCATTTTGCTAACATTCGGTACGTAAAAAGATGATAAACTTGTGTTTCTGGCCCGAACGCACTATTTCGGGGTACCAAAGTTGTGAAGCATCCATTCTACTCCTTTGGAACCAATATGATATTTTGGAGTGTTTCAAACCATTTTGCTAACCTTCGTCATGTAAAAAGATGCAAACTTGTGTTTCGGTCTTGAATGCACTATTTCGGGGTACCAAAGTTGCGCAGCATCCATTCTACTCCGTTGGACCCAAAATGATGTTTGAGAGTGTTTCAGAGTATTTTGCTAACCTTCAGCACGTAAAAATATGAAAACTTGTGTTTCGGTCCTGGATGTACTATTTCGGGGTACCATAGTTGCCAAGCATCCATTCTACTCCATTGGAACCAACATGATGTTTGGGAGTGTTTCAGAGCATTTTTCTAAAATTCGGCACGTAAAAATATGAAAAACTTGTGTTTCAGGCCTGAATGCACTATTTCGGGGTACCAAAGTTGCCAAGCATCCATTCTACTCCATTGGAACCAAAATGATGTTTGGGAGTATTTCAGAGCATTTCGCTAACCTTCGCCACGTAAAAAGATGCAAACTTGTGTTTCGGGCCTGAATGCACTATTTCGGGGTACCAAAGTTGCGAAGGACCAATTCTACTCCATTGGAACCAAAATGATGTTTGGGAGTGTTTCTGAGTATTTCGCTAACCTTCGGCACGTAAAAAGATGCAAACATGTGTTACGGTCCCGAATGCACTATTTCGGGGTACCAAAGTTGTCAAGCATCCATTCTAGTCCATGGGACCCAAAATGATGTTTGGGAGTGATTAAATGCATTTTGCTAACATTCGGCACGTAAAAAGATGCAAACTAGTGTTTCGGTCTTGAATGCCCTATTTCGGGGTACCAAAGTTGCGCATCATCCATTCTTCTCCGTTGCACCCAAAATGATGTTTGGGAGTGTTTCAGAGTATTTTTCTAACCTTCAGCACGTAAAAATATAAAAACTTGTGTTTCGGGTTTGAATGTACTATTTCGAGGTACCAAACTTGCCAAGCATCCATTCAACTCCATTGGAACCAAAATGATGTTTGGGAGTATTTCAGAGCATTTCTCTAACCTTCAGCACGTAAAAAGACGCAAACTTGTGTTTCGGTCCTGAATGCACTATTTCGGGGTACCAAAGTTGCGAAGGACCAATTCTACTCCATTGGAACCAAAATGATGTTTGGGAGTGTTTCAGAGCATTTCGCTAACCTTCGGCACGTAAAAAGATGCAAAGTTGTGTTTCGGTCCCGAATGCACTATTTCGGGGTAACAAAGTTGTGAAGCATCCATTCTAGTCCATTGGACCCAAAATGATGTTTGGGAGTGATTCAGAGCATTTTGCTAACATTCGGTACGTAAAAAGATGATAAACTTGTGTTTCGGGCCCGAATGCACTATTTCGGGGTACCAAAGTTGTGAAGCATCCATTCTACTCCTTTGGAACCAATATGATGTTTCGGAGTGTTTCAGACCATTTTGCTAACCTTCGTCATGTAAAAAGATGCAAACTTGTGTTTCGGTCTTGAATGCACTATTTCGGGGTACCAAAGTTGCGCAGCATCCATTCTACTCCGTTGGACCCAAAATGATGTTTGAGAGTGTTTCAGAGTATTTTGCTAACCTTCAGCACGTAAAAATATGAAAACTTGTGTTTCGGTCCTGGATGTACTATTTCGGGGTACCATAGTTGCCAAGCATCCATTCTACTCCATTGGAACCAACATGATGCTTGGGAGTGTTTCAGAGCACTTTTCTAAAATTCGGCACGTAAAAATATGAAAAACTTGTGTTTCAGGCCTGAATGCACTATTTCGGGGTACCAAAGTTGCGAAGCATCCATTCTACTCCATTGGAACCAAAATGATGTTTGGGAGTATTTCAGAGCATTTCGCTAACCTTCGCCACGTAAAAAGATGCAAACTTGTGTTTCGGGCCTGAATGCACTATTTCGGGGTACCAAAGTTGCGAAGGACCAATTCTACTCCATTGGAACCAAAATGATGTTTGGGAGTGTTTCTGAGTATTTCGCTAACCTTCGGCACGTAAAAAGATGCAAACATGTGTTACGGTCCCGAATGCACTATTTCGGGGTACCAAAGTTGTCAAGCATCCATTCTAGTCCATGGGACCCAAAATGATGTTTGGGAGTGATTAAATGCATTTTGCTAACATTCGGCACGTAAAAAGATGCAAACTTGTGTTTCGGTCTTGAATGCCCTATTTCGGGGTACCAAAGTTGCGCAGCATCCATTCTTCTCCGTTGCACCCAAAATGATGTTTGGGAGTGTTTCAGAGTATTTTTCTAACCTTCAGCACGTAAAAATATAAAAACTTGTGTTTCGGGTTTGATTGTACTATTTCGAGGTACCAAACTTGCCAAGCATCCATTCAACTCCATTGGAACCAAAATGATGTTTGGGAGTATTTCAGAGCATTTCTCTAACCTTCAGCACGTAAAAAGACGCAAACTTGTGTTTCGGTCCTGAATGCACTATTTCGAGGTACCAAAGTTGCGAAGGACCAATTCTACTCCATTGGAACCAAAATGATGTTTGGGAGTGTTTCAGAGCATTTCGCTAACCTTCGGCACGTAAAAAGATGCAAAGTTGTGTTTCGGTCCCGAATGCACTATTTCGGGGTAACAAAGTTGTGAAGCATCCATTCTAGTCCATTGGACCCAAAATGATGTTTGGGACTGATTCAGAGCATTTTGCTAACATTCGGTACGTAAAAAGATGATAAACTTGTGTTTCGGGCCCGAATGCACTATTTCGGGGTACCAAAGTTGTGAAGCATCCATTCTACTCCTTTGGAACCAATATGATGTTTCGGAGTGTTTCAGACCATTTTGCTAACCTTCGGCATGTATAAAGATGCAAACTTGTGTTTCGGTCTAGAATGCACTATTTCGGGGTACCAAAGTTGCGCAGCATCCATTCTACTCCGTTGGACCCAAAATGATGTTTAAGAGTGTTTCAGAGTATTTTGCTAACCTTCAGCACGTAAAAATATGAAAACTTGTGTTTCGGTCCTGGATGTACTATTTCGGGGTACCATAGTTGCCAAGCATCCATTCTACTCCATTGGAACCAACATGATGTTTGGGAGTGTTTCAGAGCATTTTTCTAAAATTCGGCACGTAAAAATATGAAAAACTTGTGTTTCAGGCCTGAATGCACTATTTCGGGGTACCAAAGTTGCGAAGCATTCATTCTACTCCATTGGAACCAAAATGATGTTTGGGAGTATTTCAGATCATTTCGCTAACCTTCGCCACGTAAAAAGATGCAAACTTGTGTTTCGGGCCTGAATGCACTATTTCGGGGTACCAAAGTTGCGAAGGACCAATTCTACTCCATTGGAACCAAAATGATGTTTGGGAGTGTTTCTGAGTATTTCGCTAACCTTCGGCACGTAAAAAGACGCAAACTTGTGTTTCGGTCCTGAATGCACTATTTCGGGGTACCAAAGTTGCGAAGGACCAATTCTACTCCATTGGAACCAAAATGATGTTTGGGAGTGTTTCAGAGCATTTCGCTAACCTTCGGCACGTAAAAAGATGCAAAGTTGTGTTTCGGTCCCGAATGCACTATTTCGGGGTAACAAAGTTGTGAAGCATCCATTCTAGTCCATTGGACCCAAAATGATGTTTGGGAGTGATTCAGAGCATTTTGCTAACATTCGGTACGTAAAAAGATGATAAACTTGTGTTTCGGGCCCGAATGCACTATTTCGGGGTACCAAAGTTGTGAAGCATCCATTCTACTCCTTTGGAACCAATATGATGTTTCGGAGTGTTTCAGACCATTTTGCTAACCTTCGTCATGTAAAAAGATGCAAACTTGTGTTTCGGTCTTGAATGCACTATTTCGGGGTACCAAAGTTGCGCAGCATCCATTCTACTCCGTTGGACCCAAAATGATGTTTGAGAGTGTTTCAGAGTATTTTGCTAACCTTCAGCACGTAAAAATATGAAAACTTGTGTTTCGGTCCTGGATGTACTATTTCGGGGTACCATAGTTGCCAAGCATCCATTCTACTCCATTGGAACCAACATGATGCTTGGGAGTGTTTCAGAGCATTTTTCTAAAATTCGGCACGTAAAAATATGAAAAACTTGTGTTTCAGGCCTGAATGCACTATTTCGGGGTACCAAAGTTGCGAAGCATCCATTCTACTCCATTGGAACCAAAATGATGTTTGGGAGTATTTCAGAGCATTTCGCTAACCTTCGCCACGTAAAAAGATGCAAACTTGTGTTTCGGGCCTGAATGCACTATTTCGGGGTACCAAAGTTGCGCAGGACCAATTCTACTCCATTGGAACCAAAATGATGTTTGGGAGTGTTTCTGAGTATTTCGCTAACCTTCGCCACGTAAAAAGATGCAAACTTGTGTTTCGGGCCTGAATGCACTATTTCGGGGTACCAAAGTTGCGAAGGACCAATTCTACTCCATTGGAACCAAAATGATGTTTGGGAGTGTTTCTGAGTATTTCGCTAACCTTCGGCACGTAAAAAGATGCAAACATGTGTTACGGTCCCGAATGCACTATTTCGGGGTACCAAAGTTGTCAAGCATCCATTCTAGTCCATGGGACCCAAAATGATGTTTGGGAGTGATTAAATGCATTTTGCTAACATTCGGCACGTAAAAAGATGCAAACTTGTGTTTCGGTCTTGAATGCCCTATTTCGGGGTACCAAAGTTGCGCAGCATCCATTCTTCTCCGTTGCACCCAAAATGATGTTTGGGAGTGTTTCAGAGTATTTTTCTAACCTTCAGCACGTAAAAATATAAAAACTTGTGTTTCGGGTTTGAATGTACTATTTCGAGGTACCAAACTTGCCAAGCATCCATTCAACTCCATTGGAACCAAAATGATGTTTGGGAGTATTTCAGAGCATTTCTCTAACCTTCAGCACGTAAAAAGACGCAAACTTGTGTTTCGGTCCTGAATGCACTATTTCGGGGTACCAAAGTTGCGAAGGACCAATTCTACTCCATTGGAACCAAAATGATGTTTGGGAGTGTTTCAGAGCATTTCGCTAACCTTCGGCACGTAAAAAGATGCAAAGTTGTGTTTCGGTCCCGAAAGCACTATTTCGGGGTAACAAAGTTGTGAAGCATCCATTCTAGTCCATTGGACCCAAAATGATGTTTGGGAGTGATTCAGAGCATTTTGCTAACATTCGGTACGTAAAAAGATGATAAACTTGTGTTTCGGGCCCGAATGCACTATTTCGGGGTACCAAAGTTGTGAAGCATCCATTCTACTCCTTTGGGACCAATATGTTGTTTCGGAGTGTTTCAGACCATTTTGCTAACCTTCGGCATGTATAAAGATGCAAACTTGTGTTTCGGTCTTGAATGCACTATTTCGGGGTACCAAAGTTGCGCAGCATCCATTCTACTCCGTTGGACCCAAAATGATGTTTGAGAGTGTTTCAGAGTATTTTGCTAACCTTCAGCACGTAAAAATATGAAAACTTGTGTTTCGGTCCTGGATGTACTATTTCGGGGTACCATAGTTGCCAAGCATCCATTCTACTCCATTGGAACCAACATGATGTTTGGGAGTGTTTCAGAGCATTTTTCTAAAATTCGGCACGTAAAAATATGAAAAACTTGTGTTTCAGGCCTGAATGCACTATTTCGGGGTACCAAAGTTGCGAAGCATCCATTCTACTCCATTGGAACCAAAATGATGTTTGGGAGTATTTCAGAGCATTTCGCTAACCTTCGCCACGTAAAAAGATGCAAACTTGTGTTTTGGGCCTGAATGCACTATTTCGGGGTACCAAAGTTGCGAAAGACCAATTCTGCTCCATTGGAACCAAATGATGTTTGGGAGTGTTTCTGAGTATTTCGCTAACCTTCGGCATGTAAAAAGATGCAAACATGTGTTTCGGTCCAGAATGCACTATTTCGGGGTACCAAAGTTGTTAAGCATCCATTCTAGTCCATTGGACCCAAAATGATGTTTGGGAGTGATTAAAATCATTTTGCTAACATTCGGCACGTTAAAAGATGCAAACTTGTGTTTCGGTCTTGAATGCCCTATTTCGGGGTACCAAAGTTGTGCAGCATCTGTCGTATGGACCTCCCTGGGCCCACTACCTCGGTGGGTACCAGGACCGACTACTCGGTGGGCCCTTGGGACTGCCCGACTTGCGCTACACGGCACCTGATGGCGTGAAGCACATGGACTACGGAGGAGAAGTACTCGGTTAGGAAGCTGTACATGTCACGTACTGTATGGAAGACTCCTAGACGTACTCGACTAGTACTCTCTCCCCACTCCGACTTGTAACCCTGCCTCTCGGGCTATATAAGGCGAGGCAGGGACCCCTCTCTGATCATCTCATCTCACGGCGTACAATTGCACCATCTTATAATCGTACCCAATCAATCCAGAGCTACACAGCATACAGGACGTAGGGTATTACGCACCTCGCGGCCCGAACCTGTCTAAATTGTGTGCCACGTGTCTCTTCCTTCGAGTTACCGATCTCGGCGAGGCCACATTCATCTACTTCGGGTACTCCCCTTAGTAGGTTGCCGGTCTAAAACACCGACAGCTGGCGCGCCAGGTAGGGGATCTCGCTCGAGATCACATGGCGAACTCGACGGCTCCTGTCTACTTCAAGCCAACCGTCGCCTTCAACCGCGGCGACACCTTCGTTTTCGGCGCTTGGGTCTGCACCGCTGACGGCGCGGGATCTTTCCAGCGCCGCCTCACCATGCCGCCCAACCCGGAGACCGGCTTTGTGACGCTTCCTGAAATTGTCACATGCGAACTCGTCGGCAAGTTCGGCGAAATTTCGCTTTTCAACCATCACGCTGACTTCGAGCTCGGGGCCGTTTCCAACTCGAACTCGACGTCTCCGTGGGCTATCGCATGCGAGCCGGCTACTCAGCCATCGCATGTGATCCCACCACACCGTGAGCACTCCACGCGTGGCCCCCGCATCGTCAGCGGGGCCCGCACGGAGGCTCCCTCTTCGCGCTTCTACTCGGATTCCGCGTACGAGTTCGACTTCGGGTCGGACCCAGAGGATCCCGAGTCCGAGGACAACACTACCGAGCATCCCTTATCAGGGCCGACCTCTGGGCTAGTTATAACGTGCACACCTACCGGGAGATTTGTCTACTGGCTAGACCGCAAGCCCGCTGACCTGATAAGTGGAGACTCACGCTACATCTCCTACATCGACTCGCTCCCGTTCCAGGAGGGAACACCGCTTGCCCGAGCTGACTCGTACACCCCAACTGAGGTGGCGAGCTCTGAGTCCAGTCTTGGCACCCCTGATCGCCAAGTCTTCATGGCTGCCGGCGACACGCCAGGACCTTCAGGGACGGCTCAAGACAAGTACCTTGAAGACATCTCCGCAGACGAGCTGTCTGCTGATGCACCTGCAGACGAGACCGCCGCCAACAGGGACGCTCGACGTGAGCGTAACAGGAAGCGCAACGAACGGCGCCGGCGTCTCCGAGACAACCTCCCCATCCGCAACCTTGCGGAAGCTCTCGAGGCGGTCGAGAGCAGAGTACACACTACCCCTGAGCAATGCCTCATGTCGATCACAGCGATCGCACGCCAGGCTCAGGGAATACGCGCCGGAGAAGTCATCGCCAAGCTCGCTGAAGACGCTTACTTCATGCGGGTCGACAACAGGGTCAACCAGCCTCCTCCCGCCAGGCACCGCGACAACGAAGCTACAAGTCGCAGCGCCGACCTCGGTCGCCACCGCACTCGAGCTGAGCTCCCAGCTCAACCCAACCGTACTCGTGCAAACGCCAGCGGACCCTCACAGGGTGGCAACAGCAACCGTGAGGTCGTCCCTCACCGCGCCCATGGCGGCGGCGGCCGTGACCCTGACGGTGGCGGCAGCGACGACGGAAGCTCCAACCACGGAGCCAACAGGAGGGCCGGCGGCGGCGGTAGTCGTGGCGGTCGAGACCACGCGAACAGCCACGCCTCCGGAGCCTCACAGGGCGGCTACGACGCCCGCCAGAAGATTGAGGAGCTGCGGCGGAAGAAGTCAGCCACTGCAGGCAACAATGACGGCTTCCCCGCCTTCTCACCTCGACTTCGCAACTTGCTCCTCCCCGACAAGTTCAAGCCTTTGGGGATCACCAAGTACGACGCAAAGCAGGACCCCATCCAGTGGCTCAGGTGCTACGCCCTCTCCATCGAGAACGCTGGCGGCAACAACGACACCAAGTGCCTCTACTTCCCCTTCTGCCTGGACAAGCACTCGATCGGCAAGTGGGACCAGCTGAAGGAGCAGTTCACCAGCAACTTCGCGGGCGCCATGGGCCGATCGGGTACTCGCATGGACCTGGCCATGGTCAAGCAGGAACAAGGCGAGACCCTCCGCAACTACATGCGCCGCTTCTTCGACAAGCGCGCCACCGTAGTCGACGTCACCGACAAGGAGGTCATCGACCTCTTCCAAGACGGCCTCTACCACCGCCGCACCTTTGAAGACTTCGGTCGCCGCCGCCCCAAGTCCATCCCCCACCTCAAGGACATGATCACGTCCTGGGCGGATGAAGAAGACAAGGCCAACGCCAAGTACGATGCCATCCGTGGCAAGAACAAGCAGAACACGGGCGGCGGCAGCGGCAACAACGGGAACCAAGCGGTCGCAACAACAACAACAACAACTACTCGGGTCCCAACCGCAAGCGCAAGCCAGACAACACTGTCGCGGCTATCCAGCGCCCTGCGAAGGAGAACTCGAAGAAGAACTCTGGCGGCTTCAAAGACTTGCTGAAGGAGAAGTGCCTGTGGCATCTGGACGGCAACCACACCACCGAGCAGTGCTACCAACTCTGGCGAGCACTCAAGAGTACTCCAAAGCCACCGCACCCTCACGACAAGAAAAACAAGAAGAAGAACGACGGAGACAACGACGACTTCCACGAACCCGACAAGACTATCAACGTCCTCTTCGGCGGACTACCCAGCAGATGGGAGCAAAAGGCTACTCGTCGAGAAGTCATGAGCATTGAACCAGCGGTCCCGACCCCTCTCAGGTGGTCGGAGGTACCCATTACCTTCTCCCGCGCGGATCAATGGACTAGCTTCTCCGAACCAGGGCGGTTCCCTCTCGTCCTGAAGCCGGTGGTCGCGGGCTCCAAGCTCAACAAGGTCCTCATCGATGGTGGAAGCGGGCTCAACGTCCTTTTCACCAAAACCTTGAAGAAGATGAAGCTCGACATCACCCACATGCTCACCAAGAGCAGCACGCCTTTCTACGGCATCGTCCCCGGTAACGCGGCTATCCCACTGGGCTCAGTGGTCCTGCCAGTTACCTTCGGGGAATCTCGGGACAACTATCGTACCGAGTACATCAAGTTCGAGGTCGCAGACTTCGAGACATCCTACCATGCCATCCTCGGCAGACCGGCCATCACCAAGTTCATGGCGGTGCCCCACTACACCTACTTGGTACTCAAGATGCCAAGCCCAGCAGGTGTACTCTCTCTCCAAGGGGACTTGAAGATCTCGCACGACTGCGATACGGAAGCCGTGGAGATCGCCTCTACAAATCAAGTACCCAATGCTATGATGGAGGTCTACACTGCGTTGAAGAAGCTTGCTACAAGTGAACTCGACATCCCTGAGAAGTCTGACAAAGCCAACAAGCCTCAGCCAGCTAAGGAGGTTCTGGTCAAGACGATCGACCTCGGGACAGGCGACTCCGGCAAGACCACCACCATCGGGGCCGGCCTCGACCCCAAATAGGAAGACGCGCTCATCAACTTCCTCTGGGCTAACCGCGACATCTTCGCGTGGAAGCCAGCGGACATGCCAGGAGTGCCCAGGGAGTTGATTGAGCACTACCTCAACGTCGATCCTAAGGCCACCCCCAAGCGACAACACCTCCGACGTTTCGCCGACAACAGACGGGATGCCATCAAGAAGGAACTCGCCAAGCTACTCGCGGCTGGCTTCATCAGAGAAGTCTGCCATCCTGAGTGGCTTGCCAACCCCGTCCTTGTCCGAAAGAAGAGCTCGAACGAGTGGAGGATGTGCGTCGACTACACTGATCTCAACAAGCACTGCCCCAAGGACCCTTTCGGGTTGCCGCGGATTGATCAAGTCATCGACTCTACGGCGGGCTGCGACCTGCTCTGCTTCCTCGACTGCTACTCCGGGTACCACCAGATCGCGATCAAGGAAGAAGACCAGGAGAAGACCGCGTTCATCACCCCGTTTGGCGCGTACTGCTACACGACCATGTCCTTCGGGTTGAAGAACGCCGGCGCCACCTATCAACGAGCTATCCAGGCCTGCTTCAAGAGGCAGCTCAACAAGAACGACGAAGCCTACGTGGATGACGTGGTCGTCAAGACCAGAAACTCCAGTACCCTCATCGACGACCTTGAAGAGACTTTCGCATCCCTGCGCGAGTACCGCTGGAAGCTCAACCCGAACAAGTGCGTCTTCGGCGTACCTTCGGGCAAACTACTCGGCTTCATCATCAGCCAACGCGGCATCGAAGCCAACCCCGAGAAGATCTCCGCCATCACCAGCATGAAAGCTCCCACGTGCATCAAAGACGTCCAGAAGCTTACCGGGTGCATGGCGGCCCTGAACAGATTTATCTCGAAGCTTGGAGAACAGGGGCTCCCCTTCTTCAAACTACTCAAGCACCAAGAGAAGTTCGTGTGGACACCAGAGGCGGACCAAGCCCTTGCTCAGCTCAAGGACTTCCTATCGAAGCCACCAGTCCTCACGGCTCCTCGTAAAGGCGAGCAGCTATTGCTCTACCTCGCTGCGACTACTCATGTGGTCAGTGCTGCCATCATCGTCGAGCGGCAGGAAGACGGCCACGCCTATCCAGTCCAGCGCCCAGTCTACTTTGTCAGCGAGGTGTTGTCAGAGTCCAAGGCACGCTACCAGCCTGTGCAGAAGCTTCTGTACACAGTGCTCATCACCTCGCGGAAGCTACGACACTACTTCCAGGAGTACTCGATCTCTGTCGTCACCGACTACCCGCTTGGCGACATCTTAAGGAACCAAGATGCTACTGGAAGAATCTCCAAGTGGGCAGTCGTGCTCGGCGCCCTCACCATCGACTTCAAGCCACGCACAGCCATCAAGGCGCAAGCTCTAGTCGACTTCATGGCAGAGTGGCGGGAGAATCAGCTACCTACTCCAACCGTGCGACCAGAGCATTGGGTGATGTACTTCGACGGCTCACTCAACCTCGAGGGCGCAGGTGCAGGGGTACTCCTGATCTCTCCAACGGGCGAACAACTCAAGTACGTCCTGCAGATCTTCTGGAAGGTCTGAAACAACGAAGCCGAGTACGAAGCTCTCCTACACGGTCTCCGCCTCGCGGCTTCACTGGGCATCAAGCGGCTACTAGTCTACGGCGACTCCGCAGTGGTCATCAATCAAGTCAACAAGTCCTGGGACCGCAACAAGGAGAACATGGACGCCTACTGCCTAGAAGTCCGCAAGCTCGAGAACAAGTTCTACGGTCTCGAGTTCCACCACATCGTCCGCGACAACAACGTTGCAGCGGACGTCCTATCGAAGCTCGGTTCTACTCGCTCTCAAGTACCAGCGGGTGTCTTCGTCCACGAGCTTCATGCGCCATCCATCCCGGAGCCGGCGCCACCGACCACTGTCCCAGCGCATCCGCCAGCTGGCCAGGAGGTCATGATGATCGACGTGGACTGGAGGCAACCCTTCATCGACTACCTCAGCGAGCAGAAGGTTCCCTCGGACAAGAACTTGGCTGAGCAGCTCATCCGCCGCGCCAAGTCCTACGTCCTCGTCGGAGACAAGCTCTACAAGCGGGGCGCATCTTCTGGAGTACTCATGAAGTGCGTCCCCAGACAAGAAGGCAAGGACATCTTGGAGGAGATCCACAAGGGCGTCTGCGGCAACCACGCGTCTTCTCGTACGCTGGTCAGCAAGGCCTTCCGGCGAGCCTTCTACTGGCCCACAGCTCTGGGTGACGCTGAAGAACTCGTCAGAAGGTGCCAAGGATGTCAATACTTCACCAAGTAGCAACACGTCCCAGCCTACAAGCTAGTCACCATACCGCCAACCTGGCCCTTTGCTTGCTGGGGGCTCGACATGATTGGGCCACTGCCAACTGCGCCAGGTGGATTCAACAGAGTATTGGTGGCCATCGACAAGTTCACCAAGTGGATCGAGGTCAAGCTGGTCACGTGCCCCAAGGCTGACAGAGTACTCGACTTCCTGGATGAACTCGTGCATCGCTACGGACAACCCCACCGCATCATCACAGACCTGGGCTCCAACTTCAACAACCACAAGTTCTGGGAGTACTGCGAGAACAGCGGGATCGACGTCCGATATGTCTCAGTTGCCCATCCTCGGGCCAACGGACAAGTCGAGCGCGCCAACGGGATGGTGCTCGACGCTCTCAAGAAGCGGCTACACGACGCTGCTAACTCTAAAGGAGGTAAGTGGATCAAGGAACTACCCAATGCACTCTGGGGGCTACGTACTCAGCCCTCCAAGCCAACAGGGCAATCCCCTTACTTCCTGGTCTACGGCTCCGAAGCAATCCTCCCTGCTGATGTCATATGGGATTCACCAGCAGTGGAGCACTACGACGAAGGCGTCTCTGAAGACAGCAGACGAGTTGACATCGATGGACTCGAAGAAGCTCGCTGCGCTGCCCTCGTCCAATCAGCAAGGTACCTGGAGGGTATCCGATGCTACCACGACCGCAACGTCAAGGAACGCTCCTTCAACGTTGGCGATCTCGTCCTCCGTCGTATCCAGAACACGGAAGGACTACACAAGCTCAGCTCCCCCTGGGAAGGTCCCTTCACAGTTGCAAAGGTGACCGGGCCGGGCTCCTACCGCCTCCAGACACTTGAAGGCGAAGATGTCAACAACTCGTGGAACGTCGACCAACTCTGTCGGTTCTACGCCTAGTCTACACGACTACCCTGGGGGCTCAAGTCTACACGACTACATCAAGACCCCTCCGCCGTAAGCGGCCTCCGGGTCCAGGCATCAGTCTCTAGACTACTCCTTCGCCGTAAGCGGCCTCCGGGTCCAGGCACTAGTCTCCGGACTACTCCTCTCCAGAATCCAGCCCGCGCGGCTACTTACGGATCCTGGGCTGCGACGAGCGTTAAAGGACTCTAGCAGCGGTCTACTGAGAGACCATGTACCTCTAGATCCAGCCTATACGGCTACCTACGGATCTACTGCTGTAAGCGGCTACTCGCCCTAGCACCACTTAGCCGTAGGCGGTCTCCGGGTCCTGGCGACTACTCTGAAACTACGTCCCTGGCCACCCAGGTTTACTTCTTCAGCAATAAAGTTTGATCGTTCATCAACTGCTTTACTGTCTACTTCCCTCAACGGGGCTACTACCGAGTACGACTACTCGCGACAACTCCACGATGGGACTCCGCACTCTGAGATCGCGACTACAAGTACTCATTGATGGAAACTTTTCTTCATTAATACTTAAACAATTACAATTGTTTTTGTACATCTACTGCTACGAGCTAACTATTACAGGGCTACTGGAGATTGAGCTTGTCGGCGACTTGTTCCGCAATGGGCGCCATCTGCTCCAGCAGCTCCGTATATTGCTCGTCGGTACAATTGGCGGCTAGTCCACCGGCGACTACATCTACTGGTGCCTTCGGGAAGTAGGACTTCATGAAGGCTAGCACCTTGTTCGGAATCGACTTCGCCAGATGCTTCACGTAGGCCGCCAGCCGGCTGGGGGCTTCCTTAAGTCGATCCACCAGTGGCGCAATCTTGGGACCGCCAGGGTGAGGCACCAGCAGCCTCGCGATGGGGAGTGCGGCTTCTTCAAGCTCCTTCAGCTGGGCCCGCAGCTTCTCGCAATCCTCGTTCAGCTTCTACAACGATTTGTAGCAGTTGACGAGGTCACGATCGGATGCAATACGGAGCTCCATGTGCTTGTCGCACTCGTAGGCAAGCTCCTTATAATCTAACTCGAGTACCTGGCGGGCCTCCTGCTCCCGGTAGAAGAGATTCTTCAGATCCGTCTCTGAAGTCTTCAACTGCTCTACCCGGGCCTCAAGCTCTGCAAACAACAAGGCACAGCGGGTTAGGCTACCTCTCGACCTTCAACAAGTACTCGACAAGACAAGTGGTGTACCTTTGTTCTTGTTGCGGAGCGACTTGTTCTTCCGCACCAAGTCGTCGCCCTTCGCCTGCATCTCCTGGATGTCGTTGTGGTACTCGGCGAAGGCGGTATCCAGCTTGGACTGCATGGCGGCCGCGTGCTTTCGGGACTTTACAAGTTGGTCCTCCAGCGCCTCGGCCCGAAGCACAACGTCGCCGTACCCCTGAAGCATCTCCGACTTCAGGCGGGACCTCTCAGCGACGTCCTGCACAGACAATACACATCAAATGGGTACTCAACGCTACAGGATTGACTACTCAAGAGCTACGGCTACTCACCTTCATCCACTGCTCGGCTTGGCGGACCGCCTCCAGGTGCCTAGCCACCGTTGCCGGATCGACCAAGTCGTCTGCCAAGAGCTCGACGTCACCACGACTACCCGTGGCGGCTTCGGTCATCGGTGCAGAACGGATGGGCTCCGCGTCTTGGATCTCCGGGGAGCGAACGACCACCTCCAGAGCGGGTTCTGGCAGCGTGGCGGCTTCCTCTCCTTCAGTCGTCGCGGCGGCTCCTCCGGCGGCCATCTCCATCGGCTCGGGGGCTCCTTCGGCAGCCTCCTGGGTCTCTGGTGTCAAGTTCTCCACGGGCACCGCCGCTGGGATATCGCTCCCTTCGGCCTCAGCGCCTGTCAACGAGAAGACAAGTGCATCAGTCATATCTTCATGACTACGACTACTCTCGAAGGTTCTTCGACTTCGGCAAGAGTACTCACCTTCAACAATGCTGGCCACGGGCAGCGTAGCCTCGGTGACCAGCGCTTCGGGCTCCGCATGAGGGGCGGGAGCGGACTCCCCAGTGGGTGGCGCGGCTTCTTCTTCCGCCACCGCTACGGCGGGTTCATCCCCCTCCCAGGAGAGATCTGTCGATTTCCTGCAGAGTACACAAGTCGGTTGTCAATCAAGTTCGACTACCACATCAAGTACTACTCGGGAAGACTCAGCACTTACAGGCTTGACCGGACTACCGTCACGGTCGGGGCGCCGAGGATGCTAGCGATGTCCACCAGTCCGGTCTCAGCGGGCGTCTCCTCCTGCGCCTCTGTGTCTACTGCCCCTTCCGCTGCCTCTTCCGCAGCAGCAGCGGGTTCCGCGCCCTCCTGAGCAGCAGGGGGCTGGCGCTCCATCTGCGCAAAAAGTTCTTCGACAGTGGGGGCTGGGCTGCGACTCCCAGCGGTTTCCCCCACCGTGTCCCACTTGCCTTCATCGCCCTGATCAACGGGCTCCGTAGGCGGCAACTCCTGCAAGCAAGGAAGCTCAGTCGTCAACACATCAACTCGAGACACGAGTACTCGACTACTCTACTCAAGATGGCTTACCTCTTGGGGCGTGGTCTCAGAGACCTTCAACTTCTTCGCCACGCGTTTGCGGGCCGGGTTGCGCGGCCTCTGCGGTGGCGCAGCCAGACTAGCCTCCAGGCTAGCCGGCGGATCCTGGACGAGAGGGACATGAGGTAGGCCAGGACGGCTGAACCTCGACCGCAGCTGGAAGCGGTCTTGCAGCGTCTCCTCGTCGTCGTCCTCGTCGGACGTGTCCTCCACGACTACGGTGTCGTCTCCTTCACCGACTTCACGCCGCTCCTTGGCCTTGGTCTTCCCCTCCACTGGGATCTCGACTTCCTGAGGGGGCGGCGGCGGCTCGGAGACAAACTCCTTCAAGTCATCCTGCAAGAAACAACACGTCAGTTCGACTACTCCTGCGTAACGGGTACTCGACTGTGGACGCGGCTACTTACCTCCTTTGGTGGGCGCGCTGTGGAGTACTCCGGTACGGGGCACGCCGTGTATGGCGGCATGTCCTTGAAGATCCGAGCCAACTTGTCGACAATGTTGTCGTCGTCGACTTCTTCTCCAGGCATCCGCGACGTATCGTCGTCGCCGGTGTACTCGAACCCCAGGGTGTCGCGAGCCATCAGCGGCTGCACCCTGCGCTTCATGAAGCTGAAGGCCACGTGCTCGGCCCTCAGTCTGGCTTCCCTTAGCGCCTTGATCCGCGCCAACAACTCTGGGAGCTGGATCCCCTCCTGCATCGTCGGCTCCGTGTTGCACCAAGGGCGATGCTTGGGCTGCTTCCCGCTCGGCTTCGGCAACCCCGGATGGTGGTTCGTGATGTAGAACCACTTGGCCTTCCAGTCTTGGTTGGAGTCTATGAGCTTGTACGAGAGGTACTGCTCGGCGGCGTCCTCCCGCATCTGGATCCCCGCTCCTCCGACTACCCGCGGGTTGCTGGCGCTTGGTTGCGGCTTCACCCGGAAGAACTTCCGGAACAAGATCCAATGGGGCTTGATCCCCAGAAAGGCTTCGCAGAAATGTACGAAGACAGCGGTGTGGAATATACCGTTGGGGTTGAGGTTGAGGTACTCGACGCCGTAGTACCCCATGAGCCCCTTGAAGAAATCGCTCGCCGGGAGAGAAAGCCCGCGCTCCACGAACCGCTTGAACATCGGGATCTCATCTTCATTCTTCTCCATCGGGTACGGATCCCCGGCGACGGCTCTCCACATGTCGACCTCCTTCTCGCGGAGGAATCCACTGTTCAGCAGGGCGAGCAAGTCCTCGGTCTTCGCCTTCGATTTCTTCCACTCGCGGTTTGGATCTGGCCGCGGCGGGGACACCGGCGGTGATGTCCCTGCGGCAGATCCGGCGGCCTCCTCACGGCCCCTCTTCTTCCCGCTGGTGGTCTTCGTGGTCTTGGATGGCGACGGCTTCATCCTCCAAGTGCACGGCGTCTTCACGCGCATTCGCTCGGGGGCTACTCCGGTGGCTCTAGGCGGCGGCGCTCTCAGATCTACAGCGGCGGCGGCGTGCGCTGGTGGCGTTTTCTGGCCAAGATCTGTTTGGAATGGTTGCGACTGCGTGGGGTGAAAAACCCTAAGGGTTTTGGCTTCTATTTATAAGTCAAAACGGCCCTCCAACGGCCGGATGGATAAGTCTACGCTCGGCTGACTCAGCGGCCGCGCGTGACTCTTCGTATTCCAATAGTCGACGCGCCTCACCTCGGGGGCTCGGCTACCTCTACTCGACTACCTGGGAAGCGACAAGACTCAGGAGCATCTCAGGACACATTCTACAAGATGACCCTTCAATTTGAGAGGAAGTACTCGACTCAAGGCTTGGGGGCTCCGTGCCACGTGTCCTTTGGTTTTTTCTCCGGATTTTTCGGGGTATTCTTGCCAAAACTTCAGATGGACCCTCAGCCAGAGTCTACAACTCAACCTAAGGCTCGGGGGCTACTCCATATGGAGTGCGATTTTGCAATCGCACTTCCATATCAGCTTCGGCTTCAAGACAATACAGGCATTTTTTGAAGACCTTCAAGGGCAGCACTCGAGGACGCTTGGGACTACTCGAGAAGACTTCAGGATTGCTCAAACATCAGCTGGAGTACATTCCAGCCTCGGGATGCTTCGACTACTCTTGAGGACTTTTGACTTGTAGTGCTCGGGGACGCTTGAGGACTACTCGTTAAGGCCGTCAAGACTACTTAAAGCTATCCTTCTCGACTACAAAGTACTCGGGGGCTTGTCGTATGGACCTCCCTGGGCCCACTACCTCGGTGGGTACCAGGACCGACTACTCGGTGGGCCCCTGGGACTGCCCGACTTGCGCTACACGGCACCTGATGGCGTGAAGCACAAGGACTACGGAGGAGAAGTACTCGGTTAGGAAGCTGTACATGTCCCGCACTGTATGGAAGACTCCTAGACGTACTCGACTAGTACTCTCTCCCTACTCCGACTTGTAACCCTGCCTCCCGGGCTATATAAGGCGAGGCAGGGACCCCTCTCTGATCATCTCATCTCACGGCGTACAATTGCACCATCTTGTAATCGTACCCAATCAATCCAGAGCTACGCAGCATACAGGACGTAGGGTATTACGCACCTCGCGGCCCGAACCTGTCTAAATTGTGTGCCACGTGTCTCTTCCTTCGAGTTACCGATCTCGGCGAGGCCACATTCATCTACTTCGGGTACTCCCCTTAGTAGGTTGCCGGTCTAAAACACCGACAGCATCCATTCTTCTCTGTTGGACCCAAAATGATGTTTGGGAGTGTTTCAGAGTATTTTGCTAACCTTCAGCACGTAAAAATATAAAAACTTGTGTTTCGGGTCTGAATGTACTATTTCGAGGTACCAAACTTGCCAAGCATCCAGTCTACTCCATTGGAACCAAAATGATGTTTGGGAGTGTTTTAGAGTATTTTTCTAACATTCGGCACGTAAAAAGATGATAAACTTGTGTTTCGTGCACGAATGCACTATTTTGGGGTACCAAAAGTTGTGAAGCATCCATTCTAGTCCATTGGAACCAAAATGATGTTTGGCAGTGTTTCAGAGCATATCGCTAACCTTCGGCATGTAAAAAGATGCAAACTTGTGTTTCAGTCCTGAATGCACTATTTCGGGGTACTAAAGTTGTGAAGCATCCATTCTAGTCCATTGGAACCAAAATGATGTTTGGGAGTGTTTCAGAGCATATCGCTAACCTTCGGCACGTAAAAAGATGCAAACTTGTGTTTCGGTCCTGAATGCACTATTTCGGGGGACCAAAGTTGTGAAGCATCTATTCTACTCCATTGTAACCAAAATGATGTTTGGGAGAGTTTCAGAGCATTTTGCTAACCTCTAGCACGTAAAAATATGAAAACTTGTGTTTCGGGCGTGAATGCACTATTTTGGGGTACCAAACTTGCCAAGCATCCATTCTACTCCATTGGAACCAAAATGATGTTTGGGAGTGTTTCAGAGCATTTCGCTAACCTTCGGCCCGTAAAAAGATTCAAACTTGTGTGTCGGTCCTGAATGCACTATTTCGGGGTACCAAAGTTGTGAAGCATCCATTCTACTCCATTGGAACCAAAATGATGTTTGGGAGTGTTTCAGATCATTTCGCTAACCTTCGGCACGTAAAAAGACGCAAACTTGTGTTTCGGTCCCGAATGCACTATTTCGGGGTGCCAAAGTTGCCAAGCATCCATTCTACTCCGTTGGTCCCAAAATGATGTTTGAGAGTGTTTCAGAGCATTTTGCTAACCTTCAGCACGTAAAAATATGAAAACTTGTGTTTCGGGCCTGAATGTACTATTTCGGGTTACCAAACTTGCTAAGCATCCATTCTACTCCATTGGACCCAAAATGATGTTTGGGAGTGTTTCAGAGCATTTCGCTAACCTTCGGCACTTAAAAAGATCCAAACTTGTGTTTCGGTCCTAAATGCACTATTTCGGGGTACCAAATTTGCGAAGCATCCATTATACTCCAATAGAACCAAAATGATGTTTGGGAGTATTTCAGAGCATTTCGCTATCCTTCGGCACGTAAAAAGAGCAAACTTGTGTTTCTGGCCGGAATGCACTATTTCGGGGTACCAAAGTTGTGATGCATCCATTCTACTCCATTGGAACCAATATGATGTTTCGGAGTGTTTCAGACCATTTCGCTAACCTTCGACATGTAAAAAGATGCAAACTTGTGTTTCGGTCTTGAATGCAGTATTTCGGGGTACCAAAGTTGCGCAGCATCCATTCTACTCCGTTGGACCCAAAATGATGTTTGAGAGTGTTTCAGAGAATTTTGCTAACCTCCAGCACGTAAAAATATGAAAACTTGTGTTTCGGGCCTGGATGTACTATTTCGGGGTACCAAAGTTGCCAAGGATCCATTCTACTCCATTGGAACCAACATGATGTTTGGGAGTGTCTCAGAGCATTTTTCTAAAATTCGGCACGTAAAAAAGATGAAAAACTTGTGTTTCAGGCCTGAATGCACTATTTCGGGGTACCAAAGTTGTGAAGCATCCATTCTACTCCATTGGAACCAAAATGATGTTTGGGAGTATTTCAGAGCATTTCGCTAAACTTCGGCACGTAAAAAGATGCAAACTTGTGTTTCGGGCCTGAATGCACTATTTCGGGGTACCAAAGATGCGAAGGACCAATTCTACTCCATTGGAACCAAAATGATGTTTGGGATTATTTCAGAGCATTTCGCTAACCTTCAGCACGTAAAAAGACGCAAACTTGTGTTTCGGTCCTGAATGCACTATTTCGGGGTACCAAAGTTGCGAAGGACCAATTCTACTCCATTGGAACCAAAATGATGTTTGGGAGTGTTTCAGAGCATTTCGCTAACCTTCGGCACGTAAAAAGATGCAAACTTGTGTTTCGGTCCCGAATGCACTATTTCGGGGTACCAAAGTTGTGAAGCATCCATTCTAGTCCATTGGACCCAAAATGATGTTTGGGAGTGATTCAGAGCATTTTGCTTACATTCGGTACGTAAAAAGATGATAAACTTGTGTTTCGGGCCCGAATGCACTATTTCGGGGTACCAAAGTTGTGAAGCATCCATTCTACTCCTTTGGAACCAATATGATGTTTCGGAGTGTTTCAGACCATTTTGCTAACCTTCAGCATGTAAAAAGATGCAAACTTGTGTTTCGGTCTTGGATGCACTATTTCGGGGTACCAAAGTTGCGCAGCATCCATTCTACTCCGTTGGACCCAAAATGATGTTTGAGAGTGTTTCAGAGTATTTTGCTAACCTTCAGCACGTAAAAATATGAAAACTTGTGTTTCGGGCCTGGATGTACTATTTCCGGGTACCATATTTGCCAAGCATCCATTCTACTCCATTGGAACCAACATGATGCTTGGGAGTGTTTCGGAGCATTTTTCTAAAATTCAGCACGTAAAAATATGAAAAACTTGTGTTTCAGGCCTGAATGCACTATTTCGGGGTACCAAAGTTGCGAAGGACCAATTCTACTCCATTGGAACCAATATGATGTTTCGGAGTGTTTCAGACCATTTCGCTAACCTTCGACATGTAAAAAGATGCAAACATGTGTTTCGGTCTTGAATGCAGTATTTCGGGGTACCAAAGTTGCGCAGCATCCATTCTACTCCGTTGGACCCAAAATGATGTTTGAGAGTGTTTCAGAGTATTTTGCTAACCTTCAGCACGTAAAAATATGAAAACTTGTGTTTCGGGCCTGGATGTACTATTTCGGGGTACCAAAGTTGCCAAGGATCCATTCTACTCCATTGGAACCGACATGATGTTTGGGAGTGTCTCAGAGCATTTTTCTAAAATTCGGCGCGTAAAAAAGATGAAAAACTTATGTTTCGGGCCTGAATGCACTATTTCGGGGTACCAAAGTTGTGAAGCATCCATTCTACTCCATTGGAACCAAAATGATGTTTGGGAGTATTTCAGAGCATTTCGCTAAACTTCGGCACGTAAAAAGATGCAAACTAGTGTTTTGGGCCTGAATGCACTATTTCGGGGTACCAAAGATGCGAAGGACCAATTCTACTCCATTGGAACCAAAATGATGTTTGGGATTATTTCAGAGCATTTCGCTAACCTTCAGCACGTAAAAAGACGCAAACTTGTGTTTCGGTACTGAATGCACTATTTCGGGGTACCAAAGTTGCGAAGGACCAATTCTACTCCATTAGAACCAAAATGATGTTTGGGAGTGTTTCAGAGCATTTCGCTAACCTTCAGCCCGTAAAAAGATTCAAACTTGTGTTTCGGTCCTGAATGCACTATTTCGGGGTACCAAAGTTGTGATGCATCCATTCTACTCCATTGGAACCAAAATGATGTTTGGGAGTGTTTCAGAGCATTTCGCTAACCTTCGGCGCGTAAAAAGACGCAAACTTGTGTTTCGGTCCCGAATGCACTAATTCGGGGTGCCAAAGTTGCCAAGCATCCATTCTACTCCGTTGGACCCAAAATGATGTTTGAGAGTGTTTCAGAGCATTTTGCTAACCTTCAGCACGTAAAAATATGAAAACTTGTGTTTCGGGCCTGAATGTACTAATTCGGGTTACCAAACTTGCTAAGCATCCATTCTACTCCATTGGACCCAAAATGATGTTTGGGAGTGTTTCATAGCATTTCGCTAACCATCGGCACTTAAAAAGATCCAAACTTGTGTTTCGGTCCTAAATGCACTATTTCGGGGTACCAAATTTGCGAAGCATCCATTATACTCCAATGGAACCAAAATGATGTTTGGGAGTATTTCAGAGCATTTCGCTAACCTTCGGCACGTAAAAAGAGCAAACTTGTGTTTCTGGCCGGAATGCACTATTTCGGGGTACCAAAGTTGTGATGCATCCATTCTACTCCATTGGAACCAATATGATGTTTCGGAGCGTTTCAGACCATTTCGCTAACCTTCGACATGTAAAAAGATGCAAACTTGTGTTTCGGTCTTGAATGCAGTATTTCGGGGTACCAAAGTTGCGCAGCATCCATTCTACTCCGTTGGACCCAAAATGATGTTTGAGAGTGTTTAAGAGTATTTTGCTAACCTTCAGCACGTAAAAAGATGAAAACTTGTGTTTCGGGCCTGGATGTACTATTTCGGGGTACCAAAGTTGCCAAGGATCCATTCTACTCCATTGGAACCAACATGATGTTTGGGAGTGTCTCAGAGCATTTTTCTAAAATTCGGCACGTAAAAAAGATGAAAAACTTGTGTTTCGGGCCCGAATGCACTATTTCGGGGTACCAAAGTTGTGAAGCATCCATTCTACTCCATTGGAACCAAAATGATGTTTGGGAGTATTTCAGAGTATTTCGCTAAACTTCGGCACGTAAAAAGATGCAAACTTGTGTTTCGGGCCTGAATGCACTATTTCGGGGTACCAAAGATGCGAAGGACCAATTCTACTCCATTGGAACCAAAATGATGTTTGGGATTATTTCAAAGCATTTCGCTAACCTTCAGCACGTAAAAAGACGCAAACTTGTGTTTTGGTCCTGAATGCACTATTTCGGGGTACCAAAGTTGCGAAGGACCAATTCTACTCCATTGGAACCAAAATGATGTTTGGGAGTGTTTCAGAGCATTTCGCTAAGCTTCGGCACGTAAAAAGATGCAAACTTGTGTTTCGGTTCCGAATGCACTATTTCGGGGTACCAAAGTTGTGAAGCATCAATTCTAGTCCATTGGACCCAAAATGATGTTTGGGAGTGGTTCAGAGCATTTTGCTTAAATTCGGTACGTAAAAAGATGATAAACTTGTGTTTCGGGCCCGAATGCACTATTTCGGGGTACCAAAGTTGTGAAGCATCCATTCTACTCCTTTGGAACCAATATGATGTTTCGGAGTGTTTCAGACCATTTTGCTAACCTTCGGCATGTAAAAAGATGCAAACTTGTGTTTCGGTCTTGGATGCACTATTTCGGGGTACCAAAGTTGCGCAGCATCCATTCTACTCCGTTGGACCCAAAATGATGTTTGAGAGTGTTTTAGAGTATTTTGCTAACCTTCAGCACGTAAAAATATGAAAACTTGTGTTTCGGGCCTGGATGTACTATTTCCGGGTACCATAGTTGCCAAGCATCCATTCTACTCCATTGGAACCAACATGATGTTTGGGAGTGTTTCGGAGCATTTTTCTAAAATTCAGCACGTAAAAATATGAAAAACTTGTGTTTCAGGCCTGAATGCACTATTTCGGGGTACCAAAGTTGCGAAGCATCCATTCTACTCCATTGGAACCAAAATGATGTTTGGGAGTATTTCAGAGCATTTCGCTAATCTTCGCCACGTAAAAAGATGCAAACTTGTGTTTCGGGCCTGAATGCACTATTTCGGGGTACCAAAGTTGCGAAGGACCAATTCTACTCCATTGGAACCAATATGATGTTTCGGAGTGTTTCAGACCATTTCGCTAACCTTCGACATGTAAAAAGATGCAAACTTGTGTTTCGGTCTTGAATGCAGTATTTCGGGGTACCAAAGTTGCGCAGCATCCATTCTACTCCGTTGGACCCAAAATGATGTTTGAGAGTGTTTCAGAGTATTTTGCTAACCTTCAGCACGTAAAAAGATGAAAACTTGTGTTTCGGGCCTGGTTGTACTATTTCGGGGTACCAAAGTTGCCAAGGATCCATTCTACTCCATTGGAACCAACATGATGTTTGGGAGTGTCTCAGTGCATTTTTCTAAAATTCGGCACGTAAAAAAGATGAAAAACTTGTGTTTCGGGCCCGAATGCACTATTTCGGGGTACCAAAGTTGTGAAGCATCCATTCTACTCCATTGGAACCAAAATGATGTTTGGGAGTATTTCAGAGCATTTCGCTAAACTTCGGCACGTAAAAAGATGCAAACTTGTGTTTCGGGCCTGAATGCACTATTTCGGGGTACCAAAGATGCGAAGGACCAATTCTACTCCATTGGAACCAAAATGATGTTTGGGATTATTTCAAAGCATTTCGCTAACCTTCAGCACGTAAAAAGACGCAAACTTGTGTTTTGGTCCTGAATGCACTATTTCGGGGTACCAAAGTTGCGAAGGACCAATTCTACTCCATTGGAACCAAAATGATGTTTGGGAGTGTTTAAGAGCATTTCGCTAAGCTTCGGCACGTAAAAAGATGCAAACTTGTGTTTCGGTCCCGAATGCACTATTTCGGGGTACCAAAGTTGTGAAGCATCAATTCTAGTCCATTGGACCCAAAATGATGTTTGGGAGTGGTTCAGAGCATTTTGCTTACATTCGGTACGTAAAAAGATGGTAAACTTGTGTTTCGGGCCCGAATGCACTATTTCGGGGTACCAAAGTTGTCAAGCATCCATTCTACTCCTTTGGAACCAATATGATGTTTCGGAGTGTTTCAGACCATTTTGCTAACCTTCGGCATGTAAAAAGATGCAAACTTGTGTTTCGGTCTTGGATGCACTATTTCGGGGTACCAAAGTTGCGCAGCATCCATTCTACTCCGTTGGACCCAAAATGATGTTTGAGAGTGTTTCAGAGTATTTTGCTAACCTTCAGCACGTAAAAATATGAAAACTTGTGTTTCGGGCCTGGATGTACTATTTCCGGGTACCATAGTTGCCAAGCATCCATTCTACTCCATTGGAACCAACATGATGTTTGGGAGTGTTTCAGAGCATTTTTCTAAAATTCAGCACGTAAAAATATGAAAAACTTGTGTTTCACGCCTGAATGCACTATTTCGGGGTACCAAAGTTGCGAAGCATCCATTCTACTCCATTGGAACCAAAATGATGTTTGGGAGTATTTCAGAGCATTTCGCTAACCTTCGCCACGTAAAAAGATGCAAACTTGTGTTTCGGGCCTGAATGCACTATTTCGGGGTACCAAAGTTGCGAAGGACCAATTCTACTCCATTGGAACCAATATGATGTTTCGGAATGTTTCAGACCATTTCGCTAACCTTCGACATGTAAAAAGATGCAAACATGTGTTTCGGTCTTGAATGCAGTATTTCGGGGTACCAAAGTTGCGCAGCATCCATTCTACTCCGTTGGACCCAAAATGATGTTTGAGAGTGTTTCAGAGTATTTTGCTAACCTTCAGCACGTAAAAATATGAAAACTTGTGTTTCGGGCCTGGATGTACTATTTCGGGGTGCCAAAGTTGCCAAGGATCCATTCTACTCCATTGGAACCAACATGATGTTTGGGAGTGTCTCAGAGCATTTTTCTAAAATTCGGCACGTAAAAAAGATGAAAAACTTGTGATTCGGGCCTGAATGCACTATTTCGGGGTACCAAAGTTGTGCAGCATCCATTCTACTCCATTGGAACCAAAATGATGTTTGGGAGTATTTCAGAGCATTTCGCTAAACTTCGGCCCGTAAAAAGATGCAAACTTGTGTTTCGGGCCTGAATGCACTATTTCGGGGTACCAAAGATGCGAAGGACCAATTCTACTCCATTGGAACCAAAATGATGTGTGGGATTATTTCAGAGCATTTCGCTAACCTTCAGCACTTAAAAAGACGCAAACTTGTGTTTCGGTCCTGAATGCACAATTTCGGGGTACCAAAGTTGCGAAGGACCAATTCTACTCCACTGGAACCAAAATGATGTTTGGGAGTGTTTCAGAGCATTTCGCTAACCTTCGGCACGTAAAAAGATGCAAACTTGTGTTTCGGTCCCGAATGCACTATTTCGGGGTACCAAAGTTGTGAAGCATCCATTCTAGTCCATTGGACCCAAAATGATGTTTGGGAGTGATTCAGAGCATTTTGCCTACATTCGGTACGTAAAAAGATGATAAACTTGTGTTTCGGGCCCGAATGCACTATTTCGGGGTACCAAAGTTGTGAAGCATCCATTCTACTCCTTTGGAACCAATATGATGTTTCGGAGTGTTTCAGACCATTTTGCTAACCTTCGGCATGTAAAAAGATGCAAACTTGTGTTTCGGTCTTGAATGCACTATTTCGGGGTACCAAAGTTGCGCAGCATCCATTCTACTCCGTTGGACCCAAAATGATGTTTGAGAGTGTTTCAGAGTATTTTGCTAACCTTCAGCACGTAAAAATATGAAAACTAGTGTTTCGGGCCTCGATGTACTATTTCCGGGTACCATAGTTGCCAAGCATCCATTCTACTCCATTGGAACCAACATGATGTTTGGGAGTGTTTCAGAGCATTTTTCTAAAATTCAGCACGTAAAAATATGAAAAACTTGTGTTTCAGGCCGCAATGCACTATTTCGGGGTACCAAAAATGCGAAGCATCCATTCTACTCCATTGGAACCAAAATGATGTTTGGGAGTATTTCAGAGCATTTCGCTAATCTTCGCCACGTAAAAAGATGCAAACTTGTGTTTCGGGCCTGAATGCACTATTTCGGGGTACCAAAGTTGCGAAGGACCAATTCTACTCCATTGGAACCAATATGATGTTTCGGAATGTTTTAGACCATTTCGCTAACCTTCGACATGTAAAAAGATGCAAACATGTGTTTCGGTCTTGAATGCAGTATTTCGGGGTACCAAAGTTGCGCAGCATCCATTCTACTCCGTTGGACCCAAAATGATGTTTGAGAGTGTTTCAGAGAATTTTGCTAACCTCCAGCACGTAAAAATATGAAAACTTGTGTTTCGGGCCTGGATGTACTATTTCGGGGTACCAAAGTTGCCAAGGATCCATTCTACTCCATTGGAACCAACATGATGTTTGGGAGTGTCTCAGAGCATTTTTCTAAAATTCGGCACGTAAAAAAGATGAAAAACTTGTGTTTCAGGCCTGAATGCACTATTTCGGGGTACCAAAGTTGTGAAGCATCCATTCTACTCCATTGGAACCAAAATGATGTTTGGGAGTATTTCAGAGCATTTCGCTAAACTTCGGCACGTAAAAAGATGCAAACTTGTGTTTCGGGCCTGAATGCACTATTTCGGGGTACCAAAGATGCGAAGGACCAATTCTACTCCATTGGAACCAAAATGATGTTTGGGATTATTTCAGAGCATTTCGCTAACCTTCAGCACGTAAAAAGACGCAAACTTGTGTTTCGGTCCTGAATGCACTATTTCGGGGTACCAAAGTTGCGAAGGACCAATTCTACTCCATTGGAACCAAAATGATGTTTGGGAGTGTTTCAGAGCATTTCGCTAACCTTCGGCACGTAAAAAGATGCAAACTTGTGTTTCGGTCCCGAATGCACTATTTCGGGGTACCAAAGTTGTGAAGCATCCATTCTAGTCCATTGGACCCAAAATGATGTTTGGGAGTGATTCAGAGCATTTTGCTTACATTCGGTACGTAAAAAGATGATAAACTTGTGTTTCGGGCCCGAATGCACTATTTCGGGGTACCAAAGTTGTGAAGCATCCATTCTACTCCTTTGGAACCAATATGATGTTTCGGAGTGTTTCAGACCATTTTGCTAACCTTCAGCATGTAAAAAGATGCAAACTTGTGTTTCGGTCTTGGATGCACTATTTCGGGGTACCAAAGTTGCGCAGCATCCATTCTACTCCGTTGGACCCAAAATGATGTTTGAGAGTGTTTCAGAGTATTTTGCTAACCTTCAGCACGTAAAAATATGAAAACTTGTGTTTCGGGCCTGGATGTACTATTTCCGGGTACCATAGTTGCCAAGCATCCATTCTACTCCATTGGAACCAACATGACGCTTGGGAGTGTTTCGGAGCATTTTTCTAAAATTCAGCACGTAAAAATATGAAAAACTTGTGTTTCAGGCCTGAATGCACTATTTCGGGGTACCAAAGTTGCGAAGGACCAATTCTACTCCATTGGAACCAATATGATGTTTCGGAGTGTTTCAGACCATTTCGCTAACCTTCGACATGTAAAAAGATGCAAACATGTGTTTCGGTCTTGAATGCAGTATTTCGGGGTACCAAAGTTGCGCAGCATCCATTCTACTCCGTTGGACCCAAAATGATGTTTGAGAGTGTTTCAGAGTATTTTGCTAACCTTCAGCACGTAAAAATATGAAAACTTGTGTTTCGGGCCTGGATGTACTATTTCGGGGTACCAAAGTTGCCAAGGATCCATTCTACTCCATTGGAACCGACATGATGTTTGGGAGTGTCTCAGAGCATTTTTCTAAAATTCGGCGCGTAAAAAAGATGAAAAACTTATGTTTCGGGCCTGAATGCACTATTTCGGGGTACCAAAGTTGTGAAGCATCCATTCTACTCCATTGGAACCAAAATGATGTTTGGGAGTATTTCAGAGCATTTCGCTAAACTTCGGCACGTAAAAAGATGCAAACTAGTGTTTTGGGCCTGAATGCACTATTTCGGGGTACCAAAGATGCGAAGGACCAATTCTACTCCATTGGAACCAAAATGATGTTTGGGATTATTTCAGAGCATTTCGCTAACCTTCAGCACGTAAAAAGACGCAAACTTGTGTTTCGGTACTGAATGCACTATTTCGGGGTACCAAAGTTGCGAAGGACCAATTCTACTCCATTAGAACCAAAATGATGTTTGGGAGTGTTTCAGAGCATTTCGCTAACCTTCAGCCCGTAAAAAGATTCAAACTTGTGTTTCGGTCCTGAATGCACTATTTCGGGGTACCAAAGTTGTGATGCATCCATTCTACTCCATTGGAACCAAAATGATGTTTGGGAGTGTTTCAGAGCATTTCGCTAACCTTCGGCGCGTAAAAAGACGCAAACTTGTGTTTCGGTCCCGAATGCACTAATTCGGGGTGCCAAAGTTGCCAAGCATCCATTCTACTCCGTTGGACCCAAAATGATGTTTGAGAGTGTTTCAGAGCATTTTGCTAACCTTCAGCACGTAAAAATATGAAAACTTGTGTTTCGGGCCTGAATGTACTAATTCGGGTTACCAAACTTGCTAAGCATCCATTCTACTCCATTGGACCCAAAATGATGTTTGGGAGTGTTTCATAGCATTTCGCTAACCATCGGCACTTAAAAAGATCCAAACTTGTGTTTCGGTCCTAAATGCACTATTTCGGGGTACCAAATTTGCGAAGCATCCATTATACTCCAATGGAACCAAAATGATGTTTGGGAGTATTTCAGAGCATTTCGCTAACCTTCGGCACGTAAAAAGAGCAAACTTGTGTTTCTGGCCGGAATGCACTATTTCGGGGTACCAAAGTTGTGATGCATCCATTCTACTCCATTGGAACCAATATGATGTTTCGGAGCGTTTCAGACCATTTCGCTAACCTTCGACATGTAAAAAGATGCAAACTTGTGTTTCGGTCTTGAATGCAGTATTTCGGGGTACCAAAGTTGCGCAGCATCCATTCTACTCCGTTGGACCCAAAATGATGTTTGAGAGTGTTTAAGAGTATTTTGCTAACCTTCAGCACGTAAAAAGATGAAAACTTGTGTTTCGGGCCTGGATGTACTATTTCGGGGTACCAAAGTTGCCAAGGATCCATTCTACTCCATTGGAACCAACATGATGTTTGGGAGTGTCTCAGAGCATTTTTCTAAAATTCGGCACGTAAAAAAGATGAAAAACTTGTGTTTCGGGCCCGAATGCACTATTTCGGGGTACCAAAGTTGTGAAGCATCCATTCTACTCCATTGGAACCAAAATGATGTTTGGGAGTATTTCAGAGTATTTCGCTAAACTTCGGCACGTAAAAAGATGCAAACTTGTGTTTCGGGCCTGAATGCACTATTTCGGGGTACCAAAGATGCGAAGGACCAATTCTACTCCATTGGAACCAAAATGATGTTTGGGATTATTTCAAAGCATTTCGCTAACCTTCAGCACGTAAAAAGACGCAAACTTGTGTTTTGGTCCTGAATGCACTATTTCGGGGTACCAAAGTTGCGAAGGACCAATTCTACTCCATTGGAACCAAAATGATGTTTGGGAGTGTTTCAGAGCATTTCGCTAAGCTTCGGCACGTAAAAAGATGCAAACTTGTGTTTCGGTTCCGAATGCACTATTTCGGGGTACCAAAGTTGTGAAGCATCAATTCTAGTCCATTGGACCCAAAATGATGTTTGGGAGTGGTTCAGAGCATTTTGCTTAAATTCGGTACGTAAAAAGATGATAAACTTGTGTTTCGGGCCCGAATGCACTATTTCGGGGTACCAAAGTTGTGAAGCATCCATTCTACTCCTTTGGAACCAATATGATGTTTCGGAGTGTTTCAGACCATTTTGCTAACCTTCGGCATGTAAAAAGATGCAAACTTGTGTTTCGGTCTTGGATGCACTATTTCGGGGTACCAAAGTTGCGCAGCATCCATTCTACTCCGTTGGACCCAAAATGATGTTTGAGAGTGTTTTAGAGTATTTTGCTAACCTTCAGCACGTAAAAATATGAAAACTTGTGTTTCGGGCCTGGATGTACTATTTCCGGGTACCATAGTTGCCAAGCATCCATTCTACTCCATTGGAACCAACATGATGTTTGGGAGTGTTTCGGAGCATTTTTCTAAAATTCAGCACGTAAAAATATGAAAAACTTGTGTTTCAGGCCTGAATGCACTATTTCGGGGTACCAAAGTTGCGAAGCATCCATTCTACTCCATTGGAACCAAAATGATGTTTGGGAGTATTTCAGAGCATTTCGCTAATCTTCGCCACGTAAAAAGATGCAAACTTGTGTTTCGGGCCTGAATGCACTATTTCGGGGTACCAAAGTTGCGAAGGACCAATTCTACTCCATTGGAACCAATATGATGTTTCGGAGTGTTTCAGACCATTTCGCTAACCTTCGACATGTAAAAAGATGCAAACTTGTGTTTCGGTCTTGAATGCAGTATTTCGGGGTACCAAAGTTGCGCAGCATCCATTCTACTCCGTTGGACCCAAAATGATGTTTGAGAGTGTTTCAGAGTATTTTGCTAACCTTCAGCACGTAAAAAGATGAAAACTTGTGTTTCGGGCCTGGTTGTACTATTTCGGGGTACCAAAGTTGCCAAGGATCCATTCTACTCCATTGGAACCAACATGATGTTTGGGAGTGTCTCAGTGCATTTTTCTAAAATTCGGCACGTAAAAAAGATGAAAAACTTGTGTTTCGGGCCCGAATGCACTATTTCGGGGTACCAAAGTTGTGAAGCATCCATTCTACTCCATTGGAACCAAAATGATGTTTGGGAGTATTTCAGAGCATTTCGCTAAACTTCGGCACGTAAAAAGATGCAAACTTGTGTTTCGGGCCTGAATGCACTATTTCGGGGTACCAAAGATGCGAAGGACCAATTCTACTCCATTGGAACCAAAATGATGTTTGGGATTATTTCAAAGCATTTCGCTAACCTTCAGCACGTAAAAAGACGCAAACTTGTGTTTTGGTCCTGAATGCACTATTTCGGGGTACCAAAGTTGCGAAGGACCAATTCTACTCCATTGGAACCAAAATGATGTTTGGGAGTGTTTAAGAGCATTTCGCTAAGCTTCGGCACGTAAAAAGATGCAAACTTGTGTTTCGGTCCCGAATGCACTATTTCGGGGTACCAAAGTTGTGAAGCATCAATTCTAGTCCATTGGACCCAAAATGATGTTTGGGAGTGGTTCAGAGCATTTTGCTTACATTCGGTACGTAAAAAGATGGTAAACTTGTGTTTCGGGCCCGAATGCACTATTTCGGGGTACCAAAGTTGTCAAGCATCCATTCTACTCCTTTGGAACCAATATGATGTTTCGGAGTGTTTCAGACCATTTTGCTAACCTTCGGCATGTAAAAAGATGCAAACTTGTGTTTCGGTCTTGGATGCACTATTTCGGGGTACCAAAGTTGCGCAGCATCCATTCTACTCCGTTGGACCCAAAATGATGTTTGAGAGTGTTTCAGAGTATTTTGCTAACCTTCAGCACGTAAAAATATGAAAACTTGTGTTTCGGGCCTGGATGTACTATTTCCGGGTACCATAGTTGCCAAGCATCCATTCTACTCCATTGGAACCAACATGATGTTTGGGAGTGTTTCAGAGCATTTTTCTAAAATTCAGCACGTAAAAATATGAAAAACTTGTGTTTCACGCCTGAATGCACTATTTCGGGGTACCAAAGTTGCGAAGCATCCATTCTACTCCATTGGAACCAAAATGATGTTTGGGAGTATTTCAGAGCATTTCGCTAACCTTCGCCACGTAAAAAGATGCAAACTTGTGTTTCGGGCCTGAATGCACTATTTCGGGGTACCAAAGTTGCGAAGGACCAATTCTACTCCATTGGAACCAATATGATGTTTCGGAATGTTTCAGACCATTTCGCTAACCTTCGACATGTAAAAAGATGCAAACATGTGTTTCGGTCTTGAATGCAGTATTTCGGGGTACCAAAGTTGCGCAGCATCCATTCTACTCCGTTGGACCCAAAATGATGTTTGAGAGTGTTTCAGAGTATTTTGCTAACCTTCAGCACGTAAAAATATGAAAACATGTGTTTCGGGCCTGGATGTACTATTTCGGGGTGCCAAAGTTGCCAAGGATCCATTCTACTCCATTGGAACCAACATGATGTTTGGGAGTGTCTCAGAGCATTTTTCTAAAATTCGGCACGTAAAAAAGATGAAAAACTTGTGTTTCGGGCCCGAATGCACTATTTCGGGGTACCAAAGTTGCCAAGGATCCATTCTACTCCATTGGAACCAACATGATGTTTGGGAGTGTCTCAGTGCATTTTTCTAAAATTCGGCACGTAAAAAAGATGAAAAACTTGTGTTTCGGGCCCGAATGCACTATTTCGGGGTACCAAAGTTGTGAAGCATCCATTCTACTCCATTGGAACCAAAATGATGTTTGGGAGTATTTCAGAGCATTTCGCTAAACTTCGGCACGTAAAAAGATGCAAACTTGTGTTTCGGGCCTGAATGCACTATTTCGGGGTACCAAAGATGCGAAGGACCAATTCTACTCCATTGGAACCAAAATGATGTTTGGGATTATTTCAAAGCATTTCGCTAACCTTCAGCACGTAAAAAGACGCAAACTTGTGTTTTGGTCCTGAATGCACTATTTCGGGGTACCAAAGTTGCGAAGGACCAATTCTACTCCATTGGAACCAAAATGATGTTTGGGAGTGTTTAAGAGCATTTCGCTAAGCTTCGGCACGTAAAAAGATGCAAACTTGTGTTTCGGTCCCGAATGCACTATTTCGGGGTACCAAAGTTGTGAAGCATCAATTCTAGTCCATTGGACCCAAAATGATGTTTGGGAGTGGTTCAGAGCATTTTGCTTACATTCGGTACGTAAAAAGATGGTAAACTTGTGTTTCGGGCCCGAATGCACTATTTCGGGGTACCAAAGTTGTCAAGCATCCATTCTACTCCTTTGGAACCAATATGATGTTTCGGAGTGTTTCAGACCATTTTGCTAACCTTCGGCATGTAAAAAGATGCAAACTTGTGTTTCGGTCTTGGATGCACTATTTCGGGGTACCAAAGTTGCGCAGCATCCATTCTACTCCGTTGGACCCAAAATGATGTTTGAGAGTGTTTCAGAGTATTTTGCTAACCTTCAGCACGTAAAAATATGAAAACTTGTGTTTCGGGCCTGGATGTACTATTTCCGGGTACCATAGTTGCCAAGCATCCATTCTACTCCATTGGAACCAACATGATGTTTGGGAGTGTTTCAGAGCATTTTTCTAAAATTCAGCACGTAAAAATATGAAAAACTTGTGTTTCACGCCTGAATGCACTATTTCGGGGTACCAAAGTTGCGAAGCATCCATTCTACTCCATTGGAACCAAAATGATGTTTGGGAGTATTTCAGAGCATTTCGCTAACCTTCGCCACGTAAAAAGATGCAAACTTGTGTTTCGGGCCTGAATGCACTATTTCGGGGTACCAAAGTTGCGAAGGACCAATTCTACTCCATTGGAACCAATATGATGTTTCGGAATGTTTCAGACCATTTCGCTAACCTTCGACATGTAAAAAGATGCAAACATGTGTTTCGGTCTTGAATGCAGTATTTCGGGGTACCAAAGTTGCGCAGCATCCATTCTACTCCGTTGGACCCAAAATGATGTTTGAGAGTGTTTCAGAGTATTTTGCTAACCTTCAGCACGTAAAAATATGAAAACATGTGTTTCGGGCCTGGATGTACTATTTCGGGGTGCCAAAGTTGCCAAGGATCCATTCTACTCCATTGGAACCAACATGATGTTTGGGAGTGTCTCAGAGCATTTTTCTAAAATTCGGCACGTAAAAAAGATGAAAAACTTGTGATTCGGGCCTGAATGCACTATTTCGGGGTACCAAAGTTGTGCAGCATCCATTCTACTCCATTGGAACCAAAATGATGTTTGGGAGTATTTCAGAGCATTTCGCTAAACTTCGGCCCGTAAAAAGATGCAAACTTGTGTTTCGGGCCTGAATGCACTATTTCGGGGTACCAAAGATGCGAAGGACCAATTCTACTCCATTGGAACCAAAATGATGTGTGGGATTATTTCAGAGCATTTCGCTAACCTTCAGCACTTAAAAAGACGCAAACTTGTGTTTCGGTCCTGAATGCACAATTTCGGGGTACCAAAGTTGCGAAGGACCAATTCTACTCCACTGGAACCAAAATGATGTTTGGGAGTGTTTCAGAGCATTTCGCTAACCTTCGGCACGTAAAAAGATGCAAACTTGTGTTTCGGTCCCGAATGCACTATTTCGGGGTACCAAAGTTGTGAAGCATCCATTCTAGTCCATTGGACCCAAAATGATGTTTGGGAGTGATTCAGAGCATTTTGCCTACATTCGGTACGTAAAAAGATGATAAACTTGTGTTTCGGGCCCGAATGCACTATTTCGGGGTACCAAAGTTGTGAAGCATCCATTCTACTCCTTTGGAACCAATATGATGTTTCGGAGTGTTTCAGACCATTTTGCTAACCTTCGGCATGTAAAAAGATGCAAACTTGTGTTTCGGTCTTGAATGCACTATTTCGGGGTACCAAAGTTGCGCAGCATCCATTCTACTCCGTTGGACCCAAAATGATGTTTGAGAGTGTTTCAGAGTATTTTGCTAACCTTCAGCACGTAAAAATATGAAAACTAGTGTTTCGGGCCTCGATGTACTATTTCCGGGTACCATAGTTGCCAAGCATCCATTCTACTCCATTGGAACCAACATGATGTTTGGGAGTGTTTCAGAGCATTTTTCTAAAATTCAGCACGTAAAAATATGAAAAACTTGTGTTTCAGGCCGCAATGCACTATTTCGGGGTACCAAAAATGCGAAGCATCCATTCTACTCCATTGGAACCAAAATGATGTTTGGGAGTATTTCAGAGCATTTCGCTAATCTTCGCCACGTAAAAAGATGCAAACTTGTGTTTCGGGCCTGAATGCACTATTTCGGGGTACCAAAGTTGCGAAGGACCAATTCTACTCCATTGGAACCAATATGATGTTTCGGAATGTTTTAGACCATTTCGCTAACCTTCGACATGTAAAAAGATGCAAACATGTGTTTCGGTCTTGAATGCAGTATTTCGGGGTACCAAAGTTGCGCAGCATCCATTCTACTCCGTTGGACCCAAAATGATGTTTGAGAGTGTTTCAGAGTATTTTGCTAACCTTCAGCACGTAAAAATATGAAAACTTGTGTTTCAGGCCTGGATGTACTATTTCGGGGTACCAAAGTTGCCAAGGATCCATTCTACTCCATTGGAACCAACATGATGTTTGGGAGTGTCTCAGAGCATTTTTCTAAAATTCGGCACGTAAAAAAGATGAAAAACTTGTGTTTCGGGCCTGAATGGACTATTTCGGGGTACCAAAGTTGTGAAGCATCCATTCTACTCCATTGGAACCAAAATGATGTTTGGGAGTATTTCAGAGCATTTCGCTAAACTTCGGCCCGTAAAAAGATGCAAACTTGTGTTTCGGGCCTGAATGCACTATTTCGGGGTACCAAAGATGCGAAGGACCAATTCTACTCCATTGGAACCAAAATGATGTTTGGGATTATTTCAGAGCATTTCGCTAACCTTCAGCACGTAAAAAGACGCAAACTTGTGTTTCGGTCCTGAATGCACTATTTCGGGGTACCAAAGTTGTGAAGCATCCATTCTACTCCTTTGGAACCAATATGATGTTTCGGAGTGTTTCAGACCATTTTGCTAACCTTCGGCATGTAAAAAGATGCAAACTTGTGTTTCGGTCTTGAATGCACTATTTCGGGGTACCAAAGTTGCGCAGCATCCATTCTACTCCGTTGGACCCAAAATGATGTTTGAGAGTGTTTCAGAGTATTTTGCTAACCTTCAGCACGTAAAAATATGAAAACTTGTGTTTCGGGCCTCGATGTACTATTTCCGGGTACCATAGTTGCCAAGCATCCATTCTACTCCATTGGAACCAAAATGATATTTGGGAGTGTTTCAGAGCATTTTTCTAAAATTCAGCACGTAAAAATATGAAAAACTTGTGTTTCAGGCCTGAATGCACTATTTCGGGGTACCAAAAATGCGAAGCATCCATTCTACTCCATTGGAACCAAAATGATGTTTGGGAGTATTTCAGAGCATTTCGCTAATCTTCGCCACGTAAAAAGATGCAAACTTGTGTTTCGGGCCTGAATGCACTATTTCGGGGTACCAAAGTTGCGAAGGACCAATTCTACTCCATTGGAACCAAAATGATGTTTGGGAGTGTTTCTGAGTATTTCGCTAACCTTCGGCACGTAAAAATATGCAAACATGTGTTTCGATCCCGAATGCACTATTTCGGGGTACCAAAGTTGTCAAGCATCCATTCTAGTCCATTGGACCCAAAATGATGTTTGGTTGTGATTAAAAGCATTTTGCTAACATTCGGCACGTAAAAAGATGCAAACTTGTGTTTCGGTCTTGAATGCACTATTTCGGGGTACCAAAGTTGTGCAGCATCCATTCTTCTCCGTTGGACCCAAAATGATGTTTGGGAGTGTTTCAGAGTATTTTGCTAACCTTCAGCACGTAAAAATATGAAAACTTGTGTTTCGGGCCTGGATGTACTATTTTGAGGTATCAAAGTTGCCAAGCATCCATTCTACTCCATTGGAACCAACATGATGTTTGGGAGTGTCTTAGAGCATTTTTCTAACATTCGGCACGTAAAAAAGATGAAAAACTTGTGTTTCGGGCCTGAATGCACTATTTCGGGGTACCAAAAGTTGCGGAGCATCCATTCTACTCCATTGGAACCAAAATGATATTTGGGAGTATTTCAGAGCATTTCGCTAACCTTCGGCACGTAAAAAAGATGCAAAATTGGGTTTCGGGCCTGAATGCACTATTTCGGGGTACCAAAGTTGCGAAGGACCAATTCTACTCCATTGGAACCAACATGATATTTGGGAGTGTTTCAGAGCATTTTTCTAAAATTCGGCACGTAAAAATATGAAAAACTTGTTTTTCAGGCCTGAATGCACTATTTCGGGGTACCAAAGTTGCGAAGCATCCATTCTACTCCATTGGAACCAAAATGATGTTTGGGAGTATTTCAGAGCATTTCGCTAATCTTCGCCACGTAAAAAGATGCAAACTTGTGTTTCGGGCCTGAATGCACTATTTCGGGGTACCAAAGTTGCGAAGGACCAATTCTACTCCATTGGAACCAAAATGATGTTTGGGAGTGTTTCTGAGTATTTCGCTAACCTTCGGCACGTAAAAATATGCAAACATGTGTTTCGATCCCGAATGCACTATTTCGGGGTACCAAAGTTGTCAAGCATCCATTCTAGTCCATTGGACCCAAAATGATGTTTGGTTGTGATTAAAAGCATTTTGCTAACATTCGGCACGTAAAAAGATGCAAACTTGTGTTTCGGTCTTGAATGCACTATTTCGGGGTACCAAAGTTGTGCAGCATCCATTCTTCTCCGTTGGACCCAAAATGATGTTTGGGAGTGTTTCAGAGTATTTTGCTAACCTTCAGCACGTAAAAATATGAAAACTTGTGTTTCGGGCCTGGATGTACTATTTTGAGGTATCAAAGTTGCCAAGCATCCATTCTACTCCATTGGAACCAACATGATGTTTGGGAGTGTCTTAGAGCATTTTTCTAACATTCGGCACGTAAAAAAGATGAAAAACTTGTGTTTCGGGCCTGAATGCACTATTTCGGGGTACCAAAAGTTGCGGAGCATCCATTCTACTCCATTGGAACCAAAATGATATTTGGGAGTATTTCAGAGCATTTCGCTAACCTTCGGCACGTAAAAAAGATGCAAAATTGGGTTTCGGGCCTGAATGCACTATTTCGGGGTACCAAAGTTGCGAAGGACCAATTCTACTCCATTGGAACCAACATGATATTTGGGAGTGTTTCAGAGCATTTTTCTAAAATTCGGCACGTAAAAATATGAAAAACTTGTATTTCAGGCCTGAATGCACTATTTCGGGGTACCAAAGTTGCGCAGCATCCATTCTACTCCATTGGAACCAAAATGATGTTTGGGAGTATTTCAGAGCATTTCGCTAACCTTCGCCACGTAAAAAGATGCAAACTTGTGTTTCGGGCCTGAATGCACTATTTCGGGGTACCAAAGTTGCGAAGGACCAATTCTACACCATTGGAACCAAAATGATGTTTGGAAGTGTTCCTGAGTATTTCGCTAACCTTCGGCACGTAAAAAGATGCAAACATGTGTTTCGGTCCCGAATGCACTATTTCGGGGTACCAAAGTTGTCAAGCATCCATTCTAGTCCATTGGACCCAAAATGATGTTTGGGAGTGATTAAAAGCATTTTGCTAACATTCGGCACGTAAAAAGATGCAAACTTGTGTTTCGGTCTTGAATGCACTATTTCGGGGTACCAAAGTTGTGCAGCATCCATTCTTCTCCGTTGGACCCAAAATGATGTTTGGGAGTGTTTCAGAGTATTTTGCTAACCTTCAGCACGTAAAAATATGAAAACTTGTGTTTCGGGCCGGGATGTACTATTTCGAGGTATCAAAGTTGCCAAGCATCCATTCTACTCCATTGGAACCAACATGATGTTTGGGAGTGTCTTAGAGCATTTTTCTAACATTCGGCACTTAAAAAAGATGAAAAACTTGTGTTTCGGGCCTGAATGCACTATTTCGGGGTACCAAAAGTTGCGGAGCATCCATTCTACTCCATTGGAACCAAAATGATGTTTGGGAGTATTTCAGAGCATTTCGGTAACCTTCGGCACATAAAAAGATGCAAAATTGGGTTTCGGGCCTGAATGCACTATTTCGGGGTACCAAAGTTCCGAAGGACCAATTCTACTCCATTGGAACCAATATGATGTTTGGGAGTGTTTCAGACCATTTCGCTAACCTTCGGCATGTAAAAAGATGATAAACTTGTATTTCGGTCTTGAATGCACTATTTCGGGGTACCAAAGTTGCGCAGCATCCATTCTATTCCATTGGAACCAATATGATGTTTCGGAGTGTTTCAGAGTATTTTTCTAACCTTCAGCACGTAAAAATATGAAAACTTGTGTTCCGGGCCTGGATGTACTATTTCGGGGTACCATAGTTGCCAAGCATCCATTCTACTCCATTGGAACCAACATGATGTTTGGGAGTGTTTCAGAGCATTTTTCTAAAATTCGGCACGTAAAAATATGAAAAACTTGTGTTTCAGGCCTGAATGCACTATTTCGGGGTACCAAAGTTGCGAAGCATCCATTCTACTCCATTGGAACCAAAATGATGTTTGGGAGTATTTCAGAGCATTTCGCTAACCTTCGCCACATAAAAAGATGCAAACTTGTGTTTCGGGCCTGAATGCACTATTTCGGGGTACCAAAGTTGCGAAGGACCAATTCTACTCCATTGGAACCAAAATGATGTTTGGGAGTGTTTCTGAGTATTTCGCTAACCTTCGGCACCTAAAAATATGCAAACATGTGTTTCGATCCTGAATGCACTATTTCGGGGTACCAAAGTTGTCAAGCATCCATTCTAGTCCATTGGACCCAAAATGATGTTTGGGAGTGATTAAAAGCATTTTGCTAACATTCGGCACGTAAAAAGATGCAAACTTGTGTTTCGGTCTTGAATGCACTATTTCGGGGTACCAAAGTAGTGCAGCATCCATTCTTCTCCGTTGGACCCAAAATGATGTTTGGGAGTGTTTCAGAGTATTTTGCTAACCTTCAGCACGTAAAAATATGAAAACTTGTGTTTCGGGCCTCGATGTACTATTTCGAGGTATCAAAGTTGCCAAGCATCCATTCTACTCCATTGGACCCAATATGATGTTTCGGAGTGTTTCAGACCATTTTGCTAACCTTCGGCATGTAAAAAGATGCAAACTTGTGTTTCGGTCTTGAATGCACTATTTCGGGGTACCAAAGTTGTGAAGCATCCATTCTACTCCTTTGGAACCAATATGATGTTTCGGAGTGTTTCAGACCATTTTGCTAACCTTCGGCATGTAAAAAGATGCAAACTTGTGTTTCGGTCTTGAATGCACTATTTCGGGGTACCAAAGTTGCGCAGCATCCATTCTACTCCGTTGGACCCAAAATGATGTTTGAGAGTGTTTCAGAGTATTTTGCTAACCTTCAGCACGTAAAAATATGAAAACTTGTGTTTCGGGCCTCGATGTACTATTTCCGGGTACCATAGTTGCCAAGCATCCATTCTACTCCATTGGAACCAACATGATGTTTGGGAGTGTTTCAGAGCATTTTTCTAAAATTCAGCACGTAAAAATATGAAAAACTTGTGTTTCAGGCCGCAATGCACTATTTCGGGGTACCAAAAATGCGAAGCATCCATTCTACTCCATTGGAACCAAAATGAAGTTTGGGAGTATTTCAGAGCATTTCGCTAATCTTCGCCACGTAAAAAGATGCAAACTTGTGTTTCGGGCCTGAATGCACTATTTCGGGGTACCAAAGTTGCGAAGGACCAATTCTACTCCATTGGAACCAATATGATGTTTCGGAATGTTTTAGACCATTTCGCTAACCTTCGACATGTAAAAAGATGCAAACATGTGTTTCGGTCTTGAATGCAGTATTTCGAGGTACCAAAGTTGCGCAGCATCCATTCTACTCCGTTGGACCCAAAATGATGTTTGAGAGTGTTTCAGAGTATTTTGCTAACCTTCAGCACGTAAAAATATGAAAAGTTGTGTTTCAGGCCTGGATGTACTATTTCGGGGTACCAAAGTTGCCAAGGATCCATTCTACTCCATTGGAACCAACATGATGTTTGGGAGTGTCTCAGAGCATTTTTCTAAAATTCGGCACGTAAAAAAGATGAAAAACTTGTGTTTCGGGCCTGAATGGACTATTTCGGGGTACCAAAGTTGTGAAGCATCCATTCAACTCCATTGGAACCAAAATGATGTTTGGGAGTATTTCAGAGCATTTCGCTAAACTTCGGCCCGTAAAAAGATGCAAACTTGTGTTTCGGGCCTGAATGCACTATTTCCGGGTACCAAAGATGCGAAGGACCAATTCTACTCCATTGGAACCAAAATGATGTTTGGGATTATTTCAGAGCATTTCGCTAACCTTCAGCACGTAAAAAGACGCAAACTTGTGTTTCGGTCCTGAATGCACTATTTCGGGGTACCAAAGTTGTGAAGCATCCATTCTACTCCTTTGGAACCAATATGATGTTTCGGAGTGTTTCAGACCATTTTGCTAACCTTCGGCATGTAAAAAGATGCAAACTTGTGTTTCGGTCTTGAATGCACTATTTCGGGGTACCAAAGTTGCGCAGCATCCATTCTACTCCGTTGGACCCAAAATGATGTTTGAGAGTGTTTCAGAGTATTTTGCTAACCTTCAGCACGTAAAAATATGAAAACTTGTGTTTCGGGCCTCGATGTACTATTTCCGGGTACCATAGTTGCCAAGCATCCATTCTACTCCATTGGAACCAAAATGATGTTTGGGAGTGTTTCAGAGCATTTTTCTAAAATTCAGCACGTAAAAATATGAAAAACTTGTGTTTCAGGCCTGAATGCACTATTTCGGGGTACCAAAAATGCGAAGCATCCATTCTACTCCATTGGAACCAAAATGATGTTTGGGAGTATTTCAGAGCATTTCGCTAATCTTCGCCACGTAAAAAGATGCAAACTTGTGTTTCGGGCCTGAATGCACTATTTCGGGGTACCAAAGTTGCGAAGGACCAATTCTACTCCATTGGAACCAAAATGATGTTTGGGAGTGTTTCTGAGTATTTCGCTAACCTTCGGCACGTAAAAATATGCAAACATGTGTTTCGATCCCTAATGCACTATTTCGGGGTACCAAAGTTGTCAAGCATCCATTCTAGTCCATTGGACCCAAAATGATGTTTGGTTGTGATTAAAAGCATTTTGCTAACATTCGGCACGTAAAAAGATGCAAACTTGTGTTTCGGTCTTGAATGCACTATTTCGGGGTACCAAAGTTGTGCAGCATCCATTCTTCTCCGTTGGACCCAAAATGATGTTTGGGAGTGTTTCAGAGTATTTTGCTAACCTTCAGCACGTAAAAATATGAAAACTTGTGTTTCGGGCCTGGATGTACTATTTTGAGGTATCAAAGTTGCCAAGCATCCATTCTACTCCATTGGAACCAACATGATGTTTGGGAGTGTCTTAGAGCATTTTTCTAACATTCGGCATGTAAAAAAGATGAAAAACTTGTGTTTCGGGCCTGAATGCACTATTTCGGGGTACCAAAAGTTGCGGAGCATCCATTCTACTCCATTGGAACCAAAATGATATTTGGGAGTATTTCAGAGCATTTCGCTAACCTTCGGCACGTAAAAAAGATGCAAAATTGGGTTTCGGGCCTGAATGCACTATTTCGGGGTACCAAAGTTGCGAAGGACCAATTCTACTCCATTGGAACCAACATGATATTTGGGAGTGTTTCAGAGCATTTTTCTAAAATTCGGCACGTAAAAATATGAAAAACTTGTGTTTCAGGCCTGAATGCACTATTTCGGGGTACCAAAGTTGCGCAGCATCCATTCTACTCCATTGGAACCAAAATGATGTTTGGGAGTATTTCAGAGCATTTCGCTAACCTTCGCCACGTAAAAAGATGCAAACTTGTGTTTCGGGCCTGAATGCACTATTTCGGGGTACCAAAGTTGCGAAGGACCAATTCTACACCATTGGAACCAAATTGATGTTTGGAAGTGTTCCTGAGTATTTCGCTAACCTTCGGCACGTAAAAAGATGCAAACATGTGTTTCGGTCCCGAATGCACTATTTCGGGGTACCAAAGTTGTCAAGCATCCATTCTAGTCCATTGGACCCAAAATGATGTTTGGGAGTGATTAAAAGCATTTTGCTAACATTCGGCACGTAAAAAGATGCAAACTTGTGTTTCGGTCTTGAATGCACTATTTCGGGGTACCAAAGTTGTGCAGCATCCATTCTTCTCCGTTGGACCCAAAATGATGTTTGGGAGTGCTTCAGAGTATTTTGCTAACCTTCAGCACGTAACAAGATGAAAACTTGGGTTTCGGGCCGGGATGTACTATTTCGAGGTAACAAAGTTGCCAAGCATCCATTCTACTCCCTTGGAACCAAAATGATGTTTGGGAGTGTCTTAGAGCATTTTTCTAACATTCGGCACTTAAAAAAGATGAAAAACTTGTGTTTCGGGCCTGAATGCACTATTTCGGGGTACCAAAAGTTGCGGAGCATCCATTCTACTCCATTGGAACCAAAATGATGTTTGGGAGTATTTCAGAGCATTTCGGTAACCTTCGGCACATAAAAAGATGCAAAATTGGGTTTCGGGCCTGAATGCACTATTTCGGGGTACCAAAGTTCCGAAGGACCAATTCTACTCCATTGGAACCAATATGATGTTTGGGAGTGTTTCAGACCATTTCGCTAACCTTCGGCATGTAAAAAGATGATAAACTTGTATTTCGGTCTTGAATGCACTATTTCGGGGTACCAAAGTTGCGCAGCATCCATTCTATTCCATTGGAACCAATATGATGTTTCGGAGTGTTTCAGAGTATTTTTCTAACCTTCAGCACGTAAAAATATGAAAACTTGTGTTCCGGGCCTGGATGTACTATTTCGGGGTACCATAGTTGCCAAGCATCCATTCTACTCCATTGGAACCAACATGATGTTTGGGAGTGTTTCAGAGCATTTTTCTAAAATTCGGCACGTAAAAATATGAAAAACTTGTGTTTCAGGCCTGAATGCACTATTTCGGGGTACCAAAGTTGCGAAGCATCCATTCTACTCCATTGGAACCAAAATGATGTTTGGGAGTATTTCAGAGCATTTCGCTAACCTTCGCCACGTAAAAAGATGCAAACTTGTGTTTCGGGCCTGAATGCACTATTTCGGGGTACCAAAGTTGCGAAGGACCAATTCTACTCCATTGGAACCAAAATGATGTTTGGGAGTGTTTCTGAGTATTTCGCTAACCTTCGGCACCTAAAAATATGCAAACATGTGTTTCGATCCCGAATGCACTATTTCGGGGTACCAAAGTTGTCAAGCATCCATTCTAGTCCATTGGACCCAAAATGATGTTTGGGAGTGATTAAAAGCATTTTGCTAACATTCGGCACGTAAAAAGATGCAAACTTGTGTTTCGGTCTTGAATGCACTATTTCGGGGTACCAAAGTAGTGCAGCATCCATTCTTCTCCGTTGGACCCAAAATGATGTTTGGGAGTGTTTCAGAGTATTTTGCTAACCTTCAGCACGTAAAAATATGAAAACTTGTGTTTCGGGCCTCGATGTACTATTTCGAGGTATCAAAGTTGCCAAGCATCCATTCTACTCCATTGGAACCAACATGATGTTTGGGAGTGTCTTAGAGCATTTTTCTAACATTCGGCACGTAAAAAAGATGAAAAACTTGTGTTTCAGGCCTGAATGCACTATTTCGGGGTACCAAAAGTTGCGGAGCATCCATTCTACTCCATTGGAACCAAAATGATGTTTGGGAGTATTTCAGAGCATTTCGCTAACCTTCGGCACGTAAAAAGATGCAAAATTGGGTTTCGGGCCTGAATGCACTATTTCGGGGTACCAAAGTTGCGAAGGACCAATTCTACTCCATTGGAACCAACATGATGTTTGGGAGTGTTTCAGAGCATTTTTCTAAAATTCGGCACGTAAAAATATGAAAAACTTGTGTTTCATGCCTGAATGCACTATTTCGGGGTACCAAAGTTGCGAAGCATCCATTCTACTCCATTGGAACCAAAATGATGTTTGGGAGTATTTCAGAGCATTTCGCTAACCTTCGCCACGTAAAAAGATGCAAACTTGTGTTTCGGGCCTGAATGCACTATTTCGGGGTACCAAAGTTGCGAAGGACCAATTCTACTCCATTGGAACCAAAATGATGTTTGGAAGTGTTTCTAAGTATTTCGGTAACCTTCGGCACGTAAAAAGATGCAAACATGTGTTTCGGTCCCGAATGCACTATTTCGGGATACCAAAGTTGTCAAGCATCCATTCTAGTCCATTGGACCCAAAATGATGTTTGGGAGTGATTAAAAGCATTTTGCTAACATTCGGCACGTAAAAAGATGCAAACTTGTGTTTCGGTCTTGAATGCACTATTTCGGGGTACCAAAGTTGTGCAGCATCCATTCTTCTCCGTTGGACCCAAAATGATGTTTGGGAGTGTTTCAGAGTATTTTGCTAACCTTCAGGACGTAAAAATATGAAAACTTGTGTTTCGGGCCGGGATGTACTATTTCGAGGTATCAAAGTTGCCAAGCATCCATTCTACTCCATTGGAACCAACATGATGTTTGGGAGTGTCTTAGAGCATTTTTCTAACATTCGGCACGTAAAAAAGATGAAAAGCTTGTGTTTCGGGCCTGAATGCACTATTTCGGGGTACCAAAAGTTGCGGAGCATCCATTCTACTCCATTGGAACCAAAATGATGTTTGGGAGTATTTCAGAGCATTTCGCTAACCTTCGGCACGTAAAAAGATGCAAAATTGGGTTTCGGGCCTGAATGCACTATTTCGGGGTACCAAAGTTGCGAAGGACCAATTCTACTCCATTGGAACCAATATGATGTTTGGGAGTGTTTCAGACCATTTCGCTAACCTTCGGCATGTAAAAAGATGATAAACTTGTATTTCGGTCTTGAATGCACTATTTCGGGGTACCAAAGTTGCGCAGCATCCATTCTATTCCATTGGAACCAATATGATGTTTCGGAGTGTTTCAGAGTATTTTGCTAACCTTCAGCACGTAAAAATATGAAAACTTGTGTTCCGGGCCTGGATGTACTATTTCGGGGTACCATAGTTGCCAAGCATCCATTCTACTCCATTGGAACCAACATGATGTTTGGGAGTGTTTCAGAGCATTTTTCTAAAATTCGGCACGTAAAAATATGAAAAACTTGTGTTTCAGGCCTGAATGCACTATTTCGGGGTACCAAAGTTGCGAGGCATCCATTCTACTCCATTGGAACCAAAATGATGTTTGGGAGTATTTCAGAGCATTTCGCTAACCTTCGCCACGTAAAAAGATGCAAACTTGTGTTTCGGGTCTGAATGCACTATTTCGGGGTACCAAAGTTGCGAAGGACCAATTCTACTCCATTGGAACCAAAATGATGTTTGGGAGTGTTTCTGAGTATTTCGCTAACCTTCGGCACGTAAAAAGATGCAAACATGTGTTTCGGTCCCGAATGCACTATTACGGGGTACCAAAGTTGTCAAGCATCCATTCTAGTCCATTGGAACCAAAATGATGTTTGGGAGTGTTTCGGAGCATATCGCTAACCTTCGGCACGTAAAAAGATGCAAACTTGTGTTTCGGTCCTGAATTCACTATTTCTGGGAACCAAAGTTGTGAAGCATCAATTCTACTCCATTGTAACCAAAATGATGTTTGGGAGTGTTTCAGAGCATTTCGCTAACCTTCGGCACGTAAAAAGATGATAAACTTGTATTTCGGGCCTGAATGCACTATTTTGGGGTACCAAAGTTGTGAAGCATCCATTCTATTACATTGGAACCAATATGATGTTTCGGAGTGTTTCAGACCATTTCGCTAACCTTCGGCATGTAAAAAGATGCAAACTTGTGTTTCGGTCTTGAATGCACTATTTCGGGTTACCAAAGTTGCGGAGCATCCATTCTACTCCATTGGAACCAAAATGATGTTTGGAAGTATTTCAGAGCATTTCGCTAACCTTCGGCACGTAAAAAGATGCAAAATTGGGTTTCGGGCCTGAATGCACTATTTCGGGGTACCAAAGTTGCGAAGGACCAATTCTACTCCATTGGAACCAAAATGATGTTTGGGAGTGTTTCTGAGCATTTCGCTAACCTTCGGCATGTAAAAAGATGCAAACATGTGTTTCGGGCCTGGATGTACTATTTCGGGGTACCAAACTTGCCAAGCAACCATTCTACTCCGTTGGAACCAACATGATGTTTGGGAGTGTTTCAGAGCATTTTTCCAAAATTCGGCACGTAAAAAGATGAAAAACTTGTGTTTCGGGCCTGAATGCACTATTTCGGGGTACCAAAGTTGCGAAGCATCCATTCTACTCCATTGGAACCAAAATGATGTTTGGGATTATTTCAGAGCATTTTGCTAACCTTCAGCACGTAAAAATATAAAAACTTGTGTTTCGGGTCTGAATGTACTATTTCGAGGTACCAAACTTGCCAAGCATCCATTCTACTCCATCGGAACCAAAATGATGTTTGGGAGTGTTTTAGAGCATTTTTCTAACATTCGGCACGTAAAAAGATGATAAACTTGTGTTTCGTGCATGAATGCACTATTTCGGGGTACCAAAAGTTGTGAAGCATCCATTCTAGTCCATTGGAACCAAAATGATGTTTGGGAGTGTTTCGGAACATATCGCTAACCTTCGTCACGTAAAAAGATGCAAACTTGTGTTTCTGTCTTGAATTCACTATTTCAGGGAACCAAAGTTGTGAAGCATCTATTCTACTCCATTGTAACCAAAATGATGTTTGGGAGTGTTTCAGAGCATTTCGCTAACCTTCGACACGTAAAAAGATGATAAACTTGTATTTCGGGCCTGAATGCACTATTTTGGGGTACCAAAGTTGTGAAGCATCCATTCTATTCCATTGGAACCAATATGATGTTTCGGAGTGTTTCAGACCATTTCGCTAACCTTCGGCATGTAAAAAGATGCAAACTTGTGTTTCGGTCTTGAATGTACTATTTCGGGGTACCAAAGTTGCGCAGCATCCAATCTACTCCGTTGGACCCAAAATGATGTTTGAGAGTGTTTCAGAGTATTTTGCTAACCTTCAGCACGTAAAAATATGAAAACTTGTGTTTCGGGCCTGGATGTACTATTTCGGGGTATCAAAGTTGCCAAGCATCCATTCTACTCCATTGGAACCAACATGATGTTTGGGAGTGTCTCAGAGCATTTTTCTAAAATTCGGCACGTAAAAAAGATGAAAAACTTGTGTTTCGGGCCTGAATGCTTTATTTCGGGGTACCAAAAGTTGTGGATCATCCATTCTACTCCATTGGAACCAAAATGATGTTTGGGAGTATTTCAGAGCATTTCGCTAACCTTCGGCACGTAAAAAGATGCAAACATGTGTTTCGGGCCTGGATGTACTATTTCGGGGTACCAAACTTGCCAAGCAACCATTCTACTCCATTGGAACCAACATGATGTTTCGGAGTGTTTCAGAGCATTTTTCTAAAATTCGGCACGTAAAAAGATGAAAAACTTGTGTTTCGGGCCTGAATGCACTATTTCGGGGTACCAAAGTTGCGAAGCATCCATTCTACTCCATTGGAACCAAAAGGATGTTTGGGATTATTTCAGAGCATTTTGCTAACCTTCAGCACGTAAAAATATAAAAACTTGTGTTTCGGGTCTGAATGTACTATTTCGAGGTACCAAACTTGCCAAGCATCCATTCTACTCCATCGGAACCAAAATGATGTTTGGGAGTGTTTTAGAGCATTTTTCTAACATTCGGCACGTAAAAAGATGATAAACTTGTGTTTCGTGCACGAATGCACTATTTCGGGGTACCAAAAGTTGTGAACCATCCATTCTAGTCCATTGGAACCAAAATGATGTTTGGGAGTGTTTCGGAGCATATCGCTAACCTTCGACACGTAAAAAGATGCAAACTTGTGTTTCGGTCCTGAATTCACTATTTCAGGGAACCAAAGTTGTGAAGCATCTATTCTACTCCATTGTAACCAAAATGATGTTTGGGAGTGTTTCAGAGCATTTCGCTAACTTCGGCACGTAAAAAGATGATAAACTTGTATTTCGGGCCTGAATGCACTAATTTGGGGTACCAAAGTTGTGAAGCATTCATTCTATTCCATTGGAACCAATATGATGTTTCGGAGTGTTTCAGACCATTTCGCTAACCTTCGGCATGTAAAAAGATGCAAACTTGTGTTTCGGTCTTGAATGTACTATTTCGGGGTAGCAAAGTTGCGCAGCATCCAATCTACTCCGTTGGACCCAAAATGATTTTTGAGAGTGTTTCAGAGTATTTTGCTAACCTTCAGCACGTAAAAATATGAAAACTTGTGTTTCGGGCCTGGATGTACTGTTTCGGGGTACCATAGTTGCCAAGCATCCATTCTACTCCATTGGAACCAACATGATGTTTGGGAGTGTCTCAGAGCATTTTTCTAAAATTCGGCACGTAAAAAAGATGAAAAACTTGTGTTTCGGGCCTGAATGCACTATTTCGGGGTACCAAAGTTGCGGAGCATCCATTCTACTCCATTGGAACCAAAATGATGTTTGGGAGTATTTCAGAGCATTTCGCTAACCTTCGGCACGTAAAAAGATGCAAAATTGGGTTTCGGGCCTGAATGTACTATTTCGGGGTACCAAAGTTGCGCAGCATCCAATCTACTCCGTTGGACCCAAAATGATGTTTGAGAGTGTTTCAGAGTATTTTGCTAACCTTCAGCACGTAAAAATATGAAAACTTGTGTTTCGGGCCTGGATGTAATGTTTCGGGGTACCATAGTTGCCAAGCATCCATTCTACTCCATTGGAACCAACATGATGTTTGGGAGTGTCTCAGAGCATTTTTCTAAAATTCGGCACGTAAAAAAGATGAAAAACTTGTGTTTCGGGCCTGAATGCACTATTTCGGGGTACCAAAGTTGCGGAGCATCCATTCTACTCAATTGGAACCAAAATGATGTTTGGGAGTATTTCAGAGCATTTCGCTAACCTTCGGCACGTAAAAAGATGCAAAATTGGGTTTCGGGCCTGAATGCACTATTTCGGGGTACCAAAGTTGCGCAACATCCATTCTACTCCGTTGGACCCAAAATGATGTTTGAGAGTGTTTCAGAGTATTTTGCTAACCTTCAGCACGTAAAAATATGAAAACTTGTGTTTCGGGCCTGGATGTACTATTTCGGGGTACCATAGTTCCCAAGCATCCATTCTACTCCATTGGAACCAACATGATGTTTGGGAGTGTTTCAGAGCATTTTTCTAAAATTCGGCACGTAAAAATATGAAAAACTTGTGTTTCAGGCCTGAATGCACTATTTCGGGGTACCAAAGTTGCGAAGCATCCATTGTACTCCATTGGAACCAAAATGATGTTTGGGACTATTTCAGAGCATTTCGCTAACCTTCGCCACGTAAAAAGATGCAAACTTGTGTTTCGGGACTGAATGCACTATTTCGGGGTACCAAATTTGCGAAGGACCAATTCTACTCCATTGGAACCAATATGATGTTTCGGAGTGTTTCAGACCATTTTGCTAACCTTCAGTATGTAAAAAGATGCAAACTTGTGTTTCGGTCTTGAATGCACTATTTCGGGGTACCAAAGTTGCGCAGCATCCATTCTACTCCGTTGGACCCAAAATGATGTTTGAGAGTGTTTCAGAGTATTTTGCTAACCTTCAGCACGTAAAAATATGAAAACTTGTGTTTCGGGCCTCGATGTACTATTTCGGGGTACCATAGTTGCCAAGCATCCATTCTACTCCATTGGAACCAACATGATGTTTGGGAGTGTTTCAGAGCATTTTTCTAAAATTCGGCACGTAAAAATATGAAAAACTTGTGTTTCAGGCCTGAATGCACTATTTCGGGGTACCAAAGTTGCGAAGCATCCATTCTACTCCATTGGAACCAAAATGATGTTTGGGAGTATTTCAGAGCATTTCGCTAACCTTCGCCACGTAAAAAGATGCAAACTTGTGTTTCGGGCCTGAATGCACTATTTCGGGGTACCAAATTTGCGAAGGACCAATTCTACTCCATTGGAACCAATATGACGTTTGGGAGTGTTTCAGACCATTTTGCTAACCTTCGGTATGTAAAAAGATGCAAACTTGTGTTTCGGTCTTGAATGCACTATTTCGGGGTACCAAAGTTGCGCAGCATCCATTCTACTCCGTTGGACCCAAAATGATGTTTGAGAGTGTTTCAGAGTATTTTGCTAACCTTCAGCACGTAAAAATATGAAAACTTGTGTTTCGGGCCTGGATGTACTATTTCGGGGTACCATAGTTGCCAAGCATCCATTGTACTCCATTGGAACCAAAATAATGTTTGGGAGTGTTTCAGAGCATTTTTCTAAAATTCGGCACGTAAAAATATGAAAAACTTGTGTTTCAGGCCTGAATGCACTATTTCGGGGTACCAAAGTTGCGAAGCATCCATTCTACTCCATTGGAACAAAAATGATGTTTGGGAGTATTTCAGAGCATTTCGCTAACCTTCGGCATGTAAAAAGATGCAAACTTGTGTTTCGGTCTTGAATGCACTATTTCGGGGTACCAAAGTTGCGGAGCATCCATTCTACTCCATTGGAACCAAAATGACGTTTGGGATTATTTCAGAGCATTTTGCTAACCTTCAGCACATAAAAATATAAAAACTTGTGTTTCGGGTCTGAATATACTATTTCGAGGTACCAAACTTGCCAAGCATCCATTCTACTCCATTGGAACCAAAATGATGTTTGGGATTGTTTTAGAGCATTTTTCTAACATTCGGCACGTAAAAAGATGATAAACTTGTGTTTCGTGAACGAATGCACTATTTCGGGGTACCAAAAGTTGTGAAGCATCCATTCTAGTCCATTGGAACCAAAATGATGTTTGGGAGTGTTTCGGAGCATATCGCTAACCTTAGGCACGTAAAAAGATGCAAACTTGTGTTTCGGTCCTGAATTCACTATTTCAGGGAACCAAAGTTGTGAAGCATCTATTCTACTCCATTGTAACCAAAATGATGTTTGGGAGTGTTTCAGAGCATTTCGCTAACCTTCGGCACGTAAAAAGATGATAAACTTGTATTTCGGGCCTGAATGCACTATTTTGGGGTACCAAAGTTGTGAAGCATCCATTCTATTCCATTGGAACCAATATGATGTTTCGGAGTGTTTCAGACCATTTCGCTAACCTTCGGCATGTAAAAAGATGCAAACTTGTGTTTCGGTCTTGAATGCACTATTTCGGGGTACCAATGTTGCGGAGCATCCATTCTACTCCATTGGAACCAAAATGATGTTTGGGAGTATTTCAGAGCATTTCGCTAACCTTCGGCACGTAAAAAGATGCAAAAATGGGTTTCGGGCCTGAATGCACTATTTCGGGGTACCAAAGTTGCGAAGGACCAATTCTACTCCATTGGAACCAAAATGATGTTTGGGAGTGTTTCTGAGCATTTCTCTAACCTTCGGCACGTAAAAAGATGCAAACATGTGTTTCGGGCCTGGATGTACTATTTCGGGGTACCAAACTTGCCAAGCAACCATTCTACTCCATTGGAACCAACATGATGTTTGGGAGTGTTTCAGAGCATTTTTCTAAAATTCGGCACGTAAAAAATGAAAAACTTGTGTTTCGGGCCTGAATGCACTATTTCGGGGTACCAAAGTTGCGAAGCATCCATTCTACTCCATTGGAAGCAAAATGATGTTTGGGATTATTTCAGAGCATTTTGCTAACCTTCAGCACATAAAAATATAAAAACTTGTGTTTCGGGTCTGAATGTATTATTTCGTGGTACCAAACTTGCCAAGCATCCATTCTACTCCATTGGAACCAAAATGATGTTTGGGATTGTTTTAGAGCATTTTTCTAACATTCGGCACGTAAAAAGATGATAAACTTGTGTTTCGTGCACGAATGCACTTTTTCGGGGTACCAAAAGTTGTGAAGCATCCATTCTAGTCCATTGGAACCAAAATGATGTTTGGGAGTGTTTCGGAGCATATCGCTAACCTTCGGCACGTAAAAAGATGCAAACTTGTGTTTCGGTCCTGAATTCACTATTTCAGGGAACCAAAGTTGTGAAGCATCTATTCTACTCCATTGTAACCAAAATGATGTTTGGGAGTGTTTCAGAGCATTTCGCTAACCTTCGGCACGTAAAAAGATGATAAACTTGTATTTCGGGCCTGAATGCACTATTTTGGGGTACCAAAGTTGTGAAGCATCCATTCTATTGCATTGGAACCAATATGATGTTTCGGAGTGTTTCAGACCATTTCGCTAACCTTCGGCATGTAAAAAGATGATAAACTTGTATTTCGGGCCTGAATGCACTATTTTGGGGTACCAAAGTTGTGAAGCATCCATTCTATTCCATTGGAACCAATATGATGTTTCGGAGTGTTTCAGACCATTTCGCTAACCTTCGGCATGTAAAAAGATGCAAACTTGTGTTTCGGTCTTGAATGTACTATTTCAGGGTACCAAAGTTGCGCAGCATCCAATCTATTCCGTTGGACCCAAAATGATGTTTGAGAGTGTTTCAGAGTATTTTGCTAACCTTCAGCACGTAAAAATATGAAAACTTGTGTTTCGGGCCTGGATGTACTATTTCGGGGTATCAAAGTTGCCAAGCATCCATTCTACTCCATTGGAACCAACATGATGTTTGGGAGTGTCTCAGAGCATTTTTCTAAAATTCGGCACGTAAAAAAGATAAAAAACTTGTGCTTCGGGCCTGAATGCACTATTTCGGGGTACCAAAAGTTGTGGATCATCCATTCTACTCCATTGGAACCAATATGATGTTTGGGAGTATTTCAGAGCATTTCGCTAACCTTCGCCACGTAAAAAGATGCAAACTTGTGTTTCGGGCCTGAATGCACTATTTCGGGGTACCAAATTTGCGAAGGACCAATTCTACTCCATTGGAACCAATATGATGTTTCGGAGTGTTTCAGACCATTTTGCTAACCTTCGGTATGTAAAAAGATGCAAACTTGTGTTTCGGTCTTGAATGCACTATTTCGGGGTACCAAAGTTGCGCAGCATCCATTCTACTCCGTTGGACCCAAAATGATGTTTGAGAGTGTTTCAGAGTATTTTGCTAACCTTCAGCACGTAAAAATATGAAAACTTGTGTTTCGGGCCTGGATGTACTATTTCGGGGTACCATAGTTGCCAAGCATCCATTCTACTCCATTGGAACCAAAATAATGTTTGGGAGTGTTTCAGAGCATTTTTCTAAAATTCGGCACGTAAAAATATGAAAAACTAGTGTTTCAGGCCTGAATGCACTATTTCGGGGTACCAAAGTTGCGAAGCATCCATTCTACTCCATTGGAACCAAAATGATGTTTGGGAGTATTTCAGAGCATTTCGCTAACCTTCGGCATGTAAAAAGATGCAAACTTGTGTTTCGGTCTTGAATGCACTATTTCGGGGTACCAAAGTTGCGGAGCATCCATTCTACTCCATTGGAACTAAAATGACGTTTGGGATTATTTCAGAGCATTTTGCTAACCTTCAGCACATAAAAATATAAAAACTTGTGTTTCGGGTCTGAATATACTATTTCGAGGTACCAAACTTGCCAAGCATCCATTCTACTCCATTGGAACCAAAATGATGTTTGGGATTGTTTTAGAGCATTTTCCTAACATTCGGCTCGTAAAAAGATGATAAACTTGTGTTTCGTGCACGAATGCACTATTTCGGGGTACCAAAAGTTGTGAAGCATCCATTCTAGTCCATTGGAACCAAAATGATGTTTGGGAGTGTTTCGGAGCATATCGCTAACCTTCGGCACGTAAAAAGATGCAAACTTGTGTTTCGGTCCTGAATTCACTATTTCAGGGAACCAAAGTTGTGAAGCATCTATTCTACTCCATTGTAACCAAAATGATGTTTGGGAGTGTTTCAGAGCATTTCGCTAACCTTCGGCACGTAAAAAGATGATAAACTTGTATTTCGGGCCTGAATGCACTATTTTGGGGTACCAAAGTTGTGAAGCATCCATTCTATTCCATTGGAACCAATATGATGTTTCGGAGTGTTTTAGACCATTTCGCTAACCTTCGGCATGTAAAAAGATGCAAACTTGTGTTTCGGTCTTGAATGCACTATTTCGGGGTACCAAAGTTGCGGAGCATCCATTCTACTCCATTGGAACCAAAATGATGTTTGGGAGTATTTCAGAGCATTTCGCTAACCTTCGGCACGTAAAAAGATGCAAAATTGGGTTTCGGGCCTGAATGCACTATTTCGGGGTACCAAAGTTGCGAAGGACCAATTCTACTCCATTGGAACCAAAATGATGTTTGGGAGTGTTTCTGAGCATTTCTCTAACCTTCAGCACGTAAAAAGATGCAAACATGTGTTTCGGGCCTGGATGTACTATTTCGGGGTACCAAACTTGCCAAGCAACCATTCTACTCCATTGGAACCAACATGATGTTTGGGAGTGTTTCAGAGCATTTTTCTAAAATTCGGCACGTAAAAAATGAAAAACTTGTGTTTCGGGCCTGAATGCACTATTTCGGGATACCAAAGTTGCGAAGCATCCATTCTACTCCATTGGAAGCAAAATGATGTTTGGGATTATTTCAGAGCATTTTGCTAACCTTCAGCACATAAAAATATAAAAACTTGTGTTTCGGGTCTGAATGTACTATTTCGAGGTACCAAACTTGCCAAGCATCCATTCTACTCCATTGGAACCAAAATGATGTTTGGGATTGTTTTAGAGCATTTTTCTAACATTCGGCACGTAAAAAGATGATAAACTTGTGTTTTGTGCACGAATGCACTATTTCGGGGTACCAAAAGTTGTGAAGCATCCATTCTAGTCCATTGGAACCAAAATGATGTTTGGGAGTGTTTCGGACCATATCGCTAACCTTCGGCACGTAAAAAGATGCAAACTTGTGTTTCGGTCCTGAATTCACTATTTCAGGGAACCAAAGTTGTGAAGCATCTATTGAGGACCAGGAGCGTCTCAGTGGTCGATGGATGACCGCTCCTCAGTGATGAGTGATTGACAACGGGTGTTGGACTGACTCTTGGCTTAGTGCGCAGGTGTAGGCTGCGGCCTAGTTCGTGTTGTTGCAGGTGAAGAACGGGCGCGAAAGGTCTTCAGCCTTGAGGGGCCTCCGGGAGATGGAGAGACAAGTAGGCTCGGTTTGAGGGACCCGGTGGACAGCGGGACTGGGTGCGGGCCACATGGTGGCGACACGAGCAAGACGAAGTCATGGACAATCGAGCCGGTGCACGGTGGCGGTCGAGTCAAGTGGTTTGGCGGGAGGCCGGACCGAGCACGCGGGGTTTGGTGGTTTGCCCACAAAACCATCGGAGGACGGTTTCTTGGTTTGGGCCTCAAAACCAAGTCCGAGGGCCCAACACGACGGAGACGGGATCCGGGCGTGTCGGGAAGCTTCGAGGCGGAGGACACGCGGCGGGATCGCATGGCTTGCGTCGGGAGGACGCGGGGTGCGGCAAAGGCGTGGCCGTCCGATGGCAAGACCCACAAACATTACCTAAATGCCCCTGCGTGGGTTGTATCGCCAGTAGTTAAGTTAGGGGTAGTCGAGTCATTTACCACTCCGGCGGGACCCGATATATAAGCCATGAGGGTGTGTGAGTGGCTCTCTCTCTCCGCGACTTAGGGTTTCATTTCCTCCCTCCCATTTCTCATTTTTGTAGCTATTTTCTTCTCCATTTTCTCTAGGCTAGCATGAGGGCTTCATGTGAGATTGGTTGAGAGGGATGGATGCTAGGGCGGCATGCTAGACCTTGTGAATCTTTCCTGGTTTGTATAGAAGATTCGGAGTTGTGTTTTTCGTGGTCTTTTTGTGCTTGTTTTCGTGCCTTTGTTCTCGGTGTGATTCCGCGGATTTGAGTGGGTTTCTTCCCGGATTTCTTTGAGGGAAACATGGATAGATGTCTCGTGCATCTTTGTGATTGATCTTGTGCCCTCAAACGCCGGGAAACCACTTCGATTCAAGGATTTTCGTTCGGTGCTCTAGCTTTTGGTGGTGCTCAAAGGATTCGCGATTCCCGGTGATTTAGGGAGTTAGGAGGCAAGATTTTTGGGCTATAGCATCCTTGTGTGACGCTTTTCAAGTCCCCAAACCCTTGTCTCCACAGCTTCAACCGTTTGGGAAATCCGATGATGATTTGGGGGAGTTGACCTTCGAGGTCGGGCTGTTTTTCTGCTCTGTCCGTGCCTCGCGGACGGTCCGCGGCGTCCAGGCGGACGGTCCGCGCCGCACGAGTTCGTCGGGTGTTCTTCGTGTTCTTGCTCGCCTTTCGTTTCGATCCGTCGTGATTTTGAGTTTTGGTTGGACGAAGTTTCGGACGGTCCGCAGCAGCAGGCGGACGGTCCGCGGGTGCCTGGCGGACAGTACGCGTGCTCCCCGCGGACGGTCCGTTTTTCTCGGGTCGCTTCTGTTGGTTCTGTGTGCTTTATCGGACGGTCCGCGGCGTAGGGCCGGACAGTCCGCAGTGTTGGCGCGGACGGTCCGCGGCAGCAGGCCGGACGGTCCGCGAGGCCAGTGCGGACGGTCCGCCCCTCCTGGCCGGACGGTCCGCCAGAGTCTGTGCGCTTTGCTTCTTGGTTCGATTCCTCCCTTCCTTTCTTGTGCTTCCGCGTGTGCTTCAAGGAATCATTCCTAGGACTAGAGGTTGATCCATAACCTCGTTGTCTTGGCGATTGGTGTGTGATTCGATCCATCGCTTGTGTGTGACCGGGATTTGTCTAGGATATAGGCCGGGTTCTTTGAGGAGAATTTTTACCGGCTCCTATTCACTCCCCCCCTCTCTAGTCGCCATCTGATCCTTCAATTGGTATCAGAGCTTGGTGCCGGATTCTTTGCGACTTTGACAAGTCTCGAATCCTAAGATGGCGTACGTTGAGCGGGGCGGTCCGCCGCACTTCGATGGCAAGGGTTACCACAAGTGGGCGGCTCGTATGATGATCTTTCTTCGTGGCAAGTTGTTGGATTTCATTGTGCTTGACAAGACCTATGCTATTCCGGTCAACATCCATACTCTTATGGTGACCGATGCCGGTGCTAAGGCCAAGTATGAGGCAAATGCAAAAGCCGTTGATCACTTGGTCCGGAGCTTGTGTGATCCTGAGTTTGAGCGTGTTCGCCATTTGAATCTTGCTTGGCAAATTTGGGAAAAGTTGTTGGTTGCTCACGGTGGTGATAACCATGTGAAGGCTCTCCTCTTTGTCTCTTACCGGATGCAATATGAGAACTTCACTCAACTTCCCGGTGAGGACATCGATGCGATGTTTCAGAGGTTCACCGCCATCGTGAACAACATGAAGGCTAATGTTGAGGATTTTCCTTACACCGAGCATGATCAGGCTTTGAAGCTCTTGCATGTCTTGGATCCAAATGTTTTGGGTGCTAAGGTTGAGGTCATCAAGGAGTCTGGGCAGTATTTGACTATTGAGTTGGATGACCTCTTCTCTAAGCTCAAGTCGGCTGAGGTTGACAGGAAGTTGCAATCCAAGCATGAGGGCTCGACTGACCATAGTCTTGCTCTTGTGAGCGGATCAAAGGGCAAATCTAACCCTTCCTGTCGACAATTTTCCTTGTCTTCTCTTATGTCTATTCCAGATGAGGAGTTTGATGTGCTGGGCGAGGAGGAGCTGGCCTTGCTCTCAAGAAGGTTTGATCGACTACACGAGAGCCGGAGGAATGCAAGGCGGAGCTCAGGGACGTGCTACAAGTGTGGCAAGCGTGGCCACTTCATCCCCGAGTGCCCGGAAGCAGAGGAGAACAAGTACAAGATGAAAGACTACAAGGCGCACCCGAGGCGTGAAGACAAGTACTCCTCCAAGGGCAAGCACTTCAGCAAGTCCAAGAGCAAGGACAAGGACAAGCGGCGATCGAGCAAGAGCGGCTACAAGAAGAACAAGGCAAGAGCCATGGTGGCCGGTGCGAGCGACGTCGACTCAAGCTCAAGCGACGAGCAGTCAAGTTCAAGCAGTGAAGATGAAGACGCCGGGAGGCGCAAGGGCAAGAAGAGTGCAAGCCGGAACCTCAGTGGGTTGAGCTGTGTGGCGCTTGAAGGCTTTTGTGGGATGGCCCGTAGCTCGAGCAGCAAGAAGAGCGAGAAGGAAGACAGCGACTCCGACTCGGAGGATGAGGTAAATCGTGACCCCGACTCTTTGCTTGCTGAGATCACTAGGTTGAATGGCTTGATTGACAACCGTGATAGTGTGTTGAGAGATGCTAAGAAGATGAGGAAAGATCTTAGGGCTCAACTTGAGAATGCTAGTGAGAAAGTAGGAGAGTTAGAGTCCAAATTGCTTGAATTGAAACTTGAGAATGACTCTTTGAAACTTGCTCCTACTACTCCTGATGATGTTGAATGTCTTGAGTGTGATGCATGGTTGAATGAGATCAAGTTGCTTAATGAGAAGAATGCTTCTACTTTGGCTAAACTAGATGCTCTTAGGACTGAGTATGATGAGCTTAAGGCTAGACCTACTTTGCTTGGTGCTTGTAAATCATGTCCTACTATGCATGCTAAGCTTGTTGATGCTCGTTCTACCATTAGTTCTTTGGAAGCATCTTTGAAATCTCCTGTTGCAAATGCATGCTCTAGCTGTGATGAAGTTACTTTGCGCAATCTTGAACTTACTTCCCGTTTGGATGTCATCTATGAGGAGAATGACTATTTGAGGAAGGTGTTGGGTTGGTTGTCTGGGCAGGAACCTCAATTGAAAATCATGATTGAGGAGTTCAAGAGAGCTGATGGTCGTGGTTTGGGTTTTGAGAAGTTGGGTGAGAAAGTGGGAGAGAACAGTGGGGAGAGTGTGTATGAGAAGTGCGTTGAGTCTAACCCCGAGTTTGAGGTGATCGGAGACATCCAAGTCCCACTTCCAAAAGCACCCAAGAACTCTTTCACACCAAAGCCCAACCACCTTTGCAACAAGCTTGACACAACCCAAGATCCACCCAAATTCCCACCTAAGACAAATGACTTCCAGAAACCGGTGAAGTTTGTGGGTGAGAAGGGTGAGAAGCCTAGAGAGAAGCCAGAGCCAAAACCAAAACCCATCCCCTTCAGGTGTGAGTATTGTGGCAAGGAGAGGCATCTTGCAGAGTTTTGCTACAAGAGGAAGAGGGATGAGAGGCTTGCTAGGGAGCAAGCAAACCAGGACAGGTATCGCCAGTCTCATGGTATTCCTGAGCCTAGAGTGCCACTTCCACGGGGCGTGGGAAGCGTGAGGAGTGTTGGCAGGTTTCCACAGAGAGGTGGTGGTGCAAGGTTTGAGAGGAGAGATGATGGTGTGCGTGCTGGTGAGAGGTTTGGTCGGGCTCGTGGTGGTTTTGCTGGACGTCCCCCTACTCGTCCTCAATACGGGTTCAGTGGAGATGATCGCAGCTTTGGGTTCCAGAGGAACTACGGACCACGTTTTCCCCCTCGTGGTGCTCGTACTCCTCCCATGGGACATGGGAAGTTTGGTGGCAAGGGAATGATGTTTGCTAACCCCTCTTTTGAGCAGATGGCTCGACACTGGTTTAACTTTCTCTGTGCTAACCCCAGTGTCGAGTCGCTAGCTCACTCTCGTTCTTGTTTCTGACTACAGGCAGGAGGCTTGGAGAACATTTGGTTGATCGACTCCGGATGTTCTCGACACATGACCGGAGATAAGAAGTGGTTCTCCAGCCTCACCCCAGTGAAGGAAAAGATGTACATCACATTTGGGGACAATGGACGAGGAAGGGTGATTTCTGAGGGTGTTGTGCATGTGAGTGACAAGGTAACGTTGAAGAGGGTTGCTCTTGTGAAGTCTTTGGGTTTCAATTTGCTTTCGGTTTCTCAGTTGCTTGATGAGGGTTTTGAGGTGCGTTTCAAGTCTGGTGAGTCTCGTTTGCTGGATTCTCGAGGTGATCTTGTCTGTATGATCATCCCCGAGGGTCAGATTTTCAGGGCTGATTTCTCTCGTTCTTTGGGTCCTGCTCGCTGTTTGATGGCTGGTCCTTCTTCTGATTTGTGGAAATGGCATAGGCGGTTGGGACACTTGAGCTTTGATTTGGTTTCCCGCTTGAGTGGTCTTGACCTTGTCCGAGGATTGCCGAGGTTGAAGCTTGAGAAGGATTTGGTTTGTGCTCCGTGTAGGCATGGCAAGATGGTAGCCACTCCCCATCCACCCCTGACCGATGTCATGACCGAGCGTCCGACAGAGCTGTTGCATATGGACCTTGTTGGGCCAGCTCGAGTTCGCTCGGTGGGTGGGAAGTGGTATGTCCTTGTTGTGGTGGACGATTACTCTCGCTATGCCTGGGTGTTTTTCTTGGAGGATAAGATTGAGACATTTGGTTTTGTTCGAGATCTGATCGTGAGGTTGAAAAACGAGAGGCATGGGAATGCTATTCGAGCTATCCGCAGTGATAATGGCTCAGAGTTCAAGAACTCTCGTTTTGATGCCTTTTGTCGTGATCTAGGTCTTGAACATCAGTATTCGACCCCTTATGTGCCCCCTCAAAATGGAGTCGTGGAAAGGAAAAATCGGACTCTTTGTGAGATGGCTAGGACGATGCTCGATGAGCACAGGACTCCTAGGAGGTATTGGGCTGAGGCAGTCAATACGGCTTGTCATGTTTCCAACAGGATTTTATTGCGAACTTTCAAGAAGAAGACCTGTTATGAGCTTATGCATGGTCGGGCACCCAAGGTGAGTCACTTCCGAGTTTTTGGCTGCAAGTGCTTTATTCTTAAGAAGGGAAAACTCGACAAGTTTGAGGCTAGGTCTAGTGATGGTATTTTCTTTGGATATGCTAACCACTCTAGAGCCTATAGGGTGCTTAACCTTGAGACTAACAAAATCATGGAGACTTGCGAGGTAACCTTCGACGAGACAATGCCATGTACCTCTCTTGGCTTTGAATGTGCAAGTGATGAGGAGATGGCCGAGGACCTCTTTGAAGAGGAGAAGGATGAAGCTGGAGATGATGATGGAGAGAACCATGTGCCTGAAGCTGAGTGTGTACCCACTACTTCCCCTACGACCACTATGGAGCGTGGACCGTCTACTTCATGGACAACGACGGTGCGACAAGAGGACCAGGTGAGAGAAGCTGAAGTTGAGGGGGAGGTAGTCTCAAGGCGTGAGGCTCCCCGGCGGATTCAAGAAGTGCATCCCCTGTCGAAGATCATTGGGGACATCGATGAACATACTACACGGTCAAGGTCCAGGAATTCCTCTCATTTTGCTCATGCTGCTTTTGTTGCCACTTTTGAGCCCAAGGACATTGGACACGCTTTATCTGATGCAAACTGGGTCAATTCTATGCATGAGGAGTTGGAAAACTTTGAGAGGAACCAGGTGTGGGAGTTAGTTGAACCACCTCCAAATTGCCATCCCATAGGAACCAAGTGGATTTGGAAGAACAAAGAGGGAGAGAATGGGATGGTTGTGAGGAACAAGTCCAGACTTGTTGCTCAGGGGTTTAGTCAGAAGGAGGGGATCGACTATGAGGAGACCTTTGCTCCTGTGGCCCGTCTTGAGGCAATTCGGATCCTTCTAGCCTTTGCCGTGGCTAAAGGGTTCAAGTTGTTTCAGATGGATGTGAAGAGTGCCTTTCTGAATGGGGTCATAGAGGAGGAGGTGTATGTGAAGCAGCCACCTGGGTTTGAGAGCGAGTTGTACCCACACAGGGTGTACAGGTTGAAAAGGGCTCTGTATGGCTTGAAACAGGCGCCCCGTGCTTGGTATGGGAGATTGAGAGGTTTTCTGTTGAGCAGAGGGTTTGTGATGGGTACCGTGGATAGGACCTTGTTTCTCCTCAAGCATGGAAATGACTTGTTGATTGTTCAGATATACGTGGATGATATTGTCTTTGGTGGCTCGTCACATAACCTTGTTGCCAAGTTTGCAGATGAGATGAGCAGGGAGTTCGAGATGAGCATGATGGGCGAGTTGCAGTACTTTCTCGGGCTGCAGATCAAGCAAGTGAAGGACGGAACTTTTGTGCACCAGACCAAGTACACGAAAGACATGCTGAGGAAGTTCCAGATGCAAGATGTGAAGCCGATGTCGACTCCCATGGGGAGTACGGCTACTTTGGATGCGGACGAGGACGGAGAACCAGTGGACCAGCGGGAGTACAGGAGCATGATCGGCTCCCTCCTCTACTTGATGGCGACGAGGCCAGACATACAGTTCAGCGTGTGTCTGTGCGCTCGTTTTCAGGCTTCGCCGAGGACATCACATCGACAGGCCGTCAAGAGGATATTCAGGTTCCTACAGTCTGCCCCTGGTCTTGGCCTTTGGTATTCGTCCTCCTCGACTCTTTCTCTTCATGGTTTTTCCGATGCGGATTTTGCTGGTTGTCGAGTCGAGAGGAAGTCTACTTCTGGTACTTGCCAGTTTCTTGGGTCTTCGTTGGTCTCATGGTCTTCCCGCAAACAGTCTAGTGTAGCTCAGTCTACCACCGAGGCGGAGTATGTTGCAGCCGCGAGTTGTTGTTCCCAGCTGTTGTGGATTTCATACACTTTGAGAGACTTTGGTGAGGAGTGCACCCAGATCCCACTTCTTTGTGATAGCACCAGTGCCATAAGCGTAGCCAAAAACCCAGTGCTTCACTCCAGAACCAAACACATAGAAGTGAGGTATCATTTCTTGAGGGATAATGTGGAAAAAGGAACCATTGTGTTGAGTCATGTCCCTACCCAAGATCAGCTAGCCGACATCTTTACAAAGCCTCTCGACCAAGCTACATTTGTGCGCTTGCGGGGGGAACTTGGGGTTTGTTGCCCTTTCTAGTTGATTCTTGGGGGATTTCCTTTTGTATCATATGTATCATACCATGCTTTGCTTGATGTATAAACCATGGTAGGATAGCCATCTTGTCATATATCATGTTGCATTTGTATCATATTGCATTTTAGGATGATGAGCTTCTTTCATATGCCTTATTTGAGTCTCTTTGGCTATTTGTGAGATATTGGTCATATGTGTGGAGAAATGGTGATGTGAGGCTATGCTCTTGGAATATTTGAGATATATGTGTGGTGAGATAGCCCTTTTTGAAATAAATGCTAATCTTGACTAATTTTTGGTGAAATGTGCTCCACTCATGTGTAGTAGTGTATCCATGTCACGTTTTGGTCTAAATGTGCTTTCTATGCTTAGATTGTGCTTGGATGTCTTTTTCTTGCATTTGGGCCAAAGGCCGAATATCATTGTGAATGTTTAGCCTATGTTGCATTCATGGGGGAGCATAAGCTTCTTTTTGCCGCAAAGGCACTTCATGTACCATGAAATGAATTCATCTTGAAAAGAAGTGTGTATGCTTGAAAAATGCTCCATCCATCATGTCTATGCTTAAAATGTCCTATCTTTCACATATGGGTGCAAAACATGTTGCATGATGTTCACCAGTGGAGAAGTCTCCCCGAAGTGGACACATGGCTCATGAGCTTTGACATGACATGCTTTGCTTTATGGGTGTTTGCCATGATCTTTTGCTGAGAATTTGATATCCTTGTATGATCTTTGAATGGTATGCATGTTTGTGGCTCAAGTGTGACATGGATAGGCTTTTACATATGAACCGAGCCTTCTTTTGGTAAAACTGCTTAAATCTGAAAATTTTGCTTTGTCACATGCTTGTATTTTCATATATTACTTGTGGCAATGCTTTGTCTATACTATGATTCATATGTGTGAGTTTTGTCTCATTTTTTAACCTTTGACACTAGATTTGGCCTATTTGAGAAGCTCATGTAGATGTTTATATGCTTTGTTTTGCATTTCTGCATTTTCACCTTGATTCATACATTGTCAACAAGGGGGAGAAGAGGTGAGCTTAATGAAAATTCAGAAGAGGTGAGCTAAAATTTGGAAGTTTGCATCCACATGTTCAGGAGGAGCTTGCATTTGTTCAGGGGGAGCTTTCTTGCTGATTTCAGTGTGGAGTTTGTGCTTTGCTTGGCTTGTGACCTTACTTTGCCTTTCTTTGGTTTTGGTCATGAGTTGAGCTTCTTTGTTTTTCTTTCTTCTTTCTTTCTTTCTTTCTCTAAATTTCATTTCGCGTTGTGTGTTGTCAATGCACTCATCAAGGGGGAGATTGAGGACCAGGAGCGTCCCAGTGGTCGATGGATGACCGCTCCTCAGTGATGAGTGATTGACAACGGGTGTTGGACTGACTCTTGGCTTAGTGCGCAGGTGTAGGCTGCGGCCTAGTTCGTGTTGTTGCAGGTGAAGAACGGGCGCGAAAGGTCTTCAGCCTTGAGGGGCCTCCGGGAGATGGAGAGACAAGTAGGCTCGGTTTGAGGGACCCGGTGGACAGCGGGACTGGGTGCGGGCCACATGGTGGCGACACGAGCAAGACGAAGTCATGGACAATCGAGCCAGTGCACGGTGGCGGTCGAGTCAAGTGGTTTGGCGGGAGGCCGGACCGAGCACGCGGGGTTTGGTGGTTTGCCCACAAAACCATCGGAGGACGGTTTCTTGGTTTGGGCCTCAAAACCAAGTCCGAGGGCCCAACACGACGGAGACGGGATCCGGGCGTGTCGGGAAGCTTCGAGGCGGAGGACACGCGGCGGGATCGCATGGCTTGCGTCGGGAGGACGCGGGGGTGCGGCAAAGGCGTGGCCGTCCGATGGCAGGACCCACAAACATTACCTAAATGCCCCTGCGTGGGTTGTATCGCCAGTAGTTAAGTTAGGGGTAGTCGAGTCATTTACCACTCCGGCGGGACCCGATATATAAGCCATGAGGGTGTGTGAGTGGCTCTCTCTCTCCGCGACTTAGGGTTTCATTTCCTCGCTCCCATTTCTCATTTTCGTAGCTATTTTCTTCTCCATTTTCTCTAGGCTAGCATGAGGGCTTCATGTGAGATTGGTTGAGAGGGATGGATGCTAGGGCGGCATGCTAGACCTTGTGAATCTTTCCTGGTTTGTATAGAAGATTCGGAGTTGTGTTTTTCGTGGTCTTTTTGTGCTTGTTTTCGTGCCTTTGTTCTCGGTGTGATTCCGCGGATTTGAGTGGGTTTCTTCCCGGATTTCTTTGAGGGAAACATGGATAGATGTCTCGTGCATCTTTGTGATTGATCTTGTGCCCTCAAACGCCGGGAAACCACTTCGATTCAAGGATTTTCGTTCGGTGCTCTAGCTTTTGGTGGTGCTCAAAGGATTCGCGATTCCCGGTGATTTAGGGAGTTAGGAGGCAAGATTTTTGGGCTATAGCATCCTTGTGTGACGCTTTTCAAGTCCCCAAACCCTTGTCTCCACAGCTTCAACCGTTTGGGAAATCCGATGATGATTTGGGGGAGTTGACCTTCGAGGTCGGGCTGTTTTTCTGCTCTGTCCGTGCCTCGCGGACGGTCCGCAGCGTCCAGGCGGACGGTCCGCGCCGCACGAGTTCGTCGGGTGTTCTTCGTGTTCTTGCTCGCCTTTCGTTTCGATCCGTCGTGATTTTGAGTTTTGGTTGGATGAAGTTTCGGACGGTCCGCAGCAGCAGGCGGACGGTCCGCGGGTGCCTGGCGGACAGTCCGCGTGCTCCCCGCGGACGGTCCGTTTTTCTCGGGTCGCTTCTGTTGGTTCTGTGTGCTTTATCGGACGGTCCGCGGCGTAGGGCCGGACAGTCCGCAGTGTTGGCGCGGACGGTCCGCAGTAGCAGGCCGGACGGTCCGCGAGGCCAGTGCGGACGGTCCGCCCCTCCTGGCCGGACGGTCCGCCAGAGTCTGTGCGCTTTGCTTCTTGGTTCGATTCCTCCCTTCCTTTCTTGTGCTTCCGCGTGTGCTTCAAGGAATCGTTCCTAGGACTAGAGGTTGATCCATAACCTCGTTGTCTTGGCGATTGGTGTGTGATTCGATCCATCGCTTGTGTGTGACCGGGATTTGTCTAGGATATAGGCCGGGTTCTTTGAGGAGAATTTTTCTCCGGCTCCTATTCACTCCCCCCCTCTCTAGTCGCCATCTGATCCTTCATCTATTCTACTCCATTGTAACCAAAATGATGTTTGGGAGTATTTCAGAGCATTTCGCTAACCTTCGGCATGTAAAAAGATGCAAACTTGTGTTTCGGTCTTGAATGCACTATTTCGGGGTACCAAAGTTGCGGAGCATCCATTCTACTCCATTGGAACTAAAATGACGTTTGGGATTATTTCAGAGCATTTTGCTAACCTTCAGCACATAAAAATATAAAAACTTGTGTTTCGGGTCTGAATATACTATTTCGAGGTACCAAACTTGCCAAGCATCCATTCTACTCCATTGGAACCAAAATGATGTTTGGGATTGTTTTAGAGCATTTTTCTGACATTCGGCACGTAAAAAGATGATAAACTTGTGTTTCGTGCACGAATGCACTATTTCGGGGTACCAAAAGTTGTGAAGCATCCATTCTAGTCCATTGGAACCAAAATGATGTTTGGGAGTGTTTCGGAGCATATCGCTAACCTTCGGCACGTAAAAAGAAGCAAACTTGTGTTTCGGTCCTGAATTCACTATTTCAGGGAACCAAAGTTGTGAAGCATCTATTCTACTCCATTGTAACCAAAATGATGTTTGGGATTGTTTCAGAGCATTTCGCTAACCTTCGGCACGTAAAAAGATGATAAACTTGTATTTCGGGCCTGAATGCACTATTTTGGTGTACCAAAGTTGTGAAGCATCCATTCTATTCCATTGGAACCAATATGATGTTTCGGAGTGTTTCAGACCATTTCGCTAACCTTCGGCATGTAAAAAGATGCAAACTTGTGTTTCGGTCTTGAATGCACTATTTCGGGGTACCAAAGTTGCGGAGCATCCATTCTACTCCATTGGAACCAAAATGATGTTTGGGAGTATTTCAGAGCATTTCGCTAACCTTCGGCACGTAAAAAGATGCAAAATTGGGTTTCGGGCCTGAATGCACTATTTCGGGGTACCAAAGTTGCGAAGGACCAATTCTACTCCATTGGAACCAAAATGATGTTTGGGAGTGTTTCTGAGTATTTCTCTAACCTTCGGCACGTAAAAAGATGCAAACATGTGTTTCGGGCCTGGATGTACTATTTCGGGGTACCAAACTTGCCAAGCAACCATTCTACTCCATTGGAACCAACATGATGTTTGGGAGTGTTTCAGAGCATTTTTCTAAAATTCGGCACGTAAAAAATGAAAAACTTGTGTTTCGGGCCTGAATGCACTATTTCGGGGTACCAAAGTTGCGAAGCATCCATTCTACTCCATTGGAAGCAAAATGATGTTTGGGATTATTTCAGAGCATTTTGCTAACCTTCAGCACATAAAAATATAAATACTTGTGTTTCGGGTCTGAATGTACTATTTCGAGGTACCAAACTTGCCAAGCATCCATTCTACTCCATTGGAACCAAAATGATGTTTGGGATTGTTTTAGAGCATTTTTCTAACATTCGGCACGTAAAAAGATGATAAACTTGTGTTTCGTGCACGAATGCACTATTTCCGGGTACCAAAAGTTGTGAAGCATCCATTCTAGTCCATTGGAACCAAAATGATGTTTGGGAGTGTTTCGGAGCATATCGCTAACTTTCGGCACGTAAAAAGATGCAAACTTGTGTTTCGGTCCTGAATTCACTATTTCAGGGAACCAAAGTTGTGAAGCATCTATTCTACTCCATTGTAACCAAAATGATGTTTGGGATTGTTTCAGAGCATTTCGCTAACCTTCGGCACGTAAAAAGATGATAAACTTGTATTTCGGGCCTGAATGCACTATTTTGGGGTACCAAAGTTGTGAAGCATCCATTCTATTCCATTGGAACCAATATGATGTTTCGGAGTGTTTCAGACCATTTCGCTAACCTTCGGCATGTAAAAAGATGCAAACTTGTGTTTCGGTCTTGAATGTACTATTTCAGGGTACCAAAGTTGCGCAGCATCCATTCTACTCCGTTGGACCCAAAATGATGTTTGAGAGTGTTTCAGAGTATTTTGCTAACCTTCAGCACGTATAAATATGAAAACTTGTGTTTCGGACCAGGATGTACTATTTCTGGGTAGCAAACTTGCCAAGCATCCATTCTACTCCATTGGAACCAACATGATGTTTGGGAGTGTTTCAGAGCATTTTTCTAAAATTCGGCACGTAAAAAGATGAAAAACTTGTGTTTCGGGCCTGAATGCACTTTTTCGGGGTACCAAAGTTGTGAAGCATCCATTCTACTCCATTGGAACCAAAATGATGTTTGGGATTATTTCAGAGCATTTCGCTAACCTTCAGCACGTAAAAAGATGCAAACTTGTGTTTCGGGCTTGAATGCACTATTTCGGGGTACCAAAGTTACGAAGGACCAATTCTACTCCATTGGAACCAAAATGATGTTTGGGAGTGTTTCAGAGCATTTCGCTAACCATCGGCACATACAAAGATGCAAACTTGTGTTTCGGTCCTGAATGCACTATTTCGGGGTACCAAAGTTGTTAAGCATCCATTCTAGTCCATTGGACCCAAAATGATGTTTGGGACTGATTCAGAGCATTTTGCTAACATTCGGCACGTAAAAAGATGATAAACTTTTGTTTCGGGCCCAAATGCAATATTTCGGGGTACCAAAGTTTTGATGCATCCATTCTTCTCCATTGGAACCAATATGATGTTTCGGAGTGTTTCAGACAATTTCGCTAACCTTCGGCATGTAAAAAGATGCAAACTTGTGTTTCGGTCTTGAATGCACTATTTCGGGGTAGCAAAGTTGTGCAGCATCCAATCTACTCCGTTGGACCCAAAATGATGTTTGAGAGTGTTTCGAGTATTTTGCTAACCTTCAGCACGTAAAAATATGAAAACTTGTGTTTCGGGCCTGGATGTACTATTTCGGGGTATCAAAGTTGCCAAGCATCCATTCTACTCCATTGGAACCAACATGATGTTTTGGAGTGTCTCAGAGCATTTTTCTAAAATTCGGCATGTAAAAAAGATGAAAAACTTGTGTTTCGGGCCTGAATGCACTATTTCGGGGTACCAAAGTTGCGGAGCATCCATTCTACTCCATTGGAACCAAAATGATGTTTGGGAGTATTTCAGAGCATTTCGCTAACCTTCGGCACGTAAAAAGATGAAAAATTGGGTTTCGGGCCTGAATGCACTATTTCAGGGTACCAAAGTTGCGAAGGACTAATTCTACTCCATTGGAGCCAAAATGATGTTTGGGAGTGTTTCTGAGCATTTCGCTAACCTACGGCACGTAAAAAGATGCAAACATCTGTTTCAGGCCTGGATGTACTATTTCGGGGTACCAAAACTGCCAAGCAACCATTCTACTCCATTGGAACCAACATGATGTTTGGGAGTGTTTCAGAGCATTTTTCTAAAATTTGGCACGTAAAAAGATGAAAAACTTGTGTTTCGGGACTGAATGCACTATTTCGGGGTACCAAAGTTGCGAAGCTGAGGACCATGTGTGGTTCGAGGACCGGTGGATGGTCGCTTACTTGTGTGATGAGTGATTGACAACGTTGTGTGGACTGATTCTTGGCCAAGTATTGCAGGTGCAGGTTGCGGCTTGACTGGTGTTGGTGCAGGTGAAGAACAAGCGCGAAAGATCGTCGCCGGTGAGGCCTCCAGGTGTGGAGAAGACAAGTAGGCTTCGTTCGAGGGACCCGGTGGCCAGCGGGGTCAAGTGCGGGCCGCATGGTGGCATGAACAGCAAGATTAAGTCGTGGACGGTTTCTTGGTTGAGCCTCAAAACCAAAGTCAAGCCGGGACTACGTGGGAGCCGAGTCATGAGTGGAGATTGGCGGAGGCTACACCGAGTTCGCGGGGTTTCCGGTGGTTCACCAGAAAACCACTGGGTTCCTTGGTTGATCCACAAAGCCAAGACCGAAGAACCGAAGACGGAGCTGCAGCAGCGCCAGACCGGTCTGACCGGTGGGTCTGACCGGTCTGACCGGTGAGGAGCACCGGTCTGACCGGTGTGCGACGACGCAGTCCGGAGACTTCGAAGCGGAGGACACGCGTTGGGATCGCATGGCTTGCGTCGAGGCTACGCAGGGTGCGGTCGCCGGGCATCCGTCCGATGGTGAAGACATGAAGACTTCCAAATCCGCCCTTGAGGGGCTTGTATCCCTAGTTATTAGAAAAGGGCATTTTAGACTTTCGGTTGCCTCCATATAACCCAAGAGGTGAGAGGATGGCAGCCAACTCTTGGAACCCTAGCTCATTTGTTTTCCTATTTTCCTTCCTATTTTCCTTAGGATTTTCGATAGGACTAGCTTGAGAGCTTCATGGTGAGATCTTGTGAGAGGGTTGGATGATCGGGCGGCAAGCTAGACCTTGTAAGAACCTTTGTTGCATGTATAGATGATTCGGCGTGGTTCGTCAAGGTTTGGATGTGTTGTTCCCGGTTGTTCTTGGTGGTGATTTTCGGAGCCCTCTCTTGGTGATTTCTTTGGGTTGTTTTCGGGACCTTTCTCTTGGGGATTTGATGGGGGAAATTTGTGGGAACCCTTCGTGGTTCTTTGGGCTGTGATTCCCCTCCCAAATCCGTGAGTAAAGGGGCTCGATTTTGGGGTTTTCCGAGTTCTAGGGTTTGTGGTGTTCTTGGCGGGATTTCTTCGATTCCTCCTTTTTGGACAAGTTTTGGTGGGATTAAACTTGGCTATGGACTCCTCATGAGGTGTTCCTAATATCCCCAAAGTTCTTGTTCAAGTCCGTGGAGAGATTCGGGAGATCGAGGTTTGGATTTGGGGGAGTTGACCCGCGGGTGCTGTTCATCCTGAGCTGCCCAGGCTACACCGGTCTGACCGGTGCTCTTGACCGGTCTGACCGGTGCAACCCTCGGTGGGTTTTTGCTCGGGTGAACGTCTGGGTGTGTTCGCTGTTGTCCTGTGTTGCTGCTGTTTCGAGTTTGGGCCAGTTTGGTGGTCGGTTGGCCTGTTTGGTGTTTTGGGGGCTTTCAGGCTGTGACCGGTCTGACCGGTGTGTTTCACCGGTCTGACCGGTGTGGAGCCACTTAGTGAAAGTTGCTCAGTTTCACCAGCAGGGACCGGTCTGACCGGTGGTGCTCACCGGTCTGACCGGTGTTGGTCTGTAGACTCGAGGTTTGTGTTCCGCTGCGTTCTCGGGTCGGAAGGTTGTGTGTTGGTTCCTAGGTCCAGTGGCACTCCAGTGGCTACGTGGGCTTGGCCAATTTGGGTAGTGAGTCGGAGACGTGTGTTGGAAGCCGTGTTCATCTTGTTGGAGCTTTCATCTCCTTCGAGAAGAATTTTTATCGGCTCCCATTCACTCCCCCCTCTCTGGTTCGCCGTATCGGTCCTTCAAGTGGTATCAGAGCCGGTTCGGGTCTTTATTGACTCTAACCAGTCTAAGGTCAAGGATGGCGTACCAGGAACGGGGTTTGGGTCCTCCACACTTCGATGGCAAGAACTACCAGATGTGGAGCAAGCGGATGGGTGCTTTCTCCGCGGAAAGGGTCAGATACTTTGGGATGTCACGATGGACACAGGCTATGTCCAGCCGATGGACTTCCTCGCTCCAGGATCGAGGGACAGATTCGACGCCAACAATAAGGCGGTCGACTACTTGTTTCGTGCTTTGTGTCAGCCTGAGTTCGGTCGGGTGCACACCGAGCACTTGGCTTGTAGAATTTGGACGGTGCTGAAGGAGGCTCATGTTGGGAATGCCCAGGTTCAGGCACGGATGTATGCGACCTACCGGAGAGAGTACGAGAACTTCACTAATCTGCCCGGTGAGTCCATCGATGCCTTGTTTCAGAGGTTCACGGTGGTTGTGAACAACATGAGGGCCAATGTGGACGTGCTCCCGTACGATGATCATGATAGAGCGGTCAAGCTCTTACACTCTTTGGATCGTACGATTTGGGGTGGAAAGTTCGAGGCCATTGTGGAGTCGGAGAAGTATGACACTCTGACGGTGAACGAGCTGTTCTCGAAGCTCAAGTCGGCTGAGGTGGATAGGGGCATGACAGCCAAGATCGAGGGCCCGACTGACTCTCATAGTCTCGCCCTCATCGGTGGTTCAAATGGAAAGGCTAACACTAACCCATCCACCAGGATGTTCTCTTTGTCCTCTTTGATGTCTATGCCAGATGAGGAGTTCGACGTGCTTGGAGAGGACGAGCTGGCGCTCCTGACGAGGCGGTTCGAGAGGCTGCACAAGAACCGAGTGAACATGAGGAGGAACACGAGGACATGCTTCAAGTGCGGCAAGACTGGACACTATTTCGCCGAGTGTCCGAAGGTGAACATCCACGACAAGCACAAGTTCATGGACAAGAGGACGAAGTCCAAGAAGAAGGATCATGAACATGGGAAGAAGGCTCGGTCTCGAGAGAAGATGAAGAGATCGAGCGACATTGAGTCCGATTCCGAGGACACGTCTTCAAGCTCGAGTGATGAAGACGAAGAGGATGACAAGAAGAAGAAAAAGAAGAAGAAGAACCTCGGCAAGTATCTCAACGGCCTCTGTGTGACGGGCCTAAGCCTCAAGGATGACTTCTGCGGCATGGCTCGCAGTTCGAGCAGCAAGAGAAGCCAGAAGGACGCCTCGGACTTGGATTCCGAGGATGAGGTATGTGATGAGCTCTCTTCCTTGCGCAAGGAGAATGAGGAGTTGGTTGACTTGCTTGATAATCGCGATCACATGCTTAGAGAGGCTAAGAAGCTTAGGAAGGAGCTTAGATCTTTGCTCGAGGATGCTAGGACTAGAGTGGCTGAGCTAGAAACACAGGTTCTTGATAGCAAGCTTGAAATTGATTCTCTTAAGGCTAGTCCTGTTGTTTCTGATGAGAATGATTGTGCTGATTGCTCTGCTTTCCTAGCTGACTTGACTGATCTTAGGGAGAAGTATGCCTCCAAGTGTGAGGAACTAGATGTGCTTAGGGTTGAGTTGGCTGAGCTACAATCTAGACCCACTTTGCTTGGTGCTTGCACTTCTTGCCCTGGTTTGCATGAGAAAATTGTTGAGCTTCGTTCTCGCATTGTTTCGCTTGAGGCTGATTTGAAAGTGCCTATTCCCACTTCTTGTTCTACATGTGAGTTGCATGCTATGAAGAATTTGGATCTTGCAAAATGTGTTGGTCGCTTGCAAGATGAGAATGATAAGTTGCGTGAAGCGCTGAGTTGGTTGTCGAGTCAAGAACCTCAGCTTGGTATGATGATTGCTAGCTGTAAGCGCTTTGATGGTTGGACTTTGGGTTTGGATAAGGTTGGTGAGGGCAGTGGTGAGAGAGAAGGGAATTTTGGGAATGTTTCAGTTCCACCACAACCCACACCCAAAGACAAGTTTGCATCCAAGCCAAACCAACCAAGAGAAAAACCGAGTGAGAAGGCAAGTGAAAAGCCTAGTGAGAAACTAAGTGAGAAGCCTTGTGAAGAGCCTCATCCCAAGCCTAAGCCCAGATCAATCCGTTTCCATTGTGAGTTTTGTGGAAAGGATGGTCACAAGAGAGCGTTTTGCTTCAAGAGGAAACGTGAGGAGAGAATGGCGAAGGAGTGGGCTAACAAGGACAAGTACCACCCTTCCGATGGTGTACTTGAGCCTCGTGTGCAGTTGCCCAAGGCCAAGGCGAGTGTGAGGACAGTTCGGGCTTGGGGAGAGCGGAAGGCTGTTGGAGGTGTTGCTGCCCAGGCTACACCGGTCAGACCGGTGAGAGGCACCGGTCAGACCGGTGCAGGCCTGGACAGGCAGCAGTTTGGGTTTCGTGCTCGTACAGATGGTAAGTTTGGTTCAGGAGGTCGTGGTTCTGGTGGTTGGTCTGGAGAGTTTGCAGGAGGTCAATTTGCTAGGCATTCTCCTCCTTGTGCTCAATACGGGGATGGGAGGATCCGTAGTTTTGAGAAAGAGAGGAGGGACAGTCCACGGGTTTTCCTTCGTGGCTTTGGTCCTCCTCCAGGTAGAGAGTTTTGGTTACCTCATGGTGGTTACAGTGGTGGTGTTCGTGGAGGTAGCTTTGGTAGGAAAGATGGTTTGGTTTGTGCTAACCCCACTTTCGAGCAAATGGCTAGGCACTGGTTTTACACATTTGGAACTAACCCCAGTGTTGAGTCGTTTGCTCGCTCTCGCTCTTGGTTTTGAGTTGCAGGTGGATGGCCCGGAGAACATTTGGTTGATATCGGGGGTGGTTCTTCGGCTTCATATCCCGGTGGTGACATGTAGGTGCATCACTTTCGGGGATGGTGGACAAGGATGAGTGAATTGTGAAGAAATGATAAAGGTAAGTGTATTTGTGACCTTCGAGTGTGTGGCCTTGGTCAAGCCACTTGGTTTGTTTTGCTCCTTCTCTATCTCATGTGTGTAGGGTAAGCTTTGTATGCTCTTTGGCCCTAATGCATGTGTTTAGGGGGAGCTTGTGAGTTTGGTGCTCCTTTGCTCTTTTTCCGGTGGTGTCGAGCCCTTTTTGCCTCCCCTCGAGGAGCCGGTGGTTTGTGAGCTTTGTGTGGGAGCCCTCTTTGTAGCATATGTATAGCTTTCCTTTGTGCATTTCTTGCATTTGGCATGGCATATGTAACATGATGTATAGGCAACCTTGTATCTTAGTTTGCATGCATTTTGTATCATATGCATTGGTTAGGAAAAGCTTCTCTCATATACATTGTTCACCATGGAATGAGATATATGTCTTTGTGAGCTTGTTTGGTATGCTATGGTTAGTTTGGCTTAGCTCTTGATGACCTTGATGAATAATCCATGGTTGATAGCTATGCTTTTGAAAATGTCACATGTATGCTCTCTCATGTGTAAATGCCTTTATATGATCTTGACATGTTTTAGTGGCTTTGCTATGCTTAATTTGTGGTTGGATAGCTAGTTTATTGATCATATGGGGCCAAAGGCTCATTTGCCATCATGAATGTTTAGCCCTCTTGCTTCATCTTGTGGAGGGGCATAAGTTCCTTTTTGTCGCAAAGACATTTCATGTACAAATTATAAATCTGAAAATGAAATGAAAAATGCTTGGAAAATATTCTCCCATGTCATAGGTGCTGAATTTAATTTGCTTTGGGTGCTAAACCGTTGCATGATGCCTACCAATGAGAAGTCTCATACATCGAAGTAGGCACATGGCTCGGTGGCTTTGACATGACATGAGGTGCTTGTGGGTGTTTGTGATGGTCTTATGATTAGAATGGCTGTCCTAGCATGAAGTTTGTGTGGCTTTGCCATTTTGATATGTCTTGATCATGTTTAGGACTTTGCTCATGAGAGGCAAGTTTTTCGCAAAATTGCCCAAATCCATCTTAGCTTCATCCAATGGTTGTGAAACTTGGTGATCATGTAGTTGAGATCGATACGAAGCCGTAGAGTATCTAACTTGCTCATTTGGACATGTGTAGCATTCTTTGTTGAATTTTGTCTATTTGAGAAGCTCTAGGTTGAAAATTTTGCATTTTTGGCTTGATTCATGCATTGCCAACAAGGGGGAGAAGTTTGAGCTTGAAATGGCTTACTGGACGCATTTAGAAGGTTTTCAGGTGGTTTCGAGCCATTTCTGGGCTCTGTTGTGCACCGGTCTGACCGGTGAGGTGCACCGGTCTGACCGGTGTGAGTGCTGATCCTGTGCACATCTTAGACACCGGTCTGACCGGTGGTGATGACCGGTCTGACCGGTGTGAGTTGAAAGTGTTGCAGCTGCCCTGTTTTCAAGTGGTTTGCATGCATTCGTCCAGGGGGAGGTGCATTGGTTCAGGGGGAGCTTGCATGTGTGCAGGGGGAGCTCTTTGTGGTTTTTCGAGTTTTGTTTTGGTGGTTTGCGCTCTTTGCTTGAGCTTTGTTTTGTCTCGGATGTGTCGAGCCGTTGCCCTTGCCTAAGGGGTCCGAGACTTGTCTTCTTCAAGTGATCTTGTTCTTTGCCTTTGTTTGGCTTTCGATCGCTTGTTGGAGTTTCTTTTTGTTCGTTTCTTTTCTTTTTCTTTTCTCTCTTGTTACTTTCGTGTGGGTGTTGTCAATGCACTCATCAAGGGGGAGATTGAGGACCATGTGTGGTTCGAGGACCGGTGGATGGTCGCTTACTTGTGTGATGAGTGATTGACAACGTTGTGTGGACTGATTCTTGGCCAAGTATTGCAGGTGCAGGTTGCGGCTTGACTGGTGTTGGTGCAGGTGAAGAACAAGCGCGAAAGATCGTCACCGGTGAGGCCTCCAGGTGTGGAGAAGACAAGTAGGCTTCGTTCGAGGGACCCGGTGGCCAGCGGGGTCAAGTGCGGGCCGCATGGTGGCATGAACAGCAAGATGAAGTCGTGGACGGTTTCTTGGTTGAGCCTCAAAACCAAAGTCAAGCCGGGACTACGTGGGAGCCGAGTCATGAGTGGAGATTGGCGGAGGCTACACCGAGTTCGCGGGGTTTCCGGTGGTTCACCAGAAAACCACTGGGTTCCGTGGTTGATCCACAAAGCCAAGACCGAAGAACCGAAGACGGAGCTGCAGCAGCGCCAGACCGGTCTGACCGGTGGGTCTGACCGGTCTGACCGGTGAGGAGCACCGGTCTGACCGGTGTGCGACGACGCAGTCCGGAGACTTCGAAGCGGAGGACACGCGTTGGGATCGCATGGCTTGCGTCGAGGCTACGCAGGGTGCGGTCGCCGGGCATCCGTCCGATGGTGAAGACATGAAGACTTCCAAATCCGCCCTTGAGGGGCTTGTATCCCTAGTTATTAGACAAGGGCATTTTAGACTTTCGGTTGCCTCCATATAACCCAAGAGGTGAGAGGATGGCAGCCAACTCTTGGAACCCTAGCTCATTTGTTTTCCTATTTTCCTTCCTATTTTCCTTAGGATTTTCGATAGGACTAGCTTGAGAACTTCATGGTAAGATCTTGTGAGAGGGTTGGATGATCGGGCGGCAAGCTAGACCTTGTAAGAACCTTTGTTGCATGTATAGATGATTCGGCGTGGTTCGTCAAGGTTTGGATGTGTTGTTCCCGGTTGTTCTTGGTGGTGATTTTCGGAGCCCTCTCTTGGTGATTTCTTTGGGTTGTTTTCGGGACCTTTCTCTTGGGGATTTGATGGGGGAAATTTGTGGGAACCCTTCGTGGTTCTTTGGGCTGTGATTCCCCTCCCAAATCCGTGAGTAAAGGGGCTCGATTTTGGGGTTTTCCGAGTTCTAGGGTTTGTGGTGTTCTTGGCGGGATTTCTTCGATTCCTCCTTTTTGGACAAGTTTTGGTGGGATTAAACTTGGCTATGGACTCCTCATGAGGTGTTCCTAATATCCCCAAAGTCTTGTTCAAGTCCGTGGAGAGATTCGGGAGATCGAGGTTTGGATTTGGGGGAGTTGACCCGCGGGTGCTGTTCATCCCGAGCTGCCCAGGCTACACCGGTCTGACCGGTGCTCTTGACCGGTCTGACCGGTGCAACCCTCGGTGGGTTTTTGCTCGGGTGAACGTCTGGGTGTGTTCGCTGTTGTCCTGTGTTGCTGCTGTTTCGAGTTTGGGCCAGTTTGGTGGTCGGTTGGCCTGTTTGGTGTTTTGGGGGCTTTCAGGCTGTGACCGGTCTGACCGGTGTGTTTCACCGGTCTGACCGGTGTGGAGCCACTTAGTGAAAGTTGCTCAGTTTCACCAGCAGGGACCGGTCTGACCGGTGGTGCTCACCGGTCTGACCGGTGTTGGTCTGTAGACTCGAAGTTTGTGTTCCGCTGCGTTCTCGGGTCGGAAGGTTGTGTGTTGGTTCCTAGGTCCAGTGGCACTCCAGTGGCTACGTGGGCTTGGCCAATTTGGGTAGTGAGTCGGAGACGTGTGTTGGAAGCCGTGTTCATCTTGTTGGAGCTTTCATCTCCTTCGAGAAGAATTTTTATCGGCTCCCATTCACTCCCCCCTCTCTGGTTCGCCGTATCGGTCCTTCAGAAGCATCCATTCTAATACATTGGAACCAAAATGATGTTTGGGATTATTTCAGAGCATTTCACTAACCTTCAGCACGTAAAAAGATGCAAACTTGTGTTTCGGGCATGAATGCACTATTTCGGGGTACCAAAGTTACGAAGGACCAATTCTACTCCATTGGAACCAAAATGATGTTTGGGAGTGTTTCAGAGCATTTCGCTAATCTTCGGCACGTAAAAAGATTCAAACTTGTGTTTCGGTCCTGAATGCACTATTTCGGGGTACCAAAGTTGTGAAGCATCCATTCTAGTCCATTGGACCCAAAATGATGTTTGGGAGTGATTCAGAGCATTTTGCTAACATTCGGCACGTAAAAAGATGATAAACTTGTGTTTCGGGCCCAAATTCACTATTTCGGGGTACCAAAGTTGTGAAGCATCCATTCTAGTCCATTGGACCCAAAAAGATGTTTGGGAGTGTTTCGGAGCATTTCGCTAACCATCGACACGTAAAAAATGCAAAACTTGTGTTCGGGCCCGAATGCATTATTTCGGGGTACTTAAGTTGTGAAGCATCCATTCTAGTCCATTGGACCCAAAATGATGTTTGCAAGTGTTTCAGATGATTTCACTAACCTTCAGCACGTAAAAAGGTGCAAAACTTGTGTTTCGGGCCTAACTGCACTATTTCGGGGTACCAATGTTGTGAAGCATCCATTCTAGTCCATTGGACCCAAAATGATGTTTGGGAGTGTTTCAGAGCATTTCGCTAACCTTCTGCACGTAAAAAGATGCAAAACTTGTGTTTTGGGCCTAAATGCACTATTTCGGGGGTACTAAAGTTGTGAATCATACATTCTAGTCCATTGGACCCAAATTGATGTTTGGGAGTGATTAAAAGCATTTTGCTAACATTCGGCACGTAAAAAGATGCAAACTTGTGTTTCGGTCTTGAATGCCCTATTTCGGGGTACCAAAGTTGTGCAGCATCCATTCTACTCCGTTGGACCCAAAATGATGTTTGAGAGTGTTTCAGGGTATTTTGCTAACCTTCAGCACGTAAAAATATGAAAACTTGTGTTTCGGGCCTGGATGTACTATTTCGGGGTATCAAAGTTGCCAAGCATCCATTCTACTCCATTGGAACCAACATGATGTTTGGGAGTGTCTCAGAGCATTTTTCTAAAGTTCGGCACGTAAAAAAGATGAAAAACTTGTGTTTCGGGCCTGAATGCACTATTTCGGGGTACCAAAGTTGCAGAGCATCCATTCTACTCCATTGGAACTAAAATGATGTTTGGGAGTATTTCAGAGCATTTTGCTAACCTTCGGCACGTAAAAAGATGAAAAATTGGGTTTCGGGCCTGAATGCACTATTTCGGGGTACCAAAGTTGCGAAGGACCAATTCTACTCCATTGGAACCAAAATGATGTTTGGGAGTGTTTCTGAGCATTTCGCTAACCTTCGGCACGTAAAAAGATGCAAACATCTGTTTCGGGCCTGGATGTACTATTTCGGGGTACTAAACTTGCCAAGCAACCATTCTACTCCATTGGAACCAACATGATGTTTGGGAGTGTTTCAGAGCATTTTTCTAAAATTTGGCACGTAAAAAGATGAAAAACTTGTGTTTCGGGACTGAATGCGCTATTTCGGGGTACCAAAGTTGCGAAGCATCCATTCTACTCCATTGGAACCAAAATGATGTTTGGGATTATTTCAGAGCATTTCACTAACCTTCAGCACGTAAAAAGATGCAAACTTGTGTTTCGGGACTGAATGCACTATTTCGGGGTACCAAAGTTACGAAGGACCAATTCTACTCCATTGGAACCAAAATGATGTTTGGGAGTGTTTCAGAGCATTTCGCTAATCTTCGGCACGTAAAAAGATGCAAACTTGTGTTTCGGTCCTGAATGCACTATTTCGGGGTACCAAAGTTGTGAAGTATCCATTCTAGTCCATTGGACCCAAAATGATGTTTGGGAGTGTTTCAGAGCATTTCGCTAACCTTCAGCACGTAAAAAGATGCAAAACTTGTGTTTTGGGCCTAAATGCACTATTTCGGGGTACCAAAAGTTGTGAAGCATCCATTCTAGTCCATAGGATCCAAAATGATGTTTGGGAGTGTTTCGGAGCATATCGCTAACCTTCGGCACGTAAAAAGATGCAAACTTGTGTTTCGGTCCTGAATTCACTATTTCAGGGAACCAAAGTTGTTAAGCATCCATTCTAGTCCATTGGACCCAAAATGATGTTTGGGAGAGATTCAGAGCATTTCGCTAACATTCGGCACGAAAAAAGATGATAAACTTGTGTTTCGGGCCCAAATGCACTATTTCGGGGTACAAAAGTTGTGATGCATCCATTCTACTCCATTGGAACCAATATGATGTTTCGGAGTGTTTCAGACCATTTCGCTAACCTTCGGCATGTAAAAGGATGCAAACTTGTGTTTCGGTCTTGAATGCACTATTTCGGGGTACCAAAGTTGTGCAGCATCCATTCTACTCCGTTGGACCCAAAATGATGTTTGAGAGTGTTTCAGAGTATTTTGCTAACCTTCAGCACGTAAAAATATGAAAACTTGTGTTTCGGGCCTGGATGTACTATTTCGGGGTATCAAAGTTGCCAAGCATCCATTCTACTCCATTGGAACCAACATGATGTTTGGGAGTGTCTCAGAGCATTTTTCTAAAATTCGGCACGTAAAAAAGATGAAAAACTTGTGTTTCGGGCCTGAATGCACTATTTCGGGGTACCAAAGTTGCAGAGCATCCATTCTACTCCATTGGAACTAAAATGATGTTTGGGAGTATTTCAGAGCATTTCGCTAACCTTCGGCACGTAAAAAGATGAAAAATTGGGTTTCGGGCCTGAATGCACTATTTCGGGGTACCAAAGTTGCGAAGGACCAATTCTACTCCATTGGAACCAAAATGATGTTTGGGAGTGGTTCTGAGCATTTCGCTAACCTTCGGCACGTAAAAAGATGCAAACATCTGTTTCGGGCCTGGATGTACTATTTCGGGGTACCAAACTTGCCAAGCAACCATTCTACTCCATTGGAACCAACATGATGTTTGGGAGTGTTTCAGAGCATTTTTCTAAAATTTGGCACGTAAAAAGATGAAAAACTTGTGTTTCGGGACTGAATGCGCTATTTCGGGGTACCAAAGTTGCGAAGCATCCATTCTACTCCATTGGATCCAAAATGATGTTTGGGATTATTTCAGAGCATTTCACTAACCTTCAGTACGTAAAAAGATGCAAACTTGTGTTTCGGGACTGAATGCACTATTTCGGGGTACCAAAGTTACGAAGGACCAATTCTACTCCATTGGAACCAAAATGATGTTTGGGAGTGTTTCAGAGCATTTCGCTAATCTTCGGCACGTAAAAAGATGCAAACTTGTGTTTCGGTCCTGAATGCACTATTTCGGGGTACCAAAGTTGTGAAGCATCCATTCTAGTCCATTAGACCCAAAATGATGTTTGGGAGTGATTCAGAGCATTTTCCTAACATTCGGCACGTAAAAAGAGGATAAACTTGTGTTTCGGGCCCAAATGCACTATTTCGGGGTACCAAAGTTGTGAAGCATCCATTCTAGTCCATTGGACCCAAAAAGATGTTTGGGAGTGTTTCGGAGCATTTCGCTAACCATCGACACGTAAAAAATGCAAAACTTGTGTTCGGGCCCGAATGCATTATTTCGGGGTACTTAAGTTGTGAAGCATCCATTCTAGTCCATTGGACCCAAAATGATGTTTGCAAGTGTTTCAGATGATTTCACTAACCTTCAGCACGTAAAAAGGTGCAAAACTTGTGTTTCGGGCCTAACTGCACTATTTCGGGGTACCAATGTTGTGAAGCATCCATTCTAGTCCATTGGACCCAAAATGATGTTTGGTAGTGTTTCAGAGCATTTCGCTAACCTTCAGCACGTAAAAAGATGCAAAACTTGTGTTTTGGGCCTAAATGCACTATTTCGGGGGTACTAAAGTTGTGAAGCATCCATTCTAGTCCATTGGACCCAAATTGATGTTTGGGAGTGATTAAAAGCATTTTGCTAACATTCGGCACGTAAAAAGATGCAAACTTGTGTTTCGGTCTTGAATGCCCTATTTCGGGGTACCAAAGTTGCGCAACATCCATTCTTCTCCGTTGGACCCAAAATGAAGTTTGGGAGTGCTTCAGAGTATTTTGCTAACCTTCATCACGTCAAAATATAAAAACTTGTGTTTCAGGTCTGAATGTACTATTTCGAGGTACCAAACTTGCCAAGCATCCATTCTACTCCATTGGAACTAAAATGATGTTTGGCAGTGTTTTAGAGCATTTTTCTAACATTCGGCACGTAAAAAGATGATAAACTTGTGTTTCGGGCACGAATGCACAATTTCGGGGTACCAAAAGTTGTGAAGCATCCATTCTAGTCCATTGGATCCAAAATGATGTTTGGGAGTGTTTCGGAGCATATCGCTAACCTTCGGCACGTAAAAAGATGCAAACTTGTGTTTCGGTCCTGAATTCACTATTTCAGGGAACCAAAGTTGTTAAGCATCCATTCTAGTCCATTGGACCCAAAATGATGTTTGGGAGAGATTCAGAGCATTTCGCTAACATTCGGCACGTAAAAAGATGATAAACTTGTGTTTCGGGCCCAAATGCACTATTTCGGGGTACAAAAGTTGTGATGCATCCATTCTACTCCATTGGAACCAATATGATGTTTCGGAGTGTTTCAGACCATTTCGCTAACCTTCGGCATGTAAAAGGATGCAAACTTGTGTTTCGGTCTTGAATGCACTATTTCGGGGTACCAAAGTTGTGCAGCATCCATTCTAGTCCATTGGACCCAAAATGATGTTTGGGAGTGTTTCAGAGCATTTCGCTAACCTTCTGCACGTAAAAAGATGCAAAACTTGTGTTTTGGGCCTAAATGCACTATTTCGGGGGTACTAAAGTTGTGAAGCATCCATTCTAGTCCATTGGACCCAAATTGATGTTTGGGAGTGATTAAAAGCATTTTGCTGACATTCGGCACGTAAAAAGATGCAAACTTGTGTTTCGGTCTTGAATGCCCTATTTCGGGGTACCAAAGTTGTGCAGCATCCATTCTACTCCGTTGGACCCAAAATGATGTTTGAGAGTGTTTCAGGGTATTTTGCTAACCTTCAGCACGTAAAAATATGAAAACTTGTGTTTCGGGCCTGGATGTACTATTTCGGGGTATGAAAGTTGCCAAGCATCCATTCTACTCCATTGGAACCAAAATGATGTTTGGGAGTATTTCAGAGCATTTCGCTAACCTTCGGCACGTAAAAAGATGCAAAATTGGGTTTCGGGCCTGAATGCACTATTTCGGGGTACCAAAGTTGCGAAGGACCAATTCTACTCCATTGGAACCAAAATGATGTTTGGGAGTGTTTCAGAGTATTTTGCTAACCTTCAGCACGTAAAAATATGAAAACTTGTGTTTCGGGCTTGGATGTACTATTTCGGGGTACCAAAGTTGGCAAGCATCCATTCTACTCCATTGGAACCAACATGATGTTTGGGAGTGTTTCAGAGCATTTTTCTAAAACTCGGCACGTAAAAAGATGAAAAACTTGTGTTTCGGGCCTGAATGCACTATTTCGGGGTACCAAAGTTGTGAAGCATCCATTCTACTCCATTGGAACCAAAATGATGTTTGGGAGTATTTCAGAGCATTTCGCTAACCTTCGGCACGTAAAAGGATGCAAACTTGTGTTTCGGGCCTGAATGCACTATTTCGGGGTACCAAAGTTGCGAAGGACCAATTCTACTCCATTGGAACCAAAATGATGTTTGGGAGTGTTTCTGAGCATTTCGCTAACCTTCGGCACGTAAAAAGATGCAAACATGTGTTTCGGTCCTGAATGCACTATTTCGGGGTACCAAAGTTGTGAAGCATCCATTCTAGTCCATTGGACCCAAAATGATGTTTGGGAGTGATTCAGAGCATTTTGCTAACATTCGGCACGTAAAAAGATGATAAACTTGTGTTTCGGGCCCAAATGCACTATTTCGGGGTACCAAAGTTGTGATGCATCCATCCTACTCCATTGGAACCAATATGATGTTTCGGAGTGTTTCAGACCATTTCGCTAACCTTCGGCATGTAAAAAGATGCAAACTTGTGTTTCGGTCTTAAATGCACTATTTCGGGGTACCAAAGTTGCGCAGCATCCATTCTACTCCGTTGGACCCAAAATGATGTTTGAGAGTGTTTCAGAGTATTTTGCTAACCTTCAGCACGTACAATATGAAAACTTGTGTTTCGGGCCTGGATGTACTATTTCGGGGTACCAAAGTCGCCAAGCATCCATTCTACTCCATTGGAACCAACATGATGTTTGGGAGTGTTTCAGAGCATTTTTCTAAAATTCGGCACGTAAAAAGATGACAAACTTGTGTTTCGGGCCTGAATGCACTATTTCGGGGTACCTAAGTTGCGAAGCATCCATTCTACTCCATTGGAACCAAAATGATGTTTGGGAGTATTTCAGAGCATTTCGCTAACCTTCGGCACGTAAAAAGATGCAAACTTCTGTTTCGGACCTCAATGCACTATTTCGGGGTACCAAAGTTGCGAAGGACCAATTCTACTCCATTGGAACCAAAATGATGTTTGGGAGTGTTTCAGAGTATTTTGCTAACCTTCAGCACATAAAAATATGAAAACTTGTGTTTCGGGCCTGGATGTACTATTTCGGGGTACCAAAGTCGCCAAGCATCCATTCTACTCCATTGGAACCAACATGATGTTTGGGAGTATTTCAGAGCATTTCGCTAACCTTCGGCACGTAAAAAGATGCAATCTTCTGTTTCGGACCTCAATGCACTATTTCGGGGTACCAAAGTTGCGAAGGACCAATTCTACTCCATTGGAACCAAAATGATGTTTGGGAGTGTTTCAGAGCATTTTTCTAAAATTCGGCACGTAAAAAGATGACAAACTTGTGTTTCGGACCTGAATGCACTATTTCGGGGTACCTATGTTGCGAAGCATCCATTCTACTCCATTGGAACCAAAATGATGTTTGGGAGTATTTCAGAGCATTTCGCTAACCTTCGGCACGTAAAAAGATGCAAACTTCTGTTTCGGACCTCAATGCACTATTTCGGGGTACCAAAGTTGCGAAGGACCAATTCTACTCCATTGGAACCAAAATGATGTTTGGGAGTGTTTCAGAGTATTTCGCTAACCTTCGGCACGTAAAAAGATGCAAACATGTGTTTCGGTCCTGAATGCATTATTTCGGGGTACCAAAGTTGTGAAGCATCCATTCTAGTCCATTGGACCCAAAATGATGTTTGGGAGTGATTCAGAGCATTTTGCTAACATTCGGCAAGTAAAAAGATGATAAACTTGTGTTTCGGGCCCAAATGCACTATTTCGGGGTACCAAAGTTGTGATGCATCCATCCTACTCCATTGGAACCAATATGATGTTTCGGAGTGTTTCAGACCATTTCGCTAACCTTCGGCATGTAAAAAAATGCAAACTTGTGTTTCGGTCTTAAATGCACTATTTCGGGGTACCAAAGTTGCGCAGCATCCATTCTACTCCGTTGGACCCAAAATGATGTTTGAGAGTGTTTCAGAGTATTTTGCTAACCTTCAGCACGTACAATATGAAAACTTGTGTTTCGGGCCTGGATGTACTATTTCGGGGTACCAAAGTCGCCAAGCATCCATTCTACTCCATTGGAACCAACATGATGTTTTGGAGTATTTCAGAGCATTTCGCTAACCTTCGGCACGTAAAAAGATGCAAACTTCTGTTTCGGACCTCAATGCACTATTTCGGGGTACCAAAGTTGCGAAGGACCAATTCTACTCCATTGGAACCAAAATGATGTTTGGGAGTGTTTCTGAGCATTTCGCTAACCTTCGGCACGTAGAAAGATGCAAACATGTGTTTCGGTCCCGAATGCACTATTTCGGGGTACCAAAGTTGTCAAGCATCCATTCTAGTCCATTGGACCCAAAATGATGTTTGGGAGTGATTAAAAGCATTTTGCTAACACTCGGCACGTAAAAAGATGCAAACTTGTATTTCGGTCTTGAATGCATTATTTCGGGGTACCAAAGTTGCGCAGCATCCATTCTACTCCGTTGGACCCAAAATGATGTTTGGGATTATTTCAGAGCATGTCTCTAGCCTTCAGCACGTTAAAAGTTGCAAACTTGTGTTTCGGGCCTGAATGCACTATTTCGCGGTACCAAAGTTACGAAGGACCAATTCTACTCCATTGGAACCAAAATGATGTTTGGGAGTGTTTCAGAACATTTCGCTAACCTTCGGCACGTAAAAAGATGCAAACTTGTGTTTCGGTCCTGAATGCACTATTTCGGGGTACCAAATTTGTGAAGCATCAATTCTAGTCCATTGGACACAAAATGATGTTTGGGAGTGATTCAGAGCATTTTGCTAACATTGGGCACGTAAAAAGATGATAAACTTGTGTTTCGGGCCCAAATGCACTATTTCGGGGTACCAAAGTTGTGATGCATCCATTCTACTCCATTGGAACCAATATGATGTTTCGGAGTGTTTCAGACCATTTCGCTAACCTTCGGCATGTAAAAAGATGCAAACTTGTGTTTCGGTCTTGAATGCACTATTTCGGGGGACCAAAGTTGCGCAGCATCCATTCTACTCCGTTGGACCCAAAATGATGTTTGAGAGTGTTTCAGAGTATTTTGCTAACCTTCAGCACGTACAAATATGAAAACTTGTGTTTCGGGCCTGGATGTACTATTTCGGGGTACCAAAGTTGCCAAGCATCCATTCTACTCCATTGGAACCAACATGATGTTTGGGAGTGTTTCAGAGCATTTTTCTAAAATTCGGCACGTAAAAAGATGAAAAACTTGTGTTTCGGGCCTGAATGCACTATTTCGGGGTACCAAAGTTGCGAAGCATCCATTCTACTCCATTGGAACCAAAATGATGTTTGGGAGTATCTCAGAGCATTTCGCTAACCTTCGGCACGTAAAAAGATGCAAACTTGTGTTTCAGGCCTGAATGCACTATTTCGGGGTACCAAAGTTGCGAAGGACCAATTCTACTCCATTGGAACCAAAATGATGTTTGGGAGTGTTTCTGAGCATTTCGCTAACCTTCGGCACGTAAAAAGATGCAAACATGTGTTTCGGTCCTGAATGCACTATTTCGGGGTACCAAAGTTGTGAAGCATCCATTCTAGTCCATTGGACCCAAAATGATGTTTGGGAGTGATTCAGAGCATTTTGCTAACATTCGGCACGTAAAAAGATGATAAACTTGTGTTTCGGGCCCAAATGCACTATTTCGGGGTACCAAAGTTGTGATGCATCCATCCTACTCCATTGGAACCAATATGATGTTTCGGAGTGTTTCAGACCATTTCGCTAACCTTCGGCATGTAAAAAAATGCAAACTTGTGTTTCGGTCTTAAAAGTTGTGAAGCATCCATTCTACTCCGTTGGACCCAAAATGATGTTTGAGAGTGTTTCAGAGTATTTTGCTAACCTTCAGCACGTACAATATGAAAACTTGTGTTTCGGGCCTGGATGTACTATTTCGGGGTACCAAAGTCGCCAAGCATCCATTCTACTCAATTGGAACCAACATGATGTTTGGGAGTATTTCAGAGCATTTCGCTAACCTTCGGCACGTAAAAAAGATGACAAACTTGTGTTTCAGGCCTGAATGCACTATTTCGGGGTACCAAAGTTGCGAAGCATCCATTCTACTCCATTGGAACCAAAATAATGTTTGGGAGTATTTCAGAGCATTTCGCTAACCTTCGGCACGTAAAAAAATGCAAACTTCTGTTTCGGACCTCAATGCACTATTTCGGGGTACCAAAGTTGCGAAGGACCAATTCTACTCCATTGGAACCAAAATGATGTTTGGGAGTGTTTCTGAGCATTTCACTAACCTTCGGCACGTAGAAAGATGCAAACATGTGTTTCGGTCCCGAATGCACTATTTCGGGGTACCAAAGTTGTCAAGCATCCATTCTAGTCCATTGGACCCAAAATGATGTTTGGGAGTGATTAAAAGCATTTTGCTAACACTCGGCACGTAAAAAGATGCAAACTTGTGTTTCGGTCTTGAATGCACTATTTCGGGGTACCAAAGTTGCGCAGCATCAATTCTACTCCGTTGGACCCAAAATGATGTTTGGGATTATTTCAGAGCATGTCTCTAGCCTTCAGCACGTAAAAAGATGCAAACTTGTGTTTCGGGCTTGAATGCACTATTTCGCGGTACCAAAGTTACGAAGGACCAATTCTACTCCATTGGAACCAAAATGATGTTTGGGAGTGTTTCAGGGCATTTTGCTAACCTTCGGCACGTAAAAAGATGCAAACTTGTGTTTCGGTCCTGAATGCACTATTTCGGGGTACCAAATTTGTGAAGCATCAATTCTAGTCCATTGGACACAAAATGATGTTTGGGAGTGATTCAGAGCATTTTGCTAACATTGGGCACGTAAAAAGATGATAAACTTGTGTTTCGGGCCCAAATGCACTATTTCGGGGTACCAAAGTTGTGATGCATCCATTCTACTCCATTGGAACCAACATGATGTTTCGGAGTGTTTCAGACCATTTCGCTAACCTTCGGCATGTAAAAAGATGCAAACTTGTGTTTCAGTCTTGAATGCACTATTTCGGGGGACCAAAGTTGCGCAGCATCCATTCTACTCCGTTGGACCCAAAATGATGTTTGAGAGTGTTTCAGAGTATTTTGCTAACCTTCAGCACGTACAAATATGAAAACTTGTGTTTCGGGCCTGGATGTACTATTTCGGGGTACCAAAGTTGCCAAGCATCCGTTCTACTCCATTGGAACCAACATGATGTTTGGGAGTGTTTCAGAGCATTTTTCTAAAATTCGGCACGTAAAAAGATGAAAAACTTGTGTTTCGGGCCTGAATGCACTATTTCGGGGTACCAAAGATGCGAAGCATCCATTCTACTCCATTGGAACCAAAATGATGTTTGGGAGTATTCCAGAGCATTTCGCTAACCTTCGGCACGTAAAAAGATGCAAACTTGGCCTGAATGCACTATTTCGGGGTACCAAAGTTGCGAAGGACCAATTCTACTCCATTTGAACCAAAATGATGTTTGGGAGTGTTTCAGAGCATTTCGCTAACCTTCGGCACGTAAAAAGATGATAAACTTGTGTTTCGGGCCCAAATGCACTATTTCGGTGTACCAAAGTTGTGATGCATCCATTCTACTCCATTGAAACCAATATGATGTTTCGGAGTGTTTCAGACCATTTCGCTAACCTTCGGCATGTAAAAAGATGCAAACTTGTGTTTCGGTCTTGAATGCACTATTTCGGGGTACCAAAGTTGCGCAGCATCCGTTCTACTCCGTTGGACCCAAAATGATGTTTGAGAGTGTTTCAGAGTATTTTGCTAACCTTCAGCACGTACAATATGAAAACTTGTGTTTTGGGCCTGGATGTACTATTTCAGGGTACCAAAGTCGCCAAGCATCCATTCTACTCCATTGGAACCATCATGATGTTTGGGAGTGTTTCAGAGCATTTTTCTAAAATTCGGCACGTAAAAAGATGACAAACTTGTGTTTCGGGCCTGAATGCACTATTTCGGGGTACCAAATTTGCGAAGCATCCATTCTACTCCATTGGAACCAAAATGATGTTTGGGAGTATTTCAGAGCATTTCGCTAACCTTCGGCACGTAAAAAGATGCAAACTTCTGTTTCGGACCTCAATGCACTATTTCGGGGTACCAAAGTTGCGAAGGACCAATTCTACTCCATTGCAACCAAAATGATTTTTGGGAGTGTTTCTGAGCATTTCGCTAACCTTCGGCACGTAAAAAGATGCAAACATGTGTTTCGGTCCCGAATGCACTATTTCGGGGTACCAAAGTTGTCAAGCATCCATTCTAGTCCATTGGACCCAAAATGATGTTTGGGAGTGATTAAAAGCATTTTGCTAACACTCAGCACGTAAAAAGATGCAAACTTGTGTTTCGGTCTTGAATGCACTATTTCGGGGTACCAAAGTTGCGCAGCATCCATTCTACTCCGTTGGACCCAAAATGATGTTTGGGATTATTTCAGAGCATTTCTCTAGCCTTCAGCACGTAAAAAGATGCAAACTTGTGTTTCGGGCCTGAATGCACTATTTCGCGGTACCAAAGTTACGAAGGACCAATTCTACTCCATTGGAACCAAAATGATGTTTGGGAGTGTTTCAGAGCATTTCGCTAACCTTCGGCACGTAAAAAGATGCAAACTTGTGTTTCGGTCCTGAATGCACTATTTCGGGGTACCAAATTTGTGAAGCATCCATTCTAGTCCATTGGACACAAAATGATGTTTGGGAATGATTCAGAGCATTTTGCTAACATTCGACACGTAAAAAGATGATAAACTTGTGTTTCGGGCCCAAATGCACTATTTCGGAGTACCAAAGTTGTGATGCATCCATTCTACTCCATTGTAACCAATATGATGTTTCGGAGTGTTTCAGACCATTTCGCTAACCTTCGGCATGTAAAAAGATGCAAACTTGTGTTTCGGTCTTGAATGCACTATTTCGGGGTACCAAAGTTGCGCCGCATCCATTCTACTCCGTTGGACCCAAAATGATGTTTGAGAGTGTTTCAGATTATTTTGCTAACCTTCAGCACGTAAAAATATGAAAACTTGTGTTTTGGGCCTGGATGTACTATTTCGGGGTACCAAAGTTGCCAAGCATCCATTCTACTCCATTGGAACCAACATGATGTTTGGGAGTGTTTCAGAGCATTTTTCTAAAATTCGGCACGTAAAAACATGAAAAACTTGTGTTTCGGGCCTGAATGCACTATTTCGGGGTACCAAAGTTGCGAAGCATCCATTCTACTCCATTGGAACCAAAATGATGTTTGGGAGTATTTCAGAGCATTTCGCTAACCTTCGGCACGTAAAAAGATGCAAACTTGTGTTTCGGGCCTGAATGCACTATTTCGGGGTACCAAAGTTGCGAAGGACCAATTCTACTCCATTGGAACCAAAATGATGTTTGGGAGTGTTTCTGAGCATTTCGCTAACCTTCGGCACGTAAAAAGATGCAAACATGTGTTTCGGTCCCGAATGCACTATTTCGGGGTACCAAAGTTGTCAAGCATCCATTCTAGTCCATTGGACGCAAAATGATGTTTGGGAATGATTCAGAGCATTTTGCTAACATTCGACACGTAAAAAGATGATAAACTTGTGTTTCGGGCCCAAATGCACTATTTCGGGGTACCAAAGTTGTGATGCATCCATTCTACTCCATTGTAACCAATATGATGTTTCGGAGTGTTTCAGACCATTTCGCTAACCTTCGGCATGTAAAAAGATGCAAACTTGTGTTTCGGTCTTGAATGCACTATTTCGGGGTACCACAGTTGCGCAGCATACATTCTACTCCGTTGGACCCCAAATGATGTTTGAGAGTGTTTGAGAGTATTTTGCTAATTCAGCACGTTCAATATGAAAACTTGTGTTTCGGGCCTGGATGTACTATTTCGGGGTACCAAAGTTGCCAAGCATCCATTCTTCTCCATTGGAACCAACATGATGTTTTGAGTGTTTCAGATCATTTTTCTAAAATTCGGCACGTAAAAAGATGACAAACTTGTGTTTCGGGCCTGAATGCACTATTTCGGGGTACCAAAGTTGCGAAGCATCCATTCTACTCCATTGGAACCAAAATGATGTTTGGGAGTATTTCAGAGCATTTCACTAACCTTCGGCACGTAAAAAGATGCAAACTTCTGTTTCGGGCCTGAATGCACTATTTCGGGGTACCAAAGTTGCGAAGGACCAATTCTACTCCATTGGAACCAAAATGATGTTTGGGAGTGTTCCTGAGCATTTCGGCACGTGAAAAGATGCAAACAAGTGTTTCGGTCCCGAATGCACTATTTCAGGGCACCAAAGTTGTCAAGCATCCATTCTAGTCCATTGGACCCAAAATGATGTTTGGGAGTGATTAAAAGCATTTTGCTAACAATCGGCACGTAAAAAGATGCAAACTTTTGTTTCGGTCTTGAATGCACTATTTTGGGGTACCAAAGTTGCGCAGCATCCATTCTACTCCGTTGGACCCAAAATGATGTTTGAGAGTGTTTGAGAGTATTTTGCTAATTCAGCACGTTCAATATGAAAACTTGTGTTTCGGGCCTGGATGTACTATTTCGGGGTACCAAAGTTGCCAAGCATCCATTCTACTCCATTGGAACCAACATGATGTTTGGGAGTGTTTCAGAGCATTTTTGTAAAATTCGTCACGTAAAAAGATGACAAACTTGTGTTTCGGGCCTGAATGCACTATTTCGGGGTACCAAAGTTGCGCAGCACCCATTCTACACCGTTGGACCCAAAATGATGTTTGAGAGTGTTTCAGAGTATTTTGCTAACCTTCAGCACGTAAAAATATGAAAACTTGTGTTTCGGGCCTGGATGTACTATTTCGGGGTATCGAAGATACCAAGCATCCATTCTACTCCATTGGAACCAACATGATGTTTGGGATTATTTCAGAGCATTTTTCTAACCTTCAACACGTAAAAAGATGCAAACTTGTGTTTCGGGCCTTAATGCACTATTTCGGGGTACCAAAGTTATGAAGGACCAATTCTACTCCATTGGAACCAAAATGATGTTTGGGTGTGTTTCAGAGCATTTCGCTAACCTTCGGCACGTAAAAAGATGCAAACTTGTGTTTCGGTCCTGAATGCACTATTTCGGGGTACCAAAGTTGTGAAGCATCCATTCTAGTCCATTCGACCCAAAATGATGTGTGGGTGTGATTCAGAGCATTTTGCTAACATTCGGCACGTAAAAAGATGATAAACTTGTGTTTCGGGCCCAAATGCACTATTTCGGGTACCAAAGTTGTGATGCATCCATTCTACTCCATTGGAACCAATATGATGTTTCGGAGTGTTTCAGACCATTTCGCTAACCTTCGGCATGTAAAAAGATGCAAAGTTGTGTTTCGGTCTTGAATGCACTATTTTGGGGTACCAAAGTTGCGCTGCATCCATTCTACTCCGTTGGACCCAAAATGATGTTTGAGAGTGTTTCAGAGTATTTTGCTAACCTTCAGCACGTAAAAATATGAAAACTTGTGTTTCGAGCCTGGATGTACTATTTCGGGGTACCAAAGTTGCCAAGCATCCATTCTACTCCATTGGAACCAAAATGATGTTTGGGAGTGTTTTAGAGCATTATTCTAACATTCGGCACGTAAAAAGATGATAAACTTGTGTTTCGTGCACGAATGTACTATTTCGGGGTACCAAAAGTTGTGAAGCATCCATTCTAGTCCGTTGGAACCAAACTGATGTTTGGGAGTGTTTCGGAGCATATCGCTAACCTTCGGCACGTAAAAAGATGCAAACTTGTGTTTCGGTCCTGAATTCACTATTTTAGGGAACCAAAGTTGTGAAGCATCTATTCTACTCCATTGTAACCAAAATGATGTTTTGGAGTGTTTCAGAGCATTTCGCTAACCTTCGGAACGTAAAAAGATGATAAACTTGTGTTTCGGGCCCGAATGCAAACTATTTTGGGGTACCAAAGTTGTGAAGCATCCATTCTATTCCATTGGAACCAATATGATGTTTCGGAGTGTTTCAGACCATTTCGCTAACCTTCGGCATGTAAAAAGATGCAAACTTGTGTTTCGGTCTTGAATGTACTATTTAGGGGTACCAAAGTTGCGCAACATCCATTCTACTCCGTTGGACCCAAAATGATGTTTGAGAGTGTTTCAGAGTATTTTGCTAACCTTGAGCACGTAAAAATGAGAAACCTTGTGTTTCGGGCCTGGATGTACTATTTCGGGGTACCAAACTTGCAAAGCCTCCATTCTACTCCATTGGAACCAACATGATGTTAGGGAGTGTTTCAGAGCATTTTTCTAAAATTCGGCACGTAAAAAGATGAAAAACTTGTGTTTCGGGCCTGAATGCACTATTTCGGGGTACCAAAGTTGCGAAGCATCCATTCTACTCCATTGGAACCAAAATGATGTTTGGGAGTATTTCAGAGCATCTCGCTAACCTTCAGCACGTAAAAAGATGCAAACTTGTGTTTCGGGCCTGAATGCACTATTTCGGGGTACCAAAGTTACGAAGGACCAATTCTACTCCATTGGAACCAAAATGATGTTTGGGAGTGTTTCAGAGCATTTCACTAACCTTCGGCACATAAAAAGATGCAAACTTGTGTTTCGGTCCTGAATGCACTATTTCGGGGTACCAAAGTTGTGAAGCATCCATTCTAGTCCATTGGACCCAAAATGATGTTTGGGAGTGATTCAGAGCATTTTGCTGACATTCGGCACGTAAAAAGATGATAAACTTGTGTTTCGGGCCCAAATGCACTATTTCGGGGTACCAAAGTTGTGATGCATCCATTCTACTCCATTGGAACCAATATGATGTTTCGGAGTGTTTCAGACCATTTCGCTAACCTTCGGCATGTAAAAAGTTGCAAACTTGTGTTTCGGTCTTGAATGCACTATTTCGGGGTACCAAAGTTGCGCAGCATCCATTCTACTCTGTTGGACCCAAAATGATGTTTGAGAGTGTTTCAGAGTATTTTGCTAACCTTCAGCACGTAAAAATATGAAAACTTGTGTTTCGGGCCTGGATGTACTATTTCGGGGTACCAAAGTTGCCAAGCATCCATTCTACTCCATTGGAACCAACATGATGTTTGGGAGTGTTTCAAAGCATTTTGCTAAAATTCGGCACGTAAAAATATGAAAAACTTGTGTTTCGGGCCTGAATGCACTATTTCGGGGTACCAAAGTTGCGAAGGACCAATTCTACTCCATTGGAACCAAAAAGATGTTTGGGAGTGTTTCTGAGCATTTCGCTAACCTTCGGCACGTAAAAAGATGCAAACATGTGTTTCGGTCCCGAATGCACTATTTCGGGGTACCAAAGTTGTCAAGCATCCATTCTAGTCCATTGGACCAAAAATGATGTTTGGGAGTGATTAAAAGCATTTTGCTAACATTCGGCACGTAAAAAGATGCAAACTTGTGTTTCGGTCTTGAATGCACTATTTCGGGGTACCAAAGTTGCGCAGCATCCATTCTACTCCGTTGGACCCAAAATGATGTTTGAGAGTGTTTGAGAGTATTTTGCTAATTCAGCACGTTCAATATGAAAACTTGTGTTTCGGGCCTGGATGTACTATTTCGGGTACCAAAGTTGCCAAGCATCCATTTTACTCCATTGGAACCAACATGATGTTTGGGAGTGTTTCAGAGCATTTTTCTAAACTTCGGCACGTAAAAAGATGAGAAACTTGTGTTTCGGGCCTGAATGCACTATTTCGGGGTACCAAAGTTGCGCAGCACCCATTCTACTCCGTTGGACCCAAAATGATGTTTGATAGTGTTTCAGAGTATTTTGCTAACCTTCAGCACGTAAAAATATGAAAACTTGTGTTTCGGGCCTGGATGTACTATTTCGGGGTATCAAAGTTGCCAAGCATCCATTCTACTCCATTGGAACCAACATGATGTTTGGGAGTGTCTCAGAGCATTTTTCTAAAATTCGGCACGTAAAAAAGATGAAAACTTGTGTTTCGGGCCTGAATGCACTATTTCGGGGTACCAAAGTTGCGAAGCATCCATTCTACTCCATTGGAACCAAAATGATGTTTGGGAGTATTTCAGAGCATTTCGCTAACCTTCGGCACGTAAAAAGATGCAAACTTGGGTTTCGGGCCTGAATGCACTATTTCGGGGTACCAAAGTTGCGAAGGACCAATTCTACTCCATTCGAACCAAAATGATGTTTGGGAGTGTTTCTGAGCATTTCGCTAACGTTCGGCACGTAAAAAGATGCAAAAATGTGTTTCGGGCCTGGATGTACTATTTCGGGGTACCAAACTTGCCAAGCAACCATTCTACTCCATTGGAACCAACATGATGTTTGGGAGTGTTTCAGAGCATTTTTCTAAAATTCGGCACGTAAAAAGATGAAAAACTTGTGTTTCGGGCCTGAATGCACTATTTCGGGGTACCAAAGTTGCGGAGCATCCATTCTACTCCATTGGAACCAAAATGATGTTTGGGAGTATTTCAGAGCATTTCTCTAACCTTCGGCACGTAAAAAGATGCAAAATTGGGTTTCGGACCTGAATGCACTATTTCGGGGTACCAAAGTTGCGAAGCATCCATTCTACTCCATTGGAACCAAAATGATGTTTGGGAGTATTTCTGAGCATTTCGCTAACCTTCGGCACGTAAAAAGATGCAAACTTGTGTTTCGGTCCTGAATGCACTATTTCGGGGTACCAAAGTTGCGAAGCATCCATTCTACTCCATTGGAACCAAAATGATGTTTGGGAGTATTTCAGAGCATCTCGCTAACCTTCAGCACGTAAAAAGATGCAAACTTGTGTTTCGGGCCTGAATGCACTATTTCGGGGTACCAAAGTTACGAAGGACCAATTCTACTCCATTGGAACCAAAATGATGTTTGGGAGTGTTTCAGAGCATTTCACTAACCTTCGGCACATAAAAAGATGCAAACTTGTGTTTCGGTCCTGAATGCACTATTTCGGGGTACCAAAGTTGTGAAGCATCCATTCTAGTCCATTGGACCCAAAATGATGTTTGGGAGTGATTCAGAGCATTTTGCTAACATTCGGCACGTAAAAAGATGACAAACTTGTGTTTCGGGCCCAAATGCACTATTTTGGGGTACCAAAGTTGTGATGCATCCATTCTACTCCATTGGAACCAATATGATGTTTCGGAGTGTTTCAGACCATTTCGCTAACCTTCGGCATGTAAAAAGATGCAAACTTGTGTTTCGGTCTTGAATGCACTATTTCGGGGTACCAAAGTTGCGCAGCATCCATTCTACTCCGTTGGACCCAAAATGATGTTTGAGAGAGTTTCAGAGTATTTTGCTAACCCTCAGCACGTAAAAATATGAAAACTTGTATTTCGGGCCTGGATGTACTATTTCGGGGTACCAAAGTTGCCAAGCATCCATTCTACTCCATTGGAACCAACATGATGTTTGGGAGTGTTTCAGATCATTTTTCTAAAATTCGGCACGTAAATAGATGAAAAACTTGTGTTTCGGGCCTGAATGCACTATTTCGGGGTACCAAAGTTGCGAAGGACCAATTCTACTCCATTGGAACCAAAAAGATGTTTGGGAGTGTTTCTGAGCATTTCGCTAACCTTCGGCACGTAAAAAGATGCAAACATGTGTTTCGGTCCCGAATGCACTATTTCGGGGTACCAAAGTTGTCAAGCATCCATTCCAGTCCATTGGACCCAAAATGATGTTTGGGAGTGATTAAAAGCATTTTGCTAACATTCGGCACGTAAAAAGATGCAAACTTGTGTTTCGGTCTTGAATGCATTATTTCGGGGTACCAAAGTTGCGCAGCATCCATTCTACTCCGTTGGACCCAAAATGATGTTTGAGAGTGTTTGAGAGTATTTTGCTAATTCAGCACGTTCAATATGAAAACTTGTGTTTCGGGCCTGGATGTACTATTTCGGGTACCAAAGTTGCCAAGCATCCATTCTACTCCATTGGAACCAACATGATGTTTGGGAGTGTTTCAGAGCATTTTTCTAAACTTCGGCACGTAAAAAGATGACAAACTTGTGTTTCGGGCCTGAATGCACTATTTCGGGGTACCAAAGTTGCGCAGCACCCATTCTACTCCGTTGGACCCAAAATGATGTTTGAGAGTGTTTCAGAGTATTTTGCTAACCCTCAGCACGTAAAAATATGAAAACTTGTGTTTCGGGCCTGGATGTACTATTTCGGGGTACCAAAGTTGCCAAGCATCCATTCTACTCCATTGGAACCAACATGATGTTTGGGAGTGTTTCAGAGCATTTTTCTAAAATTCGGCACGTAAAAAGATGAAAAACTTGTGTTTCGGGCCTGAATGCACTATTTCGGGGTACCAAAGTTGCGAAGGACCAATTCTACTCCATTGGAACCAAAAAGATGTTTGGGAGTGTTTCTGAGCATTTCGCTAACCTTCGGCACGTAAAAAGATGCAAACATGTGTTTCGGTCCCGAATGCACTATTTCGGGGTACCAAAGTTGTCAAGCATCCATTCCAGTCCATTGGACCCAAAATGATGTTTGGGAGTGATTAAAAGCATTTTGCTAACATTCGGCACGTAAAAAGATGCAAACTTGTGTTTCGGTCTTGAATGCATTATTTCGGGGTACCAAAGTTGCGCAGCATCCATTCTACTCCGTTGGACCCAAAATGATGTTTGAGAGTGTTTGAGAGTATTTTGCTAATTCAGCACGTTCAATATGAAAACTTGTGTTTCGGGCCTGGATGTACTATTTCGGGTACCAAAGTTGCCAAGCATCCATTCTACTCCATTGGAACCAACATGATGTTTGGGAGTGTTTCAAAGCATTTTGCTAAAATTCGGCACGTAAAAATATGAAAAACTTGTGTTTCGGGCCTGAATGCACTATTTCGGGGTACCAAAGTTGCGAAGGACCAATTCTACTCCATTGGAACCAAAAAGATGTTTGGGAGTGTTTCTGAGCATTTCGCTAACCTTCGGCACGTAAAAAGATGCAAACATGTGTTTCGGTCCCGAATGCACTATTTCGGGGTACCAAAGTTGTCAAGCATCCATTCTAGTCCATTGGACCAAAAATGATGTTTGGGAGTGATTAAAAGCATTTTGCTAACATTCGGCACGTAAAAAGATGCAAACTTGTGTTTCGGTCTTGAATGCACTATTTCGGGGTACCAAAGTTGCGCAGCATCCATTCTACTCCGTTGGACCCAAAATGATGTTTGAGAGTGTTTGAGAGTATTTTGCTAATTCAGCACGTTCAATATGAAAACTTGTGTTTCGGGCCTGGATGTACTATTTCGGGGTACCAAAGTTGCCAAGCATCCATTCTACTCCATTGGAACCAACATGATGTTTGGGAGTGTTTCAAAGCATTTTGCTAAAATTCGGCACGTAAAAATATGAAAAACTTGTGTTTCGGGCCTGAATGCACTATTTCGGGGTACCAAAGTTGCGAAGGACCAATTCTACTCCATTGGAACCAAAAAGATGTTTGGGAGTGTTTCTGAGCATTTCGCTAACCTTCGGCACGTAAAAAGATGCAAACATGTGTTTCGGTCCCGAATGCACTATTTCGGGGTACCAAAGTTGTCAAGCATCCATTCTAGTCCATTGGACCAAAAATGATGTTTGGGAGTGATTAAAAGCATTTTGCTAACATTCGGCACGTAAAAAGATGCAAACTTGTGTTTCGGTCTTGAATGCACTATTTCGGGGTACCAAAGTTGCGCAGCATCCATTCTACTCCGTTGGACCCAAAATGATGTTTGAGAGTGTTTGAGAGTATTTTGCTAATTCAGCACGTTCAATATGAAAACTTGTGTTTCGGGCCTGGATGTACTATTTCGGGTACCAAAGTTGCCAAGCATCCATTTTACTCCATTGGAACCAACATGATGTTTGGGAGTGTTTCAGAGCATTTTTCTAAACTTCGGCACGTAAAAAGATGAGAAACTTGTGTTTCGGGCCTGAATGCACTATTTCGGGGTACCAAAGTTGCGCAGCACCCATTCTACTCCGTTGGACCCAAAATGATGTTTGATAGTGTTTCAGAGTATTTTGCTAACCTTCAGCACGTAAAAATATGAAAACTTGTGTTTCGGGCCTGGATGTACTATTTCGGGGTATCAAAGTTGCCAAGCATCCATTCTACTCCATTGGAACCAACATGATGTTTGGGAGTGTCTCAGATCATTTTTCTAAAATTCGGCACGTAAAAAAGATGAAAACTTGTGTTTCGGGCCTGAATGCACTATTTCGGGGTACCAAAGTTGCGAAGCATCCATTCTACTCCATTGGAACCAAAATGATGTTTGGGAGTATTTCAGAGCATTTCGCTAACCTTCGGCACGTAAAAAGATGCAAACTTTGGTTTCGGGCCTGAATGCACTATTTCGGGGTACCAAAGTTGCGAAGGACCAATTCTACTCCATTCGAACCAAAATGATGTTTGGGAGTGTTTCTGAGCATTTCGCTAACGTTCGGCACGTAAAAAGATGCAAAAATGTGTTTCGGGCCTGGATGTACTATTTCGGGGTACCAAACTTGCCAAGCGACCATTCTACTCCATTGGAACCAACATGATGTTTGGGAGTGTTTCAGAGCATTTTTCTAAAATTCGGCACGTAAAAAGATGAAAAACTTGTGTTTCGGGCCTGAATGCACTATTTCGGGGTACCAAAGTTGCGGAGCATCCATTCTACTCCATTGGAACCAAAATGATGTTTGGGAGTATTTCAGAGCATTTCTCTAACCTTCGGCACGTAAAAAGATGCAAAATTGGGTTTCGGACCTGAATGCACTATTTCGGGGTACCAAAGTTGCGAAGCATCCATTCTACTCCATTGGAACCAAAATGATGTTTGGGAGTATTTCTGAGCATTTCGCTAACCTTCGGCACGTAAAAAGATGCAAACTTGTGTTTCGGTCCTGAATGCACTATTTCGGGGTACCAAAGTTGCGAAGCATCCATTCTACTCCATTGGAACCAAAATGATGTTTGGGAGTATTTCAGAGCATCTCGCTAACCTTCAGCACGTAAAAAGATGCAAACTTGTGTTTCGGGCCTGAATGCACTATTTCGGGGTACCAAAGTTACGAAGGACCAATTCTACTCCATTGGAACCAAAATGATGTTTGGGAGTGTTTCAGAGCATTTCACTAACCTTCGGCACATAAAAAGATGCAAACTTGTGTTTCGGTCCTGAATGCACTATTTCGGGGTACCAAAGTTGTGAAGCATCCATTCTAGTCCATTGGACCCAAAATGATGTTTGGGAGTGATTCAGAGCATTTTGCTAACATTCGGCACGTAAAAAGATGACAAACTTGTGTTTCGGGCCCAAATGCACTATTTTGGGGTACCAAAGTTGTGATGCATCCATTCTACTCCATTGGAACCAATATGATGTTTCGGAGTGTTTCAGACCATTTCGCTAACCTTCGGCATGTAAAAAGATGCAAACTTGTGTTTCGGTCTTGAATGCACTATTTCGGGGTACCAAAGTTGCGCAGCATCCATTCTACTCCGTTGGACCCAAAATGATGTTTGAGAGAGTTTCAGAGTATTTTGCTAACCCTCAGCACGTAAAAATATGAAAACTTGTATTTCGGGCCTGGATGTACTATTTCGGGGTACCAAAGTTGCCAAGCATCCATTCTACTCCATTGGAACCAACATGATGTTTGGGAGTGTTTCAGATCATTTTTCTAAAATTCGGCACGTAAATAGATGAAAAACTTGTGTTTCGGGCCTGAATGCACTATTTCGGGGTACCAAAGTTGCGAAGGACCAATTCTACTCCATTGGAACCAAAAAGATGTTTGGGAGTGTTTCTGAGCATTTCGCTAACCTTCGGCACGTAAAAAGATGCAAACATGTGTTTCGGTCCCGAATGCACTATTTCGGGGTACCAAAGTTGTCAAGCATCCATTCCAGTCCATTGGACCCAAAATGATGTTTGGGAGTGATTAAAAGCATTTTGCTAACATTCGGCACGTAAAAAGATGCAAACTTGTGTTTCGGTCTTGAATGCATTATTTCGGGGTACCAAAGTTGCGCAGCATCCATTCTACTCCGTTGGACCCAAAATGATGTTTGAGAGTGTTTGAGAGTATTTTGCTAATTCAGCACGTTCAATATGAAAACTTGTGTTTCGGGCCTGGATGTACTATTTCGGGTACCAAAGTTGCCAAGCATCCATTCTACTCCATTGGAACCAACATGATGTTTGGGAGTGTTTCAGAGCATTTTTCTAAACTTCGGCACGTAAAAAGATGACAAACTTGTGTTTCGGGCCTGAATGCACTATTTCGGGGTACCAAAGTTGCGCAGCACCCATTCTACTCCGTTGGACCCAAAATGATGTTTGAGAGTGTTTCAGAGTATTTTGCTAACCCTCAGCACGTAAAAATATGAAAACTTGTGTTTCGGGCCTGGATGTACTATTTCGGGGTACCAAAGTTGCCAAGCATCCATTCTACTCCATTGGAACCAACATGATGTTTGGGAGTGTTTCAGAGCATTTTTCTAAAATTCGGCACGTAAAAAGATGAAAAACTTGTGTTTCGGGCCTGAATGCACTATTTCGGGGTACCAAAGTTGCGAAGGACCAATTCTACTCCATTGGAACCAAAAAGATGTTTGGGAGTGTTTCTGAGCATTTCGCTAACCTTCGGCACGTAAAAAGATGCAAACATGTGTTTCGGTCCCGAATGCACTATTTCGGGGTACCAAAGTTGTCAAGCATCCATTCCAGTCCATTGGACCCAAAATGATGTTTGGGAGTGATTAAAAGCATTTTGCTAACATTCGGCACGTAAAAAGATGCAAACTTGTGTTTCGGTCTTGAATGCATTATTTCGGGGTACCAAAGTTGCGCAGCATCCATTCTACTCCGTTGGACCCAAAATGATGTTTGAGAGTGTTTGAGAGTATTTTGCTAATTCAGCACGTTCAATATGAAAACTTGTGTTTCGGGCCTGGATGTACTATTTCGGGTACCAAAGTTGCCAAGCATCCATTCTACTCCATTGGAACCAACATGATGTTTGGGAGTGTTTCAGAGCATTTTTCTAAACTTCGGCACGTAAAAAGATGACAAACTTGTGTTTCGGGCCTGAATGCACTATTTCAGGGTACCAAAGTTGCGCAGCACCCATTCTACTCCGTTGGACCCAAAATGATGTTTGAGAGTGTTTCAGAGTATTTTGCTAACCTTCAGCACGTAAAAATATGAAAACTTGTGTTTGGGGCCTGGATGTACTATTTCGGGGTATCAAAGTTGCCAAGCATCCATTCTACTCCATTGGAACCAACATGATGTTTGGGAGTGTCTCGGAGCATTTTTCTAAAATTCGGCACATAAAAAAGATGAAAAACTTGTGTTTCGGGCCTGAATGCACTATTTCGGGGTACCAAACTTGCGAAGCATCCACTCTACTCCATTGGAACCAAAATGATGTTTGGGAGTATTTCAGAGCATTTCGCTAACCTTCGGCACGTAAAAAGATGCAAACTTGGGTTTCGGGCCTGAATGCACTATTTCGGGGTACCAAAGTTGCGAAGGACCAATTCTACTCCATTGGAACCAAAATGATGTTTGGGAGTGTTTCTGAGCATTTCGCTAACCTTCGGCACGTAAAAAGATGCAAACTTGTGTTTCGGTTCTGAATGCACTATTTCGGGGTACCAAAGTAGTGAAGCATCCATTCTAGTCCATTGGACCCAAAATGATGTTTGGGAGTGATTCAGAGAATTTTGCTAACATTCAGCACGTAAAAAGATGATAAACTTGTGTTTCGGGCCCAAATGCACTATTTCGGGGTACCAAAGTTGTGATGCATCCATTCTACTCCATTGGAATCAATATGATGTTTCGGAGTGTTTCAGACCATTTCGCTAACCTTCGACATGTAAAAAGATGCAAACTTGTGTTTCGGTCTTGAATGCACTATTTCGGGGTACCAAAGTTGCGCAGCATCCATTCTACTCCGTTGGACCCAAAATGATGTTTGAGAGTGTTTCAGAGTATTTTGCTAACCTTCAGCACGTAAAAATATGAAAACTTGTGTTTCGGGCCTGGATGTACTATTTTGGGGTACCAAAGTTGCCAAGCATCCATTCTACTCCATTGGAACCTACATGATGTTTGGGAGTGTCTTAGAGCATTTTTCTAAAATTCGGCACGTAAAAAAGATGACAAACTTATGTTTCGGGCCTTAATGCACTATTTCGGGGTACCAAAGTTGTGAAGCATCCATTCTACTCCATTGGAACCAAAATGATGTTTGGGAGTATTTCAGAGCATTTCGCTAACCTTCGGCACGTAAAAAGATGCAAACTTGTGTTTCGGGCCTGAATGCACTATTTCGGGGTACCAAAGATGCGAAGGACCAATTCTACTCCATTGGAACCAAAATGATTTTTGGGAGTGTTTCTGAGCATTTCGCTAACCTTCGGCATGTAAAAAGATGCAAACATGTGTTTCGGGCCTGGATGTACTATTTCAAGGTACCAAACATGCCAAGCAACCATTCTACTCCATTGTAACCAACATGATGTTTGGGAGTGTTTCAGAGCATTTTTCTAAAATTCGGCACGTAAAAAGATGAAAAACTTGTGTTTCGGGCTTGAATGCACTATTTCGGGTTACCAAAGTTGCGAAGCATCCATTCTACTCCATTGGAACCAACATAATGTTTGGCATTATGTCAGAGCATTTCGCTAACCTTCAGCACGTAAAAAGATGCAAACTTGTGTTTCGGGCCTGAATGCACTATTTCGGGGTACCAAAGTTACGAAGGACCAATTCTACTCCATTGGAACCAAAATGATGTTTGGGAGTGTTTCAGAGCATTTCGCAAACCTTCAGCACGTAAAAAGATGCAAAACTTCTGTTTTCGGCCTAAATGCACTATTTCGGGGTACCAAAGTTGTGATGCATCCATTCTACTCCATTGGAACCAATATGATGTTTCGGAGTGTTTCAGACCATTTTGCTAACCTTCGGCATGTAAAAAGATGCAAACTTGTGTTTCGGTCTTGAATGCACTATTTCGGGGTACCAAAGTTGCGCAACATCCATTCTACTCCGTTGGAAGCAACATGATGTTTGGGAGTGTCTCAGAGCATTTTTCTAAAATTTGGCACGTAAAAAAGATGAAAAACTTGTGTTTCGGGCCTGAATGCACTATTTCGGGGTACCAAAGTTGCGAAGCATCCATTCTACTGCATTGGAACCAAAATGATGTTTGGGAGTATTTCAGAGCATTTCGCTAACCTTCGGCACGTAAAAAGATGCAAACTTGGGTTTCGGGCCTGAATGCACTATTTTGGGGTACCAAAGTTGCGAAGGACCAATTCTACTCCATTCGAACCAAAATGATGTTTGGGAGTGTTTCTGAGCATTTCGCTAACCTTCGGCACGTAAAAAGGTGCAAACATGTGTTTCGGGCCTGGATGTACTATTTCGGGGTACCAAACTTGCCAAGCAACCATTCTACTCCATTGGAACCAACATGATGTTTGGGAGTGTTTAAGAGCATTTTTCTAAAATTCGGCACGTAAAAAGATGAAAACCTTGTGTTTCGGGCCTGAATGCACTATTTCGGGGTACCAAAGTTGCGAAGCATCCATTCTACTCCATTGGAACCAAAATGATGTTTGGGATTATTTCAGAGCATTTCTCTAACCTCCAGCACGTAAAAAGATGCAAACTTGTGTTTCGGGCCTGAATGCACTATTTCGGGGTACCAAAGGTACGAAGGACCAATTCTACTCCATTCGAACCAAAATGATGTTTGGGAGTGTTTCAGAGCATTTCGCTAACCTCCGGCACGTAAAAAGATGCAAACTTGTGTTTCGGTCCTGAATGCACTATTTCGGGGTATCAAAGTAGTGAAGCATCCATTCTAGTCCATTGGACCCAAAATGATGTTTGGGAGTGATTCAGAGCATTTTGCTAACATTCAGCACGTAAAAAGATGATAAACTTGTGTTTCGGGCCCAAATGCACTATTTCGGGGTACCAAAGTTGTGATGCATCCATTCTACTCCATTGGAACCAATATGATGTTTCGGAGTGTTTCAGACCATTTCGCTAACCTTCGACATGTAAAAAGATGCAAACTTGTGTTTCGGTCTTGAATGCAGTATTTCGGGGTACCAAAATTGAGCAGCATCCATTCTACTCCGTTGGACCCAAAATGATGTTTGAGAGTGTTTCAGAGTATTTTGCTAACCTTCAGCACGTAAAAATATGAAAACTTGTGTTTCGGGCCTGGATGTACTATTTCGGGGTACCAAAGTTGCCAAGGATCGATTCTACTCCATTGGAACCAACATGATGTTTGGGAGTGTTTCAGAGCATTTTTCTAAAATTCGGCACGTAAAAAGATGCAAAACTTGTGTTTCGGGCATGAATGCACTATTTCGGGGTACCAAAGTTGCGAAGCATCCATTCTACTCCATTGGAACCAAAATGATGATTGGGATTATTTCAGAGCATTTCGCTAACCTTCAGCACGTAAAAAGATGCAAACTTGTGTTTCGGGCCTAAATGCACTATTTCGGGGTACCAAAGTTACAAAGGACCAATTCTACTCCATTGGAACCAAGATGATGTTTGGGAGTGTTTCAGAGCATTTCGCTAACCTTCGGCACGTAAAAAGATGAAACTTGTGTTTCGGGCCTGAATGCACTATTTCGGGGTACCAAAGTTACAAAGGACCAATTCTACTCCATTGGAACCAAAATGATGTTTGGGACTGTTTCTGAGCATTTCGCTAACCTTCGACATGTAAAAAGATGCAAACATGTGTTTCGGGCCTGGATGTGCTATTTCAAGGTACCAAACTTGCCAAGCAACCATTCTACTCCATTGGAACCAACATGATGTTTGGGAGTGTTTCAGAGCATTTTTCTAAAATTCGGCCCGTAAAAAGATGAAAAACTTGTGTTTCGGGCATGAATGCACTATTTCGGGGTACCAAAGTTGCGAAGCATCCATTCTACTCCATTGGAACCAAAATGATGATTGGGATTATTTCAGAGCATTTCGCTAACCTTCAGCACGTAAAAAGATGCAAACTTGTGTTTCGGGCCTGAATGAAATATTTCGGGGTACCAAAGTTACAAAGGACCAATTCTACTCCATTGGAACCAAGATGATGTTTGGGAGTGTTTCAGAGCATTTCGCTAACCTTCCGCACGTAAAAAGATGAAACTTGTGTTTCGGGCCTGAATGCACTATTTCGGGGTACCAAAGTTACGAAGGACCAATTCTACTCCATTGGAACCAAAATGATGTTTGGGAGTGTTTCAGAGCATTTCGCTAAACCTTCGGCACGTAAAAAGATGCAAACTTATGTTTCGGTCCTGAATGCACTATTTCAGGGTACCAAAGTTGTGATGCATCCATTCTACTCCATTGGAACCAATATGATGTTTCGGAGTGTTTCAGACCATTTCGCTAACCTTCGACATGTAAAAAGATGCAAACTTGTGTTTCGGGCCTGGATGCACTATTTCGGGGTACCAAAAATGCGAAGGACCAATTCTACTCCATTGGAACCAAAATGATGTTTGGGAGTGTTTCTGAGCATTTCGCTAACCTTCGGCATGTAAAAAGATGCAAACATGTGTTTCGGGCCTGGATGTACTATTTCATGGTACCAAACTTGCCAAGCAACCATTCTACTCCATTGGAACCAACATGATGTTTTGGAGTGTTTCAGAGCATTTTTCTAAAATTCGGCATGTAAAAAGATGAAAAACTTGTGTTTCGGGCATGAATGTACTATTTCGAGGTACCAAAGTTGCGAAGCATCCATTCTACTCCATTGGAACCAAAATGATGTTTGGGATTATTTCAGAGCATTTCGCTAACCTTCAGCACGTAAAAAGATGCAAACTTGTGTTTCGGGCCTGAATGCATTATTTCGGGGTACCAAAGTTACGAAGGACTAATTCTACTCCATTGGAACCAAAATGATGTTTGGGAGTGTTTCAGAGCATTTCGCTAACCTTCAGCACGTAAAAAGATGCAAAACTTCTGTTTTCGGCCTAAATGCACTATTTCGGGGTACCAAAGTTGTGATACATCCATTCTACTCCGTTGGAACCAATATGATGTTTCGGAATGTTTCAGACCATTTTGCTAACCTTCGGCATGTAAAAAGATGCAAACTTGTGTTTCGGTCTTGAATGCACTATTTCGGGGTACCAAAGTTGCGCAGCATCCATTCTACTCCGTTGGACCCAAAATGATGTTTGAGAGTGTTTCAGAGTATTTTGCTAACCTTCAGCACGTAAAAATATGAAAACTTGTGTTTCGGGCCGGGATGTACTATTTCGGGGTATCAAAGTTGCCAAGCATCCATTCTACTCCATTGGAACCAACATGATGTTTGGGAGTGTCTCAGAGCATTTTTCTAAAATTCGGCACGTAAAAAAGATGAAAAACTTGTGTTTCGGGCCTGAATGCACTATTTCGGGGTACCAAAGTTGTGAAGCATCCATTCTACTCCATTGGAACCAAAATGATGTTTGGGAGTATTTCAGAGCATTTCGCTAACCTTCGGCACGTAAAAAGATGCAAACTTGGGTTTCGGGCCTGAATGCACTATTTCGAGGTACCAAAGTTGCGAAGGACCAATTCTACTCCATTCGAACCAAAATGATGTTTGGGAGTGTTTCTGAGCATTTCGCTAACCTTCGGCACGTAAAAAGATGCAAACATGTGTTTCTGGCCTGGTTGTACTAATTCGGGGTACCAAAGTTGCCAAGGATCCATTCTACTCCATTGGAACCAACATGATGTTTGGAAGTGTCTCAGAGCGTTTTTCTAAAATTCGGCACGTAAAAAAGATGAAAAACTTGTATTTCGGGCCTGAATGCACTATTTCGGGGTACCAAAGTTGTGAAGCATCCATTCTACTCCATTGGAACCAAAATGATGTTTGGGAGTATTTCAGAGCATTTCGCTAACCTTCGGCACGTAAAAAGATGCAAACTTGTGTTTCGGGCCTGGATACACTATTTCGGGGTACCAAAAATGCGAAGGACCAATTCTACTCCATTGGAACCAAAATGATGTTTGGGAGTGTTTCTGAGCATTTCGCTAACCTTCGGCATGTAAAAAGATGCAAACATGTGTTTCGGGCCTGGATGTACTATTTCAAGGTACCAAACTTGCCAAGCAACCATTCTACTCCATTGGAACCTACATGATGTTGTGGAGTGTTTCAGAGCATTTTTCTAAAATTCGGCATGTAAAAATATGAAAAACATGTGTTTCGGGCATGAATGCACTATTTCGGGGTACCAAAGTTGCGAAGCATCCAATCTACTCCATTAGAACCAAAATGATGTTTGGGATTATTTCAGAGCATTTCGATAACCTTCAGCTCGTAAAAAGATGCAAACTTGTGTTTCGGGCCTGAATGCACTATTTCGGGGTACCAAAGTTACGAAGGACCAATTCTACTCCATTGGAACCAAAATGATGTTTGGGAGTGTTTCAGAGCATTTCGCTAACCTTCAGCACGTAAAAAGATGCAAAATTTCTGTTTTCGGCCTAAATGCACTATTTCGGGGTACCAAAGTTGTGATGCATCCATTCTACTCCATTGGAACCAATATGATGTTTCGGAGTGTTTCAGACCATTTTGCTAACCTTCGGCATGTAAAAAGATGCAAACTTGTGTTTCGGTCTTGAATGCACTATTTCGGGGTACCAAAGTTGCGCAGCATCCATTCTACTCCGTTGGACCCAAAATGATGTTTGAGAGTGTTTCAGAGTATTTTGCTAACCTTCAGCACGTAAAAATATGAAAACTTGTGTTTCGGGCCTGGATGTACTATTTCGGGGTATCAAAGTTGCTAAGCATCCATTCTACTCCATTGGAACCAACATGATGTTTGGGAGTGTCTCAGAGCATTTTTCTAAAATTCGGCACGTAAAACAGATGAAAAACTTGTGTTTCGGGCCTGAATGCGCTATTTCGGGGTACCAAAGTTGCGAAGCATCCATTCTACTCCATTGGAACCAAAATGATGTCTAGGAGTATTTCAGAGCATTTCGCTAACCTTCGGCACGTAAAAAGATGCAAACTTGGGTTTCGGGCCTGAATGCACTATTTCGGGGTACCAAAGTTGCGAAGGATCCATTCTACTCCATTCGAACCAAAATGATGTTTGGGAGTGTTTCTGAGCATTTCGCTAACCTTCAGCACGTAAAAAGATGCAAAATTTCTGTTTTCGGCCTAAATGCACTATTTCGGGGTACCAAAGTTGTGATGCATCCATTCTACTCCATTGGAACCAATATGATGTTTCGGAGTGTTTCAGACCATTTTGCTAACCTTCGGCATGTAAAAAGATGCAAACTTGTGTTTCGGTCTTGAATGCACTATTTCAGGGTACCAAAGTTGTGCAGCATCCATTCTACTCCGTTGGACCCAAAATGATGTTTGAGAGTGTTTCAGAGTATTTTGCTAACCTTCAGCACGTAAAAATATGAAAACTTGTGTTTCGGGCCTGGATGTACTATTTCGGGGTATCAAAGTTGCTAAGCATCCATTCTACTCCATTGGAACCAACATGATGTTTGGGAGTGTCTCACAGCATTTTTCTAAAATTCGGCACGTAAAAAAGACGAAAAACTTGTGTTTCGGGCCTGAATGCGCTATTTCGGGGTACCAAAGTTGCGAAGCATCCATTCTACTCCATTGGAACCAAAATGATGTTTGGGATTATTTCAGAGCATTTCGCTAACCTTCAACACGTAAAAAGATGCAAACTTGGGTTTCGGGCCTGAATGCACTATTTCGGGGTACCAAAGTTGCGAAGGACCAATTCTACTCCATTGGAACCAAAATGATGTTTGGGAGTGTTTCTGAGCACTTCGCTAACCTTCGGCATGTAAAAAGATGCAAACAAGTGTTTCGGGCCTGGATGTACTATTTCGGGGTACCAAACTTGCCAAGCAACCATTCTACTCCAACATGATGTTTGGGAGTGTTTAAGTGCATTTTTCTAAAATTCGGCACGTAAAAAGATGAAAAACTTGTGTTTCGGGCCTGAATGCACTATTTCGGGGTACCAAAGTTGCGAAGCATCCATTCTACTCCATTTGAACCAAAATGATGTTTGGGATTATTTCAGAGCATTTCGCTAACCTTCAACACGTAAAAAGATGCAAACTTGTGTTTCGGGCCTGAATGCCCTATTTCGGGGTACCAAAGTTACGAAGGACCAATTCTACTCCATTGGAACCAAAATGATGTTTGGGAGTGTTTCAGAGCATTTCGCTAACCTTCAGCACGTAAAAAGATGCAAAACTTTTGTTTTCGGCCTAAATGCACTATTTCGGGGTACCAAAGTTGTGAAGCATCCATTCTAGTCCATTGGACCCACAATGATGTTTGGGAGTGATTCAGAGCATTTTGCTAACATTCGGCACGTAAAAAGATGATAAACTTGTGTTTCGGGCCCAAATGCACTATTACGGGGTACCAAAGTTGTGGTGCATCCATTCTACTCCATTGGAACCAATATGATGTTTCGGAGTGTTTCAGACCATTTCGCTAACCTTCAGCATGTAAAAAGATGCAAACTTGTGTTTCGGTCTTGAATGTACTATTTCGGGGTACCAAAGTTGCGCAACATCCATTCTACTCCATTGGAACCAACATGATGTTTGGGAGTGTCTCAGAGCATTTTTCTAAAATTCGGCACGTAAAAAAGATGAAAAACTTGTGTTTCGGGCCTGAATGCACTATTTCGGGGTACCAAAGTTGTGAAGCATCCATTCTACTCCATTGGAACCAAAATGATGTTTGGGAGTATTTCAGAGCATTTCGCTAACCTTCGGCATGTAAAAGGATGCAAACTTGTGTTTCGGGCCTGAATGCACTATTTCGGGGTACCAAAGATGCGAAGGACCAATTCTACTCCATTGGAACCAAAATGATGTTTGGGAGTGTTTCTGAGCACTTCGCTAACCTTCGGCATGTAAAAAGATGCAAACATGTGTTTCGGGCCTGGATGTACTATTTCAAGGTACCAAACTTGCCAAGCAACCATTCTACTCCATTGGAACCAACATGATGTTTGGGAGTGTTTCAGAGCATTTTTCTAAAATTCGGCACGTAAAAAGATGAAAAACTTGTGTTTCGGGCATGAATGCACTATTTCGGGGTACCAAAGTTGCGAAGCATCCATTCTACTCCATTGGAACCAAAATGATGTTTGGGATTATTTCAGAGCATTTCGCTAACCTTCAGCACGTAAAAAGATGCAAACTTGTGTTTCGGGCTTGAATGCACTATTTCGGGGTACCAAATTTATGAAAGACCAATTCTACTCCATTAGAACCAAAATGATGTTTGGGAGTGTTTCAGAGCACTTCGCTAACCTTCGGCAAGTAAAAAGATGCAAACTTGTGTTTCGGGCATGAATGCACTATTTCGGGGTACCAAACTTGCAAAGCATCCATTCTACTCCATTGGAACCAACATGATGTTTGGGAGTGTTTCAGAGCATTTTTCTAAAATTCGGCACGTAAAAAGATGAAAAACTTGTGTTTCAGCAATGAATGCACTATTTCGGGGTACCAAAGTTGCGAAGCATCCATTCTACTCCATTGGAACCGAAATGATGTTTGGGATTATTTCAGAGCATTTCGCTAACCTTCGGCATGTAAAAAGATGCAAACTTGTGTTTCGGGCATGAATGCACTATTTCGGGGTACCAAACTTGCAAAGCATCCAGTCTACTCCATTGGAACCAACATGATGTTTGGGAGTGTCTCAGAGCATTTTTCAAAAATTCGGCACGTAAAAAAGATGAAAAACTTGTGTTTCGGGCCTGAATGCACTATTTCGGGGTACCAAAGTTGTGAAGCATCCATTCTACTCCATTGGAACCAAAATGATGTTTGGGAGTATTTTAGAGCAATTCGCTAACCTTCGGCACGTAAAAAGATGCAAACTTGTGTTTCGGGCCTCAATGCACTATTTCGGGGTACCAAAGATGCGAAGGACCAATTCTACTCCATTGGAACCAAAATGATGTTTGGGAGTGTTTCCGAGAACTTCGCTAACCTTCGGCATGTAAAAAGATGCAAACATGTGTTTCGGGCCTGGATGTACTATTTCAAGGTACCAAACTTGCCAAGCAACCATTCTACTCCATTGGAACCAACATGATGTTTGGGAGTGTTTCAGAGCATTTTTCTAAAATTCGGCACGTAAAAAGATGAAAAACTTGTGTTTCGGGCATGAATGCACTATTTAGGGGTACCAAAGTTGCGAAGCATCCATTCTACTCCATTGGATCCAAAATGATGTTTGGGATTATTTCAGAGCATTTCGCTAACCCTCAGCACGTAAAAAGATGCAAACTTGTGTTTCGGGCTTGAATGCACTATTTCGGGGTACCAAATTTATGAAAGACCAATTCTACTCCATTGGAACCAAAATGATGTTTGGGAGTGTTTCAGAGCATTTCGCTAACCTTCAGTACGTAAAAAGATGCAAAACTTCTATTTTTGGCCTAAATGCACTATTTCGGGGTACCAAAGTTGTGAAGCATCCATTCTAGTCCATTGGACCCAAAATGATGTTTGGGAGTGATTCAGAGCATTTTGCTAACATTCGGCACGTAAAAAGATGATAAACTTGTGTTTCGGGCCCAAATGCACTATTTCGGGGTACCAAAGTTGTGATGCATCCATTCTACTCCATTGGAACCAATATGATGTTTCGGAGTGTTTCAGACCATTTCGCTAACCTTCGGCATGTAAAAAGATGCAAACTTGTGTTTCGGTCTTGAATGTACTATTTCGGGGTACCAAAGTTGCGCAGCATCCATTCTACTCCGTTGGACCCAAAATGATGTTTGAGAGTGTTTCAGAGTATTATGCTAACCTTCAGCACGTAAAAATATGAAAACTTGTGTTTCGGGCCTGGATGTACTATTTCGGGGTACCAAAGTTGCCAAGCATCCATTCTACTCCATTGGAACCAACATGATGTTTGGGAGTGTCTCAGAGCATTTTTCTAAAATTCGGCACGTAAAAAAGATGAAATACTTGTGTTTCGGGCTTGAATGCACTATTTCGGGGTACCAAAGTTGTGAAGCATCCATTCTACTCCATTGGAACCAAAATGATGTTTGGGAGTGTTTCAGAGCATTTCGCTAACCTTCGACACGTAAAAAGATGCAAACTTGTGTTTCGGGCCTGAATGCACTATTTCGGGGTACCAAAGATGCGAAGGACCAATTCTACTCCATTGGAACCAAAATGATATTTGGGAGTGTTTCTGAGCACTTCGCTAACCTTCGGCATGTAAAAAGATGCAAACATGTGTTTCGGGCCTGGATGTACTATTTCAAGGTACCAAACTTGCCAAGCAACCATTCTACTCCATTGGAACCAACATGATGTTTGGGAGTGTTTCAGAGCATTTTTCTAAAATTCGGCACGTAAAAAGATGAAAAACTTGTGTTTCGGGCCCAAATGCACTATTACGGGGTACCAAAGTTGTGATGCATCCATTCTACTCCATTGGAACCAATATGAAGTTTCGGAGTGTTTCAGACCATTTCGCTAACCTTCAGCATGTAAAAAGATGCAAACTTGTGTTTCGGTCTTGAATGTACTATTTCGGGGTACCAAAGTTGCGCAACATCCATTCTACTCCATTGGAACCAACATGATGTTTGGGAGTGTCTCAGAGCATTTTTCTAAAATTCGGCACGTAAAAAGATGAAAAACTTGTGTTTCGGGCCCAAATGCACTATTACGGGGTACCAAAGTTGTGATGCATCCATTCTACTCCATTGGAACCAATATGATGTTTCGGAGTGTTTCAGACCATTTTGCTAACCTTCGGCATGTAAAAAGATGCAAACTTGTGTTTCGGTCTTGAATGCACTATTTCGGGGTACCAAAGTTGCGCAGCATCCATTCTACTCCGTTGGACCCAAAATGATGTTTGAGAGTGTTTCAGAGTATTTTGCTAACCTTCAGCACGTAAAAATATGAAAACTTGTGTTTCGGGCCTGGATGTACTATTTCGGGGTATCAAAGTTGCTAAGCATCCATTCTACTCCATTGGAACCAACATGATGTTTGGGAGTGTCTCAGAGCATTTTTCTAAAATTCGGCACGTAAAACAGATGAAAAACTTGTGTTTCGGGCCTGAATGCGCTATTTCGGGGTACCAAAGTTGCGAAGCATCCATTCTACTCCATTGGATCCAAAATGATGTCTGGGAGTATTTCAGAGCATTTCGCTAACCTTCGGCACGTAAAAAGATGCAAACTTGGGTTTCGGGCCTGAATGCACTATTTCGGGGTACCAAAGTTGCGAAGGACCCATTCTACTCCATTCGAACCAAAATGATGTTTGGGAGTGTTTCTGAGCATTTCGCTAACCTTCAGCACGTAAAAAGATGCAAAATTTCTGTTTTCGGCCTAAATGCACTATTTCGGGGTACCAAAGTTGTGATGCATCCATTCTACTCCATTGGAACCAATATGATGTTTCGGAGTGTTTCAGACCATTTTGCTAACCTTCGGCATGTAAAAAGATGCAAACTTGTGTTTCGGTCTTGAATGCACTATTTCGGGGTACCAAAGTTGTGCAGTATCCATTCTACTCCGTTGGACCCAAAATGATGTTTGAGAGTGTTTCAGAGTATTTTGCTAACCTTCAGCACGTAAAAATATGAAAACTTGTGTTTCGGGCCTGGATGTACTATTTCGGGGTATCAAAGTTGCTAAGCATCCATTCTACTCCATTGGAACCAACATGATGTTTGGGAGTGTCTCACAGCATTTTTCTAAAATTCGGCACGTAAAAAAGATGAAAAACTTGTGTTTCGGGCCTGAATGCGCTATTTCGGGGTACCAAAGTTGCGAAGCATCCATTCTACTCCATTGGAACCAAAATGATGTTTGGGATTATTTCAGAGCATTTCGCTAACCTTCAACACGTAAAAAGATGCAAACTTGGGTTTCGGGCCTGAATGCACTATTTCGGGGTACCAAAGTTGCGAAGGACCAATTCTACTCCATTGGAACCAAAATGATGTTTGGGAGTGTTTCTGAGCATTTCGCTAACCTTCGGCACGTAAAAAGATGCAAACATGTGTTTCGGGCCTGGATGTACTATTTCGGGGCACCAAACTTGCCAAGCAACCATTCTACTCCATTGGAACCAACATGATGTTTGGGAGTGTTTAAGTGCATTTTTCTAAAATTCGGCACGTAAAAAGATGAAAAACTTGTGTTTCGGGCCTGAATGCACTATTTCGGGGTACCAAAGTTGCGAAGCATCCATTCTACTCCATTTGAACCAAAATGATGTTTGGGATTATTTCAGAGCATTTCGCTAACCTTCAACACGTAAAAAGATGCAAACTTGTGTTTCGGGCCTGAATGCCCTATTTCGGGGTACCAAAGTTACGAAGGACCAATTCTACTCCATTGGAACCAAAATGATGTTTGGGAGTGTTTCAGAGCATTTCGCTAACCTTCAGCACGTAAAAAGATGCAAAACTTTTGTTTTCGGCCTAAATGCACTATTTCGGGGTACCAAAGTTGTGAAGCATCCATTCTAGTCCATTGGACCCACAATGATGTTTGGGAGTGATTCAGAGCATTTTGCTAACATTCGGCACGTAAAAAGATGATAAACTTGTGTTTCGGGCCCAAATGCACTATTACGGGGTACCAAAGTTGTGATGCATCCATTCTACTCCATTGGAACCAAAATGATGTTTGGGAGTATTTCAGAGCATTTCGCTAACCTTCGGCATGTAAAAGGATGCAAACTTGTGTTTCGGGCCTGAATGCACTATTTCGGGGTACCAAAGATGCGAAGGACCAATTCTACTCCATTGGAACCAAAATGATGTTTGGGAGTGTTTCTGAGCACTTCGCTAACCTTCGGCATGTAAAAAGATGCAAACATGTGTTTCGGGCCTGGATGTACTATTTCAAGGTACCAAACTTGCCAAGCAACCATTCTACTCCATTGGAACCAATATGATGTTTGGGAGTGTTTCAGAGCATTTTTCTAAAATTCGGCACGTAAAAAGATGAAAAACTTGTGTTTCGGGCATGAATGCACTATTTCGGGGTACCAAAGTTGCGAAGCATCCATTCTACTCCATTGGAACCAAAATGATGTTTGGGATTATTTCAGAGCATTTCGCTAACCTTCAGCACGTAAAAAGATGCAAACTTGTGTTTCGGGCTTGAATGCACTATTTCGGGGTACCAAATTTATGAAAGACCAATTCTACTCCATTAGAACCAAAATGATGTTTGGGAGTGTTTCAGAGCACTTCGCTAACCTTCGGCATGTAAAAAGATGCAAACTTGTGTTTCGGGCATGAATGCACTATTTCGGGGTACCAAACTTGCAAAGCATCCATTCTACTCCATTGGAACCAACATGATGTTTGGGAGTGTTTCAGAGCATTTTTCTAAAATTCGGCACGTAAAAAGATGAAAAACTTGTGTTTCGGGCATGAATGCACTATTTCGGGGTACCAAAGTTGCGAAGCATCCATTCTACTCCATTGGAACCAAAATGATGTTTGGGATTATTTCAGAGCATTTCGCTAACCTTCGGCATGTAAAAAGATGCAAACTTGTGTTTCGGGCATGAATGCACTATTTCGGGGTACCAAACTTGCAAAGCATCCAGTCTACTCCATTGGAACCAACATGATGTTTGGGAGTGTCTCAGAGCATTTTTCGAAAATTCGGCACGTAAAAAAGATGAAAAACTTGTGTTTCGGGCCTGAATGCACTATTTCGGGGTACCAAAGTTGTGAAGCATCCATTCTACTCCATTGGAACCAAAATGATGTTTGGGAGTATTTCAGAGCATTTCGCTAACCTTCGGCACGTAAAAAGATGCAAACTTGTGTTTCGGGCCTCAATGCACTATTTCGGGGTACCAAAGATGCGAAGGACCAATTCTACTCCATTGGAACCAAAATGATGTTTGGGAGTGTTTCCGAGAACTTCGCTAACCTTCGGCATGTAAAAAGATGCAAACATGTGTTTCGGGCCTAGATGTACTATTTCAAGGTACCAAACTTGCCAAGCAACCATTCTACTCCATTGGAACCAACATGATGTTTGGGAGTGTTTCAGAGCATTTTTCTAAAATTCGGCACGTAAAAAGATGAAAAACTTGTGTTTCGGGCATGAATGCACTATTTAGGGGTACCAAAGTTGCGAAGCATCCATTCTACTCCATTGGAACCAAAATGATGTTTGGGATTATTTCAGAGCATTTCGCTAACCCTCAGCACGTAAAAAGATGCAAACTTGTGTTTCGGGCTTGAATGCACTATTTCGGGGTACCAAATTTATGAAAGACCAATTCTACTCCATTGGAACCAAAATGATGTTTGGGAGTGTTTCAGAGCATTTCGCTAACCTTCAGTACGTAAAAAGATGCAAAACTTCTATTTTTGGCCTAAATGCACTATTTCGGGGTACCAAAGTTGTGAAGCATCCATTCTAGTCCATTGGACCCAAAATGATGTTTGGGAGTGATTCAGAGCATTTTGCTAACATTCGGCACGTAAAAAGATGATAAACTTGTGTTTCGGGCCCAAATGCACTATTTCGGGGTACCAAAGTTGTGATGCATCCATTCTACTCCATTGGAACCAATATGATGTTTCGGAGTGTTTCAGACCATTTCGCTAACCTTCGGCATGTAAAAAGATGCAAACTTGTGTTTCGGTCTTGAATGTACTATTTCGGGGTACCAAAGTTGCGCAGCATCCATTCTACTCCGTTGGACCCAAAATGATGTTTGAGAGTGTTTCAGAGTATTATGCTAACCTTCAGCACGTAAAAATATGAAAACTTGTGTTTCGGGCCTGGATGTACTATTTCGGGGTACCAAAGTTGCCAAGCATCCATTCTACTCCATTGGAACCAACATGATGTTTGGGAGTGTCTCGGAGCATTTTTCTAAAATTCGGCACGTAAAAAAGATGAAATACTTGTGTTTCGGGCTTGAATGCACTATTTCGGGGTACCAAAGTTGTGAAGCATCCATTCTACTCCATTGGAACCAAAATGATGTTTGGGAGTGTTTCAGAGCATTTCGCTAACCTTCGACACGTAAAAAGATGCAAACTTGTGTTTCGGGCCTGAATGCACTATTTCGGGGTACCAAAGATGCGAAGGACCAATTCTACTCCATTGGAACCAAAATGATGTTTGGGAGTGTTTCTGAGCACTTCGCTAACCTTCGGCATGTAAAAAGATGCAAACATGTGTTTCGGGCCTGGATGTACTATTTCAAGGTACCAAACTTGCCAAGCAACCATTCTACTCCATTGGAACCAACATGATGTTTGGGAGTGTTTCAGAGCATTTTTCTAAAATTCGGCACGTAAAAAGATGAAAAACTTGTGTTTCGGGCCCAAATGCACTATTACGGGGTACCAAAGTTGTGATGCATCCATTCTACTCCATTGGAACCAATATGATGTTTCGGAGTGTTTCAGACCATTTCGCTAACCTTCAGCATGTAAAAAGATGCAAACTTGTGTTTCGGTCTTGAATGTACTATTTCGGGGTACCAAAGTTGCGCAACATCCATTCTACTCCATTGGAACCAACATGATGTTTGGGAGTGTCTCAGAGCATTTTTCTAAAATTCGGCACGTAAAAAAGATGAAAAACTTGTGTTTCGGGCCTGAATGCACTATTTCGGGGTACCAAAGTTGTGAAGCATCCATTCTACTCCATTGGAACCAAAATGATGTTTGGGAGTATTTCAGAGCATTTCGCTAACCTTCGGCATGTAAAAGGATGCAAACTTGTGTTTCGGGCCTGAATGCACTATTTCGGGGTACCAAAGATGCGAAGGACCAATTCTACTCCATTGGAACCAAAATGATGTTTGGGAGTGTTTCTGAGCAGTTCGCTAACCTTCGGCATGTAAAAAGATGCAAACATGTGTTTCGGGCCTGGATGTACTATTTCAAGGTACCAAACTTGCCAATCAACCATTCTACTCCATTGGAACCAACATGATGTTTGGGAGTGTTTCAGAGCATTTTTCTAAAATTCGGCACATAAAAAGATGAAAAACTTGTGTTTCGGGCATGAATGCACTATTTCGGGGTACCAAAGTTGCGAAGCATCCATTCTACTCCATTGGAACCAAAATGATGTTTGGGATTATTTCAGAGCATTTCGCTAACCTTCAGCACGTAAAAAGATGCAAACTTGTGTTTCGGGCTTGAATGCACTATTTCGGGGTACCAAATTTATGAAAGACCAATTCTACTCCATTAGAACCAAAATGATGTTTGGGAGTGTTTCAGAGCACTTCGCTAACCTTCGGCATGTAAAAAGATGCAAACTTGTGTTTCGGGCATGAATGCACTATTTCGGGGTACCAAACTTGCAAAGCATCCATTCTACTCCATTGGAACCAACATGATGTTTGGGAGTGTTTCAGAGCATTTTTCTAAAATTCGGCACGTAAAAAGATGAAAAACTTGTGTTTCGGGCATGAATGCACTATTTCGGGGTACCAAAGTTGCGAAGCATCCATTCTACTCCATTGGAACCAAAATGATGTTTGGGATTATTTCAGAGCATTTCGCTAACCTTCGGCATGTAAAAAGATGCAAACTTGTGTTTCGGGCATGAATGCACTATTTCGGGGTACCAAACTTGCAAAGCATCCAGTCTACTCCATTGGAACCAACATGATGTTTGGGAGTGTCTCAGAGCATTTTTCGAAAATTCGGCACGTAAAAAAGATGAAAAACTTGTGTTTCGGGCCTGAATGCACTATTTCGGGGTACCAAAGTTGTGAAGCATCCATTCTACTCCATTGGAACCAAAATGATGTTTGGGAGTATTTCAGAGCATTTCGCTAACCTTCGGCACGTAAAAAGATGCAAACTTGTGTTTCGGGCCTCAATGCACTATTTCGGGGTACCAAAGATGCGAAGGACCAATTCTACTCCATTGGAACCAAAATGATGTTTGGGAGTGTTTCCGAGAACTTCGCTAACCTTCGGCATGTAAAAAGATGCAAACATGTGTTTCGGGCCTGGATGTACTATTTCAAGGTACCAAACTTGCCAAGCAACCATTCTACTCCATTGGAACCAACATGATGTTTGGGAGTGTTTCAGAGCATTTTTCTAAAATTCGGCACGTAAAAAGATGAAAAACTTGTGTTTCGGGCATGAATGCACTATTTAGGGGTACCAAAGTTGCGAAGCATCCATTCTACACCATTGGAACCAAAATGATGTTTGGGATTATTTCAGAGCATTTCGCTAACCCTCAGCACGTAAAAAGATGCAAACTTGTGTTTCGGGCTTGAATGCACTATTTCGGGGTACCAAATTTATGAAAGACCAATTCTACTCCATTGGAACCAAAATGATGTTTGGGAGTGTTTCAGAGCATTTCGCTAACCTTCAGTACGTAAAAAGATGCAAAACTTCTATTTTTGGCCTAAATGCACTATTTCGGGGTACCAAAGTTGTGATGCATCCATTCTACTCCATTGGAACCAATATGATGTTTCGGAGTGTTTCAGACCATTTCGCTAACCTTCGGCATGTAAAAAGATGCAAACTTGTGTTTCGGTCTTCAATGTACTATTTCGGGGTACCAAAGTTGCGCAGCATCCATTCTACTCCGTTGGACCCAAAATGATGTTTGAGAGTGTTTCAGAGTATTATGCTAACCTTCAGCACGTAAAAATATGAAAACTTGTGTTTCGGGCCTGGATGTACTATTTCGGGGTACCAAAGTTGCCAAGCATCCATTCTACTCCATTGGAACCAACATGATGTTTGGGAGTGTCTCAGAGCATTTTTCTAAAATTCGGCACGTAAAAAAGATGAAATACTTGTGTTTCGGGCTTGAATGCACTATTTCGGGGTACCAAAGTTGTGAAGCATCCATTCTACTCCATTGGAACCAAAATGATGTTTGGGAGTGTTTCAGAGCATTTCGCTAACCTTCGACACGTAAAAAGATGCAAACTTGTGTTTCGGGCCTCAATGCACTATTTCGGGGTACCAAAGATGCGAAGGACCAATTCTACTCCATTGGAACCAAAATGATGTTTGGGAGTGTTTCTGAGCACTTCGCTAACCTTCGGCATGTAAAAAGATGCAAACATGTGTTTCGGGCCTGGATGTACTATTTCAAGGTACCAAACTTGCCAAGCAACCATTCTACTCCATTGGAACCAACATGATGTTTGGGAGTGTTTCAGAGCATTTTTCTAAAATTCGGCACGTAAAAAGATGAAAAACTTGTGTTTCGGGCCCAAATGCACTATTACGGGGTACCAAAGTTGTGATGCATCCATTCTACTCCATTGGAACCAATATGATGTTTCGGAGTGTTACAGACCATTTCGCTAACCTTCAGCATGTAAAAAGATGCAAACTTGTGTTTCGGTCTTGAATGTACTATTTCGGGGTACCAAAGTTGCGCAACATCCATTCTACTCCATTGGAACCAACATGATGTTTGGGAGTGTCTCAGAGCATTTTTCTAAAATTCGGCACGTAAAAAAGATGAAAAACTTGTGTTTCGGGCCTGAATGCACTATTTCGGGGTACCAAAGTTGTGAAGCATCCATTCTACTCCATTGGAACCAAAATGATGTTTGGGAGTATTTCAGAGCATTTCGCTAACCTTCGGCATGTAAAAGGATGCAAACTTGTGTTTCGGGCCTGAATGCACTATTTCGGGGTACCAAAGATGCGAAGGACCAATTCTACTCCATTGGAACCAAAATGATGTTTGGGAGTGTTTCTGAGCACTTCGCTAACCTTCGGCATGTAAAAAGATCCAACATGTGTTTCGGGCCTGGATGTACTATTTCAAGGTACCAAACTTGCCAAGCAACCATTCTACTCCATTGGAACCAACATGATGTTTGGGAGTGTTTCAGAGCATTTTTCTAAAATTCGGCACGTAAAAAGATGAAAAACTTGTGTTTCGGGCATGAATGCACTATTTCGGGGTACCAAAGTTGCGAAGCATCCATTCTACTCCATTGGAACCAAAATGATGTTTGGGATTATTTCAGAGCATTTCGCTAACATTCAGCACGTAAAAAGATGCAAACTTGTGTTTCGGGCTTGAATGCACTATTTCGGGGTACCAAATTTATGAAAGACCAATTCTACTCCATTAGAACCAAAATGATGTTTGGGAGTGTTTCAGAGCACTTCGCTAACCTTCGGCATGTAAAAAGATGCAAACTTGTGTTTCGGGCATGAATGCACTATTTCGAGGTACCAAACTTGCAAAGCATCCATTCTACTCCATTGGAACCAACATGATGTTTGGGAGTGTTTCAGAGCATTTTTCTAAAATTCGGCACGTAAAAAGATGAAAAACTTGTGTTTCGGGCATGAATGCACTATTTCGGGGTACCAAAGTTGTGAAGCATCCATTCTACTCCATTGGAACCAAAATGATGTTTGGGAGTATTTCAGAGCATTTCGCTAACCTTCGGCATGTAAAAGGATGCAAACTTGTGTTTCGGGCCTGAATGCACTATTTCGGGGTACCAAAGATGCGAAGGACCAATTCTACTCCATTGGAACCAAAATGATGTTTGGGAGTGTTTTTGAGCACTTCGCTAACCTTCGGCATGTAAAAAGATGCAAACATGTGTTTCGGGCCTGGATGTACTATTTCAAGGTACCAAACTTGCCAAGCAACCATTCTACTCCATTGGAACCAACATGATGTTTGGGAGTGTTTCAGAGCATTTTTCTAAAATTCGGCACGTAAAAAGATGAAAAACTTGTGTTTCGGGCATGAATGCACTATTTCGGGGTACCAAAGTTGCGAAGCATCCATTCTACTCCATTGGAACCAAAATGATGTTTGGGATTATTTCAGAGCATTTCGCTAACCTTCAGCACGTAAAAAGATGCAAACTTGTGTTTCGGGCTTGAATGCACTATTTCGGGGTACCAAATTTATGAAAGACCAATTCTACTCCATTAGAACCAAAATGATGTTTGGGAGTGTTTCAGAGCACTTCGCTAACCTTCGGCATGTAAAAAGATGCAAACTTGTGTTTCGGGCATGAATGCACTATTTCGGGGTACCAAACTTGCAAAGCATCCATTCTACTCCATTGGAACCAACATGATGTTTGGGAGTGTTTCAGAGCATTTTTCAAAAATTCGGCACGTAAAAAGATGAAAAACTTGTGTTTCGGGCATGAATGCACTATTTCGGGGTACCAAAGTTGCGAAGCATCCATTCTACTCCATTGGAACCAAAATGATGTTTGGGATTTGTTTGGGATTATTTCAGAGCATTTCGCTAACCTTCGGCATGTAAAAAGATGCAAACTTGTGTTTCGGGCATGAATGCACTATTTCGGGGTACCAAACTTGCAAAGCATCCAGTCTACTCCATTGGAACCAACATGATGTTTGGGAGTGTCTCAGAGCATTTTTCGAAAATTCGGCACGTAAAAAAGATGAAAAACTTGTGTTTCGGGCCTGAATGCACTATTTCGAGGTACCAAAGTTGTGAAGCATCCATTCTACTCCATTGGAACCAAAATGATGTTTGGGAGTATTTCAGAGCATTTCGCTAACCTTCGGCACGTAAAAAGATGCAAACTTGTGTTTCGGGCCTCAATGCACTATTTCGGGGTACCAAAGATGCGAAGGACCAATTCTACTCCATTGGAACCAAAATGATGTTTGGGAGTGTTTCCGAGAACTTCGCTAACCTTCGGCATGTAAAAAGATGCAAACATGTGTTTCGGGCCTGGATGTACTATTTCAAGGTACCAAACTTGCCAAGCAACCATTCTACTCCATTGGAACCAACATGATGTTTGGGAGTGTTTCAGAGCATTTTTCTAAAATTCGGCACGTAAAAAGATGAAAAACTTGTGTTTCGGGCATGAATGCACTATTTAGGGGTACCAAAGTTGCGAAGCATCCATTCTACTCCATTGGAACCAAAATGATGTTTGGGATTATTTCAGAGCATTTCGCTAACCCTCAGCACGTAAAAAGATGCAAACTTGTGTTTCGGGCTTGAATGCACTATTTCGGGGTACCAAATTTATGAAAGACCAATTCTACTCCATTGGAACCAAAATGATGTTTGCGAGTGTTTCAGAGCATTTCGCTAACCTTCAGTACGTAAAAAGATGCAAAACTTCTATTTTTGGCCTAAATGCACTATTTCGGGGTACCAAAGTTGTGAAGCATCCATTCTAGTCCATTGGACCCAAAATGATGTTTGGGAGTGATTCAGAGCATTTTGCTAACATTCGGCACGTAAAAAGATGATAAACTTGTGTTTCGGGCCCAAATGCACTATTTCGGGGTACCAAAGTTGTGATGCATCCATTCTACTCCATTGGAACCAATATGATGTTTCGGAGTGTTTCAGACCATTTCGCTAACCTTCGGCATGTAAAAAGATGCAAACTTGTGTTTCGGTCTTGAATGTACTATTTCGGGGTACCAAAGTTGCGCAGCATCCATTCTACTCTGTTGGACCCAAAATGATGTTTGAGAGTGTTTCAGAGTATTATGCTAACCTTCAGCACGTAAAAATATGAAAACTTGTGTTTCGGGCCTGGATGTACTATTTCGGGGTACCAAAGTTGCCAAGCATCCATTCTACTCCATTGGAACCAACATGATGTTTGGGAGTGTCTCAGAGCATTTTTCTAAAATTCGGCACGTAAAAAAGATGAAAAACTTGTATTTCGGGCCTGAATGCACTATTTCGGGGTACCAAAGTTGTGAAGCATCCAATCTACTCCATTGGAACCAAAATGATGTTTGGGAGTGTTTCAGAGCATTTCGCTAACCTTCGACACGTAAAAAGATGCAAACTTGTGTTTCGGGCCTGAATGCACTATTTCGGGGTACCAAAGTTGTGAAGCATCCATTCTACTCCATTGGAACCAAAATGATGTTTGGGAGTATTTCAGAGCATTTCGCTAACCTTCGGCACGTAAAAAGATGCAAACTTGTGTTTCGGGCCTGAATGCACTATTTCGGGGTACCAAAGATGCGAAGGACCAATTCTACTCCATTGGAACCAAAATGATGTTTGGCAGTGTTTCTGAGCATTTCGCTAACCTTCGACATGTAAAAAGATGCAAACATGTGTTTCTTGCCTGGATGTACTATTTCAAGGTACCAAACTTGCCAAGCAACCATTCTACTCCATTGGAACCAACATGATGTTTGGGAGTGTTTCAGAGCATTTTTCTAAAATTCGGCACGTAAAAAGATGAAAAACTTGTGTTTCGGGCATGAATGCACTATTTCGGGGTACCAAAGTTGCGAAGCATCCATTCTACTCCATTGGATCCAAAATGATGTTTGGGATTATTTCAGAGCATTTCGCTAACCTTCAACACGTAAAAAGATGCAAACTTGTGTTTCGGGCCTGAATGCACTATTTCGGGGTACCAAAGTTACGAAGGACCAATTCTACTCCATTGGAACCAAAATGATGTTTGGGAGTGTTTCAGAGCATTTCGCTAACCTTCAGCACGTAAAAAGATGCAAAACTTCTGTTTTCGGCCTAAATGCACTATTTCGGGGTACCAAAGTTGTGAAGCTTCCATCTAGTCCATTGGACCCAAAATGATGTTTGGGAGTGATTCAGAGCATTTTGCTAACATTCGGCACGTAAAAAGATGATAAACTTGTGTTTCGGGCCCAAATGCACTATTTCGGGGTACCAAAGTTGTGATGCATCCATTCTACTCCATTGGAACCAATATGATGTTTCGGAGTGTTTCAGACCATTTCGCTAACCTTCGGCATGTAAAAAGATGCAAACTTGTGTTTCGGTCTTGAATGTACTATTCCGGGGTACCAAAGTTGCGCAGCATCCATTCTACTCCGTTGGACCCAAAATGATGTTTGAGAGTGTTTCAGAGTATTTTGCTAACCTTCAGCACGTAAAAATATCAAAACTTGTGTTTCGGGCCTGGATGTACTATTTCGGGGTACCAAAGTTGCCAAGCATCCATTCTACTCCATTGGAACCAACATGATGTTTGGGAGTGTCTCAGAGCATTTTTCTAAAATTCGGCACGTAAAAAAGATGAAAAACTTGTGTTTCGGGCCTGAATGCACTATTTCGGGGTACCAAAGTTGTGAAGCATCCATTCTACTCCATTGGAACCAAAATGATGTTTGGGAGTGTTTCAGAGCATTTCGCTAACCTTCGGCACGTAAAAAGATGCAAACTTGTGTTTCGGGCCTGAATGCACTATTTCGGGGTACCAAAGTTGTGAAGCATCCATTCTACTCCATTGGAACCAAAATGATGTTTGGGAGTATTTCAGAGCATTTCGCTAACCTTCGGCACGTAAAAAGATACAAACTTGTGTTTCGGGCCTGAATGCACTATTTCGGGGTACCAAAGATGCGAAGGACCAATTCTACTCCATTGGAACCAAAATGATTTTGGAAGTGTTTCTGAGCAGTTCGCTAACCTTCGACATGTAAAAAGATGCAAACATGTGTTTCGGGCCTGGATGTACTATTTCAAGGTACCAAACTTGCCAAGCAACCATTCTACTCCATTGGAACCAACATGATGTTTGGGAGTGTTTCAGAGCATTTTTCTAAAATTCGGCACGTAAAAAGATGAAAAACTTGTGTTTCGGGCATGAATGCACTATTTCGAGGTACCAAAGTTGCGAAGCATCCATTCTACTCCATTGGAACCAAAATGATGTTTGGGATTATTTCAGAGCATTTCGCTAACCTTCAACAAGTAAAAAGATGCAAACTTGTGTTTCAGGCCTGAATGCACTATTTCGGGGTACCAAAGTTACGAAGGACCAATTCTACTCCATTGGAACCAAAATGATGTTTGGGAGTGTTTCAGAGCATTTCGCTAACCTTCAGCACGTAAAAAGATGCAAAACTTCTGTTTTCGGCCTAAATGCACTATTTCGGGGTACCAAAGTTGTGAAGCATCGATCTAGTCCATTGGACCCAAAATGATGTTTGGGAGTGATTCAGAGCATTTTGCTAACATTCGGAACGTAAAAAGATGATAAACTTGTGTTTCGGGCCCAAATGCACTATTTCGGGGTACCAAAGTTGTGATGCATCCATTCTACTCCATTGGAACCAATATGATGTTTCGGAGTGTTTCAGACCATTTCGCTAACCTACGGCATGTAAAAAGATGCAAACTTGTGTTTCGGTCTTGAATGTACTATTTCGGGGTACCAAAGTTGCGCAGCATCCATTCTACTCCGTTGGACCCAAAATGATGTTTGAGAGTGTTTCAGAGTATTTTGCTAACCTTCAGCACGTAAAAATATGAAAACTTGTGTTTCGGGCCTGGATGTACTATTTCGGGGTACCAAAGTTGCCAAGCATCCATTCTACTCCATTGGAACCAACATGATGTTTGGGAGTGTCTCAGAGCATTTTTCTAAAATTCGGCACGTAAAAAAAAAGAAAAACTTGTGTTTCGGGCCTGAATGCACTATTTCGGGGTACCAAAGTTGTGAAGCATCCATTCTACTCCATTGGAACCAAAATGATGTTTGGGAGTGTTTCAGAGCATTTCGCTAACCTTCGGGACGTAAAAAGATGCAAACTTGTGTTTCGGGCCTGAATGCACTATTTCGGGGTACCAAAGTTGTGAAGCATCCATTCTACTCCATTGGAACCAAAATGATGTTTGGGAGTATTTCAGAGCATTTCGCTAACCTTCGGCACGTAAAAAGATGCAAACTTGTGTTTCGGGCCTGAATGCACTATTTCGGGGTACCAAAGATGCGAAGGACCAATTCTACTCCATTGGAACCAAAATGATGTTTGGAAGTGTTTCTGAGCATTTCGCTAACCTTCGACATGTAAAAAGATGCAAACATGTGTTTCGGGCCTGGATGTACTATTTCAAGGTACCAAACTTGCCAAGCAACCAATCTACTCCATTGGAACCAACATGATGTTTGGGAGTGTTTCAGAGCATTTTTCTAAAATTCGGCACGTAAAAAGATGAAAAACTTGTGTTTCGGGCATGAATGCACTATTTCGGGGTACCAAAGTTGCGAAGCATCCATTCTACTCCATTGGAACCAAAATGATGTTTGGGATTATTTCAGAGCATTTCGCTAACCTTCAACACGTAAAAAGATGCAAACTTGTGTTTCGGGCCTGAATGCACTATTTCGGGGTACCAAAGTTACAAAGGACCAATTCTACTCCATTGGAACCAAAATGATGTTTGGGAGTGTTTCAGAGCATTTCGCTAACCTTCAGCACGTAAAAAGATGCAAAACTTCTGTTTTCGGCCTAAATGCACTATTTCGGGGTACCAAAGTTGTGAAGCATCCATCTAGTCCATTGGACCCAAAATGATGTTTGGGAGTGATTCAGAGCATTTTGCTAACATTCGGCACGTAAAAAGATGATAAACTTGTGTTTCGGGCCCAAATGCACTATTTCGGGGTACCAAAGTTGTGATGCATCCATTCTACTCCATTGGAACCAATATGATGTTTCGGAGTGTTTCAGACCATTTCGCTAACCTTCGGCATGTAAAAAGATGCAAACTTTTGTTTCGGTCTTGAATGTACTATTTCGGGGTACCAAAGTTGCGCAGCATCCATTCTACTCCATTGGAACCAACATGATGTTTGGGAGTGTCTCAGAGCATTTTTCTAAAATTCGGCACGTCAAAAAGATGAAAAACTTGTGTTTCGGGCCTGAATGCACTATTTCGGGGTACCAAAGTTGTGAAACATCCATTCTACTCCATTGGAACCAAAATGATGTTTGGGAGTATTTCAGAGCATTTCGCTAACCTTCGGCACGTAGAAAGATGCAAACTTGTGTTTCGGGCCTGAATGCACTATTTCGGGGTACCAAAGATGCGAAGGACCAATTCTACTCCATTGGAACCAAAATGATGTTTGGGAGTGTTTCTGAGCACTTCGCTAACCTTCGGCATGTAAAAAGATGCAAACATGTGTTTCGGGCCTGGATGTACTATTTCAAGGTACCAAACTTGCCAAGCAACCATTCTACTCCATTGGAACCAACATGATGTTTGGGAGTGTTTCAGAGCATTTTTCTAAAATTCGGCACGTAAAAATATGAAAAACTTGTGTTTCAGGCCTGAATGCACTATTTCGGGGTACCAAAGTTGCGAAGCATCCATTCTACTCCATTGGAACCAAAATGATGTTTGGGAGTATTTCAGAGCATTTCGCTAACCTTCGCCACGTAAAAAGATGCAAACTTGTGTTTCGGTCCTGAATGCACTATTTCGGGGTACCAAAGTTGCGAAGGACCAATTCTACTCCATTGGAACCAAAATGATGTTTGGGAGTGTTTTTGAGTATTTCGCTAACCTTCGGCACGTAAAAAGATGCAAACTTGTGTTTCGGTCTTGAATGTACTATTTCGGGGTACCAAAGCTGTGCAGCATCCATTCTACTCCGTTGGACCCAAAATAATGTTTGTGAGTGTTTCAGAGTATTTTGCTAACCTTCAGCACGTAAAAATATGAAAACTTGTGTTTCGGGCATGGATGTACTATTTCGGGGTACCAAAGTTGCCAAGCAACCATTCTACTCCATTGGAACCAACATGATGTTTGGGAGTGTCTCAGAGCATTTTTCTAAAATTCGGCACGTAAAAAGATGACAAACTTGTGTTTCGGGCCTGAATGCACCATTTCGGGGTACCAAAGTTGCGAAGCATCCATTCTACTCCATTGGAACCAAAATGATGTTTGGGAGTATTTCAGAGCATTTCGCTAACCTTCGGCACGTAAAAATATGCAAACTTCTGTTTCGGGCCTGAATGCACTATTTCGGGGTACCAAAGTTGCGAAGGACCAATTCTACTCCATTGGAACCAAAATGATGTTTGGGAGTCTCTTAGATGATTTCGCTAACCTTCAGCACGTAAAAGATGAAAAACCTGTCTTTCGGTCCTGAATGCACTATTTCGGGGTACCAAAGTTGTGAAGCATCCATTCTAGTCCATTGGACCCAAAATGATGTTTGGGAGTGTTTCGGATCATTTCGCTAACCCTCGACACGTCAAAGATGAAAAACTCGTCTTTCGGTCCTGAATGCACTATTTTGGGGTACCAAAGTTGTGAAGCATCCATTCTAGTCCATTGGACCCAAAATGATGTTTGCGAGTGTTTCGGATGATTCAACTAACCTTCAGCATGTAAAAAGATGCAAAACATGTGTTTCGGGCCTGAATGCACTATTTCGGGGTACCAGGGTTGTGAAGCAACCATTCAAGTGAATTGGACCCAAAATGATGTTTGGGAGTGTTTCAGAGCAATTCGCTAACCCTCGGCACGTCAAAGATGAAAAACTCATGTTTCGGGCCTGAATGCACTATTTCGTGTTACCAAAGTTGTGAAGCATCCATTCTAGTCCATTAGACCAAAAATGATGCTTGCGGGTGTTTCAGATAATTTCACTAACCTTCACCATGTAAAAAGATGTAAAAATCTCGTCTTTTGGTCCTGAATGCACTATTTCAGAGTACCAAAGTTGTGAAGCATCTATTCTAGTCCATGTGACCCAAAATGATGTTTGGGAGTGTTTCGGAGCATTTCGATAACCTTCGGCACGTAAAATATGAAAATCTCGTCTTTTTGTCTCGAATGCACTATTTCAGGGTACCAAAGTTGTGCAGCATCCATTCTAGTCCATTGGACAAAAAATGATGTTTGGGAGTGTTTCGGAGCATTTCGCTAACCCTCGGCACATGAAAGATGAAAATCTTGTCTTACGGTCCTGAATGCACTATTTCGGGGTACCAAAGTTGTGAAGCATCCATTCTAGTCCATTGGACCCAAAATGATGTTTGCGAGTGTTTCGGATGATTCCACTAACCTTCAGCACGTAAAAAGATGCAAAACTTGTGTTTCGTGCCTAAATGCACTATTTTGGGGTACCAAAGTTGTGAAGCATCCATTGTAGTCCATTGGACCCAAAATGATGTTTGCGAGTGTTTCAGATGATTCAACTAACCTTCAGCACGTAAAAAGATGCAAAACTTGTGTTTGGGGCCTAAATGCACTATTTCGGGGTACCAAAGTTATGAAGCATCCATTCTAGTCCATTGGACCCAAAATGATGTTCGGGAGTGTTTCGGAGCATTTTGCTAACCCTCGGCACATAAGAGATGAAAATCTCGTCTTTCGGTCCTGAATGCACTATTTCGGGGTACCAAAGTTGTGAAGCATCCATGCTAGTCCATTGGACCCAAAATGATGTTTGGGAGTGTTTCGGAGCATTTCGCTAACCTTCAGCACGTAAAAGACGAAAATCTCATCTTTTTGTCCCGAATGCAGTATTTCAGGGTACCAAAGTTGTGAAGCATCCATTCTAGTCCATTGGACCAAAAATGACGTTTGGCAGTGTTTCGGAACATTTCGCTAACCTTCGGTACGTAAAAGATGAAAATCTCGTCTTTCGGTCCTGAATGCACTATTTCGGGGTACCAAAGTTGTGAAGCATCCATTCTAGTCCATTGGACCCAAAATGATGTTTGCGAGTGTTTCAGATGATTCCACTAACCTTCAGCACGTAATAAGATGCAAAACTTTTGTTTCGGGCCTAAATGCACTATTTTGGGGTACCAAAGTTATGAAGCATCCATTCTAGTCCATTGGACCCAAAATGATGTTCGGGAGTGTTTCAGAGCATTTCGCAAACCCTCGACACGTAAGAGATGAAAATCTCGTCTTTCGGTCCTGATGCACTATTTCGGGGTACCAAAGTTATGAATCATCCATTCTAGTCCATTGGACCCAGATGTTTGGGAGTGTTTCCGAGCATTTCGCTAACCTTCAGCACGTAAAATATGAAAATCTCGTCTTTTGGTCCTGAATGCACTATTTCAGGGTACCAAAGTTGTGAAGCATCCATTCTAGTCCATGTGACCCAAAATGATGTTTGGGAGTGTTTCGGAGCATTTCGCTAACCTTCGGCACGTAAAATATGAAAATCTCTTCTTTTTGTCTCGAATGCACTATTTCAGGGTACCAAAGTTGTGCAGCATCCATTCTAGTCCATTGGACAAAAAATGATGTTTGGGAGTGTTTCAGAGCATTTCGCTAACCCTCTGCACATGAAAGATGAAAATCTCGTCTTTCGGTCCTGAATGCACTATTTCGGGGTACCAAAGTTGTGAAGCATCCATTCTAGTCCATTGGACCCAAAATGATGTTTGCGAGTGTTTCGGATGATTCCACTAACCTTCAGCACGTAAAAAGATGCAAAACTTGTGTTTGGGGCCTAAATGCACTATTTCGGGGTACCAAAGTTATGAAGCATCCATTCTAGTCCATTTGACCCAAAATGATGTTCGGGAGTGTTTCTGAGCATTTCGCTAACCCTCGGCACATAAGAGATGAAAATCTCGTCTTTCGGTCCTGAATGCACTATTTCGGGGTACCAATGTTGTGAAGCATCCATTCTAGTCCATTGGACCCAAAATGATGTTTGGGAGTGTTTCGGAGCATTTCGCTAACCTTCAGCACGTAAAAGACGAAAATCTCGTCTTTTTGTCCCGAATGCAGTATTTCAGGGTACCAAAGTTGTGAAGCATCCATTCTAGTCCATTGGACCCAAAATGACGTTTGGTAGTGTGTCGGAACATTTCGCTAACCTTCGGCACGTAAAAGATGAAAATCTCGTCTTTCGGTCCTGAATGCACTATTTCGGGGTACCAAAGTTGTGAAGCATCCATTCTAGTCCATTGGACCCAAAATGATGTTTGGGAGTGTTTCGGAGCATTTCGCTAACCTTCAGCACGTAAAAGACGAAAATCTCGTCTTTTTGTCCCGAATGCAGTATTTCAGGGTACCAAAGTTGTGAAGCATCCATTCTAGTCCATTGGACCCAAAATGACGTTTGGTAGTGTGTCGGAACATTTCGCTAACCTTCGGCACGTAAAAGATGAAAATCTCGTCTTTCGGTCCTGAATGCACTATTTCGGGGTACCAAAGTTGTGAAGCATCCATTGGACCCAAAATGATGTTTGCGAGTGTTTCAGATGATTCCACTAACCTTCAGCATGTAATAAGATGCAAAACTTTTGTTTCGGGTCTAAATGCACTATTTTGGGGTACCAAAGTTATGAAGCATCCATTCTAGTCCATTGGACCCAAAATGATGTTCGGGAGTGTTTCGGAGCATTTCGCAAACCCTCGACACGTAAGAGATGAAAATCTCGTCTTTCGGTCCTGAATGCACTATTTCGGGGTACCAAAGTGGTGAAGCATCCATTCCGGTCCATTGGACCCAAAATGATGTTTGCGAGTGTCTCAGATGATTTCGCTAACCTTCAGCACGTAAAAGATGAAAAACCTGTCTTTCGGTCCTGACTGCACTATTTCGGGGTACCAAAGTTATGAATCATCCATTCTAGTCCATTGGACCCAGATGTTTGGGAGTGTTTCGAAGCATTTCGCTAACCTTCAGCACGTAAAATATGAAAATCTCGTCTTTTGGTCCTAAATGCACTATTTCAGGGTACCAAAGTTGTGAAGCATCCATTCTAGTCCATGTGACCCAAAATGACGTTTGGGAGTGTTTCGAAGCATTTCGCTAACCTTCGGCACGTAAAATATGAAAATCTCGTCTTTTGGTCCTGAATGCACTATTTCAGGGTACCAAAGTTGTGAAGCATCCATTCTAGTCCATGTGACCCAAAATGATGTTTGGGAGTGTTTCGGAGCATTTCGCTAACCTTCGGCACGTAAAATATGAAAATCTCTTCTTTTTGTCTCGAATGCACTATTTCAGGGTACCAAAGTTGTGCAGCATCCATTCTAGTCCATTGGACAAAAAATGATGTTTGGGAGTGTTTCAGAGCATTTCGCTAACCCTCGGCACATGAAAGATGAAAATCTCGTCTTTCGGTCCTGAATGCACTATTTCGGGGTACCAAAGTTGTGAAGCATCCATTCTAGTCCATTGGACCCAAAATGATGTTTGCGAGTGTTTCGGATGATTCCACTAACCTTCAGCACGTAAAAAGATGCAAAACATGTGTTTGGGGCCTAAATGCACTATTTCGGGGTACCAAAGTTATGAAGCATCCATTCTAGTCCATTTGACCCAAAATGATGTTCGGGAGTGTTTCTGAGCATTTCGCTAACCCTCGGCACATAAGAGATGAAAATCTCGTCTTTCGGTCCTGAATGCACTATTTCGGGGTACCAATGTTGTGAAGCATCCATTCTAGTCCATTGGACCCAAAATGATGTTTGGGAGTGTTTCGGAGCATTTCGCTAACCTTCAGCACGTAAAAGACGAAAATCTCGTCTTTTTGTCCCGAATGCAGTATTTCAGGGTACCAAAGTTGTGAAGCATCCATTCTAGTCCATTGGACCCAAAATGACGTTTGGTAGTGTGTCGGAACATTTCGCTAACCTTCGGCACGTAAAAGATGAAAATCTCGTCTTTCGGTCCTGAATGCACTATTTCGGGGTACCAAAGTTGTGAAGCATCCATTCTAGTCCATTGGACCCAAAATGATGTTTGCGAGTGTTTCAGATGATTCCACTAACCTTCAGCATGTAATAAGATGCAAAACTTTTGTTTCGGGCCTAAATGCACTATTTTGGGGTACCAAAGTTATGAAGCATCCATTCTAGTCCATTGGACCCAAAATGATGTTCGGGAGTGTTTCGGAGCATTTCGCAAACCCTCGACACGTAAGAGATGAAAATCTCGTCTTTCGGTCCTGAATGCACTATTTCGGGGTACCAAAGTTGTGAAGCATCCATTCCGGTCCATTGGACCCAAAATGATGTTTGCGAGTGTCTCAGATGATTTCGCTAACCTTCAGCACGTAAAAGATGAAAAACCTGTCTTTCGGTCCTGACTGCACTATTTCGGGGTACCAAAGTTATGAATCATCCATTCTAGTCCATTGGACCCAGATGTTTGGGAGTGTTTCGGAGCATTTCGCTAACCTTCAGCACGTAAAATATGAAAATCTCGTCTTTTGGTCCTGAATGCACTATTTCAGGGTACCAAAGTTGTGAAGCATCCATTCTAGTCCATGTGACCCAAAATGATGTTTGGGAGTGTTTCGGAGCATTTCGCTAACCTTCGGCACGTAAAATATGAAAATCTCGTCTTTTTGTCTCGAATGCACTATTTCAGGGTACCAAAGTTGTGCAGCATCCATTCTAGTCCATTGGACAAAATATGATGTTGGGGAGTGTTTCAGGGCATTTCGCTAACCCTCGGCACATGAAAGATGAAAATCTCGTCTTTCGGTCCTGAATGCACTATTTCGGGGTACCAAAGTTGTGAAGCATCCATTCTAGTCCATTGGACCCAAAATGATGTTTGCGAGTGTTTCGGATGATTCCACTAACCTTCAGCACGTAAAAAGATGCAAAACTTGTGTTTGGGGCCTAAATTCACTATTTCGGGGTACCGAAGTTATGAAGCATCCATTCTAGTCCATTGGACCCAAAATGATGTTCGGGAGTGTTTCGGAGCATTTCGCTAACCCTCGGCACATAAGAGATGAAAATCTCGTCTTTCGGTCCTGAATGCACTATTTCGGGGTACCAAAGTTGTGAAGCATCCATTCCGGTCCATTGGACCCAAAATGATGTTTGCGAGTGTTTCAGATGATTTCACTAACCTTGAGTACGTAAAAGATGGAAAACTCATCTTTCGGTCCTGAATGCACTATTTAGGGGTACCAAAGTTGTGAAGCATCCATTCTAGTCCATTGGACCCAAAATGATGTTTGGGAGTGTTTCGGAGCATTTCGCTAACCATTAGCACGTAAAAGACGAAAATCTCGTCTTTTTGTCCCGAATGCAGTATTTCAGGGTACCAAAGTTGTGAAGCATCCATTCTAGTCCATTGGACCCAAAATGAAGTTTGGGAGTGTTTCGGAGCATTTCGCTAACCTTCGGCACGTAAAAGATGAAAATCTCGTCTTTCGGTCCTGAATGCACTATTTCGGGGTACCAAAGATGTGAAGCATCCAATCTAGTCCATTGGACCCAAAATGATGTTGGCGAGTGTTTCAGATGATTCCACTAACCTTCAGCACGTAATAAGATGCGAAACTTGTGTTTCGGGCCTAAATGCACTATTTTGGGGTACCAAAGTTATGAAGCATCCATTCTAGTCCATTGGACCCAAAATGATGTTCGGGAGTGTTTCGGAGCATTTCGCAAACCCTCGGCACGTAAGAGATGAAAATCTCGTCTTTCGGTCCTGAATGCACTATTTCGGGGTACCAAAGTTGTGAAGCATCCATTCCGGTCCATTGGACCCAAAATGATGTTTGCGAGTGTCTCAGATGATTTCGCTAACCTTCAGCACGTAAAAGATGAAAAACCTGTCTTTCGGTCGTGAATGCACTATTTCGGGGTACCGAAGTTATGAAGCATCCATTCTAGTCCATGTGACCCAAAATGATGTTTGGGAGTGTTTCGGAGCATTTCGCTAACCTTCGGCACGTAAAATATGAAAATCTCTTCTTTTTGTCTCGAATGCACTATTTCAGGGTACCAAAGTTGTGCAGCATCCATTCTAGTCCATTGGACAAAAAATGATGTTTGGGAGTGTTTCAGAGCATTTCGCTAACCCTCGGCACATGAAAGATGAAAATCTCGTGTTTCGGTCCTGAATGCACTATTTCGGGGTACCAAAGTTGTGAAGCATCCATTCTAGTCCATTGGACCCAAAATGATGTTTGCGAGTGTTTCGGATGATTCCACTAACCTTCAGCACGTAAAAAGATGCAAAACTTGTGTTTGGGGCCTAAATGCACTATTTCGTGGTACCAAAGTTATGAAGCATCCATTCTAGTCCATTTGACCCAAAATGATGTTCGGGAGTGTTTCGGAGCATTTCGCTAACCCTCGGCATATAAGAGATGAAAATCTCGTCTTTCGGTCCTGAATGCACTATTTCGGGGTACCAAAGTTGTGAAGCATCCATTCCGGTCCATTGGACCCAATATTTCGGGGTACCAAAGTTGTGCAGCATCCATTCTAGTCCATTGGACAAAAAATGATGTTTGGGAGTGTTTCAGAGCATTTCGCTAACCCTCGGCACATGAAAGATGAAAATCTCGTCTTTCGGTCCTGAATGCACTATTTCGGGGTACCAATGTTGTGAAGCATCCATTCTAGTCCATTGGACCCAAAATGATGTTTGGGATTGTTTCGGAGCATTTCGCTAACCTTCAGCACGTAAAAGACGAAAATCTCGTCTTTTTGTTACGAATGCAGTATTTCAGGGTACCAAAGTTGTGAAGCATCCATTCTAGTCCATTGGACCCAAAATGACGTTTGGTAGTGTGTCGGAACATTTCGCTAACCTTCGGCACGTAAAAGATGAAAATCTCGTCTTTCGGTCCTGAATGCACTATTTCGGGGTACCCAAGTTGTGAAGCATCCATTCTAGTCCATTGGACCCAAAATGATGTTTGCGAGTGTTTCGGATGATTCCACTAACCTTCAGCACGTAAAAAGATGCAAAACTTGTGTTTGGGGCCTAAATTCACTATTTCGGGGTACCGAAGTTATGAAGCATCCATTCTAGTCCATTGGACCCAAAATGATGTTCGGGAGTGTTTCGGAGCATTTCGCTAACCCTCGGCATATAAGAGATGAAAATCTCGTCTTTCGGTCCTGAATGCACTATTTCGGGGTACCAAAGTTGTGAAGCATCCATTCCGGTCCATTGGACCCAATATGATGTTTGCGAGTGTTTCAGATGATTTCACTAACCTTGAGTACGTAAAAGATGGAAAACTCGTCTTTCGGTCCTGAATGCACTATTTCGGGGTACCAAAGTTGTGAAGCATCCATTCTAGTCCATTGGACCCAAAATGATGTTTGGGAGTGTTTCGGAGCATTTCGCTAACCTTTAGCTCGTAAAAGACGAAAATCTCGTCTTTTTGTCCCGAATGCAGTATTTCAGGGTACCAAAGTTGTGAAGCATCCATTCTAGTCCATTGGACCCAAAATGACGTTTGGGAGTGTTTCGGAGCATTTCGCTAACCTTCGGCACGTAAAAGATGAAAATCTCGTCTTTCGGTCCTGAATGCACTATTTCGGGGTACCAAAGTTGTGAAGCATCCAATCTAGTCCATTGGACCCAAAATGATGTTTGCGAGTGTTTCAGATGATTCCACTAACCTTTAGCACGTAATAAGATGCAAAACTTGTGTTTCGGGCCTAAATGCACTTTTTGGGGGTACCAAAGTTATGAAGCATCCATTCTAGTCCATTGGACCCAAAATGATGTTCGGGAGTGTTTCGGAGCATTTCGCAAACCCTCGGCACATAAGAGATGAAAATCCCGTCTTTCGGTCCAGAATGCACTATTTCGGGGTACCAAAGTTGTGAAGCATCCATTCCGGTCCATTGGACCCAAAATGATGTTTGCGAGTGTCTCAGATGATTTCGCTAACCTTCAGCACGTAAAAGATGAAAAACCTGTCTTTCGGTCGTGAATGCACTATTTCGGGGTACCAAAGTTGTGAAGCATCCATTCTAGTCCATTGGACCGAAAATGATGTTTGGGAGTGTTTCGGATCATTTCGCTAACCCTCGACACGTCAAAGATGAAAAACTCGTCTTTCGGTCCTGAATGCACTATTTTGGGGTACCAAAGTTGTGAAGCATCCATTCTAGTCCATTGGTCCCAAAATGATGTTTGCGAGTGTTTCGGATGATTCAACTAACCTTCAGCACGTAAAAAGATGCAAAACTTGTGTTTCGGGCCTGAATGCACTATTTCGGGGTACCATAGTTGTGAAGCATCCATTCTAGTGCATTGGACCCAAAATAATGTTTGGGAGTGTTTCGGATGATTCCACAAACCTTTAGCACGCAAAATATGAAAATCTCGTCTTTTTGTCCCGAATGCACTATTTCAGGGTACCAAAGTTGTGCAGCATCCATTCTATTCCAGTGGACAAAAAATGATGTTTGGTAGTGTTTCGGAGCATTTCGCTAACCCTCGGCACATGAAAGATGAAAATCTCGTCTTTTTGTCCCGAATGCAGTATTTCAGGGTACCAAAGTTGTGAAGCATCCATTCTAGTCCATTGGACCCAAAATGACGTTTGGTAGTGTGTCGGAACATTTCGCTAACCTTCGGCACGTAAAAGATGAAAATCTCGTCTTTCGGTCCTGAATGCACTATTTCGGGGTACCCAAGTTGTGAAGCATCCATTCTAGTCCATTGGACCCAAAATGATGTTTGCGAGTGTTTCGGATGATTCCACTAACCTTCAGCACGTAAAAAGATGCAAAACTTGTGTTTGGGGCCTAAATTCACTATTTCGGGGTACCGAAGTTATGAAGCATCCATTCTAGTCCATTGGACCCAAAATGATGTTCGGGAGTGTTTCGGAGCATTTCGCTAACCCTCGGCATATAAGAGATGAAAATCTCGTCTTTCGGTCCTGAATGCACTATTTCGGGGTACCAAAGTTGTGAAGCATCCATTCCGGTCCATTGGACCCAATATGATGTTTGCGAGTGTTTCAGATGATTTCACTAACCTTGAGTACGTAAAAGATGGAAAACTCGTCTTTCGGTCCTGAATGCACTATTTCGGGGTACCAAAGTTGTGAAGCATCCATTCTAGTCCATTGGACCCAAAATGATGTTTGGGAGTGTTTCGGAGCATTTCGCTAACCTTTAGCTCGTAAAAGACGAAAATCTCGTGTTTTTGTCCCGAATGCAGTATTTCAGGGTACCAAAGTTGTGAAGCATCCATTCTAGTCCATTGGACCCAAAATGACGTTTGGGAGTGTTTCGGAGCATTTCGCTAACCTTCGGCACGTAAAAGATGAAAATCTCGTCTTTCGGTCCTGAATGCACTATTTCGGGGTACCAAAGTTGTGAAGCATCCAATCTAGTCCATTGGACCCAAAATGATGTTTGCGAGTGTTTCAGATGATTCCACTAACCTTTAGCACGTAATAAGATGCAAAACTTGTGTTTCGGGCCTAAATGCACTTTTTGGGGGTACCAAAGTTATGAAGCATCCATTCTAGTCCATTGGACCCAAAATGATGTTCGGGAGTGTTTCGGAGCATTTCGCAAACCCTCGGCACATAAGAGATGAAAATCCCGTCTTTCGGTCCAGAATGCACTATTTCGGGGTACCAAAGTTGTGAAGCATCCATTCCGGTCCATTGGACCCAAAATGATGTTTGCGAGTGTCTCAGATGATTTCGCTAACCTTCAGCACGTAAAAGATGAAAAACCTGTCTTTCGGTCGTGAATGCACTATTTCGGGGTACCAAAGTTGTGAAGCATCCATTCTAGTCCATTGGACCTAAAATGATGTTTGGGAGTGTTTCGGATCATTTCGCTAACCCTCGACACGTCAAAGATGAAAAACTCGTCTTTCGGTCCTGAATGCACTATTTTGGGGTACCAAAGTTGTGAAGCATCCATTCTAGTCCATTGGACCCAAAATGATGTTTGCGAGTGTTTCGGATGATTCAACTAACCTTCAGCACGTAAAAAGATGCAAAACTTGTGTTTCGGGCCTGAATGCACTATTTCGGGGTACCATAGTTGTGAAGCATCCATTCTAGTGCATTGGACCCAAAATAATGTTTGGGAGTGTTTCGGATGATTCCACAAACCTTTAGCACGCAAAATATGAAAATCTCGTCTTTTTGTCCCGAATGCACTATTTCAGGGTACCAAAGTTGTGCAGCATCCATTCTATTCCAGTGGACAAAAAATGATGTTTGGTAGTGTTTCGGAGCATTTCGCTAACCCTCGGCACATGAAAGATGAAAATCTCGTCTTTTTGTCCCGAATGCAGTATTTCAGGGTACCAAAGTTGTGAAGCATCCATTCTAGTCCATTGGACCCAAAATGACGTTTGGTAGTGTGTCGGAACATTTCGCTAACCTTCGGCTCGTAAGAGATGAAAATCTCGTCTTTCGGTCCTGAATGCACTATTTCTGGGTACCAAAGTTGTGAAGCATCCATTCCGGTCAATTGGACCCAAAATGATGTTTGCGAGTGTCTCAGATGATTTCGCTAACCTTCAGCACGTAAAAGATGAAAAACCTGTCTTTCGGTCCTGATTGCACTATTTCGGGGTACCAAAGTTGAGAAGCATCCATTCTAGTCCATTGGACCCAAAATTATGTTTGGGACTGTTTCGGATCATTTCGCTAACGCTCGACACGTCAAAGATGAAAAACTCGTCTTTCGGTCCTGAATGCACTATTTTGGGGTAACAAAGTTGTGAAGCATCCATTCTAGTCCACTGGACCCAAAATGATGTTTGCGAGTGTTTCGGATAATTCAACTAACCTTCAGCACGTAAAAAGATGCAAAACTTGTGTTTCGGGCCTGAATGCACTATTTCGAGGTACCATAGTTGTGAAGCATCCATTCTAGTCCATTGGACCCAAAATAATGTTTGGGAGTGTTTCGGATGATTCCACTAACCTTTAGCACGTAAAAGATGAAAATCTCGTCTTTTTGTCTCGAATGCACTATTTCAGGGTACCAAAGTTGTGAAGCGTTCATTCTAGTCCATTCGACCCAAAATGATGTTTGGGAGTGTTTCGGAGCATTTCGCTAACCCTCGGCACGTCAAAGATGAAAAACTCATGTTTCGGGCCTGAATGCATTATTTTGTGTTACCAAAGTTGTGAAGCATCCATTCTAGTCCATTGGACCCAAAATGATGTTTGCGGGTGTTTCAGATGATTTCACTAACCTTCACCACGTAAACAGATGCAAAACTTGTGTTTCGGGCCTAAATCCACTATTTCGGGGTACCAAAGTTATGAAGCATCCAGTCTAGTCTATTGGACCCAAAATGATGTTTGGGAGTATTTCGGAGCATTTCGCTAACCCTCAGCACGTAAGAGATGAAAATCTCGTCTTGCGGTCCTGAATGCACTATTTTGGGGTACCAAAGTTGTGAAGCATCCATTCCGGTCCATTAGACCCAAAATGATGTTTGCGAGCGTTTCAAATGATTTCGCTAACCTTCACCACGTAAAAGATGAAAAACTTGTCTTTCGGTCCTGAATGCACTATTTCGGGGTACCAGAGTTGTGAAGCATCCATTCAAGTGAATTGGACCCAAAATGATGTTTGGGAGTGTTTCAGAGCATTTCGCTAACCCTCGGCACGTCAAAGATGAAAAACTCGTGTTTCGGGCCTCAATGCACTATTTCGTGTTACCAAAGTTGTGAAGCATCCACTCTAGTCCATTAGACCAAAAATGATGCTTGCGGGTGTTTCAGATGATTTCACTAGCCTTCACCACGTAAAAAGATGCAAAACTGTGTTTCGGGCCTAACTGCACTATTTCGAGGCACCAAAGTTATGAATCATCCATTCTAGTCCATTGGTCCCAGATGTTTGGGAGTGTTTCGGAGCATTTCGCTAACCTTCGGCACGTAAAATATGAAAATGTCATCTTTTGGCCCTCAATGCACTATTTCAGGGTACCAAAGTTGTGAAGCATCCATTCTAGTCCATGTGACCCAAAATGATGTTTTGGAGTGTTTCGAAGCAATTCGCTAACCTTTGGCACGCAAAATATGAAAATCTCGTCTTTTTGTCCCGAATGCACTATTTCAGGGTACCAAAGTTGTGCAGCATCCATTCTAGTCTATTGCAGTCTTTCGGAGCATTTCGCTAACCCTCGGCACATGAAAGATGAAAATCTCGTCTTACGGTCCTGAATGCACTATTTCGGGGTACCAAAGTTGTGAAGCATCCATTCTAGTCCATTGGACCCAAAATGATGTTTGCGAGTGTTTCGGATGATTCCACTAACCTTCAGCACGTAAAAAGATGTAAAACTTGTGTTTCGGGCCTAAATGCACTATTTCGGGGTACCAAAGTTATGAAGCATCCATTCTAGTCCATTGGACCCAAAATGATGTTCGGGAGTGTTTCGGAGCATTTCGCTAACCCTCGGCACATAAGAGATGAAAATCTCGTCTTTCGGTCCTGAATGCACTATTTCGGGGTACCAAAGTTGTGAAGCATCCATTCCGGTGCATTGGACCCAAAATGATGTTTGCGAGTGTTTTAGATGATTTCGCTAACCTTAGTACGTAAAAGATGAAAAACTCGTCTTTCGGTCCTGAATGCACTATTTCGGGGTACCAAAGTTGTGAAGCATCCATTCTAGTCCATTGGACCCAAAATGATGTTTGGGAGTGTTTCAGAGCATTTCGCTATCCTTCGGCACGTAAAAGACGAAAATCTCGTCTTTTTGTCCCGAATGCAGTATTTCAGGGTACCAAAGTTGTGAAGCATCCATTCTAGACCATGGGACCCAAAATGACGTTTGGGAGTGTTTCAGAGCATTTCGCTAACCTTCGGCAAGTAAAAGATGAAAATCTCGTCTTTCGGTCCTGAATGCACTATTTCGGGGTACCAAAGTTGTGAAGCATCCATTCTAGTCCATTGGACCCAAAATGATGTTTGCGAGTGTTTCAGATGATTCCACTAACCTTCAGCACGCAATAAGATGCAAAACTTGTGTTTCGGGCCTAAATGCACTATTTTGGGGTACCATAGTTATGAAGCATCCATTCTAGTCCAGTGGACCCAAAATGATGTTCGGGAGTGTTTCGGAGCATTTCGCAAACCCTCGGCACGTAAGAGATGAAAATCTCGTCTTTCGGTCCTGAATGCACTATTTCGGGGTACCAAAGTTGTGAAGCATCCATTCCGGTCCATTGGACCCAAAATGATGTTTGCGAGTGTTTCAGACGATTTCGCTAACCTTCAGCACGTAAAAGATGAAAAACCTGTTTTTCGGTCCTGAATGCACTATTTCGGGGTACCAAAGTTGTGAAGCATCCATTCTAATCCATTGGACCCAAAATGATGTTTGGGAGTGTTTCGGATCATTTCGCTAACCCACGACACGTCAAAGATGAAAAACTCATCTTTCGGTCCTAAATGCACTATTTTGGGGTACCAAAGTTGTGAAGCATCCATTCTAGTCCATTGGACCCAAAATGATGTTTGCGAGTGTTTCGGATGATTCAACTAACCTTCAGCACGTAAAAAGATGCAAAACTTGTGTTTCGGGCCTGAATGCACTATTTCGGGGTACCAAAGTTGTGAAGCATCCATTCTAGTCCATTGGACCCAAAATGATGTTTGTCGGTGTTTCAGATGATTTCACTAACCTTCACCACGTAAAAAGATGCAAAACTTGTGTTTCGGGCCTAAATGCACTATTTCAGGGTACCAAAGTTATGAAGCATCCATTCTAGTCCATTCGACCCAAAATGATGTTTGGGAGTGTTTCGGAGCATTTTGCTAACCTTCGGCACGGAAAAGATGAAAATCTCGTCTTTTGGTCCTGAATGCACTATTTCAGGGTACCAAAGTTGTGAAGCATCCATTCTAGTCCATTGGACCCAAAATGATGTTTGTCGGTGTTTCAGATGATTTCACTAACCTTCACCACGTAAAAAGATGCAAAACTCGTGTTTCGGGCCTAAATGCACTATTTCGGGGTACCAAAGTTCTGAAGCCTCCATTCTAGTCCATTGGACCCAAAATGACGTTTGCGAGTGTTTCGGAGCATTTCGCTAACCTTCAGCACGGAAAAGATGAAAATCTCGTCTTTTGGTCCTGAATGCACTATTTCAGGGTAACAAAGTTGTGAAGCATCCATTCTAGTCCATTGGACCCAAAATAATGTTTGGGAGTGTTTCGGATGATTCCACTAACCTTCAGCACGTAAAAGATGAAAATCTCGTCTTTTTGTCCCTAATGCACTATTTCAGGGTACCAAAGTTGTGAAGCGTTCATTCTAGTCCATTCGACCCAAAATGATGTTTGGGAGTGTTTCGGAGCATTTCGCTAACCCTCGGCACGTCAAAGATGAAAAACTCGTGTTTCGGGCCTGAATGTGTCATGTCACTCCCAACCATGTAGATCCCATGTTGTAAATTAGATGCTAGTGCTTTACTTTATATGCATTGCTCTGATGAATTGCATAACCAGCTTAATAGCCATGCCTTGATATTTTGTTATACCCAGATTCCTTGTTTTACTTCCTGCGGGACTAGCTACAGACCCCTAGCTAGTCCCTTACCTCAACTATCCATACTTTTGTTGCTTGATTATGGATGGTACTCCAGGCTAGGACTGAGATGTGGATATCTCGGTGTGTTTCTAGCGTGCGTTCAGGGTGCGTATCTCCTTGCTGTGTTTTGGCGAGAGCGAGCCGCTTGGTTACTCGTGAACGTCTGCCGAGGGAAGATGCGATCTGGCCTCTAACCCGAGGGACGTGTCGTGTGGGATGGAGATGGTGAGTGCTCGCTCTCGGCCCCTTAAGGACCGATCGTCAGTTGACCTTGCTTCGGATGACTTTTACCGTACAAACCGCCCGCCTTGTATTGGGCGGGGGTGCGGGGTGAGACTTGTAGTGGATAGCGCCCCTCCTGTAGGCGGATCGGTGTGATCGTGTCGGGAGTGGTCTTTCCCTCCTTAGAAGACTTTGCCCCGGCGAGGCTGGGGAAGGGTTCCACAGCTTCGAGGGACCTCTCGCGGGCAGTATGAGCTCTACCGCGGAGGCTGGGCCAGGCTCGGAGACGCAGGAGGGTACTACCCACTTACTTGGCCTTCAGCCGCATGGTAGGGTCGGGTACCGGTGACGGCCGGTTCCGGTCCTATTCGGGCGGGTACAGTTGTACAACCTCTGCAGAGTGTTAAACCTATAGCTATAGTCCGTGTCCACTGGTTATGGACAGTCTTTCGATCTCTCACCTGACTAGCTACTCTTCTCTTGTCCTTCTCTCTCTCCCCCGAGTGTGTGAGCCCGGCTTCGGCCGTTGAGATGTGGGGGTAGGAGCAGGTGGGCCCCACATCGCAGATGAGAGTTGGGACCTGGATCGTGGTTGAGATCCGGTGTTTTGGTGTGGTACTCCTTGAGCGGGGTGTGGACCCCAGAGGTGTGGACCTCGGAAGCATGAGCTTCTCCGAGGTGTGGACCTCACAGCTGAATTCTGCTTACCTTGATCGTTGCTTTGCTGCTTTGCTTAAGCCTTCTACAGCCAGAGTAGGGATAGCTCATGCATAGTAGAATATACACCGCTTTTGCCTCTTTGTTGGGAAGCTCACATGACCTACCCGCTTATCGGGTAGACCCTGGTGTCTCTGACACAGAGCCGGACTACGACTTCGACAACGACGGATGGGTGGACTAGTGCTCTTCCTACACTCGAGCTGCCTGCGGATTTGGAGTTCCTCGCGCTTTCATGGAGTCGCTGCTAGACGTTTTATTTATGTTTGATTCAGTCCCGATGGACTTGTACCCGGCATGTGCCGAAGAGATGTACTCTGATTAATGTAATAAAATAAATGTTGTACTCTACTATTCTGTTTTATCTTTTTGTATGGATTTTGGCATCGCTGAGACAGGGTTTGCACGTGGTAGCCCTCCTGCGACTACCACCGAGGTGCTAAGAGTCGGGTTTCCGTTTGCGGAAATCCGGTTCGTTTCAGTTGGTACCAGAGCCATGCTTGACTGTAGGACGAGCCCCAGGAATGGTCGATAGCTTAGGAAGCCGTTTTTGAACCTTGAAACTTTATATAAACCCCCTTGGCTTTCGTATATATATATATATATCTATACTTATATATATGCATTATCTTGATTAACTTTCACTAACTACCATACTAACTACGCTCTAACAACGTTGTGCAGATGGCGGAGGAGGCGTGGATCCCTCTGGAGTCGGACGGCAAGTGGGCCGGAGGCTTCTGTCACCTTCTGAGGGAGTGCCTGGAGGCAGCAGGAGTGGGGACCGACCGGGTCGGCTACGAGGGGAGGACCGTGGGGCCCCTGGACCAGTCTGCCACGTTCCTGACCGTCACGGTACCGGTGGACCCACGAGTGCCAGAGTTCAAGGGAGTCAAGGTGCACTGCTTTGAGAGTTCTACCATGGAGGCACACCAGACTTGCGCACGCCGAGCTCTCAAGGAGGTCTGTGTCCAGCTTGGGGAGAAGCTTAAGGACACCTCGTTCAGCGTTCTTCCGACGGGGGTCTACGACCCGAGTCGCTGGGACACGTGCGACCGAGCTCAGTACCTTGAGGTGACTTCTGAGGAGGAGGACAAGAAGATGCACACGGCCAACCGGTGCATCCTGGCTCAGGACCAGGCGCTCTTTTGGGCGGACAGTGAGATCACTTACCTGAGGTGGAAGTGGGACGAGTGTCTGCAGCTTGCCCAGGAGCTGGAAATGGAGAAGCTGGACTTAGCCGACCGGCTGGAGGAGTCTCACCAGAGGAACGGTGAGCTGGTGCAGCTCGGGCTAGCAGCAGCCAGAGCTAGCACCGAGCGGGACGCCAGGAGGATCGCCACACTGGAGGCACGAATGAGGTCAGCACAGGAGCTGCACCGGGCTACGGTGGAGGCCACGTGCGAGGACAGAGAGAGGCTTGCAGAGGCGAGGGACCAGTTGGAGTCGGTTGGAGCTGCAGCAGCTGACTATCAAGTGAGGACGTGGGACCTACAGGAGGCGAGTCGACACAACTACAACCACTTGTGCTACCTCGGTGGGTTGGTCTACGAGGAGAGGGACCGAGCTGCCAGGACCCGCACGGCCTGGGAGCGTTCCGACCAGCAGAGGCTGAGGGAGCTGGAGGAGCTCTCCGCGCAGCTACCGCCCAAGAAGAGACCACGACTGCGAGCAGAGACCTTTGAGCTACCCCCGACACTCCTTCCACGTCTACGCCCGTACCTGAGAGGCTCCCAGGACACAGCGGAGATGGACCGTGCTCTTCAGGACACCCGAGACTACTACGGAGGACCGGCGATCAGGATGCCAGGTTACCCAGGGGCTTACTCACCACCGTTCTACTCAGTTCCACCAGACTCCAGCCCAGAGGCACCCCAGAGTACCCCGTGACGGGAGTAGAGATCTAGCAGTAGATTCTGAGATGTCTTAATGAGTTATTTGTAATGTTACCGCTCTTGTTGTCATTCCTGTAGTAGCTACGCCATGATGTACCATGCGTTAGCGTGATGTGTTGCCGTGTACCCTCGAAGGTCGTTGGAGTAAACCTCGAGGTACACCCCCTTTTGTATGGTGGCATTGATTGAGTGACATGGATCTTCATGGTTTTTCTCGGATTTCATGCTTCTTATTTATCTGAATGAAATTCTCTGATTGTTAGCAGGATTACTCCTTTATAGTTAATAACCTTAATAATATTCTCCCTACCACTACTGACTCTTGCAAATGGAACAGATGTCGGGAGCAAGGAGGTCCGGGTGACTCCTGGCCCGTTTCGAGGAGGTCGCTGGGGACAATGGGGGGGGAGGATGCCCCTACCCAGCAGGAGCGAGAGGCCGCGGACGCCGTGGAGGTCACGCGCCACGAGGAGGGCTCCGTGGAGGCCGAGCAGGCCGCGGAGGCCGAGGAGGCCGAGTCGGCGGTCGAGTACCCGTGTACGACGACGAGGGAGCTCAGGAGCAGGAGCTCGAGCACGAGCAGGTACCCCAGCCCGAGGGAGGAGCAGGCCAGGCTCAGGGACACGAGGTGCCACCACCGCCACCTCCCCCGAACTTAGCCGACGTGATGGCAGTACAGACCCAGCTGATGCAGACGATCACCCAGTTGCTAGCTCAGAACAACAACAACAACAACAACCACAGGGGTCAGCACCGCAACGCGCCAGAGGGTTTCCAGAAGAAGGTTGAGAACTTCAACAAGCTGCGACCGCCTACTTTCGACCACTCAGCAGATCCGATGGACGCGGACAACTGGCTGCGAGAGATTGAGAAGAAGCTGGAGTTGACTGAGCTCACTGAGGAGGAGTGTGTGACCGTGGCAGCGCACCAGCTGATCGGCACAGCCAGTGCGTCGTGGGACAGCTACTGTGACTCGCACCCGGACACGTTGCACATCGGGTGGGACGAGTTCGTGGAGGCCTTCAGGAGACACCACATTCCAGAGGCCGTGATGGACAGGAAGGCTGACGAGTTCAGGCACCTCAAGATGGGAAGTATGTCAGTGCAGGAGTACGCCAACCGTTACCAGGAGCTGATGAGGTACGTGCCAGACGACACCGACACGGAGAAGAAGAAGGTTTACTGGTTCAGGAAGGGACTGCACAAGGGGATGGCACACCACTTGTCCGCGCACGACTGCCCGACACTTCTCTCCATTATCGACAAGGCACTGATCGTTGAGAGGTCGAGGCTCGAGTACATGGAGGTTCGTGGAAGCAAGTCCAAGCACACAGACCAGGCAGGACGCTCAGGTCCACCTCAGAGGCAGAGGACAGGTTACGCTCAGGGCCACCAGACACAGTAGAGACACCACGTCACTCAGTCACAGCCGCAGAGCAGAGCCAACCCAGGAGGAAGTGGAGGACAGAACAACTGGAGACCGAGACCACCACCGCAGTCAGCAGACAGAGTTAAGGTGACTTGCTTCAACTGTCGTCAGGTTGGACACAAGTCGTTCGAGTGTCCACAGCAGGTGCAACCAGGAAGTCAGAACCGCAGCTCTCAGTTCCAGACTCCAGCCAAGCCACCAGCACCGGGAGGACAGCCACCCCGTACACAGCAGAGGACCGCTCAGCCGCCAGCTACACGAGGCCACCTGAACCACCTCACCGCCGAGGATGCAGCAGCCGCACCCGACGTCACTCTTGGTGAGTTCCTAGTTGACTCAGTTTTGGCAACTGTTTTGTTCGATACCGGAGCTCAGTTTTCGTATATTTCTACCAAGTTTGTTAAAGAAAGGTCTTTACCAACTAAGCCTCGACCAAGGCCTATCTTGACTAGCTCTCCGCTAGGAGAGAAGAGGAGTACGTTAGAATGCAGGGGAGTGAAGATGGTGTTTGAGGGGCAACTGTTCACGGCAGACTTGACAGTCTTGGAGTCTACCGGGATAGACGTGATCCTAGGGATGGATTGGTTGGCAAAGCACAACGGGATAGTCTCTTGCAACCCCAGGGTTATACAGCTAGAACACCCCAGTGGGACTAAAGTGCGGATCGAACCACAGAGTCCGAAGGCTGCTACGATGATGTGCAACATGAGTGGGAAGGAAATTGAAGAAATCCCAGTGGTTTGTGAGTTTCCGGACGTGTTTCCAGAGGAGCTTACGGAGTTACCCCCAGACCGAGACGTGGAGTTTGTGATTGAGCTGATGCCCGGAGCGGGGCCCGTTGCAAAGAGTCCGTACCGGATGTCGTCCGATGAGCTTGACGAGTTGAAGAAGCAGCTCAAGAAGTTGCTCGAGCAAGGGTTTGTTCGGCCGAGTGCCTCACCGTGGGGTTCACCTGTGCTCTTCGTGGAGAAGAAAGACGGTACCAAGAGGATGTGCATAGACTACCGCGCACTCAACTCGATGACGATCAAGAATAAGTACCCGCTACCCAGAATCGAGGACCTGCTGGATAGGCTCAAGAAGGCAAAGTTCTTCTCCAAGATCGATCTGAGGTCAGGTTACCACCAGATGAAGATCCGAGAGCAGGATATTCCCAAGACAGCTTTCACCACTCGGTACGGCTTGTACGAGTTCGTGGTGGTTTCTTTCGGGCTGACCAACGCCCCTGCTTACTTCATGAACTTGATGAACAAAGTCTTCATGGAAGAGTTGGATAGGTTTGTGGTGGTGTTTATCGACGATATCCTGATTTACTCTGAGACTACGGAGGAGCACGAGGAGCACCTGAGGGTCGTGCTAGAGAGGCTGAGGCAGCAGAAACTGTACGCCAAGTTCAGCAAGTGCGAGTTCTGGATGGAGAAGGTCGCGTTTTTGGGACACGTGTTGTCAGCAGAGGGGATAGCCGTGGATCCGTCCAAGGTGGAGTCCGTTACCAAGTGGGAGCAGCCGTTGAACGTGACAGACATCAGAAGTTTCTTTGGGATGGCAGGATACTACCGAAGGTTTATTGAGAACTTCTCCAAGATTGCAAAGCCGATGACAGAGTTGCTTAAGAACAACACAAAGTTCGAGTGGTCAGAAGCGTGTGAGAAGAGCTTCCAGGAGTTGCAAAAGAGACTCACCACAGCCCCAGTGCTTACCTTGCCAGATATCAAGAAAGACTTCGTGGTCTACTGCGACGCTTCGAAGCAAGGACTTGGTTGTGTGCTGATGCAGGAAGGGAAAGTTGTGGCTTATGCTTCCAGGCAGCTGAAGAAACACGAGGAAAACTACCCGACACACGACTTGGAGTTGGCTGCTGTTGTGCATGCACTCAAGATCTGGAGACACTACCTGATAGGGAACAAGTGTGAGCTGTTTTCCGACCACAAGAGCCTGAAGTACTTCTTCACCCAAACAGAGCTGAACATGAGGCAGAGGCGATGGTTAGAGCTGATCAAGGACTATGACATCGAGATCAACTACCACCCAGGCAAAGCTAACGTTGTGGCCGATGCACTGAGCCGGAAAACATATTGCAACAACCTCATGGTGAGAGAGGAGCAACCTGCACTTCACGAAGAGTTAGAGAAGCTGAGGATTGAAATTGTGGACCATGGCCAAGTCAACGAACTGCGAGTGACCTACGATCTGGAGGAACGAATCCGAACAGCTCAGAAGTCGTGTGCAGAAATCAAAGCTTTGCGAGAACTGATGAAATAGGGTAAAGCAGAGGACTACCGGGTAGATGAATAAGGCACAGTGTGGTTGAAAGAACGGATCTGTGTACCACAAGATAAGTCACTCCTAGAGCAGATCATGAGAGAAGCTCACGATTCGAGGTACTCGATCCACCCAGGCAGCACAAAGATGTACAAAGATTTGAAGACCAGATACTGGTGGAAGGACATGAGGAGAGATATAGCTCACTACGTGGCCTGTTGCGACACCTATAGCAGAGTGAAGATCGAGCACCAGAAGCCTGCAGGATTGCTTAAGCCGTTGGCTATTCCAGTTTGGAAGTGGGAGGACTTTTCCATGGACTTTGTGGTGGGACTTCCCCGAACACCAAAGGGGAATGACTCGGTTTGGGTCATAGTGGACCGGCTGACCAAAGTGGCTCACTTTGTGCCGGTGAAGACCCGGTACGCAACCGAGAAGCTAGCAGAACTGTACGTAGAGCACATACTCAGGCTACACGGGGCACCCAGAAGCATTGTATCCGATCGAGGACCACAGTTTGTCTCCAAGTTTTGGCAGAGTTTTCACAAGCTTATGGGCACCACTCTCAACTACAGCACAGCATTTCACCCACAGACAGATGGTCAGACAGAGAGGGTTAACCAGGTTCTGGAGGATATGCTACGAGCGTGTGCACTTACCTATGGCACCGATTGGGAGAGCAGTTTGCCGTTTGCAGAGTTCTCGTACAACAACAGCTTTCAAGCGAGTCTCCGGATGGCTCCCTTTGAGGCCCTTTACGGGCGGAAGTGCAGAACCCCGCTAGCTTGGTCGGAGGTGGGAGAACGGGCACTGTTTGGGCCAGCAATCATTGAGGAAGCAGAGGAGAAAGTTGAGAAAGTTCGTGAGAACTTGAGGGTCGCTCAAAGCCGTCAGAAGAGCTATGCCGACAAAAGAAGAAGAGAATTGACTTTTGCAGTTGGAGACCGAGTGTACTTGAAAGTCTCACCGCTCCGAGGAACTAAAAGGTTCTTGGTGAAAGGGAAGCTCGCCCCGAGGTACGTGGGGCCGTACCCTATCACCCGAAGGATTGGAAGTCTAGCCTACCAGCTTGCGCTACCCGAGACAATGGCAGGAGTACACCCAGTGTTTCACGTGTCACAACTGAAAAAGAGTGAGAAGGCAGTGGAAGCTAAGCAAGTGCCCATGGAGTTGCTTGATCTGCAAGACAACCTTGAGTATGCAGAGTATCCTGAGAAGATCTTGGACCGAGCCGTCAAGGAGACAAGGAGAACAACCATTCCCTTCTGTAAAGTGTTGTGGAGCAACCACACAGAGCGAGAAGCAACTTGGGAGAAGGAAGCGGATCTCAGAAAGGAGTACCCTCACTTGTTCACGGAGGAGGTCGAGGACTAAATCTTGAGGACGAGATTCTCGGTGGTGGGGGAGAATGTAACAACCAAGGAATTTTAGGTGTGCAAATTTTGCGAAAATTTAAAACTTTTTGACTGAAATTGAGTGCTATCAATTTTCAAGCCAAATTGCTAGCCCTCTCCTAAATTCTCCACCTGTTTGACCCATTTATAAAAACATATATTCAAACTATGGTAAAATATGTGAGTTGGACTTTTCTGGTTTAATTTGGATTTTATTTGTGTGTGGTTTGAATTTGGAAACTATCCAAATTCAAACTTAAACTCTAGCTTTTAAACCAATTCTTTTCCCAAAGTTTCTAGACTTCTTCCTAGGCCGGCCTGTCCTAAAGCCCGCTGCGGGTCCATCTGCCTCGCCGGCCCAGCAACCCAACCAGCCGCATCAGCCCACCACCCTCACCCTCTCATCTCTTCCTTGCTTCACTCGCTGACGGGCAGGGCCCACACGTCAGCCGCAACACTCCCCTTCTTCTCCTATCCTATCTTCTCCTCGCCTTGGATGCGACGCACCGGGCGACCCGCGCCGCAACCGCGCGCGCGCGGGATGGGACACGCGCCCCGCTCAGCGGGCCCGCACGCCGAGAGGCCGGTGCGTGCGTGCGCACGGACCCAACCTGGCTCGGGGCGGGTATTCCGCTTTTGCCCCTCGCATCGCGCCCCTGCAACCTGGCTGGCGCAAGGGAAGCCGGCGCCGCCTCGGCCGCCCGGCCGGTCTAGCCAGGGTAGATTGGGGCTTTCGCCCTGACGCCCGCGGCCCCGGGATTCAAAGGCAGGGCGAGGCCGCAACCCGAGCGCACCAACCACCAACCCCTTTGGGGTTTTCCTTCCTACACCGGAGGCCACGCCGTGAGGGAGAGGGAGCAGACGCGTCGCCACCGCGTCGAGCCGGGGAAAGGCGCGGACGCACCGGGACGCCGTCGACACGCCAAGGATGACGACTTCAACTGCCGCCCGTGGGGAGGAGAGGAGGCCGTCCGCGTCGGGGGAGGGAGCCGGACCGGAGCAGGGACATCTACACCGCCGGGAACGCCTACATCGCCACGAACGCCTTCGCCACGCCACCGCCCATCCTCGAGCCGGCTACGACTACACCGTCGCCCCGATGTGAGCATCACCGCAGCCATCTTCCTCTTGCCTCCCTCCTTGATTTCTTCTTTGTTTGGCACCGGCGGCGTTGGGGTGCGCCGTCGCGTGTCCATGCCTGGATGCTGGCCTTCGAGCCGCAGAACTGCCGCACCGCGTTCGTGTGGAGCTCTCGGGCCATCCATGCCCCCGGGCCCGCCGTCACCGTGCGAGGACCATCTGTGATCGCCGGCCTTCGAGCCGAGCGCGCTGTGCAGGGGATGTTGTGCGCCGCCGCTTCGCCTCGTGACGCGCCCCTGGTTACCAGGTGGCCGCGCCGAGCGAACAAGGCGAGGCCGCGCGTGCGCTGTGCACGACTTTGGCCAGCGCACGTCCAGCGAGCTCCATGCTAGGCCACTGGCCAGCCGAGCCGCGAGGGACGCCGCCGCGGCGCGCTGAGTTCTCGAGGTGGTTTTGACCCGGGCTCGCCGCCGACGCGCGTGTGCACAGGTGTTAAGCCGGGCGCCGACCCGTGCGTTCCGTTGCAGGTGGAAGGCGTTGACGCCGTGCCGTGATGCGCCGGCGGCGGTGGCTTCGAGCCCGGCTACCGGGTCGACGCGCCGCGCGCCGAGCGCGAGATCACGAGCGCGGGCGCCTGTCCGGCCGGCGCACCCCAGCGCCGTGCCGCGACCTGGACGCGGAACCTCCTGCTCGTGTCGCCACTGGGCGAGGGACACCCAAACCCGTCACCGGCGACGCGCCGCGCGGCCGCAGGGCTGCCTGGCATATCGTTGAGCACCTGGTGTGCATGCGAATCTTGAACGTTGAAGTAATCTGGTGAGTGGGCCGCCGGCCGGATCTGGGCCCTAAGCCCAGCTAACCTTCTAACAGGCCTTCGGCACCGTGCATGGAATGTTTGGGGGTGGTTTTCAAACTTCTGTTGGTTTGCCTGCTGGGCTGTGTTGCCCAGTCCATCTGGGCCGTGACCCAACAACTGACTGGGTCGAGTCCACTGGGCCACCTACGGCCCAGTGATACTTCCGGCCCATCTTCGGCCTGTTAACCGAGGGTCGTTCTTTTTCTGGGTTAATTTCCAGAAATGCTTAATAAATGGTTTTAACCTTTAAAAATTCATAACTATTTATAGAAAGCTCAGAAAAATAGAAAACTGATTTCTATAAATTCGTAATTTCGAAACCTTGCTGTTTGTAGGTAGTTTGAGCTCTTTTGGATCTTCTAAAAATTGGTTCTTATTTGGAGTTATTGCTTAGATGTGCACCGTATTCTTATTTTCGCGTTGAATCTCGTGCCGCAGACCCGAGCTTCGACCAGGAGGACGCGGAGGACCCCGAGTACACTGCTCCGGACAGCGACTGCTTCAACGGCAATGAAGGTGTCATGTCACTCCCAACCATGTAGATCCCATGTTGTAAATTAGATGCTAGTGCTTTACTTTATATGCATTGCTCTGATGAATTGCATAACCAGCTTAATAGCCATGCCTTGATATTTTGTTATACCCTGATTCCTTGTTTTACTTCCTGCGGGACTAGCTACAGACCCCTAGCTAGTCCCTTACCTCAACTATCCATACTTTTGTTGCTTGATTATGGATGGTACTCCAGGCTTGGACTGAGATGTGGATATCTCGGTGTGTTTCTAGCGTGCGTTCTGGGTGCGTATCTCCTTCCTGTGTTTTGGCGGGAGCGAGCCGCTTGGTTACTCGTGAACGTCTGCCGAGGGAAGATGCGATCTGGCCTCTAACCCGAGGGACGTGTCGTGTGGGATGGAGATGGTGAGTGCTCGCTCTCGGCCCCTTAAGGACCGATCGTCAGTTGACCTTGCTTCGGATGACTTTTACCGTACAAACCGCCCGCCTTGTATTGGGCGGGGGTGCGGGGTGAGACTTGTAGTGGATAGCGCCCCTCCTGTAGGCGGATCGGTGTGATCGTGTCGGGAGTGGTCTTTCCCCCCTTATAAGACTTTGCCCCGTCGAGGCCGGGGAAGGGTTCCACAGCTTCGAGGGACCTCTCGCGGGCAGTATGAGCTCTACCGCGGAGGCTGGGCCAGGCTCGGAGACGCAGGAGGGTACTACCCACTTACTTGGCCTTCAGCCGCATGGTAGGGTCGGGTACCGGTGACGGCCAGTTCCGGTCCTATTCGGGCGGGTACAGTTGTACAACCTCTGCAGAGTGTTAAACCTATAGCTATAGTCCGTGTCCACTGGTTATGGACAGTCTTTCGATCTCTCACCTGGCTAGCTACTCTTCTCTTGTGCTTCTCTCTCTCCCCCGAGTGTGTGAGCCCGGCTTCGGCCGTTGAGATGTGGGGGTAGGAGCAGGTGGGCCCCACATCGCAGATGAGAGTTGGGACCTGGATCGTGGTTGAGATCCGGTGTTTTGGTGTGGTACTCCTTGAGCGGGGTGTGGACCCCAGAGGTGTGGACCTCGGAAGCATGAGCTTCTCCGAGGTGTGGACCTCACAGCTGAATTCTGCTTACCTTGATCATTGCTTTGCTGCTTTGCTTAAGCCTTCTACAGCCAGAGTAGGGATAGCTCATGCATAGTAGAATATACACCACTTTTGCCTCTTTGTTGGGAAGCTGACATGACCTACCCGCTTATCGGGTAGACCCTGGTGTCTCTGACACAGAGCCGGACTACGACTTCGACAACGACGGATGGGTGGACTAGTGCTCTTCCTACACTCGAGCTGCCTGCGGATTTGGAGTTCCTCGCGCTTTCATGGAGTCGCTGCTAGACGTTTTATTTATGTTTGATTCAGTCCCGATGGACTTGTACCCAGCATGTGCCGAAGAGATGTACTCTGATTAATGTAATAAAATAAATGTTGTACTCTACTATTCTGTTTTATCTTTTTGTATGGATTTTGGCATCGCTGAGACAGGGTTTGCACGTGGTAGCCCTCCTGGGACTACCACCGAGGTGCTAAGAGTCGGGTTTCCGTTTGCGGAAATCCGGTTCGTTTCAGCATCCATTCTAGTCCATTGGACCCAAAATGATGTTTGGGAGTGTTTCGGATCATTTCGATAACCCTCGGCACGTCAAAGATGAAAAACTCGTCTTTCGGTCCTGAATGCACTATTTTGGGGTACCAAAGTTGTGAAGCATCCATTCTAGTACATTGGACCCAAAATGATGTTTGCGAGTGTTTCGGATGATTCAACTAACCTTCAGCACGTAAAAAGATGCAAAACTTGTGTTTCGGGCCTGAATGCACTATTTCGGGGTACCAAAGTTGTGAAGCATCCATTCTAGTCCATTGGAGCCAAAAAGATGTTTGCCGGTGTTTCAGATGATTTCACTAACCTTCACCATGTAAAAAGATGCAAAACTTGTGTTTCGGGCCTAAATGCACTATTTTGGGGTACCAAAGTTATGAAGCATCCATTGTAGTCCATTGGACCCAAAATGATGTTCGGGAGTGTTTCGGAGCATTTCGCAAACCCTCGGCACGTAAGAGATGAAAATCTCGTCTTTCGGTCCTGAATGCACTATTTCGAGGTACCAAAGTTGTGAAGCATCCATTCCGGTCCATTGGACATAAAATGATGTTCGCGAGTGTTTCAGATGATTTCGCTAACCTTCAGTACGTAAAAGATGAAAAACTAGTCTTTCGGTCCTTAATGCACTATTTCGGGGTACCAAAGTTGTGAAGCATCCATTCTAGTCCATTGGACCCAAATGATGTTTGCGAGTGTTTCAGATGATTCCACTAACCTTCAGCACGTAATAAGATGCAAAACTTGTGTTTCGGGCCTAAATGCACTATTTTGGGGTACCAAAGTTATGAAGCATCCATTCTAGTCCATTGGACCCAAAATGATGTTCGGGAGTGTTTCGGAGCATTTCGCAAACCCTCGGCACCTAAGAGATGAAAATCTCGTCTTTCGGTCCTGAATGCACTATTTCGGGGTACCAAAGTCGTGAAGCATCCATTCCGGTCCATTGGACCCAAAATGATGTTTGCGAGTGTTTCAGATGATTTCGCTAACCTTCAGCACGTAAAAGATGAAAAACCTGTCTTTTGGTCCTGAATGCACTATTTCGGGGTACCAAAGTTGTGAAGTATCCATTCTAGTCCATTGGACCCAAAATGATGTTTGGGAGTGTTTCGGATCATTTCGATAACCCTCGGCACGTCAAAGATGAAAAACTCGTCTTTCGGTCCTGAATGCACTATTTTGGGGTACCAAAGTTGTGTAGCATCCATTCTAGTACATTGGACCCAAAATGATGTTTGCGAGTGTTTCGGATGATTCAACTATCCTTCAGCACATAAAAAGATGCAAAACTTGTGTTTCGGGCCTGAATGCACTATTTCGGGGTACCAAAGTTGTAAAGCATCCATTCTAGTCCATTAGACCCAAAATGATGTTTGCCGGTGTTTCAGATGATTTGACTAACCTTCACCATGTAAAAAGATGCAAAACTTATGTTTCGGGCCTAAATGCACTATTTCGGGGTACCAAAGTTATGAAGCATCCATTCTAGTCCATTGGACCCAAAATGATGTTCGGGAGTGTTTCGGAGCATTTCGCTAACCCTCGGCACGTAAGAGATGAAAATCTCGTCTTTCGGTCCTGAATGCACTATTTCGGGGTACCAAAGTTGTGAAGCATCCATTCCGGTCCATTGGACCCAAAATGATGTTTGCGAGTGTTTCAGATGATTTCGCTAACCTTCAGTACGTAAAAGATGAAAAACTCGTCTTTCGGTCCTTAATGCACTATTTCGGGGTACCAAAGTTGTGAAGCATCAATTCTAGTCCATTGGACCCAAAATGATGTTTGGGAGTGTTTCAGATGATTCCACTAACCTTCAGCACGTAAGAAGATGCAAAACTTGTGTTTCGGGCCTAAATGCACTATTTTGGGGTACCAAAGTTATGAAGCATCCATTCTAGTCCATTTGACCCAAAATGATGTTCGGGAGTGTTTCGGAGCATTTCGCAAACCCTCGGCACGTAAGAAATGAAAATCTCGTCTTTCGGACCTGAATGCACTATTTTGGGGTACCAAAGTTGTGAAGCATCCATTCCACTCCATTGGACCGAAAATGATGTTTGCGAGTGTTTCAGATGATTTCGCTAACCTTCAGCACGTAAAAGATGAAAAACCTGTCTTTCGGTCCTGAATGCAGTATTCCGGGTTACCAAAGTTGTGAAGCATCCATTCTAGTCCATTGGACCCAAAATGATGTTTGGGAGTGTGTCGGATCATTTCGATAACCCTCGGCACGTCAAAGATGAAAATCTCGTCTTTCGGTCCTGAATGCACTATTTCGGAGTACCAAAGTTGTGAAGCATCTATTCTAGTCCATTGGACCCAAAATGATGTTTGTCGGTGTTTCAGATGATTTCACTAACCTTCACCACGTAAAAAGATGCAAAACTTGTGTTTCGGGCCTAAATGAACTATTTCGGGGTACCAAAGTCATGAAGCATCCAGTCTAGTCTATTGGACCCAAAATGATGTTTGGGAGTGTTTCGGAGCATTTCGCTAACCCTCTGCACGTAAGAGCTGAAAATCTCGTCTTTCGGTACTGAATGCACTATTTCGGGGTACCAAAGTTGTGAAGCATCCATTCCGGTCCATTGGACCCAAAATGATGTTTGCGAGTGTTTCAGATGATTTCGCTAACCTTCAACACATAAAAGATGAAAAACCTGTCTTTCGGCCCTGAATGCACTATTTTGGGGTACCAAAGTTGTGAAGCATCCATTCTAGTCCATTGGACCCAAAATGATGTTTGGGAGTGTTTCGGATCATTTCGCTAACCCTCGGCACGTCAAAGATGAAAAACTCGTCTTTCGGTCCTGAATGCACTATTTTGGGGTACCAAAGTTGTGAAGCATCCATTGTAGTCCATTGGACCCAAAATGATGTTTGCGAGTGTTTCGGATGATTCAACTGACCTTAAGCACGTAAAAAGATGCAAAACTTGTGTTTCGGGCCTGAATGCACTATTTCGGGGTACCAAAGTTGTGAAGCATCCATTCTAGTCCATTGGACCCAAAAAGATGTTTGCCGGTGTTTCAGATGATTTCACTAACCTTCACCATGTAAAAAGATGCAAAACTTGTGTTTCGGGCCTATATGCACTATTTTGGGGTACCAAAGTTATGAAGCATCCATTCTAGTCCATTGGACCCAAAATGATGTTCGGGAGTGTTTCGGAGCATTTCGCAAACCCTCGGCACGTAAGAGATGAAAATCTCGTCTTTCGGTCCTGAATGCACTATTTCGGGGGACCAAAGTTCTGAAGCATCCATTCCGGTCCATTGGACAGAAAATGATATTCGCGAGTGTTTCTGATGATTTCGCTAACCTTCAGTACGTAAAAGATGAAAAACTCGTCTTTCGGTCCTTAATGCACTATTTCGGGGTACCAAAGTTGTAAAGCATCCATTCTAGTCCATTGGACCCAAATGATGTTTGCGAGTGTTTCAGATGATTCCACTAACCTTCAGCACGTAATAAGATGCAAAACTTGTGTTTCGGGCCTAAATGCACTATTTTGGGGTACCAAAGTTATGAAGCATCCATTCTAGTCCATTGGACCCAAAATGATGTTCGGGACTGTTTCGGAGCATTTCGCAAACCCTCGGCACGTAAGAGATGAAAATCTCGTCTTTCGGTCCTGAATGCACTATTTCGGGGTACCAAAGTCGTGAAGCATCCATTCCGGTCCATTGGACCAAAAATGATGTTTGCGAGTGTTTCAGATGATTTCGCTAACCTTCAGCACGTAAAAGATGAAAAACCTGTCTTTTGGTCCTGAATGCACTATTTCGGGGTACCAAAGTTGTGAAGCATCCATTCTAGTCCATTGGACCCAAAAATGATGTTTGGGAGTGTTTCGGATCATTTCGATAACCCTCGGCACGTCAAAGATGAAAAACTCGTCTTTCGGTCCTGAATGCACTATTTTGGGGTACCAAAGTTGTGAAGCATCCATTCTAGTACATTGGACCCAAAATGATGTTTGCGAGTGTTTCGGATGATTCAACTAACCTTTAGCACGTAAAAAGATGCAAAACTTGTGTTTCGGGCCTGAATGCACTATTTCGGGGTACCAAAGTTGTAAAGCATCCATTCTAGTCCATTAGACCCAAAATGATGTTTGCCGGTGTTTCAGATGATTTGACTAACCTTCACCATGTAAAAAGATGCAAAACTTATGTTTCGGGCCTAAATGCACTATTTCGGGGTACCAAACTTATGAAGCATCCATTCTAGTCCATTGGACCCAAAATGATGTTCGGGAGTGTTTCGGAGCATTTCGCTAACCCTCGGCACGTAAGAGATGAAAATCTCGTCTTTCGGTCCTGAATGCACTATTTCGGGGTACCAAAGTTGTGAAGCATCCATTCCGGTCCATTGGACCCAAAATGATGTTTGCGAGTGTTTCAGATGATTTCGCTAACCTTAAGTACGTAAAAGATGAAAAACTCGTCTTTCGGTCCTTAATGCACTATTTCGGGGTACCAAAGTTGTAAAGCATCCATTCTAGTCCATTGGACCCAAATGATGTTTGCGAGTGTTTCAGATGATTCCACTAACCTTCAGCACGTAATAAGATGCAAAACTTGTGTTTCGGGCCTAAATGCACTATTTTGGGGTACCAAAGTTATGAAACATCCATTCTAGTCCATTGGACCCAAAATGATGTTCGGGACTGTTTCGGAGCATTTCGCAAACCCTCGGCACGTAAGAGATGAAAATCTCGTCTTTCGGTCCTGAATGCACTATTTCGGGGTACCAAAGTCGTGAAGCATCCATTCCGGTCCATTGGCCCAAAAATGATGTTTGCGAGTGTTTCAGATGATTTCGCTAACCTTCAGCACGTAAAAGATGAAAAACCTGTCTTTTGGTCCTGAATGCACTATTTCGGGGTACCAAAGTTGTGAAGCATCCATTCTAGTCCATTGGACCCAAAATGATGTTTGGGAGTGTTTCGGATCATTTCGATAACCCTCGGCACGTCAAAGATGAAAAACTCGTCTTTCGGTCCTGAATGCACTATTTTGGGGTACCAAAGTTGTGAAGCATCCATTCTAGTACATTGGACCCAAAATGATGTTTGCGAGTGTTTCGGATGATTCAACTAACCTTTAGCACGTAAAAAGATGCAAAACTTGTGTTTCGGGCCTGAATGCACTATTTCGGGGTACCAAAGTTGTAAAGCATCCATTCTAGTCCATTAGACCCAAAATGATGTTTGCCGGTGTTTCAGATGATTTGACTAACCTTCACCATGTAAAAAGATGCAAAACTTATGTTTCGGGCCTAAATGCACTATTTCGGGGTACCAAAGTTATGAAGCATCCATTCTAGTCCATTGGACCCAAAATGATGTTCGGGAGTGTTTCGGAGCATTTCGCTAACCCTCGGCACGTAAGAGATGAAAATCTCGTCTTTCGGTCCTGAATGCACTATTTCGGGGTACCAAAGTTGTGAAGCATCCATTCCGGTCCATTGGACCCAAAATGATGTTTGCGAGTGTTTCAGATGATTTCGCTAACCTTAAGTACGTAAAAGATGAAAAACTCGTCTTTCGGTCCTTAATGCACTATTTCGGGGTACCAAAGTTGTGAAGCATCAATTCGAGTCCATTGGACCCAAAATGATGTTTGGGAGTGTTTCAGATGATTCCACTAACCTTCAGCACGTAAGAAGATGCAAAACTTGTGTTTCGGGCCTAAATGCACTATTTTGAGGTACCAAAGTTATGAAGCATCCATTCTAGTCCATTTGACCCAAAATGATGTTCGGGAGTGTTTCGGAGCATTTCGCAAACCCTCGGCACGTAAGAAATGAAAATCTCGTCTTTCTGTCCTGAATGCACTATTTTGGGGTACCAAAGTTGTGAAGCATCCATTCCACTCCATTGGACCGAAAATGATGTTTGCGAGTGTTTCAGATGATTTCGCTAACCTTCAGCACGTAAAAGATGAAAAACCTGTCTTTCGGTCCTGAATGCAGTATTCCGGGTTACCAAAGTTGTGAAGCATCCATTCTAGTCCATTGGACCCAAAATGATGTTTGGGAGTGTGTCGAATCATTTCGATAACCCTCGGCACGTCAAAGATGAAAAACTCGTCTTTCGGTCCTGAATGCACTATTATGGGGTACCAAAGTTGTGAAGCATCCATTCTAGTCCATTGGACCCAAAATGATGTTTGTCGGTGTTTCAGATGATTTCACTAACCTTCACCACGTAAAAAGATGCAAAACTTGTGTTTCGGGCCTAAATGAACTATTTCGGGGTACCAAAGTCATGAAGCATCCAGTCTAGTCTATTGGACCCAAAATGATGTTTGGGAGTGTTTCGGAGCATTTCGCTAACCCTCGGCACGTAAGAGCTGAAAATCTCGTCTTTCGGTACTGAATGCACTATTTCGGGGTACCAAAGTTGTGAAGCATCCATTCCGGTCCATTGGACCCAAAATGATGTTTGCGAGTGTTTCAGATGATTTCGCTAACCTTCAACACATAAAAGATGAAAAACCTGTCTTTCGGCCCTGAATGCACTATTTTGGGGTACCAAAGTTGTGAAGCATCCATTCTAGTCCATTGGACCCAAAATGATGTTTGGGAGTGTTTCGGATCATTTCGCTAACCCTCGGCACGTCAAAGATGAAAAACTCGTCTTTCGGTCCTGAATGCACTATTTTGGGGTACCAAAGTTGTGAAGCATCCATTCTAGTCCATTGGACCCAAAATGATGTTTGCGAGTGTTTCGGATGATTCAACTGACCTTAAGCACGTAAAAAGATGCAAAACTTGTGTTTCGGGCCTGAATGCACTATTTCGGGGTACCAAAGTTGTGAAGCATCCATTCTAGTCCATTGGACCCAAAAAGATGTTTGCCGGTGTTTCAGATGATTTCACTAACCTTCACCATGTAAAAAGATGCAAAACTTGTGTTTCGGGCCTATATGCACTATTTTGGGGTACCAAAGTTATGAAGCATCCATTCTAGTCCATTGGACCCAAAATGATGTTCGGGAGTGTTTCGGAGCATTTCGCAAACCCTCGGCACGTAAGAGATGAAAATCTCGTCTTTCGGTCCTGAATGCACTATTTCGGGGTACCAAAGTTGTGAAGCATCCATTCCGGTCCATTGGACAGAAAATGATGTTCGCGAGTGTTTCAGATGATTTCGCTAACCTTCAGTACGTAAAAGATGAAAAACTCGTCTTTCAGTCCTTAATGCACTATTTCGGGGTACCAAAGTTGTGAAGCATCAATTCTAGTCCATTGGACCCAAAATGATGTTTGGGAGTGTTTCAGATGATTCCACTAACCTTCAGCACGTAAGAAGATGCAAAACTTGTGTTTCGGGCCTAAATGCACTATTTTGAGGTACCAAAGTTATGAAGCATCCATTCTAGTCCATTTGACCCAAAATGATGTTCGGGAGTGTTTCGGAGCATTTCGCAAACCCTCGGCACGTAAGAAATGAAAATCTCGTCTTTCTGTCCTGAATGCACTATTTTGGGGTACCAAAGTTGTGAAGCATCCATTCCACTCCATTGGACCCAAAATGATGTTTGCGAGTGTTTCAGATGATTCCACTAACCTTCAGCACGTAAGAAGATGCAAAACTTGTGTTTCGGGCCTAAATGCACTATTTTGAGGTACCAAAGTTATGAAGCATCCATTCTAGTCCATTTGACCCAAAATGATGTTCGGGAGTGTTTCGGAGCATTTCGCAAACCCTCGGCACGTAAGAAATGAAAATCTCGTCTTTCTGTCCTGAATGCACTATTTTGGGGTACCAAAGTTGTGAAGCATCCATTCCACTCCATTGGACCGAAAATGATGTTTGCGAGTGTTTCAGATGATTTCGCTAACCTTCAGCACGTAAAAGATGAAAAACCTGTCTTTCGGTCCTGAATGCAGTATTCCGGGTTACCAAAGTTGTGAAGCATCCATTCTAGTCCATTGGACCCAAAATGATGTTTGGGAGTGTGTCGAATCATTTCGATAACCCTCGGCACGTCAAAGATGAAAAACTCGTCTTTCGGTCCTGAATGCACTATTTCGGGGTACCAAAGTTGTGAAGCATCCATTCTAGTCCATTGGACCCAAAATGATGTTTGTCGGTGTTTCAGATGATTTCACTAACCTTCACCACGTAAAAAGATGCAAAACTTGTGTTTCGGGCCTAAATGAACTATTTCGGGGTACCCAAAATGATGTTTGCGAGTGTTTCAGATGATTTCGCTAACCTTCAGCACGTAAAAGATGAAAAACCTGTCTTTCGGTCCTGAATGCAATATTCCGGGTTACCAAAGTTGTGAAGCATCCATTCTAGTCCATTGGACCCAAAATGATGTTTGTCGGTGTTTCAGATGATTTCACTAACCTTCACCACGTAAAAAGATGCAAAACTTGTGTTTCGGGCCTAAATGAACTATTTCGGGGTACCAAAGTCATGAAGCATCCAGTCTAGTCTATTGGACCCAAAATGATGTTTGGGAGTGTTTCGGAGCATTTCGCTAACCCTCGGCACGTAAGAGCTGAAAATCTCGTCTTTCGGTACTGAATGCACTATTTCGGGGTACCAAAGTTGTGAAGCATCCATTCCGGTCCATTGGACCCAAAATGATGTTTGCGAGTGTTTCAGATGATTTCGCTAACCTTCAACACATAAAAGATGAAAAACCTGTCTTTCGGTCCTGAATGCAATATTCCGGGTTACCAAAGTTGTGAAGCATCCATTCTAGTCCATTGGACCCAAAATGATGTTTGTCGGTGTTTCAGATGATTTCACTAACCTTCACCACGTAAAAAGATGCAAAACTTGTGTTTCGGGCCTAAATGAACTATTTCGGGGTACCAAATGAAAATCTCGTCTTTCTGTCCTGAATGCACTATTTTGGGGTACCAAAGTTGTGAAGCATCCATTCCACTCCATTGGACCCAAAATGATGTTTGCGAGTGTTTCAGATGATTTCGCTAACCTTCAGCACGTAAAAGATGAAAAACCTGTCTTTCGGTCCTGAATGCAATATTCCGGGTTACCAAAGTTGTGAAGCATCCATTCTAGTCCATTGGACCCAAAATGATGTTTGTCGGTGTTTCAGATGATTTCACTAACCTTCACCACGTAAAAAGATGCAAAACTTGTGTTTCGGGCCTAAATGAACTATTTCGGGGTACCAAAGTCATGAAGCATCCAGTCTAGTCTATTGGACCCAAAATGATGTTTGGGAGTGTTTCGGAGCATTTCGCTAACCCTCGGCACGTAAGAGCTGAAAATCTCGTCTTTCGGTACTGAATGCACTATTTCGGGGTACCAAAGTTGTGAAGCATCCATTCCGGTCCATTGGACCCAAAATGATGTTTGCGAGTGTTTCAGATGATTTCGCTAACCTTCAACACATAAAAGATGAAAAACCTGTCTTTCGGCCCTGAATGCACTATTTTGGGGTACCAAAGTGGTGAAGCATCCATTCTAGTCCATTGGACCCAAAATGATGTTTGGGAGTGTTTCGGATCATTTCGCTAACCCTCGGCACGTCAAAGATGAAAAACTCGTCTTTCGGTCCTGAATGCACTATTTTGGGGTACCAAAGTTGTGAAGCATCCATTCTAGTCCATTGGACCCAAAATGATGTTTGCGAGTGTTTCGGATGATTCAACTGACCTTAAGCACGTAAAAAGATGCAAAACTTGTGTTTCGGGCCTGAATGCACTATTTCGGGGTACCAAAGTTGTGAAGCATCCATTCTAGTCCATTGGACCCAAAAAGATGTTTGCCGGTGTTTCAGATGATTTCACTAACCTTCACCATGTAAAAAGATGCAAAACTTGTGTTTCGGGCCTATATGCACTATTTTGGGGTACCAAAGTTATGAAGCATCCATTCTAGTCCATTGGACCCAAAATGATGTTCGGGAGTGTTTCGAAGCATTTCGCAAACCCTCGGCACGTAAGAGATGAAAATCTCGTCTTTCGGTCCTGAATGCACTATTTCGGGGTACCAAAGTTGTGAAGCATCCATTCCGGTCCATTGGACAGAAAATGATGTTCGCGAGTGTTTCAGATGATTTCGCTAACCTTCAGTACGTAAAAGATGAAAAACTCGTCTTTCGGTCCTTAATGCACTATTTCGGGGTACCAAAGTTGTGAAGCATCCATTCTAGTCCATTGGACCCAAAATGATGTTTGCGAGTGTTTCAGATGATTCCACTAACCTTCAGCACATAATAAGATGCAAAACTTGTGTTTCGGGCCTAAATGCACTATTTTGGGGTACCAAAGTTATGAAGCATCCATTCTAGTCCATTGGACCCAAAATGATGTTCGGGAGTGTTTCGGAGCATTTCGCAAACCCTCGGCACGTAAGAGATGAAAATCTCGTCTTTCGGTCCTGAATCCACTATTTCGGGGTACCAAAGTCGTGAAGCATCCATTCCGGTGTTTCAGATGATTTCACTAACCTTCACCACGTAAAAAGATGCAAAACTTGTGTTTCGGGCCTAAATGAACTATTTCGGGGTACCAAAGTCATGAAGCATCCAGTCTAGTCTATTGGACCCAAAATGATGTTTGGGAGTGTTTCGGAGCATTTCGCTAACCCTCGGCACGTAAGAGCTGAAAATCTCGTCTTTCGGTACTGAATGCACTATTTCGGGGTACCAAAGTTGTGAAGCATCCATTCCGGTCCATTGGACCCAAAATGATGTTTGCGAGTGTTTCAGATGATTTCGCTAACCTTCAACACATAAAAGATGAAAAACCTGTCTTTCGGCCCTGAATGCACTATTTTGGGGTACCAAAGTTGTGAAGCATCCATTCTAGTCCATTGGACCCAAAATGATGTTTGGGAGTGTTTCGGATCATTTCGCTAACCCTCGGCACGTCAAAGATGAAAAACTCGTCTTTCGGTCCTGAATGCACTATTTTGGGGTACCAAAGTTGTGAAGCATCCATTCTAGTCCATTGGACCCAAAATGATGTTTGCGAGTGTTTCGGATGATTCAACTGACCTTAAGCACGTAAAAAGATGCAAAACTTGTGTTTCGGGCCTGAATGCACTATTTCGGGGTACCAAAGTTGTGAAGCATCCATTCTAGTCCATTGGACCCAAAAAGATGTTTGCCGGTGTTTCAGATGATTTCACTAACCTTCACCATGTAAAAAGATGCAAAACTTGTGTTTCGGGCCTATATGCACTATTTTGGGGTACCAAAGTTATGAAGCATCCATTCTAGTCCATTGGACCCAAAATGATGTTCGGGAGTGTTTCGAAGCATTTCGCAAACCCTCGGCACGTAAGAGATGAAAATCTCGTCTTTCGGTCCTGAATGCACTATTTCGGGGTACCAAAGTTGTGAAGCATCCATTCCGGTCCATTGGACAGAAAATGATGTTCGCGAGTGTTTCAGATGATTTCGCTAACCTTCAGTACGTAAAAGATGAAAAACTCGTCTTTCGGTCCTTAATGCACTATTTCGGGGTACCAAAGTTCTGAAGCATCCATTCTAGTCCATTGGACCCAAAATGATGTTTGCGAGTGTTTCAGATGATTCCACTAACCTTCAGCACATAATAAGATGCAAAACTTGTGTTTCGGGCCTAAATGCACTATTTTGGGGTACCAAAGTTATGAAGCATCCATTCTAGTCCATTGGACCCAAAATGATGTTCGGGAGTGTTTCGGAGCATTTCGCAAATCCTCGGCACGTAAGAGATGAAAATCTCGTCTTTCGGTCCTGAATCCACTATTTCGGGGTACCAAAGTCGTGAAGCATCCATTCCGGTCCATTGGACCCAAAATGATGTTTGTGAGTGTTTCAGATGATTTCGCTAACCTTCAGCACATAAAAGATGAAAAACCTGTCTTCTGGTCCTGAATGCACTATTTCGGGGTACCAAAGTTGTGAAGCATCCATTCTAGTCCATTGGACCCAAAATGATGTTTCGGAGTGTTTCGGATCATTTCGATAACCCTCGGCACGTCAAAGATGAAAAACTCGTCTCTCGGTCCTGAATGCACTATTTTGGGGTACCAAAGTTGTGAAGCATCCATTCTAGTACATTGGACCCAAAATGATGTTTGCGAGTGTTTCGGATGATTCAACTAACCTTTAGCACGTAAAAAGATGCAAAACTTGTGTTTCGGGCCTGAATGCACTATTTCGAGGTACCAAAGTTGTAAAGCATCCATTCTAGTCCATTAGACCCAAAATGATGTTTGTCGGTGTTTCAGATGATTTGACTAACCTTCACCATGTAAAAAGATGCAAAACTTATGTTTCGGGCCTAAATGCACTATTTCGGGGTACCAAAGTTATGAAGCATCCATTCTAGTCCATTGGACCCAAAATGATGTTCGCGAGTGTTTCGGAGCATTTCGCTAACCCTCGGCACGTAAGAGATGAAAATCTCGTCTTTCGGTCCTCAATGCACTATTTCGGGGTACCAAAGTTGTGAAGCATCCATTCCGGTCCATTGGACCCAAAATGATGTTTGCGAGTGTTTCAGATGATTCCGCTAACCTTCAGTACGTAAAAGACGAAAAACTCGTCTTTCGGTCCTTAATGCACTATTTCGGGGTACCAAAGTTGTGAAGCATCAATTCTAGTCCATTGGACCCAAAATGATGTTTGGGAGTGTTTCAGATGATTCCACTAACCTTCAGCACGTAAGAAGATGCAAAACTTGTGTTTCGGGCCTAAATGCACTATTTTGGTGTACCAAAGTTATGAAGCATCCATTCTAGTCCATTTGACCCAAAATGATGTTCGGGAGTGTTTCGGAGCATTTCGCAAACCCTCGGCACGTAAGAAATGAAAATCTCGTCTTTCGGTCCTGAATGCACTATTTTGGGGTACCAAAGTTGTGAAGCATCCATTCCACTCCATTGGACCGAAAATGATGTTTGCGAGTGTTTCAGATGATTTCGTTAACCTTCAGCACGTAAAAGATGAAAAACCTGTCTTTCGGTCCTGAATGCAGTATTCTGGGTTACCAAAGTTGTGAAGCATCCATTCTAGTCCATTGGATCCAAAATGATGTTTGGGAGTGTGTCGGATCATTTCGATAACCCTCGGCACGTCAAAGATGAAAAACTCGTCTTTCGGTCCTGAATGCACTATTTTGGGGTACGAAAGTTGTGAAGCATCCATTCAAGTCCATTGGACCCAAAATGATGTTTGCGAGTGTTTCGGATGATTCAACTAACCTTCAGCACGTAAAAAGATGCAAAACTTGTGTTTCGGGCCTGAATGCACTATTTTGGGGTACCAAAGTTATAAAGCATCCATTCTAATCCATTGGACCCAAAATGATGTTTGCCGGTGTTTCAGATGATTTCACTAACCTTCACCATGTAAAAAGATGCAAAACTTGTGTTTCGGGCCTAAATGCACTATTTTGGGGTACCAAAGTTATGAAGCATCCATTCTAGTCCATTGGACCTAAAAGGATGTTCGGGAGTGTTTCGGATGATTCAACTAACCTTCAGCACGTAAAAAGATTTAAAACTTGTGTTTCGGGCCTGAATGCACTATTTCGGGGTACCAAAGTTGTAAAGCATCCATTCTAATCCATTGGACCCAAAATGATGTTTGCCGGTGTTTCAGATGATTTCACTAACCTTCACCATGTAAAAAGATGCAAAACTTGTGTTTCGGGCCTAAATGCACTATTTCGGGGTACCAAAGTTATGAAGCATCCATTCTAGTGCATTGGACCTAAAAGGATGTTCGGGAGTGTTTCGGAGAATTTCGCTAACCCTCGGCACGTAAGAGATGAAAATCTCGTCTTTCGGTCCTGAATGCACTTTTTCGGGGTACCAAAGTTGTGAAGCATCCATTCCAGTCCATTGGACCCAAAATGATGTTTGCGAGTGTTTCAGATGATTTCGCTAACTTTCAGTACGTAAAAGATGAAAAACTCGTCTTTCGGTCCTTAATGCACTATTTCGGGATACCAAAGTTGTGAAGCATCAATTCTAGTCTATTGGACCCAAAATGATATTCGGGAGTGTTTCGGAGCATTTCGCTAACCTTCGGCACGTAAAAGATGAAAATCTCGTCTTTTTGTCCCAAATGCAGTATTTCAGGGTACCAAAGTTGTGAAGCATCCATTCTAGTCCATTGGACCCAAAATGACGTTTGGGAGTGTTTCAGAGCATTTCGCTAACCTTCGGCACGTAAAAGATCAAAATCTCCCCTTTCGGTCCTGAATGCACTATTTCGGGGTACCATAGTTGTGAAGCATCCATTCTAGTCCATTGGACCCAAAATGATGTTCGCGAGTGTTTCAGATGATTCCACTAACCTTCAGCACGTAATAAGATGCAAAACTTGTGTTTCGGGCCTAAATGCACTATTTTGGGGTACCAAAGTTATGAAGCATCCATTCTAGTCCATTGGACCCAAAATGATGTTCGGGAGTGTTTCGGAGCATTTCGCAAACCCTCGGCACGTAAGAGATGAAAATCTCGTCTTTCGGTCCTGAATGCACTATTTCGGGGTACCAAAGTCGTGAAGCATCCATTCCGGTCCATTGGACCCAAAATGATGTTTGCGAGTGTTTCAGATGATTTCGCTAACCTTCAGTACGTAAAAGATGAAAAACTTGTCTTTCGGTCCTTAATGCACTATTTTGGGGTACCAAAGTTGTGAAGCATCAATTCTAGTCCATTGGACCCAAAATGATGTTTGGGAGTGTTTCAGATGATTCCACTAACCTTCAGCACGTAAGAAGATGCAAAACTTGTGTTTCGGGCCTAAATGCACTATTTTGGTGTACCAAAGTTATGAAGCATCCATTCTAGTCCATTTGACCCAAAATGATGTTCGGGAGTGTTTCGGAGCATTTCGCAAACCCTCGGCACGTAAGAAATGAAAATCTCGTCTTTCGGTCCTGAATGCACTATTTTGGGGTACCAAAGTTGTGAAGCATCCATTCCACTCCATTGGACCGAAAATGATGTTTGCGAGTGTTTCAGATGATTTCGCTAACCTTCAGCACGTAAAAGATGAAAAACCTGTCTTTCGGTCCTGAATGCAGTATTCTGGGTTACCAAAGTTGTGAAGCATCCATTCTAGTCCATTGGATCCAAAATGATGTTTGGGAGTGTGTCGGATCATTTCGATAACCCTCGGCACGTCAAAGATGAAAAACTCGTCTTTCGGTCCTGAATGCACTATTTTGGGGTACGAAAGTTGTGAAGCATCCATTCAAGTCCATTGGACCCAAAATGATGTTTGCGAGTGTTTCGGATGATTCAACTAACCTTCAGCACGTAAAAAGATGCAAAACTTGTGTTTCGGGCCTGAATGCACTATTTTGGGGTACCAAAGTCGTGAAGCATCCATTCCGGTCCATTGGACCCAAAATGATGTTTGCGAGTGTTTCAGATGATTTCGCTAACCTTCAGTACGTAAAAGATGAAAAACTTGTCTTTCGGTCCTTAATGCACTATTTTGGGGTACCAAAGTTGTGAAGCATCAATTCTAGTCCATTGGACCCAAAATGATGTTTGGGAGTGTTTCAGATGATTCCACTAACCTCCAGCACGTAAGAAGATGCAAAACTTGTGTTTTGGGCCTAAATGCACTATTTTGGGGTACCAAAGTTATGAAGCATCCATTCTAGTCCATTTGACCCAAAATGATGTTCGGCAGTGTTTCGGAGCATTTCGCAAACCCTCGGCACGTAAGAGATGAAAATCTCGTCTTTCGGTCCTGAATGCACTATTTTGGGGTACCAAAGTTGTGAAGCATCCATTCCATTCCATTGGACCGAAAATGATGTTTGCGAGTGTTTCAGATGATTTCGCTAACCTTCAGCACGTAAAAGTTGAAAAACCTGTCTTTCGGTCCTGAATGCAGTATTTCGGGGTACCAAAGTTGTGAAGCATCCATTCTAGTCCATTGGACCCAAAATGATGTTTGGGAGTGTGTCGGATCATTTCGATAACCCTCGGCACGTCAAAGATGAAAAACTCGTCTTTCGGTCCTGAATGCACTATTTTGGGGTACCAAAGTTGTGAAGCATCCATTCTAGTCCATTGGACCCAAAATGATGTTTGCGACTGTTTCGGATGATTCAACTAACCTTCAGGACGTAAAAAGATGAAAAACTTGTTTTTCGGGCCTGAATGCACTATTTCGGGGTACCAAAGTTGTAAAGCATCAATTCTAGTCCATTGGACCCAAAATGATGTTTGCCGGTGTTTCAGATGATTCCACTAACCTTCACCACGTAAGAAGATGCAAAACTTGTGTTTTGGGCCTAAATGCACTATTTTGGGGTACCAAAGTTATGAAGCATCCATTCTAGTCCATTTGACCCAAAATGATGTTCGGGAGTGTTTCGGAGCATTTCGCAAACCCTCGGCACGTAAGAGATGAAAATCTCGTCTTTCGGTCCTGAATGCACTATTTTGGGGTACCAAAGTTGTGAAGCATCCATTCCATTCCATTGGACCGAAAATGATGTTTGCGAGTGTTTCAGATGATTTCGCTAAGCTTCAGCACGTAAAAGATGAAAAACCTGTCTTTCGGTCCTGAATGCAGTATTTCGGGGTACCAAAGTTGTGAAGCATCCATTCTAGTCCATTGGACCCAAAATGATGTTTGGGAGTGTGTCGGATCATTTCGATAACCCTCGGCACGTCAAAGATGAAAAACTCGTCTTTCGGTCCTGAATGCACTATTTTGGGGTACCAAAGTTGTGAAGCATCCATTCTAGTCCATTGGACCCAAAATGATGTTTGCGACTGTTTCGGATGATTCAACTAACCTTCAGGACGTAAAAAGATGGAAAACTTGTGTTTCGGGCCTGAATGCACTATTTCGGGGTACCAAAGTTGTAAAGCATCAATTCTAGTCCATTGGACCCGAAATGATGTTTGCCGGTGTTTCAGATGATTCCACTAACCTTCACCACGTAAGAAGATGCAAAACTTGTGTTTTGGGCCTAAATGCACTATTTTGGGGTACCAAAGTTATGAAGCATCCATTCTAGTCCATTTGACCCAAAATGATGTTCGGGAGTGTTTCGGAGCATTTCGCAAACCCTCGGCACGTAAGAGATGAAAATCTCGTCTTTCGGTCCTGAATGCACTATTTTGGGGTACCAAAGTTGTGAAGCATCCATTCCATTCCATTGGACCGAAAATGATGTTTGCGAGTGTTTCAGATGATTTCGCTAACCTTCAGCACGTAAAAGATGAAAAACCTGTCTTTCGGTCCTGAATGCACTATTTTGGGGTACCAAAGTTGTGAAGCATCCATTCTAGTCCATTGGACCCAAAATGATATTTGCGAGTGTTTCGGATGATTCAACTAACCTTCAGCACGTAAAAAGATGCAAAACTTGTGTTTCGGGCCTGAATGCACTATTTCGGGGTACCAAAGTTGTAAAGCATCCATTCTAGTCCATTGGACCCAAAATGATGTTTGCCGGTGTTTCAGATGATTTCACTAACCTTCACCTTGTAAAAAGATGCAAAACTTGTGTTTCGGGCCTAAATGCACTATTTCGGGGTACCAAAGTTATGAAGCATCCATTCTAGTCCATTGGACCCAAAATAATGTTCGGGAGTGTTTCGAAGCATTTCGCTAACCCTCGGCACGTAAGAGATGAAAATCTCGTCTTTCGGTCCTGAATGCACTTTTTCGGGGTACCAAAGTTGTGAAGCATCCATTCCGGTCCATTGGACCCAAAATGATGTTTGCGAGTGTTTTAGATGATTTCGCTAACCTTCCGTACGTAAAAGATGAAAAACTCGTCTTTCGGTCCTGAATGCACTATTTCGGGGTACCAAAGTTGTGAAGCATCAATTCTAGTCCATTGGACCCAAAATGATATTCGGTAGTGTTTCGGAGCATTTCGCTAACCTTCGGCACGTAAAAGTTGAAAATCTCGTCTTTTTGTCCCAAATGCAGTATTTCAGGGTACCAAAGTTGTGAAGCATCCATTCTAGTCCATTGGACCCAAAATGACGTTTGGGAGTGTTTCGGAGCATTTCGCTAACCTTCGGGACGTAAAAGATCAAAATATCCCCTTTCGGTCCTGAATGCACTATTTCGGGGTACCATAGTTGTGAAGCATCCATTCTAGTCCATTAGACCCAAAATGATGTTTGCGAGTGTTTCAGATGATTCCACTAACCTTCAGCACGTAATAAGATGCAAAACTTGAGTTTCGGGCCTAAATGCACTATTTTGGGGTACCAAAGTTATGAAGCATCCATTCTACTCCATTGGACCCAAAATGATGTTCGGGAGTGTTTCGGAGCATTTCGCTAACCCTCGGAACGTAAGAGATGAAAATCTCATCTTTCGGTCCTGAATGCACTATTTCGAGGTACCAAAGTTGTGAAGCATCCATTCCGGTCCATTGGACCCAAAATGATGTTTGCGAGTGTTTAAGATGATTTCGCTAACCTTCAGTACGTAAAAGATGAAAAACTCGTCTTTCGGTCCTTAATGCACTATTTCGGGGTACCAAAGTTGTAAAGCATCAATTCTAGTCCATTGGACCCAAAATGATGTTTGCCGGTGTTTCAGATGATTCCACTAACCTTCACCACGTAAGAAGATGCAAAACTTGTGTTTTGGGCCTAAATGCACTATTTTGGGGTACCAAAGTTATGAAGCATCCATTCTAGTCCATTTGACCCAAAATGATGTTCGGGAGTGTTTCGGAGCATTTCGCAAACCCTCGGCACGTAAGAGATGAAAATCTCGTCTTTCGGTCCTGAATGCACTATTTTGGGGTACCAAAGTTGTGAAGCATCCATTCCATTCCATTGGACCGAAAATGATGTTTGCGAGTGTTTCAGATGATTTCGCTAACCTTCAGCACGTAAAAGATGAAAAACCTGTCTTTCGGTCCTGAATGCAGTATTTCGGGGTACCAAAGTTGTGAAGCATCCATTCTAGTCCATTGGACCCAAAATGATGTTTGGGAGTGTGTCGCATCATTTCGATAACCCTCGGCACGTCAAAGATGAAAAACTCGTCTTTCGGTCCTGAATGCACTATTTTGGGGTACCAAAGTTGTGAAGCATCCATTCTAGTCCATTGGACCCAAAATGATATTTGCGAGTGTTTCGGATGATTCAACTAACCTTCAGCACGTAAAAAGATGCAAAACTTGTGTTTCGGGCCTGAATGCACTATTTCGGGGTACCAAAGTTGTAAAGCATCCATTCTAGTCCATTGGACCCAAAATGATGTTTGCCGGTGTTTCAGATGATTTCACTAACCTTCACCATGTAAAAAGATGCAAAACTTGTGTTTCGGGCCTAAATGCACTATTTCGGGGTACCAAAGTTATGAAGCATCCATTCTAGTCCATTGGACCCAAAATGATGTTCGGGAGTGTTTCGAAGCATTTCGCTAACCCTCGGCACGTAAGAGATGAAAATCTCGTCTTTCGGTCCTGAATGCACTTTTTCGGGGTACCAAAGTTGTGAAGCATCCATTCCGGTCCATTGGACCCAAAATGATGTTTGCGAGTGTTTCAGATGATTTCGCTAACCTTCCGTACGTAAAAGATGAAAAACTCGTCTTTCGGTCCTGAATGCACTATTTCGGGGTACCAAAGTTGTGAAGCATCAATTCTAGTCCATTGGACCCAAAATGATATTCGGTAGTGTTTCGGAGCATTTCGCTAACCTTCGGCACGTAAAAGTTGAAAATCTCGTCTTTTTGTCCCAAATGCAGTATTTCAGGGTACCAAAGTTGTGAAGCATCCATTCTAGTCCATTGGACCCAAAATGACGTTTGGGAGTGTTTCGGAGCATTTCGCTAACCTTCGGGACGTAAAAGATCAAAATATCCCCTTTCGGTCCTGAATGCACTATTTCGGGGTACCATAGTTGTGAAGCATCCATTCTAGTCCATTGGACCCAAAATGATGTTTGCGAGTGTTTCAGATGATTCCACTAACCTTCAGCACGTAATAAGATGCAAAACTTGAGTTTCGGGCCTAAATGCACTATTTTGGGGTACCAAAGTTATGAAGCATCCATTCTACTCCATTGGACCCAAAATGATGTTCGGGAGTGTTTCGGAGCATTTCGCTAACCCTCGGAACGTAAGAGATGAAAATCTCGTCTTTCGGTCCTGAATGCACTATTTCGAGGTACCAAAGTTGTGAAGCATCCATTCCGGTCCATTGGACCCAAAATGATGTTTGCGAGTGTTTCAGATGATTTCGCTAACCTTCAGTACGTAAAAGATGAAAAACTTGTCTTTCGGTCCTTAATGCACTATTTCGGGGTACCAAAGTTGTGAAGCATCAATTCTAGTCCATTGGACCCAAAATGATGTTTGGGAGTGTTTCAGATGATTCCACTAACCTTCAGCACGTAAGAAGATGCAAAACTTGTGTTTCGGGCCTAAATGCACTATTTTGGGGTACCAAAGTTATGAAGCATCCATTCTAGTCCATTTGACCCAAAATGATGTTCGGGAGTGTTTCGGAGCATTTCGCAAACCCTCGGCACGTAAGAGATGAAAATCTCGTCTTTCGGTCCTGAATGCACTATTTCGGGGTACCAAAGTTGTGAAGCATCCATTCCATTCCATTGGACCGAAAATGATGTTTGCGAGTGTTTCAGATGATTTCGCTAACCTTCAGCACGTAAAAGATGAAAAACCTGTCTTTCGGTCCGGAATGCAGTATTTCGGGGTACCAAAGTTGTGAAGCATCCATTCTAGTCCATTGGACCCAAAATGATGTTTGGGAGTGTGTCGGATCATTTCGATAACCCTCGGCACGTCAAAGATGAAAAACTCGTCTTTTTGTCCCAAATGCAGTATTTCAGGGTACCAAAGTTGTGAAGCATCCATTCTAGTCCATTGGACCCAAAATGACGTTTGGGAGTGTTTCGGAGCATTTCGCTAACCTTCGGCACGTAAAAGATCAAAATATCCCCTTTCGGTCCTGAATGCACTATTTCGGGGTACCATAGTTGTGAAGCATCCATTCTAGTCCATTGGACCCAAAATGATGTTTGCGAGTGTTTCTGATGATTCCACTAACCTTCAGCACGTAATAAGATGCAAAACTTGAGTTTCGGGCCTAAATGCACTATTTTGGGGTACCAAAGTTATGAAGCATCCATTCTACTCCATTGGACCCAAAATGTTGTTTGGTAGTGTTTCAGATGATTCCACTAACCTTCAGCACGTAAGAAGATGCAAAACTTGTGTTTCGGGCCTAAATGCACTATTTCGGGGTACCAAAGTAATGAAGCATCCATTCTAGTCCGTTGGACCCAAAATGATGTTCGGGAGTGTTTCGGAGCATTTCTCTAACCCTCGGCACGTAAGAGATGAAAATCTCGTCTTTCGGTCCTGAATGCACTTTTTCGGGGTACCAAAGTTGTGAAGCATCCATTCCGGTCCATTGGACCCAAAATGATGTTTGCGAGTGTTTCAGATGATTTCGCTAACCTTCCGTACGTAAAAGATGAAAAACTCGTCTTTCGGTCCTGAATGCACTATTTCGGGGTACCAAAGTTGTGAAGCATCAATTCTAGTCCATTGGACCCAAAATGATATTCGGTAGTGTTTCGGAGCATTTCGCTAACCTTCGGCACGTAAAAGTTGAAAATCTCGTCTTTTTGTCCCAAATGCAGTATTTCAGGGTACCAAAGTTGTGAAGCATCCATTCTAGTCCATTGGACCCAAAATGACGTTTGGGAGTGTTTCGGAGCATTTCGCTAACCTTCGGGACGTAAAAGATCAAAATATCCCCTTTCGGTCCTGAATGCACTATTTTGGGGTACCATAGTTGTGAAGCATCCATTCTAGTCCATTGGACCCAAAATGATGTTTGCGAGTGTTTCAGATGATTCCACTAACCTTCAGCACGTAATAAGATGCAAAACTTGAGTTTCGGGCCTAAATGCACTATTTTGGGGTACCAAAGTTTTGAAGCATCCATTCTACTCCATTGGACCCAAAATGATGTTCGGGAGTGTTTCGGAGCATTTCGCTAACCCTCGGAACGTAAGAGATGAAAATCTCGTCTTTCGGTCCTGAATGCACTATTTCGAGGTACCAAAGTTGTGAAGCATCCATTCCGGTCCATTGGACCCAAAATGATGTTTGCGAGTGTTTCAGATGATTTCGCTAACCTTCAGTACGTAAAAGATGAAAAACTTGTCTTTCGGTCCTTAATGCACTATTTCGGGGTACCAAAGTTGTGAAGCATCAATTCTAGTCCATTGGACCCAAAATGATGTTTGGGAGTGTTTCAGATGATTCCACTAACCTTCAGCACGTAAGAAGATGCAAAACTTGTGTTTCGGGCCTAAATGCACTATTTTGGGGTACCAAAGTTATGAAGCATCCATTCTAGTCCATTTGACCCAAAATGATGTTCGGGAGTGTTTCGGAGCATTTCGCAAACCCTCGGCACGTAAGAGATGAAAATCTCGTCTTTCGGTCCTGAATGCACTATTTCGGGGTACCAAAGTTGTGAAGCATCCATTCCATTCCATTGGACCGAAAATGATGTTTGCGAGTGTTTCAGATGATTTCGCTAACCTTCAGCACGTAAAAGATGAAAAACCTGTCTTTCGGTCCGGAATGCAGTATTTCGGGGTACCAAAGTTGTGAAGCATCCATTCTAGTCCATTGGACCCAAAATGATGTTTGGGAGTGTGTCGGATCATTTCGATAACCCTCGGCACGTCAAAGATGAAAAACTCGTCTTTTTGTCCCAAATGCAGTATTTCAGGGTACCAAAGTTGTGAAGCATCCATTCTAGTCCATTGGACCCAAAATGACGTTTGGGAGTGTTTCGGAGCATTTCGCTAACCTTCGGCACGTAAAAGATCAAAATATCCCCTTTCGGTCCTGAATGCACTATTTCGGGGTACCATAGTTGTGAAGCATCCATTCTAGTCCATTGGACCCAAAATGATGTTTGCGAGTGTTTCAGATGATTCCACTAACCTTCAGCACGTAATAAGATGCAAAACTTGAGTTTCGGGCCTAAATGCACTATTTTGGGGTACCAAAGTTATGAAGCATCCATTCTACTCCATTGGACCCAAAATGATGTTTGGTAGTGTTTCAGATGATTCCACTAACCTTCAGCACGTAAGAAGATGCAAAACTTGTGTTTCGGGCCTAAATGCACTATTTCGGGGTACCAAAGTAATGAAGCATCCATTCTAGTCCGTTGGACCCAAAATGATGTTCGGGAGTGTTTCGGAGCATTTCTCTAACCCTCGGCACGTAAGAGATGAAAATCTCGTCTTTCGGTCCTGAATGCACTTTTTCGGGGTACCAAAGTTGTGAAGCATCCATTCCGGTCCATTGGACCCAAAATGATGTTTGCGAGTGTTTCAGATGATTTCGCTAACCTTCCGTACGTAAAAGATGAAAAACTCGTCTTTCGGTCCTGAATGCACTATTTCGGGGTACCAAAGTTGTGAAGCATCAATTCTAGTCCATTGGACCCAAAATGATATTCGGTAGTGTTTCGGAGCATTTCGCTAACCTTCGGCACGTAAAAGTTGAAAATCTCGTCTTTTTGTCCCAAATGCAGTATTTCAGGGTACCAAAGTTGTGAAGCATCCATTCTAGTCCATTGGACCCAAAATGACGTTTGGGAGTGTTTCGGAGCATTTCGCTAACCTTCGGGACGTAAAAGATCAAAATATCCCCTTTCGGTCCTGAATGCACTATTTCGGGGTACCATAGTTGTGAAGCATCCATTCTAGTCCATTGGACCCAAAATGATGTTTGCGAGTGTTTCAGATGATTCCACTAACCTTCAGCACGTAATAAGATGCAAAACTTGAGTTTCGGGCCTAAATGCACTATTTTGGGGTACCAAAGTTATGAAGCATCCATTCTACTCCATTGGACCCAAAATGATGTTCGGGAGTGTTTCGGAGCATTTCGCTAACCCTCGGAACGTAAGAGATGAAAATCTCGTCTTTCGGTCCTGAATGCACTATTTCGAGGTACCAAAGTTGTGAAGCATCCATTCCGGTCCATTGGACCCAAAATGATGTTTGCGAGTGTTTCAGATGATTTCGCTAACCTTCAGTACGTAAAAGATGAAAAACTTGTCTTTCGGTCCTTAATGCACTATTTCGGGGTACCAAAGTTGTGAAGCATCAATTCTAGTCCATTGGACCCAAAATGATGTTTGGGAGTGTTTCAGATGATTCCACTAACCTTCAGCACGTAAGAAGATGCAAAACTTGTGTTTCGGGCCTAAATGCACTATTTTGGGGTACCAAAGTTATGAAGCATCCATTCTAGGCCATTTGACCCAAAATGATGTTCGGGAGTGTTTCGGAGCATTTCGCAAACCCTCGGCACGTAAGAGATGAAAATCTCGTCTTTCGGTCCTGAATGCACTATTTCGGGGTACCAAAGTTGTGAAGCATCCATTCCATTCCATTGGACCGAAAATGATGTTTGCGAGTGTTTCAGATGATTTCGCTAACCTTCAGCACGTAAAAGATGAAAAACCTGTCTTTCGGTCCGGAATGCAGTATTTCGGGGTACCAAAGTTGTGAAGCATCCATTCTAGTCCATTGGACCCAAAATGATGTTTGGGAGTGTGTCGGATCATTTCGATAACCCTCGGCACGTCAAAGATGAAAAACTCGTCTTTTTGTCCCAAATGCAGTATTTCAGGGTACCAAAGTTGTGAAGCATCCATTCTAGTCCATTGGACCCAAAATGACGTTTGGGAGTGTTTCGGAGCATTTCGCTAACCTTCGGCACGTAAAAGATCAAAATATCCCCTTTCGGTCCTGAATGCACTATTTCGGGGTACCATAGTTGTGAAGCATCCATTCTAGTCCATTGGACCCAAAATGATGTTTGCGAGTGTTTCAGATGATTCCACTAACCTTCAGCACGTAATAAGATGCAAAACTTGAGTTTCGGGCCTAAATGCACTATTTTGGGGTACCAAAGTTATGAAGCATCCATTCTACTCCATTGGACCCAAAATGATGTTCGGGAGTGTTTCGGAGCATTTCGCTAACCCTCGGAACGTAAGAGATGAAAATCTCGTCTTTCGGTCCTGAATGCACTATTTCGAGGTACCAAAGTTGTGAAGCATCCATTCCGGTCCATTGGACCCAAAATGATGTTTGCGAGTGTTTCGGATGATTTCGCTAACCTTCAGTACGTAAAAGATGAAAAACTTGTCTTTCGGTCCTTAATGCACTATTTCGGGGTACCAAAGTTGTGAAGCATCAATTCTAGTCCATTGGACCCAAAATGATGTTTGGGAGTGTTTCAGATGATTCCACTAACCTTCAGCACGTAAGAAGATGCAAAACTTGTGTTTCGGGCCTAAATGCACTATTTTGGGGTACCAAAGTTATGAAGCATCCATTCTAGTCCATTTGACCCAAAATGATGTTCGGTAGTGTTTCGGAGCATTTCGCAAACCCTCGGCACGTAAGAGATGAAAATCTCGTCTTTCGGTCCTGAATGCACTATTTCGGGGTACCAAAGTTGTGAAGCATCCATTCCATTCCATTGGACCGAAAATGATGTTTGCGAGTGTTTCAGATGATTTCGCTAACCTTCAGCACGTAAAAGATGAAAAACCTGTCTTTCGGTCCGGAATGCAGTATTTCGGGGTACCAAAGTTGTGAAGCATCCATTCTAGTCCATTGGACCCAAAATGATGTTTGGGAGTGTGTCGGATCATTTCGATAACCCTCGGCACGTCAAAGATGAAAAACTCGTCTTTTTGTCCCAAATGCAGTATTTCAGGGTACCAAAGTTGTGAAGCATCCATTCTAGTCCATTGGACCCAAAATGACGTTTGGGAGTGTTCCGGAGCATTTCGCTAACCTTCGGCACGTAAAAGATCAAAATATCCCCTTTCGGTCCTGAATGCACTATTTCGGGGTACCATAGTTGTGAAGCATCCATTCTAGTCCATTGGACCCAAAATGATGTTTGCGAGTGTTTCAGATGATTGCACTAACCTTCAGCACGTAATAAGATGCAAAACTTGAGTTTCGGGCCTAAATGCACTATTTTGGGGTACCAAAGTTATGAAGCATCCATTCTAGTCCAGTGGACCCAAAATGATGTTCAGGAGTGTTTCGGAGCATTTCGCAAACCCTCGGCACGTAAGAGATGAAAATCTCGTCTTTCGGTCCTGAATGCACTATTTCGGGGTACCAAAGTTGTGAAGCATCCATTCCGGTCCATTGGACCCAAAATGATGTTTGCGAGTGTTTCAGATGATTTCGCTAACCTTCAGCACGTAAAAGATGAAAAACCTGTCTTTCGGTCTTGAATGCACTATTACGGGGTACCAAAGATGTGAAGCATCCATTCTAGTCCATTGGACCCAAAATGATGTTTGGTAGTGTTTCAGATGATTCCACTAACCTTCAGCACGTAAGAAGATGCAAAACCTGTGTTTCGGGCCTAAATGCACTATTTCGGGGTACCAAAGTAATGAAGCATCCATTCTAGTCCGTTGGACCCAAAATGATGTTCGGGAGTGTTTCGGAGCATTTCTCTAACCCTCGGCACGTAAGAGATGAAAATCTCGTCTTTCGGTCCTGAATGCACTTTTTCGGGGTACCAAAGTTGTGAAGCATCCATTCCGGTCCATTGGACCCAAAATGATGTTTGCGAGTGTTTCAGATGATTTCGCTAACCTTCCGTACGTAAAAGATGAAAAACTCGTCTTTCGGTCCTGAATGCACTATTTCGGGGTACCAAAGTTGTGAAGCATCAATTCTAGTCCATTGGACCCAAAATGATATTCGGTAGTGTTTCGGAGCATTTCGCTAACCTTCGGCACGTAAAAGTTGAAAATCTCGTCTTTTTGTCCCAAATGCAGTATTTCAGGGTACCAAAGTTGTGAAGCATCCATTCTAGTCCATTGGACCCAAAATGACGTTTGGGAGTGTTTCGGAGCATTTCGCTAACCTTCGGGACGTAAAAGATCAAAATATCCCCTTTCGGTCCTGAATGCACTATTTCGGGGTACCATAGTTGTGAAGCATCCATTCTAGTCCATTGGACCCAAAATGATGTTTGCGAGTGTTTCAGATGATTCCACTAACCTTCAGCACGTAATAAGATGCAAAACTTGAGTTTCGGTCCTAAATGCACTATTTTGGGGTACCAAAGTTATGAAGCATCCATTCTACTCCATTGGACCCAAAATGATGTTCGGGAGTGTTTCGGAGCATTTCGCTAACCCTCGGAACGTAAGAGATGAAAATCTCGTCTTTCGGTCCTGAATGCACTATTTCGAGGTACCAAAGTTGTGAAGCATCCATTCCGGTCCATTGGACCCAAAATGATGTTTGCGAGTGTTTCAGATGATTTCGCTAACCTTCAGTACGTAAAAGATGAAAAACTTGTCTTTCGGTCCTTAATGCACTATTTCGGGGTACCAAAGTTGTGAAGCATCAATTCTAGTCCATTGGACCCAAAATGATGTTTGGGAGTGTTTCAGATGATTCCACTAACCTTCAGCACGTAAGAAGATGCAAAACTTGTGTTTCGGGCCTAAATGCACTATTTTGGGGTACCAAAGTTATGAAGCATCCATTCTACTCCATTGGACCCAAAATCATGTTCGGGAGTGTTTCGGAGCATTTCGCTAACCCTCGGAACGTAAGAGATGAAAATCTCGTCTTTCGGTCCTGAATGCACTTTTTCGGGGTACCAAAGTTGTGAAGCATCCATTCCGGTCCATTGGACCCAAAATGATGTTTGCGAGTGTTTCAGATGATTTTGCTAACCTTCAGTACGTAAAAGATGAAAAACTCGTCTTTCGGTCCTTAACGCACTATTTCGGGGTACCAAAGTTGTGAAGCATCAATTCTAGTCCATTGGACCCAAAATGATATTCGGGAGTGTTTCGGAGCATTTCGCTAACCTTCGGCACGTAAAAGATGAAAATCTCGTCTTTTTGTCCCAAATGCAGTATTTCAGGGTACCAAAGTTGTGAAGCATCCATTCTAGTCCATTGGACCCAAAATGACGTTTGGGAGTGTTTCGGAGCATTTCGCTAACCTTCGGGACGTAAAAGATCAAAATATCCCCTTTCGGTCCTGAATGCACTATTTCGGGGTACCATAGTTGTGAAGCATCCATTCTAGTCCATTGGACCCAAAATGATGTTTGCGAGTGTTTCAGATGATTCCACTAACCTTCAGCACGTAATAAGATGCAAAACTTGAGTTTCGGGCCTAAATGCACTATTTTGGGGTACCAAAGTTATGAAGCATCCATTCTACTCCATTGGACCCAAAATGATGTTCGGGAGTGTTTCGGAGCATTTCGCTAACCCTCGGAACGTAAGAGATGAAAATCTCGTCTTTCGGTCCTGAATGCACTTTTTCGGGGTACCAAAGTTGTGAAGCATCCATTCCGGTCCATTGGACCCAAAATGATGTTTGCGAGTGTTTCAGATGATTTCGCTAACCTTCAGTACGTAAAAGATGAAAAACTCGTCTTTCGGTCCTTAATGCACTATTTCGGGGTACCAAAGTTGTGAAGCATCAATTCTAGTCCATTGGACCCAAAATGATATTCGGGAGTGTTTCGGAGCATTTCGCTAACCTTCGGCACGTAAAAGATGAAAATCTCGTCTTTTTGTCCCAAATGCAGTATTTCAGGGTACCAAAGTTGTGAAGCATCCATTCTAGTCCATTGGACCCAAAATGACGTTTGGGAGTGTTTCGGAGCATTTCGCTAACCTTCGGCACGTAAAAGATCAAAATATCCCCTTTCGGTCCTGAATGCACTATTTCGGGGTACCATAGTTGTGATGCATCCATTCTAGTCCATTGGACCCAAAATTATGTTTGCGAGTGTTTCAGATGATTCCACTAACCTTCAGCACGTAATAAGATGCAAAACTTGAGTTTCGGGCCTAAATGCACTATTTTGGGGTACCAAAGTTATGAAGCATCCATTCTACTCCATTGGACCCAAAATGATGTTCGGGAGTGTTTCGGAGCATTTCGCTAACCCTCGGAACGTAAGAGATGAAAATCTCGTCTTTCGGTCCTGAATGCACTATTTCGAGGTACCAAAGTTGTGAAGCATCCATTCCGGTCCATTGGACCCAAAATGATGTTTGCGAGTGTTTCAGATGATTTCGCTAACCTTCAGTGCGTAAAAGATTAAAAAATTGTCTTTCGGTCCTTAATGCACTATTTCGGGGTACCAAAGTTGTGAAGCATCAATTCTAGTCCATTGGACCCAAAATGATGTTTGGGAGTGTTTCAGATGATTCCACTAACCTTCAGCACGTAAGAAGATGCAAAACTTGTGTTTCGGGCCTAAATGCACTATTTTGGGGTACCAAAGTTATGAAGCATCCATTCTAGTCCATTGGACCCAAAATGATGTTTGCCGGTGTTTCAGATGATTTCACTAACCTTCACCTTGTAAAAAGATGCAAAACTTGTGTTTCGGGCCTAAATGCACTATTTCGGGGTACCAAAGTTATGAAGCATCCATTCTAGTCCATTGGACCCAAAATGATGTTCGGTAGTGTTTCGGAGCATTTCGCAAACCCTCGGCACGTAAGAGATGAAAATCTCGTCTTTCGGTCCTGAATGCACTATTTCGGGGTACCAAAGTTGTGAAGCATCCATTCCATTCCATTGGACCGAAAATGATGTTTGCGAGTGTTTCAGATGATTTCGCTAACCTTCAGCACGTAAAAGATGAAAAACCTGTCTTTCGGTCCGGAATGCAGTATTTCGGGGTACCAAAGTTGTGAAGCATCCATTCTAGTCCATTGGACCCAAAATGATGTTTGGGAGTGTGTCGGATCATTTCGATAACCCTCGGCACGTCAAAGATGAAAAACTCGTCTTTTTGTCCCAAATGCAGTATTTCAGGGTACCAAAGTTGTGAAGCATCCATTCTAGTCCATTGGACCCAAAATGACGTTTGGGAGTGTTTCGGAGCATTTCGCTAACCTTCGGCACGTAAAAGATCAAAATATCCCCTTTCGGTCCTGAATGCACTATTTCGGGGTACCATAGTTGTGAAGCATCCATTCTAGTCCATTGGACCCAAAATGATGTTTGCGAGTGTTTCAGATGATTCCACTAACCTTCAGCACGTAATAAGATGCAAAACTTGAGTTTCGGGCCTAAATGCACTATTTTGGGGTACCAAAGTTATGAAGCATCCATTCTAGTCCAGTGGACCCAAAATGATGTTCAGGAGTGTTTCGGAGCATTTCGCAAACCCTCGGCACGTAAGAGATGAAAATCTCGTCTTTCGGTCCTGAATGCACTATTTCGGGGTACCAAAGTTGTGAAGCATCCATTCCGGTCCATTGGACCCAAAATGATGTTTGCGAGTGTTTCAGATGATTTCGCTAACCTTCAGCACGTAAAAGATTAAAAACCTGTCTTTCGGTCTTGAATGCACTATTACGGGGTACCAAAGATGTGAAGCATCCATTCTAGTCCATTGGACCCAAAATGATGTTTGGTAGTGTTTCAGATGATTCCACTAACCTTCAGCACGTAAGAAGATGCAAAACTTGTGTTTCGGGCCTAAATGCACTATTTCGGGGTACCAAAGTAATGAAGCATCCATTCTAGTCCGTTGGACCCAAAATGATGTTCGGGAATGTTTCGGAGCATTTCTCTAACCCTCGGCACGTAAGAGATGAAAATCTCGTCTTTCGGTCCTGAATGCACTTTTTCGGGGTACCAAAGTTGTGAAGCATCCATTCCGGTCCATTGGACCCAAAATGATGTTTGCGAGTGTTTCAGATGATTTCGCTAACCTTCAGTACGTAAAAGATGAAAAACTCGTCTTTCGGTCCTTAATGGACTATTTCGGGGTACCAAAGTTGTGAAGCATCAATTCTAGTCCATTGGACCCAAAATGATATTCGGGAGTGTTTCGGAGCATTTCGCTAACCTTCGGCACGTAAAAGATGAAAATCTCGTCTTTTTGTCCCAAATGCAGTATTTCAGGGTACCAAAGTTGTGAAGCATCCATTCTAGTCCATTGGACCCAAAATGACGTTTGGGAGTGTTTCGGAGCATTTCGCTAACCTTCGGCACGGAAAAGATCAAAATATCCCCTTTCGGTCCTGAATGCACTATTTCGGGGTACCATAGTTGTGAAGCATCCATTCTAGTCCATTGGACCCAAAATGATGTTTGCGAGTGTTTCAGATGATTCCACTAACCTTCAGCACGTAATAAGATGCAAAACTTGAGTTTCGGGCCTAAATGCACTATTTTGGGGTACCAAAGTTATGAAGCATCCATTCTAGTCCAGTGGACCCAAAATGATGTTCGGGAGTGTTTCGGAGCATTTCGCAAACCCTCGGCACGTAAGAGATGAAAATCTCGTCTTTCGGTCCTGAATGCACTATTTCGGGGTAGCAAAGTTGTGAAGCATCCATTCCGGTCCATTGGACCCAAAATGATGTTTGCGAGTGTTTCAGATGATTTCGCTAACCTTCAGCACGTAGAAGATGAAAAACCTGTCTTTCGGTCTTGAATGCACTATTACGGGGTACCAAAGTTGTGAAGCATCCATTCTAGTCCATTGGACCCAAAATGATGTTTGGGAGTGTTTCAGATGATACCACTAACCTTCAGCACGTAAGAAGATGCAAAACTTGTGTTTCGGGCCTAAATGCACTATTTTGGGGTACCAAAGTTATGAAGCATTCATTCTAGTCCATTGGACCCAAAATGATGTTCGGGAGTGTTTCGGAGCATTTCGCTAACCCTCGGCACGTAAGAGATGAAAATCTCGTCTTTCGGTCCTGAATGCACTATTTCGAGGTACCAAAGTTGTGAAGCATCCATTCCGGTCCAATGGACCCAAAATGATGTTTGCGAGTGTTTCAGATGATTTCGCTAACCTTCAGTACGTAAAAGATGAAAAACTTGTCTTTCGGTCCTTAATGCACTATTTCGGGGTACCAAAGTTGTGAAGCATCAATTCTAGTCCATTGGACCCAAAATGATGTTTGGGAGTGTTTCAGATGATTCCACTAACCTTCAGCACGTAAGAAGATGCAAAACTTGTGTTTCGGGCCTAAATGCACTATTTTGGGGTACCAAAGTTATGAAGCATCCATTCTAGTCCATTTGACCCAAAATGATGTTCGGGAGAGTTTCGGAGCATTTCGCATACCCTCGGCACGTAAGAGATGAAAATCTCGTCTTTCGGTCCTGAATGCACTATTTCGGGGTACCAAAGTTGTGAAGCATCCATTCCATTCCATTGGACCGAAAATGATGTTTGCGAGTGTTTCAGATGATTTCGCTAACCTTCAGCACGTAAAAGATGAAAAACCTGTCTTTCAGTCCTGAATGCAGTATTTCGGGGTACCAAAGTTGTGAAGCATCCATTCTAGTCCATTGGACCCAAAATGATGTTTGGGAGTGTGTCGGATCATTTCGATAACCCTCGGCACGTCAAAGATGAAAAACTCGTCTTTCGGTCCTGGATGCACTATTTTGGGGTACCAAAGTTGTGAAGCATCCATTCTAGTCCATTGGACCCAAAATGATGTTTGCGAGTGTTTCGGATGATTCAACTAACCTTCAGCACGTAAAAAGATGCAAAACTTGTGTTTCGGGCCTGAATGCATTATTTCGGGGTACCAAAGTTGTGAAGCATCCATTCTAGTCCATTGGACCCAAAATGATGTTTGCCGGTGTTTCAGATGATTTCACTAACCTTCGCCATGTAAAAAGATGCAAAACTTGTGTTTCGGGCCTAAATGCACTATTTCGGGGTACCAAAGTTATGAAGCATCCATTCTAGTCCATTGGACCCAAAATGATGTTCGGGAGTGTTGCGGAGCATTTCGCTAACCCTCGGCACATAAGAGATGAAAATCTCGTCTTTCGGTCCTGAATGCACTTTTTCGGGGTATCAATGTTGTGAAGCATCCATTCCGGTCCATTGGACCCAAAATGATGTTTGCGAGTGTTTCAGATGATTTCGTTCCCTTCAGTACGTAAAAGATGAAAAACTCGTCTTTCGGTCCTTAATGCACTATTTCGGGGTACCAAAGTTGTAAAGCATCAATTCTAGCCCATTGGACCCAAAATGATGTTTGGGAGTGTTTCAGATGATTCCACTAACCTTCAGCACGTAAGAAGATGCAAAACTTGTGTTTCGGGCCTAAATGCACTATTTTGGGGTACCAAAGTTATGAAGTATCCATTCTAGTCCATTTGACCCAAAATGATGTTCGGGAGTATTTCGGAGCATTTCGCAAACCCTCAGCACGTAAAAGATGAAAATCTCGTCTTTTTGTCCCAAATGCAGTATTTCAGGGTACCAAAGTTGTGAAACATCCATTCTAGTCCATTGGACCCAAAATGACGTTTGGGAGTGTTTCGGAGCATTTCGCTAACCTTCGGCACGTAAAAGATCAAAATCTCCTCTTTCGGTCCTGAATGCACTATTTCGGGGTACCATAGTTGTGAAGCATCCATTCTAGTCCATTGGAGCCAAAATGATGTTTGCGAGTGTTTCAGATGATTCCACTAACCTTCAGCACGTAATAAGATGCAAAACTTGTGTTTCGGGCCTAAATGCACTATTTTGGGGTACCAAAGTTATGAAGCATCCATTCTAGTCCAGTGGACCCAAAATGATGTTTGCCGGTGTTTCAGATGATTTCACTAACCTTCACCATGTAAAAAGATGTAAAACTTGTGTTTCGGGCCTAAATGCACTATTTCGGGGTACCAAAGTTATGAAGCATCCATTCTAGTCCATTGGACCCAAAATGATGTTCGGGAGTGTTTCGGAGCATTTCGCTAACCCTCGGCACGTAAGAGATGAAAATCTCGTCTTTCGGTCCTGAATGCACTATTTCGGGGTACCAAAGTTGTTTAGCATCCATTCCGGTCCATTGGACCCAAAATGATGTTTGCGAGTGTTTCAGATGATTTCGCTAACCTTCAGCACGTAAAAGATGAAAAACCTGTCTTTCGGTCTTGAATGCACTATTTCGGGGTACCAAAGTTGTGAAGCATCCATTCTAGTCCATTGGACCCAAAATGATGTTTGGGAGTGTTTCGAATCATTTCGCTAACCCTCGGCACGTCAAAGATGAAAAACTCGTCTTTCGGTCCTGAATGCACTATTTTGGGGTACCAAAGTTGTGAAGCATCCATTCTAGTCCATTGGATCCAAAATGATGTTTGCGAGTGTTTCGGATGATTCAACTAACCTTCAGCACGTAAAAAGATGCAAAACTTGTGTTTCGGGCCAGAATGCACTATTTCGGGGTACCAAAGTTGTGAAGCATCCATTCTAGTCCATTGGACCCAAAATGATGTTTGCCGGTGTTTCAGATGATTTCACTAACCTTCACCATGTAAAAAGATGCAAAACTTGTGTTTCGGGCCTAAATGCACTATTTCAGGGTACCAAAGTTATGAAGCATCCATTCTAGTCCATTGGACCAAAAATGATGTTCGGGAGTGTTTCGGAGCATTTCGCTAACCCTCGGCACGTAAGAGATGAAAATCTCGTCTTTCGGTCCTGAATGCACTATTTCGGGGTACCAAAGTTGTGAAGCATCCATTCCGGTCCATTGGACCCAAAATGATGTTTGCGAGTGTTTCAGATGATTTCGCTTACCTTCAGTACGTAAAAGATGAAAAACTTGTATTTCGGTCCTTAATGCACTATTTCGGGGTACCAAAGTTGTGAAGCATCAATTCTAGTCCATTGGACCCAAAATGATGTTTGGGAGTGTTTCAGATGATTCCACTAACCTTCAGCATGTAAGAAGATGCAAAACTTGTGTTTCAGGCCTAAATGCACTATTTTGGGGTACCAAAGTTATGAAGCATCCATTCTAGCCCATTTGACCCAAAATGATGTTCGGGAGTGTTTCGGAGCATTTCGCAAACCCTCGGCACGTAAGAGATGAATATCTCGTCTTTCGGTCCTGAATGCACTATTTCGGGGTACCAAAGTTGTGAAGCATCCATTCCATTCCATTGGACCGAAAATGATGTTTGCGAGTGTTTCAGATGATTTCGCTAACCTTCAGCACGTAAAAGATGAAAAACCTGTCTTTCGGTCCTGAATGCAGTATTTCGGGGTACCAAAGTTGTGAAGCATCCATTCTAGTCCATTGGACCCAAAATGATGTTTGGGAGTGTGTCGGATCATTTCGATAACCCTCGGCACGTCAAAGATGAAAAACTCGTCTTTCGGTCCTGAATGCACTATTTTGGGGTACCAAAGTTGTGAAGCATCCATTCTAGTCCATTGGACCCAAAATGATGTTTGCGAGTGTTTCGGATGATTCAACTAACCTTCAGCGCGAAAAAAGATGCAAAACTTGTGTTTCGGGCCTGAATGCACTATTTCGGGGTACCAAAGTTGTGAAGCATCCATTCTAGTCCATTGGACCCAAAATGATATTTGGGAGTGTTTCGAATCATTTCGCTAACCCTCGGCACGTCAAAGATGAAAAACTCGTCTTTCGGTCCTGAATGCACTATTTCGGGGTACCAAAGTTGTGAAGCATCCATTCCGGTCCATTGGACCGAAAATGATGTTTGCGAGTGTTTCAGATGATTTCGCTAACCTTCAGCACGTAAAAGATGAAAAACCTGTCTTTCGGTCCTGAATGTACTATTTCGGGGTACCAAAGTTGTGAAGCATCCATTCTAGTCCATTGGACCCAAAATGATGTTTGGCAGTGTTTCGGATCATTTCGCTAACCCTCGGCACGTCAAAGATGAAAAACTCGTCTTTCGGTCCTGAATGCACTATTTTGGGGTACCAAAGTTGTGAAGCATCAATTCTAGTCCATTGGACCCAAAATGATGTTTGGGAGTGTTTCAGATGATTCCACTAACCTTCAGCACGTAAGAAGATGCAAAACTTGTGTTTCGGGCCTAAATGTACTATTTTGGGGTACCAAAGTTATGAAGCATCCATTCTAGGCCATTGGACCCAAAATGATATTCGGGAGTGTTTCGGAGCATTTCGCAAACCCTCGGCACGTAAGAGATGAAAATCTCGTCTTTCGGTCCTGAATGCACAATTTCGGGGTACCAAAGTTGTGAAGCATCCATTCCGGTCCATTGGACCCAAAATGATGTTTGCGAGTGTTTCAGATGATTTCGCTAACCTTCAGCACGTAAAAGATGAAAAACCTGTCTTTCGGTCTTGAATGCACTATTTCGGGGTACCAAAGTTGTGAAGCATCCATTCTAGTCCATTGGACCCAAAATGATGTTTGGGAGTGTTTCGAATCATCTCGCTAACCCTCGGCACGTCAAAGATTAAAAACTCGTCTTTCGGTCCTGAATGCACTATTTTGGGGTACCAAAGTTGTGAAGCATCCATTCTAGTCCATTGGACCCAAAATGATGTTTGCGAGTGTTTCGGATGATTCAACTAACCTTCAGCACGTAAAAAGATGCAAAACTTGTGTTTCGGGCCTGAATGCACTATTTCATGGTACCAAAGTTGTGAAGCATCCATTCTAGTCCATTGGACCCAAAATGATGTTTGCCGGTGTTTCAGATCATTTCACTAACCTTCACCATGTAAAAAGATGCAAAACTTGTGTTTCGGGCCTAAATGCACTATTTCGGGGTACCAAAGTCATGAAGCATCCATTCTAGTCCATTGGAGGCAAAATGATGTTTGGGAGTGTTTCAGATGATTTCGCTAACCCTCAGTACGTAAAAGATGAAAAACTCGTCTTTCGGTCCTTAATGCACTATTTCAGGGTACCAAAGTTGTGAAGCATCAATTCTAGTCCATTGGACCCAAAATGATATTCGGGAGTGTTTCGGAGCATTTCGCTAACCTTCGGCACGTAAAAGATGAAAATCTCGTCTTTTTGTCCCAAATGCAGTATTTCAGGGTACCAAAGTTGTGAAGCATCCATTCTAGTCCATTGGACCCAAAATGACGTTTGGGAGTGTTTCGGAGCATTTCGCTAACCTTCGACACGTAAAAGATCAAAATCTCCTCTTTCGGTCCTGAATGCACTATTTCGGGGTACCATAGTTGTGAAGCATCCATTCTAGTCCATTGGACCCAAAATGATGTTTGCGAGTGTTTCAGATGATTCCACTAAACTTCAGCACGTAATAAGATGCAAAACTTGTGTTTCGGGCCTAAATGCACTATTTTGGGGTACCAAAGTTATGAAGCATCCATTCTAGTCCATTGGACCCAAAATGATGTTCGGGAGTGTTTCGGAGCATTTCGCAAACCCTCGGCACGTAAGAGATGAAAATCTCGTCTTTCGGTCCTGAATGCACAATTTCGGGGTACCAAAGTTGTGAAGCATCCATTCCGGTCCATTGGACCGAAAATGATGTTTGCGAGTGTTTCAGATGATTTCGCTAACCTTCAGCACGTAAAAGATGAAAACCTGTCTTTCGGTCTTGAATGCACTATTTCGGGGTACCAAAGTTGTGAAGCATCCATTCTACTCCATTGGACCCAAAATGATCTTTGGGAGTGTTTCGAATCATTTCGCTAACCCTCGGCACGTCAAAGATTAAAAACTCGTCTTTCGGCCCGGAATGCACTATTTTGGGGTACCAAAGTTGTGAAGCATCCATTCTAGTCCATTGGACCCAAAATGATGTTTGCAAGTGTTTCGGATGATTCAACTAACCTTCAGCACGTAAAAAGATGCAAAACTTGTGTTTCGGGCCTGAATGCACTATTTTGGGGTACCAAAGTTGTAAAGCATCCATTCTAGTCCATTAGACCCAAAATAATGTTTGCCGGTGTTTCAGATCATTTCACTAACCTTCACCATGTAAAAAGATGCAAAACTTGTGTTTCGGGCCTAAATGCACTATTTCGGGGTACCAAAGTTATGAAGCATCCATTCTAGTCCATTGGAGCCAAAATGATGTTCGGGAGTGTTTCGGAGCATTTCGCTAACCCTCGGCACGTAAGAGATGAAAATCTCGTCTTTCGGTCCTGAATGCACTTTTTCGGGGTACCAAAGTTGTGAAGCATCCATTTTGGTCCATTGGACCCAAAATGATGTTTGCGAGTGTTTCAGATGATTTCGCTAACCTTCAGTACGTAAAAGATGAAAAACTCGTCTTTCGGTCCTTAATGCACTATTTCGGGGTACCAAAGTTGTGAAGCATCAATTCTAGTCCATTGGACCCAAAACGATATTCGGGAGTGTTTCGGAGCATTTCGCTAACCTTCGGCACGTAAAAGATGAAAATCTCGTCTTTTTGTCCCAAATGCAGTATTTCAGGGTACCAAAGTTGTGAAGCATCCATTCTAGTCCATTGGACCCAAAATGACGTTTGGGAGTGTTTCGGAGCATTTCGCTAACCTTCGACACGTAAAAGATCAAAATCTCCTCTTTCGGTCCTGAATGCACTATTTCGGGGTACCATAGTTGTGAAGCATCCATTCTAGTCCATTGGACCCAAAATGATGTTTGCGAGTGTTTCAGATGATTTCGCTAACCTTCAGCACGTAAAAGATGAAAAACCTGTCTTTCGGTCTTGAATGCACTATTTCGGGGTACCAAAGTTGTGAAGCATCCATTCTACTCCATTGGACCCAAAATGATGTTTTGGGAGTGTTTCGAATCATTTCGTTAACCCTCGGCACGTCAAAGATGAAAAACTCGTCTTTCGGTCCTGAATGCACTATTTTTGGGTACAAAGTTGTGAAGCATCCATTCTAGTCCATTGGTCCCAAAATGATGTTTGGGAGTGTTTCGAATCATTTCGTTAACCCTCGGCACGTCAAAGATGAAAAACTCGTCTTTCGGTCCTGAATGCACTATTTTTGGGTACAAAGTTGTGAAGCATCCATTCTAGTCCATTGGACCCAAAATGATGTTTGCGAGTGTTTCGGATGATTCAACTAACCTTCAGCACGTAAAAAGATGCAAAACTTGTGTTTCGGTCCTGAATGCACTATTTCGGGGTACCAAAGTTGTAAAGCATCCATTCTAGTCCATTGGACCCAAAATGATGTTTGCCGGTGTTTCAGATCATTTCACTAACCTTCACCATGTAAAAAGATGCAAAACTTGTGTTTCGGGCCTAAATGCACTATTTCGGGGTACCAAAGTTATGAAGCATCCATTCTAGTCCATTGGAGCCAAAATGATGTTCGGGAGTGTTTCGGAGCATTTCGCTAACCCTCGGCACGTAAGAGATGAAAATCTCGTCTTTCGGTCCTGAATGCACTTTTTCGGGGTACCAAAGTTGTGAAGCATCCATTCTGGTCCATTGGACCCAAAATGATGTTTGCGAGTGTTTCAGATGATTTCGCTAACCTTCAGTACATAAAAGATGAAAAACTTGTCTTTCGGTCCTTAATGCACTATTTCGCGGTACCAAAGTTGTGAAGCATCAATTCTAGTCCATTGGACCCAAAATGATATTCGGGAGTGTTTCGGAGCATTTCGCTAACCTTCGGCACGTAAAAGATGAAAATCTCGTCTTTTTGTCCCAAATGCAGTATTTCAGGGTACCAAAGTTGTGAAGCATCCATTCTAGTCCATTGGACCCAAAATGACGTTTGGGAGTGTTTCGGAGCATTTCGCTAACCTTCGACACGTAAAAGATCAAAATCTCCTCTTTCGGTCCTGAATGCACTATTTCGGGGTACCATAGTTGTGAAGCATCCATTCTAGTCCATTGGACCCAAAATGATGTTTGCGAGTGTTTCAGATGATTCCACTAACCTTCAGCACGTAATAAGATGCAAAACTTGTGTTTCGGGCCTAAATGCACTATTTTGGGGTACCAAAGTTGTGAAGCATCCATTCTAGTCCATTGGACCCAAAATGATGTGCGGGAGTGTTTCGGAGCATTTCGCAAACCCTCGGCACGTAAGAGATGAAAATCTCGTCTTTCGGTCCTGAATGCACTATTTCGGGGTACCAAAGTTGTGAAGCATCCATTCCGGTCCATTGGACCGAAAATGATGTTTGCGAGTGTTTCAGATGATTTCGCTAACCTTCAACACGTAAAAGATGAAAAACCTGTCTTTCGGCCTTGAATGCACTATTTCGGGGTACCAAAGTTATGAAGCATCCATTCTAGTCCATTGGACCCAAAATGATGTTCGTGAGTGTTTCAGAGCATTTCGCTAACCCTCGGCACGTAAGAGATGAAAATCTCGTCTTTCGGACCTGAATGCACTATTTCGGGGTTCCAAAGTTGTGAAGCATCCATTCCGGTCCATTGGACCCAAAATGATGTTTGCGAGTGTTTCAGATGATTTCGCTAACCTTCAGTACGTAAAAGATGAAAACTCGTCTTTCGGTCCTTAATGCACTATTTCGGGGTACCAAAGTTGTGAAGCATCAATTCTAGTCCATTGGACCCAAAATGATGTTTGGGAGTGTTTCAGATGATTCCACTAACCTTCAGCACGTAAGAAGATGCAAAACTTGTGTTTCGGGCCTAAATGCACTATTTTGGGGTACCAAAGTTATGAAGCATCCATTCTAGTCCATTGGACCAAAAATGATGTTCGGGAGTGTTTCGGAGCATATCGCAAACCCTCGGCACGTAAGAGATGAAAATCTCGTCTTTCGGTCCTGAATGCACAATTTCGGGGTACCAAAGTTGTGAAGCATCCATTCCGGTCCATTGGACCCAAAATGATGTTTGCGAGTGTTTCAGATGATTTCGCTAACCTTCAGCACGTAAAAGATGAAAAACCTGTCTTTCGGTCTTGAATGCACTATTTCGGCGTACCAAAGTTGTGAAGCATCCATTCTAGTCCATTGGACCCAAAATGTGTTTGGGAGTGTTTCGAATCATTTCGCTAACCCTCGGCACGTCAAAGATGAAAAACTCGTCTTTCGGTCCTGAATGCACTATTTTGGGGTACCAAAGTTGTGAAGCATCCATTCTAGTCCATTGGACCCAAAATGATGTTTGCGAGTGTTTCGGATGATTCAACTAACCTTCAGCACGTAAAAAGATGCAAAACTTGTGTTTCGGGCCTGAATGCACTATTTCGGGGTACCAAAGTTGTGAAGCATCCATTCTAGTCCATTGGACCCAAAATGATGTTTGCCGGTGTTTCAGATGATTTCACTAACCTTCACCATGTAAAAAGGTGCAAAACTTGTGTTTCGGGCCTAAATGCACTATTTCGGGGTACCAAAGTTATGAAGCATCCATTCTAGTCCATTGGACCCAAAATGATGTTCGGGAGTGTTTCAGAGCATTTCGCTAACCCTCGGCACGTAAGAGATGAAAATCTCGTCTTTCGGACCTGAATGCACTATTTCGGGGTACCAAAGTTGTGAAGCATCCATTCCGGTCCATTGGACCCAAAATGATGTTTGCGAGTGTTTCAGATGATTTCGCTAACCTTCAGTACGTAAAAGATGAAAAACTCGTCTTTCGGTCCTTAATGGACTATTTCGGGGTACCAAAGTTGTGAAGCATCAATTCTAGTCCATTGGACCCAAAATGATATTCGGGAGTGTTTCGGAGCATTTCGCTAACCTTCGGCACGTAAAAGATGAAAATCTCGTCTTTTTGTCCCAAATGCAGTATTTCAGGGTACCAAAGTTGTGAAGCATCCATTCTAGTCCATTGGACCCAAAATGACGTTTGGGAGTGTTTCGGAGCATTTCGCTAACCTTCGGCACGGAAAAGATCAAAATATCCCCTTTCGGTCCTGAATGCACTATTTCGGGGTACCATAGTTGTGAAGCATCCATTCTAGTCCATTGGACCCAAAATGATGTTTGCGAGTGTTTCAGATGATTCCACTAACCTTCAGCACGTAATAAGATGCAAAACTTGAGTTTCGGGCCTAAATGCACTATTTTGGGGTACCAAAGTTATGAAGCATCCATTCTAGTCCAGTGGACCCAAAATGATGTTCGGGAGTGTTTCGGAGCATTTCGCAAACCCTCGGCACGTAAGAGATGAAAATCTCGTCTTTCGGTCCTGAATGCACTATTTCGGGGTAGCAAAGTTGTGAAGCATCCATTCCGGTCCATTGGACCCAAAATGATGTTTGCGAGTGTTTCAGATGATTTCGCTAACCTTCAGCACGTAGAAGATGAAAAACCTGTCTTTCGGTCTTGAATGCACTATTACGGGGTACCAAAGTTGTGAAGCATCCATTCTAGTCCATTGGACCCAAAATGATGTTTGGGAGTGTTTCAGATGATACCACTAACCTTCAGCACGTAAGAAGATGCAAAACTTGTGTTTCGGGCCTAAATGCACTATTTTGGGGTACCAAAGTTATGAAGCATTCATTCTAGTCCATTGGACCCAAAATGATGTTCGGGAGTGTTTCGGAGCATTTCGCTAACCCTCGGCACGTAAGAGATGAAAATCTCGTCTTTCGGTCCTGAATGCACTATTTCGAGGTACCAAAGTTGTGAAGCATCCATTCCGGTCCAATGGACCCAAAATGATGTTTGCGAGTGTTTCAGATGATTTCGCTAACCTTCAGTACGTAAAAGATGAAAAACTTGTCTTTCGGTCCTTAATGCACTATTTCGGGGTACCAAAGTTGTGAAGCATCAATTCTAGTCCATTGGACCCAAAATGATGTTTGGGAGTGTTTCAGATGATTCCACTAACCTTCAGCACGTAAGAAGATGCAAAACTTGTGTTTCGGGCCTAAATGCACTATTTTGGGGTACCAAAGTTATGAAGCATCCATTCTAGTCCATTTGACCCAAAATGATGTTCGGGAGAGTTTCGGAGCATTTCGCATACCCTCGGCACGTAAGAGATGAAAATCTCGTCTTTCGGTCCTGAATGCACTATTTCGGGGTACCAAAGTTGTGAAGCATCCATTCCATTCCATTGGACCGAAAATGATGTTTGCGAGTGTTTCAGATGATTTCGCTAACCTTCAGCACGTAAAAGATGAAAAACCTGTCTTTCAGTCCTGAATGCAGTATTTCGGGGTACCAAAGTTGTGAAGCATCCATTCTAGTCCATTGGACCCAAAATGATGTTTGGGAGTGTGTCGGATCATTTCGATAACCCTCGGCACGTCAAAGATGAAAAACTCGTCTTTCGGTCCTGGATGCACTATTTTGGGGTACCAAAGTTGTGAAGCATCCATTCTAGTCCATTGGACCCAAAATGATGTTTGCGAGTGTTTCGGATGATTCAACTAACCTTCAGCACGTAAAAAGATGCAAAACTTGTGTTTCGGGCCTGAATGCATTATTTCGGGGTACCAAAGTTGTGAAGCATCCATTCTAGTCCATTGGACCCAAAATGATGTTTGCCGGTGTTTCAGATGATTTCACTAACCTTCACCATGTAAAAAGATGCAAAACTTGTGTTTCGGGCCTAAATGCACTATTTCGGGGTACCAAAGTTATGAAGCATCCATTCTAGTCCATTGGACCCAAAATGATGTTCGGGAGTGTTGCGGAGCATTTCGCTAACCCTCGGCACATAAGAGATGAAAATCTCGTCTTTCGGTCCTGAATGCACTTTTTCGGGGTATCAATGTTGTGAAGCATCCATTCCGGTCCATTGGACCCAAAATGATGTTTGCGAGTGTTTCAGATGATTTCGTTCCCTTCAGTACGTAAAAGATGAAAAACTCGTCTTTCGGTCCTTAATGCACTATTTCGGGGTACCAAAGTTGTAAAGCATCAATTCTAGCCCATTGGACCCAAAATGATGTTTGGGAGTGTTTCAGATGATTCCACTAACCTTCAGCACGTAAGAAGATGCAAAACTTGTGTTTCGGGCCTAAATGCACTATTTTGGGGTACCAAAGTTATGAAGTATCCATTCTAGTCCATTTGACCCAAAATGATGTTCGGGAGTATTTCAGAGCATTTCGCAAACCCTCAGCACGTAAAAGATGAAAATCTCGTCTTTTTGTCCCAAATGCAGTATTTCAGGGTACCAAAGTTGTGAAACATCCATTCTAGTCCATTGGACCCAAAATGACGTTTGGGAGTGTTTCGGAGCATTTCGCTAACCTTCGGCACGTAAAAGATCAAAATCTCCTCTTTCGGTCCTGAATGCACTATTTCGGGGTACCATAGTTGTGAAGCATCCATTCTAGTCCATTGGAGCCAAAATGATGTTTGCGAGTGTTTCAGATGATTCCACTAACCTTCAGCACGTAATAAGATGCAAAACTTGTGTTTCGGGCCTAAATGCACTATTTTGGGGTACCAAAGTTATGAAGCATCCATTCTAGTCCAGTGGACCCAAAATGATGTTTGCCGGTGTTTCAGATGATTTCACTAACCTTCACCATGTAAAAAGATGTAAAACTTGTGTTTCGGGCCTAAATGCACTATTTCGGGGTACCAAAGTTATGAAGCATCCATTCTAGTCCATTGGACCCAAAATGATGTTCGGGAGTGTTTCGGAGCATTTCGCTAACCCTCGGCACGTAAGAGATGAAAATCTCGTCTTTCGGTCCTGAATGCACTATTTCGGGGTACCAAAGTTGTTTAGCATCCATTCCGGTCCATTGGACCCAAAATGATGTTTGCGAGTGTTTCAGATGATTTCGCTAACCTTCAGCACGTAAAAGATGAAAAACCTGTCTTTCGGTCTTGAATGCACTATTTCGGGGTACCAAAGTTGTGAAGCATCCATTCTAGTCCATTGGACCCAAAATGATGTTTGGGAGTGTTTCGAATCATTTCGCTAACCCTCGGCACGTCAAAGATGAAAAACTCGTCTTTCGGTCCTGAATGCACTATTTTGGGGTACCAAAGTTGTGAAGCATCCATTCTAGTCCATTGGATCCAAAATGATGTTTGCGAGTGTTTCGGATGATTCAACTAACCTTCAGCACGTAAAAAGATGCAAAACTTGTGTTTCGGGCCAGAATGCACTATTTCGGGGTACCAAAGTTGTGAAGCATCCATTCTAGTCCATTGGACCCAAAATGATGTTTGCCGGTGTTTCAGATGATTTCACTAACCTTCACCATGTAAAAAGATGCAAAACTTGTGTTTCGGGCCTAAATGCACTATTTCAGGGTACCAAAGTTATGAAGCATCCATTCTAGTCCATTGGACCAAAAATGATGTTCGGGAGTGTTTCGGAGCATTTCGCTAACCCTCGGCACGTAAGAGATGAAAATCTCGTCTTTCGGTCCTGAATGCACTATTTCGGGGTACCAAAGTTGTGAAGCATCCATTCCGGTCCATTGGACCCAAAATGATGTTTGCGAGTGTTTCAGATGATTTCGCTTACCTTCAGTACGTAAAAGATGAAAAACTTGTATTTCGGTCCTTAATGCACTATTTCGGGGTACCAAAGTTGTGAAGCATCAATTCTAGTCCATTGGACCCAAAATGATGTTTGGGAGTGTTTCAGATGATTCCACTAACCTTCAGCATGTAAGAAGATGCAAAACTTGTGTTTCAGGCCTAAATGCACTATTTTGGGGTACCAAAGTTATGAAGCATCCATTCTAGCCCATTTGACCCAAAATGATGTTCGGGAGTGTTTCGGAGCATTTCGCAAACCCTCGGCACGTAAGAGATGAATATCTCGTCTTTCGGTCCTGAATGCACTATTTCGGGGTACCAAAGTTGTGAAGCATCCATTCCATTCCATTGGACCGAAAATGATGTTTGCGAGTGTTTCAGATGATTTCGCTAACCTTCAGCACGTAAAAGATGAAAAACCTGTCTTTCGGTCCTGAATGCAGTATTTCGGGGTACCAAAGTTGTGAAGCATCCATTCTAGTCCATTGGACCCAAAATGATGTTTGGGAGTGTGTCGGATCATTTCGATAACCCTCGGCACGTCAAAGATGAAAAACTCGTCTTTCGGTCCTGAATGCACTATTTTGGGGTACCAAAGTTGTGAAGCATCCATTCTAGTCCATTGGACCCAAAATGATGTTTGCGAGTGTTTCGGATGATTCAACTAACCTTCAGCGCGAAAAAAGATGCAAAACTTGTGTTTCGGGCCTGAATGCACTATTTCGGGGTACCAAAGTTGTGAAGCATCCATTCTAGTCCATTGGACCCAAAATGATATTTGGGAGTGTTTCGAATCATTTCGCTAACCCTCGGCACGTCAAAGATGAAAAACTCGTCTTTCGGTCCTGAATGCACTATTTCGGGGTACCAAAGTTGTGAAGCATCCATTCCGGTCCATTGGACCGAAAATGATGTTTGCGAGTGTTTCAGATGATTTCGCTAACCTTCAGCACGTAAAAGATGAAAAACCTGTCTTTCGGTCCTGAATGTACTATTTCGGGGTACCAAAGTTGTGAAGCATCCATTCTAGTCCATTGGACCCAAAATGATGTTTGGCAGTGTTTCGGATCATTTCGCTAACCCTCGGCACGTCAAAGATGAAAAACTCGTCTTTCGGTCCTGAATGCACTATTTTGGGGTACCAAAGTTGTGAAGCATCAATTCTAGTCCATTGGACCCAAAATGATGTTTGGGAGTGTTTCAGATGATTCCACTAACCTTCAGCACGTAAGAAGATGCAAAACTTGTGTTTCGGGCCTAAATGTACTATTTTGGGGTACCAAAGTTATGAAGCATCCATTCTAGGCCATTGGACCCAAAATGATATTCGGGAGTGTTTCGGAGCATTTCGCAAACCCTCGGCACGTAAGAGATGAAAATCTCGTCTTTCGGTCCTGAATGCACAATTTCGGGGTACCAAAGTTGTGAAGCATCCATTCCGGTCCATTGGACCCAAAATGATGTTTGCGAGTGTTTCAGATGATTTCGCTAACCTTCAGCACGTAAAAGATGAAAAACCTGTCTTTCGGTCTTGAATGCACTATTTCGGGGTACCAAAGTTGTGAAGCATCCATTCTAGTCCATTGGACCCAAAATGATGTTTGGGAGTGTTTCGAATCATCTCGCTAACCCTCGGCACGTCAAAGATTAAAAACTCGTCTTTCGGTCCTGAATGCACTATTTTGGGGTACCAAAGTTGTGAAGCATCCATTCTAGTCCATTGGACCCAAAATGATGTTTGCGAGTGTTTCGGATGATTCAACTAACCTTCAGCACGTAAAAAGATGCAAAACTTGTGTTTCGGGCCTGAATGCACTATTTCATGGTACCAAAGTTGTGAAGCATCCATTCTAGTCCATTGGACCCAAAATGATGTTTGCCGGTGTTTCAGATCATTTCACTAACCTTCACCATGTAAAAAGATGCAAAACTTGTGTTTCGGGCCTAAATGCACTATTTCGGGGTACCAAAGTCATGAAGCATCCATTCTAGTCCATTGGAGGCAAAATGATGTTTGGGAGTGTTTCAGATGATTTCGCTAACCCTCAGTACGTAAAAGATGAAAAACTCGTCTTTCGGTCCTTAATGCACTATTTCAGGGTACCAAAGTTGTGAAGCATCAATTCTAGTCCATTGGACCCAAAATGATATTCGGGAGTGTTTCGGAGCATTTCGCTAACCTTCGGCACGTAAAAGATGAAAATCTCGTCTTTTTGTCCCAAATGCAGTATTTCAGGGTACCAAAGTTGTGAAGCATCCATTCTAGTCCATTGGACCCAAAATGACGTTTGGGAGTGTTTCGGAGCATTTCGCTAACCTTCGACACGTAAAAGATCAAAATCTCCTCTTTCGGTCCTGAATGCACTATTTCGGGGTACCATAGTTGTGAAGCATCCATTCTAGTCCATTGGACCCAAAATGATGTTTGCGAGTGTTTCAGATGATTCCACTAAACTTCAGCACGTAATAAGATGCAAAACTTGTGTTTCGGGCCTAAATGCACTATTTTGGGGTACCAAAGTTATGAAGCATCCATTCTAGTCCATTGGACCCAAAATGATGTTCGGGAGTGTTTCGGAGCATTTCGCAAACCCTCGGCACGTAAGAGATGAAAATCTCGTCTTTCGGTCCTGAATGCACAATTTCGGGGTACCAAAGTTGTGAAGCATCCATTCCGGTCCATTGGACCGAAAATGATGTTTGCGAGTGTTTCAGATGATTTCGCTAACCTTCAGCACGTAAAAGATGAAAACCTGTCTTTCGGTCTTGAATGCACTATTTCGGGGTACCAAAGTTGTGAAGCATCCATTCTACTCCATTGGACCCAAAATGATCTTTGGGAGTGTTTCGAATCATTTCGCTAACCCTCGGCACGTCAAAGATTAAAAACTCGTCTTTCGGCCCGGAATGCACTATTTTGGGGTACCAAAGTTGTGAAGCATCCATTCTAGTCCATTGGACCCAAAATGATGTTTGCAAGTGTTTCGGATGATTCAACTAACCTTCAGCACGTAAAAAGATGCAAAACTTGTGTTTCGGGCCTGAATGCACTATTTTGGGGTACCAAAGTTGTAAAGCATCCATTCTAGTCCATTAGACCCAAAATAATGTTTGCCGGTGTTTCAGATCATTTCACTAACCTTCACCATGTAAAAAGATGCAAAACTTGTGTTTCGGGCCTAAATGCACTATTTCGGGGTACCAAAGTTATGAAGCATCCATTCTAGTCCATTGGAGCCAAAATGATGTTCGGGAGTGTTTCGGAGCATTTCGCTAACCCTCGGCACGTAAGAGATGAAAATCTCGTCTTTCGGTCCTGAATGCACTTTTTCGGGGTACCAAAGTTGTGAAGCATCCATTTTGGTCCATTGGACCCAAAATGATGTTTGCGAGTGTTTCAGATGATTTCGCTAACCTTCAGTACGTAAAAGATGAAAAACTCGTCTTTCGGTCCTTAATGCACTATTTCGGGGTACCAAAGTTGTGAAGCATCAATTCTAGTCCATTGGACCCAAAACGATATTCGGGAGTGTTTCGGAGCATTTCGCTAACCTTCGGCACGTAAAAGATGAAAATCTCGTCTTTTTGTCCCAAATGCAGTATTTCAGGGTACCAAAGTTGTGAAGCATCCATTCTAGTCCATTGGACCCAAAATGACGTTTGGGAGTGTTTCGGAGCATTTCGCTAACCTTCGACACGTAAAAGATCAAAATCTCCTCTTTCGGTCCTGAATGCACTATTTCGGGGTACCATAGTTGTGAAGCATCCATTCTAGTCCATTGGACCCAAAATGATGTTTGCGAGTGTTTCAGATGATTTCGCTAACCTTCAGCACGTAAAAGATGAAAAACCTGTCTTTCGGTCTTGAATGCACTATTTCGGGGTACCAAAGTTGTGAAGCATCCATTCTACTCCATTGGACCCAAAATGATGTTTTGGGAGTGTTTCGAATCATTTCGTTAACCCTCGGCACGTCAAAGATGAAAAACTCGTCTTTCGGTCCTGAATGCACTATTTTTGGGTACAAAGTTGTGAAGCATCCATTCTAGTCCATTGGTCCCAAAATGATGTTTGGGAGTGTTTCGAATCATTTCGTTAACCCTCGGCACGTCAAAGATGAAAAACTCGTCTTTCGGTCCTGAATGCACTATTTTTGGGTACAAAGTTGTGAAGCATCCATTCTAGTCCATTGGACCCAAAATGATGTTTGCGAGTGTTTCGGATGATTCAACTAACCTTCAGCACGTAAAAAGATGCAAAACTTGTGTTTCGGTCCTGAATGCACTATTTCGGGGTACCAAAGTTGTAAAGCATCCATTCTAGTCCATTGGACCCAAAATGATGTTTGCCGGTGTTTCAGATCATTTCACTAACCTTCACCATGTAAAAAGATGCAAAACTTGTGTTTCGGGCCTAAATGCACTATTTCGGGGTACCAAAGTTATGAAGCATCCATTCTAGTCCATTGGAGCCAAAATGATGTTCGGGAGTGTTTCGGAGCATTTCGCTAACCCTCGGCACGTAAGAGATGAAAATCTCGTCTTTCGGTCCTGAATGCACTTTTTCGGGGTACCAAAGTTGTGAAGCATCCATTCTGGTCCATTGGACCCAAAATGATGTTTGCGAGTGTTTCAGATGATTTCGCTAACCTTCAGTACATAAAAGATGAAAAACTTGTCTTTCGGTCCTTAATGCACTATTTCGCGGTACCAAAGTTGTGAAGCATCAATTCTAGTCCATTGGACCCAAAATGATATTCGGGAGTGTTTCGGAGCATTTCGCTAACCTTCGGCACGTAAAAGATGAAAATCTCGTCTTTTTGTCCCAAATGCAGTATTTCAGGGTACCAAAGTTGTGAAGCATCCATTCTAGTCCATTGGACCCAAAATGACGTTTGGGAGTGTTTCGGAGCATTTCGCTAACCTTCGACACGTAAAAGATCAAAATCTCCTCTTTCGGTCCTGAATGCACTATTTCGGGGTACCATAGTTGTGAAGCATCCATTCTAGTCCATTGGACCCAAAATGATGTTTGCGAGTGTTTCAGATGATTCCACTAACCTTCAGCACGTAATAAGATGCAAAACTTGTGTTTCGGGCCTAAATGCACTATTTTGGGGTACCAAAGTTGTGAAGCATCCATTCTAGTCCATTGGACCCAAAATGATGTGCGGGAGTGTTTCGGAGCATTTCGCAAACCCTCGGCACGTAAGAGATGAAAATCTCGTCTTTCGGTCCTGAATGCACTATTTCGGGGTACCAAAGTTGTGAAGCATCCATTCCGGTCCATTGGACCGAAAATGATGTTTGCGAGTGTTTCAGATGATTTCGCTAACCTTCAACACGTAAAAGATGAAAAACCTGTCTTTCGGCCTTGAATGCACTATTTCGGGGTACCAAAGTTATGAAGCATCCATTCTAGTCCATTGGACCCAAAATGATGTTCGTGAGTGTTTCAGAGCATTTCGCTAACCCTCGGCACGTAAGAGATGAAAATCTCGTCTTTCGGACCTGAATGCACTATTTCGGGGTTCCAAAGTTGTGAAGCATCCATTCCGGTCCATTGGACCCAAAATGATGTTTGCGAGTGTTTCAGATGATTTCGCTAACCTTCAGTACGTAAAAGATGAAAACTCGTCTTTCGGTCCTTAATGCACTATTTCGGGGTACCAAAGTTGTGAAGCATCAATTCTAGTCCATTGGACCCAAAATGATGTTTGGGAGTGTTTCAGATGATTCCACTAACCTTCAGCACGTAAGAAGATGCAAAACTTGTGTTTCGGGCCTAAATGCACTATTTTGGGGTACCAAAGTTATGAAGCATCCATTCTAGTCCATTGGACCAAAAATGATGTTCGGGAGTGTTTCGGAGCATATCGCAAACCCTCGGCACGTAAGAGATGAAAATCTCGTCTTTCGGTCCTGAATGCACAATTTCGGGGTACCAAAGTTGTGAAGCATCCATTCCGGTCCATTGGACCCAAAATGATGTTTGCGAGTGTTTCAGATGATTTCGCTAACCTTCAGCACGTAAAAGATGAAAAACCTGTCTTTCGGTCTTGAATGCACTATTTCGGCGTACCAAAGTTGTGAAGCATCCATTCTAGTCCATTGGACCCAAAATGTGTTTGGGAGTGTTTCGAATCATTTCGCTAACCCTCGGCACGTCAAAGATGAAAAACTCGTCTTTCGGTCCTGAATGCACTATTTTGGGGTACCAAAGTTGTGAAGCATCCATTCTAGTCCATTGGACCCAAAATGATGTTTGCGAGTGTTTCGGATGATTCAACTAACCTTCAGCACGTAAAAAGATGCAAAACTTGTGTTTCGGGCCTGAATGCACTATTTCGGGGTACCAAAGTTGTGAAGCATCCATTCTAGTCCATTGGACCCAAAATGATGTTTGCCGGTGTTTCAGATGATTTCACTAACCTTCACCATGTAAAAAGGTGCAAAACTTGTGTTTCGGGCCTAAATGCACTATTTCGGGGTACCAAAGTTATGAAGCATCCATTCTAGTCCATTGGACCCAAAATGATGTTCGGGAGTGTTTCAGAGCATTTCGCTAACCCTCGGCACGTAAGAGATGAAAATCTCGTCTTTCGGACCTGAATGCACTATTTCGGGGTACCAAAGTTGTGAAGCATCCATTCCGGTCCATTGGACCCAAAATGATGTTTGCGAGTGTTTCAGATGATTTCGCTAACCTTCAGTACGTAAAAGATGAAAACTCGTCTTTCGGTCCTTAATGCACTATTTCGGGGTACCAAAGTTGTGAAGCATCAATTCTAGTCCGTTGGACCCAAAATGATGTTTGGGAGTGTTTCAGATGATTCCACTAACCTTCAGCACGTAAGAAGATGCAAAACTTGTGTTTCGGGCCTAAATGCACTATTTTGGGTACCAAAGTTATGAAGCATCCATTCTAGTCCATTGGACCAAAAATGATGTTCGGGAGTGTTTCGGAGCATTTCGCAAACCCTCGGCACGTAAGAGATGAAAATCTCGTCTTTCGGTCCTGAATGCACAATTTCGGGGTACCAAAGTTGTGAAGCATCCATTCCGGTCCGTTGGACCCAAAATGATGTTTGCGAGTGTTTCAGATGATTTCGCTAACCTTCAGCACGTAAAAGATGAAAAACCTGTCTTTCGGTCTTGAATGCACTATTTCGGGGTACCAAAGTTGTGAAGCATCCATTCTAGCCCATTGGACCCAAAATGATGTTTGGGAGTGTTTCGAATCATTTCGCTAACCCTCGGCACGTCAAAGATGAAAAACTCGTCTTTCGGTCCTGAATGCACTATTTTGGGGTACCAAAGTTGTGAAGCATCCATTCTAGTCCATCGAACCCAAAATGATGTTTGCGAGTGTTTCAGATGATTCAACTAACCTTCAGCACGTAAAAAGTTGCAAAACTTGTGTTTCGGGCCTGAATGCACAATTTCGGGGTACCAAAGTTGTGAAGCATCCATTCTAGTCCATTGGACCCAAAATGATGTTTGCCGGTGTTTCAGATGATTTCACTAACCTTCACCATGTAAAAAGATGCAAAACTTGTGTTTCGGGCCTAAATGCACTATTTCGGGGTACCAAAGTTATGAAGCATCCATTCTAGTCCATTGGACCCAAAATGATGTTCGGGAGTGTTTCGGAGCATTTCGCTAACCCTCGGCACGTAAGAGATGAAAATCTCGTCTTTCGGTCCTGAATGCACTATTTCGGGGTACCAAAGTTGTGAAGCATCAATTCTAGTCCATTGGACCCAAAATGATGTTTGCGAGTGTTTCAGATGATTTCGCTAACCTTCAGTACGTAAAAGATGAAAACTCGTCTTTCGGTCCTTAATGCACTATTTCGCGGTACCAAAGTTGTGAAGCATCAATTCTAGTCCATTGGACCCAAAATGATGTTTGGGAGTGTTTCAGATGATTCCACTAACCTTCAGGACGTAAGAAGATGCAAAACTTGTGTTTCGGGCCTAAATGCACTATTTTGGGGTACCAAAGTTATGAAGCATCCATTCTAGTCCATTGGACCCAAAATGATGTTCGGGAGTGTTTCGGAGCATTTCGCAAACCCTCGGCACGTAAGAGATGAAAATCTCGTCTTTCGGTCCTGAATGCACAATTTCGGGGTACGAAAGTTGTGAAGCATCCATTCCGGTCCATTGGACCCAAAATGATGTTTGCGAGTGTTTCAGATGATTTCGCTAACCTTCAGCACGTAAAAGATGAAAAACCTGTCTTTCGGTCTTGAATGCACTATTTCGGGGTACCAAAGTTGTGAAGCATCCATTCTAGTCCATTGGACCCAAAATGATGTTTGGGAGTGTTTCGAATCATTTCGCTAACCCTCGGCACGTCAAAGATGAAAAACTCGTCTTTCGGTCCTGAATGCACTATTTTGCGGTACCAAAGTTGTGAAGCATCCATTCTAGTCCATTGGACCCAAAATGATGTTTGCGAGTGTTTCGGATGATTCAACTAACCTTCAGCACGTAAAAAGATGCAAAACTTGTGTTTCGGGCCTGAATGCACTATTTCGGGGTACCAAAGTTGTGAAGCATCCATTCTAGTCCATTGGACCCAAAATGATGTTTGCCGGTGTTTCAGATGATTTCACTAACCTTCACCATGCAAAAAGATGCAAAACTTGTGTTTCGGGCCTAAATGCACTATTTCGGGGTACCAAAGTTATGAAGCCTCCATTCTAGTCCATTGGACCCAAAATGATGTTCGGGAGTGTTTCGGAGCATTTCGCTAACCCTCGGCACGTAAGAGATGAAAATCTCGTCTTTCGGTCCTGAATGCACTATTTCGGGGTACCAAAGTTGTGAAGCATCCATTCCGGTCCATTGGACCCAAAATGATGTTTGCGAGTGTTTCAGATGATTTCGCTAACCTTCAGTACGTAAAAGATGAAAACTCGTCTTTCGGTCCTTAATGCACTATTTCGGGGTACCAAAGTTGTGAAGCATCAATTCTAGTCCATTGGACCCAAAATGATGTTTGGGAGTGTTTCAGATGATTCCACTAACCTTCAGGACGTAAGAAGATGCAAAACTTGTGTTTCGGGCCTAAATGCACTATTTTGGGGTACCAAAGTTATGAAGCATCCATTCTAGTCCATTGGACCAAAAATGATGTTCGGGAGTGTTTCGGAGCATTTCGCAAACCCTCGGCACGTAAGAGATGAAAATCTCGTCTTTCGGTCCTGAATGCACAATTTCGGGGTACCAAAGTTGTGAAGCATCCATTCCGGTCCATTGGACCCAAAATGATGTTTGCGAGTGTTTCAGATGATTTCGCTAACCTTCAGCCCGTAAAAGATGAAAAACTTGTCTTTCGGTCTTGAATGCACTATTTCGGCGTACCAAAGTTGTGAAGCATCCATTCTAGTCCATTGGACCCAAAATGTGTTTGGGAGTGTTTCGAATCATTTCGCTAACCCTCGGCACGTCAAAGATGAAAAACTCGTCTTTCGGTCCTGAATGCACTATTTTGGGGTACCAAAGTTGTGAAGCATCCATTCTAGTCCATTGGACCCAAAATGATGTTTGCGAGTGTTTCGGATGATTCAACTAACCTTCAGCACGTAAAAAGATGCAAAACTTGTGTTTCGGGCCTGAATGCACTATTTCGGGGTACCAAAGTTGTGAAGCATCCATTCTAGTCCATTGGACCCAAAATGATGTTTGCCGGTGTTCCAGATGATTTCACTAACCTTCACCATGTAAAAAGGTGCAAAACTTGTGTTTCGGGCCTAAATGCACTATTTCGGGGTACCAAAGTTATGAAGCATCCATTCTAGTCCATTGGACCCAAAATGATGTTCGGGAGTGTTTCAGAGCATTTCGCTAACCCTCGGCACGTAAGAGATGAAAATCTCGTCTTTCGGACCTGAATGCACTATTTCGGGGTACCAAAGTTGTGAAGCATCCATTCCGGTCCATTGGACCCAAAATGATGTTTGCGAGTGTTTCAGATGATTTCGCTAACCTTCAGTACGTAAAAGATGAAAACTAGTCTTTCGGTCCTTAATGCACTATTTCGGGGTACCAAAGTTGTGAAGCATCAATTCTAGTCCATTGGACCCAAAATGATGTTTGGGAGTGTTTCAGATGATTCCACTAACCTTCAGCACGTAAGAAGAAGCAAAACTTGTGTTTCGGGCCTAAATGCACTATTTTTGGGTACCAAAGTTATGAAGCATCCATTCTAGTCCATTGGACCAAAAATGATGTTCGGGAGTGTTTCGGAGCATTTCGCAAACCCTCGGCACGTAAGAGATGAAAATCTCGTCTTTCGGTCCTGAATGCACAATTTCGGGGTACCAAAGTTGTGAAGCATCCATTCCGGTCCATTGGACCCAAAATGATGTTTGCGAGTGTTTCAGATGATTTCGCTAACCTTCAGCACGTAAAAGATGAAAAACCTGTCTTTCGGTCTTGAATGCACTATTTTGGGGTACCAAAGTTGTGAAGCATCCATTCTTGTCCATTGGACCCAAAATGATGTTTGGGAGTGTTTCGAATCATTTCGCTAACCCTCGGCACGTCAAAGATGAAAAACTCGTCTTTCGGTCCTGAATGCACTATTTTGGGGTACCAAAGTTGCGAAGCATCCATTCTAGTCCATCGAACCCAAAATGATGTTTGCGAGTGTTTCAGATGAATCAACTAACCATCAGCACGTAAAAAGTTGCAAAACTTGTGTTTCGGGCCTGAATGCACTATTTCGGGGTACCAAAGTTGTGAAGCATCCATTCTAGTCCATTGGACCCAAAATGATGTTTGCTGGTGTTTCAGATGATTTCACTAACCTTCAGTACGTAAAAGATGAAAACTCGTCTTTCGGTCCTTAATGCACTATTTCGCGGTACCAAAGTTGTGAAGCATCAATTCTAGTCCATTGGACCCAAAATGATGTTTGGGAGTGTTTCAGATGATTCCACTAACCTTCAGGACGTAAGAAGATGCAAAACTTGTGTTTCGGGCCTAAATGCACTATTTTGGGGTACCAAAGTTATGAAGCATCCATTCTAGTCCATTGGACCCAAAATGATGTTCGGGAGTGTTTCGGAGCATTTCGCAAACCCTCGGCACGTAAGAGATGAAAAACTCGTCTTTCGGTCCTGAATGCACTATTTTGGGGTACCAAAGTTGTGAAGCATCCATTCTAGTCCATTGAACCCAAAATGATGTTTGCGAGTGTTTCGGATGATTCAACTAACCTTCAGCACGTAAAAAGTTGCAAAACTTGTGTTTCGGGCTTGAATGCACTATTTCGGGGTACCAAAGTTGTGAAGCATCCATTCTAGTCCATTGGACCCAAAATGATGTTTGCCGGTGTTTCAGATGATTTCACTAACCTTCACCATGTAAAAAGATGCAAAACTTGTGTTTCGGGCCTAAATGCACTATTTCGGGGTACCAATGTTATGAAGCATCCATTCTAGTCCATTGGACCCAAAATGATGTTCGGGAGTGTTTCGGAGCATTTCGCTAACCCTCGGCACGTAAGAGATGAAAATCTCGTCTTTCGGTCCTGAATGCACTATTTCGGGGTACCAAAGTTGTGAAGCATCAATTCTAGTCCATTGGACCCAAAATGATGTTTGCGAGTGTTTCAGATGATTTCGCTAACCTTCAGTACGTAAAAGATGAAAACTCGTCTTTCGGTCCTTAATGCACTATTTCGGGGTACCAAAGTCGTGAAGCATCAATTCTAGTCCGTTGGACCCAAAATGATGTTTGGGAGTGTTTCAGATGATTCCACTAACCTTCAGCACGTAAGAAGATGCAAAACTTGTGTTTCGGGCCTAAATGCACTATTTTGGGGTACCAAAGTTATGAAGCATCCATTCTAGTCCATTGGACCCAAAGTGATGTTCGGGAGTGTTTCGGAGCATTTCGCAAACCCTCGGCACGTAAGAGATGAAAATCTCGTCTTTCGGTCCTGAATGCACAATTTCGGGGTACCAAAGTTGTGAAGCATCCATTCCGGTCCATTGGACCCAAAATGATGTTTGCGAGTGTTTCAGATGATTTCGCTAACCTTCAGCACGTAAAAGATGAAAAACCTGTCTTTCGGTCTTGAATGCACTATTTCGGGGTACCAAAGTTGTGAAGCATCCATTCTAGTCCATTGGACCCAAAATGATGTTTGGGAGTGTTTCGAATCATTTCGCTAACCCTCGGCACGTCAAAGATGAAAAACTCGTCTTTCGGTCCTGAATGCACTATTTTGGGGTACCAAAGTTGTGAAGCATCCATTCTAGTCCATTAGACCCAAAATGATGTTTGCGAGTGTTTCGGATGATTCAACTAACCTTCAGCACGTAAAAAGATGCAAAACTTGTGTTTCGGGCCTGAATGCACTATTTCGGGGTACCAAAGTTGTGAAGCATCCATTCTAGTCCATTGGACCCAAAATGATGTTTGCCGGTGTTTCAGATGATTTCACTAACCTTCACCATGTAAAAAGATGCAAAACTTGTGTTTCGGGCCTAAATGCACTATTTCGGGGTACCAAAGTTATGAAGCATCCATTCTAGTCCATTGGACCCAAAATGATGTTCGGGAGTGTTTCGGAGCATTTCGCTAACCCTCGGCACGTAAGAGATGAAAATCTCGTCTTTCGGTCCTGAATGCACTATTTCGGGGTACCAAAGTTGTGAAGCATCAATTCTAGTCCATTGGACCCAAAATGATGTTTGCGAGTGTTTCAGATGATTTCGCTAACCTTCAGTACGTAAAAGATGAAAACTCGTCTTTCGGTCCTTTATGAACTATTTCGGGGTACAAAAGTTGTGAAGCATCAATTCTAGTCCATTGGACCCAAAATGATGTTTGGGAGTGTTTCAGATGATTCCACTAACCTTCAGCACGTAAGAAGATGCAAAACTTGTGTTTCGGGCCTAAATGCACTATTTTGGGGTACCAAAGTTATGAAGCATCCATTCTAGTCCATTGGACCCAAAATGATGTTTGGGAGTGTTTCGGAGCATTTCGCAAACCGTCGGCACGTAAGAGATGAAAATCTCGTCTTTCGGTCCTGAATGCACAATTTCGGGGTACCAAAGTTGTGAAGCATCCATTCCGGTCCATTGGACCCAAAATGATGTTTGCGAGTGTTTCAGATGATTTCGCTAACCTTCAGCACGTAAAAGATGAAAAACCTGTCTTTCGGTCTTGAATGCACTATTTCGGCGTACCAAAGTTGTGAAGCATCTATTCTAGTCCATTGGACCCAAAATGTGTTTGGGAGTGTTTCGAATCATTTCGCTAACCCTCGGCACGTCAAAGATGAAAAACTCGTCTTTCGGTCCTGAATGCACTATTTTGGGGTACCAAAGTTGTGAAGCATCCATTCTAGTCCATTGGACCCAAAATGATGTTTGCGAGTGTTTCGGATGATTCAACTAACCTTCAGCACGTAAAAAGATGCAAAACTTGGGTTTCGGCCTGAATGCACTATTTCGGGGTACCAAAGTTGTGAAGCATCCATTCTAGTGCATTGGACCCAAAATGATGTTTGCCGGTGTTTCAGATGATTTCACTAACCTTCACCATGTAAAAAGGTGCAAAACTTGTGTTTCGGGCCTAAATGCACTATTTCGGGGTACCAAAGTTATGAAGCATCCATTCTAGTCCATTGGACCCAAAATGATGTTCGGGAGTGTTTCAGAGCATTTCGCTAACCCTCGGCACGTAAGAGATGAAAATCTCGTCTTTCGGACCTGAATGCACTATTTCGGGGTACCAAAGTTGTGAAGCATCCATTCCGGTCCATTGGACCCAAAATGATGTTTGCGAGTGTTTCAGATGATTTCGCTAACCTTCAGTACGTAAAAGATGAAAACTCGTCTTTCGGTCCTTAATGCACTATTTCGGGGTACCAAAGTTGTGAAGCATCAATTCTAGTCCATTGGACCCAAAATGATGTTTGGGAGTGTTTCAGATGATTCCACTAACCTTCAGCACGTAAGAAGATGCAAAACTTGTGTTTCGGGCCTAAATGCACTATTTTGGGGTACCAAAGTTATGAAGCATCCATTCTAGTCCATTGGACCAAAAATGATGTTCGGGAGTGTTTCGGAGCATTTCGCAAACCCTTGGCACGTAAGAGATGAAAATCTCGTCTTTCGGTCCTGAATGCACAATTTCGGGGTACCAAAGTTGTGAAGCATCCATTCCGGTCCATTGGACCCAAAATGATGTTTGCGAGTGTTTCAGATGATTTCGCTAACCTTCAGCACGTAAAAGATGAAAAACCTGTCTTTCGGTCTTGAATGCACTATTTCGGGGTACCAAAGTTGTGAAGCATCCATTCTTGTCCATTGGACCCAAAATGATGTTTGGGAGTGTTTCGAATCATTTCGCTAACCCTCGGCACGTCAAAGATGAAAAACTCGTCTTTCGGTCCTGAATGCACTATTTTGGGGTACCAAAGTTGTGAAGCATCCATTCTAGTCCATCGAACCCAAAATGATGTTTGCGAGTGTTTCAGATGATTCAACTAACCTTCAGCACGTAAAAAGTTGCAAAACTTGTGTTTCGGGCCGGAATGCACTATTTCGGGGTACCAAAGTTGTGAAGCATCCATTCTAGTCCATTGGACCCAAAATGATGTTTGCCGGTGTTTCAGATGATTTCACTAACCTTCACCATGTAAAAAGATGCAAAACTTGTGTTTCGGGCCTAAATGCACTATTTCGGGGTACCAAAGTTATGAAGCATCCATTCTAGTCCATTGGACCCAAAATGATGTTCGGGAGTGTTTCGGAGCATTTCGCTAACCCTCGGCACGTAAGAGATGAAAATCTCGTCTTTCGGTCCTGAATGCACTATTTCGGGGTACCAAAGTTGTGAAGCATCAATTCTAGTCCATTGGACCCAAAATGATGTTTGCGAGTGTTTCAGATGATTTCGCTAACCTTCAGTACGTAAAAGATGAAAACTCGTCTTTCGGTCCTTAATGCACTATTTCGGGGTACCAAAGTTGTGAAGCATCAATTCTAGTCCATTGGACCCAAAATGATGTTTGGGAGTGTTTCAGTTGATTCCACTAACCTTCAGCACGTAAGAAGATGCAAAACTTGTGTTTCGGGCCTAAATGCACTATTTTGGGGTACCAAAGTTATGAAGCATCCATTCTAGTCCATTGGACCCAAAATGATGTTTGGGAGTGTTTCGGAGCATTTCGCAAACCCTCGGCACGTAAGAGATGAAAATCTCGTCTTTCGGTCCTGAATGCACAATTTCGGGGTACCAAAGTTGTGAAGCATCCATTCCGGTCCATTGGACCCAAAATGATGTTTGCGAGTGTTTCAGATGATTTCGCTAACCTTCAGCACGTAAAAGATGAAAAACCTGTCTTTCGGTCTTGAATGCACTATTTCGGCGTACCAAAGTTGTGAAGCATCTATTCTAGTCCATTGGACCCAAAATGTGTTTGGGAGTGTTTCGAATCATTTCGCTAACCCTCGGCACGTCAAAGATGAAAAACTCGTCTTTCGGTCCTGAATGCACTATTTTGGGGTACCAAAGTTGTGAAGCATCCATTCTAGTCCATTGGACCCAAAATGATGTTTGCGAGTGTTTCGGATGATTCAACTAACCTTCAGCACGTAAAAAGATGCAAAACTTGGGTTTCGGGCCTGAATGCACTATTTCGGGGTACCAAAGTTGTGAAGCATCCATTCTAGTGCATTGGACCCAAAATGATGTTTGCCGGTGTTTCAGATGATTTCACTAACCTTCACCATGTAAAAAGGTGCAAAACTTGTGTTTCGGGCCTAAATGCACTATTTCGGGGTACCAAAGTTATGAAGCATCCATTCTAGTCCATTGTACCCAAAATGATGTTCGGGAGTGTTTCAGAGCATTTCGCTAACCCTCGGCACGTAAGAGATGAAAATCTCGTCTTTCGGACCTGAATGCACTATTTCGGGGTACCAAAGTTGTGAAGCATCCATTCCGGTCCATTGGACCCAAAATGATGTTTGCGAGTGTTTCAGATGATTTCGCTAACCTTCAGTACGTAAAAGATGAAAACTCGTCTTTCGGTCCTTAATGCACTATTTCGGGGTACCAAAGTTGTGAAGCATCAATTCTAGTCCATTGGACCCAAAATGATGTTTGGGAGTGTTTCAGATGATTCCACTAACCTTCAGCACGTAAGAAGATGCAAAACTTGTGTTTCGGGCCTAAATGCACTATTTTGGGGTACCAAAGTTATGAAGCATCTATTCTAGTCCATTGGACCAAAAATGATGTTCGGGAGTGTTTCGGAGCATTTCGCAAACCCTTGGCACGTAAGAGATGAAAATCTCGTCTTTCGGTCCTGAATGCACAATTTCGGGGTACCAAAGTTGTGAAGCATCCATTCCGGTCCATTGGACCCAAAATGATGTTTGCGAGTGTTTCAGATGATTTCGCTAACCTTCAGCACGTAAAAGATGAAAAACCTGTCTTTCGGTCTTGAATGCACTATTTCGGGGTACCAAAGTTGTGAAGCATCCATTCTTGTCCATTGGACCCAAAATGATGTTTGGGAGTGTTTCGAATCATTTCGCTAACCCTCGGCACGTCAAAGATGAAAAACTCGTCTTTCGGTCCTGAATGCACTATTTCGGGGTACCAAAGTTGTGAATCATCCATTCTAGTCCATTGGACCCAAAATGATGTTTGGCAGTGTTTCGGATCATTTCGCTAACCCGCGGCACGTCAAAGATGAAAAACTCGTCTTTCGGTCCTGAATGCACTATTTTGGGGTACCAAAGTTGTGAAGCATCAATTCTAGTCCATTGGACCCAAAATGATGTTTGGGAGTGTTTCAGATGATTCCACTAACCTTCAGCACGTAAGAAGATGCAAAACTTGTGTTTCGGGCCTGAATGCACTATTTCGGGGTACCAAAGTTGTGAAGCATCCATTCTAGTCCATTGGACCCAAAATGATGTTTGCCGGTGTTTCAGATGATTTCACTAACCTTCACCATGTAAAAAGATGCAAAACTTGTGTTTCGGGCCTAAATGCACTATTTCGGGGTACCAAAGTTATGAAGCATCCATTCTAGTCCATTGGACCCAAAATGATGTTCGGGAGTGTTTCGGAGCATTTCGCTAACCCTCGGCACGTAAGAGATGAAAATCTCGTCTTTCGGTCCTGAATGCACTATTTCGGGGTACCAAAGTTGTGAAGCATCAATTCTAGTCCATTGGACCCAAAATGATGTTTGCGAGTGTTTCAGATGATTTCGCTAACCTTCAGTACGTAAAAGATGAAAACTCGTCTTTCGGTCCTTAATGCACTATTTCGGGGTACCAAAGTTGTGAAGCATCAATTCTAGTCCATTGGACCCAAAATGATGTTTGCGAGTGTTTCAGATGATTCCACTAACCTTCAGCACGTAAGAAGATGCAAAACTTGTGTTTCGGGCCTAAATGCACTATTTTGGGGTACCAAAGTTATGAAGCATCCATTCTAGTCCATTGGACCCAAAATGATGTTCGGGAGTGTTTCGGAGCATTTCGCAAACCCTCGGCACGTAAGAGATGAAAATCTCGTCTTTCGGTCCTGAATGCACAATTTCGGGGTACCAAAGTTGTGAAGCATCCATTCCGGTCCATTGGACCCAAAATGATGTTTGCGAGTGTTTCAGATGATTTCGCTAACCTTCAGCACGTAAAAGATGAAAAACCTGTCTTTCGCTCTTGAATGCACTATTTCGGGGTACCAAAGTTGTGAAGCATCCATGTAGTCCATTGGACCCAAAATGATGTTTGGGAGTGTTTCGAATCATTTCGCTAACCCTCGGCACGTCAAAGATGAAAAACTCGTCTTTCGGTCCTGAATGCACTATTTTGGGGTACCAAACTTGTGAAGCATCCATTCTAGTCCATTAGACCCAAAATGATGTTTGCGAGTGTTTCGGATGATTCAACTAACCTTCAGCACGTTAAAAGATGCAAAACCTGTGTTTCGGGCCTGAATGCACTATTTCGTGGTACCAAAGTTGTGAAGCATCCATTCTAGTCCATTGGACCCAAATGATGTTTGCCGGTGTTTCAGATGATTTCACTAACATTCACCATGTAAAAAGATGCAAAACTTGTGTTTCGGGCCTAAATGCACTATTTCGGGGTACCAAAGTTATGAAGCCTCCATTCTAGTCCATTGGACCCAAAATGATGTTCGGGAGTGTTTCGGATCATTTCGCTAACCCTCGGCACGTAAGAGATGAAAATCTCGTCTTTCGGTCCTGAATGCACTATTTCGGGGTACCAAAGTTGTGAAGCATCCATTCCGGCCCAATGCACCCAAAATGATGTTCGCGAGTGTTTCAGATGATTTCGCTAACCTTCAGTACGTAAAAGATGAAAACTCGTCTTTCGGTCCTTAATGCACTATTTCGGGGTACCAAAGTTGTGAAGCATCAATTCTTGTCCATTGGACCCAAAATGATGTTTGCGAGTGTTTCAGATGATTTCGCTAACCTTCAGTATGTAAAAGATGAAAACTCGTCTTTCGGTCCTTAATGCACTATTTTGGGGTACCAAAGCTGTGAAGCATCAATTCTAGTCCATTGGACCCAAAATGATGTTTGGGAGTGTTTCTGATGATTCCACTAACCTTCAGCACGTAAGAAGATGCAAAACTTGTGTTTCGGGCCTAAATACAGTATTTTGGGGTACCAAAGTTATGAAGCATCCATTCTAGTCCATTGGAACCAAAATGATGTTTGGCAGTGTTTCGGATCATTTCGCTAACCCTCGGCACGTCAAAGATGAAAAACTCGTCTTTCGGTCCTGAATGCACTATTTTGGGGTACCAAAGTTGTGAAGCATCAATTCTAGTCCATTGGACCCAAAATGATGTTTGGGAGTGTTTCAGATGATTCCACTAACCTTCAGCACGTAAGAAGATGCAAAACTTGTGTTTCGGGCCTAAATGCACCATTTTGGGGTACCAAAGTTATGAAGCATCCATTGTAGTCCATTGGACCCAAAATGATATTGGGGAGTGTTTCGGAGCATTTCGCAAACCCTCGGCACGTAAGAGATGCAAATCTCGTCTTTCGGTCCTGAATGCACTATTTCGGGGTACCAAAGTTGTGAAACATCCATTCCGGTCCATTGGACCGAAAATGATGTTTGTGAGTGTTTCAGATGATTTCGCTAACCTTCAGCACGTAAAAGATGAAAAACCTGTCTTTCGGTCTTGAATGCACTATTTCGGGGTACCAAAGTTGTGAAGCATCCATTCTAGTCCATTGGACCCAAAATGATGTTTGGGAGTGTTTCGAATGATTTCGCTAACCCTCGGCACGTCAAAGATGAAAAACTCGTCTTTCGGTCCTGAATGCACTATTTTGGGGTACCAAAGTTGTGAAGCATCCATTCTAGTCCATTGGACCCAAAATGATGTTTTCGAGTGTTTCGGATGATTCAACTAACCTTCAGCACGTAAAAAGATGCAAAACTTGTGTTTCGGGCCTGAATGCACTATTTCGGGGTACCAAAGTTGTGAAGCATCCATTCTAGTCCATTGGACCCAAAATGATGTTTGCCGGTGTTTCAGATGATTTCACTAACCTTCACCATGCAAAAAGATGCAAAACTTGTGTTTCGGGCCTAAATGCACTATTTCGGGGTACCAAAGTTATGAAGCCTCCATTCTAGTCCATTGGACCCAAAATGATGTTCGGGAGTGTTTCGGAGCATTTCGCTAACCCTCGGCACGTAAGAGATGAAAATCTCGTCTTTCGGTCCTGAATGCACTATTTCGGGGTACCAAAGTTGTGAAGCATCCATTCCGGTCCATTGGACCCAAAATGATGTTTGCGAGTGTTTCAGATGATTTCGCTAACCTTCAGTACGTAAAAGATGAAAACTCGTCTTTCGGTCCTTAATGCACTATTTCGGGGTACCAAAGCTGTGAAGCATCAATTCTAGTCCATTGGACCCAAAATGATGTTTGGGAGTGTTTCAGATGATTCCATTAACCTTCAGCACGTAAGAAGATGCAAAACTTGTGTTTCGGGCCTAAATGCAGTATTTTGGGGTACCAAAGTTATGAAGCATCCATTCTAGTCCATTGGACCCAAAATGATGTTCGGGAGTGTTTCGGAGCATTTCGCAAACCCTCAGCACGTAAGAGATGAAAATCTCGTCTTTCGGTCCTGAATGCATTATTTCGGGGTACCAAAGTTGTGAAGCATCCATTCCGGTCCATTGGACCGAAAATGATGTTTGCGAGTGTTTCAGATGATTTCGCTAACGTTCAGCACGTAAAAGATGAAAAACCTGTCTTTCGGTCCTGAATGCACTATTTCGGGGTACCAAAGTTGTGAATCATCCATTCTAGTCCATTGGACCCAAAATGATGTTTGGCAGTGTTTCGGATCATTTCGCTAACCCTCGGCACGTCAAAGATGAAAAACTCGTCTTTCGGTCCTGAATGCACTATTTTGGGGTACCAAAGTTGTGAAGCATCAATTCTAGTCCATTGGACCCAAAATGATGTTTGGGAGTGTTTCAGATGATTCCACTAACCTTCAGCACGTAAGAAGATGCAAAACTTGTGTTTCGGGCCTAAATGCACTATTTTGGGGTACCAAAGTTATGAAGCATCCATTCTAGTCCATTGGACCCAAAATGATATTGGGGAGTGTTTCGGAGCATTTCGCAAACCCTCGGCACGTAAGAGATGAAAATCTCGTCTTTCGGTCCTGAATGCACTATTTCGGGGTACCAAAGTTGTGAAGCATCCATTCCGGTCCATTGGACCGAAAATGATGTTTGCGAGTGTTTCAGATGATTTCGCTAACCTTCAGCACGTAAAAGATGAAAAACCTGTCTTTCGGTCTTGAATGCACTATTTCGGGGTACCAAAGTTGTGAAGCATCCATTCTAGTCCATTGGACCCTGAGGACCAGGAGCGTCCCGGTGGTCGGTGGATGACCGCTCCTCAGTGATGAGTGATTGACAACGGGTGTTGGACTGACTCTTGGCTTAGTGCGCAGGTGTAGGCTGCGGCCTAGTTCGTGTTGTTGCAGGTGAAGAACGGGCGCGAAAGGTCTTCAGCCTTGAGGGGCCTCCGGGAGATGGAGAGACAAGTAGGCTCGGTTCGAGGGACCCGGTGGACAGCGGGACTAGGTGCGGGCCACATGGTGGCGATACGAGCAAGACGAAGTCATGGACAATCGAGCCGGTGCACGGTGGCGGTCGAGTCAAGAGGCTTGGCGGGAGGCCGGGTCGAGCACGCGGGGTTTGGTGGTTTGCCCACAAAACCATCGGAGGACGGTTTCTTGGTTTGGGCCTCAAAACCAAGTTCGAGGGCCCAACACGACGGAGACGGGATCCGGGCGTGTCGGGAAGCTTCGAGGCGGAGGACACGCGGCGGGATCGCATGGCTTGCGTCGGGAGGACGCGGGGTGCGGCAAAGGCGTGGCCGTCCGATGGCAAGACCCACAAACATTACCTAAATGCCCCTGCGTGGGTTGTATCGCCAGTAGTTGAGTTAGGGGTAGTCGAGTCATTTACCACTCCGGCGGGACCTGATATATAAGCCATGAGTGTGTGTGGATGGCTCCCTCTCTCCGCGACTTAGGGTTTCATTTGCCCCCTTCCATTTCTCTTTTTCCCGAGACATTTTCTCCTCCATTTCTTGTCTAGGCTAGCACGAGAGCTTCATGAGAGATTTGTTGAGAGGGATGGATGCTAGGGCGGCATGCTAGACCTTGTTAATCTTTCCGGGTTTGTATAGAAGATTCGGCGTTGTGGTTCCCGTGATGATTTTCGGAGTCATTTTTGTGCTATTTTCGTGCTCGTCTTGATTCTCGTTTTCTAGACGGTTTTGGCTCGGATTTGTTTGGGGGATTCATCCTTGAGTGCCTTGTGCCTCTTTTCCCAGTGATCTCTTGCCCCCAAACTCCTCAAATCGTCCTAGATTCGTGATTCTTTGGATGAACTCGTGAGTAGAACTTGAGCTCGGGTGATCCGCGATTCCCGGTGTTTTGGTGGGTTTGGAGACGAAATTTTTGGGGCATAATCTCACCTAGGGGTGCTTAACATCTCCTCCGAATTTCGTCTCAAGACTCCAAGTGGTTTGGGAGATCCGTCGATCGAAAGTTTGGGGCTGTTTCGCGGGCTGATTTTTAGGGGGGGCGGTACTACCGACACAGTGCAGGTAGTACCGATGACCTGATTTTCAGCTGCCAGAGAGTCCTTATTGGTAGTACCGACACAAGGTCAGTAGTACCGATAGTCGGAAGTACCGACCCAGTGCCGGTAGTACCGATAACCTGGTTTTTAGGTGCCAGTGAGCCCATATCGGTAGTACCGACCTGGGGCCGGTAGTACCGACAATTTCTGCTGCAGTTTGCCTCGCGCTAGCTTTTTCTCTCGGTTCGTTTGACGCTTGCTTCCGCTTTGTTCTTAGGCTTGATCTAACTTGTTCCTAGGGTCAGTAGGTCCGTTGTGACTACGTGATCTTGGCAAGTGTGTGCGAGATTCTTCGGAAGTGATTTGGGGGCATAGGCCAAGTTCTTGAGAAGTTTTTTTATCGGCTCCCATTCACTCCCCCCTCTCTGGTCGCCTAATCGGTCCTTCAATTGGTATCAGAGCTTGGTGCCGGATTCTTTGTGACTTTGACAAGTCTTGAATCCTAAGATGGCGTACGTTGAGCGGGGCGGTCCGCCGCACTTTGATGGGAAGGGTTACCACAAGTGGGCGGCTCGTATGATGATCTTTCTTCGTGGCAAGTTGTTGGATTTCATTGTGCTTGACAAGACCTATGCTATTCCGGCCAACATCCATACTCTTATGGTGACCGATGCCGGTGCTAAGGCCAAGTATGAGGCAAATGCAAAAGCCGTTGATCACTTGGTCAGGAGCTTGTGTGATCCTGAGTTTGAGCGTGTTCGCCATTTGAATCTTGCTTGGCAAATTTGGGAGAAGTTGTTGGTTGCTCACGGTGGTGATAACCATGTGAAGGCTCGCCTCTTTGTTTCTTACCGGATGCAATATGAGAACTTTACTCAACTTCCCGGTGAGGACATTGATGCGATGTTCCAGAGGTTCACCGCCATCGTGAACAACATGAAGGCTAATGTTGAGGATTTTCCCTACACTGAGCATGATCAAGCTCTGAAGCTCTTGCATATCTTGGACCCAAATGTTTGGGGTGCTAAGGTTGAGGCCATCAAGGAGTTTGGGCAGTATTTGACTATTGAGTTGGATGACCTCTTTTCAAAGCTCAAGTCGGCTGAGGTTGACAGGAAGTTGCAATCCAAGCATGAGGGCTCGACTGACCATAGTCTTGCTCTTGTGGGCGGATCAAAGGGCAAAGCTAACCCTTCCTGTCGACAGTTTTCCTTGTCTTCTCTTATGTCTATTCCAGATGAGGAGTTTGATGTGCTGGGCGAGGAGGAGCTGGCCTTGCTCTCAAGGAGGTTTGATCGACTACATGAGAGCCGGAGGAATGCAAGGCGGAGCTCGGGGACATGCTACAAGTGTGGCAAGCGTGGACACTTCATCGCCGAGTGCCCGGAAGCGGAGGAGAACAAGTACAAGATGAGCGAGTACAAGGCGCACCCGAGGCGTGAAGACAAGTACTCCTCCAAGGGCAAGCACTTCAGCAAGTCCAAGAGCAAGGACAAGGACAAGCGTCGACCGAGCAAGGGCGGCTACAAGAAGGACAAGGCAAGAGCCATGGTGGCCGGTGCAAGCGATGTCGACTCGAACTCAAGCGACGCGCAGTCAAGCTCAAGCAGTGAAGATGAAGACGCCGGGAGGCGCAAAGGCAAGAAGAGTGCAAGCCGGAACCTCAGTGGGTTGAGCTGTGTGGCGCTTGAGGGCTTTTGTGGCATGGCCCATAGCTCAAGCAGCAAGAAGAGCGAGAAGGAAGACAGCGACTCCGACTCGGAGGATGAGGTAAATCGTGACCCCGACTCTTTGCTTGCTGAGATCACTAGGTTGAATGGCTTGATTGACAACCGTGATAGTGTGCTAAGAGATGCTAAAAAGATGAGGAAAGAACTTAGGGCTCAACTTGAGAATGCTAGTGAGAAAGTAGGAGAGTTAGAGTCTAAGGTGCTTGAATTGAAACTCGAGAATGACTCTTTGAAACTTGCTCCTGCTATTTCTGATGATGTTGAATGCTCTGAGTGTGATGCATGGTTGAATGAGATCAAGTTACTCAATGAGAAGAATGCTTCCATGTTGGCTAAACTAGATGCTCTTAGGACTGAATATGATGAGCTTAAGGCTAGACCCACTTTGCTTGGTGCTTGTAAATCATGTCCTATGTTGCATGCTAAGCTTGTTGATGCTCGTTCTACCATTAGTTCTTTGGAAGCATCTTTGAAATCTCCTGTTGCAAATGCATGCTCTAGCTGTGATGAAGTTACTTTGCGTAATCTTGAACTTACTTCCCGTTTGGATGTCATTTATGAGGAGAATGATTATTTGAGGAAGGTGTTGGGTTGGTTGTCTGGGCAGGAACCTCAATTGAAAATCATGATTGAGGAGTTCAAGAGAGCTGATGGTCGTGGTTTGGGTTTTGAGAAGGTGGGTGAGAAGGTGGGAGAGAACAGTGGGGAGAGTGTGTATGAGAAGTGTGTTGAGTCTAACCCCGAGTTTGAGGTGATCGGAGACATCCAAGTCCCACGTCCAAAAGCACCCAAGAACACTTTCACACCAAAGCCCAACCACCTTTGCAACAAGCTTGACACAACCCAAGATCCACCCAAATTTCCACCCAAAACAAATGACTTCCAGAAACCCGTGAAGTTTGTGAGTGAGAAGGGTGAGAAACCTAGAGAGAAGCCAGAGCCAAAACCAAAACCCATCCCCTTCAGATGTGAGTATTGTGGCAAGGAGAGACACCTAGCAGAGTTTTGCTACAAGAGGAAGAGGGATGAGAGGCTTGCTAGGGAGCAAGCAAACCAGGACAGGTATCGCCAGTCTCATGGTATTCCTGAGCCTAGAGTGCCACTTCCACGGGGTGTGGGAAGTGTGAGGAGTGTTGGTGGAGTTGGAGCTCAGGGTGGTAGGTTCCCACAGAGACGTGCTGGTGAGAGGTTTGGTCGGGCTCGTGGTGGTTTTGCTGGACGTCCCCCTACTCGTCCTCAATACGGGTTTAGGGGAGATGATCGCAGCTTTGGGTTCCAGAGGAACTACGGACCACGCTTTCCCCCTCGTGGTGCTCGTACTCCTTCCATGGGACATGGGAAGTTTGGTGGCAAGGGAATGATGTTTGCTAACCCCTCTTTTGAGCAGATGGCCCGACACTGGTTCAACTTTCTGTGTGCTAACCCCAGTGTCGAGTCGTTATATCATTCTCGTTCTTGTTTCTGACTACAGGCAGGAGGCTTGGAGAACATTTGGTTGATCGACTCCGGATGTTCCCGACACATGACCGGAGACAAGAAGTGGTTCTCCAGCCTCACCCCAGTGAAGGAAAAGATGTACATCACATTTGGGGACAATGGACGAGGAAGGCTGATGTCTGAGGGTGTTGTGCATGTGAGCGACAAGGTAACGTTGAAGAGAGTTGCTCTTGTGAAGTCTTTGGGTTTTAATTTGCTTTCGGTTTCTCAGTTGCTTGATGAGGGTTTTGAGGTGCGTTTCAAGTCTGGCGAGTCTCGTTTGCTGGATTCTCGAGGTGATCTTGTCTGTATGATCATCCCCGAGGGTCAGATTTTCAGGGCTGATTTCTCTCGTTCTTTGGGTCCTGCTCGCTGTTTGATGGCCGGTCCTTCTTCTGATTTGTGGAAATGGCATAGGCGGTTGGGACACTTGAGCTTTGATTTGGTTTCCCGCTTGAGTGGTCTCGACCTTGTCCGAGGACTGCCGAGGTTGAAGCTTGAGAAGGATTTGGTTTGTGCTCCGTGTAGGCATGGCAAGATGGTAGCCACTCCCCATCCACCCCTGACCGATGTCATGACCGAGCGTCCGACAGAGCTGTTGCACATAGATCTTGTTGGGCCAGCACGAGTTCGCTCGGTGGGTGGGAAGTGGTATGTCCTTGTTGTGGTGGACGATTACTCTCGCTATGCCTGGGTGTTTTTCTTGGAGGACAAGAGTGAGACATTTGGTTTTGTTCGAGATCTGATCGTGAGGTTGAGGAACGAGAGGCATGGGAATGCCATCCGAGCTATCCGCAGTGATAATGGCTCAGAGTTCAAGAACTCTCGTTTTGATGCCTTCTGTCGTGATCTAGGTCTTGAACATCAGTATTCGACCCCTTATGTGCCCCCTCAAAATGGAGTCGTGGAAAGGAAAAATCGGACTCTTTGTGAGATGGCTAGGACGATGCTCGATGAGCACAGGACTCCTAGGAGGTATTGGGCTGAGGCGGTCAATACGGCTTGTCATGTCTCTAACAGGATTTTATTGCGAGCTTTCAAGAAGAAGACCTGTTATGAGCTGATGCATGGTCGGGCACCCAAGGTGAGTCATTTCCGAGTTTTTGGCTGCAAGTGCTTTATTCTTAAGAAGGGAAAACTCGACAAGTTTGAGGCTAGGTCTAGTGATGGTATTTTCTTTGGATATGCTAACCACTCTAGAGCCTATAGGGTGCTTAACCTTGAGACTAACAAAATCAAGGAGACTTGCGAGGTAACCTTCGACGAGACAATGCCATGTACCTCTCTTGGCTTTGAATGTGCAGGTGATGAGGAGATGGCCGAGGACCTCTTTGAAGAGGAGAAGGATGAAGCTGGAGATGATGATGGGGAGAACCATGCGCCTGAAGCTGAGTGTGTACCCACTACTTCCCCTACGACCACTACGGAGCGTGGACCATCTACTTCATGGACAACGACGGTGCGACAAGAGGACCAGACGAGAGAAGCTGAAGTTGAGGGGGAGGTAGTCTCGAGGCGTGAGGCTCCCCGGCGGATTCAAGAAGTGCATCCCCTGTCGAAGATCATTGGGGACATCGACGAACGTACCACACGGTCAAGGTCCAGAAATTCCTCTCATTTCGCTCATGCTGCATTTGTTGCCACCTTTGAGCCCAAGGACATTGGACACGCTTTATCTGATGCAAACTGGGTCAATTCTATGAATGAGGAGTTGGAAAACTTTGAGAGGAACCAGGTGTGGGAGTTAGTTGAACCACCTCCAAATTGCCATCCTATAGGAACCAAGTGGGTTTGGAAGAACAAAGAGGGTGAGAATGGGATGGTTGTGAGGAACAAGTCCAGACTTGTTGCTCAGGGGTTTAGTCAGAAGGAGGGGGTCGACTATGAGGAGACCTTTGCTCCTGTGGCCCGTCTTGAGGCAATTCGGATTCTTCTAGCCTTTGTCGTGGCTAAAGGGTTCAAGTTGTTTCAAATGGATGTGAAGAGTGCCTTTCTGAATGGGGTCATAGAGGAGGAGGTGTATGTGAAGCAGCCACCTGGGTTTGAGAGCGAGTTGTACCCACACAGGGTGTACAGGTTGAAAAGGGCTCTGTATGGGTTGAAACAGGCGCCCTGTGCTTGGTATGGGAGATTGAGAGGTTTTCTGTTGAGCAGAGGGTTTGTGATGGGTACCGTGGATAGGACTTTGTTTCTCCTCAAGCATGGAAATGACTTGTTGATTGTTCAGATATACGTGGATGATATTGTCTTTGGTGGCTCGTCACATAACCTTGTTGCCAAGTTTGCAGATGAGATGAGCAGGGAGTTCGAGATGAGCATGATGGGCGAGTTGCAGTACTTTCTCGGGCTGCAGATCAAGCAAGTGAAGGATGGAACATTCGTACACCAGACCAAGTACACGAAAGACATGCTGAGGAAGTTCCAGATGCAAGATGTGAAGCCGATGTCGACTCCCATGGGGAGTACGGCTACTTTGGATGCAGACGAGGACGGAGAACCAGTGGACCAGCGGGAGTACAGGAGCATGATCGGCTCCCTCCTCTACCTGACGGCAACGAGGCCAGACATACAGTTCAGTGTGTGTCTGTGCGCTCGTTTTCAGGCTTCGCCGAGGACATCACATCGACAGGCCGTCAAGAGGATCTTCAGGTACCTACAGTCTGCCCCTGGTCTTGGCCTTTGGTATTCGTCCTCCTCGACTCTTTCTCTTCATGGTTTTTCCGATGCGGATTTTGCTGGTTGTCGAGTCGAGAGGAAGTCTACTTCTGGTACTTGCCAGTTTCTTGGGTCTTCGTTGGTTTCATGGTCTTCCCGCAAGCAGTCTAGTGTAGCTCAGTCTACCACCGAGGCGGAGTATGTTGCAGCCGCGAGTTGTTGTTCCCAGCTGTTGTGGATTTCATACACTTTGAGAGACTTTGGTGAGGAGTGCACCCAGATCCCACTTCTTTGTGATAGCACCAGTGCCATAAGCGTAGCTAAAAACCCAGTGCTTCACTCCAGAACCAAACACATGGAAGTGAGGTATCATTTCTTGAGGGACAATGTGGAAAAAGGACCCATTGTGTTGAGTCATGTCCCTACCCAAGATCAGCTTGCAGACATCTTTACAAAGCCTCTCGACCAAGCTACTTTTGTGCGCTTGCGGGGGAACTTGGGGTTTGTTGCCCTTTCTAGTTGATTCTTGGGGGTTTCTTCTTGTACCATATGTATCATACCATGTTTTACTTTGATGTATATACATGTTTTGCTTGATGTACAAACCATGGTAGGATAGCCATCTTGTCATATATCATGTTGCATTTATATCATATTGCATTTTAGGATGATGAGCTTCTTCCATATGCCTCATTTGAGTTTCTTTGGCTACTTGTGAGATATTGGTCATGTGTGTGGAGAAATGGCTATGTGAGGCTATGCTCTTGGAATATTTGAGATATATGTGTTGTGAGATAGCCTTTTTGAATCAAATGCTAATCTTGACTAATCTTTGGTGAAATGTGCTCCACTCATGTGTAGTAGTGTATCCATGTCACGTTTTGGTCTAAATGTGCTTTTCATGCTTAGATTATGTTTGGATGTTTTTTCTTGCAATTGGGCCAAAGGTCGATATCATCGTGAATGTTTAGCCTATGTTGCATTCATGGAAGAGCATAAGCTTCTTTTTGCCGCAAAGGCACTTCATGTATCATGAAATGATTTAAACTTGAAAAGAAGTGTGTATGCTTGAAAAATGCTCCATCCATCATGTCTATGCTTAAAATGTCTTATCTTTCACATATGGGTGCAAAACATGTTGCATGATGTTCACCAGTGGAGAAGTCTCCCCGAAGTGGACACATGGCTCATGAGCTTTGACATGACATGCTTTGCTTTATAGGTGTTCACAATGATCTTTTGCTGAGAATTTGATATCCTTGTATGATCTCTGAGTGGTATGCATGTTTGTGGCTCGAGTGTGACATGGATAGGCTTTTACATGTGAAGCGAGCCTTCTTTTGGTAAAACTGCTTAAATCTGAAAATTTTGCTTTGTCACATGCTTGTATTTTCATATATTCCTTGTGGCAATGCTTTGACTATGCTATGATTCATATGTGTGATCTTTGTCTCATTTCTAGCCTTTGACACTAGATTTGGCCTATTTGAGAAGCTCATGTAGATGTTTATATGCTTTGTTTTTCATTCCTGCATTTTCACCTTGATTCATACATTGTCAACAAGGGGGAGAAGAGGTGAGCTTAATGCAAATTCAGAAGAGGTGAGCTAAAATTCGGAAGTTTGCATCCACATGTTCAGGGGGAGCTTGCATTTGTTCAGGGGGAGCTTTCTTGTTAGTTTCAGTGTGGAGTTTGTGCTTTGCTCGGCTTGTGACCTTTCTTTGCCTTTCTTTGGTTTTGGTCATGAGTTGAGCTTCCTTGTTTTTTCTTTCTTCTTTCCTTCTTTCTTTCTCTGAATTTCATTTCTCGTTGTGTGTTGTCAATGCACTCATCAAGGGGGAGATTGAGGACCAGGAGCGTCCCGGTGGTCGGTGGATGACCGCTCCTCAGTGATGAGTGATTGACAACGGGTGTTGGACTGACTCTTGGCTTAGTGCGCAGGTGTAGGCTGCGGCCTAGTTCGTGTTGTTGCAGGTGAAGAACGGGCGCGAAAGGTCTTCAGCCTTGAGGGGCCTCCGGGAGATGGAGAGACAAGTAGGCTCGGTTCGAGGGACCCGGTGGACAGCGGGACTAGGTGCGGGCCACATGGTGGCGGTCGAGTCAAGAGGCTTGGCGGGAGGCCGGGTCGAGCACGCGGGGTTTGGTGGTTTGCCCACAAAACCATCGGAGGACGGTTTCTTGGTTTGGGCCTCAAAACCAAGTCCGAGGGCCCAACACGACGGAGACGGGATCCGGGCGTGTCGGGAAGCTTCGAGGCGGAGGACACGCGGCGGGATCGCATGGCTTGCGTCGGGAGGACGCGGGGTGCGGCAAAGGCGTGGCCGTCCGATGGCAAGACCCACAAACATTACCTAAATGCCCCTGCGTGGGTTGTATCGCTAGTAGTTGAGTTAGGGGTAGTTGAGTCATTTACCACTCCGGCGGGACCTGATATATAAGCCATGAGTGTGTGTGGATGGCTCCCTCTCTCCGCGACTTAGGGTTTCATTTCCCCCCTTCCATTTCTCTTTTTCCCGAGACATTTTCTCCTCCATTTCTTGTCTAGGCTAGCATGAGAGCTTCATGAGAGATTTGTTGAGAGGGATGGATGCTAGGGCGGCATGCTAGACCTTGTGAATCTTTCCGGGTTTGTATAGAAGATTCGGCGTTGTGGTTCCCGTGATGATTTTCGGAGTCATTTTTGTGCTATTTTCGTGCTCGTCTTGATTCTCGTTTTCTAGACGGTTTTGGCTCGGATTTGTTTGGGGGATTCATCCTTGAGTGCCTTGTGCCTCTTTTCCCAGTGATCTCTTGCCCCCAAACTCCTCAAATCGTCCTAGATTCGTGATTCTTTGGATGAACTCGTGAGTAGAACTTGAGCTCGGGTGATCCGCGATTCCCGGTGTTTTGGTGGGTTTGGAGACGAAATTTTTGGGGCATAATCTCACCTAGGGGTGCTTAACATCTCCTCCAAATTTCGTCTCAAGACTCCAAGTGGTTTGGGAGATCCGTCGATCGAAAGTTTGGGGCTGTTTCGCGGGCTGATTTTTAGGGAGGGGCGGTACTACCGACACAGTGCAGGTAGTACCGATGACCTGATTTTCAGCTGCCAGAGAGTCCTTATCGGTAGTACCGACACAAGGTCGGTAGTACCGATAGTCGGAAGTACCAACCCAGTGCCGGTAGTACCGATAACCTGGTTTTTAGGTGCCAGTGATACCATATCGGTAGTACCGACCTGGGGCCGGTAGTACCGACAATTTCTGCTGCAGTTTGCCTCGCGCTAGCTTTTTCTCTCGGTTCGTTTGACGCTTGCTTCCGCTTTGTTCTTAGGCTTGATCTAACTTGTTCCTAGGGTCAGTAGGTCCGTTGTGACTACGTGATCTTGGCAAGTGTGTGCGAGGTTCTTCGGAAGTGATTTGGGGGCATAGGCCAAGTTCTTGAGAAGTTTTTTATCGGCTCCCATTCACTCCCCCCCTCTCTGGTCGCCTAATCGGTCCTTCAGACCCAAAATGATGTTTGGGAGTGTTTCGAATCATTTAGCTAACCCTCGGCACGTCAAAGATGAAAAACTCGTCTTTCGGTCCTGAATGCACTATTTTGGGGTACCAAAGTTGTGAAGCATCCATTCTAGTCCATTGGACCCAAAATGATGTTTGCGAGTGTTTCGGATGATTCAACTAACCTTCAGCACGTAAAAAGATGCAAAACTTGTGTTTCGGGCCTGAATGCACTATTTCGGGGTACCAAAGTTGTGAAGCATCCATTCTAGTCCATTGGACCCAGAATGATGTTTGCCGGTGTTTCAGATGATTTCACTAACCTTCACCATGCAAAAAGATGCAAAACTTGTGTTTCGGGACTAAATGCACTATTTCGGGGTACCAAAGTTATGAAGCCTCCATTCTAGTCCATTGGACCCAAAATGATGTTTGGGAGTGTTTCGGAGCATTTCGCTAACCCTTGGCACGTAAGAGATGAAAATCTCATCTTTCGGTCCTGAATGCACTATTTCGGGGTACCAAAGTTGTGAAGCATCCATTCCGGTCCATTGGACCCAAAATGATTTTTGCGAGTGTTTCAGATGATTTCGCTAACCTTCAGTACGTAAAAGATGGAAACTCGTCTTTCGGTCCTTAATGCACTATTTCGGGGTACCAAAGCTGTGAAGCATCAATTCTAGTCCATTGGACCCAAAATGATGTTTGGGAGTGTTTCAGATGATTCCACTAACCTTCAGCACGTAAGAAGATGCAAAACTTGTGTTTCGGGCCTAAATGCAGTATTTTGGGGTACCAAAGTTATGAAGCATCCATTCTTGTCCATTGGACCCAAAATGATGTTCGGGAGTGTTTCGGAGCATTTCGCAAACCCTTGGCACGTAAGAGATGAAAATCTCGTCTTTCGGTCCTGAATGCACTATTTCGGGGTACCAAAGTTGTGAAGCATCCATTCCGGTCCATTGGACCGAAAATGATGTTTGCGAGTGTTTCAGATGATTTCGCTAACCTTCAGCACGTAAAAGATGAAAAACCTGTCTTTCAGTCCTGAATGCACTATTTCGGGGTACCAAAGTTGTGAAGCATCCATTCTAGTCCATTGGACCCAAAATGATGTTTGGCAGTGTTTCGGATCATTTCGCTAACCCTCAGCACGTCAAAGATGAAAAACTCGTCTTTCGGTCCTGAATGCACTATTTTGGGGTACCAAAGTTGTGAAGCATCAATTCTAGTCCATTGGACCCAAAATGATGTTTGGGAGTGTTTCAGATGATTCCACTAACCTTCAGCACGTAAGAAGATGCAAAACTTGTGTTTCGGGCCTAAATGCACTATTTTGGGGTACCAAAGTTATGAAGCATCCATTCTAGTCCATTGGACCCAAAATGATGTTCGGGAGTGTTTGGGAGCATTTCGCAAACCCTCGGCACGTAAGAGATGAAAATCTCGTCTTTCGGTCCTGAATGCACTATTTCGGGGTACCAAAGTTGTGAAGCATCCATTCCGGTCCATTGGACCCAAAATGATGTTTGCGAGTGTTTCAGATGATTTCGCTAACCTTCAGCACGTAAAAGATGAAAAACCTGTCTTTCGGTCTTGAATGCACTATTTCGGGGTACCAAAGTTGTGAAGCATCCATTCTAGTCCATTGGACCCAAATTGATGTTTGGGAGTGTTTCGAATGATTTCGCTAACCCTCGGCACGTCAAAGATGAAAAACTCGTCTTTCGGTCCTGAATGCACTATTTTGGGGTACCAAAGTTGTGAAGCATCCATTCTAGTCCATTGGACCCAAAATGATGTTTGCGAGTGTTTCGGATGATTCAACTAACCTTCAGCACGTAAAAAGATGCAAAACTTGTGTTTCGGGCCTGAATGCACTATTTCGGGGTACCAAAGTTGTGAAGCATCCATTCTAGTCCATTGGACCCAAAATGATGTTTGCCGGTGTTTCAGATGATTTCACTAACCTTCACCATGCAAAAAGATGCAAAACTTGTGTTTCGGGCCTAAATGCACTATTTCGGGGTACCAAAGTTATGAAGCCTCCATTCTAGTCCATTGGACCCAAAATGATGTTCGGGAGTGTTTCGGAGCATTTCGCTAACCCTCGGCACGTAAGAGATGAAAATCTCATCTTTCGGTCCTGAATGCACTATTTCGGGGTACCAAAGTTGTGAAGCATCCATTCCGGTCCATTGGACCCAAAATGATGTTTGCGAGTGTTTCAGATGATTTCGCTAACCTTCAGTACGTAAAAGATGGAAACTCGTCTTTCGGTCCTTAATGCACTATTTCGGGGTACCAAAGCTGTGAAGCATCAATTCTAGTCCATTGGACCCAAAATGATGTTTGGGAGTGTTTCAGATGATTCCACTAACCTTCAGCACGTAAGAAGATGCAAAACTTGTGTTTCGGGCGTAAATGCAGTATTTTGGGGTACCAAAGTTATGAAGCATCCATTCTAGTCCATTGGACCCAAAATGATGTTCGGGAGTGTTTCGGAGCATTTCGCAAACCCTTGGCACGTAAGAGATGAAAATCTCGTCTTTCGGTCCTGAATGCACTATTTCGGGGTACCAAAGTTGTGAAGCATCCATTCCGGTCCATTGGACCGAAAATGATGTTTGCGAGTGTTTCAGATGATTTCGCTAACCTTCAGCACGTAAAAGATGAAAAACCTGTCTTTCGGTCCTGAATGCACTATTTCGGGGTACCAAAGTTGTGAAGCATCCATTCTAGTCCATTGGACCCAAAATGATGTTTGGCAGTGTTTCGGATCATTTCGCTAACCCTCAGGACGTCAAAAATGAAAAACTCGTCTTTCGGTCCTGAATGCACTATTTTGGGGTACCAAAGTTGTGAAGCATCAATTCTAGTCCATTGGACCCAAAATGATGTTTGGGAGTGTTTCAGATGATTCCACTAACCTTCAGCACGTAAGAAGATGCAAAACTTGTGTTTCGGGCCTAAATGCACTATTTTGGGGTACCAAAGTTATGAAGCATCCATTCTAGTCCATTGGACCCAAAATGATGTTCGGGAGTGTTTCGGAGCATTTCGCAAACCCTCGGCACGTAAGAGATGAAAATCTCGTCTTTCGGTCCTGAATGCACTATTTCGGGGTACCAAAGTTGTGAAGCATCCATTCCGGTCCATTGGACCCAAAATGATGTTTGCGAGTGTTTCAGATGATTTCGCTAACCTTCAGCACGTAAAAGATGAAAAACCTGTCTTTCGGTCTTGAATGCACTATTTCGGGGTACCAAAGTTGTGAAGCATCCATTCTAGTCCATTGGACCCAAAATGATGTTTGGGAGTGTTTCGAATGATTTCGCTAACCCTCGGCACGTCAAAGATGAAAAACTCGTCTTTCGGTCCTGAATGCACTATTTTGGGGTACCAAAGTTGTGAAGCATCCATTCTAGTCCATTGGACCCAAAATGATGTTTGCGAGTGTTTCGGATGATTCAACTAACCTTCGGCACGTAAAAAGATGCAAAACTTGTGTTTCGGGCCTGAATGCACTATTTCGGGGTACCAAAGTTGTGAAGCATCCATTCTAGTCCATTGGACCCAAAATGATGTTTGCCGGTGTTTCAGATGATTTCACTAACCTTCACCATGCAAAAAGATGCAAAACTTGTGTTTCGGGCCTAAATGCACTATTTCGGGGTACCAAAGTTATGAAGCCTCCATTCTAGTCCATTGGACCCAAAATGATGTTCGGGAGTGTTTCGGAGCATTTCGCTAACCCTCGGCACGTAAGAGATGAAAATCTCATCTTTCGGTCCTGAATGCACTATTTCGGGGTACCAAAGTTGTGAAGCATCCATTCCGGTCCATTGGACCCAAAATGATGTTTGCGAGTGTTTCAGATGATTTCGCTAACCTTCAGTACGTAAAAGATGGAAACTCGTCTTTCGGTCCTTAATGCACTATTTCGGGGTACCAAAGCTGTGAAGCATCAATTCTAGTCCATTGGACCCAAAATGATGTTTGGGAGTGTTTCAGATGATTCCACTAACCTTCAGCACGTAAGAAGATGCAAAACTTGTGTTTCGGGCGTAAATGCAGTATTTTGGGGTACCAAAGTTATGAAGCATCCATTCTAGTCCATTGGACCCAAAATGATGTTCGGGAGTGTTTCGGAGCATTTCGCAAACCCTTGGCACGTAAGAGATGAAAATCTCGTCTTTCGGTCCTGAATGCACTATTTCGGGGTACCAAAGTTGTGAAGCATCCATTCCGGTCCATTGGACCGAAAATGATGTTTGCGAGTGTTTCAGATGATTTCGCTAACCTTCAGCACGTAAAAGATGAAAAACCTGTCTTTCGGTCCTGAATGCACTATTTCGGGGTACCAAAGTTGTGAAGCATCCATTCTAGTCCATTGGACCCAAAATGATGTTTGGCAGTGTTTCGGATCATTTCGCTAACCCTCAGCACGTCAAAAATGAAAAACACGTCTTTCGGTCCTGAATGCACTATTTTGGGGTACCAAAGTTGTGAAGCATCAATTCTAGTCCATTGGACCCAAAATGATGTTTGGGAGTGTTTCAGATGATTCCACTAACCTTCAGCACGTAAGAAGATGCAAAACTTGTGTTTCGGGCCTAAATGCACTATTTTGGGGTACCAAAGTTATGAAGCATCCATTCTAGTCCATTGGACCCAAAATGATGTTCGGGAGTGTTTCGGAGCATTTCGCAAACCCTCGGCACGTAAGAGATGAAAATCTCGTCTTTCGGTCCTGAATGCACTATTTCGGGGTACCAAAGTTGTGAAGCATCCATTCCGGTCCATTGGACCCAAAATGATGTTTGCGAGTGTTTCAGATGATTTCGCTAACCTTCAGCACGTAAAAGATGAAAAACCTGTCTTTCGGTCTTGAATGCACTATTTCGGGGTACCAAAGTTGTGAAGCATCCATTCTAGTCCATTGGACCCAAAATGATGTTTGGGAGTGTTTCGAATGATTTCGCTAACCCTCGGCACGTCAAAGATGAAAAACTCGTCTTTCGGTCCTGAATGCACTATTTTGGGGTACCAAAGTTGTGAAGCATCCATTCTAGTCCATTGGACCCAAAATGATGTTTGCGAGTGTTTCGGATGATTCAACTAACCTTCAGCACGTAAAAAGATGCAAAACTTGTGTTTCGGGCCTGAATGCACTATTTCGGGGTACCAAAGTTGTGAAGCATCCATTCTAGTCCATTGGACCCAAAATGATGTTTGCCGGTGTTTCAGATGATTTCACTAACCTTCACGATGTAAAAAGATGCAAAACTTGTGTTTCGGGCCTAAATGCACTATTTCGGGGTACCAAAGTTATGAAGCCTCAATTCTAGTCCATTGGACCCAAAATGATGTTCGGGAGTGTTTCGGAGCATTTCGCTAACCCTCTGCACGTAAGAGATGAAAATCTCGTCTTTCGGTCCTGAATGCACTATTTCGGGGTACCAAAGTTGTGAAGCATCCATTCCGGTCCATTGGACCCAAAATGATGTTTGCGAGTGTTTCAGATGATTTCGTTAACCTTCAGTACGTAAAAGATGAAAACTCGTCTTTCGGTCCTTAATGCACTATTTCAGGGTACCAAAGTTGTGAAGCATCAATTCTAGTCCATTGGACCCAAAATGATGTTTGGGAGTGTTTCAGATGATTCCACTAACCTTCAGCACGTAAGAAGATGCAAAACTAGTGTTTCGGGCCTAAATGCACTATTTTGGGGTACCAAAGTTATGAAGCATCATTCTAGTCCATTGGACCCAAAATGATGTTCGGGAGTGTTTCGGAGCATTTTGCAAACCCTCGGCACGTAAGAGATGAAAATCTCGTCTTTCGGTCCTGAATGCACTATTTCGGGGTACCAAAGTTGTGAAGCATCCATTCCTGTCCATTGGACCGAAAATGATGTTTGCGAGTGTTTCAGATGATTTCGCTAACCTTCAGCACGTAAAAGATGAAAAACCTGTCTTTCGGTCCTGAATGCACTATTTCGGGGTACCAAAGTTGTGAAGCATCCATTCTAGTCCATTGGACCCAAAATGATGTTTGGCAGTGTTTCGGATCATTTCGCTAACCCTCGGCACGTCAAAGATGAAAAACTCGTCTTTCGGTCCTGAATGCACTATTTTGGGGTACCAAAGTTGTGAAGCATCCATTCTAGTCCATTGGACCCAAAATGATGTTTGCGAGTGTTTCGGATGATTCAACTAACCTTCAGCACGTAAAAAGATGCAAAACTTGTGTTTCGGGCCTGAATGCACTATTTCGGGGTACCAAAGTTGTGAAGCATCCATTCTAGTCCATTGGACCCAAAATGATGTTTGCCGGTGTTTCAGATGATTTCACTAACCTTCACCATGCAAAAAGATGCAAAACTTGTGTTTCGGGCCTAAATGCACTATTTCGGGGTACCAAAGTTATGAAGCCTCCATTCTAGTCCATTGGACCCAAAATGATGTTCGGGAGTGTTTCGGAGCATTTCGCTAACCCTCGGCACGTAAGAGATGAAAATCTCATCTTTCGGTCCTGAATGCACTATTTCGGGGTACCAAAGTTGTGAAGCATCCATTCCGGTCCATTGGACCCAAAATGATGTTTGCGAGTGTTTCAGATGATTTCGCTAACCTTCAGTACGTAAAAGATGGAAACTCGTCTTTCGGTCCTTAATGCACTATTTCGGGGTACCAAAGCTGTGAAGCATCAATTCTAGTCCATTGGACCCAAAATGATGTTTGGGAGTGTTTCAGATGATTCCACTAACCTTCAGCACGTAAGAAGATGCAAAACTTGTGTTTCGGGCGTAAATGCAGTATTTTGGGGTACCAAAGTTATGAAGCATCCATTCTAGTCCATTGGACCCAAAATGATGTTCGGGAGTGTTTCGGAGCATTTCGCAAACCCTTGGCACGTAAGAGATGAAAATCTCGTCTTTCGGTCCTGAATGCACTATTTCGGGGTACCAAAGTTGTGAAGCATCCATTCCGGTCCATTGGACCGAAAATGATGTTTGCGAGTGTTTCAGATGATTTCGCTAACCTTCAGCACGTAAAAGATGAAAAACCTGTCTTTCGGTCCTGAATGCACTATTTCGGGGTACCAAAGTTGTGAAGCATCCATTCTAGTCCATTGGACCCAAAATGATGTTTGGCAGTGTTTCGGATCATTTCGCTAACCCTCAGCACGTCAAAAATGAAAAACTCGTCTTTCGGTCCTGAATGCACTATTTTGGGGTACCAAAGTTGTGAAGCATCAATTCTAGTCCATTGGACCCAAAATGATGTTTGGGAGTGTTTCAGATGATTCCACTAACCTTCAGCACGTAAGAAGATGCAAAACTTGTGTTTCGGGCCTAAATGCACTATTTTGGGGTACCAAAGTTATGAAGCATCCATTCTAGTCCATTGGACCCAAAATGATGTTCGGGAGTGTTTCGGAGCATTTCGCAAACCCTCGGCACGTAAGAGATGAAAATCTCGTCTTTCGGTCCTGAATGCACTATTTCGGGGTACCAAAGTTGTGAAGCATCCATTCCGGTCCATTGGACCCAAAATGATGTTTGCGAGTGTTTCAGATGATTTCGCTAACCTTCAGCACGTAAAAGATGAAAAACCTGTCTTTCGGTCTTGAATGCACTATTTCGGGGTACCAAAGTTGTGAAGCATCCATTCTAGTCCATTGGACCCAAAATGATGTTTGGGAGTGTTTCGAATGATTTCGCTAACCCTCGGCACGTCAAAGATGAAAAACTCGTCTTTCGGTCCTGAATGCACTATTCTGGGGTACCAAAGTTGTGAAGCATCCATTCTAGTCCATTGGACCCAAAATGATGTTTGCGAGTGTTTCGGATGATTCAACTAACCTTCAGCACGTAAAAAGATGCAAAACTTGTGTTTCGGGCCTGAATGCACTATTTCGGGGTACCAAAGTTGTGAAGCATCCATTCTAGTCCATTGGACCCAAAATGATGTTTGCCGGTGTTTCAGATGATTTCACTAACCTTCACGATGTAAAAAGATGCAAAACTTGTGTTTCGGGCCTAAATGCACTATTTCGGGGTACCAAAGTTATGAAGCCTCAATTCTAGTCCATTGGACCCAAAATGATGTTCGGGAGTGTTTCGGAGCATTTCGCTAACCCTCTGCACGTAAGAGATGAAAATCTCGTCTTTCGGTCCTGAATGCACTATTTCGGGGTACCAAAGTTGTGAAGCATCCATTCCGGTCCATTGGACCCAAAATGATGTTTGCGAGTGTTTCAGATGATTTCGTTAACCTTCAGTACGTAAAAGATGAAAACTCGTCTTTCGGTCCTTAATGCACTATTTCAGGGTACCAAAGTTGTGAAGCATCAATTCTAGTCCATTGGACCCAAAATGATGTTTGGGAGTGTTTCAGATGATTCCACTAACCTTCAGCACGTAAGAAGATGCAAAACTAGTGTTTCGGGCCTAAATGCACTATTTTGGGGTACCAAAGTTATGAAGCATCATTCTAGTCCATTGGACCCAAAATGATGTTCGGGAGTGTTTCGGAGCATTTTGCAAACCCTCGGCACGTAAGAGATGAAAATCTCGTCTTTCGGTCCTGAATGCACTATTTCGGGGTACCAAAGTTGTGAAGCATCCATTCCTGTCCATTGGACCGAAAATGATGTTTGCGAGTGTTTCAGATGATTTCGCTAACCTTCAGCACGTAAAAGATGAAAAACCTGTCTTTCGGTCCTGAATGCACTATTTCGGGGTACCAAAGTTGTGAAGCATCCATTCTAGTCCATTGGACCCAAAATGATGTTTGGCAGTGTTTTGGATCATTTCGCTAACCCTCGGCACGTCAAAGATGAAAAACTCGTCTTTCGGTCCTGAATGCACTATTTTGGGGTACCAAAGTTGTGAAGCATCCATTCTAGTCCATTGGACCCAAAATGATGTTTGCGAGTGTTTCGGATGATTCAACTATCCTTCGGCACGTAAAAAGATGCAAAACTTGTGTTTCGGTCCTGAATGCACTATTTCGGGGTACCAAAGTTGTGAAGCATCCATTCTAGTCCATTGGACCCAAAATGATGTTTGCCGGTGTTTCAGATGATTTCACTAACCTTCACCATGTAAAAAGATGCAAAACTTGTCTTTCGGGCCTAAATGCACTATTTCGGGGTACCAAAGTTATGAAGCATCCATTCTAGTCCATTGGACCCAAAATGATGTTTGGGAGTGTTTCGGAGCATTTCGCTAACGCTCGGCACGTAAGAGATGAAAATCTCGCCTTTCGGTCCTGAATGCACTATTTCGGGGTACCAAAGTTGTGAAGCATCCATTCCGGTCCATTGGACCCAAAATGATGTTTGCGAGTGTTTCAGATGATTTCGCTAACCTTCAGTACGTAAAAGATGAAAACTCGTCTTTCGGTCCTTAATGCACTATTTCGAGGTACCAAAGTTGTGAAGCATCCATTCTAGTCCATTGGACCCAAAATGATATTTGGGAGTGTTTCGGAGCATTTCGCTAACCTTCGGCACGTAAAAGATGAAAATCTCGTCTTTTTGTCCCAAATGCAGTATTTCAGGGTACCAAAGTTGTGAAGCATCCATTCTAGTCCATTGGACCCAAAATGATGTTTGGGAGTGTTTCGGAGCATTTCGCTAACCTTCGGCATGTAAAAGATGAAAATCTCATCTTTTGGTCCTGAATGCACTATTTCAGGGTACCAAAGTTGTGACGCATCCATTCTAGTCCATTAGACCCAAAATAATGTTTGGGAGTGTTTCGGATGATTACACTAACCTTCAGCACGTAAACGATGAAAATTTCGTCTTTTTGTCCCGAATGCACTATTTCAGGGTACCAAAGTTGTGAAGCGTTCATTCTAGTCCATTCGACCCAAAATGATGTTTGAGAGTGTTTCGGAGCATTTCGCTAACCTTCGGCACGTAAAAGATGAAAATCTCGTATTTGGGTCCTGAACGGGGGTACCAAAGTTGTGAAGCATCCATTCTAGTCCATTGGACCCAAAATGATGTTCGTGAGTGTTTCGGATGATTCCACTAACCTTCAGCACGTAAAAAGATGCAAAACTTGTGTTTCGGGCCTAAATGCACTATTTCGGGGTACCAAAGTTATGAAGCATCCATTCTAGTCAATTGGAACCAAAATGATGTTCGGAGTGTTTCAGAGCATTTCGCTAACCCTCGGCACGTAAGAGATGAAAATCTCGTTTTTCGGTCCTGAATGCACTATTTCGGGGTACCAAAGTTGTGAAGCATCCATTCCGGTCCATTGGACCCAATATGATATTTGCGATTGTTTCGGAGCATTTCGCTAACCTTCGGAACGTAAAAGATGAAAATCTCATCTTTCGGTCCTGAATGCACTATTTCGGGGTACCAAAGTTGTGAAGCATCCATTCCGGTCCATTGGACCCAAAATGATGTTTGCGAGTGTTTCAGATGATTTCGCTAACCTTCAGTACGTAAAAGATGAAAACTCGTCTTCCGGTCCTTAATGCACTATTTCGGGGTACCAAAGTTGTGAAGCATCAATTCTAGTCCATTGGACCCAAAATGATGTTTGGGAGTGTTTCAGATGATTCCACTAACCTTCAGCACGTAAGAAGATGCAAAACTTGTGTTTCGGGCCTAAATGCACTATTTTGGGGTACCAAAGTTATGAAGCATCCATTCTAGTCCATTGGACCCAAAATGATGTTCGGGAGTGTTTCGGAGCATTTCGCAAACCCTCGGCACGTAAGAGATGAAAATCTCGTCTTTCGGTCCTGAATGCACTATTTCGGGGTACCAAAGTTGTGAAGCATCCATTCCGGTCCATTGGACCGAAAATGATGTTTGCGAGTGTTTCAGATGATTTCGGTAACCTTCAGCACGTAAAAGATGAAAAACCTGTCTTTCGGTCCTGAATGCACTATTTCGGGGTACCAAAGTTGTGAAGCATCCATTCTAGTCCATTGGACCCAAAATGATGTTTGGCAGTGTTTCGGATCATTTCGCTAACCCTCGGCACGTCAAAGATGAAAAACTCGTCCTTCGGTCCTGAATGCACTATTTTGGGGTACCAAAGTTGTGAAGCATCCATTCTAGTCCATTGGACCCAAAATGATGTTTGCGAGTGTTTCGGATGATTCAACTAACCTTCAGCACGTAAAAAGATGCAAAACTTGTGTTTCGGGTCTGAATGCACTATTTCGGGGTACCAAAGTTGTGAAGCATCCATTCTAGTCCATTGGACCCAAATTGATGTTTGGCAGTGTTTCGGATCATTTCGCTAACCCTCAGCACGTCAAAGATGAAAAACTCGTCTTTCGGTCCTGAATGCACTATTTTGGGGTACCAAAGTTGTGAAGCATCAATTCTAGTCCATTGGACCCAAAATGATGTTTGGGAGTGTTTCAGATGATTCCACTAACCTTCAGCACGTAAGAAGATGCAAAACTTGTGTTTCGGGCCTAAATGCACTATTTTGGGGTACCAAAGTTATGAAGCATCCATTCTAGTCCATTGGACCCAAAATGATGTTCGGGAGTGTTTCGGAGCATTTCGCAAACCCTCGGCACGTAAGAGATGAAAATCTCGTCTTTCGGTCCTGAATGCACTATTTCGGGGTACCAAAGTTGTGAAGCATCCATTCCGGTCCATTGGACCCAAAATGATGTTTGCGAGTGTTTCAGATGATTTCGCTAACCTTCAGCACGTAAAAGATGAAAAACCTGTCTTTCGGTCTTGAATGCACTATTTCGGGGTACCAAAGTTGTGAAGCATCCATTCTAGTCCATTGGACCCAAAATGATGTTTGGGAGTGTTTCGAATGATTTCGCTAACCCTCGGCACGTCAAAGATGAAAAACTCGTCTTTCGGTCCTGAATGCACTATTTTGGGGTACCAAAGTTGTGAAGCATCCATTCTAGTCCATTGGACCCAAAATGATGTTTGCGAGTGTTTCGGATGATTCAACTAACCTTCAGCACGTGAAAAGATGCAAAACTTGTGTTTCGGGCCTGAATGCACTATTTCGGGGTACCAAAGTTGTGAAGCATCCATTCTAGTCCATTGGACCCAAAATGATGTTTGCCGGTGTTTCAGATGATTTCACTAACCTTCACGATGTAAAAAGATGCAAAACTTGTGTTTCGGGCCTAAATGCACTATTTCGGGGTACCAAAGTTATGAAGCCTCAATTCTAGTCCATTGGACCCAAAATGATGTTCGGGAGTGTTTCGGAGCATTTCGCTAACCCTCGGCACGTAAGAGATGAAAATCTCGTCTTTCGGTCCTGAATGCACTATTTCGGGGTACCAAAGTTGTGAAGCATCCATTCCGGTCCATTGGACCCAAAATGATGTTTGCGAGTGTTTCAGATGATTTCGTTAACCTTCAGTACGTAAAAGATGAAAACTCGTCTTTCGGTCCTTAATGCACTATTTCGGGGTACCAAAGTTGTGAAGCATCAATTCTAGTCCATTGGACCCAAAATGATGTTTGGGAGTGTTTCGGATGATTCCACTAACCTTCAGCACGTAAGAAGATGCAAAACTAGTGTTTCGGGCCTAAATGCACTATTTTGGGGTACCAAAGTTATGAAGCATCATTCTAGTCCATTGGACCCAAAATGAAGTTCGGGAGTGTTTCGGAGCATTTTGCAAACCCTCGGCACGTAAGAGATGAAAATCTCGTCTTTCGGTCCTGAATGCACTATTTCGGGGTACCAAAGTTGTGAAGCATCCATTCCGGTCCATTGGACCAAAAATGATGTTTGCGAGTGTTTCAGATGATTTCGCTAACCTTCAGCACGTAAAAGATGAAAAACCTGTCTTTCGGTCCTAAATGCACTGTTTCGGGGTACCAAAGTTGTGAAGCATCCATTCTAGTCCATTGGACCCAAAATGATGTTTGGCAGTGTTTCGGATCATTTCGCTAACCCTCGGCACGTCAAAGATGAAAAACACGTCTTTCGGTCCTGAATGCACTATTTTGGGGTACCAAAGTTGTGAAGCATCCATTCTAGTCCATTGGACCCAAAATGATGTTTGCGAGTGTTTCGGATGATTCAACTAACCTTCAGCATGTAAAAAGATGCAAAACTTGTGTTTCGGGCCTGAATGCACTATTTCGGGGTACCAAAGTTGTGAAGCATCCATTCTAGTCCATTGGACCCAAAATGATGTTTGGGAGTGTTTCGAATCATTTCGCTAACCCTCGGCACGCCAAGGATGAAAAACTCGTCTTTCGGTCCTGAATGCACTATTTTGGGGTACCAAAGTTGTGAAGCATCCATTCTAGTCCATTGGACCCAAAATGATGTTTGCGAGTGTTTCGGATGATTCAACTATCCTTCGGCACGTAAAAAGATGCAAAACTTGTGTTTCGGTCCTGAATGCACTATTTCGGGGTACCAAAGTTGTGAGGCATCTATTCTAGTCCATTGGACACAAAATGATGTTTGCCGGTGTTTCAGATGATTTCACTAACCTTTACCATGTAAAAAGATGCAAAACTTGTCTTTCGGGCCTAAATGCACTATTTCGGGGTACCAAAGTTATGAAGCATCCATTCTAGTCCATTGGACCCAAAATGATGTTTGGGAGTGTTTCGGAGCATTTCGCTAACCCTCGGCACGTAAGAGATGAAAATCTCGCCTTTCGGTCCTGAATGCACTATTTCGGGGTACCAAAGTTGTGAAGCATCCATTCCGGTCCATTGGACCCAAAATGATGTTTGCGAGTGTTTCAGATGATTTCGCTAACCTTTAGTACACAAAAGATGAAAACTCGTCTTTCGGTCCTTAATGCACTATTTCGAGGTACCAAAGTTGTGAAGCATCCATTCTAGTCCATTGGACCCAAAATGATGTTTGGGAGTGTTTCGGAGCATTTCGCTAACCTTCGGCACGTAAAAGATGAAAATCTCGTCTTTTTGTCCCAAATGCAGTATTTCAGGGTACCAAAGTTGTGAAGCATCCATTCTAGTCCATTGGACCCAAAATGATGTTTGGGAGTGTTTCGGAGCATTTCGCTAACCTTCGGCATGTAAAAGATGAAAATCTCATCTTTTGGTCCTGAATGCACTATTTCAGGGTACCAAAGTTGTGACGCATCCATTCTAGTCCATTAGACCCAAAATAATGTTTGGGAGTGTTTCGGATGATTACACTAACCTTCAGCACGTAAACGATGAAAATTTCGTCTTTTTGTCCCGAATGCACTATTTCAGGGTAGCAAAGTTGTGAAGCGTTCATTCTAGTCCATTCGACCCAAAATGATGTTTGAGAGTGTTTCGGAGCATTTCGCTAACCTTCGGCACGTAAAAGATGAAAATCTCGTATTTGGGTCCTGAACGGGGGTACCAAAGTTGTGAAGCATCCATTCTAGTCCATTGGACCCAAAATGATGTTCACGAGTGTTTCGGATGATTCCACTAACCTTCAGCACTTAAAAAGATGCAAAACTTGTGTTTCGGGCCTAAATGCACTATTTCGGGGTACCAAAGTTATGAAGCATCCATTCTAGTCAATTGGAACCAAAATGATGTTCGGGAGTGTTTCAGAGCATTTCGCTAACCCTCGGCACGTAAGAGATGAAAATCTCGTTTTTCGGTCCTGAATGCACTATTTCGGGGTACCAAAGTTGTGAAGCATCCATTCCGGTCCATTGGACCCAACATGATATTTGCGATTGTTTCGGAGCATTTCGCTAACCTTCGGCACGTAAAAGATGAAAATCTCATCTTTCGGTCCTGAATGCACTATTTCGGGGTACCAAAGTTGTGAAGCATCCATTCCGGTCCGTTGGACCCAAAATGATGTTTGCGAGTGTTTCAGATGATTTCGCTAACCTTCAGTACGTAAAAGATGAAAACTCGTCTTCCGGTCCTTAATGCACTATTTCGGGGTACCAAAGTTGTGAAGCATCAATTCTAGTCTATTGGACCCAAAATGATGTTTGGGAGTGTTTCAGATGATTCCACTAACCTTCAGCACGTAAGAAGATGCAAAACTTGTGTTTCGGGCCTAAATGCACTATTTTGGGGTACCAAAGTTATGAAGCATCCATTCTAGTCCATTGGACCCAAAATGATGTTCGGGAGTGTTTCGGAGCATTTCGCAAACCCTCGGCACGTAAGAGATGAAAATCTCGTCTTTCGGTCCTGAATGCACTATTTCGGGGTACCAAAGTTGTGAAGCATCCATTCCGGTCCATTGGATCGAAAATGATGTTTGCGAGTGTTTCAGATGATTTTGGTAACCTTCAGCACGTAAAAGATGAAAAACCTGTCTTTCGGTCCTGAATGCACTATTTCGGGGTACCAAAGTTGTGAAGCATCCATTCTAGTCCATTGGACCCAAAATGATGTTTGGCAGTGTTTCGGATCATTTCGCTAACCCTCGGCACGTCAAAGATGAAAAACTCGTCCTTCGGTCCTGAATGCACTATTTTGGGGTACCAAAGTTGTGAAGCATCCATTCTAGTCCATTGGACCCAAAATGATGTTTGCGAGTGTTTCGGATGATTCAACTAACCTTCAGCACGTAAAAAGATGCAAAACTTGTGTTTCGGGTCTGAATGCACTATTTCGGGGTACCAAAGTTGTGAAGCATCCATTCTAGTCCATTGGACCCAAAATGATGTTTGGGAGTGTTTCGAATCATTTCGCTAAACCTCGGCACGTCAAAGATGAAAAACTCGTCTTTCGGTCCTGAATGCACTATTTTGGGGTACCAAAGTTGTGAAGCATCCATTCTAGTCCATTGGACCCAAAATGATGTTTGCGAGTGTTTCGGATGATTCAACTAACCTTCGGCACGTAAAAAGATGCAAAACTTGTGTTTCGGGCCTGAATGCACTATTTCGGGGTACCAAAGTTGTGAAGCATCCATTCTAGTCCATTGGACCCAAAATGATGTTGGCCGGTGTTTCAGATGATTTCACTAACCTTCACCATGTAAAAAGATGCAAAACTTGTCTTTCGGGCCTAAATGCACTATTTTGGGGTACCAAAGATATGAAGCATCCATTCTAGTCCATTGGACCCAAAATGATGTTTGGGAGTGTTTCGGAGCATTTCGCTAACCCTCGGCACGTAAGAGATGAAAATCTCGCCTTTCGGTCCTGAATGCACTGTTTCGGGGTACCAAAGTTGTGAAGCATCCATTCCGGTCCATTGGAACCAAAATGATGTTTGCGAGTGTTTCAGATGATTTCGCTAACCTTCAGTACGTAAAAGATGAAAAACTCGTCTTTCGGTCCTTAATGCACTATTTCGAGGTACCAAAGTTGTGAAGCATCCATTCTAGTCCATTGGACCCAAAATGATGTTTGGGAGTGTTTCGGAGCATTTCGCTAACCTTCGGCACGTAAAAGATGAAAATCTCGTCTTTTTGTCCCAAATGCAGTATTTCACGGTACCAAAGTTGTGAAGCATCCATTCTAGTCCATTTGATCCAAAATGATGTTTGGGAGTGTTTCGGAGCATTTCGCTATCCTTCGGCATTTAAAAGATGAAAATCTCGTCTTTTGGTCCTGAATGCACTATTTCAGGGAACCAAAGTTGTGACGCATCCATTCTAGTCCATTAGACCCAAAATAATGTTTGGGAGTGTTTCAGATGATTCCACTAACCTTCAGCACGTAAAAGTTGAAAATTTCGTCTTTTTGTCCCGAATGCACTATTTCAGGGTACCAAAGTTGTGAAGCGTTCATTCTAGTCCATTCGACCCAAAATGATGTTTGAGAGTGTTTCGGAGCATTTCGCTAACCTTCGGCACGTAAAAGATGAAAATCTTGTATTTCGGTCCTGAACGGGGGTACCAAAGTTTTGAACATCCATTCTAGTCCATTGGACCCAAAATGATGTTCGCGAGTGTTTCGGATGATTCCACTAACCTTCAGCACGTAAAAAGATGCAAAACTTGTGTTTCGGGCCTAAATGCACTATTTCGGGGTACCAAAGTTATGAAGCATCCATTCTAGTCAATTGGAACCAAAAGGATGTTCGGGAGCGTTTCGGAGCATTTCGCTAACCCTCGGCACGTAAGAGATGAAAATCTCATTTTTCGGTCCTGAATGCACTATTTCGGGGTACCAAAGTTGTGAAGCATCCATTCCGGTCCATTGGACCCAACATGATATTTGCGAGTGTTTCGGAGCATTTCGCTAACCTTCGGCACGTAAAAGATGAAAATCTCATCTTTCGGTCCTGAATGCACTATTTCGGGGTACCAAAGTTGTGAAGCATCCATTCTAGTTCATTGGACCCAAAATGGTGTTTGCGAGTGTTTCAAATGATTTCACTAATCTTCAGCACGTAAAAAGATACAAAACTTGTGTTTCGGGCCTAAATGCACTATTTCGGGGTACCAAATTTTGAAGCATCCATTCTAGTCCATTGGACCCAAACTGATGTTTGGGAGTGTTTCGGAGCATTTCGCTAACCTTCGGCACATAAAAGATGAATAACTCATGTTTCGGGACTGAATGCACTATTTCAGGTACCAAAGTTCTGAAGCATCCATTCTAGTCCACTGGACAAAAAAGGATGTTTGGGAGTGTTTTGGAGCATTTCGCTAACCTTTGGCACTTAAAAGATGGAAAACTCATCTTTCGGGCCTGAATGCACTATTTCGGGGTGCCAAAGTTCTGAATCATACATTCTAGTCCATTGGACCCAAAATGATGTTTGGGAGTGTTTCGGAGCATTTCGCTAACCTTCGGCATGTGAAAGATGCAAAACTTGTGCTTTGGGCCTGAATGCACTATTTCGGGGTACCAAAGTTGTGAAGCATCCATTCTAGTCCATTGAACCCAAAATAATGTTTGCGAGTGTTTCAGATGATTTCACTAACCATCAGCACGTAAAAAGTTGCATAACTTGTGTTTCGGGCCTAAATGCACTATTTCGGGGTACCAAAGTTCTGAAGCATCCATTCTAGTCCATTGGACCCAAAATGATGTGTGGGAGTGTTTCGGAGCCTTTCGCTAACCTTCGGCACGAAAAAGATGAAAAACTCGTGTTTTGGGCCAGAATGCACTATTTCAGGGTACCAAAGTTTTGAAGCATCCATTCTAGTCCATTGAACCCAAAATGATGTTTGGGAGTGTTTCGGAGCATTTCGCTAACCTTCCACACATAAAAGATGAATAACTCATGTTTCGGGCCTGAATGCACTATTTCAGAGTACCAAAGGTATGAAGCATACATTCTAGTCCATTGGACCAAAATGAAGTTTGGGAGTGTTTCGGAGCATTTCGCTAACCTTCGGCACACAAAAGATGCAAACTTGTGTTTTGGGCCTGAATGCACTATTTGGGGTACCAAAGTTCTGAAGCATCAATTCTAGTCCATTGAACCCAAAATGATGTGTGGGAGTGTTTCGGAGCATTTCGCTAACCTTCAGTACGTAAAAGATGAAAACTCGTCTTTCGGTCCTTAATGCACTATTTCGGGGTACCAAAGTTGTGAACCATCAATTCTAGTCCATTGGACCCAAAATGATGTTTGGGAGTGTTTCAGATGATTCCACTAACCTTCAGCACGTAAGAAGATGCAAAACTTGTGTTTCGGGCCTAAATGCACTATTTTGGGGTACCAAAGTTATGAAGTATCCATTCTAGTCCATTGGACCCAAAATGATGTTCGGGAGTGTTTCGGAGCATTTCGCAAACCCTCGGCACGTAAGAGATGAAAATCTCGTCTTTCGGTCCTGAATGCACTATTTCGGGGTACCAAAGTTGTGAAGCATCCATTCCGGTCCATTGGACCGAAAATGATGTTTGCGAGTGTTTCAGATGATTTCGCTAACCTTCAGCACGTAAAAGATGAAAAACCTGTCTTTCGGTCCTGAATGCACTATTTCGGGGTACCAAAGTTGTGAAGCACCCATTCTAGTCCATTGGACCCAAAATGATGTTTGGCAGTGTTTCGGATCATTTCGCTAACCCTCGGCACGTCAAAGATGAAAAAGTCGTCTTTCGGTCCTGAATGCACTATTTTGGGGTACCAAAGTTGTGAAGCATCCATTCTAGTCCATTAGACCCAAAATGATGTTTGCGAGTGTTTCGGATGATTCAACTAACCTTCAGCACGTAAAAAGATGCAAAACTTGTGTTTCGGGTCTGAATGCACTATTTCGGGGTACCAATGTTGTGAAGCATCCATTCTAGTCCATTGGACCCAAAATGATGTTTGGGAGTGTTTCGAATCATTTCGCTAACCCTCGGCACGTCAAAGATGAAAAACTCGTCTTTCGGTCCTGAATGCACTATTTTGGGGTACCAAAGTTGTGAAGCATCCATTCTAGTCCATTGGACCCAAAATGATGTTTGCGAGTGTTTCGGATGATTCAACTAACCTTCGGCACGTAAAAAGATGCAAAACTTGTGTTTCGGGCCTGAATGCACTATTTCGGGGTACCAAAGTTGTGAAGCATCCATTCTAGTCCATTGGACCCAAAATGATGTTTGCCGGTGTTTCAGATGATTTCACTAACCTTGGCACGTAAAAGATGAATTACTCGTGTTTCGTGCCTGAATGCACTATTTCAGGGAACCAAAATTGTGAAGCATACATTCTAGTCCATTGGAACCAAAATGATGTTTGGGAGAGTTCCAAAGCATTTCGCTAACCTTCGGCACGTAAAAGATCAAAAACTCATCTTACGGGCCTCAATGCACTATTTCGGAGTACCAAAATTGTGAAGCATCCATTCTAGTCCATTGGACCCAAAATGATGTTTGCTAGTGTTTCGGATGATTTCGCTAACCTTCGGCACGTAAAAAGATGCAAAACTCTTGTTCCAGGCCAAAATGCAGTATTTCGGGATACCAAAGTTGTGAAGCATCTATTCTAGTCCAGTGGACCCAAAATGATGTCTGGGAGTGTTTCGGAGCATTTCGCTAACCTTCAGCACGTAAAAGATGAAAAACTCGTGTTTCGGGCCTGAATGCACTATTTCGGGGTACCAAATTTTGAAGCATCCATTCTAGTCCATTGGACCCAAACTGATGTTTGCGAGTGTTTCAGACCATTTCGCTAACCATCGGCACGAAAAAGATGAAAAACTAATCTATCGGGCCTGAATGCACTATTTCGTTGTGCCAAAGTTCTGAATTATCCATTCTAGTCCGTTAGACCCAAAATGACGTTTGGGAGTGTTTCAGAGCATTTCGCTAACCTTCGGCACGCAAAAGATGCATAACTTGTATTTCGGGCCTGAATGCACTATTTCAAGTACCAAAGTTCTGAAGCATCCATTCTAGTCCATTGGACCCAAAATGATGTTTGGGAGTGTTTCGGAGAATTTCGCTAACCTTCGGCACGTAATAGATGGAAAACTCATCTTTTGGGTCTGAATGCACTATTTCGGGGTACCAAAGTTGTGAAGCATCCATTCTAGTCCATTGGACCCAAAATGATGTGTGCGAGTGTTTCAGATGATTTTGCAAACCTTCGGCTTGTAAAAAGATGCAAAACTTGTGTTTTGGGCGTAAATGCTCAATTTTGGGGTACCAGAGTTGTGAAGCATCCATTCTAGTCCATTGGACCCAAAATGATTTTTGGGAGTGTTTCAGAGCATTTCGCTAACCTTCGGCAAATAAAAGATACAAAACTCGTCTTTCGGGCCTGAATGCACTATTTTGGGGTACCAAAGTTGTGAAGCATCGATTCTAGTCCGTTGGACCCAAAATGATGTTTCAGAGTGTTTCGGAGCACTTCGCTAACCTTTGGCACGTAAAAGATGCCAAACTTGTGTTCGAGCCTGAATGCGCTATTTCGGGTTACCAAAGTTGTGAAGCATCCATTCTAGTCCGTTGGACCCAAAATGATGTTTGGGAGTGTTTCGGAGCATTTCGCTAACCTTCGGCACGTAAAAGATGAAAAACTCATCTTTCGGGCCGGAATGCACTATTTCGGGGTACTAAAGTTGTGAAGCAACCATTCTAGTCCATTGGACCCAAAATGATGTTTGGGAGTGTTTCGGGGCATTTCGCTAACCTTCGGCTCGTAAAAGATGAAAAACTTGTGTTTCGGGCCTGAATGCACTATTTTAGGGTACAAAAGTTGTGAAGCATCCATTCCAGTCCACTGGACCCAAAATGATGTGTGCGAGTGTTTCAGATGATTTTGCTAACCTTCGGCTTGTAAAACGATGCAAAACTTGTGCTTTTGGCCTAAATGCACAATTCTGGGGTACCAGAGTTGTGAACCATCCATTCTAGTCCATTGGACCCAAAATGATGATTGGGAGTGTTTCGGAGCATATCGCTAACCTTCGGCAAATACAAGATACAAAACTCGTCTTTCGGGCCTGAATGCACTATTTCGAGGTATCAAAGTTGTGAAGCATCCATTCTAGTCTGTTGGACCCAAAATGATGTTTCGGAGTGTTTCAGAGCACTACTCTAACCTTTGGCACGTAAAAGATGCCAAACTTGTGTTTGAGCCTGAATGCACTATTTTGGGGTACCAAAGTTTTGAAGCATCCATTCTAGTCCGTTGGACCCCAAATGATGTTTGGGAGAATTTCAAAGCATTTCTCTAACCTTCGGCACGTAAAAGATCAAAAACTCATCTTTCGGGCCTGAATGCACTATTTCGGAGTACCAAAATTGTGAAGCATCCATTCTAGTCCATTGGACCCAAAATGATGTTTGCTAGTGTTTCGGATGATTTCGCTAATCTTCGGCACGTAAAAAGAAGCAAAACTCTTGTTCCGGGCCAAAATGCAGTATTTCGGGGTACCAATGTTGTGAAGCATCTATTCTAGTCCATTGGACCCAAAATGATGTCTGGGAGTGTTTCGGAGCATTTCGCTAACCTTCAGCCCGTTAAAGATGAAAAACTCGTGTTTCGGGCCTGAATGCACTATTTCCACGTACCAAATTTTGAAGCATCCATTCTAGTCCATTGGACCCAAACAGATGTTTGCGAGTGTTTCGGACCATTTCGCTAACCATCGGCACGAAAAAGATGAAAAACTCATCTATCGGGCCTGAATGCACTATTTCGTTGTGCCAAAGTTCTGAATTATCCATTCTAGTCCATTAGACCCAAAATGATGTTCCGGAGTGTTTCAGAGCACTACTCTAACCTTTGGCACGTAAAAGATGCCAAACTTGTGTTCGAGCCTGAATGTGCTATTTCGGGGTACCAAAGTTGTGACGCATCCATTCTAGTCCGTTGGACCCAAAATGATGTTTGGGACTGTTTCGGAGCATTTCGCTAACCTTCGGCACGTAAAAGATGAAAAACTCATCTTTCGGGCCGGAATGCACTATTTCGGGGTACTAAAGTTGTGAAGCAACCATTCTAGTCCATTGGACCCAAAATGATGTTTGGGAGTGTTTCGGGGCATTTCGCTAACCTTCGGCGTGTAAAAGATGAAAAACTTGTGTTTCGGGCCTGAATGCACTATTTCAGGGTACAAAAGTTGTGAAGCATCCATTCCAGTCCACTGGACCCAAAATGATGTGTGCGAGTGTTTCAGATGATTTTGCTAACCTTCGGCTTGTAAAAAGATGCAAAACTTGTGCTTTTGGCCTAAATGCACAATTCTGGGGTACCAGAGTTGTGAACCATCCATTCTAGTCCATTGGACCCAAAATGATGATTGGGAGTGTTTCGGAGCATATCGCTAACCTTCGGCAAATACAAGGTACAAAACTCGTCTTTCGGGCCTGAATGCACTATTTCGAGGTATCAAAGTTGTGAAGCATCCATTCTAGTCTGTTGGACCCAAAATGATGTTTCGGAGTGTTTCAGAGCACTACTCTAACCTTTGGCACGTAAAAGATGCCAAACTTGTGTTTGAGCCTGAATGCACTATTTTGGGGTACCAAAGTTTTGAAGCATCCATTCTAGTCCGTTGGACCCCAAATGATGTTTGGGAGAATTTCAAAGCATTTCTCTAACCTTCGGCACGTAAAAGATCAAAAACTCATTTTTCGGGCCTGAATGCACTATTTCGGAGTACCAAAATTGTGAAGCATCCATTCTAGTCCATTGGACCCAAAATGATGTTTGCTAGTGTTTCGGATGATTTCGCTAATCTTCGGCACGTAAAAAGAAGCAAAACTCTTGTTTCGGGCCAAAATGCAGTATTTCGGGGTACCAATGTTGTGAAGCATCTATTCTAGTCCATTGGACCCAAAATGATGTCTGGGAGTGTTTCGGAGCATTTCGCTAACCTTCAGCCCGTTAAAGATGAAAAACTCGTGTTTCGGGCCTGAATGCACTATTTCCACGTACCAAATTTTGAAGCATCCATTCTAGTCCATTGGACCCAAACAGATGTTTGCGAGTGTTTCGGACCATTTCGCTAACCATCGGCACGAAAAAGATGAAAAACTCATCTATCGGGCCTGAATGCACTATTTCGTTGTGCCAAAGTTCTGAATTATCCATTCTAGTCCATTAGACCCAAAATGATGTTCCGGAGTGTTTCAGAGCACTACTCTAACCTTTGGCACGTAAAAGATGCCAAACTTGTGTTCGAGCCTGAATGCGCTATTTCGGGGTACCAAAGTTGTGAAGCATCCATTCTAGTCCGTTGGACCCAAAATGATGTTTGGGAGTGTTTCGGAGCATTTCGCTAACCTTCGGCACGTAAAAGATGAAAAACTCATCTTTCGGGCCGGAATGCACTATTTCGGGGTACTAAAGTTGTGAAGCAACCATTCTAGTCCATTGGACCCAAAATGATGTTTGGGAGTGTTTCGGGGCATTTCGCTAACCTTCGGCACGTAAAAGATGAAAAACTTGTGTTTCGGGCCTGAATGCACTATTTCAGGGTACAAAAGTTGTGAAGCATCCATTCCAGTCCATTGGACCCAAAATGATGTGTGCGAGTGTTTCAGATGATTTTGCTAACCTTCGGCTTGTAAAAAGATGCAAAACTTGTGCTTTTGACCTAAATGCACAATTCTGGGGTACCAGAGTTGTGAACCATCCATTCTAGTCCATTGGACCCAAAATGATGATTGGGAGTGTTTCGGAGCATATCGCTAACCTTCGGCAAATACAAGATACAAAACTCGTCTTTCGGGCCTGAATGCACTATTTCGAGGTATCAAAGTTGTGAAGCATCCATTCTAGTCTGTTGGACCCAAAATGATGTTTCGGAGTGTTTCAGAGCACTACTCTAACCTTTGGCACGTAAAAGATGCCAAACTTGTGTTCGAGCCTGAATGCACTATTTTGGGGTACCAAAGTTTTGAAGCATCCATTCTAGTCCGTTGGACCCCAAATGATGTTTGGGAGAATTTCAAAGCATTTCTCTAACCTTCGGCACGTAAAAGATCAAAAACTCATCTTTCGGGCCTGAATGCACTATTTCGGAGTACCAAAATTGTGAAGCATCCATTCTAGTCCATTGGACCCAAAATGATGTTTGCTAGTGTTTCGGATGATTTCGCTAACCTTCGGCACGTAAAAAGAAGCAAAACTCTTGTACCGGGCCAAAATGCAGTATTTCGGGGTACTAATGTTGTGAAGCATCTATTCTAGTCCATTGGACCCAAAATGATGTCTGGGATTGTTTCAGAGCATTTCGCTAACCTTCAGCCCGTAAAAGATGAAAAACTCGTGTTTCGGGCCTGAATGCACTATTTCCGCGTACCAAATTTTGAAGCATCCATTCTAGTCCATTGGACCCAAACAGATGTTTGCGAGTGTTTCGGACCATTTCGCTAACCATCGGCACGAAAATGATGAAAAACTCATCTATCGGGCCTGAATGCACTATTTCGTTGTGCCAAAGTTCTGAATTATCCATTCTAGTCCATTAGACCCAAAATGATGTTTCGGAGTGTTTCAGAGCACTACTCTAACCTTTGGCACGTAAAAGATGCCAAACTTGTGTTTGACCCTGATTGCACTATTTTGGGGTACGAAAGTTTTGAAGCATCCATTCTAGTCCGTTGGACCCCAAATGATGTTTGGGAGTGTTTCGGAGCATTTCTCTAACCTTCGGCGTGTAAAAGATGAAAAACTCATCTTTCGGGCCGGAATGCACTATTTCGGGGTACCAAAGTTGTGAAGCATCCATTCTAGTCCTTTGGACCCAAAATGATGTTTGGGAGTGTTTCGGAACATTTTGCTAACCTTCGGCACGTAAAAGATGAAAAACACGTGTTTCGGGCCTGAATGCACTATTTTGGGTACCAAAGTTCTGAAGCATCCATTCTAGTCCATTGGACCCAAACTGATGTTTGCGAGTGTTTCGGAGCATTTCGCTAACCTTCGGCCTGTAAAAGATGCAAAACTTGTGTTCGAGCCAGAATGCACTATTTCAGGGTACCAACGTTGTGAAGCATCCATTCTAGTCAATTGGACCAAAATGTTGTTTGGGAGTGTTTCAGATATGCCTGTTGTTTTTATCCATTGTCATATTCAAATCCACACCCACCTCAAATGGGGAGGGTATGAGTAGAAAATAATTATCCATTGAAGAAATGGGGAGGGTAGGGTGTGGGGAGGGTGCAAATAATCGATTGGGTATGTATAGAATCTAGTACAAAACTAGTTATCCATTGGGTATGGGTGGGAATGGGGAGGGTAAGAAGTAGATAATAATTATTTGGATTTGGGTATGAACAAGAGTGGATTTGTCCATACCCTCCTCAGTGGCAGGCTTAGTTTCAAAGCACTTCACTAACACTACGTGAAAACCTCAAATAGGTCATGCAGCATTTGTAACGGGCCCTTAGCGCCTGTTACATCCACCCACATCTGTAACGTTTGTTGTTTAGCGCTCGTTACCTATAAGCGCGCCAGGACGACCCCGGGGTTGGCCTCCACAACGCCTGTTACCAATGTGGACTTCTGGTAACGGGCTTCTTAAACGCTCGTTACATAAATTCTTTGTAACTGATGTTGAAAGAGTCCGTTACAAATGTTAAACCTATCGGTAACGAGCTTGTAAAGTCTGTTACCGATCAATGCCTTATCAGTAACGGGTTGCTTAAGTCCGTTACTGATCGCTCGCCGTATTGGTAACGGGCTGTAAAGTCCGTTACCGATAAGTTCGTACTGGAGACGCATGCTTGTAGGATGCGGCTGCTTTGATTGCCACCCAGGGTCGCCTTTTTTCTCACATCGGAGATGCATGTTGTTATCTCGTCTGTGTGTCTGTGTCTTATCCTTTCGACACCACTTGCTCTCTCTCCGCAGAAGCTAGGCCACTCCTGTTCCGACAACAACACTCGCACTCTCTCTCCTCAGAAGGTCACTCGCTCGATCTGTGTGCTCAAATGTCCCTACTGGCCTATCCCGTTCGCCGCCGCCAGCTGCGCACGCTCTGAGGATTGCGCGACGGCGAAAGGGGCCAGAGCGAATGTCGACTGCGCCGTCCTCCGCGCCTCCAATCATCCTCCTCGGCCGTGCTCGGCTCATGTAGAAAGTCCTCGTCAAGGTGGAATTTAATTGGCCCATTTTATTGAAATCCTTCAGCTTTCTTTTTGTGTAATGAATTATGCTCATTTGGTGTAAGGAATGCAGATGGCGTCTGCTGCTCGGGCTTGGATGTACAGACAGCCCCAAGAAGATTGGGAGAATTTCTTAAGCTGGGTCAATGGTTTTCTAAATCAAGCAGAGGCGGATATGAGAAACCGTGGTGTTCAGGCAATGCTTTGCCCCTGTAATGATTGTCTCAACCAAAAGAAATTCGCACGACAGGAAATCATTTTTCACCATTTGGTCACACGTGGTTTCACAAAACATTACACGTGTTGGAATAAACATGGTGAGGAAGGCCTTAATGAACTCGAAGTAGCCTGCCTAAATGAAGGTGAAGTGCGACACCATGCTAACCATGATGAAGACCTTGATGACAGTGGACTTTTTGAGGGAAATGAACCATTATTCCCACTAAATGTGTTGAGACCTGAGGATATCACTAATCAAGAAGTTAGGGGCTTCGATGATGGTGAGGTGTTGCAACGTGTGCACAATTTTGATCAAATGTTGCGGGATATTGAGTTTCAATGAGTGTACACACCATCTGAATTAGCGAGGCTAAAGCAGTTCATTGAAGATTCAAAGAAACCCCTCTATCCTGATTGCCAGAAGTACTCTCGCCTTTCTGGTGATCTAAAACTTTTACAGCTTAAGGCAGATCATGGTTGGAGCAACAAAAGTTTCAAACATCTATTAGCTGTTCTTAGAGACATGCTACCTGAAGGAAACCAAATAGCAGAGTTTGTCTATGAGGTGAAGATAATCTGTCCTCTGGGAATAGAGGTTGAAAAAATCCATGCATGCAAGAACAGTTGTGTATTGTTCCGTAGAGATTATGCAGACCTTGACAAGTGCCCCAAGTGTGGCTATGATCGGTACACCAGGAAAAAGGATGGTGGAGATGATAATAATGCTGATGACGAGAACGAGCCCGGTGAGATCAGAGGCAAGAAGAAGAAGGCTAACAGAGGGGCTCCTGTGAGGGTGGCATGGTATTTTTGCATCGTTCCTCGGCTGAGAAGATGGTTCGCAACACGAAAGGAGGCCAAACCCTTGCATTGGCATGACGAAGGCCGAAAGGAGCTTAATTATAAGAAAGATGGCAAGTTTAGGCACCCCGCAGATGCAGCGTAATGGGGTAACATTAATACCCACTTACCATGGTTTGACGACGCAAGGAGCATACGGTTTGCTATGAGCATAGATGGCGTGAACCCATTCGGTAACTAGAGCTCAACACATAGCACCTGGCCTGTCGTGCTGTCGTTGTACAACCTTCCACCCTGGCTATGCAAGAAACAGAAATATATGATGCTAACAATATTGGTCTCCGGGCCAAAGCAACCTGGTGACCGTATTGATGTCTACTTAAGGCCACTAGTTGATGACTTGAAGATATTGTGGAAGCCTGGTGTGCCGGAGGTTTGGGATGAGTACAAGCGTGAGGAGTTCACAATGCATGGCGTGTTGTTTACCACCATCAACGACAACCCGGCTCAGCGCAACCTCTCTGGCCAGAGTAAAAGGAAAGGTGCAGCTTGCCCACACTGCTTGGAAGATACTTGCGCAATATGGCTAAGACATTCAAAGAAATACGTATTTATGGGGCACCGCCGTTTCCTTAGCAAGAAACATCCATATCGGGCCATGGATTGTCAGTTTAATAGGGAAAAGGAGAATCGAGAGGCGCCGTTGCATGTGACTGGAGATCTGGTCCACTTGAAAGTCAAGGACATCAAAACTATCGAGGAGTTACCCAAACTGACTGAAAAAACCCTTGGCCAAAGAAAGAAACGAGATGGTGAAGAAGAAGAAGGAATGTGGAACAAGAAATCAATTCTATGGGAGCTAGAGTATTGGCCGATGTTGGATGTGCGTCATTCGATTGACAACATGCACGTCAAGAAGAATGTGTGTGAAGCTACTTGTGGAACATTGCTACAACAGAAGTCCAAAGGAAAAGATCATAAAAATGCAATGGAGGATCTTAAAGAGCTGGGCATTAGGCCGAAGCTCTATGCAGAGGAAACAGAGACGGGGACGAACCTTCCCGTTGCTGCAACCACCTTGTCAAAGGCAGAGAGAAAAGAATTCTGCCAGTTTTTGCATGATTTGAAAGTACCTTCAGGCTACTCATCAAACTTCAAGAGGCTAGTGTCAGTGAAGGACATGAAAATGAATTTCAACTTGATGAAATCTCATGAGTGCGATGTGTTGATGACAACTCTTCTTCCTGTTGCACTTAGAGGTAGCAAGACAGAACTGGTTCGCGACGCGGTCACGAGCTTGTGTTTATTCTTCAATGCAATAGAACAGAAGGTGATTGAGAAGGAAAAACTATTCGACTTGGAGAGGAGGCATTTCGAGACCCTATGCCTGCTTGAAGCTACCTTCCCACTGTCATTCTTTGATCTCATGTTGCATCTAACAGCACACCTCGCGAGGGAAATCTGGTTCCTTGGCCCATATTACCTTCATCAGATGTTTCCATATGAGAGGTTCTATGGAATCCTGAAATCATTGGTACATAACAGGTTATTTCCGGAGGGAGCCATTGTTCGTGGCTACGAGACCATCGAAGCAGTGGAGTGGGCCATGGGTTATATGGACCCACAAAACCCCATTGGTGTGCCTCGCTCACGGCATGAAGGTAGGCTTTCAGGTGTTGGGACCATGGGGAAAAGGTCAGTCACTCCGGATGCAGATGCGTTCGAAAAGGCTCATTTCACCGTGATACAACAGCTGCACCTGATTACACCATTTGCCAATGAGCACAAACGACAACTACGTGAAGACAACCCTAACCGTGGTAAGGCTTGGCTTGCAAAGATGCACATGCAAGGTTTCAGCAGGTGGCTCCGAAATTATGTCGTGACATGCAGCAATAATGCTGTAATTACCGACGAGATAAGGAATCTAGCAGCGGGGCCATTGTTCACTGTTACAAGATACGAAGGAATGGATATCAATGGATACACGTTCTACACCATGACCCAGGATAAAAAGAGTGTCTATAAAAACAGTGGTGTGCGTGTACGGGCCGTCGTTGATGACAGTCATGACGATGATGATGACACAGAGACAGACACTTATTATGGTCAAATAGAGGAGATATGGGAGCTTGATTATGTAGGATTGAAGGTAGCCTTGTTTCGGTGTAGATGGGTCACCAATGGGAAGAGAGCTGTGAGCAAGGACAAATATGGTTATGTTAGTGTTGATCTCCGGGTCTTTGGTCACAAAAACGAACCGTTTGTCTTCGCCAACGATGTTGAGCAAGTGTTCTATGTACCTGACCTTGCAAAGAAGAACTGGTCTGTGGTTATGCCTGGAAAAAAAAGGATTGTGGGGATTGAAAATGTTGTTGAGGAGGAGGAATACAACCAGTTTGATGAAATTCCGTCCTTCGACACTTCATACAAGCCCCAACTCTTCGGAACTAACAAAACACCGTACTTGCGAAGCGACCATAGTGAAAAAATCCTTATACAGAAATCAAGAAAGAAAAAGCAAGCCTGTTTTCTGTTGAATCCTTTTTGTAATGCCGGAGGATGTGTCTATTGGTGGAAATGGAATGCGTTTTTAATATAAAGGATGCGATGTATTGGTGGAATTTCAACCTTTTTTGTAATATATGGGATGTGGTGGAATTTGAATCCTGCTTGTAATATATTCTGCCAAAGATACTATATATACTCTGTTAATATTCTGCTTTAGTTCAGTAACGGGCAAGAGACGAGGATTAACGAACCCGCATCGCCATTGCTACGGGCAAGAGACGAGGACTAACGAACCAGCGTCGCCTTTGTTACAGGCAAGAGACGATGACTAACGAACCAGCGTCGCTTTTGTTATGGGCAAGAAGATATGCGAAATCACGAACAGATTACATCAAAAGAGACACGGATTGGAGCATCTCCAAGAGTTTGCCAAATTTTACTTGGCAAATCTTGTGCCTTGCCAACTTCTAAAAAGATATGCCAAGAAAAAAAAGAGTTCATCTCCAACAATCTAGCATAATTTCACTTGCCAAATCTAGATCTGGAATCCTGAGAGAAACAAGTTGATTTGCCAAACTGTTGAGATAATCACAAGCTTTGCAAGTGAGTAGGTAAATCATACAAAAAATTGTACTGCACAGAGATAATCACAAAAGCATGTCTCTTGAGATGCAAAATCACACACACACAAATTACAGTCATCATTGATACATCAGAACAAGGTTACAATGCGGCCATATCTTCATGATGAGATATGCAAAATCACACACACACATCGATCTTGCTCGCAGGTCGTCGATTTTGCTGCACGTGGTCATCGACCAAGCTCCACTTCTGTTGACGGCTTAGAGACATGATTCCTTGCATGACTAATTAAGAACAGCTTCTGTCTAGCAACCCTAATTTTGGTTTGCTAGACAGAAGCTCTGTTTAGTTATGCTCAACCTACAAGGAAAAATAATGAGATATGCTCCATCCAGATTCTGGCTACTTCCTCATCTTCCAAGTGAACACAAGAGAAAGATACAGAGAGGGTGGAAACATATCCCTTAAAAAATCCCACCACCTGGAGGAGAAGGGGAGAGCAAAAGGAAGCCCAAGTGTGACGGAGAAGTTGCAGCAAGCTTTCCGTCGTCTTGTACATCCTGATGCCAGGAGGTTCTGGGCTACCTTCCCCGGACACGGCTACGTGGAAGGGGTACATCACAAGGATTCTTCTGGCAGCCGTGTTCGAGGGATGAGCAACCCAATCACCCCCTATCACAAGAATTCTTCTAGCAACTGAGAGATCGAGGAGGAGGAAGAAGAGAGAAAAGCAAAAGCTTGCGCCCTACAAGATCTATTCTTTGCGCCATATCTAGATCTAGATCTAGAGAAGAAGGAAGCAAGTGCCTCGCTTTATTGTATCAGAAGAAGGAACCATATACTAGCTAGATCTAGATCTAGAGAAGAATGAAGCAAGTGACTCACTTTATTGTACTCCTATAAGAAGAAGGAATCATATAGCTAGATCTAGATCTAGAGAAGAAGGAAGCAACTTGAAGTGAGGAGGACCGAAAGGCGCGGTGCTTTTTTATAGAAAAAACAAGGAAGGGATAAGATCAAGAGCACAGGAACGGCCGGGAAGGTTCCCAAGACGGTCAAGACGGCCGGGAAACTATTGCTAGTCAATGGCTGAGAGCAGAGCTGCAGAGGTACAGTGATTCCAATGCAGAACTAAATGATACGCGGAGTAAGCAAACATCGTCTCCAATGGCCGTGTTTGGATGGTAGATCTTAGTGTTACTATTAGTGGTAGTTTTTAACACCTCCAAAGTAACACATGTTGATGAGGACACCACGAGTACATCTACACCAGCAGCACCTTTTCCTACTCCAGCACCAGCAGCACCGTCTTCGGCACTACCTTCTGGGCCAATTACTCGGGTCCGTGCAAGAGAGTTCAACTTCGTCATGATGCTGAAGAATGAAGGCCCGAAAGACTGAAGGTTGGCCCAGCAGGAGGCCTTGTGCGTGGGCGCCTAGGACTGGCCCAAGAGGGCGCCTAGGGTTGCATCCCCGCATCCACAACGCTAGGGGCGGCGCCCCCTTTGCTGGCCGCCCCTCCCCTAGGGGCTGCGCCCCCTTTATTAGTCAGAGTTCTGTATCTTTTACAACTCGAGTTTTGTTTTACATCTAGCTTTAGCTACACCAGAACACGCACAAATACGTGCTGTCCTCTGTGATTCAGAACTCCACCTTCGAGTGATATTAAGATTGCTCGCCTCAGATTCTTGTTCGTTCTTCGATTGCGCACAGGAATTGATCTTCTTGATCAGGCTGATCTTGCACCAGCAAGGTCGGTAACCATCGGGAGTTGGTTCAGCGATTGCATTGGTGCTTCGAGTCTCGCTCGACGTAGTCGGATCGTGAGGGTCGCCTCCTACCAGATCGAAGTTATCTCCACTCACCGAAAGATCGGGCACTTTGCCTCTATCACATGTGCTTGGCTCCAAAGTGTTAGTTTTGGTGTTAGTTTGCTACAAACTAACACTAACACCCCCATCCAAACATCCAATGTAGTCATCATCTCCAAAAAAGAGAGGAAGGGATAAGATCAAGAGCACAGGAAACGGGAAGAGGTTCCCAAGATGGTCAATGGCGAAACTGTTGCTAGTCAATGGCTGAGAGCAGAGCTGCAGAGGTAGTGATTCCTTCATCTAAACCACTTGAAATTTCGAAGACAAGTTTAGGTACCCAAATTATGTTGCCAAGTCAATTTGTAGATTTTTTAGAGAAAATTTGATGTTATTAGAATTATTATATAATTACCACGGGGTGTAAAACGAAATATATGAATTTTGGGCACACAAGTTTGACTGTTTATATTTTATTCAAATATTGAATGTCCAAATACGAATTGTTCGTATTTTTTTTATTTTTAGGTGCTGTTTTATGGGCTCCAAATAATTCTGGGAAGCAAGTTTCATTCCAAAAAAAATTGTGACAGGCCCACGCATCAGCGTCAGCAGCCAATATAAAAAAGATAACTGTTGCCTGCCCGCCCGGACCCAACTGCCAACAAATGCGATCCGGGTTCACTAACCATCGTCGCCAATGACACTGGCCCACGCGTCAGCGTCAGCATCAGCGTCAGCAGATCTAATTCATCACAACAGATCTCCAGTTAATCTAGCGTATATTAGATCGAGTTCATGACATACAAAATATAACAACCAAGCTAGTTAACTAAGCAGTTAATGATGGACAGACAAACTAAGCAGTTCATGTCCAAGAACCAGACGAAGACACAAAAGCACACAGACATTATTGTTACTAATTGGTAAAGGAGTCTATCAATTAGTCGGAGTCCCGCCGTCACCGCCTTGGCTGCCGTAGTCGCCGCCGTCGTCGCCGTGGCTGCCGTCGTCGTCGTCGGAGCCGCGGTCGTCGAAGAAGTCGATGCGGACATGGCAACCATGCTTATGTCCATGCGTGGTGCATGGATTGGAGAAGATGGAGTCCGGCAAGGTTTTCCAAGTCATGAAGGAGGTCCAAGGTTGATCCGGTTCGAGTCCCTGAGGTGGAGGCCCAAAGCAATTTAAATTCGGGTCCAGTTCGGAGTCCAGGAGCAGTGCGCAATAAAACGGATGCCCAGGTCGCATACGAAGTTGGTTTTGGACGTTCTATATATGGTTGGAAGCACAATTTCATACAGCTTCCAATGGCACCGGTCTCATGCCAAAATTCGTCCTAAGTCAACAGGAATCTGCGAAACAAGTTGACGTCTAGAATCTGCCAGGGCGCTGTGCCAATACCTTTTGGGCTGTTGGCCCAACAGGAGGCCCATGTGGGCCTAGGGTACTGTTCACGCGTGTACTGTAGCGCTGCCCCTCGTGGCCGCCAGGGGCTGGGTCTCCTTTTTAGATAGACCCCTCGTTTATTTTCATACTTGAGTTTGATTTATTTGTTAGCCTTAGCTACAACCGAACAACCACCATCGTGCCGTCGTCGTGTAATTCAGACTCCACCTTCGAGTGATATTAAGATTGCTCGCCTCAGATTCTTGTTCGTTCTTCGATTGCGTATACGAATTGATCTTCGTGATCAGGCTGATCTTGCGTCGGCAAGGTTGGTAACCATCGGGAGTTGGTTCAGCGATTGCATTGGCGCTTCGAGTCTCGCTCGTCGTAGTCGGATCGTGAGGGTCAACAACCACTAAATCGGATTTATCTCCACTCACCGAAAGATTGGGCACTTCCCCTCTATCAAGTCGTATCAGTTTTCCAGGTTGATCGGTGAGTTTATCGAGTGTTTTTATTTCCTATAGTCCACAGAAACAAAAAAAATTCTAGGTTAGATCCTTCTCCCAACAACCTGTTTTAGCCTCGCACTTTCATCCAAGAGGTGTCATTGTTGAATTTGAGTGCTTGTTTGGTTTCAATTGTTGCTGGTTCCCAGTGTTTCTTTTTTTAAAACCCTAGCCGCCGCCATCTTCCTCCGCTGCCGCCACACCACATCATTCTCTTTTTCTTGTTGATCGTTTCCCCTTGTTCCCGTGCAAAAACAAAAAAAGAGTATGTGCTCTTCACGTGTTTATCCAACCACACATTGTCTTGTCGTGTGTGTTTTGGACACGTATAAAAAAATAATAAAGGAAAAAAAGAGAGCGTACCGTGGCGCGCGAGGACTCCGTGCATCGCCAGCCTGGTCGCGCGCCGTAACGGAGACCGAGTCTGGTTCCCCACGTCGTTTTTTTTCTCGCGACACACCACTGACCACGACCCGTGGTTTTTCTCGCGTGTTTTATTTTCCCCCGCGCTTTGCACCCTCGGCCAGACTTTGTTTCTTTTATTTTCTGCACCGTGCACCATGTTGACTCCCCTGCTCCGATCGGTTCCCCCCTGGTGTACGTGTCACAAAAAAACGGACAACGGTCCGTGACCAAAACAAAAAGGCAGTCCGTGAAGAAAAAAATAGAAAGAAAGAAGAAAAAAAAGAGAACAGGACGTTTCCAGGAAGAGAAGGGGACGAGTCCGGTTCGGCAAGGGTGTCCCTATGGTTCCCCCCTCTCGCGTGCGAAGCCGTCACGCTGCGTTCTTTCCCCCCTGCGCCGTACGCACTTTTCCCTTCCCCTCGCTCTTCAATTCTTTTTCCGCACTTGTGATCAGCAACGATTGTGACGCTTTTAGCACCCCTTTTCAACTTTGCATTATTGTTTGAATTGTGCTAATCCTTCATTTGAGTGCAGCCTACCCAAAACTCCACAAAGTTCTATGCCGACCAGGTTTCGTTTCGCCAGGCAATCGCTCCTCCAATCTTTCGCAGGTTCCACCGGTTGGTTGCAGTTCGCCCCTGTGTGCTTGGTAAGAACGGATAAGAATTTGATAAAAACACTAGTTTGAGCGCCTTTGTGAGCAACTACACCCCTGTTTTGTTGTCGATTTTGTTTTCGTGTTTGCGCTAACAATGGCAGACGACGACAAGAGGGATGACCAGCCGCAGGCCACTAAGACCAAGCTCGACACCATTGTGTCACACCTCGATGCAATGAAAACACTGATCACGGGTTTACAGAAGGAGGTCGACGCTGGAGACCTCCATGGACACGTCCGTTGTGCGTCCATCCGTGGTGGTAATGATTCTTTTTCTACGCTTCCATTTACAATTCCACCTTACAATGGCAAATATGATCCAGCTGCATATATTCCTGCTATTTCTCAAGTTCAAACTGCTATTAGTGCATTTACTGATTTAGCTTTATTTTGGTGGCATCATGAATATGAACAAAAACATCCCACCACTTGGGCTGAATTAAAAGCTGTTATGCGACGTAGATTTGTGCCTTCATATTATGCTCGCAACGCTGACCGTGAAGTGCAGGGACACCGCTCGAAGATATATTCTAACTCTTTTGCAGGCAGCGGTTCGACACCCAGTTCAGCATCCGTTTCCCTTGCACCATCCACATCCATGCCTACACCCAATGAGAGGGCTGAGTCGATGGCGATTCAGCACCATGATGCTAACCACACGCAGGAGGATAAGGACGACATAAACAAAAATGAGGAGCTCACATCCTCCTGTGCCACTTCTGAACCTGCAGGAGCATCCTCGGATCCATCACTTCACAATGCACCTAATACTCCTACTGAGAACATAGGTAATACTCCTACTGAGAACATAGGTAATGTCCATGGTGCTACAATCACGGAAGGTGAGAATTGTGTTAATATGCTGAATTTTCCACAAATCATACTTTAGTTGAGCAATTAATAATGGAACCATCTCTTGATTTATCTTTGTCACATGGTGATTTGCTTGATGTTTCTTGTGATAAAGATGCATGGTGTGCTACAACTTCCATTTTACATGCTAGTGCTGAAAATAAACTTGTTATGCATGTTTCCAGTAGAAGTGATGAGCTCCATTTGTTGTCTTCTTTACATACCTTGGGTTACATTGAATTCGATGATTTGTGTAATCTAGATTATTTAGAAGAGAGAATTTTTGCACATGCTGATTTGCCAAGGTTGTCTAGACATTCATATCATGTTATTGGCAAATATAACAACAAAGGACAATATATGGTACATCACATTTACATTTGTAGAAACCTGAATTCTCCTTTTGTTGTGCAAGATTGTGATCGATCAGAGGGAAACCATCATACAACCACTTTTCCATGTCCCTCTCGTAGTTTTGTTTTAAATAAAACGGTTGATTTCCAAGAAGGGGAGCATCATTGGTTCCTGTCATCTATTCCTGCATTGTCGTTTCTTGGTACTAATCTTTTGCAGGATAGTGTTGCCAAACATTTTGTGTCGTCCGCTCACGATGCTTACATGCTCGCTAAATTTTCTATGCAAGATGACATATTCACCAATTGGAAACATGGTGACAGTCCTCCTCACAATAATTTTGATTTTATTTGTTTTCGAAACCTCGTTCTCTCTTGTGTTGTGCAGGATCAGTTCCAAGTACACTCGACGCCGAGGACGGCTTTTCGTCAAGAAGGGGAGGATGATGCGGACATGGCAACCATGCTTATGTCCATGCGTGGTGCATGGATTGGAGAAGATGGAGTCCGGCAAGGTTTTCCAAGTCATGAAGGATGTCCAAGGTTGATCCGGTTCGAGTCCCCGAGGTGGAGGCCAAAAGCAATTTAAATTCGGGTCCAGTTCGGAGTCCAGGAGTAATGCGCAATAAAACCGACGCCCAAGTCGCATACGAAGTCGGTTTTGGATGTTCTATATATGGTTGGAAGCACAATTTCATAGAGCTTCCAAAGGCACCGGTCTCATGCCAAAATTCGTCTTGAGTCAATAGGAATTTGTGAAACAAGTTGACGTCCAGAATCTGCCAGGGCGCTGCGCCAATACCTTTTGGGTTATTGGCCCAACAGGAGGCCCAAGTGGGCAAAGGGTACTGTTCACACGTGTGAACAGTATCCTCGGGTACTGTAGCGCCGCCCCTCGTGGCCGCCAGAGGCTGTGTCCCCTATTTAGATAGACCCCTCGTTTATTTTCAGACTTGAGTTTGATTTATTTTTTAGCCTTAGCTACAACCGAACATCCGCCATCGTGCCGCCGTCGCGTAATTCAGACTCTACCTTCGAGTGATATTAAGATTGCTCACCTCAGATTCTTGTTCGTTCTTCGATTGCGTACAAGAATTGATCTTCGTGATCAGGCTGATCTTGCGTCGGCAAGGTTGGTAACCATCGGGAGTTGGTCCAGCGATTGCATTGTCGCTTCGAGTCTCGCTCGTCGTAGTCGGATCGTGAGGGTTAACAACCTCTAAATCGGATTTATCTCCACTCACCGAAAGATTGGGCACTTCCCCTCTATCAGAAGTGGCGGCGGGCAGCCCGCTTGACCACGGGGAGCTTCTCGAGCTTCTCAGCCAACCCGTGGATCCTGAAGGCGAGACCCTTCAAGGTCGGGTCCTTGTACGCATCATGATGCGCCTTGATGTCGAAGGCCTCGCCAACACCTTCAAGCTTTCTGAAGGCGCTCCTGAGCAGCTCGGCGGTGAACTTATTGTCGTCGAAGAGCGGTTCCTCGTCGGCATCCTTGGCCGCCGGCTCCTTCCCCTTCTCCAACTTCTTCCGACGACGGCTTTCGTCGTCGTCGTCCTCCCTTCGTCCCCGCTTCGACGGCGGTGGGCTCCTCGACGTCATCTCCTCCTTCTCTCGGTGACCGAAGATTTGTAGTGGTGAATCGCGAGGACGATGAAGAAGTGAAGAAAAAGATGATAAGCTTATGGAAGAAGCAGGGAAGGGTGACTGGGCGAGGGAGTTATATTGACAATGCGGAACCGTCAGGTGCCTCTGCCCCCACCCACTACTCCATTACTGCCAGTACGTGTAACTCGATTGCGCATCGGGCTCCGTCTCGTGCGCGAAGCCACGCGTCGCCTTTCACTTAGGCGGGAAAGAGAAGGGGCGGGGCAATGATGTCGGGCCCACTTGTCAACGGCAGCAGCCAAACTGCGGCGCCTTTTCAATTTCCATTTATTGTTTTATTACGACATGGCCGAGGCGCCATCTTCAACCTTCAACCCTCGAGCTGCTCGTCGCCTCCTTCAACTTCAATACTAGTCGCCAACTTCATCCCTCCCAACTTCAATCCTCCTTGCCAACTTCATCCCTCGTCGCCATTCAAATTCCAAACCCCGTCGTTGTGCTATTTCCTCCATTCTCTTTGATGGCCGCCGCAGTGTGCTTGATGTTGCTGCTGCCAGATGAACTTCTCACCAAGATCATCATCCACCCCATCAAGGATGTGGCCGTTTTCCATTTTCTAAACCTTCGCAATAAAATCTGCGGCACCTTCCGGCACATCTGCAACTCCGATGAGGTACTACTGCACGTGTCGCTATGTGATCTTCGTTCGGCGTGCATGAATCGCTACGTCAGGTCGTGCTTTGAGCGGCGCTTCCACGAGGCCAATCATCCGGAGGCATTGTGCTTCGAGAGGATGGTGAGGTTGATGAGGCGGCGGAACCCCGATAAGGGTCTGAAGCTCATCGGAGATGCCGCCGCTGCTGAAGACTCCGGTGCCAAGTACTTGTTAGCGATGCTGAAGTACCATTGCAACCCGGTGGACCCCGAAGCCATGGCACTACTCCAGGAAATCAGCAGCGGCCCGTCACCCCCTGACGGCTGGTGGAAGAACCACAACCTGCGGCGGCTGCGCTACCTCGTCAAGCAGGATCTCGACAACATTGCGTGGTTGTACTGGCTTGATGACGGCGACGACGACGACGACATTCCATTGCTGCCCGTCCAGAATCCCCACATTTGCATTTGGGAAGCGGGATGTAGGCGCTACAGGCCAGATACCAAAGAGATCATCCACTACTGCAGCGCCGAGTGTCGCACCCATCATGAGTTCGACCTCTGGACGCGTAAATTCCGCCCCGCTGTGGAGTACGCCGTCAGCAGGATGAACATCGGGATGTAGGCGCAAGCATCAATATGAACATTATCTTTCTTGAATGTAAATTATTAGATATTACAAAACGCGGATTTGATTTTATCGGGAAGTCGGGATGTCGGCGGTGCCCTCTGTTTCCTCCTTTGTTCTATTCAAATGACTATGGGGGCCAGTTCTATTCAAATGAAGAACAGTTCCCATTTCACCTTTTAATCTGCAACCAAATGTTGTAACAAGTATTTCTTCGTCGTTTTTAGTCCAAATTTGATACCTTTTTTCTAAATTTTTCTAAAATCACCATCTATTCAATAATTTCATTGTTTAGTGTACATTCCGTTTGTTGAGTGATGTTTATATGCCTTATTTAGTTCTTGGTAAGTACCACATACAAATAATATTTGTTTTACACAACCATTAGTGATGGAACTTTACATTTCGTAAGCTTAAGGTGAACACAAGGTTTTGTTACGTTTTCAAATGCATATGAGTTCGAACATGTTGCAAAGTGTGGAAAACTTCAATGTTCAAGCAAACATTCTAGGAAACTATGTGAGAGATGTAGACATTTCTACACAAGTATATAATTCCTTCATCTAAACCATTTGAACCCAAATTATGTTGGCATGTCAATTTGTTGATTTTTTAGAGCACACTAGATGTTAGTAGAATTATTACATCATTAACATGGGATGTAAAAACGGATTCTAAGAATCTTGGGCACACAAGTGTGACTGTTGATATTTTATTCAAATACTAAATGTCCAAATACGAATTGTTCGTATTTTTATGATTTTTTAGGTGTTGTTTTATGGGCTCTAATAAATCAGGGAAGCAAGTTTCATTCCAAAAAAATTGTGACAGGCCCACGCGTCAGCGTCAGCAGCCAATATAAAAAAGATAACCACTGACCCAACTCCCAACAATGGCGATCCGGGTTCACTAACCATCGTGGCCCATGACACTGGCCCACTCGTCAGCGTTAGCAGGCGAACCGTGCACGGGCTGCTCAAAGTTTCCCACCTATATTTACTATAGTGCCCATGAAATTCCAATTGCTGCACAGAGCCGTCAAGGGCTCGCCAGTAGTTTCATTAAACACAGTTACGCGTGCCGTTCATATTCGGCTCCTCGCTAGACAGATCCACAACGCCTGCATTCTCCCCACCGCCACCGCCAGTCGCCCCGCTCGCCTTCGCCGCTCTCTCCCCGCCGCAGCCCTGCTCTTCTCCAGCACCACTGCTCCCTGCGTGACGACGATGACGAGGACGCAGTTACTGGCATGCGGACGTATGTCCGGCCAACCTAAAGACGGTTGACGCGGATCCGTCGACGTCGTCCCCGGCCACGACGATGAGCCGGCCAGCCACCTCAGGCCATGAGCCGCCGTGGATCCGGCCCCTCCGACCATCACGAGAACAACTACTTCATTCGCGACAGAGGTTAGTCCTGCTTGAACCCCCAACGCCCTCTCTCTCATCGGTCACCAAAATCGATCTGCCATATATTCATGTCAATGTGGATTAATTAGGGAGACATGCCTAGATAGTTCATCTTTAATTGATTGACTGTGGTTTTGATTGATGGATTTTGTTGCCCCAAGTCTGTGTGATTAATTGTTGCTAACAGATGTAGTTATATGAACTGTTGAAATTCATTTTCATGATCCTGGTGCTACAATTTTTGCACTGTAAATTCATGAAAAGTATCGAGGATGTTAGCATACTTTAATTCTGCTATGCTCTGAATGTACCAGATCGACAGACCTGTTAGCATATACTTTAATTCTGCTATGCTCAGATCGGCAGTTATGCTTTAGACCTGTTAGCATACTTTAATTCTGATGGCCACAAAATGTCATTTTGGGAATAGCATCGCAGTGGTTTATAATGTAGTCCACCCAATCTGCTATATATTCATGTCAAGGTGGATTAGGGAGACATGCCTTAATAGTTCATCTTCAATTGATTGACTGCGGATTTGATGGACGGATTTTGTTGCTCCAAGTCTGTTTTGAATAAATTGTTGCTAACAGATGAAGTTATATGAAATGTTGAAATTGGCATTAGCATACTTTAATTCTGCTATGCTCTGAATGTACCAGATCGACACTTATGCTTTGGACCTGTTAGCATACTTTAATTGTGCTATGCTCTGACTGTACCAGATCGACAGTTATGCTTTGGACCTGTTAGCATATACTTTAATTCTGCTATGCTCAGATCGACATTTATGCTTTGGACCTGTTAGCATACTTTAATTCTGATGGCCACAAAATGTCATTGGGAATTGCATCTCAGTGGTTTATAATGTAGTCCACCCAATCTGCTATATATTCATGTCAAGGTGGATTAGGGAGACATGACTTAATAGTTCATCTTCAATTGATTGACTGTGGATTTAATGAATGGATTTTGTTGCTCCAAGTCTGTTTTGAATAAATTGTTGCTAACAGATGAAGTTATATGAAATGTTGAAATTCATTTTCATGTTCCTGCTGCTATAATTTTTGCACTGTAAATTCATGAAAAGCATAAAGGATGTTAGCATACTTTAATTCTGCTATGCTTTGAATGTAGTGATAACTAGACTGTCTTATACTTTGTTGTGAGTGTTAATTGTTTCACTACTGTCATATATATTGTTATTGTTGGTGTCATGATGTGTTGTGAGTGTTGTTTCACTACTGTCATATATAATGTCATGACCATTACTTTATCCTCCTGTTGCATGTACATATGGAACACACAATCCAACGCTGCTCAAGTTGGACAAGGTACCAGTTGAAGGAATTTATTCTCTGCTTTGATATATAAGCATATTTTTGTGTCCCTGTCAAAATGGTTAGCACCTATCCCTGTATGCTAATTAAGTAAAATATGAACTATGTATGTCTGTATGAAGTTCACAGAGGTTTGGTATCTAGATTCTGCTAAACAACATCCCCTGCTAAAGTTCCCAGACCTCCAAAATGTTTTGAACTGGTCAGCTTCTTGTAGGTTTTGTTCACAAAAATTCAATCTCTTAGTGTTTCTAATTGGTATTGCTGACCATGCAAGGCCTTTGGTACAGTATTTTTTGTTCACAAAAAATCAATCTCTTAGTGTTTCTAATTGGTATTGCTGATCATGCAGGGTGATGCACAGTACAGAGTGACGAAAGGAAAGAAAAAAAAGCCAAAAGCCACACTCAAGCTGATAGAGGCGAAGTGCCCGATCTTTCGGTGAGTGGAGATAACTTCGATCTGGTGGGAGGCAACCCTCACGATCCGACTACGTCGATCGAAACTCGAAGCGCCAATGCAATCGTTGAACCTACTCCCAATGGTTACCGACCTTGCTGGCGCAAGATCAGCCTGATCACGAAGATCAATTCCTGTGCGCAATCGAAGAACGAACAAGAATCTGAGGCGAGCAATCTTAATATCACTCGAAGGTGGAGTTCTGAATCACAGAGGACAGCACGTATTTGTGCATGTTCTGGTGTAGCTAAAGCTAGATGTAAAACAAAACTCGAGTTGTAAAAGATACAGGACTCTGACTAACAAAGGGGGCGCAGCCCCTAGAGGAGGGGCGGCCAGCAAAGGGGGTGCCGCCCCTAGCGTCGTGGATGCGGGGGTGCAACCCTAGGCAGTCCTAGGCACCCACGCACAAGGCCTCCTGCTGGGCCAACCTTCAGTGTTTCGGGCCTTCATTCTTCAGCATCATGACGAAGTTGAACTCTCTTGCACGGGCCTGAGTAATTGGCCCAGAAGGTGGTGCCGAAGACGGTGCTGCCGGTGCTGGAGTAGGAGAAGGTGCTGCTGGTGTAGATATACTCGTGGTGTCCTCATCATCCTCCCCTTCTTGAACTGAAGTCGTCCTCGACGGCAACTCCTCATCCTCACCAAGATATGGCTTCAAATCTGCAACATTAAAACTAGTGGAAACACCAAACTCCAGAGGCAGGTCAAGGATATAAGCATTGTCATTAATCTTGGTTAGCACTTTAAAAGGACCAGCAGCACGAGGCATAAATTTAGAACGACGCAAAGTAGGAAAACGATCCTTTCTCAAATGCAACCAAACCATATCACCAGATTCAAAAGTAACATGTTTTTTACCTTTACTACCAGCAACCTGATATTTAGCATTAGCAGCAGCAATGTTTTGGTGAGTTTGTTCATGTAGGTTAACCATTTGTTCAACATGTGCAACAACATCTAAGTGTGGGGCGTCTTCAGTATCAAATGAAAACAAATCAATAGGAGCCCGAGGGATGTAACCATACACAATCTGAAAAGGACACATCTTTGTAGAGGAATGTGTTGCATGATTATAAGCAAACTCAACATGGGGCAAGCAATCCTCCCAACGTCTCAAATTCTGATCTAAAACAGCCCTAAGCATGGTTGACAAAGTTCTATTAACCACCTCAGTCTGCCCATCAGTCCGAGGGTGACAAGTTGTGCTAAACAGCAATTTAGTTCCCAATTTATTCCACAAAGATCTCCAAAAATGACTGAGAAACTTAACATCACGATCAGAGACTATTGTATTTGGAATACCATGCAAACGAATATTGCTAGCATCATCAGTCTTATGACAAGGTATGAAATGAGCCATTTTGGAGAATCGATCAACAACCACAAAAATGCTATCCCTCCCCTTCTTAGTTTGAGGCAATCCCAAAACAAAGTCCATAGAAATATCAAGCCAAGGGGAAGTAGGAACAGGCAAAGGCATATACAAACCATGGTTGTTCAATTGTGACTTAGTTTCTAACAAGTAGTGCAGCGTGCAACTAGGCGCTCAACATCAGCACGCATCCGGGGCCAAAAGAAATGGGCAGCCAACACTCCATGCGTCTTGTAGACGCCAAAGTGTCCCATGAGTCCGCCTCCATGTGCTTCCTGTAACAGCAAAAGACGAACCGAGCTAGCTGGAATACACAGCTTGTTAGCGCGAAACAGGAACCCGTCCTGTATGTGAAATTTGCCCCATGGTTTGCCATGAAGACATTGGGCAAAAGCATCTTTAAAATCAGCATCGTTGACATATTGATCTTTCACAGTTTGCAAGCCAAAGATTTTAAAATCTAACTGTGACAGCATGGTATAGCGACAAGACAAAGCATCAGCAATAACATTATCCTTCCCTTTCTTGTGTTTAATAATGTAAGGAAAAGACTCAATGAATTCTACCCATTTAGCGTGACGATAGTTCAGATTTGTTTGGGTACGAATATGTTTCAAAGCCTCATGATCAGAATGAATTATGAACTCGCGATGCCAAAGATAGTGCTGCCAAGTATGCAAAGTGCGCACTAAAGTGTAAAGCTCCTTATCATAAGTAGAATAATTCAGGCTAGCACCGCTTAATTTCTCACTAAAATAAGCAACTGGTTTTCCTTCTTGTAACAAAACAGCACCTAGTCCAATACCGCTAGCATCGCATTCAAGCTCAAGCACTTTATTAAAATCAGGTAATTGCAAAAGGGGAGCATGAGTTAACTTATCTTTCAAAGTACGGAATGCGACCTCCTGCAAATCACTCCAAGCGAATGGCACATCTCTCTTGGTAAGCTCATGTAAAGGCGCTGCAATGGAGCTAAAATCACGAACAAACCTGCGGTAGAAATCTGCAAGTCCAAGAAAGCTCCGAATCTGTGTAACCGTCGTCGGTGTAGGCCACTCCTGAATGGCAGCAATTTTGCTACTATCGACCTCAATGCCCTGTGGAGTAACAACATAACCAAGAAACATGACATGTTGTGTGCAAAAGATGCATTTATCCATGTTAGCAAATAAGCGGGCAGTACGCAACACATCAAAAATAGCACTCAAATGTTTCAAATGGTCTTCCATAGATTTGCTGTAAATCAAGATATCATCAAAATAGACAACAACAAACAATCCTATGAAGGGCCTCAGAACTTCATTCATGAAGCGCATAAAAGTGTTGGGAGCATTAGTCAAACCAAACGGCATAACCAACCATTCATATAAGCCAAATTTCGTTTTAAAAGCCGTTTTCCATTCATCCCCCAATTTCATTCTAATCTGGTGGTACCCACTACGCAAATCAATCTTAGTAAAAAGAATGGCACCACTAAGCTCATCTAGCATATCATCAAGGTGTGGTATAGGGTATCGATAACGAATGGTGATGTTGTTAATAGCACGACAGTCGACACACATACGCCATGAACCATCTTTCTTAGGAACAAGTAACACAGGAACCGAGCAAGGGCTAAGAGACTCACGAATGTAACCCTTATCAAGCAACGCCTGCACCTGGCGCTGAATCTCTTTTGTCTCATCCGGGTTTGTACGGTACGGGGCGCGATTTGGAAGCTGGGCACCGGGAATGAGGTCGATCTGGTGCTCAATGCCACGAAGGGGTGGAAAGCCCAGTGGCAAGTCTTTGGAAAAGACATCAGCGTACTCCTGCAATAGGTCAGCAACCACAGGCGGAATATCCAAAGATGGTGCATCATCAAGGGAAACAAGCACTCTAGAGCATATAAGTGCATAGCATGGCAAATGAGCATCTCGAATATCATCAAAATCAGCACGTGTAGCAAGTAAAACAGGAGCATTCAACTTAATTTCAGATTTATCTGAAGTGGATGGTGATGGTTCCTGTTCTTTAGCAGTTTTAACAGCTCTAGCAAGATCATCTTTAACAATTTGTTCAGGTGTCATAGGATGTATAATTATTTTCTGTCCCTTAAACATGAGAGAATAATGATTCAAACGACCATGATGCAAGCTATCAGTATCATATTGCCAAGGTCTACCAAGTAACAAAGAGCATGCTTCCATAGGAACAACATCACAATCAACATAATCAGAGTAAGCACCTATAGAAAAAGGGACGCGCAACGATCGTGATACTCTAATTTTACCACCATCATTGAGCCATTGAATGTGATATGGGTTGGAAAGCTTACGAGTGGGTAAAGACAACTTCTCGACCAGCGTAGTACTCACCAAATTGTTGCAGCTGCCGCTGTCGATGATGATGCGAATCGACCGCTCCTGCACAACACCCTTCGTATGGAACAAAGTGTGTCGCTGATTCTTCTCGGCTGGGGCAACCTGTGTACTAAGAACACACTGGACAACAAGACTTTCATACCTATCGGCATCCCCCGGATTGACATGTATGTCCGTCATAGCTGCATTGTCAGTGGCAAGCAAAGTATGTTCAAGTTCTTCTGAATCACTAGCTGATGAGTACTCACCATTGTCACGAATGAGTAATGTGCGCTTGTTCGGACAGTCCCGAGCCACGTGGCCACGTCCGCTGCAACGAAAACACGTGATATCCCGTGTACGACCTGTGGTGGGTGCTGCGCCTGTGGCTGGGGCGGCTCCTGCCGGCGTAGCTGTCTTCTCACACGGTGTAGGTGCGGATGGTGCAGGGAGAGCAAGTGCTGAACTGGACGACGAGTTTCTACCTGCAAAAGTGATAGAATATGTCCTCGAGCAGCGTCCCTGCACTTCGCCTTCAGCTTTGGAAGCAAACTCGAATAATTGGGTCATGTCAGCATATTCTTTATAATCAAGGATGTCCTGAATTTTGCGGTTCAAACCACCACAAAAGCGTGCCATTGCAGTGTCGGGTTCCTCCAATATACCACAACGAATCATACCTTTTTGCAACTCCTGGTAGTAGTCCTCAACAAACTGAGAACCTTGCTGAAATAGCTGCATTTTGTTAAGCAAATCACGAGCATAATATGACGGCACAAAGCGATGTCGCATAGCAATTTTTAATTCCTCCCAAGTGGTCGGAACAGCAGTAGGATTTTTATTCTTATACTCACGCCACCAAATTAAAGCAAAATCAGTAAATTCACTAATGGCAGCCTTAACTTGAGAGGTAGCAGCAATATCATGACATGAAAATTTTTGTTCAACTTCTAATTCCCAATCAAGATATGCAGCAGGATCATATTTGCCATTAAAGAGTGGAATTTTAAATTTGATTTTAGAGAAGGAATCATTACCAGCGGGGCGGCGTGGTACACAGCGGGCTTTGCCTCGGCGATCAACATCCTCCTCCTCATCACCCGCACATCCTTGGGCCACCAAATCAGTGACCACCGTTCAATGCATCGAGTCGTGACACGATGGCGTCGAGTGTCGTCTTGGTGGCCGTCTGCGCGAGATCAAGCTGGTCAAACCGCGTGTTGGCTATCGTAACTGTGGAATCCACCCACTCGTGGATCGTCTTGATGTCTGTGACAAGGCCATCAATCTCAACCCGCATGTCCTGCAGCTGTGTCTTGTCGTCGTCTCCTGCCATGGTTAGCGCAAACACGAAACAAAAACGGATGCCAACACAGGGGTGGAACAGCTCAAAAAGGTGCTCAAACTAATGTTGTTATCAAATTCTTATCTGTTCTTACCATGCACACAGGGCGACCTGCAACCAACCGGTGGAACTCGCGAAAGATTGGAGGAGCGATTGCCTGGAGAAACAAAATCTGCTCGACGTAGGAATATGTGGAGTTCTAGGTAGGTTGCACTCAAGTCAAGGATTAGCACACTCAAACAATAATGCAAAGTTGAATGATAGTGCGAAACACGAAACAAACGCTGCTGGCAACAAGTGAAATCGAAAGGACAGCAAGTAAGGAGGAGAGCGTGCAACAGAAGGCTGTTTTTCTTTTGCTTCTCTTTTTTTGTTTTTGTAGAAGTCCTCAAAACTGATAATATGAACACTGAGGATTTCCTACAGCAAAATACCACACACACTTTTTCCGAAAGGATAGGGGTATTCCGGTAATTAAAAGATACTCTCTCTCTCTCTAGAGTAAGGTCCAACTCCGAATATGGTACTGGAAAGAGAGGGAATGGCTCGGTGTGGGGGTACGTAACACGATCAGGGAGAGATAGCTACCAGGGCATGCACGGTGCAGCCTAGAAAGCTTCTAAGGTGGCGCAAGACTCCTTCACCAAGACGAATCGGTTCCGTTTCCCACTTGGACTGTGCGGCGACTCTCTTTTTTTCGGAATTTTTTTCCTTTTTTTTGACTGCTTTCCTTCTTTCTCTTTTTTTCCCTATTTTCTTTCTCTTTTTTTTGACCTACTGCACCAGGGAATAGGGATGGGGGCGACCGAGAGGCGGCGGCGCGACGGGTGTGCGCACGAGGTGGCAGATGGATGAGCAGCGGAGATGAAACTAGGGTTACAAGAAAAGATGGAGCAAAAGGTAGAAAACACAAGTAACCAGCAACGATTGAACGAGTAAGCACACAAATTCAACAAAGACACTTATTGAAAGAATGTGCAAGGCTAAACAGTTGCTGGGAAAAGATCTAACCTGAAAGTAAATTTTTTGTTGGTTTTTTGTGGACTGTAGGAAGGGGAAAACACTAGATAAAACTCACCGAGCAACCCGGAAAGCTGATACCACTTGACAGAGGCGAAGTGCCCGATCTTTCGGTGAGTGGAGATAACTTCGATCTGGTGGGAGGCGACCCTCACGATCCGACTACGTCGATCGAAACTCAAAGCGCCAATGCAATCGCTGAACCAACTCCCGATGGTTACCGACCCTGCTGGCGCAAGATCAGCCTGATCACGAAGATCAATTCCGGTGAGCAATCGAAGAACGAACAAGAATCTGAGGTGAGAAATCTTAATATCACTCGAAGGTGGAGTTCTGAATCACAGAGGACAGCACGTATTTGTGCGTGTTCTGGTGTAGCTAAAGCTAGATGTAAAACAAAACTCGAGTTGTAAAAGATACAAGACTCTGACTAATAAAGGGGGCGCAGCGCCTAGGGGAGGGGCGGCCAGCAAAGGGGGCGCCGCCCCTAGCGTCGTGGATGCGGGGGTGCAACCCTAGGCGCCCTCTTGGGCCAGTCCTAGGCGCCCACGCACAAGGCCTCCTGCTGGGCCAACCTTCAGTCTTTCGGGCCTTCATTCTTCAGCATCATGACGAAGTTGAACTCTCTTGCACGGGCCCGAGAAATTGGCCCAGAAGGTGGTGCCGAAGATGGTGTTGTCGGTGCTGGAGTAGAAGAAGGTGATGCTGGTGTAGATGTACTCGTGGTGTCCTCATCACAAGCACAAAACAAATCTTGCTGTAAGACCGAGGTTTTTTTATGATCCCTTCTTACCTATTTGGTACTGCATTAACTCGTCGTTTTGGTACCTTGATGCAGTGTGCTCAGCAGCCACGGGGGGCCTCTTTGTGTGGATTCCATGTGGCATTCCATATGTTAAGACTACTCGATGCTGTAAGTAGATAATAATGCTCAACCTTGTCTCTGCTCATATTATCCATCTGATTTTAGAAAATGATTTCTACTTGTATTCTCATAAATGATTGTATTTTGTAGGATTTCAAACCTCCTGTAGATGTTTCCACATAAGATGTAAAGCGTGTGCGGGAGATGCTGTGCGAGTACATTCTTAAGGAGACCATCGACCGAAAGGGCAAGTTCTACAGTGGTACACCGTGAGTTTATTGTGACCAGAAACGTTGAAACTCATTCAGTCTTCTTTAGTCAGGTGTTGTTGCCTGAGAAACCTGCTTGGCTTGCTTGGTTGGGGTCAGATACTGCCTGGTTCAGTCTATTTTCTCATGACTCCATCCAAACAAGCCCTGATGAGAGTAACTTGAAACTTGATGTGATCCTAGCTAGCTTGTCTATAAATGTGATCTTGCTTTGCCAATATCTGTGATGTGAGAATGTGTTTGTGATGTCTCCTTGCTGTGGTGGCTGCCATATCCTGGCTGGTTCCAGGATGCAGCCCCTGGTGGCTACCAAATCCTGGCTGGTTCCAGGATGCCGCCAGCAACCTGCAGGTTACTGTAGGGATGGCCGCCGTATTTGTAACGGGCGTTAATTAAAGCTCGTTACAAACACTGATCAGTAAGTAACGGGCTTCATTCGGAAAGCCCGTTACAAAAATGCCCACAATGTAACAGGCAGTATAAAAGCCCGTTACCAGTCCTGACCGGTGGGCCCCAGGACCTGGCCGTTCATCGAGATATAGGAGACGCAAGTTGAAAGCAAGCGTCTCCTTTAATAGAGAGAAAGTAGACGCGTGTAGAAACAGATGCGTCTCATTTCGTCGAGACAGTGGAGACGCCGGTTCAGAGAGAAAGCATCTCTGATGTTAATTTAACAGTAACAGGCCCTGTTTCATGCCCGTTACCAAAGTTCCATGTGGGCCTAGAGAAACAGCCATTTCACGTGACCGGTGACTAGTTGTGGTAACGGTCGTTGTTTGATGCCCGTTACGAATACTAGTTGTGCTGAGACATGCGTGAAATAGAAGCGTCTCATTTCGTCAAGAGAGTGGAGACGCAGGTGCACATCGGGCGTCTTTGATATTGAGCTTATGTAACGGTCTTTTCTTTGGTGCCCGTTACGAAAGTTCCCTGTGGGCCCAGAAAACAGCCATTTCACGTGACCGATGGCTAGTTTTGGTAACGGTCGTCGTTTAATGCCCGTTACGAATATGTCTTATCAGTAACGGGCATCTGCCCATTACCTTTCTTGGCTTATTTGTAACACTTGATCGGTAACGGGCGCATTGCCCGTTACCAAAGGCGATCTACGCCCGTTACCAAAGCCAGTTTTTCACGTAGTGCACCCTTCGGCACGCAAAAGATGCAAAACTTGTGTTTCGGGCCTGAATGCACTATTTCGGGTACCAAAGTTCTGAAGCATCCATTCTAGTCCATTGGACCCAAAATGATGTTTGGTTGTGTTTCGGAGCATTTCGCAATCTTTCGGCACGTAAAAGATGAAAAACTCGTGTTTCGGGCCTGAATGCACTATTTCGGGGTACCAAAGTTGTGAAGCATCCATTCTAGTCCATTGGACCCAAAATGATGTTTGGGAGTGTTTCAGAGCATTTCGCTAACCTTCGGCATGTAAAAGATGAAAAACACGTGTTTCGGGCCAGAATGCACTATTTCGGGGTACCAAAGTTCCGAAGCATCCATTCTAGTCCATTGGACCCAAAGTGATGTTTGCGAGTGTTTCGGAGCATTTCGCGAACCTTCGGCATGTAAAAGATGCAAAACTTGTGTTCGAGCCAGAATGCACTATTTCAGGGTACCAACGTTGTGAAGCATCCATTCTAGTCCATTGGACCAAAATGATGTTTGGGAGTGTTTCAGAGCATTTCACTAACCTTCGGCACGCAAAAGATGCAAAACTTGTGTTTCGGGCCTGAATGCACTATTTCGGGTACCAAAGTTCTGAAGCATCCATTCTAGTCCATTGGACCCAAAATGATGTTTGGGAGTGTTTCAGAGCATTTCGCTAACCTTCGGCACGTAAAAGATGGAAAACTCATCTTTCGGGCCTGAATGCAATATTTCGGGGTGCCAAAGTTCTGAATCATACATTCTAGTCCATTGGACCCAAAATGATGTTTTGGAGTGTTTCAGAGCATTTCGCTAACCTTCGGCATGTGAAAGATGCAAAACTTGTGTTTTGGGCCTGAATGCACTATTTTGGGTACCAAAGTTCTGAAGCATCAATTCTAGTCCATTGGACCCAAAATGATGTTTGGGAGTGTTTCAGAGCATTTCGCTAACCTTCGGCACGTAAAAGATCAAAAACTCGTCTTTCGGGCCTGAATGCACTATTTCGGGGTACCAAAATTGTGAAGCATCCATTGTGGTCCATTGGACCCAAAATAATGTTTGCTAGTGTTTCGGATGATTTCTCTAACCTTCGGCACGTAAAAAGGTGCAAAACTTGTGTTCCAGGCCTAAATGCACTATTTCAGGGTACCAAATTGTGAAGCATCCATTCTAGTCCATTGGACCGAAAATGATGTTTGGGAGTGTTTCGGAGAATTTCGCTAACCTTCGGCACATAAAAGATGAAAAACTCGTGTTTCGGGCCTGAATGCACTATTTAGGGGTACCATAGTTCTGAAGCATCCATTCTAGTCCATTGGACCCAAACTGATGTTTGCGAGTGTTTCGGAGCATTTCGCTAACCTTCGGCACGTAAAAGATACAAAACTTGAGTTCGAGCCAGAATGCACTATTTCGGGGTACCAAAGTTGTGAAGCATCCACTCCAGTCCATTGGACCCGAAATGATGTGTGAGAGTGTTTCAGATGATTTTGCTAACCTTCGGCTTGTAAAAAGATGCAAAACTTGTGTTTTGGGCCTAAATGCACAATTTTGGGTTACAAGAGTTGTGAGTCATCCATTCCAGTCCATTGGACCAAAATGATGTTTGGGAGTATTTCGGAGCATTTCGCTAACCTTCGGCACGTAAAAGATGAAAAACTCATCTTTCGGGCCTGAATGCACTATTTCGGGGTGACAAAGTTCTGAAACATACATTCTAGTCCATTGGACCCAAAATGATGTTTGGGAGTGTTCCAGAGCATTTCGCTAACCTTCGGCATGTGAAAGATGCAAAACTTGTGTTTTGGGCCTGAATGCACTATTTCGGGTACCAAAGTTCTGAAGCATCAATTCTAGTCCATTGGACTTAAAATGATGTTTGGGAGTGTTTTAGAGCATTTCGCTAACCTTCGGCACGTAAAAGATGGAAAACTCATCTTTCGGGCCTGAATGCATTATTTCGGGGTGCCAAAGTTCTGAATCATACATTCTAATCCATTGGACCCAAAATGATGTTTTGGAGTGTTTCAGAGCATTTCGCTAACCTTCGGCATGTGAAAGATGCAAAACTTGTGTTTTGGGCCTGAATGCACTATTTTGGGTACTAAAGTTCTGAAGCATCAATTCTAGTCCATTGGACCCAAAATGATGTTTGGGAGTGTTTCAGAGTATTTCGCTAACCTTCGGCACGTAAATGATCAAAAACTTGTCTTTCGGGCCTGAATGCACTATTTCGGGGTACCAAAATTGTGAAGCATCCATTGTGGTCCATTGGACCCAAAATAATGTTTGCTAGTGTTTCGGATGATTTCGCTAACCTTCGGCACGTAAAAAGGTGCAAAACTTGTGTTCCAGGCCAAAATGCACTATTTCAGGGTACCAAATTGTGAAGCATCCATTCTAGTCCATTGGACCGAAAATGATGTTTGGGAGTGTTCCGGAGAATTTCGCTAACCTTCGGCACATAAAAGATGAAAAACTCGTGTTTCGGGCCTGAATGCACTATTTAGGGGTACCATAGTTCTGAAGCATCCATTCTAGTCCATTGGACCCAAACTGATGTTTGCGAGTGTTTCGGAGCATTTCGCTAAACTTCTGCACGTAAAAGATGCAAAACTTGAGTTCGAGCCAGAATGCACTATTTCGGGGTACCAAAGTTGTGAAGCATCCACTCCAGTCCATTGGACCCGAAATGATGTGTGAGAGTGTTTCAGATGATTTTGGTAACCTTCGGCTTGTAAAAAGATGCAAAACTTGTGTTTTGGGCCTAAATGCACAATTTTGGGGTACAAGAGTTGTGAGTCATCCATTCCAGTCCATTGGACCCAAAATGATGTTTGGGAGTGTTTCGGAGCATTTCGCTAACCTTCGGCACGTAAAAGATGGAAAACTCATCTTTCGGGCCTGATTGCACTATTTCGGGGTGCCAAAGTTCTGAATCATACATTCTAGTCCATTGGACCCAAAATGATGTTTGGGAGTGTTTCAGAGCATTTCGCTAACCTTCGGCATGTGAAAGATGCAAAACTTGTGTTTTGGGCCTGAATGTACTATTTCGGGTACCAAAGTTCTGAAGCATCCATTCTGGTCCATTGGACCCAAAATGATGTGTGCGAGTGTTTCAGATTATTTTGGTAACCTTCGGCTTGTAAAAAGATGCAAAACTTGTGTTTTGGGCCTAAATGCACAATTTTCGGGTACCAGAGTTGTGAAGCATCCATTCTGGTCCATTGGAACCAAAATGATGTTTGGGAGTGTTTCGGACCATTTCGCTGACCTTCGGCACATAAAAGATACAAAACTCATCTTTCGGGCCTGAATGCACTATTTCGGGGTACCAAAGTTGTGAAGCATCGATTCTAGTCTGTTGGACCCAAAATGATGTTTTAGAGAGTTTCGGAGCACTTCGCTAACCTTTTGCACATAAAAGATGCCAAACTTGTCTTCGAGCCTGAAGGTACAAAAGTTGTGAAGCATCCATTCTAGTCCGTTGCACCCAAAATGATGTTTGGGAGTGTTTCGGAGCATTTCGCTAACCTTCGGCACGTAAAAGATGAAAAACTCATCTTTCGGGCTGGAATGCACTATTCGGGGTGCTAAAGTTGTGAAGCAACCATTCTAGTCCATTGGACCCAAAATGATGTTTGGGAGTGTTTCGGGGCATTTCGATAACCTTCGGCACGTAAAAGATGAAAAACTCGTGTTTCGGGCCTGAATGCACTATTTCGAGGTCCCAAAGTTCTGAATCATACATTCTAGTCCATTGGACCCAAGATAATGTTTGGGAGTCTTTCGGAGCATTTCGCTAACCTTCGGCATGTGAAAGATGCAAAACTTGTGTTTTGGGCCTGAATGCACTATTTCGGGTAGCAAAGTTCTGAACCATCAACTCTAGTCCATTGGACCCAAAATGTTGTTTGGGAGTGTTTCAGAGCATTTCGCTAACCTTCGGCACGGAAAAGATGAAAAACTCGTGTTTCGGGCCTGAATGCACTATTTCGGGGTACCAAAGTTGTGAAGCATACATTCTAGTCCATTGGACCCAAAATGATGTTTGGGAGTGTTTCAGAGCATTTCGCTAACCTTCGACACGTAAAAGATCAAAGACTCGTCTTTCGGGCCTGAATGCACTATTTCAGGGTACCAAAATTGTGAAGCATCCATTCTGGTCCATTGGACCCAAAATGATGTTTGCTGGATGATTTCGCTAACCTTCGGCACGTAAAAAGGTGCAAAACTTGTGTTCCGGGCCAAAATGCACTATTTCGGGGTACCATTGTTGTGAAGCATCCATTCTAGTCCATTGGACCGAAAATGATGTTTGGGAGTGTTTCGGAGCATTTCACTAACCTTCGGCACATAAAAGATGAAAAACTCGTGTTTCGGGCCTGAATGCACTATTTCGGGGTACCAAAGTTCTGAAGCGTCCATTCTAGTCCATTGGACCCAAACTGATGTTTGGGAGTGTTTCGGAGCATTTCGCTAAACTTCGGCACGTAAAAGATGCAAAACTTGTGTTCGAGCCAGAATGCACTATTTCAGGGTACCAAAGTTGTGAAGCATCCACTCCAGTCCATTGGACCCAAAATGATGTGTGCGAGTGTTTCAGATTATTTTGGTAACCTTCGGCTTGTAAAAAGATGCAAAACTTGTGTTTTGGGCCTACATGCACAATTTTCGGGTACCAGAGTTGTGAAGCATCCATTCTGGTCCATTGGAACCAAAATGATGTTTGGGAGTGTTTCGGACCATTTCGCTAACCTTCGGCACATAAAAGATACAAAACTCATCTTTCGGGCCTGAATGCACTATTTCGGGGTACCAAAGTTGTGAAGCATCGATTCTAGTCTGTTGGACCCAAAATGATGTTTCAGAGTGTTTCGGAGCACTTCGCTAACCTTTTGCACATAAAAGATGCCAAACTTGTCTTCGAGCCTGAATGCACTATTTCGGGGTACAAAAGTTGTGAAGCATCCATTCTAGTCCGTTGCACCCAAAATGATGTTTGGGAGTGTTTCGTAGCATTTCGCTAACCATCGGCACGTAAAAGATGAAAAACTCATCTTTCGGGCCGGAATGCACTATTTCGGGGTGCTAAAGTTGTGAAGCAACCATTCCAGTCCATTGGACCCAAAATGATGTTTGGGAGTGTTTCGGGGCATTTCTCTAACCTTCGGCACGTAAAAGATGAAAAACTCGTGTTTCGGTCCTGAATGCACTATTTCGAGGTCCTAAAGTTCTGAATCATACATTCTAGTCCATTGGACCCAAAATAATGTTTGGGAGTCTTTCGAAGCATTTCGCTAACCTTCGACATGTGAAAGATGCAAAACTTGTGATTTGGGCCTGAATGCACTATTTCGGGTACCAAAGTTCTGAACCATCAACTCTAGTCCATTGGACCCAAAATGATGTTTGGGAGTGTTTCAGAGCATTTCGCTAACCTTCGGCACGTAAAAGATGAAAAACTCGTGTTTCGGGCCTGAATGCACTATTTCGGGGTACCAAAGTTGTGAAGCATACATTCTTGTCAATTGGACCCAAAATGATGTTTGGGAGTGTTTCAGAGCATTTCCCTAACCTTCGGCACGTAAAAGATCAAAAACTCATCTTTCGGGCCTGAATGCACTATTTCGGGGTACCAAAATTGTGAAGCATCCATTCTGGTCCATTGGACCCAAAATGATGTTTGCTGGATGATTTCGCTAACCTTCGGCACGTAAAAAGGTGCAAAACTTGTGTTCCGGGCCAAAATGCACTATTTCGGGGTACCAGCTTTGTGAAGCATCCATTCTAGTCCATTGGACCGAAAATGATGTTTGGGAGTTTTTCGGAGCATTTCGCTAACCTTCGGCACATAAAAGATAAAAAACTCGTGTTTCGGGCCTGAATGCACTATTTCGGGGTACCAAAGTTCTGAAGCGTCCATTCTAGTCCATTGGACCCAAACTGATGTTTGGGAGTGTTTCGGAGCATTTCGCTAAACTTCGGCACGTAAAAGATGCAAAACTTGTGTTCAAGCCAGAATGCACTATTTCAGGGTACCAAAGTTGTGAAGCATCCACTCCAGTCCATTGGACCCAAAATGATGTGTGCGAGTGTTTCAGATTATTTTGGTAACCTTCGGCTTGTAAAAAGATGCAAAACTTGTGTTTTGGCCCTAAATGCAAAATTTTCGGGTACCAGAGTTGTGGAGAATCCATTCTGGTCCATTGGAACCAAAATGATGTTTGGGAGTGTTTCGGACCATTTCGCTAACCTTCGGCACATAAAAGATACAAAACTCATCTTTCGGGCCTGAATGCACTATTTCGGGGTACCAAAGTTGTGAAGCATCGATTCTAGTCTGTTGGACCCAGAATGATGTTTCAGAGTGTTTCGGAGCACTTCGCTAACCTTTTGCACATAAAAGATGCCAAACTTGTCTTTGAGCCTGAATGCACTATTTCGGGGTACAAAAGTTGTGAAGCATCCATTCTAGTCCGTTGCACCCAAAATGATGTTTGGGAGTGTTTCGTAGCATTTCGCTAACCTTCGGCACGTAAAAGATGAAAAACTCATCTTTCGGGCTGGAATGCACTATTCGGGGTGCTGAAGTTGTGAAGCAACCATTCTAGTCCATTGGACCCAAAATGATGTTTGGGAGTGTTTCGGGGCATTTCGCTAACCTTCGGCACGTAAAAGATGAAAAACTCGTGTTTCGGGCCTGAATGCACTATTTCGAGGTCCCAAAGTTCTGAATCATACATTCTAGTCCATTGGACCGAAAATAATGTTTGCGAGTCTTTCGGAACATTTCGCTAACCTTCGGCATGTGAAAGATGCAAAACTTGTGTTTTGGGCCTGAATGCACTATTTCGGGTACCAAAGTTCTGAACCATCAACTCTAGTCCATTGGACCCAAAATGATGTTTGGGAGTGTTTCAGAGCATTTCGCTAACCTTCGGCACGGAAAAGATGAAAAACTCGTGTTTCGGGCCTGAATGCACTATTTCGGGGTACCAAAATTGTGAAGCATACATTCTAGTCAATTGGACCCAAAATGATGTTTGGGAGTGTTTCAGAGTATTTCGCTAACCTTCGGCACGTAAAAGATCAAAAACTCGTCTTTCAGGCCTGAATGCACTATTTCGGGGTACCAAAATTGTGAAGCATCCATTCTAGTCCATTGGACCCAAAATGATGTTTGCTGGATGATTTCGCTAACCTTCGGCACGTAAAAAGGTGCAAAACTTGTGTTCCGGGCCAAAATGCACTATTTCAGGGTACCAATGTTGTGAAGCATCCATTCTAGTCCATTGGACCGAAAATGATGTTTGGGAGTTTTTCGGAGCATTTCGCTAACCTTCGGCACATAAAAGATGAAAAACTCGTGTTTCGGGCCTGAATGCACTATTTCGGGGTACCAAAGTTCTGAAGCGTCCATTCTAGTCCATTGGACCCAAACTGATGTTTGGGAGTGTTTCGGAGCATTTCGCTGAACTTCGGCACGTAAAAGATGCAAAACTTGTGTTCGAGCCAGAATGCACTATTTCAGGTTACCAAAGTTGTGAAGCATCCACTCCAGTCCATTGGACCCAAAATGATGTGTGCGAGTGTTTCAGATGATTTTGGTAACCTTCGGCTTGTAAAAAGATGCAAAACTTGTGTTTTGGGCCTAAATGTACAATTTTCGGGTACCAGAGTTCTGAAGCATCCATTCTGGTCCATTGGAACCAAAATGATGTTTGGTAGTGTTTCGGAGCATTTCGCTAACCTTCGGCACATAAAAGATACAAAATCGTCTTTCGGGCCTGAATGCACTATTTCGGGGTACCAAAGTTGTGAAGCATCCATTCTAGTCTGTTGGACCCAAAATGATGTTTCGGAGTGTTTCGGAGCCCTTCGCTAACCTTTTGCACGTAAAAGATGCCAAACTTGTGTTCGAGCCTGAATGCACTATTTCGGGGTACAAAAGTTGTGAAGCATCCATTCTAGTCTGTTGCACCCAAAATGATGTTTCGGAGTGTTTCGGAGCATTTCGCTAACCTTCGGCACGTAAAAGATGAAAAACTCATCTTTCGGACCGGAATGCACTATTTCGGGGTGCTAAAGTTGTGAAGCAACCATTCTAGTCCATTGGACCCAAAATGATGTTTGGGAGTGTTTCGGGGCATTTCGCTAACCTTCGGCACGTAAAAGATGAAAAACTCGTGTTTCGAGCCTGAATGCACTATTTCGAGGTGCCAAAGTTCTGAATCATACATTCTAGTCCATTGTACCCAAAATGATGTTTGGGAGTGTTTCGGAGCATTTCGCTAACCTTCGGCATGTGAAAGATGCAAAACTTGTGTTTTGGGCCTGAATGCACTATTTCGGGTACCAAAGTTCTGAAGCATCAATTCTAGTCCATTGGACCCAAAATGATGTTTGGGAGTGTTTCAGAGCATTTTGCTAACCTTCGGCACGGAAAAGATGAAAAACTTGTGTTTCAGGCCTGAATGCACTATTTCGGGGTACTAAAGTTGTGAAGCATACATTCTAGTCCATTCGACCCAAAATGATGTTTGGGAGTGTTTCAGAGCATTTCGCTAACCTTCGGCACGTAAAAGATGAAAAACTCGTGTTTCGGGCCTGAATGCACTATTTCGGGGTGCCAAAGTTCTGAATCCTACATTCTAGTCCATTGGACCCAAAATAATGTCTGGGAGTGTTTCGGAGCATTTCGCTAACCTTCGGCATGTGAAAGATGCAAAACTCGTGTTTTGAGCCTGAATGCACTATTTCGGGTGCCAAAGTTCCGAATCATACATTCTAGTCCATTGGACCCAAAATAATGTTTGGGAGTGTTTCGGAGCATTTCGCTAGCTTTCGAGACGTAAAGGATGCAAAACTTGTGTTGCAGCCTGAATGCACTATTTCGGGGTACCAAAGTTGTGAAGCATCCATTCTAGTCCATTGGACCCAAAATGATGTTTGTTAGTGTTTCGGATGATTTCGCTAACCATCGGCACGTAAAAACACGCAAAACTTGTGTTTTGGGCCTAAATGCACTATTTCGGGGTACCAAAGTTGTGAAGCATCCATTCTAGTCCATTGGACCAAAAATGATGTTTGGGAGTGTTTCGGAGCATTTCACTAACCTTCGGCACATAAAAGATGAAAAACTTGTGTTTCGGGCCTGAATGCACTATTTCGGGGTACCAAAGTTGTGAAGCATACATTCTAGTCCATTCGACCCAAAATGATGTTTGGGAGTGTTTCAGAGCATTTCGCTAACCTTCGGCACGTAAAAGATGAAAAACTCGTGTTTCGGGCCTGAATGCACTATTTCGGGGTGCCAAAGTTCTGAATCATACATTCTAGTCCATTGGACCCAAAATAATGTTTGGGAGTGTTTCGGAGCATTTCGCTAACCTTCGGCATGTGAAAGATGCAAAACTTGTGTTTTGGGCCTGAATGCACTATTTCGGGTACCAAAGTTCTGAACCATCAATTCTAGTCCATTGGATTCAAAATGATGTTTGAGAGTGTTTCAGAGCATTTCGCTAACCTTCGGCACGGAAAAGATGAAAAACTCATGTTTCGGGCCTGAATGCACTATTTCGGGGTACCAAAGTTGTGAAGCATCCATTCTAGTCCATTTGACCCAAACTGATGTTTGCGAGTGTTTCGGACCATTTCGCTAACCATCGGCACGAAAAAGATGAAAAACTCATCTATCGGGCCTGAATGCACTATTTCGTTGTGCCAAAATTCTGAATTATCCATTCTAGTCCATTAGACCCAAAATGACGTTTGGGAGTGTTCAGAGCATTTCGCTAACCTCCGACACGCAAAAGATGCAAAACTTGTATTTCGGTCCTGAATGCACTATTTCAGGTACCAAAGTTGTGAAGCATCCATTCTAGTCCATTGGACCCAAAATGATGTTTGCTAGTGTTTCGGATGATTTCGCTAACCTTCGGCACGTAAAAAGATGCAAAACTATTGTTCCGGGCCAAAATGAAGTATTTCGGGGTACCAAAGTTGTGAACCATCTATTCTAGTCCATTGGACCCAAAATGATGTCTGGGAGTGTTTCGGAGCATTTCGCTAACCTTCAGCCCGTAAAAGATGAAAAACTCGTGTTTCGAGCCTGAATGCACTATTTCGGGGTACCAAATTTTGAAGCATCCATTCTAGTCCATTGGACCCAAACTGATGTTTGCGAGTGTTTCGGACCATTTCGCTAACCATCGGCACGAAAAAGATGAAAAACTCATCTATCGGGCCTGAATGCACTATTTCGTTGTGCCAAAGTTCTGAATTATCCATTCTAGTCCATTAGACCCAAAATGACGTTTGGGAGTGTTCAGAGCTGTAGCGAACATGGCCTCATATGCCATTAGTTCGGAGTTTGATTTTGGTGATTCATGACAACATGATCATTGGGACTAACCATATTGTTTGAGCATGTCTTTGTAGACATTTCTAGGTCCCAAGGATGCAAGAAAACCACATGCAAAAATACCAAAACAAAGGGTCAAAACCGAGCAAGAAAAGGAAAAGAGAAGACACCGTCGGATGAACCGACGGTCCCTCAAATACAAGCGTCGGTGCAATCGTCGGACAAGTTGGTGCACAGGGTCAAACCCTAGGTACCGTCGGATGAACCGACGGTCCGCTTTTTAGTAGCGTCAGACGAGTTGCAGAGGATGAGCAAGGAAGACAGTAGCACCGGATGATCCGACGGTCTAAGTGGGGACCCCGTCGGTCTATCCGACGCTCAGTTTGAATTTGTACAGAGACGCGCCAAGACAAAGCCTTCAGCACCGGATGATCCGACGCCTTGGTCAGGGTTAGCGTCGGTCTATCCGACGGTCAACTGGAAGCTAACAGAGGCGACTTGGACGCGAAGTCTTCAGCATCGGATGATCCGACGTAGCATCGGAGCAGTTGTGTCAGAGAACCTCAACGGCTACGTGACGTGGGAGGGGCACCGGATGAACCGACGCCCTGGAAAATATAGCGTCGGATCATCCGACGGTACCTTTTTCAGTGGACGTTAGCCAACGGCTAGTTTGATACTTTGGGCTATTTATACCCCCTCCACTCACTCATTTGAGGCGGCTGGATTGTGTGGAAGTGCAGAAGAGTTCAAGACACATTGAAGATCATATCCAATCCATCCAAGTGCTTAATTGCTCATCTTTAGACTTGCATATACTTTGTGTATGTGCTTAGTGCTAGGCTTAGCTTAGAGCTGAGTGAGTGCAAGGTTGTGCCAACCTTGTGAGGTGATTCTTGAGTGAATCCTGGTGTACAATGAGTGAATCCTGGTGTACAAGGTTCGCCGGAAGCCTTGGGGCCTAAGTGGCTCACCGGCAATCGTCATCGACCCTCCGGCTTGGTGTGGAGCGGCGAGGACACTTTGTGCGGGGGACGTGGAGACCCCCTTCCTTGGTGGAGAAGCTCCTTAGTGGAGGCGGCATCAAGGTGACCAAGGGAGCTTGGCGAGTGCCTAAGTGGCGAGCCTTTGTGGCGAGTCAAGTGGGGCTCTTGGGAGAGACTTGGTGACCGGGAAGCAATACTCTTGTGTGAGTGCTTCAACAACGTGGACTAGGGGTGGCTTAGTTCCTACCGATACCACGGGATAATTCGCGTGTCAAGAGTTTGCTTCCTCTCATCCCCTTTACGTTTCCGCATTTACTCTATTGCAATCTTCTCTTGCCTCTACTTTCCAAGAGTAGTATCATGCTAGGATTGGCTATAGGTTGCAAACCTTCTTTTGGGATGGGAGTTTCACACTAGAACAACCGTAGTTGCACATATAGATAGTATGTTCTAGTTTACTTTGTGTAAAATTTAGTGAGCCATAGGTTAAGGTTTTAAGTTGCCTAATTCACCCCCTCCCCCTCTAAGGCTAACGGGCATCCGATTCCTTACAAGTGGTATCAGAGCCGGGACTCACTTCCTTCACAAGGATACACCAATTCGATTGGTAAATTGTGAAAACCGGCTCATTGGAACGGTTAGGCTTCAACGCCTAGTGAGTTGCTCTATAGAGGAATGAAAGGGGTGGATACCTTAGGTTTGGCTCCACATTTCGATGGCACGGGCTACCCTCGGTGGAAGGTTCTCATGGAGGCCCATCTGCAAGCAAGGGACCTCGATGTTTGGAGAGTCACCAATGAGGGCATGAAAAATGGTACTAGAAAGGAAAAGCAATTTGATCTAATTGCTAAGAGTATCATTTTGTCCTCACTAGATGTCGGCATTTTCAATAGAGTTTTTACTTGTGAAAATGCTCATGAGCTATGGAAAACCATCAAGGAGCAAAATGAGGGTTCAAAAGAAGTTGCTAATGAATGCTACGGTTGTCTCCTTGAGGAATTCAATAGCTTTAAGCAACTTGCTAATGAAAATGCCGAATCAATGTACTCACGCCTAAATGTGCTTTTCAATGAGATCAATGCTTTAGGTGTGAAGGATGTCTCGGACGTGAACATCAACCGCAAGATCCTTCAAAGTCTCCGGAGACCCGATTATGACTTGGTGAAGGCAATCATCTACGAGAAGAAGCTCGAAGATTTGAAGCCATCGCATATCTTGAGCAAGATCATGGCACATGAGCTTCAACTTATGCCCAAGTCAAAGAAGGCGCCCCAAGAAAAGCCCCAAGAGCCATCCTCTCCAACTACAAGCCATGCTCTCTCGAGCCGACAAGAAAAGATGTTGAGTAGAATGGCTACTCATGGAAGCTCAAGCGAGGATGATGGTGATGATGGTGACAATGGAGATTCCTCAAGTAATGAAGAGGTTGAATCCATGGTGGCCGAGTACGTGAAGAAGATCTTCAAGTATGTGAAGAAAGTCAACATGTACGGCTACAACGTCCACTTGAGAGAAGGGCGTCATCATCAACACATCAAGTTCACCAAGATCAAGCACAAGCCCAAGAGGAAGGTGGTCAAGGAGAGGAGATCAAGGCAAGAAGCAACAATAGCCGTCCGTGAGTGGACAAGTGGTGATTCAAGTTCTTCTAGCTCAAGCGATGAATCAAGAAAGAACTTCACCACCCGCTTCATGCAAGCTCCTTCTTCATCACACATATGCCTTATGGCCAAAGGTATGGAAAGCAATGTAAGTGATGAGGAATCCGACACCACCTCTCTTAATGATCTTGTTGAGCTAGTCCATGAGCAAAAAGGAATGCTTGAAAAACAAGCTAATGAAATTAAAGAACTCAATGCTCTCAATGATCTTAGTGACAGCCTTGCTACAAATTATGAACATTTGTTGTGCAAATTCAAATTGCTTAGCAAGGAGTGTGATGAGCTAAAATCTAAACTTGAGAGCAATGAGACCAAAACAAGTAATTCCTTTGAGCTTGATGAAACATCTATCCCTTGTGCAATTCCTATCTCCAAGGTAGATGCTTCAACTTCTTGCATTGATTTAATTGATGAATCTTGCTCACCATCTTGCCATGAGAATGTTGTTGTAGAAACATGTGATTACCTCATAGGCAAGGAAAATGATGAGCTCAAGCGAGAAGTGAAATGGCTCCGAGAGAGGTTGGCAAACTTGATGGGCAAGGGCAAGAATGATGAAGAACAAGTGGCCATCTCTCAAGACATGAAGAGCAAAGTCCAACCTTCTCAAGATAACCGTGATCCCATGGTGAAGAAGCTTGAGAAGGGTGCAACCGTGACTTGTTACAAGTGTCATGGAGAAGGGCACAAGTTCTACAAATGCCCTCAATTTGTCAAGAAGATGGACAAGGGCGCAAAGAAGAAATTGAAGCCCACCATCAAGAGCTCCCTCATCTACACCAAGCCCAACCGCAAGAACAAGATCAATAGCAACACCTACGTCATCAAGAAGAAGGCAAATGGAAAGGTGGTTGCACACAAGGTTGGGAAGATGAAGGAAGAGCATGGTAGGAACCAACCCATTTGGGTGCCCAAGGAAGTCATCACCAACATGAAGGGGCCTCAAATGGTTTGGGTTCCAAAGGCCACTTGAAGGCCTTGAAAGCGGGGACTTGGGAGGCTTGGCACAATCAAAATGAGAAGATTCAAAGCCTATAAGCCAAGCTTGCAAATTGGACATGTGTTGCCCAAGTTCCCCAATTGAGGTAATGGAAACTAGTACCTATCTTTTGTATCATTGTAGCTCCATTGCCCTGTTTAGGTTGCTTTTGTTGCAATTTTTGCATATGGTAGGTTGCTTGTGTCATGTGCTAACCCATGAGCAATCTACATGGTTTGATTAGTGTGTAGGAAAGCTACACTTGTTCTTTCATGATGCATGTTTTCATATATATCTCTTTGCATCATGAGCAAGCTATAGGGTTAGCTTCCCTTTTGTTGTCATAAACAATGTGCATACATTTGGTTGGTGATTCAAACACTAAATGCACACATTTAGGGGGAGCTCATCCTATGGTTTGGTTATGGGACAAACATTGTTTCAAGCTTATCTTATGTAGTCCCTTAAGCGACGCGTTCCGGTGTGGTGTTTCATTCTAAGAGAATGCTACCTCACTCTCAATGTGATCTAACATCTCTAAAAGAGTGAAAATAGCAATATGAGCTTCATGCTATTGAGTCATGTCCTTGCGAGCTTATGTATATAAGTTCAAAGGAAATGTGCTCATACATTCCTAATCCTTGTGGTACCCCAAGTGTCTTCTATGCAAGCTTCTTTCAAGTGGTGTCACCTAGTGATATCATTTACAAGTGGCTCATCTTAACGTGGTGCCAACAAGGTAGAGAGGATCAATTCCCGGAGGTATGCAATAATCAAAAGACTACAAGTGATATCTACAAGTGGTAATGTAACAAGAACCTACTTGTTTTATCTCTTGTCCTTTAAGCTACCTCTTTGCATGATATGCTCTAAGCTTCCTTGTTTTATAAGTTTGTAGTTGTGCACTTATTTCTCACTACCCTTGTCCTACAAGTGGTATTCTTTTTGGTGCACACACTTAGGGGGAGCTTAGTTTGTATCATGCTAGTCTCATGAGCTTGTGATCCACCTTAGTTATTCTCACATGTGGTATCTTCATTGATATCATACATATGGATCATGGTTCATGCGGCTTTCTCCCTTGCCTTTAACATCTCTCCTTTGAGCTATGGTTGCTAGGTCTTGCTAGTTTTTCTTGGACCCTTTTTTCTTTGGAACTTTTTGGAGATGTTATTCCAAAGGGGGAGATTGTGGGACCAAAGCAAGCTTGTGGCTTAAGCTTACAAGTGGGTTCAAGGATGCTTACAAGCGGTTTCAAGGATATGAGACCAAAGGGGGAGAATGTGAACATGAAGATCAAAAAGGGGGAAGTTTGATCTAGGGGGAGTTTGGATGATGGTAAGCATCCAAGCAAGTGTAATTGGTTCTAATTCTGTCAATTCTAGCAAATTTATGCTTGCTTTGGTTGTGTTGTCATAAATCACCAAAAAGGGGGAGATTGTAGCGAACATGGCCTCATATGCCATTAGTTCGGAGTTTGATTTTGGTGATTCATGACAACATGATCATTGGGACTAACCATATTGTTTGAGCATGTCTTTGTAGACATTTCTAGGTCCCAAGGATGCAAGAAAACCACATGCAAAAATACCAAAACAAAGGGTCAAAACTGAGCAAGAAAAGGTAAAGAGAAGACACCGTCGGATGAACCGACGGTCCCTCAAATACAAGTGTCGGTGCAATCGTTGGACGAGTTGGTGCACAGGGTCAAACCCTAGGTACCGTCAGATGAACCGACGGTCCGCATTTTAGTAGCGTCGGACGAGTTGCAGAGGAAGAGCAAGGAAGACAGTAGCACCGGATGATCCGACGATCTAAGTGGGGACCCCGTCGGTCTATCCGACGCTCAGTTTGAATTTGTACAGAGACGCGCCAAGACAAAGCCTTCAGCACCGGATGATCCGACGCCTTGGTCAGGGTTAGCGTCGGTCTATCCGACGGTCAACTGGAAGCTAACAGAGGCAACTTGGACCCAAAGTCTTCAGCACCGGATGATCCGACGTAGCGTCGGAGCATAGCGTCGGAGCAATTGTGTCAGAGAACCTCAACGGCTACGTGACGTGGGAGGGGCACCGGATGAACCGACGCCCTGAAAAATATAGCGTCGGATCATCCGACGGTACCTTTTTCAGTGGACGTTAGTCAACGGCTAGTTTGATGCCTTGGGCTATTTATACCCCCTCCATTCACTCATTTGAGGCGTCTGGATTGTGTGGAAGTGCAGAAGAGTTCAAGACACATTGAAGATCATATCCAATCCATCCAAGTGCTTAATTGCTCATCTTTAGACTTGCATATACTTTGTGTATGTGCTTAGTGCTAGGCTTAGCTTAGAGCTGAGTGAGTGCAAGGTTGTGCCAACCTTGTGAGGTGATTCTTGAGTGAATCCTGGTGTACAAGGTTCGCCGGAATCCTTGGAGCCTAAGTGGCTCACCGGCAATCGTCATCGACCCTCCGGCTTGGTGTGGAGCGGCGAGGACACTTTGTGCGGGGGGCGTGGAGACCCCCTTCCTTGGTGGAGAAGCTCCTTAGTGGAGGCGGTATCAAGGTGACCAAGGGAGCTTGGCGAGTGCCTAAGTGGCGAGCCTTTGTGGCGAGTCAAGTGGGGCTCTTGGGAGAAACTTGGTGACCGGGAAGCAATACTCTTGTGTGAGTGCTTCAACAACGTGGACTAGGGGTGGCTTAGTGCCTACTGATACCACAGGATAATTCGCGTGTCAAGAGTTTGCTTCCTCTCATCCCCTTTACGTTTCCGCATTTACTCTATTGCAATCTTTGCTTGCCTCTACTTTCCTAGAGTAGTATCATGCTAGGATTGGCTATAGATTGCAAACCTTCTTTTGGGATGGGAGTTTCACACTAGAACAACCGTAGTTGCACATATAGATAGTATGTTCTAGTTTACTTTGTGTAAAATTTAGTGATCCATAGGTTAAGGTTTTAAGTTGCCTAATTCACCCCCTCCCCCTCTTAGGCTAACGGGCATCCGATTCCTTACAAGAGCATTTCGCTAACCTTCGGCACGCAAAAGATGCAAAACTTGTATTTCGGGCCTGAATGCACTATTTCAGGTACCAAAGTTCTGAAGCATCCATTCTAGTCCATTGGACCCAAAATGATGTTTGGGAGTGTTTCGAAGAATTTCGCTAACCTTCGGCACGTAAAAAGATGCAAAACTCTTGTTCCGGGCCAAAATGCAGTATTTCGGGGTACCAAAGTTGTGAACCATCTATTCTAGTACATTGGACCCAAAATGATGTCTGGGAGTGTTTCGGAGCATGTCGCTAACCTTCAGCCCGCAAAAGATGAAAAACTCGTGTTTCGGGCCTGAATGCATTATTTCTGGGTACCAAAGTTCTGAAGCATCCATTCTAGTCCATTGGACCCAAACTGATGTTTGCGAGTGTTTCGGACCATTTCGCTAACCATCGGCACGAAAAAGATGAAAAACTCATCTATCGGGCCTGAATACACTATTTCGTTGTGCCAAAGTTCTGAATTATCCATTCTAGTCCATTAGACCCAAAATGACGTTTGGGAGTGTTCAGAGCATTTCGCTAACCTTTGGCACGAAAAAGATGAAAAACTCATGTTTTAGGCCAGAATGCACTATTTCAGGGTACCAAAGTTCTGAAGCATCAATTCTAGTCCATTGGACCCAAAATGATGTTTGGGAGTGTTTCGGAGCATTTCGCTAACCTTCGGCACGAAAAAGAAACAAAACTCGTCTTTCGTGCTTGAAAGCACTATTTCGGGGTATCAAAGTTGTGAAGCATCCATTCTAGTTCGTTGGACTCAAAATGATGTTTTGGAGTGTTTCAGAGCACTTCGCTAACCTTTGGCACGTAAAAGCTGCCAAACTTGTGTTCGAGCCTGAATACACTATTTTGGGGTACCAAAGATGTGTAGCATCCATTCTAGTCCGTGGCACCCCAAATGATGTTTGGGAGTGTTTCGGAGCATGTCGCTAACCTTCGGCGCGTAAAAGATGAAAAACTCATCTTTCGGGCCGGAATGCAATATTTCAGGGTAACAATGTTGTGAAGCATCCATTCTAGTCCATTGGACCGAAAATGATGTTTGGGAGTGTTTCGGAGCATTTCGCTAACCTTCGGCACGTAAAAGATGAAAACACGTGTTTCGGGCCTGAATGCATTATTTCGGGGTACCAAAGTTCTGAAGCATCCATTCTAGTCCATTGGACCCAAACTGATGTTTGCGAGTGTTTCGGAGCATTTCGCTAACCTTCGGCATGTAAAAGATGCAAAACTTGTGTTCGAGCCAGAATGCACTATTTCAGGGTACCAACGTTGTGAAGCATCCATTCTAGTCCATTGGACCAAAATGATGTTTGGGAGTGTTTCAGGGCATTTCACTAACCTTCGGCACGCAAAAGATGCAAAACTTGTGTTTCGGGCCTGAATGCGCTGTTTCGGGTACCAAAGTTCGGAATCATCAATTCTAGTCCATTGGACCCAAAATGATGTTTGGGAGTGTTTCGGAGCATTTCGGTAACCTTCGGCACGGAAAAGATGGAAAACTTGTGTTTCGGGCCTGAATGCACTATTTCGTGGTACCAAAGTTCTGAAGCATCCATTCTAGTCCATTGGACCCAAAATGATGTTTGGGAGTGTTTCAGAGCATTTCGCTAACCTTGGCACGTAAAAGATGAATAACTCGTGTTTCGTGCCTGAATGCACTATTTCAGGGAACCAAAATTGTGAAGCATACATTCTAGTCCATTGGTACCAAAATGATGTTTGGGAGAGTTTCAAAGCATTTCGCTAACCTTCGGCACCTAAAAGATCAAAAACTCATCTTTCGGGCCTGAATGCACTATTTCGGAGTACCAAAATTGTGAAGAATCCATTCTAGTTCATTGGACCCAAAATGATGTTTACTAGTATTTCGGATGATTTTGCTAACCTTCGGCATGTAAAAAGATGCAAAACTCTTGTTCCGGGCCAAAATGCAGTATTTCGGGGTACCAAAGTTGTGAACCATCTATTCTAGTCCATTGGACCCAAAATGATGTCTGGGAATGTTTCGGAGCATTTCGCTAACCTTCAGCCCGTAAAAGATGAAAAACTCGTGTTTCGGGCCTGAATGCACTATTTCGGGGTACCAAATTTTGAAGCATCCATTCTAGTCCATTGGACCCAAACTGATGTTTGCGAGTGTTTCGGACCATTTCGCTAACCATCGGCACGAAAAAGATGAAAAACTCATCTATCGGGCCTGAATGAACTATTTCGTTGTGCCAAAGTTCTGAATTATCCATTCTAGTCCATTAGACCCAAAATGACATTTGGGAGTGTTCAGAGCATTTCGCTAACCTTCGGCACGCAAAAGATGCAAAACTTGTATTTCGGGCCTGAATGCACTATTTCAGGTACCAAAGTTCTGAAGCATCCATTCTAGTCCATTGGACCCAAAATGATGTTTGGGAGTGTTTCGTAGAATTTCGCTAACCTTCGGCACGTAATAGATGGAAAACTCATCTTTTGGGTCTGAATGCACTATTTCGGGGTAGCAAAGTTGTGAAGCATCCATTCTAGTCCATTGGACCCAAAATGATGTGTGCGAGTGTTTCAGATGATTTTGCTAACCTTCGGCTTGTAAAAAGATGCAAAACTTGTGTTTTGGGCGTAAATGCACAATTTTGGGGTACCAGAGTTGTGAAGCATCCATTCTAGTCCATTGGACCCAAAATGATTTTTGGGAGTGTTTCAGAGCATTTCGCTAACCTTCGGCAAATAAAAGATACAAAACTCGTCTTTCGGGCCTGAATGCACTATTTTGGGGTACCAAAGTTGTGAAGTATCGATTCTAGTCCATTGGACCCAAAATGATGTTTCAGAGTGTTTCGGAGCACTTCGCTAACCTTTGGCACGTAAAAGATGCCAAACTTGTGTTCGAGCCTGAATGCGCTATTTCGGGGTACCAAAGTTGTGAAACATCCATTCTAGTCCGTTGGACCCAAAATGATGTTTGGGAGTGTTTCGGAGCATTTCGCTAACCTTCGGCACGTAAAAGATGAAAAACTTGTGTTTCGGGCCTGAATGCACTATTTCAGGGTACAAAAGTTGTGAAGCATCCATTCCAGTCCATCGGACCCAAAATGATGTGTGCGAGTGTTTCAGATGATTTTGCTAACCTTCGGCTTGTAAAAAGATGCAAAACTTGTGCTTTGGGCCTAAATGCACAATTCTGGGGTACCAGAGTTGTGAAGCATCCATTCTAGTCCATTGGACCCAAAATGATGATTGGGAGTGTTTCGGAGCATATCGCTAACCTTCGGCAAATAAAAAAATACAAAACTCGTCTTTCGGGCCTGAATGCACTATTTCGTGGTACCAAAGTTCTGAAGCATCCATTCTAGTCTATTGGACCCAAAATGATGTTTGGGAGTGTTTCAGAGCATTTCGCTAACCTTGGCATGTAAAAGATGAATAACTCGTGTTTCGTGCCTGAATGCACTATTTGAGGTAACCAAAATTGTGAAGCATACATTCTAGTCCATTGGAACCAAAATGATGTTTGGGAGAGTTTCAAAGCATTTCGCTAACCTTCGGCACGTAAAAGATCAAAAACTCATCTTTCGGGCCTGAATGCACTATTTCGGAGTACCAAAATTGTGAAGCATCCATTCTAGTCCATTGGACCCAAAATGATGTTTGCTAGTGTTTCGGATGATTTCGCTAACCTTCGGTACGTAAAAAGATGCAAAACTCTTGTTCCGGGCCAAAATGCAGTATTTCGGGGTACCAAAGTTGTGAAGCATCTATTCTAGTCCATTGGACCCAAAATGATGTCTGGGAGTGTTTCGGAGCATTTCGCTAACGTTCAGCCCGTAAAAGATGAAAAACTCGTGTTTCGGGCCTGAATGCACTATTTCGGGGTACCAAATTTTGAAGCATCCATTCTAGTCCATTGGACCCAAACTGATGTTTGCGAGTGTTTCGGACCATTTCGCTAACCATCGGCACGAAAAAGATGAAAAACTCATCTATCGGGCCTGAATGCACTATTTCGTTGTGCCAAAGTTCTGAATTATCCATTCTAGTCCATTAGACCCAAAATGACGTTTGGGAGTGTTTCAGAGCATTTCGCTGACCTTCGGCACGCAAAAGATGCATAACTTGTATTTCGGGCCTGAATGCACTATTTCAGGTACCAAAGTTCTGAAGCATCCATTCTAGTCCATTGGACCCAAAATGATGTTTGGGAGTGTTTCGGAGAATTTCGCTAACCTTCGGCACGTAATAGATGGAAAACTCATCTTTTTGGTCTGAATGCACTATTTCGGGGTACCAAAGTTGTGAAGCATCCATTCTAGTCCATTGGACCCAAAATGATGTGTGCGAGTGTTTAAGATGATTTTGCTAACCTTCGGCTTGTAAAAAGATGCAAAACTTGTGTTTTGGGCGTAAATGCATAATTTTGGGGTACCAGAGTTGTGAAGCATCCATTCTAGTCCATTGGACCCAAAATGATTTTTGGGAGTGTTTCGGAGCATTTCGCTAACCTTCGGCAAATAAAAGATACAAAACTCGTCTTTCGGGCCTGAATGCACTATTTTGGGGTACCAAAGTTGTGAAGCATCGATTCTAGTCCATTGGACCCAAAATGATGTTTCAGAGTGTTTCGGAGCACTTCGCTAACCTTTGGCACGTAAAAGATGCCAAACTTGTGTTCGAGCCTGAATGCGCTATTTCGGGGTACCAAATTTGTGAAGCATCCATTCTAGTCCGTTGGACCCAAAATGATGTTTGGGAGTGTTTCGGAGCATTTCGCTAACCTTCGGCACGTAAAAGATGAAAAACTCATCTTTCGGGCCGGAATGCACTATTTCGGGGTACTAAAGTTGTGAAGCAACCATTCTAGTCCATTGGACCCAAAATGATGTTTGGGAGTGTTTCGGGGCATTTCGCTAATCTTCGGCACGTAAAAGATGAAAAACTTGTGTTTCGGGCCTGAATGCACTATTTCAGGGTACAAAAGTTGTGAAGCATCCATTCCAGTCCATTGGACCCAAAATGATGTGTGCGAGTGTTTCAGATGATTTTGCTAACCTTCGGCTTGTAAAAAGATGCAAAACTTGTGCTTTGGGCCTAAATGCACAATTCTGGGGTACTAGAGTTGTAAAGCATCCATTCTAGTCCATTGGACCCAAAATGATGATTGGGAGTGTTTCGGAGCATATCGCTAACCTTCGGCAAATAAAAGATACAAAACTCGTGTTTCGGGCCTGAATGCACTATTTCGAGGTATCAAAGTTGTGAAGCATCCATTCTAGTCCGTTGGACCCCAAATGATGTCTGGGAGTGTTTCGGAGCATTTCGCTAACCTTCGGCGCGTAAAATAATTGAAGAAATGGGGAGGGTAGGGTGTGGGGAGGGTGCAAATAATCGATTGGGTATGTATAGAATCTAGTACAAAACTAGTTATCCATTGGGTATGGGTGGGAATGGGGAGGGTAAGAAGTGGATAATAATTATTTGGATTTGGGTATGAACAAGAGTGGATTTGTCCATACCCTCCTCAGTGGCAGGCTTAGTTTCAAAGCACTTCACTAACACTACGTGAAAACCTCAAATAGGTCATGCAGCATTTGTAACGGGCCCTTAGCGCCTGTTACATCCACCCACATCTGTAACGTTTGTTGTTTAGCGCTCGTTACCTATAAGCGCGCCAGGACGACCCCGGGGTTGGCCTCCACAACGCCTGTTACCAATGTGGACTTCTGGTAACGGGCTTCTTAAACGCTCGTTACATAAATTTTTTGTAACTGATGTTAAAAGAGTCTGTTACAAATGTTAAACCTATCGGTAACGGGCTTGTAAAGTCTGTTACCGATCAATGCCCTATCAGTAACGGGTTGCTTAAGTCCGTTACTGATCGCTCGCCGTATTGGTAACGGGCTGTAAAGTCCGTTACCGATAAGTTCGTACTGGAGACGCATGCTTGTAGGATGCGTCTGCTTTGATTGGCACCCAGGGTCGCCTTTTTTCTCACATCGGAGATGCATGTTGTTATCTCGTCTGTGTGTCTGTGTCTTATCCTTTCGACACCACTCGCTCTCTCTCCGCAGAAGCTAGGCCACTCCTGTTCCGACAACAACACTCGCTCTCTCTCTCCTCAGAAGGTCACTCGCTCGATCTGTGTGCTCAAATGTCCCTACTGGCCTGTCCCGTTCGCCGCCGCCAGCTGCGCGCGCTCTGAGGATTGCGCGACGGCGAAAGGGGCCAGAGCGAACGTCGACCGCGCCGTCCTCCACGCCTCCGATCCTCCTCCTCGGCCGTGCTCGGCTCGTGTAGAAAGTCCTCGTCAAGGTGGAATTTAATTGGCCCATTTTATTGAAATTCTTCAGCTGTCTTTTTGTGTGATGAATTATGCTCATTTGGTGTAAGGAATGCAGATGGCGTCTGCTGCTCGGGCTTGGATGTACAGACAGCCCCAAGAAGATTGGGAGAATTTCTTAAGCGGGGTCAATGGTTTTCTAAATCAAGCAGAGGCGGATATGAGAAACCGTGGTGTTCAGGCAATGCTTTGCCCCTGTATTGGTTGTCTCAACCAAAAGAAATTCGCACAACAGGAAATCATTTTTCATCATTTGGTCACACGTGGTTTCACTAAACATTACACGTGTTGGAATAAACATGGTGAGGAAGGCCTTAATGAACTCGAAGTAGGCTGCCTAAATGAAGGTGAAGTGCGACACCATGCTAACCATGATGAAGACCTTGATGACAGTGGACTTTTTGAGGGAAATGAACCATTATTCCCACCAAATGTGTTGAGACCTGAGGATATCACTGATCAAGAAGTTAGGGGCTTCGATGATGGTGAGGTGTTGCAACGTGTGCACAATTTTGATCAAATGTTGCGGGATATTGAGTTTCAATGAGTGTACACACCTTCTGAATTAGCGAGGCTGAAGCAGTTCATTGAAGATTCAAAGAAACCCCTCTATCCTGATTGCCAGAAGTACTCTCGCCTTTCTGGTGATCTAAAACTTCTACAGCTTAAGGCAGATCATGGTTGGAGCAACAAAAGTTTCAAACATCTATTGGCTGTTCTTAGAGACATGCTACCTGAAGGAAACCAAATAGCAGAGTCTGTCTATGAGGCGAAGATAATCTGTCCTCTGGGAATAGAGGTTGAAAAAATCCATGCATGCAAGAACAGTTGTGTATTGTTCCGTAGAGATTATGCGGACCTTGACAAGTGCCTCAAGTGTGGCTATGATCGGTACAAGAGGAAAAAGGATGGTGGAGATGATAATAATGCTGATGACGAGAATGAGCCCGGTGAGATCAGAGGCAAGAAGAAGAAGGCTAACAGAGGGGCTCCTGTGAGGGTGGCATGGTATTTTTGCATCGTTCCTCGGCTGAGAAGATGGTTCGCAACACGAAAGGAGGCCAAACTCTTGCATTGGCATGACGAAGGCCGAAAGGAGCTTAATTATAAGAAAGATGGCAAGTTTAGGCACCCCGCAGATGCAGCGTAATGGGGTAACATTAATACCCACTTCCCATGGTTTGACGACGCAAGGAGCATACGGTTTGCTATGAGCATAGATGGCGTGAACCCATTCGGTAACCAGAGCTCAGCACATAGCACCTGGCCTGTCGTGCTGTCGTTGTACAACCTTCCACCCTGGCTATGCAAGAAACAGAAATATATGATGCTGACAATATTGGTCTCCGGGCCAAAGCAGCCTGGCGACCGTATTGATGTCTACTTAAGGCCACTAGTTGATGACTTGAAGATATTGTGGAAGCCTGGTGTGCCGGAGGTTTGGGATGAGTACAAGCGTGAGGAGTTCACAATGCATGGCGTGTTGTTTACCACCATCAACGACAACCCGGCTCAGCGCAACCTCTCTGGCCAGAGTAAAAGGAAAGGTGCAGCTTGCCCACACTGCTTGGAAGATACTTGCGCAATATGGCTAAGACATTCAAAGAAATACATATTTATGGGGCACCGCCGTTTCCTTAGCAAGAAACATCCATATTGGGCCATGGATTGTCAGTTTAATGGGGAAAATGAGAATCGAGAGGCGCCGTTGCATGTGACTGGAGATCTGGTCCACTTGAAAGTCAAGGACATCAAAACTATCGAGGAGTTACCCAAACTGACTGAAAAAACCCTTGGCAAAAGAAAGAAACGAGATGGTGAAGAAGAAGAAGGAATGTGGAACAAGAAATCAATTCTATGGGAGCTAGAGTATTGGCCGATGTTGGATGTGCGTCATTCGATTGACAACATGCACGTCAAGAAGAATGTGTGTGAAGCTACTTGTGGAACATTGCTACAACAGAAGTCCAAAGGAAAAGATCATAAAAATGCAATGGAGGATCTTAAAGAGCTGGGCATTAGGCCGAAGCTCTATGCAGAGGAAACAGAGACGGGGACGAACCTTCCCGTTGCTGCAACCACCTTGTCAAAGGCAGAGAGAAAAGAATTCTGTCAGTTTTTGCATGATTTGAAAGTACCTTCAGGCTACTCATCAAACTTCAAGAGGCTAGTGTCAGTGAAGGACATGACAATGAATTTCAACTTGATGAAATCTCATGATTGCCATGTGTTGATGACAACTCTTCTTCCTGTTGCACTTAGTTGTAGCAAGACAGAACTGGTTCGCGACGCGGTCACGAGCTTGTGTTTATTCATCAATGCAATAGAACAGAAGGTGATTGATAAGGAAAAACTATTCGACTTGGAGAGGAGGCATTTCGAGACCCTATGCCTACTTGAAGCTACCTTCCCAACGTCATTCTTTGATCTCATGTTGCATCTAACAGCACACCTCGCGAGGGAAATCTGGTTCCTTGGCCCATCTTACCTTCATCAGATGTTTCCATATGAGAGGTTCTATGGATTCCTGAAATCATTGGTACATAACAGGTTATTTCCGGAGGGAGCCATTGTTCGTGGCTACGAGACCATCGAAGCAGTGGAGTGGGCCATGGGTTATATGGACCCACAAAACCCCATTGGTGTGCCTCGCTCACGGCATGAAGGTAGGCTTTCAGGTGTTGGGACCATGGGGAAAAGGTCAGTCACTCCGGATGCAGATGCCTTCGAAAAGGCTCATTTCACCGTGATACAACAGCTGCACCTAATTGCACCATTTGCCAATGAGCACAAACGACAACTACGTGAAGACAACCCTAACCGTGGTAAGGCTTGGCTTGCAAAGATGCACATGCAAGGTTTCAGCAGGTGGCTCCGAAATTATGTCGAGACATGCAGCAATAATGCTGCAATTACCGACGAGATAAGGAATCTAGCAGCGGGGCCATTGTTCACTGTTACAAGATACGAAGGAATGGATATCAATGGATACACGTTCTACACCATGACCCAGGATAAAAAGAGCGTCTATAAAAATAGTGGTGTGCGTGTACGGGCCGTCGTTGATGACAGTCATGACGATGATGATGACACAGAGACAGACACTTATTATGGTCAAATAGAGGAGATATGGGAGCTTGATTATGTAGGATTGAAGGTAGCCTTGTTTCGGTGTAGATGGGTCACCAATGGGAAGAGAGCTGTGAGCAAGGACAAATATGGTTATGTTAGTGTTGATCTCCGGGTCTTTGGTTACAAAAACGAATCGTTTGTCTTCGCCAACGATGTTGAGCAAGTGTTCTATGTACCTGACCTTGCAAAGAAGAACTGGTCTGTGGTTATGCCTGGAAAAAAAAAGGATTGTGGGGATTGAAAATGTTGTTGAGGAGGAGGAATACAACCAGTTTGATGAAATTCCATCCTTCGACACTTCATACAAGCCCCAACTCTTCGGAACTAACAAAACATCGTACTTGCGAAGCGACCATAGTGAAAACATCCATATACAGAAATCAAGAAAGAAAAAGCAAGCCTGATTTCTGCTGAATCCTTTTTGTAATGCCGGAGGATGTGTCTATTGGTGGAAATGGAATGCGTTTTGTAATATAAAGGATGCGATGTATTGGTGGAATTTCAATCCTTTTTGTAATATATGGGATGTGGTGGAATTTGAATCCTGCTTGTAATATATTCTGCCAAAGATACTATATATACTCTGTTTATATTCTGCTTTAGTTCAGTAACGGGTAAGAGACGAGGATTAACGAACCCGCGTCGCCATTGCTACGGGCAAGAGACGAGGACTAACGAACCAGCGTCGCCTTTGTTACGGGCAAGAGACGAGGACTAACGAACCAGCGTCGCTTTTGTTATGGGAAAGAAGATATGCGAAATCACGAACAGATTACATCAAAAGAGACACGGATTAGAGCATCTCCAAGAGTTTGCCAAATTTTACTTGGCAAATCTTGTGCCTTGCCAACTTCTAAAAAGATATGCCAAGTAAAAAAAGAGTTCATCTCCAACAATCTAGCATAATTTCACTTGCCAAATCTAGATCAGGAATCCTGAGAGAAACAAGTTGATTTGCCAAACTGTTGAGATAATCACAAGCTTTGCCAGTGAGTAGGTAAGAGCAACTTCAGCAGCTCCCCTATCCCATCCCCAATAGCAAAAAAGTGGTCATATAGGGGATGAAATCATCTCCAGCAGCTTCCCTATCCCCTCCCCTTTTTTTCTCCATGGACCAAAAACTCCTCTCCATCCCCTCTATAGAGGGAACCTCTCCTCCACCCCCTAAACCGTGGGACCCACTCGCAGATCGCCTAGATCGGGTCGAGCCGCCGCCGCCCACGCAGACACGCATGCCCCCCGCCCCTACGCCCGTACTCGCCGGCGGCCGCCGCGGGCCGTGGGCCGCGAGCCGGCCGCCTCGCCCCCGCTCCCACCCCCGCCTCTACTCCCGCTCCTGCCTCCAGACCTCTCCCAGATCGGGTCGAGCCGCCGCCGCCCACGCAGACACCCACGCCCCCCGCCCCTACGCCCGTACCGGCCGCCTCGCCCCCGCTCCCCCCCCCCGCCCCTACTCCCTCTCCTCCACAGCCAGCGCCGGCATGGACACAGACAGAGGGCGCATCGGCCAGGCCGGCGGTGTGGAGGGCCACGTCTCCGGTGAGCCCGTCGGAGGAGGCGCCGCCGACAGGTATGCCGAGGTCCCACGGCGTCGCGGCGTCCACCTCGCCGGCGGCGTCCACGACAGCTATGCAGGCCGCGTCCACCTCGCCAGCGGCGTGGAGGAGGCCCACATCTCCTGGCAACAGGGCTCCTCCTCTGCTGGAGCAAGGGAGGTCCAGGAGCAGCACCAGCGTCCGCCCGTCTCCAACCTCCGTCGTATGGTGCCTCCGGCCGTCTCCCGCCTTTCCACCATGGGTGCCCCCCTGTGCCCACCATTGAAGCAGGCTCCAACAGCCAAGAAGACAAGTGCTGCAATGAAGAAGAAGGCGACCACCATACCAAAGGCCAAGAAGGCGACCACCTCATCTACGAGATCAAATTCAATTGCATCCCGTCCTCAAGGACTGCCAAAGCCTTGTTCGCGTACCATGGAGGTTGAAGCTCAGGCCCATCAACACGCCATCCATACGGACTTCCAATCCTTGCTAGACAGTGAAACAGCCACAGAAGATGATGGTCTCGACCTCTTCGATGAGGCGCCAAGGTATATCTATGCAAACAATTTCTGAGTTTTTTGCAAATTTGTGTGAAGCACTAGAGTTTGTTTCTTAGGCTTTGAAGTTTCTGTCTCTTACAGAAATGCTTTATGTTGCTTGGTTGGTTTGGTAATTCAGTGATTGCTATACGTAGACGAAAACATGGAATGTATCAAATCCATGCCACACCTCGAACTTGTTAGCAAACCTAGATGTTTATCAATTTTCTTTGCATGTGCTAGAAACATTAGAGTGGTGTTCTAAAGCAAACTGACTTGTGGGTTTTCTACAAACTGCATAGGCAAAGCTATGAGAAACATTACCTCAGACCCTTCTGGAGCAAATTGATTTCCTGTTGCAGCACCATGGTTTCCTGTTTTGGGTCCTGGGTCACATACATGGCCAAAGCTTTTAGGCAACAGGGAGGGCAGAGAGGAGAGTGCAGCAGAGGCAGAGAGGGTGTCTGTTGCCCAGCACAGTACATAGCAGTTCAGTTACAGACATGAACAAGATGGTCTGTTTTTGCAAGTAGTTTTAAACTGTGCTAAAATGTTGCAAATGTTCACGCAAATTAGTATGGATGAATAAGCATAGAATATGATGCTAACATTTCACTATTCACATACATGACTGAGTTCTTCGATGTCTCATAATTCAATTGTTCCGTTTTCCTTTGAAAAGATGATTGTTGTACTCTAATCAGTTTGCTAATGTATACAATCAGTAGTTCAGTACAGAAGTAATCCTGTAATTAGTACATAGCACAGTGGAATAACAAACATTCTGATATAGCTACTTACTTTATAAAATTCCATCAGTTTATCAGCTCTGAAGCTTTGCTCCTGAATAAATGCTTTCTTTCTCAGTTTCATTTGGATGGAATTATATAAGCCTGCTGGTTTTACAGAAACAATTGTTAATGTACTGTTTATTGCTGGCATGTAAATGTTTATTGCTGTTTATCTGCCCTCTTTATAACCTACCATTTATGTTGAAATTGGTACCTTGTATATATGACATGTTGGTTTTGCTATCGCAGGGAGAGTTTCGTTGGAGCCATGATGGATGCTATTGGTGACTATCCCCTGAACAATGATGAAGATGTTGATGTCTTTAATGCAAACTCCAAGAAGAGTTCTAGAGGGTCCAACTACTCGGTTGATGAGGATGAAGCCCTGGTTCTAGCATGGCAGAATGTGAGCCTTGATCCAGTGGTGGGGAAAGACCAATCGGGCTCAACGTATTGGGCCCGAATGTCGGAGTACTTCCACGCTAACGTCAAGTATCCTTCCGACCGCTCAATTGGATCCCTCAGCCACCGGTGGACGAGTATCTCGGAGTGCTGCACACGGTGGGCGGGTTGTGTGGTTAATGTCGAGCGGCAACACCGAAGTGGGACGACAATGCAAGAAAGGGTATGTAATATATCATTTTCGCTGATAGGACATGATGCACCATTTTGGCATTAGTAACTAATAAAATGCTTACTTTTGTAGCTGAACGAGACCCATGCACTCTACAAGCAAAGGGAACCAAAGCATAGGTCATTCGTCATGATGCATTGCTGGGTGTTGCTTCAACACAATGAAAAGTGGAACAAGAGATACGCCGATCAACAGCCTACAAAGCACAGTGGCTTACCTGATCTGAACTCTGCCACATTGCAAGATGATGATGATGGTGCGAGCAACGGTACAACTTTAGATTGGCCGCCGTCAAGCGAGAGACCGCCCAGAAGAAAGAAAGAGGAGGGAAAAAAGAGAGCAGGGGATGTGGATGAGCTGCAGGATGCAGTAGAAAAGATAGTTAAAGCCAAGAAAGATATTGAGGCATCTAAGAAGTTAGACAAAGATGAGAGGTGGGAGTACATGAAGTCGTTGCAGGAACACCAGATAGCTGTCCAAGAGAGGCAGCTAAAAGTTCAAGAAGCAGAAGCAAACGCCAAGAAAATGGAGATAGCTGTCCAAGAGAAGAAATTAAAAGTTCAAGAAGCGGAAGCGGCTGCCAAGAAGATGGAGCAGGAGTCCAAAATTATGCTTCAGGACTTAAATGGCCTTGATGAGACTCAGAGAGCCTATTTCCAAGTCATGAGGGCTGAGATTATGGCATCAAGGACAAGAGGGGCTAGTGGTAGTGGAAGTAGTTAAACTCAGTCTGTGATAAGTGCTAAGTTAATAATTAGTGCTAAGTTAATGCTGCTGCTCAGTTGCTAAATTATTTATGTAATCAGAGAATGTTTAAGAACAGTCACATGTTTAAGATTATTCATGTAAATTATTTATCAGCCCCTTACAGATATGATACTACATTGGTTCCTGATGGAAATCTGGACAATCTGTACATGTGTCAACACACATGTTGCTGTTGAGAGTCTAATTGAGTGTTGCAACTTTCAGTCATTATGGTTGTTCTTGTCATATTAATTTTCCTACCTGAATCTGGTAAACTCAGTCTGTGACCAAGGTAAGATGTGATCATATTAATTTTTGCTACCTGAATCTGGTATGGAACATTTGGCTGAGAAAACTGTAGAGTTTTATCATTTGGCTGTATGCTGTATGCTGTATTTTGTTATGTTTACAGAATCAAAAATAAAGGAGTTTCTGTCAAGGGCCTAAATACTGTATTAGTCAAGGGCTTAAATACTGTCAAGGGCCTTGAAGGTATTGATGCTGCTGACTGGGATAAGAAACTGGAATCTTTCTGGGAACAAAGATTGGTGAATGGTGAGGATCCTCTAGTTGTATTGATGCAGCAATTGTTGAAGTTCTAGAATCTTATGTCAGAAAAATTCAGGATGATAAGCATGTCTGGAAGTATGGTTGTGGAGCCAAGGGATGTGAAAAACTTTTCCATGCTCCTGAGTTTGTTTACAAGCATCTGAGGCTCAAGCATCCTTTTTGGTCTCTATATTGTCATCAAGAGTGGAAAATGATATCTATTTTCAAAATTACATGAAGTAAGCCCTACACAACTGAAAAATCATTATATAGCTAATATAATGTTTATCAGTATGCTGACTTTGCAGTTAGAGCATCTTTGTTGATAATATCACTTTTTCAGTTGCAGGATAGAACAAGACAAAGGCTTGATGAAGAGATGTTTGGTGCTTCTGCTGGACGTGGTTCAGATGCTGCACTTCTCCCCTACCCCAAGTGTGCCACTCCACTAGTACTAATACCAGTGCCTGGTGCTGGGTAGGTTATGAATGCAACTCAGCTAATAATTCAGTTAAGAGATCCAGGCTGTCTACTAAAATTGGGCACTTGGGTTGTTTTCTTCTTATTAGCCCATATGGTCCATTTGTACCTGCACCTCCAGAGATGGCCATGCAGATGATGTAGAAAGGATTTCAAGGACCAGATGCTGCTCGACACAGGATGCCTGTTCTGCATGATATAACTTTGGCTGTATGCTGTATGCTATACAAGACTTCACTGAACAAGTCCAGCAAAGCCTTCACTAAAATTCTGTGCACTTCAGGACTCCCTTCACTGAACAAGTCAATATTACAGAAATATATTGGACTCCCTTCAGGACTATCAGCTGGAGGATCACAACTGATAGTTCATAACCACATAGTTGTGCTGCAGGATCACAACTGCAGGACCACATTGAATAACCACATTGACAGCTGGGAATATAGTTACTGTAGTGTCACAGATAGCACCAGCAAGTATGCACAGAGGAATACATCTTTATTTCTGAATATTTGCATCATTTAACTTACATATAATCATTTCTGAATATCCAAATTTATCATTTATAAAATTAAGATGCTACACCTAGAGGAACACATCTAGAGTACTAAGCCTTATTCATTTATCTATGCCATAGTAGTATCTAGATGGCACAGATGCCCCTCCATGGAAGCTGGCACTTCTGATGCACTAAAATTCCACATTCCCCAAGGGCTCAGCTTCCTCCTCCTTTGGCAGCAGCTTTCTTCAGCCTTGTTTCCTGCACATAGATTGCAGATTACAAATATGCACTCAGTAAAGATAACTGAATATAACTGAAGCAAGATAACATCCATACTAACAGGCTCAGGTTCTGCATAAAAAAAATTATCAGAAATGAGAAAATGAAAGAAAAATTACCAAATCTCAACTCTGTCTCCGTTGTCGCCCATGGAATTCCCATAGATGCTCAACAAGGTCATCCTGAAGTTGGTTGTGCCCCTCACGGTTGTTGATTTGCCTGTGCACTTCGAGGAAGTTGTGAATTCGGCCTTTATCCTTCTGAGGCTTCACTGGAGTTAGATCATGCTTAGTTGTCTCATAGATGTAGTCTACATCCTGACCTCGCTCATCCTCTAGGATCATATTGTGCATGATGATGCACGTTGTCATGGTGTACCACAGAGTTTTTTGATCCCAGAATCTAGCAGGTCCTCGAACAATTCCCCACCGAGCTTGTAATACCCCAAAAGCTCTCTCAACATCCTTCCTTTGAGACTCTTGAGCTTGTGCAAAGTGAATTCTTTTGTTACCTCTAGGTTTGGAGATTGTCTTCACGAAAGTCGCCCACTGAGGATAGATACCATCAGCCAAATAGTAGCCCATGTTGTACTGGTGACCGTTGACCTCAAAGTTAACTGGTGGTGCTTCTCCGGCAGCTAACCGTGCAAACAATGGGGATCTATGCAAAACATTGATATCGTTGCAGCTTCCGGGCATCCCAAAGTATGCGTGCCAAATCCACAAATCATGTGATGCGACAGCCTCCAAGATAATTGTCGGATCATGGCAATGACCGGTAAACTGGCCGTGCAATGCTGTAGGACACCTTTCCCATGGCCAGTGCATGCAATCAATGCTCCCCAACATCCCACGGAATCCGATAGACTCACTATATTGCATGAGTCTTGCCGTGTCCTCTTCATTGGGTGCTCGTAAGTATCGATCTCCGAAGATCTCCACCACGGACTTCACAAACAACCTCACGCTCTTGATGGCAGTACTCTCACCAATGTAGAGCCAATCATCAACCAAATCCGCGGCACACCCAGAGGCTAACATGCGAATTGATGCTGCTACCTTCTTGTAGCAGCTGTGTCCAAGCTTCCCAGCTGCATTTCTCTTCTGCACAAAATACGGGCAATGCTCCTTCACAGCATTTGCAATACGAATGAACAAGCGACGGGACATCCTAAAGTGTCTGCGGAAAAAGCGATGCCCGTAGATAGGATTCTCACAGAAGTAATCCTGGAAGAGCTTGTCATGTCCTGATTCCTGCGGACGACGAACGACCTCACGACCGACGATGGAACCACGACGCTTGCGCTTTTTCTTCCTTGCATAATCCACCATAAGCAATGTGAACATGTCCAAGTCGTCGTCGTCATCCGATGAGGAATCCTCAAAGAACATGTCAATTAAATTGTTCATCTGCATTAGGGGGAAATAATATTATTAAATTGTCAAACAAAACAGCAGAACAATACAGAGATACACAGGGATAAGGTAACTATATGCTGTATGCTGTTATGTTTACAGTCAATGAATCAATCAATCTGAAATTTGGCTGATGACTGAATCACTCAATTAGCAAAAGTTTGATCCATTCTCAATGAATCAGTCAATGAATTTTCAGGTTATTGATCTGGCAAGACTGAATCATGACAAGACTGCAGAGAGAGTGATCCATTCTCAAGGATGCTAGCCTGAAAAAAGTCGATGTATGCTGGATGCATGTTCATTTCTCCCAATAAATTTGCAAGGACATAGTAATGTAAAATAGATAAATGAATTAAAAAGAATCACATCGACTTTGTAGTAGGTAAACAGAACACTACTATCCAAAATGGGTACAACTACCGACACTCCTCCGGGCCTCGAGGTGGGACGGCCACTCCTCCGGGCGATTGTAGCAGAGGAACACCTGGCGCTCGTGGAACCCCACCATCCCGACCAGCTTCTCCTTCCCGAGCTCCGCGCGCTGGAACCCGTCCCCGTCCGGATCCGGCACCGGAGAAAAATGCAACAACATCGTGGAGAAAAATGCAACGGGACACGCAATCCGAGCGAGAATACCTTCCGGAAAGAGCTGCAGGCTGCAGCTACTTGCATCCCTCCGAGGTCGTGAGTGGCCGGCGCAACGACGTGGACGGAGTTGGTGGCGGCTGCGGCTGCGGCGAGGTCGAAGGCGGTGGAACCCATCCGCGGCGGGAGAGGCCGGCGGCGGGGCAGAAAGATGGAGATTTGGGGAGGGGAAGGACTGGAACGGTGGGACCCACGGATTGGGATGCAAAATAGGGAAACTGCTGGAGCAATTTGTGTTTTGGGGATGAAAATATTTTTACTCCACCCCCAATAACTGCATATAGGGGATCAAATTTAGTCCATCTGCTAAAGTTGCTCTAAATCATACAAAAAATTGTACTGCACAGAGATAATCACAAAAGCATGTCTCTTGAGATGCAAAATCACACACACACACAGATTATAGTCATCATTGATACATCAGAACAAGGTTACAATGCGGCCATATCTTCATGATGAGATATGCAAAGTCACACACACACATCGATCTTGCTCGCAGGTCGTCGATTTTGCTGCACGTGGTCATCGACCAAGCTCCACTTCTGTTGACGGCTTAGAGACATGATTCCTTGCATGACTAATTAAGGACAGCTTCTGTCTAGCAACCCTAATTTTGGTTTGCTAGACAGAAGCTCTGTTTAGTTATGCTCATCTTACAAGGAAAAATAATGAGATATGCTCCATCCAGATTCTGGCTGCTTCCTAATCTTCCAAGTGAACACAAGAGAAAGATACAGAGAGGGTGGAAACATATCCCTTAAAAAATCCCTCCTCCTGGAGGAGAAGGGGAAAGCAAAAGGAAGCCCAAGTGTGACGGAGAAGTTGCAGCAAGCTTTCCGTCGTCTTGTACATCCTGATGCCAGGAGGTTCTGGGCTACCTTCCCCGGACACGACTACGTGGAAGGGGTACGTCACAAGGATTCTTCTGGCAGCCGTGTTCGAGGGATGAGCAACCCAATCACCCCCTATCACAAGAATTCTTCTAGCAACTGAGAGATCGAGGAGGAGGAAGAAGAGAGAAAAGCAAAAGCTTGCGCCCTACAAGATCTATTCTTTGCGCCATATCTAGATCTAGATCTAGAGAAGAAGGAAGCAAGTGCCTCGCTTTATTGTATCAGAAGAAGGAACCATATACTAGCTAGATCTAGATCTAGAGAAGAAGGAAGCAAGTGACTCACTTTATTGTACTCCTATAAGAAGAAGGAACCATATAGCAAGATCTAGATCTAGAGAAGAAGGAAGCAACTTGAAGTGAGGAGGACCGAAAGGCGCGGTGCTTTTTTATAGAAAAAACAAGGAAGGGATAAGATCAAGAGCACAGGAACGGCCGGGAAGGTTCCCAAGACGGTCAAGACGGCCAGGAAACTGTTGCTAGTCAATGGCTGAGAGCAGAGCTGCAGAGGTACAGTGATTCCAATGCAGAACTAAATGATACACAGAGTAAGCAAACATCGTCTCCAATGGTCGTGTTTGGATGGTAGATGTTAGTGTTACTATTAGTGGTAGTTTTTAACACCTCCAAAGTAATACATGTTGATGAGGACACATGTTGATGAGGACACCACGAGTACATCTACACCAGCAGCACCTTTTCCTACTCCAGCACCGGCAACACCGTCTTCGGCACCACCTTCTGGGCCAATTACTCGGGTCCGTGCAAGAGAGTTCAACTTTGTCATGATGCTGAAGAATGAAGGCCCGAAAGACTGAAGGTTGGCCCAGCAGGAGGCCTTGTGCGTGGGCGCCTAGGACTGGCCCAAGAGGGCGCCTAGGGTTGCATCCCCGCATCCACAACGCTAGGGGCGGCGCCCCCTTTGCTGGCCGCCCCTCCCCTAGGGGTTGCGCCCCCTTTATTAGTCAGAGTCCTGTATCTTTTACAACTCGAGTTTTGTTTTACATCTAGATTTAGCTACACCAGAACACGCACAAATACATGCTGTCCTCTGTGATTCAGAACTCCACCTTCGAGTGATATTAAGATTGCTCGCCTCAGATTCTTGTTCGTTCTTCGATTGCGCACAGGAATTGATCTTCTTGATCAGGCTGATCTTGCGCCCGTAAGGTCGGTAACCATCGGGAGTTGGTTCAGCGATTGCATTGGCGCTTCGAGTCTCGCTCGACGTAGTCGGATCGTGAGGGTCGCCTCCCACCAGATCGAAGTTATCTCCACTCACCGAAAGATCGGGCACTTCGCCTCTATCACATGTGTTTGGCTCCAAAGTGTTAGTTTTGGTGTTAGTTTGCTACAAACTAACACTAACACCCCCATCCAAACATCCAATGTAGTCACCATCTCCAAAAAAGAGAGGAAGGGATAAGATCAAGAGCACAGGAAACGGGAAGAGGTTCCCAAGATGGTCAATGGCGAAACTGTTGCTAGTCAATGGCTGAGAGCAGAGCTGCAGAGGTAGTGATTCCTTCATCTAAACCACTTGAAATTTCGAAGACAAGTTTAGGTACCCAAATTATGTTGCCAAGTCAATTTGTAGATTTTTTAGAGCAAATTTGATGTTATTAGAATTATTATATAATTACCATGGGGTGTAAAACGAAATATATGAATTTTGGGCACACAAGTTTGACTATTTATATTTTATTCAAATACTGAATGTCCAAATACGAATTGTTCGTATTTTTTTGATTTTTAGGTGCTGTTTTATGGGCTCCAATAATTCTGGGAAGCAAGTTTCATTCCAAAAAAAATTGTGACAGGCCCACGCATCAGCGTCAGCAGCCAATATAAAAAAGATAACCGTTGCCTGCCCGCCCGGACCCAACTGCCAACAAATGCGATCCAGGTTCACTAACCATCATCGCCAATGACACTGGCCCACGCGTCAGCGTCAGCGTCAGCAGATCTAATTCATCACAACAGATCTCCAGTTAATCTCGCGTATATTAGATCGAGTTCATGACATACAAAATATAACAACCAAGCTAGTTAACTAAGCAGTTCATGATCGACAGACAAACTAAGCAGTTCATGTCCAAGAACCGGACGAAGACACAAAAGCACACAGACATTATTGTTACTAATTGGTAGAGGATTCTATCAATTAGTCGGAGTCCCGCCGTCACCGCCTTGGCTGCCGTCGTCACCGCCGTCATCGCCGTCGGAGCCGCGGTCGTCGAAGAAGTCGATGCGGACATGGCAACCATGCTTATGTCCATGCGTGGTGCATGGATTGGAGAAGATGGAGTCCGGCAAGGTTTTCCAAGTCATGAAGGAGGTCCAAGGTTGATCCGGTTGGAGTCCCTGAGGTGGAGGCCCAAAGCAATTTAAATTCGGGTCCAGTTCGGAGTCCAGGAGCAGTGCGCAATAAAACGGACGCCCAGGTCGCATACGAAGTCGGTTTTGGACGTTCTATATATGGTTGGAAGCACAATTTAATACAGCTTCCAATGGCACCGGTCTCATGCCAAAATTCGTCCCAAGTCAACAGGAATCTGCGAAACAAGTTGACGTCTAGAACCTGCCAGGGCGCTGTGCCAATACCTTTTGGGCTGCTGGCCCAACAGGAGGCCCATGTGGGCCTAGGGTACTGTTCACGCGTGTACTGTAGCACTGCCCCTCGTGGCCACCAGGGGCTGCGTCCCCTATTTAGATAGACCCCTCGTTTATTTTCATACTTGAGTTTGATTTATTTGTTAGCCTTAGCTACAACCGAACAACCACCATCGTGCCGTCGTCGTGTAATTCAGACTCCACCTTCGAGTGATATTAAGATTGCTCGCCTCAGATTCTTGTTCGTTCTTCTATTGCGTACAGGAATTGATCTTCGTGATCAGGCTGATCTTGCGTCGGCAAGGCTGGTAACCATCGGGAGGTGGTTCAGCGATTGCATTGGCGCTTCGAGTCTCGCTCGTCGTAGTCGGATCGTGAGGGTCAACAACCACTTAATCAGATTTATCTCCACTCACCGAAAGATTGGGCACTTCCCCTCTATCAAGTGGTATCAGTTTTCCAGGTTGATCGGTGAGTTTATCGAGTGTTTTTATTTCCTATAGTCCACAGAAACAAAGAAAATTCTAGGTTAGATCCTTCTCCCAACAACCTGTTTTAGCCTCGCACTTTCATCCAATAGGTGTCGTTGTTGAATTTGTGTGCTTGTTTCGTTTCAATTGTTGCTGGTTTCCGGTGCTTCTTTTTTTTAACCCTAGCCGCCGCCATCTTCCTCCGCTGCCGCCACACCACATCATTCTCATTTTCTTGTTGATCGTTTCCCCTTGTTCCCGTGCAAAAACAAAAAAGAGTATGTGCTCTTCACGTGTTTATCCAACCACACATTGTCTTGTCGTGTGTGTTTTGGACACGTATAAAAAAATAATAAAGCAAAAAAAGAGAGCGTACCGTGGCGCGCGAGGACTCCGTGCATCGCCAGCCTGGTCGCGCGCTGTAACGGAGACCGAGTCTGGTTCCCCACGTCGTTTTTTTTCTCGCGACACACCACCGACCACGACCCGTGGTTTTTCTCGCGTGTTTTATTTTCCCCCGCGCTTTGCACCCTCGGCCAGACTCTGTTTCTTTTATTTTCTGCACCGTACACCACGTTGACTCCCCTGCTCCGATCGGTTCCCCCCTGGTGTACGTGTCACAAAAAAAACGGACAACGGTCCGTGACCAAAACAAAAAAGGCAGTCCGTGAAGAAAAAATAGAAAGAAAGAAGAAAAAAAAGAGAACAGGACGTTTCCAGGAAGAGAAGGGGACAAGTCCGGTTCGGCAAGGGTGTCCCTATGGTTCCCTCCTCTCGCGTGCGAAGCCGTCACGCCGCGTTCTTTCCCCCTTGCGCCGTATGCACTTTTCCCTTCCCCTCGCTCTTCAATTCTTTTTCCGCACTTGTGATCAGCAACGATTGTGACGCTTTTAGCACCCCTTTTCAACTTTGCATTATTGTTTGAATTGTGCTAATCCTTCATTTGAGTGCAGCCTACCCAAAACTCCACAAAGTTCTATGCCGACCAGGTTTCGTTTCGCCAGGCAATCGCTCCTCCAATCTTTCGCAGGTTCCACCGGTTGGTTGCAGTTCGCCCCTGTGTGCTTGGTAAGAACGGATAAGAATTTGATAAAAACACTAGTTTGAGCGCCTTTGTGAGCAACTACACCCCAGTTTTGTTGTCGATTTTGTTTTCGTGTTTGCGCTAACAATGGCAGACGGCGACAAGAGGGATGACCAGCCGCAGGCCACTAAGACCAAGCTCGACACCATTGTGTCACACCTCGATGCAATGAAAACACTGATCACGGGTTTACAGAAGGAGGTCGACGCTGGAGACCTCCATGGACACGTCCGTTGTGCGTCCATCCGTGGTGGTAATGATTCTTTTTCTACGCTTCAATTTACAATTCCACCTTACAATGGCAAATATGATCCAGCTGCATATATTCCTGCTAGTTCTCAAGTTCAAACTGCTATTAGTGCATTTACTGATTTAGCTCTATTTTGGTGGCATCATGAATATGAACAAAAACATCCCACCACTTGGGCTGAATTAAAAGCTGTTATGCGACGTAGATTTGTGCCTTCATATTATGCTCGCAACGCTGAACATGAAGTGTAGGGACACCGCTCGAAGATATATTCTAACTCTTTTGTAGGCAGCGGTTCGACACCCAGTTCAGCGTCCGTTTCCCTTGCACCATCCACGTCCATGCCTACAACCAATGAGACGGCTGAGTCGATGGCGATTCAGCACCATGATGCTCACCACACGCAGGAGGACAAGGACGACATAAACAAAAATGAGAAGCTCACATCCTCCTGTGCCACTTCTGAACCTGCAGGAGCATCCTCGGATCCATCACTTCACAATGCACCTAATACTCCTACTGAGAACATAGGTAATGTCCATGGTGCTACACTCACGGAAGGTGAGAATTGTGTTAATATGCTGAATTTTTCCACAAATCATACTTTAGTTGAGCAATTAATAATGGAACCATCTCTTGATTTATCTTTGTCACATGGTGATTTGCTTGATGTTTCTTGTGATAAAGATGCATGGTGTGCTACAACTTCCATTTTACATGCTAGTGCTGAAAATAAACTTGTTATGCATGTTTCCAGTAGAAGTGATGAGCTCCATTTGTTGTCTTCTTTACATATCTTGGGTTACATTGAATTCGATGATTTGTGTATTCTAGATTATTTAGAAGAGAGAATTTTTGCACATACTGATTTGCCATGGTTGTCTATACATTCATATCATGTTATTGGCAAATATAACAACAAAGGAAAATATATGGTACATCGCATTTACATTTGTAGAAACCTGAATTCTCCTTATGTTGTGCAAGATTGTGATCGATCAGAGGGAAACCATCATACAACCACTTTTCCATGTCCCTCTCGTAGTTTTGTTTTAAATAAAACGGTTGATTTCCAAGAAGGGGAGCATCATTGGTTCCTGCCATCTATTCCTGCATTGTCGTTTCTTGGTACTAATCTTTTGCAGGATAGTGTTGTCAAACATTTTGTGTCGTCCGCTCACGATGCTTACATGCTCGCTAAATTTTTTATGCAAGATGCATATTCACCAATTGGAAACATGGTGACATTCCTCCTCACAATAATTTTGATTTTATTTGTTTTCGAAACCTCGTTCTCTCTTGTGTTGTGCAGGATCAGTTCCAAGTACACTCGACGCCGAGGACGGCTTTTCGTCAAGAAGGGGAGGATGATGCGGACATGGCAACCATGCTTATGTCCATGCGTGGTGCATGGATTGGAGAAGATGGAGTCCGGCAAGGTTTTCCAAGTCATGAAGGAGGTCCAAGGTCGATCCGGTTCGAGTCCCCGAGGTGGAGGCCAAAAGCAATTTAAATTCGGGTCCAGTTCGGAGTCCAGGAGCAATGCGCAATAAAACCGACGCCCAGGTCGCATACGAAGTCGGTTTTGGATGCTATATATGGTTGGAAGCACAATTTCATAGAGCTTCTAATGGTACCGGTCTCATGCCAAAATTCGTCTTGAGTCAACGGGAATTTGTGAAACAAGTTGACGTCCAGAATCCGTCAGGGCGCTGCGCCAATACCTTTTGGGTTGTTGGCCCAACAGGAGGCCCATGTGGGCCTAGGGTACTGTTCACGCGCGTGAACAGTATCCTCGGGTACTGTAGCGCTGCCCCTCGTGGCCGCTAGAGGCTGTGTCCCCTATTTAGATAGACCCCTCGTTTATTTTCAGACTTGAGTTTGATTTATTTTTTAGCCTTAGCTACAACTGAACAGCCGCCATCGTGCCGCCGTCGCGTAATTCAGACTCTACCTTCGAGTGATATTGAGATTGCTCACCTCAGATTCTTGTTCGTTCTTCGATTGCGTACAGGAATTGATCTTCGTGATCAGGCTAATCTTGCGCCGGCAAGGTTGGTAACCATCGGGAGTTGGTTCAGCGATTGCATTGGCGCTTCGAGTCTCGCTCGTCGTAGTCGGATCGTGAGGGTCAACAACCACTAAATCGGATTTATCTCCACTCACCGAAAGATTGGGCACTTCCCCTCTATCAGAAGTGGCGGCGGGCAGCCCGCTTGACCACGGGGAGCTTCTCGAGCTTCTCAGCCAACCCATGGATCCTGAAGGCGAGACCCTTCAAGGTCGGGTCCTTGTACGCATCATGATGCGCCTTGATGTCGAAGGCCTCGCCAACACCTTCAAGCTTTCTGAAGGCGCTCCTGAGTAGCTCGGCGGCGAACTTATATTGTCGCCGAAGAGCGGTTCCTCGTCGGCGTCCTTGGCCGCCGGCTCCTTCCCCTTCTCCAACTTCTTCCGACGACGGCTTTCGTCGTCGTCGTCCTCCCTTCGTCCCCGCTTCGACGGCGGTGGGCTCCTCGACGTCATCTCCTCCTTCTCTCGGTGACCGAAGATTTGTAGTGGTGAATCGCGAGGAGGATGAAGAAGTGAAGAAAAAGATGATAAGCTTATGGAAGAAGCAGGGGAGAAAGCAGGGGAGGGTGACTGGGCGAGGGAGTTATATTGACAATGCGGAACCGTCAGGCACCTCTGCCCCCACCCACTACTCCATTACTGCCAGTACGTGTAACTCGATTGCGCATCGGGCTCCGGCTCGGGCGCGAAGCCACGCGTCGCCTTTCACTTAGGTGGGAAGGAGAAGGGGCGGGGCAATGATGTCGGGCCCACTTGTCAACGGCAGCAGCCAAACTGCGGCGCCTTTTTAATTTCCATTTATTGTTTTATTACGACATGGCCGAGGCGCCATCTTCAACCTTCAACCCTCGAGCTGCTCGTCACCTCCTTCAACTTCAATCCTAGTCGCCAACTTCATCCCTCTCAACTTCAATCCTCCTTGCCAACTTCATCCCTCGTCGCCGCCAACTTCAACCCTCGTCGCCATTCAAATTCCAAACCCCGTCATTGTGCTATTTCCTCCATTCTCTTTGATGGTCGCCGTAGTGTGCTTGATGCTGCTGCTGCCAGATGAACTTCTCACCAAGATCATCATCCACTCCATCAAGGATGTGGCCGTTTTCCATTTTCTAAACCTTCGCAATAAAATCTGCGGCACCTTCCGGCGCATCTGCAACTCCGATGAAGTACTACTGCACGTGTCGCTGTGTGATCTTCGTTCGGCGTGCAAGAATCGCTACGTCAGGTCGTGCTTTGAGCGGCGCTTCCGCGAGGCCAATCATCCGGAGGCATTGTGCTTCGAGAGGATGGTGAGGTTGATGAGGCGGCGGAACCCCGATAAGGTTCTGAAGCTCATCGGAGATGCCGCCGCTGCTGAAGACTCCGGTGCCAAGTACTTGTTAGCGATGCTGAAGTACCATTGCAACCCGGTGGACCCCGAAGCCATGGCACTACTCCAGGAAATCAGCAGCGGCCCGTCACCCCCTGACGGCCGGTGGAAGAACCACAACCTGCAGCGGCTGCGCTACCTCGTCAAGCAGGATCTCGACAACATTGCGTGGTTGTACTGGCTTGATGATGGCGACGACGACGACATTCCGTTGCTGCCCGTCCAGAATCCCCACATTTGCATGTGGGAAGGGGGATGTAGGCGCTACGGGCCAGATACCAAAGAGATCATCCACTACTGCAGCGCCGAGTGTCACATCCGTCATGAGTTCGACCTCTGGACGCGTAAATTCCGCCCCGCTGTGGAGTACACCGTCAGCAGGATGAACATCGGGATGTAGGCGCAAGCATCAATATGAACATTATCTTTCTTGAATGTAAATTATTAGATATTACAAAACTCGGATTTGATTTTATCGGGAAGTTGGGATGTTGGCGGTGCCCTCTGTTTCCTCCTTTGTTCTATTCAAATGACTATGGGGGCCAGTTCTATTCAAATGAAGAACAGTTCCCATTTCTCCTTTTAATCTGCAACCAAATGTTGTAACAAGTATTTCTTCGTCGTTTTTTAGTCCAAATTTGATACTTTTTTTCTAAATTTTTCTAAAATCACCATCTATTCATTAAATTCATTGTTTAGTGTACATTCCGTTTGTTGAGTGATGTTTATATGCCTTATTTTGTTCTTTGTAAGTACCACATACAAATAATATTTGTTTTACACAACCATTAGTGATGGAACTTTACATTTCGTACGATTAAGGTGAACACAAGGTTTTGTTACGTTTTCAAATGCATATGAGTTCGAACATGTTGCAAAGTGTGGAAAACTTCAATGTTCAAGCAAACATTCTAGGAAACTATGTGAGAGATGTAGACATTTGTACACAAGTATATAATTCCTTCATCTAAACCATTTGAACCCAAATTATGTTGGCATGTCAATTTGTAGATTTTTTAGAGCACACTAGATGTTAGTAGAATTATTACATCATTAACATGGGATGTAAAAAACGGATTCTAAGAATCTTGGGCACACAAGTGTGGCTGTTGATATTTTATTCAAATACTAAATGTCCAAATACGAATTGTTCGTATTTTTATGATTTTTAGGTGTTGTTTTATGGGCTCTAATAAATCAGGGAAGCAAGTTTCATTCCAAAAAAAATTGTGACAAGCCCACGCGTCAGCGTCAGCAGCCAATATAAAAAAGATAACTGCTGACCCAACTCCCAACAATAGCGATCCGGGTTCACTAACCATCGTCGCCCATGACACTGGCCCACTCGTCAGCGTTAGCAGGCGAATCGTGCGCGGGCTGCTCAAAGTTTCCCACCTATATTTACTATAGTGCCCATGAAATTCCAATTGCTGCACAGAGCCGTCAAGGGCTCGCCAGTAGTTTCATTAAACACAGTTACGCGTGCCGTTCATATTCGGCTCCTCGCTAGACAGATCCACAACGCCTGCATTCTCCCCACCGCCACCGCCAGTCGCCCCGCTCGCCTTCGCCGCTCTCTCCCCGCCGCAGCCCTGGTCTTCTCCAGCCCCACCGCTCCCTGCGTGACGACGGTGACGAGGACATAGTTACTGGCGTGCGGACGTATGTCCGGCCAACCTAAAGACAGTTGACGCGGATCCGTCGACGTCGTCCCCGGCCACGACGACGAGCCGGCCGGCCGCCTCAGGCCATGAGCCGCCGTGGATCCGGCCCCTCCGACCATCACGAGAACAACTACTTCATTCGCGACAGAGGTTAGTCCTGCTTGAACCCCCAACGCCCTCTCTCTCATCGGTCACCAAAATCGATATGCCATATATTCATGTAAATGTGGATTAATTAGGGAGACATGCCTAGATAGTTCATCTTTAATTGATTGACTGTGGTTTTGATTGATGGATTTTGTTGCCCCAAGTCTGTGTGATTAATTGTTGCTAACAGATGTAGTTATATGAACTGTTGAAATTCATTTTCATGTTCCTGGTGCTACAATTTTTGCACTGTAAATTCATGAAAAGCATCGAGGATGTTAGCATACTTTAATTCTGCTATGCTCTGAATGTACCAGATCGACAAACATGTTAGCATATACTTTAATTCTGCTATGCCCAGATCGACAGTTATGCTTTAGACCTGTTAGCATACTTTAATTCTGATGGCCACAAAATGTCATTTTGGGAATTGCATCGCAGTGGTTTATAATGTAGTCCACCCAATCTGCTATATATTCATGTCAAGGTGGATTAGGGAGACATGCCTTAATAGTTCATCTTCAATTGATTGACTGCGGATTTGATGGACGGATTTTGTTGCTCCAAGTCTGTTTTGAATAAATTGTTGCTAACAGATGAAGTTATATGAAATGTTGAAATTGGCATTAGCATACTTTAATTCTGCTTTGCTCTGAATGTACCAGATCGACACTTATGCTTTGGACATGTTAGCATACTTTAATTGTGCTATGCTCTGAATGTACCAGATCGACAGTTATGCTTTGGACCTGTTAGCATATACTTTAATTCTGCTATGCTCAGATCGACATTTATTCTTTGGACCTGTTGGCATACTTTAATTCTGATGGCCACAAAATGTCATTGGGAATTGCATCTCAGTGGTTTATAATGTAGTCCACCCAATCTGCTATATATTCATGTCAAGGTGGATTAGGGAGACATGACTTAATAGTTCATCTTCAATTGATTGACTGTGGATTTGATGGATGGATTTTGTTGCTCCAAGTCTGTTTTGAATAAATTGTTACTAACAGATGAAGTTATATGAAATGTTGAAATTCATTTTCATGTTCCTGCTGCTATAATTTTTGCACTGTAAATTCATGAAAAGCATAAAGGATGTTAGCATACTTTAATTCTGCTATGCTTTGAATGTAGTGATAACTAGACTGTCTTATGCTTTGTTGTGAGTGTTAATTGTTTCACTACTGTCATATATATTGTTATTGTTGGTGTCATGATGTGTTGTGAGTGTTGTTTCACTACTGTCATATATAATGTCATGAACATTGCTTTATCCTCCTGTTGCATGTACATATGGAACACACAATCCAACGCTGCTCAAGTTGGACAAGGAACCAGTTGAAGGAATTTATTCTCTGCTTTGATATATAAGCATATTTTTGTGTCCCTGTCAAAATGGTTACACTACAAGAAACTATTTAATCTGTGACGCATTCTCCGCGACGTTCTCAGAAAACGTCACGAATGTGCATTGCAGCCCAAAACACTGCGACGATTTCTTTAATTCGTCGCGATTCTACGACGTATTCCTTTTTTTCGTCACGGATGTGCATTGAAGCCCAAAACACTGCGACGATTTGTTAAATTCGTCGCGATTCTACGACGTATTCCTTTTTTTCGTCACAAACACTGCGACGATTTGTTTAGTTTGTCGCGATTCTAGGACGTATTCATATTTTTCGTCGCGGATGTGCATCGATGGATATTGAAGCCCAAACCATCACGACGATTTGTAAAATTCATCGCAATACGGCCCACAACACCGTGACGTTTTAGCAGATTCGTCGTGATCCGTAAAAAAACAGCCACCTCACCAGCACCTGGGACCCACCCACACTGCCACACAGGCGCCACCTCACCCAAGCGCCACGTCACCACCACGTGAGAGCCCAGGGCCCACCTCACTGCCACGCAGGTGCCACCTCACCCAGGCGCCACCTCACCACCACGTGAGCGCCCGGGGTCCACCTCACTGCCACGCAGGCGCCACCTCACCCAAGGCATGAGTCGTAAAAAAAGGAAAACCTACAGCCAAGGGGAATCGAACCCCCAACCTCACGCCTGAACCGAAGCGCACTTCTACCACTGGGCTACAACGTGGTTTGTGACTGTGTCTAACATTTAAATGCCTTTGAACCTATCTACCCAGAAGCTGCAGTCCATGGGCCGTTCGAGCTACATTGGCCTAGTTGCGCACCACACTAATATGGGCCGCCACCGCCACTTGGCCCAGCTACAGTGGTTTCCAGAATATAACCCGGGATGCAAAAAATAGGGTGCGGGTGGGAATCGAACCTGGGTTGCAGAGATAAGGTTGAGGCGCCTTACCACTACACTAGGCTGATGTTTGTGATTTGAAATGGCAAAAAACCTTTCATATATCAAGCGATGGAGCTTCGGGACCACGTGGCAGCACAGGGTTGGTCGAGTTGCTTTGCTGGGAGCACGTGGCGCACGATGAGCTAGTTTTGCAAATCATTTTTCTTTTTAATCTACCACTAAAATTCGAAACTAGTGTTTCTCGGTCATAGTAACTCCAAATTCATTGATTCCTTTTTCTGTTTTTTGTAAAATCACAATCTTTCATGTAATATCGTTCGTTTGCATATTAATTGCTATTTCATTTATATGTTTTATACAACTTCTTTTCTTATATTGAAAGAGAGTAAATAAAAGATATTTTTGCATAACAAATGGTAACATAACTTCATATTTTCTAATGTTATGATAAACATACGGTTATAGCCAAGTTGGAGATGCATACGACTTTGAAAATGTGAATCGTCACTCAAATCTCAAAGTTTGTGTTGAGTTCTTAGAGACTATGCAAGAGATGTATTCATTTGTGAGCAGTGTATGTAGTCACTTCCTTGAAACCACTTAAATTTTCTATGGAAAGGTTGTGGACCAAAAACATGTTGTTATGTCAATTTGTAAGAATTTTTTGACCAAATTCAAATATTATTGTGATTATTATCTTGTATTATTGACATAAAAGTTTGAATGTTCCTTATAACTCAAATTGCATTTCGCATCAATCTCCAAAATATGGTCTAGAATGGAACATAGAAGACTAAATATGATTTTTGTGAAATTTTTTCAGTCTTATTGGAGGTACACACAGGTCAACTTCAACTTACTTTCGGTAAGCACGCAGAAATTCAATTAAATGGTAGAAAATAGCAAATCTATTCCAAAAATTTTGAAACTCCTAGATTACAACTTTTGTTGTCTTCTACATGTGAAAAATGGATTGGTGGTATTTAAGGAAACTAAATTTTGAGTTATTTGAAAGGGTGTGTTATCTAGTTGTTTAAAAAATAGAAAAAAACTTTTCTGCGTAACAAGTGGTAGTGTACCTTCATATTTTATCATGCTAAGACTAAAATAAGACTGTGACCAAATTTTAGTTGCATACGACTTCAACAATGTTATGAGGTGTTCAGACTTCAAAGGTTTGAGTATACTTATAAGAAACTATGTGAGAGATGTTACTATTTGTGAACATCTATAATCTCACTTTATTAGAATCATCTGAATTTTTTTATAGCAGCATTATATGCTTAAAATATGGTTCCATGTCAATTTGTAGAATGTTTTGAACAAAATTAAATATTATTATCATTATTTTATAATAAGGTGACTAGTAGAAGTTCGAGTTTTCTCTACAAGTCAATTGAAGTTTTCGTCAATCTCCTAGATGTGGCTGAGAATATTATTATCATTATTTTGTTTGAATTTTATTGGAGGTATATATAAGTCATTAAGTATATATATGATCATTAGTTTTATGTGTTACTTCATAATTAGAAAAAAAAAGTAAAAGTAAAGAAAAATATTAAGCAAGCAAGACCCGTTTCGGCCCAAAAAGCCCGATTATTTCTAGCCGTTCATCCACGATCCGATGGCTGTAATCGTGCTTGTATAGTATATAAATGGCTGCAACCCTAGCTCGTCTCCCCACCCAGTCCCCCCACTGCCTCCCTCCCCTCACCTCCAATCCCGCCGCCTCCCTCCCCTCACCTCCAATCCCGCCTCCTCCTCTCCCTTCTCCGGAGACGGACCACCTCCTCGCGCTCGACGCCGGCGCCGGCGCCGGCTAGGGCCGCCTCCGCATCTTCCGCTGCGACCTCCTTGACGGCGCGGTGCTTCTCGACGCCGTGCGGGGATGCTCGGGGGTCTTCCACCTCACCTCCCCCTGCACCATCGACCCCGTCAGCGACCCCCAGGTACCAACCATTCCCCCCGTCGTCGCTGTCCTCTAGCTACCTTCTCTACCTCACACTGACCTGTTGTGTTTGTTCATGGTCGCACAAGCAACTTATCGTGCCGGCCGGTGGCTCTCAGATCCGGCGTCCTCCCGGGCGTTGGATCCGAGCGGGCTCACCACGAATCGCCCCAGTCGTCGTCCAAGGCCGCGAAGGTGGGCGGGTGCGGCGCGGCGGGCGCGGGTGCGGGTGCGGAGGCGAAGGTGAAGGCGCGGGTCCAAGGCCTCCCCCTCTCGTTCCCTCCTCTCACCCCGCAGCCGCCCCCAGTCCACCGATATCACCGCCGCCGCCACCTCATGGAGCTCGAATTCGACGCCCCCGTCCGAAGAGCCCGCCGCCGTCCGCAAGTCCGTGCCCCCGTCCGCAAGTCTGTGCCCAAGGTATGCCGCTCACCTGTGACCCCGCCGATCTCTTCCACGCCCCGTCCGCAAGTCTGTGCCCCAAGTATGCCGCTCGCCCTCTCCATCCCGCTCGAGCATTTCGCCGAACACCTGGTGGGCGCGTCGCTGGCCTGCTTAGGGCGGGTTGGGCCTGATTAGTTGGTGCTTGGGCTTCTAGCTGTTGTGATGGTGCCCTACAGTCTTATTGATGTAATGTTGTGCTTTGTATTTGCTAATGTACTGATGTGGGGATATTATTTGATGCAATTTGACATTTCATACTACGTAGTTCACATGATACTAAAAACCAGTGGCATTGACATGAATGCTCTGACTGCATGTTAGTGGTAGTGCCGGCCAAATGCTCTAGTTGCAGCAAGAATACTTTTCATTTATGTTTTCTTGACATTTCCTGTTGATTAATTGCCTGTGAGTTGTGCTCAAGACGGTGTTGTGGTATCTGATAATGATATGAATTAAAGCCTTTTATAATTCATTTGTAAAAGTATCTGAATAAGTTGCAGTCAGACCAAGTCTAGCCTAGTATACTGCTCGTGTGATTTAACTTTCATTTGCTCCCCACTTTTATTTGCACCTTATCCCCACAACTGCTTATTTACTGGCATTCTATACACGGGCAATGTGCAGTGTGTCAGTGACCATACTGAAACTCTTATGTCTCGACGATTTAGGATGGATGACAATTCAGGCATATCTTTTTGTCCAATTTCATCCATACGAGATGTACGGTATTGCAGATTCCTGGCTTCCCATTTTCATCTTTATTTAATTTTGCAGGGGAAATTGAGCATGATCAAGTGCTGCCTTTTGTAATCCTTATGCCTTTTGTAACCATTAGTGATAGCTGCCGGGAAAGGTTTAACTGACTGTATCAAATGTTTGCTGGAGGCTGGTGCTGATGCTAATACTCCTGATGAAGTGAGTTTTATCTTGCCTTTTAGCTTGTTAGTTGTCACTGCTATCTAGCTTTACACCAGCTAAAAGGTGTTCAGACATTAAACATGCTTCTTTGGAGTGTACTTACAAACACTGCTTGACTAACAAGTAAATTTAGGTCAATCAGCAAAATTTCTTCAATGATGTAAGTCGTTGCTGGTTGGTTTTTATTGTCACAGCTTTCCTAAACCCCTAGTTCTTGCTAGCCTGTTTAATGCTAGATGACCCAAATGAAACTTTGTTAATTAATGGAACTCTTTCTTAGCTAGATCAGATGTAATTTTGGGTAAAATTTCCCTCATCTTTAGGTATGAAGTACAATATTTTAGCTCATGAATGTTCCACGTCTTGCTAATACTGAAGTTGATATGATCCTTGCACAAAGTAAATAAAAGAACAAAGGAATTGAAAGAGCCAGTATATTCATGTACACCTATTGATTCTCATGAATTCAGGGTATAATAGGTGGGTCACATATACTGTTACTGTCCTATTCTGCTATAATAAGCAATACATATGCCTACAATCCTTAGTGCTCATATGTGATATTAATTAGTGGTATGCTTGTGGTGTTATAATGGCTTGCCCACATTTTGTTGTACTCATTGTGCTCCAGATTGAAAACTTAATTTGTCATTCCTTAAGCCCCTCATGTATGTTAAATATTGTCATTAATGTGTCTTCTTAACAGAATGGTAAACTGCCAATGCAAATTGCTGCACACCAAGGTTGGAAGGAATGTGTTAAGCTTCTTTTCCCAGTGACGACCCCTGTGGCTCAGTATGCAAACTGGAGCATTGCTGGAATAATTCAGCATGAGAAAACTGTGAGTTCAGAACTTCTGATGCACATTAGGAATTAGCCCCCCCCCCACCCCCCAAACTGGCCGACTCAAACCATTGCTACGAAGGTTTTGTTGTGTCTGTCAAATCTTAGATGTTCCTTCTGATTGCTTGTAGGATGCCAATCTCTGAGGCTGATGCAACTTAAACAGTCAGAGATAAATATCTTTGTTTTGTTTCAGAAGGTAAAGATCAGGTGCACTAACTGAATACTTGAAGTGTCATTGACCGTGAATAGTGGTGCAATACTTGCTTTGAAAAGTTAATCGCTTGGCCCCTGAATTGACATCTTCTTTTGCTTGTGTCTGATAGTAATTAGCTTCTTTCTAAAATTAGTAATCTTTACTCTTTCTTTTATCAACTTGAATAGTTCAATGGTTTTCATGTGCCTAGTTGGATGTACTGCATGAAATGATTTACTAAGTTCTTTCTAAATGGATGTACTACCTGGATTGCATTTCAAACTACTGCCAACACTTCAGTATCTTAGCCTTATTTTTTTCAGGATGTGTAACCTGTATCTCACTTTTGTAACCTTATGGCTGTTTACTTGTAGAGAATATTTATCTGATTTACTTAATTGTGGTTCCATCACAAGAGGTGGCTTCTGCTCATGAATGATGCTTCAGGCTGTCTCTGTTAAGTTTATGTACAGTTTTAGATTTTAGTTCAGTCCTTATGCAGCAACTTGCTCTTGCCTGAATTTTTGCTGCGTAAATAGTACCAGAAGACTTAGTTCTTTTCTCCATGACACTCTGACTGAACTTGTTTAGCACAAGCAGTACCACGAATTTTGATGTTGCCTAGTTTCATTGTTTGAAAAATATTATTTACTCATGTGCACTTCTGTCATGTGACTGAATGTGAATATTATTGCCGTTTGGTTCAGCTTGGAATATTTATGTACTAGTAGTAGCATTTTAACTAAGGCATGACAATAGTATAATCTTATTTTCTATCCTTGGTAAATGCTTACTTATTTCTGTTTTTTATTTTCCTGTTATGCTTGCCAGAAAAACTAAATTTCCTCAATTTGTTGAAAATTAGGTGCAGGAAAATTGGCAAGGATCAAAGAGCATGAAGAGATGAAAAGCTTATTTTGGTGCTGACCTATCTTTTGTTTCTGGTGGTCAATTTGCCATATTGTGTTTGACAAAAACATGTATGTGATTTAATATGTAAAATTGTATTATTTGCTGTAATGCAATTTATGAAAAATGGGCTGAAAATCAGCCTTAATTTGGTGTGTTGAATTTTTGGTGGGCTGTAATAATTCGGGCCCAGAATTTTTGTGAGCGGATTCTAAAATGTTATGGGCTTAAAGTTTGCAGATGAATATGTACAGAAATTTAATTTTATTCTAAAATCGGCCCATTAATAAATGGCTCATGACAGAAAAGTCAACGTCCATGTCAGTAGCCACGTCATCGTCCACGTATGATGCCACGTCATCGTCCACGTTGGATGCCACGTCATTGTCCACGTAGGATGCCATGTCATCATCCACGCAGGATGCCATGTCAACGTCCATGTAGGATGCCACGTCATTGTCCACGTAGGATGCCACATCATCGTCCATGTCAGCTGCCATGTGTGTAGCAATCCGTGACGATTTTATTTTTTCACGGATAGTGAGCCATGGGTTGGCCTGCATGGGCCTCGGGCTGCTCCGTGACGATTCAGATACATCACGGATCGCGACGTTTATTAAAGGAACGTCGAGAGATTTAATCAATGACGCTCATTCCACCACGAAAATGTAAATCGTTGCGGATGCTGATTTGCGACGAATTTTATTTTTTCCGTGACAGAATGGTTACGTCACAGATTAAATAGTTTCTTGTAGTGTTAGCACCTATCCCTGTATGCTAATTAAGTAAAATATGAACTATGTATGTCTGTATGAAGTTCACAGAGGTTTGGTATCTAGATTCTGCTAAACAACATCCCCTGCTAAAGTTCCCAGACCTCCAAAATGTTTTGAACTGGTCAGTTTCTTGTAGGTTTTGTTCACAAAAATTCAATCTCTTAGTGTTTCTAATTGGTATTGCTGACCATGCAAGGCCTTTGGTACAGTATTTTTTGTTCACAAAAAATCAATCTCTTACTGTTTCTAATTGGTATTGATGATCATGCAGGGTGATGCACAGTACAGAGTGACGAAAGGAAAAAAAAGCCAAAAGCCACACTCAAGCTGATAGAGGCGAAGTGCTCGATCTTTCGGTGAGTGGAGATAACTTCGATCTGGTGGGAGGCAACCCTCACGATCCGACTACGTCGATCGAAACTCGAAGCGCCAATGCAATCGCTGAACCAACTCCCGATGGTTACCGACCTTGCTGGCGCAAGATCAGCCTGATCACGAAGATCAATTCCTGTGCGCAATCGAAGAACAAACAAGAATCTGAGGCGAGCAATCTTAATATCACTCAAAGGTGGAGTTCTGAATCACAGAGGACAGCACGTATTTGTGCATGTTCTGGTGTAGCTAAAGCTAGATGTAAAACAAAACTCGAGTTGTAAAAGATATAGGACTCTGACTAACAAAGGGGGCGCAGCCCCTAGAGGAGGGGCGGCCAGCAAAGGGGGCGCCGCCCCTAGCGTCGTGGATGCAGGGGTGCAACCCTAGGCAGTCCTAGGCACCCACGCACAAGGCCTCCTGCTGGGCCAACCTTCAGTGTTTCGGGCCTTCATTCTTCAGCATCATGACGAAGTTGAACTCTCTTGCACGGGCCTGAGTAATTGGCCCAGAAGGTGGTGCCGAAGACGGTGCTGTCGGTGCTGGAGTAGGAGAAGGTGCTGCTGGTGTAGATATACTCGTGGTGTCCTCATCATCCTCCCATTCTTGAACTGAAGTTGTCCTCGACGGCAACTCCTCATCCTCACCAAGATATGGCTTCAAATCTGCAACATTAAAACTAGTGGAAACACCAAACTCCAGAGGCAGGTCAAGGATATAAGCATTGTCATTAATCTTGGTTAGCACTTTAAAAGGACCAGCAGCACGAGGCATAAATTTAGAACGACGCAAAGTAGGAAAACGATCCTTTCTCAAATGCAACCAAACCATATCACCAGATTCAAAAGTAACATGTTTTTTACCTTTACTACCAGCAACCTGATATTTAGCATTAGCAGCAGCAATGTTTTGGTGAGTTTGTTCATGTAGGTTAACCAATTGTTCAACATGTGCAACAACATCTAAGTGTGGGGCGTCTTCAGTATCAAATGAAAACAAATCAATAGGAGCCCGAGGGATGTAACCATACACAATCTGAAAAGGACACATCTTTGTAGAGGAATGTGTTGCATGATTATAAGCAAACTCAACATGGGGCAAGCAATCCTCCCAACGTCTCAAATTCTGATCTAAAACATCCCTAAGCATGGTTGACAAAGTTCTATTAACCACCTCAGTCTGCCCATCAGTCTGAGGGTGACAAGTTGTGCTAAACAGCAATTTAGTTCACAATTTATTCCACAAAGATCTCCAAAAATGACTGAGAAACTTAACATCACGATCAGAGACTATTGTATTTGGAATACCATGCAAACGAATATTGCTAGCATCATCAGTCTTATGACAAGGTATGAAATGAGCCATTTTGGAGAATCGATCAACAACCACAAAAATGCTATCCCTCCCCTTCTTAGTTTGAGGCAATCCCAAAACAAAGTCCATAGAAATATCAAGCCAAGGGGAAGTAGGAACAAGCAAAGGCATATACAAACCATGGTTGTTCAATTGTGACTTAGCTTTCTGACAAGTAGTGCAGCGTGCAACTAGGCGCTCAACATCAGCACGCATCCGGGGCCAAAAGAAATGGGCAGCCAACACTCCATGCGTCTTGTAGACGCCAAAGTGTCCCATGAGTCCGCCTCCATGAGCTTCCTGTAACAGCAAAAGACGAACCGAGCTAGCTGGAATACACAGCTTGTTAGCGCGAAACAGGAACCCGTCCTGTATGTGAAATTTGCCCCATGGTTTGCCATGAAGACAATGGGCAAAAGCATCTTTAAAATCAGCATCGTTGACATATTGATCTTTCACAGTTTGCAAGCCAAAGATTTTAAAATCTAACTGTGACAGCATGGTATAGCGACAAGACAAAGCATCAGCAATAACATTATCCTTCCCTTTCTTGTGTTTAATAACGTAAGGAAAAGACTCAATGAATTCTACCCATTTAGCGTGACGACGGTTCAGATTTGTTTGGGTACGAATATGTTTCAAAGCCTCATGATCAGAATGAATTATGAACTCGCGATGCCAAAGATAGTGCTGCCAAGTATGCAAAGTGCGCACTAAAGTGTAAAGCTCCTTATCATAAGTAGAATAATTCAGGCTAGCACCGCTTAATTTCTCACTAAAATAAGCAACTGGTTTTCCTTCTTGTAACAAAACAGCACCTAGTCCAATACTACTAGCATCGCATTCAAGCTCAAGCACTTTATTAAAATCAGGTAATTGCAAAAGGGATGCATGAGTTAACTTATCTTTCAAAGTACGGAATGCGACCTCCTGCGAATCACTCCAAGCGAATGGCACATCTCTCTTGGTAAGCTCATGTAAAGGCGCTGCAATGGAGCTAAAATCACGAACAAGCCTGCGGTAGAAATCTGCAAGTCCAAGAAAGCTCCGAATCTGTGTAACCGTCGTCGGTGTAGGCCACTCCTGAATGGCAGCAATTTTGCTACTATCGACCTCAATGCCCTGTGGAGTAACAACATAACCAAGAAACGAGACATGTTGTGTGCAAAAGATGCATTTATCCATGTTAGCAAATAAGCGGGCAGTACGCAACGCATCAAAAATAGCACTCAAATGTTTCAAATGGTCTTCCATATATTTGCTGTAAATCAAGATATCATCAAAGTAGACAACAACAAACAATCCTATGAAGGGCCTCAAAACTTCATTCATCAAGCGCATAAAAGTGTTGGGAGCATTAGTCAAACCAAACGGCATAACCAACCATTCATATAAGCCAAATTTCGTTTTAAAAGCCGTTTTCCATTCATCCCCCAATTTCATTCTAATCTGGTGGTACCCACTACACAAATCAATCTTAGTAAAAAGAATGGCACCACTAAGCTCATCTAGCATATCATCAAGGTGTGGTATAGGGTATCGATAACGAATGGTGATGTTGTTAATAGCAAGACAGTCGACACACATACGCCATGAATCATCTTTCTTAGGAACAAGTAACACAGGAACCGAGCAAGGGCTAAGAGACTCACGAATGTAACCCTTATCAAGCAACGCCGGCACCTGGTGCTGAATCTCTTTTGTCTCATCCGGGTTTGTACGATACGGGGCGCGATTTGGAAGCTGGGCACCGGGAATGAGGTCGATCTGGTGCTCAATGCCACGAAGGGGTGGAAAGCCCGGTGGCAAGTCTTTGGAAAAGACATCAACGTACTCCTGCAATAGGTCAGCAACCACAGGCGGAATATCCAAAGATGGTGCATCATCAAGGGAAACAAGCACTCTAGAGCCTATAAGTGCATAGCATGGCAAATGAGCATCTTGAATATCATCAAAATCAGCAAGTGTAGCAAGTAAAACAGGAGCATTCAACTTAATTTCAGATTTATCCGAAGTGGATGGTGATGGTTCCTGTTCTTTAGCAGTTTTAACAGCTCTAGCAAGATCATCTTTAACAATTTGTTCACGTGTCATAGGATGTATAATTATTTTGTCCCTTAAACATGAGAGAATAATGATTCAAACGACCATGATGAAAGCTATCAGTATCATATTGCCAAGGTCTACCAAGTAACAAAGAGCATGCTTCCATAGGAACAACATCACAATCAACATAATCAGAGTAAGCACCTATAGAAAAAGGGACGCGCAACGATCGTGATACTCTAATTTTACCACCATCGTTGAGCCATTGAATGTGATATGGGTTGGAAAGCTTACGAGTGGGTAAAGACAACTTCTCGACTAGCGTAGTACTCACCAAATTGTTGCAGCTGCCGCTGTTGATGATGATGCGAATTGACCGCTCCTGCACAACACCCTTCGTATGGAACAAAGTGTGTCGCTGATTCTTCTCGGCTGGGGCGACCTGTGTACTAAGAACACGCTGGACAACAAGACTCTCATACCTATCGGCATCCCCCGGATTGACATGTATGTCCGTCGTAGCTGCATTGTTAGTGGCAAGCAAAGTATGTTCAAGTTCTTCTGAATCACTAGCTGATGAGTACTCACCATTGTCACGAATGAGTAATGTGCGCTTGTTCGGACAGTCCCGAGCCACGTGGCCATGTCCGCTGCAACGAAAACACGTGATATCCCGTGTACGACCTGTGGTGGGTGCTGCGCCTGTGGCTGGGGCGGCTCCTGCCGGCGTAGCTGTCTTCTCACACGGTGTAGGTGCGGATGGCGCAGGGAGACCAAGTGCTGAACTGGACGACGAGTTTCTACTTGCAAAAGTGTTAGAATATGTCCTCGAGCAGCGTCCCTGCACTTCGCGTTCAGCTTTGCAAGCAAACTCGAATAATTGGGTCATGTCAGCATATTCTTTATAATCAAGGATGTCCTGAATTTCGCGGTTCAAACCACCACGAAAGCGTGCCATTGCAGTGTCGGGTTCCTCCAATATACCACAACGAATCATACCTTTTTGCAACTCCTGGTAGTAGTCCTCAACAGACTGAGAACCTTGCTGAAATAGCTGCATTTTGTTAAGCAAATCACGAGCATAATATGACGGCACAAAGCGATGTCGCATAGCAGTTTTTAATTGCTCCCAAGTGGTCAGAACAGCAGTAGGATTTTTATTCTTATACTCATGCCACCAAATTAAAGCAAAATCAGTAAATTCACTAATGGCAGCCTTAACTTGAGAGGTAGCAGCAATATCATGACATGAAAATTTTTGTTCAACTTCTAATTCCCAATCAAGATATGCAGCAGGATCATATTTGCCATTAAAGGGTGGAATTTTAAATTTGATTTTAGAGAAGGAATCATTACCAGCGGGGCGGCGTGGTACACAGCGGGCTTTGCCTCGGCGATCAGCATCCTCCTCCTCATCACCCGCACATCCTTGGGCCACCAAATCAGTGACCACCGTTCAATGCATCGAGTCGTGACACGATGGCGTCGAGTGTCGTCTTGGTGGTTGTCTGCGCGAGATCAAGCTGGTCGAACCGCGTGTTGGCTATCGTAACTGTGGAATCCACCCACTCGTGGATCGTCTTGATGTCTGTGACAAGGCCATCAATCTCAACCCGCATGTCCTGCAGCTGTTTCTTGTCGTCGTCTCCTGGCATGGTTAGCGCAAACACGAAACAAAAACGGATGCCAACACAGGGGTGGAACAGCTCACAAAGGTGCTCAAACTAATGTTGTTATCAAATTCTTATCTGTTCTTACCACGCACACAGGGCGGCCTGCAACCAACCGGTGGAACTCGCGAAAGATTGGAGGAGCGATTGCCTGGAGAAACAAAATCTGCTCGACGTAGGAATATGTGGAGTTCTAGGTAGGCTGCACTCAAGTCAAGGATTAGCACACTCAAACAATAATGCAAAGTTGAATCATAGTGCGAAACACGAAACAAACGCTGCTGGCAACAAGTGAAATCGAAAGGACAGCAAGTAAGGAGGAGAGCGTGCAACAGAAGGCTGTTTTTCTTTTGCTTCTCTTTTTTTGTTTTTGCAGAAGTCCTCAAAACTGATAATATGAACACTGAGGATTTCCTACAGCAAAATACCACACACTTTTTCCGAAAGGACAGGGGTATTCCGGTAATTAAAAGATACTCTCTCTTTCTGTAGAGTAAGGTCCAACTCTGAATATGGTACTGGAAAGAGAGGGAATGGCTCGGTGTGGGGGTACGTAACACGATCAGTGAGAGATAGCTACCAGGGCATGCACGGTGCAGCCCAGAAAGCTTCTAAGGTGGCGCAAGACTCCTTCACCAAGACGAATCGGTTCCCGTTTCCCACTTGGACTGTGCGGCGACTCTCTTTTTTTCGGAATTTTTTCCCTTTTTTTGACTGCTTTCCTTCTTTCTCTTTTTTTTCCTTTTTTCTTTCTCTTTTTTTTGACCTACTGCACCAGGGAACAGGGATGGGGCGACCGAGAGGTGGCGGCGCGACGGGTGTGCGCACGAGGTGGCAGATGGATGAGCAGCGGAGATGAAACTAGGGTTACAAGAAAAGATGGAGCAAAAGGTAGAAAAGACAAGTAACCAGCAACGATTGAACGCGTAAGCACACAAATTCAACAAAGACACTTGTTGAAAGAATGTGCAAGGCTAAACAGTTGCTGGGAAAAGATCTAACCTGAAAGTAAATTTTTTGTTGGTTTTTTGTGGACTGTAGGAAGGGGAAAACACTAGATAAAACTCACCGAGCAACCTGGAAAGCTGATACCACTTGATAGAGGCGAAGTGCCCGATCTTTCGTTGAGTGGAGATAACTTCGATCTGGTGGGAGGCGACCCTCACGATCCGACTACGTCGATCGAAACTCGAAGCGCCAATGCAATCGCTGAACCAACTCCCGATGGTTACCGACCCTGCTGGCGCAAGATCAGCCTGATCACGAAGATCAATTCCTGTGCGCAATCGAAGAACGAACAAGAATCTGAGGCGAGCAATCTTAATATCACTCGAAGGTGGAGTTCTGAATCACAGAGGACAACACGTATTTGTGCGTGTTCTGGTGTAGCTAAAGCTAGATGTAAAACAAAACTCGAGTCGTAAAAGATACAAGACTCTGACTAATAAAGGGGGCGCAGCCCCTAGGGGAGGGGCGGCCAGCAAAGAGGGCGCCGCCCCTAGCGTCGTGGATGCGGGGGTGCAACCCTAGGCGCCCTCTTGGGCTAGTCCTAGGCGCCCACGCACAAGGCCTCCTGCTGGGCCAACCTTCAGTCTTTCGGGCCTTCATTCTTCAGCATCATGACAAAGTTGAACTCTCTTGCACGGGCCCGAGTAATTGGCCCAGAAGGTGGTGCCAAAGATGGTGTTGCCGGTGCTGGAGTAGAAGAAGGTGATGCTTGTGTAGATGTACTCGTGGTGTCCTCATCACAAGCACAAAACAAATCTTGCTGTAAGACCGAGGTTTTTTATGGTCCCTTCTTACCTATTTGGTACTGCATTAACTTGTCGTTTTGGTACCTTGATGCAGTGTGCTCAGCAGCCACGGGGGCCTCTTTGTGTGGATTCCATTTGGCATTCCATATGTTAAGACTACTCAATGCTGTAAGTAGATAATAATGCTCAACCTTGTCTCTGCTCATATTATCCATCTGATTTTAGAAAATGATTTCTACTTGTATTCTCATAAATGATTGTATTTTGTAGGATTTCAAACCTCATGTAGATGTTTCCACAGAAGATGTAAAGCGTGTCCGGGAGATGCTGTGCGAGTACATTCTTAAGGAGACCATCGACCGAAAGGGCAAGTTCTACAGTGGTCCACCGTGAGTTTATTGTGACCAGAAACGTTGAAACTCATTCAGTCTTCTTTAGTCAGGTGTTGTTGCCTGAGAAACCTGCTTGGCTTGCTTGGTTGGGGTCAGATACTGCCTGGTTCAGTCTATTTTCTCATGACTCCATCCAAACAAGCCCTGATGAGAGTAACTTGAAACTTGATGTGATCCTAGCTAGCTTGTCTATAAATGTGATCTTGCTTTGCCAATATCTGTGATGTGAGAATGTGTTTGTGATGTCTCCTTGCTGTGGTGGCTGCCATATCCTGGCTGGTTCCAGGATGCAGCCCCTGGTGGCTGCCAAATCCTGGCTGGTTCCAGGATGCCGCCGGCAACCTGCAGGTTACTGTAGGGATGGCCGCCATATTTGTAACGGGCGTTAATTAAAGCTCGTTACAAACACTGATCAGTAAGTAACGGGCTTCATTCGGAAAGCCCGTTACAAAAATGCCCACAATGTAACAGGCAGTATAAAAGCCCGTTACCAGTCCTGATCGGTGGGCCCCAGGACCTGGCCGTTCATCGAGATATAGGAGACGCAGGTTGAAAGCAAGTGTCTCCTTTAATAGAGAGAAAGTAGACGCGTGTAGAAACAGATGCGTCTCATTTCGTCGAGACAGTGGAGACGCCCGTTCAGAGAGAAAGCATCTCTGATGTTAATTTAACAGTAACGGGCTCTGTTTCATGCCCGATACCAAAGTTCCATGTGGGCCCAGAGAAACAGCCATTTCACGTGACCGGTGACTAGTTGTGGTAATGGTCGTTGTTTGATGCCCGTTACGAATACTAGTTGTGCTGAGACATGCGTGACATAGAAGCGTCTCATTTCGTCAAGAGAATTGAGCTTATGTAACGGGCTTTTCTTTGGTGCCCGTTACGAAAGTTCCCTCTGGGCCCAGAAAACAGCCATTTCACGTGACCGATGGCTAGTTTTGGTAACGGTCGTTGTTTAATGCCCGTTACGAATATGTCTTATCAATAACGGGCATCTGCCCGTTACCTTTCTTGGCTTATTTGTAACACTTGATCGGTAACGGGCGCATTGCCTGTTACCAAAGGCGATCTACGCCCGTTACCAAAGCCAGTTTTTCACGTAGTGCACCCTTCGGCACGCAAAAGATGCAAAACTTGTGTTTCGGGCCTGAATGCACTATTTCGGGTACCAAAGTTCTGAAGCATCCATTCAAGTCCATTGGACCCAAAATGAGGTTTGGGAGTGTTTCGGAGCATTTCGCTAACTTTCGGCACGTAAAAGATGAAAAACTCGTGTTTCGGGCCTGAAAGCACTATTTCGGGGTAACAAAGTTGTGAAGCATCCATTCTAGTCCATTGGACCCAAAATGATGTTTGGGAGTGTTTCAGAGCATTTCGCTAACCTTCGGCACGTAAAAGATGAAAAACACGTGTTTTGGGCCAGAATGCACTATTTCGGGGTACCAAAGTTCTAAAGCATCCATTCTAGTCCATTGGACCCAAAGTGATGTTTGCGAGTGTTTCGGAGCATTTCGCGAACTTTCGGCATGTAAAGATGCAAAACTTGTGTTCGAGCCAGAATGCATTATTTCAGGGTACCAACGTTGTGAAGCATCCATTCTAGTCCATTGGACGAAAATGATGTTTGGGAGTGTTTCAGAGCATTTCATTAACCTTCGGCACACAAAAGATGCAAAACTTGTGTTTCGGGCCTGGATGCACTATTTCGGGTACCAAAGTTCTGAAGCATCCATTCTAGTCCATTAGACCCAAAATGATGTTTGGGAGTGTTTCGGAGCATTTCGCTAACCTTCGGCACGTAAAAGATGGAAAACTCATCTTTCGGGCCTGAATGCACTATTTCGGGGTGCCAAAGTTCTGAATCATACATTCTAGTCCATTGGACCCAAAATGATGTTTGGGAGTGTTTCAGAGCATTTCGCTAACCTTCGGCATGTGAAAGATGCAAAACTTGTGTTTTGGGCCTGAATGCACTATTTCGGGTACCAAAGTTCCGAAGCATCAATTCTAGTCCATTGGACCCAAAATGATGTTTGGGAGTATTTCAGAGCGTTTCGCTAACCTTCGGCAAGGAAAAGATGAAAAACTCGTGTTTCGGGACTGAATGCACTATTTCGGGGTACCAAAGTTCTGAAGCATCCATTCTAGTCCATTGGACCAAAAATGATGTTTGGGAGTGTTTCGGAGCATTTCGTTAACCTTCGCACGTAAAAGATGAATAACTCGTGTTTCGTGCCTGAATGCACTATTTCGAGGTACCAAAGTTGTGAAGCATACATTCTAGTCCATTGGACCCAAAATGATGTTTGGGAGTGTTTCAGAGCATTTCGCTAACCTTCAGCACGTAAAAGATCAAAAACTCGTCTTTCGGGCCTGAATGCAGTATTTCGGGGTACCAAAATTGTGAAGCATCCATTCTGGTCCATTGGACCCAAAATGATGTTTGCTAGTGTTTCGGATGATTTCGCTAACCTTCGGCACGTAAAAAGGTGCAAAACTTGTGTTCCAGGCCAAAATGCACTATTTCAGGGTACCAAATTGTGAAGCATCCATTCTAGTCCATTGGACCGAAAATGATGTTTGGGAGTGTTCCGGAGAATTTCGCTAACCTTCGGCACATAAAAGATGAAAAACTCGTGTTTCGGGCCTGAATGCACTATTTACGGGTACCAAAGTTCTGAAGCATCCATTCTAGTCCATTGGACCCAAACTGATGTTTGCGAGTGTTTCGGAGCATTTCGCTAAACTTCGGCACGTAAAAGATGCAAAACTTGAGTTCGAGCCAGAATGCACTATTTCGGGGTACCAAAGTTGTGAAGCATCCACTCCAGTCCATTGGACCCAAAATGATGTGTGCGAGTGTTTCAGATGATTTTGCTAACCTTCGGCTTGTAAAAAGATGTAAAACTTGTGTTTTGGGCCTAAATGCACAATTTTGGGGTACAAGAGTTGTGAGTCATCCATTCTAGTCCATTGGACCCAAAATGATGTTTGGGAGTGTTTCGGAGCATTTCGCTAACCTTCGGCACGTAAAAGATGGAAAACTCATCTTTCGGGCCTGAATGCACTATTTCGGGGTGCCAAAGTTCTGAATCATACATTCTAGTCCATTGGACCCAAAATGATGTTTGGGAGTGTTTCAGAGCATTTCGCTAACCTTCGGCATGTGAAAGATGCAAAACTTGTGTTTTGGGCCTGAATGCACTATTTCGGGTACCAAAGTTCTGAAGCATCAATTCTAGTCCATTGGACCCAAATTGATGTTTGGGAGTGTTTCAGAGCATTTCGCTAACCTTCGGCACGGAAAAGATGAAAAACTCGTGTTTCGGGCCTGAATGCACTATTTCGGGGTACCAAAGTTCTGAAGCATCCATTCTAGTCCATAGGACCAAAAATGATGTTTGGGAGTGTTTCGGAGCATTTCGCTAACCTTCGCACGTAAAAGATGAATAACTAGTGTTTCGTGCCTGAATGCACTATTTCGAGGTACCAAAGTTGTGAAGCATACATTCTAGTCCATTGGACCCAAAATGATGTTTGGGAGTGTTTCGGAGCATTTCGCTAACCTTCGGCACGTAAAAGATCAAAAACTCATCTTTCGGGCCTGAATGCACTATTTCGGGGTACCAAAATTGTGAAGCATCCATTCTGGTCCATTGGACCCAAAATGATGTTTGCTAGTGTTTCAGATGATTTCGCTAACCTTCGGCACGTAAAAAGGTGCAAAACTTGTGTTCCGGGCCAAAATGCACTATTTCAGGGTACCAAATTGTGAAGCATCCATTCTAGTCCATTGGACCGAAAATGATGTTTGGGAGTTTTCCGGAGAATTTCGCTAACCTTCGGCACATAAAAGATGAAAAACTCGTGTTTCGGGCCTGAATGCACTATTTAGGGGTACCAAAGTTCTGAAGCATCCATTCTAGTCCATTGGACCCAAACTGATGTTTACGAGTGTTTCGGAGCATTTCGCTAAACTTCGGCACGTAAAAGATGCAAAACTTGAGTTCGAGCCAGAATGCACTATTTCGGGGTACCAAAGTTGTGAAGCATCCACTCCAGTCCATTGGACCCAAAATGATGTGTGCGAGTGTTTCTGATGATTTTGCTAACCTTCGGGTTGTAAAAAGATGCAAAACTTGTGTTTTGAGCCTAAATGCACAATTTTGGGGTACAAGAGTTGTGAGTCATCCATTCTAGTCCATTGGACCCAAAATGATGTTTGGGAGTGTTTCGGAGCATTTCGCTAACCTTCGGCACAAAAAAGATACAAAACTCGTCTTTTGGGCCTGAATGCACTATTTCGGGGTACCAAAGTTGTGAAGCATCCATTCTAGTCCGTTGGACCCAAAATGATGTTCGGGAGTGTTTCGGAGCTTTTTGCTAAACTTCCGCACGTAAAAGATGAAAAACTCATCTTTCGGGCCGGAATGCACTATATCGGGGTACTAAAGTTGTGAAGCAACCATTCTAGTCCATTGGACCCAAAATGATGTTTGGGAGTGTTTCGGGGCATTTTGCTAACCTTCGGCACGTAAAAGATCAAAAACCCGTCTTTCGGCCTGAATGCACTATTTCGGGGTACCAAAATTGTGAAGCATCCACTCTAGTCCATTGGACACAAAATGATGTGTGCGAGTGTTTCAGATGATTTTGCTAACCTTCGGCTTGTAAAAAGATGCAAAACTTGTGTTTTGGGCCTAAATGCACAATTTTCGGGTACCAGAGTTGTGAAGCATCCATTCTACTCCATTGGACCCAAAATGATGTTTGGGAGTGTTTCGGAGCATTTCGCTAACCTTCGGCACATAAAAGATACAAAACTCGTCTTTCGGGCCTGAATGCACTATTTCGGGGTACCAAGGTTGTGAAGAATCCATTCTAGTCCATTGGACCCAAAATGATGTGTGCGAGTGTTTCTGATGATTTTGCTAACCTTCGGCTTGTAAAAAGATGCAAAACTTGTGTTTTGAGCCTAAATGCACAATTTTGGGGTACAAGAGTTGTGAGTCATCCATTCTAGTCCATTGGACCCAAAATGATGTTTGGGAGTGTTTCGGAGCATTTCGCTAACCTTCGGCACAAAAAAGATACAAAACTCGTCTTTTGGGCCTGAATGCACTATTTCGGGGTACCAAAGTTGTGAAGCATCCATTCTAGTCCGTTGGACCCAAAATGATGTTCGGGAGTGTTTCGGAGCATTTTGCTAAACTTCCGCACGTAAAAGATGAAAAACTCATCTTTCGGGCCGGAATGCACTATATCGGGGTACTAAAGTTGTGAAGCAACCATTCTAGTCCATTGGACCCAAAATGATGTTTGGGAGTGTTTCGGGGCATTTTGCTAACCTTCGGCACGTAAAAGATCAAAAACTCGTCTTTCGGCCTGAATGCACTATTTCGGGGTACCAAAATTGTGAAGCATCCACTCTAGTCCATTGGACACAAAATGATGTGTGCGAGTGTTTCAGATGATTTTGCTAACCTTCGGCTTGTTAAAAGATGCAAAACTTGTGTTTTGGGCCTAAATGCACAATTTTCGGGTACCAGAGTTGTGAAGCATCCATTCTAGTCCATTGGACCCAAAATGATGTTTGGGAGTGTTTCGGAGCATTTCGCTAACCTTCGGCACATAAAAGATACAAAACTCGTCTTTCGGGCCTGAATGCACTATTTCGGGGTACCAAGGTTGTGAAGAATCCATTCTAGTCCATTGGACCCAAAATGATGTTTCGGAGTGTTTCAGAGCACTTCGCTAACTTTTGCACGTAAAAGATGCCAAACTTGTGTTCGAGCATGAATGCACTATTTCGGGGTACCAAAGTTGTGAACCATCCATTCTAGTCCGTTGCACCAAAAATGATGTTTGGGAGTGTTTCGGAACATTTCACTAACATTCGGCACGTAAAAGATGCAAAACTCATCTTTCGGGCCGAAATGCACTATTTCGGGTACCAAAGTTCTGAAGTATCAATTCTATTCCATTGGACCCAAAATGATGTTTGGGAGTGTTTCGGAGCATTTCGCTAACCTTCGGCGCGAAAAAGATGAAAAACTCATGTTTTGGGCCAGAATGCACTATTTTGAGGTACCAAAGTTTTGAAGCATCCATTCTAGTCCATTGGACCCAAAATGATGTTTGGGAGTGTTTCAGAGCATTTCGCTAACCTTCGGCACGTAAAAGATCAAAAACTCGTCTTTCGGGCCTGAATGCACTATTTCGGGGTACAAAAATTGTGAACCATCCATTCTGGTCCATTGGACCCAAAATGATGTTTGCTAGTGTTTTGGATGATTTCGCTAACCTTCGACACGTGAAAAGGTGCAAAACTTGTGTTCCGGGCCAAAATGCACTATTTCTGGGTACCAAAGTTGTGAAGCATCCATTCTAGTCCATTGGACCGAAAATGATGTTTGGTAGTGTTTCAGAGCATTTCGCTAACCTTCGTCACATAAAAGATGAAAAACTCATGTTTCGGGCCTGAATGCACTATGTCGGGGTACCAAAGTTCTGAAGCATCCATTCTAGTCCATTGGACCCAAACAGATGTTTGCGAGTGTTTCGGAGCATTTCGCTAAACTTCGGCACGTAAAAGACTCAAAACTTGTGTTCGAGCCAGAATGCACTATTTCAGGGTACCAAAGTTGTGAAGCATCCACTCCAGTCCATTGGACCCAAAATGATGTGTGCGAGTGTTTCATATGATTTTGCTAACCTTCGGCATGTGAAAGATGCAGAACTTGTGTTTTGGGCCTGAATGCACAATTTCGGGGTACCAAAGTTGTGAAGCATCCATTCTAGTTCATTGGAGCCAACATGATGTTTGGGAGTGTTTAGGAGCATTTCGCTAACCCTCGGCGCGTCAAGGATGAAAAACTCGTGTTTCGGGCCTGAATGCACTATTTCGGGGTACCAAAAGTTCTGAAGCGTCCATTCTAGTCCATTGGACCCAAACTGATGTTTGGGAGTGTTTCGAAGCATTTCGCTAAACTTCGGCACGTAAAAGATGCAAAACTTGTGTTCGAGCCAGAATGCACTATTTCGGGGTACCAACGTTGTGAAGCATCCATTCTAGTCCATTGGACCAAAATGATGTTTGGGAGTGTTTCAGAGCATTTCACTAACCTTCGGCACGCAAAAGATGCAAAACTTGTGTTTCGGGCCATTTCGCTAACCTTCGGCACGTAAAAGATGGAAAACACATCTTTCGGGCCTGAATGCACTATTTCGGGGTGCCAAAGTTCTGAATCCTACATTCTAGTCCATTGGACCCAAAATGATGTTTGGGAGTGTTTCAGAGCATTTCGCTAACCTTCGGCATGTGAAAGATGCAAAACTTGTGTTTTGGGCCTGAATGCACTATTTCGGGTACCAAAGTTCTGAAGCATCGATTCTAGTCCATTGGACCCAAAATGATGTTTGGGAGTGTTTCAGAGCATTTCGCTAACCTTCGGCACATAAAAGATGAAAAACTCATGTTTCGGGCCTGAATGCACTATGTCGGGGTACCAAAGTTCTGAAGCATCCATTCTAGTCCATTGGACCCAAACTGATGTTTGCGAGTGTTTTGGAGCATTTCGCTAAACTTCGGCACGTAAAAGACTCAAAACTTGTGTTCGAGCCAGAATGCACTATTTCAGGGTACCAAAGCTGTGAAGCATCCACTCCAGTCCATTGGACCCAAAATTATGTGTGCGAGTGTTTCATATGATTTTGCTAACCTTCGGCATGTGAAAGATGCAGAACTTGTGTTTTGGGCCTGAATGCACAATTTCGGGGTACCAAAGTTGTGAAGCATCCATTCTAGTTCATTGGAGCCAACATGATGTTTGGGAGTGTTTAGGAGCATTTCGCTAACCCTCGGCACGTCAAAGATGAAAAATTCGTGTTTCGGGCCTGAATGCACTATTTCGGGGTACCAAAGTTGTGAAGCATCCATTCTAGTCCATTGGACCCAAAATGATGTTTGGGAGTGTTTCGGAGCATTTCGCTAGCCTTCGACACGTAAAGGATGCAAAACTTGTGTTCGGGCCTGAATGCACTATTTCGGGGTACCAAAGTTGTGAAGCATCCATTCTATTCCATTGGACCCAAAATGAAGTTTGGGAGTGTTTCGGAGCATTTCGCTTACCCTCGGCGCGTCAAAGATGAAAAACTCATGTTTCGGGCCTGAATGCACTATTTCGGGGTACCAAAGTTGTGAAGCATCCATTCTAGTTCATTGGATCCAACATGATGTTTGGGAGTGTTTAGGAGCATTTCGCTAACCGTCGGCGCGTCAAGGATGAAAAACTCGTGTTTCGGGCCTGAATGCACTATTTCGGGGTACCAAAAGTTCTGAAGCGTCCATTCTAGTCCATTGGACCCAAACTGATGTTTGGGAGTGTTTCGAAGCATTTCGCTAAACTTCGGCACGTAAAAGATGCAAAACTTGTGTTCGAGCCAGAATACACTATTTCGGGGTACCAACGTTGTGAAGCATCCATTCTAGTCCATTGGACCAAAATGATGTTTGGGAGTGTTTCAGAGCATTTCACTAACCTTCGGCACGTAAAAGATGCAAAACTTGTGTTTCGGGCCATTTCGCTAACCTTCGGCACGTAAAAGATGGAAAACACATCTTTCGGGCCTGAATGCACTATTTCGGGGTGCCAAAGTTCTGAATCATACATTCTAGTCCATTGGACCCAAAATGATGTTTGGGAGTGTTTCAGAGCATTTCGCTAACCATCGGCATGTGAAAGATGCAAAACTTGTGTTTTGGGCCTGAATGCACTATTTCGGGTACCAAAGTTCTGAAGCATCGATTCTAGTCCATTGGACCCAAAATGATGTTTGGGAGTGTTTCAGAGCATTTCGCTAACCTTCGGCACGGAAAAGATGAAAAGCTCGTGTTTCGGGCCTGAATGCACTATTTCGGGTACCAAAGTTCTGAAGCATCCATTCTAGTCCATTGGACCAAAAATGATGTTTGGGAGTGTTTCGGAGCATTTCGTTAAGCTTCGCACGTAAAAGATGAATAACTCGTGTTTCGTGCCTGAATGCACTATTTCGAGGTACCAAAGTTGTGAAGCATACATTCTAGTCCATTGGACCCAAAATGATGTTTGGGGGTGTTTTAGAGCATTTCGCTAACCTTCGGCACGTAAAAGATCAAAAACTCGTCTTTCGGGCCTGAATGCACTATTTCGGGGTACCAAAATTGTGAAGCATCCATTCTGGTCCATTGGACCCAAAATGATGTTTGCTAGTGTTTCGGATGATTTCGCTAACCTTCGGCACGGAAAAGATGAAAAACTCGTGTTTCGGGCCAAAATGCACTATTTCGGGGTACCAAAGTTCTGAAGCATCCATTCTAGTCCATTGGACCGAAAATGATGTTTGGGAGTGTTCCGGAGCATTTCGCTAACCTTCGCACGTAAAAGATGAAAAACTTGTGTTTCGGGCCAGAATGCACTATTTAGGGTTACCAAAGTTTTGAAGCATCCATTCTAGTCCATTGGACCCAAACTGATGTTTGCGAGTGTTTCGGAGCATTTCGCTAAACTTCGGCACGTAAAAGATGCAAAACTTGAGTTCGAGCCAGAATGCACTATTTCGGGGTACCAAAGTTGTGAAGCATCCACTCCAGTCCATTGGACCCAAAATGATGTGTGAGAGTGTTTCAGATGATTTTGCTAACCTTCGGCTTGTAAAAAGATGCAAAACTTGTGTTTTGGGCCTAAATGCACAATTTTGGGGTACAAGAGTTGTGAGTCATCCATTCTAGTCCATTGGACCCAAAATGATGTTTGGGAGTGTTTCGGAGCATTTCGCTAACCTTCGGCACAAAAAAGATACAAAACTCGTCTTTTGGGCCTGAATGCACTATTTCGGGGTACCAAAGTTGTGAAGCATCCATTCTAGTCCGTTGGACCCAAAATGATGTTTGGGAGTGTTTCAGAGCATTTCGCTAAACTTCCGCACGTAAAAGATGAAAAACTCATCTTTCGGGCGGGAATGCACTATATCGGGGTACTAAAGTTGTGAAGCAACCATTCTAGTCCATTGGACCCAAAATGATGTTTAGGAGTGTCTCGGGGCATTTTGCTAACCTACGGCACGTAAAAGATCAAAAACTCGTCTTTCGGCCTGAATTCACTATTTCGGGGTACCAAAATTGTGAAGCATCCACTCTAGTCCATTGGACACAAAATGATGTGTGCGAGTGTTTCAGATGATTTTGCTAACCTTCGGCTTGTAAAAAGATGCAAAACTTGTGTTTTGGGCCTAAATGCACAATTTTCGGGTACCAGAGTTGTGAAGCATCCATTCTAGTCCATTGGACCCAAAATGATGTTTGGGAGTGTTTCGGAGCATTTCGCTAACCTTCGGCACATAAAAGATACAAAACTCGTCTTTCGGGCCTGAATGCACTATTTCGGGGTACCAAAGTTTTGAAGCATCCATTCTAGTCCATTGGACCGAAAATGATGTTTGGGAGTGTTCCGGAGCATTTCGCTAACCTTCGCACGTAAAAGATGCAAAACTTGTGTTTCGGGCCAGAATGCACTATTTAGGGTTACCAAAGTTTTGAAGCATCCATTCTAGTCCATTGGACCCAAACTGATGTTTGCGAGTGTTTCGGAGCATTTCGCTAAACTTCGGCACGTAAAAGATGCAAAACTTGAGTTCGAGCCAGAATGCACTATTTCGGGGTACCAAAGTTGTGAAGCATCCACTCCAGTCCATTGGACCCAAAATGATGTGTGAGAGTGTTTCAGATGATTTTGCTAACCTTCGGCTTGTAAAAAGATGCAAAACTTGTGTTTTGGGCCTAAATGCACAATTTTGGGGTACAAGAGTTGTGAGTCATCCATTCTAGTCCATTGGACCCAAAATGATGTTTGGGAGTGTTTCGGAGCATTTCGCTAACCTTCGGCACAAAAAAGATACAAAACTCGTCTTTTGGGCCTGAATGCACTATTTCGGGGTACCAAAGTTGTGAAGCATCCATTCTAGTCCGTTGGACCCAAAATGATGTTTGGGAGTGTTTCAGAGCATTTCGCTAAACTTCCGCACGTAAAAGATGAAAAACTCATCTTTCGGGCGGGAATGCACTATATCGGGGTACTAAAGTTGTGAAGCAACCATTCTAGTCCATTGGACCCAAAATGATGTTTAGGAGTGTCTCGGGGCATTTTGCTAACCTACGGCACGTAAAAGATCAAAAACTCGTCTTTCGGCCTGAATTCACTATTTCGGGGTACCAAAATTGTGAAGCATCCACTCTAGTCCATTGGACACAAAATGATGTGTGCGAGTGTTTCAGATGATTTTGCTAACCTTCGGCTTGTAAAAAGATGCAAAACTTGTGTTTTGGGCCTAAATGCACAATTTTCGGGTACCAGAGTTGTGAAGCATCCATTCTAGTCCATTGGACCCAAAATGATGTTTGGGAGTGTTTCGGAGCATTTCGCTAACCTTCGGCACATAAAAGATACAAAACTCGTCTTTCGGGCCTGAATGCACTATTTCGGGGTACCAAAGTTTTGAAGCATCCATTCTAGTCCATTGGACCGAAAATGATGTTTGGGAGTGTTCCGGAGCATTTCGCTAACCTTCGCACGTAAAAGATGCAAAACTTGTGTTTCGGGCCAGAATGCACTATTTAGGGTTACCAAAGTTTTGAAGCATCCATTCTAGTCCATTGGACCCAAACTGATGTTTGCGAGTGTTTCGGAGCATTTCGCTAAACTTCGGCACGTAAAAGATGCAAAACTTGAGTTCGAGCCAGAATGCACTATTTCGGGGTACCAAAGTTGTGAAGCATCCACTCCAGTCCATTGGACCCAAAATGATGTGTGAGAGTGTTTCAGATGATTTTGCTAACCTTCGGCTTGTAAAAAGATGCAAAACTTGTGTTTTGGGCCTAAATGCACAATTTTGGGGTACAAGAGTTGTGAGTCATCCATTCTAGTCCATTGGACCCAAAATGATGTTTGGGAGTGTTTCGGAGCATTTCGCTAACCTTCGGCACAAAAAAGATACAAAACTCGTCTTTTGGGCCTGAATGCACTATTTCGGGGTACCAAAGTTGTGAAGCATCCATTCTAGTCCGTTGGACCCAAAATGATGTTTGGGAGTGTTTCAGAGCATTTCGCTAAACTTCCGCACGTAAAAGATGAAAAACTCATCTTTCGGGCGGGAATGCACTATATCGGGGTACTAAAGTTGTGAAGCAACCATTCTAGTCCATTGGACCCAAAATGATGTTTAGGAGTGTCTCGGGGCATTTTGCTAACCTACGGCACGTAAAAGATCAAAAACTCGTCTTTCGTCCTGAATTCACTATTTCGGGGTACCAAAATTGTGAAGCATCCACTCTAGTCCATTGGACACAAAATGATGTGTGCGAGTGTTTCAGATGATTTTGCTAACCTTCGGCTTGTAAAAAGATGCAAAACTTGTGTTTTGGGCCTAAATGCACAATTTTCGGGTACCAGAGTTGTGAAGCATCCATTCTAGTCCATTGGACCCAAAATGATGTTTGGGAGTGTTTCGGAGCATTTCGCTAACCTTCGGCACATAAAAGATACAAAACTCGTCTTTCGGGCCTGAATGCACTATTTCGGGGTACCAAAGTTTTGAAGCATCCATTCTAGTCCATTGGACCGAAAATGATGTTTGGGAGTGTTCCGGAGCATTTCGCTAACCTTCGCACGTAAAAGATGCAAAACTTGTGTTTCGGGCCAGAATGCACTATTTAGGGTTACCAAAGTTTTGAAGCATCCATTCTAGTCCATTGGACCCAAACTGATGTTTGCGAGTGTTTCGGAGCATTTCGCTAAACTTCGGCACGTAAAAGATGCAAAACTTGAGTTCGAGCCAGAATGCACTATTTCGGGGTACCAAAGTTGTGAAGCATCCACTCCAGTCCATTGGACCCAAAATGATGTGTGAGAGTGTTTCAGATGATTTTGCTAACCTTCGGCTTGTAAAAAGATGCAAAACTTGTGTTTTGGGCCTAAATGCACAATTTTGGGGTACAAGAGTTGTGAGTCATCCATTCTAGTCCATTGGACCCAAAATGATGTTTGGGAGTGTTTCGGAGCATTTCGCTAACCTTCGGCACAAAAAAGATACAAAACTCGTCTTTTGGGCCTGAATGCACTATTTCGGGGTACCAAAGTTGTGAAGCATCCATTCTAGTCCGTTGGACCCAAAATGATGTTTGGGAGTGTTTCAGAGCATTTCGCTAAACTTCCGCACGTAAAAGATGAAAAACTCATCTTTCGGGCGGGAATGCACTATATCGGGGTACTAAAGTTGTGAAGCAACCATTCTAGTCCATTGGACCCAAAATGATGTTTAGGAGTGTCTCGGGGCATTTTGCTAACCTACGGCACGTAAAAGATCAAAAACTCGTCTTTCGGCCTGAATTCACTATTTCGGGGTACCAAAATTGTGAAGCATCCACTCTAGTCCATTGGACACAAAATGATGTGTGCGAGTGTTTCAGATGATTTTGCTAACCTTCGGCTTGTAAAAAGATGCAAAACTTGTGTTTTGGGCCTAAATGCACAATTTTCGGGTACCAGAGTTGTGAAGCATCCATTCTAGTCCATTGGACCCAAAATGATGTTTGGGAGTGTTTCGGAGCATTTCGCTAACCTTCGGCACATAAAAGATACAAAACTCGTCTTTCGGGCCTGAATGCACTATTTCGGGGTACCAAAGTTTTGAAGCATCCATTCTAGTCCATTGGACCGAAAATGATGTTTGGGAGTGTTCCGGAGCATTTCGCTAACCTTCGCACGTAAAAGATGCAAAACTTGTGTTTCGGGCCAGAATGCACTATTTAGGGTTACCAAAGTTTTGAAGCATCCATTCTAGTCCATTGGACCCAAACTGATGTTTGCGAGTGTTTCGGAGCATTTCGCTAAACTTCGGCACGTAAAAGATGCAAAACTTGAGTTCGAGCCAGAATGCACTATTTCGGGGTACCAAAGTTGTGAAGCATCCACTCCAGTCCATTGGACCCAAAATGATGTGTGAGAGTGTTTCAGATGATTTTGCTAACCTTCGGCTTGTAAAAAGATGCAAAACTTGTGTTTTGGGCCTAAATGCACAATTTTGGGGTACAAGAGTTGTGAGTCATCCATTCTAGTCCATTGGACCCAAAATGATGTTTGGGAGTGTTTCGGAGCATTTCGCTAACCTTCGGCACAAAAAAGATACAAAACTCGTCTTTTGGGCCTGAATGCACTATTTCGGGGTACCAAAGTTGTGAAGCATCCATTCTAGTCCGTTGGACCCAAAATGATGTTTGGGAGTGTTTCAGAGCATTTCGCTAAACTTCCGCACGTAAAAGATGAAAAACTCATCTTTCGGGCGGGAATGCACTATATCGGGGTACTAAAGTTGTGAAGCAACCATTCTAGTCCATTGGACCCAAAATGATGTTTAGGAGTGTCTCGGGGCATTTTGCTAACCTACGGCACGTAAAAGATCAAAAACTCGTCTTTCGGCCTGAATTCACTATTTCGGGGTACCAAAATTGTGAAGCATCCACTCTAGTCCATTGGACACAAAATGATGTGTGCGAGTGTTTCAGATGATTTTGCTAACCTTCGGCTTGTAAAAAGATGCAAAACTTGTGTTTTGGGCCTAAATGCACAATTTTCGGGTACCAGAGTTGTGAAGCATCCATTCTAGTCCATTGGACCCAAAATGATGTTTGGGAGTGTTTCGGAGCATTTCGCTAACCTTCGGCACATAAAAGATACAAAACTCGTCTTTCGGGCCTGAATGCACTATTTCGGGGTACCAAAGTTTTGAAGCATCCATTCTAGTCCATTGGACCGAAAATGATGTTTGGGAGTGTTCCGGAGCATTTCGCTAACCTTCGCACGTAAAAGATGCAAAACTTGTGTTTCGGGCCAGAATGCACTATTTAGGGTTACCAAAGTTTTGAAGCATCCATTCTAGTCCATTGGACCCAAACTGATGTTTGCGAGTGTTTCGGAGCATTTCGCTAAACTTCGGCACGTAAAAGATGCAAAACTTGAGTTCGAGCCAGAATGCACTATTTCGGGGTACCAAAGTTGTGAAGCATCCACTCCAGTCCATTGGACCCAAAATGATGTGTGAGAGTGTTTCAGATGATTTTGCTAACCTTCGGCTTGTAAAAAGATGCAAAACTTGTGTTTTGGGCCTAAATGCACAATTTTGGGGTACAAGAGTTGTGAGTCATCCATTCTAGTCCATTGGACCCAAAATGATGTTTGGGAGTGTTTCGGAGCATTTCGCTAACCTTCGGCACAAAAAAGATACAAAACTCGTCTTTTGGGCCTGAATGCACTATTTCGGGGTACCAAAGTTGTGAAGCATCCATTCTAGTCCGTTGGACCCAAAATGATGTTTGGGAGTGTTTCAGAGCATTTCGCTAAACTTCCGCACGTAAAAGATGAAAAACTCATCTTTCGGGCGGGAATGCACTATATCGGGGTACTAAAGTTGTGAAGCAACCATTCTAGTCCATTGGACCCAAAATGATGTTTAGGAGTGTCTCGGGGCATTTTGCTAACCTACGGCACGTAAAAGATCAAAAACTCGTCTTTCGTCCTGAATTCACTATTTCGGGGTACCAAAATTGTGAAGCATCCACTCTAGTCCATTGGACACAAAATGATGTGTGCGAGTGTTTCAGATGATTTTGCTAACCTTCGGCTTGTAAAAAGATGCAAAACTTGTGTTTTGGGCCTAAATGCACAATTTTCGGGTACCAGAGTTGTGAAGCATCCATTCTAGTCCATTGGACCCAAAATGATGTTTGGGAGTGTTTCGGAGCATTTCGCTAACCTTCGGCACATAAAAGATACAAAACTCGTCTTTCGGGCCTGAATGCACTATTTCGGGGTACCAAAGTTTTGAAGCATCCATTCTAGTCCATTGGACCGAAAATGATGTTTGGGAGTGTTCCGGAGCATTTCGCTAACCTTCGCACGTAAAAGATGCAAAACTTGTGTTTCGGGCCAGAATGCACTATTTAGGGTTACCAAAGTTTTGAAGCATCCATTCTAGTCCATTGGACCCAAACTGATGTTTGCGAGTGTTTCGGAGCATTTCGCTAAACTTCGGCACGTAAAAGATGCAAAACTTGAGTTCGAGCCAGAATGCACTATTTCGGGGTACCAAAGTTGTGAAGCATCCACTCCAGTCCATTGGACCCAAAATGATGTGTGAGAGTGTTTCAGATGATTTTGCTAACCTTCGGCTTGTAAAAAGATGCAAAACTTGTGTTTTGGGCCTAAATGCACAATTTTGGGGTACAAGAGTTGTGAGTCATCCATTCTAGTCCATTGGACCCAAAATGATGTTTGGGAGTGTTTCGGAGCATTTCGCTAACCTTCGGCACAAAAAAGATACAAAACTCGTCTTTTGGGCCTGAATGCACTATTTCGGGGTACCAAAGTTGTGAAGCATCCATTCTAGTCCGTTGGACCCAAAATGATGTTTGGGAGTGTTTCAGAGCATTTCGCTAAACTTCCGCACGTAAAAGATGAAAAACTCATCTTTCGGGCGGGAATGCACTATATCGGGGTACTAAAGTTGTGAAGCAACCATTCTAGTCCATTGGACCCAAAATGATGTTTAGGAGTGTCTCGGGGCATTTTGCTAACCTACGGCACGTAAAAGATCAAAAACTCGTCTTTCGGCCTGAATTCACTATTTCGGGGTACCAAAATTGTGAAGCATCCACTCTAGTCCATTGGACACAAAATGATGTGTGCGAGTGTTTCAGATGATTTTGCTAACCTTCGGCTTGTAAAAAGATGCAAAACTTGTGTTTTGGGCCTAAATGCACAATTTTCGGGTACCAGAGTTGTGAAGCATCCATTCTAGTCCATTGGACCCAAAATGATGTTTGGGAGTGTTTCGGAGCATTTCGCTAACCTTCGGCACATAAAAGATACAAAACTCGTCTTTCGGGCCTGAATGCACTATTTCGGGGTACCAAAGTTTTGAAGCATCCATTCTAGTCCATTGGACCGAAAATGATGTTTGGGAGTGTTCCGGAGCATTTCGCTAACCTTCGCACGTAAAAGATGCAAAACTTGTGTTTCGAGCCAGAATGCACTATTTAGGGTTACCAAAGTTTTGAAGCATCCATTCTAGTCCATTGGACCCAAACTGATGTTTGCGAGTGTTTCGGAGCATTTCGCTAAACTTCGGCACGTAAAAGATGCAAAACTTGAGTTCGAGCCAGAATGCACTATTTCGGGGTACCAAAGTTGTGAAGCATCCACTCCAGTCCATTGGACCCAAAATGATGTGTGAGAGTGTTTCAGATGATTTTGCTAACCTTCGGCTTGTAAAAAGATGCAAAACTTGTGTTTTGGGCCTAAATGCACAATTTTGGGGTACAAGAGTTGTGAGTCATCCATTCTAGTCCATTGGACCCAAAATGATGTTTGGGAGTGTTTCGGAGCATTTCGCTAACCTTCGGCACAAAAAAGATACAAAACTCGTCTTTTGGGCCTGAATGCACTATTTCGGGGTACCAAAGTTGTGAAGCATCCATTCTAGTCCGTTGGACCCAAAATGATGTTTGGGAGTGTTTCGGAGTATTTCGCTAAACTTCCGCACGTAAAAGATGAAAAACTCATCTTTCGGGCGGGAATGCACTATATCGGGGTACTAAAGTTGTGAAGCAACCATTCTAGTCCATTGGACCCAAAATGATGTTTAGGAGTGTCTCGGGGCATTTTGCTAACCTACGGCACGTAAAAGATCAAAAACTCGTCTTTCGGCCTGAATTCACTATTTCGGGGTACCAAAATTGTGAAGCATCCACTCTAGTCCATTGGACACAAAATGATGTGTGCGAGTGTTTCAGATGATTTTGCTAACCTTCGGCTTGTAAAAAGATGCAAAACTTGTGTTTTGGGCTTAAATGCACAATTTTCGGGTACCAGAGTTGTGAAGCATCCATTCTAGTCCATTGGACCCAAAATGATGTTTGGGAGTGTTTCGGAGCATTTCGCTAACCTTCGGCACATAAAAGATACAAAACTCTTCTTTCGGGCCTGAATGCACTATTTCGGGGTACCAAAGTTTTGAAGCATCCATTCTAGTCCATTGGACCCAAAATGATGTTTGGGAGTGTTTCAGAGCACTTCGCTAAACTTTTGCACGTAAAAGATGCCAAACTTGTGTTCGAGCCTGAATGCACTATTTCGGGGTACCAAAGTTGTGAACCATCCATTCTAGTCCGTTGCACCCAAAATGATGTTTGGGAGTGTTTCAGAGCATTTCGTTAACCTTCGGCACGGAAAAGATGCCAAACTTGTGTTCGAGCCTGAATGCACTATTTCGGGGTACCAAAGTTCTGAAGCATCCATTCTAGTCCATTGGACCCAAACTGATGTTTGCGAGTGTTTCAGAGCATTTCGCTAAACTTCGGCACGTAAAAGATTGAAAACTTGAGTTCGAGCCAGAATGCACTATTTCGGGGTACCAAAGTTGTGAAGCATCCACTCCAGTCCATTGGACCCAAAATGATGTGTGCGAGTGTTTCAGATGATTTTGCTAACCTTGGGCTTGTAAAAAGATGCAAAACTTGTGTTTTGAGCCTAAATGCACAATTTTGGGGTACAAGAGTTGTGAGTCATCCATTCTAGTCCATTGGACCCAAAATGATGTTTGGGAGTGTTTCGGAGCATTTCGCTAACCTTCGGCCCAAAAAAATGATACAAAACTCGTCTTTTGGGCCTGAATGCATTATTTCGGGGTACCAAAGTTGTGAAGCATCCATTCTAGTTCGTTGGACCCAAAATGATGTTTGGGAGTGTTTCAGAGCATTTTGCTAAACTTCCGCACGTAAAAGATGAAAAACTCATCTTTCGGGCCGGAATGCACTATATCGGGTACTAAAGTTGTGAAGCAACCATTCTAGTCCATTGGACCCAAAATGATGTTTGGGAGTGTTTCGGGGCATTTTGCTAACCTTCAGCACGTAATAGATCAAAAACTTGTCTTTCGGCCTGAATGCACTATTTCGGGGTACCAAAATTGTGAAGCATCCACTCTAGTCCATTGGACACAAAATGATGTGTGCGAGTGTTTCATATGATTTTGCTAACCTTCGGCTTGTAAAAAGATGCAAAACTTGTGTTTTGGGCCTAAATGCACAATTTTCGGGTACCAGAGTTGTGAAGCATCCATTCTAGTCCATTGGACCCAAAATGATGTTTGGGAGTGTTTCGGAGCATTTCGCTAACCTTTTGCACGTAAAAGATGCCAAACTTGTGTTCGAGCCTGAATGCACTATTTCGGGGTACCAAAGTTGTGAACCATCCATTCTAGTCCGTTGCACCCAAAATGATGTTTGGGAGTGTTTCGGAACATTTCGCTAACATTCGGCACGTAAAAGATGCAAAACTCATCTTTCGGGCCGGAATGCACTATTTCGGGTACCAAAGTTCTGATGTATCAATTCTAGTCCATTGGACCCAAAATGATGTTTGGGAGTGTTTCGGAGCATTTCGCTAACCTTCGGCATGAAAAAGGTGAAAAACTCGTGTTTTGGGCCAGAATGCACTATATTGGGCTACCAAAGTTTTGAAGCATCCATTCTAGTCCATTGGACCCAAAATGATGTTTGGGAGTGTTTCAGAGCATTTCGCTAACCTTCGGCACGTAAAAGATCAAAAACTCGTCTTTCGGGCCTGAATGCACTATTTCGGGGTACAAAAATTGTGAACCATCCATTCTGGTCCATTGGACCCAAAATGATGTTTGCTAGTGTTTTGGATGATTTCGCTAACCTTCGACACGTGAATAGGTGCAAAACTTGTGTTCCGGGCCAAAATGCACTATTTCTGGGTATCAAAGTTGTGAAGCATCCATTCTAGTCCATTGGACCGAAAATGATGTTTGGTAGTGTTTCAGAGCATTTCGCTAACCTTCGGCACATAAAAGATGAAAAACTCATGTTTCGGGCCTGAATGCACTATTTCGGGGTACCAAAGTTCTGAAGCATCCATTCTAGTCCATTGGACCCAAACTGATGTTTGCGAGTGTTTCGGAGCATTTCGCTAAACTTCGGCACGTAAAAGATGCAAAACTTGTGTTCGAGCCAGAATGCACTATTTCAGGGTACCAAAGTTGTGAAGCAACCATTCTAGTCCATTGGACCCAAAATGATGTTTGGGAGTGTTTCGGGGCATTTTGCTAACCTTCGGCACGTAAAAGATCAAAAACTCGTCTTTCGGCCTGAATGCACTATTTCGGGGTACCAAAATTGTGAAGCATCCACTCTAGTCCATTGGACACAAAATGATGTGTGCGAGTGTTTCAGATGATTTTGCTAACCTTCGGCTTGTAAAAAGATGCAAAACTTGTGTTTTGGGCCTAAATGCACAATTTTCGGGTACCAGAGTTGTGAAGCATCCATTCTAGTCCATTGGACCCAAAATGATGTTTGGGAGTGTTTCGGAGCATTTCGCTAACCTTCGGCACATAAAAGATACAAAACTCGTCTTTCGGGCCTGAATGCACTATTTCGGGGTACCAAAGTTGTGAAGAATACATTCTAGTCCATTGGACCCAAAATGATGTTTCGGAGTGTTTCAGAGCACTTCGCTAACCTTTTGCACGTAAAAGATGCCAAACTTGTGTTCGAGCCTGAATGCACTATTTCGGGGTACCAAAGTTGTGAACCATCCATTCTAGTCCGTTGCACCCAAAATGATGTTTGGGAGTGTTTCGGAACATTTCGCTCACATTCGGCACGTAAAAGATGCAAAACTCATCTTTCGGGCCGGAATGCACTATTTTGGGTACCAAAGTTCTGAAGTACCAATTCTAGTCCATTGGACCCAAAATGATGTTTGGGAGTGTTTCGGAGCATTTCGCTAACCTTCGGCACGAAAAAGGTGAAAAACTCGTGTTTTGGGCCAGAATGCACTATTTTGGGGTACCAAAGTTTTGAAGCAACCATTCTAGTCCATTGGACCCAAAATGATGTTTGGGAGTGTTTCAGAGCATTTCGCTAACCTTCGGCACGTAAAAGATCAAAAACTCGTCTTTCGGGCCTGAATGCACTATTTCGGGGTACAAAAATTGTGAACCATCCATTCTGGTCCATTGGACCCAAAATGATGTTTGCTAGTGTTTTGGATGATTTCGCTAACCTTCGACACGTGAAAAGGTGCAAAACTTGTGTTCCGGGCCAAAATGCACTATTTCTGGGTATCAAAGTTGTGAAGCATCCATTCTAGTCCATTGGACCGAAAATGATGTTTGGTAGTGTTTCAGAGCATTTCGCTAACCTTCGGCACATAAAAGATGAAAAACTCATGTTTCGGGCCTGAATGCACTATTTCGGGGTACCAAAGTTCTGAAGCATCCATTCTAGTCCATTGGACCCAAACTGATGTTTGCGAGTGTTTCGGAGCATTTCGCTAAACTTCGGCACGTAAAAGATGCAAAACTTGTGTTCGAGCCAGAATGCACTATTTCAAGGTACCAAAGTTGTGAAGCAACCATTCTAGTCCATTGGACCCAAAATGATGTTTGGGAGTGTTTCGGGGCATTTTGCTAACCTTCGGCACGTAAAAGATCAAAAACTCGTCTTTCGGCCTGAATGCACTATTTCGGGGTACCAAAATTGTGAAGCATCCACTCTAGTCCATTGGACACAAAATGATGTGTGCGAGTGTTTCAGATGATTTTGCTAACCTTCGGCTTGTAAAAAGATGCAAAACTTGTGTTTTGGGCCTAAATGCACAATTTTCGGGTACCAGAGTTGTGAAGCATCCATTCTAGTCCATTGGACCCAAAATGATGTTTGGGAGTGTTTCGGAGCATTTCGCTAACCTTCGGCACATAAAAGATACAAAACTCGTCTTTTGGGCCTGAATGTACTATTTCGGGGTACCAAAGTTGTGAAGAATACTTTCTAGTCTATTGGACCCAAAATGATGTTTCGGAGTGTTTCAGAGCACTTCGCTAACCTTTTGCACGTAAAAGATGCCAAACTTGTGTTCGAGCCTGAATGCACTATTTCGGGGTACCAAAGTTGTGAACCATCCATTCTAGTCCGTTGCACCCAAAATGATGTTTGGGAGTGTTTCGGAACATTTCGCTCACATTCGGCACGTAAAAGATGCAAAACTCATCTTTCGGGCCGGAATGCACTATTTTGGGTACCAAAGTTCTGAAGTACCAATTCTAGTCTATTGGACCCAAAATGATGTTTGGGAGTGTTTCGGAGCATTTCGCTAACCTTCAGCACGAAAAAGGTGAAAAACTCGTGTTTTGGGCCAGAATGCACTATTTTGGGGTACCAAAGTTTTGAAGCATCCATTCTAGTCCATTGGACCCAAAATGATGTTTGGGAGTGTTTCAGAGCATTTCGCTAACCTTCGGCACGTAAAAGATCAAAAACTCGTCTTTCGGGCCTGAATGCACTATTTCGGGGTACAAAAATTGTGAACCATCCATTCTGGTCCATAGGACCAAAAATGATGTTTGCTAGTGTTTTGGATGATTTCGCTAACCTTCGACACGTGAAAAGGTGCAAAACTTGTGTTCCGGGCCAAAATGCCCTATTTCTGGGTATCAAAGTTGTGAAGCATCCATTCTAGTCCATTGGACCGAAAATGATGTTTGGTAGTGTTTCAGAGCATTTCGCAAACCTTCGGCACATAAAAGATGAAAAACTCATGTTTCGGGCCTGAATGCACTATTTCGGGGTACCAAAGTTCTGAAGCATCCATTCTAGTCCATTGGACCCAAACTGATGTTTGCGAGTGTTTCGGAGCATTTCGCTAAACTTCGGCACGTAAAAGATGCAAAACTTGTGTTCGAGCCAGAATGCACTATTTCAGGGTACCAAAGTTGTGAAGCATCCACTCTAGCCCATTGGACCCAAAATGATGTGTGCGAGTGTTTCATATGATTATGCTAACCTTCGGCTTGTAAAAAGATGCAAAACTTGTGTTTTGGGCCTAAATGCACAATTTTCGGGTACCAGAGTTGTGAAGCATCCATTCTAGTCCATTGGAACCAAAATGATGTTTGGGAGTGTTTCGGAGCATTTCGCTAACCTTCGGCACATAAAAGATACAAAACTCGTCTTTCGGGCCTGAATGCACTATTTCGGGGTACCAAAGTTGTGAAGCATCCATTCTAGTCCATTGGACCCAAAATGATGTTTTGGAGTGTTTCGGAGCACTACACTAACCTTTTGCACGTAAAAGATACCAAACTTGTGTTCGAGCCTGAATGCACTATTTCGGGGTACCAAAGTTGTGATGCATCCATTCTAGTCCGTTCCACCCAAAATGATGTTTGGGAGTGTTTCAGAACATTTCGCTAACATTCGTCACGTAAAAGATGAAAAACTCATCTTTCGGGCCGGAATGCACTATTTCGGGGTACTAAAGTTGTCAAGCAACCATTCTAGTCCATTGGACCCAAAATGATGTTTGGGAGTGTTTCGGGGCATTTCACTAACCTTCGGCACGTAAAAGATGAAAAACTCGTGTTTCGGGCCTGAATGCACAATTTCGGGGTGCCAAAGTTTTGAATCATACATTCTAGTACATTGGACCCAAAATGATGTTCGGGAGTGTTTCAGAGCATTTCGCTAACCTTCGGCATGTGAAAGATGCAAAACTTGTGTTTTGGGACTGAATGCACTATTTCGGGGTACCAAAGTTGAAGCATCCATTCTAGTCCATTGGACCCAAAATGATGTTTGGGAGTTTTTCAGAGCATTTCGCAAACCTTCGGCACGGAAAAGATGAAAAACTCGTATTTCGGGCCTGAATGCACTATTTCGGGGTACCAGAGTTGTGAAGCATACATTCTAGTCCATTGGACCCAAAATGATGTTTGGGAGTGTTTCAGAGCATTTCGCTAACCTTCGGCACGTAAAAGATCAAAAACTCATCTTTCGTGCGAAAATGCACTATTTCGGGGTACCAAAATTGTGAAGCATCCATTCTGGTCCATTGGACCCAAAATGATGTTTGCTAGTGTCTTGGATGATTTCGCTATCCTTCGGCACGTGAAAAGGTGCAAAACTTGTGTTCCGGCCCAAAATGCACTATTTCGGGGTACCAAAGTTTCGAAGCATCCATTCTAGTCCATTGGACCGAAAATGATGTTTGGGAGTGTTTCGGAGCATTTCGCTAACCTGCGGCACATAAAAGATGAAAAACTCGTGTTTCGGGCCTGAATGCACTATTTCGGGGTACCAAAGTTGTGAAGCAACCATTCTAGTCCATTGGACCCAAAATGATGTTTGCGAGTGTTTCAGAGCATTTCGCTAACATTCGGCACGTAAAAGATGAAAAACTCATCTTTCGGGCCGGAATGCACTATTTCGTGGTACTAAAGTTGTCAAGCAAGCATTCTAGTCCATTGGACCCAAAATGATGTTAGGGAGTGTTTCGGGGCATTTCACTAACCTTCGGCACGTAAAAGATGAAAAACTCGTGTTTCGGGCCTGAATGCACAGTTTCGGGGTGCCAAAGTTTTGAATCATACATTCTAGTACATTGGACCCAAAATGATGTTCGGGAGTGTTTCAAAGCATTTCGCTAACCTTCGGCATGTGAAAGATGCAAAACTTGTGTTTTGGGACTGAATGCACTATTTCGGGGTACCAAAGTTGAAGCATCCATTCTAGTCCATTGGACCCAAAATGATGTTTGGGAGTGTTTCAGAGCATTTCGCAAACCTTCGGCACGGAAAAGATGAAAAACTCGTATTTCGGGCCTGAATGCACTATTTCGGGGTACCAGAGTTGTGAAGCATACATTCTAGTCCATTGGACCCAAAATGATGTTTGGGAGTGTTTCAGAGCATTTCGCTAACCTTCGGCACGTAAAAGATCAAAAACTCATCTTTCGTGCGAAAATGCACTATTTCGGGGTACCAAAATTGTGAAGCATCCATTCCGGTCCATTGGACCCAAAATGATGTTTGCTAGTGTCTTGGATGATTTCGCTATCCTTCGGCACGTGAAAAGGTGCAAAACTTGTGTTCCGGCCCAAAATGCACTATTTCGGGGTACCAAAGTTTCGAAGCATCCATTCTAGTCCATTGGACCGAAAATGATGTTTGGGAGTGTTTCGGAGCATTTCGCTAACCTGCGGCACATAAAAGATGAAAAACTCGTGTTTCGGGCCTGAATGCACTATTTCGGGGTACCAAAGTTGTGAAGCAACCATTCTAGTCCATTGGACCCAAAATGATGTTTGCGAGTGTTTCAGAGCATTTCGCTAACATTCGGCACGTAAAAGATGAAAAACTCATCTTTCGGGCCGGAATGCACTATTTCGGGGTACTAAAGTTGTCAAGCAACCATTCTAGTCCATTGGACCCAAAATGATGTTAGGGAGTGTTTCGGGGCATTTCACTAACCTTCGGCACGTAAAAGATGAAAAACTCGTGTTTCGGGCCTGAATGCACAGTTTCGGGGTGCCAAAGTTTTGAATCATACATTCTAGTACATTGGACCCAAAATGATGTTCGGGAGTGTTTCAGAGCATTTCGCTAACCTTCGGCATGTGAAAGATGCAAAACTTGTGTTTTGGGACTGAATGCACTATTTCGGGGTACCAAAGTTGAAGCATCCATTCTAGTCCATTGGACCCAAAATGATGTTTGGGAGTGTTTCAGAGCATTTCGCAAACCTTCGGCACGGAAAAGATGAAAAACTCTTATTTCGGGCCTGAATGCACTATTTCGGGGTACCAGAGTTGTGAAGCATACATTCTAGTCCATTGGACCCAAAATGATGTTTGGGAGTGTTTCAGAGCATTTCGCTAACCTTCGGCACGTAAAAGATCAAAAACTCATCTTTCGTGCGAAAATGCACTATTTCGGGGTACCAAAATTGTGAAGCATCCATTCTGGTCCATTGGACCCAAAATGATGTTTGCTAGTGTCTTGGATGATTTTGCTATCCTTCGGCACGTGAAAAGGTGCAAAACTTGTGTTCCGGCCCAAAATGCACTATTTCGGGGTACCAAAGTTTCGAAGCATCCATTCTAGTCCATTGGACCGAAAATGATGTTTGGGAGTGTTTCGGAGCATTTCGCTAACCTGCGGCACATAAAAGATGAAAAACTCGTGTTTCGGGCCTGAATGCACTATTTCGGGGTACCAAAGTTCTGAAGCATCCATTCTAGTCCATTGGACCCAAACTGATGTTTGCGAGTGTTTCGGAGCATTTCGCTAAACTTCGGCACGTAAAAGATGCAAAACTTGTGTTCGAGCCAGAATACACTATTTCTGGGTACCAAAGTTGTGAAGCATCCACTCCAGTCCATGGGACCCAAAATGATGTGTGCGAGTGTTTCAGATGATTTTGCTAACATTCGCCTTGTAAAAAGATGCAAAACTTGTGTTTTGGGCCTAAATGCACAATTTTCGGGTACCAGAGTTGTGAAGCATCCATTCTAGTCCATTGGAACCAAAATGATGTTTGGGAGTGTTTCGGAGCATTTCGCTAACCTTCGGCACATAAAAGATACAAAACTCGTCTTTCGGGCCTGAATGCACTATTTCGGGGTACCAAAGTTGTGAAGCATCCATTCTAGTCCATTGGACCCAAAATGATGTTTTGGAGTGTTTCGGAGCACTACACTAACCTTTTGCACGTAAAAGATACCAAACTTGTGTTCGAGCCTGAATGCACTATTTCGGGGTACCAAAGTTGTGATGCATCCATTCTAGTCCGTTCCACCCAAAATGATGTTTGGGAGTGTTTCAGAGCATTTCGCTAACATTCGGCACGTAAAAGATGAAAAACTCATCTTTCGGGCCGGAATGCACTATTTCGGGGTACTAAAGTTGTCAAGCAACCATTCTAGTCCATTGGACCCAAAATGATGTTTGGGAGTGTTTCGGGGCATTTCACTAACCTTCGGCACGTATAAGATGAAAAACTCGTGTTTCGGGCCTGAATGCACAATTTCGGGGTGCCAAAGTTTTGAATCATACATTCTAGTACATTGGACCCAAAATGATGTTCGGGAGTGTTTCAGAGCATTTCGCTAACCTTCGGCATGTGAAAGATGCAAAACTTGTGTTTTGGGACTGAATGCACTATTTCGGGGTACCAAAGTTGAAGCATCCATTCTAGTCCATTGGACCCAAAATGATGTTTGGGAGTGTTTCAGAGCATTTCGCAAACCTTCGGCACGGAAAAGATGAAAAACTCGTATTTCGGGCCTGAATGCACTATTTCGGGGTACCAGAGTTGTGAAGCATACATTCTAGTCCATTGGACCCAAAATGATGTTTGGGAGTGTTTCAGAGCATTTCGCTAACCTTCGGCACGTAAAAGATCAAAAACTCATCTTTCGTGCGAAAATGCACTATTTCGGGGTACCAAAATTGTGAAGCATCCATTCTGGTCCATTGGACCCAAAATGATGTTTGCTAGTGTCTTGGATGATTTCGCTATCCTTCGGCACGTGAAAAGGTGCAAAACTTGTGTTCCGGCCCAAAATGCACTATTTCGGGGTACCAAAGTTTCGAAGCATCCATTCTAGTCCATTGGACCGAAAATGATGTTTGGGAGTGTTTCGGAGCATTTCGCTAACCTGCGGCACATAAAAGATGAAAAACTCGTGTTTCGGGCCTGAATGCACTATTTCGGGGTACCAAAGTTGTGAAGCAACCATTCTAGTCCATTGGACCCAAAATGATGTTTGCGAGTGTTTCAGAGCATTTCGCTAACATTCGGCACGTAAAAGATGAAAAACTCATCTTTCGGGCCGGAATGCACTATTTCGTGGTACTAAAGTTGTCAAGCAAGCATTCTAGTCCATTGGACCCAAAATGATGTTAGGGAGTGTTTCGGGGCATTTCACTAACCTTCGGCACGTAAAAGATGAAAAACTCGTGTTTCGGGCCTGAATGCACAGTTTCGGGGTGCCAAAGTTTTGAATCATACATCTAGTACATTGGACCCAAAATGATGTTCGGGAGTGTTTCAGAGCATTTCGCTAACCTTCGGCATGTGAAAGATGCAAAACTTGTGTTTTGGGACTGAATGCACTATTTCGGGGTACCAAAGTTGAAGCATCCATTCTAGTCCATTGGACCCAAAATGATGTTTGGGAGTGTTTCAGAGCATTTCGCAAACCTTCGGCACGGAAAAGATGAAAAACTCGTATTTCGGGCCTGAATGCACTATTTCGGGGTACCAGAGTTGTGAAGCATACATTCTAGTCCATTGGACCCAAAATGATGTTTGGGAGTGTTTCAGAGCATTTCGCTAACCTTCGGCACGTAAAAGATCAAAAACTCATCTTTCGTGCGAAAATGCACTATTTCGGGGTACCAAAATTGTGAAGCATCCATTCTGGTCCATTGGACCCAAAATGATGTTTGCTAGTGTCTTGGATGATTTCGCTATCCTTCGGCACGTGAAAAGGTGCAAAACTTGTGTTCCGGCCCAAAATGCACTATTTCGGGGTACCAAAGTTTCGAAGCATCCATTCTAGTCCATTGGACCGAAAATGATGTTTGGGAGTGTTTCGGAGCATTTCGCTAACCTGCGGCACATAAAAGATGAAAAACTCGTGTTTCGGGCCTGAATGCACTATTTCGGGGTACCAAAGTTGTGAAGCAACCATTCTAGTCCATTGGACCCAAAATGATGTTTGCGAGTGTTTCAGAGCATTTCGCTAACATTCGGCACGTAAAAGATGAAAAACTCATCTTTCGGGCCGGAATGCACTATTTCGGGGTACTAAAGTTGTCAAGCAACCATTCTAGTCCATTGGACCCAAAATGATGTTAGGGAGTGTTTCGGGGCATTTCACTAACCTTCGGCACGTAAAAGATGAAAAACTCGTGTTTCGGGCCTGAATGCACAGTTTCGGGGTGCCAAAGTTTTGAATCATACATTCTAGTACATTGGACCCAAAATGATGTTCGGGAGTGTTTCAGAGCATTTCGCTAACCTTCGGCATGTGAAAGATGCAAAACTTGTGTTTTGGGACTGAATGCACTATTTCGGGGTACCAAAGTTGAAGCATCCATTCTAGTCCATTGGACCCAAAATGATGTTTGGGAGTGTTTCAGAGCATTTCGCAAACCTTCGGCACGGAAAATATGAAAAACTCGTATTTCGGGCCTGAATGCACTATTTCGGGGTACCAGAGTTGTGAAGCATACATTCTAGTCCATTGGACCCAAAATGATGTTTGGGAGTGTTTCAGAGCATTTCGCTAACCTTCGGCACGTAAAAGATCAAAAACTCATCTTTCGTGCGAAAATGCACAATTTCGGGGTACCAAAATTGTGAAGCATCCATTCTGGTCCATTGGACCCAAAATGATGTTTGCTAGTGTCTTGGATGATTTTGCTATCCTTCGGCACGTGAAAAGGTGCAAAACTTGTGTTCCGGCCCAAAATGCACTATTTCGGGGTACCAAAGTTTCGAAGCATCCATTCTAGTCCATTGGACCGAAAATGATGTTTGGGAGTGTTTCGGAGCATTTCGCTAACCTGCGGCACATAAAAGATGAAAAACTCGTGTTTCGGGCCTGAATGCACTATTTCGGGGTACCAAAGTTCTGAAGCATCCATTCTAGTCCATTGGACCCAAACTGATGTTTGCGAGTGTTTCGGAGCATTTCGCTAAACTTCGGCACGTAAAAGATGCAAAACTTGTGTTCGAGCCAGAATACACTATTTCTGGGTACCAAAGTTGTGAAGCATCCACTCCAGTCCATGGGACCCAAAATGATGTGTGCGAGTGTTTCAGATGATTTTGCTAACATTCGGCTTGTAAAAAGATGCAAAACTTGTGTTTTGGGCCTAAATGCACAATTTTCGGGTACCAGAGTTGTGAAGCATCCATTCTAGTCCATTGGAACCAAAATGATGTTTGGGAGTGTTTCGGAGCATTTCGCTAACCTTCGGCACATAAAAGATACAAAACTCGTCTTTCGGGCCTGAATGCACTATTTCGGGGTACCAAAGTTGTGAAGCATCCATTCTAGTCCATTGGACCCAAAATGATGTTTTGGAGTGTTTCGGAGCACTACACTAACCTTTTGCACGTAAAAGATACCAAACTTGTGTTCGAGCCTGAATGCACTATTTCGGGGTACCAAAGTTGTGATGCATCCATTCTAGTCCGTTCCACCCAAAATGATGTTTGGGAGTGTTTCAGAGCATTTCGCTAACATTCGGCACGTAAAAGATGAAAAACTCATCTTTCGGGCCGGAATGCACTATTTCGGGGTACTAAAGTTGTCAAGCAACCATTCTAGTCCATTGGACCCAAAATGATGTTTGGGAGTGTTTCGGGGCATTTCACTAACCTTCGGCACGTAAAAGATGAAAAACTCGTGTTTCGGGCCTGAATGCACAATTTCGGGGTGCCAAAGTTTTGAATCATACATTCTAGTACATTGGACCCAAAATGATGTTCGGGAGTGTTTCAGAGCATTTCGCTAACCTTCGGCATGTGAAAGATGCAAAACTTGTGTTTTGGGACTGAATGCACTATTTCGGGGTACCAAAGTTGAAGCATCCATTCTAGTCCATTGGACCCAAAATGATGTTTGGGAGTGTTTCAGAGCATTTCGCAAACCTTCGGCACGGAAAAGATGAAAAACTCGTATTTCGGGCCTGAATGCACTATTTCGGGGTACCAGAGTTGTGAAGCATACATTCTAGTCCATTGGACCCAAAATGATGTTTGGGAGTGTTTCAGAGCATTTCGCTAACCTTCGGCACGTAAAAGATCAAAAACTCATCTTTCGTGCGAAAATGCACTATTTCGGGGTACCAAAATTGTGAAGCATCCATTCTGGTCCATTGGACCCAAAATGATGTTTGCTAGTGTCTTGGATGATTTCGCTATCCTTCGGCACGTGAAAAGGTGCAAAACTTGTGTTCCGGCCCAAAATGCACTATTTCGGGGTACCAAAGTTTCGAAGCATCCATTCTAGTCCATTGGACCGAAAATGATGTTTGGGAGTGTTTCGGAGCATTTCGCTAACCTGCGGCACATAAAAGATGAAAAACTCGTGTTTCGGGCCTGAATGCACTATTTCGGGGTACCAAAGTTGTGAAGCAACCATTCTAGTCCATTGGACCCAAAATGATGTTTGCGAGTGTTTCAGAGCATTTCGCTAACATTCGGCACGTAAAAGATGAAAAACTCATCTTTCGGGCCGGAATGCACTATTTCGGGGTACTAAAGTTGTCAAGCAACCATTCTAGTCCATTGGACCCAAAATGATGTTAGGGAGTGTTTCGGGGCATTTCACTAACCTTCGTCACGTAAAAGATGAACAACTCGTGTTTCGGGCCTGAATGCACAGTTTCGGGGTGCCAAAGTTTTGAATCATACATTCTAGTACATTGGACCCAAAATGATGTTCGGGAGTGTTTCAGAGCATTTCGCTAACCTTCGGCATGTGAAAGATGCAAAACTTGTGTTTTGGGACTGAATGCACTATTTCGGGGTACCAAAGTTGAAGCATCCATTCTAGTCCATTGGACCCAAAATGATGTTTGGGAGTGTTTCAGAGCATTTCGCAAACCTTCGGCACGGAAAAGATGAAAAACTCGTATTTCGGGCCTGAATGCACTATTTCGGGGTACCAGAGTTGTGAAGCATACATTCTAGTCCATTGGACCCAAAATGATGTTTGGGAGTGTTTCAGAGCATTTCGCTAACCTTCGGCACGTAAAAGATCAAAAACTCATCTTTCGTGCGAAAATGCACTATTTCGGGGTACCAAAATTGTGAAGCATCCATTCTGGTCCATTGGACCCAAAATGATGTTTGCTAGTGTCTTGGATGATTTCGCTATCCTTCGGCACGTGAAAAGGTGCAAAACTTGTGTTCCGGCCCAAAATGCACTATTTCGGGGTACCAAAGTTTCGAAGCATCCATTCTAGTCCATTGGACCGAAAATGATGTTTGGGAGTGTTTCGGAGCATTTCGCTAACCTGCGGCACATAAAAGATGAAAAACTCGTGTTTCGGGCCTGAATGCACTATTTCGGGGTACCAAAGTTCTGAAGCATCCATTCTAGTCCATTGGACCCAAACTGATGTTTGCGAGTGTTTCGGAGCATTTCGCTAAACTTCGGCACGTAAAAGATGCAAAACTTGTGTTCGAGCCAGAATACACTATTTCTGGGTACCAAAGTTGTGAAGCATCCACTCCAGTCCACGGGACCCAAAATGATGTGTGCGAGTGTTTCAGATGATTTTGCTAACATTCGGCTTGTAAAAAGATGCAAAACATGTGTTTTGGGCCTAAATGCACAATTTTCGGGTACCAGAGTTGTGAAGCATCCATTCTAGTCCATTGGAACCAAAATGATGTTTGGGAGTGTTTCGGAGCATTTCGCTAACCTTCGGCACATAAAAGATACAAAACTCGTCTTTCGGGCCTGAATGCACTATTTCGGGGTACCAAAGTTGTGAAGCATCCATTCTAGTCCATTGGACCCAAAATGATGTTTTGGAGTGTTTCGGAGCACTACACTAACCTTTTGCACGTAAAAGATACCAAACTTGTGTTCGAGCCTGAATGCACTATTTCGGGGTACCAAAGTTGTGATGCATCCATTCTAGTCCGTTCCACCCAAAATGATGTTTGGGAGTGTTTCAGAGCATTTCGCTAACATTCGGCACGTAAAAGATGAAAAACTCATCTTTCGGGCCGGAATGCACTATTTCGGGGTACTAAAGTTGTCAAGCAACCATGATAGTCCATTGGACCCAAAATGATGTTTGGGAGTGTTTCGGGGCATTTCACTAACCTTCGGCACGTAAAAGATGAAAAACTCGTGTTTCGGGCCTGAATGCACAATTTCGGGGTGCCAAAGTTTTGAATCATACATTCTAGTACATTGGACCCAAAATGATGTTCGGGAGTGTTTCAGAGCATTTCGCTAACCTTCGGCATGTGAAAGATGCAAAACGTGTGTTTTGGGACTGAATGCACTATTTCGGGGTACCAAAGTTGAAGCATCCATTCTAGTCCATTGGACCCAAAATGATGTTTGGGAGTGTTTCAGAGCATTTCGCAAACCTTCGGCACGGAAAAGATGAAAAACTCGTATTTCGGGCCTGAATGCACTATTTCGGGGTACCAGAGTTGTGAAGTATACATTCTAGTCCATTGGACCCAAAATGATGTTTGGGAGTGTTTCAGAGCATTTCGCTAACCTTCGGCACGTAAAAGATCAAAAACTCATCTTTCGTGCGAAAATGCACTATTTCGGGGTACCAAAATTGTGAAGCATCCATTCTGGTCCATTGGACCCAAAATGATGTTTGCTAGTGTCTTGGATGATTTCGCTATCCTTCGACACGTGAAAAGGTGCAAAACTTGTGTTCCGGCCCAAAATGCACTATTTCGGGGTACCAAAGTTTCGAAGCATCCATTCTAGTCCATTGGACCGAAAATGATGTTTGGGAGTGTTTCGGAGCATTTCGCTAACCTGCGCCACATAAAAGATGAAAAACTCGTGTTTCGGGCCTGAATGCACTATTTCGGGGTACCAAAGTTGTGAAGCAACCATTCTAGTCCATTGGACCCAAAATGATGTTTGCGAGTGTTTCAGAGCATTTCGCTAACATTCGGCACGTAAAAGATGAAAAACTCATCTTTCGGGCCGGAATGCACTATTTCGGGGTACTAAAGTTGTCAAGCAACCATTCTAGTCCATTGGACACAAAATGATGTTAGGGAGTGTTTCGGGGCATTTCACTAACCTTCGGCACGTAAAAGATGAAAAACTCGTGTTTCGGGCCTGAATGCACAGTTTCGGGGTGCCAAAGTTTTGAATCATACATTCTAGTACTTTGGACCCAAAATGATGTTCGGGAGTGTTTCAGAGCATTTCGCTAACCTTCGGCATGTGAAAGATGCAAAACTTGTGTTTTGGGACTGAATGCACTATTTCGGGGTACCAAAGTTGAAGCATCCATTCTAGTCCATTGGACCCAAAATGATGTTTGGGAGTGTTTCAGAGCATTTCGCAAACCTTCGGCACGGAAAAGATGAAAAACTCGTATTTCGGGCCTGAATGCACTATTTCGGGGTACCAGAGTTGTGAAGCATACATTCTAGTCCATTGGACCCAAAATGATGTTTGGGAGTGTTTCAGAGCATTTCGCTAACCTTCGGCACGTAAAAGATCTAAAACTCATCTTTCGTGCGAAAATGCACTATTTCGGGGTACCAAAATTGTGAAGCATCCATTCTGGTCCATTGGACCCAAAATGATGTTTGCTAGTGTCTTGGATGATTTCGCTATCCTTCGGCACGTGAAAAGGTGCAAAACTTGTGTTCCGGCCCAAAATGCACTATTTTGGGGTACCAAAGTTTCGAAGCATCCATTCTAGTCCATTGGACCGAAAATGATGTTTGGGAGTGTTTCGGAGCATTTCGCTAACCTGCGGCACATAAAAGATGAAAAACTCGTGTTTCGGGCCTGAATGCACTATTTCGGGGTACCAAAGTTCTGAAGCATCCATTCTAGTCCATTGGACCCAAACTGATGTTTGCGAGTGTTTCGGAGCATTTCGCTAAACTTCGGCACGTAAAAGATGCAAAACTTGTGTTCGAGCCAGAATACACTATTTCTGGGTACCAAAGTTGTGAAGCATCCACTCCAGTCCATGGGACCCAAAATGATGTGTGCGAGTGTTTCAGATGATTTTGCTAACATTCGGCTTGTAAAAAGATGCAAAACTTGTGTTTTGGGCCTAAATGCACAATTTTCGGGTACCAGAGTTGTGAAGCATCCATTCTAGTCCATTGGAACCAAAATGATGTTTGGGAGTGTTTCGGAGCATTTCGCTAACCTTCGGCACATAAAAGATACAAAACTCGTCTTTCGGGCCTGAATGCACTATTTCGGGGTACCAAAGTTGTGAAGCATCCATTCTAGTCCATTGGACCCAAAATGATGTTTTGGAGTGTTTCGGAGCACTACACTAACCTTTTGCACGTAAAAGATACCAAACTTGTGTTCGAGCCTGAATGCACTATTTCGGGGTACCAAAGTTGTGATGCATCCATTCTAGTCCGTTCCACCCAAAATGATGTTTGGGAGTGTTTCAGAGCATTTCGCTAACATTCGGCACGTAAAAGATGAAAAACTCATCTTTCGGGCCGGAATGCACTATTTCGGGGTACTAAAGTTGTCAAGCAACCATTCTAGTCCATTGGACCCAAAATGATGTTTGGGAGTGTTTCGGGGCATTTCACTAACCTTCGGCACGTAAAAGATGAAAAACTCGTGTTTCGGGCCTGAATGCACAATTTCGGGGTGCCAAAGTTTTGAATCATACATTCTAGTACATTGGACCCAAAATGATGTTCGGGAGTGTTTCAGAGCATTTCGCTAACCTTCGGCATGTGAAAGATGCAAAACTTGTGTTTTGGGACTGAATGCACTATTTCGGGGTACCAAAGTTGAAGCATCCATTATAGTCCATTGGACCCAAAATGATGTTTGGGAGTGTTTCAGAGCATTTCGCAAACCTTCGGCACGGAAAAGATGAAAAACTCGTATTTCGGGCCTGAATGCACTATTTCAGGGTACCAGAGTTGTGAAGCATACATTCTAGTCCATTGGACCCAAAATGATGTTTGGGAGTGTTTCAGAGCATTTCGCTAACCTTCGGCACGTAAAAGATCAAAAACTCATCTTTCGTGCGAAAATGCACTATTTCGGGGTACCAAAATTGTGAAGCATCCATTCTGGTCCATTGGACCCAAAATGATGTTTGCTAGTGTCTTGGATGATTTCGCTATCCTTCGGCACGTGAAAAGGTGCAAAACTTGTGTTCCGGCCCAAAATGCACTATTTCGGGGTACCAAAGTTTCGAAGCATCCATTCTAGTCCATTGGACCGAAAATGATGTTTGGGAGTGTTTCGGAGCATTTCGCTAACCTGCGGCACATAAAAGATGAAAAACTCGTGTTTCGGGCCTGAATGCACAATTTTCGGGTACCAGAGTTGTGAAGCATCCATTCTAGTCCATTGGAACCAAAATGATGTTTGGGAGTGTTTCGGAGCATTTCGCTAACCTTCGGCACATAAAAGATACAAAACTCGTCTTTCGGGCCTGAATGCACTATTTCGGGGTACCAAAGTTGTGAAGCATCCATTCTAGTCCATTGGACCCAAAATGATGTTTCAGAGTGTTTCGGAGCACTCGCTAACCTTTTGCACGTAAAAGATGCCAAACTTGTGTTCGAGGGGGAATGCACTATTTCGGGGTACCAAAGTTGTGAATCATCCATTCTAGTCTATTGGACCCAAAATGATGTTTGGGAGTGTTTCAGAGCATTTCGCTAACCTTCGGCTTGTAAAAAGATGCAAAACTTGTGTTTTGGGCGTAAATGCACAATTTTGGGGTACCAGAGTTGTGAAGCATCCACTCTAGTCCATTGGACCCAAAATGATGTGTGCGAGTGTTTCAGATGATTTTGCTAATCTTCGATTTGTAAAAAGATGCAAAACTTGTGTTTTGGGCCTAAATGCACAATTTTCGGGTACCAGAGTTGTGAAGCATCCATTCTAGTCCATTGGAACCAAAATGATGTTTGGGAGTGTTTTGTAGCATTTCGCTAACCTTCGGCACATAAAAGATACAAAACTCGTCTTTCGGGGCTGAATGCACTATTTCGGGTACCAAAGTTTGAAGCATCCATTCTAGTCCATTGGACCCAAAATGATGTTTCGGAGTGTTTCGGAGCACTTCGCAAACCTTTTGCACGTAAAAGATGCCAAACTTGTGTTCGAGCCTGAATGCACTATTTCGGGGTACCAAAGTTGTGAAGAATCCATTCTAGTCCGTTGCACCCAAAATGATGTTTGGGAGTGTTTTAGAGCATTTCGCTAACATTCGGCACGTAAAAGATAAAAAACTCATCTTTCGGGCCGGAATGCACTATTTCGAGGTACTAAAGTTGTGAAGCAACCATTCTAGTCCATTGGACCCAAAATGATGTTTCGGAGTGTTTCGGGGCATTTCGCTAACCTTCGGCACGTAAAAGATGAAAAACTCGTGTTTCGAGCCTGAATGCACTATTTCGGGGTGCCAAAGTTCCGAATCATACATTCTAGTCCATTGGACCCAAAATGATGTTTGGGAGTGTTTCAGAGCATTTCGCTAACCTTCGGCATGTGAAAGATGCAAAACTTGTGTTTTGGGCCTGAATGCACTATTTCGGGTACCAAAGTTGTGAAGCATACATTCTAGTCCATTGGACCCAAAATGATATTTGGGAGTGTTTCAGAGCATTTCGCTAACCTTCGGCACGTAAAAGATCAAAAACTCATCTTTCGGGCCTGAATGCACTATTTCGGAGTACCAAAATTGTGAAGCATCTATTCTGGTCCATTGGACCCAAAATGATGTTTGCTAATGTTTTGGATGATTTCGCTAACCTTCGGCACGTGAAAAGGTGCAAAACTTGTGTTCCGGGACAAAATGAACTATTTCGGGGTACCAAAGTTGTGAAGCATCCATTCTAGTCCATTGGACCGAAAATGATGTTTGGGAGTGTTTCGGAGCATTTCGCTAACCCTCGGCATATAAAAGATGAAAAACTCGTGTTGCGGGCCTGAATGCACTATTTCGGGGTACCAAAGTTCTGAAGCATCCATTCTAGTCCATTGGACCCAAACTGATGTTTGGGAGTGTTTCAAAGCATTTCGCTAAACTTTGGCACGTAAAAGATGCAAAAGTTGTGTTCGAGCCAGAATGCACTATTTCAAGGTACCAATTTTGTGAAGCATCCACTCCAGTCCATTGGACCCAAAATTATGTGTGCGAGTGTTTCAGATGTTTTTGGTAACCTTCGGCTTATAAAAAGGTGCAAAACATGTGTTTTGGGCCTAAATGCACAATTTTCGGGTACCAGAGTTGTGAAGCATCCATTCTGGTCCATTGGAACCAAAATGATGTTTGGGAGTGTTTCGGAGCATTTCGCTAACCTTCGGCACATAAAAGATACAAAACTCGTCTTTCGGGCCTGAATGCACTATTTCGGGGTCCCAAAGTTGTGAAGCATCCATTCTAGTCTGTTGGACCGAAAATGATGTTTCAGAGTGTTTCAGAGCACTTCGCTAACCTTCGGCACGGAAAAGATGAAAAACTCGTGTTTCGGGCCTGAATGCACTATTTCGGGGTACCAAAGTTGTGAAGCATACATTCTAGTCTATTGGACCCAACATGATGTTTGGGAGTGTTTCAGAGCATTTCGCTAACCTTTGGCACGTAAAAGATGAAAAACTTGTCTTTCGGGCCTGAATGCACTATTTCAGGGTACCAAAATTGTGAAGCATCCATTCTGGTCCATTGGACCCAAAATGATGTTTGCTAGTGTTTTCGATGATTTCGCTAACCTTCGGCACGTAAAAAGTTGCAAAACTTGTGTTCCGGGCCAAAATGCACTATTTCGTGGTACCAATGTTGTGAAGCATCCATTCTAGTCCATTGGACCGAAAATGATGTTTGGGATTGTTTCGGAGCATTTCACTAACCTTCGGCATATAAAAGATGAAAAACTCGTGTTTCGGGCCTGAATGCACTATTTCGGGGTACCAAAGTTCTGAAGCGTCCTTTCTAGTCCATTGGACCCAAACTGATGTTTGGGAGTGTTTCGGAGCATTTCGCTAAACTTCGGCACGTAAAAGATGCAAAACTTGTGTTCGAGCCAGAATGCACTATTTCAGGGTACCAAAGTTGTGAAGCATCCACTCCAGACCATTGGACCCAAAATGATGTGTGCGAGTGTTTCAGATGATTTTGGTAACCTTCGGCTTGTAAAAAGATGCAAAACTTGTGTTTTGGGCCTAAATGCACAATTTTCGGGTACCAGAGTTGTGAAGCATCCATTCTGGTCCAATGGAACCAAAATGATGTTTGGGAGTGTTTTAGAGCATTTCGCTAACCTTCGGCACATAAAAGATACAAAAATCATCTTTCGGGCCTGAATGCACTATTTCGGGGTACCAAAGTTGTGAAGCATCGATTCTAGTCTATTGGACCCAAAATGATGTTTCAGAGTGTTTCGGAGCACTTCGCTAACCTTTTGCACATAAAAGATGCCAAACTTGTCTTCGAGCCTGAATGCACTATTTCGGGGTACAAATGTTGTGAAGCATCCATTCTAGTCCGTTGCACCCAAAATGATGTTTGGGAGTGTTTCGGAGCATTTCGCTAACCTTCGGCATGTAAAAGATGAAAAACTCATCTTTCGGGCCGGAATGCACTATTTCGGGGTGCTAAAGTTGTGAAGCAACCATTCTAGTCCATTGGACCCAAAATGATGTTTGGGAGTGTTTCGGGGCATTTCGCTAACCTTCGGCACGTAAAAGATGACAAACTCGTGTTTCGGGCCTGAATGCACTATTTCGAGGTCCCAAAGTTCTGAATCATACATTCTAGTCCATTGGACCCAAAATAATGTTTGGGAGTCTTTCGGAGCATTTCGCTAACCGTCGGCATGTGAAAGATGCAAAACTTGTGTTTTGGGCCTGAATGCACTATTTCGGGTACCAAAGTTCTGAACCATCAACTCTAGTCCATTGGACCCAAAATGATGTTTGGGAGTGTTTCAGAGCATTTCGCTAACCTTCGGCACGGAAAAGATGAAAAGCTCGTGTTTCGGGCCTGAATGCACTATTTCGGGGTACCAAAGTTGTGAAGCATACATTCTAGTCCATTGGACCCAAAATGATGTTTGGGAGTGTTTCAGAGCATTTCGCTAACCTTCGGCATGTAAAAGATCAAAAACTCGTCTTTCGGGCCTGAATGCACTATTTCGGGGTACCAAAATTGTGAAGCATCATTCTGGTCCATTGGACCCAAAATGATGTTTGCTAGTGTATTCGATGATTTCGCTAACCTTCGGCACGTAAAAAGTTGCAAAACTTGTGTTCCGGGCCAAAATGCACTATTTCGTGGTACCAATGTTGTGAAGCATCCATTCTAGTCCATTGGACCGAAAATGATGTTTGGGAGTGTTTCAGAGCATTTCACTAACCTTCAGCATATAAAAGATGAAAACCTCGTGTTTCGGGCCTGAATGCACTATTTCGGGGTACCAAAGTTCTGAAGCGTCCTTTCTAGTCCATTGGACCCAAACTGATGTTTGGGAGTGTTTCGGAGTATTTCGCTAAACTTCGGCACGTAAAAGATGCAAAACTTGTGTTCGAGCTAGAATGCACTATTTTAGGGTACCAAAGTTGTGAAACATCCACTCCAGTCCATTGGACCCAAAATGATGTGTGCGAGTGTTTCAGATGATTTTGGTAACCTTCGGCTTGTAAAAAGATGCAAAACTTGTGTTTTGGGCCTAAATGCACAATTTTCGGGTACCAGAGTTGTGAAGCATCCATTCTGGTCCATTGGAACCAAAATGATGTTTGGGAGTGTTTCGGAGCATTTCGCTAACCTTCGGCACATAAAAGATACAAAACTCATCTTTCGGGCCTGAATGCACTATTTCGGGGTACCAAAGTTGTGAAGCATCGATTCTAGTCTATTGGACCCAAAATGATGTTTCAGAGTGTTTCGGAGCACTTCGCTAACCTTTTGCACATAAAAGATCCCAAACTTGTCTTCGAGCCTGAATGCACTATTTCGGGGTACAAATGTTGTGAAGCATCCATTCTAGTCCGTTGCACCCAAAATGATGTTTGGGAGTGTTTCGGAGCATTTCGCTAACCTTCGGCATGTAAAAGATGAAAAACTCATCTTTCGGGCTGGAATGCACTATTTCGGGGTGCTAAAGTTGTGAAGCAACCATTCTAGTCCATTGGACCCAAAATGATGTTTGGGAGTGTTTCGGGGCATTTCGCTAACCTTCGGCACGTAAAAGATGAAAAACTCGTGTTTCGGGCCTGAATGCACTATTTCGAGGTCCCAAAGTTCTGAATCATACATTCTAGTCCATTGGACCCAAAATAATGTTTGGGAGTCTTTCGGAGCATTTCGCTAACCTTCGGCATGTGAAAGATGCAAAACTTGTGTTTCGGGCCTCAATGCACTATTTCGGGGTACCAAAGTTGTGAAGCATACATTCTAGTCCATTGGACCCAAAATGATGTTTGGGAGTGTTTCGGGGCATTTCGCTAACCTTCGGCACGTAAAAGATGAAAAACTCGTGTTTCGGGCCTGAATGCACTATTTCGGGGTGCCAAAGTTCTGAATCATACATTCTAGACCATTGGACCCAAAATAATGTTTGGGAGTCTTTCGAAGCATTTCGCTAACCTTCGGCATGTGAAAGATGCAAAACTTGTGTTTCGGGCCTCAATGCACTATTTCGGGTACCAAAGTTCTGAACCATCAACTCTAGTCCATTGGACCCAAAATGATGTTTGGGAGTGTTTCAGAGCATTTCTCTAACCTTCGGCATGGAAAAGATGAAAAACTCGTGTTTCGGGCCTGAATGCACTATTTCGGGGTACCAAAGTTGTGAAGCATCCATTCTGGTCCATTGGACCCAAAATGATGTTTGCTAGTGTTTTCGATGATTTCGCTAACCTTCGGCACGTAAAAAGTTGCAAAACTTGTGTTCCGGGCCAAAATGCACTATTTCGTGGTACCAATGTTGTGAAGCATCCATTCTAGTCCATTGGACCGAAAATGATGTTTGGGAGTGTTTCAGAGCATTTCACTAACCTTCGGCATATAAAAGATGAAAAACTCGTGTTTCGGGCCTGAATGCACTATTTCGGGGTACCAAAGTTCTGAAGCGTCCTTTCTAGTCCATTGGACCCAAACTGATGTTTGGGAGTGTTTCGGAGCATTTCGCTAAACTTCGGCACGTAAAAGATGCAAAACTTGTGTTCGAGCCAGAATGCACTATTTCAGGGTACCAAAGTTGTGAAGCATCCACTCTAGTCCATTGGACCCAAAATGATGTGTGCGAGTGTTTCAGATGATTTTGGTAACCTTCGGCTTGTAAAAAGATGCAAAACTTGTGTTTTGGTCCTAAATGCACAATTTTCGGGTACCAGAGTTGTGAAGCATCCATTCTGGTCCATTGGAACCAAAATGATGTTTGGGAGTGTTTCGGAGCATTTCGCTAACCTTCGGCACATAAAAGATACAAAACTCATCTTTCGGGCCTGAATGCACTATTTCGGGGTACCAAAGTTGTGAAGCATCGATTCTAGTCTATTGGACCCAAAATGATGTTTCAGAGTGTTTCGGAGCACTTCGCTAACCTTTTGCACATAAAAGATCCCAAACTTGTCTTCGAGCCTGAATGCACTATTTCGGGGTACAAATGTTGTGAAGCATCCATTCTAGTCCGTTGCACCCAAAATGATGTTTGGGAGTGTTTCGGAGCATTTCGCTAACCTTCGGCATGTAAAAGATGAAAAACTCATCTTTCGGGCCGGAATGCACTATTTCGGGGTGCTAAAGTTGTGAAGCAACCATTCTAGTCCATTGGACCCAAAATGATGTTTGGGAGTGTTTCGGGGCATTTCGCTAACCTTCGGCACGTAAAAGATGAAAAACTCGTGCTTCGGGCCTGAATGCACTATTTCGAGGTCCCAAAGTTCTGAATCATACATTCTAGTCCATTGGACCCAAAATAATGTTTGGGAGTCTTTCGGAGCATTTCGCTAACCTTCGGCATGTGAAAGATGCAAAACTTGTGTTTCGGGCCTGAATGCACTATTTCGGGGTACCAAAGTTGTGAAGCATACATTCTAGTCCATTGGACCCAAAATGATGTTTGGGAGTGTTTCGGGGCATTTCGCTAACCTTCGGCACGTAAAAGATGAAAAACTCGTGTTTCGGGCCTGAATGCACTATTTCGGGGTGCCAAAGTTCTGAATCATACATTCTAGTCCATTGGACCCAAAATAATGTTTGGGAGTCTTTCGGAGCATTTCGCTAACCTTCGGCATGTGAAAGATGCAAAACTTGTGTGTTTGGGCGTGAATGCACTATTTCGGGTACCAAAGTTCTGAACCATGAACTCTAGTCCATTGGACCCAAAATGATGTTTGGGAGTGTTTCAGAGCATTTCTCTAAACTTCGGCACGGAAAAGATGAAAAACTCGTGTTTCGGGCCTGAATGCACTATTTCGGGGTACCAAAGTTGTGAAGCATACATTCTAGTCCATTCGACCCAAAATGATGTTTGGGAGTGTTTCAGAGCATTTCGCTAACCTTCGGCACGTAAAAGATCAAAAACTCGTCTTTCGGGCCTGAATGCACTATTTCGGGGTACCAAAATTGTGAAGCATCCATTCTGGTCCATTGGACCCAAAATGATGTTTGCTAGCGTTTTCGATGATTTCGCTAACCTTCGGCACGTAAAAAGTTGCAAAACTTGTGTTCCGGGCCAAAATGCACTATTTCGTGGTACCAATGTTGTGAAGCATCCATTCTAGTCCATTGGACCGAAAATGATGTTTGGGAGTGTTTCGGAGCATTTCACTAACCTTCGGCATATAAAAGATGAAAAACTCGTGTTTCGGGCCTGAATGCACTATTTCGGGGTACCAAAGTTCTGAAGCGTCCTTTCTAGTCCATTGGACCCAAACTGATGTTTGGGAGTGTTTCGGAGCATTTCGCTAAACTTCGGCACGTAAAGGATGCAAAACTTGTGTTCGAGCCAGAATGCACTATTTCAGGGTACCAAAGTTGTGAAGCATCCACTCCAGTCCAATTGACCCAAAATGATGTGTGCGAGTGTTTCAGATGATTTTGGTAACCTTCGGCTTGTAAAAAGATGCAAAACTTGTGTTTTGGGCCTAAATGCACAATTTTCGGGTACCAGAGTTGTGAAGCATCCATTCTGGTCCATTGGAACCAAAATGATGTTTGGGAGTGTTTCGGAGCATTTCGCTAACCTTCGGCACATAAAAGATACAAAACTCATCTTTCGGGCCTGAGTGCACTATTTCGGGGTACCAAAGTTGTGAAGCATCGATTCTAGTCTATTGGACCCAAAATGATGTTTCAGAGTGTTTCGGAGCACTTCGCTAACCTTTTGCACATAAAAGATCCCAAACTTGTCTTCGAGCCTGAATGCACTATTTCGGGGTACAAATGTTGTGAAGCATCCATTCTAGTCCGTTGCACCCAAAATGATGTTTGGGAGTGTTTCGGAGCATTTCGCTAACCTTCGGCATGTAAAAGATGAAAAACTCATCTTTCGGGCCGGAATGCACTATTTCGGGGTGCTAAAGTTGTGAAGCAACCATTCTAGTCCATTGGACCCAAAATGATGTTTGGGAGTGTTTCGGGGCATTTCGCTAACCTTCGGCACGTAAAAGATGAAAAACTCGTGTTTCGGGCCTGAATGCACTATTTCGAGGTCCCAAAGTTCTGAATCATACATTCTAGTCCATTGGACCCAAAATAATGTTTGGGAGTCTTTCGGAGCATTTCGCTAACCTTCGGCATGTGAAAGATGCAAAACTTGTGTTTCGGGCCTGAATGCAATATTTCGGGGTACCAAAGTTGTGAAGCATACATTCTAGTCCATTGGACCCAAAATGATGTTTGGGAGTGTTTCGGGGCATTTCGCTAACCTTCGGCACGTAAAAGATGAAAAACTCGTGTTTCGGGCCTGAATGCACTATTTCGGGGTGCCAAACTTCTGAATCATACATTCTAGTCCATTGGACCCAAAATAATGTTTGGGAGTCTTTCGGAGCATTTCGCTAACCTTCGGCATGTGAAAGATGCAAAACTTGTGTTTTGGGCGTGAATGCACTATTTCGGGTACCAAAGTTCTGAACCATGAACTCTAGTCCATTGGACCCAAAATGATGTTTGGGAGTGTTTCAGAGCATTTCTCTAAACTTCGGCACGGAAAAGATGAAAAACTCGTGTTTCGGGCCTGAATGCACTATTTCGGGGTACCAAAGTTGTGAAGCATACATTCTAGTCCATTCGACCCAAAATGATGTTTGGGAGTGTTTCAGAGCATTTCGCTAACCTTCGGCACGTAAAAGATCAAAAACTCGTCTTTCGGGCCTGAATGCACTATTTCGGGGTACCAAAATTGTGAAGCATCCATTCTGGTCCATTGGACCCAAAATGATGTTTGCTAGCGTTTTCGATGATTTCGCTTACCTTCGGCACGTAAAAAGTTGCAAAACTTGTGTTCCGGGCCAAAATGCACTATTTCGTGGTACCAATGTTGTGAAGCATCCATTCTAGTCCATTGGACCGAAAATGATGTTTGGGAGTGTTTCGGAGCATTTCACTAACCTTCGGCATATAAAAGATGAAAAACTCGTGTTTCGGGCCTGAATGCACTATTTTGGGGTACCAAAGTTCTGAAGCGTCCTTTCTAGTCCATTGGACCCAAACTGATGTTTGGGAGTGTTTCGGAGCATTTCGCTAAACTTCGGCACGTAAAGGATGCAAAACTTGTGTTCGAGCCAGAATGCACTATTTCAGGGTACCAAAGTTGTGAAGCATCCACTCCAGTCCAATTGACCCAAAATGATGTGTGCGAGTGTTTCAGATGATTTTGGTAACCTTCGGCTTGTAAAAAGATGCAAAACTTCTGTTTTGGGCCTAAATGCACAATTTTTGGGTACCAGAGTTGTGAAGCATCCATTCTGGTCCATTGGAACCAAAATGATGTTTGGGAGTGTTTCGGAGCATTTCGCTAACCTTCGGCACATAAAAGATACAAAACTCATCTTTCGGGCCTGAGTGCACTATTTCGGGGTACCAAAGTTGTGAAGCATCGATTCTAGTCTATTGGACCCAAAATGATGTTTCAGAGTGTTTCGGAGCACTTCGCTAACCTTTTGCACATAAAAGATCCCAAACTTGTCTTCGAGCCTGAATGCACTATTTCGGGGTACAAATGTTGTGAAGCATCCATTCTAGTCCGTTGCACCCAAAATGATGTTTGGGAGTGTTTCGGAGCATTTCGCTAACCTTCGGCATGTAAAAGATGAAAAACTCATCTTTCGGGCCGGAATGCACTATTTCGGGGTGCTTAAGTTGTGAAGCAACCATTCTAGTCCATTGGAACCAAAATGATGTTTGGGAGTGTTTCGGGGCATTTCGCTAACCTTCGGCACGTAAAAGATGAAAAACTCGTGTTTCGGGCCTGAATGCACTATTTCGAGGTCCCAAAGTTCTGAATCATACATTCTAGTCCATTGGACCCAAAATAATGTTTGGGAGTCTTTCGGAGCATTTCGCTAACCTTCGGCATGTGAAAGATGCAAAACTTGTGTTTCGGGCCTGAATGCAATATTTCGGGGTACCAAAGTTGTGAAGCATACATTCTAGTCCATTGGACCCAAAATGATGTTTGCGAGTGTTTCGGGGCATTTCGCTAACCTTCGGCACATAAAAGATGAAAAACTCGTGTTTCGGGCCTGAATGCACTATTTCGGGGTGCCAAAGTTCTGAATCAAACATTCTAGTCCATTGGACCCAAAATAATGTTTGGGAGTCTTTCGGAGCATTTCGCTAACCTTCGGCATGTGAAAGATGCAAAACTTGTGTTTTGGGCCTGATGCACTATTTCGGGTACCAAAGTTCTGAACCATCAACTCTAGTCCATTGGACCCAAAATGATGTTTGGGAGTGTTTCAGAGCATTTCTCTAACCTTCGGCACGGAAAAGATGAAAAACTCGTGTTTCGGTCCTGAATGCACTATTTCGGGGTACCAAAGTTGTGAAGCATACATTCTAGTCCATTGGACCCAAAATGATGTTTGGGAGTGTTTCAGAGCATTTCGCTAACCTTCGGCACGTAAAAGATCAAAAACTCGTCTTTCGGGCCTGAATGCACTATTTCGGGGTACCAAAATTGTGAAGCATCCATTCTGGTCCATTGGACCCAAAATGATGTTTGCTAGCGTTTTCGATGATTTCGCTAACCTTCGGCACGTAAAAAGTTGCAAAACTTGTGTTCCGGGCCAAAATGCACTATTTCGTGGTACCAATGTTGTGAAGCATCCATTCTAGTCCATTGGACCGAAAATGATGTTTGGGAGTGTTTCGGAGCATTTCACTATCCTTCGGCATATAAAAGATGAAAAACTCGTGTTTCGGGCCTGAATGCACTATTTTGGGGTACCAAAGTTCTGAAGCGTCCTTTCTAGTCCATTGGACCCAAACTGATGTTTGGGAGTGTTTCGGAGCATTTCGCTAAACTTCGGCACGTAAAGGATGCAAAACTTGTGTTCGAGCCAGAATGCACTATTTCAGGGTACCAAAGTTGTGAAGCATCCACTCCAGTCCAATTGACCCAAAATGATGTGTGCGAGTGTTTCAGATGATTTTGGTAACCTTCGGCTTGTAAAAAGATGCAAAACTTGTGTTTTGGGCCTAAATGCACAATTTTCGGGTACCAGAGTTGTGAAGCATCCATTCTGGTCCATTGGAACCAAAATGATGTTTGGGAGTGTTTCGGAGCATTTCGCTAACCTTCGGCACATAAAAGATACAAAACTCATCTTTCGGGCCTGAGTGCACTATTTCGGGGTACCAAAGTTGTGAAGCATCGATTCTAGTCTATTGGACCCAAAATGATGTTTCAGAGTGTTTCGGAGCACTTCGCTAACCTTTTGCACATAAAAGATCCCAAACTTGTCTTCGAGCCTGAATGCACTATTTCGGGGTACAAATGTTGTGAAGCATCCATTCTAGTCCGTTGCACCCAAAATGATGTTTGGGAGTGTTTCGGAGCATTTCGCTAACCTTCGGCATGTAAAAGATGAAAAACTCATCTTTCGGGCCGGAATGCACTATTTCGGGGTGCTAAAGTTGTGAAGCAACCATTCTAGTCCATTGGACCCAAAATGATGTTTGGGAGTGTTTCGGGGCATTTCGCTAACCTTCGGCACGTAAAAGATGAAAAACTCGTGTTTCGGGCCTGAATGCACTATTTCGAGGTCCCAAAGTTCTGAATCATACATTGTAGTCCATTGGACCCAAAATAATGTTTGGGAGTCTTTCGGAGCATTTCGCTAACCTTCGGCATGTGAAAGATGCAAAACTTGTGTTTCGGGCCTGAATGCAATATTTCGGGGTACCAAAGTTGTGAAGCATACATTCTAGTCCATTGGACCCAAAATGATGTTTGCGAGTGTTTCGGGGCATTTCGCTAACCTTCGGCACATAAAAGATGAAAAACTCGTGTTTCGGGCCTGAATGCACTATTTCGGGGTGCCAAAGTTCTGAATCAAACATTCTAGTCCATTGGACCCAAAATAATGTTTGGGAGTCTTTCGGAGCATTTCGCTAACCTTCGGCATGTGAAAGATGCAAAACTTGTGTTTTGGGCCTGATGCACTATTTCGGGTACCAAAGTTCTGAACCATCAACTCTAGTCCATTGGACCCAAAATGATGTTTGGGAGTGTTTCAGAGCATTTCTCTAACCTTCGGCACGGAAAAGATGAAAAACTCGTGTTTCGGTCCTGAATGCACTATTTCGGGGTACCAAAGTTGTGAAGCATACATTCTAGTCCATTGGACCCAAAATGATGTTTGGGAGTGTTTCAGAGCATTTCGCTAACCTTCGGCACGTAAAAGATCAAAAACTCGTCTTTCGGGCCTGAATGCACTATTTCGGGGTACCAAAATTGTGAAGCATCCATTCTGGTCCATTGGACCCAAAATGATGTTTGCTAGTGTTTGCGATGATTTCGCTAACCTTCGGCACGTAAAAAGTTGCAAAACTTGTGTTCCGGGCCAAAATGCACTATTTCGTGGTACCAATGTTGTGAAGCATCCATTCTAGTCCATTGGACCGAAAATGATGTTTGGGAGTGTTTCGGAGCATTTCACTAACCTTCGGCATATAAAAGATGAAAAACTCGTGTTTCGGGCCTGAATGCACTATTTCGGGGTACCAAAGTTCTGAAGCGTCCTTTCTAGTCCATTGGACCCAAACTGATGTTTGGGAGTGTTTCGGAGCATTTCGCTAAACTTCGGCACGTAAAAGATGCAAAACTTGTGTTCGAGCCAGAATGCACTATTTCAGGGTACCAAAGTTGTGAAGCATCCACTCCAGTCCATTGGACCCAAAATGATGTGTGCGAGTGTTTCAGATGATTTTGGTAACCTTCGGCTTGTAAAAAGATGCAAAACTTGTGTTTTGGGCCTAAATGCACAATTTTCGGGTACCAGAGTTGTGAAGCATCCATTCTGGTCCATTGGAACCAAAATGATGTTTGGGAGTGTTTCGGAGCATTTCGCAAACCTTCGGCACATAAAAGATACAAAACTCATCTTTCGGGCCTGAATGCACTATTTCGGGGTACCAAAGTTGTGAAGCATCGATTCTAGTCTATTGGAACCAAAATGATGTTTCAGAGTGTTTCGGAGCACTTCGCTAACCTTTTGCACATAAAAGATGCCAAACTTGTCTTCGAGCCTGAATGCACTATTTCGGGGTACAAATGTTGTGAAGCATCCATTCTAGTCCGTTGCACCCAAAATGATGTTTGGGAGTGTTTCAGAGCATTTCGCTAACCTTCGGCACGTAAAAGATGAAAAACTCATCTTTCGGGCCGGAATGCACTATTCGGGGTGCTAAAGTTGTGAAGCAACCATTCTAGTCCATTGGACCCAAAATGATGTTTGGGAGTGTTTCGGGGCATTTCGCTAACCTCCGGCACGTAAAAGATGAAAAACTCGTGTTTCGGGCCTGAATGCACTATTTCGAGGTCCCAAAGTTCTGAATCATACATTCTAGTCCATTGGACCCAAAATAATGTTTGGGAGTCTTTCGGAGCATTTCGCTAACCTTCGGCATGTGAAAGATGCAAAACTTGTGTTTTGGGCCTGAATGCACTATTTTGGGTACCAAAGTTCTGAACCATCAACTCTATTCCATTGGACCCAAAATGATGTTTGGGAGTGTTTCAGAGCATTTCGCTAACCTTCGGCACGGAAAAGATGAAAAAATCGTGTTTCGGGCCTGAATGCACCATTTCGGGGTGCCAAAGTTCTGAATCATACATTCTAGTCCATTGGACCCAAAATAATGTTTGGGAGTCTTTCGGAGCATTTCGCTAACCTTCGGCATGTGAAAGATGCAAAACTTGTGTTTTGGGCCTGATGCACTATTTCGGGTACCAAAGTTCTGAACCATCAACTCTAGTCCATTGGACCCAAAATGATGTTTGGGAGTGTTTCAGAGCATTTCTCTAACCTTCGGCACGGAAAAGATGAAAAACTCGTGTTTTGGGCCTGAATGCACTATTTCGGGGTACCAAAGTTGTGAAGCATACATTCTAGTCCATTGGACCCAAAATGATGTTTGGGAGTGTTTCAGAGCATTTCGCTAACCTTCGGCACGTAAAAGATCAAAAACTCGTCTTTCGAGCCTGAATGCACTATTTCGGGGTACCAAAATTGTGAAGCATCCATTCTGGTCCATTGGACCCAAAATGATGTTTGCTAGTGTTTGCGATGATTTCGCTAACCTTCGGCACGTAAAAAGTTGCAAAACTTGTGTTCCGGGCCAAAATGCACTATTTCGTGGTACCAATGTTGTGAAGCATCCATTCTAGTCCATTGGACCGAAAATGATGTTTGTGAGTGTTTCGGAGCATTTCACTAACCTTCGGCATATAAAAGATGAAAAACTCGTGTTTCGGGCCTGAATGCACTATTTCGGGGTACCAAAGTTCTGAAGCGTCCTTTCTAGTCCATTGGACCCAAACTGATGTTTGGGAGTGTTTCGGAGCATTTCGCTAAACTTCGGCACGTAAAAGATGCAAAACTTGTGTTCGAGCCAGAATGCACTATTTCAAGGTACCAAAGTTGTGAAGCATCCACTCCAGTCCATTGGACCCAAAATGATGTGTGCGAGTGTTTCAGATGATTTTGGTAACCTTCGGCTTGTAAAAAGATGCAAAACTTGTGTTTTGGGCCTAAATGCACAATTTTCGGGTACCAGAGTTGTGAAGCATCCATTCTGGTCCATTGGAACCAAAATGATGTTTGGGAGTGTTTCGGAGCATTTCGCTAACCTTCGGCACATAAAAGATACAAAACTCATCTTTCGGGCCTGAATGCACTATTTCGGGGTACCAAAGTTGTGAAGCATCGATTCTAGTCTATTGGAACCAAAATGATGTTTCAGAGTGTTTCGGAGCACTTCGCTAACCTTTTGCACATAAAAGATGCCAAACTTGTCTTCGAGCCTGAATGCACTATTTCGGGGTACAAATGTTGTGAAGCATCCATTCTAGTCCGTTGCACCCAAAATGATGTTTGGGAGTGTTTCAGAGCATTTCGCTAACCTTCGGCACGTAAAAGATGAAAAACTCATCTTTCGGGCCGGAGTGCACTATTTCGGGGTGCTAAAGTTGTGAAGCAACCATTCTAGTCCATTGGACCCAAAATGATGTTTGGGAGTGTTTCGGGGCATTTCGCTAACCTCCGGCACGTAAAAGATGAAAAACTCGTGTTTCGGGCCTGAATGCACTATTTCGAGGTCCCAAAGTTCTGAATCATACATTCTAGTCCATTGGACCCAAAATAATGTTTGGGAGTCTTTCGGAGCATTTCGCTAACCTTCGCCATGTGAAAGATGCAAAACTTGTGTTTTGGGCCTGAATGCACTATTTCGGGTACCAAAGTTCTGAACCATCAACTCTATTCCATTGGACCCAAAATGATGTTTGGGAGTGTTTCAGAGCATTTCGCTAACCTTCGGCACGGAAAAGATGAAAAAATCGTGTTTCGGGCCTGAATGCACTATTTCGGGGTGCCAAAGTTCTGAATCATACATTCTAGTCCATTGGACCCAAAATAATGTTTGGGAGTCTTTCGGAGCATTTCGCTAACCTTCGGCATGTGAAAGATGCAAAACTTGTGTTTTGGGCCTGATGCACTATTTCGGGTACCAAAGTTCTGAACCATCAACTCTAGTCCATTGGACCCAAAATGATGTTTGGGAGTGTTTCAGAGCATTTCTCTAACCTTCGGCACGGAAAAGATGAAAAACTCGTGTTTTGGGCCTGAATGCACTATTTCGGGGTACCAAAGTTGTGAAGCATACATTCTAGTCCATTGGACCCAAAATGATGTTTGGGAGTGTTTCAGAGCATTTCGTTAACCTTCGGCACGTAAAAGATCAAAAACTCGTCTTTCGGGCCTGAATGCACTATTTCGGGGTACCAAAATTGTGAAGCATCCATTCTGGTCCATTGGATCCAAAATGATGTTTGCTAGTGTTTTCGATGATTTCGCTAACCTTCGGCATGTAAAAAGTTGCAAAACTTGTGTTCCGGGCCAAAATGCACTATTTCGTGGTACCAATGTTGTGAAGCATCCATTCTAGTCCATTGGACCGAAAATGATGTTTGGGAGTGTTTCGGAGCATTTCACTAACCTTCGGCATATAAAAGATGAAAAACTCGTGTTTCGGGCCTGAATGCACTATTTCGGGGTACCAAAGTTCTGAAGCGTCCTTTCTAGTCCATTGGACCCAAACTGATGTTTGGGAGTGTTTCGGAGCATTTCGCTAAACTTCGGCACGTAAAAGATGCAAAACTTGTGTTCGAGCCAGAATGCACTATTTCAGGGTACCAAAGTTGTGAAGCATCCACTCCAGTCCATTGGACCCAAAATGATGTGTGTGAGTGTTTCAGATGATTTTGGTAACCTTCGGCTTGTAAAAAGATGCAAAACTTGTGTTTTGGGCCTAAATGCACAATTTTCGGGTAGCAGAGTTGTGAAGCATCCATTCTGGTCCATTGGAACCAAAATGATGTTTGGGAGTGTTTCGGAGCATTTCGCTAACCTTCGGCACATAAAAGATACAAAACTCATCTTTCGGGCCTGAATGCACTATTTCGGGGTACCAAAGTTGTGAAGCATCGATTCTAGTCTATTGGAACCAAAATGATGTTTCAGAGTGTTTCGGAGCACTTCGCTAACCTTTTGCACATAAAAGATGCCAAACTTGTCTTCGAGCCTGAATGCACTATTTCGGGGTACAAATGTTGTGAAGCATCCATTCTAGTCCGTTGCACCCAAAATGATGTTTGGGAGTGTTTCAGCGCATTTCGCTAACCTTCGGCACGTAAAAGATGAAAAACTCATCTTTCGGGCCGGAATGCACTATTTCGGGGTGCTAAAGTTGTGAAGCAACCATTCTAGTCCATTGAACCCAAAATGATGTTTGGGAGTGTTTCGGGGCATTTCGCTAACCTCCGGCACGTAAAAGATGAAAAACTCGTGTTTCGGGCCTGAATGCACTATTTCGAGGTCCCAAAGTTCTGAATCATACATTCTAGTCCATTGGACCCAAAATAATGTTTGGTAGTCTTTCGGAGCATTTAGCTAACCTTCGGCATGTGAAAGATGCAAAACTTGTGTTTTGGGCCTGAATGCACTATTTCGGGTACCAAAGTTCTGAACCATCAACTCTAGTCCATTGGACCCAAAATGATGTCTGGGAGTGTTTCAGAGCATTTCGCTAACCTTCGGCACGGAAAAGATGAAAAAATCGTGTTTCGGGCCGGAATGCACTATTTCGGGGTACCAAAGTTGTGAAGCATACATTCTAGTCCATTGGACCCAAAATGATGTTTGGGAGTGTTTCATAGCATTTCGCTAACCTTCGGCACGTAAAAGATCAAAAACTCGTCTTTCGGGCCTGAATGCACTATTTCGGGGTACCAAAATTGTGAAGCATCCATTCTGGTCCATTGGACCCAAAATGATGTTTGCTAGTGTTTTGGATGATTTCGCTAACCTTCGGCACGTAAAAAGTTGCAAAACTTGTGTTCCGGGCCAAAATGCACTATTTCGGGGTACCATTGTTGTGAAGCATCCATTCTAGTCCATTGGACCGAAAATGATGTTTGGGAGTGTTTCGGAGCATTTCGCTAACCTTCGGCATATAAAAGATGAAAAACTCGTGTTTCGGGCCTGAATGCACTATTTCGGGGTACCAAAGTTCTGAAGCGTCCATTCTAGTCCATTGGACCCAAACTGATGTTTGGGAATGTTTCGGAGCATTTCGCTAAACTTCGGCACGTAAAAGATGCAAAACTTGTGTTCGAGCCAGAATGCACTATTTCAGGGTACCAAAGTTGTGAAGCATCCACTCCAGTCCATTGGACCCAAAATGATGTGTGCGAGTGTTTCAGATGATTTTGGTAACCATCGGCTTGTAAAAAGATGCAAAACTTGTGTTTTGGGCCTAAATGCACAATTTTCGGATACCAGAGTTGTGAAGCATCCATTCTGGTCCATTGGAACGAAAATGATGTTTGGGAGTATTTCGGACCATTTCGCTAACCTTCGGCACATAAAAGATACAAAACTCATCTTTCGGGCCTGAATGCACTATTTCAGGGTACCAAAGTTGTGAAGCATCGATTCTAGTCTGTTGGACCCAAAATGATGTTTCAGAGTGTTTCGGAGCACTTCGCTAACCTTTTGCACGTAAAAGATGCCAAACTTGTCTTCGAGCCTGAATGCACTATTTCGGGGTACAAAAGTTGTGAAGCATCAATACTAGTCCGTTGCACCCAAAATGATGTTTGGTAGTGTTTCGGAGCATTTTGCTAACCTTCGGCACATAAAAGATTCAAAACTCTTCTTTCGGGCCTGAATGCACTATTTCGGGGTACCAAAATTGTGAAGCATCCATTCTGGTCCATTGGACCCAAAATGATGTTTGCTAGTGTTTTGGATGATTTCGCTAACCTTCGGCACGTGAAAAGTTGCAAAACTTGTGTTCCGGGCCAAAATGCACTATTTCGGGGTACCAATGTTGTGAAGCATCCATTCTAGTCCATTGGACCGAAAATGATGTTTGGGAGTGTTTCGGAGCATTTCGCTAACCTTCGGCATATAAAAGAAGAAAAACTCGTGTTTCGGGCCTGAATGCACTATTTCGGGGTACCAAAGTTCTGAAGCGTCCATTCTAGTCCATTGGACCCAAACTGATGTTTGGGAGTGTTTCGGAGCATTTCGCAAAACTTCGGCACGTAAAAGATGCAAAACTTGTGTTCGAGCCAGAATGCACTATTTCAGGGTACCAAAGTTGTGAAGCATCCACTCCAGTCCATTGGACCCAAAATGATGTGTGCGAGTGTTTCAGATGATTTTGGTAACCTTCGGCTTGTAAAAAGATGCAAAACTTGTGTTTTGGTCCTAAATGCACAATTTTCGGGTACCAGAGTTGTGAAGCATCCATTCTGGTCCATTGGAACCAAAATGATGTTTGGGAGTGTTTCGGACCATTTCGCTAACCTTCGGCACATAAAAGATACAAAACTCATCTTTCGGGCCTGAATGCACTATTTCGGGTACCAAAGTTCTGAACCATCAATTCTAGTCCATTGGACGCAAAATGATGTTTGGGAGTGTTTCAGAGCATTTCGCTAACATTCGGCACGGAAAAGATGAAAAACTCGTGTTTCGGGCCTGAATGCACTATTTCGGGGTACCAAAGTTGTGAAGCATACATTCTAGTCCATTGGACCCAAAATGATGTTTGGGAGTGTTTCAGAGCATTTCGCTAACCTTCGGCACGTAAAAGATGAAAAACTCTTCTTTCGGGCCTGAATCCACTATTTCGGGGTACCAAAATTGTGAAGCATCCATTCTGGTCCATTGGACCCAAAATGATGTTTGCTAGTGTTTTGGATGATTTCGCTAACCTTCGGCACGTAAAAAGTTGCAAAACTTGTGTTCCGGGCCAAAATGCACTATTTCGGGGTACCAATGTTGTGAAGCATCCATTCTAGTCCATTGGACCGAAAATGATGTTTGGGAGTGTTTCGGAGCATTTCGCTAACCTTCGGCATATAAAAGATGAAAAACTCGTGTTTCGGGCCTGAATGCACTATTTCGGGGTACCAAAGTTCTGAAGCGTCCATTCTAGTCCATTGGACCCAAACTGATGTTTGGGAGTGTTTCGGAGCATTTCGCTAAACTTCGGCACGTAAAAGATGCAAAACTTGTGTTCGAGCCAGAATGCACTATTTCAGGGTACCAAAGTTGTGAAGCATCCACTCCAGTCAATTGGACCCAAAATGATGTGTGCGAGTGTTTCAAATGATTTTGGTAACCTTCGGCTTGTAAAAAGATGCAAAACTTGTGTTTTGGGCCTAAATGCACAATTTTCGGATACCAGAGTTGTGAAGCATCCATTGTGGTCCATTGGAACGAAAATGATGTTTGGGAGTGTTTCAGACCATATCGCTAACCTTCGGCACATAAAAGATACAAAACTCATCTTTCGGGCCTGAATGCACTATTTCGGGGTACCAAAGTTGTGAAGCATCGATTCTAGTCTGTTGGACCCAAAATGATGTTTCAGAGTGTTTCGGAGCACTTCGCTAACCTTTTGCACGAAAAAGATGCCAAACTTGTCTTCGAGCCTGAATGCACTATTTCGGGGTACAAAAGTTGTGAAGCATCAATTCTAGTCCGTTGCACCCAAAATGATGTTTGGGAGTGTTTCGGAGCATTTCGCTAACCTTCGGCACGTAAAAGATGAAAAACTCATCTTTCGGGCCGGAATGCACTATTTCGGGGTGCTAAAGTTGTGAAGCAACCATTCTAGTCCATTGGACCCAAAATGATGTTTGGGAGTGTTTCGGGGCATTTCGCTAACCTTCGGCACGTAAAAGATGAAAAACTCGTGTTTCGGGCCTGAATGCACTATTTCGAGGTCCCAAAGTTCTGAATCATACATTCTAGTCCATTGGACCCAAAATAATGTTTGGGAGTCTTTCGGAGCATTTCGCTAACCTTCGGCATGTGAAAGATGCAAAACTTGTGTTTTGGGCCTGAATGCACTATTTCGGGTAATAAAGTTCTAAACCATCAACTCTAGTCCATTGGACCCAAAATGATGTTTGGGAGTGTTTCAGAGCATTTCGCTAACCTTCGGCACGGAAAAGATGAAAAACTCGTGTTTCGGGCCTGAATGCACTATTTCGGGGTACCAAAGTTGTGAAGCATACATTCTAGTCCAATGGACCCAAAATGATGTTTGGGAGTGTTTCATAGCATTTCGCTAACCTTCGGCACGTAAAAGATCAAAAACTCGTCTTTCGGGCCTGAATGCACTATTTCGTGGTACCAAAATTGTGAAGCATCCATTCTAGTCAATTGGACCCAAAATGATGTTTGCTAGTGTTTTGGATGATTTCGCTAACCTTCGGCACGTAAAAAGTTGCAAAACTTGTGTTGCGGGCCAAAATGCACTATTTCGGGGTACCAATGTTGTGAAGCATCCATTCTAGTCCATTGGACCGAAAATGATGTTTGGGAGTGTTTCGGAGCATTACGCTAACCTTCGGCATATAAAAGATGAAAAACTCGTGTTTCGGGCCTGAATGCACTATTTCAGGGTACCAAAGTTCTGAAGCGTCCATTCTAGTCCATTGGACCCAAACTGATGTTTGGGAGTGTTTCGGAGCATTTCGCTAAACTTCGGCACGTAAAAGATGCAAAACTTGTGTTCGAGCCAGAATGCACTATTTCAGGGTACCAAAGTTGTGAAGCATCCACTCCAGTCCATTGGACCCAAAATGATGTGTGCGAGTGTTTCAGATGATTTTGGTAACCTTCGGCTTGTAAAAAGATGCAAAACTTGTGTTTTGGGCCTAAATGCACAATTTTCGGATACCAGAGTTGTGAAGCATCCATTCTGGTCCATTGGAACGAAAATGATGTTTGGGAGTATTTCGGACCATTTCGCTAACCTTCGGCACATAAAAGATACAAAACTCATCTTTCGGGCCTGAATGCACTATTTCAGGGTACCAAAGTTGTGAAGCATCGATTCTAGTCTGTTGGACCCAAAATGATGTTTCAGAGTGTTTCGGAGCACTTCGCTAACCTTTTGCACGTAAAAGAGGCCAAACTTGTCTTCGAGCCTGAATGCACTATTTCGGGGTACAAAAGTTGTGAAGCATCAATACTAGTCCGTTGCACCCAAAATGATGTTTGGTAGTGTTTCAGAGCATTTTGCTAACCTTCGGCACATAAAAGATTCAAAACTCTTCTTTCGGGCCTGAATGCACTATTTCGGGGTACCAAAATTGTGAAGCATCCATTCTGGTCCATTGGACCCAAAATGATGTTTGCTAGTGTTTTGGATGATTTCGCTAACCTTCGGCACGTGAAAAGTTGCAAAACTTGTGTTCCGGGCCAAAATGCACTATTTCGGGGTACCAATGTTGTGAAGCATCCATTCTAGTCCATTGGACCGAAAATGATGTTTGGGAGTGTTTCGGAGCATTTCGCTAACCTTCGGCATATAAAAGAAGAAAAACTCGTGTTTCGGGCCTGAATGCACTATTTCGGGGTACCAAAGTTCTGAAGCGTCCATTCTAGTCCATTGGACCCAAACTGATGTTTGGGAGTGTTTCGGAGCATTTCGCTAAACTTCGGCACGTAAAAGATGCAAAACTTGTGTTCGAGCCAGAATGCACTATTTTAGGGTACCAAAGTTGTGAAGCATCCACTCGAGTCCATTGGACCCAAAATGATGTGTGCGAGTGTTTCAGATGATTTTGGTAACCTTCGGCTTGTAAAAAAGATGCAAAACTTGTGTTTTGGTCCTAAATGCACAATTTTCGGGTACCAGAGTTGTGAAGCATCCATTCTGGTCCATTGGAACCAAAATGATGTTTGGGAGTGTTTCGGACCATTTCGCTAACCTTCGGCACATAAAAGATACAAAACTCATCTTTCGGGCCTGAATGCACTATTTCGGGTACCAAAGTTCTGAACCATCAACTCTAGTCCATTGGACGCAAAATGATGTTTGGGAGTGTTTCAGAGCATTTCGCTAACCTTCGGCACGGAAAAGATGAAAAACTCGTGTTTCGGGCCTGAATGCACTATTTCGGGGTACCAAAGTTGTGAAGCATACATTCTAGTCCATTGGACCCAAAATGATGTTTGGGAGTGTTTCAGAGCATTTCGCTAACCTTCGGCACGGAAAAGATGAAAAACTCGTGTTTCGGGACTGAATGCACTATTTCGGGGTACCAAAGTTGTGAAGCATACATTCTAGTCCATTGGACCCAAAATGATGTTTGGGAGTGTTTCAGAGCATTTCGCTAACCTTCGGCACGTAAAAGATGAAAAACTCTTCTTTCGGGCCTGAATGCACTATTTCGGGGTACCAAAGTTGTGAAGCATACATTCTAGTCCATTGGACCCAAAATGATGTTTGGGAGTGTTTCAGAGCATTTCGCTAACCTTCGGCACGTAAAAGATGAAAAACTCTTCTTTCGGGCCTGAATCCACTATTTCGGGGTACCAAAATTGTGAAGCATCCATTCTGGTCCATTGGACCCAAAATGATGTTTGCTAGTGTTTTGGATGATTTCGCTAACCTTCGGCACGTAAAAAGTTGCAAAACTTGTGTTCCGGGCCAAAATGCACTATTTCGGGGTACCAATGTTGTGAAGCATCCATTCTAGTCCATTGGACCGAAAATGATGTTTGGGAGTGTTTCGGAGCATTTCGCTAACCTTCGGCATATAAAAGATGAAAAACTCGTGTTTCGGGCCTGAATGCACTATTTCGGGGTACCAAAGTTCTGAAGCGTCCATTCTAGCCCATTGGACCCAAACTGATGTTTGGGAGTGTTTCGGAGCATTTCGCTAAACTTCGGCACGTAAAAGATGCAAAACTTGTGTTCGAGCCAGAATGCACTATTTCAGGGTACCAAAGTTGTGAAGCATCCACTCCAGTCAATTGGACCCAAAATGATGTGTGCGAGTGTTTCAAATGATTTTGGTAACCTTCGGCTTGTAAAAAGATGCAAAACTTGTGTTTTGGGCCTAAATGCACAATTTTCGGATACCAGAGTTGTGAAGCATCGATTCTGGTCCATTGAAACGAAAATGATGTTTGGGAGTGTTTCAGACCATATCGCTAACCTTCGGCACATAAAAGATACAAAACTCATCTTTCGGGCCTGAATGCACTATTTCGGGGTACCAAAGTTGTGAAGCATCGATTCTAGTCTGTTGGACCCAAAATGATGTTTCAGAGTGTTTCGGAGCACTTCGCTAACCTTTTGCACGAAAAAGATGCCAAACTTGTCTTCGAGCCTGAATGCACTATTTCGGGGTACAAAAGTTGTGAAGCATCAATTCTAGTCCGTTGCACCCAAAATGTTGTTTGGGAGTGTTTCGGAGCATTTCGCTAACCTTCGGCACGTAAAAGATGAAAAACTCATCTTTCGGGCCGGAATGCACTATTTCGGGGTGCTAAAGTTGTGAAGCAACCATTCTAGTCCATTGGACCCAAAATGATGTTTGGGAGTATTTCGAGGCATTTCGCTAACCTTCGGCACGTAAAAGATGAAAAACTCGTGTTTCGGGCCTGAATGCACTATTTCGAGGTCCCAAAGTTCTGAATCATACATTCTAGTCCATTGGACCCAAAATAATGTTTGGGAGTCTTTCGGAGCATTTCGCTAACCTTCGGCATGTGAAAGATGCAAAACTTGTGTTTTGGGCCTGAATGCACTATTTCGGGTACCAAAGTTCTAAACCATCAACTCTAGTCCATTGGACCCAAAATGATGTTTGGGAGTGTTTCAGAGCATTTCGCTAACCTTCGGCACGGAAAAGATGAAAAACTCGTGTTTCGGGCCTGAATGCACTATTTCGGGGTACCAAAGTTGTGAAGCATACATTCTAGTCCAATGGACCCAAAATGATGTTTGGGAGTGTTTCAAAGCATTTCGCTAACCTTCGGCACGTAAAAGATCAAAAACTCGTCTTTCGGGCCTGAATGCACTATTTCGGGGTACCAAAATTGTGAAGCATCCATTCTAGTCCATTGGACCCAAAATGATGTTTGCTAGTGTTTTGGATGATTTCGCTAACCTTCGGCACGTAAAAAGTTGCAAAACTTGTGTTCCGGGCCAAAATGCACTATTTCGGGGTACCAATGTTGTGAAGCATCCATTCTAGTCCATTGGACCGAAAATGATGTTTGGGAGTGTTTCGGAGCATTTCGCTAACCTTCGGCATATAAAAGATGAAAAACTCGTGTTTCGGGCCTGAATGCACTATTTCTTGGTACCAAAGTTCTGAAGCGTCCATTCTAGTCCATTGGACCCAAACTGATGTTTGGGAGTGTTTCGGGGCATTTCGCTAAACTTCGGCACGTAAAAGATGCAAAACTTGTGTTCGAGCCAGAATGCACTATTTCAGGGTACCAAAGTTGTGAAGCATCCACTCCAGTCCATTGGACCCAAAATGATGTGTGCGAGTGTTTCAGATGATTTTGGTAACCTTCGGCTTGTAAAAAGAAGCAAAACTTGTGTTTTGGTCCTAAATGCACAATTTTCGGGTACCAGAGTTGTGAAGCATCCATTCTGGTCCATTGGAACCAAAATGATGTTTGGGAGTGTTTCGGACCATTTTGCTAACCTTCGGCACATAAAAGATACAAAACTCATCTTTCGGGCCTGAATGCACTATTTCGGGTACCAAAGTTCTGAACCATCAACTCTAGTCCATTGGACCCAAAACGATGTTTGGGAGTGTTTCAGAGCATTTCGCTAACCTTCGGCACGGAAAAGATGAAAAACTCGTGTTTCGGGCCTGAATGCACTATTTCGGGGTACCAAAGTTTTGAAGCATACATTCTAGTCCATTGGACCCAAAATGATGTTTGGGAGTGTTTCAGAGCATTTCGCTAACCTTCGGCACGTAAAAGATGAAAAACTCTTCTTTCGGGCCTGAATGCACTATTTCGGGGTACCAAAATTGTGAAGCATCCATTCTGGTCCATTGGACCCAAAATGATGTTTGCTAGTGTTTTGGATGATTTCGCTAACCTTCGGCACGTAAAAAGTTGCAAAACTTGTGTTCCGGGCCAAAATGCACTATTTCGGGGTACCAATGTTGTGAAGCATCCATTCTAGTCCATTGGACCGAAAATGATGTTTGGGAGTGTTTCGGAGCATTTCGCTAACCTTCGGCATATAAAAGATGAAAAACTCGTGTTTCGGGCCTGAATGCACTATTTCGGGGTACCAAAGTTCTGAAGCGTCCATTCTAGTCCATTGGACCCAAACTGATGTTTGGGAGTGTTTCGGAGCATTTCGCTAAACTTCGGCACGTAAAAGATGCAAAACTTGTGTTCGAGCCAGAATGCACTATTTCAGGGTACCAAAGTTGTGAAGCATCCACTCCAGTCCATTGGACCCAAAATGATGTGTGCGAGTGTTTCAGATGATTTTGGTAACCTTCGGCTTGTAAAAAGATGCAAAACTTGTGTTTTGGTCCTAAATGCACAATTTTCGGATACGAGAGTTGTGAAGCATCCATTCTGGTCCATTGGAACCAAAATGATGTTTGGGAGTGTTTCAGACCATTTCGCTAACCTTCGGCACATAAAAGATACAAAACTCATCTTTCGGGCCTGAATGCACTATTTCAGGTACCAAAATTGTGAACCGTCAACTCTAGTCCATTGGACCCAAAATGATGTTTGGGAGTGTTTCAGAGCATTTCGCTAACCTTCGGCACGGAAAAGATGAAAAACTCGTGTTTCGGGCCTGAATGCACTATTTCGGGGTACCAAAGTTGTGAAGCATACATTCTAGTCCATTGGACCCAAAATGATGTTTGGGAGTGTTTCAGAGCATTTCGCTAACCTTCGGCACGTAAAAGATGAAAAACTCTTCTTTCGGGCCTGAATCCACTATTTCGGGGTACCAAAATTGTGAAGCATCCATTCTGGTCCATTGGACCCAAAATGATGTTTGCTAGTGTTTTGGATGATTTCGCTAACCTTCGGCACGTAAAAAGTTGCAAAACTTGTGTTCCGGGCCAAAATGCACTATTTCGGGGTACCAATGTTGTGAAGCATCCATTCTAGTCCATTGGACCGAAAATGATGTTTGGGAGTGTTTCGGAGCATTTCGCTAACCTTCGGCATATAAAAGATGAAAAACTCGTGTTTCGGGCCTGAATGCACTATTTCGGGGTACCAAAGTTCTGAAGCGTCCATTCTAGCCCATTGGACCCAAACTGATGTTTGGGAGTGTTTCGGAGCATTTCGCTAAACTTCGGCACGTAAAAGATGCAAAACTTGTGTTCGAGCCAGAATGCACTATTTCAGGGTACCAAAGTTGTGAAGCATCCACTCCAGTCAATTGGACCCAAAATGATGTGTGCGAGTGTTTCAAATGATTTTGGTAACCTTCGGCTTGTAAAAAGATGCAAAACTTGTGTTTTGGGCCTAAATGCACAATTTTCGGATACCAGAGTTGTGAAGCATCGATTCTGGTCCATTGGAACGAAAATGATGTTTGGGAGTGTTTCAGACCATATCGCTAACCTTCGGCACATAAAAGATACAAAACTCATCTTTCGGGCCTGAATGCACTATTTCGGGGTACCAAAGTTGTGAAGCATCGATTCTAGTCTGTTGGACCCAAAATGATGTTTCAGAGTGTTTCGGAGCACTTCGCTAACCTTTTGCACGAAAAAGATGCCAAACTTGTCTTCGAGCCTGAATGCACTATTTCGGGGTACAAAAGTTGTGAAGCATCAATTCTAGTCCGTTGCACCCAAAATGTTGTTTGGGAGTGTTTCGGAGCATTTCGCTAACCTTCGGCACGTAAAAGATGAAAAACTCATCTTTCGGGCCGGAATGCACTATTTCGGGGTGCTAAAGTTGTGAAGCAACCATTCTAGTCCATTGGACCCAAAATGATGTTTGGGAGTATTTCGAGGCATTTCGCTAACCTTCGGCACGTAAAAGATGAAAAACTCGTGTTTCGGGCCTGAATGCACTATTTCGAGGTCCCAAAGTTCTGAATCATACATTCTAGTCCATTGGACCCAAAATAATGTTTGGGAGTCTTTCGGAGCATTTCGCTAACCTTCGGCATGTGAAAGATGCAAAACTTGTGTTTTGGGCCTGAATGCACTATTTCGGGTACCAAAGTTCTAAACCATCAACTCTAGTCCATTGGACCCAAAATGATGTTTGGGAGTGTTTCAGAGCATTTCGCTAACCTTCGGCACGGAAAAGATGAAAAACTCGTGTTTCGGGCCTGAATGCACTATTTCGGGGTACCAAAGTTGTGAAGCATACATTCTAGTCCAATGGACCCAAAATGATGTTTGGGAGTGTTTCAGAGCATTTCGCTAACCTTCGGCACGTAAAAGATCAAAAACTCGTCTTTCGGGCCTGAATGCACTATTTCGGGGTACCAAAATTGTGAAGCATCCATTCTAGTCCATTGGACCCAAAATGATGTTTGCTAGTGTTTTGGATGATTTCGCTAACCTTCGGCACGTAAAAAGTTGCAAAACTTGTGTTCCGGGCCAAAATGCACTATTTCGGGGTACCAATGTTGTGAAGCATCCATTCTAGTCCATTGGACCGAAAATGATGTTTGGGAGTGTTTCGGAGCATTTCGCTAACCTTCGGCATATAAAAGATGAAAAACTCGTGTTTCGGGCCTGAATGCACTATTTCTTGGTACCAAAGTTCTGAAGCGTCCATTCTAGTCCATTGGACCCAAACTGATGTTTGGGAGTGTTTCGGGGCATTTCGCTAAACTTCGGCACGTAAAAGATGCAAAACTTGTGTTCGAGCCAGAATGCACTATTTCAGGGTACCAAAGTTGTGAAGCATCCACTCCAGTCCATTGGACCCAAAATGATGTGTGCGAGTGTTTCAGATGATTTTGGTAACCTTCGGCTTGTAAAAAGAAGCAAAACTTGTGTTTTGGTCCTAAATGCACAATTTTCGGGTACCAGAGTTGTGAAGCATCCATTCTGGTCCATTGGAACCAAAATGATGTTTGGGAGTGTTTCGGACCATTTTGCTAACCTTCGGCACATAAAAGATACAAAACTCATCTTTCGGGCCTGAATGCACTATTTCGGGTACCAAAGTTCTGAACCATCAACTCTAGTCCATTGGACCCAAAACGATGTTTGGGAGTGTTTCAGAGCATTTCGCTAACCTTCGGCACGGAAAAGATGAAAAACTCGTGTTTCGGGCCTGAATGCACTATTTCGGGGTACCAAAGTTTTGAAGCATACATTCTAGTCCATTGGACCCAAAATGATGTTTGGGAGTGTTTCAGAGCATTTCGCTAACCTTCGGCACGTAAAAGATGAAAAACTCTTCTTTCGGGCCTGAATGCACTATTTCGGGGTACCAAAATTGTGAAGCATCCATTCTGGTCCATTGGACCCAAAATGATGTTTGCTAGTGTTTTGGATGATTTCGCTAACCTTCGGCACGTAAAAAGTTGCAAAACTTGTGTTCCGGGCCAAAATGCACTATTTCGGGGTACCAATGTTGTGAAGCATCCATTCTAGTCCATTGGACCGAAAATGATGTTTGGGAGTGTTTCGGAGCATTTCGCTAACCTTCGGCATATAAAAGATGAAAAACTCGTGTTTCGGGCCTGAATGCACTATTTCGGGGTACCAAAGTTCTGAAGCGTCCATTCTAGTCCATTGGACCCAAACTGATGTTTGGGAGTGTTTCGGAGCATTTCGCTAAACTTCGGCACGTAAAAGATGCAAAACTTGTGTTCGAGCCAGAATGCACTATTTCAGGGTACCAAAGTTGTGAAGCATCCACTCCAGTCCATTGGACCCAAAATGATGTGTGCGAGTGTTTCAGATGATTTTGGTAACCTTCGGCTTGTAAAAAGATGCAAAACTTGTGTTTTGGTCCTAAATGCACAATTTTCGGATACGAGAGTTGTGAAGCATCCATTCTGGTCCATTGGAACCAAAATGATGTTTGGGAGTGTTTCAGACCATTTCGCTAACCTTCGGCACATAAAAGATACAAAACTCATCTTTCGGGCCTGAATGCACTATTTCAGGTACCAAAATTGTGAACCGTCAACTCTAGTCCATTGGACCCAAAATGATGTTTGGGAGTGTTTCAGAGCATTTCGCTAACCTTCGGCACGGAAAAGATGAAAAACTCGTGTTTCGGGACTGAATGCACTATTTCGGGGTACCAAAGTTGTGAAGCATACATTCTAGTCCATTGGACCCAAAATGATGTTTGGGAGTGTTTCAGAGCATTTCGCTAACCTTCGGCACGTAAAAGATGAAAAACTCTTCTTTCGGGCCTGAATGCACTATTTCGGGGTACCAAAATTGTGAAGCATCCATTCTGGTCCATTGGACCCAAAATGATGTTTGCTAGTGTTTTGGATGATTTCGCTAACCTTCGGCACGTAAAAAGTTGCAAAACTTGTGTTCCGGGCCAAAATGCACTATTTCGGGGTACCAATGTTGTGAAGCATCCATTCTAGTCCATTGCACCGAAAATGATGTTTGGGAGTGTTTCGGAGCATTTCGCTAACCTTCGGCATATAAAAGATGAAAAACTCGTGTTTCGGGCGTGAATGCACTATTTCGGGGTACCAAAGTTCTGAAGCGTCCATTCTAGTCCATTGGACCCAAACTGATGTTTGGGAGTGTTTCGGAGCATTTCGCTAAACTTCGGCACGTAAAAGATGCAAAACTTGTGTTCGAGCCAGAATGCACTATTTCAGGGTACCAAAGTTGTGAAGCATCCACTCCAGTCCATTGGGCCCAAAATGATGTGTGCGAGTGTTTCAGATGATTTTGGTAACCTTCGGCTTGTAAAAAGATGCAAAACTTGTGTTTTGGGCCTAAATGCACAATTTTCGGGTACCAGAGTTGTGAAGCATCCATTCTGGTCCTTTGGAACCAAAATGATGTTTGGGAGTGTTTCGGACCATTTCGCTAACCTTCGGCACATAAAAGATACAAAACTCATCTTTCGGGCCTGAATGCACTATTTCGGAGTACCAAAGTTGTGAAGCATCGATTCTAGTCTGTTGGACCCAAAATGATGTTTCAGAGTGTTTCGGAGCACTTCGCTAACCTTTTGCACGAAAAAGATGCCAAACTTGTCTTTGAGCCTGAATGCACTATTTCGGGGTACAAAAGTTGTGAAGCATCAATTCTAGTCCGTTGCACCCAAAATGATGTTTGGGAGTGTTTCGGAGCATTTCGCTAACCTTCGCCACGTAAAAGATGAAAAACTCATCTTTCGGGCCGGAATGCACTATTTCGGGGTGCTAAAGTTGTGAAGCAACCATTCTAGTCCATTGGATCCAAAATGATGTTTGGGAGTGTTTCGGGGCATTTCGCTAACCATCGGCACGTAAAAGATGAAAAACTCGTGTTTCGGGCCTGAATGCACTATTTCGAGGTCCCAAAGTTCTGAATCATACATTCTAGTCCATTGGACCCAAAATAATGTTTGGGAGTCTTTCGGAGCATTTCGCTAACCTTCGGCATGTGAAAGATGCAAAACTTGTGTTTTGGGCCTGAATGCACTATTTCGGGTACCAAAGTTCTAAACCATCAACTCTAGTCCATTGGACCCAAAATGATGTTTGGGAGTGTTTCAGAGCATTTCGCTAACCTTCGGCACGAAAAAGATGAAAAACTCGTGTTTCGGGCCTGAATGCACTATTTCGGGGTACCAAAGTTGTGAAGCATACATTCTAGTCCAATGGACCCAAAATGATGTTTGGGAGTGTTTCAGAGCATTTCGCTAACCTTCGGCACGTAAAAGATCAAAAACTCGTCTTTCGGGCCTGAATGCACTATTTCGGGGTACCAAAATTGTGAAGCATCCATTCTAGTCCATTGGACCCAAAATGATGTTTGCTAGTGTTTTGGATGTTTTCGCTAACCTTCGGCACGTAAAAAGTTGCAAAACTTGTGTTCCGGGCCAAAATGCACTATTTCGGGGTACCAATGTTGTGAAGCATCCATTCTAGTCCATTGGACCGAAAATGATGTTTGGGAGTGTTTCGGAGTATTTCGCTAACCTTCGGCATATAAAAGATGAAAAACTCGTGTTTCGGGCCTGAATGCACTATTTCGGGGTACCAAAGTTCTGAAGCGTCCATTCTAGTCCATTGGACCCAAACTGATGTTTGGGAGTGTTTCGGAGCATTTCGCTAAACTTCGGCACGTAAAAGATGCAAAACTTGTGTTCGATCCAGAATGCATAATTTCAGGGTACTAAAGTTATGAAGCATCCACTCCAGTCCATTGGACCCAAAATGATGTGTGCGAGTGTTTCAGATGATTTTGGTAACCTTCGGCTTGTAAAAAGATGCAAAACTTGTGTTTTGGGCCTAAATGCACAATTTTCGGGTACCAGAGTTGTGAACCTTCCATTCTGGTCCATTGGACCCAAAATGATGTTTGGGAGTGTTTCGGACCATTTCGCTAACCTTCGGCACATAAAAGATACAAAACTCATCTTTCGGGCCTGAATGCACTATTTCGGGGTACCAAAGTTGTGAAGCATCGATTCTAGTCTGTTGGACCCAAAATGATGTTTCAGAGTGTTTCGGAGCACTTCGCTAACCTTTTGCACGTAAAAGATGCCAAACTTGTCTTCGAGCCTGAATGCACTATTTCGGGGTACAAAAGTTGTGAAGCATCCATTCTAGTCCGTTGCACCCAAAATGATGTTTGGGAGTGTTTCGGAGCATTTCGCTAACCTTCGGCACGTAAAAGAAGAAAAACTCAGCTTTCGGGCCGGAATGCACTATTTCGGGGTGCTAAAGTTGTGAAGCCACCATTCTAGTCCATTGGACCCAAAATGATGTTTGGGAGTGTTTCGGGGCATTTCCCTAACCTTCAGCACATAAAAGATGAAAACTCGTGTTTCGGGCCTGAATGCACTATTTCGAGGTGCCAACGTTCCGAATCATACATTCTACTCCATTGGACCCAAAATAATGATTGGGAGTGTTTCGGAGCATTTCGCTAACCTTCGGCATGTGAAACATGCAAAACTTGTGTTTTGGGCCTGAATGCACTATTTCGGGTACTAAAGTTCTGAACCATCAACTCTAGTCCATTGGACCCAAAATGATGTTTGGGAGTGTTTCAGAGCATTTCGCTAACCTTTGGCTCGGAAAAGATGAAAAACTCGTGTTCCGGGCCTGAATGCACTATTTCGGGGTACCAAAGTTGTGAAGCATACATTCTAGTCCATTGGACCCAAAATGATGTTTGGGAGTGTTTCAGAGCATTTCGCTAACCTTCGGCACGTAAAAGATGAAAAACTCGTCTTTCGGGCCTGAATGCACTATTTCGGGGTACCAAAATTGTGAAGCATCCATTCTGGTCCATTGGACCCAAAATGATGTTTGCTAGTGTTTTGAAAGATTTCGCTAACCTTCGGCACGTAAGAAGTTGCAAAACTTGTGTTCCGGGCCAAAATGCACTATTTCGGGGTACCAATGTTGTGAAGCATCCATTCTAGTCCATTGGACCGAAAATGATGTTTGGGAGTGTTTCGGAGCATTTCGCTAAATTTCGGCATATAAAAGATGAAAAACTCGTGTTTCGGGCCTGAATGCACTATTTCGGGGTACCAAAGTTCTGAAGCGTCCATTCTAGTCCATTGGACCCAAACTAATGTCTGGGAGTGTTTCGGAGCATTTCGCTAAACTTTGGCACGTAAAAGATGCAAAACTTGTGTTCGAGCCAGAATGCACTATTTCAGGGTACCAAAGTTGTGAAGCATCCACTCCAGTCCATTGGACCCAAAATGATGTGTGCGAGTGTTTCAGATGATTTTGGTAACCTTCGGCTTATAAAAAGATGCAAAACTTGTGTTTTGGGCCTAAATGCACAATTTTCGGGTACCAGAGTTGTGAAGCATCCATTCTGGTCCATTGGAACCAAAATGATGTTTGGGAGTGTTTCAGAGCATTTCGCTAACCTTCGGCACATAAAAGATACAAAACTCATCTTTCGGGCCTGAATGCACTATTTCGGGGTACCAAAGTTGTGAAGCGTCGATTCTAGTCTGTTGGACCCAAAATGATGTTTCAGAGTGTTTCGGAGCACTTCGCTAACCTTTTGCACGTAAAAGATGCCAAACTTGTCTTTGAGCCTGAATGCACTATTTCGGGGTACAAAAGTTGTGAAGCATCAATTCTAGTCCGTTGCACCCAAAATGATGTTTGGGAGTGTTTTGGAGCATTTCTCTAACCTTCGGCACGTAAAAGATGAAAAACTCATCTGTCGGGCCAAAATGCACTATTTCGGGGTACCAATGTTGTGAAGCATCCATTCTAGTCCATTGGACCGAAAATGATGTTTGGGTGTGTTTCGGAGCATTTCGCTAACCTTCGGCATATAAAAGATGAAAAACTCGTGTTTCGGGCCTGAATGCACTATTTCGGGGTACCAAAGCTCTGAAGCGTCCATTCTAGTCCATTGGACCCAAACTAATGTTTGGGAGTGTTTTGGAGCATTTCGCTAAACTTCGGCACGTAAAAGATGCAAAACTTGTGTTCAAGCCAGAATGCACTATTTCAGGGTACCAAAGTTGTGAAGCATCCACTCTAGTCCATTGGACCCAAAATGATGTGTGTGAGTGTTTCAGATGATTTTGGTAACCTTCGGCTTGTAAAAAGATGCAAAACTTGTGTTTTGGGCCTAAATGCACAATTTTCGGGTACCAGAGTTGTGAACCTTCCATTCTGGTCCATTGGACCCAAAATGATGTTTGGGAGTGTTTCGGACCATTTCGCTAACCTTCGGCACATAAAAGATACAAAACTCATCTTTCGGGCCTGAATGCACTATTTCGGGGTACCAAAGTTGTGAAGCATCGATTCTAGTCTGTTGGACCCAAAATGATGTTTCAGAGTGTTTCGGAGCACTTCGCTAACCTTTTGCACGTAAAAGATGCCAAACTTGTCTTCGAGCCTGAATGCAATATTTCGGGGTACAAAAGTTGTGAAGCATCCATTCTAGTCCGTTGCACCCAAAATGATGTTTGGGAGTGTTTCGGAGCATTTCGCTAACCTTCGGCACGTAAAAGAAGAGAAACTCAGCTTTCGGGCCGGAATGCACTATTTCGGGGTGCTAAAGTTGTGAAGCCACCATTCTAGTCCATTGGACCCAAAATGATGTTTGGGAGTGTTTCGGGACATTTCGCTAACCTTCAGCACATAAAAGATGAAAACTCGTGTTTCGGGCCTGAATGCACTATTTCGAGGTGCCAACGTTCCGAATCATACATTCTACTCCATTGGACCCAAAATAATGATTGGGAGTCTTTCGGAGCATTTCGCTAACCTTCGGCATGTGAAACATGCAAAACTTGTGTTTTGGGCCTGAATGCACTATTTCGGGTACTAAAGTTCTGAACCATCAACTCTAGTCCATTGGACCCAAAATGATGTTTGGGAGTGTTTCAGAGCATTTCGCTAACCTTTGGCTCGGAAAAGATGAAAAACTCGTGTTCCGGGCCTGAATGCACTATTTCGGGGTACCAAAGTTGTGAAGCATACATTCTAGTCCATTGGACCCAAAATGATGTTTGGGAGTGTTTCAGAGCATTTCGCTAACCTTCGGCACGTAAAAGATGAAAAACTCGTCTTTCGGGCCTGAATGCACTATTTCGGGGTACCAAAATTGTGAAGCATCCATTCTGGTCCATTGGACCCAAAATGATGTTTGCTAGTGTTTTGAAAGATTTCGCTAACCTTCGGCACGTAAGAAGTTGCAAAACTTGTGTTCCGGGCCAAAATGCACTATTTCGGGGTACCAATGTTGTGAAGCATCCATTCTAGTCCATTGGACCGAAAATGATGTTTGGGAGTGTTTCGGAGCATTTCGCTAAATTTCGGCATATAAAAGATGAAAAACTCGTGTTTCGGGCCTGAATGCACTATTTCGGGGTACCAAAGTTCTGAAGCGTCCATTCTAGTCCATTGGACCCAAACTGATGTCTGGGAGTGTTTCGGAGCATTTCGCTAAACTTTGGCACGTAAAAGATGCAAAACTTGTGTTCGAGCCAGAATGCACTATTTCAGGGTACCAAAGTTGTGAAGCATCCACTCCAGTCCATTGGACCCAAAATGATGTGTGCGAGTGTTTCAGATGATTTTGGTAACCTTCGGCTTATAAAAAGATGCAAAACTTGTGTTTTGGGCCTAAATGCACAATTTTCGGGTACCAGAGTTGTGAAGCATCCATTCTGGTCCATTGGAACCAAAATGATGTTTGGGAGTGTTTCAGAGCATTTCGCTAACCTTCGGCACATAAAAGATACAAAACTCATCTTTCGGGCCTGAATGCACTATTTCGGGGTACCAAAGTTGTGAAGCGTCGATTCTAGTCTGTTGGACCCAAAATGATGTTTCAGAGTGTTTCGGAGCACTTCGCTAACCTTTTGCACGTAAAAGATGCCAAACTTGTCTTCGAGCCTGAATGCACTATTTCGGGGTACAAAAGTTGTGAAGCATCAATTCTAGTCCGTTGCACCCAAAATGATGTTTGGGAGTGTTTTGGAGCATTTCTCTAACCTTCGGCACGTAAAAGATGAAAAACTCATCTGTCGGGCCAAAATGCACTATTTCGGGGTACCAATGTTGTGAAGCATCCATTCTAGTCCATTGGACCGAAAATGATGTTTGGGAGTGTTTCGGAGCATTTCGCTAACCTTCGGCATATAAAAGATGAAAAACTCGTGTTTCGGGCCTGAATGCACTATTTCGGGGTACCAAAGCTCTGAAGCGTCCATTCTAGTCCATTGGACCCAAACTAATGTTTGGGAGTGTTTTGGAGCATTTCGCTAAACTTCGGCACGTAAAAGATGCAAAACTTGTGTTCGAGCCAGAATGCACTATTTCAGGGTACCAAAGTTGTGAAGCATCCACTCTAGTCCATTGGACCCAAAATGATGTGTGTGAGTGTTTCAGATGATTTTGGTAACCTTCGGCTTGTAAAAAGATGCAAAACTTGTGTTTTGGGCCTAAATGCACAATTTTCGGGTACCAGAGTTGTGAAGCATCCATTCTGGTCCATTGGAACCAAAATGATGTTTGGGAGTGTTTCGGACCATTTCGCTAACCTTCGGCACATAAAAGATACAAAACTCATCTTTCGGGCCTGGATGCACTATTTCGGGGTACCAAAGTTGTGAAGCATCGATTCTAGTGTGTTGGACCCAAAATGATGTTTCAGAGTGTTTCAGAGCACTTTGCTAACCTTTTGCACATAAAAGATGCCAAACTTGTCTTCGAGCCTGAATGCACTATTTCGGGGTACAAAAGTTGTGAAGCATCCATTCTAGTCTGTTGGACCCGAAATGATGTTTCGGAGTGTTTCGGGGCATTTCGCTAACCTTCGGCACGTAAAAGATTAAAAACTCATCTTTCGGGCCGGAATGCACTATTTCGGGGTGCTAAAGTTGTGAAGCAACCATTCTAGTCCATTGGACCCGAAATGATGTTTCGGAGTGTTTCGGGGCATTTCGCTAACCTTCGGCACGTAAAAGATGAAAAACTCGTGTTTCGGGCCTGAATGCACTATTTCGAGGTCCCAAAGTTCTGAATCATACATTCTAGTCCATTGGACCCAAAATAATGTTTGGGAGTCTTTCGGAGCATTTCGCTAACCTTCGGCATGTGAAAGATGCAAAACTTGTGTTTTGGGCCTGAATGCACTATTTCGGGTACCAAAGTTCTGAACCATCAACTCTAGTCCATTGGACCCAAAATGATGTTTGGGAGTGTTTCAGAGCATTTCGCTAACCTTCGGCACGGAAAAGATGAAAAACTCGTGTTTCGGGCCTGAATGCACTATTTCGGGGTACCAAAGTTGTGAAGCATACTTTCTAGTCCATTGGACCCAAAATGATGTTTGGGAGTGTTTCAGAGCATTTCGCTAACCTTCGGCACGTAAAAGATGAAAAACTCGTCTTTCGGGCCTGAATGCACTATTTCGGGGTACCAAAATTGTGAAGCATCCATTCTGGTCCATTGGACCCAAAATGATGTTTGCTAGTGTTTTGAAAGATTTCGCTAACCTTCGGCACGTAAAAAGTTGCAAAACTTGTGTTCCGGGCCAAAATGCACTATTTCGGGGTACCAATATTGTGAAGCATCCATTCTAGTCCATTGGACCGAAAATGATGTTTGGGAGTGTTTCGGAGCGTTTCGCTAAATTTCGGCATATAAAAGATGAAAAACTCGTGTTTCGGGCCTGAATGCACTATTTCGGGGTACCAAAGTTCTGAAGCGTCCATTCTAGTCCATTGGACCCAAACTGATGTCTGGGAGTGTTTCGGAGCATTTCGCTAAACTTTGGCACGTAAAAGATGCAAAACTTGTGTTCGAGCCAGAATGCACTATTTCAGGGTACCAAAGTTGTGAAGCATCCACTCCAGTCCATTGGACCCAAAATGATGTGTGCGAGTGTTTCAGATGATTTTGGTAACCTTCGGCTTATAAAAAGATGCAAAACTTGTGTTTTGGGCCTAAATGCACAATTTTCGGGTACCAGAGTTGTGAAGCATCCATTCTGGTCCATTGGAACCAAAATGATGTTTGGGAGTGTTTCAGAGCATTTCGCTAACCTTCGGCACATAAAAGATACAAAACTCATCTTTCGGGCCTGAATGCACTATTTCGGGGTACCAAAGTTGTGAAGCGTCGATTCTAGTCTGTTGGACCCAAAATGATGTTTCAGAGTGTTTCGGAGCACTTCGCTAACCTTTTGCACGAAAAAGATGCCAAACTTGTCTTCGAGCCTGAATGCACTATTTCGGGGTACAAAAGTTGTGAAGCATCAATTCTAGTCCGTTGCACCCAAAATGATGTTTGGGAGTGTTTTGGAGCATTTCTCTAACCTTCGGCACGTAAAAGATGAAAAACTCATCTGTCGGGCCAAAATGCACTATTTCGGGGTACCAATGTTGTGAAGCATCCATTCTAGTCCATTGGACCCAAAATGATGTTTGGGAGTGTTTCGGGGCATTTCGCTAACCTTCGGCACGTAAAAGATGAAAAACTCGTGTTTCGGGCCTGAATGCACTATTTCGAGGTCCCAAAGTTCTGAATCATACATTCTAGTCCATTGGACCTAAAATAATGTTTGGGAGTCTTTCGGAGCATTTCGCTAACCTTCGGCATGTGAAAGATGCAAAACTTGTGTTTTGGGCCTGAATGCACTATTTCGGGTACCAAAGTTCTAAACCATCAACTCTAGTCCATTGGACCCAAAATGATGTTTGGGAGTGTTTCAGAGCATTTCGTTAACCTTCGGCTTGTAAAAAGATGCAAAACTTGTGTTTTGGGCCAGAATGCACTATTTCAGGGTACCAAAGTTGTGAAGCATCCACTCTAGTCCATTGGACCCAAAATGATGTGTGTGAGTGTTTCAGATGATTTTGGTAACCTTCGGCTTGTAAAAAGATGCAAAACTTGTGTTTTGGGCCTAAATGCACAATTTTCGGGTACCAGAGTTGTGAAGCATCCATTCTGGTCCATTGGAACCAAAATGATGTTTGGGAGTGTTTCGGACCATTTCGCTAACCTTCGGCACATAAAAGATACAAAACTCTTCTTTCGGGCCTGGATGCACTATTTCGGGGTACCAAAGTTGTGAAGCATCGATTCTAGTGTGTTGGACCCAAAATGATGTTTCAGAGTGTTTCAGAGCACTTTGCTAACCTTTTGCACATAAAAGATGCCAAACTTGTCTTCGAGCCTGAATGCACTATTTCGGGGTACAAAAGTTGTGAAGCATCCATTCTAGAACGTTGCACCCAAAATGATGTTTGGGAGTGTTTCGGAGCATTTTGCTAACCTTCGGCACGTAAAAGATGAAAAACTCATCTTTCGGGCCGGAATGCACTATTTCGGGGTGCTAAAGTTGTGAAGCAACCATTCTAGTCCATTGGACCCGAAATGATGTTTGGGAGTGTTTCGGGGCATTTCGCTAACCTTCGGCACGTAAAAGATGAAAAACTCGTGTTTCGGGCCTGAATGCACTATTTCGAGGTCCCAAAGTTCTGAATCATACATTCTAGTCCATTGGACCCAAAATAATGTTTGGGAGTCTTTCGGAGCATTTCGCTAACCTTCGGCATGTGAAAGATGCAAAACTTGTGTTTTGGGCCTGAATGCACTATTTCGGGTACCAAAGTTCTGAACCATCAACTCTAGTCCATTGGACCCAAAATGATGTTTGGGAGTGTTTCAGAGCATTTCGCTGACCTTCGGCACGGAAAAGATGAAAAACTCGTGTTTCGGGCCTGAATGCACTATTTCGGGGTACCAAAGTTGTGAAGCATACATTCTAGTCCATTGGACCCAAAATGATGTTTGGGAGTGTTTCAGAGCATTTCGCTAACCTTCGGCACGTAAAAGATGAAAAACTCGTCTTTCGGGCCTGAATGCACTATTTTGGGGTACCAAAATTGTGAAGCATCCATTCTGGTCCATTGGACCCAAAATGATGTTTGCTAGTGTTTTGAAAGATTTCGCTAACCTTCGGCACGTAAAAAGTTGCAAAACTTGTGTTCCGGGCCAAAATGCACTATTTCGGGGTACCAATGTTGTGAAGCATCCATTCTAGTCCATTGGACCGAAAATGATGTTTGGGAGTGTTTCGGAGCATTTCGCTAAATTTCGGCATATAAAAGATGAAAAACTCGTGTTTCGGGCCTGAATGCACTATTTCGGGGTACCAAAGTTCTGAAGCGTCCATTCTAGTCCATTGGACCCAAACTGATGTCTGGGAGTGTTTCGGAGCATTTCGCTAAACTTTGGCACGTAAAAGATGCAAAACTTGTGTTCGAGCCAGAATGCACTATTTCAGGGTACCAAAGTTGTGAAGCATCCACTCCAGTCCATTGGACCCAAAATGATGTGTGCGAGTGTTTCAGATGATTTTGGTAACCTTCGGCTTATAAAAAGATGCAAAACTTGTGTTTTGGGCCTAAATGCACAATTTTCGGGTACCAGAGTTGTGAAGCATCCATTCTGGTCCATTGGAACCAAAATGATGTTTGGGAGTGTTTCAGAGCATTTCGCTAACCTTCGGCACATAAAGGATACAAAACTCATCTTTCGGGCCTGAATGCACTATTTCGGGGTACCAAAGTTGTGAAGCGTCGATTCTAGTCTGTTGGACCCAAAAAGATGTTTCAGAGTGTTTCGGAGCACTTCGCTAACCTTTTGCACGTAAAAGATGCCAAACTTGTCTTCGAGCCTGAATGCACTATTTCGGGGTACAAAAGTTGTGAAGCATCAATTCTAGTCCGTTGCACCCAAAATGATGTTTGGGAGTGTTTTGGAGCATTTCTCTAACCTTCGGCACGTAAAAGATGAAAAACTCATCTGTCGGGCCAAAATGCACTATTTCGGGGTACCAATGTTGTGAAGCATCCATTCTAGTCCATTGGACCCAAAATGATGTTTGGGAGTGTTTCGGGGCATTTCGCTAACCTTCGGCACGTAAAAGATGAAAAACTCGTGTTTCGGGCCTGAATGCACTATTTCGAGGTCCCAAAGTTCTGAATCATACATTCTAGTCCATTGGACCCAAAATAATGTTTGGGAGTCTTTCGGAGCATTTCGCTAACCTTCGGCATGTGAAAGATGCAAAACTTGTGTTTTGGGACTGAATGCACTATTTCGGGTACCAAAGTTCTAAACCATCAACTCTAGTCCATTGGACCCAAAATGATGTTTGGGAGTGTTTCAGAGCATTTCGCTAACCTTCGGCTTGTAAAAAGATGCAAAACTTGTGTTTTGGGCCAGAATGCACTATTTCAGGGTACCAAAGTTGTGAAGCATCCACTCTAGTCCATTGGACCCAAAATGATGTGTGTGAGTGTTTCAGATGATTTTGGTAACCTTCGGCTTGCAAAAAGATGCAAAACTTGTGTTTTGGGCCTAAATGCACAATTTTCGGGTACCAGAGTTGTGAAGCATCCATTCTGGTCCATTGGAACCAAAATGACGTTTGGGAGTGTTTCGGACCATTTCGCTAACCTTCGGCACATAAAAGATACAAAACTCATCTTTCGGGCCTGGATGCACTATTTCGGGGTACCAAAGTTGTGAAGCATCGATTGTAGTGTGTTGGACCCAAAATGATGTTTCAGAGTGTTTCAGAGCACTTTGCTAACCTTTTGCACATAAAAGATGCCAAACTTGTCTTCGAGCCTGAATGCACTATTTCGGGGTACAAAAGTTGTGAAGCATCCATTCTAGTCCGTTGCACCCAAAATGATGTTTGGGAGTGTTTCGGAGCATTTCGCTAACCTTCGGCACGTAAAAGATGAAAAACTCATCTTTCGGGCCGGAATGCACTATTTCGGGGTGCTAAAGTTGTGAAGCAACCATTCTAGTCCATTGGACCCGAAATGATGTTTGGGAGTGTTTCGGGGCATTTCGCTAACCTTCGGCACGTAAAAGATGAAAAACTCGTGTTTCGGGCCTGAATGCACTATTTCGAGGTCCCAAAGTTCTGAATCATACATTCTAGTCCATTGGACCCAAAATAATGTTTGGGAGTCTTTCGGAGCATTTCACTAACCTTCGGCATGTGAAAGATGCAAAACTTGTGTTTTGGGCCTGAATGCACTATTTCGGGTACCAAAGTTCTGAACCATCAACTCTAGTCCATTGGACCCAAAATGATGTTTGGGAGTGTTTCAGAGCATTTCGCTAACCTTCGGCATGGAAAAGATGAAAAACTCGTGTTTCGGGCCTGAATGCACTATTTCGGGGTACCAAAGTTGTGAAGCATACATTCTAGTCCATTGGACCCAAAATGATGTTTGGGAGTGTTTCAGAGCATTTCGCTAACCTTCGGCACGTAAAAGATGAAAAACTCGTCTTTCGGGCCTGAATGCACTATTTCGGGGTACCAAAATTGTGAAGCATCCATTCTGGTCCATTGGACCCAAAATGATGTTTGCTAGTGTTTTGAAAGATTTCGCTAACCTTCGGCACGTAAAAAGTTGCAAAACTTGTGTTCCGGGCCAAAATGCACTATTTCGGGGTACCAATGTTGTGAAGCATCCATTCTAGTCCATTGGACCGAAAATGATGTTTGGGAGTGTTTCGGAGCATTTCGCTAAACTTCAGCATATAAAAGATGAAAAACTCGTGTTTCGGGCCTGAATGCACTATTTCGGGGTACCAAAGTTCTAAAGCGTCCATTCTAGTCCATTGGACCCAAACTGATGTCTGGGAGTGTTTCGGAGCATTTCGCTAAACTTTGGCACGTAAAAGATGCAAAACTTGTGTTCGAGCCAGAATGCACTATTTCAGGGTACCAAAGTTGTGAAGCATCCACTCCAGTCCATTGGACCCAAAATGATGTGTGCGAGTGTTTCAGATGATTTTGGTAACCTTCGGCTTATAAAAAGATGCAAAACTTGTGTTTTGGGCCTAAATGCACAATTTTCGGGTACCAGAGTTGTGAAGCATCCATTCTGGTCCATTGGAACCAAAATGATGTTTGGGAGTGTTTCAGAGCATTTCGCTAACCTTCAGCACATAAAAGATACAAAACTCATCTTTCGGGCCTGAATGCACTATTTCGGGGTACCAAAGTTGTGAAGCGTCGATTCTAGTCTGTTGGACCCAAAATGATGTTTCAGAGTGTTTCGGAGCACTTCGCTAACCTTTTGCACGTAAAAGATGCCAAACTTGTCTTCGAGCCTGAATGCACTATTTCGGGGTACAAAAGTTGTGAAGCATCAATTCTAGTCCGTTGCACCCAAAATGATGTTTGGGAGTGTTTTGGAGCATTTCTCTAACCTTCGGCACGTAAAAGATGAAAAACTCATCTGTCGGGCCAAAATGCACTATTTCGGGGTACCAATGTTGTGAAGCATCCATTCTAGTCCATTGGACCCAAAATGATGTTTGGGAGTGTTTCGGGGCATTTCGCTAACCTTCGGCACGTAAAAGATGAAAAACTCGTGTTTCGGGCCTGAATGCACTATTTCGAGGTCCCAAAGTTCTGAATCATACATTCTAGTCCATTGGACCCAAAATAATGTTTGGGAGTCTTTCGGAGCATTTCGCTAACCTTCGGCATGTGAAAGATGCAAAACTTGTGTTTTGGGCCTGAATGCACTATTTCGGGTACCAAAGTTCTAAACCATCAACTCTAGTCCATTGGACCCAAAATGATGTATAGGAGTGTTTCAGAGCATTTCGTTAACCTTCGGCTTGTAAAAAGATGCAAAACTTGTGTTTTGGGCCAGAATGCACTATTTCAGGGTACCAAAGTTGTGAAGCATCCACTCTAGTCCATTGGACCCAAAATGATGTGTGTGAGTGTTTCAGATGATTTTGGTAACCTTCGGCTTGTAAAAAGATGCAAAACTTGTGTTTTGGGCCTAAATGCACAATTTTCGGGTACCAGAGTTGTGAAGCATCCATTTTGGTCCATTGGAACCAAAATGATGTTTGGGAGTGTTTCGGACCATTTCGCTAACCTTCGGTACATAAAAGATACAAAACTCATCTTTCGGGCCTGGATGCACTATTTCGGGGTACCAAAGTTGTGAAGCATCGATAGAAGTGTGTTGGTCACAAAATGATGTTTCAGAGTGTTTCGGAGCAATGTGATAACCTTTTGCACATAAAAGATGTCAAACTTGTCTTCGAGCCTGAATGCACTATTTCGGGGTACAAAAGTTGTGAAGCATCCATTCTAGTCCGTTGCACTCAAAATGATGTTTGGGAGTGTTTCGGAGCATTTCGCTAACCTTCGGCACGTAAAAGATGAAAAACTCATCTTTCGGGCCGGAATGCACTATTTCGGGGTGCTAAAGTTGTGAAGCAACCATTCTAGTCCATTGGACCCGAAATGATGTTTGGGAGTGTTTCGGGGCATTTCGCTAACCTTCGGCACGTAATAGATGAAAAACTCGTGTTTCGGGCCTGAATGCACTATTTCGAGGTCCCAAAGTTCTGAATCATACATTCTAGTCCATTTGACCCAAAATAATGTTTGGGAGTCTTTCATAGCATTTCGCTAACCTTCGGCATGTGAAAGATGCAAAACTTGTGTTTTGGGCCTGAATGCACTATTTCGGGTACCAAAGTTCTGAACCATCAACTCTAGTCCATTGGACCCAAAATGATGTTTGGGAGTGTTTCAGAGCATTTCGCTAACCTTCGGCATGGAAAAGATGAAAAACTCGTGTTTCGGGCCTGAATGCACTATTTCGGGGTACCAAAGTTGTGAAGCATACATTCTAGTCCATTGGACCCAAAATGATGTTTGGGAGTGTTTCAGAGCATTTCGCTAACCTTCGGCACGTAAAAGATGAAAAACTCGTCTTTCGGGCCTGAATGCACTATTTCGGGGTACCAAAATTGTGAAGCATCCATTCTGGTCCATTGGACCCAAAATGATGTTTGCTAGTGTTTTGAAAGATTTCGCTAACCTTCGGCACGTAAAAAGTTGCAAAACTTGTGTTCCGGGCCAAAATGCACTATTTCGGGGTACCAATGTTGTGAAGCATCCATTCTAGTCCATTGGACCGAAAATGATGTTTGGGAGTGTTTCGGAGCATTTCGCTAAACTTCAGCATATAAAAGATGAAAAACTCGTGTTTCGGGCCTGAATGCACTATTTCGGGGTACCAAAGTTCTAAAGCGTCCATTCTAGTCCATTGGACCCAAACTGATGTCTGGGAGTGTTTCGGAGCATTTCGCTAAACTTTGGCACGTAAAAGATGCAAAACTTGTGTTCGAGCCAGAATGCACTATTTCAGGGTACCAAAGTTGTGAAGCATCCACTCCAGTCCATTGGACCCAAAATGATGTGTGCGAGTGTTTCAGATGATTTTGGTAACCTTCGGCTTATAAAAAGATGCAAAACTTGTGTTTTGGGCCTAAATGCACAATTTTCGGGTACCAGAGTTGTGAAGCATCCATTCTGGTCCATTGGAACCAAAATGATGTTTGGGAGTGTTTCAGAGCATTTCGCTAACCTTCAGCACATAAAAGATACAAAACTCATCTTTCGGGCCTGAATGCACTATTTCGGGGTACCAAAGTTGTGAAGCGTCGATTCTAGTCTGTTGGACCCAAAATGATGTTTCAGAGTGTTTCGGAGCACTTCGCTAACCTTTTGCACGTAAAAGATGCCAAACTTGTCTTCGAGCCTGAATGCACTATTTCGGGGTACAAAAGTTGTGAAGCATCAATTCTAGTCCGTTGCACCCAAAATGATGTTTGGGAGTGTTTTGGAGCATTTCTCTAACCTTCGGCACGTAAAAGATGAAAAACTCATCTGTCGGGCCAAAATGCACTATTTCGGGGTACCAATGTTGTGAAGCATCCATTCTAGTCCATTGGACCCAAAATGATGTTTGGGAGTGTTTCGGGGCATTTCGCTAACCTTCGGCACGTAAAAGATGAAAAACTCGTGTTTCGGGCCTGAATGCACTATTTCGAGGTCCCAAAGTTCTGAATCATACATTCTAGTCCATTGGACCCAAAATAATGTTTGGGAGTCTTTCGGAGCATTTCGCTAACCTTCGGCATGTGAAAGATGCAAAACTTGTGTTTTGGGCCTGAATGCACTATTTCGGGTACCAAAGTTCTAAACCATCAACTCTAGTCCATTGGACCCAAAATGATGTATAGGAGTGTTTCAGAGCATTTCGTTAACCTTCGGCTTGTAAAAAGATGCAAAACTTGTGTTTTGGGCCAGAATGCACTATTTCAGGGTACCAAAGTTGTGAAGCATCCACTCTAGTCCATTGGACCCAAAATGATGTGTGTGAGTGTTTCAGATGATTTTGGTAACCTTCGGCTTGTAAAAAGATGCAAAACTTGTGTTTTGGGCCTAAATGCACAATTTTCGGGTACCAGAGTTGTGAAGCATCCATTTTGGTCCATTGGAACCAAAATGATGTTTGGGAGTGTTTCGGACCATTTCGCTAACCTTCGGTACATAAAAGATACAAAACTCATCTTTCGGGCCTGGATGCACTATTTCGGGGTACCAAAGTTGTGAAGCATCGATTCTAGTGTGTTGGACCCAAAATGATGTTTCAGAGTGTTTCGGAGCACTTTGCCAACCTTTTGCACATAAAAGATGTCAAACTTGTCTTCGAGCCTGAATGCACTATTTCGGGGTACAAAAGTTGTGAAGCATCCATTCTAGTCCGTTGCACTCAAAATGATGTTTGGGAGTGTTTCGGAGCATTTCGCTAACCTTCGGCACGTAAAAGATGAAAAACTCATCTTTCGGGCCGGAATGCACTATTTCGGGGTGCTAAAGTTGTGAAGCAACCATTCTAGTCCATTGGACCCGAAATGATGTTTGGGAGTGTTTCGGGGCATTTCGCTAACCTTCGGCACGTAATAGATGAAAAACTCGTGTTTCGGGCCTGAATGCACTATTTCGAGGTCCCAAAGTTCTGAATCATACATTCTAGTCCATTTGACCCAAAATAATGTTTGGGAGTCTTTCATAGCATTTCGCTAACCTTCGGCATGTGAAAGATGCAAAACTTGTGTTTTGGGCCTGAATGCACTATTTCGGGTACCAAAGTTCTGAACCATCAACTCTAGTCCATTGGACCCAAAATGATGTTTGGGAGTGTTTCAGAGCATTTCGTTAACCTTCGGTACGGAAAAGATGAAAAACTCGTGTTTCGGGCCTGAATGCACTATTTCGGGGTACCAAAGTAGTGAAGCATACATTCTAGTCCATTGGACCCAAAATGATGTTTGGGAGTGTTTCAGAGCATTTCGCTAACCTTCGGCACGTAAAAGATCAAAAACTCGTCTTTCGGGCCTGAATGCACTATTTCGGGGTTCCAAAATTGTGAAGCACCCATTCTAGTCCATTGGACCCAAAATGATGTTTGCTAGTGTTTTGGATGATTTCGCTAACCTTCGGCACGTAAAAAGTTGCAAAACTTGTGTTCCGGGCCAAAATGCACTATTCGGGGTACCAGTGTTGTGAAGCATCCATTCTAGTCCATTGGACCGAAAATGATGTTTGGGAGTGTTTCGGAGCATTTCGCTAACCTTCGGCATATAAAAGATGAAAAACTCGTGTTTCGGGCCTGAATGCACTATTTCGGGGTACCAAAGTTCTGAAGCGTCCATTCTAGTCCATTGGACCCAAACTGATGTTTGGGAGTGTTTCGGAGCATTTCGCTAAACTTCGGCACGTAAAAGATGCAAAACTTGTGTTCGAGCCAGAATGCACAATTTCAGGGTACCAAAGTTATGAAGCATCCACTCCAGTCCATTGGACCCAAAATGATGTGTGCGAGTGTTTCAGATGATTTTGGTAACCTTCGGCATGTAAAAAGATGCAAAACTTGTGTTTTGGGCCTAAATGCACAATTTTCGGGTACCAGAGTTGTGAAGCATCCATTCTGGTCCATTGGACCCAAAATGATGTTTGGGAGTGTTTCGGACCATTTCGCTAACCTTCGGCACATAAAAGATACAAAACTCATCTTTCGGGCCTGAATGCACTATTTCGGGGTACCAAAGTTGTGAAGCATCGATTCTAGTCTGTTGGACCCAAAATGATGTTTCAGAGTGTTTCGGAGCACTTCGCTAACCTTTTGCACGTAAAAGATGCCAAACTTGTCTTCGAGCCTGAATGCACTATTTCGGGGTCCAAAAGTTGTGAAGCATCCATTCTAGTCTGTTGCACCCAAAATGATGTTTGGGAGTGTTTCGGAGCATTTCTCTAACCTTCGGCACGTAAAAGATGAAAAACTCATCTGTCGGGCCGGAATGCACTATTTCGGGGTGCTAAAGTTGTGAAGCAACCATTCTAGTCCATTGGACCCAAAATGATGTTCGGGAGTGTTTCGGGGCATTTCGCTAACCTTCGGCACGTAAAAGATGAAAAACTCGTGTTTCGGGCCTGAATGCACTATTTCGAGGTCCCAAAGTTCTGAATCATACATTCTACTCCATTGGACCCAAAATAATGTTTGGGAGTCTTTCGGAGCATTTCGCTAACCTTCGGCATGTGAAAGATGCAAAACTTGTGTTTTGGGCCTGAATGCACTATTTCGGGTACCAAAGTTCTAAACCATCAACTCTAGTCCATTGGACCCAAAATGATGTTTGGGAGTGTTTCAGAGCATTTCGTTAACCTTCGGTACGGAAAAGATGAAAAACTCGTGTTTCGGGCCTGAATGCACTATTTCGGGGTACCAAAGTAGTGAAGCATACATTCTAGTCCATTGGACCCAAAATGATGTTTGGGAGTGTTTCAGAGCATTTCGCTAACCTTCGGCACGTAAAAGATCAAAAACTCGTCTTTCGGGCCTGAATGCACTATTTCGGGGTTCCAAAATTGTGAAGCACCCATTCTAGTCCATTGGACCCAAAATGATGTTTGCTAGTGTTTTGGATGATTTCGCTAACCTTCGGCACGTAAAAAGTTGCAAAACTTGTGTTCCGGGCCAAAATGCACTATTCGGGGTACCAGTGTTGTGAAGCATCCATTCTAGTCCATTGGACCGAAAATGATGTTTGGGAGTGTTTCGGAGCATTTCGCTAACCTTCGGCATATAAAAGATGAAAAACTCGTGTTTCGGGCCTGAATGCACTATTTCGGGGTACCAAAGTTCTGAAGCGTCCATTCTAGTCTATTGGACCCAAACTGATGTTTGGGAGTGTTTCGGAGCATTTCGCTAAACTTCGGCACGTAAAAGATGCAAAACTTGTGTTCGAGCCAGAATGCACAATTTCAGGGTACCAAAGTTATGAAGCATCCACTCCAGTCCATTGGACCCAAAATGATGTGTGCGAGTGTTTCAGATGATTTTGGTAACCTTCGGCTTGTAAAAAGATGCAAAACTTGTGTTTTGGGCCTAAATGCACAATTTTCGGGTACCAGAGTTGTGAAGCATCCATTCTGGTCCATTGGACCCAAAATGATGTTTGGGAGTGTTTCGGACCATTTCGCTAACCTTCGGCACATAAAAGATACAAAACTCATCTTTCGGGCCTGAATGCACTATTTCGGGGTACCAAAGTTGTGAAGCATCGATTCTAGTCTGTTGGACCCAAAATGATGTTTCAGAGTGTTTCGGAGCACTTCGCTAACCTTTTGCACGTAAAAGATGCCAAACTTGTCTTCGAGCCTGAATGCACTATTTCGGGGTCCAAAAGTTGTGAAGCATCCATTCTAGTCTGTTGCACCCAAAATGATGTTTGGGAGTGTTTCGGAGCATTTCTCTAACCTTCGGCACGTAAAAGATGAAAAACTCATCTGTCGGGCCGGAATGCACTATTTCGGGGTGCTAAAGTTGTGAAGCAACCATTCTAGTTCATTGGACCCAAAATGATGTTCGGGAGTGTTTCGGGGCATTTCGCTAACCTTCGGCACGTAAAAGATGAAAAACTCGTGTTTCGGGCCTGAATGCACTATTTCGAGGTCCCAAAGTTCTGAATCATACATTCTAGTCTATTGGACCCAAAATAATGTTTGGGAGTCTTTCGGAGCATTTCGCTAACCTTCGGCATGTGAAAGATGCAAAACTTGTGTTTTGGGCCTGAATGCACTATTTCGGGTACCAAAGTTCTAAACCATCAACTCTAGTCCATTGGACCCAAAATGATGTTTGGGAGTGTTTCAGAGCATTTCGTTAACCTTCGGCACGGAAAAGATGAAAAACTCGTGTTTCGGGCCTGAATGCACTATTTCGGGGTACCAAAGTAGTGAAGCATACATTCTAGTCCATTGGACCCAAAATGATGTTTGGGAGTGTTTCAGAGCATTTCGCTAACCTTCGGCACGTAAAAGATCAAAAACTCGTCTTCCGGGCCTGAATGCACTATTTCGGGTTACCAAAATTGTGAAGCATCCATTCTAGTCCATTGGACCCAAAATGATGTTTGCTAGTGTTTTGGATGATTTCGCTAACCTTCGGCATGTAAAAAGTTGCAAAACTTGTGTTCCGGGCCAAAATGCACTATTTCGGGGTACCAATGTTGTGAAGCATCCATTCTAGTCCATTGGACCGAAAATGATGTTTGGGAGTGTTTCGGAGCATTTCGCTAACCTTCGACATATAAAAGATGAAAAACTCGTGTTTCGGGCCTGAATGCACTATTTCGGGGTACCAAAGTTCTAAAGCGTCCATTCTAGTCCATTGAACCCAAACTAATGTTTGGGAGTGTTTCGGAGCATTTCGCTAAACTTCGGCACGTAAAACATGCAAAACTTGTGTTCGAGCCAGAATGCACTATTTCAGGGTACCCAAGTTATGAAGCATCCACTCCAGTCCATTGGACCCAAAATGATGTGTGCGAGTGTTTCAGATGATTTTGGTAACCTTCGGCTTGTAAAAAGATGCAAAACTTGTGTTTTGGGCCTAAATGCACAATTTTCGGGTACCAGAGTTGTGAAGCATCCATTCTGGTCCATTGGAACCAAAATGATGTTTGGGAGTGTTTCGGACTATTTCGCTAACCTTCGGCACAAAAAAGATAAAAAACTCATCTTTCGGGCCTGAATGCACTATTTCGGGGTACCAAAGTTGTGAAGCATCGATTCTAGTCTGTTGGACCCAAAATGATGTTTCAGAGTGTTTCGGAGCACTTCGCTAACCTTTTGCACGTAAAAGATGCGAAACTTATCTTCGAGCCTGAATGCACTATTTCGGGGTCCAAAAGTTGTGAAGCATCCATTCTAGTCCGTTGCACCCAAAATGATGTTTGGGAGTGTTTCGGAGCATTTCGCTAACCTTCGGCACGTAAAAGATTAAAAACTCAGCTTTCAGACCGGAATGCACTATTTCGGGGTGCTAAAGTTGTGAAGCAACCATTCTAGTCCATTGGACCCAAAATGATGTTTGGGATTGTTTCGGGGCATTTCGCTAACCTTCGGCACGTAAAAGATGAAAAACTCGTGTTTCGGGCCTGAATGCACTATTTCGAGGTGCCAAAGTTCCGAATCATACATTCTAGTCCATTGGACCCAAAATAATGTTTGGGAGTCTTTCGGAGCATTTCGCTAACCTTCGGCATGTGAATGATGCAAAACTTGTGTTTTGGGTCTGAATGCACTATTTCGGGTACCAAAGTTCTGAACCAGCAACTCTAGTCCATTGGACCCAAAATGATGTTTGGGAGTGTTTCAGAGCATTTCGCTAACCTTCGGCACGGAAAAGATGAAAAACTCATGTTTCGGGCCTGAATGCACTATTTCGGGGTACCAAAGTTGTGAAGCATACATTCTAGTCCATTGGACCCAAAATGATGTTTGGGAGTGTTTGAGAGCATTTCGCTAACCTTCGGCACGTAAAAGATCAAAAACTCGTCTTTCGGGCCTGAATGCACTATTTCGGGGTACCAAAATTGTGAAGCATCCTTTCTGGTCCATTGGACCCAAAATGATGTTTGCTGGATGATTTCGCTAACCTTCGGCACTGAAGGACCGATACGGCGAACCAGAGAGGGGGGGAGTGAATGGGAGCCGATAAAAATTCTTCTCGAAGGAGATAGAAACTCCAACAAGATGAACAAGGCTTCCAACACACGTCTCCGACTTACTACCCAAGTTGGCCAAGCCCACGTAGCCACTGGAGTGCCACTGGACCTAGGAACCAACACACAACCTTCCAACCCGAGAACGCAGCGGAACACCAAACCTCGAGTCTACAGACCCACACCGGTCAGATCGGTGAGCACCACCGGTCAGACCGGTCCCTGCTGGTGAAACTGAGCAACTTTCACTAAGTGGCTCTACACCGGTCAGACCGGTGAGACACACCGGTCAGACCGATCACAGCCTGAAAGCCCCCAAGGCACCAAACAGGCCAACCGACCACCAAACTGACCCAAACTTGAAACAGCAGCACCACAGGACAACAGCGAACACACCAAGACGTTCACCCGAGCAAAATCCCACCGAGGGTTGCACCGGTCAGACCGGTCAAGAGCACCGGTCAGACCGGTGTAGCCTGGGCAACTCGGGATGAACAGCACCCGCGGGTCAACTCCCCCAAATCCAAACCTCCATCTCCCGAATCGCTCCACGGACTTGAACAAGACTTTGGGGATATTAGGAACACCTCATGAGGAGTCCATAGCCAAGTTTAATCCCATCAAAACTCGTCCAAAAAGGAGGAATCAAGGAAATCCCGCCAAGAGCACTTCCAACCCAAGAACTCAAGAAACCCCAAAATCGAGCACCTTTACTCACGGATTTGGGAGGGGAATCACAGCCCAAAGAACCACGAAGGGTTCCCACAAATTTCCCCCATCAAATCCCCAAGAGAAAAGTCCCGAAAACAACCCAAAGAAATCACCAAGAGAGGGCTCCGAAAATCACCACCAAGAACAACCGGGGAAAACACATCCAAACCTTGAGGAACCACGCCGAATCATCTATACATGAAACAAAGGTTCATACAAGGTCTAGCAAGCCGCCCGATCATCCATCCCTCTCAACAAGATCTCTCCATGAAGCTCTTTTGCTAGTCCTATGGAAAACCTAAGGAAAATAGGAAGGAAAAATGGAAAACAAATGAGCTAGGGTTCCAAGAGTTGGCTGCCATCCTCTCACCTCTTGGGTTATATGGAGGCAACCGAATGTCTAAAATACCCTTTCCTAATAACTAGGGATACAAGCCCCTCAAGGGCGGATTTGGAAGTCTTCATGTCTTCACCATCGGACGGATGCCCGGCGACCGCACCCTGCGTAGCCTCGACGCAACCCATGCAATCCCGACGTGTGTCCTCCGCTTCGAAGTTTCCGGACTGCGTCGTCGCACACCGGTCAGACCGGTGCTCCCCACCGGTCAGACCGGTACCCACCGGTCAGACCGGTCAAACCCACCGGTCAGACCGGTCTGGCACTGCTGCAGCACCGTTTTCGGTTCTTCGGTCTTGGCTTTTTGGATCAACCAAGGAACCCAGTGGTTTTCTGGTGAACCACCGGAAACCCCGCAAACTCGGTGTAGTCTCCGCCAATCTCCACTCATGACTCGGCTCCCACGTAGTCCCGGCTCGACCTTGGTTTTGAGGCTCAACCAAGAAACCGTCCCTGACTTCATCTTGCTGTTCATGCCACCATGCGGCCCGCACTTGACCCCGCTGGCCACCGGGTCCCTCGAACGAAGCCTACTTGTCTTCTCCATACCTGGAGGCCTCACCGGCGACGACCTTTCGCGCTTGTTCTTCACCTGCACCAACACCAGTCAAGCCGCAACCTGCACCTGCAATACTTAGCCAAGAATCAGTCCACACAACGTTTTCAATCACTCATCACACAAGGAAGCGACCATCCACCGGTCCTCGAACCACACATGGTCCTCAATCTCCCCCTTGATGAGTGCATTGACAACACCCACACGAAAGTAACAAGAGAGAAAAGAAAACGAAAAGAAACGAACAAAAAGAAACTCCAACAAGCGATCGAAAGCCAAACAAAGGCAAAGAGCAAGATCACTTGAAGAAGACAAGTCTCGGACCCCTTAGGCAAGGGCAACGGCTCGACACATCCGAGACAAAACAAAGCTCAAACAAAGAGCGCAAACCACCAAAGCAAAGCTCGAAAAACCACAAAGAGCTCCCCATGCACACATGCAAGCTCCTCCTGAACCAATGCACCTCCCCCTGGACAAATGCATGCAAACCAGCTGAAAACAGGGCAGCTGCAGCAACTTCAGCTCACACCGGTCAGACCGGTCATCACCACCGGTCAGACCGGTGCCTAACATGTGCACAGGACCAGCACTCACACCGGTCAGACCGGTGCTCATCACCGGTCAGACCGGTGAACAACAGAGCCCAGCACAAGACCAGCACTCACACCGGTCAGACCGGTGCTCATCACCGGTCAGACCGGTGAACAACAGAGCCCAGAAATGGCTCGAAACCACCTGAAAACCTTCTAAATGCGTCCAGTAAGCCATTTCAAGCTCAAACTTCTCCCCCTTGATGGCAATGCATGAATCAAGCCAAAAATGCAAAAATTTCAACCTAGAGCTTCTCAAATAGACAAAATTCAACAAAGAATGCTACACATGTCCAAATGAGCAAGTTAGATACTCTATAGCTTCGTATCGATCTCAACTACATGATCACCAAGTTTCACAACCATTGGACGAAGCTAAGATGGATTTGGGCAATTTTGCGAAAAACTTGCCTCTCATGAGCAAAGTCCTAAACATGATTAAAACATATCAAAATGGCAAAGCCACACAAACTTCATGCTAGGACAGCCATTCTAATCATAAGACCATCACAAACACCCACAAGCACCTCATGTCATGTCAAAGCCACCGAGCCATGTGCCTACTTCTATGTATGAGACTTCTCATTGGTAGGCATCATGCAACGGTTTAGCACCCAAAGCAAATTAAATTCAGCACATATGACATGGGAGCACATTTTCCAAGCATTTTTCATTTCATTTTCAGATTTGTAAATGGTACATGAAATGTCTTTGCGACAAAAAGGAACTTATGTTCCTCCACAAGATAAATCAAGAGGGCTAAACATTCATGATGGCAAACGAGCCTTTGGCCCCATATGATCAATAAACTAGCTATCCAACCACAAATTAAGCATAGCCAAGCCACTAAAACATGTCAAGATCATATAAAGGCATTTACACATGAGAGAGCATACATGTGACATTTTCAAAAACATAGCTATCAACCATGGATTATTCATCAAGATCATCAAGAGCTAAGCCAAACTAACCATAGCATACCAAACAAGCTCACATAGACATATATCTCATTCCATGGTGAACAATGTATATGAGAGAAGCTTTTCCTAACCAACGCATATGATACAAAATGCATGCAATCTAAGATACAAGGATGCCTATACATCATGTTACATATGCCATGCCAAATGCAAGAAATGCACAAAGGAAAGCTATACATATGCTACAAAGAGAGCTCCCACACACCCAACTCAAGAAATCAAACACACACCAAGTTCCCCCCGCAAACGAGTGAAAGTTGCTTGATCTAGGGGTTTGGTGAAAATATCGGCTAGTTGGTCATGTGTGGGTACATGGATCAAAGCTATCTTTCCTTTCTCTACATTGTCTCTCAGAAAATGATACCTCACTTCTATGTGCTTGGTTTTGGAATGGAGCACTGGGTTCTTTGCAACGCTTATGGCACTGGTGCTATCACATTGAAGTGGGACATGGGTATACTCCTCACCAAAGTCACTCATGGTGTATGAAATCCAAAGGAGCTGAGAGCAACAACTAGCAGCGGCAACATACTCGGCCTCGGTAGTGGATTGAGCAACACTCGATTGTTTGCGGGAAGACCAAGACACCAAAGAAGAACCCAAAAACTGGCAAGTCCCAGAAGTGGACTTCCTATCGAACTGACACCCGGCAAAATCCGCGTCTGAAAAACCATGAAGCGCCAAAGAAGAGGACGCGGAGTACCAAAGGCCGAAGTCGGGAGTGTGACGCAAGTACCTAGAAATTTGCTTTACCGCTTGCCGATGCGAAGTCCTCAGAGACGCTTGAAAACGAGCGCACAGACACACTGAGAACTGTATGTCCGGCCTCGTCGCCGTCAAGTAGAGGAGTGACCCGATCATGCTCCGGTACTCCTTCTGGTCCACGTGTTCACCTTCCTCGTCCGCATCTAGAGCTGTAGTCGTACTCATCAGCGTCGTCATAGCCTTGGAGTCCTCCATCTTGAACTTCCGCACAATGTCCTTGGTGTACTTAGCCTGGTGCACAAATGTTCCTTCCTTTAATTGCTTGATTTGTAGCCCGAGGAAGAACTGCAACTCGCCCATCATGCTCATCTCAAATTCCCTGCTCATATCATCTGCAAACCTTGCAACAAGAGAGTTAGACGAGCCACCAAAGACAATATCATCCACGTACACCTGCACAATCAGGATATCTCTGCCCTGCCTCAGCAAAAACAAGGTCTGATCGACCTTCCCCATCTCAAAACCTCTCTCAAACAAGAACCCCCTCAACCTGCCATACCAAGCTCTAGGCGCCTGCTTCAGCCCATACAGCGCCTTCCTCAACTTGTACACCCAGTGGGGGTACTTCTCACTCTCAAACCCCGGAGGCTGCCTCACATACACTTCTTCCTCCAACACACCATTCAGAAAAGCACTCTTCACATCCATTTGGTGCAACTTGAACCCTTTAGCCACGGAAAAGGCTAGAAGGATCCTAATCGCCTCCAAACGGGCTACGGGAGCAAAGGTCTCCTCGTAGTCGATCCCCTCCTTCTGACTGAACCCCTGAGCAACAAGCCTTGACTTGTTTCTCACAACGTCACCTTTCTCTCCCTCTTTGTTCTTCCACACCCACTTTGTACCAATCGGCTTGCACCCTGGGGGAGGGTCAACCAACTCCCACACCTGATTCCTCTCAAAGTTCTCCAACTCCTCATGCATCGAATTAACCCAATTGTGATCAGATAGTGCGTGTCCAATGTCTTTGGGCTCAAAGGTAGCAACAAATGCAGCATGAGCGAAATGAGAGTTGTTCCGAACCCTTGACCGTGTAGTGCGTTCATTCATGTCGCCGATGATCCTCGAAGCCGGGTGATCCACTTGTACTCGCCGGGGAGGTTCTCGCCTTGATGCTATCTCCCCCTCAACATCAGCTTCTCCTCGTTCTTGATTTGTCGTCGTAGGTGTAGTAGAGGGTCCGTCCATCACCGTAGTCGAAGTAGTGGGTACATGTTCAGCCGGGGGCACCACACCGCCATCTTCATCCTCACCATGTTCATGCTCCTCCTCCTGAAAGATCTCCTCGCCAAGCTCATCATCACCTGCACACTCAAAGACAAGCTGACTACGTGGCTCTGTCTCGTCGAAGGTTACCTCGCAAGTCTCCACGATTTGGTTAGTTTCAAGATTGAGCACACGATATGCTCTAGAATGAGATGCATAACCAAAGAAAATACCATCGACAGACCTAGCCTCAAACTTATCCAACTTCCTGCCTTTCTTCAGAATGAAACACTTGCAACCAAAGACATGGAAGTGACTCACCTTGGGTGTGCGACCATGCATCAACTCATAGCATGTCTTCTTCTTGTGCACTCTGAGGTAGATCCTGTTCGACACATAGCACGCGGTATTCACCGCCTCAGCCCAATACCTCCTCGGAGTCCTATGCTTATCAAGCATCGTCCGAGCCATCTCGCACAAGGTCCTGTTCTTCCTTTCCACAACACCATTCTGGGGAGGCGTATACGGACTCGAAAACTGGTGCTCAAGACCCAAGTCATGGCAAAAGGTTTCAAAACGAGAGTTTCTGAATTCCGAGCCATTATCACTGCGGATAGCTCGTATGGCATCTCCGTGCCTCTCGTTCCTCAACCTCAAGACTAGATCTCGAACAAAACCAAACGTCTCCCCCTTATCCTCAAGAAAGAACATCCACGCATACCGAGAGTAGTCGTCCACCACAACAAGGACATACCACTTCCCACCCGCAGATCGCACACGAGCTGGGCCAACAAGGTCCATATGGAGCAGCTCGCATGGACGCTCAGTCATCACATCGGTGAGAGGCGGGTGAGAAGAGGCCACCATCTTGGCATGCCTACACGGAGCACAAACCAACTCTTTCTCAAGCCTCAACCGTGGCAATCCTCGGACCAAATTGAGTTTACTCAAGCGAGACAAAAGGTCAAAGCTCAAGTGACCCAACTTCCTATGCCACCTCCACAACTCACTCGAAGAACCAGCCAAGAAACAACGCTCCACACCCGAAGACTGAGAAAAATCAGCACGAAACACCTGACCCTCGGGAACGACCATACAGACAAGGTCCCCTCGAGAGTCCAAAATCCGAGAACCACCTGACCGAAACAACACCTCAAAGCCCTCATCCAACAACTGGGACACAGAAAGCAAATTGTACCCCAGCGATTGAACAAGAGCAACATGCCTGAGAGTGATCTTGTCACTCACTCTGATCTCACCTTCTGAAAGCACACGCCCACGCCCATTGTCCCCAAAGGTGATGTACCTCTTCGTCACCACCGGGACGAGACTTGAGAACCACCCCCTGTCTCCGGTCATATGCCTCGAGCAACCGGAGTCAATCAACCAAATGTTCTTCAAGTCTCCCACCTGAAATTCAAAAACGAGCACGTGAGCGAACAAACGACTCAGCTCTGGGGTTAGTACCAAAAGAGTAAAACCAGTGCCGAGCCATTTGCTCGAAAGTGGGGTTAGCACCAACCAAAGCATCTCTCCTACCAAAGCTACCACCACGAACACCACCACGGTAACCACCCTGAGGGAACCACCCCTCTCTGCCTGGAGGAGGACCAAAACCACGAAAGAGAACCCGTGGACTGTCCCTCTTCTCCTTCTCAAAGCTACGACTCCTCCCATCCCCGTAGTGAACTCGAGGGGGAGAACGCCTAGCAACCTGACCACCTGCAAACTCTCCAGCCCAACCAGGAGAACCACGACCTCCAGAAACAACCCTCGCACCTGTATGAGCACGAAACCCAAACTGCTGCCTGTCCAGGCCTGCACCGGTCTGACCGGTGCTCCACACCGGTCTGACCGGTGTGACCTGGGCAGCAGCACCTCCAACAGCCTTCCGCTCTCCCCAAGCCCGAACTGTCCTCACATTCGCCTTGGCCCTGGGCATCTGCACACGAGGCTCAAGTACACCATCGGAAGGGTGGTACTTGTCCTTGTTAGCCCACTCCTTTGCCATTCTCTCCTCACGCTTCCTCTTGAAGCAAAACTCCTCCTTATGGCCATCTCTCCCACAATAGCCACAATAGAACCTCACAAGCTTAGGCTTAGGCTTGGGATGTGGCTGCTCACTAGGTTTCTCTCCACTCAACTCCTCCACCGGTTTCCCCTCACTAGCCTTCTCACTTTCTTTCCCAAAGAACACTTTCCCCGAAGTGCTCACAAACTTGATAGGCTTTTATAGATCATTTGTGGGTGTAGGAAACACGGGTGGAGCTGGGGTTGTGTCTAGTCGGTTCCTAAGATGGTTAGGTTTTGGGGGGAAATCATTTTTGTGGTGGGTTTTTGGTGGCTCCGGGATATTCTCTCCACTTCCCTCACCAACCTTGTTTGCCCCAAGTCCCTCACCATCCTGCCTCTTAAACGCCTCGATCATCATCCTCAACTGAGGCTCATGACCAGACAACCAACCCATCAACTTCCTCAAGTCATCATTCTCATCCTGCAAACGATCAACGTAATGTGCAAGTTCCAAATTTTTCAAGGCATGCATTTCACAGGTAGAGCATGATGTAGGCATGGGTTCCTTCAATTTAGCCTCAAGTGAACTAGTGTAAGCATGCATCTCATCAATCTTAGCATGCAAAACAGGGCAAGAAGTGCAAGCACCTAGCAAAGCAGGTCTAGACTTAAGCTCAGCCACTTCAACCCTAAGCACATCTAGTTCCTCACACTTGGAGGCATGCTTCTCCTTAAACAAAGCAAGATCAGCAAGGAATATGGAGCAATCAGCACAATCAACCTCATCCGAAACAACAGGGCTAGCCTTAAGGGAATCAATCTCAAGCTTGCTATCAAGCACCTGTGTCTCTAGCTCAGCCACTCTAGTCCTAGCATCCTCGAGTGAAGCCCTAAGCTCTTTTCTCATTTTCTTGGCCTCTCTAAGCATGTCATCACGGTTATCAAGCAAAGAGCCAAGCCTCTCATTCTCCTGGCGCAAGAAGGGAAGTTCATCACGCACCTCGTCGTCGGACTCAGAGTCCGAGTCGCTCTGTGTGCTCTTCTTGCTGCCGGAGCTCAGCGCCATGGTGCAGAAGCCGTCTCTCGCGAAGCAGCTCAGCCCGCTCAGGTTCTTGGACGACTTCTATTTCTTGCGACGATCACCTTCGTCTTCACTGCTGCTCGAGCTCGAGGTGGAGTACGCGGAACTGGAGTCGACGTCGCTCGCTCCCACCATCGCTCGGGCCTTGCCTCGGCTCTCCTTCTTCCTCGATCGTCGCTCGTCCTTGTACTTGTTCTTGTGCTTGCTCTTGTGGTCGCGCCTCGAACGGTACTTGCCGTCCATCCTCGGCTTGTGCTTGTAGCCGTCCTTGTTCTCGGCCTTCTCCGGGCAGTCGGCGACGAAGTGTCCCGGCTTGCCGCACTGGAAGCATGTCCTCGTGTTCCTCCTCATGTTCACGCGGTTCTCGTGCAGCCTCTCGAACCGCCTCGTCAGGAGCGCCAGCTCGTCCTCTCCATGCTCGTCGAACTCCTCATCTGGCATAGACATCAAAGAGGAGAAAGAGAACATTCTGGTGGATGGGTTAGAGTTAGCCTTTCCTTTGGAACCACCAACGAGGGCGAGACTATGGGAGTCAGTCGGACCCTCGAGCTTGGCAGTCATGCCCCTATCCACCTCAGCCGACTTGAGCTTTGAGAACAGCTCGTTCACCGTCAGAGTGTCATACTTCTCTGACTCCACAATGGCCTCGAACTTTCCGCCCCATATCGTACGATCCAAAGAGTGCAAGAGCTTGACAGCTCTATCATGATCATCGTACGGGAGCACGTCCACATTGGCCCTCATGTTGTTCACAACCACCCGTGAACCTCTGAAACAAGGCATCGATGGACTCACCGGGGAGATGAGTGAAGTTCTCGTACTCTCTCCGGTAGGTGGCATACATCCGTGCCTGAACCTGGGCGTTCCCAACATGAGCCTCCTTCAACACCACCCAAATCCTACAAGCCAAGTGCTCGGTGTGCACCCGATCGAACTCAGGCTAACACAAAGCACGAAACAAGTAGTCGACCGCCTTATTGTTGGCGTCAAATCTGTCCCTCGATCCTGGAGCGAGGAAGTCCATCGGCTGGACATAGCCTGTGTCCACCGTGACATCCCAAAGGATCTGACCCTTTCCGCGGAGGAACGCACCCATCCGCTTACTCCACATCTGGTAGTTCTTGCCATCGAAGTGTGGAGGACCCGAACCCCGTTCCTGGTACGCCATCCTTGGATCTTAGACTGGTTAGAGTCAATAAAGACCCGAACCGGCTCTGATACCACTTGAAGGACCGATACGGCGAACCAGAGAGGGGGGGAGTGAATGGGAGCCGATAAAAATTCTTCTCGAAGGAGATAGAAACTCCAACAAGATGAACAAGGCTTCCAACACACGTCTCCGACTTACTACCCAAGTTGGCCAAGCCCACGTAGCCACTGGAGTGCCACTGGACCTAGGAACCAACACACAACCTTCCGACCCGAGAACGCAGCGGAACACCAAACCTCGAGTCTACAGACCCACACCGGTCAGATCGGTGAGCACCACCGGTCAGACCGGTCCCTGCTGGTGAAACTGAGCAACTTTCACTAAGTGGCTCTACACCGGTCAGACCGGTGAGACACACCGGTCAGACCGATCACAGCCTGAAAGCCCCCAAGGCACCAAACAGGCCAACCGACCACCAAACTGACCCAAACTTGAAACAGCAGCACCACAGGACAACAGCGAACACACCAAGACATTCACCCGAGCAAAATCCCACCGAGGGTTGCACTGGTCAGACCGGTCAAGAGCACCGGTCAGACCGGTGTAGCCTGGGCAGCTCGGGATGAACAGCACCCGCGGGTCAACTCCCCCAAATCCAAACCTCGATCTCCCGAATCGCTCCACGGACTTGAACAAGACTTTGGGGATATTAGGAACACCTCATGAGGAGTCCATAGCCAAGTTTAATCCCATCAAAACTCGTCCAAAAAGGAGGAATCAAGGAAATCCCGCCAAGAGCACTTCCAACCCAAGAACTCAAGAAACCCCAAAATCGAGCACCTTTACTCACGGATTTGGGAGGGGAATCACAGCCCAAAGAACCACGAAGGGTTCCCACAAATTTCCCCCATCAAATCCCCAAGAGAAAAGTCCCGAAAACAACCCAAAGAAATCACCAAGAGAGGGCTCCGAAAATCACCACCAAGAACAACCGGGGAAAACACATCCAAACCTTGAGGAACCACGCCGAATCATCTATACATGAAACAAAGGTTCATACAAGGTCTAGCAAGCCGCCCGATCATCCATCCCTCTCAACAAGATCTCTCCATGAAGCTCTTTTGCTAGTCCTATGGAAAACCTAAGGAAAATAGGAAGGAAAAATGGAAAACAAATGAGCTAGGGTTCCAAGAGTTGGCTGCCATCCTCTCACCTCTTGGGTTATATGGAGGCAACCGAATGTCTAAAATACCCTTTCCTAATAACTAGGGATACAAGCCCCTCAAGGGCGGATTTGGAAGTCTTCATGTCTTCACCATCGGACGGATGCCCGGCGACCGCACCCTGCGTAGCCTCGACGCAAGCCATGCAATCTCGACGCGTGTCCTCCGCTTCGAAGTTTCCGGACTGCGTCGTCGCACACCGGTCAGACCGGTGCTCCCCACCGGTCAGACCGGTACCCACCGGTCAGACCGGTCAGACCCACCGGTCAGACCGGTCTGGCACTGCTGCAGCACCGTCTTCGGTTCTTCGGTCTTGGCTTTTTGGATCAACCAAGGAACCCAGTGGTTTTCTGGTGAACCACCGGAAACCCCGCAAACTCGGTGTAGCCTCCACCAATCTCCACTCATGACTCGGCTCCCACGTAGTCCCGGCTCGACCTTGGTTTTGAGGCTCAACCAAGAAACCGTCCCTGACTTCATCTTGCTGTTCATGCCACCATGCGGCCCGCACTTGACCCCGCTGGCCACCGGGTCCCTCGAACGAAGCCTACTTGTCTTCTCCACACCTGGAGGCCTCACCGGCGACGACCTTTCGCGCTTGTTCTTCACCTGCACCAACACCAGTCAAGCCGCAACCTGCACCTGCAATACTTAGCCAAGAATCAGTCCACACAACGTTGTCAATCACTCATCACACAAGGAAGCGACCATCCACCGGTCCTCGAACCACACATGGTCCTCAGGCACGTAAAATGGTGCAAAACTTCTGTTCCGGGCCAAAATGCACTATTCGGGGTACCAGTGTTGTGAAGCATCCATTCTAGTCCATTGGACCAGAAATGATGTTTGGATGAAAAACTCGTGTTTCGGGCCTGAATGCACTATTTCGGGGTACCAAAGTTCTGAAGCGTCCATTCTAGTCCATTGGACCCAAACTGATGTTTGGGAGTGTTTCGGAGCATTTCGCTAAACTTCGGCACGTAAAAGATGCAAAACTTGTGTTCGAGCCAGAATGCACAATTTCAGGGTACTAAAGTTATGAAGCATCCACTCCAGTCCATTGGACCGAAAATGATGTGTGCGAGTGTTTCAGATGATTTTGGTAACCTTCGGCTTGTAAAAAGATGCAAAACTTGTGTTTTGGGCCTAAATGCACAATTTTCGGGTACCAGAGTTGTGAACCTTCCATTCTGGTCCATTGGACCCAAAATGATGTTTGGGAGTGTTTCGGACCATTTCGCTAACCTTCGGCACATAAAAGATACAAAACTCATCTTTCGGGCCTGAATGCACTATTTCGGGGTACCAAAGTTGTGAAGCATCGATTCTAGTCTGTTGGACCCAAAATGATGTTTCAGAGTGTTTCGGAGCACTTCGCTAACCTTTTGCACGTAAAAGATGCCAAACTTGTCTTCGAGCCTGAATGCACTATTTCGGGGTCCAAAAGTTGTGAAGCATCCATTCTAGTCTGTTGCACCCAAAATGATGTTTGGGAGTGTTTCGGAGCATTTCTCTAACCTTCGGCACGTAAAAGATGAAAAACTCATCTTTCGGGCCGGAATGCACTATTTCGGGGTGCTAAAGTTGTGAAGCAACCATTCTAGTCCATTGGACCCAAAATGATGTTCGGGAGTGTTTCGGGGCATTTCGCTAACCTTCGGCACGTAAAAGATGAAAAACTCGTGTTTCGGGCCTGAATGCACTATTTCGAGGTCCCAAAGTTCTGAATCATACATTCTAGTCCATTGGACCCAAAATAATGTTTGGGAGTCTTTCGGAGCATTTCGCTAACCTTCAGCATGTGAAAGATGCAAAACTTGTGTTTTGGGCCTGAATGCACTATTTCGGGTACCAAAGTTCTAAACCATCAACTCTAGTCCATTGGACCCAAAATGATGTTTGGGAGTGTTTCAGAGCATTTCGTTAACCTTCGGCACGAAAAAGATGAAAAACTCGTGTTTCGGGCCTGAATGCACTATTTCGGGGCACCAAAGTAGTGAAGCATACATTCTAGTCCATTGGACCCAAAATGATGTTTGGGAGTGTTTCAGAGCATTTCGCTAACCTTCGGCACGTAAGAGATCAAAAACTCGTCTTTCGGGCCTGAATGCACTATTTCGGGTTACCAAAATTGTGAAGCATCCATTCTAGTCCATTGGACCCAAAATGATGTTTGCTAGTGTTTTGGATGATTTCGCTAACCTTCGGCACGTAAAAAGTTGCAAAACTTGTGTTCCGGGCCAAAATGCACTATTTCGGGGTACCAAAGTTGTGAAGCATCCATTCTAGTCCATTGGACCGAAAATGATGTTTGGGAGTGTTTCGGAGCATTTCCCTAACCTTCGGCACATAAAGGATGAAAAACTCATGTTTCGAGCCTGATTGCACTATTTCGGGGTACCAAAGTTCTGAAGCGTCCATTCTAGTCCATTGGACCCAAACTGATGTTTGGGAGTGTTTCGAAGCATTTCGCTAAACTTCGGCACGTAAAAGATGCAAGACTAGTGTTCGAGCCAGAATGCACTATTTCAGGGTACCAAAGTTGTGAAGCATCCACTCAAGTCCATTGGACCCAAAATGATGTGTGCGAGTGTTTCAGATGATTTTGGTAACCTTCGGCTTATAAAAAGATGCAAAACTTGTGTTTTGGGCCTAAATGCACGATTTTGGGGTACCAGAGTTGTGAAGCATCCATTCTGGTCCATTGGAACCAAAATGATGTTTGGGAGTGTTTCGGAGCATTTCGCTAACCTTCGGCACATAAAAGATACAAAACTCGTCTTTCGGGCCTGAATGCACTATTTCGGGGTACCAAAGTTCTGAAGCGTCCATTCTAGTCCATTGGACCCAAACTGATGTTTGGGAGTGTTTCGGAGCATTTCGCTAAACTTCGGCACGAAAAAGATGCAAAACTTGTGTTCGAGCCAGAATGCACTATTTCAGGGTACCAAAGTTGTGAAGCATCCACTCCAGTCCATTGGACCCAAAATGATGTGTGCGAGTGTTTCAGATGATTTTGCTAACCTTCGGCTTGTAAAAAGATGCAAAACTTGTTTTTTGGGCCTAAATGCACAATTTTCGGGTACCAGAGTTGTGAAGCATCCATTCTGGTCCATTGGAACCAAAATGATGTTTGGGAGTGTTTCGGAGCATTTCGCTAACCTTCGGCACATAAAAGATACAAAACTCGTCTTTCGGGCCTGAATGCACTATTTCGGGGTACCAAAGTTGTGAAGCATCCATTCTAGTCTGTTGGACCCAAAATGATGTTTCGGAGTGTTTCGGAGCACTTCGCTAACCTTTTGCACGTAAAAGATGCCAAACTTGTGTTCGAGCCTGAATGCACTATTTCGGGGTACAAAAGTTGTGAAGCATCCCTTCTAGTCTGTTGCACCCAAAATGATGTTTCAGAGTGTTTCGGAGCATTTCGCTAACCTTCGGCACGTAAAAGATGAAAAACTCATCTTTCGGGCCGGAATGCACTATTTCGGGGTGCTAAAGTTGTGAAGCAACCATTCTAGTCCATTGGACCCAAAATGATGTTTAGGAGTGTTTCGGGGCATTTCGCTAACCTTCGGCACGTAAAAGATGAAAAACTCGTGTTTCGAGCCTGAATGCACTATTTCGAGGTGCCAAAGTTCTGAATCATACATTCTAGTCCATTGGAACCAAAATGATGTTTGGGAGTGTTTCGGAGCATTTCGCTAACCTTCGGCATGTGAAAGATGCAAAACTTGTGTTTTGGGCCTGAATGCACTATTTCGGGTACCAAAGTTCTGAAGCATCAATTCTAGTCCATTGGACCCAAAATGATGTTTGGGAGTGTTTCAGAGCATTTTGCTAACCTTCGGCACGGAAAAGATGAAAAACTTGTGTTTCAGGCCTGAATGCACTATTTCGGGGTACCAAAGTTGTGAAGCATACATTCTAGTCCATTGGACCCAAAATGATGTTTGGGAGTGTTTCAGAGCATTTCGCTAACCTTCGGCACGTAAAAGATCAAAAACTCGTCTTTCGGGCCTGAATGCACTATTTCGGGGTACCAAAATTGTGAAGCATCCATTCTGGTCCATTGGACCCAAATTGATGTTTGCTAGTGTTTTGGATGATTTCGCTAACCTTCGGCACGTAAAAAGGTGCAAAACTTGTGTTCCGGGCCAAAATGCACTATTTCGGGGTACCAAAGTTGTGAAGCATCCATTCTAGTCCATTGGACCGAAAATGATGTTTGGGAGTGTTTCGGAGCATTTCGCTAACCTTCGGCACATAAAGGTTGAAAAACTCATGTTTCGGGCCTGAATGCACTATTTCGGGGTACCAAAGTTCTGAAGCGTCCATTCTAGTCCATTGGACCCAAACTGATGTTTGGGAGTGTTTCGAAGCATTTCGCTAAACTTCGGCACGTAAAAGATGCAAAACTTGTGTTCGAGCCAGAATGCACTATTTCAGGGTACCAAAGTTGTGAAGCATCCACTCCAGTCCATTGGACCCAAAATGATGTGTGTGACTGTTTCAGATGATTTTGGTAACCTTCGGCTTATAAAAAGATGCAAAACTTGTGTTTTGGGCCTAAATGCACAATTTTCGGGTACCAGAGTTGTGAAGCATCCATTCTGGTCCATTGGAACCAAAATGATGTTTGGGAGTGTTTCGGAGCATTTCGCTAACCTTCGGCACATAAAAGATACAAAACTCATCTTTCGGGCCTGAATGCACTATTTCGGGGTACCAAAGTTGTGAAGCATCGATTCTAGTCTGTTGGACCCAAAATGATGTTTCAGAGTGTTTCGGAGCACTTCGCTAACCTTTTGCACGTAAAAGATGCCAAACTTGTCTGCGAGCCTGAATGCACTATTTCGAGGTACAAAACTTATGAAGCATCCATTCTAGTCCGTTGCACCCAAAATGATGGTTGGGAGTGTTTCGGAGCATTTCGCTAACCTTCGGCACGTAAAAGATGAAAAACTCAGCTTTCGGGCCGGAATGCACTATTTCGGGGTGCTAAAGTTGTGAAGCAACCATTCTAGTCCATTGGACCCAAAATGATGTTTGGGAGTGTTTCGGGGCATTTCGCTAACCTTCGGCACGTAAAAGATGAAAAACTCGTGTTTCGGGCCTGAATGCACTATTTCGAGGTGCTAAAGTTCCGAATCATACATTCGAATCCATTGGACCCAAAATAATGTTTGGGAGTCTTTCGGAGCATTTCGCTAACCTTCGGCATGTGAAAGATGCAAAACTTGTGTTTTGGGCCTGAATGCACTATTTCGGGTACCAAAGTTCTGAACCATCAACTCTAGTCCATTGGACCCAAAAGGATGTTTGGGAGTGTTTCAGAGCATTTCTCTAACCTTCGGCACGGAAAAGATTAAAAACTCGTGTTTCGGTCCTGAATGCACTATTTCGGCGTACCAAAGTTGTGAAGCATACATTCTAGTCCGTTGGACCCAAAGATGTTTGGGAGTGTTTCAGAGCATTTCGCTAACCTTCGGCACGTAAAAGATCAAAAACTCGTCTTTCGGGCCTGAATGCACTATTTCGGGGTACCAAAATTGTGAAGCATCCATTCTGGTCCATTGGACCCAAAATGATGTTTGCTGGATAATTTCGCTAACCTTCGGCACGTAAAAAGGTGCAAAACTTGTGTTCCGGGCCAAAATGCACTATTTCGGGGTACCAATGTTGTGAAGCATCCATTCTAGTCCATTGGACCGAAAATGATGTTTGGGAGTTTTTCGGAGCATTTCGCTAACCTTCGGCACATAAAAGATGAAAAACTCGTGTTTCGGGCCTGAATGCACTATTTCGTGGTACCAAAGTTCTGAAGCGTCCCTTCTAGTCCATTGGACCCAAACTGATGTTTGGGAGTGTTTCGGAGCATTTCGCTAAACTTCGGCACGTAAAAGATGCAAAACTTGTGTTCGAGCCAGAATGCACTATTTCAGGGTACCAAAGTTGTGAAGCATCCACTCCAGTCCATTGGACCCAAAATGATGTGTGCGAGTGTTTCAGATGATTTTGGTAACCTTCGGCTTGTAAAAAGATGCAAAACTTGTGTTTTGGGCCTAAATGCACAATTTTCGGGTACCAGAGTTGTGAAGCATCCTTTCTGGTCCATTGTAACCAAAATGATGTTTGGGAGTGTTTCGGACCAGTTCGCTAACCTTCGGCACATAAAAGATACAAAACTCGTCTTTCGGGCCTGAATGCACTATTTCGGGGTACCAAAGTTGTGAAGCATCCATTCTAGTCTGTTGGACCCAAAATGATGTTTCGGAGTGTTTCAGAGCACTTCGCTAACCTTTTGCACGTAAAAGATGCCAAACTTGTGTTCGAGCCTGAATGCACTATTTCGGGGTACAAAAGTTGTGAAGCATCCATTATAGTCTGTTGCACCCAACATGATGTTTCGGAGTGTTTCGGAGCATTTCGCTAACCTTCGGCACGTAAAAGATGAAAAACTCATCTTTCAGGCCGGAATGCACTATTTCGGGGTGCTAAAGTTGTGAAGCAACCATTCTAGTCCATTGGACCCAAAATGATGTTTGGGAGTGTTTCGGGGCATTTCGCTAACCTTCGACACGTAAAAGATGAAAAACTCGTGTTTCGAGCCTGAATGCACTATTTCGAGGTGCCAAAGTTCTGAATCATACATTCTAGTCCATTGGACCCAAAGTGATGTTTGCGAGTGTTTCGGAGCATTTCGCTAACCTTCGGCACGTAAAAGATGAAAATCTTGTCTTTCGGTCCTGAATGCACTATTTCGGGGTACCAAAGTTGTGAAGCATCCATTCTAGTCCATTGGACCCAAAATGATGCTTGAGAGTGTTTCAGATGATTTCACTAACCTTCAACACGTAAAAAGTTGCAAAACTTGTGTTTCGGGCCTAAATGCACTATTTCGGGGTACCAAAGTTATGAAGCATCCATTCTAGTCCATTGGACCCAAAATGATGTTTGTAAGTGTTTCAGATGATTTCGCTAACCTTCGGCACGTAAAAACACGCACAACTCGTGTTTCGGGCATGAATGCACTATTTCGGGGTACCAAAGTTGTGAAGCATCCATTCTAGTCCATTAGACCCAAAATGATGTTTGGGAGTGTTTCGGAGCATTTCAATAACCCTCGGCGCGTCAAAGATGAAAAACTCGTGTTTCGGGCCTGAATGCACTATTTCGGGGTACCAAAGTTGTGAAGCATCCATTCTATTCCATTGGACCCAAAATGAAGTTTGGGAGTGTTTCGGAGCATTTCGCTAACCCTCAGCGCGTCAAAGATGAAAAACTCGTGTTTCGGGCCTAAATGCACTATTTTGGGGTACCAAAGTTGTGAAGCATCCATTCTAGTCCATTGGACTGAAAATGATGTTTGGGAGTGTTTCGGAGCATTTCGCTAACCTTCGGCTCATAAAGGATGAAAAACTCATGTTTCGGGCCTGAATGCACTATTTCGGGGTACCAAAGTTCGGAAGCGTCCATTCTAGTCCATTGGACCCAAAATGATATTTGGGAGCGTTTCGGAGCATTTCGCTAACATTCGTCACGTAAAAGATGAAAATCTCGTATTTTGGTCCTGAATGCACTATTTCAGGGTACCAAAGTTGTGAAGCATCCAGTCTAGTCCATTGGACCCAAAATGATGTTTGGGAGTGTTTCGGAACATTTCGCTTACCTTCGGCACGTAAAAGATGAAAATCTCGTCTTTTTGTCCCGAATGCACTATTTCAGGGTACCAAAGTTCCGAAGCATCCATTCTATTCCATTGGACCCAAAATGATGTTTGGGGGTGTTTCGGAGCATTTCGCTAACCTTCGGTACGTAAAAGATGAAAATCTCGTCTTTCGGTCCTGAATGCACTATTTCGGGGTACCAAAGTTGTGAAGCATCCATTCTATTCCATTGGACCCAAAATGAAGTTTGGGAGTGTTTCGGAGCATTTCGCTAACCCTCGGCGTGTCAAAGATGAAAAACTCGTGTTTCGGGCCTAAATGCACTATTTCGGGGTACCAAAGTTGTGAAGCATCCATTCTAGTTCAGTGGTCCCAAAATGATGTTTGGGGGTGTTTGGGAGCATTTCGCTAACCCTAGGCACGTCAAAGATGAAAACTCGTGTTTCGGGCCTAAATGCACTATTTCGGGGTACCAAAGTTCTGAAGCATCCATTCTAGTCCATTGGACCCAAAATGATGTTTGCGAGTGTTTCGGAGCATTTCGCTAACCCTCGGCACGTAAGAGATGAAAATCTCGACTTTCGGTCCTGAATGCACTATTTCGGGGTACCAAAGTTTTGAAGCATCCATTCCGGTCCATTGGACCCAAAATGATGTTTGCGTGTGTTTCAGATGATTTCGCTAACCTTCAGCACGTAAAAGATGAAAAACTTGTCTTTCGGTCCTGAATGCACTATTTCGGGGATACCAAAGTTGTGAAGCATCCATTCTAGTCCATTGGAACCAAAATGATGTTTGGGAGTGTTTCAGAGCATTTCGCTAGCCTTCGACACATAAAGGATGCAAAACTTGTGTTCGAGCCTGAATGCACTATTTCGGGGTACCAAAGATGTGAAGCATCCATTCTAGTCCATTGGACCCAAAATGATGTTTGTAAGTGTTCCAGATGATTTTGCTAACCTTCGGCACGTAAAAACACGCACAACTCGTGTTTCGGGCCTGAATGCACTATTTCGGGGTACCAAAGTTGTGAAGCATCCATTCTATTCCATTGGACCCAAAATGAAGTTTGGGAGTGTTTCGGAGCATTTCGCTAACCCTTAGCGCGTCAAAGATGAAAAACTCCTGTTTCGGGCCTAAATGCACTATTTCGGGGTACCAAAGTTGTGAAGCATCCATTCTAGTTCAGTGGACCCAAAATGATGTTTGGGAGTGTTTAGGAGCATTTCGCTAACCCTCGGCACGTCAAAGATGAAAAACTCGTGTTTCGGGCCAGAATGCATTATTTCGGGGTACTAAAGTTGTGAAGCATCCATTCTAGTTCAGTGGACCCAAAATGATGTTTGGAAGTGTTTAGGAGAATTTCGCTAACCCTCGTCACGTCAAAGATGAAAAACTCGTGTTTCGGGCCTGAATGCACTATTTTGGAGTACCAAAGTTGTGAAGCATCCATTCTAGTCCATTGGACCCAAAGTGATGTTTGCGAGTGTTTTGCAGCATTTCGCTAACCTTCGGCATTTAAAAGGTGAAAATCTCGTCTTTCGGTCCTGAATGCACTATTTCGGGGTACCAAAGTTGTGAAGCATCCATTCTAGTCCATTGGACCCAAAATGATGCTTGCGAGTGTTTCGGATGATTTCACTAACCTTCAACACGTAAAAAGTTGCAAAACTTTTGTTTCGGGCCTAAATGCACTATTTCGGGGTACCAAAGTTATGAAGCATCCATTCTAGTTCATTGGACCCAAAATGATGTTTGCGAGTGTTTCGGAGCATTTCGCTAACCTTCGGCACGTAAAAGATGAAAATCTCGTCTTTCGGTCCTGAATGCACTATTTCGGGGTACCAAAGTTGTGAGGCATCCATTCTAGTCCATTGGACCCAAAATGATGTTTGCGAGTGTTTCGGATGATTTCACTAACCTTCAGCACGTAAAAAAATGCAAAACTTGTGTTTCGGCCGTAAATGCACTATTTCGGGGTACCAAAGTTATGAAGCATCCATTCTAGTCCATTGGACCCAAAATGATGTTTGGGAGTGTTTCGGAGCATTTCGCTAACCCTCAGCACGTAAGAGATGAAAATCTCGTCTTTCAGTCCTGAATGCATTATTTCGGGGTACCAAAGTTGTTGAACATCCATTCCGGTCCATTAGACCCAAAATGATGTTTGCGAGTGTTTTAGATGATTTCGCTAACCTTCAGCACGTAAAAGATGAAAAACTCGTGTTTCGGGCCTGAATGAACTATTTGTGGTACCAAAGTTGTGAAGCATCCATTCTAGTTCATTGGACCCAAAATGATGTTTGCGAGTGTTTTGGATGATTTCGCTAACCTTCAGCACGTAAAAAGATGCAAAACTTGTGGTTGAGGCTTAAATGCACTATTTCGAGGTACCAAAGTTACGAAGAATTCATTCTAGTCCATTGGCCCAAAATGAAGTTTGGGAGTGTTTCGGAGCATTTCGCTAACCCTTGGCGCGTCAAAGATGAAAAACTCATGTTTCGGGCCTGAATGCACTATTTCGGGGTACCAAAGTTATAAAGCATCCATACTAGTTCATTGGACCCAAAATGATGTTTGGGAGTGTTTAGGAGCATTTCGCTAACCCTCGGCGCGTCAAAGATGAAAAACTCGAGTTTCTGGCCTGAATGCACTATTTCGGGGTACCAAAGTTGTGAAGCATCCATTCTAGTCCATTCGACCCAAAATGATGTTTGTGGGTGTTTCAGATGATTACACTAAGCTTCACCACGTAAAAAGATGCAAAACTTGTGTTTCGGGCCTAAATGCACTATTTCGGGGTACCAAAGTTGTGAAGCATCCATTCTAGTTCATTGGACCCAAAATGATGTTTGGGATTGTTTAGGAGCATTTCGCTAACCCTCGGCACGTCAAAGATGAAAAACTCGTGTTTCAAGCCTGAATGCACTATTTCGGGGTACCAAAGTTGTGAAGCATCCATTCTAGTCCATTGGACCCAAAGTGATGTTTGCGAGTATTTCAGAGCATTTCGCTAACCTTCGGCACGTAAAAGATGAAAATCTCGTCTTTCGGTCCTGAATGCACTATTTCGGCGTACCAAAGTTCTGAAGCATCCATTCTAGTCCATTGGACCCAAAATGATGTTTGGGAGTGTTTCGGAGCATTTCGCTAACCCTCGGCACGTAAGAGATGAAAATCTCGTCTTTCGGTCCTAAATGCACTATTCCGGGGTACCAAAGTTTTGAAGCATCCATTCCGGTCCATTGGACCCAAAATGATGTTTGCGTGTGTTTCAGATGATTTCGCTAACCTTCAGCACGTAAAAGATGAAAAACTTGTCTTTCGGTCCTGAATGCACTATTTCGGGGTACCAAAGTTGTGAAGCATCCATTCTAGTCCATTGGAACCAAAATGATGTTTGGGAGTGTTTCGGAGCATTTCGCTAGGCTTCGACACATAAAGGATGCAAAACTTGTGTTCGAGCCTGAATGCACTATTTCGGGGTACCAAAGATGTGAAGCATCCATTCTAGTCCATTGGACCCAAAATGATGTTTGTAAGTGTTTCAGATGATTTCGCTAACCTTCGGCACGTAAAAACACGCACAACTCGTGTTTCGGGCCTGAATGCACTATTTCGGGGTACCAAAGTTGTGAAGCATCCATTCTATTCCATTGGACCCAAAATGAAGTTTGGGAGTGTTTCGGAGCATTTCGCTAACCCTCAGCGCGTCAAAGATGAAAAACTCGTGTTTCGAGCCTGAATGCACTATTTCGGGGTACCAAAGTTGTGAAGCATTCATTCTAGTCCATTGGACCCAAAGTGATGTTTGCGAGTATTTCAGAGCATTTCGCTAACCTTCGGCACGTAAAAGATGAAAATCTCGTCTTTCGGTCCTGAATGCACTATTTCGGGGTACCAAAGTTGTGAAGCATCCATTCTAGTCCATTGAACCCAAAATAATGTTTGCGAGTGTTTCGGATGATTTCACTAACCATCAGCACGTAAAAAGTTGCATAACTTGTGTTTCGGGCCTAAATGCACTATTTCGGGGTACCAAAGTTCTGAAGCATCCATTCTAGTCCATTGGACCCAAAATGATGTTTGGGAGTGTTTCGGAGCATTTCGCTAACCCTCGGCACGTAAGAGATGAAAATCTCGCCTTTCGGTCCTAAATGCACTACTTCGGGGTACCAAAGTTTTGAAGCATCCATTCCGGTCCATTGGACCCAAAATGATGTTTGCGTGTGTTTCGGATGATTTCACTAACCTTCAGCACGTAAAAAAATGCAAAACTTGTGTTTCGGCCGTAAATGCACTATTTCGGGGTACCAAAGTTATGAAGCATCCATTCTAGTCCATTGGACCCAAAATGATGTTTGGGAGTGTTTCGGAGCATTTCGCTAACCCTCAGCACGTAAGAGATGAAAATCTCGTCTTTCAGTCCTGAATGCATTATTTCGGGGTACCAAAGTTGTTGAACATCCATTCCGGTCCATTAGACCCAAAATGATGTTTGCGAGTGTTTTAGATGATTTCGCTAACCTTCAGCACGTAAAAGATGAAAAACTCGTGTTTCGGGCCTGAATGAACTATTTGTGGTACCAAAGTTGTGAAGCATCCATTCTAGTTCATTGGACCCAAAATGATGTTTGCGAGTGTTTTGGATGATTTCGCTAACCTTCAGCACGTAAAAAGATGCAAAACTTGTGGTTGAGGCTTAAATGCACTATTTCGAGGTACCAAAGTTACGAAGAATTCATTCTAGTCCATTGGCCCAAAATGAAGTTTGGGAGTGTTTCGGAGCATTTCGCTAACCCTTGGCGCGTCAAAGATGAAAAACTCATGTTTCGGGCCTGAATGCACTATTTCGGGGTACCAAAGTTATAAAGCATCCATACTAGTTCATTGGACCCAAAATGATGTTTGGGAGTGTTTAGGAGCATTTCGCTAACCCTCGGCGCGTCAAAGATGAAAAACTCGAGTTTCTGGCCTGAATGCACTATTTCGGGGTACCAAAGTTGTGAAGCATCCATTCTAGTCCATTCGACCCAAAATGATGTTTGTGGGTGTTTCAGATGATTACACTAAGCTTCACCACGTAAAAAGATGCAAAACTTGTGTTTCGGGCCTAAATGCACTATTTCGGGGTACCAAAGTTGTGAAGCATCCATTCTAGTTCATTGGACCCAAAATGATGTTTGGGATTGTTTAGGAGCATTTCGCTAACCCTCGGCACGTCAAAGATGAAAAACTCGTGTTTCAAGCCTGAATGCACTATTTCGGGGTACCAAAGTTGTGAAGCATCCATTCTAGTCCATTGGACCCAAAGTGATGTTTGCGAGTATTTCAGAGCATTTCGCTAACCTTCGGCACGTAAAAGATGAAAATCTCGTCTTTCGGTCCTGAATGCACTATTTCGGCGTACCAAAGTTCTGAAGCATCCATTCTAGTCCATTGGACCCAAAATGATGTTTGGGAGTGTTTCGGAGCATTTCGCTAACCCTCGGCACGTAAGAGATGAAAATCTCGTCTTTCGGTCCTAAATGCACTATTCCGGGGTACCAAAGTTTTGAAGCATCCATTCCGGTCCATTGGACCCAAAATGATGTTTGCGTGTGTTTCAGATGATTTCGCTAACCTTCAGCACGTAAAAGATGAAAAACTTGTCTTTCGGTCCTGAATGCACTATTTCGGGGTACCAAAGTTGTGAAGCATCCATTCTAGTCCATTGGAACCAAAATGATGTTTGGGAGTGTTTCGGAGCATTTCGCTAGGCTTCGACACATAAAGGATGCAAAACTTGTGTTCGAGCCTGAATGCACTATTTCGGGGTACCAAAGATGTGAAGCATCCATTCTAGTCCATTGGACCCAAAATGATGTTTGTAAGTGTTTCAGATGATTTCGCTAACCTTCGGCACGTAAAAACACGCACAACTCGTGTTTCGGGCCTGAATGCACTATTTCGGGGTACCAAAGTTGTGAAGCATCCATTCTATTCCATTGGACCCAAAATGAAGTTTGGGAGTGTTTCGGAGCATTTCGCTAACCCTCAGCGCGTCAAAGATGAAAAACTCGTGTTTCGAGCCTGAATGCACTATTTCGGGGTACCAAAGTTGTGAAGCATTCATTCTAGTCCATTGGACCCAAAGTGATGTTTGCGAGTATTTCAGAGCATTTCGCTAACCTTCGGCACGTAAAAGATGAAAATCTCGTCTTTCGGTCCTGAATGCACTATTTCGGGGTACCAAAGTTGTGAAGCATCCATTCTAGTCCATTGAACCCAAAATAATGTTTGCGAGTGTTTCGGATGATTTCACTAACCATCAGCACGTAAAAAGTTGCATAACTTGTGTTTCGGGCCTAAATGCACTATTTCGGGGTACCAAAGTTCTGAAGCATCCATTCTAGTCCATTGGACCCAAAATGATGTTTGGGAGTGTTTCGGAGCATTTCGCTAACCCTCGGCACGTAAGAGATGAAAATCTCGCCTTTCGGTCCTAAATGCACTACTTCGGGGTACCAAAGTTTTGAAGCATCCATTCCGGTCCATTGGACCCAAAATGATGTTTGCGTGTGTTTCAGATGATTTCGCTAACCTTCAGCACGTAAAAGATGAAAAACTTGTCTTTCGGTCCTGAATGCACTATTTCGGGGTACCAAAGTTGTGAAGCATCCATTCTAGTCCATTGGAACCAAAATGATGTTTGGGAGTGTTTCGGAGCATTTCGCTAGCCTTCGACACATAAAGGATGCAAAACTTGTGTTCGAGCCTGAATGCACTATTTCGGGGTACCAAAGATGTGAAGCATCCATTCTAGTCCATTGGACCCAAAATGATGTTTGTAAGTGTTTCAGATGATTTCGCTAACCTTCGGCACGTAAAAACACGCACAACTCGTGTTTCGGGCATGAATGCACTATTTCGGGGTACCAAAGTTGTGAAGCATCCATTCTATTCCATTGGACCCAAAATGAAGTTTGGGAGTGTTTCGGAGCATTTCGCTAACCCTCAGCGCGTCAAAGATGAAAAACTCGTGTTTCGGGCCTAAATGCACTATTTCGGGGTACCAAAGTTCTGAAGCATCCATTCTAGTCCATTGGACTGAAAATGATGTTTGGGAGTGTTTCGGAGCATTTCGCTAACCTTCGGCACATAAAGGATGGAAAACTCATGTTTCGGGCCTGAATGCACTATTTCGGGGTACCAAAGTTCGGAAGCGTCCATTCTAGTCCATTGGACCCAAAATGATATTTGGGAGCGTTTCGGAGCATTTCGCTAACATTCGACACGTAAAAGATGAAAATCTCGTATTTTGGTCCTGAATGCACTATTTCAGGGTACCAAAGTTGTGAAGCATCCAGTCTAGTCCATTGGACCCAAAATGATGTTTGGGAGTGTTTCGGAACATTTCGCTAACCTTCGGCACGTAAAAGATGAAAATCTCGTCTTTTTGTCCCGAATGCACTATTTCAGGGTACCAAAGTTGCGAAGCATCCATTCTATTCCATTGGACCCAAAATGATGTTTGGGGGTGTTTCGGAGCATTTCGCTAACCTTCGGTACGTAAAAGATGAAAATCTCGTCTTTCGGTCCTGAATGCACTATTTCGGGGTACCAAAGTTGTGAAGCATCCATTCTAGTCCATTGGACCCAAAATGACGTTTGGGAGTGTTTCGGAGCATTTCGCTAGCCTTCGACACGTAAAGGATGCAAAACTTGTGTTCGAGCCTGAATGCACTATTTCGGGGTACCAAAGTTGTGAAGCATCCATTCTAGTCCATTGGACACAAAATGATGTTTGTAAGTGTTTCAGATGATTTCGCTAACCTTCGGCACGTAAAAACACGCACAACTCGTGTTTCGGGCCTGAATGCACTATTTCGGGGTACCAAAGTTGTGAAGCATCCATTCTATTCCATTGGACCCAAAATGAAGTTTGGGAGTGTTTCGGAGCATTTCGCTAACCCTCGGCGTGTCAAAGATGAAAAACTCGTGTTTCGGGCCTAATGCACTATTTCGGGGTACCAAAGTTGTGAAGCATCCATTCTAGTTCAGTGGTACCAAAATGATGTTTGGGGGTGTTTAGGAGCATTTCGCTAACCCTAGGCACGTCAAAGATGAAAACTCGTGTTTCGGGCCTAAATGCACTATTTCGGGGTACCAAAGTTCTGAAGCATCCATTCTAGTCCATTGGACCCAAAATGATGTTTGCGAGTGTTTCGGAGCATTTCGCTAACCCTCGGCACGTAAGAGATGAAAATCTCGTCTTTCGGTCCTGAATGCACTATTTCGGGGTACCAAAGTTTTGAAGCATCCATTCCGGTCCATTGGACCCAAAATGATGTTTGCGTGTGTTTCAGATGATTTCGCTAACCTTCAGCACGTAAAAGATGAAAAACTTGTCTTTCGGTCCTGAATGCACTATTTCGGGGTACCAAAGTTGTGAAGCATCCATTCTAGTCTGTTGGACCCAAAATGATGTTTGGGAGTGTTTCAGAGCATTTCGCTAGCCTTCGACACATAAAGGATGCAAAACTTGTGTTCGAGCCTGAATGCACTATTTCGGGGTACCAAAGATGTGAAGCATCCATTCTAGTCCATTGGACCCAAAATGATGTTTGTAAGTGTTCCAGATGATTTTCCTAACCTTCGGCACGTAAAAACACGCACAACTCGTGTTTCGGGCCTGAATGCACTATTTCGGGGTACCAATGTTGTGAAGCATCCATTCTATTCCATTGGACCCAAAATGAAGTTTGGGAGTGTTTCAGAGCATTTCGCTAACCCTCAGCGCGTCAAAGATGAAAAACTCGTGTTTCGGGCCTAAATGCACTATTTCGGGATACCAAAGTTGTGAAGCATCCATTCTAGTTCAGTGGACCCAAAATGATGTTTGGGAGTGTTTAGGAGCATTTCGCTAACCCTCGGCACGTCAAAGATGAAAAACTCGTGTTTCGGGCCGGAATGCATTATTTCGGGGTACTAAAGTTGTGAAGCATCCATTCTAGTTCAGTGGACCCGAAATGATGTTTGGAAGTGTTTAGGAGAATTTCGCTAACCCTCGGCACGTCAAAGATGAAAAACTCGTGTTTCGGGCCTGAATGCACTATTTTGGGGTACCAAAGTTGTGAAGCATCCATTCTAGTCCATTGGACCCAAAGTGATGTTTGCGAGTGTTTCGCAGCATTTCGCTAACCTTCGGCATTTAAAAGATGAAAATCTCGTCTTTCGGTCCTGAATGCACTATTTCGGGGTACCAAAGTTGTGAAGCATCCATTCTAGTCCATTGGACCCAAAATGATGCTTGCGAGTGTTTCGGATGATTTCACTAACCTTCAACACGTAAAAAGTTGCAAAACTTTTGTTTCGGGCCTAAATGCACTATTTCGGGGTACCAAAGTTATGAAGCATCCATTCTAGTCCATTGGACCCAAAATGATGTTTGCGAGTGTTTCGGAGCATTTCGCTAACCTTCGGCACGTAAAAGATGAAAATCTCGTCTTTCGGTCCTGAATGCACTATTTCGGGATACCAAAGTTGTGAGGCATCCATTCTAGTCCATTGGACCCAAAATGATGTTTGCGAGTGTTTCTGATGATTTCACTAACCTTCAGCACGTAAAAAGATGCAAAACTTGTGTTTCGGCCCTTAATGCACTACTTCGGGGTACCAAAGTTATGAAGCATCCATTCTAGTCCATTGGACCCAAAATGATGTTTGGGAGTGTTTCGGAGCATTTCGCTAACCCTCAGCACGTAAGAGATGAAAATCTCGTCTTTCAGTCTTGAATGCATTATTTCGGGGTACCAAAGTTGTTGATCATCCATTCCGGTCCATTAGACCCAAAATGATGTTTGCGAGTGTTTTAGATGATTTCGCTAACCTTCAGCACGTAAAAGATGAAAAACTCGTGTTTCGGGCCTGAATGAACTATTTCGTGGTACCAAAGTTGTGAAGCATCCATTCTAGTTCATTGGACCCAAAATAATGTTTGCGTGTGTTTTGGATGATTTCGCTAACCTTCAGCACGTAAAAAGGTGCAAAACTTGTGGTTGAGGCTTAAATGCACTATTTCGAGGTACCAAAGTTATGAAGAATTCATTCTAGTCCATTGGCCCCAAAATGAAGTTTGGGAGTGTTTCGGAGCATTTCGCTAACCCTTGGCGCGTCAAAGATGAAAAACTCATGTTTCGGGCCTGAATGCACTATTTCGGGGTACCAAAGTTATAAAGCATCCATACTAGTTCATTGGACCCAAAATGATGTTTGGGAGTGTTTAGGAGCATTTCGCTAACCCTCGGCGCGTCAAAGATGAAAAACTCGAGTTTCTGGCCTGAATGCACTATTTCGGGGTACCAAAGTTGTGAAGCATCCATTCTAGTCGATTCGACCCAAAATGATGTTTGTGGGTGTTTCAGATGATTTCACTAAGCTTCACCACGTAAAAAGATGCAAAACTTGTGTTTCGGGCCTAAATGCACTATTTCGGGGTACCAAAGTTGTGAAGCATCCATTCTAGTTCATTGGACCCAAAATGATGTTTGGGATTGTTTAGGAGCATTTCGCTAACCCTCGGCACGTCAAAGATGAAAAACTCGTGTTTCGAGCCTGAATGCACTATTTTGGGGTACCAAAGTTGTGAAGCATCCATTCTAGTCCATTCGACCCAAAGTGATGTTTGCGAGTGTTTCAGAGCATTTCGCTAACCTTCGGCACGTAAAAGATGAAAATCTCGTCTTTTGGTCCTGAATGCACTATTTCGTGGTACCAAAGTTGTGAAGCATCCATTCTAGTCCATTGAACCCAAAATAATGTTTGCGAGTGTTTCGGATGATTTCACTAACCATCAGCACGTAAAAAGTTGCATAACTTGTGTTTCGGGCCTAAATGCACTATTTCGGGGTACCAAAGTTCTGAAGCATCCATTCTAGTCCATTGGACCCAAAATGATGTTTGGGAGTGTTTCGGAGCATTTCGCTAACCCTCGGCACGTAAGAGATGAAAACCTCGTCTTTCGGTCCTAAATGCACTATTTCGGGGTACCAAAGTTTTGAAGCATCCATTCCGGTCCATTGGACCCAAAATGATGTTTGCGTGTGTTTCAGATGATTTCGCTAACCTTCAGCACGTAAAAGATGAAAAACTTGTCTTTCGGTCCTGAATGCACTATTTCGGGGTACCAAAGTTGTGAAGCATCCATTCTAGTCCATTGGAACCAAAATGATGTTTGGGAGTGTTTCGGAGCATTTCGCTAGCCTTCGACACATAAAGGATGCAAAACTTGTGTTCGAGCCTGAATGCACTATTTCGGGGTACCAAAGATGTGAAGCATCCATTCTAGTCCATTGGACCCAAAATGATGTTTGTAAGTGTTTCAGATGATTTCGCTAACCTTCGGCACGTAAAAACACGCACAACTCGTGTTTCGGGCCTGAATGCACTATTTCGGGGTACCAAAGTTGTGAAGCATCCATTCTATTCCATTGGACCCAAAATGAAGTTTGGGAGTGTTTCGGAGCATTTCGCTAACCCTCAGCGCGTCAAAGATGAAAAACTCATGTTTCGGGCCTAAATGCACTATTTCGGGGTACGAAAGTTGTGAAGCATCCATTCTAGTTCATTGGAGCCAACATGATGTTTGGGAGTGTTTAGGAGCATTTCGCTAACCCTCGGCACGTCAAAGATGAAAAACTCGTGTTTCGAGCCTGAATGCACTATTTCGGGGTACCAAAGTTGTGAAGCATCCATTCTAGTCCATTGGACCCAAAGTGATGTTTGCGAGTATTTCAGAGCATTTCGCTAACCTTCGGCACGTAAAAGATGAAAATCTCGTCTTTCGGTCCTGAATGCACTATTTCGGGGTACCAAAGTTGTGAAGCATCCATTCTAGTCCATTGAACCCAAAATAATGTTTGCGAGTGTTTTGGATGATTTCACTAACCATCAGCACGTAAAAAGTTGCATAACTTGTGTTTCGGGCCTAAATGCACTATTTCGGGGTACCAAAGTTCTGAAGCATCCATTCTAGTCCATTGGACCCAAAATGATGTTTGGGAGTGTTTCGGAGCATTTCGCTAACCCTCGGCACGTAAGAGATGAAAATATCGTCTTTCGGTCCTAAATGCACTATTTCGGGGTACCAAAGTTTTGAAGCATCCATTCCGGTCCATTGGACCCAAAATGATGTTTGCGTGTGTTTCAGATGATTTCGCTAACCTTCAGCACGTAAAAGATGAAAACTTGTCTTTCGGTCCTGAATGCACTATTTCGGGGTACCAAAGTTGTGAAGCATCCATTCTAGTCCATTGGAACCAAAATGATGTTCGGGAGTGTTTCGGAGCATTTCTCTAGCCTTCGACACATAAAGGATGCAAAACTTGTGTTCGAGCCTGAATGCACTATTTCGGGGTACCAAAGATGTGAAGCATCCATTCTAGTCCATTGGACCCAAAATGATGTTTGTAAGTGTTTCAGACGATTTCGCAAACCTTCGGCACGTAAAAACACGCACAACTCGTGTTTCGGGCCTGAATGCACTATTTCGGGGCACCAAAGTTGTGAAGCATCCATTCTATTCCATTGGACCCAAAATGAAGTTTGGGAGTGTTTCGGAGCATTTCGCTAACCCTCAGCGCGTCAAAGGTGAAAAACTCGTGTTTCGGGCCTAAATGCACTATTTCGGGGTACGAAAGTTGTGAAGCATCCATTCTAGTTCATTGGAGCCAACATGATGTTTGGGAGTGTTTAGGAGCATTTCGCTAACCCTCGGCACGTCAAAGATGAAAAACTCGTGTTTCGGTCCTGAATGCATTATTTCGAGGTACTAAAGTTGTGAAGCATCCATTCTAGTTCAGTGGACCCAAAATGATGTTTGGGAGTGTTTAGGAGAATTTCGCTAACCCTCGGCACGTCAAAGATGAAAAACTCGTGTTTCGGGCCTGAATGCACTATTTCGGGGTACCAAAGTTGTGAAGCATCCATTCTAGTCCATTTGACCCAAAATGATGTTTGTGGGTGTTTCAGATGATTTCACTAAGCTTCACCACGTAAAAAGATGCAAAACTTGTGTTTCGGGCCTAAATGCACTATTTCGGGGTACCAAAGTTGTGAAGCATCCATTCTAGTTCATTGGACCCAAAATGATGTTTGGGATTGTTTAGGAGCATTTCGCTAACCCTCGGCACGTCAAAGATGAAAAACTCGTGTTTCGAGCCTGAATGCACTATTTCGGGGTACCAAAGTTGTGAAGCATTCATTCTAGTCCATTGGACCCAAAGTGATGTTTGCGAGTATTTCAGAGCATTTCGCTAACCTTCGGCACGTAAAAGATGAAAATCTCGTCTTTCGGTCCTGAATGCACTATTTCGGGGTACCAAAGTTGTGAAGCATCCATTCTAGTCCATTGAACCCAAAATAATGTTTGCGAGTGTTTCGGATGATTTCACTAACCATCAGCACGTAAAAAGTTGCATAACTTGTGTTTCGGGCCTAAATGCACTATTTCGGGGTACCAAAGTTCTGAAGCATCCATTCTAGTCCATTGGACCCAAAATGATCTTTGGGAGTGTTTCGGAGCATTTCGCTAACCCTCGGCACGTAAGAGATGAAAATATCGTCTTTCGGTCCTAAATGCACTATTTCGGGGTACCAAAGTTTTGAAGCATCCATTCCGGTCCATTGGACCCAAAATGATGTTTGCGTGTGTTTGAGATGATTTCGCTAACCTTCAGCACGTAAAAGATGAAAACTTGTCTTTCGGTCCTGAATGCACTATTTCGGGGTACCAAAGTTGTGAAGCATCCATTCTAGTCCATTGGAACCAAAATGATGTTCGGGAGTGTTTCAGAGCATTTCTCTAGCCTTCGACACATAAAGGATGCAAAACTTGTGTTCGAGCCTGAATGCACTATTTCGGGGTACCAAAGATGTGAAGCATCCATTCTAGTCCATTGGACCCAAAATGATGTTTGTAAGTGTTTCAGACGATTTCGCAAACCTTCGGCACGTAAAAACACGCACAACTCGTGTTTCGGGCCTGAATGCACTATTTCGGGGCACCAAAGTTGTGAAGCATCCATTCTATTCCATTGGACCCAAAATGAAGTTTGGGAGTGTTTCGGAGCATTTCGCTAACCCTCAGCGCGTCAAAGGTGAAAAACTCGTGTTTCGGGCCTAAATGCACTATTTCGGGGTACGAAAGTTGTGAAGCATCCATTCTAGTTCATTGGAGCCAACATGATGTTTGGGAGTGTTTAGGAGCATTTCGCTAACCCTCGGCACGTCAAAGATGAAAAACTCGTGTTTCGGTCCTGAATGCATTATTTCGAGGTACTAAAGTTGTGAAGCATCCATTCTAGTTCAGTGGACCCAAAATGATGTTTGGGAGTGTTTAGGAGAATTTCGCTAACCCTCGGCACGTCAAAGATGAAAAACTCGTGTTTCGGGCCTGAATGCACTATTTCGGGGTACCAAAGTTGTGAAGCATCCATTCTAGTCCATTCGACCCAAAATTATGTTTGTGGGTGTTTCAGATGATTTCACTAAGCTTCACCACGTAAAAAGATGCAAAACTTGTGTTTCGGGCCTAAATGCACTATTTCGGGGTACCAAAGTTGTGAAGCATCCATTCTAGTTCGTTGGACCCAAAATGATGTTTGGGATTGTTTAGGAGCATTTCGCTAACCCTCGGCACGTCAAAGATGAAAAACTCGTGTTTCGAGCCTGAATGCACTATTTCGGGGTACCAAAGTTGTGAAGCATTCATTCTAGTCCATTGGACCCAAAGTGATGTTTGCGAGTATTTCAGAGCATTTCGCTAACCTTTGGCACGTAAAAGATGAAAATCTCGTCTTTCGGTCCTGAATGCACTATTTCGGGGTACCAAAGTTGTGAAGCATCCATTCTAGTCCATTGAACCCAAAATAATGTTTGCGAGTGTTTCGGATGATTTCACTAACCATCAGCACGTAAAAAGTTGCATAACTTGTGTTTCGGGCCTAAATGCACTATTTCGGGGTACCAAAGTTCTGAAGCATCCATTCTAGTCCATTGGACCCAAAATGATGTTTGGGAGTGTTTCGGAGCATTTCGCTAACCCTCGGCACGTAAGAGATGAAAATATCGTCTTTCGGTCCTAAATGCACTATTTCGGGGTACCAAAGTTTTGAAGCATCCATTCCGGTCCATTGGACCCAAAATGATGTTTGCGTGTGTTTGAGATGATTTCGCTAACCTTCAGCACGTAAAAGATGAAAACTTGTCTTTCGGTCCTGAATGCACTATTTCGGGGTACCAAAGTTGTGAAGCATCCATTCTAGTCCATTGGAACCAAAATGATGTTTGGGAGTGTTTCGGAGCATTTCTCTAGCCTTCGACACATAAAGGATGCAAAACTTATGTTCGAGCCTGAATGCACTATTTCGGGGTACCAAAGATGTGAAGCATCCATTCTAGTCCATTGGACCCAAAATGATGTTTGTAAGTGTTTCAGACGATTTCGCAAACCTTCGGCACGTAAAAACACGCACAACTCGTGTTTCGGGCCTGAATGCACTATTTCGGGGCACCAAAGTTGTGAAGCATCCATTCTATTCCATTGGACCCAAAATGAAGTTTGGGAGTGTTTCGGAGCATTTCGCTAACCCTCAGCGCGTCAAAGGTGAAAAACTCGTGTTTCGGGCCTAAATGCACTATTTCGGGGTACGAAAGTTGTGAAGCATCCATTCTAGTTCATTGGAGCCAACATGATGTTTGGGAGTGTTTAGGAGCATTTCGCTAACCCTCGGCACGTCAAAGATGAAAAACTCGTGTTTCGGTCCTGAATGCATTATTTCGAGGTACTAAAGTTGTGAAGCATCCATTCTAGTTCAGTGGACCCAAAATGATGTTTGGGAGTGTTTAGGAGAATTTCGCTAACCCTCGGCACGTCAAAGATGAAAAACTCGTGTTTCGGGCCTGAATGCACTATTTCGGGGTACCAAAGTTGTGAAGCATCCATTCTAGTCCATTCGACCCAAAATTATGTTTGTGGGTGTTTCAGATGATTTCACTAAGCTTCACCACGTAAAAAGATGCAAAACTTGTGTTTCGGGCCTAAATGCACTATTTCGGGGTACCAAAGTTGTGAAGCATCCATTCTAGTTCGTTGGACCCAAAATGATGTTTGGGATTGTTTAGGAGCATTTCGCTAACCCTCGGCACGTCAAAGATGAAAAACTCGTGTTTCGAGCCTGAATGCACTATTTCGGGGTACCAAAGTTGTGAAGCATTCATTCTAGTCCATTGGACCCAAAGTGATGTTTGCGAGTATTTCAGAGCATTTCGCTAACCTTCGGCACGTAAAAGATGAAAATCTCGTCTTTCGGTCCTGAATGCACTATTTCGGGGTACCAAAGTTGTGAAGCATCCATTCTAGTCCATTGAACCCAAAATAATGTTTGCGAGTGTTTCGGATGATTTCACTAACCATCAGCACGTAAAAAGTTGCATAACTTGTGTTTCGGGCCTAAATGCACTATTTCGGGGTACCAAAGTTCTGAAGCATCCATTCTAGTCCATTGGACCCAAAATGATGTTTGGGAGTGTTTCGGAGCATTTCGCTAACCCTCGGCACGTAAGAGATGAAAATATCGTCTTTCGGTCCTAAATGCACTATTTCGGGGTACCAAAGTTTTGAAGCATCCATTCCGGTCCATTGGACCCAAAATGATGTTTGCGTGTGTTTGAGATGATTTCGCTAACCTTCAGCACGTAAAAGATGAAAACTTGTCTTTCGGTCCTGAATGCACTATTTCGGGGTACCAAAGTTGTGAAGCATCCATTCTAGTCCATTGGAACCAAAATGATGTTTGGGAGTGTTTCGGAGCATTTCTCTAGCCTTCGACACATAAAGGATGCAAAACTTATGTTCGAGCCTGAATGCACTATTTCGGGGTACCAAAGATGTGAAGCATCCATTCTAGTCCATTGGACCCAAAATGATGTTTGTAAGTGTTTCAGACGATTTCGCAAACCTTCGGCACGTAAAAACACGCACAACTCGTGTTTCGGGCCTGAATGCACTATTTCGGGGCACCAAAGTTGTGAAGCATCCATTCTATTCCATTGGACCCAAAATGAAGTTTGGGAGTGTTTCGGAGCATTTCGCTAACCCTCAGCGCGTCAAAGGTGAAAAACTCGTGTTTCGGGCCTAAATGCACTATTTCGGGGTACGAAAGTTGTGAAGCATCCATTCTAGTTCATTGGAGCCAACATGATGTTTGGGAGTGTTTAGGAGCATTTCGCTAACCCTCGGCACGTCAAAGATGAAAAACTCGTGTTTCGGTCCTGAATGCATTATTTCGGGGTACTAAAGTTGTGAAGCATCCATTCTAGTTCAGTGGACCCAAAATGATGTTTGGGAGTGTTTAGGAGAATTTCGCTAACCCTCGGCACGTCAAAGATGAAAAACTCGTGTTTCGGGCCTGAATGCACTATTTCGGGGTACCAAAGTTGTGAAGCATCCATTCTAGTCCATTGAACCCAAAATAATGTTTGCGAGTGTTTCGGATGATTTCACTAACCATCAGCACGTAAAAAGTTGCATAACTTGTGTTTCGGGCCTAAATGCACTATTTCGGGGTACCAAAGTTCTGAAGCATCCATTCTAGTCCATTGGACCCAAAATGATGTTTGGGAGTGTTTCGGAGCATTTCGCTAACCCTCGGCACGTAAGAGATGAAAATATCGTCTTTCGGTCCTAAATGCACTATTTCGGGGTACCAAAGTTTTGAAGCATCCATTCCGGTCCATTGGACCCAAAATGATGTTTGCGTGTGTTTCAGATGATTTCGCTAACCTTCAGCACGTAAAAGATGAAAACTTGTCTTTCGGTCCTGAATGCACTATTTCGGGGTACCAAAGTTGTGAAGCATCCATTCTAGTCCATTGGAACCAAAATGATGTTTGGGAGTGTTTCGGAGCATTTCTCTAGCCTTCGACACATAAAGGATGCAAAACTTGTATTCGAGCCTGAATGCACTATTTCGGGGTACCAAAGATGTGAAGCATCCATTCTAGTCCATTGGACCCAAAATGATGTTTGTAAGTGTTTCAGACGATTTCGCTAACCTTCGGCACGTAAAAACACGCACAACTCGTGTTTCGGGCCTGAATGCACTATTTCGGGGCACCAAAGTTGTGAAGCATCCATTCTATTCCATTGGACCCAAAATGAAGTTTGGGAGTGTTTCGGAGCATTTCGCTAACCCTCAGCGCGTCACAGGTGAAAAACTCGTGTTTCGGGCCTAAATGCACTATTTCGGGGTACGAAAGTTGTGAAGCATCCATTCTAGTTCATTGGAGCCAACATGATGTTTGGGAGTGTTTAGGAGCATTTCGCTAACCCTCGGCACGTCAAAGATGAAAAACTCGTGTTTCGGGCCTGAATGCATTATTTCGGGGTACTAAAGTTGTGAAGCATCCATTCTAGTTCAGTGGACCCAAAATGATGTTTGGGAGTGTTTAGGAGAATTTCGCTAACCCTCGGCACGTCAAAGATGAAAAACTCGTGTTTCGGGCCTGAATGCACTATTTCGGGGTACCAAAGTTGTGAAGCGTCCATTCTAGTCCATTCGACCCAAAATGATGTTTGTGGGTGTTTCAGATGATTTCACTAAGCTTCACCACGTAAAAAGATGCAAAACTTGTGTTTCGGGCCTAAATGCACTATTTCGGGGTACCAAAGTTGTGAAGCATCCATTCTAGTTCATTGGACCCAAAATGATGTTTGGGATTGTTTAGGAGCATTTCGCTAACCCTCGGCACGTCAAAGATGAAAAACTCGTGTTTCGAGCCTGAATGCACTATTTCGGGGTACCAAAGTTTTGAAGCATTCATTCTAGTCCATTGGACCCAAAGTGATGTTTGCGAGTATTTCAGAGCATTTCGCTAACCTTCGGCACGTAAAAGATGAAAATCTCGTCTTTCGGTCCTGAATGCACTATTTCGGGGTACCAAAGTTGTGAAGCATCCATTCTAGTCCATTGAACCCAAAATATTGTTTGCGAGTGTTTCAGATGATTTCACTAACCATCAGCACGTAAAAAGTTGCATAACTTGTGTTTCGGGCCTAAATGCACTATTTCGGGGTACCAAAGTTCTGAAGCATCCATTCTAGTCCATTGGACCCAAAATGATGTTTGGGAGTGTTTCGGAGCATTTCGCTAACCCTCGGCACGTAAGAGATGAAAATCTCGTCTTTCGGTCCTAAATGCACTATTTCGGGGTACCAAAGTTTTGAAGCATCCATTCCGGTCCATTGGACCCAAAATGATGTTTGCGTGTGTTTCAGATGATTTCGCTAACCTTCAGCACGTTAAAGATGAAAAACTTGTCTTTCGGTCCTGAATGCACTATTTCGGGGTACCAAAGTTGTGAAGCATCCATTCTAGTCCATTGGAACCAAAATGATGTTTGGGAGTGTTTCGGAGCATTTCGCTAGCCTTCGACACATAAAGGATGCAAAACTTGTGTTTGAGCCTGAATGCACTATTTCGGGGTACCAAAGATGTGAAGCATCCATTCTAGTCCATTGGACCCAAAATGATGTTTGTAAGTGTTTCAGATGATTTCGCTAACCTTCGGCACATAAAAACACGCACAACTCGTGTTTCGGGCCTGAATGCACTATTTCGGGGCACCAAAGTTGTGAAGCATCCATTCTATTCCATTGGACCCAAAATGAAGTTTGGGAGTGTTTCGGAGCATTTCGCTAACCCTCAGCGCGTCAAAGATGAAAAACTCGTGTTTCGGGCCTAAATGCACTATTTCGGGGTACGAAAGTTGTGAGGCATCCATTCTAGTTCATTGGAGCCAACATGATGTTTGGGAGTGTTTAGGAGCATTTCGCTAACCCTCGGCACGTCAAAGATGAAAAACTCGTGTTTCGGGCCTGAATGCATTATTTCGAGGTACTAAAGTTGTGAAGCATCCATTCTAGTTCAGTGGACCCAAAATGATGTATGGGAGTGTTTAGGAGAATTTCGCTAACCCTCGGCACGTCAAAGATGAAAAACTCGTGTTTCGAGCCTGAATGCACTATTTCGGGGTACCAAAGTTGTGAAGCATTCATTCTAGTCCATTGGACCCAAAGTGATGTTTGCGAGTATTTCAGAGCATTTCGCTAACCTTCGGCACGTAAAAGATGAAAATCTCGTCTTTCGGTCCTGAATGCACTATTTCAGGGTACCAAAGTTGTGAAGCATCCATTCTAGTCCATTGAACCCAAAATAATGTTTGCGAGTGTTTCAGATGATTTCACTAACCATCAGCACGTAAAAAGTTGCATAACTTGTGTTTCGGGCCTAAATGCACTATTTCGGGGTACCAAAGTTCTGAAGCATCCATTCTAGTCCATTGGACCCAAAATGATGTTTGGGAGTGATTCGGAGCATTTCGCTAACCCTCGGCACGTAAGAGATGAAAATCTCGTCTTTCGGTCCTAAATGCACTATTTCGGGGTACCAAAGTTTTGAAGCATCCATTCCGGTCCATTGGACCCAAAATGATGTTTGCGTGTGTTTGAGATGATTTCGCTAACCTTCAGCACGTTAAAGATGAAAAACTTGTCTTTCGGGCCTAAATGCACTATTTCGGGGTACCAAAGTTGTGAAGCATCCATTCTAGTCCATTGGAACCAAAATGATGTTTGGGAGTGTTTCGGAGCATTTCGCTAGCCTTCGACACATAAAGGATGCAAAACTTGTGTTCGAGCCTGAATGCACTATTTCGGGGTACCAAAGATGTGAATCATCCATTCTAGTCCATTGGACCCAAAATGATGTTTGTAAGTGTTTCAGATGATTTCGCTAACCTTCGGCACGTAAAAACACGCACAACTCGTGTTTCGGGCCTGGATGCACTATTTCGGGGCACCAAAGTTGTGAAGCATCCATTCTATTCCATTGGACCCAAAATGAAGTTTGGGAGTGTTTCAGAGCATTTCGCTAACCCTCAACGCGTCAAAGATGAAAAACTCGTGTTTCGGGCCTAAATGCACTATTTCGGGGTACGAAAGTTGTGAAGCATCCATTCTAGTTCATTGGAGCCAACATGATGTTTGGGAGTGTTTAGGAGCATTTCGCTAACCCTCGGCACGTCAAAGATGAAAAACTCGTGTTTCGGGCCTGAATGCATTATTTCGAGGTACTAAAGTTGTGAAGCATCCATTCTAGTTCAGTGGACCCAAAATGATGTTTGGGAGTGTTTAGGAGAATTTCGCTAACCCTCGGCACGTCAAAGATGAAAAACTCGTGTTTCGAGCCTGAATGCACTATTTCGGGGTACCAAAGTTGTGAAGCATTCATTCTAGTCCATTGGACCCAAAGTGATGTTTGCGAGTATTTCAGAGCATTTCGCTAACCTTCGGCACGTAAAAGATGAAAATCTCGTCTTTCGGTCCTGAATGCACTATTTCGGGGTACCAAAGTTGTGAAGCATCCATTCTAGTCCATTGAACCCAAAATAATGTTTGCGAGTGTTTCAGATGATTTCACTAACCATCAGCACGTAAAAAGTTGCATAACTTGTGTTTCGGGCCTAAATGCACTATTTCGGGGAACCAAAGTTCTGAAGCATCCATTCTAGTCCATTGGACCCAAAATGATGTTTGGGAGTGTTTCGGAGCATTTCGCTAACCCTCGGCACGTAAGAGATGAAAATCTCGTCTTTCGGTCCTAAATGCACTATTTCGGGGTACCAAAGATTTGAAGCATCCATTCCGGTCCATTGGACCCAAAATGATGTTTGCGTGTGTTTCAGATGATTTCGCTAACCTTCAGCACGTTAAAGCTGAAAAACTTGTCTTTCGGTCCTGAATGCACTATTTCGGGGTACCAAAGTTGTGAAGCATCCATTCTAGTCCATTGGAACCAAAATGATGTTTGGGAGTGTTTCGGAGCATTTCGCTAGCCTTCGACACATAAAGGATGCAAAACTTGTGTTTGAGCCTGAATGCACTATTTCGGGTTACCAAAGATGTGAAGCATCCATTCTAGTCCATTGGACCCAAAATGATGTTTGTAAGTGTTTCAGATGATTTCGCTAACCTTCGGCACGTAAAAACACGCACAACTCATGTTTCGGGCCTGGATGCACTATTTCGGGGCACCAAAGTTGTGAAGCATCCATTCTATTCCATTGGACCCAAAATGAAGTTTGGGAGTGTTTCGGAGCATTTCGCTAACCCTCAGCGCGTCAAAGATGAAAAACTCGTGTTTCGGGCCTAAATGCACTATTTCGGGGTACGAAAGTTGTGAAGCATCCATTCTAGTTCATTGGAGCCAACATGATGTTTGGGAGTGTTTAGGAGCATTTCGCTAACCCTCGGCACGTCAAAGATGAAAAACTCGTGTTTCGGGCCTGAATGCACTATTTCGGGGTACCAAAGTTGTGAAGCATCCATTCTAGTCCATTCGACCCAAAATGATGTTTGTGGGTGTTTCAGATGATTTCACTAAGCTTCACCACGTAAAAAGATGCAAAACTTGTGTTTCGGGCCTAAATGCACTATTTCGGGGTACCAAAGTTGTGAAGCATCCATTCTAGTTCATTGGACCCAAAATGATGTTTGTGGGTGTTTCAGATGATTTCACTAAGCTTCACCACGTAAAAAGATGCAAAACTTGTGTTTCGGTCCTGAATGCACTATTTCGGGGTACCAAAGTTGTGAAGCATCCATTCTAGTCCATTGGACCCAAAATGATGCTTGCGAGTGTTTCGGATGATTTCACTAACCTTCAACACGTAAAAAGTTGCAAAACTTGTGTTTCGGGCCTAAATGCACTATTTCGGGGTACCAAAGTTGTGAAGCATCCTTTCTAGTCCATTGGACCCAAAATGATGTTTGCGAGTGTTTCGGAGCATTTCGCTAACCTTCGGCACGTAAAAGATGAAAATCTCGTCTTTCGGTCCTGAATACACTATTTCGGGGTACCAAAGCTGTGAAGCATCCATTCTAGTCCATTGAACCCAAAATAATGTTTGCGAGTGTTTCAGATGATTTCACTAACCATCAGCACGTAAAAAGTTGCATAACTTGTGTTTCGGGCCTAAATTTACTATTTCGGGGTACCAAAGTTCTGAAGCATCCATTCTAGTCCATTGGACCTAAAATTATGTTTGGGAGTGTTTCGGAGCATTTCGCTAACCCTCGGCACGTAAGAGATGAAAATCTCGTCTTTCGGTCCTAAATGCACTATTTCGGGGTACCAAAGTTTTGAAGCATCCATTCCGGTCCATTGGACCCAAAATGATGTTTGCGTGTGTTTCAGATGATTTCGCTAACCTTCAGCACGTAAAAGATGAAAAACTTGTCTTTCGGTCCTGAATGCACTATTTCGGGGTACCAAAGTTGTGAAGCATCCATTCTAGTCCATTGGAACCAAAATGATGTTTGGGAGTGTTTCGGAGCATTTCGCTAGCCTTCGACACATAAAGGATGCAAAACTTGTGTTCGAGCCTGAATGCACTATTTCGGGGTACCAAAGATGTGAAGCATCCATTCTAGTCCATTGGATCCAAAATAATGTTTGTAAGTGTTTCAGATGATTTCGCTAACCTTCGGCACGTAAAAACACGCACAACTCGTGTTTCGGGCATGAATGCACTATTTCGGGGTACCAAAGTTGTGAAGCATCCATTCTATTCCATTGGACCCAAAATGAAGTTTGCGAGTGTTTCGGAGCATTTCGCTAACCTTCGGAACGTAAAAGATGAAAATCTCGTCTTTCGGTCCTGAATGCACTATTTCGGGGTACCAAAGTTGTGAAGCATCCATTCTAGTCCATTGGACCCAAAATGATGCTTGCGAGTGTTTCGGATGATTTCACTAACCTTCAACACGTAAAAAGTTGCAAAACTTGTGTTTCGGGCCTAAATGCACTATTTCGGGGTACCAAAGTTATGAAGCATCCATTCTAGTCCATTGGACCCAAAATGATGTTTGCGAGTGTTTCGGAGCATTTCGCTAACCTTCGGCACGTAAAAGATGAAAATCTCGTCTTTCGGTCCTGAATACACTATTTCGGGGTACCAAAGCTGTGAAGCATCCATTCTAGTCCATTGAACCCAAAATAATGTTTGCGAGTGTTTCGGATGATTTCACTAACCATAAGCACGTAAAAAGTTGCATAACTTGTGTTTCGGGCCTAAATTCACTATTTCGGGGTACCAAAGTTCTGAAGCATTCATTCTAGTCCATTGGACCCAAAATGATGTTTGGGAGTGTTTTGGAGCATTTCGCTAACCCTCGGCACGTAAGAGATGAAAATCTCGTCTTTCGGTCCTAAATGCACTATTTCGGGGTACCAAAGTTTTGAAGCATCCATTCCGGTCCATCGGACCCAAAATGATGTTTGCGTGTGTTTCAGATGATTTCGCTAACCTTCAGCACGTAAAAGATGAAAAACTTGTCTTTCGGTCCTGAATGCACTATTTCGGGCTACCGAAGTTGTGAAGCATCCATTCTAGTCCATTGGAACCAAAATGATGTTTGGGAGTGTTTCGGAGCATTTCGCTGGCCTTCGACACATAAAGGATGCAAAACTTGTGTTCGAGCCTGAATGCACTATTTCGGGGTACCAAAGATGTGAAGCATCCATTCTAGTCCATTGGACCCAAAATGATGTTTGTAAGTGTTTCAGATGATTTCGCTAACCTTCGGCACGTAAAAACACGCACAACTCGTGTTTCGGGCATGAATGCACTATTTCGAGGTACCAAAGTTGTGAAGCATCCATTCTCTTCCATTGGACCCAAAATGAAGTTTGGGAGTGTTTCGGAGCATTTCGCTAACCCTCAGCGCGTCAAAGATGAAAAACTCGTGTTTCCGGCCTAAATGCACTATTTCGGGGTACGAAAGTTGTGAAGCATCCATTCTAGTTCATTGGAGCCAACATGATGTTTGGGAGTGTTTAGGAGCATTTCCCTAACCCTCGGCACTTCAAAGATGAAAAACTCGTGTTTCGGGCCTGAATGCATTATTTCGGGGTACTAAAGTTGTGAAGCATCCATTCTAGTTCATTGGAGCCAACATGATGTTTGGGAGTGTTTAGGAGCATTTCGCTAACCCTCGGCACGTCAAAGATGAAAAACTCGTGTTTCGGGCCTGAATGCACTATTTCGGGGTACCAAAGTTGTGAAGCATCCATTCTAGTCCATTCGACCCAAAATGATGTTTGTGGGTGTTTCAGATGATTTCACTAAGCTTCACCACGTAAAAAGATGCAAAACTTGTGTTTCGGGACTAAATGCACTATTTCGGGGTACCAAAGTTGTGAAGCATCCATTCTAGTTCATTGGACCCAAAATGATGTTTGGGATTGTTTAGGAGCATTTCGCTAACCCTCGGCACGTCAAAGATGAAAAACTCGTGTTTCGAGCCTGAATGCACTATTTCGGGGTACCAAAGTTGTGAAGCATCCATTCTAGTCCATTGGACCCAAAGTGATGTTTGCGAGTATTTCATAGCATTTCGCTAACCTTCGGCACGTAAAAGATGAAAATCTCTTCTTTCGGTGCTGAATGCACTATTTCGGGGTACCGATGTTGTGAAGCATCCATTCTAGTCCATTGAACCCAAAATAATGTTTGCGAGTGTTTCGGATGATTTCACTAACCATCAGCACGTAAAAAGTTGCATAACTTGTGTTTCGGGCCTAAATTCACTATTTCGGGGTACCAAAGTTCTGAAGCATCCATTCTAGTCCATTGGACCCAAAATGATGTTTGGGAGTGTTTCGGAGCATTTCGCTAACCCTCGGCACGTAAGAGATGAAAATCTCGTCTTTCGGTCCTAAATGCACTATTTCGGGGTACCAAAGTTTTGAAGCATCCATTCCGGTCCATCGGACCCAAAATGATGTTTGCGTGTGTTTCAGATGATTTCGCTAACCTTCAGCACGTAAAAGATGAAAAACTTGTCTTTCGGTCCTGAATGCAGTATTTCGGGGTACCAAAGTTGTGAAGCATCCATTCTAGTCCATTGGAACCAAAATGATGTTTGAAAGTGTTTCGGAGCATTTCGCTGGCCTTCGACACATAAAGGATGCAAAACTTGTGTTCGAGCCTGAATGCACTATTTCGGGGTACCAAAGATGTGAAGCATCCATTCTAGTACATTGGACCCAAAATGATGTTTGTAAGTGTTTCAGATGATTTCGCTAACCTTCGGCACGTAAAAACACGCACAACTCGTGTTTCGGGCATGAATGCACTATTTCGGGGTACCAAAGTTGTGAAGCATCCATTCTATTCCATTGGACCCAAAATGAAGTTTGGGAGTGTTTCGGAGCATTTCGCTAACCCTCAGCGCGTCAAAGATGAAAAACTCGTGTTTCCGGCCTAAATGCACTATTTCGGGGTACGAAAGTTGTGAAGCATCCATTCTAGTTCATTGGAGCCAACATGATGTTTGGGAGTGTTTAGGAGCATTTCCCTAACCCTCGGCACGTCAAAGATGATAAACTCGTGTTTCGGGCCTGAATGCATTATTTCGGGGTACTAAAGTTGTGAAGCATCCATTCTAGTTCATTGGAGCCAACATGATGTTTGGGAGTGTTTAGGAGCATTTCGCTAACCCTCGTCACGTCAAAGATGAAAAACTCGTGTTTCGGGCCTGAATGCACTATTTCGGGATACCAAAGTTGTGAAGCATCCATTCTAGTCCATTCGACCCAAAATGATGTTTGTGGGTGTTTCAGATGATTTCACTAAGCTTCACCACGTAAAAAGATGCAAAACTTGTGTTTCGGGCCTAAATGCACTATTTCGGGGTACCAAAGTTGTGAAGCATCCATTCTAGTTCATTGGACCCAAAATGATGTTTGGGATTGTTTAGGAGCATTTCGCTAACCCTCGGCACGTCAAAGATGAAAAACTCGTGTTTCGAGCCTGAATGCACTATTTCGGGGTACCAAAGTTGTGAAGCATCCATTCTAGTCCATTGGACCCAAAGTGATGTTTGCGAGTATTTCAGAGCATTTCGCTAACCTTCGGCACGTAAAAGATGAAAATCTCGTCTTTCGGTCCTGAATGCACTATTTCGGGGTACCAAAGTTGTGAAGCATCCATTCTAGTCCATTGAACCCAAAATAATGTTTGCGAGTGTTTCGGATGATTTCACTAACCATCAGCACGTAAAAAGTTGCATAACTTGTGTTTCGGGCCTAAATTCACTATTTCGGGGTACCAAAGTTCTGAAGCATCCATTCTAGTCCATTGGACCCAAAATTATGTTTGGGAGTGTTTCGGAGCATTTCGCTAACCCTCGGCACGTAAGAGATGAAAATCTCGTCTTTCGGTCCTAAATGCACTATTTCGGGGTACCAAAGTTTTGAAGCATCCATTCCGGTCCATTGGACCCAAAATGATGTTTGCGTGTGTTTCAGATGATTTCGCTAACCTTCAGCACGTAAAAGATGAAAAACTTATCTTTCGGTCCTGAATGCACTATTTTGGGGTACCAAAGTTGTGAAGCATCCATTCTAGTCCATTGGAACCAAAATGATGTTTGGGAGTGTTTCGGAGCATTTCGCTAGCCTTCGACACATAAAGGATGCAAAACTTGTGTTCGAGCCTGAATGCACTATTTCGGGGTACCAAAGATGTGAAGGATCCATTCTAGTCCATTGGACCCAAAATGATGTTTGTAAGTGTTTCAGATGATTTCGCTAACCTTCGGCACGTAAAAACACGCACAACTCGTGTTTCGGGCATGAATGCACTATTTCGGGGTACCAAAGTTGTGAAGCATCCATTCCATACCATTGGACCCAAAATGAAGTTTGGGAGTGTTTCGGAGCATTTCGCTAACCCTCAGCGCGTCAAAGATGAAAAACTCGTGTTTCCGGCCTAAATGCACTATTTCGGGGTACCAAAGTTGTGTAGCATCCATTCTAGTTCATTGGAGCCAACATGATGTTTGGGAGTGTTTAGGAGCATTTCCCTAAGCCTCGGCACGTCAAAGATGAAAAACTCGTGTTTCGGGCCTGAATGCACTATTTCGGGGTACCAAAGTTGTGAAGCATCCATTCTAGTCCATTCGACCCAAAATGATGTTTGTGGGTGTTTCAGATGATTTCACTAAGCTTCACCACGTAAAAAGATGCAAAACTTTTGTTTCGGGCCTAAATGCACTATTTCGGGGTACCAAAGTTGTGAAGCATCCATTCTAGTTCATTGGATCCAAAATGATGTTTGGGATTGTTTAGGAGCATTTCGCTAACCCTCGGCACGTCAAAGATGAAAAACTCGTGTTTCGAGCCTGAATGCACTATTTCGGGGTACCAAAGTTGTGAAGCATCCATTCTAGTCCATTGGACCCAAAGTGATGTTTGCGAGTATTTCAGAGCATTTCGCTAACCTTCGGCACGTAAAAGATGAAAATCTCGTCTTTCGGTCCTGAATGCACTATTTCGGGGTACCAAAGTTGTGAATCATCCATTCTAGTCCATTGAACCCAAAATAATGTTTGCGAGTATTTCGGATGATTTCACTAACCATCAGCACGTAAAAAGTTGCATAACTTGTGTTTCGGGCCTAAATTCACTATTTCGGGGTACCAAAGTTCTGAAGAATCCATTCTAGTCTATTGGACCCAAAATGATGTTTGGGAGTGTTTCGGAGCATTTCGCTAACCCTCGGCACGTAAGAGATGAAAATCTCGTCTTTCGGTCCTAAATGCACTATTTCGGGGTACCAAAGTTTTGAAGCATCCATTCCGGTCCATTGGACCCAAAATGATGTTTGCGTGTGTTTCAGATGATTTCGCTAACCTTCAGCACGTAAAAGATGAAAAACTTGTCTTTCGGTCCTGAATGCACTATTTCGGGGTACCAAAGTTGTGAAGCATCCATTCTAGTCCATTGGAACCAAAATGATGTTTGGGAGTGTTTCGGAGCATTTCGCTAGCCTTCGACACATAAAGGATGCCAAACTTGTGTTCGGGCATGAATGCACTATTCCGGGGTACCAAAGTTGTGAAGCATCCATTCTATTCCATTGGACCCAAAATGAAGTTTGGGAGTGTTTCGGAGCATTTCGCTAACCCTCAGCGCGTCAAAGATGAAAAACTCGTGTTTCCGGCCTAAATGCACTATTTCGGGGTACGAAAGTTGTGAAGCATCCATTCTAGTTCATTGGAGCCAACATGATGTTTGGGAGTGTTTAGGAGCATTTCCCTTACCCTCGGCACGTCAAAGATGAAAAACTCGTGTTTCGGGCCTGAATGCATTATTTCGGGGTACTAAAGTTGTGAAGCATCCATTCTAGTTCAGTGGACCCAAAATGATGTTTGGGAGTGTTTAGGAGAATTTCGCTAACCCTCGGCACGTCAAAGATGAAAAACTCGTGTTTCGGGCCTGAATGCACTATTTTGGGGTACCAAAGTTGTGAAGCATCCATTCTAGACCATTGGACCCAAAGTGATGTTTGCGAGTGTTTCGGAGCATTTCGCTAACCTTCGGCACGTAAAAGATGAAAATCTCGTCTTTCGGTCCTGAATGCACTATTTCGGGGTACCAAAGTTGTGAAGCATCCATTCTAGTCCATTGGACCCAAAATGATGCTTGCGAGTGTTTCGGATGATTTCACTAACCTTCAACACGTAAAAAGTTGCAAAACTTGTGTTTCGGGCCTAAATGCACTATTTCGGGGTACCAAAGTTATGAAGCATCCATTCTAGTCCATTGGACCCAAAATGATGTTTGCGAGTGTTTCGGAGCATTTCGCTAACCTTCGGCACGTAAAAGATGAAAATCTCGTCTTTCGGTCCTGAATACACTATTTCGGGGTACCAAAGCTGTGAGGCATCCATTCTAGTCCACTGGAACCAAAATGATGTTTGCGAGTGTTTCGGATGAATTCACTAACCTTCAGCACGTAAAAAGATGCAAAACTTGTGTTTCGGCCCTAAATGCACTATTTCGGGGTACCAAAGTTATGAAGCATCCATTCTAGTCCACTGGACCCAAAATGTTGTTTGGGAGTGTTTCGGAACATTTCGCTAACCCTCAGCACGTAAGAGATGAAAATCTCGTCTTTCAGTCCTGAATGCATTATTTCGGGGTACCAAAGTTGTTGAACATCCATTCCGGTCCATTAGACCCAAAACGATGTTTGCGAGTGTTTTAGATGATTTCGCTAACCTTCAGCACGTAAAAGATGAAAAACTCGTGTTTCGGGCCTGAATGCACTATTTCAGGGTACCAAAGTTGTGAAGCATCCATTCTAGTCCATTGGACCCAAAATGATGTTTGGGAGTGTTTCGGAGCATTTCGCTAACCTTCGGCACGTAAAAGATGAAAATCTCGTCTTTCGGTCCTGAATGCACTATTTTGGGTTACCAAAGTTGTGAAGCATCCATTCTAGTCCATTGGACCCAAAATGATGTTTGCGAGTGTTTCGGATGATTTCACTAACCTTCAGCACGTAAAAGATGAAAAACTCGTGTTTCGGGCATGAATGCACTATTTCGGGGTACCAAAGTTGTGAAGCATCCATTCTAGTCCATTGGACCCAAAATGATGTTTGCGAGTGTTTCGGATGATTTCACTAACCTTCAGCACGTAAAAGATGAAAAACTCGTGTTTCGGGCATGAATGCACTATTTCGGGGTACCAAAGTGATGTTTGCGAGTATTTCATAGCATTTCGCTAACCTTCGGCACGTAAAAGATGAAAATCTCGTCTTTCGGTCCTGAATGCACTATTTCGGGGTACCAAAGTTGTGAAGCATCCATTCTATTCCATTGGACCCAAAATGAAGTTTGGGAGTGTTTCGGAGCATTTCGCTAACCCTCAGCGCGTCAAAGATGAAAAACTCGTGTTTCGGGCCTAAATGCACTATTTCGGGGTACGAAAGTTCTGAAGCATCCATTCTAGTTCATTGGAGCCAACATGATGTTTGGGAGTGTTTAGGAGCATTTCGCTAACCCTCGGCACGTCAAAGATGAAAAACTCGTGTTTCGGGCCTGAATGCATTATTTCGGGGTACTGAAGTTGTGAAGCATCCATTCTAGTTCAGTGGACCCAAAATGATGTTTGGGAGTGTTTAGAAGAATTTCGCTAACCCTCGGCACGTCAAAGATGAAAAACTCGTGTTTCGGGCCTGAATGCACTATTTTGGGGTACCAAAGTTCTGAAGCATCCATTCTAGTCCATTGGACCCAAAGTGATGTTTGCGAGTGTTTCGGAGCATTTCGCTAACCTTCGGCACGTAAAAGATGAAAATCTCGTCTTTCGGTCCTGAATGCACTATTTCGGGGTACCAAAGTTGTGAAGCATCCATTCTAGTCCATTGGACCCAAAATGATGCTTGTGAGTGTTTCAGATGATTTCACTAACCTTCAACACGTAAAAAGTTGCAAAACTTGTGTTTCGGGCCTAAATGCACTATTTCGGGGTACCAAAGTTATGAAGCATCCATTCTAGTCCATTGGACCCAAAATGATGTTTGCGAGTGTTTCGGAGCATTTCGCTAACCTTCGGCACGTAAAAGATGAAAATCTCGTCTTTCGGTCCTGAATACACTATTTCGGGGTACCAAAGCTGTGAGGCATCCATTCTAGTCCACTGGACCCAAAATGATGTTCGCGAGTGTTTCGGATGATTTCACTAACCTTCAGCACGTAAAAAGATGCAAAACTTGTGTTTCGGCCCTAAATGCACTATTTCGGGGTACCAAAGTTGTGAAGCATCCATTCTAGTCCACTGGACCCAAAATGATGTTTGGGAGTGTTTCGGAGCATTTCGCTAACCCTCAGCACGTAAGAGATGAAAATCTCGTCTTTCAGTCCTGAATGCATTATTTCGGGGTACCAAAGTTGTTGAACATCCATTCCGGTCCATTAGACCCAAAATGATGTTTGCGAGTGTTTTAGATGATTTCGCTAACCTTCAGCACGTAAAAGATGAAAAACTCGTGTTTCGGGCCTGAATGCACTATTTCGGGGTACCAAAGTTGTGAAGCATCCATTCTATTCCATTGGACCCAAAATGAAGTTTGGGAGTGTTTCGGAGCATTTCGCTAACCCTCAGCGCGTCAAAGATGAAAAACTCGTGTTTCGGGCCTAAATGCACTATTTCGGGGTACGAAAGTTCTGAAGCATCCATTCTAGTTCATTGGAGCCAACATGATGTTTGGGAGTGTTTAGGAGCATTTCGCTAACCCTCGGCACGTCAAAGATGAAAAACTCGTGTTTCGGGCCTGAATGCATTATTTCGGGGTACTAAAGTTGTGAAGCATCCATTCTAGTTCAGTGGACCCAAAATGATGTTTGGGAGTGTTTAGAAGAATTTCGCTAACCCTCGGCACGTCAAAGATGAAAAACTCGTGTTTCGGGCCTAAATGCACTATTTTGGGGTACCAAAGTTGTGAAGCATCCATTCTAGTCCATTGGACCAAAAGTGATGTTTGCGAGTGTTTCGTAGCATTTCGCTAACCTTCGGCACGTAAAAGATGAAAATCTCGTCTTTCGGTCCTGAATGCACTATTTCGGGGTACCAAAGTTGTGAAGCATCCATTCTAGTCCATTGGACCCAAAATGATGCTTGCGAGTGTTTCAGATGATTTCACTAACCTTCAACACGTAAAAAGTTGCAAAACTTGTGTTTCGGGCCTAAATGCACTATTTCGGGGTACCAAAGTTATGAAGCATCCATTCTAGTCCATTGGACCCAAAATGATGTTTGCGAGTGTTTCGGAGCATTTCACTAACCTTCGGCACGTAAAAGATGAAAATCTCGTCTTTCGGTCCTGAATACACTATTTCGGGGTACCAAAGCTGTGAGGCATCCATTCTAGTCCACTGGACCCAAAATGATGTTCGCGAGTGTTTCGGATGATTTCACTAACCTTCAGCACGTAAAAAGATGCAAAACTTGTGTTTCGGCCCTAAATGCACTATTTCGGGGTACCAAAGTTATGAAGCATCCATTCTAGTCCACTGGACCCAAAATGATGTTTGGGAGTGTTTCGGAGCATTTCGCTAACCTTCGGCACGTAAAAGATGAAAATCTCGTGTTTCGGTCCTGAATGCACTATTTCGGGGTACCAAAGTTGTGAAGCATCCATTCTAGTCCATTGGACCCAAAATGATGTTTGCGAGTGTTTCGGATGATTTCACTAACCTTCAGCACGTAAAAGATGAAAAACTCGTGTTTCGGGCCTGAATGCACTATTTCGGGGTACCAAAGTTGTGAAGCATCCATTCTAGTTCATTGGACCCAAAATGATGTTTGCGAGTGTTTTGGATGATTTCGCTAACCTTTTGCACGTAAAAAGATGCAAAACTTGTGGTTGAGGCTTAAATGCACTATTTCGAGTTACCAAAGTTATGAAGAATTCATTCTAGTCCATTGGCCCCAAAATGAAGTTTGAGAGTGTTTCGGAGCATTTCGCTAACCCTTGGCGCGTCAAAGATGAAAAACTCATGTTTCGGGCCTGAATGCACTATTTCGGGGTACCAAAGTTATAAAGCATCCATTCTAGTTCATTGGACCCAAAATGATGTTTGGGAGTGTTTAGGAGCATGTCGCTAACCCTCGGCGTGTCAAAGATGAAAAACTCGAGTTTCTGGCCTGAATGCACTATTTCGGGGTACCAAAGTTGTGAAACATCCATTCTAGTCCATTCGACCCAAAATGATGTTTGTGGGTGTTTCAGATGATTTCACTAAGCTTCACCACGTAAAAAGATGCAAAACTTGTGTTTCGGGCCTAAATGCACTATTTCGGGGTACCAAAGTTGTGAAGCATCCATTCTAGTTCATTGGACCCAAAATGATGTTTGGGATTGTTTAGGAGCATTTCGCTAACCCTCAGCACGTCAAAGATGAAAAACTCGTGTTTCGGGCCTGAATACACTATTTCGGTGTACCAAAGTTGTGAAGCATCCATTCTAGTCCATTGGACCCAAAATGATTTTTGCGAGTGTTTCGGATGACTTCACTAACCTTCAGCACGTAAAAAGATGCAAAACTTGTGTTTCGGGCCTAAATGCACTATTTCGGGGTACCAAAGTTATGAAGCATCAATTCTAGTCCGTTGGACCCAAAATGATGTTTGGGAGTGCTTCGGAGCATTTCGCTAACCCTCGGCACGGAAGAGATGAAAATCTCGTCTTTCGGTCCTGAATGCACTATTTCGGGGTACCAAAGTTGTGAAGCATCCATTCCGGTCCATTGGACCCAAAATGATGTTTGGGAGTGTTTCGGAGCATTTCGCTAACCTTTTGCACGTAAAAGATGAAAATCTCGTCTTTCGTTCCTGAATGCACTATTTCGGGGTACCAAAGTTGTGAAGCATCCATTCTAGTCCATTGGACCCAGAATGATGTTTGGGAGTGTTTCAGAGCATTTCGCTAACCCTCGGCACGTAAGAGATGAAAATCTCGTCTTTCGGTCCTGAATGCACTATTTCGGGCTACCAAAGTTGTGAAGCATCCATTCCGGTCAATTGGACCCAAAATGATGTTTGCGATTGTTTCAGATGATTTCGCTAACCTTCAGCACGCAAAAGATGAAACACTTGTCTTTCGGTCCTGAATGCACTATTTCGGGGTACAAAAGTTGTGAAGCATCCATTCTAGTCCATTGGACCCAAAATGATGTTTGGGAGTGTTTTGGAGCATTTCGCTAGCCTTCGACACGTAATGGATGCAAAACTTGTGTTCGAGCCTGAATGCACTATTTCGGGGTACCAAAGTTGTGAAGCATCCATTCTAGTCCATTGGACCCAAAATGATGTTTGGGAGTGTTTCGGAGCATTTCGGTAACCCTCGGCGCGTCAAAGATGAAAAACTCGTGTTTCAGGCCTGAATGCACTATTTCGGGGTACCAAAGTTGTGAAGCATCCATTCTAGTTCATTGGACCCAAAATGATGTTTGCGAGTGTTTTGGATGATTTCACTAACCTTCAGCACGTAAAAAGATGCAAAACTTGTGTTTCAGGCTTAAATGCACTATTTCGAGGTACCAAAGTTATGAAGCATTCATTCTAGTCAATTGGACCCAAAATGATGTTTGGGAGTGTATCAGAGCATTTCGCTAATCTTCGACCCGTAAAAGATGAAAATCTCGTCTTTCGGTCCTGAATGCACTATTTCGGGGTGCCAAAGTCGTGAAGCATCCATGCTAGTCCATTGGACCCTAAATGATGTTTGCGAGTGTTTCGGATGATTTCACTAACCTTCAGCACGTAAAAAGATACAAAACTTGTGTTTCGGGCCTAAATGCACTATTTCGTGGTACCAAAGTTATGAAGCATCCATTCTAGTCCATTGGACCCAAAATGATGTTTGGGAGTGTTTCAGAGCATTTTGCTAGCCTTCGACACGTAAAGGATGCAAAACTTGTGTTCGAGTCTGAATGCACTATTTCGGGGTACCAAAGTTGTGAAGCATCCATTCTAGTCCATTGGACCCAAAATGATGCTTGGGAGTGTTTCGGAGCATTTCGCTAGCCTTCGACACGTAAAGGATGCAAAACTTGTCTTTGGGTCCTGAATGCACTATTTCGGGGTACCAAAGTTGTGAAGCATCCATTCCATTCCATTGGACCCAAAATGATGTTTGGGAGTGTTTCGGAGCATTTCGCTAACCTTCAGCACGTAAAAGATGAAAAACTTGTCTTTCGGTCCTGAATGCACTATTTCGGGGTACCAAAGTTGTGAAGCATCCATTCTAGTCCATTGGACCCAAAATGATGTTTGGGAGTGTTTCGGAGCATTTCAATAACCCTCGGCGCGTCAAAGATGAAAAACTCGTGTTTCGGGCCTGAATGCACTATTTCGGGGTACCAAAGTTGTGAAGCATTCATTCTATTCCATTGGACCCAAAATGAAGTTTGGGAGTGTTTAGGAGCATTTCGCTAACCCTCGGCGCGTCAAAGATGAAAAACTCGTGTTTCGAGCCTGAATGCACCATTTCGGGGTACCAAAGTTATGAAGCATCCATTCTAGTCCATTGGACCCAAAATTATGTTTGGGAGTGTTTCGGAGCATTTCGCTAACCTTTGGCACGAAAAAGATGAAAATCTCGTCTTTTTGTCCTGAATGCACTATTTCAGGGTACCAAAGTTGTGAAGCATCCATTCTAGTCCATTGGACCCAAAATGATGTTTGGGAGTGTTTCGGAGCATTTCGCTAACCTTCAGCTCGTAAAAGATGAAAATCTCGTCTTTCGGTCCTGAATGCACTATTTCGGGGTACCAAAGTTGTGAAGCATCCATTCCAGTCCATTGGACCCAAAATGATGTTTGCGAGTGTTTCGGATGATTTTACTAACCTTCAGCACGTAAAAAGATACAAAACTTGTGTTTCGGGCCTAAATGCACTATTTCGGGGTACCGAAGTTATGAAGCATCCATTCTAGTCCATTGGACCCAAAATGATGATTGGGAGTGTTTCAGAGCATTTCGCTAACCCTCGGCACGTAAAAGATGAAAATCTCGTCTCTCGGTCCTGAATGCACTATTTCGGGGTACCAAAGTTGTGAAGCATCCATTCCGGTCCATTGGACCCAAAATGATGTTTGGGAGTGTTTCGGATCATTTCGCTAACCTTCAGCACGTAAAAGATGAAAAACTTGTCTTTCGGTCCTGAATGCACTATTTCGGAGTACCAAAGTTGTGAAGCATCCATTTTAGTCCATTGGACCCAAAATGATGTTTGGGAGTGTTTCGGAGCATTTCGCTAACCCTCGGTGCGTCAAAGATGAAAAACTCATGTTTCGGGCCTGAATGCACTATTTCGGGGTACCAAAGTTGTGAAGCATCCACTCTAGTTCATTGGACCCAAAATGATGTTTGGGATTGTTTAGGAGCATTTCGCTAACCCTCGGCACGTCAAAGATTAAAAACTCGTGTTTCGGGCCTGAATGCACCATTTCGGGGTACCAAAGTTGTGAAGCATCCATTCTAGTCCATTGGACCCAAAATGATGTTTGCGAGTGTTTCGGATGATTTCACTAACCTTCAGCACGTAAAAAGATGCAAAACTTGTGTTTTGGGCCTAAATGCACTATTTCGGGGTACCAAAGTTATGAAGCATCCATTCTAGTCCATTGGGCCCAAAATGATGTTTGGGAGTGTTTCGGAGCATTTCGCTAACCCTCGGCACGGAAGAGATGAAAATCTCGTCTTTCGGTCCTGAATGCACTATTTCGGGGTACCAAAGTTGTGAAGCATCCATTCCGGTCCATTGGACCCAAAATGATGTTTGGGAGTGTTTCGGAGCATTTCGCTAACCTTCAGCACGTAAAAGATGAAAAACTTGTCTTTCGGTCTTGAATGCACTATTTCGGGGTCCCAAAGTTGTGAAGCATCCATTCTAGTCCATTGGACCCAAAATGATGTTTGGGAGTGTTTCGGAGCATTTCGCTAACCCTCGGCGCGTCAAAGATGAAAAACTCGTGTTTCGGGCCTGAATGCACTATTTCGGGGTACCAAAGTTGTGAAGCATCCATTCTATTCCATTGGACCCAAAATGAAGTTTGGGAGTGCTTAGGAGCATTTCGCTAAACCTCGGCGCGTCAAAGATGAAAAACTCGTGTTTCGAGCCTGAATGCACCATTTCGGGGTACCAAAGTTATGAAGCATCCATTCTAGTCCATTGGACCCAAAATGATGTTTGGGAGTGTTTCGGAGCATTTCGCTAACCTTCGGCACGTAAAAGATGAAAATCTCGTCTTTTTGTCGTGAATGCACTATTTCAGTGTACCAAAGTTGTGAAGCATCTATTCTAGTCCTCTGGACCCAAAATGATGTTTGGGAGTGTTTCGGAGCATTTCGCTAACCTTCGGCACGTAAAAGATGAAAATCTCGTCTTTCGGTCCTGAATGCACTATTTCGGGGTACCAAAGTTGTGAAGCATCCATTCTAGTCCATTGGAGCCAAAATGATGTTTACGAGTGTTTCGGATGATTTCACTAACATTCAGCACGTAAAAAGATACAAAACTTGTGTTTCGGGCCTAAATGCACTATTTCGGGGTACCAAAGTTATGAAGCATCCATTCTAGTCCATTGGACCCAAAATGATGATTGGGAGTGTTTCAGAGCATTTCGCTAACCCTCGGCACGTAAGAGATGAAAATCTCGTCTCTCGGTCCTGAATGCACTATTTCGGGGTACCAAAGTTGTGAAGCATCCATTCCGGTCCATTGGACCCAAAATGATGTTTGGGAGTGTTTCGGAGCATTTCGCTAACCTTCAGCACGTAAAAGATGAAAAACTTGTCTTTCGGTCCTGAATGCACTATTTCGGGGTACCAAAGTTGTGAAGCATCCATTCTAGTCCATTGGACCCAAAATGATGTTTGGGAGTGTTTCGGAGCATTTCGCTAACCCTCGGCGCGTCAAAGATGAAAAACTCGTGTTTCGGGCCTGAATGCACTATTTCGGGGAACCAAAGTTGTGAAGCATCCATTCTATTCCATTGGACCCAAAATGAACTTTGGGAGTGTTTAGGAGCATTTCGCTAACCCTCGGCGCGTCAATGATGAAAAACTCGTGTTTCGAGCCTGAATGCACCATTTCGGGGTACCAAAGTTATGAAGCATCCATTCTAGTCCATTGGACCCGAAATGATGTTTGGGAGTGTTTCGGAGCATTTCGCTAACCTTCGGCACGTAAAAGATGAAAATCTCGTCTTTTTGTCCTGAATGCACTATTTCAGGGTACCAAAGTTGTGAAGCATCCATTCTAGTCCATTGGACCTAAAATGATGTTTGGGAGTGTTTCGGAGCATTTCGCTAACCTTCGGCACGTAAAAGATGAAAATCTCGTCTTTCGGTCCTGAATGCACTATTTCGGGGTACCAAAGTTGTGAAGCATCCATTCTAGTCCATTGGACCCAAAATGATGTTTGCGAGTGTTTCGGATGATTTCACTAACCTTCAGCACGTAAAAAGATACAAAACTTGTGTTTCGGGCCTAAATGCACTATTTCGGGGTACCAAAGTTATGAAGCATCCATTCTAGTCCATTGGACCCAAAATGATGATTGGGAGTGTTTCAGAGCATTTCGCTAACCCTCGGCACGTAAGAGATGAAAATCTCGTCTCTCGGTCCTGAATGCACTATTTCGGGGTACCAAAGTTGTGAAGCATCCATTCCGGTCCATTGGACCCAAAATGATGTTTGCGAGTGTTTCAGATGATTTCGCTAACCTTCAGCACGTAGAAAATGAAACACTTGACTTTCGGTCCTGAATGCACTATTTCGGGGTACCAAAGTTGTGAAGCATCCATTCTAGTCCATTGGACCCGAAATGATGTTTGGGAGTGTTTCGGAGCATTTCGCTAGCCTTCGACACGTAAAGGATGCAAAACTTGTGTTCGAGCCTGAATGCACTATTTCGGGGTACCAAAGTTGTGAAGCATCCATTCTAGTCCATTGGACCCAAAATGATGTTTGGGAATGTTTCGGAGCATTTCGCTAACCCTCGGCGCGTCAAAGATGAAAAACTCGTGTTTCGGGCCTGAATGCACTATTTCGGGGTACCAAAGTTATGAAGCATCCATTCTAGTTCATTAGACCCAAAACGATGTTTGCGAGTGTTTTGGATGATTTCACTAACCTTCAGCACGTAAAAAGATGCAAAACTTGTGTTTCAGGCTTAAATGCACTATTTCGAGGTACCAAAGTTATGAAGCATTCATTCTAGTCAATTGGACCCAAAATGATGTTTGGGAGTGTATCGAAGCATTTCGCTAATCTTCGACCCGTAAAAGATGAAAATCTCGTCTTTCGGTCCTGAATGCACTATTTCGGGGTGCCAAAGTCGTGAAGCATCCATGCTAGCCCATTGGACCCAAAATGATGTTTGCGAGTGTTTCGGATGATTTCACTAACCTTCAGCACGTAAAAAGAAACAAAACTTGTGTTTCGGGCCTAAATGCACTATTTCGGGGTACCAAAGTTGTGAAGCATCCATTCTAGTCCATTGGACCCAAAATGATGTTTGTGAATGTTTCGGAGCATTTCGCTAACCCTCGGCGCGTCAAAGATGAAAAACTCGTGTTTCGGGCCTGAATGCACTATTTCGAGATACCAAAGTTATGAAGCATCCATTCTAGTTCATTGGACCCAAAACGATGTTTGCGAGTGTTTTGGATGATTTCACTAACCTTCAGCACGTAAAAAGATGCAAAACTTGTGTTTCAGGCTTAAATGCACTATTTCGAGGTACCAAAGTTATGAAGCATTCATTCTAGTCAATTGGACCCAAAATGATGTTTGGGAGTGTATCGAAGCATTTCGCTAATCTTCGACCCGTAAAAGATGAAAATCTCGTCTTTCGGTCCTGAATGCACTATTTCGGGGTGCCAAAGTCGTGAAGCATCCATGCTAGCCCATTGGACCCAAAATGATGTTTGCGAGTGTTTCGGATGATTTCACTAACCTTCAGCACGTAAAAAGAAACAAAACTTGTGTTTCGGGCCTAAATGCACTATTTCGGGGTACCAAAGTTATGAAGCATCCACTCTAGTCCATTGGACCCAAAATGATGATTGGGAGTGTTTCAGAGCATTTCGCTAACCCTCGGCACGTAAGAGATGAAAATCTCGTCTCTCGGTCCTGAATGCACTATTTCGGGGTACCAAAGTTGTGAAGCATCCATTCCGGTCCATTGGACCCAAAATGATGTTTGCGAGTGTTTCAGATGATTTCGCTAACCTTCAGCACGTAAAAAATGAAACACTTGTCTTTCGGTCCTGAATGCACTATTTCGGGGTACCAAAGTTGTGAAGCATCCATTCTAGTCCATTGGACCCAAAACGATGTTTGGGAGTGTTTCGGAGCATTTCACTAGCCTTCGACACGTAAAGGATGCAAAACTTGTGTTCGAGCCTGAATGCACTATTTCGGGGTACCAAAGTTGTGAAGCATCCATTCTACTCCATTGGACCCAAAATGATGTTTGTGAATGTTTCGGAGCATTTCGCTAACCCTTAGCGCGTCAAAGATGAAAACTCGTGTTTCGGGCCTGAATGCACTATTTCGGGGTACCAAAGTTATGAAGCATCCATTCTAGTTCATTGGACCCAAAACGATGTTTGCGAGTGTTTTGGATGATTTCACTAACCTTCAGCACGTAAAAAGATGCAAAACTTGTGTTTCAGGCTTAAATGCACTATTTCGAGGTACCAAAGTTGTGAAGCATTCATTCTAGTCAATTGGACCCAAAATGACGTTTGGGAGTGTATCGGAACATTTCGCTAATCTTCGACCCGTAAAAGATGAAAATCTCGTCTTTCGGTCCTGAATGCACTATTTCTGGGTGCCAAAGTCGTGAAGCATCCATGCTAGTCCATTGGACCCAAAATGATGTTTGCGAGTGTTTCGGATGATTTCACTAACCTTCAGCACGTAAAAAGATACAAAACTTGTGTTTCGGGCCTAAATGCACTATTTCGGGGTACCAAAGTTATGAAGCATCCATTCTAGTCCATTGGACCCAAAATGATGATTGGGAGTGTTTCAGAGCATTTCGCTAACCCTCGGCACGTAAGAGATGAAAATCTCGTCTCTCGGTCCTGAATGCACTATTTCGGGGTACCAAAGTTGTGAAGCATCCATTCCGGTCCATTGGACCCAAAATGATGTTTGCGAGTGTTTCAGATGATTTCGCTTACCTTCAGCACGTAAAAAATGAAACACTTGTCTTTCGGTCCTGAATGCACTATTTCGGGGTACCAAAGTTGTGAAGCATCCATTCTAGTCCATTGGACCCAAAATGATGTTTCGGAGTGTTTCGGATCATTTCGCTAGGCTTCGACACGTAAAGGATGCAAAACTTTTGTTCGAGCCTGAATGCACTATTTCGGGGTACAAAGTTGTGAAGCATCCATTCTAGTCAATTGGACCCAAAATGACGTTTGGGAGTGTATCGGAGCATTTCGCGAATCTTCGACCCGTAAAAGATGAAAATCTCGTCTTTCGGTCCTTTATGCACTATTTCGGGGTGCCAAAGTCGGGAAGCATCCATGCTAGTCCATTAGACCCAAAATGATGTTTGCGAGTGTTTCGGATGATTTCACTAACCTTCAGCACGTAAAAAGATACAAAACTTGTGTTTCGGGCCTAAATGCACTATTTCGGGGTACCAAAGTTATGAAGCATCCATTCTAGTCCATTGGACCCAAAATGATGATTCGGAGTGTTTCAGAGCATTTCGCTAACCCTCGGCACGTAAGAGATGAAAATCTCGTCTCTCGGTCCTGAATGCACTATTTCAGGGTACCAAAGTTGTGAAGCATCCATTCCGGTCCATTGTTCCCAAAATGATGTTTGCGAGTGTTTCAGATGATTTCGCTAACCTTCAGCACGTAAAAAATGAAACACTTGTCTTTCGGTCCTGAATGCACTATTTCAGGGTACCAAAGTTGTGAAGCATCCATTCTAGTCCATTGGACCGAAAATGATGTTTGGGAGTGTTTCGGAGCATTTCGCTAGCCTTCGACACGTAAAGGATGCAAAACTTGTGTTCGAGCCTGAATGCACTATTTCGTGGTACCAAAGTTGTGAAGCATCCATTCTAGTCCATTGGACCCAAAATGATGTTTGTGAATGTTTCGGAGCATTTCGCTAACCCTCGGCGCGTCAAAGATGAAAAACTCGTGTTTCGGGCCTGAATGCACTATTTCGGGATACCAAAGTTATGAAGCATCCATTCTAGTTCATTGGACCCAAAACGATGTTTGCGAGTGTTTTGGATGATTTCACTAACCTTCAGCACGTAAAAAGATGCAAAACTTGTGTTTCAGGCTTAAATGCACTATTTCGAGGTACCAAAGTTATGAAGCATTCATTCTAGTCAATTGGACCCAAAATGATGTTTGGGAGTGTATCGAAGCATTTCGCTAATCTTCGACCCGTAAAAGATGAAAATCTCGTCTTTCGGTCCTGAATGCACTATTTCGGGGTGCCAAAGTCGTGAAGCATCCATGCTAGCCCATTGGACCCAAAATGATGTTTGCGATTGTTTCGGATGATTTCACTAACCTTCAGCACGTAAAAAGAAACAAAACTTGTGTTTCGGGCCTAAATGCACTATTTCGGGGTACCAAAGTTATGAAGCATCCATTCTAGTCCATTGGACCCAAAATGATGATTGGGAGTGTTTCAGAGCATTTCGCTAACCCTCGGCACGTAAGAGATGAAAATCTCGTCTCTCGGTCCTGAATGCACTATTTCGGGGTACCAAAGTTGTGAAGCATCCATTCCGGTCCATTGGACCCAAAATGATGTTTGCGAGTGTTTCAGATGATTTCGCTAACCTTCAGCACGTAAAAAATGAAACACTTGTCTTTCGGTCCTGAATGCACTATTTCGGGGTACCAAAGTTGTGAAGCATCCATTCTAGTCCATTGGACCCAAAACGATGTTTGGGAGTGTTTCGGAGCATTTCACTAGCCTTCGACACGTAAAGGATGCAAAACTTGTGTTCGAGCCTGAATGCACTATTTCGGGGTACCAAAGTTGTGAAGCATCCATTCTACTCCATTGGACCCAAAATGATGTTTGTGAATGTTTCGGAGCATTTCGCTAACCCTCAGCGCGTCAAAGATGAAAACTCGTGTTTCGGGCCTGAATGCACTATTTCGGGGTACCAAAGTTATGAAGCATCCATTCTAGTTCATTGGACCCAAAACGATGTTTGCGAGTGTTTTGGATGATTTCACTAACCTTCAGCACGTAAAAAGATGCAAAACTTGTGTTTCAGGCTTAAATGCACTATTTCGAGGTACCAAAGTTGTGAAGCATTCATTCTAGTCAATTGGACCCAAAATGACGTTTGGGAGTGTATCGGAACATTTCGCTAATCTTCGACCCGTAAAAGATGAAAATCTCGTCTTTCGGTCCTGAATGCACTATTTCTGGGTGCCAAAGTCGTGAAGCATCCATGCTAGTCCATTGGACCCAAAATGATGTTTGCGAGTGTTTCGGATGATTTCACTAACCTTCAGCACGTAAAAAGATACAAAACTTGTGTTTCGGGCCTAAATGCACTATTTCGGGGTACCAAAGTTATGAAGCATCCATTCTAGTCCATTGGACCCAAAATGATGATTGGGAGTGTTTCAGAGCATTTCGCTAACCCTCGGCACGTAAGAGATGAAAATCTCGTCTCTCGGTCCTGAATGCACTATTTCGGGGTACCAAAGTTGTGAAGCATCCATTCCGGTCCATTGGACCCAAAATGATGTTTGCGAGTGTTTCAGATGATTTCGCTTACCTTCAGCACGTAAAAAATGAAACACTTGTCTTTCGGTCCTGAATGCACTATTTCGGGGTACCAAAGTTGTGAAGCATCCATTCTAGTCCATTGGACCCAAAATGATGTTTCGGAGTGTTTCGGAGCATTTCGCTAGGCTTCGACACGTAAAGGATGCAAAACTTTTGTTCGAGCCTGAATGCACTATTTCGGGGTACAAAGTTGTGAAGCATCCATTCTAGTCAATTGGACCCAAAATGACGTTTGGGAGTGTATCGGAGCATTTCGCGAATCTTCGACCCGTAAAAGATGAAAATCTCGTCTTTCGGTCCTGAATGCACTATTTCGGGGTGCCAAAGTCGGGAAGCATCCATGCTAGTCCATTAGACCCAAAATGATGTTTGCGAGTGTTTCGGATGATTTCACTAACCTTCAGCACGTAAAAAGATACAAAACTTGTGTTTCGGGCCTAAATGCACTATTTCGGGGTACCAAAGTTATGAAGCATCCATTCTAGTCCATTGGACCCAAAATGATGATTCGGAGTGTTTCAGAGCATTTCGCTAACCCTCGGCACGTAAGAGATGAAAATCTCGTCTCTCGGTCCTGAATGCACTATTTCAGGGTACCAAAGTTGTGAAGCATCCATTCCGGTCCATTGTTCCCAAAATGATGTTTGCGAGTGTTTCAGATGATTTCGCTAACCTTCAGCACGTAAAAAATGAAACACTTGTCTTTCGGTCCTGAATGCACTATTTCAGGGTACCAAAGTTGTGAAGCATCCATTCTTGTCCATTGGACCGAAAATGATGTTTGGGAGTGTTTCGGAGCATTTCGCTAGCCTTCGACACGTAAAGGATGCAAAACTTGTGTTCGAGCCTGAATGCACTATTTCGGGGTACCAAAGTTGTGAAGCATCCATTCTAGTCCATTGGACCCAAAATGATGTTTGTGAATGTTTCGGAGCATTTCGCTAACCCTCGGCGCGTCAAAGATGAAAAACTCGTGTTTCGGGCCTGAATGCACTATTTCGGGATACCAAAGTTATGAAGCATCCATTCTAGTTCATTGGACCCAAAACGATGTTTGCGAGTGTTTTGGATGATTTCACTAACCTTCAGCACGTAAAAAGATGCAAAACTTGTGTTTCAGGCTTAAATGCACTATTTCGAGGTACCAAAGTTATGAAGCATTCATTCTAGTCAATTGGACCCAAAATGACGTTTGGGGGTGTATCGGAGCATTTCGCTAATCTTCGACCCGTAAAAGATGAAAATCTCGTCTTTCGGTCCTGAATGCACTATTTCGGGGTGCCAAAGTCGTGAAGTATCCATGCTAGTCCATTGGACCCAAAATGATGTTTGGGAGTGTTTCAGAGCATTTTTGCTAGCCATCGACACGTAAAGGATGCAAAACTTGTGTTCGAGCCTGAATGCACTATTTCGGGGTACCAAAGTTGTGAATCATCCATTCTAGTCCATTGGACCCAAAATGATGTTTGGGAGTGTTTCGGAGCATTTCGCTAGCCTTCGACACGTAAAGGATGCAAAACTTGTGTTCGAGCCTGAATGCACTATTTCGAGGTACCAAAGTTGTGAAGCATCCATTCTAGTCCATTGGACCCAAAATGATGTTTGTAAGTGTTTCAGATGATTTCGCTAACCTTCAGCACGTAAAAACGTGCACAACTCGTGTTTCGGGCATGAATGCACTATTTCGGGGTACCAAAGTTGTGAAGCATCCATTCTATTCCATTGGACCAAAAATGAAGTTTGGGAGTGTTTCGGAGCATTTCGCTAACCCTCGGCGCGTCAAAGATGAAAAACTCGTGTTTCGGGCCTAAATGCACTATTTCGGGGTACCAAAGTTGTGAAGCATCCATTCTAGTCCATTGCACCCCAAATGATGTTTGCGAGTGTTTCGGATGATTTCACTAACCTTCAGCACGTACAAAGATGCAAAACTTGTGTTTCGGCCCTAAGTGCACTATTTCGGGGTACCAAAGTTATGAAGCATCCATTCTAGTCCATTGGACCCAAAATGATGTTTGGGTGTGTTTCGGAGCATTTCGCTAACCCTCGGCACGTAAGAGATGAAAATCTCGTCTTTCTGTCCTGAATGCACTATTTCGGGGTACCAAAGTTGTGAAGCCTCCATTCCGGTCCATTGGACCCAAAATGAAGTTTGCGAGTGTTTCTGATGATTTCGCTAACCTTCAGCACGTAAAAGATGAAAAACGTGTCTTTCGGTCCTGAATACACTATTTCGGTGTACCAAAGTTGTGAAGCATCCATTCTAGTCCATTGGACCCAAAATGATGTTTGGGAGTGTTTCAGAGCATTTCGCTAACCCTCGGCGCGTCAAAGATGAAAAACTCGTGTTTCGGGCCTGAATACACTATTTCGGGGTACCAAAGTTGTGAAGCATCCATTCTAGTTCATTGGACCCAACATGATGTTTGGGAGTGTTTAGGAGCATTTCGCTAACCCTCGGCACGTCAAAGACGAAAAACTCGTGTTTCGAGCCTAAATGCACTAATTCGGGGTACCAAAGTTATGAAGCATCCATTCTAGTCCTTTGGACCCAAAATGATGTTTGGGAGAGTTTCGGAGCATTTCGCTAACCTTCGGCACGTAAAAGATGAAAATCTCGTCTTTTTGTCCTGAATGCACTATTTCAGGGTACCAAAGTTGTGAAGCATCCATTCTAGTCCATTGTACCCAAAATGATGTTTGGGGGTGTTTCGGAGCATTTCGCTAACCTTCGGCACGTAAAAGATGAAAATCTCGTCTTTCGGTCCTGAATGCACTATTTCGGGGTGCCAAAGTCGGGAAGCATCCATGCTAGTCCATTGGACCCAAAATGATGTTTGCGAGTGTTTCGGATGATTTCACTAACCTTCAGCACGTAAAAAGATACAAAACTTGTGTTTCGGGCCTAAATGCACTATTTCGGGGTACCAAAGTTATGAAGCATCCATTCTAGTCCATTGGACCCAAAATGATGATTCGGAGTGTTTCAGAGCATTTCGCTAACCCTCGGCACGTAAGAGATGAAAATCTCGTCTCTCGGTCCTGAATGCACTATTTCAGGGTACCAAAGTTGTGAAGCATCCATTCCGGTCCATTGTTCCCAAAATGATGTTTGCGAGTGTTTCAGATGATTTCGCTAACCTTCAGCACGTAAAAAATGAAACACTTGTCTTTCGGTCCTGAATGCACTATTTCAGGGTACCAAAGTTGTGAAGCATCCATTCTAGTCCATTGGACCGAAAATGATGTTTGGGAGTGTTTCGGAGCATTTCGCTAGCCTTCGACACGTAAAGGATGCAAAACTTGTGTTCGAGCCTGAATGCACTATTTCGGGGTACCAAAGTTGTGAAGCATCCATTCTAGTCCATTGGACCCAAAATGATGTTTGGGAATGTTTCGGAGCATTTCGCTAACCCTCGGCGCGTCAAAGATGAAAAACTCGTGTTTCGGGCCTGAATGCACTATTTCAGGGTACCAAAGTTATGAAGAATCCATTCTAGTTCATTGGACCCAACATGATGTTTGGGAGTGTTTAGGAGCATTTCGCTAACCCTCGGCACGTCATAGACGAAAAACTCGTGTTTCGAGCCAAAATGCACTATTTCGGGGTACCAAAGTTATGAAGCATCCATTCTAGTCCTTTGGACCCAAAATGATGTTTGGGAGAGTTTCGGAGCATTTCGCTAACCTTCGGCACGTAAAAGATGAAAATCTCGTCTTTTTGTCCCGAATGAACTATTTCAGGGTACCAAAGTTGTGAAGCATCCATTCTAGTCCATTGGACCCAAAATGATGTTTGGGGGTGTTTCGGAGCATTTCGCTAACCTTCGGAACGTAAAAGATGAAAAATCTCGTCTTTCGGTCCTGAATGCACTATTTCGGGGTACCAATGTTGTGAAGCATCCATTCTAGTCCATTCGACCCAAAATGATGTTTGCAAGTGTTTCGAATGATTTCACTAACCTTCAGCACGTAAAAAGATACAAAACTTGTGTTTCGGGCCTAAATGCACTATTTCGGGGTACCAAAGTTATGAAGCATCCATTCTAGTTCATTGGACACAAATGATGATTGGGAGTGTTTCAGAGCATTTCGCTAACCCTCGGCACGAAAGAGATGAAAATCTCGTCTCTCGGTCCTGAATGCACTATTTCGGGGTACCAAAGTTGTGAAGCATCCATTCTAGTCCATCGGACCCAAATTGATGTTTGCGAGTGTTTCAGATGATTTCGCTAACCTTCAGCACGTAAAAAATGAAACACTTGTCTTTCGGTCCTGAATGCACTATTTCGGGGTACCAAAGTTATGAAGCATCCATTCTAGTCCATTGGGCCCAAAATGATGTTTGGGAGTGTTTCAGAGCATTTCGCTAGCCTTCGACATGTAAAGGATGCAAAACTTGTGTTCGAGCCTGAATGCACTATTTCGGGGTACCAAAGTTGTGAAGCATCCATTCTAGTCCATTGGACCCAAAATGATGTTTGGGAATGTTTCGGAGCATTTCGCTAACCCTCGGCACGTCAAAGATTAAAAACTCGTGTTTCGGGCCTGAATGCACTATTTCGGGGTACCAAAGTTATGAAGCATCCATTCTAGTTCATTGGACCCAAAACGATGTTTGCGAGTGTTTTGGATGATTTCACTAACCCTCAGCACGTAAAAAGATGCAAAACTTGTGTTTCGGGCTTAAATGCACTATTTCGAGGTACCAAAGTTATGAAGCATTCATTCTAGTCAATTGGAACCAAAATGACGATTCGGAGTGTATCAGAGCATTTCGCTAATCTTCGACCCGTAAAAGATGAAAATCTCGTCTTTCGGTCCTGAATGCACTGTTTTGGGGTGCCAAAGTCGTGAAGCATACATGCTAGTCCATTGGACCCAAAATGATGTTTGGGAGTGTTTCAGAGCATTTTTGCTAGCCATCGACACGTAAAGGATGCAAAACTTGTGTTCGAGCCTGAATGCACTATTTCGGGGTACCAAAGTTGTGAATCATCCATTCTAGTCCATTGGACGCAAAATGATGTTTGGGAGTGTTTCGGAGCAATTCGCTAGCCTTCGACACGTAAAGGATGCAAAACTTGTGTTCGAGCCTGAATGCACTATTACGAGGTACCAAAGTTGTGAAGCATCCATTCTAGTCCATTGGACCCAAAATGATGTTTGTAAGTGTTTCAGATGATTTCTCTAACCTTCAACACGTAAAAACACGCACAACTCGTGTTTCGGGCATGAATGCACTATTTCGGGGTACCAAAGTTATAAAGCATCCATTCTAGTCCATTGGACCCAAAATGATGTTTGGGAGTGTTTCGGAGCATTTCGCTAACCCTCGGCGCGACAAAGATGAAAAACTCGTGTTTCGGGCCTGAATGCACTATTTCGGGGTACCAAAGTTGTGAAGCATCCATTCTAGTCCATTGGACCCAAAATGATGTTTGGGAATGTTTCGGAGCATTTCGCTAACCCTCGGCGCGTCAAAGATGAAAAACTCGTGTTTCGGGCCTGAATGCACTATTTCGGGGTACCAAAGTTATGAAGCATCCATTCTAGTTCATTGGACCCAAAACGATGTTTGCGAGTGTTTTGGATGATTTCACTAACCCTCAGCACGTAAAAAGATGCAAAACTTGTGTTTCAGGCTTAAATGCACTATTTCGAGGTACCAAAGTTATGAAGCATTCATTATAGTCAATTGGAACCAAAATGACGATTCGGAGTGTATCAGAGCATTTCGCTAATCTTCGACTCGTAAAAGATGAAAATCTCGTCTTTCGGTCCTGAATGCACTGTTTTGGGGTGCCAAAGTCGTGAAGCATACATGCTAGTCCATTGGACCCAAAATGATGTTTGGGAGTGTTTCAGAGCATTTTTGCTAGCCATCGACACGTAAAGGATGCAAAACTTGTGTTCGAGCCTGAATGCACTATTTCGGGGTACCAAAGTTGTGAATCATCCATTCTAGTCCATTGGACGCAAAATGATGTTTGGGAGTGTTTCGGAGCAATTCGCTAGCCTTCGACACGTAAAGGATGCAAAACTTGTGTTCGAGCCTGAATGCACTATTACGAGGTACCAAAGTTGTGAAGCATCCATTCTAGTCCATTGGACCCAAAATGATGTTTGTAAGTGTTTCAGATGATTTCGCTAACCTTCAGCACGTAAAAACACGCACAACTCGTGTTTCGGGCATGAATGCACTATTTCGGGGTACCAAAGTTGTGAAGCATCCATTCTATTCCATTGGACCAAAAATGAAGTTTGGGAGTGTTTCGGAGCATTTCGCTAACCCTCGGCGCGTCAAAGATGAAAAACTCGTGTTTCGGGCCTAAATGCACTATTTTGGGGTACCAAAGTTATGAAGCATCCATTCTAGTCCATTGGACCCAAAATGATGTTTGAGAGTGTTTCGGAGCTTTTCGCTAACCCTCGGCACGTAAGAGATGAAAATCTCGTCTTTCTGTCCTGAATGCACTATTTCGGGGTACCAAAGTTGTGAAGCATCCATTCCGGTCCATTGGACCCAAACTTATGTTTGCGAGTGTTTCAGATGATTTCGCTAACCTTCAACACGTAAAAGATGAAAAACGTGTCTTTTGGTCCTGAATGCACTATTTCGGGGTACCAAAGTTGTGAAGCACCCATTCTAGTCCATTGGACCCAAAATGATGTTTGGGAGTGTTTCGGAGCATTTCGCTAACCCTCGGCGCGTCAAAGATGAAAAATTCGTGTTTCGGGCCTGAATGAAATATTTCGGGGTACCAAAGTTGTGAAGCATCCATTCTTGTTCATTGGACCCAACATGATGTTTGGGAGTGTTTAGGAGCATTTCGCTAACCCTCGGCACGTCAAAGATGAAAAACTCGTGTTTCGAGCCTAAATGCACTATTTTGGGGTACCAAAGTTATGAAGCATCCATTCTAGTCCATTGGACCCAAAATGATGTTTGGGAGTGTTTCGGAGCATTTCGCTAACCTTCGGCACGTAAAAGATGAAAATCTCGTCTTTTTGTCCCAAATGCACTATTTCAGGGTACCAACGTTGTGAAGCATCCATTCTAGTCCATTGGACACAAAATGATGTTTGGGAGTGTTTCGGAGCATTTCGCTTACCTTCGGCACGTAAAAGATGAAAATCTCGTCTTTCGGTCCTGAATGCACTATTTCGGGGTACCAAAGTTGTGAAGCATCCATTCTAGTCCATTCGACCCAAAATGATGTTTGCAAGTGTTTCGAATGATTTCACTAACCTTCAGCACGTAAAAAGATACAAAACTTGTGTTTCGGGCCTAAATGCACTATTTCGGGGTACCAAAGTTATGAAGCATCCATTCTAGTCCATTGGACCCAAATGATGATTGGGAGTGTTTCAGAGCATTTCGCTAACCCTCGGCACGAAAGAGATGAAAATCTCGTCTCTCGGTCCTGAATGCACTATTTCAGGGTACCAAAGTTGTGAAGCATCCATTCTAGTCTATCGGACCCAAAAGGATGTTTGTGAGTGTTTCAGATGATTTCGCTAACCTTCAGCACGTAAAAAATGAAACACTTGTCTTTCGGTCCTGAATGCACTATTTCGGGGTACCAAAGTTGTGAAGCATCCATTCTAGTCCATTGGACCCAAAATGATGTTTGGGAGTGTTTCGGAGCATTTCGCTAGCCTTCGACACGGAAAGGATGCAAAAACTTGTGTTCGAGCCTGAATGCACTATTTCGGGGTACCAAAGTTGTGAAGCATCCATTCTAGTCCATTGGACCCAAAATGATGGTTGGGAATGTTTCGGAGCATTTCGCTAACCCTCGGCGCGTCAAAGATGAAAAACTCGTGTTTCGGGCCTGAATGCACTATTTCGGGGTACCAAAGTTATGAAGCATCCATTCTAGTTCATTGGACCCAAAACGATGTTTGCGAGTGTTTTGGATGATTTCAATAACCTTCAGCACGTAAAAAGATGCAAAACTTGTGTTTCGGGCTTAAATGCACTATTTCGAGGTACCAAAGTTATGAAGCATTCATTCTAGGCAATTGGACCCAAAATGATGTTTGGGAGTGTATCGGAGCATTTCGCTAATCTTCGACCCGTAAAAGATGAAAATCTCGTCTTTCGGTCCTGAATGCACTATTTCGGGGTGCCAAAGTCGTGAAGCGTCCATGCTAGTCCATTGGACCCAAAATGATGTTTGGGAGTGTTTCAGAGCATTTTTGCTAGCCATCGACACGTAAAGGATGCAAAACTTGTGTTCGAGCCTGAATGCACTATTGCGGGGTACCAAAGTTGTGAATCATCCATTCTAGTCCATTGGACCCAAAATGATGTTTGGGAGTGTTTCGGAGCATTTCGCTAGCCTTCGACACGTAAAGGATGCAAAACTTGTGTTCGAGCCTGAATGCACTATTTCGAGGTACCAAAGTTGTGAAGCATCCATTCTAGTCCATTGGACCCAAAATGATGTTTGTAAGTGTTTCAGATGATTTCGCTAACCTTCAGCACGTAAAAACACGCACAACTCGTGTTTCGGGCATGAATGCACTATTTTGGGGTACCAAAGTTGTGAAGCATCCATTCTATTACATTGGACCAAGAATGAAGTTTGGGAGTGTTTCGGAGCATTTTGCTAACCCTCGGCGCGTCAAAGATGAAAAACTCGTGTTTCGGGCCTAAATGCACTATTTCGGGGTACCAAAGTTGTGAAGCATCCATTCTAGTTCATTGGAGCCAACATGATGTTTGGGAGTGTTTAGGAGCATTTCGCTAACCCTCGGCACGTCAAAGATGAAAAACTCGTGTTTCGGGCATGAATGCACTATTTCGGGGTACCAAAGTTGTGAAGCATCCATTCTAGTCCATTGGACCCAAAATGATGTTTCGGAGTGTTTCGGAGCATTTCGCTAACCTTCGGCACGTAAAAGATGAAAATCTCGTCTTTCGGTCCTGAATGCACTATTTCGGGGTACCAAAGTTGTGAAGCATCCATTCTAGTCCATTGGACCCAAAATAATGTTTGCGAGTGTTTCGGATGATTTCACTAACATTCAGCACGTAAAAAGATACAAAACTTGTGTTTCGGGCCTAAATGCACTATTTCGGGGTACCAAAGTTATGAAGCATCCATTCTAGTCCACTGGACCCAAAATGATGATTGGGAGTGTTTCAGAGCATTTCGCTAACCCTCGGCACGTAAGAGATGAAAATCTCGTCTCGCGGTCCTGAATGCACTATTTCGGGGTACCAAAGTTGTGAAGCATCCATTCCGGTCCATTGGCCCCAAAATGATGTTTGGGAGTGTTTCGGAGCATTTCGCTAACCTTCAGCACGTAAAAGATGAAAAACTTGTCTTTCGGTCCTGAATGCACTATTTCGGGGTACCAAAGTTGTGAAGCATCCATTCTAGTCCATTGGACCCAACATGATGTCTGGGAGTGTTTCGGAGCATTTCGCTAACCCTCGGCGCGTCAAAGATGAAAAACTCGTGTTTCGGGCCTGAATGCACTATTTCGGGGAACCAAAGTTGTGAAGCATCCATTCTATTCCATTGGACCCAAAACGAAGTTTGGCAGTGTTTAGGAGCATTTCGCTAACCCTCGGCGCGTCAATGATGAAAAACTCGTGTTTCGAGCCTGAATGCACCATTTCGGGGTACCAAAGTTATGAAGCATCCATTCTAGTCCATTGGACCCAAAATGATGTTTGGGAGTGTTTCGGAGCATTTCGCTAACCTTCGGCACGTAAAAGATGAAAATCTCGTCTTTCGGTCCTGAATGCACTATTTCGGGGTACCAAGGTTGTGAAGCATCCATTCTAGTCCATTGGACCCAAAATGATGTTTGCGAGTGTTTCGGATAATTTCGCTAACCTTCGGCACGTAAAAACACACACAACTCGTGTTTCGAGCATGAATGCACTATTTCGGGGTACCAAAGTTGTGAAGCATCCATTCTAGTCCATTGGACCAAAAATGAAGTTTGGGAGTGTTTCGTAGCATTTCGCTAACCCTCGGCGCGTCAAAGATGAAAAACTCGTGTTTCGGGCCTAAATGCACTATTTCGGGGTACCAAAGTTGTTAAGCATCCATTCTAGTCCATTGGACCCAAAATGATGTTTGCGGGAGTTTCAGATGATTTCACTAACCTTCACCACGTAAAAAGATGCAAAACTTGTGTTTCGGGCCTAAATGCACTATTTCGGGGTACCAAAGTTATGAAGCATCCATTCTAGTCCATTGGACCCAAAATGATGTTTGGGAGTGTTTCGGAGCATTTCGCTAACCTTCGGCACGTAAAAGACAAAAAACTCGTCTTTTGGTCCCGAATGCACTATTTTAGGGTACCAAAGTGTTGAAGCATCCAGTCTAGTCCATGGGACCCAAAATGATGTTTGGGAGTGTTTCGGAGCATTTCGCTAACCTTCGGCACGTAAAAGATGAAAATCTCGTCTTTCGGTCCTGAATGCACTATTTCGGGGTACCAAAGTTGTGAAGCATCCATTCTAGTCCATTGGACCCAAAATGTTGTTTGCGAGTGTTTTGGATGATTTCACTAACCTTCAGCACGTAACAGGATGCAAAACTTGTGTTTCGGCCCTAAATGCACTATTTCGGGGTACCAAAGTTATGAAGCATCCATTCTAGTCCGTTGGACCCAAAATGATGTTTGGGAGTGTTTCGGAGCATTTCGCTAACCCTCAGCACGTAAGAGATGAAAATCTCGTCTTTCGGTCCTGAATGCATTATTTCGGGGTACCAAAGTTGTTGAACATCCATTCCGGTCCATTAGACCCAAAATGATGTTTGAGAGTGTTTCAGATGATTTCGCTAACCTTCAGCACGTAAAAGATGAAAAACTCGTGTTTCGGGCCTGAATGCACTATTTCGGGGTACCAAAGTTGTGAAGCATCCATTCTAGTTCATTGGACCCAAAATGATGTTTGCGAGTGTTTTGGATGATTTCACTAACCTTCAGCACGTAAAAAGATGCAAAACTTGTGGTTGAGGCTTAAATGCACTATTTCGAGGTACCAAAGTTATGAAGCATTCATTCTAGTCAATTGGACCCAAAATGATGTTTGGGAGTGTATCGGAGCATTTCGCTAATCTTCGACACGTAAAAGATGAAAATCTCGTCTTTCGGTCCTGAATGCACTATTTCGGGGTACCAAAGTTGTGAAGCATCCATTCCGGTCCAATGGACCCAAAATGATGTTTGCGAGTGTTTTAGATGATTTCGCTAACCTTCAACACGTAAAAGATGAAAAACTTGTCTTTCGGTCCTGAATGCACTATTTCGGGGTACCAAAGTTGTGAAGCATCCATTCTAGTCCATTGGACCCAAAATGATGTTTGGGAGTGTTTCGGAGCATTTCTCCAACCCTCGGCGCGTCAAAGATGAAAAACTCGTGTTTCGGGCCTAAATGCACTATTTCGGGGTACCAAAGTTTTGAAGCATCCATTCTAGTCCATTGGACCCAAAATCATGTTTGCGGGAGTTTCAGATGATTTCACTAACCTTCACCACGTAAAAAGACGCAAAACTTGTGTTTCGGGCCTAAATGCACTATTTCGGGGTACGAAAGTTATGAAGCATCCATTCTAGTCCATTGTGCCCAAAATGATGTTTGGGAGTGTTTCGGAGCATTTCGCTAACCTTCGGCACGTAAAAGATGAAAATCTCATCTTTTGGTCCTGAATGCACTGTTTCAGGGTACCAAAGTGTTGAAGCATCCAGTCTAGTCCATGGGACCCAAAATGATGTTTGGGAGTGTTTCGGAGCATTTCGCTAACCTTCGGCACGTTAATGATGAAAATCTCGTCTTTCGGTCCTTAATGCACTATTTCGGGGTACCAAAGTTGTGAAGCATCCATTCTAGTCCATTGAACCCAAAATGATGTTTGCGAGTGTTTCCGATGATTTCACTAACCTTCCGCACGTAAAAAGATGCAAAACTTGTGTTTCGGCCCTAAATGCACTATTTCGGGGTACCAAAGTTATGAAGCATCCATTGTAGTCCATTGGACCCAAAATGATGTTTGGGAGTGTTTCGGAGCATTTCGGTAACCCTCAGCACGTAAGAGATGAAAATCTCGTCTTTCGGTCCTGAATGCATTATTTCGGGGTACCAAAGTAGTTGAACATCCATTCTGGTCCATTAGACCCAAAATGATGTTTGCGAGTGTTTTAGATGATTTCGCTAACCTTCAGCACGTAAAAGATGAAAAACTCGTGTTTCGGGCCTGAATGCACTATTTCGGGGTACCAAAGTTGTGAAGCATCCATTCTAGTTCATTGGACCCAAAATGATGTTTGCGAGTGTTTTGGATGATTTCACTAACCTTCAGCACGTAAAAAGATGCAAAACTTGTGGTTGAGGCTTAAATGCACTATTTCGAGGTACCAAAGTTGTGAAGCATCCATTCTAGTCCATTGGACCCAAAATGTTGTTTGCGGGAGTTTCAGATGATTTCACTAACCTTCACCACGTAAAAAGATGCAAAAATTGTGTTTCGGGCCTAAATGCACTATTTCGGGGTACCAATGTTATGAAGCATCCATTCTAGTCCATTGGACCCAAAATGATGTTTGGGAGTGTTTCGGAGCGTTTCGCTAACCTTCGGCACGTAAAAGACGAAAATCTCGTCTTTTGGTCCCGAATGCACTATTTCAGGGTACCAAAGTGTTGAAGCATCCAGTCTAGTCCATGGGACCCAAAATGATGTTTGGGAGTGTTTCGGAGCATTTCGCTAACCTTCGGCACGTAATAGATGAAAATCTCGTCTTTCGGTCCTGAATGCACTATTTCGGGGTACCAAAGTTTTGAAGCATCCATTCCGGTCCAATGGACCCAAAATGATGTTTGCGAGTGTTTCAGATGATTTCGCTAACCTTCAGCACGTAAAAGATGAAAAACTTGTCTTTCGGTCCTGAATGCACTATTTCGGGGTACCAAAGTTGTGAAGCATCCATTCTAGTCCATTGGACCCAAAATGATGTTTGGGAGTGTTTCGGAGCATTTCGCTAACCTTCGGCACGTAAAAGATGAAAATCTCGTCTTTTGGTCCTGAATGCACTATTTCAGGGTACCAAAGTGTTGAAGCATCCAGTCTAGTCCATGGGACCCAAAATGATGTTTGGGAGTGTTTCGGAGCATTTCGCTAACCTTCGGCACGTTAATGATGAAAATCTCGTCTTTCGGTCCTTAATGCACTATTTCGGGGTACCAAAGTTGTGAAGCATCCATTCTAGTCCATTGGACCCAAAATGATGTTTGCGAGTGTTTCCGATGATTTCACTAACCTTCCGCACGTAAAAAGATGCAAAACTTGTGTTTCGGCCCTAAATGCACTATTTCGGGGTACCAAAGTTATGAAGCATCCATTCTAGTGCATTGGACCCAAAATGATGTTTGGGAGTGTTTCGGAGCATTTCGCTAACCCTCAGCACGTAAGAGATGAAAATCTCGTCTTTCGGTCCTGAATGCATTATTTCGGGGTACCAAAGTTGTTGAACATCCATTCCGGTCCATTAGACCCAAAATGATGTTTGCGAGTGTTTTAGATGATTTCTCTAACCTTCAGCACGTAAAAGATGAAAAACTCGTGTTTCGGGCCTGAATGCACTATTTCGGGGTACCAAAGTTGTGAAGCATCCATTCTAGTTCATTGGACCCAAAATGATGTTTGCGAGTGTTTTGGATGATTTCACTAACCTTCAGCACGTAAAAAGATGCAAAACTTGTGGTTGAGGCTTAAATGCACTATTTCCAGGTACCAAAGTTGTGAAGCATCCATTCTAGTCCATTGGACAAAAAATGATGTTTGCGGGAGTTTCAGATGATTTCACTAACCTTCACCACGTAAAAAGTTGCAAAAATTGTGTTTCGGGACTAAATGCACTATTTCGGGGTACCAAAGTTATGAAGCATCCATTCTAGTCCATTGGACCCAAAATGATGTTTGGGAGTGTTTCGGAGCATTTCGCTAACCTTCGGCACGTAAAAGACGAAAATCTCGTCTTTTGGTCCCGAATGCACTATTTCAGGGTACCAAAGTGTTGAAGCATCCAGTCTAGTCCATGGGACCCAAAATGATGTTTGGGAGTGTTTCGGAGCATTTCGCTAACCTCCGGCACGTAATAGATGAAAATCTCGTCTTCGGTCCTGAATGCACTATTTCGAGGTACCAAAGTTTTGAAGCATCCATTCCGGTCCAATGGACCCAAAATGATGTTTGCGAGTGTTTCAGATGATTTCGCTAACCTTCAGCACGTAAAAGATGAAAAACTTGTCTTTCGGTCCTGAATGCACTATTTCGGGGTACCAAAGTTGTGAAGCATCCATTCTAGTCCATTGGACCCAAAATGATGTTTGGGAGTGTTTCGGAGCATTTCGCTAACCTTCGGCATGTAAAAGATGAAAATCTCGTCTTTTGGTCCTGAATGCACTATTTCAGGGTACCAAAGTGTTGAAGCATCCAGTCTAGTCCATGGGACCCAAAATGATGTTTGGGAGTGTTTCGGAGCATTTCGCTAACCTTCGGCACGTTAATGATGAAAATCTCGTCTTTCGGTCCTTAATGCACTATTTCGGGGTACCAAAGTTGTGAAGCATCCATTCTAGTCCATTGGACCCAAAATGATGTTTGCGAGTGTTTCCGATGATTTCACTAACCTTCCGCACGTAAAAAGATGCAAAACTTGTGTTTCGGCCCTAAATGCACTATTTCGGGGTACCAAAGTTATGAAGCATCCATTCTAGTCCATTGGACCCAAAATGATGTTTGGGAGTGTTTCGGAGCATTTCGCTAACCCTCAGCACGTAAGAGATGAAAATCTCGTCTTTCGATCCTGAATGCATTATTTCGGGGTACCAAAGTTGTTGAACATCCATTCCGGTCCATTAGACCCAAAATGATGTTTGCGAGTGTTTTAGATGATTTCGCTAACCTTCAGCACGTAAAAGATGAAAAACTCGTGTTTCGGGCCTGAATGCACTATTTCGGGGTACCAAAGTTGTGAAGCATCCATTCTAGTTCATTGGACCCAAAATGATGTTTGCGAGTGTTTTGGATGATTTCACTAACCTTCAGCACGTAAAAAGATGCAAAACTTGTGGTTGAGGCTTAAATGCACTATTTCGAGGTTCCAAAGTTGTGAAGCATCCATTCTAGTCCATTGGACCCAAAATGATGTTTGCGGGAGTTTCAGATGATTTCACTAACCTTCACCACGTAAAAAGATGCAAAAATTGTGTTTCGGGCCTAAATGCACTATTTCGGGGTACCAAAGTTATGAAGCATCCATTCTAGTCCATTGGACCCAAAATGATGTTTGGGAGTGTTTCGGAGCATTTCGCTAACCTTCGGCACGTAAAAGACGAAAATCTCGTCTTTTGGTCCCGAATGCACTATTTCTGGGTACCAAAGTGTTGAAGCATCCAGTCTAGTCCATGGGGCCCAAAATGATGTTTGGGAGTGTTTCGGAGTATTTCGCTAACCTTCGGCACGTAATAGATGAAAATCTCGTCTTTCGGTCCTGAATGCACTATTTCGGGGTACCAAAGTTTTGAAGCATCCATTCCGGTCCAATGGACCCAAAATGATGTTTGCGAGTGTTTCAGATGATTTCGCTAACCTTCAGCACGTAAAAGATGAAATAATTGTCTTTCGGTCCTGAATGCACTATTTCGGGGTACCAAAGTTGTGAAGCATCCATTCTAGTCCATTGGACCCAAAATGATGTTTGGGAGTGTTTCGGAGCATTTCGCTAACCTTCGGCACGTAAAAGATGAAAATCTCGTCTTTTGGTCCTGAATGCACTATTTCAGGGTACCAAAGTGTTGAAGCATCCAGTCTAGTCCACGGGACCCAAAATGATGTTTGGGAGTGTTTCGGAGCATTTCGCTAACCTTCGGCACGTTAATGATGAAAATCTCGTCTTTCGGTCCTTAATGCACTATTTCGGGGTACCAAAGTTGTGAAGCATCCATTCTAGTCCATTGGACCCAAAATGATGTTTGCGAGTGTTTACGATGATTTCACTAACCTTCCGCACGTAAAAAGATGCAAAACTTGTGTTTCGGCCCTAAATGCACTATTTCGGGGTACCAAAGTTATGAAGCATCCATTCTAGTGCATTGGACCCAAAATGATGTTTGGGAGTGTTTCGGAGCATTTCGCTAACCCTCAGCACGTAAGAGATGAAAATCTCGTCTTTCGGTCCTGAATGCATTATTTCGGGGTACCAAAGTTGTTGAACATCCATTCCGGTCCATTAGACCCAAAATGATGTTTGCGAGTGTTTTAGATGATTTCGCTAACCTTCAGCACGTAAAAGATGAAAAACTCGTGTTTCAGGCCTGAATGCACTATTTCGGGGTACCAAAGTTGTGAAGCATCCATTCTAGTTCATTGGACCCAAAATGATGTTTGCGAGTGTTTTGGATGATTTCACTAACCTTCATCACGTAAAAAGATGCAAAACTTGTGGTTGAGGCTTAAATGCACTATTTCGAGGTACCAAAGTTGTGAAGCATCCATTCTAGTCCATTGGACCCAAAATGATGTTTGCGGGAGTTTCAGATGATTTCACTAACCTTCACCACGTAAAAAGATGCAAAAATTGTATTTCGGGCCTAAATGCACTATTTCGGGGTACCAAAGTTATGAAGCATCCATTCTAGTCCATTGGACCCAAAATGATGTTTGGGAGTGTTTCGGAGCATTTCGCTAACCTTCGGCACGTAAAAGACGAAAATCTCGTCTTTTGGTCCCGAATGCACTATTTCAGGGTACCAAAGTGTTGAAGCATCCAGTCTAGTCCATGGGACCCAAAATGATGTTTGGGAGTGTTTCGGAGCATTTCGCTAACCTTCGGCACGCAATAGATGAAAATCTCGTCTTTCGGTCCTGAATGCACTATTTCGGGGTACCAAAGTTTTGAAGCATCCATTCCGGTCCAATGGACCCAAAATGATGTTTGCGAGTGTTTCAGATGATTTCGCTAACCTTCAGCACGTAAAAGATGAAAAACTTGTCTTTCGGTCCTGAATGCACTATTTCGGGGTACCAAAGTTGTGAAGCATCCATTCTAGTCCATTGGACCCAAAATGATGTTTGGGAGTGTTTCGGAGCATTTCGCTAACCTTCGGCACGTAAAAGATGAAAATCTCGTCTTTTGGTCCTGAATGCACTATTTCAGGGTACCAAAGTGTTGAAGCATCCAGTCTAGTCCATGGGACCCAAAATGATGTTTGGGAGTGTTTCGGAGCATTTCGCTAACCTTCGGCACGTTAATGATGAAAATCTCGTCTTTCGGTCCTTAATGCACTATTTCGGGGTACCAAAGTTGTGAAGCATCCATTCTAGTCCATTGGACCCAAAATGATGTTTGCGAGTGTTTACGATGATTTCACTAACCTTCCGCACGTAAAAAGATGCAAAACTTGTGTTTCGGCCCTAAATGCACTATTTCGGGGTACCAAAGTTATGAAGCATCCATTCTAGTCCATTGGACCCAAAATGATGTTTGGGAGTGTTTCGGAGCATTTCGCTAACCCTCAGCACGTAAGAGATGAAAATCTCGTCTTTCGGTCCTGAATGCATTATTTCGGGGTACCAAAGTTGTTGAACATCCATTCCGGTCCATTAGACCCAAAATGATGTTTGCGAGTGTTTTAGATGATTTCGCTAACCTTCAGCACGTAAAAGATGAAAAACTCGTGTTTCGGGCCTGAATGCACTATTTCGGGGTACCAAAGTTGTGAAGCATCCATTCTAGTTCATTGGACCCAAAACGATGTTTGCGAGTGTTTTGGATGATTTCACTAACCTTCATCACGTAAAAAGATGCAAAACTTGTGGTTGAGGCTTAAATGCACTATTTCGAGGTACCAAAGTTGTGAAGCATCCATTCTAGTCCATTGGACCCAAAATGATGTTTGCGGGAGTTTCAGATGATTTCACTAACCTTCACCACGTAAAAAGATGCAAAAATTGTGTTTCGGGCCTAAATGCACTATTTCGGGGTACCAAAGTTATGAAGCATCCATTCTAGTCCATTGGACCCAAAATGATGTTTGGGAGTGTTTCGGAGCATTTCGTTAACCTTTGGCACGTAAAAGACGAAAATCTCGTCTTTTGGTCCCGAATGCACTATTTCAGGGTACCAAAGTGTTGAAGCATCCAGTCTAGTCCATGGGACCCAAAATGATGTTTGGGAGTGTTTCGGAGCATTTCGCTAACCTTCGGCACGTAATAGATGAAAATCTCGTCTTTCGGTCCTGAATGCACTATTTCGGGGTACCAAAGTTTTGAAGCATCCATTCCGGTCCAATGGACCCAAAATGATGTTTGCGAGTGTTTCAGATGATTTCGCTAACCTTCAGCACGTAAAAGATGAAAAACTTGTCTTTCGGTCCTGAATGCACTATTTCGGGGTACCAAAGTTGTGAAGCATCCAATCTAGTCCATTGGACCCAAAATGATGTTTGGGAGTGTTTCAGAGCATTTCGCTAACCTTCGGCACGTAAAAGATGAAAATCTCGTCTTTTGGTCCTGAATGCACTATTTCAGGGTACCAAAGTGTTGAAGCATCCAGTCTAGTCCATGGGACCCAAAATGATGTTTGGGAGTGTTTCGGAGCATTTCGCTAACCTTCGGCACGTTAATGATGAAAATCTCGTCTTTCGGTCCTTAATGCACTATTTCGGGGTACCAAAGTTGTGAAGCATCCATTCTAGTCCATTGGACCCAAAATGATGTTTGCGAGTGTTTCCGATGATTTCACTAACCTTCCGCACGTAAAAAGATGCAAAACTTGTGTTTCGGCCCTAAATGCACTATTTCGGGGTACCAAAGTTATGAAGCATCCATTCTAGTCCATTGGACCCAAAATGATGTTTGGGAGTGTTTCGGAGCATTTCGCTAACCCTCAGCACGTAAGAGATGAAAATCTCGTCTTTCGGTCCTGAATGCATTATTTCGGGGTACCAAAGTTGTTGAACATCCATTCCGGTCCATTAGACCCAAAATGATGTTTGCGAGTGTTTTAGATGATTTCGCTAACCTTCAGCACGTAAAAGATGAAAAACTCGTGTTTCGGGCCTGAATGCACTATTTCGGGGTACCAAAGTTGTGAAGCATCCATTCTAGTTCATTGGACCCAAAACGATGTTTGCGAGTGTTTTGGATGATTTCACTAACCTTCATCACGTAAAAAGATGCAAAACTTGTGGTTGAGGCTTAAATGCACTATTTCGAGGTACCAAAGTTGTGAAGCATCCATTCTAGTCCATTGGACCCAAAATGATGTTTGCGGGTGTTTCAGATGATTTCACTAACCTTCACCACGTAAAAAGATGCAAAAATTGTGTTTCGGGCCTAAATGCACTATTTCGGGGTACCAAAGTTATGAAGCATCCATTCTAGTCCATTGGACCCAAAATGATGTTTGGGAGTGTTTCGGAGCATTTCGCTAACCTTCGGCACGTAAAAGGTCCCGAATGCACTATTTCAGGGTACCAAAGTGTTGAAGCATCCAGTCTAGTCCATGGGACCCAAAATGATGTTTGGGAGTGTTTCAGAGCATTTCGCTAACCTTCGGCACGTAATAGATGAAAATCTCGTCTTTCGGTCCTGAATGCACTATTTCGGGGTACCAAAGTTTTGAAGCATCCATTCCGGTCCAATGGACCCAAAATGATGTTTGCGAGTGTTTCAGATGATTTCGCTAACCTTCAGCACGTAAAAGATGAAAAACTTGTCTTTCGGTCCTGATTGCACTATTTCGGGGTACCAAAGTTGTGAAGCATCCATTCTAGTCCATTGGACCCAAAATGATGTTTGGGAGTGTTTCGGAGCATTTCGCTAACCTTCGGCACGTAAAAGATGAAAATCTCGTCTTTTGGTCCTGAATGCACTATTTCAGGGTACCAAAGTGTTGAAGCATCCAGTCTAGTCCATGGGACCCAAAATGATGTTTGGGAGTGTTTCGGAGCATTTCGCTAACCTTCGGCACGTTAATGATGAAAATCTCGTCTTTCGGTCCTTAATGCACTATTTCGGGGTACCAAAGTTGTGAAGCATCCATTCTAGTCCATTGGACCCAAAATGATGTTTGCGAGTGTTTACGATGATTTCACTAACCTTCCGCACGTAAAAAGATGCAAAACTTGTGTTTCGGCCCTAAATGCACTATTTCGGGGTACCAAAGTTATGAAGCATCCATTCTAGTCCATTGGACCCAAAATGATGTTTGGGAGTGTTTCGGAGCATTTCGCTAACCCTCAGCACGTAAGAGATGAAAATCTCGTCTTTCGGTCCTGAATGCATTATTTCGGGGTACCAAAGTTGTTGAACATCCATTCCGGTCCATTAGACCCAAAATGATGGTTGCGAGTGTTTTAGATGATTTCGCTAACCTTCAGCACGTAAAAGATGAAAAACTCGTGTTTCGGGCCTGAATGCACTATTTCGGGGTACCAAAGTTGTGAAGCATCCATTCTAGTTCATTGGACCCAAAATGATGTTTGCGAGTGTTTTGGATGATTTCACTAACCTTCATCACGTAAAAAGATGCAAAACTTGTGGTTGAGGCTTAAATGCACTATTTCGAGGTACCAAAGTTGTGAAGCATCCATTCTAGTCCATTGGACCCAAAATGATGTTTGCGGGAGTTTCAGATGATTTCACTAACCTTCACCACGTAAAAAGATGCAAAAATTGTGTTTCGGGCCTAAATGCACTATTTCGGGGTACCAAAGTTATGAAGCATCCATTCTAGTCCATTGGACCCAAAATGATGTTTGGGAGTGTTTCGGAGCATTTCGCTAACCTTCGGCACGTAAAAGACGAAAATCTCGTCTTTTGGTCCCGAATGCACTATTTCAGGGTACCAAAGTGTTGAAGCATCCAGTCTAGTCCATGGGACCCAAAATGATGTTTGGGAGTGTTTCGGAGCATTTCGCTAACCTTCGGCACGTAATAGATGAAAATCTCGTCTTTCGGTCCTGAATGCACTATTTCGGGGTACCAAAGTTTTGAAGCATCCATTCCGGTCCAATGGACCCAAAATGATGTTTGCGAGTGTTTCAGATGATTTCGCTAACCTTCAGCACGTAAAAGATGAAAAACTTGTCTTTCGGTCCTGAATGCACTATTTCGGGGTACCAAAGTTGTGAAGCATCCAATCTAGTCCATTGGACCCAAAATGATGTTTGGGAGTGTTTCGGAGCATTTCGCTAACCTTCGGCACGTAAAAGATGAAAATCTCGTCTTTTGGTCCTGAATGCACTATTTCAGGGTACCAAAGTGTTGAAGCATCCAGTCTAGTCCATGGGACCCAAAATGATGTTTGGGAGTGTTTCGGAGCATTTCGCTAACCTTCGGCACGTTAATGATGAAAATCTCGTCTTTCGGTCCTTAATGCACTATTTCGGGGTACCAAAGTTGTGAAGCATCCATTCTAGTCCATTGGACCCAAAATGATGTTTGCGAGTGTTTCCGATGATTTCACTAACCTTCCGCACGTAAAAAGATGCAAAACTTGTGTTTCGGCCCTAAATGCACTATTTCGGGGTACCAAAGTTATGAAGCATCCATTCTAGTCCATTGGACCCAAAATGATGTTTGGGAGTGTTTCGGAGCATTTCGCTAACCCTCAGCACGTAAGAGATGAAAATCTCGTCTTTCGGTCCTGAATGCATTATTTCGGGGTACCAAAGTTGTTGAACATCCATTCCGGTCCATTAGACCCAAAATGATGTTTGCGAGTGTTTTAGATGATTTCGCTAACCTTCAGCACGTAAAAGATGAAAAACTCGTGTTTCGGGCCTGAATGCACTATTTCGGGGTACCAAAGTTGTGAAGCATCCATTCTAGTTCATTGGACCCAAAACGATGTTTGCGAGTGTTTTGGATGATTTCACTAACCTTCATCACGTAAAAAGATGCAAAACTTGTGGTTGAGGCTTAAATGCACTATTTCGAGGTACCAAAGTTGTGAAGCATCCATTCTAGTCCATTGGACCCAAAATGATGTTTGCGGGTGTTTCAGATGATTTCACTAACCTTCACCACGTAAAAAGATGCAAAAATTGTGTTTCGGGCCTAAATGCACTATTTCGGGGTACCAAAGTTATGAAGCATCCATTCTAGTCCATTGGACCCAAAATGATGTTTGGGAGTGTTTCGGAGCATTTCGCTAACCTTCGGCACGTAAAAGACGAAAATCTCGTCTTTTGGTCCCGAATGCACTATTTCAGGGTACCAAAGTGTTGAAGCATCCAGTCTAGTCCATGGGACCCAAAATGATATTTGGGAGTGTTTCAGAGCATTTCGCTAACCTTCGGCACGTAAGAGCATCTCCAAGAGTTTGCCAAAATTTACTTGGCAAATCCTGTGTTTTGCCAACTTCTAAAAAGCTATGCAAAGTAAAAAAAGAATTCATCTCCAACAGTTTGGCATAATTCACTTGCCAAATCCAGATCTAACTTACATCAGGAATCCTAAGAGAAACAAAATTATGTATGTGCCCTTCCACCTCTTGAAAAACTTACATCAGGAATCCTTCTCTATTCTTTATTTCCTTTTCACCCTCCCACCTAGAGGGAAACAACGATGGCAACCACGATCCGCGCGCGCATATATGCGCGTGGGGAGGTGAGTTTTGCCAAGTTTCTATTTTTGCCAAGTTGGTTTGCCAAACTGTTGGAGGCCAATTTTTTTGTTTTGCCAAAATTGTATGGATGCCAAGTTGGTTTGCCAAACTGTTGGCGTTGCCCTAATAGATGAAAATCTCGTCTTTCGGTCCTGAATGCACTATTTCGGGGTACCAAAGTTGTGAAGCATCCATTCCGGTCCAATGGACCCAAAATGATGTTTGCGAGTGTTTCAGATGATTTCGCTAACCTTCAACACGTAAAAGATGAAAAACTTGTCTTTCGGTCCTGAATGCACTATTTCGGGGTACCAAAGTTGTGAAGCATCCATTCTAGTCCATTGGACCCAAAATGATGTTTGGGAGTGTTTCGGAGCATTTCGCTAACCCTCGGCGCGTCAAAGAAGAAAAACTCGTGTTTCGGGCCTAAATGCACTATTTTGGGGTACCAAAGTTTTGAAGCATCCATTCTAGTCCATTGGACCCAAAATGATGTTTGCGGGAGTATCAGATGATTTCACTAACCTTCACCACGTAAAAAGACGCAAAACTTGTGTTTCGGGCCGAAATCCACTATTTCGGGGTACGAAAGTTATGAAGCATCCATTCTAGTCCATTGGGCCCAAAATGATGTTTGGGAGTGTTTCGGAGCATTTCGCTAACCTTCGGCCCGTAAAAGATGAAAATCTCGTCTTTTGGTCCTGAATGCACTATTTCAGGGTACCAAAGTGTTGAAGCATCCAGTCTAGTCCATGAGATCCAAAATGATGTCTGGGAGTGTTTCGGAGCATTTCGCTAACCTTCGGCACGTAAAAGATGAAAATCTCGTCTTTCGGTCCTTAATGCACTATTTCGGGGTACCAAAGTTGTGAAGCATCCATTCTAGTCCATTGGACCCAAAATGATGTTTGCGAGTGTTTCCGATGATTTCACTAACCTTCAGCACGTAAAAAGATGCAAAACTTGTGTTTCGGCCCTAAATGCACTATTTCGGGGTACCAAAGTTACGAAGCATCCATTCTAGTCCATTGGACCCAAAATGATGTTTGGGAGTGTTTCGGAGCATTTCGCTAACCCTCAGCACGTAAGAGATGAAAATCTCGTCTTTCGGTCCTGAATGCATTATTTCGGGGTACCAAAGTTGTTGAACATCCATTCCGGTCCATTAGACCCAAAATGATGTTTGCGAGTGTTTTAGATGATTTCGCTAACCTTCAGCACGCAAAAGATGAAAAACTCGTGTTTCGGGCCTGAATGCACTATTTCGGGGTACCAAAGTTGTGAAGCATCCATTCTAGTTCATTGGACCCAAAATGATGTTTGCGAGTGTTTTGGATGATTTCACTAACCTTCAGCACGTAAAAAGATGCAAAACTTGTGGTTGAGGCTTAAATGCACTATTTCGAGGTACCAAAGTTGTGAAGCATCCATTCTAGTCCATTAGACCCAAAATGATGTTTGCGGGAGTTTTAGATGATTTCACTAACCTTCACCACGTAAAAAGATGCAAAACTTGTGTTTCGGGCCTAAATGCACTATTTCGGGGTACCAAAGTTATGAAGCATCCATTCTAGTCCATTGGACCCAAAATGATGTTTGGGAGTGTTTCGGAGCATTTCGCTAACCTTCGGCACGTAAAAGACGAAAATCTCGTCTTTTGGTCCCGAATGCACTATTTCAGGGTACCAAAGTGTTGAAGCATCCAGTCTAGTCCATGGGACCCAAAATGATGTTTGGGAGTGTTTCGGAGCATTTCGCTAACCTTCGGCACGTAAAAGATGAAAATCTCGTCTTTCGGTCCTGAATGCACTATTTCGGGGTACCAAAGTTGTGAAGCATCCGTTCTAGTCCATTGGACCCAAAATGATGTTTGTGAGTGTTTCGGATGATTTCACTAACCTTCAGCACGTAAAAAGATGCAAAACTTGTGTTTCGGCCCTAAATGCACTATTTCGGGGTACCAAAGTTATGAAGAATCCATTTTAGTCCTTTGGACCCAAAATGATGTTTGGGAGTGTTTCGGAGCATTTCGCTAACCCTCAGCACGTAAGAGGTGAAAATCTCGTCTTTCGGTCCTGAATGCATTATTTCGGGGTACCAAAGTTGTTGAACATTCATTCCGGTCCATTAGACCCAAAATGATGTTTGCGAGTGTTTCAGATGATTTCGCTAACCTTCAACACGTAAAAGATGCAAAACTTGTGTTTCGGGCCTGAATGCACTATTTCGGGGTACCAAAGTTGTGAAGCATCCATTCTAGTTCATTTGACCCAAAATGATGTTTGCGAGTGTTTTGGATGATTTCACTAACCTTCAGCACGTAAAAAGATGCAAAACTTGTGGTTGAGGCTTAAATGCACTATTTTGAGGTACCAAAGTTATGAAGCATTCATTCTAGTCAATTGGACCCAAATTGATGTTTGGGAGTGTATCAGTGCATTTCGCTAATCTTCGACACGTAAAAGATGAAAATCTCGTCTTTCGGTCCTGAATGCACTATTTCGGGGTACCAAAGTTGTGAAGCATCCATTCCGGTCCAAAGGACCCAAAATGATGTTAGCGAGTGTTTCAGATGATTTCGCTAACCTTCAGCACATAAAAGATGAAAAACTTGTCTTTCGGTCCTGAATGCACTATTTCGGGGTACCAAAGTTGTGAAGCATCCATTCTAGTCCATTGGACCCAAAATGATGTTTGGGAGTGTTTCGGAGCATTTCGCTAACCCTCGGCGCGTCAAAGATGAAAAACTCGTGTTTCGGGCCTAATTGCACTATTTCAGGGTACCAATGTTTTGAAGCATCCATTCTAGTCCATTGGACCCAAAATGACGTTTGCGGGAGTTTCAGATGATTTCACTAACCTTCACCACGTAAAAAGACGCAAAACTTGTGTTTCGGGCCTAAATGCACTATTTTGGGGTACCAAAGTTATGAAGCATCCATTCTAGTCCATTGTACCCAAAATGATGTTTGGGAGTGTTTCGGAGCATTTCGCTAACCTTCGGCACGTAAAAGATGAAAATCTCGTCTTTTGGTCCTGAATGCACTATTTCAGGGTACCAAAGTGTTGAAGCATCCAGTCTAGTCCATGGGACCCAAAATGATGTTTGGGAGTGTTTCGGAGCATTTCGCTAACCTTCGGCACGTAAAAGATGAAAATCTCGTCTTTCGGTCCTGAATGCACTATTTCGGGGTACCAAAGTTGTGAAGCATCCATTCTAGTCCATTGGACCCAAAATGATGTTTGCGAGTGTTTCGGATGATTTGACTAACCTTCAGCACGTAAAAAGATGCAAAACTTGTGTTTCGGGCCTAAATGCACTATTTCGGGGTACCAAAGTTATGAAGCATCCATTCTAGTCCATTGGACCCAAAATGATGTCTGGGAGTGTATCGGAGCATTTCGCTAATCTTCGACACGTAAAAGATGAAAATCTCGTCTTTCGGTCCTCAATGCACTATTTCGGGGTATCAAAGTTGTGAAGCATCCATTCCGGTCCAATGGACCCAAAATGATGTTTGCGAGTGTTTCAGATGATTTCGCTAACCTTCAGCACGTCAAAGATGAAAAACTCGTGTTTCGGGCCTGAATGCACTATTTCGGGGTACCAAAGTTGTGAAGCATCCATTCTAGTTCATTGGACCCAAAATGATGTTTGCGAGTGTTTTGGATGATTTCACTAACCTTCAGCACGTAAAAAGATGCAAAACTTGTGTTTGAGGCTTAAATGCACTATTTCGAGGTACCAAAGTTGTGAAGCATCCATTCTAGTCCATTTGACCCAAAATGATATTTGCGGGAGTTTCAGATGATTTCACTAACCTTCACCACGTAAAAAATGCAAAACTTGTGTTTCGGGCCTAAATGCACTATTTCGGGGTACCAAAGTTATGAAGTATCCATTCTAGTCCATTGGACCCAAAATGATGTTTGGGAGTGTTTCGGAGCATTTCGCTACCTTCGGCATGTAAAAGACGAAAATCTCGTCTTTTGGTCCCGAATGCACTATTTCAGGGTACCAAAGTGTTGAAGCATCCAGTCTAGTCCATGGGACCCAAAATGATGTTTGGGAGTGTTTCGGAGCATTTCGCTAACCTTCGGCACGTAAAAGATGAAAATCTCGTCTTTCGGTCCTGAATGCACTATTTCGGGGTACCAAAGTTGTGAAGCATCCATTCTAATCCATTGGACCCAAAATGATGTTTGCGAGTGTTTCGGATGATTTCACTAACCTTCATTACGTAAAAAGTTGCAAAACTTGTGTTTCGGCTCTAAATGCACTATTTCGGGGTACCAAAGTTACGAAACATCCATTCTAGTCCATTGGACCCAAAACGATGTTTGGGAGTGTTTCGGAGCATTTCGCTAACCCTCAGCACGTAAGAGATGAAAATCTCGTCTTTCGGTCCTGTATGCATTATTTCGGGGTACCAAAGTTGTTGAACATCCATTCCGGTCCATTAGACCCAAAATGATGTTTGCGAGTGTTTCAGATGATTTCGCTAACCTTCAGCACGTAAAAGATGAAAAACTCGTGTTTCGGGCCTGAATGCACTATTTCGGGGTACCAAAGTTGTGAAGCATCCATTCTAGTTCATTGGACCCAAAATGATGTTTGCGAGTGTTTTGGATGATTTCACTAACCTTCAGCACGTAAAAAGATGCAAAACTTGTGGTTGAGGCTTAAATGCACTATTTTGAGGTACCAAAGTTATGAAGAATTCATTCTAGTCAATTGGACCCAAAATGATGTTTGGGAGTGTATCGGAGCATTTCGCTAATCTTCGACACGTAAAAGATGAAAATCTCGACTTTCGGTCCTGAATGCACTATTTCGGGGTATCAAAGTTGTGAAGCATCCATTCCGGTCCAATGGAGCCAAAATGATGTTTGCGAGTGTTTCAGATGATTTCGCTAACCTTCAGCACGTCAAAGATGAAAAACTCGTGTTTCGGGCCTGAATGCACTATTTCGGGTTACCAAAGTTGTGAAGCATCCATTCTAGTCCATTGGACCCAAAATGATGTTTGGGACTGTTTCGGAGCATTTCGCTAACCCTCGGCGCGTCAAAGATGAAAAACTCGTGTTTCGGGCCTAAATGCACTATTTCGGGGTACCAAAGTTGTGAAGCATCCATTCTAGTCCATTGGACCCAAAATGACGTTTGCGGGAGTTTCAGATGATTTCACTAACCATCACCACGTAAAAAGACGCAAAACTTGTGTTTCGGGCCTAAATGCACTATTTCGTGGTACCAAAGTTATGAAGCATCCATTCTAGTCCATTGGACCCAAAATGATGTTTGCGGGAGTTTCAGATGATTTCACTAACCTTCACCACGTAAAAAGACGCAAAACTTGTGTTTCGGGCCTAAATGCACTATTTCGGGGTACCAAAGTTATGAAGCATCCATTCTAGTCCATTGGACCCAAAATGATGTTTGGGAGTGTTTCGGAGCATTTCGCTAACCTTCGGCACGTAAAACATGAACATCTCGTCTTTTGGTCCTGAATGCACTATTTCAGGGTACCAAAGTGTTGAAGCATCCAGTTTAGTCCATGGGACCCAAAATGAAGTTTGGGAGTGTTTCAGAGCATTTCGCTAACCTTCGGCACGTAAAAGATGAAAATCTCATCTTTCGGTCCTGAATGCACTATTTCGGGGTACCAAAGTTGTGAAGCATCCATTCTAGTCCATTGGACCCAAAATGATGTTTGCGAGTGTTTCGGATGATTTCACTAACCTTCAGCACGTAAAAAGATGCAAAACTTGTGTTTCGACCCTAAATGCACTATTTCGGGGTACCAAAGTTATGAAGCATCCATTCTAGTCCATTGGACCCAAAATGATGTTTGGGAGTGTTTCGGAGCATTTCGCTAACCCTCTGCACATAAGAGATGAAAATCTCGTCTTTCAGTCCTGAATGAATTATTTCGGGGTTCCAAAGTTGTTGAACATCCATTCCGGTCCATTAGACCCAAAATGATGTTTGCGAGTGTTTTAGATGATTTCGCTAACCTTCAGCACGTAAAAGATGAAAAACTCGTGTTTCGGGCCTGAATGCACTATTTCGGGGTACCAAAGTTGTGAAGCATCCATCTAGTTCATTGGACCCAAAATGATGTTTGCGAGTGTTTTGGATGATTTCGCTAATCTTTAGCACGTAAAAAGATGCAAAACTTGTGGTTGAGGCTTAAATGCACTATTTCGAGGTACCAAAGTTACGAAGCATTCATTCTAGTCAATTGGACCCAAAATGATGTTTGGGAGTGTATCGGAGCATTTCGCTAATCTTCGACACATAAAAGATGAAAATCTCGTCTCCCGGTCCTGTATGCACTATTTCGGGGTACCAAAGTTGTGAAGCATCCATTCCGGTCCAATTGACCCAAAAATGATGTTTGCAAGTGTTTCAGATGATTTCGCTAACCTTCAGCACGTAAATGATGAAAAACTTGTCTTTCAGTCCTGAATGCACTATTTCGGGGTACCAAAGTTGTGAAGCATCCATTCCAGTCCATTGGACTAAAAACGATGTTTGGGAGTGTTTCAGTGCATTTCGCTAACCCTCGGCGCGTCAAAGATGAAAAACTCTTGTTTCTGTCCTGAATGCACTATTTCGGGGTACCAAAGTTGTGAAGCATCCATTCTAGTTCATTGGACCCAACATGATGTTTGGGAGTGTTTAGGAGCATTTCGCTAACCCTCGGCACATCAAAGATGAAAACTCATGTTTCAGGCCGGAATGCACTATTTCGGGGTACCAAAGTTGTGAAGCATCCATTCTAGTTCATTGGTCCCAAAATGATGTTTGGGAGTGTTTAGGAGAATTTCGCTAACCCTCAGCACGTCAAAGGTGAAAAACTCGTGTTTCGGGCCTGAATGCACTATTTCGGGGTACCAAAGTTGTGAAGCATCCATTCTAGTCCATTGGACCCAAAATGATGTTTGGGAGTGTTTCGGATCATTTCGCTAACCTTCGGCACGTAAAATATGAAAATCTCGTCTTTCGGTCCTGAATGCACTATTTCGGGGTACCAAAGTTGTGAAGCATCCATTCTAGTCCATCAGACCCAAAATGATGTTTGCGAGTGTTTCGGATGATTACACTAACCTTCAGCACGTAAAAAGATGCAAAACTTGTGTTTCGGGCCTAAATGCACTATTTCGGGGTACCAAAGTTATGAAGCATCCATTCTAGTCCATTGGACCCAAAATGATGTTTGGGAGTGCTTCGGAGCATTTCGCTAACCTTCGGCACGTAAAAAGATGCAAAACTTGTGTTTCGGGCCTAAATGCACTATTTCGGGGTACCAAAGTTATGAAGCATCCATTCTAGTCCATTGGACCTAAAATGATGTTTGGGAGTGTTTCGGAGCATTTTGCTAACCCTGGGCACGTCAAAGATGAAAAACTCGTGTTTCGGGCCTGAATGCACTATTTCGGGGTACCAAAGTTGTGAAGCATCCATTGTAGTCCATTGGACCCAAAATGATGTTTGTTAGTGTTTCGGAGCATTTCGCTACCCCTCGGCGCGTCAAAGAAGAAAAACTCGTGTTTCGGGCCTAAATGCACTATTTTGGGGTACCAAAGTTGTGAAGCATCCATTCTAGTTCATTGGACCCAAAATGATGTTTGCGATTGTTTTGAATGATTTCACTAACCTTCAGCACGTAAAAAGATGCAAAACTTGTGGTTGAGGCTTAAATGCACTATTTCGAGGTACCAAAGTTATGAAGAATTCATTCTAGTCAATTGGACCCAAAATGATGTTTGGGAGTGTATCGGAGCATTTCGCTAATCTTCGACACGTAAAAGATGAAAATCTCGTCTTTCGGTCCTGAATGCACTATTTCGTGGTACCAAAGTTGTGAAGCATCCATTCCGGTCCAATGGACCCAAAATGATGTTTGCGAGTGTTTCAGATGATTTCGCTAACCTTCAGCACGTAAAAGATGAAAAACTTGTCTTTCGGTCCTGAATGCACTATTTCGGGGTACCAAACTTGTGAAGCATCCATTCTAGTCCATTGGACCCAAAATGATGTTTGGGGGTGTTTCGGAGCATTTCGCAAACCCTCGGCGCGTCAAAGATGAAAAACTCGTGTTTCGGGCCTAAATGCACTATTTCGGGGTACCAAAGTTGTGAAGCATCCATTCTAGTCCATTGGACCCAAAATGATGTTTGCGGGAGTTTCAGATGATTTCACTAACCTTCACCACGTAAAAAGACGCAAAACTTGTGTTTCGGGCCTAAATGCACTATTTCGGGGTACCAAAGATATGAAGCATCCATTCTAGTCCATTGGACCCAAAATGATGTTTGGGAGTGCTTCGGAGCATTTCGCTAACCTTCGCCACGTAAAAAGATGCAAAACTTGTGGTTGAGGCTTAATGCACTATTTCGAGGTACCAAAGTTATGAAGAATTCATTCTAGTCAATTGGACCCAAAATGATGTTTGGGAGTGTTTCGGAGCATTTCGCTAACCTTCGGCACGTAAAAGATGAAAATCTCGTCTTTTGGTCCTGAATGCACTATTTCAGGGTACCAAAGTGTTGAAGCATCCAGTCTAGTCCATGGGACCCAAAATGATGTTTGGGAGTGTTTCGGAGCATTTCGCTAACCTTCGGCACGTAAAAGATGAAAATCTCGTCTTTCGGTCCTGAATGCACTATTTCGGTGTACCAAAGTTGTGAAGCATCCATTCTAGTCCATTGGACCCAAAATGATGTTTGCGAGTGTTTCGGATGATTTCACTAACCTTCAGCACGTAAAAAGATGCAAAACTTGTGTTTCGGCCCTAAATGCACTATTTCGGGGTACCAAAGTTATGAAGCATCCATTCTAGTCCATTGGACCCAAAATGATGTTTGGGAGTGTTTCGGAGCATTTCGCTAACCCTCAGCATGTAAGAGATGAAAATCTCGTCTTTCGGTCCTGAATGTATTATTTCGGGGTACCAAAGTTGTTGAATATCCATTCCGGTCCATTAGACCCAAAATGATGTTTGCGAGTGTTTTAGATGATTTCGCTAACCTTCAGCACGTAAAAGATGAAAAACTCGTGTTTCGGGCCTGAATGCACTATTTCGGGGTACCAAAGTTGTGAAGCATCCATTCTAGTTCATTGGACCCAAAATGATGTTTGCGAGTGTTTTGGATGATTTCACTAACCTTCAGCACGTAAAAAGATGCAAAACTTGTGGTTGAGGCTTAAATGCACTATTTTGAGGTACCAAAGTTATGAAGCATTCATTCTAGTCAATTGGACCCAAAATGATGTTTGGGAGTGTATCGGAGCATTTCGCTAATCTTCGACACGTAAAAGATGAAAATCTCGTCTTTCGGTCCTGAATGCACTATTTCGGGGTACCAAAGTTGTGAAGCATCCATTCCGGTCCAATGGACCCAAAATGATGTTTGAGAGTGTTTCAGATGATTTCGCTAACCTTCAGCACGTAAACGATGAAAAACTTGTCTTTCGGTCCTGAATGTACTATTTCGGGGTACCAAAGTTGTGAAGCATCCATTCTAGTCCATTGGACCCAAAATGATGTTTGGGAGTGTTTCGGAGCATTTCGCTACCCCTCGGCGCGTCAAAGATGAAAAACTCGTGTTTCGGGCCTAAATGCACTATTTCGGGGTACCAAAGTTTTGAAGCATCCATTCTAGTCCATTGGACCCAAAATGATGTTTGCAGGAGTTTCAGATGATTTCACTAACCTTCACCACGTAAAAAGATGCAAAACATATTTTTCGGGCCTAAATGCACTATTTCGGGGTACCAAAGTTATGAAGCATCCATTCTAGTCCATTGGACCCAAAATGATGTTTGGGAGTGTTTCGGAGCATTTCGCTAACCTTCGGCACGTAAAAGATGAAAATCTCGTCTTTTGGTCCTGAATGCACTATTTCAGGGTACCAAAGTGTTGAAGCATCCAGTCTAGTCCATGGGACCCAAAATGATGTTTCGGAGTGTTTCGGAGCATTTCGCTAACCTTCGGCACGTAAAAGATGAAAATCTCGTCTTTCGGTCCTGAATGCACTATTTCGGGGTACCAAAGTTGTGAAGCATCCATTCTAGTCCATTGGACCCAAAATGATGTTTGCGAGTGTTTCGGATGATTTGACGAACCTTCAGCACGTAAAAAGATGCAAAACTTGTGTTTCGGCCCTAAATGCACTATTTCGGGGTACCAAAGTTATGAAGCATCCATTCTAGTCCATTGGACCCAAAATGATGTTTGGGAGTGTTTCAGAGCATTTCGCTAACCCTCAGCACGTAAGAGATGAAAATCTCATCTTTCGGTCCTGAATGCATTATTTCGGGGTACCAAAGTTGTTGAACATCCATTCCGGTCCATTAAACCCAAAATGATGTTTGCGAGTGTTTTAGATGATTTCGCTAACCTTCAGCACGTAAAAGATGAAAAACTCGTGTTTCGGGCCTGATTGCACTATTTCGGGGTACCAAAGTTGTGAAGCATCCATTCTAGTTCATTGGACCCAAAATGATGTTTGCGAGTGTATTGGAAGATTTCTCTAACCTTCAGCACGTAAAAAGATGCAAAACTTGTGGTTGAGGCTTAAATGCACTATTTCGAGGTACCAAAGTTGTGAAGCATCCATTCTAGTCCATTGGACCCAAAATGATGTTTGGGAGTGTATCGGAGCATTTCGCTAATCTTCGACATGTAAAAGATGAAAATCTTGTCTTTCGGTCCTGAATGCACTATTTCGGGGTACCAAAGTTGTGAAGCATCCATTCCGGTCCAATGGACCCAAAATGATGTTTGCGAGTGTTTCAGATGATTTCGCTAACCTTCAGCACGTAAAAGATGAAAAACTTGTCCTTCGGCCCTGAATGCACTATTTCGGGGTACCAAAGTTGTGAAGCATCCATTCTAGTCCATTGGACCCAAAATGATGTTTGGGAGTGTTTCGAAGCATTTCGCTAACCCTCGGCGCGTCAAAGATGAAAAACTCGTGTTCGGGCCTAAATGCACTATTTCGGGGTACCAAAGTTGTGAAGCATCCATTCTAGTCCATTGGACCCAAAATGATGTTTGCGGGAGTTTCAGATGATTTCACTAACCTTCACCACGTAAAAAGACGCAAAACTTGTGTTTCGGGCCTAAATGCACTATTTCGGGGTACCAAAGATATGAAGCATCCATTCTAGTCCATTGGACCCAAAATGATGTTTGGGAGTGCTTCGGAGCATTTCGCTAACCTTCGGCACGTAAAAAGATGCAAAACTTGTGGTTGAGGCTTAATGCACTATTTCGAGGTACCAAAGTTATGAAGAATTCATTCTAGTCAATTGGACCCAAAATGATGTTTGGGAGTGTTTCGGAGCATTTCGCTAACCTTCGGCACGTAAAAGATGAAAATCTCGTCTTTTGGTCCTGAATGCACTATTTCAGGGTACCAAAGTGTTGAAGCATCCAGTCTAGTCCATGGGACCCAAAATGATGTTTGGGAGTGTTTCGGAGCATTTCGCTAACCTTCGGCACGTAAAAGATGAAAATCTCGTCTTTCGGTCCTGAATGCACTATTTCGGGGTACCAAAGTTGTGAAGCATCCATTCTAGTCCATTGGACCCAAAATGATGTTTGCGAGTGTTTCGGATGATTTCACTAACCTTCAGCACGTAAAAAGATGCAAAACTTGTGTTTCGGCCCTAAATGCACTATTTCGGGGTACCAAAGTTATGAAGCATCCATTCTAGTCCATTGGACCCAAAATGATGTTTGGGAGTGTTTCGGAGCATTTCGCTAACCCTCAGCATGTAAGAGATGAAAATCTCGTCTTTCGGTCCTGAATGCATTATTTCGGGGTACCAAAGTTGTTGAATATCCATTCCGGTCCATTAGACCCAAAATGATGTTTGCGAGTGTTTTAGATGATTTCGCTAACCTTCAGCACGTAAAAGATGAAAAACTCGTGTTTCGGGCCTGAATGCACTATTTCGGGGTACCAAAGTTGTGAAGCATCCATTCTAGTTCATTGGACCCAAAATGATGTTTGCGAGTGTTTTGGATGATTTCACTAACCTTCAGCACGTAAAAAGATGCAAAACTTGTGGTTGAGGCTTAAATGCACTATTTTGAGGTACCAAAGTTATGAAGCATTCATTCTAGTCAATTGGACCCAAAATGATGTTTGGGAGTGTATCGGAGCATTTCGCTAATCTTCGACACGTAAAAGATGAAAATCTCGTCTTTCGGTCCTGAATGCACTATTTCGGGGTACCAAAGTTGTGAAGCATCCATTCCGGTCCAATGGACCCAAAATGATGTTTGAGAGTGTTTCAGATGATTTCGCTAACCTTCAGCACGTAAACGATGAAAAACTTGTCTTTCGGTCCTGAATGCACTATTTCGGGGTACCAAAGTTGTGAAGCATCCATTCTAGTCCATTGGACCCAAAATGATGTTTGGGAGTGTTTCGGAGCATTTCGCTACCCCTCGGCGCGTCAAAGATGAAAAACTCGTGTTTCGGGCCTAAATGCACTATTTCGGGGTACCAAAGTTTTGAAGCATCCATTCTAGTCCATTGGACCCAAAATGATGTTTGCAGGAGTTTCAGATGATTTCACTAACCTTCACCACGTAAAAAGATGCAAAACATGTGTTTCGGGCCTAAATGCACTATTTCGGGGTACCAAAGTTATGAAGCATCCATTCTAGTCCATTGGACCCAAAATGATGTTTGGGAGTGTTTCGGAGCATTTCGCTAACCTTCGGCACGTAAAAGATGAAAATCTCGTCTTTTGGTCCTGAATGCACTATTTCAGGGTACCAAAGTGTTGAAGCATCCAGTCTAGTCCATGGGACCCAAAATGATGTTTGGGAGTGTTTCGGAGCATTTCGCTAACCTTCGGCACGTAAAAGATGAAAATCTCGTCTTTCGGTCCTGAATGCACTATTTCGGGGTACCAAAGTTGTGAAGCATCCATTCTAGTCCATTGGACCCAAAATGATGTTTGCGAGTGTTTCGGATGATTTGACGAACCTTCAGCACGTAAAAAGATGCAAAACTTGTGTTTCGGCCCTAAATGCACTATTTCGGGGTACCAAAGTTATGAAGCATCCATTCTAGTCCATTGGACCCAAAATGATGTTTGGGAGTGTTTCAGAGCATTTCGCTAACCCTCAGCACGTAAGAGATGAAAATCTCATCTTTCGGTCCTGAATGTATTATTTCGGGGTACCAAAGTTGTTGAACATCCATTCCGGTCCATTAAACCCAAAATGATGTTTGCGAGTGTTTTAGATGATTTCGCTAACCTTCAGCACGTAAAAGATGAAAAACTCGTGTTTCGGGCCTGATTGCACTATTTCGGGGTACCAAAGTTGTGAAGCATCCATCTAGTTCATTGGACCCAAAATGATGTTTGCGAGTGTTTTGGATGATTTCGCTAATCTTTAGCACGTAAAAAGATGCAAAACTTGTGGTTGAGGCTTAAATGCACTATTTCGAGGTACCAAAGTTACGAAGCATTCATTCTAGTCAATTGGACCCAAAATGATGTTTGGGAGTGTATCGGAGCATTTCGCTAATCTTCGACACATAAAAGATGAAAATCTCGTCTCCCGGTCCTGTATGCACTATTTCGGGGTACCAAAGTTGTGAAGCATCCATTCCGGTCCAATTGACCCAAAAATGATGTTTGCAAGTGTTTCAGATGATTTCGCTAACCTTCAGCACGTAAATGATGAAAAACTTGTCTTTCAGTCCTGAATGCACTATTTCGGGGTACCAAAGTTGTGAAGCATCCATTCCAGTCCATTGGACTAAAAACGATGTTTGGGAGTGTTTCAGTGCATTTCGCTAACCCTCGGCGCGTCAAAGATGAAAAACTCTTGTTTCTGTCCTGAATGCACTATTTCGGGGTACCAAAGTTGTGAAGCATCCATTCTAGTTCATTGGACCCAACATGATGTTTGGGAGTGTTTAGGAGCATTTCGCTAACCCTCGGCACATCAAAGATGAAAACTCATGTTTCAGGCCGGAATGCACTATTTCGGGGTACCAAAGTTGTGAAGCATCCATTCTAGTTCATTGGTCCCAAAATGATGTTTGGGAGTGTTTAGGAGAATTTCGCTAACCCTCAGCACGTCAAAGGTGAAAAACTCGTGTTTCGGGCCTGAATGCACTATTTCGGGGTACCAAAGTTGTGAAGCATCCATTCTAGTCCATTGGACCCAAAATGATGTTTGGGAGTGTTTCGGATCATTTCGCTAACCTTCGGCACGTAAAATATGAAAATCTCGTCTTTCGGTCCTGAATGCACTATTTCGGGGTACCAAAGTTGTGAAGCATCCATTCTAGTCCATCAGACCCAAAATGATGTTTGCGAGTGTTTCGGATGATTACACTAACCTTCAGCACGTAAAAAGATGCAAAACTTGTGTTTCGGGCCTAAATGCACTATTTCGGGGTACCAAAGTTATGAAGCATCCATTCTAGTCCATTGGACCCAAAATGATGTTTGGGAGTGCTTCGGAGCATTTCGCTAACCTTCGGCACGTAAAAAGATGCAAAACTTGTGTTTCGGGCCTAAATGCACTATTTCGGGGTACCAAAGTTATGAAGCATCCATTCTAGTCCATTGGACCTAAAATGATGTTTGGGAGTGTTTCGGAGCATTTTGCTAACCCTGGGCACGTCAAAGATGAAAAACTCGTGTTTCGGGCCTGAATGCACTATTTCGGGGTACCAAAGTTGTGAAGCATCCATTGTAGTCCATTGGACCCAAAATGATGTTTGTTAGTGTTTCGGAGCATTTCGCTACCCCTCGGCGCGTCAAAGAAGAAAAACTCGTGTTTCGGGCCTAAATGCACTATTTTGGGGTACCAAAGTTGTGAAGCATCCATTCTAGTTCATTGGACCCAAAATGATGTTTGCGATTGTTTTGAATGATTTCACTAACCTTCAGCACGTAAAAAGATGCAAAACTTGTGGTTGAGGCTTAAATGCACTATTTCGAGGTACCAAAGTTATGAAGAATTCATTCTAGTCAATTGGACCCAAAATGATGTTTGGGAGTGTATCGGAGCATTTCGCTAATCTTCGACACGTAAAAGATGAAAATCTCGTCTTTCGGTCCTGAATGCACTATTTCGTGGTACCAAAGTTGTGAAGCATCCATTCCGGTCCAATGGACCCAAAATGATGTTTGCGAGTGTTTCAGATGATTTCGCTAACCTTCAGCACGTAAAAGATGAAAAACTTGTCTTTCGGTCCTGAATGCACTATTTCGGGGTACCAAACTTGTGAAGCATCCATTCTAGTCCATTGGACCCAAAATGATGTTTGGGGGTGTTTCGGAGCATTTCGCAAACCCTCGGCGCGTCAAAGATGAAAAACTCGTGTTTCGGGCCTAAATGCACTATTTCGGGGTACCAAAGTTGTGAAGCATCCATTCTAGTCCATTGGACCCAAAATGATGTTTGCGGGAGTTTCAGATGATTTCACTAACCTTCACCACGTAAAAAGACGCAAAACTTGTGTTTCGGGCCTAAATGCACTATTTCGGGGTACCAAAGATATGAAGCATCCATTCTAGTCCATTGGACCCAAAATGATGTTTGGGAGTGCTTCGGAGCATTTCGCTAACCTTCGCCACGTAAAAAGATGCAAAACTTGTGGTTGAGGCTTAATGCACTATTTCGAGGTACCAAAGTTATGAAGAATTCATTCTAGTCAATTGGACCCAAAATGATGTTTGGGAGTGTTTCGGAGCATTTCGCTAACCTTCGGCACGTAAAAGATGAAAATCTCGTCTTTTGGTCCTGAATGCACTATTTCAGGGTACCAAAGTGTTGAAGCATCCAGTCTAGTCCATGGGACCCAAAATGATGTTTGGGAGTGTTTCGGAGCATTTCGCTAACCTTCGGCACGTAAAAGATGAAAATCTCGTCTTTCGGTCCTGAATGCACTATTTCGGGGTACCAAAGTTGTGAAGCATCCATTCTAGTCCATTGGACCCAAAATGATGTTTGCGAGTGTTTCGGATGATTTCACTAACCTTCAGCACGTAAAAAGATGCAAAACTTGTGTTTCGGCCCTAAATGCACTATTTCGGGGTACCAAAGTTATGAAGCATCCATTCTAGTCCATTGGACCCAAAATGATGTTTGGGAGTGTTTCGGAGCATTTCGCTAACCCTCAGCATGTAAGAGATGAAAATCTCGTCTTTCGGTCCTGAATGTATTATTTCGGGGTACCAAAGTTGTTGAATATCCATTCCGGTCCATTAGACCCAAAATGATGTTTGCGAGTGTTTTAGATGATTTCGCTAACCTTCAGCACGTAAAAGATGAAAAACTCGTGTTTCGGGCCTGAATGCACTATTTCGGGGTACCAAAGTTGTGAAGCATCCATTCTAGTTCATTGGACCCAAAATGATGTTTGCGAGTGTTTTGGATGATTTCACTAACCTTCAGCACGTAAAAAGATGCAAAACTTGTGGTTGAGGCTTAAATGCACTATTTTGAGGTACCAAAGTTATGAAGCATTCATTCTAGTCAATTGGACCCAAAATGATGTTTGGGAGTGTATCGGAGCATTTCGCTAATCTTCGACACGTAAAAGATGAAAATCTCGTCTTTCGGTCCTGAATGCACTATTTCGGGGTACCAAAGTTGTGAAGCATCCATTCCGGTCCAATGGACCCAAAATGATGTTTGAGAGTGTTTCAGATGATTTCGCTAACCTTCAGCACGTAAACGATGAAAAACTTGTCTTTCGGTCCTGAATGTACTATTTCGGGGTACCAAAGTTGTGAAGCATCCATTCTAGTCCATTGGACCCAAAATGATGTTTGGGAGTGTTTCGGAGCATTTCGCTACCCCTCGGCGCGTCAAAGATGAAAAACTCGTGTTTCGGGCCTAAATGCACTATTTCGGGGTACCAAAGTTTTGAAGCATCCATTCTAGTCCATTGGACCCAAAATGATGTTTGCAGGAGTTTCAGATGATTTCACTAACCTTCACCACGTAAAAAGATGCAAAACATATTTTTCGGGCCTAAATGCACTATTTCGGGGTACCAAAGTTATGAAGCATCCATTCTAGTCCATTGGACCCAAAATGATGTTTGGGAGTGTTTCGGAGCATTTCGCTAACCTTCGGCACGTAAAAGATGAAAATCTCGTCTTTTGGTCCTGAATGCACTATTTCAGGGTACCAAAGTGTTGAAGCATCCAGTCTAGTCCATGGGACCCAAAATGATGTTTCGGAGTGTTTCGGAGCATTTCGCTAACCTTCGGCACGTAAAAGATGAAAATCTCGTCTTTCGGTCCTGAATGCACTATTTCGGGGTACCAAAGTTGTGAAGCATCCATTCTAGTCCATTGGACCCAAAATGATGTTTGCGAGTGTTTCGGATGATTTGACGAACCTTCAGCACGTAAAAAGATGCAAAACTTGTGTTTCGGCCCTAAATGCACTATTTCGGGGTACCAAAGTTATGAAGCATCCATTCTAGTCCATTGGACCCAAAATGATGTTTGGGAGTGTTTCAGAGCATTTCGCTAACCCTCAGCACGTAAGAGATGAAAATCTCATCTTTCGGTCCTGAATGCATTATTTCGGGGTACCAAAGTTGTTGAACATCCATTCCGGTCCATTAAACCCAAAATGATGTTTGCGAGTGTTTTAGATGATTTCGCTAACCTTCAGCACGTAAAAGATGAAAAACTCGTGTTTCGGGCCTGATTGCACTATTTCGGGGTACCAAAGTTGTGAAGCATCCATTCTAGTTCATTGGACCCAAAATGATGTTTGCGAGTGTATTGGAAGATTTCTCTAACCTTCAGCACGTAAAAAGATGCAAAACTTGTGGTTGAGGCTTAAATGCACTATTTCGAGGTACCAAAGTTGTGAAGCATCCATTCTAGTCCATTGGACCCAAAATGATGTTTGGGAGTGTATCGGAGCATTTCGCTAATCTTCGACATGTAAAAGATGAAAATCTTGTCTTTCGGTCCTGAATGCACTATTTCGGGGTACCAAAGTTGTGAAGCATCCATTCCGGTCCAATGGACCCAAAATGATGTTTGCGAGTGTTTCAGATGATTTCGCTAACCTTCAGCACGTAAAAGATGAAAAACTTGTCCTTCGGCCCTGAATGCACTATTTCGGGGTACCAAAGTTGTGAAGCATCCATTCTAGTCCATTGGACCCAAAATGATGTTTGGGAGTGTTTCGAAGCATTTCGCTAACCCTCGGCGCGTCAAAGATGAAAAACTCGTGTTCGGGCCTAAATGCACTATTTCGGGGTACCAAAGTTGTGAAGCATCCATTCTAGTCCATTGGACCCAAAATGATGTTTGCGGGAGTTTCAGATGATTTCACTAACCTTCACCACGTAAAAAGACGCAAAACTTGTGTTTCGGGCCTAAATGCACTATTTCGGGGTACCAAAGATATGAAGCATCCATTCTAGTCCATTGGACCCAAAATGATGTTTGGGAGTGCTTCGGAGCATTTCGCTAACCTTCGGCACGTAAAAAGATGCAAAACTTGTGGTTGAGGCTTAATGCACTATTTCGAGGTACCAAAGTTATGAAGAATTCATTCTAGTCAATTGGACCCAAAATGATGTTTGGGAGTGTTTCGGAGCATTTCGCTAACCTTCGGCACGTAAAAGATGAAAATCTCGTCTTTTGGTCCTGAATGCACTATTTCAGGGTACCAAAGTGTTGAAGCATCCAGTCTAGTCCATGGGACCCAAAATGATGTTTGGGAGTGTTTCGGAGCATTTCGCTAACCTTCGGCACGTAAAAGATGAAAATCTCGTCTTTCGGTCCTGAATGCACTATTTCGGGGTACCAAAGTTGTGAAGCATCCATTCTAGTCCATTGGACCCAAAATGATGTTTGCGAGTGTTTCGGATGATTTCACTAACCTTCAGCACGTAAAAAGATGCAAAACTTGTGTTTCGGCCCTAAATGCACTATTTCGGGGTACCAAAGTTATGAAGCATCCATTCTAGTCCATTGGACCCAAAATGATGTTTGGGAGTGTTTCGGAGCATTTCGCTAACCCTCAGCATGTAAGAGATGAAAATCTCGTCTTTCGGTCCTGAATGCATTATTTCGGGGTACCAAAGTTGTTGAATATCCATTCCGGTCCATTAGACCCAAAATGATGTTTGCGAGTGTTTTAGATGATTTCGCTAACCTTCAGCACGTAAAAGATGAAAAACTCGTGTTTCGGGCCTGAATGCACTATTTCGGGGTACCAAAGTTGTGAAGCATCCATTCTAGTTCATTGGACCCAAAATGATGTTTGCGAGTGTTTTGGATGATTTCACTAACCTTCAGCACGTAAAAAGATGCAAAACTTGTGGTTGAGGCTTAAATGCACTATTTTGAGGTACCAAAGTTATGAAGCATTCATTCTAGTCAATTGGACCCAAAATGATGTTTGGGAGTGTATCGGAGCATTTCGCTAATCTTCGACACGTAAAAGATGAAAATCTCGTCTTTCGGTCCTGAATGCACTATTTCGGGGTACCAAAGTTGTGAAGCATCCATTCCGGTCCAATGGACCCAAAATGATGTTTGAGAGTGTTTCAGATGATTTCGCTAACCTTCAGCACGTAAACGATGAAAAACTTGTCTTTCGGTCCTGAATGCACTATTTCGGGGTACCAAAGTTGTGAAGCATCCATTCTAGTCCATTGGACCCAAAATGATGTTTGGGAGTGTTTCGGAGCATTTCGCTACCCCTCGGCGCGTCAAAGATGAAAAACTCGTGTTTCGGGCCTAAATGCACTATTTCGGGGTACCAAAGTTTTGAAGCATCCATTCTAGTCCATTGGACCCAAAATGATGTTTGCAGGAGTTTCAGATGATTTCACTAACCTTCACCACGTAAAAAGATGCAAAACATGTGTTTCGGGCCTAAATGCACTATTTCGGGGTACCAAAGTTATGAAGCATCCATTCTAGTCCATTGGACCCAAAATGATGTTTGGGAGTGTTTCGGAGCATTTCGCTAACCTTCGGCACGTAAAAGATGAAAATCTCGTCTTTTGGTCCTGAATGCACTATTTCAGGGTACCAAAGTGTTGAAGCATCCAGTCTAGTCCATGGGACCCAAAATGATGTTTGGGAGTGTTTCGGAGCATTTCGCTAACCTTCGGCACGTAAAAGATGAAAATCTCGTCTTTCGGTCCTGAATGCACTATTTCGGGGTACCAAAGTTGTGAAGCATCCATTCTAGTCCATTGGACCCAAAATGATGTTTGCGAGTGTTTCGGATGATTTGACGAACCTTCAGCACGTAAAAAGATGCAAAACTTGTGTTTCGGCCCTAAATGCACTATTTCGGGGTACCAAAGTTATGAAGCATCCATTCTAGTCCATTGGACCCAAAATGATGTTTGGGAGTGTTTCAGAGCATTTCGCTAACCCTCAGCACGTAAGAGATGAAAATCTCATCTTTCGGTCCTGAATGCATTATTTCGGGGTACCAAAGTTGTTGAACATCCATTCCGGTCCATTAAACCCAAAATGATGTTTGCGAGTGTTTTAGATGATTTCGCTAACCTTCAGCACGTAAAAGATGAAAAACTCGTGTTTCGGGCCTGATTGCACTATTTCGAGGTACCAAAGTTGTGAAGCATCCATTCTAGTTCATTGGACCCAAAATGATGTTTGCGAGTGTATTGGATGATTTCTCTAACCTTCAGCACGTAAAAAGATGCAAAACTTGTGGTTGAGGCTTAAATGCACTATTTCGAGGTACCAAAGTTGTGAAGCATCCATTCTAGTCCATTGGACCCAAAATGATGTTTGGGAGTGTATCGGAGCATTTCGCTAATCTTCGACATGTAAAAGATGAAAATCTTGTCTTTCGGTCCTGAATGCACTATTTCGGGGTACCAAAGTTGTGAAGCATCCATTCCGGTCCAATGGACCCAAAATGATGTTTGCGAGTGTTTCAGATGATTTCGCTAACCTTCAGCACGTAAAAGATGAAAAACTTGTCCTTCGGTCCTGAATGCACTATTTCGGGGTACCAAAGTTGTGAAGCATCCATTCTAGTCCATTGGACCCAAAATGATGTTTGGGAGTGTTTCGAAGCATTTCGCTAACCCTCGGCGCGTCAAAGATGAAAAACTCGTGTTTCGGGCCTAAATGCACTATTTCAGGGTACCAAAGTTGTGAAGCATCCATTCTTGTCCATTGGACCCAAAATGATGTTTGGGGGAGTTTCAGATGATTTCACTAACCTTCACCACGTAAAAAGACGCAAAACTTGTGTTTCGGGCCTAAATGCACTATTTCGGGGTACCAAAGTTATGAAGCATCCATTCTAGTCCATTGGACCCAAAATGATGTTTGGGAGTGTTTCGGAGCATTTCGCTAACCTTCGGCACGTAAAAGAAGAAAATCTCGTCTTTTGGTCCTGAATGCACTATTTCAGGGTACCAAAGTGTTGAAGAATCCAGTCTAGTCCATGGGACCCAAAATGATGTTTGGGAGTGTTTCGCAGCATTTCGCTAACCTTCGGCACGTAAAAGATGAAAATCTCGTCTTTCGGTCCTGAATGCACTATTTCGGGGTACCAAAGTTGTGAAGCATCCATTCTAGTCCATTGGACCCAAAATGATGTTTGCGAGTGTTTCAGATGATTTGACTAACCTTCAGCACGTAAAAAGATGCAAAACTTGTGTTTCGGCCCTAAATGCACTATTTCGGGGTACCAAAGTTATGAAGCATCCATTCTAGTCCATTGGACCCAAAATGATGTTTGGGAGTGTTTCGGAGTATTTCGCTAACCCTCAGCACGTAAGAGATGAAAATCTCGTCTTTGGGTCCTGAATGCATTATTTCGGGGCACCAAAGTTGTTGAACATCCATTCCGGTCCATTAGACCCAAAATGATGTTTGCGAGTGTTTTAGATGATTTCGCTAACCTTCAGCACGTAAAAGATGAAAAACTCGTGTTTCGGGCCTGAATGCACTATTTCGGGGTACCAAAGTTGTCAAGCATCCATTCTAGTTCATTGGACCCAAAATGATGTTTGCGAGTGTATTGGATGATTTCACTAACCTTCAGCACGTAAAAAGATGCAAAACTTGTGGTTGAGGCTTAAATGCACTATTTCGAGGAACCAAAGTTATGAAGAATTCATTCTAGTCAATTGGACCCAAAATGATGTTTGGGAGTGTATCGGAGCATTTCGCTAATCTTCGGCACGTAAAAGATGAAAATCTCGTCTTTTGGTCCTGAATGCACTATTTCGGGGTACCAAAGTTGTGAAGCATCCATTCCGGTCCAATGGACCCAAAATGATGTTTGCGAGTGTTTCAGATGATTTCGCTAACCTTCAGCACGTAAAAGATGAAAAACTTGTCTTTCGGTCCTAAATGCACTATTTCGGGGTACCAAAGTTGTGAAGCATCCATTCCAGTCCATTGGACCCAAAATGATGTTTGGGAGTGTTTCGGAGCATTTCGCTAACCCTCGGCGCGTCAAAGATGAAAAACTCGTGTTTCGGGCCTAAATGCACTATTTCGGGGTACCAAAGTTATGAAGCATCCATTCTAGTCCATTGGACCCAAAACGATGTTTGTGAGTGTTTCGGAGCATTTCGCTAACCTTCGGCACGTAAAAGATGAAAATCTCGTCTTTTGGTCCTGAATGCACTATTTCAGGGTACCAAAGTGTTGAAGCATCCAGTCTAGTCCATGGACCCAAAATGATGTTTGGGAGTGTTTCGCAGCATTTCGCTAACCTTCGGCACGTAAAAGATGAAAATCTCGTCTTTCGGTCCTGAAAGCACTATTTCGGGGTACCAAAGTTGTGAAGCATCCATTCTAGTCCATTGGACCCAAAATGATGTTTGCGAGTGTTTCAGATGATTTGACTAACCTTCAGCACGTAAAAAGATGCAAAACTTGTGTTTCGGCCCTAAATGCACTTTTTCGGGGTACCAAAGTTATGAAGCATCCATTGTAGTCCATTGGACCCAAAATGATGTTTGGGATTGTTTCGGAGTATTTCGCTAACCCTCAGCACGTAAGAGATGAAAATCTCGTCTTTGGGTCCTGAATGCATTATTTCGGGGTACCAAAGTTGTTGAACATCCATTCCGGTCCATTAGACCCAAAATGATGTTTGCGAGTGTTTTAGATGATTTCGCTAACCTTCAGCACGTAAAAGATGAAAAACTCGTGTTTCGGGCCTGAATGCACTATTTCGGGGTACCAAAGTTGTCAAGCATCCATTCTAGTTCATTGGACCCAAAATGATGTTTGCGAGTGTATTGGATGATTTCACTAACCTTCAGCACGTAAAAAGATGCAAAACTTGTGTTTGAGGCTTAAATGCACTATTTCGAGGTACCAAAGTTATGAAGAATTCATTCTAGTCAATTGGACCCAAAATGATGTTTGGGAGTGTATCGGAGCATTTCGCTAATCTTCGGCACGTAAAAGATGAAAATCTCGTCTTTTGGTCCTGAATGCACTATTTCGGGGTACCAAAGTGGTGAAGCATCCATTCCGGTCCAATGGACCCAAAATGATGTTTGCGAGTGTTTCAGATGATTTCGCTAACCTTCAGCACGTAAAAGATGAAAAACTTGTCTTTCGGTCCTAAATGCACTATTTCGGGGTACCAAAGTTGTGAAGCATCCATTCCAGTCCATTGGACCCAAAATGATGTTTGGGAGTGTTTCGGAGCATTTCGCTAACCCTCGGCGCGTCAAAGATGAAAAACTCGTGTTTCGGGCCTAAATGCACTATTTCGGGGTACCAAAGTTATGAAGCATCCATTCTAGTCCATTGGACCCAAAACGATGTTTGTGAGTGTTTCGGAGCATTTCGCTAACCTTCGGCACGTAAAAGATGAAAATCTCGTCTTTTGGTCCTGAATGCACTATTTCAGGGTACCAAAGTGTTGAAGCATCCAGTCTAGTCCATGGACCCAAAATGATGTTTGGGAGTGTTTCGGAGCATTTCGCTAACCTTCGGCACGTAAAAGATGAAAATCTCATCTTTCGGTCTTGAATGCACTATTTCGGGGTACCAAAGTTGTGAAGCATCCATTCTAGTCCATTGGACCCAAAATGATGTTTGCGAGTGTTTCGGAAGATTTGACTATCCTTCAGCACGTAAAAAGATGCAAAACTTGTGTTTCGGCCCTAAATGCACTATTTCGGGGTACCAAAGTTATGAAGCATCCATTCTAGTCCATTGGACCCAAAATGATGTTTGGGAGTGTTTCGGAGCATTTCGCTAACCCTCAGCACGTAAGAGATGAAAGTCTCGTCTTTGGGTCCTGAATGCATTATTTCGGGGTACCAAAGTTGTTGAACATCCATTCCGGTCCATTAGACCCAAAATGATGTTTGCGAGTGTTTTAGATGATTTCGCTAACCTTCAGCACGTAAAAGATGAAAAACTCGTGTTTCGGGCCTGAATGCACTATTTCGGGGTACCAAAGTTGTCAAGCATCCATTCTAGTTCATTGGACCCAAAATGATGTTTGCGAGTGTATTGGATGATTTCACTAACCTTCAGCACGTAAAAAGATGCAAAACTTGTGGTTGAGGCTTAAATGCACTATTTCGAGGTACCAAAGTTATGAAGAATTCATTCTAGTCAATTGGACCCAAAATGATGTTTGGGAGTGTATCGGAGCATTTCGCTAATCTTCGGCACGTAAAAGATGAAAATCTCGTCTTTTGGTCCTGAATGCACTATTTCGGGGTACCAAAGTTGTGAAGCATCCATTCCGGTCCAATGGACCCAAAATGATGTTTGCGAGTGTTTCAGATGATTTCGCTAACCTTCAGCACGTAAAAGATGAAAAACTTGTCTTTCGGTCCTAAATGCACTATTTCGGGGTACCAAAGTTGTGAAGCATCCATTCCAGTCCATTGGACCCAAAATGATGTTTGGGAGTGTTTCGGAGCATTTCGCTAACCCTCGGCGCGTCAAAGATGAAAAACTCGTGTTTCGGGCCTAAATGCACTATTTCGGGGTACCAAAGTTATGAAGCATCCATTCTAGTCCATTGGACCCAAAACGATGTTTGTGAGTGTTTCGGAGCATTTCGCTAACCTTCGGCACGTAAAAGATGAAAATCTCGTCTTTTGGTCCTGAATGCACTATTTCAGGGTACCAAAGTGTTGAAGCATCCAGTCTAGTCCATGGACCCAAAATGATGTTTGGCAGTGTTTCGGAGCATTTCGCTAACCTTCGGCACGTAAAAGATGAAAATCTCATCTTTCGGTCCTGAATGCACTATTTCGGGGTACCAAAGTTGTGAAGCATCCATTCTAGTCCATTGGACCCAAAATGATGTTTGCGAGTGTTTCGGATGATTTGACTATCCTTCAGCACGTAAAAAGATGCAAAACTTGTGTTTCGGCCCTAAATGCACTATTTCGGGGTACCAAAGTTATGAAGCATCCATTCTAGTCCATTGGACCCAAAATGATGTTTGGGAGTGTTTCGGAGCATTTCGCTAACCCTCAGCACGTAAGAGATGAAAATCTCGTCTTTGGGTCCTGAATGCATTATTTCGGGGTACCAAAGTTGTTGAACATCCATTCCGGTCCATTAGACCCAAAATGATGTTTGCGAGTGTTTTAGATGATTTCGCTAACCTTCAGCACGTAAAAGATGAAAAACTCGTGTTTCGGGCCTGAATGCACTATTTCGGGGTACCAAAGTTGTCAAGCATCCATTCTAGTTCATTGGACCCAAAATGATGTTTGCGAGTGTATTGGATGATTTCACTAACCTTCAGCACGTAAAAAGATGCAAAACTTGTGGTTGAGGCTTAAATGTACTATTTCGAGGTACCAAAGTTATGAAGAATTCATTCTAGTCAATTGGACCCAAAATGATGTTTGGGAGTGTATCGGAGCATTTCGCTAATCTTCGGCACGTAAAAGATGAAAATCTCGTCTTTTGGTCCTGAATGCACTATTTCGGGGTACCAAAGTAGTGAAGCATCCATTCCGGTCCAATGGACCCGCGAGTGTTTCAGATGATTTCGCTAACCTTCAGCACGTAAAAGATGAAAAACTTGTCTTTCGGTCCTAAATGCACTATTTCAGGGTACCAAAGCTGTGAAGCATCCATTCCAGTCCATTGGACCCAAAATGATGTTTGGGAGTGTTTCTGAGCATTTCGCTAACCCTCGGCGCGTCAAAGATAAAAAACTCGTGTTTCGGGCCTAAATGCACTATTTCGGGGTACCAAAGTTGTGAAGCATCCATTCTAGTCCATTGGACCCAAAATGATGTTTGCGGGAGTTTCAGATGATTTCACTAACCTTCACCACGTAAAAAGACGCAAAACTTGTGTTTCGGGCCTAAATGCACTATTTCGGGGTACCAAAGTTATGAAGCATCCATTCTACTCCATTCGACCCAAAATGATGTTTGGGAGTGTTTCGGAGCATTTCGCTAACCTTCGGCACGTAAAAGATGAAAATCTCGTCTTTTGGTCCTGAATGCACTATTTCAGGGTACCAAAGTGTTGAAGCATCCAGTCTAGTCCATGGGACCCAAAATGATGTTTGGGAGTGTTTCAGAGCATTTCGCTAACCTTCGGCACGTAAAAGATGAAAATCTCGTCTTTCGGTCCTGAATGCCCTATTTCGGGGTACCAAAGTTGTGAAGCATCCATTCTAGTCCATTGGACCCAAAATGATGTTTACGAGTGTTTCGGATGATTTGACTAACCTTCAGCACGTAAAAAGATGCAAAACTTGTGTTTCGGCCCTAAATGCACTATTTCGGGGTACCAAAGTTATGAAGCATCCATTCTAGTCCATTGGACCCAAAATGATGTTTGGGAGTGTTTCGGAGCATTTCGCTAACCCTCAGCACGTAAGAGATGAAAATCTCGTCTTTCGGTCCTGAATGCATTATTTCGGGGTACCAAAGTTGTTGAACATCCATTCCGGTCCATTAGACCCAAAATGATGTTTGCGAGTGTTTTAGATGATTTCGCTAACCTTCAGCACGTAAAAGATGAAAAACTCGTGTTTCGGGCCTGAATGCACTATTTCGGGGTACCAAAGTTGTCAAGCATCCATTCTAGTTCATTGGACCCAAAATGATGTTTGCGAGTGTTTCGGAGCATTTCGCTAACCCTCAGCACGTAAAAGATGAAAAACTCGTGTTTCGGGCCTGAATGCACTATTTCGGGGTACCAAAGTTGTCAAGCATCCATTCTAGTTCATTGGACCCAAAATGATGTTTGCGAGTGTATTGGCTGATTTCACTAACCTTCAGCACGTAAAAAGATGCAAAACTTGTGGTTGAGGCTTAAATGCACTATTTCGAGGTACCAAAGTTATGAAGAATTCATTCTAGTCAATTGGACCCAAAATGATGTTTGGGAGTGTATCAGAGCATTTCGCTAATCTTCGACACGTAAGAGATGAAAATCTCGTCTTTCGGTCCTGAATGCACTATTTCGGGGTACCAAAGTTGTGAAGCATCCATTCCGGTCCAATGGACCCAAAATGATGTTTGCGAGTGTTTCAGATGATTTCGCTAACCTTCAGCACGTAAAAGATGAAAAACTTGTCTTTCGGTCCTGAATGCACTATTTCGGGGTACCAAAGTTGTGAAGCATCCATTCTAGTCCATTGGACCCAAAATGATGTTTGGGAGTGTTTCTGAGCATTTCGCTAACCCTCGGCGCGTCAATGATGAAAAACTCGTGTTTCGGGCCTAAATGCACTATTTCGGGGTACCAAAGTTATGAAGCATCCATTCTAGTCCATTGGACCCAAAATGATGTTTGGGAGTGTTTCGGAGCATTTCGCTAACCTTCGGCACGTAAAAGATGAAAATCTCGTCTTTTGGTCCTGAATGCACTATTTCAGGGTACCAAAGTGTTGAAGCATCCAGTCTAGTCCATGGGACCCAAAATGATGTTTGGGAGTGTTTCGGAGCATTTCGCTAACCTTCGGCACGTAAAAGATGAAAATCTCGTCTTTCGGTCCTGAATGCACTATTTCGGGGTACCAAAGTTGTGAAGCATCCATTCTAGTCCATTGGACCCAAAATGATGTTTGCGAGTGTTTCGGATGATTTGAGTAACCTTCAGCACGTAAAAAGATGCAAAACTTGTGTTTCGGCCCTAAATGCACTATTTCGGGGTACCAAAGTTATGAAGCATCCATTCTAGTCCATTGGACCCAAAATGATGTTTGGGAGTGTTTCGGAGCATTTCGCTAACCCTCAGCACGTAAGAGATGAAAATCTCGTCTTTCGGTCCTGAATGCATTATTTCGGGGTACCAAAGTTGTTGAACATCCATTCCGGTCCATTAGACCCAAAATGATGTTTGCGAGTGTTTTAGATGATTTCGCTAACCTTCAGCACGTAAAAGATGAAAAACTCGTGTTTCGGGCCTGAATGCACTATTTCGGGGTACCAAAGTTGTGAAGCATCCATTCTAGTTCATTGGACCCAAAATGATGTTTGCGAGTGTTTCGGAGCATTTCGCTAACCCTCAGCACGTAAAAGATGAAAAACTCGTGTTTCGGGCCTGAATGCACTATTTTGGGGTACCAAAGTTGTCAAGCATCCATTCTAGTTCATTGGACCCAAAATGATGTTTGCGAGTGTATTGGCTGATTTCACTAACCTTCAGCACGTAAAAAGATGCAAAACTTGTGGTTGAGGCTTAAATGCACTATTTCGAGGTACCAAAGTTATGAAGAATTCATTCTAGTCAATTGGACCCAAAATGATGTTTGGGAGTGTATCAGAGCATTTCGCTAATCTTCGACACGTAAGAGATGAAAATCTCGTCTTTCGGTCCTGAATGCACTATTTCGGGGTACCAAAGTTGTGAAGCATCCATTCCGGTCCAATGGACCCAAAATGATGTTTGCGAGTGTTTCAGATGATTTCGCTAACCTTCAGCACGTAAAAGATGAAAAACTTGTCTTTCGGTCCTGAATGCACTATTTCGGGGTACCAAAGTTGTGAAGCATCCATTCTAGTCCATTGGACCCAAAATGATGTTTGGGAGTGTTTCTGAGCATTTCGCTAACCCTCGGCGCGTCAAAGATGAAAAACTCGTGTTTCGGGCCTAAATGCACTATTTCGGGGTACCAAAGTTGTGAAGCATCCATTCTAGTCCATTGGACCCAAAATGATGTTTGCGGGAGTTTCAGATGATTTCACTAACCTTCACCACGTAAAAAGACACAAAACTTGTGTTTCGGGCCTAAATGCACTATTTCGGGGTACCAAAGTTATGAAGCATCCATTCTAGTCCATTGGACCCAAAATGATGTTTAGGAGTGTTTCGGAGCATTTCGCTAACCTTCGGCACGTAAAAGATGAAAATCTCATCTTTTGGTCCTGAATGCACTATTTCAGGGTACCAAAGTGTTGAAGCATCCAGTCTAGTCCATGGGACCCAAAATGATGTTTGGGAGTGTTTCGGAGCATTTCGCTAACCTTCGGCACGTAAAAGATGAAAATCTCGTCTTTCGGTCCTGAATGCACTATTTCGGGGTACCAAAGTTGTGAAGCATCCATTCTAGTCCATTGGACCCAAAATGATGTTTGCGAGTGTTTCGGATGATTTGACTAACCTTCAGCACGTAAAAAGATGCAAAACTTGTGTTTCGGCCCTAAATGCACTATTTCGGGGTACCAAAGTTATGAAGCATCCATTCTAGTCCATTGGACCCAAAATGATGTTTGGGAGTGTTTCGGAGCATTTCGCTAACCCTCAGCACGTAAGAGATGAAAATCTCGTCTTTCGGTCCTGAATGCACTATTTCGGGGTACCAAAGTTGTGAAGCATCCATTCTAGTCCATTGGACCCAAAATGATGTTTGCGAGTGTTTCGGATGATTTGACTAACCCTCAGCACGTAAAAAGATGCAAAACTTGTGTTTCGGCCCTAAATGCACTATTTCGGGGTACCAAAGTTATGAAGCATCCATTCTAGTCCATTGGACCCAAAATGATGTTTGGGAGTGTTTCGGAGCATTTCGCTAACCCTCAGCACGTAAGAGATGAAAATCTCGTTTTCGGTCCTGAATGCATTATTTCGGGGTACCAAAGTTGTTGAACATCCATTCCGGTCCATTAGACCCAAAATGATGTTTGCGAGTGTTTTAGATGATTTCGCTAACCTTCAGCACGTAAAAGATGAAAAACTCGTGTTTCGGGCCTGAATGCACTATTTCGGGGTACCAAAGTTGTGAAGCATCCATTCTAGTTCATTGGACCCAAAATGATGTTTGCGAGTGTTTCGGAGCATTTCGCTAACCCTCAGCACGTAAAAGATGAAAAACTCGTGTTTCGGGCCTGAATGCACTATTTCGGGGTACCAAAGTTGTCAAGCATCCATTCTAGTTCATTGGACCCAAAATGATGTTTGCGAGTGTATTGGCTGATTTCACTAACCTTCAGCACGTAAAAAGATGCAAAACTTGTGGTTGAGGCTTAAATGCACTATTTCGAGGTACCAAAGTTATGAAGAATTCATTCTAGTCAATTGGACCCAAAATGATGTTTGGGAGTGTATCAGAGCATTTCGCTAATCTTCGACACGTAAGAGATGAAAATCTCGTCTTTCGGTCCTGAATGCACTATTTCGGGGTACCAAAGTTGTGAAGCATCCATTCCGGTCCAATGGACCCAAAATGATGTTTGCGAGTGTTTCAGATGATTTCGCTAACCTTCAGCACGTAAAAGATGAAAAAGTTGTCTTTCGGTCCTGAATGCACTATTTCGGGGTACCAAAGTTGTGAAGCATCCATTCTAGTCCATTGGACCCAAAATGATGTTTGGGAGTGTTTCTGAGCATTTCGCTAACCCTCGGCGCGTCAAAGATGAAAAACTCGTGTTTCGGGCCTAAATGCACTATTTCGGGGTACCAAAGTTGTGAAGCATCCATTCTAGTCCATTGGACCCAAAATGATGTTTGCGGGAGTTTCAGATGATTTCACTAACCTTCACCACGTAAAAAGACGCAAAACTTGTGTTTCGGGCCTAAATGCACTATTTCGGGGTACCAAAGTTATGAAGCATCCATTCTAGTCCATTGGACCCAAAATGATGTTTGGGAGTGTTTCGGAGCATTTCGCAAACCTTCGGCACGTAAAAGATGAAAATCTCGTCTTTTGGTCCTGAATGCACTATTTCAGGGTACCAAAGTGTTGAAGCATCCAGTCTAGTCCATGGGACCCAAAATGATGTTTGGGAGTGTTTCGGAGCATTTCGCTAACCTTCGGCACGTAAAAGATGAAAATCTCGTCTTTCGGTCCTGAATGCACTATTTCGGGGTTCCAAAGTTGTGAAGCATCCATTCTAGTCCATTGGACCCAAAATGATGTTTGCGAGTGTTTCGGATGATTTGACTAACCTTCAGCACGTAAAAAGATGCAAAACTTGTGTTTCGGCCCTAAATGCACTATTTCGGGGTACCAAAGTTATGAAGCATCCATTCTAGTCCATTGGACCCAAAATGATGTTTGGGAGTGTTTCGGAGCATTTCGCTAACCCTCAGCACGTAAGAGATGAAAATCTCGTCTTTCGGTCCTGAATGCACTATTTCGGGGTACCAAAGTTGTGAAGCATCCATTCTAGTCCATTGGACCCAAAATGATGTTTGCGAGTGTTTCGGATGATTTGACTAACCCTCAGCACGTAAAAAGATGCAAAACTTGTGTTTCGGCCCTAAATGCACTATTTCGGGGTACCAAAGTTATGAAGCATCCATTCTAGTCCATTGGACCCAAAATGATGTTTGGGAGTGTTTCGGAGCATTTCGCTAACCCTCAGCACGTAAGAGATGAAAATCTCGTTTTCGGTCCTGAATGCATTATTTCGGGGTACCAAAGTTGTTGAACATCCATTCCGGTCCATTAGACCCAAAATGATGTTTGCGAGTGTTTTAGATGATTTCGCTAACCTTCAGCACGTAAAAGATGAAAAACTCGTGTTTCGGGCCTGAATGCACTATTTCGGGGTACCAAAGTTGTGAAGCATCCATTCTAGTTCATTGGACCCAAAATGATGTTTGCGAGTGTTTCGGAGCATTTCGCTAACCCTCAGCACGTAAAAGATGAAAAACTCGTGTTTCGGGCCTGAATGCACTATTTCGGGGTACCAAAGTTGTCAAGCATCCATTCTAGTTCATTGGACCCAAAATGATGTTTGCGAGTGTATTGGCTGATTTCACTAACCTTCAGCACGTAAAAAGATGCAAAACTTGTGGTTGAGGCTTAAATGCACTATTTCGAGGTACCAAAGTTATGAAGAATTCATTCTAGTCAATTGGACCCAAAATGATGTTTGGGAGTGTATCAGAGCATTTCGCTAATCTTCGACACGTAAGAGATGAAAATCTCGTCTTTCGGTCCTGAATGCACTATTTCGGGGTACCAAAGTTGTGAAGCATCCATTCCGGTCCAATGGACCCAAAATGATGTTTGCGAGTGTTTCAGATGATTTCGCTAACCTTCAGCACGTAAAAGATGAAAAAGTTGTCTTTCGGTCCTGAATGCACTATTTCGGGGTACCAAAGTTGTGAAGCATCCATTCTAGTCCATTGGACCCAAAATGATGTTTGGGAGTGTTTCTGAGCATTTCGCTAACCCTCGGCGCGTCAAAGATGAAAAACTCGTGTTTCGGGCCTAAATGCACTATTTCGGGGTACCAAAGTTGTGAAGCATCCATTCTAGTCCATTGGACCCAAAATGATGTTTGCGGGAGTTTCAGATGATTTCACTAACCTTCACCACGTAAAAAGACGCAAAACTTGTGTTTCGGGCCTAAATGCACTATTTCGGGGTACCAAAGTTATGAAGCATCCATTCTAGTCCATTGGACCCAAAATGATGTTTGGGAGTGTTTCGGAGCATTTCGCAAACCTTCGGCACGTAAAAGATGAAAATCTCGTCTTTTGGTCCTGAATGCACTATTTCAGGGTACCAAAGTGTTGAAGCATCCAGTCTAGTCCATGGGACCCAAAATGATGTTTGGGAGTGTTTCGGAGCATTTCGCTAACCTTCGGCACGTAAAAGATGAAAATCTCGTCTTTCGGTCCTGAATGCACTATTTCGGGGTTCCAAAGTTGTGAAGCATCCATTCTAGTCCATTGGACCCAAAATGATGTTTGCGAGTGTTTCGGATGATTTGACTAACCTTCAGCACGTAAAAAGATGCAAAACTTGTGTTTCGGCCCTAAATGCACTATTTCGGGGTACCAAAGTTATGAAGCATCCATTCTAGTCCATTGGACCCAAAATGATGTTTGGGAGTGTTTCGGAGCATTTCGCTAACCCTCAGCACGTAAGAGATGAAAATCTCGTTTTCGGTCCTGAATGCATTATTTCGGGGTACCAAAGTTGTTGAACATCCATTCCGGTCCATTAGACCCAAAATGATGTTTGCGAGTGTTTTAGATGATTTCGCTAACCTTCAGCACGTAAAAGATGAAAAACTCGTGTTTCGGGCCTGAATGCACTATTTCGGGGTACCAAAGTTGTGAAGCATCCATTCTAGTTCATTGGACCCAAAATGATGTTTGCGAGTGTTTCGGAGCATTTCGCTAACCCTCAGCACGTAAAAGATGAAAAACTCGTGTTTCGGGCCTGAATGCACTATTTCGGGGTACCAAAGTTGTCAAGCATCCATTCTAGTTCATTGGACCCAAAATGATGTTTGCGAGTGTATTGGCTGATTTCACTAACCTTCAGCACGTAAAAAGATGCAAAACTTGTGGTTGAGGCTTAAATGCACTATTTCGAGGTACCAAAGTTATGAAGAATTCATTCTAGTCAATTGGACCCAAAATGATGTTTGGGAGTGTATCAGAGCATTTCGCTAATCTTCGACACGTAAGAGATGAAAATCTCGTCTTTCGGTCCTGAATGAACTATTTCGGGGTACCAAAGTTGTGAAGCATCCATTCCGGTCCAATGGACCCAAAATGATGTTTGCGAGTGTTTCAGATGATTTCGCTAACCTTCAGCACGTAAAAGATGAAAAAGTTGTCTTTCGGTCCTGAATGCACTATTTCGGGGTACCAAAGTTGTGAAGCATCCATTCTAGTCCATTGGACCCAAAATGATGTTTGGGAGTGTTTCTGAGCATTTCGCTAACCCTCGGCGCGTCAAAGATGAAAAACTCGTGTTTCGGGCCTAAATGCACTATTTCGGGGTACCAAAGTTGTGAAGCATCCATTCTAGTCCATTGGACCCAAAATGATGTTTGCGGGAGTTTCAGATGATTTCACTAACCTTCACCACGTAAAAAGACGCAAAACTTGTGTTTCGGGCCTAAATGCACTATTTCGGGGTACCAAAGTTATGAAGCATCCATTCTAGTCCATTGGACCCAAAATGATGTTTGGGAGTGTTTCGGAGCATTTCGCAAACCTTCGGCACGTAAAAGATGAAAATCTCGTCTTTTGGTCCTGAATGCACTATTTCAGGGTACCAAAGTGTTGAAGCATCCAGTCTAGTCCATGGGACCCAAAATGATGTTTGGGAGTGTTTCGGAGCATTTCGCTAACCTTCGGCACGTAAAAGATGAAAATCTCGTCTTTCGGTCCTGAATGCACTATTTCGGGGTTCCAAAGTTGTGAAGCATCCATTCTAGTCCATTGGACCCAAAATGATGTTTGCGAGTGTTTCGGATGATTTGACTAACCTTCAGCACGTAAAAAGATGCAAAACTTGTGTTTCGGCCCTAAATGCACTATTTCGGGGTACCAAAGTTATGAAGCATCCATTCTAGTCCATTGGACCCAAAATGATGTTTGGGAGTGTTTCGGAGCATTTCGCTAACCCTCAGCACGTAAGAGATGAAAATCTCGTCTTTCGGTCCTGAATGCATTATTTCGGGGTACCAAAGTTGTAGAACATCCATTCCGGTCCATTAGACCCAAAATGATGTTTGCGAGTGTTTTAGATGATTTCGCTAACCTTCAGCACGTAAAAGATGAAAAACTCGTGTTTCGGGCCTGAATGCACTATTTCGGGGTACCAAAGTTGTGAAGCATCCATTCTAGTTCATTGGACCCAAAATGATGTTTGCGAGTGTATTGGATGATTTCACTAACCTTCAGCACGTAAAAAGATGCAAAACTTGTGGTTGAGGCTTAAATGCACTATTTCGAGGTACCAAAGTTATGAAGAACTCATTCTAGTCAATTGGACCCAAAATGATGTTTGGGAGTGTATAAGAGCATTTCGCTAATCTTCGGCACGTAAAAGATGAAAATCTCGTCTTTTGGTCCTGAATGCACTATTTCGGGGTACCAAAGTTGTGAAGCGTCCATTCCGGTCCAATGGACCCAAAATGATGTTTGCGAGTGTTTCAGATGATTTCGCTAACCTTCAGCACGTAAAAGATGAAAAACTTGTCTTTCGGTCCTAAATGCACTATTTCGGGGTACCAAATTTGTGAAGCATCCATTCCAGTCCATTGGACCCTAAATGATGTTTGGGAGTGTTTCGGAGCATTTCGCTAACCCTCGGCGCGTCAAAGATGAAAAACTCGTGTTTCGGGCCTAAATGCACTATTTCGGGGTACCAAAGTTGTGAAGCATCCATTCTAGTCCATTGGACCCAAAATGATGTTTGCGGGTGTTTCAGATGATTTCACTAACCTTCACCACGTAAAAAGCCGCAAAACTTGTGTTTCGGGCCTAAATGCACTATTTCGGGGTACCAAAGTTATGAAGCATCCATTCTAGTCCATTGGACCCAAAATGATGTTTGAGAGTGTTTCGGAGCATTTCGCTAACCTTCGGCACGTAAAAGATGAAAATCTCTTCTTTTGGTCCTGAATGCACTATTTCAGGGTACCAAAGTATTGAAGCATCCAGTCTAGTCCATGGACCCAAAATGATGTTTGAGAGTGTTTCGGAGCATTTCGCTAACCTTCGGCACGTAAAAGATGAAAATCTCATATTTCGGTCCTGAATGCACTATTTCGGGGTACCAAAGTTGTGAAGCATCCATTCTAGTCCATTGGACCCAAAATGATGTTTGGGAGTGTTTCGAATGATTTCACTATCCTTCAGCACGTAAAAAGATGCAAAACTTGTGTTTCGGCCCTAAATGCACTATTTCGGGGTACCAAAGTTATGAAGCATCCATTCTAGTCCATTGGACCCAAAATGATGTTTGGGAGTGTTTTGGAGCATTTTGCTAACCCTCAGCACGTAAGAGATGAAAATCTCGTCTTTCAGTCCTGAATGCATTATTTCGGGGTACCAAAGTTGCTGAACATCCATTCCGGTCCATTAGACCCAAAATGATGTTTGCGAGTGTTTTAGATGATTTCGCTAACCTTCAGCACGTAATAGATGAAAAACTCGTGTTTCGGGCCTGAATGCACTATTTCGGGGTACCAAATTGTGAAGCATCCATTCTAGTTCATTGGACCCAAAATGATGTTTGCGAGTGTTTTGGATGATTTCGCTAACCTTCAGCACATAAAAAGAAGCAAAACTTGTGGTTGAGGCTTAAATGCACTATTTCGTGGTACCAGAGTTATGAAGAACTCATTCTAGTCAATTGGACCCAAAATGATGTTTGGGAGTGTATCGGAGCATTTCACTAATCTTCGGCACATAAAAGATGAAAATCTCGTCTTTTGGTCCTGAATGCACTATTTCGGGGTACCAAAGTTGTGAAGCATCCATTCCGGTCCAATGGACCCAAAATGATGTTTGCGAGTGTTTCAGATGATTTCGCTAACCTTCAGCACGTAAAAGATGAAAAACTTGTCTTTGGGTCCTAAATGCACTATTTCGGGGTACCAAAGTTGTGAAGCATCCATTCCAGTCCATTGGACCCAAAATGATGTTTGGGAGTGTTTCGGAGCATTTCGCTAACCCTCGGCGCGTCAAAGATGAAAAACTCGTGTTTCGGGCCTAAATGCAGTATTTCGGGGTACCAAAGTTATGAAGCATCCATTCTAGTCCATTGGACCCAAAATGATGTTTGAGAGTGTTTCGGAGCATTTCGCTAACCTTCGGCACGTAAAAGTTGAAAATCTCGTCTTTTGGTCCTGAATGCACTATTTCAGGGTACCAAAGTATTGAAGCATCCAGTCTAGTCCATGGACCCAAAATGATGTTTGAGAGTGTTTCGGAGTATTTCGCTAACCTTCGGCACGTAAAAGATGAAAATCTCATATTTCGGTCTTGAATGCACTATTTCGGGGTACCAAAGTTGTGAAGCATCCATTCTAGTCCATTGGACCCAAAATGATGTTTGGGAGTGTTTCGAATGATTTCACTATCCTTCAGCACGTAAAAAGATGCAAAACTTGTGTTTCGGCCCTAAATGCACTATTTCGGGGTACCAAAGTTGTGAAGCATCCATTCTAGTTCATTGGACCCAAAATGATGTTTGCGAGTGTTTTGGATGATTTCGCTAACCTTCAGCACATAAAAAGATGCAAAACTTGTGGTTGAGGCTTAAATGCACTATTTCGAGGTACCAAAGTTATAAAGCATTCAGTCTAGTCAATTGGACCGAAAATGATGTTTGGGAGTGTATCGGAGCATTGCGCTAATCTTCGACACGTAAAAGATGAAAATCTCGTCTTTCGGTCCTGTATGCACTATTTCGGGGTACCAAAGTTGTGAAGCATCCATTCCGGTCCAATGGACCCAAAATGATGTTTGGGAGTGTTTCGGAGCATTTCGCTAACCCTCGGCGCGTCAAAGATGAAAAACTCGTGTTTCGGGCCTAAATGCAGTATTTCGGGGTACCAAAGTTATGAAGCATCCATTCTAGTCCATTGGACCCAAAATGATGTTTGAGAGTGTTTCGGAGCATTTCGCTAACCTTCGGCACGTAAAAGTTGAAAATCTCGTCTTTTGGTCCTGAATGCACTATTTCAGGGTACCAAAGTATTGAAGCATCCAGTCTAGTCCATGGACCCAAAATGATGTTTGAGAGTGTTTCGGAGTATTTCGCTAACCTTCGGCACGTAAAAGATGAAAATCTCATATTTCGGTCTTGAATGCACTATTTCGGGGTACCAAAGTTGTGAAGCATCCATTCTAGTCCATTGGACCCAAAATGATGTTTGGGAGTGTTTCGAATGATTTCACTATCCTTCAGCACGTAAAAAGATGCAAAACTCGTGTTTCGGGCCTGAATGCACTATTTCGGGGTACCAAAGTTGTGAAGCATCCATTCTAGTTCATTGGACCCAAAATGATGTTTGCGAGTGTTTTGGATGATTTCGCTAACCTTCAGCACATAAAAAGATGCAAAACTTGTGGTTGAGGCTTAAATGCACTATTTCGAGGTACCAAAGTTATGAAGCATTCAGTCTAGTCAATTGGACCGAAAATGATGTTTGGGAGTGTATCGGAGCATTGCGCTAATCTTCGACACGTAAAAGATGAAAATCTCGTCTTTCGGTCCTGTATGCACTATTTCGGGGTACCAAAGTTGTGAAGCATCCATTCCGGTCCAATGGACCCAAAATGATGTTTGCGAGTGTTTCAGATGATTTCGCTAACCTTCAGCACGTAAAAGATGAAAAACTTCCTTTCGGTCCTGAATGCACTATTTTGGGGTACCAAAGTTGTGAAGCATCCATTCTAGTCCATTGGACCAAAAATGATGTTTGGGAGTGTTTCAGAGCATTTCGCTAACCCTCGGCGCGTCAAAGATGAAAAACTCGTGTCTCAGTCCTGAATGCACTATTTCGGGGTACCAAGGTTGTGAAGCATCCATTCTAGTTCATTGGACCCAACATGATGTTTGGGAGTGTTTAGGAGCATTTCGCTAACCCTCGGCACGTCAAAGATGAAAACTCGTGTTTCGGGCCTGAATGCACTATTTCGGGGTACCAAAGTTGTGAAGCATCCATTCTAGTTCATTGGACCCAAAATGACGTTTGGGAGTGTTTAGGACAATTTCGCTAACCCTCGGCACGTCAAAGGTGAAAAACTCGTGTTTCGGGCCTGAATGCACTATTTCGGGGTACCAAAGTTGTGAAGCATCCATTCTAGTCCATTGGACCCAAAATGATGTTTGGGAGTGTTTCGGATCATTTCGCTAACCTTCGTCACGTAAAAGATGAAAATCTCGTCTTTCGGTCCTGAATGCACTATTTCGGGGTACCAAAGTTGTGAAGCATCCATTCTAGTCCATCGGACCCAAAATGATGTTTGGGAGTGTTTCGGAGCATTTCGCTAACCCTGGGCACGTCAAAGATGAAAAACTCGTGTTTTGGTCCTGAATGCACTATTTCAGGGTACCAAAGTGTTGAAGCATCCAATCTAGTCCATGGGACCCAAAATGATGTTTGGGAGTGTTTCGGAGCATTTCGCTAACCTTCGGCACGTAAAAGATGAAAATCTCGTCTTTCGGTCCTGAATGGAGTATTTCGGGGTACCAAAGTTGTGAAGCTTCCATTCTAGTCCATTGGACCCAAAATGATGTTTGCGAGTGTTTCGGATGATTTGACTAACCTTCAGCACGTAAAAAGATGCAAAACTTGTGTTTCGACCCTAAATGCACTATTTCGGGGTACCAAAGTTATGAAGCATCCATTCTAGTCCATTGGACCCAAAATGATGTTTGGGAGTGTTTCAGAGCATTTCGCTAACCCTCAGCACGTAAGAGATGAAAATCTCGTCTTTCGGTCCTGGATGCATTATTTCGGGGTACCAAAGTTGTTGAACATCCATTCCGGTCCATCAGACCCAAAATGATGTTTGCGAGTGTTTTAGATGATTTCGCTAACCTTCAGCACGTAAAAGATGAAAAACTCGTGTTTCGGGCCTGAATGCACTTTTTTGGGGTACCAAAGTTGTGAAGCATCCATTCTAGTTCATTGGACCCAAAATGATGTTTGCGAGTGTTTTGGATGATTTCACTAACCTTCAGCACGTAAAAAGATGCAAAACTTGTGGTTGAGGCTTAAATGCACTATTTCGAGGTACCAAAGTTATGAAGAATTCATTCTAGTCAATTGGACCCAAAATGATGTTTGCGAGTGTATCGGAGCATTTCGCTAATCTTCGACACGTAAAAGATGAAAATCTCGTCTTTCGGTCCGGAATGCACTATTTCGGGGTACCAAAGTTGTGAAGCATCCATTCCGGTCCAATGGACCCAAAATGATGTTTGCGAGTGTTTCAGATGATTTCGCTAACCTTCAGCACGTAAAAGATGAAAAACTTGTCTTTCGGTCTTGAATGCACTATTTTGGGGTACCAAAGTTGTGAAGCATCCATTGTAGTCCATTGGACCAAAAATGATGTTTGGGAGTGTTTAGGAGCATTTCGCTAACCCTCGGCACGTCAAAGATGAAAACTCGTGTTTCGGGCCTGAATGCACTATTTCGGGGTACCAAAGTTGTGAAGCATCCATTCTAGTTCATTGGATCCAACATGATGTTTGGGAGTGTTTAGGAGCATTTCGCTAACCCTCGGCACGTCAAAGATGAAAACTCATGTTTCGGGCCTGAATGCACTATTTCGGGGTACCAAAGTTGTGAAGCATCCATTGTAGTCCATTGGACCCAAAATTATGTTTGGGAGTGTTTCGGAGCATTTCGCTAACCCTCGGCGCGTCAAAGATGAAAAACTCGTGTTTCGAGTCTAAATGCACTATTTCGGGGTACCAAAGTTGTGAAGCATCCATTCTAGTCCATTGGACCAAAAATGATGTTTGGGAGTGTTTCGGAGCATTTCGCTAACCCTCGGCGCGTCAAAGATGAAAAACTCGTGTTTCGGGCCTAAATGCACTATTTCGGGGTACCAAAGTTGTGAAGCATCCATTCTATTCCATTGGACCCAAAATGATGTTTGCGGGAGTTTCAGATGATTTCACTAACCTTCACCACGTAAAAAGACGCAAAGCTTGTGTTTCGGGCCTAAATGCACTATTTCGGGGTACCAAAGTTATGAAGCATCCATTCTAGTCCATTGGACCCAAAATGATGTTTGGGAGTGTTTTGGAGCATTTCGCTAACCTTCGGCACGTACAAGATGAAAATCTCATCTTTTGGTCCTGAATGCACTATTTCAAGGTACCAAAGTGTTGAAGCATCCAGTCTAGTCCATGGGACCCAAAATGATGTTTGGGAGTGTTTCGGAGCATTTCGCTAACCTTCGGCACGTAAAAGATGAAAATCTCGTCTTTCGGTCCTGAACGCACTATTTCGCGGTACCAAAGTTGTGAAGCATCCATTCTAGTTCATTGGACCCAAAATGATGTTTGCGAGTGTTTCGGATGATTTCACTAACCTTCAGCACGTAAAAAGATGCAAAACTTGTGGTTGAGGCTTAAATGCACTATTTCGAGGTACCAAAGTTGTGAAGCATCCATTCTAGTTCATTGGACCCAACATGATGTTTGGGAGTGTTTAGGAGCATTTCGCTAACCCTCGGCACGTCAAAGATGAAAACTCGTGTTTCGGGCCTGAATGCACTATTTCGGGGTACCAAAGTTGTGAAGCATCCACTCTAGTTCATTGGATCCAACATGATGTTTGGGAGTGTTTAGGAGCATTTCGCTAACCCTCGGCACGTCAAAGATGAAAACTCGTGTTTCGGGCCTGAATGCACTATTTCGGGGTACCAAAGTTGTGAAGCATCCATTATAGTCCACTGGACCCAAAATTATGTTTGGGAGTGTTTCGGATCATTTCGCTAACCTTCGTCACGTAAAAGATGAAAATCTCGTCTTTCGGTCCTGAATGCACTATTTCGGGGTACCAAAGTTGTGAAGCATCCATTCTAGTCCATCGGACCCAAAATGATGTTTGCGAGTGTTTCGGATGATTTCACTAACCTTCAGCACGTAAAAAGATGCAAAACTTGTGTTTCGGGCGTAAATGCACTATTTCGGGGTACCAAAGTAATGAAGCATCCATTCTAGTCCATTGGACCCAAAATGATGTTTGGGAGTGTTTCGGAGCATTTCGCTAACCCTGGGCACGTCAAAGATGAAAAACTCGTGTTTTGGTCCTGAATGCACTATTTCAGGGTTCCAAAGTGTTGAAGCATCCAGTCTAGTCCATGGGACCCAAAATGATGTTTGGGAGTGTTTCGGAGCATTTCGCTAACCTTCGGCACGTAAAAGATGAAAATCTCGTCTTTCGGTCCTGAATGCACTATTTCGGGGTACCAAAGTTGTGAAGCATCCATTCTAGTCCATTGGACCCAAAATGATGTTTGCGAGTGTTTCGGATGATTTGACTAACCTTCAGCACGTAAAAAGATGCAAAACTTGTGTTTCGGCCCTAAATGCACTATTTCGGGGTACCAAAGTTATGAAGCATCCATTCTAGTCCATTGGACCCAAAATGATGTTTGGGAGTGTTTCAGAGCATTTCGCTAACCCTCAGCACGTAAGAGATGAAAATCTCGTCTTTCGGTCCTGGATGCATTATTTCGGGGTACCAAAGTTGTTGAACATCCATTCCGGTCCATTAGACCCAAAATGATGTTTGCGAGTGTTTTAGATGATTTCGCTAACCTTCAGCACGTAAAAGATGAAAAACTCGTGTTTCGGGCCTGAATGCACTTTTTTTGGGGTACCAGAGTTGTGAAGCATCCATTCTAGTTCATTGGACCCAAAATGATGTTTGCGAGTGTTTTGGATGATTTCACTAACCTTCAGCACGTAAAAAGATGCAAAACTTGTGGTTGAGGCTTAAATGCATTATTTCGAGGTACCAAAGTTATGAAGAATTCATTCTAGTCAATTGGACCCAAAATGATGTTTGCGAGTGTATCGGAGCATTTCGCTAATCTTCGACACGTAAAAGATGAAAATCTCGTCTTTCGGTCCTGAATGCACTATTTCGGGGTACCAAAGTTGTGAAGCATCCATTCCGGTCCAATGGACCCAAAATGATGTTTGCGAGTGTTTCAGATGATTTCGCTAACCTTCAGCATGTAAAAGATGAAAAACTTGTCTTTCGGTCTTGAATGCACTATTTTGGGGTACCAAAGTTGTGAAGCATCCATTGTAGTCCATTGGACCAAAAATGATGTTTGGGAGTGTTTAGGAGCATTTCGCTAACCCTCGGCACGTCAAAGATGAAAACTCGTGTTTCGTGCCTGAATGCACTATTTCGGGGTACCAAAGTTGTGAAGCATCCATTCTAGTTCATTGGAACCAAAATGATATTTAGGAGTGTTTAGGAGCATTTCGCTAACCCTCGGCACGTCAAAGATGAAAACTCGTGTTTCGGGCCTGAATGCACTATTTCGGGGTACCAAAGTTGTGAAGCATCCATTATAGTCCACTGGACCCAAAATTATGTTTGGGAGTGTTTCGGAGCATTTCGCTAACCCTCGGCGCGTCAAAGATGAAAAACTCGTGTTTCGGGCCTAAATGTACTATTTCGGGGTACCAAAGTTGTGAAGCATCTATTCTAGTCCATTGGACCAAAAATGATGTTTGGGAGTGTTTCGGAGCATTTCGCTAACCCTCGGCGCGTCAAAGATGAAAAACTCGTGTTTCGGGCCTAAATGCACTATTTCGGGGTACCAAAGTTGTGAAGCATCCATTCTAGTCCATTGGACCCAAAATGATGTTTGCGGGAGTTTCAGATGATTTCACTAACCTTCACCACGTAAAAAGACGCAAAACTTGTGTTTCGGGCCTAAATGCACTATTTCGGGGTACCAAAGTTATGAAGCATCCATTCTAGTCCATTGGACCCAAAATGATGTTTGGGAGTGTTTAGGAGCATTTCGCTAACCCTCGGCACGTCAAAGATGAAAACTAGTGTTTCGGGCCTGAATGCACTATTTCGGGGTACCAAAGTTGTGAAGCATCCATTGTAGTCCATTGGACCCAAAATGATGTTTGGGAGTGTTTCGGAGCATTTCGCTAACCCTCGGCGCGTCAAAGATGAAAAACTCGTGTTTCGGGCCTAAATGCACTATTTCGGGGTACCAAAGTTGTGAAGCATCCATTCTAGTCCATTGGACCCAAAATGATGTTTGGGAGTGTTTCGGAGCATTTCGCTAACCCTCGGCGCGTCGAAGATGAAAAACTCGTGTTTCGGGCTTAAATGCACAATTTTAGGGTACCAAAGTTGTGAAGCATCCATTCTAGTCCATTGGACCCAAAATGATGTTTGGGAGTGTTTCGGAGCATTTCGCTAACCCTCGGCGCGTCGAAGATGAAAAACTCTTGTTTCGGGCCTAAATGCACAATTTTGGGGTACCAAAGTTGTGAAGCATCCATTCTAGTCCATTGGACCCAAAAGGATGTTTGCGAGTGTTTCGGATGATTTCACTAACCTTCAGCACGTAAAAAGGTGCAAAACTTGTGTTTCGGGCCTAAATGCACTATTTCGGGGTACGAAAGTTATGAAGCATCCCTTCTAGTCCATTGGACCCAAAATGATGTTTGGGAGTGTTTCGGAGCATTTCGCTAACCCTCAGCACGTAAGAGATGAAAATCTCATCTTTCGGTCCTGAATGCATTATTTCGGGGTACCAAAGTTGTTGAACATCCATTCCGGTCCATTGGACCCAAAATGATGTTTGCAAGTGTTTTAGATGATTTCGCTAACCTTCAGCGCGTAAAAGATAAAAAAACTCGTGTTTCGGGCCTGATTGCACTATTTCGGGGTACCAAAGTTGTGAAGCATCCATTCTAGTTCATTGGACCCAAAATGATGTTTGCGAGTGTTTTGGATGATTTCACTAACCTTCAGCACGTAAAAAGATGCAAAACTTGTGGTTGAGGCTTAAATGCACTATTTCGAGGTACCAAAGTTATGAAGAATTCATTCTAGTCAATTGGACCCAAAATGATGTTTGGGAGTGTATCAGAGCATTTCGCTAATCTTCGACACGTAAAAGATGAAAATCTCGTCTTTCGGTCCTGAATGCACTATTTCGGGGTACCAAAGTTGTGAAGCATCCATTCCGGTCCAATGGACCCAAAATGATGTTTGCGAGTGTTTTAGATGATTTCGCTAACCTTCAGCACGTAAAAGATGAAAAACTTGTCTTTCGGTCCTGAATGCACTATTTTGGGGTACCAAAGTTGTGAAGCATCCATTCTAGTCCATTGGACCAAAAATGATGTTTGGGAGTGTTTAGGAGCATTTCGCTAACCCTCGGTACGTCAAAGATGAAAACTCGTGTTTCGGGCCTGAATGCACTATTTCGGGGTACCAAAGTTGTGAAGCATCCATTCTAGTTCATTGGACCCAACATGATGTTTGGGAGTGTTTAGGAGCATTTCGCTAACCCTCGGCACGTCAAAGATGAAAACTCGTGTTTCGGGCCTGAATGCACTATTTCGGGGTACCAAAGTTGTGAAGCATCCATTGTAGTCCATTGGACCCAAAATGATGTTTGGGAGTGTTTCGGAGCATTTCGCTAACCCTCGGCGCGTCAAAGATGAAAAACTCATGTTTCGGGCCTAAATGCACTATTTCGGGGTACCAAAGTTGTGAAGCATCCATTCTAGTCCATTGGACCCAAAATGATGTTTGGGAGTGTTTCGGAGCATTTCGCTAACCCTCGGCGCGTCAAAGATGAAAAACTCGTGTTTCGGGCCTAAATGCACTATTTCGGGGTACCAAAGTTGTGAAGCATCCATTCTAGTCCATTGGACCCAAAATGATGTTTGCGGGAGTTTCAGATGATTTCACTAACCTTCACCACGTAAAAAGACGCAAAACTTGTGTTTCGGGCCTAAATGCACTATTTCGGGGTACCAAAGTTGTGAAGCATCCATTCTAGTCCATTGGACCCAAAATGATGTTTGGGAGTGTTTCAGAGCATTTCGCTAAACTTCGGCACGTAAAAGATGAAAATCTCGTCTTTTGGTCCTGAATGCACTATTTCGGGGTACCAAAGTTGTGAAGCATCCATTCTAGTCCATTGGACCCAAAATGATGTTTGCGAGTGTTTCGGATGATTTCACTAACCTTCAGCACGTAAAACGGTGCAAAACTTGTGTTTCGGGCCTAAATGCACTATTTCGGGTACCAAAGTTATGAAGCATCCATTCTAGTCCATTAGACCCAAAATGATGTTTGGGAGTGTTTCGGAGCATTTCGCTAACCCTAGGCACGTCAAAGATGAAAAACTCATGTTTCGGGCCTGAATGCACTATTTCGGGGTACCAAAGTTGTGAAGCATCCATTCTAGTCCATTGGACCCAAAATGATGTTTGCGGGAGTTTCAGATGATTTCACTAATCTTCACCACGTAAAAAGATGCAAAACTTGTGTTTCGAGCTTAAATGCACTATTTCGGGGTACCAAAGTTATGAAGCATCCATTCTAGTCCATTGGACCCAAAATGATGTTTGTGAGTGTTTCAGAGCATTTCGCTAAACTTCGGCACATAAAAGATGAAAATCTCGTCTTTTGGTCCTGAATGCACTATTTGAGGGTACCAATGTTGTGAAGCATCCATTCTAGTCCATTGGACCGAAAATGATGTTTGGGAGTGTTTCGGAGCATTTCGCTAACCTTCAGCACGTAAAAGATGAAAATCTCGTCTTTCGGTCCTGAATGCACTATTTCGGGGTACCAAAGTTGTGAAGCATCCATTCTAGTCCATCGGACCCAAAATGATGTTTGCGAGTGTTTCGGATGATTTCACTAACCTTCAGCACGTAAAAAGATGCAAAACTTGTGTTTCGGGCCTAAATGCACTATTTCGGGGTACCAAAGTTGTGAAGCATCCATTCTAGTCCATTGGACCCAAAATGATGTTTGGGAGTGTTTCTGAGCATTTCACTAACCCTGGGCACGTCAAAGATGAAAAACTCGTGTTTCGGGCCTGAATGCACTATTTCGGGGTACCAAAGTTGTGAAGCATCCATTCTAGTCCATTGGACCCAAAATGATGTTTGCGGGAGTTTCAGATGATTTCAGTAATCTTCACCACATAAAAAGATGCAAAACTTGTGTTTCGGGCTTAAATGCACTATTTCGGGGTACGAAAGTTATGAAGCATCCATTCTAGTCCATTGGACCCAAAATGATGTTTGGGAGTGTTTCAGAGCATTACGCTAAACTTCGGCACGTAAAAGATGAAAATCTCGTCTTTTGGTCCTGAATGCAATATTTCAGGGTACCAAAGTTGTGAAGCATCCAGTCTAGTCCATTGGACCACAGATGATGTTTGGGAGTGTTTCGGAGCATTTCGCTAACCTTCGGCACGTAATAGATGAAATCTCGTCCTTTTGCCCCGAATGCACTATTTCAGGGTACCAAAGCTGTGAAGCATCCATTCTAGTCCATTGGACCCAAAATGATGTTTGGGAGTGTTTCGGAGCATTTTGTTAACCTTCGGCATGTAAAAGATGAAAATCTCGTCTTTTGGTCCTGAATGCACTATTTCGGGGTACCAAAGTTGTGAAGCATCCATTCTAGTCCATTGGACCCAAAATGATGTTTGCGAGTGTTTCGGATGATTTCACTAACCTTCAGCACGTAAAACGGTGCAAAACTTGTGTTTCGGGCCTAAATGCACTATTTCGGGTACCAAAGTTATGAAGCATCCATTCTAGTCCATTAGACCCAAAATGATGTTTGGGAGTGTTTCGGAGCATTTCGCTAACCCTAGGCACGTCAAAGATGAAAAACTCATGTTTCGGGCCTGAATGCACTATTTCGGGGTACCAAAGTTGTGAAGCATCCATTCTAGTCCATTGGACCCAAAATGATGTTTGCGGGAGTTTCAGATGATTTCACTAATCTTCACCACGTAAAAAGATGCAAAACTTGTGTTTCGGGCTTAAATGCACTATTTCGGGGTACCAAAGTTATGAAGCATCCATTCTAGTCCATTGGACCCAAAATGATGTTTGTGAGTGTTTCAGAGCATTTCGCTAAACTTCGGCACGTAAAAGATGAAAATCTCGTCTTTTGGTCCTGAATGCACTATTTGAGGGTACCAATGTTGTGAAGCATCCATTCTAGTCCATTGGACCGAAAATGATGTTTGGGAGTGTTTCGGAGCATTTCGCTAACCTTCAGCACGTAAAAGATGAAAATCTCGTCTTTCGGTCCTGAATGCACTATTTCGGGGTACCAAAGTTGTGAAGCATCCATTCTAGTCCATCGGACCCAAAATGATGTTTGCGAGTGTTTCGGATGATTTCACTAACCTTCAGCACGTAAAAAGATGCAAAACTTGTGTTTCGGGCCTAAATGCACTATTTCGGGGTACCAAAGTTGTGAAGCATCCATTCTAGTCCATTGGACCCAAAATGATGTTTGGGAGTGTTTCTGAGCATTTCACTAACCCTGGGCACGTCAAAGATGAAAAACTCGTGTTTCGGGCCTGAATGCACTATTTCGGGGTACCAAAGTTGTGAAGCATCCATTCTAGTCCATTGGACCCAAAATGATGTTTGCGGGAGTTTCAGATGATTTCAGTAATCTTCACCACATAAAAAGATGCAAAACTTGTGTTTCGGGCTTAAATGCACTATTTCGGGGTACGAAAGTTATGAAGCATCCATTCTAGTCCATTGGACCCAAAATGATGTTTGGGAGTGTTTCAGAGCATTACGCTAAACTTCGGCACGTAAAAGATGAAAATCTCGTCTTTTGGTCCTGAATGCAATATTTCAGGGTACCAAAGTTGTGAAGCATCCAGTCTAGTCCATTAGACCACAGGTGATGTTTGGGAGTGTTTCGGAGCATTTCGCTAACCTTCGGCACGTAATAGATGAAATCTCGTCTTTTTGTCCCGAATGCACTATTTCAGGGTACCAAAGCTGTGAAGCATCCATTCTAGTCCATTGGACCCAAAATGATGTTTGGGAGTGTTTCAGAGCATTTTGTTAACCTTCGGCATGTAAAAGATGAAAATCTCGTCTTTCGGTCCTGAATGCACTATTTCGGGGTACCAAAGTTGTGAAGCATCCATTCCGGTCCTTTGGACCCAAAATGATGTTTGCGAGTGTTTCAGATGATTTCACTAACCTTCAGCACGTAAAAAGATGCAAAACTTGTGTTTCGACCCTAAATGCACTATTTCGGGGTACCAAAGTAATGAAGCATCCATTCTAGTCTATTGGACCCAAAATGATGTTTGGGAGTGTTTCAGAGCATTTCGCTAACCCTCGGCACGTCAAAGATGAAAAACTCATGTTTCGGGCCTGAATGCACTATTTCATGTTACCAAAGTTGTGAAGCATCCATTCTAGTCCATTGGACCCAAAATGATGTTTGCGAGTGCTTTGGATGATTTCACTAACCTTCAACAAGTAAAAAGATGCAAAACTTGTGTTTCGGGCCTAAATGCACTATTTCAGGGTACCAAAGTTATGAAGCATCCATTCTAGTCCATTGGACCCAAAATGATGTTTGTGAGTGTTTCAGAGCATTTCGCTAAACTTCGGCACGTAAAAGATGAAAAACTTGTCTTTCGTTCCTGAATGCACTATTTCGGGGTACCAAAGTTGTGAAGCATCCATTCTAGTCCATTGGACCCAAAATGATGATTGGGAGTGTTTCAGAGCATTTCGCTAACCCTCGGCACGTAAGAGATGAAAATCTCGTCTTTCGGTCCTGAATGCACTATTTCAGGGTACCAAAGTTGTGTAGCATCCATTCCGGTCCATTGGACCTAAAATGATGTTTGCGAGTGTTTCAGATGATTTCGCTAACCTTCAGCACGTAAAAAATGAAACACTTGTCTTTCGGTCCTGAATGCACTATATCGGGGTACCAAAGTTGTGAAGCATCCATTCTAGTCCATTGGACCCAAAATGATGTTTGGGAGTGTTTCGGAGCATTTCGCTAGCCTTCGACACGTAAAGGATGCAAAACTTGTGTTCGAGCCTGAATGCACTATTTTGGGGTACCAAAGTTGTGAAGCATCCATTCTAGTCCATTGGACCCAAAATGATGTTTGGGAATGTTTCGGAGCATTTCGCTAACCCTCGGCTCGTCAAAGATGAAAAACTCATGTTTCGGGCCTGAATGCACTATTTCATGTTACCAAAGTTGTGAAGCATCCATTCTAGTCCATTGGACCCAAAATGATGTTTGCGAGTGTTTTGGATGATTTCACTAACCTTCAGCACGTAAAAAGATGCAAAACTTGTGTTTCGGGCCTAAATGCACTATTTCAGGGTACCAAAGTAATGAAGCATCCATTCTAGTCTATTGGACCCAAAATGATGTTTGGGAGTGTTTCGGAGCATTTCGCTAACCCTCGGCACGTCAAAGATGAAAAACTCATGTTTCAGGCCTGAATGCACTATTTCATGTTACCAAAGGTGTGAAGCATCCATTCTAGTCCATTGGACCCAAAATGATGTTTGCGAGTGTTTTGGATGATTTCACTAACCTTCAACACGTAAAAAGATGCAAAACTTGTGTTTCGGGCCTAAATGCACTATTTCAGGGTACCAAAGTTATGAAGCATCCATTCTAGTCCATTGGACCCAAAATGATGTTTGTGAGTGTTTCAGAGCATTTCGCTAAACTTCGGCACGTAAAAGATGAAAAACTTGTCTTTCGTTCCTGAATGCACTATTTTGGGGTACCAAAGTTGTGAAGCATCCATTCTAGTCCATTGGACCCAAAATGATGATTGGGAGTGTTTCAGAGCATTTCGCTAACCCTCGGCACGTAAGAGATGAAAATCTCGTCTTTCGGTCCTGAATGCACTATTTCAGGGTACCAAAGTTGTGAAGCATCCATTCCGGTCCATTGGACCTAAAATGATGTTTGCGAGTGTTTCAGATGATTTCGCTAACCTTCAGCACGTAAATAATGAAACACTTGTCTTTCGGTCCTGAATGCACTATTTCGGGGTACCAAAGTTGTGAAGCATCCATTCTAGTCCATTGGACCCAAAATGATGTTTGGGAGTGTTTCGGAGCATTTCTCTAGCCTTCGACACGTAAAGGATGCAAAACTTGTGTTCGAGCCTGAATGCACTATTTTGTGGTACCAAAGTTGTGAAGCATCCATTCTAGTCCATTGGACCCAAAATGATGTTTGCGAATGTTTCGGAGCATTTCGCTAACCCTCGGCTCGTCAGAGATGAAAAACTCATGTTTCGGGCCTGAATGCACTATTTCATGTTACCAAAGTTGTGAAGCATCCATTCTAGTCCATTGGACCCAAAATGATGTTTGCGAGTGTTTTGGATGATTTCACTAACCTTCAGCACGTAAAAAGATGCAAAACTTGTGTTTCGGGCCTAAATGCACTATTTCAGGGTACCAAAGTTATGAAGCATCCATTCTAGTCCATTGGACCCAAAATGATGTTTGTGAGTGTTTCAGAGCATTTCGCTAAACTTCGGCACGTAAAAGATGAAAAACTTGTCTTTCGTTCCTGAATGCACTATTTCGGGGTACCAAAGTTGTGAAGCATCCATTCTAGTCCATTGGACCCAAAATGATGATTGGGAGTGTTTCAGAGCATTTCACTAACCCTCGGCACGTAAGAGATGAAAATCTCGTCTTTCGGTCCTGAATGCACTATTTCAGGGTACCAAAGTTGTGAAGCATCCATTCCGGTCCATTGGACCCAAAATGATGTTTGCGAGTGTTTCAGATGATTTCGCTAACCTTCAGCTCGTAAAAAATGAAACACTTGTCTTTCGGTCCTGAATGCACTATTTCGGGGTACCAAAGCTGTGAAGCATCCATTCTAGTCCATTGGACCCAAAATGATGTTTGGGAGTGTTTCGAAGCATTTCGCTAGCCTTCGACACGTAAAGGATGCAAAACTTGTGTTCGAGCCTGAATGCACTATTTCGGGGTACCAAAGTTGTGAAGCATCCATTCTAGTCCATTGGACCCAAAATGATGTTTGGGAATGTTTCGGAGCATTTCGCTAACCCTCGGCTCGTCAAAGATGAAAAACTCGTGTTTCGGGCCTGAATGCACTATTTTAGGGTACCAGAGTTGTGAAGCATCCATTCTAGTTCATTGGACCCAAAATGATGTTTGGGAGTGTTTAGGAGAATTTCGCTAACCCTCGGCACGTCAAAGGTGAAAAACTCGTGTTTCGGGCCTGAATGCACCATTTCGGGGTACCAAAGTTGTGAAGCATCCATTCTAGTCCATTGGACCCAAAATGATGTTTGGGGGTGTTCTGAGCATTTCGCTAACCTTCAGCACGTAAAAGATGAAAATCTCGTCTTTCGGTCCTGAATGCACTATTTCGGGGTACCAAAGTTGTGAATCATCCATTCTAGTCCATCGGACCCAAAATGATGTTTGCGTGTGTTTCGGATGATTTCACTAACCTTCAGCACGTAAAAAGATGCAAATCTCGTCTTTCGGTCCTGAATGCACTATTTCGGGGTACCAAAGTTGTGAAGCATCCATTCTAGTCCATCGGACCCAAAATGATGTTTGCGAGTGTTTCGGATGATTTCACTAACCTTCAGCACGTAAAAAGATGCAAAACTTGTCTTTCGGGCCTAAATGCACTATTTCGGGGTACCAAATTTGTGAAGCATCCATTCTAGTCCATTGGACCCAAAATGATGTTTGGGAGTGTTTCTGAGCATTTCACTAACCCTGGGCACGTCAAAGATGAAAAACTCGTGTTTCGGTCCTGAATGCACTATTTCGGGGTACCAAAGTTGTGAAGCATCCATTATAGTCCATTGGACCCAAAATGATGTTTGCGAGTGTTTCGGATGATTTCACTAACCTTCAGCACGTAAAAAGATGCAAAACTTGTGTTTCGGCCCTAAATGCACTATTTCGGGGTACCAAAGTTATGAAGCATCCATTCTAGTCCATTGGACCCAAAATGATGTTTGGGAGTGTTTCGGAGCATTTCGCTAACCCTCGGCACGTCAAAGATGAAAAACTCATGTTTCGGGCCTGAATGCACTATTTCATGTTACCAAAGTTGTGAAGCATCCATTCTAGTCCATTGGACCCAAAATGATGTTTGCGAGTGTTTTGGATGATTTCACTAACCTTCAGCACGTAAAAAGATGCAAAACTTGTGTTTCGGGCCTAAATGCACTATTTCAGGGTACCAAAGTTATGAAGCATCCATTCTAGTCCATTGGACCCAAAATGATGTTTGTGAGTGTTTCAGAGCATTTCGCTAAACTTCGGCACGTAAAAGATGAAAAACTTGTCTTTCGTTCCTGAATGCACTATTTCGGGGTACCAAAGTTGTGAAGCATCCATTCTAGTCCATTGGACCCAAAATGATGATTGGGAGTGTTTCAGAGCATTTCGCTAACCCTCGGCACGTAAGAGATGAAAATCTCGTCTTTCGGTCCTGAATGCACTATTTCAGGGTACCAAAGTTGTGAAGCATCCATTCCGGTCCATAGGACCCAAAATGATGTTTGCGAGTGTTTCAGATGATTTCGGTAACCTTCAGAACGTAAAAAATGAAACACTTGTCTTTCGGTCCTGAATGCACTATTTCGGGGTACCAAAGTTGTGAAGCATCCATTCTAGTCCATTGGACCCAAAATGATGTTTGGGAGTGTTTCGGAGCATTTCGCTAGCCTTCGACACGAAAAGGATGCAAAACTTGTGTTCGAGCCTGAATGCACTATTTCGGGGTACCAAAGTTGTGAAGCATCCATTCTAGTCCATTGGACCCAAAATGATGTTTGGGAATGTTTCGGAGCATTTCGATAACCCTCGGCTCGTCAAAGATGAAAAACTCGTGTTTCGGGCTTGAATGCACTATTTCAGGGTACCAGAGTTGTGAAGCATCCATTCTAGTTCATTGGACCCAAAATGATGTTTGGGAGTGTTTAGGAGAATTTCGCTAACCCTCGGCACGTCAAAGGTGAAAAACTCGTGTTTCGGGCCTGAATGCACCATTTCGGGGTACCAAAGTTGTGAAGCATCCATTCTAGTCCATTGGACCCAAAATGATGTTTGGGGGTGTTTCGGAGCATTTCGCTAACCTTCAGCACGTAAAAGATGAAAATCTCGTCTTTCGGTCCTGAATGCACTATTTCGGGGTACCAAAGTTGTGAATCATCCATTCTAGTCCATCGGACCCAAAATGATGTTTGCGTGTGTTTCGGATGATTTCACTAACCTTCAGCACGTAAAAAGATGCAAATCTCGTCTTTCGGTCCTGAATGCACTATTTCGGGGTACCAAAGTTGTGAAGCATCCATTCTAGTCCATCGGACCCAAAATGATGTTTGCGAGTGTTTCGGATGATTTCACTAACCTTCAGCACGTAAAAAGATGCAAAACTTGTCTTTCGGGCCTAAATGCACTATTTCGAGATACCAAATTTGTGAAGCATCCATTCTAGTCCATTGGACCCAAAATGATGTTTGGGAGTGTTTCTGAGCATTTCACTAACCCTGGGCACGTCAAAGATGAAAAACTCGTGTTTCGGTCCTGAATGCACTATTTCGGGGTACCAATGTTGTGAAGCATCCATTATAGTCCATTGGACCCAAAATGATGTTTGCGAGTGTTTCGGATGATTTCACTAACCTTCAGCACGTAAAAAGATGCAAAACTTGTGTTTCGGCCCTAAATGCACTATTTCGGGGTACCAAAGTTATGAAGCATCCATTCTAGTCCATTGGACCCAAAATGATGTTTGGGAGTGTTTCGGAGCATTTCGCTAACCCTCGGCACGTCAAAGATGAAAAACTCATGTTTCGGGCCTGAATGCACTATTTCATGTTACCAAAGTTGTGAAGCATCCATTCTAGTCCATTGGACCCAAAATGATGTTTGCGAGTGTTTTGGATGATTTCACTAACCTTCAGCACGTAAAAAGATGCAAAACTTGTGTTTCGGGCCTAAATGCACTATTTCAGGGTACCAAAGTTATGAAGCATCCATTCTAGTCCATTGGACCCAAAATGATGTTTGTGAGTGTTTCAGAGCATTTCGCTAAACTTCGGCACGTAAAAGATGAAAAACTTGTCTTTCGTTCCTGAATGCACTATTTCGGGGTACCAAAGTTGTGAAGCATCCATTCTAGTCCATTGGACCCAAAATGATGATTGGGAGTGTTTCAGAGCATTTCGCTAACCCTCGGCACGTAAGAGATGAAAATCTCGTCTTTCGGTCCTGAATGCACTATTTCAGGGTACCAAAGTTGTGAAGCATCCATTCCGGTCCATAGGACCCAAAATGATGTTTGCGAGTGTTTCAGATGATTTCGCTAACCTTCAGAACGTAAAAAATGAAACACTTGCCTTTCGGTCCTGAATGCACTATTTCGGGGTACCAAAGTTGTGAAGCATCCATTCTAGTCCATTGGACCCAAAATGATGTTTGGGAGTGTTTCGGAGCATTTCGCTAGCCTTCGACACGTAAAGGATGCAAAACTTGTGTTCGAGCCTGAATGCACTATTTCGGGGTACCAAAGTTGTGAAGCATCCATTCTAGTCCATTGGACCCAAAATGATGTTTGGGAATGTTTCGGAGCATTTCGATAACCCTCGGCTCGTCAAAGATGAAAAACTCGTGTTTCGGGCCTGAATGCACTATTTCAGGGTACCAGAGTTGTGAAGCATCCATTCTAGTTCATTGGACCCAAAATGATGTTTGGGAGTGTTTAGGAGAATTTCGCTAACCCTCGGCACGTCAAAGGTGAAAAACTCGTGTTACGGGCCTGAATGCACTATTTCGGGGTACCAAAGTTGTGAAGCATCCATTCTAGTCCATTGGACCCAAAATGATGTTTGGGTGTGTTTCGGAGCATTTCGCTAACCTTCAGCACGTAAAAGATGAAAATCTCGTCTTTCGGTCCTGAATGCACTATTTCGGGGTACCAAAGTTGTGATGCATCCATTTTAGTCCATCGGACCCAAAATGATGTTTGCGAGTGTTTCGGATGATTTCACTAACCTTCAGCACGTAAAAAGATGCAAAACTTGTGTTTCGGGCCTAAATGTACTATTTCGGGGTACCAAAGTTGTGAAGCATCCATTCTAGTCCATTGGACCCAAAATGATGTTTGGGAGTGTTTCTGAGCATTTCACTAACCCTGGGCACGTCAAAGATGAAAAACTCGTGTTTTGGGCCTGAATGCACTATTTCGGGGTACCAAAGTTATGAAGCATCCATTCTAGTCTATTGGACCCAAAATGATGTTTGGGAGTGTTTCAGAGCATTTCGCTAAACTTCAGCACGTAAAAAATGAAACACTTGTCTTTCGGTCCTGAATGCACTATTTCTGGGTACCAAAGATGTGAAGCATCCATTCTAGTCCATTAGACCCAAAATGATGTTTGGGAGTGTTTCAGAGCATTTCGCTAACCCTGAGCGCGTCAAAGATGAAAAACTCGGGTTTCGGTCCTGAATGCACTATTTCGGGGTACCAAAGTTGTGAAACATCCATTCTAGTTCATTGGACCCAACATGATGTTTGGGAGTGTTTAGGAGCATTTTGCTAACCCTCGGCACGTCAAAGATGAAAACTCGTGTTTCGGGCCTGAATGCACTATTTCGGGGTACCAAAGTTGTGAAGCATCCATTCTAGTTCATTGGACCCAAAATGATGTTTGGGAGTGTTTAGGAGAATTTCGCTAACCCTCAGCACGTCAAAGGTGAAAAACTCGTGTTTCGGGCCTGAATGCACTATTTCGGGGTACCAAAGTTGTGAAGCATCCATTCTAGTCCATTGGACCCAAAATGATGTTTGGGAGTGTTTCGGAGCATTTCGCTAACCTTCAGCACGTAAAAGATGAAAATCTCGTCTTTCGGTCCTGAATGCACTATTTCGGGGTACCAAAGGTGTGAAGCATCCATTCTAGTCCATCGGACCCAAAATGATGTTTGCGAGTGTTTCGGATGATTTCACTAACCTTCAGCACGTAAAAAGATGCAAAACTTGTGTTTCGGGCCTAAATGCACTATTTCGGGGTACCAAAGTTGTGAAACATCCATTCTAGTCCATTGGACCCAAAATGATGTTTGGGAGTGTTTCTTAGCATTTCGCTAACCCTGGGCACGTCAAAGATGAAAACTCGTGTTTCGGGCCTGAATGCACTATTTCGGGGTACCAAAGTTGTGAAGCATCCATTCCAGTCCATTGGACCCAAAATGATGTTTGCGGGAGTTTCAGATGATTTCACTAATCTTCACCACGTAAAAAGATGCAAAACTTGTGTTTCGGGCTTAAATGCACTATTTCGGGGTACCAAAGTTATGAAGCTTCCATTTTAGTCCATTGGACCCAAAATGATGTTTGGGAGTGTTTCAGAGCATTTCGCTAAACTTCGGCACGTAAAAGATGAAAATCTCGTCTTTTGGTCCTGAATGCACTATTTCGGGGTACCAAAGTTGTGAAGCATCCAGTCTAGTCCATTGGACCCAAAATGATGTTTGGGAGTGTTTCGGAGCATTTCGCTAACCTTCGGCACGTAATAAATGAAATCTCGTCTTTTTGTCCCGAATGCACTATTTCAGGGTACCAAAGCTGTGAAGCATCCATTCTAGTCCATTGGACCCAAAATGATGTTTGGGAGTGTTTCGGAGCATTTTGCTAACCTTCGGCACGTAAAAGATGAAAATCTCGTCTTTCGGTCCTGAATGCACTATTTCGGGGTACCAAAGGTGCGAAGCATCCATTCTAGTCCATCGGACCCAAAATGATGTTTGCGAGTGTTTCGGATGATTTCACTAACCTTCAGCACGTAAAAAGATGCAAAACTTGTGTTTCGGGCCTAAATGCACTATTTCGGGGTACCAAAGTTGTGAAACATCCATTCTAGTCCATTGGACCCAAAATGATGTTTGGGAGTGTTTCTTAGCATTTCACTAACCCTGGGCACGTCAAAGATGAAAACTCGTGTTTCGGGCCTGAATGCACTATTTCGGGGTACCAAAGTTGTGAAGCATCCATTCCAGTCCATTGGACCCAAAATGATGTTTGCGGGAGTTTCAGATGATTTCACTAATCTTCACCACGTAAAAAGATGCAAAACTTGTGTTTCGGGCTTAAATGCACTATTTCGGGGTACCAAAGTTATGAAGCTTCCATTCTAGTCCATTGGACCCAAAATGATGTTTGGGAGTGTTTCAGAGCATTTCGCTAAACTTCGGCACGTAAAAGATGAAAATCTCGTCTTTTGGTCCTAAATGCACTATTTCAGGGTACCAAAGTTGTGAAGCATCCAGTCTAGTCCATTGGACCCAAAATGATGTTTGGGAGTGTTTCGGAGCATTTCGCTAACCTTCGGCACGTAATAAATGAAATCTCGTCTTTTTGTCCCGAATGCACTATTTCAGGGTACCAAAGCTGTGAAGCATCCATTCTAGTCCATTGGACCCAAAATGATGTTTGGGAGTGTTTCGGAGCATTTTGCTAACCTTCGGCACGTAAAATATGAAAATCTCGTCTTTCGGTCCTGAATGCACTATTTCGGGGTACCAAAGTTGTGAAGCATCCATTCTAGTCCATTGGACCCAAAATGATGTTTGCGAGTGTTTCGGATGATTTCACTAACCTTCAGCACGTAAAAAGATGCAAAACTTGTGTTTCGGCCCTAAATGCACTATTTCGGGGTACCAAAGTTATGAAGCATCCATTCTAGTCCATTGGACCCAAAATGATGTTTGGGAGTGTTTCAGAGCATTTCGCTAACCCTCGGCACGTAAGAGATGAAAATCTCGTGTTTCGGCCCTAAATGCACTATTTCATGTTACCAAAGTTGTGAAGCATCCATTCTAGTCCATTGGACCCAAAATGATGTTTGAGAGTGTTTTGGATGATTTCACTAACCTTCAGCACGTAAAAAGATGCAACACTTGTGTTTCGGGCCTAAATGCACTATTTCGGGGTACCAAAGTTATGAAGCATCCATTCTAGTCCATTGGACCCAAAATGATGGTTGTGAGTGTTTCAGAGCATTTCGCTAAACTTCGGCACGTAAAAGATGAAAAACTTGTCTTTCGTTCTGAATGCACTATTTCGGGGTACCAAAGTTGTGAAGCATCCATTCTAGTCCATTGGACCCAAAATGATGATTGGGAGTGTTTCAGAGCATTTCGCTAACCCTCGGCACGTAAGAGATGAAAATCTCGTCTTTCGGTCCTGAATGCACTATTTCGGGGTACCAAAGTTGTGAAGCATCCGTTCCGGTCCATTGGACCCAAAATGATGTTTGCGAGTGTTTCAGATGATTTCGCTAACCTTCAGCACGTAAAAAATGAAACACTTGTCTTTCGGTCCTGAATGCACTATTTCGGGGTACCAAAGTTGTGAAGCAATTGTCCTGACTCGAGGGGCAGGTACTGTGTTCTGCAGGAGATGATAAAAAATCGTGGTTAATGGTGAAAAGTGTGCCTGATCAGAGAAAAAAGGGTAAGTGTATTACCTCTGAGGTTGGCTGAAAATCAGGCATCAGCTCCAGGCAGAATGAGTGTACTGGCTCACTGAAGATGTGGTCATGGAATTCTTGCCACCAGGAGATGAAGAGGGGGTGAGCTATTGTTGTTGGTGTAAAAGGCCAGGTATAAAGAGTTGGGCTGCATTCATACTCAAAAACCCTTCTGGCTTGAATGCTTTCCTTGATTTCCTTGTTGTTGGTGTAAAAGGCCAGGTATAAAGAGTTGGGTTTGAGGAATTCATGAAGGAATAATCTTGGGGGCATTTGGCCACATCCTAGTTGTCGGGCCATCATATTCGGCTGATAGTATTCATAGGTGCTAAGATTTAGCCTCCCTCCACAAAATTCTGCTGGCAAAGCACACGGATGGATAAAGATATTGAAGATTTCTATAGATCTTGCGTCATGGCATGCAGTTTCAAAGGAGAATTCAAAGGGGAGAGTTAAATTGTCATTGTTCAGATAGGGGAGCCAAAGAGGGTCAGGGAAGCCCTTGAAAAAGAGCTCAAAAAGCTGACTAATATTTTGGTCAATGGATATGGTTGAAGCAGCTTCTCCATGAGTTTGGCATCCTCTGGTGATTTGAGCTTCCCCTTCTTGGTGGCTGGACGAGGGGAAGAGTCGATTGTTGATATTGATGTTGACAATTCGGTGCATATACAGTTGCAGCCACATCTGCACAAACCACCAAGGGCCGTTGACACATAGTATCTTCTGGCCAGTGTGCATTTGAGAAATAGTCTGATGGAGCATATGATACACGCTCCCTAAGAGGTATTTTCCAAGAGGAATGCAACGATCGGCAGCCAACTGCGTAGCCATTGCAATGTGATTCAGAGTTGGCTCATTGGCTTTGCCGCAGAAAATGAATCTACACAGCCACATGTTCAGAAACGCCCTGTATTCGACTTCACCCAGAGGGCCGTCTTTCATGTGATTCTGGATATATGACTTGTATCCACTTCCTGACTTCACTCCTGTCTGCCTTGTGGAGCCTTTGTATTGGAAGGGATACATGGATCCTGAAATATCAAGGCCGGTGATCATGTACACATCGGCCAGAGTTGGGGACATCGGGCCGTGACCAAAGAGGAAAGCATTGACGCCATTTGACCAAAAATGGCAGGCTGCTATCAAAAGATTTTCATTCTTTGGGGTCTCGGCCAAAGATAATTCCAAGCATTGGGCGATGCGGAGGCTGTCCCAATTGGTGGTTTTTGCGCTGTTATCTGCAAGTATCCTCTTATACCAATTTCTCCAGCCCGCGATTGGTGGCAAAGGCCAGTTCTTGAAAGCATCTTGCCACAGAGGAGGCCCTGATAAAGCTGCTTTGAAAGGGATTCTCTTGGATTCGGCTGCAATGAACTCGCAGGGATCAGAAGATCCTACAGGGCCGAGGAAATATGTCGTTGAATTGGCCTCAGTATGAATCAAAAGCTCAGTGGAGAGTTCCTATCAAGAAAAAGCGGAGGAAGAAATCTGAGATAGGAATCGAAAAGGACAATGCCGAATGATCCTTAAGGGAGTGAAGTTTACCTGAGCGGCTTGATTTTGATCCGCCGTTGAAGATTGGAGCTTTGGGGAAAGATGACCTAGGGTTTGGATCTGGACAGAGCCCCGATGGGTTGCAAGGAGGAAGAATAGGTGTTGAACAGATTTGACTTGAGGATGTTGGCGTTTGCAGTCAATTTCGGAATAAAATCACTTTTATCCCATAATTGAAGGGGCATATGTTAACACCAAAAATTGGTACAGGAGAAGGACTGATTTGTGGGCCTGATTCGGTGACGGATCCAGTACAACGGGAGAAGATTTCTTCAGAAGATTCGGCAGAGATGCTTGCGGTCGGTAGTTCGTATCCGTTCGGCAAAGGGACTGTTTGCGCTGATTTCACGGGATCGCATGGTGATGTGGTTCGAACGGAAGGGACGAATGGATGGATAAGCATTCGCACTTGGGCATTAAATTAGGTATCAAATATTGTGCTCGTAGTCCACCAGGAGTCATGTTAGGTCAGGGTATAAATATGAACCCTGGATGTATGTAATTGTAATCGAACATTCTCACAAGAAACCGGCTTTACGCCAAACCTTCGAGTCCTAGTCGTGTCGTCGAGTTCTTCGAGAGGGTTCATCGATCCGTCGACCTCCGTAAGTACCGACAACCTTGTATCATGTCTAGTATCATGCGGTGGATTTAGATCGTGATGCAAGTAGTCTTGTTACCATGCTTGGTGGCATGCGGTAGATTCAAGTTTGGTTCAAGAGGGTTTCTTGTTAGATCATGAGTCATGCGGTAGGCTAAGATCTAGCTCGAAGCTAGTTATCGGCTCTATTAGATTTGGCAAGATCTAATAGATTCATTAAGTTACCCCGTGTTGCTTTGAGTTTTTACTTTATGTTTAAATTCATGTAACACTCCTTTGCCCAATTTAGATTGGTTTGAATCGGCTTTATCTCTTTTTGATGATCCTTATGCATTTCAAGTTCATATTTTTGGCTCAATATAGCACAAGGATCACATTTTCCCTAATAGCCGAAACCGAATCGATCTAAGTTGTTACGTGTTGCGGGTTCAAGCTTGTCAAATCTTGTATGAATTTTGAAAGAACCGGGTATCAAGCGGTAGATGCAGGTTTTTGGGTTGTTTTAGAGCTAATCATCCGGTGGATTAGATTTCGATTCAATCTGATAGATTTATCTTCTTTGGTAATGTTTGTTCCTTCTTCATGGACCCCGATTCGGCTGTTCAACCGTATTCGGTTATGCTTTCATGAGTAAAACGTGTTTGCGGTTTATGTTTCAAATAACGCATGCTTTTAGCTTTCCATATTTAGATTGTATCATGCGGTGGATAGATCTTTTGTGGTTAGTGGTACGATTTTAAACAAGTTGTATCATGCGGTGGATTAACTTGTTTAATTTCGTGCTTGACGGGTTTCAAAGCATCTAGACACGCGGTAGTCTAATGCTTTGGGCCTATGCATGCTTGTTCATTACATATTCGTAATCATGCTTCACTTTATTTATTTTAACTGTTATTTATCCTAGAGAATCGGTCACGACCCTGTGCACGAGCAATGCCGTTTAAACAAAGACCGATCTCTTGTCATGCTTACGTCATCTATTCGGCTATGTTTTGTTTCACGTTCTAAATCTCCCGAATGGTTTTTGATCTGTTGACAGATAGCTTCTTGTAGCTATATGTCACTTCACATGGCTTTTTAGCCGCAAATATGGAACTGTCTAGTACCACCCGACAAGTTCCAAGTTTTGGCATCTAACTATTTTACTCTTTGTTAATTTCAGGAAAATTGACTGGCACGCTTCAGAATCCGCTCGTGTGCTAAGCTAGCTTGTTCGGCTTGCTGTGTGCTTGACGTAGGGTGCGGATTTTGCGTCAACAAGATGTAAAACTTGTGTTCGAGCCCGAATGCACTATTTCGGGGTACCAAAGTTGTGAAGCATACATTCTAGTCCATCGGACCCAAAATGATGTTTGGGAGTGTTTCGGAGCATTTCGGTAACCCTCGACACGTAAAAAATGAAAAATTCGTGTTTCGGGCCCTAATGCACTATTTCAGGGTACCAAAGTTGTGAAGCATCCATTCTAGTCCATTGGACCCAAAATGATGTTTGTGAGTGTTTCGGATGACTTCACTAACCTTCAGCAAGTAAAAAGATGCAAAATTTGTGTTTCGGGCCTAACTGCACTATTTCGGGGTTCCAAAGTTGTGAAGCATCCATTCTAGTCCATTGGACCCAAAATGATATTTGGGAGTGTTTCAGAGCATTTCGCTAACCTTCAGCACGTAAAAAGATGCAAAACTTGTGTTTTCGGCCTGAAAGCACTATTTCGGGGTACTAAACTTGTGAAGCATCCATTCTAGTCCATTGGACCCAAAATGATGTTTGGGAGTGTTTCAGATGATTTCAATAACCTTCAGCACGTAAAAAGATGCAAATCTTGTGTTTTGGGCCTAAATGCATTATTTCAGGGTACCAAAGTTGTGAAGCATCCATTCTAGTCCATTGGACCCAAAATGATGTTTGGGAGTGTTTCGTGGCATTTCGCTAACCTTCGACACGTAAAAGATGCAAAACTTGTGTCCGAGCCCGAATGCACTATTTCGGGGTACCAAAGTTGTGAAGCATCCATTCTAGTCCATTGGATCGAAAATGATGTTTGGAAGTGTTTCAGAGCATTTCGCAAACCCTCGGCAGGTAAAAGATGAAAAACTCATGTTTCGGGCCCGAATGCAATATTTCGGGATACCAAAGTTGTGAAGCTTCCATTCTAGTCCATTGCACCCAAAATGATGTTTGCTAGTGTTTCGGATGATTTCACTAACCTTCAGCACGTAAAAAGATGCAAAACTTGTGTTTCAGGCCTAACTGCATTATTTCGAGGTACCAAAGTTGTGAAGCATCCATTCTAGTCCATTGGACCCAAAATGATGTTTGGGAGTGTTTCGGAGCATTTCGCTAACCTTCAGCACGTAAAAAATGCAAAACTTGTGTTTTGGGCCTAAATGCACTATTTCGGGGTACTAACGTTTTGAAGCATCCATTCTAGTCCATTGGACCCAAAATGATGTTTGGGAGTGTTTCGGAGCATTTCGCTAACCTTCAGCACGTAAAAAATGCAAAACTTGTGTTTTGGGCCTAAATGCACTATTTCGGGGTACTAACGTTTTGAAGCATCCATTCTAGTCCATTGGACCCAAAATGATGTTTGGGAGTGTTTCGGAGCAGTTCGCTAACCTTCGACACGTAAAAGATGCAAAACTCGTATTTCGGGCCCGAATGCACTATTTCGAGATACCAAAGTTGTGAAGCATCCATTCTAGTCCATTGGACCCAAAATGATATTCGTGAGTGTTTCGGATGATTTCACTAACCTTCGGCACATACAAGATGCAAAACTTGTGTTCGAGCCTGAATGCACTATTTCGGGGTACCAAAGTTGTGAAGCATCCATTCTAGTCCATTGGACCCAAAATGATGTTTGTGAGTTTTTCAGATGATTTCACTAGCCTTCAGCACGTAAAAAGATGCAGATCTTGTGTTTTGGGCCTAAATGCATTATTTCGGGTTCCAAAGTTGTGAAGCATCCATTCCAGTCCATGGGACCAAAAATGATATTTGGGAGTGTTTTGTGGCATTTCGCTAACCTTCGGCACGTAAAAGATGCAAAACTTGTGTTCGAGCCAGAATGCACTATTTCGTGGTACCAAAGTTGTGAAGCATACATTCTAGTCCATTGGACCCAAAATGATGTTTGGGAGTGTTTCGGAGCATTTCGGTAACCCTCGATACATAAAAAATGAAAAACTCGTGTTTCGGGCCCTAATGCACTATTTTGGGGTACTAAAGTTGTGAAGCATCCATTCTAGTCCATTGGACCCAAAATGATGTTTGTGAGTGTTTCGGAAGATTTCACTAAACTTCAGCACGTAAAAAGATGAAAAAATTGTGTTTCGGGCCTAACTGCACCAAAGTTGTGAAGCATCCATTCTAGTCCATTGGGCCCAAAATGATATTTGGGAGTGTTTCAGAGCATTTTGCTAACCTTCAGCACGTAAAAAGATGCAAAACTTGTGTTTTCGGCCTGAAATCACTATTTCGGGGTACTAAAGTTGTGAAGCATCCATTCTAGTCCATTGGACCGAAAATGATGTTTGGGAGTGTTTCAGATGATTTCAATAACCTTCAGCACGTAAAAAGATGCAAATCTTGTGTTTTGGGCCTAAATGCATTATTTCGGGGTACCAAGGTTGTGAAGCATCCATTCTAGTCCATTGGACCCAAAATGATGTTTGGGAGTATTTCGTGGCATTTCGCTAACCTTCGACACGTAAAAGATGCAAAACTTGTGTCCGAGCCCGAATGCACTATTTCGGGTTACCAAAGTTGTGAAGCATCCATTCTAGTCCATTGGATCGAAAATGATGTTTGGAAGTGTTTCAGAGCATTTCGCAAACCCTCGGCAGGTAAAAGATGAAAAACTCGTGTTTCGGGCCCGAATGCAATATTTCGGGGTACCAAAGTTGTGAAGCTTCCATTCTTGTTCATTGGACCCAAAATGATGTTTGCGAGTGTTTCGGATGATTTCACTAACCTTCAGCACGTAAAAAGATGCAAAACTTGTGTTTCAGGCCTAACTGCACTATTTCGGGGTACCAAAGTTGTGAAGCATCCATTCTAGTCCATTGGACCCAAAATGATGTTTGGGAGTGTTTCGGAGCATTTCGCTAACCTTCAGCACGTAAAAAATGCAAAACTTGTGTTTTGGGCCTAAATGCACTATTTCGGGGTACTAACGTTTTGAAGCATCCATTCTAGTCCATTGGACCCAAAATGATGTTTGGGAGTGTTTCGGAGCATTTCGCTAACCTTCGACACGTAAAAGATGCAAAACTCGTATTTCGGGCCCGAATGCACTATTTCGGGATAGCAAAGTTGTGAAGCATCCATTCTAGCCCATTGGACCCAAAATGATATTCGTGAGTGTTTCGGACGATTTCACTAACCTTCAGCACGTACAAGATGCAAAACTTGTGTTCGAGCCTGAATGCACTATTTCGGGGTACCAAAGTTGTGAAGCATCCATTCTAGTCCATTGGACCCAAAATGATGTTTGTGAGTTTTTCAGATGATTTCACTAGCCTTCAGCACGTAAAAAGATGCAGATCTTGTGTTTTGGGCCTAAATGCATTATTTCGGGTTCCAAAGTTGTGAAGCATCCATTCCTGTCCATGGGACCAAAAATGATATTTGGGAGTGTTTCGTGGCATTTCGCTAACCTTCGGCACGTAAAAGATGCAAAACTTGTGTTCGAGCCTGAATGCACTATTTCGTGGTACCAAAGTTGTGAAGCATACATTCTAGTCCATTGGACCCAAAATGATGTTTGGGAGTGTTTCGGAGCATTTCGGTAACCCTCGATACATAAAAAATGAAAAACTCGTGTTTCGGGCCCTAATGCACTATTTTGGGGTACTAAAGTTGTGAATCATCCATTCTAGTCCATTGGACCCAAAATGATGTTTGTGAGTGTTTCGGAAGATTTCACTAAACTTCAGCACGTAAAAAGATGAAAAAATTGTGTTTCGGGCCTAACTGCACTATTTCGGGGTACCAAAGTTGTGAAGCATCCATTCTAGTCCATTGGGCCCAAAATGATATTTGGGAGTGTTTCAGAGCATTTCGCTAACCTTCAGCACGTAAAAAGATGCAAAACTTGTGTTTTCGGCCTGAAATCACTATTTCGGGGTACTAAAGTTGTGAAGCATCCATTCTAGTCCATTGGACCGAAAATGATGTTTGGGAGTGTTTCAGATGATTTCAATAACCTTCAGCACGTAAAAAGATGCAAATATTGTGTTTTGGGCCTAAATGCATTATTTCGGGGTACCAAAGTTGTGAAGCATCCATTCTAGTCCATTGGACCCAAAATGATGTTTGGGAGTATTTCGTGGCATTTCGCTAACCTGCGACACGTAAAAGATGCAAAACTTGTGTCCGAGCCCGAATGCACTATTTCGGGGTACCAAAGTTGTGAAGCATCCATTCTAGTCCATTTGATCGAAAATGATGTTTGGAAGTGTTTCAGAGCATTTAGCAAACCCTCGGCAGGTAAAAGATGAAAAACTCGTGTTTCGGGCCCGAATGCAATATTTCGGGGTACCAAAGTTGTGAAGCTTCCATTCTAGTTCATTGGACCCAAAATGATGTTTGCGAGTGTTTCGGATGATTTCACTAACCTTCAGCACGTAAAAAGATGCACAACTTGTGTTTCGGGCCTAACTGCACTATTTTGGGGTACCAAAGTTGTGAAGCATCCATTCTAGTCCATTGGACCCAAAATGATGTTTGGGAGTGTTTCGGAGCATTTCGGTAACCCTCGACACGTAAAAAATGAAAAATTCGTGTTTCGGGCCCTAATGCACTATTTCAGGGTACCAAAGTTGTGAAGCATCCATTCTAGTCCATAGGACCCAAAATGATGTTTGTGAGTGTTTCGGATGACATCACTAACCTTCAGCAAGTAAAAAGATTCAAAATTTGTGTTTCGGGCCTAACTGCACTATTTCGGGGTACCAAAGTTGTGAAGCATCCATTCTAGTCCATTGGACCCAAAATGATATTTGGGAGTGTTTCAGAGCATTTCGCTAACCTTCAACACGTAAAAAGATGCAAAACTTGTGTTTTCGGCCTAAAAGCACTATTTCGGGGTACTAAAGTTGTGAAGCATCCATTCTAGTCCATTGGACCCAAAATGATGTTTGGGAGTGTTTCAGATGATTTCAATAACCTTCAGCACGTAAAAAGATGCAAATCTTGTGTTTTGGGCCTAAATGCATTATTTCGGGGTACCAAAGTTGTGAAGCATCCATTCTAGTCCATTGGACCCAAAATGATGTTTGGGAGTGTTTCGTGGCATTTCGCTAACCTTCGACACGTAAAAGATGCAAAACTTGTGTCCGAGCCCGAATGCACTATTTTGGGGTACCAAAGTTGTGAAGCATCCATTCTGGTCCATTGGATCGAAAATGATGTTTGGAAGTGTTTCAGAGCATTTCGCAAACCCTCGGCAGGTAAAAGATGGAAAACTCATGTTTCGGGCCCGAATGCAATATTTCGGGGTACCAAAGTTGTGAAGCTTCCATTCTAGTCCATTGGACCCAAAATGATGTTTGCTAGTGTTTCGGATGATTTCACTAACATTCAGCACGTAAAAAGATGCAAAACTTGTGTTTCAGGCCTAACTGCACTATTTCGGGGTACCAAAGTTGTGAAGCATCCATTCTAGTCCATTGGACCCAAAATGATGTTTGGGAGTGTTTCGGAGCATTTCGCTAACCTTCAGCACGTAAAAAATGCAAAACTTGTGTTTTGGGCCTAAATGCACTATTTCGGGGTACTAACGTTTTGAAGCATCCATTCTAGTCCATTGGACCCAAAATGATGTTTGGGAGTGTTTCGGAGCATTTCGCTAACCTTCGACACGTAAAAGATGCAAAACTCGTATTTCGGGCCCGAATGCACTATTTCGGGATAGCAATGTTGTGAAGCATCCATTCTAGCCCATTGGACCCAAAATGATATTCGTGAGTGTTTCGGACGATTTCACTAACCTTCGGCACGTACAAGATGCAAAACTTGTGTTCGAGCCTGAATGCACTATTTCGGGGTACCAAAGTTGTGAAGCATCCATTCTAGTCCATTGGACCCAAAATGATGTTTGTGAGTTTTTCTGATGATTTCACTAGCCTTCAGCACGTAAAAAGATGCAGATCTTGTGTTTTGGGCCTAAATGCATTATTTCGGGTTCCAAAGTTGTGAAGCATCCATTCCTGTCCATGGGACCAAAAATGATATTTGGGAGTGTTTCGTGGCATTTCGCTAACCTTCGGCACGTAAAAGATGCAAAACTTGTGTTCGAGCCTGAATGCACTATTTCGTGGTACCAAAGTTGTGAAGCATACATTCTAGTCCATTGGACCCAAAATGATGTTTGGGAGTGTTTCGGAGCATTTCGGTAACCCTCGATACATAAAAAATGAAAAACTCGTGTTTCGGGCCCTAATGCACTATTTTGGGGTACTAAAGTTGTGAAGCATCCATTCTAGTCCATTGGACCCAAAATGATGTTTGTGAGTGTTTCGGAAGATTTCACTAAACTTCAGCACGTAAAAAGATGAAAAAATTGTGTTTCGGGCCTAACTGTACTATTTCGGGGTACCAAAGTTGTGAAGCATCCATTCTAGTCCATTGGGCCCAAAATGATATTTGGGAGTGTTTCAGAGCATTTCGCTAACCTTCAGCACGTAAAAAGATGCAAAACTTGTGTTTTCGGCCTGAAATCACTATTTCGGGGTACTAAAGTTGTGAAGCATCCATTCTAGTCCATTGGACCGAAAATGATGTTTGGGAGTGTTTCAGATGATTTCAATAACCTTCAGCACGTAAAAAGATGCAAATCTTGTGTTTTGGGCCTAAATGCATTATTTCGGGGTACCAAAGTTGTGAAGCATCCATTCTAGTCCATTGGACCCAAAATGATGTTTGGGAGTATTTCGTGGCATTTCGCTAACCTGCGACACGTAAAAGATGCAAAACTTGTGTCCGAGCCCGAATGCACTATTTCTGGGTACCAAAGTTGTGAAGCATCCATTCTAGTCCATTGGATCGAAAATGATGTTTGGAAGTGTTTCAGAGCATTTCGCAAACCCTCGGCAGGTAAAAGATGAAAAACTCGTGTTTCGGGCCCGAATGCAATATTTCGGGGTACCAAAGTTGTGAAGCTTCCATTCTAGTTCATTGGACCCAAAATGATGTTTGCGAGTGTTTCGGATGATTTCACTAACCTTCAGCACGTAAAAAGATGCACAACTTGTGTTTCGGGCCTAACTGCACTATTTTGGGGTACCAAAGTTGTGAAGCATCCATTCTAGTCCATTGGACCCAAAATGATGTTTGGGAGTGTTTCGGAGCATTTCGGTAACCCTCGACACGTAAAAAATGAAAAATTCGTGTTTCGGGCCCTAATGCACTATTTCAGGGTACCAAAGTTGTGAAGCATCCATTCTAGTCCATAGGACCCAAAATGATGTTTGTGAGTGTTTCGGATGACATCACTAACCTTCAGCAAGTAAAAAGATTCAAAATTTGTGTTTCGGGCCTAACTGCACTATTTCGGGGTACCAAAGTTGTGAAGCATCCATTCTAGTCCATTGGACCCAAAATGATATTTGGGAGTGTTTCAGAGCATTTTGCTAACCTTCAACACGTAAAAAGATGGAAAACTTGTGTTTTCGGCCTAAATGCACTATTTCGGGGTACTAAAGTTGTGAAGCATCCATTCTAATCCATTGGACCCAAAATGATGTTTGGGAGTGTTTCAGATGATTTCAATAACCTTCAGCACGTAAAAAGATGCAAATCTTGTGTTTTGGGCCTAAATGCATTATTTCGGGGTACCAAAGTTGTGAAGCATCCATTCTAGTCCATTGGACCCAAAATGATGTTTGGGAGTCTTTCGTGGCATTTCGCTAACCTTCGACACGTAAAAGATGCAAAACTTGTGTCCGAGCCCGAATGCACTATTTCGGGGTACCAAAGTTGTGAAGCATCCATTCTAGTCCATTGGATCGAAAATGATGTTTGGAAGTGTTTCAGAGCATTTCGCAAACCCTCGGCAGGTAAAAGATGGAAAACTCATGTTTCGGACCCGAATGCAATATTTCGGGGTACCAAAGTTGTGAAGCTTCCATTCTAGTCCATTGGACCCAAAATGATGTTTGCTAGTGTTTCGGATGATTTCACTAACATTCAGCACGTAAAAAGATGCAAAACTTGTGTTTCAGGCCTAACTGCACTATTTCGGGGTACCAAAGTTGTGAAGCATCCATTCTAGTCCATTGGACCCAAAATGATGTTTGGGAGTGTTTCGGAGAATTTCGCTAACCTTCAGCACGTAAAAAATGCAAAACTTGTGTTTTGGGCCTAAATGCACTATTTCGGGGTACTAACGTTTTGAAGCATCCATTCTAGTCCATTGGACCCAAAATGATGTTTGGGAGTGTTTCGGAGCATTTCGCTAACCTTCGACACGTAAAAGATGCAAAACTCGTATTTCGGGCCCGAATGCACTATTTCGGGATAGCAAAGTTGTGAAGCATCCATTCTAGCCCATTGGACCCAAAATGATATTCGTGAGTGTTTCGGACGATTTCACTAACCTTCGGCACGTACAAGATGCAAAACTTGTGTTCGAGCCTGAATGCACTATTTCGGGGTACCAAAGTTGTGAAGCATCCATTCTAGTCCATTGGACCCAAAATGATGTTTGTGAGTTTTTCAGATGATTTCACTAGCCTTCAGCACGTAAAAAGATGCAGATCTTGTGTTTTGGGCCTAAATGCATTATTTCGGGTTCCAAAGTTGTGAAGCATCCATTCCAGTCCATGGGACCAAAAATGATATTTGGGAGTGTTTCGTGGCATTTCGCTAACCTTCGGCACGTAAAAGATGCAAAACTTGTGTTCGAGCCTGAATGCACTATTTCGTGGTACCAAAGTTGTGAAGCATACATTCTAGTCCATTGGACCCAAAATGATGTTTGGGAGTGTTTCGGAGCATTTCGGTAACCCTCGATACATAAAAAATGAAAAACTCGTGTTTCGGGCCCTAATGCACTATTTTGGGGTACTAAAGTTGTGAAGCATCCATTCTAGTCCATTGGACCCAAAATGATGTTTGTGAGTGTTTCGGAAGATTTCACTAAACTTCAGCACGTAAAAAGATGAAAAAATTGTGTTTCGGGCTTAACTGCACTATTTCGGGGTACCAAAGTTGTGAAGCATCCATTCTAGTCCATTGGGCCCAAAATGATATTTGGGAGTGTTTCAGAGCATTTCGCTAACCTTCAGCACGTAAAAAGATGCAAAACTTGTGTTTTCGGCCTGAAATAACTATTTCGGGGTACCAAAGTTGTGAAGCATCCATTCTAGTCCATTGGACCCAAAATGATGTTTGGGAGTGTTTCAGATGATTTCAATCACCTTCAGCACGTAAAAAGATGCAAATCTTGTGTTTTGGGCCTAAATGCATTATTTCGGGGTACCAAAGTTGTGAAGCATCCATTCTAGTCCATTGGACCCAAAATGATGTTTGGGAGTGTTTCGTGGCATTTCGCTAACCTTCGACACGTAAAAGATGCAAAACTTGTGTCCGAGCCCGAATGCACTATTTCGGGGTACCAAAGTTGTGAAGCATCCATTCTAGTCCATTGGATCGAAAATGATGTTTGGAAGTGTTTCAGAGCATTTCGCAAACCCTCGGCAGGTAAAAGATGAAAAACTCGTGTTTCGGGCCCGAATGCAATATTTCGGGGTACCAAAGTTGTGAAGCTTCCATTCTAGTTCATTGGACCCAAAATGATGTTTGCGAGTGTTTCGGATGATTTCACTAACCTTCAGCACGTAAAAAGATGCACAACTTGTGTTTCGGGCCTAACTGCACTATTTTGGGGTACCAAAGTTGTGAAGCATCCATTCTAGTCCATTGGACCCAAAATGATGTTTGGGAGTGTTTCGGAGCATTTCGGTAACCCTCGACACGTAAAAAATGAAAAATTCGTGTTTCGGGCCCTAATGCACTATTTCAGGGTACCAAAGTTGTGAAGCATCCATTCTAGTCCATAGGACCCAAAATGATGTTTGTGAGTGTTTCGGATGACACCACTAACCTTCAGCAAGTAAAAAGATTCAAAATTTGTGTTTCGGGCCTAACTGCACTATTTCGGGGTACCAAAGTTGTGAAGCATCCATTCTAGTCCATTGGACCCAAAATGATATTTGGGAGTGTTTCAGAGCATTTCGCTAACCTTCAACACGTAAAAAGATGCAAAACTTGTGTTTTCGGCCTGAAAGCACTATTTCGGGGTACTAAATTTGTGAAGCATCCATTCTAGTCCATTGGACCCAAAATGATGTTTGGGAGTTTTTCAGATGATTTCAATAACCTTCAGCACGTAAAAAGATGCAAAACTCGTATTTCGGGCCCGAATGCACTATTTCGGGATACCAAAGCTGTGAAGCATCCATTCTAGTCCATTGGACCCAAAATGATATACGTGAGTGTTTCTGATGATTTCACTAACCTTCGGCACGTACAAGATGTAAAACTTGTGTTCGAGCCTGAATGCACTATTTCGGGGTACCAAAGTTGTGAAGCATCCATTCAAGTCCATTGACCCAAAATGATGTTTGGGAGTGTTCGTGGCATTTCGCTAACCTTCGACACTTAACAGATGCAAAACTTGTGTTCGAGCCCGAATGCACTATTTCGGGGTACCAAAGTTGTGAAGCATCCATTCTAGTCCATTGGATCGAAAAAGATGTTTGTGAGTTTTTAAGATGATTTCACTTACCTTCAGCACGTAAATAGATGCAAATCTTGTGTTTTGGGCCTAAATGCATTATTTCGGGTTCCAAAGTTGTGAAGGATCAATTCTAGTCAATTGGACCCAAAATAATATTTGGGAGTGTTTTGTGGCATTTCGCTAACCTTCGACACGTAAAAGATGTAAAACTTGTGTTCGAGCCCGAATGCACTATTTCGGGGTACCAATGTTGTGAAGCATACATTCTAGTCCATCGAACCCAAAATGATGTTTGTGAGTGTTTCGGAGCGTTTCGGTAACCCTCGACACGTAAAAAATGAAAAATTCGTGTTTCGGGCCCTAATGCACTATTTCAGGGTACCAAAGTTATGAAGCATCCATTCTAGTCCATTGGACCCAAAATGATGTTTGTGAGTGTTTCGGATGACTTCACTAACCTTCAGCAAGTAAAAAGATGCAAAATTTGTGTTTCGGGCCTAACTGCACTATTTCGGGGTACCAAAGTTGTGAAGCATCTATTCTAGTCCATTGGACCCAAAATGATATTTGGGAGTGTTTCAGAGCATTTCGCTAACCTTTAGCACGTAAAAAGATGCAAAACTTGTGTTTTCGGCCTGAAAGCACTATTTCGGGGTACTAAAGTTGTGAAGCATCCATTCTAGTCCATTGGACCCGAAATGATGTTTGGGAGTGTTTCAGATGATTTCAACAACCTTCAGCACGTAAAAAGATGCAAATCTTGTGTTTTGGGCCTAAATGCATTATTTCGGGGTACCAAAGTTGTGAAGCATCCATTCTAGTCCATTGGACCCAAAATGATGTTTGGGAGTGTTTCGTGGCATTTCGCTAACCTTCGACACGTAAAAGATGCAAAACTTGTGTCCGAGCCCGAATGCACTATTTCGGGGTACCAAAGTTGTGAAGCATCCATTCTAGTCCATTGGATCGAAAATGATGGTCGGAAGTGTTTCAGAGCATTTCGCAAACCCTCGGCAGGTAAAAGATGAAAAACTCGTGTTTCGGGCCCGAATGCACTATTTCGGGGTACCAAAGTTGTGAAGCATCCATTCTAGTCCATTGGACCCAAAATGATGTTTGTGAGTTTTTCAGATGATTTCACTAACCTTCAGCACGTAAAAAGATGCAAATCTTGTGTTTTGGGCCTAAATGCATTATTTCGGGTTCCAAAGTTGTGAAGCATCCATTCTAGTCCATTGGACCCAAAATGATATTTGGGACTGTTTCAGAGCATTTCGCTAACCTTCAGCACGTAAAAAGATGAAAAACTTGTGTTTTCGGCCTGAAAGCACTATTTCGGGGTACTAAAGTTGTGAAACATCCATTCTAGTCCATTGGACCCAAAATGATGTTTGGGAATGTTTCGGAGCATTTCGCTAACCTTCGACACGTAAAGGATGCAAAACTCGTATTTCGGGCCCGAATGCACTATTCCGGGACCCCAAAGTTGTGAAGCATCCATTCTAGTCCATTGGACCCAAAATTTTGTTCGTGAGTGTTTCGGATGATTTCACTAACCTTCGGCACGTACAAGATGCAAAACTTGTGTTCGAGCCAGAATGCACTATTTCGGGGTACCAAAGTTGTGAAGCATCCATTCTAGTCAATTGGACCCAAAATGATGTTTGTGAGTTTTTAAGATGATTTCACTAACCTTCAGCACGTAAAAAGATGCAAATCTTGTGTTTTGGGCCTAAATGCATTATTTCGGGTTCCAAAGTTGTGAATCATCCATTCTAGTCCATTGGACCCAAAATGATATTTGGGAGTGTTTCAGAGCATTTCGCTAACCTTCAGCACGTAAAAAAATGAAAAACTTGTGTTTTCGGCCTGAAAGCACTATTTCGGGGTACTAAAGTTGTGAAGCATCCATTCTAGTCCATTGGACTCAAAATGATGTTTGGGAGTGTTTCGGAGCATTTCACTAACCTTCGACACGTAAAAGATGCAAAACTCGTATTTCGGGCCCGAATACACTATTTCGGGATACCAAAGTTGTGAAGCATCCATTCTAGTCCATTGGACCCAAAATGATATTCGTGAGTGTTTCGGATGATTTCACTAACCTTCGGCACATACAAGATGCAAAACTTGTGTTCGAGCCTGAATGCACTATTTCGGGGTACCAAAGTTGTGAAGCATCCATTCTAGTCCATTGGACCCAAAATGATGTTTGTGAGTTTTTCAGATGATTTCACTAACCTTCAGCACGTAAAAAGATGCAGATCTTGTGTTTTGGGCCTAAATGCATTATTTCGGGTTCCAAAGTTGTGAAGCATCCATTCCAGTCCATGGGACCCAAAATGATATTTGGGAGTGTTTCGTGGCATTTCGCTAACCTTCGGCACGTAAAAGATGCAAAACTTGTGTTCGAGCCTGAATGCACTATTTCGTGGTACCAAAGTTGTGAAGCATACATTCTAGTCCATTGGACCCAAAATGATGTTTGGGATTGTTTCGGAGCATTTCGGTAACCCTCGACACATAAAAAATGAAAAACTCGTGTTTCGGGCCCTAATGCACTATTTTGGGGTACCAAAGTTGTGAAGCATCCATTCTAGTCCATTGGACCCAAAATGATGTTTGTGAGTGTTTCGGAAGATTTCACTAACCTTCAGCACGTAAAAAGATGAAAAATTTGTGTTTCGGGACGAACTGCACTATTTCGGGGTACCAAAGTTGTGAAGCATCCATTCTAGTCCATTGGGCCCAAAATGATATTTGGGAGTGTTTCAGAGCATTTCGCTAACCTTCAGCACGTAAAAAGATGCAAAACTTGTGTTTTCGGCCTGAAATCACTATTTCGGGGTACTAAAATTGTGAAGCATCCATTCTAGTCCATTGGACCCAAAATGATGTTTGGGAGTGTTTCAGATGATTTCAATAACCTTCAACACGTAAAAAGATGCAAATCTTGTGTTTTGGGCCTAAATGCATTATTTCGGGGTACCAAAGTTGTGAAGCATCCATTCTAGTCCATTGGACCCAAAATGATGTTTGGGAGAATTTCGTGGCATTTCGCTAACCTTCGACACGTAAAAGATGCAAAACTTGTGTCCGAGCCCGAATGCACTATTTCGGGGTACCAAAGTTGTGAAGCATCCATTCTAGTCCATTGGGCCCAAAATGATGTTTGTGAGTTTTTCAGATGATTTCACTAACCTTCAGCACGTAAAAAAATGCAAATCTTGTGTTTTGGGCCTAAATGCATTATTTCGGGTTCCAAAGTTGTGAAGCATCCATTCTAGTCTATTGGACCCAAAATGATATTTGGGAGTGTTTCAGAGCATTTCGCTAACCTTTAGCACGTAAAAAGATGAAAAACTTGTGTTTTCGGCCTGAAAGCACTATTTCGGGGTACTAAAGTTGTGAAGCATCCATTCTAGTCCATTGGACCCAAAATGATGTTTGGGAGAATTTCGTGGCATTTCGCTAACCTTCGACACGTAAAAGATGCAAAACTTGTGTCCGAGCCCGAATGCACTATTTCGGGGTACCAAAGTTGGGAAGCATCCATTCTAGTCCATTGGATCGAAAATGATGTTTGGAAGTGTTTCAGAGCATTTCGCAAACCCTCGGCAGGTAAAAGATGAAAAACTCGTGTTTCGGGCCCGAATGCACTATTTCGGGGTACCAAAGTTGTGAAGCATCCATTCTAGTCCATTGGACCCAAAATGATGTTTGTGAGTTTTTCAGATGATTTCACTAACCTTCTGCACGTAAAAAGATGCAAATCTTGTGTTTTGGGCCTAAATGCATTATTTCGGGTTCCAAAGTTGTGAAGCATCCATTCTAGTCTATTGGACCCAAAATGATATTTGGGAGTGTTTCAGAGCATTTCGCTAACCTTTAGCACGTAAAAAGATGAAAAACTTGTGTTTTCGGCCTGAAAGCACTATTTCGGGGTACTAAAGTTGTGAAGCATCCATTCTAGTCCATTGGACCCAAAATGATGTTTGGGAGTGTTTCGGAGCATTTCGCTAACCTTCGACACGTAAAAGATGCAAAACTCGTATTTCGGGCCCGAATGCACTATTTCGGGATACCAAAGTTGTGAAGCATCCATTCTAGTCCATTGGACCCAAAATTTTGTTCGTGAGTGTTTCGGATGATTTCACTAACCTTCGGCACGTAAAAGATGCAAAACTTGTGTTCGAGCCAGAATGCACTATTTCGGGGTACCAAAGTTGTGAAGCATCCATTCTAGTCAATTGGACCCAAAATGATGTTTGTGAGTTTTTTAGATGATTTCACTAACCTTCAGCACGTAAAAAGATGCAAATCTTGTGTTTTGGGCCTAAATGCATTATTTCGGGTTCCAAAGTTGTGAAGCATCCATTCTAGTCCATTGGACCCAAAATGATATTTGGGAGTGTTTCAGAGCATTTCGCTAACCTTAAGCACGTAAAAAAATGAAAAACTTGTGTTTTCGGCCTGAAAGCACTATTTCGGGGTACTAAAGTTGTGAAGCATCCATTCTAGTCCATTGGACTCAAAATGATGTTTGGGAGTGCTTCGGAGCATTTCACTAACCTTCGACACGTAAAAGATGCAAAACTCGTATTTCGGGCCCGAATGCACTATTTCGGGATACCAAAGTTGTGAAGCATCCATTCTAGTCCACTGGACCCAAAATGATATTCGTGAGTGTTTCGGATGATTTCACTAACCTTCGGCACATACAAGATTCAAAACTTGTGTTCGAGCCTGAATGCACTATTTCGGGGTACCAAAGTTGTGAAGCATCCATTCTAGTCCATTGGACCCAAAATGATGTTTGTGAGTTTTTCAGATGATTTCACTAACCTTCAGCACGTAAAAAGATGCAGATCTTGTGTTTTGGGCCTAAATGCATTATTTCGGGTTCCAAAGTTGTGAAGCATCCATTCCAGTCCATGGGCCCCAAAATGATATTTGGGAGTGTTTCGTGGCATTTCACTAACCTTCGGCATGTAAAAGATGCAAAACTTGTGTTCGAGCCTGAATGCACTATTTCGTGGTACCAAAGTTGTGAAGCATCCATTCTAGTCAATTGGACCCAAAATGATGTTTGTGAGTTTTTTAGATGATTTCACTAACCTTCAGCACGTAAAAAGATGCAAATCTTGTGTTTTGGGCCTAAATGCATTATTTCGGGTTCCAAAGTTGTGAAGCATCCATTCTAGTCCATTGGACCCAAAATGATATTTGGGAGTGTTTCAGAGCATTTCGCTAACCTTCAGCACGTAAAAAAATGAAAAACTTGTGTTTTCGGCCTGAAAGCACTATTTCGGGGTACTAAAGTTGTGAAGCATCCATTCTAGTCCATTGGACTCAAAATGATGTTTGGGAGTGTTTCGGAGCATTTCACTAACCTTCGACACGTAAAAGATGCAAAACTCGTATTTCGGGCCCGAATGCACTATTTCGGGATACCAAAGTTGTGAAGCATCCATTCTAGTCCATTGGACCCAAAATGATATTCGTGAGTGTTTCGGATGATTTCACTAACCTTCGGCACATACAAGATGCAAAACTTGTGTTCGAGCCTGAATGCACTATTTCGGGGTACCAAAGTTGTGAAGCATCCATTCTAGTCCATTGGACCCAAAATGATGTTTGTGAGTTTTTCAGATGATTTCACTAACCTTCAGCACGTAAAAAGATGCAGATCTTGTGTTTTGGGCCTAAATGCATTATTTCGGGTTCCAAAGTTGTGAAGCATCCATTCCAGTCCATGGGACCCAAAATGATATTTGGGAGTGTTTCGTGGCATTTCGCTAACCTTCGGCACGTAAAAGATGCAAAACTTGTGTTCGAGCCTGAATGCACTATTTCCTGGTACCAAAGTTGTGAAGCATCCATTCTAGTCAATTGGACCCAAAATGATGTTTGTGAGTTTTTTAGATGATTTCACTAACCTTCAGCACGTAAAAAGATGCAAATCTTGTGTTTTGGGCCTAAATGCATTATTTCGGGTTCCAAAGTTGTGAAGCATCCATTCTAGTCCATTGGACCCAAAATGATATTTGGGAGTGTTTCAGAGCATTTCGCTAACCTTCAGCACGTAAAAAAATGAAAAACTTGTGTTTTCGGCCTGAAGCACTATTTCGGGGTACTAAAGTTGTGAAGCATCCATTCTAGTCCATTGGACTCAAAATGATGTTTGGGAGTGTTTCGGAGCATTTCACTAACCTTCGACACGTGAAAGATGCAAAACTCATATTTCGGGCCCTAATGCACTATTTCGGGATACCAAAGTTGTGAAGCATCCATTCTAGTCCATTGGACCCAAAATGATATTCGTGATTGTTTCGGATGATTTCACTAACCTTCGGCACATACAAGATGCAAAACTTGTGTTCGAGCCTGAATGCACTATTTCGGGGTACCAAAGTTGTGAAGCATCCATTCTAGTCCATTGGACCCAAAATGATGTTTGGGAGAATTTCGTGGCATTTCGCTAACCTTCGACACGTAAAAGATGCAAAACTTGTGTCCGAGCCCGAATGCACTATTTCGGGGTACCAAAGTTGGGAAGCATCCATTCTAGTCCATTGGATCGAAAATGATGTTTGGAAGTGTTTCAGAGCATTTCGCAAACCCTCGGCAGGTAAAAGATGACAAACTCGTGTTTCGGGCCCGAATGCACTATTTCGGGGTACCAAAGTTGTGAAGCATCCATTCTAGTCCATTGGACCCAAAATGATGTTTGTGAGTTTTTCAGATGATTTCACTAACCTTCTGCACGTAAAAAGATGCAAATCTTGTGTTTTGGGCCTAAATGCATTATTTCGGGTTCCAAAGTTGTGAAGCATCCATTCTAGTCTATTGGACCCAAAATGATATTTGGGAGTGTTTCAGAGCATTTCGCTAACCTTTAGCACGTAAAAAGATGAAAAACTTGTGTTTTCGGCCTGAAAGCACTATTTCGGGGTACTAAAGTTGTGAAGCATCCATTCTAGTCCATTGGACCCAAAATGATGTTTGGGAGTGTTTCGGAGCATTTCGCTAACCTTCGACACGTAAAAGATGCAAAACTCGTATTTCGGGCCCGAATGCACTATTTCGGGATACCAAAGTTGTGAAGCATCCATTCTAGTCCATTGGACCCAAAATTTTGTTCGTGAGTGTTTCGGATGATTTCACTAACCTTCGGCACGTAAAAGATGCAAAACTTGTGTTCGAGCCAGAATGCACTATTTCGGGGTACCAAAGTTGTGAAGCATCCATTCTAGTCAATTGGACCCAAAATGATGTTTGTGAGTTTTTTAGATGATTTCACTAACCTTCAGCACGTAAAAAGATGCAAATCTTGTGTTTTGGGCCTAAATGCATTATTTCGGGTTCCAAAGTTGTGAAGCATCCATTCTAGTCCATTGGACCCAAAATGATATTTGGGAGTGTTTCAGAGCATTTCGCTAACCTTAAGCACGTAAAAAAATGAAAAACTTGTGTTTTCGGCCTGAAAGCACTATTTCGGGGTACTAAAGTTGTGAAGCATCCATTCTAGTCCATTGGACTCAAAATGATGTTTGGGAGTGCTTCGGAGCATTTCACTAACCTTCGACACGTAAAAGATGCAAAACTCGTATTTCGGGCCCGAATGCACTATTTCGGGATACCAAAGTTGTGAAGCATCCATTCTAGTCCACTGGACCCAAAATGATATTCGTGAGTGTTTCGGATGATTTCACTAACCTTCGGCACATACAAGATTCAAAACTTGTGTTCGAGCCTGAATGCACTATTTCGGGGTACCAAAGTTGTGAAGCATCCATTCTAGTCCATTGGACCCAAAATGATGTTTGTGAGTTTTTCAGATGATTTCACTAACCTTCAGCACGTAAAAAGATGCAGATCTTGTGTTTTGGGCCTAAATGCATTATTTCGGGTTCCAAAGTTGTGAAGCATCCATTCCAGTCCATGGGCCCCAAAATGATATTTGGGAGTGTTTCGTGGCATTTCACTAACCTTCGGCATGTAAAAGATGCAAAACTTGTGTTCGAGCCTGAATGCACTATTTCTTGGTACCAAAGTTGTGAAGCATCCATTCTAGTCAATTGGACCCAAAATGATGTTTGTGAGTTTTTTAGATGATTTCACTAACCTTCAGCACGTAAAAAGATGCAAATCTTGTGTTTTGGGCCTAAATGCATTATTTCGGGTTCCAAAGTTGTGAAGCATCCATTCTAGTCCATTGGACCCAAAATGATATTTGGGAGTGTTTCAGAGCATTTCGCTAACCTTCAGCACGTAAAAAAATGAAAAACTTGTGTTTTCGGCCTGAAAGCACTATTTCGGGGTACTAAAGTTGTGAAGCATCCATTCTAGTCCATTGGACTCAAAATGATGTTTGGGAGTGTTTCGGAGCATTTCACTAACCTTCGACACGTAAAAGATGCAAAACTCGTATTTCGGGCCCGAATGCACTATTTCGGGATACCAAAGTTGTGAAGCATCCATTCTAGTCCATTGGACCCAAAATGATATTCGTGAGTGTTTCGGATGATTTCACTAACCTTCGGCACATACAAGATGCAAAACTTGTGTTCGAGCCTGAATGCACTATTTCGGGGTACCAAAGTTGTGAAGCATCCATTCTAGTCCATTGGACCCAAAATGATGTTTGTGAGTTTTTCAGATGATTTCACTAACCTTCAGCACGTAAAAAGATGCAGATCTTGTGTTTTGGGCCTAAATGCATTATTTCGGGTTCCAAAGTTGTGAAGCATCCATTCCAGTCCATGGGACCCAAAATGATATTTGGGAGTGTTTCGTGGCATTTCGCTAACCTTCGGCACGTAAAAGATGCAAAACTTGTGTTCGAGCCTGAATGCACTATTTCCTGGTACCAAAGTTGTGAAGCATCCATTCTAGTCAATTGGACCCAAAATGATGTTTGTGAGTTTTTTAGATGATTTCACTAACCTTCAGCACGTAAAAAGATGCAAATCTTGTGTTTTGGGCCTAAATGCATTATTTCGGGTTCCAAAGTTGTGAAGCATCCATTCTAGTCCATTGGACCCAAAATGATATTTGGGAGTGTTTCAGAGCATTTCGCTAACCTTCAGCACGTAAAAAAATGAAAAACTTGTGTTTTCGGCCTGAAGCACTATTTCGGGGTACTAAAGTTGTGAAGCATCCATTCTAGTCCATTGGACTCAAAATGATGTTTGGGAGTGTTTCGGAGCATTTCACTAACCTTCGACACGTGAAAGATGCAAAACTCATATTTCGGGCCCTAATGCACTATTTCGGGATACCAAAGTTGTGAAGCATCCATTCTAGTCCATTGGACCCAAAATGATATTCGTGATTGTTTCGGATGATTTCACTAACCTTCGGCACATACAAGATGCAAAACTTGTGTTCGAGCCTGAATGCACTATTTCGGGGTACCAAAGTTGTGAAGCATCCATTCTAGTCCATTGGACCCAAAATGATGTTTGGGAGAATTTCGTGGCATTTCGCTAACCTTCGACACGTAAAAGATGCAAAACTTGTGTCCGAGCCCGAATGCACTATTTCGGGGTACCAAAGTTGGGAAGCATCCATTCTAGTCCATTGGATCGAAAATGATGTTTGGAAGTGTTTCAGAGCATTTCGCAAACCCTCGGCAGGTAAAAGATGAAAAACTCGTGTTTCGGGCCCGAATGCACTATTTCGGGGTACCAAAGTTGTGAAGCATCCATTCTAGTCCATTGGACCCAAAATGATGTTTGTGAGTTTTTCAGATGATTTCACTAACCTTCTGCACGTAAAAAGATGCAAATCTTGTGTTTTGGGCCTAAATGCATTATTTCGGGTTCCAAAGTTGTGAAGCATCCATTCTAGTCTATTGGACCCAAAATGATATTTGGGAGTGTTTCAGAGCATTTCGCTAACCTTTAGCACGTAAAAAGATGAAAAACTTGTGTTTTCGGCCTGAAAGCACTATTTCGGGGTACTAAAGTTGTGAAGCATCCATTCTAGTCCATTGGACCCAAAATGATGTTTGGGAGTGTTTCGGAGCATTTCGCTAACCTTCGACACGTAAAAGATGCAAAACTCGTATTTCGGGCCCGAATGCACTATTTCGGGATACCAAAGTTGTGAAGCATCCATTCTAGTCCATTGGACCCAAAATTTTGTTCGTGAGTGTTTCGGATGATTTCACTAACCTTCGGCACGTAAAAGATGCAAAACTTGTGTTCGAGCCAGAATGCACTATTTCGGGGTACCAAAGTTGTGAAGCATCCATTCTAGTCAATTGGACCCAAAATGATGTTTGTGAGTTTTTTAGATGATTTCACTAACCTTCAGCACGTAAAAAGATGCAAATCTTGTGTTTTGGGCCTAAATGCATTATTTCGGGTTCCAAAGTTGTGAAGCATCCATTCTAGTCCATTGGACCCAAAATGATATTTGGGAGTGTTTCAGAGCATTTCGCTAACCTTAAGCACGTAAAAAAATGAAAAACTTGTGTTTTCGGCCTGAAAGCACTATTTCGGGGTACTAAAGTTGTGAAGCATCCATTCTAGTCCATTGGACTCAAAATGATGTTTGGGAGTGCTTCGGAGCATTTCACTAACCTTCGACACGTAAAAGATGCAAAACTCGTATTTCGGGCCCGAATGCACTATTTCGGGATACCAAAGTTGTGAAGCATCCATTCTAGTCCACTGGACCCAAAATGATATTCGTGAGTGTTTCGGATGATTTCACTAACCTTCGGCACATACAAGATTCAAAACTTGTGTTCGAGCCTGAATGCACTATTTCGGGGTACCAAAGTTGTGAAGCATCCATTCTAGTCCATTGGACCCAAAATGATGTTTGTGAGTTTTTCAGATGATTTCACTAACCTTCAGCACGTAAAAAGATGCAGATCTTGTGTTTTGGGCCTAAATGCATTATTTCGGGTTCCAAAGTTGTGAAGCATCCATTCCAGTCCATGGGCCCCAAAATGATATTTGGGAGTGTTTCGTGGCATTTCACTAACCTTCGGCATGTAAAAGATGCAAAACTTGTGTTCGAGCCTGAATGCACTATTTCTTGGTACCAAAGTTGTGAAGCATCCATTCTAGTCAATTGGACCCAAAATGATGTTTGTGAGTTTTTTAGATGATTTCACTAACCTTCAGCACGTAAAAAGATGCAAATCTTGTGTTTTGGGCCTAAATGCATTATTTCGGGTTCCAAAGTTGTGAAGCATCCATTCTAGTCCATTGGACCCAAAATGATATTTGGGAGTGTTTCAGAGCATTTCGCTAACCTTCAGCACGTAAAAAAATGAAAAACTTGTGTTTTCGGCCTGAAAGCACTATTTCGGGGTACTAAAGTTGTGAAGCATCCATTCTAGTCCATTGGACTCAAAATGATGTTTGGGAGTGCTTCGGAGCATTTCACTAACCTTCGACACGTAAAAGATGCAAAACTCGTATTTCGGGCCCGAATGCACTATTTCGGGATACCAAAGTTGTGAAGCATCCATTCTAGTCCACTGGACCCAAAATGATATTCGTGAGTGTTTCGGATGATTTCACTAACCTTCGGCACATACAAGATTCAAAACTTGTGTTCGAGCCTGAATGCACTATTTCGGGGTACCAAAGTTGTGAAGCATCCATTCTAGTCCATTGGACCCAAAATGATGTTTGTGAGTTTTTCAGATGATTTCACTAACCTTCAGCACGTAAAAAGATGCAGATCTTGTGTTTTGGGCCTAAATGCATTATTTCGGGTTCCAAAGTTGTGAAGCATCCATTCCAGTCCATGGGCCCCAAAATGATATTTGGGAGTGTTTCGTGGCATTTCACTAACCTTCGGCATGTAAAAGATGCAAAACTTGTGTTCGAGCCTGAATGCACTATTTCTTGGTACCAAAGTTGTGAAGCATCCATTCTAGTCAATTGGACCCAAAATGATGTTTGTGAGTTTTTTAGATGATTTCACTAACCTTCAGCACGTAAAAAGATGCAAATCTTGTGTTTTGGGCCTAAATGCATTATTTCGGGTTCCAAAGTTGTGAAGCATCCATTCTAGTCCATTGGACCCAAAATGATATTTGGGAGTGTTTCAGAGCATTTCGCTAACCTTCAGCACGTAAAAAAATGAAAAACTTGTGTTTTCGGCCTGAAAGCACTATTTCGGGGTACTAAAGTTGTGAAGCATCCATTCTAGTCCATTGGACTCAAAATGATGTTTGGGAGTGTTTCGGAGCATTTCACTAACCTTCGACACGTAAAAGATGCAAAACTCGTATTTCGGGCCCGAATGCACTATTTCGGGATACCAAAGTTGTGAAGCATCCATTCTAGTCCATTGGACCCAAAATGATATTCGTGAGTGTTTCGGATGATTTCACTAACCTTCGGCACATACAAGATGCAAAACTTGTGTTCGAGCCTGAATGCACTATTTCGGGGTACCAAAGTTGTGAAGCATCCATTCTAGTCCATTGGACCCAAAATGATGTTTGTGAGTTTTTCAGATGATTTCACTAACCTTCAGCACGTAAAAAGATGCAGATCTTGTGTTTTGGGCCTAAATGCATTATTTCGGGTTCCAAAGTTGTGAAGCATCCATTCCAGTCCATGGGACCCAAAATGATATTTGGGAGTGTTTCGTGGCATTTCGCTAACCTTCGGCACGTAAAAGATGCAAAACTTGTGTTCGAGCCTGAATGCACTATTTCCTGGTACCAAAGTTGTGAAGCATCCATTCTAGTCAATTGGACCCAAAATGATGTTTGTGAGTTTTTTAGATGATTTCACTAACCTTCAGCACGTAAAAAGATGCAAATCTTGTGTTTTGGGCCTAAATGCATTATTTCGGGTTCCAAAGTTGTGAAGCATCCATTCTAGTCCATTGGACCCAAAATGATATTTGGGAGTGTTTCAGAGCATTTCGCTAACCTTCAGCACGTAAAAAAATGAAAAACTTGTGTTTTCGGCCTGAAGCACTATTTCGGGGTACTAAAGTTGTGAAGCATCCATTCTAGTCCATTGGACTCAAAATGATGTTTGGGAGTGTTTCGGAGCATTTCACTAACCTTCGACACGTGAAAGATGCAAAACTCATATTTCGGGCCCTAATGCACTATTTCGGGATACCAAAGTTGTGAAGCATCCATTCTAGTCCATTGGACCCAAAATGATATTCGTGATTGTTTCGGATGATTTCACTAACCTTCGGCACATACAAGATGCAAAACTTGTGTTCGAGCCTGAATGCACTATTTCGGGGTACCAAAGTTGTGAAGCATCCATTCTAGTCCATTGGACCCAAAATGATGTTTGTGAGTTTTTCAGATGATTTCACTAACCTTCAGCACGTAAAAAGATGCAGATCATTGGTTTTGGGCCTAAATGCATTATTTCAGGTTCCAAAGTTGTGAAGCATCCATTCCAGTACATGGGACCCAAAATGATATTTGGGAGTGTTTCGTGGCATTTCGCTAACCTTCGGCACGTAAAAGATGCAAAACTTGTGTTCAAGCCTGAGTGCACTATTTCGTGGTACCAAAGTAGTGAAGCATACATTCTAGTCCGTTGGACCCAAAATGATGTTTGGGAGTGTTTCGGAGCATTTCGGTAACCCTCGACACATAAAAAATGAAAAACTCGTGTTCCGGGCCCTAATGCACTATTTTGGGGTACCAAAGTTGTGAAGCATCCATTCTAGTCCATTGGACCCAAAATGATGTTTGTGAGTGTTTCGGAAGATTTCACTAACCTTCAGCACGTAAAAAGATGAAAAATTTGTGTTTCGGGTCTAACTGCACTATTTCGGGGTGCCAAAGTTGTGAAGCATCCATTCTAGTCCATTGGGCCCAAAATGATATTTGGGAGTGTTTCAGAGCATTTCGCTAACCTTCAGCACGTAAAAAGATGCAAAACTTGTGTTTTCGGCCTAAAATCACTATTTCGGGGTACTAAAGTTGTGAAGCATCCATTCTAGTCCATTGGACCCAAAATGATGTTTGGGAGTGTTTCAGATGATTTCAATAACCTTCAGCACGTAAAAAGATGCAAATCTTGTGTTTTGGGCCTAAATGCATTATTTCGGGGTACCAAAGTTGTGAAGCATCCATTCTAGTCCATTGGACCCAAAATGATGTTTGGGAGTATTTCGTGGCATTTCGCTAACCTTCGACACGTAAAAGATGCAAAACTTATGTCCGAGCCCGAATGCACTATTTCGGGGTACCAAAGTTGTGAAGCATCCATTCTAGTCCATTGGATCGAAAATGATGTTTGGAAGTGTTTCAGAGCATTTCGCAAACCCTCGGCAGGTAAAAGATGAAAAACTCGTGTTTCGGGCCCGAATGCACTATTTCGGGGTACCAAAGTTGTGAAGCATCCATTCTAGTCCATTGGACCCAAAATGATGTTTGTGAGTTTTTCAGATGATTTCACTAACCTTCTGCACGTAAAAAGATGCAAATCTTGTGTTTTGGGCCTAAATGCATTATTTCGGGTTCCAAAGTTGTGAAGCATCCATTCTAGTCCATTGGACCCAAAATGATATTTGGGAGAGTTTCAGAGCATTTCGCTAACCTTCAGCACGTAAAAAGATGAAAAACTTGTGTTTTCGGCCTGAAAGCACTATTTCGGGGTACTAAAGTTGTGAAGCATCCATTCTAGTCCATTGGACCAAAAATGATGTTTGGGAGTGTTTCGGAGCATTTCGCTAACCTTCGACACGTAAAAGATGCAAAACTCGTATTTCGAGCCCGAATGCACTATTTCGGGATACCAAAGTTGTGAAGCATCCATTCTAGTCCATTGGACCCAAAATGATGTTCGTGAGTGTTTCGGATGATTTCACTAACCTTCGGCACGTACAAGATGCAAAACTTGTGTTCGAGCCAGAATGCACTATTTCGGGGTACCAAAGTTGTGAAGCATCCATTCTAGTCAATTGGACCCAAAATGATGTTTGTGAGTTTTCAGATGATTTCATTAACCTTCAGCACGTAAAAAGATGCAGATCTTGTGTTTTGGGCCTAAATGCATTATTTCGGGTTCCAAAGTTGTGAAGCATCCATTCCAGTCCATGGGACCCAAAATGATACTTGGGAGTGTTTCGTGGCATTTCGCTAACCTTCGGCACGTAAAGGATGCAAAACTTGTGTTCGAGCCTGAATGCACTATTTCGTGGTACCAAAGTTGTGAAGCATCCATTCTAGTCAAATGGACCCAAAATGATGTTTGTGAGTTTTTTAGATGATTTCACTAACCTTCAGCACGTAAAAAGATGCAAATCTTGTGTTTTGGGCCTAAATGCATTATTTCGGGTTCCAAAGTTGTGAAGCATCCATTCTAGTCCATTGGACCCAAAATGATATTTGGGAGTGTTTCAGAGCATTTCGCTAACCTTCAGCACGTAAAAAAATGAAAAACTTGTGTTTTCGGCCTGAAAGCACTATTTCGGGGTACTAAAGTTGTGAAGCATCCATTCTAGTCCATGGGACTCAAAATGATGTTTGGGAGTGTTTCGGAGCATTTCACTAACCTTCGACACGTAAAAGATGCAAAACTCGTATTTCGAGCCCGAATGCACTATTTCGGGATACCAAAGTTGTGAAGCATCCATTCTAGTCCATTGGACCCAAAATGATATTCATGAGTGTTTCGGATGATTTCACAAACCTTCGGCACATACAAGATGCAAAACTTGTGTTCGAGCCTGAATGCACTATTTCGGGGTACCAAAGTTGTGAAGCATCCATTCTAGTCCATTGGACCCAAAATGATGTTTGTGAGTTTTTCAGATGATTTCACTAACCTTCAGCACGTAAAAAGATGCAGATCTTGGGTTTTGGGCCTAAATGCATTATTTCGGGTTCCAAAGTTGTGAAGCATCCATTCCAGTCCATGGGACCCAAAATGATATTTGGGAGTGTTTCGTGGCATTTCGCTAACCTTCGGCACGTAAAAGATGCAAAACTTGTGTTCGAGCCTGAATGCACTATTTCGTGGTACCAAATTTGTGAAGCATACATTCTAGTCCATTGGACCCAAAATGATGTTTGGGAGTGTTTCGGAGCATTTCGGTAACCCTCGACACATAAAAAATGAAAAACTCGTGTTTCGGGCCCTAATGCACTATTTTGGGGTACCAAAGTTGTGAAGCATCCATTCTAGTCCATTGGACCCAAAATGATGTTTGTGAGTGTTTCGGAAGATTTCACTAACCTTCAGCACGTAAAAAGATGAAAAATTTGTTTTTCGGGCCTAACTGCACTATTTCGGGGTGCCAAAGTTGTGAAGCATCCATTCTAGTCCATTGGGCCCAAAATGATATTTGGGAGTGTTTCAGAGCATTTCGCTAACCTTCAGCATGTAAAAAGATGCAAAACTTGTGTTTTCGGCCTGAAATCACTATTTCGGGGTACTAAAGTTGTGAAGCATCCATTCTAGTCCATTGGACCCAAAATGATGTTTGGGAGTGTTTCAGATGATTTCAATAACCTTCAGCACGTAAAAAGATGCAAATCTTGTGTTTTGGGCCTAAATGCATTATTTCGGGGTACCAAAGTTGTGAAGCATCCATTCTAGTCCATTGGACCCAAAATGATGTTTGGGAGTATTTCGTGGCATTTCGCTAACCTTCGACACGTAAAAGATGCAAAACTTGTGTCCGAGCCCGAATGCACTATTTCGGGTTACCAAAGTTGTGAAGCATCCATTCTAGTCCATTAGATCGAAAATGATGTTTGGAAGTGTTTCAGAGCATTTCGCAAACCCTCGGCAGGTAAAAGATGAAAAACTCATGTTTCGGGCCCGAATGCACTATTTCGGGGTACCAAAGTTGTGAAGCATCCATTCTAGTCCATTGGACCCAAAATGATGTTTGTGAGTTTTTCAGATGATTTCACTAACCTTCTGCACGTAAAAAGATGCAAATCTTGTGTTTTAGGCCTAAATGCATTATTTCGGGTTCCAAAGTTGTGAAGCATCCATTCTAGTCCATTGGACCCAAAATGATATTTGGGAGTGTTTCAGAGCATTTCGCTAACCTTCAGCACGTAAAAAGATGAAAAACTTGTGTTTTCGGCCTGAAAGCACTATTTCGGGGTACTAAAGTTGTGAAGCATCCATTCTAGTCCATTGGACCCAAAATGATGTTTGGGAGTGTTTCGGAGCATTTCGCTAACCTTCGACACGTAAAAGATGCAAAACTCGTATTTCGGGCCCGAATGCACTATTTCGGGATACCAAAGTTGTGAAGCATCCATTCCAGTCCATTGGACCCAAAATGATGTTCGTGAGTGTTTCGGATGATTTCACTAACCTTCGGCACGTACAAGATGCAAAACTTGTGTTCGAGCCAGAATGCACTATTTCGGGGTACCAAAGTTGTGAAGCATCCATTCTAGTCAATTGGACCCAAAATGATGTTTGTGAGTTTTTCAGATGATTTCACTAACCTTCAACACGTAAAAAGATGCAAATGTTGTGTTTTGGGCCTAAATGCATTATTTCAGGTTCCAAAGTTGTGAAGCATCCATTCTAGTCCATTTGACCCAAAATGATATTTGGGAGGGTTTCAGAGCATTTCGCTAACCTTCAGCGCGTAAAAAATGAAAAACTTGTGTTTTCGGCCTGAAAGCACTATTTCGGGGTACTAAAGTTGTGAAGCATCCATTCTAGTCCATTGGACCCAAAATGATGTTTGGGAGTGTTTCGGAGCATTTCACTAACCTTCGACACGTAAAAGATGCAAAACTCATATTTCGGGCCCGAATGCACTATTTCGGGATACCAAAGTTGTGAAGCATCCATTCTAGTCCATTGGACCCAAAATGATATTCGTGAGTGTTTCGGATGATTTCACTAACCTTCGGCACATACAAGATGCAAAACTTGTGTTCGAGCCTGAATGCACTATTTCGAGGTACCAAAGTTGTGAAGCATCCATTCTAGTCCATTGGACCCAAAATGATGTTTGTGAGTTTTTCAGATGATTTCACTAACCTTCAGCACGTAAAAAGATGCAGATCTTGTGTTTTGGACCTAAATGCATTATTTCGGGTTCCAAAGTTGTGAAGCATCCATTCCAGTCCATGGGACCCAAAATGATATTTGGGTGTGTTTCATTGCTTTTCGCTAACCTTCGGCACGTAAAAGATGCAAAACTTGTGTTCGAGCCTGAATGCACTATTTCGTGGTACCAAAGTTGTGAAGCATACATTCTAGTCCATTGGACCCAAAATGATGTTTGAGAGTGTTTCAGAGCATTTCGGTAACCCTCGACACATAAAAAATGAAAAACTCGTGTTTCGGGCCCTAATGCACTATTTTGGGGTACCAAAGTTGTGAAGCATCCATTCTAATCCATTGGACCCAAAATGATGTTTGTGAGTGTTTCGGAAGATTTGACTAACCTTCAGCACGTAAAAAGATGAAAAATTTGTGTTTCGGGCCTAACTGCACTCTTTCGGGGTACCAAAGTTGTGAAGCATCCATTCTAGTCCATTGGGCCCAAAATGATATTTGGGAGTGTTTAAGAACATTTCGCTAACCTTCAGCACGTAAAAAGTTGCAAAACTTGTGTTTTCGGCCAGAAAGCACTATTTCGGGGTACTAAAGTTGTGAAGCATCCATTATAGTCCATTGGACCCAAAATGATGTTCGTGAGTGTTTCGGATGATTTCACTAACCTTCGGACGTACAAGATGCAAAACTTGTGTTCGAGCCAGAATGCACTATTTCGGGGTACCAAAGTTGTGAAGCATCCATTCTAGTCAATTGGACCCAAAATGATGTTTGTGAGTGTTTCGGAAGATTTCACTAACCTTCAGCACGTAAAAAGATGAAAAATTTGTGTTTCGGGTCTAAATGCACTATTTCGGGGTGCCAAAGTTGTGAAGCATCCATTCTAGTCCATTGGGCCCAAAATGATATTTGGGAGTGTTTCAGAGCATTTCGCTAACCTTCAGCACGTACAAGATGCAAAACTTGTGTCCGAGCCCGAATGCACTATTTCGGGATACCAAAGTTGTGAAGCATCCATTCTAGTCCATTAGATCGAAAATGATGTTTGGAAGTGTTTCAGAGCATTTCGCAAACCCTCGGCAGGTAAAAGATGAAAAACTCGTGTTTCGGGCCCGAATGCACTATTTCGGGGTACCAAAGTTGTGAAGCATCCATTCTAGTCCATTGGACCCAAGATGATGTTTGTGAGTTTTTCAGATGATTTCACTAACCTTCTGCACGTAAAAATATGCAAATCTTGTGTTTTGGGCCTAAATGCATTATTTCGGGTTCCAAAGTTGTGAAGCATCCATTCTAGTCCATTGGACCCAAAATGATATTTGGGAGTGTTTCAGAGCATTTCGCTAACCTTCAGCACGTAAAAAGATGAAAAACTTGTGTTTTCGGCCTGAAAGCACTATTTCGGGGTACTAAAGTTGTGAAGCATCCATTCTAGTCCATCGGACCCAAAATGAGGTTTGGGAGTGTTTCGGAGCATTACGCTAACCTTCGACACGTAAAAGATGCAAAACTCGTATTTCGGGCCCGAATGCACTATTTCGGGATACCAAAGTTGTAAAGCATCCATTCTAGTCCATTGGACCCAAAATGATGTTCGTGAGTGTTTCAGATGATTTCACTAACCTTCGGCACGTACAAGATGCAAAACTTGTGTTCGAGCCAGAATGCACTATTTTGGGAACCAAAGTTGTGAAGCATCCATTCTAGTCCATTGGACCCAAAATGATGTTTGAGAGTTTTTCAGATGATTTCACTAACCTTCAGCACGTAAAAAGATGCAAATCTTGTGTTTTGGGCCTAAATGCATTATTTCAGGTTCCAAAGTTGTGAAGCATCCATTCTAGTCCATTGGACCCAAAATGATATTTGGGAGTGTTTCAGAGCATTTCGCTAACCTTCAGCACGTAAAAAAATGAAAAACTTGTGTTTTCGGCCTGAAAGCACTATTTCGGGGTACTAAAGTTGTGAAGCATCCATTCTAGTCCATTGGACCCAAAATGATGTTTGGGAGTGTTTCGGAGCATTTCACTAACCTTCGGCACGTAAAAGATGCAAAACTCGTATTTCGGGCCCGAATGCACTATTTCGGGATACCAAAGTTGTGAAGCATCCATTCTAGTCCATTGGACCCAAAATGATGTTCGTGAGTGTTTCGGATGATTTCACTAACCTTCGGCACGTACAAGATGCAAAACTTGTGTTCGAGCCAGAATGCACTATTTTGGGTACCAAAGTTGTGAAGCATCCATTCTAGTCAATTGGACCCAAAATGATGTTTGAGAGTTTTTCAGATGATTTCACTAACCTTCAGCACGTAAAAAGATGCAAATCTTGTGTTTTGGGCCTAAATGCATTATTTCAGGTTCCAAAGTTGTGAAGCATCCATTCTAGTCCATTGGACCCAAAATGATATTTGGGAGTGTTTCAGAGCATTTCGCTAACCTTCAGCACGTAAAAAAATGAAAAACTTGTGTTTTCGGCCTGAAAGCACTATTTCGGGGTACTAAAGTTGTGAAGCATCCATTCTAGTCCATTGGACCCAAAATGATGTTTGGGAGTGTTTCGGAGCATTTCGCTAACCTTCGACACGTAAAAGATGCAAAACTCGTATTTCGGGACCGAATGCACTATTTCGGGATACCAAAGTTGTGAAGCATCCATTCTAGTCCACTGGACCCAAAATGATGTTCGTGAGTGTTTCGGATGATTTCACTAACCTTCGGACGTACAAGATGCAAAACTTGTGTTCGAGCCAGAATGCACTATTTCGGTGTACCAAAGTTGTGAAGCATCCATTCTTGTCAATTGGACCCAAAATGATGTTTGTGAGTGTTTCGGAAGATTTCACTAACCTTCAGCACGTAAAAAGATGAAAAATTTGTGTTTCGGGTCTAACTGCACTATTTCGGGGTGCCAAAGTTGTGAAGCATCCATTCTAGTCCATTGGGCCCAAAATGATATTTGGGAGTGTTTCAGAGCATTTCGCTAACCTTCAGCACGTAAAAAGATGCAAAACTTGTGTTTTCGGCCTGAAATCACTATTTCGGGGTACTAAAGTTGTGAAGCATCCATTCTAGTCCATTGGACCCAAAATGATGTTTGGGAGTGTTTCAGATGATTTCAATAACCTTCAGCACGTAAAAAGATGCAAATCTTGTGTTTTGTGCCTAAATGCATTATTTCGGGGTACCAAAGTTGTGAAGCATCCATTCTAGTCCATTGGACCCAAAATGATGTTTGGGAGTATTTCGTGGCATTTCGCTAACCTTCGACACGTAAAAGATGCAAAACTTGTGTTCGAGCCCGAATGCACTATTTCGGGGTACCAAAGTTGTGAAGCATCCATTCTAGTCCATTGGATCGAAAATGATGTTTGGAAGTGTTTCAGAGCATTTCGCATACCCTCGGCAGGTAAAAGATGAAAAACTCGTGTTTCGGGCCCGAATGCAATATTTCGGGGTACCAAAGTTGTGAAGCATCCATTCTAGTCCATTGGACCCAAGATGATGTTTGTGAGTTTTTCAGATGATTTCACTAACCTTCTGCACGTAAAAAGATGCAAATCTTGTGTTTTGGACCTAAATGCATTATTTCGGGTTCCAAAGTTGTGAAGCATCCATTCTAGTCCATTGGACCCAAAATGATATTTGGGAGTGTTTCAGAGCATTTCGCTAACCTTCAGCACGTAAAAAGATGAAAAACTTGTGTTTTCGGCCTGAAAGCACTATTTCGGGGTACTAAAGTTGTGAAGCATCCATTCTAGTCCATTGGACCCAAAATGAGGTTTGGGAGTGTTTCGGAGCATTACGCTAACCTTCGACACGTAAAAGATGCAAAACTCGTATTTCGGGCCCGAATGCACTATTTCGGGATACCAAAGTTGTGAAGCATCCATTCTAGTCCATTGGACCCAAAATGATGTTCGTGAGTGTTTCGGATGATTTCACTAACCTTCGGCACGTACAAGATGCAAAACTTGTGTTCGAGCCAGAATGCACTATTTTGGGTACCAAAGTTGTGAAGCATCCATTCTAGTCAATTGGACCCAAAATGATGTTTGAGAGTTTTTCAGATGATTTCACTAACCTTCAGCACGTAAAAAGATGCAAATCTTGTGTTTTGGGCCTAAATGCATTATTTCAGGTTCCAAAGTTGTGAAGCATCCATTCTAGTCCATTGGACCCAAAATGATATTTGGGAGTGTTTCAGAGCATTTCGCTAACCTTCAGCACGTAAAAAAATGAAAAACTTGTGTTTTCGGCCTGAAAGCACTATTTCGGGGTACTAAAGTTGTGAAGCATCCATTCTAGTCCATTGGACCAAAAATGATGTTTGGGAGTGTTTCGGAGCATTTCACTAACCTTCGACACGTAAAAGATGCAAAACTCGTATTTCGGGCCCGAATGCACTATTTCGGGATACCAAAGTTGTGAAGCATCCTTTCTAGTCCATTGGACCCAAAATGATATTCGTGAGTGTTTCGGATGATTTCACTAACCTTCGGCACGTACAAGATGCAAAACTTGTGTTCGAGCCTGAATGCACTATTTCGGGGTACCAAAGTTGTGAAGCATCCATTCTAGTCCATTGGACCCAAAATGATGTTTGTGAGTTTTTCAGATGATTTCACTAACCTTCAGCACGTAAAAAGATGCAGATCTTGTGTTTTGGACCTAAATGCATTATTTCGGGTTCCAAAGTTGTGAAGCATCCATTCCAGTCCATGGGACCCAAAATGATAATTGGGAGTGTTTCGTTGCTTTTCGCTAACCTTCGGCACGTAAAAGATGCAAAACTTGTGTTCGAGCCTGAATGCACTATTTCGTGGTACCAATGTTGTGAAGCATACATTCTAGTCCATTGGATCCAAAATGATGTTTGAGAGTGTTTCAGAGCATTTCGGTAACCCTCGACACATAAAAAATGAAAAACTCGTGTTTCGGGCCCTAATGCACTATTTTGGGGTACCAAAGTTGTGAAGCATCCATTCTAGTCCATTGGACCCAAAATGATGTTTGTGAGTGTTTCGGAAGATTTTACTAACCTTCAGCACGTAAAAAGATGAAAAATTTGTGTTTCGGGCCTAACTGCACTATTTCGGGGTACCAAAGTTGTGAAGCATCCATTCTAGTCCATTGGGCCCAAAATGATATTTGGAAGTGTTTCAGAGCACTTCGCTAACCTTCAGCACGTAAAAAGATGCAAAACTTGTGTTTTCGGCCTGAAAGCACTATTTCGGGGTACTAAAGTTGTGAAGCATCCATTCTAGTCCATTGGACCCAAAATGATGTTTGGGAGCGTTTCGGAGCATTTCGCTAACCTTCGACACGTAAAAGATGCAAAACTCGTATTTCGGGCCCGAATGCACTATTTCGAGATTCCAAAGTTGTGAAGCATCCATTCTAGTCCGTTGGACCCAAAATGATATTCGTGAGTGTTTCGGATGATTTCACTAACCTTCGGCACATACAAGATGCAAAACTTGTGTTCGAGCCTGAATGCACTATTTCGGGATACCAAAGTTGTGAAGCATCCATTCTAGTCCATTGGACCCAAAATGATGTTCGTGAGTGTTTCAGATGATTTCACTAACCTTCGGACGTACAAGATGCAAAACTTGTGTTCGAGCCAGAATGCACTATTTCGGGGTACCAAAGTTGTGAAGCTTCCATTCAAGTCCATTGGACCCAAAATGATGTTTGCGAGTGTTTCGGATGATTTCACTAACCTTCAGCACGTAAAAAGATGCAAAACTTGTGTTTCGGGCCTAACTGCACTATTTCGGGGTACCAAAGTGGTGAAGCATCCATTCTAGTCCATTGGACCCAAAATGATGTTTGGGAGTGTTTCAGAGCATTTCGCTAACCTTCAGCACGTAAAAAAATGAAAAACTTGTGTTTTCGGCCTGAAAGCACTATTTCGAGGTACTAAAGTTGTGAAGCATCCATTCTAGTCCATTGGACCCAAAATGATGTTTGGGAGTGTTTCGGAGCATTTCACTAACCTTCGACACGTAAAAGATGCAAAACTCGTATTTCGGGCCCGAATGCACTATTTCGGGATACCAAAGTTGTGAAGCATCCATTCTAGTCCATTGGACCCAAAATGATATTCGTGAGTGTTTCGGATGATTTCACTAACCTTCGGCACGTACAAGATGCAAAACTTGTGTTCGAGCCTGAATGCACTATTTCGGGGTACCAAAGTTGTGAAGCATCCATTCTAGTCCATTGGACCCAAAATGATGTTTGTGAGTTTTTCAGATGATTTCACTAACCTTCAGCACGTAAAAAGATGCAGATCTTGTGTTTTGGACCTAAATGCATTATTTCGGGTTCCAAAGTTGTGAAGCATCCATTCCAGTCCATGGGACCCAAAATGATAATTGGGAGTGTTTCGTTGCTTTTCGCTAACCTTCGGCACGTAAAAGATGCAAAACTTGTGTTCGAGCCTGAATGCACTATTTCGTGGTACCAATGTTGTGAAGCATACATTCTAGTCCATTGGATCCAAAATGATGTTTGAGAGTGTTTCAGAGCATTTCGGTAACCCTCGACACATAAAAAATGAAAAACTCGTGTTTCGGGCCCTAATGCACTATTTTGGGGTACCAAAGTTGTGAAGCATCCATTCTAGTCCATTGGACCCAAAATGATGTTTGTGAGTGTTTCGGAAGATTTTACTAACCTTCAGCACGTAAAAAGATGAAAAATTTGTGTTTCGGGCCTAACTGCACTATTTCGGGGTACCAAAGTTGTGAAGCATCCATTCTAGTCCATTGGGCCCAAAATGATATTTGGAAGTGTTTCAGAGCATTTCGCCAACCTTCAGCACGTAAAAAGATGCAAAACTTGTGTTTTCGGCCTGAAAGCACTATTTCGGGGTACTAAAGTTGTGAAGCATCCATTCTAGTCCATTGGACCCAAAATGATGTTTGGGAGCGTTTCGGAGCATTTCGCTAACCTTCGACACGTAAAAGATGCAAAACTCGTATTTCGGGCCCGAATGCACTATTTCGAGATACCAAAGTTGTGAAGCATCCATTCTAGTCCATTGGACCCAAAATGATATTCGTGAGTGTTTCGGATGATTTCACTAACCTTCGGCACATACAAGATGCAAAACTTGTGTTCGAGCCTGAATGCACTATTTCGGGACACCAAAGTTGTGAAGCATCCATTCTAGTCCATTGGACCCAAAATGATGTTCGTGAGTGTTTCAGATGATTTCACTAACCTTCGGACGTACAAGATGCAAAACTTGTGTTCGAGCCAGAATGGACTATTTCGGGGTACCAAAGTTGTGAAGCATCCATTCTAGTCAATTGGACCCAAAATGATGTTTGTGAGTTTTTCAGATGATTTCACTAACCTTCAGCACGTAAAAAGATGCAAATCTTGTGTTTTGGGCCTAAATGCATTATTTCGGGTTCCAAAGTTGTGAAGCATCCATTCTAGTCCATTGGACCCAAAATGATATTTGGGAGTGTTTCAGAGCATTTCGCTAACCTTCAGCACGTAAAAAAATGAAAAACTTGTGTTTTCGGCCTGAAAGCACTATTTCGGGGTACTAAAGTTGTGAAGCATCCATTCTAGTCCATTGGACCCAAAATGATGTTTGGGAGTGTTTCGGAGCATTTCACTAACCTTCGACACGTAAAAGATGCAAAACTCGTATTTCGGGCCCGAATGCAATATTTCGGGATACCAAAGTTGCGAAGCATCCATTCTAGTCCATTGGACCCAAAATGATATTCATGAGTGTTTCGGATGATTTCACTAACCTTCGGCACGTACAAGATGCAAAACTTGTGTTCGAGCCTGAATGCACTATTTCGGGGTAACAAAGTTGTGAAGCATCCATTCTAGTCCATTGGACCCAAAATGATGTTTGTGAGTTTTTCAGATGATTTCACTAACCTTCAGCACGTAAAAAGATGCAGATCTTGTGTTTTGGGCCTAAATGCATTATTTCGGGTTCCAAAGTTGTGAAGCATCCATTCCAGTCCATGGGACCCAAAATGATATTTGGGAGTGTTTCGTGGCATTACGCTAACCTTCGGCACGTAAAAGATGCAAAACTTGTGTTCGAGCCTGAATGCACTATTTCGTGGTACCAAAGTTGTGAAGCATACATTCTAGTCCATTGGACCCAAAATGATGTTTGGGAGTGTTTCGGAGCATTTCGGTAACCCTCGACACATAAAAAATGAAAAACTCGTGTTTCGGGCCCTAATGCACTATTTTGGGATACCAAAGTTGTGAAGCATCCATTCTAGTCCATTGGACCCAAAATGATGTTTGTGAGTATTTCGGAAGATTTCACTAACCTTCAGCATGTAAAAAGATGAAAAATTTGTTTTTCGGGCCTAACTGCACTATTTCGGGGTACCAAAGTTGTGAAGCATCCATTCTAGTCCATTGGGCCCAAAATGATATTTGGGAGTGTTTCAGAGCATTTCGCTAACCTTCAGCACGTAAAAAGATGCAAAACTTGTGTTTTCGGCCTGAAATCACTATTTCGGGGTACTAAAGTTGTGAAGCATCCATTCTAGTCCATTGGACCCAAAATGATGTTTGGGAGTGTTTCAGATGATTTCAATAACCTTCAGCACGTAAAAAGATGCAAATCTTGTGTTTTGGGCCTAAATGCATTATTTCGGGGTACCAAAGTTGTGAAGCATCCATTCTAGTCCATTGGACCCAAAAAGATGTTTGGGAGTATTTCGTGGCATTTCGCTAACCTTCGACACGTAAAAGATGCAAAACTTGTGTCCGAGCCCGAATGCACTATTTCGGGGTACCAAAGTTGTGAAGCATCCATTCTAGTCCATTGGATCGAAAATGATGTTTGGAAGTGTTTCAGAGCATTTCGCAAACCCTCGGCAGGTAAAAGATGAAAAACTCGTGTTTCGGGCCCGAATGCAATATTTCGGGGTACCAAAGTTGTGAAGCTTCCATTCTAGTCCATTGGACCCAAAATGATGTTTGCGAGTGTTTCGGATGATTTCACTAACCTTCAGCACGTAAAAAGATGCAAAACTTGTGTTTCGGGCCTAACTGCACTATTTCGGGGTACCAAAGTTGTGAAGCATCCATTCTAGTCCATTGGACCCAAAATGATGTTTGGGAGTATTTCGGAGCATTTTGCTAACCTTCAGCACGTAAAAAATGCAAAACTTGTGTTTTGGGCCTAAATGCACTATTTCGGGGTACTAACGTTTTGAAGCATCCATTCTAGTCCATTGGACCCAAAATGATGTTTGGGAGTGTTTCGGAGCAGTTCGCTAACCTTCGACACGTAAAAGATGCAAAACTCGTATTTCGGGCCCGAATGCACTATTTCGAGATACCAAAGTTGTGAAGCATCCATTCTAGTCCATTGGACCCAAAATGATATTCGTGAGTGTTTCGGATGATTTCACTAACCTTCGGCACATACAAGATGCAAAACTTGTGTTCGAGCCTGAATGCACTATTTCGGGGTACCAAAGTTGTGAAGCATCCATTCTAGTCCATTGGACCCAAAATGATGTTTGTGAGTTTTTCAGATGATTTCACTAACCTTCAGCACGTAAAAAGATGCAGATCTTGTGTTTTGGGCCTAAATGCATTATTTCGGGTTCCAAAGTTGTGAAGCATCCATTCCAGTCCATTGGACCCAAAATGATATTTGGGACTGTTTCGTGGCATTTCGCTAACCTTCGACATGTAAAAGATGCAAAACTTGTGTTCGAGCCCGAATGCACTATTTCGGGGTACCAAAGTTGTGAAGCATACATTCTAGTCCATTGGACCCAAAATGATGTTTTGGAGTGTTTCGGAGCATTTCGGTAACCCTCGACACATAAAAAATGAAAAACTCGTGTTTCGGGCCCTAATGCACTATTTTGGGGTACCAAAGTTGTGAAGCATCCATTCTAGTCCATTGGACCCAAAATGATGTTTGTGAGTGTTTCGGATGATTTCACTAACCTTCAGCACGTAAAAAGATGAAAAATTTATGTTTCGGGCCTAACTGCACTATTTCGGGGTACCAAAGTTGTGAAGCATCCATTCTAGTCCATTGGGCCCAAAATGATATTTGGGAGTGTTCCAGAGCATTTCGCTAACCTTCAGCACGTAAAAAGATGCAAAACTTGTGTTTTCGGCCTAAAATCACTATTTCGGGGTACTAAAGTTGTGAAGCATCCATTCTAGTCCATTGGACCCAAAATGATGTTTGGGAGTGTTTCAGATGATTTCAATAACCTTCAGCACGTAAAAAGATGCAAATCTTGTGTTTTGGGCCTAAATGCATTATTTCGGGGTACCAAAGTTGTGAAGCATCCATTCTAGTCCATTGGACCCAAAATGATGTTTGGGAGTGTTTCGTGGCATTTCGCTAACCTTCGACACGTAAAAGACGCAAAACTTGTGTCCGAGCCCGAATGCACTATTTCGGGGTACCAAAGTTGTGAAGCTTCCATTCTAGTCCATTGGACCGAAAATGATGTTTGCGAGTGTTTCGGATAATTTCACTAACCTTCAGCACGTAAAAAGATGCAAAACTTGTGTTTCGGGCCTAACTGCACTATTTCGGGGTACCAAAGTTGTGAAGCATCCATTCTAGTCCATTGGACCCAAAATGATGTTTGGGAGTGTTTCGGAGCATTTTGCTAACCTTCAGCACGTAAAAAATGCAAAACTTGTGTTTTGGGCCTAAATGCACTATTTCGGGGTACTAACGTTTTGAAGCATCCATTCTAGTCCATTGGACCCAAAATGATGTTTGGGAGTGTTTCAGAGCATTTCGCTAACCTTCGACACGTAAAAGATGCAAAACTCGTATTTCGGGCCCGAATGCACTATTTCGAGATACCAAAGTTGCGAAGCATCCATTCTAGTCCATTGGACCCAAAATGATATTCGTGAGTGTTTCGGATGATTTCACTAACCTTCGGCACATACAAGATGCAAAACTTGTGTTCGAGCCTGAATGCACTATTTCGGGGTACCAAAGTTGTGAAGCATCCATTCTAGTCCATTGGACCCAAAATGATGTTTGTGAGTTTTTCAGATAATTTCACTAACCTTCAGCACGTAAAAAGATGCAGATCTTGTGTTTTGGGCCTAAATGCATTATTTCGGGTTCCAAAGTTGTGAAGCATCCATTCCAGTCCATTGGACCCAAAATGATATTTGGGACTGTTTCGTGGCATTTCACTAACCTTCGACACGTAAAAGATGCAAAACTTGTGTTCGAGCCCGAATGCACTATTTCGGGGTACCAAAGTTGTGAAGCATACAGTCTAGTCCATTGGGCCCAAAATGATGTTTGGGAGTGTTTCGGAGCATTTCGGTAACCCTCGACACATAAAAAATGAAAAACTCGTGTTTCGGGCCCTAATGCACAATTTTGGGGTACCAAAGTTGTGAAGCATCCATTCTAGTCCATTGGACCCAAAATGATGTTTGTGAGTGTTTCGGATGATTTCACTAACCTTCAGCACGTAAAAAGATGAAAAATTTATGTTTCGGGCCTAACTGCACTATTTCGGGTACCAAAGTTGTGAAGCATCCATTCTAGTCCATTGGGCCCAAAATGATATTTGGGAGTGTTTCAGAGCATTTCGCTAACCTTCAGCACGTAAAAAGATGCAAAACTTGTGTTTTCGGCCTGAAATCACTATTTCGGGGTACTAAAGTTGTGAAGCATCCATTCTAGTCCATTGGACCCAAAATGATGTTTGGGAGTGTTTCAGATGATCTCAATAACCTTCAGCACGTAAAAAGATGCAAATCTTGTGTTTTGGGCCTAAATGCATTATTTCGGGGTACCAAAGTTGTGAAGCATCCATTCTAGTCCATTGGACCCAAAATGATGTTTGGGAGTATTTCGTGGCATTTCGCTAACCTTCGACACGTAAAAGACGCAAAACTTGTGTCCGAGCCCGAATGCACTATTTCGGGGTACCAAAGTTGTGAAGCATCCATTCTAGTCCATTGGATCGAAAATGATGTTTGGAAGTGTTTCAGAGCATTTCGCAAACCCTCGGCAGGTAAAAGATGAAAAACTCGTGTTTCGGGCCCGAATGCAATATTTCGGGGTACCAAAGTTGTGAAGCTTCCATTCTAGTCCATTGGACCCAAAATGATGTTTGCGAGTGTTTCGGATGATTTCACTAACCTTTAGCACGTAAAAAGATGCAACACTTGTGTTTCGGGCCTAACTGCACTATTTCGGGGTACCAAAGTTGTGAAGCATCCATTCTAGTCCATTGGACCCAAAATGATGTTTTTGAGTGTTTCGGAGCATTTCGCTAACCTTCAGCACGTAAAAAATGCAAAACTTGTGTTTTGGGCCTAAATGCACTATTTCGGGGTACTAACGTTTTGAAGCATCCATTCTAGTCCATTGGACCCAAAATGATGTTTGGGAGTGTTTAGGAGCATTTCGCTAACCTTCGACACGTAAAAGATGCAAAACTTGTATTTCGGGCCCGAATGCACTATTTCGGGATACCAAAGTTGTGAAGCATCCATTCTAGTCCATTGGACCCAAAATGATGTTCGTGAGTGTTTCGGATGATTTCACTAACCTTCGGCACGTACAAGATGCAAAACATGTGTTCGAGCCTGAATGCACTATTTCGGGGTACCAAAGTTGTGAAGCATCCATTCTAGTCCATTGGACCCAAAATGATGTTTGTGAGTTTTTCAGATGATTTCACTAACCTTCAGCACGTAAAAAGATGCAAATCTTGTGTTTTGGGCCTAAATGCATTATTTCGGGTTCCAAAGTTGTGAAGCATCTATTCTAGTCCATTGGACCCAAAATGATATTTGGGACTGTTTCGTGGCATTTCGCTAACCTTCGACACGTAAAAGATGCAAAACTTGTGTTCAAGCCCGAATGCACTATTTCGGGGTACCAAAGTTGTGAAGCATACATTCTAGTCCATTGGACCCAAAATGATGTTTGGGAGTGTTTCGGAGCATTTCGGTAACCCTCGACACATAAAAAATGAAAAACTCGTGTTTCGGGCCCTAATGCACTATTTTGGGGTACCAAAGTTGTGAAGCATCCATTCTAGTCCATTGGACCCAAAATGATGTTTGTGAGTGTTTCGGATGATTTCACTAACCTTCAGCACGTAAAAAGATGAAAAATTTATGTTTCGGGCCTAACTGCACAATTTCGGGGTACCAAAGTTGTGAAGCATCCATTCTAGTCCATTGGGCCCAAAATGATATTTGGTAGTGTTTCAGAGAATTTCGCTAACCTTCAGCACGTAAAAAGATGCAAAACTTGTATTTTCGGCCTAAAATCACTATTTCGGGGTACTAAAGTTGTGAAGCATCCATTCAAGTCCATTGGACCCAAAATGATGTTTGGGAGTGTTTCAGATGATTTCAATAACCTTCAGCACGTAAAAAGATGCAAATCTTGTGTTTTGGGCCTAAATGCATTATTTCGGGGTACCAAAGTTGTGAAGCATCCATTCTAGTCCATTGGACCCAAAATGATGTTTGGGAGTATTTCGTGGCATTTCGCTAACCTTCGACACGTAAAAGATGCAAAACTTGTGTCCGAGCCCGAATGCACTATTTCGGGGTACCAAAGTTGTGAAGCATCCATTCTAGTCCATTTGATCGAAAATGATGTTTGGAAGTGTTTCAGAGCATTTCGCAAACCCTCGGCAGGTAAAAGATGAAAAACTCGTGTTTCGGGCCCGAATGCAATATTTCGGGGTACCAAAGTTGTGAAGCTTCCATTCTAGTCCATTGGACCCAAAATGATGTTTGCGAGTGTTTCGGATGATTTCACTAACCTTCAGCACGTAAAAAGATGCAAAACTTGTGTTTCGGGCCTAAGTGCACTATTTCGGGGTACCAAAGTTGTGAAGCATACATTCTAGTCCATTGGACCCAAAATGATGTTTGGGAGTGTTTCGGAGCATTTCGGTAACCCTCGACACATAAAAAATGAAAAACTCGTGTTTCGGGCCCTAATGCACTATTTTGGGGTACCAAAGTTGTGAAGCATCCATTCTAGTCCATTGGACCCAAAATGATGTTTGTGAGTGTTTCGGATGATTTCACTAACCTTCAGCACGTAAAAAGATGAAAAATTTATGTTTCGGGCCTAACTGCACAATTTCGGGGTACCAAAGTTGTGAAGCATCCATTCTAGTCTATTGGGCCCAAAATGATATTTGGGAGTGTTTCAGAGCATTTCGCTAACCTTCAGCACGTAAAAAGATGCAAAACTTGTGTTTTCGGCCTAAAATCACTATTTCGGGGTACTAAAGTTGTGAAGCATCCATTCAAGTCCATTGGACCCAAAATGATGTTTGGGAGTGTTTCAGATGATTTCAATAACCTTCAGCACGTAAAAAGATGCAAATCTTGTGTTTTGTGCCTAAATGCATTATTTCGGGGTACCAAAGTTGTGAAGCATCCATTCTAGTCCATTGGACCCAAAATGATGTTTGGGAGTATTTCGTGGCATTTCGCTAACCTTCGACACGTAAAAGATGCAAAACTTGTGTCCGAGCCCGAATGCACTATTTCGGGGTACCAAAGTTGTGAAACATCCATTCTAGTCCATTTGATCGAAAATGATGTTTGGAAGTGTTTCAGAGCATTTCGCAAACCCTCGGCAGGTAAAAGATGAAAAACTCGTGTTTCGGGCCCGAATGCAATATTTCGGGCTACCAAAGTTGTGAAGCTTCCATTCTAGTCCATTGGACCCAAAATGATGTTTGCGAGTGTTTCGGATGATTTCACTAACCTTCAGCACGTAAAAAGATGCAAAACTTGTGTTTCGGGCCTAACTGCACTATTTCGGGGTACCAAAGTTGTGAAGCATCCATTCTAGTCCATTGGACCCAAAATGATGTTTGGGAGTGTTTCGGAGCATTTCGCTAACCTTCAGCACGTAAAAAATGCAAAACTTGTGTTTTGGGCCTAAATGCACTATTTCGGGGTACTAATGTTTTGAAGCATCCATTCTAGTCCATTGGACCCAAAATGATGTTTGGGAGTGTTTCGGAGCATTTCGCTAACCTTCGACACGTAAAAGATGCAAAACTCGTATTTCGGGCCCGAATGCACTATTTCGGGATACCAAAGTTGTGAAGCATCCATTCTAGTCCATTGGACCCAAAATGATATTCGTGAGTGTTTCGGATGATTTCACTAACCTTCGGCACGTACAAGATGCAAAACTTGTGTTCGAGCCTGAAAGCTCTATTTTGGGGTACCAAAGTTGTGAAGCATCCATTCTAGTCCATTGGACCCAAAATGATGTTTGTGAGTTTTTCAGATGATTTCACTAACCTTCAACACGTAAAAAGATGCAGATCTTGTGTTTTGGGCCTAAATGCATTATTTCGGGTTCCAAAGTTGTGAAGCATCCATTCCAGTCCATTGGACCCAAAATGATATTTGGGACTGTTTCGTGGCATTTCGCTAACCTTCGACATGTAAAAGATGCAAAACTTGTGTTCGAGCCCGAATGCACTATTTCGGGGTACCAAAGTTGTGAAGCATACATTCTAGTCCATTGGACCCAAAATGATGTTTTGGAGTGTTTCGGAGCATTTCGGTAACCCTCGACACATAAAAAATGAAAAACTCGTGTTTCGGGCCCTAATGCACTATTTTGGGGTACCAAAGTTGTGAAGCATCCATTCTAGTCCATTGGACCCAAAATGATGTTTGTGAGTGTTTCGGATGATTTCACTAACCTTCAGCACGTAAAAAGATGAAAAATTTATTTTTCGGGCCTAACTGCACTATTTCGGGGTACCAAAGTTGTGAAGCATCCATTCTAGTCCATTGGGCCCAAAATGATATTTGGGAGTGTTCCAGAGCATTTCGCTAACCTTCAGCACGTAAAAAGATGCAAAACTTGTGTTTTCGGCCTAAAATCACTATTTCGGGGTACTAAAGTTGTGAAGCATCCATTCTAGTCCATTGGACCCAAAATGATGTTTGGGAGTGTTTCAGATGATTTCAATAACCTTCAGCACGTAAAAAGATGCAAATCTTGTGTTTTGGGCCTAAATGCATTATTTCGGGGTACCAAAGTTGTGAAGCATCCATTCTAGTCCATTGGACCCAAAATGATGTTTGGGAGTGTTTCGTGGCATTTCGCTAACCTTCGACACGTAAAAGACGCAAAACTTGTGTCCGAGCCCGAATGCACTATTTCGGGGTACCAAAGTTGTGAAGCTTCCATTCTAGTCCATTGGACCGAAAATGATGTTTGCGAGTGTTTCGGATAATTTCACTAACCTTCAGCACGTAAAAAGATGCAAAACTTGTGTTTCGGGCCTAACTGCACTATTTCGGGGTACCAAAGTTGTGAAGCATCCATTCTAGTCCATTGGACCCAAAATGATGTTTGGGAGTGTTTCGGAGCATTTTGCTAACCTTCAGCACGTAAAAAATGCAAAACTTGTGTTTTGGGCCTAAATGCACTATTTCGGGGTACTAACGTTTTGAAGCATCCATTCTAGTCCATTGGACCCAAAATGATGTTTGGGAGTGTTTCAGAGCATTTCGCTAACCTTCGACACGTAAAAGATGCAAAACTCGTATTTCGGGCCCGAATGCACTATTTCGAGATACCAAAGTTGCGAAGCATCCATTCTAGTCCATTGGACCCAAAATGATATTCGTGAGTGTTTCGGATGATTTCACTAACCTTCGGCACATACAAGATGCAAAACTTGTGTTCGAGCCTGAATGCACTATTTCGGGGTACCAAAGTTGTGAAGCATCCATTCTAGTCCATTGGACCCAAAATGATGTTTGTGAGTTTTTCAGATAATTTCACTAACCTTCAGCACGTAAAAAGATGCAGATCTTGTGTTTTGGGCCTAAATGCATTATTTCGGGTTCCAAAGTTGTGAAGCATCCATTCCAGTCCATTGGACCCAAAATGATATTTGGGACTGTTTCGTGGCATTTCACTAACCTTCGACACGTAAAAGATGCAAAACTTGTGTTCGAGCCCGAATGCACTATTTCGGGGTACCAAAGTTGTGAAGCATACAGTCTAGTCCATTGGGCCCAAAATGATGTTTGGGAGTGTTTCGGAGCATTTCGGTAACCCTCGACACATAAAAAATGAAAAACTCGTGTTTCGGGCCCTAATGCACAATTTTGGGGTACCAAAGTTGTGAAGCATCCATTCTAGTCCATTGGACCCAAAATGATGTTTGTGAGTGTTTCGGATGATTTCACTAACCTTCAGCACGTAAAAAGATGAAAAATTTATGTTTCGGGCCTAACTGCACTATTTCGGGTACCAAAGTTGTGAAGCATCCATTCTAGTCCATTGGGCCCAAAATGATATTTGGGAGTGTTTCAGAGCATTTCGCTAACCTTCAGCACGTAAAAAGATGCAAAACTTGTGTTTTCGGCCTGAAATCACTATTTCGGGGTACTAAAGTTGTGAAGCATCCATTCTAGTCCATTGGACCCAAAATGATGTTTGGGAGTGTTTCAGATGATCTCAATAACCTTCAGCACGTAAAAAGATGCAAATCTTGTGTTTTGGGCCTAAATGCATTATTTCGGGGTACCAAAGTTGTGAAGCATCCATTCTAGTCCATTGGACCCAAAATGATGTTTGGGAGTATTTCGTGGCATTTCGCTAACCTTCGACACGTAAAAGACGCAAAACTTGTGTCCGAGCCCGAATGCACTATTTCGGGGTACCAAAGTTGTGAAGCATCCATTCTAGTCCATTGGATCGAAAATGATGTTTGGAAGTGTTTCAGAGCATTTCGCAAACCCTCGGCAGGTAAAAGATGAAAAACTCGTGTTTCGGGCCCGAATGCAATATTTCGGGGTACCAAAGTTGTGAAGCTTCCATTCTAGTCCATTGGACCCAAAATGATGTTTGCGAGTGTTTCGGATGATTTCACTAACCTTTAGCACGTAAAAAGATGCAACACTTGTGTTTCGGGCCTAACTGCACTATTTCGGGGTACCAAAGTTGTGAAGCATCCATTCTAGTCCATTGGACCCAAAATGATGTTTTTGAGTGTTTCGGAGCATTTCGCTAACCTTCAGCACGTAAAAAATGCAAAACTTGTGTTTTGGGCCTAAATGCACTATTTCGGGGTACTAACGTTTTGAAGCATCCATTCTAGTCCATTGGACCCAAAATGATGTTTGGGAGTGTTTAGGAGCATTTCGCTAACCTTCGACACGTAAAAGATGCAAAACTTGTATTTCGGGCCCGAATGCACTATTTCGGGATACCAAAGTTGTGAAGCATCCATTCTAGTCCATTGGACCCAAAATGATGTTCGTGAGTGTTTCGGATGATTTCACTAACCTTCGGCACGTACAAGATGCAAAACATGTGTTCGAGCCTGAATGCACTATTTCGGGGTACCAAAGTTGTGAAGCATCCATTCTAGTCCATTGGACCCAAAATGATGTTTGTGAGTTTTTCAGATGATTTCACTAACCTTCAGCACGTAAAAAGATGCAAATCTTGTGTTTTGGGCCTAAATGCATTATTTCGGGTTCCAAAGTTGTGAAGCATCTATTCTAGTCCATTGGACCCAAAATGATATTTGGGACTGTTTCGTGGCATTTCGCTAACCTTCGACACGTAAAAGATGCAAAACTTGTGTTCAAGCCCGAATGCACTATTTCGGGGTACCAAAGTTGTGAAGCATACATTCTAGTCCATTGGACCCAAAATGATGTTTGGGAGTGTTTCGGAGCATTTCGGTAACCCTCGACACATAAAAAATGAAAAACTCGTGTTTCGGGCCCTAATGCACTATTTTGGGGTACCAAAGTTGTGAAGCATCCATTCTAGTCCATTGGACCCAAAATGATGTTTGTGAGTGTTTCGGATGATTTCACTAACCTTCAGCACGTAAAAAGATGAAAAATTTATGTTTCGGGCCTAACTGCACAATTTCGGGGTACCAAAGTTGTGAAGCATCCATTCTAGTCCATTGGGCCCAAAATGATATTTGGTAGTGTTTCAGAGAATTTCGCTAACCTTCAGCACGTAAAAAGATGCAAAACTTGTGTTTTCGGCCTAAAATCACTATTTCGGGGTACTAAAGTTGTGAAGCATCCATTCAAGTCCATTGGACCCAAAATGATGTTTGGGAGTGTTTCAGATGATTTCAATAACCTTCAGCACGTAAAAAGATGCAAATCTTGTGTTTTGGGCCTAAATGCATTATTTCGGGGTACCAAAGTTGTGAAGCATCCATTCTAGTCCATTGGACCCAAAATGATGTTTGGGAGTATTTCGTGGCATTTCGCTAACCTTCGACACGTAAAAGATGCAAAACTTGTGTCCGAGCCCGAATGCACTATTTCGGGGTACCAAAGTTGTGAAGCATCCATTCTAGTCCATTTGATCGAAAATGATGTTTGGAAGTGTTTCAGAGCATTTCGCAAACCCTCGGCAGGTAAAAGATGAAAAACTCGTGTTTCGGGCCCGAATGCAATATTTCGGGGTACCAAAGTTGTGAAGCTTCCATTCTAGTCCATTGGACCCAAAATGATGTTTGCGAGTGTTTCGGATGATTTCACTAACCTTCAGCACGTAAAAAGATGCAAAACTTGTGTTTCGGGCCTAAGTGCACTATTTCGGGGTACCAAAGTTGTGAAGCATACATTCTAGTCCATTGGACCCAAAATGATGTTTGGGAGTGTTTCGGAGCATTTCGGTAACCCTCGACACATAAAAAATGAAAAACTCGTGTTTCGGGCCCTAATGCACTATTTTGGGGTACCAAAGTTGTGAAGCATCCATTCTAGTCCATTGGACCCAAAATGATGTTTGTGAGTGTTTCGGATGATTTCACTAACCTTCAGCACGTAAAAAGATGAAAAATTTATGTTTCGGGCCTAACTGCACAATTTCGGGGTACCAAAGTTGTGAAGCATCCATTCTAGTCCATTGGGCCCAAAATGATATTTGGTAGTGTTTCAGAGAATTTCGCTAACCTTCAGCACGTAAAAAGATGCAAAACTTGTGTTTTCGGCCTAAAATCACTATTTCGGGGTACTAAAGTTGTGAAGCATCCATTCAAGTCCATTGGACCCAAAATGATGTTTGGGAGTGTTTCAGATGATTTCAATAACCTTCAGCACGTAAAAAGATGCAAATCTTGTGTTTTGGGCCTAAATGCATTATTTCGGGGTACCAAAGTTGTGAAGCATCCATTCTAGTCCATTGGACCCAAAATGATGTTTGGGAGTATTTCGTGGCATTTCGCTAACCTTCGACACGTAAAAGATGCAAAACTTGTGTCCGAGCCCGAATGCACTATTTCGGGGTACCAAAGTTGTGAAGCATCCATTCTAGTCCATTTGATCGAAAATGATGTTTGGAAGTGTTTCAGAGCATTTCGCAAACCCTCGGCAGGTAAAAGATGAAAAACTCGTGTTTCGGGCCCGAATGCAATATTTCGGGGTACCAAAGTTGTGAAGCTTCCATTCTAGTCCATTGGACCCAAAATGATGTTTGCGAGTGTTTCGGATGATTTCACTAACCTTCAGCACGTAAAAAGATGCAAAACTTGTGTTTCGGGCCTAAGTGCACTATTTCGGGGTACCAAAGTTGTGAAGCATACATTCTAGTCCATTGGACCCAAAATGATGTTTGGGAGTGTTTCGGAGCATTTCGGTAACCCTCGACACATAAAAAATGAAAAACTCGTGTTTCGGGCCCTAATGCACTATTTTGGGGTACCAAAGTTGTGAAGCATCCATTCTAGTCCATTGGACCCAAAATGATGTTTGTGAGTGTTTCGGATGATTTCACTAACCTTCAGCACGTAAAAAGATGAAAAATTTATGTTTCGGGCCTAACTGCACAATTTCGGGGTACCAAAGTTGTGAAGCATCCATTCTAGTCTATTGGGCCCAAAATGATATTTGGGAGTGTTTCAGAGCATTTCGCTAACCTTCAGCACGTAAAAAGATGCAAAACTTGTGTTTTCGGCCTAAAATCACTATTTCGGGGTACTAAAGTTGTGAAGCATCCATTCAAGTCCATTGGACCCAAAATGATGTTTGGGAGTGTTTCAGATGATTTCAATAACCTTCAGCACGTAAAAAGATGCAAATCTTGTGTTTTGTGCCTAAATGCATTATTTCGGGGTACCAAAGTTGTGAAGCATCCATTCTAGTCCATTGGACCCAAAATGATGTTTGGGAGTATTTCGTGGCATTTCGCTAACCTTCGACACGTAAAAGATGCAAAACTTGTGTCCGAGCCCGAATGCACTATTTCGGGGTACCAAAGTTGTGAAACATCCATTCTAGTCCATTTGATCGAAAATGATGTTTGGAAGTGTTTCAGAGCATTTCGCAAACCCTCGGCAGGTAAAAGATGAAAAACTCGTGTTTCGGGCCCGAATGCAATATTTCGGGCTACCAAAGTTGTGAAGCTTCCATTCTAGTCCATTGGACCCAAAATGATGTTTGCGAGTGTTTCGGATGATTTCACTAACCTTCAGCACGTAAAAAGATGCAAAACTTGTGTTTCGGGCCTAACTGCACTATTTCGGGGTACCAAAGTTGTGAAGCATCCATTCTAGTCCATTGGACCCAAAATGATGTTTGGGAGTGTTTCGGAGCATTTCGCTAACCTTCAGCACGTAAAAAATGCAAAACTTGTGTTTTGGGCCTAAATGCACTATTTCGGGGTACTAATGTTTTGAAGCATCCATTCTAGTCCATTGGACCCAAAATGATGTTTGGGAGTGTTTCGGAGCATTTCGCTAACCTTCGACACGTAAAAGATGCAAAACTCGTATTTCGGGCCCGAATGCACTATTTCGGGATACCAAAGTTGTGAAGCATCCATTCTAGTCCATTGGACCCAAAATGATATTCGTGAGTGTTTCGGATGATTTCACTAACCTTCGGCACGTACAAGATGCAAAACTTGTGTTCGAGCCTGAAAGCTCTATTTTGGGGTACCAAAGTTGTGAAGCATCCATTCTAGTCCATTGGACCCAAAATGATGTTTGTGAGTTTTTCAGATGATTTCACTAACCTTCAACACGTAAAAAGATGCAGATCTTGTGTTTTGGGCCTAAATGCATTATTTCGGGTTCCAAAGTTGTGAAGCATCCATTCAGTCCATTGGACCCAAAATGATATTTGGGAGTGTTTTGTGGCATTTCGCTAACCTTCGGCACGTAAAAGATGCAAAACTTGTGTTCGAGCCCGAATGCACTATTTCGTGGTACCAAAGTTGTGAAGCATACATTCTAGTCCTATGGTCCCAAAATGACGTTTGGGAGTGTTTCAGAGCATTTCGGTAACCCTCGACACGTAAAAAATGAAAAACTCGTGTTTCGGGACCTAATGCACTATTTCAAGGTACCAAAGTTGTGAAGCATCCATTCTAGTCCATTGGACCCAAAATGATGTTTGTGAGTGTTTCGGATGATTTCACTAACCTTCAACATGTAAATAGATGCAAAATTTGTGTTTCGGGCCTAACTGCACTATTTTGGGGTACCAAACTTGTGAAGCATCCATTATAGTCCATTGGACCCAAAATGATATTTGGGAGTGTTTCAGAGCATTTCGCTAACCTTCAGCACGTAAAAAGATGAAAAACTTGTGTTTTCGGCCTGAAAGCACTATTTCGGGGTACCAAAGTTGTGAAGCATCCATTCTAGTCCATTGGACCCAAAATGATATTCGTGAGTGTTTCAGATGATTTCACTAACCTTCGGCACGTACAAGATGCAAAACTTGTGTTCGAGCCTGAATGCACTATTTTGGGGTACCAAAGTTGTGAAGCATCCATTCTAGTCCATTGGACCCAAAATGATGTTTGTGAGTTTTTCAGATGATTTCACTAACCTTCAGCACGTAAAAAGATGCAGATCTTATGTTTTGGGCCTAAATGCATTATTTCGGGTTCCAAAGTTGTGAAGCATCCATTCCAGTCCATTGGACCCAAAATGATATTTGGGAGTGTTTCGTGGCATTTCGCTAACCTTCGGCACGTAAAAGATGCAAAACTTGTGTTCGAGCCTGAATGCACTATTTCGTGGTACCAAAGTTGTGAAGCATACATTCTTGTCCTATCCACCCAAAATGATGTTTGTGAGTGTTTCGGATGATTTCACTAACCTTCAGCACGTAAAAAGATGCAAAATTTGTGTTTCGGGCCTAACTGCACTATTTTGGGGTACCAAAGTTGTGAAGCATCCATTCTAGTCCATTGGACCCAAAATGATATTTGGGAGTGTTTCAGGGCATTTCGCTAACCTTCAGCACGTAAAATGATGAAAAACTTGTGTTTTCGGCCTGAAATCACTATTTCGGGGTACTATAGTTGTGAAGCATCCATTCTAGTCCATTGGACCCAAAATGATGTTTGGGAGTGTTTCAGATGATTTCAATAACCTTCAGCACGTAAAAAGATGCAAATCTTGTGTTTTGGGCCTAAATGCATTATTTCGGGGTACCAAAGTTGTGAAGCATCCATTCTAGTCCATTGGACCCAAAATGATGTTTGGGAGTATTTCGTGGCATTTCGCTAACCTTCGACACGTAAAAGATGCAAAACTTGTGTCCGAGCCCGAATGCACTATTTCGGGGTACCAAAGTTGTGAAGCATACATTCTAGTCCATTGGATCGAAAATGATGTTTGGAAGTGTTTCAGAGCATTTCGCAAACCCTCGGCAGGTAAAAGATGAAAAACTCGTGTTTCGGGCCCGAATGCAATATTTCGGGGTACCAAAGTTGTGAAGCTTCCATTCTAGTCCATTGGACCCAAAATGATGTTTGCGAGTATTTCAGATGATTTCACTAACCTTCAGCACGTAAAAAGATGCAAAACTTGTGTTTTCGGCCTGAAATCACTATTTCGGGGTACTAAAGTTGTGAAGCATCCATTCTAGTCCATTGGACCCAAAATGATGTTTGGGAGTGTTTCAGATGATTTCAATAACCTTCAGCACGTAAAAAGATGCAAATCTTGTGTTTTGGGCATAAATGCATTATTTCGGGGTACCAAAGTTGTGAAGCATCCATTCTAGTCCATTGGACCCAAAATGATGTTTGGGAGTATTTCGTGGCATTTCGCTAACCTTCGACACGTAAAAGATGCAAAACTTGTGTCCGAGCCCGAATGCACTATTTCGGGGTACCAAAGTTGTGAAGCATCCATTCTAGTCCATTGGATCGAAAATGATGTTTGGAAGTGTTTCAGAGCATTTCGCAAACCCTCGGCAGGTAAAAGATGAAAAACTCGTGTTTCGGGCCCGAATGTAATATTTCGGGGTACCAAAGTTGTGAAGCTTCCATTCTAGTCCATTGGACCCAAAATGATGTTTGCGAGTATTTCAGATGATTTCACTAACCTTCAGCACGTAAAAAGATGCAAAACTTGTGTTTTGGGCCTAACTGCACTATTTCGGGGTACCAAAGTTGTGAAGCATCCATTCTAGTCCATTGGACCCAAATGATGTTTGGGAGTGTTTCAGAGCATTTCGCTAACCTTCAGCACGTAAAAAATGCAAAACTTGTGTTTTGGGCCTAAATGCACTATTTCGGGGTACTAACGTTTTGAAGCATCCATTCTAGTCCATTGGACCCAAAATGATGTTTGGGAGTGTTTCGGAGCATTTCGCTAACCTTCTACACGTAAAAGAGGCAAAACTTGTATTTCGGGCCCGAATGCACTATTTCGAGATACCAAAGTTGTGAAGCATCCATTCTAGTCCATTGGACCCAAAATGATGTTCGTGAGTGTTTCGGATGATTTCACTAACCTTCGGCACGTACAAGATGCAAAACTTGTGTTCGAGCCTGAAAGCACTATTTCGGGGTACCAAAGTTGTGAAGCATCCATTCTAGTCCATTGGACCCAAAATGATGTTTGTGAGTTTTTCAGATGATTTCACTAACCTTCAGCACGTAAAAAGATGCAAATCTTGTGTTTTGGGCCTAAATGCATTATTTCGGGTTCCAAAGTTGTGAAGCATCTATTCTAGTCCATTGGACCCAAAATGATATTTGGGACTGTTTCGTGGCATTTCGCTAACCTTCGACACGTAAAAGATGCAAAACTTGTGTTCGAGCCCGAATGCACTATTTCGGGGTACCAAAGTTGTGAAGCATACATTCCAGTCCATTGGACCCAAAATGATGTTTGGGAGTGTTTCGGAGCATTTCGGTAACCCTCGACACGTAAAAAATGAAAAACTCGTATTTCGGGCCCTATTGCACTATTTTGGGGTACCAAAGTTGTGAAGCATCCATTCTAGTCCATTGGACCCAAAATGATGTTTGTGAGTGTTTCGGATGATTTCACCAACCTTCAGCACGTAAAAAGATGAAAAATTTATGTTTCGGGCCTAACAGCACTATTTCGGGGTACCAAAGTTGTGAAGCATCCATTCTAGTCCATTGGGCCCAAAATGATATTTGGGAGTGTTTCAGAGCATTTCGCTAACCTTCAGCACGTAAAAAGATGCAAAACTTGTGTTTTCGGCCTGAAATCACTATTTCGGGGTACTAAAGTTGTGAAGCATCCATTCTAGTCCATTGGACCCATAATGATGATTGGGAGTGTTTCAGATGATTTCAATAACCTTCAGCACGTAAAAAGATGCAAATCTTGTGTTTTGGGCCTAAATGCATTATTTCGGGGTACCAAAGTTGTGAAGCATCCATTCTAGTCCATTGGACCCAAAATGATGTTTGGGAGTATTTCGTGGCATTTCGCTAACCTTCGACACGTAAAAGATGCAAAACTTGTGTCCGAGCCCGAATGCACTATTTCGGGGTACCAAAGTTGTGAAGCATCCATTCTAGTCCATTGGATCGAAAATGATGTTTGGAAGTGTTTCAGAGCATTTCGCAAACCCTCGGCAGGTAAAAGATGAAAAACTCGTGTTTCGGGCCCGAATGCAATATTTTGGGGTACCAAAGTTGTGAAGCTTCCATTCTAGTCCATTGGACCCAAAATGATGTTTGCGAGTGTTTCAGATGATTTCACTAACCTTCAGCACGTAAAAAGATGCAAAACTTGTGTTTTGGGCCTAACTGCACTATTTCGGGGTACCAAAGTTGTGAAGCATCCATTCTAGTCCATTGGACCCAAAATGATGTTTGGGAGTGTTTCGGAGCATTTCGCTAACCTTCAGCACGTAAAAAATGCAAAACTTGTGTTTTGGGCCTAAATGCACTATTTCGCGGTACTAACGTTTTGAAGCATCCATTCTAGTCCATTGGACCCAAAATGATGTTTGGGAGTGTTTCAGATGATTTCAATAACCTTCAGCACGTAAAAAGATGCAAATCTTGTGTTTTGGGCCTAAATGCATTATTTCGGGGTACCAAAGTTGTGAAGCATCCATTCTAGTCCATTGGACCCAAAATGATGTTTGGGAGTATTTCGTGGCATTTCGCTAACCTTCGACACGTAAAAGATGCAAAACTTGTGTCCGAGCCCGAATGCACTATTTCGGGGTACCAAAGTTGTGAAGCATCCATTCTAGTCCATTGGATCGAAAATGATGTTTGGAAGTGTTTCAGAGCATTTCGCAAACCCTCGGCAGGTAAAAGATGAAAAACTCGTGTTTCGGGCCCGAATGCAATATTTTGGGGTACCAAAGTTGTGAAGCTTCCATTCTAGTCCATTGGACCCAAAATGATGTTTGCGAGTGTTTCAGATGATTTCACTAACCTTCAGCACGTAAAAAGATGCAAAACTTGTGTTTTGGGCCTAACTGCACTATTTCGGGGTACCAAAGTTGTGAAGCATCCATTCTAGTCCATTGGACCCAAATGATGTTTGGGAGTGTTTCAGAGCATTTCGCTAACCTTCAGAACGTAAAAAATGCAAAACTTGTGTTTTGGGCCTAAATGCACTATTTCGGGGTACTAACGTTTTGAAGCATCCATTCTAGTCCATTGGACCCAAAATGATGTTTGGGAGTGTTTCGGAGCATTTCGCTAACCTTCTACACGTAAAAGAGGCAAAACTTGTATTTCGGGCCCGAATGCACTATTTCGGGATACCAAAGTTGTGAAGCATCCATTCTAGTCCATTGGACCCAAAATGATGTTCGTGAGTGTTTCGGATGATTTCACTAACCTTCGGCACGTACAAGATGCAAAACTTGTGTTCGAGCCTGAAAGCACTATTTCGGGGTACCAAAGTTGTGAAGCATCCATTCTAGTCCATTGGACCCAAAATGATGTTTGTGAGTTTTTCAGATGATTTCACTAACCTTCAGCACGTAAAAAGATGCAAATCTTGTGTTTTGGGCCTAAATGCATTATTTCGGGTTCCAAAGTAGTGAAGCATCTATTCTAGTCCATTGGACCCAAAATGATATTTGGGACTGTTTCGTGGCATTTCGCTAACCTTCGACACGTAAAAGATGCAAAACTTGTGTTCGAGCCCGAATGCACTATTTCGGGGTACCAAAGTTGTGAAGCATACATTCCAGTCCATTGGACCCAAAATGATGTTTGGGAGTGTTTCGGAGCATTTCGGTAACCCTCGACACGTAAAAAATGAAAAACTCGTGTTTCGGGCCCTAATGCACTATTTTGGGGTACCAAAGTTGTGAAGCATCCATTCTAGTGCATTGGCCCAAAATGATGTTCGTGAGTGTTTCGGATGATTTCACTAACCTTCGGCACGTACAAGATGCAAAACTTTTGTTCGAGCCTGAAAGCACTATTTCGGGGTACCAAAGTTGTGAAGCATCCATTCTAGTCCATTGGACCCAAAATGATGTTTGTGAGTTTTTCAGATAATTTCACTAACCTTCAGCACGTAAAAAGATGCAAATCTTGTGTTTTGGGCCTAAATGCATTATTTCGGGTTCCAAAGTTGTGAAGCATCTATTCTAGTCCATTGGACCCAAAATGATATTTGGGACAGTTTCGTGGCATTTCGCTAACCTTCGACACGTAAAAGATGCAAAACTTGTGTCCGAGACCGAATGCACTATTTCGGGGTACCAAAGTTGTGAAGCATACATTCTAGTCCATTGGATCGAAAATGATGTTTGGAAGTGTTTCAGAGCATTTCGCAAACCCTCGGCAGGTAAAAGATGAAAAACTCGTGTTTCGGGCCCGAATGCAATATTTCGGGGTACCAAAGTTGTGAAGCTTCCATTCTAGTCCATTGGACCCAAAATGATGTTTGCGAGTATTTCAGATGATTTCACTAACCTTCAGCACGTAAAAAGATGCAAAACTTGTGTTTTCGGCCTGAAATCACTATTTCGGGGTACTAAAGTTGTGAAGCATCCATTCTAGTCCATTGGACCCAAAATGATGTTTGGGAGTGTTTCAGATGATTTCAATAACCTTCAGCACGTAAAAAGATGCAAATCTTGTGTTTTGGGCCTAAATGCATTATTTCGGGGTACCAAAGTTGTGAAGCATCCATTCTAGTCAATTGGACCCAAAATGATGTTTGGGAGTATTTCGTGGCATTTCGCTAACCTTCGACACGTAAAAGATGCAAAACTTGTGTCCGAGCCCGAATGCACTATTTCGGGGTACCAAAGTTGTGAAGCATCCATTCTAGTCCATTGGATCGAAAATGATGTTTGGAAGTGTTTCAGAGCATTTCGCAAACCCTCGGCAGGTAAAAGATGAAAAACTCGTGTTTCGGGCCCGAATGCAATATTTCGGGGTACCAAAGTTGTGAAGCTTCCATTCTAGTCCATTGGACCCAAAATGATGTTTGCGAGTATTTCAGATGATTTCACTAACCTTCAGCACGTAAAAAGATGCAAAACTTGTGTTTTGGGCCTAACTGCACTATTTCGGGGTACCAAAGTTGTGAAGCATCCATTCTAGTCCATTGGACCCAAAATGATGTTTGTGAGTGTTTCGGATGATTTCACCAACCTTCAGCACGTAAAAAGATGAAAAATTTATGTTTCGGGCCTAACAGCACTATTTCGGGGTACCAAAGTTGTGAAGCATCCATTCTAGTCCATTGGGCCCAAAATGATATTTGGGAGTGTTTCAGAGCATTTCGCTAACCTTCAGCACGTAAAAAGATGCAAAACTTGTGTTTTCGGCCTGAAATCACTATTTCGGGGTACTAAAGTTGTGAAGCATCCATTCTAGTCCATTGGACCCAAAATGATGTTTGGGAGTGTTTCAGATGATTTCAATAACCTTCAGCACGTAAAAAGATGCAAATCTTGTGTTTTGGGCCTAAATGCATTATTACGGGGTACCAAAGTTGTGAAGCATCCATTCTAGTCCATTGGACCCAAAATGATGTTTGGGAGTATTTCGTGGCATTTCGCTAACCTTCGACACGTAAAAGATGCAAAACTTGTGTCCGAGCCCGAATGCACTATTTCGGGGTACCAAAGTTGTGAAGCATCCATTCTAGTCCATTGGATCGAAAATGATGTTTGGAAGTGTTTCAGAGCATTTCGCAAACCCTCGGCAGGTAAAAGATGAAAAACTCGTGTTTCGGGCCCGAATGCAATATTTTGGGGTACCAAAGTTGTGAAGCTTCCATTCTAGTCCATTGGACCCAAAATGATGTTTGCGAGTGTTTCAGATGATTTCACTAACCTTCAGCACGTAAAAAGATGCAAAACTTGTGTTTTGGGCCTAACTGCACTATTTCGGGGTACCAAAGTTGTGAAGCATCCATTCTAGTCCATTGGACCCAAAATGATGTTTGGGAGTGTTTCGGAGCATTTCGCTAACCTTCAGCACGTAAAAAATGCAAAACTTGTGTTTTGGGTCTAAATGCACTATTTCGCGGTACTAACGTTTTGAAGCATCCATTCTAGTCCATTGGACCCAAAATGATGTTTGGGAGTGTTTCAGATGATTTCAATAACCTTCAGCACGTAAAAAGATGCAAATCTTGTGTTTTGGGCCTAAATGCATTATTTCGGGGTACCAAAGTTGTGAAGCATCCATTCTAGTCCATTGGACCCAAAATGATGTTTGGGAGTATTTCGTGGCATTTCGCTAACCTTCGACACGTAAAAGATGCAAAACTTGTGTCCGAGCCCGAATGCACTATTTCGGGGTACCAAAGTTGTGAAGCATCCATTCTAGTCCATTGGATCGAAAATGATGTTTGGAAGTGTTTCAGAGCATTTCGCAAACCCTCGGCAGGTAAAAGATGAAAAACTCGTGTTTCGGGCCCGAATGCAATATTTTGGGGTACCAAAGTTGTGAAGCTTCCATTCTAGTCCATTGGACCCAAAATGATGTTTGCGAGTGTTTCAGATGATTTCACTAACCTTCAGCACGTAAAAAGATGCAAAACTTGTGTTTTGGGCCTAACTGCACTATTTCGGGGTACCAAAGTTGTGAAGCATCCATTCTAGTCCATTGGACCCAAATGATGTTCGGGAGTGTTTCAGAGCATTTCGCTAACCTTCAGAACGTAAAAAATGCAAAACTTGTGTTTTGGGCCTAAATGCACTATTTCGGGGTACTAACGTTTTGAAGCATCCATTCTAGTCCATTGGACCCAAAATGATATTTGGGAGTGTTTCGGAGCATTTCGCTAACCTTCTACACGTAAAAGAGGCAAAACTTGTATTTCGGGCCCGAATGCACTATTTCGGGATACCAAAGTTGTGAAGCATCCATTCTAGTCCATTGGACCCAAAATGTTGTTCGTGAGTGTTTCGGATGATTTCACTAACCTTCGGCACGTACAAGATGCAAAACTTGTGTTCGAGCCTGAAAGCACTATTTCGGGGTACCAAAGTTGTGAAGCATCCATTCTAGTCCATTGGACCCAAAATGATGTTTGTGAGTTTTTCAGATGATTTCACTAACCTTCAGCACGTAAAAAGATGCAAATCTTGTGTTTTGGGCCTAAATGCATTATTTCGGGTTCCAAAGTTGTGAAGCATCTATTCTAGTCCATTGGACCCAAAATGATATTTGGGACTGTTTCGTGGCATTTCGCTAACCTTCGACACGTAAAAGATGCAAAACTTGTGTTCGAGCCCGAATGCACTATTTCGGGGTACCAAAGTTGTGAAGCATACATTCCAGTCCATTGGACCCAAAATGATGTTTGGGAGTGTTTCGGAGCATTTCGGTAACCCTCGACACGTAAAAAATGAAAAACTCGTGTTTCGGGCCCTAATGCACTATTTTGGGGTACCAAAGTTGTGAAGCATCCATTCTAGTGCATTGGCCCAAAATGATGTTCGTGAGTGTTTCGGATGATTTCACTAACCTTCGGCACGTACAAGATGCAAAACTTTTGTTCGAGCCTGAAAGCACTATTTCGGGGTACCAAAGTTGTGAAGCATCCATTCTAGTCCATTGGACCCAAAATGATGTTTGTGAGTTTTTCAGATAATTTCACTAACCTTCAGCACGTAAAAAGATGCAAATCTTGTGTTTTGGGCCTAAATGCATTATTTCGGGTTCCAAAGTTGTGAAGCATCTATTCTAGTCCATTAGACCCAAAATGATATTTGGGACTGTTTCGTGGCATTTCGCTAACCTTCGACACGTAAAAGATGCAAAACTTGTGTCCGAGCCCGAATGCACTATTTCGGGGTACCAAAGTTGTGAAGCATACATTCTAGTCCATTGGATCGAAAATGATGTTTGGAAGTGTTTCAGAGCATTTCGCAAACCCTCGGCAGGTAAAAGATGAAAAACTCGTGTTTCGGGCCCGAATGCAATATTTCGGGGTACCAAAGTTGTGAAGCTTCCATTCTAGTCCATTGGACCCAAAATGATGTTTGCGAGTATTTCAGATGATTTCACTAACCTTCAGCACGTAAAAAGATGCAAAACTTGTGTTTTCGGCCTGAAATCACTATTTCGGGGTACTAAAGTTGTGAAGCATCCATTCTAGTCCATTGGACCCAAAATGATGTTTGGGAGTGTTTCAGATGATTTCAATAACCTTCAGCACGTAAAAAGTTGCAAATCTTGTGTTTTGGGCCTAAATGCATTATTTCGGGGTACCAAAGTTGTGAAGCATCCATTCTAGTCCATTGGACCCAAAATGATGTTTGGGAGTATTTCGTGGCATTTCGCTAACCTTCGACACGTAAAAGATGCAAAACTTGTGTCCGAGCCCGAATGCACTATTTCGGGGTACCAAAGTTGTGAAGCATCCATTCTAGTCCATTGGATCGAAAATGATGTTTGGAAGTGTTTCAGAGCATTTCGCAAACCCTCGGCAGGTAAAAGATGAAAAACTCGTGTTTCGGGCCCGAATGCAATATTTCGGGGTACCAAAGTTGCGAAGCTTCCATTCTAGTCCATTGGACCCAAAATGATGTTTGCGAGTATTTCAGATGATTTCACTAACCTTCAGCACGTAAAAAGATGCAAAACTTGTGTTTTGGGCCTAACTGCACTATTTCGGGGTACCAAAGTTGTGAAGCATCCATTCTAGTCCATTGGACCCAAATGATGTTTGGGAGTGTTTCAGAGCATTTCGCTAACCTTCAGCACGTAAAAAATGCAAAACTTGTGTTTTGGGCCTAAATGCACTATTTCGGGGTACTAACGTTTTGAAGCATCCATTCTAGTCCATTGGACCCAAAATGATGTTTGGGAGTGTTTCGGAGCATTTCGCTAACCTTCTACACGTAAAAGAGGCAAAACTTGTATTTCGGGCCCGAATGCACTATTTCGAGATACCAAAGTTGTGAAGCATCCATTCTAGTCCATTGGACCCAAAATGATGTTCGTGAGTGTTTTGGATGATTTCACTAACCTTCGGCACGTACAAGATGCAAAACTTGTGTTCGAGCCTGAAAGCACTATTTCGGGGTACCAAAGTTGTGAAGCATCCATTCTAGTCCATTGGACCCAAAATGATGTTTGTGAGTTTTTCAGATGATTTCACTAACCTTCAGCACGTAAAAAGATGCAAATCTTGTGTTTTGGGCCTAAATGCATTATTTCGGGTTCCAAAGTTGTGAAGCATCTATTCTAGTCCATTGGACCAAAAATGATATTTGGGACTGTTTCGTGGCATTTCGCTAACCTTCGACACGTAAAAGATGCAAAACTTGTGTTCGAGCCCGAATGCACTATTTCGGGGTACCAAAGTTGTGAAGCATACATTCCAGTCCATTGGACCCAAAATGATGTTTGGGAGTGTTTCGGAGCATTTCGGTAACCCTCGACACGTAAAAAATGAAAAACTCGTATTTCGGGCCCTATTGCACTATTTTGGGGTACCAAAGTTGTGAAGCATCCATTCTAGTCCATTGGACCCAAAATGATGTTTGTGAGTGTTTCGGATGATTTCACCAACCTTCAGCACGTAAAAAGATGAAAAATTTATGTTTCGGGCCTAACAGCACTATTTCGGGGTACCAAAGTTGTGAAGCATCCATTCTAGTCCATTGGGCCCAAAATGATATTTGGGAGTGTTTCAGAGCATTTCGCTAACCTTCAGCACGTAAAAAGATGCAAAACTTGTGTTTTCGGCCTGAAATCACTATTTCGGGGTACTAAAGTTGTGAAGCATCCATTCTAGTCCATTGGACCCAAAATGATGTTTGGGAGTGTTTCAGATGATTTCAATAACCTTCAGCACGTAAAAAGATGCAAATCTTGTGTTTTGGGCCTAAATGCATTATTTCGGGGTACCAAAGTTGTGAAGCATCCATTCTAGTCCATTGGACCCAAAATGATGTTTGGGAGTATTTCGTGGCATTTCGCTAACCTTCGACACGTAAAAGATGCAAAACTTGTGTCCGAGCCCGAATGCACTATTTCGGGGTACCAAAGTTGTGAAGCATCCATTCTAGTCCATTGGATCGAAAATGATGTTTGGAAGTGTTTCAGAGCATTTCGCAAACCCTCGGCAGGTAAAAGATGAAAAACTCGTGTTTCGGGCCCGAATGCAATATTTTGGGGTACCAAAGTTGTGAAGCTTCCATTCTAGTCCATTGGACCCAAAATGATGTTTGCGAGTGTTTCAGATGATTTCACTAACCTTCAGCACGTAAAAAGATGCAAAACTTGTGTTTTGGGCCTAACTGCACTATTTCGGGGTACCAAAGTTGTGAAGCATCCATTCTAGTCCATTGGACCCAAAATGATGTTTGGGAGTGTTTCGGAGCATTTCGCTAACCTTCAGCACGTAAAAAATGCAAAACTTGTGTTTTGGGCCTAAATGCACTATTTCGCGGTACTAACGTTTTGAAGCATCCATTCTAGTCCATTGGACCCAAAATGATGTTTGGGAGTGTTTCAGATGATTTCAATAACCTTCAGCACGTAAAAAGATGCAAATCTTGTGTTTTGGGCCTAAATGCATTATTTCGGGGTACCAAAGTTGTGAAGCATCCATTCTAGTCCATTAGACCCAAAATGATGTTTGGGAGTATTTCGTGGCATTTCGCTAACCTTCGACACGTAAAAGATGCAAAACTTGTGTCCGAGCCCGAATGCACTATTTCGCGGTACCAAAGTTGTGAAGCATCCATTCTAGTCCATTGGATCGAAAATGATGTTTGGAAGTGTTTCAGAGCATTTCGCAAACCCTCGGCAGGTAAAAGATGAAAAACTCGTGTTTCGGGCCCGAATGCAATATTTTGGGGTACCAAAGTTGTGAAGCTTCCATTCTAGTCCATTGGACCCAAAATGATGTTTGCGAGTGTTTCAGATGATTTCACTAACCTTCAGCACGTAAAAAGATGCAAAACTTGTGTTTTGGGCCTAACTGCACTATTTCGGGGTACCAAAGTTGTGAAGCATCCATTCTAGTCCATTGGACCCAAATGATGTTTGGGAGTGTTTCAGAGCATTTCGCTAACCTTCAGAACGTAAAAAATGCAAAACTTGTGTTTTGGGCCTAAATGCACTATTTCGGGGTACTAACGTTTTGAAGCATCCATTCTAGTCCATTGGACCCAAAATGATGTTTGGGAGTGTTTCGGAGCATTTCGCTAACCTTCTACACGTAAAAGAGGCAAAACTTGTATTTCGGGCCCGAATGCACTATTTCGGGATACCAAAGTTGTGAAGCATCCATTCTAGTCCATTGGACCCAAAATGATGTTCGTGAGTGTTTCGGATGATTTCACTAACCTTCGGCACGTACAAGATGCAAAACTTGTGTTCGAGCCTGAAAGCACTATTTCGGGGTACCAAAGTTGTGAAGCATCCATTCTAGTCCATTGGACCCAAAATGATGTTTGTGAGTTTTTCAGATGATTTCACTAACCTTCAGCACGTAAAAAGATGCAAATCTTGTGTTTTGGGCCTAAATGCATTATTTCGGGTTCCAAAGTTGTGAAGCATCTATTCTAGTCCATTGGACCCAAAATGATATTTGGGACTGTTTCGTGGCATTTCGCTAACCTTCGACACGTAAAAGATGCAAAACTTGTGTTCGAGCCCGAATGCACTATTTCGGGGTACCAAAGTTGTGAAGCATACATTCCAGTCCATTGGACCCAAAATGACGTTTGGGAGTGTTTCGGAGCATTTCGGTAACCCTCGACACGTAAAAAATGAAAAACTCGTGTTTCGGGCCCTAATGCACTATTTTGGGGTACCAAAGTTGTGAAGCATCCATTCTAGTGCATTGGCCCAAAATGATGTTCGTGAGTGTTTCGGATGATTTCACTAACCTTCGGCACGTACAAGATGCAAAACTTTTGTTCGAGCCTGAAAGCACTATTTCGGGGTACTAAAGTTGTGAAGCATCCATTCTAGTCCATTGGACCCAAAATGATGTTTGTGAGTTTTTCAGATAATTTCACTAACCTTCAGCACGTAAAAAGATGCAAATCTTGTGTTTTGGGCCTAAATGCATTATTTCGGGTTCCAAAGTTGTGAAGCATCTATTCTAGTCCATTGGACCCAAAATGATATTTGGGACTGTTTCGTGGCATTTCGCTAACCTTCGACACGTAAAAGATGCAAAACTTGTGTTCGAGCCCGAATGCACTATTTCGGGGTACCAAAGTTGTGAAGCATACATTCCAGTCCATTGGACCCAAAATGATGTTTGGGAGTGTTTCGGAGCATTTCGGTAACCCTCGACACGTAAAAAATGAAAAACTCGTGTTTCGGGCCCTAATGCACTATTTTGGGGTACCAAAGTTGTGAAGCATCCATTCTAGTCCATTGGACCCAAAATGATGTTTGTGAGTGTTTCGGATGATTTCACTAACCTTCAGCACGTAAAAAGATGAAAAATTTATGTTTCGGGCCTAACAGCACTATTTCGGGGTACCAAAGTTGTGAAGCATCCATTCTAGTCCATTGGGCCCAAAATGATATTTGGGAGTGTTTCAGAGCATTTCGCTAACCTTCAGCACGTAAAAAGATGCAAAACTTGTGTTTTCGTCCTGAAATCACTATTTCGGGGTACTAAAGTTGTGAAGCATCCATTCTAGTCCATTGGACCCAAAATGATGTTTGGGAGTGTTTCAGATGATTTCAATAACCTTCAGCACGTAAAAAGATGCAAATCTTGTGTTTTGGGCCTAAATGCATTATTTCGGGGTACCAAAGTTGTGAAGCATCCATTCTAGTCCATTGGACCCAAAATGATGTTTGGGAGTATTTCGTGGCATTTCGCTAACCTTCGACACGTAAAAGATGCAAAACTTGTGTTCGAGCCCGAATGCACTATTTCGGGGTACCAAAGTTGTGAAGCATCCATTCTAGTCCATTGGATCGAAAATGATGTTTGGAAGTGTTTCAGAGCATTTCGCAAACCCTCGGCAGGTAAAAGATGAAAAACTCGTGTTTCGGGCCCGAATGCAATATTTCGGGGTACCAAAGTTGTGAAGCTTCCATTCTAGTCCATTGGACCCAAAATGATGTTTGCGAGTATTTCAGATGATTTCACTAACCTTCAGCACGTAAAAAGATGCAAAACTTGTGTTTTGGGCCTAACTGCACTATTTCGGGGTACCAAAGTTGTGAAGCATCCATTCTAGTCCATTGGACCCAAATGATGTTTGGGAGTGTTTCAGAGCATTTCGCTAACCTTCAGAACGTAAAAAATGCAAAACTTGTGTTTTCGGCCTAAATGCACTATTTCGGGGTACTAACGTTTTGAAGCATCCATTCTAGTCCATTGGACCCAAAATGATGTTTGGGAGTGTTTCGGAGCATTTCGCTAACCTTCTACACATAAAAGAGGCAAAACTTGTATTTCGGGCCCGAATGCACTATTTCGGGATACCAAAGTTGTGAAGCATCCATTCTAGTCCATTGGACCGAAAATGATGTTCGTGAGTGTTTCGGATGATTTCACTAACCTTCGGCACGTACAAGATGCAAAACTTGTGTTCGAGCCTGAAAGCACTATTTCGGGGTACCAAAGTTGTGAAGCATCCATTCTAGTCCATTGGACCCAAAATGATGTTTGTGAGTTTTTCAGATGATTTCACTAACCTTCAGCACGTAAAAAGATGCAAATCTTGTGTTTTGGGCCTAAATGCATTATTTCGGGTTCCAAAGTTGTGAAGCATCTATTCTAGTCCATTGGACCCAAAATGATATTTGGGACTGTTTCGTGGCATTTCGCTAACCTTCGACACGTAAAAGATGCAAAACTTGTGTTCGAGCCCGAATGCACTATTTCGGGGTACCAAAGTTGTGAAGCATACATTCCAGTCCATTGGACCCAAAATGATGTTTGGGAGTGTTTCAGAGCATTTCGGTAACCCTCGACACGTAAAAAATGAAAAACTCGTGTTTCGGGCCCTAATGCACTATTTTGGGGTACCAAAGTTGTGAAGCATCCATTCTAGTGCATTGGCCCAAAATGATGTTCGTGAGTGTTTCGGATGATTTCACTAACCTTCGGCACGTACAAGATGCAAAACTTTTGTTCGAGCCTGAAAGCACTATTTCGGGGTACCAAAGTTGTGAAGCATCCATTCTAGTCCATTGGACCCAAAATGATGTTTGTGAGTTTTTCAGATAATTTCACTAACCTTCAGCACGTAAAAAGATGCAAATCTTGTGTTTTGGGCCTAAATGCAATATTTCGGGTTCCAAAGTTGTGAAGCATCTATTCTAGTCCATTGGACCCAAAATGATATTTGGGACTGTTTCGTGGCATTTCGCTAACCTTCGACACGTAAAAGATGCAAAACTTGTGTTCGAGCCCGAATGCACTATTTCGGGGTACCAAAGTTGTGAAGCATACATTCCAGTCCATTGGACCCAAAATGATGTTTGGGAGTGTTTCGGAGCATTTCGGTAACCCTCGACACGTAAAAAATGAAAAACTCGTGTTTCGGGCCCTAATGCACTATTTTGGGGTACCAAAGTTGTGAAGCATCCATTCTAGTCCATTGGACCCAAAATGATGTTTGTGAGTGTTTCGGATGATTTCACTAACCTTCAGCACGTAAAAAGATGAAAAATTTATGTTTCGGGCCCAACAGCACTATTTCGGGGTACCAAAGTTGTGAAGCATCCATTCTAGTCCATTGGGCCCAAAATGATATTTGGGAGTGTTTCAGAGCATTTCGCTAACCTTCAGAACGTAAAAAGATGCAAAACTTGTGTTTTCGGCCTGAAATCACTATTTCGGGGTACTAAAGTTGTGAAGCATCCATTCTAGTCCATTGGACCCAAAATGATGTTTGGGAGTGTTTCAGATGATTTCAATAACCTTCAGCACGTAAAAAGATGCAAATCTTGTGTTTTGGGCCTAAATGCATTATTTCGGGGTACCAAAGTTGTGAAGCATCCATTCTAGTCCATTGGACCCAAAATGATGTTTGGGAGTATTTCGTGGCATTTCTCTAACCTTCGACACGTAAAAGATGCAAAACTTGTGTCCGAGCCCGAATGCACTATTTCGGGGTACCAAAGTTGTGAAGCATCCATTCTAGTCCATTGGATCGAAAATGATGTTTGGAAGTGTTTCAGAGCATTTCGCAAACCCTCGGCAGGTAAAAGATGAAAAACTCGTGTTTCGGGCCCGAATGCAATATTTCGGGGTACCAAAGTTGTGAAGCTTCCATTCTAGTCCATTGGACCCAAAATGATGTTTGCGAGTGTTTCAGATGATTTCACTAACCTTCAGCACGTAAAAAGATGCAAAACTTGTGTTTTGGGACTAACTGCACTATTTCGGGGTACCAAAGTTGTGAAGCATCCATTCTAGTCCATTGGACCCAAAATGATGTTTGGGAGTGTTTCGGAGCATTTCGCTAACCTTCAGCACGTAAAAAATGCAAAACTTGTGTTTTGGGCCTAAATGCACTATTTCGCGGTACTAACGTTCTGAAGCATCCATTCTAGTCCATTGGACCCAAAATGATGTTTGGGAGTGTTTCGGAGCATTTCGCTAACCTTCGACACGTAAAAGAGGCAAAACTCGTATTTCGAGCCCGAATACACTATTTCGGGATACCAAAGTTGTGAAGCATCCATTCTAGTCCATTGGACCCAAAACGATGTTTGTGAGTTTTTCAGATGATTTCACTAACCTTCAGCACGTAAAAAGATGCAAATCTTGTGTTTTGGGCCTAAATGCATTATTTCGGGTTCCAAAGTTGTGAAGCATCTATTCTAGTCCATTGGACCCAAAATGATATTTGGGACTGTTTCGTGGCATTTCGCTAACCTTCGACACGTAAAAGATGCAAAACTTGTGTTCGAGCCCGAATGCACTATTTCGGGGTACCAAAGTTGTGAAGCATACATTCTAGTCCATTGGACCCAAAATGATGTTTGGGAGTGTTTCGGAGCATTTCGGTAACCCTCGACACATAAAAAATGAAAAACTCGTGTTTCGGGCCATAATGCACTATTTTGGGGTACCAAAGTTGTGAAGCATCCATTCTAGTCCATCCATTCTAGTCCATTGGACCCAAAATGATGTTTGTGAGTGTTTCGGATGATTTCACTAACCTTCAGCACGTAAAAATATGAAAAATTTATGTTTCGGGCCTAACTGAACTATTTCGGGGTACCAAAGTTGTGAAGCATCCATTCTAGTGCATTGGGCCCAAAATGATATTTGGGAGTGTTTCAGAGCATTTCGCTAACCTTCAACACGTAAAAAGATGCAAAACTTGTGTTTTCGGCCTGAAATCACTATTTCGGGGTATTAAAGTTGTGAAGCATCCATTCTAGTCCATTGGACCCAAAATGATGTTTGGGACTGTTTCAGATGATTTCAATAACCTTCAGCACGTAAAAAGATGCAAATCTTGTGTTTTGGGCCAAAATGCATTATTTCGGGGTACCAAAGTTGTGAAGCATCCATTCTAGTCCATTGGACCCAAAATGATGTTTGGGAGTATTTCGTGGCATTTCGCTAACCTTCGACACGTAAAAGATGCAAAACTTGTGTCCGAGCCCGAATGCACTATTTCGGGGTACCAAAGTTGTGAAGCATCCATTCTAGTCCATTGGATCGAAAATGATGTTTGGAAGTGTTTCAGAGCATTTCGCAAACCCTCGGCAGGTAAAAGATGAAAAACTCGTGTTTCGGGCCCGAATGCAATATTTCGGGGTACCAAAGTTGTGAAGCTTCCATTCTAGTCCATTGGACCCAAAATGATGTTTGCGAGTGTTTCGGATGATTTCACTAACCTTCAGCACGTAAAAAGATGCAAAACTTGTGTTTTGGGCCTAACTGCACTATTTCGGGGTACCAAAGTTGTGAAGCATCCATTCTAGTCCATTGGACCCAAAATGATATTCGTGAGTGTTTCGGATGATTTCACTAACCTTTGGCACGTACAAGATGCAAATCTTGTGTTCGAGCCTGAATGCACTATTTCGGGGTACCAAAGTTGTGAAGCATCCATTCTAGTCCATTGGACCCAAAATGATGTTTGTGAGTTTTTCAGATGATTTCACTAACCTTCAGCATGTAAAAAGATGCAGATCTTGTGTTTTGGGCCTAAATGCTTTATTTCGGGTTCCAAAGTTGTGAAGCATCCATTCCAGTCCATTGGACCCAAAATGATATTTGGGAGTGTTTCGTGGCATTTCGCTAACCTTCGGCACGTAAAAGATGCAAAACTTGTGTTCGAGCCTGAATGCACTATTTCGTGGTACCAAAATTGTGAAGCATACATTCTAGTCCTATGGTCCCAAAATGACGTTTGGGAGTGTTTCGGAGCATTTCGGTAACCCTCGACACGTAAAAAATGAAAAACTCGTGTTTCGGGCCCTAATGCACTATTTCAGGGTACCAAAGTTGTGAAGCATCCATTCTAGTCCATTGGACCCAAAATGATGTTTGTGAGTGTTTCGGATGATTTCACTAACCTTCAGCACGTAAAAAGATGCAAAATTTGTGTTTCGGGCGTAACTGCACTATTTTGGGGTACCAAAGTTGTGAAGCATCCATTCTAGTCCATTGGACCCAAAATGATATTTGGGAGTGTTTCAGGGCATTTCGCTAACCTTCAGCACGTAAAATGATGAAAACTTGTGTTTTCGGCCTGAAAACACTATTTCGGGGTACTTAAGTTGTGAAGCATCCATTCTAGTCCATTGGACCCAAAATTATGTTTGGGAGTGTTTCGGAGCATTTCTCTAACCTTCGACACGTAAAAGATGCAAAACTCGTATTTCGGGCCCGAATGCACTATTTCGGGATACCAAAGTTGTGAAGCATCCATTCTAGTCCATAGGACCCAAAATGATGTTCGTGAGTGTTTCGGATGATTTCACTAACCTTCGACACGTAAAAGATGCAAAACATGTGTTCGAGCCCGAATGCACTATTTCAGGGTACCAAAGTTGTGAAGCATACATTCTAGTCCATTGGACCCAAAATGATGTTTGGGAGTGTTTCGGAGCATTTCGGTAACCCTCGACACGTAAAAAATGAAAAACTCGTGTTTCGGGCCCTAATGCACTATTTTGGGGTACCAAAGTTGTGAAGCATCCATTCTAGTCCATTGGACCCAAAATGATGTTTGTGAGTGTTTCGGATGATTTCACTAACCTTCAGCACGTAAAAAGATGCAAAATTTGTGTTTCGGGCCTAACTGCACTATTTCGGGGTATCAAAGTTGTGAAGCATCCATTCTAGTCCATTGGGCCCAAAATGATATTTGGGAGTGTTTCAGAGCATTTCGCTAACCTTCAGCACGTAAAAAGATGCAAAACTTGTGTTTTCAGCCTGAAAGCACTATTTCGGGGTACCAAAGTTGTGAAGCATCATTTCTAGTCCATTGGACCCAAAATGATGTTTGGTTGTGTTTCAGATGATTTCAATAACCTTCGGCACATAAAAAGATGCAAATCTTGTGTTTTGGGCCTAAATGCATTATTTCGCGGTACCAAAGTTGTAAAGCATCCATTCTAGTCCATTGGACCCAAAATGATGTTTGGGAGTGTTTCATGGCATTCGCTAACCTTCGACACGTAAAAGATGCAAAACTTGTGTTCGAGCCCTAATGCACTATTTCGGGGTACCAAAGTTGTGAAGCATCCATTCTAGTCCATTGGATCGAAAATGATGTTTGGAAGTGTTTCAGAGCATTTCACAAACCCTCGGCGGGTAAAAGATGAAAAACTCATGTTTCGGGCCCGAATGCAATATTTCGGGGTACCAAAGTTGTGGAGCTTCCATTCTAGTCCATTGGACCCAAAATGATGTTTCCGAGTGTTTCGGATGATTTCACTAACCTTCAGCACGTAAAAAGATGCAAAACTTGTGTTTCGGGTGTAACTGCACTATTTCGGGGTACCAAAGTTGTGAAGCATCCATTCTAGTCCATTGGACCCAAAATGATGTTTGGGAGTGTTTTGGAGCATTTCGCTAACCTTCAGCACGTAAAAAGTGCAAAACTTGTGTTTTGGGCCTAAATGCACTATTTCGGGGTACTAACGTTTTGAAGCATCCATTATAGTCCATTGGACCCAAAATGATGTTTTGGAGTGTTTCGGAGCATTTCGCTAGCCTTCGACACGTAAAAGATGCAAAACTCGTATTTCGGGCCCGAATGCACTATTTCGGGGTACCAAAGTTGTGAAGCATCCATGCTAGTCCATTGGATCGAAAATGATGTTTGGAAGTGTTTCAGAGCATTTCGCAAACCCTCGGTAGGTAAAAGATGAAAAACTCGTGTTTCGGGCCCGAATGCAATATTTCGGGGTACCAAAGTTGTGAAGCTTCCATTCTAGTCCATTGGACCCAAAATGATGTTTGCGAGTGTTTCGGATGATTTCACTAACCTTCAGCACGTAAAAAGATGCAAAACTTGTGTTTTGGGCCTAACTGCACTATTTCGGGGTACCAAAGTTGTGAAGCATCCATTCTAGTCCATTGGACCCAAAATGATATTCGTGAGTGTTTCGGATGATTTCACTAACCTTTGGCACGTACAAGATGCAAATCTTGTGTTCGAGCCTGAATGCACTATTTCGGGGTACCAAAGTTGTGAAGCATCCATTCTAGTCCATTGGACCCAAAATGATGTTTGTGAGTTTTTCAGATGATTTCACTAACCTTCAGCATGTAAAAAGATGCAGATCTTGTGTTTTGGGCCTAAATGCTTTATTTCGGGTTCCAAAGTTGTGAAGCATCCATTCCAGTCCATTGGACCCAAAATGATATTTGGGAGTGTTTCGTGGCATTTCGCTAACCTTCGGCACGTAAAAGATGCAAAACTTGTGTTCGAGCCTGAATGCACTATTTCGTGGTACCAAAATTGTGAAGCATACATTCTAGTCCTATGGTCCCAAAATGACGTTTGGGAGTGTTTCGGAGCATTTCGGTAACCCTCGACACGTAAAAAATGAAAAACTCGTGTTTCGGGCCCTAATGCACTATTTCAGGGTACCAAAGTTGTGAAGCATCCATTCTAGTCCATTGGACCCAAAATGATGTTTGTGAGTGTTTCGGATGATTTCACTAACCTTCAGCACGTAAAAAGATGCAAAATTTGTGTTTCGGGCCTAACTGCACTATTTTGGGGTACCAAAGTTGTGAAGCATCCATTCTAGTCCATTGGACCCAAAATGATATTTGGGAGTGTTTCAGGGCATTTCGCTAACCTTCAGCACGTAAAATGATGAAAACTTGTGTTTTCGGCCTGAAAACACTATTTCGGGGTACTTAAGTTGTGAAGCATCCATTCTAGTCCATTGGACCCAAAATTATGTTTGGGAGTGTTTCGGAGCATTTCTCTAACCTTCGACACGTAAAAGATGCAAAACTCGTATTTCGGGCCCGAATGCACTATTTCGGGATACCAAAGTTGTGAAGCATCCATTCTAGTCCATAGGACCCAAAATGATGTTCGTCAGTGTTTCGGATGATTTCACTAACCTTCGACACGTAAAAGATGCAAAACATGTGTTCGAGCCCGAATGCACTATTTCAGGGTACCAAAGTTGTGAAGCATACATTCTAGTCCATTGGACCCAAAATGATGTTTGGGAGTGTTTCGTAGCATTTCGGTAACCCTCGACACGTAAAAAATGAAAAACTCGTGTTTCGGGCCCTAATGCACTATTTTGGGGTACCAAAGTTGTGAAGCATCCATTCTAGTCCATTGGACCCAAAATGATGTTTGTGAGTGTTTCGGATGATTTCACTAACCTTCAGCACGTAAAAAGATGCAAAATTTGTGTTTCGGGCCTAACTGCACTATTTCGGGGTATCAAAGTTGTGAAGCATCCATTCTAGTCCATTGGGCCCAAAATGATATTTGGGAGTGTTTCAGAGCATTTCGCTAACCTTCAGCACGTAAAAAGATGCAAAACTTGTGTTTTCAGCCTGAAAGCACTATTTCGGGGTACCAAAGTTGTGAAGCATCCTTTCTAGTCCATTGGACCCAAAATGATGTTTGGTTGTGTTTCAGATGATTTCAATAACCTTCGGCACATAAAAAGATGCAAATCTTGTGTTTTGGGCCTAAATGCATTATTTCGCGGTACCAAAGTTGTAAAGCATCCATTCTAGTCCATTGGACCCAAAATGATGTTTGGGAGTGTTTCATGGCATTCGCTAACCTTCGACACGTAAAAGATGCAAAACTTGTGTTCGAGCCCTAATGCACTATTTCGGGGTACCAAAGTTGTGAAGCATCCATTCTAGTCCATTGGATCGAAAATGATGTTTGGAAGTGTTTCAGAGCATTTCACAAACCCTCGGCGGGTAAAAGATGAAAAACTCATGTTTCGGGCCCGAATGCAATATTTCGGGGTACCAAAGTTGTGGAGCTTCCATTCTAGTCCATTGGACCCAAAATGATGTTTCCGAGTGTTTCGGATGATTTCACTAACCTTCAGCACGTAAAAAGATGCAAAACTTGTGTTTCGGGTGTAACTGCACTATTTCGGGGTACCAAAGTTGTGAAGCATCCATTCTAGTCCATTGGACCCAAAATGATGTTTGGGAGTGTTTTGGAGCATTTCGCTAACCTTCAGCACGTAAAAAGTGCAAAACTTGTGTTTTGGGCCTAAATGCACTATTTCGGGGTACTAACGTTTTGAAGCATCCATTATAGTCCATTGGACCCAAAATGATGTTTTGGAGTGTTTCGGAGCATTTCTCTAGCCTTCGACACGTAAAAGATGCAAAACTCGTATTTCGGGCCCGAATGCACTATTTCGGGGTACCAAAGTTGTGAAGCATCCATTCTAGTCCATTGGATCGAAAATGATGTTTGGAAGTGTTTCAGAGCATTTCGCAAACCCTCGGCAGGTAAAAGATGAAAAACTCGTGTTTCGGGCCCGAATGCAATATTTCAGGGTACCAAAGTTGTGAAGCTTCCATTCTAGTCCATTGGACCCAAAATGATGTTTGCGAGTGTTTCGGATGATTTCACTAACCTTCAGCACGTAAAAAGATGCAAAACTTGTGTTTTGGGCCTAACTGCACTATTTCGGGGTACCAAAGTTGTGAAGCATCCATTCTAGTCCATTGGACCCAAAATGATATTCGTGAGTGTTTCGGATCATTTCACTAACCTTTGGCACGTACAAGATGCAAATCTTGTGTTCGAGCCTGAATGCACTATTTCGGGGTACCAAAGTTGTGAAGCATCCATTCTAGTCCATTGGACCCAAAATGATGTTTGTGAGTTTTTCAGATGATTTCACTAACCTTCAGCATGTAAAAAGATGCAGATCTTGTGTTTTGGGCCTAAATGCTTTATTTCGGGTTCCAAAGTTGTGAAGCATCCATTCCAGTCCATTGGACCCAAAATGATATTTGGGAGTGTTTCGTGGCATTTCGCTAACCTTCGGCACGTAAAAGATGCAAAACTTGTGTTCGAGCTTGAATGCACTATTTCGTGGTACCAAAATTGTGAAGCATACATTCTTGTCCTATGGTCCCAAAATGACGTTTGGGAGTGTTTCGGAGCATTTCGGTAACCCTCGACACGTAAAAAATGAAAAACTCGTGTTTCAGGCCCTAATGCACTATTTCAGGGTACCAAAGTTGTGAAGCATCCATTCTAGTCCATTGGACCCAAAATGATGTTTGTGAGTGTTTCGGATGATTTCACTAACCTTCAGCACGTAAAAAGATGCAAAATTTGTGTTTCGGGCCTAACTGCACTATTTTGGGGTACCAAAGTTGTGAAGCATCCATTCTAGTCCATTGGACCCAAAATGATATTTGGGAGTGTTTCAGGGCATTTCGCTAACCTTCAGCACGTAAAATGATGAAAAACTTGTGTTTTCGGCCTGAAAACACTATTTCGGGGTACTAAAGTTGTGAAGCATCCATTCTAGTCCATTGGACCCAAAATTATGTTTGGGAGTGTTTCGGAGCATTTCTCTAACCTTCGACACGTAAAAGATGCAAAACTCGTATTTCGGGCCCGAATGCACTATTTCGGGATACCAAAGTTGTGAAGCATCCATTCTAGTCCATAGGACCCAAAATGATGTTCGTGAGTGTTTCGGATGATTTCACTAACCTTCGACACGTAAAAGATGCAAAACATGTGTTCGAGCCCGAATGCACTATTTCAGGGTACCAAAGTTGTGAAGCATACATTCTAGTCCATTGGACCCAAAATGATGTTTGGGAGTGTTTCGGAGCATTTCGGTAACCCTCGACACGTAAAAAATGAAAAACTCGTGTTTCGGGCCCTAATGCACTATTTTGGGGTACCAAAGTTGTGAAGCATCCATTCTAGTCCATTGGACCCAAAATGATGTTTGTGAGTGTTTCGGATGATTTCACTAACCTTCAGCACGTAAAAAGATGCAAAATTTGTGTTTCGGGCCTAACTGCACTATTTCGGGGTATCAAAGTTGTGAAGCATCCATTCTAGTCCATTGGGCCCAAAATGATATTTGGGAGTGTTTCAGAGCATTTCGCTAACCTTCAGCACGTAAAAAGATGCAAAACTTGTGTTTTCAGCCTGAAAGTACTATTTCGGGGTACCAAAGTTGTGAAGCATCCTTTCTAGTCCATTGGACCCAAAATGATGTTTGGTTGTGTTTCAGATGATTTCAATAACCTTCGGCACATAAAAAGATGCAAATCTTGTGTTTTGGGCCTAAATGCATTATTTCGGGGTACCAAAGTTGTAAAGCATCCATTCTAGTCCATTGGACCCAAAATGATGTTTGGGAGTGTTTCATGGCATTCGCTAACCTTCGACACGTAAAAGATGCAAAACTTGTGTTCGAGCCCTAATGCACTATTTCGGGGTACCAAAGTTGTGAAGCATCCATTCTAGTCCATTGGATCGAAAATGATGTTTGGAAGTGTTTCAGAGCATTTCACAAACCCTCGGCGGGTAAAAGATGAAAAACTCATGTTTCGGGCCCGAATGCAATATTTCGGGGTACCAAAGTTGTGGAGCTTCCATTCTAGTCCATTGGACCCAAAATGATGTTTGCGAGTGTTTCGGATGATTTCACTAACCTTCAGCACGTAAAAAGATGCAAAACTTGTGTTTCGGGTGTAACTGCACTATTTCGGGGTACCAAAGTTGTGAAGCATCCATTCTAGTCCATTGGACCCAAAATGATGTTTGGGAGTGTTTTGGAGCATTTCGCTAACCTTCAGCACGTAAAAAGTGCAAAACTTGTGTTTTGGGCCTAAATGCACTATTTCGGGGTACTAAAGTTTTGAAGCATCCATTATAGTCCATTGGACCCAAAATGATGTTTTGGAGTGTTTCGGAGCATTTCGCTAGCCTTCGACACGTAAAAGATGCAAAACTCGTATTTCGGGCCCGAATGCACTATTTCGGGGTACCAAAGTTGTGAAGCATCCATTCTAGTCCATTGGATCGAAAATGATGTTTGGAAGTGTTTCAGAGCATTTCGCAAACCCTCGGCAGGTAAAAGATGAAAAACTCGTGTTTCGGGCCCGAATGCAATATTTCGGGGTACCAAAGTTGTGAAGCTTCCATTCTAGTCCATTGGACCCAAAATGATGTTTGCGAGTGTTTCGGATGATTTCACTAACCTTCAGCACGTAAAAAGATGCAAAACTTGTGTTTTGGGCCTAACTGCACTATTTCGGGGTACCAAAGTTGTGAAGCATCCATTCTAGTCCATTGGACCCAAAATGATATTCGTGAGTGTTTCGGATGATTTCACTAACCTTTGGCACGTACAAGATGCAAATCTTGTGTTCGAGCCTGAATGCACTATTTCGGGGTACCAAAGTTGTGAAGCATCCATTCTAGTCCATTGGACCCAAAATGATGTTTGTGAGTTTTTCAGATGATTTCACTAACCTTCAGCATGTAAAAAGATGCAGATCTTGTGTTTTGGGCCTAAATGCTTTATTTCGGGTTCCAAAGTTGTGAAGCATCCATTCCAGTCCATTGGACCCAAAATGATATTTGGGAGTGTTTCGTGGCATTTCGCTAACCTTCGGCACGTAAAAGATGCAAAACTTGTGTTCGAGCCTGAATGCACTATTTCGTGGTACCAAAATTGTGAAGCATACATTCTAGTCCTATGGTCCCAAAATGACGTTTGGGAGTGTTTCGGAGCATTTCGGTAACCCTCGACACGTAAAAAATGAAAAACTCGTGTTTCGGGCCCTAATGCACTATTTCAGGGTACCAAAGTTGTGAAGCATACATTCTAGTCCATTGGACCCAAAATGGTGTTTGTGAGTGTTTCGGATGATTTCACTAACCTTCAGCACGTAAAAAGATGCAAAATTTGTGTTTCGGGCCTAACTGCACTATTTTGGGGTACCAAAGTTGTGAAGCATCCATTCTAGTCCATTGGACCCAAAATGATATTTGGGAGTGTTTCAGGGCATTTCGCTAACCTTCAGCACGTAAAATGATGAAAAACTTGTGTTTTCGGCCTGAAAACACTATTTCGGGGTACTAAAGTTGTGAAGCATCCATTCTAGTCCATTGGACCCAAAATTATGTTTGGGAGTGTTTCGGAGCATTTCGCTAACCTTCGACACGTAAAAGATGCAAAACTCGTATTTCGGGCCCGAATGCACTATTTCGGGATACCAAAGTTGTGAAGCATCCATTCTAGTCCATAGGACCCAAAATGATGTTCGTGAGTGTTTCGGATGATTTCACTAACCTTCGACACGTAAAAGATGCAAAACATGTGTTCGAGCCCGAATGCACTATTTCAGGGTACCAAAGTTGTGAGGCATACATTCTAGTCCATTGGACCCAAAATGATGTTTGGGAGTGTTTCGGAGCATTTCGGTAACCCTCGACACGTAAAAAATGAAAAACTCGTGTTTCGGGCCCTAATGCACTATTTTGGGGTACCAAAGTTGTGAAGCATCCATTCTAGTCCATTGGACCCAAAATGATGTTTGTGAGTGTTTCGGATGATTTCACTAACCTTCAGCACGTAAAAAGATGCAAAATTTGTGTTTCGGGCCTAACTGCACTATTTTGGGGTATCAAAGTTGTGAAGCATCCATTCTAGTCCATTGGGCCCAAAATGATATTTGGGAGTGTTTCAGAGCATTTCGCTAACCTTCAGCACGTAAAAAGATGCAAAACTTGTGTTTTCAGCCTGAAAGCACTATTTCGGGGTACCAAAGTTGTGAAGCATCCTTTCTAGTCCATTGGACCCAAAATGATGTTTGGTTGTGTTTCAGATGATTTCAATAACCTTAGGCACATAAAAAGATGCAAATCTTGTGTTTTGGGCATAAATGCATTATTTCGGGGTACCAAAGTTGTAAAGCATCCATTCTAGTCCATTGGACCCAAAATGATGTTTGGGAGTGTTTCGTGGCATTCGGTAACCTTCGACACGTAAAAGATGCAAAACTTGTGTCCGAGCCCGAATGCACTATTTCGGGGTACCAAAGTTGTGAAGCATCCATTCTAGTCCATTGGATCGAAAATGATGTTTGGAAGTGTTTCAGAGCATTTCACAAACCCTCGGCGGGTAAAAGATGAAAAACTCATGTTTCGGGCCCGAATGCAATATTTCGGGGTACCAAAGTTGTGGAGCTTCCATTCTAGTCCATTGGACCCAAAATGATGTTTGCGAGTGTTTCGGATGATTTCACTAACCTTCAGCACGTAAAAAGATGCAAAACTTGTGTTTCGGGTGTAACTGCACTATTTCGGGGTACCAAAGTTGTGAAGCATCCATTCTAGTCCATTGGACCCAAAATGATGTTTGGGAGTGTTTTGGAGCATTTCGCTAACCTTCAGCACGTAAAAAGTGCAAAACTTGTGTTTTGGGCCTAAATGCACTATTTCGGGGTACTAACGTTTTGAAGCATCCATTATAGTCCATTGGACCCAAAATGATGTTTTGGAGTGTTTCGGAGCATTTCGCTAGCCTTCGACACGTAAAAGATGCAAAACTCGTATTTCGGGCCCGAATGCACTATTTCGGGATACCAAAGTTGTGAAGCATCCATTCTAGTCTATTGGACCCAAAATGATATTCGTGAGTGTTTCGGATGATTTCACTAACCTTCGGCACGTACAAGATGCAAAACTTGTGTTCGAGCCTGAATGCACTATTTCGGGGTACCAAAGTTGTGAAGCATCCATTCTAGTCCATTGGACCCAAAATGATATTTGGGAGTGTTTCAGGGCATTTCGCTAACCTTCAGCACGTAAAATGATGAAAAACTTGTGTTTTCGGCCTGAAAACACTATTTCGGGGTACTAAACTTGTGAAGCATCGATTCTAGTCCATTGGACCCAAAATGATGTTTGGGAGTGTTTCGGAGCATTTCGCTAACCTTCGACACGTAAAAGATGCAAAACTCGTATTTCGGGCCCGAATGCACTATTTCGGGAGACCAAAGTTGTGAAGCATCCATTCTAGTCCATTGGACCCAAAATGATGTTCGTGAGTCTTTCGGATGATTTCACTAACCTTCGGCACGTACAAGATGCAAAACTTGTGTTCGAAACTGAATGCACTATTTCGGGGTACCAAAGTTGTGAAGCATCCATTCTAGTCCATTGGACCCAAAATGATGTTTGTGAGTTCTTCAGATGATTTCACTAACCTTCAGCACGTAAAAAGATGCAAATCTTGTGTTTTGGGCCTAAATGCATTATTTCTGCTTCCAAAGTTGTGAAGCATCCATTCTAGTCCATTGGACCCAAAATGATATTTGGGAGTGTTTCGTGGCATTTCGCTAACCTTTGACACGTAAAAGATGCAAAACTTGTGTTCGAGCCCGAATGCACTATTTCGGGGTACTAAAGTTGTGAAGCTTACATTCTAGTCCATTGGACCCATAATGATGTTTGGGAGTGTTCGGAGCATTTCGGTAACCCTCGACACGTAAAAAACGAAAAACTCGTGCTTCGGGCCCTAATGCACTATTTTGGGGTACCAAAGTTGTGAAGCATCCATTCTAGTCCATTGGACCCAAAATGATGTTTGTGAGTGTTTCGGATGATTTCACTAACCTTCAGCACATAAAAAGATGCAAAACTTGTGTTTCGGGCCTAACTGCACTATTTCGGGGAACCAAAGTTGTGAAGCATCCATTCTAGTCCATTGGGCCCAAAATGATATTTGGGAGTGTTTCAGAGCATTTCGCTAACCTTCAGCACGTAAAAAGATGCAAAACTTGTGTTTTCGGCCTGAAAGCACTATTTCGGGGTACTAAAGTTGTGAAGCATCCTTTCTAGTCCATTGGACCCAAAATGATGTTTGGTTGTGTTTCAGATGATTTCAATAACCTTCAGCACGTAAAAAGATGCAAATCTTCTGTTTTGGGCTTAAATGCATTATTTCGGGGTACCAAAGTTGTGAAGCATCCATTCTAGTCCATTGGACCCAAAATGATGTTTGGGAGTGTTTCGTGGCATTCGCTAACCTTCGACACGTAAAAGATGCAAAACTTGTGTTCGAGCCCAAATGCACTATTTCGGGGTACCAAAGTTGTGAAGCATCCATTCTAGTCCATTGGATCGAAAATGATGTTTGGAAGTGTTTCAGAGCATTTCACAAACCCTCGGCAGGTAAAAGATGAAAAACTCATGTTTCGGGCCCGAATGCAATATTTCGGGGTACCAAAGTTGTGAAGCTTCCATTCTAGTCGGTTGGACCCAAAATGATGTTTGCGAGTGTTTCGCATGATTTCACTAACCTTCAGCACGTAAAAAGATGCAAAACTTGTGTTTCGGATGTAACACCCTAATTTTACTAAAAATTTGGCTTTATTAAAATTTGCTAGAAACCTTTAATTGCTTTAGGAATATAAGGTGGCTTTACTTTTCTTTTAGGCATTTAAAACTTTTCTAAAATAAAATTAATGAAACACAGGAATTAAATGTTGCATACATGCTGGAGCATTGTTTTTGATTGTCGGAATTCAAATTCGTGTTTGAATTCTATTTGTTTGAATCCCTTCCAAAATACCTTTGCCCAATTCCTAAACCATCTACCTGTCCTACTCCATCCAACCCAGCAGCCCAGCACCCGCTGCCCGCTCTAGCCCGCGTAGCGGCCCAGCACCGCCAGCCGCGCAGCCCAGCAGCAGCAGGCCGCAGCAGCTCAGTCCCGCGCGGCAGCCCAGCGCGCATCGGCCCGCCAGCCGGCCCAGCTAAGCCGCCGGCCCATTTTCCCCGCCGTCGCTCGCCCGCTGAGGCTGACCGACGGGGCCCACCCGTCATCCCCTACTCGCGGTCGTCCCCGACCCGAACTCGACCGAGCTCCGCCGCCGCCGCCTGAGTCCGCCTCCGGCACGACCCCTGCGCTTGGCCCACACGCCAAGGATCCGTCCCCGGGCTATTTAAAGCCGCCCCCCGGACCTCCTACCCGAGCCACCCGAGCCGCCTTTGGATTCGTGCGCCGCCGCCACCGAAACCCTAACCCGCCGCCGCTGCAGAGCCCCGCCGCCGTCGCCCCACCGTCGACGAGGAGCAATCCAGGAGCCGCGCAAGTAGGTGAGCAGGCCACCCGACGCGTGTGTTGTCGATCCCGTGCGCTGTATCGTCCGTAGAAGCACGCCGGACCTTCGCCGCCGCACCGACCCGCCACCGCCGCGATGTGAGCCCGCGCCGCCGCGTCCCAGCCGCAACCGCCGCCCTCGTCGGCCTCGCCGTCCTGCGCGCTGCGCGTGGATGCTCTTCGCGCCTTGAATCGTGGCCCGGAGCCCGAGATCGGGTTCGCCGGCGAGCTCCGCCGCCGCTCACCGCCGGTCGCCGCCGTCGGCCGACGCGCCCTGCCGCCCCGCCGCTTGCAGTCGACCGTGGCCGTTAGATCAAGATCTAACGCGCCTGATTGAATCCCGCCGCACGCATGCGACCGCAATCGTCGGATTTAGATCCAACGGATCTAGATCGGGTCAACCAAGTAAAACCAGTCAAACCCAGCCGGTTCTGGCGTTTTTGCAGAAAAGCCACTGAGTTTTCCGATATTCACAAAGATACCCTTCCACCTTAGGAGATTCCTTGCAGTTTAGTTCTTTTCTTTTATTTTAGCCCAGTTTCTTTTTAAACCTTTACAGATTAGTCCTTGCACTTTCCATAGGGCGTATCTTGGTCGTTTTAGCTCCGATTTTAGCGTTCTTTATGTCCACGCGATCGTCTCGAAGCGTAGATTAGTCATATGCCACTGTCTTGTTCTGTTTGTTCTGTTTGGTGACTGTTTCTTATTTATTCTTATTTTATGCTTGTATGTGATGATTGTGGACCGTAGAGAGCGAAGCGTTTGAAGGATTTGAAGATCAAGACGCGCCAGAGTTTGAGCAACAGAGTTTTGTTGAAGGCAAGTCTTCCTTATTGCATACCCGCTTGTCCTACATAACATGCATTTAAATTCACTGTTTTTACTTTTCTTGCTTGCATTAACTTGACGAGAACCTATTAAGGATCATGCCTAGTCCTTTACTACCTTTACCTTGTTACCGGGTTATTTAAATTAATATTGATGGTAGCTATGGCTTATCATGCTCAACTGGGATTGGTAATAATCAAACTTGGATACTTTATATTCTATGTTCCGTTTATGTTCTTTACTTTGCAAGACCACTCTATTATGATTAATCGGAACATGGAGAACCACCCAGAAAAACAGTACAACCACAAGAACTAATGGGCAATGGTCTTGGCTGAATAATTAGGAACTTTAGCTTGGGATGGTCTTACCTGATAAGGACAAGGGATCAGCGGTACTGTGGGGTATAGACTCGCTCTAGCAGGGGGTTGGGTGAGTTATTCTTTTTATGGTGGGGTATTGTTGACGGTTAATAGTTGTATCAAAGTTTGTTTAGTCTTGCAAGCGGACAAGTCTCCCGTCGTAGTCAAGGGACCCTTCTTCCGTCGAGTGGTGAACCCAAGGTATCGAATCCGTGGAACAATGTGCAACACAAGGATTCAATCTAGTAAAGCAAGGTAAGCTATCTTATGAAGACAAGTTGCATCTAATCTACTAACTCATAAAGGAAACACATCTAATCTAATCTACTAAAGAGGTAGCAAGAGAAAGCAAAAGAGATAACCGATCTAGAGAATCTAGATCATGCTTATTTTGTAGCTCCAAACAAGATAGATGAAGATAGAAAAGTGAATCTCATTAAAAGCATCTTTAAATCGTGGCCTCCCATCCGACTCCGAAAACGCCCGCCTTTCGGAACCCCCGTTCTGTCACAACGTATCCCTACTCATGCGTGTAGTCTAGGGCGAGTTCGATAAGAACAAGTTGAAATCACTTGGCCGTCCGGTATGCACCTCTAGCCACCGCGGCTACAAGAGCACCCTATGCAATCTAGCTATAGACTAGATTGGGGAAGAAGCAAAACCAAGAAGAAAACAAAATCATCGAGAAGGCACTTGATCGCTAGAAATCGGATTCACTTAAAGACTTCACCATGAATGATTACATGAACAAGATCACCACCGGGATCCTACCTCGATCTTGATCCTTGCTCCGGAGCTCCAACGTGGTCTTCCATGCAAGGTTCCCACGTCGGCTTGGGAGACCCTAGACAACTAGCATGACCCTCATCTCCGAGATGGTGTCCCTCAAGCTTCTCTGCTCCTCGGCGGCGGATGATGAATTGGTTGATGCGTGGCTCTCGGTCAGGGGGCTATAAATAGCCCGAGATGCAACTAGGTCAAAGGGGAGGCCGACTGGGCCTCGGAACAGGCTGGGCCGGCCGGCCTGGGCCGACCGGCCTGGGCCCATCCCGGCCCAGTCCGTGGCCTCCTTCGCCCAATGTTGCTTCCCGCGTCTTCTAGATCATCTCCCCTTTTGCATGTGGGCCCTTGTCGTCAGTTTCTCTCCGAATTGGACGAAGCTCCTTGTCTTGCAAGATTCAGCACTTTTCTGGCTAGGTCCTCGGAGTTTGTCATCTTCTCGGGCTTGGTCCTTGGGCTCTTGGAGTCATGTTCACTTCATTGCTTGACTTGTATCAGGCTTCAAGGTCTTGTCATGAGGTGCTTAATGAACTTATCCCGGAAGTCTTGCTTTCAACGTTAAAACCCTGCGTAAACACTTAACTCCAAAACCGACATGCACAAGTGAACTTGTTATACCACGGGGGCTAGTACCAATGGATAAGATACAAAAGTCATGCCAACACCGAAGGTAAACTCATGGCTAGGTTGACGGAATTTCACCGTCAACAGCTCCCCCATGCTTAAACCTTGCTCGTCCTCGAGTAAGCCTTCGATGGATATCATCGTTGCCCATCAATGCTTAAACCTTGCACTTGATCATACATAAGAAAACATTATGCTCTCAAAAGTTTAATTCGTTAAAGTTCCATAATGTACTAGCCTTCATCCCTATGGAGGGTAGATTAATAATTAAGCTTATCCCACAAGTATTAACATGCTCCCAAAATTCAAATGGATCTCAGAAATTTTGAAATAAAGAACGAGATGAAAACAAGCTAAACCAAGTTCACAAATTTAAACCACCTTGCATCTTGCTCATGAACTCTCATCTCATCTTGTCTCTCAAGCCTATTTATTCTACTCCTTTCCCTCTCATAACACATATATATGTGGTAGGCTTTATATGGAGCTTTTTGGGAAAGTTTAATCCTACCAAGATATTATAAATGAGATGTTGTCAAAACAAGACAAGCTTCTCATGGTCTTACCGAGACTCGTCCAAAAGGTCATTGGAAAATAATGTTAAATCAAGGAGGGGAAAGAGAAAAATACACACGCTTGAGATAGGTGGACATGTGCAAATGGCAAAGAGTGATCCCGAGGCACAAAGGAAGTACTCGTTATCGGATTGCACATGGTTGGAAAATGAGTATGGATCTTTTAATCTTGAAACCTTGAAATTCCTAATGCACTTTAGAGAACCAGGGAGTTCACTTTATTTTATTTTTATATTATACATACTCATATTTTTTCCTTTTCTCATTTTTTTCTTTACACTCACTTTTTTTTCTTTTTCTTTCTTTATTTTTTCTCATTTTTTTTCTTTCTCAAATTTTATTTTGCTCCCCTTTGAACTCTAAAATTGCATTGTACCTACCTCCTCCCCCATGCTTAGACGTTGCTCGTCCTCGGGCAAAGAGGTGATGGAGCTAAGGTAGGTACCGGAAATACTTTTCCTTTGGAGAGATACTTGAAATCTTCAATCTTGGCACCATCGATCTTCCTTGAATTGATGATCCATACTCAACGATAGCTTGTGGTCAAGGAGGTAATCACAAAAGATGATATTTGGTTTTAAGGATGGATATCCGGCGAGGTTTGTGAGATCTCCGATGTGGGGATACACAATGCATGGATAAGAGGCTAGCAATAAGATAGATACGCAAAAACGGAATGACCAGCTTCTTAGTCTCGGGCCAGAGAAATCAAGGCCTGAAATAACTCACCCAAAAATAAACCTTGTATACTAAGTTTTTGCACTCAAATATTTATATGGCTCTGGATAGGTAGAGCAACACGCAAGTGGTATTTATTACAAGGTTAGCATTACTTTTAAGAACAAAAATAAATCATCTTTAATCCATCTAAAACTTGAGAGCACATAAAACACTACGGGTCTTTATTTTTTATCATAACCTCCGCTAAAGATTAAGCTAGTATTTAGATAATTTCAGATTTGTATTTTTAAGAGAGCACTAGCTTAATCATGCATAAAACAATTACAAAGATAAACAAAGCGGCAATTATAATCATATATCATCATGGCACAAACTTTATAACTTTACCAAAGGTAAAAACTAGGTGGTGACATTATTCATGATGAAAATAAAACTAACACACATGCTGAAAATTTAAATAAAAACTAAAAACACTACGCATACATAGGCGCATACAAGCTGAAAATTAAAGAAGAGGGGGTAAAGGAAAGATAACTAAAGCTCCTCCTCTCTCTAATCTTCCGCCGGTGGTTGATATTGATAGTCTTGGTTGTTGTACCCTTACTTGTAATAGGAATGCACCACTCCTCCTATGAATTGTCCGACGGTGCTAGGTGAAGGTGTCCAAGCACATAAGCGACGTTTGCATTTCCTTCACCCATTTGGTTTGCATTGGTTAGGATGGCTGCAATATTTTGCATGTTTCTTGCAGCGTATCCTCCAATGGTGGCCACACTTTGTTGTGGTTGAGGAAGATGTGCATATGGCTCCGCAAAGGCTACGTTGGGCACCGCAAAAATTGGTGGGGGTATGGCTGCACCACTCCCCCATGCTTGCATTGGTACACCATCGTAGTAACTTGGCGGCGCCGGAATTCCTCCAAATGGTGGCACATAATTTTTTTGTGCACCTCCTTCTTGGGCCATAGAAGATCGTTCTCCTATAATCCTTCATTTCCTTCGTCGGCACAAGAAGTCCTTCCTCTAACCAATCTTCTTTCCCCTCAAGAAAAAGTCTTAATCTTCCATCCGATAGGGGCAAATTTACTTTGGCCACTTTGAAGCCTCCTCTCCCATATATTTGCTTTCTTCATATTCTCAAATCCTAGAGAGGTCCCGGGTAGGAGATGATTCGGGTTCTTTGCAATACCTGGTCTTAAAGAGATAGCCAACATGGAGAGGCAACACCCCGAACCAATATCTCCCGAACTCGATGTTGCTTAACAACACCACCGGTTGATCATAGGTGAGTGGGGTCGATTGGCTGCCTGGCAAAGCCGAGTAAAGCAAATTCAACTCCGTGTTGGTTATCTTTGTTTCTCTCATTCTCCCAAAAATCCACTTGCTAAAAAGTGACACACTTGGATGATGGGGTTCCGGATAGTATTTCTTCGTTGATGGTCTCCTCCCGTGATCATACTCCAAAAACCTTCCCATGTGCCTTCATGCACATCCACTTGTTCCCGAGCTGCCTTTTGAAAATAGGAGACACTCGCCCATGGGTCTACGATACTAGAACATGCAATCGTTTTGAACATGAAAACCAATCTAATCTATCGGGGGTTGTGACCACGGTTTCGCCCTTTCCCTCCTCTCGTATCTACGCGAAGGTATTCATGTCTAGACCTATGATGGACACGACGTATTGAATGGATCCATTCAACACAAGATGATAGATAGATAATCCAACAAAGTATGATTGCATCTCAAGATCGATTACAACCCATGGATGAAAGGAGATTACCCCATCAAGGTGCTAGACATAGCACCGTTGATCAAGGTTACCCTTCCGACGGTGTCTTCCTTCTTCTCCACTTGTGGGCTCCTTCCAAACGGAATGAGAGACTCAGCACTCCTTCATCAAGGATATGCGCCATGGTCAAGAGAATTTCCAAGGCGAATCCCTTGTGGGTGTTTGCCGACACTCCGTTAGAGAATTGCACCCACCTCGGTGTCCTGTATGAAAACCCAATATGTGGAGAGCTTGGTCATCGAAGTCGACGTTCGCTACAAGCCTCTACTCAAGGAGAGCGAGCTTCTTCTCCTCCTCCTCCGTCATGATGACAAACCCCTCGGAATACCGCGGAGCGTATGGAGGTGGAGCGGATGATCGTGTCGAGTGGCGAGGTCGGACGGGCGGCTCCTCCATATGTCCTTGAGGTCTGATGAACCTCATAAACGAGCTTCGTGTGGCCCTCATGCCACCGAGGAGAAGAGTGTGGTTCCTCCTCGGCGGTGCCGTGTCCTCCTCCATACTCCGAGGAGACTCGGAAACCGAGTGCCTCCTCGAAGTCGATGACGGCTTAGACGACGATGATCCCTTCTTCTTCGGTGAAAAGGCTTGTAGTTTTCTTCCATGATTGCAGCACTCTCCCTCACAAATATATATCTGGGGTTTTCACCCGGTAACAAGGTACACAAATATTATTTTGGAGTCTGGACGTTGAGTGGATTAAGGATGTGTTTTGTTGCACGAAACAAACGGGGTGGATGGCTATGTCTAAGGTGGATCCGGACTACAAACTAGAGCACACGAACAAAGAGCTGGATGGGAGACTTACCTCTCTCCTCCTCTTGGCTTGGTTCTTCTCTAGTGCATTCATGCTTGTTGCTTCGTGACCGCGTGCACCTTCCAAACGTTCCCGTCTACTCCTTCGCTTGCATTATTATTCCTTCCACTTGATGTATTCGCTTTGACTCACTTCCATACTCCCTTGCCTCACATGCCTCCATGATATTCCTACAAAACAAAGACTTGGCTGCCCCCCCCATGCTTGTACTTTGCATGTGGTTTGATAAAATATGTTGGAGGGGCATCTCGTGATGTATCATGGTGCATGTATGGTTAGGTTAACTAGATTGCCTCCCTCTAAGCATGTTTTAACGCTAATCACTCCTCTAATTTCGAAAATAAAAAATAAAATCAGAGATATTAATGAGTTAAAATATAAATTTAGAGAAGTTTTTAAAGCATTAAAAACAAATGTAAGTCGAAAAATATTTCCGACTACTTTTATGTTGGTCTCACCGGTATAGTTTGCTTCCATTAGTTGAGAGCAAGCTTTTCCCAGCTTGATCATGGGGGCATAGGTTTAGGTTCTAATTTTGATTAGATAAGAGAGAATTTGAATGAAATAAAATTAAATGAGGCTTAGAAAAATTCTAATCTTAGAGAAACCAAGGACATGGATTTTTAAATCAACCAAAAGTCAAATTTCTAGGTTCACGCGAGTCCTACCATGCGCTGAAATTTAATTAACATCTAGGTACAAGACGTGGCTCTACTCGTGTGTTTTTAGCATGAAAAGAAAGTCAACCACAACATCATAAAGAGGATGAAAGGTTGAGATAGGTTCTGAATTTGTTTGGTTGTGGTTTCTCGAAAAAGAAGCAAACAACATAGGATGGTTCATGTAAAGGGTTTATGATCAAAACAAAATATTCAACCAACAATTATGTCTCTAATAATATTCAACCATTCTAAGTCTAATGTTTTGCGTAGTAAAATTAAAAACTAAATTATTAAAAAGACTCGAAAAACCTGGAATCGGGTTGTCCTCCGGGTAGCTTATTCTTGACTCGACGAAACGGGTTGCCTCCCGCCTAGCGCTTCGTTTATAGTCCATGGCTAGACTTCTTCACTTGATTACTTCGGATCAACGCTCTTTGCGGGCGTTGCAATCTTGGGTACCCACTTCCGCACCATCTTGGGCACGGGCTTATTCTTTGGCTTAGTCATATTTTTGGTCTTCACAGGCTGACATTGTTATTTGGTCTTGACGGATGCAACAACTTCCTTCATGTAGTGGCTCGGCATCTCGAACTCCGGTCCTTCGGTTGTGATCTTCATGGTCTCCTTAGTGTGATCCTTCATCTCTCCCGAATGAGTTTGAGTAGCCTTCGCCGTCTTGGGACCTTGGAGTTGTCTCGGATATTCTTCTTTGTTACCCATCGGGTGCCTGGCAAGTTGTCCCACTTGCGTCTAGCATCTTCAACGATGAACACTTCTCGTATAGAGCTTCCGACCTCCGTCACCTTGCCATCTAAATTCTTCAATATTTCCTCCATAGCCTCGAACTTAGTGACGGCGTCCTTGGACATGGTCGTACTCCTCACAATCCTCGCATGTGGATCTTGCCTTGGCAGCCTTTAGGTGTTGAGCTTCTTTCTCTATCTCAATCTTCTCCATCCTCCTCTTGATCTTGAACGACCTTCCGGCGTCTTGAAGGTTTATGATAGGTAGATCAACGATGTCTGGGGTGCATAGCTTGATCTCGCGCTCCGGTTGTTGAGGTTGATCTTCCTTTGGACTTGGAAGTGGTGATTCCCTTGGAGATTTTGACGGTCCTTCGACTTTGGCTTTTGGATCTAGGGTTTCCAACCCTTTAGCTTGTGTTGCATGTCTCCTTTGCCTGTAAACTTTTCCTGGATCATCCACAAAAAAAGTTTGGGTTTCTTGGAGAGGTAGCCAACCATCTCCAGTTAGGGTTAGCAATAAAAGAAAAATTAGGGTTAATCAAAACTAGATTAGATTAATTTTTTTTTCTTTTTGGGATGATCAAACATAAGAGATGCAAAAGAAAATCAAAAGAAAAACTGAAAAATAAGCGATACTAGATTGGATCTTGATTGCTTGTTCCCCGGCAACGGCGCCAGAAAAAGGGGCTTGTTGACGGTTAATAGTTGTATCAAAGTTCGTTTAGACTTGCAAGCGGACAAGTCTCCCGTTGTAGTCAAGGGACCCATCTTCCCTCGAGTGGTGAACCCAAGGTATCGAATCCGTGGAACAATGTGCAACACAAGGATTCAATCTAGTAAAGCAAGGTAGGCTATCTTATGAAGACAAGTTGCATCTAATCTACTAACACATAAAGGAAACACATCTAATCTAATCTATTAAAGAGGTAGCAAGAGAAAGCAAAAGAGATAACCGATCTAGAGAATCTAGATCATGCTTATGTTGTAGCTCCAAACAAGATAGATGAAGATAGAAAAGTGAATCTCATTAAAAGCATCTTTAAATCGTGTCCTCCCATCCGACTCCGAAAACGCCCGCCTTTCGGAACCCCCGTTCTGTCACAACGTATCCCTACTCATGCGGGTAGTCTAGGGCGAGTTCGATAAGAACAAGTTGAAATCACTTGGCCAGTCCGGTATGCACCTCTAGCCACCGCGGCTACAAGAGCACCCTATGCAATCTAGCTATAGACTAGATTGGGGAAGAAGCAAAACCAAGAAGAAAACAAAATCATCGAGAAGGCACTTGATCGCTAGAAATCGGATTCACTTAAAGACTTCACCATGAATGATTACATGAACAAGATCACCACCGGGATCCTACCTCGATCTTGATCCTTGCTCCGGAGCTCCGACGTGGTCTTCCATGCAAGGTTCCCACGTCGGCTAGGGAGACCCTAGACAACTAGCACGACCCTCATCTCCGAGATGGTGTCCCTCAAGCTTCTCTGCTCCTCGGCGGTGGATGACGAATTGGTTGATGCGTGGCTCTCGGTCAGGGGGCTATAAATAGCCCGAGATGCAACTAGGTCAAAGGGGAGGCCGACTGGGCCCCGGAACAAGCTGGGCCGGCCGGCCTGGGCCGACCGGCCTGGGCCCATCCCGGCCCAGTCCGTGGCCTCCTTCGCCCGATGTTGCTTCCCGCGTCTTCTAGATCCTCTCCCCTTTTGCATGTGGGCCCTTGTCGTCAGTTTCTCTCCGAATTGGACGAAGCTCCTTGTCTTGCAAGATTCAGCACTTTTCTGGCTAGGTCCTCGGAGTTTGTCATCTTCTCGGGCTTGGTCCTTGGGCTCTTGGAGTCATGTTCACTTCATTGCTTGACTTGTATCAGGTTTCAAGGTCTTGTCATGAGTTGCTTAATGAACTTATCCCGGAAGTCTTGCTTTCAACGTTAAAACCCTGCGTAAACACTTAACTCCAAAACCGACATGCACAAGTGAATTTGTTATACCACGGGGGTTAGTACCAATGGATAAGATACAAAAGTCATGCCAAACCGAAGGTAAACTCATGGCTAGGTTGACGGAATTTCAACGTCAACAGGTATCGACCTGCTAGGGGACTTTATACCTTGCTAACTGATCCGGACCTTGTGGGTCATAACTTGCTAGGGAACCTTTGTAAAGGCCATGTAGTGTCCCTATGCAACCACACCTCGGTAGTGTGGTATGGTGCCTTGCAAACACCGCATGGTTGGGTTCAAAGTTCTTCGGAGCTTTTACGCTGCTTGTGGTGAAAGTGTACGACCTCTACAGAGTGTTAAACTAATCGATTAGCCGTGCTCACGGTTAAGAGCGGCCTGGACACTCACATGATTAAATTATGAAACTTAAATGTTTAATTGTTGTTTTATTCTTTATTTATGATGCTTATATCTTATTAATCGGGTTGGTATGAACTTATACTCTTAGTAATCAGGTTGCTAATAAAACTTGACTCACTAAAATGCTAAACTTCTTGAACCCTACCCATCCACCATATGGCCTTGCATGTTATGTTGTTCTCTCTTGCTGAGTACGTCATGTGCTCACGCTTGTTTATTCTCCTGCATCTACAATACCCGGATTGCTGCTCAGACTGGGAGAACTTTGAAGACATTCCAAGAGATTTCCAAGAGTTCTAGGTGTGCATAGTCTTCAGTCAGCTGCCTGTGGAGGCATTTTGTCCGCTGCGAGAACTCGTTATTTAAGTTTCGTTTAAGACTATGGTTTGTAATAACTCTTTATTCGTGTGGCACTGATTTTGGTATTCACAATGTCTAAGCGTGTGTGTAATTTGATCCTGGCGCACACGTGATCTATGCATTCAGTTTTACCTTTAAAACTGGGTGTGACATCGGGCCTAACTGCACTATTTCGGGGTACCAAAGTTGTGAAGCATCCATTCTAGTCCATTGGACCCAAAATGATGTTTGGGAGTGTTTCGGAGCATTTCGCTAACCTTCAGCACGTAAAAAGATGCAAAACTTGTGTTTTGGGCCTAAACGCACTATTTCAGGGTACTAACGTTTTGAAGCATCCATTCTAGTCCATTGCATCCAAAATGATGTTTGGGAGTGTTTCGGAGCATTTCGCTAACCTTCGACACGTAAAAGATGCAAACTCGTATTTCGGGCCCGAATGCACTATTTCGGGATACCAAAGTTGTGAAGCATCCATTCTAGTCCATTGGACCCAAAATGATGTTCGTGAGTGTTTTGGATGATTTCACTAACCTTCGGCACATACAAGATGCAAAACTTGTGTTCGAGCCTGAATGCACTATTTCGGAGTACCAAAGTTGTGAAGCATCCATTCTAGTCCATTGGACCCAAAATGATGTTTGTGAGTTTTTCAAATGATTTCACTAACCTTCAGCACGTAGAAAGATGCAAATCTTGTGTTTTGGGCCTAAATGCATTATTTCGGGGTTCCAAAGTTGTGAAGCATCCATTCTAGTCCATTGGACCCAAAATGATTTTGGGAGTGTTTCGGGGCATTTCGCTAACCTTCGACACGTAAAAGATGCAAAACTTGTGTTCGAGCCCGGATGCACTATTTCGGGGTACCATAGTTGTGAAGCATACATTCTAGTCCATTGGACCCAAAATGATGTTTGGGAGTGTTTCGGAGCATTTCGGTATCCCTCGACACGTAAAAAATGACAAACTCGTGTTTCGGGCCCTAATGCACTATTTCGGGGTACCAAAGTTGTGAAGCATCCATTCTAGTCCATTGGACCCAAAATGATGTTTGCGAGTGTTTTCAGATGATTTCAATAACCTTCAGCACGTAAAAAGATGCAAAACCTGTGTTTCGGGCCTAACTGCACTATTCGGGGTACCAAAGTTGTGAAGCATCCATTCTAGTCCATTGGACCCAAAATGATGTTTGGGAGTGTTTCGGAGCATTTCGCTAACTTTCAGCACGTAAAAAGATGCAAAACTTGTGTTTTGGCCTGAAAGCACTACTTCGGGGTACTAACGTTGTGAAGCATCCATTCTAGTCCATTGGACCCAAAATGATGTTTGGGAGTGTTTCGGAGCATTTCGCTAACCTTCAGCACGTATAAAGATGCAAAACTTGTGTTTTGGGCCTAAATGCACTATTTCGGGGTACTAACGTTTTGAAGCATCCATTATAGTCCATTGGACCGAAAATGATGTTTGGGAGTGTTTCGGAGCATTTCACTAACCTTCGACATGTAAAAGATGCAAAACTCGTATTTCGGGCCCGAATGCACTATTTTGGGATACCAAAGTTGTGAAGCATCCATTCTAGTCCGTTGAACCCAAAATGATGTTCGTGAGTGTTTCAGATGATTTCACTAACCTTCGGCACGTACAAGATGCAAACCTTGTGTTCGAGCCTGAATGCACTATTTCGGAGTACCAAAGTTGTGAAGCATCCATTCTAGTCCACTGGACCCAAAATGATGTTTGTTAGTTTTTCAAATGATTTCACTAACCTTCAACATGTAAAGAGATGCAAATCTTGTGTTTTGGGCCTAAATGCATTATTTCGGGGTTCCAAAGTTGTGAAGCATCCATTCTAGTCCATTGGACCCAAAATGATATTTGGGAGTGTTTCGGAGCATTTCGCTAACCTTCGACACGTAAAAGATGCAAAACTTGTGTTTTGGGTCTAACTGCACTATTTCGGGGTACCAAAGTTCTGAAGCATCCATTCTAGTCCATTGGACCCAAAAAGATGTTTGGGAGTGTTTCGGAGCATTTCGCTAACCTTCAGCACGTAAAAAGATGCAAAACTTGTGTTTTGGGCCTAAATGCACTATTTCGGGGTACTAACGTTTCGAAGCATCCATTCTAGTCCATTGGCCCCAAAATGATGTTTGGGAGTGTTTCGGAGCATTTCGCTAACCTTCGACACGTAAAAGATGCAAAACTCGTATTTCGGGCCCGAATGCACTATTTCGGGATTACCAAAGTTGTGAAGCATCCATTCTAGTCCATTGGACCCAAAATGATGTTCGTGAGTGTTTCCGATGATTTCACTAACCATCGGCGCGTACAAGATGCAAAACTTGTGTTCGAGCCTGAATGCACTATTTCGGGGTACCAAAGTTGAGAAGCATCCATTCTTGTCCATTGGACCCAAAACGATGTTTGTGAGTTTTTCAGATGATTTCACTAACCTTCAGCACGTAAAAAGATGCAAATCTTGTGTTTTGGGCCTAAATGCATTATTTCGGGGTTCCAAAGTTGTGAAGCATCCATTCTAGTCCATTGGACCCAAAATGATATTTGGGAGTGTTTCGGGGCATTTCGCTAACCTTGACACGTAAAAGATGCAAAACTTGTGTTCGAGCCCGAATGCACTATTTCGGGGTACCAAAGTTGTGAAGCATACATTCTAGTCCATTGGACCCAAAATGATGTTTGGGAGTGTTTCGGAGCATTTCGGTATCCCTCGACACGTAAAAAATGAAAAACTCGTGTTTCGGGACCGAATGCACTATTTCGGGGTACCAAAGTTGTGAAGCATTCATTCTAGTCCATTGGACCCAAAATGATGTTTGCGAGTGTTTTCAGATGATTTCAATAACCTTCATCGCGTAAAAAGATGCAAAACTTGTGTTTCGGGCTAATTGCACTATTTCGCGGTACCAAAGTTGTGAAGCATCAATTCTAGTCCATTGGACCCAAAATGATGTTTGGGAGTGTTTCGGAGCATTTCGTAACCTTCAGCACGTAAAAAGATGCAAAAACTTGTGTTTTGGGCCTAAATGCACTATTTTGGGGTACTAACGTTGTAAAGCATACATTATTCTAGTCCATTGGACCCAGAATGATGTTTGGGAGTGTTTCGGAGCATTTCGGTAACTCTCGACACGTAAAAAATGAAAAACTCATGTTTCGGGCCCTAATGCACTATTTCGGGGTGCTTAAGTTGTGAAGCATCCATTCTAGTCCGTTGGAAGCAAAATGATGTTTGGGAGTGTTTCGGAGCATTTCGCTAACCTTCAGCACGTAAAAAGATGCTAAACTTGTGTTTTGGGCCTAAATGCACTATTTCGAGGTACTAACGTTCTGAGGCATCCATTCTAGTCCATTGGCCCCAAAATGATGTTTGGGAGTGTTTCGGAGCATTTCGCTAACCTTCGACACGTAAAAGATGCAAAACTCGTATTTCGGGCCCGAATGCACTATTTCGGGATACCAAAGTTGTGAAGCATCCATTCTAGTCCATTGGACCCAAAATGATGTTCGTGAGTTTTTCCGATGATTTCACTAACCATCGGCGCGGACAAGATGCAAAACTAGTGTTCGAGCCTGAATGCACTATTTCGGGGTACCAAAGTTGAGAAGCATCCATTCTTGTCCATTGGACCCAAAATGATGTTTGTGAGTTTTTCATATGATTTCACTAACCTTCAGCACGTAAAAAGATGCAAATCTTGTGTTTTCTGCCTAAATGCATTATTTCAGGGTTCCAAAGTTGTGAAGCATCCATTCTAGTCCATTGGACCCAAAATGATATTTGGGAGTGTTTCGTTGCATTTCGCTAACCTTCGACACGTAAAAGATGCAAAACTTGTGTTCGAGCCCGAATGCACAATTTCGGGGTACCAAAGTTATGAAGCATACATTCTAGTCCATTGGTCCCAAAATGATGTTTGGGAGTGTTTCGGAGCATTTCGGTATCCCTCGACACGTAAAAAATGAAAAACTCGTATTTCGGGACCGAATGCACTATTTCGGGGTACCAAAGTTGTGAAGCATTCATTCTAGTCCATTGGACCCAAAATGATCTTTGCGAGTGTTTTCAGATGATTTCAATAACCTTCAGCACGTAAAAAGATGCAAAACTTGTGTTTCGGGCTAATTGCACTATTTCGCGGTACCAAAGTTGTGAAGCATCCATTCTAGTCCATTGGACCCAAAATGATGTTTGGGAGTGTTTCGGAGCATTTCGTCACCTTCAGCACGTAAAAAGATGCAAAACTTGTGTTTTGGGCCTAAATGCACTATTTCGGGGTACTAACGTTGTAAAGCATCCATTCTAGTCCATTGAACCCAAAATGATGTTTGGGAGTGTTTCAGATCATTTCGCTAACCTTCGACACGTAAAAGATGCAAAACACGTATTTCAGGCCCGAATGCACTATTTCGGGGTACCAAAGTTGTGAAGCATCCATTCTAGTCCATTGGACCCAAAATGATGTTCGTGAGTGTTTCAGATGATTTCACTGACCTTCGGCACGTACAAGATGCAAAACTTGTGTTCGAGCCTGAATGCACTATTTCAGGGTACCAAAGTTGTGAAGCATCCATTCTAGTCCATTGGACCCAAAATGATGTTCGTGAGTGTTTCGGATGATTTCACTAACCTTCAGCACGTAAAAAGGTGCAAATATTGTGTTTCGGGCCTAAATGCATTATTGCGGGGTTCCAAAGTTGTGAAGCATCCATTCTAGTCCATTAGACCCAAAATGATATTTGGGAGTGTTTCGTGGCATTTCGCTAACCTTCGACACGTAAAAGATGCAAAATTTGTGTTCGAGCCCGAATGCACTATTTTGAGGTACCAAAGTTGTGAAGCATACATTATTCTAGTCCATTGGACCCAAAATGATGTTTGGGAGTGTTTCGGAGCATTTCGGTAACCCTCGACACGTAAAAAATGAAAAACTCGTGTTTCGGGCCCTAATGCACTATTTCGGGGTGCTTAAGTAGTGAAGCATCCATTCTAGTCCATTGGACCCAAAATGATGTTTGTGAGTGTTTCGGATGATTTCACTAACCTTCGGCACGTAAAAAGATGCAAAATTTGTGTTTCGGGCCTAACTGCACTATTTCGGGGTACCAAAGTTGTGAAGCGTCCATTCTAGTCCACTGGACCCAAAATGATATTTAGGAGTGTTTGAGAGCATTTCGCTAACCTTCAGCACGTAAGAAGATGCAAAACTTGTGTTTTCGGCCTGAAAGCACTATTTCGGGGTACTAAAGTTGTGAAGCATCCATTCTAGTCCATTGGACCCAAAATGATGTTTGGGAGTGTTTCGGAGCATTTCGCTAACCCTCGGCACGTAAAAAATGAAAAACTCGTGTTTCCGGCCCGAATGCACTATTTTGGGGTACTTAAGTTGTGAAGCATCCATTCTAGTCCATTGGACCCAAAATGATGTTTGTTAGTGTTTCAGATGATTTCACTAACCTTCAGCATGGAAAAAGATGCAAAACCTGTGTTTCGGGCCTAACTGCACTATTTCGGGGTACCAAAGTTGTGAAGACCTAGTCCATTGGACCCGAAATGATGTTTGGGTGTGTTTCGGAGCATTTCGCTAACCTTCAGCACGTAAAACGATGCAAAACTTGTGTTTTGGGCCTAAATACACTATTTCGGGTACTAAAGTTGTGAAGCATTCATTCTAGTCCATTGGACCCAAAATGATGTTTGGGAGTGTTTTGGAGCATTTCGCTAATCTTCGACACGTAAAAGATGCAGAACTCGTATTTCGGGCCCGAATGCACTATTTTGGGGTACCAAAGTTGTGAAGCGTCCATTCTAGTCCATTGGACCCAAAATGATGTTTGTGAGTGTTTCACATGATTTCACTAACCTTCGGCACGTAGAAGGTGCAAAACTTGTGTTCGAGCCTGAATGCACTATTTCGGGGTACGAAAGTTGTGAAGCATCCATTCTAGTCCATTGGACCCAAAATGATGTTTGGGAGTATTTCGGAGCATTTCGCTAACCATCGACACGTAAAAAATGCAAAACTTGTGTTCGGGCCCGAATGCACTATTTCGGGGTACTTAAGTTGTGAAGCATCCATTCTAGTCCATTGGACGCAAAATGATGTTTGCAAGTGTTTCAGATGATTTCACTAACCTTCAGCACATAAAAAGATGCAAAACTTGTGTTTCAGGCCAAACTGCACTATTTCGGGGTACCAATGTTGTGAAGCACTAGTCCATTGGACCCAAAATGATGATTGGCAGTGTTTCGGAGCATTTCGCTAACCTTCAGCACATAAAAAGAAGCAAAACTTGTGTTTTGGGCCTAAATACACTATTTCGGGAGCTAAAGTTGTGAAGCATCCATTCTAGTCCATTGGACCCAAAATGATGTTTGGTAGTGTTTTGGAGCATTTCGCTAACCTTCGACACGTAAAAGATGCAAAACTCGTATTTCAAAGAATCTCACACACACTTGTCAAGATCATGTAGTCACAATGGACCTACTGACCCTAGGAACAAGTTAGATCAAGTCTAGGAACAAAGCGGAAGCAAGCACAAAAAGAACCGAGAGAAAAAGCTAGCGCGAGGCAAACCGCTGCAAAAATTGTAGGTACTACCAGCCCCAGGTCGGTACTACCGATATGGGCTTACTGGCACCTAAAAACTAAGTTATCGGTACTTCCGGCACTAGGTCGGAACTTCCGACAATCGGTACTACCGACCTCGGGTCGGTACTACCGACAAAGACTCTCTGGCAGCTGAAAATCAGGTTATCGGTACTTCCTGCACAGTGTCGGTAGTACCCCCTCTCTAAAAAACAGCTCGCAAAACAACCCCAAACTTTCGATCGATGGATCCCTCAAACCATTTGGTGTCTTGAGACGAAATTTTGGGGATATGATGATCACCCCAAGGAGAGGTTATGCCCCAAAAATTACAGCCTCAAACTTCCTACAACTCCCGGAATAGCAAATCCTTGCCAAGAACACTATGACCTAGGGTTCATCCAAAAGTCAATGAATCGAAGGCCAAATCCAGCGTTTGAGGGGTCAAGATCATCCACAAAGAGGCACAAAGCACTCACCCATGATCCCCTCAAAGAAATCCAGATAGAAACGCCCTCAAATCGATGAAACAAGTCAAGCACGAAAATAGCATAAAAAGAGCTCCGAAAATGCAACAAGAGCAACACGGGAATAGAAAGATTGGCACAAGATTTAGAGGAAGAATTCACTATGAATATCTTGTTCAATAGATTACAAGCCACTCCTAGAGTCCAAATCTAAGAAGGCAAAAAGCTCCAATCAAAGAGCCACTCTCTCCTCTCTCCCTCTCTCCCCAAAGCACTCCAAAAATGAAAGAGCACTCCACCTACAAGCCAAAAGAGTTGGCTGCAAATTCAGCCCTCTCCTCCTATATATAGGCCCTCCAGAAAAGTCCGAATTACCCCTACACTAGGAGTAACAACTCAAGCACTCACAGGGGCATTTTTGTCAACACATGAAGTTCTCCATCGGACGGCCGCACATCCATCGAGCCTTTGCGTCCTCCCAATGCAAGCACCTCGATCATACCGCGTGTCGCCCGCTTCGAAGCTTCTCAGCGCTCCCGGATCCCGTCTCTGCCCGCCGAGCCTCCGGTCTTGGTTTTGTGGCTCAACCAACTAACCCCGACGGTTTTGTGGTGAACCGCCGCAAACCCCGCGAACTTAGTGCAGCCTCCACGCCAACCCCACTCATGACTTGGCCGCCACGTCGTCCCGGCTCGGTGTTGGTTTTGTGGCCAAACCAACAAAGCGTCGTGCTCGGCTTTGTGGAGCAACCGACGAACCCGACAGTTTTCTGGTGAACCGCCGAAAGCCCCGCATGCAAGCTTCGGCCTCACCACGCCAAGCATCGGGCCCGCCAAGCCTTTCACCTCCGGCTCCCCAACGGTCTACTCAGTCTTGCCCCGTTCAATGACTTGGCCGCTACCTTGCACCGGCTCCTGTCCACGACTTCGTCTTGCTTTTCTTGCCACCATGCGGCCCGCACCTGATCCCGTTCGGCCACCGGGTCCATCGAGCCGAGCCTACTTGTCTCTCCACTCCTCAGAGGCCCCGCAAGGCTAAGACCTTTCGCACCCGCTCTTCACCTGCACCAAAACAAATCAAGCCGCAACCTGCACCTACAATACTCGGCCAAGAGTCAGTCCACACTGAAGGACCGATACGGCGAACCAGAGAGGGGGGGAGTGAATGGGAGCCGATAAAAATTCTTCTCGAAGGAGATGGAAACTCCAACAAGATGAACACGGCTTCCAACACACGTCTCCGACTCACTACCCAAGTTGGCCAAGCCCACGTAGCCACTGGAGTGCCACTGGACCTAGGAACCAACACACAACCTTCCGACCCGAGAACGCAGCGGAACACCAAACCTCGAGTCTACAGACCCACACCGGTCAGACCGGTGAGCACCACCGGTCAGACCGGTCCCTGCTGGTGAAATTGAGCAACTTTCACTAAGTGGCTCTACACCGGTCAGACCGGTGAGACACACCGGTCAGACCGATCACAGCCTGAAAGCCCCCAAGGCACCGAACAGGCCAACCGACCACCAAACTGACCCAAACTCGAAACAGCAGCAACACAGGACAACAGCGAACACACCCAGACGTTCACCCGAGCAAAAACCCACAGAGGATTGCACCGGTCAGACCGGTCAAGAGCACCGGTCAGACCGGTGTAGCCTGGGCAGCTCGGGATGAACAGCACCCGCGGGTCAACTCCCCCAAATCCAAATCTCGATCTCCCGAATCGCTCCACGGACTTGAACAAGACTTTGGGGATATTAAGAACACCTCATGAGGGGTCCATAGCCAAGTTTAATCCCACCAAAACTCGTCCAAAAAGGAGGAATCAAAGAAATCCCGCCAAGAGCACTTCCGACCCAAGAACTCAAGAAACCCCAAAATCGAGCACCTTTACTCACGGATTTGGGAGGGGAATCACAGCCCAAAGAACCACGAAGGGTTCCCACAAATTTCCCCCATCAAATCCCCAAGAGAAAGGTCCCGAAAACAACCCAAAGAAATCACCAAGAGAGGGCTCCGAAAATCACCACCAAGAACAACCGGGGAAAACACATCCAAACCTTGAGGAACCACGCCGAATCATCTATACATGAAACAAAGGTTCATACAAGGTCTAGCAAGCCGCCCGATCATCCATCCCTCTCAACAAGATCTCTCCATGAAGCTCTCTTGCTAGTCCTATGGAAAACCTAAGGAAAATAGGAAGGAAAATAAGAAAACAAATGAACTAGGGTTCCAAGAGTTGGCTGCCATCCTCTCACCTCTTGGGTTATATGGAGGCAACCGAAGGTCTAAAATACCCTTCTCTAACAACTAGGGATACAAGCCCCTCAAGGGCGGATTTGGAAGTCTTCATGTCTTCTCCATCGGACGGATGCCCGGCGACCGCACCCTGCGTAGCCTCGACGCAAGCCATGCGATCCCGACGCGTGTCCTCCGCTTCGAAGTCTCCGGACTGCGTCGTCGCACACCGGTCAGACCGGTGCTCCTCACCGGTCAGACCGGTACCCACCGGTCAGACCGGTCAGACCTACCGGTCAGACCGGTCAGACCTACCGGTCAGACCGGTCAGACCTACCGGTCAGACCGGTCTGGCGCTGCTGCAGCTCCGTCTTCGGTTCTTCGGTCTTGGCTTTGTGGATCAACCAAGGAACCCAGTGGTTTTCTAGTGAACCGCCGGAAACCCCGCGAACTCAGTGTAGCCTCCGCCAATCTCCACTCATGACTCGGCTCCCACGTAGTCCCGGCTCGACCTTGGTTTTGAGGCTCAACCAAGAAACCGTCCATGACCTCATCTTGCTGTTCATGCCACCATGCGGCCCGCACTTGACCCCGCTGCCACCGGGTCCCTCGAACGAAGCCTACTTGTCTTCTCCACACCTGGAGGCCTCACCGGCGACGACCTTTCGCGCTTGTTCTTCACCTGCACCAACACCAGTCAAGCCGCAACCTGCACCTGCAATACTTAGCCAAGAATCAGTCCACACAACGTTGTCAATCACTCATCACACAAGGAAGCGACCATCCACCGGTCCTCGAACCACACATGGTCCTCACACACAACGTTGTCAACCACTCATCCCGAGTCCGTCGACAACACACCACTAAAATGATGTGAGAAATGACTACTCAACACAACACACACAAAGCCTCAAATCATCTGGTCAATTGCTCATCATATATACACCAAGGCACATATAAACTTGGTTTCTCAATCTCCCCCTTGATGAGTGCATTGCCAAAAGATGATTTGAAAGCAAAAGGAATGAACCCATTCAAGTGCCTAAAAGCCAAGAAAAAGCAAACACGAGGCAACTTGAAATGTTCAGGGAAAAATGCATGCTCGAGCCAAAAAACTCTCGGAACCAAAGGTAGCACAGAGGCTAAACACACCCGAAGAGTCACAACACCTACATGCAATCCCGAAAAGCCATCAAACCAAAATGCTCATCCCAAAATCAATCTTCTCCCCCTTAGCAAGACGCTCATCACTCTAAAACCAAGCAAAGGCCAAAAGTGAACAAATGAGCACAAAAGAGCGAGCAACATGTGTCAAGACGCTCATCACTATAAAATCAAGGTACATGTCAACTTGATTTGCTCAATTTTCTCCCCCTTGATGAGTGTGTTGACAACAAATGAGCACAAAGAAATGGTTTGGGAAGCAAAGGCCAAAAAGCTCATCCAAGTGAATGAAGATCACACAAGGGCAAAGAACCAAAATCACTTGGCATGAGAAGAACCACATCAACTTGGGAAAATCTCGGTCCCCAAAGACATGGGCAACGGCTCGACACAACCGAGACAAGAACACATGATCCCTCAAGAAGGGGCACAATGGGGCTCAACACCGATCATGTAGCAATCGAAAGCTCAAATCAACCAAGTTCACAAGCTCCCCCTGACCACATGCACTCGAGCCAAAGAGCATACAAAGCTCACACTAAACACATGTGATAGAGCAAAGAGGACACACAAGCTCACAAGCTCCCCCTGAACAAATCACAAGAGCAATAAGCAAGCAAAGCCAAAAGCTCCCCTACGCATATGTACTCCCCCTGAAAACATGCCACACCAAAATGCATGCATGAGTGCAAAAGAATGAATGCTCCCCCTCAAATGCACAAAACCTCCTCATATGCATGACTCCCCCTTTTGACAAGCATGAATCAAGTCTAGCATGGCAATGCAAAGAGCATGTCAAAGTAAACACATTCTACAAAAGCTTCTCAAATAGGTCACAAGCACTAACAAAGGCTATAAGTGAGGCAAAGAGTAAGCATGTAGATCATAGCTCAGTAAAAGAATCGCCACAAGATAGTATTGCAATATAAGCATGTGATAAAGCATGAGTTCAGTTTATTCATTATTTCAAAAAGTCACCTCATGAGCAAAATCCTAACCATGCATCATTCATAGCAAGAAACAAGCTAGATCTTAGCAAAGAGCATGAAAGGACATGGATTCTCAACAAGAGGTCACCACAAACACCCACATGCTAACATATGTACATGTCAAGGCACTGAGCCATGTGTCTACTTCGGGAAGACTTCTTCACAGGTAGACATCATGCAACGGCTGTGCTCCCATGGGTTAGTGGTGAGATAAAAGCATAGGAGGCAAAGCATACACGACTTGATGAGAGCAAAAATTTTCCAAGAAATCTTTTTCCAAGCTTCTTTTTCTCATCATTTTTCAAGCGTAGTACCTTCATTTCCCCAGATTATTAAGGTACATGGTACATGCAAGTGTCATTTTGGCACAAAGAAGCTTAGGCTTCCCCATAGGTTAAAACATGGGCTAAACATTCATGGTGGCAAAGATCTTTGACCCAAAAGAGAAGAACACATATCCAAGCATGATCTAAGCAAGATATAGCCATTTGAGCACAAACAATGCATGGAAATTCTTCTACTCATGGGTGAAAGCGTTCCATAGATTATATGTCAAGTTTAGCATTTCATTCCAAAAAGGGCTATCTCATCATAAATATACCACTATACAACCAAAAGCATAGCCGAACATCACCATTTCACTACCAGCATACACAATATCTCACATGTAGCATAAGGTAGTACACATGGCATATTGGAGAAGCTCATGTACAAAATGTAACCATGACATGTATGTACAAAAGAGACTATCCTATCATGGTACACAAAGTAAACATGATGCATATGCTACAAGAGAACCTCAACTATTGAAGTGAACATGGTGAGATATATGATATGATAATTTTAGCAACACAAAATGCATGGGGAGACAAGGGACTCGACACATCATCAAGAAGTCTCACAAGGGAACACACCGACCAAGAGCAAACTCCAAAGATCTCAATTGAGTACCATAGAAAAGATACCAATTGAAAGATCACAAATGGCCACCAAAAGCCAAGCCAAAACCTTCAAAACCAAATTCCCATAGAAATAAGCCGAGCTCCCCCTCAACCAAAGACTACTAGCAAAGCAAAAGCTAGAGAAAGAAGAAGCTCAAAAGAAAAGCTCTTAAACCAATCTAAAAGGGGAAAAGCCAAATAAGGAGCAAAACGCAACTCAAAGACAAGCCAAGCCCAAAAGCCAAGGAAAGCTCAAAGCATGCTACACAATGCATTAACAATAATAATCAAGATAAATAAAGCATTGTAACATGATTCCACATATATGATAAGCATGGGCTAGCAAGCATGTCACTATACACAAAGCCTAGCACAAAAAGATACCAATGAACAACATGCCAACATGATACAGAATCAAAGCAAAGGCATGGTACTAGTTCATATGGATCAACCACCAAGATATATTACAAAGCTAGCATGACAAGATGTACAAGAGGGACACACATGATAACAAGATAAACTCCATGGAGCTAGACTAAATGATAGAAATGAACACCATGTCATACCCAAACACAGGAACTAAGCTAAAGCATGGCATGACTTCCATTTGTATCATCCACCACAATATCATACAAAGGATAGCAAGATAGGTATACAAGATCACAAAGCTATCATGAACAAAGTGGCTAGCCTACCATGGTTTATACACAAGCATGACAAAAGAGCAAAGCATGCAACACGTATACAAGTGAGTACTAAGGGAAAAAGAAAACACACTATACATGTGTACAAAGGCTCCCAAGAGCCATCCAAAGCGGCGTGGAGAACCATCTTGTCTTGATCACCTCACAGACAAAAGATCAAGTACCATCCAGCTCATGTTCTCCAACCATGTCTCCATACCTACACACAAGGAGATGAAAAAGACCGAGTTTTGGATCCCAAAGGGTTAGTAAGCACATACTTGGGAATCCAATACTTGGTCACATGGGTATGCGATGCACTCAACTTATCATGTGAGTAAGCATGATGCCAATGTCGGTTAGAATGAAAAAGTTTTCGAACACCCTTAGAACCATGCCTCAAAGAAGCGACCCGCGAGGAAAGACGAGTGCTACCACAAGCAAAAAGGCAAAGGTCCCTCGAGGTCGTAGGAGGAGAACCAACACAAGCACCATGGGAAGCATGTCACGGACCAACACAAGAAAGACTAGAAACATGTCCACGAGCATGACCTAACTCACTAGAAAGAGTGTCATGAAACCCGTCCACAAATGGTGCCCTCTTAGGCTCACAAGTATTCATGCCATGAGAAGGGCTATGAACAACCAAAGGTCTAGAAGCACAAGCTCGCCGCATTTTCCTTGCACGGCGGTAGCAAAAGCTCTCTTGATGCACATCCTTCCGACAAAGAGAGCAATGGTACAAAGGCCTATCGGGAGGCACGGTCCGAGTGGACGAATTACCATTCTCTTGTAAGTGAGAAGTGCCTTGGAACTTAGAGCAAGAAGCATCAACCTCAACACTCGACTTGGTGCCAACATTAGAATCACACGTGCCATGAGAAAGGCTACGTGGCTTCTTAAAAGCTTTGGCACCACACGTCGCTCGTGCTTGACACAACGAAAGCAACTCCATGGTATGCCCATCTTTCTTGCAAAAGGTTCAATGGAACTTCGGTTTGGAAGTATGAGTACCAAAGAAATGAGAAGCACCCTTGCTTTTCTTATCACCTTGGGCAACACCGAAAGAAGCAACAAGCTTAGGAGTAGCTATGGGAGAGCTATCCGAAGCATTAGCACACTTTCCACCATCTAAAGACTCACGCTCAATAGAAGAAGTCGACTCCAGTTGAGAAGAAGCAAATTTAGAAGCATCAACATCACAGTGACAAGAGAAGCGAGAATCCAAACCCTTAGCACAGAGACTCTTGCACCTTGTGCGCAAAACCTCATCTTGAGACTTGAGGCGCTCACAAGTACCACATGTCGTATTTCTCAAATTATTGATTTATTCTTCAATGCATTTAGCATATGTGGTACGCAAGAGTTCATTTTCTTTCTCAAGGTTGGCACTCATCTCATCATGCTCAACCAACTTGGCGCTCATATCCTCACGCATCTTTTTCAAAGCCAAAACTTCACTTTCCAAATCAATGCATGAGGTGCAAACGAAATCTCATGAACAAGCAACATCATTTACATCTTGCAAAGCATTATCATCATCGCAAGAAGTATGGCAAGCATCCTCAACAAGCAACAAAGAGCACTTGCTACAAGGCATGAATTTCATATCACAAATTTCAGCCCTAGCATGCTCAAGTTCATCTACACATGTGGTGTGAGTCAATTTTAGTTCATTAATTTCAGCAAGCAAAGACTCACAAGAAACACATGGTAGGGAAGCACTTGACTCTAACAAAGCAATCTTACTCCTATCCATATCAAGTTCATCATTCAAAGCAACACAATAGTTGCAAGGCATAGAAGCATTGGATTTCGACAAGTCAATTTCAGATTGCAAGTTAGCAAGAGACAAGTTTAAATCTTCATTCTCTCTAAGAAACTTACCAACATCATTAGCATACTCAAGATTTTCTCCCCTAACAAGTTTATTTTCAGCAAGCAAAGCATCACAAGATTTGCATGGCAAAGGGGAGTTCTTAAGCTCAACAATCATCTCGCCATAAGCATAAAGACGAGTGAACAAACCAATGATACCTTTTGAGAGTTTGACTCTACTTCTCTTCATGAGCTAGTCTTGGAGATCATCATCTTGAGCCACCAAGAGACGCAACAACACCATCGCCTCGGTGTCTTTCTCCAACTCCTTACACTTACTCCTCCATTTGTGGTCATCTCCCGAAGAACACATCATCTCTTCAAAGTCTGAGAACAAAGACACATAAGAAGAAGAGCTTGGTGCCATGACTCAAAGCACCGATTAGGATTAGGCAAAAACAAGCTCAAACCACGCAAATCAAATCCACAAGCAAAAACGCCCTTTTCTCTGTCGCCCTATGGATCCTAGACTTGTTAGAGTCTCACAAATCCGCAACCGGCTCTGATACCAATTGAAGGACCGGATTGGCGACCAGAGAGGGGGGGAGTGAATGGGAGCCGATAAAAAATATTCTCAAGAACTCGGCCTATGCCCCAAATCACTTTCGAAGAATCTCGCACACACTTGTCAAGATCATGTAGTCACAACGGACTGACTAACCCTAGGAACAAGTTAGATCAAGCCTAGGAACAAAGCGGAAGCAAGCACAAAAAGAACCGAGAGAAAAACCTAGCGCGAGGCAAACCGCAGCAGAAATTGTCGGTACTACCAGCCCCAGGTCGGTACTACCGATATGGCCTTACTGGCACCTAAAAACCAGGTTATCGGTACTTCCGGCACTAGGTCGGTACTTCCGACTATCGGTACTACCGACCTCGGGTCGGTACTACCGATAAAGACTCTCTGGCAGCTGAAAATCAGGTTATCGGTACTTCTTGCACAGTGTTGGTAGTACCGCCCCCCCCTAAAAAACAGCCCACGAAACAGCCCCAAACTTTCGATCGACGGATCTCCGAAACCACTTGGAGTCTTGATACTAAATTTTGGGGATATGATGAACACCCCAAGGAGAGGTTACGCCCCAAAACTTACAGCCTCAAACTTCCTACAACTTTCGGAATCGCAAATCCTTGCCAAGAACACAATGACCTAGGGTTCATCTAAAAGTCAATGAATCGAAGGCCAAATCCGGCGTTTGAGGGGTCAAGATGATCCACCAAGAGGCACAAAGCACTCACCCATGATCCCTTCAAAGAAATCCAGATAGAAACACCCTTAATTCGATGAAACAAGTCAAGCACGAAAATAGCACAAAAAGAGCTCCGAAAATGCAACAAGAGCAACACGAGAATAGAAAGATTGGCACAAGATTTAGAGGAAGAATTCTCTATGAATATCTTGTTCAATTGATTACAAGCCACTCCTAGAATCCAAATCTAAGAAGGCAAAAAGGTCCAATCAAAGAGCCACTCTCTCCTCTCTCCCTCTCTCCCCAAAGCATTCCAAAAATGAAAGAGCACTCCACCTACAAGCCAAAAGAGTTGGCTGAAAATTCAGCCCTCTCCTCCTATATATAGTCCTTCTTGAAAAGACTGAAGTACCCCTACACTAGGATTTACAACTCAAGCCCTCACAGGGGCATTTTGGCCAACACATGAAGTTCTCCATCGGACGGCCGTGCATCCATCGAGCCTTCGCGTCCTCCCAACACAAGCACCTCAATCATGTCGCGTGTCGCCCGCTTCGAAGCTTCTCGGCGCTCCCGGATCCCGTCTCCGCCCGCCGAGCCTCCGGTCTTGGTTTTGTGGCTCAACCAAGTAACCCCGACGGTTTTGTGGTGAACCGTCGCAAACCCCGCGGACTCAGTGCAGCCTCCACGCCAATCCCACGCATGACTTGGCCGCCACGTCGTCCCGGCTCGGTGTTGGTTTTTTGGCCAAACTAACAAACTGTCGTGCTCGGCTTTGTGGAGCAACTGAGGAACCCGACAGTTCTCTGGTGAATCGTCGAAAACCCCGCATGCAAGCTTCGGCCTCACCACGCCAATCATCGGGCCCGCAAAGCCTTTCACCTCCGGCTCCCGGACGGTCTACTCAGTCTTGCCCCGTTCAATGACTTGGCCGCTACCTTGCACCGGCTCTTTTCCACGACTTCGTCTTGCTTTTTTTGCTACCATGCGGCCCGCACCTGATCCCGTTCGGCCACCGGGTCCATCGAGCTGAGCCTACTTGTCTCTCCACTCCTCGGAGGCCGCGCAAGGCTTAGACCTTTCGCACCCGCTCTTCACCTGCACCCATGCAAATCAAGCCGCAACCTGCACCTGCAATACTCGGCCAAGAGTCAGTCCACACAACATTGTCAACCACTCATCCCGAGAGCTTCGGCAACACACCACTAAAATGATGTGAGAAATGACTACTCAACACAACACACACAAAGCCTAAAATCATCTGGCCAATCGCTCATCATATATACACCAAGGCATATATCAACTTGGTTTCTCACCATTCTAGTCCATTGGATCCAAAATGATGTTTGGAAGTGTTTCAGAGCATTTCGCAAACCCTCGACTGGTAAAAGATGAAAAACTCGTGTTTCGGGCCCGAATGCAATCTTTCGGGGTACCAAAGTTTTGAAGCATCCAGTCTAGTCGATTGGACCCAAAAAGAAGTTTGTGAGTGTTTCGGATGATTTCACTAACCTTCAGCACGTAAAAAGATGCAAAACTTTTGTTTCGAGCCTAACTGCACTATTTCGGGGTACCAAAGTTGTGAAGCATCCATTCCAGTCCATTGGACCCAAAATGATGTTTGGGAGTGTTTCGGAGCATTTCGCTAACCTTCAGCACGTAAAAAGATGCAAAACTTATGTTGTGGGCCTAAATGCACTATTTCGGGGTACCAAAGTTGTGCAGCATCCATTCTAGTCCATTGGACCCAAAATGATGTTTGCGAGTGTTTTAGATGATTTCACTAACCTTCAGCACGTAAAAAGATACAAAACTTGTGTTTCGGGCCTACTGCACTATTTCGAGAAACCAAAATTGTGAAGCATCCATTCTAGTCCATTGGACCCAAAATGATGTTTGGGAGTGTTTCGGAGCATTTCGCTAACCTTCAGCACGTAAAAAGATGCAAAACTTGTGTTTTGGGCCTAAATGCACTATTTCAGGGTACCAAAGTTGTGAAGCATCCATTCTAATCCATTGGACCCAAAATGATGTTTGTGAGTGTTCTGGATGATTTCACTAACCTTCGGCACGTACAAACTGCAAAATTTGTGTTCGAGCCTGAATGCACTATTTCGGGGTACCAAAGTTGTGAAGCGTCTATTTTAGTCCATTAGACCCAAAATGATGTTTGGGAGTGTTTCGGAGCATTTCGCTAAGCTTCGACACGTAAAAGATGAAAAACTCGTGTTTCGGGCCCGAATGCACTATTTCGGGTTACCAAAGTAGTGAAACATCCATTCTAGTCCATTGGACCAGAAATGATGTTTGGGAGTGTTTCGGAGCATTTCGCTAACCTTCAGCACGTAAAAAGATGCAAAACTTGTGTTTCGGGCCTAAATGCACTATTTCAGGGTACCAAAGTTGTGAAGCATCCATTCTAGTCCATTGGACCCAAAATGATGTTTGGTAGTGTTTCGGAGCATTTCGCTAAACACGTAAGAGATGCAAAACTCGTATTTAGGGCCCGAATGCACTATTTCGGGGTACCAATGATGTGAAGCATCCATTCTAGTCCATTGGACCCAAAATGATGTTTGTGAGTGTTTCGGATGATTTCACTAACCTTCGGCACGTACAAGATGCAAACTTGTGTTCGAGCCTCAATGCACTATTGTGGGGTACCAAAGTTGTGAAGCATCCATTCTAGTCCATTGGACCCAAAATGATGTCTGGGAGTGTTTCAGAGCATTTCACTAACCTTCGACAGGTAAAAGATGAAAAACTCGTGTTTGGGGCCCGAATGCACTATTTTGGGGTACCAAAGTTGTGAAACATCCATTCTAGTCCATTGGACCAGAAATGATGTTTGGGAGTGTTTCGGAGCATTTCGCTAAACTTCAGCACGTAAAAAGATGCAAAACTTGTGTTTCGGGCCTAAATGCACTATTTCGGGGTACCGATGATGTGAAGCATCCATTCTAGTCCATTGGACCCAAAATGATGTTTGTGAGTGTTTCGGATGATTTCACTAACATTCGACACGTACAAGATGCAAAACTTGTGTTCGAGCCTCAATGCACTATTGTGGGGTACCAAAGTTGTGAAGCATCCATTCTAGTCCATTGGACCCAAAATGATGTCTGGGAGTGTTTCAGAGCATTTCACTAACCTTCGACAGGTAAAAGATGAAAAACTCGTGTTTGGGGCCCGAATGCACTATTTTGGGGTACCAAAGTTGTGAAGCATCCATTCTAGTCCATTGGACCCAAAATGATATTTGGGAGTGTTTCGGAGCATTTCGCTAACCTTCAACACGTAAAAAGATGCAAAACTTGTGTTTTGGGCCTAAATGCACTATTTCAGGGTACCAAAGTTGTGAAGCATCCATTCTAATCCATTGGACCCAAAATGATGTTTGCGTGTGTTCTGGATGATTTCACTAACCTTCGGCACGTACAAGATGCAAAATTTGTGTTCGAGCCTGAATGCACTATTTCGGGGTACCAAAGTTGTGAAGCGTCTATTTTAGTCCATTGGACCCAAAATGATGTTTGGGAGTGTTTCGGAGCATTTCGCTAAGCTTCGACACGTAAAAGATGAAAAACTCGTGATTCGGGCCCGAATGCACTATTTCGGGTTACCAAAGTAGTGAAGCATCCATTCTAGTCCATTGGACCAGAAATGATGTTTGGGAGTGTTTCGGAGCATTTCGCTAACCTTCAGCACGTAAAAAGATGCAAAACTTGTGTTTTGGGCCTAACTGCACTATTTCGGGGTACCAAAGTTGTGAAGCATCCATTCTAGTCCATTGGACCCAAAATGATGTTTGGGTGTGTTTCGGAGCATTTCGCTAAACACGTAAAAGATGCAAAACTCGTATTTAGGGCCCAAATGCACTATTTCGGGGTACCAAAGATGTGAAGCATCCATTCTAGTCCATTGGACCCAAAATGATGTTTGTGAGTGTTTCGGATGATTTCACTAACCTTCGACACGTACAAGATGCAAAACTTGTGTTCGAGCCTCAATGCACTATTGTGGGGTACCAAAGTTGTGAAGCTTCCATTCTAGTCCATTGGACCCAAAATGATGTCTGGGAGTGTTTCAGAGCATTTCACTAACCTTCGACACGTAAAAGATGAAAAACTCATGTTTGGGGGCCGAATGCACTATTTTGGGGTACCAAAGTTGTGAAGCATCCATTCTAGTCCATTGGACCCAAAATGATGTTTGGGAGTGTTTCGGAGCATTTCGCTAACCTTCAGCACGTAAAAAGATGCAAAACTTGTGTTTTGGGCCTAAATGCACTATTTCAGGGTACCAAAGTTGTGAAGCATCCATTCTAATCCATTGGACCCAAAATGATGTTTGCGAGTGTTCTGGATGATTTCACTAACCTTCGGCACGTACAAGATGCAAAATTTGTGTTCGAGCCTGAATGCACTATTTCGGGGTACCAAAGTTGTGAAGCGTCTATTTTAGTCCATTGGACCCAAAATGATGTTTGGGAGTGTTTCGGAGCATTTCGCTAAACTTCGACACGTAAAAGATGAAAAACTCGTGATTCGGGCCCGAATGCACTATTTCGGGTTACCAAAGTAGTGAATTATCCATTCTAGTCCATTGGACCAGAAATGATGTTTGGGAGTGTTTCGGAGCATTTCGCTAACCTTCAGCACGTAAAAAGATGCAAAACTTGTGTTTTGGGCCTAAATGCACTATTTCGGGGTAGCAAAGTGGTGAAGCATCCATTCTAGTCCATTGGACCCAAAATGATGTTTGGGAGTGTTTCGGAGCATTTCGCTAAACACGTAAAAGATGCAAAACTCGTATTTAGGGCCCGAATGCACTATTTCGGGGTACCGAAGATGTGAAGCATCCATTCTAGTCCATTGGACCCAAAATGATGTTTGTGAGTGTTTCGGATGATTTCACTAACCTTCGACACGTACAAGATGCAAAACTTGTGTTCGAGCCTCAATGCACTATTGTGGGGTACCAAAGTTGTGAAGCATCCATTCTAGTCCATTGGACCCAAAATGATGTCTGGGAGTGTTTCAGAGCATTTCACTAACCTTCGACAGGTAAAAGATGAAAAACTCGTGTTTGGGGCCCGAATGCACTATTTTGGGGTACCAAAGTTGTGAAGCATCCATTCTCGTCCATTAGACCCAAAATGATGTTTGGGAGTGTTTCGGAGCATTTCGCTAACCTTCAACACGTAAAAAGATGCAAAACTTGTGTTTTGGGCCTAAATGCACTATTTCAGGGTACCAAAGTTGTGAAGCATCCATTCTAATCCATTGGACCCAAAATGATGTTTGCGTGTGTTCTGGATGATTTCACTAACCTTCGGCATGTACAAGATGCAAAATTTGTGTTCGAGCCTGAATGCACTATTTCGGGGTACCAAAGTTGTGAAGTGTCTATTTTAGTCCATTGGACCCAAAATGATGTTTGGGAGTGTTTCAGAGCTTTTCGCTAAGCTTCGACACGTAAAAGATGAAAAACTCGTGATTCGGGCCCGAATGCACTATTTCGGGTTACCAAAGTAGTGAAGCATCCATTCTAGTCCATTGGACCAGAAATGATGTTTGGGAGTGTTTCGGAGCATTTCGCTAACCTTCAGCACGTAAAAAGATGCAAAACTTGTGTTTTGGGCCTAAATGCACTATTTCGGGGTACCAAAGTTGTGAAGCATCCATTCTAGTCCATTGGACCCAAAATGATGTTTGGGAGTGTTTTGGAGCATTTCGCTAAACACGTAAAAGATGCAAAACTCGTATTTAGGGCCCGAATGCACTATTTCGGGGTACCGAAGATGTGAAGCATCCATTCTAGTCCATTGGACCCAAAATGATGTTTGTGAGTGTTTCGGTTGATTTCACTAACCTTCGGCACGTACAAGATGCAAACTTGTGTTCGAGCCTCAATGCACTATTGTGGGGTACCAAAGTTGTGAAGCATCCATTCTAGTCCATTGGACCCAAAATGATGTCTGGGAGTGTTTCAGAGCATTTCACTAACCTTCGACAGGTAAAAGATGAAAAACTCGTGTTTGGGGCCCGAATGCACTATTTTGGGGTACCAAAGTTGTGAAACATCCATTCTAGTCCATTGGACCAGAAATGATGTTTGGGAGTGTTTCGGAGCATTTCGCTAAACTTCAGCACGTAAAAAGATGCAAAACTTGTGTTTCGGGCCTAAATGCACTATTTCGGGGTACCGATGATGTGAAGCATCCATTCTAGTCCATTGGACCCAAAATGATGTTTGTGAGTGTTTCGGATGATTTCACTAACATTCGACACGTACAAGATGCAAAACTTGTGTTCGAGCCTCAATGCACTATTGTGGGGTACCAAAGTTGTGAAGCATCCATTCTAGTCCATTGGACCCAAAATGATGTCTGGGAGTGTTTCAGAGCATTTCACTAACCTTCGACAGGTAAAAGATGAAAAACTCGTGTTTGGGGCCCGAATGCACTATTTTGGGGTACCAAAGTTGTGAAGCTTCCATTCTAGTCCATTGGACCCAAAATGATATTTGGGAGTGTTTCGGAGCATTTCGCTAACCTTCAACACGTAAAAAGATGCAAAACTTGTGTTTTGGGCCTAAATGCACTATTTCAGGGTACCAAAGTTGTGAAGCATCCATTCTAATCCATTGGACCCAAAATGATGTTTGCGTGTGTTCTGGATGATTTCACTAACCTTCGGCACGTACAAGATGCAAAATTTGTGTTCGAGCCTGAATGCACTATTTCGGGGTACCAAAGTTGTGAAGCGTCTATTTTAGTCCATTGGACCCAAAATGATGTTTGGGAGTGTTTCGGAGCATTTCGCTAAGCTTCGACACGTAAAAGATGAAAAACTCGTGATTCGGGCCCGAATGCACTATTTCGGGTTACCAAAGTAGTGAAGCATCCATTCTAGTCCATTGGACCAGAAATGATGTTTGGGAGTGTTTCGGAGCATTTCGCTAACCTTCAGCACGTAAAAAGATGCAAAACTTGTGTTTTGGGCCTAACTGCACTATTTCGGGGTACCAAAGTTGTGAAGCATCCATTCTAGTCCATTGGACCCAAAATGATGTTTGGGTGTGTTTCGGAGCATTTCGCTAAACACGTAAAAGATGCAAAACTCGTATTTAGGGCCCAAATGCACTATTTCGGGGTACCAAAGATGTGAAGCATCCATTCTAGTCCATTGGACCCAAAATGATGTTTGTGAGTGTTTCGGATGATTTCACTAACCTTCGACACGTACAAGATGCAAAACTTGTGTTCGAGCCTCAATGCACTATTGTGGGGTACCAAAGTTGTGAAGCATCCATTCTAGTCCATTGGACCCAAAATGATGTCTGGGAGTGTTTCAGAGCATTTCACTAACCTTCGACACGTAAAAGATGAAAAACTCATGTTTGGGGGCCGAATGCACTATTTTGGGGTACCAAAGTTGTGAAGCATCCATTCTAGTCCATTGGACCCAAAATGATGTTTGGGAGTGTTTCGGAGCATTTCGCTAACCTTCAGCACGTAAAAAGATGCAAAACTTGTGTTTTGGGCCTAAATGCACTATTTCAGGGTACCAAAGTTGTGAAGCATCCATTCTAATCCATTGGACCCAAAATGATGTTTGCGAGTGTTCTGGATGATTTCACTAACCTTCGGCACGTACAAGATGCAAAATTTGTGTTCGAGCCTGAATGCACTATTTCGGGGTACCAAAGTTGTGAAGCGTCTATTTTAGTCCATTGGACCCAAAATGATGTTTGGGAGTGTTTCGGAGCATTTCGCTAAACTTCGACACGTAAAAGATGAAAAACTCGTGATTCGGGCCCGAATGCACTATTTCGGGTTACCAAAGTAGTGAATTATCCATTCTAGTCCATTGGACCAGAAATGATGTTTGGGAGTGTTTCGGAGCATTTCGCTAACCTTCAGCACGTAAAAAGATGCAAAACTTGTGTTTTGGGCCTAAATGCACTATTTCGGGGTAGCAAAGTGGTGAAGCATCCATTCTAGTCCATTGGACCCAAAATGATGTTTGGGAGTGTTTCGGAGCATTTCGCTAAACACGTAAAAGATGCAAAACTCGTATTTAGGGCCCGAATGCACTATTTCGGGGTACCGAAGATGTGAAGCATCCATTCTAGTCCATTGGACCCAAAATGATGTTTGTGAGTGTTTCGGATGATTTCACTAACCTTCGACACGTACAAGATGCAAAACTTGTGTTCGAGCCTCAATGCACTATTGTGGGGTACCAAAGTTGTGAAGCATCCATTCTAGTCCATTGGACCCAAAATGATGTCTGGGAGTGTTTCAGAGCATTTCACTAACCTTCGACAGGTAAAAGATGAAAAACTCGTGTTTGGGGCCCGAATGCACTATTTTGGGGTACCAAAGTTGTGAAGCATCCATTCTCGTCCATTAGACCCAAAATGATGTTTGGGAGTGTTTCGGAGCATTTCGCTAACCTTCAACACGTAAAAAGATGCAAAACTTGTGTTTTGGGCCTAAATGCACTATTTCAGGGTACCAAAGTTGTGAAGCATCCATTCTAATCCATTGGACCCAAAATGATGTTTGCGTGTGTTCTGGATGATTTCACTAACCTTCGGCACGTACAAGATGCAAAATTTGTGTTCGAGCCTGAATGCACTATTTCGGGGTACCAAAGTTGTGAAGTGTCTATTTTAGTCCATTGGACCCAAAATGATGTTTGGGAGTGTTTCAGAGCTTTTCGCTAAGCTTCGACACGTAAAAGATGAAAAACTCGTGATTCGGGCCCGAATGCACTATTTCGGGTTACCAAAGTAGTGAAGCATCCATTCTAGTCCATTGGACCAGAAATGATGTTTGGGAGTGTTTCGGAGCATTTCGCTAACCTTCAGCACGTAAAAAGATGCAAAACTTGTGTTTTGGGCCTAAATGCACTATTTCGGGGTACCAAAGTTGTGAAGCATCCATTCTAGTCCATTGGACCCAAAATGATGTTTGGGAGTGTTTTGGAGCATTTCGCTAAACACGTAAAAGATGCAAAACTCGTATTTAGGGCCCGAATGCACTATTTCGGGGTACCGAAGATGTGAAGCATCCATTCTAGTCCATTGGACCCAAAATGATGTTTGTGAGTGTTTCGGTTGATTTCACTAACCTTCGACACGTACAAGATGCAAAACTTGTGTTCGAGCCTCAATGCACTATTGTGGGGTACCAAAGTTGTGAAGCATCCATTCTAGTCCATTGGACCCAAAATGATGTCTGGGAGTGTTTCAGAGCATTTCACTAACCTTCGACACGTAAAAGATGAAAAACACGTGTTTGGGGCCCGAATGCACTATTTTGGGGTACCAAAGTTGTGAAGCATCCATTCTAGTCCATTGGACCAAAAATGATGTTTGGGAGTGTTTCAGAGCATTTCACTAACCTTCGGCACGTAAAAGATGCAAAACTCGTATTTCGAGCCCGAATGCACTACTTCGGGGTACAAAAGTTGTAAAGCATCCATTCTAGTCCATTGGACCCAAAATGATGTTTGCGAGTGTTTCGAATGATTTCACTAACCTTCAGCACGTAAAAAGATGCAAAACTTGTGTTTAGGGCCTAACTGCACTATTGCGGGATACCAAAGTTGTGAACCATCCATCCTAGTCCGTTGGACCCAAAATTATGTTTGGGAGTGTTTCGGAGCATTTCGCTTACCTTCAGCACATAAAAAGATGCAAAACTTGTGTTTTGGGCCTAAATGCACTATTTCAGGGTACCAAAGTTGTGAAGGATCCATTCTAATCCATTGGACCCAAAATGATGTTTGCGAGTGTTCTGGATGATTTCACTAACCTTCGGCACGTACAAGATGCAAAATTTGTGTTCGAGCCTGAATGCACTATTTCGGGGTACCAAAGTTGTGAAGCGTCTATTTTAGTCCATTGGACCCAAAATGATGTTTGGGAGTGTTTCAGAGCATTTCGCTAAGCTTCGACACGTAAAAGATGAAAAACTCGTGATTCGGGCCCGAATGCACTATTTCGGGTTACCAAAGTAGTGAAGCATCCATTCTAGTCCATTGACCAGAAATGATGTTTGGGAGTGTTTCGGAGCATTTCGCTAACCTTCAGCACGTAAAAAGATGCAAAACTTGTGTTTTGGGCCCAAATGCACTATTTCGGGGTACCAAAGTTGTGAAGCATCCATTATAGTCCATTGGACCCAAAATGATGTTTGGGAGTGTTTCGGAGCATTTCGCTAAACACGTAAAAGATGCAAAACTCGTATTTAGGGCCCAAATGCACTATTTCGGGGTACCGAAGATGTGAAGCATCCATTCTAGTCCATTGGACCCAAAATGATGTTTGTGAGTGTTTCGGATGATTTCACTAACCTTCGACACGTACAAGATGCAAAACTTGTGTTCGAGCCTCAATGCACTATTGTGGGGTACCAAAGTTGTGAAGCATCCATTCTTGTCCATTGGACCCAAAATGATGTCTGGGAGTGTTTCAGAGCATTTCACTAACCTTCGACACGTAAAAGATGAAAAACTCGTGTTTGGGGCCCGAATGCACTATTTTGGGGTACCAAAGTTGTGAAGCATCCATTCTAGTCCATTGGACCCAAAATGATGTTTGTGTGTGTTTCGTGGCATTTCGCTAACCTTCGACACGTAAAAGATGCAAAACTTGTGTTCGAGCCCGAATGCACTATTTTGGGGTACCAAAGTTGTGAAGCATTCATTCTAGTCTATTGGACCCAAAATGATGTTTGGAAGTGTTTCGGAGCATTTCGCAAACCCTCGGCAGGTAAAAGATGAAAAACTCGTGTTTCGAGCCCGAATGCACTATTTCGGGGTACACCCGTTGTGAAGCATCCATTATAGTCCATTGGACCAAAAATGATGTTTGGGAGTGTTTCAGAGCATTTCGCTAACCTTCGGCACGTAAAAGATGCAAAACTCGTATTTCGAGCCCGAATGCACTATTTCGGGGTACAAAAGTTGTAAAGCATCCGTTCTAGTCCATTGGACCCAAAATGATGTTTGCGAGTGTTTCGAATGATTTCACTAACCTTCAGCACGTAAAAAGATGCAAAACTTGTGTTTCGGGCCTAACTGCACTATTTCGAGAAACCAAAGTTGTGAAGCATCCATTCTAGTCCATTGGACCCAAAATGATGTTTGGGAGTGTTTCGGAGCATTTCGCTAACCTTCAGCACGTAAAAAGATGCAAAACTTGTGTTTTGGGCCTAAATGCACTATTTCAGGGTACCAAAGTTGTGAAGCATCCATTCTAATCCATTGGACCCGAAATGATGTTTGCGAGTGTTCTGGATGATTTCACTAACCTTCGGCACGTACAAGATGCAAAATTTGTGTTCGAGCCTGAATGCACTATTTCGGGGTACCAAAGTTGTGAAGCGTCTATTTTAGTCCATTGGACCCAAAATGATGTTTGGGTGTGTTTCGGAGCATTTCGCTAAGCTTCGACACGTAAAAGATGAAAAACTCGTGTTTCGGGGCCGAATGCACTATTTCGGGTTACCAAAGTAGTGAAGCATCCATTCTAGTCCATTGGACTAGAAATGACGTTTGGGAGTGTTTCGGAGCATTTCGCTAACCTTCAGCACGTAAAGAGATGCAAAACTTGTGTTTTGGGCCTAAATGCACTATTTTGGGGTACCAAAGTTGTGAAGCATCCATTCTAGTCCATTGGACCCAAAATGATGTTTGGGAGTGTTTCGGAGCATTTCGCTAAACACGTAAAAGATGCAAAACTCGTATTTAGGGCCCGAATGCACTATTTTGGGGTACCAAAGATGTGAAGCATCCATTCTAGTCCATTGGACCAAAAATGATGTTTGTGAGTGTTTCGGATGATTTCACTAACCTTCGACACGTACAAGACGCAAAACTTGTGTTCGAGCCTCAATGCACTATTTTGGGGTACCAAAGTTGTGAAGCATCCATTCTAGTCCATTGGACCCAAAATGATGTCTGGGAGTGTTTCGGAGCATTTCACTAACCTTCGACACGTAAAAGATGAAAAACTCGTGTTTGGGGCCCGAATGCACTATTTCGAGGTACCAAAGTTGTGAAGCATCCATTCTAGTCCATTGGACCCAAAATGATGTTTGTGTGTGTTTCGAATGATTTCACTAACCTTCGGCACATACAAGATGCAAACTTGTGTTCGAGCCTGAGTGCACTATTTCGGGGTACCAAAGTTGTGAAGCATCAATTCTAGTCCATTGGACCCAAAATGATGTTTGGGAGTGTTTCAGAGCATTTTGCTAACCTTCGACACGTAAAAGATGAAAAACTCGTGATTCGGGCCCGAATGCACTATTTCGGCGTAACAAAGTTGTGAAGCATCCATTCTAGTCCATTGGACCCAAAATGATGTTTGTGTGTGTTTCGGATGATTTCACTAACCTTCGACACGTACAAGATGCAAAAATCGAATTTCGGGCCCGAATGCACTATTTTGGGGTACAAAAGTTGTGAAGCGTCCATTCTAGTCCATTGGACCCAAAATGAAGTTTGGGAGTGTTTCAGAGCATTTTGCTAACCTTCGATATGTAAAAGATGGAAAACTTGTGTTCGACCCTGAATGCACTATTTCGGCGTACCAAAGTTGTGAAGCATCCATTCTAATCTATTGGACCCAAAATGATGGTTTCGAGTGTTTCGGATAATTTCACTAAACTTCAACACGTAAAAAGATGCAAAACTTGTGTTTTCGGCCTAAATGCACTATTTTGGGGTACCAAAGTTGTGATGCATCCATTCTAGTCTATTGGACCCAAAATGATATTTGGAAGTGTTTCGGAGTATTTCGCAAACCCTCGGCAGGTAAAAGATGAAAAACTCGTGTTTCGAGCCCGAATGCACTATTTCGGGGTACACCAGTTGTGAAGCATCCATTATAGTCCATTGGACCAAAAATGATGTTTGGGAGTGTTTCAGAGCATTTCGCTAACCTTCAGCACGTAAAGAGATGCAAAACTTGTGTTTTGGGCCTAAATGCAGTATTTCGGGGTACCAAAGTTGTGAAGCATCCATTCTAGTCCATTGGACCCAAAATGATGTTTGGGTGTGTTTCGGAGCATTTCGCTAAACACGTAAAAGATGCAAAACTCGTATTTAGGGCCCGAATGCACTATTTCGGGGTACCAAAGATGTGAAGCATCCATTCTAGTCCATTGGACCCAAAATGATGTTTGTGAGTGTTTCCGATGATTTCACTAACCTTCGACACGTACAAGACGCAAAACTTGTGTTCGAGCCTCAATGCACTATTTTGGGGTACCAAAGTTGTGAAGCATCCATTCTAGTCCATTGGACCCAAAATGATGTCTGTGTGTGTTTCGGAGCATTTCACTAACCTTCGACACGTAAAAGATGAAAAACTCGTGTTTGGGGCCCGAATGCACTATTTCGGGGTACCAAAGTTGTGAAGCATCCATTCTAGTCCATTGGACCCAAAATGATGTTTGTGTGTGTTTCGAATGATTTCACTAACCTTCGGCACGTACAAGATGCAAACTTGTGTTCGAGCCTGAGTGCACTATTTCGGGGTACCAAAGTTGTGAAGCATCAATTCTAGTCCATTGGACCCAAAATGATGTTTGGGAGTGTTTCAGAGCATTTTGCTAACCTTCGACACGTAAAAGATGAAAAACTCGTGATTCGGGCCCGAATGCACTATTTCGGCGTACCAAAGTTGTGAAGCAAAATGATGTTTGTGTGTGTTTCGGATGATTTCACTAACCTTCGACACGTACAAGATGGAAAAATCGAATTTCGGTCCCGAATGCACTATTTTGGGGTACAAAAGTTGTGAAGCGTCCATTCTAGTCCATTGGACCCAAAATGAAGTTTGGGAGTGTTTCAGAGCATTTTGCTAACCTTCGATATGTAAAAGATGGAAAACTTGTGTTCGACCCTGAATGCACTATTTCGGCGTACCAAAGTTGTGAAGCATCCATTCTAATCAATTGGACCCAAAATGATGGTTTCGAGTGTTTCGGATAATTTCACTAAACTTCAACACGTAAAAAGATGCAAAACTTGTGTTTTGGGCCTAAATGCACTATTTTGGGGTACCAAAGTTGTGAAGCATCCATTCTAGTCTATTAGACCCAAAATGATGTTTGGAAGTGTTTCGGAGCATTTCGCAAACCCTCGGCAGGTAAAAGATGAAAAACTCGTGTTTCGAGCCCGAATGCACTATTTCGGGGTACACCAGTTGTGAAGCATCCATTATAGTCCATTGGACCAAAAATGATGTTTGGGAGTGTTTCGGAGCATTTCGCTAACCTTCGGCACGTAAAAGATGCAAAACTCGTATTTCGAGCCCGAATGCACTATTTCGGGGTACAAAAGTTGTGAAGCATCCATTCTAGTCCATTGGACCCAAAATGATGTTTGCGAGTGTTTCGAATGATTTCACTAACCTTCAGCATGTAAAAAGATGCAAAACTTGTGTTTCGGGTCTAACTGCACTATTTCGGGATACCAAAGTTGTGAAGCATCCATCCTAGTCCGTTGGACCCAAAATGATGTTTGGGAGTGTTTCGGAGCATTTCGCTAACCTTCAGCACGTAAAAAGATGCAAAACTTGTGCTTTGGGCCTAAATGCACTATTTCAGGGTACCAAAGTTGTGAAGCATCCATTCTAATCAATCAGACCCAAAATGATGTTTGCGAGTGTTCCGGATGATTTTACTAACCTTCGGCACGTACAAGATGCAAAATTTGTGTTCGGGCCTGAATGCACTATTTCGGGGTAACAAAGTTGTGAAGCATCTATTCTAGTCCATTGGACCCAAAATGATGTTTGGGAGTGTTTCGGAGCATTTCTGATAGAGGGGGAGTGCCCGATCTTTCGGTGAGTGGAGATAAATCCGATTTGGTGGTTGTTGACCCTCACGATCCGACTACGACGAGCAAACTCGAAGGGCCAATGCAATCACTGAACCAACTCCCAATGGTTACCAACCTTGCCGGCGCAAGATCAGCCTGATCACGAAGATCAATTCCTGTACGCAATCGAAGAACGAACAAGAATCTGAGGCGAGCAATCTTAATATCACTCGAAGGTGGAGTCTGAATTACACGACGGCGGCACGATGACGGCTGTTCGGTTGTAGCTAAGGCTAACAAATAAATCAAACTCAAGTTTCTATGGCTGCGGCTGCTGAGTATATATGTAGGGACGTCGTCCTAGGGTTGGGCGTCCTAGGGTGGGGTGCCCCCATCTTGGGCCTAAGGCCCATCAAATTGGCGACGCACCACCTTGGCAGATTCTGGACGTCAACTTATTTCGAAGATTCCCGTTGACTCAGGCCGAATTTTGACATGAGACCGGTGCCATTGGAAGCTCTATGAAATTTTGCTTACAATCATATATAGAACGTCCAAAACCGACTCCGTATGCGACCTGGGCGTCCGTTTTATTGCGCACTGCTCCTGGACACCGAAGTGGACTTAAACTTGAATTGCTTTTGGTCTCCACCTCGGGGACTCGAACCGGATCAACCTTGGACCTCCTTCTTGACTTGGAAAACCTTGCTGGACTCCAATCCATGCCCCACGCATGGACATAAGCATGGTTGTCATGTCCTCATCAATTTCGCTAACCTTCGACACGTAAAAGATGAAAAACTCGTGTTTCGGGCCTGAATGCACTATTTCGGGGTACCAAAGTTGTGATGCATCCATTCTAGTCCATTGTACCAAAAATGATGTTTGGGAGTGTTTCGGAGCATTTCGCTAACCTTCAGCACGTAAAAAGATGAAAAACTTATGTTTTGGGCCTAAATGCACTATTTCGGGTACTAAAGTTGTGAAGCGTCCATTCTAGTCCATTCGACCCAAAATGATGTTTGGGAGTGTTTCGGAGCATTTCGCTAACCTTCGACACGTAAAAGATGCAAAACTCGTATTTCGGGCCCGAATGCACTATTTCGTGGTACCAAAGTTGTGAAGCATCCATTCTAGTCCATTGGACCCAAAATGATGTTTGTGTGTGTTTCGAATGATTTCACTAACCTTCGGCACGTACCAGATGCAAACTTGTGTTCGAGCCTGAATGCACTATTTCTGGGTACCAAATTTGTGAAGCATCAATTTTAGTCCATTGGACCCAAAATGATGTTTGGGAGTGTTTCAGAGCATTTCGCTAACCTTCAACACGTAAAAGATGAAAAACTCGTGATTCGGGCCCGAATGCACTATTTCGAGGTACCAAAGTTGTGACGCATCCATTCTTGTCCGTTGGACCCAAAATGATGTTTGTGTGTGTTTCGGATGATTTCACTAACCTTCGACACGTACAAGTTGCAAAAATCGAATTTCGGGCCCGAATGCACTATTTCGGGGTACAAAAGTTGTGAAGCGTCCATTCTAGTCCATTGGACCCAAAATGATGTTTGTGAGTGTTTCAGAGCATTTCGCTAACCTTCGATACGTAAAAGATGCAAAACTTGTGTTCGAGCCTGAATGCACTATTTCGGCGTACGAAAGTTGTGAAGCATCCATTCTAATCCATTGGACCCAAAATGATGGTTTCGAGTGTTTCAGATAATTTCACTAAACTTCAACACGTAAAAAGATGCAAAACTTGTGTTTTTGTCCTAAATGCACTATTTCGGGGTACCAAAGTTGTGAACCATCCTGTTGACGCAAAATCAGCACCTCGCGCCAAGCACACAGCAAGCCGAACAAAGTTGGCTTAACACACGTGCCGGATCCGAAGCGTGCCAGTCAATTTTCCTGAAACAGACAAAGGATGAAAAGAAGTTAGATAAAACCTGGAACTTGCCGGGTGGTACCACACAGTTCCGTATTTACGGCTAGGGAGCGAATTGAAATGACATATAACTACAACAAGCTATCTGTCAGCAAATTAAATATCATTCGGAAGCTTTAAAACATGAAACCAGGATATAGCCGAATGCATGATGTAAGCATGACAAAAGATCGGTCTTTGTTTAAACAGCATTGCTTGCACGTGGTCATGACCGATTTTCGAGGATAAATAATAATAAAAATAAATAAGGTGAAAACATTATTATAAATATGAAGTAAACAAGCATGCATAGGTCAACAGCACTAGTCTACCGCATGTCTAGGTACTTTTAAACCCGTCCAGCGTGACACCAAACAAGTTAATCCACCGCATGATACGACTTGTTTGAAACCATGCCACCAACCACAAGTAGATTAATCCACCGCATGATACAATCTAAACATGGAAGGGTAAAAGCATACATTATTTCAAACAAACTTATGAACACGTTTCACTTGTGATAGAATTGCCGAATACAGCTGTACAGCCGAATCGGGTTCCGTGGAGAAGGAACAAACATTGAAAAGTCAACAAGCTTGAACCCGCAACACGTGACAATCTAGATTGATCTAAATTCGGCTATTGAGAGCCCTTGATCCTTTTACAATAAACCAAAGACTTGAAAGCACAACACATGGATCTCAAAGAGATAGAGCCGAAAATAATCGATTTAGATTGGGCAAAAGAGTGTTACATGAATTAAACATAAAGCAAAATCCAAAGCAAAACGTGGTAACTTAATGAATCTATTAGATCTTGCCAAATCTAATAGAGTCGATAACTAGCTTCGAGCTAGATCTTAGCCTACCGCATGGCTCATGATCTAACAGGAAACCCTCTTGAACCAAGCTTAAATCCACCGCATGATACTAAGCAAGGTAACAAGACTACTTGCATCACGGTCTAAATCCATCGCATGATACTAGACATGATACAAGGTTGCCGGTACTTACGGAGGTCGACGGATCTATGGCTCCTCTCGAAGAACTCGACGACTCGACTAAAGGACTCGAAGTTTGGCACAGGGCCAGTTTTGTTGTGTAGATGTTCGATCCCTATTACAGACACCAAGGGTTTATATTTATACCTCTGTCCTAACACGACTCCTGGTCGACTACGAGTACAACATTTATTACCTAAATTAATGTTCTGGCGCCAATGTCCATCTTGTACCCGTCATCAATTCGTCCTTTCCTTATATCCGGGCCACGTCATCACGTATTCCCGAAAGCTTCTTTTTTTAAGCGCAAACAGTCCTTCTGTTGAATGATGGCGTACTGCCGACCGCAAGTATCTTTACCGAATCCTTTGAGGAGATTTTCCTGTCGAATGGCATTTCTTTACCAAACTCGGCCCACAAGTCAGTCCCTTTCCTGTACCAATTTTTGGTGTTAACAACAAGCAACATCATTTACATCTCGCAAAGCATTATCATCATCGCAAGAAGTATGGCAAGCATCCTCAACAAGCAACAAAGAGCACTTGCTACAAGGCATGGATTTCATATCACAAATTTCAGCCCTAGCATGCTCAAGTTCATCTACACATGTGGTGTGAGTCAATTTTAGTTCATTAATTTCAGCAAGCAAAGAGTCACAAGAAACACATGGTAGGGAAGCACTTGACTCTAACAAAGAAATCTTACTCCTATCCATATCAAGTTCATCATTCAAAGCAACACAATAGTTGCAAGGCATAGAAGCATTGGATTTCGACAAGTCAATTTCAGATTGCAAGTTAGCAAGAGACAAGTTTAAATCTTCATTCTCTCTAAGAAACTTACCAACATCATTAGCATACTCAAGATTTTCTCCCCTAACAAGTTTATTTTCAGCAAGCAAAGCATCACAAGATTTGCATGGCAAAGGGGAGTTCTTAAGCTCAACAATCATCTCGCCATAAGCATAAAGACGATTGAACAAACCAATGATACCTTGAAAGAGTTTGACTCTACTTCTCTTCATGAGCTAGTCTTGGAGATCATCATCTTGAGCCACCAAGAGACGCAACAACACCATCGCCTCCGTGTCTTTCTCCAACTCCTTACACTTACTCCTCCATTTGTGGTCATCTCCCGAAGCACACATCATCTCTTCAAAGTCTGAGAACAAAGACACATAAGTAGAAGAGCTTGGTGCCATGACTCAAAGCACCGATTAGGATTAGGCAAAAACAAGCTCAAACCACGCAAATCAAATCAACAAGCAAAAACGGCCTTTTCTCTGTCGCCCTATGGATCCTAGACTTGTTAGAGTCCCACAAATCCGCAACTGGCTCTGATACCAATTGAAGGACCGGATTGGCGACCAGAGAGGGGGGGGAGTGAATGGGAGCCGATAAAAAATATTCTCAAGAACTCGGCCTATGCCCCAAATCACTTCCGAAGAATCTCGCACACACTTGTCAAGATCATGTAGTCACAACGGACCTACTGACCCTACGAACAAGTTAGATCAAGCCTAGGAACAAAGTGGAAGCAAGAACAAAAAGAACCGAGAGAAAAAGGTAGCGCGAGGCAAACCGCAGCAGAAATTGTCGGTACTACCGGCCCGTGGTCGGTACTACCGATATGGGCTTACTGGCACCTAAAAACCAGGTTATCGGTACTTCCGGCACTAGGTCGGTACTTCCGACTATCGGTACTACCGACCTCGGGTCGGTACTACCGATAAAGACTCTGGCAGCTGAAAATCAGGTTATCGATACTTCTTGCACAGTGTCGGTAGTACCGCCCCCCCTAAAAAAGAGCCCGCGAAACAGCCCCAAACTTTCGATCGACGGATCTCCCAAACCACTTGGAGTCTTGAGACTAAATTTTGGGGATATGATGAACACCCCAAGGAGAGGTTACGCCCCAAAAATTACAGCCTCAAACTTCCTACAACTTTCGGAATCGCAAATCCTTGCCAAGAACATAATGACCTAGGGTTCATCCAAAAGTCAATGAATCGAAGGCCAAATCCGGTGTTTGAGGGGTCAAGATCATCCACAAAGAGGCACAAAGCACTCACCCATGATCCCCTCAAAGAAATCCAGATAGAAACGCCCTCAAATCGATGAAACAAGTCAAGCACGAAAATAGCACAAAAAGAGCTCTGAAAATGCAACAAGAGCAACACGGGAATAGAAAGATTGTCACAAGATTTAGAGGAAGAATTCACTATGAATATCTTGTTCAATCAATTACAAGCCACTCCTAGAGTCCAAATCTAAGAAGGCAAAAAGCTCCAATCAAAGAGCCACTCTCTCCTCTCTCCCTCTCTCCCCAAAGCACTCCAAAAATGAAAGAGCTCTCCACCTACAAGCCAAAAGAGTTGGCTGAAAATTCAGCCTTCTCCTCTTATATATAGGCCCTCCGGAAAAGACCGAAGTACCCCTACACTAGGAGTTACAACTCAAGCCCTCACAGGGGCATTTTGGCCAACACATGAAGTTCTCCATCGGACGGCCGCGCATCCATCGAGCCTTCGCGTCCTCCCAACGCAAGCACCTCGATCATGCCGCGTGTCGCCCGCTTCGAAGCTTCTCGGCGCTCCCGGATCCTGTCTCCGCGCGCCGAGCCTCCAGTCTTGGTTTTGTGGCTCAACCAAGTAACCCCGACGGTTTTGTGATGAACCGCCGCAAACCCCGCGGACTCAGTGCAGCCTCCACGCCAATCCCACGCATGACTTGGCTGTCGTCCTGGCTCGGTGTTGGTTTTGTGGCCAAACTAACAAATCGTCGTGCTCGGCTTTGTGGAGCAATCGAGGAACCCGACAGTTCTCTGGTGAATCGCCGAAAACCCCGCATGCAAGCTTCGGCCTCGCCACGCCAAGCATCGGGCCCGCCAAGCCTTTCACCTCCGGCTCCCGGACGGTCTACTCAGTCTTGCCATGTTCAATGACTTGGCCGCTACCTTGCACCGGCTCTTGTCCACGACTTCGTCTTGCTTTTCTTGCCACCATGCGGCCCGCACCTGATACCGTTCGGCCACCGGGTCCATCGAGCTGAGCCTACGTGTCTCTCCACTCCTCGGAGGCCCCGCAAGGCTTAGACCTTTCGCACCCGCTCTTCACCTGCACCAACACAAATCAAGCCGCAACCTACACCTGCAATACTCAGCCAAGAGTCAGTCCACACAACATTGTCAACCACTCATCCCGAGTGCTTCGACAACACACCACTAAAATGATGTGAGAAATGACTACTCAACACAACACACACAAAGCCTAAAATCATCTGGTCAATCGCTCATCATATAGACACCAAGGCACATATCAACTTGGTTTCCCACCATTCTAGTCCATTGTATCCAAAATGATGTTTGGAAGTGTTTCAGAGCATTTCGAAAACCCTCGACTGGTAAAAGATGAAAAACTCGTGTTTCGGGCCCGAATGCAATCTTTCGGGGTACCAAAGTTGTGAAGCATCCAGTCTAGTCCATTGGACCCAAAAAGATGTTTGTGAGTGTTTTGGATGATTTCACTAACCTTCAGCACGTAAAAAGATGCAAAACTTGTGTTTCGAGCCTAACTGCACTATTTCGGGGTACCAAAGTTGTGAAGCATCCATTCCAGTCCATTGGACCCAAAATGATGTTTGGGAGTGTTTCGGAGCATTTCGCTAACCTTCAGCATGTAAAAAGATGCAAAACTTATGTTTTGGGCCTAAATGCACTATTTCGGGGTACCAAAGTTGTGAAGCATCCATTCTAGTCCATTGGACCCAAAATGATGTTTGCGAGTGTTTTGGATGATTTCACTAACCTTCAACACGTAAAAAGATGCAAAACTTATGTTTCAGGCCTAACTGCACTATTTCGAGATACCAAAGTTGTGAAGCATCCATTCTAGTCCATTGGACCCAAAATGATGTTTGGGAGTATTTCGGAGCATTTCGCTAACCTTCAGCACGTAAAAAGATGCATGTTGACGGTGAAAATTCGTCAACCTAGCCATGAGTTTACCTTCGGTGTTGGAATAAGTTTTATACCTTATCCATTGGTACTAACCCCCGTGGTATAACAAGTTCACTTGTGCATGTCGGTTTTGGAGTTTAGTGTTTATACAGGGTTTTAGCGTTGAAAGCAAGACTTTCGGGATAAGTTCATCAAGCACCTTGTGACAAGACCTTGAGGCCCCGTACAAGTCATGCAACGAAGCAAACTTAACTCCAAGAAGTCAGGGACTTGATCCGAGAAGATGACAAACTCCGAGGACCTAACCAGAAAAGTGCCGAATCTTGCAAGACAAGGAGCTATGTCCAATTCAGAGAGAAACTGACGAAAAAGGCCTACATGCAGAAGGAGGAAGGATCTAGGAAGCTTGGGAACCGACATCACGCAAAGGAGGCCGCGGGCTGGGCCTGGATGGGCCCAGGCCGGCCGACCCAGCCCAGTCCAGGGCCCGTTTGCCCCCTCCTTTGACCTAGCTGCCATTCGTACTATTTATAGCCCCGGGGTCGAGAGCCACGGATCATCTAATTCGTCATCGGACGCCGAGGAGCAGAGAAGAGAGGGACACCATCCCGGAGAGGAGAGGGTCGAGCTAGTTGAATAGGGTCTCCCTAGCCGACGTGGGAACCTTGCATGGAAGACCACGTCGGAGTTCCCGGAGCTAGAAGCAAGATCAAGGTAGGATCCCGGTGGTGATCTTGTTTATGTATCATTGTACTAGTTGAATTATCAAGTTGAATCGATTTCTAGCGATCAAGCGTTTCTTCGATGATTTCGTTTTTCGATCGGCTTTGCTTATTCTAGATCTATTCTCGAGATAGATCACATAGGGTGTTCTTGTAGCCGCGGTGGCTAGAGGCACACGCCGGATCTTCCAAAAGAACTCGACTTGTCCTTGGACTCGCCCTAGACTACCCGCATGAGTAGGGATTTGTTGTGACAGAACGGGGGTTCCGAAAGGCGGATGTTTTCGGAGTCGGACGGGAAACCACGATTTAAAGAAGCTTCTAATAAGATTCGATTTGCTACTTCTTCTCTTGCTTTGAACTTCAACAAAAGGCTTAACCCGATCTCTCTAGATCGGTTTATCTACCCTATCTTTCTTTGTTATCTCCGGTCTTTAGTAGATTAGATTAGTTTCGTGTTCTTTATCGAGATGCATTAGGGTTTCTTTTACCGAAGATTGAAGTTACTTGGCTTTACTAGATCATCTTTTGCGTCACACATTTGTTCCACGGATTCGATACCTTGGGTTCACCACTCGAGGGAAGAAGGGTCGCTTGACTACGACGGGAGACTTGTCCGCTTGCAAGTCTAAACGAACTTTGATACAACTATTAACCGTCAACAAGCCCCTTTTTCTGGTGCCGTTGCCGGGGAACAAGTGATCAGATTTGATTTTTTATTGCCTTTTTGTGATTTTCAGTTTTCTTTTAGTTTTTCTTTTTGCATCTACTAAACTTTGATCATCCTCAAAATAAATCTAATCTAGTTTGTCTAACCCTAGTTTTCATAGATTTATTTTTACTTTCTAGTTTTTGCATATCTTGTTTATTCCTAACCCTAACAGGAGATGGACGGCTACCTCTCCAACAAACCCGATAATTTTGTGGATGATCCAGAAAAACTTTACAGGCTAAGGAGACACGAAGCACATCAAGCTAAAAAACTGGATTTTGTAGATTCGAAGTCGGAAGACAAAGGATCGAAGGAATCTCCGAAGAATTCACCACCTCAAAGTCCTCGGGAGAATCGACTTCCACCGATGGGAGCACAACCACCGCAAGAACGCAAGATCTGGGAGCTATGCACCCCGGACATCATCGACCTACCAATCTTGAACTTTGAGGAGATCGGAAGACCGTTCGAGATCAAGACCTCGACAATCCGCATGGTGCAACATTCACCTTTCACCGGTAAAGAGGATTCGAACCTTCACCTCCAAGCGTTCATTCAACTATGTCAGACTTTCAACATGGATGGGGTGACTCAAGATCAGATGAGGGCAAGGCTTTTTCCGTTCTCACTACTCGGGAAGGCTTTGCAATGGTTCCACTCTCAACCGGCAGAGACGGTGCAAAATTGGAACACGTTGATGAAGGCTTTCATGAAGGAATACTACTCGCCGGGTAAAACTCAAAGCTTGCGTAATAAGATTGCCACCTTTGTTCAATATCCTACGGAAACTATCTCGGAGGCATTCGAGCGCTTCAACGAGTACACTCGGGCGGTTCCACATCACAAGTTCCTGAAGGAAGACCTCGTGCAAAAGTTCTATCAAGGACTCACCATGGCGTCAAGGACGATCATCGATGCATCGGCAGGAGGATCTATTATCGAGCTTACACCGACAGAAGCTTTCACTCTATTCAAGAAGGTCGCGGATAATGAAACATGGGCGTCATCCGGGCGCCTACACCCGGTTCAACCCACGGGGAATGTCAAGGGAGTCTTGCTAGTGGAAAAGGAGAACATACTTGAAGGCAAGATTGATTCACTCTTGAGGAGGTTGGAGAAGATGGAGATAGAAAAGAAAGAGGCTCAAGACTTGAAGGCCGCCGAAGCAAGATCCACATGCGAAGAATGTGGGGAGTATGGCCATGTCCACAAAGATTGTCTGGAGGAAGCCAAAGTGCTCGACTACATGAGGAAGGGAGAATTGCCGAACTTCCGCTACGGGCAAGGTAGACCTCAATTTAATGCAAGCTCATCCATTCCGAATTCGGTTCTGCTTCGTATACAATTGAAGGAATTCATGGACGAGCAAGCCAAGATCAACAAGGACACCATCACCAAGTTCAAGACCATAGATAAGGTGTTGGAGAACATCGATAGCAAAGTGACGGAGGTCGGAAGCTCCAACCATCAAGTGCTCAACATGATGAAGATGCTCGAGACGCAAGTTGGACAACTTGCGGGGCGCCTCACTAATGATGAAGGGAAACTTCCGGGACAACCTAAAGGTCCCGAATCGGCAAAGGCCATTCAAACACGTTCGGGAAAGAAGAGCCCGAATTTGAGATGCCGGAAGAAGACACGAGGATACCACAGCTCAAGCCACGCTACTTCCGAGGTAAACTTGACAACCACTTTGAGAAGTTTGTGGAGGTTGTGCGTAGACTTAGCATCAACATGCCATTATTAGATGCCCTACAAGTACCTACATATTCTTGTTACTTTAAAGACATACTTGCAAATAAATATGAGATAGCAACACTCGGGGTAGATCATGTCAAGATGTCCGAGGAGTGTAGTGCCGCAATTGCTAATGGACTAGAGAAGCAAAAGGACCCCGGATGCCCTACAATTCTATGTTCCGTTGGTTCATTCAATTTCGAGAAGGCGTTGTGTGACCTTGGAGCAAGTGTGAGCGTCATGCCAAGGGATGTGTTAGAGAAGCTACGCCTACCATTGGAGCCTACGGGTATGTGTTTGGAGTTGGGAGATAACTCCATTCGCTATCCCTTGGGCATTGCCGAAGATGTACCCGTGAAAGTCGGACACCACTTCATCCTCGTCGACTTCGTGGTGCTCGAGATGGGAGAGAGGGAGAAACCGCCGCTCATCCTTGGGAGGCCTTTCCTCAAGACCGTGGGAGCTACTATTGATGTTGGCAAGGGGTAGATTATGTTCGACATTAATGGAGAAAGGAGTTCTTTCAAGTTCCGACCACGACTCAAGGCATGCAATATGATTGGAGTTAAAGATGTTCCACCTCATCGTCGCGTTGTTAAGGAAGAACCAAGGAAGAAGGAAGGGCTGAAAAAGAAGAAAGAGCCAAAGAAGAAGGACGAAAAGAAAATCAAGGAAGGTGTTGCTTCCGTCAAGACAAAGGAGGAAAAGCCGCCTGTGAAAACCAAAAAAATGACTAAGCCGGAAGAGAAGCCCGTGCCCAAGATGGTGCGGAAGTGGGTACCCAAGATTGCAACGCCCGCAAAGAGCGTTGATCCGAAGTAATCAAGTGAAAAAGTCTAGCCATGGACTATGAACGAAGCGCTAGGCGGGAAGCAACCCGTTTCGTCGAGTCAAGAATAAGCTACCGGGAGGACAACCCGATTCCAGGTTTTTCGAGACTTCTTAATAATTTAGTTTTGAATTTTATTACGCAAAGACATTAGACTTAGAAGTGGTTGAACATTATTAGAGACATAATTCTTGGTTGAATATTTTGCTTGATCATAAACCCTTTACTTGAACCCTCCTATGTGTTTGTTTGTTTCTTTTCGAGAAACCACAACCAAATAATTTCAGAACCTAACTCAACCTTTCATCCTTATTATGGTGTTGTGGTTGACTTATTTTTCATGCTAAAAACACACGAGTAGAGCCACGACTTATACCTAGGTGTTATTTAAATTTCAGCACGTGGTAAGACTCGCGTGAACATAGAAACTAAACTTTTGGTTGGTTTGAAAATCTATATCCTTGGTTTCTCTAGGATTAGAATTTTTCTAAGCCTCATTTAATTTTGTTTTATTCAAAATCTCTCTCATTTAGCCAAAATTAGAACCTAAACCTATGCCCCCATGATCAAACCGGGAAAAGTTTGCTCTCAACCAATGAAGGCAAACTATACCGGTGAGACCAATATCAACGTAGTCGGAAAATATTTTCGACTTACATTTGTTTCTAATGTTTTAAAAACTTCTCTAAATTTATGCTTGAGCTCTTCCATAGCTCTGGAAATATTTTTAATTTTCGAATTAGAGGAGTGCTTAGCCTTAAACATACTTATAGGGAGACAATCTAGTTTAAGTTAATCATGCATGCACCATTGGATGCTCTTTCATCAACTTTCATCAAGACCACATGCAAAGGACAAGCATGGGTGGGCAGCAAGCATAACTTTGCAGGAAATTCATGGTGACATGTGAAGCAAGTGGAGCAAGGGAGCATGGACATGACTCAAAGCATGAAGCATCAAGTGGAAGGACCAATAATGCAAGAAAAGGAGTGGACGAGAGCGTTTGGGCGGTGCAACTCGTGGAGCACGCGGGCAAGAAAGTCACGGAGGAGAAATGATCGTGCTGGAGGAAAACCGAGCCAGGGGAGAGCACGCGGCCACCCAGGCCGGTCGGCCCAGGCCGGCCGGCCTCCCCAACAAAAGGAGCCCCCCGGCTCCCGTCTTCTGCAGGCAAGCATCCCTCTCCTTCCTTAGTTTGTGTGCTCAAGTTTGTGTGCCCAGAACCACCGTAGACATAGCCAACCTTCCCAAGCTTGATAGCTCAAACAATTCACACCCTTAATCCACTCAAAGTCCACATTCCGAAGTAAGTTTTTAAGTGCCTAGTTACCGGTTGCAACCCGGAGTTTTAGTGGATAGAAGAGTGCAGCAACCATGTGGAAGAAAACCACAAGTTTATTCACCAAGAAGAAGGGGCCATCGTCATCCAAGCCGTCTTCGACGACATCTTCGAGGAGGCACTCGGTTTCCGAGTCTCCTCGAAGCATGGAGGAGGACACGGCACCGCCAAGGAGGAACGACGCTCTCCTCGGAAAAGTTACAAAATTTGTGCCATGACGATATATGATTATAATTGCCGCTTTGTTTATCTTTGTAATTGATTTATGCATGTTAAAGCTAGTGCTCTCTTAAAATACGAATCTGAATTTATCTAAATACTATCTTAATCTTTAGCAGAGGTTATGATTAAAATAAAGACCCATAGTGTTTTATGTGCTCTCAAGTTATAGATAGATTGAAGATGGTTTTTATGCCCAAAAATATCGCTAACCTTGTCATGAATATCACTTGTGTGTTGCTCAACCTATCCAAAGCCTTATATCTATTTGAGTGCATAAACCTTAGTGTACAAGATTTATTTTTGGGTGAGTTATTGCAGGCCATGATTTCTCTGGCCCGAGACTAAGAAGCTGGTCATTCCGTTTTTGCGTATCTATCTTTTTGCTAGCCTTTTATCCGTGCATTGTGTATCCCCGCATCGGAGATCTCACAAACCTCGCCGGATATCCACCCTTAAAACCAAATATCATCTTTTGTGATTACCTCCTTGACCACAACCTATCATTGAGAATGGATCATCAATTCAAGGAAGATCGCAAGACGGTGCCAACATTGAAGAATTCAAGTATCTCTCCAAGGAAAAATATTTCCGGTACCTACCTTATTTATCGCCTCTTTGCTCGAGGACGAGCAACGTCTAAGCATGGGGGAGGAGGTAGGTACAATGCAATTTTAGAGTTCAAAGGGGAGCAAATAAAAAAATTTAGAGTCCAGAGTTGTGAAGCATCCATTCTAGTCCATTGGACCCAAAATGATGTTTGGGAGTGTTTCGGAGCATTTCGCTAACCTTCAGCACGTAAAAAGATGCATGTTGACGGTGAAAATCCGTCAACCTAGCCATGAGTTTACCTTCGGTGTTGGCATAAGTTTTATACCTTATCCATTGGTACTAACCCCCGTGGTATAACAAGTTCACTTGTGCATGTCAGTTTTGGAGTTTAGTGTTTATGCAGGGTTTTAGCGTTGAAAGCAAGACTTTCGGGATAAGTTCATCAAGCACCTTGTGACAAGACCTTGAGGCCCCGTACAAGTCATGCAACGAAGCAAACTTAACTCCAAGAAGTCAGGGACTTGATCCGAGAAGATGACAAACTCCGAGGACCTAACCAGAAAAGTGTCGAATCTTGCAAGACAAGGAGCTATGTCCAATTCAGAGAGAAACTGACGACAAAGGCCTACATGCAGAACGGGGAAGGATCCAGGAAGCTCGGGAACCGACATCACGCAAAGGAGGCCGCGGGCTGGGCCTGGATGGGCCCAGGCCGGCCGGCCCAGCCCAGGCTGGCCGGCCCAGCCCAGTCCAGGGCCCGTTTGCCCCCTCCTTTGACCTAGCCGCCATTCGGGCTATTTATAGCCCCGGGGTCGAGAGCCACGGATCATCTAATTCGTCGTCGGCCGCCGAGGAGCAGAGAAGAGAGAGACACCATCCCGGAGAGGAGAGGGTCGAGCTAGTTGACTAGGGTCTCCCTAACCGACGTGGGAACCTTGCACGGAAGACCACGTCGGAGTTCCCGGAGCTAGAAGCAAGATCAAGGTAGGATCCCTGTGGTGATCTTGTTTATGTATTATTGTACTAGTTGAATTATCAAGTTGAATCGATTTCTAGCGATCAAGCATTTCTTCGATGATTTCATTTTTCGATCGTCTTTGCTTATTCTAGATCTATTCTCGAGATAGATCACATAGAGTATTCTTGTAGTCGCGGTGGCTAAAGGTACACGCCGGATCTTCCGAAAGAACTCGACTTGTCCTTGGACTCGCCCTAGACTACCCGCATGAGTAGGGATTTGTTGTGACAGAACGGGGGTTCCGAAAGGTGGATGTTTTCGGAGTCGGACGAGAAACCACGATTTAAAGAAGCTTCTAATAAGATTCGATTTGCTACTTCTTCTCTTGCTTGGAACTTCAACAAAAGGCTTAACCCGATCTCTCTAGATCGGTCTAGCTACCCTATCTTTCTTTGTTATCTCCGGTTTTTAGTAGATTAGACTAGTTTCGTGTTCTTTATCTAGATGCATTAGGGTTTCTTTTACCGAAGATTGAAGTTACTTGGCTTTACTAGATCATCTTTTGCGTCACACATTTGTTCCACGGATTCGATACCTTGGGTTCACCACTCGAGGGAAGAAGGGTCCCTTGACTACGACGGGAGACTTGTCTGCTTGCAAGTCTAAATGAACTTTGATACAACTATTAACCGTCAACAATGCAAAACTTGTGTTTTGGTCCTAAATGCACTATTTCAGGGTACCAAAGTTGTGAAGCATCCATTCTAATCCATTGGACCCAAAATGATGTTTGCGAGTGTTCTGGATGATTTCACTAACCTTCGGCACGTACAAGATGCAAAATTTGTGTTCGAGCCTGAATGCACTATTTCGGGGTACCAAAGTTGTGAAGCGTCTATTTTAGTCCATTAGACCCAAAATGATGTTTGGGAGTGTTTCGAAGCATTTCGCTTAGCTTCGACACGTAAAAGATGAAAAACTCGTGATTCGGGCCCGAATGCACTATTTCGGGTTACCAAAGTAGTGAAGCATCCATTATAGTCCGTTGGACCCAAAATGATGTTTGTGTGTGTTTCGGATGATTTCACTAACCTTCGACACGTACAAGATGCAAAAAATCGAATTTCGGGCCCGAATGCACTATTTCGGGGTACAAAAGTTGTGAAGCGTCCATTCTAGTCCATTGGACCCAAAATGATGTTTGTGAGTGTTTCGGAGCATTTCGCTAACCTTCGACACGTAAAAGATGCAAAACTTGTATTTTGGGCCCGAATGCACTATTTTGGGGTACCAAAGTTGTGAAGCATTCTTTCATTGGACCCAAAATGATGTTCGTGAGTGTTTCGGATGATTTGACTAACCTTCGGCACGTACAAGATGCAAAACTTGTGTTCGAGCCTGAATGCACTATTTCAGGGGACCAAAGTTTTGAAGCATCCAATCTAGTCCATTTGACCCAAAATGATGTTTGTGAGTGTTTCGGATGGTTTCAGTAACCTTCAACACGTAAAAAGATGCAAAACTTGTGTTCTGGGCCTAAATGCACTATTTCGGGGTTCAAAAGTTGTGAAGCATCCATTCTAGTCCATTGGACCCAAAATTATATTTGGGAGTATTTCAGGGCATTTCGCTAACCTTCGGCACGTAAAAGATGCAAAATTTGTGTTCGAGCCCGAAAGCACTATTTTGGGGTACCAAAGTTGTGAAGCATCCTTTCTAGTCCATTGGACCCAAAATGATGTTTGGGAGTGTTTCAGAGCATTTCGCTAACCCTCGGTGTTAAACCCCGGATTTTCATAGAAAATCCGAATTCCTGTACCTTCGCGATAGTCCCTGGATCAGTGGCTATCGCGTACAGAACGTCTCACAGATAAGTACACAAAGTCATACATCGCATCACATAAAGATAAGAGTACACAAATTTATTACATGTCCATTATGGAGTACATCAATACAAGCCTCTTGGCTGAATCAGAGTGAAAATTCTACGCAACGGTAGCTATCTTCTCAGAAGGGTCTACATCTTTTATTCTTCCCGCCACAGGCAATCTTGAGCGAAGCGACGCATCCCTCAGTCGTACCATCCGTCGGCGTTGGAGTCGAACTCGGACTCGTACCCTGCACACCCAAAGTCTATCCCCAAGGAGTGGGATAGGTCCACGTCACCAACTGTATGCAGCTTTAAGTGGCCTAACATCTAAAGGGAGGAAAAGAGACAAGGAAACGGCCTTGGCTTCCTGTGCAGCAGCAGCAGAGTACAACAAGGTATCTCCATCAATATCCCTATAACCCAAGTCTCACAACACAGCTCGGAACCGCCTGGTCACCCAAGGGACCCGTCTCCTCAACCTACTCCTGACTAGGGTCGATGCGAGAACTTCCTCTCCTCGCACCTCAATGATTGCAACCGGATCAACGCGGTAGATGGAGCCTCTCTCCTCTAGCCGGCTACAACCACGGCTCACCACACGCTCTCCTACACGGGGAAGGTAGAAATCCCAAAACATGAGGAACGAACATGTCGTCTAGGCAGTGTCCATGACCGAGGACGCGGCTATAGCTATAGATCGAACAACTCTGCAGAGTGTGTACACCTGTACCCATCCCGGAATGGTACCCGGCCGGTGTACGGCCGACCGAACCCATCCTACCGGGCGAACTCTCGGTAGTTACGGTCCCATCCTGCATCCGGCCATCAAAGCGGTCCCTCCCTCGCAGCGAGAACAGCACCGGAACTGTGAAATGCTCCCGTGTGGCCACACGGGAGACGCTCTGAGAGGGTGGTCTCACCTCCACCGCTCCCCCACAGATACCCTCTATCCTTCCTAAGCAGGTATGGTTCCGCACTTGCCGAGCTCAACTCGGCCCTAACCCCACGCTCGGCGGGGTGGTGTGTACGGAGTCCTATAGACAAGTTGATCCACTCGATTTCAGACCGGGGCGAGCTAATGTCCTCCATCCGCAAGTAAAACCCCAACACCTAGGCTCCGAAAAACGTCACAGTAGGGGTACACTAAGGAGTGCACCCCTGTCCCCGATCCCAGATCGGTTGTTTCGAGCTCACCCCCGCCAAAGTACCCAAAACGCCTTCTCCTGCCGGTTTTATCCCACACACGCCAAGAACCACTACTCCCCATCCCAACACATGCATCGCGAAGCTCGGCGTATATACACGCTCACATAACATATATATACAGTAGTAGTAGGGCAATCAAGGACAGGGTAAACAAAGAGGCAGTGCAAGGTTCATCAACATGCATACATAAAGTAAAGCACTAGCAATTCTACTTAGCAATGCCTAATAGGTATTTCAGAATCAGTCGGGCGTGAACCTGGGGTCGGGTAGTCCTCCGCGGTGTAGTCGTCGGCGTAGTCGTACTCCGGGATCAGCTCCCCGGCTCCAGCTGCTCCTAATAGCGCGAAAGGAAAAATAAATAGCGGTCCTATTGCAATTAACTCCAAAGTAAAGCAATTAAGAGCCAAAAGAGAGCAAACACCACCCTAGTCCGGAGTTTAAGATTTTAGAAATTTTCTGGAAAAGGTTTCACAATTTTTGGAGTTAAAATGGATTTACTAGGGTTTTTCAAAGAGAGAAATGATTTTCTGGAAATAAATTACGCTTTTCCCTTAAAATCCCATGGCCACACCGGATCCTCCGGTTCCGGATCGGCTGCGGCCCGGCGCCTTGCGGCTCGCGTGCGGCCGGGCGGCCATTGGCTCCCGCACGCGATCCCGCGATGGGCGGTGCGGCTGGGTTCTGTGTGGGCCGGTGTGTGGCCTGGGAAAAGAGTGGCGGGCCGCACCGGATCCGGGCGGATCGGCTGCGGTCACTCCCGCGTGTGGTTCTCCGTGTACAGAGCGGCCCCCTGCTATTTCGAAGGTGGCCCAAGGTGTTCGACGGAATGCTCCTAAGGGTGACGGTGGCGTGTCACGGCCTTGCCGGCGGCGAGACCCTACTGCGCCTGGCGACTGGTCTCCACACGATAGCCTCACGGGCTTCGCTAGGGTTGCTGGCTTGAAGGGTCACGCACCAAGGGGCGACGGCCGTCGCGGCGAGGTCGGCGCCGGCGCCGGCGCGGCGACGGCGGCGCGGAGGTGGTGTTGGCGCCCCCTCCCAGTGCGGGAACGAGCGAATCGTGGGTGCTACGGCGTACGCGAGGCAGCGCGCGCGCAAGGTGGCTACCAGTAGGTGTAGGGTTGGCCGCGACGGGACGTCGCAGCGGGGGTCACGGCGGAGCCCGGCTCGACGCCATGGGCGGCGGCGAGCACGGCGCCCGCGGTCGGTTCGCGCAAGCGCGAGAGGGTTCACGGCGGGTGGCTGGGCGCGTTCGGGGCGACCAAGGACGTGGTGTCCTCCTTCCTCCCCTACCCGCTATGGTGCACAAGGTTCCCGGCCACGGCGAGGCCGCGGCGGCGCGGTTCGGTCAAGCACGGCGGCGGCGTCCTACGCGAGGGGGAAGGGCCAAGGCTCAACCTGGCCTCCCCGGGATCGATACGTGCGCGCGCTGGGGTGCACGGTAACGCGGGCGTCGGTTTGGCGGAACGGTGCGTGCGAGCGCAAGCGCGAGCGCGAACGCGTCCGGCTCGGCGCGGCGCCGCGGGCTCGACAGGCATCACACGGCGGACATGACGACACAAGAAAGCTAGGCTAAGGAAGCGGCGCGCGTTGACGAAGGCAGCGGCACCTGAAAGAAGCTGCATCCCAGCCTGGCACGAAGGACAGCATCACCAGCGGCGGCGCGGCGGTGCGGCGCGTTCCTCTCTAGCTCGATGGCCGGGGCATCCACAAGAGGGAAGCAGCGGTCGTCCTCACCTCCGTTGCTCCTGGCCGAAGTGCAGTGCGTCGGTGTAGTGTGGCGGAGCGGCTTGTCGGCGGGGAAGAAGACGAGGGCGGCGGCGCGACGTCGAGGAACAAGAGGAAGTAGGGGAAGTAGGCGTCCTCGTCGACGGCGGGTCCGGCTCCTCCCACGGGCGGCTCCGGTCTTCGCGGCGGACGGCTCCTTCCACGGGCGGCTCCACTCCTCCTTCTCCCCCCACACTCCCTTCCCCTCCGGCGGGTCGACGGGTAGGTAGGGGAGCAACTCCCCGAGGCGGCTAGGGTTGGGATCACCCCCCCCGGGGCTCGGCGGCGGCTTATATAGTGGCGTGCGGCGAGGGGGACACGCGGACGGACGAGATGCGTGCGGCACGCCGCGACGGCGAGGCTCGCGGCCGGCGCGCCCGCCTTTGGCTTTGGTCGTCAGCCAAAGCACAAAGGTAGGGGATGACGCGCGACGTCATCGCGGGGCCGAGTGACGCGGTGAGCGGGGCGGCGAGGGGGCTGGTCGTTGGGCCGCAGCTGGGCTGAAAGCAAGGCTGGGCTGGTTAGGAGGGTTGGCGGCCCGCTAGGTGAAGAAGTGCTTTTCCTATTTAGTTTTAGTTGTTTCAAATTTGAATATCTAATTCAAATTTGATTCCACTCAAGAAAATCCAAATAAACTCCAAATAAAGATCCAGCTTGTCACACTAGCAAATTATAAGCCTAATATTATTGGTGGTGCCAAATTAAATCTAGGAATTTCGGGGAAGAAACAAGAAACCAACCTTATGTGTTGCATGAGCACTTCAAATTCAAATCAAGTTTTAGAAATTTCCCATTTTGCAAACAAACCAAATCTAAGGATGTTACAGAACTCCCCCCCTCACAAGAATCTCGTCCCCGAGATTAAGAAGTTACCTCCGTTTTGAAGAGATGAGGGTATTTCTCCCTCAACGCGGACTCCTTCTCCCACGTTGCTTCGCGCTCGGAGTGATTACTCCATAGCACCTTGCAAAAGCGCGTGGTGGTGTTCCTGGTCGACTTCTCCGCCCAGTCCAGGATCCGAATCGGGTACTCCAAGTACTCCAGGGTCTCCTGGACGTCGAGTGCCTGAGCGGGCACTCTCTTCTCGACGACCACACACTTCCGAAGCTGGGACACGTGGAACACCGGATGCACTCCGGTAAGCTCCGGAGGTAACTCGAGCTTGTAAGCCACCTTCCCGACCCTTTTCACAATAGGGTAGGGGCCAACGTACCTAGGGGACAACTTCCCCTGATGTGGAACCTCTTCGTACCTCGGAGGGGTGACACCTTTAAGTAGACGTGGTCTCCCACTTCAAACGAGACGTCTCTCCGTTTTGGATCCGCGTAGCTCTTCTGCCTGCTCTGAGCTATCTTCAGGTTCTCTCTGACCTTGGCGACATTTTCTTCGGCTTCAACAATGGCGGCGGGACCGAAAAAGGTTCGCTCCCCCACCTCGGTCCACATCAACGGTGTCCGACACTTCCTGCCGTACAGGGCTTCGAAGGGGGCCATCTTCAAGCTGGCCTGGTAGCCGTTGTTGTACCAGAACTCGGCATAGGACAGACTCTTTTCCCAATCGGACCCGTAGGTCAACACGCAAGCCCTCAGTAAGTCTTCTAGGACTTGGTTTACTCTCTCTGTCTGACCGTCAGTCTGGGGATGGAAAGCTGTGCTGTAGTTCAGCTCGGTGCCCATGGAAGCGTGCAAACTTTTCCAGAACTGGGCGGTGAACTGAGGCCCTCTGTCCGACACAATGCTCCTCGGAGCTCCATGAAGCTTTAAAATATTGTCCACATACAGTTCCGCAAGTCGGCTCACGCTGTAGTTCGTTTTCACGGGCAAGAAGTGTGCTACCTTGGTCAATCAATCAACAATCACCCAAATGGAGTCATTCCCTTTCTGCGTGCACGGCAAACCCACAATGAAGTCCATACTGATGTCATCCCACTTCCACGTGGGTATCTCGAGCGGTTGCAGCAGACCGGCAGGCCTCTGGTGTTCTGCCTTCACTCTCTGACACGTGTCGCATCGAGCGACGTACTCAGCAATGTCTTCCCTCATCTTTTCCCACCAGAATCGTACCTTCAAATCCTTGTACATCTTGGTGCATCCAGGGTGGATCGAGTATCGAGAGTCGTGAGCCTCTCTAAGGATCGAGTCCCGAATTTCCTTGTTCTGGGGTACGCAGATACGGTCCTTCAGCCACAGTGTGCCCTGGTCATCGAGGCGATAGTCAGCTGCTTTGCCTCTCTCCATCAGGCGTTTTACCTCTTGAATCTCCGGGCACTCCTTCTGAGCTTGACGGATCTGGTCCTCGAGTGTGTATTTCACCCTCAACTCATTCAACTGCCCCTCCTCCACTATCTCCAAACTCATCCTCTCTAGCTCTTCATGTAGAGCCGGCTGTTCTTCACGCACCGTCAGGTTGTTGCAGTAGTGCTTGCGGTTCAGAGCGTCGGCTACGACGTTTGCCTTTCCGGGGTGGTAGTGAATGTTCAGGTCGTAGTCCTTGATCAGCTCCAGCCACCTTCTCTGCCTCAGGTTCAATTCAGACTGGGTGAAGATATACTTCAGACTCTTGTGATCAGTATAAATGTCGCACTTGTTTCCCATCAGATAGTGCCTCCATATCTTCAAGGCATGAATGACAGCGGCTAGCTTGAGGTCGTGTGTAGGGTAGTTCTCCTCATGCTTTCTAAGCTGCCACGAGGCATAGGCTACCACCTTGCCTCCCTGCATCAACACGCAGCCGAGTCCTTTCCTTGATGCGTCACAGTACACCACGAAGTCCTTGCTCGCATCGGGCAAGGTCAGGACCGGCGTAGTGGTGAGGCGAGTCTTGAGCTCCTGGAAGCTGGCTTCACACTTGTCCGACCACACATACGGCGTGTTGCTCTTCAACAGTTCTGTCATGGGTTTGGCGATCTTCGAAAAGTTCTCGATGAACCGGCGGTAGTATCCGGCTAAACCGAGAAAACTGCGGATCTCTGTCACGGACTTTGGTGACTGCCACTTGGACACTGCTTTTATCTTGCTCGGGTCTACGGCCACTCCTTTGGCTGACAACACATGACCAAGAAAGGCGACTTCCTCCATCCAGAACTCACACTTGCTGAACTTGGCGTACAACTGATGCTGCCTGAGCTTTCCTAACACGATCCTCAGGTGCTTCTCGTGCTCTTCTGTTGTTTGGGAGTAGACCAGTATATCATCGATGAAGACGACGACACACTTGTCCAACTCCGCCATGAAGACCTTGTTCATCATGTTCATGAAGTATGCCGGGGCATTGGTCAGGCCAAACGACACGACTGTGTACTCGTATTGCCCATACCGGGTTACAAATGCCGTCTTGTGAATGTCCTCCGGGCGAATCTTCATCTGGTGGTAACCCGACCGGAGATCAATCTTGCTGAAGTATTTGGCTTGTCTTAGCTGATCCATCAGGTCATCGATCCTGGCTAGTGGGTACTTGTTCTTGATGGTTACTGCGTTTAGGGCGCGGTAGTCGACGCACAGACGTTGAGTTCCATCCTTCTTCGGAACGAACAGTGCCGGTGAACCCCATGGTGAAGCACTTGGTCGGATGAACCCTTTCTCGAGTAGTGAGTCTAGCTCTGCCTTCAACAGTTTCAGCTCAACTTCTGCCATACGGTACGAACTCTGGGCTATCGGCGTCGTTCCCGGCACCAAGTTAATCACAAACTCCACATCACGATCAGGAGGCAACCTGGGCAGTTCCTCCAGAAACACATCCTCATACTCACGAACTACCGGCACGTCCGATATGGCCTTCGTGTGAAGGCTGTACACCACCGGTATGTCTCGAGACTTCATCGGCTCGAAGGTAACTCTCGTCCCGTCAGGGTGCACTAGAGTCACAAGTCTCGGCGAAGTGGAGATGACACCTTTGTGGGCAGTGATCCAATCCATCCCCAGTATCACGTCAATACCATGGGAAGGCAGCACGGTCACATCCCCATAGAACTTGTGGCCTTGGATGACCACATCCACTCCCTTGCACAGCAGGGTGCATCGGATAATCCCGAGCGGAGAACTCGTGATAATGGGAATTGATCGGGTGGTTGTAGGGAGGGAGAGTTTGTTCACGAACCGAGAGGTAACATACGACCCGGTTGCACCGGTGTCGAAGAGAACCAGAGCAGAAGTACCACAAACTAAAAACTTACCGATCACGACGTCTGGGGCGTCGGCAGCCTCCTCCTCAGTAAGGTGGTTCAGCCTCCCACGGCCGGCAGCCGGCGGCGGCGCAGCCTGTGGAGGTCGGCCTCCTGGAGCAGGTGCTCTCGCGGGGGTGGCAGCGGCCTTCTTGTCGGGGCACTCGAAGGACTTGTGGCCGGGCTTGCCACACGCGAAGCAGGTGACGGTGAAGCCTCCCGCGGCAGGTCTCGCGGTGCCTGGTGGAGCACGAGTGTAGCCTCCAGTCTGCTGGGGATAGCCGGGGTTCCTCCCTCCGGGGAACGGGCTACGTCCACCTCCTCCGAAGCCACGCCTAGCTGGTTGTGCCCCGGGCGGTAGCTCCCCCTCAGCATGTTGCTCTGTCCGCTCCTCGGCTTCTGGAAGGATCGGTCGGGCTGGTCCCGGTCTCCCATCCTCTTCTTGCCCCTCATGCGCTCCTCGTGGCCCCTCCTCTCATCCTCGACCGCGATGGCGCGGTTGACGAGATGGCGAAGGGACTTGTGCTCACTTGCCTTCAGCGCCTGGCGAAGGCCGTGGTGAAGGCCTCGCAGGAACCAGACCTGTTTCTTCTGGTTGGTGTTGGTGTCGTCGGGGGCGTACCGCATCATCTTCATGAAGTGACGCTCGTACTCCTCGACCCTCATTGCACCCTGGGTCATGGTGCGGAACTCCTGTGCCTTCTGGACCAGCAGCTCACCGGGAAGGTACTGCTCGCGGAACGCCTCGCAGAACTCCAGCCAGGTGATGAAAGCTGGGTTCGGGTGGGTGGCAGTGTAGTTGTCCCACCATGCCTTGGCAGGACCCTCCAGCTGGTGTGCGGCGATAGCGACGCACTCCTCGTCGGAGCAGACGGTGAGGTCGAGCTTGGTCTCGATCACCCTCAGCCAGTCGTCGGCCTCGAGCGGGTCATCCGAGTAGCTGAAGGTGGGGGCCTTCAGACGGATGAACCTCTCGATCTTCCTCGTGAGGTCCTCGTCCTGCGGAGCGACGCGGTTCCCACCGTTGCCACGGTGCTCCATGGCTTCCGCCATCCTCTGCATCAGCTGGGTCTGGAGCGCCATCACCTCCACCAAGTTAGGTGGGGGTGGTGGGGGCTGGTTAGGCTCCGGCTGGCCTCGCTCGGCTCCTCCTTGCTCAACCTCGGCCTCAGGGTTCTCGGGCGGTGGTGGCGGTGCTTCGTCACCCCGGGCCCTAGCTCCCAAAGCTCCTCCACGCAGGGGTGGGCGTCCACGGCCACGCCCGCGTCCACGTCCCTGCGGGGCTTCTTCCTCAGCAGCTGCCTCCTCGAGGCGAGCCATCAGCCGGTTGGATCGGCGGATCGACATCTTTCTGAAAACATAAGAGAAGGGGGAAAGTTTACACACGTCACTCACCAACACACACAAGAGTCAATAGCAAACATGAAAATAATTCTAATTATAACCTACACTCAAGGAGAAAAAGCATTAAGACGCAAATAACTCCATTAAGATCCAAGCATACATCAAGCATGAATAATACACTTGCTCCCCTGAGGCTGAATCAGACCTTGGGGTAGCAGCATCAAGTCAACGCTCTAATACATCGGTACAATCTCAAAAGGGGTAGTGTCTACATTGTGTGGCATGACTCTCTTCATGCACCGGAACATGCTCGCGGCTGCATGGAACAACTCATGGAAACTACTAGCACATTACACTACTCTAGGTCATGCCCCTCGCTCAGCTCTCTACTTGAAGGATCAGATGGCGCCTAGAGAGGGGGGGAGTGAATAGGAGCCGGTAAAAATTCTTCTTAAAGAACCCGGCCTATACCCTAGTCAAATCCCGGTCACACACAAACGATGGATCGAATCACACACCAATCGCCAAGACAACGAGGTTATGGATCAACCTCTAGTCCTAGGAACAATTCCTTGAAGCACACGCGGAAGCACAAGAAGGAAAGAGAGGAATCGAACCAAGAAGCAAAGCACACAGGCTCTGGCGGACCGTCCGGCCAGGAGGGGCGGACCGTCCGCACTGGCCTCGCGGACCGTCCGGCCTGCTGCCGCGGACCGTCCGGCCCTACGCCGCGGACCGTCCGTTAAAGCACACAGAACCACCAGAAGCGAGACCCGAAAAACGGACCGTCCGCGGGGTGCACGCGGACTGTCCGCCAGGCACCCGCGGACCGTCCGCCCGCTGCTGCGGACCGTCCGAAACTTCGTCCAACCAAAACTCAAAATCACGACGGATCGAAACGAAAGGCGAGCAAGAACACGAAGAACATCTGACGAACACGCAACCCGCGGACCGTCCGCCACCTCCCCGCGGACCGTCCGCGCCGCACGGACAGAGCAGAAAACTGCTCGACCTCGAAGGTCAACTCCCCCAAATCATCATCGGATTTCCCAAACGGTTGAAGCTGTGGAGACAAGGGTTTGGGGACTTGAAAAGCGTCACACAAGGATGCTATAGCCCAAAAATCTTGCCTCCTAACTCCCTAAATCACCGGGAATCGCGAATCCTTTGAGCACCACCAAAAGCTAGAGCAGCGAACGAAAATTCTTGAATCGAAGTGGTTTCCCGGCGTTTGAGGGCACAAGATCAATCACAAAGATGCACGAGACATCTATCCATGTTTCCCTCAAAGAAATCCGGGGAGAAACCCACTCAAATCCGCGGAATCACACCGAGAACAAAGACACGAAAACAAGCACAAAAAGACCACGAAAAACACAACTCCGAATCTTCTATACAAACCAGGAAAGATTCACAAGGTCTAGCATGCCGCCCTAGCATCCATCCCTCTCAACAAATCTCTCATGAAGCCCTCATGCTAGCCTAGAGAAAATAGAGAAGAAAATAGCTACGAAAAATGAGAAATGGGAAGGGGGAAATGAAACCCTAAGTCACGGAGAGAGAGAACCATCCACACACACTCATGGCTTATATATCAGGTCCCGCCGGTGTGGGAAAATGACTCGACTACCCCTAACTTAACTACTGGAGATACAACCCACGTAGGGGCATTTAGGTAATGTTTGTGGGTCTTGCCATCGGACGGCCACGCCTTTGCCGCACCCCGCGTCCTCCCGACGCAAGCCATGCGATCCCGCCGTGTGTCCTCCGCTTCGAAGCTTCCCGACACGCCCGGATCCCGTCTCCGTCGTGTTGGGCCCTCGGACTTGGTTTTGAGGCCCAAACCAAGAAACCGTCCTCCGATGGCTTTGTGGGCAAACCACCAAACCCCGCGTGTTCGGTCCGGCCTCCCGCCAAACCACTTGACTTGGCCGCCACCGTGCACCGGCTCGATTGTCCATGACTTCGTCTTGCTCGTATCGCCACCATGTGACCCGCACCTAGTCCCGCCGTCCACCGGGTCCCTCGAACCGAGCCTACTTGTCTCTCCATCTCCCGGAGGCCCCTCAAGGCTGAAGACCTTTCGCGCCCGTTCTTCACCTGCAACAACATGAACTAGGCCGCAGCCTACACTTGCGCACTGAGCCAAGAGTCAGTCCAACACCCGTTGTCAATCACTCATCACTGAGGAGCGGTCATCCATCGACCACCGGGACGCTCCTGGTCCTCAATCTCCCCCTTGATGAGTGCATTGACAACACACAACGCGAAATGAAATTCAGAGAAAGAAAGAAAGGAAGAAGAAAGAAAAACAAAGAAGCTCAACTCATGACCAAAACCAAAGAAAGGCAAAGAAAGGTCACAAGCCAAGCAAAGCACAAACTCCACTCTGAAATCAACAAGAAAGCTCCCCCTGAACAAATGCAAGCTCCCCCTGAACATGTGGATGCAAACTTCCAAATTTTAGCTTACCTCTTCTGAATTTTCATTAAGCTCACCTCTTCTCCCCCTTGTTGACAATGTATGAATCAAGGTGAAAATGCAGAAATGCAAAACAAAGCATATAAACATCTATATGAGCTTCGCAAATAGGCCAAATCTAGTGTCAAAGGCTAGAAATAAGACAAATATCACACATATGAATCATAGTAGAGACAAAGCATTGCCACAAGTAATATATGAAAATACAAGCATGTGACAAAGCAAAATTTTCAGATTTAAGCAGTTTTACTAAAAGAAGGCTCGCTTCACATGTAAAAGCCTATCCATGTCACACTTGAGCCACAAACATGCATACCATTCAAAGATCATACAAGGATAGCAAATTCTCAGCAAAAGATCATGGCAAACACCCATAAAGCAAAGCATGTCATGTCAAAGCTCATGAGCCATGTGTCCACTTCGGGGAGACTTCTCCACTGGTGAACATCATGCAACATGTTTTGCACCCATATGTGAAAGATAAGACATTTTAAGCATAGACATGATGGATAGAGCATTTTTCAAGCATACACACTTCTTTTCAAGATTAATTCATTTTATGGTACATGAAGTGCCTTTGCGGCAAAAAGAAGCTTATGCTCCCCCATGAATGCAACATAGGCTAAACATTCACAATGATATACGGCCTTTGGCCCAAATGCAAGAAAAAGACATCCAAGCACAATCTAAGCATAGAAAGCACATTTAGACCAAAATGTGACATGGATACACTACTACACATGAGTGGAGCACATTTCACCAAAAATTAGTCAAGATTAGCATTTATTTCAAAAGGGGCTATCTCACCACACATATATCTCAAATATTTCAAGAGCATAGCCTCACATCACCATTTCTCCACACATATGACCAATATCTCACAAATAGCCAAAGAGACTCAAATAAGGCATATGAAAGAAGCTCATCATCCTAAAATGCAATATGATACAAATGCAACATGATATATGACAAGATGGCTATCCTACCATGGTTTGTACAATAAGCAAGACATGTATATACATCAAAGTAAAGCATGGTATGATACATATGGTACAAGAAAAACCCCCAAGAATCAACTAGAAAGGGCAACAAACCCCAAGTTCCCCCCGCAAGCGCACAAATGTAGCTTGGTCGAGAGGCTTTGTAAAGATGTCGGCTAGCTGATCTTGGGTAGGGACATGACTCAACACAATGGTTCCTTTTTCCACATTGTCCCTCAAGAAATGATACCTCACTTCTATGTGTTTGGTTCTGGAGTGAAGCACTGGATTTTTAGCTACGCTTATGGCACTGGTGCTATCACAAAGAAGTGGGATCTGGGTGCACTCCTCACCAAAGTCTCTCAAAGTGTATGAAATCCACAACAGCTGGGAACAACAACTCGCGGCTGCAACATACTCCGCCTCGGTGGTAGAGTGAGCTACACTAGACTGCTTGCGGGAAGACCATGAAACCAACGAAGACCCAAGAAACTGGCAAGTACCAGAAGTAGACTTCCTCTCGACTCGACAACCAGCAAAATCCGCATCGGAAAAACCATGAAGAGAAAGAGTCGAGGAGGACGAATACCAAAGGCCAAGACCAGGGGCAGACTGTAGGTACCTGAAGATCCTCTTGACGGCCTGTCGATGTGATGTCCTCGGCGAAGCCTGAAAACGAGCGCACAGACACACGCTGAACTGTATGTCTGGCCTCGTCGCCGTCAAGTAGAGGAGGGAGCCGATCATGCTCCTGTACTCCCGCTGGTCCACTGGTTCTCCGTCCTCGTCCGCATCCAAAGTAGCCGTACTCCCCATGGGAGTCGACATCGGCTTCACATCTTGCATCTGGAACTTCCTCAGCATGTCTTTCGTGTACTTGGTCTGGTGCACGAATGTTCCATCCTTCACTTGCTTGATCTGCAGCCCGAGAAAATACTGCAACTCGCCCATCATGCTCATCTCGAACTCCCTGCTCATCTCATCTGCAAACTTAGCAACAAGGTTATGTGACGAGCCACCAAAGACAATATCATCCACGTATATCTGAACAATCAACAAGTCATTTCCATGCTTGAGGAGAAACAAAGTCCTATCCACGGTACCCATCACAAACCCTCTGCTCAACAGAAAACCTCTCAATCTCCCATACCAAGCACGGGGCGCCTGTTTCAACCCATACAGAGCCCTTTTCAACCTGTACACCCTGTGTGGGTACAACTCGCTCTCAAACCCAGGTGGTTGCTTCACATACACCTCCTCCTCTATGACCCCATTCAGAAAGGCACTCTTCACATCCATCTGAAACAACTTGAACCCTTTAGCCACGGCAAAGGCTAGAAGGATCCGAATTGCCTCAAGACGGGCCACAGGAGCAAAGGTCTCCTCATAGTCGATCCCCTCCTTCTGACTAAACCCCTGAGCAACAAGTCTGGACTTGTTTCTCACAACCATCCCATTCTCTCCCTCTTTGTTCTTCCAAACCCACTTGGTTCCTATGGGATGGCAGTTTGGAGGTGGTTCAACTAACTCCCACACCTGGTTCCTCTCAAAGTTTTCCAACTCCTCATGCATAGAATTGACCCAGTTTGCATCAGACAAAGCGTGTCCAATGTCCTTGGGCTCAAAGGTGGCAACAAAAGCAGCATGAGCAAAATGAGAGGAATTCCTGGACCTTGACCGTGTAGTACGTTCGTCGATGTCCCCAATGATCTTCGACAGGGGATGCACTTCTTGAATCCGCCGGGGAGCCTCACGCCTCGAGACTACCTCCCCCTCAACTTCAGCTTCTCTCGCCTGGTCCTCTTGTCGCACCATCGTTGTCCATGAAGTAGACGGTCCACGCTCCGTAGTGGTCGTAGGGGAAGTAGTGGGTACACACTCAGCTTCAGGCGCATGGTTCTCCCCATCATCATCTCCAGCTTCATCCTTCTCCTCTTCAAAGAGGTCCTCGGCCATCTCCTCATCACCTGCACATTCAAAGCCAAGAGAGGTACATGGCATTGTCTCGTCGAAGGTTACCTCGCAAGTCTCCATGATTTTGTTAGTCTCAAGGTTAAGCACTCTATAGGCTCTAGAGTGGTTAGCATATCCAAAGAAAATACCATCACTAGACCTAGCCTCAAACTTGTCGAGTTTTCCCTTCTTAAGAATAAAGCACTTGCAGCCAAAAACTCGGAAATGACTCACCTTAGGTGCCCGACCATGCATAAGCTCATAACAGGTCTTCTTCTTGAAAGTTCGCAATAAAATCCTGTTGGAAACATGACAAGCCGTATTGACCGCCTCAGCCCAATACCTCCTAGGAGTCCTGTGCTCATCGAGCATCGTCCTAGCCATCTCACAAAGAGTCCGATTTTTCCTTTCCACAACTCCATTTTGAGGTGGCACATAAGGGGTCGAATACTGATGTTCGAGACCTAGATCACGACAAAAGGCATCAAAACGAGAGTTCTTGAACTCTGAGCCATTATCACTGCGGATAGCTCGAATAGCATTCCCATGCCTCTCGTTTTTCAACCTCACGATCAGATCTCGAACAAAACCAAATGTCTCACTCTTGTCTTCCAAGAAAAACACCCAGGCATAGCGAGAGTAATCGTCCACCACAATAAGGACATACCACTTCCCACCCACCGAGCGAACTCGAGCTGGCCCAACAAGGTCCATATGCAACAGCTCTGTCGGACGCTCGGTCATGACATCGGTCAGGGGTGGATGTGGAGTGGCTACCATCTTGCCATGCCTACACGGAGCACAAACCAAATCCTTCTCAAGCTTCAACCTCGGCAATCCTCGGACAAGGTCAAGACCACTCAAGCGGGAAACCAAATCAAAACTCAAGTGTCCCAACCGCCTATGCCATTTCCACAAATCAGAGGAAGGACCGGCCATCAAACAGCGAGCAGGGCCTAAAGAACGAGAGAAATCAGCCCTGAAAATCTGACCCTCGGGGATGATCATACAGACAAGATCACCTCGAGAATCCAGCAAACGAGACTCGCCAGACTTGAAACGCACCTCAAAACCCTCATCAAGCAACTGAGAAACCGAAAGCAAATTGAAACCCAAAGACTTCACAAGAGCAACTCTCTTCAACGTTACCTTGTCACTCACACGCACAACACCCTCAGACATCACCCTTCCTCGTCCATTGTCCCCAAATGTGATGTACATCTTTTCCTTCACTGGGGTGAGGCTGGAGAACCACTTCTTATCTCCGGTCATGTGTCGAGAACATCCGGAGTCGATCGACCAGATGTTCTCCAACCCTCCTGCCTGTAGTCAGAAACAAGAACGAGAATGAGCTAACGACTCGACACTGGGGTTAGCACAAAGAAAGTTAAACCAGTGTCGAGCCATCTGCTCAAAGGAGGGGTTAGCAAACATCATTCCCTTGCCACCAAACTTCCCATGTCCCATGGAAGGAGTACGAGCACCACGAGGGGGAAAACGTGGTCCGTAGTTCCTCTGGAACCCAAAGCTGCGATCATCTCCCCTAAACCCGTATTGAGGACGAGTAGGGGGACGTCCAGCAAAACCACCACGAGCCCGACCAAACCTCTCACCAGCACGCACACCATCATCTCTCCTAACAAACCTACCACCCTGAGCTCCAACTCTACCATCACTCTTCACACTTCTCACACCCTGTGGAAGTGGCACTCTAGGCTCAGGAATACCATGAGACTGGCGATACCTGTCCTGGTTTGCCTGCTCCCTAGCAAGCCTCTCATCCCTCTTCCTCTTGTCGCAAAACTCTGCTAGGTGTCTCTCCTTGCCACAATACTCACACCTGAAGGGGATGGATTTTGGTTTTGGCTCTGGCTTCTCTCTAGGTTTCTCACCCTTCTCACTCACAAACTTCACGGGTTTCTGGAAGTCATTTGTTTTGGGTGGAAATTTGGGTGGATCTTGGGTTGTGTCAAGCTTGTTGCAAAGGTGGTTGGGCTTTGGTGTGAAAGTGTTCTTGGGTGCCTTTGGAAATGGGACTTGGATGTCTCCGATCACCTCAAACTCGGGGTTAGACTCAACACACTTCTCATACACACTCTCCCCACTGTTCTCTCCCACTTTCTCACCCAACTTCTCAAACCCCAAACCACGACCATCAGCTCTCTTGAACTCCTCAATCATGATTTTCAATTGAGGTTCCTGCCCAGACAACCAACCCAACACCTTCCTCAAGTAGTCATTCTCCTCATAGATGACATCTAAACGGGAAGTAAGTTCAAGATTGCGCAAAGTAACTTCATCACAGCTAGAGCATGCATTTGCAACAGGAGATTTCAAAGATGCTTCCAAAGAACTAATGGTAGAACGAGCATCAACAAGCTTAGCATGCATAGTAGGACATGATTTACAAGCACCAAGCAAAGTAGGTCTAGCCTTCAGCTCATCATACTCAGTCCTAAGAGCATCTAGTTTAGCCAAAGTAGAAGCATTCTTCTCATTAAGAAACTTGATCTCATTCAACCATGCATCACACTCAAGACACTCAACATCATCAGGAGTAGTAGGAGCAAGTTTCAAAGAGTCATTCTCAAGTTTCAATTCAAGCAATTTGGACTCTAACTCTCCTACTTTCTCACTAGCATTCTCAAGTTGAGCCCTAAGATCTTTCCTCATCTTCTTAGCATCTCTCAACACACTATCACGGTTGTCAATCAAGCCATTCAACCTAGTGATCTCAGCAAGCAAAGAGTCGGGGTCACGATTTACCTCATCCTCCGAGTCGGAGTCGCTGTCTTCCTTGTCGCTCTTCTTGCTGCTCGAGCTATGGGCCATGCCACAAAAGCCTTCAAGCGCCACACAGCTCAATCCACTGAGGTTCCGTCTTGCACTCTTCTTGCCCTTGCGCCTCCCGGCGTCTTCATCTTCACTGCTTGAGCTTGACTGCGCGTCGCTTGAGCTTGAGTCGACGTCGCTTGCACCGGCCACCATGGCTCTTGCCTTGTCCTTCTTGTAGCCGCCCTTGCTCGGTCGCCGCTTCTCCTTGTCCTTGCTCTTGGACTTGCTGAAGTGCTTGCCCTTGGAGGAGTACTTGTCTTCACGCCTCGGGTGCGCCTTGTACTCGCTCGTCTTGTACTTGTTCTCCTCCGCTTCCGGGCACTCAGCGATGAAGTGGCCACGCTTGCCACACTTGTAGCACGTCCCTGAGCTCCGACTTGCATTCCTCCGACTCTCGTGTAGTCGATCAAACCTTCTTGAGAGCAAGGCTAGCTCCTCCTCGCCCAGCACATCAAACTCCTCATCTGGAATAGACATAAGAGAAGACAAGGAAAACTGTCGACAGGAAGGGTTAGATTTGCTCTTTGATCCGCCCACAAGAGCAAGACTATGGTCAGTCGAGCCCTCATGCTTGGATTGCAACTTCCTGTCAACCTCAGCCGACTTGAGCTTAGAAAAGAGGTCATCCAACTCAATAGTCAAATATTGCCCAGACTCCTTGATGGCCTCAACCTTAGCACCCCAAACATTTGGGTCCAAGACATGCAAGAGCTTCAAAGCCTGATCATGCTCGGTGTAAGGAAAATCCTCAACATTAGCCTTCATGTTGTTCACGATGGCGGTGAACCTTTGAAACATCGCATCAATGTCCTCACCGGGAAGTTGAGTGAAATTCTCATATTGCATCCGGTAAGAGACAAAGAGGCGAGCCTTCACATGGTTATCACCACCGTGAGCAACCAACAACTTCTCCCAAATTTGCCAAGCAAGATTCAAATGGCGAACACGCTCAAACTCAGGATCACACAAGCTCCGGACCAAGTGATCAACGGCTTTTGCATTTGCCTCATACTTGGCCTTAGCACTGGCATCGGTCACCATAAGAGTATGGATGTTGACCGAAATAGCATAGGTCTTGTCAAGCACAATGAAATCCAACAACTTCCCACGAAGAAAGATCATCATACGAGCCGCCCACTTGTGGTAACCCTTGCCATCGAAGTGCGGCGGACCGCCCCGCTCAACGTACGCCATCTTAGGATTCGAGACTTGTCAAAGTCACAAAGAATCCGGCACCAAGCTCTGATACCAATTGAAGGATCAGATGGCGCCTAGAGAGGGGGGGGAGTGAATAGGAGCCGGTAAAAATTCTTCTTAAAGAACCCGGCCTATACCCTAGTCAAATCCCGGTCACACACAAACGATGGATCGAATCACACACCAATCGCCAAGACAACGAGGTTATGGATCAACCTCTAGTCCTAGGAACGATTCCTTGAAGCACACGCGGAAGCACAAGAAGGAAAGAGAGGAATCGAACCAAGAAGCAAAGCACACAGGCTCTGGCGGACCGTCCGGCCAGGAGGGGCTGACCGTCCGCACTGGCCTCGCGGACCGTCCGGCCTGCTGCCGCGGACCGTCCGCGCCAACACCCCGGACCGTCCGGCCCTACGCCGCGGACCGTCCGTTAAAGCACACAGAACAATCAGAAGCGAGACCCGAAAAATGGACCGTCCACGGGGTGCACGCGGACTGTCCGCCAGGCACCCGCGGACCGTCCGCCCGCTGCTGCGGACCGTCCGAAACTTCGTCCAACCAAAACTCAAAATCACGACGGATCGAAACGAAAGGCGAGCAAGAACACGAAGAACATCTGACGAACACGCAACCCGCGGACCGTCCGCCACCTCCCCGCGGACCGTCCGCGCCGCACGGACAGAGCAGAAAACTGCTCGACCTCGAAGGTCAACTCCCCCAAATCATCATCGGATTTCCCAAACGGTTGAAGCTGTGGAGACAAGGGTTTGGGGACTTGAAAAGCGTCACACAAGGATGCTATAGCCCAAAAATCTTGCCTCCTAACTCCCTAAATCACCGGGAATCGCGAATCCTTTGAGCACCACCAAAAGCTAGAGCACCGAACGAAAATTCTTGAATCGAAGTGGTTTCCCGGCGTTTGAGGGCACAAGATCAATCACAAAGATGCACGAGACATCTATCCATGTTTCCCTCAAAGAAATCCGGGGAGAAACCCACTCAAATCTGCGGAATCACACCGAGAACAAAGACACGAAAACAAGCACAAAAAGACCACGAAAAACACAACTCCGAATCTTCTATACAAACCAGGAAAGATTCACAAGGTCTAGCATGCTGCCCTAGCATCCATCCCTCTCAACAAATCTCTCATGAAGCCCTCATGCTAGCCTAGAGAAAATAGAGAAGAAAATAGCTACGAAAAATGAGAAATGGGAAGGGGGAAATGAAACCCTAAGTCACGGAGAGAGAGAACCATCCACACACACTCATGGCTTATATATCAGGTCCCGCCGGTGTGGGAAAATGACTCGACTACCCCTAACTTAACTACTGGCGATACAACCCACGTAGGGGCATTTAGGTAATGTTTGTGGGTCTTGCCATCGGACGGCCACGCCTTTGCCGCACCCCGCGTCCTCCCGACGCAAGCCATGCGATCCCGCCGCGTGTCCTCCGCTTCGAAGCTTCCCGACACGCCCGGATCCCGTCTCCGTCGTGTTGGGCCCTCGTACTTGGTTTTGAGGCCCAAACCAAGAAACCGTCCTCCGATGGTTTTGTGGGCAAACCACCAAACCCCGCGTGTTCGGTCCGGCCTCCCGCCAAACCACTTGACTTGGCCGCCACCGTGCACCGGCTCGATTGTCCATGACTTCGTCTTGCTCGTATCGCCACCATGTGACCCGCACCTAGTCCCGCCGTCCACCGGGTCCCTCGAACCGAGCCTACTTGTCTCTCCATCTCCCGGAGGCCCCTCAAGGCTGAAGACCTTTCGCGCCCGTTCTTCACCTGCAACAACATGAACTAGGCCGCAGCCTACACCTGCGCACTGAGCCAAGAGTCAGTCCAACACCCGTTGTCAATCACTCATCACTGAGGAGCGGTCATCCATCGACCACCGGGACGCTCCTGGTCCTCACTACTCAGTGCGCGCCCTCTTGTACGAGACGGGGTAGCGGTCCTCAGTGGGGTAGTCCAGCGGAAAGATCCGGGACACCAAGGCGTGAGCCTCTCGAACCTCCTCGGTCTCGACGGGGGTCGGCAGACGAGCCATCGGGCACAGGTGAAGCTTGAGGCGGGACTGGTGTAGCTCGAAGGTCTCGGTGCGGATCTCACGCTGAGACTCGGGGGGTAGCTCTCCGTTGAGCTCGAAGAGCTCGTCCACGCGAAGTGAGTCGGCGTCCTCCCAAGTCCTCCTCAGTCTCTCGGCCTTGTCTCTCAGGTAGACGGCCGTGCGTGTGAGCCACGCGATGTTGGCGACGTTGTCCGCCCGGCTCTTCTCCAGCTTCTCCACCTTGAGCCGCTCACAACTGAGCAGGTGAGCGCGTACCGTGAGCAGGTCGTCCTTGCGCTCGAGCTTGTCCTTCAGCCTGTTCTGACTCGCTGTCAGCCTGCGGAGGTTCTCCTTGACGTGCAGCATCTCCTCACGGGTGTCCACCCTCTCCCTCTCGGACTGCAGCAGGACGGTGGTCGCACGGTCGAGGCTCTGCTCGAGCTGGCGAACACGGTAGCGTAGGGCGCTGTTCTCTCTCTCCAACTGGACACAACGTGGCTGGTACTGGCGGGCGTCGACGGTGGCGTCTCTGATCTGGCCGAAGAGGGTACGTGACTCGTCCTCCAGTCGGCGTGCGTACTTGTCGAGGTCGACCAAGTAGCTGGCCGTCTCCACCAGGGTCTCGTCGGACTCGCGGAAGGGAGCAGCGTCGACGTCGTCCTGGATCCCCTCGTACGAAGGAACTCCGTCCACGAGCGGTGCGAGGCGCCAGTAGTCTCGGGGTAGCAGCCGAAGAGTCCCGGACTCGAAGGAGGCGCGGTACTGCGCAAGAAGGCAGCCCAGTGCCTGGCGGCAGGCGACGTCCAGCGCGGTCGCGACGGTGAGTGCGGCGCTGTAGCAGACCTCTCCCTTGAACCCCGGGAGACTCGGGTGAGGGAGCACGGCGACCGTGCAGAGCACCATCCGCCCAGTCACGGCGGGTACGTACTCGGCGCGGTACGTGACGTAGGTCGGAGGGACTCCAAGCCTGAGAAGGGCCCTCTCCATCTAGTGGCAGATCGCCCCGCACATCTCGGGGGTGATCTCAGCGTCCTGGCGCTCCATCTCCTGTGAAACGCAAGAAATTTCTGTTAGCGCAGGTGAGTAAGAAGTTTTAAAAAAAAAGGGAACGAGTTTTTTTTATAACATAGCTCAAGGGTATAACTATAAAGGTAGAGCGTCTAGAGTCCTATCTCTATCGACCTTTTCTAGGGATACGTGCTACGGTCAAGCATGGCTCTGGTACCACCTGTAAAACCCCGGATTTTCATAGAAAATCCGAATCCCTGTACCTTCGCGATAGTCCCTGGATCAGTGGCTATCGCGTACAGAACGTCTCACAGATAAGTACACAAAGTCATACATCGCATCACATAAAGATAAGAGTACACAAATTTATTACATGTCCATTATGGAGTACATCAATACAAGCCTCTTGGCTGAATCAGAGTGAAAATTCTACGCAACGGTAGCTATCTTCTCAGAAGGGTCTCCATCTTTTATTCTTCCCGCCACAGGCAATCTTGAGCGAAGCGACGCATCCCTCAGTCGTACCATCCGTCGGCGTTGGAGTCGAACTCGGACTCGTACCCTGCACACCCAAAGTCTATCCCCAAGGAGTGGGATAGGTCCACGTCACCAACTGTATGCAGCTTTAAGTGGCCTAACATCTAAAGGGAGGAAAAGAGACAAGGAAACGGCTTTGGCTTCCTGTGCAGCAGCAGCAGAGTATAACAAGGTATCTCCATCAATATCCCCATAACCCAAGTCTCTCAACACAGCTCGGAACCGCCTGGTCACCCAGGGGACCCGTCTCCTCAACCTACTCCTGACTAGGGTCGATGCGAGAACTTCCTCTCCTCGCACCTCAATGATTGCAACCGGATCAACGCGGTAGATGGAGCCTCTCTCCTCTAGCCGGCTACAACCACGGCTCACCACACGCTCTCCTACAGGGGGAAGGTAGAAATCCCAAAACATGAGGAACGAACAAGTCGTCTAGGCAGTGTCCATGACCGAGGACGCGGCTATAGCTATAGATCGAACAACTCTGCAGAGTGTGTACACCTGTACCCATCCCGGAATGGTACCCGGCCGGTGTACGGCCGACCGAACCCATCCTACCGGGCGAACTCTCGGTAGTTACGGTCCCATCCTGCATCCGGCCCTCAAAGCGGTCCCCCCCCCGCAGCGAGGACTGCACCGGAACTGTGAAATGCTCCCGTGTGGCCACACGGGAGACGCTCTGAGAGGGTGGTCTCACCTCCACCGCTCCCCCACAGATATCCTCTATCCTTCCTAAGCAGGTATGGTTCCGCACTTGCCGAGCTCAACTCGGCCCTAACCCCACGCTCGGCGGGGTGGTGTGTACGGAGTCCTATAGACAAGTTGATCCACTCGATTTCAGACCGGGGCGAGCTCATGTCCTCCATCCGCAAGTAAAACCCCAACACCTAGGCTCCGAAAAACGTCACAGTAGGGGTACACTAAGGAGTGCACCCCTGTCCCCGATCCCAGATCGGTTGTTTCGAGCTCACCCCCGCCAAAGTACCCAAAACGCCTTCTCCTGCCAGTTTTATCCCACACACGCCAAGAACCACTACTCCCCATCCCAACACATGCATCACGAAGCACGACGTATATACACGCTCACATAACATATATATACAGTAGTAGTAGGGCAATCAAGGACAGGGTAAACAAAGAGGCAGTGCAAGGTTCATCAACATGCATACATAAAGTAAAGCACTAGCAATTCTACTTAGCAATGCCTAATAGGTATTTCAGAATCAGTCGGGCGTGAACCTGGGGTCGGGTAGTCCTCCGCGGTGTAGTCGTCGGCGTAGTCGTACTCCGGGATCAGCTCCCCGGCTCCAACTGCTCCTAATAGCGCGAAAGGAAAAATAAATAGCGGTCCTATTGCAATTAACTCCAAAGTAAAGCAATTAAGAGCCAAAAGAGAGCAAACACCACCCTAGCCCGGAGTTTAAGATTTTAGAAATTTTCTGGAAAAGGTTTCACAATTTTTGGAGTTAAAATGGATTTACTAGGGTTTTTCAAAGAGAGAAATGATTTTCTGGAAATAAATTACGCTTTTCCCTTAAAATCCCATGGCCACACCGGATCCTCCGGTTCCGGATCGGCTGCGGCCCGGCGCCTTGCGGCTCGCGTGCTGCCGGGCGGCCATTGGCTCCCGCACGCGATCCCGCGATGGGCGGTGCGGCTGGGTTCTGTGTGGGCCGGTGTGTGGCCTGGGAAAAGAGTGGCGGGCCGCACCGGATCCGGGCGGATCGGCTGCGGTCACTCCCGCGTGTGGTTCCCCGTGTACAGAGCGGCCCCCTGCTATTTCGAAGGTGGCCCAAGGTGTTCGACGGAATGCTCCTAAGGGTGACGGTGGCGTGTCACGGCCTTGCCGGCGGCGAGGCCCTACTGCGCCTGGCGACTGGTCTCCACACAATAGCCTCACGGGCTTCCCTAGGGTTGCTGGCTCGAAGGGTCACGCACCAAGGGGCGACGGCCGTCGCGGCGAGGTTGGCGCCGGCGCGGGCGCGGCGACGGCGGCGCGGCGGTGGTGTTGGCGCCCCCTCCCAGTGCGGGAATGAGCGAATCGTGGGTGCTACGGCGTACTCGAGGCAGCGCGCGCGCAAGGTGGCTACCAGTAGGTGTAGGGTTGGCCGCGACGGGACGTCGCAGCGGGGGTCACGGTGGAGCCCGGCTCGACGCCATGGGCGGCGGCGAGCACGGCGCCCGCGGTCGGTTCGCGCAAGCGCGAGAGGGTTCACGGCGGGTGCCTGGGCGCGTTCGGGGCGACCAAGGACGTGGTGTCCTCCTTCCTCCCCTACCCGCTATGGTGCACAAGGTTCCCGGCCACGGCGAGGCCGCGGCGGCGCGGTTCGGTCAAGCACGGCGGCGGCGTCCTACGCGAGGGGGAAGGGCCAAGGCTCAACCTGGCCTCCCCGGGATCGATACGCGCGCGCTGGGGTGCACGGTAACGTGGGCGTCGGGTTGGCGGAACGGTGCGTGCGAGCGCAAGCACGAGCGCGAACGCGTCCGGCTCGGCGCGGCGCCGCGGGCTCGACAGGCATCGCACGGCGGACACGACGACACAAGAAAGCTAGGCTAAGGAAGCGGCGCGCGTTGACGAAGGCAGCGGCACCTGCAAGAAGCTGCATCCCAGCTTGGCACGAAGGCCGGCATCACCAACGGCGGCGCGGCGCGTTCCTCTCCGGCTCGATGGCCGGGGCATCCACAAGAGGGAAGCAGCGGTCGTCCTCACCTCCGTGGCTCCTGGCCGAAGTGCAGTGCGTCGGTGTAGTGTGGCGGAGCGGCTTGTCGGCGGGGAAGAAGACGAGGGCGGCGGCGTGACGTCGAGGAAGAAGAGGAAGTAGGGGAAGTAGGCATCCTCGTCGACGGCGGGTCCGGCTCCTCCCACGGGCGGCTCCGGTCTTCGAGGCGGACGGCTCCTTTCACGGGCGGCTCCACTCCTCCTTCTCCCCCCACACTCCCTTCCCCTCCGGCGGGTCGACGGGTAGGTAGGGGAGCAACTCCCCGAGGCGGCTAGGGTTAGGATATCCCCCCCCCCGGGCTCGGCGGCGGCTTATATAGTGGCGTGCGGCGAGGGGGACACGCGGACGGACGAGATGCGCGCGGCACGCCGCGACGGCGAGGCTCGCGGCCGGCGCGCCTGCCTTTGGCTTTGGTCGTCAGCCAAAGCACAAAGGTAGGGGATGACGCGCGACGTCATCGCGGGGCCGGGTGACGCGATGAGCGGGGCCCGCTTGCCAGCGACCCCGGGCGGCGCGCGCGGTAGGTGGCGGCGAGGGGGCTGGTCGTTGGGCCGCAGCTGGGCTGAAAGCAAGGCTGGGCTGGTTAGGAGGGTTGGCGGCCCGCTAGGTGAAGAAGTGCTTTTCCTATTTAGTTTTAGTTGTTTCAAATTTGAATATCCAATTCAAATTTGATTCCACTCAAGAAAATCCAAATAAACTCCAAATAAAGATCCAGCTTGTCACACTAGCAAATTATAAGCCTAAAATTATTGGTGGTGCCAAATTAAATCTAGGAATTTCGGGGAAGAAACAAGAAACCAACCTTATGTGTTGCATGAGCACTTCAAATTCAAATCAAGTTTTATAAATTTCCCATTTTGCAAACAAACCAAATCTAAGGATGTTACACTCGGCACGTAAAAATGAAAAACTCGTGTTTCGGGCCTGAATGCACTATTTCGGGGTACCAAAGTTGTGAAGCAACCATTCTAGTCCATTGGACCCAAAATGATGTTTGCGACTGTTTCGGATGATTTCACTAACTTTCAGCATGAAAAAAGATGCAAAACTTGTGTTTCGGGCCTAACTGCACTATTTCTGGGTACGAAAGTTGTGAAGCATCCATTTTAGTCCATTGGACCCAAAATGATGTTTGGGAATGTTTCGGGGCATTTCGCTAACCTTCAGCACGTAAAAAGATGCAAAACTTGTGTTTTGGGCCTAAATGCACTATTTCGGGATACTAATGTTGTGAAGCATCCATTCTAGTCCATTGGACCCAAAATGATGTTTGGGAGTGTTACGGAGCATTTCGCTAACCTTCGACACGTAAAAGATGCAAAACTCGTTTTTCGGGCACGAATGCACTATTTCGGGGTATCAAAGTTGCGAAGCATCCATTCTAGTCCATTGGACCCAAAATGACATTCGTTAGTGTTTCAGATGATTTCACTTACCTTCGGGTGCACTTCTAGCACGTCCTGCACACTCGGTGAACGAGAGCACCTTGATTCCCTGAAGACTAGGACTCGTCTAACAGACTAAAAAGTCTGACTTGAACAGCTAACTTCTTGATTCCCCGAAGACTAGGACTCGTCTAACAGACTAACAAACTCTGACTTGAACGGCTAGCTCTAACCGACTTAAAAACAAACTTGACAGAAAAGAAAGACTCTAACTGAACACGCTGGACCAGGGATAACTCCCAACAATATACCAATGATGATCAAAATACGCTGGCTAGAGAAAATGGATACGCACTGCTCTCTCCAAGAGTTTGGCTAGGCTTCATTCTTAGCAAAGCTAATAGTCATATCCAAAAGAATTGGAGGTATAGTTTTCACACATGCACTACAGGTTATTAAAAATACAATGTCGATGAAACTGCAAATTACTATAAACACAACACGTGCACATCTCAGATGGACTAACATCTGACAGTCTTGATTCTCGGGTAAAATGTAAAACAATGCCATAATACAATTGCAAGATCAGACAGTTATGCATGTATACAGAAATGTTTGGATAATGCGGCCATACAGAAACATGAGTGGCCTGACCAATGTATACCATTCCATAACATCTACATCCGATTGAGAACGTTCGTGAATCCTCAAGAGATCACCAGTGTGCCGCCGCTACCAAAAGATAGAAACTTTGTCACAGAACTGTGTTAGTTACATGATGAAGTTTTTTCTTGAAACTGACGTAAGAAGCATAAAAGTTCTTCAAGTTTGTATTCAGGGTGGAATGTGCTTGCAGTGATTACCTTGTCATGGATCTAGGCGGCACTTCGGATCTCACCTTCAGTTTCAGTCTTGTTCACAGTCTCTACAGTTTTCCTCACTGAATTCTCGCCAACTGTTGGAAGAACAACAGATTCGGCATCAACAATCCCTTTGTCCTCATTAGCTGCTTGAACTTCCCAATCCTGGAAACCATTGATAAGAACACTTATCTGATTGGGGTGATCTGAAACAGCTTTTCTCAGTTCTCCCACAGCCATACTAATGTTGGGGCTCAGGATTTCCCAGGGACTGTAATATAAAGATACTTCCATAAGGCTCTGGAGGTTGCTGATGCCGGATGGAGTACTGTTCTGGCTCAAGGGGCATGCACAAAGCTTTAGTTCAAAATATGCCAACTTCCTCATCGCTCCTTCCATAAAAGCTAGTCTCGGAACTGGGCAGTCAACAGACAATCTGATAAGCTCTGGGAAGGCCATATTTTCGACAACAATAGCTGATGTGGGAATGAAGTCCAAACCAATAATTAGGCACTGCAATTTGGGCAAGCTTCCAAGAATATTCAGATCACCCAGTTCTAGCCTGCACACGGTGATTTGGATAAAAGATAGTCGCTCAAGACCACTTATCCATTGGGGAACAGTTGCAAACCTTCCTGTGGTCACCCTGAACCTCTCAAGCAACAGTGGTGGATCAGATAGCAAACCCAGAAACTCCATTGAACAGCCCATGCTGCAATGGATTGTCAAAGACCTGAGTTTACGAAATTTTTGGATACAAGACAACAATACATGACAGTACACCTTGTTACTGCACTGGTAAGATGATAATATTATTGCAAGTACTTGCAATTCTGGATGATCTGCTAGGGCCTTGACAAATTCTACAGGTTGTTCGCTAAAATCGATTGTGGCTGCTGTTCTTAAGCTACTTTGTTGATACCGTGCAATCAGTGGCATAGTTGTGCCTCGGTCCATATAAAAAGTGCAAAAAGGTTTCTGTACCCTAGCTAGCTTTGGAAATTGTCTTATCAATGTGCCTCTTAGATCCAATTCTTTCAAAAATACTAACTTGAAGACTTCAAGTGGAAGGTCACTTATCTTTGTGAAACTTATATCCAACATCCTCAGATTCCATAGGTTCTTGATGTCCTGTGGGAGGATTCTGACTCTTGTGTTCCTGATGCTCAAATACCCCAGAAAAAACATCTTGCTTTTACAAAGCTGTGCGAGGTAGTTGTCATCCATATTAACCCAACCTTCCATGTCTAACACTGCTAGATTGGTAAACAGTTTGAGAGGAATAGGCTCAACTTCTCCAGATACGGCAAGAGAATATGTTTGAGATAAATTAATCTTCTCAAGAAGTGAAGCAAGCAGGGGATCAGCATCATGCAGAGCAAGCCTCCGTGGTGTTACAATGCTAGTGCTACTGCCACAGCCTGTTGTTGGTGCTGCTGCTATTTTGTGTGTTGTACTTGTGTAAACAAACCCCTTCTCTGCTGATCTGGATGCAATAAATTGTATGAATAAAGGGTTTACATGCCACCCAGACGCTTCAACTTCAGCACCATGTGTTCTGTGCTTTTCTTCCATATAGGTGATGATGTACCTATCAACCAGCTGGGTGAAACATGACTCTGAATTTCCGTTAGGCGCAGCAGAGAGAACTGTCTCATGGATCATCCCTTCATAAATCCATTTCCTGATAAGTCGATCCTTGTCAAACAAGTATTCTGGTGGAAACATGGTCATGTATAAAGTCAATAGCTTTAACTCAAAAGGAAGGTCACTGAAAGATGGGGATAATTCATGTTCAAGTTGACTTGGTAGCTTCGCGTCCAACTCCTTTTCTTCTCCCCTTAACCAGTCAGCCATTCGTGTTATGAGTAATGGTATACCCTCAGATCTCCTCAAGATTTCATCACATACTGAAAGCATGCTGTCTGGTGGGCAATGACTCGCAGAACCAAAAGCTCTTGTAAAAAGAAGGCTCCGTGAATCCAAGCTCTGGAGCGGTTTCATATCGTGCACATGTACACCGCGATCAGTGCAGCAAGACCAAGCGACACTTTTGATACGTGTCGTAATCAATATCCGACTAGAATAATTATTATTGGGAAAGGCATCCCTGATTAAACCCCAATCTGATGCATCCCACATATCATCAATTATGATGAAGTACCTGGTGAAAACAATTTGATTTAGCTTATAAATGGGTTTGTAATAAGATCAATAAATGTAAGTGGCAGCTCAAACATAGATCATTGTACCGCACCTCTTTTCCTGCAGGCAACCTGAGATGCGGAAAATTAGCTGTTCAAACGTTGCCACTGGTGACTGATCAGCCTGGTCAGAAACCTTGGAGAGGATATCTTGTAGTAGAAGCTCGTTTCTGTTGTTTCTTCGGGACGCCTGTGCAATAACGCAGCAATGAAAATAGTACAGTGCACTATTTTGGCATGCAAGCCGTTTGCTGACCTCCATAGCTAGAGTTGTCTTGCCTATTCCGGCAGGGCCAACAATGGACATGGATCTTGTGCTCAAATCCCCGTCCTTGGGCAGAAGCCAGCTCATGATTTTTTTTAGTGGGCGGTCAATACCAACGGGAGGCGAGCCACCCTCTTTGAGCATTTGAGGTGGCAGCTCAATATTGGAACTTGCAGGGACAAGATGAATCCATCTGCAGGGACCAGGATTTTGTATCAATTAAAAACACAGTAGTGCAAACCATTGATAGATTAAATGTATATGTATATAAAAGCTAAAACCACATAGAATTTGAAACGTTGACATTAGTAGTGACTAGAGAGAGAGAGAGAGGAAGAAGCTCAACTAAAGGTACCTGTAGGGGTGTATGCCAAAGCTCAAAAGTGTGGTCACCAATTCCAGAACATCCTGATTGTGATTGTGGAATCCTATGGCTCTTTGCAGCCTTCTCATTGGACTGAATTGTAGGAATCGTTGCATCAAGGGTCGACGTCGGGGATCAGCTTGATAGAGAATCAATTTTGAAGCTTCAACCAAGTAGTTCAACCGGACCATGATGTCCTCAACAGCAGCATGATCTTGCAGCAATGGCACTGGCATTAATTTCAGTGACTCCAGGGCATCATTTAGCTCCATCTGTACAGTGGCAGCCACGCGCCGGTCATGGTGGCCAGTGGCGGCACCGGGCCCAGCATCCTGCAGCAGCTCAGAAATCTTCGCAGGAAAGGGCTCAAGCATCCTTAATATTTCCTGGATCTTTGCCGCTGCCACCTCATCCTCTTGGGAGTCCACAGGCGCCATGCTCGATCTCTGTTGCAGTCCTCCTTGGTGCGTGGCTGCGTCCTGCTGAAAAAGCGCGCAAATGGATTATTATCCTTGTTCCCTACAAAGCCATCAGAGCATGAATTACAAAGAAATCGTATAACATGCAGGCAGGAGGCACTAGACAAACTAGCAGAACAAGCTAAATTGCACAGTGGAACTTGATAGAATTAAAAAATTAGGACACGGATTACATGCAACCTAGTTTAGAACATCAGAAGGAAGCCAAAATTAATTCTACCCAATATCCAGTTGTCCACAACAATCAAATTACAGTGGACGAAATTAGCCCAGGTAAATCAGAGAACTCGAGAAATTGAAACCATCATGAGTTCATGCAAAATGACGATGCACACTACACTAGAATACTAGTCCATACAAAATGCAAACCACATTGAATCTATAACAGATTTCATATATATGTGCATATATGCATATGAAATGGAAATTATATTTTTGTCAGATTTTAACAGATTCCAAAATTGCAAATAATGTGGGACCCAATGGAACCCGTGCATGAAAATGCAGATATTAGAGGAACAACAGTTATCTTAGTGTAGAAGTTATGGAAAGGGATACTTAAACCTAACACCAAAATAGATGAGACCTCTATAAAAATAAAAAACCGTTAAGCATGTGTATAAACCCTGCACTAGTCTGTAAGAAATTGTAACCGTGTTAAATAAACCATGAGGCATAATAAACTATTTTTTTTATCATCAAGTGCTTGCATTATAAAATTTCAAATACACTCAATGCTAGAAACTTTTGATTTAATGCGAAAACAGAAACAAGCTAAACTATCCAAAGAAGCATACACATAGGACTGAGAGCTTACTATCCAAAAATTACAAGGTATGGGCAAAAGATTTATATCATCATAAGCATTATAATCTACCCTCAAATGACAGATTTACCAGATTCAAATAAACAATTTTTTATATGCAATGCATGTTAAAATGAAATTTTGGTGTGACAAAACCTCTCAAATAACAGATTTTGAAAAGGACCCAAATACTAAATTCAAATAAAACCCAAAAACCCTTGAAACCTTAAAATGACTCAAATACCAAATTCAAATGAAAGATTTATCAGATTACCCCAAAGCCAAATTCAAATAGAACAGGTTATTTTACACACAATGCATTTTAACATAAAATTCAAGGGTGTAGCGAAAACCCTCAAATGACATTTAACAGATGACCCAAATTACAGTTTTTAAAGATAAACCAAATTGAAATTCAAATAACCAAAATATTCAACAGATTACCCAAATGACAGAATTTTGGGTCATTTGGGGGGCACATAATGAGGGGCACACAGAACTCACCCACAGCAGCCAGAACCCTGGGAATCGCCTCTCGTTACCAAACCCTAGAAGAGCCGACCATAAAAAGTGCACTCTGCAAGAAGGGTTCCACATGTCATAAACAGATGAAGAGGCAACAGATGAAAAGGCAGCCACAGATCGCAGATCAGAAAATGTGAGTGATTCCAGTGAGTATTTAAATTACAACTAATTTTTATAAATTACTATGCTACACAGAAGGTAATACCAATGACTACCTACATTAAATCCGAGATAACCAATGACTACCTACCCTCGAAACAAAAAGGACCATTTAAAAATAATTTATACACAAATTACACTAGATCATGCACTATCAAATTAAAATGAATGACCTATAACTAAATTGATTTTATTGTTATAGCGGCAAACGTAGAAAAGGGACTAAGCTTTTCACATAATCTGTACTAATGGTATTAATCTCATATTTAGCACAAAATGCTAGAGCTTCATATCAGATAACCACACAAATGGAATTTTAACTTCAATATAGAGGTAACATATATGGTAATTACACAAATGAATGCTAATTTACAAGGAATACAAATTTAATCTGGCACAACATTATTTGTACACTATCACAAATCAAATGGTACATAATACATGATAGAGTCACTAACAAACAACATGTCTAATCCATTATAATTTCTTTTAGTCGCTAACCAAATGCTGATGTCCCTCTTTTATGACATCAAAATGTCTCTCAGATAGATGTGGTCAAAGAAAATACATATACAGACAAAGAAACAATACGAATGCTTGCAAAACGTGACATTACCGAAGCAATTTCAAATATTGCAACAGTACAAACCTTGTTCACATGCGAATGACAGTACAATCACCAACGAACTTTAGTAGCTATGAATTGTAACCATCACAATTATTTATGTTAGTGACTAACCAACATGCAGGTGGTCCTCCTAATGAGATAAGAGTGCCTCTCAAACGAAATGTTGTCGAAGAAAATAGACAAAGAAATCGTATACATGCAGGCAGGAGGCACTAGACAAACTAGCAGAACAAGCTAAATTACACAGTGGAACTTGATAGAACTAAAAAATTAGGACACGGATTACATGCAACCTAGTTTAGAAACATCAAAAGGAAGCCAAAATTAATTCTACCCAATATCCACAACAATCAAATTACAGTGGGCGAAATTAGCCCAGGTAAATCAGAGAACTCGATAAATTGAAACCATCATGAGTTCATGCAAAATGACGATGCACACTACACTGGAATACTAGTCCATACAAAATGCAAACCACATTGAAACTATAACAGATTTCATATATGTGTGCATATATGCATATGAAATGGAAACTATATTTTTGTCAGATTTTAACAGATTCCAAAATTGCAAATAGGACCCAATGGAACCTGCACATGAAAATGCAGAAATTAAAGGAACAACAGTTATCTTAGTGTAGAAGTTATGGAAAAGGATCCTTAAACCTAACACCAAAATAGATGAGACCTCTAAAAAAATAGAAAACCGTTAACCATATGTATAAACCCTGCACTAGTCTGTATGAATTGTAACCGTGTTAAATAAACCATGAGGCATAATAAACTACTTTTTTTATCATCAAGTGCTTGCATTATAAAATTTCAAATACAGTCGATGCTAGAAACTTTTGATTTAATGCGAAAACAGAAACAAGCTAAACTATCCAAAAAAGCATAACATCAAGTCACCGGAAAATCCCAAGTTCGGGCCTCGCTCAAGTAGTTCATTAAAACGGTCCCATGCTTCATCAATTCCTTCATCCTCTCCTTGCTTGAAATTGAGCACTTGCCTCCTTAAGTCTTGGACCTTGCTTATGGGAAAGAACTTCAAAATAAACTTCTTCACTAGCTCATCCCAATTTCCTTTTGCTTCAACAGACGCAAGTGTGTACCATCTTCGCGCTTCATCTTCGAGAGAGAACGGAAAAAGATTCCACTTGAACCAAGCGGCCTGAACTCCTTTTTGTTACACCGTGTTGCATAACATCGTGAATTCCTTAATGTGTCTATATGGGTTGTCATCCTCCAATCCTCTAAATGGTTTTGTCGCCACTAACTTGATGATTCCAGGCTTCACTTCATAGCGGGTTGTAGCAAGCGCCAAATCTGATTTTTGCATCTCAATGTCTTCCATTGACGGCATTGCTAGCTCCCTTAGAGACATCTCTTCATCTTCCAATGGTGAGGTGAACAAATCCATCTAGGCACAAGAAAAGTAGAAAGAAAAAACAAAAAAAAGATTTTTTTTCTAGAAAATAAGGGTTAGGTGTTAGTAATCAACAAAATCAATACTAGATTAAACGTAGCAAACTGGCTTGCTCCCCGGCAACGGCGTCAGAAAAAGGGGCTTGTTGACGGATAAAACTCGTATCCACCTACGATCCGCAAGCGTACGGACCTACACCTTTTTCACCATGGGATTCCCAAGGTTCTTGTCAATCCGCGGAGCAAGGGGATTACTAGTGCTTAACCAAGTACTAATCTAGTCGATTGGAAAACCTTTGAAAGAGAGTATTAATCTAAAAGTAAAGACAATCTAACCTAAGTTAATCTAAGTTAAATTGATCAAACAAATCTAGGGTTAAACTAGATGGTAAAGGGGTGAACACAAGAGAGTGAGTAAGAAAGATAAGCGTTCCCTCCCTAGGATCTAGGATAACATGGTATGCATCTACTACACGAAAGCGGTAAACCAATCTACCGGGGGTTGTGACCACGGTTTCGCCCTTTCCCTCCTCTCGTACTGTCACTACGCGAAGGTATTCGTGACTAGACCTATGATGGACACGGTATGTTGATGGAATCTATGGGAGTAGCGGATATCGTACGCCCGAAAAACACGGTGGCCTACCTTAATCATCAAAGCATCATCAACATGAAAACAATAGATTGAAACCACGAATCAAGTAGCGATCACATAGCATGTATCCATCTAATCCTAGGGATGAACGGAGACATTACCCCATCATTTTACACGGATTGAAGCACATAGGGGTGATGGAGACTCCGGAGAACGTCGTCGATGAAGATGGCGGCGATGGAGCTTGGGAACACCCCTAGGCCAACAGCTTGGAGTCCTCCTCTTGCTTCCTTCTCTCCGCCGGCATTGATCCTTGCGACGAGCTCATCTAACTCTCTCCCTCATCTTGCAGCGGCGGTGTTCTGGTCAATGGCGTCGGTAGGATGATTTGTTCGATGTGGCGGCCGACGGCGGCGGAGGCAATAAATAGACGAACACCTAGGGCAAAGGGGGGACCGAACCGACCCCGGAGTGGGCTGGGCCGGTCGGCCCAGGCCGGCCGCCCCAGGCCCACTTCGGCCCGGTTCGGCCCCGGTTTCCTCCCCGGTTGCTTCTCGCGTAATCCCTTATTCGTGTGCACTTGCATGTGGGCCTTTGACGTCGTTTCCTTCACGGTTAAGGCTTGAATCCTTGCTATGCAAGCTTCGCTGTTTTCTGGTTGAGTCCCTGAAGACTTGCACATTGACACTTCGGTCCTCGGGTCATTTGGAGTCATGTTCATCGCGTGTCTTGACTCTTGTCGGGCTTCATGATCTTCTTCCAAAGTGCTTGGTGAACTTATCCCGAAAGTCTCCTCTTTAGCGTAGATTTCCTGCGTAAATAACAAACTCCAAAATCAACATGCAAGTGTGAACTTGTTACATCATTAGTATGCCTAGTGGCGGGTTAGTTGCAAATCATAATCGAAACCAATGTATAACAAGTACTCTAGGTTGACGGAAATTCACCGTCAACAGCCGCGTGACGAGCCGCATTGAGGCACCCGAACACGCGGCGTAGTCGAAATAGTCGACGACGAGCCGCGTGACGAGCCGCGCGACGTGCCGAGGTACCCAGACGTGCGGCGTAGGCGAACTAGTTGACGACGAGCCTGCACAAGGCAAAGTAGTCGACGATGAGTCACGCGACAAGCCGCACGACGTGCCAAAGCGACTGGACGCACGGCGTAGGTGAAGTAATCGACGACGAGCCGCGTGACGAGCCGCGCGACGTGCCGAGGCACCCGGACGCGCGGCGTAGGCGAAGTAGTCGACGACGAGCCTGCGCGAGGCGATGTAGTCGACGATGAGCCTGTGCGAGGCGAAGTAGTCGACGATGAGTCACGCGACAAGCCACGCGACGTGCCGAAGCAACCGGACGTGCGACGTAGGTGAAGTAGTCGACGACGAGCCACGTGACGAGCCGCGCGACGTGCCGAGGCACCCGGACGCGCGACGTAGGCGAAGTAGTCGACGTCGAGCCTGCGCGAGGCGAAATAGTCGACGGCGACCCTGGTGACGAGCCGCGCGACGTGCCGAGGCACCCGGACGCGCGACATAGGCGGAGTAGTCGACGACGAGCGGCGCAACGAGTCGCGTGACGAGCCGCGCGATATGCCGAGGCACCCGGATGCGTGGCGTAGTCGAAGTAGTCAACGACGAGCCGCGTGACGAGCCGCGCCACGTGCCGAGGCACCCGGACGCGCGGCGTAGGTGAAGTAGTCGACGACAAGCCTGCACGAGGCAAAGTAGTCGACGATGAGTCACGCGACAAGCCGCGCGACGTGTCGAAGCAAGCGGACGCGCGTCGTAGGTGAAGTAGTCGACGACGAGTCGCGTGACGAGCCGCGCGACATGCCGAGGCACCCGGACGCGCGGTGTAGGCGAAGTAGTCCACGACGAGCCTCCGCGAGGTGAAGTGGGCAACGACGAGCCGGGTGACAAGCCGCGTGACATGCCGAGGCACCCGGACGCGCGACGTAGGCGGAGTATTCGACGACGAGCCTGCGCGAGGCGAAGTAGTCGACGATGAGTCACGCGACAAGCCGCGCGACGTGCCGAAGCAACCAGACGCGTGGCGTAGGTGAAGTAGTCGACGACGAGTCGCGTGACGAGCCACGCGACGTGGCGAGGCACTCGGACGCGAGGCGTAGGCGAAGTTGTCGACGACGAGATGGGTGACGAGCCGCGCGACGTGCCGAGGCACCCGGACGCGCGACATAGGCGGAGTAGTCGACGACGAGCGGCGCGACAAGCCGCGTGACGAGCCGCATCGAGGCACCCGGACACGCGGCGTAGTCGAAGTAGTCGACGACGGGCCGTGTGATGAGCCGCGCGACGTGCTGAGGTACCCGGACGCGCGGCGTAGGCGAAGTAGTCGACGACGAGCCTGCGCGAGGCAAAGTAGTCGAAGATGAGTCACGCGACAAGCCGCACGCAGTTTCTGCAGAAATGGAAAACAATTTATATAAAAAGATTTACTACATAACTTTGTGCAACTTTTGGCACAGGAGCTAGTCATGACAAGACATACAACATATCCAAAATTTGGATGCAGAGGAGTTATAGTTTTTGAGTTGTGGCAGATCTAGGTATTTCACAATCCTATTTTTCATGTTAAAAATATCCAGAATCAGACCATTTGAGAATAACAAAAGTTGTAGTATTTTTCTCCACGAATCAAACAAAACTTGTTTGGCATTTTTCTGAACTTCCTACGATTTTCTAGGAATTTTACAAGTTTCTGCCAACTCTGTTTACTATTGAAGAATCATTCATACGACCAGACCCCTTGAACTTTTCAGAGTCTCACACATATACCCTTAGATCGCACAAAACTCCCTGGAAAGACCTGGGGGCTTGCAATGCCACCCTTGGCCGTGGGGGCGGCGCGGCTCCGGCCAATTCCGGCGAGCCGGCGGCGCTCCCGGCCTGGCAAGCGGCTGGGCTCGACTAGGAGCTCACCTAGGGCGCAGGGGTGGTCGTGGTTCGCGCGGAGGATCGCCGACGAGGGCGTGCGGTGGCGGCCGGCGGGGACGGCCGCGGCGGCTCGGGGTGACGGCGAGGAGGATGTTTTGCTGGGCAACACGCGACCCTGGGGGGTGCAATAGATCCTAGGGAGAGTGCTAGGGAGCTCGGGTGGTAACGGGAACGGCCGGAGGAGGGGGTGCCCCGGCGGCGGCGGCAATGGCGGGGTGGAGGCTCGGTGGCGCGCGGAGGGGGATTAGGACGGGGTTAAATAGTCTCGGCGCGGCCTGGGGATGACGGCGGCGTGACCCAGAGCCGTACCACGGCGCACGCGGGCGAGGGGACGCGGACGGACCGCCGGTCCAAAGGGGGGCGTCCGGCCACCGCACGGCGCGCGCGGCGCGTCGGCGCGTGGCGCGGCGCTGACCCCGGCGCGTCGTGGGGCGCGGGACGCCTCGGCAGGGGCGCGGCCTAGGGTCGCGGTCGGCCTCAGGCGGAGGGGGCGTCGGGAGGCGCGCGGGCGCGGACGCCGAGGGCTGGCGGCGCGAGGCCGGCGACGCGCGGCGCGCGGGCGCGCGACGTCGCGGTGTGCTGACGCCCGGCCCTAAACTGTGTTGCTGGCGCTGACTTCAAATTAGAATTTCTCCAAAATTTTGAATAAAACTCGACCAAGCTTTGAACACGGAAGTTGTAGATCTAGTCACCCTCTACAACTTCTAAAAAGGCTATATGGGGTTTTTCTTCACAGATTTTGAAATACACTGCTGCCAACATTGAATGTCAGCCTGTGTCCTGGAACAGTAGACTCTGCCTTTGCAACCCATTTTTCAAGCTTTTCCACCCAAAATTTGAAATGCCAATCTACATGAAAGTTGTGTCCCTCAACAAGATGGACAACTTTCATAAAGGTAGAATTTTAAGTGTTTAGGTGAATTTTGGAGAACGCGACAAAAGTTCCGACAGACACCTATGGACACTAGGGGTGAAAGGGGTTTGACCAAGTCTGGCCCCACAAGTGTGTTTACTAGTCAAAGGGGGACACTAGAGTAGGTTAGTGAGCTTTTCAGGTTGAGGGCCCAGGTTGACCGTGATTTGACCACTGTCAGCTGGGTTGACCGGCTGTTAGGGTTAATTAAAAACTTGGGGCGTCACAGCCTACCCCACTTAAACGGAATCTCGTCGCGAGATTCGATTAGATAACGAAAAGATGGGGAGAATAACTCACGGTTTCGAGATTGCAGGAAGCCCGGATACTTAGTATTGAGATAGTCTTTCGTCTCACAAGTTGCTTCTTCTTCCGTGTGATGACTCCATTTGATCTTGTACATCCGTACGGTTTGTCTTCGGGTCTTTCGCTCTTTTTGGTCTAATACTCTCAATGGGTGCTCGATGAGCGAGAAATCCAGCTCAATCCAAGCATTAGCTTCTATGATAACTTCGTTCTCCGTCACAGGCATTCCCTTTTTCAATTGAGTTACATGAAACACATTGTGGACTGCAGAAAACCGTTCTGGCAAATGGATACGATAAGCCACTGGCCCACATACTTCTATAACTTCATAGGGTCAAATGTAGCGCGGAGCTAAATTTCCCTTGACACCGAACCTTTGCACACCTTTGGTGGGGGACACCTTCAAATACACGTAGTCTCCCACTTCAAAGTGTCGAGGTGCGGTTCCCTTGTCATGGTAACTCTTTTGCCTCATCTGAGCCATCTTCAAATTCTCTTTTATCACTTGCACTCTTTCTTCGGCATCTTTAACTAAGTCCGGACCAAAGAGTGTTCTCTCTCCGGCTTTAGACCAATTCAACGGAGTGTGGCATCTTCGTCCGTAAAGAGCATCGAACGGTGCAATCTTCAAACTGGCTTGATAACTATTGTTGTAAGAGAATTCTACCAAAGACAAACACTTGTCCCAACTCTTGTCAAAATGCAAGATGCTGGCTCGTAGCATATCTTCCAAAATCTGGTTTATTCTTTCCGTCTGACCATCGGTCTGCGGATGATAACTGGAACTACGAATTAGCTTGGTTCCTAAGCATTCATGCAATTGCTCCCAGAAACGACCCACAAACTGAGTTCCTCTGTCAGAGATTATAGTCTTCGGAATTCCATGCAAACGAACTATGTGGTCCATGTACAACTCTGCATATTGTTGTACTGAATAAGTGGTATGCACGGCAATGAAGTGAGCGGTCTTGGTGAGTCTGTCTACGATTACCCAAATAGAATCTTTCTTTCTAGCTGTTAGGGGTGAACCCACAATGAAATCCATACTAATATCATCCCACTTCCACATGGGTATCGACAGGGGTTGGAGTACACCTGCCGATTTCAAATGGCTTGCTTTTATCCGGTGGCAAGTATCGCACTCGGCCACATACTTGGCTATATCCACCTTAATATTGGACCACCAGAAATTCTGTTTCAAATCTTGGTACATCTTGGTACTGCCGGGATGAATAGAAAATTTTGACTGGTGAGCCTCATCTAGGATGATCTTCTTAATTTCCGGGTCAACGGGGACCACAAGACGTTTCCCAAACCAGACCACACCCTGGTGATCTTTCTGGAAACAAGTATACTTGGGATCTCCCTCTGCTAGTTTCTGTTTGATGGTTTGGATGTCTTCATCATTGCGTTGAGCAGCGACAATCCTATCATAAAGATTGGACTCTGCTGTCAAGGCATAAAGACTTCCTTGTGGTACCACTTCTAAGTTGAGCCTTCTCATTTCTTAACACAACGGTTTACTAAATGGCTCCAACTCTAGGTGGTTGCAGTGATCTTTGCGGCTAAGGGCATCCGCAACAACATTTGCTTTGCTGGGGTGGTAGTGCAGTTCTAGATCGTAATCCTTAATCAACTCAAGCCATCTTCTTTGCCTCATATTCAACTCTAACTGAGTAAAGATATATTTGAGACTCTTGTGATCAGTGAAGATGTTACAACAATTGCCCATCAGATAATGCCTCCATATCTTGAGAGCGTGGACAACAGCAGCTAACTCAAGATCGTGGGTAGGATAATTGAGCTCATGAGGTCGAAGTGCCCGTGAAGCATAGGCAATGACTCGGCCTTCTTGCATAAGGACACAGCCGAGACCCGTGCCTGATGCGTCACAGAAGACTTCAAACGGTTTGGAATTATCCGGTTGCACTAGCACTGGGGCTGAGGTTAAATGTTGCCTCAAGGTGTGGAAGGCTTTCTCACATGCTTCGCTCCACACGAACTTTACTCCTTTCTTGAGTAGTTCCGTCATAGGTTTTGTGATTCTAGAGAAGTCAGGAATGAATCGACGGTAGTATCCCGCCAATCCTAGGAAACCACGGATTTGGTGTACGGACTTGGGTGGTTTCCAATCCATCACCTCTTGAACTTTGCTAGGATCTACGGAGATACCATCTTGGGAAATGGTGTGCCCTAAGAATTTCACACTTTTCAACCAGAATTCACATTTGGAGAACTTAGCATAAAGCTTATGATCTCGCAAATGCTGAAGGACAACTCCGAGGTGTTTGACATGTTCTTTCTCGCTTTTGGAATAGATGAGAATATCATCAATAAAGACCACGACGAAATTGTCGTGCTCCGTCATAAACACGGAGTTCATGAGGTACATGAAGTATGCTGGGGCATTCGTGAGACCAAAAGACATTACCCAGAACTCGTAAAGACCATAACGAGTGGAGAAAGCGGTTTTAGGAATGTCACAAGGTCGAATTTGATTTGATGATAACCAGAACGAAGGTCAATCTTGGAGAAGACTTTGGCTCCAGCCAATTGATCAAAAAGAACATCAGTTCGAGGAAGGGGATATTTGTTCTTGATGGTGACTGCATTGAGCGGTCGGTAATCCACACACATTCTCAAGCTACCATCTTTCTTTTTGACGAAAAGAGCGGGACAACCCCAAGGAGAAGAGCTCGGGCGAATATAACCCTTATCTAACAATTCCTGGAGTTGAGTTTTCAGTTTGGCTAATTCTTTGGGTGGCATACGATAAGGTCTTTTGGAAATGGGTGCGGTACCCGGTTGGAGTTCGATCACAAACTCGACATCTCTGTCTGGTGGCATACCAGGCAACTCATCAGGAAAGACATCTGGATACTCACACACTACTGTAATTTCATCAAGAGGGGAGATAATGGTAACATAGGCACAAGAGTCGGTACCGTCCTTGAAAGGTAGGTACAAAGTAGTGTGCCCGACCGTAGGTGAATTGATCTCTACGACCCTATCTGATATATCTAGAATCACCTTATGCTGGGTCATCCACTCCATACCCAAGATAACATCCATGCTTCCCAATTTTATGGTTATGAGATTAGATTGAATAACCTTACTCCCTAACCTTAAAGGAACTCCAAAAGTTACTAGGTGAGAAGAAATGTTACCGCCTGGTGTGGTAATTTTATAAGCCGTTTTGGTTGGCATTCCATTTAGACCCAATTTGCCTAATAGATTCTCACTTATGAAACTGTGGGTGGCTCCCGAATCAAATAAAATCTTAACAGGGGTGTTGTTGATAGAGAATGTACCCGTGAGCACTGAAGCTTCCTCTGGGATATCGCTCATGGTAGTGAAGTTCAGCTTGCCTTGGCGTACATGCACCATAGGCTTCTTAGCCGGAGTGGCAGGCTTGTTTCCTGCACCTTGATTCTGTGGGTTGGGCTTGATCTACCTGGGCTTGGGACACTCGCTGATGTAATGCCCCGGCTGACCACAGTTGAAGCAACGACGATCACCAACGTTGCGAGGAGGTGCATTAGGCTTTGGAGCCTGCTGCTTAGCATTGCGGGACTGGAAGTTCCCTGCGGGTTTGCTCTGGGATGGCTTCATCGTCCAGCGTCCAATTGAAGATTGCTGGGATGGGTTTGGGGTGTTCTTCTTCACAAAGCGAAACTTTTTACCCGTTCCGCTGCCCAGAGCAAAACCAGACATCCTCTTTTTGTCTCCGTGGGCCTTCTTCATAGCATCCTCTTGGGAGATAGCCTTGTTCACTAGCTCATGGAAATTGGCGGGCTCGAGCAGGTTCAGTCGCTCGTACAACTTGCCATTTAGCCCGTCGCGGAATCTCTCCATCTTCTTCGCATCAGTGTCCACGTGATGCCCACCATACTGGCACAAGCTGTTAAACTTCTGGGCGTAGCGGTACACTGTGTCGGACCCCTTCCTGAGGGCCAACAGCTCTCTCATCTTCCTATCCATAAGTCCCTTGGGAATGTGGTGACTCTTGAAGGCTTGCTTGAACTCATCCCAAGTTACAGCGTGCCCTCGCTGCATCGACTTGAAATGGTCCCACCACATCAAAGCTTCTCCCCGCAGTTGCAGAGCTGCGAAGTTGGCTTTGTTCTCCTCGGAGCAAGGCAGCACAAAGGCCGAGAACTTTGCCTGGATGGCCTTGATCCAAGCTTCCGCTTCCAGGGGGTCTTCCGCCTTGGAGAAAGTCGGCGGCTTCATTGCGATGAACTGAGCATACGTTGTGACCTGATTAGGCCCCTCGTGGTTGGCCCCGTGTGGCGGCCCTCGGTTCATCTGCTGGGCGATCTGCTGCTGCGTCTGCAGGATCTGGCGCAGCACCTCGGTTTGGGTGGCCATGAAGGCCTCCGATGGCGTCATGGGCGGTGGTGGCGGCAAGTCACCGCTACCGTTCGCTCCGAACCCGTTGGGAGAGCTGCGCGTGGTTCCCACCATCTGAAATGCGAGCCTTGTTAGTTACATAACCAAAAGCTTACTCCAAAATGATGACAAGCATGATCATACATAACCACAACTCATTTGCATTCGTATGATGATGACAGCAACAGTCGAAAAGGATCACATAGCCAACAAGGATTCATAGAATCGTTCTTCAACACCGTTAGGAATGCGATCACTCGAATAACATGAGCCAACATTCACTCTCAGACAATTACTGTCACTTCGGGTACCAACGAAGGTGGTATACGAACGAGCGCTTAATCGTTGGGCAGACGAGTGATGCCCCTAGAAACGCTTTGGTTTACTAATGCTTTTGTGAAATGCAAGATTTGACCAGCGTGGTCATTGCAACGATCTGCTCAAAAATTCGGCAATCATACGCAATGAAACTTCAACTTCTGGGGTGAACAAGCGAATTTCAATCAAAACACCGCATGCTTAAGCATTCATTATTACAACAAGATGGAACAAGGTCCAAGGAAATTACAAAGCTTGAATTTGAAAACACCACAACATGGCAAGGTTACAAGTAGTTACTCCACACGAAGACGTGCTCAAAAGTTAACTACTCCAAACATCTTGAAGATAACACCATAGGATCACAATCCTTTTTATTCTCGCTGCCGGCAACCTAGTTGCCCACCGAAGCACCACTGTCCGTAGGAGAAGCTGGAGGAGTCGGTAATGGTGGTCCTGCCTGGCTCGTCTGATCCAGACCAGACAGATCCTGCTGCTCCTCCGGGTGTGCCTGTACGGGAGGCAGTGGCTGTAAGGCCACTATAGCCTGCAAGGCTGCCACCTGTACCTCGGCCTCCTCCACCTGCTGTTGCATATCAGTAATGTTCTGAAGTAGCGTCAACCTCTCAATCTCATACGCATCGGCATTCTCCTCTAGGTATGATTCTCCGCCTCCAGATCAACAATCCTCTGCAGGCGGTCACCTCTCTCTAGATCTAACTGGAATCTCCTAGCACACAGCCTGTCATTCTCCTGCTGCATCTGGATAAGTGTAAAGTTCAGCTGCTGATGTGCTGCTGATAGCTGCTGCCAATCTCGCCTAGATGCCTCCAAACGCTGCCCGATAAGCGCTGCGGTATTACAGCGCAGCCCCTGAAGTGTGAAAACCACGTTCAGACAGCGAGCTAGCGTCTGAGTAACATCCAGCGGCTCTGCTAGTGTCAACAGCTCCCATAGGTGATCCATACGGTCCAACCATGCCGGGTCGTGAGGACTCACAGCAGGAAACAACCCGAACGAAGAGAGAGCTACCACAGTGGGGTTGTGGTCACAGAAGTCCGTCAGCACTCTGAGGGCTGCTGACTCAACGGCCTCGTGGGTAATGAATCCCCAGTAGATAAAACTCAAGTCGAACCAGTCGGCGTGGTCTGGGTGTGGTAGAACAGTGACAATCACTCTGCAACGGGGAACGCCATAGCGCTCGAACTCGGACACCTCATAAGTCGGTGGTGTGAGGTAGCCTGCGACGCTGAGTGCTTCCCACGCAAGGCGTGGAAAACCCTCCCAGTGCAACCCGTTGGTACGGATCGTACCGTCAGCGTCGAACTCGTGAAACACGGGGAAAGCCATCTGTACAAAAATGTAACACATGTCAGGTCTCAAGGAGAACGACATGTCAAATGGTGAAGTTCTGACAGTTGTGAATAAAATTCATAACCAACAATCCAGAACCCTCAAAATCTTTCTCCAAGTTTCCCGGCTACTACAAAAGTTCTATTACACACTTTAGGTTTTCAAGGTTGAGCTTGAACAGGAAAAACAAGGTGGACGGATACAAGACCTAGATGTGCCTAGCAAAGTGTAAACCCAGCCAAAAGAAGCTAAGATCGAAACTTGCGACTACAAGCTGGACTTGTTAAGGAGCAACTGTTTTAAACAAACTAGTTTAATTAAATCTAGCACAAGGTACAACAAGGTGAACAAGCTTATTCAAAGTTTTGGCAGCACGACAGCCAAGCATGAGAGTACTCTAGTTTATAAAAAGCACACACTAGCAAAATCTTCCTTAGAGAGCATATGGAAATTCAGTTTTTGGGTCCAATTTAGTTGTTTAGATTTTTAATATGCATGCAAGACCTCCTATCCGACCTCACATGGCAATCAAGCCAAAAATTGAAGTTAGTGCTGGTGGCAAGTCTGTTATTCATCTCTCCCTATAATATCTAGTCGAGAGCTATACGGTACTCGCTTAACGACTAACGAAGCGCTGTTATGTACCTGTAGAAAACGAACCTTTCGTGCCAGCACGTCACGAAAGCGTTCACATACATTACCGTTCACTATAGAAACAGCATCCATGCGTTAAGCCGCTGCATGGACAGCGTCCAACCTCGGACACCCTCCGTTTGAATGGAGTGTATCCTTGCCTCGCATGATCGACATGCGGAATGCACACGTATGAAACACGTGGCGACAACACAACTCATAAACAGACGCAAAGATGGGATCCGTGGAATGGATCACTCCATCAACCCTCGCAATTCCCGTGATGCGGCACAGCACACGTATAAAACACGTGGCTCATCTAGTTTGGTTGTGCAAGAAAGTAAGTCTGAGATAAAGTAATGTGCTGGGAGTTAGCAAAATAAACGGTAGGTTAATTAAGCCACCTGAAAGAACCCAAAAATTCCCTCTAGGGCCTCTCGGTCTAGTTTATCCTTAGCGGACCAACGTATTTTAGAAAATCAGACAATCTTGGATATTTTTATTCAAAAACCAGTGATTAGGGTTATTAATTAATCTCTGGTGCATATAATTGCTCTGATGCCAACTGTGACAACCCGCCCAGGAAAATACCGTACTACCACATAAACCAATCCACTTTGGTCATTAAGCGATAATAAAGTATCATCCTGTCGTTAGTCGCCGGGTTAACGCCCGGTAAATCACTTGAATAGCAACAAGGATCGACATATATGCATTAAACTCACTCGAAGGCGAGTCCAGAGATACAACATCATTAACATCCAAATTTGTACCCCGAAGGGTTTAATTATTACAAACCGAAGTTGTTGCCATAAAGAAGTAGTTCAGAGTTTTTGAAACAGCGGAATTAAACTAACGGGAAGCGGCAACACCACGGGAGGCCATCCATGATGCCTTCAATCGTCATCCTCCACCCACTCCAGCTCCCAGCGGGCGGGATCTCTCCGGGCCACACATCACCGAAAGCATTACCTGGATCAACACATTATAGCAAGGCTGAGTATACTAATACTGAGCAAGACTTACCCGTCGGTGATAACTACTTCACCAACTCTAGACATGAAAGGCTTTTGGCCACTGAGTTTCTTTTTTCTGAAACGTAACAAAGAGTATGTCCTTACTTTCAAGATTTTAGCACAAGTTCTAGTGGGTGTAATCTTTACTACATTAGCCAACTAGAACAGACAAAGTTGTACAATACAATTAATCAAGCATAGTATTCATTGACTTCCATCATTAGGGATCTCATGGCTAGTGGAGTAAGTAGTCTCAGATAACGGTGAGAGGCCGACAATCGATTGATTCAAACCTTGCAAGATAGACCTAAACACACGGTAGGCTGCCCCCGCAAGGACAACTTCCCAAGCAGTTCCCAAAAATCCTCGGGTCGGGATCGAATCTTACAGTCTTTGGTGCAGGCTATCCGACATACCCCGCGAGGCACCCGGAGTCACCGTACACCACCGGTAGCTAGCTGTGAGATGAATCCCAAGAGTAGTAATAGTAGGATCCCTCGCCGCCTCATTAAGGTACTAGGCTTATCGGTCCCATTCCCGACAAGTGCTTAGTACGTTCAAACACTTAACCCACAATAGCCATTGGATCGGAGCCCAAATCCCATGCTCTTACCACATGAGCAATCCAATTAAGGATAAATTGTGATTCCTATGTAGGAACCTATTCTCGCAAGTGAAGTCATCACCCGACTTGTAACGGTCCTATAGCTTAGCAGCTATCGACCTATCATACTAGTAAGGACAAAGGTACCTAGGGATCATGCATCTAGGGTTCCATTCAACTCCTGAACTTAAATGCACAATCATCCATAGATAATTGAATAACAAAATTTAAAAACTAGGTTAGATGCACCGAGCTTGCCTTCGTCAGCTAGGTTATCCTGGGCACCCTCGGTGTTGTCGAGCACTTTCACGTACTGCAGCGAAGCTTCTGCTCCTCCTTCCTCGGTTTCCGGGACAAGGGAGTAGTCACCGTCCGGAAGATCTACACGGAATGCAATGCAAGGTTCAGGTGATGTGACAGTTTGTTATCTTATCCAACTCTTGTTGGTCATATTCACCTTAACAAGTATCTAGATAGTACATCTCTTCTGGAAGGTTATTATTTATACATGATTCATTCTTTTATTGCACCTTTGAATTAATGTCTCTTTGTACTTGTTATTTTATGTGAAGGTTTAATCCTTTTCCTCTCACTAGCAAGGGTGTGAACAAGATTTTTATTCATAAATTAATTCGTTATCAGCAAGGATGTTTTATTAACTTTTAATTAAGTTAGGTAAAACTTTCCAAAAAGGGGAAAAGAATTAAAAAGGGATTTTTCCTTATTAATTGTTCTTTAATCTTTAAAAGGGCTTTAAAGCTTTTTATTAAGCAATAAATCAATAAAAATTTAAAGAAGTGTTTCTTAAGCATAACAGCACCTATACTGGTCCACTGGACCCACATGTAAGGCTTGGAAGCTAGGAAACAAAATATTATGGAAAATAACAAAGACTAGCTAGTGATTCAAATTAAATGTGTACAAAAATAAATAATCATCAAAACGATCCAAACTTTCTCATGCATGCCCTATGGTCCTAAACAAGCCTAAAGAACCAGCAAGTACACCTAGAAACTCTACCGATCTTGCTTCACAAATTTACAAAGGAAAACATGCACAAATTAAGAATAAATATTTCTATTACACCACAAATCATGATTAATTCACCAGAGGTGTGTTTTGACATACCAAGACAGCATGCACAAGTTGGGCACAAAAACATAAATATTTTTAGCTACAAAAATCCTCTAGACAGTTTCTGCAGAAATGGAAAAAATATTATATAAAAATATTTACTGCATAACTTTGTGCAACGTTTGGCACAGGAGGTAGTCATGACAAGACATACAACATATCCAAAATTTGTATGCAGAGGAGTTATAGATTTTGAGTTACGACAGATCTAGGTATTTCACAATCCTATTTTTCATGTTAAAAATATCCAGAATCAGACCATGTGAGATTAACAAACGTTGTAGTATTTTTCACCACGAATCCAACAAAATTGGTTTGGTATTTTTATGAATTTCCTACGATTTTCTAGGAATTTTACAAGTTTCTGCCAACTCTGTTTACTATTGAAGAATCATTCTTACGACCAGACCCCTAGAACTTTTCAGAGTCTCACACATATACCCTTAGATCGCACAAAACTCCCTGGAAAGACCTAGGGGCTTGCAATGCCACCCTTGGCCGTGGGGGCGGCGCGGCTCCGGCCAATTCCGGCGAGCCGGCGGCGCTCCCGGCCTGGCAAGCGGCTGGGCTCGACTAGGAGCTCACCTAGGGCGCAGGGGTGGCCGTGGTTCGCGCGGAGGATCGCCGACGAGGGCGTGCGGTGGCGGCCGGCGGGGACGGCCGTGGCGGCTCGGGGTGACGGCGAGGATGATGTTTTGCTGGGCAACGCACGACCCTGGGGGGTGCAATAGATCCTAGGGAGAGTGCTAGGGAGCTCGGGTGGTAACGGGAACGGCCGGAGGAGGGGGTGCCCCGGCGGCGGCGGCAATAGCGGGGTGGTGGCTCGGTGGCGCGCGGAGGGGGAGAAGGACGGGGTTAAATAGTCTCGTCGCGGCCTGGGGATGACGGCGGCGTGACCTAGAGCCGTACCACGGCGCACGCGATCGAGGGGACGCGGACGGACCGCCGGTCCGAAGGGGGCCGTCCGGCCACCGTACGGCGCGCGCGGCGCGTCGGCGCGTGGCGCGGCGCTGACCCCGGCGCGTCGTGGGGCGCGGGATGCCTCGGCAGGGGCGCGGCCTAGGGGCGCGGTCGGCCTCGGGCGGAGGGGGCGTCGGGAGGCGCGCGGTCGCGGACGCCGAGGGCCGGCGGCGCGCGGCCGGCGACGCGCGGGGCGCGGGCGCGCGACGTCGCGGTGTGCTGGCGCCCGGCCCTAAACTGTGTTGCTGGCGCTGACTTCGAATTAGAATTTCTCCAAAATTTTGAATAAAACTCGACCAAGCTTTGAACACGAAAGTTGTAGATCTAGTCACCCTCTACAACTTCTAAAAAGGCTATATGGGGTTTTTCTTCACAGATTTTGAAATACACTGCTGCCAACATTGAATGTCAGCCTGTGTCCTGGAACAGTAGACTCTGCCTTTGCAACCCATTTTTCAAGCTTTTCCACCCAAAATTTGAAATGCCAATCTACATGAAAGTTGTGTCCCTCAACAAGATGGACAACTTTCATAAAGGTAGAATTTTAAGTGTTTAGGTGAACTTTGGAGAACGCGGCAAAAGTTCCGGCAGACACCTATGGACACTAGGGGTGAAAGGGGTTTAACCAAGTCTTTGACCATGGGTTGGCCCCACAAGTGTGTTCACTAGTCAAAGGGGGTCACTAGAGTAGGTTAGTGAGCTTTTCGGGGTGAGGGCCCAGGTTGACCGTGATTTGACCACTGTCAGCTGGGTTGACCGGCTGTTAGGGTTAATTAAAAACCTGGGGCGTCACAGTGACGAGCCGCGCGACGTGTCGAGGCATCCGGACCCGCGACGTAGGCGAAGTAGTCGACGACGAGCCTGCGCGAGGTGATGTAGTCGACGATGAGCCTACGCGGGGCGAAGTAGTCGACGATGAGTCACGCGACAAGCCACGCGACGTGCTGAAGCAACCGGACGCGCGACGTAGGTGAAGTAGTCGACGACGAGCCGCGTGACAAGCCGCGCGACGTGCCGAGGCACCCAGACGCGCGGAGTAGGCGAAGTTGTCGACGTCGAGCCTGCGCGAGGCGAAGTAGTCGACGATGAGCCGGGTGACGAGCCGCGCGACGTGCCGAGGCACCTAGACGCGCGACGTAGGCGGAGTAGTCGACGACGAGCGGCGCAACGAGCCGCGTGACGAGCCGCGCGATATGCCGAGGCACCCGGACGCACGGTGTAGTCGAAGTAGTCAACGACGAGCCGTGTGACGAGCCGCTCGACGTGCCGAGGCACCCGGACGCGCGGCGTAGGTGAAGTAGTCGACGACGAGCCTGCGTGAGGCGAAGTAGTCAATGACGAGCCGGGTGATGAGCTGCGCGACGTGCCGAGGCACCCGGACGCGCGACGTAGGCGGAGTAGTCGACGATGAGCGGCGCGACGAACCGCGTGACGAGACGCACGACATGCCGAGGGACCCGGACACGTGGCGTAGTCAAAGTAGTTGACGACGTGCCGCGTGGCGAGCTGCGCGACGTGCCGAGGCACCCGGACGCGCGACGTAGGCGAAGTAGTCGATGACGAGCCTGCGCGAGGCAAAGTAGTCGACGATGAGTCACGCGACAAGCCGCGCGACGTGCCGAAGCAACCGGACACGCAGCGTAGGTGAAGTAGTCGATGACGAGCCGCGTGACGAGCCGCGTGACGTGCCGAGGCACACGGACGCGCAGCGTAGGCGAAGTAGTCGACGACGAGCCTGCGTGAGGCGAAGTAGTCGACGACGAGACGGGTGACGTGCCGCGTGACGTGCCGAGGCACATGGTCGCGCGACGTAGGCAGAGTAGTCGACGACGAGCTGCACGACAAGCCGCGTGACGAGCCGCGCGGCATGCCGAGGCACCCGGACGCGTGGCGTAGTTGAAGTAGTCGACGAGGAGCCTGCGCGAGGCGAAGTTGTCGACGATGAGTCACGCGAGAAGCCGCGCGACGTGCCGAAGCAACCGGATGTACGACGTAGGTGAAGTAGTCGACGACGAGCCGCGTGACGAGTCGCGCGACATGCCGAGACACCTGGAGGCGTGGCGTAGGCGAAGTAGTCGACGACGAGCCTGCGCGAGGTGAAGTAGTCGACAACGAGCCGGGTCACGAGCCGCGCGACGTGCCGAGGCACCCGGACGCGCGATGTAGGCGGAGTATGTCGTATGGACCTCCCTGGGCCCACTACCTCGGTGGGTACCAGGACCGACTACTCGGTGGGCCCCTGGGACTACCCGGCTTGCGCTACATGGCACCTGATGGCGTGGAGCACAAGGACTACAGAGGAGAAGTACTCGGTTAGGAAGCTGTACATGTCCTGCACTGTATGGAAGACTCCTAGACGTACTCGACTAGTACTCTCTCCCTACTCCGACTTGTAACTCTGCCTCCCGGACTATATAAGGCGAGGCAGGGACATTTCTCTAGCATCTCATCCAATCCACGGCGCACTATTACACCATCTTGTAATCGTGCCCAATCAATCCAGAGCTACGCAGCATACAGGACGTAGGGTATTACGCACCTCGCGGCCCGAACCTGTCTAAATTGTGTGCCACGTGTCTCTTCCTTCGAGTTACCGATCTCGGCGAGGCCACATTCATCTACTTCGGGTACTCCCCTTAGTAGGTTGCCGGTCTAAAACACCGACAGCTGGCGCGCCAGGTAGGGGATCTCGCCCGAGATCACATGGCGAACTCGACGGCTCCCGTCTACTTCAAGCCAACCGTCGCCTTCAACCGCGGCGACACCTTCGTGTTCGGCGCCTGGGTTTGCACTGCAGACGGCGCGGGCTCGTTCCAGCGCCGCCTCACCATGCCGCCCAACCCGAAGACCGGCTTCGTGACGCTTCCAGAAGCTGTCACAGGCGAACTCGCCGGCAAGTTCGGCGAAATTTCGCTCTTCAACCACCACGCTGACTTCGAGCTCGAGTCCGCCTCCAACTCGAACTCGACGTCTCCATGGGCCATCGCATGCGAGTCGGCTACTCAGCCATCGCAGGCGGTCCCCTCACCTCGTGAGCGCTCCGCGCGTGGTCCCCGCATCCTCAGCCGGGCCCGCACAGAGGCTCCCTCTTCGCGCCGGGCCGGCAAGGAGCCCGTACCCGAGTACAACTCGGACTCCGACACCGCCCCCGGCCACGCTTCGGACTCCAACCCTCTCTCCGAGTTCTACTCGAACCCCGCATACGAGTTCGACTTCGGGTCGGACCCTGAGGAACCCGAGTCCGAGGACAACTCCACCGAGCATCCCTTGTCAGGGCCGGCCTCTGGGCTGGTTATAACATCCACACCGGCCGGCAGATTCGTCTACTGGCCAGACCGTAAGCCTGCTGACCTGATAAGTGGAGACTCACGCTACGTCGCCTACATCGACTCGCTACCGTTCCAGGAGGGAACACCACTTGCCCGAGCTGACTCGAACACCCCAACTGAGGTGGCGGTTTCTGAGTCCAGCCTCGGCACCCCCGATCGCCAAGTCTTCATGGCTGCCGGCGACACCCCAGGACCTTCAGGGACGGCCCAAGACAAGTACCTTGAAGACATCTCCTCCGACGAGCTCTCTGCTGATGCTCCAGCAAGCGAGACCCCCGCAGACAGAGACGCTCGACGTGAGCGTAACCGGAAGCGCAGCGAACGTCGCCGACGCCTCCGCGACAACTTCCCCGTCCGCAACCTTGCGGAAGCTCTCGAGGCGGTCGAGAGCAGAGTACACACTACCCCTGAGCAATGCCTCATGTCGATCACAGCGATCGCACGCCAGGCTCAGGGCATACGCGCTGGAGAGGTCATCGCCAAGCTCGCTGAAGACGCCTACTTCATGCGGGTCGACAACAGGGTCAACCAACCTCCCCCCGCCAGGCACCGCGACAACGAAGCCACAAGTCGCAGCGCCAACAACGGTCCCAACCGTACTCGAGCTGAGCTTCCCGCTCCGCCCAACCGCACTCGCTCCAACGCCGGCGGACCCCCACAGGGTGGCAACAGCCACCGCGAAGTCGTCCCTCACCGTGCTCCGGCCGGCGGCGGCGGCCATGACCCTGACGGCGGCGGCAGCGACGGCGGAAGCTCCAACCATGGAGCCAACAGGAGGGCCGGTGGCGGCGGCAGTCGCGGCGGCCGAGGCCACGCGAACAGCCACGCCTCTGGCGCCTCACAGGGCGGCTACGACGCTCGCCAGAAGATTGAGGAGCTGCGGCGGAAGAAGTCGACCACCGCAGGCGAAAACGACGGCTTCCCCGCCTTCTCACCTCGACTTCGCAACTTGCTCCTCCCCGACAAGTTCAAGCCTTTGGAGATCACCAAGTACGACGCGAAGCAGGACCCCATCCAGTGGCTCAGGTGCTACGCCCTCTCCATCGAGAATGCCGGCGGCAACAGCGACACCAAGTGCCTCTACTTCCCCTTCTGCCTGGACCGAGCTCCACTCACATGGCTCGAGTCGCTGGACAAGCACTCGATCGACAAGTGGGACCAGCTGAAGGAGCAATTCACCAGCAACTTCGCGGGGGCTATGGGCCGATCGGGTACTCGCATGGACCTGGCCATGGTCAAGCAGGAACAAGGCGAGACCCTCCGCAAGTACATGCGCCGCTTCTTCGACAAGCGCGCTACTGTAGTCGACGTCACCGACAAGGAGGTCATCGACCTCTTCCAAGACGGCCTCTATCACCGCCGCACCTTCGAAGACTTCGGTCGTCGCCGCCCCAAGTCCATCCCCCACCTCAAGGACATGATCACGTCCTGGGCGGATAAAGAAGACAAGGCCAACGCCAAGTACGACGCCATCCGTGGCAAGACCAAGCAGAACGCGGGCGGCGGCAGCGGCAACAACGCGAACCAAGGCGGTCGCAACAACAACAACAACAACTACTCGGGTCCTAACCGCAAGCGCAAGCCAGACAACACTGTCGCGGCTATCCAGCGCCCTGCGAAGGAGAACTCGAAGAAAACTCCGGCGGCTTCAAAGACCTGCTGAAGGAGAAGTGCCCGTGGCATCCAAATGGCAACCACACCACCGAGCAGTGCTACCAACTCAGGCATGCACTCAAGGATACGCCAGAGCCACCGCACCCCCACGACAAAAAGGGCAAGAAGAAGGACGGCGACAACAACGACTTCCAGGAACCTAACAAGACCGTCAACGTCCTCTTCGGCGGACTACCCAGCAGGCGGGAGCAGAAGGCTACCCGTCGAGAAGTCATGTCTATTGAGCCAGCGGTCCCGACCCCCCTCAGGTGGTCGGAGGTACCCATCACCTTCTCCCGCGCGGATCAATGGACCAGCTTCTCCGAACCAGGACGCTTCCCCCTCGTCCTGAAACCAGTGGTCGCGGGCTGCAAGCTCAACAAGGTCCTCATCGACGGTGGAAGCGGGCTCAACGTCCTTTTCACCAAGACCTTGAAGAAGATGAAGCTCGACATCACCCACATGCTCACCAAGAGCAACGCGCCCTTCTACGGCATCGTCCCCGGTAACGCGGCTATCCCACTGGGCTCAGTGGTCCTGCCAGTTACCTTCGGGGAATCTCGGGACAACTACCGTACCGAGTACATCAAGTTCGAGGTCGCAGACTTCGAGACTTCCTACCACGCCATCCTCGGCAGACCGGCCATCGCCAAGTTCATGGCGGTGCCCCACTACACCTACTTGGTACTCAAGATGCCAAGCCTAGCGGGTGTACTCTCTCTTCAAGGGGACTTGAAGATCTCCCACGACTGCGACACAGAAGCCGTGGAGATCGCTTCTACAAATCAAGTACCCAACGCGATGATGGAGGTCTACGCCGCGTCGAAGAAGCTTGCTACAAGTGAACTCGACATCCCAGAGAAGTCTGACAGCGCCAACAAGCCTCAGCCACCTGAGGAGGTTCTCGTCAAGACGATCGACCTCGGAACAGGCGACCCCAGCAAGACCACCACCATCGGGGCCGGCCTCGACCCCAAATAGGAAGACGCGCTCATCAACTTCCTCCGGGCTAACCGCGACATCTTCGCGTGGAAGCCAGCAGACATGCCAGGAGTGCCCAGGGAGTTGATCGAGCACTGCCTCAACGTCGATCCTAAGGCCACCCCCAAGCGACAACACCTCCGACGCTTTGCCGACGACAGACGGGATGCCATCAAGAAGGAACTCGCCAAACTACTCGCGGCTGGCTTCATCAGAGAAGTCTTCCATCCTGAGTGGCTCGCCAACCCTGTCCTCGTCCGCAAGAAGAACTCGAACGAGTGGAGGATGTGCGTCGACTACACCGACCTCAACAAGCATTGCCCCAAGGACCCCTTCGGGTTGCCGCGGATTGATCAAGTCATCGACTCCACGGCGGGCTGCGACCTGCTCTGCTTCCTCGACTGCTACTCCGGGTACCACCAGATCGCGATCAAGGAAGAAGACCAGGAGAAGACCGCGTTCATCACCCCGTTTGGCGCGTACTGCTACACGACCATGTCCTTCGGGTTGAAGAACGCCGGCGCCACCTACCAACGAGCTATCCAGGCCTGCTTCAAGAGGTAACTCAACAAGAACGTCGAAGCCTACGTGGATGACGTGGTCGTCAAGACCAGAAACTCCAGTACCCTCATCGACGACCTTGAAGAGACCTTCGCGTCTCTGCGCGAGTACCGCTGGAAGCTCAACCCGAACAAGTGCGTCTTCGGCGTACCTTCGGGCAAACTACCCGGCTTCATCATCAGCCAACGCGGCATAGAAGCCAACCCCGAGAAGATCTCCGCCATCACCAGCATGAAAGCTCCCACGAGCATCAAAGACGTCCAGAAGTTGACCGGGTGCATGGCGGCACTGAACAGATTTATCTCGAAGCTTGGAGAACGGGGGCTCCCCTTCTTCAAACTACTCAAGCACCAAGAGAAGTTCGTGTGGACTCCAGAGGCGGATCAAGCCCTTGCCCAGCTCAAGGACTTCCTATCGAAGCCGCCGGTCCTCACGGCTCCTCGCAAGGGCGAGCAGCTACTGCTCTACCTCGCTGCGACTACTCACGTGGTCAGTACTGCCATCGTCGTCGAGCGGCAGGAAGACGGCCACGCCTACCCAGTCCAGCGCCCAGTCTACTTCGTCAACGAGGTCCTATCAGAGTCCAAGGCACGCTATCAGCCCGTGCAGAAGCTCCTGTACGCAGTACTCATCACCTCGCGGAAGCTACGACACTACTTCCAGGAGTACTCGATCTCCGTCGTCACCGACTACCCGCTCGGCGACATCCTGCGGAACCAAGATGCTACTGGAAGAATCTCCAAGTGGGCAGTCGAGCTCGGCGCCCTCACCATCGACTTCAAGCCACGCACAGCCATCAAGTCGCAGGCGCTAGTCGACTTCATGGCGGAGTGGCGGGAGAACCAGCTACCTACTCCAACCGTGCGACCAGAACATTGGGTGATGTACTTCGACGGCTCACTCAACCTCGAGGGCGCAGGTGCAGGGGTATTGCTGATCTCTCCAACGGGCGAACAACTCAAGTACGTCCTGCAGATCTTCTGGAAGGTCTCAACCAACGAAGCCGAGTACGAAGCTCTCCTACACGGGCTCCGCCTCGCGGCTTCACTGGGCATCAAGCGGCTACTAGTCTACGGCGACTCCGCAGTGGTCATCAACCAAGTCAACAAGTCCTGGGACCGCAACAAGGAGAACATGGACGCCTACTGCCTAGAAGTCCGCAAGCTCGAGAACAAGTTCTACGGTCTCGAGTTCCACCACATCGTCCGCGACAACAACGTTGCAGCGGACGTTCTCTCGAAGCTTGGATCTACCCGCGCTCAAGTACCAGCGGGTGTCTTCGTTCACGAGCTTCACGCGCCATCCATCCCGGAGCCGGCGCCACCGACCACTGTCCTAGCGCACCCACCAGCTGGTCAGGAGGTCATGATGATCGACGTGGACTGGAGGCAACCCTTCATCGACTACCTCAGCGAGCAGAAAGTTCCCTCGGACAAGAACTCGGCTGAGCAGCTCATCCGCCGCGCCAAGTCCTACGTCCTCGTCGGAGACAAGCTTTACAAGCGGGGCGCATCTTCTGGAGTACTCATGAAATGCGTCCCTCGGCAAGAAGGCAAGGACATCTTGGAGGAGATCCACAAGGGCGTCTGCGGCAACCACGCGTCCTCCCGCACGCTGGTCAGCAAGGCCTTCCGGCGAGCTTTCTACTGGCCCACTGCTCTGGGCGATGCTGAAGAACTCGTCAGAAGGTGCCAAGGATGCCAGTACTTCGCCAAGCAGCAACACGTCCCAGCCTACAAACTAGTCACCATACCGCCAACCTGGCCCTTCGCCTGCTGGGGGCTCGACATGATTGGGCCACTGCCAACTGCGCCAGGTGGTTTCAACAGAGTATTGGTGGCCATCGACAAGTTCACCAAGTGGATCGAGGTCAAGCCGGTCACATGCCCCAAGGCTGACAGAGTACTCGACTTCCTGGATGAACTCGTGCATCGCTACGGACTACCCCACCGCATCATCACAGATCTGGGCTCCAACTTCAACAACCACCAGTTCTGGGAGTACTGCGAGAACAGCGGGATCGACGTCCGATACGTCTCAGTTGCCCATCCTCGGGCCAACGGACAAGTCGAGCGCGCCAATGGGATGGTGCTCGACGCTCTCAAGAAGCGGCTACACGATGCTGCTAACTCCAAAGGAGGCAAGTGGATCAAGGAACTACCCAACGCACTCTGGGGGCTACGGACTCAGCCCTCCAAGCCAACGGGGCAATCCCCTTACTTCCTGGTCTACGGCTCCGAAGCAATCCTCCCTGCCGACGTCATATGGAACTCGCCAGCAGTGGAGCATTACGACGAAGGCGTCTCAGAAGACAGCAGACGAGTTGACATCGACAGCCTCGAAGAAGCTCGCTGCGCTGCCCTCGTCCAATCAGCACGGTACCTGGAGGGTATCCGACGCTACCATGATCGCAACGTCAAGGAACGCTCCTTCAACGTTGGTGATCTCGTCCTCCGTCGTATCCAGAACACGGAAGGGCTACACAAGCTCAGCTCCCCCTGGGAAGGTCCCTTCACCGTGGCAAAGGTGACCGGGCCGGGCTCCTACCGCCTCCAGACACTTGAAGGCGAAGACATCAACAACTCGTGGAACGTCGACCAGCTCTGTCGTTTCTATGCCTAGTCTACACGACTACTCCGGGGTTCAAGTCTACACAACTACATCAACACCCCTCTGCCGTAAGCGGCCTCCGGGTCCTGGCCCCAGTCTCCGGACTACTCCTCTCCAGGATCCAGCCCGCGCGGCTACCTACGGATCCTGGGCTGCGACGAGCGACAAAGGACTCTAGCAGCGGTCTACTAAGAGACCATGTACTCCAAGATCCAGCCTACACGGCTACTTACGGATCTCCTGCTGTAAGCGCCTACTCGCCCTAGCACCACTTAGCTGTAAGCGGCCTCCGGGTCCAGGCAACTACTCTGTAACTACGGCCCTGGCCATCCAGGTGTACTTCTTCAGTAATAAAGTTTGATCGTTCATCAACTTCTTTACTGTCTACTCCCCTCAACGGGACTACTGCCGAGTACGACTACTCGCATCCACTCCACGATGGGGCTCCGCACTCTGAGATCGCGACTACGAGTACTCATTGCTGGAATTTTCCTTTCATTAATACTTAAGCAATTCCATTACAATTGTTTTTGTACAACTTTGGCTACGAGCTAACTATTACAGGGCTACTGGAGATTGAGCTTATCGGCTACTTGCTCCGCAATGGGCGCCATCTGCTCCAGCAGCTCCGCGTACTGCTCATCGGTACAGTTGGCGGCTACCCCGCCAGCGACTACCTCCACGGGCCCCTTCGGGAAGTAGGACTTCATGAAGGCCAAGACTTGCTTCGGGATCGACCTCGCCATATGCTTCACATAAGCCGCCAGCCGGCTGGGGGCTTCCCTGAGGCGATCCACGAGCGGAGCGATCTTGGGGCCGCCCGGATGAGGCACCAAGAGCCTTGCGATCGGCAGCGCAGCTTCTTCAAGATCCTTCAGCTGGGCCCGCAGCGCCTCGCAATCTTCATTCAACTTCTGCAGCGATTTGTAGCAGTTGACGAGATCGCGGTCAGAAGCAATCCGAAGCTCCATGTGCTTCTCGCACTCGAAGGCAAGTTCTTTATAGTCGAGCTCGAGTACCTGGCGGGCCTCCTGCTCCCGGTAGAAGAGGTTCTTCATATCTGTCTCGGAAGTCCTCAACTGCTCCACCCGGGTCTCAAGCTCTGCAAAACAACAAGACGCGGCAGGTCAGACTACCTCTCGACCTCCAACAACTACCCAACAAGTCAAGCGGCGTACCTTTGTTCTTGTTGCGGAGGGTCTTGTTCTTCCGCACCAAGTCGTCGCCCTTTGCCTGCAACTCTTGGATGTCATTATGATACTTGGCAAAAGCGGCGTCGAGCTTGGACTGCATGGCGGCCACGTGCTTCCGCGACTTCAAAAGCTGATCTTCTAGTGCCTCAGCCCGGAGCACCGCGTCACCAAAGCCCTGCAGCATGTTGGACTTCTCGCGGGACCTCTCCACGACGTCCTGCACAGACAACACATGTCAACGAGTACTCAACAATAGAGGATTGACTACTCCGGAGTTAAGACTACTTACCTTCATCCACTGCTCAGCCTGGCGGACCGCCTCCAGGTGCCTGGCCACCGTCGCCGGGTCGACCAGATCGTCCGCGAGCAGCTCCACTCCGCCACGACTACTCGTGGCAGCCTCAGTCATCGGCGCAGAGCGGATGGGCTCTGCGTCCTGGATCTCCGGGGAGCGGACAACCACCTCCAGGGCAGCCTCTGGCGGCACGGTGGCCTCCTCTCCTCCGGTCGCCGCGGCGGCTTCCTCGGCGACCTCCTCCATCGGCTCGGGGGCTCCCTCAGCAGCCTCCGGCGCCTGTGGTGTCGACTTCTCCATGGGCACCGCTGCAGGGATGTCGCTCCCTTCGGCCTCGACGCCTGACAAGAAGACGTCAAATGCATTAAGACTACTCTATGGGGAAGGCTAAAACCACAGCAGAACACTTACCCTCGACCACGCTGGCCTCGGGCAACGCAGCTCCAGCAGCCGGCGCTTCGGACTCCGCCTGGGGGGCAGGAGTTGACTCCTCGACGGGCGGCGCGACTTCTTTCTCCGCCACCGTCGTGGAGGGCTCATCTCCCTCCCAGGACAAGTCTGTTGATTTCCTGCAGAAGTACACAAGGCTGGTTGTCATTCAAGCTCGACTACTACACCAAGTACTACTCGGGAAAGCTCAGCACTCACAAACTTGACCGGACTATCGTCACGGCCGGGGCACCGAGGATGCTGGCAATGTCTACCAGTCCACCCTCGGCGGGCGCCTCCTCTTGCGCCTCTGCAGCCCCTGCCTCCTCTGCAGCAACGGCAGCCGGTGCAGCGCCCTCCTGCGCTTCTGCGGCCACCACCTCTTCGACGGCGGCGGCTGCGGGTTCTGTGCTCTCCTGATGAGCAGGGGGCTGGCGCTCCAACTGCGCTATGAGCTCCTCGACAGTGGGGGCTGGGCTACGACTCCCAGCCGGCTCCCCCACTGTGTCCCACTCGCCTTCGTCGCCCTCATCGACGGGCTCCGTCGGCGGCACCTCCTGCATACAAGGAAGACCAGTCATCAGCAAGTGAACTCGTACGACGGGTACTCGACTACACTAGTCAAGACATCCTACCTCTTGAGGCGTGGTCTCTGAGACCTTCAGCTTCTTCGTCACCCGCCTGCGGGCGGGGTTGCGCGGCTTCCGTGGCGGCGCAGCCAGACTAGCCTCCAGGCTAGTCGGCGGATCTTGCACGAGGGGTACATGAGGCAAGCCGGGACGGCTGAACCTCGACCACAGCTGGAAGCGGTCCTGTAGCGTCTCCTCGTCGTCGTCGTCGTCGTCGTCAGACGTGTCTTCTACGATGACAGTGTCATCTCCTTCGCCGATCTCTCGCCGCTCCTTGGCTTTGGCTTTCCCCTCCTTCGGGATCTCGATTCCCTGAGGGGGCGGCTGCGGCTCGGAGACGAACCTCTTCAAGTCGTCCTGCAAGGCACAAGACATCAGCGCGACTACTCAAGCAATGACTACTCGACTAGGGGGTACGGCTACTTACCTCCTTTGGCGGGCGCGCGGCGGAGTACTCTTGGACCGGGCACGCCGTGTACGGTGGCATGTCCTTGAAGATGCGCGTCAGCCTATCAACGATGTCGTCGTCATCGACTTCACCTCCAGGCATCCGCGACGTGTCATCGTCGCCGGTGTACTCGAAGCCTAGGGTGTCGCGGGCCATCAGCGGCTGCACCCTCCGCTTCATGAAGCTGAAGGCCACGTGCTCGGCCCTCAGCCCGGCTTCTCTAAGCTCCTTGATGCGCGCCAACAGCTCGGGGAGCTGGATCCCCTCCTGCATCGTGGGCTCCGTGTTCCACCAATCCCGGTGCCTGGGCTGTCTCCCGCTCGGCTTCGGCAAGCCGGGGTGGTGGTTCGTGACGTAGAACCACCTCGCTTTCCAATCGGCGTTGGAGTCGATGAGCTTGTACGCGAGGTACTGCTCAGCGGCGTCTTCTCTCATCTGGATGCCCGCTCCTCCGACTACTCGCGGATTGCTGGCGCTCGGCTGCGGCTTCACTCGGAAGAATTTCCGGAACAGGATCCAGTGCGGCTTGATCCCCAGGAATGCTTCACAAAAATGGACGAATACTGCGGTATGGAAAATGCCGTTAGGGTTGAGATTGAGGTACTCAACTCCGTAGTACCCGAGGAGGCCTTTGAAGAAGTCGCTGGCCGGAAGCGCGAGTCCGCGCTCCGCGAAGCGCGCGAACATCGGGATCTCGTCTTCAGCTTTCTCCATTGGGTACGGATCTCCGGTGGCGGCTCTCCACATATCCACCTCCTTCTCCCGGATAAATCCGCTGTTGAGAAGGGCCAACAAATCCTCGGTCTTCACTTTCGACTTTTTCCACTCGCGGCTTGGATCTGGCCGCGGTGGAGACATCGGCGGCGCTGCCCCCGTGGCAGCCGTGGCGGCCTCGTCACGGCCCCTCTTCTTCCCGGCGACCTTCGCAGACTTGGACGGTGAAGGCTTCATTCTCCAAGTACACGGCGTCTTCACGCGCATCCGCTCGGGGGCTACTCTGGAAGCTCTGGGTGGCGGCGCACTTGGATCTACTGCGGCGGCGGCGCGCGCTGGAAGTGGATCTGGCTCAGATCTATTTGAAATGGCTACATCAGTGATGGGTGACGAACCCTAAGGGTTTTGGCTTCTATTTATAAGTCAAACCGGCCCTCCAACGGCCAGATGGATAAGTCCGCGCTCGGCTGATTCAGCGGCCGCGCGTGACTCTTCGCATTCTACTAGTTGACGCGCCTCACCTCGGGGGCTCGGCTACTTCTACTCGACTACCTAGGAAGCGACAAGACTCAGGAGCATCTCAGGACACATTCTTCAAGATGACGCTTCAATTCGAGAGGAAGTACTCGACTCAAGGCTCGGGGGCTCCGTGCCACGTGTCCTTCGGTTTTTTCTCTCCGGATTTTTCGGGATTTTCTTGGCAAGACTTCAGATGGACCCTCAGCCAGAGCCTGCGGCTCAACCTAAGGCTCGGGGGCTACTCCATATGGAGTGCGATTTTGCAATCGCACTTCCATATCAGCTCCGGCTTCAAGACAAGACGGGCATTTTTTGAAGACCTTCGAGGGCAGCACTTGAGGACGCTTGGGACTACTCGAGAAGACTTCAAGATTGCTCAAACATCAGCTGGAGTACATTCCAGCCTCGGGATGCTTCGACTACTCTTGAGGACTTTTGACTTGTAGCCCTCGGGGACGCTTGGGGACTACTCGTTAAGGCCGTCAAGACTACTTGAAGCTATCCTTCTCGACTACAAAGTACTCGGGGGCTTGTCGTATGGACCTCCCTGGGCCCACTACCTCGGTGGGTACCAGGACCGACTACTCGGTGGGCCCCTGGGACTACCCGGCTTGCGCTACACGGCACCTGATGGCGTGGAGCACAAGGACTACGGAGGAGAAGTACTCGGTTAGGAAGCTGTACATGTCCTGCACTGTATGGAAGACTCCTAGACGTACTCGACTAGTACTCTCTCCCTACTCCGACTTGTAACTCTGCCTCCCGGACTATATAAGGCGAGGCAGGGACCTTTCTCTAGCATCTCATCCAATCCACGGCGCACTATTACACCATCTTGTAATCGTGCCCAATCAATCCAGAGCTACGCAGCATACAGGACGTAGGGTATTACGCACCTCGCGGCCCGAACCTGTCTAAATTGTGTGCCACGTGTCTCTTCCTTCGAGTTACCGATCTCGGCGAGGCCACATTCATCTACTTCGGGTACTCCCCTTAGTAGGTTGCCGGTCTAAAACACCGACAGAGTAGTCGACGACGAGCGGCGCGACGAGCCGCGTGACGAGCCGCGCGACGTGCCGAGGCACCCAAACGCGCGGCGTAGTCGAAGTAGTCAATGACGAGCCGCGTGACGAGCCGCGCGGCGTAGGCGAAGTAGTCGACGACGAGACTGTGCGAGGCAAAGTAGTCGACGATGAGTCACGTGACAAGCCGTGCGACGTGCCGAAGAAACCTGACGCGCGGCATAGGTGAAGTAGTCGACGACGAGCCGCGTGACGAGCCGTGCGATGAGCCGACCAGCCACGCGACATGCCGAGGCACCCGGATGCGCGGCGTAGTCGAAGTAGTCGACGACGAGCCATGTGGCGAGCCGCGCGACGAGCCGAGGCACCCAGACGCGCAGTGTAGGCGAAGTAGTCGATAACAAGCCTGTGCGAGGCAAATAATCGACAATGAGTCACGCGACAAGCCCCGCGACATGTCAAAGCAACCTGACGCGCGGCGTAGGTGAAGTAGTCGACGACGAGCCGCGTGACGAGCCGCGCGACATGCCGAGGCACCCGGACGCGCGGCGTAGTCAAAGTAGTCGACGACGAGCCGCGTGAAGAGCCGCGCGACGTGCCGAGGCACCCGGACGTGCGGCATAGGCGAAGTAGTCGACGACGAGTCTGCGCAAGGCAAAGTAGTCGACGATGAGTCACGTGACAAGCCGCACGACGTGCCAAAGCGACCGGACGCGCGGCGTAGGTGAAGTAGTCGAGGACGAGCCTGCGCGAGGCAAAGCAATCGACGATGAGTCACGCGACAAGCTGCGCGACGTGCCAAAGCAACCGAACACGCGGCGTAGGTGAAGTAGTCGACGACGAGCCGCGTGACGAGCTGCGCGATGTGCCGAGGCACCCGGACGCGCGGCGTAGGCAAAGTAGTCGACGACGAGCCTTCGCGAGGCGATGTAGTCGACGATGAGCCTGTGCGAGGCGAAATAGTCGACGATGAGTCGCGCGACAAGCCACGCGACGTGCCGAAGCAACCGGACGCGCGGCATAGGCGAAGTAGTCGACGACGAGCCGGGTGACGAGTCGCGCGACGTGCCGAGGCACCCGGACGCGCGACGTAGGCGGAGTAGTCGACGACGAGTGGCACGACGAGCCGCGTGATGAGCCGCGCGACATGCCGAGGCACCCGGACGCGCGGCGTAGTAGAAGTAGTCGACGACGAGCCGTGTGACGTGCTGAGGCACCCGGACGCGCGACGTAGGCGAAGTAGTCGACGACGAGCCTGCGCGAGGCGAAGTAGCCGACGATGAGTCACGCGACAAGCTGCGCGACGTGCCGAAGCAACCGAACGCGCGACATAGGTGAAGTAGTCGACGACGAGCCACGTGACCAGCTGCGCGACGTGCCGAGGCACCCGGAGGCGCGGCGTAGGCGAAGTAGTCGACGACGAGCCTGCGCGAGGTGAAGTAGTCTACGACGAGCCGGGTCAAGAACCGCGCGACATGCCGAGGCACCCGGACGTGCGGCGTAGTCGAAGTAGTTGACGACGAGTCGCGTGACGAGCCGCGCGACGTGCCGAGGCACCTGGACGCGCGGCGTAGGCGAAGTAGTCGACGACGAGCTTGCGCGAGGCAAAGTAGTCGACGATGAGTCACGCGACAAGCCGCGCGACGTGCCAAAGCAACCGGACGCGAGGCGTAGGTGAAATAGTCGATGACGAGCCGCGTGACGAGCCGCGCGACGTGCTGAGGCACCCGGACGCGTGGCGTAGGTGAAGTAGTCGACGACGAGCCTGCGCGAGGTGAAGTAGTTGACAACGAGCCGGGTCACGAGCTGCGCGACGTGCCGAGGCACCCGGACGCGCGACGTAGGCGGAGTAGTCGACGACGAGCGGCGTGACGAGCCGCGTGATGAGCCGCACGACATGCCGAGGCACCCGGACAGGCGGCGTAGTCGAAGTAGTCGATGACGAGCCGCGTGACGAGCCGCGCGACGTGCCGAGGCACCCGGACGCGCGGCGTAGGCGAAGTAGTCGACGACAAGCCTGCGCGAGGCAAAGTTGTCGACGATGCGACACGCGACAAGCCGCGCGATGTGCCGAAGCAACCGGACGCGCGGCGTAGGTGAAGTAGTCGACGACGAGCCGCGTGATGAGCCGCGCGATGAGCCGCATGACGAGCCGCGCGACATGCCGAGGCACCCGGACGCGCGGTGTAGTCGAAGTAGTCGACGACGAGCCGCGTGACGAGCCGCGCGACGTGCCGAGGCACCCGGACGCGCGGCATAGGGAAAGTAGTCGACGATGAGCCTGCATGAGGCAAAGCAGTCGATGATGAGTCACGCGACAAGCTGCGCTACGTGCCAAAGCAACCGAACGCGCGGCGTAGGTGAAGTAGTCGACGACGAGCCGCGTGACGAGCCGAGCGACGTGCCGAGGCACCCGGACGCGCGGCGTATGCAAAGTAGTCGATGACGAGCCTGCGCGAGGCGATTGTCGACGATGAGCCTGCGCGAGGCGAAGTAGTCGACGATGAGTCAGGCGACAAGCCACGCGACGTGCCAAAGCAACCGGACGCGCGACGTAGGTGAAATAGTCGATGACGAGCCGCGTGACGAGCCGCGCGACGTGCCGAGGCACCCGGACGCGCGGCGTAGGTGAAGTAGTCGACGACGAGCCTGCGCGAGGTGAAGTAGTCGACAACGAGCCGGGTCACGAGCTGCGCGACGTGCCGAGGCACCCGGACGCGCGACGTAGGCGGAGTAGTCGACGACGAGCAGCGCGACGAGCCGCGTGACGAGCCGCACGACATGCCGAGGCACCCGGACGCGTGGCGTAGTCGAAGTAGTCGATGACGAGCCACGTGACGAGCCGCGCGACGTGCCGAGGAACCCGGACGCGCGGCGTAGGCGAAGTAGTCGACGACGAGCCTGCGCGAGGCAAAGTAGTCGACGATGAGACACGCGACAAGCCGCGCGACGTGCCGAAGCAACCGGACGCGCGGCGTAGGTGAAGTAGTCGACGACGAGCCGCGTGATGAGCCACGCGATGAGCCGCATGACGAGCCGCGCGACATGCCGAGGCACCCGGACGCGCGGTGTAGTCGAAGTAGTCGACGACGAGCCGCGTGACGAGCCGCGCGACGTGCCGAGGCACCCGGACGCGCGGCATAGGCGAAGTAGTCGACGATTAGCCTGCATGAGGCAAAGCAGTCGACGATGAGTCACGCGACAAGCTGCGCTACGTGCCAAAGCAACCGAACGCGCGGCGTAGGTGAAGTAGTCGACGACGAGCCGCGTGACGAGCCGCGCGACGTGCCGAGGCACCCGGACGCACGGCGTAGGCAAAGTAGTCGACGACGAGCCGCGTGATGAGCCGCGTGATGAGCCGCGCGATGAGCCGCATGACGAGCTGCGCGACATGCCGAGGCACCCGGACGCGCGGTGTAGTCGAAGTAGTCGACGACGAGCCTCGTGACGAGCCGCGCGACGTGCCGAGGCACCCGGACGCGCGGCATAGGCGAAGTAGTCGACGATGTGCCTGCGCGAGGCAAAGCAGTCGACGATGAGTCACGCGACAAGCTGCGAGATGTGCCAAAGCAACTGAACGCGCGACGTAGGTGAAGTAGTCGACGACGAGCCACGTGACGAGTTGCGCGACCTGCCGAGGCACTCGGACGCGCGGCGTAGACGAAGTAGTCGACGACGAGCCTGCGGGAGGCAAAGTAGTCGACGATGAGTCACGCGACAAGCCGCGCGACGTGCCAAAGCAACCGGACGTGCGGCGTAGGTGAAATAGTCGACGACGAGCGCGTGACGAGCCGCGCGATGAGCCGCGTGACGAGCCGCGCGACGTGCCGAGGCACCCGGACGCGCGGCGTAGGCGAAGTAGTCGACGACGAGCCTGCGCGAGGTCAAGTAGTCGACAACGAGCCGGGTCACGAGCGCGTGACGAGCCGCGCGATGAGCCGGGTCACGAGCCGCGCGACGTGCCGAGGCACCCGGACGCGCGGCGTAGGCGGAGTAGTCGACGACAAGCCTGCGCGAGGCAAAGTTGTCGACGATGCGACACGCGACAAGCCGCGCGATGTGCCGAAGCAACCGGACGCGCGGCGTAGGTGAAGTAGTCGACGACGAGCCGCGTGATGAGCCGCGCGATGAGCCGCATGACGAGCCGCGCGACATGCCGAGGCACCCGGACGCGCGGTGTAGTCGAAGTAGTCGACGACGAGCCGCGTGACGAGCCGCGCGACGTGCCGAGGCACCCGGACGCGCGGCATAGGCAAAGTAGTCGACGATGAGCCTGCATGAGGCAAAGCAGTCGATGATGAGTCACGCGACAAGCTGCGCTACGTGCCAAAGCAACCGAACGCGCGGCGTAGGTGAAGTAGTCGATGACGAGCCGCGTGACGAGCCGAGCGACGTGCCGAGGCACCCGGACGCGCGGCGTATGCAAAGTAGTCGACGACGAGCCTGCGCGAGGCGATTGTCGACGATGAGCCTGCGCGAGGCGAAGTAGTCGACGATGAGTCAGGCGACAAGCCACGCGACGTGCCAAAGCAACCGGACGCGCGGCGTAGGTGAAATAGTCGATGACGAGCCGCGTGACGAGCCGCGCGACGTGCCGAGGCACCCGGACGCGCGGCGTAGGTGAAGTAGTCGACGACGAGCCTGCGCGAGGTGAAGTAGTCGACAACGAGCCGGGTCACGAGCTGCGCGACGTGCCGAGGCACCCGGACGCGCGACGTAGGCGGAGTAGTCGACGACGAGCAGCGCGACGAGCCGCGTGACGAGCCGCACGACATGCCGAGGCACCCGGACGCGTGGCGTAGTCGAAGTAGTCGATGACGAGCCACGTGACGAGCCGCGCGACGTGCCGAGGAACCCGGACGCGCGGCGTAGGCGAAGTAGTCGACGACGAGCCTGCGCGAGGCAAAGTAGTCGACGATGAGACACGCGACAAGCCGCGCGACGTGCCGAAGCAACCGGACGCGCGGCGTAGGTGAAGTAGTCGACGACGAGCCGCCACGCGATGAGCCGCATGACGAGCCGCGCGACATGCCGAGGCACCCGGACGCGCGGTGTAGTCGAAGTAGTCGACGACGAGCCGCGTGACGAGCCGCGCGACGTGCCGAGGCACCCGGACGCGCGGCATAGGCGAAGTAGTCGACGATTAGCCTGCATGAGGCAAAGCAGTCGACGATGAGTCACGCGACAAGCTGCGCTACGTGCCAAAGCAACCGAACGCGCGGCGTAGGTGAAGTAGTCGACGACGAGCCGCGTGACGAGCCGCGCGACGTGCCGAGGCACCCGGACGCACGGCGTAGGCAAAGTAGTCGACGACGAGCCGCGTGATGAGCCGCGTGATGAGCCGCGCGATGAGCCGCATGACGAGCTGCGCGACATGCCGAGGCACCCGGACGCGCGGTGTAGTCGAAGTAGTCGACGACGAGCCTCGTGACGAGCCGCGCGACGTGCCGTGGCACCCGGACGCGCGGCATAGGCGAAGTAGTCGACGATGTGCCTGCGCGAGGCAAAGCAGTCGACGATGAGTCACGCGACAAGCTGCGAGATGTGCCAAAGCAACCGAACGCGCGACGTAGGTGAAGTAGTCGACGACGAGCCACGTGACGAGTTGCGCGACCTGCCGAGGCACTCGGACGCGCGGCGTAGGCGAAGTAGTCGACGACGAGCCTGCGGGAGGCAAAGTAGTCGACGATGAGTCACGCGACAAGCCGCGCGACGTGCCAAAGCAACCGGACGTGCGGCGTAGGTGAAATAGTCGACGACGAGCGCGTGACGAGCCGCGCGATGAGCCGCGTGACGAGCCGCGCGACGTGCCGAGGCACCCGGACGCGCGGCGTAGGCGAAGTAGTCGACGACGAGCCTGCGCGAGGTCAAGTAGTCGACAACGAGCCGGGTCACGAGCGCGTGACGAGCCGCGCGATGAGCCGGGTCACGAGCCGCGCGACGTGCCGAGGCACCCGGACGCGCGACGTAGGCGGAGTAGTCGACGACGAGCGGCGTGACGAGCCGCGTGACGAGCCGCGCGACATGCCGAGGCACCCGGATGCGCGGCGTAGTCGAAGTAGTCGACGACGAGCCGCGTGACGAGCCGCGCGACGTGCCGAGGTACCCGGACGCACGGCGCAGGCGAAGTAGTCGACGACGAGCCTGCACGAGGCAAAGTCGTTGATGATGAGACACGCGACAAGCCGCGTGACGTGCCGAAGCAACCGGACGCGCGGCGTAGGTGAAGTAGTCGACGACGAGCCGCGTGATGAGCCGCGCGATGAGCCGCATGACGAGCCGCGCGACATGCCGAGGCACCCGGACACGAGGTGTAGTCGAAGTAGTCGACGACGACCCGCGTGACGAGCCGCGCGACGTGCCGAGGCACCCGGACGAGCGGCATAGGCGAAGTAGTCGACGATGAGCCTGCGCGAGGCGAAGCAGTCGACGATGAGTCACGCGACAAGCTGCGCGACGTGCCAAAGCAACCGAACACGCGGCGTAGGTGAAGTAGTCGACGACCAGCCGCGTGACGAGCCGCGCGACATGCTGAGGCACCCGGACGCGCGGCGTAGGTGAAGTAGTCGACGACGAGCCTGCGTGAGGCAAAGTAGTCGACGATGAGACACGCGACAAGCCGCGCGACGTGCCGAAGCAACCGGACGCACGGCGTAGGTGAAGTAGTCGACGACGAGTCGCGTGATGAGCCGCGCAATGAGCCGCGTGACGAGCCGCGCGACATGCCAAGGCACCTGGACGCGCGGTGTAGTCGAAGTAGTCGACGACGAGCCGCGTGACGAGCCGCGCGACGTGCCGAGGCACCCGGACGCGCGGCATAGGCGAAGTAGTCGACGATGAGCCTGCGCGAGGCAAAGCAGTCGACGATGAGTCATGCGACAAGCTACGCGAGGTGCCAAAGCAACCGAACGCGCGGCGTAGGTGAAGTAGTCAACGACGAGCCGCGTGACGAGCCGCGCGACGTGCCGAGGCACCCGGACGCGCAGCGTAGGCAAAGTAGTCGACGACGAGCCTGCGCGAGGCGATGTAGTCGACGATGAGCCTGCGCGAGGCGAAGTTGTCGACGATGAGTCATGCGACAAGCCACGCGACGTGCCGAAGCAACCGGACGCGCGGAGTAGGTGAATTAGTCGACGACGAGCCGCGTGACGAGCCACGCGACGTGTCGAGGCACCCGGACGTGCGGCGTAGGCGAAGTAGTCGACGACGAGCCTGCGCGAGGCGAAGTAGTCGACGACGAGATGGGTGACGAGCCGCGTGACGTGCCGAGGCACCCGGACGCGCGACGTAGGCGAATTAGTCGACGACGAGCGGCGCGACGAGCCGCGTGACGTGCCGCGCGACATGCCGAGGCACCCGGACGCACGGCGTAGTCGAAGTAGTCGACGACGAGCCGCGTGACGAGCCGCGCGACGTGCCGAGGCACCCGTACGCGCAGTGTAGGCGAAGTAGTCAACAACGAGCCTGCGCGAGGCAAAGTAATCAACGATGAGTCACGCGACAAGTCGCGCGACGTGCCGAAGCAACTTGACGCGCGGCGTAGGTGAAGTAGTCAACGACGAGCTGTGTGATGAGCCGCGCGATGAGCCGCATGACGAGCCACGCGACATGCCGAGGCACCCGGACGCGCGGTGTAGTCGAAGTAGTCGACGACGAGCCGCGTGACGAGCCGCGCGACGTGCCGAGGCACCCGGACGCGCGGCATAGGCGAAGTAGTCGACGATGAGCCTGCGCGAGGCAAAGCAGTCGACGATGAGTCACGCGACAAGCTGCGCGATGTGCCAAAGCAACCGAACGCGCGGCGTAGGTGAAGTAGTCGACGACGAGCCGTGTGACGAGCCGCGCGACGTGCCGAGGCACCCGGACGCGCGGCGTAGGCGAAGTAGTCGACGACGAGCCTGCGCGAGGCAAAGTAGTCGACGATGAGACACGCGACAAGCCGCGTGACGTGCCGAAGCAACCGGACGCATGGTGTAGGCGAAGTAGTCGACGACGAGCCTACGCGAGGCAAAGTAGTCGACGATGAGACACGCGACAAGCCGCGTGACGTGCCGAAGCAACCGGACGCATGGCGTAGGCGAAGTAGTCGATGACGAGCCTGCGCGAGGTGAAGTAGTCGACAACGAGCCGGGTCACGAGCCGCGCGACGTGCCGAGGCACCCAGCCGCGCGACGTAGGCGGAGTTGTCGACGACGAGTGGCGCGACGAGCCGCGTGACGAGCCGCGCGACATGCCGAGGCACCCGGACGCGCGACGTAGTCGAAGTAGTCGACGACGAGCCGCGTGACGAGCCGCGGGACGTGCCGAGGCACCCGGACGCGCGGCGTAGGCGAAGTAATCGACGACGAGCCTGCACGAGGCAAAGTAGTTGACGATGAGACACACGACAAGCCGCGCGACGTGCCGAAGCAACCGGACGCGCGGCGTAGGTGAAGTAGTCGACGACGAGCCGCGTGATGATCCACACGATGAGCCGCATGACGAGCCGCGTGACATGCCGAGACACCCGGACGCGCGGTGTAGTCGAAGTAGTCGACGACGACCCGCGTGACGAGCCGCGCGACATGCCGAGGCACCCGGACGCGCGGCATAGGCGAAGTAGTCGACGATGAGCCTACGCGAGGCAAAGCAGTTGACGATGAGTCACGCGACAAGCTGCGCGACGTGCCAAAGCAACCGAACGCGCGGCGTAGGTGAAGTAGTCGACGACGAGCCGCGTGACGAGCCGCGCGACGTGCTGAGGCACCCGGACGCGCGGCGTAGGCGAAGTAGTCGACGACGAGCCTGCGCGAGGCAAAGTAGTCGACGATGAGACACGCGACAAGCCGCGCGACGTGCCGAAGCAACCGGACGCACGGCGTAGGTGAAGTAGTCGACGACGAGCCGCGTGATGAGCCGCGCGATGAGCCTATTGACGGTGAAAATCCGTCAACCTAGCCATGAGTTTACCTTCGGTGTTGGCATAAGTTTTATACCTTATCCATTGGTACTAACCCCCGTGGTATAACAAGTTCACGTGTGCATGTCGGTTTTGGAGTTTAGTGTTTATGCAAGATTTTAGCGTTGAATGCAAGACTTTAGGGATAAGTTCATCAAGCACCTTGTGACAAGACCTTGAAGCTCGTACAAGTCATGCAATGAAGCAAACTTGACTCCAAGAAGCCAGGGACTCGACCCGAGAAGATGACAAACTCCGAGGACCAAACCAGAAAAGTGCTGAATTTTGCAAGACAAGGAGTTATGTCCAATTCAGAGAGAAACTGACAACATGGACCTACATGCAGAAGGGGGAAACATCTAGAAGACACGGGAACCGACATAGAGCAAAGGAGGCCGCGGGCTGGGCCTGGATGGCCGGCCCAGCCCTGTCCAGTGCCCGTTCGCCTCCTCCTTTGCCCTAGCCGCCATTCGGGCTATTTATAGCCCCAGGGTCGAGAGCCACGGATGGTCCAATTCGTCATCGGCCACCGAGGAGCAGAGAAGAGAGGGACACCATCCCGGAGCGGAGAGGGTCGAGCTAGTTGACTAGGGTTTCCCTAGCCGACGTGGGAACCTTGCACGGAAGACCACGTCGGAGTTCCCGGAGCTAGAAGCAAGATCAAGGAAGGATCCCGGTGGTGATCTTGTGTATGTATCATTGTCATAGTTGAGTTATCAAGTTGAATCTATTCTTAGCGATCAAGTGTTTCCTCGAAGATTTCGTTTTTCGATCGGTTTGCTTATTCTAAATCTATTCTCGAGATAGATTACATAGGGTGTTCTTGTAGCCGCGGTGGCTAGAGGTACGCGCCGGATCTTCCGAAAGAATCTCGACTTGTCTTTTGACTCGCCCTAGACTCCCTGCATGAGTAGGGATACGTTGTGATAGAACGGGGGTTCCGAAAGGCGGATGTTTTCGGATTTGGACGGGAAACCACGGTTTAAAGAGGCTTCTTATAAGATTCGATTTGCTACTTCTTCTCTTGCTTGGAACTTCAACAAAAGGCTTAACCCGATCTCTCTAGATCGGTTTATCTACCCAATCTTACTTTGTTATCTCCGGTCTTTAGTAGATTAGATTAGTTTCGTGTCTTTTATCTAGATGCATTAGGGTTTCTTTTACCGAAGATTGAAGTTACTTGGCTTTACTAGATCAACTTTTGCGTCACACATTTGTTCCACGGATTCGATACCTTGGGTTCACCACTCGAGGGAAGAAGGGTCCCTTGACTACGACGGGAGACTTGTCCGCTTGCAAGTCTAAACGAACTTTGATACAACTATTAACCGTCAACAAGCCCCTTTTTCTGGCGCCGTTGCCGGGGAACAAGTGATCAAGATTTGATTTTTTTATTGCCTTTTTGTGATTTTCAGTTTTCTTTTAGTTTTTCTTTTTGCATCTACTAAACTTTGATCATCCTCAAAATAAATCTAATATAGTTTGTCTAACCCTAGTTTTCATAGATTTATTTTTACTTTCTAGTTTTTGCATATTTTGTTTATTGCTAACCCTAACAGGAGATGGACGGCTACCTCTCCAACAAATCCGATAATTTTGTGGATGATCCAGAAAAACTTTACAGGGTAAGGAGACGCGAAGCGCATCAAGCTAAAAAGCTGGATTTTGTAGATTCGGAGTCGGAAGACAAAGGATCGAAGGAATCTCCGAAGAATTCACCACCTCAAAGTCCTCGGGAGAATCGACTTCCACCGATGGGTGACCAACCGCAAGAGCGCAAGATTGGGGAGCTATGCACCCCGGACATCATCGACCTACTAATCTTGAACCTTGAGGAGATCGGAAGACCGTTCGAGATCAAGACCTCAACAATCCGCATGGTGCAACATTCACCCTTCACCGGTAAAGAGGATCCAAACCTTCACCTCCAAGCATTCATTCAACTATGTCAGACTTTCAACATGGATGGGGTGACTCAAGATCAAATGAGGGCAAGGATTTTTCCGTTCTCACTTCTCGGGAAGGCTTTGCAATGGTTCCACTCTCAACCGGCGGAGACGGTGCAAAATTGGAACACGTTGATGAAGGCTTTCATGAAGGAATACTACTCACCGGGTAAAACTCAAATCTTGCGTAATAAGATTGCCACCTTTGTTCAATATCCTACGGAAACTATCTCGGAGGCATTCGAGCGCTTCAACGAGTACACTCGGGCGGTTCCACATCACAAGTTCCCGAAGGAAGACCTTGTGCAAAAGTTCTATCGAGGACTCACCATGGCGTCAAGGACGATCATCGATGCATCGGCGGGAGGATCTATCATCGAGCTTACACCGACGGAAGCTTTCACTCTATTCAAGACGGTCGCGGATAATGACACATGGGCGTCATCCGGGCGCCTACATCCGGTTCAACCCACGGGGAACGTCAAAGGAGTCTTGCAAGTGGAGAAGGAAAACATACTTGAAGGCAAGATCGACTCGCTCATGAGGAGGTTGGAGAAGATGGAGATAGAAAAGAAAGAGGCTCAAGACTTGAAGGCCGCCGTAGCAAGATCCACATGCGAAGAATGTGGAGAGTATGGCCATGTCCGCAAAGATTATCCGGAAGAAGCCAAAACGCTCGACTACATGAGGAAGGGAGAATTGCCGAACTTCCGCTACGGGCAAGGTAGACCTCAATTTAATGCAAGCTCATCTATTCCTAATGCGGTTCCGCTTCGTATACAATTGAAGGAGTTCATGGACGAGCAAGCTAAGATCAACAAGGACATCGTCACCAAGTTCAAGACCATAGACAAGGTGTTGGAGAACATCGATAGCAAAGTGATGGAGGTCGGAAGTTCCAATCATCAAGTGCTCAACATGATGAAGATGCTCGAGACGCAAGTTGGACAACTTGCGGGGCGCCTCACTAATGATGAAGGGAAGCTTCGGGGACAACCCAAAAGTCCCGAATCGGCGAAGGCCATTCAAACACGTTCGGGAAAGGAGATCGAAGACCCGAAACGTTCCGCGGGAGCAAGGAAGCCTAAACCATCCACCGAGACGGAAGGAGTTGCTAAAGAGAAGGTTACGGGGATCGTCACCGAAGAGCCCGAATTTGAGATGCCGGAGGAAGACACGAGGATACCACAACTCAAGCCACGCTACTTCCGAGGTAAACTTGACAACCACTTTGAGAAGTTTGTGGAGGTTGTGCGTAGACTTAGCATCAACATGCCATTACTAGTTGCCCTACAAGTACCTACTTATTCTCGCTACTTTAAAGACATACTCGCAAATAAATATGAGATAGCAACACTCGGGGTAGATCATGTCAAGATGTCCGAGGAGTGTAGTGCCGCTATTGCTAATGGGCTAGAGAAGCAAAAGGACCCCGGATGCCCTACAATTCCTTGTTCCGTTGGTTCTTTCAACTTCGAGAAGGCGTTATGCGACCTTGGAGCAAGTGTGAGCGTCATGCCGAGGGATGTGTTCGAGAAGCTACGCCTACCAATGGAGCCTACGGGTATATGTTTGGAGTTGGGAGATAACTCCATTCGCTATCCTTTGGGCATTGCCGAAGATGTACCCGTGAAGGTCGGACACCACTTCATCCCCGTCGACTTCGTGGTGCTCGAGATGGGAGAGAGGGAGAAGCCGCCGCTCATCCTTGGGAGGCCTTTCCTCAAGACCGTGGGAGCTACTATTGATGTTGGCAAGGGGGAGATCATGTTCGATATCAATGGAGAAACGAGTTCCTTCAAGTTTCGACCACGAATCGAGGCATGCAACATGATTGGAGTGAAGGAAGAACCAAAGGAAAAGGATGGGCTGAAAAAGAAGAAAGAGCTGAAAAAGATGAACGTAAAGAAAATCAAAGAAGGTGTTGCATCCGTCAAGACAAAGGAAGAAAAGCCGCCTGTGAAGACCAAAAAAATGACTAAGTCGGAAGACAAGCCCGCGCCCAAGATGGTGCGGAAGTGGGTACCCAAGATTGCAACGCCCGCAAAGAGCGTTGTTCCGAAGTAATCAAGTGAAGAAGTTTAGCCATGGACTATAAACGAAGCGCTAGGCGGGAGGCAACCCGTTTCGTCGAGTCAAGAATAAGCTACCGGGAGGGCAACCCGATTCCAGGTTTTTCGAGTCTTTTTAATAATTTAGTTTTGAGTTTTATTACGCAAAGACATTAGACTTAGAAGTGGTTGAACAATATTAGAGACATAATTCTTGGTTGAATATTTTGCTTTATCATAAACCCTTTGCATGAACCCTCCTATGTGTTTGTTTGTTCTTTTTGGAGAAACCACAACCAAATAATTTCAGAACCTAACTCAACCTTTCACCCTCATTATGGTGTTGTGGTTGACTTATTTTTCATTCTAAAAACACACGAGTAGAGCCACGACTTACACCTAGGTGTTAATTAAATTTCAGCACGTGGTAGGACTCGCGTAAACCTAGAAACTAAACTTTTGGTTGGTTTTAAAAAAATTATATCCTTGGTTTCTCTAAGATTAGATTTTTTCTAAGCCTCATTTAATTTTGTTTTATTCAAAATCTCTCTCATTGAGCCAAAATTAGAGCCTAAACCTATGCCCCCGTGATCAAGCCGGGAAAAGTTTGCTCTCAACCAATGAAGGCAAACTATACCGGTGAGACCGATATCAACGTAGTCCAAAAATATTTTTGACTTAAATTTGTTTTTAATGGTTTAAAAACTTCTCTAAATTTATGCTTGAGCTCTTGCATGGCTCTGGAAAATATTTTTAAATTTTGAAATTAGAGGAGTGCTTAACCTTAAACACACTTAAAGGGAGGCAATCTAGTTTGAATTAATGCATGCACCATTGGATACTCTTTCATCAACTTTCACCAAGTCCACATGCAAAGGACAAGCATGGTGGGCAGCAAGCATGAACTTTGCAGGAATTTCATGGTGGCATGTGAAGCAAGTGGAGCAAGGGAGCATGGACATGACTCAAAGCATGAAGCATCAAGTGGAAGGACCAATAATGCAAGAAAAGGAGTGGACGAGAGCGTTTGGGCGGTGCAACTCGTGGAGCACGCGGGCAGGAAAGTTGTAGAGGCGAAATGATCGTGCTGGAAGAAAGCCAAGGCGGGGAGGAGCACCAGGCTGGTCGACCCAGGCCGGCCGGCCTCCCCTACTTAAGGAGCCCCCCGGCTCCCGTTTTCTGCAGGCAAGCTTCCCTCTCCTTCCTCAGTTTGTGTGTTCAAGGTTGTGTGCCTAGAACCTCCGTAGACATAGCCAACCTTCCCAAGCTTGATAGCTCAAAAAAATCCACACCCTTAATCCACTCAAAGTCCACATCCCGAAGTAAGATTTTTAGTGCCTAGTTACCGGTTGCAACCCGGAGTTTTAGTGGAGAGAAGAGTGCAGCAACCATGTGGAAGAAAACCACAAGTCTCTTCTCCAAGAAGAAGGGTTCATCGTCATCCAAGCCGTCGTCGACGACGTCTTCGAGGAGGCACTCGGTTTCCGAGTCTCCTCGGAGCATGGAGACGGATACGGCACCACCAAGGAGGAACGACGCTCTCCTCCTTGGTGGCATGAGGGCAACAAGGAGCATGTCCATGAGGTTTACCGAACCTCAAGGGCACACGGAGGAGCCGCCCGTTCCACCTCGACGATCGACCCGTTCAACCGCGCCACCTCCATACACTCCGATATATTCCTCGTATGGCTTCATCATATTGTCGGAGGAGGAGGAGAAGAAGCTCTCTCGTCTTGAGAAGAGACTTGTGCCCAACATCGAGTTCGACGACCAAGCACTCAACTACTTGGGTTTCGGCACCGACATATATTACATGTTGGGGCACCTTGGATGGGTGCAATTCTCCAACGGAGTATCGGCGGACACCCACAAGGAGTTCGCCTTGGAAATCTTGATGACCATTGCACCTATCCTTGATGATGGGGTGCAAAATTATCATTCCGTTTGGAGGGAGTCCAACAAGTGGTTCCCTACGAGCATGTTAGGGAGCTACTTGGGTTCCATAAGGGAGCTCCGGAGAAAGTTGACGTGCCACCCGGCATGCTAGATGGATTTTGGAATTTGATCTCCGGAGAAGCCCACCAACAACGCAATTGCATCCGCAACCCCATTATCTGAGTATTCCACTCTTGGATGTGCAAGAGGGTATTGGGGAGGATGAGGGAGATGAAGGTGACCGACACGGAGTTGAATTGGCTCTACTCGGCTTTAATTGCCAAGAAGCCAATAGACCCCTCATACCTTATGATCAACCGTTGGTGTTGCGAGGCAACATCGGGAGCGGGACATATTGGTTCGGGGTGCTACCTCTCTATGTTGGCCATCTCCCTACGGCCGGGGATCACAAGAAACCCCGAACATCTTTTGCGTGGGACCCCTCTCGGCATTGAGTATTTGCGACAAGGCAAATATATTAGTGGAGATGAGAAAGGAGGTTTTCGTTTGGCCACGGTGAATTTACCCCTTCCGGATGCAAGGCTTAGGCTTTTCATCCAAAGGAGGGAAGATTGGTTGGAAGAGGGACTCCTTGTCCCGGCAAGGAAAAATAAAAAAGGAAGAATCGTAGAGGATGAAGGACCGATACGGCGAACTAGAGAGGGGGGAAGTGAATGGGAGCCGATAAAAATTCTTCTCGTAGGAGATGGGAACTCCAACATGATGAACACGGCTTCCAACACACGTCTCCGAATCACTACCCAAGTTGGTCAAGCCCACGTAGCCACTGGAGTGCCACTGGACCTAGGAACCAACACACACAGCCTTCCGACTCGAGAACGCAGCGGAACACCAAACCTCGAGTCCACTGACCACCACCGGTCAGACCGGTGAGCACCACCGGTCAGACCGGTCCCTGCTGGTGAAACTTGGCGATTTCCACTAAGTGGCTTCACACCGGTCAGGCCGGTGAGACACACCGGTCAGACCGGTCACAGCCTGAAAACCCCCAAATCACCAAACAGGCCAACCGACCTCCAAACAGACCCAAACTCGAAACAGTCCCAACACAGAACAACAGCGAACACACCAAGACGTTCACCCAAGTAAAAGCCCACTGAGAGTTGCACCGGTCAGACCGGTCAAGAGCACCGGTCAGACCGGTGTAGCCTGGGCAGCTCGGGATGAACAGCACCCGCGGGTCAACTCCCCCAAATCCAAACTCTAATCTCCCGAATCGCTCCACGGACTTGAAAAAGACTTTGGGGATATTAGGAACACCTCATGAGGAGTCCATAGCCACGATTTCGTCCACCAAAACTTGTCCAAAAAGGAGGAATCGAAGAAATCCCGCCAAGAACGCTTCTAACCCAAGAACTCAAGAAACCCCAAAATCGAGCCCCTTTACTCACGGATTTGGGAGGGGAATCACAGCCCAAAGAACCACAAAGGGTTCCCACAAATTTCCCCCATCAAATCCCCAAGAGAAAGGTCCCGAAAACAACCCAAAGAAATCACCAAGAGAGGGCTCCGAAAATCACCACCAAGAACAACCGGGAAGAACACATCCAAACCTTGAGGAACCACGCCGAATCATCTATACATGAAACAAAGGTTCATACAAGGTCTAGCTTGCCGCCCGATCATCCAACCCTCTCAACAAGATCTCACCATGAAGCTCTCAAGCTAGTCCTATGGAAATCCTAAGGAAAATAGGAAGAAAATAGGAAAACAAATGAGCTAGGGTTCCAAGAGTTGGCTGCCATCCTCTCACCCCTTGGGTTATATGGAGGCAACCGAAAGTCTAAAATACCCTTTCCTAATGACTAGGGATACAAGCCCCTCAAGGGCGGATTTGGAAGTCCTCATGTCTTTTCCATCGGACGGATGCCCGGCGACCGCACCCTGCGTAGCCTCGACGCAAGCCATGCGATCCCGACGCGTGTCCTCCGCTTCGAAGTCTCCGGACTGCGTCGTCGCACACCGGTCAGACCGGTGCTCCCCACCGGTCAGACCGGTCAGACCCACCGGTCAGATCGGTCTGGCACTGCTGCAGCACCGTCTTCGGTTCTTCAGTCTTGGCTTTGTGGATCAACCAAGGAACCCAGTGGTTTTCTGGTGAACCACTGGAAACCCCGCGAACTCGGTGTAGCCTCCGTCAATCTCCACTCATGACTTGGCTCCCACGTAGTCCCGGCTCGCTCTTGGTTTTGAGGCTCTACCAAGAAACCGTCCATGACTTCATCTTGCTGCTCATGCCACCATGCGATCCGCACTTGACCCCGCTGGCCACCGGGTCCCTCGAACGAAGCCTACTTGTCTTCTCTACACCTGGAGGCCTCACCGGCGACGACCTTTCGCGCTTGTTCTTCACCTACACCAACACCAGTCAAGCCGCAACCTGCACCTGCATTACTTAGCCAAGAATCAGTCCACACAATGTTGTCAATCACTCATCACACAAGGAAGCGACCATCCACCGGTCCTCGAACCACACATGGTCCTCAATCTCCCCCTTGATGAGTGCATTGACAACACCCACATGAAGTAACACAAGAGAAAAGAAAAAGAAAAGAAACAAATAAAAAGAAACTCCAACAAGCGATCGAAAGCCAAACAAAGGCAAAGAACAAGATCACTTGAAGAAGACAAGTCTCGGACCCCTTAGGCAAGGGCAACGGCTCGACACATCCGAGACAAAACTATGCTCAAGCAAAGAGCGCAAACCACCAAACCAAAGCTCGAAAACCACAAAGAGCTCCCCCTGCACACATGCAAGCTCCCCTGAAGCAATGCAGCTCCCCCTGGACGAATGCATGCAAACCACTTGAAAACAGGACAGCTGCAACAACTTCAGCTCCCACCGGTCAGACCGGTCACCACCGCCGGTCAGACCGGTGCCCAACATGTGCACAGGACCAGCACTCTGACCGGTCAGACCGGTGACCTCAACCGGTCAGACCGGTGCACACCAGAGCCCAGAAATGGCTGGAAACCACTTGAAAACCTTCCAAATGCACCCAACAAGCCATTTCAAGCTCAAACTTCTCCCCCTTGTTGGCAATGCATGAATCAAGCCAAAAATGCAAAAAAAATGCAACCTAGAGCTTCTCAAATAGACAAAATTCAACAAGGAATGCTACACATGTCCAAATGAGCAAGATAGATACTCCATAGATTCGTATTGATCTCAACTACATGATCACCAAGTTTCATAACCATTGGACGAAGCTAAGATAGATTTGGGCAAGTTTTGCAAAAAACTTGCCTCTCGTGAGCAAAGTCCTAAACATGAGCAAAACATATCAAAATGGCAAAGCCACACAAACTTCATGATTAGACAACCATTCTAATCATAAGACCATCACAAACACCCACAAGCACCTCATGTCATGTCAAAGCCACCGAGCCATGTGCCTACTTCTATGTATGAGACTTCTCATTGGTAGGCATCATACAACTGTTTAGCACCCAAAGCAATTTAAATTTAGCACATATGACATGGGAGCATATTTTCCAAGCATTTCACATTTCATTTTCATATTGTTACATGGTACATGAAATGTCTTTGCGACAAAAAGGAACTTATACCCCTCCACAAGATAAAGCAAGAGGGCTAAACATTCATGATGGCAAATGAGCCTTTGGCCCCATATGATCAATAAACTAGCTATCCAACCACAAATTGAGCATAACCAAGCCACTAAAACATGTCAAGATGATGTAAAGGCATTTACACATGAGAGAGCATACATGTGACAATTTTCAAAAGCATAGCCATCAACCATGGAAATAAACCGAGATTATCAAGAGCTAAGCCAAACTAACCATAGCATACCAAACAAGCTCACAAAGACATATATCTCATTCCATGGTGAACAATGTATATAGGAGAAGCTTTTCCTATCCAATGCATATGATACAAAATGCATGCAAACTAAGATACAAGGATGCCTATAAATCATGTTACATATGCCATGCCAAATGCAAGAAATGCACAAAGGAAAGCTATACATATGGTACAAAGGAGCTCCCACACACCCAACTCTAGAAATCAAACACACACCAAGTTCCCCCCGCAAACGAGTGAAAGTTGCTTGATCTAGGGGTTTGGTGAAAATATCGGCTAGTTGGTCATGTATGGGTACATGGATCAAGGAAATCTTTCCTTTCTCTACGTTGTCTCTCAGAAAATGATACCTCACTTCTATGTGCTTGGTTTTGGAATGGAGCACTGGGTTCTTTGCAACGCTTATGGCACTGGTGCTATCACATTGAAGTGGGACATGGGTATACTCCTCACCAAAGTCACTCATGGTGTAGGTGATCCAAAGGAGCTGAGAGCAACAATTAGCAGCGGCAACGTACTCTGCCTCGGTCGTGGATTGAGCAACACTCGACTGTTTGCGGGAAGACCAAGACACCAAAGGGGAACCCAAAAACTGGCAAGTCCCAGAGGTGGACTTCCTATCCAACCGACACCCGGCAAAATCCGCGTCTGAAAAACCATAAAGCGCCAAAGAAGAGGACGCGGAGTACCAAAGGCCGAAGTGGGGAGTGTGACGCAAGTACCTCAAAATTCGCTTCACCGCTTGCCGATGCGAAGTCCTCGGAGACGCTTGAAAACGAGCGCACAGACACACCGAGAACTGGATGTTTGGCCTCGTCGCCGTCAAGTAGAGGAGTGACCCGATCATGCTCCGGTACTCCTTCTGGTCCACGTGTTCACCTTCCTCATCCGCATCAAGCGCCATAGTTGTACTCATCGGCGTCGTCATAGCCTTGGAATCCTCCATCTTGAACTTCCGCACAATGTCCTTGGTGTACTTGGCTTTGTGCACAAATGTTCCTTCCTTTGATTGCTTGATTTGTAGCCCGAGGAAGAACTGCAACTCGCCCATCATGCTCATCTCAAATTCCCTGCTCATATCCTCTGCAAACCTTGCAACAAGAGAGTTAGACGAGCCACCAAAGACAATATCATCCACGTACACCTGCACAATCAGGATATCTCTGCCCTGCCTGAGAAGAAACAAGGTCTGATCGACCTTCCCCATCTCAAAGCCTCTCGCAAACAAGAACCCCCTTAACCTACCATACCAAGCTCTAGGCGCCTGCTTCAAGCCATACAACGCCTTCCTCAACTTGTACACCCGGTGGGGGTACTTCTCACTCTCAAACCCCGGAGGTTGCCTCACATACACTTCTTCCTCCAACACACCATTCAAGAAGGCACTCTTTACATCCATTTGGTGCAACTTGAACCCTTTAGCCACAGAAAAGGCTAGAAGGATCCTAATTGCCTCCAAACGGGCTACGGGAGCAAAGGTCTCCTCGTAGTCAATCCCCTCCTTTTGACTGAACCCCTGAGCAACAAGCCTTGACTTGTTCCTCACCACTTCACCTTTCTCTCACTCTTTATTTTCCCACACCCACTTTGTACCAATCGGCTTACACCCTGGAGGAGGGTCAACCAACTCCCACACCTGATTCCTCTCAAAGTTCTCCAACTCCTCATGCATCGAATTAACCCAATTGTGATCAGATAATGTGTGTCCAATGTCTTTGGGCTCAAAAGTAGCAACAAATGCAGCATGAGCGAAATGGGAATTGTTTCGAACCCTCGTCCGTGTAGTGCATTCATTCAGGTCGCCGATGATCCTTGAAGCTGGGTGATCCACTTGTACTCGCCGGGGAGGTTCTCGCCTCGATGCTTCCTCCCCCTCAGCAACAGCTTCTCCTTGTTCTTGATTTGTCGTCGTAGGTGTGGGAGTAGGTCCGTCCACCACCGTAGTCGAAGTTGTGGGTACATGTTCAGCCGGGGGCACCACACCGCCATCTTCATCGTCTCCATGTTCATGCTCCTCATCCAGAAAGATCTCCTCGCCAAGCTCATCATCACCTGCACACTCAAAGACAAGCTGACTACGTGGCTGTGTCTCGTCGAAGGTCACCTCGCAAGTCTCCACGATTTGGTTAGTTTCAAGATTGAGCACACGATATGCTCTAGAATGAGATGCATAACCAAAAAAAATGCCATCGACAAACCTAGCCTCAAACTTATCCAACTTCCTGCCTTTCTTCAGAATAAAACACTTGCAACCAAAGACATGGAAGTGACTCACCTTGGGTGTGTGACCATGCATCAACTCATAGCATGTTTTCTTCTTGTGCACTCTGAGGTAGATCCTGTTTGACACATAGCACGCGGTATTCACCGCCTCAGCCCAATACCTCCTCGGAGTCCTATGCTCATCAAGCATCGTCCGAGCCATCTCGCACAAGGTCCTGTTCTTCCTTTCCACAACACCATTCTGGGGAGGCGTATACGGACTCGAAAACTGGTGCTCAAGACCCAAGTCATGGCAAAAGGTCTCAAAACGAGAGTTCCTGAATTCCAAGCCATTATCACTGCGGATTGCTCGTATGGCATCTCCGTGCCTCTCGTTCCTCAACCTCAAGACTAGATCTCGAACAAAACCAAACGTCTCCCCCTTATCCTCAAGAAAGAACACCCAAGCATACCGAGAGTAGTCGTCCACCACAACAAGGACGTACCACTTCCCACCCGCAGATCGCACACGAGCTGGGCCAACAAGGTCCATATGGAGCAGCTCGCATGGACGCTCAGTCATCACATCAGTGAGAGGCCGGAGAGAAGAGGCTACCATCTTGGCATGCCTACAAGGCGCACAAACCAACTCTTTCTCAAGCCTCAACCGTGGCAATCCTCGGACCAAGTTGAGCTTACTCAAGCGAGACAAAAGGTCAAAGCTCAAGTGACCCAACTTCCTATGCCACTTCCACAACTCACTCGAAGAACCAGCCAAGAAACAACGCTCCACACCCGAAGACTGAGAAAAATAAGCACGAAACACCTGACCCTCGGGAACGACCATACAGACAAGGTCCCCTCGAGAGTCCAAAATCCGAGAACCACCTGGCCGAAACAACACCTCAAAGCCCTCATCCAACAGCTGGGACAGAGAAAGCAAATTGTACCCCAACGATTGAACAAGAGCAACACGCCTCAGAGTGATCTTGTCACTCACTTTGATCTCACCTTCTGAAAGCACACGCCCACGCCCATTGTCCCCAAAAGTGATGTACCTCCTGGTCACCACGGGAACGAGACTTGAGAACCACCCCTTGTCTCCGGTCATATGCCTCGAGCAACCGGAGTCAATCAACCAAATGTTCTTCAAGTCTCCCACCTGAAATTCAAAAACGAGCACGTGAGCGAACAAACCACTCAGCACTGGGGTTAGTACCAAAAGAGTAAAACCAGTGCCGAGCCATTTGCTCGAAAGTGGGGTTAGCACCATCCAAGCCATCTTTCCTCCCAAAGCTACCTCCACGAACACCACCACGGTATCCACTATGAGGGAACCATCCCTCTCTAACTGGAGGAAGAACAAAACCACGCTAGAAAGCCCGTGGTACGTCCCTCCTCTCCAACTCAAAGCTACGGCCCCTCCGATCCCCGTATTGAGCACGAGGAGGAGAACACCTAGCAAACTGACCACCTGCAACCTTTCCAGCCCAGTCACCAGAATCACGACCACCAGAAACAACCCTCGCACCTGTACGAGCTCGAAACCCAAACTACTGCCTGTCCAGGCCTGCATCGGTCTGACCGGTGCCCCACACCGGTCTGACCGGTGTGACCTGGGCAGCAGCACCTCCAGCAGCCTTCCGCTCTCCCCAAGCCTGAACTGTCCTCACACTCGCCTTGGCCCTGGGCATCTGCACACAAGGCTCTAGTTCACCATCAGAAGGGTGGTACTTGTCCTTGTTGGCCCACTCCTTTGCCATTCTCTCCTCTCGCTTCCTCTAGAAGCAAAACTCCTCCTTATGGCCATCTCTCCCACAATAGCCACAATGGAACCTCACAAGCTTAGGCTTAGGCTTGGGATGTGGCTGCTCACTTGGTTTCTCTCCACTGAAATCCTCCACCGGTTTCTCACCACTAGCCTTCTCACTTTCTTTCCCAAAGAACACTTTCCCCGAAGTGCTCACAAACTTGATAGGCTTTCGGAGATCATTTGTGGGTGTAGGAAACACGGGTGGAGCTGGGGTTGTGTCTAGTCGGTTCCTAAGATGGTTGGGTTTTGGAGGGAAATCATTTTTGTGGTGGGTTTTTGGTGGCTCCGGGATATTCTCTCCACTTCCCTCACCAACCTTGTTTGCCCCAATCCCTCACCATCTTGCCTCTTAAAGGCCTCGATCATCATCCTCAACTGAGGCTCATGACCAGACAACCAACCCATCAACTTCCTCAGCTCATCATTCTCATCCTGCAAACGATCAACATAATGTGCAAGTTCCAGATTTTTCAAAGCATGCATTTCACAGGTAGAGCATGATGTAGGAATGGGTTCCTTCAGCTTAGCCTCAAGAGAACTAGTGTAAGCATGCATCTCATCAATCTTAGCATGCAAAACAGGGCAAGAAGTGCAAGCACCTAGCAAAGCAGATCTAGATTTCAGCTCAGCCACTTCAACCCTAAGCACATCTAGTTCCTCACACTTGGAGGCATGCTTTTCCTTGAACAAAGCAAGATCAGCAAGGAAAATGGAGCAGTCAGCACAATCAACCTCATCTGAAACAACAGGGCTAGCCTTGAGAGAATCAATCTCAAGCTTGCTATCAAGCACCTGTGTCTCTAGCTTAGCCACTCTAGTCCTAGCATCCTCGAGTGAAGCCCTGAGCTCTTTTCTCATTTTCTTGGCCTCTCTAACCATGTCATCACGGTTATCAAGCAAAGAGCCAAGCCTCTCATTCTCCTGGCGCAAGAAGGGAAGCTCATCACGCACCTCGTCGTCGGAGTCGGAGTCCGAGTCGCTCTGGTGGCTCTTCTTGCTGCCGGAGCTCAAAGCCATGGTGCAGAAGCCGTCGTTGGCGAAACAGCTCAGCCCACTCAGGTTCTTGGACAACTTCCTGTTCTTGCGACGATCGCCTTCGTCTTCACTGCTGCTCGAGCTCGAGGTGGAGTACGCGGAACTGGAGTCGACGTCGCTTGCTCCCACCATCGCTCGGGACTTGCCTCGGCTCTCCTTCTTCCTCGATCGTCGCTCGTCCTTGTGCTTGTGCTTGTACTTTCCCTTGTGGTCGCGCCTCGAACGGTACTTGCCGTCCATCCTTGGCTTGTGCTTGTAGCTGTCCTTGTTCTCGACTTTCTCCGGGCAGTCGGCGACGAAGTGTCCCGGCTTGCCGCAGTGGAAGCATGTCCTCGTGTTCCTCCTCATGTTCACTCGGTTCTCGTGCAGCTTCTCAAACCGCCTCGTCAGGAGGGCCAGCTCGTCCTCTCCAAGCAAGTCGAACTCCTCATCTGGCATAGACATCAAAGAGGAGAAAGAGAACATCCTGGTGGATGGGTTAGTGTTAGCTTTTCCTTTAGAACCACCAACGAGGGCGAGACTATGGGAGTCAGTCGGACCCTCGAGCTTGGCAGTCATGCCCCTATCCACCTCAGCCGACTTGAGCTTCGAGAACAGCTCGTTCATCGTCAGAGTATCATACTTCTTTGACTCCACAATGGCCTCTAACTTTCCGCCCCATATCGTACGATCCAGAGTGTAAGAGCTTGACAGCTCTATCATGATCATCGTACGTGAGCACGTCCACATTGGCCCTCATGTTGTTCACAACCACCGTGAACCTCTGGAACAAGGCATTGATGGACTCACCGGGGAGATGAGTGAAGTTCTCGTACACTCTCCGGTAGGTCGCATACATCCGTGCCTGAACCTGGGCATTCCCAACATGAGCCTCCTTCAGCACCGACCAAATCCTACAAGCCAAGTGCTCGGTGTGCACCCGATCGAACTCAGGCTGACACAAAGCACGAAACAAGTAGTCGACCGCCTTGTTGTTGGCGTCGAACATGTCCCTCGATCCTGGAGCAAGGAAGTTCATCGGCTGGACATAGCCTGTGTCCACCGTGACATCCCAAAGGATCTGACCCTTTCCGCGGAGGAACGCCGCCATCCGCTTGCTCCACATCTGGTAGTTCTTGCCATCGAAGTGTGGAGGACCTGAACCCCGTTCCTGGTACGCCATCCTTGGATCTTAGACTGGTTAGAGTCAACAAATACACGAACCGGCTCTGATACCACTTGAAGGACCGATACGGCGAACCAGAGAGGGGGGGAGTGAATGGGAGCCGATAAAAATTCTTCTCGTAGGAGATGGGAACTCCAACAAGATGAACGTGGCTTCCAGCACACGTCTCTGACTCACTACCCAAGTTGGTCAAGCCCACGTAGCCACTGGAGTGCCACTGGACCTAGGAACCAACACACACAGCCTTCCGACTTGAGAACGCAGTGGAACACCAAACCTCGAGTCCACTGACCAACACCGGTCAGACCGGTGAGCACCACCAGTCAGACCGGTCCCTGCTGGTGCAACTTGGCGATTTCCACTAAGTGGCTTCACACCGGTCAGGCCGGTGACACACACTGGTCAGACCGGTCACAGCCTGAAAACCCCCAAATCACCAAACAGGCCAACCGACCTCCAAACAGACCCAAACTCGAAACAGCCCCAACACAGAACAATAGCGAACACACCAAGACGTTCACCCGAGCAAAAGCCCACCGAGAGTTGCACCGGTCAGACCGGTCAAGAGCACCGGTCAGACCGGTGTAGCCTGGGCAGCTCGGGATGAACAGCACCCGCGGGTCAACTCCCCCAAATCCAAACTCCAATCTCCCGAATCACTCCACGGACTTGAACAAGACTTTGGGGATATTAGGAACACCTCATGAGGAGTCCATAGCCACGATTTCGTCCACCAAAACTTGTCCAAAAAGGAGGAATCGAAGAAATCCCGCCAAGAACGCTTCTAACCCAAGAACTCAAGAAACCCCAAAATCGAGCCCCTTTACTCACGGATTTGGGAGGGGAATCACAGCCCAAAGAACCACAAAGGGTTCCCACAAATTTTCCCCATCAAATCCCCAAGAGAAAGGTCTCGAAAACAACCCAAAGAAATCACCAAGTGAGGGCTCCGAAAATCACCACCAAGAACAACCGGGAAGAACACATCCAAACCTTGAGGAACCACGCCGAATCATCTATACATGAAACAAAGGTTCATACAAGGTCTAGCTTGCCGCCCGATCATCCAACCCTCTCAACAAGATCTCACCATGAAGCTCTCAAGCTAGTCCTATGGAAATCCTAAGGAAAAGAGGAAGAAAATAGGAAAACAAATGAGCTAGGGTTCCAAGAGTTGGCTGCCATCCTCTCACCTCTTGGGTTATATGGAGGCAACCGAAAGTCTAAAATACCCTTTCCTAATGACTAGGGATACAAGCCCCTCAAGGGCGGATTTGGAAGTCCTCATGTCTTTTCCATCGGACGGATGCCCGGCGACCGCACCCTACGTAGCCTCGATGCAAGCCATGCGATCCCTACGCGTATCCTCCGCTTCGAAGTCTCCGGACTGCGTCGTCGCACACCGGTCAGACCAGTGCTCCCCACCGGTCAGACCGGTCAGACCCACCGGTCAGATCGGTCTGGCACTGTTGCAGCACCGTCTTCGGTTCTTCAGTCTTGGCTTTGTGGATCAACCAAGGAACCCAGTGGTTTTCTGGTGAACCACTGGAAACCCCGCGAACTCGGTGTAGCCTCCGCCAATCTCCACTCATGACTTGGCTCCCACGTAGTCCCGGCTCGCTCTTGGTTTTGTGGCTCTACCAAGAAACCATCCATGACTTCATCTTGCTGTTCATGCCACCATGCGATCCGCACTTGACCCCGCTGGCCACCGGGTCCCTCGAATGAAGCCTACTTGTCTTCTCCACACCTGGAGGCCTCACGGGCGACGACCTTTCGCGCTTGTTCTTCACCTGCACCAACACCAGTCAAGCCGCAACCTGCACCTGCATTACTTAGCCAAGAATCAGTCCACACAACGTTGTCAATCACTCATCACACAAGGAAGCGACCATCCACCGGTCCTCGAACCACACATGGTCCTCAGAGGAGGGAACATCCTCCGCACAAGCGAGTGGTGCACAACCCAATGTGCCACCATTCGGCGGATCCCTCCTCCGCCAAGTTATTACGGAGGGCCACAAGAGCAAGCATGCGGGGTGGTGCACCGGTACCCCCACCAAATTATGTGGTGCCCAACGTAAACTTCGCGGAGCCCTACGCACAATATCCCCAACCTCAACAAAGCGTGGCCATAATTGGAGGGTATGTTGCGAGAAATGCACAAAACGTCGCAGCCATCCAAGCCAACGCGGCTCAACTTGGTGAGGGCAATGCAAATATTGCCTATGAGCTTGGACGCCTTCACATAGTAGAGCCGGATCAATTCGTTGGAGGGGATGTCCAACCTTACTACGAGCAAGGGTACTACTATCAAGATTATCAACACCAACCACCGGCGGAGGACTAGGAAGATTAAGGAACTTTAGTTTTCTTTTCTTTTCCCTTTCTCTGTAATTTTCAGCTTTTGTTTTTGTGTGTTTGCGTAATATTTTCTGTTTTTATTAAATTTCAGCAAGTGTGTTTGTTTATTTTCAGTTTGTATTTCAGTTTGATTTCATCATTAATAAAGACACCACCTTGATTATATCTTTGGAAAAGTTGCAAAATTTGTGCCATAATGATATATCATTATAATTGCCGCTTTGTTTATCTTTGTAATTGATTTATGCATGTTAAAGCTAGTGCTCTATTAAAATACGAATCTGAATTTATTTAAATGCTAGCTTAATCTTTAGCGGAGGTTATGATTAAAATAAAGACCCATAGTGTTTTATGTGCTCTCAAGTTATGAATAGATTGAAGATGGTTTTTTATGTTCAAAAATATCGCTAACCTTGTCATGAATATCACTTGTGTGTTGCTCAACCTATCCAGAGCCTAATATTATATTTTTGAGTGCATAAACCTTAGTGTACAAGATTTATTTTTGAGTGAGTTATTGCAGGCCATGATTTCTCTGGCCCGAGACTAAGAAGCTGGTCATTCCATTTTTGCGTATCTATCTTTTTGCTAGCCTTTTATCCGTGCATTGTGTATCCCCGCATCAGAGATCTCGCAAACCTCGCCGGATATCCACCCTTAAACCAAATATCATCTTTTGTGATTACCTCCTTGACCACAACCTATCGTTGAGAATGGATCATCAATTCAAGGAAGATCGCAAGACGGTGCCAACATTAAAGAATTCAAGTATCTCTCCAAGAAAAAATATTTCCGGTACCTACCTTATTTATCGCCTCTTTGCTCGAGGACGAGCAACGTTCAAAGGGGAGCAAATAAAAAAAAAGTTCAAAGGGGAGCAAATAAAAAATCAAAACTCCGATGTGAAAGTCACGTTACCGAATGTATGACAGAAAAAAAATGAGAAAGAATGAAAGAAAGAAAGAAAGAAGAGAAAAAGGAGAAAAAATATGAGTATGTGTAAAAGTAAAAATAAAGTGAACTCCCCGGTTCTCTAAAGTGCATTAGGAAATTTAAGGCTTCAAGATTAAAAGATCCATACTCAATTTTCCAACCATGTGCAATCTGATAACGAGGACTTCCTTTGTGCCTCGGGATCACCCTTTGCCATTTGCACATGTCCACTCATCTAAAGTGTGTGTATTTTTCTCTTTCCCCTCCTTGATATAACATTATTTTCTAATGACCTTTTTGACGAGTCTCGGTAAGACCATGAGAAGCTTGTCTTGTTTTGACAACATCTCATTTATAAAATCTTGGTAGGACTAAACTTTCCCAAAGCTCCATATAAAGCCTACCACATATATGTGATGAGAGGGAAAGGAGTAGAATATATAGGCTTGAGAGACAAGCGAGTTGAGAGTTCATGAGCAATATGCAAGATGATTTAAATTTGTTTAGCTTTTCTTCATCTCGTTCTTTATTTCAAAAAATTCTGAGATCTATTTAAACTTTGGGAGCATGCTAATACTCGTGGGATAAGCTTAATTAAGAATCTACCCTCCGTAGAGATGAAGGCTAGTACATTATGGAACTTTAACGAATTAAAATTTTGAGAGAATTATGTTTTCTCATGTGTGATCAAGTGCAAGGTTTAAACATTGATGGGCAATGATGATATCCATCGAAGGCTTTCTCGAGGACGAGCAAGGTTTAAGCATGGGGGAGATGTTGACGGTGAAAATCCGTCAACCTAGCCATGAGTTTACCTTCGGTGTTGGCATAAGTTTTATACCTTATCCATTGGTACTAACCCCCGTGGTATAACAAGTTCACGTGTGCATGTCGGTTTTGGAGTTTAGTGTTTATGCAGGATTTTAGCGTTGAATGCAAGACTTTAGGGATAAGTTCATCAAGCACCTTATGACAAGACCTTGAAGCCCGTACAAGTCATGCAATGAAGCAAACTTGACTCCAAGAAGCCAGGGACTCAACCCGAGAAGATGACAAACTCCGAGGATCAAACCAGAAAAGTGCTGAATCTTGCAAGACAAGGAGTTATGTCCAATTCGGAGAGAAACTGACGACATGGACCTACATGCAGAAGGGGGAAGCATCTAGAAGACACGGGAACCGACATAGAGCAAAGGAGGCCGCGGGCTGGGCCTGGATGGGCCCAGGCCGGCCGGCCCAGCCCTGTCCAGTGCCCGTTCGCCTCCTCCTTTGCGCTAGCCGCCATTCGAGCTATTTATAGCCCCGGGGTCGAGAGCCACGGATGGTCCAATTCGTCATCGGCCGCCGAGGAGCATAGAAGAGAGGGACACCATCCCGGAGAGGAGAGGGTCGAGCTAGTTGACTAGGGTTTCCCTAGCCGACGTGGGAACCTTGCACGGAAGACCACGTCGGAGTTCCCGGAGCTAGAAGCAAGATCAAGGAAGGATCCCAGTGGTGATCTTGTGTATATATCATTGTCATAGTTGAATTATCAAGTTGAATCTATTCTTAGCGATCAAGTGTTTCGTCGAAGATTTCGTTTTTCGATCGGTTTGCTTATTCTAAATCTATTCTTGAGATAGATTACATAGGGTGTTCTTGTTGCCGCGGTGGCTAGATGTACACGCCGGATCTTCCGAAAGAATCTCGACTTGTCTTTTGACTCGCCCTAGACTCCCCGCATGAGTAGGTATACGTTGTGACAGAACGGGGGTTCCGAAAGGCGGATGTTTTCGGATTTGGACGGGAAACCACGGTTTAAAGAGGCTTCTTATAAGATTCGATTTGCTACTTCTTCTCTTGCTTGGAACTTCAACAAAAGGCTTAACCCGATCTCTCTAGATCGGTTTATCTACCCAATCTTACTTTGTTATCTCCGGTCTTTAGTAGATTAGATTAGTTTCGTGTCTTTTATCTAGATGCATTAGGGTTTCTTTTACCGAAGATTGAAGTTACTTGGCTTTACTCGATCAACTTTTGCGTCACACATTTGTTCCACGGATTCGATACCTTGGGTTCACCACTCGAGGGAAGAAGGGTCCCTTGACTACGACGGGAGACTTGTCCGCTTGCAAGTCTAAACGAACTTTGATACATCAATTAACCGTCAACAGAGCCACATGACGAGCCGCACGACATGCTGAGGCACCCGGACGCGCGGTGTAGTCGAAGTAGTCGACGACGAGCCGCGTGACGAGCCGCGTGACGTGCCGAGGCACCCGGACGCGCGGCATAGGCGAAGTAGTCGACGATGAGCCTGCGCGAGGCAAAGCAGTCGACGATGAGTCACGTGACAAGCTGCGTGACGTGCCAAAGCAACCGAACGCATGGCGTAGGTGAAGTAGTCAACAACGAGCCGCGTGACGAGCCGCGCGACGTGCCGAGGCACCCGGACGCGCAGCGTAGGCAAAGTAGTTGACGACGAGCCTGCGTGAGGCGATGTAGTCAATGATGAGCCTACGCGAGGCGAAGTAGTCGACGATGAGTCACGCGACAAGCCACGCGACGTGCCGAAGCAACCGGACGCGCGGGGTAGGTGAATTAGTTGACGACGCGCCGCGTGACGAGCCACGCGACGTGCCGAGGCACCCGGACGCACGGCGTAGGCGAAGTAGTCGACGACGAGCCTGCGCGAGGCGAAGTAGTCGACGACGAGCCGGGTGACGAGCCGCGTGACGTGCCGAGGCACCCGGATGCGCGACGTAGGCGGATTAGTTGACGACGAGCGGTGCGACGAGCCGCGTGACGAGCCAGCGACATGCCGAGGCACCCGGACGCGCGGCGTAGTCGAAGTAGTCGACGACGAGCCGCGTGACGAGCCGCGCGACGTGCCGAGGCACCCGAACGCGCAGTGTAGGCGAAGTAGTCGACAACGAGCCTGCGCGAGGCAAATAATCGACGATGAGTCACGCGACAAGCCGCGCAACGTGCCGAAGCAACCTGACGCGCGGCGTAGGTGAAGTAGTCGACGATGAGCCGCGTGACGAGCCGCGCGACTTGCCGAGGCACCCGGACGCGCGACGTTGTCGAAGTAGTCAACGACGAGCCGCGTGACGAGCCGCGCGACGTGCCGAGCCACCCGGACGTGCGGCGTAGGCGAAGTAGTCGACGACGAGTGTGCACAAGGCAAAGTAGTCGACGATGAGTCACGTGACAAGCCGCACGACATGCCAAAGCGACCGGACGCGTGGCGTAGGTGAAGTAGTCGACAACGAGCCGCATGACGAGCCGCGCGACGTGCCGAGGCACCCGGACGCGCGGCGTAGGCAAAGTAGTCGACAACGAGCTTGCGCGAGGCAATGTAGTAGACGATGAGCCTGCGCGAGGCGAAATAGTCGACGATGAGTCACGCGACAAGCCACGCGACGTGTCGAAGCAACCGGACGTGCGGCGTTGGCGAAGTAGTCGATGACGAGCCGGGTGACGAGTCGCGAGACGTGCCGAGGCACCCGGATGCGCGACGTAGGCGGAGTAGTCGACGACGAGCGGCACGACGAGCCGCGTGATGAGCCGCGCGACATGCCGAAGCACTTGGACGCGCGGCGTAGTTAAAGTAGTCCACGACGAACCCTGCGACGTGCCGAGGCACCCGGACGCGCGACGTAGGCGAAGTAGTCGACGACGAGCCTGCGCGAGGCGAAGTAGTCAACGATGAGTCACACGACAAGCTGCGCGACGTGCCGACGCAACCGGACGCGCGACGTAGGTGAAGTAGTCGACGACGAGCCTGCGCGAGGTGAAGTAGTCGACGACGAGCCGGGTCACGAGCCGCGCGACGTGCCGAGGCACCCGGACGCACGACGTAGGCGGAGTAGTCGACGACGAGCAGCGCGACGAGCTGTGTGACGAGCCACGCGACATGCCGAGGCACCCGGACGCACGGCGTAGTCGAAGTAGTCGACGACGAGCCGCGTGACATGCCGAGGCACCCGGAGGCGCGGCGTTGGCGAAGTAGTCGATGACAAGCCTGCGCGAGGCAAAGTAGTCGACGACGAGTCACGCGACAAGCCGCGCGATGTGCCGAAGCAACCTGACGCGCGGCGTAGGTGAAGTAGTCGACGACGAGCCGCATGACGAGCTGCGCGATGAGCCGCGCGACACGCCGAGGCACCCGGACGCGCGGCGTAGTCGAAGTAGTCTACGACGAGCCGCGTGACGAGCCGCGCGACGTGCCGAGGCACCCGGACGCGCGGCATAAGCGAAGTAGTCGACGACGAGCCTGCGCGAGGCAAAGCAGTCGACGATGAGTCACGCGACAAGCTGCGCGATGTGCCAAAGCAACCGGACGCACGGCGTAGGTGAAGTAATCGACAACGAGCCGCATGACGAGCCGCGCGACGTGCCGAGGCACCCGGACGTGTGGTGTAGGCAAAGTAGTCGACAACGAGCTTGCGCGAGGCGATGTAGTCGACGATGAGCCTGCTGTGACAACCCGCCCAGGAAAATACCGTACTATCACCTAAGACCGATCCACTTGGTCATTAAGCAATAATAAAGTATCATCCTGTCGTTAGTTACCAGGTTAACGCCCGGTAAATCACTTGAATAGCAACAAGGATCGAATATATGCATTAAAACTCACTCGAAGGCGAGTCCAGAGATACAACAACATTAATATCCAAATTGTACTCCGAAGGGTTGAATTATTACAAACCATAGTTTTTGCCATAACGAAATAGTTCAGAGTTTTGAAAACACAGCGGAATTAAACTAACGGGAAGTGGAAACACCACGGGAGGCCATCCATGATGCTTTCAGTCGTCGTCCTCCACCCACTCCAGCTCCCAGCCTGGCGGGTTCTCTCCGGGCCACACATCACCGAAAGCATGACCTGGATCAACATATTATAGCAAGGCTGAGTATGCTAATACTCAGCGAGTCTTACCCGTCGGTGATAACTACTTCACCAGTTCTAGACCATGAAAGGCTTTTATGGCCACTGGGTTGCTTTTGCTAAAAAGTAACAAAGAGTATGTCCTTACTTTCAAGATTTTAGCACAAGTTCTAGTGGGTTGAATCTTTACTACATTAGCCAACTAGTACAGACAAGGTTGTACAATACAATTAATCAAGCATAGTATTCATCAACTTCCATCATTAGGGATCTCATGACTAGTGGAGTAAGCAGTCTCAGATAAAGGTGAGAGGCCGACAATCGATTTATTTAACCTTGCAAGGTAGACCCAAACACACGGTAGGCTGCCCACAAAGGAACAACTTTCCCAGGCCGTTTCCAAAAATCCTCGGGTTGGGATCGAATCTTACAGTCTTTGGTGCAGGCTATCCGGCATACCCCGCGAGATACCCGGAGTCACCATACACCACCGGTAGCTAGCCGTGAGAGCGAATCCCAAGAGTAGTAATGGTAGGATCCCTCGCCGCCTCATTAAGGTACTAGGCTTACCGGTCCCATACCCGACATGTGCTTAGTACGTTCAAAAGCTTAACCCACATAACCACTGGACCGGAGCCCAGATCTCATGCTCTTACCACGTGAGCAATCCATTTGAGGATATATTGTGATTCCTATCTAGGAACCTATTCTCGCGAGTGAGGTCATCACCCGACTTGTAACGGTCCTATAGCTTAGCAGCTATCGACCTATCATCCTAGTAAGGACCAAGGTACCTAGAGATCATGCATCTAGGGTTTCATTCAACTCCTGAACGTAAATGCACAATCATCCATAGATAATTGAATAAAGAATTTGAAAACTAGGTTAGATGCACCGGAGCTTGCCTTCGTCAGCTAGGTTAGCCTGGGCACCCTCGGTGTCGAGCACTTCCACGTACTGCAGCAAAGCTTCCGCTCCTCCTTCCTCGTTCTCCGGGACAAGTGAGTAATCACCGTCCGACAGATCTACACGGAATGCAATGCAAGTTCAGGTGATGTGATAGTTTGTTATCTTATCCAACCTGAGTTGGTCCTATTCACCGTAACAAGCATCTAGGTAGTGTTTCTCTTTTAGGAAGGTTATTAGTTGTACATGGGCTATTCATTTATTTATATTTGAATAAAGGTTTCTATAGTACTTGTTATTTCATGTGGATGTTTTGGTCCTTTTTCCTTTCACAAACAAAGGTGTGAATAATATTTTTATTCATGAATTAATTTCTCATCAGCAAGGATGTTTTATTATCTTTTAATTAAATTAGATAATACTTTCAAAAAGAAAAAGAATTAACTAGGGGCTTTCCTTTATTTATTTCTCCTTAATATTAAAAGGCCTTTAAGCTTTTTATTAAGCAATTAAATTACCAAAAATTAAAGAAGTGTTTCATATGCACATTAGCACCTACACTGGTCCATTGGACCCACATGTGATGCTTGGAAGCTAGGAAATTAAATACTATTGAAAATAACAAAGGTTAGCTAGTGATTACAATTTAAATGCATACAAAAATAAATAAGCCTCAAAATGATCCAAACTTTCTCATGCATGCTCTCTGGTCCTAAACAAGCCTAAAGAACCAGCATGTTCACCTAGGAACTCTATTGATCTTGGTTCATTAATTTACAAAGGAAAACATGCACAAATTAAGATTAAATATTTCTGTTAAGCCAAAAATCATGATTAATTCACAAGATGTGTATTTTTATATCACAAGACCGTGTGCACAAGTTGAGCTCACAAACATAAATATATTTAGCAAGAAAAATCATCTAGGCAGTTTCTGCAGGAATGGAAAACAATTTATTTAACAGAATCCACTTCATAACTTTGTGTAATATTTGGCATAGGAGCTAGTCCTAACAAGATACACAACATAACCAAAATTTAGATACAGAGGAGTTATAGATTTAAAGTTATGGCAGATCTAAGTATTTCACATTTGCATTTTTCCTGTTAAAAATATTATGAATCCAGCCATGTGCAAATAACAAAAGTGGTGGGATTTCTCTTCCTGAACCCAAAAAAATTGGTTTGGTATTTTTCTGATATTTCTACGAATTTCTAGAATTTTTCTAAGGCCCTGGACTGACTAGCAAGAAAACCTAGATCACTTCTATTGCAAACCAGTCCCTAATTCACACAACAGCCCCTGGGCTTCACAAATATACCCCTGGAATTTACAACCGTGCCCTTGCGGCGGCGGGGGAGCTCGCCGGCAGCGATGTGGGGCCGGGCCAGGGCAACATGTGGCACGGGGGTGCGATTAGGCTCACCTAGGGGCTAGGGGTGACCGGAGTTAGGGAGGAAAAGCTGCCGGCGAGGGGGATCGACGGCGGCCGGCGGCGGTGGCCGCGGAGGCTCGGGGAAAACGGCGAGGAGGGCGTTGTGCTGGGCAACAAGCGAACTTGGGAGGTTCACGGGTGTCTAGTGAAGCTACTTGAGCAATGGAACGGCGGCGAGCGCGCGCGGGAGCACTAGCTCAGGGCGGCGGCGGCAATGGCGGGGAGGTGCACGCGGCGGCGCGTGGAGGAGAGCGAGGGGAGCTTTTATAGGCAGCGTGGGGCGTCCTGGGTGACGCGGGCTGACGGCGAAGATGCCTCGCCGTGCTACGGCGCTCGGGCGGCGCGCGTACGGCGGCGCCGCCGCCGACGGACCGCCGGTCCGTGGCGCGTGCGCGCGTACGGCGGCGCGCCGGCGCGGATTCAACGCGCCTCGGGCCGGGGGGAAGCGTCGGGGTGCGCACGACCTCGGGCGGAGCGAACCTTGGGGGGCGCGCGGCCTAGGGAGGCGCGGGCGCGGATGCCGGGGCCGGCGGCGCGCGGCGGGCGGCGGGCGGCGCGCGGGGCGCGTGACGTCGCGGCGCGCGGCGCTCTGCCCTTGCGCTATTTGCTGGAGCCCTGTTTGACTCAACTTTTCTCCAAAATTTTGAATAAAACTTGACCAAGTGGTGAACATGAAAGTTGTAGATCTAGCTACCCTTGACAAATTCTACAAAGGCTATATAGGGTTTTTCTGCACAAAATTTGAATTATTTGAATGCCAACTTTGAATGCCAGCAGGGTTTTGCAAACAGTGAAATCTGCCTTGCAGTTGATTTTTCAAGCTTTCCCTCTCAAAATTGGAAATGCCAATCTACATGAAAGTTGTGTCCCTCATCAAGATGTACAACTTTCATAAAGGTAGAATTTTAAGTGTTTAGGTGAATTTCGGAGAACGCGTCAAAAGTTCCGGACGACACCTGTGGACACTAGGGTGGCAAGGGGTTTTACCAAACCTTTGACCATGGGTTGGCCCCACAAGTGTGTTTACTAATCAAATGGGGTCACTAGGGTGGGTTAGTGAGTTTTTCGAGGTGAGGACCCAGGTTGACCGTGGTTTGACCACTGTTGACTACTTTGACCGGCTATTAAAGCTAATTAAAAACCTGGGGCGTCACAGCCTACCCCCCTTAAACGGAATCTCGTCCCGAGATTCGATTTGTTAACGAGGAGATGGGGAGAAAAACTCACGGTTTCAAGATTGTAGGAAACCCGGATACTTGGTGTTGAGATAGTCCTCCGTCTCCCACGTTGCTTCTTCCTCCGTGTGATGGCTCCATTGGATCTTGTACATCCGTACGGTCTGCCTTCGAGTCTTTCGCTCTTTTTGGTCTAGTACTTTCAATGGGTGCTCGATGAGCGAGAAATCCGGCTCAATCCAAGCATTAGCTTCTGTGATGATTTCATTTTCCGGCACAGGCATTCCCTTCTTCAATTGAGTCACGTGAACCACATTGTGGACTGCGGAAAACCGTTCGGGCAACTGGATACGATAAGCCACGGGTCTACATACTTCTATAACTTCATAGGGTCCAATGTAGCGCGGGGCTAACTTTCCCTTGACTCCGAACCTTTGCACACCTTTGGTGGGGGACACCTTCAAGTACATGTAATCTCCCACTTCAAAGTGTCGAGGTGCGGTTCCCTTGTCATGGTAACTCTTTTGCCTCATCTGTGCCATCTTCAAATTTTCTCTTATCATTAGCACTCTTTCTTCGGCCTCTTTAACTAATTCTGGACCAAAGAGTGTTCTCTCTCCGGCTTCTGACCAATTCAGTGGAGTGCGGCATCTGCGTCCGTAAAGAGCATCGAACGGTGCCATTTTCAAGCTGGCTTGGTAGCTATTGTTGTATGAGAATTCTGCCAAGGACAGACACTTGTCCCAACTCTTGTCAAAATGCAAGATGCTTGCTCTCAGCATATCTTCCAAAATCTGATTTATTCTTTCTGTCTGGCCGTCGGTCTGCGGATGATAACTGGAACTGCGGATTAACTTGGTTCCCAAACACTCATGCAACTGCTCCCAAAGACGAGCCACAAATTGAGTCCCTCTATCAGAGATTATAGTCTTTGGGATTCCATGCAAACGAACTATGTGATCCATGTACAACTCTGCATATTGTTGTACGGAGTAAGTGATGTGCACGGCGATGAAGTGAGCGGTCTTGGTGAGTTTGTCTACGATTACCCAAATGGAATCTTTCTTTCTAGCTGTTAGGGGTAAACCCATAATGAAATCCATACTAATATCGTCCCACTTCCACATAGGTATCAACAGGGGTTGGAGTACACCGGCCGATTTCAAATGACTTGCTTTCATTCGGTGGCAAGTATCGCACTCGGCTACATACTTGGCTACATCCACCTTCATATTGGACCACCAAAAGTTCTGTTTCAGATCTTGGTACATCTTGGTACTACCGGGATGAATATAGAATTTGGACAGGTGAGCTTCATCTAGAATGATTTTCTTAATTTCCGGGTCAACGGGGACCACTAGACGTTTCCCAAACCAGACCACATCCTGGTGATCCTTCTGGAAACAAGTGTACTTGGGATCTCCCTCTGCCAGTTTCTGTTTGATGGTTTGAACGTCTTCATCATTGAGCTGAGCAGTGACAATTCTGTCATAAAGATCAGACTCTGCCGTCAAGGCATAGAGGCTTCCGTGTGGTACCACTGCCATGTTGAGCCTTCTCATTTCTTCACACAACGGCTCACTAGCTGGCTCCAACTCTAGGTGGTTGCAGTGATCTTTGCGGCTAAGAGCATCCGCAACAACATTTGCTTTGCCGGGATGATAGTGCACTTCTAGATCATAGTCCTTAATCAACTCAAGCCATCTTCTCTGTCTCATATTCAACTCGGACTGAGTGAAGATATATTTCAGACTCTTGTGATCAGTAAAGATATTGCAACGATTACCCATTAGGTAATGCCTCCATATCTTGAGAGCATGGACAACGACAGCTAACTCAAGATCGTGGGTAGGGTAATTGAGCTCATGAGGTCGAAGTGCCCGTGAAGCATAGGCAATGACACGGCCCTCTTGCATAAGGACACAGCCGAGACCCGTGCCTGATGCGTCACAGAAGACTTCAAACGGTTTGGAATTATCTGGTTGTACTAGCACTGGGGCTGAAGTTAGATGTTGCCTCAGGGTGTGGAAAGCTTTCTCACATGCTTCACTCCACACGAACTTCACTCCTTTCTTGAGTAGTTCGGTCATAGGCTTTGCGACTCTAGAGAAGTCAGGAATGAATCGACGGTAGTATCCCGTCAATCCTAGGAAACTGCGGATTTGGTGTACGGACTTGGGTGGTTTCCAATCCATCACCTCTTGAACTTTGCTAGGATCTACGGAGATACCATCATGAGAAATGGTGTGTCCTAAGAATTTCACGCTTTTCAACCAGAATTCACATTTGGAGAACTTAGCATAAAGCTTATGATCTCGCAAACGTTGAAGGACAACTCGGAGGTGTTTGGCATGTTCTATCTCGCTTTTGGAATAAATGAGAATGTCATCGATAAAGACCACGACGAATTTATCGAGCTCTGTCATGAACACAGAGTTCATGAGGTACATGAAGTAGGCCGCGGCATTCGTAAGACCAAAGGACATTACCAAGAACTCGTAAAGACCATAACGAGTGGAGAAAGCGGTTTTAGGAATGTCGGAAGGTCGAATTTTGATTTGATGATAACCGGAACGAAGGTCAATCTTAGAGAAGACTTTGGCACCAGCCAATTGATCAAAAAGAACATCGATTCGGGGAAGCGGGTATTTATTTTTGATGGTGACTGCATTGAGCAGTCGGTAATCTACGCACATCCTCAAGCTACCATCTTTCTTCTTGACAAAGAGAGCCGGGCAACCCCAAGGAGAAGAGCTCGGGCGAATATAACCCATATCTAACAATTCCTGGAGTTGAGTTTTCAGTTCGGCTAACTCTTTGGGTGGCATGCGATAAGGTCTTTTGGAAATGGGTGCGGTACCGGGCTAGAGTTCGATCACAAACTCGACATCTCTGTCTGGTGGCATACCAGGCAACTCATCAGGAAAGACATCCGGATACTCGCACACTACTGGAATTTCATCAAGAGGGGAGATAATGGTCACATAGGCACAAGAATCGGTACCGTCCCTGAAAGGTAGGTACAAGGTAGTGTGCCCGACCGTAGGAGAATTGATCTCTACGACCCTATCTGATATATCTAGAATCACCTTATGTTGATTCATCCACTCCATACCCAAGATAACATCCATGCTTCCCAATTTGATGGTTATAAGATTAGATCGAATAACCTTACTTCCTAGTCTTAGAGGAACTTCAAAAGTTACTAAATGAGACGTGATGTTCCCACCGGGTGTGGAAATCTTATAAGCTGATTTGGTTTGTATTCCTTTTAAACCCAACTTGTCTAGTAGACTCTCGCTTATGAAACTATGAGTGGCTCCTGAATCGAATAAAATCTTAACAGGAGTGTCTTTGATAGAGAATGTACCCGTGAGCACTGAAGCTCCTTCTGGGATGTCACTCATGGCGGTGAAATTCAGTTTGCCCTGGCGTACTTGCACCATAGGCTTCTTAGCTGGAGTGGCAGGCTTGTTTCCTGCACCCTGATTCTGCGGGTTGGGCTTGATCTGCCTGGGCTTGGGACACTCGTTGATGTAATGCCCTGGCTAGCCACAGTTGTAGCAACGACGATCACCAACGTTGCGAGGAGGTGCATTAGGCTTTGGAGCCTGCTGCTGAGCACTGCGGAACTGGAAGTTCCCTGTGGGTTTGCTCTGGGGTGGTGTTGACGGTTAATAGTTGTATCAAATTTCGTTTATGACTTGCAAGCGTACAAGTCTCCCGTCGTAGTCAAGGGACCCTTCTTCCCTCGAGTGGTGAACCCAAGGTATCGAATCCGTGGAACAAATGTGTGACGCAAAAGTTGATCTAGTAAAGCCAAGTAACTCCAATCTTCGGTAAAAGAAACCCTAATGCATCTAGGTAAAAGACACGAAACTAATCTAATCTACTAAAGACCGGAGATAACAAAGTAAGATTGGGTAGATAAACCGATCTAGAGAGATCGGGGTAAGCCTTTTGTTGAAGTTCCAAGCAAGAGAGGAAGTAGCAAATCAAATCTTATAAGAAGCTTCTTTAAACCGTGGTTTCCCGTCCAAATTCGAAAACATCCGCCTTTCAGAACCCCCGTTCTGTCACAACGTATCCCTACTCATGCGGGGAGTCTAGGGCGAGTCAAAAGACAAGTCGAGATTCTTTCGGAAGATCCGGCGTGTACCTCTAGCCACCGCGGCTACAGAAACACCCTATGTAATCTATCTCGAGAATAGAATTGGAATCAGCAAAGCCGATCGAAAAACGAAATCTTCGAGGAAACACTTGATCGCTAGGAAAATATTCAACTTGATAATTCAACTATAACAATGATACATACACAAGATCACCACCGGGATCCTTCCTAGATCCTGCTTCTAGCTCCGGGAACTTCGACGTGGTCTTCCGTGCAAGGTTCCCACGTCGGCTAGGGAAACCCTAGTCAACTAGCTCGACCCTCTCCTCTCCGAGATGGTGTCCCTCTCTTCTCTGCTCCTCGGCGGCCGATGACGAATTGGATGATGCGTGGCTCTCGGTCAGGGGGCTATAAATAGCCTGAATGGCGTCTAGGGCAAAGGAGGGGCAAACGGGCCCTGGAATGGGCTGGGTCGACCGGCCTGGGCCGGCCGGCCTGGGCCCATCCAGGCCCAGCCCGAGGCCTCCTTTGCTCTACGTCGGTTCCCTTGCTTCCTGGAAGTTTCCCCCTTCTGCATGTAGGTCCATGTCGTCAGTTTCTCTCCGAATTGGGCATAACTCCTTGTCTTGCAAGATTCAGCACTTTTCTGGTCAGGTCCTCGGAGTTTGTCGTCTTCTCGGATCAAGTCCCTGGCTTCTTGGAGTTAAGTTTGCCTCATTGTATGACTTGTACGGGGCTTCAAGGTCTTGTCATAAGGTACTTGATGAACTTATCCCGAAAGTCTTGCATTCAACGCTAAAATCCTGCATAAACACTAAACTCCAAAACCGACATGCACACGTGAACTTGTTATACCACGGGGGTTAGTACCAATGGATAAGGTATAAAACTTATGCCAACACCGAAGGTAAACTCATGGCTAGGTTGACGGATTTTCACCGTCAACATCTCCCCCATGCTTAAACCTTGCTCGTCCTCGAGTAAGCCTTCGATGGATATCATCGTTGCCAAACAATGTTTAAACCTTGCACTTGATCATACATGAGAAAACATAATGCTCTCAAAATTTTAATTCATTAAAGTTCCATAATGTACTAGCCTTCATCTCTACGGAGGGTAGATTCTTATTAAGCTTATCCCACGAGTATTAGCATGCTCACAAAGTTTAAATAGATCTCAGAATTTTTGAAATAAAGAACGAGATAAAGAAAAGCTAAACCAAGTTCACAAATTTAAATCATCTTGTATATTGCTCATGAACTCTCAACTCGCTTGTCTCTCAAGCCTATATATTCTACTCCTTTCCCTCTCATAACATACATGTGTGGTAGGCTTTATATGGAGCTTTGGGAAAGTTTAGTCCTAACAAGATTTTATAAATGAGGTGTTGTCAAAACAAGACAAGCTTCTCATGGTCTTACCGAGACTCGTCAAAAAGGTCATTGGAAAATAATGTCATATCAAGGAGGGGAAAGAGAAAAATACGCACACTTTAGATGAGTGGACATGTGCAAATGGCAAAGAGTGATCCCGAGGCACAAAGGAAGTCCTCGTTATCGGATTGCACATGGTTGGAAAATGAGAATGGATCTTTTAAACTTGAAGCCTTGAATGCACTTTTAGAGAACCGGGGAGTTCACTTTACGCATACTCATATTTTTTCTTTTTCTCATATTTCTCCTTCTTTTCTTTCTTTCTTTCTTTCTTTCATTCATTATATTTTTTTTTCTTGTGAGACTTTCACCTTGGAAATCCCGTACATCGCCTTTTTTCTTTCATTCATTTTTTTAAAATATACCCCTTTGAACTCTAAAATTGCATCGTACCTACCTCCTCCCCCATGCTTAGACATTGCTCGTCCTCGAGCAAAGAGGCGATAAATAAGGTAGGTACCGGAAATATTTTTCCTTGGAGAGATACTTGAATTCTTCAAAGTTGGCACCGTCTTGCAATCTTCCTTGAATTGATGATCCATTCTCAACGATAGGTTGTGGTCAAGGAGGTAATCACAAAAGATGATATTTGGTTTTAAGGGTGGATATCCGGCGAGGTTTGTGAGATCTCCGATGCGGGGATACACAATGCACGGATAAAAGGCTAGCAAAAAGATAGATACGCAAAAACGGAATGACCAGCTTCTTAGTCTCGGGCCAGAGAAATCATGGCCTGCAATAACTCACTCAAAAATAAATCTTGTACACTAAGGTTTATGCACTCAAATATATATTAGGCTCTGGATAGGTTGAGCAACACACAAGTGATATTTATGACAAGGTTAGCGATATTTTTGAGCATAAAAACCATCTTGAATCTATTCATAACTTGAGAGCACGTAAAACACTATGGGTCTTTATTTTAATCGTAACCTCCGCTAAAGATTAAGCTAGTATTTAAATAAATTCAGATTCGTAGTTTAAGAGAGCACTAGCTTTAACATGCATAAATCAATTACAAAGATAAACAAAGCGGCAATTATAATCATATATCATTATGGCACAAATTTTTGTAACTTTTCCAATGATATAATCAAGGTGGTGTCTTTATTAATGATTAAATCATGTTGAAATACAAACTGAAAATAAACAAACACACTTGCTGAAATTTAAATAAAAACAGAAAATATTACGCAAACACACATAAACAAAAGCTGAAAATTACAAAGAAAGAGAAAAGAAAAGAAAACTAAAGTTCCTAAATCTTCTAGTCCTCCGCCGGTGGTTGGTGTTGATGATCTTGATAGTAATACCCTTGCTCATAATACGGTTGGACATTCCCTCCGACGAATTGATTTGGCTCCACTAGGTGAAGGCGTCCAAGCTCATAGGCAATATTTGCATTGCCCTCACCAAGTTGAGCCGCGTTGGCTTGGATGGCTGCGACGTTTTGGGCGTTTCTTGCAACATACCCTCCAATTATGGCCATGCTTTGTTGTGGTTGGGGGTATTGTGCGTAGGGCTCCGCGAAGTCAGCGTTGGGCACCACATAATTTGGTGGGGGTACCGGTGCACCACTCCCCCATGCTTGCTCTTGTGGCCCTCCGTAATAACTTGGTGGAGGAGGGATCCCGCCGAATGGTGGCACATTGGGTTGTGCTCCACTCGCTTGTGCGGAGGATGTTCCCTCCTCTACGATTCTTCCTCTTTTGTTCTTCCTTGCCGGGACAAGGAGTCCCTCTTCCAACCAATCTTCCCTCCCTTCGATGAAAAGCCTAAGCCTCGCATCCGGGAGGGGTAGGTTCACCATGGCCAAACGAAAACCTCCTCTCTCATCTCCACTAATGTATTTGCCTTGTCGCAAATATTCAATGCCGAGAGAGGTACCACGCAAAAGATGGTCGGGGTTCCTTGCGATCCCCGGCCGTAGGGAGAAGGCCAACATGGAGAGGTAGCACCCCGAACCAATATGTCCTGCCCCCGATGTTGCTTCGCAACACCAACGGTTGATCATAAGGTAAGAGGGGTCTATTGGCTGCCTGGCAATTAAAGCCGAGTAGAGCCAATTCAACTCCGTGTCGGTCACCTTCGTCTCCTTCATCCTCCCCAATACCCTCTTGCACATCCAAGAGTGAAATATCCGGATAATGGGGTTGCGGATGCAATTGCGTTGTTGATGAGCTTCTCCGGAGATTAAATTCCAAAATCCCGCTAACATGCTGGGTGGCACGTCAACTTTCTCCGGAGCTCCCTTATGGAATCCAAGTAGCTCCCTAACATGCTCGTAGGGAACCACTTGTTGGACTCCCTCCAAACGGAATGATAAGCTTTGCACCCCATCATCAAGGATAGGTGCAATGGTCATCAAGATTTCCAAGGCGAACCCCTTGTGGGTGTCCGCCGGCACTCTGTTGGAGAATTGCACCCATCCAAGGTGCCCCAACATGTAGTATATGTCGGTGCCAAAACCCAAGGTGTAGAGTGCTTGGTCGTCGAACTCGACGTTGGGCACAAGCCTCTTCTCAAGACGAGAGAGCCTCTCCTCCTCCTCCGACGACAAGATGATGAAGCCGTACGAAGAATATATCGGAGTGTAAGGAGGTGGCGCGGTCGAACGGGTCGATCGTCGTGGTGGCGCGGGCTGCTCCTCCGTGTGCCCTTGAGGTTCGGTAAACCTCATGGACGTGCTACTTGCAGCCCTCATACCACCAAGGAGGAGAGCATCGTTCCTCCTTGGTGGCGCCGTATCCGTCTCCATGCTCCGGGGAGACTCGGAAACCGAGTGCCTCCTAGAAGACGTCGTTGATGACGGCTTGGATGACGACGAACCCTTCTTCTTGGAGAAGAGGCTTGTGGTTTTCTTCCACATGGTTGCTGCACTCTTCTCTTCTACTAAAACTCCGGGTTGCAACCGGTAACTAGGCACTTAAACTCTTACTTCGGATTTGGACTTTGAGTGGATTAAGGATGTGGATTTTTTTGAGCTATCAAGCTTGGGAAGGTTGGCTATGTCTACGGAGGTTTTGGGCACACAAACTTGAACACACAAACAAAGGAAGGAGAGGGAAGCTTGCCTGCAGAAAACGGGAGCCGGGGGGCTCCTTAAGTAGGGGAGGCCGGCCGGCCTGGGAGGCCGGCCGGCCTGGGTGGCTCGGTGCTCCTCCCCGCCTCGGCTTTCTTCCAGCACGATCATTTCGCCTCTGCAACTTTCCTGCCCGCGTGCTCCACGAGTTGCACCGCCCAAACGCTCTCGTCCACTCCTTTTCTTGCATTATTGGTCCTTCCACTTGATGCTTCATTCTTTGAGTCATGTCCATGCTCCCTAGCTCCACTTGCTTCACATGCCACCATGAAATTCCTGCAAAGTTGATGCTTGCTGCCCACAATGCTTGTCCTTTGCATGTGGAATTGATGAAAGTTGATGAAAGGGTATCCAATGGTGCATGCATGATTAATTCAAACTAGATTGCCTCCATTTAGGCATGTTTAAGGTTAAGCACTCCTCTAATTCGAAATTTAAAATATTTTTCAGAGCCATGAAAGAGCTCAAACATAATTTTAGAGAAGTTTGTAAACCATTAAAAACAAATGTAAGTCGAAAATATTTTCCGACTACGTTGATATCGGTCTCACCGGTATAGTTTGCCTTCATCGGTTGAGAGCAAACTTTTCCCGGCTTGATCATGGGGGCATAGGTTTAGGTTCTAATTTTGGCTAAATGAGAAAGATTTTGAATAAAACAAAATTAGATGAGGCTTAGAAAAATTCTAATCCTAGAGAAACCAAGGATATAGATTTTTAAACCAACCAAAAGTTTTGATTTCTAGGTTCACGCGAGTCCTACCACGTGCTGAATTTTTATTAACACATAGATATAAGTCGTGGCTCTACTCGTGTGTTTTTAGCATGAAAAAATAAGTCAACCACAGCACCATAATGAGGGTGAAAGGTTGATTTAGGTTCTGAAATTATTTGGTTGTGGTTTCTCGAAAAGAAAAGAACAAACAAGCACATAGGAGGGTTCATGCAAAGGGTTTATGATAAAGCAAAACATTCAATCAAGAATTATGTCTCTAATATTGTTCAACCACTTCTAAGTCTAGTGTCTTTGCGTAATAAAACTCAAAACTAAATTATTAAAAAGACTCGAAAAACCTGGAATCGGGTTGTCCTCCCGGTAGCTTATTCTTGACTCGACGAAACGGGTTGCCTCCCGCCTAGCGCTTCGTTTATAGTCTATAGCTAGAATTCTTCACTTGATTACTTCGGATCAACGCTCTTTGCGGGCGTTGCAATCTTGGGTACCCACTTCCGCACCATCTTGGGTACGGGCTTGTCTTCCGGCTTAGTCATTTTTTTGGTCTTCACAGGCTGCTTCTCTTCCTTTGTCTTGACGGATGCAACACCTTCTTTGCTTTTCTTTACGTTCATTTTTTTCGGCTCCTTCTTCTTTTTCAGCCCCTCCTTTTGCTTTGGTTCTCCCTTCACTCCAATCATGTTGCATGCCTCGATTCTTGGACGGAACTTGAAGGACCTCCTTTCTCTGTTGATATCGAACATGATCTCCCCCTTGCCAACATCAATAGTAGCTCCCACGGTCTTGAGGAAAGGCCTCCCTAGGATGAGCGGCGGCTTCTCCCTCTCTCCCATCTCGAGCACAATGAAGTCGACGGGGATGAAGTGGTGTCCAACCTTCACGGGTACATCTTCAGCAATGCCCAAGGGATAGCGAATGGAGTTATCTCCCAACTCCAAACATATACCCGTAGGCTCCATTGGTAGGCGTAGCTTCTCGAACACATCCCTCGGCATGACGCTTACACTAGCTCCAAGGTCGCATAACGCCTTCTCGAAGTTGAATGAACCAACCGAACATGGAATAGTAGGGCATCCGGGGTCCTTTTGCTTCTCTAGCCCATTAGCAATAGCGGCACTACACTCCTCGGACATCTTGACATGATCTACCCCGAGTGTTGCTATCTCATATTTATTTGCAAGTATGTCTTTAAAGTAACGAGAATATGTAGGTACTTGTAGGGCATCTAGTAATGGCATGTTGATGCTAAGTCTACGCACAACCTCCACAAACTTCTCAAAGTGGTTGTCAAGTTTACCTCGGAAGTAGCGTGGCTTGAGTTGCGGTATCCTCGTGTCTTCCTCCGGCATCTCAAATTCGGGCTCTTCGGTGACGATCCTCGTAACCTTCTCTTTAGCAACTCCTTCCACCTCGGTGGATGGTTTAAGCTTCCTTGCTCCGGCGGAACGTTCCGGGTCTTCGGTCTCCTTCCCCGAACGTGTTTGAATGGCCTTCGCCGATTCGGTACTTTTGGGTTGTCCCGGAAGCTTCCCTTCATCACTAGTGAGGCGCCCCACAAGTTGTCCAACTTGCGTCTCGAGCATCTTCATCATGTTGAGCACTTGATGATTGGAACTTCCGACCTCCGTCACTTTGCTATCGATGTTCTCCAACACCTTGTCTATGGTCTTGAACTTGGTGACGGTGTCCTTGTTGATCTTAGCTTGCTCATCCATGAACTCCTTCAATTGTATACGAAGCGGAACCGCGTTAGGAATAGATGAACTTGCGTTAAATTGAGGTCTACCTTGCCCGTAGCGGAAGTTCGGCAATTCTCCCTTCCTCATGTAGTCGAGCGTTTTGGCTTCCTCCGGACAATCTTTGCGGACATGGCCATACTCTCCACATTCTTCGCATGTGGACCTTGCTTCGGCGACCTTCAAGTCTTGAGCCTCTTTCTTTTCCATCTCCATCTTCTCCAACCTCCTCATGAGCGAGTCGATCTTGCCTTCAAGTATGTTCTCCTTCTCCACTTGCAAGACTCCTTTGACGTTCCCCGTGGGTTGAACCGGATGTAGGCGCCCGGATGACGCCCATGTGTCATTATCCGCGACCTTCTTGAATAGCGTGAAAGCTTCCGTCGGTGTAAGTTCGATGATGGATCCTCCCTCCGATGCGTCGATGATCGTCCTTGACGCCATGGTGAGTCCTTGATAGACCTGGGAATGGATTAATATCCAAATCCAATTCAAGGAAATCCAACTAAAGTCCAACCTACATACACACCCCATCCAATCCAATCCTAACATATAATCTCACATCCAAATCCATCCAATACATCCAAGTCTTCTTCTGCTTCAGTTTCACCACCGACAAACGTGGGCAAAGGAGGAGGGCGGAGCTCCCGGGCGCCAGAGCTGCTCCGATGGCCCAACCGGGAATCAAGACGGCAGGGTCGACCTGCCTTGGGCGGCGGCGGAAAAGCTCGAGGGTAGGGTGGGAGCAGCGCAGCGTATTGAGCCTGTGGCCGGCGGAGCACGAGGGTAGAGTGGGCGCGGCGCGACGGACTCGCGGCGGGCGGAGCTCCGACGACCGCCGGTGGGGATGGGGGCTCCGGCGCGGACCAGCTCGATCTGTGTAGCCACCGCGCGAGCTAGAGCGTCGCGGCCGGTGACGGGGTGGCCGTGAGCTGGAGTACGAGTGGAGAGCGGCGACGGCGTTGTTGGTGATGAGGAGTGATGAGGCGGCGAGGGGCGAGGGCGCCCTGGCGGGCGGCAGCGTTGCCGGCGAGCAGGAGCTGACGAGGCAGGCAGCGAGGGCGCCATGGCAGGCGGCAACGCCTTTCTGCTAGTTGTTGACTTGTTGAGGCCTGGGCTCAAATCCAACACCAATTGGATTATCCTGTTTCTTTTGTCCAGTGAAATCCATGATCCAATTAAATCCAAATCCAAGTAAATCCAACTAGTAAAATCCAATTGGACATGGATTATTGATAATCCGTTACCAGGTCTAGTCCTTGATAGAACTTTTTCACGAGGTCTTCCTTCGGGAACTTGTGATGTGGAACCGCCCGAGTGTACTCATTGAAGCGCTCGAATGCCTCCGAGATAGTTTCCGTAGGATATTGAACAAAGGTGGCAATCTTATTACGCAAGCTTTGAGTTTTACCCGGCGAGTAGTATTCCTTCATGAAAGCCTTCATCAACGTGTTCCAATTTTGCACCGTCTCCGCCGGTTGAGAGTGGAACCATTGCAAAGCCTTCCCGAGTAGTGAGAACGGAAAAAGCCTTGCCCTCATTTGATCTTGAGTCACCCCATCCATGTTGAAAGTCTGACATAGTTGAATGAATGCTTGGAGGTGAAGGTTCGGATCCTCTTTACCGGTGAAGGGTGAATGTTGTCGTATGGACCTCCCTGGGCCCACTACCTCGGTGGGTACCAGGACCGACTACTCGGTGGGCCCCTGGGACTACCCGGCTTGCGCTGCACGGCACCTGATGGCGTGGAGCACGAGGACTACGGAGGAGAAGTATTCAGTTAGGAAGCTGTACATGTCCCGCACTGTATGGAAGACTCCTAGACGTACTCGACTAGTACTCTCTCCCTACTCCAACTTGTAACCCTGCCTCCCGGACTATATAAGGTGAGGCAGGGACCCCTCTCTTGATCATCTCATCTCACGGCGTACAATTACACCATCTTGTAATCGTACCCAATCAATCCAGAGCTACGCAGCATACAGGACGTAGGGTATTACGCACCTCGCGGCCCGAACCTGTCTAAATTGTGTGCCACGTGTCTCTTCCTTCGAGTTACCGATCTCGGCGAGGCCACATTCATCTACTTCGGGTACTCCCCTTAGTAGGTTGCTGGTCTAAAACACCGACAGCTGGCGCGCCAGGTAGGGGATCTCGCCTGAGATCACATGGCGAACTCGACGGCTCCCGTCTACTTCAAGCCAACCGTCGCCTTCAACCGCGGCGACACCTTCGTTTTCGGCGCTTGGGTCTGCACTGCTGACGGCGCGGGATCCTTCTAGCGCCGCCTCACCATGCCGCCCAACCCGGAGACCGGCTTCGTGACGCTTCCTGAAGTTGTCACAGGCGAACTCGCCGGCAAGTTCGGCGAAATTTCGCTCTTCGACCATCACGCTGACTTCGAGCTCGAGTCCGCTTCCAACTCGAACTCGACGTCTCCATGGGCTATCGCATGCGAACCGGCTACTCAGCCATTGCATGTGGTCCCACCACCCCGTGAGCGCTCCACGCGTGGTCCCCGCATCCTCAGCAGGGCCCGCACGGAGGCTCCCTCTTCGCGCCGGGCCGGCAAGGAGCCCGTACCCGAGTACAACTCGGACTCCAACACCGCCCCCGGCCACGCTTCGGACTCCAACCCCCTCTCCGGGTTCTACTCGGACTCCGCGTACGAGTTCGACTTCGGGTCGGGCCCAGAGGATTCCGAGTCCGAGGACAACACTACTGAGCACCCCTTATCAGGGCCGGCCTCTGGGCTGGTTATAACGTCCACACCGGCCGGGAGATTCGTCTACTGGCCAGACCGCAAGCCCGCTGACCTGATAAGTGGAGACTCACGCTACGTCGCCTACATCGACTCGCTCCCGTTCCAGGAGGGAACACCGCTTGACGAGCTGACTCGAACACCCCAACTGAGGTGGCGGTTTCTGAGTCCAGCCTTGGCACCCCTGATCGCCAAGTCTTCATGGATGCCGGCGACACTCCAGGACCTTCAGGGACGGCTCAAGACAAGTACCTTGAAGACATCTCCGCAGATGAGCTCTCTGCTGACGCACCTGCAGACGATACCGCCGCTAACAGGGACGCTCGACGTGAGCGTAATAGGAAGCGCAGCGAACGGCGCCGGCGTCTTCGAGACAACCTCCCCATCCGCAACCTCGCGGAAGCTCTCGAGGTGGTCGAGAGAAGAGTACACACTACCCCTGAGCAATGCCTCATGTCGATCACAACGATCGCACGCCAGGCTCAGGGAATTCGCGTCGGAGAGGTCATCGCCAAGCTCGCTGAAGACGCCTACTTCATGCGGGTCGACAACAGGGTCAACCAGCCTCCTCCCGCCAGGAACCGCGACAACGAAGCTACAAGTCGCAGCGCCGACCTCGGTCGCAACCGTACTCGAGCTAAGCTCCCAGCTCAGCCCAACCGTACACGCGCAAACGCCGGCGGACCCTCACAGGGTGGCAACAGCAACCGCGAGGTCGTCCCTCACCGCGCCCGTGGCGGCGGCGGCCGTGACCCTGACGGCGGCGGCAGCGACGACGGAAGCTCCAACCACGGAGCCAACAAGAGGGCCGGCGGCGGCGGCAGTCGCGGCGGTCGAGACCACGCGAACAGCCACGCCTCTGGAGCCTCACAGGGTGGCTACGACGCCCGCCAGAAGATTGAGGAGCTGCGGCGGAAGAAGTCAGCCACTGCCGGCGACAACGACGGCTTCCCCGCCTTCTCACCTCGACTTCGCAACTTGCTCCTCCCCGACAAGTTCAAGCCTTTGGGGATCACCAAGTACGACGCGAAGCAGGACCCCATCCAGTGGCTCAGGTGCTACGCCCTCTCCATCGAGAACGCTGGCGGCAACAACGACACCAAGTGCCTCTACTTCCCCTTCTGCCTGGACCAAGCTCCACTCACATGGCTCGAGTCGCTGGACAAGCACTCGATCGACAAGTGGGACCAGCTGAAGGAGCAGTTCACCAGCAACTTCGCGGGCGCCATGGGCCGATCGGGTACTCGCATGGACCTGGCCATGGTCAAGCAGGAACAAGGCGAGACCCTCCGCAAGTACATGCGCCGCTTCTTCGACAAGCGCGCTACCGTAGTCGACGTCACCGACAAGGAGGTCATCGACCTCTTCCAAGACGGCCTCTACCACCGCCGCACCTTTGAAGACTTTGGTCGTCGCCGCCCCAAGTCCATCCCCCACCTCAAGGACATGATTACGTCCTGGGCGGATGAAGAAGACAAGGCCAACGCCAAGTACGACGCCATCCGTGGCAAAAACAAGCAGAACACGGGCGGCGGCAGCGGCAACAACGGGAACCAAGGCGGTCGCAACAACAACAACTACTCGGGTCCCAACCGCAAGCGCAAGCCAGACAACACTGTCGCGGCTATCCAGCGCCCTGCGAAGGAGAACTCGAGGAAGAACTCCGGCGGCTTCAAAGACTTGCTGAAGGAGAAGTGCCCGTGGCATCTGAACGGCAACCACACCACCGAGCAGTGCTACCAACTCAGGCATGCACTCAAGGGTACTCCAGAGCCACCGCACCCTCACGACAAGAAAGGCAAGAAGAAGAACGACGGAGACAACAACGACTTCCAGGAACCCGACAAGACTGTCAACGTCCTCTTCGGCGGACTACCCAGCAGGCGAAAGCAAAAGGCTACCCGTCGAGAAGTCATGAGCATTGAACCAGCGGTCCCGACCCCTCTCAGGTGGTCGGAGGTACCCATTACCTTCTCCCGTGCGGATCAATGGACCAGCTTCTCCGAACCAGGGCGGTTCCCCCTCGTCCTGAAGCCGGTGGTCGCGGGCTCCAAGCTCAACAAGGTCCTCATCGACGGTGGAAGCGGGCTCAACGTCCTTTTCACCAAGACCTTGAAGAAGATGAAGCTCGACATCACCCACATGCTCACCAAGAGCAACACGCCCTTCTACGGCATCGTCCCCGGTAACGCGGCTATCCCACTGGGCTCAGTGGTCCTGCCAGTTACCTTCGGGGAATCTCGGGACAACTACCGTACCGAGTACATCAAGTTTGAGGTTGCGGACTTCGAGACATCCTACCATGCCATCCTCGGCAGACCGGCCATCGCTAAGTTCATGGCGGTGCCCCACTACACCTACTTGGTACTCAAGATGCCAAGCCTAGCGGGTGTACTCTCTCTCCAAGGGGACTTGAGGATCTCCCACGACTGCGATACGGAAGCCGTGGAGATCGCCTCTACAAATCAAGTACCCAACGCTATGATGGAGGTCTACGCTGCGTCGAAGAAGCTTGCTACAAGTGAACTCGACATCCCGGAGAAGTCTGACAACGCCAACAAGCCTCAGCCAGCTGAGGAGGTTCTAGTCAAGACGATCGACCTCGGAACAGGCGACTCCAGCAAGACCACCACCATCGGGGCCGGCCTTGACCCCAAATAGGAAGACGCGCTCATCAACTTCCTCCGGGCTAACCGCGACATCTTCGCGTGGAAGCCAGCGGACATGCCAGGAGTGCCCAGGGAGTTGATTGAGCACTGCCTCAACGTCGATCCTAAGGCCACCCCCAAGCGACAACACCTCCGACGTTTCGCCGACGACAGACGGGATGCCATCAAGAAGGAACTCGCCAAACTACTCGCGGCCGGCTTCATCAGAGAAGTCTTCCATCCTGAGTGGCTCGCCAACCCCGTCCTCGTCCGCAAGAAGAACTCGAACGAGTGGAGGATGTGCGTCGACTACACTGATCTCAACAAGCACTGCCCCAAGGACCCCTTCGGGTTGCCGCGGATTGATCAAGTCATCGACTCCACGACTAGCTGCGACCTGCTCTGCTTCCTCGACTGCTACTCCGGGTACCACCAGATCGCGATCAAGGAAGAAGACCAGGAGAAGACCGCGTTCATCACCCCGTTTGGCGCGTACTGCTACATGACCATGTCCTTCGGGTTGAAGAACGCGGGCGCTACCTATCAACGAGCTATCCAGGCCTGCTTCAAGAGGCAACTCAACAAGAACGTCGAAGCCTACGTGGATGACGTGGTCGTCAAGACCAGAAACTCCAGTACCCTCATCGACGACCTTGAAGAGACTTTCGCATCCCTGCGCGAGTACCGCTGGAAGCTCAACCCGAACAAGTGCGTCTTCGGAGTACCTTCGGGCAAACTACTCGGCTTCATCATCAGCCAACGCGGCATCGAAGCCAACCCCGAGAAGATCTCCGCCATCACCAGCATGAAAGCTCCCACGTGCATCAAGGACGTCCAGAAGCTGACCGGGTGCATGGCGGCCCTGAACAGATTCATCTCGAAGCTTGGAGAACGGGGGCTCCCCTTCTTCAAACTACTCAAGCACCAAGAGAAGTTCGTGTGGACTCCAGAGGCGGACCAAGCCCTTGCCTAGCTCAAGGACTTCCTATCGAAGCCACCAGTCCTCACGGCTCCTCGCAAAGGCGAGCAGCTACTGCTCTACCTCGCTGCGACTACTCATGTGGTCAGTACTGCCATCATCGTCGAACGGCAGGAAGACGGCCACGCCTACCCAGTCCAGCGCCCAGTCTACTTCGTCAGCGAGGTCCTGTCAGAGTCCAAGGCACGCTATCAGCCCGTGCAGAAGCTCCTGTACGCGGTACTCATCACCTCGCGGAAGCTACGACACTACTTCCAGGAGTACTCGATCTCCGTCGTCACCGACTACCCGCTCGGCGACATCCTGCGGAACCAAGATGCTACTGGAAGAATCTCCAAATGGGCAGTCGAACTCGGCGCCCTCACCATCGACTTCAAGCCACGCACAGCCATCAAGTCGCAGGCGCTAGTCGACTTCATGGCGGAGTGGCGGGAGAATCAACTACCTACTCCAACCGTGCGACCAGAGCATTGGGTGATGTACTTCGACGGCTCACTCAACCTCGAGGGCGCAGGTGCAGGGGTACTCCTGATCTCTCCAACGGGCGAACAACTCAAGTACGTCCTGCAGATCTTCTGGAAGGTCTCAAACAACGAAGCCGAGTACGAAGCTCTCCTACACGGGCTCCGCCTCGCGGCTTCACTGGGCATCAAGCGGCTACTAGTCTACGGCGACTCCGCAGTAGTCATCAACCAAGTCAACAAGTTCTGGGACCGCAACAAGGAGAACATGGACGCCTACTGCCTAGAAGTCTGCAAGCTCGAGAACAAGTTCTACGGTCTCGAGTTCCACCACATCGTCCGCGACAACAACGTTGCAGCGGACGTCCTGTCGAAGCTTGGATCTACCCGCGCTCAAGTACCAGCGGGTGTCTTCGTTCACGAGCTTCACGCGCCATCCATCCCGGAGCCGGCGCCACCGACCACTGTCCCAGCGCATCCACCGGCTGGACAGGAGGTCATGATGATCGACGTGGACTGGAGGCAACCCTTCATCGACCACCACAGCGAGCAGAAGGTTCCCTCGGACAAGAACTTGGCTGAGCAGCTCATCCGCCGCGCCAAGTCCTACGTCCTCGTCGGAGACAAGCTTTACAAGCGGGGCGCATCTTCTGGAGTACTCATGAAGTGCGTCCCCAGGCAAGAAGGCAAGGACATCTTGGAGGAGACCCACAAGGGCGTCTGCGGCAACCACGCGTCTTCCCGCACGCTGGTCAGCAAGGCCTTCCGGCGAGCTTTCTACTGGCCCACAGCTCTGGGCGACGCTGAAGAACTCGTCAGAAGGTGCCAAGGATGCCAATACTTCGCCAAGCAGCAACACGTCCCAGCCTACAAGCTAGTCACCATACCGCCAACCTGGCCCTTCGCTTGCTGGGGGCTCGACATGATTGGGCCACTGCCAACTGCGCCAGGTGGTTTCAACAGAGTATTGGTGGCCATCGACAAGTTCACCAAGTGGATCGAGGTCAAGCCGGTCACATGCCCCAAGGCTGACAGAGTACTCGACTTCCTGGATGAACTCGTGCATCGCTATGGACTACCCCACCGCATCATCACAGATCTGGGCTCAAACTTTAACAACCACCAGTTCTGGGAGTACTGCGAGAACAGCGGGATCGACGTCCGATATGTCTCAGTTGCCCATCCTCGGGCCAATGGACAAGTCGAGCGCGCCAACGGGATGGTGCTCGATGCTCTCAAGAAGCGGCTACACGACGCTGCTAATTCCAAAGGTGGCAAGTGGATCAAGGAACTACCCAACGCACTCTGGGGGCTGCGTACTCAGCCTTCCAAGCCAACGGGGCAATCCCCTTACTTCCTGGTCTACGGCTCCGAGGCAATCCTCCCTGCTGATGTCATATGGAACTCACCAGCAGTGGAGCACTATGACGAAGGCGTCTCTGAAGACAGCAGAAGAGTTGACATCGATGGACTCGAAGAAGCTCGCTGCGCTGCCCTCGTCCAATCAGCAAGGTACCTGGAGGGTATCCAACGCTACCACGACCGCAACGTCAAGGAACGCTCCTTCAATGTTGGCGATCTCGTCCTCCGTCGTATCCAGAACACGGAAGGACTACACAAGCTCAGCTCCCCCTGGGAAGGTCCCTTCACAATTGCAAAGGTGACCGGGCCGGGCTCCTACCGCCTCCAGACACTTGAAGGCGAAGATGTCAACAACTCATGGAACGTCGACCAGCTCTGTCGATTCTACGCCTAGTCTACACGACTACTCCAGGGCTCAAGTCTACACGACTACATCAAGACCCCTCCACCGTAAGCGGCCTCCGGGTCCTGGCTCCAGTCTCCGGACCACTCCTTCGCTGTAAGCGGCCTCCGGGTCCAGGCACTAGTCTCCGGGCTACTCTCCAGGATCCAGCCCGCGCGGCTATCTACGAATCCTGGGCTGCGACGAGCGTCAAAGGACTCTAGCAGCGGTCTAACAAGAGACCATGTACTCCTAGATCCAGCCTACACGGCTACTTACGGATCTACTGCTGTAAGCGGCTACTCGCCCTAGCACCACTTAGCCGTAAGCGGCCTCCGGGTCCTGGCGACTACTCTGTAACTACGGCCCTGGCCATCCAGGTGTACTTCCTAAGTAATAAAGTTTGATCGTTCATCAACTTCTTTACTGTCTACTTCCCTCAACGGGACTACTGCCGAGTACGACTACTCAACTCCACGATGGGACTCCGCACTCTGAGATAGCGACTACGAGTACTCATTGATGGAACTTTTCTTCATTAATACTTGAACAATTACATTACAAATGTTTTTGTACATATACTGCTACGAGCTAACTATTACAGGACTACTGGAGGTTAAGCTTGTCGGCGACTTGCTCCGCAATGGGCGCCATCTGCTCCAGCAGCTCTGCATACTTCTCGTCTGTACAGTTGGCGGCTACCCCGCCAGCGACTACATCCACGGGCGCCTTCGGGAAGTAGGACTTCATGAAGGCCAGCACCTGGTTCGGGATCGACTTCGCCAGATGCTTCACGTACGCCGCCAGCCGGCTGGGGGCTTCCTTCAGTCGATCCACCAGCGGTGCTATCTTGGGGCCGCCAGGATGAGGCACCAGGAGTCTTGCGATGGGGAGCGCGGCTTCTTCGAGCTCCTTCAGCTGAGCCCGCAGCCCCTCGCAGTCCTCGTTCAGCTTCTGCAACGATTTGTAGCAGTTGACGAGGTCACGATCGGAGGCAATACGAAGCTCCATGTGCTTGTCGGCCTCGTAGGCAAGCTCCTTATAATCTAACTCGAGTACCTGGCTGGCCTCCTGCTCTTGAGATCCGTCTCTGAAGCCTTCAACTGATCTACCCGGGTCTCAAGCTCTGCAAACAACAAGGAAAGCGGGTTAGACTACCTCTCGACCTCCAACAAGTACTCAACAAGACAAGTGGCGTACCTTTGTTCTTGTTGCGGAGCGACTTGTTCTTCCGCACCAAGTCGTCGCTCTTCGCCTGCATCTCCTGGATGTCGTTGTGATACTTGGCGAAGGCGGTATCAAGCTTGGACTGCATGGAAGCCGCGTGCTTCCGCGACTTCAAGAGTTGATCCTCCAACGCTTCAGCCCGAAGCACCGCGTCGCCGAAGCCTTGAAGCATGCTAGACTTCTCGCGGGACCTCTCCACGACGTCCTGCACAGACAACACATGTCAAATGGGTACTCAACGCTTACGGATTGACTACTCAAGAGTTATGACTACTCACCTTCATCCACTGCTCAGCTTGGCGGACCGCCTCCAGGTGCCTGGCCACCGTTGCCGGGTCGACCAAGTCGTCTACCAGCAACTCCACCCCGCCATGACTACTCGTGGCGGCTTCAGTCATCGGCGCAGAGCGGATGGGCTCCGCGTCTTGGATTTCCGGGGAGCGGACGACCACCTCCAGAGCGGGTTCTGGTGGCGCGGTCGCCTCCTCTCCTCCGGTCGCTGTGGCGGCCTCTCCGACGGCCACCTCCATCTGCTCGGGGGCTCCTCCAGCAGCCTCCGGCACTTGTGGTGTCAAATTCTGCATGGGCACCGCCGCTGGGATATCGTTCCCTCCGGCCTCAGCGCCTGTCAACAAGAAGACAAGTGCATCAACGACTACGACTACTCTTTGTGGAGTACTATAGCCTCAGCAGAGTACTCACCTTCGACCACGCTGGCTTCGGGCAACGTAGCCTCAGCAGCCGGCGCTTCGGGCTCCGCCTGAGGGGCGGGAGTGGACTCCTCGGCGGGCGGCGCAGCTTCTTCTTCCGCCACCGCTGTAGAGGGTTCATCCCCCTCCCAGGACAGATCCGTCGATTTCCTGCAGAGTACACAAATTGGTTGTCAATCAAGCTCGACTACTACATCAAGTACTACTCGGGAAGATCCAGCACTTACAAGCTTGACCGGACTATCGTCACGGTCGGGGCACCGAGGATGCTGGCGATGTCCACCAGTCCAGCCTCGGTGGGTGCATCCTCTTGCGCCTCTACGGCCGCTGCCTCCTCTGCAGCAACAGCAGCCGGTGCAGCGCTCTCCTGCGCTCCTGCGGCCACCACTTCTTCTGAAGCAGCGGCTGCGGGCTCCGTGCTCCCTTGAGGAGCAGGGGGCTGGCGCTCCATCTGCGCCAGGAGCTCTTCGACAGTGGGGGCTGGGCTACGACTCCCAGCGGGTTCCCCCACCGTGTCCCACCTGCCTTCGTCACCCTGATCAACGAGCTCCGTAGGCGGCAATTCCTGCAAGTAAGGAAGCTCAGTCATCAGCAAGTGAACTCGAGAGACTAGTACTCGACTACACTACTCAAGACGTCTTACCTCTTGGGGCGTGGTCTCGGAGACCTTCAACTTCTTCGACACCCGCTTGCGGGCGGGGTTGCGCGGCTTCCGCGGCGGCGCAGCCAGACTAGCCTCTAGGCTAGCCGGCGGATCCTGCACGAGGGGTACGTGAGGTAGGCCAGGTCGGCTGAACCTCGACCGCAGCTGGAAGCGGTCCTGCAGAGTCTCCTCTTCGTCGTCCTCGTCGGACGTGTCCTCCACGACCACGGTGTCATCTCCTTCGCCGACTTCCCGCCGCTCCTTGGCCTTGGTCTTCCCCTCCTCCGGGATCTCGACTACCTGAGGAGGCGGCAGCGGCTCGGAGACAAACTTCTTCAAGTCATCCTGCAAGACACAACTCGTCAGCACGACTACTCACACGGAATGGGTACTCGACAGGGGGTACGGCTACTTACCTCCTTTGGCGGGCGCGCGGCGGAGTACTCCGGGACAGGGCACGCCGTGTACGGTGGCATGTCCTTGAAGATGCGCGTCAGCCTATCGACAATGTCGTCGTTGTCGACCTCGTCTCCTGGCATCCGCGACGTGTCGTCGTCGCCGGTGTACTCGAATCCTAGGGTGTCGCGGGCCATCAGCGGCTGCACCCTGTGCTTCATGAAGCTGAAGGCCACGTGCTCGGCCCTCAGCCCGGCTTCTCTCAGCGCCTTGATCCGCGCCAACAGCTCGGGGAGATGGATCCCCTCCTGCATCGTCGGCTCCGTGTTCTACCACGGGCGATGCTTCGGCTGCTTCCCGCTCGGCTTCGGCAACCCTGGGTGGTGGTTCGTGATGTAGAACCATTTCGCCTTCCAGTCTTGGTTGGAGTCGATGAGCTTGTATGAGAGATACTGCTCGGCGGCGTCCTCCCGCATCTGGATTCCCGCTCCTCCGACTACTCGCGGGTTGCTGGCGCTTGGTTGCGGCTTCAACCGGAAGAACTTCCGGAACAAGATCCAATGGGGCTTGATCCCCAGAAACGCTTCACAGAAGTGGACGAAGACGGCGGTGTGGAAAATACCATTGGGGTTGAGGTTGAGGTACTCGATACCGTAGTACCCCATGAGCCCCTTGAAGAAGTCGCTCGCCGGGAGCGCGAGTCCGCGCTCCGCGAAGCGCGCAAACATCGGGATCTCGTCTTCGCTCTTCTCCATCGGGTACGGATCCCCGGCGGCGGCCCTCCACATATCCACCTCCTTCTCGCGGATGAAGCCGCTGTTGAGGAGGGCCAGCAAGTCTTCGGTCTTCGCTTTCGACTTTTTCCACTCGCGGTTCGGATCTGGTCGCGGTGGAGACATCGGCGGTGCTGCCCCTGCGGCAGATTCGGCGGCTTCGTCGTGGCTCCTCTTCTTCCCGCCGGTGGTCTTCGTGGTCTTGGATGGCGACGGCTTCATCCTCCAAGTGCACGACGTCTTCACACGCATTCGCTCGGGGGCTACTCCGGTGGCTCTGGACGGTGGCGCACTCAGATCTACAGCGGTGGCGGCGTGCGCTGGCGGTGCTTCTGGCCAAGATCTATTAGAAATGGCTACAGCTGCGTAGGGTGAAAAACCCTAAGGGTTTTGGCTTCTATTTATAAGTCAAAACGGCCCTCCAACGGCCGGATGGATAAGTCTGCGCTAGGCTGACTCAGCGACCGCGCGTGACTCTTCGTATTCTACTAGTCGACGCGCCTCACCTCGGGGGCTCGGCTACCTCTACTCGACTACCTGGGAAGCGACAAGACTCAGGAGCATCTCAGGACACATTCTACAAGATGACCCTTCAATTCGAGAGGAAGTACTCGACTCAAGGCTCGGGGGCTCCGTGCCACGTGTCCTTCGGTTTTTTCTCCGGATTTTTCGGGATATTCTTGCCAAGACTTCAGATGGACCCTCAGCCAGAGCCTACGACTCAACCTAAGGCTCGGGGGCTACTCCATATGGAGTGCGATTTTGCAATCGCACTTCCATATCAGCTTCGGCTTCAAGACAACACGAGCATTGTTGAAGACCTTCGAGGGCAGCACTCGAGGACGCTTGGGACAACTCGAGAAGACTTCAAGATTGCTCAAACATCAGCTGGAGTACGTTCCAGCCTCGGGATGCTTCGACTACTCTTGAGGACTTTTGACTTGTAGTACTCGGGGACGCTTGAGGACTACTCGTTAAGGCCGTCAAGACTACTTGAAGCTATCCTTCTCGACTACAAAGTACTCGGGGGCTTGTCGTATGGACCTCCCTGGGCCCACTACCTCGGTGGGTACCAGGACCGACTACTCGGTGGGCCCCTGGGACTACCCGGCTTGCGCTGCACGGCACCTGATGGCGTGGAGCATGAGGACTACGGAGGAGAAGTATTCGGTTAGGAAGCTGTACATGTCCCACACTGTATGGAAGACTCCTAGACGTACTCGACTAGTACTCTCTCCCTACTCCGACTTGTAACCCTGCCTCCCGGACTATATAAGGCGAGGCAGGGACCCCTCTCTTGATCATCTCATCTCACGGCGTACAATTACACCATCTTGTAATCGTACCCAATCAATCCAGAGCTACGCAGCATACAGGACGTAGGGTATTACGCATCTCGCGGCCCGAACCTGTCTAAATTGTGTTCCACGTGTCTCTTCCTTCAAGTTACCGATCTCGGCGAGGCCACATTCATCTACTTCGGGTACTCCCCTTAGTAGGTTGCCGGTCTAAAACACCGACAAATGTTGCACCATGCGGATTGTTGAGGTCTTGATCTCGAATGGTCTTCCGATCTCCTCAAGGTTCAAGATTGGTAGGTCGATGATGTCTGGGGTGCATAGCTCCCCAATCTTGCGTTCTTGCGGTGGTTGGTCACCCATCGGTGGAAGTCGATTCTCCCGGGGACTTTGAGGTGGTGAATTCTTCGGAGATTCCTGCGATCCCTTGTCTTCCGACTCCGAATCTACAAAATCCAGCTTTTTAGCTTGATGTGCTTCGCGTCTCCTTAGCCTGTAAAGTTTTTCTGGATCATCCACAAAATTATCGGGTTTGTTGGAGACGTAGCCGTCCATCTCCTGTTAGGGTTAGCAATAAACAAAGTATGCAAAAACTAGAAAGTAAAAACAAATCTATAAAAACTAGGGTTAGACAAACTAGATTAGATGTATTTTGAGGATGATCAAAGTTTATTAGATGCAAAAAGAAAAACTAAAAGAAAACTGAAAATTACAAGAAAAGGCAATAAAAAAATCAAATCTTGATCACTTGTTCCCCGGCAACGGCGCCAGAAAAAGGGGCTTGTTGACGGTTAATAGTTGTATCAAATTTCGTTTATGACTTGCAAGCGTACAAGTCTCCCGTCGTAGTCAAGGGACCCTTCTTCCCTCGAGTGGTGAACCCAAGTTATCGAATCCGTGGAACAAATGTGTGACGCAAAAGTTGATCTAGTAAAGCCAAGTAACTCCAATCTTCGGTAAAAGAAACCCTAATGCATCTAGGTAAAAGACACGAAACTAATCTAATCTACTGAGGACCAGAGATAACAAAGTAAGATTGGGTAGATAAACCGATCTAGAGAGATCGGGGTAAGCCTTTTGTTGAAGTTCCAAGCAAGAGAAGAAGTAGCAAATCGAATCTTATAAGAAGCTTCTTTAAACCGTGGTTTCCCGTCCAAATCCGAAAACATCCGCCTTTCAGAACCCCCGTTCTGTCACAACGTATCCCTACTCATGCGGGGAGTCTAGGGCGAGTCAAAAGACAAGTCGAGATTCTTTCGGAAGATCCGGCGTGTACCTCTAGCCACCGCGGCTACAGGAACACCCTATGTAATCTATCTCGAGAATAGAATTGGAATAAGCAAAGCCGATCGAAAAACGAAATCTTCGAGGAAACACTTGATCGCTAGGAAAAGATTCAACTTGATAATTCAACTATAACAATGATACATACACAAGATCACCACCGGGATCCTTCCTTGATCTTGCTTCTAGCTCCGGGAACTCCGACGTGGTCTTCCGTGCAAGGTTCCCACGTCGGCTAGGGAAACCCTAGTCAACTAGCTCGACCCTCTCCTCTCCGAGATGGTGTCCCTCTCTTCTCTGCTCCTCGGCGGCCGATGACGAATTGGATGATGCGTGGCTCTCGGTCAGGGGGCTATAAATAGCCTGAATGGCGGCTAGGGCAAAGGAGGGGGCAAACGGGCCCTGGAATGGGCTGGGCCGACCGGCCTGGGCCGGCCGGCCTGGGCCCATCCAGGCCCAGCCCGAGGCCTCCTTTGCTCTACGTCGGTTCCCTTGCTTCCTGGAAGTTTCCCCCTTCTGCATGTAGGTCCATGTCGTCAGTTTCTCTCCGAATTGGGCATAACTCCTTGTCTTGCAAGATTCAGCACTTTTCTGGTCAGGTCCTCGGAGTTTGTCGTCTTCTCGGATCAAGTCCCTGGCTTCTTGGAGTTAAGTTTGCCTCATTGTATGACTTGTACGGGGCTTCAAGGTCTTGTCATAAGGTGCTTGATGAACTTATCCCGAAAGTCTTGCATTCAACGCTAAAATTCTGCATAAACACTAAACTCCAAAACCGACATGCACACGTGAACTTGTTATACCACGGGGGTTAGTACCAATGTATAAGGTATAAAACTTATGCCAACACCGAAGGTAAACTCATGGCTAGGTTGACGGATTTTCACCGTCAACAGGTGGCTTCATCGTCCAGCGTCCAGTTGAAGATTGCTGGGATGGGCCTGGAACATTCTTCTTCATAAAGCGAAACTTCTTGCCCGTTCCGTTGCCCGGGGTGACACCAGATATCCTCTTCTTGTCCCCGTGGGCTTTCTTCATAGCATCTTCTTGGGAGATGGCCTTGTTTACTAGCTCATGAAAGTTCGCGGGCTCGAGCATATTCAGACGCTCGTACAATTTGCCATCAAGCCCATCACGGAACCTTTCCATCTTCTTTGCATCAGTATCAACATGGTGCCCGCCATATTGGCACAAGCTATTAAACTTCTGAGCATAGCGATACACTGTGTCAGATCCTTGCCTGAGGGCCAACAGCTCCCTCATCTTCCTATCCATCAGTCCCTTGGGGATGTGGTGGCTCTTGAAGGCTTGCTTGAACTCATCCCAAGTCACAGCGTGCCCTTGCTGCATTGACTTGAAATGGTTCCACCACATCAAGGCTTCTCCCCGCAGTTGCAGCGCTGCGAAGTTAGCCTTGTTCTCCTCGGAGCAAGGCAGCACGAAGGCAGAGAATTTTGCCTCAATGGCCTTGATCCAAGCCTCGGCTTCCAGGGGGTCTTCTGCTTTAGCGAAGGTTGGCGGCTTCATGGCGATGAACTGGGCATACGTGGTGACCTGATTAGGCCCCTCGTGGTTGGCCCCGTGGGGCGGCCCTCGGTTCATTTGCTGGGCGATCTGCTGTTGCGTCTGCAGGATCTGGCGCAGCACCTCAGTTTGGGTGGCCATGAAGGCCTCCGACGGCGTCATGGGAGGGGGTGGCGGCAAGTCACCGCTACCGCCTGCTCCGTAACCGTTGGGCGAGCTGCGCGTGGTTCCCACCATCTGAAATGCGAGCCTTGTTAGTTACCTAATCAAAGCTTATTCCCACATGATGACAAGCACGATCATACATAACCACAACTCATTAGTATTAATGATGAGGACAGCAACAGTCGAACCAATATCACATAGCCACAAGAATTCATAGAATTGTTCTTTAGCACGGTTAGCACAAACCCCATTCATTCTCGGACAATTACTGTCACAACGGGTACCAACGAAGGTGGTATACGAATGAGTACTTAAACGTTGGGCTACAAACGATGCCCCTAGAAAGTTTTGGTTCACCAAGACTTATGCGAAGGCACGGTTCGACAAGCATGGTTGATGCACGATTTCCCAAGAGTTTGGTAACCATACGCAATAGAATCTTAATTTCTAAATGACAAGCGAATTCTGATTAAAGCACACATGCTTAAGCATTCGTTATTACACAAGATGGAGACAAGGTCCATGGACATTACAACTCTCGAATTTTGAAAACAACATGGCATGACACGATACAAGCAGTTACTCGGCACGAAACGTGCTAACAAGTCAACTACTCTAAACATCTCAAAGACAACTCCAATAGGATCGACATCCTTCTTATTTTTGTTGCCGGCAATCTAGTTGCCCACCGAAGCACCATTGTACGTAGGCGAAGCTGGGGGAGTCGGCAACGGTGGTCCTGCCTGGCTCGTCTGATCTAGGCCAGACTGACCCTGCTGCTCCTCCGGGTGTGCCTGTACTGGCGGCAGTGGCTGTAAGGCCACTATAGCCTGCAAGGCTGCCACCTGTACCTCGGCCTCCTCCACCTGCTGCTGCATATCCGCAATGTTCTGGAGTAGCGTCAACCTCTCAATCTCATGAGCATCGGCATTCTCCTCTAGGGTCTGGTTCTCTGCCTCAAGATCTACAATTCTCTGCAGGCGGTCACCTCTCTCTAGCTCTAACTGGAACCTCCTAGCACGCAGCCTGTCATTCTCCTGCTGCACCTGAGTAAGTGTGAAGTTCAGCTGCTGATGTGCTGCCGATAGCTGCTACCAATCACGCCTAGATGCCTCCAAACGCTGCCCAATAATCGCTGCGGTATTATAACGCAGCCCCTGAAGTGTGAAAACCACGTTAAGACAGCGGGTCAACGTCTGAGTGACGTCCAGTGCCTCTGCTAGTGACAACAGCTCCCGTAAGTGATCCATACGGTCTAGCCATGCCGGGTCGTGAGGACTCACAGCAGGAAACAACCCGAATGGAGAGAGAGCTACCGCAGTGGGGTTGTGGTCGCAGAAGTCTGTCAACACTCTGAGGGCGGCTGACTCAACGGCCTCGTGAGTAACAAATCCCCAGTAGATGAAACTCAGGTCGAACCAGTCAGCGTGGTCCGGGTGTGGCAGAACAGTAACAATCACTCGGCAACGGGGAACGCCATGGCGCTCGAACTCGGACACCTCATAAGTCGGTGGAGTGGTGTATCCAGCGGCGCTGAGAGCCTCCCACGCAAGACGTGGAAAACCCTCCCAGTGCAACCCGTTGGTACGGATCGTACCGTCGGCATCGAACTCGTGAAACACGGGGAAAGCCATCTGTACAAAAATGTAACTCATGTCAGAACTCAAAGAGAACGGCATGTCAAATGGTGAAGTTCTGGCAGCTGTGAATAAAATTCATAACCAAAAAGCCAGAAACCTCCAATCTTTCCCAAGTTTCCCGGTTCTACAACAGTTCTTTAACACACGTATTCATTTTTTAAGATTGAGCTCGAACAAAGAAACAAAGTGGACGGTAAAGAACCTAGATGTGCTCTAGTTTATAAAAAGCACAAACTAGCAAAACCTTGCTTAGAGAGCATATAGAAGTTCGGTTTTGGGGTCCATTTTAGTTGTTTCGGTTTTTAACATGCATGCAAGACGTCCTATCCGACCTCACATGGCAATTAAGCCAAAAATCGAAGTTAGTGCCGGTGGCAAGGCTTTTATTCGTCTCTCCCTATAATATCTAGTCGAGAGCTATACGGTACTCGCTTAACGACTAACGAAACGCTGTTATGTACCTGCAGAAAATGAACCTTTCGTGCCAGCACGTCACGAAAGCGTCCACATACATTACCGTTCACTATAGAAGCGGTATCCATGCGTTAAGCCGCTGCATGGACAGCGTCCAACCTCGGACACCCTCCGTTTGAATGGAGTGTATCCTTGCCTCGCATGAGCGACATGCGGAATGCACACGTATGAAACACGTGGCGACACACAACTCATAAACAGACGCGAAGATGGGATCCGTGGAATGGATCACTCCATCAATTCCCGTGATGCGGAACAGCACACGTATAAAACACGTGGCTCAACTAGTTTGGTTGTGCACGAAAGTAAGTCTGACATAAAGTAATGTGCTGGGTGTTAGTCAAATAAACCATAAGTTAATTAAGCCACCTGAAAGAACCCAAAATTCCCTCTAGGGCCTCTCGGTCTAGTTTATCCTTAGAGGACCAACGTATTTTGGAAAATCAGACAATCTGGGCATATTTTATTCAAAAACCAGTGATTAAGGTTTATTAATTAATCTCTGGTGCATATAAGCTCTGATGCCAACTGTGACAACCCGCCCAGGAAAATACCGTACTATCGCCTAAGACCGATCCACTTGGTCATTAAGCAATAATAAAGTATCATCCTGTCGTTAGTTGCCGGGTTAACGCCCGGTAAATCACTTGAATAGCAACAAGGATCGAATATATGCATTAAAACTCACTCGAAGGCGAGTCCAGAGATACAACAACATTAATATCCAAATTGTACCCCGAAGGGTTGAATTATTACAAACCATAGTTTTTGCCATAACGAAATAGTTCAGAGTTTTGAAAACACAGCGGAATTAAACTAACGGGAAGCGGAAACACCACGGGAGGCCATCCATGATGCTTTCAGTCGTCGTCCTCCACCCACTCCAGCTCCCAGCCTGGCGGGATCTCTCTGGGCCACACATCACCGAAATCATGACCTGGATCAACATATTATAGCAAGGCTGAGTATGCTAATACTCAGCGAGTCTTACCCGTCGGTGATAACTACTTCACCAGTTCTAGACCATGAAAGGCTTTTATGGCCACTGGGTTGCTTTTGCTAAAAAGTAACAAAGAGTATGTCCTTACTTTCAAGATTTTAGCACAAGTTCTAGTGGGTTGAATCTTTACTACATTAGCCAACTAGTACAGACAAGGTTGTACAATACAATTAATCAAGCATAGTATTCATCAACTTCCATCATTAGGGATCTCATGACTAGTGGAGTAAAGCAGTCTCAGATAACGGTGAGAGGCCGACAATCGATTGATTTAACCTTGCAAGGTAGACCCAAACACACGGTAGGCTGCCCACAAAGGAACAACTTTCAAAGGCCGTTTCCAAAAATCCTCGGGTTGGGATCGAATCTTACAGTCTTTGGTGTAGGCTATCCGGCATACCCCGCGAGATACCCGGAGTCACCATACACCACCGGTAGCTAGCCGTGAGAGCGAATCCCAAGAGTAGTAATGGTAGGATCCCTCGCCGCCTCATTAAGGTACTAGGCTTACCGGTCCCATACCCGACATGTGCTTAGTACGTTCAAAAGCTTAACCCACATAACCACTGGACCGGAGCCCAGATCCCATGCTCTTACCACATGAGCAATCCATTTGAGGATATATTGTGATTTCTATCTAGGAACCTATTCTTGCGAGTGAGGTCATCACCCGACTTGTAACGGTCCTATAGCTTAGCAGCTATCGACCTATCATCCTAGTAAGGACCAAGGTACCTAGGGATCATGCATCTAGGGTTTCATTCAACTCTTGAACGTAAATGCACAATCATCCATAGATAATTGAATAAAGAATTTGAAAACTAGGTTAGATGCACCGGAGCTTGCCTTCGTCAGCTAGGTTAGCCTGGGCACCCTCGGTGTCGAGCACTTCCACGTACTGCAGCGAAGCTTCCGCTCCTCCTTCCTCGTTCTCCGGGACAAGCGAGTAATCACCGTCCGGCAGATCTACACGGAATGCAATGCAAGTTCAGGTGATGTGATAGTTTGTTATCTTATCCAACCTGAGTTGGTCCTATTCACCGTAACAAGCATCTAGGTAGTGTTTCTCTTTTAGGAAGGTTATTAGTTGTACATGGGCTATTCATTTATTTATATTTGAATAAAGGTTTCTATAGTACTTGTTATTTCATGTGGATGTTTTGGTGCTTTTTCCTTTCACAAACAAAGGTATGAATAATATTTTTATTCATGAATTAATTTCTCATCAGCAAGGATGTTTTATTATCTTTTAATTAAATTAGATAATACTTTCAAAAAGAAAAAGAATTAACTAGGGGCTTTCCTTTATTTATTTGTCCTTAATATTAAAAGGGCCTTTAAGCTTTTTATTAAGCAATTAAATTACAAAAAATTAAAGAAGTGTTTCATAGGCACATTAGCACCTATACTGGTCCATTGGACCCACATGTGATGCTTGGAAGCTAGGAAATTAAATACTATTGAAAATAACAAAGGTTAGCTAGTGATTACAATTTAAATGCATACAAAAATAAATAAGCCTCAAAATGATCCAAACTTTCTCATGCATGCTCTCTGGTCCTAAACAAGCCAAAAGAACCAGCATGTTCACCTAGGAACTCTATTGATCTTGGTTCATTAATTTACAAAGGAAAACATGCACAAATTAGGATTAAATATTTCTGTTAAGCCAAAAATCATGATTAATTCACAAGATGTGTATTTTTATATCACAAGACAGTGTGCACAAGTTGAGCTCACAAACATAAATATATTTAGCAAGCATAATCATCTAGGCAGTTTCTGCAGGAATGGAAAACAATTTATTTAACAAAATCCACTTCATAACTTTGTGCAATTTTTGGCACAGGAGCTAGTCCTAACAAGATACACAACATAACCAAAATTTAGATACAGAGGAGTTATAGATTGAAAGTTATGGCAGATCTAAGTATTTCACATTTGCATTTTTCCTGTTAAAAATATTTAGAATCCAGCCATGTGCAAATAACAAAAGTGGTGGGATGTCTCTTCCTGAACCCAACAAAATTAGTTTGGTATTTTTCTGATTTTTCTACGAATTTCTACAATTTTTCTAAGGCCCTGGACTGACTAGCAAGAAAACCTAGATAACTTCTATTGCAAACCAGTCCCTAATTCACACAACAGCCCCTGGGCTTCACAAATATACCCCTGGAATTTACAACCATGCCCTCGCGGCGGCGGGGGAGCTCGCCGGCGGCGATGTGGGGCCGGGCCAGGGCAACATGTGGCACGGGGGTGCGATTAGGCTCACCTAGGGGCTAGGGGTGACCGGAGTTAGGGAGGAAAAGCTGCCGGCGAGGGGGATCGACGGCGGACGGCGGCGGTGGCCGCGACGGCTCGGGGAAAACGGCGAGGAGGGCGTTGTGCTGGGCAACAAGCGAATTTGGGAGATTCACGGGTGTCTAGTGAAGCTACTGGAGCAATGAAACGGCGGCGAGCGCGCGCGGGAGCACTAGCTCAGGGCGGCGGCGGCAATGGCGGGGAGGAGCACGCGGCGGCGCGTGGAGGAGAGCGAGGGGAGCTTTTATAGGCAGCGCGGGGTATCCGTGGGTGACGCGGGCTGACGGCGAAGATGCCTCGCCGTGCTACGGCGCTCGGGCGGCGCGCGTACGGCGGCGACGCGGCGCCGGCGCGGATTCAACGCGCCTCGGGCCGGGGGGACGCGTCGGGGTGCGCACGACCTCGGGCGGAGCGAACCTTGGGGGGCGCGCGGCCTAGGGAGGCGCGGGCGCGGATGCCGGGGCCGGCGGCGCGCAGCCGGCGGCGGGCGGCGCGCGGGGCGCGCGACGTCGCGGCGCGCGGCGCTCTGCCCTTGCCCTATTTGCTGGAGCCCTGTTTGACTCAACTTTTCTCCAAAATTTTGAATAAAACTTGACCAAGTGGTGAACATGAAAGTTGTAGATCTAGCTACCCTTGACAAATTCTACAAAGGCTATATAGGGTTTTTCTGCACAGAATTTGAATTATTTGAATGCCAACTTTGAATGCCAACAGGGTTTTGCAAACAGTGAAATCTGCCTTGCAGTTGATTTTTCAAGCTTTTCCTCTCAAAATTGGAAATGCCAATCTACATGAAAGTTGTGTCCCTCATCAAGATGTACAACTTTCATAAAGGTAGAATTTTAAGTGTTTAGGTAAATTTCGGAGAACACGGCAAAAGTTCCGGACGACACCTGTGGACACTAGGGTGGCAAGGGGTTTTACCAAACCTTTGACCATGGGTTGGCCGCAGAAGTGTGTTTACTAATCAAATGGGGTCACTAGGGTGGGTTAGTGAGTTCTTCGAGGTGAGGACCCAGGTTGACCGTGGTTTGACCACTGTTGACTACTTTGACCGGCTACTAAAGCTAATTAAAAACCTGGGGCGTCACACCTACGCGAGGCGAAATAGTCGACGATGAGTCACGCGACAAGCCACGCGACGTGCCGAAGCAACCGGACGTGCGGCCTAGGCGAAGTAGTCAACGACGAGCCGGGTGACGAGTCGCGCGATGTGCCGAGGCACCCAGAAGCGCGACGTAAGCGGAGTAGTCGACAACGAGCAGCACGACGAGCCGCGTGATGAGCCGCGCGACATGCCGAGGCACCAGGACACGCGGCGTAGTTGAAGTAGTCGACGACGAGCCCTGCGACGTGCCGAGGCACCCGGACGCGCGACGTAGGCGAAGTAGTTGACGACGAGCCTGCGCGAGGCGAAGTAGTCGACGATGAGTCACACGACAAGCTGCGCGACGTGCCGAAGCAACCGGACGCGCGACGTAGGTGAAGTAGTCGACGACGAGCCTGCGCGAGGTGAAGTAGTCGACGACGAGCCGGGTCACGAGCCGCGCGACGTGCCGAAGCACCCGGACGCACGACGTAGGCGGAGTAGTCGACGACGAGCGGCGCGACGAGCCGTGTGACGAGCCACGCGACATGCCGAGGCACCCGGACGCACGGCGTAGTCGAAGTAGTCGACGACGAGCCGCGTGACATGCCGAGGCACCCGGAGGCGCGGCGTTGGCGAAGTAGTCGACGACAAGCCTGCGCGAGGCAAAGTAGTCGACGACGAGTCACGCGACAAGCCGCGCGATGTGCCGAAGCAACCTGACGCGCGGCGTAGGTGAAGTAGTCGATGATGAGTCGCGTGACGAGCTGCGCGATGAGCCGCGCGACACGCCGAGGCACCCAAACGCGTGGTGTAGTCGAAGTAGTCGACGACAAGCCGCGTGACGTGCCGAGGCACCCGGACGCGCGGCATAAGCGAAGTAGTCGACGACGAGCCTGCGCGAGGCAAAGCAGTTGACGATGAGTCACGCGACAAGGTGCGCGATGTGCCAAAGCAACCGGACGCGCGGTGTAGGTGAAGTAATCGACAACGAGTCGCATGACGAGCCGCGCGACGTGCCGAGGCACCCGGACGCGTGGCGTAGGCAAAGTAGTCGACAATGAGCTTGCGCGAGGCGATGTAGTCGACGATGAGCCTACGCGAGGCGAAATAGTCGACGATGAGTCACGCGACAAGCCACGCGACGTGCCGAAGCAACCGGACGTGCGGCGTAGGCGAAGTAGTCGACGACGAGCCGGGTGACGAGTCGCGCGACGTGCCGAGGCACCCGGACGCGCGACGTAAGCGGAGTAGTCAACAACGAGCGGCACGACGAGCCGCGTGATGAGCCGCGCGACATGCCGAGGCACCTGGACACACGACGTAGTTGAAGTAGTCGACGACGAGCCCTGCGACGTGCCGAGGCACCCGGACGCGCGACGTAGGCGACGCGAGGCGAAGTAGTCGACGATGAGTCACACGACAAGCTGCGCGACGTGCCGAAGCAACCGGACGCCCCACGTAGGTGAAGTAGTCGACGACGAGCCTGCGCGAGGTGAAGTAGTCGACGACGAGCCGGGTCACGAGCCGCGCGACGTGCCGAGGCACCCGGACGCACGACGTAGGCGGAGTAGTCGATGACGAGCGGCAAGACGAGCCGTGTGACGAGCCACGCGACATGCCGAGGCACCCGGACGCACGGCGTAGTCGAAGTAGTCGACGACGAGCCGCGTGACGAGCCGCGTGACATGCCGAGGCAACCGGAGGCGCGGCGTTGGCGGAGTAGTCGACGACAAGCCTGCGCGAGGCAAAGTAGTCGACGACGAGTCACGCGACAAGCCGCGCGATGTGCCGAAGCAACCTGACGCGCGGCGTAGCTGAAGTAGTCGACGACGAGCCGCGTGACGAGCTGCGCGATGAAACGCGCGACACGCCGAGGCACCCGGACGCACGGCGTAGTCGAAGTAGTCGACGCCGAGCCACGTGACGAGCCGCGCGACGTGCCGAGGCACCCGAACGCGCGGCATAAGCGAAGTAGTCGACGACGAGACTGCGCGAGGCAAAGCAGTCGATGATGAGTCACGCGACAACTGCGCGATGTGCCAAAGCAACCGAACGCGCGGCGTAGGTGAAGTAATCGACAACGAGCCGCATGACGAGCCGCGCGACGTGCCGAGGCACCCGGACGCGTGGCGTAGGCAAAGTAGTCGACAACGAGCTTGCGCGAGGCGATGTAGTCGACGATGAGCCTGCGCGAGGTGAAATAGTCGACGATGAGTCACGCGACAAGCCACGCGACGTGCCAAAGCAACCGGACGTGCGGCGTAGGCGAAGTAGTCGACGACGAGCCGGGTGACGAGTCGCGCGACGTGCCGAAGCAACCGGACGCGCGACGTAGGCGAAGTAGTCGACGACGAGCCTGCGCGAGGCGAAGTAGTCGACGATGAGTCACACGACAAGCTGCGCGACGTGCCGAAGCAACCGGACGTGCGACGTAGGTGAAGTAGTCGACGACGAGCCTGCGCGAGGTGAAGTAGTTGACGACGAGCCGCGCGACGTGCCGAGGCACCCGGACGCACGACGTAGGCGGAGTAGTCGACGACGAGCGGCACGACGAGCCGTGTGACGAGCCACGCGACATGCCGAGGCACCCGGACGCACGGCGTAGTCGAAGTAGTCGACGACGAGCCGCGTGACATGCCGAGGCACCCGGAGGCGCGGCGTTGGCGAAGTAGTCGACGACAAGCCTGCGCGAGGCAAAGTAGTCGACGACGAGTCACGCGACAAGCCGCGCGATGTGCCGAAGCAACCTGACGCGCAGCGTAGGTGAAGTAGTCGACGATGAGCCGCGTGACGAGCTTTGTGATGAGCCGCGCGACACGCCGAGGCACCCAGACGCGCGGCGTAGTCGAAGTAGTCGACGACGAGCCGCGTGACGAGCCGCGCGACGTGCCGAGGCACCCGGACACGCGGCATAAGCGAAGTAGTCGACGACGAGCCTGCGCGAGGCAAAGCAGTCGACGATGAGTCACGCGACAAGGTGCGCGATGTGCCAAAGCAAACGGACGCGCGGCGTAGGTGAAGTAATCGACAACGAGTCGCATGACGAGCCGCGCAACGTGCCGAGGCACCCGGACGTGTGGCGTAGGCAAAGTAGTCGACAATGAGCTTGCGCGAGGCGATGTAGTCGACGATGAGCCTGCACGAGGCGAAATAGTCGACGATGAGTCACGCGACAAGCCACGCGACGTGCCGAAGCAACCGGACGTGCGGCGTAGGCGAAGTAGTCGACGACGAGCCGGGTGAAGAGTCGCGCAACGTGCCGAAGCACCCGGACGCGCGACGTAGGCGAAGTAGTCGACGACGAGCCTGCACGAGGCGAAGTAGTCGACGATGAGTCACACGACAAGCTGCGCGACGTGCCGAAGCAACCGGACGCGCGACGTAGGTGAAGTAGTCGACGACGAGCCTGCGCGAGGTGAAGTAGTTGACGACGAGCCGGGTCACGAGCCGCGCGACGTGCCGAGGCACCTGAACGCACGACGTAAGCGGAGTAGTCGACGACGAGCGGCGCGACGAGCCGTGTGACGAGCCACGCGACATGCCGAGGCACCCGGACGCACGGCGTAGTCGAAGTAGTCGACGACGAGCCGCGTGACATGCCGAGGCACCCAGAGGCGCGGCGTTGGCGAAGTAGTCGACGACTAGCCTGCGCGAGGCAAAGTAGTCGACGATGAGTCACGCGACAAGCCACGCGATGTGCCGAAGCAACCTGACGCGCGGCGTAGGTGAAGTAGTCGACGATGAGCCGCGTGACGAGCTGCGCGATGAGCCGCGCGACACGCCGAGGCACCTAGACGCGCGGCGTAGTCGAAGTAGTCGACGACAAGCCGCGTGACGAGCCGCGCGACGTGCCGAGGCACCCGGACACGCGGCATAAGCGAAGTAGTCGACGACGAGCCTGCGCGAGGCAAACCAGTCGACGATGAGTCACGCGACAAGGTGCGCGATGTGCCAAAGCAAACGGACGCGCGGCGTAGGTGAAGTAATCGACAACGAGTCGCATGACAAGCCGCGCGACGTGCCGAGGCACCCGGACGCGTGGCGTAGGCAAAGTAGTCGACAATGAGCTTGCGCGAGGCGATGTAGTCGATGATGAGCCTGCGCGAGGCGAAATAGTCGACGATGAGTCACGCGACAAGCCACGCGACGTGCCGAAGCAACCGGACGTGCGGCGTAGGCGAAGTAGTCGACGATGAGCCGGGTGACGAGTCGCGCGACGTGCCGAGGCACCCGGACGCACGACGTCAGCGGAGTAGTCGACAACGAGCGGCACGACGAGCCGCGTGATGAGCCGCGCGACATGCCGAGGCACCTGGACACGCGGCGTAGTTGAAGTAGTCGACGACGAGCCCTGCGACGTGCCGAGGCACCCGGACGCGCGACGTAGGCGAAGTAGTCGACGACGAGCCTGCGCGAGGTCAAGTAGTCGACGATGAGTCACACGACAAGCTGCGCGACGTGCCGAAGCAATCGGACGCGCCACGTAGGTGAAGTAGTCGACGACGAGCCTGCGCGAGGTGAAGTAGTCGACGACGAGCCGGGTCACGAGCCGCGCGACGTGCCGAGGCACCCGGACGCACGACGTAGGCCGAGTAGTCGATGACGAGCGGCGCGACGAGCCGTGTGACAAGCCACGCGACATGCCGAGGCACCCGGACGCACGGCGTAGTCGAAGTAGTCGACGACGAGCCGCGTGACGAGCCGCGTGACATGCCGAGGTAACCGGAGGCGCGGCGTTGGCGGAGTAGTCGACGACAAGCCTGCGCGAGGCAAAGTAGTCGACGACGAGTCACGCGACAAGCCGCGCGATGTGCCGAAGCAACCTGACGCGCGGCGTAGGTGAAGTAGTTGACGACGAGCCACGTGACGAGCTGCGCGATGAGCCGCGCGACACGCCGAGGCACCCGGACGCGCGGCGTAGTCGAAGTAGTCGACGACGAGCCGCGTGACGAGCCGCGCGACGTGCCGAGGCACCCGGACGCGCGGCATAAGCGAAGTAGTCGACGATGAGCCTGCGCGAGGCAAAGCAGTCGATGATGAGTCACGCGACAACTGCGCGATGTGCCAAAGCAACCGGACGCGCGGCGTAGGTGAAGTAATCGACAACGAGCCGCATGACGAGCCGCGCGACGTGCCGAGGCACCCGGACGCGTGGCGTAGGCAAAGTAGTCGACAACGAGCTTGAGCAAGGCAATGTAGTCGACGATGAGCCTGCGCGAGGCGAAATAGTCGACGATGAGTCACGCGACAAGCCACGCGACGTGCCGAAGCAACCGAACGTGCGGCGTAGGCGAAGTAGTCGACGACGAGCCGGGTGACGAGTCGCGCGACGTGCCGAAGCACCCGGACGCGCGACGTAGGCGAAATAGTCGACGACGAGCCTGCGCGAGGCGAAGTAGTCGACGATGAGTCACACGACAAGCTGCGCGACGTGCCGAAGCAACCGGACGCGCGACGTAGGTGAAGTAGTCGACGACGAGCCTGCGCGAGGTGAAGTAGTTGGCGACGAGCCGGGTCACGAGCCGCGCGACGTGCCGAGGCACCCGGACGCACGACGTAGGCGGAGTAGTCGACGACGAGCGGCGTGACGAGCCGTGTGATGAGCCACGCGACATGTCGAGGGACCCGGACGCACGGCGTAGTCGAAGTAGTCGACGACGAGCCGTGTGACATGCCGAGGCACCCGGAGGCGCGGCGTTGGCGAACTAGTCGACGACAATCCTGCGCGAGGCAAAATAGTCGACGACGAGTCACTCGACAAGCCGCGCGATGTGCCGAAGCAACCTGACACGCGGCGTAGGTGAAGTAGTCGACGATGAGCCGCGTGACGAGCTGCGCGATGAGCCGCGCGACACGCCGAGGCACCCAAACGCGCGGCGTAGTCGAAGTAGTCGACGACGAGCCGCGTGACGAGCCGCGCGACGTGCCAAGGCACCCGGACGCGCGGCATAAGCGAAGTAGTCGACGACGAGCCTGCGCGAGGCAAAGCAGTCCACGATGAGTCACGCGACAAGGTGCGCGATGTACCAAAGCAACCGGACGCGCGGCGTAGGTGAAGTAATCGACAACGAGTCGCATGACGAGCCGCGCGACGTGCCGAGGCACCCGGACGCGTGGCGTAGGCAAAGTAGTCGACAATGAGCTTGCGCCGGGCGATGTAGTCGACGATGAGCCTGCGCGAGGCGAAATAGTCGATGATGAGTCACACGACAAGCCACGCGACGTGCCGAAGCAACCGGACGTGCGGCGTAGGCGAAGTAGTCGACGACGAGCCGGGTGACGAGTCGCGCGACGTGCCGAGGCACCCGGACGCGCGACGTAAGCGGAGTAGTCGACAACGAGCGGCACGACGAGCCGCGTGATGAGCCGCGCGACATGCCGAGGCACCTGGACACGCGGCGTAGTTGAAGTAGTCGACGACGAGCCCTGCGACGTGCCGAGGCACCCGGACCGCGACGTAGGCGAAGTAGTCGACGACGAGCCTGCGCGAGGCGAAGTAGTCGACGATGAGTCACACGACAAGCTGCGCGACGTGCCGAAGCAACCGGACGCGCCACGTAGGTGAAGTAGTCGACGACGAGTCTGCGCGAGGTGAAGTAGTCAACGACGAGCCGGGTCACGAGCCGCGCGACGTGCCGAGGCACCCGGACGCACGACGTAGGCGGAGTAGTCGATGACGAGCGGCGCGACGAGCCGTGTGACGAGCCACGCGACATGCCGAGGCACTCGGACGCACGGCGTAGTCGAAGTAGTCGACGACGAGCCGCGTGACGAGCCGCGTGACATGCCGAGGCAACCGGAGGCGCGGCGTTGGCGGAGTAGTCGACGACAAGCCTGCGCGAGGCAAAGTAGTCGACGACGAGTCACGCGACAAGCCGCGCAATGTGCCGAAGCAACCTGACGCGCGGCGTAGGTGAAGTAGTCGACGACGAGCCGCGTGACGAGCTGCGCGATGAGCCGCGCGACACGCCGAGGCACCCGGACGCGCGGCGTAGTCGAAGTAGTCGACGACGAGCCTGCGCGAGGCAAAGCAGTCGACGATGAGTCACGCGACAACTGCGCGATGTGCCAAAGCAACCGGACGCGCGGCGTAGGTGAAGTAATTGACAACGAGCCCCATGACGAGCCGCGCGACGTGCCGAGGCACCCGGACGCGTGGCGTAGGCAAAGTAGTCGACAACGAGCTTGAGCGAGGCGATGTAGTCGACGATGAGCCTGCGCGAGGCAAAATAGTCGACGATGAGTCACGCGACAAGCCACGCGACGTGCCGAAGCAACCGGACGTGCGGCATAGGCGAAGTAGTCGACGACGAGCCGGGTGACGAGTCGCGCGACGTGCCGAAGCACCCGGACGCGTGACGTAGGCGAAGTAGTCGACGACGAACCTGCGCGAGGCGAAGTAGTCGACGATGAGTCACACGACAAGCTGCGCGACGTGCCGAAGCAACCGGACGCGCGACGTAGGTGAAGTAGTCGACGACGAGCCTGCGCGAGGTGAAGTAGTTGACGACGAGCCGGGTCACGAGCCGCGCGACGTGTCGAGGCACCCGGACGCACGACGTAGGCGGAGTAGTCGACGACGAGCGGCGCGACGAGCCGTGTGACGAGCCACGCGACATGCCGAGGCACCCGGACGCACGGCGTAGTTGAAGTAGTCGACGACGAGCCGCGTGACATGCCGAGGCACCCGGAGGCGCGGCGTTGGCGAAGTTGTCGACGACAATCCTGCGCGAGGCAAAGTAGTCGACGACGAGTCACGCGACAAGCCGCGCGATGTGCCGAAGCAACCTGACGCGCGGCGTAGGTGAAGTAGTCGACGATGAGCTGCGTGACGAGCTGCGCGATGAGCCGCGCGACACGCCGAGGCACCCAGACGCGCGGCCTAGTCGAAGTAGTCGACGACGAGCCGCGTGACGAGCCGCGCGACGTGCCGAGGCACCCGGACGCGCGGCATAAGAGAAGTAGTCGACGACGAGCCTGCGCGAGGCAAAGCAGTCGACGATGAGTCACACGACAAGGTGCGCGATGTGCCAAAGCAACCGGACGCGCGGCGTAGGTGAAGTAATCGACAACGAGTCGCATGACGAGCCGCGCGACGTGCCGAGGCACCCGGACGTGTGGCGTAGGCAAAGTAGTCGACAATGAGCTTGCGCGAGGCGATGTAGTCGACGATGAGCCTGCGCGAGGCGAAATAGTCGACGATGAGTCACGCGACAAGCCACGCGACGTGCCGAAGCAACCGGACGTGCGGCGTAGGCGAAGTAGTCGACGACGAGCCGGGTGACGAGTCGCGCGACGTGCCGAGGCACCCGGACGCGCGACGTAAGCGGAGTAGTCGACAACGAGCGGCACGACGAGCCGCGTGATGAGCCGCGCGACATGCCGAGGCACCTGGACACGCGGCGTAGTTGAAGTAGTCGACGACGAGCCCTGCGACGTGCCGAGGCACCCGGACCGCGACGTAGGCGAAGTAGTCGACGACGAGCCTGCGCGAGGCGAAGTAGTCGACGATGAGTCACACGACAAGCTGCGCGACGTGCCGAAGCAACCGGACGCGCCACGTAGGTGAAGTAGTCGACGACGAGTCTGCGCGAGGTGAAGTAGTCAACGACGAGCCGGGTCACGAGCCGCGCGACGTGCCGAGGCACCCGGACGCACGACGTAGGCGGAGTAGTCGATGACGAGCGGCGCGACGAGCCGTGTGACGAGCCACGCGACATGCCGAGGCACTCGGACGCACGGCGTAGTCGAAGTAGTCGACGACGAGCCGCGTGACGAGCCGCGTGACATGCCGAGGCAACCGGAGGCGCGGCGTTGGCGGAGTAGTCGACGACAAGCCTGCGCGAGGCAAAGTAGTCGACGACGAGTCACGCGACAAGCCGCGCAATGTGCCGAAGCAACCTGACGCGCGGCGTAGGTGAAGTAGTCGACGACGAGCCGCGTGACGAGCTGCGCGATGAGCCGCGCGACACGCCGAGGCACCCGGACGCGCGGCGTAGTCGAAGTAGTCGACGACGAGCCTGCGCGAGGCAAAGCAGTCGACGATGAGTCACGCGACAACTGCGCGATGTGCCAAAGCAACCGGACGCGCGGCGTAGGTGAAGTAATTGACAACGAGCCCCATGACGAGCCGCGCGACGTGCCGAGGCACCCGGACGCGTGGCGTAGGCAAAGTAGTCGACAACGAGCTTGAGCGAGGCGATGTAGTCGACGATGAGCCTGCGCGAGGCAAAATAGTCGACGATGAGTCACGCGACAAGCCACGCGACGTGCCGAAGCAACCGGACGTGCGGCATAGGCGAAGTAGTCGACGACGAGCCGGGTGACGAGTCGCGCGACGTGCCGAAGCACCCGGACGCGTGACGTAGGCGAAGTAGTCGACGACGAACCTGCGCGAGGCGAAGTAGTCGACGATGAGTCACACGACAAGCTGCGCGACGTGCCGAAGCAACCGGACGCGCGACGTAGGTGAAGTAGTCGACGACGAGCCTGCGCGAGGTGAAGTAGTTGACGACGAGCCGGGTCACGAGCCGCGCGACGTGTCGAGGCACCCGGACGCACGACGTAGGCGGAGTAGTCGACGACGAGCGGCGCGACGAGCCGTGTGACGAGCCACGCGACATGCCGAGGCACCCGGACGCACGGCGTAGTTGAAGTAGTCGACGACGAGCCGCGTGACATGCCGAGGCACCCGGAGGCGCGGCGTTGGCGAAGTTGTCGACGACAATCCTGCGCGAGGCAAAGTAGTCGACGACGAGTCACGCGACAAGCCGCGCGATGTGCCGAAGCAACCTGACGCGCGGCGTAGGTGAAGTAGTCGACGATGAGCTGCGTGACGAGCTGCGCGATGAGCCGCGCGACACGCCGAGGCACCCAGACGCGCGGCCTAGTCGAAGTAGTCGACGACGAGCCGCGTGACGAGCCGCGCGACGTGCCGAGGCACCCGGACGCGCGGCATAAGAGAAGTAGTCGACGACGAGCCTGCGCGAGGCAAAGCAGTCGACGATGAGTCACACGACAAGGTGCGCGATGTGCCAAAGCAACCGGACGCGCGGCGTAGGTGAAGTAATCGACAACGAGTCGCATGACGAGCCGCGCGACGTGCCGAGGCACCCGGACGTGTGGCGTAGGCAAAGTAGTCGACAATGAGCTTGCGCGAGGCGATGTAGTCGACGATGAGCCTGCGCGAGGCGAAATAGTCGACGATGAGTCACGCGACAAGCCACGCGACGTGCCGAAGCAACCAGACGTGCGGCGTAGGCGAAGTAGTCGACGACGAGCCGGGTGACGAGTCGCGCGACGTGCCGAGGCACCCGGACGCGCGACGTATGCGGAGTAGTCGACAACGAGCGGCACGACGAGCCGCGTGATGAGCCGCGCGAAATGCCGAGGCACCTGGACACGCGACGTAGTTGAAGTAGTCGACGACGAGCCCTGCGACGTGCTGAGGCACCCGGACGCGCGACGTAGGCGAAGTAGTCGACGACGAGCCTGCGCGAGGCGAAGTAGTTGACAATGAGTCACACGACAAGCTGCGCGACGTGCTGAAGCAACCGGACGCGCCACGTAGGTGAAGTAGTCGACGACGAGCCTGCGCGAGGTGAAGTAGTCGACGACGAGCCGGGTCACGAGCCGCGCGACGTGCCGAGGCACCCGGACGCACGACGTAGGCGAAGTAGTCGATGACGAGCGGCGCGAAGAGCCGTGTGACGAGCCACGCGACATGCCGAGGCACCCGGACGCACGGCGTAGTCGAAGTAGTCGACGACGAGCCGCGTGACGAGCCGCGTGACATGCCGAGGCAACCGGAGGCGCGGCGTTGGCGGAGTAGTCGACGACAAGCCTGCGCGAGGCAAACCAGTCGACGATGAGTCACGCGACAAGGTGCGCGATGTGCCAAAGCAACCGGACGCGCAGCGTAGGTGAAGTAATCGACAACGAGTCGCATAACGATCCGCGCGACGTGCCGAGGCACCCGGACGCGTGGCGTAGGCAAAGTAGTCGACAATGAGCTTGCGCGAGGCGATGTAGTCGACGATGAGCCTGCGCGAGGCGAAATAGTCGACGATGAGTCACGCGACAAGCCACGCGACGTGCCGAAGCAACCGGACGTGCGGCGTAGGCGAAGTAGTCGACGACGAGCCGGGTGACGAGTCGCGCGACGTGCCGAGGCACCCGGACGCGCGACGTAAGCGGAGTAGTCAACAACGAGCGGCACGACGAGCCGCGTGATGAGCCGCGCGACATGCCGAGGCACCTGGACACGCGGCGTAGTTGAAGTAGTCGACGACGAGCCCTGCGACGTGCCGAGGCACCCGGAGGCGCGACGTAGGCGAAGTAGTCGACGACGAGCCTGCGCGAGGCGAAGTAGTCGACGATGAGTCACACGACAAGCTGCGCGACGTGCCGAAGCAACCGGACGCACCACGTAGGTGAAGTAGTCGACGACGAGCCTGCGCGAGGTGAAGTAGTCGACGACGAGCCGGGTCACGAGCCGCGCGACGTGCCGAGGCACCCGGACGCACGACGTTGGCGGAGTAGTCGATGACGAGCGGCGCGAAGAGCCGTGTGACGAGCCACGCGACATGCCGAGGCACCCGGACGCACGGCGTAGTCGAAGTAGTCGACGACGAGCCGCGTGACGAGCCGCGTGACATGCCGAGGCAACCGGAGGCGCGGCGTTGGCGGAGTAGTCGACGACAAGCCTGCGCGAGGCAAAGTAGTCGACGACAAGTCACGCGACAAGCCGCGCGATGTGCCGAAGAAACCTGACGCGCGGCGTAGGTGAAGTAGTCGACGACGAGCCGCGTGACGAGCTGCGCGATCAGCCGCGCGACACGCCGAGGCACCCGGACGCGCGGCGTAGTCGAAGTAGTCGACGACGAGCCGCGTGACGAGCCGCGCGACGTGCCGAGGCACCCGGACGCGCGGCATAAGCGAAGTAGTCGACGACGAGCCTGCGCGAGGCAAAGCAGTCGATGATGAGTCACGCGACAACTGCGCGATGTGCCAAAGCAACCGGACGCGCGGCGTAGGTGAAGTAATCGACAACGAGCCGCATGACGAGCCGCGCGACGTACCGAGGCACCCGGACGCGTGGCGTAGGCAAAGTAGTCGACAACGAGCTTGAGCGAGGCGATGTAGTCGACGATGAGCCTGCGCGAGGCAAAATAGTCGACGATGAGTCACGCGACAAGCCACGCGACGTGCCGAAGCAACCGGACGTGCGGCATAGGCGAAGTAGTCGACGACGAGCCGGGTGACGAGTCGCGCGACGTGCCGAAGCACCCGGACGCGTGACGTAGGCGAAGTAGTCGACGACGAACCTGCGCGAGGCGAAGAAGTCGACGATGAGTCACACGACAAGCTGCGCGACGTGCCGAAGCAACCGGACGCGCGACGTAGGTGAAGTAGTCGACGACGAGCCTGCGCGAGGTGAAGTAGTTGACGACGAGCCGGGTCACGAGCCGCGCGACGTGTCGAGGCACCCGGACGCACGACGTAGGCGGAGTAGTCGACGACGAGCGGCGCGACGAGCCGTGTGACGAGCCACGCGACATGCCGAGGCACCCGGACGCACGGCGTAGTTGAAGTAGTCGACGACGAGCCGCGTGACATGCCGAGGCACCCGGAGGCGCGGCGTTGGCGAAGTTGTCGACGACAATCCTGCGCGAGGCAAAGTAGTCGACGACGAGTCACGCGACAAGCCGCGCGATGTGCCGAAGCAACCTGACGCGCGGCGTAGGTGAAGTAGTCGACGATGAGCTGCGTGACGAGCTGCGCGATGAGCCGCGCGACACGCCGAGGCACCCAGACGCGCGGCCTAGTCGAAGTAGTCGACGACGAGCCGCGTGACGAGCCGCGCGACGTGCCGAGGCACCCGGACGCGCGGCATAAGAGAAGTAGTCGACGACGAGCCTGCGCGAGGCAAAGCAGTCGACGATGAGTCACGCGACAAGGTGCGCGATGTGCCAAAGCAACCGGACGCGCGGCGTAGGTGAAGTAATCGACAACGAGTCGCATGACGAGCCGCGCGACGTGCCGAGGCACCCGGACGCGTGGCGTAGGCAAAGTAGTCGACAATGAGCTTGCGCGAGGTGATGTAGTCGACGATGAGCCTGCGCGAGGCGAAATAGTCGACGATGAGTCACGCGACAAGCCACGCGACGTGCCGAAGCAACTGGACGTGCGGCGTAGGCGAAGTAGTCGACGACGAGCCGGGTGACGAGTCGCGCGACGTGCCGAGGCACCCGGACGCGCGACGTATGCGGAGTAGTCGACAACGAGCGGCACGACGAGCCGCGTGATGAGCCGCGCGAAATGTCGAGGCACCTGGACACGCGACGTAGTTGAAGTAGTCGACGACGAGCCCTGCGACGTGCCGAGGCACCCGGACGCGCGACGTAGGCGAAGTAGTCGACGACGATCCTGCGCGAGGCGAAGTAGTCGACGATGAGTCACACGACAAGCTGCGCGACGTGCCGAAGCAACCGGACGCGCCACGTAGGTGAAGTAGTCGACGACGAGCCTGCGCGAGGTGAAGTAGTCGACGACGAGGCTGGTCACGAGCCGCGCGACGTGCCGAGGCACCCGGACGCACGACGTAGGCGAAGTAGTCGATGACGAGCGGCGCGAAGAGCCGTGTGACGAGCCACGCGACATGCCGAGGCACCCGGACGCACGGCGTAGTCGAAGTAGTCGACGACGAGCCACGTGACGAGCCGCGTGACATGCCGAGGCAACCGGAGGCGCGGCGTTGGCGGAGTAGTCGACGACAAGCCTGCGCGAGGCAAAGTAGTCGACGACAAGTCACGCGACAAGCCGCGCGATGTGCCGAAGCAACCTGACGCGTGGCGTAGGTGAAGTAGTCGAGGACGAGCCGCGTGACGAGCTGCGCGATGAGCCTCGCGACACGCCGAGGCACCCGGACGCGCGGCGTAGTCGAAGTAGTCGACGACGAGCCGCGTGACGAGCCGCGCGACGTGCCGAGGCACCCGGACGCGCGGCATAAGCGAAGTAGTCGACGACGAGCCTGCGCGAGGCAAAGCAGTCGACGATGAGTCACGCGACAAGGTGCGCGATGTGCCAAAGCAACCGGACGCGCGGCGTAGGTGAAGTAATCGACAACGAGTCGCATAACGATCCGCGCGACGTGCCGAGGCACCCGGACGCGTGGCGTAGGCAAAGTAGTCGACAATGAGCTTGCGCGAGGCGATGTAGTCGACGATGAGCCTGCGCGAGGCGAAATAGTCGACGATGAGTCACGCGACAAGCCACGCGACGTGCCGAAGCAACCGGACGTGCGGCGTAGGCGAAGTAGTCGACGACGAGCCGGGTGACGAGTCGCGCGACGTGCCGAGGCACCCGGACGCGCGACGTATGCGGAGTAGTCGACAACGAGCGGCACGACGAGCCGCGTGATGAGCCGCGCGAAATGCCGAGGCACCTGGACACGCGACGTAGTTGAAGTAGTCGACGACGAGCCCTGCGACGTGCTGAGGCACCCGGACGCGCGACGTAGGCGAAGTAGTCGACGACGAGCCTGCGCGAGGCGAAGTAGTTGACAATGAGTCACACGACAAGCTGCGCGACGTGCTGAAGCAACCGGACGCGCCACGTAGGTGAAGTAGTCGACGACGAGCCTGCGCGAGGTGAAGTAGTCGACGACGAGCCGGGTCACGAGCCGCGCGACGTGCCGAGGCACCCGGACGCACGACGTAGGCGAAGTAGTCGATGACGAGCGGCGCGAAGAGCCGTGTGACGAGCCACGCGACATGCCGAGGCACCCGGACGCACGGCGTAGTCGAAGTAGTCGACGACGAGCCGCGTGACGAGCCGCGTGACATGCCGAGGCAACCGGAGGCGCGGCGTTGGCGGAGTAGTCGACGACAAGCCTGCGCGAGGCAAACCAGTCGACGATGAGTCACGCGACAAGGTGCGCGATGTGCCAAAGCAACCGGACGCGCGGCGTAGGTGAAGTAATCGACAACGAGTCGCATAACGATCCGCGCGACGTGCCGAGGCACCCGGACGCGTGGCGTAGGCAAAGTAGTCGACAATGAGCTTGCGCGAGGCGATGTAGTCGACGATGAGCCTGCGCGAGGCGAAATAGTCGACGATGAGTCACGCGACAAGCCACGCGACGTGCCGAAGCAACTGGACGTGCGGCGTAGGCGAAGTAGTCGATGACGAGCCGGGTGACGAGTCGCGCGACGTGCCGAGGCACCCGGACGCGCGACGTATGCGGAGTAGTCGACAACGAGCGGCACGACGAGCCGCGTGATGAGCCGCGCGAAATGTCGAGGCACCTGGACACGCGACGTAGTTGAAGTAGTCGACGACGAGCCCTGCGACGTGCCGAGGCACCCGGACGCGCGACGTAGGCGAAGTAGTCGACGACGATCCTGCGCGAGGCGAAGTAGTCGATGATGAGTCACACGACAAGCTGCGCGACGTGCCGAAGCAACCGGACACGCCACGTAGGTGAAGTAGTCGACGACGAGCCTGCGCGAGGTGAAGTAGTCGACGACGAGGCTGGTCACGAGCCGCGCGACGTGCCGAGGCACCCGGACGCACGACGTAGGCGAAGTAGTCGATGACGAGCGGCGCGAAGAGCCGTGTGACGAGCCACGCGACATGCCGAGGCACCCGGACGCACGGCGTAGTCGAAGTAGTCGACGACGAGCCACGTGACGAGCCGCGTGACATGCCGAGGCAACCGGAGGCGCGGCGTTGGCGGAGTAGTCGACGACAAGCCTGCGCGAGGCAAAGTAGTCGACGACAAGTCACGCGACAAGCCGCGCGATGTGCCGAAGCAACCTGACGCGCGGCGTAGGTGAAGTAGTCGAGGACGAGCCGCGTGACGAGCTGCGCGATGAGCCTCGCGACACGCCGAGGCACCCGGACGCGCGGCGTAGTCGAAGTAGTCGACGACGAGCCGCGTGACGAGCCGCGCGACGTGCCGAGGCACCCGGACGCGCGGCATAAGCGAAGTAGTCGACGACGAGCCTGCGCGAGGCAAAGCAGTCGACGATGAGTCACGCGACAAGGTGCGCGATGTGCCAAAGCAACCGGACGCGCGGCGTAGGTGAAGTAATCGACAACGAGTCGCATAACGATCCGCGCGACGTGCCGAGGCACCCGGACGCGTGGCGTAGGCAAAGTAGTCGACAATGAGCTTGCGCGAGGCGATGTAGTCGACGATGAGCCTGCGCGAGGCGAAATAGTCGACGATGAGTCACGCGACAAGCCACGCGACGTGCCGAAGCAACCGGACGTGCGGCGTAGGCGAAGTAGTCGACGACGAGCCGGGTGACGAGTCGCGCGACGTGCCGAGGCACCCGGACGCGCGACGTATGCGGAGTAGTCGACAACGAGCGGCACGACGAGCCGCGTGATGAGCCGCGCGAAATGCCGAGGCACCTGGACACGCGACGTAGTTGAAGTAGTCGACGACGAGCCCTGCGACGTGCTGAGGCACCCGGACGCGCGACGTAGGCGAAGTAGTCGACGACGAGCCTGCGCGAGGCGAAGTAGTTGACAATGAGTCACACGACAAGCTGCGCGACGTGCTGAAGCAACCGGACGCGCCACGTAGGTGAAGTAGTCGACGACGAGCCTGCGCGAGGTGAAGTAGTCGACGACGAGCCGGGTCACGAGCCGCGCGACGTGCCGAGGCACCCGGACGCACGACGTAGGCGAAGTAGTCGATGACGAGCGGCGCGAAGAGCCGTGTGACGAGCCACGCGACATGCCGAGGCACCCGGACGCACGGCGTAGTCGAAGTAGTCGACGACGAGCCGCGTGACGAGCCGCGTGACATGCCGAGGCAACCGGAGGCGCGGCGTTGGCGGAGTAGTCGACGACAAGCCTGCGCGAGGCAAACCAGTCGACGATGAGTCACGCGACAAGGTGCGCGATGTGCCAAAGCAACCGGACGCGCGGCGTAGGTGAAGTAATCGACAACGAGTCGCATAACGATCCGCGCGACGTGCCGAGGCACCCGGACGCGTGGCGTAGGCAAAGTAGTCGACAATGAGCTTGCGCGAGGCGATGTAGTCGACGATGAGCCTGCGCGAGGCGAAATAGTCGACGATGAGTCACGCGACAAGCCACGCGACGTGCCGAAGCAACTGGACGTGCGGCGTAGGCGAAGTAGTCGACGACGAGCCGGGTGACGAGTCGCGCGACGTGCCGAGGCACCCGGACGCGCGACGTATGCGGAGTAGTCGACAACGAGCGGCACGACGAGCCGCGTGATGAGCCGCGCGAAATGTCGAGGCACCTGGACACGCGACGTAGTTGAAGTAGTCGACGACGAGCCCTGCGACGTGCCGAGGCACCCGGACGCGCGACGTAGGCGAAGTAGTCGACGACGAGCCTGCGCGAGGCGAAGTAGTCGACGATGAGTCACACGACAAGCTGCGCGACGTGCCGAAGCAACCGGACGCGCCACGTAGGTGAAGTAGTCGACGACGAGCCTGCGCGAGGTGAAGTAGTCGACGACGAGGCTGGTCACGAGCCGCGCGACGTGCCGAGGCACCCGGACGCACGACGTAGGCGAAGTAGTCGATGACGAGCGGCGCGAAGAGCCGTGTGACGAGCCACGCGACATGCCGAGGCACCCGGACGCACGGCGTAGTCGAAGTAGTCGACGACGAGCCACGTGACGAGCCGCGTGACATGCCGAGGCAACCGGAGGCGCGGCGTTGGCGGAGTAGTCGACGACAAGCCTGCGCGAGGCAAAGTAGTCGACGACAAGTCACGCGACAAGCCGCGCGATGTGCCGAAGCAACCTGACGCGCGGCGTAGGTGAAGTAGTCGAGGACGAGCTGCGTGACGAGCTGCGCGATGAGCCTCGCGACACGCCGAGGCACCCGGACGCGCGGCGTAGTCGAAGTAGTCGACGACGAGCCGCGTGACGAGCCGCGCGACGTGCCGAGGCACCCGGACGCGCGGCATAAGCGAAGTAGTCGACGACGAGCCTGCGCGAGGCAAAGCAGTCGACGATGAGTCACGCGACAAGGTGCGCGATGTGCCAAAGCAACCGGACGCGCGGCGTAGGTGAAGTAATCGACAACGAGTCGCATAACGATCCGCGCGACGTGCCGAGGCACCCGGACGCGTGGCGTAGGCAAAGTAGTCGACAATGAGCTTGCGCGAGGCGATGTAGTCGACGATGAGCCTGCGCGAGGCGAAATAGTCGACGATGAGTCACGCGACAAGCCACGCGACGTGCCGAAGCAACCGGACGTGCGGCGTAGGCGAAGTAGTCGACGACGAGCCGGGTGACGAGTCGCGCGACGTGCCGAGGCACCCGGACGCGCGACGTATGCGGAGTAGTCGACAACGAGCGGCACGACGAGCCGCGTGATGAGCCGCGCGAAATGCCGAGGCACCTGGACACGCGACGTAGTTGAAGTAGTCGACGACGAGCCCTGCGACGTGCTGAGGCACCCGGACGCGCGACGTAGGCGAAGTAGTCGACGACGAGCCTGCGCGAGGCGAAGTAGTTGACAATGAGTCACACGACAAGCTGCGCGACGTGCTGAAGCAACCGGACGCGCCACGTAGGTGAAGTAGTCGACGACGAGCCTGCGCGAGGTGAAGTAGTCGACGACGAGCCGGGTCACGAGCCGCGCGACGTGCCGAGGCACCCGGACGCACGACGTAGGCGAAGTAGTCAATGACGAGCGGCGCAAAGAGCCGTGTGACGAGCCACGCGACAAGCCGAGGCACCCGGACGCACGGCGTAGTCGAAGTAGTCGACGACGAGCCGCGTGACGAGCCGCGTGACATGCCGAGGCAACCGGAGGCGCGGCGTTGGCGGAGTAGTCGACGACAAGCCTGCGCGAGGCAAACCAGTCGACGATGAGTCACGCGACAAGGTGCGCGATGTGCCAAAGCAACCGGACGCGCGGCGTAGGTGAAGTAATCGACAACGAGTCGCATAACGATCCGCGCGACGTGCCGAGGCACCCGGACGCGTGGCGTAGGCAAAGTAGTCGACAATGAGCTTGCGCGAGGCGATGTAGTCGACGATGAGCCTGCGCGAGGCGAAATAGTCGACGATGAGTCACGCGACAAGCCACGCGACGTGCCCAAGCAACCGGACGTGCGGCGTAGGCGAAGTAGTCGACGACGAGCCGGGTGACGAGTCGCGCGACGTGCCGAGGCACCCGGACGCGCGACGTAAGCGGAGTAGTCAACAACGAGCGGCACGACGAGCCGCGTGATGAGCCGCGCGACATGCCGAGGCACCTGGACACGCGGCGTAGTTGAAGTTGTCGACGACGAGCCCTGCGACGTGCCGAGGCACCCGGAGGCGCGACGTAGGCGAAGTAGTCGACGACGAGCCTGCGCGAGGCGAAGTAGTCGACGATGAGTCACACGACAAGCTGCGCGACGTGCCGAAGCAACCGGACGCACCACGTAGGTGAAGTAGTCGACGACGAGCCTGCGCGAGGTGAAGTAGTCGACGACGAGCCGGGTCACGAGCCGCGCGACGTGCCGAGGCACCCGGACGCACGACGTTGGCGGAGTAGTCGATGACGAGCGGCGCGAAGAGCCGTGTGACGAGCCACGCGACATGCCGAGGCACCCGGACGCACGGCGTAGTCGAAGTAGTCGACGACGAGCCGCGTGACGAGCCGCGTGACATGCCGAGGCAACCGGAGGCGCGGCGTTGGCGGAGTAGTCGACGACAAGCCTGCGCGAGGCAAAGTAGTCGACGACAAGTCACGTGACAAGCCGCGCGATGTGCCGAAGAAACCTGACGCGCGGCGTAGGTGAAGTAGTCGACGACGAGCCGCGTGACGAGCTGCGCGATGAGCCGCGCGACACGCCGAGGCACCCGGACGCGCGGCGTAGTCGAAGTAGTCGACGACGAGCCGCGTGACGAGCCGCGCGACGTGCCGAGGCACCCGGACGCGCGGCATAAGCGAAGTAGTCGACGACGAGCCTGCGCGAGGCAAAGCAGTCGATGATGAGTCACGCGACAACTGCGCGATGTGCCAAAGCAACCGGACGCGCGGCGTAGGTGAAGTAATCGACAACGAGCCGCATGACGAGCCGCGCGACGTGCCGAGGCACCCGGACGCGTGGCGTAGGCAAAGTAGTCGACAATGAGCTTGCGCGAGGCGATGTAGTCGACGATGAGCCTGCGCGAGGCGAAATAGTCGACGATGAGTCACGCGACAAGCCACGCGACGTGCCGAAGCAACCGGACGTGCGGCGTAGGCGAAGTAGTCGACGACGAGCCGGGTGACGAGTCGCGCGACGTGCCGAGGCACCCGGACGCGCGACGTATGCGGAGTAGTCGACAACGAGCGGCACGACGAGCCGCGTGATGAGCCGCGCGAAATGTCGAGGCACCTGGACACGCGACGTAGTTGAAGTAGTCGACGACGAGCCCTGCGACGTGCCGAGGCACCCGGACGCGCGACGTAGGCGAAGTAGTCGACGACGAGCCTGCGCGAGGCGAAGTAGTCGACGATGAGTCACACGACAAGCTGCGCGACGTGCCGAAGCAACCGGACACGCCACGTAGGTGAAGTAGTCGACGACGAGCCTGCGCGAGGTGAAGTAGTCGACGACGAGGCTGGTCACGAGCCGCGCGACGTGCCGAGGCACCCGGACGCACGACGTAGGCGAAGTAGTCGATGACGAGCGGCGCGAAGAGCCGTGTGACGAGCCACGCGACATGCCGAGGCACCCGGACGCACGGCGTAGTCGAAGTAGTCGACGACGAGCCGCGTGACGAGCCGCGTGACATGCCGAGGCAACCGGAGGCGCGGCGTTGGCGGAGTAGTCGACGACAAGCCTGCGCGAGGCAAACCAGTCGACGATGAGTCACGCGACAAGGTGCGCGATGTGCCAAAGCAACCGGACGCGCGGCGTAGGTGAAGTAATCGACAACGAGTCGCATAACGATCCGCGCGACGTGCCGAGGCACCCGGACGCGTGGCGTAGGCAAAGTAGTCGACAATGAGCTTGCGCGAGGCGATGTAGTCGACGATGAGCCTGCGCGAGGCGAAATAGTCGACGATGAGTCACGCGACAAGCCACGCGACGTGCCGAAGCAACCGGACGTGCGGCGTAGGCGAAGTAGTCGACGACGAGCCGGGTGACGAGTCGCGCGACGTGCCGAGGCACCCGGACGCGCGACGTAAGCGGAGTAGTCAACAACGAGCGGCACGACGAGCCGCGTGATGAGCCGCGCGACATGCCGAGGCACCTGGACACGCGGCGTAGTTGAAGTAGTCGACGACGAGCCCTGCGACGTGCCGAGGCACCCGGAGGCGCGACGTAGGCGAAGTAGTCGACGACGAGCCTGCGCGAGGCGAAGTAGTCGACGATGAGTCACACGACAAGCTGCGCGACGTGCCGAAGCAACCGGACGCACCACGTAGGTGAAGTAGTCGACGACGAGCCTGCGCGAGGTGAAGTAGTCGACGACGAGCCGGGTCACGAGCCGCGCGACGTGCCGAGGCACCCGGACGCACGACGTTGGCGGAGTAGTCGATGACGAGCGGCGCGAAGAGCCGTGTGACGAGCCACGCGACATGCCGAGGCACCCGGACGCACGGCGTAGTCGAAGTAGTCGACGACGAGCCGCGTGACGAGCCGCGTGACATGCCGAGGCAACCGGAGGCGCGGCGTTGGCGGAGTAGTCGACGACAAGCCTGCGCGAGGCAAAGTAGTCGACGACAAGTCACGCGACAAGCCGCGCGATGTGCCGAAGCAACCTGACGCGCGGCGTAGGTGAAGTAGTCGAGGACGAGCCGCGTGACGAGCTGCGCGATGAGCCTCGCGACACGCCGAGGCACCCGGACGCGCGGCGTAGTCGAAGTAGTCGACGACGAGCCGCGTGACGAGCCGCGCGACGTGCCGAGGCACCCGGACGCGCGGCATAAGCGAAGTAGTCGACGACGAGCCTGCGCGAGGCAAAGCAGTCGACGATGAGTCACGCGACAAGGTGCGCGATGTGCCAAAGCAACCGGACGCGCGGCGTAGGTGAAGTAATCGACAACGAGTCGCATAACGATCCGCGCGACGTGCCGAGGCACCCGGACGCGTGGCGTAGGCAAAGTAGTCGACAATGAGCTTGCGCGAGGCGATGTAGTCGACGATGAGCCTGCGCGAGGCGAAATAGTCGACGATGAGTCACGCGACAAGCCACGCGACGTGCCGAAGCAACCGGACGTGCGGCGTAGGCGAAGTAGTCGACGACGAGCCGGGTGACGAGTCGCGCGACGTGCCGAGGCACCCGGACGCGCGACGTATGCGGAGTAGTCGACAACGAGCGGCACGACGAGCCGCGTGATGAGCCGCGCGAAATGCCGAGGCACCTGGACACGCGACGTAGTTGAAGTAGTCGACGACGAGCCCTGCGACGTGCTGAGGCACCCGGACGCGCGACGTAGGCGAAGTAGTCGACGACGAGCCTGCGCGAGGCGAAGTAGTTGACAATGAGTCACACGACAAGCTGCGCGACGTGCTGAAGCAACCGAACGCGCCACGTAGGTGAAGTAGTCGACGACGAGCCTGCGCGAGGTGAAGTAGTCGACGACGAGCCGGGTCACGAGCCGCGCGACGTGCCGAGGCACCCGGACGCACGACGTAGGCGAAGTAGTCGATGACGAGCGGCGCGAAGAGCCGTGTGACGAGCCACGCGACATGCCGAGGCACCCGGACGCACGGCGTAGTCGAAGTAGTCGACGACGAGCCGCGTGACATGCCGAGGCAACCGGAGGCGCGGCGTTGGCGGAGTAGTCGACGACAAGCCTGCGCGAGGCAAACCAGTCGACGATGAGTCACGCGACAAGGTGCGCGATGTGCCAAAGCAACCGGACGCGCGGCGTAGGTGAAGTAATCGACAACGAGTCGCATAATGATCCGCGCGACGTGCCGAGGCACCCGGACGCGTGGCGTAGGCAAAGTAGTCGACAATGAGCTTGCGCGAGGCGATGTAGTCGACGATGAGCCTGCGCGAGGCGAAATAGTCGACGATGAGTCACGCGACAAGCCACGCGACGTGCCGAAGCAACCGGACGTGCGGCGTAGGCGAAGTAGTCGACGACGAGCCGGGTGACGAGTCGCGCGACGTGCCGAGGCACCCGGACGCGCGACGTAAGCGGAGTAGTCAACAACGAGCGGCACGACGAGCCGCGTGATGAGCCGCGCGACATGCCGAGGCACCTGGACACGCGGCGTAGTTGAAGTAGTCGACGACGAGCCCTGCGACGTGCCGAGGCACCCGGAGGCGCGACGTAGGCGAAGTAGTCGACGACGAGCCTGCGCGAGGCGAAGTAGTCGACGATGAGTCACACGACAAGCTGCGCGACGTGCCGAAGCAACCGGACGCACCACGTAGGTGAAGTAGTCGACGACGAGCCTGCGCGAGGTGAAGTAGTCGACGACGAGCCGGGTCACGAGCCGCGCGACGTGCCGAGGCACCCGGACGCACGACGTTGGCGGAGTAGTCGATGACGAGCGGCGCGAAGAGCCGTGTGACGAGCCACGCGACATGCCGAGGCACCCGGACGCACGGCGTAGTCGAAGTAGTCGACGACGAGCCGCGTGACGAGCCGCGTGACATGCCGAGGCAACCGGAGGCGCGGCGTTGGCGGAGTAGTCGACGACAAGCCTGCGCGAGGCAAAGTAGTCGACGACAAGTCACGCGACAAGCCGCGCGATGTGCCGAAGAAACCTGACGCGCGGCGTAGGTGAAGTAGTCGACGACGAGCCGCGTGACGAGCTGCGCGATCAGCCACGCGACACGCCGAGGCACCCGGACGCGCGGCGTAGTCGAAGTAGTCGACGACGAGCCGCGTGACGAGCCGCACGACGTGCCGAGGCACCCGGACGCGCGGCATAAGCGAAGTAGTCGACGACGAGCCTGCGCGAGGCAAAGCAGTCGATGATGAGTCACGCGACAACTGCGCGATGTGCCAAAGCAACCGGACGCGCGGCGTAGGTGAAGTAATCGACAACGAGTCGCATAACGATCCGCGCGACGTGCCGAGGCACCCGGACGCGTGGCGTAGGCAAAGTAGTCGACAATGAGCTTGCGCGAGGCGATGTAGTCGACGATGAGCCTGCGCGAGGCGAAATAGTCGACGATGAGTCACGCGACAAGCCACGCGACGTGCCGAAGCAACCGGACGTGCGGCGTAGGCGAAGTAGTCGACGACGAGCCGGGTGACGAGTCGCGCGACGTGCCGAGGCACCCGGACGCGCGACGTATGCGGAGTAGTCGACAACGAGCGGCACGACGAGCCGCGTGATGAGCCGCGCGAAATGCCGAGGCACCTGGACACGCGACGTAGTTGAAGTAGTCGACGACGAGCCCTGCGACGTGCTGAGGCACCCGGACGCGCGACGTAGGCGAAGTAGTCGACGACGAGCCTGCGCGAGGCGAAGTAGTTGACAATGAGTCACACGACAAGCTGTGCGACGTGCTGAAGCAACCGGACGCGCCACGTAGGTGAAGTAGTCGACGACGAGCCTGCGCGAGGTGAAGTAGTCGACGACGAGCCGGGTCACGAGCCGCGCGACGTGCCGAGGCACCCGGACGCACGACGTAGGCGAAGTAGTCGATGACGAGCGGCGCGAAGAGCCGTGTGACGAGCCACGCGACATGCCGAGGCACCCGGACGCACGGCGTAGTCGAAGTAGTCGACGACGAGCCGCGTGACGAGCCGCGTGACATGCCGAGGCAACCGGAGGCGCGGCGTTGGCGGAGTAGTCGACGACAAGCCTGCGCGAGGCAAACCAGTCGACGATGAGTCACGCGACAAGGTGCGCGATGTGCCAAAGCAACCGGACGCGCGGCGTAGGTGAAGTAATCGACAACGAGTCGCATAACGATCCGCGCGACGTGCCGAGGCACCCGGACGCGTGGCGTAGGCAAAGTAGTCGACAATGAGCTTGCGCGAGGCGATGTAGTCGACGATGAGCCTGCGCGAGGCGAAATAGTCGACGATGAGTCACGCGACAAGCCACGCGACGTGCCGAAGCAACCGGACGTGCGGCGTAGGCGAAGTAGTCGACGACGAGCCGGGTGACGAGTCGCGCGACGTGCCGAGGCACCCGGACGCGCGACGTAAGCGGAGTAGTCAACAACGAGCGGCACGACGAGCCGCGTGATGAGCCGCGCGACATGCCGAGGCACCTGGACACGCGGCGTAGTTGAAGTAGTCGACGACGAGCCCTGCGACGTGCCGAGGCACCCAGAGGCGCGACGTAGGCGAAGTAGTCGACGACGAGCCTGCGCGAGGCGAAGTAGTCGACGATGAGTCACACGACAAGCTGCGCGACGTGCCGAAGCAACCGGACGCACCACGTAGGTGAAGTAGTCGACGACGAGCCTGCGCGAGGTGAAGTAGTCGACGACGAGCCGGGTCACGAGCCGCGCGACGTGCCGAGGCACCCGGACGCACGACGTTGGCGGAGTAGTCGATGACGAGCGGCGCGAAGAGCCGTGTGACGAGCCACGCGACATGCCGAGGCACCCGGACGCACGGCGTAGTCGAAGTAGTCGACGACGAGCCGCGTGACGAGCCGCGTGACATGCCGAGGCAACCGGAGGCGCGGCGTTGGCGGAGTAGTCGACGACAAGCCTGCGCGAGGCAAAGTAGTCGACGACAAGTCACGCGACAAGCCGCGCGATGTGCCGAAGAAACCTGACGCGCGGCGTAGGTGAAGTAGTCGACGACGAGCCGCGTGACGAGCTGCGCGATCAGCCGCGCGACACGCCGAGGCACCCGGACGCGCGGCGTAGTCGAAGTAGTCGACGACGAGCCGCGTGACGAGCCGCGCGACGTGCCGAGGCACCCGGACGCGCGGCATAAGCGAAGTAGTCGACGACGAGCCTGCGCGAGGCAAAGCAGTCGATGATGAGTCACGCGACAACTGCGCGATGTGCCAAAGCAACCGGACGCGCGGCGTAGGTGAAGTAATCGACAACGAGTCGCATAACGATCCGCGCGACGTGCCGAGGCACCCGGACGCGTGGCGTAGGCAAAGTAGTCGACAATGAGCTTGCGCGAGGCGATGTAGTCGACGATGAGCCTGCGCGAGGCGAAATAGTCGACGATGAGTCACGCGACAAGCCACGCGACGTGCCGAAGCAACCGGACGTGCGGCGTAGGCGAAGTAGTCGACGACGAGCCGGGTGACGAGTCGCGCGACGTGCCGAGGCACCCGGACGCGCGACGTATGCGGAGTAGTCGACAACGAGCGGCACGACGAGCCGCGTGATGAGCCGCGCGAAATGCCGAGGCACCTGGACACGCGACGTAGTTGAAGTAGTCGACGACGAGCCCTGCGACGTGCTGAGGCACCCGGACGCGCGACGTAGGCGAAGTAGTCGACGACGAGCCTGCGCGAGGCGAAGTAGTTGACAATGAGTCACACGACAAGCTGCGCGACGTGCTGAAGCAACCGGACGCGCCACGTAGGTGAAGTAGTCGACGACGAGCCTGCGCGAGGTGAAGTAGTCGACGACGAGCCGGGTCACGAGCCGCGCGACGTGCCGAGGCACCCGGACGCACGACGTAGGCGAAGTAGTCGATGACGAGCGGCGCGAAGAGCCGTGTGACGAGCCACGCGACATGCCGAGGCACCCGGACGCACGGCGTAGTCGAAGTAGTCGACGACGAGCCGCGTGACGAGCCGCGTGACATGCCGAGGCAACCGGAGGCGCGGCGTTGGCGGAGTAGTCGACGACAAGCCTGCGCGAGGCAAACCAGTCGACGATGAGTCACGCGACAAGGTGCGCGATGTGCCAAAGCAACCGGACGCGCGGCGTAGGTGAAGTAATCGACAACGAGTCGCATAACGATCCGCGCGACGTGCCGAGGCACCCGGACGCGTGGCGTAGGCAAAGTAGTCGACAATGAGCTTGCGCGAGGCGATGTAGTCGACGATGAGCCTGCGCGAGGCGAAATAGTCGACGATGAGTCACGCGACAAGCCACGCGACGTGCCGAAGCAACCGGACGTGCGGCGTAGGCGAAGTAGTCGACGACGAGCCGGGTGACGAGTCGCGCGACGTGCCGAGGCACCCGGACGCGCGACGTAAGCGGAGTAGTCAACAACGAGCGGCACGACGAGCCGCGTGATGAGCCGCGCGACATGCCGAGGCACCTGGACACGCGGCGTAGTTGAAGTAGTCGACGACGAGCCCTGCGACGTGCCGAGGCACCCGGAGGCGCGACGTAGGCGAAGTAGTCGACGACGAGCCTGCGCGAGGCGAAGTAGTCGACGATGAGTCACACGACAAGCTGCGCGACGTGCCGAAGCAACCGGACGCACCACGTAGGTGAAGTAGTCGACGACGAGCCTGCGCGAGGTGAAGTAGTCGACGACGAGCCGGGTCACGAGCCGCGCGACGTGCCGAGGCACCCGGACGCACGACGTTGGCGGAGTAGTCGATGACGAGCGGCGCGAAGAGCCGTGTGACGAGCCACGCGACATGCCGAGGCACCCGGACGCACGGCGTAGTCGAAGTAGTCGACGACGAGCCGCGTGACGAGCCGCGTGACATGCCGAGGCAACCGGAGGCGCGGCGTTGGCGGAGTAGTCGACGACAAGCCTGCGCGAGGCAAAGTAGTCGACGACAAGTCACGCGACAAGCCGCGCGATGTGCCGAAGAAACCTGACGCGCGGCGTAGGTGAAGTAGTCGACGACGAGCCGCGTGACGAGCTGCGCGATCAGCCGCGCGACACGCCGAGGCACCCGGACGCGCGGCGTAGTCGAAGTAGTCGACGACGAGCCGCGTGACGAGCCGCGCGACGTGCCGAGGCACCCGGACGCACGGCATAAGCGAAGTAGTCGACGACGAGCCTGCGCGAGGCAAAGCAGTCGATGATGAGTCACGCGACAACTGCGCGATGTGCCAAAGCAACCGGACGCGCGGCGTAGGTGAAGTAATCGACAACGTGTCGCATAACGATCCGCGCGACGTGCCGAGGCACCCGGACGCGTGGCGTAGGCAAAGTAGTCGACAATGAGCTTGCGCGAGGCGATGTAGTCGACGATGAGCCTGCGCGAGGCGAAATAGTCGACGATGAGTCACGCGACAAGCCACGCGACGTGCCGAAGCAACCGGACGTGCGGCGTAGGCGAAGTAGTCGACGACGAGCCGGGTGACGAGTCGCGCGACGTGCCGAGGCACCCGGACGCGCGACGTATGCGGAGTAGTCGACAACGAGCGGCACGACGAGCCGCGTGATGAGCCGCGCGAAATGCCGAGGCACCTGGACACGCGACGTAGTTGAAGTAGTCGACGACGAGCCCTGCGACGTGCTGAGGCACCCGGACGCGCGACGTAGGCGAAGTAGTCGACGACGAGCCTGCGCGAGGCGAAGTAGTTGACAATGAGTCACACGACAAGCTGCGCGACGTGCTGAAGCAACCGGACGCGCCACGTAGGTGAAGTAGTCGACGACGAGCCTGCGCGAGGTGAAGTAGTCGACGACGAGCCGGGTCACGAGCCGCGCGACGTGCCGAGGCACCCGGACGCACGACGTAGGCGAAGTAGTCGATGACGAGCGGCGCGAAGAGCCGTGTGACGAGCCACGCGACATGCCGAGGCACCCGGACGCACGGCGTAGTCGAAGTAGTCGACGACGAGCCGCGTGACGAGCCGCGTGACATGCCGAGGCAACCGGAGGCGCGGCGTTGGCGGAGTAGTCGACGACAAGCCTGCGCGAGGCAAACCAGTCGACGATGAGTCACGCGACAAGGTGCGCGATGTGCCAAAGCAACCGGACGCGCGGCGTAGGTGAAGTAATCGACAACGAGTCGCATAACGATCCGCGCGACGTGCCGAGGCACCCGGACGCGTGGCGTAGGCAAAGTAGTCGACAATGAGCTTGCGCGAGGCGATGTAGTCGACGATGAGCCTGCGCGAGGCGATGTAGTCGACAATGAGCTTGCGCGAGGCGATGTAGTCGACGACAAGTCACGCGACAAGCCGCGCGATGTGCCGAAGAAACCTGACGCGCGGCGTAGGTGAAGTAGTCGACGACGAGCCGCGTGACGAGCTGCGCCGTCAGCCGGGCGACACGCCGAGGCACCCGGACGCGCGGCGTAGTCGAAGTAGTCGACGACGAGCCGCGTGACGAGCCGCGCGACGTGCCGAGGCACCCGGACGCGCGGCATAAGCGAAGTAGTCGACGACGAGCCTGCGCGAGGCAAAGCAGTCGATGATGAGTCATGCGACAACTGCGCGATGTGCCAAAGCAACCGGACGCGCGGCGTAGGTGAAGTAATCGACAACGAGCCGCATGACGAGCCGCGCGATGTGCCGAGGCACCCGGACGCGTGGCGTAGGCAAAGTAGTCGACAACGAGCTTGAGCGAGGCGATGTAGTCGACGATGAGCCTACGCGAGGCAAAATAGTCGACGATGAGTCACGCGACAAGCCACGCGACGTGCCGAAGCAACCGGACGTGCGGCATAGGCGAAGTAGTCGACGACGAGCCGGGTGACGAGTCGCGCGACGTGCCGAAGCATCCGGACGCGTGACGTAGGCGAAGTAGTCGACGACGAACTTGCGCGAGGCGAAGTAGTCGACGATGAGTCACACGACAAGCTGCGCGACGTGCCGAAGCAACCGGACGCGCGACGTAGGTGAAGTAGTCGACGACGAGCCTGCGCGAGGTGAAGTAGTTGACGACGAGCCGGGTCACGAGCCGCGCGACGTGTCGAGGCACCCGGACGCACGACGTAGGCGGAGTACTCGACGACGAGCGGCGCGACGAGCCGTGTGACGAGCCACGCGACATGCCGAGGCACCCGGACGCACGGCGTAGTTGAAGTAGTCGACGACGAGCCGCGTGACATGCCGAGGCACCCGGAGGCGCGGCGTTGGCGAAGTTGTCGACGACAATCCTGCGCGAGGCAAAGTAGTCGACGACGAGTCACGCGACAAGCCGCGCGATGTGCCGAAGCAACCTGACGCGCGGCGTAGGTGAAGTAGTCGACGATGAGCTGCGTGACGAGCTGCGCGATGAGCCGCGCGACACGCCGAGGCACCCGGACGCGCGGCCTAGTCGAAGTAGTCGACGACGAGCCGCGTGACGAGCCGCGCGACGTGCCGAGGCACCCGGACGCGCGGCATAAGAGAAGTAGTCGACGACGAGCCTGCGCGAGGCAAAGCAGTCGACGATGAGTCACGCGACAAGGTGCGCGATGTGCCAAAGCAACCGGACGCGCGGCGTAGGTGAAGTAATCGACAACGAGTCGCATGACGAGCCGCGCGACGTGCCGAGGCACCCGGACGTGTGGCGTAGGCAAAGTAGTCGACAATGAGCTTGCGCGAGGCGATGTAGTCGACGATGAGCCTGCGCAAGGTGAAATAGTCGACGATGAGTCACGCGACAAGCCACGCGACGTGCCGAAGCAACCGGACGTGCGGCGTAGGCGAAGTAGTCGACGACGAGCCGGGTGACGAGTCGCGCGACGTGCCGAGGCACCCGGACGCGCGACGTATGCGGAGTAGTCGACAACGAGCGGCACGACGAGCCGCGTGATGAGCCGCGCGAAATGTCGAGGCACCTGGACACGCGACGTAGTTGAAGTAGTCGACGACGAGCCCTGCGACGTGCCGAGGCACCCGGACGCGCGACGTAGGCGAAGTAGTCGACGACGAGCCTGCGCGAGGCGAAGTAGTCGACGATGAGTCACACGACAAGCTGCGCGACGTGCCGAAGCAACCGGACGCGCCACGTTGGTGAAGTAGTCGACGACGAGCCTGCGCGAGGTGAAGTAGTCGACGACGAGGCTGGTCACGAGCCGCGCGACGTGCCGAGGCACCCGGACGCACGACGTAGGCGAAGTAGTCGATGACGAGCGGCGCGAAGAGCCGTGTGACGAGCCACGCGACATGCCGAGGCACCCGGACGCACGGCGTAGTCGAAGTAGTCGACGACGAGCCACGTGACGAGCCGCGTGACATGCCGAGGCAACCGGAGGCGCGGCGTTGGCGGAGTAGTCGACGACAAGCCTGCGCGAGGCAAAGTAGTCGACGACAAGTCACGCGACAAGCCGCGCGATGTGCCGAAGCAACCTGACGCGCGGCGTAGGTGAAGTAGTCGAGGACGAGCCGCGTGACGAGCTGCGCGATGAGCCTCGCGACACGCCGAGGCACCCGGACGCGCGGCGTAGTCGAAGTAGTCGACGACGAGCCGCGTGACGAGCCGCGCGACGTGCCGAGGCACCCGGACGCGCGGCATAAGCGAAGTAGTCGACGACGAGCTTGCGCGAGGCAAAGCAGTCGACGATGAGTCACGCGACAAGGTGCGCGATGTGCCAAAGCAACCGGACGCGCGGCGTAGGTGAAGTAATCGACAACGAGTCGCATAACGATCCGCGCGACGTGCCGAGGCACCCGGACGCGTGGCGTAGGCAAAGTAGTCGACAATGAGCTTGCGCGAGGCGATGTAGTCGACGATGAGCCTGCGCGAGGCGAAATAGTCGACGATGAGTCACACGACAAGCCACGCGACGTGCCGAAGCAACCGGACGTGCGGCGTAGGCGAAGTAGTCGACGACGAGCCGGGTGACGAGTCGCGCGACGTGCCGAGGCACCCGGACGCGCGACGTAAGCGGAGTAGTCAACAACGAGCGGCACGACGAGCCGCGTGATGAGCCGCGCGACATGCCGAGGCACCTGGACACGCGGCGTAGTTGAAGTAGTCGACGACGAGCCCTGCGACGTGCCGAGGCACCCGGAGGCGCGACGTAGGCGAAGTAGTCGACGACGAGCCTGCGCGAGGCGAAGTAGTCGACGATGAGTCACACGACAAGCTGCGCGACGTGCCGAAGCAACCGGACGCACCACGTAGGTGAAGTAGTCGACGACGAGCCTGCGCGAGGTGAAGTAGTCGACGACGAGCCGGGTCACGAGCCGCGCGACGTGCCGAGGCACCCGGACGCACGACGTAGGCGGAGTAGTCGATAACGAGCGGCGCGAAGAGCCGTGTGACGAGCCACGCGACATGCCGAGGCACCCGGACGCACGGCGTAGTCGAAGTAGTCGACGACGAGCCGCGTGACGAGCCGCGTGACATGCCGAGGCAACCGGAGGCCCGGCGTTGGCGGAGTAGTCGACGACAAGCCTGCGCGAGGCAAAGTAGTCGACGACAAGTCACGCGACAAGCCGCGCGATGTGCCGAAGCAACCTGACGCGCGGCGTAGGTGAAGTAGTCGACGACGAGCCGCGTGACGAGCTGCGCGATGAGCCGCGCGACACGCCGAGGCACCCGGACGCGCGGCGTAGTCGAAGTAGTCGACGACGAGCCGCGTGACGAGCCGCGCGACGTGCCGAGGCACCCGGACGCGCGGCATAAGCGAAGTAGTCGACGACGAGCCTGCGCGAGGCAAAGCAGTCGATGATGAGTCACGCGACAACTGCGCGATGTGCCAAAGCAACCGGACGCGCGGCGTAGGTGAAGTAATCGACAACGAGCCGCATGACGAGCCGCGCGACGTGCCGAGGCACCCGGATGCGTGGCGTAGGCAAAGTAGTCGACAACGAGCTTGAGCGAGGCGATGTAGTCGACGATGAGCCTGCGCGAGGCGAAATAGTCGACGATGAGTCACGCGACAAGCCACGCGACGTGCCGAAGCAACCGGACGTGCGGCATAGGCGAAGTAGTCGACGACGAGCCGGGTGAAGAGTCGCGCGACGTGCCGAAGCACCCGGACGCGCGACGTAGGCGAAGTAGTCGACGACGAACCTACGCGAGGCGAAGTAGTCGACGATGAGTCACACGACAAGCTGCGCGACGTGCCGAAGCAACCGGACGCGCGACGTAGGTGAAGTAGTCGACGACGAGCCTGCGCGAGGTGAAGTAGTTGACGACGAGCCGGGTCACGAGCCGCGCGACGTGTCGAGGCACCCGGACGCACGACGTAGGCGGAGTAGTCGACGACGAGCGGCGCGACGAGCCGTGTGACGAGCCACGCGACATGCCGAGGCACCCAGACGCACGACGTAGTTGAAGTAGTCGACGACGAGCCGCGTGACATGCCGAGGCACCCGGAGGCGCGGCGTTGGCGAAGTAGTCGACGACAATCCTGCGCGAGGCAAAGTAGTCGACGACGAGTCACGCGACAAGCCGCGCGATGTGCCGAAGCAACCTGACGCGCGGCGTAGGTGAAGTAGTCGACGATGAGCTGCGTGACGAGCTGCGCGATGAGCCGCGCGACACGCCGAGGCACCCAGACGCGCGGCCTAGTCGAAGTAGTCGACGACGAGCCGCGTGACGAGCCGCGCGACGTGCCGAGGCACCCGGACGCGCGGCATAAGAGAAGTAGTCGACGACGAGCCTGCGCGAGGCAAAGCAGTCGACGATGAGTCACGCGACAAGGTGCGCGATGTGCCAAAGCAACCGGACGCGCGGCGTAGGTGAAGTAATCGACAACGAGTCGCATGACGAGCCGCGCGACGTGCCGAGGCACCCGGACGCGTGGCGTAGGCAAAGTAGTCGACAATGAGCTTGCGCGAGGCGATGTAGTCGACGATGAGCCTGCGCGAGGCGAAATAGTCGACGATGAGTCACGTGACAAGCCACGCGACGTGCCGAAGCAACCGGACGTGCGGCGTAGGCGAAGTAGTCGACGACGAGCCGGGTGACGAGTCGCGCGACGTGCCGAGGCACCCGGACGCGCGACGTATGCGGAGTAGTCGACAACGAGCGGCACGACGAGCCGCGTGATGAGCCGCGCGAAATGTCGAGGCACCTGGACACGCGACGTAGTTGAAGTAGTCGACGACGAGCCCTGCGACGTGCCGAGGCACCCGGACGCGCGACGTAGGCGAAGTAGTCGACGACGAGCCTGCGCGAGGCGAAGTAGTCGACGATGAGTCACACGACAAGCTGCGCGACGTGCCGAAGCAACCGGACGCGCCACGTAGGTGAAGTAGTCGACGACGAGCCTGCGCGAGGTGAAGTAGTCGACGACGAGGCTGGTCACGAGCCGCGCGACGTGCCGAGGCACCCGGACGCACGACGTAGGCGAAGTAGTCGATGACGAGCGGCGCGAAGAGCCGTGTGACGAGCCACGCGACATGCCGAGGCACCCAGACGCACGGCGTAGTCGAAGTAGTCGACGACGAGCCACGTGACGAGCCGCGTGACATGCCGAGGCAACCGGAGGCGCGGCGTTGGCGGAGTAGTCGACGACAAGCCTGCGCGAGGCAAAGTAGTCGACGACAAGTCACGCGACAAGCCGCGCGATGTGCCGAAGCAACCTGACGCGCGGCGTAGGTGAAGTAGTCGAGGACGAGCCGCGTGACGAGCTGCGCGATGAGCCTCGCGACACGCCGAGGCACCCGGACGCGCGGCGTAGTCGAAGTAGTCGACGACGAGCCGCGTGACGAGCCGCGCGACGTGCCGAGGCACCCGGACGCGCGGCATAAGCGAAGTAGTCGACGACGAGCCTGCGCGAGGCAAAGCAGTCGACGATGAGTCACGCGACAAGGTGCGCGATGTGCCAAAGCAACCGGACGCGCGGCGTAGGTGAAGTAATCGACAACGAGTCGCATAACGATCCGCGCGACGTGCCGAGGCACCCGGACGCGTGGCGTAGGCAAAGTAGTCGACAATGAGCTTGCGCGAGGCGATGTAGTCGACGATGAGCCTGCGCGAGGCGAAATAGTCGACGATGAGTCACGCGACAAGCCACGCGACGTGCCGAAGCAACCGGACGTGCGGCGTAGGCGAAGTAGTCGACGACGAGCCGGGTGACGAGTCGCGCGACGTGCCGAGGCACCCGGACGCGCGACGTAAGCGGAGTAGTCAACAACGAGCGGCACGACGAGCCGCGTGATGAGCCGCGCGACATGCCGAGGCACCTGGACACGCGGCGTAGTTGAAGTAGTCGACGACGAGCCCTGCGACGTGCCGAGGCACCCGGAGGCGCGACGTAGGCGAAGTAGTCGACGACGAGCCTGCGCGAGGCGAAGTAGTCGACGATGAGTCACACGACAAGCTGCGCGACGTGCCGAAGCAACCGGACGCACCACGTAGGTGAAGTAGTCGATGACGAGCCTGCGCGAGGTGAAGTAGTCGACGACGAGCCGGGTCACGAGCCGCGCGACGTGCCGAGGCACCCGGACGCACGACGTAGGCGGAGTAGTCGATAACGAGCGGCGCGAAGAGCCGTGTGACGAGCCACGCGACATGCCGAGGCACCCGGACGCACGGCGTAGTCGAAGTAGTCGACGACGAGCCGCGTGACGAGCCGCGTGACATGCCGAGGCAACCGGAGGCCCGGCGTTGGCGGAGTAGTCGACGACAAGCCTGCGCGAGGCAAAGTAGTCGACGACAAGTCACGCGACAAGCCGCGCGATGTGCCGAAGCAACCTGACGCGCGGCGTAGGTGAAGTAGTCGACGACGAGCCGCGTGACGAGCTGCGCGATGAGCCGCGCGACACGCCGAGGCACCCGGACGCGCGGCGTAGTCGAAGTAGTCGACGACGAGCCGCGTGACGAGCCGCGCGACGTGCCGAGGCACCCGGACGCGCGGCATAAGCGAAGTAGTCGACGACGAGCCTGCGCGAGGCAAAGCAGTCGATGATGAGTCACGCGACAACTGCGCGATGTGCCAAAGCAACCGGACGCGCGGCGTAGGTGAAGTAATCGACAACGAGCCGCATGACGAGCCGCGCGACGTGCCGAGGCACCCGGACGCGTGGCGTAGGCAAAGTAGTCGACAACGAGCTTGAGCGAGGCGATGTAGTCGACGATGAGCCTGCGCGAGGCGAAATAGTCGACGATGAGTCACGCGACAAGCCACGCGACGTGCCGAAGCAACCGGACGTGCGGCATAGGCGAAGTAGTCGACGACGAGCCGGGTGACGAGTCGCGCGACGTGCCGAAGCACCCGGACGCGCGACGTAGGCGAAGTAGTCGACGACGAACCTGCGCGAGGCGAAGTAGTCGACGATGAGTCACACGACAAGCTGCGCGACGTGCCGAAGCAACCGGACGCGCGACGTAGGTGAAGTAGTCGACGACGAGCCTGCGCGAGGTGAAGTAGTTGACGACGAGCCGGGTCACGAGCCGCGCGACGTGTCGAGGCACCCGGACGCACGACGTAGGCGGAGTAGTCGACGACGAGCGGCGCGACGAGCCGTGTGACGAGCCACGCGACATGCCGAGGCACCCAGACGCACGACGTAGTTGAAGTAGTTGACGACGAGCCGCGTGACATGCCGAGGCACCCGTAGGCGCGGCGTTGGCGAAGTAGTCGACGACAATCCTGCGCGAGGCAAAGTAGTCGACGACGAGTCACGCGACAAGCCGCGCGATGTGCCGAAGCAACCTGACGCGCGGCGTAGGTGAAGTAGTCGACGATGAGCTGCGTGACGAGCTGCGCGATGAGCCGCGCGACACGCCGAGGCACCCAGACGCGCGGCCTAGTCGAAGTAGTCGACGACGAGCCGCGTGACGAGCCGCGCGACGTGCCGAGGCACCCGGACGCGCGGCATAAGAGAAGTAGTCGACGACGAGCCTGCGCGAGGCAAAGCAGTCGACGATGAGTCACGCGACAAGGTGCGCGATGTGCCAAAGCAACCGGACGCGCGGCGTAGGTGAAGTAATCGACAACGAGTCGCATGACGAGCTGCGCGACGTGCCGAGGCACCCGGACGCGTGGCGTAGGCAAAGTAGTCGACAATGAGCTTGCGCGAGGCGATGTAGTCGACGATGAGCCTGCGCGAGGCGAAATAGTCGACGATGAGTCACGCGACAAGCCACGCGACGTGCCGAAGCAACCGGATATGCGGCGTAGGCGAAGTAGTCAACGACGAGCTGGGTGACGAGTCGCGCGACGTGCCGAGGCACCGGGACGCACAACGTAAGCGGAGTAGTCGACAACGAGCGACACGACGAGCCGCGTGATGAGCCGCGTGACATGCCGAGGCACCTGGACACGCGGCGTAGTTGACGTAGTCGACGACGAGCCCTGCGACGTGCCGAGGCAACCGGACGCGCGACGTAGGCGAAGTAGTCGACGACGAGCCTGCGCGAGGCGAAGTAGTCGACGATGAGTCACACGACAAGCTGCGCGACGTGCCGAAGCAACCGGACGCACCACGTAGGTGAAGTAGTCGACGACGAGCCTGCGCGAGGTGAAGTAGTCGACGACGAGCCGGGTCACGAGCCGCGCGACGTGCCGAGGCACCCGGACGCACGACTTAGGCGGAGTAGTCGATGACGAGCGGCGCGACGAGCCGTGTGACGAGCCACGCGACATGCCGAGGCACCCGGACGCACGGCGTAGTCAAAGTAGTCGACGACGAGCCGCGTGACGAGCCGCGTGACATGCCGAGGCAACCGGAGGCGCGGCGTTGGCGGAGTAGTCGACGACAAGCCTGCGCGAGGCAAAGTAGTCGACGACGAGTCACGCGACAAGCCGCGCGATGTGCCGAAGCAACCTGACGCGCGGCGTAGGTGAAGTAGTCGACGACGAGCCGCGTGACGAGCTGCGCGATGAGCCGCGCGACACGCCGAGGCACCCGGACGCGCGGCGTAGTCGAAGTAGTCGACGACGAGCCGCGTGACGAGCCGCGCGACGTGCCGAGGCACCCGGACGCGCGGCATAAGCGAAGTAGTCGACGACGAGCCTGCGCGAGGCAAAGCAGTCGATGATGAGTCACGCGACAACTGCGCGATGTGCCAAAGCAACCGGACGCGCGGCGTGGGTGAAGTAATCGACAACGAGCCGCATGACGAGCCGCGCGACGTGCCGAGGCACCCGTACGCGTGGCGTAGGCAAAGTAGTCGACAACGAGCTTGCGCGAGGCGATGTAGTCGACGATGAATCTGCGCGAGGCGAAATAGTCGACGATGAGTCACGCGACAAGCCACGCGATGTGCCGAAGCAACCGGACGTGTGGCGTAGGCGAAGTAGTCGACGACGAGCCGGGTGACGAGTCGCGCGACGTGCCGAAGCACCCGGGCGCGCGACGTAGGCGAAGTAGTCGACGACGAGCCTGCGCGAGGCGATGTAGTCGACGATGAGTCACACGACAAGCCGCGCGACGTGCCGAAGCAACCGGATGCGCGACGTAGGTGAAGTAGTCGACGACGAGCCTGCGCGAGGTGAAGTATTTGACGACGAGCCGGGTCACGAGCCGCGCGATGTGCCGAGGCACCCGGACGCACGACGTAGGCGGAGTAGTCGACGACGAGCGGCACGACGAGCCGTGTGACGAGCCACGCGACATGCCGAGGCACCCGGACGCACGGCGTAGTCGAAGTAGTCGACGACGAGCCGCGTGACATGCCGAGGCACCCGGAGGCGCGGCATTAGCGAAGTAGTCGACGACAATCCTGCGCGAGGCAAAGTAGTCGACGACGAGTCACGCGACAAGCCGCGCGATGTACCGAAGCTACCTGACGCGCGGCGTAGGTGAAGTAGTCGACGATGAGCCGCGTGACGAGCTGCGCGACGAGCCGCGCGACACGCCGAGGCACCCAGACGCGCGGCGTAGTCGAAGTAGTCGACGACGAGTCGCGTGACGAGCCGCACGACGTGCCGAGGCACCCGGACGCGCGGCATAAGCGAAGTACTCGACGACGAGCCTGCACGAGGCAAAGCAGTCGACGATGAGTCACGCGACAAGGTGCGCGATGTGCCAAAGCAACGGGACGCGCGGCGTAGGTGAAGTAATCGACAACGAGTCGCATGACGAGCCGCGCGACGTGCCGAGGCACCCGGACGCGTGGCGTAGGCAAAGTAGTCGACAATGAGCTTGCGCGAGGCGATGTAGTCGACGATGAGCCTGCGCGAGGCGAAATAGTCGACGACGAGTCACGCGACAAGCCGCGCGATGTGCCGAAGCAACCTGACGCGCGGCGTAGGTGAAGTAGTCGACGACGAGCCGCGTGACGAGCCGCGTGACGAGCTGCGCGATGAGCCGCGCGACACGCCGAGGCACTCGGACGCGCGGCGTAGTCGAAGTAGTCGACGACGAGCCGCGTGACGAGCCGCGCGACGTGCCGAGGCAGCCGGACGCGCGGCATAAGCGAAGTAGTCGACGACGAGCCTGCGCGAGGCAAAGCAGTCAATGATGAGTCACGCGACAACTGCGCGATGTGCCAAAGCAACCGGACGCGCGGCGTAGGTGAAGTAATCGACAACGAGCCGCATGACGAGCCGCGCGACGTGCCGAGGCACCCGGACGCGTGGCGTAGGCAAAGTAGTCGACAACGAGCTTGCGCGAGGCGATGTAGTCGACGATGAGCCTGCGCGAGGCGAAATAGTCGACGATGAGTCACGCGACAAGCCACGCGACGTGCCGAAGCAACCGGACGTGCGGCGTAGGCGAAGTAGTCGACGATGAGCCGGGTGATGAGTCGCGCGACGTGCCGAGGCACCCGAACGCGCGACGTAAGCGGAGTAGTCGACAACGAGCGGCACGACGAGCCGCGTGATGAGCCGCGCGACATGCCGAGGCACCTGGACACGCGGCGTAGTTGAAGTAGTCGACGACGAGCCCTGCGACGTGCCGAGGCACCCGGACGCGCGACGTAGGCGAAGTAGTCGACGACGAGCCTGCGCGAGGTGAAGTAGTCGACGATGAGTCACACGACAAGCTGCGCGACGTGCCGAAGCAACCGGACGCACCATGTAGGTGAAGTAGTCGACGACGATCCTGCGCGAGGTGAAGTAGTCGACGACGAGCCGGGTCACGAGCCGCGCGACGTGCCGAGGCACCCGGACGCACGACGTAGGCGGAGTAGTCGATGACGAGCGGCGCGACGAGCCGTGTGACGAGCCACGCGACAAGCCGAGGCACCCGGACGCACGGCGTAGTCGAAGTAGTCGACGATGAGCCGCGTGACGAGCCGCGTGACATGCCGAGGCAACCGGAGGCGCGGCGTTGGCGGAGTAGTCGACGACAAGCCTGCGCGAGGCAAAGTAGTCGACGACGAGTCACGCGACAAGCCGCGCGATGTGCCGAAGCAACCTGACGCGCGGCGTAGGTGAAGTAGTCGACGACGAGCCGCGTGACGAGCCGCGTGACGAGCTGCGCGATGAGCCGCGCGACACGCCGAGGCACTCGGACGCGCGGCGTAGTCGAAGTAGTCGACGACGAGCCGCGTGACGAGCCGCGCGACGTGCCGAGGCAGCCGGACGCGCGGCATAAGCGAAGTAGTCGACGACGAGCCTGCGCGAGGCAAAGCAGTCAATGATGAGTCACGCGACAACTGCGCGATGTGCCAAAGCAACCGGACGCGCGGCGTAGGTGAAGTAATCGACAACGAGCCGCATGACGATCCGCGCGACGTACCGAGGCACCCGGACGCGTGGCGTAGGCAAAGTAGTCGACAACGAGCTTGCGCGAGGCGATGTAGTCGACGATGAGCCTGCGCGAGGCGAAATAGTCGACGATGAGTCACGCAACAAGCCACGCGACGTGCCGAAGCAACCGGACGTGCGGCGTAGGCGAAGTAGTCGACGACGAGCCGGGTGACGAGTCGCGCGACGTGCCGAGGCACCCGGACGCGCGACATAGGCAGAGTAGTCGACGACGAGCGGCACGACGAGCCGCGTGATGAGCCGCGCAACATGCCGAGGCACCTGGACGCGCGGCGTAGTTGAAGTAGTCGACGACGAGCCCTGCGACGTGCCGAGGCACCCGGACGCGCGATGTAGGCGAAGTAGTCGACGACGAGCCTGCGCGAGGCGAAGTAGTCGATGATGAATCACACGACAAGCTGCGCGACGTGCCGAAGCAACCTGACGCGCGACGTAGGTGAAGTAATCGACGACGAGCCAGCGCGAGGTGAAGTAGTCGACGACGAGCCGGGTCACGAGCCGTGCGACGTGCCGAGGCACCCGGACGCACGACGTAGGCGGAGTAGTCGACGACGAGCGGCGCGACGAGCCGCGCGACATGCCGAGGCACCCGGACGCGCGGCGTAGTCGAAGTAGTCGACGACGAGCCGCGTGACGAGCCACGCGACGTGCCGAGGCACCCGGACGCGCGGCGTAGGCGAAGTAGTCGATGACGAGCCTGCGCGAGGGAAAGTAGTCGACGATGAGTCACACGACAAGCCGCGCGACGTGCCGAAGCAACCGGACACGCGGCGTAGGTGAAGTAGTCGACGATGAGCCGCGTGATGAGCCGCGCGATGAGCCGCATGACGAGCCGCGCGACATGGCGAGGCACCCGAACGCGCGGCGTAGTCGAAGTTGTCGACGACGAGCCTCGTGGCGAGCCGCGCGACGTGCCGAGGCACCCGGACGCACGGCGTAGGCGAAGTAGTCGACGACGAGCCTGCGGGAGGCAAAGTAGTCGACGATGAGTCACGCGACAAGACGCGCGACGTGCCGAAGCAACCGAACACACGGCGTAGGTGAAGTAGTCGACGATGAGCCGCGTGATGAGCCGCGCGATGAGCCGCATGACGAGCCGCGCGACATGCCGAGGCACCCGGACGCGCGACGTAGTCGAAGTTGTCGACGACGAGCCTCGTGACGAGCCGCGCGACGTGCCGAGGCACCCGGACGCGCGGCATAGGCGAAGTAGTCGACGACGAGCCTGCGAGAGGCAAAGTAGTCAACGATGAGTCACGCGACAAGCCGCGCGACGTGCCGAAGCAACGGAACGCGCGGCGTAGGTGAAGTAGTCGACGACGAGCCGCGCGACGTGCCGAGGCACCCGGACGCGCGGTGTAGGCAAAGCAGTCGACGACGAGCCTGCGCGAGGTGATGTAGTGGACGATGAGCCTGCGCGAGGCGAAGTAGTCGACGATGAGTCACGCGACAAGCCACGCGACGTGCCGAAGCAACCGGACGCGCGGCGTAGGTGATGTAGTCAACGACGAGCCGCGTGACAAGCCACGCGACGTGCTGAGGCACCCGGACGCGCGGCGTAGGCGAAGTAGTCGACGATGAGCCTGCGCGAGGCGAAGTAGTCGACGACTAGCCGAGTGACGAGCAGCGCGACATGCCGAGGCACCCGGACGCGCGACGTAGGCGGAGTAGTCGACGACGAGCGGCACGACGAGCTGCGTGACGAGCCGCGCGACATGCCGAGGCTCCCGGAATCGCGGCGTAGTTGAAGTAGTCGACGACGAGTCGTGCGACGTGCCGAGGCACCCGGACGCGCGACGTAGGCGAAGTGGTCGACGACGAGCCTGTGTGAGGAGAACTAGTCGACGATGAGTCACGCGACAAGCCGTGCGACGTGCCGAAGCAACCAGACGCGCGACGTAGGTGAAGTAGTCGACGACGAGCCGCGTGACGAGCCGCGCGACGTGCCGAGGCACCTGGACGCGCAGCGTAGGCAAAGTAGTCGACAACGAGCTTGCGCGAGGCGATGTAGTCGACGATGAGCCTGCGCGAGGCGAAATAGTCGACGATGAGTCACGCGACAAGCCACGCGACGTGCCGAAGCAACCGGATATGCGGCGTAGGCGAAGTAGTCAACGACGAGCCGGGTGACGAGTCGCGCGACGTGCCGAGGCACCCGGACGCGCGACGTAGGCGGAGTAGTCGACAACGAGCGGCACGACGAGCCGCGTGATGAGCCGCGCGACATGCCGAGGCACCTGGACGCGCGGCGTAGTTGAAGTAGTCGACGACGAACCCTGCGACGTGCCGAGGCACTCGGAAGCGCGACGTAGGCGAAGTAGTCGATGACGAGCCTGCGCGAGGCGAAGTAGTCGACGATGAGTCACACGACAAGCTGCGCGACGTGCCGAAGCAACCGGACGCGTGACGTAGGTGAAGTAATCGATGACGAGCCTGCGCGAGGTGAAGTAGTCGACGACGAGCCGGGTCATGAGCCGTGCGACGTGCCGAGGCACCCGGATGCACGACGTAGGCGGAGTAGTCGACGACGAGCGGCGCGACGAGCGGCGCGACGAGCCGCGTGACGAGCCGCGCGACATGCCGAGGCACCCGGACGCACGGCGTAGTCGAAGTAGTCGACGACGAGCTGCGTGACGAGCCGCGCGACGTGCCGAGGCACCCGGACGCGCGGCGTAGGCGAAGTAGTCGACGACGAGCCTGCGCGAGGCAAAGTAGTCGACGATGAGTCACACGACAAGTCGCGCGACGTGCCGAAGCAACCGGACACGCGGCGTAGGTGAAGTAGTCGACGACGAGCCACGTGATGAGCCGCGCGATGAGCCGCATGACGAGCCGCGCGACATGCCGAGGCACCCGGACGCGCGGCGTAGTCGAAGTTGTCGACGACGAGCCTCGTGGCGAGCCGCGCGACGTGCCGAGGCACCCGGACGCACGGCGTAGGCGAAGTAGTCGACGACGAGCCTGCGAGAGGTAAAGTAGTCGACGATGAGTCACGCGACAAGACGCGCGACGTGCCGAAGCAACCGAACACGCGGCGTAGGTGAAGTAGTCGACGATGAGCCGCGTGATGAGCCGCGCGATGAGCCGCATGACGAGCCGCGCGACATGCCGAGGCACCCGGACGCGCGACGTAGTCGAAGTTGTCGACGACGAGCCTCGTGACGAGCCGCGCGACGTGCCGAGGCACCCGGACGCGCGGCATAGGCGAAGTAGTCGACGACGAGCCTGCGAGAGGCAAAGTAGTCAACGATGAGTCACGCGACAAGCCGCGCGACGTGCCGAAGCAACCGAACGCGCGGCGTAGGTGAAGTAGTCGACGACGAGCCGCGCGACGTGCCGAGACACCCGGACGCGCGGTGTAGGCAAAGCAGTCGACGACGAGCCTGCGCGAGGTGATGTAGTGGACGATAAGCCTGCGCGAGGCGAAGTAGTCGACGAGGAGTCACGCGACAAGCCACGCGACGTGCCGAAGCAACCGGACGCGCGGCGTAGGTGATGTAGTCAACGACGAGCCGCGTGACAAGCCACGCGACGTGCCGAGGCACCTGGACGCGCGGCGTAGGCGAAGTAGTCGACGATGAGCCTGCGCGAGGCGAAGTAGTCGACGACGAGCCGAGTGACGAGCAGCGCGACATGCCGAGGCACCCGGACGCGCGACGTAGGCGGAGTAGTCGACGACGAGCGGCACGACGAGCTGCGTGATGAGCCGCGCGACATGCCGAGGCTCCCGGACGCGCGGCGTAGTTGAAGTAGTCGACGACGAGTCGTGCGACGTGCCGAGGCACCCGGACGCGCGACGTAGGCGAAGTGGTCGACGACGAGCCTGTGTGAGGAGAACTAGTCGACGATGAGTCACGCGACAAGCCGTGCGACGAGCCGAAGCAACCGGACGCGCGACGTAGGTGAAGTAGTCGACGACGAGCCGCGTGACGAGCCGCGCGACGTGCCGAGGCACCCGGACGCGCAGCGTAGGCAAAGTAGTCGACAACGAGCTTGCGCGAGGCGATGTAGTCGACGATGAGCCTGCGCGAGGCGAAATAGTCGACGATGAGTCACGCGACAAGCCACGCGACGTGCCGAAGCAACCGGACGTGCGGCGTAGGCGAAGTAGTCAACGACGAGCCGGGTGACGAGTCGCGCGACGTGCCGAGGCACCCGGACGCGCGACGTAGGCGGAGTAGTTGACAACGAGCGGCACAACGAGCCGCGTGATGAGCCGCGCGCCATGCCGAGGCACCTGGACGCGCGGCATAGTTGAAGTAGTCGACGACGAACCCTGCGACGTGCCGAGGCACTCGGAATCGCGACGTAGGCGAAGTAGTCGATGACGAGCCTGCGCGAGGCGAAGTAGTCGACGATGAGTCACACGACAAGCTGCGCGACGTGCCGAAGCAACCGGACGCGCGACGTAGGTGAAGTAATCGATGACGAGCCTGCGCGAGGTGAAGTAGTCGACGACGAGCCGGGTCACGAGCCGTGCGACGTGCCGAGGCACCCGGATGCACGACGTAGGCGGAGTAGTCGACGACGAGCGGCGCGACGAGCCGCGTGACGAGCCGCGCGACATGCCGAGGCACCCGGACGCGCGGCGTAGCCGAAGTAGTCGACGACGAGCCTGCGCGAGGCAAAGTAGTCGACGATGAGTCACACGACAAGTCGCGCGACGTGCCGAAGCAACCGGACACGCGGCGTAGGTGAAGTAGTCGACGACGAGCCGCGTGATGAGCCGCGCGATGAGCCGCATGACGAGCCGCGCGACATGCCGAGGCACCCGGACGCGCGGCGTAGTCGAAGTTGTCGACGACGAGCCTCGTGACGAGCCGCGCGACGTGCCGAGGCACCCGGACGCGCGGCGTAGGCGAAGTAGTCGACGACGAGCCTGCGAGAGGCAAAGTAGTCGACGATGAGTCACGCGACAAGCCGCGCGACGTGCCGAAGCAACCGAACACGCGGCGTAGGTGAAGTAGTCGATGACGAGCCGTGTGATGAGCCGCGCGATGAGCCGCATGACGAGCCGCGCGACATGCTGAGGCACCCGGACGCGCGACGTAGTCGAAGTTGTCGACGACGAGCCTCGTGACGAGCCGCGCGACGTGCCGAGGCACCCGGACGCGCGGCATAGGCGAAGTAGTCGACGACGAGCCTGCGAGAGGCAAAGTAGTCGACAATGAGTCACGCGACAAGCCGCGCGACGTGCCGAAGCAACCGAACGCGCGGCGTAGGTGAAGTAGTCGACGACGAGCCGCGCGACGTGCCGAGGCACCCGGACGCGCGGTGTAGGCAAAGCAGTCGACGACGAGCCTCCGCGAGGTGATGTAGTGGACGATGAGCCTGCGCGAAGCGAAGTAGTCGACGATGAGTCACGCGACGAGCCACGCGACGTGCCGAAGCAACCGGACGCGCGGCGTAGGTGATGTAGTCAACGACGAGCCGCGTGATAAGCCACGCGACGTGCCGAAGCACCCGGACGCGCGGCATAAGCGAAGTAGTCGACGACGAGCCTGTGCAAGGCAAAGCAGTCGACGATGAGTCACGCGACAAGCTGCGCGATGTGCCAAAGCAACCGGACGCGCGGCGCAGGTGAAGTAATCGACAACGAGCCGCATGACGAGCCGCGCGACGTGCCGAGGCACCCAGACGCGCGGCGTAGGCAAAGTAGTCGACAACGAGCTTGCGCGAGGCGATGTAGTCCACGATGAGCCTGCGCGAGGTGCTTTAGTCGATGATGAGTCATGCGACAAGCCACGCGATGTGCCGAAGCAACCGGACGTGCGGCGTAGGCGAAGTAGTCGACGACGAGCCGGGTGACGAGTCGCGCGACGTGCCGAGGCACCCGGACGCGCGACGTAGGCGGAGTAGTCGACGACGAGCGGCACAACGAGCCGCGTGATGAGTCGCGCGACATGCCGAGGCACCTGGACGCGCGGCGTAGTTGAAGTTGTCGACGACGAGCCTTGTGACGTGCCGAGGCACTCGGACGCGCGACGTAGGCGAAGTAGTCGACGACGAGCCTGCGCAAGGCGAAGTAGTCGACGATAAGTCACACGACAAGCTGCGCGACGTGCCGAAGCAACCGGACGCGCGACGTAGGTGAAGTAGTCGACGACGAGCCTGCGCGAGGTGAAGTAGTCGACGACGAGCCGGGTCACGAGCCGCGCGACGTGCCGAGGCACCCGTACGCACGACGTAGGCGGAGTAGTCGACGACGAGCACCGCGACGAGCAGCGTGACGAGCCGCGCGACATGCCGAGGCACCCGAACGCGCGGCGTAGTCGAAGTAGTCGACGACGAGCCGCAGGACGAGCCGCGCGACGTGCCGAGGCACCCGGACGCGCGGCGTAGGCGAAGTAGTCGACAACGAGCCTGCGCGAGGTAAAGTAGTCGACGATGAGTCACGCGACAAGACACACGACGTGCCGAAGCAACCGGACATGCGGTGTAGGTGAAGTAGTCGATGATGAGACACGTGATGAGCCGCGCGATGAGCCGCATGACGAGCCGCGCGACATGCTGAGGCACCCGGACGCGCGACGTAGTCGAAGTTGTCGACGACGAGCCTCGTGACGAGCCGCGCGACGTGCCGAGGCACCCGGACGCGCGGCGTAGGCGAAGTAGTCGACGACGAGCCTGCGAGAGGCAAAGTAGTCGACGATGAGTCACGCGACAAGCCGCGCGACGTGATGAAGCAACCGAACGCGCGGCGTAGGTGAAGTAGTCGACGACGAGCCGCGTGATGAGCCGCGCGATGAGCCGCATGACGAGCCGCGCGACATGCCGAGGCACCCGGACGCGCGACGTAGTCGAAGTTGTCGACGACGAGCCTCGTGACGAGCCGCGCGACGTGCCGAGGCACCCGGACGCGCGGCGTAGGCGAAGTAGTCGACGACGAGCCTGCGAGAGGCAAAGCAGTCGACGATGAGTCACGCGACAAGCCGCGCGACGTGCCGAAGAAACCGAACGCGCGGCGTAGGTGAAGTAGTTGACGACGAGCCGCGCGACGTGCCGAGGCACCCGGACGCGCGGTGTAGGCAAAGCAGTCGACGACGAGCCTGCGCGAGGTGATGTAGTGGACGATGAGACTGCGCGAGGCGAAGTAGTCGACGATGAGTCACGCGACAAGCCACGCGACGTGCCGAAGCAACCGGACGCGCGGCGTAGGTGATGTAGTCAACAACGAGCCGCGTGATAAACCACGCGACGTGCCGAGGCACCCGGACGCGCGGCGTAGGCGAAGTAGACGACGATGAGCCTGCGCGAGGCGAAGTAGTCGACGATGAGTCACGCGACAAGCCACGCGACGTGCCGAAGCAACCGGACGCGCGGCGTAGGTGAAGTAGTCAACGACGAGCCGCGTGACAAGCCACGCGACGTGCCGAGGCACCCGGACGCGCGGCGTAGGCGAAGTAGTCGACGATGAGCCTGCGCGAGGCGAAGTAGTCGACGACGAGCCGGGTGACGAGCCGCGCGACGTGTCGAGCACCCGGACGCACGACGTAGGCGGAGTAGTCGACGACGAGCGGCACGACGAGCCGCGTGACGAGCCGCGCGACATGCCGAGGCACCCGGACGCGCGGCGTAGTTGAAGTAGTCGACGATGAGCCGTGCGACATGCCGAGGCACCCGGACGCCAGACGTAGGCGAAGTGGTCGACGACGAGCCTGTGTGAGGAGAAGTAGTCGACGATGAGTCACACGACAAGCCGCGCGACGTGCCGAAGCAACCGGACACGCGACGTAGGTGAAGTAGTCGACGACGAGCCGCGTGACGAGCCGCGCGACGTGCCGAGGCACCCGGACGCGCAGCGTAGGCAAAGTAGTCGACAACGAGCTTGCGCGAGGCGATGTAGTCGACGATGAGCCTGCGCGAGGCGAAATAGTCGACGATGAGTCACGCGACAATCCACGCGATGTGCCGAAGCAACCGGACGTGTGGCGTAGGCGAAGTAGTCAACGACGAGCATGGTGACGAGTCGCGCGACGTGCTGAGGCACCCGGACGCGCGACGTAGGAGGAGTAGTCGACGACGAGCCGCGTGACGAGCTGCGCAACGTGCCGAGGCACCCGGACGCACGGCATAAGCGAAGTAGTCGACGACGAGCCTGTGCAAGGCAAAGCAGTCGATGATGAGTCACGCGACAAGCTGCGCGATGTGCCAAAGCAACCGGACGCGCGGCGTAGGTGAAGTAATCGACAACGAGCCGCATGACGAGCCGCGCGACGTGCCGAGGCACCCAGACGCGCGGCGTAGGCAAAGTAGTCGACAATAAGCTTGCGCGAGGCGATGTAGTCGACGATGAGCCTGCGCGAGGCGAAATAGTCGACGATGAGTCACGCGACAAGCCACGCGACGTGCCGAAGCAACCGGACGTGCGGCGTAGGCGAAGTAGTCGACGACGAGCCGGGTGACGAGTCGCGCGACGTGCCGAGGCACCCGGACGCGCGACGTAGGCGGACTAGTCGACGACGAGCGGCACAACGAGCCGCGTGATGAGTCGCGCGACATGCCGAGGCACCTGGACGCGCGGCGTAGTTGAAGTTGTCGACGACGAGCCCTGCGACGTGCCGAGGCACCCGGACGCGCGACGTAGGCGATGTAGTCGACGACGAGCCTGCGCGAGGCGAAGTAGTCGACGATGAATCACACGACAAGCTGCGCGACGTGCCGAAGCAACCGGACGCGCGACGTAGGTGAAGTAGTCGACGACGAGCCTGCGCGAGGTGAAGTAGTCGACGACGAGCCGGGTCACGAGCCGCGCGACGTGCCGAGGCACCCGGACGCACGACGTAGGCGGAGTAGTCGACGACGAGCGCCGCGACGAGCCGCGTGACGAGCCGCGCGACATGCCGAGGCACCCGGACGCGCGGCGTAGTCGAAGTAGTCGATGACGAGCCGCGTGACGAGCCGCGCAACGTGCCGAGGCACCCGGACGCGCGGAGTAGGCTAAGTAGTCGACAACGAGCCTGCGCGAGGCAAAGTAGTCGACGATGAGTCACGCGACAAGACACACGACGTGCCGAAGCAATCGGACGCGCGGTGTAGGTGAAGTAGTCGATGACGAGACGCGTGATGAGCCGCGCGATGAGCCGCATGACGAGCCGCGCGACATGCCGAGGCACCCGGACGCGCGGCGTAGTCGAAGTTGTCGACGACGAGCCTCGTGACGAGCCGCGCGACGTGCCGAGGCACCCGGACGCGCGGCGTAGGCGAAGTAGTCGACGACGAGCCTACGAGAGGCAAAGTAGTCGACGATGAGTCACGCGACAAGCCGCGCGACGTGATGAAGCAACCGAACGCGCGGCGTAGGTGAAGTAGTCGACGACGAGCCGCGCGACGTGCCGAGGCACCCTGACGCGCGGTGTAGGCAAAGCAGACGACGACGAGCCTGCGCGAGGTGATGTAGTGGACGATGAGCCTGCGCGAGGCGAAATAGTCGACGATGAGTCACGCGACAAGCCACGCGACGTGCCAAAGCAACCGGACGTGCGGCGTAGGCGAAGTAGTCAACGACGAGCCGGGTGACGAGTCGCGCGACGTGCCGAGGCACCCGGACACGTGACGTAGGCGGAGTAGTCGACGACGAGCGGCACGACGAGCCGCGTGATGAGCCGCGTGACATGCCGAGGCACCTGGACGCGCGGCGTAGTTGAAGTAGTCGACGACGAACCCTGCGACGTGCCAAGGCACCTGGAAGCGCGACGTAGGCGAAGTAGTCGATGACGAGCCTGCGCGAGGAGAAGTAGTCGACGATGAGTCACACGACAAGCTGCGCGACGTGCCGAAGCAACCGGACGCGTGACATTGGTGAAGTAGTCGACGACGAGCCTGCGCGAGGTGAAGTAGTCGATGACGAGCCGGGTCACGAGCCGTGCGACGTGCCGAGGCACCCGGATGCACATGTAGGCGGAGTAGTCGACGACGAGCGGCGCGACGAGCCGTGTGACGAGCCACGCGACATGCCGAGGCACCCGGACGCACGGAGTAGTCGAAGTAGTCGACAACGAGCCGCGTGACGAGCCGCGCGACGTGCCGAGGCACCCGGAGGCGCGGCGTTGGCGAAGTAGTTGACGACAAGCCTGCGCGAGGCAAAGTAGTCGACGACGAGTCACGCGACAAGCCGAGCGATGTGCCGAAGCAACCTGACGCGCGGCGTAGGTGAAGTAGTCGACGACGAGCCGCGTGACGAGCCGCGCGATGAGCCGCATGACGAGCCGCGCGACACGCCGAGGCACCCGGACGCGCGGCGTAGTCGAAGTAGTCGACGACGAGCCGCGTGACGAGCTGCGCAACGTGCCGAGGCACCCGGACGCGCGGCATAAGCGAAGTAGTCGACGACGAGCCTATGCAAGGCAAAGCAGTCGACGATGAGTCACGCGACAAGCTGCGCAATGTGCCAAAGCAACCGGACGCGCGGCGTATGTGAAGTAATCGACAACGAGCCGCATGACGAGCCGCGCGACGTGCCGAGGCACCTAGACGCGCGGCGTAGGCAAAGCAGTCGACAACGAGCTTGCGTGAGGCGATGTAGTCGACGATGAGCCTGCGCGAGGCGAAATAGTCGACGATGAGTCACGCGACAAGCCACGCGACGTGCCGAAGCAACCGGACGTGCGGCGTAGGCGAAGTAGTCAACGACGAGCCGGGTGACGAGTCGCGCGACGTGCCGAGGCACCCGGACGCGCGACGTAGGCGGAGTAGTCAATGACGAGCGGCACAACGAGCCGCGTGATGAGTCGCGCGACATGCCGAGGCACCTGGACGCGCGGCGTAGTTGAAGTTGTCGACGACGAGCCCTGCGACGTGCCGAGGCACCCGGACGCGCGACGTAGGCGAAGTAGTCGACGACGAGCCTGCGCGAGGCGAAGTAGTCGACGATGAGTCACACGACAAGCTGCGCGACGTGCCGAAGCAACCAGACGCGCGACGTAGGTGAAGTAGTCGACGACGAGCCTGCGCGAGGTGAAGTAGTCGACGACGAGCCGGGTCACGAGCCACGCGACGTGCCGAGGCACCCGGGCGCACGACGTAGGCGGTGTAGTCGACGACGAGCGCCGCGACGAGCCGCGTGACGAGCCGCGCGACATGCCGAGGCACCCGGACGCGCGGCGTAGTCGAAGTAGTCGACGAAGAGCCGCGTGACGAGCCGCACGACGTGCCGAGGCACCCGGACGCGCGGCGTAGGCGAAGTAGTCGACGACGAGCCTGCGCGAGGCAAAGTAGTCGACGATAAGTCACGCGACAAGACACACGACGTGCCGAAGCAACCGGACGCGCGGCGTAGGTGAAGTAGTCGATGACGAGACGCGTGATGAGCCGCGCGATGAGCCGCATGACGAGCCGCGCGACATGCCGAGGCACCCGGACGCGCGGCGTAGTCAAAGTTGTCGACGACGAGCCTCGTGACGAGCCGCGCGACGTGCCGAGGCACCCGGACGTGCGGCGTAGGCGAAGTAGTCGACGACGAGCCTGCGAGAGGCAAAGTAGTCGACGATGAGTCACGCGACAAGCCGCGCGACGTGACGAAGCAACCGAACGCGCGGCGTAGGTGAAGTAGTCGACGACGAGCCGCGCGGCGTGCCGAGGCACCCGGACGCGCGGTGTAGGCAAAGCAGTCGACGACGAGCCTACGCGAGGTGATGTAGTGGACGATGAGCCTGCGCGAGGCGAAGGAGTCGACGATGAGTCACGCGACAAGCCACGCGACGTGCCGAAGCAACCAGACGCGCGGCGTAGGTGAAGTAGTCAACGACGAGCCGCGTGACAAGCCACGCGACGTGCCGAGGCACCCGGACGCGCAGCGTAGGCGAAGTAGTCGACGATGAGCCTGCGCGAGGCGAAGTAGTCGACGACGAGCCGGGTGACGAGCCGCGCGATGTGTCGAGGCACCCGGATGCGCGACGTAGGCGGAGTAGTCGACGACAAGCGGCACGACGAGCCGCGTGACGAGCCGCGCGACATGCCGAGGCACCCGGACGCGCGGCGTAGTTGAAGTAGTCGACGACGAGCCGTGCGACGTGTCGAGGCACCCGGACGCGCGACGTAGGCGAAGTAGTCGACGACGAGCCTGTGTGAGGAGAAGTAGTCGACGATGAGTCTCGCGAGAAGCCGCGCGACGTGCCGAAGCAACCGGACGCGCGACGTAGGTGAAGTAGTCGACGACGAGCCGCGTGACGAGCTGCGCGACGTGCCGAGGCACCCGGAGGCGCGGCTGTCGTATGGACCTCCCTGGGCCCACTACCTCAGTGGGTGTCGGTGTTTTAGACTGGCAACCTACCAAGGGGAGTACCCGAGGTAGATGAATGTGGCCTCGCTGAGATCGGTAACTCAAAGGAAGAGACACGTGGCACACAATTTAGACAGTTTCGGGCCGCAAGGTGCGTAATACCCTACGTCCTGTATGCTGCATAGCTCTGGATTGATTGGATGTGATTACAAGATGATGGGTAATGAGAGAGAAGGGTCCCTGCCTCGCCTTATATAGTCCGGGAGGCAGGGTTACAGGTCGGTTTAGGGAGAGAGTACTAGTCGTGTACGTCTAGGAATCCTCTACACAGTACAAGGTATGTATAGCTTCCTATCCGAGTACTTCTCCACCGTAGTTCTTGCGCCTCACGCCATCAGGTGCCGTGTGGCACAAGCCGAGTAGTCCCAGGGGCCCACCGAGTAGTCGGTCCTGGTACCCACCGAGGTAGTGGGCCCAGGGACGTCCATACGACAAGCTCCCGAGTACTTTGTAGTCAAGCAGGATAGCTTCAAGTAGTCTTGACGGCCTTGGCGAGTAGTCCTCAAGCGTCCCCGAGAACTACAAGCCGAAAGTCCTCAAGAATATTCGAAGCATCCCGAGGCTGGAAGGTACTCCAGCTGATCCTTGAGTAATCCTGAAAGTGTTCTCGAGTAGTCCTCAAGCGTCCTCGAGTTCTGCCCTTGAAGGTCTTCTAGAATACTCGTGTTGTCTTGAAGCCGAAATGTATATGGAAGTGCGATTGAAAAATCGCACTCCATATGGAGTAGCCCCCGAGCCTTAGGTTGAGTCGTAGACTCTGGCTGAGGGTCAATCTGAAGTTCTGGCAAGATTATCCCGCAAAATCCGGAGAAAAAACTGAAGGACACGTGGCACGGAGCCCCCGAGCCTTGAGTCGAGTACTTCATCTCGAATTGAAGGGTCATCTTGTATGTAGAAAGTGTCCTGAGTTGCTCTTGAATCTTGTCGCTACCCAGGGAATTGATTAGATGTAGCCGAGCCCCCGAGATAAGGCGCATCGACTACTGGAAGTTGAAGGGTCAGGCGCTGCCGCTGAGTCAGCTGTTTTGAAACATATCCATCCGGCCGTTGCGGAACCGCCTGTTGACTTATAAATAGGAGCCAAAACCCTTAGGGTTTTTCACCCCCCACACTTGCAGCCATTCGTAGTAGATCTCGCCTAGAATCCACCGCCAGTGCACACTGCCACCTCAGTGGAAATCGTAGATCCAAGTGCGCCGCCGCCGGTAGCCACCGCCGTAGCCCCCGAGCGAATGCGAGTGAAAACCCGCTGTACTTGGAGAATGAAGCCCTCACCATCCAAGAGCATGAAGACCGCCGGCGGGAAGAAGAGATCCCGGGAGGAGGCTGCTGGATCCGCCGGAGGGTCAACACCGCCAGTGTCTCCCCCGCGCCCGAATCCCAACAAGGAGTGGAAGAAATCGAAGGCGAAGACTGAGGACTTGTTGGCGTTGCTGAAAAACGGATTTCTCCGGGAGAAGGAGGTCGACATGTGGCGCACTGCCGCGGGAGATCCATACCCGATGGAGAAGAATCTCGATGAGATCGCAATGTTCACGCGATTCGTGGAGCGCGGTTTGGCCCTCCCAGCAAGCAACTTGTTCAAGGGGCTTCTCGAGTATTACAGTATCGAGTACCTCAATCTCAACCCCAATGGCATCTTCCACACATCTATCTTCGTCCATTTTTGCGAAGCGTTCTTGGGGATCAAGCCCCACTGGGTACTGTTCCGGAAGTTCTTCCGCGTGAAGCCCCAGCCGAGCGCCAACGACCCGCGAGTAGTCGGAGGGGACGACATCCAGATGCGCGAGGACGCCGTCGAGCAGTACTTGGCGTACAAGTTGATCGACTCCAACCAGGACTGGAAGTCGAAGTGGTTCTACATCACCAACCACCACCCGAAGCTGCCGAAGCCCAGCGAGAAGCAGCCGAAGCACCGGCCCTGGTGGAATACGGAGCCGACGATATAGGAGGGTATCCAGCTACCCGAGCTGGTGGTGAAGATCAAGGCTTTGAGGAAAGCCGGGCTGAGGGCCGAACATGTGGCCTTCAGCTTTATGAAGAGGAGGGTGCAGCCGCTGATGGCTCGTGACACCCTCGGCTCCCAGTACACCGGCGAAGGCGACTCATCGCGGATGCCCGGCGGTGAGATTGATGATGACGACATCATCCATAGGCTGGGGAGGATCTTCAAGGACATGCCGGCGTACACACCCTACCCAGTCCCCGAGTACTCCGCCACTCATCCGCCGAACGAGGTCAGTAGCCGCACTCAGTGTACGAGTACTGATTATGTAGTAGTAGTCGTGCTCACCCAATGTGCTTGTTGCAGGATGACATAGTAAAGTTTCTCTCTAAACCGGCTTCGCCTCCCCGTCTTGTGGAAATCCCAGAGGACTGGAGGGGCAAGGCCAAGGAGCGCCGCGAAGGTGACGACACCGTCACCGTTGAAGACACATCAGATGAAAATGACGAGGAAACGCTTCAGGAGCGGTTCCAGCTGCGGTCGAGGTTCAGCTGCCCTGGACTGCCCAATGTTCCTCTCATCCAAGATCCTCCGACTAGTTTGGAGGCTAGTGTGCCTGCGCCGCAGAGGAGGCCGCGCAACGTGGCACGCAAGCGTGTCGCCAAGACGCTGAAAGTCACTGAGACCACGTCTCAAGAGGTAAACTCCTCGAGAAGAGTAGTCGAGTACTTGTCTTCAATGTTGTGTATGCTGACGACAAAATTCCATTGCTTGCAGGAGATTCCACCTTCCGACCCCACAGACCAAGGGGACGAAGGCGACTGGGAGACGGTGGGGGAGCCGGCTGGAAGAGGCCGCAGCACAGCCCCGGCCAAGACAGAAGTCGAGCCGCAGGCACCAGTCGCTGAGGGTAGGACTGAGCCAGCCGCAACTCCTGCTGCTGAAGAGCCAGCGGCTACTAATGCCGAAGAAGAGGCGCCTGCTGAAGCTGGACTTGTCGACATCGCCAGCATACTAGGCGCCCCAATCGTGACAGTAGTCCGGTCGAGCTTGTAAGTGAAGATCTTCCCCGAGTAGTACATGTAGGTCGGTAGTCGCACTTGGTTGACAACCAATTGTATACTGTGCAGGAAATCCACAGACTTGTCCTGGGAGGGAGATGAACCTACCGCGGCAGTGGCTGAAGAAGGTTCCACGCCAGCCGCTGAGGAGTACGCTCCCGCCCCCCCCCCAAGCAGAGACCGTGGGGCCGGCTGTAGAGCCTACGCTGCCGGAGGCCAGCATTGTTGAAGGTGAGTGTACTGCACGAACGCAGCCTTCATCGAGTAGAAGTCGTAGCCCCCGAGGGAGACTAATCCATGTGTCTTCTGTTGACAGGGGCCGCAGCCGAGGGAAGCACCATCCCCGAGGCTGTGCCCGTTGAAGGCTTGGCGCCGGAGACCCAAGAAGCCGCCGGAGCAGCCCCCGAGCCGGTGGGAGTAGCCAACGGAGGAGCCCCCGTGATGGCTGAAGAGAAGCGCGACGAAGTACTGCCAGATTCGAGCCTGGAAGTAGTCGTCCGTTCACCGGAGATTCAGGACGCGGAGCCGATTCGTTCGGCGCCGATGTCCGGGGCCACCACGACTAGTCGCGGTGGAATCAAACTTCTGGCGGACGATCTCGTTGACCCGACGGCAGTAGCGCGCAACCTGGAGGAGATGCGCCGGGCCGAGCAGTGGATGAAGGTAAGTTATCAGTACCCTTGAGTAGTCGATCTGCCATATTGTTGAGTACCTGAATAACAGTTGTTGTCTGCTGCAGGATGTCGTGGAGAGATCCTGACAAAAATTTGAGATGCTCCAAGGATACGGCGATACAGTGCTCCGGGCGGAAGCATTGGAGGAAGAACTCGTGAAGTCCAGAAAGCACTCCGCCATGCTCCAGTCGAAGCTTGACGGCGCCTTCGCCCAGTATCATAATGAAGTCCAGGACATGCAGGCGAAGAGCGATGAGCTGGTGCGCAAGAACAAGTCGCTCCGTAACAAGAACAAAGGTATGTTGTCGTCTTGTCGAGTACCCATTGGAAGTACCTTGCAGTAGTCTAACCCTGCCTTGTTTGTTGATTGCAGAACTTGAGACCCGGGTCGAGCAACTGAAGGCCTCAGAAGTCGACATGAAGAACCTCTTCTACCGGGAGAAGGAGGCCCGAGAGGTACTTGAATATGATCATAAGCAGTTGGCTTACGAGTGCGATAAGCACATGGAGCTCCGAATTGCCTCGGACCGTGACCTCGTCAACTACTACAAATCTCTGCAGAAGTTGAACGAGGACTGCGAGAAGTTGCGGGCACAGCTCAAAGAACTTGAACAAGCCGCACTTCCCATTGCAAGGCTACTGGTGCCTCATCCGGGCGGGCTGAAGATAGCTCCATTGGTTGACCGGCTGAGAGAAGCTCCTGGTCGTCTGGCGACGTACGTCAAGCATTTGGCAAAGTCCATCCCCAATCAAGTCTTGGTGTACATGAAGTCGTACTTCCCCAAGGCTCCGGTGGACGTGGTCGCGGGTGGACTAGCCGCCAACTGTACTGATGAGCAGTACGCGGAGCTCCTGGATCAGATGGCGCCAATAGCCGAACAAGTCGCCGGAAAGCTGAACCTCCAGTAGTCCTGTAGGGTTAGCTTGTAGTCATAGCCGTTTATAAACAAAGTTGTACTGAACTTGTTGAAGGACCGATACGGCGAACCAGAGAGGGGGGGAGTGAATGGGAGCCGATAAAAATTCTTCTCGTAGGAGATGGAAACTCCAACAAGATGAACGCGGCTACCAACAAACGTCTCCGACTCACTACCCAAGTTGGTCAAGCCCACGTAGCCACTGGAGTGCCACTGGACCTAGGAACCAACACACACAACCTTCCGACTCGAGAACGCAGTGGAACACCAAACCTCAAGTCCACCGACCAACACCGGTCAGAACGGTGAGCACCACCGGTCAGACTGGTTCCTGCTGGTGAAACTTGGCGATTTCCACTAAGTGGCTTCACACCGGTCAGGCCAGTGAGACACACCGGTCAGATCGGTCACAGCCTGAAAACCCCAAATCACCAAACAGGCCAACCGACCTCCAAACTGACCCAAACTCGAAACAGTCCCAACACAGAACAACAGCGAACACACCAAGACGTTCACCCAAGCAAAAACCCACCGAGGGTTGCACCGGTCAGACCGGTCAAGAGCACCGGTCAGACCGGTGTAGCCTGGGCAGCTCGTGATGAACAGCACCCGCGGGTCAACTCCCCCAAATCCAAACTTCTATCTCCCGAATCGCTCCACGGACTTGAACAAGACTTTGGGTATATTAGGAACACCTCATGAGGAGTCCATAGCCACGATTTCGTCCACCAAAACTTGTCCAAAAAGGAGGAATCGAAGAAATCCAGCCAAGAACACTTCCAACCCAAGAACTCACGAAACCCCAAAATCGAGCCCCTTTACTCACGGATTTGGGAGAGGAATCACAGCCCAAAGAACCACGAAGGGTTCCCACAAATTTCCCCCATCAAATCCCCAAGAGAACGGTCCCGAAAACAACCCAAAGAAATCACCAAGAGAGGGCTCCGAAAATCACCACCAAGAACAACCGGGAAACACACATCCAAACCTTGAGGAACCACGCCGAATCATCTATACATGGAATAAAGGTACATACAAGGTCTAGCTTGCCGCCCAATCATCCAACCCTCTCAACAAGATCTCACCATGAAGCTCTCAAGCTAGTCCTATGGAAAACCTAAGGAAAATAGGAAGAAAATAGGAAAACTAATGAGCTAGGGTTCCAAGAGTTGGCTGCCATCCTCTCACCTCTTGGGTTATATGGAGGCAACCGAATGTCTAAAATGCCCTTTCCTAATAACTAGGGATACAAGCCCCTCAAGGGCGGATTTGGAAGTCTTCATGTCTTTTCCATCGGACGGATGCCCGACGACCGCACCCTGCGTAGCCTCGACGCAAGCCATGCGATCCCGACGCGTGTCGTCTGCTTCGAAGTCTCCGGACTACATCGTCGCACACCGGTCAGACCGGTGCTTCCCACCGGTCAGACCGGTACCCACCGGTCAGACCGGTCTGGCACTGCTGCAGCACCGTCTTCGGTTCTTCAGTCTTGGCTTTGTGGATCAACCAAGGAACCCAGTGGTTTTCTGGTGAACCACTGGAAACCCCGCGAACTCGTTGTAGCCTCCACCAATCTCCACTCATGACTCGGCTCCCACGTAGTCCCGGCTCACCCTTGGTTTTGAGGCTCTACCAAGAAACCGTCCACGACTTCATCTTGCTGTTCATGCAACCATGCGATCCGCACTTGACCCCGCTGGCCACCGGGTCCCTCGAACGAAGCCTACTTGTCTTCTCTACACCTGGAGGCCTCACCGGCGACGACCTTTCGCGCTCGTTCTTCACCTGCACCAACACCGGTCAAGCCGCAACCTGCACCTGCAATACTTAGCCAAGAATCAGTCCACACAACGTTGTCAATCACTCATCACACAAGGAAGCGACCATCCACCGGTCCTCGAACCACACATGGTCCTCAATCTCCCCCTTGATGAGTGCATTGACAACACCCACATGAAGTAACACAAGAGAAGAGAAATAGAAAAGAAACAAATAAAAAGAAACTCCAACAAGCGATCGAAAGCCAAACAAAGGCAAAGAGCAAGATCACTTGAAGAAGACAAGTCTCGGACCCCTTAGGCAAGGGCAACGGCTCGACACATCCGAGACAAAGCAAAGCTCAAGCAAAGAGCGCAAACCTCCAAAGCAAAGCTCGAAAAATCACAAAGAGCTCCCCCTGCACACATGCAAGCTCCCCCTGAACCAATGCAACTCCCCCTGGGCGAATGCATGCAAACCACTTGAAAACAGGACAGCTGCAACAACTTCAGCTCACACCGATCAGATCGGCCAACACCACCGGTCAGACCGGTGCCCAACATGTGCACAGGACCAGCACACTCTGGCCGGTCAGACCGGTGACCACGATCGGTCAGACCGGTGCACAACAGAGCCCAGAAATGGCTCGAAACCACCTCAAAACCTTCTAAATGCACCCAGCAAGCCATTTCAAGCTCAAACTTCTCCCCCTTGTTGGCAATGCATGAATCAAGCCAAAAATGCAAAAAATGCAACCTAGAGCTTCTCAAATAGACAAAATTCAACAAAGAATGCTACACATGTCCAAATGAGCAAGTTAGATACCCTACAGCTTCGTATTGATCTCAACTACATGATCACCAAGTTTCACAACCATTGGACGAAGCTAAGACAGATTTGGGCAATTTTGCGAAAAACTTGCCTCTCATGAGCAAAGTCCTAAACATGAGCAAAACATATCAAAATGGCAAAGCCACACAAACTTCATGATTGGACAACCATTCTAATCATAAGACCATCACAAACACCCACAAGCACCTCATGTCATGTCAAAGCCACCGAGCCATGTGCCTACTTCTATGTATGAGACTTCTCATTGGTAGGCATCATGCAACGGTTTAGCACCCAAAGCAAATTAAATTCAGCACGTATGACATAGGAGCATATTTTCCAAGCATTTCACATTTCATTTTCAGATTGTTACATGGTACATGAAATGTCTTTGCGACAAAAAGGAACTTATGCCCCTCCACAAGATAAAGCAAGAGGGCTAAACATTCATGATGGCAAATGAGCCTTTGGCCCCATATGATCAATAAACTAGCTATCCAACCACAAATTGAGCATAGCCAAGCCACTAAAACATGTCAAGATCATATAAAGGCATTTACACATGAGAGAGCATACATGTGACATTTTTCAAAAACATAGCCATCAACCATGGAAATAAACCGAGATTATCAAGAGCTAAGCCAAACTAACCATAGCATACCAAACAAGCTCACAAAGACATATATCTCATTCCATGGTGAACAATGTATATAGGAGAAGCTTTTCCTATCCAATGCCTATGATACAAAATGCATGCAATCTAAGATACAAGGATGCCTATACATCATGTTACATATGCCATGCCAAATGCAAGAAATGCACAAAGAAAAGCTATACATATGCTACAAAGGAGCTCCCACACACCCAACTCAAGAAATCAAACACACACCAAGTTCCCCCCGCAAACGAGTGAAAGTTGCTTGATCTAGGGGTTTGGTGAAAATATCGGCTAGTTGGTCATGTGTGGGTACATGGATCAAGGAAATCTTTCCTTTCTCTACGTTGTCTCTCAGAAAATGATACCTCACTTCTATGTGCTTGGTTTTGAATGAAGCACTGGGTTCTTTGCAACACTTATGGCACTGGTGCTATCACATTGAAGTGGGACATGGGTATACTCCTCACCAAAGTCACTCATGGTGTAGGTGATCCAAAGGAGCTGAGAGCAACAACTAGCAGCGGCAACATACTCTGCCTCGGTCGTGGATTGAGCAACACTCGACTGTTTGCGGGAAGACCAAGACACCAAAGAGGAACCCAAAAACTAGCAAGTCCCAGAAGTGGACTTCCTATCCAACCGACACCCGGCAAAATCCGCGTCTGAAAAACCATGAAGCACCAAAGAAGAGGACGCGGAGTACCAAAGGCCGAAGTGGGGAGTGTGACGCAAGTACCTAAAAATTCGCTTCACCGCTTGCCGATGCGAAGTCCTCGGAGACGCTTGAAAACGAGCGCACAGACATACCGAGAACTGGATGTCCGGCCTTGTCGCCGTCAAGTAGAGGAGTGACCCGATCATGCTCCGGTACTCCTTCTGGTCCACGTGTTCACCTTCCTCATCCGCATCAAGCGCCGTAGTCGTACTCATCGGCGTCGTCATAGCCTTGGAATCCTCCATCTTGAACTTCCGCACAATGTCCTTGGTGTACTTGGCTTGGTGCACAAATGTTCCTTCCTTTGATTGCTTGATTTGTAGCCCGAGGAAGAACTGCAACTCGCCCATCATGCTCATCTCAAATTCCCTGCTCATATCCTCTGCAAACCTTGCAACAAGAGAGTTAGACGAGCAACCAAAGTCAATATCATCCACGTACACCTGCACAATCAGGATATCTCTGCCCTGCCTCAGGAGAAACAAGGTCTGATCGACCTTCCCCATCTCAAAACCTCTCGCAAACAAGAACCCCCTCAACCTGCCATACCAAGCTCTAGGCGCCTGCTTCAAGCCATAAAGCGCCTTCCTCAACTTGTACACCCGGTGGGGGTACTTCTCGCTCTGAAACCCCGGTGGTTGCCTCACATACACTTCTTCCTCCAACACACCGTTCAAGAAGGCACTCTTCACATCCATTTGGTGCAACTTGAACCCTTTAGCCACAGAAAAGGCTAGAAGAATCCTAATCGCCTCCAAACGGGCTACGGGAGCAAAGGTCTCCTCGTAGTCAATCCCCTCCTTCTGACTGAAGCCCTGAGCAACAAGCCTTGACTTGTTCCTCACCACTTCACCTTTCTCTCCCTCTTTACTTTTCCACACCCACTTTGTACCAATCGGCTTACACCCTGGGGGAGGGTCAACCAACTCCCACACCTGATTCCTCTCAAAGTTCTCTAGCTCCTCATGCATCGAATTAACCCAATTGTGATCAGATAGTGCGTGTCCAATGTCTTTGGGCTCAAAAGTAGCAACAAATGCAGCATGAGCGAAATGGGAATTGTTTCGAACCCTCGACCGTGTAGTGCGTTCATTCAGGTCGCCGATGATCCTCGAAGCTGGGTGATCCACTTGTACTCGCCGGGGAGGTTCTCGCCTCGATGCTACCTCCCCCTCAACAACAGCTTCTCCTTATTCTTGATTTGTCGTCGTAGGTGTGGGAGTAGGTCCGTCCACCACCGTAGTCGAAGTAGTGGGTACACGTTCAGCCGGGGGCACCACACCGCCATCTTCATCGTCTCCATGTTCATGCTCCGCATCCAGAAAGATCTCCTCGCCAAGCTCATCATCACCTGCACACTCAAAGACAAGCTAACTACGTGGCTGTGTCTCGTCGAAGGTTACCTCGCAAGTCTCCACGATTTGGTTAGTTTCAAGATCGAGCACACGATATGCTCTAGAATGAGATGCATAAGCAAAGAAAATGCCATCGACAGACCTAGCCTCAAACTTATCCAAGTTCCTGCCTTTCTTCAGAATGAAGCATTTGCAACCAAAGACATGGAGGTGACACACCTTGGGTGTGCGACCGTGCATCAACTCATAGCACGTTTTCTTCTTGTGCACTCTGAGGTAGATCCTGTTTGACACATAGCACGCGGTATTCACCGCCTCAGCCCAATACCTCCTCGGAGTCCTATGCTCATCAAGCATCATCCGAGCCATCTCACACAAGGTCCTGTTCTTCCTTTCCACAACACCATTCTGGGGAGGCGTATACGGACTCGAAAACTGGTGCTCAAGACCCAAGTCATGGCAAAAGGTCTCAAAACGAGAGTTCCTGAATTCCGAGCCATTATCACCGCGGATTGCTCGTATGGCATCTCCGTGCCTCTCGTTCCTCAACCTCAAGACTAGATCTCGAACAAAACCAAACGTCTCCCCCTTATCCTCGAGAAAGAACACCCAAGCATACTGAGAGTAGTCGTCCACCACAACGAGGACGTACCACTTCCCACCCGCAGATCGCACACGAGCTGGGCCAACAAGGTTCATATGGAGCAACTCGCATGGACGCTCAGTCATCACATCAGTGAGAGGCGGGTGAGAAGAGGCTACCATCTTAGCATGCCTACAAGGTGCACAAACCAACTCTTTCTCAAGCCTCAACCGTGGCAATCCTCGGACCAAGTTGAGTTTACTCAAGCGAGACAAAAGGTCAAAGCTCAAGTGACCCAACTTCCTATGCCACTTCCACAACTCACTCGAAGAACCAGCCAAGAAACAACGCTCCACACCCAAAGACTGAGAAAAATCAGCACGAAACACCTGACCCTCGGGAACGACCATACAGACAAGGTCCCCTCGAGAGTCCATAATCCGAGAACCACCTGGCCGAAACAGCACCTCAAAGCCCTCATCCAACAGCTGGGACACAGACAGCTGGGACACAGAAAGCAAATTGTACCCCAACGATTGAACAAGAGCAACACGCCTCAGAGCGATCTTGTCACTCACTTTGATCTCACCTTCTGACAGCACACGCCCACGCCCATTGTCCCCAAAAGTGATGTACCTCCTGGTCACCACGGGAACGAGACTTGAGAACCACCCCTTGTCTCCGGTCATATGCCTCGAGCAACCGGAGTCAATCAACCAAATGTTCTTCAAGTCTCCCACCTGAAATTCAAAAACGAGCACGTGAGCGAACAAACGACTCAGCACTGGGGTTAGTACCAAAAGAGTAAAACCAGTGCCGAGCCATTTGCTCGGAAGTGGGGTTAGCACCATCCAAGCCATCTTTCCTCCCAAAGCTACCTCCACGAACACCACCACGGTAACCATCCTGAGGGAACCATTCCTCTCTAACTGGAGGAGGACCAAATCCACGCAAGAAAGCCCGTGGAACGTCCCTCCTCTCCAACTCAAAGCTACGGCCCCTCCGATCCCCGTATTGAGAACGAGGAGGAGAACGCCTAGCAAACTGACCACCTGCACGCTCTCCAGCCCAGCCACCAGAACCACGACCACCAGAAATAACCCTCGCACCTGTACGAGCACGAAACCCGAACAACTGTCTGTCCAGGCCTGCACCGGTCTGACCGGTGCTCCACACCGGTCTGACTGGTGTGACCTGGGCAGCAGCACCTCCAGCAGCCTTCCGCTCTCCCCAAGCCCGAACTGTCCTCACACTCGCCTTGGCCCTGGGCATTTGCACACGAGGCTCAAGTACACCATCGGAAGGGTGATACTTGTCCTTGTTGGCCCATTCCTTTGCCATTCTCTCCTCTCGCGTCCTCTTGAAGCAAAACTCCTCCTTATGGCCATCTCTCCCACAATAGCCACAATGGAACCTCACAAGCTTAGGCTTAGGCTTGGGATGTGGCTGCTCACTTGGCTTCTCTCCACTCAACTCCTCCACCGGTTTCTCACCATTAGCCTTCTCACTTTCCTTCCCAAAGAACACTTTCCCCAAAGTGCTCACAAACTTGATAGGCTTTCGGAGATCATTTGTGGGTTTAGGAAACACGGGTGGAGCTGGGGTTGTGTCTAGACGATTCCTAAGATGGTTGGGTTTTGGAGGGAAATCATTTTTGTGGTGGGTTTTTGGTGGCTCCGGGATATTCTCTCCACTTCCCTCACCAACCTTGTTTGCCCCAAGTCCCTCACCATCTTGCCTCTTAAAGGCCTCGATCATCACCCTCAACTGAGGCTCATGACCGGACAACCAACCCATCAACTTCCTCAGTTCATCATTCTCATCCTGCAAACGATCAACACAATGTGCAAGTTCCAGGTTTTTCAAAGCATGCATTTCACAGGTAGAGCATGATGTAGGGATGGGTTCCTTCAGCTTAGCCTCAAGAGAACTAGTGTAAGCATGCATCTCATCAATCTTAGCATGCAAAACAGGGCAAGAAGTGCAAGCACCTAGCAAAGCAGATCTAGATTTAAGCTCAGCCACTTCAACCCTAAGCACATCTAGTTCCTCACACTTGGAGGCATGCTTTTCCTTGAACAAAGCAAGATCAGCAAGGAAAATGGAGCAATCAGCACAATCAACCTCATCCGAAACAACAGGGCTAGCCTTAAGAAAATCAATCTCAAGCTTGCTGTCAAGCACCTGTGTCTCTAGCTCAGCCACTCTAGTCCTAGCATCCTCGAGTGAAGCCCTGATCTCTTTTCTCATTTTCTTGGCCTCTCTAAGCATGTCATCACGGTTATCAAGCAGAGAGCCAAGCCTCTCATTCTCCTAGCGCAAGAAGGGAAGCTCATCACGCACCTCGTCGTCGGAGTTAGAGTCCGAGTCGCTCTAGTGGCTCTTCTTGCTGCTAGAGCTCAAAGCCATGGTGCAGAAGCCGTCGTTGGCGAAGCAGCTCAGCCCGCTCAGGTTCTTGGACGACTTCCAGTTCTTGCGACGATCTCCTTCGTCTTCACTGCTGCTCGAGCTCGAGGTGGAGTACGCGGAACTGGAGTCGAAGTCACTTGCTCCCACCATCGCTCTGGCCTTGCCTCGGCTCTCCTTCTTCCTCAATTGTCGCTCGTCCTTGTACTTGTTCTTGTGCTTGCTCTTGTGGTCGCGCCTCGAACGGTACTTGCCGTCCATCCTCGGCTTGTGCTTGTAGCCGTCCTTGTTCTCGGCCTTTTCCGGGCAGTCGGCAACGAAGTGTCCCGGCTTGCCGCACTGGAAGCATGTCCTCGTGTTCCTCCTCATGTTCACGCGGTTCTCGTGCAGCTTCTCGAACCGCCTCGTCAGGAGCGCCAGCTCGTCCTCTCCAAGCACGTCGAACTCCTCATCTGGCATAGACATCAAAGAGGAGAAAGAGAACATCCTGGTGGATGGGTTAGTGTTAGCCTTTCCTTTGGAACCACCAACGAGGGCAAGACTATGGGAGTCAGTCGGACCCTCGAGCCAGGCAGTCATGCCCCTATCCACCTCAGCTGACTTGAGCCTTGAGAACAGCTCGTTCACCGTCAGAGTGTCATACTTCTCTGACTCCACAATGGCCTCGAACTTTCCGCCCCATATCGTACGATCCAAAGAGTGCAAGAGCTTGACAGCTCTATCATGATCATCGTACGGGAGCACGTCCACATTGGCCCTCATGTTGTTCACAACCACCGTGAACCTCTGAAACAAGGCATCGATGGACTCACCGGGGAGATGAGTGAAGTTCTCGTACTCTCTCCGGTAGGTCGCATACATCCGTGCCTGAACCTGGGCATTCCCAACATGAGCCTCCTTAAGCACCGACCAAATCCTACAAGCCAAGTGCTCGGTGTGCACCCGATCGAACTCAGGCTGACACAAAGCACGAAACAAGTAGTCGACCGCCTTGTTGTTGGCGTCAAACATGTCCCTCGAGCCTGGAGCGAGGAAGTTCATCGGCTGGAGATAGCTGTTGTCCACCGTGACATCCCAAAGGATCTGACCTTTCCCGCGGAGGAACGCCGCCATCCGCTTGCTCCACATCTGGTAGTTCTTGCCATCGAAGTGTGGAGGACCCGAACCCCGTTCCTGGTACGCCATCCTTGGATCTTAGACTGGTTAGAGTCAACAAAGACCCGAACCGGCTCTGATACCACTTGAAGGACCGATACGGCGAACCAAAGAGGGGGGAGTGAATGGGAGCCGATAAAAATTCTTCTCGTAGGAGATGGAAACTCCAACAAGATGAACACGGCTACCAACACACGTCTCCGACTCACTACCCAAGTTGGTCAAGCCCACGTAGCCACTGGAGTGCCACTGGACCTAGGAACCAACACACACAACCTTCCGACTCGAGAACGCAGCGGAACACCAAACCTCGAGTCCACTGACCAACACCGGTCAGACCGGTGAGCACCACCGGTCAGACCGATCCCTGCTGGTGAAACATGGCGATTTCCACTAAGTGGCTTCACACCGGTCAGGCCGGTGAGACACACCGGTCAGACCGGTCACAGCCTGAAAACCCCCAAATCACCAAACAGGCCAACCGACCTCCAAACTGACCCAAACTCGAAACAGCCCCAACACAGAACAACAACGAACACACCAAGACGTTCACCCAAGCAAAAACCCACCGAGGGTTGCAACGGTCAGACCGGTCAAGAGCACCGGTCAGGCCGGTGTAGCCTGGGCAGCTCGGGATGAACAGCACCCGCGGGTCAACTCCCCCAAATCCAAACTTCAATCTCCCGAATCGCTCCACGGACTTGAACAAGACTTTGGGGATATTAGGAACACCTCATGAGGAGTCCATAGCCACGATTTCGTCCACCAAAACTTGTCCAAAAAGGAGGAATCGAAGAAATCCCGCCAAGAACACTTCCAACCCAAGAACTCACGAAACCCCAAAATCGAGCCCCTTTACTCACGGATTTGGGAGAGGAATCACAGCCCAAAGAACCACGAAGGGTTCCCACAAATTTCCCCCATCAAATCCCCAAGAGAAAGGTCCCGAAAACAACCCAAAGAAATCACCAAGAGAGGGCTCCGAAAATCACAACCAAGAACAACCGGGAAACACACATCCAAACCTTGAGGAACCACGCCGAATCATCTATACATGAAACAATGGTTCATACAAGGTCTAGCTTGCCGCCCGATCATCCAACCCTCTCAACAAGATCTCACCATGAAGCTCTCAAGCTAGTCCTATGGAAAACCTAAGGAAAATAGGAAGAAAATAGGAAAACTAATGAGCTAGGGTTCCAAGAGTTGGCTGCCATCCTCTCACCTCTTGGGTTATATGGAGGCAACCGAATGTCTAAAATGCCCTTTCCAAATAACTAGGGATACAAGCCCCTCAAGGGCGGATTTGGAAGTCTTCATGTCTTTTCCATCGGACGGATGCCCGGCGACCGCACCCTGCGTAGCCTCGACGCAAGCCATGCGATCCCGACGCGTGTCCTCCGCTTCGAAGTCTCCGGACTGCGTCATCGCACACCGGTCAGACCGGTGCTTCCCACCGGTCAGACCGGTACCCACCGGTCAGACCGATCTGGCACTGCTGCAGCGCCGTCTTCGGTTCTTCAGTCTTGGCTTTGTGGATCAACCAAGGAACCTAGTGGTTTTCTGGTGAACCACTGGAAACCCCGCGAACTCGGTGTAGCCTCCGCCAATCTCCACTCATGACTCGGCTCCCACGTAGTCCCGGCTCGCCCTTGGTTTTGAGGCTCTACCAAGAAACCATCCACGACTTCATCTTGTTGTTCATGCCACCATGCGATCCGCACTTGACCCCGCTGGCCACCGGGTCCCTCGAACGAAGCCTACTTGTCTTCTCCACACCTGGAGGCCTCACCGGCGACGACCTTTCGCGCTTGTTCTTCACCTGCACCAACACCGGTCAAGCCGCAACCTGCACCTGCAATACTTAGCCAAGAATCAGTCCACACAACGTTGTCAATCACTCATCACACAAGGAAGCGACCATCCACCGGTCCTCGAACCACACATGGTCCTCACTTGTTTATGTATGAATGAGAAAACTTCCACAAATGAGTACTCGTTGTCGCGAGATATGTATGCGGAGTGCTCATCGTGGAGTTGTGACGAGTAGTGGTACTCACTAGTAGGCCCATTGAGGGAGACACAGTAAGTTAGTTGATAGATAATCAAACTTTATTACTGAAGGAAGTACACCTTGATGGCCAGGGCAGTTTTATAAGTGTAGTCGCCAGGACCCGGAGGCAGCCTACGGCTAAGTGGTGCTAGGGCGCATAGCCGCTTACAGCAGTAGATCCGTTAGTAGCCATATAGGCTGGATCTAGAAGTACATGGTCGCTTAATAGACCGCTGCTGGAGTCCTTTGTTGCTCTGAGCAGCCCGAGATCCGTTAGTAGCCATGAACGCTGGATCTTGGAGTAGAGTAGTCCGGAGACTGGTGCCTGGACCCGGAGGCCTCTTAGAATGAAGGGGTCTTGGAGTAGTCGTGTAGACTTGAGCCCCCAGGGTAGTTGAGAGACTAGGCGTAGAATCGACAGAGCTGATCGATATTCCATGAGTTGATGACGTCTTCACCTTCAAGGGTCTGGAGGCGGTAGGAGCCTGGTCTGTTCACCTTTGCAACTGTGAAGGGACCTTCCCATGGCTAGCTGAGCTTGTGTAGTCCTTGACGTTGCGGTCATGGTAGCGTCGGATACCCTCAAGGTACCTTGCTGATTGGACGAGGGCGGCGCAGCGAGCTTCTTCGAGTCCATCGATATCAACTCGTCTGCTATCTTCAGATATGCCTTCGTCGTATTGCTCTACTACTAGTGAATCCCACATGACGTCGGCAGGGAGAATTGCTTCGGAGCCATAGACCAGGAAGTAAGGCGATTATCCCGTTGGCTTGGAGGGTTGAGTACGTAGCCCCCAGAGCGCATTGGGTAGTTCCTTGATCCACTTGCCTCCTTTTGAGTTAGCAGCATCGTGCAGTCGCTTCTTGAGAGCGTGGAGTACCATCCTGTTGGCACGCTCGACTTGTCCATTGGCCCGTGGATGGGCAACTGAGACATATCGGACATCGATCCCGCTGTTCTCGCAGTACTCCCCGAACTGGTGATTGTTGAAGTTGGAGCCCAGGTCTGTGATGATGCGGTGGGGTAGTCCGTAGCGGTGCACGAGTTCATCCAAGAAGTCGAGTACTCTGTCGGCCTTGGGGAATGTGACCGGCTTGACCTCGATCCACTTGTTGAACTTGTCGATGGCCACCTGGACTCTGTTGAATCCGCCTGGCGTAGTCGGGAGAGGCCCAATCATATCAAGCCCCCAGCAGGTGAAAGGACAGGTTGGCGGTATGGTGACTAGCTTGTAGGCCGGTACGTGTTGTTGCTTGGCAAATTATTGACACCCTTGGCACCTTCTGACGAGTTCTTCAGCATCGCCCAGAGCTGTGGGCCAGTAGAAAGCTCGTCGGAAGTCCTTGCTGACCAGCGTGCGTGAAGACGCATGGTTGCCGCAGACGCCTTTATGGATCTCCTCCAAGATGCCCTTGCCTTCTTCTCGGGGAACGCACTTCATGAGTACTCCGAAGGTGCGCCCCGCCTGTAGAGCTTGTCTCCGACTTGGACGTAGGACTTGGCGCGGCGAATGAGTTGCTCGACCAAGTTCTTGTTCGAGGGAACCTTCTGCTCACGGATGTAGTCGATGAAGGGCTGCCGCCAGTCCACGTCTATCATCATGACCTCCTTGCCAGCCGGGGGATGTGCTGGATTAGTGGTCGGTGGCGCCGGCTCCGGGATGGATGGCGCGTGAAGCTCGTGGACGAAGACACCCGCTGGTACTTGAGCGCGAGTAGAACCAAGCTTCGACAGGACGTCCGCTGCAACATTGTTGTCGCGGACAACATGATGGAACTCGAGACCGTAGAACTTGTTCTCGAGCTTGCGGACTTCTAGGCAGTAGGCGTCCAGTTCTCCTTGTTGCGGTCCCAGGACTTGTTGACTTGGTTGATGACCACTGCGGAGTCGCCGTAGACTAGTAGTCGCTTGATTCCCAGTGAAGCTGCGAGGCGGAGCCCGTGTAGTAGAGCTTCGTACTCGGCTTCGTTGTTTGAGACCTTCCAAAAGATTTGCAGGACGTACTTGAGTTGTTCGCCCGTTGGGGAAATCAGAAGTACCCCTGCACCTGTGCCTTCGAGCTTGAGTGAGCCGTCGAAGTACATCACCCAGTGCTCTGGGCGCTCAGTTGGGGTAGGTAGCTGATTTTCCCGCCACTCCGCCATGAAGTCGACTGGTGCCTACGACTTGATGGCTATCCGTGGCTTGAAGTCGATGTTGAGGGCGCCGAGTTCGACTGCCCACTTCGAGATCCTTCCAGTAGCATCTTGGTTCCGCAAGATGTCGCCGAGCGGGTAGTCGGTGACGACGGAGATCGAGTACTCCTAGAAGTAGTGTCGTAGCTTCCGCGAGGTGATGAGCACTGCATACAGTAGCTTCTGTACTGGTTGATAGCGTGCCTTAGATTCTGACAGGACCTCGCTGACGAAGTAGACTGGTCGCTGGACTGGGTAGGCGTGGCCGTCTTCCTGCCGCTCGACGACGATGGCAGTACTGACCACGTGAGTCGCAACGAGATAGAGCAGTAGCTGCTCCTTTTTGCGAGGAGCCGTGAGGACTGGTGGCTTGGATAAGAAGTCCTTGAGCTGAGCAAGGGCTTGGTCTGCCTCTGGAGTCCACGCGAACTTCTCTTGATGCTTGAGTAGTTTGAAGAAGGGGAGCCCCCGTTCTCCAAGCTTCGAGATGAATCTGTTCAGGGCCGCCATGCACCCGGTTAGCTTCTGCACGTCTTTGATGCATGTGGGAGCTTTCATGCTGGTGATGGCGGAGATCTTCTCGGGATTGGCTTCGATGCCGCGGTGGCTGATGATGAAGCCGAGTAGTTTGCCCGACGGTACGCCGAAGACGCACTTGTTCGGTTTGAGCTTCCTGCGGTACTCTCGCAATGATGCAAAAGTCTCCTCAAGATTGGAGATGAGCGTGTCGGAGATTCTGGTCTTTATGACCATGTCATCCACATAGGCTTCGACGTTCTTGTTGAGCTGCCTCTTGAAATAGGCCTGGATAGCTCGCTGGTAGGTAGCGCCAGCGTTCTTCAACCCGAAGGACACGGTCGTGTAGCAGTACACGCCAAACGGGGTGATGAACGCGGTCTTCTCCTGGTCTTCTTCCTTGATTACGATCTAGTGGTACCCGGAGTAGCAGTCGAGGAAGCAGAGTAGGTCGCAGCCCGCCGTGGAGTCAATGACTTGGTCTATTCGCGGCAACCCGAAGGGGTCCTTGGGGCAGTGTTTGTTGAGGTCAGTGTAGTCGACGCACATCCTCCACTCGTTCGAGATCTTCTTGCAGACAAGGACGGGCTTGGCGAGCCACTCAGGATGGAAGACTTCTCTGATGAAGCCAGCCACGAGTAGTTTGGCGAGTTCCTTCTTGATGGCATCCCGTCTGTCGTCGGCGAAACGGCGGAGGTGTTGTCGCTTCGGGGTAGCTTTAGGGTCGACGTTGAGTGAATGCTCGATCAGATTCCTGGGCACCCCTGGCATGTCCGCTGGTTTCCACGCGAAGATGTCTCGGTTAGCCCGGAGGAAGCTGATGAGCGCGTCTTCCTATTTCGGGTCGAGGCCCGCCCCGATGGTGGTGGTCTTGCTGCTGTCGCCTGTCCCGAGGTCAATTGTCTTGACTTGAACCTCCTCAGCTGGCTGAGGCTTGTTGGCGTTGTCCGACTTCTCTGGGATGTCGAGTTCACTTGGGGCAAGCTTCTTGGATGCAGCGTAGATCTCCATCATTGCGTTGGGTACTTGATTCGTGGCTGCGAGTTCCACAGCTTCTGTGTCGCAGTCGAAGGATATCTTCAAGTCCCCTTGCGTCGAGAGTACACCGGCCGGACTTGGCATCTTGAGTACCAAGTACGTGTAGTGAGGTACCGCCATGAACTTGGCGATAGTTGGTCTGCCTAGGATGGCATGGTAGGAAGTCTCGAAGTCCGCGACTTCGAACTTGATGTACTCGGTGTGGTAGTATTCCCTTGTCTCCCCAAAGGTAACTGGCAGGACCACTGAGCCCAGTGGGATAGCCACGTTCCCGGGGACGATGCCGTAGAAAGGTGAAGTGCTCTTGGTGAGCATGTGGGTGATGTCTGTTAACACCAAAATTTGGAAGGCTTCTTCAAAAGGATTCGGCAGAAGAGCTTGCGGTCGGCAGTTTGCTTCCGTTCGGCAAAAGGACTGTTCGTGCTGATTTTGCGGGATTGCGTGGTGACATGGCCCGAGCGGAAGGGGCGAATGGATGGATAAGCATTCGCACTTGGAGATAAATTAGGTATCAAATATTGTGCTCGTAGTCCATCCGGAGTCATGCCATGACAGGGTATAAATATGGACCTTGGATGTATGTAATTGTAATCGAAAACATTCTCATAACAAACCGGCTTTGCGCCAAACTCTTGAGTCCTTTAGTCGTGTTGTCGAGTTCTTCGAGAGGGTTCATCGATCCGTCGACCTCCGTAAGTACCGGCAACCTTGTATCATGTCTAGTATCATGCGGTGGATTTAGATCGTGATGCAAGTAGTCTTGTTACCATGCTTAGTATCATGCGGTAGATTTAAGCTTGGTTCAAGAGGGTTTCTTGTTAGATCATGAGCCATGCGGTGGGCTAAGATCTAGCTTGGAGCTGGTTATCGGCTCTATTGGATTTTGGCAAAAATTCAATAGATTCATTAAGTTACCCGTGTTGCTTTGAGTTTTACTTTACGTTTAAATTCATGTAACACTCTTTTGCCCAATTTAGATTGATTTGGATCGGCTTTATCTCGTTTAGTGATCCCTACACCGCACTTTCATATCTTGCTTCAAAAGGCACATGGATCACGTGTTTCTTAAACAGCCGAAACCGAACCAATCTAGGTTGTTACGTGTTGCGGGTTCAAACTTGTCAATTTTTGTATAAATCTTGACAGAACCAAGTATCATGCGGTAGATGCAGGTTTTTGGGTTGTCTTAGAGCTGATCATCCGGTGGATTAGATTCTTAATTCAATCTGATAGATTTATCATCTTTGGCGATGTTTGTTCCTTCTTCATGGACCCCGATTCGGCTGTTCAGCCGTATTCGGTTATGCTTTCACGAGTAAAACGTGTTTATAAGTCATGTTTTAAACAACGTGTGCTTTTAGCTTTCCATATTTAGATTGTATCATGCGGTAGATAGATCTATTTGTGGTTGGTGGTGTGATTCTCAAACAAGTCGTATCATGCGGTGGATAAACTTGTTTGGCTTCATGCTTGACGGGTTTTGAAGTACCTAGACATGCGGTAGACTAGCGCTTTGGGCCTATGCATGCTTGCTTATTACATGTTTGTAATCATGCTTTACTTCATTTATTGTTTATTGTTATTTATTCCCGAGGATCGGTCGTGGTCTTGTGCACGTGCAATTTTTATCCAAATAAAGACCGATCTATCATCATGCTTGCGTCATCCGTTCGGCTATGTTCTGTTTTACGCTTTAAAGTTCCCGAATGGTTTCTAATTTGCTGGCAGATAGCTTCTCATAGCTATATGTCACCTCACATGGCTTTCTAGACGTAAATATGGAACTGTCTGGTACCACCCGGCAAGTTCCAAGCTTTGGTATTTAACTACTTTGTCTTTTTGTTAATTTTCAGGGAAAATTGACTGGCACGCTTTGGAATCTGCTCGTGTGTGAAGCTAGCTTGTTCGGCTTGCTGTGTGCTTGACGTAGGGTGCGAATTTTGCGTCAACACACTTTTTGGCACGCCTGGTGGGACACTTCAGTTGAAGATCAAGATGCCGGAAATCGGTGACATTCTGGACGTCACCATTGAGGACCTTTCTCCAGAGCAGCTACAACAGCTGAAAGATGCTACTGATCAATTCCAGCAAAAGTGTTTGATGTCGTTCAAAAAGAACAGAAGTGGCGTTCCGTATCTCAAAAACGAAATGCCCAGGGTTCTACTGTCAGGAGAGACTGACGCCACAACTCTTCAAGAGAAGGAAGAGTGTATACAAGCGTTTCGGGATTCTGCGGAAGCTGTACTGGGTAGGCATCATAAGGCTTTCCTGAGCATGTTCAAGCAAATGATGGTGGGCGTTTTTGGCCCAGGCATGGAACAAGTATTCAGTCGAGTATCCCCTCAGGGATATTATGCGGAGATTGGAGAATCCAGCTCTGCTCAACCAGCAGGAACTCAACCACCGTTACGAAGCCAGCCAGTCCAGCCTCCTCCGCAAAGCGTTGGTGGCCAGCCCATCCAGCCTCCTCCGCAAAGTGCTGGAAGTCAGCCAATGCAACCTCCTCTGCGGGCTGCAGGGGGACAGCCAGTCCAGCCACCTCCACAAGGCAGTGCAGGTCAACCAGTTCAACAGCCAAATCCATATCAGCCTACATATGGCGAGTTAGCGTTCGGCTCTTCTGGGATACCGCCCAATTCCACTTACAAGATAGCCCCAGCTAGCAACAGGTTGCAGAAGAACTTGTACGGTGGAGGCTACCACGAGGTCATGGATTATGGCGCCATTGACGCCCTCCCGAATCCGGGGTACAGCACAGCTGCAGGAGTGCAGGAGGATGATATTCTGGTTCAAAAGATGGCCGACCTGATGCAAAATCAATTCGGCCTCAAGCCTAAAATGCAAGGACCAGCCTACACGCCTCCCTTCCCGGAGTGGTACTACAGAGTGATCCTGCCGCCAAGGGTGAAACCTCCCACGGAGTTTACGAAGTTTTCTGGGCAGGATGACACGAGCACGGTGGAGCACATCGCTCGTTATTTGATGCAGCTTGGAGAGGCCTCAGCTGATGAGGCGTTCAGGGTTAGGTATTTTCCCCTGTCATTGACGGGCCCGGCGTTCCAGTGGTTTACTTCTTTGCCTTCCCAGTCAGTTGGCACGTGGAGGGAGCTGGAGCAAAAGTTCCACGCCCATTACTTCAGTGGTAGCACAGAAAAGAAGCTCATTGACCTGACCACTTTAAAACAAAGACACAATGAGACGCCTCTGGAGTTCCTCAGGAGGTTCAGGGAGGTCAAGGGCATGTGCTTCTCGTTGACTCTACCAGATGATCAGTTGGCTGATATGGCCGTTGTAGGGATGTTGCCGGCCGTGCGGGAAAAGTTGTTTGGTATGGAGTTTGACAATCTGGGCCAGTTGTCTCAAAAGCTGTCACTGATGAGCAACCAGGCCTATGGGTTCAAGAAGGACACCAGATTCAACAAGCATCACGACATAGCTGACATCTATAATCAGTTCCTTGAAAGGGCCGACCAGATGGAGGATTCTGACGATGATCAAGAAGTGGCTGCCGCTGAAATCATGTTGTGCAAGGAACCTTTGACTATGAACTAACGTTGGATCAAGCAGACCAAGGGCACATATGACTTCGACGTCACCAAAGCTGACAAACTTTTTGAGTTCTTGGTAAAGGAAGGCCGAATCAAGTTGCCTGAAGGGCATTCTATGCTTCGGCCCGATGGGGTTAAAGAGAAACATTATTGTGGCTTCCATGATAGAAACTCTCACTCCAGCAATGACTGCAGGGTCTTCAGGATGAGGATCCAAAAGGCTATCCAGGAGGGGCACCTGAAGTTTGATAATAAGATGAAACTGGATGGCCATCCTTTCCCTCAGAACATGGTTGGATTTTCTGTTAACATGGTGACCGCTGAGGAGAAGGGGAAGGTCAAGGTCCTGACGTCAACCAGAGCAAAACAAGGTGGAATAGTGGATCCAGCACGACAAATTACGTTGGAACAGGTCCACGGAGAAGCCCCTCGTGTCCTTAAAAGCCATATTGAAGTTGGGGAGTCGTCCAGGACCAAGCCCAGAGTCACCACGCGCATCCTCCTCAACAAATGGCAGCGTCAGCATGAGAAAGAACACTACCAGAAGCAGAGACACGAGGAGGAGAGGCGCAGGTTTGAGGAAGAAGCGCGCAGGAAGGAACTGGAGCGTTACACGCGGGAACAAGAGCGTGCGCATTGGGGGTGCGCATTCTTCAGACACTGCTGGAATGAGGGTTTAAAGCTTCCTACATTGAGAAACTGCCCTGAGTGCAGTGACAAGTACTTTTAATATAGGCAGGAGACTGTCAATCGCCGATCCGTCCATGAAAGAATTGGAAGGATACATCCTAGTGACGATCGGCGTCAAAAAATAATTGAGGTCATTGATCGCCCCAGGAAGAGGCAAGCTGACCAGAGATGGGCTGATCAAGCCGAGGAGGAACACGAATACATCTGGCAAGAAGGACAGTGGTGCCCGCCTGGCTTGAGGAAAAGCCAAAAGAGAAGGGTTCAGCGCTTGAGGAACCGAGAATTGAAGCAGGCGGGTATCCAGAAGAAACAAGTGTGGCGCCCAAAGGACAAGCCCGAAGGATCGGGTCGTTCGGCTCCGGCGTGCATGGTATACTTCTTGCCGAATGAATTCATGGCTCCCACTAATCAGGTTGTGCAGGAGGAAACGTCCCTGGAAATCAACGATGATGAGCAGCTTGGGGGGATGATGGCGCAGCTAGTATTAGCCAAACAGGCCACCTTCGACAAACCGGCCAAGAATCGACACATGAGGCCGCTATACTTAAAGGGATACGTCAATGGCAAGCCATTGACTAAGATGTTTGTTGATGGCGGAGCTGCAGTCAATGTGATGCCGTACACTACCTTCAGGAAGCTTGGTATGGGCCCCGGGAATTTGACGCCTACGAGCATAATTCTGAATGATTTTGCTGGAAATCCTTCTGATACCAAGGGCTGCGTACACGTGGACTTAATGATTGGGTCCAAGACATTGCTCACGACCTTCTTTGTTATCGACGGTAAAGGAGCCTATAGCTTGCTGCTTGGGCGGGACTGGATCCATGCCAACTGCTGCATCCCATCTACCATGCATCAACAGCTCATTCAGTGGGTAGATGACGATATTGAAGTAGTCCAAGCGGATGATTCAGTGAGCGTTGCAAACGTCGAGCCAGCTTTCTGGGAATATCAAGGCATCGATTGTTTCTCAGGAAAAGACTGGGGTGAAGGTCCTGTTGAACCTGTCAGCAGTGATCAACAGCCGATTCAAGCAGTCGGCTCTTATAGTAATTTTTAATGGACAATCCCGTTGATGGAACTGATGGCAAGTTGGGGCGAGGATTCATGTCGGCTGACAAATTGGAGGAGATTGATATTGGAAACGGTGACAAGCCAAGGCCGACATTTATCAGTGCTAACTTGGAATCAGATTTCAGAGAGGAGTTAATCAAGCTATTAAAGGAATATAAGGATTGCTTCGCTTGGGATTATTCGGAGATGCCTGGTTTGGATCGTTCCATTGTTGAGCATCGGTTGCCAATCAAGCCTGGTTTTAGACCCTATAAGCAACCTCCCCGGAAAATCTACAAGGATGAAGTATTGGCCGATGTGAAGAAGGAAGTTGAAAGATTACTTGATGCAAACTTTATTCGGCCATGCAGGTATGCGGAGTGGATCTCTAACATCGTCCCTGTCTACAAGAAAAATGGGAAGATGAGGGTTTGTATAGATTTCAGAGATTTAAACAGAGCTACTCCTATGGATGGATACCCAATGCCCGTTGCTGATCTGTTGGTTGATGCTGCTGCTGGGCATAAAGTTATCAGCTTCATGGATGGTAATGCAGGGTACAACCAAATTTTCATGGCAATAGAGGATATATCGAAGACAGCCTTCAGATGTCCTGGCCACATAGGCCTGTTTGAGTGGATAGTCATGACATTTGGGTTGAAAAATGCCGGTGCAACTTATCAACGAGCAATGAATTATATCTTTCATGAGTTGATCGGCAAAATTGTTGAGATTTACATTGATGACGTTGTGATCAAATCTTTGAATCATGACTCACACTTGGAGGACGTGAAGAGAACCTTAGAATGCACCCGAAAGCATGGGTTGAAGATGAATCCAAACAAGTGTGCTTTTGGGGTATCAGCTGGAGAGTTCTTGGGATTTCTGGTACACGAAGGGGGGATTGAGGTTGGCAAGAAAAGCATGAAAGCTATTGACGAAGTTGTCCCTCCAACCAATCTCAAGGAATTGCAATCATTGCTTGGCAAGATCAATTTTGTGAGGAGGTTCATTTCAAATCTGTCGCAAAAGGTTCTGCCCTTTTCTCCGTTGCTGAAGCTCAAGAAAGACCAGAAGTTCATATGGGGTGATGAACAACAAAAGGCTTTTGATGAAATCAAGCAATATATGAAGGAACCACCGGTGCTGGTCCCTCCACAATTGAACAAGCCTTTCAAGTTGTACGTGGCGGCCGATACCCAAACCATTGGATCGGCCCTTATACAAGAATTTGAAGGAAAGGAGCGGGTAGTAGCGTACCTTAGCCGAAAATTACTTGATCCTGAAACCAGGTATTCGGCTACGGAGAAACTGTGTTTATGCGTGTACTACTCGTGTACGAAATTTCGGCACTACTTGTTGAATGCCGAATGCATTGTATACTCCAAGTTCGATGTAATAAAGCATATGTTATCAATGCCAATTTTGAATGGGAGGATTGGCAAATGGATCTTGGCCTTGTCTGAGTTTGAGTTGAAGTTCGAATCGGCAAAAGCTATAAAAGGTCAGATTATTGCCGATTTTATAACTGAGCATCGTGATCCATCGATTGATTTGCTTGAAATTACTCCTTGGGCTTTGTTTTTTGATGGATCATCATGTGGCAAAGGTGGGGGAGTAGGGATTCTATTAATTTCACCCAGGGGCGAGATGTTTGAATTTGCTATCCCTATTCAGCCCACTGTTACGAACAATCAAGCTGAATACGAGGCATTACTGAGAGGGCTTCAATATCTGAAAGAGGCCGGGGCTGTTTCAGTTGAGGTTTATGGAGATTCAGAGTTAGTTATAAAGCAATTGAACGGCCAATATGAGTGCAAGAGTGATGCCATGAGGAATTACTACGAGGAATGCAGGGAAATCTTGAAGAGCTTTCAGCTAGTAATTCTACAGCATATTCCTAGAGAACACAATGAAGAGGCAAACAGGTTGGCTCAAAGCGCTTCAGGCTATAGAGAAAATCAAGAAGCGTTTGCCATGGAGGCGTGTGCTTTCGAGGGGGATCTCGCAGCGGATGATTGGAGAAAGGAAATCATTGATTATTTGGAGGATCCATCCCGAAAAGTTTCTAGGAAGCTCAGGTATAAAGCCATTAAATTTGTTCTTCTGGATGGAAGTCTGTTCTATAAATCATTGGATGGGGTATTGCTCCGATGCTTGGGTCCAGAAGAAGCAAAGAAGATGATGAGTGAAGTGCATGATGGGATTTGTGGAGCGCATCAATCGGCCTATCATATGAAGTGGGTTATTAGGCAAGCTGGATGCTTTTGGCCGACGATGTTGGAGGATTGCTTTGAGTATTACAAAGGATGTCAAAATTGTCAGAAGTTTGGAAATATTCAAAGGGTTCCAGCGTCAGCACTGAATCCCATTATCAAGCCATGGCCATTCAGAGGCTGGGGTATAGACCTGATTGGCCAAATTAACCCACCATCTAGCAAGGGGCATAAATTTGTGCTTTTGGCAACGGATTATTTTACCAAATGGGTTGAGGCAATTGCAATGAAGAAGGTAACATCAGAGAACATGGTTGAGTTCGTTAAGGAACACATCATCTATAGGTTTGGGATTCCTCAAACAATCACAACTGATCAAGGAGCCCAGTTTGTGTCCTTGGAGTTCAGGGAGTTTGCTGAAAGCATGGGGATTAAGTTGTTTAATTCTTCTCCTTATTATGCCCAGGCTAATGGTCAGGCAGAGGCTTCTAACAAGATCATGATCAAACTTATACAAAAGAAGATCGACCAGAAGCCAAAAAGGTGGCATTCGGTACTCAACGAGGCTTTGTGGGCTTACCGAATGGCTCCTCATGGAGCTACAAAGACTTCTCCTTATGAATTGGTTTATGGGCACCATGCTGTTTTACCCTGGGAAATACAGTCAGATTCCAGGAGAGTGGTTTTGCAAAAAGACTTAAGCTCCAGAGATTATAGTGGCTTAATGATGGATGAGTTAGAAGACTTGCATATGATCCGTCTTAGGGCCTTGGAAAACATTGAAAAGAACAAGCTGCGAGTTGCTAAGTATTAGAACAAGAAAGTAAAGGTGAGATAATTTGCAGAAGGGGATTTGGTGTGGAAAGCATTACTGCCGATTGGAACCAAATACAGTGCATTCGGCAAATGGTCCCCAAACTGGGAGGGACCTTTTCGGGTGGTTAGATGCGTGCTCGGTAATGCTTACATGTTGAAAACTTTACTAGGAGAGGAATTTTCTGCTGCAATAAATGGAAGATATTTGAAGAAATATTATCCTAGTATTGAAATTGATCGTTGAACACAAGCATTGGGATTACAGGCATTTGACACAGAAATAGCCGGCGTTCAAGAAAGAAGCCGCCTTTAGAACGAAAAATCCTAAACAGGGGAAATGGCCAATACTCAGATGTATTGCCCTTAGCACGAAACTACATTACAAATGCTTCTTGCAGGTTTATATCTAACAACCCAGTTGCTCAGGATTACGAAGGGGTGGGAAGCAGAAGGCCTGGCGTAAGAAGCGAAAGTATGCCTCAATCCTTTTTTCTTTGCTTCTTCAGCTCCTCCCTCTTCAGTTGTTCCAGGACCACCGTGACGGCAACTTGGAAGCTGTGGGGATGACCATGGCTTGCTGCCTCCATCAAGCTGTCCCAAGCCGCTTTCAGGTTACTGTACCTGTCGGAAACATCTGAGACAAAAGAACAGTTGTTAGAGACAGAGATCCGGGCGCAAGCATGGAGTCAAGATGAAGATGGAAATGTTTACCTCCTACCAATGCCTCCAAAGCCATGCGACGTTCGCGTTCGGCCTGGCAGCGAGCGGTGATGTCCCGGAGGTCATGCTCCAGATGCCGAACGCGGCGGCGTAACTGGTGGTTGGTCCTCTGCTCTGGCGTGGCGTCCTCTGCTTCAAGGGAGGAGTCAGAGGAGATGTATTCAGGCGTTTCTTCGGTCCCAAAGATTTCTTCAGGAAGCAGATCAAGGCTGAAGAAAACAAAGAGGGGGTAAAGCACGAGATCACACACGAAAGCAGGAAGCAAGTTAAAGGAAAACTCACTCTCGAATGGTGCGCTTCTTTGGGGTGCTGTCCTCCCTGATGGGTTGCTTGCCTTTGTCCATGGCCTTGGGGTTTTCTCTTCCGGAGTAGGGGGGAAGATGTGAAGTGATGGATGAGTGTGCGAGTGGATTTGCAGGGCATCCCAGCGGGCTATTTTATTGACTGAGAGAGTGCATTGGGAGTGATGACTGGTTGGCGTGCGTTATTGGAATACCAAGCGGCAGGGTTTTTCTCCCGGATGCGAGGGGTTTTCATTGAACAGTGCTTATGGATTCCCGAATTGAGGATTTTCTGCGGGTTCTGTGCCAAGGGGCATTTATTTTCGCGTGTTCGGCTCAAGTAAAGTTCCCGAATGCGTTTGAGAAGAGTAAGGCTCGCAGTTGCAAACACAAAGGAATCATCACAATGCAAGCATGGAGATTGAAATATTTTATTTATTACCGAAAATCAAACATCCCTAGTACAATCTAATCAAAAAGCCTGTTTAGCACAGACTGGGGATGAGTGAGTTCGGCAATGGCGTCGCCGTGGCCATCGAGGCACTCCAGGATGACCTCGATCTCGTCGATGTCTTCTGGTGCGCCGCCCTGGAAGCCGCGCGGCTGGACGGAGTAGTCGACGCCGGTGTGCGTCGCCATGGCGGCCAAGCCCAAAGTGGTGCCCAGGCGGATGCCGTGAGTTGCCACCTCGTCCACGCGGTTTTCCACCGCGACGAGGCGCTCCGCCGGCGTGTCTCCACGGGCGTTCACCTTGTCAGCTAATTGCTCCACCAGCATTTTCAGCTGGTTGAGCTCGGCGTCGTGGGCTACAAAGTTACAAAACAATGGTGATCAGTATCAAAGGCCGAATTGGATTGAGGGGGAATCTAAGGACGTACCATCGATGGTTGCCAGCAATTGTTTGCGCTGGTCCTCCCACTCTAGTTCGGCGATGCCAGCCTTCTTGGAGACATCTTCCAGCTCGCGCTGGGCCACCTCAAGCTCCGCCTTGAAACGAAGAGCGCCTTCTTCCCCATAAGGCACCGGGGAGTAGCTGTTCGACTCCGAGGAGTCGCCCGGCAGGGCCGGGTTCATGGCCGGTGCAGGGGACGGGTTCCATTGAATGAGCCTAAAACAGAGGGGATCGTCAAAAACAGAGGCAAATCTAAGGCAAGTCATGAAGAGAGTTGGCGATCATTACCTCCGACGCGCACTGGCGCGGCTTCCTTCCGCCTCGGCGGCGGCACGGCGCCTGTTGCTACCCGCCATGGTTCTTGGGGCTGCGCTGGTGATTGGGGGAAGAAAGCTTGAGGTTGGCGAAGATTTGAAGGCTAAAGGCTTGGTAAAGAGCTGGGGGCACCTACGGTTTTATTTATAGGACTGGTGAGAAAGATCGTGGCCTCAGATCGTGGCGCGTATCCCGAAAAACTTGGAAGGTGGAGAGGTTTCCTTGACCGATTCGCCGTCGGGTCGTTTGGGATTCAAAGCTGAGTCGTATTCGGTTGACTGGCTCGGCTGAGTTGCAGTTAGGGTGCCGTTCGGGTTTAGCACTATTTGACTACTAGTTACCGAATGGATCGTTCAGAGTTGCAATCGAAGTCGTGCAAAGAAGGCGAAAGCGAACTTATAGAAGGCAAATGTTACAAGAACGGTTGATTCGGTTACACATTGCTCAGTACAACTAAATGTTCAAGTACTTTGCAACTACATTGGAGGCGTTTGATATTGTTCGGTGGATATTCTCCATCCGTTCTTGGTAATCTTTCTGGGCATTGGACAGGACGGTGAGCTCTGCCTCGCACTGATTCACTTCAGTTATGGCTGATGATGCTTCCTCTTGGGTTTTCTCTATCAGTCCAGGAAGTTCGGCTATTTTCTTGTCATCGGCTTCTATTTCAGCAGACAAACTCTTCAGCTCTGCCTCCAATGCAGCTTTTCTGGCAATTTTCAATTCACGAGCAGCTTGCAGATTGGTCAACATTCCCTTGTGGCTCTCAGTTTGGGATTGTGCTCCCTTCACAGCCTGTTCAGCTTTGGCTTTCTTTTGCTCAACAGCTGGTCGGGTAGACTGACTCTTCAAGGCTCGCCTTATTGCCACATAATGGATATCCAGACCAGAGATGGGCTCCAACGAAGTCTTGATGTCTTCAGGGAGCTTTTGACTGATGGGCTCAAGCATTCCTTCAAAATAATCAACATCTCTAATTTGGTCTCGAGCATCCTTTTGCAGCCAGGCGAAGATTTCTTTGAGCCTTGCCTGGATTTCCTCTGATAAGGCCTGATTTTGATTTCCTCCCTCTCCTGTTTCGGCAGCCGGATCATTCACCACTAATGGGCTTGATGATGATGGATTTTGATCCTGAAAAAGTAAAATTGCCGAGTTGGGAGTAGTTCATTGAAAAAAAAGAGGATAACAGAATTGAGCGCGTGTGCTTACCTCATGCTGGATTCCCTGAACTGGGGCAGGGTTTTGTTCAGGTTCAGGGGGGATTTCTTGGGCAATTGGAGGAGTAGGAGTTTGAGGAGCCCTTGGCAAAGCTGAAGCTTCTACTTGGCAGGAAATTGTTGCATTCCCTGGCAAATTTAAGGCTTCTGGCTGAGGTGAAGGAGGATTTATCTCTGTTAAGGCTGGGATTTCTGCTTGGTCGAGAGGAGATGGAATCCTCAGAGGGCTTGAAGCTTCTGGTTGAATTGATGGATTCATCTCTGGTGAAGCTGGTACTTCTGTTTGAGAAGGAGGTGATTGGGTCCCTGATGAAGATAAAATCTCCACTTGAGCAAAAGATGGTTCAGCTCTTGGTGAACTGGCATGCTGAGGGGAGAGGTTTCCATAGGGTGATTCACCAATATTTCTTCAGCAAATGCCAGATTAAGGGTAAATGCCAGTGCGGGTATTGGTCCTTAAGGAAAAAGCAAGGTAATAAAGGTCATACCAATGGATGAAGCATTGGCAGGTTCTGAAGCTGAAGGCTGCTGGGTTCTAGTCTGAAATTGCACAAGGTGAAATTTGTCAGAATAAGAGTAATCTTGTGATCAAGAAAGGGGAAATCTTACCTCAACAGGAACCTTCTTGGTGGTTCTTTTCCTCTTGGCAGCTGGAGGTGCAATCAGAGATAGGCCTTTTCTCTTATCAGCGGTAGCACTGAAGAGAATTGGGTCCATTGTAGCATACCTGGCCATTAGCTGAGCCAAAGTTGGGGATTTGAATCCCAGAGCTGAAATTGGGTATACTGCATTATAAACAATTGTCCTGGCTCGAGGGGCAGGCACTGTGTTCTGCAGGGACAGATCAAGATCATGGTTAGTGGTGAAAGATGTCTGATCAGAAGGAGAAGTCAAGTGTGTCACCTCTGAGGTTGGTTGAAAGTCAGGCATCAGCTCCAAGCAGAATGAGTGCACTGGCTCGCTGAAGATATGGTCATGAAATTCTTGCCAGCAAGGGATGAAGGTAGGATGAGCTATTGTTATGGGTGTGAAAGGCCAGGTGTAAAGAGTTGGACTGCATTCGTACTCGAAGACCCTTCTGGCTTGTATGCTGTCCTTGATTTCCTCTCTGGGTTTGACGAATTCATGGAGGAATAATCTTGGGGGCATTTGGCCACATCCAAGTTGTCGGGCCATCATATTTGGCTGATAGTATTCGTAAGTGCTGTGATTTAACCTGCCTCCACAAAATTCAGCTGGCAAAGGACATGGATGGATGTAGATATTGAAGATTTCTACAAACCTTCCATCTTGGCGTCCAGCTTCAAAGGAGAATTCATAGGGGAGAGTTAAATTATCGTTGTCCAAGTAGGGAAGCCAAAGAGGGTCAGGGAAGCCTCTGAAAAAGAGCTCGAAAAGCTGACTAACATTTTGATCAATGGAAACAGTTGAGGCAGCTTCCCCATAGGTTTGGCATCCTCTGGTGACTTGAACTTCCCCTTCGTTATAGATGGATGAAGGGAAAAGCCGGTTGTTGAGGTCATTGTTGACAATCTGGTGCATATGCAGTTGCAGCCACATCTGCACAAACCACCAAGGGCCGTTGACACATAGTATCTTCTGGCCAGTGTGCATTTGAGAGATAGTCTGATGAAGCATATGATACACGCTCCCCAGGAGGTATTTTCCAAGAGGAATACGTTTACCACCAGCCAAATGTGTAGCCATTACAATATGATTCAGAGTGGGTTCATTGGCTTTACCACAGAAAATAAACCTGCACAACCACATATTCAGGAATGCTCTGTATTCGACTTCACCCAGGGGGCCATCCTTCATGTGATTCTGGATATATGATTTATATCCACTTCCTGATTTCACCCCTGTTTGTCTTGTGGAGCCTCTGAAGTCCCAGGGGTACACGGATCCTGAAACATCAAGGCCGGTGATCATGTATACATCGGCCAGGGTTGGGGACATTGGGCCGTGACCAAAGAGGAAGGCATTGACGCCGTTTGACCAAAAATGACAAGCTGCTATCAGAAGATCTTCGTTCTTTGGGGTCTCGGCCAACGAAAGCTCCAAACATTGAGCAATACGGAGGCTGTCCCAAGTTTGGGTCTTGGCACTATTATCTGCAAGCACCCTTTTATACCAATTTCTCCAACCTGCAATTGGGGGCAAAGGCCAGTTCTTGAAGGCGTCTTGCCACAGGGAAGGCTTAGATAAAGCCGCTTTGAAAGGGATTCTTTGGGATTTGGCTGCAATAAACTCGCGGGGATCGGAAATTCCCACAGGACCAAGGATGTAAGATGTCGAGTTGGCTTCAGTGCGAATCAGAAGCTCGGTGGAAAGCTCCTGTCGAGAAAAGGCGGGGGAGAAATTTGAGGTAAAAAATCGAAAAGATAATGCCGAATGAAGCTTACGGAGATGAAATTTACCTGAGCAGCTTGATTTTGACCCGCCATTGGAGATTTAAGCTTGGGGAAAAGATGACCTAGGGTTTGGATCTGGACGGAGGCTCCGACGGATTGCGAGGAAAGAGAACAGGTGTTGAACAGATTTAACCTGGAGACGTTGGCAATTGGAGTCAATTTCGGAATAAAATCACTTTTTATCCCGTAATTGAAGGGGCATATGTTAACACCAAAATTTGGTACAGGAAGGAGCCTGATTTGTGGGCCCAGTTTGATGAAAAAATCCGTCCAGAAGAAGGAAGGCTTCTTCAAAAGGATTCGGCAGAAGAGCTTGCGGTCGGCAGTTTGCTTCCGTTCGGCAAAAGGACTGTTCGCGCTGATTTTGCGGGATCGCGTGGTGATGTGGCCCGGGCGGTAGGGACGAATGGATGGATAAGCATTCGCATTTGGACATAAATTAGGTATCAAATATTGTACTCGTAGTCCATCCGGAGTCATGCCATGACAGGGTATAAATATGGACCCTGGATGTATGTAATTGTAATCGAAACATTCTCAATACAAACCGGCTTTACGCCAAACTCTTGAGTCCTCTAGTCGTGTCGTCGAGTTCTTCGAGAGGGTTCATCGATCCGTCGACCTCCGTAAGTACCGGCAACCTTGTATCATGTCTAGTATCATGCGGTGGATTTAGATCGTGATGCAAGTAGTCTTGTTACCATGCTTAGTATCATGCGGTAGATTTAAGCTTGGTTCAAGAGGGTTTCTTGTTAGATCATGAGCCATGCGGTGGGCTAAGATCTAGCTTGGAGCTAGTTATCGGCTCTATTGGATTTTGGCAAAATCCAATAGATTCATTAAGTTACCCCGTGTTGCCTTGAGTTTCACTTATTGTTTAAATTCATGTAACACTCTTTTGCCCAATTTAGATTGATTTGGATCGGCTTTATCTCACGTAGTGACCCTTGCATCGTACTTTTATATCTCACTTCAAAAGGCACGTGGATCACGTGTTTCTCAAATAGCCGAAACCGAACCAATCAAGGTTATTACACGTTGCGGGTTCAATCTTGTCATTTGTTGTGTAAATCTTGACAGAACCAAGTATCATGCGGTAGATGCAGGTTTTTGGGTTGTCTTTAAGCTAATCATCGGTGGATTAGATTCTTAATTCAATCTGATAGATTTATCATATTTGGCGATGTTTGTTCCTTCTCCATGGACCCCGATTCGGCTGTTCAGCTGTATTCGGTTATGCTTGCACGAGTAAAACGTGTTTATAAGTTGTGTTTTAAACAACGTGTGCTTTTAGCTTTCCATATTTAGATTGTATCATGCAGTAGATAGATCTATTTGTGGTTGGTGGCGTGATTCTCAAACAAGTCGTATCATGCGGTGGATAAACTTGTTTGGCTTCATGCTTGACGGGTTTTGAAGTATCTAGACATGCGGTAGACTAGTGCTTTGGGCCTATGCATGCTTGCTTATTACACGTTTGTAATCATGTTTTACTTCATTTATTGTTATTCATTCCCGAGGATCGGTCATGGTCTTGTGCACGTGCAATTTCTATCCAAATAAAGACCGATCTATCGTCATGCTTGCGTCATCCGTTCGGCTATGTTCTGTTTTACACTTTAAAGTTCCCAAATGGTCTCTAATTTGCTGGCAGATAGCTTTTCATAGCTATATGTCATTTTACATGGCTTTCTAGCCGTAAATATGGAACTGTCTGGTACCACCCGGCAAGTTCCAAGCTTTGGTATTTAACTACTTTGTCTTTTTGTTAATTTTCAGGGAAAATTGACTGGCACGCTTTGGAATCTACTCGCGTGTGAAGCTAGCTTGTTCGGCTTGCTGTGTGCTTGGCGCAGGGTGCGAATTTTGCGTCAACAATGTCGAGCTTCATCTTCTTCAAGGTCTTGGTGAAAAGGACACTGAGCCCGCTTCCACCGTCGATGAGGACCTTGTTGAGTCTGGAGCCTGCAACTACCGGCTTCAGGACAAGTGGAAACCGTCCAGGTTCAGAGAAGCTTGTCATTGATCCACACAGGAGAAGGTAATGGGTACCTTCGACCACCGGAGAGGGGTCGGGACCGCTGGTTCAATGCTCAAGACTTCTCGTCGGGTGGCCTTCTGAGCCCGTCGGTTGGGTAGTCCGCCGAAGAGGACGTTCACCGTCTTGTCGGGTTCCTGGAAGTCGTCGTTGCCTTCGTCGGCCTTTTTCTTGCCTTTCTTGTCGTGAGGGTGCCGTGGCTCTGGAGTGTCCTTGAGTGCTCGCCGGAGTTGGTAGCACTGCTCGGTGTTGTGGTTGGCGTCCAGATGCCACGGGCACTTCTCTTTCAGCAAGTCCTTGAAGCCGCCGAGGTCTTCTTCGAATTGTCTTTCGTAGGGCGCTGGATAGCCGCGACAGTGTTGTCTGGCTTGCGCTTGCGATTAGGACCCGAGTAGTTGTTGCTGCGACCGCCTTGGTTCCCGTTGTTGTTGCTGTTGCGGCCCGTGTTCTGTTTGCTTTTGCCACGGATGGCGTCGTACTCGGCGTTAGCCTTGTCTTCTTCATCAGCCCAAGAGGTGATCATGTCCTTGAGGTGGGTGATGGAGCTCGGGCGGCGACGACCGAAGTCTTCGAAGGTGCGACGGTGGTACAGACCGTCTTGGAAGAGGTCGATGACCTCCTTGTCGGTGACGTTGACTACGGTGGCGTGCTTGTCGAAGAAGCGTCGCATGTATTTGCGAAGGGTCTCGCCCTGTTCTTGCTTCACCATTGCCAGGTCCATGCGAGTACCCGAGCGGCCCATAGCGCCCGCGAAGTTGCTGGTGAACTGTTCCTTGAGCTGGTCCCACTTGTCGATCGAGTACTTCTCGAGTGACTCGAGCCATGTAAGCGGGGCTTGATCCAGGCAGAAGGGAAAGTAGAGGCACTTTGTGTCATTATTGCCACCAGCGTTTTCGATGGAGAGGGCGTAGCATCTGAGCCACTGGACTGGATCTTGCTTCGCGTTGTACTTGGTGATCCCCAGAGGTTTGAATTTCTCTGGGAGAAGTAGATTGCGAAGTCGTGCAGAGAAGGCGGGGAAGCCGTCGTTGTCGCCTGCCGTGGAGGACTTTTTGCGTCGTAGTTCTTCGATTTTTTGGCGAGCGTCGAAGCCGCCACGTGAAGCGCCGGAGGCGTGGCTGTTAGCGTGGCCTCGGTCGCCGCGGTCGCCTCCGCCCTCGGCTCTCCTGCCAGCCCCGTGTATGGATCTCCCGCCATCGCTGCCTCCACCGCCAGGATCACGATGAGGGATAATCTCACGGTTGCCACCGGCGCTGTTGCCACCATGAGAGGGTCCACCGGCCGATGCCTGGGTACGGTTGGGGTTAGCCGGTAGCTCCCCTCGGGTACGGTTGCGACCGTTGTCAGCTCCACTGCGACTTGTGGCTTCGTTGTCTTGTTGGCGATTCCTCACGGGGGGCACTTGAGTGACTCTGTTGTCAACTCGCATGAAGTAGACGTCCTCCGCGAGCTTGGCGATGACTTCTCCCGCACGCATCCCCTGAGCCTGACGTGCTATCGTGGTGACAGACATGAGGCATTGCTCTGGGGTAGTGTGCACCCGGCTTACGACTTGGTCGAGGGCCTCCGCGAGGTTCCGCATGGGTAGGGACTCGCGAAGACATCGGCGCCGTTCGTTCCGCTTTCTGTTGCGTTCACGTCGGGCGTCCCTATTGGCGTCGGTCTCGTCTGCGGGTGCGTTAGCAGATAACTCGTCTGCTGAGATATCCTCGAGATATCGGTCAGGGAGTGTCCCTGAGGGTCCCGGCGTCTCGTTGGTAGTCATGAAGACTTGCCAATCAGGAGAGCCGAGGCTGGAGTCGCTAGTCGCTACCTCTGTTGGAGTGTGCTCCTCAGCTGGTGCTAGCGGAGTTCCCTCCTGGAAGGTATGTGAGTCGAGGTAGGCGACGCAGAGTGAGTTCTCGTCTGTCAGGTCTGTGGGCTTGCGGTCTGGCCAGTAGACGAATCTGCCGGCAGGTGTAGATGTTATAACCAGGCCTGAGGTCGTGTAGTTCTCAGACTCGGGCTCGTCAGGGTCCGCCCCGAAGTCGAATTCATAGGAGGAGTCCGAGTAGTAGCCGGAGATGGGGTTGGAGTCCGAGTCGTACTCTGAGACGATCTCCTTCCCAGCCCGGTGTGCGGAAAGAGCCTTCACGTGGGCCTTGCTAGCGATGCAAAGGTCGTATGGGAAGTGCTCATGGAGTGGGGAGTCCGCACACGATGGCTCGATAGCCGGCTCGCATGCGATGGCCCATGGTGAGGTCGAGTTCGAGTTGGAGTCGGATCCAAGCTCAAAATCGGCGTGCTGGTTGTAGAGCGAAATTTCGCCGAATTTCCCGGCGAGATCGCCCGTGACTACTTCGGGAAGTGTCACGAGGCCGGTCTTCGGGTTGGGCGGCATGGTGAGGCGGCGCTGGAAGGATCCGGCGCCGTCAGCAGTGCAGACCCAGGAGCCGAAGACGAAGGTGTCGCCGCGGTTGAAGGCGACAGTTGCCTTGATGATCTTCGGCGAGAGCCCCTACCTGGCGCGCCAGCTGTCGGTGTTTTAGACCGGCAACCTACCAAGGGGAGTACCCGAGGTAGATGAATGTGGCCTCGCCGAGATCGGGACGCAAGGTGGGTAATACCATACGTCCTGTATGCTGCGTAGCTCTGGATTGATTGGATGTGATTACAAGATGATGCGTAATGAGAGAGAAGGGTCCCTACCTCGCCTTATATAGTCCGGGAGGCAGGGTTACAGGTCGGTTTAGGGAGAGAGTACTAGTCGTGTACGTCTAGGAATCCTCTACACAGTACAAGGTATGTATAGCTTCCTATCTGAGTACTTCTCCACCGTAGTTCTTGCGCCTCACGCCATCAGGTGCTGTGTGGCACAAGCCGAGTAGTCCCAGGGGCCCACCGAGTAGTCGGTCCTGGTACCCACCGAGTAGGCGACAGCAGCAAGACCACAACCATCGGGGCGGGCCTCAACCCGAAATAGGAAGACGTGCTCGTCAGCTTCCTCCGGGCTAACCGAGACATTCGCGTGGAAACCAGCGGACATGCCAGGGGTGCCCAGGAATCTGATCGAGCATTCACTCAACGTCGACCCTAAAGCTACCCCGAAGCGACAACACCTCCGCCGCTTCACCGACGATAGACGGGATGCCATCAAGAAAGAACTCGCCAAACTACTCGCGGCTGGCTTCATCAGAGAAGTCTTCCATCCTGAGTGGCTCGCCAACCCCGTCCTCGTCTGCAAGAAGAATTCGAACGAGTGGAGGATGTGCGTCGACTACACCGACCTCAACAAGCACTGCCCCAAGGACCCCTTCGGGTTGCCGCGGATAGACCAAGTCATTGACTCCACGGCGGGATGTGACCTGCTCTGCTTCCTCGTCTACTACTCCGGGTACCACCAGATTGCAATCAAGGAAGAAGACCAGGAGAAGACCGCGTTCATCACCCCGTTTGGCACATACTGCTACACGACCATGTCCTTCGGGTTGAAGAACGCCGACGCTACCTACCAGCGAGCTATCCAGGCCTGTTTCAAGAGGCAGCTCAACCAGAACGTTGAAGCCTATGTGGATGACGTGGTCGTCAAGACTAGAAACTCCGACACGCTCATCGCCGATCTTGAAGAGACTTGCATCCTTGCGAGAGTACTGCTGGAAGCTCAACCCGAACAAGTGCGTCTTCGGCCTACCGTCGGGCAAACTACTGGGCTTCATCATCAGCCATCGCGGCATCGAAGCCAATCCCGAGAAGATCTCCGCCATCACCAGTATGAAAGCTCCCACGTGCATCAAAGACGTGCAGAAACTAACCGGGTGCATGGCGGCCCTGAACAGATTCATCTCGAAGCTTGGAGAACGGGGGCTCCCCTTCTTCAAACTACTCAAGCATCAAGAGAAGTTCGCGTGGACTCCAGAGGCAGACCAAGCCCTTGCTCAGCTCAAGGACTTCTTATCCAAGCCACCAGTCCTCACGGCTCCTCGCAAAAAGGACCAGCTACTGCTCTATCTCGCTGCGACTACTCACGTGGTCAGTACTGCCATCGTCGTCGAGCGACAAGAAGACGGCCACGCCTACCCAGTCTAGCGACCAGTCTACTTCGTCAGCGAGGTCCTGTCAGAATCTAAGGCACGCTATCAACCAGTACAGAAGCTACTGTATGCAGTGCTCATCACCTCGCGGAAGCTACGACACTACTTCGAGGAGTACTCGATCTCCGTCGTCACCGACTACCCGCTCGGCGATATCTTGCGGAACCAAGATGCTACTGCAAGGATCTCGAAGTGGGCAGTCGAACTCGGTGCCCTCAACATCGACTTCAAGCCACGAACAGCCATCAAGTCGCAGGCACTAGTCGACTTCATGGCAGAGTGGCGGGAAAATAAGCTACCTACTCCAACTGAGCGCCCAGAGCACTGTGTGATGTACTACGACGGTAGGGGTACTCCTGATTTCCCCAACGGGTGAACAACTCAAGTACATCTTGCGGATCTTTTGGAAGGTCTCAAACAATGAAGCCGAGTATGAAACTCTACTACACGGGTTCCGCCTCGCAGCTTCACTGGGCATCAAGCGACTACTTGTCTACGACTCCGCAGTGGTCATCAACCAAGTCAACAAGTCCTAGGAACGCAACAAGGAGAACATGGACGCCTACTGCCTAGAAGTCCGCAAGCTCGAGAACAAGTTCTACGGTCTCGAGTTCCATCACGTCGTTCGCGACAACAATGTTGCAGCGGACGTCCTGTCGAAGCTCGGTTCTACTCGCGCTCAAGTACCAGCGGGTGTCTTCGTCCACGAGCTTCACGCGCCATCCATCCCGGAGCCGGCGCCACGGACCACTGATCCAGCACATCCCCCGGCTGGCCAGGAGGTCATGATGATAGACGTGGACTGGCGGCAACCCTTCATCGACTACATCCACGAGCAGAAGGTTCCCTCGGACAAGAACTTGGCCGAGCAACTCATCCGTCGCGCCAAGTCATACGTCCTAGTCGGAGACAAGCTCTACAGGCGAGGCACATCTTCCAGAGTACTCATCAAGTGCGTCCCCCGAGAAGAAGGCAAGGGCATCTTGGAGGAGATCCATAAAGGCGTCTGTGGCAACCATGCGTCTTCATGCACGCTGGTCAGCAAGGCCTTCCGACGAGCTTTCGACTGGCCCACAGCTCTGGGCGATGCCGAAGAACTCGTCAGATGGTGCCAAGGGTGCCAATACTTCGCCAAGCAACAACACGTCCCGGCCTACAAGCTAGTCACCATACCGCCAACCTGGCCTTTCACCTGCTGGGGGCTCGACATGATTGGGCCTCTCCCGACTACGCCAGGTGGATTCAACAGAGTCTTGGTGGCCATCGATAAGTTCACCAAGTGGATCGAGGTCAAGCCGATCACATGCCCCAAGGCCGACAGAGTACTCGACTTCTTGGATGAACTCCTGCATCGCTACGGACTACCCCACCGCATCATCACAGACCTAGGCTCCAACTTCAACAATCACAAGTTCTGGGAGTACTGCGAGAACAGAGGGATCAACGTCCGATATGTCTCAGTTGCCCATCCTCGGGCCAATGGACAAGTCGAGCGCGCCAACGGGATGGTACTCGACGCTCTCAAGAAGCGACTGCATGATGCTGCTAACTCAAAAGGAGGCAAGTGGATCAAGGAATTACCCAATGCGCTCTGGGGGCTACGTACTCAACCCTCCAAGCCAACGGGACAATCGCCTTACCTTCTGGTCTATGGCTCCGAAGCAATTCTGCCTGCCGACATCATGTGGGATTCACCAGCAGTAGAGCAATACAACGAAGGCATATCCGAAGATAGCAGACGAGTTGATATCGATGGACTCGAAGAAGCTCGCTGCGCCGCCCTTGACCAATCAGCAAGGTACCTTGAGGGTATCCGACGCTACCATGACTGCAACGTCAAGGAACGTTCCTTCAATGTTGGCGATCTCGTCCTCCGCCGCATCCAGAACACGGAAGCACTGCACAAGCTTAGCTCGCCATGGGAAGGTCCCTTCACAGTTGCAAAGGTGACCGGACCAGGCTCCTACCGCCTCCAGACTCTTGAAGGCGAAGACATCAGCAACTCGTGGAATATCGACCAGCTCTGTCGATTCTACGCCTAGTCTCTCGACTACCCTGGGGGCTCAAGTCTGCACGACTACTCCAAAACCCCTTTGCTGTAAGCGGCCTCTGGGTCCAGGCACCAGTCTCCGGACTTCTCTACTCCAAGATCCAGCGTTCACGGCTACTAACGGATCTCGGGCTGCTCAGAGCGACAAAGGACTCCAGCAGCGGTCTATTAAGAGACCATGTACTTCTAGATCCATCCTATACGGCTACTAACGGATCTACTGTTGTAAGCGGCTATGCGCCCTAGCACCACTTAGCCGTAGGCGGCCTCCGGGTCCTGGCGACTACTCTTGTAAAATGGCCCTGGCCATCCAGGTGTATTTCTTTCAGTGTTAAAGTTTGATGATCTATCAACTAACTTACTGTGTCTCCCTCAACGGGCCTACTAGCGAGTACCACTACTCGTCACAACTCCACGATGAGGACTCCGCATAGATATCTCACAGCAATGAGTACTCATTTATGGAATTTTTTCTCATTCATACGTAAACAAGTTCAGTACAACTTTGTTTATATACAACTATGACTACAAGCTAACCCTACATGACTACTGGAGGTTCAGCTTTCCGGCGACTTGTTCAGCTATTGGCGCCATCTGCTCCTGGAGCTCCGCGTACTGCTCATCAGTACAGTTGGCGGCTAGTCCACCCGCGACTACGTCCAACGGATCCTTCGGGAAGTACGACTTCATGTACGCCAAGACTTGATTGGGGATGGACTTCACCAAATGGTTGACGTACGTCGCCAGACGACCAGGAGCTTCTCTCAGCCGGTCAACCAATGGAGCTATCTTCGGCCCGCCCGGATGAGGCACCAGTAGCCTTGCAATGGGAAGTGCGGCTTCTTCAAGTTCCTTGAGTTGTCCCCGCAACTTCTCGCAGTCCTCGTTCAGCTTCTGCAGGGATTTGTAGCAGTTGACGAGGTCACGGTCCGAGGCAATTCGGAGCTCCATGTGCTTATCGCACTCGTAAGCCAGCTGCTTATAATCATATTCAAGTACCTCGCGGGACTCCTTCTCCTGGTAGAAGACGTTCTTCATGTCGACTTCTGAGGCCTTCAGTTGCTCGACCCAGGTCTCGAGCTCCGCAATCAACAAACAAGGCGGGGTTAGACTACTGCAAGGTACTTCCAATGGGTACTCGACAAGACAGCAGCGTACCTTTGTTCTTGTTGCGGAGCGACTTGTTCTTGCGCACCAGCTCACCGCTCTTCGCCTGCATGTCCTGGACTTCATTATGGTACTGGGCGAAGGCGCCGTCAAGCTTCGACTGGAGCATGGCGGAGTGCTTCTTGGCCTTCGCAAGTTCTTCCTCCAATGCCTCCGCCTGGAGCACGGTATCGCCATATCCTTGGAGCATCTCAGATTTTTGTCAGGATCTCTCCACGACATCCTGCAGCAGACAACAATTGTTATTCGGGTACTCAACAATATGGCAGATTGACCATCCAAGGGTACTGATAACTTACCTTCATCCACTGCTCGGCCCGGCGCATCGCTTCCAAGTTACGCGCTGTCGTAGCTGGGTCGACGAGATCGTCTGCCAGAAGTTCGATTCCACCACGACTAGTCGTGGTGGCCCCGGACATCAGCGCCGAACGAATCGGCTCCGCGTCCTGAAACTCCGGTGAACGGATGACTACTTCCAGGCTCGAATCTAGCAGTACTTCGTCGCGCTTCTCTTCGGCCATCGCGGGGCTCCTCCGCTGGCTACTCCCGCCGGCTCGGGGGCTGCTCCGGCGGCCTCTCGGGTCTCCGGCACCAAGCCTTCAACGGGCACAGCCTCGGGGATGGTGTTTCCCTCGGCTTCGGGCCCTGTCAACAGAAGACACATGGATTAGTCTCCCTCGGGGGCTACGACTTCTACTCGAGGAAGGCTGCGTTCGTGCAATACACTCACCTTCAACAATGCTGGCCTCCGGCAGTGTAGCCTCTACGGCCGGCGCCACGGTCTCTACTTGGGGGACGGGAGCGGACTCCTCGGCGGTTGGCGTGGAACCTTCTTCAGCCACTGCCGCGCTGGGTTCATCCTCCTCCCAGGACAAGTCTGTGGATTTTTTGCACAGTAGACAATGGGTTGTCAACCAAGTACGACTACCAAACCACATGTACTACTCGGGGAAGATCTTCACTTACAAGCTCGATCGGACTACTGTCACGGTTGGGGCGCCAAGTATGTTGGCGATGTCGACAAGTCCAGCTTCAGAAGGCGCCTCTTCTTCGGCTTCAGTAACCGCTGGCTCTTCAGCAGCATGAGTTGCGGCTGGCTCAATCCTGCCTTCAGCAACTGGTGCTTGCGGCTCAACCTCTGTCACGGCGGGGGCTGGGCTGCGGCTTCTTCCAGCCAGCTCCCCCACCGTCTCCCAGTCGCCTTCATCCCCTTGGTCTACGGGGTCGGAAGGCAGAATCTCCTGCAAGCAATGGAATTTTGTCGTCAGCATACACAACATTGAAGACAAGCACTCGACTACTCTACTCGAGGAGTTTACCTCTTGAGATGTGGTCACAGTCACTTTCAGCTTTTTGGCGACGCGCTTGCATGCCACGTTGCGCGGCCTCCTCGGCGGCGCAGGCAGACTAGCCTCCAAACTAGTCGGAGGATCTTGGATGAGAGGAACATTGGGCAGTCCAGGGCGGCTGAACCTCGACCGCAGCTGGAACCGCTCCTGGAGCGTCTCCTCGGCCTCTTTATCTGATGTGTCTTAAACGATGACGGTGTCATCACCTTAGCCGACTTCGCGGCGCTCATAGCCTTGCCCTTCCCCTCCTCTGGGATTTCCACAAGTCGGGGAGGCGAAGCCGGCTCAGAGACAAACTTTACTATGTCATCCTGCAACAAGCACATTGGGTGAGCACGACTACTACTACATAATCAGTACTCGTATACTGAGTTCGGCTACTGACATCGTTCGGCGGATGAGCGGCGGAGTACTCGGGGACCGGACAGGGTGTGTACGCCGGCATGTCCTTGAAGATCCTGCCCAGCCTATCGATGATGTCGTCATCATCAATCTCGCCGCCGGGCATCCGCGACGAGTCGCCCTCGCCGGTGTACTGGTAGCCGAGGGTGTCGCGAGCCATCAGCGGCTGCACCCTCCTCTTCATAAAGCTGAAGGCCACATGTTCGGCCCTCAGCCCGGCTTCACTCAAAGCCTTGATCTTCACCAGCAGCTCGGGTAGCTGGATACCCTCCTGTATCGTCGGCTCCGTATTCCACCAGGGCCGGTGCTTCGGCTGCTTCCCGCTGGGCTTCGGCAACTCCGGGTGGTGGTTGGTGATGTAAAACCACTTCAACTTCCAGTCCTGGTTGGAGTCGATCAACTTGTACGCCAAGTACTGCTCGGCGGCGTCCTCGCGCATCTGGATGCCGACCCCTCTGACTACTCGCGGGTCGTTGGCGCTTGGCTGGGGCTTCACGCGGAAGAACTTCCGGAAAAGTACCCAGTGGGGCTTGATCCCCAAGAACGCTTCGCAAAAATGGACGAAGACAGAAGTGTGGAAGATGCCATTGGGGTTGAGATTGAGGTACTCGATACCGTAATACAATAGAAGCCCCTTGAAGAAGTTGCTTGCTGGGAGGGCCAACCCGCGCTCCACGAATCGCGTGAACATCGGGATCTCATCTGGATTTTTCTCCATCGGGTATGGATCTCCCGCGGCGGCGCGCCACATGTCAACCTCCTTCTCTCGGAGAAATCCGCTGTTCAGCAGCGCCAACAGGTCCTCAGTCTTCGCCTTCGATTTCTTCCACTCCTTGTTGGGATTCGGGCGTGGGGGAGACACTGGCGGTGTTGATCCTCTGACGGATCCAGCAGCCTACTCCCGGGATCTCTTCTTCCCGCCGGCGGTCTTCATGCTCTTGGATGGTGAGGGCTTCATTCTCCAAGTACAGCGGGTTTTCACTCGCATTCGCTCGGGGGCTGCGGTGGAGGCTACTGGCGGTGGCGCGCTTGGATCTACGATCTCCACTGAGGTGGCAGTGTGCACTGGCGGCGGATTCTTAGCGAGATCTGCTACGAACGGCTGTAAGTGTGGGGGGTGAAAAACCCTAAGGGTTTTGACTTCTATTTATAAGTCAACAGGCGGCTCCGCAACGGCCGGATGGATATGTTTCAAAACAGGTGACTCAGCGGCAGCGCCTGACCCTTCAACTTCCAATAGTCGATGCGCCTTATCTCTGGGGCTCGGCTGCATCTAATCAATTCCCTGGGAAGCGACAGTCAAGAGCAACTCAGGACACATTCTACATACAAGATGACCCTTCAATTCGAGATGAAGTACTCGACTCAAGGCTCGGGGGCTCCGTGCCACGTGTCCTTCGGTCTTTTCTCCGGATTTTGCGGGATAATCTTGCCAGAACTTCAGATTGACCCTCAGCCAGAGTCTACGACTCAACCTAAGGCTCGGGGGCTACTCCATATGGAGTGCGATTTTGCAATCGCACTTCCATATAGACATCTGCTTCAAGACAACACAAGTATTGTTGAAGACCTTCAAGGGCAGAACTCGAGGACGCTTGGGGACTACTCGAGAAGACTTCAGGATTACTCAAGGATCAGCTGGAGTACCTTCCAGCCTCGGGATGGTTCAAATATTCTTGAGGACTTTTGACTTGTAGAACTCAGGGACGCTTGAGGACTACTCGCCAATGCCGTCAAGACTACTTGAAGCTATCCTGCTCGACTACAAAGTACTCGGGGGCTTGTCGTATGGACCTCCCTGGGCCCACTACCTCGGTGGGTACCAGGACCGACTACTCGGTGGGCCCCTGGGACTACTCAGCTTGTGCCACACAGCACCTGATGGCGTGAGGCGCAAGGACTACGGTGGAGAAGTACTCGGATAGGAAGCTATACATACCTTGTACTGTGTAGAGGACTCCTAGACGTACACGACTAGTGCTCTCTCCCTAAACCGACCTGTAACCCTGCCTCCCGGACTATATAAGGCGAGGCAGGGACCCTTCTCTCTCATCACGCATCATCTTGTAATCACATCCAATCAATCCAGAGCTACGCAGCATACAGGACGTAGGGTATTACGCACGTCGCGGCCCGAACCTGTCTAAATTGTGTGCTACGTGTCTCTTCCTTCGAGTTACCGATCTCGGCGAGGCCACATTCATCTACCTCGGGTACTCCCCTTGGTAGGTTGCCGGTCTAAAACACCGACAGCGGCGTAGGCGAAGTAGTCGACGATGAGCCTGCGTGAGGCGAAGTAGTTGACGACGAGCCGGGTGACGAGCCGCGCGACGTGCCGAGGCACCCGGACGCGCGACGTAGGCGGAGTAGTCGACGACGAGTAGCGCCACGAGCCGCGTGACGAGCCGCGCGACATGCCGAGGCACTCGGACGCGCGGCGTAGTCGCAGTAGTCAACGACGAGCAGCGTGACGAACCGCGTGATGAGCCGCGCAACATGCCGAGTCACCCGGATGCGCGGAGTAGTCGAAGTAGTCGACGACGAGCCGCGTGACGAGCTGCGCGACGTGCCGAGGCACCCGGATGCGCGGCGTAGGCGAAGTAGTCGACGACGAGCCTACGCGAGGCTAAGTAGTCGACGATGAGTCACGCGACAAGCCGCGCAACGTGTCGAAGCAACCGGACGCGCGGCGTATGTGAAGTAGTCGACGACGAGCCGCGCGACGAGCCGCGTGACGAGCCGCGCGACATGCCGAGGCACCCGGACGCGCGGCGTAGTCGAAGTACTCGACGACGAGCCTGTGCGAGGCAAAGCAGTCGACGATGAGTCACATGACAAGCCGCGCGATGTGCCAAAGCAACCGGACGCGCGGCGTAGGTGAAGTAGTCGACGACGAGCCGCGTGACGAGCCGCGTGACATGTCGAGACACCCGAACGCGCGGCATAGGCGAAGTAGTCGACGATGAGCCTGCACGAGGCAAAGTAGTCGACGATGAGTCATGCGACAAGCTGCGCGACGTGCCGAAGCAACCGGACGCGCGGCATAGGTGAAATAGTCGACGACGAGCTGCGTGACGAGCCACGCGACGAGCCGCGTGACGAGCCGCGCGACATGCCGAGGCACCCGGATGCGCGGCGTTGTCGAAGTTGTCGACGACGAGCCGCGTGACGAGCCGCGCGATGTGCCGAGGCACCCGGACGCGCGGCATAGGCGAAGTAGTCGATGACGAGCCTGCGCGAGGCAAAGCAGTTGACGATGAGTCACGCGACAAGCCGCGTGACGTGCCAAAGCAACCGGACGCGTGGCATAGGTGAAGTAGTCGACGACGAGCCGCGTGACGAGCCGCGCGACGTGCCGAGGCACCCGGATGCGCGGCGTAGGCGAATTAGTCGACGACGAGCCTGCGCGAGGCGATGTAGTCGACGATGAGCCTGCGCGAGGCAAAGTAGTCGACAATGAGTCACGCGAAAACTACGCGACGTGCCGAAGCAACCGGACGCGCGGCATAGGTGAAGTAGTCGACGACGAGCCGCGTGACGGGCCGCGCGACGTGCCGAGGCACCCCGACGCGCGGCGTAGGTGAAGTTGTTGACGACGAGACTGCATGAGGCGAAGTAGTCGACGACGAGCCGCGTGACGAGCCGCGTGACATGCCGAGGCACCCGGACACGCGACGTAGGCGGAGTAGTCGACGACGAGCGGCGCAACGAGCCGCGTGACGAGCCGCGCGACATGCCGAGGCACCCGGACGCGCGGCGTAGTCGAAGTAGTCGACTACGAGCCGCGTGATGAGCTGTGCGACATGCCGAGGCACCCGGACGCGCAGCGTAGGCGAAGTAGTCGACGACGAGCCTGCGCGAGGCAAAGTAGACGACGATGAGTCAGGCGACAAGCCGCGCAACGTGCCAAAGCAACCGGATGCGCGGCGTAGGTGAAGTAGTCGACGACGAGCCGCGCGACGAGCCGCGTGACGAGCCGCGCGACATGCTGATGCACCCGGACACGTGGCGTAGTCGAAGTAGTCGACGACGAACCACGTGACGAGCCGCGCGACGTGCAGAGGCACCCGGACGCGCAGCATAGGCGAAGTAGTCGACGATGAGCCTGTGCGAGGCAAAGCAGTCGACAATGAGTCATGCGACAAGCCGCGCGACGTGCCAAAGCAACCGGACGCGCGGCGTAGGTGAAGTAGTTGACGACGAGACGCGTGACGAGCCGCGCGACGTGTCGAAGCACCCGGACGCGCGGCGTAGGCGAAGTAGTCGACGATGAGCCTGCACGAGGCAAAGTAGTCGACGATGAGTCACGCGACAAGCCGCGCGACGTGCCGAAGCAACCGGACGCGCGGCGTAGGTGAAGTGGTCGACGACGAGCCGCGTGACGAGCCGCGCGACGAGCCTCGTGACGAGCCGCGTGACATGCCGAGGCACCCGGACGCGCGGCGTAGTCGAAGTAGTCGACGACGAGCCGCGTGACGTGCCGCGCGACATGCCGAGGCACCCGGACACGCGGCATAGGCGAAGTAGTCGATGACGAGCCTGCACGAGGCAAAGCAGTCGACGATGAGTCACGCGACAAGCCGCGCGACGTGCCAAAGCAACCGGACACGCGGCGTAGGTGAAGTAGTCGACGACGAGCCGCTTGACGAGCCGCGTGACGTGCCGAGGCACCCGGACGCGCGGCGTAGTCGAAGTAGTCGACGACGAGCCTGCGCGAGGTGAAGTAGTCGACAACGAGTCGGGTCATGAGCCGCGCGACGTGCCGAGGCACCCGAACGCGCGACGTAGGCAGAGTAGTCGACGACGAGCAGTGCGACGAGCCGCGTGACGAGCCGCGCGACATGCCGAGGCAGCCGGACGCGCGGCGTAGTCGAAGTTGTCGATGACGAGCCGTGTGACGAGCCGCGCGACGTGCCGAAGCACCCGGACGCACATCGTAGGCGAAGTAGTCGACGACGAGCCTGCGCGAGGCAAAGTAGTCGACGATGAGTCACGCGACAAGCCGCGCGACGTGCCGAATCAACCGGACGTGCGGCGTAGGTGAAGTAGTCGACGACGAGCCGCGTGATGAGCCGCGCGATGAGCCACGTGATGAGCCTCGCGACATGCCGAGGCACCCGGACGCGCGGCGTAGTCGAAGTAGTCGACGACGAGCGTGACGAGCCGCGCGACATGCCGAGGCACCCGGACGCGCGGCGTAGTCGAAGTAGTCGACGACGAACCGCGTGACGAGCCGCGCGACATGCCGAGGCACCCGGACGCGCGGCATAGGCGAAGTAGTCGACGATGAGCCTGTGCGAGGCAAAGCAGTCGACAATGAGTCACGCGACAAGCCGCGCGATGTGCCAAAGCAACCGGACGCGCGGCGTAGGTGAAGTAGTCGACGACGAGCCGCGTGACGAGCCGAGGCACAAGGACGCGCAGCGTAGTCGAAGTAGTCGACGACGAGCCGCGTGACGAGACGCGCGACGTGCCGAGGCACCCGGACGCGTGGCATAGGCGAAGTAGTCGACGACGAGCCAGCGCGAGGCAAAGTAGTCGAAGATGAGTCACGTGACAAGCCGCGCGACGTGCCAAATCAACTGGACGCGTGGCGTAGGTGAAGTAGTCGACGACGAGCCGCGTGACGAGCCGCGCGTCGTGAAGAGGCACCCGGACACGCGGCGTAGTCGAAGTAGTCGACGACGAACCGCGTGACGAGCCGCGCGACGTGAAGAGGCACCCGGACGCGCGGCATAGGCGAAGTAGTCGACGATGTGCCTGTGCGAGGCAAAGCAGTCGACTATGAGTCACGCGACAAGCCGCGCGACGTGCCAAAGCAACCGGACGCGCAGCGTAGGTGAAGTAGTCGACGACGAGCCGCGTGACGAGCCGCGCGACGTGTCGAAGCACCTGGACGCGTGGCATAGGCGAAGTAGTCGACGAGGAGCCTGCGTGAGGCAAAGTAGTCGACGATGAGTCACGCGACAAGCCGCGCGACGTGCCTAAGCAACCGGACGCGCGGCGTAGGTGAAGTAGTCGACGACGAGCCGCGTGACGAGCCGCACGACGAGCCTCATGACGAGCCGTGTGACATGCCGAGGCACCAGGACGCGCGGCGTAGTCGAAGTAGTCGAGGACGAGCCGCGTGACGAGCCGCGCGACGTGCCGAGGCACCCGGATGTGCGGCATAGGCGAAGTAGTCGACGACGAGCCAGCGCAAGGCAAAGTAGTCGACGATGAGTCACGCGACAAGCCGCGCGACGTGCCAAAGCAACCGGACGCGCGGCGTAGGTGAACTGGTCGACGACGAGCCGCGTGACGAGCCGCGCGTTGTGCCGAGGCACCCGGACGCGCGGCATAGTCGAAGTAGTCGACGACGAACCGCGTGACGAGCCGCGCGACGTGCCGAGGCACCCGGACGCGCGGCATAGGCAAAGTAGTCGACGACGAGCCAACGCGAGGCAAAGTAGTCGACGATGAGTCACGCGACAAGTCGCGCGACGTGCCGAATCAACCGGACGTGCGGCGTAGGTGAAGTAGTCGACGACGAGCCGCGTGATGAGCCGCGCGATGAGCCGCGTGACGAGCCTCGCGACATGCCGAGGCACCCAGACGCGCGGCGTAGTCGAAGTAGTCGACGACGAGCGTGACGAGCCGCGCGACATGCTGAGGCACCCGGACGCGCGGCGTAGTCGAAGTAGTCGACGACGAACCGCGTGACGAGCCGCGCGACGTGCCGAGGCACCCGGACGCGCGGCATAGGCGAAGTAGTCGACGATGAGCCTGTGCGAGGCAAAGCAGTCGACAATGAGTTACGCGACAAGCCGCGCGACGTGCCAAAGCAACCGGACGCGCGGCGTAGGTGAAGTAGTCGACGACGAGCCGCGTGACGAGCCGCGCGACGTGTAGAAGCACCCGGACGCGCGGCGTAGGCGAAGTAGTCGATGATGAGCCTGCGCGAGGCAAAGTAGTCGACGATGAGTCACGCGAGAAGCCGCGCGACGTGTCGAAGCAACCGGATGCGCGGTGTAGGTGAAGTAGTCGACGACGAGCCGCGTGACGAGCCGCGCGACGAGCCTCATGACGAGCCGCGTGACATGCCGAGGCACCAGGACGCGCGGGGTAGTCGAAGTAGTCGACGACGAGCCGCGTGACGAGACGCGCGACGTGCCGAGGCACCCGGACATGCGGCATAGGCGAAGTAGTCGACGACGAGCCAGCGCGAGGCAAAGTAGTCGAAGATGAGTCACGTCACATGCCGCGCGACGTGCCAAATCAACCGGACGCGTGGCGTAGGTGAAGTAGTCGACGACGAGCCGCGTGACGAGCCGCGCGTCATGAAGAGGCACCCGGACGCGCGGCGTAGTCGAAGTAGTCGACGACGAACCGCGTGACGAGCCGCGCGACGTGAAGAGGCACCCGGACGCGCGGCATAGGCGAAGTAGTCGACGATGTGCCTGTGCGAGGCAAAGCAGTCGACTATGAGTCACGCGACAAGCCGCGCGACGTGCCAAAGCAACCGGACGCGCGGCGTAGGTGAAGTAGTCGACGACGAGCCGCGTGACGAGCCGCGCGACTTGTCGAAGCACCCGGACGCGCGGCATAGGCGAAGTAGTCGATGAGGAGCCTGCGTGAGGCAAAGTAGTCGACGATGAGTCACGCGACAAGCCGCGCGACGTGCCTAAGCAACCGGACGCGCGGCGTAGGTGAAGTAGTCGACGACGAGCCGCGTGACGAGCCGCACGACGAGCCTCATGACGAGCCGTGTGACATGCCGAGGCACCAGGACGCGCGGCGTAGTCGAAGTCGTCGACGACGAGCCGCGCGACGTGCCGAGGCACCCGGACGCGCAGCATAGGCGAAGTAGTCGACGACGAGCCAACGCGAGGCAAAGTTGTCGACGATGAGTCACGCGACAAGCCGCGCGACGTGCCAAAGCAACCGGACGCGCGGCGTAGGTGAAGTAGTTGACGACAAGCCGCGTGACGAGCCGCGCGTCGTGCCGAGGCACCCGGACACGCGGCGTTCTCGAAGTAGTCGACGACGAACCGCGTGACGAGCCGCGCGACGTGAAGAGGCACCCGGACGCGTGGCATAGGCGAAGTAGTCGACGATGAGCCTGTGCGAGGCAAAGCAGACGACGATGAGTCACGCGACAAGCCGCGCGACGTGCCAAAGCAACCGGATGCGCGGTGTAGGTGAAGTAGTCGACGACGAGCCGCGTGACGAGCCGCGCGACGTGTAGAAGCACCCGGACGCGCGGCGTAGGCGAAGTAGTCGATGATGAGCCTGCGCGAGGTAAAGTAGTCGACGATGAGTCACGCGAGAAGCCGCGCGACGTGCCGAAGCAACCGGATGCGCGGTGTAGGTGAAGTAGTTGACGACGAGCCGCGTGACGAGCCGCGCGACGAGCCTCATGACGAGCCGCGTGACATGCTGAGGCACCAGGACGCGCGGCGTAGTCGAAGTAGTCGACGACGAGCCGCGTGACGAGACGTGCGATGTGCCGAGGCACCCGGACGCGCGGCATAGGCGAAGTAGTCGACGACGAGCCAGCGCGAGGCAAAGTAGTCGAAGATGAGTCACGTCACAAGCCGCGCGACGTGCCAAATCAACCGGACGCGTGGCGTAGGTGAAGTAGTCGACGACGAGCCGCGTGACGAGCCGCGCGTCGTGAAGAGGCACCCGGACGCGCGGCGTAGTCGAAGTAGTCGACGACGAACCGCGTGACGAGCCGCGCGACGTGAAGAGGCACCCGGACGCGCGGCATAGGCGAAGTAGTCGACGATGTGCCTGTGCGAGGCAAAGCAGTCGACTATGAGTCACGCGACAAGCCGCGCGACGTGCCAAAGCAACCGGACGCACGGCGTAGGTGAAGTAGTCGACGACGAGTCGCGTGACGAGCCGCGCGACTTGTCGAAGCACCCGGAATCGCGGCATAGGCGAAGTAGTCGACAAGGAGCCTGCGTGAGGCAAAGTAGTCGACGATGAGTCACGCGACAAGCCGCGCGACGTGCCTAAGCAACCGGACGCGCGGCGTAGGTGAAGTAGTCGACGACGAGCCGCGTGACGAGCCGCACGACGAGCCTCATGACGAGCCGTGTGACATGCCGAGGCACCAGGACGCGCGGCGTAGTCGAAGTAGTCGACGACGAGCCACGCGACGAGCCGCGCGACGTGCCGAGGAACCCGGACGCGCGGCATAGGCGAAGTAGTCGACGACGAGCCAACGCGAGGCAAAGTAGTCGACGATGAGTCACGCGACAAGCCGCGGGACGTGCCAAAGCAACCAGACGCGAGGCGTAGGTGAAGTAGTTGACGACAAGCCGCGTGACGAGCCGCGCGTCGTGCCGAGGCACCCGGACACGCGGCGTTGTCGAAGTAGTCGACGACGAACCGCGTGACGAGCCGCGCGACGTGAAGAGGCACCCGGACGCGCGGCATAGGCGAAGTAGTCGACGATGAGCCTGTGCGAGGCAAAGCAGACGACGATGAGTCACGCGACAAGCCGCGCGACGTGCCAAAGCAACCGGACACGCGGCGTAGGTGAAGTAGTCGACGACGAGCCGCGTGACGAGCCGCGCGACGTGCCGAGGCACCCGGATGCGCCGCGTAGTCGAAGTAGTCGACGACGAGCCTACGCGAGGTGAAGTAGTCGACAACGAGTCGGGTCATGAGCCGCGCGACGTGCCGAGGCACCCGGACGCGCGACGTAGGCAGAGTAGTCGACGACGAGCAGCGCGACGAGCCGCGTGACGAGCCGCGCGACATGCCGAGGCAGCCGGACGCGCGGCGTAGTCGAAGTTGTCGATGACGAGCCGTGTGACGAGCCGCGCGACGTGCCGAAGCACCCGGACGCACATCGTAGGCGAAGTAGTCGACGACGAGCCTGCGCGAGGCAAAGTAGTCGACGATGAGTCACGCGACAAGCCGTGCGACGTGCCGAATCAACCAGACGTGCGGCGTAAGTGAAGTAGTCGACGACGAGCCGCGTGATGAGCCGCGCGATGAGCCGCGTGACGAGCCACGCGACATGCCGAGGCACCCGGACGCGCGGCATAGTCGAAGTAGTCGACGAATAGCGTGACGAGCCGCGCAACATGCCGAGGCACCCGGACGCGCGGCGTAGTCGAAGTAGTCGACGACGAGCGTGACGAGCTGCGTGACATGCCGAGGCACCCGGACGCGCGGCGTAGTCGAAGTAGTCGACGACGAACAGCGTGACGAGCCGCGCGACGTGCCGAGGCACCCGGACGCGCGGCATAGGCGAAGTAGTCGACGATGAGCCTGTGCGAGGCAAAGCAGTCGACAATGAGTCACGCGACAAGCCGCGCGACGTGCCAAAGCAACCGGACGCGCGGCGTAGCTGAAGTAGTCGACCACGAGCCGTGTGACGAGCCGCGCGACGTGTCGAAGCACCCGAACGCGCGGCGTAGGCGAAGTAGTCGACGATGAGCCTGCGCGAGGCAAAGTAGTCGACGATGAGTCACGCGAGAAGCCGCGCGATGTGCCGAAGCAACCGGACGCGCGGCGTAGGTGAAGTAGTCGACGACGAGCCGCGTGACGAGCCGCGCGACGAGCCTCATGACGAGCCGCGTGACATGCCGAGGCACCAGGACGCGCGGCGTAGTCGAAGTAGTCGACGACGAGCCGTGTGACGACGCGTGCGACGTGCCGAGGCACCCGGACGTGCGGCATAGGTGAAGTAGTCGACGACGAGCCAGCGCGAGGCAAAGTAGTCGACGATGAGTCACGCGACAAGCCGCGCGACGTGCCAAATCAACCGGACGCGTGGCGTAGGTGAAGTAGTCGACGACGAGCCGCGTGACGAGCCGCGCGTCGTGCCGAGGCACCCGGACGCGCGGCGTAGTCGAAGTAGTCGAAGACGAACCGTGTGACGAGCCGCGCGACGTGAAGAGGCACCCGGACGCGCGGCATAGGCGAAGTAGTCGACGATGTGCCTGTGCGAGGCTAAGCAGTCGATAATGAGTCACGCGACAAGCCGCGCGACGTGCCAAAGCAACCGGACGCGCGGCATAGGTGAAGTAGTCGACGACAAGCCGCGTGACGAGCCGCGCGACGTGTCGAAGCACCCGGACGCGCGGCGTAGGCGAAGTAGACGACGAGGAGCCTGCGTGAGGCAAAGTAGTCGACGATGAGTCACGCGACAAGCCGCGCGACGTGCCTAAGCAATCGGACGCGCGGCGTAGGTGAAGTAGTCGACGACGAGCCGCGTGACGAGCCGCGCGACGAGCCTCATGACGAGCCGTGTGACATGCCGAGGCACCAGGACGCGCGGCGTAGTCGAAGTAGTCGAGGACGAGCCGCGTGACGAGCCGCGCGACGTGCCGAGGCACCCGGACGTGCGGCATAGGCGAAGTAGTCGACGACAAGCCAGCGCAAGGCAAAGTAGTCGACGATGAGTCACGCGACAAGCCGCGCGACGTGCCAAAGCAACCGGACGCGCGGCGTAGGTGAACTAGTCGACGACGAGCCGCGTGACGAGCCGCGCGTTGTGCCGAGGCACCCGGACGCGCGGCATAGTCGAAGTAGTCGACGACGAACCGCGTGACGAGCCGCGCGACGTGAAGAGGCACCCGGACGCGCGGCATAGCCGAAGTAGTTGACGATGAGCCTGTGCGAGGCAAAGCAGACGACGATGAGTCACGCGACAAGCCGCGCGACGTGCCAAAGCAACCGGACGCGCGACGTAGGTGAAGTAGTCGACGACGATCCGCGTGACGAGCCGCGCGACGTGTAGAAGCACCCGGACGCACGGCATAGGCGAAGTAGTCGACGATGAGCCTGCGCGAGGCAAAGTAGTCGACGATGAGTCACGCGAGAAGCCGCGCGACGTGCCAAAGCAACCGGACACGCGGCGTTGTCGAAGTAGTCGACGACGAACCGCGTGACGAGCCGCGCGACGTGAAGAGGCACCCGGACGCGTGGCATAGGCGAAGTAGTCGACGATGAGCCTGTGCGAGGCAAAGCAGACGACGATGAGTCACGCGACAAGCCGCGCGACGTGCCAAAGCAACCGGACGCGCGGCGTAGGTGAAGTAGTCGACGACGAGCCGCGTGACGAGCCGCGCGACGTGTAGAAGCACCCGGACGCACGGCATAAGCGAAGTAGTCGACGATGAGCCTGCGCGAGGCAAAGTAGTCGACGATGAGTCACGCGAGAAGCCGCGCGACGTGCCGAAGCAACCGGACGCGCGGCGTAGGTGAAGTAGTCGACGACGAGCCGCGTGACGAGCCGCGCGACGAGCCTCATGACGAGACGCGTGACATGCCGAGGCACCAGGACGCGCGGCGTAGTCGAAGTAGTCGACGACGAGCCGCGTGACGAGACGCGCGACGTGCCGAGGCACCCGGGCGCGCGGCATAAGCGAAGTAGTCGACGACGAGCCAGCGCGAGGCAAAGTAGTCGATGATGAGTCACGCGACAAGCCGCACGACGTGCCAAATCAACCGGACGCGTGGCATAGGTGAAGTAGTCGACGACGAGGTATTCGTGACTAGACCTATGATGGAAATGGTATGTTGATGGAATCTATGGGAGTAGCGGATATCATACGCCCGAAAAACACGGTAGCTAACCTTAATCATCAAAGCATCATCAACATGAAAACAATAGATTGAAACCATGAATCAAGTAGCGATCACATAGCATGAATCCATCTAACCCTAGGGATGAATGGAGACATTACCCCATCATCTTACACGGATTGAAGCACATAGGGGTGATGGAGACTCCGGAGAACGTCGTCGATGAAGATGGCGGCGATGAAGCTTGGGAACACCCCTAGGCCAACGGCTTGGAGTCCTCCTCTTGCTTCCTTCTCTCCGCCCGCGTTGATCCTTGCGACGAGCTCATCTAACTCTCTCCCTCATCTTGCGGCGGCGGTTTTCTGATGAATAGCGTCGGTAGGATGATTTGTTCGATGTGGCGGCCGACGGCGGCGGAGGCAATAAATAGACGAACACCTAGGGCAAAGGGGGCACCGAACCGACCCTGGAGTGGGCTGGGCCGGTCGGCCCAGGCCGGTCGGCCCAGGCCCACTTCGGCCCGGTTCGGCCCCGGTTTCCTCCCCGGTTGCTTCTCGCGTGATCCCTTATTTGTGTGCACTTGCATGTGGGCTTTTGACGTCGTTTCCTTCACGGTTAAGGCTTGAATCCTTGCTATACAAGCTTCGCTGTTTTCTGGTTGAGTCCCTGAAGCCTTGCACGTTGACGCTTCAGTCCTCGGGTCATTTGGAGTCATGTTCATCGCGTGTCTTGACTCTTGTCGGGCTTCATGATCTTCTTCCAAAGTGCTTGGTGAACTTATCCCGAAAGTCTCCTCTTTAGCGTAGATTTCCTGCGTAAACAACAAACTCCAAAATCGACATGCAAGTGTGAACTTGTTATATCATTAGTATGCCTAGTGGTGGGTTAGTTGCAAATCATAATCGAAACCAATGTATAACAAGTACTCTAGGTTGACGGAAATTCACCGTCAACATCTCCCCCATGCTTAAACCTTGCTCGTCCTCGAGTAAGTAATCCTTGCTTAAAAGGGAAATCAGTGTTGCCTTCCAATGTTGTCCCTGCACTTAGTCATTCATGACGAGGCAAATTGCTCTCTCTTAAGAATTTATTTTTAAAGTTCAAGTTGTGACCGACTTCTTTTTCATTATGGAAGATAGACTAACAATAAAGAACAAGCCACATTTAACACGATGCTCTCAAACTTAAGTGAACTTCAAACCATTACCTTGTCACATGGAAGATTTTCAAAAAGATGCATATCCAACATAAGTGAAAATCTCTTGCAAAAGCCATGGAAACACTCATCTCATCAAGTCACTCAAGCCTATACTAGATTATTTTCAACCTACTCTACTCATATGTGATAGTGGAAGGCTTATGTGGAGCTTGGAAGGTTAAAAACAATCCTAGCAAAACATACATCCGAAATGTTGTCAAATTAAGAGAGAGATCTATTGGAATTACCGAGACTCGTCAAAAAGGCCATGGAAAATAAATGTTGGAAAGAGAGAGGGACGAAACACACACATTTAGATAAGTGGACATGTGCAAGTGGCAAATGGATGATCCCGAGGCACGAGTGAAGTCCTCGTTATCGGATTGCACATGGTTGGAAGATTTCAGTATGGATTTGTCATCAAGGCACTTGACAACTTATGAAGCAAAAAGATCCGAGGAGAATCTTTATTTTTTTCTTTATTTTATTTCCTTCTCATTTATCTCTCTTTCTTTTTCTTCACTTTATTCTTCCTATTTTTCTTACTTTTCTTTTCTTCTTATCATATTTTTTTCATTTTTCATTTTTATTCTTTTTTTTCTTTTGCTCCTCAAAACTTTTTGCAACATAATACTTACATAGCATTTGTGTCAGAGAATGACTCCTCCCCCATGCTTGAACGATGCTCGTCCTCGAGCATAAAAGAGAGAGAAAATGACTGCTAAATTAAGTATAAATTCCATAATATTGCGGAATATTTGAATCTCCATCGAGAATTTTACTCCATACTCAAATTGGGTTGTGGACAAGGAGGTGATCACAAAAAGATGTTTTTGGTTTAGGGTGGATGCCCAGCGAAGTTTGTGAAATTTTTGATGTGAAAACCCACAATGCATGGACAAAAAGGCTAGCATGAAAAAGTTACACAAAGGAATGACCAGCTTCTTAGTCTCGAACCATAGAAATCAATCCTAATCCAACTCATCAAAACATATGTTTGCAATCTACGGGTTTTGTTATCATAAAACATATATGTATATGGCTTTGGTAGGTAGAACTTTGCAAGAGCATCACAAACATGTAGATAGCATAAAAGTTAAGTTTTCATAAAAACAACAAGTTCTCCGGCTATCCATAAACTTAAATCAAAGAGCAAAGATATGTATGTGGGTCTAGAGCATAGTCATTTCACCTCCACAAATAAAAGAGCCGGTATTTAAATTAATTTCAGATCATATTATAGAGAGCAATTAGCCAAGACATGTATAACTTCATGTAGGTAAAACAAAGCGGCAACTTTCATCATCTTTCCGTAAGCATAGGCAATATAGAACATCGAGGTGAACACATGGTCATGCTTATCTATTGAAAGTAAAAAAAACCTAGATTGTCCTCCTAGTAGCCATGTTATTGTTTGAAGAGAAAAACAAAAGGTTGCACTTAGTTGAGGTTGAAGGCATACTTACAAGCATTTGTGTTTGGAAAAGAGAAGGTAGATGGAGGTGTTACCATCCTTTGTAGTTCTTCGTTGCCTTCTTCCGACATCTCCATATATCGACGTGGCTTTTGCTTTTGTCTTGATTTATCAACACTCCTAAACTTCTGAATTTAATCTTGTATGCTTAATGGAGTCATTGATCGCCCTTCTCTTCAACGTTGTCATCATCATCTCCTCTTTCTTGTTCTCATCATCTCCTTGCTGTCTCTTTTTCATGGATTTCCCCCTCTGTACAGAACAGAACATATATCGAAATATAGCTCTATTAAAAATTTTATGAAATTACCTTTCCAACGTGTGGTCATTCATCGAAAACGGAGTTCAAACAAGGGAGCTATGTCCGTTTTACTTCAGCGCTGTGTGCTGTCCAAAACTGATTTCAGGACGTGTTGCACTCGGTGATTCGGGCATAACCGCTTGTAGGAACCTCCGATTGTCTTGATTCTTGATTTGTTGGAATTGTAACTTCATCAGGCTTCTAAATATCCAAAAATATCCAGTGTTTTCCCTTCGAGACCATGCAGAATTTTGATGAGATTGGTGGCTTCTTGCGCATCGATCCGGAGATGTTAACGATCTTGATCATTCTATCTTCTAGAGTGTCATGTTGCACTTCCGTGTTAAAGATTCAGGGTCTCCCTCATGCTTAGCACTTTGCTAGTCATGGAAGAAGAAGACAAAGCACTTCTTAGCCATCCTTCAATTTCCTTGTAGTGAGAGTTTTTATCTTGCCTGCAAGACGTTTTAAACACACATTCTACCCCCAAGGTGACGGTTGGGAGTAGATAGAATTGCCAATAATCCAACAATGTCTCCTAAGATTCTTAACTTGTGGCATAATTAGTCTAATGAGGAATAAAAACCTAATGAGTGTACGTGGTGCAAGGTGTGTATGCACATGATAGGAAAGCATATAAACAAAGACAATGTTTTCACCTAGTTCTAAACACCATGTTTACAACTAGGTTGCCGAATTTCTCCATAGCCATAAAGGTTTATAAATCTATGGTTAAAACACCATGTCTATCCTTAAATCAATAACTCTTATAGCACAAGAAAAATTAAGCGCATTGCAAAGCTTATAAACTAACCAAAGCAACATGAAAACATATGAAAAGCCAGCTAGGTTTATCGAACTTAACGATGATGGTCCGCAATCTTGTTTAAACACCACGTTTACACAAGATCACAAAAGGAAAATACCCATAGGTACCTATGAAGCATTAACATGGAAACTGAAGCATACATCATTAAGTATATAAAACAACCAAGCCAACTATGTGCAAAACTTGTATACACAAAGAAACATCACATTGATAACAAAATGCAATGCATGCAAATAAATATTATCATGAACATGATGGTGGTTCTAAAAAGGAAAACTGAACTTAGATTAATAACCACAAGTTGATCATCATAAGATAGTGCCATTCTTTATTCTCTCTATGAAAGTAGTAAAAATATAAAGAAACGGGTTGCCTCCCGAAAAGTGCTTCATTTAAAGTCATAGAGCTCGACTTTCTCACATACCTTCTTTTCGTTGCATAGCCATGGCCCTTCATGCAAGAAGAAAAGGTACCAATGCAGCTTTAATTTACTTCCCATGTTGTGCTTGATCACTTATAGAAGACTTGCCCAAAGCATCCTTTTGTTTCATCGTTATCTCCTTCTTTATCATCCTTCGGTGCTGCCTTCACTCCATGAATTTTTTTAATGTCCAGAACAGAAAGTATACTCAAGCTCTACTCCATTGCACAGTGCACAAAATTTCCTTTCCAACGAGTCTTCATTTGCCCAAATCGGACTCCGGACAAGAGAGTTACGCCCATTTTACTCCGGCGATGTAATCTGTCCTGAAATTTCAGAACGCGCAACGCTCAATGTTTTCTCCATAACTCCTTGCACGGGTCTTCAAACTTGTTGGTTCTTGATGCGTTGGAATGGTAACTTGATGGAGCTTCTGAATATCTCATTTTCTTCATTTGTACACCTCTGAACAAGGTCTCAAATTGATGAAGACAGCAGCATCCATCGCGGGATTCGGAGAGGTTGATGATTTATCTTGCAACTCTTTTAGGCATGACTTCTCTTTTAATTATTCGAGACTTGTCTACATGGTTAGTGAAAATCGGGCCTTCTCCCGACATGTTCTTCTTTAAGGTCATTAGCTTGACCAAGCGCAAAGCATGATCGAGATTTACAAAACTTATTGTAAACATACGCGTCCATAATTAACACCACATGTGAATTGTAGCAACAAGTCAAGGTGGAAATAAAAGAAGCATATGTTTAATGCATAGCAGTTAGCTCATCATTAGGCAAAGGTTCTTTAGGTGTGAGATTAATTGGATCAAACATAAATGTTTCCTCTTTTTCATTCTCAACAAAATCTAGCCTATCAACATGATCATTATTGGAACAAGGCATAGACATTAAACTATCATTCATACTATTGGTTGAGCATGAGTATTTGAATTTATCAACATCAATACCAATAATATCTTGAGATTTCAGCGCGTACCTTGGCCTTGGAGTTTTTTCAACAAGAGTGATATTTGGTTCATCTAGCGGTGTTGAAGGCGAATCGATCTCAACGAGTGTAGTTGCCTCTTCATCACCATCTTGCAATTTCTTCAACTCATCATGTGGAACATGTAATCCTTCAACTATGTACGCATTCAACTCTTCTTTGAAGTCTTCTCTATCAACCAAATCTTCATCTTCAAAGTCTTGTATGTGCTTTCTTTATCTTCCATGTACCACATGTCGTCAAGATCGCTCATTGTTGATTCACTCTTTCCTTCATCCTTGAGTACTTCCATGTCTTGATTTGCTAGTGTGTAGGCTTCAATAGCACACAAGCTATCACCTTGTGGGGAGGGGCCTTCTTGGAGTACTTGATCTATGTCAACTCCTTCCCATTCATCTTCTAGCTTGAGTCCTATCTCCTCCCATTTATCCTTTGAGTCACTAGGCTCATCACGGTTGTACTCTTCTCTTCCTTTATTGCAAATCTTTGAGTTGTCAAACCGGTCGATCCATCCTTCATCTCCTTCTTCTCTTTCTTCTTCAAATATCTTTTGGATCGACTCTCCACTCATCTCTTGATCAAAAATATCTTCAACTAGTTTGGCAACGTGTCGGCGTTCCTCCTTCCTTCGGTAGCTGATTAGTGGGGCAAAATTAACTTGAACCCAACCGGATTGCTTGAACTCCGCCAATGGTCTAGCATTCCACATACTTCGGCCTACATTCATGTTAGTTTCAACATTTTTAACATCCGAAATGTCTTCTCTTACCTTGGGAAGTGGATCTTCAATTTCTCGTATGGTCGGTTCATCTTCCTTGACCTTCAGTTCATCTTTTTCAGAAATTTAAGCAACCACCTTGGGCTTGCTTTTGTCGTTTTGCTCCTCTCGACAACATCTTTGCCAATCTCGTAGTGTTCTTTGTCCATTGCTTATCCTTTGTAAGATTTGTGCGGCTTCACTAATTGTTTTATCCATTATATCACCGCCTGCACACATGCTTACAAAACGAGACGAGTTAGGGGTTAGTGAAAAATAAAAGGTATGCAACATCAAGTCACCGGAAAATCCCAAGTTCGGGCCTCGCTCAAGTAGTTCATTAAAACGGTCCCATGCTTCATAAATTCCTTCATCCTCTCCTTGCTTGAAATTGAGCACTTGCCTCCTTAAGTCTTGAACCTTGCTTATGGGAAAGAACTTCAAAAGAAACTTCTTCACTAGCTCATCCCAATTTCCTTTTGCTTCAACGGACGCAAGTGTGTACCATCTTCGCGCTTCATCTTCGAGAGAGAACGGAAAAAGATTCCACTTGAACCAAGCGGTCGGAACTCCTTTTTGTTGCACCGTGTTGCATAACATCGTGAATTCCTTAATGTGTCTATATGGGTTGTCATCCTCCAATCCTCTAAATGGTTTTGTCGCCACTAACTTGATGATTCCAGGCTTCACTTCATAGTGGGTTGTAGAAAGCGCCAAATCTGATTTTTGCATCTCAATGTCTTCCATTGACGGCATTGCTAGCTCCCTTAGCGACATCTCTTCGTCTTCCAATGGTGAGGTGAACAAATCCATCTAGGCACAAGAAAAGTAGAAAGAAAAACAAAACAAAAAGATTTTTTTTTCTAGAAAATAAGGGTTAGGTGTTAGTAATCAACAAAATTAATACTAGATTAGACGTAGCGAACTGGCTTGCTCCCCGGCAACAGCGCCATAAAAAGGGGCTTGTTGACGGATAAAACTCGTATCCACCTACGATCCGCAAGCGTACGGACCTACACCTTTTTCACCACGGGATTCCCAAGGTTCTTGTCAATCCGCGGAGCAAGGGGATTACTAGCGCTTAACCAAGTACTAATCTAGTTGAATGGAAAACCTTTGAAAGAAAGTATTAATCTAAAAGTAAAGACAATCTAACCTAAGTTAATCTAAGTTAAGTTGATCAAACAAATCTACGGTTAAACTAGATGGTAAAGGGTGAACACAAGAGAGTGATTAAGAAAGATAACATGGTGTGCATCTACTACACGAAAGCGGTAAACCAATCTACCGGGGGTTGTGACCACGGTTTCGCCCTTTCCCTCCTCTCGTACTGTCACTACACGAAGGTATTCGTGACTAGACCTATGATGGACACGGTATGTTGATGGAATCTATGGGAGTAGCGGATATCATACGCTCGAAAAACACGGTGGCCTACCTTAATCATCAAAGCAACATCAACATGAAAACAATAGATTAAAACCACGAATCAAGTAGCAATCACATAGCATGTATCCATCTAATCCTAGGGATGAACGGAGACATTACCCCATCATCTTACACGGATTGAAGCACATAGGGGTGATGGAGACTCCGGAGAACGTCGTCGATGAAGATGGCGGCGATGGAGCTTGGGAACACCCCTAGGCCAACGGCTTGGAGTCCTCCTCTTGCTTCCTTCTCTCCGCCGGCGTTGATCCTTGCGACGAGCTCATCTAACTCTCTCCCTCATCTTGCGACAGTGGTTTTCTGGTGATTGGCGTCGGTAGGATGATTTGTTCGATGTGGCGGCCGACGGCGGCGGAGGCAATAAATAGACGAACACCTAGGGCAAAGGGGGCACCGAACCGACCCTGTAGTGGGCTGGGCCGGTCGGCCCAGGCTGGTCGGCCCAGGCCCACTTCGGCCCGGTTCGGCCCCGGTTTCCTCCCCGGTTGCTTCTCGCGTGATCCCTTATTCGTGTGCACTTGCATGTGGGCTTTTGACGTCGTTTCCTTCACGGTTAAGGCTTGAATCCTTGCTATACAAGCTTCGCTGTTTTCTGGTTGAGTCCCTGAAGACTTGCACGTTGACGCTTCAGTCCTCGGGTCATTTGGAGTCATGTTCATCGCGTGTCTTGACTCTTGTCGGGCTTCATGATCTTCTTCCAAAGTGCTTGGTGAACTTATCCCGAAAGTCTCCTCTTTAGCGTAGATTTCCTGCGTAAACAACAAACTCCAAAATCGACATGCAGGTGTGAACTTGTTATATCATTAGTATGCCTAGTGGCGGGTTAGTTGCAAATCATAATCGAAACCAATGTATAACAAGTACTCTAGGTTGACGGAAATTCACCGTCAACAGGGCGAAATCAACTTGAACCCAACCGGATTGCTTGAACTCCGCCAATGGTCTAGCATTCCACATACTTCGGCCTACATTCATGTTAGTTTCAACATTTTTAACATCCAAAATGACTTCTCTTACCTTGGGAAGTGGATCTTCAATTTCTTGTATGGTCAGTTCATCTTACTTGACCTCTGGTTCATCTTTTTCAGAAATTTCAGCAAGCACCTTGGGCTTGCTTTTGTCATTTTGCTCCTCTCGACAACATCTTTGCCAATCCCGTTGCATTCTTTGTCCATTGCTTATCCTTTGTAAGATTTGTGCGGCTTCACTAATTGTTTTATCCATTATATCACCGCCTGCACACATGCTTACAAAACGAGACAAGTTAGGGGTTAGGGAAAAATAAAAGGTATGCAACATCAAGTCACCGGAAAATCCCAAGTTCGGGCCTCTCTCAAGTAGTTCATTAAAACGGTCCCATGCTTCCTCAGTTCCTTCATCCTCTCCTTGCTTGAAAGTGAGCACTTACCTCCTTAAGTCTTGGACCTTGCTTATGGGAAAGAACTTCAAAAGAAACTTCTTCACTAGATCATCCCAATTTCCTTTTGCTTCAACGGACGCAAGTGTGTACCATCTTCGCGCTTCATCGAGAGAGAATGGAAAAAGATTCCACTTGAACCAAGCGGCCGAAACTCCTTCTTCTTGCACTGTGTTGCATATCATCGTGAATTCCTTAATGTGTCTATATGGGTTGTCATCCTCCAATCCTCTAAATGGTTTTGTCGCCACTAACTTGATGATACTAGGCTTCACTTCATAGTGGGTTGTAGCAAGCGTCAAATCTGATTTTTGCATCTCAATGTCCTCCATTGACGGCATTGCTAGCTCCCTTAGCGACATCTCTTCGTCTTCCAATGGTGAGGTGAGCAAATCCATCTAGGCACAAGAAAAGTAGAAAGAAAAAAAAGAATTTTTTTTCTAGAAAATAAGGGTTAGATGTTAGTAATCAACAAAATTAATACTAGATTAAATGTAGCAAACTGGCTTGCTCCCCGGCAACGGCGCCAGAAAAAGGGGCTTGTTGACGGATAAAACTCGTATCCACCTACGATCCGCAAGCGTACGGACCTACACCTTTTTCACCACGGGATTCCCAAGGTTCTTGTCAATCCACGGATCAAGGGGATTACTAGCGCTTAACCAAGTACTAATCTAGTTGAATAGAAAACCTTTGAAAGAGTATTAATGTAAAGGTAAAACAATCTAACCTAAGTTAATCTAGGTTAAGTTGATCAAACAAATCTAGGGTTAAACTAGATGGTCAAGGGTGAACACAAGAGAGTGATTAAGAAAGATAAGCATTCCCTCCCTAGGATCTAGGATAACATGGTATGCATCTACTACACGAAAGCCTGCGCGAGGCAAAGTAGTTGACGATGAGACACGCGACAAGCCGCGCGACGTGCCAAAGCAACCGGACGAGCGGCGTAGGTGAAGTAGTCGACGACGAGCCGCGTGATGAGCCGTGCGATGAGCCGCATGACGAGCCGCGCGTCGTGCCGAGGCACCCGGACGCGCGGTGTAGTCGAAGTAGTCGACGACGAACCGCGTGACAAGCCGCGCGACGTGAAGAGGCACCCGGACGCGCGGCATAGGCGAAGTAGTCGACGATGAGCCTGTGCGAGGCAAAGCAGTCAACGATGAGTCACGCGACAAGCCGCGTGACGTGCCAAAGCATCTGGACGCGCGGCGTAGGTGAAGTAATCGACGACGAGCCGCGTGACGAGCCGCGCGACATGTCGAAGCACCCGGACACGCGGCGTAGGCGAAGTAGTCGACGATGAGCCTGCGCGAGGCAAAGTAGTCGACGACGAGTCACGTGACAAGCCGCGCGACGTGCCGAAGCAACCGGACGCGCGGCGTAGGTGAAGTAGTCGACGACGAGCCGCGTGACGAGCCGCGCGACGAGCCTCGTGGCGAGCCGCGTGACATACCGAGCCACCCGGACGCGCAGCGTAGTCGAAGTAGTCGACGACGAGCCGCGTGACGAGCCGCGCGACGTGTCGAAGCACCAGGACGCGCGGCGTAGGCGAAGTAGTCGGCGATGAGCCTGCGCGAGGTAAAGTAGTCGACGATGAGTCACGCGACAAGCCACGCGACGTGCCGAAGCAACCGGACGCGCAGCATTGAAATAGTCGACGACAAGCCGTGTGACGAGCCACGCGATGAGCCGCGTGACGAGCCGCGTGACGTGCCGAGGCAACCGGAGGCGCGGCGTAGGCGAAGTAGTCGACGACGAGCCTGCGCAAGGTGAAGTAGTCGACAACGAGTCGGGTCATGAGCCGCGCGACGTGCCGAGGCACCCGGACGCGCGACGTAGGCAGAGTAGTCGACGACGAGCGGCGCGACGAGCTGCGTGACGAGCCGCGCGACATGCCGAAGCACCCGGACATGCGGCGTAGTCGAAGTAGTCGACGACGAGCCGCGTGACGAGCCGCGCGACGTGCCGAGGCACCCGGACGCGCGGCGTAGGCGAAGTAGTCGACGACGAGCCTGCGCGAGGCAAAGTAGTCGACGATGAGTCACACGACAAGCCGCGTGACGTGCCGAAGCAACCGGACGCGTGGCGTAGGTAAAGTAGTCGACGACGAGTCGTGTGACGAGCCGCGCGACATGCCGAGGCACCCGGACGCGCGGCGTAGTCGAAGTAGTCGACGACGAGCGTGACGAGCCGCGCGACGTTTCGAGGCACGTGGACGCACGGCGTAGTCGAAGTAGTCGACGACGAGCCGCGTGACGAGCCGCGCGACGTGCCGAGGCATCCGGACGCGCGGCATAGGCGAAGTAGTCGACGATGAGTCACAAGACAAGCCGCGCAACGTGCCAATGCAACCGGACGCGCGGCGTAGGTGAAGTAGTCGACGACGAGCTACGCGACGAGCCGCGTGACGAGCCACGCGACATGTTGAGGCACCCGGACGCGCGGCGTAGTCGAAGTAGTCGACGACGAACCGTGTGACGAGCCGCGCGACGTGCCGAGGCACCCGGATGCGCGGCATAGGCGAAGTAGTCGACGATGAGCCTATGCGAGGCAAAGCAGTCGACGATGAGTCACGCGACAAGCCGCGTGACATGCCAAAGCAACCGGACGCGCGGCGTAGGTGAAGTAGTCGACGATGAGCCACGTGACGAGCCGCGCGACGTGTCGAAGCACCTGGACGCGCGGCGTAGGCGAAGTAGTCGACGATGAGCATGCGCGAGGCAAAGTAGTCGACGATGAGTCACGCGACAAGCCGCGCGACGTGCCGAAGCAACCGGACGCGCGACGTAGGTGAAGTAGTCGACGACGAGCCGCGTGACGAGCCGCGCGACGAGCCTCGTGACGAGCCGCGTGACATACCGAGGCACCCGGACGCGCGGCATAGTCGAAGTAGTCGACGACGAGCCGCGTGACGAGCCGCGCGACGTGTCGAAGCACCAGGATGCGCAGCGTATGCGAAGTAGTCGGCGATGAGCCTGCGCGAGGCAAAGTAGTCGACGATGAGTCACGCGACAAGCCATGCGACGTGCCGAAGCAACCGGACGCGCGGCATAGAAATAGTCGACGACGAGCCGCGTGACGAGCCGCGCGATGAGCCGCGTGACGAGCCGCGTGACGTGCCGATGCAACCGGAGGCGCGGCGTAGGCGAAGTAGTCGACGACGAGCCTGCGCGAGGTGAAGTAGTCGACAACGAGTCGGGTCATGAGCCGCGCGACGTGCCGAGGCACCCGGACGCGCGACGTAGGCAGAGTAGTCGACGACTAGCGGCGCGACGAGCTGCGTGACGAGCCGCGCGACATGCCGAGGCACCCGGACACGCGGCGTAGTCGTAGTAGTCGACGACGAGCCGCGTGACGAGCCGCGCGACGTGCCGAGGCACCCGGACGCGCGGCGTAGGCGAAGTAGTCGACGACGAGACTGTGCGAGTCCAAGTAGTCGACGATGAGTTACACGACAAGCCTCGTGACGTGCCGAAGCAACCGAACGCGCAGTGTAGGTGAAGTAGTCGACGACGAGCTGCGTGACGAGCCGCGCGACATGCCGAGGAACCCGGACGCGCGGCGTAGTCGAAGTAGTCGACGACGAGCGTGACGAGCCGCGCGACGTGCCGAGGCACGCGGACGCGCGGCGTAGTCGAAGTAGTCGACGATGAGCCGCGTGACGAGCCGCGCGACGTGCCGAGGCACCCGGACGCGCGGCATAGGGAAGTAGTCGATGACGAGCCTGCGCGAGGCAAAGTAGTCGACGATGAGTCACACGACAAGCCGCGCAACGTGCCAATGCAACCGGACGCGCGGCGTAGGTGAAGTAGTCGACGACGAGCCGCGCGACGAGCCGCGTGACGAGCCACGCGACATGTCGAGGCACCCGGACGCGCGGCGTAGTCGAAGTAGTCGACGACGAACCGCGTGACGAGCCGCGCGACGTGCCGAGGCACCCGGATGCGCGGCATAGGCGAAGTAGTCGACGATGAGCCTATGCGAGGCAAAGCAGTCGACGATGAGTCACGCGACAAGCTGCGTAACATGCCAAAGCAACCGGACGCGCGGCGTAGGTGAAGTAGTCGACGACGAGCCACGTGACGAGCCGCGCGACGTGTCGAAGCACCTGGACGCGCGGCGTAGGCGAAGTAGTCGACGATGAGCATGCGCGAGGCAAAGTAGTCGACGATGAGTCACGCGACAAGCCGCGCGACGTGCCGAAGCAACCGGACGCGCGGCGTAGGTGAAGTAGTCGACGACGAGCAGCGTGACGAGCCGCGCGACGAGCCGCGTGACATACCGAGGCACCCGGACGCACGGCATAGTCGAAGTAGTCGACGACGAGCCGCGCGACATGTCGAAGCACCAGGACGCGTAGCGTAGGCGAAGTAGTCGGCGATGAGCCTGCGCGAGGCAAAGTAGTCGACGATGAGTCACGCGACAAGCCACGCGACGTGCCGAAGCAACCGGACGCGCGGCATAGAAATAGTCGACGACGAGCCGCGTGACGAGCCGCGCGATGAGCCGCGTGACGAGCCGCGTGACGGGCCGAGGCAACCGGAGGCGCGGCGTAGGTGAAGTAGTCGACGACGAGCCTGCGCGAGGTGAAGTAGTCGACAACGAGTCGGGTCATGAGCCGCGCGACGTGCCGAGGCACCCGGACGCGCGACGTAGGCAGAGTAGTTGACGACGAGCGGCGCGACGAGCTGCGTGACGAGCCGCGCGACATGCCGAGGCACCCGGACACGCGGCGTAGTCGAAGTAGTCGACGACGAGCCGCGTGACGAGCCACGTGACGTGCCGAGGCACCCGGACGCGCGGCGTAGGCGAAGTAGTCGACGACGAGCCTGCGCGAGGCAAAGTAGTCGACGATGAGTCACACGACAAGCCGCGTGACGTGCCGAAGCAACCGGACGCGCGGCGTAGGTGAAGTAGTCGACGACGAGCTGCGTGACGAGCCGCGCGACATGCCGAGGCACCCGGACGCGCGGCGTAGTCGAAGTAGTCGACGACGAGCGTGACGAGCCGCGCGACGTGCCGAGGCACGCGGACGCGTGGCGTAGTCGAAGTAGTCGACGACGAGCCGCGTGACGAGCCGCGCGACGTGCCGAGCCACCCGGACGCGCGGCATAGGCGAAGTAGTCGACGACGAGCCTGCGCGAGGCAAAGTAGTCGACGATGAGTCACACGACAAGCCGCGCAACGCGCCAATGCAACCGGACGCGCGGCGTAGGTGAAGTAGTCGACGACGAGCCGCGCGACGAGCCGCGTGACGAGCCACACGACATGTCGAGGCACCCGGACGCGCGGCGTAGTGGAAGTAGTCGACGACGAACCGCGTGACGAGCCGCGCGACGTGCCGAGGCACCCGGATGTGCGGCATAGGCGAAGTAGTCGACGATGAGCCTATGCGAGGCAAAGCAGTCGACGATGAGTCACGCGACAAGCTGCGTAACATGCCAAAGCAACCGGACGCGCGGCGTAGGTGAAGTAGTCGACGACGAGCCACGTGACGAGCCGCGCGACGTGTCGAAGCACCTGGACGCGCGGCGTAGGCGAAGTAGTCGACGATGAGCATGCGCGAGGCAAAGTAGTCGACGATGAGTCACGCGACAAGCCGCGCGACGTGCTGAAGCAACCGGACGCGCGACGTAGGTGAAGTAGTCGACGACGAGCCGCGTGACGAGCCGCGCGACGAGCCGCGTGACATACCGAGGCACCCGGACGCGCGGCATAGTCGAAGTAGTCGACGACGAGCCGCGTGACGAGCCGCGCGACGTGTCGAAGCACCAGGACGCGCAGCGTAGGCGAAGTAGTCGGCGATGAGCCTGCGCGAGGCAAAGTAGTCGACGATGAGTCACGCGACAAGCCACGCGACGTGCCGAAGCAACCGGACGCGCGGCATAGAAATAGTCGACGACGAGCCACGTGACGAGCCGCGCGATGAGCCGCGTGACGAGCCGCGTGACGTGCCGAGGCAACCGGAGGCGCGGCGTAGGCGAAGTAGTCGACGACGAGCCTGCGCGAGGTGAAGTAGTCGACAACGAGTCGGGTCATGAGCCGCGCGACGTGCCGAGGCACCCGGACGCGCGATGTAGGCAGAGTAGTCGACGACGAGCCGCGTGACGAGCCGCGCGACATGCCGAGGCACCCGGACGCGCGACGTAGTCGAAGTAGTCGACGACGAGCGTGACGAGCCGCGTGACGTGCCGAGGCACCCGGACGCGCGACGTAGGCAGAGGAATCGACGACGAGCTGCGTGACGAGCCGCGTGACATGCCGAGGCACCCGGACACGCGGCGTAGTCGAAGTAGTCGACGACGAGCCGCGTGACGAGCCGCGCGACGTGCTGAGGCACCCGGACGCGCGGCGTAGGCGAAGTAGTGGACGACGAGACTGCGCGAGGCAAAGTAGTCGACGATGAGTCACACGACAAGCCGCGTGACGTGCCGAAGCAACCGAACGCGCAGTGTAGGTGAAGTAGTCAACGACGAGCCGCGTGACGAGCCGCGCGACATGCCGAGGCACCCGGACGCGCGGCGTAGTCGAAGTAGTGAAGGACCGATACGGCGAACCAGAGAGGGGGGGAGTGAATGGGAGCCGATAAAAATTCTTCTCGAAGGAGATGGAAACTCCAACAAGATGAACACGGCTTCCAACACACGTCTCCGACTCACTACCCAAGTTGGCCAAGCCCACGTAGCCACTGGAGTGCCACTGGACCTAGGAACCAACACACACAACCTTCCGACCCGAGAACGCAGCGGAAAACCAAACCTCGAGTCTACAGACCCACAGCGGTCAGACCGGTGAGCACCACCGGTCAGACCGGTCCTTGCTGGTGAAACTGAGCAACTTTCACTAAGTGGCTCTACACCGGTCAGACCGGTGAGACACACCGGTCAGACCGATCACAGCCTGAAAGCCCCCAAGGCACCAAACAGGCCAACCGACCACCAAACTGACCCAAACTCGAAACAGCAGCACCACGGGACAACAGCGAACACACCAAGACGTTCACCCGAGCAAAATCCCACCGAGGGTTGCACCGGTCAGACCGGTCAAGAGCACCGGTCAGACCGGTGTAGCCTGGGCAGCTCGGGATGAACAGCACCCGCGGGTCAACACCCCCAAATCCAAACCTCGATCTCCCGAATCGCTCCACGGACTTGAACAAGACTTTGGGGATATTAGGAACACTTCATGAGGAGTCCATAGCCAAGTTTAATCCCACCAAAACTCGTCCAAAAAGGAGGAATCAAGGAAATCCCGCCAAGAGCACTTCCAACCCAAGAACTCAAGAAACCCCAAAATCGAGCACCTTTACTCACGGATTTGGGAGGGGAATCACAGCCCAAAGAACCACGAAGGGTTCCCACAAATTTCCCCCATCAAATCCCAAAGAGAAAGGTCCCGAAAACAACCCAAAGAAATCACAAAGAGAGGGCTCCGAAAATCACCACCAAGAACAACCGGGGAAAACACATCCAAACCTTGAGGAACCACGCCGAATCATCTATACATGAAACAAAGGTTCATACAAGGTCTAGCAAGCCGCCCGATCATCCATCCCTCTCAACAAGATCTCTCCGTGAATCTCTCTTGCTAGTCCTATAGAAAACCTAAGGAAAATAGGAAGGAAAATAGGAAAACAAATGAGCTAGGATTCCAAGAGTTGGCTGCCATCCTCTCACCTCTTGGGTTATATGGAGGCAACCGAAAGTCTAAAATGCCCTTTCCTAATAACTAGGGATACAAGCCCCTCAAGCGCGGATTTGGAAGTCTTCATGTCTTCACCATCGGACGGATGCCCGGCGACCGCACCCTGCGTAGCCTCGACGCAAGCCATGCGATCCCGATGCGTGTCCTCCGCTTCGAAGTCTCCGGACTGCGTCGTCGCACACCGGTCAGACCGGTGCTCCCCATCGGTCAGACCGGTACCCACCGGTCAGACCGGTCAGACCCACCGGTCAGACCGGTCTGGCACTGCTGCAGCACCGTCTTCGGTTCTTCGGTCTTGGCTTTGTGGATCAACCAAGGAACCCAGTGGTTTTCTGGTGAATCACCGGAAACCCCGCGAACTCGGTGTAGCCTCCGCCAATCTCCACTCATGACTCGGCTCCCACGTAGTCCTGGCTCGACCTTGGTTTTGAGGCTCAACCAAGAAACCGTCCATGACTTCATCTTGCTGTTCATGCCACCATGCGGCCCGCACTTGACCCCGCTGGCCACCGGGTCCCTCGAACGAAGCCTACTTGTGTTCTCCACACCTGGAGGCCTCACCGGCGATGACCTTTCGCGCTTGTTCTTCACCTGCACCAACACCAGTCAAGCCGCAACCTGCACCTGCAATACTTAGCCAAGAATCAGTACACACAACGTTGTCAATCACTCATCACACAAGGAAGCGACCATCCACCGGTCCTCGAACCACAAATGGTCCTCAATCTCCCCCTTGATGAGTGCATTGACAACACCCACACGAAAGTAACAAGAGAGAAAAGAAAACGAAAAGAAACGAACAAAAAGAAACTCCAACAAGCGATCGAAAGCCAAACAAAGGCAAAGAGCAAGATCACTCGAAGAAGACAAGTCTCGGACCCCTTAGGCAAGGGCAACGGCTCGACACATCCGAGACAAAGCAAAGCTCAAGCAAAGAGCGCAAACCACCAAAGCAAAGCTCGAACAACCACAAAGAGCTCCCCCTGCACACATGCAAGCTCCCCCTGAACCAATGCACCTCCCCCTGGACGAATGCATGCAAACCAGCTGAAAACAGGGAAGCTGCAGCAACTTCAGCTCACACCGGTCAGACCGGTCATCACCACCGGTCAGACCGGTGCCTAAGATGTGCACAGGACCAGCACTCACACCGGTCAGACCGGTGACCCCAACCGGTCAGACCGGTGCACAACAGAGCCCAGAAATGGCTCGAAACCACCTGAAAACCTTCTAAATGCACCCAGCAAGCCATTTCAAGCTCAAACTTCTCCCCCTTGTTGGCAATGCATGAATCAAGCCAAAAATGCAAAACTTTCAACCTAGAGCTTCTCAAATAGACAAAATTCAACAAAGAATACTACACATGGCCAAAAGAGCAAGTTAGATACTCTACAGCTTCGTATCGATCTCAACTACATGATCACCAAGTTTCACAACCATTGGACGAAGCTAAGATGGATTTGGGCAATTTTGCGAAAAACTTGCCTCTCATGAGCAAAGTCCTAAACATGATCAAAGCATATCAAAATGGCAAAGCCACACAAACTTCATGCTAGGACAGCCATTCTAATCATAAGACCATCACAAACACCCACAAGCACCTCATGTCATGTCAAAGCCACCGAGCCATGTGCCTACTTCTATGTATGAGACTTCTCATTGGTAGGCATCATGCAACGGTTTAGCACCCAAAGCAAATTAAATTCAGCACATATGACATGGGAGCATATTTTCCAAGCATTTTTCATTTCATTTTCAGATTGATAAATGGTACATGAAATGTCTTTGCGACAAAAAGGAACTTATGCTCCTCCACAAGATAAATCAAGAGGGCTAAACATTCATGATGGCAAATGAGCCTTTGGCCCCATATGATCAATAAACTAGCTATCCAACCACAAAGTGAGCAAAACAAAGCCACTAAAACATGTCAAGATCATATAAAGGCATTTACACATGAGAGCACATACATGTGACATTTTTCAAAAACATAGCCATCAACCATGGATTATTCATCAAGATCATCAAGAGCTAAGCCAAACTAACCATAGCATACCAAACAAGCTCACAAAGACATATATCTCATTCCATGGTGAACAATGTATATGAGAGAAGCTTTTCCTAACCAATGCATATGATACAAAATGCATGCAATCTAAGATACAAGGATGCCTATACATCATGTTACATATGCCATGCCAAATGTAAGAAATGCACAAAGGAAAGCTATACATATGCTACAAAGAGAGCTCCCACACACCTAACTCAAGAAATCAAACACACACCAAGTTCCCCCCGCAAACGAGTGAAAGTTGCTTGATCTAGGGGTTTGGTGAAAATATCGGCTAGTTGGTCATGTGTGGGTACATGGATCAAGGCTATCTTTCCTTTCTCTACGTTGTCTCTCAGAAAGTGGTACCTCACTTCTATGTGCTTGGTTTTGGAATGGAGCACTGGGTTCTTTGCAACGCTTATGGCACTGGTGCTATCACATTGAAGTGGGACATGGGTATACTCCTCACCAAAGTCACTCATGGTGTAGGTGATCCAAAGGAGCTGAGAGCAACAACTAGCAGCGGCAACATACTCGGCCTCGGTAGTGGATTGAGCAACACTCGATTGTTTGCGGGAAGACCAACACACCAAAGAAGAACCCAAAAACTGGCAAGTCCCAGAAGTGGACTTCCTATCCAACCGACACCCGGCAAAATCCGCGTCTGAAAAGCCATGAAGCGCCAAAGAAGAGGACGCGGAGTACCAAAGGCCGAAGTCGGGAGTGTGACGCAAGTACCTGAAAATTCTCTTCACTACTTGCCGATGCGAAGTCCTCGGAGACGCTTGAAAACGAGCGCACAGACACACTGAGAACTATATGTCCGGCCTCGTCGCCGTCAAGTAGAGGAGTGACCCGATCATGCTCCGGTACTCCTTCTGGTCCACGTGTTCACCTTCCTCGTCCGCATCAAGAGCCGTAGTCGTACTCATCGGCGTCGTCATAGCCTTGGAGTCCTCCATCTTGAACTTCCGTACAATGTCCTTGGTGTACTTAGCCTGGTGCACAAATGTTCCTTCCTTTGATTGCTTGATTTGTAGCCCGAGGAAGAACTGCAACTCGCCCATCATGCTCATCTCAAACTCCCTGCTCATATCATCTGCAAACCTTGCAACAAGAGAGTTAGATGAGCCACCAAAGACAATATCATCCACGTACACCTGCACAATCAGGATATCTCTGCCCTGCCTCAGCAAAAACAAGGTCTGATCGACCTTCCTCATCTCAAAACCTCTCTCAAACAAGAACCCCCTCAACCTACCATACCAAGCTCTAGGCGCCTGCTTCAACCCATACAGCGCCTTCCTCAACTTGTACACCCGGTGGGGGTACTTCTCACTCTCAAACCCCGGAGGCTGCCTCACATACACTTCTTCCTCCAACACACCATTCAGAAAAGCACTCTTCACATCCATTTGGTGCAACTTGAACCCTTTAGCCACAGAAAAGGCTAGAAGGATCCTAATCGCCTCCAAACGGGCTACGGGAGCAAAGGTCTCCTCGTAGTTGATCCCCTCCTTCTGACTGAACCCTTGAGCAACAAGTCTCGACTTGTTCCTCACAACCTCACCTTTCTCTCCCTCCTTGTTTTTCCACACCCACTTTGTACCAATCGGCTTACACCCTGGGGGAGGGTCAACCAACTCCCAAACCTGATTCCTCTCAAAGTTCTCCAACTCCTCATGCATCGAATTAACCCAATTGTGATCAGATAGTGCGTGTCCAATGTCTTTGGGCTCGAAAGAAGCAACAAATGCAGCATGAGCGAAATGAGAGTTGTTCCGAACCCTCGACCGTGTAGTGCGTTCATCCATGTCGCCGATGATCCTCGAAGCTGGGTGATCCACTTGTACTCGCCGGGGAGGTTCTCGCCTCGATGCTACCTCCCCTCAACATCAGCTTCTCCTCGTTCTTGATTTGTCGTCGTAGGTGTAGTAGAGGGTCCGTCCATCATCGTAGTCGAAGTAGTGGGTACATGTTCAGCCGGGGGCACCGCACCACCATCTTCATCGTCTCCATGTTCATGCTCCTCCTCCTGAAAGATCTCCTCGCCAAGCTCATCATCACCTGCACACTCAAAGACAAGCTGACTACGTGGCTCTGTCTCGTCGAAGGTTACCTCGCAAGTCTCCACGATTTGGTTAGTTTCAAGATTGAGCACACGATATGCTCTAGAATGAGATGCATAACCAAAGAAAATACCATCGACAGACCTAGCCTCAAACTTATCCAACTTCCTGCCTTTCTTCAAAATGAAACACTTGCAACCAAAGACATGGAAGTGACTAACCTTGGGTGTGCGACCATGCATCAACTCATAGCATGTCTTCTTCTTGTGCACTCTGAGGTATATCCTGTTCGACACATAGCACGCGGTATTCACCGCCTCAGCCCAATACCTCCTCGGAGTCCTATGCTCATCAAGCATCGTTCGAGCCATCTCGCACAAGGTCCTGTTCTTCCTTTCCACAACACCATTCTGGGGAGGCGTATACGGACTCGAAAACTGGTGCTCAAGACCCAAGTCATGGCAAAAGGTTTCAAAACGAGAGTTTCTGAATTCCGAGCCATTATCACTGCAGATAGCTCGTATGGCATCTTCGTGCCTCTCGTTCCTCAACCTCAAGACTAGATCTCGAACAAAACCAAACGTCTCCCCCTTATCCTCAAGAAAGAACACCCACACATACCGAGAATAGTCGTCCACCACAACAAGGACATACCACTTCCCACCCGCAGATCGCACACGAGCTGGGCCAACAAGGTCCATATGGAGCAGCTCGCATGGACGCTCAGTCATCACATCGGTGAGAGGCGGGTGAGAAGAGGCTACCATCTTGGCATGCCTACACGGCGCACAAACCAACTCTTTCTCAAGCCTCAACCGTGGCAATCCTCGGACCAAATTGAGTTTACTCAAGCGAGACAAAAGGTCAAAGCTCAAGTGACCCAACTTCCTATGCCATTTCCACAACTCACTCGAAGAACCAGCCAAGAAACAACGCTCCACACCAGAAGACTGAGAAAAATCAGCACGAAACACCTGACCCTCGGGAACGACCATACAGACAAGGTCCCCTCGAGAGTCCACAATCCGAGAACCACCTGGCCGAAACAACACCTCAAAGCCCTCATCCAACAACTGGGACACAGAAAGCAAATTGTACCCCAGCGATTGAACAAGAGCAACACGCCTCAGAGTGATCTTGTCACTCACTTTGATCTCACCTTCTGAAAGCACACGCCCACGCCCATTATCCCCAAAGGTGATGTACCTCTTCGTCACCACCGGGACGAGACTTGAGAACCACCCCCTGTCCCCGGTCATATGCCTCGAACAACCGGAGTCAATCAACCAAATGTTCTTCAAGTCTCCCACCTGAAATTCAAAAACGAGCACGTGAGCGAACAAACGACTCAGCACTGGGGTTAGTACCAAAAGAGTAAAACCAGTGCCGAGCCATTTGCTCGAAAGTGGGGTTAGCACCAACCAAAGCATCTCTCCTACCAAAGCTATCTCCACGAACACCACCACGGTAACCACCCTGAGGGTACCACCCCTCTCTGCCTGGAGGAGGACCAAATCCACGCAAGAAAGCCCGTGGAACGTCCCTCCTCTCCAACTCAAAGCTACGACTCCTCCGATCCCCGTATTGAGCACGAGAAGGAGAACGTCTAGCAAACTGACCACCAGCACCCTTTCCAGCCCAGCCACCAGAACCACGACCACCAGAAACAACCCTCGCACCTGTACGAGCTCGAAGCCCAAACAGCTGTCTGTCCAGGCCTGCACCGGTCTGACCGGTGCTCCACACCGGTCTGACCGGTGTGACCTGGGCAGCAGCACCTCCAGCAACCTTCCGCTCTCCCCAAGCCCGAACTGTCCTCACACTTGCCTTGGCCCTGGGCATCTGCATACGAGGCTCAAGTACACCATCGGAGGGGTGGTACTTGTCCTTGTTAGCCCACTCCTTTGCCATTCTCTCCTCTCGCTTCCTCTTGAAGCAAAACTCCTCCTTATGGCCATCTCTCCCACAATAGCCACAATGGAACCTCACAAGCTTAGGATTTGGCTTGGGATGTGGCTGCTCACTTTGGTTCTCTCCACTCAACTCCTCCACCGGTTTCTCACCGCTAGCCTTCTCACTCTCCTTCCCAAAGAACACTTTCCCCGAAGTGCTCACAAACTTGATAGGCTTTCGAAAATCATTTGTGGGTTTAGAAAACACGGGTGAAGCTGGGGTTGTGTCTAGACGGTTCCTAAGATGGTTGGGTTTTGGAGGGAAATCATTCTTGTGGTGGGTTTTTGGTGGCTCTGGGATATTCTCTCCACTTCCCTCACCAACCTTGTTTGCCCCAAGTCCCTCACCATCTTGCCTCTTAAAGGCCTCGATCATCATCCTCAACTGAGGCTCATGACCGGACAACCAACCCATCAACTTCCTCAAGTCATCATTCTCATCCTGCAAACGATCAACATAATGTGCAAGTTCCAAATTTTTCAAAGCATGCATTTCACAGGTAGAGCATGATGTAGGCATGGGTTCCTTCAATTTAGCCTCGAGCGAACTAGTGTAAGCATGCATCTCATCAATCTTAGCATGCAAAATAGGGCAAGAAGTGCAAGCACCTAGCAAAGTAGGTCTAGACTTAAGCTCAGCCACTTCAACCCTAAGCACATCTAGTTCCTCACACTTGGAGGCATGCTTCTCCTTAAACAAAGCAAGATCAGCAAGGAATATGGAGCAATCAGCACAATCAACCTCATCCGAAACAACAGGGCTAGCCTTAAGGGAATCAATCTCAAGCTTGCTATCAAGCACCTGTGTCTCTAGCTCAGCCACTCTAGTCCTAGCATCCTCGAGTGAAGCCCTAAGCTCTTTCCTCATTTTCTTGGCCTCTCTAAGCATGTCATCACGGTTATCAAGCAAAGAGCCAAGCCTCTCATTCTCCTGGCGCAAGAAGGGAAGTTCATCACGCACCTCGTCGTCGGACTCAGAGTCCGAGTCGCTCTGTGTGCTCTTCTTGCTGCCGGAGCTCAGCGCCATGGTGCAGAAGCCGTCTCTCGCAAAGCAGCTCAGCCCGCTCAGGTTCTTGGACGACTTCTTGTTCTTGCGACGATCACCTTCGTCTTCACTGCTGCTCGAGCTCGAGGTGGAGTACGCGGAACTGGAGTCAACGTCGCTCGCTCCAACCATCGCTCGGGCCTTGCCTCGGCTCTCCTTCTTCCTCGATCGTCGCTCGTCCTTGTACTTGTTCTTGTGCTTGCTCTTGTGTTCGCGCCTCGAACGGTACTTGCCGTCCATCCTCGGCTTGTGCTTGTAGCCGTCCTTGTTCTCGGCCTTCTCCGGGCAATCGGCGACGAAGTGTCCCGGCTTGCCGCACTGGAAGCATGTTCTCGTGTTCCTCCTCATGTTCACGCGGTTCTCGTGCAGCCTCTCGAACCGCCTCGTCAGGAGCACCAGCTCGTCCTCTCCAAGCTCGTCGAACTCCTCATCTGGCATAGACATCAAAGAGGAGAAAGAGAACATCCTGGTGGATGGGTTAGAGTTAGCCTTTCCTTTGGAACCACCAACGAGGGCGAGACTATGGGAGTCAGTCGGACCCTCGAGCTTGGCAGTCATGCCCCTATCCACCTCAGCCGACTTGAGCTTCGAGAACAGCTCGTTCACTGTCAGAGTGTCATACTTCTCTGACTCCACAATGTCCTCGAACTTTCTGCCCCAAATCGTACGATCCAAAGAGTGTAAGAGCTTGACCGCTCTATCATGATCATCGTACGGGAGCACGTCCACATTGGCCCTCATGTTGTTCACAACCACCGTGAACCTCTGAAACAAGGCATCGATGGACTCACCGGGGAGATGAGTGAAGTTCTCGTACTCTCTCCGGTAAGTCGCATACATCCGTGCCTGAACCTGGGCGTTCCCAACATGAGCCTCCTTTAACACCGCCCAAATCCTACAAGCCAAGTGCTCGGTGTGCACCCGATCGAACTCAGGCTGACACAAAGCACGAAACAAGTAGTCGACCGCCTTATTGTTGGCGTCGAACATGTCCCTCGATCCTGGAGCGAGGAAGTCCATCGGCTGGACATAGCCTGTGTCCACCGTGACATCCCAAAGGATCTGACCCTTTCCGCGGAGAAAAGCACCCATCCGCTTGCTCCACATCTGGTAGTTCTTGCCATCGAAGTGTGGAGGACCCGAACCCCGTTCCTGGTACGCCATCCTTGGATCTTAGACTGGTTAGAGTCAACAAAGACCCGAACCGGCTCTGATACCACTTGAAGGACCGATACGGCGAACCAGAGAGGGGGGGAGTGAATGGGAGCCGATAAAAATTCTTCTCGAAGGAGATGGAAACTCCAACAAGATGAACACGGCTTCCAACACACGTCTCCGACTCACTACCCAAGTTGGCCAAGCCCACGTAGCCACTGGAGTGCCACTGGACCTAGGAACCAACACACACAATCTTCCGACCCGAGAACGCAGCGGAAAACCAAACCTCGAGTCTACAGACCCACACCGGTCAGACCGGTGAGCACCACCGGTCAGACCGGTCCCTGCTGGTGAAACTGAGCAACTTTCACTAAGTGGCTCTACACCGGTCAGACCGGTGAGACACACCGGTCAGACCGATCATAGCCTGAAAGCCCCCAAGGCACCAAACAGGCCAACCGACCACCAAACTGACCCAAACTCGAAACAGCAGCACCACGGGACAACAGCGAACACACCAAGACGTTCACCCGAGCAAAACCCCACCGAGGGTTGCACCGGTCAGACCGGTCAAGAGCACCGGTCAGACCGGTGTAGCCTGGGCAGCTCGGGATGAACAGCACCCGCGGGTCAACTCCCCCAAATCCAAACCTCGATCTCCCGAATCGCTCCACGGACTTGAACAAGACTTTGGGGATATTAGGAACACCTCATGAGGAGTCCATAGCCAAGTTTAATCCCACCAAAACTCGTCCAAAAAGGAGGAATCAAGGAAATCCCGCCAAGAGCACTTCCAACCCAAGAACTCAAGAAACCCCAAAATCGAGCACCTTTACTCACGGATTTGGGAGGGGAATCACAGCCCAAAGAACCACGAAGGGTTCCGACAAATTTCCCCCATCAAATCCCAAAGAGAAAGGTCCCGAAAACAACCCAAAGAAATCACAAAGAGAGGGCTCCGAAAATCACCACCAAGAACAACCGGGGAAAACACATCCAAACCTTGAGGAACCACGTCGAATCATCTATACATGAAACAAAGGTTCATACAAGGTCTAGCAAGCCGCCCGATCATCCATCCCTCTCAACAAGATCTCTCCGTGAAGCTCTCTTGCTAGTCCTATAGAAAACCTAAGGAAAATAGGAAGGAAAATAGGAAAACAAATGAGCTAGGGTTCCAAGAGTTGGCTGCCATCCTCTCACCTCTTGGGTTATATGGAGGCAACCGAAAGTCTAAAATGCCCTTTCCTAATAACTAGGGATACAAGCCCCTCAAGGGCGGATTTGGAAGTCTTCATGTCTTCACCATCGGACGGATGCCCGGCGACCGCACCCTGCGTAGCCTCGACGCAAGCCATGCGATCCCGACGCGTGTCCTCCGCTTCGAAGTCTCCGGACTGCGTCATCGCACACCGGTCAGACCGGTGCTCCCCACCGGTCAGACCGGTACCCACCGATCAGACCGGTCAGACCCACCGGTCAGACCGGTCTGGCACTGCTGCAGCACCGTCTTCGGTTCTTCGGTCTTGGCTTTGTGGATCAACCAAGGAACCCAGTGGTTTTCTGGTGAACCACCGGAAACCCCGCGAACTCGGTGTAGCCTCCGCCAATCTCCACTCATGACTCGGCTCCCACGTAGTCCCGGCTCGACCTTGGTTTTGAGGCTCAACCAAGAAACCGTCCATGACTTCATCTTGCTGTTCATGCCACCATGCGGCCCGCACTTGACCCCGCTGGCCACCGGGTCCCTCGAACGAAGCCTACTTGTCTTCTCCACACCTGGAGGCCTCACCGGCGACGACCTTTCGCGCTTGTTCTTCACCTGCACCAACACCAGTCAAGCCGCAACCTACACCTGCAATACTTAGCCAAGAATCAGTCAACACAACGTTGTCAATCACTCATCACACAAGGAAGCGACCATCCACCGGTCCTCGAACCACAAATGGTCCTCAAGTAGTCGACGACGAGCGTGACGAGCCGCGCGACGTGCCGAGGCACGCGGACGCGCGGCGTAGTCGAAGTAGTCGACGACGAGCCGCGTGACGAGCCGCGCGACGTGCCGAGGCACCCGGACGCGCGGCATAGGCGAAGTAGTCGACGACGAGCCTGCGCGAGGCAAAGTAGTCGACGATGAGTCACACGACAAGCCGCGCAACGTGCCAATGCAACCGGACGCGCGGCGTAGGTGAAGTAGTCGATGACGAGCCGCGCGACGAGCCGCGTGACGAGCCACGCGACATGTCGAGGCACCCGGACGCGCGGCGTACTCGAAGTAGTCGACGACGAACCGTGTGACGAGCCGCGCGACATGCCGAGGCACCCGGATGCGCGGCATAGGTGAAGTAGTCGACGATGAGCCTATGCGATACAAAGCAGTCGACGATGAGTCACGCGACAAGCTGCGTGACATGCCAAAGCAACCGGACGCGCGGCGTAGGTGAAGTAGTCGACGACGAGCCTCGTGACGAGCCGCGTGACATACCGAGGCACCCGGACGCGCGGCGTAGTCGAAGTAGTCGACGACGAGCCGCGTGACGAGCCGCGCGACGTGCCGAGGCACCCGGACGCGAGGCATAGGCAAAGTAGTAAACGACGAGCCTGCGCGAGGCAAAGCAGTCGACGATGAGTCACGCGACAAGCCGCGTGACGTGCCAAAGCAACCGAACGCGTGGTGTAGGTGAAGTAGTCGATGACGAGCCGCGTGACGAGCCGCGCGACGTGCCGAGGCACCCGGACGCGCGGTGTAGTCGAAGTAGTCGACGACGAGCCGCGTGACGAGCCGTGCAACGTGCCGAGGCACCCGGACGCGCTACGTAGGTGAAGTAGTCGACGACGAGCCGCGTGACGAGCCGCGCGACGTGTCGAAGCACCCGGACGCGCGGCGTAGGCGAAGTAGTCGACGATGAGCCTGCGCGAGGCAAAGTAGTCGACGATGAGTCACGCGACAAGCCACGCGACGTGCCGAAGCAACCGGACGCGCGGCATAGATATAGTCGACGACGAGTCGCGTGACGAGCCGCGCGATGAGCCGCGTGACGAGCCGCGTGACGTGCCGAGGCAACCGAAGGCGCGGCGTAGGCGAAGTAGTCGACGTTGAGCCGGGTGACGAGCCGCGCGACGTGCCGAGGCACCCGGACGCGCGACGTAGGCGGAGTAGTCGACGACGAGCGGCACGACGAGCCGCGTGACTAGCCGCGCGACCTGCCGAGGCACCCGGACGCGCGGCGCAGTTGAAGTAGTCGACGATGAGCCGTGCGACGTGCCGAGGCACCCGGACGCGTGACGTAGGCGAAGTAGTCGACGACGAGCCTGCGCGAGGCGAAGTAGTAGACGATGAGTAACGCGACAGGGCGCGCGACGTGCCGAAGCAACCGGACGCGCGACGTAGGTGAAGTAGTTGACGACGAGCCGCGTGACGAGCCGCGCGACGTGCCGAGGCATGGAGGCGAGGCGTAGGCGAAGTAGTCGACGACGAGCCTGCGCGAGGTGAAGTAGTCGACGACAAGCCGGGTCACGAGCCGCGCGACGTGCCGAGGCACCCGGACTCGCGACGTAGGCGGAGTAATCGACGACGAGCGGCGCGACAATCCGCGTGACGAGCCGCACGACATGCCGAGGCACCCGGACACGCAGCATAGTCGAAGTAGTCGACGACGAGCTGCGTGATGAGCCGCGCGACGTGCCGAGGCACCCGGACGCGCGGCGTAGGTGAAGTAGTCGACGACGAGCCTGCGCAAGGGAAGGTAGTCGACGATGAGTCACGCGACAAGCCGCGCGACGTGCCGAAGCAACCGGACGCGCGGCGTAGGTGAAATAGTCGACGACGAGCCGTGTGACGAGCTGCGCGATGAGCCGCGTGACGAGCCGTCCGACATGCCGAGGCACCCGGACGCGCGGCGTAGTCGAAGTAGTCGACGACGAGCCGCGTGACGAGCCGCGCGACATGCCGAGGCACCCGGACGCGCGGCATAGGCGAAGTAGTCGACGACGAGCCTGCGCGAGGCAAAGCAGTCGACGATGAGTCAAGCGACAAGCTGCGCGACGTGCCAAAGCAACCGGACGCGCGGCGTAGGTGAAGTAGTCGACAACGAGCCGCGTGACGAGCCACGCGATGTGCCGAGGCACCCGGACATGCGGCGAGGTGAAGTAGTCGACGATGAGCCTGCGCGAGGCGAAGTAGTCGACGATGAGTCACGCGACAAGCCACGCGACGTGCCGAAGCAACCGGACGCGCGGCGTAGGTGAAGTAGTCGACGACGAGCCGCGTGACGAGCCGTGCAACGTGCCGAGGCACCCGGACGCGCTACGTAGGTGAAGTAGTCGACGACGAGCCGCGTGACGAGCCGCGCGACGTGTCGAAGCACCCGGACGCGCGGCGTAGGCGAAGTAGTCGACGATGAGCCTGCGCGAGGCAAAGTAGTCGACGATGAGTCACGCGACAAGCCACGCGACGTGCCGAAGCAACCGGACGCGCGGCATAGATATAGTCGACGACGAGTCGCGTGACGAGCCGCGCGATGAGCCGCGTGACGAGCCGCGTGACGTGCCGAGGCAACCGAAGGCGCGGCGTAGGCGAAGTAGTCGACGTTGAGCCGGGTGACGAGCCGCGCGACGTGCCGAGGCACCCGGACGCGCGACGTAGGCGGAGTAGTCGACGACGAGCGGCACGACGAGCCGCGTGACTAGCCGCGCGACCTGCCGAGGCACCCGGACGCGCGGCGCAGTTGAAGTAGTCGACGATGAGCCGTGCGACGTGCCGAGGCACCCGGACGCGTGACGTAGGCGAAGTAGTCGACGACGAGCCTGCGCGAGGCGAAGTAGTAGACGATGAGTAACGCGACAGGGCGCGCGACGTGCCGAAGCAACCGGACGCGCGACGTAGGTGAAGTAGTTGACGACGAGCCGCGTGACGAGCCGCGCGACGTGCCGAGGCATGGAGGCGAGGCGTAGGCGAAGTAGTCGACGACGAGCCTGCGCGAGGTGAAGTAGTCGACGACAAGCCGGGTCACGAGCCGCGCGACGTGCCGAGGCACCCGGACTCGCGACGTAGGCGGAGTAATCGACGACGAGCGGCGCGACAATCCGCGTGACGAGCCGCACGACATGCCGAGGCACCCGGACACGCAGCATAGTCGAAGTAGTCGACGACGAGCTGCGTGATGAGCCGCGCGACGTGCCGAGGCACCCGGACGCGCGGCGTAGGTGAAGTAGTCGACGACGAGCCTGCGCAAGGGAAGGTAGTCGACGATGAGTCACGCGACAAGCCGCGCGACGTGCCGAAGCAACCGGACGCGCGGCGTAGGTGAAATAGTCGACGACGAGCCGTGTGACGAGCTGCGCGATGAGCCGCGTGACGAGCCGTCCGACATGCCGAGGCACCCGGACGCGCGGCGTAGTCGAAGTAGTCGACGACGAGCCGCGTGACGAGCCGCGCGACATGCCGAGGCACCCGGACGCGCGGCATAGGCGAAGTAGTCGACGACGAGCCTGCGCGAGGCAAAGCAGTCGACGATGAGTCAAGCGACAAGCTGCGCGACGTGCCAAAGCAACCGGACGCGCGGCGTAGGTGAAGTAGTCGACAACGAGCCGCGTGACGAGCCACGCGATGTGCCGAGGCACCCGGACATGCGGCGAGGTGAAGTAGTCGACGATGAGCCTGCGCGAGGCGAAGTAGTCGACGATGAGTCACGCGACAAGCCACGCGACGTGCCGAAGCAACCGGACGCGCGGCGTAGGTGAAGTAGTCGACGACGAGCCGCGTGACGAGCCACGCGACGTGCCGAGGCACCCGGACGCGCGGCGTAGGCGAAGTAGTCGACGATGAGCCTGCGCGAGGCGAAGTAATCGGCGACGAGCTGTGTAACAAGATGCGCGACGTGCCGAGGCAGCCGGACGCGTGACGTAGGCGGAGTAGTCAACGACGAGCGGCGCAACAAGACGCGTGACGAGCCGCGCGATATGCCGAGGCACCCGGACGTGCCGAGTTTTTGAGCAGATCGTTGCAATGACCACGCTGGTCAAATCTTGCATTTCACAAAAGCATTATTAAACCAAAGTGTTTCTAGGGGCATCACTCGTCTGCCCAACGATTAAGCGCTCGTTCGTATACCACCTTTGTTGGTAGCCGAAGTGACAGTAATTGTCCGAGAGTGAATGTTGGCTCATGTTATTCCAGTGATCACATTCCTAACGGTGTTGAAGAACGATTATAAGAATCCTTGTTGGCTATGTGATCCTTTTCGACTGTTGCTGTCATCATCATACGAATGCAAATGAGTTGTGGTTATGTATGATCATGCTTGTCATCATTTTGGAGTAAGCTTTTGGTTATGTAACTAACAAGGCTCGTATTTCAGATGGTGGGAACCACGCGCAGCTCTCCCAACGGGTTCGGAGCGAACGGTAGCGGTGACTTGCCGCCACCACCGCCCATGACGCCGTCGGAGGCCTTCATGGCCACCCAAACCGAGGTGCTGCGCCAGATCCTGCAGACGCAGCAGCAGATCGCCCAGCAGATGAACTGAGGGCCGCCACACGGGGCCAACCACGAGGGGCCTAATCAGGTCACAACGTATGCTCAGTTCATCGCAATGAAGCCGCCGACTTTCTCCAAGGCGGAAGACCCCCTGGAAGCGGAAGCTTGGATCAAGGCCATCGAGGCAAAGTTCTCGGCCTTTGTGCTGCCTTGCTCTGAGGAGAACAAAGCCAACTTCGCAGCTCTGCAACTGCGGGGAGAAGCTTTGATGTGGTGGGACCATTTCAAGTCGATGCAGCGAGGGCACGCTGTAACTTGGGATGAGTTCAAGCAAGCCTTCAAGAGTCACCACATTCCCAAGGGACTTATGGATAGGAAGATGAGGGAGCTGTTGGCCCTCAGGCAGGGGTCCAACACAGTGTACCGCTACGCCCAGAAGTTTAATAGCTTGTGCCAGTATGGTGGGCATCACGTGGACACTGATGCGAAGAAGATGGAGAGATTCCGCGACGGGCTAGATGGCAAGTTGTACGAGCGACTGAACCTGCTCGAGCCCGCCAATTTCCATGAGCTAGTGAACAAGGCTATCTCCCAAGAGGATGCTATGAAGAAGGCCCACGGAGACAAAAAGAGGATGTCTGGTTTTGCTCTGGGCAGCAGAACGGGTAAAAAGTTTCGCTTTGTGTAGAAGAACACCCCAAACCCATCCCAGCAATCTTCAACTGGACGCTGGACGATGAAGCCATCCCAGAGCAAACCCGCAAGGAACATCCAGTCCCGCAATGCTCAGCAGCAGGCTCCAAAGCCTAATACACCTCCTCGCAACGTTGGTGATTGTCGTTGCTTCAACTGTGGTCAGCCGGGTCATTACATCAGCGAGTGTCCCAAGCCCAGGCAGATCAAGCCCAACCCACAGAATCAAGGTGCAGGAAACAAGCCTGCCACTCCGGCTAAGAAGCCTATGGTGCAAGTACGCCAAGGCAAGCTGAACTTCACCGCCATGAGCGATATCCCAGAGGAAGCTTCAGTGCTCACGGGTACATTCTCTATCAACAACACCCCTGTTAAGATTTTATTTGATTCGGGAGCCACCCACAGTTTCATAAGTGAGAATCTATTAGGCAAATTGGGTCTAAAAGGAATGCCAACCAAATCAGCTTATAAAATTACCACACCAGGTGGAAACATTTCTTCTCACCTAGTAACTTTTGGAGTTCCTTTAAGGTTAGGGAGTAAGGTTATTCAATCTAATCTCATAACCATAAAATTGGGAAGCATGGATGTTATCTTGGGTATGGAGTGGATGACCCAGCATAAGGTGATTCTAGATATATCAGATAGGGTCGTAGAGATCAATTCACCTACGGTTGGGCACACTACTTTGTACCTACCTATCAAGGACGGTACCGACTCTTGTGCCTATGTGACCATTATCTCCCCTCTTGATGAAATTCCAGTAGTCTTTGAGTATCTGGATGTCTTTCCTGATGAGTTGCCTGGTATGCCACCAGACAGAGATGTCGAGTTTGTGATCGAACTCCAACCGGGTACCGCACCCATTTCCAAAAGACCTTATCGTATGCCACCCAAAGAATTAGCCGAACTGAAAACTCAACTCCAGGAATTGTTAGATAAGGGTTATATTCGCCCGAGCTCTTCTCCTTGGGGTTGTCTTACTCTTTTCGTCAAAAAGAAAGATGGTAGCTTGAGAATGTGTGTGGATTACCGACCGCTCAATGCAGTCACCATCAAGAACAAATATCCCCTTCCCCGAATCGATGTTCTTTTTGATCAATTGGCTGGAGCCAAAGTTTTCTCCAAGATTGACCTTCGTTCTGGTTATCATCAAATCAAAATTCGACCTTGTGACATTCCTAAAACCGCTTTCTCCACTCGTTATGGTCTTTACGAGTTCTGGGTAATGTCTTTTGGTCTCACGAATGCCCCAGCATACTTCATGTACCTCATGAACTCCGTGTTTATGATGGAGCTCGACAATTTCGTCATGGTCTTTATCGATGATATTCTCATCTATTCCAAAAGCGAGAAAGAACATGTCAAACACCTCCGAGTTGTCCTTCAGCATTTGTGAGATCATAAGCTTTATGCTAAGTTCTCCAAATGTGAATTCTGGTTGAAAAGTGTGAAATTCTTAGGGCACACCATTTCCCAAGATGGTATCTCCGTAGATCCTAGCAAAGTTCAAGAGGTGATGGATTGGAAACCACCCAAGTCCGTACACCAAATCCGCAGTTTCCTAGGATTGGCGGGATACTACCGTTGATTCATTCCTGACTTCTCTAGAATCACAAAACCTATGACGGAACTACTCAAGAAAGGAGTAAAGTTCGTGTGGAGCGAAGCATGTGAGAAAGCCTTCCACACCTTGAGGCAACATTTAACCTCAGCCCCAGTGCTAGTGCAACCGGATAATTCCAAACCGTTTGAAGTCTTCTGTGACGCATCAGGCACGGGTCTCGGCTGTGTCCTTATGCAAGAAGGCCGAGTCATTGCCTATGCTTCACAGGCACTTCGACCTCATGAGCTCAATTATCCTACCCACGATTTTAAGTTAGCTGCTGTTGTCCACGCTCTCAAGATATGGAGGCATTATCTGATGGGTAATCGTTGTAACATCTTCACTGATCACAAGAGTCTCAAATATATCTTTACTCAGTTAGAGTTGAATATGAGGCAAAGAAGATGGCTTGAGTTGATTAAGGATTATGATCTAGAAGTGCACTACCACCCCGGCAAAGCAAATGTTGTTGCGGATGCCCTTAGTCGCAAAGATCACTGCAACCACCTAGAGTTGGAGCCATTTAGTAAACCGTTGTGTGAAGAAATGAGAAGGCTCAACTTAGAAGTGGTACCACAAGGAAGTCTTTATGCCTTGACAACAGAGTCCAATCTTAATGATAGGATTGTCGCTGCTCAACACAATGATGAAGACATCCAAACCATCAAACAGAAACTAGCAGAGGGAGATCCCAAGTATACTTGTTTCCAGAAAGATCACCAGGGTGTGGTCTGGTTTGGGAAACGTCTTGTGGTCCCCGTTGACACGGAAATTAAGAAGATCATCCTAGATGAGGCTCACCAGTCCAAATTTTCTATTCATCCCGGCAATACCAAGATGTACCAAGATTTGAAACAGAATTTCTGGTGGTCCAATATGAAGGTGGATATAGCCAAGTATGTGGCCGAGTGCGATACTTGCCACCGGATGAAAGCAAGCCATTTGAAATCGGCAGCTGTACTCCAACTGTTGATACCCATGTGGAAGTGGGATGATATTAGTATGGATTTCATTGTGGGTTTACCCCTAACAGCTAGAAAGAAAGATTCTATTTGGGTAATCGTAGACAGACTCACCAAGACCGCTCACTTCATTGCCGTGCATACCACTTATTCAGTACAGCAATATGCAGAGTTGTACATGGACCACATAGTTCGTTTGCATGGAATTCCGAAGACTATAATCTCTGACAGAGGAACTCAGTTTGTGGCTCGTTTCTGGGAGCAATTGCATGAATGCTTAGAAACCAAGCTAATTCGCAGTTCCAGTTGTCATCCGCAGACCGATGGTCAGACGAGAAGAATAAACCAGATTTTGGAAGATATGCTACGAGCCAGCATCTTGCATTTTGACAAGAGTTGGGACAAGTGTTTGTCTTTGGTAGAATTCTCTTACAACAACAGTTATCAAGCCAGTTTGAAGATGGCACCGTTCGATGCTCTTTACGAACGAAGATGCCGCACTCCGTTGAATTGGTCTGAAGCCGGAGAGAGAACACTCTTTGGTCCGGACTTAGTTAAAGATGCCGAAGAAAGAGTGCAAGTGATAAGAGAGAATTTGAAGATGGCTCAGATGAGGCAAAAGAGTTACCATGACAAGGGAACCGCACCTCGACACTTTGAAGTGGGAGACTACGTGTATTTGAAGGTGTCCCCCACCAAAGGTGTGCAAAGGTTCGGTGTCAAGGGAAAGTTAGCTCTGCGCTACATTAGACCCTATGAAGCTATAGAAGTATGTGGGCCAGTGGCTTATCGTATCCAGTTGCCAGAACGGTTTTCCGCAGTCCACAATGTGTTTCATGTAACTCAATTGAAGAAGGGAATGCCTGTGCCGGAGAACGAAGTTATCACATAAGCTAATGATTGGATTGAGCCGGATTTCTCGCTCATCGAGCACCCATTGAGAGTATTAGACCAAAAAGAGCGAAAGACCCGAAGACAAACCGTACGGATGTACAAGATCAAATGGAGTCATCACACGGAAGAAGAAGCAACTTGTGAGACGGAAGACTATCTCAACACTAAGTATCTGGGCTTCCTGCAATCTCGAAACCGTGAGTTCTTCTCCCCATCTTTTCGTTACCTAATCGAATCTCGGGACGAGATTCCGTTTAAGGGGGGTAGGCTGTGACGCCCCAGGTTTTTAATTAACCCTAACAGCCGGTCAACCTAGCTGATAGTGGTCAAATCACGGTCAATCTGGGCCCTCAACCCGAAAAGCTCACTAACCTACTCTAGTGACCCCCTTTGACTAGTAAACACACTTGTGGGGCCAACCCATGCTCAAAGACTTGGTCAAACCCCTTTCACCCCTAGTGTCCATAGGTGTCTGTCGGAACTTTTGCCACGTTCTCCAAAATTCACCTAAACACTTAAAATTCTACCTTTATGAAAGTTTTCCATCTTCTTGAGGGACACAACTTTCATGTAGATTGGCATTTCAAATTTTGGGTGGAAAAGCTTGAAAAATGGGTTGCAAAGGCAGAGTCTACTGTTCCAGGACACAGGCTGACATTCAATGTTGGCAGCAGTGTATTTCAAAATCTGTGAAGAAAAACCCCATATAGCCTTTTTAGAAGTTGTAGAGGGTAACTAGATCTACAACTTTCGTGTTCAAAGCTTGGTCGAGTTTTATTCAAAATTTTGGAGAAATTCTAATTCGAAGTCAGCGCGAGCAACACAGTTTAGGGCCGGGCGCCAGCACACCGCGACGTCGCGCGCCCGCGCACCGCACGTCGCCGGCCGCGCGCCGCCGGCCCTCGGCGTCCGCGCCCGCGCGCCTCACGACGCCCCCTCCGCCCGAGGCTGACCGCGACCCTAGGCCGCGCCCCTGCCGAGGCGTCCCGCGCCCCACGACGCGCTGGGGTCAGCGCCGCGCCACGCACCGACGCGCCGCGCGCGCCGTGCGGTGGCCGGACGGCCCCCTTCGGACCGGCGGTCCGTCCGCGTCCCCTCGCCCGCGTGCGCCGTGGTACGGCTCTGGGTCACGCCGCCGTCATCCCCAGGCCGCTCCGAGACTATTTAACCCCGTCCTTCTCCCCCTCCGCGCGCCACCGAGCCTCCACCCCACCATTGCCGCTGCCGCCGGGGCACCCCCTCCTCCGGTCGTTCTCGTTACGACCCGAGCTCCCTAGCACACTCCCTAGGATCTATTGCACCCCCCAGGGTCGTGCGTTGCCCAGCAAAACATCCTCCTCGCCGTCACCCCGAGCCGCTGCGGCCGTCCCCGCCGGCCGCCACCGCACGCCCTCGTCGGCGATCCTCCGCGCGAACCACGGCCACCCCTGCGCCCTAGGTGAGCTACTAGTCGAGCCCAGCCGCTTGCCAGGCCGGGAGCCCCGCCGGCTCGCCGGAATTGGCCGGAGCCGCGCCACCCCCACGGCCAAGGGTGGCATTGCAAGCCCCCAGGTCTTTCCAGGGAGTTTTGTGCGATCTAAGGGTATATGTGTGAGACTCTGAAAAGTTCTAGGGGTCTGGTCGTAAGAATGATTCTTCAATCGTAAACAGAGTTGGCAGAAACTTGTAAAATTCCTAGAAAATCGTAGGAAATTCAGAAAAATGCCTAACAAATTTTGTTGGATTCGTGGAGAAAAATACTACAACTTTTGTTATTCTCACATGGTCTGAAAAATAGGATTGTGAAATACCTAGATCTGCCATAACTCAAAAACTATAACTCCTCTGCATACAAATTTTGGATATGTTGTATGTCTTGTCATGACTAGCTTCTGTGCCAAAAGTTGAACAAAGGTATGCAGTAAATCTTGTTATATAAATTGTTTTCCATTTCTGCAGAAACTGCCTAGAGGATTTTTGTAGCTAAAAATAATTTTGTTTTTGTGCCCAACTTGTGCATGCTGTCTTGTTATGTCACAACACACCTCTGGTGAATTAATCATGATTTTTGGTGTAACAGAAATATTTATTCTTAATTTATGCATGTTCCCCTTTGTAAATTTGTGAAGCAAGATCAGTAGTGTTTCTAGGTGTACTTCCTGGTTCTTTAGGCTTGTTTAGGACCAGAGGGCATACATGAGAAAGTTTGGATCATTTTGATGCTTATTTATTTTTGTATGCATTTAATTTGAATCACTAGCTAGTCTTTGTTATTTTCCATAATATTTTTTTTCCTAGCCTCCAAGCCTTACATGTGGGACCAGTGGACCAGTATAGGTGTTGTTATGCTTAAGAAACACTTCTTTAAATTTTTAGTGATTTATTGCTTAATAAAAAGCTTTAAAGCCCTTTTAAAGATTAAAGAACAATTAAATAAGGAAAAATCCCTTTTTAATTCTTTTCCCCTTTTTGGAAAGTTTTACCTAACTTAATTAAAAGTTAATAAAACATCCTTGCTGATAAGGAATTAATTTATGGATAAAAATCTTGTTCACACCCTTGCTAGTGAGAGGAAAAGGATTAAACCTTCACATAAAATAACAAGTACAAAGAGACATTAATTCAAAGGTGCAATAAAAGAATGAATCATGGGTAAATAATAACCTTCCAGAAGAGATGTACTATCTAGATACTTGTTAAGGTGAATATGACCAACAAGAGTTAGATAAGATAACAAACTGTCACATCACCTGAACCTTGCATTGCATTCCGTGTAGATCTTCCGGACGGTGACTACTCCCTTGTCCCGGAAACCGAGGAATGAGGAGCAGAAGCTTTGCTGCAGTACGTGAAAGTGCTCGACGACACCGAGGGTGCCCAGGCTAACCTAGCTGACGAAGGCAAGCTCCGGTGCATCTAACCTAGTTTTTAAATTTTGTTATTCAATTATCTATGGATGATTGTGCATTTAAGTTCAGGAGTTGAATGGAACCCTAGATGCATGATCCCTAGGTACCTTTGTCCTTACTAGTATGATAGGTCGATAGCTGCTAAGCTATAGGACCGTTACAAGTCGGGTGATGACCTCACTCGCGAGAATAGGTTCCTAGATAGGAATCACAATTTATCCTTAATTGGATTGCTCATGTGGTAAGAGCATGGGATTTGGGCTCCGGTCCAATGGCTATTGTGGGTTAAGTGTTTGAACGTACTAAGCACTTGTCGGGAATGGGACCGGTAAGCCTAGTACCTTAATGAGGCGGCGAGGGATCCTACTATTACTACTCTTGGGATTCGTCTCACGGCTAGCTACCGGTGGTGTACGGTGACTCCGGGTGCCTCGCGGGGTATGCCGGATAGCCTGCACCAAAGACTGTAAGATTCGATCGCGACCCGAGGATTTTTGGGAACAACTTGGGAAGTTGTCCTTGCGGGGGCAGCCTACCGTGTGTTTAGGTCTATCTTGCAAGGTTTGAATCAATCGATTGTCGGTCTCTCACCGTTATCTGAGACTACTTACTCCACTAGACATGAGATTCCTAATGATGGAAGTCAATGAATACTATGCTTGATTAATTGTATTGTACAACTTTGTCTATTCTAGTTGGCTAATGTAGTAAAGATTAAACCCACTAGAACTTGTGCTAAAATCTTGAAAGTAAGGACATACTCTTTGTTACTTTTCAGCAAAAAGAAACTCCGTGGACAAAAGCCTTTCATGTCTAGAGTTGGTGAAGTAGTTATCACCGACGGGTAAGTCTTGCTGAGTATTAGTATACTCAGCCTTGCTATAATGTGTTGATCCAGGTAATGCTTTCGGTGATGTGTGGCTCGGAGAGATCCCGCCCGGCTGGGAGCTGGAGTGGGTGGAGGATGACGACTGAAGGCATCATGGGTGGCCTCCCGTGGTGTTGCCGCTTCCCGTTAGTTTAATTCCGCTGTTTCAAAAACTCTGAACTACTTCTTTATGGCAACAACTTCGGTTTGTAATAATTAAACCCTTCGGGGTACAAATTTGGATGTTAATGATGTTGTATCTCTGGACTCGCTTTCGAGTGAGTTTAATGCATATATGTCGATCCTTGTTGCTATTCAAGTGATTTACCGGGCGTTAACCCAGCGACTAACGACAGGATGATACTTTATTATCGCTTAATGACCAAAGTGGATTGGTTTAGGAGGTAGTACGGTATTTTCCTGGGCGGGTTGTCACAGTCACGCGACTCGTCGTCGACTACTTCACCTACGCCGCGCGTCCGGTTGCTTCGGCACGTCGCGCGGCTTGTCGCGTGACTCATCGTCGACTACTTTGCCTCGCGCAGTCTCGTCGTCGACTACTTCGCCTACGCCGCGCGTCCAGGTGCCTCGGCATGTCGCGCGGCTCGTCACGCGGCTCGTTGCGCCGCTCGTCATCGACTACTCCGCCTACGTCGCGCGTCTGGGTGCCTCGGCATGTCGCGCGGCTCGTCACCCGGCTCGTCGTCGACTACTTCGCCTCGCGCAGGCTCGTCGTCGACTACTTCGCCTATGCCATGCGTCCGTGTGCCTCGGCATGTCACGCGGCTCGTCACGTGGAACGTTGCGCCGCTCGTCGTCGACTACTCCGCCTACGTCGCGCGTCCGGGTGCCTCGGCACGTCGCGTGGCTCGTCACCTGGCTCGTCGTCGACTACTTCGCCTCGCGCATGCTTGTCGTCGACTATTTCGCCTACGTCGCGCGTCCGGATGCCTCGGCACGTCGCGCGGCTCGTTACGCGGCTCGTCGTCGACTACGCCACGCGTCCAGGTGCTTCGGGATGTCGCGCGGCTCGTCACACCGCTCGTCGTCGACTACTCCGCCTCGTCGCGCGTCCGGGTGCCTCGGCACGTCGCGCGGCTCGTCACTCGGCTCGTCGCCGACTACTTCGCCTCGCACAGGCTTGTCGTCAACTACTTCGCCTACGCCGCGCGTCTGGGTGCCTCGGCACGTCGCGCAGCTCGTCACGCGGCTCCTCGTCGACTACTTCACATACGCCGCGCGTCCGGTTGCTTCGGCACGTCGCGCGGCTTGTCGCGTGACTCATCGTCGTTTACTTTGCCTTGCGCAGGCTCGTCGTCAACTACTTCGCCTACGCCGCGCGTCCGGGTGCCTCGGCCTGTCGCGCGGCTCGTCACGCGGCTTGTCGTGCGGCTCGTCGTCGACAACTCCGCCTACGTCGCGCGTCCGGGTGCCTCAGCACGTCGCGCAGCTCGTCACCCGGCTCGTCGTCGACCACTTCGCCTCGCGCAGGCTCGTCGTCAACTACTTCGCCTACGCCACGCGTCCGTGTGCCTCGGCACGTCACGTGGCTCGTCACGCGGCTCGTCGTCGACTACTTCACCTACACCGCGCGTCCGGTTGCTTCGGCACGTCGCGCGGCTTGTCGCATGACTCATCGTCGACTACTTTGCCTCGCGCAGGCTCATCGTCGACTACTTCGCCTACGTCGCGCGTCCGGGTGCCTCGGCACGTCGCACAGCTCGTCACGCGGCACGTCGTCAACTACTTCGACTACGCCGCGTGTCCGGGTCCCTCGGCATGACGCGCGTCTCGTCACGCGGCTCGTCGCGCCGCTCGTCGTCGACTACTTCGCCTACGTCGCACGTCAGGGTGCCTCGGCATGTCACGCGGCTTGTCACCCGGCTCGTCGTTGCCTACTTCGCCTCGCGGAGGCTCGTCGTCGACTATTTCACCTACGCCGCGCGTCCGGGTGCCTCGGCACGTCGCACGGCTCATCACGCGACTCGTCGTCGACTACTTCACCTACGCCGCGCGTCCGGTTGCTTCGGCACGTCACGCGGCTTGTCGCGTGACTCATCGTCGACTACTTCGCCTCGCGCAGGCTCGTCGTCGACTACTTCGCCTACGTCGCGCGGCCGGGTGCCTCGGCACGTCGCACGGCTCGTCACGCGGCACGTCGTCGACTACTTCGACTACGCCGCGCATCCGGGTGCCTCAGCATGTCGCGCGGCTCGTCACGCGGCTCGTCGCACCGCTCATCGTCGACTACTCCGCCTACGTCACGCGTCCGGGTGCCTCAGCACGTCGCGCGGCTCGTCACCCGGCTCGTCGTCGACTACTTCGCCTTGCGCAGGCTCGTCGTCGACTACTTCGCCTACGTCGCGCGTCCGGGTGCCTCGGCACGTCGCGCGGCTCGTCACGCGGCTCGTCGTCGACTACTTCACCTACGACGTGTGTTGACGGTGTATTTTGGTACACCAAACACGTTCATTACACTCTGGTTTGGATTTCTTTATGGAACTAACCCGCCACTAGGCACACTAACCATATAACAAGTTCATCTATGTGCATGTATTTGGAAGTGTTGTGTTTATGTAGGAAAACATGGACATAAAGGACGGATTCACAACAAGTTCAAAGGAGCATTTACGGAGTCTTGTTCGTGTTCATGAGCTTGATGAAATCACTTTCAATGGTGGCAAGGATCGAAGTGCTACGTGGGAACACCCCCGGGGATTGAAGCGTAAAAGACCGAACTTCATGCGCGGAGAACCTCCATCTTGGACGCGAGGATGACATCGTCAAAATCATGCAAGTGGAAGGGGCAAAGTGCATAATCACCTGAGGACCCACAGGAGCGAAGGGGCGACCAAACCGGGCCGAAATGGGCCTGGGCCGGTCGGCCCAGGCCGGCCGGCCCGGCCCACTTCCGGCGTCGGTTCGGCCCCCCTTTCCTTGCACCCGAAGGATCTTTAACCCTAAAACCCTGAAGGCGCCGCCATACGCAGAGGGGAGAGCCATTCGCACCTGGAGGCCATCCACAAGCTAGAGGGAGAGGAGGGAGATCTCCGGAGGGAGATCGTCCACCTCAAATGAAGCACCCACAAGTGGAGAAGAAGGAAGACACCGTCAGAAGGGGTGACCATGATCAACGGTGCTATGCCTAGCACCTTGATGGGGTAATCTCCTTATTCGTCCATGGATTGTAATCGATCTTGAGATGTAATCATACTTTGTTGGATTATCTATCTATCATCTTGTGTTGAATATACTTTATTGCTTAAGGTTAGCTACCATTGTAACAACCCAGGATTTTAGGTGTGAAAATTTTGCGAAAATTTAGAACTTTTTATTTGGATATGAGTGCTATCAATTTTCAAACCGAATTGCTAGCCCTCTACTAAATTCTCCACCTTTTAGCCCATTTATAAAAACATAATTTCAAACTATGGTAAAATATGTGAGTTGGATTTTTCTTGTTTATTTGGATTTAATTTGTGTGAAGTTTGAATTTGAAAAGTAATCAAATTCAAACTCTAAATCTATTGTTAACCCTTAACTTAATTCCAAATCCAAACTACCAGTCTTGGGCTGAATCCCTCTTCCTAACCGACCCAGCCGGCCCAGCCTGTGCGCCAAGCTAGGCCCAGTTAAACCGCGCCCCTCCTCTCATCCTCTCTATCACTGCCTGGTGGGACCCGCGCGTCGGGATTGCTTTCCTCACCAACTCCACCCCTTTTCCCCCGAGTCAGCCTCGCGCCGCCGCACCGTACCGCAACCGCGCGCGCGCGAGGGAGGGGACGGCCGGGCCGCCGAGCTGGCACGCACGCCGAGCCCGCGCGCGCGCCCGTGGCCCACACCAGGGGGGAATCTGCTGGGGAAAGGACCCTTATGCCCCTGCCGGTGACGCTACAGGCGCAATGGCGGCCACTGAGGGCCGGCCACGTCGCCAAGCCCGCGAGAGCAGCCAATCCTGGAGCACCGGGGCATCCTTGCCCTACGCAGCACTTTGACCTCCCGCAACCGAGCCGCATTTGGGGTTTTCCCCATCCGTGAGAGGAGAAGGGCGGGGAAGTAGGGGAAGGAGAGGAGGAGCGGAGAAGAGAGAGCCAGCGCCGTGACGCCGCCGGTGCGCCAAGACTGGAGGCCGCTCGCGTCTACGGGGGAAGGTCGTACCGCTCGCCGCACCGAAAAGGAGCCGGGTCAGAGCAAGGAGTGGAGCGCCGACATGAATGCCTACACCGCGCCGCCTTCCTCGTCAAGCCTGTGACGACTACACCGCTGCCCCGCTGTGAGCACCGTGGTCTTCCCTTCACTTGCGCCGTACCTTCTCTTAGCCTTGCCTGTGCACGTGCCTTCGTGCCGCCGAACGCCAGTGGCGTCGCCGTTCTTCCATGAACGGGCGGCGACCCGTGTCTCTCTCGAAGCGCCGCCGCGTCGTGGCCACCCCAGGCACGCGATGTCGGCTGTGATGGTGCACGGGCCTTCGCGCCTCGTCTGATGTTGGCTGGATCGAGGGCGACCCCGCGCCCCGCCGCCGAGCCATGTGCCTGGCGGGTGTGGTGCCTCGGTCGACGGTGTGATGTATCGTTCCTTGCAGGTGAATGTGTGTGCGCGCGTGAGTCCTGGCCGGCCGCACCCCAGCGCGCCTTGGCCACGAACTCGCCGTGGTGGAGTCCAGCGCGCCGGCACTCCGTGTCGCGCCGCGCACTGCAGCTGGTGTTTCTGGAAGCCGGCCTTCGCGCCGTGGTTTTGTTTTTGCAGGAACGAACGTGCGGGCGTCCCGAGTCGTGCGCACCCCAGCGCCTAGGCCCAGGCTCGCCGCGCCGCTGAGCGTGCGCAGCAGCCGTGGCGCCGCCGTCTTCCGGCGCCGCACGCTACGCGCTGTGCCATCCTGTGAGCCGGCCTTCGAGCCGTTGCGTCCTTGCGTTGAGTGTTAAGAGGTGGGGGTGGAAGAGCTGGAGCGCACCCCAGCGCCACGGCCAAACCCGCACCGTCGACCCGCCGCCGGTGCGCGCGCCGGTGATGCAGCGCCGTGCGTGTAATCGAGATGGCCTTCGCGCCGTGCTGTGAACTTTGCCTGCAGGTGCTCGCGCGCTCCCTTGCGGCCTATTCGGGCGCACCCCAGCGCCGTCGCCAGGCTGCCACCGGAGACGACGTCGCCGGTGGAGCCGCGCCGTCGGGGAACGGCCGCATGCCCAGGGGGAGCGGCCGGCATCTCACCCTGGGGATTTTAGATCCGACCGGGGGGGCGGATGGGCCTTAAGTTGCGCCCCGGCCCAACAACGCTTGCCTGAAGCCCAGTGCTCCGCCTGGACCTCTGGGTCGTTGTTCAAGGAGGTCCAGCAGACTTCTGCTATCTAGGCTAGTTGGGCCGAGCCCACTGGGCCGTTTTCGGCCCAGTGACACTTTCAGCCCATCTTCGGCCCACGAACCGACGTCATGCTGACGTCATGCTGACGTCAGCATCCTTTTTAATTAAAAATCCTTTTCTTTTTCTGAAATGATTTTCAGAAATGAATTATAAATGGTTTTAATCTTTAAAAATTCATAACTAATTATAGGAAGCTCAGAAAAATATAAAACTAATTTCTATAAATTCGTAATTTCGAGACCTTGCTGATTGTAGGTAGTTTGAGCTCTTTTGGATCTTCTAAAAATTGGTTTTTATTTGGAGTTATTGCTTAGATGTGCATCGTATTCTTATATTCGCGTCGAATCTCGTGTCGCACAACCGAGCTTCGACCAGGAGGATGCGGAGGACCCCGAGTACACTGCTCCGGACAGCGACTGCTTCAACGGCAACGAAGGTGTCATGTCACTCCCAACCATGTAGATCCCATGTTAGTATTTTGATGCTAGTGCTTTATTTTATATGCATTGCTCGGTTGAATTGCATAACCACTTGATTAGCCATGCCTTGATATTTTGATATACCCTGATTCCTTGTTTTACCTACTTCAGGACTAGCTACAGACCCCTAGCTAGTCCCATACCTCAACTATCCATACTTTTGTTGCTTGATTATGGATGGTATTCTGGGCTTAGACTGAGACATGGGAGATCTCGGTGTGTTTCTAGCGTGCGTTCTGGGTGCGTATCTCCTTGATGTGTTTTGGCGGGAGCGAGCCGCTTGGTTACTAGTGAACATCTGCCGAGGGAAGATGCGATCTGGCCTCTAACCCGAGGGACGTGTCGTATGGGATGGAGATGGTGAGTGCTCGCTCTCGGCCCCTTAAGGACCGATCATCAGTTGACCTTGCTTCGGATGACTTTTACCGTACAAACCGCCCGCCTTGTATTGGGCGGGGGTGCGGGGTGAGACTTGTAGTGGATAGCGTCCCTCCTGTAGGCGGATCGGTGTGATCGTGTCGGGAGTGGTCTTTCCCTCCTTAGTAGACTTTGCCCCGGCGAGGCCGGGGAAGGGTTCCACAGCTTCGAGGGACCTCTCGCGGGCAGTATGAGCTCTACCGCGGAGGCTGGGCCAGGCTCGGAGACGCAGGAGGGTACTATCCACTTACTTGGCCTTCAGCCGTATGGTAGGGCCTGGAATCGGTGACGGCCGGTTCCGGTCCTATTCGGGCGGGTACACTTGTACAACCTCTGCAGAGTGTTAAACCTATAGCTATAGTCCGTGTCCACTGGTTATGGACAGTCTTCTGATCTCTCACCTGACTAGCTACACTTCTCTTGTGCTTCTCTCTCTCCCCCGAGTGTGTGAGCCCGGCTTTGGCCGTTGAGATGTGGGGATAGGAGCAGGTGGGCCCCACATCGCAGATGAGAGGTTGGAACTGGATCGTGGCTGAGATCTGGTGCTTTGGTGTGGTATCCTTGAGCGGGGTGTGGACCCCAGAGGTGTGGACCTCGGAAGCGTGAGCTTCCCCGAGGTGTTTACCTCACAGCTGTAATCTGCTTACCTTGATCGTTGCTTCGCTGCTTTGCTTAAGCCTTCTACAGCCAGAGTAGGGATAAATCCTGCATAGTAGATTATACACCGCTTTTGCCTCTTTGTTGGGAAGCTGACATGACCTACCCGCTTATCGGGTAGACCCTGGTGTGTCTGACACAGAGCCGGACTACGACTTCGACAACGACGGATGGGTGGACTAGTGCTCTTCCTACACTCGAGCTGCCTGCGGATTTGGAGTTCCTCGCGCTTTCATGGAGACGCTGCTAAACGTTTTATTTCTGTTTGATTCAGTCCCGATGGACTTGTACCCGGCATGTGCCGAAGAGATGTACCCTGATTAATGTAATAATTAAATGTTGTACTTTATCTGTTTTGTTTTATCTTTTTGTATGGATTTTTGGCATCGCTGAGACAGGGATTGCACATGGTAGCCCTCCTGGGACTACCACCGAGGTGCTGAGAGTCAGGTTTCCGTCCGCGGAAATCCGGTTCGTTTCAACCATGCCGTAAAGGGAGTAGAGCTTCAATGCTTCCTTGGATCCATTCAATACGCCGTGTCCATCATCGGTCTAGTCACGAATACCTTCACGTAGTGACAGTACGAGAGGAGGGAAAGGGCAAAACTGTGGTCACAACCCCCGATAGATTAGATTGGTTTTCTTATTTAAAGCGATTGCATGTTCAAGTATCGTAGACCCATGGGCGAGTGTCTCCTATCTTGATAGCTTAATCATTCTCTCTAGTGTAGTTTAGTCGTTTTCTAGTTTAATCATAGTTAGGGTTTGAGTAGCTAGTGTGTAAAGGTAGATCAAACGCTTGTAATCCCCTTGCTCCGTGGATTGACAAGAACCTTGGGAATCCCGTGGTGAAAAAGGTGTAGGTCCGTACGCTTGGAGATCGTAGAGGGATACGTCTTTTATCCGTCAACAAGCCCCTTTTTCTGGCGTCGTTGCCGGGGAGCAAGCTAGTTTACATCGTTTGGTTTGCATCTAACTTAGTTTTATATTTAGTTTATCTTTTATTTGCTATATCTAACACATATTATCTAGAAAACCACTTGTTTTGTTTTTGTTTTTATATTGTTGTCTAGATGGTGTTCGCTAATCAACCCGTGGAAGAACCGGAGAAATCACTAACGGATTACGCTAGCCCTCGATGTGAAGACATAAGAGTACAAGAGTCGGATTCGAAGCTCGAAGCGACCAAGTATGAAATCAAATCCAAGATCATCGAGATGGTGGCGGCAACCCCGTTTGAAGGGATGGTTGCGGTGAACCCATATAGACACATAAGGCATTTCACGACGCTATGCAACACGGTGCATCAAGAAGGAGTTCCCGATGAATGGTTCAAATGGAATCTCTTTCCCTACTCACTTGCCGGTGAAGCAAAGACATGGTACTCGTTTGCTTCCTTTGAACTTGAAGGCAATTGGAACAAGTTGACAAAGAAGTTTTGCGAGAAGTTCTTTCAAATTAGCAAGGTTCAACATCTAAGGAGGCAAGGGATCACTTTCACGCAAGGAGAAGAGGAAGGGATAGACTAAGCTTGGAATAGGTTTAATGAGTTGGTCGAACAAGGACCAAGACTCGGCTTCTCCGGTGATGTACTCTTGCATACATTTTTCTTTTCCCTAACCCCTAGTTGCATGCAACACGTCCAAATGTGTGCAGGTGGGGATCTTATGGAGAAAACACTCACGGAAGCCGCCCAACTTCTACAGAAAATTAGTAAAGCGGCTGCCATGCGAAGAGATTGGAAAGCAAGACTTGCGGGAGAGCCGGAATATAACTTGACGATGAAGAAGTGTGCTTAATTTTCTAAAGAGGCGACCCCGGAAGTCACAAAAGAGGAGCCAATCCCGAAAAAAGCTTGAAGAAGAACAAATCAAGTCAAGAACTACCCCGAGCGTTGACTTCGCCGTACCAAATGAGACTAACAAGAGAAGCATGTCAAGCGCGAAGCCACTAAGGGAGTTCGAACCAATGGATTGGGTTCCAATCGATTACGGAGAAGTATTTGACAAGAGAAGACCGTTCCCTAATCAAAAGGGAGGGCAAGAGCATTGGAAGTGGATTTCCTGCCGGAAAAGGAAGCGGAAGATGCATACAACTTTGAAACCACCGGTGAGATCTTTCAAAAACTCTTTGGAGATGATGAAGTGGATCCGGAACACATAGCCGAGGTGAAGAGAATCATGGGGATCAAGCCCGAAGCATCGCCATATGCTCGCCTCGCCGAAGTTTACGCGATAGGATCCGAAGAAGAAGAGAAGATGACACCACACTTGAGTTGCGAGATCAACGGAGTTCAATGCAAAGCTTTATGCGACATCAGAGCCCAAGTAAGTGTCCTATCTTCTAAAATTTAAAATAATGTTCAAGACCACAAACTAGACTTAGCTCCAACATCAACAAAATTAATCATGGGAGATGGTAGAACTATTAGACCTCTAGGTATTGCTTGCAACATGAATGTAAAATCTCTGAAAAATGTATACCAACTGATTTCTTTGTTATTGATGCTTACCATAGTAATCATGATCACATAATCCTAGGTAGGCCCTTTCTTAAGTTGCTTGATGCCGTGTTGGATGCCGGAAAAGGCAAAGTAACAATGAACCTTAATGGAAAGAAGTACACATATAGCTTTCTTCGCGTTTCTAAACACCCTACACCGTTTCCTCCCGAAAACGAAGTAGAGGAGGTAGATTGTCTTTGTTTTGTTGAAACCCTTAGAGACCCGCTGCAAAGAGTGGTGGAAAATCAAATTAATGATCAACAAGATGAAGAGCTAGAAGAAGCAACAAAAGGCTTAGAACCACATGATGGAAGCGTGGAGGAAGAAAGATTCGAGGACATAGGAGAGATTAAACCCGAGGAGCCACAAGTGGCCGAGGTAGACCTTAAACCTTTGTCCACAGGATTAAAGTATGAATTTTTGGGCCCAGACAAGACTTATCCAGTCATTGTGAGTGACGAGTTGAGTCCCGAAGAAAATGAGAAGTTGCTGATTTTATTGAAAAAACATAGGAAGGTGATTGGATATTCAATCAATGATCTCAAAGGTCTTAGCCCAGCCTTTTGCATTCATCGTATACCAATGGAAGACCAATGTAAGCCCGTAGTGGACCACCAAAGGAGGCTAACTCATGCCATGCGAGAGGTAGTGAAGAAATAGGTCATGAAGTTACTTGATGCCGGAATCATCTAACCGGTTCCGCATAGCGAATGGGTGAGCCCGGTACATTGTGTACTAAAGAAAGGAGGTTTAACCGTGGTGAAGAATGAGAAGAACGAATTGATACCGCAAAGAACCGTGACCGGGTGGCGGATGTGTATCGATTATCGTAAGCTTAACAAAGCAACAAAGAAAGATCACTTCCCCCTACCGTTCATCGACGAGATGCTCGAGAGATTAGCAAGCCACGCTTATTTTTGCTTTCTTGATGGGTACTCGGGGTTCATGCAAATTCCCATTCACCCGGACGATCAACACAAAACAACGTTTACATGCCCTTATGGAACGTTTGCATATAGAAGGATGCCCTTCGGTCTATGAAATGCTCCGGCCTCTTTTCAACGTTGCATGATGGTCGTATTCTCGGAATTCATCGAAGAAATTATCGAGGTGTTCATGGATGATTTTTCCGTTTATGGGAAGACGTTCATGGATTGCTTGGCGAACTTAGATAAGGTCCTCATGAGGTGTGCAGAGGTAGACTTGGTGTTAAATTGGGAAAAGTGCCACTTCATGGTTAAGCAAGGCATAGTGCTCGGACATGTTATATCCGAGAGATGCATTGAAGTGGACAAGGCTAAGGTAGAGACGGTTGAGCAACTCCCACCTCTGACGGATGTTAAGTCCTTGAGGAGCTTTCTAGGTCATGCCGGATTTTATAGAAGATTTATTAAGGACTTCTCAAAGATCACTAAGCCTTTAACGCATCCCCTTCAAAAGGATGTGGCTTTCGACTTTGATGAGAAGTGCCTAGCGGCATTCCGGACCTTGAAAAGTGCGTTGGTGAGTGCTCCCATTATTCAACCTCCGGATTGGAGTCAACCTTTTGAAATCATGTGTGACGCAAGTGACTACGTCGTAGGCGCGGTTTTGTGTCAAAGAAAGGAAGGCCGAGTTCACGCTGTTTACTACGCTAGCAAGACTCTTAATGGGGCACAATTAAACTATGCCACTACGGAAAAGGAGTTGCTAGCGGTGGTATTCGCCTTCGAAAAATTCAGATCTTACATTGTGAACTCGAAGGTCATTGTTTACACTGATCACGCAGCCATCAAGTATCTCTTGGCTAAGAAGGAAGCTTAACCACGTTTGATTCGTTGGACCCTTCTTCTTCAAGAATTTGATGTTGAAATTCGTGATAAGAAGGGGGTGGAGAATGTTGTGGCCGATCATTTGTCTAGGATGAATCGTGGACAAGATGATAAAGAGCCCATAGAAGATAAGATGAGAGATGACCACCTCTATCGAGTGCTCGATAAAGATACTTGGATGATTGATATCATTCGAGCGATTCAGAAGATGCCTCTCGATCATCTAGTTAAAAATTCTCAAAAGAAGATAATCTCCGAAAGTAAGAAGTACTTTTGGGATGCACCATACCTCTTCAAACTTGGCAATGATGGAGTCATGAGAAGATGTGTGCCAAGAGAAGAGAGGCTAGAAATCTTGAGAAAGTGCCACTCGGCGGAGTACGGTGGACACTATAGCCATTTTAGGACCCAAGCAAAAGTGTGGTCGAGCGGATTCTATTGGCCGGAGATGCATGAAACTAAAAGATATGTTGCCTCATGACCCGAATGCCAAAGAACCGGAAACATCTCTCAAAGAAATACTATGCCTTTGAAATACAATCTACAAATCGATTTATTCGATGTGTGGGTTATAGACTTCATGGGGCCTTTCAAAAACTCACATGGATTTGAGCATATTCTAGTCATGGTTGATTATGTATCCAAGTGGGTAGAGGCCATGCCATGTCGTAAAGCTTCCACGGAGGAATCCATTACTACGATCAAGAACGTGATTTTTCCTCGTTTCGGTACACCGAGAATCTTGATAAGCGATGGAGGAACTCACTTCACCGGGAAGAATTTCAAAAAGTGCTTGTCTAAATTGGGAATTGAACATAGGGTCTCTACGACCTATCATCCACAAACCGACAGACAAGAGGAAACGTCAAATAGGCAATTAAAAAGCATTCTTAACAAAACCATAGAGAAGGGAGGCAAGGATTGGTCAAAGAACTTAGACGGAGCTTTGTGGGCTTATCGAACGGCGTTCAACACACCGATAGGTATGACCCCTTATCAATTCGTCTATGGTAAAGCTTTCCACCTTCCGGTTGAGTTGGAACATAAAGCCTATTGGGCGATTAAAGAGATGAACCTTGATCTCGATACCGCGGTGGTGAAACAAAGAATTCAAATAAGCGAGCTAGAGGAGATGAGGTTGAAAGCATATGGAAATGCAAGCATATACAAAGAGAGAATCAAAAGGTGGTATGATAAAAGGTTAAAGAAAAAAGAGTTTAAAGAAGGAGATAAGGTCCCCCACTACAATTCGAGGTTTAAAACCTTCGGAAAGGGGAAATTGCAAAGCAAGTGGGACAGACCTTATGTTGTGCATTCGGTGCTCTCCAACGGAGCGGTAACCATTATGGATGTGAAGGGTGATCAATTTATGGTGAATGGTCAACGGCTTAAGGTTTACTACGAACCCGACGTTGTGCCCCTTCACCATGTTGATGTCTTCACCATGGAAGAAGAGCCCGAACGTCTAGCCTAGGACGAAAAACAAGGCATGGATTTTTGTAAATAGTTTTTCCATTAATTTTCTGGAGTTTCTCGCGAAGATTTACTGGGCCAACTTTTTCCCATGGGCTGAGAAAGCGAAAAAAGGGCGGTACACGGGAAACTGGACCGGACTGGCCCCCGGAACAGGGTGGACCGGCCGGCCCAGTCCGACCGGCCCAGGTGGGCCCCGGCGGCGTTTCGCCCCGGTTTTTGCCCGATTTGTTCCTTCTCGACTTCCTTCTTCGGTCAGAAAATTTTAAGGGAAGTTTGAATAAGGAAATTGAGGTTCCTAGGGTTTTCCTCTTCGGACTATTTATTTGGCCGAATCGGGAGCTCGGGAATCCATCCCATCAAGCATACTTTTGCATCCACGCAGCAGCCATGGCGTCCCCGAGGAGCTTAGAGTTGAAGCAAGGCGCCAAGGAGCCATCGATGGAGGAGGTGAAGCGATGCGAGCTCAAGCTACCCGTCGAGATCAAGAGGACCGCCCGCATCCGTTGCGGAGGGCGTGTCCCGACCAGAGCTATCGCATCTCGCAAAGAGGAGAAGGTCCCTACTCCCGTTCGAAGGTCGGTGCGCATCCGAGGCATGAAGCGGAAAGACTACAAGGAGGTGTCGCCCGAGCCTAAGGACTATGGGGGTAGCGATTACTCCGACGATCGTAGCCCGAGCTCGTGGGCGGCCGTCGGAAGAGATGATAACGATCTTTACATTTGGGAAGAGGTGCCCAAGGAGAAGACTCTCAAAGGCCCCAACAGCGGCGGCAATGACGACGGCAGCGATGACAATGGTGATGGCGACGACGGCGGCGACGATGGCGGAGACCCTGGCGACGACGACCCTTTCGGGATGCATCCGATGTGTTGTGCGGCTTGCCGTCACTCCATCTCGGAGCTCTACGCATCGGTCGACGAATGTTTCCAGGCCATGGAGGCGATGAGGCAACGTATGGAGGATTTGGAGCGCGTGGTCGAAGACGACTACAAGTTCCTAAACTGCAACGTGCGCAAACTTTTTGGCATGGTCGGGAACATGAGAGGCAAGTGGTGTAATAGTTGCGGAAAGTACCACTAGGTTTAGTTTTCCCCCTTAGGATTTTTGTAAGATACGATGAGGACGTCGTATGATTTAAGCGTGGGGGAGAGCTAGCTAGCTAGCCTTTAGCTTTTGAGCTTCAAGTTTAGTTTGGTTCGGTTTAGTTTTTGAGAGAGTTTTAGAGTTTAAGAGTCTTTAGTTTTTGAGTGTGTTTTTAAATTTTTGCAAGTTTGAAGTGTCTTAATTTAGTGTTAAGTCAAAGAAAATCAAATAAAAAGAGTCCTTTAAATTTTGTGTTTTGTGTGATGCTAATCTTTATTCACTTGTTTGTTTATCTTTAATTCTTGATATATGAACATAAGTGTGTGGTTTGAAAAAACGTTTACCGTGGTGCTTAGTGGAATCGCTACTTCTAAAAGTACCCTTACCACACTTCGATCTTGAGCTTCACATGTTGGTTGTGCTATGTTCAATGCTAAAAGTTGGAGGATTTCAGTTCTGAAAATTATCTAAAAAACCTTGCAATAAAGGTTAGCAAAACCTCTTTTTCCAAGTTGAGAGTAAGAAAAAAATCCTATACAAAGCCAATTTATTTTTTGCTCCGCCATAAGCGTGATTAGCACGATGAGTTGGGCTAGGACCCTTCTCTCTTGGGAGTTTTAATTTCAAGCAATGATCATGTTCTTGTGCTTATCTTTTGTTGCTAGCCTCGTCATATATTCGGTAACGTGACTTTCACTTCGGAAGTCCCGTACATCGCCGGATTCCATACCCGAACCTATACATCTCTTTTGTACATCGCATTCCTTGAACACAACCTACTTTCAAAGTTTTGTCTCGTCTCTAGCATGGTTTATTTAAAATTTCAGATTGTATGCATGCAAGAAAGAGAAGAGTTGAGAGCTTTGAAAAAATGTCAAGAGGGGGAAAAATAAAGAGAAAAGTATGAGTATGGAAAAGAAAGAAAGAAAGAAAAGGAAAAAAGAAAAGTAAAGAAAGAGGAAAATATGTGTACTAGAGAAAAAGAAAGAATAAAAATAGAGAAGAGGAGTGGCAAGAAAGATATGAGAGGGATGAATCAAGTGAAAGAAAAAAAATAAAGTGCAAGGAAGGACGTCACGTTGTTGAGAGACGAAACTTTCACTCTTTTTCCAACCATGTGCAATCCGACAACGAGGACGTCAACGGTGCCTCGTAGTCATAATTTTCTTTTGCCCTTGCACATGTCCACCATTCTAAATTTTCTCATCCTTGATATCCCTACATATGGATTAATTCGCATGATCATTGGCTTTGAAAGGTAAACAACCATTAGAGGAAGTTCTTAGTTTGACAATATTTGTGTTGATTGCACTAGCCCTACCAATAGCTCCACTTTACATGTCATATGAGAGATTTATGGGAGGTGAGAGTTTTATAAAACTGGTTTAGGATAGCCACCTCATATAAGTGACTTGAGAGAGCTTGGAGAAAGGATTTTGTCTAACACTTGTTGCACGAATTTTATTTTGAAAAATCATAAAAACCCTCCAACGTAAGCAAAGAAGTAAGCATAGCTGAAATTGAAGACTTCGAGTGAAGAGTTTGAGTTGTGGGGTAAATCTTGACGTGGTAATGATTCTAAACGCCCATGTTTATGTTTGATGATCATTACTTTATGTTTATGTATTAAAGATAAAAGATTGACTAACTTGTGAAGAAGGATTTAGCGAAACACGATTACAACACTTTGGACAAAGTTCTTTTACGAGTACTTGCTCGAGGACGAGCAAGAGCTAAGCGTGGGGAAGATGTTGACGGTGTATTTTGATACACCAAACATGTTCATTACACTTTGGTTTGGATTTGATTATGGAACTAACTCGCCACTAGGCACACTAATCATATAACAAGTTCATCTATGTGCATGCATTTGGAAGTGTTGTGTTTATGTAGGAAAACATGGACATAAAGGACGGATTCACAACAAGTTCAAAGGAGCATTTACGGAGTCTTGTTCGTGTTCATGAGCTTGATGAAATCACTTCCAATGGTGGCAAGGACCGAAGTGCTACGTAGGAACACCCCCGGGGATTGAAGCGTAAAAGACTGAACTTCATGAGCGGAGAACCTCCATCTTGGACGCGAGGATGACATCGCCAAAATCATGCAAGTGGAAGGAGCAAAGTGCATAATCACCTGAGGACCCACGGGAGTGAAGGGGCAACCGAACCGGGCCGAAATGGGCCTGGGCCGGCCGGCCCAGGCCGGCCGGCCCGGCCCACTTCCGACGTCGGTTCGGCCCCCCTTTCCTTGCACCCGAAGGATCTTTAACCCTGAAACCCTGGAGGCGCCGCCATACGCAGAGGGGAGAGCCATTCGCACCAGGAGGCCATCCACAAGCTAGAGGGAGAGGAGGGAGATCTCCGGAGGGAGATCGTCCACCTCAAAGGAAGACACCGTCGGAAGGGTGACCATGATCAACGGTGCTATGCCTAGCACCTTGATGGGGTAATCTCCTTATTCGTCCATGGGTTGTAATCGATCTTGAGATGTAATCATACTTTGTTGGATTATCTATCTATCATCTTGTGTTGAATATACTTTATTGCTTAAGGTTAGCTACCATGTCGTAAAGGGAGTAGAGCTCCAATGCTTCCTTGGATCCATTCAATACGCCGTGTCCATCATAGGTCTTGTCACGAATACCTTCGCGTAGTGACAGTACGAGAGGAGGGAAAGGGTGAAACCGTGGTCACAACCCCCGATAGATTAGATTGGCTTTCTTGTTTGAAGCGATTGCATGTTCAAGTATCGTAGAACCATGGGCGAGTGTATCCTATCTTGGTAGCTTAATCATTCTCTCTAGTGTAGTTTAGTCGTTTTCTAGTTCAATCATAGTTAGGGTTTGAGTAGCTAGTGTGTAAAGGTAGATCAAACGCTTGTAATCCCCTTGCTCCGCGGATTGACAAGAACCATGGGAATCCCGTGGTGAAAAAGGTGTAGGTCTGTACGCTTGCGGATCGTAGAGGGATACGTCTTTTATCCGTCAACAATGTGCGTCCGGTTGCTTCGGCACGTCTTTTCTGAGATCTATTTAAATTTTGGGAGCATGTTAATACTTGTGGGGTAAGCTTAATTAAGAATCTACCCTCCGTAGAGGTGAAGGCTAGTACATAATGGAACTTTAACGAATTAAAATTTTGAGAGCATTATGTTTTCTCATGTATGATCAAGTGCAAGGTTTAAACATTGATGGACAACGATGATATCCATCGAAGGCTTACTCGAGGACGAGCAAGGTTTAAGCATGGGGGAGATGTTGACGGTGAAAATCCGTCAACCTAGCCATGAGTTTACCTTCGGTGTTGGCATAAGTTTTATACCTTATCCATTGGTACTAACCCCCGTGGTATAACAAGTTCACTTGTGCATGTCGGTTTTGGAGTTTAGTGTTTATGTAGGGTTTTAGCGTTGAAAGCAAGACTTCCGGGATAAGTTCGTCAAGCACCTTGTGACAAGACCTTGAAGCCCCGTACAAGTCATGCAATGAAGCAAACTTGACTCCAAGAAGCCAGGGACTCAACCCGAGAAGATGACAAATTCCGAGGACCTAACCAGAAAAGTGCCGAATCTTGTGGGACAAGGAGCTACGTCCAATTCGGAGAGAAACTGACGACAAGGGCCTACATGCAGAAGGGGGAAGGATCTAGAAGACTCGGGAACCGACACCACGCGAAGGAGGCCGGGAACTGGGCCTGGATGGGCTCAGGCCGGTGGGCCCAGGCCGGCCGGCCCAGCCCAGTCCAGGGCCCATTTGCCCCCTCCTTTGACCTAGCCGCCATTCGGGCTATTTATAGCCCCGGGTTCGAGAGCCACGATGAATCAATTCGTCATCGGCCGCCGAGGAGCAGAGAAGAGAGGGACACCATCCCGGAGAGGAGAGGGTCGAGCTAGTTGACTAGGGTCTCCCTAGCCGACGTGGGAACCTTGCACGGAAGACCACGTCGGAGTTCCCGGAGCTAGAAGCAAGATCAAGGTAGGATCCCGGTGGTGATCTTGTTTATGTATCATTGTATTAGTTAAGTTATCAAGTTGAAACTATTTCTAGCGATCAAGAGTTTCTTCGATGATTTCGTTTTTCGATCGGCTTTGCTTATTCTAGATCTATTCTCGAGATAGATCACATAGGGTGTTCTTGTAGCCGCGGTGGCTAGAGGTACACGCCGGATCTTCCGAAAGAACTCGACTTGTCCTTGGACTCGCCCTAGACTTCCCGCATGAATAGGAATACGTTGTGACAGAACGGGGGTTCCGAAAGGCGGGCGTTTTCGGAGTCGGACGGGAAACCACGATTTAAAGAAGCTTCTAATAAGATTTGATTTGCTATTTCTTCTCTTGCTTGGAACTTCAACAAAAGGCTTAACCCGATCTCTCTAGATCAGATTATCTACCCTATCTGTCTCTGTTATCTCCGGTCTTGAGTAGATTAGATTAGTTTTGTGTTCTTTATCTAGATGCATTAGGGTTTCTCTTTATCGAAGATTGAAGTTGCTTGGCTTTACTAGATCATCTTTTGCGTCACACATTTGTTCCACGGATTCGATACCTTGGGTTCACCACTCGAGGAAAGAAGGGTCCCTTGACTACGACGGGAGACTTGTCCGCTTGCAAGTCTAAACGAACTTTGATACAACTATTAACCGTCAACAAGCCCCTTTTTCTGGCGCCGTTGCCGGGGAACAAGTGATCAAGATTTGATCTTTTATTGCTTTTTTGTAATTTTCAGTTTTCTTTTAGTTTTTCTTTTTGCATCTACTAAACTTTGATCATCCTCAAAATAAATCTAATCTAGTTTGTCTAACCCTAGTTTTCATAGATTTGTTTTTACTTTCTAGTTTTTTTGTTTATTGCTAACCCTAACAGGAGATGGACGGCTACCTCTCCAACAAACCCGATAATTTTGTAGATGATCCAGAAAAACTTTACAGGCTAAGGAGACGCGAAGCACATCAAGCTAAAAAGCTGGATTTTGTAGATTCGAAGTCGGAAGACAAAGGATTGAAGGAATCTCCGAAGAATTCACCACCTCAAAGTCCTCGAGAGAATCGACTTCCACCGATGGGTGACCGACCGCAAGAGCGCAAGATTGGGGAGCTATGCACCCGAGATATCATCAACCTACCAATCTTGAATCTTGAGGAGATCGGAAGACTGTTCGAGATCAAGACCTCAACAATCTGCATGGTGCAACATTCACCCTTCACCGGTAAAGAGGATTCGAACCTTCACCTCCAAGCATTCATTCAACTATGTCAAACTTTCAACATGGATGGGGTGACTCAAGATCAAATGAGGGCAAGGCCTTTTCCGTTCTCGCTACTCGGGAAGGCTTTGCAATGGTTCCACTCTCAACCGGCGGAGACGGTGCAAAATTGGAACAGGTTGATGAAGGCTTTCATGAAGGAATACTACTCGCCGGGTAAAACTCAAAGTTTGCGTAATAAGATTGACACCTTTGTTCAATATCATACGGAAACTATCTCGGAGGCATTCGAGCGCTTCAACGAGTACACTCGGGCGGTTCCACATCACAAGTTCCCGAAGGAAGACCTCGTGCAAAAGTTCTATCAAGGACTCACCATGGTGTCAAGGACGATCATCGATGCATCGGCTGGGGGATCTATCATCGAGCTTACACCGACGGAAGCTTTCACTCTATTCAAGAAGGTCGCGGATAATGACACATGGGCATCATCCGGGCGCCTACATCCGGTCCAACCCACGGGGAATGTCAAGGGAGTCTTGCAAGTGGAGAAGGAGAACATACGTGAAGGCAAGATTGATTTACTCATGAGGAGATTGGAAAAGATGGAGATAGAAAAGAAAGAGGCTCAAGACTTGAAGGCCGCCGAAGCAAGATCCACATGCGAAGAATGCGGAGAGTATGGCCATGTCCACAAAGATTGTCCGGAGGAAGCCAAAGTGCTCGACTACATGAGGAAGGGAGAATTGCCGAACTTCCGCTACGGGCAAGGCAGACCTCAATTTAATGCAAGCTCATCCATTCCGAATTCGGTTCCGCTTCGTATACAATTGAAGGAATTCATGGACGAGCAAGCTAAGATCAACAAGGACACCGTCACCAAGTTCAAAGCCATAGACAAGGTGTTGGAGAACATCGATAGCAAAGTGACGGAGGTCGGGAGCTCCAACCATCAAGTGCTCAACATGATGAAGATGCTCGAGACGCAAGTGGGACAACTTGCCGGGCGCCTCACTAATGATGAAGGGAAGCTTCCGGGGCAACCTAAAGGTCCCGAATCGGCGAAGGCCATTCAAACACGTTCGGGAAAGGAGACCGAAGATCCGGAACGTTCCGCGGTAGCAAGGAAGCCTAAACCACCCGCCGAGACGGAAGGAATTGCTAAAGAGAAGGTTACGGGGATCGTCACCGAAGAGCCCGAATTTGAGATGCCGGAAGAAGACACGAGGATACCACAACTCAAGCCACGCTACTTCCGAGGTAAACTTGACAACCACTTTGAGAAGTTTGTGGAGGTTGTGCATAGACTTAGCATCAACATGCCATTATTAGATGCCGTACAAGTACCTACATATTCTCGTTACTTTAAAGAAATACTTGCGAATAAATATGAGATAGCAACACTCGGGGTAGATCATGTCAAGATGTCCGAGGAGTGTAGTGCCGCTATTGCTAATGGGCTAGAGAAGCAAAAGGACCCCGGATGCCCTACAATTCCATGTTCCGTTGGTTCATTCAATTTCGAGAAGGCGTTGTGTGACCTTGGAGCAAGTGTGAGCGTCATGCCAAGAGATGTGTTCGAGAAGCTACGCCTACCGTTGGAGCCTATGGGTATGTGTGTGGAGTTGGGATAACTCCATTCGCTATCCCTTGGGCATTGCCGAAGATGTACCCGTGAAGGTCGGACACCACTTCATCCCCGTCGACTTCGTGGTGCTCGAGATGGGAGAGAGGGAGAAGCCGCTGCTCATCCGTGGGAGGCCTTTCCTCAAGACCGTGGGAGCCACTATTGATGTTGGAAAGGGGGAGATCATGTTCGACATTAACGGAGAAAGGAGTTCTTTCAAGTTCCGACCACGACTCGAGGCATGCAATATGATTGAAGTTAAAGATGTTCCACCTCATCGTCGCGTTGTTAAGGAAGAACCAAGGAAGAAGGAAGGGCTGAAAAAGAAGAAAGAGCCGAAGAAGAAGGACGTAAAGAAAATCAAGGAAGGTGTTGCATCCGTCAAGACAAATGATGAAAAGCCGCCTGTGAAGACCAAAAAAATGACTAAGCCGGAAGATAAGCCCGTGCCCAAGATGGTGCGGAAGTGGGTACCCAAGATTGCAACGCCCGCAAAGAGCGTTGATCCTAAGTAATCAAGTGAAGAAGTCTAGCTATGGACTATAAACGAAGCACTAGGCGGGAGGCAACCCATTTCGTCGAGTCAAGAATAAGCTACCGGGAGGACAACCCGATTCCAGGTTTTTCGAGTCTTTTTAATAATTTAGTTTTGAATTTTATTACGCAAAGACATTAGACTTAGAAGTGGTTGAACAATATTAGAGACATAATTCTTGGTTGAATATTTTGCTTGATCATAAACCCTTTACTTGAACCCTCCTATGTGTTTGTTTGTTTCTTTTCGAGAAACCACAACCAAATAAATTCAGAACCTAACTCAACCCCTCATCCTTATTATGGTGTTGTGGTTGACTTATTTTTCATGCTAAAAACACATGAGTAGAGCCACGGCTTATACCTAGGTGTTAATTAAATTTCAGCACGTGGTAGGACTCGCGTCGAACCTAGAAACTAAACTTTTGGTTGGTTTAAAAATCTATATCCTTGGTTTCTCTAAGATTAGAATTTTTCTAAACCTCATTTAATTTTTATTCAAAATCTCTCTCATTTAGCCAAAATTAGAACCTAAACCTATGCCCCCATGATCAAGCCAGGAAAAAGTTTGCTCTCATCCAATGAAGGCAAACTATACCGGTGAGACCGATATCAACGTAGTCGGAAAATATTTTCGACTTACATTTGTTTTTAATGGTTTAAAAACTTCTCTAAATTTATGCTTGAGCTCTTCCATAGCTCTGAAAATATTTTTGATTTTTGGAATTAGAGGAGTGCTTAGCCTTAAACATACTTAGAGGGAGGCATTCTAGTTTAAGTTAATCATGCATGCACCATTGGATGCTCTTTCATCAACTCTCATCAAGACCACATGCAAAGGACAAGCATGGGTGGGCAGCAAGCATAACTTTGTAGGAAATTCATGGTGACATGTGAAGCAAGTGGAGCAAGGGAGCATGGACATGACTCAAAGCATGAAGCATCAAGTGGAAGGACCAATAATGCAAGAAAAGGAGTGTACGAGAGCGTTTGGGCGGTGCAACTCGTGGAGCACGCGGACAAGAAAGTGATGGAGGAGAAATGATCACGCTGGGAGAAAACGAAGCCATGGGGAGGCACGCGGCCACCCAGGCCGGCCGGCCTCCCCTACAAAAGGAGCCCCCCGGCTCCCGTCTTCTGCAGGCAAGCATCCCTCTCCTTCCTCAGTTTGTGTGCTCAAGTTCTTGTGCCCAGAACCACCGTAGACATAGCCAACCTTCCCAAGCTTGATAGCTCAAACAATTCACACCCTTAATCCACTCAAAGTCCACATTCCGAAGTAAGTTTTTAAGTGCCTAGTTACCGGTTGCAACCCGGAATTTTAGTGGAGAGAAGAGTGCTGCAATCATGTGGAAGAAAACCACAAGTCTCTTCACCAAGAAGAAGGGGTCATCATCATCCAAGCCGTCTTCAACGACGTCTTCGAGGAGGCACTCGGTTTCCGAGTCTCCTCGGAGCATGGAGGAGGACACGGCACCGCCAAGGAAGAACGACGCTCTCCTCCTCGGTGGCATTAGGGCAACAAGGAGCACGTCCATGAGGTTTACCGAACCTCAAGGGTGCACGGAGGAGCCGCCCGTCCCACCTCGACGATCGACCCATTCATCCGCGCCACCTCCATACACTCCGCGGTATTCGACATATGGCTTCATCATATTGTCGGAGGAGGAGGAGAAGAAACTCTCTCGTCTTGAGAAGAGGCTTGTGGCCAACGTCGACTTCGACGATCAAGCACTCAACTACTTGGGTTTCGGCACGGACATATATTATATGTTGGGGCACCTTGGATGGGTGCATCTCCAACGGGGTGTCGGCAAACACCCACAAGGAGTTTGCCTTGGAAATCTTGATGACTATTGCGCCTATCCTTGATGAGGGGGTGCAAAGTTTATCATTCCGTTTGGAGGGAATCCAACAAGTGGTTCCCTACAAGTATGTTAGGGAGCTACTTGGGTTCCAAAAGGGAGCTCCGGAGAAAGTCGACGTGCCGGATGGCTTGTTAGATGGATTTTGGAATTTAATCTCCGGAGAAGCCCACCAACAACGCAATTCCATCTGCAACCCCATTATCCAAGTGTTCCACTCTTGGATGAGCAAGAGGATATTGGGGAGGATGAGGGAGACGAAGGTGACCGACACGGAGTTGAATTGGCTCTACTCGGCTTTAATTGCCAAGCAGCCAATAGACCCCTCATACCTTATGATCAACCGATGGTGTTGCGAGGCAACATCGGGATCGGGAGATATTGGTTCGGGGTGCTACCTCTCTATGTTGGCCATCTCCCTAAGGCCGGGGATCACAAGAAACCCTGAACATCTTTTACGTGGGACCTCTCTCGGCCTTGAGTATTTGAAACAAGGTAAATATATTAGTGGAGATGAGAGAGGAGGCTTTCATGTGGCCAAGGTGAACCTACCCCTTCCGGATCCAAGGCTTAGGCTTTTCATTCAAGGGAGGGAAGATTGGTTGGAAGAGGGACTCCTTGTCCCGGCAAAGAAAAATAAAAGAGGAAGAATTGTAGAGGAGGGATCTTCCTCCGCGCAAGCGAGTGGTGCACAACCTAACTATGTGCCACCATTCGGAGGGATCCCTACTCCGCCAAGTTATTACGGAGGGCCACAAATGCAAGCATGGGGGGTGGTGCACCGGTGCCCCCACCAAATTATGTGGTGCCCAACGTAACCTTCGCGGAGCCCTACGCACAATATCCCCAACCACAACAAAGCATGGCCATAATTGGAGGGTATGTTGCGAGAAACATGCAAAACGTCGCAGCCATCCAATCCAACGCGGCTCAACTTGGTGAGGGCAATGCAAATATTGCCTATGAGCTTGGGCGCCTTCACCTAGTGCAGCCGGATCAATTCGTTGGAGGGGATGTCCAACCCTACTACGAGCAAGGGTACAACTACCAAGATTATCAACACCAACCACCGGCGGAGGATTACGAAGAAGGAGGAACTTTAGTTTTCTTTTCTTTTCCCTTTTTCTGTAATTTCCAGCTTGTGTTTGCTTGTGTTTGCGTAATGTTTTCAGTTTTCATTTTGAGCAAGTGTGTTAGTTTATTTTCAGCATGTATTTCAGTTTGTTTTCATCATTAATAAAGACACCACCTTGTTTACACCATTGGAAAAGTTACAAAATTTGTTCCATGATGATATATGATTATAATTGCCGCTTTGTTTATCTTTGTAATTGATTTATGCATGTTAAAGCTAGTGCTCTCTTAAAATACGAATCTGAATTCATCTAAATGCTAGCTTAATCTTTAGCGGAGGTTATGATTAAAATAAAGACCCATAGTGTTTTATGTGCTCTCAAGTTATAGATAGATTAAAGATGGTTTTTATGCCCAAAAATATCGCTAACCTTGTCATGAATATCACTTGTGTGTTGCTCAACCTATCCAAAGCCTTATATATATTTGAGGTTATAAACCTTAGTGTACAAGATTTATTCTTGAGTGAGTTATTGCAAGCCATGATTTCTCCGGCCCGAGACTAAGAAGCTGGCCATTCCGTTTTTGCGTATCTATCTTTTTGCTAGCCTTTTATCCGTGCATTGTGTATCCCCGCATTGGAGATCTCACAAACCTCGCCAGATATCCACCCTTAAAACCAAATATCATCTTTTGTGATTACCTCCTTGACCACAACCTATCGTTGAGAATGGATCATCAATTCAAGGAAGATCGCAAGACAGTGCCAACATTGAAGAATTCAAGTATCTCTCGAAGGAAAAATATTTCCAGTACCTACCTTATTTATCGCCTCTTTGCCCGAGGACGAGCAACGTCTTAGCATGGGGGAGGAGGTAGGTACGATGTAATTTTAGAGTTCAAAGGGGAGCAAATAAAAAAAATTCAAAAGAAAGAAAGAAAGAAAGAAAAAAATATATATATGAGAAAAAAATATATGAGTATGTGTAAAAATAAAAATAAAGTGAACTCCCCGGTTCTCTAAAGTGCATTAGGAATTTCAAGGCTTCAAGATTAAAAGATCCATACTCATTTTTCCAACCATGTACAATCCGATAATGAGGACTTCGTTTGTGCCTTGGGATCACTCTTTGCCATTTGCACATGTCCACCTATCTCAAGTGTGTGTATTTTTATCTTTCCCCTCCTTGATATACCTGACCTTTTTGACGAGTCTCAATAAGACCATGAGAAGCTTGTCTTGTTTTAACAACACCTCATTTATAAAATCTTGGTAGGACTAAACTTTCCCAAAAAGCTCCATATAAAGCCTATCACATATATGTTAAGAGAGGGAAAGGAGTAGAATATATAGGCTTGAGAGACAAGATGAGATGAGAGTTCATGAGCAATATGCAAGATGATTTAAATTTGTGAACTTGGTTTAGCTCTTTTCCATCTCATTCTTCATTTCAAAATTTCTGAGATCTATTTAAATTTTGGGAGCATGTTAATACTTGTGGGGTAAGCTTAATTAAGAATCTACCCACCGTAGAGGTGAAGGCTAGTAAATTATGGAACTTTAACGCATTAAAATTTTGAGAGCATTATGTTATCTCATGTATGATCAAGTGCAAGGTTTAAACATTGATGGGCAACAATGATATCCATCGAAGGCTTACTCGAGGACGAGCAAGGTTTAAGCATGGGGGAGATGTTGACGGTGAAAATCCGTCAACCTAGCCATGAGTTTACCTTCGGTGTTGGCATAAGTTTTATACCTTATCCATTGGTACTAACCCCCGTGGTATAACAAGTTCACTTGTGCATGTCGGTTTTGGAGTTTAGTGTTTATGTAGGGTTTTAGCGTTGAAAGCAAGACTTCCGGGATAAGTTCATCAAGCACCTTGTGACATGACCTTGAAGCCCCGTACAAGTCATGCAATGAAGCAAACTTGACTCCAAGAAGTCAGGGACTCAACCCGAGAAGATGACGAATTCCGAAGACCTAACCAGAAAAGTGCCGAATCTTGTGGGACAAGGAGCTACGTCCAATTCGGAGAGAAACTGACGACAAGGGCCTACATGCAGAAGGGGGAAGGATCTAGAAGACTCGGGAACCGACACCACGCGAAGGAGGCCGGGAACTGGGCCTGGATGGGCCCAGGCCGGTCGGCCCAGGCCGGCCGGCCCAGCCCAGTCTAGGGCCCATTTGCCCCCTCCTTTGACCTAGCCGCCATTCGGGCTATTTATAGCCCCGGGGTCGAGAGCCACGATGAATCAGTTCGTCATCGGCCGTCGAGGAGCAGAGAAGAGAGGGACACCATCCCGGAGAGGAGAGGGTCGAGCTAGTTGACTAGGGTCTCCCTAGCCGACGTGGGAACCTTGCACGGAAGACCACGTCGGAGTTCCCGGAGCTAGAAGCAAGATCAAGGTAGGATCCCGGTGGTGATCTTGTTTATGTATCATTGTATTAGTTGAATTATCAAGTTGAATCTATTTCGAGCGATCAAGAGTTTCTTCGATGATTTCGTTTTTCGATCGGCTTTGCTTATTCTAGATCTATTCGCCTACTACTTCGCCTCGCGCAGGCTCGTCGTCAACTACTTCAACTACGCCGTGTGTCTGGGTGCCTCGGCACGTCGCGCGGCTCATCACGTGGCTCGTCGTCGACTACTTCAACTACGCCGCACGTCCGGGTGCCTCGGCACGTCCCGCGGCTCATCACGCGGCTCGTCGTCGACTACTTCGACTACGCCGTGCGTCCAGGCTCGTCGTCGCTCTGCCTCGCGCAGGCTCGTCGTCGACTACTTCGACTACGCTGCGCGTCCAGGCTTGTCGTTGACTACTCCGCCTCGCGCAGGCTCGTCGTCGACTACTTCGACTACGCTGCGTGTCCGGGTGCCTCTCGGCACGTCGCGCGTCTAGGTGCCTGGACATGTCGCGCGGCTCGTCACGCGGCTCGTCGCGCCGCTCGTCGTCGACCACTTCGCCTACACCGCGCGTCCCTGCGCCTCGGCACGTCGCGCGGTTCGTCACCCTGCTTGTCGTCGACTACTTCACCTACACCGCGTGTCCGAGTGCTTTGGCACGTCTCGCCGCCTTGTCGCGTGACTCATCGTTGACTACTTCACCTCGCGCAGGCTCGTCGTCAACTACTTCTCCTACGCCGCGCGTCAGGGTGCCTCGGCACGTCGCGTGGCTCGTCACGTGGCTCATCGTCGACTACTTCACCTACGTCGCGCGTCCGGTTGCTTCGGCACGTCGCGTGGCTTGTCGCGTGACTCAACGTCGACTACTTCGCCTCGCACAGGCTCGTCGTCGACTACTTCACCTACGTCGCACGTCCGGTTGCTTCGGCACGTCGCGCAGCTTGTCGCGTGACTCATCGTTGACTACATCGCCTCGTGCTGGCTCGTCGTCGATTACTTCGCCTACGCCAGGCGTCCGGGTGCCTCGGCACGTCGCGCGTCTCGTCACGCGGCTCGTCGTCAACTACATCGACTACGCCGCGCGTTCGGGTGCCTCGGCACGTCGCGCGGCTCATCACGCGACTCGTCGCGCCGCTCGTCGTCGACTACTTCACCTACGTCACGCGTCCGGTTGCTTCGGCACGTTGTGCGGCTTGTCGCGTGACTCATCGTCGACTACTTTGCCTCACGCAGGCTCGTCGTCGACTACTTCGCCTACGCCGCGCGTCCGGGTGCCTCGGAACGTCGTGAGGCTCGTCACGCGGCTCGTCGTCGACTACTTCGATTACGCCGCACATCCGGGTGCCTCGGCATGTCGCGCGACTCGTCACGCGGCTTGTCGCGCCACTCGTCGTCGACTACTCCGCCTACGTCGCGCGTCCGGGTGCCTCGGCACGTCGCGCGGCCCGTCACTCGGCTCGTCGTCGACTACTTCGCCTCGCGTAGGCTCGTCGTCGACTACTTCGCCTACGCCATGCGTCCGGGTGCCTCGCCACGTCGCGCGGCTCGTCACGCGGCTCGTCGTCGACTACTTCACCAACGCCGCATGTCTGGTTGCTTTGGCACGTCGCGCGGCTTGTCGCGTGACTCATCGTCGACTACTTTGCTTCGCGTAGGCTCATCGTCGACTACTTCGCCTACGCCGCGCGTCCGGGTGCCTCGGCACGTCGCGCGGTTCGTCACGCGGCTCATCGTCGACTACTTCGACTACGCCGCGCGTCCGGGTGCCTCGGCATGTCGCGCGGCTCGTCACGCGGCTCGTTGCATCGCTCGTCATCGACTTCTCCACCTACGTCGCGCGTCTAGGTGCCTCAGCACATCGCGCGGCTCGTCACCCGGCTCGTCGTTGACTACTTCGCCTACGCCGCGCGTCCGGGTGCCTCGGCACGTCGCGCGGCTCGTCACGCGGCTCGTCGTCGACTACTTCTCCTACGCCGCGCGTCCGGTTGCTTCGGCACGTCGCGTGGTTTGTCGCGTGACTCATCGTCGACTACTTCGCCTCGCGCAGGCTCATCGTCGACTACATCGCCTCGCGCAGGCTCGTCGTCGACTACTTCGCCTACGCCACGCGTCCGGGTGCCTCGGCACGTCGAGCGGCTCGTCACACGCTCCTCGTCGACTACTTCACCTACGCCGCGCGTCCGGTTGCTTTGGCATGTCGTGCGGCTTGTCGCGTCACTCATCGTCGACTACATTGCCTTGCGCAGGCTCGTCGTCGACTACTTCGCCTACGCCGCGCGTCCGGGTGCCTCGGCACGTCGCGCGGCTCGTCACACGGCTCGTCGTCGACTACTTCGACTACGCCGCGCGTCCGGGTGCCTCAGCCTGTCGCGTGGCTCGTCACGCGACTCGTCGCGCCGCTCGTCGTCGACTACTTCGCTTACGTCGCGCGTCCACGTGCCTCGGCACGTCGCGCGGCTCGTCACCCGGCTCGTCGTCGACTACTTCGCCTCTAAAGGACTGATACGGCGAACCAGAGAGGGGGGGAGTGAATGGGAGCCGATAAAAATTCTTCTCGATGGAGATCGAAACTCCAACAAGATGAACACGGCTTCCAACACACGTCTCCGACTCACTACCCAAGTTGGTCAAGCCCACGTAGCCACTGGAGTGCCACTGGACCTAGGAACCAACACACACAGCCTTCCAACTCGAGAACGAAGCGGAACACCAAACCTCGAGTCGACTGACCAACACCGGTCAGACCGGTGAGCACCACGGGTCAGATCGGTCCCTGCTGGTGAACTTCAGTGATTTCCACTAAGTGGCTTTACACCGGTCAGGCCGGTGAGACACACCGGTCAGACCGGTCACAACCTGAAAACCCCCAAATCACCAAACAGGCCAACCGACCTCCAAACTGACCCAAACTCGAAACAGCCCCAACACAGAACAACAGCGAACACACCAAAACGTTCACTCGAGCAAAAACCCACCGAGGGTTGCACCGGTCAGACCGGTCAAAAGCACCGGTCAGACCGGTGTAGCCTGGGCACCTCGGGATGAACAGCACCCGCGGGTCAACTCCCCCAAATCCAAACTTCAATCTCCCGAATCGCTCCACGGACTTGAACAAGACTTTGGGGATATTAGGAACACCTCATGAGGAGTCCATAGCCACGATTTCGTCCACCAAAACTTGTTCAAAAAGGAGGAATCAAGGAAATCCCGCCAAGGGCACTTCCAACCCAAGAACTCAATAAACCCCAAAATCGAGCACCTTTACTCACGGATTTGGGAGGGGAATCACAGCCCAAAGAACCACGAAGGGTTCCCACAAATTCCCCCCATCAAATCCCCAAGAGAAAGAACCCGAAAACAACCCAAAGAAATCACCAAGAGAGGGCTCCGAAAATCACCACCAAGAACAACCGGGGAAAACACATCCAAACCTTGAGGAACCACGCCGAATCATCTATACATGAAACAAAGGTTCATACAAGGTCTAGCAAGCCGCCCGATCATCCAACCCTCTCAACAAGATCTCACCATGAAGCTCTCAAGCTAGTCCTATGGAAAACCTAAGGAAAATAGGAAGAAAATAGGAAAACTAATGAGCTAGGGTTCCAAGAGTTGGCTGCCATCCTCTCACCTCTTGGGTTATATGGAGGCAACCGAATGTATAAAACGCCCTTTCCTAATAACTAGGGATACAAGCCCCTCAAGGGCGGATTTGGAATTCTTGATGTTTTCTCCATCGGACGGATGCCCGGCGACCGCACCCTGCGTAGCCTCGACACAAGCCATGCGATCCCGACGCGTGTCCTCCGCTTCGAAGTCTCCGGACTGCGTCGTCTCACACCGGTCAGACCGGTCTGGCACTGCTGCAGCACCGTCTTCGGTTCTTCAGTCTTGGCTTTGTGGATCAACCAAGGAACCCAGTTGTTTTCTGGTGAACCACCGGAAACCCCGCGAACTCGGTGTAGCCTCCGCCAATCTCCACTCATGACTTGGCTCCCACGTAGTCCCGGCTCGCCCTTGGTTTTGTGGCTCTACCAAGAAACCGTCCACGACTTCATCTTGCTGTTCATGCCACCATGCGGCCTGCACTTGACCCCGCTGGCCACCGGGTCCCTCGAACGAAGCCTACTTGTCTTCTCCACACCTGGAGGCCTCACCGGCGACTACCTTTCGCGCTTGTTCTTCACCTGCACCAACACCGATCAAGCCGCAACCTGCACCTGCATTACTTAGCCAAGAATCAGTCCACACAACGTTGTCAATCACTCATCACACAAGGAAGCGACCATCCACCGGTCCTCGAACCACACATGGTCCTCAATCTCCCCCTTGATGAGTGCATTGACAACACCCACATAAAGTAGCATAAGAGAGAAGAAAAGGAAAAGAAACGAAAGAAATGAAACTCCAACAAGCGATCGAAAGCCAAACAAAGGCAAAGAGCAAGATCACTTGAAGAAGACAGGTCTCGGACCCCTTAGGCAAGGGCAACGGCTCGACACATCCGAGACAAAACAAAGCTCAAGCAAAGAGCACAAACCACCAAAGCAAAGCTCGAAAACCACAAAGAGCTCCCCCTTCACACATGCAAGCTCCCCCTGAACCAATGCAACTCACCCTGGACGAATGCATGCAAACCACTTGAAAACAGGGCAGCTGCTGCAACTTCAGCTCACACCGGTCAGACCGGCCAACACCACCGGTCAGACCGGTGCCCAACATGTGCACAGGACCAGCACACTCTGACCAGTCAAATCGGTGACCACGACCGGTCAGACCGGTGCACAACAGAGCCCAGAAATGGCTCGAAACCACCTGAAAACCTTCTAAATGCACCCAGCAAGCCATTTCAAGCTCAAACTTCTCCCCCTTGTTGGCAATGCATGAATCAAGCCAAAAAATGCAAAAAAATGCAACCTAGAGCTTCTCAAATAGACAAAATTCAACAAAGAATGCTACACATGTCCAAATGAGCAAGTTAGATACTCTATAGCTTCATATTGATCTCAAATACATGATCACCAAGTTTCACAACCATTGGACGAAGCTAAGACAGATTTGGGCAATTTTGTGAAAAACTTGCCTCTCATGAGCAAAGTCCTAAACATGAGCAAAACATATCAAAATGGCAAAGCCACACAAACTTCATGATTGGACAACCATTCTAATCATAAGACCATCACAAACACCCACAAGCACCTCATGTCATGTCAAAGCCACCGAGCCATGTGCCTACTTCTATGTATGAGACTTCTCATTGGTAGGCATAATGCAACGGTTTAGCACCCAGAGCAAATTAAATTCTGCACATATGACATGGGAGCATGTTTCCAAGCATTTCACATTTCATTTTCAGATTGTTACATGGTACATGAAATGTCTTTGCGACAAAAAGGAACTTATGCCCCTCCACAAGATAAAGCAAGAGGGCTAAACATTTATGATGGCAAATGAGCCTTTGGCCCCATATGATCAATAAACTAGCTATCCAACCACAAATTGAGCATAGCAAAGCCACTAAAACATGTCAAGATCATATAAAGGCATTTACACATGAGAGAGCATACATGTGACAATTTTTCAAAACATAGCCATCAACCATGGATATAAACCGAGATTATCAAGAGCTAAGCCAAACTAACCATAGCATACCAAACAAGCTCACAAAGACATATATCTCATTCCATGGTGAACAATGTATATTGGAGAAGCTTTTCCTATCCAATGCATATGATACAAAATGCATGCAATCTAAGATACAAGGATGCCTATACATCATGTTACATATGCCATGCCAAATGCAAGAAATGCACAAAGGAAAGCTATACATATGCTACAAAGGAGCTCCCACACACCCAACTCAAGAAATCAAACAAACACCAAGTTCCCCCCGCAAACGAGTGAAAGTAGCTTGATCTAGGGGTTTGGTGAAAATATCGGCTAGTTGGTCATGTGTGGGTACATGGATCAAGGAAATCTTTCCTTTCTCTACGTTGTCTCTCAGAAAATGATACCTCACTTCTATGTGCTTGGTTTTGGAATGAAGCACTGGGTTCTTTGCAACGCTTATGGCACTGGTGCTATCACATTGAAGTGGGACATGGGTATACTCCTCACCAAAGTCACTCATGGTGTAGGTGATCCAAAGGAGCTGAGAGCAACAACTAGCAGCGGCAACATACTATGCCTCGGTCGTGGATTGAGCATCACTCGACTGCTTGCGGGAAGACCAAGACACCAAAGAGGAACCCAAAAACTGGCAAGTCCCAGAAGTGGACTTCCTATCAAACCGACACCTGGCAAAATCCGCGTCTGAAAAACCATGAAGCGCCAAAGAAGAGGACGCGGAGTACCAAAGGCCGAAGTCGGGAGTGTGACGCAAGTTCCTAAAAATTCGCACCGCTTGCCGATGCGAAGTCCTCGGAGACGCTTGAAAACGAGCGCACAGACATACCGAGAACTGGATGTCCGGCCTCATCGCCGTCAAGTAGAGGAGTGACCCGATCATGCTCCGGTACTCCTTCTGGTCCACGTGTTCACCTTCCTCGTCCGCATCAAGCGCCGTAGTCGTACTCATCGGCGTCGTCATAGCCTTGGAATCCTCCATCTTGAACTTCCGCACAATGTCCTTGGTGTACTTGGCTTGGTGCACAAATGTTCCTTCCTTTGATTGCTTGATTTGTAGCCCGAGGAAGAACTGCAACTCGCCCATCATGCTCATCTCAAATTCCCTGCTCATATCCTCTGCAAACCTTGCAACAAGAGAGTTAGACGAGCCACCAAAGACAATATCATCCATGTACACCTGCACAATAATGATATCTCTGCCCTGCCTCAGGAGAAACAAGGTCTGATCGACCTTCCCCATCTCGAAGCCTCTCGCAAACAAGAACCCCCTCAACCTACCATACCAAGCTCTAGGCGCCTGATTCAAGCCATAAAGCACCTTTCTCAACTTGTACACCCGGTGGGGGTACTTCTCGCTCTCAAACCCCGGTGGTTGCCTCACATACACTTCTTCCTCCAACACACCGTTCAAGAAGGCACTCTTCACATCCATTTGGTGCAACTTGAACCCTTTAGCCACAGAAAAGGCTAGAAGGATCCTAATTGCCTCCAAACGGGCTACGGGAGCAAAGATCTCCTCGTAGTCATTCCCCTCCTTCTGACTGAACCCCTGAGCAACAAGCCTTGACTTGTTCCTCACCACTTCACCTTTCTCTCCCTCTTTATTTTTCCGCACCCACTTTGTACCAATCAGTTTACACCCTGGGGGAGGGTCAACCAACTCCCACACCTGATTCCTCTCAAAGTTCTCCAACTCCTCATGCATCGAATTAACCCAATTGTGATCAGATAGTGTGTGTCCAATGTCTTTGGGCTCAAAAGTAGCAACAAATGCAGCATGAGCGAAATGGGAATTGTTCCGAACCCTCGACCGTGTAGTGCGTTCATTCAGGTCGCCGATGATCCTCGAAGCTGGGTGATCCACTTGTACTCGCCGGGGAGGTTCTCGCCTCGATGCTACCTCCCCCTCAGCAACAGCTTCTCCTCGTTCTTGATTTGTCGTCGTAGGTGTGGGAGAGGGTCCGTCCACCACCGTAGTCGAAGTAGTGGGTACATGTTCAGCCGGGGGCACCACACCGCCATCTTCATCGTCTCCATGTTCATACTCCTCATCTAGGAAGATCTCCTCGCCAAGCTCATCATCACCTGCACACTCAAAGACAAGCTGACTACGTGGCTGTGTCTCGTCGAAGGTTACCTCGCAAGTCTCCACGATTTGGTTAGTTTCAAGATTGAGCACACGATATGCTCTAGAATGAGATGCATAACCAAAGAAAATGCCATCGACAGACCTAGCCTCAAACTTATCCAACTTCCTGCCTTTCTTCAGAGTGAAACACTTGCAACCAAAGACATGGAAGTGACTCACCTTGGGTGTGCGACCGTGCATCAACTCATAGCACGTTTTCTTCTTGTGCACTCTGAGGTAGATCCTGTTTGACACATAGCATGCGGTATTCACCACCTCAGCCCAATACCTCCTCGGAGTCCTATGCTCATCAAGCATCGTCCGAGCCATCTCGCACAAGGTCCTGTTCTTCCTTTCCACAACACCATTCTGGGAGGCGTATACGGACTCGAAAACTGGTGCTCAAGACCCAAGTCATGGCAAAAGGTCTCAAAATGAGAGTTTCTGAATTCCGAGTCATTATCACTGCGGATTGCTCGTATGGCATCTCCATGCCTCTCGTTTCTCAACCTCAAGACTAGATCTCGAACAAAACCAAACGTCTCCCCCTTATTCTTGAGAAAGAACACCCAAGCATACCGAGAGTAGTCGTCCACCACAACAAGGACGTACCACTTCCCACACGCAGATCGCACACGAGCTGGGCCAACAAGGTCCATATGGAGCAGCTCGCATGGACGCTCAGTCATCACATCAGTGAGAGGCGGGTGAGAAGAGGCTACCATCTTGGCATGCCTACAAGGCGCACAAACCAACTCCTTCTCAAGCCTCAACCGTGGCAATCCTCGGACCAAGTTGAGTTTACTCAAGCGAGACAAAAGGTCAAAGCTCAAGTGACCCAACTTCCTATGCCACTTCCACAACTCACTCGAAGAACCAGCCAAGAAACAACGCTCCACACCCGAAGACTGAGAAAAATCAGCACGAAACACCTGACCCTCGGGAACGACCATACAGACAAGGTCCCCTCGAGAGTCCAAGATCCGAGAACCACCTGGCCGAAACAACACCTCAAAGCCCTCATCCAACAACTGGGACACAGAAAGCAAATTGTACCCCAGCGATTGAACAAGAGCAACACGCCTCAGAGTGATCTTGTCACTCGCTATGATCTCACCTTCTGACAGCACACGCCCACGCCCATTGTCCCCAAAAGTGATGTACCAGGTCACCACGGGAACGAGACTTGAGAACCACCCCTTGTCTCCGGTCATATGCCTCGAGCAACCGGAGTCAATCAACCAAATGTTCTTCAAGTCTCCCACCTGAAATTCAAAAACGAGCACGTGAGCGAACAAACGACTCAGCACTGGGGTTAGTACCAAAAGAGTAAAACCAGTGCCGAGCCATTTTCTCGAAAGTGGGGTTAGCACCATCCAAGCCATCTTTCCTCCCAAAGCTACCTCCACGAACACCACCACGGTAACCACCCTGAGGGAACCATCCCTCTCTAACTGGAGGTGGACCAAATCCACGCAAGAAAGCCCGTGGAACGTCCCTCCTCTCCAACTCAAAGCTACGGCCCCTCCGATCCCCGTATTGAGCACGAGGAGGAGAACGCCTAGCAAACTGACCACCTGCAACCTTTCCAGCCCAGCCACCAGAACCACGACCACCAGAAACAACCCTCGCACATGTACGAGCTCGAAACCCAAACAGTTGTCTGTCCAGGCCTGCACCAGTCTGACCGGTGCTCCACACCGGTCTGACCGGTGTGACCTGGGCAGCAGCGCCTCCAGCAGCCTTCCGCTCTCCCCAAGCCCGAACTGTCCTCACACTCGCCTTGGCCCTGGGCATCTGCACACGAGGCTCAAGTACACCATCGGAAGGGTGGTACTTGTCCTTGTTAGCCCACTCCTTTGCCATTCTCTCCTCTCACTTCCTCTTGAAGCAAAACTCCTCCTTATGGCCATCTCTCCCACAATTGCCACAATGGAACCTCACAAGCTTAGGATTAGGCTTGGGATGTGGCTGCTCGCTTGGTTTCTCTCCACTCAACTCCTCCACCGGTTTCTCCTCACTCGCCTTCTCACTTTCCTTTCCAAAGAACACTTTCCCCGAAGTGCTCACAAACTTGATAGGCTTTCGGAGATCATTTGTGGGTTTAGGAAACACGGGTGGAGCTGGGGTTGTGTCTAGGCGGTTCCTAAGATGGTTGGGTTTTGGAGGGAAATCATTTTTGTGGTGGGTTTTTGGTGGCTCCGGGATATTCTCTCCACTTCCCTCACCAACCTTGTTTGCCCCAAGTCCCTCACCATCTTGCCTCTTAAAGGCCTCGATCATCATCCTCAACTGAGGCTCATGACCGGATAACCAACCCATCAACTTCCTCAGCTCATCATTCTCATCCTGCAAACGATCAACACAGTGTGCAAGTTCCAAATTTTTCAAAGCATGCATTTCACAGGTAGAGCATGATGTAGGGATGGGTTCCTTCAGCTTAGCCTCAAGAGAACTAGTGTAAGCATGCATCTCATCAATCTTAGCATGCAAAATAGGGCAAGAAGTGCAAGCACCTAGCAAAGCAGATCTAGATTTAAGCTCAGCCACTTCAACCCTAAGCACATCTAGTTCCTCACACTTGGAGGCATGCTTTTCCTTGAACAAAGCAAGATCAGCAAGGAAAATAGAGCAATCAGCACAACCAACCTCATCCGAAACAACAGGGCTAGCCTTAAGAGAATCAATCTCAAGCTTGCTATCAAGCACCTGTGTCTCTAGCTCAGCCACTCTAGTCCTAGCATCCTCGAGTGAGGCCCTGAGCTCTTTTCTCATCTTCTTGGCCTCTCTAAGCATGTCATCACGGTTATCAAGTAGAGAGCCAAGCCTCTCATTCTTCTGACGCAAGAAGGGAAGCTCATCACGCACCTCGTCGTCGGAGTCGGAGTCCGAGTCGCTCTGGTGGCTCTTCTTGCTGCTGGAGCTCAAAGCCATGGTGCAGAAGCCGTCGTTGGCGAAGCAGCTCAGCCCACTCAGGTTCTTGGATGACTTCCTATTCTTGCGACGATCGCCTTCGTCTTCACTGCTGCTCGAGCTTGAGGTGGAGTACGCGGAACTGGAGTCGACGTCGCTTGCTCCCACCATCGCTCGGGCCTTGCCTCGGCTCTCCTTCTTCCTCGATCGTCGCTCGTCCTTGTACTTGTTCTTGTGCTTGCTCTTGTGGTCGCGCCTCGAACGGTACTTGCCGTCCATCCTCGGCTTGTGCTTGTAGCCGTCCTTGTTCTCGGCCTTCTCCGGGCAGTCGGCGATGAAGTGTCCCGGCTTGCCGCACTGGAAGCATGTCCTCATGTTCCTCCTCATGTTCACGCGGTTCTCGTGCAGCCTCTCGAACCGCCTCGTCAGGAGGGCCAGCTCGTCCTTTCCAAGCTCGTCGAATTCCTCATCTAGCATAGACATCAAAGAGGAGAAAGAGAACATCCTGGTGGATGGGTTAGTGTGAGCCTTTCCTTTGGAACCACCAACGAGGGCGAGACTATGGGAGTCAGTCGGACCCTCGAGCTCGGCAGTCATGCCCCTATCCACCTCAGCTGACTTGAGCTTCGAGAACAGCTCGTTCACCATCAGAGTGTCATACTTCTCTGACTCCACAATGGCCTCGAACTTTCCGCCTCATATCGTACGATCCAAAGAGTGCAAGAGCTTGACAGCTCTATCATGATCATCGTACGGGAGCACGTCCACATTGGCCCTCATGTTGTTCACAACCACCGTGAACCTCTGGAACAAGGCATCGATGGACTCACCGGGGAGATGAGTGAAGTTCTCGTACTCTCTCCGGTAGGTCGCATACATCTGTGCCTGAACCTGGGCATTCCCAACATGAGCCTCCTTCAGCACCGACCAAATCCTACAAGCCAAGTGCTCGGTGTGCACCCGATCGAACTCAGGCTGACACAGAGCACGAAACAAGTAGTCGACCGCCTTGTTGTTGGCGTCGAACATGTCCCTCGATCCTGGAGCGAGGAAGTCCATCGGCTGGACATAGCCTGTGTCCACCGTGACATCCCAAAGGATCTGACCCTTGCCGCGGAGAAACGCAGCCATCCGTTTACTCCACATCTGGTAGTTCTTGTCATCGAAGTGTGGAGGACCCGAACCCCGTTCCTGGTACGCCATCCTTGGATCTTAGACTGGTTAGAGTCAATAAAGACCCGAACCGGCTCTGATACCACTTCAAGGACCGATACGGCGAACCAGAGAGGGGGGGAGTGAATGGGAGCCGATTAAAATTCTTCTCGATGGAGATCGAAACTCCAACAAGATGAACACGGCTTCCAACACACGTCTCCGACTCACTACCCAAGTTGCTCAAGCCCAAGTAGCCACTAGAGTGCCACTGGACCTAGGAACCAACACACACTGCCTTCCGACTCGAGAACGCAGCGGAACACCAAACCTCGAGTCCACTGACCAACACCGGTCAGACCGGTGAGCACCACCGGTCAGACCGGTCCCTGCTGGTGAACTTCAGTGATTTCCACCAAGTGGCTTTACACCGGTCAGGCTGGTGAGACACACCGGTCAGACTGGTCACAGCCTGAAAACCCCCAAATCACCAAACAGGCCAACCGACCTCCAAACTGACCCAAACTCGAAACAGCCCCAACACAGAACAACAGCGAACACACCAAAACGTTCACCCGAGCAAAAAGCCACCGAGGGTTGCACCGGTCAGACCGGTCAAAAGCACCGGTCAGACCGGTGTAGCCTGGGCAGCTCGGGATGAACAGCACCCGCAGGTCAACTCCCCCAAATCCAAACTTCAATCTCCCGAATCGCTCCACGGACTTGAACAAGACTTTGGGGATATTAGGAACACCTCATGAGGAGTCCATAGCCACGATTTCGTCCACCAAAACTTGTTCAAAAAGGAGGAATCAAGGAAATCCCGCCAAGGGCACTTCCAACCCAAGAACTCAAGAAACCCCAAAATCGAGCACTTTTACTCACAGATTTTGGAGGGGAATCACAGCCCAAATAACCACGAAGGGTTCCCACAAATTTCCCCCATCAAATCCCCAAGAGAAAGAACCCGAAAACAACCCAAAGAAATCACCAAGAGAGGGCTCCGAAAATCACCACCAAGAACAACCGGGGAAAACACATCCAAACCTTGAGGAACCACGCCGAATCATCTATACATGAAACAAAGGTTCATACAAGGTCTAGCAAGCCGCCCGATCATCCAACCCTCTCAACAAGATCTCACCATGAAGCTCTCAAGCTAGTCCTATGGAAAACCTAAGGAAAATAGGAAGAAAATAGGAAAACTAATGAGCTAGGGTTCCAAGAGTTGGCTGCCATCCTCTCACCTCTTGGGTTATATGGAGGCAGCCGAATGTCTAAAACGCCCTTTCCTAATAACTAGGGATACAAGCCCCTCAAGGGCGGATTTGGAATTCTTGATGTCTTCTCCATCGGACGGACGCCCGGCGACCGCACCCTGCGTAGCCTCGACGCAAGCCATGCGATCCCGACGCGTGTCCTCCGCTTCGAAGTCTCCGGACTGCATCGTCGCACACCGGTCAGATCGGTGCTCCCCACCAGTCAGACCGGTACCCACCGGTCAGACCCACCGGTCAGACCGGTCTGGCACTGCTGTAGCACCGTCTTCGGTTCTTCAGTCTTGGCTTTGTGGATCAACCAAAGAACCCAGTGGTTTTCGGGTGAACCACCGGAAACCCCGCGAACTCGGTGTAGCCTCCGCCAATCTCCACTCATGACTTGGCTCCCACGTAGTCCCGGCTCGCCCTTGGTTTTGTGGCTCTACCAAGAAACCGTCCACGACTTCATCTTGCTGTTCATGCCACCATGCGGCTCGCACTTGACCCCGCTGGCCACCGGGTCCCTCGAACGAAGCCTACTTGTCTTCTCCACACCTGGAGGCCTCACCGGCGACGACCTTTCGCGCTTGTTCTTCACCTGCACCAACACCGATCAAGCCGCAACCTGCACCTGCATTACTTAGCCAAGAATCAGTCCACACAACGTTGTCAATCACTCATCACACAAGGAAGTGACCATCCACCGGTCCTCGAACCACACATGGTCCTCAGCCTCGCGCAGGCTCGTCGTCGACTACTTCGCCTACGCTGCGCGTCCGGGTGCCTCGGCATGTTGCGCGGCTCGTCACGCGGCTCGTTGCGCCGCTCGTCATCGACTACTCCGCCTATGACGCGCGTCCGGGTGCCTCGGCATGTCGCGCGGCTCGTCACCCGGCTCGTCGTCGACTACTTCACCTACGTCGTGTGTCCAGGTGCCTCGGCACGTCGCGAGGCTCATCACGCGGCTCGTCGTCGACTACTTCGACTACGCTGCGCATCCGGGTCACTCGGCATGTCACGCGACTTGTCACGTGGCTCGTCACGCCGCTCGTCGTCGACTACTCCGCCTACGTCGCGCGTCGGGGAGCCTCGGCACGTCGCGCGGCTCGTCACCCGGCTTGTCGTCGACTACTTCACCTACGCCGCGCGTCCGGGTGCCTCGACACGTCGCGCGACTCGTCACGCGGCTCGTCGTCGACTACTTCACCAACGCCGCACGTCCGGTTGCTTTGGCACGTCGCGTGGCTTGTCGCGTGACTCATCATCGACTACTTTGCCTCGCGCAGGCTTGCCGTCGACTACTTCGCCTCGCGCAGGCTCGTCGTCGACAACTTCGCCTACGCCGCGCATCCGGGTGCCTCGGCACGTCGCGTGGCTCGTCACGTGGCTCGTCGGCGCGCATCCGAGGCATGAAGCGGAAAGACTACAAGGAGGTATTGCCCGAGCCTAAGGACTATGGGGGTAGCTATTACTCCGACGATCGTAGCCCGAGCTCGTGGGCGGCCGTCGGAAGAGATGATAACGATCTTTACATTTGGGAAGAGGTGCCCAAGGAGAAGACTCTCGAAGGCCCCAATAGCGACGGCAACGACAACGGCAGCGATGACAATGGTGATGGCGACGATGGCGACGACGATGGCGGAGACCCTGGCGATGACGACCCTTTCGGGATGCATCCGATGTGTTGTGCGGCTTGCCGTCACTCCATCTCGGAGCTCTACGCATCGGTCGACGAATGTTTCCAGGCCATGGAGGCGATGAGGCAGCGTATGGAGGATTTGGAGCGCATGGTCGAAGACGACTACAAGTTCCTGAACCGCAACGTGCGCAAACTTTTTGGCATGGTCGGGAACATGAGAGGCAAGTGGTGCAATAGTTGCGGAAAGTACCACTAGGTTTAGTTTTCCCCCTTAGGATTTTTGTAAGATACGACGAGGACGTCGTATGATTTTAGCGTGGGGGAGAGCTAGCTAGCTAGCCTTTAGCTTTTGAGCTTCAAGTTTAGTTTGGTTCGGTTTAGTTTTCGAGAGAGTTTTAGAGTTTAAGAGTCTTTAGTTTTTGAGTGTGTTTTTAAATTTTTGCAAGTTTGAAGTGTCTTAATTTAGTGTTAAGTCAAAGAAAATCAAATAAAAAGAGTCCTTTAAATTTTGTGTTTTGTGTGATGCTAATCTTTATTCACTTGTTTGTTTATCTTTAATTTTTGATATATGAACATAAGTGTGTGGTTTGAAAAAACGTTTACCGTGGTGCTTAGTGGAATCGCTACTTCTAAAAGTACCCTTACCACACTTCGATCTTGAGCTTCACATGTTGGTTGTGCTATGTTCAATGCTAAAAGTTGGAGGATTTCAGTTCTGAAAATTATCTAAAAAACCTTGTAATAAAGGTTAGCAAACCTCTTTTTCCAAGTTGAGAGTAAGAAAAAAATCCTATACAAAGCCAATTTATTTTTTGCTCCACCGTAAGTGTGATTAGCACGATGAGTTGGGCTAGGACCCTTCTCTCTTGGGAGTTTTAATTTCAAGCAATGATCATGTTCTTGTGCTTATCTTTTGTTGCTAGCCTCATCATATATTCGGTAATGTGACTTTCACTTCGGAAGTCCCGTACATCGCCGGATTCCATACCCGAACCTATACATCTCTTTTGTACATCGCATTCCTTGAACACAACCTACTTTCAAAGTTTCGTCTCGTCTCTAGCATGGTTTATTTAAAATTTCAGATTGTATGCATGCAAGAAAGAGAAGAGTTGAGAGCTTTGAAAAGATGTCAAGAGGGGGAAAAATAAAGAGAAAAGTATGAGTATGGAAAAGAAAGAAAGAAAGAAAAGGAAAAAAGAAAAGTAAAGAAAGAGGAAAATATGTGTACTACAGAAAGAGAAAGAATAAAAATAGAGAAGAGGAGTGGCAAGAAAGATATGAGAGGGATGAATCAAGTGAAAGAAAAAAAATAAAGTGCAAGGAAGGATGTCACGTTGTTGAGAGACCAAACTTTCACTCTTTTTCCAACCATGTGCAATCTGACAACGAGGACGTCAATGGTGCCTCGTAGTCATAATTTTCTTTTGCCCTTGCACATGTCCACCATTCTAAATTTTCTCATCCTTGATATCCCTACATATGGATTAATTTTCATGATCATTGGCTTTGAAAGGTAAACAACCATTAGAGGAAGTTCTCAGTTTGACAATATTTGTGTTGATTGCACTAGCCCTACCAATAGCTCCACTTTACATGTCATGTGAGAGATTTATGGGAGGTGAGAGTTTTATAAAACTGGTTTAGGATAGCCACCTCATATGAGTGACTTGAGAGAGCTTGGAGAAAGGATTTTGTCTAACACTTGTTGCACGAATTTTATTTTGAAAAATCATAAAAACCCTCCAACGTAAGCAAAGAAGTAAGCATGGCTGAAATTGAAGACTTCGAGTGAAGAGTTTGAGTTGTGGGGTAAATCTTGACGTGGTAAAGATTCTAAACGCCCATGTTTATGTTTGATGATCATTACTTTATGTTTATGTATTAAAGATAAAATATTGACTAACTTGTGAAGAAGGATTTAGCGAAACACGATTACAACACTTTGGACGAAGTTCTTTTACGAGTACTTGCTCGAGGACGAGAAAGAGCTAAGCGTGGGGGATGTTGACGGTGTATTTTGGTACACCAAACATGTTCATTACACTTTGGTTTGGATTTGATTATGGAACTAACTCGCCACTAGGCACACTAATCATATAACTAGTTCATCTATGTGCATGCATTTGGAAGTGTTGTGTTTATGTAGGAAAACATGGACATAAAGGACGGATTCACAACAAGTTCAAAGGAGCATTTACGGAGTCTTGTTCGTGTTCATGAGCTTGAAGAAATCACTTCCAATGGTGGCAAGGACCGCTCCCGGGGATTGAAGCGTAAAAGACCGAACTTCATGCGCGGAGAACCTCCATCTTGGACGCGAGGATGACATCGTCAAAATCATGCAAGTGGAAGGGGCAAAGTGCATAATCACCTGAGGACCCACGGGAGCGAAGGGGCGACCGAACCGGGCCGAAATGGGCCTAGGCCGGTCGGCCCAGGCCGGTCGGCCCAGGCCGGCCGGCCCGGCCCACTTCCGGCGTCGGTTCGGCCCCCCTTTCCTTGCACCCGAAGGATCTTTAACCCTAAAACCCTGGAGGCGCCGCCATACGCAGAGGGGAGAGCCATTCGCACCAGGAGGCCATCCACAAGCTAGAGGGAGAGGAGGGAGATCTCCGGAGGGAGATCGTCCACCTCAAAGGAAGACACCGTCGGAAGGGTGACCATGATCAACGGTGCTATGCCTAGCACCTTGATGGGATAATCTCCTTATTCGTCCATGGGTTGTAATCGATCTTGAGATGTAATCATACTTTATTAGATTATCTATCTATCATCTTGTGTTGAATATACTTTATTGCTTAAGGTTAGCTACCATGCCGTAAAGGGAGTAGAGCTCCAATGCTTCCTTGGATCCATTCAATACGCCGTGTCCATCATAGGTCTAGTCACGAATACCTTCGCGTAGTGACAGTACGAGAGGAAGGAAAGGGCGAAACCGTGGTCACAACCCCCGATAGATTAGATTGGCTTTCTTGTTTAAAGCGATTGCATGTTCAAGTATCGTAGACCCATGGGCGAGTGTCTCCTATCTCTAGTGTAGTTTAGTCATTTTCTAGTTTAATCATAGTTAGGGTTTGAGTAGCTAGTGTGTAAAGGTAGATCAAACGCTTGTAATCCCCTTGCTCCGCGGATTGACAAGAACCTTGGGAATCTCGTGGTGAAAAAGGTGTAGGCTCGTAGAGGGATACGTCTTTTATCTGTCAACAATGTGCGTCCGGTTGCTTCGGCACGTCGCGCGGCTTGTCGCGTGACTCATTGTCGACTACTTTGCCTCGCGCAGGCTCGTCGTCGACTACTTCGCCTACGCCGCGCGTCCTGTCGGGCATACACCCCGGGTACTCATGCAAGGATAGAAGAAGACAGACTCCTATTAGAATTCCCCTGTAATCCTACTAGGACTCGTTCCGTGTAATCCTACTAGGACTCCTGCCTTGTAACCGACTAGGAACCCGCCCCCTGTACTATATAAAGGAGGGCTGGGTACCTAGCCGGGCACCTGATCTCAACCAACACCAAGCATCCCCCAAACAGGACGTAGGGTTCGCCACGTTGGCGGCCCGAACCTGTATAAATCTTGTGTCCCGTGTCCTTGCGCATACCTTCGAGTTCTCGGTCTCCCGATCACGATCCTCACCGCACAATCTACTACCTCGGGTACCCCCTTGGTAGGTTTGCCGGTCTAAAACACCGACAGCTGGCGCGCCAGGTAGGGGTGATCATCACCACCGGGCGAATTCGAAGGACCCTCGTCAACAAGATCAATGTACTCGGCAACTACACCGCGTGTCTGGGTGCCTCGGCACGTTGCGCGGCTCGTCACGCGGCTCGTCGCGCCGCTCGTCATCGACTACTCCGCCTCGCGCAGGCTCGTCGTCGAATACTTCGACTACACCGCGCGTCCAGGTGCCTCGGCATGTCACGCGGCTCGTCACGCGGCTCGTCTCGCCGCTCGTCGTCGACTACTCCGCTTCGCACAGGCTCGTCGTCGACTACTTCACCTACGCCGCGCGTCCGGTTGCTTCGGCACGTCGCGCAGCTTGTCGCGTGACTCATCGTCGACTACTTCGCCTCGCGCAGGATCGTCATCGACTACTTCGCCTCGCACAGGCTCGTCGTCGACTACTTCAACTACGCCGCGCGTCCGGGTGCCTCGGCACGTCGCGCGGCTCATCACGCGGCTCGTCGTCGACTACTTCAACACGCCGCGCGTCCGGGTGCCTCGGCACGTCGCGCGACTCGTCACGCGGCTCGTCGTCGACTACTTCGACTACGCCGCGCGTCCAGGCTCGTCGTGGACTACTCTGCCTCGCGCAGGCTCGTCGTCGACTACTTCGACTACGCCGCGCATCCAGGCTCGTCGTTGACTACTCCGCCTCGCGCAGGCTCGTTGTCGACAACTTCGACTACGCCGCGCGTCCGGGTGCCTCGGCACATCGCGCGGCTCATCACGCGACTCGTCGCACCACTCATCGTCAACTACTTTGCCTACGTGGTGCGTCGGGGTGCCTCAGCACGTCGCACGTCCTGGTGCCTCGACATGTCGCGCGGCTCATCACGCGGCTCGTCGCGCCGCTCGTCGTCGACCACTTCGCCTACGCCGCGCATCCGGGCGCCTCAGCACGTCGAGCGGTTCGTCACCCTGCTCGTCGTCGACTACTTCACCTACGCCGCGCGTCCGGGTGCTTCGACACATCACGCGGCTTGTCGCGTGACTCATCGTTGACTACTTCACCTCGCGCAGGCTCGTCGTCGACTACTTCGCCTACGCCGCGCGTCCAGGAGCCTCAGCACGTCGCGCGGCTCGTCACGCGGCTCATCGTCGACTACTTCACCTACGTCGCGCGTCCGGTTGCTTCGGCACGTCGCGCGGCTTGTCGCGTGACTCATCGTCGACTACTTCGCCTCGCGCAGGCTCGTCGTCGATTACTTCGCCTACGCCGGGCGTCCGGGTGCCTCGGCACGTCGCGCGTCTCGTCACGCAGGTCGTCGTCAACTACTTCGACTACGCCGCGCGTTCGGGTGCCTCGCCACGTCTCGCGGCTCATCACGCGACTCGTCGCGCCGCTCGTCGTCGACTTCTTCACCTACGTCGCGCATACGGTTGCTTCGGCACGTCGCGCGGCTTGTCGTGTGACTCATCGTCGACTATTTCGCCTCGCGCAGGCTCGTCGTCGACTACTTGGCCTATGTCGCGCGTCCGGGTGCCTCGGCACGTCGCGCGGCTCGTCGTCGACTACTTCGACTACGCCGCGCGTCCGGGTGCCTCGGCACGTCGCGCGGCTCATCACGCGACTCGTCGCGCCGCTCATCGTCGACTACTTCGCCTACACCGCGCGTCCGGGTGCCTCGACACGTCGCGTGGCTCATCTCGCCGCTTGTCGTCGACTACTTCGCCTCCGCCGCGCGTCTGGGTGCCTCGGCACGCTGCACGGCTCATCACGCGGCTTGCCGTTGACTACTCCGTGCGCCGCGACTTCCTCTTGCGGTCACACTGGCTCTACTACAGCCACACCGTGCATCGCGACTACTTGTCTCGCGGCAACACTGCTCTACTTCGAGTATGCCGCGCGCCGCCGCGACGTCGTCTTTCGGTCCCATCGCGTCGACCATTTCCAAACTAGTCGAGAACGGCAGTCACGCCCCCAACAACTGGTCGGAATCAACTCTGACTAGTTAACTTCAGCAACAACCATCGCGGCTCCATCGCCGACCGCCACGGCTTCATCAACAGTATGCCCAAGTAGTAACAGCTAAGTCATTTATTTAAATGATTACCGTTTTCTTTTCTTGTCTTGTTCTCCTCATCATGTAGGACTACTTGCCGACTACTCATTTGTGTACGCTTCTCGACGGGTTTTCACAGGAGCTACACTCTGCTGACTACTCTTGGGGTATATCAGCCAAGTCACCACGAGCCTACTTCATCAACACGGGGGTGTTGGGGGGATTCGGAATCAAGCCTTTCGTACACTAAAAATAAAAGGACGCCTTTGGTTCCCCAAGTCCCAATGCGAAAGGCCTAGCAGTGAAACCCCTGGAGCCCTTGAACTCTTTTCCATCTTTCAGGAATCGGCTTTCGACCAGTGCCCTTCGTCGCCAGCAGAGCTGCAAAATGAGCTCAGAATGACCCAGGGCGATGGGGTCTCAGACAGGCTGAGTGTTTTTGTTCCACGACGAAACCCTAGGAGCGAATCTTACTTATCGGGGCAATTCTGGCCCAGGATTCGCTCGGGGGGCTTCGGCGTCCCTAACTCCTAACGACTTCAAGTTTGAATGTGAATTCTGCGTTTCAGGTGACGAAAGGTGCCAGGCGAAAGGGGAATCTCCAAAAGATCGAAGGTTTCCTCCCGACAGGCGCACGTGATGAGAGCAAGAAAGGCGCCGCGATTTGCGGCGTGACATCATGAAGCGCCGATTACGTGGAGACCTGATTGGAGAGTTCCCGGGAATGGCCTAGTACATTCTGTTTTGATCCGTTTTACACAAGGGTGTTCTCGGAATGTAAAAAGTCCGTCCGCCTCCCTATAAAAGGAGACGAGCGGCACTTGTAAAGGGGTTCAACTTTTGAGAAATCAACTATTGAGTAAAGAGCTTTTTGGCTGCCCTTTGTTCTGTGTTTTGGTTTTGGTTCTTGAGCTTTTGTTTTCCCTCATTGTTTGTGAGCGATAGCTTCGGTTATCCCCACAACAATTGGCGCCCACTGTTTGTGCTTGGCTCGAGTATCAAACCCAGAATGTCTACAAGGAAGAAGAGAACTACTGCCAACTCTACGAAAGGGGCGTCGTCATCCATGGACGAAGAGCCGAACCTCTCCACTCTGCTCACTCAGGGAGAAGCGCTCCCAGAATCTAACCCAGCGCACGAGGCGGAGCTGGCCAAACTGCGCAAAGAGGCTGAGGAATTGGCCAGAACCAAGAAGAGGCTCCTGGCAATACAGCACGAAGCTGAGATCTAAAAACAAAAAGCTGAAATTGCTAGCTTGAAGGAAGAACTGCGCGCTCTAAAAGCAAAGCAATCCTTAAGTTTCAACCAACCCTCACCTGAATACACTGTTCCCAGTCAGCCTAACTTCAATGAGCGCACTGAGTTTTTCACCCAGCCCCCTCCGCACACCACCTTCAGTCGCAACCCTTTCGTGAGCCCTTTTGAGTAAGGCCCTTCGCACCAGGATGTTCATACCATTCGCACGAGACCTTGGGACCCCAAATCCCCCTTGTCTCAGGAGATTCAGATCACTCCATGGCCACAAACGTACAAGCCTGTCCCACTACCTAGATTCTCGGGCCAATCTGACCCAAGGCAATTCCTGATGAGCTACGAAGCCGCCATCCTTTCGGCCAGTGGTGACGACTCCGTACTGGTGAAATCTTTCATCATCGCGGCTGATGACGCGGCAGCACAGTGGTATTCTCTGCTAAGCCCAGGCGTAATTCACGGATGGGACGATCTAAAGCAGCGGATCCTCTCAAACTTCCAAGGCTTCCAACGTCCAGAACTCACAGAGAGCGACCTCTTCTCGTGCAAGCAGAAGGACAAGGAGCCTCTCCAAAATTATTTCAGGAGATTCGTGCATCTCAGAGCCCAAGCGCCAAATGTCTTGGACGCCATCGCCATTAACGCTGCAATTGTGGGTTTGAGAGCCGGCCAATTTCGTTCGCATCTCATGCACGAAAGGCCCAAAACCATCCAGCGCCTATACGAAGAGTTCGAAAAGTATTGTCGCTCAGATAACGACTTCAGGATGTGCATGGAAGAGCAATCCCAGCAGAAAAAAGTCTGCGAAAGCCAATCAACCCAACGACAGGGAGTGGCCCAATCCCAGAAATGCCTCACACGCCAATCCTCGGGGCGTTTTCGGTCTGGATGGCGAAAACACCCAAGAAAACCCCAATCCGCAGGCTGATTCGCAGAGCCTGGTTCCTAGACCGCCCAGCCCCCCTCATTCCAATCAGGGGGGAGGCCGCAGGGGCGGAAGGGGCGGAGGCAGAGGTAGGGGTCGTGGCAGGGGCCGAGGCCACAACGAGAAAAGAAAATGGTATTGTATTTTCCACAAGGAGAACGATGACCACAGCTCAAATTATTGCCCAGACAAGAAAAGATTCGAGGCCATCCTCGAGGAGGAGAGGAAGGAAAAGGAGAGAGCGAGTGCCGTAAACCACTCCGCACCGGCCTGACAGAATCCTAGTTTTGGGAGAAACTCTTTCGCAAACCCATTCCAACCACCTCAATTCCAACCACCTCAATTCCAGCCACCACCTTCCAATTACCCCCAGCCTCCGGCCTGGCAATCGCAAACTTTCCAAGCTCAGAACATTGAGCGTAGGCCCATCGAGCAACATCCCATTCCCCCTCCACCACCTCCTTACAAAGGTCCCTCAGCTCCGCCACTGCCAGCCAAGCTAGAGGGCCAGAGCGATCCCCTGCCATCCGTCGGAACCATAATGCCATCTCAGGGGGCTCCGCGTTGGAGTACGAAACCAAGAAAGAACGAAAGCACTACTTTCGCGAGGTGCGAAACATCTGTGTGGAGGGGAGAGTTGAGAAAACAAGATGGCCTCATATCCCAATCACCTTCTCAGAAGAGGACGTGAAGTTGCAAGGTTTCCCTCATAACGACGCTCTAGTGATAGAAGCGAACATAGCAAGTTGGACCCTGGGGAAGCTCTTGGTGGACAATGGCTCATCAGCTGACATTATCTTTGCCGATGCCTTCGACAAGATGGGGCTTAACAGAGATTTGCTACAGCCACCAGACACACCTCTGTATGGCTTCGGAGGGCGAGTCATCCACGCATTGGGAAAAGTGGTTCTCCCAGTATCTTTCGGCACAGTCCAAAACGCCAGGACTGAGTACCTATCCTTCGACGTTGTGGAGATATACTATCCCTACAATAGTATCCTGGGCAGAGGGTTCCTCAACAAGTTTGAGGCCGTCATTCACCAGGCGTATCTCTGCATCAAAATCCCGGCGACGCTAGGGGTCATCTCAATCTGGGGTCATCAAAACGATGGCCGCAACCTAGAAAGAGGCCGCACCCCGGGTCAGCGAAACGTGCACGCCCTCGACGAACAGTCGAGTGCAATGAGGCGGAAAAGCAGCCGAAGGCAGACAAAGAGAAAATCAACATCCAGCCAGACTGCGAAACCAAACGGGTACTACTAGATGCAATGGTCTTAGATCAGACCGTCGTCATCGGCTCCGACCTTTCGGCTGACGAGGAAGACAACTTAGTCCAGTTTCTCCAGAAGAACAAAGATGTGTTCGCTTGGTCCGCAAAGGATCTCACAGGCGTCGATCGCAGCTTCATTGAGCATAAATTGAACATCGACCCTTCGGTCAAACCGTGAAAGCAGAAGTTAAGAAAAATGTCCGATGACAAGGTGGTAGCTGTCAAGTTAGAGGTTCAAAGGCTGCTTGACGCCACCATCATCCGCGAAGTCATGTACCCCAAATGGCTGGCCAACACGGTGCCGGTCAAGAAAAAGAACGGCAAGTGGCGAATGTGCATCGATTTCACTGATCTCAACAAGGCCACACCAAAAGACAACTATCCATTGCCACGAATGGACCAGGTCGTGGACTCTGCGGCTAACACCGCGATCATGTCTCTGTTGGATTGCTTCTCTGGATATCACCAGTGTTGGATGGCGAAGGAGGATGAGGAAAAAACCAGTTTCATCACACCCTTTGGAACCTTCTTCTTCGTCCGAATGCCAGAAGGATTGAAAAACGTCGTCTCAACATTCACCAGAATGTCTGGGACCGTGTTCAAGCCGCAAATCGGCAAGAACATCCAGGCTTATGTCGACGACCTCATCGTCAAGAGCTCCAGCCGGGCCAACCATGTAAATGATTTGGCTGAAACTTTCGCTAATATGAGGCGGGCCGGTTTGAAACTAAACCCAGAGAAGTGCGTTTTTGGGGTCACCAAAGGAAAAATTCTGGGCTGCCTCATTTCCGCCAAGAGAATCGAAGCCAACCCTGACAAGATAAGAGCAATCAGAGAAATGGAGGAGCCCAAGACGAAGAAAGACATTCAAAAATTGAATGGTCGGGTGGCAGCTCTAAACAGATTCATTTCAAGATCTGCTGAGCGAAGCCTCCCTTTCTTCAAGGCACTGAAGGGCAAGGGCGCGATCGAGTGGGGTCCTGAGCAAAGCAAGGCATTCGCCGAGCTCAAAGACTATATCGAGAAAATGGCAATACTATCCCCACCCTCGCCTTCAGAGCCACTTCTCCTATACGTGGCCGCCTCAAAAGCTGCGGTCAGCGCTGCTTTGGTCCGGGAGGTCGAAACTGAAAAAGGCAAGCTCCAATGCCCAGTCTACTTCGTCTCCGAAGCCCTGGCAGGCTCAAAACTGCTTTACTTAGAGCTGGAGAAAATCGCCTACGCAGTGATCATGGCCACGCGAAAGCTCAGGCATTACTTCGAGGCACACAAAGTCACCGTGCTCACAGACCAACCCCTAAATGATCTATTTATCAACAAGGAGGCTTCGTCTAGAATCGCCAAATGGGCAACTGAGTTATCTGAGTACACAATAGATTTTGGAAAGAGGTCGGCAATCAAGTCCCAAGTCTTAGCGGACTTCATCGTAGATTGGACTTCACCAAGCAGTGTTACCACTGATGAAGAGCTGGTGCCAGTCTGGGAGATCAGATGTGACGGAGCTTGGGGGCGCGAAGGCGCTGGCATCGCTGCCATCGTCACCTCCCCGACGGGTATCAAGCTAAGATACGCCGCAAGGCTAGATTACAAGGACCCATCGGACAGGTGCACCAACAATACCACAGAGTACGAAGCCTTACTGCTGGGCCTGCGCAAGGTGAGAGCCTTGGGGGCCAGCAACTTCCTCGTCAAGTGCGACGCCAAGGTCATCAAAGACCACGTGGAGAAGGAAAGTGAGGCCAGGGAGCTGGAGCTAATCAAGTACCTCGCGGAGGTGCGCAAAATGGAAAGGCATTTCCGGGGATTCACCATCGAGCACTTGCCTAGAAAAAACAACAGCGAAGCCGACGAGCTCGCGAAGAAAGCTGCAAGGGGAGAGGCGATGCCCCCAGATGTATTCTTTGAAGTCCTGACCGCCCCGTCTACAAAACCAGACAAGCAACCGCTCATGACAGTCAACGCAATCGCTAGCCTGGACTGGAGAGCTCCCATAATTGCTTTCCTCCGTGGACATTATGAGCCGGTCGAAACCCATGACCTCAAAAGGATGCAGGCGCGGGCCAAGGGCTACATCCTCAAGGACGATGTCCTGTTCAAGCTGGGAGTGTGTGCACCATTACTCAAATGCATTTCTCAGGACCAAGGCATTGAGCTTATGAGGGAAATTCACGGAGGAATGTGCGGTTCGCACATAGCAGCTAGAGCTCTGGCCGGAAAAGCCTTCAGGCAGGGCTTCTATTGGCCAATGGCGATAAAGGACGCGGAGCACATCGTCAGAACCTGCAAAGCTTGCCAATTCGCAGCAAAGCATCAGTGAAGGCCTCGCGTGCCATCGCAGCTCATCACTCCCACCTGGCCGCTGCAGCGCTGGGGAATGGACATTGTTGGGCCCCTCCCCACAGCCCAAGGCAACTTCAAGTTTGCAGTCGTAGCAGTCGAGTATTTTACCAAGTGGATCGAGGCAAGACCTCTCGCTACCATCACCTCAGCAACCATCAAAAAATTCTTCTGGCAGCAAATCATATGTAGATTCGGAGTGCCCAAAGAGCTCACTGTTGACAACGGGAAGCAATTCGACTGCCAAGGTTTCAGAGAGTACTGTCGAACAATTGGAACGAAGCTCTGTTTCGCGTCTGTATACCACCCCCAGTCCAACAGCGCAGTAGAAAGGGCCAATGGACAAATCTTCTCAGCCATAAAAAAGTGCCTCTTTGAGCAGAAGAAAGGGAAATGGGCGGATGAGCTATCGAGAGTTATTTGGTCGCATAACACCACAGAATCCAGAACCACGAAATTCACCCCATTCAGGCTGTTGTACGGGGCTGAAGCAATGTGCCCTGAGGAACTTGCCAACGAAAGCGCCAGAGTTTTGGCCGGAAGCTCTCGCGAGAACGAAGAAGCCGACAAGGACCTCGTGGAAATTGATAGGCTTGATGCAGTCCAGAATCTGTTGAAGTATCAAGAAGAAACCAGAAGGTGGAGAAACAAGAAAGTATCCCTCAAAGACATCAAGGTGGGAGACTTCGTCTTAAAAAGAAAGAAGAATGCCGATGCTGTAGGCAAGTTCCAATTTGCCTGGGAAGGACCTTACGTAGTCTCAAGCTCTGTTCGAGATGGGGCCTTTCGTCTCACAGATGAGGCAGGCGTGGAGTTGCCACATTCATGGAATGTGGACAACTTGTGTAAATTTTTCCCGTAGTCTGTTTCAGTAGGAGTCCGTCGCACGGAACTATAAGTGCGGAGGATTCATCTAGTTTCACATTTTCTAGTCTTTACTTTCGCGCATTTTAAATTCAATAACAAGGCGGGTACTCTTTTCCTCACATAGGGAGGACTCCACTCTGGAGCGTGAGGTTTTTAACGAGGCAGCCTTGATGTAAAATTTATTTCCCAACAAATGGAATACTTCCTCCCTAAAGATCTGTTGTGTTTCTTTCGCATAATTTAAAGTGCTATCTTGAGATAGCCCATCCCGAAGGAGGATGAATTAAAGTGCTATTCTCGAATAGCCCTCTCCGAAAGCGAGAGCATCAAAGTGCTACCCATGGGTAGCCCACCCACAAGTGGTGCAATCGCGATGATTCACAAGAATCAATCCTTTAAAGAGCTGCCTTCTCAGCAGCCCGTCCAAGAAGGACGTACGAAAGCGATCCAGCCTTAAATCGAGAACGCTCAAACGAAGACACCGCAATCGTTATCTTTTGCAAAGATGTCGTCGCAAGCAACGCCCAACGCCGCAAAGACGATCTCATTCAAAGCCGGAAAAGAGCATGCGTCGTCAAAAAACAGCTTTAAAGCTGTAAAATTTGACAAGGGCAGGCAGATCCTAGTCCTGCAATACGTTTCACGCCTAGGCGTCGCATCGCAGGCTAGTTTTGTTTCCAACGAAAAATTGCAAAAGAGAAGTGACTGAATTAAGCACGCTGCGTCGCACAATGTCTAATAAGCTAGAAAAATCGAAACCTCACTAATTTGACGGTCATAGGCAAAACGAATAAACTCTGGTTTTCCCCGCTTCCGAAGGGGGGGAAGACGTTTTCTTTCGAAAACAGAAAGTCGAAAGCGGCGAAAACCTTAGTTCAAAACAACCAAAAATGCTGGTGCAGTAAAAAGGTTTTAACCATCATAGTCAGCGCCAGGCTCTCGCACCCTGTTTGTCAAAACACGACATTTACAAAATTACATCTGTCAAAAGTTTTAGAGGCAAACACGCCAATTCAGGTTTTTAGCCTAAGAGCTACTTGTCCGGAGCAGGAGCAGGGTCCCGGGTAATTCTTCGTGACAAAGGGGAGCCAGAGCTTCGCCAGTCACAGGATCCATCAGGCCGCCTTCGACCATAGGGGCTTCGCGGATAGGGGCTCCAGGGACTCCTTGATCAACGGCGTCGTTGCTTGTCCTCGGCGGCCAATCCCTAGGAGGTCCATACGGCCCCAGAGTTGCGTCGGGCCCATGTGTCGCGCGATGCTCTCGAAGCTCCAAAGCCTGTTTCGCCTGCCCAAAATGGAACTGTGAGAAGGAAGAAAGCATTAAGCATCAGCGCAAATGATAGCTCAACAAAAATAATCAAAGTCAAAACGAACCGATGAAGTTTACCTTCGTCAACCGATCCACGGCTTTCTTTCGAGCGTGCGCTCACCCACTCTTAGCCCAAAAGTTGCGGAGAACGATCTTGTTAATTAGCTCTATCATCTTGCTTGGGGCTGGCGTTTCGTCAGGCGAAGGGAACTCGAAGCTCCGACTTCCGAAAGCTTTGAAATGCTCGCAACCCTGTCGCTCGAGAAGATGAAGTAGCATTTCAGAGCAGGTCGCCGCACCGTAATCCCCAATCTTACTCATGGTATCCGGCAGGAGCTTTAGCTCGCTATGCAACCACTCCACAAAGCTCGAGATATTGTCGGTAATTTTGAAGTCCTGGACTTCGGCTCCAAAACTCTCCAAAGCTCGACGATATTCCGTCGCTAGATATGCACCCCATTGGTGGCAATAGGCCTCATTCTTCTCCAGAGTATCTTAAAGTCGCCCTTTACATTTTTTAATTCCGCGATGAGATTGGCATTGGCTTCCAAAATAACGTTCTGAGCGTCGTACTGGACAACCATGTCTTTTAATTCAGCACGGCATTCTTCGTAGCATTTCAAGCACGACTCCAGCTCTTTCTTCAAGGCGTCTTTAACGTCCCGTTGTTTCTTGCATTGATCCGCCAGCTGAAGAGACTCTCGTTTTAGTTTCTCATTTTCTTCTCTCAGGCGCCGATTATCGTCTTCTAAAAGTCTTTGCTTCTCAAGAGAGATCTTGGCCTCCGCAGTCGCCCTCTCGAATCCTTTCTGGTAGGCGACGATGCCTCTCGAAAGATAGGCGCGCATAGTCCTCATCAAGTCGTCAGCGCTTAAACCTTCTAAAGAGCGCTCAAAATCTGCACGAAACATAGCAATCACGTTATTCGTCTGGGCCCCTTCGCGCAACTCACATAGCGAAGGCATCAAGTCGAAATGCTATGAATGAAATAATCGGTGCTGTTTCATACTGGGTTCTCCCAGCGCAGACGCGAGGTTGGTCCCAGACGCGGAGGGATTCGCCTCAGGTTGAAAAGCCCTTTTCTCCTTATCCTTGGCACTTAAGGTGACCAGAGTCTTGGCTGCTGAGATCATCACGGAAACGAAAGTCATCAGTAAACGCAACACATGGTTTATGGAAACGACACAAAAATTATCTCTGAGCAAGAGTATATTACCAGCGTCTTGAAGTTGAAGAACATTGGGTGTCGTCGCCGGCACCGGCATGATCTCTTGGGTAGCCTTCGCCGCAGTCGGCTGAAGGTCATCTGACACCGGCGGCGGCGAGCGAGGCGTGCGCGCCGCAGTCTCCTCAACCTCCGGAGCATCCAAGTCAATCAGCTCCCGGGCCTTCGCACCCGAACCTTCGCCCAACTCCACCATAGTTCCCTCCGGAGCGTCCTGGGGCTGCTGAAGGACCGATACGGCGAACCAGAGAGGGGGGGAGTGAATGGGAGCCGATAAAAATTCTTCTCGATGGAGATCGAAACTCCAACAAGATGAACGCGGCTACCAACATACGTCTTCGACTCACTACCCAAGTTGGTCAAGCCCACGTAGCCACTGGAGTGCCACTGGACCTAGGAACCAACACACACAGCCTTCCGACTCGAGAACGCAGCGGAACACCAAACCTCGAGTCCACTGACCAACACCGGTCAGACCGGTGAGCACCACCGGTCAGACCGATCCCTGCTGGTGAACTACGGCGATTTCCACTAAGTGGCTTCACACTGGTCAGGCCGGTGAGACACACCGGTCAGACCGGTCACAGCCTGAAAACCCCCAAATCACCAAACAGGCCAACCGACCTCCAAACTGACCCAAACTCGAAACAGCCCCAACACAGAAGAGCAGCGAACACACCAAGACGTTCACCCGAGCAAAAACCCACCGAGGGTTGCACCGGTCAGACCGGTCAAGAGCACCGGTCAGACCGGTGTAGCCTGGGCAGCTCGGGATGAACAGCACCCGCGGGTCAACTCCCCCAAATCCAAACTTCAATCTCCCGAATCGCTCCACGGACTTGAACAAGACTTTGGGGATATTAGGGACACCTCATGAGGAGTCCATAGCCACGATCGTCCACCAAAACTTGTCCAAAAAGGAGGAATCAAGGAAATCCCGCCAAGAACACTTCCAACCCAAGAACTCAAGAAACCCCAAAATCGAGCCGCTTTACTCACGGATTTGGGAGGGGAATCACAGCCCAAAGAACCACGAAGGGTTCCCACAAATTTCCCCCATCAAATCCCCGAGAGAAAGGTCCCGAAAACAACCCAAAGAAATCACCAAGAGAGGGCTCCGAAAATCACCACCAAGAACAACCGGGGAAAACACATCCAAACCTTGAGGAACCACGCCGAATGATCTATACATGAAACAAAGGTTCATACAAGGTCTAGCAAGCCGCCCGATCATCCAACCCTCTCAACAAGATCTCTCCATAAAGCTCTCAAGCTAGTCCTATGGAAAACCTAAAGAAAACTAGGTAGAAAATAGGAAAACTAATGAGCTAGGGTTCCAAGAGTTGGCTGCCATCCTCTCACCTCTTGGGTTATATGGAGGCAACCGAATGTCTAAAATGCCCTTTCCTAATAACTAGGGATACAAGCCCCTCAAGGGCGGATTTGGAAGTCTTCATGTCTTTTCCATCGGACGGATGCCCGGCGACCGCACCCTGCGTAGCCTCGACGCAAGCCATGCGATCCCGACGCGTGTCCTCCGCTTCGAAGTCTCCGGACTGCGTCGTCGCCCACCGGTGAGACCGGTGCTCCTCACCGGTCAGACCGGTACCCACCGGTCAGACCGGTCTGGCACTGCTGCAGCACCGTCTTCGGTTCTCCAGTCTTGGCTTTGTGGATCAACCAAGGAACCCAGTGGTTTTCTGGTGAACCACCGGAAACCCCGCGAACTCAGTGTAGCTCCGCCAATCTCCACTCATGACTTGGCTCCCACGTAGTCCCGGCTCGCCCTTGGTTTTGAGGCTCTACCAAGAAAACGTACACGACTTCATCTTGCTGTTCATGCCACCATGCGGCCCGCACTTGACCCCGTTGGCCACCGGGTCCCTCGAACGAAGCCTACTTGTCTTCTCCACACCTGGAGGCCTCACCAGCAACGACCTTTCACGCTTGTTCTTCACCTGCACCAACACTAGTCGAGCCGCAACCTGCACCTGCATTACTTAGCCAAGAATCAGTCCACACAACGTTGTCAATCACTCATCACACAAGGAAGCGACCATCCACCGGTCCTCGAACCACACATGGTCCTCAATCTCCCCCTTGATGAGTGCATTGACAACACCCACATGAAGTAACACAAGAGAAAAGAAAAGAAAAAGAAACGAAAGAAAAGAAACTCCAACAAGCGATCGAAAGCCAAACAAAGGCAAAGAGCAAGATCACTTGAAGAAGACAAGTCTCGAACCCCTTAGGCAAGGGCAACGGCTCGACACATCCAAGACAAAACAAAGCTCAAGCAAAGAGCACAAACCACCAAATCAAAGCTCAAAAGCCACAAAGAGCTCCCCCTGCACACATGCAAGCTCCCCCTGAACCAATGCAACTCCCCCTGGACGAATGCATGCAAACCACTTGAAAACAGGGCAGCTGCTGCAACTACAGCTCACACCGGTCAGACCGGCCAACACCACCGGTCAGACCGGTGCCCAACATGTGCACAGGACCTGCACACTCTGACCGGTCAGACCGGTGACCACGACCGGTCAGACCGGTGCACAACAGAGCCCAGAAATGGCTCGAAACCACCTGAAAACCCTCTAAATGCACCCAGCAAGCCATCTCAAGCTCAAACTTCTCCCCCTTGTTGGCAATGCATGAATCAAGCCAAAAATGCAAAAAATGCAACCTAGAGCTTCTCAAATAGACAAAATTCAACAAAGAATGCTACACATGTCCAAATGAGCAAGTTAGATACCCTACAGCTTCGTATTGATCTCAACTACATGATCACCAAGTTTCACAACCATTGGACGAAGCTAAGACAGATTTGGGCAATTTTGCGAAAAACTTGCCTCTCATGAGCAAAGTCCTAAACATGAGCAAAACATATCAAAATGGCAAAGCCACACAAACTTCATGATTGGACAACCATTCTAATCATAAGACCATCACAAACACCCACGAACACCTCATGTCATGTCAAAGCCACCGAGCCATGTGCCTACTTCTATGTATGAGACTTCTCATTGGTAGGCATCATGCAACGGTTTAGCACCCAAAGCAAATTAAATTCTGCACATATGACATGGGAGCATATTTTTCAAGCATTTCACATTTCATTTTCAGATTGTTACATGGTACATGAAATGTCTTTGCGACAAAAAGGAACTTATGCCCCTCCACAAGATAAAGCAAGAGGGCTAAACATTCATGATGGCAAGTGAGCCTTTGGCCCCATATGACCAATAAACTAGCTATACAACCACAAATTGAGCATAGCAAAGCCACTAAAACATGTCAAGATCATATAAAGGCATTTACACATGAGAGAGCATACATGTGACAATTTTTCAAAACATAGCCATCAACCATGGATATAAACCGAGATTATCAAGAGCTAAGCCAAACTAACCATAGCATACCAAACAAGCTCACAAAGACATATATCTCATTCCATGGTGAACAATGTATATATGAGAAGCTTTCCTATCCAATGCATAAAATACAAAATGCATGCAATCTAAGATACAAGGATGCCTATACATCATGTTACATATGACATGCCAAATGCAAGAAATGCACAAAGGAAAGCTATACATATGCTACAAAGGAACTCCCACACACCCAACTCAAGAAATCAAACACACACCAAGTTCCCCCCGCAAACGAGTGAAAGTTGCTTGATCTAGGGGTTTGGTGAAAATATCGGCTAGTTGGTCATGTGTGGGTACATGGATCAAGGAAATCTTTCCTTTCTCTACGTTGTCTCTCAGAAACTGAAATCTCACTTCTATGTGCTTGGTTTTGGAATGAAGCACTGGGTTCTTTGCAACGCTTATGGCACTGGTGCTGTCACATTGAAGTGGGACATGGGTATACTCCTCACCAAAGTCACTCATGGTGTAGGTGATCCAAAGGAGCTGAGAGCAACAACTTGCAGCGGCAACGTACTCGGCCTCGGTAGTGGATTGAGCTACACTCGACTGCTTGCGGGAAGACCAAGACACCAAAGAGGAACCCAAAAACTGGCAAGTCCCAGAAGTGGACTTCCTATCCAACCGACACCCGGCAAAATCCGCGTCTGAAAAACCATGAAGCGCCAAAGAAGAGGACGCGGAGTACCAAAGGCCGAAGTCGGGAGTGTGACGCAAGTACCTGAAAATTCGCTTCACCGCTTGCTGATGCGAAGTCCTCGGAGACGCTTGAAAACGAGCGCACAGACATACCGAGAACTGGATGTCCGGCCTCGTCGCCGTCAAGTAGAGGAGTGACCCGATCATGCTCCGGTACTCCTTCTGGTCCACGTGTTCACCTTCCTCGTCTGCATCAAGAGCCGTAGTCGTACTCATCGGCGTCGTCATAGCCTTGGAATCCTCCATCTTGAACTTCCGCACTATGTCCTTGGTGTACTTGGCTTGGTGCACAAATGTTCCTTCCTTTGATTGCTTGATTTGTAGCCCGAGGAAGAACTGCAACTCGCCCATCATGCTCATCTCAAATTCCCTGCTCATATCCTCTGCAAACCTTGCAACAAGAGAGTTAGACAAGCCACCAAAGACAATATCATCCACGTACACCTGCACAATCAGGATATCTCTGCCCTGCCTCAGGAGAAACAAGGTCTGATCGACCTTCTCCATCTCAAAGCCTCTCGCAAACAAGAACCCCCTCAACCTGCCATACCAAGCTCTAGGCGCCTACTTCAAGCCATAAAGCGCCTTCCTCAACTTGTACACCCGGTGGAGGTACTTCTCACTCTCAAACCCCGGTGGTTGCCTCACATACACTTCTTCCTCCAACACACCATTCAAGAAGGCACTCTTCACATCCATTTGGTGCAACTTGAACCATTTAGCCACAGAAAAGGCTAGAAGGATCCTAATCGCCTCCAAACGGGCTACGGGAGCAAAGGTCTCCTCGTAGTCAATCCCCTCCTTCTGACTGAACCCTTGAGCAACAAGCCTTGACTTGTTCCTCACAACCTCGCCTTTCTCTCCCTCTTTATTTTTCCACACCCACTTTGTACCAATCGGTTTACACCCTGGAGAAGGGTCAACCAACTCCCACACCTGATTCCTCTCAAAGTTCTCCAGCTCCTCATGCATCGAATTAACCCAATTATGATCAGATAGTGTGTGTCCAATGTCTTTGGGCTCAAAAGTAGCAACAAATGCAGCATGAGCAAAATGGGAATTGTTCCGAACCCTCGACCGTGTAGTGCGTTCATTCAGGTCGCTGATGATCCTCGAAGCTGGGTGATCCACTTGTACTCGCCGGGGAGGTTCTCGCCTCGATGCTATCTGAAGCGTCCCCTCATCAGAGGTGACTAAATGTGATACAAATACCAGTCCCAGGAGGCTGGCAACACATTTATTACAACAGGTGGTTCAGTCCCTTACATCACGGCGGCATAGTGGGCACGGGAGCGCCACTGCCACGAGAAACAACACCAAAGCTAAAGACCAAACTACAACAGCGAAGGCTTCTAAGGCCTCATCAGAGTACCACGCCATGGAAGCTCTCTGTGGCGACCCCGAGTCCACAGGCACGGTTGGGTGTAGGGCAACGACCTACTCGACGTCTTCGGGAACGAAGTCGGGATCCTCCTCTGAAAAACAGTTAATTAAGTAAGGGTGAGTACATGCGTACTCAACAAGTTCAACCCCACCCACGGAGGGGTTAATAAGCAGATCATGCACAGGATATATCAAGGATCAGGATAAGGTTTATTTTACAAACATATTTACTCATGCAGGGGTTTGCTTTCGAAAAGGTTTTCGCAAACAATTTTTATAACTTAAGTAGCTCAGTTGTTTTGTGAAAACCAAATGAGGACTACCAGACTCCCCGTCCGCAGTAGCCCAGGCACACAGCCACACACTTTTCCAGAAAACAACTCACGTCACGAAAACATCCCAAATCCAAACACTAGTTTTGTGACCCCACCGTGACTCGTCCAATACCGTGGACACGGCTATTCGAATAGGTTTTACACTCTGCAGAGGTTGTACATCTTTACCCACAAGTAGGGTACCGCCACACGAACATCGTAGTGCCGGCGCGGATCCTATCAAAGCCATTACCCACCTTAGCTAACCCTACGAGCCACCACGGGAGCAACCAAGGGGTTATCTCACGTAACCAGGGCGTACCTCACACAGATCGTACCCCTACTCCTTGGTCTCCCGCTGCTCACCCGCACTCCTGATGGCAAGTAGATTAACTAGTGGGATTTATGCTAAGCCGTTGCCACATACAACGGTCGAGTGGTAGTACGATAATTGGGTCAGGTGAGATGTCACGCAACCCGGTCCTTAACGACAAGATGGACATCTCCAACACGCTCAACCACAAAGGTACGAGCTCACCCATACTCCTGACACACGCGTCCATCCCGTCTACCCAGTTCTTTTACTCATTTTCCAAAATACCAAATTCCCATTTTTAAAGCACGCACACATTTTAAAGAAACTATTTAGGGCAATCAAAGATCAATCATAGCAATCAAGGGTGGCTATCCTACCAGGTTTTAACAGTAAAACAATATGCAATTTATAAAACAGGTCATAGGGTTGTATTTATAAAACTGGGATCAAAGCATGCATCAAAGGATGAGATTGAACTTGCCGTCTTCGAAGTCCTCGGGGAGTTCCGGCTCGTGGTTCGGGACTCCGGTCTCCTGCTCGCAGTACTCGGCTCCGAACTCCGGCTCGCGGTACTCCTCCTCGTTTACTCCGTTGGCTATAGCGCACACACAAGCAAGCATGCAATCAAAACAAGCACACAAGTTTTACCGGCTGAGCTCGAGGGGAAAAATAATTAAATAAATAGATGATGGGGAGTAAATATTATTTAGGGGTATATAGCTGGGCGGAAAAAAATAAGTGAAGGGCCGGGGCAAGAGCTGGGATCAATCGGGCGAAAAAAATATATGAACATGAGATGACGCGTTAGAGGCGTCATTAGGATTAAGGATCTAGTTGTAAATAGGTTTAAAAAAAGAAGGACTTAATTATAATATGTAAATAAGGTGGGGTTCAAACAAAAGGGCCTAAGGATCTATACGTAAATATAGAAAAGGATTTGTTTGTAAAATTAAGAGGTATAGGGTTTAATTAAAAGGTACATGGACCTGGTTGTAGTTTAGCTTATAGAGATAGGGACCTACTTGTAATTATTTTATTTATCAGGGTTTCATTTGAAAAGAAATAGTATAAAGGCTCGGGTGTAAAATAAAGAAAAGGGAGGGGCTTAAGGGCAAACTGCCCTTCTTCCTCCTCTCCTCACCCGAAACAGAGGAGGGAGGAGTGGCTCTGGCGGCGGTGGCAGGCGGTCCTCCCGGCCTCAGCGGCGGCGGGGAAGGAGGGAAAAAGAGAGAGGGGGACGAGGAAGACTCGCTCCCGTCCTCACCTTGGGCAGGGGTGGCGCGGGGAGGCGGCTCCTCGGCGAGGAGGGCGCGGCGGTGGAGGTGACAGGGACGGCGGCGATTCGGTGGTGGTGGGGAGCAATGGGGGCGATGGGAGCTCGTTGGCGAGGTGAGGGGCGGCGAGAGGGTGATGCCGTCCTTTTATAGGCGAGATGAGGCGGTTCGGGAAGATATTTCCTTGGTGGCGGTGAGCGGGCGGCTCGGGCAGCCCGGCGGGGCCACTGCGGCGGCGCGGGTGGCTTGGCAGGGGAGGTGATGGCGTCGCGACGATGCTTGGCACGCAGGGGTGCAGCTGATTCGACGAATCGACGGTGGTGTGGGCCGTTCGACGTGACGCCTCGCGTAGCGCTGCTGCGGCGGCGAGCTAGAGGTGGAGCGAGGCGGTTCGGCCGGCGGGCCTGGGCGGCTCGGCCGAGGAGAGGAGCGGCCTGCGGCGGGATTCGCGGGAAGTTAATGCGGCGCTGTGGATTTGACCGAACGGGGCAGAGGCGCGGCGCTGGCGGCGAGCTTGGCGCGGGGCGGCCAGCGGCTAGCGGTGGAGAGGCGGTGGTGTACCGCGGCGGCAGTGGCGCAGAGGTGATAGCTCGGGGCAGTGGAGTTAATGCGGCCGCGGCAGCGTGCGGTCGCGTCACGGCCGACACGGCAGACGGCAGCGCAGAGCAGGGGCCGGGCGTGGCGTGTTGCAGGGGCGCACGGTCGGGCGCGGGGCCGAGGCAGAGGCTGGCGCGGCGCGGTGCGGCTCGGCCGGCGCGGCGCTTGCACTGGCGTGCGTGGGCGCGCGCGCGCTGGCTCGTAGCGGTGGTGGCGAGCTTGGCCGGTGGCACGGCGCGGCGAGCTTGGGTGAGCAGCTGGGCCAGCGGTGCGGCGAGGCAGAGCAGGGCCGCTGGCATTGCTGGCCAGAGCAGAGGCGCCGGGGAAAGAAAGGGAGAAGAAAGGAGGAGGGAAGGAAAGAAGAAAAGGAAAAGGACAAAAGGAAATAGAAAAAAAAGAAAAGAGACAAAGGGAAAAGGAAAAGGAGAAAAAGGAGGAAAGAAAAGAGAAAAGGGTTAGAAAAATTGGAAGAAATTCTAGGAAAAATAGGAGAGGGAAAGAAAAGATTTTCGGCAGGATTTTCCCGGGTTTTCCCGTCGCCCGCGCGAATCGTCACGCTGCCGGACGAATCTCGCCATCTGCGGTAATCACGCGACGAGCGACTTCGTGCCGGGGCGAGCGAATCTGTGCCGAGCGTCGGAAAGCGGGTTGATGATGATGTCGGGCGGTCCGGGCGAACCCGAGGTATTCGCCGGGACGTGGGTTGGGTGAGGAGGACGATGGGAGAAATGATGGTGTCGAGCGACGGTCGATTGACCCGAGTAAAAAGAAAAGTTACGGTCGGGTAACTCGGGTAAAAGGGGAAGTTACTGTCGGGTGAAAGGGTTGATGATCAGGGTTTTAGGATAAGGTCGAGCTCAGCGGAAAAAGTTTTGAAAACACGTGTGATTTAGCAGGTGATTTATTAGGGCTAAAAACGCGGGTGTTACAAACCTACCCCACTTAAAATGAATCTCGTCCTCGAGATTCAGCTAGTTCTTAAACAAGTGGGGGAACTCTTTCCTCAGCGTGTCTTCTTGCTCCGACGTGGCTTCTTCTACTCTGCCAACTCGGGGGCTGCCATCCTATAGGGTCTCTTGGCTATGGGAGAGGTTCCGGGGATGAGGTCGATAACAAACTCTATATCCCTATCTGGTGGCATTCCGGGAAGTTCTTCGGGAAATACATCTGGGTACTCCCGTACTACTGGGATTTCTTCTAGGGACTTGGCCTCCATGCTAAAAACCATTATGTCTGGTCTGTTTCCTCGGGTACGGCAGGTTACTTGCACTCCATCTGGGTTGATTAGGTGTACTACCTTATCGGCACAACTTATAAGGCCGTGGTGAAGGCTTAACCAGTCCATCCCAAGAATCACATCTATCCCTCTGGACTTCAGTACTACCAGGTCCGCTAGGGATTCTACCCCACTTAAAATGATTCTCACCCGGGAGCAACCCAGTTGACACTTGATGTCACCTCCGGGTGTTCGGGTTAATAGGGGTGTTTTTAGTAGTACTGTAGGTATATTATGCTTTTCCACAAAACTTGAAGATATGAACGAATGCGATGCTCCTGAATCAAATAATATAGTTGCCAAGACTGAGCTGACCAGGAACTCACCGAGCACTACACCTTGTGCCTCTTGAGCCTCCTGTGTGTTGATGTGGTTGACGCGGGCTCGTCCATAAGACTGCTGAGGCTGCCTCATCTGCTGGTTGTTATTGCCGAAGTTGTTGTTGCTGCGAACTGGCACGCGGTTGGCTCCAGATACAACCGGTCTCGGCGCATTCACTGAGTTGGAGAAGGCTGAAACTGTTGGCTTTTTGGCATATGGGCAGTTGGTGATGAAGTGTCCGGTCTCACGGCAGTTGAAACACACCCTGGAGTTGTTGTTGTTGTTGTTGTTGGCAGTGACCTGGCTAGTGTTGCTCTGTGGAGGCTTCATGGTGTTCTGGTTGTTGTACGGTTTGAACTGGGTTCTGGGGCCTTGAGAGCCCGTGGCTTGTGACTGGGTTTTGTACTGCATGGGGGCTTGGAATCTGGACATGGGGTGTCCGAAGCTTCTCTGCCTCTGGGAACGCTCTTGCTGTTGAGCCTTGTGCTCCATGAACTTGCGCTTGTTTTCTTTCTTCTCTTCTGCCTTGGCTCTCTCTGTGAGGATGGCCATGTTCATGAGGGTGTTGAAGTCCGGGTAGATCTGAGGGGTAAGCAGAGTCCTCAGCTCCGGAGTCAAGCCCTTCTTGAACATCTCCTGCTTCTTGGAGTCCTTGTCCACCTCCTCAGGAGCGTAACGAGCCAACTCTATGAACTGATAAGTGTATTCCTCCACGGACTTGTTGCCCTGGCGGAGTTCACGGAACTCATCTGCCTTGCGCTTCAGTGTGGCTTCTGGGATGTGGTAGCGACGAAACTCTTCCACAAACTCATCCCAAGTGATGGTGGAGGGATCTTTGGTCGCTGCACAGAAGTTTTCCCACCAAGCCAAGGCTGTTCCAGTGAGCTGGTGGGTGGCCAAAAGAACTTTGTCTCGATCCTCACAGTTGAATGGCTCTAGTTCCCTTAGGATGGCCCTCAGCCAGTCATCTGCATCCAAGGGATTCACAGACCCGCCAAAGGTGGGTGGCTTTGTCCGGAGAAATTCTATCAGCTTTTCATTCATGCCCAGAACACAGGGCTTTGGGCGGGTGATGGCATTGGCTATGGCTTCCAGCAACAGTGTCTGGTTGGCCAACACTTGCGCCAGGTCTACGGCAGGTGGTGGCGGTGGAACCATGTTTTCTCCTCCATTTTCGTCCTGATTCACTTCTTGGTCGTTAGGGCGCTCCCTTCGTTCAGCATGCGATCCTTCCGCAATTGGGTCCATACGACCGGAGCCTTGGAAGCTCCCGGCGGGACGCCTTGAAACCATCTGTAGGGGGCGCGGTTTCTATGAGATTTTAGGTGATGTTTAAGTTGATTAAGACGGGCTTTTGAAAAGACAGGATCTGACTCCTGCCGTCAAGCACACAACAAGCACAAACAACTTCACTTCAACCATGAGAGGAGGATACATCCCGGTCTACTCGACTGGTACAACGCTGGTACACTACACGACAAGGCACTACGACAAAAGCTAAGGGTGCGGCTCTAAGCTCGGACCAACACGGCTTCATCCCTTGGCAAGGGCTTCTGGGCAGGCTACTCGCGGGGTGAGCCATCTTCTGGGGCGGAGTGTGCTTCCAGCGGAATGAGCAGCTCATCGCCGTCATCATCCAGGGGGTTCCCGTTCTCTTGGGGCTGGGCGGAAGTTCCTTCTTCGGCGGTTGATGTTGGTTGCTTGGCGGCTACAGACGGTGTTGGGGTCTCAGGAACTCCTCCCCATCCTATGAGGGGTGTCCCAACTAGGACTTGTGCTTCTCCAACGGCCGGAACGGGTATTCCACTGTTGGTCCATTCCTGTATGCGCTGATCCTGGATCCGCCTGAGCCTCTCATGGGCAACAGCTTCACTACTTATGGCAGCCGCGGTCCTTGCTTCAGCTTGGGCTACTCAAACTTGGTGCATCCTTACTGTGACTTCCGCTTGCTCAGCCTGACCAATTTGCTCCCTCAGGAACTTGGCCTGATCATCAAAGAGTTTATCTAGGGAGACGAGGTAGGCAACTGCATGGTACAAAAGATCTTCTTGGTGACGACGCCGTTCCAGGTTTCTCATGCGGGCCTGCCAGACTGGGGTCCGGATGGCGGGAGGATAAAGTCTCATCGGTGTGGAGACAAGGTGTTCCTCGTAGATCCTGCACAGGTAACGGAGAGTTTTCCGGAGGGCCAAGGGATAGGTATCCCGATGTCGAAAACCTGTGGCGGTCACGCGCCACGGCTCGACGTTGGGGTAGCGGGTGCTTCTGGCGATGGAGAGGACCACCCTACAGCGAAGAGTGCCGAGTTGCTCGTACTCTCTACTGTAGTACCTCGGGCGCTCAGTGATACCGAGGCGCTCCAGGGAGTTGATGAGAAGGCGAGCAAAACCAGGCTCCTCCTGGCACACGCCTTGGGTCCATCCATCTTCAGCCATCTGAAAACAAGGGTAGAGTTGAACAAGTTGTGCAAAGGGTAGGGTACAAAAGATAGATAGTTTTATTTATTCACAAAGGTTGGGTACACTCTTCAGGGGTACACTTTATTCTTATTATACCATAGGTCTCACCTAGGTACTCTACTCCCTCATGAGGACTCTTCCTCACACTGGATGTGACGCTTCTTTGGTGGAAGGCGTTGCTCCAGTATCTCCTCTTCGGTCTGAGTGCCTTTATCCCAATGGGTTTCCATGGGTTCTTCTTCTTCTTCTTCCGATATCCACCCATTTTTGGTTCCACTTGAGTTAATTAGGCTCCGTAGATCTGCTCGAGCTCGTGCAGCTCGCTCCTCGGCTTGACGTGCTTCCTCACGAGCTTTAGCAAAGGCCTGCCATAAACCTTCGTAGGCTCTTTGGTCGATCTCTGCTTTTTCTTCGGCTTTTACCACCTTCTCTGTTTGCGCTATTAATGCTTTTTCTGCTCCTTCTGCTCTGCGAGTTTGCTCCTTCAGTTGTGCTGCTGTTTCACGGTAAAGCTTATCTAGGCCGGTGAGGTAGATGGATAGGTGAGAAACTGTGTCCTCTAGCTCTTCTTCTTCGCGTCCAAGTCTCCTCATCCGGGCGATCCATGAGCGACCTCTTCCTCCAGCAGGCGGAAAGAATCCCATTGGGGTCTGACGGAGGTGGTGCTTATAGATCACTCGCAGATGGCGAAGGGCTTTTCGGGCGGCCTTGTGGTAGGTGTCGGCGAAGCGATACCCGGTGGTTTTGGTGTACCAGGGGCTCACATCGGGGTACAACGTGCTCTTAGACACGAAAATCATCACCTCACACCGAAAGGTGCTTCTGAGTTCATACTCCCGATAGAGGTACTCCGGTGGGTCCCTTACTCCGATGCGCTCTAGGCTGAGTAGCAGTAACTTAGGGAGGCCAGGCTCTGCGGGGCAGACGCCTCCACTCCATTCCAAGTTAGCCATCTGGAACCAGGCAGGGGTTAAGGTAAGAGATTTGTGGAAAGGCGAGCTAAGCAGGGAAAAGATTTAGAGAAAGGCTTAGAAAAGGTCTCGGGTCCTAGGGGTCGCGTCCTACGGCCAACCTACGGCTCTGATACCACCTGAAGCATCCCCTCATCAGAGGTGACTAAATGTGATACAAATACCAGTCCCAGGAGGCTGGCAACACATTTATTACAACAGGTGGTTCAGTCCCTTACATCACGGCGGCATAGTGGGCACGGGAGCGCCACTGCCACGAGAAACAACACCAAAGCTAAAGACCAAACTACAACAGCGAAGGCTTCTAAGGCCTCATCAGAGTACCACGCCATGGAAGCTCTCTGTGGCGACCCTGAGTCCACAGGCACGGTTGGGTGTAGGGCAACGACCTACTCGACGTCTTCGGGAACGAAGTCGGGATCCTCCTCTGAAAAACAGTTAATTAAGTAAGGGTGAGTACATGCGTACTCAACAAGTTCAACCCCACCCACGGAGGGGTTAATAAGCAGATCATGCACAGGATATATCAAGGATCAGGATAAGGTTTATTTTACAAACATATTTACTCATGCAGGGGTTTTCTTTCGAAAAGGTTTTCGCAAACAATTTTTATAACTTAAGTAGCTCAGTTGTTTTGTGAAAACCAAATGAGGACTACCAGACTCCCCGTCCGCAGTAGCCCAGGCACACAGCCACACACTTTTCCAGAAAACAACTCACGTCACGAAAACATCCCAAATCCAAACACTAGTTTTGTGACCCCACCGTGACTCGTCCAATACCGTGGACACGGCTATTCGAATAGGTTTTACACTCTGCAGAGGTTGTACATCTTTACCCACAAGTAGGGTACCGCCACACGAACACCGTAGTGCCGGCGCGGATCCTATCAAAGCCATTACCCACCTTAGCTAACCCTACGAGCCACCACGGGAGCAACCAAGGGGTTATCTCACGTAACCAGGGCGTACCTCACACAGATCGTACCCCTACTCCTTGGTCTCCCGCTGCTCACCCGCACTCCTGATGGCAAGTAGATTAACTAGTGGGATTTATGCTAAGCCGTTGCCACATACAACGGTCGAGTGGTAGTACGATAATTGGGTCAGGTGAGATGTCACGCAACCCGGTCCTTAACGACAAGATGGACATCTCCAACACGCTCAACCACAAAGGTACGAGCTCACCCATACTCCTGACACACGCGTCCATCCCGTCTACCCAGTTCTTTTACTCATTTTCCAAAATACCAAATTCCCATTTTTAAAGCACGCACACATTTTAAAGAAATTATTTAGGGCAATCAAAGATCAATCATAGCAATCAAGGGTGGCTATCCTACCAGGTTTTAACAGTAAAACAATATGCAATTTATAAAACAGGTCATAGGGTTGTATTTATAAAACTGGGATCAAAGCATGCATCAAAGGATGAGATTGAACTTGCCGTCTTCGAAGTCCTCGGGGAGTTCCGGCTCGTGGTTCGGGACTCCGGTCTCCTGCTCGCAGTACTCGGCTCCGAACTCCGGCTCGCGGTACTCCTCCTCGTTTACTCCGTTGGCTATAGCGCACACACAAGCAAGCATGCAATCAAAACAAGCACACAAGTTTTACCGGCTGAGCTCGAGGGGAAAAATAATTAAATAAATAGATGATGGGGAGTAAATATTATTTAGGGGTATATAGCTGGGCGGAAAAAAATAAGTGAAGGGCCGGGGCAAGAGCTGGGATCAATCGGGCGAAAAAAATATATGAACATGAGATGACGCGTTAGAGGCGTCATTAGGATTAAGGATCTAGTTGTAAATAGGTTTAAAAAAAGAAGGACTTAATTATAATATGTAAATAAGGTGGGGTTCAAACAAAAGGGCCTAAGGATCTATACGTAAATATAGAAAAGGATTTGTTTGTAAAATTAAGAGGTATAGGGTTTAATTAAAAGGTACATGGACCTGGTTGTAGTTTAGCTTATAGAGATAGGGACCTACTTGTAATTATTTTATTTATCAGGGTTTCATTTGAAAAGAAATAGTATAAAGGCTCGGGTGTAAAATAAAGAAAAGGGAGGGGCTTAAGGGCAAACTGCCCTTCTTCCTCCTCTCCTCACCCGAAACAGAGGAGGGAGGAGTGGCTCTGGCGGCGGTGGCAGGCGGTCCTCCCGGCCTCAGCGGCGGCGGGGAAGGAGGGAAAAAGAGAGAGGGGGACGAGGAAGACTCGCTCCCGTCCTCACCTTGGGCAGGGGTGGCGCGGGGAGGCGGCTCCTCGGCGAGGAGGGCGCGGCGGTGGAGGTGACAGGGACGGCGGTTATTCGGTGGTGGTGGGGAGCAATGGGGGCGATGGGAGCTCGTTGGCGAGGTGAGGGGCGGCGAGAGGGTGATGCCGTCCTTTTATAGGCGAGATGAGGCGGTTCGGGAAGATATTTCCTTGGTGGCGGTGAGCGGGCGGCTCGGGCAGCCCGGCGGGGCCACTGCGGCGGCGCGGGTGGCTTGGCAGGGGAGGTGATGGCGTCGCGATGATGCTTGGCACGCAGGGGCGCAGCTGATTCGACGAATCGACGGCGGTGTGGGCCGTTCGACGTGACGCCTCGCGTAGCGCTGCTGCGGCGGCGAGCTAGAGGTGGAGCGAGGCGGTTCGGCCGGCGGGCCTGGGCGGCTCGGCCGAGGAGAGGAGCGGCCTGCGGCGGGATTCGCGGGAAGTTAATGCGGCGCTGTGGATTTGACCGAACGGGGCAGAGGCGCGGCGCTGGCGGCGAGCTTGGCGCGGGGCGGCCGGCGGCTAGCGGTGGAGAGGCGGTGGTGTACCGCGGCGGCGGTGGCGCAGAGGTGATAGCTCGGGGCAGTGGAGTTAATGCGGCCGCGGCAGCGTGCAGTCGCGTCACGGCCGGCGCGGCAGACGGCAGCGCAGGGCAGGGGCCGGGCGTGGCGTGTTGCAGGGGCGCACGGTCGGGCGCGGGGCCGAGGCAGAGGCTGGCGCGACGCGGTGCGGCTCGGCCGGCGCGGCGCTTGCACTGGCGTGCGTGGGCGCGCGCGCTGGCTCGTAGCGGTGGTGGCGAGCTTGGCCGGTGGCACGGCGCGGCGAGCTTGGGTGAGCAGCTGGGCCAGCGGTGCGGCGAGGCAGAGCAGGGCCGCTGGCCTTGCTGGCCAGAGCAGAGGCGCCGGGGAAAGAAAGGGAGAAGAAAGGAGGAGGGAAGGAAAGAAGAAAAGGAAAAGGAGAAAAGGAAATAGAAAAAAAAGAAAAGAGAAAAAGGGAAAAGGAAAAGGAGAAAAAGGAGGAAAGAAAAGAGAAAAGGGTTAGAAAAATTGGAAGAAATTCTAGGAAAAATAGGAGAGGGAAAGAAAAGATTTTCGGCAGGATTTTCCCGGGTTTTCCCGTCGCCCGCGCGAATCGTCACTCTGCCGGACGAATCTCGCCATCTGCGGTAATCACGCGACGAGCGACTTCGTGCCGGGGCGAGCGAATCTGTGCCGAGCGTCGGAAAGCGGGTTGATGATGATGTCGGGCGGTCCGGGCGAACCCGAGGTATTCGCCGGGACGTGGGTTGGGTGAGGAGGACGATGGGAGAAATGATGGTGTCGAGCGACGGTCGATTGACCCGAGTAAAAAGAAAAGTTACGGTCGGGTAACTCGGGTAAAAGGGGAAGTTACTGTCGGGTGAAAGGGTTGATGATCAGGGTTTTAGGATAAGGTCGAGCTCAGCGGAAAAAGTTTTGAAAACACGTGTGATTTAGCAGGTGATTTATTAGGGCTAAAAACGCGGGTGTTACACTATCTCCCCCTCAGCAACAGCTTCTCCTCGTTCTTGATTTGTCGTCGTAGGTGTGGGAGAGGGTCCGTCCACCACCGTAGTAGAAGTAGTGGGTACATGTTCAGCCGGGGGCACCACACCGCCATCTTCATCGTCTCCATGTTCATGCTCCTCATCCAGGAAGATCTCCTCGCCAAGCTCATCATCACCTGCACACTCAAAGACAAGCTGACTACGTGGCTGTGTCTCGTCGAAGGTTACCTCGCAAGTCTCCACGATTTGGTTAGTTTCAATATTGAGCACACGATATGCTCTAGAATGAGATGCATAACCAAAGATAATGCCATCGACAGACCTAGCCTCAAACTTATCCAACTTCCTGCCTTTCTTCAGAATGAAATACTTGCAACCAAAGACATGGAAGTGACTCACCTTGGGTGTGCGACCGTGCATCAACTCATAGCACGTTTTCTTCTTGTGCACTCTGAGGTAGATCCTGTTTGACACATAGCATGTGGTATTCACCGCCTCAGCCCAATACCTCCTCGGAGTCCTATGCTCATCAAGCATCGTCCGAGCCATCTCGCACAAGGTCCTGTTCTTCCTTTCCACGACGCCATTCTGGGGAGGCGTATACGGACTCGAAAACTGGTGCTCAAGACCCAAGTCATGGCAAAAGGTCTCAAAACGAGAGTTCCTGAATTCCGAGCCATTATCACTGCGGATTGCTCGTATGGCATCTCCATGCCTCTCGTTTCTCAACCTCAAGACTAGATCTCGAACAAAACCAAACATCTCCCCCTTATCCTCAAGAAAGAACACCCAAGCATACCGAGAGTAGTCGTCCACCACAACAAGGACGTACCACTTCCCACCCGCAGATCGCACACGAGCTGGGCCAACAAGGTCCATATGGAGCAGCTCGCATGGACGCTCAGTCATCACATCAGTGAGAGGCGGGTGAGAAGAGGCTACCATCTTGGCATGCCTACAAGGTGCACAAACCAACTCCTTCTCAAGCCTCAACCGTGGCAATCCTCGGACCAAGTTGAGTTTACTCAAGCGAGACAAATGGTCAAAGCTCAAGTGACCCAACTTCCTATGCCACTTCCACAACTCACTCGAAGAACCAGCCAAAAAACAACGCTCCACACCAGAAGACTGAGTAAAATCAGCACGAAACACCTGACCCTCGGGAACGACCATACAGAAAAGGTCCCCTCGAGAGTCCAAGATCCGAGAACCACCTGGCCGAAACAACACCTCAAAGCCCTCATCCAACAGCTGGGACACAGAAAGCAAATTGTACCCCAACGATTGAACAAGAGCAACACGCCTCAGAGTGATCTTGTCACTCACTTTGATCTCACCTTCCGACAACACTCGCCCACGCCCATTGTCCCCAAAAGTGATGTACCTCCTGGTCACCACGGGAACGAGACTTGAGAACCACCCCTTGTCTCCGGTCATATGCCTCGAGCAACCGGAGTCAATCAACCAAATGTTCTTCAAGTCTCCCACCTGAAATTCAAAAACGAGCACGTGAGCGAACAAACGACTCAACACTGGGGTTAGTACCAAAAGAGGAAAACCAGTGCCGAGCCATTTGCTCGAAAGTGGGGTTAGCACCATCCAAGCCATCTTTCCTTCCAAAGCTACCTCCACGAACACCACCACGGTAACCACCCTGAGGGAACCATCCCTCTCTAACTGGAGGAGGACCAAATCCACGCAAGAAAACCCGTGGAACGTCCCTCCTCTCCAACTCAAAGCTACGGCCCCTCCGATCCCCGTATTGAGCACGAGGAGGAGAACGCCTAGCAAACTGACCACCTGCAACCTTTCCAGCCCAGCCACCAGAACCACGACCACCAGAAACAACCCTCGCACCTGTACGAGCTCGAAACCCAAACAGCTGTCTGTCCAGGCCTGCACCGGTCTGACCGGTGCTCCACACCGGTCTGACCGGTGTGACCTGGGCAGCAGCACCTCCAGCAGCCTTCCGCTCTCCCCAAGCCAGAACTGTCCTCACACTCGCCTTGGCCCTGGGCATCTGCACACGAGGCTCAAGTACACCATCAGAAGGGTGGTACTTGTCCTTGTTAGCCCACTCCTTTGTCATTCTCTCCTCTCGCTTCCTCTTGAAGCAAAACTCCTCCTTATGGCCATCTCTCCCACAATAGCCACAATGGAACCTCACAAGCTTAGGATTTGGCTTGGGATGTGGCTGCTCACTTGGTTTCTCTCCACTCAACTCCTCCACCGGTTTCTCACCACTAGCCTTCTCACTTTCCTTCCCAAAGAACACTTTCCCCGAAGTGCTCACAAACTTGATAGGCTTTTGGAGATCATTTGTGGGTTTAGGAAACACGGGTGGAGCTGGGGTTGTGTCTAGACGGTTCCTAAGATGGTTGGGTTTTGGAGTGAAATCATTTTTGTGGTGGGTTTTTGGTGGCTCCGGGATATTCTCTCCACTTCCCTCACCAACCTTGTTTGCCCCAAGTCCCTCACCATCTTGCCTCTTAAAGGCCTCGATCATCATCCTCAACTGAGGCTCATGACCGGACAACCAACCCATCAACTTCCTCAGCTCATCATTCTCATCCTGCAAACGATCAACACAATGTGCAAGTTCCAGGTTTTTCAAAGCATGCATTTCACAGGTAGAGCATGATGTAGGGATGGGTTCCTTCAGCTTAGCCTCGAGAGAACTAGTGTAAGCATGCATCTCATCAATCTTAGCATGCAAAACAGGGCAAGAAGTGCAAGCACCTAGCAAATCAGATCTAGACTTAAGCTCAGCCACTTCAACCCTAAGCACATCTAGTTCCTCACACTTGGAGGCATGCTTTTCCTTGAACAAAGCAAGATAAGCAAGGAAAATAGAGCAATCAGCACAATCAACCTCATCCGAAACAACAGGGCTAGCCTTAAGAGAATTAATTTCAAGCTTGCTATCAAGCACCTGTGTCTCTAGCTCAGCCACTCTAGTCCTAGCATCCTCGAGTGAGGCCCTGAGCTCTTTTCTCATCTTCTTGGCCTCTCTAAGCATGTCATCACGGTTATCAAGCAGAGAGCCAAGCCTCTCATTCTCCTGCCGCAAGAAGGGAAGCTCATCACGCACCTCGTCGTCGGAGTCGGAGTCCGAGTCGCTCTGGTGGCTCTTCTTGCTGCTGGAGCTCAAAGCCATGGTGCAGAAGCCGTCGTTGGTGAAGCAGCTCAGCCCGCTCAGGTTCTTGGACGACTTCCTGTTCTTGCGATGATTGCCTTCGTCTTCACTGCTGCTCGAGCTCGAGGTGGAGTACGCGGAACTGGAGTCGACGTCGCTTGCTCCCACCATCGCTCGGGCCTTGCCTCGGCTCTCCTTCTTCCTCGATCGTCGCTCGTCCTTGTACTTATTCTTGTGCTTGCTCTTGTGGTCGCGCCTCGAACGGTACTTGCCATCCATCCTTGGCTTGTGCTTGTAGCCGTCCTTGTTCTCGGCCTTCTCCGGGCAGTCGGCGACGAAGTGTCCCGGCTTGCCGCACTGGAAGCATGTCCTCGTGTTCCTCCTCATGTTCACGCGGTTCTCGTGCAGCCTCTCGAACTGCCTCGTCAGGAGGGCCAGCTCGTCCTCTCCAAGCTCGTCGAACTCCTCATCTGGCATAGACATCAAAGAGGAGAAAGAGAACATCCTGGTGGATGGGTTAGTGTGAGCCTTTCCTTTGGAACCACCAACGAGGGCGAGACTATGGGAGTCAGTCGGACCCTCGAGCTTGGCAGTCATACCCCTATCCACCTCAGCCGACTTGAGCTTCGAGAACAGCTCGTTCACCGTCAGAGTGTCAAAATTCTCTGACTCCACAATGGCCTCAAACTTTCCGCCCCATATTGTACGATCCAAAGAGTGCAAGAGCTTGACAGCTCTATAATGATCATCGTACGGGAGCACGTCCACATTGGCCCTCATGTTGTTCACAACCATCGTGAACCTCTGGAACAAGGCATCGATGGACTCACCGGGGAGATGAGTGAAGTTCTCGTACTCTCTCCGGTAGGTCGCATACATCCGTGCCTGAACCTGGGCATTCCCAACATGAGCCTCCTTCAGCACCGACCAAATCCTACAAGCCAAGTGCTCGGTGTGCACCCGATCGAACTCAGGCTGACACAAAGCACGAAACAAGTAGTCGACCGCCTTGTTGTTGGCGTCGAACATGTCCCTCGATCCTGGAGCGAGGAAGTTCATTGGCTGGACATAGCCTGTGTCCACCGTGACATCCCAAAGGACCTGACCCTTGCCGCAGAGAAACGCAGCCATCCGTTTGCTCCACATCTGGTAGTTCTTGCCATCGAAGTGTGGAGGACCCAAACCCCGTTCCTGGTACGCCATCCTTGGATCTTAGACTGGTTAGAGTCAATAAAGACTCGAACCGGCTCTGATACCACTTGAAGGACCGATACGGCGAACCAGAGAGGGGGGGAGTGAATGGGAGCCGATAAAAATTCTTCTCGATGGAGATCGAAACTCCAACAAGATGAACGCGGCTACCAACACACGTCTTCGACTCACTACCCAAGTTGGTCAAGCCCACGAAGCCACTGGAGTGCCACTAGACCTAGGAACCAACACACACAGCCTTCCGACTCGAGAACGCAGCGGAACACCAAACCTCGAGTCCACTGACCAACACCGGTCAGACTGGTGAGCACCACCGGTCAGACCGGTCCCTGCTGGTGAACTACGGCGATTTCCACTAAGTGGCTTCACACCGGTCAGGCCGGTGAGACACACCGGTCAGACCGGTCACAGCCTGAAAACCCCCAAATCACCAAACAGGCCAACCGACCTCCAAACTGACCCAAACTCGAAACAGCCCCAACACAGAAGAGCAGCGAACACACCAAGACGTTCACCCGAGCAAAAACCCACCGAGGGTTGCACCGGTCAGACCGGTCAAGAGCACCGGTCAGATCGGTGTAGCCTGGGCAGCTCGGGATGAACAGCACCCGCGGGTCAACTCCCCCAAATCCAAACTTCAATCTCCCGAATCGCTCCACGGACTTGAACAAGACTTTGGGGATATTAGGGACACCTCATGAGGAGTCCATAGCCACGATTTCGTCCACCAAAACTTGTCCAAAAAGGAGGAATCAAGGAAATCCCGCCAAGAACACTTCCAACCCAAGAACTCAAGAAACCCCAAAATCGAGCCCCTTTACTCACGGATTTGGGAGGGGAATCACAGCCCAAAGAACCACGAAGGGTTCCCACAAATTTCCCCCATCAAATCCCCGAGAGAAAGGTCCCAAAAACAACCCAAAGAAATCACCAAGAGAGGGCTCCGAAAATCACCACCAAGAACAACCGGGGAAAACACATCCAAACCTTGAGGAACCGCGCCGAATCATCTATACATGAAACAAAGGTTCATACAAGGTCTAGCAAGCCGCCCGATCATCCAACCCTCTCAACAAGATCTCTCCATGAAGCTCTCAAGCTAGTCCTATGGAAAACCTAAAGAAAAATAGGTAGAAAATAGGAAAACTAATGAGCTAGGGTTCCAAGAGTTGGCTTCCATCCTCTCAACTCTTGGGTTATATGGAGGCAACAGAATGTCTAAAATGCCCTTTCCTAATAACTAGGGATACAAGCCCCTCAAGGGCGGATTTGGAAGTCTTCATGTCTTTTCCATCGGACGGATGCCCGGCGACCGCACCCTGCGTAGCCTCGACGCAAGCCATGCGATCCCGACGCGTGTCCTCCGCTTCGAAGTCTCCGGACTGCGTCGTCGCACACCGGTCAGACCGGTGCTCCTCACCGGTCAGACCGGTCAGACCCACCGGTCAGACCGGTCTGGCACTGCTGCAGCACCGTCTTCGGTTGTCCAGTCTTGGCTTTGTGGATCAACCAAGGAACCCAGTGGTTTTCTGGTGAACCACCGGAAACCCCGCGAACTCGGTGTAGCCTCCGTCAATCTCCACTCATGACTTGGCTCCCACGTAGTCCCGTCTCACCCTTGGTTTTGAGGCTCTACCAAGAAACCGTACACGACTTCATCTTGCTGTTCATGCCACCATGCGGCCCGCACTTGACCCCGTTGGCCACCAGGTCCCTGAAACGAAGCCTACTTGTCTTCTCCACACCTGGAGGCCTCACCAGCAACGACCTTTCGCGCTTGTTCTTCACCTGCACCAACACTAGTCAAGCCGCAACCTGCACCTGCATTACTTAGCCAAGAATCATTCCACACAACGTTGTCAATCACTCATCACACAAGGAAGCGACCATCCACCGGTCCTCGAACCACACATGGTCTTCAGCTGCGGAGGGGGAGCATCTAAATCTTTTGCTGCCACAGTAGCGTCGTCGTCGATGTAGCACAAATCTTCGAACTCGTCCACGACGTCCACAAGGCCGGCCACACGCCCCTTCGGGGCTGCGTCAGCCACAGCAATCTCTTTTTGGATCATCTCCACCGCGCGCTTGCCCCTGGCTTCGCGCGCCTCCAATTCCGCTGGATCAACCTGACTGGCCGAAGGCTCCTCCGTCAATTTCTGCACTGACCCTTTCGGAGGATAGTTAGTGCAAGGTTGAATATGAGGCGTAGACATGACGTCAACATCCTCGTCAGTTTCCGCGACCGGGTCAGCCCGCGCCTTTTTTCCGGAAGGCTCGTCGTCGTCTGGCCCCTTCTACTTTATTGTAACGTGCCTCCCCCTCTCTACAGCCTCTGAAGGCCTCTTCTTCGAAGCCTGTTTCTTATCCGCATCACCCGCAGGGGAGGGATCGAGCATTTTCTTCTTCTCTCTTTCGGCCGCGGCCACTTTCGCCGCCTCGGCCTTGCGACGAGCCAAGGTCTCACTAACTTTCAACAACTTCGTAGATTTTTCTGCAAGCGGCGGCAAGGTAGCTTTAGCAGCGTCCGCCTTTCGCTTGGCCAAGATGTCTTGGGCTTTGGTGCCTTTCACAGCAGGTTCCATTATAACAGCAGTTTTATTTGACTTACTCCTCCGAGAGGTTTCCACAGGTTCAGATCTAGTGTTACCCGGTGGCTGCATCTTCTTACTAGCCGTCGGGGGCGCCGGGCGAGGAGAATAGGTGACACCCATCTCGTCGAGAACTCGCTTAACCCGGCCCTAATGCTTCAAGATCCTTTGAGCACATTCCCATTCCTTGTGGGTGAAATTACCAATCATCTGAACAACCTTTTTTTCAACTTCAGCGACGATCTCTTCGTCAGTTTTGTCTGCAGGGCGTTTGACATTGAATATAGGGCTTCGCACATCTTGATCCAGCCCGGGCAGCCATTGCATCTTAAATGCCCATGATCCCCATCGGGGCTGGCACGGCCAGATATCAGCGGCCACAAACTCCTCGAGGGCGTCTCGCGTAGTGATCACGCGAGTTGCCTGATAAAATGCACTGGTGCTGGCTGATGAGCGGCTAGCTTTCGTCAGCTCTGGCGACAGCTCGACCTCCAAATCAACCATGCGGCTCGCCAAGTCATACGTTGTCACTTCCTCCTGCTTTGAGTTTCGCCCCACCACTGCGATAGGGGCATAAAACCAATAGGAGGTCCACCGATTAGCCCATTTGTTTTTGTATGCTGGGGCTAATTCCACTGGGGCCTGATTCTTGCCAGGACGACGCGTCTGAAAGGTGCAACAGCCGTACTGAGCCTCTTTCTCTTCGTCATCGACAGTTATAAGCTTCCTTGCCCAATGAATCTCAAAATGGCGAACGAAGGTCTCCACATCATTGTCGCCAGCAAAAGTCCGACAAGCCCACAAAAATTTCAACACTTGCGGAATAGAGTTGGGCATTAGCTGATGGATCTGAACGCTGTACGCCGCCAAGATATCAGCAAACTTCTTGGACACCGGCAGTCGAAGCCCAGCGGTGAAGAAATCCCGAAAGACCACGCTCTCATTCTTCCGGGGTTTCGGCGTGGTCTCCTTCCCAGGTAACTGACGTGTTCCAGGCTCAAAGCAGCCTTCCAATCGCAGCGCGTCCAAATCTGCCTGAGTCATCAAAGACCGACCAATGAAACAGGTCTAGGCTCTCGCTAAGTCACGAGGATCCGCCTTCGCCCCAGCCAGGTTTTCCTCGGACCCTTCCGCAGCCCCTTCAACAGCTGCATCAGCATCCTCTCCTATCTCGCCCTCCTCCACGTCGATAACCGCACGTTTTCCAGCATCTGTGTCGCTCAGCATTATTTCGACATAACTCCCACCACTCGAACTGCTATTTTCATCGCTAATAGAGGTAGATGAAGTACTGCCACTCTCGCGAGAGCTGGCAGACCAATCCAAACCAGAAATCTTACCAGACTCCGAGCTAGACGACGAGGTGGAAGATGTTGCGATGGCCTCCCTAGCTTCCGGCGCCGCTTGCTTCCCACGATTCGACGATGAGCCTTCGTCCTCCATGGTTATATTAAGGTGCCTGACGCAAGCTATACGAATCTCTTAGAAAGACGAGCTCGAGCGCGCAGCACCGAAAGCTAGGAAATGAAAATATGCATTCAAGCCAGAAGGAAAGCTAACCTCTCGAGTCGACCGGGGCTTTCGCTGGAGCGACTCGCGAAAGGCAAAGGCAAGAGCAACAAGCGAAAAAATCACAAGAGTGAAGAGAGGATGGAAATGGCAGTGGGCGTACAGCGGCGCCGGCCCCCGGCTATTTATAGGCGGTAAATTGCAACGGTCAAATTTTTTGAACCTAACGGTAAAACGCGGCGCCCCGAGGGCATTTGAGGTATTTCAAACAAAGCCATCGGGAACCGACGCTTGGGAAGACGTTTTCTTTCGCCTCGATTCTCGATCCCCAAGTTTCGCTGGCTCAGGTTTGAACCAAGGCAAACGCTTCGCCATCGAGGGGCTTCTGTTGGGGGGATTCGGAATCAATCCTTTCGTACACTAAAAATAAAAGGACGCCTTTGGTTCCCCAAGTCCCAATGCGAAAGGCCTAGCAGCGAAACCCCTGGAGCCCTTGAACTCTTTTCCATCTTTCAGGAATCGGCTTTCGACCAGTGCCCTTCGTCGCCAGTAGAGCTGCAAAATGAGCTCAGAATGACCCAGGGCGATGGGGTCTCGGACAGGCTAAGTGTTTTTGTTCCACGACGAAACCCTAGGAGCGAATCTTACTTATCGGGGCAATTCTGGCCCGGGATTCGCTCGGGGGGTTTCGACGTCCCTAACTCCTAACGACTTCAAGTTTGAATGTGAATTCTGTGTTTCAGGTGACGAAAGGTGCCAGGCGAAAGGGGAATCTCCAAAATATCGAAGGTTTCCTCCCGACAGGCGCACGTGATGAGAGCAAGAAAGGCGCCACGATTTGCGGCGTGACATCATGAAGCGCCGATTACGTGGAGACCTGATTGGAGAGTTCCCAGGAATGGCCTAGTACATTCTGTTTTGATCCATTTTACACAAGGGTGTTCTCGGAATGTAAAAAGTCCGTCCGGCTTCCTATAAAAGGAGACGAACGGAACTTGTAAAGGGGTTCATCTTTTGAGAAATCAACTATTGAGTAAAGAGCTTTTTGGCTGTCCTTTGTTCTGTGTTTTGGTTTTGGTTCTTGAGCTTTTGTTTTCCCTCATTGTTTGTGAGCGATAGCTTCGGTTATCCCCACAACAGGGGGCTATACCAAGGAGGCAGCTTCTAAAAGTCCGTTACGCGCGGCAATCTAAAGTCGACTTCTAAAGTCGCATTATAAAGTCCGCTCCGTGCGGCAACTCAAAGTCGACTCCGGTCGCATCTTCGCCTGCTTCGGTGGTATACTACGTGTGTAAGCTTCGATGGAACCTAGCTGTAAGTGGCCCTCGTGTAACATCCCTGATGTTTGATTGCGCTAATGACCTTAATTACATGAACTAATCAAGGTTAATTAACTTCTAAGCATGTTTGACATGATTGGGCACACCTTTGCACAAAAGACCTTGGTCAAAATCCCAAATCCCGGTCAAACCCTAGATCTCCTTTAAGGCTGAAACGGTTTTCTTGCGCGTTCTCCAAATTTCATTATAGAAGTTCAAAATCGGCCAATACGAAAGTTATTCGTTATTTCCGGGAACACATTTTTCGTAATTGCCGGACATTGCAATTTTGAGTGCAAATTGGCCAAAAATCGAGTTGACTGCGCTGTGAACAGTCACTCGAGCCGTGGAAAAACTGCAACTTCGGCCGACGTTCCCGGGCAAACCATTGCTCAAAACATATGTCGCCCTTTGGGAAAGTTGTAGGTCTATAGCTCCTCTACAACTTTGCTTTTTGGAGATTTTCAAGTTAGTTGACATTTTAGGGAGTTATGCATTTTCGAATCTGTGCAAATGAAATAAAAACGAGCACCCTAGCGACTCTTGCGCCATGGACGTCGTGGCTGAGCGCGCCACGCGTCGCCCGCCGATTCCTCCGGCGTACGGACGTTTCGGTGCCTCCGCTATGGACTTCCCCCACGCCTGGATTTCCCCGCCCGTTCCCGCGCCGTGAGCCGCGCCTACGCGCGCCCCTGCGCCGGCCGCGCCACGCGCCAGGCCACGGCGGCCGCCAGACCGTGCGACGCGCGTGCGCCTGCCAGGTGTTTTTCGCAGCGTATAAGAGGGAGAGAGGGTGTGTCGGTGCTCGTTCTCCTCGTCCATCTCGCCGTGCTCGTCGCCCGACCGCTGCCATCGAGTAACCACCGGCCGCCCGCGAGCAGGGTGCGGTGCGCCGCCGGGGACGGCTCGCCGGCGCAGCAGCCGGCCGGCCGAGGCCACCTCCCCCCCGGGCTCGGTCCGTAGCAGCTCCAGGCGCCGCCCTCCGGCCAAGTCCGGCCGCCGCCGGCCCTGGATTCCGGCCGCCGGCGCGGGCAGACCGCCCCAGGGGGCACATTGCAGTGATTAAGTTCTTTGCGGGGGGATTTATGTAAGTTTCCAGGGACCCGGCTGTAAAAGTAGTTTTAGGGTTACAGCAGCAACTACGGAAAATCATTAAAAATCGTAGAAAAACGAGAAAAATGCAAAACCAATTTTGTTGGTTTCGTGGTGAAGAAATCTATCTTTCTAGAAAACATGTATAGGGTTTTTCTCTACAGTTTTTGAATTAAAAATTCAAACTCAGTTTGGAGTGTTTTTAGTGTGATTTAAAATATACACATGCTATGAACTTGAATTTTTGATATGTTGCTCTTTATGGCATGTCTAGATCTGTGGCAAAAGTTTGCATGATTTTGTTATGCATATTTTCAGTTATGATTTTTGTAATCTTTATGCTAGATTAAGTTTGATGCTTTTTATAGCCCCTTTAATGAACTTTTCTGTAACCACATGTGCACCCTAGGGATTTGCCTTGATGAGTAGTACCTCTGGTAGAGTGGATTTGTTTAGGGAATTGTTTTATAGGTGTTTTGGATTTAATCTTGTGTAGGAGTTTAAATTCAAAATATGAAAAATAATTTGAATCTGCAACCATGCTTTGGTCAGAAACTCATTCTTGGCATACATGACCTGTAGGAGAAAGTTGAGATCAAAAAGTTTATTAAATCTTTTTATATGAATTAATGTTGATTTACTATGCTGAAACTTGTCTTTTTTGTATAAATTAATGTATAAATGATCTTAAGCCAAATTTTGGTGTGAGAGCTTAAATTAAGCATATGTTGCTGTGTGCAAAAGATTAGGCTCTTTTGAAGAGTTTTTGATTTAATTTGGATTTACGGTAGAAAGGATTGTTTTGAATAATTAAAGGAAGAAATGGATTTTAAAAGTGCTAAATTGTGAAATCGTGTTTGTCTCTGTTTTTACTAATTTAGACACACCCCCCTTGCTGTTTGGTGAAGTTAAGTAACTTAAATTGCTTAGATGTGCACACAATCACCATCAAAGTAATGTTTTGTTTATCATCACACACACTAATAATTTCTGTGAGAAAATAATGTTGTTTGGATGAATGTGTCCAACAAGAGTTGATTTTGTGGTAATTCTCCCACCTGCACCATAATCTAATGCATGTGCATGTAAACGTGTAGATCTTCCCGACGGGACGTACACGCTTACCCAGGAGGAGGAGGGAGCAGCTAGTGGAGAGTTGCATCAAGCTAGTGTGCAGCAAGATCTGGACCAAAGTCCAGAAGAGCCCAAGGCTTGTGAGGGTTTTGAGTCCGAGGAAGGCAAGCACCGGTTTCATCTAACCCATTTTGTAAATTAAAATCATGTCTTTTACTTTTCAGTATTTATGCTTTACTTTGTGCATTTAAGTTTCAGGAGTTGTTTTGAAACCTAGTTGCATGATCCTTAGGACTCCTATGCTCTTTTACTAGTATGTTAGGAACGCTAGTGCCATGCTCTAAGGCTATGGTAGAAGTCGAGTAATGACTCATTGCTCGCGAGATATAGGATGCTTATGTTGGAATCATAAGTTGGTTAAATTGACTCGCTCATGTGGTAAGAGCAATGGGTTCGGTCTCGACCGAGTAGCATTGTGCTGGTTTAAGCTATTGAACGTACCAAGTGCTTGTCGGGAATGGGACCGGTAAGCCTAGTACCTTCTGAACCGGGGCGGGATCTTTCTAGCTACCCGCTTGGGATGCGTCTCCGGGCTAGCTACCCATGGTATAGTGTGTGAGTCCGGACTGGTCGGGTTAGACCCTCCGGATAACCGTGTACCAGAGTTTGTAGCGTCTGATCCCAAACTGTGGGATGTTGGGAACCGCCTGGTCGGGGTAGACCCTGCATTTGCTTTTATTTGAATTCTTGGGGTCTAATTCTTCCGTGTATCTTGGGTTTACCTTACAAGGATATAAATCGATCGATCGTCGGTCACTCGCCGTTATCTGAGTCGGCTTGACCACTAGCTACCCCATGTTTATTTATGGAACATTTTGGATCAATATTGTTACATGTTTAATATTGTTTGCACAACATGCTTGTTTAGTACAGGTGCTCACCTAGACTGATTAACATACTAGAATATGAGCTAAAACTTGAAAATAAGGATCCACCCTTAGTCGCTTTTGGCAAAACAAACCCAGCAGCCAAAAAGCCTTGCATGTCTAGTTGTACTTTATTTTTTTTTGTCGGGTAAGTCTTGCTGAGTATTAGTACTCAGCCTTGCTCAATTTGTGGTTTTCAGGTAATCCCATCTGGCCTGGTTCTATCCCAGATGGTTGGGAGCTTGAATGGGAGAACGATGATGAGGAATGATATGCATGGATGGCCTCCCGTGTGTATCATGCGCTAGTTTTATTTCCGCTGTTTAAACTCTGATCATGTTTACTTTTATGTATAAAAAAACCTGGTTTGTAATAATGTTGAACTTGTGAACCTTTTATGTAATGTAATGTTATACTCTGGTCCCGCCTTCGTGTGGGCTTAGCGCATATCAGCGATCCTGTTGTATGTGATTTACCGGGCTTTACCCGGCGGAAGCGACTTAATAATTCTTTATTATTGCTTAGTGGCCATGTGGACTGGCTTAGGCGATAATACGGAATTATTTTGGGCGGTTCTGTCACAGATGGTACCAGAGCGATGATATGCACCAGAGTGATCAAAATACCTTAACAAACTTGTTTTTGGAATAAAATTTGCCAAGATTAATAATCTTGCTAAAAGAGTAGGATGTTAAGGTCTAATCTAGTACGAGAGGCCCTAGAGGGAATTTTTGGGTTCTTTCAGGTGGCTAGTATTCTATGGTGTATTTAGTCTGACTTCCAGCACATTTATTCCTGTCAAAACTTACTTTCATGCACAACCATACTAGTTCATCACGTTTTGCCATACGTGGTGGTACCACAGGGAAGTCCTGTGAGGGACTAGTGGGACCTATTCCAATGGGTGCCACGTCGCGTCTGCGTCTCATCACATTTTGCCATACGTGGTGGTACCACAGGGAAGTCCTGTGAGGGACTAGTGAGACCTATTCCAATGGGTGTCACGTTGCGTCTGAGTCTCATCAAGTTTTGCCATATGTGATGGTACCACGAGAAAGTCTGTGAGGGATGAGTGAGGCCTATTCCAATGGGCACTCACGTCGCGTCAGAGTCTTAAATAGGACGCTGTCCATGCAGCGACTTTATGCATGGATACCGTTTCTATAGTGAACGGTAATGAATGTGGACGCTTTTGTGAGTGCTGGCACAAAAGGTCTTGAATATCTGTGATTTTCTGCAGGTACACTAACCACGGTTGTTAGGCACGGTAATTAAGAAACGAATAGCTTCCGACTAGTTATTATAGGGAGACGTTTATATATGCCCTGCCACCGGCACTAACTTCGTTTTTAAGCTTAAAAGCTTTGTGAGGAAGTTTAGGACGCCTTTTGCATCATGTAAAAGCTATTAAACCAAAAATGAACTTAAATCATGTGTCATTTGGTCTTTAGTTAAATTGTGTTTCTTAAGGACCAATCATGCTAGTTTGATGCTTTGTTGTGGTGATTAAGCAAAAAAAATTAACTAGTTGCTGTCCAAATCTTCCTAAGGTTTATCTAGAAAATTTCTGGCTAGGTGCTCTTTAGGGAAATTGTTAATCACCTAGTTAAGTTTGCTCCCTGAATTTCTCATGATTTTAGGATGTTTAAAACTGAAGTTAGGATCTAAATGGCTAGCCTAAGTCTTGCTGAAATGCTGTCAAAATTCTGAGTTAGGCAGAAAACTCGAATCTTTACCTATAGTTCCAAAAAGAATTTGACCTGAGAATCTACAGCAAAAATGTTCATTATCTAGCATAGATCGTGCTGTAAAAATTTCATGGTAATTGGGTACCCATGTATTGAGTTATGGTCTTTTTAGTGAAGCTCTGCCCTGCTGAATTTCTGGGCAACAGCACAATGAAAATGGACCTTTTGCACCCTTTTCCAATCTGAATTGGTTCGACCTTTGAATACCAAAAATGTGAGTTATAACATTGTAGAGTTGCTCACAAAAATTTGGAATTTTTGGGGTACTGGTTTTTCAGTTATGAATTTTTGTTCAGAACTGCCAGTTTTGCCATATTGCATGTTAAACTCATATTTTTGGGTTCTAACATGTGTTTGTAATTATTTTACAGATGGCTGCCCCTGGGTTTGTTGCGGTGGGCGCTGATGGCACGTTTGCCACCACTGGCTTGCAGTGGGAGGGCTTCACACGCATTGCGTGGAGAGCCTTGTGTGCTGTCGGCTACACCACCCCTCTTTTCTACGAGGGGGTGGAGTATGAGGAGTTGGGCGTACCGAGCTGCAGAGTTCGAGTGACTGTGCTCCCCCACCCGGGCCACCCCGAGTGGGCAGACTTGAGCATGGAGCTCCTCTGCTTCCGCGCTTCCGAGGCAGTGGAGTCAGTAGCCTTGATGGTGCTCCACACTCTCTCCACCCATAGACCGCAGGAGATGCTTCAGACACCGTTGGGGTTGGTTCCAGCTTTGGACCCCAACGATCCTTTGTGGCTAGGCCGGATGGCCAATATAGCCACACTTCTCGAGACTGTGCCACCCTACGACACAGTACAGACGTTGGGCACGTGCTTGAGGGCCTTGTACGCTCTACAGGACCTTCGTCGAGTTATCGCGGATGACCTGGCTAGTCGTCTCGCTGGAGCTACTTGGTACATCTACTGGGTTGTTGGTCTCTTCACCGAGCAGTATGTTAAGTACACTCAAGCTGTGCAGACTATTGTTGACCTTCAGGATCAGCTACAGCAGCTCCAGGGTCAGGCACACCAGTTTCTGGTTGAGCGAGGTGACCACTTGCAGCAGATTCTGGACTTACAGGCTGGGCAGCAGGTTCTGCAGGCTCAGCTGGATGATAGGGATGCTGAGAGGCTTGTGCACCTTGAGCACATCCAAGATTTGCAGGAGCAGGTTGGGGACCTCGAGCTTGATATACAGGCCTTGGAGGGTGTTGTGGTTATGCTCCAGCAGGTGCACCACCCACCGGCTATTGTTGACGATGAGCAGATGGAGATCCAGCTGGACCCAGAGGAGGTTCAGGACGTTCCCGGACTCGATTAGAGGAGCTTGGTGCTCTATTCTTACATGTCGCGGGGAACTCTCCATAGTTTGTACATAGGACCTAGATCCTAGATGTTGTAGTAGGAAACTTGACATGTACTCTTGTTAGCCCTTTTGGTTGGATTTTGGTGCTAGGCTGACTTAGAGTATTCTTTTGTGTAGCTAGAAGCTACATAGTGACCCCCTATGTAAGGGTGATCCACCAAATTTTGTAATCTGTAATTATGGTGGAAAAAACCCCTTTCCGGCATGAGGACCATGTGTGGTTCGAGGACCGGTGGATGGTCGCTTCCTTGTGTGATGAGTGATTGACAACGTTGTGTGGACTGATTCTTGGCTAAGTATTGCAGGTGCAGGTTGCGACTTGACTGGTGTTGGTGCAGGTGAAGAACAAGTGCGAAAGGTCGTCACCGGTGAGGCCTCCAGGTGTGGAGAAGACAAGTAGGCTTCGTTCGAGGGACCCGGTGGCCAGCGGGGTCAAGTGCGGGCCGCATGGTGGCATGAATAGCAAGATGAAGTCATGGACGGTTTCTTGGTTGAGCCTCAAAACCAAGGTCGAGCCGGGACTACGTGGGAGCCAAGTCATGAGTGGAGATTGGCGGAGGCTACACCGAGTTCGCAGGGTTTCCGGTGGTTCACCAGAAAACCACTGGGTTCCTTGGTTGATCCACAAAGCCAAGACCGAAGAACCGAAGACGGTGCTGCAGCAGCGCCAGACCGGTCTGACCGGTGGGTACCGGTCTGACCGGTGGGGAGCACCGGTCTGACCGGTGTGCGACGACGCAGTCCGGAGACTTCGAAGCGGAGGACACGCGTCGGGATCGCATGGCTTGCGTCGAGGCTACGCAGGGTGCGGTCGCCGGGCGTCCGTCCGATGGTGAAGACATGAAGACTTCCAAATCCTCCCTTGAGGGGCTTGTATCCCTAGTTATTAGGAAAGGGCATTTTAGACTTTCGGTTGCCTCCATATAACCCAAGAGGTGAGAGGATGGCAGCCAACTCTTGGAACCCTAGCTCATTTGTTTTCCTATTTTCCTTCCTATTTTCCTTAGGATTTCCATAGGACTAGCTTGAGAGCTTCATGGTGAGATCTTGTGAGAGGGTTGGATGATCGGGCAGCAAGCTAGACCTTGTATGAACCTTTGTTGCTTGTATAGATGATTCGGCGTGGTTCCTCAAGGTTTGGATGTGTTGTTCCCGGTGGTTCTTTGGGCTGTGATTCCCCTCCCAAATCCGTGAGTAAAGGGGCTCGATTTTGGGGTTTTCCGTGTTCTAGGGTTTGTGGTGCTCTTGGCGGGATTTCTTCGATTCCTCCTTTTTGGACGAGTTTTGGTGGGATTAAACTTGGCTATGGACTCCCCATGAGGTGTTCCTAATATCCCCAAAGTCTTGTTCAAGTCCGTGGAGCGATTCGGGAGATCGAGGTTTGGTTTTGGGGGAGTTGACCCGCGGGTGCTGTTCATCCCGAGCTGCCCAGGCTACACCGGTCTGACCGGTGCTCTTGACCGGTCTGACCGGTGCAACCCTTGGTGGGTTTCTGCTCGGGTGAACGTCTGGGTGTGTTCGCTGTTGCCCTGTGTTGCTGCTGTTTCGAGTTTGGGACAGTTTGGTGGTCGGTTGGCCTGTTTGGTGTTTTGGGGCCTTTCAGGCTGTGACCGGTCTGACCGGTGTGTTGCACCGGTCTGACCGGTGTGGAGCCACTTAGTGAAAGTTGCTCAGTTTCACCAGCAGGGACCGGTCTGACCGGTGGTGCTCACCGGTCTGACCGGTGTTGGTCTGTAGACTCGAGGTTTGGTTTTCCGCTGCGTTCTCGGGTCGGAAGGTTGTGTGTTGGTTCCTAGGTCCAGTGACACTCCAGTGGCTGCGTGGGCTTGACCAACTTGGGTAGTGAGTTGGAGAAGTGTGTTGGAAGCCGCGTTCATCTTGTTGGAGTTTCCATCTCCTTCGAGAAGAATTTTTATCAGCTCCCATTCACTCCCCCCCTCTCTGGTTCGCCGTTTCGTTCCTTCAAGTGGTATCAGAGCTGGTTCGGGTCTTTATTGACTCTAACCAGTCTAAGATCCAAGGATGGCGTACCAGGAACGGGGTTCGGGTCCTCCACACTTCGATGGCAAGAACTACCAGATGCGGAGTAAGCGGATGGGTGCGTTCCTCCGCGGAAAGGGTCAGATCCTTTGGGATGTCACGGTGGACACAGGCTATGTCCAGCCGATGGACTTCCTCGCTCTAGGATCGAGGGACAGATTCGACGCCAACAACAAGGCGGTCGACTACTTGTTTCGTGCTTTGTGTCAGCCTGAGTTCGATCGGGTGCACACCGAGCACTTGGCATGTAGGATTTGGACGGTGCTGAAGGAGGCTCATGTTGGGAATGCCCAGGTTCAGGCACGGATGTATGCGACCTACCGGAGAGAGTACGAGAACTTCACTCATCTCCCCGGTGAGTCCATCGATGCCTTGTTTCAGAGGTTCACGGTGGTTGTGAACAACATGAGGGCCAATGTGGACGTGCTCCCGTACGATGATCATGATAGAGCGGTCAAGCTCTTACACTCTTTGGATCGTATGATTTGGGGTGGAAAGTTCGAGGCCATTGTGGAGTCAGAGAAGTATGATACTCTGACGGTGAACGAGCTGTTCTCGAAGCTCAAGTCGGCTGAGGTGGATAGGGGCATGACTGCCAAGCTCGAGGGTCCGACTGACTCCCATAGTCTCGCCCTTGTTGGTGGTTCAAAAGGAAAGGCTAATGTTAACCCATCCACCAGGATGTTCTCTTTGTCCTCTTTGATGTTTATGCCAGATGAGGAGTTCGACGTGCTTGGAGAGGACGAGCTGGCGCTCCTGACGAGGCGGTTCGAGAGGCTGCACGAGAACCGAGTGAACATGAGGAGGAACACGAGGACATGCTTCAAGTGCAGCAAGGCTGGACACTATTTCGCTGAGTGTCCAAAGGTGAACAACCACGACAAGCACAAGTTCAAGGACAAGAGGAAGAAGTCCAAGAACAAGGATCATGGACATGGGAAGAAGACACGGTCTCGAGAGAAGATGAAGAGATCAAGCGACATCGAGTCTGATTCCGAGGACACGTCTTCATGCTCGAGTGATGAAGACGAAGAGGATGAGAAGAAGAGGAAGAAGAAGAAGAACCTTGGCAAGTATCTCAACGGCCTTTGTGTGACGGGCTTAAGCCTCAAGGACGACTTCTGCGGCATGGCTCGCAGTTCGAGCAGCAAGAGAAGCCAGAAGGAGGCCTCGGACTTGGATTCCGAGGATGAGGTATGTGATGAGCTCTCTTCTTTGCGCAAGGAGAATGAGGAGTTGGTTGACTTGCTTGATAATCGCGATCACATGCTTAGAGAGGCTAAGAAGCTTAGGAAGGAGCTTAGATCTTTGCTCGAGGATGCTAGGACTAGAGTGGCTGAGCTAGAAACACAGGTTCTTGATAGCAAGCTTGAAATTGATTCTCTTAAGGCTAGCCCTGTTGTTTCTGATGAGAACGATTGTGCTGATTGCTCTGCTTTCCTGGCTGACTTGACTGATCTTAGGGAGAAGTATGCCTCCAAGTGTGAGGAACTAGATGTGCTTAGGGTTGAGTTGGCTGAGCTACAATCTAGACCCACTTTGCTTGGTGCTTGCACTTCTTGCCCTAGTTTGCATGAGAAAATTGTTGAGCTCCGGTCTCGCATTGTTTCGCTTGAGGCTGATTTGAAAGTGCCTATTCCTACTTCTTGCTCTACATGTGAGTTGCATGCTATGAAGAATTTGGATCTTGCAAAATGTGTTGGTCGCTTGCAAGATGAGAATGATAAGTTGCGTGAAGCGCTGAGTTGGTTGTCGTGTCAAGAACCTCAGCTTGGTATGATGATTGCTAGCTGTAAGTGCTTTGACGGTTGGGCTTTGGGATTGGATAAGGTTGGTGAGGGCAGTGGTGAGAGAGAAAGGAAATTTGGGAATGTTTCAGTTCCACCACAACCCACACCCAAAGACAAGTTTACCTCCAAGCCAAACCAACCAAGAGAAAAACCGAGTGAGAAGGCAAGTGAAACGCCTAGTGAGAAACCAAGTGAGAAGCCTTGTGAAGAGCCTCATCCCAAGCCTAAGCCTAGATCAATCCGTTTCCATTGTGAGTTTTGTGGAAAGGATGGTCACAAGAGAGCGTTTTGCTTCAAGAGGAAGCGTGAGGAGAGAATGGCGAAGGAGTGGGCTAACAAGGACAAGTATCACCCTTCTGTTGGTGTACTTGAGACTCGTGTGCAGTTGCCCAGGGCCAAGGCGAGTGTGAGGTCAGTTCGGGCTTGGGGAGAGCGGAAGGCTGTTGGAGGTGCTGCTGCTCAGGCTACACCGGTCAGACCGGTGTGGGGCACCGGTCAGACCGGTGCAGGCCTGGACAGGCAGCATTTTGGGTTTCGTGCTCGTACAGATGGTAAGTTTGGTTCAGGAGGTCGTGGTTCTGGTGGTTGGTCCGGAAAGTTTGCAGGAGGTCAGTTTGCTAGGCATTCTCCCCCTCGAGCTCACTACGGGGATGGGAGGAGTCTTAGCTTTGAGAAGGAGAGGAGGGACAGTCCACGGGCTTTCTTTCGTGGTTTTAGTCCTCCTCCAGGTAGAGAGGGTTGGTTCCCTCATGGTGGTTACCGTAGTTGTGTTCGTGGAGGTAGCTTTGGTAGGAAAGATGGTTTGGTTTGTGCTAACCCCACTTTCGAGCAAATGGCTAGGCACTAGTTTTACACATTTGGAACTAACCCCAGTGTTGAGTCGTTTGCTCGCTCTCTCTCTTGGTTTTGAGTTGCAGGTGGATGGCCCGAAGAACATTTGGTTGATATCGGGGGGTGGTTCTTCGGGCTCATATCCCGGTGGTGACATGTAGGTGCATCACTTTCGTGGATGGTGGACAAGGATGAGTGAATCGTGAAGAAATGATAAAGGTAAGTGTATTTGTGACCTTCGAGTGTGTGGCCTTGGTCAAGCCACTTGGTTTGTTTTGCTCCTTCTCTATCTCATGTGTGTAGGGTGAGCTTTGTACGCACTTTGGCCCTAGTGCATGTGTTTAGGGGGAGCTTGTGAGTTTTGTGCTCTTTTGCTCTTTTGACGGTGGTGTCGAGCCCTTTTTGCCTCTCATGTGTAAATGCCTTTATATGATCTTGACATGTTTTAGTGGCTTGGCTATGCTTAATTTGTGGTTGGATAGCTAGCTTATTGATCATATGGAGCCAAAGGCTCATTTGCCATCATGAATGTTTAGCCCTCTTGCTTTATCTTGTGGAGGGGCATAAGTTCCTTTTTGTCGCAAAGACATTTCATGTACCAATTATAAATCTGAAAATGAAATGAAAAATGCTTGGAAAATGTGCTCCCATGTCATATGTGCTGAATTTAATTTGCTTTGGGTGCTAAACCGTTGCATGATGCCTACCAATGAGAAGTCTCATACATAGAAGTAGGCACATGGCTCGGTGGCTTTGATATGACATGAGGTGCTTGTGGGTGTTTGTGATGGTCTTATGATTAGAATGGCTGTCCTAGCATGAAGTTTGTGTGGTTTTGCCATTTTGATATGCTTTGATCATGTTTAGGACTTTGCTCATGAGAGGCAAGTTTTTCGCAAAATTGCCCAAATCCATCTTAGCTTCATCCAATGGTTGTGAAACTTGGTGATCATGCAGTTGAGATCGATACGAAGCTGTAGAGTATCTAACTTGCTCATTTGGACATGTGTAGCATTCTTTGTTGAATTTTGTCTATTTGAGAAGCTCTAGGTTGAAAGTTTTGCATTTTTGGCTTGATTCATGCATTGCCAACAAGGGGGAGAAGTTTGAGCTTGAAATGGCTTGCTGGACGCATTTAGAAGGTTTTCAGGTAGTTTCGAGCCATTTCTGGGCTCTGTTGTGCACCGGTCTGACCGGTGAAGTGCACCGATCTGACCGGTGTGAGTGCTGATCCTGTGCACATCTTAGGCACCGGTCTGACCGGTGGTGATGACCGGTCTGACCGGTGTGAGCTGAAGTTGCTGCAGCTGCCCTGTTTTCAGCTGGTTTGCATGCATTCGTCCAGGGGGAGGTGCATTGGTTCAGGGGGAGCTTGCATGCGTGCAGGGGGAGCTCTTTGTGGCTTTTCGAGCTTTGTTTTGGTGGTTTGCGCTCTTTGCTTGAGCCTTGCTTTGTCTCGGATGTGTCGAGCCGTTGCCCTTGCCTAAGGGGTCCGAGACTTGTCTTCTTCAAGTGATCTTGCTCTTTGCCTTTGTTTGGCTTTCGATCGCTTGTTGGAGTTTCTTTTTGTTCGTTTCCTTTCTTTTTCTTTTCTCTCTTATTACTTTCGTGTGGGTGTTGTCAATGCACTCATCAAGGGGGAGATTGAGGACCATGTGTGGTTCGAGGACCGGTGGATGGTCGCTTCCTTGTGTGATGAGTGATTGACAACGTTGTGTGGACTGATTCTTGGCTAAGTATTGCAGGTGCAGGTTGCGGCTTGACTGGTGTTGGTGCAGGTGAAGAACAAGCGCGAAAGGTCGTCGCCGGTGAGGCCTCCAGGTGTGGAGAAGACAAGTAGGCTTCGTTCGAGGGACCCGGTGGCCAGCGGGGTTAAGTGCGGGCCGCATGGTGGCATGAACAGCAAGATGAAGTCATGGACGGTTTCTTGGTTGAGCCTCAAAACCAAGGTCGAGCCGGGACTACGTGGGAGCCAAGTCATGAGTGGAGATTGGCGGAGGCTACACCGAGTTCGCGGGGTTTCCGGTGGTTCACCAGAAAACCACTGGGTTCCTTGGTTGATCCACAAAGCCAAGACCGAAGAACCGAAGACGGTGCTGCAGCAGCGCCAGACCGGTCTGACCGGTGGGTCTGACCGGTCTGACCGGTGGGTACCGGTCTGACCGGTGGGGAGCACCGGTCTGACCGGTGTGCGACGACGCAGTCCGGAGACTTCGAAGCGGAGGACACGCGTCGGGATCGCATGGCTTGCGTCGAGGCTACGCAGGGTGCGGTCGCCGGGCGTCCGTCCGATGGTGAAGACATGAAGACTTCCAAATCCGCCCTTGAGGGGCTTGTATCCCTAGTTATTAGGAAAGGGCATTTTAGACTTTCGGTTGCCTCCATATAACCCAAGAGGTGAGAGGATGGCAGCCAACTCTTGGAACCCTAGCTCATTTGTTTTCCTATTTTCCTTCCTATTTTCCTTAGGATTTCCATAGGACTAGCTTGAGAGCTTCATGGTGAGATCTTGTGAGAGGGTTGGATGATCGGGCGGCAAGCTAGACCTTGTATGAACCTTTGTTGCTTGTATAGATGATTCGGCGTGGTTCCTCAAGGTTTGGATGTGTTGTTCCCGGTTGTTCTTGGTGGTGATTTTCGGAGCCCTCTCTTGGTGATTTCTTTGGGTTGTTTTCGGGACCTCTCTCTTGGGGATTTGATGGGGGAAATTTGTGGGAACCCTTCGTGGTTCTTTGGGCTGTGATTGCCCTCCCAAATCCATGAGTAAAGGGGCTCGATTTTGGGGTTTTCCGTGTTCTAGGGTTTGTGGTGCTCTTGGCGGGATTTCTTCGATTCCTCCTTTTTGGACGAGTTTTAGTGGGATTAAACTTGGCTATGGACTCCCCATGAGGTGTTCCTAATATCCCCAAAGTCTTGTTCAAGTCCGTGGAGCGATTCGGGAGATCGAGGTTTGGTTTTGGGGGAGTTGACCCGCGGGTGCTGTTCATCCCGAGCTGCCCAGGCTACACCGGTCTGACCGGTGCTCTTGACCGGTCTGACCGGTGCAACCCTCGGTGGGTTTCTGCTCGGGTGAACGTCTGGGTGTGTTCGTTGTTGCCCTGTGTTGCTGCTGTTTCGAGTTTGGGTCAGTTTGGTGGTCGGTTGGCCTGTTTGGTGTTTTGGGGGCTTTCAGGCTGTGACCGGTTTTCAACACACCGGTCTGACCGGTGTGGAGCCACTTAGTGAAAGTTGCTCAGTTTCACCAGCAGGGACCGGTCTGACCGGTGGTGCTCACCGGTCCGACCGGTGTTGGTCTGTAGACTCGAGGTTTGGTTTTCCGCTGCGTTCTCGGGTCGGAAGGTTGTGTGTTGGTTCCTAGGTCCAGTGGCACTCCAGTGGCTACGTGGGCTTGACCAACTTGGGTAGTGAGTTGGAGAAGTGTGTTGGAAGCCGCGTTCATCTTGTTAGAGTTTCCATCTCCTTCGAGAAGAATTTTTATCGGCTCTCATTCACTCCCCCCCTCTCTGGTTCGCCGTTTCGGTCCTTCACGGCAGCAATCTGCCTAAGAAATGAAATGAAAAATGTTATGGTCATTTCTGGATTTTGCAATGACTACCAAAGTTGTTTGAAATTTTATAATGGTCATGTTCGCCAAAATTCAGCATTTTTGCATTTGTAGTTTAAGAAATATCGAATTTTTAGTAAGCTGCTAGCTGCTGTCCAAACTGCTAGACAGAACTTTGGAAACTGAATTTTTTGACCCCTGTAAAGGATGAATCTGATCTGGAGTTGAATACCAAAGTTGAAGCTTATAAAATTCTACACATGCTGACCAAATTTTATAAATTTTTGACTTTTGTACAGAGAGTTATGATTTATTTACTCAGGACTATGATGCTGTCTGAATTCTGAAATTTCAATAAGTCTGAATTTTCGTATGCATATTCTTCTTGTATTCTTTTAAGCAAGCTTTGAATATGTATCTAATGAAAGTTCAACTTTTCAGATGTCTAATAACACACAGAATGACTCTCGGGGTGTGGGAGGCAGTGGTGATGCTCCTCTTCCTCCACCTCCACCCATGACACCCGCAGAAGCTTTCATCGCTGCGCAGACCGAAGTGTTGCGCCAAATTCTGCAGACTCAGCAGCAAATTGCACAAAGATTGCAGCAGCCTGTGCACAATCAAGGCCATAATTAGGATGGGCCTAATGCAGTCATGTCCTATGAAAAATTCAGGGCAATGAGGCCACCCCTCTTCACCAAGGCAGAGGAGCCCCTAGAGGCTGATGCTTTCATCAGGGCCCTAGAGGCCATGTTTTCCATCTTCACACTGCCTTGCTCAGAAGAACATAAGGCGGGCTTTGCTGCTCAGCAACTGAGGGGTGAAGCATTAATCTGGTGGGAGCATTTCAAATCCATGCAGCCACAGGGTCACCAGATTAGTTGGGCAGAATTCAAGAAAGCCTTTAAAGAGCACTATATTCCTAAGGGTCTTGTTGATAGGAAAATGAGAGAGCTAATGAATCTCAAGCAAGGCTCTGACTCAGTCTATCAGTATGCTCAGAAGTTTAATAGTCTCTGTCAGTATGGGGACTATCATGTTGATACTGATAAGAAAAAGATGGAGTGATTCCGTGAAGGGCTTGATGGAGAGCTCTATGAGAGGTTGAACTTAATCAAAATTGATAGCTATCCTGAGCTAGTGAATTTGGCCATCTCTCAGGAAGACGCCATGAAGAGGGCTCAACAGGATAGAAAGAGGAAATTTAATCAAGCTTCAGGCAGTGGCCAAGGCAAGAAATTTAAATTTGTGAAGAAGAATGTGCAGGGTGCCACCCAGCCATCTTCAGCTGGACGCTGGGTGATGAGGCAATCTCAGTCTAAGCCGTCTGGCAGCTTTGGCTATCGCAACACTCAGCAGACCGCTCCTAGGCCTAGTGCACCCCCACCTGCCCGCAACAATGATGATCGCCGTTGCTATAACTGCGGACAGCTGGGGCACTATGCTAACAAGTGCACACGCCCTCGATAGCAACATCAACAAAGTCAGGGGCAAGGCTCTAATGCTGGAAATCAGGGAAAGAAACAAACTGTGCAAGTGAAGCAAGGCCGTTTAAACTTCACCACAGTGGTTGATCTGCCAGAGGGAGCACCAGTATTGATGGGTACATTTTCTATCCGTGGTCGCCCAGTTACTATATTATTTGATTCTGGTGCTACTCATAGCTTTATTAATGTGAAAACCGTGAGTAATCTGGACTTGAAGTGGTGTCATACTAAGCAGGCCTATATGATTGCCACACCGGGTGGAAAGGTTGCTTCAAATCAAGTAGCCTTAAGCGTACCACTTGAGATAGTTAGCAAAACTTTTCCAACTAATCTGGTCACTATGTACCTAGAAGGGGTAGATGTCATCTTAGGCATGAATTGGATGACTCAGCACAAAGTTGTCCTGGATATTTCTGAAAGAATGTTAGAAATCAACTCACCTTCGGTCGGGAATTCAATTCTTTACCTTCCCCCCAATAGGCCATAAAGGCTCATGTGTGTATGCAGCCATAACTACTCAACTTGAGGACATTCCAGTAGTATGTGAGTACATGGATGTCTTTCCTGATGAATTGCCTGGCTTGCCACCAGACAGAGATGTTGAGCTTGTCATTGAGCTACAGCCTGGCACCGCTCCTATTTCTAAGCGATCTTATAGAATGCCGCCCAAAGAACTTGCTGAATTAAAGAAACAACTTCAAGAGTTGCTTGATAAGGGCTATATCCGCCCAAGCTCATCTCCGTGGGGCTGTCCTGCCCTCTTTGTGAAAAAGAAAGATGGTAGCCTGAGGTTGTGTGTGGACTACCGACCTCTCAATGCGGTGACTATCAAAAACAAATATCCGTTGCCCCGCATTGACGTGCTATTTGACCAGTTGGCTGGAGCTAAGGTCTTCTCAAAGATCGATCTTCGGTCTGGTTATCATCAAATTAAAATCCGGCCTAGTGATATTCCCAAGACAGCTTTCTCTACTCGCTATGGCCTATATGAATTCTTGGTTATGTCTTTCGGTCTTACAAATGCACCAGCCAACTTCATGTACCTTATGAATTCCGTATTTATGACGGAGTTGGATAAATTCGTCATGGTTTTCATTGACGACATCCTTATTTATTCCAAGAATGAGGAAGAACATGCGGAACATCTTCGCATTGTCCTACAACGCTTGCGAGAGCATAAACTCTATGCTAAGTTCTCCAAGTGTGAGTTTTGGCTGGATAGTGTTAAATTTCTGGGGCACACTATTTCCAGCGAAGGCATATCTGTCGATCCAAGCAAAGTGCAAGAGGTTATGGATTGGCAACCTCCTAAATCAGCTCATCAAATCCGCAGCTTTCTAGGCTTGGCTAGTTATTATCGCTGTTTTATTCCGGATTTCTCTAGAATTGCTAAGCCTATGACTGAGTTGTTAAAGAAGGGCGTGAAATTTGTGTGGAGTGAGGCTTGTGATAAAGCTTTTCAAAAATTAAGGGAACATTTAACTTCAGCCCCAGTGCTAGCGCAGCCGGACAATTCAAGGCCATATGAAGTTTATTGTGATGCTTCAGGCACGGGTCTTGGCTGTGTTCTTATGCAAGAAAATCGGGTTATTGCCTATGCCTCACGAGCGCTTCGCCCTCATAAAAAGAATTATCCCACACATGACCTAGAGCTAGCAGTGGTTGTTCATGCATTGAAAATATGGAGGCATTACCTTATGGGAACTCGCTGCAATATCTTCACTGACCACAAAAGCCTCAAATATATTTTCACTCAATCTGATTTAAACATGAGACAAAGAAGATGGTTAGAGTTAATCAAAGATTATGATCTTGAGGTTCATTACCATCCTGGAAAGGCGAATGTAGTTGCAGATGCTCTTAGCCGCAAGGCTCACTGCAATTGCCTATCAATGGAACCTTATAGTGACACTCTATGTGAGGATCTGAGAAGGTTAAACTTGGAAATTGTCGAACAAGGAAGCCTAAACGCTCTTTCTGCGGAGTCTAACCTATTTGATAGAATTGTTAAGGCTCAACTTCAAGATGAGGGTATTCTTTTAATAAAACAAAAATTGCTAGAAAAGGATCCTAAGCATGATTGCTTCCGGAAGGATGAGAAAGACATAGTCTGGCTTGGGCAACGCCTTGTTGTTCCAGATAATTGGGAATTGAAAAAGGAAATCTTTGATGAAGGACATCTCTCTAAATTCTCTATCCATCCGGGGAGTAGTAAAATGTATCTAGATTTAAAGGAGAATTTTTGGTGGTCCAATATGAAGGTGGACATTGCCAAATATGTGTCGGAATGCGATACTTGTCAAAGAATTAAAGCAAGTCATTTGAAACCTTCCGGTACTCTTCAACCCCTACCCATACCTTCATGTAAGTGGGATGACATAAGTATGGACTTTGTGTCCGGATTGCCACTCACATCTAGGAAACATGATTCCATCTGGGTTATCGTGGATAGACTGACAAAAACAGCTCACTTTATTCCAGTCCACACTACATATGATGCCAAAGATTATGCAAGTCTTTATATTGAGCACATTGTTCGCTTGCATGGTGTTCCTAAAACCATAATTTCCGATAGGGGATCTCTTTTTGTGTCACGTTTCTGGGAACAGTTACAACAGGGGGCTATCCCAAGGAGGCAGCTTCTAAAAGTCCGTTACGCGCGGCAATCTAAAGTCGACTTCTAAAGTCGCATTCTAAAGTCCGCTCCATGCGGCAACTTAAAGTCGACTCCGGTCGCATCTTCGCCTGCTTCGGTGGTATACTACGTGTGTAAGCTTCGATGGAACCTAGCTGTAAGTGGCCCTCGTGTAACATCCCTGATGTTTGATTGCGCTAATGACCTTAATTACATGAATTAATCAAGGTTAATTAACTTCTAAGCATGTTTGACATGATTGGGCACACCTTTGCACAAAAGACCTTGGTCAAAATCCCAAATCCCGGTCAAACCCTAGATCTCCTTTAAGGCTGAAACGGTTTTCTTGCGCGTTCTCCAAATTTCATTATAGAAGTTCAAAATCGGCCAATACGAAAGTTGTTCGTTATTTCCGGGAACACATTTTTCGTAATTGGCGGACATTCCAATTTTGAGTGCAAATTGGCGAAAAATCGAGTTGACTGCGCTGTGAACAGTAACTCGAGCCGTGGAAAAACTGCAACTTCGGCCGACGTTCCCGGACAAACCGTTGATAAAAACATATGTCGCCCTTTGGGAAAGTTGTAGATCTATAGCTCCTCTACAACTTTGCTTTTTGGAGATTTTCAAGTTAGTTGACATTTTAGGGAGTTATGCATTTTCGAATCTGTGCAAATGAAATAAAAACGAGCACCCTAGCGACTCTCGCGCCATGGACGTCGTGGTTGAGCGTGCCACGCGTCGCCCGCCGATTCCTCCGGCGTACGGACGTTTCGGTGCCTCCGCTATGAACTTCCCCCCCGCCTGGATTCCCCCGCCCATTCCCGCGCCGTGAGCCGCGCCTACGCGCGCCCCTGCGCCGGCCGCGCCACGCGCCAGGCCACGGCGGCCGCCAGACCGTGCGACGCGCGTGCGCCCGCCAGGTGTTTTTCGCAGCGTATAAGAGGGAGAGAGGGTGTGTCGGTGCTCGTTCTCCTCGTCCATCTCGCCGTGCTCGCCGCCCGACCGCTGCCATCGAGCAACCACTGGCCGCCCGCGAGCAGGGTGCGGTGCGCCGCCAGGGACGGCTCGCCGGCGCAGCAGCCGGCCGGCCGAGGCCACCTCCCCCCGGGGCTCGGTCCGTAGCAGCTCCAGGCGCCGCCCTCCGGCCAAGTCCGGCCGCCGCCGGCCCTGGATTCCGGCCGCCGGCGCGGGCAGACCGCCCCAGGGGGCACATTGCAGTGATTGAGTTCTTTGCGGGGGGATTTATGTAAGTTTCCAGGGACCCGGCTGTAAAAGTAGTTTTAGGGTTACAGCAGCAACTTCAGAAAATCATTAAAAATCGTAGAAAAATCAGAAAAATGCAAAACCAATTTTGTTGGTTTCGTGATGAAGAAATCTATCTTTCTAGAAAACATGTATAGGGTTTTTCTGTACAGTTTTTGAATTAAAAATTCAAACTCAGTTTGGAGTGTTTTTAGTGCGATTTAAAATATACACATGCTATGAACTTGAATTTTGGATATGTTGCTCTTTATGGCATGTCTAGATCTGTGGCAAAAGTTTGCATGATTTTGATATGCATATTTTCAGTTATGATTTTTGTAAGCTTTATGCTAGATTAAGTTTGATGCTTTTTATAGCCCCTTTAATGAACTTTTCTGTAACCAAATGTGCACCCTAGGGATTTGCCTTGATGAGTAGTACCTCTGGTAGAGTGGATTTGATTTTAGGGAATTGTTTTATAAGTGTTTTGGATTTAATCTTGTGTAGGAGTTTAATTTCAAAATATGAAAAATAATTTGAATCTGCAACCATGCTTTGGTCAGAAACTCATTCTGGGCATACATGACCTGTAGGAGAAAGTTGAGATCAAAAAGTTTATTAAATCTTTTTATATGAATTAATGTTGATTTACTAGGCTGAAATTTGTCTTTTTCGTATAAATTAATGTATAAATGATCTTAAGCCAAATTTTGGTGTGAGAGCTTAAATTAAGCATATGTTGCTGTGTGCAAAAGATTAGGCTCTTTTGAAGAGTTTTTTATTTAATTTGGATTTACGGTAGAAAGGCTTGTTTTGAATAATTAAAGGAAGAAATGGATTTTAAAAGTGCTAAATTGTGAAATCGTGTTTGTCTCTGTTTTTACTAATTTAGACACACCCCCCTTGCTGTTTGGTGAAGTTAAGTAACTTAAATTGCTTAGATGTGCACACAATCACCATCAAAGTAATGTTTTGTTTATCATCACACACACTAATAATTTCTGTGAGAAAATAATGTTGTTTGGATGAATGTGTCCAACAAGAGTTGATTTTGTGGTAATTCTCCCACCTGCACCATAATCTAATGCATGTGCATGTAAACGTGCAGATCTTCCCGATGGGACGTACACGCTTACCCAGGAGGAGGAGGGAGCAGCTAGTGGAGAGTTGCATCAAGCTAGTGTGCAGCAAGATCTGGACCAAAGTCCAGAAGAGCCCAAGGCTTGTGAGGGTTTTGAGTCTGAGGAAGGCAAGCACCGGTTTCATCTAACCCATTTTGTAAATTAAAATCATGTCTTTTACTTTTCAGTATTTATGCTTTACTTTGTGCATTTAAGTTTCAGGAGTTGTTTTGAAACCTAGTTGCATGATCCTTAGGACTCCTATGCTCTTTTACTAGTATGTTAGGAACGCTAGTGCCATGCTCTAAGGCTACGGTAGAAGTCGAGTAATGACTCATTGCTCGCGAGATATAGGATGCTTATGTTGGAATCGTAAGTTGGTTAAATTGACTCGCTCATGTGGTAAGAGCAATGGGTTCGGTCTCGACCGAGTAGCATTGTGCTGGTTTAAGCTATTGAACGTACCAAGTGCTTGTCGGGAATGGGACCGGTAAGCCTAGTACCTTCTGAACCTGGGCGGGATCTTTCTAGCTACCCGCTTGGGATGCGTCTCCGGGCTAGCTACCCGTGGTATAGTGTGTGAGTCCGGACTGGTCGGGTTAGACCCTCCGGATAACCGTGTACCAGAGTTTGTAGCGTCTGATCCCAAACTGTGGGATGTTGGGAACCGCCTGGTCGGGGTCGACCCTGCATTTGCTTTTATTTGAATTCTTGGGGTCTACTTCTTCCGTGTATCTTGGGTTTACCTTGCAAGGATATAAATCGATCGATCGTCAGTCACTCGCCGTTATCTGAGTCGGCTTGACCACTGGCTACCCCATGTTTATTTATGGAACATTTTGGATCAATATTGTTACATGTTTAATATTGTTTGCACAACATGCTTGTTTAGTACAGGTGCTCACCTAGACTGATTAACATACTAGAATATGAGCTAAAACTTGAAAATAAGGATCCACCCTTAGTCGCTTTTGGCAAAACAAACCCAGCAGCCAAAAAGCCTTGCATGTCTAGCTGTACTTTATTTTTTTTGTCGGGTAAGTCTTGCTGAGTATTAGTACTCAGCCTTGCTTAATTTGTGGTTTTCAGGTAATCCCATCTGGCCTGGTTCTATCCCAGATGGTTGGGAGCTTGAATGGGAGAACGATGATGAGGAATGATATGCATGGATGGCCTCCCGTGTGTATCATGCGCTAGTTTTATTTCCGCTGTTTAAACTCTGATCATGTTTACTTTTATGTATAAAAAAACCTGGTTTGTAATAATGTTGAACTTGTGAACCTTTTATGTAATGTAATGTTGTACTCTGGTCCCGCCTTCGTGTGGGCTTAGCGCATATCAGCGATCCTATTGTATGTGATTTACCGGGCTTTACCCGGCGGAAGCGACTTAATAATTCTTTATTATTGCTTAATGGCCATGTGGACCGGCTTAGGCGATAATACGGAATTATTTTGGGCGGTTCTGTCACACCTCGGGTCCTAGCGACCATGGAACATAGCTGCACCTGGTCTTGACGCTCTGTACTATGGGTCCAAGTACCCTATGTACTCGCGCTACGTACCTTGGGTCTGAAATCCATGGCCCAAGTACACAAGTCGACTTCGGTCGCACCTTCAAGCCCGCTCTGGCGGCAATCATATCTTGGGTCTGAAATCCATGGCTCAGGTACTCAAGCCCACTCCGGTGGCACAAGTCAACGCTAACGGTCGCACCCAAGCCCACTCCGGTGGCACAAGCCGACTTCGATCGCAATCTTAAGCCCGCTCCGGCGGCAAAACTATTTGTTTTCTCTGATTTTTCATTCGCTTTGGCTTTCCGGAAAGTGCTTTTTGTTTTTTGCATCTTAAGTCCACCCCGTGTGGCACAAAGTCGACTAATGTGGTCGCATCTAAAGTCCACTCCACGCGGCAATCTAAAGTCGACTTTTTTAAGTCGCATTTCAAAGTTCGCTCCGCGCGGCACAAAGTCGACTTCGGTTTTCAAGTCGCATTTCAAAGTCCACTCTGCGCGGCACAAAGTCAACTTCGGTTTTCAAGTCGCATTCTAAAGTCCGCTCTGCCGGCATTTAAAGTCGACTTCTGTCGCATCTGAAGTCCGCTTTGACGGCACGGCTACTTATCAAGCTCCACGGCTCGATGACAAACTACTTCTCGGAATCTCTCCAGCTCCGGGGCTGCACTCAAATTACTACTCAAGGATAACTTCAGCAGGCTTCGCTCGCTCTCAAGCTCGGGGGCTCCGCACCAACAACTACTCGACGTGGCTCATATGGCTCTCTTATCTCGAGGGCTACACGCTGCAAGAGTACTCGGATGACGGCTTTCGCGAACACTGAAGACCCTTGGATTGATTACCTAATCATTTCAAGGCTCGGGGGCTGCTATGCTACACCCATCATTCAATTTTTTCAAGACGGAAGATTCAGAATCAAAATTGACCCTCAGCTAGAGTCTGCAACTCAACCTAAGGCTCGGGGGCTACTCCATATGGAGTGCGATTTTGCAATCGCACTTCCATATATTCTCGACTTCAAGACTGATGAGCTGGACCACCATCCAGCCTTGCGGCAGTTCAAGTACTATTGAAGACTTCTAAGCAGTACTCGATGATGCTCAAGAACTACTCGAACTACTACTCTCGACTCCAACGTGCTCGGGGGCTTGTCGGGCATACACCCCGGGTACTCATGTAAGGATGGAAGAAGACGGACTCCTATTAGAATTTTCCAGTAATAATACTAGGACTCGTTCCGTGTAATCCTACTAGGACTCCTGCCTTGTAACCGACTAGGAACCCGCCCCCTGGACTATATAAAGGAGGGCTGGGTACCTAGCCGGGCACCTGATCTCAACCAACACCAAGCGCAGGGCGCCATACTTGATCCCCCAAACAGGACGTAGGGTTCGCCACCTTGGCGGCCCGAACCTGTATAAATCTTGTGTCTCGTGTCCTTGCGCATACCTTCGAGTTCTCGGTCTCCCGATCACGATCCTCACCGCACAATCTACTACCTCGGGTACCCACTTGGTAGGTTTGTCGGTCTAAAACACTGACACGTCCGGGTGCCTCGGCACGTCGCGCGGCTCGTCACGCGGCTCATCGTTGACTACTTTGACTACGCCGCGCGTCCGGGTGCCTCGGCATGTCGCGCGGCTCGTCACGCGGCTCGTTGCGCCGCTCGTCGTCGACTACTCCGCCTGCGACGCGCGTCCGGGTGCCTCGGCACGTCGCGCAGCTCGTCACCGGCTCGTCGTCGACTACTTCGCCTACGCAGCGCGTCTGGGTGCCTCGGCACGTCGCGCGGCTCGTCACGCGGCTCGTCATCGACTACTTCACCTACGCCGCGCGTACGGTTGCTTCGGCACGTCGCGTGACTCATCGTCGACTACTTCGCCTCGCGCAAGCTCATCGTCGACTACATCACCTTGCGCAGGCTCATCGTCGACTACTTCGCCTACACCGCGCGTCCGGGTGCCTCGGCACGTCGCGCGGCTCGTCACGCGGCTCGTCGTCGACTACTTAACCTACGCCGCACGTCCGGTTGCTTTGGCACGTCGTGCGGCTTGTCGCGTGACTCATCGTCGACTACTTTGCCTCGCGCAGGCTCGTCGTCGACTACTTCGCCTACGCCGCGGGTCCGGGTGCCTCGGAACGTCGCGAGGCTCGTCACGCGGCTCGTCGTCGACTACTTCGACTACGCCGCGCGTCCGGGTGCCTCGGCATGTCGCGCGGCACGTCACGTGGCTCGTTGCGCCGCTCGTCATCGACTACTCCGCCTGCGTCGCGCGTCCGGGTGCCTCGGCACGTCGCGCGGCTCGTCACCAGCTCGTCGTCGACTACTTCGCCTACGTCGCGCGTCCGGGTGCCTCGGCACGTCGCGCGGCTCGTCACGCGGCTCGTCGTCGACTACTTCACCTACGCCGCGCGTCCGGTTGCTTCGGCACGTCGCGCGGTTCGTCACGCGGCTCATCGTCGACTACTTCGACTAAGCCGCGCGTCCGGGTGCCTCAACACGTCGCGCGGTTCGTCACGCGGCTCGTCGTCGACTACTTCGACTAAGCCGCGCGTCCGGGTGCCTCGGCATGTCGCGCGGCTCGTCACGCGGCTCGTTGCATCGCTCGTCATCGACTTCTCCACCTACGTCGCGCGTCCGGGTGCCTCGGCATGTCACGCAGCTCGTCACCCGGCTCGTCGTCGACTACTTCGCCTACGCCGCGCGTCCGGGTGCCTCGGCACGTCGTGCGGCTCGTCGTCGACTACTTCACCTACGCCGCGTGTCCGGTTGCTTCGGCACATCGCACGGCTTGTCGCGTGACTCATCGTCGACTACTTCGCCTCGCGTAGGCTCGTCGTCGACTAATTCACCTACGTCGCGCGTCCGGGTGCCTCGGCACGTCGCGCGGCTCGTCACGCGGCTCGTCGTCGACTACTTCGACTACGCCACGCGTCCGGGTGCCTCGGCATGTCGCGCGGCTCGTCACGCGGCTCGTCGCGCCGCTCGTCGTCGACTACTCCGCCTACGTCGCGCATCCGGGTGCCTCGGCACGTCGCGCGGCTCGTCACCCGGCTCGTCGTCGACTACTTCGCCTCGCGCAGGCTCGTCGTCGACTACTTTGCCTACGCCGCGCGTCCGGGTGCCTCGGCACGTCGCGCGGCTCGTCACGCGGCTCGTCGTCGACTACTTCACCTATGTCGCGCGTCCGGTTGCTTTGGCACGTCGTGCGGCTTGTCGCGTGACTCATCGTCGACTACTTTGCCTCGCGCAGGCTCGTCGTCGACTACTTCGCCTACGCCGCGCTTCCGGGTGCCTCGGAACGTCGTGAGGCTCGTCACGCGGCTCGTAGTCGACTACTTCGACTACGCCGCGCGTTCGGATGCCTCGGCATGTCGCGCGGCTCGTCACGCGGCTCGTTGCGCTGCTCGTCATCGACTACTCCTGCGTCGCGCGTCCGGGTGCCTCGGCACGTCGCGTGGCTCTTCACCGGCTCGTCGTCGACTACTTCGCCTACGCCGCACGTCCGGGTGCCTCGGCACGTCGCGCGGCTCGTCACGCGGCTCGTCGTCGACTACTTCACCTACGCCGCGCGTCCGGTTGCTTCGGCACGTCGCGTGACTCATCGTCGACTACTTCGCCTCGCGCATGCTCATCGTCGACTACATCGCCTCGCGCAGGCTCGTCGTCGACTACTCACCTACGCCGCGCGTACGGTTGCTTCGGCACGTCGCGTGACTCATCGTCGACTACTTCGCCTCGCGCAAGCTCATCGTCGACTACATCGCCTTGCGCAGGCTCGTCGTCGACTACTTCGCCTACGCCGCGCGTCCGGGTGCCTCGGCACGTCGCGCGGCTCATCACGCGGCTCGTCGTCGACTACTTCACCTACGCCGCACGTCCGGTTGCTTTGGCACGTCGTGCGGCTTGTCGCGTGACTCATCGTCGACTACTTTGCCTCGCGCAGGCTCGTCGTCGACTACTTCGCCTATGCCGCGCGTCCGGGTGCCTCGGAACGTCGTGAGGCTCGTCACGCGGCTCGTTGTCGACTACTTCGACTACGCCGCGCGTCCGGGTTCCTCGGCATGTCGCGCGGCACGTCACGTGGCTCGTTGCGCCGCTCGTCGTCGACTACTCCGCCTGCGTCGCGCGTCCGGGTGCCTCGGCACGTCGCGCGGCTCGTCACCAGCTCGTCGTCGACTACTTCGCCTACGTCGCGCGTCCGGGTGCCTCGGCACGTCGCGCGGCTCGTCACGCGGCTCGTCGTCGACTACTTCACCTACGCCGCGCATCTGGTTGCTTCGGCACGTCGCGCGGTTCGTCACGCGGCTCGTCGTCGACTACTTCGACTAAGCCGTGCGTCCGAGTGCCTCGACACGTCGCGCGGTTCGTCACACGGCTCGTCGTCGACTACTTCGACTAAGCCGCGCGTCCGGGTGCCTCGGCATGTCGCGTGGCTCGTCACGCGGCTCGTTGCATCGCTCGTCATCGACTTCTCCGCCTACGTCGCGCGTCCGGGTGCCTCGGCATGTCACGCGGCTCGTCACCCGGCTCGTCATCGACTACTTCGCCTACGCCGCGCGTCCGGGTGCCTCGGCACGTCGTGCGGCTCATCGTCGACTACTTCACCTACGCCGCGTGTCCGGTTGCTTCGGCACATCGCACGGCTTGTCGCGTGACTCATCGTCGACTACTTCGCCTCGCGTAGGCTCGTCGTCGACTAATTCACCTACGTCGCGCGTCCGGGTGCCTCGGCACGTCGCGCGGCTCGTCACGCGGCTCGTCGTCGACTACTTCGACTACGCCACGCGTCCGGGTGCCTCGGCATGTCGCGCGGCTCGTCACGCGGCTCGTCGCGCCGCTCGTCGTCGACTACTCCGCCTACGTCGCGCATCCGGGTGCCTCGGCACGTCGCGCGGCTTGTCACCCGGCTCGTCGTCGACTACTTCACCTCGCGCAGGCTCGTCGTCAACTACTTTGCCTACGCCGCGCGTCCGGGTGCCTCGGCACGTCGCGCGGCTCGTCACGCGGCTCGTCGTCGACTACTTCACCTATGCCGCACGTCCGGTTGCTTTGGCACGTCGTGCGGCTTGTCGCGTGACTCATCGTCGACTACTTTGCCTCGCGCAGGCTCGTCGTCGACTACTTCGCCTACGCCGCACTTCCGGGTGCCTCGGAACGTCGCGAGGCTCGTCACGCGGCTCGTCGTCGACTACTTCGACTACGCCGCGCGTTCGGGTGCCTCGGCATGTCGCGCGGCTCGTCACGCGGCTCGTTGCGCCGCTCGTCATCGACTACTCCTGCGTCGCGCGTCCGGGTGCCTCGGCACGTCGCGCGGCTCTTCACCGGCTCGTCGTCGACTACTTCGCCTACGCCGCACGTCCGGGTGCCTCGGCACGTCGCGCGGCTCGTCACGCGGCTCGTCATCGACTACTTCACCTACGCCGCGCGTCCGGTTGCTTCGGCACATCGCGTGACTCATCGTCGACTACTTCGCCTCGCGCATGCTCATTGTCGACTACATCGCCTCGCGCAGGCTCGTCGTCGACTACTTCACCTATGCCGCGCGTCCGGGTGCATCGGCACGTCGCGCGACTCCTCACGCGGCTCGTCTTCGACTACTTCACCTACGCCGCACGTCCGGTTGCTTTGGCACGTCGTGCGGCTTGTCGTGTGACTCATCGTCGACTACTTTGCCTCGCGCAGGCTCGTCGTCGACTACTTCGCCTACGCTGTGCGTACGGGTGGCTCGGAACGTCGCGAGGCTCGTCACGCGGCTCGTCGTCGACTACTTCAACTACGCCGTGCGTCCGGGTGCCTCGGCATGTCGCGCGGCTCGTCACGCGGCTCGTCGCGCCGCTCGTCGTCGACTACTCCGCCTACGTCGCGCATCCGGGTGCCTCGGCACGTCGCGCAGCTCGTCACCCGGCTCGTCGTCGACTACTTCGCCTCGCGCAGGCTCGTCGTCGACTACTTTGCCTACGCCGCGCGTCCGGGTGCCTCGGCACGTCGCGCGGCTCGTCACGCGGCTCGTCATCGACTACTTCACCTATGTCGCGCGTCCGGTTGCTTTGGCACGTCGTGCGGCTTGTCGCGTGACTCATCGTCGACTACTTTGCCTCGCGCAGGCTCGTCGTCGACTACTTCGCCTACGCCGCGCTTCCGGGTGCCTCGGAACGTCGCGAGGCTCGTCACGCGGCTCGTCGTCGACTACTTCGACTACGCCGCGCGTTCGGGTGCCTCGGCATGTCGCGCAGCTCGTCACGCGGCTCGTTGCGCCGCTCGTCATCGACTACTCCTGCGTCGCGCGTCCGGGTGCCTCGGCACGTCGCGCGGCTCTTCACCGGCTCGTCGTCGACTACTTCGCCTACGCCGCACGTCCGGGTGCCTCGGCACGTCGCGCGGCTCGTCACGCGGCTCGTCATCAACTACTTCACCTACGCCGCGCGTCCAGTTGCTTCGGCACATCGCGTGACTCATCGTCGACTACTTCGCCTCGCGCATGCTCATTGTCGACTACATCGCCTCGCGCAGGCTCGTCGTCGACTACTTCACCTACGCCGCGCGTCCGGGTGCATCGGCACGTCGCGCGACTCCTCACGCGGCTCGTCTTCGACTACTTCACCTACGCCGCACGTCCGGTTGCTTTGGCACGTCGTGCGGCTTGTCGTGTGACTCATCGTCGACTACTTTGCCTCGCGCAGGCTCGTCGTCGACTACTTCGCCTACGCTGTGCGTACGGGTGGCTCGGAACGTCGCGAGGCTCGTCACGCGGCTCGTCGTCGACTACTTCGACTACGCCGTGCGTCCGGGTGCCTCGGCATGTCGCGCGGCTCGTCACGCGGCTCGTCGCGCCGCTCGTCGTCGACTACTCCGCCTACGTTGCGCCTCCGGGTGCCTCGGTACGTCGCGCGGCTCGTCACCCGGCTCGTCGTCGACTACTTCGCCTCGCGCAGGCTCGTCGTCGACTACTTTGCCTACGCCGCGCGTCCGGGTGCCTCGGCACGTCGCGCGGCTCGTCACGCGGCTCGTCGTCGACTACTTCACCTATGTCGCGCGTCCGGTTGCTTTGGCACGTCGTGCGGCTTGTCGCGTGACTCATCGTCGACTACTTTGCCTCGCGCAGGCTCGTCGTCGACTACTTCGCCTACGCCGCGCTTCCGGGTGCCTCGGAACGTCGCGAGGCTCGTCACGCGGCTCGTCGTCAACTACTTCGACTACGCCGCGTGTTCGGGTGCCTCGGCATGTCGCGCGGCTCGTCACGCGGCTCGTTGCGCCGCTCGTCATCGACTACTCCTGCGTCGCGCGTCCGGGTGCCTCGGCACGTCGCGCGGCTCTTCACCGGCTCGTCGTCGACTACTTCGCCTACGCCGCACGTCCGGGTGCCTCGGCATGTCGCGCGGCTCGTCACGCGGCTCGTCGTCGACTACTTCACCTACGCCACGCGTCCGGTTGCTTCGGCACGTCGCGTGACTCATCGTCGACTACTTCGCCTCGCGCATGCTCATCGTCGACTACATCGCCTCGCGCAGGCTCGTCGTCGACTACTTCACCTACGCCACGCGTCCGGGTGCATCGGCACGTCGCGCGACTCCTCACGCGGCTCGTCTTCGACTACTTCACCTACGCCGCACGTCCGGTTGCTTTGGCACGTCGTGCGGCTTGTCGCGTGACTCATCGTCGACTACTTTGCCTCGCGCAGGCTCGTCGTCAACTACTTCGCCTACGCTGTGCGTACGGGTGCCTCGGAACTTCGCGAGGCTCGTCACGCGGCTCGTCGTCGACTACTTCGACTACGCCGTGCATCCGGGAGCCTCGGCATGTCGCGCGACTCGTCACGCGGCTTGTCGCGCCACTCGTCGTCGACTACTCTGTCTACGTCGCGCGTCCGGGTGCCTCGGTGTGCGGCCCGTCACTCGGTTCGTCGTCGACTACTTCGCCTCGCGCAGGCTCGTCGTCGGCTACTTCGCCTACGCCGCGTGTCCGGGTGCCTCGGCACGTCGCGCGGCTCATCACGCGGCTCGTCGTCGACTACTTCACCAACGCCGCATGTCCGGTTGCTTTGGCACGTCGCGCGGCTTGTCGCGTAACTCATCGTCGACTACTTTGCCTCGCGTAGGCTCGTCGTCGACTACTTCGCCTACGCCGCGCGTCCGGGTGCCTCGGCACATCGCGCGGTTCATCACGCGGCTCGTCGTCGACTACTTCGACTATGCCGTGCGTCCAGGTGCCTCGGCATGTCACGCGGCTCGTCATGCGGCTCGTTGCATCGCTTGTCATCGACTTCTCCGCCTACGTCGCGTGTCCGGGTGCCTCGGCATGTCGCGCGGCTCGTCACGCCGCTCGTTGCGCCGCTCGTCGTCGACTACTCCGCCTGCGTCACGCGTCCGGGTGCCTCGGCACGTCGCGCGGCTCGTCACCGGCTCGTCGTCGACTACTTCGCCTACGCCGCGCGTCCGAGTGCCTTGGCACGTCGCGCGGCTCGTCACGCGGCTCGTCATCGACTACTTCACCTACGCCGTGTGTCCGGTTGCTTCGGCACGTCGCGTGACTCATCGTCGACTACTTCGCCTCGCACATGCTCATCGTCGACTACATCGCCTCGCGCAGGCTCGTCGTCGACTATTCACCTACGCCGCGCGTCCGGGTGCATCGGCACGTCGCGCGGCTCGTCACGCGGCTCGTCGTCGACTACTTCACCTACGCCGCACGTCCGGTTGCTTTGGCACGTCGTGCGGCTTGTCGCGTGACTCATCGTCGACTACTTTGCCTCGCGTAGGCTCATCATCGACTACTTCGCCTACGCCGTGCGTACGGGTGCCTCGGAACGTCGCGAGGCTCATCACGCGGCTCGTCGTCGACTACTTCGACTACGCCGTGCATCCGGGTGCCACGGCATGTCGCGCGACTCGTCACGCGGCTTGTCGCGCCACTCGTCGTCGACTACTCCGCCTGCGTTGCGCGTCCGGGTGCCTCGGCACGTCGCGCGGCCCGTCACTAGGCTCGTCGTCGACTACTTCGCCTCGCGCAGGCTCGTCGTCGACTACTTCGCCTACGCCGCGTGTCCGGGTGCCTCGGCACGTCGCGCGGCTCGTCACGCGGCTCGTCGTCGATTACTTCACAAATGCCGCACGTCCGGTTGCTTTGGCACGTCGCGCGGCTTGTCGCGTGACTCATCGTCGACTACTTTGCCTCGCGTAGGCTCGTCGTCGACTACTTCGCCTGCGCCGCGCGTCCGGGTGCCTCGGCACGTCGCGAGGCTCGTCACGCGGCTCGTCGTCGACTACTTCGACTATGCCGCGCGTCTGGGTGCCTCGGCATGTCGCGCGGCTCGTCACGCGGCTCGTTGCATCGCTCGTCATCGACTTCTCCGCCTACGTCGCGCGTCCGGGTGCCTCGGCATGTCGCGGGGCTCGTCACCCGGCTCGTCGTCGACTACTTCGCCTACGCCGCGCGTTCAGGTACCTCGGCACGTCGCCCGGCTCGTCGTCGACTACTTCACCTACGCCGCGTGTCCGGTTGCTTCGGCACATCGCACGACTTGTCGCACTCATCGTCGACTACTTCACCTCGCGTATGCTCGTCGTCGACTACTTCACCTACGTCGCGCGTCCAGGTGCCTTGGCACGTCGCGCGGCTCGTCACGCGGCTCGTCGTCAACTACTTCGACTACGCCACACGTTCGGGTGCCTCGGCATGTCGCGCGGCTCCTCACGCGGCTCGTCGTGCCGCTCGTCGTCGACTACTCCGCCTACGTCGCACGTCCGGGTGCCTCGGCACGTCGCGCGGCTCGTCACCCGGCTCGTCGTCGACTACTTCGCCTCGCGCAGGCTCGCCGTCGACTACTTCGCCAACGCCGCGCGTCGGGGTGCCTCGGCACGTCGCGCGGTGTCGGTGTTTTAGACCGGCAACCTACTAAGGGGAGTACCCAAAGTAGATGAATGTGGCCTCGCCGAGATCGGTAACTCGAAGGAAGAGACACGTGGCACACAATTTAGACAGGTTCAGGCCGCGAGGTTCGTAATACCCTACGTCCTGTATGCTGCGTAGCTCTGGATTGATTGGGTACGATTACAAGATGGTGCAATTGTACGCCGTGAGATGAGATGATGAGAGAGGGGTCCCTGCCTCGCCTTATATAGTCCGGGAGGCAGGGTTACAAGTCGGAATAGGGAGAGAGTACTAGTCGAGTACGTGTAGGAGTCTTCCATACAATGCGGGACATGTACAGCTTCCTAACCGAGTACTTCTCCTCTGTAGTCCTTGTGCTTCATGCCATCAGGTACCGTGGAGCGCAAGTCGGGTAGTCCCAGGGGCCCACCGAGTAGTCGGTCCTGGTACCCACCAAGGTAGTGGGCCCAGGGAGGTCCATACGACAAGCCCCCGAGTACTTTGTAGTCGAGAAGGATAGCTTCAAGTAGTCTTGACGGCCTTAACGAGTAGTCCTCAAGCGTCCCCGAGCACTACAAGTCAAAAGTCCTCAAGAGTAGTCGAAGCATCCCGAGGCTGGAATGTACTCCAGCTGATGTTTGAGCAATTCTGAAGTCTTCTCGAGTAGTCCCAAGCGTCCTCGAGTGCTGCCCTTGAAGGTCTTCAAAAATGCCCATATTGCCTTGAAGCCAAAGCTGATATGGAAGTGCGATTGCAAAATCGCACTCCATGTGGAGTAGCCCCTGAGCCTTAGGTTGAGTTGCAGACTCTGGCTGAGGGTCCATCTGAAGTTTTGGCAAGAAGATCCCGAAAAACCCGGAGAAAAAACCGAAGGACACGTGGCACGGAGCCCCCGAGCCTTGAGTCGAGTACTTCCTCTCGAATTGAAGGGTCATCTTGTAGAATGTGTCCTGAGATGCTCCTGAGTCTTGTCGCTTACCAGGTAGTCGAGTAGAGGTAGCCGAGCCCCCGAGGTGAGGCGCGTCGACTAGTGGAATACGAAGAGTCACGCGCGACCGCTGAGTCAGCCGAGCGCAGACTTATCCATCCGGCCGTTGGAGGACCGTTTTGACTTATAAATAGAAGCCAAAACCCTTAGGGTTTTTCACCCCACGCAGTCGCAGCCATTCCAAACAGATCTTGGCCAGAAAACGCCGCCAGCGCACGCTGCCGCCGCTGTAGATCTGAGTGCGCCGCCACCGAGAGCCACCGGAGTAGCCCCCAAGCGAATGCGTGTGAAGACGCCGTGCACTTGGAGGATGAAGCCGTCGCCGTCCAAGACCACGAAGACCACCGGCGGGAAGAAGAGGGGCCGTGAGGAGGCCGCCGGATCTGCCGCAGGGACATCACCGCCGGTGTCCCCGCCGCGGCCAGATCCAAACCGCGAGTGGAAGAAGTCGAAGGCGAAGACCGAGGACTTTCTCGCCCTGCTGAACAGTGGATTCCTCCGCGAGAAGGAAGTCGACATGTGGAGAGCCGCCGCCAAGGATCCGTACCCGATGGAGAAGAATGAAGATGAGATCCCGATGTTCACGCGGTTCGCGGAGCGCGGGCTTTCTCTCCCGACGAGCGAGTTCTTCAAGGGGCTCATGGGGTACTACGGCGTCGAGTACCTCAACCTCAACCCCAACGGTATATTCCACACCGCTGTCTTCGTACATTTCTGCGAAGCCTTTCTGGGGATCAAGCCCCATTGGATCTTGTTCCGGAAATTCTTCCGGGTGAAGCCGCAACCAAGCGCCAGCAACCCGCGGGTCGTCGGAGGAGCGGGGATCCAGATGCGGGAGGATGCCGCCGAGCAGTACCTCTCGTACAAGCTCATAGACTCCAACCAAGACTGGAAGGCGAAGTGGTTCTACATCACGAACCACCATCCGGGGCTGCCGAAGCCGAGCGGGAAGCAGCCCAAGCACCGCCCGTGGTGGAACACAGAGCCGACCATGCAGGAGGGGATCCAGCTCCCAGAGTTGTTGGCGCGGATCAAGGCGCTAAGGGAAGCCGGGCTGAGGGCCGAGCACGTGGCCTTCAGCTTCATGAAGCGCAGGGTGCAGCCACTGATGGCTCGTGACACCCTGGGATTCGAGTACACCAGCGATGACGATACGTCGCGGATGCCTGGAGACGAGGTCGACGATGACGACATTGTCGACAGGTTGGCTCGGATCTTCAAGGACATGCCGCCGTACACGGCGTGCCCCGTACCGGAGTACTCCGCAGCGCGCCCACCAAAGGAGGTAAGTAGCCGCACCCACAGTCGAGTACTTATTACGCAAGAGTAGTCGAACTGACGAGTTGTTTCTTGCAGGATGACTTGAAGAAGTTTGTCTCCGAGCCGCCGCCGCCCCCTCAGGAAGTCGACATCCCAGAGGAGGGGAAGACGAAGGCCAAGGAGCGGCGCGAAGTCGGTGAAGGAGACGACACCGTAGTCGTGGAGGACACGTCCGACGAGGACGACGACGAAGAGACGCTGCAGGCATCCGCTTTCAGCTGCGGTCGAGGTTTAGCCGTCCCGGCTTACCTCACGTGCCTCTTGTTCAGGATCCGCCGGCTAGCCTGGAGGCTAGTCTGGCCACGCCGCCGCGGAGGCCGCGCAACCCGGCCCGCAAGCGCGTGGCGAAGAAGTTGAAGGTCTCTGAGACCACGCCCCAAGAGGTAAGTCATCTTGAGTAGTGTAGTCGAGTACTCGTGTCTCGAGTTCACTTGTTGACGATGAACTTTCCTTGCTTGCAGGAGTTGCCGCCTACGGAGCCCGCTGATCAGGGCGACGAAGGCGAGTAGGACACAGTGGGGGAACCCGCTGGGAGTCGCAGCCCAGCCCCCACTGTCGAAGAACTCTTGGCGCAAATGGAGCGCCAGCCCCCTGCTGCTCAGGGGGGCGTGCAGCCCGCTGCTGCTGCTGCGGAACAGGCAGCGGAAGAGGCAGTAGCTACAGAGGCGCAGGAGGAGGCGCCCGCCGAGGCCGTGGCCGTAGAGGCGCAGGAGGAGGCGCCCGCCGAGGCCGGACTGGTGGATATCGCCAGCATCCTCGGCGCCCCGACCGTGACGGTAGTCCGGTCAAGCCTATAAGTGTTGAGTCTTCCCGAGTAGTACTTGATGTAGTAGTCGAATTTGATTGACAACCAACTTGTGTACTCTGCAGGAAGTCGACGGATCTCTCCTGGGAGGGGGATGAACCCGCCGCAGTGGTGGCGGAAGAGGAAGCTGCGCCGCCCACTGGGGAGTCCGCTCCCACCCCTCAGGCGGAGCCCGAAGCGCCGGTCACCGAGGCTACGCTGCCTGTGGCCAGCATTGTTGAAGGTGAGTACTCTGCTGAAGTCGAAAAGCTTTTGAGAGTAGTCGTAGTCATGAAGATATGACTGATGCACTTGTCTTCTCATTGACAGGCGCTGAGGCCGAAGGGAGTGATATCCCAGCGGCGGTGCCCGTGGAGGACTTGACACCAGAAACCCAGGAGCCTGCCAGAGGAGCCCCCGAGCCGATGGAGATGGCCGCCGGAGGAGCCGCCGCGGCGACTGGAGGAGAGGAAGCCGCCACGCTGCCAGAACCCGCTCTGGAGGTGGTCGTTCGCTCCCCGGAGATCCAAGATGCGGAGCCCATCCATTCTGCGCTGATGACCGAGGCCACCACGAGTAGTCGTGGCGACGTCGAACTTTTGGCAGACGACTTGGTCGATCTGACAACGGTGGCTAGGCACCTGGAGGCGGTCCGCCAAGCCGAGCAGTGGATGAAGGTGAGTAGCCGTAGCTCTTGAGTAGTCAATCCTGTAGTGTTGAGTACTCATTTTGATGTGAATTGTCTGTGCAGGACGTCGCTGAGAGGTCCCGCCTGAAGTCGGAGATGCTTTAGGGGTACGGCGACGCTGTGCTTCGGGCCGAGGCGCTGGAGGACCAACTTGTGAAGTCCCGGAAGCATGCGGCCGCCATGCAGTCCAAGCTTGACACCGCCTTCGCCAAGTACCACAACGACATCCAGGAGATGCAGGCGAAGAGCGACGACTTGGTGCGGAAGAACAAGTCGCTCCGCAACAAGAACAAAGGTACACCACTTGTCTTGTTGAGTACTTGTTGGAGGTCGAGAGGAAGTCTAACGCGTTGTTCCTTGTTGTTTGCAGAGCTTGAGACTCGGGTAGAACAGTTGAAGACTTCAGAGACGGATCTGAAGAATCTCTTCTACCGGGAGCAGGAGGCCCGCCAGGTACTCGAGTTAGATTATAAGGAGCTTGCCTACGAGTGCGACAAGCACATGGAGCTCCGTATTGCCTCCGATCGTGACCTCGTCAACTGCTACAAATCGTTGCAGAAGCTGAACGAGGATTGCGAGAAGCTGCGGGCCCAGCTGAAGGAGCTTGAAGAAGCCGCACTCCCCATCGCGAGGCTGCTGGTGCCTCATCCTGGCGGTCCCAAGATTGCGCCATTGGTGGATCGACTGAAGGAAGCCCCCAGCCGGCTGGCGGCCTACGTGAAGCATCTGGCGAAGTCGATCCCGAACCAGGTGCTGGCCTTCATGAAGTCCTACTTCCCGAAGGCGCCAGTAGATGTAGTCGCGGGTGGACTAGCCGCCAATTGTACCGACGAGCAATATGTGGAGCTGCTGGATCAGATGGCGCCCATCGCGGAACAAGTCGCCGACAAGCTTAATCTCCAGTAGCCCTGTAATAGTTAGCTCGTAGCAATAGATGTACAAAAACAATTGTAATTATTTAAGTGTTAATGAAGAAAAGTTTCCATCAATGAGTACTCGTAGTCGCGATCTCGGAGTGTGGAGTCCCATCGTGGAGTTGTAGCGAGTAGTCGTACTCGGCAGTAGTCCCGTTGAGGGAAGTAGACAGTAAAGCAGTTGATGAACTATCAAACTTTATTACTGAAGAAGTACACCTGGATGGCCAGGGCCGTAGTTACAGAGTAGTCGCCAGGACCCGGAGGCCGCCTACGGCTAAGTGGTGCTAGGGCGAGTAGCCGCTTACAGCAGTAGATCCATAGGTAGCCGTATAGGCTGGATCTAGAGGTTCGTGGTCTCTCAGTAGACCGCTGCTAGAGTCCTTTGTCGCTCGTCGCAGCCCAGGATCTGTAGGTAGCCGTATGGGCTGGATTCTGGAGGGGAGTAGTCCGGAGACTGATGCTTGGACCCGGAGGCCACTTACAGCGAAGAGGTAGTCCGGAGACTAGTGCCCGGACCCGGAGGCCGCTTACGGCGGAGGGGTCTTGATGTAGTCGTGTAGACTTGAGCCCCGGAGTAGTCGTGTAGACTAGGCGTAGAACCGACAGAGCTGGTCGACGTTCCACGAGTTGTTGACATCTTCGCCTTCAAGTGTCTGGAGGCGGTAGGAGCCCGGCCCGGTCACCTTTGCGACTGTGAAGGGACCTTCCCAGGGGGAGCTGAGCTTGTGTAGTCCTTCCGTGTTCTGGATACGACGGAGGACGAGATCGCCAACATTGAAGGAGCGTTCCTTGACGTTGCGGTCATGGTAGCGTCGGATACCCTCCAGGTACCTTGCTGATTGGACGAGGGCGGCGCAGCGAGCTTCTTCGAGCCCGTCGATGTCAACTCGTCTGCTGTCATCAGAGACGCCTTCATCGTAGTGCTCTACTGCTGGTGAATCCCATATGACATCAGCAGGGAGGATTGCTTCGGAGCCGTAGACCAGGAAGTAAGGGGATTGCCCCGTTGGCTTGGAAGGCTGAGTACGTAACCCCCAGAGTGCATTGGGTAGTTCCTTGATCCACTTGCCTCCTTTAGAGTTAGCAGCATCGTGTAGCCGCTTCTTGAGAGCGTCGAGCACCATCCCGTTGGCGCGCTCGACTTGTCCGTTGGCCCGAGGATGGGCAACTGAGACATATCGGACGTCGATCCCACTGTTCTCGCAGTACTCCCAGAACTGGTGGTTGTTGAAGTTGGAGCCCAGGTCTGTGATGATGCGGTGGGCTAGTCCGTAGCGATGCACGAGTTCATCCAGGAAGTCGAGTACTCTGTCAGCCTTGGGGCACGTGACCGGCTTGACCTCGATCCACTTGGTGAACTTGTCGATGGCCACCAATACTCTGTTGAAACCACCTGGCGCAGTTGGCAGTGGCCCAATCATGTCGAGCCCCCAGCAAGCGAAGGGCCAGGTTGGCGGTATGGTGACTGGCTTGTAGGCTGGGACGTGTTGCTGCTTGGCGAAGAATTGGCACCCTTGGCACCTTCTGACGAGTTCTTCAGCGTCGCCCAGAGCTGTGGGCCAGTAGAAGGCTCGCCGGAAGGCCTTGCTGACCAGCGTGCGAGAAGACGCGTGGTTGCCGCAGACGCCCTTGTGGATCTCCTCCAAGATGTCCTTGCCTTCTTGCCTTGGGACGCACTTCATGAGTACTCCAGAAGATGCGCCCCGCTTGTAAAGCTTGTCTCCGACGAGGACGTAGGACTTGGCGCGGCGGATGAGCTACTCAGCCAAGTTCTTGTCCGAGGGAACCTTCTGCTCGCTGAGGTAGTCGATGAAGGGTTGCCTCCAGTCCACATCAATCATCATGACCTCAGCTGGCGGATGCGCTGGGACAGTGGTCGGTGGCGCCGGCTCCGGGATGGATGGCGCGTGAAGCTCGTGGACGAAGACACCCGCTGGTACCTGAGCGCGAGTAGAACCAAGCTTCGAGAGGACGTCCGCTGCAACGTTGTTGTCGCGGACGATGTGGTGGAACTCGAGACCGTAGAACTTGTTCTCGAGCTTGCGGACTTCTAGGCAGTAGGCGTCCATGTTCTCCTTGTTGCGGTCCCAGGACTTGTTGACTTGGTTGATGACTACTGCGGAGTCGCCGTAGACTAGTAGCCGCTTGATGCCTAGTGAAGCCGCGAGGCGGAGCCCGTGTAGGAGAGCTTCGTACTCGGCTTCATTGTTTGAGACCTTCCAGAAGATCTGCAGGACGTACTTGAGTTGTTCGCCCGTTGGAGAGATCAGGAGTACCCCTCCACCTGCGCCCTCGAGGTTGAGTGAGCCGTCGAAGTACATCACCCAATGCTCTGGTCGCACGGTTGGAGTAGGTAGCTGATTCTCCCGCCACTCTGCCATGAAGTCGACTAGAGCTTGCGACTTGATGGCTGTGCGTGGCTTGAAGTCAATGGTGAGGGTGCCGAGTTCGACTACCCACTTGGAGATTCTTCCAGTAGCATCTTGGTTCCGCTGGATGTCGCCGAGCGGGTAGTCAGTGACGACGGAGATCGAGTACTCCTGGAAGTAGTGTCGTAGCTTCCGCGAGGTGATGAGTACTGCGTACAGAAGCTTCTGCATAGGCTGGTAGCGTGCCTTGGACTCTGACAACACCTCGCTGACGAAGTAGACTGGGCACTGGACTGGGTAAGCGTGGCCGTCTTCCTGCCGCTCGACGATGATGGCAGTACTGACCACATGAGTAGTCGCAGCGAGGTAGAGCAGTAGCTGCTCGCCTTTGCGAGGAGCCGTGAGGACTGGTGGCTTCGATAGGAAGTCCTTGAGCTGATCAAGGGCCTGGTCTGCCTCTGGAGTCCACACGAACTTCTCTTGGTGCTTGAGTAATTTGAAGAAGGGGAGCCCCCGTTCTCCAAGCTTCGAGATGAATCTGTTCAGGGCCGCCATGCACCCTGTCAGCTTCTGGACGTCTTTGATGCACGTGGGAGCTTTCATGCTAGTGATGGCGGAGATCTTCTCTGGGTTGGCTTCAATGCCGCGTTGGCTGATGATGAAGCTGAGTAGTTTGCCCGAAGGTACGCCGAAGACGCACTTGTTCGGGTTGAGCTTCCAGCGGTACTCGCGCAGGGATGCGAAAGTCTCTTCAAGGTCGTCGATGAGGGTACTGGAGTTTCTGGTCTTGACGACCACGTCATCCACGTAGGCTTCGACGTTCTTGTTGAGCTGCCTCTTGAAGCAGGCCTGGATAGCTCGTTGGTAGGTGGCGCCGGCGTTCTTCAACCCGAAGGACATGGTCGTGTAGCAGTACGCGCCGAACGGGGTGATGAACGCGGTCTTCTCCTGGTCTTCTTCCTTGATCGCGATCTGGTGGTACCCGGAGTAGCAGTCGAGGAAGCAGAGCAGGTCGCAGCCCGCCGTGGAGTCGATGACTTGATCAATCCGCGGCAACCCGAAGGGGTCCTTGGGGCAGTGTTTGTTGAGATCAGTGTAGTCGACGCACATCCTCCACTCGTTCGAGTTCTTCTTGCGGACGAGGACGGGGTTGGCGAGCCACTCAGGATGGAAGACTTCTCTGATGAAGCCAGCCGCGAGTAGTTTGGCGAGTTCCTTCTTGATGGCATCCCGTCTGTCGTCGGCGAAACGTCGGAGGTGTTGTCGCTTGGGGGTGGCCTTAGGATCGACGTTGAGGCAGTGCTCAATCAACTCCCTGGGCACTCCTGGCATGTCCGCTGGCTTCCACGCGAAGATGTCGTGGTTAGCCCGGAGGAAGTTGACGAGCGCGTCTTCCTATTTGGGGTCGAGGCCGGCCCCGATGGTGGTGGTCTTGCTGGAGTCGCCTGTCCCGAGGTCGATCGTCTTGACCAGGACATCCTCAGCTGGCTGAGGCTTGTTGGCTTTGTCAGACTTCTCAGGGATGTCGAGTTCTGTGACAACCCGCCCAGGAAAATACCGTACTATCGCCTAAGACCGATCCACTTTGGTCATTAAGCAATAATAAAGTATCATCCTGTCGTTAGTTGCCGGGTTAATGCCTGGTAAATCACTTGAAAAGCAACAAGGATCGAATATATTTATTAAAACTCACTCGAAGGTGAAAGTGCATCTAGGCTCCTAATTATTTTGGTGATAATGATAATGCAATTTGGGAGGATTAATGCCTTCAATGAGATGTGTGCAGGCTTAAAAGATTAAATAAATGTGAATACTCAAAGGAAGGCCCTCATTTTCCTATGAATGGTGTTGAAGCTCAATCGGCGTTTTAAGTCTAATTTTCGGTTTGAATTTGAGTTTAGGAAACACCGTACTATAAAGAGGGATGCGGTCGGTTAGTCAAAGTTCGCTACAAGTGCCCTTCTTAATCTAATCTCATCTTTTTCAAGAGTGAAAACACTAGAAAAAACATTAGAAAAACCTTTATAGCCTTAGACTTTGCTATCCTTCCCCCTCCAGCCTTACCGGGTCAACCGGCACGAGTGGCCGGGCCACCCGGGACGGTACTGGAGGGAGGCGGGTGACCCGGCCACCCGTGCCGGGTGACCCGGCCAGGCCGCAGGAAGCCCCCAACGGCTAGCTCGGGGGAAGTGGGTATAAATACCCCTTCTTCCTCCTCTCTAGGGTCCCGACCACTCCACCATTGAAACACCTCCAAAGCTTCAAACCCCCTCTCCCAACTCCCTCCCAAGCACTCCAAGCAAGGGTTTCTCCTAGGGTTTGGGTGTGAGAGACATTTGAGGTGTAGGATTTAGCCCCTTTGTGAGAGCTCTTCACTCCTTCCTCTCAAGAAGCACTTGTGGTGGTTTTGGTTGATCGATTCGCGTTTGTTACTCTTGAAGCTTGCTTCTAGACGGTTAGGCGTCGCCCGTTGAGTGCCCTCTCCGTGTGGAGCACCCGGGAACGTTTGTATTACCTTCTCCTTTGTGGAGTTTCTTAGTGAGCACCAATTTACCTTTGTGGTGGATTGGGTGAGGCAAGTGGCTCTTCGTGATAGCCCTCCCTTTGTGGGAACCTCAACGGAGACGTAGCCTTCTTAGTGGAGGTGAACTTCGGTAAACAAATCGCTTGTCTCCTTTGTTTGCTTGTGTTCTTCATTTTCTCCCTAACCCTAGAAGTTATCATTGAATCGATCTACATATTTGTGTTGTTGCTTGTAATATCCTTTGTTGCAGGTTGTTTCCATATCAAATACACTAAGTTTGGTTCATATACTTTCTGCAAATTCACATTCTTCATAAGTTATTGTGTTTTACCCCTGCGCACTGGTTGATCCGGCACAAGTGCCAGGGTGACCCGGAACCCCCGGGTCATCCGGTCAGTCGTGCCGGGTCATCCGGTCCCTGATCCGCTGCTAAGATTTTGCAGATTTTTTAAAAGTGATCCTATTCACCCCCCCTCTAGGCATCACAAGGTCCTTTCAATTGGTATCAGAGCCTAATCCCTTGATTTAGTCTTAACCGCTAAGGGATCAAGATGTCGGGGGTTGGGAGCAACCCAACTGTCGAAGAAATCGCCGCAAAAGAAGCCCAAGAGAGAGAGCTCAAGGCAGCTCAAGTCGGTGACCTCACCGGCAAGGCTCCAAGTCGTTCACCATCCAACATTGACTCCGACGACTCTTCATCCGACTCCGACTCGGACTCCGACTCAAGTGATGAAGATGTCAAGGATGGTGATGATCCAGTAAAGAAAGCGGCAAAGAAGAGAAGAAAGGCTAAGAAGAAGAAGAAGGCCAAGAAGATGGCCAAGAAGCTTCTCAAGAAGATGATCAAGAAGGAGCAAGCCAAGTACACTCACTCCGGCTTCTACGAAGTGCCCTACAACTACGCACAAATTCCGGGCAACAACTCTAACGAAAAATTCTATTCCGTGCACTTGGGAAAGCCTCCTCATTTCGATGGGAAGGACTACCCCAAATGGGCTTATGATATGCAAATGCATCTTTACGGGCTTCACCCTTCTCTTTGGAAGATTGTGGTTGTAGGTGTTACAATACCCGCCGAAGGAGAAGCCCTCACAATTGAGCATGAGCAAGACCTCCACCGCAACGTGCAAGCAACAAGAGTCATTACGGGATCCTTGTGTGCACAAGAATTCAACAAGGTGCGGAACATCCAAATTGCCAAGGTGATTTGGGATACACTCAAGGAAGCACATGAGGGAACCGAACATGTGAGGCAAGGGAAGATGGACCTAATCAACGGAGAGCTTGAGCTATTCTTCATGAAGGATGGAGAGACCGTACAAGAAATGTATGATAGGCTCATGATCCTTGTCTCGGACATTAGAGCACTTGGAAGTAAAGATTGGGATGATTCAAAGGTCACAAAGAAGTTGCTAAGAGCTTTTGCCCCTAAGGACAAGAACTTGACGGCTATGATAAGAAGGGATCCAAGATACCCAACAATGACACCCACTCAACTTCTTGGAGAAATCTTGCATCAAGAATTAGTTGATCAAGATGTGGAGAAGTCTCTAACCTTGAAGATGGGCAAGAGTTTAGCCCTCAATGCTAGCTCTAGTGAAGTGGTGGAAGCAAAGCCTAAGCCCTCCAAGAGCAAGAAGGAAGACACTAGCGATGAAGGAAGCACGGATGAAGAAACCGCCTTCGCCATAAGGAAGTACAAGAAATTCTTGAAGTCAAGAGCATCAAGAAAAGGCGGAGATGAAAGAAAGAAGTCTCAAAGAAAATGCTATGAGTGTGGAGAGTATGGACACTTTATTGCCGAGTGTCCCAAGAACAAGAACAAGAATGAGGAAGAGAAGAAATACAAGGAGAAGAGCAAAGAGTACAAGAACAAGTACCAAGGGCGTGCACATGTGGGTCAACAATGGGACTCAAGTGATGAAGATGAGGAACCAAAGAAGCAAGGCATGGCAACCGTCGCCATGGCACAAGGGTCATCTTCATCACGCCTCTTCAACAACTTTTCCGACAATGAAGACCACTCTCACTTTTGCCTCATGGCAAGGGGGAGCAAGGTACAAGAAACTACTACCTCATCTTCTCCAACTTCTTCTTCATCCACACCTAGTGGTGACATAGAAAATTTAGATGAGGAAAAGGAAATGGAAGATAACATGATAAAGAAATTCGGTAAAAAGGGTCATAAGGAAATTAAAAAGCTTTTGGACAAATTAGAGGAAAAGAAGGAGATTCTCCATGAGCAAGAAGACTTGCTTATCCTTGAAAAGGAAAGAAACCTTGCTCTAGAAAAATCTCTTGCCGAGGAGAAGGCTAAGGTGGAAAAGTTGACCACGGACTTGTCCTTGGCCAATGATTCCAACAAGAGGATGTCAAAGGATTATACTTTAGCAAATGAATCTCTAGCTTCCCTAAAAGCCACTCATAGTGAGCTTCAATCAAGCCTCTCATGCTTGACGGAGAAATACAAAACTCTTGAAGCTAACTATAATAGTCTTTGGGAAAGCACCAAAGCCACTCCTTCGGTAACATTGGACTCTAGTGCCTCCACTAGCAAATGTTGTTCTATTTGCTCTAACATTGATATAAATGCTCTCAAGACTAACCATGCAAGGCTTGAGGAAACAATCAAGAGCAAAGACAAAGAAATAGCCCGATTGAACATGTTGATCACTCAAGGCAAGAATGGTGTAAAGTCCATCCCCAAGGTGGTTGACAAGCAAGGACTTGGGCACTACAAGAACAACAAGGCAAATGGTAGAGTAGTGGTGAAAGGGCATGAGATCCCCTTGTGGAACAAGGGTGGCTACCTCAACACTATTATGGATATTGCCCATGGAGTCACTACCTCTACCACAACCAAGGACATGCCAAAAGTAGTGAACACCACAAAAGGAAGTGGTGGGGTTAACACTCCACCAAAGGCATCGAAGAATGTGGTTGAGCACAAGCCCTCTTCCAACTACACTTGTGACTACATCGTGACCTTGGATCATAATGGTAAAATGGTAGTCAAGTATGTTGGGGCCTACACCATGAAGGCCATGAGGAAGAGTGTGTGGGTTCCAAAAGTTTATGCATCTAACCTCCAAGGACCCAAATCATTTTGGGTACCTAAACCAAAAGTTTAAACTTGTCTTGTAGGCCTACTCCTCCGGTGGAAGCGCATGGTTGATTGATAGTGGTGCCACTAATCATATGACCGGAGATGAAGGTTTATTTGCATCCATTAATCATTATGACAACCCTACGGAAACTATCATCTATGGAGACAATGGTCAAGGAGATGTAATCGGTCTAGGTAAAATTGCTATCTCAACAACAAATTCAATTGAAGATGTTTTTCATGTGCAAGGTTTAGGGTACAACTTGTTGTCCGTTTCACAACTTTGTGAGAAAGGCTACAATTGTCTCTTTACCAAAGAGGGTGTGACCGTCTCTAGAAGTGAGGATTCCTCTATTGTCTTTGTGGGTCACCTAAGGGGAAAGCTTTACTATGTGGACTTCACAAAAGTAAAGGTGGACCCTAAGGCTTGCTTAGTGGCAAAATCCGACATGGGTTGGCTATGGCATCGCCGACTAGCCCATGTTGGCATGAGGAACTTGGCCAAACTTCGAAAGGACGAGCACATCCTAGGACTAACAAATGTTGTTTTTGAGAAAGATAGGTTATGTAGTGCTTGTCAAGCGGGAAAACAAGTTGGAGCGCATCATCTCGCCAAGAACATCCTATCCTCATCAAGACCATTGAAGCTACTACACATGGATTTGTTTGGACCTATCGCCTACATAAGCATCGGTGGTAACAAATATGGTTTAGTAATTGTTGATGACTTTTCCCGTTTCACTTGGGTATTCTTTTTGCAAGATAAAAGTGAAGCAAAGGGAATTGTGAAGAAATTCATTAGAAGAGTTCAAAACGAGTTCGAGCTCAAGGTCAAAAACGTAAGAAGTGACAATGGATCGGAGTTTAGAAACACTCAAGTTGAAGAGTTCCTAGATGAAGAAGGCATCAAGCATGAACTCTCCGCTCCATACACCCCTCAACAAAATGGCATCGTGGAGAGGAAGAACCGTACATTGATTGAAGCGGCAAGAACAATGCTTGATGAATACAAGACTCCGGACTCTTTTTGGGCGGAAGCCATCAACACCGCATGCCATGCCGTCAACCGCCTCTATCTCCACAAGTACTTGAACAAGACTCCCTACGAAATCATCACCGGTAAGAAGCCTAGTGTGCACTACTTTAGGGTATTTGGGTGTAAGTGTTTCATACTTAACAAGAAACCCAAAGCCTCAAAGTTTGCATCCAAGGTTGATGAAGGTTTTCTTATTGGTTATGGAACTAACGAGCATGCCTATCGTGTTTTCAACAAAACCACCGGTTGTGTTGAGACCACGGTAGACGTGAAATTTGATGAATCCAACGGCTCTCAACGAGAGCAAGTTAGTGAAAACCTTGTAGATGATGAAGAACCCCCAAGTGTGTCAATCTTTAGAATGGGGACCGGTGAAGTTATACCTCGTGAGGCTCAAGTTCAAGCTCCGGGTAACACAAGCAATCAAGATCCATCACCATCAACAAGAGTGAATCCACCAAGTTCTCAAGTTCATCAAGATACAAGTCAAGTTCATGGTGACGATAATGGACGGGGCTTTGATCAAGGGGGAGAACAAGGTGGTGAAGCTCAAGAAGAAGCCCCACAAGTTGAAGATGATGATGATGGACCCATTCAACGTCAATCTCAAGCACCACACCCAAGAGTACATCAAATGGTTCAACGGGATCATCCCGTTGACAACATACTTGGGAGTATTCAAAGAGGGGTAACAACTCGCTCAAGATTGTCAAATTTTTGTGCATTTTACTCGTTTGTTTCCTCTTTGGAACCTCTTAGTGTGGAACAAGCTCTTGAGGACCCGGATTGGATTATTGCCATGGAGGAAGAGTTGAACAACTTCAAAAGAAATGAAGTTTGGGAGTTGGTGCCAAGACCCAAGCAAAATGTGATCGGCACCAAATGGGTTTTTAGGAACAAGCAAGATGAATTTGGTGTCGTCACAAAGAACAAGGCAAGGCTCGTTGGCAAAGGCTACACTCAAGTTGAAGGCTTAGACTTTGGAGAGACTTATGCTCCGGTAGCAAGGCTTGAGTCAATTCGTATCCTTTTGGCCTATGCTACTCATCATGATTTCAAGCTTCATCAAATGGATGTGAAGAGTGCATTCTTGAATGGACCTCTCCAAGAAGAAGTTTATGTTGAGCAACCACCGGGCTTTGAAGATTCAAATTTTCCAAACCATGTGTACAAGCTCCATAAGGCGCTCTATGGGCTTAAGCAAGCTCCTAGAGCATGGTATGAATGCCTTAAGGATTTTCTTCTCAAGAACGGTTTTGAGATAGGCAAAGCCGATTCTACTCTCTTTATTCAAAGAAATGGAAAAGATATTTTTATTTGTCAAATTTATGTTGATGATATTATATTTGGGTCTACTAATGATAAATTTTGTGAAGAGTTTAGTAGGATCATGACCAAGAGATTCGAGATGTCTATGATGGGTGAATTGAAGTTCTTCCTTGGGTTTCAAATCAAGCAATTGAAGGAAGGGACTTTTTTGTGTCAAACCAAGTATGTGAAGGATATGCTCAAGAGGTTTGACATGGCCGATTCCAAGCCCATCAAGACTCCTATGGCTCTAAATGGACATCTTGATCTCAATGAAGAAGGGAAGTCGGTCGACCAAAAGGTATTTCGCTCCATGATTGGCTCCCTCCTTTACCTTTGTGCATCTAGACCCGATATAATGCTTAGTGTGTGCATGTGTGCAAGATTTCAAGCCAATCCTAAGGAGTGTCATCTAATGGCCGTTAAGAGAATCTTTAGATATTTGGTACACACTCCTAACCTAGGCTTATGGTATCCCAAGGGCTCCACTTTTGATTTACTCGGCTACTCCGATTCAGATTATGCCGGTTGCAAAGTAGATCGAAAGAGTACTACCGGGACTTGCCAATTTCTTGGTAGGTCTTTGGTGTCGTGGAGCTCAAAGAAGCAAAATTCGGTTGCTTTATCCACGGCCGAAGCCGAATATGTGGCGGCCGGTGCTTGTTGTGCACAACTTTTGTGGATGAAGCAAACGTTGAGTGATTACGGTTGTGAGTTTAGTAAGATTCCACTCTTGTGTGACAATGAGAGTGCCATCAAGCTAGCAAACAATCCGGTTCAACACTCTAGAACAAAGCACATAGATATTCGACATCATTTCTTAAGGGATCATGAGGCAAAGGGGGATATTGCTCTACGTCATGTGAGCACCGAGAGGCAACTTGCCGATATCTTCACCAAGCCTCTAGATGAGCAAAGGTTTTGTGCTTTGAGAAGTGAGTTAAATATCTTGGATTCTCGTAACTTGACTTGACTTATTGCACATACTTGATTGATGCCTAGTTAGGTTGAAAATATTTTTTTTTATTTATTTGTGTGAGTTTTTCAAAAAATATTGGATTTTGAGATCTTTGGATCAATACTTGGCTAGAGTGACTATTGTTATGTATGTTGATTGTGGCTAGTCACTTGTTGCCAAGAGTTTATTATGTGTCCACTAGATAAATTCTATTATTCATCTTAAATCTTGAAAGATCTCGTATCTAAATATCTTCTTCTATCTATCATCTTGAAAGGTTCTTGGGAGTTCATCTATCCTTAATCCTTCTATATATATATATTTCTTTTTTTTTTTAAAAGTTCTATTTCAAATCAAATCTTATCGGACATTTTCTGGGGGAGGCGGGTCAACCGGCATCACTGCCCGGTTGACCCGGCGCGGCTCTGCGGAGTGCCGGGTCGCCCGGCCCCCGCGCAGGGGCTATTTAAGGCCCGCGGCCAGCATCTAAAGAACCCTAACTCCTTCATTTCTACACCGAACCGCCGCCGCCGCCCACTTTGCTCCTCTAGGCGATTTCGAAGCTCCACCGCGGGAGTCCTCCGTGGATTGGGGGATTGGATTCTCCTCTTCATCTAGAGCTCTTTCCTCATCGGGTCTTCCGAAAACTTCGCGGGAATCCAACGGTAAAGTCTTTTCAAACTCCGGATTTCCCGATCTCTCAATGTAGTTCGTTCTAGATGATTTCCCTCGGTCAATAGCTTCTATTTATGCTCTAGAACATCTCCTTTTGATCTCATTTCAATCCAACAACCGTAGCACTCACTCCCTTGATTCGACCGTTCTAGGGTTCATCCCGCCTAGCCGGTTGACCCGGCCACCCGTGCCGGTTGACCCGGCTAGGGTCGGGGTGCCCCAATAACCTAAGTTTTGAGCTGATTCTTGATACACATCTTAATTCCTTGCATACTTTATCTATCTACAGATGGGTCGAGAGAAAGTGAGCGCCCATGGCAAGGAGATTCGCTCGGAATCAAGTGAGGAGGAGGAGGAACGACGTTCATCCGGGGAGGAGTTTGGTCTTCATGTGCATGAAAAGAGAGTCAAGTCTCAAGCTCCTCCTTCTCGTGCTCAAGGCCGTGGTCGTGGTCATGATGGCAACCCTATTCTCAAGAAGAGGACCACAACCGTCGGTGCTAGGACCAAGAGGGCAAGCACCGCCGATGAAGTTGGAGATCGTTATGATGACAATACGGACTTGTCTCTCTATGTGCAGATGGCTATTCCCGTTCACCCTCCAGAGCGCACAAGGCGTGACCCTCCTTTGGTGAATTTCATGAAGGCGGGGACCGACATGAGGTCACTTCGCTTTTGGCCGGAGGATCCAAGGAGGCTCCAAAGGTCATTCTTCAGTGATGATCGGTTTTGGCTTGCTCATCAAGCGGATTGGTACGAGTCAACCATCCTACCCAAGGGACGTATCACAACTGAGATGAAGTGGGTGGATTGGACTTTCTTGCTTGACCTTCCTGCCCCTATTGAAGAGGTTATACAGGCTGTCCAAACTCGCTGTCAGTACATGGGGATAGCATATCTTATGGGGCTACGCTCGGATTATTCTCAGGAGGTGGTGGCACAATTCTATGCCACACTTTATGTTGATCGAGATGAGAATGAGATGCACTTCACTCTTGGTGGTAAGCGATTCAAAATCTCTGTCAGTGAATTTGCTTCTCTTTTCAAACTTAGAGGTGCCACCACTACCAATCAATTCTCTAGTGAACTTTTCCGACTTCATAGTGAAGATGAGCTAGAGGTGACTAAAATGAGGTTTATGTATGATCGTGCCTATGGAAACATCAACTATGGTCATACTAGTGGACTCACTCCTTTTTACAAGATGCTCAACCTATTGTTTAGGTACACACTTTGTCCTAGAGGTGGTGATTCCGATAACATATCTCATAGAGCTAGAAACCTCCTTTATCAAATGGCTCCCGGTCAACCCAAGTTCAATGTTTGCCACTTCCTTTGGAATGAGATCATCATTTGCTCACACACTTCCTCTAGTGGATGTCACTATGCACCGTACATTTTTATGATGGTTAAGCATGCCACTAAACTTGATCTTAAGACGGATGTTGTTCATGAGCCATACAAAACTAGCAAAGGGAAACTTGCTCAATCTTTTCGTCTTGGCAAGCATTCAACCGGTATTGATGCCAGAGGACCGTATCCGGGGATTTATCCTTTTGTTGGACCTATTGATGCGGGTGCCTCCTCCTCTCAAGCTCCACCACCAAAGAGTCCATATGAACCCCTTCCAATGGAGGGTGCCTCTCACTCTCATGGGGCTCCAAGGGGCAAGAGAGGGAAGTTCAATTTTCTTGCCAAAGGCTTGTTTGCTTGCTTCAACATGCTCCGCAAAGATGCTAGAGAGCGTGAGGCCGATCGTCGGTGGTTGGCTCAAGAGCTTCATAGGCAAGAGAAGAATCAAAAAGATATGGCAGCCCGGCTTAATCTTCCACATTCTCCGGTCCATGAGATGAGAACGTTTAATCCTCCATCTCCCGTTCCAAATCCGTGGGAGGACCTTGGCTCTTGGGTCCCAGTTGAGGATGAAGAAGAAGAAGACTATGGAGGTGAGGAGGAGGAGGAGTATGACGAGGACGACGAGGAGTAGCTCCCTTTTTTGGTGCTTGTTGCCAAAGGGGGAGTGAATTTGGTGATGAAAGCCCCTATCTATCTTTATCTATCTTATCGTTATTTATGTAATAGAACTAGTGGACATGTAATGAACTATGTGTGGTGTGATGGATGATGGTATGCCAAGTGCAAACTTTTATTTGTAGACTTAATTGTAAGACCTTATCTATGCTAGTGTGATGTAAGAATCTTAATGGTTATGTGTGATGCATGTGTTGGTTGATGATATGTTATTTCTCACTTTATTGTTGTGATATATATGTCATATGCATCACGGAATATTTCTTATCACACTTGTGCACAATGTGTTTATGCAAAGATTTAGGGGGAGCTCTTACCAATTTGTGTGCAAAGGCATTTGAGGCCTATTTATTTGATAATGCGCACATCTAGGGGGAGTTTCTCACTAAATTATTGGATACACACATCTCTTTTATTTAACCAAATTGTGTTGTCATCAATCACCAAAAAGGGGGAGATTGAAAGTGCATCTAGGCTCCTAATTATTTTGGTGATAATGATAATGCAATTTGGGAGGATTAATGCCTTCAATGAGATGTGTGCAGGCTTAAAAGATTAAATAAATGTGAATACTCAAAGGAAGGCCCTCATTTTCCTATGAATGGTGTTGAAGCTCAATCGGCGTTTTAAGTTTAATTTTCGGTTTGAATTTGAGTTTAGGAAACACCGTACTATAAAGAGGGATGCGGTCGGTTAGTCAAAGTTCGCTACAAGTGCCCTTCTTAATCTAATCTCATCTTTTTCAAGAGTGAAAACACTAGAAAAAACATTAGAAAAACCTTTATAGCCTTAGACTTTGCTATCCTTCCCCCTCCAGCCTTACCGGGTCAACCGGCACGAGTGGCCGGGCCACCCGGGACGGTACTGGAGGGAGGCGGGTGACCCGGCCACCCGTGCCGGGTGACCCGGCCAGGCCGCAGGAAGCCCCCAACGGCTAGCTCGGGGGAAGTGGGTATAAATACCCCTTCTTCCTCCTCTCTAGGGTCCCGACCACTCCACCATTGAAACACCTCCAAAGCTTCAAACCCCCTCTCCCAACTCCCTCCCAAGCACTCCAAGCAAGGGTTTCTCCTAGGGTTTGGGTGTGAGAGACATTTGAGGTGTAGGATTTAGCCCCTTTGTGAGAGCTCTTCACTCCTTCCTCTCAAGAAGCACTTGTGGTGGTTTTGGTTGATCGATTCGCGTTTGTTACTCTTGAAGCTTGCTTCTAGACGGTTAGGCGTCGCCCGTTGAGTGCCCTCTCCGTGTGGAGCACCCGGGAACGTTTGTATTACCTTCTCCTTTGTGGAGTTTCTTAGTGAGCACCAATTTACCTTTGTGGTGGATTGGGTGAGGCAAGTGGCTCTTCGTGATAGCCCTCCCTTTGTGGGAACCTCAACGGAGACGTAGCCTTCTTAGTGGAGGTGAACTTCGGTAAACAAATCGCTTGTCTCCTTTGTTTGCTTGTGTTCTTCATTTTCTCCCTAACCCTAGAAGTTATCATTGAATCGATCTACATATTTGTGTTGTTGCTTGTAATATCCTTTGTTGCAGGTTGTTTCCATATCAAATACACTAAGTTTGGTTCATATACTTTCTGCAAATTCACATTCTTCATAAGTTATTGTGTTTTACCCCTGCGCACTGGTTGATCCGGCACAAGTGCCAGGGTGACCCGGAACCCCCGGGTCATCCGGTCAGTCGTGCCGGGTCATCCGGTCCCTGATCCGCTGCTAAGATTTTGCAGATTTTTTAAAAGTGATCCTATTCACCCCCCCTCTAGGCATCACAAGGTCCTTTCAGAAGGCGAGTCCAGAGATACAACAACATTACTATCCAAATTCGTACCCCGAGGGGTTTATTTATTACAAACCATAGTTTTTTGCCATCATGAGATAGTTCAGAGTTTTCGAAAGCAGCGGAAATAAACTAACGGAAGCGAAGACACCACGGGAGGCCATCCATGATGCTTTCAGTAGTCGTCCTCCACCCACTCCAGCTCCCAGCCGGGCGGGATCTCACCGGGCCACACATCACTGAAGGCATTACCTGGATCAACACATTATAGCAAGGCTGAGTATACTAATACTCAGCAAGACTTACCCGTCGGTGATAACTACTTCACCCAAATCTAGACCATGAAAGGCTTTTTGGCTACGGGGTTGCTTTTGCTAAAAAGTAACAAAGAGTAGGTCCTTACTTTCAAGATTTTAGCACAAGTTCTAGTAGGTTTAATCTTTACTACATTAGCCAACTAGTACAAACAAAGTTGTACAATACAATTACTCAAACATAGTATTCATCATCTTCCATCATTAGGGATCTCATGACTAGTGGAGTAAGTAGTCTCGGATAACGGTGAGAGGTCGGCCGACAATCGATTGATTTAAACCTTGCAAAGTAAACCCAAACACACGGTAGGCTGCCCACAAAGGGGCAACTTTCCCAGGCCGTTTCCATAAATCCTCGGGTTGGGATCGAATCTTACAGTCTTTGGTGCAGGCTATCCGGCATACCCCGCGAGATACCCGGAGTCACCATACACCACCGGTGGCGAGCCGTGACAGCGAATCCCAAGAGTAGTAATGGTTGGATCCCTCGCCGCCTCATTAAGGTACTAGGCTTACCGGTCCCATTCTCGACATGTGCTTAGTACGTTCAAAAACTTAACCCACATAACCACTGGACCGGAGCCCAGATCCCATGCTCTTACCACGTGAGCAATCCATTTAAGGATACATTGTGATTCCTATCTAGGAACCTATTCTCGCGAGTGAGGTCATCACTCGACTTGTAACGGTCCTATAGCTTAGCAGCTATCGACCTATCATACTAGTAAGGACAAGGTACCTAGGGATCATGCACCTAGGGTTTCATTCAACTCCTGAACTTAAATGCACAATCATCCATAGATAATTGAATAAAGAATTTGAAAACTAGGTTAGATGCACCGGAGCTTGCCTTCGTCAGCTAGGTTAGCTTGGGCACCCTCGGTGTCGAGCACTTCCACGTACTGCAGCGAAGCTTCCGCTCCTCCTTCCTCGGTTTCCGGGACAAGGGAGTAATCTCCGTCCAGAAGATCTACACGGAATGCAATGCAAGTTTAGGTGATGTGATAGTTTGTTGTCTTATCCAACTCTGGTTGGTCATATTCACCTTAACAATCATCTAGATAGTGTTTCTCTTTTAGGAAGGTTATTGGGTGTACATGGGTTATTCTTTTATTGTACATTTGAATAAAGGTTTTTATTATACTTGTTATTTCATGTGAAGGCTTTAATTCCTTTTCTTTTCACCAGCAAAGGTATAAATAATATTTTTATCCATGAATTAATTTCTTATCAGCAATGATAATTAATTATCTTTTAATTACATTAAATAATACTTTCAAAAAGGAAAAAGAATTAAATAGGGGCTTTTCTTTATTTAATTTCTCTTTAATATTAAAAGGGCTTTTAAGCTTTTTATTTAGCAATTAAATTACCAAAAATTAAAGAAGTGTTTCTTAAGCATATTAGCACCTATCCTGGTCCATTGGACCCACATGTAAGTGTTGGATGCTAGGAAATTAAATATTATTGAAAATAACAAAGGCTAGCTAGTGATTCAATTTAAATGCATACAAAAATAAATAAGCCTCAAAATGATCCAAACTTTCTCATGCATGCTCTCTGGTTCTAAACAAGCCTAAAGAACCAGCATATTCACCTAGGAACTTTACTGATCTTGGTTCATTAATTTACAAAGGAAAACATGCATAATTAGAGGATAAATATTTCTAGTAAGCCAAAACTCATGATTAGTTCACAAGATGTGTATTTTGGTATTACAAGACAGTGTGCACAAGTTGAGCTCAGAAACTTAAATATATTTAGCAAGAAAAATCATCTAGGCAGTTTCTGCAGGAATGGAAAACAATTTATTTAACAAGATCTACTGCATAACATTGTGCAATTTTTGGCACAGCATCTAGTCATGACCTAACACACAACATATCCAAAAATTAGCTATAGAGGATTTATGGATTTCAAGTTATGCCAGATCTAGGTTTTTCACATTTGTATTTTTCGTGCTAAAAATATTTAGAATTAAGCCATGCGCAAATAACAAAAGTGGTGGGATTTATCTTCCTGAACCCAACAAAATTGGATTGGTATTTTTCTGATTTTTCTACCAATTTCTAGGAATTTTACAAGGCGCTGGACTGAACTGCAAAGAAACTTAGATAGGGTTCTTAACAACTATGCCCTGGACCTTTACGCGAAACACCCTAGCAAGATTCAAATCAACGCAATTGGGTCCCTGGCCGGGGAGGGCGGCGCGGGCGCGGCCAGCTCTGGCGAGCCGGTGGCGCTGCCGGCCGGGCAAGCGGCCGGGCACGACCAGGAGCTCACCTACGGGCTGTAGGGTACCGGAGTTGGGGCGGAGAGGTGGCCGCCGGCAAGGTTCAGCGGCGGCCGGCGGCGGTGGCCGCGGCGGCTCGGAGAATTCCGGCGAGGGGGCGGAATGGGTGGCAATAAGCGAACTCGTGAGCTTCACTAGGGGCTAGGGGAGTTAACAGGGCAGCTGGACGGCGGCGAGCATGGGCGGCGAGCTCCAGCACCGGGCGGCGGCGGCAATGGCGGCGGGCGGCTCGGCTGGCGCGCGGAGGGGAGGCAAGGGGCTTTTATACGTGGCTCGGCGCATCCAGGGTGACGAAGGGGTGACGGCGGAGATGCTTGCCGTGCTACGGCGGCTCGGGGCTCGCGCGTACGGCGGCGACACCGCCGACGGACCGCCGGTCCGTGGCGCGCGCGTGCGTACGGCGGCGCTGACCTCGGGGGTGCCTCGGGCGGGGGTGCGTTGGGGCGCGGGGCCTCGGGCGGCGCGTGCCTCGGGCAGCGCTTGGCCTCGGGCAGCGCGGGCGCGGACGCCGGGGCACTGCCGGCGGCGGCCGGTGACGGGCGGTGCGTGGGTGCGCGACGTCGCGGCGCGCCGGCGTTCGGCCGGTTTTTATTTTGGTGGGACTGTTTTGGAAATTGCAAAACTCCAATTTTTTGTACAGAAGTTGACCAAGTGATGAATACTAAAGTTGTAGATCTAGTTACCCTTAACATTTCCTACAAAGGCTATATAGGGTTTTTCTGCCCAGATTTGAAGTTATTTGAATGCCAAAAGTGAATGTCAGCCTGTTCTGGCAAACAGTGAAAACTGCCTTGCAACTTATTTTCCAAGATTTTCTCTTCAAAATTTGAAATGCCAATCTACATGAAAGTTGTGTCCCTCATCAAGATGGACAACTTTCATAAAGGTAGAATTTTAAGTGTTTAGGTGAATTTTGGAGAACGCGGCAAAAGTTCCGGCAGACACTGGGGGACACTAGAGTGGCAAGGGAGCTTGACCAACCTTTGACCATGGGTTGGTCCCACAAGTGTGTTTACTAGTCAATTAGGGTCACTAGGATGGTTTAGTGAGTTTTTCGAGGTGAGGGCCCAGGTTGACTGTGGTTTGACCACTGTTGACCATTTGACCGGCTATTACGGCTAATTAAAAACCTGGAGCGTCACAGCCTACCCCCCTTAAACGGAATCTCGTCCCGAGATTCGATTGATAACGAAGAGATGGGGAGAAGAACTCACGATTTTGAGATCGTAGGAAGCCCGGATACTTAGTATTAAGATAGTCCTCCGTCTCCCACGTTGCTTCTTCCTCCGTGTGATGACTCCATTGGATCTTGTACATTCACACGGTCTGCCTTCGGGTCTTTCGCTCTTTTTGGTCTAGTACTTTCAATGGGTGCTCGATGAGTGAGAAATCCGGCTCAATCCAAGCATTAGCTTCCGTGATGATTTCATTCTCCGGCACAGGCATTCCCTTCTTCAATTGAGTTACATGGAACACATTGTGAACTGCGGAAAACTGTTCTGGCAATTGGATACGGTAAGCCACGGGTCCACATACTTCTATAACCTCATATGGTCCAATGTAGCGCGGGGCTAACTTTCCCTTGACTCCGAACCTTTGCACACCTTTGGTGGGGGACACTTTCAAATATACATAATCTCCCACTTCCAAGTGTCGAGGTGCGGTTCCCTTGTCATGGTAACTCTTTTGCCTCATCTGTGCCATCTTCAAATTCTCTCTTATCACTTGCACCCTTTCTTCGGCCTCTTTAACTAATTCCGGTCCAAAGAGTGTTCTCTCTCCGGCCTCTGACCAATTCAGCGGAGTGCGGCATCTACGTCCGTATAGAGCATCGAACGGTGCCATTTTCAAACTGGCTTGATAGCTGTTATTGTAGGAGAACTCTGCCAAGGACAAACATTTGTCCCAACTCTTGTAAAAGTGCAAGATGCTTGCTCTCAACATGTCTTCAAAAATCTGATTTATTCTCTCCGTCTGACCATCGGTCTGCGGATGATAACTGGAACTGCGGATCAGCTGGGTTCCCAAACACTCATGCAACTGTTCCCAAAAACGAGCTACAAACTGAGTCCCTCTATCAGAGATTAGTCTTTGGGATTCCATGCAGACGAACTATGTGGTCCACGTACAACTCTGCATATTGTTGTACGAAGTAAGTGGTGTGCACGGCAATGAAGTGAGCGGTCTTGGTGAGTCTGTCCACAATTACCCAAATAGAGTCTTTCTTTCTAGCTGTTAGGGATAAACCCACAATGAAATCCATACTAATATCGTCCCACTTCCACATAGGTATCGACAGGGGTTGGAGTACACCTGCCGATTTCAAATGACTTGCTTTCATCCGGTGGCAAGTATCGCACTCGGCTACATACTTCGCTACATCCACCTTCATATTGGACCACCAAAAGTTTTGTTTCAGATCTTGGTACATCTTGGTACTACCGGGATGGATAGAGAACTTGGACTTGTGAGCTTCATCTAGAATGATTTTCTTAACTTCCAGGTCAACGGGGACCACTAGACGTTTCCCAAACCAGACCACATCCTGGCGATCCTTCTGGAAACAAGTGTACTTGGGGTCTCCCTCTGCTAGTTTCTGCTTGATGGTTTGAATATCTACATCATCGCGCTGGGCAGTGACAATTTTGTCATAAAAATAGGACTCTGCCGTCAAGGCATAAAGAATTCCCTGCGGCACCACCTCTAAGTTGAGCCTCCTCATTTCCTCACACAACGGTTCACTAATTGGTTCCAACTCTAGGTGGTTGCAATGGTCTTTGCGGCTAAGAGCATCCGCAACAACATTTGCCTTGCCGGGGTGATAGTGCACTTCTAGATCATAATCCTTAATCAACTCAAGCCATCTTCTCTGTCTCATATTCAATTCTGACTGGGTGAAGATGTATTTGAGGCTCTTGTGATCGGTGAAGATATTGCAACGATTACCCATTAGATAATGCCTCCAGATCTTGAGGGCATGGACAATAGCAGCTAACTCAAGATCATGGGTAGGATAATTGAGTTCATGGGGTCGAAGTGCCCGTGAAGCATAGGCAATGACTCGGCCCTCTTGCATAAGGACACAGCCGAGACCCGTGCCTGATGCGTCACAGAAGACTTCAAACGGTTTGGAATTATCGGGTTGTACTAGCACTGGGGCTGAAGTTAGATGTTGCCTTAGGGTGTGGAAAGCTTTCTCGCATGCTTCGCTCCACACGAATTTCACTCCTTTCTTGAGTAATTCGGTCATGGGTTTTGCGATTCTAGAAAAGTCAGGAATGAATCGACGGTAGTATCCCGCCAATCCTAGGAAACTGCGGATTTGATGCACGGACTTGGGTGGTTTCCAATCCATCACCTCTTGAACTTTGCTAGGATCTACGGAGATACCATCGTGGGAAATGGTGTGCCCTAAGAATTTCACACTTTTCAACCAAAATTCGCATTTGGAGAACTTAGCATAAAGCTTGTGATCTCACAAACGCTGAAGGACAACTCGGAGATGTTTGGCGTGTTCTTTCTCGCTTTTGGAATAGATGAGAATATCATCGATAAAGACCACGACAAATTTGTCGAGCTCCGTCATGAACACGGAGTTCATGAGGTACATGAAGTAGGCGGGGGCATTAGTGAGTCCGAAAGACATTACCAAGAACTCGTAAAGACCATAACGAGTGGAAAAAGCGGTTTTAGGAATGTCGCAAGGTCGAATCTTGATTTGGTGGTAGCCAGAACGAAGGTCGATCTTAGAGAAGACTTTGGCACCAGCCAATTGATCAAAAAGGACATCGATTCGGGGAAGTGGGTATTTGTTTTTGATGGTGACTGCATTGAGTGGTCGATAATCTACGCACATTCTCAAGCTACCATCTTTCTTCTTAACAAAGAGGGCAGGGCAACCCCAAGGAGAAGAGCTCGGGCGAATATACCCCTTATCTAACAATTCTTGGAGTTGAGTTTTTAGTTCGGCTAACTCTTTGGGTGGCATTCGATAGGGCCTTTTGGAAATGGGTGCGGTACCGGGCTGGAGTTCGATCACAAACTCAACATCTCTGTCTGGTGGCATACCAGGCAATTCATCAGGAAAGACGTCCGGGTATTCGCATACTACTGGAATTTCATCAAGAGGGGAGATAATGGTCACATAGGCACACGAGTCGGTACCGTCCCTGAAAGGTAGGTACAAGGTAGTGTGCCCGAACGTAGGACAATGGATCTCTACGACCCTATCCGATATATCTAGAATCACCTTATGTTGATTCATCCATTCCATACCCAAGATAACATCCATGCTTCCCAATTTGATGGTTATAAGATTAGATTGAATAACCTTACTTCCTAGTCTTAGAGGAACTTCAAAAGTCACTAATTGAGACGTGATGTTTCCACCTGGTGTGGTAATTTTATAAGCGGATTTTGTTTGTACTCCTCTTAGACCTAACTTGTCTAGTAGGCTCTAATTTATGAAACTATGAGTGGCTCCCGAATCAAATAAAACCTTAACAGGAGTGTCGTTGATAGAGAATGTACCCGTGAGTACTGAAGCTCCTTCTGGGATGTCACTCATTGCAGTGAAGTTCAGCTTGCCCTGGCGCACTTGCACCATAGGCTTCTTAGCCGGAGTGGCAGGCTTGCTTCCTGCACCCTGATTCTGCGGGTTGGGCCTGATCTACCTGGGCTTGGGACACTCGTTAATGTAGTGCCCTGGCTGGCCACAGTTGTAGCAACGACGATCACCAACGTTGCGAGGAGGTGCATTAGGCTTTGGAGCCTGCTGCTGGGCACTGCGGAACTGGAAGTTCCCTGTGGGTTTGCTCTGAGGTGGCTTCATCGTCCAGCGTCCAGTTGAAGATTGCTGGGATGGGCCTGGAGCTTCCTTCTTCACAAAGCGAAACTTCTTGCCCGCTCCGCTGCCTGGGGTGAAACCAGACATCCTCTTGTTGTCCCCGTGGGCTTTCTTCATAGCATCTTCTTGGGAGATAGCCTTGTTCACTAGCTCATGGAAGTTTGCGGGCTCGAGCAGGTTCAGACGCTCGTACAATTTGCCATCAAGCCCATCACGAAACCTCTCCATCTTCTTGGCATCAGTATCAACGTAATGCCCACCATATTGGCACAAGCTATTAAACTTCTGAGCATAGCGATACACTGTGTCAGATCCCTGTCGGAGGGCCAACAGCTCCCTCATCTTCCTATCCATCAGTCCCTTGGGGATGTGGTGGCTCTTGAAAGCCTGCTTGAACTCATCCCAAGTCACAGCGTGCCCTCGCTGCATTGACTTGAAGTGGTCCCACCACATCAAAGCTTCTCCTCGCAGTTGCAGCGCTGCGAAGTTAGCTTTGTTCTCCTCGGAGCAAGGCAGCACAAAGGTAGAGAATTTTGCCTCGATGGCCTTGATCCAAGCCTCAGCTTCTAGGGGGTCTTCTGCTTTAGCGAAGGTCGGCGGCTTCATAGCGATGAACTGGGCATACGTGGTGACCTGGTTAGGCCCCTCGTGGTTGGCCCCGTGTGGCGGCCCTCGGTTCATCTGCTGGGCGATCTGCTGCTGCGTCTGCAGGATCTGGCGTAGCACCTCAGTTTGGGTGGCCATGAAGGCCTCCGACGGCGTCATGGGCGGGGGTGGCGGCAAGTCACCGCTACCACTTGCTCCGAAACCGTTGGGAGAGTTGCGCGTGGTTCCCACCATCTGAAAAGTGAGCTTTATTAGTGAGACAGCCAAAAGCTTACTCCAAATGATGACAAGCATGATCATTTGCAACGGTTTATCCAAGAATTTGGTAATCATACGCAAGAAAACTTCAATTTCTGAATGCCAAACGAAACCACTTAAAGCACACAGGCTTAAGCATTCTTTATTACAATACGATAGAATAAGGTTCAAGGACAATACAACTCTCGAATTTGAAACAGCATGACATGACACGATACAAGCAGTTACTTGGCACGAAAACGTGTTGACAAGCCCACTACTCTAAACATCTCAAGATAACTAGATGGGATCGGCATCCTTCATCTTCCTTCTGTCGGCGACCTAGTTGCCCACTGAAGCACCACTGTACGTAGGCGAAGCTGGGGGAGTCGGTAGCGGTGGTCCTGCCTGGCTCGTCTGATCCAGACCGGACAAACCCTGCTGCTCCTCCGGGTGTGCCTGTACTGGGGGCAGTGGCTGTAAGGCCACTATAGCCTTCAAGGCTGCCACCTGTACCTCGGCCTCCTGCACCTGCTGCTGCATATCAGCAATGTTCTGAAGTAGTGTGAGCCTCTCAATCTCGTGCACATCGGCATCCTCCTCTAGTGCGTGGTTCTCCTCCTCCAGATCTACAATCCTCTGTAGGCGGTCGCCTCTCTCAAGCTCTAACTGAAATCTCCTAGCACGCAGCCTGTCATTTTCCTGCTGCACCTGAGTAAGGGTAAAGTTCAGCTGCCGGTGGGCTGCTGAAAGCTGCTCCCAATCGCGCCTAGATGCCTCCAAACGCTGCCCAATAATCGCTGCGGTATTATAGCGCAGCCCCTGAAGTGTGAAGACTACGTTCAGACAACGAGCTAGCGTCTGAGTAACATCCAACGGCTCTGCTAGTGTCAGTAGCTCCCGTAGGTGATCCATACGGTCCAACCATGCTGGGTCATGAGGACTCACAACAGGAAACAATCCAAACGGAGAGAGAGCTACCACGGTGGGGTTGTGGTCACAGAAATCTGTCAGCACTCTGAGGGCGGCTGACTCAACGGACTCGTGAGTGATAAATCCCCAGTAGATAAAACTCAAGTCAAACCAGTCGGCGTGGTCCGGGTGTGGCAGAACAGTGACGATCACTCTGCAACGGGGAACGCCATAGCGCTCGAACTCCTTCACCTCGTAAGTCGGTGGTGTGATGTAGCCTGCGGCGCTGAGTGCTTCCCACGCAAGGCGCGGAAAACTCTCCCAGTGCAACCCGTTGGTACGGATCGTACCGTCAGCGTCGAACTCGTGGAACACGGGGAAAGCCATCTGTACACAATGTAACTCATGTCAGATCTCAAAGAGAACGGCATGTCAAATGGTGAAGTTCTGGCAGCTGTGAATAAAATTTCATAACCAAAAATCCAGAAACCTCAAAACTTCCCAAGTTTCCTGGTTCAAAAATAAATTCTTTAACACGTAATTAAATTTTTAAGGTTGAGCATCGAACAAGGAAACAAGGTGGATGGTCCTGAACCTGGATGTGCCTAGGAAAGTGAGATCCAACCCAAACGAAACTAGGATTGAGACTTGCTATTACAAGATAACTAGTTAAGGAGGAATTGTTTTTAACACTTTAGTTTAATTTAACCTAGCACAAGGTAAACAAACTTTTCAAAAATTTCGGCAGCATGACGGCTAGGTATGAGAGGTACTCTAGTTTATAAAAAGCACACACTAGCATAATCTTCCTTAGAGAGCATATGGAATTTCGATTTTTGGGTCCAATTTAGTTGTTTCGATTTTTAACATGCATGCAAGACGTCCTATCCGACCTCACATGGCAATCCAGCTAAAAATCGGAGTTAGTGCCGGTGGCAAGGCTTTTAATCGTCTCTCCCTATAATATCTAGTCGAGAGCTATACGGTACTTGCTTAACGACTAACGAAGCGCTGTTATGTACCTGCAGAAAACGAACCTTTCGTGCCAGCACGTCACGAAAGCGTCCACATACATTACCGTTCACTATAGAAACGGTATCCATGCGTTAAGCCGCTGCATGGACAGCGTCCAACCTCGGACACCCTCCGTTTGAATGGAGTGTATCCTTGCCTCGCATGAGCGACATGCGGAATGCACACGTATGAAACACGTGGCGACACAACTCATAAATAGACGCGAAGATGGGATCCGTGGAATGGATCACTCCATCAACCCTCGCAATTCCCGTGATGCGGAACAGCACACGTATAAAACACGTAGCTCCTAGTTTGGTTGTGCAAGAAAGTAAGTCTGACATAAAGTAATGTGCTGGAAGTTAGCAAAATAAACCATAAGTTAATTAAGCCACCTGAAAGAATCCAAAATTCCCTCTAGGGCCTCTCGGTCTAGTCTATCCTTAGCGGACCAACGTATTTTGGAAAATCAGACGATCTTGGCATATTTTATTCAAAAACCATTTGATTAAAATCTATTAATTAATCTCTGGTGCATATAAGCTCTGATGCCAACTGTGACAACCCGCCCAGGAAAATACCGTACTATCGCCTAAGACCGATCCACTTTGGTCATTAAGCAATAATAAAGTATCATCCTGTCGTTAGTAGCCGGGTTAACGCCCGGTAAATCACTTGAAAAGCAACAAGGATCAAATATATGCATTAAAACTCACTCGAAGGCGAGTCCAGAGATACAACAACATTAATATCCAAATTCGTACCCCGAGGGGTTTATTTATTACAAACCATAGTTTTTTGCCATCATGAGGTAGTTCAGAGTTTTCGAAAGCAGCGGAAATAAACTAACGGAAGCGAAGACACCACGGGAGGCCATCCATGATGCTTTCAGTAGTCGTCCTCCACCCACTCTAGCTCCCAGCCGGGCGGGATCTCACCGGGCCACACATCACTGAAGGCATTACTTGGATCAACACATTATAGCAAGGCTGAGTATACTAATACTCAGCAAGACTTACCCGTTGGTGATAACTACTTCACCCAAATCTAGACCATGAAAGGCTTTTTGGCTACGGGGTTGCTTTTGCTAAAAAGTAACAAAGAGTAGGTCCTTACTTTCAAGATTTTAGCACAAGTTCTAGTAGGTTTAATCTTTACTACATTAGCCAACTAGTACAAACAAAGTTGTACAATACAATTACTCAAACATAGTATTCATCATCTTCCATCATTAGGGATCTCATGACTAGTGGAGTAAGTAGTCTCGGATAACGGTGAGACGCCGACAATCGATTGATTTAAACCTTGCAAGGTAAACCCAAACACACGGTAGGCTGCCCACAAAGGGGCAATTTTCCCAGGCCGTTTCCATAAATCCTCGGGTTGGGATCGAATCTTACAGTCTTTGGTGCAGGCTATCCGGCATACCCCGCGAGATACCCGGAGTCACCATACACCACCGGTGGCGAGCCGTGAGAGCGAATCCCAAGAGTAGTAACGGTAGGATCCCTCGCCGCCTCATTAAGGTACTAGGCTTACCGGTCCCATTCCCGACATGTGCTTAGTACGTTCAAAAACTTAACCCACATAACCACTGGACCGGAGCCCAGATCCCATGCTCTTACCACGTGAGCATTCCATTTAAGGATACATTGTGATTCCTATCTAGGAACCTATTCTCGCGAGTGAGGTCATCACTAGACTTGTAACGGTCCTATAGCTTAGCAGCTATCGACCTATCATACTAGTAAGGACAAGGTACCTAGGGATCATGCACCTAGGGTTTCATTCAACTCCTGAACTTAAATGCACAATCATCCATAGATAATTGAATAAACAATTTGAAAACTAGGTTAGATGCACCAGAGCTTGCCTTCGTCAGCTAGGTTAGCTTGGGCACCCTCGGTGTCGAGCACTTCCACGTACTGCAGCGAAGCTTCCGCTCCTCCTTCCTCGGTTTCCGGGACAAGGGAGTAATCTTCGTCCGGAAGATCTACACGGAATGCAATGCAAGTTTAGGTGATGTGATAGTTTGTTGTCTTATCCAACTCTGGTTGGTCATATTCACCTTAACAAGCATCTAGATAGTGTTTCTCTTTTAGGAAGGTTATTGGGTGTACATGGGTTATTCTTTTATTGTACATTTGAATAAAGGTTTTTATTATACTTGTTATTTCATGTGAAGGCTTTAATTCCTTTTCTTTTCACCAGCAAAGGTATAAATAATATTTTTATCCATGAATTAATTTCTTATCAGCAATGATAATTAATTATCTTTTAATTACATTAAATAATACTTTCAAAAAGGAAAAAGAATTAAATAGGGGCTTTTCTTTATTTAATTTCTCTTTAATATTAAAAGGGCTTTTAAGCTTTTTATTTAGCAATTAAATTACCAAAAATTAAAGAAGTGTTTCTTAAGCATATTAGCACCTATCCTGGTCCATTGGACCCACATGTAAGTGTTGGATGCTAGGAAATTAAATATTATTGAAAATAACAAAGGCTAGCTAGTGATTCAATTTAAATGCATACAAAAATAAATAAGCCTCAAAATGATCCAAACTTTCTCATGCATGCTCTCTGGTCCTAAGCAAGCCTAAAGAACCAGCATATTCACCTAGGAACTTTACTGATCTTGGTTCATTAATTTACAAAGGAAAACGTGCATAATTAGAGGATAGATATTTCTGGTAAGCCAAAAATCATGATTAATTCACAAGATTTGTATTTTGGTATTACAAGACAGTGTGCACAAGTTGAGCTCAGAAACTTAAATATATTTAGCAAGAAAAATCATCTAGGCAGTTTCTGCAGGAATGGAAAAAAATTTATTTAACAAGATCTACTGCATAACTTTGTGCAATTTTTGGCACAGCATCTAGTCATGACCTAGCACACAACATATCCGAAAATTAGCTACAGAGGATTTATGGATTTCAAGTTATGCCAGATCTAGGATTTTCACATTTGTATTTTTCATGCTAAAACTATTTAGAATTCAGCCATGTGCAAATAACAAAAGTGGTGGGATTTATCTTCCTGAATCCAACAAAATTCGTTTGGTATTTTTCTGATTTTTCTACGAATTTGTAGGAATTTTACAAGGTGCTGGACTGAACTGCAAAGAAACTTAGATAGGGTTCTTAACAACTATGCCCTGGACCTTTACGCGAAACACCCTAGCAAGATTCAAATCAACGCAATTGGGTCCCCGGCCGGGGAGGGTGGCGCGGGCGCGGCCAGCTCCGGCGAGCCGGTGGCGCTGCCGGCCGGGGAGGGCGGCCGGGCGCGACCAGGAGCTCACCTACGGGCTGTAGGGTACCGGAGTTGGGGCGGAGAGGTGGCCGGCGGCAAGGTTCAGCGGCGGCCGGCGGCGGTGGCCGCGGCGGCTCGGAGAATTCCGGCGAGGGGGCGGAATGGGTGGCAATAAGCGAACTCGTGAGCTTCACTAGGGGCTAGGGGAGTTAACAGGGCAGCTGGACGGCGGCGAGCATGGGCGGCGAGCTCCAGCACCGGGCGGCGGCGGCAATGGCGGCGGGCGGCTCGGCTGGCGCGCGGAGGGGAGGCAAGGGGCTTTTATACGCGGCTCGGCGCGTCCAGGGTGACGAAGGGGTGACGGCGGAGATGCTTGCCGTGCTACGGCGGCTCGGGGCTCGCGCGTACGGCGACGACACCGCCGACGGACCACCGGTCCGTGGCGCGCCCGCGCGTACGGCGGCGCTGACCTCGGGGTGCCTCGGGCGGGGGTGCGTTGGGGCGCGGGGCCTCGGGCGGCGCGTGCCTCGGGCAGCGCTTGGCCTCGGGCAGCGCGGGCGCGGACGCCGGGGCACTGCCGGCGGCGGCCGGCGACGGGCGGCGCGTGGGTGCGCGACGTCGCGCCGCGCCGGCGTTCGGCCGATTTTTATTTTGCTGGGACTGTTTTGGAAATTGCAAAACTCCAATTTTTTGTACAGAAGTTGACCAAGTGATGAATACCAAAGTTGTAGATCTAGTTACCCTTAACATTTCCTACAAAGGCTATATAGGGTTTTTCTGCCCAGATTTGAAGTTATTTGAATGCCAAAAGTGAATGTCAGCCTGTTCTGGCAAACAGTGAAAACTGCCTTGCAACTTATTTTCCAAGCTTTTCCCTTCAAAATTTGAAATGCCAATCTACATGAAAGTTGTGTCCCTCATCAAGATGGACAACTTTCATAAAGGTAGAATTTTAAGTGTTTAGGTGAATTTTGGAGAACGCGGCAAAAGTTCCGGCAGACACTAGGGGACACTAGAGTGGCAAGGGAGCTTGACCAACCTTTGACCATGGGTTGGTCCCACAAGTGTGTTTACTAGTCAATTAGGGTCACTAGGATGGTTTAGTGAGTTTTTCGAGGTGAGGGCCCAGGTTGACCGTGGTTTGACCACTGTTGACCATTTGACCGGCTATTACGGCTAATTAAAAACCCGGGGCGTCACAAGTTCACTTGTAGCAAGCTTCTTCGACGCAGCGTAGAACTCCATCATGGCGTTGGGTACTTGATTTGTGGAGGCGATCTCCACAGCTTCCGTGTCGCAGTCGTGCGAGATCTTCAAGTCCCCTTGGAGAGAGAGTACACCTGTTGGGCTTGGCATCTTGAGTACCAAGTAGGTGTAGTGGGGCACCGCCATGAACTTGGCGATGGCCGGTCTGCCGAGGATGGCATGGTAGGATGTCTCGAAGTCCGCGACCTCGAACTTGATGTACTCGGTACGGTAGTTGTCCCGAGATTCCCCGAAGGTAACTGGCAGGACCACTGAGCCCAGTGGGATAGCCGCGTTACCGGGGACGATGCCGTAGAAAGGCGTGTTGCTCTTGGTGAGCATGTGGGTGATGTCGAGCTTCATCTTCTTCAATGTTTTGGTGAAAAGGATGTTGAGCCCGCTTCCACCGTCGATGAGGACCTTGTTGAGCTTGGAGCCCGCGACCACCGGCTTCAGGACGAGAGGGAACCGCCCTGGTTCGGAGAAGCTGGTCCATTGATCCGCGCGGGAGAAGGTAATGGGTACCTCCGACCACCTGAGAGGGGTCGGGACCGCTGGTTCAATGCTCATGACTTCTCGACGAGTAGCCTTTTGCTCCCGCCTACTGGGTAGTCCGCCGAAGAGGACGTTGACAGTCTTGTCGGGCTCCTGGAAGTCATTGTTGTCTCCATCGTTCTTCTTCTTGCCTTTCTTGTCGTGAGGGTGTGGTGGCTCTGGAGTACTCTTGAGTGCTCGCCTGAGTTGGTAGCACTGCTCGGTGGTGTGGTTGCCGTCCAGATGCCACGGTCACTTCTCCTTCAGCAAGTCTTTGAAGCCGCCGGAGTTCTTCTTCGAGTTCTCCTTCGCAGGGCGCTGGATAGCCGCGACAGTGTTGTCTGGCTTGCGCTTGCGGTTGGGACCCGAGTAGTTGTTGTTGTTGTTGTTGCGACCGCCTTGGTTCCCGTTATTGCCGCTGCCGCCGCCCGTATTCTGCTTGTTCTTGCCACGGATGGCGTCGTATTTGGCGTTGGCCTTGTCTTCTTCATCCGCCCAGGACATGATCATGCCCTTGAGGTGGGGGGTGGACTTGGGGCGGTGACGACCGAAGTCTTCAAAGGTGCGGCGGTGGTAGAGGCCGTCTTGGAAGAGGTCGATGACCTCCTTGTCGGTGACGTCGACTACGGTAGCGCGCTTGTCGAAGAAGCGGCGCATGTACTTGCGGAGGGTCTCGCCTTGTTCCTGCTTGACCATGGCTAGGTCCATGTGAGTACCCGAGCGGCCCATGGCGCCCGCGAAGTTGCTGGTGAACTGCTCCTTCAGCTGGTCCCACTTGTCGATCGAGTGCTTGTCCAGCGACTCGAGCCATGTGAGCGGGGCTTGGTCCAGGCAGAAGGGGAAGTAGAGGCACTTGGTGTCGTTGTTGCCGCCAGCGTTCTCGATGGAGAGGGCGTAGCACCTGAGCCACTGGATGGGGTCCTGCTTCGCGTCGTACTTGGTGATCCCCAAAGGCTTGAACTTGTCGGGGAGGAGCAAGTTGCGAAGTCGAGGTGAGAAGGCGGGGAAGCCGTCGTTGTCGCCTGCAATGGCTGACTTCTTCCGCCGCAGCTCTTCAATCTTCTGGCGGGCGTCGCAGCCGCCCTGTGAGGCTCCGGAGGCGTGGCTGTTCGCGTGGTCTCGACCGCCGCGACTACCGCTGCCGCCGGCCCTCCTGTTGGCTCCGTGGTTGGAGCTTCCGTCGTCGCTGCCGCCACCGTCAGGGTCACGGCCGCCGCCGCCATGGGCGCGGTGAGGGACGACCTCGCGGTTGCTGTTGCCACCTTGTGAGGGTCCGCCGGCGTTTGCACGAGTACGGTTGGGCTGAGCCGGGAGCTCAGCTCGAGTACGGTTGCGGCCGATGTCGGCGCTGCGACTTGTAGCTTCGTTGTCGCGGTTCCTGACGGGAGGAGGCTGGTTGACCCTGTTGTCGACCCGCATGAAGTAAGCGTCTTCAGCGAGCTTGGCGATGACTTCTCCGGCGCGTATTCCCTGAGCCTGGCGTGCGATCGCTGTGATCGACATGAGGCATTGCTCGGGGGTAGTGTGAACTCTGCTCTCGACCGCCTCGAGAGCTTCTGCAAGGTTGTGGATGGGGAGGTTGTCTCGGAGACGCCGGCGCCGTTCGTTGCGCTTCCTGTTACGCTCGCGTTGAGCGTCCCTGTTGGCGGCAGTCTCGTCTGCAGGTGCATCGGCAGACAACTCGTCTGCGGAGATGTCTTCAAGGTACTTGTCCTGAGCTGTCCCTGAGGGTCCTGGTGTGTCGCCGGCAGCCATGATGACTTGGCGATCAGGGGTGCCAAGGCTGGACTCAGAGCTCGCCACCTCAGTTGGGGTGTGCGAGTCGGATCGGGCAAGTGGTGTTCCCTCCTGGAACGGGAGCGAGTCAATGTAGGCGACGTAGCGTGAGTCTCCACTTATCAGGTCTGCAGGCTTGCGGTCTGGCCAGTAGACAAATCTCCCGGCAGGTGTGGACGTTATAACTAGCCCAGAGGCCGGCCCTGATAAGGGATGCTCAGTGGTGTTGTCCTCGGACTCGGGATCCTCTGGGTCCGACCCGAAGTCGAACTCGTACGCGGAGTCCGAGTAGAAGCCGGAGAGGGGGTTGGAGTCCGAAGCGTGGCCGGGGGCGGTGTCGGAGTCCGAGTTGTACTCGGGTACGGGCTCCTTGCCGGCACGGCGCGAAGAGGGAGCCTCCGTGCGGGCCCTGCTGACGATGCGGGGGCCACGCGTGGAGCGCTCACGGGGTGGTGGGACCACATGCAATGGCTGAGTAGCCGGCTCACATGCGATAGCCCACGGAGACGTCGAGTTCGAGTTGGAAGCGGACCCGAGCTCGAAGTCAGCGTGATGGTTGAAAAGCGAAATCTCGCCGAACTTGCCGGTGAGCTCGCCTATGACAACTTCAGGAAGCGTCACGAAGCCGGTCTCCGGGTTGGGCGGCGTGGTGAGGCGGCGCTGGAAGGATCCCGCGCCGTCAGCAGTGCAGACCCAAGCGCCGAAAACGAAGGTGTGGCCACGGTTGAAGGCGACGGTTGGCTTGAAGTAGACAGGAGCCGTCGAGTTCGCCATGTGATCTCGGGCGAGAGCCCCTACCTGGCGCGCCAGCTGTCGATGTTTTAGACCGGCAACCTACTAAGGGGAGTACCCGAAGTAGATGAATGTGGCCTCCCCGAGATCGGTAACTCGAAGGAAGAGACACGTGGCACACAATTTAGACAGGTTCGGGCCGCGAGGTGCGTAATACCCTACGTCCTGTATGCTGCGTAGCTCTGGATTGATTGGGTACGATTACAAGATGGTGCAATTGTACGCCTTGAGATGAGATGATGAGAGAGGGGTCCCTGCCTCACCTTATATAGTCCGGAGGCAGGGTTACAAGTCGGAATAGGGAGAGAGTACTAGTCGAGTACGTCTAGGAGTCTTCCATACAGTGCGGGACATGTATAGCTTCCTAACCGAGTACTTCTCCTCTGTAGTCCTTGTGCTTCACACCATCAGGTACCGTGGAGCGCAAGTCGGGTAGTCCCAGGGGCCCACCGAGTAGTCGGTCCTAGTACCCACCGAGGTAGTGGGCCCAGGGAGGTCCATACGACACGCGGTTCGTCACGCGGCTCGTCGTCGACTACTTCACCTACGTCGCGCGTCCGGTTGCTTCGGCAGGTCGCGCGGCTTGTCGCGTGACTCATCGTCATTTACTTTGCCTCGCGCAGGCTCGTCGTCGACTACTTCGCCTACGCCGCGCGTCCGGGTGCCTCGGTACGTCACGCGGCTCGTCACCCAGCTCGTTGTCGACTACTCCGCCTACGCCGCGCGTCCGGTTGCTTTGGCACGTCGCGTGACTCATCGTCGACTACTTCGCCTCGCGCAGGCTCATCGTCGACTACATCGCCTGGCGCAGGCTCGTCGTCGACTACTTCGCCTACGCTGTGCGTCCGGGTGCCTCGGCAGGTCGCGCGGCTCGTCACCCAGCTCGTTGTCGACTACTCCGCCTACGCCGCGCGTCCGGTTGCTTTGGCACGTCGTGCGGCTTGTCGCGTGACTCATCGTCGACTACTTCACCTACGTCGCGCGTCCGGTTGCTTCGGCAGGTCGCGCGGCTTGTCGCGTGACTCATCGTCATTTACTTTGCCTCGCGTAGGCTCGTCGTCGACTACTTCGCCTACGCCGCGCGTCCCGGTGCCTCGGCACGTTGCGCGGCTCGTCACCCAGCTCGTTGTCGACTACTCCGCCTACGCCGCGCGTCCGGTTGCTTCGGCACTGTTGATGGTGTATTTTGGTACACCTAGCATGTTCATTACACTATGGTTTGGATTTGATTATGGAACTAACCCACCACTAGGCACACTAATCATATAACAAGTTCATCTTTGTGCATGCATTTGGAAGTGTTGTGTTTATGTAGGAAAACATGGACATAAAGGACGGATTCGCAACAAGTTCAAAGGAGCATTTACGGAGTCTTGTTCGTGTTCATGAGCTTGATGAAATCACTTCCAAAGGTGGCAAGGACCGAAGTGCTATGAGGAACACCCCCGGGGATTGAAGCGTAAAAGATCGAACTTCATGCGAAGAGAACCTCCATCTTGGACGCGAGGATAACATCATCAAAATCATGCAAGTGGAGGGGGCAAAGTACATAAGTGCATAAGGACCCACGGAGCAAAAGGGGCGACCGAACCGGGCCGAACTGGGCCCAGGCCGGTCGGCCCAGGCCGGCCGGCCCAGCCCAGTTCTGGCACCGGTTCGGTCCCGTTTTCCTTGCCCTCGAAGGATCTTCAACCCTAAAAGCCCCGAGGCGCCGCCAACACCGGGGAGAGAGTCATTCGCACCAGAAGACCATCCACAAGCTAGAGAGAGAGGAGGAGTATCTCCGGCGGGAGATCAACCACCTCGAAGGAAGCACCCTCTCGTGGAGAAGAAGGAAGACACCGGCGGAAGGGAAACCATGATCAACGGTGCCATGATCAGCACCTTGATGGGGTAATCTTCTCGTTCGTCCATGGGTTGTAATCGATCTTGAGATGTAATCGCACTTTGTTGGTTTATCTATCTATCATCTTGTGTTGAATATACTTTAATGCTTAAGGTTAGCTACCATGCCGTAAAGGGAGTAGAGCTCCAATGCTTCCTTGGATCCATTCAATACGCCGTGTCCATCAAAGGTCTAGTCATGAATACCTTCGCGTAGTGACAGTACGAGAGGAGGGAAAGGGCGAAACCGTGGTCACAACCCCCGATAGATTAGATTGGTTTTCATGTCTTTAAGCGATTGCATGCTCTAGTATCGTAGACCTGTGGGCGAGTGTCTTTTATCTTGATATCTTAATCATTCTCTCTAGTGTAGTTTAGTTGTTTTCTAGTTTAATAGTAAGTTAGGGTTTTAGTAGCTAGTGTGTCGTTGTAGATCGAACGCTTGTAATCCCCTTGCTCTGCGGATTGACAAGAACCTTGGGAATCCCGTGGTGAAAAAGGTGTGGGGTCCGTACGCTTGCGGATCGTAGAGGGATACGTCTTTTATCCGTCAACAAGCCCCTTTTTCTGGCGCCGTTGCCGGGGAGCAAGCTAGTTTACATCGTTTGATTTGCATCTAACTTATTTTTATATTTAGTCTATCTTTTATTTGCTTTATCTAACATATATTATCTAGAAAAACACTTGTTTCGTTTTTGTTTTTGTTTTTATCTTATTGTCTAGATGGCGTTCGTTAATCAACCCGTGGAAGAACCGGAGAAATCACTAAGGGATTACGCTAGCCCTCGATGTGAAGACATAAAGGTACAAGAGTCGGATTCGAAGCTCGAAGCGACCAAGTATGAGATTAAATCCAAGATCATCAAGATGGTGGCGGCGAACCCATTTGAAGGGATGGTTACGGAGAACCCATATAGACACATAAGGGATTTCACGACAATATGCAACACGGTGCGTCAAGAAGGAGTTCCCGATGAATGGTTCAAATGGAATCTCTTTCCCTACTCACTTGCCGGCAATGCAAAGACATGGTATTCGGTTGCGTCCTTTGAAGTTGAAGGCAATTGGAACAAGTTGACAAAGAAGTTTTGCGAGAAGTTCTTTCCAATTAGCAAGGTTCAACATCTAAGGAGGCAAGTGATCACTTTCATGCAAGGAGAAGAGGAAGGGATAGACCAAGCCTGGGATAGGTTTAATGGATTGATCGAACAAGGACCAAAACTCGGCTTCACCGGTGACGTACTCTTGCATACATTTTTCTTTTCCCTAACCCCTAGTTGCATGCAACACGTCGAAATGTGTGCAGGTGGGGATCTCATGGAGAAAACACTCACGGAATCCGCCCAACTTCTACAAAAAGTTAGTAAAGCGGCTGCCATGCGAAGAGATTGGGAAACAAGACTTGCGGAAGAGCCGGAATATAATTCGAGGAAGAAGAAGTGTGCTGAATTTTCTAAAGAGGCAAACCCGGAAGTCACAAAAGAGGAACCAATCATGGAAAAGCTTGAACAAGAACACATCAAGTCAAGAACTACACCGAGCGTCGACTTCGCCACACCAAATGAGACGAACAAGAGAAGCATGTCAAGCGCGAAGCCACTAAGGGAGTTCGAACCAATGGATTGGGTTCCTATCGATTACGGAGAAGTATTCGACAAGAGAAGACCATTCCCTAATCAAAAGGGATTGGCGAGAGCATTGGAAGTGGATTTCCCACCGGAGAAGAAAGCGGAAAATTCATACGACCTTTAAACCACCGGTGAGATTTTTCAAAAGCTCTTTGGAGATGACATAGTGGATCCGGAACACATAGCCGAGGTGAAGAGAATCATGGGGATCAAGCCCGAAGCATCACCATACGCTCGCCTCGCTGAAATCTACGCGATAGGATCCGAAGAAGAAGAGAAGATGACACCACACTTGAGTTGCGAGATCAACAGAGTTCAATGCAAAGCTTTATGCGACATCGGAGCCCAAGTAAGTGTTCTATCTTCTAAAATTTACGATAAAGTTCAAGACCACAACCTAGACTTAGCTCCAACATCAACGAAATTAATTATGGGAGATGGTAGAACTATCAAACCTCTAGGTATTGCTTGCAACATGAAAGTAAAAATCTCTAGAAACTATATACCAACCGATTTCTTTGTTATTGATGCTTACCATAGTAATCATGATCATATAATCTTAGGTAGGCCTTTTCTTAAGTTGGTTGATGCCGTGTTAGATGCCGGAGAAGGCAAAGTAACAATGAACCTTAATGGAACAAAGTACACATATAACTTTCTTCGTGCTTCTAAACACCTTACACCCTTTCCTCCCGAAGATGAAGAAGTAGAAGAGATAGATAGTCTTTGTTTTGTTGAAACCCTTAGAGACCCGCTGCAAAGAGCAATAGAAAACCAAATTAGTAATCAACAAGATGAAGAACTAGAGGAAGCAACAAAAGGCTTAGAGCCACATGATGGTAGTGTGGAGGAAGAGAAATTCGAAGACATAGGAGAAATCAAACCCGAGGAGCCACAAGTGCCCGAGGTAGACCTTAAACCTTTGCCCAAGGGATTAAAATATGAATTTTTGGGCCCAGACAAAACTTATCCAGTCATTGTGAGCGACGAGTTGAGTCCCGAAGAAAATGAAGCGTTGCTGATTTTATTAAAAAAACATAGGAAGGTGATTGGATATTCGATTAATGATCTCAAAGGTATTAGCCCAGCCTTTTGCACTCATCGTATACCAATGGAAGACCAATGTAAGCCCGTAGTGGACCACCAAAGGAGGCTAACTCATGCCATGCGAGAGGTAGTAAAGAAAGAGGTTATCAAGTTACTTGATGCAGGAATCATCTACCCGGTTCCGCATAGCGAGTGGGTGAGCCCGGTACATTGTGTACCGAAGAAAGGAGGTTTAACCGTGGTGAAGAATGAGAAGAACGAGTTGATACCGCAAAGAACCGTGACCGGGTGGCGGATGTGTATCGATTATCGTAAGCTTAACAAAGCGACGAAGAAAGATCACTTCCCCCTACCGTTCATTGACGAGATGCTCGAGAGGTTAGCAAACCACGCTTATTTTTGCTTTCTCGATGGATACTCGGGGTTCATGCAAATTCCCATTCACCCGGAAGATCAACATAAGACAACGTTTACGTGCCCTTACGGAACGTTTGCATATAGGAGGATGCCCTTCGGCCTATGCAACGCTCCGGCCTCTTTTCAACGTTGCATGATGGCCGTGTTTTCGGAATTCATCGAAGAAATTGTTGAAGTGTTTATGGATGATTTTTCCGTTTACGGGAAGACGTTCATAGATTGCTTAGCAAACTTAGAAAAGGTCCTCACGAGGTGTGCGGAGGTAGATTTGGTGTTAAATTGGGAAAAGTGCCACTTCATGGTTAAACAAGGTATAGTGCTCGGACATGTTATATCCGAGAGAGGAATTGAAGTGGACAAGGCTAAGGTAGAGACGGTCGAGCAACTCCCACCTCCTATGGATGTTAAGTCCTTAAGGAGCTTTCTAGGCCATGCCGGATTCTATAGAAGATTTATTAAGGACTTCTCGAAGATCACTAAGCCTTTAACACATCTCCTTCAAAAGGATGTGGCTTTTGACTTTGATGAGAAGTGCCTAGCGGCATTCCGGACCTTGAAAAATGCGTTGGTGAGTGCTCCCATCATCCAACCTCCGGATTGGAGCCAACCTTTCGAGATCATGTGTGACGCAAGTGACTACGCCGTAGGCGCGGTCTTGGGTCAAAGAAAGGAAGGCCGAGTTCACGCCGTTTACTATGCTAGCAAAACTCTTAGTGGGGCGCAATTAAATTATTCCACTACGGAAAAGGAGTTGCTAGCGGTGGTATTCGCTTTCGAAAAATTCAGATCTTACATCGTGAACTCGAAGGTCATTGTTTACACCGATCACGCAGCCATCAAGTATCTCTTGGCTAAGAAGGAAGCCAAACCACGATTGATTCGTTGGATCCTTCTTCTCCAAGAGTTTGATGTTGAAATTCGTGGTGGAAAATGTTGTGGCCGATCATTTGTCTAGGATGAATCGTGGACAAGATGATAAAGAGCCCATAGAAGATAAGATGAGAGATGACCACCTCTATAGAGTGCTTGATAAGGATACATGGATGATCGATATCATTCGAGCAATTCGAAAGATGCCTCTCGATCATCTAGATAAAAACTCTCAAAAGAAGATAATCTCTGAAAGTAGGAAATACTTTTGGGATGCACCATACCTCTTCAAACTTGGCAATGATGGAGTAATGAGAAGATGTGTGCCAAGAGAAGAGAGGGTTGAGATTCTAAGGAAGTGCCACTCGGCGGAGTACGGTGGGCACTATAGTCATTTTCGAACCCAAGCAAAAGTATGGTCGAGCGGATTCTTTTGGCCGGAGATGCATGAAGATACTAAAAGATATGTTGCATCATGCCCCGAATGCCAAAGAACCGGAAACATCTCTCAAAGAAATTCTATGCCTTTGAAATACAACTTACAAATCGACATATTCGATGTATGGGGCATAGACTTCATGGGGCCTTTTAAAAACTCATTTGGATTCGAGTACATCCTTGTTATGGTTGATTATGTATCCAAGTGGGTAGAGGCTATACCATGTCGTAAAGCTTCCACGGAAGAGTCCATCACTATGATCAAGAACGTGATTTTTCCCCGTTTCGGTACACCGAGAATCTTGATAAGTGATGGAGGAACTCACTTCACCGGGAAGAATTTTAAAAAGTGCTTGTCCAAGTTGGGAATTGAGCATAGGGTCTCGACGGCCTATCACCCACAAACCAACGGACAAGCGGAAACGTCAAATAGGCAATTAAAAAGCATCCTCAACAAAACCATAGAGAAGGGAGGCAAAGATTGGTCAAAGAAATTAGACGGAGCTTTATGGGCTTATCGAACGGCGTTTAAAACACCGATAGGTATGACCCCTTATCAATTCGTCTATGGAAAAGCTTGCCACCTTCCGGTTGAGTTGGAACATAAAGCCTATTGGGCGATTAAAGAGATGAACCTTGATCTCGATGCCGCGGTGGTGAAATGAAGAATCCAAATAAGCGAGCTAGAGGAGTTGAGGTTGAAAGCATATGAAAACGCAAGCATATACAAGGAGAGAATCAAAAGGTGGTACGATAAAAGATTGAAGAAAAAATAATTTAAAGAAGGAGATAAGGTCCTCCTCTACAATTCGAGGTTTAAAACCTTCGGAAAGGGGAAATTGCAAAGCAAATGGGACGGACCTTATGTTGTGCATTCGGTGTTCTCCAACGGAGCGGTAACCATTATGGATATAAACGGCGATCAATTTGTGGTGAATGGTCAGCGGCTTAAGGTTTACTACGAACCCGACGTCGTGCCCCTTCACCATGTTGACGTCTTCACCATGGAGGAAGAGCCCGAAAGTCCCGCCTAGGACGAAAAACAAGGCATGAATTTCTGTAAATAGTTTTTCTTTTAGTTTTCTGGAGTTTTTCGCGAAGATTTACCGGGCCAACTTTTTCCCATGGGCTAAGGAAGAAAAAATAGGGCGGTGTGCAAAAACCCGGACTGGCCCGACCCCCGAGGCAGGGTGGGCCGGCCGGCCCAGGCCGACCGGCCCAGAGGGTTCCGGCGGCCGATGACGCCGAATTTCGCCCGAATTGCTCCTTTTTGACTTCCTTGTTTGGTCAGAAAATTTTAAGGGAAGTGTAAAAAAGGAAAATAAGGTTCCCAGGGCTTTTCTCTCAGGACTATTTATTTGGCCGAATTGGGAGCTCGAGGATCAAACCTTTCAAGCAATATTTTGCACCCTTGTAGCAGCCATTGTGCCCCCAAGGAGCTTAGAGTTGAAGCTAGAAGCCAAGAAGCCATCGATGGAGGAGGCGATGCGATGCGAGCTCAAGCTACCCGTCAAGAGGACCGCACGCATCCGTTGCGGAGGGCGTGTCCCGACCGGAGCTCTTGCATCTCGCAACCCCGTCGAAGGAGAGAAGGTCCCTACGCCCGTTCGAAGGTCGGCACGCGTCCAAGGCATGAAGCGCAAAGACTACAAGGAGGCGTCGCCAGAGCCTAAGGATTATGGGGGTAGCGACTACTCCGACGATCGTAGCCCGAGCTCGTGGGCGGCCGCCGGAAGAGATGATGACGATTGGGATGAGCAGCCCAAAGAGAGGACTCCCGAAGGCCCCAACGGCGACGGTAACGATGGCAACGAGAGCGGCATCGACAATGGAGGTGGCGACGACGGTGGTGACGACAGTGGAGACAATGGCGATGAAGACCCCTTCGGATTACATCCGATGTGTTGTCGAACTTGCCGTCAATCCATCGGGGATCTCTACACGTCGGCCGATGAATGTCTCCAAGCCATGGAAGCGATGAAGCAGCGTATGGAGGATTTGGAGCACGTAGTTGGAGACAATTTCAAGTTCCTTAACCGTAACGTGCGCAAACTTTTCGGCATGGTTGGAAACATGAGAGGCAAGTGGTGCAATACTTGCTTGAAGTACCACTAGATCTAGTTTTCCCCTTAGGAATTTGTAAGATACGACGAGGACGTCGTATGTTTTAAGCGTGGGGGAGAGCTAGCTCGCTAGCCTTAGCTTTTGAACTTCAAGTTTAGGTTCGGTTTAATCTTCGTGTGAGAGTCTTAGCGTTTTAATGAGTCTTTAGTTTTTGAGTGTGTTTTAAAATTTTTGCAAGTGTCTTAAATTAGTGTTGAGTCAAAGAAAATCAAATAAAAAGAGTCTATATATATATCTTTGTGTTTTATGTATTGCTTATCTTTATTCACTTGTTTGTTTAATCTTCAATTCTTGATATATGAACACAAGTATGTGGTTTGAAAAACGTTTACCGTGGTGCTTAGTGGAATTGCTACTACTTAAAGTACCCATACCGCACTTTGATCTTGAGCTTCACATGTTAGTTGTGCTATGTTCAATGCTAAAAGTTGGAGGATTTCAGTTCTGAAAATTATCTTAAAACCCTTGTAATAAAGGTTAGCAAAACCTCTTTTTCCAAGTTGAGAGTAAGAAAAAAAATTCCTATCCAAAGCCAAGTTTATTTTTTTCGCTCCACCATAAGTGTGATTAGCACGATGAGTCAGGCTAGGACCCTTCTCTCTTGGTAAGTTTTAATTTCGAGCAATGATCATGTTCTTGTGCTTATCTTTTGTTGCTAGCCTCGTCATTTATTCGGTAATGTGACTTTCACAACAGAAGTCACGTACATCGCCGAATTCCATACCCAACCCTATACATCTCTTTTGTACATCGTATTCCTTGAACACAACCTATTTTCAAAGTTTCGTCTCGTCTCTAGCATGATTTATTTAAAATTTCAGATTGTATGCATGCAAGGAAAGAGAGAATTGAAAGCTTTGAAAAGTTGTCAAGAGAGAGAAAAATAAAGAGAAAAAGTATGAGTATGGGAAAGAAAGAAAGAAAGAAAAAAATTATATGTGAATGAAAGAAGAAAAAGAAAAAGAGAAAGATGAGGTAGCAATAAAGATATGAGAGGGATGGATCAAGTGAAAGAAAAGAAAAGTAAAGTGTAAGGAAGGATGTCACGTTGTTGAGAGACGAAACTTTCATTCTTTTTCCAACCATGTGCAATCCGACAACGAGGACGTCATCGGTGCCTTGTAGTCACAATTTTCTTTTGCCCTTGCACATGTCCACCATTCTAAATCTTCTCATCCTTGATATCCCTACATATGGTTAATTCTCATGATCATTGGCTTTGAAAGGTAAACAATCATTAGAGGAAGTTCTTAGTTTGACAACATTTGTGTTGATTGTACTAGCCCTACCTATAGCTCCACTTTACGTGATATATGAGAGATTAATGGGAGGTGAGAGTTTTATAAAATTCGGTTAGGATAGCCACTTCATATGAGTGACTTGAGAGAGCTTGGAGAAAGGTTTTTGTCTAATACTTGTTGCAGGAATTTTTGTTTTGAAAATCATAAAAACTCTCCGATGGAAGCAGAGAAGTAAGCTTGGTTGAGATTAAAAGCTTCGAGTGAAGAGTTTGAGTTGTGGGGTAAAACTTGACGTGGTAAAAGTTCTGAACGCCCATGTTTATGTTTGATTATCATTACTTTGTGTTTATGTATTAAAGATGAAGGGATTGACTAACTTGTGAAGAAGGATAAGTGGTATATGATTACAACACCTTGAACGAAGTTCTTTTACGAGTACTTGCTCGAGGACGAGCAAGAGCTAAGCGTGGGGGAGATGTTGATGGTGTATTTTGGTACACCTAGCATGTTCATTACACTATGGTTTGGATTTGATTATGGAACTAACCCGCCACTAGGCACACTAATCATATAACAAGTTCATCTTTGTGCATGCATTTGGAAGTGTTGTGTTTATGTAGGAAAACATGGACATAAAGGACGGATTCGCAACAAGTTCAAAGGAGCATTTACGGAGTCTTGTTCGTGTTCATGAGCTTGATGAAATCACTTCCAAAGGTGGCAAGGACCGAAGTGCTATGAGGAACACCCCCGGGGATTGAAGCGTAAAAGATCGAACTTCATGCGAAGAGAACCTCCATCTTGGACGCGAGGATAACATCATCAAAATCATGCAAGTGGAGGGGGCAAAGTACATAAGTGCATAAGGACCCACGGAGCAAAAGGGGCGACCGAACCGGGCCGAACTGGGCCCAGGCCGGTCGGACCAGGCCGGCCGGCCCAGCCCAGTTCTGGCACCGGTTCGGTCCCGTTTTCCTTGCCCTCGAAGGATCTTCAACCCTAAAAGCCCCGAGGCGCCGCCAACACCGGGGAGAGAGTCATTCGCACCAGAAGGCCATCCACAAGCTAGAGAGAGAGGAGGAGGATCTCCGGCGGGAGATCAACCACCTCGAAGGAAGCACCCTCTCGTGGAGAAGAAGGAAGACACCGGCGGAAGGGAAACCATGATCAATGGTGCCATGATCAGCACCTTGATGGGGTAATCTTCTCGTTCGTCCATGGGTTGTAATCGATCTTGAGATGTAATTGCACTTTGTTGGTTTATCTATCTATCATCTTGTGTTGAATATACTTTAATGCTTAAGGTTAGCTACCATGCCGTAAAGGGAGTAGAGCTCCAATGCTTCCTTGGATCCATTCAATACGCCGTGTCCATCAAAGGTCTAGTCATGAATACCTTCGCGTAGTGACAGTACGAGAGGAGGGAAAGGGCGAAACCGTGGTCACAACCCCCGATAGATTAGATTGGTTTTCATGTCTTTAAGCGATTGCATGCTCTAGTATTGTAGACCCGTGGGCGAGTGTCTTTTATCTCGATATCTTAATCATTCTCTCTAGTGTAGTTTAGTTGTTTTCTAGTTTAATAGTAAGTTAGGGTTTTAGTAGCTAGTGTGTCGTTGTAGATCGAACGCTTGTAATCCCCTTGCTCCGCGGATTGACAAGAACCTTGGGAATCCCGTGGTGAAAAAGGTGTGGGGTCCGTACGCTTGCGGATCGTAGAGGGATACGTCTTTTATCCGTCAACAGGCACGTCGCGTGACTCATCGTCGACTACTTCGCCTCGCGCAGGCTCATCGTCGACTACATCGCCTCACGCAGGCTCGGCGTCGAATACTTCTCCTACGCCGCGCGTCCGGGTGCCTCGGCACGTCGCGCGGCTCGTCACGCGGCTCGTCGTCGACTACTTCACCTAGTCCGCACGTCCGGTTGGTTTGGCACGTCGTGCGGCTTGTCGCGTGACTCATCGTCGACTACTTTTCCTCGCGCAGGCTCGTCGTCGACTACTTCGCCTACGCCGCGCGTCCGGGTGCCTCGGAACGTCGCGAGGCTCGTCACGCGGCTCGTCGTCGACTACTTCGACTACGCCGCGCGTCCGGGTGCCTCGGCATGTCGCGCGGCTCGTCACGCGGCTCGTTGCGCCGCTCGTCGTCGACTACTCCGCCTGCGTCGCACATCCGGGTGCCTCGGCACGTCGCGCGGCTCGTCACCGGCTCGTCGTCGACTACTTCGCCTACACCGCGCGTCCGGGTGCCTCGGCACGTCGCGCGGCTCGTCACGCGGCTCGTCGTCGACTACTTCACCTACGCCGCGCGTCCGGTTCCTTCGGCACGTCGCGTGACTCATCGTCGACTACTTCGCCTACGCCGCGCGTCTGGGTGCCTCGGAACATCGCGAGGCTCGTCACGCGGCTCGTCATCGACTACTTCGACTACGCCGCGCATCCGGGTGCCTCGGCATGTCGCGCGACTCGTCACGCAGCTTGTCGCGCCACTCGTCATCGACTACCCAGCCTACGTCGCGCGGCCCGTCACTCGGCTCGTCGTCGACTACTTCGCCTCGCGCAGGCTCGTCGTCGACTACTTCGCCTACGCCGCGTGTCCGGGTGCCTCGTCACGTCGCGCGGCTCGTCACGCGGCTCGTCGTCGACTACTTCACCAACGCCGCACGTCCGGTTGCTTTGGCACGTTGCGCGGCTTGTCGCGTGACTCATCGTCGACTACTTTGCCTCGTGTAGGCTCATTGTCGACTACTTCGCCTACGCCGCGCGTCCGGGTGCCTCGGCACGTCGCGCGGCTCGTCACGCGGCTCGTTGCATCGCTCGTCATTGACTTCTCCGCCTACGTCGCGCGTCCGGGTGCCTTGGCATGTCGCGCGGCTCGTCACCCGGCTCGTCGTCGACTACTTCACCTACGCCGAGCGGCTCGTCGTCGACTACTTCACCTACGCCGTGTTTCCGGTTGCTTCGGCACGTCGCACGGCTTGTCGCGTGACTCATCGTCGACTACTTCGCCTCGCGTAGGCTCGTCGTCGACTACTTCACCTACGTCGCGCGTCCGGGTGCCTCGGCACGTAGCGCGGCTCGTCACGCGGCTCGTCGTTGACTACTTCGACTATGCCACGCGTCCGGGTGCCTCGGCATGTCGCGCGGCTCATCACGCGGCTCGTCGCGCTGCTTGCCGTCGACTACTCCTCCTACGTCGCGCGTCCGGGTGCCTCGGCACGTCGCGCGGCTCGTCACCCGGCTCGTCGTCGACTACTTCGCCTCGCGTAGGCTCGTCGTCGACTACTTCGCGTACGCCGCGCTTCGGGGTGCCTCGGCACGTCGCGCGGTTCGTCACGCGGCTCGTCACCCAGCTCGTTGTCGACTACTCCGCCTACGCCGCGCGTCCGGTTGCTTCGGCTCATCGCGCGGCTTGTCGCTTGACTCATCGTCGACTACTTCGTCTACGTCGCGCGTCCGGTTGCTTCGGCACATCGCGCGGCTTGTCGCTTGACTCATCGTCGACTACTTCTCCTCGCGCAGGCTCGTCGTCGACAACTTCGCCTACGCCGCGCGTCTGGTTGTTTCGGTACATCACGCGGCTTGTCACGTGACTCATCGTCGACTACTTCGCGTCGCGCAGGCTCGTCGTCGACTACTTCACCTACGCCGCGTGTCCAGGTGCCTCGGCACGTCGCGCGGCTTGTCGCGTGACTCATCGTCGACTACTTCACCAACGACGCACGTCTGGTTGTTTTGGCACGTCGCGCGGCTTGTCGCTTGACTCACCGTCGACTTCTTCGCGTCGCGCAGGCTCGTCGTTGACTACTTAACCTACGCCGCGCGTCCGTTTGTTTCGGTACGTCGCGCGACTTGTCACGTGACTCATCGTCGACTACTTCGCCTCGCGCAGGCTTGTCGTCGACTACTTCGCCTACGCCAAGCTTCCGGGTGCCTCGGCACGTCGCGCGGCTCGTCACGCGGCTCGTCGTCGACTACTTCGACTACGCCACACGTTCCGGTGCCTTGGCATGTCGCGCGGCTCGTCACGCGGCTCGTGGCGCCGCTCGTCATCGACTACTCCGCCTACGTCGCGCGTCTGGGTGCCTCGGCACGTTGCGCGGCTCGTCACCCGGCTCGTCGTCGACTACTTCGCCTCACGCAGGCTCGTTGTCGACTACTTCACCTATGCCGCGAGTCCGGGTGCCTCGACACATTGCGCGGTTCGTCACGCGGCTCGTCGTCGACTACTTCACCTACGCTGCCCGTCCGGTTGCTTCGACACGTCGCGCGGCTTGTCGCGTGACTCATCGTCGTTTACTTTGCCTCGCGCAGACTCGTCGTCGACTACTTCACCTACGCCGCGCGTCCGGGTGCCTCGGCATGTTGCGCGGCTCGTCACACGGCTCGTCGTCGACTCCTTCGACTACGCCGCGCGTCTGGGTGCCTCGCCATGTCGCGCGACTCGTCACGCGGCTTGTCGCGCCGCTCGTCGTCGACAACTCCGCCTACGTCGTGCGTCCGGGTGCCTAGGCACGTCGCGCGGCTCGTCATCCGGCTCGTCGTCGACTACTTGGCCTCGCGCAGGCTCGTCGTCGACTACTTCGCCTACGCCGCACGTCCGGGGGCCTCAGCACGTCGCACGGCTCATCGCGCGGCTCGTCGTCGACTACTTCACCTACGCCGTGCGTCCGGTTGCTTCGGCACGTCGCACGGCTTGTCGCTTGACTCATCGTCGACTACTTCGCCTCGCGTAGGCTCGTCGTCGACTACTTCACTTACGTCGCGCGTCCGGGTGCCTCGGCATGTCACGCGGCTCGTCACGCAGCTCGTTGTCGACTACTTCGCCTCGCGCAGGCTCGTCGTCGACTACTTCGCCTACGCGGCGCGTTTGAGTGCCTCGGCACGTCGCGTGGGTCGTCACGCGGCTCGTCGTCGACTACTTCACCTCGCGTAGGCTCGTCGTCGACTACTTCACCTACGCCGCGCGTCCGGTTGCTTCGGCACGTCGCGCGGCTTGTCGCATGACTCAGCGTCGACTACTTCGCCTCGCGTAGGCTCGTGGTCGACTACTTCACCTACGCCGCGCGTCCGGGTGCCTCGGCACGTCGCGCGGCTCGTCACGCTGCTCGTCGTTGACTACTTCGACTACACCGCGCGTTCGGGTGCCTCGGCATGTCGCGCGGCTCGTCACGCGGCTCGTCGCGCCGCTCGTCGTCGACTACTCCGCCTAGGTCGCGCGTCCGGGTTCCTCGGCACGTCGCGCGGCTCGTCACCCAGGTCGTCGTCAACTACTTCGCCTCGCGCAGGCTCGTCGTCGACTACTTCGCCTACGCCGCGTGTCGGGGTGCCTCGGCACGTCGCGCGGCTCGTCACGCGGCTCGTCGTCGACTACTTCACCTACGCCACGCATCCGGTTGCTTCGGCACGTCGCGCGGCTTGTCGCGTGACTCATTGTCGTTTACTTTGCCTCGCGCAGGCTCGTCGTCAACTACTTCGCCTACGCCGCGCGTCCGGGTGCCTCGGCACGTCGCGCTGCTCATCACGCGGCTCGTCGTCGACTACTTCGACTACGCCACGCGTCCGGGTGCCTCGGCATGTCGCGCGGCTCGTCTCGGCTCTCGTCGTCGACTACTCCGCCTACGTCGCGCGTCCGGGTGCCTCGGCATGTCGCGCGGCTTGTCGCGTGACTCATCGTCGTTTACTTTGCCTCGCGCAGGCTCGTCGTCGACTACTTCACCTACGCCGCGCGTCCGGTTGCTTGGGCACGCCGCGCGGCTTGTCGCATGACTCATCGTCGACTACTTCGCCTCGCGCAGGCTCGTCGTCGACTACTTTGCCTACGCCACGCGTCGGGGTGCCTCGGCACGTCGCGCGGCTCGTCACGCGGCTCGTCGTCGACTACTTCACCTACGCCACGCGTTCGGTTGCTTCGGCACGTCGCACGGCTTGTCGCGTGACTCATCGTCGTTTACTTTGCCTCGCGCAGGCTCGTCGTCGACTACTTCGCCTGCGCCGCGCGTCCGGGTGCCTCGGCACGTCGCGCGGCTCGTCACCCAGGTCGTCGTCGACTACTTCGCCTCGCGCAGGCTCGTCGTCGACTACTTCGCCTACGCCACGCGTCGGGGTGCCTCGGCACGTCGCGCGGCTCGTCACGCGGCTCGTCGTCGACTACTTCACCTACGCCACGCGTTCGGTTGCTTCGGCATGTCGCACGGCTTGTCGCGTGACTCTTCTTCGTTTACTTTGCCTCGCGCAGGCTCGTCGTCGACTACTTCGCCTGCGCCGCGCGTCCGGGTGCCTCGGCACGTCGCGCGGCTTATCACGCGGCTCGTCGTCGACTACTTCGACTATGCCACGCGTCCGGGTGCCTCGGCATGTCGCGCGGCTCGTCACACAGCTCTTCGCGCCGCTCGTCGTCGACTACTCCGCCTACGTCGCGCGTCCGGGTGCCTTGGCATGTCGCGCGGCTTGTCACGTGACTCATCGTCGTTTACTTTGCCTCGCGCAGGCTCGTCGTCGACTACTTCGCCTACGCCGCGCGTCTGAGTGCCTCGGCACGTCGCGCGGCTCGTCACAAGGCTCGTCATCGACTACTTCACCTACGCCGCGCGTCCGGGTGCCTCGGCATGTCGCACGGCTCGTCACGTGGCTCGTCGCGCCGCTTGTCATTGACTACTCCGCCTACGTCGCGCGTCCAGGTGCCTCGGCACATCGCGCGGCTCGTCACCCGGCTCGTCGTCGACTACTTCGCCTCGCGCAGGCTCGTCGTCGACTACTTCGCCTACATCGCGCGTCCGGGTGCCTCGGCACGTCGCGCGGGTCGTCGTGCGGCTCGTCGTCGACTACTTCACCTACGCCGCGCGTCCGGTTGCTTGGGCACGTCGCGCGGCTTGTCGCATGACTCATCGTCGACTACTTCGCCTCGCGTAGGCTCGTCGTCGACTACTTCACCTACGCCGCACGTCCGGGTGCCTCGGCACGTCGCACGGCTCGTCACGCGGCTCGTCGTCGACTACTCCGCCTATGCCACGCGTCCGGTTGCTTCGGCACGTCGCACGACTTGTCGCGTGACTCATCGTCTTTTACTTTGCCTCGCGCAGGCTCGTCGTCGACTACTTCGCCTACGCCGCGCGTCCGGGTGCCTCGGCACGTCGCGCTGCTCATCACGCGGCTCGTCATCGACTACTTCGACTACGCCACGCGCCCGGGTGGCTCGGCATGTCCCGCGGCTCATCACACAGCTCGTCGCGCCGCTCGTCGTCGACTACTCCGCCTACGTCGCGCGTCTGGGTGCCTCGGCATGTCGCGCGGTTTGTCGCGTGACTCATCGTCGTTTACTTTGCCTCGCGTAGGCTCGTCGTCGACTACTTCGCCTACGCCGCGCGTCTGAGTGCCTCGGCACGTCGCCCAGCTCGTCACGAGGCTCGTCATCGACTACTTCACCTACGCCACGCGTCCGGGTGCCTCGGCATGTCGCGCGGCTCGTCACGTGTCTCGTTGCGCCGCTTGTCATTAACTACTCCGCCTACGTCACACGTCCATGTGCCTCGGCACATCGCGCGGCTCGTCACCCGGCTCGTCGTCGACTACTTCGCCTACGCCGCGAGTCGGGGTACCTCAGCACGTCGCGCGGCTCGTCACGCGGCTCGTCGTCGACTAATTCACCTATGCCACGCGTCCGGTTGCTTCGGCACATCGTGCGGCTTGTCGCGTGACTCATCGTCGTTTACATTGCCTCGCGCAGGCTCGTCGTCGACTACTTCGCCTACGCCGCGCGTCCGGGTGCCTTGGCACGTCGCGTGGCTCGTCACCCGGCTCGTCGTCGACAACTTCGCCTACGCCGCAGGTCCGGGTGCTTGGGCACGCCGCGCGGCTTGTTGCATGACTCATCGTCGACTACTTCGCCTCGCGCAGGCTCGTCGTCGACTACTTTGCCTACGCCACGCGTCGGGGTGCCTCGGCACGTCGCGCGGCTCGTCACGCGGCTCGTTGTCGACTACTTCACCTACGCCACGCGTTCGGTTGCTTCGGCACGTCGCACGGCTTGTCGCGTGACTCATCGTCGTTTACTTTGCTTCGCGCAGGCTCGTCGTCCACTACTTCGCCTGCGCCGCGCGTCCGGGTGCCTCGGCACGTCGCGCGGCTCGTCACCCAGGTCGTCGTCGACTACTTCGCCTCGCGCAGGCTCGTCGTCGACTACTTCGCCTACGCCACGCGTCGGGGTGCCTCGGCACGTCGCGCGGCTCGTCACGCGGCTCGTCGTCGACTACTTCACCTACGCCACGCGTTCGGTTGCTTCGGCATGTCGCACGGCTTGTCGCGTGACTCTTCTTCGTTTACTTTGCCTCGCGCAGGCTCGTCGTCGACTACTTCGCCTGCGCCGCGCGTCCGGGTGCCTCGGCACGTCGCGCGGCTTATCACGCGGCTCGTCGTCGACTACTTCGACTATGCCACGCGTCCGGGTGCCTCGGCATGTCGCGCGGCTCGTCACACAGCTCTTCGCGCCGCTCGTCGTCGACTACTCCGCCTACGTCGCGCGTCCGGGTGCCTTGGCATGTCGCGCGGCTTGTCACGTGACTCATCGTCGTTTACTTTGCCTCGCGCAGGCTCGTCGTCGACTACTTCGCCTACGCCGCGCGTCCGAGTGCCTCGGCACGTCGCGCGGCTCGTCACAAGGCTCGTCATCGACTACTTCACCTACGCCGCGCGTCCGGGTGCCTCGGCATGTCGCACGGCTCGTCACGTGGCTCGTCGCGCCGCTTGTCATTGACTACTCCGCCTACGTCGCGCGTCCAGGTGCCTCGGCACATCGCGCGGCTCGTCACCCGGCTCGTCGTCGACTACTTCGCCTCGCGCAGGCTCGTCGTCGACTACTTCGCCTACATCGCGCGTCCGGGTGCCTCGGCACGTCGCGCGGGTCGTCGTGCGGCTCGTCGTCGACTACTTCACCTACGCCGCGCGTCCGGTTGCTTGGGCACGTCGCGCGGCTTGTCGCATGACTCATCGTCGACTACTTCGCCTCGCGTAGGCTCGTCGTCGACTACTTCACCTACGCCGCACGTCCGGGTGCCTCGGCACGTCGCACTGCTCGTCACGCGGCTCGTCGTCGACTACTCCGCCTATGCCACGCGTCCGGTTGCTTCGGCACGTCGCACGACTTGTCGCGTGACTCATCGTCTTTTACTTTGCCTCACGCAGGCTCGTCGTCGACTACTTCGCCTACGCCGCGCGTCCGGGTGCCTCGGCACGTCGCGCGGCTCATCACGCGGCTCGTCATCGACTACTTCGACTACGCCACGCGCCCGGGTGGCTCGGCATGTCGCGCGGCTCATCACACAGCTCGTCGCGCCGCTCGTCGTCGACTACTCCGCCTACATCGCGCGTCTGGGTGCCTCGGCATGTCGCGCGGTTTGTCGCGTGACTCATCGTCGTTTACTTTGCCTCGCGTAGGCTCGTCGTCGACTACTTCGCCTACGCCGCGCGTCTGAGTGCCTCGGCACGTCGCCCAGCTCGTCACGAGGCTCGTCATCGACTACTTCACCTACGCCGCGCGTCCGGGTGCCTCGGCATGTCGCGCGGCTCGTCACGTGTCTCGTCGCGCCGCTTGTCATTAACTACTCCGCCTACGTCACACGTCCATGTGCCTCGGCACATCGCGCGGCTCGTCACCCGGCTCGTCGTCGACTACTTCGCCTACGCCGCGAGTCGGGGTACCTCAGCACGTCGCGCGGCTCGTCACGCGGCTCGTCGTCGACTAATTCACCTATGCCACGCGTCCGGTTGCTTCGGCACGTCGTGCGGCTTGTCGCGTGACTCATCGTTGTTTACATTGCCTCGCGCAGGCTCGTCGTCGACTACTTCGCCTACACCGCGCGTCCGGGTGCCTTGGCACGTCGCGTGGCTCGTCACCCGGCTCGTCGTCGACAACTTCGCCTACGCCGCAGGTCCGGGTGCCTCAGCACGTCGCACGGCCCGTCGCGCGGCTCGTCGTCGACTACTTCACCTACGTCGTGCGTCCGGTTGCTTCGGCACGTCGCACGGCTTGTCGCTTGACTCATCGTCGACTACTTCGCCTCGCGTAGGCTCGTCGTCGACTACTTCACCTACGCCGCACGTCCGGGTGCCTCGGCACGTCGCGCGGCTCGTCACGCGGCTTGTCGTCGACTACTCCGCCTACGCCACGCGTCCGGTTGCTTCGGCACGTCGCACGACTTGTCGCGTGACTCATCGTCGTTTACTTTGCCTCGCGCAGGCTCGTCGTCGACTACTTCGCCTACGCCGCGCGTCCGGGTGCCTCGGCACGTCGCGCGGCTCATCACGCGGCTCGTCGTCGACTACTTCGACTACGCCACGCGTCTGGGTGCCTCGGCATGTCGCGCGGCTCATCACACAGCTCGTCGCGCCGCTCGTCGTCGACTACTCCGCCTACGTCGCGCGTCCGGGTGCCACGGCATGTCGCGCGGTTTGTCGCGTGACTCATCGTCGTTTACTTTGCCTCGCGCAGGCTCGTCGTCGACTACTTCGCCTACGCCGCGCGTCTGAGTGCCTCGGCACGTCGCGCGGCTCGTCACGAGGCTCGTCATCGACTACTTCACCTACGCCGCGCGTCCGGGTGCCTCGGCATGTCGCGCGGCTCGTCACGTGTCTCGTCGCGCCGCTTGTCATTAACTACTCCGCCTACGTCACGCGTCCAGGTGCCTCGGCACATCGCGCGGCTCGTCACCCGGCTCGTCGTCGACTACTTTGCCTACGCCGCGAGTCGGGGTGCCTCGGCACGTTGTGCGGCTCGTCACGCGTGAGGAGCATGTGTGGTTCGAGGACCGGTGGATGGTCGCTTCCTTGTGTGATGAGTGATTGACAACGTTGTGTGGACTGATTCTTGGCTAAGTATTGCAGGTGCAGGTTGCGGCTTGACTGGTGTTGGTGCAGGTGAAGAACAAGCGCGAAAGGTCGTCGCCGGTGAGGCCTCCAGGTGTGGAGAAGACAAGTAGGCTTCGTTCGAGGGACCCGGTGGCCAGTGGGGTCAAGTGCGAGCCGCATGGTGGCATGAACAGCAAGATGAAGTCATGGACGGTTTCTTGGTTGAGCCTCAAAACCAAGGTCGAGCCGGGACTACGTGGGAGCCAAGTCATGAGTGGAGATTGGCGGAGGCTACACCGAGTTCGCGGGGTTTCCGGTGGTTTACCAGAAAACCACTGGGTTCCTTGGTTGATCCACAAAGCCAAGACCGAAGAACCGAAGACGGTGCTGCAGCAGTGCCAGACCGGTCTGACCGGTGGGTACCGGTCTGACCGGTGGGGAGCACCGGTCTGACCGGTGTGCGACGACGCAGTCCGGAGACTTCGAAGTGGAGGACACGCGTCGGGATCGCATGGCTTGCGTCGAGGCTACGCAGGGTGCGGTCGCCGGGCATCCGTCTGATGGTGAAGACATGGAGACTTCCAAATCCGCCCTTGAGGGGCTTGTATCCCTAGTTATTAGGAAAGGGCATTTTAGACTTTCGGTTGCCTCCATATAACCCAATAGGTGAGAGGATGGCAGCCAACTCTTGGAACCCTAGCTCATTTGTTTTCCTATTTTCCTTCCTATTTTCCTTAGGTTTACCATAGGACTAGCTTGAGAGCTTCATGGAGAGATCTTGTTGAGAGGGATGGATGATCGGGCGGCTTGCTAGACCTTGTATGAACCTTTGTTTCATGTATAGATGATTCGGCGTGGTTCCTCAAGGTTTGGATGTGTTTTCCCCGGTTGTTCTTGGTGGTGATTTTCGGAGCCCTCTCTTGGTGATTTCTTTGGGTTGTTTTCGGGACCTTTCTCTTTGGGATTTGATGGGGGAAATTTTTGGGAACCCTTCGTGGTTCTTTGGGCTGTGATTCCCCTCCCAAATCCGTGAGTAAAGGTACTCGATTTTGGGGTTTCTTGAGTTCTTGGGTTGGAAGTGCTCTTGGCGGGATTTCCTTGATTCCTCCTTTTTGGACGAGTTTTGGTGGGATTAAACTTGGCTATGGACTCCTCATGAGGTGTTCCTAATATCCCCAAAGTCTTGTTCAAGTCCGTGGAGCGATTCGGGAGATCGAGGTTTGGATTTGGGGGAGTTGACCCGCGGGTGCTGTTCATCCCGAGCTGTCCAGGCTACACCGGTCTGACCGGTGCTCTTGACCGGTCTGACCGGTGCAACCCTCGGTGGGATTTTGCTCGGGTGAACGTCTTGGTGTGTTCGCTGTTGTCCTGTGGTGCTGCTGTTTCGAGTTTGGGTCAGTTTGGTGGTCGGTTGGCCTGTTTGGTGCCTTGGGGGCTTTCAGGCTGTGATCGGTCTGACCGGTGTGTCTCACCGGTCTGACCGGTGTAGAGCCACTTAGTGAAAGTTGCTCAGTTTCACCAGCAGGGACCGGTCTGACCGGTGGTGCTCACCGGTCTGACCGGTGTGGGTCTGTAGACTCGAGGTTTGGTGTTCCGCTGCGTTCTCGAGTCGGAAGGTTGTGTGTTGGTTCCTAGGTCCAGTGGCACTCCAGTGGCTACGTGGGCTTGGGCAACTTGGGTAGTGAGTCGGAGACGTGTGTTGGAAGCCTTGTTCATCTTGTTGTTGTTTCTATCTCCTTCGAGAAGAATTTTTATCGGCTCCCATTCACTCCCCCCTCTCTGGTTCGCCGTATCGGTCCTTCAAGTGGTATCAGAGCCGGTTCGGGTCTTTATTGACTCTAACCAGTCTAAGATCCAAGGATGGCGTACCAGGAACGGGGTTCGGGTCCTCCACACTTCGATGGCAAGAACTACCAGATGTGGAGTAAGCGGATGGGTGCGTTCCTTCGCGGAAAGGGTCAGATCCTTTGGGATGTCACGGTGGACACAGACTATGTCCAGCCGATGGACTTCCTCGCTCCAGGATCGAGGGACAGATTCGACGCCAACAATAAGGCGGTCGACTACTTGTTTCGTGCTTTGTGTCAGCCTGAGTTCAATCGGGTGCACACCGAGCACTTGGCATGTAGGATTTGGACGGTGCTGAAGGAGGCTCATGTTGGGAATGCCCAGGTTCAGGCACGGATGTATGCGACCTACCGGAGAGAGTACGAGAACTTCACTCATCTCCCCGGTGAGTCCATCGATGCCTTGTTTCAGAGGTTCACCGTGGTTGTGAACAACATGAAGGCCAATGTGGACGTGCTCCCGTACGATGATCATGATAGAGCGGTCAAGCTCTTACACTCTTTGGATCGTACGATTTGGGGTGGAAAGTTCGAGGCCATTGTGGAGTCAGAGAAGTATGATACTCTGACGGTGAACGAGCTGTTCTCGAAGCTCAAGTCGGCTGAGGTGGATAGGGGCATGACCGCCAAGCTCAAGGGACCGACTGATTCCCATAGTCTTGCCCTCGTTGGTGGTTCGAAAGGAAAGGCTAACACTAACCCATCCACCAGGATGTTCTCTTTTTCCTCTTTGATGTCTATGCCAGATGAGGAGTTCGACATGCTTGGAGAGGATGAGCTGGCGCTCCTGACGAGGCGGTTCGAGAGGCTGCACGAGAACCGAGTGAACATGAGGAGGAACACGAGGACATGCTTCAAGTGCGGCAAGGCTGGACACTATTTCGCCGAGTGTCCGAAGGTGAACAACCACGACAAGCACAAGTTCAAGGACAAGAGGAAGAAGTCCAAGAAGAAGGATCATGGACATGGGAAGAAGACACAGTCTCGAGAGAAGATGAAGAGATCAAGCGACATCGAGTCTGATTCCGAGGACACGTCTTCAAGCTCGAGTGATGAAGACGAAGAGGATGAGAAGAAGAGGAAGAAGAAGAAGAACCTTGGCAAGTATCTCAACGGCCTTTGTGTGACGGGCCTAAGCCTCAAGGACGACTTCTGCGGCATGGCTCGCAGTTCGAGCAGCAAGAGAAGCCAGAAGGACGCCTCGGACTTGGATTCCGAGGATGAGGTATGTGATGAGCTCTCTTCTTTGCGCAAGGAGAATGAGGAGTTGGTTGACTTGCTTGATAATCGCGATCACATGCTTAGAGAGGCTAAGAAGCTTAGGAAGGAGCTTAGATCTTTGCTCGAGGATGCTAGGACTAGAGTGGCTGAGCTAGAAACACAGGTTCTTGATAGCAAGCTTGAAATTGATTCTCTTAAGGCTAGCCCTGTTGTTTCTGATGAGAACGATTATGCTGATTGCTCTGCTTTCCTAGCTGACTTGACTGATCTTAGGGAGAAGTATGCCTCCAAGTGTGAGGAACTAGATGTGCTTAGGGTTGAGTTGGCTGAGCTACAATCTAGACCCACTTTGCTTGGTGCTTGCACTTCTTGCCCTAGTTTGCATGAGAAAATTGCTGAGCTCCGTTCTCGCATTGTTTCGCTTGAGGCTGATTTGAAAATGCCTATTCCTACTTCTTGTTCTACATGTGAGTTGCATGCTATGAAGAATTTGGATCTTGCAAAATGTGTTGGTCGCTTGCAAGATGAGAATGATAAGTTGCGTGAAGCGCTGAGTTGGTTATCGAGTCAAGAACCTCAGCTTGGTATGATGATTGCTAGCTATAAGCGTTTTGATGGTTGGGCTTTGGGTTTGGATAAGATTGGTGAGGGCAGTGGTGAGAGAGAAGGGATTTTTGGGAATGTTTCAGTTCCACCACAACCTACACCCAAAGACAAGTTTGCATCCAAGCCAAACCAACCAAGAGAAAAACCGAGTGAGAAGGCAAGTGAAACGCCTAGTGAGAAACCAAGTGAGAAGCCTTTTGAAGAGCCTCATCCCAAGCCTAAGCCCAGATCGATCCGTTTCCATTGTGAGTTTTGTGGAAAGGATGGTCACAAGAGAGCGTTTTGCTTCAAGAGGAAGCGTGAGGAGAGAATGGCGAAGGAGTGGGCTAACAAGGACAAGTACCACCCTTTCGATGGTGTACTTGAGCCTCGTGTGCAGTTGCCCAGGGCCAAGGCGAGTGTGAGGTCAGTTCGGGCTTGGGGAGAGCGGAAGGCTATTGGAGGTGCTGCTGCCCAGGCTACACCGGTCAGACCGGTGTGGGGCACCGGTCAGACCGGTGTTTGGGTTTCGTGCTCGTACAGGTGCGAGGGTTGTTTCTGGAGGTCGTGGTTCTGGTGGTTGGTCTGGAAAGTTTGCAGGAGGTCAGGTTTCTAGGCATTCTCCTCCTCGTGCTCAATACGGGGATGGGAGGATCCGTAGTTTTGAGAAGGAGAGGAGGGACAGTCCACGGGTTTTCTTTCGTGGTTTTGGTCCTCCTCCAAGTAGAGAGGTTTGGTTACCTCATGGTGGATACCGTGGTGGTGTTCGTGGAGGTAGCTTTGGTAGGAAAGATGGTTTGGTTTATGCTAACCCCACTTTCGAGCAAATGGCTAGGCACTGGTTTTACACTTTTGGAACTAACCCCAGTGTTGAGTCGTTTGCTCGCTCTCGCTCTTGGTTTTGAGTTGCAGGTGGATGGCCCGGAGAACATTTAGTTGATATCGGGGGTGGTTCTTCGGCCTCATATCCCGGTGGTGACATGTAGGTGCATCACTTTCGGGGATGGTGGACAAGGATGAGTGAATTGTGAAGAAATGATAAAGGTGAGTGTATTTGTGACCTTCAAGTGTGTGGCCTTTGTCAAGCCACTTGTTTCTTTTGCTCCTTCTCTATCTCATGTGTGTAGGGTGAGCTTTGTATGCTCTTTGGCCCTAGTGCATGTGTTTAGGGGGAGCTTGTGAGTTTTGTGCTCCTTTGCTCTTTTGCCGGTGGTGTCGAGCCCTTTTTGCCTCCCCTCGAGGAGCCGGTGGTTTGTGAGCTTTGTGTGTGGGAGCTTCTTTGTAGCATATGTATAGTTTTCTTTGTGCATTTCTTGCATTTGGCATGGCATATGTAACATGATGTATAGGCATCCTTGTATCTTAGATTGCATGCATTTTATATCATATGCATTGGTTAGGAAAAGCTTCTCCTATATACATTGTTCACCATGGAATGCTATTTATGTCTTTGTGAGCTTGTTTGGTATGCTATGGTTAGTTTGGCTTAGCTCTTGATGATCTTGATGAATAATCCATGGTTGATGGCTATGTTTTTGAAAAATTGTCACATGTAAGCTCTCTCATGTGTAAATGCCTTTATATGATCTTGACATGTTTTAGTGGCTTGGTTATGCTTAATTTGTGGTTGGATAGCTAGTTTATTGATCATATGGGGCCTAAGGCTCATTTGCCATCATGAATGTTTAGCCCTCTTGCTTCATCTTGTGGAGGGGCATAAGTTCCTTTTTGTCGCAAAGACATTTCATGTACCAATTATAAATCTGAAAATGAAATGAAAAATGCTTGGAAAATATGCTCCCATGTCATATGTGCTGAATTTAATTTGCTTTGGGTGCTAAACCGTTGCATGATGCCTACCAATGAGAAGTCTCATACATAGAAGTAGGCACATGGCTTGGTGGCTTTGACATGACATGAGGTGCTTGTGGGTGTTTGTGATGGTCGTATGATTAGAATGGCTGTCCTAGCATGAAGTTTGTGTGCCTTTGCCTTTTTGATATGTTTTGATCATGTTTAGGACTTTGCTCATGAGAGGCAAGTTTTTCGCAAAATTGCCCAAATCCATCTTAGCTTCGTCCAATGGTTGTGAAACTTGGTGATCATGTAGTTGAGGTCGATACGAAGCTATAGAGTATCTAACTTGCTCATTTGGACATGTGTAGCATTCTTTGTTGAATTTTGTCTATTTGAGAAGCTCTAGGTTGAATTTTTTGCATTTTTGGCTTGATTCATGCATTGCCAACAAGGGGGAGAAGTTTGAGCTTGAAATGGCTTACTGGAAGCATTTAGAAGGTTTTCAGGTGGTTTCGAGCCATTTCTGGGCTCTGTTGCACACCGGTCTGACCGGTGAGGAGCACCGGTCGGACCGGTGTGAGTGCTGATCCTGCGCACATCTTATGCACCGGTCTGGCCGGTGGTGATGACCGGTCTGACCGGTGTGAGCTGAAGTTGCTGCAGCTGCCCTGTTTTCAAGTGGTTTGCATGCATTCGTCCAGGGGGAGGTGCATTGGTTCAGGGGGAGCTTGCATGTGTGCAGGGGGAGCTCTTTGTGGTTGTTCGAGCTTTGTTTTCGGTGGTTTGCGCTCTTTGCTTGAGCTTTGTTGTGTCTCGGATGTGTCGAGCCGTTGCCCTTGCCTAAGGGGTCCGAGACTTGTCTTCTTCAAGTGATCTTGCTCTTTGCCTTTGTTTGGCTTTCGATCGCTTGTTGGAGTTTCTTTTTCTTCGTTTCTTCTCTTTTTCTTTTCTCTCTTGTTACTTTCGAGTGGGTGTTGTCAATGCACTCATCAAGGGGGAGATTGAGGAGCATGTGTGGTTCGAGAACCGGTGGATGGTCGCTTCCTTGTGTGATGAGTGATTGACAACATTGTGTGGACTGATTCTTGGCTAAGTATTGCAGGTGCAGGTTGCGGCTTGACTGGTGTTGGTGCAGGTGAAGAACAAGCGCGAAAGGTCGTCGCCGGTGAGGCCTCCAGGTGTGGAGAAGACAAGTAGGCTTCGTTCGAGGGACCCGGTGGCCAGCGGGGTCAAGTGCGAGCCGCATGGTGGCATGAACAGCAAGATGAAGTCATGGACGGTTTCTTGGTTGAGCCTCAAAACCAAGGTCGAGCCGGGACTACGTGGGAGCCAAGTCATGAGTGGAGATTGGCGGAGGCTACACCGAGTTCGCGGGGTTTCCGGTGGTTTACCAGAAAACCACTGGGTTCCTTGGTTGATCCACAAAGCCAAGACCGAAGAACCGAAGACGGTGCTGCAGCAGTGCCAGACCGGTCTGACCGGTGGGTACCGGTCTGACCGGTGGGGAGCACCGGCCTGACCGGTGTGCGACGACGTAGTCCGGAGACTTCGAAGTGGAGGACACGCGTCGGGATCGCATGGCTTGCGTCGAGGCTACGCAGGGTGCGGTCGCCGGGCATCCGTCCGATGGTGAAGACATGAAGACTTCCAAATCCGCCCTTGAGGGGCTTGTATCCCTAGTTATTAGGAAAGGGCATTTTAGACTTTCGGTTGCCTCCATATAACCCAAGAGGTGAGAGGATGGCAGCCAACTCTTGGAACCCTAACTCATTTGTTTTCCTATTTTCCTTCCTATTTTCCTAAGGTTTTCCATAGGACTAGCTTGAGAGCTTCATGGAGAGATCTTGTTGAGAGGGATGGATGATCGGGCGGCTTGCTAGACCTTGTATGAACCTTTGTTTCATGTATAGATGATTCGACGTGGTTCCTCAAGGTTTGGATGTGTTTTCCCCAGTTGTTCTTGGTGGTGATTTTCGGAGCCCTCTCTTGGTGATTTCTTTGGGTTGTTTTCGGGACCTTTCTCTTTGGGATTTGATGGGGGAAATTTGTGGGAACCCTTCGTGGTTCTTTGGGCTGTGATTCCCCTACCAAATCCGTGAGTAAAGGTGCTCGATTTTGGGGTTTCTTGAGTTCTTGGGTTGGAAGTGCTCTTGGCGGGATTTCCTTGATTCCTCCTTTTTGGACGAGTTTTGGTGGGATTAAACTTGGCTATGGACTCCTCATGAGGTGTTCCTAATATCCCCAAAGTCTTGTTCAAGTCCGTGGAGCGATTCGGGAGATCGAGGTTTGGATTTGGGGGAGTTGACCCGCGGGTGCTGTTCATACCGAGCTGCCCAGGCTACACCGGTCTGACCGGTGCTCTTGACCGGTCTGACCGGTGCAACCCTCGGTGGGATTTTGCTCGGGTGAACGTCTTGGTGTGTTCGCTGTTGTCCTGTGGTGCTGCTGTTTCGAGTTTGGGTCAGTTTGGTGGTCGGTTGGCCTGTTTGGTGCCTTGGGGGCTTTCAGGCTGTGATCGGTCTGACCGGTGTGTCTCACCGGTCTGACCGGTGTAGAGCCACTTAGTGAAAGTTGCTCAGTTTCACCAGCAGGGACCGGTCTGACCGGTGGTGCTCACCGGTCTGACCGGTGTGGGTCTGTAGACTCGAGGTTTGGTGTTCCGCTGCGTTCTCGAGTCGGAAGGTTGTGTGTTGGTTCCTAGGTCCAGTGGCACTCCAGTGGCTACGTGGGCTTGGCCAACTTGGGTAGTGAGTCGGAGACGTGTGTTGGAAGCCTTGTTCATCTTGTTGGAGTTTCTATCTCCTTCGAGAAGAATTTTTATCGGCTCCCATTCACTCCCCCCCTCTCTGGTTCGCCGTATCGGTCCTTCAACGCGGCTCGTCGTCGACTAATTCACCTATGCCACGCGTCCGGTTGCTTCGGCACGTCGTGCGGCTTGTCGCGTGACTCATCGTCGTGTACATAGCCTCGCGCAGGCTCGTCGTCGACTACTTCACCTACGCCGCGTGTCCGGGTGCCTTGGCACGTCGCGTGGCTCGTCACCCGGCTCGTCGTCGACAACTTCGCCTACGCCGCAGGTCCGGGTGCCTCAGCACGTCGCACGGCCCGTCGCGCGGCTCGTCGTCGACTACTTCACCTACGTCGTGCGTCCGGTTGCTTCGGCACGTCGCACGGCTTGTCGCTTGACTCATCATCGACTACTTCGCCTCGCGTTGGCTCGTCATCGACTACTTCACCTACGCCGCACGTCCGGGTGCCTCGGCACGTCGCGCGGCTCGTCACGCGGCTCGTCGTCGACTACTCCGCCTACGCCACGCGTCCGGTTGCTTCGGCACGTCGCACGACTTGTCGCGTGACTCATCGTCGTTTACTTTGCCTCGCGCAGGCTCGTCGTCGACTACTTCGCCTACGCCGCGCGTCCGGGTGCCTCGGCATGTCGCGCGGCTCATCACACAGCTCGTCGCGCCGCTCGTCGTCGACTACTCCGCCTACGTCGCGCGTCCGGGTGCCTCGGCATGTCACGCGGTTTGTCGCTTGACTCATCGTCGTTTACTTTGCCTCGTGGAGGCTCGTCGTCGACTACTTCGCCTACGCCGCGCGTCTGAGTGCCTCGGCACGTCGCGCGGCTCGTCACGAGGCTCGTCATCGACTACTTCACCTACGCCGCGCGTCCGGGTGCCTCGGCATGTCGCGCGGCTCGTCACGTGTTTCGTCGCGCGGCTCGTCACGTGTTTCGTCGCGCCACTTTTCATTAACTACTCCGCCTACGTCACGCGTCTAGGTGCCTCGGCACATCGCGCGGCTCGTCACCCGGCTCGTCGTCGACTACTTCGCCTACGCCGCGAGTCGGGGTGCCTCGGCACATCGCGCGGCTCGTCACGCGGCTCGTCGTCGACTAATTCACCTATGCCACGCGTCCGGTTGCTTCGGCACGTCGTGCGGCTTGTCGCGTGAATCATCGTCGTTTACATTGCCTCGCGCAGGCTCGTCGTCGACTACTTCGCCTACGCCGCGCGTCCAGGTGCCTTGGCACGTCGCGTGGCTCGTCACCCGGCTCGTCGTCGACAACTTCGCCTACGCCGCAGGTCCGGGTGCCTCAGCACGTCGCACGGCCCGTCGCGCGGCTCGTCGTCGACTACTTCACTTATGTCGCGCGTGCGGTTGCTTCGGCACGTCGCACGGCTTGTCGCTTGACTCATCGTCGACTACTTCGCCTCGTGTAGGCTCGTCGTCGACTACTTCACCTACGCTGCACGTCCGGGTGCCTCGGCACGTCGCGCGGCTCGTCACGCAGCTCGTCGTCGACTACTCCGCCTACGCCACGCGTCCGGTTGCTTCGGCACGTCGCACAACTTGTCGCGTGACTCATCGTCGTTTACTTTGCCTCGCGCAGGCTCGTCGTCGACTACTTCGCCTACGCCGCGCGTCCGGGTGCCTCGGCACGTCGCGCGGCTCATCACGCGGCTCGTCGTCGACTAATTCAGCTATGCCACGCGTCCGGTTGCTTCGGCACGTCGTGCGGCTTGTCGCGTGACTCATCGTCGTTTACTTTGCCTCACGCAGGCTCGTCGTCGACTACTTCGCCTACGCGCGCGCGTCCGGGTGCCTTGGCACGTCGCGTGGCTCGTCACCCGGCTCGTCGTCGACAACTTCGCCTACGCCGCACGTCCGGGTGCCTCAGCACATCGCACGGCCCGTCGCGCGGCTCGTCGTCAACTACTTCACCTACGTCGTGCGTCCGGTTGCTTCGGCACGTCGCACGGCTTGTCGCTTGACTCATCGTCGACTACTTCACCTCGCGTAGGCTCGTCGTCGACTATTTCACCAACGCCGCATGTCCGGGTGCCTCGGCACGTCGCGCGGCTCGTCACGCAGCTCGTCGTCGACTACTCCGCCAACGCCACGCGTCCGGTTGCTTCGGCACGTCGCACGACTTGTCGCGTGACTCATCGTCGTTTACTTTGCCTCGCGCAGGCTCGTCGTCGACTACTTCGCCTACGCCGCGCGTCCGGGTGCCTTGGCACGTCGCGCGACTCATCACGCGGCTCGTCGTCGACTACTTCGACTACGCCACACGTCTGGGTGCCTCTGCATGTCGCGCGGCTCATCACACAGCTCGTCGCGCCGCTCGTCGTCGACTACTCCGCCTACGTCGCGCGTCCGGGTGCCTCGGCATGTCGCGCGGTTTGTCGTGTGACTCATCGTCGTTTACTTTGCCTCGCGCAGGCTCGTCGTCGACTACTTCGCCTACGCCGCGCGTCTGAGTGCCTCGGCACGTCGCGCGGCTCGTCACAAGGCTCGTCATCGACTACTTCACCTACGCCGCGCGTCCGGGTGCCTCGGCATGTCGCGCGGCTCGTCACGTGGCTCGTCGCGCCGCTTGTCATTGACTACTCCGCCTACGTCACGCGTCCAGTGCCTCGACACATCGCGCGGCTCGTCACCTGGCTCGTCGTCGAATACTTCGCCTACGCCGCGAGTCGGGGTGCCTCGGCACGTCGCGCAGCTCGTCACGCGGCTCGTCGTCGAATAATTCACCTATGCCACGCGTCCGGTTGCTTCGGCACGTCGTGCGGCTTGTCGCGTGACTCATCGTCGTTTACTTTGCCTCACGCAGGCTCGTCGTCGACTACTTCGCCTACGCCGCGCGTCTGGGTGCCTTGGCACGTCGCGTGGCTCGTCACCCGGCTCGTCGTCGACAACTTCGCCTACGCCGCACGTCCGGGTGCCTCAGCACGTCGCACGGCCCGTCGCGCGGCTCGTCGTCGACTACTTCACCTACGTCGTGCGTCCGGTTGCTTCGGCACGTCACACGGCTTGTCGCTTGACTCATCGTCGACTACTTCGCCTCGCGTAGGCTCGTCGTCGACTACTTCACCTACGCCGCACGTCCGGGTGCCTCGGCACGTCGCGCGGCTCGTCACGCGGCTCGTCGTCGACTACTCCGCCTACGCCACGCGTCCGGTTGCTTCGGCACGTCGCACGACTTGTCGCGTGACTCATCGTCGTTTACTTTGCCTCGCGCAGGCTCGTCGTCAACTACTTCGCCTACGCCGCGCGTCCGGGTGCCTCGGCACGTCGCGCGGCTCATCACGCGGCTCGTCGTCGACTACTTCGACTACGCCACGCGTCCGGGTGCCTCGGCATGTCGCGCGGCTCATCACACAGCTCGTCGTGCCGCTCGTCGTCGACTACTTCGCCTAGGCCGCGCGTCTGAGTGCCTCGGCACGTCGCGCGGCTCGTCACAAGGCTCGTCATCGACTACTTCACCTACACCGCGCGTCCGGGTGCCTCGGCATGTCGCGCGGCTCGTCACGTGGCTCGTCGCGCCGCTTGTCATTAACTACTCCGCATACTTCACGCGTCCAGTGCCTCGGCACATCGCGCGGCTCGTCACCTGGCTCGTCGTCGAATACTTCGCCTACGCCGCGAGTCGGGGTGCCTCGGCACGTCGCGCGGCTCGTCACGCGGCTCGTCGTCGACTAATTCACCTATGCCACGCGTCCGGTTGCTTCGGCACGTCGTGCGGCTTGTCGCGTGACTCATCGTCGTTTACTTTGCCTCACGCAGGCTCGTCGTCGACTACTTCGCCTACGCCGCACGTCTGGGTGCCTTGGCACGTCGCGTGGCTCGTCACCCGGGTTGTCGTCGACAACTTCGCCTACGCCGCACGTCCGGGTGCCTCAGGACGTCGCACGGGCCGTCGCGCGGCTCGTCGTCGACTACTTCACCTACGTCGTGCGTCCGGTTGCTTCGGCACGTCGCACTGCTTGTCGCTTGACTCATCGTCGACTACTTCGCCTCGCGTAGGCTCGTCGTCGACTACTTCACCTACGCCGCACGTCCGGGTGCCTTGGCACGTCGCGCGGCTCGTCACGCGGCTCGTCGTCGACTACTCCACCTACGCCACGTGTCCGGTTGCTTCGGCACATCGCACGATTTCTCGCGTGACTCATCGTCGTTTACTTTGCCTCGCGCAGGCTCGTCGTCGACTACTTCGCCTACGCCGCGCGTTCGGGTGCCTCGGCACGTCGCGCGGCTCATCACGCGGCTCGTCGTCGACTACTTCGACTACGCCACGCGTCCGGGTGCCTCGGCATGTCGCGCGGCTCATCACACAGCTCGTCGTGCCGCTCGTCGTCGACTACTCCGCCTACGTCGCGCGTCCGGGTGCCTCGGCATGTCGCGCGGTTTGTCGCGTGACTCATCGTCGTTTACTTTGCCTCGCGCAGGCTCGTCATCGACTACTTCACCTACGCCGCACGTCCGGGTGCCTCGGCATGTCGCGCGGCTCGTCACGTGACTCGTTGCGCCGCTTGTCATTGACTACTCCGCCTACGTCACGCGTCTAGGTGCCTCGGCATATCACGCGGCTCGTCACCCGGCTCGTCGTCGACTACTTCGCCTACGCCGCGAGTCGGGGTGCCTCGGCACGTCGCACGGCTCGTCACGCAGCTCGTCGTCGACTAATTCACCTATGCCACGCGTCCGGTTGCTTCGGCACGTCGTGCGGCTTGTTGCGTGCTCATCGTCATTTACTTTGCCTCGCGCAGGCTCGTCGTCGACTACTTCACCTACGCCACACGTCCGGTTGCTTCGGCACGTCGCACGGCTTGTCGCGTGACTCATCATCGTTTACTTTGCCTCGCGCAGGCTCATCGTCGACTACTTCGCCTACGCCGCGCGTCCGGGTGCCTTGGCACGTCGCGTGGCTCGTCACGCGGCTCATCGTCGACTACTTCGACTACGTCGCGCATCCGGGTGCCTCGGCATGTCGCCAGGCTGGTCACACAGCTCGTCGCGCCGCTCGTCGTCGACTACTCCACCTACGTCGCGCGTCTGGGTGCTTCGGCATGTCGCGCGGCTCGTCACCCGGCTCATCATCGACTACTTCGACTCGCGCAGGCCCGTCATCGACTACGCCCCGCGTCCGGGTGCCTCGGCATGTCGCGCGGCTCGTCACGTGGCTCGTTGCGCGGCTCGTCGTCGACTACTCCACCTACGTCGCGTGTCCGGGTGCCTCGGCATGTCGCGCGGCTCGTCACGCGGCTCGTCGCGCCACTCGTCTTCAACTACTCCGCCTACGTCGCGCGTCCGGGTGCCTCGGCACGTCGCGCGGCTCGTCACCCGGCTCGTCGTCGACTACTTCGCCAACGCCGCGAGTCGGGGTGCCTCGGCATGTCGTGCGGCTCGTCACGCGGCTCGTCGTCGACTAATTCACCTACGCCACGCGTCCGGTTGCTTCGGCACATTGTGCGGCTTGTCGCGTGACTCATCGTCGTTTACTTTGCCTCGAGGCACGTCGCGTGGCTCGTCACGCGGATCGTCGTCGACTACTTCGCCTATGCCGCGCGTCCGGGTGCCTCGGCACGTCGCGTGGCTCGTCACACGGCTCGTCGTCGACTACTTTCACTACGCCGCGCGTCCGGGTGCCTCGGCATGTCGCGCGGCTCATCACGCAGCTCGTCGCGCCGCTCGTCGTCGACTACTCCGCCTACGTCGCGCGTCCGGGTGCCTCGGCATGTCGCGCGGCTCGTCACCCGGCTCATCGTCGACTACTTCGACTCGCGCAGGCCCGTCGTCGACTACTTTGCCTACACCGCGCGTCCGGGTGCCTCGGCACATCGCGCGGCTCGTCACGCGGCTCGTCGTCGACCAGTTCGACTACACCCCGCGTCCGGGTGCCTCGTCATGTCGCGCGGCTCGTCACGTGGCTCGTTGCGCGGCTCGTCGTCGACTACTCCACCTACGTCACGCGTTCGGGTTCCTCGGCACGTCGCGCGGCTCGTCACCCGGCTCGTTGTCGACTACTTCGCCTCGCGCAGGCTCGTCGTCGACAACTTCGCCTACGCTGCACGTCCGGGTGCCTCAGCACGTCGCACGGCCCGTCGCGCGGCTCGTCGTCGACTACTTCACCTACGTCGTGCGTCCGGTTGCTTCGGCACGTCGAACGGCTTGTCGCTTGACTCATCATGGACTACTTCGCCTCGCGTAGGCTCGTCGTCGACTACTTCACCTACGCCGCGCGTCCGGGTGCCTCGGCATGTCGCGCGGCTCGTCACGCGGCTCGTCGTCGACTACTTCGCCTACGCCGCGCGTCCGGGTGCCTCGGCACGTCGCCCGGCTCGTCGTCGACTACTTCACCTACGCACGCGTGTCAGGTTGCTTCGGCACGTCGCACGGCTTGTCGCGTGACTCATCGTCGACTACTTCGCCTCGCGTAGGCTCGTCGTCGACTACTTCACCTACGCCGCGCGTCCGGGTGCCTCGACACGTCGCGCGGCTCGTCACGCGGCTCGTCGTCGACTACTTTGACTACGCCGCACGTCCGGGTGCCTCGGCATGTCACGCGGCTCGTCACGCGGCTCGTCGCGCCGCTCGTCGTCGACTACTCCCCCTACGTCGCGCGTCCGGGTTCCTGGGCACGTCGCGCGGCTCGTCACCCAGGTCGTCGTCGACTACTTTGCCTCGCGCAGGCTCGTCGTCGACTACTTCGCCTACGCCACGCGTCGGGGTGCCTCGGCACGTCGCGCGGCTCGTCACGCCTCTCGTCGTCGACTACTCCGCCTACGTCGCGCGTCCGGGTGCCTCGGCATGTCGCGTGGTTTGTCGCGTGACTCATCGTCGTTTACTTTGGCTCGCGCAGGCTCGTCGTCGACTATTTCGCCTACGCCGCGCGTCTGAGTGCCTCGGCACGTCGCGCGGCTTGTCACGAGGCTCGTCATCGACTACTTCACCTACGCCGCGCGTCCGGGTGCCTCGGCATGTCGCGCGGCTCGTCACATGGCTCGTCGCGCCGCTTGTCATTGACTACTCCGCCTACGTCACGCGTCCAGGTGCCTCGGCACATCGCGCGGCTCGTCACCCGGCTCGTCGTCGACTACTTCGCCTACGCCGCGAGTCGGGGTGCCTCGGCACGTCGCGCGGCTCGTCACGCGGCTCGTCGTCGACTAATTCACCTATGCCACGCGTCCGGTTGCTTCGGCACGTCGTGCGGCTTGTCGCGTGACTCATCGTCGTTTTCTTTGCCTCGCGCTGGCTCGTCGTCGACTACTTCTCCTACGCCGCGCATCCGGGTGCCTTGGCACGTCACGTGGCTCGTCACCCAGCTCGTCGTCGACAACTTCGCCTACGCCGCATGTCCGGGTGCCTCAGCACGTCGCACGGCCCGTCGCGCGGCTCGTCGTCGACTACTTCACCTACGTCGTGCGTCCGGTTGCTTCGGCACGTCGCACGGCTTGTCGCTTGACTCATCGTCGACTACTTCGCCTCGCGTAGGCTCGTCGTCGACTAGTTCACCTACGCCGCGCGTCCGGGTGCCTCGGCATATCGCGCGGCTCGTCACGCGGCTCGTCGCACCGCTCGTCGTCGACTACTCCGCCTACGTCGCGCGTCCGGGTTCCTCGGCACATCGTGTGGCTCGTCACCCAGCTTGTTGTCGACTACTTTGCCTACGCCGCGCGTCTGAGTGCCTCGGCACGTCGCGCGGTTCGTCACGCGGCTCGTCGTCGACTACTTCGCCACGCGTAGGCTCGTCGTCGACTACTTCACCTACGTCACGCGTCCGGTTGCTTGGGCACGTCGCGCGGCATGTCGCATGACTCATCGTCGACTACTTCGCCTCGTGTAGGCTCGTCGTCGACTACTTCACCTACGCCACGCGTCCGGGTGCCTCGGCACGTTGCGCGGCTCGTCGTCGACTACTTTGACTACGCCGCGCGTCCGGGTGCCTCGGCATGTCGCGCGGCTCATCACGCGGCTCGTCGCGCCGCTCGTCGTCGACTACTCCGCCTACGTCGCGCGTCCGGGTTCCTCGGTACGTCGCGCGGCTCGTCACCCAGGTCGTCGTCGACTACTTCGCCTCGCGCAGGCTCGTCGTCGACTACTTCGCCTACGCCACGCGTCGGGGTGCCTCGGCACGTCGCGCGGCTCGTCACGCGGCTCGTCGTCGACTACTTCACCTACGCCACACGTCCGGTTGCTTCGGCACGTCGCACGGCTTGTCGTGTGACTCATCGTCGTTTACTTTGCCTCGCGCAGGCTCGTCGTCGACTACTTTGCCTACACCGCGCGTCCGGGTGCCTTGGCATGTCGTGTGGCTCGTCACGCGGCTCGTCGTCGACTACTTCGAATACGTCGCGCATCCGGGTGCCTCGGCATGTCGCGCGGCTGGTCACGCAGCTCGTCGCGCTGCTCGTCGTCGACTACTCCGCCTACGTCGCGCGTCCGGGTGCCTCGGCATGTCGCGCGGCTCGTCACCTGGCTCATCATCGACTACTTCGACTCGGGCAGGCCCGTCGTCGACTACGCCCCGCGTCCGGGTGCCTCGGCATGTCGCGCGGCTCGTCACATGGCTCGTTGCGCGGCTCGTTGTCGACTACTCCACATACGTCGCGCGTCCGGGTGCCTCGGCATGTCGCGCGGCTCGTCACGCGGCTCGTTGCGCCGCTCGTCGTCAACTACTCCGCCTACGTCGCGCGTCCGGGTGCCTCGGTACGTCGCGCGGCTCGTCACCCGGCTCGTCGTCGACTACTTCGCCAACGCCGCGAGTCGGGGTGCCTCGGCATGTCGCGCGGCTCGTCACGCGGCTTGTCGTCAACTAATTCACCTACGCCACGCGTCCGGTTGCTTCGGCACGTTGTGCGGCTTGTCGTGTGACTCATCGTCGTTTACTTTGCCTCGCGGCACGTCGCGTGGCTCGTCACGCGGCTCGTCGTCGAATACTTCGCCTATGCCGCGTGTCCGGGTGCCTCGGCACGTCGCGTGGCTCGTCACGCGGCTCGTCGTCGACTACTTTCACTACGCCGCGCGTCCGGGTGCCTCGGCATGTCGCGCGGCTCGTCACGCAGCTCGTCGCGCCGCTCGTCGTCGACTACTCCGCCTACGTCGCGCGTCCGGGTGCCTCGGCATGTCGCGCCGCTCGTCACCCGACTCATCGTCGACTACTTCGACTCGCGCAGGCCCGTCGTCGACTACTTTGCCTACACCGTGCGTCCGGGTGCCTCGGCACGTCGCGCGGCTCGTCACGCGGCTCGTCGTCGACCAGTTCGACTACGCCCCGCGTCCGGGTGCCTCGACATGTCGCGCGGCTCGTCACGTGGCTCGTTGCGCGGCTCGTCGTCGACTACTCCACCTACGTCGCGCGTCCGGGTTCCTCGGCACGTCGCGCGGCTCGTCACCCGGCTCGTTGTCGACTACTTCGCCTCGCGCAGGCTCGTCGTCGACAACTTCGCCTACGCTGCACGTCCGGGTGCCTCAGCATGTCGCACGGCCCGTCGCGCGGCTCGTCGTCGACTACTTCACCAACGTCGTGCGTCCGGTTGCTTCGGCACGTCGAACGGCTTGTCGCTTGACTCATCGTGGACTACTTCGCCTCGCGTAGGCTCGTCGTCGACTACTTAACCTACGCCGCGCGTCCGGGTTCCTCGGCATGTCGCGCGGCTCGTCACGCGGCTCGTCGTCGACTACTTCGCCTACGCCGCGCGTCCGGGTGCCTCGGCACGTCGCCCGGCTCGTCGTCGACTACTTCACCTACGCACGCGTGTCCGGTTGCTTCGGCACGTCGCACGGCTTGTCGCGTGACTCATCATCGACTACTTCGCCTCGCGTAGGCTCGTCGTCGACTACTTCACCTACGCCGCGCGTCCGGGTGCCTCGACACGTCGCGCGGCTCGTCACGCGGCTCGTCGTCGACTACTTTGACTACGCCGCGCGTCCGGGTGCCTCGGCATGCCGCGCGGCTCATCACGCGGCTCGTCGCGCCGCTCGTCGTCGACTACTCCGCCTACGTCGCGCGTCCGGGTTCCTCAGCACATCGCGCGGCTCGTCACCCAGGTCATCGTCGACTACTTCGCCTCGCGCAGGCTCGTCGTCGACTACTTCGCCTACGCCACGCGTCGGGGTGCCTCGGCACGTCGTGCGGCTCGTCACGCCTCTCATCGTCGACTACTCCGCCTACGTCGCACGTCCGGGTGCCTCGGCATGTCGCGCGGTTTGTCGCGTGACTCATCGTCGTTTACTTTGCCTCGCGCAGGCTCGTCGTCGACTACTTCGCCTACGCCGCGCGTCTGAGTGTCTCGGCACGTCGCGCGGATTGTCACGAGGCTCGTCATCGACTACTTCACCTACGCCGCGCGTCCGGGTGCCTCGGCATGTCGCGCGGCTCATCACGTGGCTCGTCGCGCCGCTTGTCATTGACTACTCCGCCTACGTCACGCGTCTAGGTGCCTCGGCACATCGCGCGGCTCGTCACCCGGCTCGTCGTCGACTACTTCGCCTACGCCGCGAGTCGGGGTGCCTCGGCACGTCGCGCGGCTCGTCACGCGGCTCGTCGTCGACTAATTCACCTATGCCACGCGTCCGGTTGCTTCGGCACGTCGTGCGGCTTGTCGCGTGACTCATCGTCGTTTACTTTGCCTCGCGCTGGCTCGTCGTCGACTACTTCTCCTACGCCACGCGTCCGGGTGCCTTGGCACGTCGCGTGGCTCGTCACCCGGCTCGTCGTCGAAAACTTCGTCTACGCTGCACGTCCGGGTGCCTCAGCACGTCGCACGGCCCGTCGCGCGGCTCGTTGTCGACTACTTCACCTACGTCGTGCGTCCGGTTGCTTCGGCACGTCGCACGGCTTGTCGCTTGACTCATCGTCGACTACTTCGCCTCCCGTAGGCTCGTCGTCGACTACTTCACCTATGCCGCGCGTCCGGGTGCCTCGGCATATCGCGCGGCTCGTCACGCGGCTCGTCGCACCACTCGTCGTCGACTACTCCGCCTACGTCGCGCGTCCGGGTTCCTCGGCACGTCGTGTGGCTCGTCACCCAGCTCGTTGTCGACTACTTCGCCTACGCCTCGCGTCTGAGTGCCTCGGCACGTCGCGCGGCTCGTGACGCGGCTCGTCGTCGACTACTTTGCCTCGCATAGGCTCGTCGTCGACTACTTCACCTACGTCGCGCGTCCGGTTGCTTGGGCACGTCGCGCGGCTTGTCGCACGACTCATCGTCGACTACTTCGCCTCGTGTAGGCTCGTCGTCGACTACTTCACCTACGCCGTGCGTCCGGGTGCCTCGGCACGTTGCGCGGCTCGTCGTCGACTACTTTGACTACGCCGCGCGTCCGGGTGCCTCGGCATGTCGCGCGGCTCATCACGCGGCTCGTCACGCCGCTCGTCGTCGACTACTCCGCCTACGTCGCGCGTCCGGGTTCCTCGGCACGTCACGCGGCTCGTCACCCAGGTCGTCGTCGACTACTTCGCCTCGCGCAGGCTCGTCGTCGACTACTTCGCCTACGCCACGCGTCGGGGTGCCTCGGCACGTCGCGCGGCTCGTCACGCGGCTCGTCGTCGACTACCTCACCTACGCCAGGTGTCCGGTTGCTTCGGCACGTCACACGGCTTGTCGCTTGACTCATCGTCGACTACTTCGCCTCGGGTAGGCTCGTCGTCGACTACTTCACCTACGCCGCGCGTCCGGGTGCCTCGGCATATCGCGCGGCTCGTCACGCGGCTCGTCGCACCGCTCGTCGTCGACTACTTCGCCTACGCCACGCGTCGGGGTGCCTTGGCACGTCGCGTGGCTCGTCACCCGGCTCGTCGTCGACAACTTCGCCTACGCCGCACGTCCGGGTGCCTCGGCACATCGCACGGCCCGTCGCGCGGCTCGTCGTTGACTACTTGTTGACGCAAAATCTGCACCCTACGTCAAGCACACAGCAAGCCGAACAAGCTAGCTTCACACGCGGAAAGATTCCAAGACGTGCCAGTCAATTTTCCCTGAAAATTAACAAAAGACAAAGTAGTTAAATTCCAAAGCTTGGAACTTGCCGGGTGGTACCAGACATTTCCATATTTACGGCTATAAAGCCAAGTGAGATGACATATAGCTATAAGAAGCTATCTGCCAGCAAACTAGAAACCATTCAAGAGCTTTAAAGTGCGAAACATAACATAGCCGAACGGATGATGTAAGCATGACGATAGATCGATCTCTATTTGGACAGAATTGCACGTGCACGAAGCCATGACCTATCCTCCATGATAAATAACAATGAACAATAAATGAAGTAAAGCATGATCATAAATATGTAATAAACAAGCATGCATAAGTCCAAAGCACTAGTCTACCGCATGTCTAGGTACTTCAAAACCTGTCAAGCATGATGCCAAACAAATCTATCCACTGCATGATACGACTTGTTTGAAAATCATGCCACCGTCCACAAATAGATCTATCCACCTCATGATACAATCTAAATATGGAAAGCTAAAAGCATACAATATTTAAAGCATAACTTATAAACACGTTTCACTCGTGAAAGCATAACCGAATACGGCTGAACAGCCGAATCGGGGTCCATGAAGAAGGAACAAACATTACCAAAGAAGATAAATCTATCAGATTGAATCGAAATCTAATCCACCGGATGATTAGCTCCAAAACAACCCAAAAACCTGCATCTACCGCGTGATACCCAGTTCTTTCAAGATTTATACAAGATTTGCCAAGCTTGAACCCGCAACATGTAACAACCTAGATCGATTCGGTTTCGGCTATTAGGGAACATGTGATCCACGTGCTATTTAAGCCAAGGATACGAACTTGAATCGCATAAGGATCATCAAAAAGAGACAAAGCCGATTCAAACCAATCTAGATTGGGCAAAAAAGGTGTTACATGAATTTAAACATAAAGTAAACTCAAAGCAACACGGGGTAACTTAATGAATCTATTGAATTTTGCCAAAATCCAATAGAGCCGATAACTAGCTCCAAGCTAGATCTTAGCCCACCGCATGGCTCATGATCTAACAAGAAACCTTCTTGAACCAAGCTTAAATCTACCGCATGATACTAAGCATGGTAACAAGACTACTTGCATCACGATCTAAATCCACCGCATGATACTAGACATGATACAAGGTTGCCGGTACTTACGGAGGTCGACGGATCGATGAACCCTCTCGAAGAACTCGACGACACGACAAAGGACTCAAGGGTTTGGCGTAAAGCCGGTTTGTATTGAGAAAGTTTCGATTACAATTACATACATCCAGGGTCTATATTTATACCCTGTCACGGCATGACTTCGAATGGACTATGAGCACAATATTTGATACCTAATTTATCTCTAAGTGCGATCGCTTATCCATCCATTCGTCCCTTCCGCTCGGGCCACGTCATCATGCAATCCCGCAAAATCAGCGCAAACAGTTTCCTTGCCGAACGGAAGCCAATTGCCGTCCGCGGGCTCCTTTGCCGAATCTTTCTGAAGAAACCTTCCTTCTTCCGGACGGATTTTTTTACCGAGTTGGACCCACAAATCAGTCTCCTTCCTGTACCAAATTTTGGTGTTAACATATACCCCTTCAATTACGGGATAAAAGTGATTTTATTCCGGAATTGACTCCAGTCACCAACGTCTTCAAATTGAATCTGTTCAACACCTATTCTTCCTCTTCGCAATCCATCGGAGCCTCCGTCCAAATCCAAACCCTAGGTCACCTTTTCCCCAAGCTCAAATCCCCAATGGCAGGTCAAAATCAAGCTGCTCAGGTAAATTCCATCCCCGTAAGCTTCATTCGGCACTAACTTTTCGATTTTTTACCTGAGATTTCTTCTCCGCCTTCTCTCAACAGGAGCTTTCCACCGAGCTTTTAATCCGCACTGAGGCCAATTCGACATCTTATTTCCTTGGTCCTGTGGGAATTTCCGATCCTCGCGAGTTTATTGCAGCCGAATCCCAAAGAATCCCCTTCAAAGCGGCTTTATCTAAGCCTTCCCTGTGGCAGGACGCCTTCAAGAACTGGCCTTTGCCCCCAATTGCGGGCTGGAGAAATTGGTACAAAAGGGTGCTTGCGGACAATAGTGTCAAGACCCAAACTTGGGACAGCCTCCGTATTGCTCAATGCTTGGAGCTTTCTTTGGCCGAGACCCCAAAAAATGAAGATCTTTTGATAGCAGCCTGTCATTTTTGGTCAAACGGCGTCAATGCCTTCCTCTTTGGTCATGGCCCAATGTCCCCAACCCTGGCCGATGTATACATGATTACCGGCCTTGATGTTTCAGGATCCGTGTACCCCTGGGACTTCAAAGGTTCCACAAGACAAACAGGAGTGAAGCCAGGAAGTGGATATAAACTTTATATCCAGAATCACTTGAAAGGTGGCCCCTTGGGTGAAGTTGAATACAGGGCATTCCTGAACATGTGGTTGTGTAGGTTTATTTTCTGTGGTAAAGCCAATGAACCCACTTTGAATCATATTGTAATGGCTACACAGTTGGCTGGTGGTAAACGTATTCCTCTTGGAAAATACCTTCTAGGAAGTGTGTACCATATGCTTCATCAGACCATCACCCAAATGCATACTGGCCAGAATATACTATGTGTCAACGGCCCTTGGTGGTTTGTACAGATGTGGCTGCAACTGCATATGCACCAGATTGTTGGTATTGACCTCAACAACCGGTTTTTCCCTTCATCCAGCTATAACGAAGGGGAAACTCAGGTTACCAGAGGATGCCAAACCTATGGAGAAGCTGCTTCAACTGTTTCCATTAATCAGAATATCAGCCAGCTTTTCGAGCTCTTCTTCAAAGGCTTCCCTAACCCTCTTTGGCTTCCTTACTTGGACAATGATAATTTAACCCTCCCCTGTGAGTTCTCCTTTGAAGCTGGACGCCAAGATGGAAGGTTTATAGAAATCTTCAATATCTTCATCCATCCATGCCCTCTGCCAGCTGAATTTTGTGGAGGGAGGTTAAATCACAGCACTTATGAATACTATCAGCCAAATATGGTGGCCCGACAGCTTGGATGTGGCCAGATGCCCCCAAGACTATTCCTGCATGAATTCCTCAAACCCAGAGAGGTAATCAAGGAGAATATGCAATCCAGAAGGGTCTTTGAGTATGAATGCAGTCCAACTATTTACACCTGGCCTTTCACACCCACAACAATAACTCATCCCACCTTCAACTCTTGGTGGCAAGAATTTCATGACCATATTTTCAGTGAGCCAGTGCACTCATTTTGTTTAGAGCTGATGCCTGATTTTCAGCCAACTTCAGAGGTAACATAATTGTCTTTCTCTTCAGATTAGACATTTCTTTTACTAACCATGATCTTGACCATTCTCTGCAGAACACAGTGCCTGCCCCTCGAGCTAGGATAATTGCTTATAATGTAGTATACCCAATCTCAGCACTGGGATTTAAATCCCCAACTTTGGCTCAACTGATGGCTAGGTATGCCACAATGGACCCAATTCTCTTCAGTGCCACTGCTGACAAGAGAAAAGGCCTATCTCTGATTGCACCTCCAGCTGCCAAGAGGAAAAGAACCATCAAGAAAGTCCTTGTTGAGGTAAAATTTCCTCTTTCTTGATCACAAGATTACTCTTTACTGACAAATTTCATCTTGTGTAATTTCAGACTAGAATCCAGCAGCATTCAGCTTCAGAACCTGCCAATGCTCCATCTACTGGTATGACCTCTATTACCTTTTCCTCGAAGATCAACACTGGCATTTACCTTTAATCTGGTACTCGCAGAAGAAACACTGGTGAATCATCCTGTGGATATCCCCGTCCCTCAACATGTAAGTTCACCAAGGGCTGAACCATCTGCTCAAGTAGAGATTTCATCCTCATCAGGGACCCAGTCACCCCCTGCTCAAACAGAGATACCAGCCTCACCAGAGATGAACCCTTCAATCCAACCAGGGGCTTCAAGTCCTTTAAGGATTCAATCCCCTATCGGCCAGGCAGAAACCCCAACATCAACAGAGGTAAATCCACCTCCTCGTCAGCCAGAAGCTTCAAATCTGCCAGAGACTGCACCAGCACCCTCTCAAACAGAAGCCTCAGCTTTGCCAAGAGCTCTTCAGACTCCTCTTTCACCAGTGGCTCAAGAAATCCCCCCTGAAACTGAACAAAACCTTGCCCCAGCTCAGGAAGTCAGGCATGAGGTAAGCACCTGCACTTAACTTTGTTATCTTCTTTATTTTCCAATGAACCACTCCTGATTCAGCAATGTTACCCTTTCAGGATCAAACCCCATCATTATCAAGCCCATTAGTGGAGAATAATCCAGCTGCCGAAACAAGAGAAGGAGGAATTCAAGCCCTATCAGAGGAAATCCAAGCAAGGCTCAAAGAAATCTTTGCCTGGCTGCAGAAAGATGCTCGAGACCAAATCAGAGATATCGATTATTTCGAAGGAATGCTTGGGCCCATCAGCCAAAAACTCCCTGAGGACATCAAGACTTCATTGGAACCCATCTCTGGTCTAGATATTCATTATGTGGCCATAAGGCGAGCCCTGAGGAATGTGTCTACCCGACCAGCTGTCGAGCAAAAGAAAGCTAAAGCTGAACAAGCTGCGAAGGGAGCACAATCCCAAACTGAGAATCACAAGGGAATGCTGGCCAATCTGCAAGCTGCTCGTGAATTGAAAATCGCCAGAAAGGCTGCATTGGAGGCAGAGCTGAAAAACTTATCAGCTGAAATAGAAGCTGACGACAAGAAAATAGCCGAACTTTCTGGACTAATAGAGAAGACCCAAGAGGAAGCATCATCGGCCATAGCTGAAGTGAATCAATACGATGCAGAACTCACCGTCCTGTCCAATGCCCAGAGAGATTACCAAGAACGGATGGAGAACATCCACCAAACAACATCAAATGCCTCCACTGTAATCGCAAAGTATTTAAACATTTAGCCGTACTGAGCAATGTGTAACCAAATTGATCGTTCTCGTAACATTTGCCTTTTGTAAATTCGCTTTCCTTTTCTTTGCATGACTTTGATTGCAACGCTGAACGATCCATTCGGTAACTAGTAGTCAAATAGTGCCATACCCGAACGGCACCCCAACTGCAACTTAGCCGAGCCAGTCAACCGAATACAACTCAGCCTTGAATCCCAAACGACCCGACGACGGATTGGTCAAGGAAACCTCTCCACCTTCCAAGTTTCTCGGGATACGCGCCACGATCTAAGGCCACGATCTGAGGCCACGATCTTTTTCACCAGGCCTATAAATAAAACCGTAGGTGCCCCCAGCTCTTTACCAAGCCTTTAGCCTTCAAATCTTCGCCAACCTCAAGCTTTCTTTTCCCAATCAGCGCAAGCCCAAAAACCATGGCGAGTAGCAACAACAGGCGCCGCGCCGCCGACGAGGAGGAAGGGAGCCGCGCCAGTGCGCGTCAGAGGCAATGATCGCCATCTTCTCTTCATCACTTGTCCTAGATTTCCCTTTGTTTTTGACGATCCTCTCTGTTTCAGGCTTATTCAATGGAACCCGCCCTCTGCGCCGGCCAATCAGCCTCTGCCGGACGACTCCTCGGAGTCGGACCACTACTCCCCCATGCCCTACGGGGAACTTGACGCTCTCCGCTTCAAGGCGGAGCTTGAGGTGGCCCAGCGCGAGCTGGAAGACGTCTCCAAAAAGGCTGGCATAGCCGAACTGGAGTGGGAGGACCAGCGCAAGCAGCTGCTGGCAACCATCGACGGTATGGCCCTGGAATTGCTCCCAAATCCAATCTAGCTTTTGATACTAATCACCATCGCCTTGCACTTTGCAGCCCGTGACGCCGAGCTCAACCAGCTGAAAATGCTGGTGGAGCAATTGGCTGACAAGGTGAACGCCCGTGGAGACACGCCGGCGGAGCGCCTTGCCGCGGTGGAAAACCGCGTGGACGAAGTGGCTACCCACGGCATCCGCCTGGGCACCACTTTGGGCTTGGCCGCCATGGCGACGCACACCGGCGTCGACTACTCCACCCGGCCGCGCGGCTTCCAAGGCGACGCGCCAGAAGACATCGACGAGATCGAGGTCATCTTGGAGCGCCTCGACGGCCACGGCGACGCCATTGCCGAACTCACTCATCCCCAGTCTGTGCTAAACAGACTCTTTGATTAGATTGTACTAGGGATGTTTGATTATCTGCAATAAATAAAGAACTTTCAATTCCCATGCTTGTACTGTGATGATTCCTCTGTGTTTGTAACTGCGAGCCTTATTTTCCTTAAACGCATTCGGGAACTTGCTTGAGCCGAACACGCGAAAACAGATGCCCCTTGGTGCAAAACCCGCAGAAAATCCTCGATTCGGTAATCCATAAGCACTGTTCAATGAAAACCCTTCGCATTCGGGAGGAAAACCCTGCCGCTTGGTATTCCAATAACGCACGCCAGCCAGTCATCACTCCCAATGCACTCTCTCAGTCAATAAAATAGCCTGCTGAGATGCCCTGCAAATCCACTCGCACACTCATCCATCACTTCTCATCTTCTCCCCTGCTCCAGAAGAGAAAACCCCAAAGCCATGGACAAAGGCAAGCAACCCAAGGAGGACAGCGCCCCAAAGAAACACACCATTCGAGAGTGAGTTTTCCTTTAACTTGCTTCTTGCTTTCTTGTGTGATCTCGTGCTTTACCTCCTCTTTGTTTTTCTCTTAGCCTTGATCTGCTTCCTGAGGAAATCGTTGGGACCGAAGACACGCCTGAATATATTTCCTCTGATTCCTCCCTCGAAGCAGAGGACGCCACGCCCGAGCAGAGGATCAACCATCAATTACGCCGCCGCGTTCGGCATCTGGAGCATGACCTCCGGGACATCACCGCTCGCTGCCAAGCTGAACGCGAGCGTCGCATGGCTTTGGAGGCACTGGTAGGACGTAAATATTTCCATCTTCATCTTGACTCCATGCTCGCGCCCGGATCCCTGTCTCTAACAACTGTTCCTCTGTCCCAGATGTTTCTGACAGGTACAGTAGCCTGAAAGCAGCTTGGGACAGCTTGATGGAGGCAGCAAGCCACGGTCACCCCCGCAGCTTCCAAGTTGCCGTCACGGTGGTCCTGGAACAACTGAAGAGGGAGGAGCTGAAGAAGCAAAGAAAAAAGGATTGAAGCATACTTTCGCTTCTTACGCCAGGCCTTCTGCTTTCCACCCCTTCGTAGTTCTGAGCGACTGGGTCGTTAGATATAAACCTGCAAGAAGCATTTGCAATGTAGTTTCGTGCTAAGGGCAATACATCTATGTATTGGCCATTCCCTCTGTTTAGGAATTTTTTGTTCTGAAGGCGGCTTCGTTCTGAACGCCGGCTGTTTCTGTATCAGATGCATGTAATCCCAATGCTTGTGATCAACGATCGATTTCAATACTAGGATAATATTTCTTCAAATATCTTCCATTTATTGCAGCGGAAAATTCCTCTCCTAGTAAAGTTTTCAACATGTAGGCATTACCGGGCACGCATCTGACCACCCGAAAGGGTCCTTCCCAGTTAGGGGACCATTTGCCGAATTCACTGTATTTGGTTCCAATCGGCAGTAAAGCTTTCCAAACCAAATCCCCTTCTGCAAATTGCTTAACTTTTACTTTGGCAACTCGCAGCTTATTCTTTTCGATGTTTTCCAGGGCCCTAAGACGGATCATGTGCAAGTCCTCTAGTTCGTCCATCATTAAGCCACTGTAATCTTTGGAGCTTAAGTCCTTTTGCAAAACCACTCTCCTAGAATCTGATTGTATTTCCCAAGGTAAAACTGCATGGTGCCCATAAACCAATTCATAAGGAGATGTTTTTGTAGCTCCATGAGGGGCCATTCGGTAAGCCCATAAAGCTTCATTGAGTACCGAATGCCACCTTCTTGGCTTCTGGTCGATCTTCTTTTGTATAAGCTTGATCATGATCTTATTAGAAGCCTCTGCCTGACCATTAGCTTGGGCATAATAGGGAGAAGAATTAAACAATTTGATCCCCATGCTTTCGGCAAACTCCCTGAACTCCAAAGACACAAACTGAGCTCCTTGATCAGTTGTGATTGTTTGAGGAATTCCAAACCGATAGATGATGTGTTCCTTGACAAACTCAACCATGTTCTCTGACGTTACCTTCTTAAGTGGAATTGCCTCAACCCATTTGGTAAAGTAATCCGTCGCTAAAAGCACAAACTTATGCCCCTTCCTAGATGGTGGGTTAATCTGGCCAATCAAGTCTATACCCCATCCCCTGAATGGCCATGGCTTGATAATGGGATTTAGTGCTGATGCAGGAACCCTTTGAATATTTCCAAACTTCTGACAGTCTTGACATCCCTTGTAATACTCAAAGCAATCCTCCAACATCGTCGGCCAAAAGCACCCAGCTTGCCTGATGACCCATTTCATACGGTAGGCCGATTGGTGTGCTCCACAAATCCCGTCATGCACTTCACTCATCATTTTCTTCGCCTCTTCTGGAACCAGGCATCGCAGCAATACCCCATCCAACGATTTGTAGAATAGATTTCTATCCAGAAGAACAAATTTTATGGCTTTGTACCTGAGTTTCCTAGAGACCTTTCGGGATGGATCCTCCAAATAATCAACGATCTCCTTTCTCCAATCATCCTCTGCGAGATCCATTCCCAGCACACATACCTTCATGGCAAACGCCTCTTGACTTTCTCTATAGCCTGAAGCACTTTGAGCCAACCTGTTTGCCTCTTCATTGTGTTCTCTAGGAATATGCTGTAGAATTACCAACTGAAAACTTTTTAAAATTTCCCTGCATTCCTCGTAGTAATTCCTCAGGGCATCACTTTTTACACTCGTACTGGCCGTTCAATTGCTTTATGACCAACTCTGAATCTCCATAAACCTCAACTGAAACAGCCCCGGCTTCTCTTAAATATTGAAGCCCCCGAAGCAATGCCTCGTACTCAGCCTGATTGTTTGTAACAGTGGGCTGGATAGGGATAGCAAACTCAAACATCTCGCCCCTGGGTGAAATTAGTAGAATCCCTACTCCCCCACCTTTACCACATGATGATCCATCAAAGAACATAGCCCAAGGGGTAATTTCAAGCAAATCAATCGATGGATCACGATGTTCAGTTATAAAATCGGCAATGATCTGACCTTTTATAGCTTTTGCCGATTCGAACTTCAACTCAAACTCAGATAAGGCTAAGATCCACTTGCCAATCCTGCCATTCAAAATTGGCATAGATAACATATGTTTTATTACATCAAACTTGGAGTATACAACGCATTCGGCATTCAACAAGTAGTGCCGAAATTTTGTACACGAGTAGTACACACACAGGCACAGCTTCTCTGCAGCCGAATACCTGGTCTCAGGATCAAGTAATTTTCGGCTAAGGTACGCTACTACCCGCTCCTTTCCTTCAAATTCTTGAACAAGGGCCGATCCAATGGTTTGGGTATCGGCCGCCACGTACAACTTGAAAGGCTTATCCAACTGCGGAGGGACCAGTACTGGTGGTTCCTTCATATATTGCTTGATCTCATCAAAAGCCTTTTGTTGTTCGTCACCCCACATGAACTTCTGATCCTTCTTATGCTTCAGCAATGGAGAAAAAGGCAAAACCTTTTGCGACAGATTTGAAATGAACCTCCTCACAAAATTGATCTTGCCGAGCAGTGATTGCAACTCCTTGAGATTGGTTGGAGGGACAACTTCATCAATAGCTTTCATGCTTTTCTTGCCAACTTCAATCCCCCCTTCGTGTACCAGGAATCCCAAGAATTCTCCAGCTGATACTCCAAAAGCGCATTTGTTCGGATTCATCTTTAAACCATGCTTTCGGGTGCATTCCAAAGTTCTCTTCACATCCTCCAAGTGCGTGTCATGATTCAAAGACTTGATCACGACATCATCAATGTAAATTTCAACAATGTTGCCGATCAACTCGTGAAAGATGTAATTCATGGCTCGCTGATAAGTCGCACCGGCATTTTTCAACCCAAATGTCATGACTATCCATTCAAACAGGCCTATATGACCAGGACATCTGAAGGCTGTCTTTGATATATCCTCTATTGCCATGAAAATCTGGTTGTACCCTGCATTACCATCCATGAAGCTGATGACCTTGTGTCCAGCAGCGGCATCAACCAACAAATCGGCAACAGGCATGGGGTAACCATCCATAGGAGTAGCTCTGTTCAAATCCCTGAAATCTATGCAAACCCTCATCTTTCCATTCTTCTTGTAGACAGGGACAATATTAGAGATCCACTCCGCGTATCTGCATGGCCGAATGAAGTTTGCGTCAAGTAGTCTTTCAACTTCTTTCTTCACATCGGCCAATACTTCGTCTTTGTAGATTTTTCGGGGAGGTTGCTTATATGGTTTAAAACCAGATTTGATTGCCAACCGATGCTCGACGATGGAACGATCCAAACCGGGCATCTCCGAATAATCCCAAGCGAAGCAATCCTTATATTCCTTTAGCAGCTTAATCAATTCCTCCCTGAAATCTGATTCCAAGTTTGCACTGATAAATGTCGGCCTCGGCTTGTCACCGTTTCCAATGTCAACTTCCTCCAATTTGTCGGCCGACATGAATCCTCGCCCCAACTTGCCATCAGTTCCATCAACGGGATTGTCCATTAAAAATTACTATAAGAGCCGACTGCTTGAATCAGCTGTTGATCACTGCTGACAGGCTCAACAGGACCTTCTCCCCAGTCTTTCCCTGAGAAACAATCAATGCCCTGATATTCCCTGAAAGCTGGTTCCACATTTGCGACGCTCACTGAGTCATCTGCTTGGACCACCTCAATATCGTCATCTACCCATTGAATGAGCTGCTGACGCATGGTAGATGGGATGCAGCAATTAGCGTGAATCCAGTCCCGCCCAAGCAGTAGGCTGTAGGCTCCTTTGCCTTCGATGACAAAGAAGGTTGTGAGCAATGTCTTGGACCCAATCATCAGATCCACGTGGACGCATCCCTTGGTATCTGAAGGATTCCCAGCGAAATCGTTCAGAATTATGCTCGTCGGCGTCAAGTCTCCAGGGCCCATGCCAAGCTTTCTGAAGGTAGTATACGGCATCACGTTGACTGCAGCCCCGCCATCAACAAACATCTTAGTCAATGGCTTGCCATTGACGTATCCCTTCAAGTATAACGGCCTCATGTGTCGATTCTTGGCCGGTTTGTCGAAGGTGGCCTGTTTGGCCAACACGAGCTGCGCCATCAACCCCCCAAGCTGATCATCATCGTTGACTTCCAGGGATGTCTCCTCCTGCACAACCTGATTAGCGGGAGCCATAAACTCATTCGACAAAAAGTATACCATGCATGCCGGAGCCGAACGACCCGATCCTTCAGGCTTGTCCTTTGGGCACCAAACTTGTTTCTTCTGGATCCCCGCCTGCCTCAATTCGCGGTTCCTCAAGCGCTGAACCCTCCTTTTCTGACTCTTTCTCTAACCAGGCGGGCACCACTGTCCCTCTTGCCAGATGTACTCGTCTTCGTCTTCTTCCTGATGAGCCCATCTCAGATCGGCTTGCCTCTTCCTGGGGTGATCGATGATCTCAATTATTTTTTGACGCCGATCGTCACTGGGATGTATCCTTCCAATTCTTTCATGGACGGATCGGCGATTGGCAGTTTCCTACCTATACTCAAAGTATCTGTCACTGCACTCAGGGCAGTTTCTCAATGTAGGAAGTTTCAAGCCTTCATTCCAGCAGTGCCTGAAGAATGCGCACCCCCAATGTGCACGCTCTTGTTCGCGCGTGTACTGCTCCAGTTCTCTCCTGCGCGCTTCTTCCTCGGACCTGCGTCTCTCCTCCTCGTGCCTCCGCTTCTGGTAGCGTTCTTTCTCTAGCTGACGCTGCCACTTGTTGAGGAGGATGCGCGTAGTGACCCTGGGTTTGGCCCTGGATGATTCCCCAACCTCGATATGGCTTTTAAGGACACGAGGGGCTTCTCCGTGGACCTGTTCCAGTGTAACTTGTCACGCTGGATCCACTGCTCCATCCTGTCTCGCTCTATCTGACGTCAAGACCTTAACCTTTCCCTTTTCCTCAGCCGTCACCATGTTAACAGAAAAGCTTATCATATTCTGGGGAAAAGGATGGCCATCCAGCTTCATCTTGTTGTCAAATTTGAGGTGCCCCTCCTGGATAGCCTTCTGGATCCTCATCCTGAAGACCCTGCAGTCGTTGATAGAGTGAGAATTTCTGTCATGGAAGCCACAATAACGTTTCTCTTTAATCCAATCGGGCCGAAGCATGGAATGCCCTTCAGGCAACTTGATTCGGCCTTCTTTTACCAAGAACTCAAACAGCTTATCGGCTTTGGTGACGTCAAAGTCGTATGTGCCCTTCGTCTGTTTGATCCAACGCTGGTTCATGGTCAACGGCTCCTTGCCCCACATGATCTCAGCGGCAGCTATCTCCTGATCATCGTCGGAATCTTCCATCTGGTCGGCCTTTTCCAGGAACTGATTGTAGATATCAGCTATGTCGTGTTGCTTGTTGAACCTGGTGTCCTTCTTAAACCCATAGGCCTGGTTGCTCATCAATGACAGCTTTTGAGACAATTGGCCCAGATTATCAAACTCCATACCGAACAACTTCTCTCGCACGGCCGGCAGCATCCCTGCAATAGCCATATCGGCCAACTGATCATCTGGCAAATTCAACGAAAAACACATGCCTTTGATGTCCCTGAACCTCTTGAGGAACTCTAAAGGCGTCTCGCTGTGCCTCTGCTTCAAAGTGGTGAGGTCGATAAGCTTCTTTTCCGTGCTACCACTGAAGTAATGGGCATGGAATTTTCGCTCCAGCTCTCTCCATGTGCCAACTGACTGGGGAGGCAAAGAAGTAAACCACTAGAACGCAGATCCCGTCAATGACATGGGGAAATACCTAACCCTGAATGCCTCATCAGATGAGGCCTCCCCAAGCTGCATCAGATAACGAGCAATGTGCTCTACTGTGCTCGTGTCATCCTGCCCAGAAAACTTGGTAAACTCCGTGGGGGGCTTCACCCTGGGCGGCAGGATCACTCTGTAATACCATTCCGGGAAGGGAGGCGTGTAGGCTGGTCCCTGCATTTTAGGTTTGAGGCCGAATTGATTCTGCATCATATCGGCCATCTTCTGAACCAGGATGTCGTCCTCTTGCACGCCTGCAGCTGCGCCGTACCCCGGATTCGGGAGAGCGTCAATAGCACCATAGTCCATAACTTCGTGGTAGCCTCCACCATACAAGTTCTTCTGCAATCTGTTGCTAGCTGGGGCAATCTTGTAGGTGGAGGTGAACGGAACTCCAGATGAACCAAACGCCATTTCCCCATACGTGGGCTGATATGGGTTCGGCTGTTGAATCGGTTGACCTGTACTGCCCTGTGGAGGTGGCTGGACTGGCTGCCCCCCTGTGGCCCGCAGAGGAGGTTGAACTGGTTGACCTCCAGCACCTTGTGGAGGAGGCTGGATGGGCTGGCTCCCAACACTCTGCGGAGGAGGCTGGACTGGCTGGCTCTGTAGTGGTGGCTGAGCTCCTGGTTGGGCAGAGCTGGACTCTCCAACCTCCATACTGTATCCCTGAGGGGATACACGACTGAACACCTGCTCCATGCCCGGGCCAAAGACGCCCACCATCATCTGCTTGAACACACCTAGGAAAGCACTGTGATGCCTACTCAGCACGTCTTCCGCAGCATCCCGAAACGCTTGCATGCATTCTTCCTTCTCTTGCAGAGTTGTGGCGTCAGATTCTCCTGACAGTAGAACCCTGGGCATCTCATTTTTGAGGTACGGAACGCCACTTCTGTTCTTTTTGAATGACATCAAGCATTTTTGCTGAAACTGATCTGTAGCATCCTTCAGCTGTTGCAGCTGTTCCGGAGAGAGGTCTTCGATGGCGACATCCAGAATGTCACTGATGTCAGGCATCTTGATTTCGGCTGTTTGTCCCACTGGGCGTGCCAAAAAGTGTGTTGACGCAAAATCTGCACCCTACGTCAAGCACACAGCAAGCCGAACAAGCTAGCTTCACACGCGGAAAGATTCCAAGACGTGCCAGTCAATTTTCCCTGAAAATTAACAAAAGACAAAGTAGTTAAATTCCAAAGCTTGGAACTTGCCGGGTGGTACCAGACAGTTCCATATTTACGGCTATAAAGCCAAGTGAGATGACATATAGCTATAAGAAGCTATCTGCCAGCAAACTAGAAACCATTCGGGAGCTTTAAAGTGCGAAACATAACATAGCCGAACGGATGATGTAAGCATGACGATAGATCGATCTCTATTTGGACAGAATTGCACGTGCACGAAGCCATGACCGATCCTCCATGATAAATAACAATGAACAATAAATGAAGTAAAGCATGATCATAAATATGTAATAAACAAGCATGCATAGGTCCAAAGCACTAGTCTACCGCATGTCTAGGTACTTCAAAACCCGTCAAGCATGATGCCAAACAAATCTATCCACCGCATGATACGACTTGTTTGAAAATCATGCCACCATCCACAAATAGATCTATCCACCGCATGATACAATCTAAATATGGAAAGCTAAAAGCATACAATATTTAAAGCATAACTTATAAACACGTTTCACTCGTGAAAGCATAACCGAATACGGCTGAACAGCCGAATCGGGGTCCATGAAGAAGGAACAAACATTACCAAAGAAGATAAATCTATCAGATTGAATCGAAATCTAATCCATCGGATGATTAGCTCCAAAACAACCCAAAAACCTGCATCTACCGCGTGATACCCAGTTCTTTCAAGATTTATACAAGATTTGACAAGCTTGAACCCGCAACATGTAACAACCTAGATCGATTCGGTTTCGGCTATTAGGGAACATGTGATCCACGTGCTATTTAAGCCAAGGATACGAACTTGAATCGCATAAGGATCATCAAAAAGAGACAAAGCCGATTCAAACCAATCTAGATTGGGCAAAAAAGGTGTTACATGAATTTAAACATAAAGTAAAACTCAAAGCAACACGGGGTAACTTAATGAATCTATTGAATTTTGCCAAAATCCAATAGAGCCGATAACTAGCTCCAAGCTAGATCTTAGCTCACCGCATGGCTCATGATCTAACAAGAAACCTTCTTGAACCAAGCTTAAATCTACCGCATGATACTAAGCATGGTAACAAGACTACTTGCATCACGATCTAAATCCACCGCATGATACTAGACATGATACAAGGTTGCCGGTACTTACGGAGGTCGACGGATCGATGAACCCTCTCGAAGAACTCGACGACACGACAAAGGACTCAAGGGTTTGGCGTAAAGCCGGTTTGTATTGAGAATGTTTCGATTACAATTACATACATCCAGGGTCTATATTTATACCCTGTCACGGCATGACTTCGAATGGACTACGAGCACAATATTTGATACCTAATTTATCTCTAAGTGCGATCGCTTATCCATCCATTCGTCCCTTCCGCTCGGGCCACGTCATCATGCAATCCCGCAAAATCAGCGCAAACAGTTTCCTTGCCGAACGGAAGCCAATTGCCGACCGCGGGCTCCTTTGCCAAATCTTTCTGAAGAAACCTTCCTTCTTCCGGACGGATTTTTTTACCGAGTTGGACCCACAAATCAGACTCCTTCCTGTACCAAATTTTGGTGTTAACACTACTTCACCTACGTCGTGCGTCCGGTTGCTTAATGAATCTATTGAATTTTGCCAAAATCCAATAGAGCCGATAACTAGCTCCAAGCTAGATCTTAGCTCACCGCATGGCTCATGATCTAACAAGAAACCTTCTTGAACCAAGCTTAAATCTACCGCATGATACTAAGCATGGTAACAAGACTACTTGCATCACGATCTAAATCCACTGCATGATACTAGACATGATACAAGGTTGCCGGTACTTACGGAGGTCGACGGATCGATGAACCCTCTCGAAGAACTCGACGACACGACAAAGGACTCAAGGGTTTGGCGTAAAGCCGGTTTGTATTGAGAATGTTTCGATTACAATTACATACATCCAGGGTCTATATTTATACCCTGTCACGGCATGACTTCGAATGGACTACGAGCACAATATTTGATACCTAATTTATCTCTAAGTGCGATCGCTTATCCATCCATTCGTCCCTTCCGCTCGGGCCACGTCATCATGCAATCCCGCAAAATCAGCGCAAACAGTTTCCTTGCCGAACGGAAGCCAATTGCCGACCGCGGGCTCCTTTGCCGAATCTTTCTGAAGAAACCTTCCTCCTTCCGGACGGATTTTTTTACCGAGTTGGACCCACAAATCAGACTCCTTCCTGTACCAAATTTTGGTGTTAACACTACTTCACCTACATCGTGCGTCCGGTTGCTTCGGCACGTCGCACGGCTTGTCGCTTGACTCATCATCGACTACTTCGCCTCGCGTAGGCTCGTCGTCGACTACTTCACCTACGCCGCACGTCCGGGTGCCTCGGCACGTCGCGCGGCTCGTCACGCGGCTCGTCGTCGACTACTCCGCCTACGCCACGCGTCCGGTTGCTTCGGCACGTCGCACGACTTGTCGCGTGACTCATCGTCGTTTACTTTGCCTCGCGCAGGCTCGTCGTCGACCACTTCGCCTACGCCGCGCGTCCGGCTGCCTCAGCACTTCGTGCGGCTCATCACGCGGCTCGTCGTCGACTACTTCGACTACGCCACGCGTCCGGGTGCCTCGGCATGTCGCGCGGCTCATCACACAGCTCGTCGCGCCGCTCGTCGTCGACTACTCCGCCTACGTCGCGCGTCCGGGTGCCTCGGCATGTCGCGCGGTTTGTCGCGTGACTCATCGTCGTTTACTTTGCCTCGCGCAGGCTCGTCGTCGACTACTTCGCCTACGCCGTGCGTCTGAGTGCCTCGGCACGTCGCGCGGCTCGTCACAAGGCTCGTCATCGACTACTTCACCTACGCCACGCGTCCGGGTGCCTCGGCATGTCGCGCGGCTCGTCACGTGGCTCGTCGCGCCGCTTGTCATTGACTACTCCGCCTACGTCAAGCGTCCAGTGCCTTGGCACATCGCGTGGCTCGTCACCTGGCTCGTCGTCGAATACTTCACCTACGCCGCGAGTCGGGGTGCCTTGGCACGTCGCGCGGCTCGTCACGCGGCTCGTCGTCGACTAATTCACCTATGCCACGCGTCCGGTTGCTTCGGCACGTCGTGCGGCTAGTCGCGTGACTCATCGTCAATTACTTTGCCTCGCGCAGGCTCGTCGTCGACTACTTCGCCTACGCCACGCGTCGGGGTGCCTCGGCACGTCGCGCGGCTCGTCACGCGGCTCGTCGTCGACTACCTCACCTACGCCAGGTGTCCGGTTGCTTCGGCACGTCACACGGCTTGTCGCTTGACTCATCGTCGACTACTTCGCCTCGCGTAGGCTCGTCGTCGACTACTTCACCTACGCCGCGCGTCCGGGTGCCTCGGCATATCGCGCGGCTCGTCACGCGGCTCGTCGCACCACTCGTCGTCGACTACTTCGCCTACGCCACGCGTCGGGGTGCCTTGGCACGTCGCGTGGCTCGTCACCCGGCTCGCCGTCGACAACTTCGCCTACGCCGCACATCCGGGTGCCTCAGCACATCGCACGGCCCGTCGCGCGGCTCGTCGTCGACTACTTCACCTACGTCGTGCGTCCGGTTGCTTCGGCACGTCGCACGGCTTGTCGCTTGACTCATCGTCGACTACTTCGCCTTGCATAGGCTCGTCGTCGACTACTTCACCTACGCCGCACGTCTGGGTGCCTCGGCACGTCGCGCGGCTCGTCACGCGGCTCGTCGTCGACTACTCCGCCTACGCCACGCGTCCTGTTGCTTCGGCACGTCGCACGACTTGTCGCGTGACTCATCGTCGTTTACTTTGCCTTGCGCAGGCTCGTCGTCGACTACTTCGCCTACGCCGCGCGTCCGGGTGCCTCGGCACGTCGCGCCGCTCATCACGCGGCTCGTCGTCCACTACTTCGACTACGCCACGCGTCCGGGTGCCTCGGCATGTCGCGCGGCTCATCACACAGCTCGTCGCGCCACTCGTCGTCGACTACTTCACCTACGTCGTGTGTTCGGTTGCTTCGGCACGTCGCACGGCTTGTCGCTTGACTCGTCGTCGACTACCTCACCTACGCCGCACGTCCGGTTGCTTCGGCACGTCGCAGGCCCGTCGCGCGGCTCGTCGTCGACTACTTCACCTACGTCATGCGTTCGGTTGCTTCGGCACGTCGCACGGCTTGTCGCTTGACTCATCGTCGACTACTTCGCCTCGCGTAGGCTCGTCGTCGACTACTTCACCTACGCCGCGCGTCCGGGTGCCTCGGCATATCGCGCGGCTCGTCACGCGGCTCGTCGTCGACTACTCCGCCTACGCCACGCGTCCGGTTGCTTTGGCACGTCGCACGACTTGTCGCGTGAGTCATCGTCGTTTACTTTGCCTCGCGCAGGCTCGTCGTCGAGTACTTCGCCTACGCCGCGCGTCCGGGTGCCTCGGCACGTCGCGCGGCTCATCACGCGGCTCGTCGTCGACTACTTCGACTACACCATGCGTCCGGGTGCCTCGGTATGTCGCGCGGCTCATCACACAGCTCGTCGCGCCGCTCGTCGTCGACTACTCCGCCTACGTCGCGCGTCCGAGTGCCTCGGCATGTCGCGCGGTTTGTCGCGTGACTCATCGTCATTTACTTTGCCTCGCGCAGGCTCGTCGTCGATTACTTCGCCTACGCCGTGCGTCTGAGTGCCTCGGCACGTCGCGCGGCTCGTCACAAGGCTCGTCATCGACTACTTCACCTACGCCGCGCGTCCGGGTGCCTCGGCATGTCGCGCGGCTCGTCACGTGGCTCGTCGCGCCGCTTGTCATTGACTACTCCGCCTACGTCACGCGTCCAGTGCCTCGGCACATCGCGCGGCTCGTCACCTGGCTCGTCGTCGAATACTTCGCCTACGCCGCGAGTCGGGGTGCCTCGGCACGTCGCGCGGCTCGTCACGCGGCTCTTCGTCGACTATTCACCTATGCCACGCGTCTGGTTGCTTCGGCACGTTGTGCGGCTAGTCGCGTGACTCATCGTCATTTACTTTGCCTCGCGCAGGCTCGTCGTCGACTACTTCGCCTACGCCGCGCGTCCGGGTGCCTTGGCACGTCGCGTGGCTCGTCACCCGGCTCGTCGTCGACAACTTCGCCTACGCCGCACGTCCGGGTGCCTCAGCACGTCGCACGGCCCGTCGCGCGGCTCGTTGTCGACTACTTCACCTACGTCGTGCGTCCGGTTGCTTCGGCACGTCGCACGGCTTGTCGCTTGAATCGTCGTCGACTACCTCACCTACGCCGTATGTCCGGGTGCCTCGGCACGTCGCGCGGCTCGTCACGCGGCTCGTCGTCGACTACTCTGCCTACGCCACGCGTCCGGTTGCTTCGGCACGTCGCACGACTTGTCGTGTGACTCATCGTCGTTTACTTTGCCTCGCGCAGGCTTGTCGTCGACTACGTCGCCTACACCGCGCGTCCGGGTGCCTCGGCACGTCGCGCGGCTCATCACGCGGCTCGTCGTCGACTACTTCGACTACGCCACGCGTCCGGGTGCCTCGGCATGTCGCGCGGCTCATCACACAGCTCGTCGCGCCGCTCGTCGTCGACTACTCCGCCTACGTCGCGCGTCCGGGTGCCTCGGCATGTCGCGTGGTTTGTCGCGTGACTCATCGTCGTTTACTTTGCCTCACGCAGGCTCGTCGTCGACTACTTCGCCTACGCCGCGCGTCTGAGTGCCTCGGCACGTCGCGTGGCTCGTCACGAGGCTCGTCATCGACTACTTCACCTACGCCACGCGTCCGGGTGCCTCAGCATGTCGCGCGGCTCGTCACGTGGCTCGTCGCGCCGCTTGTCATTGACTACTCCGCCTACGTCACGCGTCCAGGTGCCTCGGCACATCACGCGGCTCGTCACCCGGCTCGTCGTCGACAACTTCGCCTACGCCGCGAGTCGGGGTGCCTCGGCACGTCGCGCGGCTCGTCACGCGGCTGGTCGTCGACTAATTCACCTATGCCACGCGTCCGGTTGCTTCGGCACGTCGTGCGGCTTGTTGCGTGACTCATCGTCGTTTACTTTGCCTCGCGCAGGCTCGTCGTCGACTACTTCGCCTACGCCGCGCGTCCTGGTGCCTTGGCACGTCGCGTGGCTTGTCACCCGGCTCGTCATCGACAACCTCGCCTACGCCGCACGTCCTGGTGCCTCAGCACGTCGCACGGCCCGTCGCGCGGCTCGTCGTCGACTACTTCACCTACGTCGTGCGTTCGGTTGCTTCGGCACGTCGCACGGCTTGTCGCTTGACTCATCGTCGACTACTTCGCCTCGCGTAGGCTCGTCGTCGACTACTTCACCTAAGCCGCACGTCCGGGTGCCTCGGCATATCGCGCGGCTCATCACGTGGCTCGTCGCACCGCTCGTCGTCGACTACTCCGCCTACGTCGCGCGTCTGGGTTCCTCGGCACATCGTGTGGCTCGTCACCCAGCTCGTTGTCGACTACTTTGCCTACGCCGCGCGTCTGAGTGCCTCGGCACGTCGCGCGGTTCGTGACGCGGCTCGTCGTCGACTACTTCACCTACGTCGCGCGTCCGGTTGCTTGGGCACGTCGCGCGGCTTGTCGCATGACTCATCGTCGACTACTTCGCCTCGTGTAGGCTCGTCGTCGACTACTTCACCTACGCCACGCGTCCGGGTGCCTCGGCATGTTGCGCGGCTCGTCGTCGACTACTTTGACTACGCCGCGCGTCCGGGTGCCTCGGCATGTCGCGCGGCTCATCACGCGGCTCGTCGCGCCGCTCGTCGTCGACTACTCCGCCTACGTCGCGCGTCCGGGTTCCTCGGCATGTCGCGCGGCTCGTCACCCAGGTCGTCGTCGACTACTTCGCCTTGCGCAGGCTCGTCGTCGACTACTTCGCCTACGCCACGCGTCGGGGTGCCTCGGCACGTCGCGCGGCTCGTCACGCGGCTCGTCGTCGACTACTTCACCTACGCCACACGTCCGGTTGCTTCGGCACGTCGCACGGCTTGTCGCGTGACTCATCGTCGTTTACTTTGCCTCGCGCAGGCTCGTCGTCGACTACTTCGCCTACGCCGCGCGTCCGGGTGCCTTGGCACGTCGCGTGGCTCGTCACGCGGCTCGTCGTCGACTACTTCGACTACGTCGCGCATCCGAGTGCCTCGGCATGTCGCGCGGCTGGTCACGCAGCTCGTCGCGGCGCTCGTCGTCGACTACTCCGCATACGTCGCGCGTCCGGGTGCCTCGGCATGTCGCGCGGCTCGTCACCCGGCTCATCATCGACTACTTCGACTCGCGCAGGCCCGTCGTCGACTACGCCCCGCGTCCGGGTGCCTCGGCATGTCGCGCGGCTCGTCACGTGGCTCGTTGCGCGGCTCGTCGTCGACTACTCCACCTACGTCGCGCGTCCGGGTGCCTCGGCATGTCGCACGGCTCGTCACGCGGCTTGTCGCGCCGCTCGTCGTCAACTACTCCGCCTACATCGCGCGTCCGGGTGCCTCAGCACGTCGCGCGGCTCGTCACCCGGCTCGTCGTCGACTACTTCGCCAACGCCGCGAGTCGGGGTGCCTCGGCATGTTGCGCGGCTCGTCACGCGGCTCGTCGTCGACTAATTCACCTACGCCACGCGTCCGGTTGCTTCGGCACGTTGTGCGGCTTGTTGCGTGACTCATCGTCGTTTACTTTGCCTCGCGGCACGTCGCGTGGCTCGTCACGCGGCTCGTCGTCGACTACTTCGCCTATGCCGCGCGTCCGGGTGCCTCGGCACGTCGCGTGGCTCGTCACGCGGCTCGTCGTCGACTACTTTCACTACGCCGCGCGTCCGGGTGCCTCGGCATGTCGCGCGGCTCGTCACGCAGCTCGTCGCGCCGCTCGTCGTCGACTACTCCGCCTACGTCGCGCGTCCGGGTGCCTCGGCATGTCGCGCGGCTCGTCACCCGGCTCATCGTCGACTACTTCGACTCGCGCAGGCCCGTCGTCGACTACTTCGCCTACATCGCGCGTCCGGGTGCCTCGGCACGTCGCGCGGCTCGTCACGCGGCTCATCGTCGACCAGTTCGACTACGCCCCACGTCCGGGTGCCTCGGCATGTCGCGCGGCTCGTCACGTGGCTCGTTGCGCGGCTCGTCGTCGACTACTCCACCTACGTCGCGCGTCCGGGTTCCTCGGCACGTCGCGCGGCTCGTCACCCGGCTCGTTGTCGACTACTTCGCCTCTCGCAGGCTCGTCGTCGACAACTTCGCCTACGCTGCACGTCCGGGTGCCTCAGCACGTCGCACGGCCCGTCGCGCGGCTCGTCGTCGACTACTTCACCTACGTCGTGCGTCCGGTTGCTTCGGCACGTCGAACGGCTTGTCGCTTGACTCATCGTGGACTACTTCGCCTCGCGTAGGCTCGTCGTCGACTACTTCACCTACGCCGCGCGTCCGGGTGCCTCGGCATGTCGCGCGGCTCGTCACGCGGCTCGTCGTCGACTACTTCGCCTACGCCGCGCGTCCGGGTGCCTCGGCACGTCGCCCGGCTCGTCGTCGACTACTTCACCTACGCACGCTTGTCCGGTTGCTTCGGCACGTCGCACGGCTTGTCGCGTGACTCATCGTCGACTACTTCGCCTCGCGTAGGCTCGTCGTCGACTACTTCACCTACGCCGCGCGTCCGGGTGCCTCGACACGTCGCGCGGCTTGTCACGCTGCTCGTCGTCGACTACTTTGACTACGCCGCGCGTCCGGGTGCCTCGGCATGTCGCGCGGCTCGTCACGCGGCTCGTCGCGCCGCTCGTCGTCGACTACTCCGCCTACGTCGCACGTCCGGGTTCCTCGGCACGTCGCGCGGCTCGTCACCCAGGTCGTCGTCGACTACTTCACCTCGCGCAGGCTCGTCGTCGACTACTTCGCCTACGCCACGCGTCGGGGTGCCTCGGCACGTCGCGCGGCTCGTCACGCCTCTCGTCGTCGACTACTCCGCCTACGTCGCGCGTCCGGGTGCCTCGGCATGTCGCGCGGTTTGTCGCGTGACTCATCGTCGTTTACTTTGCCTCGCGCAAGCTCGTCGTCGACTACTTCGCCTACGCCGCGTGTCTGAGTGCCTCGGCACGTCGCGCGGCTTGTCACGAGGCTCGTCATCGACTACTTCACCTACGCCGCGCGTCCGGGTGCCTCGGTATGTCGCGCGGCTCGTCACGTGGCTCGTCGCGCCACTTGTCATTGACTACTCCGCCTACGTCACGCGTCCAGGTGCCTCGGCACATCGCGCGGCTCGTCACCCGGCTCGTCGTCGACTACTTCGCCTACGCCGCGAGTCGGGGTGCCTCGGCACGTCGCGCGGCTCGTCACGCGGCTCGTCGTCGACTAATTCACCTATGCCACGCGTCCGGTTGCTTCGGCACGTCGTGCGGCTTGTCGCGTGACTCATCGTCGTTTACTTTGCCTCGCGCTGGCTCGTCGTCGACTACTTCGCCCACGCCGCGCGTCCGGGTGCCTTGCCACGTCACGTGGCTCGTCACCCGGCTCATCGTCGACAACTTCGCCTACGCCGCACGTCCGGGTGCCTCAGCACGTCGCACGGCCCGTCGCGTGGCTCGTCGTCGACTACTTCACCTACGTCGTGCGTCAGGTTGCTTTAGCACGTCTCACGGCTTGTCGCTTGACTCATCGTCGACTACTTCGCCTCGCGTAGGCTCGTCGTCGACTACTTCACCTACGCCGCGCGTCCGGGTGCATCGGCATATCGCGCGGCTCGTCGCACCGCTCGTCGTCGACTACTCCGCCTACGTCGCGCGTCCGGGTTCCTCGGCACGTCGTGTGGCTCGTCTCCCAGCTCGTTGTCGACTACTTCGCCTACGCCGCGCGTCTGAGTGCCTCGGCACGTCGCGCGGCTCGTGACGCGGCTCGTCGTCGACTACTTCGCCTCGCGTAGGCTCGTGATCGACTACTTCACGTACGTTGCGCATCCGGTTGCTTGGGCACGTCGCGCGGCTTGTCGCATGACTCATCGTCGACTACTTCGCCTCGTGTAGGCTCGTCGTCCACTACTTCACCTACGCCGCGCGTCCGGGTGCCTCGGCACGTTGCGCGGCTCGTCGTCGACTACTTTGACTACGCCGCGCGTCCGGGTGCCTCGGCATGTCGCGTGGCTCATCACGCGGCTCGTCGCGCCGCTCGTCGTCGACTACTCCGCCTACGTCGCGCGTCCGGGTTCCTCGGCACGTCGCGCGGCTCGTCACCCAGGTCGTCGTCGACAACTTCGCCTCGCGCAGGCTCGTCGTCGACCACTTCGCCTACGCCACGCGTCGGGGTGCCTCGGCACGTCGCGCGGCTCGTCGTCGACTACTTCACCTACGCCACACGTCCGGTTGCTTCGGCACGTCGCACGGCTTGTCGCGTGACTCATCGTCGTTTACTTTGCCTCGCGCAGGCTCGTCGTCGACTACTTCGCCTACGCCGCGCGTCCGGGTGCCTTGGCACGTCGCGTGGCTCGTCAAGCGGCTCGTCGTCGACTACTTCGACTACGTCGCTAATCCGGGTGCCTCGGCATGTCGCGCGGCTGGTCACGCAGCTCGTCGCGCCGCTCGTCGACTACTCCGCCTACGTCGCGCGTCCGAGTGCCTCGGCATGTCGCGCGGCTCGTCACCCGGCTCATCATCGACTACTTCGACTCGCGCAGGCCCGTCGTCGACTACGCCCCGCGTCTGGGTGCCTCGGCATGTCGCGCGGCTCGTCACGTGGCTCGTTGCGTGGCTCGTCGTCGACTACTCCACCTACGCCGCGCGTCCGGGTGCCTCGACATGTCGCGCGGCTCGTCACGCGGCTCGTCGCGCCGCTCATCGTCGACTATTCCGCCTACTTCGCGCGTCCGGGTGCCTCGGCACATCGCGCGGCTCGTCACCCGGCTCGCCGTCGACTACTTCGCCAACGCCGCGAGTCGGGGTGCCTCGGCATGTCGCGCGGCTCGTCACGCGGCTCGTCGTCGACTAATTCACCTACGCCACGCGTCCGGTTGCTTCGGCACGTTGTGCGGCTTGTCGCGTGACTCATCGTCGTTTACTTTGCCTCGCGGCACGTCGCGTGGCTCGTCACGCGGCTCGTCGTCGACTACTTCACCTACGCCGCGTGTCCGGGTGCCTCGGCACGTCGCGTGGCTCGTCACGCGGCTCGTCGTCGACTACTTTCACTACGCCGCGCATCCGGGTGCCTCGGCATGTCGCGCGGCTCGTCACGCAGCTCGTCGCGCCGCTCGTCGTCGACTACTCCGCATACTTCGCGCGTCCGGGTGCCTCGGCATGTCGCGCGGCTCGTCACCCGGCTCATCGTCGACTACTTCGACTCGCGTAGGCCCGTCGTCGACTACTTCGCCTACACTGCGCGTCCGGGTGCCTCGGCACGTCACGCGGCTCGTCACGCGGCTCGTCGTCGACCAGTTTGACTACGCCCCGCGTCCGGGTGCCTCGGCATGTCGCGCGGCTCGTCACGTGGCTCGTTGCGCGGCTCGTCGTCGACTACTCCACCTACGTCGCGCGTCCGGGTTCCTCGGCACGTTGCGCGGCTCGTCACCCGGCTCGTCGTCGACTACTTCGCCTACGCCGCGCGTCCGGGTGCCTCGGCATGTCGCGCGGCTCGTCACCCGGCTCGTCGTCGACTACTTCGCCTCGCGCAGGCTCGTCGTCGACTACTTCGCCTACGCCGCGCGTCCGGGTGCCTCGGCACGTCGCGCGGCTCGTCACGCGCCTCGTCGTGGACTACTTCAACTACGCCGCGCGTCCGGGTACCTCGGCATGTCGCACGGCTCGTCACGTGGCTTGTCGCGCCGCTCGTTGTCGACTACTCTGCCTACGTAGCGCATCCGGGTGCCTCGGCACGTCGCGCGGCTCGTCACCCGGCTCGTCGTCGACTACTTCGCCTACGCCGCGCGTCTGAGTGCCTCGGCACGTCGCGCAGCTCGTCACGCGGCTCGTCGTCGACTACTTCACATACGCCGCGCGTCCGGTTGCTTCGGCACATCGCACGGCTTGTCGCGTGACTCACCATCGACTACTTCGCCTCGCGCAGGCTCGTCGTCAACTACTTCACCTACACCGCGCGTCCGGTTGTTCCGGTACGTCGCGCGGCTTGTCACGTGACTCATCGTCGACTACTTCGCGTCGCGCAGGCTCGTCGTCGACTACTTCACCTACGCCGCGCGTCCGGTTGCTTCGGCACCTCGCGCGGCTTGTCGCGTGACTCATCGTCGACAACTTCGCCTCGCGCAGGCTCGTCGTCGACTACTTAACCTACGCCGCGTGTCCGGTTGTTTCGGTACTTCGCGCGGCTCGTCACCCGGCTCGTCGTCGACTACTTCGCCTCGCGCAGGCTCGTCATCGACTACTTCGCCTACGCCGTGCGTCCGGGTGCCTCGGCTCGTCGTCGACTACTTCACCTACGCCGCGCGTTTGGTTGCTTCGGCACGTCGCACGGCTTGTCACGTGACTCATGGTTGACTACTTCGCCTCGCGTAGGCTTGTCATCGACTACTTCACCTACGCCGCGCATCCGGGTGCCTCGGCACGTCGCGCGGCTCGTCGTCGACTACTTCGACTACGCCACGTGTCCGGGTGCCTCGGCATGTCGCGCGGCTCGTCACGCGGCTCGTCACGTGGCTCGTTGCGCGGCTCGTCGTCGACTACTCCACCTACGTCGCGCGTCCGGTTGCCTCGGCATGTCGCGCGGCTCGTCACGCGGCTCGTCGCGCCACTCATCGTCGACTATTCCGCCTACGTCGCGCGTCCGGGTGCCTCGGCACGTCGCGCGGCTCGTCACCCGGCTCGTCGTCGACTACTTCGCCAACGCCGCGAGTCGGGGTGCCTCGGCATGTCGCGCGGCTCGTCACGCGGCTCGTCGTCGACTAATTCACCTACGCCACGCGTCCGGTTGCTTCGGCACGTTGTGCGGCTTGTCGCGTGACTCATCGTCGTTTACTTTGCCTCGTGGCACGTCGCGTGGCTCGTCACGCGGCTCGTCGTCGACTACTTCGCCTACGCCGCGCGTCCGGGTGCCTCGGTACGTCGCGTGGCTCGTCACGCGGCTCGTCGTCGACTACTTTCACTACGCCGCGCGTCCGGGTGCCTCGGCATGTCGCGCGGCTCGTCACGCAGCTCGTCGCGCCGCTCGTCGTCGACTACTCCGCCTACTTCGCGCGTCCGGGTGCCTCGGCATGTCGCGCGGCTCGTCACCCGGCTCATCGTCGACTACTTCGACTCGCGCAGGCCCATCGTCGACTACTTCGCCTACACCGCGCGTCCGGGTGCCTCGGCACGTCACGCGGCTCGTCACGCGGCTCGTCGTCGACCAGTTTGACTACGCCCCGCGTCCGGGTGCCTCGGCATGTCGCGCGGCTCGTCACGTGGCTCGTTGCGCGGCTCGTCGTCGACTACTCCACCTACGTCGCGCGTCTGGGTTCCTCGGCACGTTGCGCGGCTCGTCACCCGGCTCGTCGTCGACTACTTCGCCTACGCCGCGTGTCCGGGTGCCTCGGCATGTTGCGCGGCTCGTCACCCGGCTCGTCGTCGACTACTTCGCCTCGCGCAGGCTCGTCGTCGACTACTTCGCCTACGCCGCGCGTCCGGGTGCCTCGGCACGTCGCGCGGCTCGTCACGCGCCTCGTCGTGGACTACTTCAACTACGCCGCGCGTCCGGGTACCTCGGCATGTCGCACGGCTCGTCACGCGGCTCGTCACGCCGCTCGTCGTCGACTACTCCACCTATGTCGCACGTCCGGGTGCCTCGGCACATCGCGCGGCTCGTCACCCGGCTCGTCGTCGACTACTACGCCTACGCCGTGCGTCGGGGTGCCTCGGCACGTCGCGCGGCTCGTCACGCGGCTCGTCGTCGACTAATTCACCTATGCCGCGCGTCCGGTTGCTTCGGCACGTCGTGCGGCTAGTCGATTGACTCATCGTCGTTTACTTTGCCTCGCGCAGGCTCGTCGTCAACTACTTCGCCTACGCCGTGCGTCCGGGTGCCTTGGCACGTTGCGTGGCTCGTCACGAGGCTCGTCGTCGACTACTTCGACTACGCCGCGCATCCGGGTGCATCCGCTTGTCGCGCGGCTCGTCACGCAGCTCGTCGCGCCGCTCGTCGTCGACTACTCCGCCTATGTCGCGCGTCCGTGTACCTCGGCATGTCACGCGGCTCGTCACGCGGCTCATCGTCTTCTACTTCGACTCGCGCAGGCCTGTCGTCGACTACTTCGCCTACACCGCGCATCCGGGTGCCTCGGCACATCGCCCGGCTCGTCACGCGGCTCGTCGTCGACCACTTCGCCTCGCCCAGGCTCGTCGTCGACAACTTCGCCTACGCCGCGCGTCCGGGTGCCTCGGCATGTCGCGCGGCTCGTCACGTGGCTCGTTGGGCGGCTCGTCGTCGACTACTCCACCTACGTCGTGCGTCCGGGTTCCTCGGCACGTCGCGCGGCTTGTCACCCGGCTCGTCGTCGACTACTTCGCCTCGCCCAGGCTCGTCGTCGACAACTTCGCCTACGCCGCGCGTCCGGGTGCCTCGGCACGTCGCGCGGCCTGTCACGCGGCTCGTCGTCGACTACTTCGACTACGCCCCGCGTCCGGGTGCCTCGGCATGTCGCGCGGCTCGTCACGTGGCTCGTCGCGCCGCTCGTCATTGACTACTCCGCCTACGTCGCGCGTCCGGGTGCCTCGGCACGTCGCGCGGCTCGTCAGCCGGCTCATCGTAGACTACTTCGCCTCGCGCAGGCTCGTTGTCGACTACTTCGCCAACGCCGCGAGTCCGAGTACCTCGGCATGTCGCGCGGCTCGTCACGTGGCTTGCCGTCGACTACTTCACCTACGCCACGCGTCCGGATGCCTCGGCATGTCGCGCGGCTCGTCACCCGGCTCGTCGTCGACTACTTCGCCTCGCGCAGGCTCGTCGTCGACTACTTCGCCTACGCCACGCGTACGGGTGCCTCGGCACGTCACGTGGCTCGTCGTCGACTACTTCGACTACGCCGCGCGTCCGGGTACCTCGGCATGTCGCACGGCTCGTCACGTGGCTCGTCGCGCCGCTCGTTGTCGACTACTCTGCCTACGTAGCACGTCCGGGTGCCTCGGCACGTCGCGCGGCTCGTCACCAAGCTCGTCGTCGACAACTTCGCCTCGCGCAGGCTCGTCGTCGACTACTTCACCTACGCCGCACGTCTGGTTGCTTCGGCACGTCGCACGGCTTGTCACGTGACTCACCATCGACTACTTCGCCTCGCGCAGGCTCATCGTCAACTACTTCACCTACACCGCACTTTCGGTTGTTCCGGTACGTCGCGCGGCTTGTCACGTGACTCATCGTCGACTACTTCGCGTCGCGCAGGCTCGTCGTCGACTACTTCACCTACGCCGCGCGTCTGGTTGCTTCGGCACGTCGCACGGCTTGTCACGTGACTCACCATCGACAACTTCGCCTCGCGCAGGCTCATCGTCAACTACTTCACCTACACCGCACTTTCGGTTGTTCCGGTACGTCGCGCGGCTTGTCACGTGACTCATCGTCGACTACTTCGCCTCGCGCAGGCTCGTCGTCGACTACTTAATCTACGCCGCGTGTCCGGTTGTTTCGGTACTTCGCGCGGCTCGTCACCCGGCTCGTCGACGACTACTACGCCTACGCCGCGCGTCGGGGTGCCTCGGCACGTCGCGCGGCTCGTCACGCGGCTCGTCGTCGACTAATTCACCTACGCCGCGCGTCCGGTTGCTTCGGCACGTCGTGCGGCTAGTCGATTGACTCATCGTCGTTTACTTTGCCTCGCGCAGGCTCTTCGTCGACTACTTCACCTACGCCGTGCGTCCGGGTGCCTTGGCACGTCGCGTGGCTCGTCACGCGGATCGTCGTCGACTACTTCGACTACGCCGCGCATCCGGGTGCCTCAGCATGTCGCGCGGCTCGTCACGCAGCTCGTCGCGCCGCTCGTCGTCGACTACTCCGCCTACGTCGCGCGTCCGTGTACCTTGGCATGTCGCGCGGCTCGTCACCCGGCTCATCGTCGACTACTTCGACTCGCGCAGGCCTGTCGTCGACTACTTCGCCTACACCGCGCGTCCGGGTGCCTCGGCACATCGCCCGGCTCGTCACGCGGCTCGTCGTCGACCACTTCGACTACGCCCCGCGTCTGGGTGCCTCGGCATGTCGCGCGGCTCGTCACGTGGCTCGTTGGGCGGCTCGTCGTCGACTACTCCACCTACGTCGCGCGTCCGGGTTCCTCGGCACGTCGTGCGGCTTGTCACCCGGCTCGTCGTCGACTACTTCGCCTCGCGCAGGCTCGTCGTCGACAACTTCGCCTACGCCGCGCGTCCGGGTGCCCCGGCACGTCGCGCGGCTCGTCACGCGGCTCGTCGTCGACTACTTCGACTATGCCCCGCGTCCGGGTGCCTCGGCATGTCGCGCGGCTCGTCACGTGGCTCGTCGCGCCGCTCGTCATTGACTACTCCGCCTACGTCGCGCGTCCGGGTGCCTCGGCACGTCGCGCGGCTCGTCAGCCGGCTCATCGTAGACTACTTCGCCTCGCGCAGGCTCGTCGTCGAATACTTCGCCGACGCCACGAGTCCGAGTACCTCGGCATGTCGCGCGGCTCGTCACGTGGCTTGCCGTCGACTACTTCACCTACGCCGCGCGTCCGGGTGCCTCGGCATGTCGCGCGGCTCGTCACCCGGCTCGTCGTCGACTACTTCGCCTCGCGCAGGCTCGTCGTCGACTACTTCGCCTACGCCGCGCGTCCGGGTGCCTCGGCACGTCGCGCGGCTCGTCACGCGGCTCGTCGTCGACTACTTCGACTACGCCGCGCGTCCGGGTACCTCGGCATGTCGCACGGCTCGTCACGTGGCTCGTCGCGCCGCTCGTTGTCGACTACTCTGCCTACGTAGCGCGTCCGGGTGCCTCGGCACGTCGCGCGGCTCGTCACCCGGCTCGTCGTCGACAACTTCGCCTCGCGCAGGCTCGTCGTCGACTACTTCGCCTACGCCGCGCGTCCGAGTGCCTCGGCACGTCGCGCGGCTCGTCACGCGGCTCGTCGTCGACTACTTCACCTACGCCGCACGTCCGGTTGCTTCGGCACGTCGCACGGCTTGTCACGTGACTCACCATCGACTACTTCGCCTCGCGCAGGCTCGTCGTCAACTACTTCACCTACACCACGCTTTCGGTTGTTCCGGTACGTCGCGCGGCTTGTCACGTGACTCATCGTCGACTACTTCGCGTCGCGCAGGCTCGTCGTCGACTACTTCACCTACGCCGCGCGTCCGGTTGCTTCGGCACCTCACGCGGCTTGTCGCGTGAATCATCGTCGACTACTTCGCCTCGCGCAGGCTCGTCGTCGACTACTTAACCTACGCCGCGTGTCCGGTTGTTTCGGTACTTCGCGCGGCTTGTCACCCGGCTCGTCGTCGACTACTTCGCCTACGCCGCGCGTTTGGGTGCCTCGGCTCGTCGTCGACTACTTCACCTACGTCGTGCGTCCGGTTGCTTCGGCACGTCGCACAGCTTGTCGCGTGAATCATCGTCGACTACTTCGCCTCGCGCAGGCTCGTCGTCGACTACTTAACCTACGCCGCATGTCCGGTTGTTTCGGTACTTCGCGCGGCTCGTCACCCGGCTCGTCGTCGACTACTTCGCCTACGCCGCGCGTTTGGGTGCCTCGGCTCGTCGTCGACTACTTCACCTACGCCGTGCGTCCGGTTGCTTCGGCACGTCACACGGCTTGTCGCGTGACTCATCGTTGACTACTTCGCCTCGCGTAGGCTCGTCGTCGACTACTTCGACTACGCCACGTGTCCGGGTGCCTCGGCATGTCGCGCGGCTCGTCACGCGGCTCGTCACGCCGTTCATCGTCGACTACTCCGCCTACGTCGCCCGTCCGGGTGCCTCGGCACGTCTCGCGGCTCGTCACCCGGCTCGTCGTCGACTACTTCGCCTCGCGAAGGCTCGTCGTCGACTACTTCGCCTACGCCGCGCGTCGGGGTGCCTCGGCACGTCGCGCGGCTCGTCACGCGGCTCGTTGTCGACTAATTCACCTACGCCGCGCGTCCGGTTGGTTCAGCACGTCGTGCGGCTAGTCGCGTGACTCATCGTCATTTACTTTGCCTCGCGCAGGCTCATCGTCGACTACTTCGCCTACGCCGCGCGTCCGGGTGCCTTGGCACGTCGCGTGGCTCGTCACGCGGCTCGTCGTCGACTACATCGACTACGCCGCGCATCCGGGTGCCTCGGCATGTCGAGCGGCTCGTCACGCAGCTGGTCGCGCCGCTCGTCGTCGACTACTCCGCCTACGTCGCGCGTCCGGGTGCCTCGGCATGTCGCGCGGCTCGTCACCCGGCTCATCGTCGACTACTTCGACTCGCGCAGGCCCGTCGTCGAGTACTTCGCCTACACCGCGCGTCCAGGTGCCTTGGCACGTCACGCGGCTCGTCACGCGGCTCGTCGTCGACCACTTCGACTACGCCCCGCGTCCGGGTGCCTCGGCATGTCGCGCGGCTCGTCATGTGGCTGGTTGGGCGGCTCGTCGTCGACTACTCCACCTACGTCGCACGTCCGGGTTCCTCGGCACGTCGCGTGGCTTGTCACCCGGCTCGTCGTCGACTACTTCGCCTCGCGCAGGCTCGTCGTCGACTACTTCGCCTCGCGCAGGCTCGTCGTCGACAACTTCGCCTACGCCGCGCGTCCGGGTCCCTCGGCACGTCACGCGGCTCGTCACGCGGCTCGTCGTCGACTACTTCGACTACGCCATGCGTCCGGGTGCCACGGCACGTCGCGCGGCTCGTCACGCGGCTCGTCGTCGACTACTTCGACTACGCCGCGCGTCCGGGTACCTCGGCATGTCGCACGGCTCGTCACGTGGCTCGTCGCGCCGCTCGTTGTTGACTACTCTGCCTACGTAGCGCGTCCGGGTGCCTCGGCACGTCGCGCGGCTCGTCACCCGGCTCGTCGTCGACAACTTCGCCTCGCGCAGGCTCGTCGTCGACTACTTCGCCTACGCCGCGCGTCCGAGTGCCTCGGCACGTCGCGCGGCTCGTAACGCGGCTCGTCGTCGACTACTTCACCTATGCCGCGCGTCCGGTTGCTTCGGCACGTCGCACGGCTTGTCGCGTGACTCATCATCGACTACTTCGCCTCGCGCAGGCTCGTCGTCAACTACTTCACCTACACCGTGCGTCCGGTTGTTCCGGTACGTCGCGCGGCTTGTCACGTGACTCATCGTCGACTACTTCGCGTCGCACAAGCTCGTCGTCGACTAATTCACCTACGCCGCGCGTCCGGTTGCTTCGGCACGTCGTGCGGCTAGTCGCGTGACTCATCGTCGTTTACTTTGCCTCGCGCAGGCTCGTCGTCGACTACTTCGCCTACGCCGCGCGTCCGGGTGCTTTGGCACGTCGCGTAGCTCGTCACGCAGCTCGTCGTCGACTACTTCGTCTACGCCGCGCATCCGGGTGCCTCGGCATGTCGCGCGGCTCGTCACGCAGCTCGTCGCGCCGCTCGTCGTCGACTACTCCGCCTACGTCGTGCGTCCGGGTGCCTCGGCATGTCGCGCGGCTTGTCACCCGGCTCATCGTCGACTACTTCGACTCGCGCAGGCCCGTCGTCGACTACTTCGCCTACACCGCGCGTCCGGGTGCCTCGGCACGTCGCGCGGCTCATCACGCGGCTCGTCGTCGACCACTTCGACTACGCCCCGCGTCCGGGTGCCTTGGCATGTCGCGCGGCTCGTCACGTGGTTCGTTGGGTGGCTCGTCGTCGACTACTCCACCTACGTCGCGCGTCCGGGTTCCTCGGCACGTCGCGCGGCTTGTCACCCGGCTCGTCGTCGACTACTTCGCCTCGCGCAGGCTCGTCGTCGACAACTTCGCCTACGCCGCGCGTCCGGGTGCCTCGGCACGTCGCGCGGCTCGTCACGCGGCTCGTCGTCGACTACTTCGACTACGCCCCGCGTCCGGGTGCCTCGGCTTGTCGCGCGGCTTGTCACGTGGCTCGTCGCGTCGCTCGTCATTGACTACTCTGCCTACGTCGCGCGTCCGGGTGCCTCGGCACGTCGCGCGGCTCGTCAGCCGGCTCATCGTAGACTACTTCCCCTCGCGCAGGCTCGTCGTCGACTACTTCGCCAACGCCGAGAGTCCGAGTACCTCGGCACGTCGCGCGGCTCGTCACGCGGCTTGCCGTCGACTACTTCACCTACGCCGCGCGTCCGGGTGCCTCGGCATGTCGCGCGGCTCGTCACCCGGCTCGTCGTCGACTACTTCGCCTCGCGCAGGCTCGTCGTCGACTACTTCGCCTACGCCGCACGTCCGGGTGCCTCGGCACGTCGCGCGGCTCGTCACGCGGCTCGTCGTCGACTACTTCGACTACGCCCCGCGTCCGGGTGCCTCGGCATGTCACGCGGCTTGTCACGTGGCTCGTCGCGTCGCTCGTCATTGACTACTTCGCCTACGTCGCGCGTCCGGGTGCCTCGGCACGTCGCGCGGCTCGTCAGCCGGCTCATCGTAGACTACTTCCCCTCGCGCAGGCTCGTCGTCGACTACTTCGCCAACGCCGAGAGTCCGAGTACCTCGGCACGTCGCGCGGCTCGTCACGCGGCTTGCCGTCGACTACTTCACCTACGCCGCGCGTCCGGGTGCCTCGGCATGTCGCGCGGCTCGTCACCCGGCTCGTCGTCGACTACTTCGCCTCGCGCAGGCTCGTCGTCGACTACTTCGCCTACGCCGCGCGTCCGGGTGCCTCGGCACGTCGCGCGGCTCGTCACGCGGCTCGTCGTCGACTACTTCGACTACGCCGCGCGTCCGGGTACCTCGGCATGTCGCACGGCTCGTCACGTGGCTCGTCGCGCCGCTCGTTGTCGACTACTCTGCCTACGTAGCGCGTCCGGGTGCCTCGGCACGTCGCGCGGCTCGTCACCCGGCTCGTCGTCGACAACTTCTCCTCGCGCAGGATCGTCGTCGACAACTTCGCCTCGCGCAGGCTCGTCGTCGACTACTTCGACTACGCCGAGTGCCTCGGCACGTCGCGCGGCTCGTCACGCGGCTCGTCGTCGACTACTTCACCTATGCCGCGCATCCGGTTGCTTCGGCACGTCGCACGGCTTGTCGCGTGACTCATCATCGACCACATCGCCTCGCGCAGGCACGTCGTCAACTACTTCACCTACACCGCGCGTCCGGTTGTCCCGGTACGTCGCGCGGCTTGTCACGTGACTCATCGTCGACTACTTCGCGTCGCGCAAGCTCGTCTTCGACTAATTCACCTACGCCACGCGTCCGGTTGCTTCGGCATGTCGTGCGGCTAGTCGCGTGACTCATCGTCGTTTACTTTGCCTCGCGCAGGCTCGTCGTCGACTACTTCACCTACGCCGCGCGTCCGGGTGCCTTGGCACGTCGCGTAGCTCGTCACGCGGCTCGTCGTCGACTACTTCGTCTACGCCGCGCATCCGGGTGCCTCGGCATGTCGCGCCGCTCGTCGTCGACTACTCCGCCTACGTCGTGCGTCCGGGTGCCTTGGCATGTCGCGCGGCTCGTCACCCGGCTCGTCGTCGACTACTTCGCCTTGCGCAGGCTCGTCATCGACTACTTCGCCTACGCCGCGCGTCCGGGTGCCTCGGCACATCGCGCGGCTCGTCACGCGGCTCGTCGTCGACTACTTCGACTACGCCGCGCGTCCAGGTACCTCAGCATGTCGCACGGCTCGTCACGTGGCTCGTCGCGCCGCTCGTTGTCGACTACTCTGCCTACGTAGCGCGTCCGAGTGCCTCGGCACGTCGCGCGGCTCGTCACCCGGCTCGTCGTCGACAACTTCGCCTCGCGCAGGCTCGTCGTCGACTACTTCGCCTACGCCGCGCGTCCGAGTGCCTCGGCACGTCGCGCGGCTCGTCACGCGGCTCGTCGTCGACTACTTCACCTACGCCGCGCGTCCGGTTTCTTCGGCACGTCGCACGGCTTGTCGCGTGACTCATCATCGACTACTTCGCCTCGCGCAGGCTCGTCGTCAACTACTTCACCTACACCGCGTGTCCGGTTGTTCCGGTACGTCGCGCGGCTTGTCACGTGACTCATCGTCGACTGCTTCGCGTCGCGCAGGCTCGTCGTCGACTACTTCAACTACGCCGCGCGTCCGGTTGCTTCGGCACCTCACGCGGCTTGTCGCGTGACTCATCGTCGACTACTTCGCCTCGCGCAGGCTCGTCGTTGACTACTTAACCTACGCCGCGTGTCCGGTTGTTTCGGTACTTCGCGCGGCTCGTCACCCGGCTCGTCGTCGACTACTTCGCCTCGCGCAGGCTCGTCATCGACAACTTCGCCTCGCGCAGGCTCGTCGTCGACTACTTCGACTACGCCGAGTGCCTCGGCACGTCGCGCGGCTCGTCACGCGGCTCGTCGGCGACTACTTCACCTATGCCGCGCGTCCGGTTGCTTCGGCACGTCGCACGGCTTGTCGCGTGACTCATCATCGACTACATCGCCTCGCGCAGGCTCGTCGTCAACTACTTCACCTACACCGCGCGTCCGGTTGTTCCGGTACGTCGCGCGGCTTGTCACGTGACTCATCGTCGACTACTTCGCGTCGCGCAAGCTCGTCGTCGACTAATTCACCTACGCCGCGCGTCCGGTTGCTTCGGCACGTCGTGCGGCTAGTCGCGTGACTCAACGTCGTTTACTTTGCCTCGCGCAGGCTCGTCATCGACTACTTCGCCTACGCCGCGCGTCCGGGTGCCTTGGCACGTCGCGTAGCTCGTCACGCGGCTCGTCGTCGACTACTTCGTCTACGCCGCGCATCCGGGTGCCTCGGCATGTCGCGCCGCTCGTCGTCGACTACTCCGCCTACGTCGTGCGTCCGGGTGCCTTGGCATGTCACGCGGCTCGTCACCCGGCTCGTCGTCGACTACTTCGCCTCGCGCAGGCTCGCCATCGACTACTTCGCCTACGCCGCGCGTCCGGGTGCCTCGGCACATCGCGCGGCTCGCCACGCGGCTCGTCGTCGACTACTTCGACTACGCCGCGCGTCCAGGTACCTCAGCATGTCGCACGGCTCGTCACGTGGCTCGTCGCGCCGCTCGTTGTCGACTACTCTGCCTACGTAGCGCGTCCGGGTGCCTCGGCACGTCGCGCGGCTCGTCACCCGGCTCGTCGTCGACAACTTCGCCTCGCGCAGGCTCGTCGTCGACTACTTCACCTACGCCGCGCGTCCGAGTGCCTCGGCACGTCGCGCGGCTCGTCACGCGGCTCGTCGTCGACTACTTCACCTACGCCGCGCGTCCGGTTTCTTCGGCACGTCGCACGGCTTGTCACGTGACTCATCATCGACTACTTCGCCTCGCGCAGGCTCGTCGTCAACTACTTCACCTACACCGCGTGTCCGGTTGTTCCGGTACGTCGCGTGGCTTGTCACGTGACTCATCGTCGACTGCTTCGCGTCGCGCAGGCTCGTCGTCGACTACTTCAACTACGCCGCGCGTCCGGTTGCTTCGGCACCTCACGCGGCTTGTCGCGTGACTCATCGTCGACTACTTCGCCTCGCGTAGGCTCGTCGTCGACTACTTTACCTACGCCGCGTGTCCGGTTGTTTCGGTACTTCGCGCGGCTCGTCACCCGGCTCGTCGTCGACTACTTCGCCTCGCGCAGGCTCGTCATCGACAACTTCGCCTCGCGCAGGCTCGTCGTCGACTACTTCGACTACGCCGAGTGCCTCGGCACGTCGCGCGGCTCGTCACGCGGCTCGTCGTCGACTACTTAACCTATGCCGCGCGTCCGGTTGCTTCGGCACGTCGCACGGCTTGTCGCGTGACTCATCATCGACTACATCGCCTCGCGCAGGCTCGTCGTCAACTATTTCACCTACACCGCGCGTCCGGTTGTTCCGGTACGTCACGCGGCTTGTCACGTGACTCATCGTCGACTACTTCGCGTCGCGCAAGCTCGTCGTCGACTAATTCACCTACGCCGCGCGTCCGATTGCTTCGGCACGTCGTGCGGCTAGTCGCGTGACTCATCGTCATTTACTTTGCCTCGGGCAGTTTCGTCGTCGACTACTTCGCCTACGCCGCGCGTCCGGGTGCCTTGGCACGTCGCGTAGCTCGTCACGCGGCTCGTCGTCGACTACTTCGTCTACGCCGCGCATCCGGGTGCCTCGGCATGTCGCGCCGCTCGTCGTCGACTACTCCGCCTACGTCGTGCGTCCGGGTGCCTTGGCATGTCGCGCGGCTCGTCACCCGGCTCGTCGTCGACTACTTCGCCTCGCGCAGGCTCGTCATCGACTACTTCGCCTACGCCGCGCGTCCGGGTGCCTCGGCACATCGCGCGGCTCGTCACGCGGCTCGTCGTCGACTACTTCGACTACGCCGCGCGTCCAGGTACCTCAGCATGTCGCACGGCTCGTCACGTGGCTCGTCGCGCCGCTCGTTGTCGACTACTCTGCCTACGTAGCGCGTCCGGGTGCCTCGGCACGTCGCGCGGCTCGTCACCCGGCTCGTCGTTGACAACTTCGCCTCGCGCAGGCTCGTCGTCGACTACTTCGCCTACGCCGCGCGTCCGAGTGCCTCAGCACGTCGCGCGGCTCGTCACGCGGCTCGTCGTCGAGTACTTCACCTACGCCGCGCGTCCGGTTTCTTCGGCACGTCGCACGGCTTGTCGCGTGACTCATCATCGACTACTTCACCTCGCGCAGGCTCGTCGTCAACTACTTCACCTACACCGCGTGTCCGGTTGTTCCGGTACGTCGCGCGGCTTGTCACGTGACTCATCGTCGACTGCTTCGCGTCGCGCAGGCTCGTCGTCGACTACTTCAACTACGCCGCGCGTCCGGTTGCTTCGGCACCTCACGCGGCTTGTCGCGTGACTCATCGTCGACTACTTCGCCTCGCGTAGGCTCGTCGTCGACTACTTAACCTACGCCGCGTGTCCGGTTGTTTCGGTACTTCGCGCGGCTCGTCACCCGGCTCGTCGTTGACTACTTCGCCTCGCGCAGGCTCGTCGTCGACTACTTCGCCTACGCCGCGCGTTCGGGTGCCTCGGCTCGTCGTCGACTACTTCACCTACGCCGCGCGTCCGGTTGCTTCGGCACGTCGCACGGCTTGTCGCGTGACTCATCGTTGACTACTTCGCCTCGCGTAGGCTCGCCATCGACTACTTCACCAACGCCGCGCGTCCGGGTGCCTCGGCACATCGCGCGGCTCGTCGTCGACTACTTCGACTACGCCGCGTGTCCGGGTGCCTCGGCATGTCACGCGGCTCGTCACGCGGCTCGTCACGCTGCTCGTCGTCGACTACTCCGCCTACGTCGCACGTCCGGGTGCATCGGCACGTCGCGCGGCTCGTCACCCGGCTCGTCGTCGACTACTTCACCTCGCGCAAGCTCGTCGTCGACTACTTCACCTACGCCGCGCGTCGGGGTGCCTCGGCACGTCGCGCAGCTCGTCACGCGGCTCCTCGTCGACTAATTCACCAACGCCGCGTGTCGGGTTGCTTAGGCACGTCGCGCAGTTTGTCGCGTGACTCATCGTCGACTACTTCGCCTACGCCGCGCGTCCGGTTGTTTCGGAACGTCGCGCGGCTTGTCATGTGACTCATCGTCGACTACTTCATGTCCCGCAGGCTCGTCGTCGACAACTTCACCTACGCCGCGCGTCCGGTTGCTCCGCCACCTCGCGCGGCTTGTCGCGTGACTCATCGTCGACTACTTCGCCTCGCGCAAGCTCATCGTCGACTACTTAACCTACGCCGCGCGTCCGGTTGTTTCGGTACGTCGCGCGGCTTGTCACGTGACTCATCGTCGACTACTTCGCCTCGCGCAGGCTCGTCGTCGACTACTTCGCCTACACCGCGCTTCCGGGTGCCTCGGCACGTCGCGTGGCTCGTCACGCGGCTCGTCGTCGACTACTTCGACTACGCCACGCGTCCCGGTGCCTCGGCATGTCGCGCGGCTTGTTACGCGGCTCCTAGCGCCGCTCGTCGTCGACTACTCCGCCTACGTCGCGCGTCCGGGTGCCTCGACACGTCGCGCGGTTCGTCACCCGGCTCGTCGTCGACTACTTCGCCTCGCGCAGGCTCGTCGTTGACTACTTCGCCTACGCCGCGTGTCCGGGTGCCTCGACACGTCGCGCGGCTCGTCACACGGCTCGTCGTCGACTACTTCACCTACATCGCGCGTCCGGTTGCTTCGTCACGTCGCACGGCTTGTCGCGTGACTCATCATCGTTTACTTTGCTTCGCGCAGGCTCGTCGTCAACTACTTCGCCTACGCCGCGCGTCTGGGTGCCTCGGCATGTTGTGCGGCTCGTCACACGGCTCGTCGTCGACTACTTCGACTATGCCGCTCGTCGTCGACAACTCCGCCTACGTCGCGCGTCCGGGTGCCTCGGCACGTCGCGCGGCTCGTCACCCGGCTCGTCGTCGACTACTTGGCCTCGCGCAGGCTCGTCGTTGACTACTTCGCCTACGCCGCGCGTCCGGGTGCCTCGGCACGTCGCGCGGCTCGTCGTCGACTACTTCACCTACGTCGTGCATCCGGTTGCTTCATCACGTCGCATGGCTTGTCGCTTGACTCATCGTCGACTACTTCGCCTCACGTAGGCTCGTCATCGACTACTTCACCTACGCCACGCGACAGGTTGCCTCGGCACGTCGCGCGGCTCGTCACGCAGCTCGTCGTCGACTACTTCGACTACGCCGCGCGTCCAGGTGCCTCGGCATGTCGCGCGGCTCGTCACGCGGCTCGTCGCGCCGCTCATCGTCGACTACTCCGCCTATGTCGCGCGTCCGGGTGCCTCGGCTCGTCGCGCGACTCGTCACCCGGTTCGTCGTCGACTACTTCGCCTACGCCGCGCGTCCGGTTGCTTCGGCACATCGTGCAGCTTGTCGCGTGACTCATCGTCGTTTACTTTGCCACGCGCAGGCTCGTCGTCGACTACTTCGCCAACGCCGCGCATCCGTGTGCCACGGCATGTCGCGCGGCTCGTCACGCGGCTCGTCGTCGACTACTTCGACTACGACGCGCGTCCGGGTGCCTCGGCATGTCGCGCGGCTCGTCACGCGGCTTGTCGCGCCGCTCGTTATCAACTACTCCGCCTACGCTGCGCGTCCGGTTGTTTCAGTACGTCGCGCGGCTTGTCACGTGACTCATTATCGACTACTTCGCGTCGCGTAGGCTCGTTGTCGACAACTTCACCTATGCCGCGCGTCCGGTTGCTTCGGCACCTCGCGCGGCTTGTCGCGTGACTCATCGTCGACTACTTCGCCTTGCGCAGGCTCATCGTCGACTACTTAACCTACGTCGCGCGTCCGGTTGTTTCGGTACGTCGCGCGGCTTGTCACGTGACTCATCGTGGACTACTTCTCCTCGCGCAGGCTCGTCGTCGACTACTTCGCCTACGCCACGCTTCCGTGTGGCTCGGCACGTCGTGTGGCTCGTCACGCGGCTCGTCGTCGACTACTTCGACTACGCCACGCGTCCCGGTGCCTCGGCATGTCGCGCGGCTCGTCACGCGGCTCGTCGCGCCGCTCGTCGTCGACTACTCCGCCTACACCGCGCGTCCGAGTGCCTCGGCACGTCGCGCGGCTCGTCACGCGGCTCGTCATCGACTACTTCACCTACGCCGCACGTCCGGTTGCTTCGGCACGTCGCGCGGCTTGTCGCGTGACTCATCGTCGACTACTTCACCTCGCACAGGCTCGTCGTCGACTACTTCGCCTACACCGCGCATCCGGTTGTTTCAGTATGTCGCGCGGCTTTTCACGTGACTCATCGTCGACTACTTCGCGTCGCGCAGGCTCGTCGTCGACAACTTCACCTACGCCGCGCGTCTGGTTGCTTCGGCACCTCGCGCGGCTTGTCGGGTGACTCATCGTCGACTACTTCACCTCGCGCAGGCTCATCGTCGACTACTTAACCTACGCCGCGCGTCCAGTTCTTTCGGTATGTCGCGCGGCTTGTCACGTGACTCATCGTCGACTACTTCGCCTCGCGCAAGCTCGTCGTCGACTACTTCGCCTACGCCGCGCTTCCGGGTGCCTCGGCACATCGCGTGGCTCGTCACGCGGCTTGTCGTCGACTACTTCGACTACGCCACGCGTTCCGGTGCCTCGGCATGTCGCGCGGCTCGTCACGCGGCTCGTCGCGCCGCTCGTCGTCGACTATTCCGCCTACGTCGCGCGTCCGGGTGCCTCGGCACGTCGCGCAGCTCGTCACCCGACTCGTCGTCGACTACTTCGCCTCGCGCAGGCTCGTCGTTGACTACTTCGCCTACGCCGCGCGTCTGGGTGCCTCGACACGTTGCGCGGCTCGTCACACGGCTCGTCGTCGACTACTTCACCTAAGCCGTGCGTCCGGTTGCTTCGGCACGTCGCGCGCCTTGTCGCGTGACTCATCGTCGTTTACTTTGCCTCGCGCAGGCTCGTCGTCGACTACTTCGCCTACGCCGCGTGTCCGGGTGCCTCGGCATGTTGTGCGGCTCGTCACACGGTTCGTCATCGACTACTTCGACTACGCCGCGTGTCTGGGTGCCTCGGCATGTGATGGGAACTAGGTGGCCCGATCTTCCGTCAGAAGATGATAACTTCGTCTTGGGCGGAGCGTGAAACACTGATCCGGCTTCAGATCCAAAGACCCGAATCCCTGCAATCTTAGCACCACAACTCCTCTGGTTATCAACCGTGTCACGACCCGGTTGACCTCGCCGAGAAGGCTAATCCCTGCCTGCGAAACGAAGAACACAAGCAAGAACTCGAAAGAACACAACTCTCAAAGATGGTGACAATCTGCAGATGAAAGATTAAGCACTCGAGTTGGGGTTTCACAAACCGAATGACGGCGACTGTTCAAAGACAGATTGATCTAAAGCCAAACCCAAACCCTAATGGTCGAGCGGCTGCTGTTTAAGAAGACCCTAGGGTCGTGCAAGACCCCCTGGACGCACCCCTAATGGGCTCACACGCGATACATGGCCCAAAGGCCAAAATACGGTGACGCAGCACCAAGACAGATTCTGGACGACATCATGATTCGATGATTCCCGTTGACTCCGGACGTATTTTAAGGTGAGACTAGTGCCATTGGAAGCTTTATGAAATTATATTTCCATCCATATATAGAACGTCCAAATCCGACTTCGTAAGTGGCCTGTGCGTCCGATTTATGACAGGCTGTTCCTGGACTCCGAGACGGACTCGAAGTCGACTTGATTTGGGTCTCCACCATGCCTTGCACCCTCTTGCTGGACCTCCACGCCTCCAAGCCCCTTCCCATGCATATTCTGGTCCTCTCCTTTGTTCCTAATCACAATATAATCATTAGGTAGCAATCTATTCTCAAAAGTATAAAAGGAAGGTTTTAGGAACGAGCTCACCTCTAAATTCAATTGACGTGCACGGGCCCTAGTGATTGGACCAGGAATGTTGTTCGCATCCAATGGAGTGATGTCCTCATCATCCTCCCCCTCTTGAATCGGAGTCGTCCTCGACTCAACCTCATCATCTTCCCCCAAGTAAGGTCTCAAATCTGAAATGTTAAAGGTGGGACTAACGCCAAACTCGGGAGGCAAGTCTAGTTTGTAGGCATTATCATTAATCTTTGCAAGTATTTCGAATGGACCATCAGCTCTAGGCATCAACTTAGACTTTCGCAAATCTGGAAATCTATCCTTTCTTAAGTGCAACCACACCAAATCACCTGGTTCAAGCTTAACTTCCTTTCTACCTTTGCTACCACCAATTCTATACAATTCATTCATTTTTTCAATGTTGGTCTTAGTTGTTTCATGAAGTTGCAAAATAAAATCAGCACGCTCTTTAGCATCAGTATGAACCCGTTCACTAGTAGGCAAAGGTAAAATATCAATAGGAGCACGGGGGTTGAAACCATACACTACCTGAAAAGCGCTTACCTTGGTGGTAGAATGTTTTGCGCGATTGTAAGCGAATTCAACATGAGGCAAACATTCTTCCCACAGCTTCAAATTCTTCTTCAAAACAGCCCGTAACATGGTGCCCAATGTGCGATTAACCACCTCGGTTTGTCCATCAGTTTGAGGATGACAAGTGGTAGAAAACAATAATTTGGTACCCAACTTGTTCCACAGAGTACGCCAAAAGTGACTCAAAAATTTTGCATCACGATCTGAAACAATAGTAGAAGGCATACCATGCAAACGTACAATCTCTTTGAAAAAGAGGTCAGCAATATGAGTAGCATCATCACTCTTATGACAAGGTATAAAATGAGCCATCTTAGAGAATCTATCCACCACAACAAAAATGCTATCGCTCCCCCTCTTAGTCCTACGCAATCCTAAAACAAAATCCATAGAAATATCTGCCCAAGGAATAGAAGGCACAGGAAGAGGCATATACAAACCATGTGGATTCAAACGTGACTTAGCCGTTTGACATGTAGTACATCGACTCACAAACCTCTCAACATCCCTCTTCATCTGTGGCCAAAAGAAATGGTTGGCCAATATATCGATCGTCTTTTTGACCCCAAAGTGTCCCATCAAACCGCCACCATGCGCTTCCTGCAACAAAAGTAAACGAACGGATCCAACTGGAATGCATAGGCGGTTAGCTCTAAACAAAAATCCATCATTGCTCACATATTTATTCCAGGTTCTACCCTCTTTGCAATTCAGAATTACATCTTTAAAATCAGCATCAAACTCATATTGTCCTTTAATTGATTCAAGCCCAAAAATTTTACAATCAAGTTGAGACAACATGGTGTAGCGACGAGACAAAGCATCAGCAATAACATTATCTTTCCCTTTTTTATGTTTAATGATATAGGAAAAAGATTCAATAAATTCAACCCACTTCGCGTGTCGTCGGTTTAACTTACTTTGCATGCGAAGGTATTTAAGTGATTCATGATCAGAATGAATAATGAACTCTTTAGGCCATAAATAATGTTGCCACGTCTCTAAAGAACGAACAAGAGCATAAAATTCTTTATCATACGTGGAATAATTGAGAGTAGGCCCATTCAATTTCTCACTAAAATAAGCAACAGGTTTACCTCCTTGCATCAATAAGCCACCAATACCAACGCCACTAGCATCACATTCAAGTTCAAAAGTTTTACCGAAATCAGGAAGTTGAAGCAAAGGTGCCGAAGTAAGCCTCTCTTTCAAGGCATCAAAAGCCGCATCTTGTGCTGGACCCCAACGGAAAGGAACATCCTTCTTTGTCAACTCATGTAATGGGGCAGCAATGGAGCTGAAATCTCTCACAAAACGCCGATAGAACCCTGCAAGACCAAGAAAACTTCGCACCTGTGTAATGGTCTGAGGGATAGGCTAGCTCCTAATAGCATCAATCTTTGCGCCATCCACTGCAATACCCTGCGGGGTCACAACATAGCCAAGAAAAGCAACTCGATCGGTGCAAAAGATGCACTTCTCAAGGTTAGCATACAAACGCGCCGCTCTCAAAGCGTCAAAAACAGCACGTAGGTGATCAAGATGTTCCTCATGTGACTTGCTATATATCAAGATATCATCAAAATAAACCACCACAAATTTTCCAATGAAAGCACGTAAAACCTCATTCATCAAACGCATGAAAGTGCTAGGCGCATTAGTTAAACCAAAAGGCATAACTAACCACTCATATAAACCAAATTTTGTTTTAAAAGCAGTTTTCCATCCATCTCCCAACTTCATTCTAATTTGGTGGTAGCCACTACGCAAATCAATCTTTGTAAAAATTATAGCACCGCTTAACTCATCAAGCATATCATCTAACCGAGGTATAGGATGACGGTATCGTATAGTTATGTTGTTAATGGCTCTACAATCTACGCACATACGCCAAGTACCATCTTTCTTAGGAACCAAAAGCACATGCACAGAACAAGGACTAAGACTCTCCCGTACATACCCGCGGTCCAAAAGTTCTTGGACTTGTCGTTGAATCTCCTTAGTCTCTTCGGGATTGGCCCTGTATGCTGCTCGATTTGGCAATGACGCTCCCGGAATCAAATCAATTTGGTGCTCAATACCTCTCAAAGGTGGCAGCCCCGGTGGTAGCTCATGTGGAAAAACATCCGCATATTCCTGCAAAATGTTAGTGACAGCAGGTGGCAAAGTGCTAGCTATATCATCAATGGAGAACACAGCACCTTTGCATATCAAGGCATAACACACAGTAGAAGCATCAATATCAAAAAGATCAACTTTGGTTGCAAGCATAACATTATTTTTTAATTGAATTACTTGCTGATTTTCAGTTGTAGTATCAGCAACATGAGTAGCAAGTCTCTCTTTCTCAGCTTGCACAATTTCAGCAGGGGTCATGGGTTGCAAAGTAATTTTTTTGCCCTTATACATAAGCGTATATGTGTTACTTCTACCATGGTGGATAGCATCATTATCAAATTCCCATGGACGACCCAACAAAAGAGAACAAGCTTCCATGGGTACCACATCACAATCCGCAAAATCAGAATATGGACCAAGAGAAAAATGAACTCGAGCAGTTTGAGTTACCTTAACCTTACCCGAGTCGTTCAACCACTGAACATAGTATGGATGTTTATGTGGACGCGTGGACAAGCCTAGTTGTTTAACCAAATCAGCACTCACTAAGTTGTTGCAGCTTCCTCCATCAATAATGACACGCGCACGTCGATCTTGAATGACAAATAAAATCTGAAACAAATTATGGCGCTGCATTTTCTCGGCTTGTTCCATCTGTGTGTTGAGGACTCGGTTGACAATGCAAATCCGTTGTGTACCCGCATCACCAGAACTCAAAGAAAGACCCTCTCAAGAAGAAGGGTCATCCTCAATGTCGTCCTCTACGTCCGATGTGCTGATATATCCACCATCATCAGTGGCAATGTATGTCCGCTTGCTTGGACAGTCTTTGAACACATGGCCAAATCCCTGGCAGCGATGACACTGAATGGAAGAAGAAGAAGAGCGCCCTGATGAAGGTACACCCTTGGACTGATCCTGCAAGTATAGCAAGCTGGAACAACTGGTTGGTGGTAGTGAAAGGTTTATAGTCAACAATATCCTGAATTTCACGTTTCAAGCCAGCATAAAAACGACAAACTTTATCCTCAGGATCCTCAACTACACCACAGCGAATCATACCCTTTTGTAACTCAGCATAGTAATCTTGAACAGACATATCTCCCTGCTCTAAACGTTGTAATTTCTTACGTAAATCACGCTTATAAGAGGCAGGAACAAAACGATCACGCATGGCTATCTTAAGAGCATCCCATGAATCAGGTTGTATATTTAATGAAGCACATTCTTGCCACCAGATAATAGCAAAATCTTTAAATTCACTAGTGGCTTGTCTAACTTTATGATGATCAGGAACAAGGTGTGAAGCAAATTTTTGTTCTACGGTCATCTCCCAATCAAGATATTCCTCAGCATCATATCTCCCATAGAAAGCAGGTATGGTAAATTTAACTTTAGCATATGGGTCATCCTTACCATTATTATATCGAGACCCTTTACCTCTCATACCTCGTGTGTTGAAGGCAAGAATGCGGCGTGCACGATTTTCACTTGTCATCTTGTGGTCGATCGTGCCATCAGGGAAGTAAACAATATCCTCAGGGTGGTCAGTGTCATCGAAGGAGTCCTCCTCGTCCTTAGTGCCATCATTCTTGGGCGGGTTCCTTTCAAGCTGCTCAAGTCTTGTGGTGAGTGTGGAGACTCGCTTGTTCACACTCTCAACTGTATGATTGTTCGCATGAACCTCCTTAGTGAGCTTGCTCAACTCCTTCATCAAGAAGTCCTTTAGCTCGTTCCGCATCTCCTGCAACTGACTAGACAAAACAGGAATGTCGTCTGGCATGGTTAAGTATTAGTAAAGAACAATGCACTATGTGGTGGGTGGAAGATGGAATCACAGCCTCACACACGTCTTACCAAGTTCTTACCAGGTTCTTACCAATGCAAGGCGGCATAGTACAACCGGTGGCTGGTTCGTGATACCTGTGAGGATGTGGTACCAAGATTGCAAGGGTCCTTCGCTGTACTGATCTGAAGTTCCTGTTTGTGGAACTTAGGACATGCACAATATGTAGTATATGTGGAACAATTTACGAATGCAGAATAGCAAAGTTCAATAAGTGTCCAAAGCACAAGTCACAATTGCTGGCTAAGACGTGTTCCTAGAAGTAGCACAACAAGTTGGACAAGGAACAAGGAAGACAGCTCAAGAAACAAGCACAAAGGCACTCAACGGCAGTTCTGTAAATAAGTTGACAATAAAAACTAGTGCAAATCTTAGTTGTTCTCACTTTTCTTTTTTCTTTTATTTTTTTTGATATTTTTCTCAGCACTATCAACACAAGAATAGAAACCACACCAAGTATGAACTGAAACAGAGATCGGATGTGGCCTACAGAAAAAGAATCAGATTCACCGAAAGTTGGCTAAAACAGAAACTGATTTTTTTAATGATCTTCCCGATTTTTTTTTTGATTTTTTTTTCAGAACGGCCTGACTGGCGAAGCTGGTGAATCGTATGTGCAACTATTCGTTGCCAAGCTCCTGTAAAAATTTCAGCCAAATCGGAGCACCGAGCGAAAAGTTATGCCTGTTTTAAGTAAGGTACCTCAAGTTACGTTTGCGAAAGGCACATCACGGCAGAAAGATTGCGGCGGCGGCTAGGGCAAAGCGTCCATAGTATCTGCAATGGGTATTCACCAGATGATGAATCAACGGGAGGCTGCGATGCAAGGCGAAAAACACAAGGCGGCTCGCAACCTATCTAGGGCTAGCGCGGCGAGAGTTCACACAAGGCGACTAGCGAGGGCAAGTCAAGTAGAGTGGTGGCACGACTTGTAATCTGGGTGAAGGTGGATAGGGTAGCGGCGGAAACAAAAAGCGATGGAGCGGTTGAACTACAACGAAGACACGATCTAAACCAGCAATAAGACTCGACCAAGGACACAAACTCAACAATGCGAAACTGAAACGAAATTGCAAGGCTAGTACAAGGGTTCTAGGACAGCGGAAATTTTTTTTGTATGATTTTTGTGGACTATAGGACAAAGGCAAAATCTAAACTAGGGATAATCCTGACGGGAATACCTGAGTCTCTGATTACCACTTGATGGGAACTAGGTGGCCCGATCTTCCGTCAGAAGATGATAACTTCGTCTTGGGCGGAGCATGAAACACTGATCCGGCTTCAGATCCAAAGACCCGAATCCCTGCAATCTTAGCACCACAACTCCTCTGGTTATCAACCGTGTCACGGCCCGGTTGACCTCGCAAAGAAAGCTAATCCCTGCCTGCAAAACAAAGAACACAAGCAAGAACTCGAAAGAACGCAGCTCTCAAAGATGGTGACAATCTGCAAATGAAAGATTAAGCACTCGAGTTGGGGTTTCACAAACCGAATGACGGCGACTGTTCAAAGATAGATTGATCTAAAGCAAAACCCAAACCCTAATGGTTGGGCGGCTGCTGTTTAAGAAGACCCTAGGGTCGTGCAAGACCCCCTGGACGCACCCCTAATGGGCTCACACGCGATACATGGCCCAAAGGCCAAAATACGGTGACGCAGCACCAAGACAGATTCTGGACGACATCATGATTTGATGATTCCTGTTGACTCCGGAGGTATTTTAAGGTGAGACCAGTGCCATTGGAAGCTTTATGAAATTATCTTTCCATCCATATATAGAACGTCCAAATCTGACTTCGTATGTGGCCTGTGCGTCCGATTTATGACAGGCTGTTCCTGGACTCCGAGACGGACTCGAAGTCGACTTGATTTGGGTCTCCACCATGCCTTGCACCCTCTTGCTGGACCTCCACGCCTCCAAGCCCCTTCCCATGCATATTCTGGTCCTCTCCTTTGTTCCTAATCACAATATAATCATTAGGTAGCAATCTATTCTCAAAAGTATAAAAGGAAGGTTTTTGGAACGAGCTCACCTCTAAATTCAATTGACGTGCACGGGCCCTAGTGATTGGACCAGGAATGTTGTTCGCATCCAATGGAGTGATGTCCTCATCAGCATGTCGCGCGACTCGTCACGCGGCTCGTCGCGCCGCTCGTCGTCGACAACTCTGCCTACGTCGCGCGTCCGGGTGCCTCGGCACGTCGCGCGGCTCGTCACACGGCTCGTCGTTGACTACTTCGCCTCGCGCAAGCTCGTTGTCGACTACTTCGCCTACGCCGCGCGTCCGGGTGCCTCGGCACGTCGCGCGGCTCGTCGCGCGGCTCGTCGTCGACTACTTCACCTACGCCGTGCATCCGGTTGCTTCGGCACGTCGCACGGCTTGTCGCTTGACTCATCGTCGACTACTTCGCCTCACGTAGGCTCGTCGTCGACTACTTCACCTACGCCACGCAACTGGTTGCCTCGACACGTCGCGCGACTCGTCACGCAGCTCGTCGCCGACTACTTCAACTAGGCCGCGCGTCCGGGTGCCTCAGAATGTCGCGCGGCTCGTCACGCGGCTCGTCGCGCCGCTCGTCGTCGACTACTCCGCCTACGTCGCGCGTCCGGGTGCCTCGGCACGTCGCGCGACTCGTCACCCGGCTCGTCACGCGGCTCGTTGTCGACTACTTCGACTACACCGCGCGTCCGGGTGCCTCGGCATGTTGCGCGGCTCGTCACGCGGCTCGTCGCCCCGCTCGTCGTCGACTACTCCGCCTACGTCGCGCGTCCGGGTGCCTCGGCACGTCGCGCGACTCGTCACCCGGCTCGTCACGCGGCTCGTTGTCGACTACTTCGACTACACCGCGCGTCCGGGTGCCTCGGCATGTCGCGCGGCTCGTCACGCGGCTCGTCGCGCCGCTCGTCGTCGACTACTTCGCCTACGTCGCGCGTCCGGGTGCCTCGGCACGTCGCGCGACTCGTCACCCGGCTCGTCGTCGACTACTTCGCCTACGCCGCGCGTCCGGGTGCCTCGGCACATCGCACGGCTCGTCATCGACTACTTCACCTACGCCGCGCGTCCGGTTGCTTCGGCACGTCGCGCGGCTTGTCGCGTGACTCATCGTCGTTTACTTTGCCTCGCGCAGGCTCGTCGTCGACAACTTCGCCTACGCCGCGCGTCCGTGTGCCTCGGCATGTCGCGCGGCTCATCACGCGGCTCGTCGTCGACTACTTCGACTACGCCGCGCGTCCGGGTGCCTCGGCATGTCGCGCGGCTCGTCACGCGGCTTGTCGCGCCGCTCGTTGTCGACTACTCCGCCTACGCCGCGCGTTCGGTTGTTTCGGCACGTCGCGCGGCTTGTCACGTGACTCATTGTCGACTACTTCGCGTCGCGCAGGCTCGTCGTCGACAACTTCACCTACGACGCGCGTCCGGTTGCTTCGGCACCTCGTGCGGCTTGTCGCGTGACTCATCGTCGACTACTTCGCCTCGCGCAGGCTCATCATCGACTACTTAACCTACACCGCGCGTCCAGTTGTTTCGGTACGTCGCGCAGCTTGTCACGTGACTCATCGTCGACTACTTCGTCTCGCGCAGGCTCGCCGTCGACTACTTCGCCTACGTCGCGCTTCCGGGTGCCTCGACACGTCGCGTGGCTTGTCACGCGGCTCGTCGTCGACTACTTCGACTACGCCATGCGTCCCGGTGCCTCGGCATGTTGTGCGGCTCGTCACACGACTCGTCGTCGACTACTTCGACTACGCCGCGTGTCTGGGTGCCTCGGCATGTCGCGCGACTCGTCATGCGGCTCGTCGCGCCGCTCGTCGTCGACAACTCCGCCTACGTCACGCGTCCGGGTGCCTCGGCACGTCGCGCGGCTCGTCACTCGGCTCGTCGTCGACTACTTCGCCTCGCGCAGGCTCGTCGTCGACTACTTCGCCTACGCCGCGCGTCCGGGTGCCTCAGCACGTCACGCGGCTCGTCGCGCGGCTCGTCGTCGACTACTTCACCTACGCCGTGCGTCCGGTTGCTTCGGCACATCGCACGGCTTGTCGCTTGACTCATCGTCGACTACTTCGCCTCATGTAGGCTCGTCGTCGACTACTTCACCTACGCCACGTGACTGGTTGCCTCGGCACGTCGCGCGGCTCGTCACGCAGCTCATCGTCGACTACTTCGACTACGCCGCGCGTCCGGGTGCCTTGGCATGTCGCGCGGCTCGTCATGCGGCTCGTCGCGCCACTCGTCGTCGACTACTCCGTCTACGTCGCGCGTTCGGGTGCCTCGGCACGTCGCGCGACTCGTCACCCGGCTCGTGGTCGACTACTTCACCTACGCCGCACGTCGAGGTACCTCGGCACGTCGCGCGGCTCGTCATCGACTACATCACCTACGCCGCGCGTCCGGTTGCTTCGGCACGTCGCGCGGCTTGTCGCGTGACTCATCGTCGTTTACTTTGCCTCGCGCAGGCTCGTCGTCGACTACTTCGCCTACGCCGCGCGTCCGTGTGCCTCGACACGTCGCGCGGCTCGTCACGCGGCTTGTCGCGCCGCTCAATGTCGACTACTCCGCCTACGTCGCGCGTCCAAGTGCCTCGGCACCGTCGCGCGGCTCGTCACCCGGCTCATCGTCGACTACTTCGCCTCGCACAGGCTCGTCGTCGACTTCTTCGCCTGCGCCGCGCGTCCGAGTGCCTCGGCACGTCGCGTGGCTCGTCATGCGGCTCGTCGTCGACTACTTCACCTACGCCGCGCGTCCGGTTGCTTCAGCACATCGAGCGGCTTGTCGCGTGAATCATCGTCGACTACTTCGCCTCGTGCAGGCTCATCGTCGACTACTTCGATAATGCCGCCCGTCCGGGTGCCTCGGCATGTCGCGCGACTCGTCACGCGGCTCGTCGCGCCACTTGTCGTCGACTACTCCGCCTACGTCGCACGTCCGGGTGCCTCGGCACGACGCGCGGCTCGTCACCCGGCTCGTCGTCGACTACTGACGAGCTACTTCGCCTCGCGGAGGGTTGTCTTCGACTACTTCGCCTACGCCGCGCGTCCGGCTGCCTCGGCACGTTGCCCGGCTCGTCACGCGGCTCGTCGTCGACTACATCACCTACGCCGCGCGTTCGGTTGCTTCGGCACGTCGCGCGGCTTGTCGCGTGACTCATCGTCGACTACTTCGCCACGCGCAGGCTCATCATCGACTACTTCGCCTACGCCGCGCGTCCGGGTTCCTAGGCACGTCCCACAGCTCGTCACGCGGCTCGTCGTCGACTACTTCGACTACGCCCCGCGTCCAGTTGCTTCGGCACTTCGTGCAGCTTGTCACGTGACTCACGTCGACTGCTTCGCCTCGCGCAGGCTCGTCGTCGACTACTTCGCCTACGCCGCGCATCCGGGTGCCTCGGCACGTCGCGCGGCTCGTCACGTGGCTCGTCGTCGACTACTTCGACTACGCCACGCATCCAGGTGCCTCGGCATGTCGCGCGCCTCATCACGCGGCTCGTCGCGCCTCTCGTGGTCGACTACTCCGCCTATGTCATGCGTTCGGGTTCCTCGGCACGTCGCGCGGCTCGTCACGCGGCTCGTCGTCAACTACTTCGACTATGCCGCGCGTCCGGGTGCCTCGGCACGTCGCGCGGCTCATCACGCGACTCGTCGCACCGCTCGTCATCGACTACTTCTCCTACGCCGCGCATCTGGGTGCCTCGGCACGTCGTGTGGCTCATCTCGCCGCTCGTCGTCGACTACTTCGCCTAAGCCGCGCGTCTGGTTGCTTTGGCACGTCGCGCGGCTTGTCGCGTGACTCATCGTCATTTACTTTGCCTCGCGCAGGCTCGTCGTCGACTACTTCGCCTACGCCGCGCGTCCGGGTGCTCGGCACGTCGCGCTGCTCGTCACGCGGATCGTCGTCGACTACTTCGACTACACCGCGTGTCTGGGTGCCTCGGCATGTCGCGCGGCTCGTCACGCGGCTCTCCGTCGACTACTTCACCTAGGCCGCGCGTCCGGTTGCTTCGGCACGTCGCGCGGCTTGTCGCGTGAATCATCGTCGACTACTTCGCCTTGCGCAGGCTCGTTGTCGACTACTTCAACTACGTCGCGCGTCCGGGTGCCTCGCCATGTCGCGTGGCTCATCACGCGGCTCGTCGCGCCGCTTGTCGTCGACTACACCGCCTACGTCGCGCGTCCGGGTGCCTCGGCACGTCGCGCGGCTCGTCACCCGGCTCGTCGTCGACTATTTCGCCTCTCGCAGGCTTGTCGTCGACTACTTCGCCTACGCCGCACGTCCGGGTGCCTCGGCACGACGTGCGGCTCGTCACCCGGCTCGTCGTCGACTACTGACAAGCTACTTCGCCTCGCGGAGGCTTGTCTTCGACTACTTCGCCTACGCCGCGCATCCGGCTGCCTCGGAACGTTGCGCGGCTTGTCACGCGGCTCGTCGTCGACTACATCACCTACGCCGCGCGTCCGGTTGCTTCGGCACGTCGCGCGGCTTGTCGCGTGACTCATCGTCGACTACATCGCCACGCGCAGGCTCGTCGTCGACTACTTCGCCTACGCCGCGCGTCCGGGTTCCTAGGCACGTCCCGCAGCTCATCACGCGGCTCGTCGTCGACTACTTTGACTACGCCCCGCGTCCGGTTGCTTCGGCACTTCGTGCAGCTTGTCACGTGACTCACGTCGACTGCTTCGCCTCGCGCAGGCTTGTCGTCGACTACTTCGCCTACGCCGCGCGTCCGGGTGCCTCGGCACGTCGCGCGGCTCGTCACGTGGCTCGTCGTCGACTACTTCGACTACGCCACGCATCCAGGTGCCTCGGCATGTCGCGCGGCTTGTCACGCGGCTCGTCGCGCCGCTCGTGGTCGACTACTCCGCCTATGTCATGCGTTCGGGTTCCTCGGCACGTCGCGCGGCTCGTCACGCGGCTCGTCGTCAACTACTTCGACTATGCCGCACGTCCGGGGCCTCGGCACATCGCGCGGCTCATCACGCGACTCGTCGCACCGCTCGTCATCGACTACTTCTCCTACGCCGCGCATCTGGGTGCCTCGGCACGTCGCGTGGCTCATCTCGCCGCTCGTCGTCGACTACTTCGCCTAAGCCGCGCGTCTGGTTGCTTTGGCACGTCGCGCGGCTTGTCGCGTGACTCATCGTCATTTACTTTGCCTCGCGCAGGCTCGTCATCGACTACTTCGCCTACGCCGCGCGTCCGGGTGCTCGGCACGTCGCGCTGCTCGTCACGCGGATCGTCGTCGACTACTTCGACTACACCGTGCGTCTGGGTGCCTCGGCATGTCGCGCGGCTCGTCACGCGGCTCTCCGTCGACTACTTCACCTAGGCCGCGCGTCCGGTTGCTTCGGCACGTCGCGCGGCTTGTCGCGTGAATCATCGTCGACTACTTCGCCTTGCGCAGGCTCGTTGTCGACTACTTCAACTACGTCGCGCGTCCGGGTGCCTCGGCATGTCGCGTGGCTCATCACGCGGCTCGTCGCGCCGCTTGTCGTCGACTACACGGCCTACGTCGCGCGTCCGGGTGCCTCGGCACGTCGCGCGGCTCGTCACCCGGCTCGTCGTCGACTATTTCGCCTCTCGCAGGCTTGTCGTCGACTACTTCGCCTACGCCGCACGTCCGGATGCCTCGGCACGTCGCGCGGCTCGTCATGCGGCTCGTCGTCGACTACTTCACCTACGCCGCGCGTCCTGTTGCATCGGCACGTCGCGCGGCTTGTCGCGTGACTCATCGTCGACTACTTCGCCTCGCGCAGGTTCGCCGTCGACTACTTCGCCTACGCCGCGCGTCCGGGTGCCTCGGCACGTCGCGCGGCTCGTCGTCGACTACTTCGACTACGCCCCACGTCTGGGTGCCTCGGCATGTCGCGCGGCTCGTCACGCGGCTCGTCGCGCCACTCGTCGTCGACTACTCCGCCTACGTCGCGCGTCCGGGTGCCTCGGCACGTCGCGCGGCTCGTCACCCGGCTCGTCGTCGACTACTTCACCTCGCGCAGGCTCGTCGTCGACTACTTCACCTACGCCGCGCGTCCGGGTGCCTCGGCACGTCGCGCGGCTCGTCACGCGGCTCGTCGTCGACTACTTCACCTACGCCACGCGTCTGGTTGCTTCGGCACGTCGCGCGGCTTGTCGCGTGACTCATCGTCAACTACTTCGCCTCGCACAGGCTCGTCGTCGAGTACTTCGCCTACGCCGCGCGTCTGGGTGCCTCGGCACGTCGCGCGGCTCGTCACGCGGCTCGTCGTCTACTACTTCGACTACGCCACGCGTCCAGGAGCCTCGGCATGTCGCGCGGCTCGTCACGCGACTCGTCGCGCCACTCGTCGTCGACTACTCCACCTACGTCGTGCGTTCGGGTGCCTCGGCACGTCGCGCGGCTCGTCACGCGGCTCGTCGTCGACTACGTCGACTACGCCGCGCGTCCGGGTGCCTCGACACGTCGCGCGGCTCATCACGCGACTCGTCGCGCCGCTCGTTGTTGACTACTTCTCCTACGCCGCGCATCTGGGTGCATCGGCACGTCGCGTGGCTCATCTCGCCGCTCGTCGTCGACTACTTCGCCTCCGCCGCGCGTCTGGGTGCCTCGGCACGTCACACGGCTCGTCGTCGACTACTTCGTGCGTCGCGACTTTCCTCTTGCGGCCACACTGGCTCTACTTCAGCCACGCCGTGCGTCGCAACTACTTGTCTCGTGGCAACACTGGCTCTACTTCGAGTACGCCGCGCGCCGCCGCGACGCCGTCTTCCGGTCACATCGCGTCGACCATTCATCTCGACTAGTTTTCCAAACTAGTCGAGAACGGCAGTCACGCCCCCAACAACTGGTCGGAATCAACTCTGACTAGTCAACTTCAGCAACAACCGTCGCGGCTCCATCGCGGACCGCCACAGCTTCATCAACAGTCTGCCCAGGCAGCAACAACTAAGTCATTTATTTAAATGATTACTATTTTCTTTTCTTGGCTTGTTCTCCTCATCATGTAGGACTACTTGACGACTACTCATTTGTGTACGCTTCTCGGCGGGTTTTCACAGGAGCTACACTCTGTTGACTACTCTTGGGGTATATCAATCAAGTCACCACGAGCCTATTTCATCAACTCGGGGGCTATCCCAAGGAGGCAGCTTCTAAAGTCCGCTACGCGCGGCTATCTAAATCGACTTCTAAAGTCGCATTCTAACGTCCGCTCCGTGCGGCAACTTAAAGTCGACTCCGGTCGCATCTTCGCCTGCTTCGGTGCATACTACGTGTGTAAGCTTCAATGGAACCTAGCTGTAAGTGGCCCTCGGGTCCTGGCGATGATGGAACCTAGCTGCACGTGGTCTTCACGCTCTGTACCATGGGTCCAAGTACCCTAAGTACTCGCGCTCCGTACCTTGGGTCTGAAATCCATGGCCCAGGTACACAAGTCGACTCCGGTCGCACCTTCAAGTCCACTACGGTGGCAACCGTACCTTGGGTCCGAAATCCATGGCCTAGGTACACAAGCCGACTCCGGTCACACCCTCAAGCCCGCTCTGGCGGCAATTGTACCTTGGGTCTGAAATCCATGGCTCAGGTACTCAAGCCCACTCCGGTGGCACAAGTCGACGCTAAAGGTCGCAACCAAGCCCACTCCGGTCGCACAAGCCGACTTCGGTCGCAATCTTAAGCCCGCTCTGATGGCAAAACTACTCGTTTCTCTGATTTTTTCGCTTTGGCTTTCCGGAAAGTGCTTTTCGTTTTTTGCACCTTAAGTCCACCCCGTGTGGCACAAAGTCGACTACTGTAGTCGCATCTAAAGTCCGTTTCACACGGCAATCTAAAGTCGACTTCTTCAGTCGCATTCCAAAGTCCGCTTCGCGCGGCAACTAAAGTCGACTTTGGTTTTCAAGTCGCATCTCAAAGTCTGCTTCGCGCGACAACTAAAGTCGACTTCGGTTTCCAAGTCGCATCACAAAGTCGACTTCGGTTTTTAAGTCGCATTCTAAAGTCCGCACTGCCGGCATCTAAAGTCGACTTCGGTCGCATCTAAAGTCCACTCTGAAGGCATGGCTACTTTTCAAGCTACACGGCTTGATGCTAAATTACTACTCGGAATCTCTCAAGCTCGGGGGCTCCGCACCAACAACTACTCAACGTGGCTCATATGGCTCTCTTATCTCGAGGGCTACACGCTGCAAGAGTACTCGGATGATGGCTTTCGCGAACACTGAAGACCCTTGGATTGATTACCTAATCATTTCAAGGCTCGGGGGCTGCTATGCTACACCCATCATTCAATTTTTTCAAGACGGGAGATTTGGAATCAAGGCTGACCCTCAGCTAGTCTGTGACTCAAACTAAGGCTCGGGGGCTACTCCATATGGAGTGCGATTTTGCAATCGCACTTCCATATAATCTCGACTTCAAGATAGATAAGCTGGACCACCTTCCAGCCTCGTGGCAGTTCAAGTACTATTGAAGACTTCTCCAAGCAGTACTCGAGGACGCTCAAGAACTACTCGAACTACTACAAGACTACTCAAACTACTACTCTCGACTACAACGTGCTCAGGGGCTTGTCGGGCATACTCCCCAGGTACTCATGCAAGGAAGGAAGAAGAAAAAACTCCTATTAGAATTCCCCTGTAATCCTACTAGGACTCGTTCCGTGTAATCCTACTAGGACTCCTGCCTTGTAACCGACTAGGAACCCGCCCCCTGGACTATATAAAGGAGGGTCGGGTACCTAGCTGGGCACCTGATCTCAACCAACACCAAGCGCAGGGCGCCATACATGATCCCCCAAACAGGATGTAGGGTTCGCCACCTTGGCAACCCGAACCTGTATAAATCTTGTGTCCCGTGTCCTTGCGCATACCTTCGAGTTCTCGATCTCCCGATCACGATCCTCACCGCACAATCTACTACCTCGGGTACCCCCTTGGTAGGTTTGTCGGTCTAAAACACCGACAGAGCTGCCCGAGCGAGTGAAGAATTGGTATTATGCTCATGGAGGCACAATTAACTCTGAAGATGGTACCCTTGATTTCCCACCCTCGTTATGAGAGGCTGCACTTGAAATATTGAAAACAATTGAAGATGTCAGAGCGGGCAGAGTGAAGGTTGATCGAGAGATGGATGAGCTCACTATGGCGCTCAAGAATCCAGAACACTTAGTACATTGCAGGGGCTACGGGGTGGTACCATGGAAATTTTCCTTCAGGGGAGACTTTGCCACCTATCGAAGTCGTAGAAGAAGAAGAGAGCGTGAAGAGGAGGAACGACGCCAAGAGATAGAGCAAAGACTTAAAGAACACAAAGAAAATTGAACGGTGAGTGGTCGCCGCAGTAAATGAGATGGCCCCATTTGGAGGACTACCTCTAGTATAAGTGAATCCTTCTGCTCGCAAAAGTAATTGTGCTTCTGTAGTGGTCCTCGAAGAGCAAAGGGTAATAGATGGAGTTCAAGTGGACGACATCCAATGGTACCCTGTGGATGACATTTGTCGGCGCACCCCATGTGAACTTGACAAGCCATTCGGTAATGCTACAAGAAAATCATTGACTGGTGATGCAACCACATTTTAGCGTCATTGATTTATGACATTCCTGGCTGATCTCGTCATAATATGTCACTTTCGAGCAAATTTAGTGACAAAAAAATTTCGGTAATGCTAGGACTCAGACGTCCGGAGGGAGCAGAAAAAATTGGACGCGAACGTCGTGGGTTATTCTCCACCACGGAAGGAAGAGGCAACCACCCACCATTTCTCTCTCTTCTCTTTTTCTTCTTCTCTAGCAGGAGCTCCTCCACCGGCAACGACGGGCACCGGCGCGCTCTCCTCTCGCGGCGATGCCACCCCCCACGGTCGGATGTGCCGCCACCGCCATGGCCTCCTCCCGATCCTCCGCCTTGAGGACCCCATCCTCCCCATCTTCTCTATGTGCAGCGGGCGGCGGCGCCCACACCTGCCCCTGGCGGTGGGTCCTCCATGGGGCAAGAGAAGAGGGAGGCGACGATAACGACCTCCACGGCACGCGCTCGAGGGAGGCCTCGATTCGGCTTGCGGGGATCTCGACCGGGGAGGAACATGGCGTGAGTGTGAGCTCTCTACAGCGAGTGGCGCTCCTTGCTCCTTCGCCATGTGTGCTGGAGGAGCTAGTGGAGCTCGCGGTAGGGTTTGTGGTGCATGTTGCAAGCGTGTGTCCCACGTGTTTCAGATGTCTCACAAGGATGTTGCAAGAGTTTTGTGCGGATGTTGCAAAAGTAGATCTAGATTTTTCAACATTGCGGATGTTGATCCCCAACACAAACGTTTGATTCCCGATGTTGCAACTACTTGTTTTCGAATGTTTCGGATGCTGCAAGTACTTTTAACATATTTTTGATGTTGCAAACATTAATTTTACATGTTGCGGATGTTGAGTTTTGATATTGCAGACATGTTGTGTGTTGTGTCCAGGGGGTAGGACTTCTGATGTTGGATGTTGCAACCATTAATTTTCGATGCTGCAGATGTTGAATCTCGATGTTGAAGACATTTGTTGTTGGGTGTTACAAACATTATTTTTCAATGTTGCTGATGTTGCGTTTCGATGTTGCAGACATTTGATGTTGGGTGTTGTGTCGAGGAGAAGGGAGAAGAGGCTCCTGATGTTAGATATTGCACCCACGGGTCACAACATGGCCGCAATATAGTCGCAACATGGTCGCAACATGGGGGAGGAGAGAAGAAAAACTCCTGATGTTGGATGTGGCAAGCAACCACGTTCGCAACATTTTCACAACATGTTCGCAACACGCTCGCAACATTTACATCGTGGACTTTAGATCTAATGGTTGAGGATTGAGCATCCTAGGATCTAACGGCCGCGAACCCGTCTGATGCTAGCGCCCGGATCGGACGTCCGGGCGCTAGCAGCTCTGAAAATAATTTCCTCATAACGATTGCTACTGTAGTCGAGAGTTCACTGTTCCATGCTTGTTTTGCGATGCCATAAGCTATGCAATATGGTCATAAACCAACTTTGGTCCCACATGTAAGCATTATTTTAAAAATAGAGCGTTCCAAGTCGTCATAAAATTTAGTTGGGTCCCACACGTAAGCATTTTTTCGAAAGTAGTGTGTTCCAAGTCGTCATAAAATTTTTCAGGGTCTCACATGTAAGCATTTTTTTGAAAATAGAGTGTTCCAAGTCGTCATAAATGGTTCCAAGGTCCCACTCGAAGGGAAATTTTTACATTGACCAAGTCCCACCTGTAAATTTCATGTGAGTCTTTAATATAAATTGGTAATTCGAAGGTGAAACGCTTCATTGCATTCGCAAAGACTCTTGACTTTTGCTATGCAGATCAGCAATTCCAAGGTGAGAGTTTTGGCAGGAATGGCGGATCCTAGCGGCGACGAAAAGATGGTTGCGCCGCCATATCCAAGCAACGAGAGGATGAAACAGCACGACGAGGTCAGTCCTCTCCTCTGGTTTGAGCCGCTATATGTTCCCCCATCTTCCTAGGTTTGGGGATATTGAGATTTAGAGATCTGGAGGATTGATGATCATATATGTTAGATTTGCACTCTTAGATTTGCACTTTGATTGGTGTTAGAGCTGATAGGCTATAGACAAATCATAGGTGTTAGATTTTGTTAGTTTTCAATTTACATCATCTTACGATAGGTTCTTGTATTTTAGTAGCTTCCGGATATTCTTCATGCCACTCGTTTTATAGATTTTTCTGAAGGTGCGCAATTGATAGGATTGATAGATCCTTATATTTTCAATTCGCATCGTTTTTTGGATTGATAGATTGAAGAGACTATCTCTGAGCTACGGACTGTGAAGGGGGCATTTGGATCCTCTCATGATTCTTATCCTTTGCACAACCCATAGGTGTTAGATTCAGTTAGTTTCCAATTTGTATCGTTTGATGAATCTATAGGTTCTTGTATTCTACTAGCTTCTGCAGGAGCTTCAAGACACTGTCGCTGAGCTCCAGAAAGTGAAGAGAGACCTGCAAGACCAAGAGCAAGAGGTTGCACTATACAAGGACCTATATAAGCAATCGTTATAGTAGCTGGATGACTTGTCTCTGCTACTGTTACAACAGGAGAACGCCGCGCCGAAAAATTTAATGAGTTACAGAACGAACATACTGACGTGTTGAAAGTGGCTTGCAAATTGATGGAAGAGGCTAACCAAGAGAACCGGGAGAAGATATCCCAGTTGAAAAAATGTAATATGAAGTGTGAAGCTGCAGGAGGCCAGAAATGAGCTGGAGAAGTTCCAGCAATCTTAAAAAACATTTTCCACCTCAACATCTTATGATGTTTTCTACTTGGTGGTGTGAACTTTGTGATGATGAGTGCTATGAGATTCCATCTTATTATGCCGATTTGGTTTAATCTGTTTCAAATTGAGTAGAGCATACTCACCATTCTGAATTAATTTTGCTGATGTTTTGCTGCTCCGTTTTGTTGATGTTTTGCTGGAAGGACCATCCTGAGTAATGATCGTGAAACTGCTTGTTTCCTACTATCGGTCACGAAATGTTGCAAAAACAATTTGCCATAGCAAGGGTTCGAAATAGAGACCTATAGGAACGAGACAACAATATCTACCACTACACCACCTCTTGGTTGTGTCAATTGAGGACCGAAGCGTCTGAGGACCGGTGGATGGTCGCTCCTAGCTGTGATGAGTGATTGACAACATGGTGTGGACTGACTCTTAGCCGAGTATTGCAGGTGCATGTTGCTGCTTGATTTGCGTTGGTGCAGGTGAAGAGCGAGCGTGAAAGGTCTATGCCTTGCGGGGCCTCCGAGGAGTGGAGAGACAAGTAGGCTCGGCTTAAGGGACCCGGTGGACAGCGGGGTCAAGTGTGGGCCGCATGGTGGCAAGAAAAGCAAGACGAATTCATGGACAGGAGCCGGTGCAGGGTAGCGGCTCACGACCGGAGTCTGCACGCGGGGTTTGCGGCGGTTCACCACAAAGCCGTCGGGTTACTTGGTTGAGCCACAAAACCAAGACAGGAGGCTCGGCGGGCGGAGACGGGATCGGGGCGCACCGAGAAGCTTCGATGTCGGCGGACACGTGGAGGGATCGCAGGGCTTGCGTCGGGAGGACGTGGTCTGCGGCAACGGCGTGGCCGTGCGATGAAGAGGAGTGCTACATGACCTATATGCCTCTGAGGGGTTTGTATCACAACTTAAGTGTTGGGGGTAGTGTGGTATTTTGTCTGGCCTGGAGGGACTCATATATATTAGCTCTAGGGTTTCCAGGCAAACTATCCTTCCGGACTGCTTCTCATTTCCTTGCCCCATAGGTTTAGATTTTTCATCCGTTTGTAAAGAATCTGACCTCCGAGCGAATGGAAGCTTTCATGGTTGCATTGATTTCCCTCTTGTAGCTCGTGTGATTTTCTTGTCTTTTATGAGCTATTTTTATTGGATTTTCGTGTGCGGCTTGTTCCTTCGATTCTGAGGTGTTTGGGTTCAGATTTGTTGGTGGGGATCATGGATAGTTGCCTTGTGCATCTTTGTGCTTGATAATGACCCCTCAAACTCCGAATTTGGCCTCCGTTTGAAGGATTTCGGTTGGAACCCTAGCTCTTGGTGTGAGCTTGGTAGAATCTCGATTCCTCTCGATTCAGTGGGTTTGAGGCTAGAAATTCGTAGGTATAGCATCTCCTAGAGGCGCTTCATCTTCACCTATGATTTGGTAGCAATCCCTTGGTTGATTCGGGAGGTCGGGCAAAGGGAAGGAAGGTTTGTTCTTTGGGAGGTCGGGCTCGAACTGTTGTTTCCGCTCCTGGCGAACCATCCACGCGGGGTCGGTGGACTGTCCGCAAGGTGCCGACCAGCCAGCTATTCGTCGTGTTCTTCGTGAGTTCTTGCGTCGCTTTGTTTCGGGGTGTTTTCAATTGGAGGGAGTTTGCCGGACTGTCCGCCCAGGGTTGCCGGACTGTCCGTATTTCGAAGTGCAGTACTGGTTGTTAAGGTTGCAATTTCGGACCGTCCGCTGAGGTCACGCGGACCGTCCGCTAGTCCATCTCGGACTGCCTGCCAGGTCATTGAGGATCGTCCATCTTGGCTGTTGTAGAGCTGCTAAGTCCTTTGCTTCTTGAGTTTCGCTTTCGCTTTGGGATTGTTTGGGGTTTGCTCCTAGGGTTGGTAGGTCTGTTGTGACTATGTGACCTTGGCAAACTCGTGTGGGAATCGTTGGTTGTGAATTTGGGACATAGGCCGAGTTCGACCTTCGGGAAAAAATTTTATGGCTACCATTCACTCCCCCCCTCTCTAGTAGCCTAATCGGTCCTTCAATTAGTATCAGAGCCGGTTACGGATCTTGGGGATTTGATGGGGGAAATTTGTGGGAACCCTTCCTGGTTCTTTGGGCTGTGATTCCCCTCCCAAATCCGTGAGTAAAGGTGCTCGATTTTGGGGTTTCTTGAGTTCTTGGGTTGGAAGTGCTCTTGGCGGGATTTCCTTGATTCCTCCTTTTTGGACGAGTTTTGGTGGGATTAAACTTGGCTATGGACTCCTCATGAGGTGTTCCTAATATCCCCAAAGTCTTGTTCAAGTCCGTGGAGCGATTCGGGAGATCGAGGTTTGGATTTGGGGGAGTTGACCCGCGGGTGTTGTTCATCCCGAGCTGCCCAGGCTACACCGGTCTGACCGGTGCTCTTGACCGGTCTGACCGGTGCAACCCTCGGTGGGTTTTTTGCTCGGGTGAACGTCTGGGTGTGTTCGCTGTTGTCCTGTGTTGCTGCTGTTTCGAGTTTGGGTCAGTTTGGTGGTCGGTTGGCCTGTTTGGTGCTTTGGGAGCTTTCAGGCTGTGACCGGTCTGACCGGTGTGTCTCACCGGTCTGACCGGTGTAGAGCCACTTAGTGAAAGTTGCTCAGTTTCACCAGCAGGGACCGGTCTGACCGGTGGTGCTCACCGGTCTGACCGGTGTAGGTCTGTAGACTCGAGGTTTTGTGTTCCGCTGCGTTCTCGGGTCGGAAGGTTGTGTGTTGGTTCCTAGGTCCAGTGGCACTCCAGTGGCTACGTGGGCTTGACCAACTTGGGTAGTGAGTTGGAGAAGTGTGTTGGAAGCCGCGTTCATCTTGTCGGAGTTTCCATCTCCTTCGAGAAGAAATTTTATCGGCTCCCATTCACTCCCCCCCTCTCTGGTTCGCCGTATCGGTCCTTCAAGTGGTATCAGAGCCGGTTCGGGTCTTTGTTGACTCTAACCAGTCTAAGATCCAAGGATGGCGTACCAGGAACGGGGTTCGGGTCCTCCACACTTCGATGGCAAGAACTACCAGATGTGGAGCAAGCGGATGGGTGCGTTTCTCCGCGGAAAGGGTCAGACTCTTTGGGATGTCACGGTGGACACAGGCTATGTCCAGCCGATGGACTTCCTCGCTCCAGGATCGAGGGACAGATTCGACGCCAACAATAAGGCGGTCGACTACTTGTTTCGTGCTTTGTGTCAGCCTGAGTTCGATCGGGTGCACACCGAGCACTTGGCTTGTAGGATTTGGGCGGTGTTGAAGGAGGCTCATGTTGGGAACGCCCAGGTTCAGGCACGGATGTATGCGACCTACCGGAGAGAGTACGAGAACTTCACTCATCTCCCCGGTGAGTCCATCGATGCCTTGTTTCAGAGGTTCACGGTGGTTGTGAACAACATGAGGGCCAATGTGGACGTGCTCCCGTACGATGATCATGATAGAGCGGTCAAGCTCTTACACTCTTTGGATCGTACGATTTGGGGCGGAAAGTTCGAGGCCATTGTGGAGTCGGAGAAGTATGACACTCTTACGGTGAACGAGCTGTTCTCGAAGCTCAAGTCAGCTGAGGTGGATAGGGGCATGACTGCCAAGCTCGAGGGACCGACTGATTCCCATAGTCTTGCCCTCGTTGGTGGTTCCAAAGGAAAGGCTAACTCTAACCCATCCACCAGGATGTTCTCTTTCTCCTCTTTGATGTCTATGCCAGATGAGGAGTTCGACGAGCTTGGAGAGGACGAGCTGGCGCTCCTGACGAGGCGGTTCGAGAGGCTGCACGAGAACCGCGTGAACATGAGGAGGAACACGAGAACATGCTTCCAGTGCGGCAAGCTGGGACACTTCGTCGCCGACTGCCCGGAGAAGGCCGAGAACAAGGACAGCTACAAGCACAAGCCGAGGATGGACGGCAAGTACCGTTCGAGACGCGACCACAAGAGCAAGCACAAGAACAAGTACAAGGACGAGCGACGATCGAGGAAGAAGGAGAGCCGAGGCAAGGCCCGAGCGATGGTCGGAGCGAGCGACGTCGACTCCAGTTCCGCGTACTCCACCTCGAGCTCGAGCAGCAGTGAAGATGAAGGTGATCGTCGCAAGAACAAGAAGTCGTCCAAGAACCTGAGCGGGCTGAGCTGCTTCGCGAGAGATGGCTTCTGCACCATGGCGCTGAGCTCCGACAGCAAGAAGAGCACACAGAGCGACTCGGACTCTGAGTCCGACGACGAGGTGCGTGATGAACTTCCCTTCTTGCGCCAGGAGAATGAGAGGCTTGGCTCTTTGCTTGATAACCGTGATGACATGCTTAGAGAGGCCAAGAAAATGAGAAAAGAGCTTAGGGCTTCACTCGAGGATGCTAGGACTAGAGTGGCTGAGCTAGAGACACAGGTGCTTGATAGCAAGCTTGAGATTGATTCCCTTAAGGCTAGCCCTGTTGTTTCAGATGAGGTTGATTGTGCTGATTGCTCCATATTCCTTGCTGATCTTGCTTTGTTCAAGGAAAAGCATGCCTCCAAGTGTGAGGAACTAGATGTGCTTAGGGTTGAAGTGGCTGAGCTTAAGTCTAGACCTGCTTTGCTAGGTGCTTGCACTTCTTGCCCTGTTTTGCATGCTAAGATTGATGAGATGCATGCTTATACTAGTTCTCTTGAGGCTAAATTGAAGGAACCCATGCCTACATCATGCTCTACCTGTGAAATGCATGCTTTGAAAAATTTGGAACTTGCACATTATGTTGATCGTTTGCAGGATGAGAATGATGACTTGAGGAAGTTGATGGGTTGGTTGTCTGGTCATGAGCCTCAGTTGAGGATGATGATCGAGGCGTTTAAGAGGCAGGATGGTGAGGGACTTGGGGCAAACAAGGTTGGTGAGGGAAGTGGAGAGAATATCCCAGAGCCACCAAAAACCCACCACAAAAATGATTTCCCCCCAAAACCTAACCATCTTAGGAACCGACTAGACACAACCCCTGCTCCACCCGTGTTTCCTACACCCACAAATGATCTACAAAAGCCTATCAAGTTTGTGAGCACTTCGGGGAAAGTGTTCTTTGGGAAAGAAAGTGAGAAGGCTAGTGAGGGGAAACCGGTGGAGGAGTTGAGTGGAGAGAAACCTAGTGAGCAGCCACATCCCAAGCCTAAGCCTAAGCTTGTGAGGTTCCATTGTGGCTATTGTGGGAGAGATGGCCATAAGGAGGAGTTTTGCTTCAAGAGGAAGCGTGAGGAGAGAATGGCAAAGGAGTGGGCTAACAAGGACAAGTACCACCCTTCCGATGGTGTACTTGAGCCTCGTGTGCAGATGCCCAGGGCCAAGGCGAATGTGAGAACAGTTCGGGCTTGGGGAGAGCGGAAGGCTGTTGGAGGTGCTGCTGCCCAGGTCACACCGGTCAGACCGGTGTGGGGCACCGGTCAGACCGGTGCAGGCCTGGACAGGCAGCATTTTGGGTTTCGTGCTCGTACAGGTGCGAGGGTTGTTTCTGGAGGTCGTGGTTCTGGTGGTTGGGCTGGAGAGTTTGCAGGTGGTCAGGTTGCTAGGCGTTCTCCCCCTCGAGTTCACTACGGGGATGGGAGGAGTCGTAGCTTTGAGAAGGAGAGGAGGGACGGTCCACGGGTTCTCTTTCGTGGTTTTGGTCCTCCTCCAGGCAGAGAGGGGTGGTTCCCTCAGGGTGGTTACCGTGGTGGTGTTCGTGGAGGTAGCTTTGGTAGGAGAGATGCTTTGGTTGGTGCTAACCCCACTTTCGAGCAAATGGCTCGGCACTGGTTTTACTCTTTTGGTACTAACCCCAGTGCTGAGTCGTTTGTTCGCTCACGTGCTCGTTTTTGAATTTCAGGTGGGAGACTTGAAGAACATTTGGTTGATTGACTCCGGTTGCTCGAGGCATATGACCGGAGACAGGGGGTGGTTCTCAAGTCTCGTCCCGGTGGTGACGAAGAGGTACATCACCTTTGGGGACAATGGGCGTGGGCGTGTGCTTTCAGAAGGTGAGATCAAAGTGAGTGACAAGATCACTCTGAGGCGTGTTGCTCTTGTTCAATCGCTGGGGTACAATTTGCTTTCTGTGTCCCAGTTGTTGGATGAGGGCTTTGAGGTGTTGTTTCGGCCAGGTGGTTCTCGGATTTTGGACTCTCGAGGGGACCTTGTCTGTATGGTCGTTCCCGAGGGTCAGGTGTTTCGTGCTGATTTTTCTCAGTCTTCGAGTGTGGAGCGTTGTTTCTTGGCTGGTTCTTCGAGTGAGTTATGGAAGTGGCATAGGAAGTTGGGTCACTTGAGCTTTGACCTTTTGTCGCGCTTGAGTAAACTCAATTTGGTCCGAGGATTGCCACGGTTGAGGCTTGAGAAAGAGTTGGTTTGTGCGCCGTGTAGGCATGCCAAGATGGTAGCCTCTTCTCACCCGCCTCTCACCGATGTGATGACTGAGCGTCCATGCGAGCTGCTCCATATGGACCTTGTTGGCCCAGCTCGTGTGCGATCTGCGGGTGGGAAGTGGTATGTCCTTGTTGTGGTGGACGACTATTCTCGGTATGCGTGGGTGTTCTTTCTCGAGGATAAGGGGGAGACGTTTGGTTTTGTTCGAGATCTAGTCTTGAGGTTGAGGAACGAGAGGCACGGAGATGCCATACGAGCTATCCGCAGTGATAATGGCTCGGAATTCAGAAACTCTCGTTTTGAAACCTTTTGCCATGACTTGGGTCTTGAGCACCAGTTTTCGAGTCCGTATACGCCTCCCCAGAATGGTGTTGTGGAAAGGAAGAACAGGACCTTGTGCGAGATGGCTCGGACGATGCTTGATGAGCATAGGACTCCGAGGAGGTATTGGGCTGAGGCGGTGAATACCGCGTGCTATGTGTCAAATAGGATCTACCTCAGAGTGCACAAGAAGAAGACATGCTATGAGTTGATGCATGGTCGCACACCCAAGGTGAGTCACTTCCATGTCTTTGGTTGCAAGTGTTTCATTCTGAAGAAAGGCAGGAAGTTGGATAAGTTTGAGGCTAGGTCTGTCAATGGCATTTTCTTTGGTTATGCATCTCACTCTAGAGCATATCGTGTGCTCAATCTTGAAACTAACCAAATCGTGGAGACTTGCGAGGTAACCTTCGACGAGACAGAGCCACGTAGTCAGCTTGTCTTTGAGTGTGCAGGTGATGATGAGCTTGGCGAGGAGATCTTTCGGGAGGAGGAGCATGAACATGGAGATGATGAGGATGGCGGTGTGGTGCCCCCGGCTGAACATGTACCCACTACTTCGACTACGGTGATGGATGGACCCTCTACTACACCTACGACGACAAATCAAGAACGAGGAGAAGCTGATGTTGAGGGGGAGGTAGCATCGAGGCGAGAACCTCCCCGGCGAGTACAAGTGGATCACCCAGCTTCGAGGATCATCGGCGACATGAATGAACGCACTACACGGTCGAGGGTTCGAAACAACTCCCATTTCGCTCATGCTGCGTTTGTTGCTATTTTTGAGCCCAAAGACATTGGACACGCACTATCTGATCACAATTGGGTTAATTCGATGCATGAGGAGTTGGAGAACTTTGAGAGGAATCAGGTGTGGGAGTTGGTTGACCCTCCCCCAGGGTGTAAGCCGATTGGTACAAAGTGGGTGTGGAAGAACAAAGAGGGAGAGAAGGGTGAGGTTGTGAGCAACAAGTCGAGACTTGTTGCTCAAGGGTTCAGTCAGAAGGAGGGGATCGACTACGAGGAGACCTTTGCTCCCATAGCCCGTTTGGAGGCGATTAGGATCCTTCTAGCCTTCTCTGTGGCTAAAGGGTTCAAGTTGCACCAAATGGATGTGAAGAGTGCTTTTCTGAATGGTGTGTTGGAGGAAGAAGTGTATGTGAGGCAGCCTCCGGGGTTTGAGAGTGAGAAGTACCCCCACCGGGTGTACAAGTTGAGGAAGGCGCTGTATGGGCTGAAGCAGGCGCCTAGAGCTTGGTATGGCAGGTTGAGGGGGTTCTTGTTTGAGAGAGGATTTGAGATGGGGAAGGTCGATCAGACCTTGTTTTTGCTGAGGCAGGGCAGAGATATCCTGATTGTGCAGGTGTACGTGGATGATATTGTCTTTGGTGGCTCGTCTAACTCTCTTGTTGCAAGGTTTGCAGATGATATGAGCAGGGAATTTGAGATGAGCATGATGGGCGAGTTGCAGTTCTTCCTCGGGCTACAAATCAAACAATCAAAGGAAGGAACATTTGTGCACCAGGCTAAGTACACCAAGGACATTGTGCGGAAGTTCAAGATGGAGGACTCCAAGGCTATGACGACGCCGATGAGTACGACTACAGCTCTTGATGCGGACGAGGAAGGTGAACACGTGGACCAGAAGGAGTACCGGAGCATGATCGGGTCACTCCTCTACTTGACGGCGACGAGGCCGGACATCCAGTTCTCGGTGTGTCTGTGCGCTCGTTTTCAAGCGTCTCCGAGGACTTCGCATCGACAAGCGGTGAAGCGAATTTTCAGGTACTTGCGTCACACTCCCGACTTCGGCCTTTGGTACTCCGCGTCCTCTTCTTTGGCGCTTCATGGCTTTTCAGACGCGGATTTTGCCGGGTGTCGGTTGGATAGGAAGTCCACTTCTGGGACTTGCCAGTTTTTGGGTTCTTCTTTGGTGTCTTGGTCTTCCCGCAAACAATCGAGTGTTGCTCAATCCACTACCGAGGCCGAGTATGTTGCCGCTGCTAGTTGTTGCTCTCAGCTCCTTTGGATTTCATACACCATGAGTGACTTTGGTGAGGAGTATACCCATGTCCCACTTCAATGTGATAGCACCAGTGCCATAAGCGTTGCAAAGAACCCAGTGCTCCATTCCAAAACCAAGCACATAGAAGTGAGGTACCATTTTCTGAGAGACAACGTAGAGAAAGGGAAGATAGCTTTGATCCATGTACCCACACATGACCAACTAGCCGATATTTTCACCAAACCCCTAGATCAAGCAACTTTCACTCGTTTGCGGGGGGAACTTGGTGTGTGTTTGATTTCTTGAGTTGGGTGTGTGGGAGCTCTCTTTGTAGCATATGTATAGCTTTCCTTTGTGCATTTCTTGCATTTGGCATATGTAACATGATGTATAGGCATCCTTGTATCTTAGATTGCATGCATTTTGTATCATATGCATTGGTTAGGAAAAGCTTCTCTTATATACATTGTTCACCATGGATTGAAATATATGTCTTTGTGAGCTTGTTTGGTATGCTATGGTTAGTTTGGCTTAGCTCTTGATGATCTTGATGAATAATCCATGGTTGATGGCTATGTTTTTGAAAAATGTCACATGTATGCTCTCTCATGTGTAAATGCCTTTATATGATCTTGACATGTTTTAGTGGCTTGGTTGTGCTTAATTTGTGGTTGGATAGCTAGTTTATTGATCATATGGGGCCAAAGGCTCATTTGCCATCATGAATGTTTAGCCCTCTTGCTTTATCTTGTGGAGGGGCATAAGTTCCTTTTTGTCGCAAAGACATTTCATGTACCAATTATAAATCTGAAAATGAAATGAAAAATGCTTGGAAATGTGCTCCCATGTCATATGTGCTGAATTCAATTTGCTTTGGGTGCTAAACCGTTGCATGATGCCTACCAATGAGAAGTCTCATACATAGAAGTAGGCACATGGCTCGGTGGCTTTGACATGACATGAGGTGCTTGTGGGTGTTTGTGATGGTCTTATGATTAGAATGGCTGTCCTAGCATGAAGTTTGTGTGGCTTTGCCATTTTGGTATGTTTTGATCATGTTTAGGATTTTGCTCATGAGAGGCAAGTTTTTCGCAAAATTGCTCAAATCCATCTTAGCTTCGTTCAATGGTTGTGAAACTTGGTGATCATGTAGTTGAGATCGATACGAAGCTGTAGAGTATCTAACTTGCTCATTTGGACATGTGTAGCATTCTTTGTTGAATTTTGTCTATTTGAGAAGCTCTAGGTTGAAAGTTTTGCATTTTTGGCTTGATTCATGCATTGCCAACAAGGGGGAGAAGTTTGAGCTTGAAATGGCTTACTGGACGCATTTAGAAGGTTTTCAGGTGGTTTCGAGCCATTTCTGGGCTCTGTTGTACACCGGTCTGACCGGTGAGGAGCACCGGTCTGACCAGTGTGAGTGCTGGTCCTGTGCACATGTTAGGCACCAGTCTGACCGGTGGTGATGACCGGTCTGACCGGTGAGAGCTGAAGTTGCTGCAGCTGCCCTGTTTTCAGCTGGTTTGCATGCATTCGTCCAGGGGGAGGTGCATTGGTTCAGGGGGAGCTTGCATGTGTGCAGGGGGAGCTCTTTGTGGTAGTTCGAGCTTTGTTTCGGTGGTTTACGCTCTTTGCTTGAGCTTTGTTTTGTCTCGGATGTGTCGAGCCGTTGCCCTTGCCTAAGGGGTCCGAGACTTGTCTTCTTCAAGTGATCTTGCTCTTTGCCTTTGTTTGGCTTTCGATCGCTTGTTGGAGTTTCTTTTTGTTCGTTTCTTTTCTTTTTCTTTTCTCTCTTGTTACTTTCGTGTGGGTGTTGTCAATGCACTCATCAAGGGGGAGATTGAGGACCATGTGTGGTTCGAGGACCAGTGGATGGTCGCTTCCTTGTGTGATGAGTGATTGACAACGTTGTGTGGACTGATTTTTGCTAAGTATTGCAGGTGCAGGTTGTGGCTTGACTGGTGTTGGTGCAGGTGAAGAACAAGTGCGAAAGGTCGTCGCCGGTGAGGCCTCCAGGTGTGGAGAAGACAAGTAGGCTTCGTTCGAGGGACCCGGTGGCCAGCGGGGTCAAGTGCAGGCCGCATGGTGGCATGAACAGCAAGATGAAGTCGTGGACGGTTTCTTGGTTGAGCCTCAAAACCAAGGTCGAGCCGGGACTACGTGGGAGCCGAGTCATGAGTGGAGATTGGCGGAGGCTACACCGAGTTCGCGTGGTTTCCGGTGGTTCACCAGAAAACCACTGGGTTCCTTGGTTGATCCACAAAGCCAAGACCGAAGAACCGAAGACGGAGCTGCAGCAGCGCCAGACCGGTCTGACCGGTGGGGACCGGTCTGACCGGTGAGGAGCACCGGTCTGACCGGTGTGCGACGACGCAGTCCGGAATCTTCGAAGCGGAGGACACGCGTCGGGATCGCAAGGCTTGCGTCGAGGCTAAGCAGGTTGCGGTCGCCGAGCATCCGTCCGATGGAGAAAGCTTCAAGTCTTCCAAAACCGCCCTTGAGGGGCTTGTATCCAAGTGGGTAGAGGCTATACCATGTCGTAAAGCTTCCACGGAGGAGTCCATTACTATGATCAAGAACGTGATTTTTCCCCGTTTCGGTACACCGAGAATCTTGATAAGTGATGGAGGAACTCACTTCACCGGGAAGAATTTCAAAAAGTGCTTGTCCAAGATGGGAATTGAACATAGGGTCTCTACGGCCTATCACCCACAAACCAACGGACAAGCGGAAACGTCAAATAGGCAATTAAAAAGCATCCTCAACAAAACCATTGAGAAGGGAGGCAAGGATTGGTCAAAGAAATTAGACGGAGCTTTATGGGCCTAACGAACGGCGTTCAAGACACCAATAGGTATGACCCCTTATCAATTCGTCTATGGAAAAGCTAGCCACCTTCCGGTTGAGTTGGAACATAAAGCCTATTGGGCGATTAAAGAGATGAACCTCGATCTCGATGCCGCGGTGGTGAAACGAAGGATCCAAATAAGCGAGCTAGAGGAGTTGAGGTTGAAAGCATATGAAAATGCAAGCATATACAAGGAGAGAATCAAAAGGTGGTATGATAAAAGATTGAAGAAAAAAGAATTTAAAGAAGGAGATAAGGTCCTCCTCTACAATTCGAGGTTTAAAACCTTCGGAAAGGGGAAATTGCAAAGCAAGTGGGACGGACCTTATGTTGTCCATTCGGTGCTCTCCAACGGAGCGGTAACCATTATAGATATGAAAGGCGATCAATATATGGTAAATGGTTAGCGGCTTAAGGTTTACTACGAACCCGACGTCGTGCCCCTTCACCATGTTGACGTCTTCACCATGGAAGAAGAGCCCGAACGTCCGGCCTAGGACGAAAAACAAGGCATCAACTTTTGTAAATAGTTTTTCTTTTAATTTTCTGGAGTTTTTCGCGAAGATTTATTGGGCCAACTTTTTCCCATGGGCTAAGGAAGAAAAAAATAGGGCGGTGTGCAAAAACCCGGATCGGCCCGGCCCCCGAGGCAGGGTGGGCCGGCCGGCCCGGTCCGACCGGCCCAGAGGGCTCCGGCGGCCGATGACGCCGAATTTCGCCCGAATTGCTCCTTTTTGACTTCCTTGTTTGGTCAGAAAATTTTAAGGGAAGTGTAAAAAAGGAAAGTAAGGTTCCCAGGGCTTTTCTCTCAGGACTATTTATTTGGCCGAATCGGGAGCTCGAGGATCAAACCTTTCAAGCAATATTTTGGACCCTTGCAGCAGCCATTGTGCCCCCAAGGAGCTTAGAGTTGAAGCTAGAAGCCAAGAAGTCATCGATGGAGGAGGCGATGCGATGCGAGCTCAAGCTACCCGTCAAGAGGACCGCACGCATCCGTTGCAGAGGGCGTGTCCCGACCGGAGCTCTTGCATCTCGCAACCCCGTCGAAGGAGAGAAGGTCCCTACGCCCGTTCGAAGGTCGGCACGCATCCAAGGCATGAAGCGCAAAGACTACAAGGAGGCTTCGCCAGAGCCTAAGGATTATGGGGGTAGCGACTACTCCGACGATCGTAGCCCGAGCTCGTGGGCGGCCGCCGGAAGAGATGATAACGACCTCTACATTTGGGATGAGCAGCCCAAAGAGAGGACTCCCGAAGGCCCCAACGGCGACGGTAACGATGGCAACGAGAGCGGCAACGACAATGGAGGTGGCGACGACGGCGGTGACGATGGTGGAGACAATGGCGATGAAGACCCCTTCGGATTGCATCCGATGTGTTGTCGAACTTGCCGTCAATCCATCGGGGATCTCTACACGTCGGTCGATGAATGTCTCCAAGCCATGGAAGCGATGAAGCAGCGTATGGAGGATTTGGAGCACGTAGTTGGAGACAACTACAAGTTCCTCAACCATAATGTGCGCAAACTTTTTGGCATGGTTGGAAACATGAGAACCAAGTGGTGCAATACTTGCTCGAAGTACCACTAGATCTAGTTTTCCCCTTAGGAATTTGTAATATACGACGAGGACGTCGTATGTTTTAAGCGTGGGGGAGAGCTAGCTAGCTAGCCTTTGCTTTTGAACTTCAAGTTTAGGTTCGGTTTAATCTTCGTGTGAGAGTCTTAGCGTTTTAATGAGTCTTAGTGTTTTAATGAGTCTTTAGTTTTTGAGTGTGTTTTAAAATTTTTGCAAGTGTCTTAAATTAGTGTTGAGTCAAAGAAAATCAAATAAAAAGAGTCTATATATATATCTTTGTGTTTTATGTATCGCTTATCTTTATTCACTTGTTTGTTTAATCTTCGATTCTTGATATATGAACATAAGTTTGTGGTTTGAAAAACGTTTACCGTGGTGCTTAGTGGAATTGCTACTACTTAAAGTACCCATACCACACTTCGATCTTGAGCTTCACATGTTAGTTGTGCTATGTTCAATGCTAAAAGTTGGAGGATTTCAGTTCTGAAAATTATCTTAAAACCCTTGTAATAAAGGTTAGCAAAACCTCTTTTTCCAAGTTGAGAGTAAGAAAAAAATTCCTATCCAAAGCCAAATTTATTTTTTTCGCTCCACCATAAGTGTGATTAGCGCGATGAGTTGGGCTAGGACCCTTCTCTCTTGTGAGTTTTAATTTCGAGCAATGATCATGTTCTTGTGCTTATCTTTTGTTGCTAGCCTCGTCATATATTCGGTAACGTGACTTTCACAACGGAAGTCACGTACATCGCCGAATTCCATACCCAACCCTATACATCTCTTTTGTACATCGTATTCCTTGAACACAACCTATTTTCAAAGTTTCGTCTCGTCTCTAGCATGATTTATTTAAAATTTCAGATTGTATGCATGCGAGGAAAGAGAGAATTGAAAGCTTTGAAAAGTTGTCAAGAGAGAGAAAAATAAAGAGAAAAAGTATGAGTATGGAAAAGAAAGAAAGAAAGAAAGAAGAAAAAAATATATGTGAATGAAAGGAAAAAAAGAATAGAGAAAAGAGGAGGTAGCAATAAAGATATGAGAGGGATGAATCAAGTGAAAGAAAAGAAAAATAAAGTGTAAGGAAGGATATCACGTTGATTGTGAGACGAAACTTTTACTCTATTTTCAACCATGTGCAATCCGACAACGAGGACGTCATTGGTGCCTTGTAGTCACAATTTTCTTTTGCCCTTGCACATGTCCACCATTCTAAATCTTCTCATCCTTGATATCCCTACATATGGTTAATTCTCATGATCATTGGCTTTGAAAGGTAAACAATCATTAGAGGAAGTTCTTAGTTTGACAACATTTGTGTTGATTGCACTAACCCTACCTATAGCTCCACTTTACATGATATATGAGAGATTAATGGGAGGGGAGAGTTTTATAAAATTTGGTTAGGATAGCCACTTATGAGTGACTTGAGAGAGCTTGGAGAAAGATTTTTGTCTAATACTTGTTGCAGGAATTTTTGTTTTGAAAATCATAAAAACCCTCCGATGGAAGCAAAGAAGTAAGCATGGTTGAGATTGAAAGCTTCGAGTGAAGAGTTTGAGTTGTGGGGTAAAACTTGACGTGGTAAAAATTCTAAACGCCCATGTTTATGTTTGATTATCATTACTTTGTGTTTATGTATTAAAGATGAAGGGATTGACTAACTCGTGAAGAAGGATAAGTGGTATATGATTACAACACCTTGGACGAAGTTCTTTTACGAGTACTTGCTCGAGGACGAGCAAGAGCTAAGTGTGGGGGAGATGTTGACGGTGTATTTTGGTACACCTAGCATGTTCATTACACTTTGGTTTGGATTTGATTATGGAACTAACCCGCCACTAGGCACACTAATCATATAACAAGTTCGTCTTTGTGCATGCATTTGGAAGTGTTGTGTTTATGTAGGAAAACATGGACATAAAGGACGGATTCGCAACAAGTTCAAAGGAGCATTTACGGAGTCTAGTTCGTGTTGATGAGCTTGATGAAATCACTTCCAATGGTGGCAAGGACCGAAGTGCTACGAGGAACACCCCCGAGGATTGAAGCGTAAAAGACCGAACTTCATGCAAAGAGAACCTCCATCTTGGACGCGAGGATAACATCGTCAAAATCATGCAAGTGGAGGGGGCAAAGTACATAAATGCATAAGGACCCACGGGAGCGAAAGGGGCGACCGAACCGGGCCGAATTGGGCCTGGGCCGGTCGGCCCAGGCCGGCCGGCCCAGCCCACTTCGGTGGCCGGTTCGGTCCCGTTTTCCTTGCACCCGAAGGATCTTCAACCCTAAAAGCCCCGAGGCGCCGCCAACACCAGGGAGAGAGCCATTCGCACCAGGAGGCCATCCACAAGCTAGAGAGAGAGGAGGAGGATTTCCGGCGGGAGATCAACCACCTCGAAGGAAGCACCCTCTCGTGGAGAAGAAGGAGGACACCGTCGGAGGGGAAACCATGATCAACGGTGCCATGATCAGCACCTTGATGGGGTAATCTTCTCATTCGTCCATGGGTTGTAATCGATCTTGAGATGTAATCGCACTTTGTCGGATTATCTATCTATCATCTTGTGTTGAATATACTTTAATGCTTAAGGTTAGCTACCATGCCGTAAAGGGAGTAGAGCTCCAATGCTTCCTTGGATCCATTCAATACGCCGTGTCCATCAAAGGTCTAGTCATGAATACCTCCGCGTAGTGACAGTACGAGAGGAGGGAAAGGGCGAAACCGTGGTCACAACCCCCGATAGATTAGATTGGTTTTCATGTCTAAGCGATTGCATGCTCTAGTTTCGTAGACCCATGGGCGAGTGTCTCTTATCTTGATATCTTAATCGTTCTCTCTAGTGTAGTTTAGTTGTTTTCTAGTATAATAATAGTTAGGGTTTTAGTAGCTAAGTGTGTCATAGTAGATCAATCGCTTGTAATCCCCTTGCTCCGCGGATTGACAAGAACCTTGGGAATCCCGTGGTGAAAAAGGTGTGGGGTTCGTACGCTTGCGGATCGTAGAGGGATACGTCTTTTATCCGTCAACACCGCTCCAGTATAGGCAGCCATTGTAAGTACTTGTCTGCTTTTGCATTTTTCTTTGCAACAATACTGGAAACAGGTGTGACTATTTTATTTAAAACCTTTCATTTTATTTCCTTTTTAGGCTCCCATGGAACAAATTGTCGCTGAACCTCAAGGCGACCAACCAAGAAAGACTACTGCTAAAGCAATGGCGGAAGTTGTCCAATCTAGGACTTTTCAAGAGGTTGCTGGCATTTGCCCGCCCTCCATGCAAAAGACTAGGGTTACTACTGCACTTCAGGTTCAGGAAATACAAGTTGGACTTAACAATGAGAAGCAAGGGGGCACAATTGTGGCAAAAGATTGTTGAACAGGAAGCCGAGATGAGCAAACTGAGATTGAAGGCTCAAGAACAGGAGACAACATTGAAGTCTCAAATAGAAGCGCTTGAAGCTTTGAAGAAGAGCACAACTGACATGCATAATCTGATCCAAGGCTTGAGAAATTTCAACCAGGTTTATCCTCCTCCCAACTGAAGTGTGGTCCTGGTGAACTTGTGTTGCTGATGACTTGTTGTATGTTGATTCGATTTGATGCTAACTTGATGTATATTGCACAATTGTACAGGTTGAACTATTCCCTGAATGTGGTGTGAATTATATGGAAGTGAGAAATGTTTTGTTTTGTTGTCTGATTATGTGCTGGCGATCAGCAGCAGCCAGAACAGTATATAGTGCCCTGCGAAATGCAATATGGGCTGATATAAAAAAGCAATATAGGCCGAGGCCCTAGAAAGGCCATGTGGATAATTGCCCAAAATCAAATGTCCAAGCATAATGCAGTATGGACCAAGTTCGTTAGATTGCTAGAGCCCAAAATAAAATAGCCCAATATACTATGCAAGAAACTTTTCAGGAATGGCCAAAAAATAACAAGAAAACCTAAAATAGGCTAAAATTGGCCCAACAATATTAGGCGCACAAATGCTCTTACATGGACCGGGCCTCAATTTGTGACGAACCGAAATCGTCATAAACCCTGCCATGTCGGAGCCACGATTGATCTCGGTCTGACATGGCAGGTAGCTTATGACGCCTTAGTGTTACGAATTTATACGTGTCATTAAACTCATGACGCCGTGAAATAAGGTCTCGTCATTAATGGTTTGTGACGCTCAATTAATGACGGAGCGTTTTCATAACAACCGGCGTCATTAATCGCGGTTTATGACGAGAAACAACCTCTTTTGCGTCACTAGTCAGCGTTTTTCTTGTAGTGAATGAAGGTATGTATAATTCATGCTTTTATTAGCTCAATAATTGATGCATATATATTACTTTTAAATTTCTAGACAAACATTCACAATGACGGTATAATTCATGCTAATAATAACTAATTAATTATTATTTCTCATGTGGTGGACGGAAGTGCTTTTGCGTAGTTTCCTGGATAGACAAGCCACGACATGCCGATTCCACCTGGCTATGCCTCAGTTAGCGTAGAGAACATCTATCAACCTGCTTTTGAGGAGCTAAAGCTAGATATCCCAGTAGGTGATGGGGAAAAGACACTTAAGGATGCACTACATGGTATCATATTATGGCCAAAACGTTACATCGTCATAATCCTGGAGAATGATGGACCTCCGAGAGACCCCCTGGAGCCTCCACAATCGTCTCTGGGGTCGTCATCGTCACTACCTGCTCGCTCACCCTCTCCGCAAGAACCATACAATTCGGGAGAAGCGAGCTCCAGCGATCACGATGATGACATCCCTCCCAATTCACCTCAGCAACAATCGGCCGCAGAGCACACACCACAGAGGTCTCAAGCACAATCTTTCAAGTCGGTGCAACCACCAAAAAAAACGAAAATGACCAGCAAAGGAGAAGCTCGAGCCAACGAAGCTACCATGGGAGAGGACAGAAGAAGAAACAAACGCGTTTGTAACAAAAGAAGTCGCTGATTGGTTTGCAAAAAGTGAGAGAAGAAACTCAACAGGAAAGGCAGGATGTCAAAAAAATGAAGGTCGTAAGCAGAAACTCCAGGCTTTCATACGCGAGATGGAAGGAAAAAAGAGAAGGGTAGAGTTGAAAACGGACTATGAGCGTTCGATGGACAAGTCTTATCAAAAGAAGAGACGACGAGGGTTGCCGAATAGTTACATCGAGCAAATACCTACGTCGACGTCGGGGACTACCACAAACAAGAACAAGGAGAAGCAAATAGATGCATCCACAACTGTTGGTGCGGAAAGTAGTCCCGACACTAACTAGTACGAGCGCTGAGATCTATCTCTCGATGGCTGGTGCTAAGAAACACAATGACACGGGTTTTATCCTGGTTCTGGCCGTGGGCCGTACGTCCAGCAGGGGTACGCTCAGGGCGCTGTATTGCGTCGCACCGTAGTGCTTGCAGAGGGGGGCTAGAAACTTGGCGGGAGAGGAGGGTAAGCCTCCAGATCCTTGAGGTTTGATTGAGGCGAAGTGCCAATATCATGGTGAAGGCGGAAATATGCAAGTGCGCAACTATCCGTCGTCTCCCCGCGGCCAGGGGTGTCGGGGACAGCCCTGAGGGTCCCCTAAAACAACCAGGGGAACCATGCTTAAAACCTGCAAAAAACCAAAACTAAACACATCCCACTTAAGCACACACACGGGGCACGGCCCACACTGCGGGGGTCCCCGCGGCCCACCAGAGCGGCCCACTCAAAGGCCCCCTCGAGCAGGTTCCGCCTCGCTCGAGGGTTCACACCTCCCTCGAGCGGGTTCCGCCTCGCTCGAGGGTTCATGGCTCCCTCGAGCGGGCTCCGCCTCGCTCGAGGGTTCGCCTCCGCCTCGCTCGAGGCCCCCTCACGCGCACGTCCGTTCCCGCACGCGGGTACGGGCATTTAATGCTCTGACAACGGCGGGGCGGCGCCATCATGCGCCTGGGACTCACGCCCCGGCCCTGTTGCACCAACTCCCTAGGGGGAACCCGTCCCCGCCACTGTGGGGGACTGTGCGACGTGGCCGGTGTCAGCCCCGTGACACTGCGCCGCCTACTCCCGTACGGCTAACGTGCCGAGCCCTCGAAGGGGGGCCGGCCACACCCTCGAACCGCTTTCTCGTGAACTTGCAGGGTCAGGTCATGACGCTAGGCCGGCGGGACGCCATCCCTGCCACTGTTGGTTGTGGGCGGCCGCCCCCGTGCGTGCAACACCACGCCGGGCACTGTTATAACAGCTCCGGCGCTGTGAGGCACGCGGGAACGGGACGCCGCCACGCCTGCCACTGCATCCCGTACGGATCGACGTCAGCGGCTACCTCGGGCCCGTCTGAGAACGCCACGGCCAACCACTACGCCCCTACCCTCGAAGCTGCACTGTTCGGGTACAAGACGCGCCACGATGACCAGATCGTGGCAAGGACCGTCAAGGCGGCCGCCTGCTCTGCGGCGTTGCACACCATACCTCCCCATGTAGCTGAATAGTGCGGCATGCTTGTAACTCGCCCTCTCCTTGGTCTATAAAAGGAAGGTGAACTCCCCCGCCGCAGGAACAAGAACAACGACATAGGACATCAGACATCCAAAACCGCACCACGCACAATTCTCCCACAACATCTGAACTCATTCCGATCATCCCACCAGGGACTTGGAGGCCACGCCTCCTCTCCCGCCTTGCTTGTAGCCGCCCCACTACAGGCACCCCGGTGCTGAGCAATATAGTGCCCCGAGCACACCACTGCTGGACGTACGGCCTCCGGCCGGAACCAGGATAAATCTTGTGTCTTTAGTTGCTTAGCATCGACCATTGAGGGATAGACCTTGGCGCTTACTACTGGTTAGTGTCGGGACCATATTCCGCACCGACAGTTGGCGCCCACCGTGGGGCTCGCGAGCGCTGAAGGTCAATCCACCGTCAACTTCCTCCATGGTGATTCGCACCGAGTACCGCGGCACGCGTTACTCTATGGGCAGCTCGGACCCCCTCCCCGCCGGGTTCGAAATCCGGTTCGGAGGCCTGAATTTCCAGGCTACGGGGAGCGGCTACCTAATGCGCCTCACCAACTGTGAGGAACTTCGTGCGCGGCGCCAAGCTGGGTCCTCCTCGGCCGCCGCTGCACGGGTCGCCACGACACCAACGCCCGCCAGCACGGACGCTGCGGGCCCATCAACGTCACGGCGCCGCCGCCGCTCCGGCCAGCGCTCGCGCCAGGCACGGTCAGAGCGACGGCACGCTGAGCGCGTCGCCTCACAACGCGGCGCGCCCGTCAGCACGACGACAGCCGCCCCGGCGGGGGAGCGCACGGTCTCCGGGCCGCGCTTCCCCATCGGTCTGCGCGGCGCCACGGCGGCCTACACCGCCAACGCCAGCACCGTAATGCGTAGGGTTCCCCCTGGCCGCCATGTTTACGTCGCCAGGGATCCTAGCGCCTCCGCCGGTGACGAGTCGTCCCTAGGCTCTCTCGACGCGTTGCCACCCACCGACTTGCACGGGTACGCAGAGTGGGACTTTTCCGGCGTGCCGGACCCAGTAATGTTCAGGCGATTTCTCGACGCCACGGACTACTGGTTCGGCTGCTCCGACGACTCCAGCACCGGAAGCTACGATCCCGCGTGGGAATGCTGCGTCGTCATCGCCAACGACCCAGCGAATGCCACCGGCGCAACGGGCGCCGGCGACGGAGAAGTTCCGCCCGCTCTAGGGACCGCTTCGCACCTGGCAGCGGGACCAAGCGCCCCTGCTCCTTCACCCCCAACTGGGGCCGATATCAACGCGCAGCTGGCCCAAGCCCGCGAACTCGAGGCCAAGCTGGCGGAAGAGTACCGGACGGTGCGGTTGCTCCGCGCCTCCATGGCAGGAGAAGCCTCCGCGCGCGGCGAGCGCGCGCGTGAGCTGGGCATACAGGCCCGCGACCGCATTAATGCCGATTTCAACGTCGACAACCCGGATACACCTCCGCGAGCGAGCCAAAAGCTCATCGCCGCCGCAACGCTGCTGTGGGCCATGCCCGCCCCTTCAACGCCTGAGGCGCGGAACCTGCACCGTGAGGCGCAGGCGCTCATCGAGCAAGCGGCCGTCCAGCAGGCCGAGAGCTCGGCGTCCCGCATCCGCCAGCAGGGGGACGCGCGGGGCGATGGGGGCGCGCAGGGGGCCGAGCCCTCAGTGCACGCGGGTGGAGCAACGGAGCACCCCGCCAACCCGGGGCGCACGCCGGCCAAAGAGCGGCTCCTCGACACTCGTGGGCAGGCACGCGACGGCGATGCCCGCAACGTCATCAACGCTCGGCGGACGAGCAAAGCGGAGGCGCGGGCGGCCGCAGGCTACCACCCCCGACGGGGCGGGCACTACGACAGTGATGAAGACCGCTCGCCGACGCCGGAACCCCCGGGAACCCGCGTGTTCAGCCAGGAGATCCGCGCGGCGGCCTTCCCGCAGCGCTTCCGCCAGCCTACGACCATCGTCAAGTACAACGGGGAAACGGACCCCCGTGTGTGGCTGAACGATTACCGCCTGGCGTGCTAGCTGGGCGGAGCCACCAGTGACGAGGTCATCATCCGCAACTCCCCTACACCTCGCTGACTCGGCCCGGACGTGGCTCGAGCATTTGCCGGCCAGTCAGATCCATAATTGGGATGACTTGGTCCGCACGTTCGTGGGCAACTTCCAGGGCACGTATGTGCGCCCTGGGAACTCCTGGGACTTGCGCTCCTGCACCCAAAGGCCCGGCGAGTCGCTCTGGGACTTCATACGGCGCTTCTCCAAGCGCTGCACGGAGCTCCCCAGTGTGGCGCAATCCGAGATTGTGCACGCCTTCCTCGAGGGCACCACATGCCGGGACCTTGTGCGCGAGTTGGGGCGCAGCCCGCCGGCCGACTCGAACGAACTGTTCGATGTCGCCACCAGTTTTGCCTCAGGCGAAGAGGTGGTGGGGGCGATCTTCGACGGCAAGAAGGGCAAGCGCACGGACGACGCGCCCGCGGAGGGCAGCAAGTCCAAGGAGCCCCACCGGAAGGACAAGCGGGGCAAGAAGGGGAAGAAGCCGCGCCGCGAGGCGCGCGAGCAGGGACGCGACGCCGACGATGGCGAGGCCCTTGCTGTTGACCCGGCTCGACGGGGCCCTCGACCGGCCCCTCGAGGTCCGGGGGTTTTCGACGACATGCTGAAGAAGCCATGTCCCTACCACAAGACACCGGTGAACCACACCCTCAAGCAATGCGACTTGCTCAAGCGGTTCTATGGTCGCGCCGCCGCGAAGGATGCCGAGACCAAGAAGGACGGGGGCGATGGTGACGCCGGCGGCTTCCCCGCTGTGGAAAACGTTTTCCTCATCTTCGGGGGGCCGACCGTCGACATGACATGCCGCCAGCGCAAGCGGGAGCGGCACGAGGTTCTCGCCGCAGAGAAAGCGCCTCCTTCCTTCCTCGATTAGTCGGAGGACGCCATCACCTTCAGCCGCGAGGATCACCCGAACCGCATCCCCAACCCGGGCCAGTACCCGCTGGTGGTCGACCCGGTCATCGGGAACGCGCGGTTCTCAAAGGTCCTGATGGACGGAGGCAGCAGCCTCAACATCCTCTACGCGCACACGCTGCGCCTGCTGGGGATCGGGTTGGACCAGCTGCGGCCCAGCACGACGCCGTTCCATGGCGTCGCGCCAGGCAAGCGCGTCCAGCCCCTCGGGCAGATCGACCTACCCGTTTGGTTCGGCACTCCGAGCAACTACCGCAAGGAGACGCTCACCTTTGAGGTGGTGGGGTTCAGGGGCGCGTATCACGCCATACTTGGGCGGCCCTGCTACGCCAAATTCATGGCGGTCCCCAACTACACCTACCTCAAGATGAAGATGTCGGGCCCCAACGGCGTCATCACCGTGGGCTCATCCATCGAGCACGCCTTCGACTGCGACGTCGAGTGCGTGGAGCACGCCGAGGCCCTGGCGCTGGACGAAGCGCTGGTGGCCAACTTGGAGAAGATGGTCAACGAAGACCTCAACTCCGCCGCCAAGCACGCCGGTAGCTTCGAGGCTGCGGAACAGACCAAGGAGGTGCCCCTCGACCCTGCTGCCCCCGAGGGCAAGGCGTTGAGGGTCAGTTCAACCCTCGACCCGAAATAGGAAGTGGTGCTCGTCGACTTCCTCCGCGCCAACGCTGACATCTTCGCGTGGAGCCCCTCGGACATGCCAGGCATCCCGAGGGAAGTCGCCGAGCACTCCCTTGACATCCTACCTCACTCCCGCGCCGTCCAGCAACGGCTCCGCCGCTTCGATGAGGAGCGGCGGCGGGCGATCGGAGCGGAGCTGCGGAAGCTCCTCGAGGCCGGGTTCATCAAGGAAGTGTTCCACCCTACGTGGCTAGCCAATCCTGTACTAGTAAAGAAAAAGAATGGGAAGTGGCGGATGTGTGTAGACTATACCAGTCTTAATAAAGCATGTCCAAAGGTTCCTTTTCCTTTGCCGCGTATCGATCAAATCGTTGATTCGACCGCTGGGTGTGAGCTACTTTGTTTCCTTGATGCCTATTCCGGGTACCACCAAATCAAGATGAAGGAGTCCGACCAGCTCACGACTTCATTCATCACGCCATTCGGGATGTTTTGCTACGTCACGATGCCGTTCGGCATCCGGAACGCGGGTGCAACGTACCAACGGTGCATGCAGCACGTTTTCGGAGACCACATCGGCCAGACCGTCGAGGCGTATGTAGACGACATAGTCGTGAAAACCAGGAAGGCGGACGACCTGGTTGGCGACCTCAGCATCACGTTCGGCTACCTACGGGCCAACGGGGTAAAGTTAAACCTCGAAAAATGTGTCTTTGGTGTGCCGCGGGGCATGCTTCTGGGATACATTGTCTCCCAGCGAGGCATCGAGGCCAACCCCGAAAAGGTTGCGGCCCTCGAAAGAATGGGTCCGATTCGGGACCTCAAAGGGGTGCAAAGGGTGCTGGGGTGCCTTGCAGCCTTGAGCCGCTTCATCTCGCGGCTCGGCGAGAAAGGCTTGCCCCTCTACCGCCTCCTCAAGAAGCACAAGCGCTTCTCTTGGACCGCCGAGGCCCAAGAGGCGCTTGACAAGCTGAAGGCGTCCTTGACCCACGCCCCGATCCTCACACCGCCGCGAGACGGTGAACCTCTGCACCTCTACGTGGCTGCGACTACCCAGGTGGTCAGCGCCGTGATTGTGGTAGAGCGCACGGAGGAGGGGCACGCCTTGCCGGTTCAGCGGCCGGTGTATTACATCAGCGAGGTCTTGTCTGACACCAAGGCACGCTACCCTCAAGTCCAGAAGCTGCTCTATGCGGTGGTCCTCGCGCGACGCAAGCTTCGCCACTACTTTGAGGCTCACCCTGTCACGGTGGTCTCCTCCTTTCCACTAGGAGAGATCATCCGCAATCCAGACGCAGCAAGCAGGATCGCCAAGTGGTCGGTGGAGCTAATGGGTGAAACGCTCGCCTACGCCCCGCGCAAGGCCATCAAGTCCCAAATCTTGGTGGATTTCGTTGCCGAGTGGACAGACACGCAGTAGCCGCCGCCGCAGATCCAGGCAGAATGCTGGACTCTGTACTTTGACGGCTCGGTGATGAAAACGGGGGCGGGCGCGGGCCTGCTCTTCGTGTCACCCCTCGGGGAGCACATGCGGTACGCGGTGCGCCTCCATTTCCCCGCGTCAAACAACATGGCTGAGTACGAGGCCCTGCTCTGCGGCCTCAAGATCGCCATCGAGATAGGCGTCAAACGCCTCGACGTGCGGGGAGATTCGCAGCTCGTGATTGACCAAGTCATGAAAAACGCGAGCTGCCACGACGACAAGATGGAAGCATACTGCAAGGCCGTGCGGGCCCTCGAGGACAAGTTCTACGGCATCGAGCTTAATCACGTGCCCCACCGGTACAACGAGGAGGCAGACGAGCTTGCCAAGATCGCGTCCGGGCGGATCACTGTCCCCCCGAACGTTTTCGCCCGAGACATCGCCCAGCCGTCCGTCACCCTCGAGCCGCACCCCTCGAACCGCACGGAACCCTCGGGGGCTCCCTCGAATCCCGCAGGCGCAGAGCCCATGGATGAGAACCCCTCGAACGAGGCGTACGTGCTCTCCCTCCTCGAGGGGTACGGCGCCAGCGAGGCCGAAGTGACGGACGTCGAGCCAGCCCCTATCAGGGCGGACTGGCGCGACAAGTACATCGCCTGGATGGACCGAGGGGAACTCCCCTCGGACCGGTCCGAGGCCAGGCGCATCGCCACGATGGCCAAGTCTTTCGCCCTCGTCGACGGTGAGCTGTACAAGCGCGCCGCTTCCGGCATCCTGCAGCGATGCGTGCCCATCCCCGAGGGGCGCGAGCTCCTCCGGGACATACATGCGGGGATCTGCGGCCACCACGCCGCGCCCCGCACCCTCGTAGGCAACGCGTTCCGCCAAGGCTTTTACTGGCCCACAGCGGTCGCAGATGCCAGCGAGATCGTGCGCACCTGCGAAGGGTGCCAATTCTACGCCCGAAAATCCAACCTCCCTGCGCACGTCCTGCAGACCATCCCCATTACATGGCCTTTCGCCGTGTGGGGGCTGGACATCGTCGGGCCCTTGCGAAAGGCGCCCGGGGGCTTCACCCACTTGTTGGTCGCGATCGACAAATTTTCCAAGTGGGTAGAGGTGCGCCCCATTACGAATCTCAGGGCAGAGCAAGCGGTGACGTTCTTCACCGACATCGTCCACCGTTTTGGAGTGCCGAACTCCATCATCACCGACAACGGGTCCCAGTTCACGGGCAGGAAATTCCTAGAGTTTTGCGATAAATTTCACATCCGTGTGGACTGGGCGGCTGTGGCACACCCACAGACCAACGGCCAAGTAGAACGTGCCAACGGCATGATCCTACAAGGCCTCAAGCCCAGAATTTTTGACCAGCTGAACAAGTCCGGTCGGAAATGGCTCCAGGAACTGCCTGCGGTCGTGTGGAGCCTAAGGACCACCCCAAGCAGAGCCACTGGGTTCACCCCGTTCTTTCTAGTCCATGGCGCGGAGGCCGTCCTCCCCACGGACTTAGAATATGGGTCGCCCAGGGTGCGAGGCTATGACGAGGACACCAACCAGCGGGCTCGCGAGGACTCACTGGACCAGCTGGATGAAGCGCGCCTCGTGGCCCTAATGCATTCCGCAAGATACCAGCAGTCCCTAAGGCGCTACCAGGCCCGGAAGATACGCCGGCGGGACTTTAGCGAAGGGGATTTGGTCCTAAGGCTACGCCAAGACAACCGAGGACGCCACAAGCTATCACCTCCGTGGGAGGGACCCTACGTCGTGGTGAAGGTGCTCAAGCCCGGCACATACAAGCTAGCCAACGAGGACGGCGAAGAACTCACCAACGCTTGGAACATCCAACAGCTACGTCGCTTCTACCCCTAGCTAGGATTTCCAAGTCTTTTGTTGTAAATTACCTGCCCAACACCCAGTTGGCAGCGAACATGTAAACAACAGCAGTTCAATAAAAAGGGCAACTTGGCTTTCCCCAGAAAACCAAGTCACCCTCGGGGGCTACTACGGGGGGCATTCCCCCCCCCCAAAAATGGTCCCATTTTTTCGCAAAAAACCCACGTGCGCTAAGTATGATTCGACCTGAGCCTCGAGCAAAATTCAAACAGGGCGCGGACGACCTAGCGAAAAGGGCGCGCAAGCCAGAGATAGCCTATGCCTCCACGAGGATACGGCCCTTCTCTCTTGCCCCCGGCCCAGCAGGCTGTTTGCGAAAATCGAACTCCCCTAACTCGAATTTACTCAGGCAAAGGAAGAAACAAAATAGTGCCGTAAAAATAACAAACATCATTTGCTCCCACAAGTTCTTGAAACAAAATGATCGTTCATTTACATGGCCACGTGGCCCACATACTAACGTACGAACAAAAAAGGGCCTAGCGCCCAGCAATCTTCAGGCCTAAGGAGCGTCGGCTTCAGCGGCATCTGGGAACAGGAACTCCTCGAAGGCCTCAGCGAGCGCCTCGGCGGCGTCAGCAGCCAACGCGTCCACGCGCTCCATCGCCACTTCATCCTCGACGCCCTCCGGGACGATGTAGCCCTCCGCCACGGCTTCGAAGTTGATCTCGTAGTGAGATCGCACCACTCCAAGAGCCTTCTGGACGCCGAGGTGCAGAGCGCGGCGCATGCGCCCGGAGACATGCCCGCCGAGGGCGCGCAGGCGGCTGGCCAACGAGCTTCCAGCCTGCGCCTCGCCCTCCTCCACGGCCTGGCAGGTCTCGAGGGCCGCGGAACGCAGCTCCAACAGCTCCCGCTCGGAGGAGTTGTAGGAAGCCTGCAGCGCCTCGGCCCGGTCGGTCGCATGCCCCAGCGCGGTGCGCAGGCCTGAACGTTACCAGCAAAAGAAATCAGAAGGGGGAACGAACCCTCAAAGGAAAGATCAGCAAAACAAGAGACGAGACGGTGACCTACCTTCAACCTGCTTCTTCTCCGCCTCGAGGGCGCGGCGCTCGGCCGCGACCGCCTGCTGCAGGCTGACGACGGTGGCACTCTGCTCCTTGAGGGACTGCTCCTGATCCGCACTCGTGATGCTAAGAGCTACCAGTTCACCCTCGAGCTTCGAGAACTCAGTGTTCCGCTCCTCGAGCGACTTCTACGCCGCCTCGCGAGCGGTACGCTCCCGCTCGAGCGCCGACAGGGCGTCGGCGAGAGCGGCCCGCTCCTGCTGGAGCTGCCCCTCAGCCCCCTGGCGGGTGGTACGCTCTTGCAGGAGCTGGTCCTCTGCGGTGGCGAGCGCAGCGACCTTGGCGTCGAGGGTGGCCTTCAGCTCGTCGGCCTCCGTGGCCTTCTGCTCAGCCGCGCGCGCCCTCTCCACGGCCTGGCCCTGCTGGGCCTGCGCCTCCCGGAGCCACGAGCGGAGCTCCTGATTGTCAGCCCGGACGGTGACCACCTCCGCCTCCCAGTTGGACGCCAACGTGCGCATCCTCTCCAGATCCCCCCGCGCTTGCTGCAGCGCCTCATCCCGATCGATGAGGGCCGTGCAAATCCGTTCGAGGGTGGAGGGGCGCGCCGCGGCCTGCCTTTCGCACTCCTGGAGCTGGTCGCGTAGGGCCTCAGCCCGGTACGACAGCCAGCTGTCTGGAGTCCCCAAGGCGTCTGCGAGCGCGTCGAAGGCATCGCGCTGCTCCCGGAGCTGGCGGAACTCGGCGCTCATCCGGTCGAAGGCGCCGTACTTGTCGCGGGCGCGGTGCTCGAGCTCCTGCCGCCAGCAGATCAGAACCAGTAAGCGTCGCGCTGCAAGAAACAAACACAGAGGCGAAGAAGTCGAAGAAAAGGGGCAACAGTGCCTCACCTGGAAGACGCGCCACGCCGGGCCGCCATGGATCCGCAGCGCCTCGTTCAACGCCCGGTTGAGCGCGGCGCCATGGTCACGGAGTTCCCCCCACAGCTGCTGCTCCTCTTGAGCGTCAGCGAAGGCGGGCGGCTCGTCGACGCGCCCCTCTCCCGGGGCAGAGTGGCCGGCGCGGGAAGAAGAAGCCTCGGCGCCGAGCCCTCGGCCTCCGGCCACCATGTGGCCATCCCACCGCCTCACGAGCGCCCCCTCCTCCTGGGGCTCAGGGGAGGGCACGGGGAAGTTCACCCACAGGTCCCACCCGGGCGGCGGGGAGTCGTCGTCCGGGATCTCCACCGCCACCGCCCGGGAGCTGCCGGCGAGTGCGGTCCCCTGCTGCGTCCCCACCGCCGCCTCCGACCGCGCCTCCGTGGCCGCGGGCTCCTGCCGCGGCGCCGCGGCCACCGCCTCCGGCCGCGTCCCAGCGGCCGCGGGCGCCGGGTGGTCCTCCACGGCAGACGCTGCCGGCAACGCCACTGCAACCGGCGCCGCCGGCTGTACCTCCACCTCCGGCCGCGCCCCCGCCACGGCCGTCGCCGGCTGCGCCTCCACCACGACTGGCGCCCGCCGCTCCTCGACGGCCGCCGGCTGCGGCGCGGCGGGCGAAACCACCGGCTGTGGCCTCGAGGCCTCAGCCGCACCCTGCGAGCTCTCGCCCGATGTTGCCGCCGCGCTCGCTCCCGCCCGCGGCGCCCTCGACGAACGCCGCCGGGTGGGGATGGACGCGTCCGCCCTCAACACCTTGGCCGGTGCGAGGGGAGGCACAGTTGGCACCACCCTGCGCAAGCACAAGCAAACCGTCAAGTCCCCGCCTATCAGGCACGCAACCTCTCGAAAAGACAAATCCCTCACCTCGAAGAGGAGAAGGCGCGCTTCCTCTTCCTCGAGGTCCCAGCCGACGATGCGGGCACGGCCGGCGCGGTCGCCGCCGCGCCTCCGGCCATCTCCACCGCGTGCGCGGGCACCGCCGCGCGCACCTCCGGGGCGCGCACCGGCGCCTCCGCGGCCCGCGCCGCCTCTGTCGTCGATTGCCTGGGGACGGGCGCCCCTGCGCCCGCCCCAGGCGATGCTGCTCCCGCCACCGGAGCCGGCTCCGGTGACGGGGGTGCAGGCTCCCACCTATCGGGGAGGGTCTGCCCCCTAACCTCTTCCTCCTCATCCTCCTCCTCGTCCGATGACGAGTACTCCTCGGTCCCCGGTGAGGAGAGCCCCTGCTGCTCGCGCAGCTGGTATTCCTCACTCCTCCGCTCGCGACGCTTCCGATGTCGCGTCGCGCGCTCCTTCTTGCGCGCCGCCCGCTCCCGCTCTCGCTGCTGCGCCGCGCGCCCGAGCGCGCGAGAGCGGGGGGTGGGCGGCTCGGACTTCGCGGCGTTCACGCTCACCAACTGCGGGCGAAACATTAAAATGCGTCAACAACTCGGGGAACTGGCGAAATCGAAAACGAAATCAAGAACTCCACTCACCAGCCGGCCGGTGGGCAGCATCTCAAGATCCCACAGGGTCCCGTCGTTGCGCGCGGTCTTGGGGTCGATGGCGCTCCGCGCCCGGGTAGCCGCGTAATCCCGCAGGAGGGGGCTCTGCAGCGTCTGCGACCTCGCCAACGCGACGGGGTTTGCCACCTCGGTCATCTCGAAGATGCGGAGCGGCCTCTCCATCAAAGGGACGATCCGCCGATGGTGGAGGTGGGCGAGGACGACCTCCGCAGTCAGCCCACGGCCCGCCAGATTCCTCAGCGCGGCCAGGAGCGATTCCAACCGCGCCTGGTGCTGGGGCGGGGACACCCCGTGGTGCCAGAAGGCAGGCCTCTCCCGGAGCACCAGACCGGTGTAGGGGGGGAGACCGGGCTCGTCGTTGCGAAGGTAGAACCACCCCCGCTCCCAGCCTGCGTTGTTGGTCGTCATCGTGCAGGGGATGTAGTCATCCTTGCGCTGACCCCGCACGGCGAGCGACATGCCGCCGGCGCGCACCGCGCAGCGGGTCCTCTGCTCCGTCGTCGGCAGCGTGAACAGCTCCGCGCGGAAGAGGTGAATCCAGATATCCCAGTTCACCGGGATCCCTGGGAAGCCCTCGCAGACGCCAACGAATGTGGCCGCCTGCGAGATCGCGTTCGGCGCGAAGTTGTGAAGCTCCACGCCGTAGTGGTGGGAGAGAGCCCGCATAAAACGGCTCGCCGGCACCATGAAGCCCCGCTCGTGGAAGCGGACGAAGCTGACCACGTAGCCGCTCGGAGGGTTGGGCGCTTGGTCCCTTCCCGACGGCACGATCCACTCGGCCGGCCGTCCATCCTCGTTCGCCGCCAGCTGGCCAGCGGTTACCAGCTGGTTCAGGGCCAGCCGCGTCACCGTCGAGCGCTCCCATGCCAATGGGTCGACGATGGTGAGAGGTTGCTGGGGAGCCATGCGAGCGGATGAAGAAGCGAAGAATGGGGAGCAAGAAGAGTTCTGAGAACAGGGGCGCAATGGCGAGAACGACTCGGGGGCCGGGGCGCAAGGAGCAAGAACGGCGAATGCTAAGGTGAAAACCGCCCTTTCCCCTTCCACCGGATTTATAGACTGCAGGCGTGTTCTCCGGAGCGTGCGCCCGCGGCGCATTAACTGCAGGTGGAATCTTCTCTCGCTGACAAACGGGCCCCACCACGACCACGGCGGCCACGTAACCGCACGAACGCCATCATCACGGCGTAGTAACCGGAGGGCCGTGGCAGGCGGTCACATCCGCCTGCCCACTCCGCCCACTACGCGCGCGGCCGCGGCGCCTGAAAAGGCGCGCCCGCGGCACGAGACCACAGTCGCGACTGCGAGCATTTAATGGCCCTGTCCCTTACTGAGTAAGGTAGACCCTCGAAGCGGCCCGAGCCCCAGGCTCAAATTAATACGACCCTCGAAGGGTGCAAACATTGACTAGTGGCCTCGAAGCCCGTTTGAAATAAGCGGGCGCCACAGGTGCCCTCGATTCACGAGTACTACTGATCAGCGGTTCGGGGCTGGCGAAGCCAGGGACCCTCGAAACCTGCAGATGCAAAAGACGGGGGAACTTGGCTGTCACCCCGCACGGCCCTACTGATCAGGGGTTCGAAGCCTGACCCTCCACGGGTTCGAACAGGCGCCCCAGATCACCAGAGTCAGGGACGACGAGGGCACGCGCATTCGAGCCTTTCCTCGAGCCCACCGGCTCGAGGGTACCCCACATGTCGTGTTCGAGAGCCAGCGAGGGCAGCTAGCTGGGGGGATCCCACCGAGGGAGAGCTTCCGCGCCCTCGGTCCCTAGCGAATGGGACCGAGCCCCACCTAGCAAACCCACGCAAGCGCTTTAATGGACGCGTCTCCGGACCGCGCAGCCTACCCTTATCGAACGGGGCATGGGCGTCCACTCGAACCACCCACTAACAGCTCAATGAGGAATCCGCAATCTGCGACCCGATCGATGGGGGTTGCGGAAACCTCACCCTCCGTCCCGCGGAGGGACGGCGAGGGTGCGTTAAAAACAAGTCGTAGAGCTCGCCCCGATCGCCTTGAACGGGCCCAAGCTCGGGGGCTCGACGCACGGCTACACCTCCTGAGTTGCACCGGCCGTGGGTAGTGCCAGTCGCGCGTGCGTCACCGAAGCCGGCTGGAACATCGCCGACGCCGGTTGAAACATGTACCACGCCCGCTGACCAGATTCCACGGTAAAACCCCTGCAGGAGCACTCACGCTCCTGCAGGGCTTCGGGGGCTAGACCCGCGGGTCCGCTGACGCGGCCCCACGGAAAGCATTAGCAACCAGGGGGGAAGGACGTCCTATCAGTAGGCTTCAGCATCTGCGGGAGCCTGGCCGGCAAACCCGCAGATGCTCGGGGGCTACTGTCGGGGACAGCCCTGAGGGTCCCCTAAAACAACCAGGGGAACCCTGCTTAAAACCTGCAAAAAACCAAAACTAAACACATCCCACTTAAGCACACACACGGGGCACGGCCCACACTGCGGGGGTCCCCGCGGCCCACCAGAGCGGCCCACTCAAAGGCCCCCTCGAGCAGGTTCCGCCTCGCTCGAGGGTTCACACCTCCCTCGAGCGGGTTCCGCCTCGCTCGAGGGTTCATGGCTCCCTCGAGCGGGCTCCGCCTCGCTCGAGGCCCCCTCACGCGCACGTCCGTTCCCGCACGCGGGTACGGGCATTTAATGCTCTGACAACGGCGGGGCGGCGCCATCATGCGCCTGGGACTCACGCCCCGGCCCTGTTGCACCAACTCCCTAGGGGGAACCCGTCCCCGCCACTGTGGAGGACTGTGCGACGTGGCCGGTGTCAGCCCCGTGACACTGCGCCGCCTACTCCCGTACGGCTAACGTGCCGAGCCCTCGAAGGGGGGCCGGCCACACCCTCGAACCGCTTTCTCGTGAACTTGCAGGGTCAGGTCATGACGCTAGGCCGGCGGGACGCCATCCCTGCCACTGTTGGTTGTGGGCGGCCGCCCCCGTGCGTCCAACACCACGCCGGGCACTGTTATAACAGCTCCGGCGCTGTGAGGCACGCGGGAACGGGACGCCGCCACGCCTGCCACTGCATCCCGTACGGATCGACGTCAGCGGCTACCTCGGGCCCGTCTGAGAACGCCACGGCCAACCACTACGCCCCTACCCTCGAAGCTGCACTGTTCGGGTACAAGACGCGCCACGATGACCAGATCGTGGCAAGGACCGTCAAGGCGGCCGCCTGCTCTGCGGCGTTGCACACCATACCTCCCCATGTAGCTGAATAGTGCGGCATGCTTGTAACTCGCCCTCTCCTTGGTCTATAAAAGGAAGGTGAACTCCCCCGCCGCAGGAACAAGAACAACGACATAGGACATCAGACATCCAAAACCGCACCACGCACAATTCTCCCACAACATCTGAACTCATTCCGATCATCCCACCAGGGACTTGGAGGCCACGCCTCCTCTCCCGCCTTGCTTGTAGCCGCCCCACTACAGGCACCCCGGTGCTGAGCAATATAGTGCCCCGAGCACACCACTACTGGACGTACGGCCTCCGGCCGGAACCAGGATAAATCTTGTGTCTTTAGTTGCTTAGCATCGACCATTGAGGGATAGACCTTGGCGCTTACTACTGGTTAGTGTCGGGACCATATTCCGCACCGACAGTTGGCGCCCACCGTGGGGCTCGCGAGCGCTGAAGGTCAATCCACCGTCAACTTCCTCCATGGTGATTCGCACCGAGTACCGCGGCACGCGTTACTCTATGGGCAGCTCGGACCCCCTCCCCGCCGGGACCATTGAGGGATAGACCTTGGCGCTTACTACTGGTTAGTGTCGGGACCATATTCCGCACCGACAAGGGGACTGCCCCCTCCTTTTATAGGCCAAGGGGAGGCGGTTTACAATCGTGCCGCATAGTTCTAAGCTACATGTGGCAGTATGGCATACAACGTCGCGGAGTTGATGGTCGTCCGGACGAATCTCACCCCTACCGTGCGTCGTGGCGAGCCCTGTACTTGCCCATGAGCGGCTTCGAGGGTGGCCGTGTGGGAGCTTCTCGTTTGGTCGCCGTCCGTACACTGACTCGAGGGTCCGGCTGACGAAAGGCCAGCGTACGCACAACAGCAGTCGTGGCGGTGTCTTGTCGTCCCAGGCTCCCACAGCGTCGGGGATGGCGCTGCAGTGCTCGGGATGGCGGCACAGCGGCGGGGATATCCGCACAGGACCGGAGGAGACGTGCTCCAGTAGTCCAACGCCACGGCGTCGTCCCGTGCGAGCGCGAGGTAGGCATCCGTACCTTTTCCGAGGGTTCCGCCGTCCTCTTTCGAGGGGTGCGGCGTGCAGGCCGTACGGGGGTGGGCGACACAGTGTCACAGAGTTGACACCGGCCTTCCCGCATAGCTCCGGTACAGTGCCAGGGATGGCCCTACAGGGAAGGTTGGCGGAACAGCGCCGGGATATGATTCCCAGGCGGTGTCAGAGGGCCAGCGTAGCGAGGATTCGCTTTTGACCCAGGCACCCGCGTCGTACCAAAGCATTTAATGCTCTGGTCGGGGGAGCGGGCGCGGGGGCCGCGAGCTCGGAGCAGCCTCGAGCGAGGCGGAGATTCGTTCGAGGGGGCGTTCAGCCCTCGAGCGAGTCGGAGATTCGCTCGAGGGGGGTGTCTGGCCCTCAAGCGAGGCGGAGGTTCGCCCGAGGGGCGCCAAGGCAGGCCGCTCGATGGGCCGTTGAGGTCATTTGGGCCGTGGGCTCTTCTCTGCACCAGGCCGTGATTATGTGAGGTGTGATTTACGGTTTTTGGGTTCGTTTATGTTTTGTTGTTTTTGCGAAAAATGGGGTTTTTCCCTGGTCATCTGGGGACCCTCATGGCTGTCCCCGACAACAACCGATCCGACTAACTTGTTTGCAGGCCTCAGTGCAGAAGCACAAGCAGCAATTTACAACATGTCTGCAGAAGAACTGGCTCATGTCATTAACTTTTATGAACAAATAGGGATTCCTGTTGGTGGTATTCTCAGCCTTCAAGACCTACCAGCGGATAAATTTTTTTTACCTAGATGACGCTTTGAGCTAGGACAACCTCTAGTGAAGCCAGAATTGGTCAACAAGCTCCCAACTAAGATGCGCAGATTTCTTGACTAGTACTTGAAGAAGTCAGTTGATGGTCTTGAGATGTTTTGTATGATCGTGAGACTTGGAGGTTTTTCCTTTCAAAACGAGAAGGTGGTTTGGCTCTGATTCATTGATATTTATGAATTATACCATCTGGACGTTGTGAATACTGATCTTATGATGGCCTGGTGTCTGTAAGTGACATATTTTCATATGTTTATTAATAAATTTATTACATTTGTCGATCTACTAATTAATATTTGGCTTTCTTCTTGTGTAGCCTGCAACTTACTAAGATGCGAAAGAAGGGTTATTCAAGAATTGTTTTCATGGGCCCATCAAAAATTAACGAACAGGAGATCAGGGACGAACGAAAAACAACAATCGAGACAATTTTTAGGCACTTAGATGAGTATCATTACAAGGATCTTATACTACTGCCTTACAACTTGAAGTAAGTACGATTGTCATCTAATTATCCTTGTTAATTCTATTTAGTCAATTCTAATCTTTATAAGCATGCATACAGATTCCACTGAATTCTACTCATAATCACTGTCGACAAAAGCAACATCGATGTGTATGATTCATTGAGAAAAGATCCCTCACAATACCAAGACCTTCAAGATGTATTTCACGAGTAATAATTCTATCTATGACATTTTCTTCAATGCAATGTATATATTTAGCTGTTATACTAACACTGTATCTTTATTATTTTGCCTCAGAGCTTGGACCATGTTCATTGCAAAACACCAAGGACCATTTCAAAAAAAATAGATGGGTCACTAATTTTCCGGTATGTGTACCAAATAACAACTTCAGATTGGAAATATTTAAATTGTATAACACTAGTATTTCATAATCTGTTTTCCTCTCCACTTTAGTGTTTGAGACAAGAACCAGGAAATAATTTATGCGGGTACTACGTTTGTGAGCACATACACCATTACAGTGGCAACTCGGGTGATGATAGTGTAGTAAAGGGCGTGTTTGCAACCCTGTACCAGGCTGGCTCGGCCTGCCCTACTAGCCTAGGCCTGGGCTGGCCTGGCTCAACTGGTCCAGTGCACCTTGTTTGTGCCCATGTATGAAATGAGACCGACCCATGTGAGCTGCTGTTTGCCACCTATTTGGTAACCGGGCTAAAAGGCTATTATTAAGACTACCAAGCGGGGCCGTGCGCTGGGCTGAGCTCGTGTGCGCCACGCGGAGCCGTGCTCCTAGGAAACGATCCTCCCGGCCGTTTCCCGGGGGCCAGGCGAAGGTGTTGCGTTTTGCTGCGGGGGGGGGGGCTCGCTTGCTCGCCATGGTGGCAAATGCGGCGGCTTGCATCCCGGGAGTCCAGCTGGGCTGCAGAGCCGGCCTCGCAAACACGCCCAAAATAAACCTATTAATAATACATCATTTTTATCCTCTTTTGTATATTTAATCACTTGGTGTATTATATTAACCTATTTGCAAATTACAGAGGATTATAAAAAGAGAAGCACTCATTGAGAAGGATCGTCTCTTGGCAATTCAAGAAGCTCTCATGAGATTCCTCATGGATGAGGTGGTTAATCCAAAAGAAAAACATTTTTATCACAACCATCCAATTGACCGACTCACCTGCGAGGAAAGCTAATTGAGACTAGAAATTTGAACTGAATGATATTTTCATGTATATATACTATAGGGTTTAGGGTTTTGATATATATATATATATATACTAGTTTAAGAAAATACTATTTATTTTGATGTGTATAAATTATTGTGTGTATATACATTTATAAGTTTATATATGTAGTTATATAGGATTTAATATTTGTACAAGTGTGCGTATATGGTATATATAGATAGGTATACATATATACAAGTGCAAATACGTATACGTACATATACGGGTTAGACAACAATTAGAATATACGCTCAAATCGAAAACAGCAAAAAAAAGACGAGTGGGCGCAGGCGCTGGCGTGCCCCCTAGTCTCGGTTCGTAATACGAACCGGAACTAAAAGACCCCTTTAGTCCAGGTTCGTTCGCTCGGGACTAAAAGGGGGGGTTGTCTCTCATCATTAGTCCTGGTTGTACTTGAAAGACCTATTCCCTTTACCAACCGAGACTAAAGCCCCTCTCCCTACCAGTTTCCCTGTGCTGAAGTAGTAGCTTTAGCTCACCTCTCACTCAAGCATTGACTCCCACCTACTTGAATCCAAATCCAACCCTGGCATTCAAGTGTGGAGTGATTCATTGTGAGAAAAATCAAATCCAAACCCCTTCTTGTGTCTTTGAGCACTTGGTGACCCCTAGCTCCTTGGTGGATCTTTTACTCTTGAAGCTTGGCTCCTAGACGACTAGAGGTTGTTTAGAAGCTCTCCAATCGATTGTGGATGCTCTAAGAAGTTTGTATTACCCTTACTTGCTTACCTTGGTGATAGGTGTGAGAGAGGAGTGGATCTAGAGGGATCCCATAGCCTTTGTGGCTAACCTCAACAACGTGGATGTAAGCCAACCTTTGTGGTGAGCTGAACCACTGGATAAAATGTTGTCTCTTGTGCTTTACCTTTCATATCTTGTTGCTTGCTTGTTCTAGGTTGTTTGCTCACTAGATCTATTAGGTTTGCTTAATTTCTTGCTATTCCTTTAACGCTAAGGTTGCTAGTGTGTTTAGGCTCTATCTCTTAGTGTTTGTAACCTATTTCCTGCTCAATATCTGCTCTCTAATCATTTAATCCACAACAAATCTTCAGGAGATCAATTTCCCAGAAGTTCTAGGAAAATACACCTAAGTGCATTTTCCTGGAGCTTCCAGGGAAATCCCGGAGGTTCCGGGGTCTAGGTAGGTTTTGGCAGAAATTGGTTGAAATTGTTTTTGCAGGCCTATTCACCCCCTCTAGGCCACTTGCATTGATCCTTTCAGGGAGTCGACTAAGAAACGAACAACAACGACAGAGAAGAAGCAGATCTGCTACGACTCGATGCAGAGGAAGCAGATCGAACCAAAGAGGAAGCAGATCGACCCGAATCGACACCTCCCGCATCCACAGAACCCGGTAGGAGGAGCAGCTAAGTATCAGCCGGGCAGATCCGGACCGCCTCACCAGAGAGGGCAAAGACCGACGACCCGCGGCACCACCACACCAACTCCGCCGGTGACTCAACACGAACGCAACACAGATCAAGGATGGGAAGGGAAGAGAGGGAGAGAGGCGCCATATATAGGCGAAGGATTTCGGCGGGGAGAGGAAGAGGAGAAGGATGAGAGGACATTTCTGACACGTGAGAGCCCGCCAGGGCCGCCAAAATCGCCCGCCATCGCCCCCAATTGCCCCCGCCAGAGCGCGGCGCACGCCTGGCTCTGGAAAAACGGAGGGGGGGGAGCGTGCCGTGGGATGCAGGAGAGAGACGAATATTTGCATCTCCGGCGCCTGGCTGGGGAATAGTGAAATGAAATCAAACACGGGCCGCTGCAGCTGTGGAGCGCGAGCCACCCTAAAAGCCCCACATCAAACGCACCCATAGGGAATGTGAGACGTCCATCATCTGCGAAGTTATGGTGATCTCTAAAGGGATGTAACTGTTATACGTGTGTGTAGTTATATGCATTTAATTTGTACGCGTAAGGGTGTGCGTGTAGTGGGCATGATCATTCGTTGTAATTAGCCTACGAATATTCGATGTGACATATACTAAACTTTTGGCCTGGTTTAGTTCCATCTCAAAAATTTACACCTATCACGTCGAATGTTTGGACATATACATGACATATCAAAATGTAAAAAAAATAACTAATTATATAGATTGTCTATTAATCGCGAGACGGTTTTTTTTAAGCCTAAGACTAACCTATGACATTTTATTAAGAATTTTATATTCTCACACATGTTAATCTCCGAACAAGTGTTCATCGTTACATAGGGGCTTGTTGCCTGTGAGATGACCGGTTCTTACAAATTCGCTCTCACACAAAGCCAAATCCCAAGATCTAAGGGCTCACACTGAGACCATCTAACCGAGTCAGCTAGTTTTAGAATTTTGTTAGAAATACACAATTATGCAATCAGTTTTTCATTTTGATACTCAATTCAGCAACTGCAACTTTTAATTCCTAGACAGCTTTTGCATACTCTCACGTGAACGAGCTAGCCTAGGTGTTAATTCAGGCGTGTTATCCTAATATGATTTTTCAATAATATCGTAAACCAACATCACATGAATAGTTGGAACCAGGTGTTAATTATATCCTGATAAGTTTAAGCGAAAGGATGCAAATATGATAGAATGTTGTCATATCAATAATCATGATGTATTATAAGCTAGATAAATATTTTGTATGTAATCTTTTTTATAACACGTGCGTGTGTCCCACGTGCACTTCCACAAGTATATAGTGATACAGAAAACACTAGGAATACCAGTTTGCTGAACACTACATTTCTAAGAAGTTAAGAGAGGAGACAATGCTCTGGCAGCAATCAGGTATATTCAGCAGGCAACTAATTTTGCTGGCCCCTTCAGCTCATCGTCTAACATCCATGTCAAACAAAAGGCCTCTTTTTCCACTTAGGATTAAAATGCATGCATACTAGACCATATTAGAAAACTGTGTAGGCCTACATCATCATAACACCAAACTCTTTCAAACATACAACTTAAAGCATAAAGTTCAATGACGTGCCATTCCAAGTCCAGAACACAGCATATAAAGTGCTGTACTAGCAATCCAGAACATCATGGTATAGTATGCAACCACCAAGAAAGAGTCTATAGCTTACTTACACGCAAAAGCAGAAAGGATGAGTACCAAGGTGAGCATGGAGCTGCAACAGAAGCAGAAAGAGTTTAAAAAGAAAAATGTGTGGCTGAACAAGTAGTACAGGCCGATACTTTGCATACACAGAAATTTTAGCTCCCGGGAATCATGCAGATCATGGTGGGATTGTCAGTTACTCTCTTGATTCGTTGTACTCATTGACAACCACGCTGGGGACATTTATCTTCCTAGACATTTTTGCTACTTCCTTGATCTGAGCCACCTTCGCTCTGACAACTTCTGGTGCCTGGCTACTGATAGTGAGGAACACCTGTTGGAGGCTTGAAAGATTTTCTAGGCCATATATACCCTCCACCATTTTGAACCTCATCTCAAGCCTCTCAAGCTCTGGCATGCTTCCTCCCAGGTAGTGCAGAGGTGGCAACACCGGTGCATCCAAGCATAGCAGTTTAAGCTTTCTGAAACCTCCTTCTAGCACAAGGATCTTCCCACCTGACTTCATCATATTACTATTCAGGATATCAAGAACATCAGGATTATTTTTGCTGTAGTCAAGAGTGAAAATGACTGAAAACAGCTCAGGAAGTTCAGCAATTAATCGCAACGTATCTGTTGTTAATGATGTTAATGATAAGGTTAACTTCGTCAAGTTGTGCAGATATCCAATCCACTCTGGCACATGAGACAGCTTACCACAAAGGCCAAGAGTGTAAAGATGTTCTGGTGGTCCTTGTGAAGAAATGAACCAGCTGTCAAGAAATCCGTTGAAATCATCATCAATATGAAAGAACTTAAGAGTGCAACTGCACAAATGCTCAATGGCGGACAACAGTAGCATGTTATCGGTAATGGCAAAAGTTCCAAGTCTGAAAATAGTGAGTTTATTCAAGTTGACAAGGCTTTCCAAGGACCTAAGAGCATCCTTTCCTTCAGGCAAGGCAGTATCGATCTCAACCCCAGACAGTGTCACAAGGTCTGTCATCTTTGTGATTCCAGCAGTTAATTTTAATGCAATCCTCTCTCTCTTATTTCCAGCGAGAAGGTGTGCCATTCGTTGAAGCCTCTCTACTGATGCAGGCAATTTCCTAACTTTGGTCTCCCTTATGTCAAGTACCTCCAAATATTGTAACCTTGATATTTCCTCCGGGATGGTTTCTACCTCCGTTTGGCGCAAGCTAAGGAACTTCAAGTGAAGCATCCTGCATATTTTCTTAATATGGCTGTATGTCAAGTCCTTGCAACCTTCAAGATCCAAAACTCGCAGTATCTGAAATTTCACCAAAGTGGAATGGAGCACCTTGAAACTCCCCGTTACCCTCAACGATCGCACGTGTGACAGTTTCATTTTCTCTATTGCTTCCCTTTCCTTCCGATCAGTCTTATGGACAGATAGCCGTCTCACTTTGTAGCTAGGAAATGGAGTGTGCCAGTGACCACCAACCACTGTGATGAAGTTTTCATCATTTGACACTGACACGATGTATTCGAGAATCATGTCATGTATCACACCACAGTTCACCTTACCATTCCTGCTGTTTTTTACTGCTCGGATCAGGTTCCTGCTGACGAGTTCGTTAAAGCAGTCTTCAGCGACTTCCTCATTGGTCTTACCGTTCTTTTCTGTAATGAACCCTTCAGATATCCACTTTCTGATTAGGCTCTTTCTGCTGATCGTACAACCCTTTGGAAACATGCCCAAGTACAAGAAGCAGGTCTTTAGATCTGCAGGCAAATGATTATAGCAGTGGCTCAGTATGCTTCTAACTCCTTCAGTCGTTAGATTAGTCCCCAGTTTTCCACTTAAATCCTCCCCCACTTGAGCTAGGTGTTGATCAATGTCTGAGCTAGGTTCTGACTTCAATCTGCTTGCCAGTAGACCGGCCACCAAAACTATGGTTAATGGCAAGCCTCCACATGTCTTCATGATAATACTACTGGACATTGTTTCATTTAAAGGTATGGCAAGGTCATCACCACCACTGGACAATGTTTCAAGAAACAGGCTGTAAGAATTCCTGTCGGAAAGTGGCTTTTGTTCATAGACATGACCTTGCACGCGGCGGCAAGCTTCGGACACAGATTTGAATCGTGTAGTTACTATAACTGTTCCTCCTTTTCCATTTTTTGGCAGTGAATCCCGAATGCTTTCCCATGCTGATATGGACCAAATGTCATCTATCAAAACCAGGTACCTGTTTTAAGCATTATGTAGGATTTAGACTGTTGCAAGAGCAACTTTCTTGATACATTATTACAATAGAAACATCTTATTATAAGGTAATAATGTGACCAGTGGAATAGAATCGTGTTGTAAGAAATATGTGGTATAAATTGACATTAGGAGCTAGTTTCATTATTAGCAATGCAGGCATATTCATACATGCACATGCTTATTCTACTGTTAGCCTAAAAGATGCACCTGTAAGCCTAAAAGATGTGTTCATTTGAATGCGGATGGTAGACTTTATTTTCTGCCTCGGGTTAGGGAAGAAAGTTCTTAGCAATCTCATGAAAGAAACCAAGTAGAATAGTATACATACTGTAGGCACTTTATCTATAGAGTGGGCTTTGTATTGTAATAGTGAAGACTTATTATGAAATGGCATTGAACAGTCATGGTCAATAGGAAATGACATAGGAAAGGGGATTCCAGAAGCATACGTTCTGTTTTGTAGATGAGCTCTGAGCATCCTTTTGAGCAGGTCCTCATCACATTGTTCAAACGCTTCCAATTCATATTTGGGAATGAAGCGCTCTTGAAAGTTTAAAACGAGTTTCAAAAGAACAGCCCGAAGATGGAACTTTTGTGTGGCAAGAACCACTGCTTTGCAATCGAATCTCTCAGCAAACCTGTCGTACAGGGCCATGGCAAGTGTTGTTTTCCCTAGGCCAGCAAACCCAACTACTGCAAGGTACATTAGTTGACCATGGGTCCCCTCAAACAACTGCGGATCTAAATCCTTCAATGTCTCATCCAATCCCACAGGCATCTTCATACCAATGAGTCGGAGACGAGGTTCTGCCTGATCTTCCGAAGGTTTCGGTGGGGCAGGATCTCCAACCATTTCTGGGTTTTCCACACCGTATCTACTGCGTCGTTCACAGACAAGCTGTGCTCGAACCTTGAGGTTGCGGATCTTAATGGCGATAGAGTGCCGTGTGTACAAGGTACTTAGGAAATACCATGCTCGCTGAAGGGTCACCAGACAGCCACTGCCATGGGGCTCGCCACGGAGATTGTGGCTGGTGTTATCCACGCAATCTTCAATGTCATATGCGACTTCCCGTACCTGCTTCATCCAATCATGCCGCTGCTCGTCATGGCTGCTTGTGCCCCGCCTGAGTCTGACCAGAAATGCTTGCATACTGGAAAACTCGTCGTTAATAAACTGAATGTCCTCCCGGACGCCACCAATCAGCATGCACTCCTCGGCCAGGAGGCTCCCAAGCTTGCTGACTAAAGACGCCACAGCTTCCGCCGAGGCACCAACAACAATCTCCATGCCTGCCATCTGGTTCAGCTTTGGCAAAAAGAAAATAGGAGTTATATTAGAACAATATTATATCTTTAGTTTAAAGTAAATACAAAATACGCAAATAGAACAGGGTGGCTCTAGGACAAAGACACTTGTTCAAAGAGCTTAAAAGGGACTAAGCTTAAAAGAGATTATCAAGACTGCATATTTAATTTGGAGCAACACACAAATTTGTACTGTAAATTCAACAATCCTTAGATACTATAAGTTTGATTAAGGATGTATAACCAAGGAATTAATTCTATAAAATTCCTACTATATGCCATTAATATTACTTTAAAAGCAGGATGGCTCTCGTCTCCTCCCCTCCCCACTCCCCTCCACGGCGCCCACCCTTCCATCAGCCCCACGCCGGCGTCCATCCCGGGTCCGGCGGCCACCCCCACAACCGTGTCTGTCTGCAGGACGGCGACCTGCTCATCCTCGGTGCCATTCCTCTCTCCCCTGTTGTGCTCTGCTGCCACCGCTACCAAGGCGACGGAGGGCCGCTCCAAGGCACAACGGTGGGGCGATGACTCACCTCCCTCTGGGAAGTCCAGCAGTTCTGCTTCCTCTTCGTCATTTGTGGACATCCTCCTCCGAGGCACCCAGCAGGCAGCTGCATCTCAGAAGACAGGTCACGCACACCAAGTCGCCTCGGCTGCTGACGTTGAGGCCCCTCCACGGGTGGCACCTCGCCTAATTCTGCAGAAATATGCATGTGGCCGCAGATCGGCCGCGCGAGCTCCGAACGCAGACAAATGGTCGAAGGTGGAGAGCCGCTCGAAGTGCCGTGCTCGCGGCTGCCATTTGCCCCATCCCGTTGACCGGTTCCCGTGGACCTCTAGGAAAAATGCTTTAACTGCTTCTCGCCGAACCATGAACCATCGAGTGGTGGCCTGCCGATCAAAGACAAGGTGCTTCTGTTGCCAAGGGCTCGAACATCGCTCTTTGAGTGCCTGCGGCTAGAGGATGCCCCTCGCCCTAGTGCGCCCAAGCCCCGGCGCCTAGTCTGGAGGCAAAAGCTCCCTTCGGCTCAGGGAGCCCCTCCTCTGGTCTCCGACACGACAGGTCCAGAGCTAGGAAGCTCCCATGGACAGAAGCGCAGAAGACGGTCACAAAAGAAGGTGGTCTGAAGCGGCAAAGCAGCGTGAGGTTGAGGATGGGGGCGCCGGTAGCCCCGTAGATGTCCTTGCCGCCGCACCCGTCCTCCCCCACCCCCGAAAGATCCTTGATCACTCGACAACTATCTCCCAACGTGAAGATGGACTGGCTCGGGCACACCTCCTAACCATACTCAATGGAAGCCCTGAGAATATCCTGCCTAGTATTGCAAGTCAGTTTGAGATCGAGGCTTTCTCGATGTCCTTGCTTCGCTTTGGGGACTCCAGGTTCCTCTTGATCTTGCCGAGCTTGGAGATGGGAGAGAGGATTTATAATGGCGGACAAGTGTTCATCGCTACGTCGCTCAGGCTTCACATCATGAGATGGTCGCGTCTCCTCGACTCAACCACGTCGGCTTCCCTGCTAGCTCCTGTGGTGATCGACATAAGGAGCATCCTTGCCGACACCTGGGAGCTGGGAGCTGGCAATGACGGAGTTGTTGTGTGATCACTGTTGGATCAATGGAAGTTCATGCCCCATCCGGATTCCACCGGAATGGACCTGGAGATTGTTGAGCCGCCAATTGCGGAGGAGGCGAAACATACTCTGCTCTACCCGAACAAGTTCATGGTTGTTCCTGCTGATTAGCCGGCGCAAGGGGGGTTGCGGATCCTTCGTCTCCATCTTGGTCCAGTGAAGCACGTCGGCGTCGATGAAGGCGGCAGCCAGTTCAAGATCTTCCCGTTGGCGGGGAGTGATCCCTGGGACCCGGTGCATTCATGGCTAGGGGCAGACGACCACGTGGAGGATAGTCACCCCCCCCTCGGCAACAATCCAGGAAGTCATTTCACCTTCGCCCGGCGAAGTTCAAGGAGAGGCGACTGCTCCTTCTCCTGATGGGGTAGTGACGCGGACCGAGGCGGGAGGTACAGAAGGCGCGCGCCCGGTGTGTGAAGAGTCGCAACGGATAGATGGTGCATCCATGCAGGCGGCGGAACCTAGGCATGGCGCATTGGGCTGGGCGCTCGGCGACTACGAGCTGGACATTGATGAGGACGGGATTCAGGCTGTGTCAAGCGTCAGGTTGACGATGTGGAGTCTCGAGACCTGCAGGGCGGCAATTGCTCTAGCGTGATGGAGCAGGAAGACCTTGTTGGGCCAAATGTGTACACTGATTGGCTTGTGGACGCATCTTTGGGACCCCTTGACCAGAAAATGGATGCCCTCCCTTATGGGCTGCCAGTTTTGGCTAGTGGATCGTGCAGTATGCAAGTTCACCAACAACTGCTAGGCATGGGCACAGTTGCAGCCCAAGTTTGTGAAGACACCAGTGAGTGGTCACGTACCTTGGAGGCAATGTGGCCTAATCTCCACCAGGCTCCAACACCTGCCACACCGACAACGCTCACCAGTTTCACAGTCGCCCCCTCGCCCCTGGTCCCGAGCTACCCCAAGACATACGTCAAAGAAGATGCTCGGAGTCTGTACGAGCAGCCTCCATAGTTTGTGTAACCTGCGGAACAGACTCCGGGCATCTTCTCCGACGTGAAGGGCTGGACCGCAAGCCATAAACTCATGAGTTGGCTTGACTTGCTAGTAGCTGGCTGGACCGCAAGCCATAAACTCATGAGTTGGCTTGACTTGCTAGTAGCTGGCTCGACTCGGCTTGAACAAATTTGTAATGAGTAAGGCAACTATTTTTGCTTGTTTTGTTAACAAGCTGGCTCGAGCCAACTCGCAAGCTGCTCGCGAGCCAAACCAGCTAGAAAGCAAAAGGATCCTACATAGGAAGCTGAGATATCAAAGATAAACCACACCTAAATTTGCGTGGTGAATATAAAGATCCTCCATACACTGAAATTTAACATTTAGAACTTTGTAATTACTATATTAAAAATTATTTTATATATATTGAGATGTTAATCCTAAATTAACATTCAACTCGTGAGCCTAACAAGCTAACTCGAGCTACTAACGAGTCAAGCCAAGCCATCTTTTTTGCTCATTTTGTTAACAAGTCAACCCAAGCTAGCTCATTGGACTAACGAGCTGGACCAAGCTGAGCCAAGTTGGCACAGCGTCCAGCCCTACCGACGTATGTCTTGGGGTAGCTCGGGACAAGGGGCGAGGGGTCAACGGGGAAACTTGCGGGCAGCTCCCATGGCGTCGCCCACTAGGTGCTCCGGGTTCATGGCCAAAATCACCAAGATGTCACGATCATGCCTACCTCGCGCACCAATCATATCCGCCAGTGCGGCCGTACCCCAAGAGCTCCCCCGCGACACAGTCGCAGAATTGCTGGAGTGGCCTGAGGTGGCGGCTCCTGCATCATCGACTCACAGCAAGAAAAAGGTGCTGCGTGCACTAGACATCACTGGTGAAAATGAGGGCATTACACTGATGGATAAGTCTATGTAGTGTGGTCTTTGTGGGGCTGCAGCACATGGTCCTTGTGGCCCCGTTGCATGGTGGTCTTGCTGCCCCCCCCCCCCTCCCCCCGGGACAGCACGTTGTATTTGTTACAAATGCACTTTATTAACCTCATCAGAGAAGCATATGAAGAGGCAGCACACCATGGTTTAAGATCATGAAACTGCTCCACTAGAAGGCTATGAATTAGTCTTATTGCTATCAATTCATTGTCTACACTAATGTATAGACTTATCATCTTCCATGTAAATGTCCCTATAAATAGGGACACTAAGATCAATGAGTATTACCAATTTTCACCTATTCACTTGTCTCCATATTTCACTTTACAATATGTTATCAGCAGCTCTTCTAATGAGCGCTGGGAGAACCAGCGATCTGATGAGTTAGATGACTTACCTACGTCTTCCCCTCTATGCTAGTTCTTCCCTTCCAAGGAACCTCCATGCCCGTGTTGTGTGCCACTTCCTGCATCAATAGATCGATGCGCTCCTTCGAGCGCCGGCACGACGTCCTCGACGTGGCAGGGGCCGTGCTGGTTATGCCAGACATAGCTCCCGCCGCAACGACGGTGCTGCTGCCCCCCGAGCGGCTAACAATGACTCGGGCACAATCGCAACTTGTTGCGGACCTCCGGTGATGCCAGACAATTGCACAGCACCAGACCGTTTTCTGGTGGAGTCGTCGCGTCACTGCGGCTCCCACGGATTGACGGCGAGGGTGTGGTTGCCACTTGTTGGCCTGCAGCAAGAGAATGTCGTCATCACGGCATCACCTCGTCGCGCTACCTCGCCAGTGGCTTTGCTGGAGTACATGCCGGTGTCATCGGAGCACACTTCGATGCCAGTCGGACCGCCAAGATCCTTCATCAGAAGGACTATGGCTGCGCGCAGTGGAGCTCATCCCCACTACAACATTACAGGGGGAAGCTTTAGCAGGGAAGCTGTGATGGCGCTGTCGAACTTCATCAACCTCGAGCCTGCATCTCCACCTCCACCTCTGCCTCCGGCTCCTTGGGCACTGGTCGCAGTCCGCCGCAGCGGTGGCAAACCGTCGTCCTGGGCTGCGCTCGCGCCCCAACTGGATGCAGACCGGGAACGGTGCTGGTGGCAGCGGCCACCGTCCTTCACCCTCCGGTGAGGGGGAGGCTTGAGCACGACACGAGAATGGGGTCCGGAGGTGCGAGGGAGGTGGATATGGGCTGCGTGATGGTCAACCTACAGCTGACGGCGGCGGATCGACAACGGCACTGAACAGAGCAGTGGCGATCGGCGACAGCGCATGCGAGGGAGTCGCGAGGCTAGGCAGGGTCATTGGCCTTAGGCCAGACTCCTCCCGTGCGTGGTGCATGTGTAGGCCTGTTGGCCTATTAGGCTTCCACCTACCTGGGCCTCCTGGACTGAAAGTGATGGTGGGCTAAAAATAAAGTTGTGGCGGCCCACCATGCACTTATCTTTACTATTGTCAAGCAATTTTAATTCCGCAGAATTTACCATTCAATCCTTATACTTTGGTTTATTTACGTTTTGCAATTAGTCTGAGTCAATAAATATTTATACTCAGGCCCCCTGTAATTTCAGATATTATACACTAGTGTGTTTCAACACTTTACGCATTTCCATGTCTTTTATTTTTATTTATGCAATACTATCTCTAAATTAGAAAAGTTCTTGAAATTTTGAGATCATATGGATCTACGCATGCCTCCGCATAGCGCTTATCCCTCAAAACTCGGAATTATTACCAAAGGGTACATGCTTATAAATTTTCTCTATTCATTACTCAAACTTATCATGCTTTGGAAAATGAATATCAAGCTATTTTAATCATGCGACAACTTTTTAGATGCCAATTTATTGAGAATATTGTTGTAGTTCATTTTACTTGAATTCACATAATATTGCATCAATAAGCCATAATTTCTCAAAATTGTTGGTAATAACAATGTAGGTGAGATGGCACCCAAAGAGATTGCCGAAGAGTTTGATCCTCACTCTTGATGGTTCTAATTTCCCTTCTTGGGCGATGGATGTCAAAGTGACTCCATCGATCCTCGAACTATACAGATGTATAGATGACACAGCGAAGGGACGGCTACCCCCTCCAACATGTCAAATTTCTCCGCCTTAAGGGCTAGTTCCTTCCATCGGATTTATTCCGCCGGAATAATAGATACATCAAGTAAATCATGATAGAGACTCAGATTTATTCCAGATCGAGATTTAATTTACTCATCATGATAGGTAGAACAAGAGACCGAAGAGCCGGATTGGTTCCATACCTCTTGACTAGTGGATTGATTCCGAGTCTTTAGGTGTACCTATCATGAGTAAATTAATTTTCGACCTGAAATAAATCAGGATCTTTTATAGTAGCTATCATCATTTTCTTATTACATTTCTCAATTCCGATCGGAATATAATCTGGTGGAAACGAATGAGGCCTAAAGGTGATGAGAAACCATATCCATCTGGATCTAAAAATGGAGTACATGTATGAGGACCCACGTGTTTTGTGGACATCTCTAAAAAATCATTATGAACAACATAAAGTTATCGACCTCCCCAAGGCAACACATGAGTGGAACCATTTACGTCTACAGGATTTCAAAACTGCGGATGAGTTCAACCATGCCATTCATAAGATATGCTCTAAGCTTCGATTTTGTGAGAGAGAACCTACTGAAGCGAAAAAAATTGAGAAGACCTTTTCTACTATGCTCCCTTCAGAAAGGATTATCACTCAACAATATCGTGAGAAAAATTTCACTATTCTTCAGTCATTCAGACATTGAAACAGGCAGAAAAGAATGAATCGTGAGCTCACAGTGTGGAACTCAAATCAGCGCCCATTGGGCACTGCACCGCTGCCTGAAGTACATGCAAATGCGAAGAGAAATGGACCAACAGGAGGCAAGGGCAAACACAACAGAGCCAAAATGCTATGTGAGAACGTCCCAAAGGGAAAGGTAATTCTACGCTAAAAATGAAAGTAGCAACAAAATCGCGTGGTTGGAACAATCATAATGCTAAGAAATGCAGGACCCCTAAACGTTTGGTTGAACTATACATGAAGTTCGTGGGTCGTACACCGGAGACAAAAAAGTACGAAGCACACTTCGCCTCTCAAGCGCTGGAGACCGGAGCTATGGACCCCATCCCTCATGGAGCGGGACCAAGCAACACCAAGACTCCACCAAGTGTAGAGGAAGACTTCATGGATGTCGACAAGATGCTCGTTGAATACGCTTCCAACAACACATATGGAGATCTCATATAGGCTCCATAGTTCCATTTTTTGCAAAAGAAGCTATTGTAATAAAGACATGATGTTGCTATAGTTGTAATAATGTACCACTAACACTATAATTAGGGAAGGCAAAATTTTCCAAACTCTCACAAAGAGAGAAGGACAAGTTTTAACCATCGCGGGACGCGATGCTACAATAGTTGGTTCTGGTAGAGCCACTATTGTACTTCCGATGGGTACACAAATTGATATCGAGGAGGCTTTATTATACCCTGATTCAACTCACACCCTACTAAGTTATAAAGATATCCGAAAAATGGGATTCATGTGGAAACACATGAGGAATACAATGAGGAGTTCCTCCTATTGACCAAAGATACCGGATATGGCAAACAGACACTTAAAAACCTGTCTTCTCTCCCACCTGGATTGTACTACACATACATCAAACCCGTACCACATGTTCCATACAAAGTGATTTTTCAGAATCTGGATGCATTCAAAACTTGAGCAATTCAAGTGGACATGGTATGAGCCACAGAAAATTTCCAGAATCCTCAGATTTTATGTGCACCTCATGTGCAACTGGGAAGACCATCACATCTCAAAATACATGCCGAACCACTAAAGTTTCTTGAATGCATTCAAGGTGACATTTGTGGTCCCATTCAAAACTTGGCATGAACTTCATGGTTCTAATAGATGCATTCACAAGATGGTCTCATGTGTCTTTTATCGACACGGAACCATGCTTTTGCAAAATTGATCGCACAAGTCATCAGACTTAGAGCGAGTCATCCTGAACACCAGATAAAATCAATTAGACTGGACAATGCAACATAATTTTCTTCCAAAGCCTTCAATGATTATTGTAGGGCATTAGGAATTGAAGTACAACATTTTGTACCATATGTTCACACACATAATGGTTTAGCTGAATCTTTCATCAAGAGAATAAAGCTCATTGCTACACCACTATTGCAAAATTGTAACCTACCAACCTCATGTTGGGGTCACGCAGTCTTACACGCTGGTGACTTAATACAATTGCGTGCCGCCCCCCCCCTAAGACTCCTGGAAAATGAATCAAACTGGCCTCTTGGCCCACGTGCTGGCGCGCCCCCCTAGCCACGTCTGGTGCGGCGCCGGTCATAACATCTCTCCACGCCTGCGCAAACAGCTCATCCTCGAGCTGGAAGTCAAGGTAGTGGCCACGGAACTCATCGAGCTGCTCTCTAGTAGCGACTTGCTCCGACCGCCCTCGCCACTTGATGCGGACAAACCACACCCTGCGGCGCTGCTCAGCCCGCACGGCTACCTCCGGCTCGAGAAGAATGCGGCCATCCAGCATTGGAGGCATAACGCCTGGCGCAGCTGGCATCTCCCCGCGGTGAGGCTTCAGGAACCCCACATGGAAGACGTCGCGGATGCGAGCGCTGTCTGGCAGCTAGATGCGATATGCGGCGTTTTCGATACGCTCCAGCACACGGAACGGACCAGCGTAGCGAGGCCCCAGCTTGCGCGGAACCTGGGGGTCTAGGGACTGTGCCGTCCTGTGGAGGAGGCGGAGCTAGACGCAGTCGCCAACGGATAGCACCAAGTCGCGGTGGTTGGCGTCGTAATACTTCTTGGAGAGTTGTTGTGCCTAAAGAAGACGCTGGCGCACCTCAGCCAGCATCTCGTCGCGGCTGCGCAAGAGTGTGTCGACCGCCTCAGTCTTGGTCGACCCTGCCGTGTAGGGCAGGATTGGCGGCAGGTGTCGGCCGTAGACCACCTCGAACGGCGTGGCGCGCAGGGCGGTGTGGAAGGAGGTGTTGTAGCAGTACTCCGCCCAGGATAGCCAGTCTACCCACGACCGAGGACGATCACCTGTGACACAGTGCAAATATATGGCGATCACCTTGTTCACCACCTCAGACTGGCCGTCAATCTGTGGATGGAAGGCCGTGCTCATCTTCAGCTTGATGTCCGCTATGCCGAAAAGATCACGTCGCATGTTGATTGTAAACACGGGGTCCCGATCGCTGACGATGGAGGACGGGAACCCGTGCAGGCGGACGATGCCGTCGAAGAAGGCCCGGGCGACCAACGCCGCCGTGTAGGGGAGGCCGAGCGAGATGAAGTGTGCGTACTTCGAGAAACGATCGACCACCGTCGGGATCACCGACTTGCCTGCTACCTTGGGCAAGCCCTTGATGAAGTCCATGGAGATGTCCGCCCACACCTAGGAGGGCACCTCCAGCGGCTGCAGCAGGCCAGCCGGCTGACGTGTCTCAGTCTTGTTGTGCTGGCAGGTGGTGCAAGTGCGAACCCAGTCCTACACCAGCACCCCCCATGGCCCGCGGAGTGCGCCAAGAGCACGGCCTGGTGGCGCAGGTCGTCGTGGTCGGGGAGGAAGATGCGGCTACCGTGCACGAGCAGGCCATCGTCGAAGCGCCACAGCGTCTGGAGCTCGCTGGCGCCCAGGCACCGCAGCATGTCTTGTGCTTCAGGTGCCCTTGCAGTCGCCCGACGGACATCGTCGAGGAAGGCGAAGGTCGGGCCGGAGCGAATGCACATGGCGCTCAGCCCGCCAGCGACCCCTGGAGTGTGCTCGGCATCGCGGCGAGAGAGCGCGTCAGCCAATGTGTTGAGCCGTCCAGGCCGATACTCCACTGTGAAATCAAACCCGAACAGCTTGTTGATCCACTGATGTTGCGGCACGGTAGACAGATGCTGGTCCAGCAAGTACTTCAGGCTGAAGTGGTCAGTCCGCACGAGGAACTAGCGCCCCCACAAGTAAGGGCGCCAATGGCGCACTGCCTGCACCAAGCCGATGAGCTCCCACTCGTACGCCACCAGCTTGAGGTGTCGGGCGGCGAACGGCCGGCTGAAGAATGCGACGGGCCCCGTGCCCTGATGGAGCACGACGCCGAACCCGACACCGGACGCGTCACAGTCAACGATGAAGAGCTTGTCGAAGTCCGACATCTGGAGGACGGGACCCGTCGTGAGAGCACATTTAAGCGCATGGAACACGTCCTCTGCCTCGTTGTTCCAAGCGAAGGAGTCCCGCGTAGCAGGCGAGTCAGTGGCGCCGCTATGAGGCAGAAGTCGCGTATGAACTTCCTATAGTACCCGGCCAGGTTGCGCCCAAACGGAGACCGTCGCAACCTTGTCCGCGTCCATGGCGATGGCATCCGCTGAGATGACATGGCCTAGGTAGGCCACAGTGGGCGCCCCGAATGAGCACTTCGAGCACTTAAGATGTAGCTGGTGCGCCCGAAGCTCGTTGAGGATGATCTTGATGTGTTGTAGATGTTCTGCCCACGACGAACTATAGATGAGAATATCATCAAAGAAAACCAGCACGAACCTCCGTAAGTATGGGCGCAGGACGTCGTTCATCAAGGCCTGGAACGTTGTCGTGGCATTGGAGAGCCCGAACGGCATGACCAAGAACTCGTAGTGGCTGTTGTGGGTGCAGAACGTCGTCTTGTCAATGTCTCCCGTGAACATGCGCACCTGATGATAGCCCGAATGCAGATCGAGCTTGGTGAAGAAGCGGATGTGGTGGTCTAGGCGGCGACGTGGGGGAAGACCTTGTGGCGTGACGAAGAGGACCCCAAACTCCTCCAGCAGGACGTCGAGAAGGTCGGCGCTGGGGATAGACAACGGTGCGGTGGCGAGCCACGGTGTTGCTTCGGCTCCGCGCCAGAGGATGCGCTTGCCGCCGCGCCGAAACGCCAAGGTGCAACGCGCGAAGTCCCACAGGATTGGGCTCAGCATTCCGAGCCACTAGACGCCGAGCACCATGTCGTAATCACCGAGGAGGAGGCCGTAGAGGTCGATGTCAAACGCCTCCCCACAGATGTCGATGGGCTGGCTGCTGGCGCTGTCGGGCATACTCCCCGGGTACCCATACGAGGAAGGATGAAGACGGACTCCTACTAGAATTCCCCTGTAATCCTATTCGGACTTGTTCCGTGTAATCCTATTAGGACTCCTGCCTTGTAACCGACTAGGAACCCGCCCTCTGGACTATATAAAGGAGGGCCGGGTACCTAGCCGGGCACTTGATCTCAACCAACACCAAGCGCAGGGTGCCTTACTTGATCTCCAAACAGGACGTAGGGTTCGCCACCATGGCAACCCGAACATGTATAAATCTTGTGTCCCGTGTCCTTGCGCATACCTTCGAGTTCCAGGTCTGGCGATCCCCACCACAATCATCTACCTCGGGTACTCCCCCTTGGTAGGTTGCCGGGTTAAAACACCGACAGCTGGCGCGCCAGGTAAGGGTGATCATCTCTTGTGTACTATGTTTTCAACTGGGTGGCAGCAATCTACGTGATGGAAAGAAAAAAAGCATCCGAGCTAGCGGCGAACCAGGTCAATCAGTTGTCTCCGACACGCACACACGTGAAGACCGTGGAAAGTATTTGGGAAATTCAAATTTCTGGCAAATTGCTACTCGCACACAGAGAAGCTACCGGGAGATTTCAAGACCATCGCTTGGAGTACACACAAGACGTACAAGAGCACTACTACGTCGTGCGCCGCGACTACTCGTTACCCGGCCGCACGAGCTCTACATCAACCTTGATGTGCGTCGCGACTACTCGTCTCCCGCCCGTAACGGCTCTACATCGCCTACGCCACGCGTCCGAGTGCCTCGACACGTCGCGCGACTCGTCGTCGACTACTTCACGTCGCGTGGCTCCTCGCGCGGGCTTGTCGTCGACTACTTCTCCTACGCTGTGCGATCGGGTGCCTTGGCTCCTCGCACGGCTCGTCGTCGACCTCGCGTCGTCTCGCCACTCGACTTCTCGTCAGTCAGTCGCGCTGGCTCTCGTCATGCGCTCGGCCACTCCGTTTCGTGGCTCGACTACTCGTCGTTCGGATTGCACCAGCTCTACTGCACCCATGCTGTGCATCCGGACGCGCCATCTCGCCGCTCGACTTCTTGTCGGTCAGTCGCACTGGCTCTCGTCGTGCGCCCGGTCACTGTCTCGCGGCGCGATTACTTCGTCGTCCGGATTGCACCAACTCTACTGCGCCTATGTTGTGCATCCGGACGCGTCGTCTCGCCGCTCGACTTCTCGTCGGTCGGTCGCACTGGCTCTCGCCGTGCGTCCGGTCACTGCGTCTCGCGGCGCGACTACTCGTCGTCCGGATTGCACCAACTCTACTGCGCCTATGCCGTGCATCCGGATGCGCCGTCTCGACGCTCGACTTCTCGTCAGTCGGAGCACTGGCTCTCGCCATGCGCCCGGTCATTCCGTTGTGCGTCGTGACTACCCGTCTCGCGGCCGCAACGGATATACTTTGCCTACGCCACGCGTCCGGGTGCCTCGTCATGTCGCACGGCACGTCGCGCGGCTCGTCGTCGACTACTTCACCTACGCCGCGCGTCCGGGTGCCTCGGCACGTCGCGCGGCTCGTCACGTGGCTCGTCGTCGACTACTTCAACTACGTCGCGCGTCCGGGTGCCTCGGCATGTGGCGCGGCTCGTCGCGCCGTTCGTCGTCAACTTCGCCTACGGCGCGCGTCCGGGTGCCTCGGCACGTCGCGCCGCTCATCGTCGACTACTTCGCTTACGCCGTGCGTCCGGGTACCTCGGCACGTCACGCGGCTCGTCGTCGACTACTTCACCTATGCCGCGCGTCCAGGTGCCTTGGCACGTCGCGCGGCTCGCCGTCGACTACTTCGCATACGCCGCCCGTCCGGGTGCCTAGGCACGTCGCGCGGCTCGTCGTCGACTACTCCGTGCGCCACAACTTCGTCTTGCTGCCACACTGGCTCTACTTCAGCCACGTCGTGCGTCGCGACTACTTGTCTCGCGGCAACACTGGTTCTACTTCGAGTAGAGCCACGCGCCGCCGTGACGTCGTCTTTTGGTCGCATCGTGTCGACCATTCATCTCAACTAGTTTTCCAAACTAGTCGAGAACGGCAGTCACGCACCCAATAACTAGTCGGAATCAACTCTAACTAGTCAACTTCAGGAACAACCGTCGCGGCTCCATCGCCGACCGCCACGGCTTCATCAACAGTCTGCCCAGGCAGCAACAACTAAGTCATTTATTTAAATGATTACTGTTTTCTTTTCTTTGCTTGTTCTGCTCATCATGTAGGACTACTTGCCGACTACTCATTTGTGTACGCTTCTCGGCGGGTTTTCACAGGAGCTACACTCTGCTGGCTACTCTTGGGGTATACCAATCAAGTCACCACGAGCCTACTTCATCAACTCGGGGGCTATCCCAATGAGGCAGCTTCTAAAGTCCGCTACGCGCGGCAATCTAAAGTCGACTTCTAAAGTCGCATTCTAAAGTCCGCTCCGTGCGGCAACTTAAAGTCGACTCCGGTCGCATCTTCGCCTGCTTCGGTGGTATACTACGTGTGTAATCTTCGATGGAACCTAGCTGTAAGTGGCCCTCGTGTCCTAGCGACGATGGAACCTAGCTGCACGTGGTCTTCACGCTCTGTACTATGGATCCAAGTACCCTAAGTACTCGCACTCCGTACCTTGGGTCTGAAATCCATGGCCCAGGTACACAAGTCGACTCCGGTCGCACCTTCAAGTCCACTACGGTGGCAACCGTACCTTGGGTCTGAAATCCATGGCCTAGGTACACAAGCCGACTCCGGTCGCACCCTCAAGGCCGCTCTGGTGGTGATTGTACCTTGGGTTTGAAATCCATGGCTCAGGTACTCAAGCTCACTCCGGTGGCACAATTCGACGCTAACGGTCGCACCCAAGCCCACTCCGGTGGCACAAGCCGACTTCGGTGACAATCTTAAGCCCGCTCTGGCGGCAAAACTATTCGTTTTCTCTGATTTTTTGTTCACTTTGGCTTTCCGGAAAGTGCTTTTCGTTTTTTGCATTTTAAGTCCACCCCGTGTGGCGCAAAGTCGACTACTGTAGTCGCATCTAAAGTCCGTTTCACACGGCAATCTAAAGTCGACTTCTAAAGTCGCATATCAAAGTACGCTCTATGTGGCAACTAAAGTCGACTTCGGTTTTTAAGTCGCATCTCAAAGTCCGCTCCGCGCGGCACAAAGTCGACTTCGGTTTTCAAGTCGCGTTCTAAAGTCCGCTCTGCTGGCATCTAAAGTCGACTTTGGTCGCATATAAAGTCCACTCTGACGGCACAACTACTTCTCAAGCTCAACGGCTCGACGCCAGATTACTACTCGGAATCTCTCCAGCTCGGGGGCTGCATTCAAGTTACTACTCGGGGATAACTCCAACAAACTTCGCTTGCTTTCAAGCTCGGGGGCTCCGCGCCGACAACTACTCAACGTGGCTCATACAACTCTCTTATCTCGAGGGGCTGGACGCTGCAAGAGTACTCGGATGATGGGTTTCGTGAACACTGAAGACCCTTGGATTGATTACCTAATCATTTCAAGGCTCGAGGGCTGCTATGCTACACCCATCATTCAAATTTTTCAAGACGGAAGATTTAGAATCAAGATTGACCCTCAGCTAGAGTCTGCAACTCAACCTAAGGCTCGGGGGCTACTCCATATGGAGTGCGATTTTGCAATCGCACTTCCATATAATCTCGACTTCAAGACAGATGAGCTGAACCACCTTCCAGCCTCGTGGCAGTTCAAGTACTATTGAAGACTTCTCCAAGCAGTACTCGAGGACGCTCAGAAACTACTCGAAGAGGCTTCAAGACTACTCGAGCTATTACTCTCGACAACAACGTGCTCGGGGGCTTGTCGGGCATACTCCCCGGGTACCCATACGAGGAAGGATGAAGACGGACTCCTACTAGAGTTCCCCTGTAATCCTATTAGGACTTGTTCCGCGTAATCCTATTAGGACTCTTGCCTTGTAACTGACTAGGAACCCGCCCCCTGGACTATATAAAGGATGGTCGGGTACCTAGCCGGGCACCTGATCCCAACCAACACCAAGCGCAGGGCGCCTTACTTGATCTCCAAACAGGACGTAGGGTTCGCCACCATGGCAACCCGAACCTGTATAAATCTTGTGTCTCGTGTCCTTGCGCGTACCTTCGAGTTCTCGGTCTCTCGATCACGATCCCCACCGCACAATCTACTACCTCGGGTACCCCCTTGGTAGGTTTGCCGGTCTAAAACACCGACAGGCGCCGCTTGGGGGAGGGGATGTGCTCGCCATTCACCATGGCGACGGACAGGCCCGAGCGCTTGTGGAGTGATGCCGATCCGGCGCGCCACGTCAGCGTTGATGAAGTTGTGGGACGAGCCAGAGTCGAGGAGTGCAACTGCCACGGCGTCTCGTACGGAGACGAATACCTTCATTGCTTGGATGCCACGCGCGCGCACATCAGTGATGGTGTGGAGGGAGATGCCCGCGAGTCGTGCGTGGCCGTGAGCACGAAGCACTAAATCTCCTCGTCCGCCTCCTCGTCGTCGGATTCGGCGACCTCGAGGACGAAAAGCTTCTTGCAGCGATGACCAACGACGAATTTCTCGTCGCAATTATAGCACAGTCCGTCGGCACGCCGCTGAGCCATCTCCGCCTACGTCAGGCGGCGGCAAGGTAGGGTCGAGGATAGGGGCGTCATCTTGCTAGAGCCCGGCGCGGCGGAGAAGGAGGAGCCGACGGCCTGTGAAGGGGCTACGGCTTTTGTCGCAGCGACGCTCGGGGACGAGTGGTGCACCAAGCGGGCTACACGGCTGGGCGTCAAGTCTAACACGGAGAGCTGCAATCATTGCTCGTACGCGCGAGCTAGCATAATGGCGTCGTCAAGGGTCGCCGGTCAGCCGAGCACGACGTCGGTCTTGAGTGGCTTGGTGAGGCCCGCCGTGTAGATCTGCACGAGCTGTTGGTCGGAGAGGTCAACGTCGCGGCAAGCGACAGTGAGGACTTGGTCCGTATAGTCGTGCGCGGTCCCGGCACGGCGGAGAAGCACGAGTTCGCTGAGAGGGTTGTCCGTGATCTTCACCGCCAAGTCCGATGAGCACAAGCCACTTACCAAAGTCCACTACATCCCTGTGGTGAGGAACTCCACCATTAGCGTGGGCCAGCTGGACGAGAACTGCTCAAGCGTGATGGTCGAGGATAGAGTCATGAGGATCTGGGATCGCTAGCGTCGCCTTATGCTAAGGTAACTAGGGGCGAATCGGCTCTACGTTCTCCATGTGCAGGTGGGACAACCCTTCTACCTCACTGCTTGCCGGGACGACGAGGCGTGGCAGTGGCACGAGCGCTTCGGGCACCTCAACTTTGAGGCCCTGAAGCAGCTCTGTGCCAAGGAGATGGTGTGAGGCCTACCATGCCTCCACCATGTGGAGCAATTTTGCGACGTCTGCGTGTTGACGAAGCAAAGGTGGCTCCCACTTCCCCACCAGGTGAGATTCCGAGTGAAGGAGCGACTCGAGCTTGTACACAGGGGCTTGTGTGGCCTAGTGACAACGGCCACACCAGGAGGACGACACTACTTCCTGCTGCTCATCGACGACCACTCCCGCTACATGTGGGTGCAGGTTCTCAGCAACAAGGGAGAGGTTGCAGACGCCATCAGGTACACGCAGGTGCTGTGAACGCGGAGTGCGGCCGCAAGCTGCGCGTGTTGTGCACCGCCACCGGCGGCAAATTCACAGCAACCGAATTTGCACCGTACTACACTGATGAGGGCATCCAGCGCCACCACGCGCCGTACAGCCCGCAGCAGAACGACGTCATCAAGCGGCGCAACCAAACAGTTGTGGGGATGGCCCGGGCCCTCCTCAAGCAGAGGGAGATGTAGGCTATCTTCTGGGGAGAGGTCGTGGTAACGACTGTATACATCCTCAACCGCTCACCTATCAAGGCGCTCAACGGCAGGACGTTGTTCGAGGCCTGGCATGGGTGCAAGCCGACGGTCTCCCACCTGTGGGTCTTCGGCTACCTCGCATTTGCCAAGGATATTGGCCGCGTTAGCAACCTTGACGACAGGAGCACTTCGAGAGTGTTCATCGGCTACGCGGAAGGCTCAAAGGCCTATTGCACCCTCGACCCGAAGACAACGTGCGCACAGCGCGTGACGTTGTGTTCAACGAAGGACGAAGATGGGCATGGGACAAGGCGGTGGACGATGGCTCGACTCTAACTTCCGACGACTTTACTATTGAGTACGTCCACTTCGAGGACGCTGGGGGAGTGGGTAGCTCTTCTTAGCCGAGCATGCCTACGCCAGTCCCCAAGCCTCCACCGACCCCAGCGTCCACTATGCCAGCAGCTCCACGTTCTCGAGCCACGACTCGAGCTGTGACGCCTACTGCTCCAGCGACACCATGGTCGCCAGCCACGACTTCAACTCCGACGAGTTCTTCGCCAACTCCACCATAGCCGGCGACACCTCATACTCCGGCACCAACGCCACATACTCCGACGCCGACAGCCACCTCCCCAGACACGTCCACACTAGCACCGGCTCATGTTGAGCCAGCCCAGTGGCGTTCGCTACCCCGCTCTCCCACGACAAGGAGCGCATCGACGCATGCTACAACGACGAGCCATTGCGGTATTGTACAATGGAGTGCCTTCTCGACGACCAGCTAGTGCCGGGATTGTTGCCTCGCGACTTGGAGTCACAGCTGCACCTTGCGTGCGACGATGGCTAGCCTAGGTCTTTCGCAGAGGCCGAGAGATACGAAGCATGGCGTGCCACGATGAAGACGGAGATGGATGCGGTTGAGAAGAACCACACCTGGGAGCTTGCTGATCTCCCTCATGGTCACTGCGCGATCACCCTTAAGTGGGTGTTCAAGCTGAAGAGGGCACGAGGCGATCGTCTTCTTGCAGGTTAGTGGAGGAAACACCCTGTTGGTGGGTGTCTACGTCAACAAGTTGGTGATCACCGGCACCCAGGAAGTGGAGGTGGCAGCGTTCATGGAAGAAATGAAGGACACTTTCCAGATGAGCAACTTCGAGCCTCTCTCCTTCTACCTGGGGATTGATGTGCACCAAGACGACTCCGAGATCACGCTTCGACAGACCGCCTACGCCAAGGGCATCGCTAAGCTGCCTAGGCTCACCGAATGCAACCCAGCTCTCACTCCGATGGAGAAGTTGAAGCTGAGTCGTGATAACAAGGCAGAGGTGGATGCTACACAGTACCGACATCTTGTGGGGAGCCTTCGCTACCTTGCCCACACACGGCCGGACTTGGCGTTCTCGATCAGTTACGCTAGTCGGTTCATGCAGCGACCGATGACGGAGCGCCAGCAGGCTGTAAAGAGGATCGTCTGCTGTCGCGAGGACTCTCGACCACGGCCTCTTCTACCTGAGGTGCCCCGGGGCGGCACACCACACCGGCGACATCGACACCAGTAAGAGCACCAACGGGATCCTCTTCTTCCTTGGCAAGTGTCTTGTCAGCTGGCAGTCGATGAAACAGCAGGTGGTAGCCCTGTCCAGCTGCGAGGTCGAGTACATCGCAACCTCCACCACTTCGACTCACGCGATCTGGCTCACTCGACTGCTCGGTGATCTCCTTGGCGAAGACACTAGAGCGGTGGAGCTAGCTCCGAGTGGACAGCAAGTCCGCTCCGGCCCTGGCAAAGAACCTTGTTTTTCATGAACGGAGCAAGCACATCCGGGTGTGGTATCACATCATCCAAGGCTGTTTGGAGAAGGGAGCATCAAGGCAGGCTACATCAACACCAAGGATCAACTTGCAGATCTGCTCACCAAGCCTCTTGGGAGGATCAGATTCCTGGAGCTCTGCTCCAAGACTAGGATGGTTCAGATTTCTCACAAGACAATGCACAAGATTTAGGGGGAGAATGATGGATAAGTCTCTCTATTGTGGTCTTTGTGGGTTGCAGCACATGGTCCTTGTGGCCCTACTGCATGGTGGTCTTGCTACCCCCTGGGACAGCACGTTGCATTTAGGACAACAGCATCTTGATTCTTTACTGCTTTTAGTGCAGCAGTTAGGCATCTTAGACTAGCACCTAGCATATGCTTGGCTGGCTAGCAGCCACCTATGAATATGTATCCCCAACCTCTTTGGTTGGCATGGCATTGTAGTAGAGTTTGAGAAATAAACCTAGAAAATTCTCAACTCCAGTGTCATCCTCACTCTCAATGAGAGTGAAAATTCAACTACTTACACGCGCTACACGGCTCAGCTAAGGGGGCAATGGAGTGGCCTGCCGCTGTCGAAGGCGGAGGGGTACACCGTGCACCATGCAGGGGTGGTCGACCGGCTGGGGGACGGGAGGATTCAACGGCTCAGGTGATGTGTATACAACAACGTTGAAGGGCCTCAACCATTAGCCGCCATGTGTAACCTACACAACGGTAGCTAGCAAACTCAGAAGTGTCTCCGTCTGTCGGTGTTTTAGACCGGCAACCTACCAAGGGGAGTACCCGAGGTAGATGAATGTGGCCTCGCCGAGATCGGTAACTCGAAGGAAGAGACACGTGGCACACAATTTAGACAGGTTCGGGCCGCGATGTGCGTAATACCCTACGTCTTGTATGTTGCGTAGCTCTGGATTGATTAGGTGTGTTTACAAGATGATGCGTATGAGAGAGAGAGATCACTGTCTCGCCTTATATAGTCCGGGAGGCAGGGTTACAAGTCGGTTCAGGGAGAGAGTACTAGTCGGGTACGTCTAGGAGTTCTCTACACAGTACAGGACATGTATAGCTTCCTATCCGAGTACTTCTCCACCGTAGTCCTTGCGCCTCACGCCATCAGGTGCCGTGTGGCACAAGCCAAGTAGTCCCAGGGGCCCACCGAGTAGTCGGTCCTGGTACCCACCGAGGTAGTGGGCCCAGGGAGGTCCATACGACACCGTCTTCTCATCTCGCCCACAGGCAAACTCAAGCGTTGCGACGCGCTCCTCGGTCATACCATCCATCATAGTTGTTGTCGAAGTCCGACTCATACCTGCACACTCACGAGCTATCCCCAAGGATGGGATAGGTTCACATCACCATTTGAATGCAAGATTTAAGTAGCCCAATGCTAAGGGTATAAAAAGTAAACAAGGAATAAGCTCACGTTTTCCTATGCAAGAGAAGCAAAGCATAAAGAATAATTCTTCATAACCATCAATCCCGTCTCTTAACCTCAAACGGATACACCTAGCACCTCAGGGCCCCGACACGATCATCCTATCTCCATCTAGGGTCGATGCGAGAACTCCCACTCCTCGCATCTCGCATCTCTCCCAAACTGCAACCACAACTCACCACACACAAGTACTAAGGGGGAGGTAGAAATCCCAAAATATGAGAACAGAGCTATCAAGGGCATGCTCATAACCGAGGACGCGACTATACGTATAGATCTAACTCTGCAGAGTGTGTACACCTGTACCCGACTCAGAATGGCACCCGGCCGGTGTACGGCCGACCGAGCCCACCCTACCAGACGAACGCTTGGGAGTTACGACTCCACCCTACATCTGGGCTCGACTACGGTCTTGTTGAACCTATTTTTCCAAAAACCGGTGTCAACAGGTCTACCGCAGGAGATGGCCCCAGGACTGAAAATGCCCTCGTGTGGCCGCACGAAGAGCGCCAAGGGAGGAGAAGGTCCTCACAAAGCCCCTGCCCCTTTCACTAATACCATCTATCATACCAGTAGGTATGGTATCTCACTTGCCAGACTCGACCTAGCCGTATCCCACTCTCGGTAAGATGGTGTGTTCGAAAGGTCCCATGAAAAAGGTTTGTCCACTCGCTTTCAGACTGGGGCGAGCTCCTAGCCTCCAAGTAAAATCCCAACAATTGTGCTCCTAAAACAGTTGTGCTACCATAGGCACGAAATAGGGAACGCCCGAGTGCCATCCCTTAGCCCCCGATCCCATATCGGGTTGTCTTGTGCTCACCCGCAACAAGTCACCCATAAACACCTACTGCTGGCTTTTCCCCAGACACGCCAAGAGTCCTACTCACATTATCTATGTATGCGAAGCTCAACGTATATAAACGCATATATAATAGTACAAGGACAAGATATAAAGATAGGATATGCATGGTTTATCAACAATATCATCATCATGCGAGAAATAAAGTGCTAGTGTACTATTTCCAATGCCTAACAGGTATTCAGAAAGCAGATGGGCGTGAACCTGTGCTCGGGTAGTCGTTGTAGTCGATGTAGTCGTACTCTGGCTCCTGGCTCAGCTCTCCGACTCCAGTTGCTCTCCTTCGCATAAATAAAATTAATAGGGATATTAGGAGCAAATAACACCAATAGAAGAAGCAATAAAAGCCAAAAAGAGAGCAAACACCTCACTAATGGGTGTGTCACATTTTTAGAAAGATTTTGAAAGTGAGTTTATATTTTTCATAGGAATTATGAATTAATTATGATTTTGAAAGATTAAAATCATTTCTGAAATTAAATTACGCATATACAATATCACTGACTTTATGCTAGCTATCTGCTAGCTCTACCTAGTTGTAGACTAGCTTTAAGCGAGCTGTAGTCTGGCTACAGCTGCTCATGTGGCTGCCACGCAGGCGGCTATAAGCCGGTTGCAGCTGACGCGACAGCCCCATGTGGCAGCTTAGGTGTTGTGGCCACACGGGATCAGCTGCGGCACGGGTGGATGTAGGCTACGGTATGGCTCGCTATGAAGTGGCTGTGGCGCACGGGATCCGAGTGATCCGGTGTGGCTGGTTCGTGCGTAGGCTACCGTGTGGTGTGGCTCAAACTCTGATTTTTAGGCGCCCAGGAGGAGTTCGATCGATGTTCCCAAAGGAACTCCGTGGTTGTTAGGTGGCCAGCCGGCAACGGGTTCAACGACGTGCTAGCGAGGAAATTTGGCGGCAAGGCTAGGAGTTGAGGCTAGAAGAGATAAAGGTTGGGGCTTCACCGTCCCTTGGGTGTGGCATGCACCATGGCCGGCGGCGAGGTTAGAAAGGCCTAGGTGCACGTCTGGTTTAGGAAAGGGTCAGCCTTAGCGTGCCTTGGCTGTGGTGCAAGGAAGGAGGCTGTCGGTGCGGCACGCAACGACAGCGAGCGCGCGGGGTGTCACGGCTACGGTGGCTCAGCGACCAAAGGTGAGGCCTTGGCATCCCTGTGATGTGCGCGTGCGCGGGCGCGAGGGATTTCCCTACGCTCGCGCACGGCTGGGCCGACACGCGAGGCTGCTGTATAATCCAAGCTCAGTCGTTAGTGTCTTCCTAGAATAAAGGAGCTCATTTTGAGCGCGTCTGTACAGGCCGTTGTTGCATGGCTGCATGCACCGGCTCTCCTTTCTTTCAGGTGAGTCATAGGCTAGGTGGAGGTGATGGCCAAGTCTCTGAATCGTGGGATGGCGCGGTTCGTGCGGAGGCGAGGGAATCGCTGCGTCGTGGCGTTGTGTGCCACAAGTTAGCTTGTAGTTCGTTCTTATTTCTTCAGCAATACATACTCAGAAAAGTCGGTTCGTTCGGCACCAAGGCTGCTTGTGTTCATCTGTACTCTGAAAAATTCTTCAGTGTTCTTTGAGATTCAAGTGTGTGTGCGTGTGTTCTTGTGGCCGCAGGGTGCTGTGCTTCTTCTCCGGCGACGGGCGCCGGGAGTTGGCAGCAACACGTGGCATCAGAGCCGTTATGACCAAGGGGAGCGCGATGTCTTCGCTGCCCAACTTCGGCGGGCACTCGAGGACACCGCACGGGAGCCGGCGACAATCGCCGTCGCCGCCACGGCGCAGGGGGCGCCCGAAGTGGCGAGACGGGACGCTCGTCATCGAGCGAACGGTGGAGAAGAGGATCAAGGACGTCGGCAACGCCAAGTGGCCGATGCTCACCAGAACCAACTACGGCGCGTGGGCGGCGATGATGCGCGTCATGCTCAAGGCGCGCCATCTCTGGGACGCCGTCAACCTCCATGATGCCGATGAAGATGACAACCAGATGGCCCTTGAAGCCATCTGCAAGGCGGTGCCCACGGAGATGGAGACGATGGCCAACAAGTCCAGTGCGCGCGCCGCCTGGGAACACATCAAGACGGCGAACCTCGGCATGGAGAGGGTGCGCGTGGCGAAGGCGACCACGCTACGGAAGGAGTTTGATTCCCTTTCCTTCAAGGACGGGGAGTCAGTTGATGAGTTCGCGATGCGCATCGATGGGCTGGTGCAGCAGCTGCGGACTCTCGAGGACGAGATTGACGAACCGGCGGTGGTGCGCAGGTTCCTCCAGGCGCTGCCAAGGCACGACCACCAGATCGCGATGGCGATCGAGACCCTCCTGGAATTGGGGGAACGGTTGAAGAGCTGGTCAGGCGTCTCAAGGCGGCGGAGGAGCGGTACATGCTCACCGGCAGGGGAGTCGGCGTCGCACATCTCAACCTCACCGAGGACAAGCTGGTGGCGCGGCTCTCCAAGCGCCTGCAAGTCAGCACCGACAAGGGCTCGGGCACAGGCGGGTCGCCGGGGAGCCAGCATCGCGGGCGTGGTGGCGACTGAGACAAGGCTGGCTGCGGTGGGCGCCAGAAGGGAGCCGACGGTGGTTCCAAGGAGAAGCGCGGCGACAGCGGAGTGCGTGGCGATGGCGGAGCGCGCGACAGCAGCTGTGACATCGCACGTGACGAGTGCCGGTACTACGGCACCCGCAGCCATTGGGCCAGGGAGTGTCCAAAGCGCAGCCACGATGCAGCCCATCTGACCCAGGTTGAAGAGGACCAGGAGGCCCACACTCTCCTGGTTGCAACGGCAGTAGAGGAAGTCAACGCCACAACTCATTCCCCATCCCGTCCGCCGGCGGCAGTGTTGATCCACCTCGACGAGCGCAACTTGTTCGTCCAGCTCGGGGAGAGAGGCGACGGCGCAACCACGCAATGGATCCTCGACCGGGGAGACATGACTGGTGCCCGGTCGGCTTTCACGGAGCTCGATTCGGGCGTCCGCGGCACGGTGCAGTTCGGCGACTCGTCGATTGTCGACATCGAGGGGCGCGACAAGGTGCTCTTCAAGTGCAAGACGGGGGAGCACCAGAAGCTCACCGACGTCTACCACATCCCCAGGCTGACGGCCAACATTACCAGCCTGGGACAGCTGGAGCAAGAAGGATTCAAGATCCTGATGGAGAAGGGAGCACTTAAGCTTTGGGACACGGAGCGACGGCTGGTGGCGGCAGTGCCGCGTGGGGCCCTCAGGCTCTATGTCCTGAAGGTGAACGTCGACAAGCCGGTTTGCCTCGCGGCGCACACAGAGGACGCGTCATGGCGCTAGTATGGGCACCTTGGGTTCCAGGGGCTGCAGAAGTGTCGAAGGGGGAGATGGTGCGCGACCTCCCAAAAATCGAGCAGGTGGAGGTGTGTGACGGCTGCTTGATTGGCAAGCAGCGCCGTCACCTGTTCCCGACGGCGAGCAAGTTCAGGGCGGAACGCCCACTGCAGCTGGTCCATGCTGACATGTGTGGGCCAACCACGCCACCGACGCCCGGAGGAAAGAAGTTGTTCCTGCTCGCTGTCGACGACATGAGCAGATACATGTGGGCACTGTTGTTGGCCTCAAAGGACAAGGCGGCGTCGGCGCTCATTCACCTGCAAGCACGAGCCGAAGCTGAAGCCGGGCACAAGCTAGGGACGCTGCGCACCGACCGCGGCGGCGAGTTCATGAGGCAGGCGTTCATGGAGTACTGCGCTGGCAAGGGAATTCAACGCCACATGACCGCGTCGTACACACCGTAACAGAACGGAGTGGTGGAGCGGCGGAACCAAACTGTGCTAGGGATGGCACGGTGTATGCTCAAGTCCACGGGCGTTTCAGGGTGTTTCTGGGGCGAAGCAGTGACAACGGCGGTGTTTGTGTTCAATTGGGCGCCGACGAGAGCATTGGAGGACAAGACGCCGTATGAAGCATGGTATGGCCATAAGCCCGCTGTTCATTTCCTTCGTACGTTTGGATGTGTCGCACACGTCAAGGTGGCAGGCGGCCATCTGCGGAAGCTCGACGACAGAAGTACGCCAATGGTACTTGTCGGGTACGAGCCGGGCACAAAGGCCTACCGGCTCTACAACCCGACAACGAACCACGTGCACGTGTCGCGGGACGTCGTCTTTGAAAGACGCACCTGGAACTGGGAGCAAGACGGCGTGGGGGGCAGTGCGGTTGACGACGACGAGCCATTCGTCATCGAGTACGAGTACGTCTACACGCGCGGTGCGACGTCGGCAACACCTGAACACGAGGTTGCGCCACGCGCGGCATCGAGGACGTCGACCACGACATCAAGCAGGCCTGGGACAGCCCAGAACGCGACGGCGAGCATACCAGTGACGACAGGGGCGTCCAGTGGCACGCGTTCATCAGTGGGATAGGAGCTGGGCGGCACACCTGCTCCAGTCACGCCGACTGGAGTGGAGTTCGTGTCACCGCCAAGCCATGGCGTCTACGAAGACAACGACTCCGACGTGCCACTGCGGTTCAGGAGGCTTGATGATGTTTTTGACGGCTATGATGAGTTGCAGGAGCAGGAGCTTATGGTAGCTGTTGGTGAGGGGGAACCAGCCACATTTGAGGAAGCAAGGCATGAACAGAGCTGGATCAAGGCCATGAGGGAAGCGATGGCTTCAATTGAGCAGAACAGCAATTGGAAGCTAATTGATCTCCCTCAGGTTCACAAGGCAATCGGACTGAAATGGGTCTTCAAGCTCAAGCGTGATGAGGCAGGCAAAATCATCAAGCATAAGGCCAAGCTAGTTGCGAAGGGGTATGTGCAGCATCAGGGGGTTGATTTTGATGATGTTTTTGCTCCAGTTGCCAGGATGGAATCTGTGAGGATGTTGCTTGCCGCTGCAGCTCAGGAAGGTTGGTTTGTGCATCACATGGATGTCAAGTCAGCTTTTCTGAATGGGGAACTTAAAGAAGTGTATGTTCAGCAGCCACCAGGGTTTGTAGCAGCTGGACATGAGGGAAAGGTCTTAAAGTTGAACAAGGCTATGTATGGTCTGAGACAGGCTCCAAGAGCTTGAAATGTGAAACTTGATAGCAGCCTGCAGGTCATGGGGTTCACAAGGTGTGCAAGCGAGCATGGTATGTACACCAGGGGCGTTGGAGAAGCTAGAGTGGTGGTTGGGGTTTATGTAGATGATCTCATCATCACTGGTGCCAACCCAGCAGTAGTGGAGGCATTCAAGGAGGAGATGCGGCAGGTTTTTCGTATGAGCGACCTTGGACTCCTATATCTTTCTATTTGGGAATTGAAGTGAAGCAGGGGAGCAAGAGCATCACACTGGGGCAAGCAGCATATGCAAGAAAACTGCTAGAAAAAGCAGGAATGGAGAATTGCAACTCCTGTAGCACTCCAATGGAAGTCAGGCTGCAACTGTCCAACAGAAGCACATCAAAGGAAGTTGATGCAACGGTATATCGCAGTTTAATTGGGAGTTTGAGATATCTGGTCCATACACGGCTAGACATTTCTTTTGCAGTGGGGTATGTCAGCAGGTTTATGGAGAAGTCGAGACAAGAGCACCTCGCTGCAGTTAAACACTTGCTGCGTTACATTGCAGGCACAGTTGAATATGGTCTGGTGTATCCAAAATTCACTAAAGGAAACAACAGACTCATAGGATACTCTGATAGTGACTTGGGGGAGATGTTGATGAGAGGAAAAGTACTGTTGGGGTAATCTTTTTTCTGGGAGAGATGGTAATCTCATGGAGTTCCCAGAAGCAGAAGGCAGTGGCACTCTCATCCTATGAGGCTGAGTACATGGCAGGGGCAGCTGGAGCATGTCAAGCTGTGTGGCTCAGGAGGCTGCTGGGTGACATTGCAGGAGTGAATGTCCAGCAGCCCATTTTGAAGATGGATAATCAATCAGCAATAGCTTTGAGCAAGAATCCAGTGCTGCATGACAGGAGTAAACATATAGACACCAAATTCCATTTCATTCGTCAGTGTGTGGAGGATGGGAAAATTTGCCTAGAGTATGTTAGCACACAGGAGCAGCTGGCCGATATTCTGACTAAGTCATTGGGGCGAGCAAGGTTCTGCAAGCTTCGCAACAAGATTGGGGTCGTCAGTTTGAGGTAAAGACCAAGCATGCCTTAGGGGGAGATTGTTGTATAATCCAAGCTCGGTCGTTAGTGTCTTCCTAGAATAAAGGAGCTCAATTTGAGCGCGTCTGTACAGGCCGTTGATGAATGGCTGCATGCACCGGCTCTCCTATCTTTCAGCTGTGTCATAGACTCATAGGCTAGGTGGAGGTGATGGCCAAGTCTCTGAATCATGGGATGGCGCGGTTCGTGGGGAGGCGAGGGAATCGCTGCGTCGTGGTGTAGTGTGCCACAAGTAAGCTTGTAGTTCGTTCTTATTTATTCAGCAATACATACTCAGAAAATCCGGTTCGTTCGGCACCAAGGCTGCTTGTGTTCATCTGTACTCTGAAAAATTCTTCAGTGTCCTTTGAGATACTGTGTGCGTGTGTTCTTGTGGCCACAGGGTGCTGTGCTTCTTCTCCGGCGACAGGCGCCGGGAGTTGGCAGCAACAGGGGCGGCGCTGTGCAGAGCAAAGCAGAGCAGAGCACAGCAGAGCACAGCACCTGCAGGTAAGACCCGGCGCAATTGCCGGTTTCTCGGAAGGTCGTCGGCGTTAATGCGCAGCAGCAGTGCAGAGCCGGGGGCGCAGCGCGCAGAGCAAAGCAGAGCAGACAGGCTCGGCACAAGGTCTTCCTTGGCCACGCGGTGCGCAGGAGGCTCGAAGGCCAGCCACCACAGCAGGGTGTGACGGAGGGTTCACCTGGTGCGGCAGACGGCGATGGAGAGGCGTAGGGGAAGTAAAGCAAGCAGTGAAGCACGTCGGCGTTGAGGTCCTCGTCGCGGGCGGCTGCGGCTTCGCGGCGCTCCGGCGGCAATTCCAGGCGGCGGCGTCCCTTCTTGCTCCACGGACGGCCTTCCCCGCTTCTTTCTCCTCCTCCCCTCCTTCACAGGCCGCGACGGTGGGTGGATTGGGGTTTTCCCTCCCCCCTCCCCCCGGTGGTGGCTAGGGTTGGGAGAGGCTGCCGCGGCGGTGGGTTTTATTGGGGGCAGCCGCGGGGTAGGTCCGCGAGCGGGTGGCTGGGTGCCGTGGGAGGTCTGAGCTCCGGTGGCACCCCTTTTTGCCGCGGTGCAGGTGGAAAGCGGCAAAAGGTGACGAGGAGGCGGCGGCTGACGCTTGGGGGGCCACTGGTCAGCCACAGAAGAGAAGAAAGGGACAGCGGGGAGGAAGGCCTAGCGCGCAAGACCAGGCGGGCCGGCGGTGAGAATCTTAAGGTTCTCAAATTTTTTATATTCATATATATTTTTTGATTTTCAAAAATAAATGCTCGCAACCAGATTTGTAGGGCGGCAGGGACCTAACTGACGTGCAACATGGCGTTAGGGTCCAAATGTCATGTCATAATACAGGAAGCCGCCATCTATGGCGGTTCTTGGCGGGTGAGTGGCAGTTAGGGTCACCCGTCGTACCATACGGCCGTTAGGGCCAACCGCTCTATGGTACGTCGGTTGACCGATAATTTCATATTGTAAGTATGTTTTTTTCATGTTCATATTTTAAAAAAATAAATTAGAGCAACCATGTATAAAAACAAATTAAGATAGAGCAACTAGTTACATATAAAAACATTAAATAGAACAACGAGTTAATGAAAAAAGTTTATACATGGTCATTGTCAAGTACTACTGGCACAAAAACACAACTAAATCTAAATCTACCCGCGCCGCTTCCAGGGTGGGCCCAATATGTATTCATGAGTATTTAGTTGAATACACGTTATTTTTTCAAAGAAAAAATCATACATATAGTGTATTCTAGTTATATGGGTGGAAAAAACATAAGCTAACAGTAAATTCAAAGGAAAAAAAACATCGACACCTACTTTTGTGTGGCTCTTCCCTCTTCCGCCTGGCCAATTTCTCACAAGCCCACGCTGGCTTGTCTTCAACATTTCAATTATTTATGAAATTAGGACATTAGTTCCAAAATGCCGATGCTTATGAATTTAGGACAATGTGAATATATGATAGTAGTAGGATGTAGCAGTAAAAATATTTGAATGGTTGTTTGGTTACATTCATTGAAAGAGAATTCTTTGTACAAGTCAACGAGGACATCATCTTAAGGTCAGGAGAGTTATCCTATAATTTGTAAGTTTTTTATCAATGCTATTTGCTTTTTGATGATTTTATACTCTATATATTCGAGATATTTCCTCTTGCTACCTTGTTGATCATTTTAGTACATATATCTCTATGTCTTATGAATCATAGGGCAGACTACCAAATTTTTTCTTCAACCTTTAAAATTTTGAATACTCGTTCCCAAAATCCTGGGCCCTCCCTGCCCGCTTCGGCCTAAGTGCTCGAGCACCAGCCCTTAGTGCCAAGGAGATGGTGCGAGGCCTCCCATGCCTCGACCATGTGGAGCAGTTCTGCAACGTCTGCGTGCTGACGAAGCAGAGGCAACTCCCCTTTCCCCCGCCAAGTGAGCTTCTGAGCCAAGGAGCGTCTCGAGCTTGTACACGGGAACTTGTGTGGCCTAGTGACACCGGCCACATCGGGCAGACGACGCTACTTCCTGTTCCTCGTCGACAACCACTCCCGCTACATATGGGTGATGGTTCTCGACAGAAAGGGAGAGGCTGGGGACGCCATCAGGCGCACGTAAGCTGCTGCGGGGCGGAGTGCGGCCGCGAGCTGCGCGTGCAGCGCACCGACAACAACAGCGAATTCACAGGGACTGAATTCGCATCGTATTGCGCTGATGAGGGCATTCAGTGCCACTACTCCGCGCCGTATAGACCGCAGTAGAACGGCGTTGTCGAGCGCCACAACCAGACGGTTGTGGGGATGGCCCGGGCCCTCCTCAAGCAGAGTGGGATGTCGCCTGTTTTCTGGGGAGAGGCCGTGGTGACGGCCGTCTACATCCTTAATCACTCTCCTACCAAGGCGCTCGATGGCAAGACGCTGAACGAGGCCTGGCATGGGTGCAAGTTAGCGGTCTTCGGCTGCCTCGCATTTGCCAAGGAGCTTGCACTAGTAGGAATGTGCTAATTCATGACCTTCATCCTTCGTCATTGAAGATGCTAAATTGGTCATGCACACAAATCAGTGACGAACTTGTGACGAAATTGATATCGTCACTGAAGTCGCGTCACATTATGTAATGAGTGACGAATTGTCAATTTTGGTCACAGAAGGGATCTCAATCCATGACCAAATGTTTACGGTCATAGAAGTTCTCCTTCTATGACCATTGGATTTGGTCATGGCTATGCCTCCATATTCGTCACAACTCTCCGTCTGCCAGGCGCCGTTAACGCTGACGTGGTGTGTGACGTGGCGTGTGACGTGGCAGTTAGGTGTTTTTTTAGGGCCACATGGACCAATTATAATCTGCCACGACCACTAGTTCACATCACACATAAAACTTAGTTCACAGCACTCATAAGAAACAAATACTAAAAAGATGTTTGCCACAAGCAACTTCAGTTTCTGAGATGCCAAAATAAACCATATCACAGCAGCCCACTTCATGTCGAAGAAGGAGCATAGATCTTCAGTAGCCCCCTGAGGAGCACCCTGTTCTCCTCCATCTCCTTAGTGTTCTTCTCTACCAGCTTCTTGTACTCTTCCAGCTCTTTTTCTTGCCTCTCCATCCTTTCCTCAGCTTCTGCACTTTTCTTCTTGAGCTCGTCAACTTCACCTTGAACAGCAGCCCGTGCTTCAGCCAGAAGTTGTTCCCGAAGCTCGGTTTCATTTGTTGATGTTGACTTGGAAGATGTTGGTGTGTTGAGGCCAATACTCTTTAGGAATAGTTGAGAGCTGGTTTTGGATAGCACAGTGGCCACCGCAGTCACACTGTCTTCTGTTGAATAACCTGCACCTTTAAGGTCCTGGTTCACAGCCTCCATTTCAGTCTGAAATAACATGGGCAGAATCCAGTTAGATGGTTTCCTAAGACTGTTATAGAATAAACACAAGACATGGCACAAGATGTTTGTAATTTAAAACTGCATATGATCTGAAAAAAAATGCATTGAATAATTCAAACTAATGATCTTACAAGTGCTTCTCTTGCAGTGTCACTGAGGCCATGTTTGGAGCTGGTGTGGCAGGTCTTGAAGGCCTCCACCGCATCTAATTCTTCAGTCATATCTAAGCTGGGTTCTTCTCTTTTTCTCTTCTGCTTCTGTTGCATGCATAAACATTCACAGAAAAGTTGTCTCCAATGAAGTTCAAAGGCAACTGATTCTAGGAAACATACAGGTAATCGAACAAGGAAAGTTACACTTACATAATCATGTAGGTGTGCCTCGTAGCAGCGATTGCCGGTAGTCTGATGATATTTCACCTTACTGCGGTTGTGCTTGTTCGTTTCACATGTCTCCTACAAGAGAAACTAAATGTCAGATGAGATCATAGAGTCAAAATGAGAAGTTTATGTGCAAACTGAATGTGAAATAATAATATATGACAAGATACCCATACCATGTGTTTTGGATCAGTCCACTTTGCAACTAGTGCCTTCCACTGTAAATCAGTCATGTAATGAACAGGTGAAGTTGTCGGAACCTCATTTGCAGCTACACCATTGAAGTATTTTGCCTTGAGCCTATATCGCTGGTTTTTGACTGTAGTGCGCATCAGATCAGTACAGGCTTCTTTTGTTGGCTTGTCATCAGTCTTAATGGCCAAGCGCCCCAAGGTATTTTCAACTCCATAGTTAGTTACAGAATTCAGGTGACGCAGTATAAAAGCTTAGATTAGGAATAGCACTTACAGAAAGCTCTCCCTCAAATTTCCTGTAGTAATTTTCGTCTTTCTTGTAATCCTTCCAATGTGGTAGGACAGGCATGCTTTCCCGAATGATGATGCCACCCTCTGATGCAAACTTGGCAGCTTGAACAGGTTCATGCGGCCTTCTTTTGCCTTCTTCAACAACAATAGGCAGTCTCCTTCTCATAGCTTTTGTCATCTTGTCTAGCTGTTTTCCCACGGTTGGTCCCCTCCGGCTCCTTGGTGCTTGGTGTGCTGGAGGTACAAAATATATATCATTTAATGAAATGGTTTACTTTCATTCAAATGAGCAAAATAGATGTAATGTTTACTGAAAAAATGTTACTTGCCTTCAGATTCATTGTCTGCAGCTGTACTGTCATGAGCAGCTGGTGCCTTGCCTTCATCTCCACCTGTGCTCCAATGATCATGAAGTCCAAGTGTAGTAAAGCTGTCTGCTATGCCATCATGACCATCTGTTGGTTGTACAATATTGTCGTCATCTGTCTGTGTAGCTTGAAGGCTCTTTGAAGATCCTGTTTTGGTTTGAGCAGGCTGTTCCTCTGCCTGTGGAGCTGCCCTCACTCTCTTGCTGGACCGAGAACCTGGAGGCATGGTGGGTTTTGTTGTCTTCTTTGAAGAAATGATTTTCTTAGAATACTGAAAAAAAAGAAAGGGCAAGTGCATTAATAATGAAGCCATCTGATATTTAAATTTAGGTTTGAAATGTAGAACATGTATATAAAAGCAGGACCATATATTAGACAACAAACTGAAAACACTTATATGCAATGCAACTATTCCACATGAACTACTAGGGTGATAGAATAATGACCTTAAATTTTTTTGGTTCTAGCAGCTCATCAGATTTGGTGTCATCATCATCCTCACTATCTCCTTGATCATCATTGTCAAGGAGAAACTCTGATGAATCCGAATCCGAATCTTCACTATGTGTTTTTTTACCCCCCTTCTTTGCAGCAGAAGTTTCAGGTACAAATTTAGTAAATTCAGCAGCAAGAGTTGGCAGTCCTAGTTCTTGCATCTTCTTGTTATTGTTAGCCACGCGTATATCCCGGCTTCTCTCATAATCAGTTGTTGTAGGTTGAACTACTTGCAAGATAGATAAGAACAAGCACAATATGTGTATTAGATAAATAAGATGGAGTTTAATAAGAGGTAAGGGGTAGTATTAGTTGCAGGAAATTAAGATAAGAGGTAGGAGGTAGGGAAGAGTATTGACTGATCTAGTATTTATTGTGCTTTTGAAGGTGCAAATTGAACTGAACTACCCAATTTTCAAAAAATACATGACACAAGCACATAGACACCAACTCAGTTTCACAAGCACAATCACAACCCAATAGTAAACAAGTTGACAATGCAGGGAAAAAAGGTTCATTTATAGAGACATTGTTGCTTTCTCAACCATCCAAACCTGCAATATGTTAATTTTCAGGCATTCATATATTTGTTTTATCAATGAACTCAAATGTCAGACATTCTTGGACTGCATCTTGAAAAAGATTTGTTGACCATTTAACTAAATGACAGACTTCACCACTCGGCTGCAGTACTAGCACTACTAGCAGCCACAAGACATCCGTCCATTCTGAATCACAGAATGTTTGGAAACACACAGCCACTGAATTGCTAATTGCAGTCCTAGCACGGCAGTGGCAGTCCTAGCGCGGCGGTCATGGTAAAATTCTAGAAATTAATGAAAGCAATAGAATAAAGGAAACAGCAACCACCATTGTACTGTAACAGTGTAAATTCCGTAGAGCGCATCCTGAAATCAAGAATCTGAAAGGCACAAAAAATGGATGTGGCTTTAACCTTCTTTTTCTTCTGAACTCTGCTTGCTAGGACTGGGAACCATTGAAATAAAAAATGGGGAAAACTAGAAATCTGGATAGCTGGGAGGGCAATTGATCGTGGTTGAATCTCTACACAGATAGCATGCATTTGCTTCTACTTTGCAGACTGAGTAAATGATAGATTAACCCAGAAATGCCATCTGTAGGGTTCTGAAAAAAAAAGATTTGGTTGATGAATGATAGTCAATACTTATTATTGAGAGTCATTACTTATCTTGTTACTGAATGCGTTGCCTTCATATTACAGATTGCCATGCAGAACATGAGGAAGATGGAGAACAGGTTGATGAAGCATGTGAATGACATCGCTGACCAGTTCGACACCAAGTTGGACTCCAAAGTCTATGGCGTGGGTTACGAGATGCGGACAGAAATGGCTGTTCTGCAAGAACGTTTGCAGCTGCAAGTCCAAGAGAACAAAGACCTGAAGGAGCGCCTAGGCAGCCTGGAATACACAGTGTACAAAACGGCTATCGCGGTTGAAGAAGATCTGAAAAGAAGGAAAATGAGATTGCACAGCTGAAGGATGACCTGGAGAAACTTAAGGCCAAGAAATAGGACTCTGCTAGAGTATTACAGAGCACCTGCTATGTCTTTTGTTTGGTTTTGTGAATGTAACTGCATATGAGGTGCTGTAATGTACTCTTTTAGGTTATGGTTATGCATGTATGAACTTAGGTCTGGAATGTCGGATGTCGGTACTTTAGTCGAACTTTTAGTAGGATGTAAGAACCAAATATCAGTATCTAATGGAACGGACCTGTGTTCCAAATTGCTGCCTTGTGTCATAAGGGCTTCATGTGTTGGTTGTGGTGGAGCTTTTCGTAGCTCCAATGGGACCTAATCAATATAGAAAATTTCAGCGGAGTACCTAACAGTGTACTGCACTATCAGTGTAGTCAAATGGGACCTAATCAATATAGAAACGTGCAGCCATGCTGAATTTCTGTTTATTCATAAACCTTATAAATACCAAATACACCAGGGCAAACTTTTGAATTGCTGCCCGATTCTTTCGTAAAATATATACTAAACTGCCTTAAATAGTTGTCATCGCCACAAAATAAACTCAACTATCATCGTCTTCGTCGTCTGTGGACATGACATCATTGTTGTCATCGCCACCATCACTACAATATTGCAGCAATGTATCATCCTCGTCCTCGTCCTCATCCTCATCCTCTTCAAGATTAATAGAAGCTTCCTTCTTGTTTCTTATAAGTTCCTGTAAATTGCCTTGAATTATTGTTGCTTCTCCACCAGCGACATTGGGCATAACCTCATTGTCGTCACCGTCTTCCACTACATGCTCAGTTTCAGAACAATAATCATCCTGATGCACTTCATGACTGCCCTGTTCTGTTTCAGCCACATCATAGATATTCCTATGTTCAAATTTCTGGACAACTCTGAAATCTGACCATTGTGGAGTTGTGTCTTGCAGGTAAAATATTTTTTTTGCTTGCTGAGCCAAGATGAAAGGATCAGTCTTGTACCAAAATGACTTCACATTGATGGATTTGAAATGTTTGTCATCTCGAAGGCCCACAGTCTTGCCTTCTTGGTTGTACCAATCGCATCGAAATATAACCACCGTCCGTCGAACTTCATAATTTGAGGGGTATAGCAACTTAATAACCTCTTTAAGGACACCATAGAAATCTATGGGTTTCATATCATGTGTACCTTCAGTCATTACACCACTATTTTGTGTCTGCATGAACTTTTCACGATCCACTGTGCTATACCGCACTCCATTAATCTTGCAACCTGCACTAATCTTAACTCACCGAACTGGACCACAGGAGAGTGCCCACAGTCCTTCGCTAACCGTTCCTGCATTCTCGCTGCGCTTCTTCTCAATCTGTAGCAACAAAATTACTCACGTCACCATTTACATGTGGATAATAATGCATTTACTATTCCTACGGCCAAAATGCTAAGTGACTTACATTGGACTTAAACCATTTTGCAAATCCCTTTTCAACCATTGCATCTACTTCATTTCGACGTGCACCTTGCTGCACTAGCTCATCCTCGTACAACCTATAGTAAAAAATTAAATCGTTAGAATAATTTCCGATTTTTCAAATAAAACAGAAATTAAAACACAAAAATACTTACTTCCTATATTCATCTGCTTCTTCAGCATTGTGTAGCACATACCAAATTAACTTATTCATGACAACATCTTCAATGTACTCGGTCCTATTCGCTCCAACAAGAGTACCACCATGCTTAAAAACAGATATGTCATCGGGCAATGGCATTTCTGTACCACTATCGTCGTCCTGGTTAAATTTAGTGTCCACATCCTCCATGTACCTAGAACAAAAGGTCAAGGTGTCACTTGCCATATATGCCTCAGCAATTGATCCTTCAGGCCTAGCCCTGTTCCTCACAAAATTCTTCAAAGTGCCTAGCCGCCTTTCTATTGGGTACATCCATCCATACTGAACAGGTCCTCTAAGCAGTGCCTCATCAGGAAGGTGGACACACAAGTGCACCATGACATCAAAGAAGGCAGGAGGAAATATTTTCTCAAGCTTACATAGTATCAATGGAATTTCTTCTTTCAGCCGTTTCACAACATCTATCCTTACATTTCTACTGCATAATTCCCTGAAGAAGGTCCCCAACTCTGCAATTGCCTCATATACATCCTTCCTCACTAGTCCTCTAAGGCCAGCGGGTATGATTCTTTGCAGGAGTATGTGGCAAGAATGTGTCTTCAGCTTTCCAACCACCCTTGAACCATCATCACTTATGTATCTTCCTAGATTAGCCGCATATCCATCAGGAAACTTGATACCTTTGAGAAACTTGCAAAACTCGATTTTCTGATCCTTTCCCAACACGTATGGAGCTGCTGGTGCCCTGCAGACTGAGTTACCATCCTCCTGCAAGTGCAGTTCTTGTCTAATGCCCATATCATACAAATCCAGCCTAGCTTTTAGTGTGTCCTTCGACTTGCCTTGTATATTGAGTAAAGTGCCAAGAATATTTTCACAAACATTCTTCTCTATGTGCATGACATCTAGATTATGTGGAAGCTTCAAATGTTTCCAATATGGCAACCTCCACAACACACTTTTGCGGGTATAAATCTTTGGACCGTCACTCCGCTTCCTTTTATTTCCAGTCATGTCAGGCTGCTTACCTGGCCTCACATCTTTCACCTTGTCTAGCTCCCGTTCGACCTCCTCCACAGTAAACTTGCCAGGCTGAACGTTTTTTTCACGCTTACCATCAAAAGCCAAGCAATTCCGCCATTTATGTGACAAAGGAAGGTAACGACGATGTCCAATGTAGCATAACTTGCCCCTTATACGCCGAGACAATGGATCCTTGTCGCAATGAATACATGCATAATACCCTTTTGTTGTTCGCCCAGATAACGTGCTAAGTGCTGGATAATCATGTATACACCAAAGCACAGCAGCACGAAGCTTGAACTTCGTACCAGTACATGCGTCTAACGTCCATACACCCTGCCATAGATCGAGCAGTTCTTCGATTAGGGGTTCAAGGAACACATCAAAATCCTTTCCTGGAGCATTTGGACCTGGGATGAGTAAAGACATAAAGCAGTTTTCTGGATTCACACATTCCCATGGTGGGAGATTCAGCGGTGTCAGAAGCAATGGCCACATACTGTACTGTGAACTCATGTTGCCAAAAGGATTGAATCCGTCGGTAGCTAAGGCAAGCCTCAGGTTCCTCGGATCACCTGCAAAAGATGGTTCCCTCCTATCAAAGTCCTTCCATGCTTCCCCATCAGCTGGATGGCTCATTACACCCTCGACTGGCTTCCTCACTTTCTTGTGCCATTGAGTTTCCTCAGAAGTTCGCTTTGATGCATAAATTCTCTTCAACCTTGGCAAGAGTGGAAAATGCCTCAATACCTTGTGTGGAATCTGCTTTGTCCCAGTTTCGTCTTTCCATCGTGACTCCTTGCAGACTGGGCACGCATTCAACTTTGCATACTTGGTTGTTTTCGAATCCCGAAACAACACACAATTGTTCTTGCACACATGGATGTTCTCAAATGCAAGCCCCAATTCTTTAAGATAATTCTTGGCCTCGTCATATGATCTTGGCAACTCACTCTCCGGGTGTCCATCTGATATCAGCTTCATCATTGCGGTGAACCCTTTATTGGAGATTCGATAACGGGACTTCATATACAACATCCTCACCATAAAAGAAAATTTTGAATGTTTAGAACCCGGGCTGAGCTTCTTCTTCGCATCTTTCAGAACTGTTGCAAATGTTGGTATTTCTCCATCAGCCTCTGCCGTTGCAAACAGATCTCCTATCATCTCTAGTACTCCATGATCCTCATCGTAACCATCTTCGTTCTCATCCACATGTATCCCAAAGTCATTATCATGCCCTTCTACCTCCTGATCTATACCCTCATCAATTTCAACATCTGCAGCCTCCCCATGATGAGTCCACCTGGTATATGTAGGTGAAATTCCATAAATGTGCAGATGAGTTTCTACTTGATTCTGATGCATCAACCTTCGATTATGACAATTAACGCACGGACAGCGAATGTGTTCGTCTTCACGGTACCTTTCACTAACAAATTTCATAAAATCTTCAACTCCCTTGACATAAACAGTTGTGAATTGTTTCCCAAAAACCCAACTTCTATCCATCTGTTTTGACAAAAAAAAAATTATGAACTAACTAACTGTGATTAAACTAAACAAATTACTAATGCATATAATAACCAAACTTCAAACACATAAAAAACCATCAAACCTTCAAGTGCCGCTGTTCTGTCCACGCGCCGCCGCTGTTCTGTCTGCGGCCAAACCTTCTCTGCCCTCCCTAGCGTGCGTTGCACTGCTGCCCGTGCCTAGGCGACAATCGATGGCGATCCTCTCAAGCCTCAATCAGGTCGCGCACGCCATCAAGGCCACTAAATAAGAATTATGAACTAACTGTGATTAAACTAATCAAAATACTAATGCATATTTTAACCAAAATTCATACCTTCTCTTCCTACACGATGAACGCCGGCGAACCTCCTCGAAACATCAATCAGGTCGCGACGCACACGTCGTCCACGCTCTCGATCAGGTGGACGAGCACGTCCACGCCCGCCCTTGATCAGGTTCACGCACGTCCACTTCCTGTACGATGCCGAGACCAGGTTCACGCACGCCCGCCCTGGATCACGTCGACGCCATGGATTCTGTACGATGGCGAGAACAGGATGTTGCGCCGCCAAAGGATCGTGCGCCGCGAGAAAAGGATCCTAAGCCGCGGAGTATTGCATGGACTACCTGCGCGACCCAGCCTTGGTCGATGGACACCGACCTCTGATCCATTAAGTTTAGGGCGGGCCCAACGTTATAATTATCAAGTTTAATGTATATATATTAACCTGCACCGTTCCTTCTAAAACGGTGTACTAGTCTAGTGGTAACTCAAGTTTATGAGTTGTGTTAGGTTGCAAGATCGAATCCATGCGGTTGCATATTTTTTTACAAATATTAAACGCCAAACGATGCAGCACATGGGAATCACAATCTACGACGATGATCTTGTGTTGTTCTGTGACGTTCATATCATTTTCGTCACAAAATATAAAGCCAAATTTTGGTCACTTGTAACTTATGACGAAGATAAACATTTGGTCATAGAATGTTATCATTCCATGACCAAATTGACCATCGTCACTACAAAAAGGTCACAGATGATCATTTTTCTACTAGTGTTGGCCACATCAGCAAGCTCGACAACAGGAGCACTCCTATAGTGTTCATCGACTACGTGGAAGGCTCAAAGGCCTATCACATCCTCGACTCGAAGAGACAGCGTGTGCGCACAGCGCGTGACACTGTGTTCAACGAAGGACGAGGATGGACGTGGGACAAGGCGGTGGACGACGGCTCGACTCCGACTTCCGACGAGTTCACTATTGAGTATGTCCACTTCGAGGAAGCTGGGGGAGTGGGCAGCTCTTCTTCGCCAACCCCGACGTCCACTACGCCGATAGCACCACGTTCTCGAGCCACGACTCGAGTTGTGGCGCCTACTACTCCAGCAACACCATGATGTCCAGCCACGACTTTAACTGCGACAAGCTCTTCGCTGACTCCATCACAACTGGCGACACCCCACACTTCGGCACTGACGCCACATACTCCGGCACCGACAGCCACCTCCCCGAGCACGTCCACTCCAGCACCAGCTCTTATTGAGCCCAGCCCGGTGGCATTCGCTACCCCGCTCTCCCACAATGAGGAGCGCAATGATGTGTGCCTGTAGGTGTCCCAGGCAGGGATAGGGAAGGTGTTGGAAGGAGGAAGGTGCCATTGATTATACTAGTGAGAGGTGGCCGGTCGTGGATCTGGACCTCGGCGCCATGTCGGCGCAAAGACGTCACTCTAGATGCACCAAGGCAGGGCACAGGCCGAGAGTACGGAGTACAATGAATCTAAGCCTACTCTCCTCTCCCTAATCATTGACTTATATTACACCATCTACTTCCACAAATATCTGTAAGCCATATCTCTAAGCTAACTTCTATCTCAAGCGCACAAGCACTTCACAATGTCGACAAGCAACACGTTCTATAAGCACAGCCTCGGGTTGTACCAGCACACGACCATGTTGTAGTGGAGGCAGAGGAGGTGGCTGCACCGGGAAGTTCCATGGAAAGGCTTCAGTAGCCCAACATGAAACGAGCTACCACCGGCAGCACAAGGCGATAAGCCACCTGAAAAGTCCCAAAGAACTTGGGACCCGACTTGCTGCGGACATCTCCCCAAACTGAAGTAGGCACACCCAACGGCTGGAGAAGGGCACCCTACTGTAGGTGTTCATTCTTGTCCCATTGGCAAACGTACAAGTGCGCACAAATTCCTGCACCACACGCCGATCATAGGGAATATGGAAGTCTGACCGCAACCGATGCAAGGTATTGTGCACTCCTTTATGCTCGGTGTCGTGCACTTGCTCCAGGATGCCGTGGCGAAGGCTGGATGACAGGGCAATGTAGACATGATCCCAGTACAGAAGCTTGTCCACCACTAACCCCTGATGGCGTCACACAACGTCGAGAGCTCCACATCCCCATTAATCTCCTGCTGCACTTCATCAAACAAAGAAAATTTAGGGGTAGACATGGCCATGGCCTCACCAGGTTGTTCGTCGTGGCGGGATAGAGCATCGGCGATGATGTTGAGGGCCTTCGTCGAGGAGTTTGCTGACCCAATGGTGTTGACATGGGCTCCGATTATTCGTGCGAACCAGGAAACGATGTCCCCACAAATATGGCCTCCAATGCGTGGACGAGGCCAATGAGATCACGTTCTTAGGCGGCAAGCTTGGCATGGCGTGGTGCGATCGGCTTGCTCTAGAACGCCACTGGACCGGCGCCTTGGGGTAACACCACCTCAAACCCAGAGCCAGAAGCATCACACTCCACAATGAAGTCCCTATTAAAATCCGGGAGCTGCAAAACAGGGGCGATCAATGTGCGCTGGAACTCCTGAAATGCCCGTGTAGCATCGTCGTTCCAGCAAAAGTGCTCCTTGAGGAGGACGGTCAACGGGGCATCGATGGTGCCAAAGTCGAGAATGAACCTTCTGTAGTACCCCGCCAGCCCTAAGAAGTCGCGCACCGCCCTGGCAGAACAAGGCACCATTCAGTAGAGCACCACCTGGACCTTGAGCTCATCCATGGCGACACCCTCCTTCGAGATGACATGACCAAGATATGCCACCGATGGATGCCCGAACTCACACTTTGACCTCTTGAGGAAGGGCTGATGACCCTGTAGCGTACGAAGCACCATGCGGACGTAGCGAAGGTGCTCCGACCACAATGAGCTGTAAATCAAGATGTTGTCGAAAAATACTAGGAGAAACATCCAGAGGAAGGAAAGCAGGATGTCGTTCATCAACGCCTGGAACATCGCTGGTGCATTTGTCAGGACGAAGCGCATGACCAAGAATTCAAAGAGCCCCTAGCGTGTGCAAAACGCCATCTTGTGAACATCCTCGGGCACCACGAGCACTTGATGATATCCCGAACGAACGTTGAGCTTGGTGAAGTACCTGGCACCGCAGATCTCATCTCGTAGTTCCTCCACCACTAGGATCGGAAATTTGACCGTGATGGTGGCGTTGTTGAGCGCATGGTAATCCATGCAAAAGTGCCATGAGCCCTCGGGCTTGCAGATGAGCAATGCTGGTGACAAGAATGTTGATGTGATATGACAAATGACACCTTGGCAGAGCATCTCATCGCAATGCCGCTCTAGTTCGTCTTTCTGCAAGTGGGTGTTGCGGTATGGCCGGACCGCGACAGCATTTGTGCCCGGCTTGAGGCGGATGTGCTAGTCTAGGCGGCGACGTGGGGGAAGACCTTGTGGCGTGACGAAGAGGACCCCAAACTCCTCTAGCAGGACGTCGAGAAGTTCGGTGCCGGGGATAGATAGCGGTGCGGTGGCGAGCCCTGGTGTTGCTTCAACTCCGCGCCATAGGATGCGCTTGCCGCCACGCCGGAACGCCAAGGTGCAACGTGCGAAGTCCCACAGGATTGGGCTCAGCGTCCCGAGCCACTAGACGCCGAGCACCATGTCGTACTCATTGAGGGAGAGGTCGTATAGGTCGATGTCAAACGCATCCCCACAGATGTCGATGGGCTGGCTACTTGTGCCGCTTGGGGAGGGGATGCACTCGCCATTCGCTACGGTGACGGACAGGCCCGAGCGCTTGTGGAGAGTGATGCCGATCCGGTGCGCCATGTCGACGTCGATGAAGTTGTGGGATGAGCCAGAGTCGAGGAGTGCAACTGCCCCGGCATCTTGTATGGAGACGAACATCTTCATTGTCTGGACGCCACACACATGCACATCAGTGATGGTGTGGAGGGAGATGCCTAGCGAGTCGTGTGTGGCCATGAGCACAAAGCAATCAATCTCCTCCTCGTTCGCCTCCTCGTCGTTGGACTCGGCGACCTCGAGGATGAAAAGCTTCTTGCAGCGATGACCAACGATAGATTTCACATCACAATTATAGCACAGTCCGTCGGCGCACCGCTGAGCCATATCTGCCTGCGTCAGGCAGCGGCGAGGTAGGTTCGAGGATAGGGGCGCCATCTTGCTAGAGCCCGGCGCAACGGAGAAGGTGGAGCCGACAGCCTGTGAAGGGGCTACGACTTTTGTCGTGGCGACGGTCGATGGCGAGTGGTGCACCAAGCGGGCTACACGGCTGGGCGTCGAGTGTAACATGGAGAGCTGCAATCGTTGCTCGTACGCGCGAGCTAGCATAATGGTGTCAACAAGGGTCGTCGGTCGACTGAGCGCGACGTCAGTCTTGAGTGGCTTGGTGAGGCTCGCCGTGTAGATCTGCACGAGCTGCTAGTCGGAGAGGTCAGTGTCGCGACAAGCGACAGTGAGGAATTGGTCCGTGTTGTCGTCCGCGGTCTTAGCACGGCGGAGAAGCACGAGCTCGCTGAGAGGGTTGTCCGTGATCTTCACCGCCAAGTCTGATGAGCACAAGCTACTTAACAGAGTCTACTACATCCCTGCGTTGAGTAACTCCACCATTAGTGTGGGCCAGCTGGACGAGAACTGCTCAACCATGATGGTCGAGGATAGAGCCATGAGGATCTGGGATTGCTAGCATCGCCTTATGCTAAGGTAACCAGGGGCAAATCGGCTCTACATTCTCCATGTGCAGGTGGCACAACCCTTCTGCCTCACTGCTCACCGGGATGACGCGGCGTGGCAGTGGCACGAGTGCTTCGGGCACCTCAACTTTGAGGCCCTGAAGCAGCTTTGGGCCAAGGAGATGGTGTGAGTCCTACCATGCCTCCACCATGTGGAGCAGTTCTACGATGTCTACGTGTTGACAAAGCAGAGATAGCTCCCCTTTCCCCACCAGGTGAGCTTCCGAGCAAAGGAGCGGCTCGAGCTTGTACACGGGGACTTGTGTGGCCTAGTGACAACGGCCACACCAGGAGGACGACGCTACTTCCTGCTGCTCATCGTGACCACTCCTGCTACATGTGGGTGCTGGTTCTCAGCAACAAGGGAGAGACTGCAGACGCCATCAGGCGTACGCAGGGTGCTGTGAAGGCGGAGTGCGGCCGCAAGCTGCGCGTGTTATGCACCGCCAACGGGTGCTACTCACAGCAACCGAATTTGCGCCGTACTGCGCTGATGAGGGCATCCAGCGCCTCTACGTGCCGTACAGCCTATAGCAGAATGGCGTCGTCAAGCGACGCAACCAGACGGTTGTGGGGATGGCCCGGGCCCTCCTCGAGCAGAGGGGGATGTAGGCTATCTTCTGGGGAGAGGCCGTGGTAACGGTTGTATTCATCCTCAACCGCTCACCTACCAAGGCGCTCAACGGCAGGACGCTGTTTGAGGTCTGGCACGGGCGCAAGCCAGTGGTCTCCCATCTGTGGTCTTCGGCTACCTCACATTTGCCAAGGATCTTGGCCGCATCAGCAACCTCGACGACAGGAGCACTTCAGGAGTGTTCATTGGCTACGCGAAAGGTTCAAAGGCCTATTGCACCCTCCACTCGAAGACAGCGTGTGCGCACAGTGCATGACGTTGTGTTCAACGAAGGACGAGGATGGTCATGGGACAAGGCAATGGATGACGACTCGACTCCGACTTCCGACGACTTCACTATTGAGTATGTCCACGTCGTGGGGGCGCTCCTTGGTGACGACGTGATCTGATGGGTTAGCCCACTCAACCACGTACTGCTGCGACTTATCGATCCAATGTGTCGACGCCCTTATGCCCTTATGTGGTCATCTATCACAAATTAAACAAATTTATTATGAAGTAAACCTTGTAACGCATTAAAATGTTAACATATACAAATAGCTTACTTATGCACTGATGCCGGAAGAGTGTGTGTAGCAGGCACAGGCGACGCCTGGTAGAGGCTAAACTACCTCATCACCATGTGGATCACGTACTCCTCGATGTAGATGTCGAACACCAAATGTCTCGTCGTCTTCCAATAGTGCTAGTCTTGGAAGCACAATGACATGAGGCCCTGTGGTGCGCGACTGTCGATACTAGCCTGTGAGTATGGCGTCCGCCTGACTTGGGCATCGGTCATCATGTCGATCTGGCCCACAAAGTCCTTGTACGACTTCTTCATCTGCTCCCCAGCCCAAGTGTGATGCATACAAATGAAAAATTTAACTCTGTTGAAATAAGACGGTAATTATGCGAAGAAAATGAAAGTAAAGGTGAAATACCTTCCGAAGGCACCACAGAGAACCCATGGTGGGCTGATCTGCGGGGCCAATGTCATCTGGCAGCGGGTTGTACTCGAAGAGGTCGGCCTTCGGTCGACCAATGTCGAAGCAATCATGGCACCACAGCTGCAGAGGAGAGGATAACTGAGGATGATCCCCTGTTTACTACCTCCCTTCGAGACGGCCGTACACAACCCCCTATAGGTAAGCAACTGTGAGGGGGTGAGACCTGGACAGATCCGCAATGGGGCTACCCAAGCGGTTGTAGGTTGATTGATGGGGGGATCAGGACCTAAGAGCGTAAGTGGTAGTTCTTGGATGAACTCGGAACTCGGCGAGTATGGCAAGGACGCAGGGGATTTTAGACTGGTTCAGGCCTTCGGAGAGTAAAACCCTACGTCCAGTGTTGTGGGATTATGTGGAAAAAGTGATCTCCCCTCGAGTGGAGCTCTAGGTCACCTTATATGGCCGTCAGGCTAGGGTTTCCATTCGAGGTCGGTGGACCCTCATCGAGATCAGTTACATATTTTGGGAAGGTCGCCTTCCGTAACTACAGAGAGGATCCCGCGATGCTCAGGTCTACTGTCGGCGCCGCCGCCGTGATCTAAGGAGAGGCTTGCCCCGCAAGCCTGGCAGGTCGTCTGCGATCTGGATAAGGTCGTCCGAGGTCTTCCAAGGTCGCCAGGATCGTGGATAAGGTCTCCGGGCCCACTTGCAGGTCGGTAAGGCTTCTGGTAGGTCGGGTCCACTTGACAGGGACCTCTGGGACCCTGGTCGGTGGGGACCCATGGGTACCCATGTCTGTCAAGCCCCCGATCGACATGTAGGTGAAGCGGCAGAGACGAAGTCACGTCGATGCGAAGGAAAGACGTGGCGTCGGTGAAGTCGCATAGGGTGCACAGGGATCCAAAAAGAAAATCCTCCTCGGCACGTATGAAGGTGAACATCAAGTCTCTGGAGAGTAGGTCCAGGGGCTTGGAGTGAAGTCAAGGCGCCATGACTGCCAGAAGAACCCCCGACTTGACCGGAATCAGGTGAAGCCAACACACCTTCAAAGAAGGTCGAAACGCTGACCTACGGGAGGTCGAGCGGAGAAGTGACAGAAGCGTGCTTCCAGTAGGTCGAGGCAACGTGAAGAAAAGAGGGTGTCACACAGATGCACTCGTAGAGTAGCCCCCGAGCAGTAAGGTGACCTAAAAGGTCGGGTTGATGCTCGAAGAAAGAATCCGCGACCTATGGCCTTCTATTATGGAAATAGATGCTCTTCCCTCGAGAAACAGATGAAACGATAGGGATCTCCACGCAAGGACACCAGGTAACCAGGGTTGTTGTCGCCTAGCGACCCTCGGGCTCACTGTATCGGCGCAGAGCATGTCCCTGTATGGAGATGCCGCCACCGCTGCTAACAGACAAGGTCTGAAAAGGTGTCATCAATCCTGTGGCAGACGTGCTAGAGCTTCCGGTAGCGGACAAAGACCTCGCGATCCACGTGCCAACTGTGTCATGATAAGGCCGCCACGCCATCAGTGAGGCGGATGGCCAATGATGCTGAGCTCCTTTGCTATAAATAGGCGCCCAGGCCTCTTCGGCTAACCAAATCCAGAAAGAACACCATGGCAACTCCCATTGATAATATAGTCACGCCCTGGCTTTTGTGTGTGTCCACCCGAGTATAGAGTTGAGGTATCTTCCCTTGAAGCTAGAAGAATGCTTGCGAAGTTAGAAGAACTCCACCAACCTGTGCTCCCGCTCCCAGCGAAGAATCCAGACGCAGCATGGGGCAGTACATGCCTTGATAGGTCTTGCGAGGAGAGGCCTAATATGGTGTTGGAGGTCGCTGTGTTGCACCAGGAGAGGTCGAAGGCGGAGCTGGTCCCATTTGGAATCTTGTGAGAGCACCCTAGCGAAAGATGGGACTCCACAGGAAACCTTCTGGGGCTAGGATAGAGGCGGCTGTGTGGCAGCCTCGATTCCATTGGTGGTGGAGGTCTCCAAGTAGGTCCTGAAGCTAGAAGAAAGCTTGCGACGCGCTTCATTAGTGTAGGTTGCGCCGCTTGCACCATGTAAGGTAGATCAGGACCTTTAACATGTTTGTACCTTGTAACTTGGCCTTGGGCCAAGGTCTTTTCCAGCTTTGAAAGCTGTTAGGCATGAGTACCGAATAGTAGCTAATCTCTGTCGATTACTGTGAATGGGGCACCTGAGACAGCAATGGCATGGCCAAGGTCTCGGCGCTGATATGGCGTTGCGCCAACCTTAGGAAGGTCACATCATCCGACGTGAATGCCTGTGACGACCTGGATCGTCACAACCGCTTGCACAGTGGCGCAGCACAGGGGCGTCAACCCTGGGGTGTAGAGGTTGAGTCCGACCTGACAGGCGCCAAGGCCTCAGCGAAGCGCTGTAAATAGGACCACAGAGGTCGTCAACGGGCAGTAGAGCCATTAAGCACGGGGCTGTTGATATGGGTGCCGCTGTAGGTCGTAGAGACCTAGAAGGCGTGCAGGCGACCGGGCCTAAGGGGTGTGAGCAAACCCTTGTGTGAAGAGGTCGAGACGACCTTGGGACTGCTGGAGTCTGAGCGACCTGGAGCAGGTCGACTGTAGGTTGTTGGCGACCTTAAATGCAAAGTTGACTTTTTGATGTTAGGGGGGCTTAAAGTAGTGCATAACGAGTCCACGTCGACCGAAACTCCACGTGAAGGCCGGCGAACACAGATTCCCGCACGGAACTAGTCGTTACTGCCAAGTAGCCGTTAGGCCGCAAAGAGCTATTGGTGATAGATCCATTGGGGGTGCCGGACCGTTGGGTCGCCGAAAACTGCGCCGGATAGACCTCGAGGCCCGGTCGCCTGTTGCAGCATTGGGATCCGATTATATAAGGCCGTCCCGCGGCCCAGGGGCCTCCACTTGCTTCCATTTCCACTCAGAGCTAGGGTTTCTGCCACTGCGCTATGCACAGGAAAGCAAGAGCACCGCCGAGCTTAGGTCCGCCGCCGCCGCGCCTGCGCATGCGAACAAGTCGCTGGTGACCTTTAGATCCAAGTGCACCAGGTTCGAGGAGGGCAAGATGGAGAAGCCGGCAATCCCAGATCCAAGCACCGTCTGGAGACGTCCACGGTGACTGAAGAGCAGATTCAGTCGCTGGTGGACCGTGGGCTGTTGCGGCCCAAGGATCAGGCTGTTGCACTTCTACCGCATCGAGTTGGTGCACCTGGCGCCCAACTCGATCACCATCATCACCACCTTCATCCACCTCTGCGAGGCCTACCTCGGCATCGTGCCCCACTTCCACCTCTGGCGCCACTTCTTCGAGCTGAAGAAGACGGGCAAGGGTGTGGTCGTCGGCAGCGTCAGCTTCATGTTACGTCGGAACATGAAGTCGGAGTACATCGACTTGGCGCTCCCCGACAACACCACCAGCTAGAAGCAGGGGTGGTTCTACCTCGACAACCCTATGCCGACACTGAGGGAGAGGACGGGGCGGATCCCTTCCCCGGGTCCGGAGTGAACCAACCAGCTGGCGACGCGGGACACCGAGGAACTCAAGCCCTTGCTGGACGACCTGGAGCAACTCAAGGCGAAGGGGCTGACCGCCGCCTCATCCAGCCTCTCCAGGACCGGGCCCATCTGGCCTTCGAGTAGTGGGAACAGTCCAACCCAACCCAGGTCGCCCAGCGCAAGGTCTCCAAGGCAGATATGATGGCTCGCGCGAAGAACATCTTCGGCGGGCGAATCCGCAACAAGGAGTGCCCCAAGGCGCTAGGGGTGTACAGCCCCTCCGACCTGGTAAGTTTTCGACCTTGGTTGTTCTTCCAATCTGAGTTTTCGTGAATGCACGTCTTGGTTCTGATGAGATGTGTACATCTTGTTTGGCAACACCGTGAAGGCATCTACTAGTGCCCGGTACCGCTGTGCGACAAGGACCAGCTCAGCTACAAGGTCCGCGATGTGGCGGACGTGCTGGAGGCACCACCTCCTCCCGTCGACGAGTACGTCTCGGACTCGACGGTGGGGAGTGACAGCGAGGCTCCCACCACGTCGCGTAGAGCACCGTCCAAGGTCACCGCAACGCAGCGCACGCGGCAGACGGCAGACAAGATTCCTGCCTCCCAGGCCGCAACCCAGATCGCGGAAGAGAAGAAGAGGAGGGGGAAGCGGACCAGGTCCGCTGTGTCCGCGGACACCACCACTGCTAGTTCCGACGTCGAGACCATCGACGTTGAGGACGTCGAGGGCGACGTGCAGTCACCGAAGGCTACAACAACTCTGCCGCCAGGAGGGCAGGCGGCGGAGACGCCCCACCCAGCGCCCAGGGCACAGGGGCGAGCTACATCGAGCATCGACCCAACGGGCGATGTTGGGTCGAACAAGAGGATGAAGAAGGCTCCGCCCAAGCCGTGTAAGCCTGGCCTTAGGTCGGCGACCAAGTAAGCCCGCTGTCTTGCCTATGACTTAGCTCTGTTTCCTGTTTCTCGTTGGTAGCTTGCTTAGGTCGCTTATTCATGAGCTGGGTTCCTCTGATGATGTCGGAGAGCGGAAAGAATGCCTCAGGCCAGGAGGCGTTTGCGAGTAAGGCACCGGAGACGCCAGTGGTGGAGTCGCTGGCAGCTTCAGCAGCCGACGTAACGAGCACGACCGCCTGAGTTGGGACGATAGCGGCGCCCGAGTCGGACAAGGCCGGGACTAGCGTGCCTTCCACTACCGGAGCTGGGGATGACGACCATGGCACCTCTGATCCACAGCCGGCGCCAGGCCTGCAGGGGATCATCGACGAGGGCATGGAGTCAGTGAACCACAAGGACCGATGTCTGTACGCCGGCACCCCGTGGGCTGCGGAGGTCGTCACCGACTGCCGCGACCTGGAGACGTTCAAGGAGGTGGTGCGCACGATCGGGACCGTGCTGCTGGTAAGGACCTTTACCATCCCGTTGGGGTTCTTGCTTCAGGTTTTAGAATATTGTGGGGTTGAACGATCTGCTTTGCTTGTTGTGCAGTCTCTTGCCGAGCGGGCGCAAGCTCGGACAGGTATTCTGCGAGAGGCGGCGAACGCTCATGCGGAGGCCGCCGCGGCCCACGAGGTAAAGCTGCAGGCCGAGGTCGCGGCTGCGCTGTGACGCCCCAGGTTTTTAATTAACGTCATTAACGCTAATGACCGAATCAGCCGAGTCAAACCGGCCGACACTGGTCAAACCTAGGTCAACCTGGGTCATCACCTCGAAAACCTCGCCAGTGAACCCTATTGAACCCCTTGACCAAGTCTACGCACACCCGTGGTCAACCCTTGGTCATAGACACGGTCAAACCCAGCTTAACCATTGACGTCGGCGAATGTCGTCCGGAACTTTTGCCGCGTTCTCCAAATTTCACCTAAACACTTAAAAATCTACCAATACGAAAGTTGTCCAGTTTGTCGAGGGACACAACTTTCATGTAGATTGGCATTTCAAATTTTGAGAGGAAACTGGTGAAAAACTTGGTTAACTGTCAGCATCTCCTGTTCACCGAAACATGGCGACATTCAAAGTTTGGCTGCAATTTGTGTAAAATCCATTGAGAAAAACACTATACGGCCTTTGTGAAAGTGGTAGAGGGTAGTGAGATCTACAACTTCGGTATTCACTGCTCGGAGCACTTCAGTTCAATTTTTGGGAGAGAAACTCGGTCAAACACGTGTAAACCGTACTTATCGACGCCGCGCTGGGCCGCGCGCGCGCCAGCGCTGCGTCACTCCCTCGGCGCCCGAGCCCACGGGCCGCCACCCAAGGCCGCACCGTCCCGAGGTCCCGCCTCCCGAGGCTCCCCGTTCCCAAAGCCGCACGCACACCGGGGCGTCTCGGAGTCACCCCCCTGCCACGCGCCGTGCCCTCCCTCGTCGGCCGGCCGCCGCAGCAAAACCACCGGACCAACCGCTGCTCTGGTCCGGGTGCGACGTCCAAAAAAGGGGGGCACCGCCAGGGAGCTCGCGCGCCCACGTCGAGTGCCGCTCGCAGAAGCCGTCGCCCCGCCATTGGCGCCCCAACGGCGAGCTCGTGGTTCCAGCTCGTGCCACCACCGCCCGACCGCCCCAACCTTGTCCCTAGGGTCCCCAATACCACCCTGTGCCGCGTGTGGTTCGGACCCCGCCGCCCTGTAGCCGGAATTGCGATGCCCGCGGCTGCCGCCACCCAGCTCCGCCGCGTGACCACGCCGGCGCCACCACAGCCCCAACTTCGGTCGCAATCGAGCCCTAGGTGAGCCCGCACACCTTCCCCATCCTTTTCCTAGCAAATCCCCTCGCCGGAGCCGCCGGATTTCGGCCTCCCGCGCCGCCGGCCATGGCCAAGGGCCACATTGCAAAGGGGCGAATCTTTTCAGGGGTCTGTCCGCAAAACTGTAACTTCAATAGTAAAGTGCTTTTGCTGATTCTTGTAAATTGCGTAGAAAATCGTAGAAAATTCAGAAAAATGCAAACTCAATTTTTTTGGATTCGTTGTAAAAAATCCCACAACTTTTGTTATTCTTGCCTGAGCTAGTTCCTGTTAGTTTTTGCATGGAAAATAGAAATGTGAAAAACCTAGATCTGCAATATCTCAAAATCTATAAATCCTCTGTGTCCAATTGTTGAATATGTTGTGTGTTATGTCATGGGTAGCTCCTGTACAAAACATTGCACAAAGTTATGATGTAAATCTTTTTATAAAAATTGTTTTCCTTTTCTGCAGAATCTACATAAATGATTTTTGTAGCTAAAAATAGTTAGATTTTTGCAACCAACTTCTTCATACTGTCTTTTTATTCCAAAACACACCTCTGGTGAATTAATCACAATTTTATAATTACCAGAAATATTTATTCTTGAATTATGCTTGTTTTTCTTTGGAAATACATAACTCTAGTTTCACAATAGTTCTAGGTGTATATGCTGCACCCCTAGACTAGTTTTGGACCATATAACATGTGTGAGAAAGTTTGGATCATTTTGTTGAGTATTTATTTTTGTGTGCATTTACCTTGTCTTTCTAGCTAGCTTTTGTTATTTTCAAAAATAATTAATTTCTAGCTATCCATAGCATGCGTGTTTATCCAGTGGCTTGTTGTAGGTGTTTAGTGTCTAGCACACCCTTCCACTGAATTTTATTAATTAATTTCATGAATAAAAGCTTTGAAGGCCATTAAGGGCTTAATAATCTTTTAAATGGGAAAAATCACCAACCATCCCTAATAATCTTGCGTGTGGTTGTAAATCATTTTAAAAGGCTAAATATACCCACCCACTACTGTTTCTGAAGTTAAATTAAATTACTTACATATATATGTGCACAGTCACTATCAAAAAGAATATTTAATAAAGAACTGCATATTGTTCCTTTTTGGAAGAGTATGCTGAATGTATTCTTATCTCGGTGAATGTGTCCAACTAATGCACCCCATGGTTGTCATTTATTGTTTGTGGTTAATTAAATTAAAAATCGTCGAATAAATCTTGCATTTGCATCTTTGTGTAGATCTTTCCGACGGTAGAGGTACGCTCGTGCCGGAAGGAGGAAACGAAGGTGCTGACGAAGAGCTGCAGTACGTGGACGTAGCTCAAGACCTGGACCCAAGTCCAGAAGGGCCCAAGGCCAACCTTGCCAGCAAAGGCAAGCCCCGGATCATTAACCCCGTCTTTTAAAATTATGCAATTATGTTTGCTACGATTGTGCATTTACGTTTCAGGAGTTGAATTGAAACCCTAGATGCACGATCCCTAGGTACCTATGCTCTATCACTAGAATGCTAGGTCGATAGCTGCTATGCTATAGGACCCGATAGAAGTCGAGTGATGTTCGTCACTCGCGAGAATAGGTTCTTATGTTGGAATCATAAGATCTTTATAAATGGATTGCTCATGTGGTAAGAGCATGGGATTTGGGCTCCGGTCCAGTGGCTTTCGTGGGCTAAGCTTTTGAACGTACTAAGCACTTGTCGGGAATGGGACCGGTAAGCCTAGTACCTTAATGATACGGCGCGGGAACTTTTCCCTACTACTCTTGAGTATTCACCTAACCGGCTAGCTACCGGGAAGGGGGGTGCATGTGTGAGACTGGGTGCCTCGCGGGGTATGCCAGCTAACCTTGTACCCAGGACTGTAGGCTCTGTTCCCAACCCGAGGACTTTTGGGAACTGCCTGGGAAGTTGTCCTTGCGGGGGCAGCCTACCGTGTGTTTAGGTTTACCTTGCAAGGTTTAAATCAATCGATTGTCGGCCTCTCACCGTTATCCGAGACTGCTTAATCAACTGGCCATGATATCCCGTAATGATGGAACTCGAGGAATATGGTTGTATGACTTAATTGCTTGTCCAATTCTTGATTGAATTAGATGGCACACTTCGAAATGGTAATCAACTAGAACTTGTGCTAAAATATTGAAAGTAAGGATCTACTCTTAGTAGCTGTTCAGCAAAAGAAACTCCTCCGGCCAAAAGCCTTTCATGCCTAGAGTTTGGTGATGTAGTTATCACCCGACGGTTAAGTCTTGATGAGTATTAGTATACTCAGCCTTGCTTTAAAACTGTTGTTGCAGGTGTTGTTGACCGAAAGGGTGACGACAAGTGATGACATCACGGATGGCCTCCTGTGATGTTTACCGTTGCGCTAGATTATTTTATTTCCGCTGTTTAAAACTCTGAATCTTTACCTTCACGTCATGAGCAAAGTTTTGTAATAATTAAACCCCTTAGGGGCAGATTGTGTTAATCAGTGTAGTGTACTCTGGACTCGCCTTCGCGTGAGTTTTAATGCATATGTCGATCCTCTGTATGAATTCCAAGTGATTTACCGGGCGTTAACCCGGCAACTAACGCAGGATGATACTTTACTATTGCTCAATGACCAAAGTGGATTGGTTTTAGGCGATAGTACGGTATTTTCCCGAGTCGGACAAGGCCGGGACTAGCGTGCCTCCCACTACCGGAGGTGGGGGTGACGACCATGGCACCTCTGATCCACAGCCGGCACCAGGCCCGCAGGGGATCATCGACGAGGGCATGGAGTTAGTGAACGACAAGGACCGATGTCTGTACGCCGGCACCCCGTGGGCTGCGGAGGTCGTCACCGACTGCCGCGACCTGGAGACGTTCAAGGAGGTGGCGCGCACGATCGGGACCGTGCTGCTGGTAAGGACCTTTACCATCCCGTTGGGGTTCTTGCTTCAGGTTTTAGAATATTGTGGGGTTGAACGATCTGCTTTGCTTGTTGTGCAGTCTCTTGCCGAGCGGGCGCAAGCTCGGACAGATATTCTGCGAGAGGCGGCGAACGCTCATGCGGAGGCCGCCGCGGCCCACGAGGTAAAGCTGCAGGCCGAGGTCGCGGCTGCACGTGAGATCCAGCGTGTGAAGGAGGTCATGACGCGCCAAGCACAGAGGGAGGCGGCCGACCTGAAGAAGAAACTGGAGGACGCCGAGCAGAAGGCCAAGGACGCAACGTCCGACCTCCAAGCCGTGGTGGAGGGTAAATCTTTTCATCGTTGCCCCAGGCACACTCCGTGTGCTTTTTGTAAGTTCCTGATCCTGATGCTTCGACCTTGAATCGTCGCAGGGGCTCGAGAGACCGAGGAGGCCCTCAAGAAGGAGCTGGCCGTGGTCAAGAGCCAGGTCACAACCATCAAGGAGAAGTTCACGGAGACCCGACGAGGTTAGCATTGTGTTCGTTGTTCAAAGGTTGGCAGGCGTGCCGCGGTTGGATGTGCTGCTGATTCCGCTTGTTTGCGATCCATGTCTTGAGAAAGAGCTGGGCGAGCTCAAAGACGCCGCCCAGTACGTCATGGACCTCTACGTCCCGCAGGAGGAAGGGGTTAAACCCAAACCGCTGATCGACCGGCTTGACGAGGCTGAAGGCCGCATCAAGGGCCTGCTCCTGGACACCGCAAATCTTACGGTAGCCGCGGCGTTGTCAACCGTCAGGTACCACAACTCGTTGTTTGACCTGCAGAAGGTCTCGGAAGACGTGGACCTGTCGGGCCTCGTCAGGCGTGAAGACATCGTGGCAGCCGCGGAGGAGGTCGTCAAGATGTTTGACTTCGGCACTGACTGAGGTGGTGCTGAAACGAGCTTTTTAGACGTTGGTTAGGTCGATGAACTTGTAAATAAACTTGCAATATTAGAAAGCTTTTGCTTATGAAAACATGCATGCATGTTCTAGTCGAGCACTCTCATTATGCACGTCGAAAGTAACTAGGTCGCAAGAGAAACCCTCCGCTCACCCAACTTAGTGGAGGAATGGCTTACCGACCGCGCGGCCCAACATGGGGACTTAGGCATGACCGACGTGCGGAGGGGGGGTTGTGGACCCTAGGTCTTCTGAACTAGAGACTTAGGAATGTTTACAATGGAAGCGGAAGCTAACTATGACTTGAAAACGTAAAGCATAAAGAGAATCCCTTCAGGTCGCGAGACCCTTAGGTTGGCAAAGCCAAGCCCCCGAGCGTTTCGAGACCTGAGCTAAACCAAGCCCCCGAGCACTTCGAGGGGGATGGGAAAAGGACACAAAGTAAAGAAGGGAGACCGAAACACAGGTTGACAGAGGGGTTGCCGAACAGGGGATCTCTTTCATTATTATATTGAAATTACAAGGGGGAGAGTACATAGCTTTATTTTGATACAGATCTTCTAAGGATAGAAGCGACGTAAATGCTTGATGTTCCAGACGTTAAGAATGCCTTGGCCGTCGGCCCACTGGAGGCGATAGGTCGATGGGCTGACGACTTCCATCACGATAAAGGGACCTTCCCACGGGGCGGAGAGCTTGTGCATTCCATTGGTGCTTTGGATACGATGTAGTACCAGGTCTCCCACGTTAAAGGATCGCTCCCGTACGTTGTGGTCGTGATAGCGTCGCAGCTGCTGCTCGTACCGCGTGTGCCGCATCAGTGCGGCGACGCGGTGCTCCTCGATGCTGTCAAGGTCGACCTTGCGCGTCTCTTCTGTCGTCCCTTCTTCGTAGTGTTGGATGCACAGGGCACCGAAGGCTACGTCAGTTGGGAGAACCGCCTCTGACCCGTACACAAGGAAGAAGGGCGAGTATCCCATGACCTAGCTGACCTAGGTTCGAAGACCCCAGACGACATGAGGCAGCTCTGCGTGCCATCTGGTCGCGTATTGCGAGGCGTCGTCGAAGATGCGGTCTTTGACGGCTCGAAGCACCATGCCATTTGCTCGCTCGACCTGGCCATTGCACCGTGGGTGGGCCACCGAAGAGTAGTAGACATTGATGAGGCTGTCCTGGCAGAAATCCTAGAAGTCTGATCTTGTAAAGGCCTTTCCCAGGTCGGGTCTGCCATGGAATTTGAAACCAAGAAGCAAAGAAACAATTACTTCAGATCTTTGAACACCATCATCAATGACAGTCCAGCTGCGCGACCAGAATGGGCTAAGGTGCCAATCACTTTCACTGAAGAGGATTTCAGATTGAAATCCATGAACCATAATGATGCCATGGTCATCGAACTGAATATAGCTGGATGGGTCATCGGAAAGATCTTGGTAGACAATGGAAGCTCGGCAGACATCTTATTCTTGAAAACTTTTGAGAAAATGAACCTGAGTCAGCACATGATACATCCACCAGAGTACCCATTTCAGGGTTTCGGAGGAAAATCAATCAAGCCAATTGGAAAAGTATCTCTTCCCGTATCTTTCGGAGATCTTGATAACGCCAGAACAGAAACACTCTCAGAAAAATGTCTGAAGAAAAAGTGAATGCAGTAGAAGCTGAAGTACAGAGACTTCAAGACGCAAAAGTGATCAGGGAAGTCTTGTATCCAGTCTGGCTGGCCAACACTGTACCAGTGAAGAAAAAGAACGGAAAATGGAGAATGTGTGTAGACTTCACAGATCTGAACAAGGCATGCAAAAAAGATTATTTCCCATTGGAGAGGGTAGACAAAATCGTCGATGATGCGGCCAACAGTGAAATGCTCTCACTCCTGGACATGTTCTCAGGGTATCACCAAATAAGGGTGCGTAGAGAAGATCAAGAGAAAACGAGCTTTATCACTCATTTCGGAACATTTTGTTTCGTGAGAATGTCAGAAGGACTGAAGAATGCATGATGCACATTTTCGAGAATGATAGCAATAGTCCTACACCCTCAACTCCGAAGAAACATTTTGGCATATGTGGACGACATAGTGGTCGAGAGTGTCCAAAGAAGAGATCATATAAGTGATTTGGCAGAAACTTTCGCGAATCTAAGATTGAATCCTGAGAAGTGTGTCTTCGGCATTCACAAAGGGAAAGTTCTCAGATGCCTAGTCTCAACAAAGGACATAGAGGTGAATCCCGACAAAATCAAAGCATTAATAGAAATGCAAGACCCAGGTGAAGGATGTGCAAAAACTGACAGGAAGAGTTGCTGTGCTCAATAGATTCATTCCTAGGGCCGCGGAAAGAAGTTTGCCATTCTTCCAAGTTCTCAGAAGTTCTAAGAACTTTCAGTGGTCTGAAACTCAGAAGCAAGCCTTCCAAGAACTTAAAGACTACTTGTCCAATATGACCAAGTTGTGCCCTCCCGAGCCAAGATCACCACTTCTGCTATATGTGTCTGCATCAAATTCGGTAGTGAGCGCTGTGTTGGTGCAAGAGAAAGAGGAAGAGGGAAAGTTCAAGCAGATCCCAGTGCATTTCGCTTCAAAAGCCCACTCTGGCTCAAAACTCTTTTATTCTGAGCCGGAGAAAATAGCATATGCAGTCACCATGGCTGCGAGAAAGCTAAGACACTACTTCGAGGGTCACAGAATAAGAGTCATCACAAATCAACCACTGAACGATTTGTTTGCAAACAAAAAAGCATCCACCCGAATCATCAAATGGGGCGCTGAACTCTCAGAATATACCGTGGATTTTGAGAGAAGAAGCGCGATAAAATCGCAAGTCCTAGCAGATTTTGTCGTAGACTGGACTTCGCCAACACAAAATCTTGACGAAGAAATACCTACGCCTTGGATAGTACAGTGTGATGGAGCTTGGTGTCACAAGGGAGTTGGAATTTCAGCGGTCGTAACATCTCCAGTGGGAGTTGTGATAAGATATGCATCTTGACTCATATTCGCGAAAGATGAGCATTCCACGAACAACACGACGGAGTACAAAGCCTTACTTCTGGCACTGAGGAAGATGAAAGCTCTTGGTCAGCAAAGCTTTATCATCAAGACAGACTCCAAAGTTATCCAGGAGCATATCGAGAAAGAGAGCGAAGCAAAAAATCCTGTTCTGATGAAGTATCTTGAGAAGGTTAGGGAAATGGAAAGACATTTCAAGAGATATTCAGTACATCACATTCCAAGAGATGACAATAATGAAGCAGACAAGCTAGCCAAAGCAGCAGCAAGAAACCAAACAATGCCTCCAGACGTGTTCTTCGAAATCATCAAAGAACCGTCCATCAAGGAAGAAAAGCCGAAAATCGTGAATGTCGTAGAAACTCCCGATTGGAGAGCAGAAATCATGGCATACCTGAGGGGTCATTATGAGCCGCAAGACAAATTGGAAGAAAAGAGATTGAAGCAAAGGGCAAGGGGCTATGCGGTAGTCAATGGAGAGCTGTACAAATCGGGAGTCACTGAGCCGTGGCTAAGGTGCGTAACCTCCGAAAAAGGCATCAAACTTCTCAAAGAAATTCACAGTGGATTCTGTGGTGCACACATAGGCACAAGGGCCCTAGCAGGCAAGGCAATAAAGCAAGGATTCTATTGGCCCACCATAAACATTGATGCGAAAACACTAGTTCGGCAATGTGAAGCATGTCAGAAAACGGCTAATCAACAAAACTTACCTTCCATGCCAGTTCATCTAATTCCACCATCATGGTCTTTGAAAAGGTGGGGAATGGACTTCGTTGGACCGCTACCAACAGCTCAAGGAAACTACAGATTTGCAGCTGTCGCTGTAGACTATTTCACGAAGTGGGTGGAAGCAAAACCACTTGCGAACATCAAGGCACCAACAATTTAGAAGTTTTTCTAGCAAAACATAATCTGCAGATTTGGAGTTCCGAGAGAACTGACTGTTGACAATGGGAAACAATTTGACTGTTACACTTTCAAAGAATATTGCAAGTCCTTGGGTACTCAGGTGAAATTCTCATCAGTATATCATCCGCAATCTAATGGAGCAGTTGAAAGGGCAAATGGGTTAATATTCTCAGGAATCAAGAAATGCTTGTTTAACCAAAAGAAAGGCAAATGGGTTGATGAATTGCCAAGAGTAATCTGGTCCCATAACACCACTATATCGAGGGTGACAGGTTTCACACCTTTTCGCTTACTCTTTGGCACTGAAGCAATGACACCTGAGGAAATAAAAAATGAAAGCATGAGAGTGCTGAGAGCAAAAGAAATCGAAGAAGTTGACCAGAAAGTAGAGAAGGATATGATCGAGTTAACGATTCTCGAAGCTGCTGAAAACATCGAGAAGTACCAAAAGGAAACTAAGGCATGGAAGGACAAGAAGGTAGTCAGGAAAGACATCAAAACTGGCGACTTGGTCTTGAAAAGAAAGAAGAACTGGGAGAACCCTGGGAAACTTCATGAATCTTGGGAAGGGCCATACATAGCAAAGGAAACAGACATGCCAGGGGCTTTTCGTTTGCTAGAACAAACCGGCGAAGAGTTACCATATTCGTGGAATGCCGACAGCCTAAAAAGGTACTACCCTTGAGAATGCCAGAGTTAGATAGATTTACTTTAAAGTATTTTCTTTTTCGCAAGTTTACATTCTAGAAAAACAAAACCTGAATCACGAATCTATAAGTGATTTCGGGAACAAAAACATTTCCTTTCATTTTCGCAATTTCATTAGAATAAGAAGGAACGTACTCTTTTCCTTGCAAAGGGGGCTCTAAATCAAGAGGAAAGGTTTTTAACGAGGCGGATCCTATGTAAATACTCTTTGTGATATATATGAAAAGAGTCTCCCCCAATTCGTGCATTCTGTGAATTTTATCGTGTGAAAGGCTTCGTGATAGCCATAATTCCATTGTGAGAAAAAAAGTTCGTGAATGGGTTCGTGATAGCCAGAATTCCATCGTGATTCGTGTGAAAGGCTTCGTGATAGCCAGAATCTGTCGTATGGACCTCCCTGGGCCCACTGCCTCGGTGGGTACAAGGACCGACTACTCGGTGGGCCCCTGGGCCTACCCGACTTGGGCTGCACGACATCTGTTGGCGTGGAGCATAAGGATCTCGGTGGAGGAGTACTCGGATAGGAGACTGTACATGACCGGCTCCATGTAAAGGATACCTAGACGTACACGACTTGTAACCCTACCTCTCGGACTATATAAGGCAAGGCAGGGACCCCTATCTCTCTCATATGCATCATCTTGTAATCATACCCAATCAATACAGAGCTACGCAGCATACAGGACGTAGGGTATTACACACATTGCGGCCGGAACCTGTCTAAATTGTGTGCCACGTGTCTCTTCCTTCGAGTTACCGATCTCGGCGAGGCCACATTCATCTACCTCGGTTACTCCCCTTGGTAGGTTATAGGTCTAAAACACCGATAGCTGGCGCGCCAGGTAGGGGATCTCGCCGAAGATCTCATGGCGAACTCGACAGCTTCAATCTTCATCAAGCCAACTATCGCCTTCAACTGCGGCGACACCTTCATCTTCAGATCCTGGGTCTGCACCGCTGACGGCGCTGGATCTTTCCAACGCCGCCTCACCATGACACCCAACCTAAGGATCGGGCTCGTGACACTTCCCGAGGTGATCACGGGCAACCTCGCCGGAAAGTTCGGCGAAATTTCGCTCTACAACTGTCACACCCGAATTTGAAGGCAAACTCGAATGCATAAATTACATGTGCGCCAGGATCAAGTTACACACACGTAATGACTCAGTGAATATCAGATACAGTGCCAAAGCGTAAAAGAGAGTATTAAAACCATTACATGACCGAGAGTCTCAACAGCGCATCGTCAGAGCGAACAACTAGCAGCGGATCTTCAGAAAGGAACTCCACAGGCAGCTAACTGGAGGCACGCACGCCTAGAACTCATCATCAATCTTCGAGTCTGAGCAGCAATCCGGGTTGTGTAGATGCAATAAATAAACAAGCGTGAGCACATGTCGTACTCAGCAAGGGAAGAAGATTATAATAAACATGCAAGGCTGTATAGGTGGATGGCCAAAGGGTTTAAGCAGGTTAGCATTTTAGTTGATCAAATTTTATTAAGCAACTTACATACTAGCAAATGTAAGTGTATACCATCCCACAATTAATGTGTAACATCATAACCATGAACATAAAGTAAAGAATAATTTAAATTCATCTTCCGATAGATTAATCATGTGAGGGTCCAGGCCGCTCCTGACCGTGAGCACGGCTAATCGATTAGTTTTAAACACTCTGCAGAGGTTGTACATCTTTACCCACAAGTCGCGTAAAAACTCCGAAGAGCTTTAAACCCAACCACGCGATGCTGATCAGGCATCATACCACACTGCCGAGGTGTGATTGCATAGGGACGCTACGAGGCCTTTACAAGGATTCCCTAATGTGCAGCAACCCACTAGGTTTCAGGACGAAGCGGGGCATAAAGCTCCCTAGCGGGTACCGTGTCTTAGCAAAGCCCAACTCCCCGCTAGAGCAGGTCTATACTCCGTCAACGCCTCCCCTTTTGTCCCTTTCAGGTAAGATCACTACAACACCAAGGTCTCTAATTATTCAGCCAAGCCAGAGCCATATAGCCTTGTAGTTGTACTGTTGTCCTGGGTGGTTCTCCATGTTCCAATTAAACATATGGTCTTGCAATTAACTTACCATCAAAGAACATAGAGCATAAACGGGTAACATGTTGTTTATTACCAACCCAGTTTGAGCAACTAAGCAGCATCTACCATCAAGATTAATTAATTAACTCAGTTACAAGGCAACGGTCAAAAGAATCTAGGCATAGTCCTTAATAGGAACCCGTCAAAATTAATGCAAGCAAGAAAGTAAATTCAGTGATTAAATGCATGTTCATATAGGATAAAACGGGTATGACCAAGGACACTTGCCTCTCACAAGATCTGGAATTGCTCAGAGTCTTCAAGTCTTCACCACAGAAAATCTTCGGACTGCTCGCTCTCTACGCATCACACAGTCACATGCAAGAGCAATACAATAAAATAAGAAAACAAATCACCAATCACTTCAAACAGGAACAAAAGCTTCACTAAACTGATCTACTCGTCGAGACGAACAAATGGATATAAAGAACACTAAAAATGGAGCTAGAACGCGTAATCTACGACCGAAACAAGGTACAGGGGCTATTCTACAGGAAAACTAAACTTCCAAGGACTAAACTGCGAGAATCTAAGGGCTAAAACATAATTTTATAAAGAAACACAGGGGCTAAAACACTAAACTTCAAGGGCTGGACTGCGGGCACAAAACCTTAAAAACCTAGGGTTTGAACCGCAAGGAAAAGGACCTATTTGAAATGGTTTCTCTACGGTGGGAGGACCGGCCTGCGAATTTTAAAAAGAGCAAGGGTTTTTATGCAAAACTACGCCTAACAGATCGGTTGACCGGTACGATGCCAGTTGACCCCGCGGCTAGGTGTGATCTGGACCGCAGATCGGGAGACGGACGGTTGAGATCAACCACAAGCGGGCAGCCGGCGGCGGGCTCGCCGGAGACGGCGGCGCGCGGCGGCAGGATTCGCCGACGTGGCTCGGAAAAGAGCCCCAAGGCACTACTTGCGACACGGAACGCATCGGGGTGAAGCAGACGGTGCTAAGAACCCAACTGCAACACAGGCGCGGACTCACGTGCGACGGACGGCAAGAAGCTCGAAGGGCGGACGGCGGCGGAATTAAAAATTCCGGCGACAGCGTCCCGGCGGTGAAGGACACGGCGACGCACAAACACGGCACCAGCGGCTTCCTCACGACTGTGCGAAGCTCCCGCACTAGCCCTCGTCGGCGGAGAGGCAACGACCGAAGGGATCGACGGCCGGCGGCGCCCTAGGGTTTGAAGGTCGGGCGGCGGCGCGGTGTAGATAGGGTTTGGGGCTTCGGTGCGGCGGCGCGCTAAAAAGGGGCAGGGCGGCCCTGACGCGCGGGCCCAAGTCCCGGGGCAACGCTTAGGCGCGGGGAAAGCGGCGTGAAGCCAGGGCGCAGCGCGAGCGGTCGGGTCCGGCTCGGGGTCCGGCCGGAGGTCGGGGATGACCACCGGGCCCCACCCGTCAGCGAGACACAGAGAGAGAGAGGAGGCGACGCGGGCTTCGATGGGCCGTTGGAAGCTGGGCTGCGCGCAAGCTAGCAGGTGCGCTACTGGGCCGCGCGACTGGCAGGCGAGCTGGGCCGCGGAGAAGCAGTGCTGGGCTGCAAAGAATTAGTAGGCTGAAAACAAGGAAAGCCTGGGGAGGAAAAGGAAACGTTTTGCAAATTTCAAAAGAATTCAAACAAATGAATTCAAACACAGGTTTGAATTCAACCAATCAAAAATTGTGCTCCAGCATGAATGCAACAATAAACTCCTATGGTTCATTAATTTAATTAAGAAAAATAATTAAATGCCTATAGAAATTAAACAAAACCTTAAAAGTCCTTAAACAAGCATTTGTTGCTAAGCAAAATTTTATTAAAAGCAATAATTAAAATTTTGGGTGTTACAACAACCAACACGCCGACTTCGAGTCTGGATCCACCTCAAACTCGAACTCGACGTCCCCATGGGCCATCGCATGCGAGCCGTCTACTGAGCCATCGTGTGCCGACATCCCGCTCCATGAGCACTTCCCATACGGCCTCTGCAATGCTAGCAGGGCCCATGCGGAAGCTCTCGCTGCACGCCGGGTCGACAAGGAGATCGTCTCCGACTACCCTTCGGATTCCAACCCCGCCTCCGGCTACTACTGAGGACCATGTGTGGTTCGAGGACCGGTGGATGGTCGCTTCCTTGTGTGATGAGTGATTGACAACGTTGTGTGGACTGATTCTTGGCTAAGTATTGCAGGTGCAGGTTGCGGCTTGACTGGTGTTGGTGCAGGTGAAGAACAAGCGCGAAAGGTCGTCACTGATGAGGCCTCCAGGTGTGGAGAAGACAAGTAGGCTTCGTTCGAGGGACCCGGTGGCCAGCGGGGTCAAGTGCGAGCCGCATGGTGGCATGAACAGCAAGATGAAGTCATGGACGGTTTCTTGGTTGAGCCTGAAAACCAAGGTCGAGCTGGGACTACGCGGGAGCCGTGTCATGAGTGGCGATTGGCGTAGGCTACACCGAGTTCACAGGGTTTCCAGTGGTTCACCAGAAAAGCACTAGGTTCCTAGGTTGATCCATAAAGCCAAGACCGAAGAACCGAAGACGGTGCTGCAACAGCTCCAGACCGGTCTGACCGGTGGGTCTGACCGGTCTGACCGGTGGGCACCGGTCTGACCGGTGTGCGACGACGCAGTCCGGAGATTTCGAAGCGGAGGACACGCGTCGGGATCACATGGCTTGCGTCGAGGCTAGACAGGGTGCGGTCGCCGGGTATCCGTCTGATGGAGAAGATTCAAAGATTTCCAAAACCACCCTTGAGGGGCTTGTATCCCTAGTTGTTAAGTAAGGGAATTTCAGACTTTAGGCTTGCCTCCATATAACCCATGAGGTGAGAGAATGGCAGCCATCTCTTGGAACCCTAGTTCATTTGCTTTCCTATTTTCCCTTCCTATTTTCTTAGAATTTCCTTAGGACTAGCTTGAGAGCTTCATGGAGAGATCTTGTTGAGAGGGTTGGATGATCGGGCGGCAAGCTAGACCTTGTATGAACCTTTGTGGCATGTATAGATGATTCAGTGTGGTTCCTCAAGGTTTGGATGAGTTGTTCCCGGTTGTTTTTGGTGGTGGTTTTCAGAGCCGTCTCTTTGTGATTCTCTCGGTGTGTTTTCGGGACCTTGCTCTTGGGATTTGATGGGGGGAATTTGTGGGAACCCTTCGTGGTTCTTTGGGCTGTGATTCCCCTCCCAAATCCGTGAGTTAAGGGGCTCGATTTTGGGGTTTTCCGTGTTCTAGGGTTAGAGGTGTTCTTGGCGGGATTTCCTCGATTCCTCTTGTTTGGACAAGTTTTGGTGGGATTAATCGTGGCTATGGACTCCTCATGAGGTGATCCTACTATCCCCACAGTCTTGTTCAAGTCCGTGGAGCGATTCGGGAGATCAAAGCTTGGATTTGGAGGTGTTGACCCGCGGGTGCTGTTCATCCCGAGAAGCCCAGGTCACACCGGTCTGACTGGTGCAACCCCTGTTGGGTTTTTGCTCGGGTGAATGTTTGGGTGTGTTCGCTGTTGTCCTGTGTAGCAGCAGTTCCGAGTTTGGGTCTGTTTGGGGGTCGGTTGGCCTGTTTGGTGTTTTAGGGCTTTCTGGCTGTGACCGGTCCGACCGGTGTGTGGCACCGGCCTGACCGTTGTGGAGCCACTCTGTGGAAGTCGCCAAGTTTCACCAGCAGGGACCGGTCTGACCGGTGGTGCTCACCGGTCTGACCGGTGTTGGTTAGTGGACTCGAGGTTGGTGTTCCGCTGCGTTCTCGGGTCTGTGAGGTTGGAAGTTGGTTCCTAGGTTCAGTAGCACTCCAGTGGCTTTGTGGACTTGGCCAATTTGGGTAGTGAGTCGGAGACATGTGTTGGAAGCCGTGTTCGTCTTGTTGGAGCCTCCCTCTCCTTCAAGAAGAATATTTATCGGCTCCCATTCACTCCCCCCTCTCTGGTTCGCCGTATCGGTCCTTCAAGTGGTATCAGAGCCGGTTCGGGTCTTTATTGACTCTAACCAGTCTAAGATCCAAGGATGGCGTACCAGGAACGGGGTTCGGGTCCTCCACACTTCGATGGCAAGAACTACCAGATGTGGAGTAAACGGATGTCAGTGTTCTTCCATGGAAAGGGTCAGATCCTTTGGGATGTCACGGTGGACAACAGCTATGTCCAGCCGATGAACTTCCTCACTCCAGGATTGAGAGACATGTTCGACGCCAACAATAAGGCGGTCGACTACTTGTTTCGTGCTTTGTGTCAGCCTGAGTTCGATCGGGTGCACACCGAGCACTTGGCTTGTAGAATTTGGTCGGTGTTGAAGGAGGCTCATGTTGGGAATGCCCAGGTTCAGGCTCGGGTGTATGCGACCTACCGGAGAGAGTACGGGAACTTCACTCATCTCCCCGGTGAGTCCATCGATGCCTTGTTTCAGAGGTTCACGGTGGTTGTGAACAACATGAGAGCCAATGTGGACGTGCTCCCATATGATGATCATGATAGAGCCGTCAAGCTCTTACACTCTTTGGATCGTACGATTTGGGGTGGAAAGTTCGAGGCCATTGTGGAGTCGGAGAAGTATGACACTCTGACGGTGAACGAGCTGTTCTCGAAGCTCAAGTCGGCTGAGGTGGATAGGGGCATGACAGCCAAGCTCGAGGGCCCGACTGACTCCCATAGTCTTGCCCTCGTCGGTGGTTCAAAAGGAAAGGCTAACGCTAACCCATCCACCAGGATGTTCTCTTTGTCCTCTTTGATGTCTATGCCAGATGAGGAGTTCAACGTGCTTGGAGAGGACGAGCTAGCGTTGCTAATGAGGAGGTTCGAGAGACTGCACGAGAACCGGGTGAACATGAGGAGGAACACGAGGATATGCTTCTAGTGCGGCAAGCTGGGACACTTCGTTGCCGACTGCCCGGAGAAGGTCGAGAACAAGGACGGCTACAAGCACAAGTCAAGGATGGATGGCAAGTACCGGTCGAGGCGTGACCACAAGAGCAAGCACAAGAACAAGCACAAGGACGAGCGACGATCGAGGAAGAAGGAGAGTCGAGGCAAGGCCCGAGCGATGGTTAGAGCGAGCGACGTCGACTCTAGTTTCGCGTACTCCACCTCGAGCTCAAGCAGCAGTGAAGACGAAGGTGATCGTCGCAAGAGCAGGAAGTCGTCCAAGAACCTGAGCGGGCTGAGCTGCTTCGCTACAGACGGCTTCTGCACCATGGCGCTGAGCTCCGGCAGCAAGAAGAGCACACAGAGCGACTCGGACTCTGACTCCGACGACAAGGTGCGTGATGAACTTCCCTTCTTGCGCCAGGAGAATGAACGGCTTGGCTCGTTGCTTGATAATCGTGATGACATGCTTATAGAGGCCAAGAAAATGAGGAAAGAGCTTAGGGCTTCACTCGAGGATGCTAGGACTAGAGTGGCTGAGCTAGAAACACAGGTTCTTGATAGCAAGCTTGAAATTGATTCCCTGAAGGCTAGCCCTGTTGTTTCTGATGAGGTTGATTGTGCTGATTGCTCTATTTTCCTTGCTGATCTTGCCTTGTTTAAGGAAAAGCATGCCTCCAAGTGTGAGGAACTAGATGTGCTTAGGGTTGAAGTGGCTGAGCTTAAGTCTAGATCTGCTTTGCTAGGTGCTTGCACTTCTTGCCCTGTCTTGCATGCTAAAATTGATGAGATACATGCTTACACTATTTCTCTTGAGGATAAGTTGAAAGAACCAATTCCTACATCTTGCTCTACATGTGAAATGCATGCTTTGAAGAATTTGGAACTTGCACATTATGTTGATCGTTTGCAGGATGAGAATGATGAGCTGAGAAAGTTGATGGGTTGGTTGTCTGGTCATGAGCCTCAGTTGAGGATAATGATATAGACATTTAAGAGGCAGGATGGTGAGGGACTTGGGGTAAACAAGGTTGGTGAGGGAAGTGGAGAGAATATCCCAGAGCCACCAAAAACCCACCACAAAAATGATTTCCCTCCTAAACCTAATCTTCTTAGGAACCGACTAGACACAACCCCAGCTCCACCCGTGTTTTCCCCACAAACAAATGATTTCAAAAGCCTATCAAGTTTGTGAACACTTCGGGGAAAGTGTTCTTTGGGAAAGAAAGTGAGAAGGCTAGTGAGGAGAAACCGGTGGAGGAGTTGAGTGGAGAGAAACCAGGTGAGCAGCCACAACCCAAGTCTAAGCCTAAGCTTGTGAGGTTCCATTGTGGCTATTGTGAAAGAGATGGCCACAAGGATGAGTTTTGCTTCAAGAGGAAGCGAGAGGAGAGAATGGCGAAGGAGTGGGCCAACAAGGACAAGTACCATCCTTCCAATGGTGTACTTGAGCCTCATGTGAAGATGCCCAGGGCTAAGGCTAGTGTGAGGACAGTTCCGGCTTGGGGAGAGCGAAAGGCTGTTGGAGGTGCTGCTGCCCAGGCTACACCGATCAGACCGGTGAGGGGCACCGGTCAGACCGGTGCAGGCCTGGACAGATAGCAGTTTGGGTTTCGTGCTCGTACAGGTGCGAGGTTTGTTTCTGGAGGTCGTGGTTCTGGTGGTTGGGCTGGAGAGTTTGTAGGAAGTCAGTTTGCTAGGCGTTCTCCCCCTCGTGCTCAATACGGGGATGAGAGGGGTCGTAGCTTTGAGTTGGAGAGGAGGGACGTTCCATGGGCTTTCTTTCATGGTTTTGGTCCTCCTCCAGTTAGAGAGGGATGGTTGCCTCATAGTGGTTACCATGGTGGTGTTCGTGGAGGTAGCTTTGGTAGGAAAGATGGTTTGGTTGGTGCTAACCCCACTTTCGAGCAAATGGCTCGGCACTGGTTTTACTCTTTTGGTACTAACCCCAGTGCTGAGTCGTTTGTTCGCTCACATGCTCGTTTTTGATTTTCAGGTGGGAGACTTGAAGAACATTTGGTTGATTGACTCCGGTTGTTCGAGGCATATGACCGGAGACAAGGGGTGGTTCTCAAGTCTCGTCCCGGTGGTGACCAGGAGGTACATCACTTTTGGGGACAATGGGCGTGGGCGTGTGCTTTCAGAAGGTGAGATTAAGGTGAGTGACAAGATCACTCTCAGGCGTGTGGCTCTTGTTCAATCGCTTGGATACAATTTGCTTTCTGTGTCCCAGCTGTTGGATGAAGGTTTTGAGGTGTTGTTTCGGCCTGGTGGTTCTCGGATTTTAGACTCTCGAGGGGACCTTGTCTGTATGGTCGTTCCCGAGGGTCAGGTGTTTCGGGCTGATTTTTCTCAGTCTTCTGGTGTGGAGCGTTGTTTCTTGGCTGGTTCTTCGAGTGAGTTGTGGAAGTGGCATAGGAAATTGGGTCACTTGAGCTTTGACCTTTTGTCTCGCTTGAGTAAACTCAATTTGGTCCGAGGATTGCCACGGTTGAGGCTTGAGAAAGAGTTGGTTTGTGCGCCTTGTAGGCATGCCAAGATGGTAGCCTCTTCTCACCCGCCTCTCACCGATGTGATGACTGAGCGTCCATGCGAGCTGCTCCATATGGACCTTGTTGGCCCAGCTCGTGTGCGATCTACGGGTGGGAAGTGGTACGTCCTTGTTGTGGTGGACGATAACTCTCGGTATGCGTGGGTGTTCTTTCTCGAGGATAAGGGGGAGACGTTTGGTTTTGTTCGAGATCTTGTCTTGAGGTTGAGGAACGAGAGGCACGGAGATGCCATACGAGCAATCCGCAGGGACAATGGCTCATAATTCAAAAACTCTCGTTTTGAAACCTTTTGCCATGACTTGGGTCATGAACACCAGTTTTCGAGTCCGTATACGCCTCCCCAGAATGGTGTTGTGGAAAGGAAGAACAAGACCTTGTGTGAGATGGCTCGGACGATGCTTGATGAGCATAGGACTCCGAGCAGGTTCTGGGCTGAGGCGGTGAATACCGCGTGCTATGTGTCCAACATGATCTACCTCAGAGTGCATAAGAAGAAAACCTGCTACGAGTTGATGCACGGTCGCAAGCCCAAGGTGAGTCACTTCCATGTCTTTGGTTGTAAGTGCTTTATTCTGAAGAAAGGGAAGAAGTTGGATAAGTTTGAGGTTAGGTCGTTCGATGGTATTTTCTTTGGTTATGCATCTCATTTTTAGATCATATCGTGTGCTCAATCTTGAAACTAACCAAATCGTGGAGACTTGCGAGGTAACCTTCGACGAGACACAGCCACGTAGTCAGCTTGTCTTTGAGTGTGTAGGTGATGATGAACTTGGCGAGGAGATCTTTCTGGAGGAGGAGCATGAACATGGAGATGATGAAGATGGTGGTGTGGTGCCCCCGGCTGAACATGTATTTACTACTTCGACTACGGGGGTGGACGGACCCACTCCCACACCTACGACGACAAACAAGATCAAGGAGAAGCTGTTGTTGAGGGGGAGGTAGCATCAAGGCGAGAACCTCCCCGGCGAGTACAAGTGGATCACCCAGCTTCAAGGATCATCGACGACATGAATGAACGCACTACACGGTCGAGGGTTCGGAACAATTCTCATTTCGCTCATGCTGCATTTGTTGCTACTTTTGAGCCCAAAGACATTGGACACGCACTATCTGATCATAATTGGGTTAATTCGATGCATGAGGAGTTGGAGAACTTTCAGAGGAATCAGGTTTGGGAATTGGTTGACCCTCCCCCGGGGTGTAAGCCAATTGGTACAAAGTGGGTGTGGAAGAACAAAGAGGGAGAGAAAGGTGAAGTGGTGAGGAACAAGTCAAGGCTTGTTGCTCAGGGGTTCAGTCAGAAGGAGGGGATTGACTACGAGGAGACCTTTGCTCCCGTAGCCCGTTTGGAGGCGATTAGGATCCTTCTAGCCTTTTTTGTGGCTAAAGGGTTCAAGTTGCACCAAATGGATGTGAAGAGTGCCATCTTGAACGGTGTGTTGGAGGAAGAAGTGTATGTGAGGCAACCACCGGGGTTTGAGAGTGAGAAGTACCCCCACCGGGTGTACAAGTTGAGGAAGGCGTTTTATGGGTTGAAGCAGGCGCCTAGAGTTTGGTATGGTAGGTTGAGGGGGTTCTTGTTTGAGAGAGGTTTTGAGATGGGGAAGGTCGATCAGACCTTGTTTCTACTAAGGCAGGGCAGAGATATCCTAATTGTGTAGGTGTACGTGGATGATATTGTCTTTGGTGGCTCGTCTAACTCTCTTGTTGCAAGGTTTGCAGAGGATATGAGCAGGGAATTTGAGATGAGCATAATGGACGAGTTGCAGTTCTTCCTCGGGCTACAAATCAAGCAATCAAAGGAAGGAACATTTGTGCACCAAGCTAAGTACACCAAGGACATTGTGCGGAAGTTCAAGATGGAGGGTTCCAAGGCTATGATGACGCCGATGAGTACGACTACAGCTCTTGATGCGGACGAGGAAGGTGAACATGTGGATCGGAAGGAGTACCGAAGCATGATTGGGTCACTCCTCTACTTGACGGTGACGAGGCCGGACATCCAGTTCTCGGTATGTCTGTGCGCTCGTTTTCAAGCGTCTCCGAGGACTTCGCATCGGCAAGCGGTGAAGCGAATTTTTAGGTACTTGCGTCATACTCCCGACTTCGGCCTTTGGTACTCCGCGTCCTCTTCTTTGGCGCTTCATGGTTTTTCAGACGCGGATTTTGCCGGGTGTCGGTTGGATAGGAAGTCCACTTCTGGGACTTGCTAGTTTTTGGGCTCTTCTTTAGTGCCTTGGTCTTCCCGCAAACAGTCGAGTGTTGCTCAATCCACTACCGAGGCAGAGTACGTTGCCGCTGCTAGTTGTTGCTCTCAGCTCCTTTGGATTACATACACCATGAGTGACTTTGGTGAGGAGTATACCCATGTCCCACTTCAATGTGATAGCACCAGTGCCATAAGCGTTGCAAAGAACCCAGTGCTCCATTCCAAAACCAAACACATAGAAGTGAGGTATCATTTTCTGAGAGACAATGTAGAGAAAGGGAAGATAACCTTGATCCATGTACCCACACATGACCAACTAGCCGATATTTTCACCAAACCCCTAGATCAAGCAACTTTCACTCGTTTGCGGGGAGAGCTTGGTATGTGTTTGATTTCTTGAGTTGGGTGTGTGGGAGCTCCTTTGTAGCATATGTATAGCTTTCCTTTGTGCATTTCTTGCATTTGGCATGGCATATGTAACATGATGTATAGGCATCCTTGTATCTTAGATTGCATGCATTTTGTATCATATGCATTGGTTAGGAAAAGCTTCTTTCATATACACTGTTCACCATGGAATTAGATATATGTCTTTGTGAGCTTGTTTGGTAAGCTATAGTTAGTTTGGCTTAGCTCTTGATAATCTTGGTTTTTATCCATGGTTGATGGCTATGTTTTTGAAAAATGTCACATATATGCTCTCTTGTGAGTAAATGCCTTTATATGATCTTGACATGTTTTAGTGGCTTGGTTATGCTCAATTTGTGGTTGGATAGCTAGTTTATTGATCATATGGGGCCAAAGGCTCATTTGCCATCATGAATGTTTAGCCCTCTTGCTTTATCTTGTGGAGGGGCATAAGTTCCTTTTTGTCGCAAAGACATTTCATGTACCAAATGTGAATCTGAAAATGAAATGTAAAATGCTTGGAAAATGTGCTCCCATGTCATATGTGCTAAATTTAAATTGCTTTGGGTGCTAAACCGTTGCATGATGCCTACCAATGAGAAGTCTCATATATAGAAGTAGGCACATGGCTCAGTGGCTTTGACATGACATGAGGTGCTTGTGGGTGTTTGTGATGGTCTTATGATTAAAATGGTTGTCCAATCATGAAGTTTGTGTGGCTTTGCCATTTTGACATGTTTTGCTCATGTTTAGGACTTTGCTCATGAGAGGGAAATTTTTCACAAAATTGGCCAAATCCATCTTAGCTTCGTCCAATGGTTGTGAAACATGGTGATCATGTAGTTGAGATCGATACGAAGCTATAGAGTATCTGACTTGCTCATTTGGACATGTGTAGCATTCCTTGTTGAATTTTGTCAATTTGAGAAGCTCTAGGTTGCTTTTTTTTGCATTTTTGGCTTGATTCATGCATTGTCAACAAGGGGGAGAAGTTTGAGCTTGAAATGGCTTGCTGGATGCATTTAGAAGGTTTTCAGGTGGTTGTGAGCCATTTCTGGGCTCTGTTGCACACCGGTCTGACCGGTCAAGGTCACCGGTCTGACCGGTCAGAGTGCTGGCCCTGTTCATATGTTGGGCACCGGTCTGACCGGTGGTGGTGACCGGTCTGACCGGTCAGAGCTGAGCTGATGCAGCTTCTCTGTTTTCTTCAAGTGGTTTGCATGCATTCGTCCAGGGGGAGTTGCATTGGTTCAGAGGGAGCTTGCATGTGTGCAGGGGGAGCTCTTTGTGGTTTGCGCTCTTTGCTTGAGCTTAGGTTTGTCTCGGATGTGTCGAGCCGTTGCCCTTGCCTAAGGGGTCCGAGACTTGTCTTCTTCAAGTGATCTTGCTCTTTGCCTTTGTTTGACTTTCGATCGCTTGTTGGAGTTTCTTTTTATTCGTTTCTTTTCTTTTTCTTTTTCTCTCGTTATTATTTATGTGGGTGTTGTCAATGCACTCATCAAGGGGAGATTGAGGACCATGTGTGGTTCGAGGACCGGTGGATGGTCGCTTCCTTGTGTGATGAGTGATTGACAACGTTGTGTGGACTGATTCTTGGCTAAGTATTGCAGGTGCAGGTTGCGGCTTGACTGGTGTTGGTGCAGGTGAAGAACAAGCGCGAAAGGTCGTCACCGGTGAGGCCTCCAGGTGTGGAGAAGACAAGTAGGCTTCGTTCGAGGGACCCGGTGGCCAGCGGGGTCAAGTGCGGGCCGCATGGTGGCATGAACAACAAGATGAAGTCATGGACGATTTCTTGGTTGAGCCTGAAGACCAAGGTCGAGCCGGGACTACGTGGGAGCCGAGTCATGAGTGGCGATTGGCATAGGCTACACCGAGTTCGCAGGGTTTCCAGTGGTTCACCAGAAAACCACTGGGTTCCTTGGTTGATCCACAAAGCCAAGACCGAAGAACTGAAGACGGTGCTGCAGCAGCTCCAGATCGGTCTGACCGGTGGGTCTGACCGGTGTGAGACGACGCAGTCCGGAGATTTCGAAGCGGAGGACACGCGTCAGGATCGCATGGCTTGCGTCGAGGCTACGCAGGGTGCGGTCGCCGGGCATCTGTCCGATGGAGAAGATTCGAAGACTTCTAAAACCGCCCTTGAGGGGCTTGTATCCCTAGTTGTTAAGTAAGGGCAATTTAGACTTTAGGCTTGCCTCCACCTAACCCATGAGGTGAGAGAATGGCAGCCATCTCTTGGAACCCTAGTTCATTTACTTTCCTATTTTCCCTTCCTATTTTCTTAGGATTTCCATAGGACTAGCTTGAGAGCTTCATGGTGAGATCTTGTTGAGAGGGTTGGATGATTGGGCGGCAAGCTAGACCTTGTATGAACCTTTGTGGCATGTATAGATGATTCGGCGTGGTTCCTCAAGGTTTGGATGAGTTGTTCCCGGTTGTTCTTGGTGGTGGTTTTCGGAGCCCTCTCTTTGTGATTCTCTCGGTATGTTTTCCGGACCTTGCTCTTGGGGATTTGATGGGGGAAATTTGTGGGAACCCTTCGTGGTTCTTCGGGCTGTGATTCCCCTCCCAAATCCGTGAGTTAAGGGGCTCGATTTTGGGGTTTTCCGTGTTCTAGGGTTAGAGGTGTTCTTGGTGGGATTTCCTCGATTCCTCTTGTTTGGACAAGTTTTGGTGGGATTAATCGTGGCTATGGACTCCTCATGAGGTGTTCCTACTATCCTCAAAGTCTTGTTCAAGTCCGTGGAGCGATTCGGGAGATCAAGGCTTGGATTTGGAGGTGTTGACCCGCGGGTGCTGTTCATCCCGAGAAGCCCAGGTCACACCGGTCTGACCGGTGCCTCTCACCGGTTTGACCGGTGCAACCCCTGTTGGGTTTTTGCTCGGGTGAACATTTGGGTGTGTTCGCTGTTGTCCTGTGTAGCAGCAGTTCCGAGTTTGGGTCTGTTTGGGGGTCGGTTGGCCTGTTTGGTGTTTTGGGGCTTTCTGGCTGTGACCGGTCTGACCGGTGTGTGGCACCGGCCTGACCGGTGTGGAGCCACTCTGTGGAAGTCGCCAAGTTTTACCAGCAGGGACCGGTCTGACCGGTGGTGCTCACCGGTCTAACCGGTGTTGGTCAGTGGACTCGAGGTTGGTGTTCCGCTGCGTTCTCGGGTCTGTGAGGTTGGAAGTTGGTTCCTAGGTTCAGTAGCACTCCAGTTGCTACGTGGACTTGGCCAATTTGGGTAGTGAGTCGGAGACGTGTGTTGGAAGCCGTGTTCGTCTTGTTGGAGCCTCCCTCTCTTTCAAGAAGAATTTTTATCGGCTCCCATTCACTCCCCCCCTCTCTGGTTCGCCGTATCGGTCCTTCAACTACTCGGACTCCTCTTACGAGTTCGACTTCGGATCGGACCCTGATGAGCCTGAGTCCGAGAACTCCACGACTGAGCAACCGTTGTCAGGACCAGCCACCAATCTGGTTATAACATCTACACCCGCCGGGAGATTCGTCTACTAGCCAGACCGCAGGCCTGCAGACCTGACACACGGGAACTCACGCTGCGTCGCCTACCTCGACTCGCTTCCCTTCCAGGAGGGAACACACCTAGCTCCAACAAAGGAGCATACTCCAACTGAGGTGGCGACTACTGATTCCGATCTCGGTACCCCTGATCGCCAAGTCTTCATGGCTGCTGGCGAGACACCAGGACCTTCAAGGACATGACCTGTGACCGGTTCGACGACATCTCAGCAGACGAGTTGTCTGCCAATGCACCCGCCGATGAAACCAACGACGACAAGAACGCCCGACGTGAGCGCAACAGAAAGCGAAACGAACGGTGTAGACGTCTCCGCGAATCCCTCCCCATACGGAACCTCGCAGAGACCCTCAACCAAGTCGCCAACCGGGTGCACACTACCCCCAAACAGTGCCTCATGTTTATCACCACGATAGCACGTCAGGCCCAGGGGATACGCGCAGGTGAAGTCATCGCCAAGCTTGCGGAGGACGCCTACTTCATGAGGGTTGACAACAGAGTCACTCAAGCACCTCCCCCCAGAACTCGTGAACACGAGAACCATGAAGCCACTAGTCGCAGTCCAGCGGGTAATGGACGCAACCGTCCGCGAGGAGAATAGCCACAAAATCCCAATCATACCAGGGCATCAGCTGGAGGACCTTCTCAGGGCGGCAAAAGTGCTAGTGGCGTCGGCGCTAGTCGCTGCGCCACTAGTCATGGTGACGTTGGCGGTGGAGGCTGCAGCGGTGGGAGCTCCTCACACGGGACTGGCAGTGAGGACCAGGAGCGTCCCAGTGGTCGATGGATGACCGCTCCTCAGTGATGAGTGATTGACAACGGGTGTTGGACTGACTCTTGGCTCAGTGTGCAGGTGGAGGCTGCGGCCTAGCTCGTGTTGTTGCAGGTGAAGAACGGGCGCGAAAGGTCTTCAGCCTTGAGGGGCCTCCAGGAGATGGAGAGACAAGTAGGCTCGGTTCGAGGGACCCGGTGGACAGCGGGACTAGGTGCGGGTCACATGGTGGCGACACGAGCAAGATAAAGTCATGGACAATCAAGCCGGTGCACGGTGGTGGTCGAGTCAAGTGGCTTGGCGGGAGGCCGGACCGAGCACGCGGGGTTTGGTGGTTTGCCCACAAAACCATCGGAGGACGGTTTCTTGGTTTGGGCCTCAAAACCAAGTCTGAGGGCCCAACACGACGGAGACGGGATCCGGGCGTGTCGGGAAGCTTCGAAGCGGAGGACACGCGGCGGGATCGCATAGCTTGCGTCGGGAGGACGCGAGGTGCGGCAAAGGCGTGGCCGTCCGATGGCAAGACCCACAAACATTACCTGAATGCCCCTGCGTGGGTTGTATCGCCAGTAGTTAAGTTAGGGGTAGTCGAGTCATTTACCACTCCGGCGAGACCCGATATATAAGCCATGAGTGTGTGTGGATGGCTCTCTCTCTCCGCGACTTAGGGTTTCATTTCCTCCCTCCCATTTCTCATTTTCGTAGCTATTTTCTTCTCCATTTTCTCTAGGCTAGCATGAGAGCTTCATGTGAGATTTGTTGAGAGGAATGGATGCTAGGGCGGCATGCTAGACCTTGTGAATCTTTCCTGGTTTGTATAGAAGATTCGGAGTTGTGTTTTTCGTGGTCTTTTTGTGCTTGTTTTTGTGCCTTTGTTCTTGGTGTGATTCCGCGAATTTGTGTTGGTTTCTCCCCGGATTTCTTTGAGGGAAACATGGATGGATGCCTTGTGCACCTTTGTGATTGATCTTGTGCCCTCAAACGCCGGGAAACCACTTTGATTCAAGGATTTTCGGTCGGAGCTCTAGTTTTCGATGGTGTTCAAAGGATCCGCGATTCCCGGTGATTTAGGGAGTTAGGAGGCAAGATTTTTGGCCTATAGCATCCTTGTGTGACGCTTTTCAAGTCCCCAAACCCTTGTCTCTACAGCTTCTACCGTTTTGGAGATTCGGTGATGGATTGGGAGAGTTGACCCTCGAGGTCGAGCAGTTTTCTGCTCTGTCCGTGCGGCGCGGACGGTCCGCGAGGCGGTGGCGGACGGTCCGCGGGCTGCGTGTTCTTCGCGTGTTCGTCGTGTTCTTGCGCGCCTTTGCTTTCGATCCGGTTTTGCTTTAGGTTTTCGTTGTAGCCGGTTCGCGGACGGTCCGAGCTTCAGTAGCGGACGGTCCGGAACCCGCGCGGACGGTCCGCCCGGTCTTCGCGGACGGTCCGTTTTTCTCGGGTCGGTTCTGGTGGTTCTGTTGTCTTTAACGGACGGTCCGTGGCTCCTGGCCGGACGGTCCGCATGTCCCTTGCGGACTGTCCGCGGCACCTGGCCGGACTGTCCGCGCAGCCTTTGCGGACAGTCCGCCCCGCCTGGCCGGACAGTCCGCCCGAGGCTGACAGCTTGGTTCCTTGATTCGATTCCTTCCTCCTTCTTTCGTGCTTCCACGTGTGCTTCAAGGAATCGTTCCTAAGACTTGAGGTTGATACATAACCTTGTTGTCTTGGCGGTTGGTGTGTGATTCGATCCATCGCTTGTGTGTGACCGGGAATTGTCTAGGGTATAGGCCGGGTTCTTTGAGAAGAATTTTTACCAGCTCCTATTCACTCCCCCCTCTCTAGTCGCCATCCGATCCTTCAATTGGTATCAGAGCTTGGTGCTGGATTTTTTGTGACTTTGACAAGTCGTGAATCCTAGAGATGGCGTACGTTGAGCGGGGCGGTCCGCCGCACTTCGATGGAAAGGGTTACCACAAGTGGGCGGCCCGAATGATGATCTTTCTTCGTGGGAAATTGTTGGATTTTATTGTGCTTGACAAGACCTATGCTATTCCGGCCAACATCCATACTCTTATGGTGACCGATGCCGGTGCTAAGGCCAAGTATGAGGCTAATGCAAAAGCCGTTGATCACTTGGTCCGAAGCTTGTGTGATCCAGAGTTTGAGCGTGTTCGCCATTTGAATCTTGCTTGGCAAATTTGGGAGAAGTTGTTGGTTGCTCACGGTGGTGATAACCATGTGAAGGCTCGCCTCTTTGTTTCTTACCGGATGCAATATGAGAACTTTACTCAACTTCCCGGTGAGGACATTGATGCGATGTTCCAGAGGTTCACCGCCATCGTGAACAACATGAAGGCTAATGTTGAGGATTTTCCCTACACTGAGCATGATCAAGCTCTGAAGCTCTTGCATATCTTGGACCCAAATGTTTGGGGTGCTAAGGTTGAGGCCATCAAGGAGTCTGGGCAGTATTTGACTATTGAGTTGGATGACCTCTTTTCAAAGCTCAAGTCGGCTGAGGTTGACAGGAAGTTGCAATCCAAGCATGAGGGCTCGACTGACCATAGTCTTGCTCTTGTGGGCGGATCAATGGGCAAAGCTAACCCTTCCTGTCGACAGTTTTCCTTGTCTTCTCTTATGTCTATTCCAGATGAGGAGTTTGATGTGCTGGGAGAGGAGGAGCTGGCCTTGCTCTCAAGAAGGTTTGATCGACTACACGAGAGTTGGAGGAATGCAAGGCGGAGCTCAGGGACGTGCTACAAGTGTGGCAAGCGTGGCCACTTCATCGCCGAGTGCCCGGAAGCGGAGGAGAACAAGTACAAGATGAGCGAGTACAAGGCGCACCCGAGGCGTGAAGACAAGTACTCCTCCAAGGGCAAGCACTTCAGCAAGTCCAAGAGCAAGGACAAGGAGAAGCGGCGACCGAGCAAGGGCGGCTACAAGAAGGACAAGGCAAGAGCCATGGTGGCCGGTGCAAGCGACGTCGACTCGAGCTCAAGCGACGCGCAGTCAAGCTCAAGCAGTGAAGATGAAGACGCCGGGAGGCGCAAAGGCAAGAAGAGTGCAAGCCGGAACCTCAGTGGGTTGAGCTGTGTGGCGCTTGAGGGCTTTTGTGGCATGGCCCATAGCTCAAGCAGCAAGAAGAGCGAGAAGGAAGACAGCGACTCCGACTCGGAGGATGAGGCAGGAGGCTTGGAGAACATTTGGTTGATCGACTCCGGATGTTCCCGACACATGACCGGAGACAAGAAGTGGTTCTCCAGCCTCACCCCAGTGAAGGAAAAGATGTACATCACATTTGGGGACAATGGATGAGGAAGGGTGATGTCTGAGGGTGTTGTGCATGTGAGTGACAAGGTAACGTTGAAGAGAGTTGCTCTTGTGAAGTCTTTGGGTTTCAATTTGCTTTCGGTTTCTCAGTTGCTTGATGAAGGTTTTGAGGTGCATTTCAAGTCTGGCGAGTCTCGTTTGCTGGATTCTCGAGGTGATCTTGTCTGTATGATCATTCCCGAGGGTCAGATTTTCAGGGCTGATTTCTCTCGTTCTTTGGGTCCTGCTCGTTGTTTGATGGCCAGTCCTTCTTCTGATTTGTGAAAATGGCATAGGCGGTTGGGACACTTGAGCTTTGATTTGGTTTCCCGCTTGAGTGGTCTTGACCTTGTCCGAGGATTGCCGAGGTTGAAGCTTGAGAAGGATTTGGTTTGTGCTCCGTGTAGGCATGGCAAGATGGTAGCCACTCCCCATCCACCCCTGACCGATGTCATGACCGAGCGTCTGACAGAGCTGTTGCACATGGACCTTGTTGGGCCAGCTCGAGTTCGCTCGGTGGGTGGGAAGTGGTATGTCCTTGTTGTGGTGGACGATTACTCTCGCTATGCCTGGGTGTTTTTCTTGGAGGACAAGAGTGAGACATTTGGTTTTGTTCGAGATCTGATCGTGAGGTTGAGGAACGAGAGGCATGGGAATGCCATCCGAGCTATCCGCAGTGACAATGGCTCAGAGTTCAAGAACTCTCGTTTTGATGCCTTCTGTCGTGATCTAGGTTTTGAACATCAGTATTCGACCCCTTATGTGCCCCCTCAGAATGGAGTCGTGGAAAGGAAAAATCAGACTCTTTGCGAGATGGCTAGGACGATGCTCGATGAGCACAGGACTCCTAGGAGGTATTGGGCTGAGGCGGTCAATACGGCTTGTCATGTCTCCAACAGGATTTTATTGCGAGCTTTCAAGAAGAAGACCTGTTATGAGCTGATGCATGGTCGGGCACCCAAGGTGAGTCATTTTCGAGTTTTTGGCTGCAAGTGCTTTATTCTTAAGAAGGGAAAACTCGACAAGTTTGAGGCTATGTCTAGTGATGGTATTTTCTTTGGATATGTTAACCACTCTAGAGCCTATAGGGTGCTTAACCTTGAGACTAACAAAATCATGGAGACTTGCGAGGTAACCTTCGACGAGACAATGCCATGTACCTCTCTTGGCTTTGAATGTGCAGGTGATGAGGAGATGGCCGAGGACCTCTTTGAAGAGGAGAAGGATGAAGCTGGAGATGATGATGGGGAGAACCATGCGCCTGAAGCTGAGTGTGTACCCACTACTTCCCCTACGACCACTACGGAGCGTGGACCGTCTACTTCATGGACAACGACGGTGCGACAAGAGGACCAGGCGAGAGAAGCTGAAGGTGAGGGGGAGGTAGTCTCGAGGCGTGAGGCTCCCCGGCGGATTCAAGAAGTGCATCCCCTGTCGAAGATCATTGGGGACATCGACGAACGTACCACACGGTCAAGGTCCAGAAATTCCTCTCATTTCGCTCATGTTGCATTTGTTGCCACTTTTGAGCCCAAGGACATTGGACACGCCTTATCTGATGCAAACTGGGTCAATTCTATGCATGAGGAGTTGGAAAACTTTGAGAGGAACCAGGTGTGGGAGTTAGTTGAACCACCTCCAAATTGCCATCCTATAGGAACCAAGTGGGTTTGGAAGAACAAAGAGGGTGAGAATGGGATGGTTGTGAGGAACAAGTCCAGACTTGTTGCTCAGGGGTTTAGTCAAAAGGAGGGGATCGACTATGAGGAGACCTTTGCTCCTGTGGCCCGTCTTGAGGCAATTCGGATCCTTCTAGCCTTTGCCGTGGCTAAAGGGTTCAAGTTGTTTCAGATGGACGTGAAGAGTGCCTTTCTGAATGGGGTCATAGAGGAGGAGGTGTATGTGAAGCAGCCACCTGGGTTCGAGAGTGAGTTGTACCCACACAGGGTGTACAGGTTGAAAAGGGCTCTGTATGGGTTGAAACAGGCGCCCCGTGCTTGGTATGGGAGATTGAGAGGTTTTCTGTTGAGCAGAGGGTTTGTGATGGGTACCGTGGATAGGACCCTGTTTCTCCTCAAGCATGGAAATGACTTGTTGATTGTTCAGATATACCTGGATGATATTGTCTTTGGTGGCTCGTCACATAACCTTGTTGCCAAGTTTGCAGATGAGATGAGCAGGGAGTTCGAGATGAGCATGATGGGCGAGTTGCAGTACTTTCTCGGGCTGCAGATCAAGCAAGTGAAGGACGGAACTTTTGTGCACCAGACCAAGTACACGAAGGACATGCTGAGGAAGTTCCAGATGCAAGATGTGAAGCCAATGTCGACTCCCATGGGGAGTACAGCCACTTTGGATGCGGACGAGGACGGAGAACCAGTGGACCAGTGAGAGTACCGGAGCATGATCGGCTCCCTCCTCTACTTGACAGGCCGCGACATACAGTTCAGCATGTGTCTGTGCGCTCGTTTTCAGGCTTCGCCGAGGACATCACATGGACAGGCCATTAAGAGGATCTTCAGGTACTTACAGTCTGCCCCTGGTCTTGGCCTTTGGTATTCATCCTCCTCGACTCTTTCGCTTCATGGTTTTTCTGATGCGGATTTCGCTGGTTGCCGAGTCGAGAGGAAGTCTACTTCTGGTACTTGCCAGTTTCTTGGGTCTTCGTTGGTTTCATGGTCTTCCCGCAAGCAGTCTAGTGTAGCTCAGTCTACCACCGAGGCGGAGTATGTTGCAGCCGCGAGTTGTTGTTCCCAGCTGTTGTGGATCTCATACACTTTGAGAGACTTTGGTGAGGAGTGCACCCAGATCCCACTTCTTTGTGATAGCACCAGTGCCATAAGCGTAGCCAAAAACCCAGTGCTTCACTCCAGAACCAAACACATAGAAGTGAGGTACCATTTCTTGAGGGACAATGTGGAAAAAGGAACCATCGTGTTGAGTTATGTCCCTACCCAAGATCAGCTTGCAGACATCTTTACAAAGCCTCTTGACCAAGCTACATTTGTGCGCTTGTGGGGGGATCTTGGGGTTTGTTGCCCTTTCTAGTTGATTCTTGGGGGTTTCTTTTTGTACCATATGTATCATACCATGCTTTACTTTGATGTATATACATGCTTTGCTTGATGTACAAACCATGGTAGGATAGCCATCTTGTTATATATCATGTTGCATTTGTATCATATTGCATTTTAGGATGATGAGCTTCTTTCATATGCCTTATTTGAGTCTCTTTGGCTATTTGTGAGATATTGGTCATATGTGTGGAGAAATGGTGATGTGAGGCTATGCTCTTGGAATATTTGAGATATATGTGTGGTGAGATAGCCCTTTTTGAAATAAATGCTAATCTTGACTAATTTTTGGTGAAATGTGCTCCACTCATGTGTAGTAGTGTATCCATGTCACGTTTTGGTCTAAATGTGCCTTTCATGCTTAGATTGTACTTGGATGTTTCTTTCTTGCATTTGGGCCAAAGGCCGATATCATTGTGAATGTTTAGCCTATGTTGCATTCATGGAGGAGCATAAGCTTCTTTTTGCCGCAAAGGCACTTCATGTACCATGAAATGAATAAATCTTGAAAAGAAGTGTGTATGCTTGAAAAATGCTCCATCCATCATGTCTATGCTTAAAATGTCTTATCTTTCACATATGGGTGCAAAACATGCTGCATGATGTTCACCAGTGGAGAAGTCTCCCCGAAGTGGACACATGGCTCATGAGCTTTGACATGACATGCTTTGCTTTATGGGTGTTTACAATGATCTTTTGTTGAGAATTTGATATCCTTGTATGATCTCTGAATGGTATGCATGTTTGTGGCTAGAGTGTGATATGGATAGGCCTTTACATGTGAAGCGAGCCTTCTTTTGATAAAACTGCTTAAATCTGAAAATTCTGCTTTGTCACATGCTTATATTTTCATATGTTACTTGTGGCAATGCTTTGACTATGCTATGATTCATATGTGTGATCTTTGTCTCTTTTCTAGCCTTTGATACTAGATTTGGCCTATTTGAGAAGTTCATGTAGATGTTTATATGCTTTGTCTCATGTTTATGCATTTTCACCTTGATTCATACATTGTCAACAAGGGGGAGAAGAGGTGAGCTTCATGAAAAATTCAGAAAATTTGGAAGTTTGCATCCACATGTTCAGGGGGAGCTTGCATTTGTCCAGGGGGAGCTTCCTTGCTGTTTTCCGTGTGGAGTTTGTGCTTTGCTCGGCTTGTGACCTTTCTTTGCCTTTCTTTGGTTTTGGTCATGAGTTGAGCTTCTTTGTTTTTCTTTCTTCTTCCTTTCTTTCTTTCTCTGAATTTCATTTCGCGTTGTGTGTTGTCAATGCACTCATCAAGGGGGAGATTGAGAACCAGGAGCGTCCCAGTGGTCGATGGATGACCGCTCCTCAGTGATGAGTGATTGACAACGGGTGTTGGACTGACTCTTGGCTCAGTGCGCAGGTGTAGGCTGCGGCCTAGTTCGTGTTGTTGCAGGTGAAGAACGGGCGCGAAAGGTCTTCAGCCTTGAGGGGCCTCCGGGAGATGGAGAGACAAGTAGGCTCGGTTCGAGGGACCCGGTGGACAGCGGGACTAGGTGCGGGCCACATGGTGGCGTGACAAGCAAGACGAAGTCATGGACAATCGAGCCGGTGCACGGTGGCGGTCGAGTCAAGTGGTTTGGCGGGAGGCCGGACCGAGCACGCGGGGTTTGGTGGTTTGCCCACAAAACCATCGGAGGACGGTTTCTTGGTTTGGGCCTCAAAACCAAGTCCGAGGGCCCAACACGACAGAGACGGGATCCGGGCGTGTCGGGAAGCTTCGAAGCGGAGGACACGGGACGGGATCGCATAGCTTGCGTCGGGAGGACGCGGGGTGCGGCAAAGGCGTGGCCGTCCGATGGCAAGACCCACAAACATTACCTAAATGCCCCTGCGTGGGTTGTATCGCCAGTCGTTAAGTTAGGGGTAGTCGAGTCATTTACCACTCCGGCGGGACCCGATATATAAGCCATGAGTGTGTGTGGATGGCTCTCTCTCTCCGTGACTTAGGGTTTCATTTCCCCCCTCCCATTTCTCATTTTCGTAGCTATTTTCTTCTCAATTTTCTCTAGGCTAGCATGAGAGCTTCATGTGAGATTTGTTGAGAGGGATGGTGTTGATGGTGTATTTTGGTGCACCTAGCATGTTCATTACACTTTGGTTTGGATTTGATTATGGAACTAACCCGCCACTAGGCACACTAATCATATAACAAGTTCATCTTTGTGCATGCATTTGGAAGTGTTGTGTTTATGTAGGAAAACATGGACATAAAGGACGGATTCGCAACAAGTTCAAAGGAGCATTTACGGAGTCTTGTTCGTGTTCATGAGCTTGATGAAATCACTTCCAATGGTGGCAAGGACCGAAGTGCTACGAGGAACACCCCCGGGGATTGAAGCGTAAAAGACCGAACTTCATGCAAAGAGAACCTCCATCTTGGACGCGAGGATAACATCGCCAAAATCATGCAAGTGGAGGGGGCAAAGTACATAAATGCATAAGGACCCACGGGAGCGAAAGGGGCGACCGAACCGGGCCGAATTGGGCCTGGGCCGGTCGGCCCAGGCCGGCCGGCCCAGCCCACTTCTAGCGTCGGTTCGGTCCCGTTTTCCTTGCACCCGAAGGATCTTCAACCCTAAAAGCCCCGAGGCGCCGCCAACACCAGGGGAGTATTTCGCACCAGGAGGCCATCCACAAGCTAGAGAGAGAGGAGGAGGATCTCCGGAGGGAGATCAACCACCTCGAAGGAAGCACCCTCTCGTGGAGAAGAAGGAAGACACCGGCGGAAGGGAAACCATGATCAACGGTGCCATGATCAGCACCTTGATGGGGTAATCTTCTCATTCGTCCATGGGTTGTAATCGATCTTGAGATGTAATCGCACTTTGTCGGATTATCTATCTATCATCTTGTGTTGAATATACTTTAATGCTTAAGGTTAGCCACCATGCCGTAAAGGGAGTAGAGCTCCAATGCTTCCTTGGATCCATTCAATACGCCGTGTCCATCATAGGTCTAGTGATGAATACCTTCGCGTAGTGACAGTACGAGAGGAGGGAAAGGGCGAAACCGTGGTCACAACCCCCGATAGATTAGATTGGTTTGCATGTCTTTAAGCGATTGCATGTTCTAGTATCGTAGACCCGTGGGCGAGTGTCTCCTATCTTGATATCTTAATCGTTCTCTCTAGTGTAGTTTAGTTGTTTTCTAGTTTAATAATAGTTAGGGTTTTAGTAGCTACTGTGTCGTTGTAGATTAAACGCTTGTAATCTCCTTGCTCCGCGGATTGACAAGAACCTTGGGAATCCCGTGGTGAAAAAGGTGTGGGGTCCGTACGCTTGCGGATCGTAGAGGGATACGTCTTTTATCTGTCAACAAGCCCCTTTTTCTGGCGCCGTTGCCGGGGAGCAAGCTAGTTTACATCGTTTGATTTGCATCTAACTTAGTTTTATATTTAGTTTATCTTTTATTTGCTTTATCTAACATATATTATCTAGAAAAACACTTGTTTTGTTTTTGTTTTTGTTTTTATCTTATTGTCTAGATGGCGTTCGTTAATCAACCCGTGGAAGAACCGGAGAAATCATTAAGGGATTACGCTAGCCCTCGATGTGAAGACATAAAGGTACAAGAGTCAGATTCGAAGCTCGAAGCGACCAAGTATGAGATTAAATCCAAGATCATCGATATGGTGGCGGCAAACCCGTTTAAAGGTATGGTTACGGAGAACCCATATAGACACATAAGGGATTTCACGACAATATGCAACACGGTGCGTCAAGAAGGAGTTCCCGATGAATGGTTCAAATGGAATCTCTTTCCCTACTCACTTGCCGGCAATGCAAAGACATGGTATTCGTTTGCGTCCTTTGAAGTTGAAGGCAATTGGAACAAGTTGACAAAGAAGTTTTGCGAGAAGTTCTTTCCAATTAGCAAGGTTCAACATCTAAGGAGGCAAGTGATCAATTTCATGAAAGGAGAAGAGGAAGGGATAGACCAAGCCTGGGATAGGTTTAATGGGTTAATCGAACAAGGACCAAAACTCGGCTTCACCGGTGACGTACTCTTGCATACATTTTTTTCCCTAACCCCTAGTTGCATGCAACACGTCGAAATGTGTGCAGGTGGGGATCTCATGGAGAAAACACTCACGGAAGCCGCCCAACTTCTACAAAAAATTAGTAAAGCGGCTGCCATGCGAAGAGATTGGGAAACAAGACTTGCGGAAGAGCCGGAATACATTTCAAGGAAGAAGAAGTGTGCTGAATTTTCTAAAGAGGCAACCCCGGAAGTCACAAAAGAGGAACCAATCACGGAAAAGCTTGAACAAGAACACATCAAGTCAAGAACTACACCGAGCGTTGACTTCGTCGTACCGAAAGAGACAATCAAGAGAAGCATGTCAAGCGCGAAGCCACTACGGGAGTTCGAGCCAATGGATTGGGTTCCTATTGATTACGGAGAAGTATTCGACAAGAGAAGACTGTTCCCTAATCAAAAGGGAATGGCGAGAGCATTGGAAGTGGATTTCCCACCGGAGAAGAAAGTGGAGAATTCATACGACCTTGAAACCACCGGTGAGATTTTTCAAAAGCTCTTTGGAGATGATGAAGTGGATCCGGAACACATAGCCGAGGTGAAGAGAATCATGGGGATCAAGCCCGAAGCATCATTATAAGCTCGCCTCGCCGAAATTTACACGATAGGATCCGAAGAAGAAGAGAAGATGACACCACACTTGAGTTGCGAGATCAACGGAGTTCAATGCAAAGCTTTATGCGACATCGGAGCCCAAGTAAGTGTCCTATCTTCTAAAATTTACGATAAAGTTCAAGACCACAACCTAGACTTAGCTCCAACATCAACGAAATTAATTATGGGAGATGGTAGAACTATTAAACCTCTAGGTATTGCTTGCAACATGAAAGTAAAGATCTCTAGAAACTATATACCAACCGATTTCTTTGTTATTGATGCTTACCATAGTAATCATGATCACATAATCCTAGGTAGGCCTTTTCTTAAGTTGGTTGATGCCGTGTTAGATGCCGGAGAAGGCAAAGTAACAATGAACCTTAATGGAACAAAGTACACATATAACTTTCTTCGTGCTTCTAAACACCCTACACCCTTTCCTCCCGAAGATGAAGAAGTAGAAGAGATAGATAGTCTTTGTTTTGTTGAAACCCTTAGAGACCCGCTGCAAAGAGCGATGGAAAACCAAATTAGTGGTCAACAAGATGAAGAACTAGAAGAAGCAACAAAAGGCTTAGAGCCACATGATGGTAGTGTGGAGGAAGAGAAATTCGAAGACATAGGAGAAATCAAACCCGAGGAGCCACAAGTGCCCGAGGTAGACCTTAAACCTTTGCCCAAAAGATTAAAATATGAATTTTTGGGCCCCGACAAGACCTATCCAGTCATCGTGAGCGACGAGTTGAGTCCCGAAGAAAATGAGGCGTTGCTGATTTTATTGAAAAAACATAGGAAGGTGATTGGATATTCGATTAATGATCTCAAAGGAATTAGCCCAGCCTTTTGCACTCATCGTATACCAATGGAAGACCAATGTAAGCCCGTAGTGGACCACCAAAGGAGGCTAACCCATGCCATGCGAGAGGTAGTAAAGAAAGAGGTTATCAAGTTACTTGATGCCGGAATCATCTACCCGGTTCCGCATAGCGAGTGGGTGAGCCCGGTACATTGTGTGCCAAAGAAAGGAGGTTTGACTGTGGTGAAGAATGAGAAGAATGAATTGATACCGCAAAGAACCATGACCGGGTGGCGGATGTGTATCGATTATCGTAAGCTTAACAAAGCGACGAAGAAAGATCACTTCCCCCTACCGTTCATCGACGAGATGCTCGAGAGGTTAGCAAACCACGCCTATTTTTGCTTTCTCGATGGGTACTCGGGGTTCATGCAAATTCCCATTCACCCGGACGATCAACACAAGACAACGTTTACTTGCCCTTACGGAACGTTTGCATATAGAAGGATGCCCTTCGGTCTATGCAACGCTCCGGCCTCTTTTCAACGTTGCATGATGGCCGTATTTTCGGAATTCATCGAGGAGATTGTCGAGGTGTTCATGGATGATTTTTCCGTTTATGGGAAGACGTTCATGGGTTGCCTGGCAAACTTGGAAAAGGTCCTCACGAGGTGTGCGGAGGTAGACTTGGTATTAAATTGGGAAAAGTGCCACTTCATGGTTAGGCAAGGCATAGTGCTCGGACATGTTATATCCGAGAGAGGAATTGAAGTGGACAAGGCTAAGGTAGAGACGGTTGAGCAACTCCCACCTCCTACGGATGTTAAGTCCTTAAGGAGCTTTCTAGGCCATGCCGGATTCTATAGAAGATTTATCAAGGACTTCTCGAAGATCACTAAGCCTTTAACGCATCTTCTTCAAAAGGATGTGGCTTTCGACTTTGATGAGAAGTGCCTAGCGGCATTCCGGACCTTGAAAAGTGCGTTGGTGAGTGCTCCCATCATCCAACCTCCGGATTGGAGCCAACCTTTCGAGATCATGTGTGACGCAAGTGACTACGCCGTAGGCGCGGTTTTAGGTCAAAGAAAGGAAGGCCGAGTTCACGCCATTTACTATGCTAGCAAAACTCTTAGTGGGGCACAATTAAATTATGCCACTACGGAAAAAGAGTTGCTAGCTGTTGACGGTGAAAATCCGTCAACCTAGCCATGAGTTTACCTTCGGGGTTGGCATAAGTTTTATACCTTATCCATTGGAACTAACCCCCGTGGTATAACAAGTTCACGTGTGCATGTCGGTTTTGGAGTTTAGTGTTTATGCAGGGTTTTAGCGTTGAAAGCAAGACTTTCGGGATAAGTTCATCAAGCACCTTATGACAAGACCTTGAAGCCCCGTACAAGTCATGCAATGAAGCAAACTTAACTCCAAGAAGCCAGGGACTTGATCCGAGAAGACGACAAACTCCGAGGACCTGACCAGAAAAGTGCTGAATCTTGCAAGACAAGGAGTTATGCCTAATTCGGAGAGAAACTGACGACATGGACCTACATGCAGAAGGGGGAAACATCCAGGAAGCAAGGGAACCGACGTAGAGCAAAGGAGGCCTCGGGCTGGGCCTGGAAGGGCCCAGGCCGGCCGGCCCAGGCCGGCCGGCCCAGGCCGGTCGGCCCAGCCCATTCCAGGGCCCGTTTGCCCCCTCCTTTGCCCTAGCCGCCAATCGTGCTATTTATAGCCCCGTGACCGAGAGCCACGGGGGATGGAATTCGTCATCGGCCGCTGAGGAGCAGAGAAGAGAGGGACACCATCTCGGAGAGGAGAGGGTCGAGCTAGTTGACTAGGGTTTCTCTAGCCGACGTGGGAACCTTGCATGGAAGACCACGTCGGAGTTCCCGGAGCTAGAAGCAAGATCAAGGAAGGATCCCGGTGGTGATCTTGTGTATGTATCATTGTCATAGTTGAATTATCAAGTTGAATCTATTCTTAGCGATCAAGTGTTTCCTCGAAGATTTCGTTTTTCAATCGGTTTGCTTATTCTAAGGTCTATTCGCGCAATAGATCACATAGGGTGTTCTTGTAGCCGCGGTGGCTAGAGGTACACGCCGGATCTTCCGAAAGAATCTCGACTTGTCTTTTGACTCGCCCTAGACTCCCCGCATGAGTAGGGATACGTTGTGACAGAACGGGGGTTCCGAAAGGCGGATGTTTTCGGATTTGGACGGGAAACCACGGTTTAAAGAGGCTTCTTATAAGATTCGATTTGCTACTTCTTCTCTTGCTTGGAACTTCAACAAAAGGCTTATCCCGATCCCTCTAGATCGGTTTATCTACCCAATCTTACTTTGCTATCTCCGGTCTTTAGTAGATTAGATTAGTTTCGTGTCTTTTACCTAGATGCATTAGGGTTTCTTTTACCGAAGATTGGAGTTACTTGGCTTTACTAGATCAACTCTTGCGTCACACATTTGTTCCACGGATTCGATACCTTGGGTTCACCACTCGAGGGAAGAAGGGTCCCTTGACTACGACGGGAGACTTGTCCGCTTGCAAGTCATAAACGAAATTCGATACAACTATTAACCGTCAGCAAGCCCCTTTTTCTGGCGCCGTTGCCGGGGAACAAGTGATCAAGATTTGATTTTTTATTGCCTTTTTGTGATTTTCAGTTTTCTTTTAGTTTTTATTTTTTTTTTGCATCTACTAAACTTTGATCATCCTCAAAATACATCTAATCTAGTTTGTCTAACCCTAGTTTTCATAGATTTACTTTTACTTTCTAGTTTTTTTGCATACTTTGTTTATTGCTAACCCTAACCGGAGATGGTTGGCTACCTCTCCAAGAAACCCAAACTTTTTTGTGGATGATCCAGGAAAACTTTACAGGCAAAGGAGACGTGCAACACAAGCTAAAGGGTTGGAAACCCTAGATTCAAAAGCCGAAGTTGAAGGACCGCCGGAATCTCCAAGGGAATCACCACCTCCAAGTCCAAAGGAAGATCAACCTAAACCGACATCGTTGATCTACCTATCATAAACCTTCAAGACGCCGGAAGGCCGTTCAAGATCAAGGTCTCAACTATCCGCATGACGATTGCGGGAGCTTTGGAGCGTTTCAATGAATACATATGAGCCGGATTCCTTGAGTGGCAAATCGGTTTACTTAAGAGGAGGATGGAGAAGATGGAGATAGAGAAAGAAGCTCAACACCTAAAGGCTGCCAAGGCAAGATCCACATGCGAGGATTGAAGTGTTCGTCGTGATGAAGATGCTAGAGACGCAAGTGGGACAACTTGCCGGGCGCCCGATGGGTAACAAAGAAGAATATCCGAGACAACTCCAAGGTCCCAAGACGGCGAAGGCTACTCAAACTCATTCGGGAGAGAAGGAGGATCACACTAAGGAGACCATGAAGATCACAACCGAAGGACCGGAGTTCGAGATGCCGAGCCATTACATGAAGAAAGTTGTTGCATCCGTCAAGACCAAAAGACAAAGCCAGCCTGTGAAGACCAAAAAAAAAATTGACTAAGCCGAACAAGAAGCCCGTGCCCAAGATGGTGCGGAAGTGGGTACCCAAGATTGCAACGCCCGCAAAGAACGTTGATCCGAGGTAATCAAGTGAAGAAGTCTAGCCATGGACTATAAACGAAGCGCTAGGCGGGAGGCAACCCGTTTCGTCGAGTCAAGAATAAGCTACCTGGAGGACAACCCGATTCCAGGTTTTTCGAGTCTTTTTAGTAATTTAGTTTTGAGTTTTATTATGCAAAGACATTAGACTTAGAAGTGGTTGAACAATATTAGAGACATAATTCTTGATTGAATGTTTGCTTTATCATAAACCCTTTGCATGAACCCTCCTATGTGTTTGTTTGATTCTTTTCGAGAAACCTCAACCAAATAATTTCAGAACCTAAATCAACCTTTCACCCTCATTATGGTGCTGAGGTTGACTTATTTTTCATGCTAAAACCACACGAGTAGAGACACGACTTATATCTAGGTGTTAATAAAAATTCAGCACGTGGTAGAACTCGCGTGGACCTAGAAATCAAAACTTTTGGTTGGTTTAAAAATCTATATCCTTGGTTTCTCTAGGATTAGAATTTTTCTAAGCCTCATCTAATTTTGTTTTATTCAAAATCTCTCTTATTTAGCCAAAATTAGAACCTAAACCTATGCCCCCATGATCAAGCCGGGAAAAGTTTGCTCTCAACCGATGAAGGCAAACTATACTGGTGAGACCGATATCGACGTAGTCGGAAAATATTTTCGACTTACATTTGTTTTTAATGGTTTAAAAACTTCTCTAAAATTATGTTTGAGCTCTTGCATGGCTCTGAAAAATATTTTAAATTTCGAATTAGAGGAGTGCTTAACCTTAAACATACCTAAATGGAGGCAATCTAGTTTGAATTAATCATGCATGCACCATTGGATTCCCTTTCATCAACTTTCACCAAATCCACATGCAAAGGACAAGCATGGTGGGCAGCAAGCATCAACTTTGCAGGAATTTCATGGTGGCATGTGAAGCAAGTGGAGCTAGGGAGCATGGACATGACCCAAAGCTTGAAGCATCAAGTGGAAGGACCAATAATGCAAGAAAAGTAGTGGACGGGAGCGTTTGGGCGGTGCAACTCGTGGAGCACGCGGGCAGGAAAGTTGCAGAGGTGAAATGATCGAGCTGGAAGAAAGACGAGGCGGGGAGGAGCACTGGGCACCCCAGGCCGGTCGGCCCAGGCCGGCCGGCCTACCCTATTTAAGGAGCCCCCCGGCTCCCGTTTTCTGCAGGCAAGCTTCCCTCCCCTTCCTTTGTTTGTGTGTTCAAGTTTGTGTGCCCAAAACCTCCATAGACATAGCCAACCTTCCCAAGCTTGATAGCTCAAAAAAATCCACATCCTTAATCCACTCAAAGTCCACATCCGAAGTAAAGATTTTTAGTGCCTAGTTACCGGTTGCAACCCGGAGTTTTAGTAGAAGAAAAGAGTGCAGCAACCATGTGGAAGAAAACCACAAGTCTCTTCTCCAAGAAGAAGGGTTCGTCGTCATCCAAGCCGTCATCAACGATGTCTTCGAGGAGGCACTCGGTTTCCGAGTCTCCCCGGAGCATGGAGACGGATACGGCACCACCGAGGAGGAACGATGCTCTCCTCCTTGGTGGTATGAGGGCTGCAAGGAGCACGTCCATGAGGTTTACCAAACCTCAAGGGCACACGGAGGAGCAGCCCGCGCCACCACGACGATCGACCCGTTCGACCGCGCCACCTCCTTACACTCGGATATATTCTTCGTACGGCTTCATCATCTTGTCATCGGAGGAGGAGGAGAGGCTCTCTCGTCTTGAGAAGAGGCTTGTGCCCAACGTCGAGTTCAACAACCAAGCACTCTACACCTTGGGTTTTGGCACCGACATATACTACATGTTGGGGCACCTTGGATGGGTGCAATTCTCCAACGGAGTATCGGCGGACACCCACAAGGGGTTCGCCTTGGAAATCTTGATGACCATTGCACCTATCCTTGATGATGGGGTGCAAAGCTTATCATTCCGTTTGGAGGGAGTCCAACAAGTGGTTCCCTACGAGCATGTTAGGGAGCTACTTGGATTCCATAAGGGAGCTCCGAAGAAAGTTGACGTGCCACCCGGCATGTTAGCGGGATTTTGGAATTTAATCTCCGGAGAAGCCCATCAACAACGCAATTGCATCCGCAACCCCATTATCCGGATATTTCACTCTTGGATGTGCAAGAGGGTATTGGGGAGGATGAAGGAGACGAAGGTGACCGACACGGAGTTGAATTGGCTCTACTCGGCTTTAATTGCCAGGCAGCCAATAGACCCCTCTTACCTTATGATCAACCGTTGGTGTTGTGAAGCAACATCGGGGGCGGGACATATTGGTTCGGGGTGCTACCTCTCCATGTTGGCCTTCTCCTTACGGCCGGGGATCGCAAGGAACCCCGACCATCTTTTGCGTGGTACCTCTCTCGGCATTGAGTATTTGCGGCAAGGCAAATACATTAGTGGAGATGAGAGAGGAGGTTATTGTTTGGCCATAGTAAACCTGCCCCTTCCGAATGAGAGGCTTAGGCTTTTCATCGAAGGGAGGGAAGATTGGTTGGAAGAGGGACTCCTTGCCCTGCAAGGAAGAACAAAAGAGGAAGAATCGTAGAGGAGGGAACACCCTCTGCACAAGCGAGTGGTGCACAACCCAATGTACCACCGTTCGGCGGGATTCCTCCTCCGCCAAGTTATTACGGAGGGTCACAAGAGCAAGCATGGGGGGGTGGTGCACCGGTACCCCCACCAAATTATGTGGTGCCCAACGCTAACTTCGCGGAGCCCTACGCACAATATCCCCAACCACAACAAAGCATGGCCATAATTGGAGGGTATGTTGCAAGAAATGCCCAAAACGTCGCAGCCATCCAAGCCAACGCGGCTCAACTTGGTGAGGGCAATGCAAATATTGCCTATGAGCTTGGACGCCTTCACCTAGTGGAGCCAAATCAATTCGTCGGAGGGAATGTCCAACCGTATTATGAGCAAGGGTATTACTATCAAGATCATCAACACCAACCACCGGCGGAGGACTAGGAAGATTAAGGAACTTTAGTTTTCTTTTCTTTTCTCTTTCTCTGTAATTTTCAGCTTTTGTGTGTTTGCGTAATATTTTCTGTTTTTATTTAAATTTCAGCAAGTGTGTTTGTTTATTTTCAGTTTGTATTTCAACTTGATTTCATCATTAATAAAGACACCACCTCAATTATATCATTGGAAAAGTTACAAAAATTTGTGCCATGATGATATATGATTATAATTGCCGCTTTGCTTATCTTTGTAATTGATTTATGCATGTTAAAGCTAGTGCTCTCTTAAAATATGAATCTGAATTTATTTAAATGCTAGCTTAATCTTTAGCGGAGGTTATGATTAAAATAAAGACCCATAGTGTTTTATGTGCTCTCAAGTTATGAATAGATTGAAGATGGTTTTTATGCTCAAAAATATTGCTAACCTTGTCATAAATATCACTTGTGTGTTGCTCAACCTATCCAAAGCCTAATATATATTTGAGTGCATAAACCTTAGTGTACAAGATTTATTTTTGAGTGAGTTATTGCAGGCCATGATTTCTCTGGCCCGAGACTAAGAAGCTGGTCATTTCATTTTTGCGTATCTATCTTTTTGCTAGCCTTTTATCCGTGCATTGTGTATCCCCGCATCGGAGATCTCACAAACCTCGCCGGATATCCACCCTTAAAACCAAATATCATCTTTTGTGTTTACCTCCTTGACCACAACCTATTGTTGAGAATGGATCATCAATTCAAGGAAGATCGCAAGACGGTGCCAACATTGAAGAATTCAAGTATCTCTCCAAGGAAAAATATTTCCGGTACCTACCTTATTTATCGCCTCTTTGCTCGAGGACGAGCAACGTCTAAGCATGGGGGAGGAGGTAGGTACGATGCAATTTTTAGAGTTCAAAGGGGAGCAATTTTAAAAAAAAGAAGTTTAAAAGAGGAGCAAGCAAATAAAAAAAATCAAAACTCCGTTGTGAAAGTCACGTTACCGAATATATGACAGAAAAAAAATGAATGAAAGAAAGAAAGAAAGAAAAGAAGGAGAAATATGAAAAAAAGAAAAAATATGAGTATGCGTAAAGTGAACTCCCCGGTTCTCTAAAAGTGCATTCAAGGCTTCAAGTTTAAAAGATCCATTCTCATTTTCCGACCATGTGCAATCCGATAATGAGGACTTCCTTTGTGCCTCGGGATCACTCTTTGCCATTTGCACATGTCCACTCATCTAAAGTGTGTGTATTTTTCTCTTTCCCCTCCTTGATATGACATTATTTTCCAATGACCTTTTTGACGAGTCTTGGTAAGACCATGAGAAGCTTGTCTTGTTTTGACAACACCTCATTTATAAAATCTTGTTAGGACTAAACTTTCCCAAAGCTCCATATAAAGCCTACCACACATATATGTTATGAGAGGGAAAGGAGTAGAATATATAGGCTTGAGAGACAAGCAAGTTGAGAGTTCATGAGCAATATACAAGATGATTTAAATTTGTGAACTTGGTTTAGCTTTTCTTTATCTCATTCTTTATTTCAAAAATTCTGAGATCTATTTAAACTTTGGGAGCATGTTAATACTCGTGGGATAAGCTTAATAAGAATCTACCCTCCGTAGAGATGAAGGCTAGTACATTATGGAACTTTAATGAATTAAAATTTTTGAGAGCATTATGTTTTCTCATGTGTGATCAAGTGCAAGGTTTAAACATTGTTTGGCAACGATGATATCCATCGAAGGCTTACTCGAGGACGAGCAAGGTTTAAGCATGGGGGAGATGTTGACGGTGAAAATCCGTCAACCTAGCCATGAGTTTACCTTCAGTGTTGGCATAAGTTTTATACCTTATCCATTGGTACTAACCCCCGTGGTATAACAAGTTCACGTGTGCATGTCGGTTTTGGAGTTTAGTGTTTATGCAGGGTTTTAGCGTTGAAAGCAAGACTTTCGGGATAAGTTCATCAAGCACCTTATGACAAGACCTTGAAGCCCCGTACAAGTCATGCAATGGAGCAAACTTAACTCCAAGAAGCCAGGGACTTGATCCGAGAAGACGACAAACTCCGAGGACCTGACCAGAAAAGTGCTGAATCTTGCAAGACAAGGAGTTATGCCCAATTCGGAGAGAAACTGACGACATGGACCTACATGCAGAAGGGGGAAACATCCAGGAAGCAAGGGAACCGACGTAGAGCAAAGGAGGCCTCGGGCTGGGCCTGGAAGGGCCCAGGCCGGCCGGCCCAGGCCGGTCGGCCCAGCGCATTCCAGGGCCCGTTTGCCCCCTCCTTTGCCCTAGCCGCCAATCGTGCTATTTATAGCCCCGTGACCGAGAGCCACGGGGGATGGAATTCGTCATCGGCCGCCAAGGAGCAGAGAAGAGAGGGACACCATCTCGGAGAGGAGAGGGTCGAGCTAGTTGACTAGGGTTTCCCTAGCCGACGTGGGAACCTTGCATGGAAGGCCACGTCGGAGTTCCCGGAGCTAGAAGCAAGATCAAGGAAGGATCCCGGTGGTGATCTTGTGTATGTATCATTGTCATAGTTGAATTATCAAGTTGAATCTATTCTTAGCGATCAAGTGTTTCCTCGAAGATTTCGTTTTTCAATCGGTTTGCTTATTCTAAGGTCTATTCGCGCAATAGATCACATAGGGTGTTCTTGTAGCCGCGGTGGCTAGAGGTACACGCCGGATCTTCCGAAAGAATCTCGACTTGTCTTTTGACTCGCCCTAGACTCCCCGCATGAGTAGGGATACGTTGTGACAGAACGGGGGTTCCGAAAGGCGGATGTTTTCGGATTTGGACGGGAAACCACGGTTTAAAGAGGCTTCTTATAAGATTCGATTTGCTACTTCTTCTCTTGCTTGGAACTTCAACAAAAGGCTTATCCCGATCCCTCTAGATCGGTTTATCTACCCAATCTTACTTTTCTATCTCCGGTCTTTAGTAGATTAGATTAGTTTCGTGTCTTTTACCTAGATGCATTAGGGTTTCTTTTACCGAAGATTGGAGTTACTTGGCTTTACTAGATCAACTCTTACGTCACACATTTGTTCCACGGATTCGATACCTTGGGTTCACCACTCGAGGGAAGAAGGGTCCCTTGACTACAACGGGAGACTTGTCCGCTTGCAAGTCATAAACGAAATTCGATACAACTATTAACCGTCAACACTAGCGGTGGTATTCTCTTTCTAAAAATCTAGATCTTACATCGTGAACTCGAAGGTCATTGTTTACACCGATCACGCAGCTATCAAGTATCTCTTGGCTAAGAAGGAAGCTAAACCACGTTTGATTCGTTGGATCCTTCTTTTCCAGGAGTTTGATGTTGAAATTCGTGATAAAAAGGGGGTGGAAAATGTTGTGGCCGATCATTTGTCTAGGATGAATCGTGGACAAGATGATAAAGAGCCCATAGAAGATAAGATGAGAGATGACCACCTCTATCGAGTGCTTGATAAAGATACATGGATGATCGATATCATTCGAGCGATTCGGAAGATGCCTCTCGATCATCTAGATAAAAACTCTCAAAAGAAGATAATCTCCGAAAGTAGAAAATACTTTTGGGATGCACCATACCTCTTCAAACTTGGCAATGATGGAGTAATGAGAAAATGTGTGCCAAGAGAAGAGAGGGTCGAGATTCTAAGTGCCACTCGGCGGAGTACGGTGGACACTATAGCCATTTTCGAACCCAAGCAAAAGTATGGTCGAGCGGATTCTTTTGGCCGGAGATGCATGAAGATACTAAAAGATATGTTGCGTCATGCCCCGAATGCCAAAGAACCGGAAACATCTCTCAGAGAAATTCTATGCCTTTGAAATACAACCTACAAATCGACATATTCGATGTATGGGGTATAGACTTCATGGGGCCTTTTAAAAACTCATTTGGATTTGAGTATATCCTAGTCATGGTTGATTATGTATCCAAGTGGGTAGAGGCTATACCATGTCGTAAAGCTTCCACGGAGGAGTCCATTACTATGATCAAGAATGTGATTTTTCCCAGTTTCGGTACACCGAGAATCTTGATAAGTGATGGAGGAACCCACTTCACCGGGAAGAATTTTAAAAAGTGCTTGTCCAAGTTGGGAATTGAACATAGGGTCTCTACGGCCTATCACCCACAAACCAACGGACAAGCGGAAACGTCAAATAGGCAATTAAAAAGCATCCTCAACAAAACCATTGAGAAGGGAGGCAAAGATTGGTCAAAGAAATTGGACGGAGCTTTATGGGCTTACCGAACGGCGTTCAAGACACTGATAGGTATGACCCCTTATCAATTCATCTATGGAAAAGCTTGCCACCTTCCGGTTGAGTTGGAACATAAAGCCTATTGGGCGATTAAAGAGATGAACCTCGATCTCGATGCCGCGGTGGTGAAACGAAGAATCCAAATAAGCGAGCTAGAGGAGTTGAGGTTGAAAGCATATGAAAACGCAAGCATATACAAGGAGAGAATCAAAAGGTGGTATGATAAAAGATTAAAGAAAAAAGAATTTAAAAAAGGAGATAAGGTCCTCCTCTACAATTCGAGGTTTAAAACCTTCGGAAAGGGGAAATTGCAAAGCAAATGGGACGGACCTTATGTTGTGCATTTGGTGTTCTCCAACGGAGCGGTAACCATTATGGATATAAACGGTGATCAATTTGTGGTGAATGGTCAGCGGCTTAAGGTTTACTACGAACCCGACGTTGTACCCCTTCACCATGTTGACGTCTTCACCATGGAAGAAGAGCCCGAACGTCCGGCCTAGGACGAAAAACAAGGCATCAACTTTTGTAAATAGTTTTTCTTTTTATTTTTCTGGAGTTTTTCGCGAAGATTTACTGGGCCAATTTTTTTCCATGGGCTAAGGAGGAAAAATAGGGCGGTGTGCAAAAACCCGGCCCGGCCCCCGAGGCAGGGTGGGCCGGCCGGCCCGGTCCGACCGACCCAGAGGGTTCCGGCGGCCGATGACGCCGAATTTCGCCCGAATTGCTCCTTTTTGACTTCCTTGTTTGGTCAGTAAATTTTTAGGGAAGTGTAAAAAGGAAAATAAGGTTCCCGGGGCTTTTCTCTCAGGACTATTTATTTGGCCGAATTGGGAGCTCGAGGATCAAACCTTTCAAGCAATATTTTCCATCCTTGTAGCAGCCATTGTGCCCCCAAGGAGCTTAGAGTTGAAGCTAGAAGCCAAGAAGTCATCGATGGAGGAGGCGATGCGATGCGAGCTCAAGCTACCCGTCAAGAGGACCGCACGCATCCGTTGCGGAGGGCGTGTCCCGACCGGAGCTCTTGCATCTCGCAACCCCGTCGAAGGAGAGAAGGTCCCTACGCCCGTTCGAAGGTCGGCACGCATCCAAGGCATGAAGCGCAAAGACTACAAGGAGGCGTCGCCACAGCCTAAGGATTATGGGGGTAGCGACTACTCCGACGATCGTAGCTCGAGCTCGTGGGCGGCCGCCGGAAGAGATGATAACGACCTCAACATTTGGGATGAGCAGCCCAAAGAGAGGACTTCCGAAGGCCCCAACGGCGACGGTAACGATGGCAACGAGAGCGGCAACGACAATGGAGGTGGCGACGACGGCGGTGACGACGGTAGAGACAATGGCGATGAAGACCCCTTCGGATTGCATCCGATGTGTTGTCGAACTTGCCGTCAATCCATCGGGGATCTCTACACGTGGGTCGATGAATGTCTCCAAGCCATGGAAGCGATGAAGCAGCGTATGGAGGATTTGGAGCACGTAGTTGGTGACAACTACAAGTTCCTTAACCGTAACGTGCGCAAACTTTTTGGCATGGTTGGAAACATGAGAGGCAAGTGGTGCAATAATTGCTTGAAGTACCACTAGGTCTAGTTTTCTCCTTAGGAATGTAAGATACGACGAGGACGTCGTATGTTTTAAGCGTGGGGGAGAGCTAGCTCGCTAGCCTTAGCTTTTGAACTTCAAGTTTAGGTTCGGTTTAATCTTCGTGTGAGAGTCTTAGCGTTTTAATGAGTCTTAGTGTTTTAATGAGTCTTTAGTTTTTGAGTGCGTTTTAAAATTTTTGCAAGTGTCTTAAATTAGTGTTGAGTCAAAGAAAACCAAATAAAAAGAGTCTTTATATATATCTTTGTGTTTTATGTATTGCTTATCTTTATTCACTTGTTTGTTTAATCTTCGATTCTTGATATATGAACATAAGTATGTGGTTTGAAAAACGTTTACCGTGGTGCTTAGTGGAATTGCTACTACTTAAAGTACCCATACCACACTTCGATCTTGGGCTTCACATGTTAGTTGTGCTATGTTCAATGCTAAAAGTTGGAGGATTTCAGTTCTGAAAATTATCTTAAAACCCTTGTAATAAAGGTTAGCAAAATCTCTTTTTCCAAGTTGAGAGTAAGAAAAAAAAATCCTATACAAAGCCAATTTATTTTTTGCTCCACCATAAGTGTGATTAGCACGATGAGTTGGGCTAAGATCCTTCTCTCTTGGGAGTTTTAATTTCGAGCAATGATCATGTTCTTGTGCTTATCTTTTGTTGCTAGCCTCGTCATATATTCGGTAACGTGACTTTCACAACGGAAGTCTCGTACATCGCCGAATTCCATACCCAACCCTATACATCTCTTTTGTACATCGTATTCCTTGAACACAACCTATTTTCGAAGTTTCGTCTCGTCTCTAGCATGATTTATTTACAATTTCAGATTGTATGCATGCGAGGAAAGAGAGAATTGAAAGCTTTGAAAAGTTGTCAAGAGAGAGAAAAATAAAGAGAAAAAGTATGAGTATGGAAAAGAAAGAAAGAAAGAAAGATGAAAAAAATTATATGTGAATGAAAGAAAAAAAAGGAATAGAGAAAAGAGGAGGTAGCAATAAAGATATGAGAGGGATGGATCAAGTGAAAGAAAAGAAAAATAAAGTGTAAGGAAGGGTGTCACGTTGATTGTGAGACGAAACTTTTACTCTATTTCCAACCATGTGCAATCCGACAACGAGGACGTCATCGGTGCCTTGTAGTCACAATTTTCTTTTGCCCTTGCACATGTCCACCATTCTAAATCTTCTCATCCTTGATATCCCTACATATGGTTAATTCTCATGATCCTTGGCTTTGAAAGGTAAACAATCATTAGAGGAAGTTCTTAGTTTGACAACATTTGTGTTGATTGCACTAGCCCTACCTATAGCTCCACTTTACGTGATATATGAGAGATTAATGGGAGGTGAGAGTTTTATAAAATTTGGTTAGGATAGCCACTTCATATGAGTGACTTGAGAGAGCTTGGAGAAAGGTTTTTGTCTAATACTTGTTGCAGGAATTTTGTTTTTAAAATCATAAAAACCCTCCGATGGAAGCAAAGAAGTAAGTATGGCTGAATTTGAAGACTTTGAGTGAAGAGTTTGAGTTGTGGGGTAAATCTTGATGTGGTAAAAATTCTAAACGCCCATGTTTATGTTTGATGATCATTACATTATGTTTATGTATTAAAGATGAAAGGATTGACTAACTTGTGAAGAAGGATTAGCGGTACACGATTACAACACCTTGGACGAAGTTCATTTGCGAGTACTTGCTCGAGGACGAGCAAGAGCTAAGCGTGGGGGAGATGTTGACGGTGTATTTTGGTGCACCTAGCATGTTCATTACACTTTGGTTTGGATTTGATTATGGAACTAACCCGCCACTAGGCACACTAATCATATAACAAGTTCATCTTTGTGCATGCATTTGGAAGTGTTGTGTTTATGTAGGAAAACATGGACATAAAGGACGGATTCGCAACAAGTTCAAAGGAGCATTTACGGAGTCTTGTTCGTGTTCATGAGCTTGATGGAATCACTTCCAATGGTGGCAAGGACCGAAGTGCTACGAGGAACACCCCCGGGGATTGAAGCGTAAAAGACCGAACTTCATGCAAAATGAACCTCCATCTTGGACGCGAGGATAACATCGTCAAAATCATGCAAGTGGAGGGGGCAAAGTACATAAATGCATAAGGACCCACGGGAGCGAAAGGGGCGACCGAACCGGGCCGAATTGGGCCTGGGCCGGTCGGCCCAGGCCGGCCGGCCCAGCCCACTTCTGGTGCCGGTTCGGTCCCGTTTTCCTTGCACCCGAAGGATCGTCAACCCTAAAAGCCCCGAGGCGCCGCCAACACCAGGGGAGTATTTCGCACCAGGAGGCCATCCACAAGCTAGAGAGAGAGGAGGAGGATCTCCGGAGGGAGATCAACCACCTCGAAGGAAGCACCCTCTCGTGGAGAAGAAGGAAGACACCAGCGGAAGGGAAACCATGATCAACGGTGCCATGATCAGCACCTTGATGGGGTAATCTTCTCATTCGTCCATGGGTTGTAATCGATCTTGAGATGTAATCGCACTTTGTCGGATTATCTATCTATCATCTTGTGTTGAATATACTTTAATGCTTAAGGTTAGCCACCATGCCGTAAAGGGAGTAGAGCTCCAATGCTTCCTTGGATCCATTCAATACGCCGTGTCCATCATAGGTCTAGTGATGAATACCTTCGCGTAGTGACAGTACGAGAGGAGGGAAAGGGCGAAACCGTGGTCACAACCCCCGATAGATTAGATTGGTTTGCATGTCTTTAAGCGATTGCATGTTCTAGTATCGTAGACCCGTGGGCGAGTGTCTCCTATCTTGATATCTTAATCGTTCTCTCTAGTGTAGTTTAGTTGTTTTCTAGTTTAATAATAGTTAGGGTTTTAGTAGCTACTGTGTCGTTGTAGATTAAACGCTTGAAATCTCCTTGCTCCGCGGATTGACAAACCTTCAGCACGTAAAAAGATGCAAAACTTGTGTTTTGGGCCTAACTGCACTATTTCGGGGTACCAAAGTTGTGAAGCATCCATTCTAGTCCATTCGACCCAAAATGATGTTTGGGAGTGTTTCAGAGCATTTCGCTAACCTTCAGCACGTAAAAAGATGCAAAACTTATGTTTTGGGCCTAAATGCACTATTTCGGGGGTACTAAAGTTGTGAAGCATCCATTCTAGTCCATTGGACCCAAATTGATGTTTGGGAGTGTTTCGGAGCATTTCGCTAACCTTCGACACGTAAAAGATGCAAAACTTGTATTTCGGGCCCGAATGCACTATTTCGGGGGTACCAAAGTTGTGAAGCATCCATTCTAGTCCATTGGACTCAAAATGATGTTTGTGAGTGTTTCGCAAAATTCACTAACCTTCAGCATGTAAAAAGATACAAAACTTGTGTTTTGGGCCTAAATGCACTATTTTAGGGTACCAAAGTTGTGAAGCATCCATTCTAGTCCATTGGACCCAAAATTATGTTTGCGAGAGTTTCGGATAATTTCACTAACCTTCAGCACGTAAAAAGATGCAAAACTTGTGTTTTGGTCCTAAATGCACTATTTCGGGGTACCAAAGTTGTGAAGCATCCATTCTAGTCCATTGGACCCAAAATGATGTTTGGGAGTGTTTCGGAGCATTTCGCAAACCCTCGGCAGGTAAAAGATGAAAAACTCGTGTTTCGGGCCCGAATGCAATATTTCGGGGTACCAAAGTTGTGAAGCTTCCATTCTAGTCCATTGGAACCAAAATGATGTTTGCGAGTGTTTCGAATGATTTCACTAACCTTCAGCACGTAAAAAGATGCAAAATTTGTGTTTCGGGCCTAACTACACTATTTCGGGGTACCAAAGTTGTGAAGCATCCATTCTAGTCCATTGGACCCAAAATGATGTTTGTGAGTGTTTCATATGATTTCACTAACCTTCAGCACGTAAAAAGATGCAAATCTTGTGTTTGGGGCCTAAATGCATTATTTCGGGGTACCAAAGTTGTGAAGCATCCATTCTAGTCCATTGGACCCATAAAGATGTTTGGGAGTGTTTCGGAGCATTTCGCTAACCATCGACACGTAAAAATGCAAAACTTGTGTTCGGGCCCGAATGCACTATTTCGGGGTACTTAAGTTGTGAAGCATCCATTCTAGTCCATTGGACCCAAAATGATGTTTGCAAGTGTTTCAGATGATTTCACTAACCTTCAGCACGTAAAAAGATGCAAAACTTGTGTTTCGGGCCTAACTGCACTATTTCGGGGTACCAAAGTTGTGAAGCATCCATTCTAGTCCATTGGACCCAAAATGATGTTTGGGAGTGTTTTGTGGCATTTCGCTAACCTTCGACACGTAAAAGATGCAAACTTGTGTTCGAGCCCGAATGCACTATTTCGGGGTACCAAAGTTGTGAAGCATCCATTCTAGTACATTGGACCCAAAATGATGTTTGGGAGTGTTTCGGAGCATTTCGTAAACCCTCGGCAGGTAAAAGATGAAAAACTCGTGTTTCGGGCCCGAATGCAATATTTCGGGGTACCAAAGTTGTGAAGCTTCCATTGTAGTCCATTGGAACCAAAATGATGTTTGCGAGTGTTTCGAATGATTTCACTAACCTTCATCACGTAAAAAGATGCAAAATTTGTGTTTCGGGCCTAACTGCACTATTTCGGGGTACCAAAGTTGTGAAGCATCCATTCTAGTCCATTGGACCCAACATGATGTTTGTGAGTGTTTCATATGATTTCACTAACCTTCAGCACGTAAAAAGATACAAATCTTGTGTTTTGGGCCTAAATGCATTATTTCGGGGTACCAAAGTTGTGAAGCATCCATTCTAGTCCATTGGACCCATAAAGATGTTTGGGAGTGTTTCAGAGCATTTCGCTAACCATCGACACGTAAAAAATGCAAAAAGTTTTGTTTGGGCCCGAATGCACTATTTCGGGGTACTTAAGTTGTGAAGCATCCATTCTAGTCCATTGGACCCAAAATGATGTTTGCAAGTGTTTCAGATGATTTCACTAACCTTCAGCACGTAAAAAGATGCAAAACTTGTGTTTCGGACCTAACTGCACTATTTCGGGGTACCAAAGTTGTGAAGCATCCATTCTAGTCCATTGGACCCAAAATGATGTTTGAGAGTGTTTCAGAGCATTTCGCTAACCTTCAGCACGTAAAAAGATGCAAAACTTGTGTTTTGGGCCTAAATGTACTATTTCGGGGGTACTAAAGTTGTGAAGCATCCATTCTAGTCCATTGGACGCAAATTGATGTTTGGGAGTGTTTCGGAGCATTTCGCTAACCTTCGACACGTAAAAGATGCAAAACTTGTATTTCGGGCCCGAATGCACTATTTCGGGTGTACCAAAGTTGTGAAGCATCCATTCTAGTCCATTGGACCCAAAATGATGTCTGCGAGTGTTTCGCAAAATTCACTAACCTTCAGCATGTAAAAAGATACAAAACTTGTGTTTTGGGCCTAACTGCACTATTTCGGGGTACCAATGTTGTGAAGCATCCATTCTAGTCTATTGGACCCAAAATGATGTTTGCGAGAGTTTCGGATAATTTCACTAACCTTCAGCACGTAAAAAGATGCAAAACTTGTGTTTTGGGCCTAAGTGCACTGTTTCGGGGTACCAAAGTTGTGAAGCATCCATTCTAGTCCATTGGACCAAAAATGATGTTTGCAAGAGTTTCGGAAAATTTCACTAAACGTAAAAAGATGCAAAACTTGTGTTTTGGGCCTAAGTGCACTATTTCGGGGTACCAAAGTTCTGAAGCATCCATTCTAGTCCATTGGACCCAAAATGATGTTTGCGAGTGTTTCGGATGATTTCACAAACCTTCAGCACGTAAAAAGATGCAAAATTTGTGTTTCGGGCCTAACTGCACTATTTCGGGGTACCAAAGTTGTGAAGCATCCATTCTAGTCCATTGGACCCAAAATGATGTTTGGGAGTGTTTCAGAGCATTTCGCTAACCTTCAGCACGTAAAAAGATGCAAAACTTGTGTTTTGGGCCTAAATGAACTATTTCGAGGGTACTAAAGTTGTGAAGCATCCATTCTAGTCCATTGGACCCAAATTGATGTTTGGGCGTGTTTCGGAGCATTTCGCTAACCTTCTACACGTAAAAGATGCAAAACTTGTATTTCGGGCCCGAATGCACTATTTCGGGGTACCAAAGTTGTGAAGCATCCATTCTAGTCCATTGGACCCAAAATGATGTATGCGAGTGTTTCGCAAAATTCACTAACCTTCAGCATGTAAAATGATACAAAACTTGTATTTTGGGCCTAAATGCACTATTTCGGGGTACCAAAGTTGTGAAGCATCCATTCTAGTCCATTGGACCCAAAATGATGTTTGCGAGAGTTTCGGATAATTTCACTAACCTTCAGCACGTAAAAAGATGCAAAATTTGTGTTTCGGGCCTAACTGCACTATTTCGGGGTACCAAAGTTGTGAAGCATCCATTCTAGTCCATTGGACCCAAAATGATGTTTGCGAGTGTTTCGGATGATTTCACTAACCTTGAGCACGTAAAAAAATGCAAAATTTGTGTTTCGGGCCTAACTGCACTATTTCGGGGTACCAATGTTGTGAAGCATCCATTATAGTCTATTGGACCCAAAATGATGTTTGCGAGAGTTTCGGATAATTTCACTAACCTTCAGCACGTAAAAAGATGCAAAACTTGTGTTTTGGGCCTAAGTGCACTGTTTCGGGGTACCAAAGTTGTGAAGCATCCATTCTAGTCCATCGGACCAAAAATGATGTTTGCGAGAGTTTCGGAAAATTTCACTAAACGTAAAAAGATGCAAAACTTGTGTTTTGGGCCTAAGTGCACTATTTCGGGGTACCAAAGTTCTGAAGCATCCATTCTAGTCCATTGGACCCAAAATGATGTTTGCGAGTGTTTCGGATGATTTCACAAACCTTCAGCACGTAAAAAGATGCAAAATTTGTGTTTCGGGCCTAACTGCACTATTTCGGGGTACCAAAGTTGTGAAGCATCCATTCTAGTCCATTGGACCCAAAATGATGTTTGGGAGTGTTTCAGAGCATTTCGCTAACCTTCAGCACGTAAAAAGATGCAAAACTTGTGTTTTGGGCCTAAATGCACTATTTCGGGGGTACTAAAGTTGTGAAGCATCCATTCTAGTCCATTGGACCCAAATTGATGTTTGGGAGTGTTTCGGAGCATTTCGCTAACCTTCTACACGTAAAAGATGCAAAACTTGTATTTCGGGCCCGAATGCACTATTTCGGGGTACCAAAGTTGTGAAGCATCCATTCTAGTCCATTGGACCCAAAATGATGTATGCGAGTGTTTCGCAAAATTCACTAACCTTCAGCATGTAAAAAGATACAAAACTTGTATTTTGGGCCTAAATGCACTATTTCGGGGTACCAAAGTTGTGAAGCATCCATTCTAGTCCATTGGACCCAAAATGATGTTTGCGAGAGTTTCGGATAATTTCACTAACCTTTAGCACGTAAAAAGATGCAAAATTTGTGTTTCGGGCCTAACTGCACTATTTCGGGGTACCAAAGTTGTGAAGCGTCCATTCTAGTCCATTGGATCCAAAATGATGTTTGCGAGAGTTTCGGATGATTTCACTAACCTTCAGCACGTAAAAAGATGCAAAATTTGTGTTTCGGGCCTAAATGCACTATTTCGGGGTACCAAAGTTGTGAAGCATCCATTCTAGTCCATTGGACCCAAAATGATGTTTGGGAGTGTTTCAGAGCATTTCGCTAACATTCAGCACGTAAAAAGATGCAAAACTTGTGTTTCGGGCCCGAATGCACTATTTCGGGGGTACCAAAGTTGTGAAGCATCCATTCTAGTCCATTGGACCCAAAATGATGTCTGGGAGTGTTTCGCAAAATTCACTAACCTTCAGCATGTAAAAAGATACAAAACTTGTGTTTTGGGCCTAAATGCACTATTTCGGGGTACCAAAGTTGTGAAGCATCCATTCTAGTCCATTGGACCCAAAATGATGTTTGCGAGAGTTTCGGATAATTTCACTAACCTCCAGCACGTAAAAAGATGCAAAACTTGTGTTTTAGGCCTAAATGCACTATTTCGGGGTACCAAAGTTGTGAAGCATCCATTCTAGTCCATTGGACCCAAAATGATGTTTGCGAGAGTTTCGGATAATTTCACTAAACGTAAAAAGATGAAAAACTTGTGTTTTGGGCCTAAATGCACTATTTCGGGGTACCAAAGTTGTGAAGCATCCATTCTAGTCCATTGGACCCAAAATGATGTTTGCGAGTGTTTCGGATGATTTCACAAACCTTCAGCACGTAAAAAGATGCAAAATTTGTGTTTCGGGCCTAACTGCACTATTTCGGGGTACCAAAGTTGTGAAGCATCCATTCTAGTCCATTGGACCCAAAATGATGTTTGGGAGTGTTTCAGAGCATTTCGCTAACCTTCAGCACGTAAAAAGATGCAAAACTTGTGTTTTGGGCCTAAATGCACTATTTCGGGGGTACTAAAGTTGTGAAGCATCCATTCTAGTCCATTGGACCCAAATTGATGTTTGGGAGTGTTTCGGAGCATTTCGCTAACCATCTACACGTAAAAGATGCAAAACTTGTATTTCGGGCCCGAATGCACTATTTCGGGGTACCAAAGTTGTGAAGCATCCATTCTAGTCCATTGGACCCAAAATGATGTATGCGAGTGTTTCGCAAAATTCACTAACCTTCAGCATGTAAAAAGATACAAAACTTGTATTTTGGGCCTAAATGCACTATTTCGGGGTACCAAAGTTGTGAAGCATCCATTCTAGTCCATTGGACCCAAAATGATGTTTGCGAGAGTTTCGGATAATTTCACTAACCTTCAGCACGTAAAAAGATGCAAAATTTGTGTTTCGGGCCTAACTGCACTATTTCGGGGTACCAAAGTTGTGAAGCATCCATTCTAGTCCATTGGACCCAAAATGATGTTTGCGAGTGTTTCAGATGATTTCACTAACCTTCAGCACGTAAAAAGATGCAAAATTTGTGTTTCGGGCCTAAATGCACTATTTCGGGGTACCAAAGTTGTGAAGCATCCATTCTAGTCCATTGGACCCAAAATGATGTTTGGGAGTGTTTCAGAGCATTTCGCCAACATTCAACACGTACAAAGATGCAAAACTTGTGTTTCGGGCCCGAATGCACTATTTCGGGGGTACCAAAGTTGTGAAGAATCCATTCTAGTCCATTGGACCCAAAATGATGTCTGGGAGTGTTTCGCAAAATTCACTAACCTTCAGCTTGTAAAAAGATACAAAACTTGTGTTTTGGGCCTAAATGCACTATTTCGGGGTACCAAAGTTGTGAAGCATCCATTCTAGTCCATTGGACCCAAAATGATGTTTGCGAGAGTTTCGGATAATTTCACTAACCTCCAGCACGTAAAAAGATGCAAAACTTGTGTTTTGGGCCTAAATGCACTATTTCGGGGTACCAAAGTTGTGAAGCATCCATTCTAGTCCATTGGACCCAAAATGATGTTTGCGAGAGTTTCGGAAAATTTCACTAAATGTAAAAAGATGAAAAACATGTGTTTTGGGCCTAAATGCACTATTTCGGGGTACCAAAGTTGTGAAGCATCCATTCTAGTCCATTGGACCCAAAATGATGTTTGCGAGTGTTTCGGATGATTTCACAAACCTTCAGCACGTAAAAAGATGCAAAACTTGTGTTTTGGGCCTAAATGTACTATTTCGGGGGTACTAAAGTTGTGAAGCATCCATTCTAGTCCATTGGACCCAAATTGATGTTTGGGAGTGTTTCGGAGCATTTCGCTAACCTTCGACACGTAAAAGATGCAAAACTTGTATTTCGGGCCCAAATGCACTATTTCGGGTGTACCAAAGTTGTGAAGCATCCATTCTAGTCCATTGGACCCAAAATGATGTCTGCGAGTGTTTCGCAAAATTCACTAACCTTCAGCATGTAAAAAGATACAAAACTTGTGTTTTGGGCCTAACTGCACTATTTCGGGGTACCAATGTTGTGAAGCATCCATTCTAGTCTATTGGACCCAAAATGATGTTTGCGAGAGTTTCAGATAATTTCACTAACCTTCAGCACGTAAAAAGATGCAAAACTTGTGTTTTGGGCCTAAGTGCACTATTTCGGGGTACCAAAGTTGTGAAGCATCCATTCTAGTCCATTGGACCAAAAATGATGTTTGCGAGAGTTTCGGAAAATTTCACTAGACGTAAAAAGATGCAAAACTTGTGTTTTGGGCCTAAGTGCACTATTTCGGGGTACCAAAGTTCTGAAGCATCCATTCTAGTCCATTGGACCCAAAATGATGTTTGCGAGTGTTTCGGATGATTTCACAAACCTTCAGCACGTAAAAAGATGCAAAATTTGTGTTTCGGGCCTAACTGCACTATTTCGGGGTACCAAAGTTGTGAAGCATCCATTCTAGTCCATTGGACCCAAAATGATGTTTGGGAGTGTTTCAGAGCATTTCGCTAACCTTCAGCACGTAAAAAGATGCAAAACTTGTGTTTTGGGCCTAAATGCACTATTTCGGGGGTACTAAAGTTGTGAAGCATCCATTCTAGTCCATTGGACCCAAATTGATGTTTGGGAGTGTTTCGGAGCATTTCGCTAACCTTCGACACGTAAAAGATGCAAAACTTGTATTTCGGGCCCGAATGCACTATTTCGGGGGTACCAAAGTTGTGAAGCATCCATTCTAGTCCATTGGACCCAAAATGATGTCTGCGAGTGTTTCGCAAAATTCACTAACCTTCAGCATGTAAAAAGATACAAAACTTGTGTTTTGGGCCTAACTGCACTATTTCGCGGTACCAATGTTGTGAAGCATCCATTCTAGTCTATTGGACCCAAAATGATGTTTGCGAGAGTTTCGGATAATTTCACTAACCTTCAGCACGTAAAAAGATGCAAAACTTGTGTTTTGGGCCTAAATGCACTGTTTCGGGGTACCAAAGTTGTGAAGCATCCATTCTAGTCCATTGGACCCAAAATGATGTTTGTGAGAGTTTCGGAAAATTTCACTAAACGTAAAAAGATGCAAAACTTGTGTTTTGGGCCTAAGTGCACTATTTCGGGGTACCAAAGTTTTGAAGCATCCATTCTAGTCCATTGGACCCAAAATGATGTTTGCGAGTGTTTCGGATGATTTCACAAACCTTCAGCACGTAAAAAGATGCAAAACTTGTGTTTTGGGCCTAAATGTACTATTTCGGGGGTACTAAAGTTGTGAAGCATCCATTCTAGTCAATTGGACCCAAATTGATGTTTGGGAGTGTTTCGGAGCATTTCGCTAACCTTCGACACGTAAAAGATGCAAAACTTTTATTTCGGGCCCAAATGCACTATTTCGGGTGTACCAAAGTTGTGAAGCATCCATTCTAGTCCATTGGACCCAAAATGATGTCTGCGAGTGTTTCGCAAAATTCACTAACCTTCAGCATGTAAAAAGATACAAAACTTGTGTTTTGGGCCTAACTGCACTATTTCGGGGTACCAATGTTGTGAAGCATCCATTCTAGTCTATTGGACCCAAAATGATGTTTGCGAGAGTTTCAGATAATTTCACTAACCTTCAGCACTTAAAAAGATGCAAAACTTGTGTTTTGGGCCTAAGTGCACTGTTTCGGGGTACCAAAGTTGTGAAGCATCCATTCTAGTCCATTGGACCAAAAATGATGTTTGCGAGAGTTTCGGAAAATTTCACTAAACGTCAAAAGATGCAAAACTTGTGTTTTGGGCCTAAGTGCACTATTTCGGGGTACCAAAGTTCTGAAGCATCCATTCTAGTCCATTGGACCCAAAATGATGTTTGCGAGTGTTTCGGATGATTTCACAAACCTTCAGCACGTAAAAAGATGCAAAATTTGTGTTTCGGGCCTAACTGCACTATTTCGGGGTACCAAAGTTGTGAAGCATCCATTCTAGTCCATTGGACCCAAAATGATGTTTGGGAGTGTTTCAGAGCATTTCGCTAACCTTCAGCACGTAAAAAGATGCAAAACTTGTGTTTTGGGCCTAAATGCACTATTTCGGGGGTACTAAAGTTGTGAAGCATCCATTCTAGTCCATTGGACCCAAATTGATGTTTGGGAGTGTTTCGGAGCATTTCGCTAACCTTCTACACGTAAAAGATGCAAAACTTGTATTTCGGGCCCGAATGCACTATTTCGGGGTACCAAAGTTGTGAAGCATCCATTCTAGTCCATTGGACCCAAAATGATGTATGCGAGTTTTCGCAAAATTCACTAACCTTCAGCATGTAAAAAGATACAAAACTTTTGTTTTGGGCCTAACTGCACTATTTCGGGGTACCAATGTTGTGAAGCATCCATTCTAGTCTATTGGACCCAAAATGATGTTTGCGAGAGTTTCGGATAATTTCACTAACCTTCAGCACGTAAAAAGATGCAAAACTTGTGTTTTGGGCCTAAATGCACTGTTTCGGGGTACCAAAGTTGTGAAGCATCCATTCTAGTCCATTGGACCCAAAATGATGTTTGTGAGAGTTTCGGAAAATTTCACTAAACGTAAAAAGATGCAAAACTTGTGTTTTGGGACTAAGTGCACTATTTCGGGGTACCAAAGTTGTGAAGCATCCATTCTAGTCCATTGGACCCAAAATGATGTTTGCGAGTGTTTCGGATGATTTCACAAACCTTCAGCACGTAAAAAGATGCAAAACTTGTGTTTTGGGCCTAAATGTACTATTTCGGGGGTACTAAAGTTGTGAAGCATCCATTCTAGTCCATTGGACCCAAATTGATGTTTGGGAGTGTTTCGGAGCATTTCGCTAACCTTCGACACGTAAAAGATGCAAACCTTGTATTTCGGGCCCAAATGCACTATTTCGGGTGTACCAAAGTTGTGAAGCATCCATTCTAGTCCATTGGACCCAAAATGATGTCTGCGAGTGTTTCGCAAAATTCACTAACCTTCAGCATGTAAAAAGATACAAAACTTGTGTTTTGGGCCTAACTGCACTATTTCGGGGTACCAATGTTGTGAAGCATCCATTCTAGTCTATTGGACCCAAAATGATGTTTGAAAGAGTTTCAGATAATTTCACTAACCTTCAGCACGTAAAAAGATGCAAAACTTGTGTTTTGGGCCTAAGTGCACTGTTTCGGGGTACCAAAGTTGTGAAGCATCCATTCTAGTCCATTGGACCAAAAATGATGTTTGCGAGAGTTTCGGAAAATTTCACTAAACGTAAAAAGATGCAAAACTTGTGTTTTGGGCCTAAGTGCACTATTTCGGGGTACCAAAGTTCTGAAGCATCCATTCTAGTCCATTGGACCCAAAATGATGTTTGCGAGTGTTTCGGATGATTTCACAAACCTTCAGCACGTAAAAAGATGCAAAATTTGTGTTTCGGGCCTAACTGCACTATTTCGGGGTACCAAAGTTGTGAAGCATCCATTCTAGTCCATTGGACCCAAAATGATGTTTGGGAGTGTTTCAGAGCATTTCGCTAACCTTCAGCACGTAAAAAGATGCAAAACTTGTGTTTTGGGCCTAAATGCACTATTTCGGGGGTACTAAAGTTGTGAAGCATCCATTCTAGTCCATTGGACCCAAATTGATGTTTGGGAGTGTTTCGGAGCATTTCGCTAACCTTCTACACGTAAAAGATGCAAAACTTGTATTTCGGGCCCGAATGCACTATTTCGGGGTACCAAAGTTGTGAAGCATCCATTCTAGTCCATTGGACCCAAAATGATGTATGCGAGTTTTCGCAAAATTCACTAACCTTCAGCATGTAAAAAGATACAAAACTTTTGTTTTGGGCCTAACTGCACTATTTCGGGGTACCAATGTTGTGAAGCATCCATTCTAGTCTATTGGACCCAAAATGATGTTTGCGAGAGTTTCGGATAATTTCACTAACCTTCAGCACGTAAAAAGATGCAAAACTTGTGTTTTGGGCCTAAATGCACTGTTTCGGGGTACCAAAGTTGTGAAGCATCCATTCTAGTCCATTGGACCCAAAATGATGTTTGCGAGAGTTTCGAAAAATTTCACTAAACGTAAAAAGATGCAAAACGTGTGTTTTGGGCCTAAGTGCACTATTTCGGGGTACCAAAGTTGTGAAGCATCCATTCTAGTCCATTGGACCCAAAATGATGTTTGCGAGTGTTTCGGATGATTTCACAAACCTTCAGCACGTAAAAAGATGCAAAACTTGTGTTTTGGGCCTAAATGTACTATTTCGGGGGTACTAAAGTTGTGAAGCATCCATTCTAGTCCATTGGACCCAAATTGATGTTTGGGAGTGTTTCGGAGCATTTCGCTAAACTTCGACACGTAAAAGATGCAAAACTTGTATTTCGGGCCCGAATGCACTATTTCGGGTGTACCAAAGTTGTGAAGCATCCATTCTAGTCCATTGGACCCAAACTGATGTCTGCGAGTGTTTCGCAAAATTCACCAACCTTCAGCATGTAAAAAGATACAAAACTTGTGTTTTGGGCCTAACTGCACTATTTCGGGGTACCAATGTTGTGAAGCATCCATTCTAGTCTATTGGACCCAAAATGATGTTTGCGAGAGTTTCGGATAATTTCACTAACCTTCAGCACGTAAAAAGATGCAAAACTTGTGTTTTGGGCCTAAATGCACTGTTTCGGGGTACCAAAGTTGTGAAGCATCCATTCTAGTCCATTGGACCCAAAATGATGTTTGTGAGAGTTTCGGAAAATTTCACTAAACGTAAAAAGATGCAAAACTTGTGTTTTGGGCCTAAGTGCACTATTTCGGGGTACCAAAGTTGTGAAGCATCCATTCTAGTCCATTGGACCCAAAATGATGTTTGCGAGTGTTTGGGATGATTTCACAAACCTTCAGCACGTAAAAAGATGCAAAACTTGTGTTTTGGGCCTAAATGTACTATTTCGGGGGTACTAAAGTTGTGAAGCATCCATTCTAGTCCATTGGACCCAAATTGATGTTTGGGAGTGTTTCGGAGCATTTCGCTAACCTTCGACACGTAAAAGATGCAAAACTTGTATTTCGGGCCCAAATGCACTATTTCGGGTGTACCAAAGTTGTGAAGCATCCATTCTAGTCCATTGGACCCAAAATGATGTCTGCGAGTGTTTCGCAAAATTCACTAACCTTCAGCATGTAAAAAGATACAAAACTTGTGTTTTGGGCCTAACTGCACTATTTCGGGGTACCAATGTTGTGAAGCATCCATTCTAGTCTATTGGACCCAAAATGATGTTTGCGAGAGTTTCAGATAATTTCACTAACCTTCAGCACGTAAAAAGATGCAAAACTTGTGTTTTGGGCCTAAGTGCACTGTTTCGGGGTACCAAAGTTGTGAAGCATCCATTCTAGTCCATTGGACCAAAAATGATGTTTGCGAGAGTTTCGGAAAATTTCACTAAACGTAAAAAGATGCAAAACTTGTGTTTTGGGCCTAAGTGCACTATTTCGGGAAACCAAAGTTCTGAAGCATCCATTCTAGTCCATTGGACCCAAAATGATGTTTGCGAGTGTTTCGGATGATTTCACAAACCTTCAGCACGTAAAAAGATGCAAAATTTGTGTTTCGGGCCTAACTGCACTATTTCGGGGTACCAAAGTTGTGAAGCATCCATTCTAGTCCATTGGACCCAAAATGATGTTTGGGAGTGTTTCAGAGCATTTCGCTAACCTTCAGCACGTAAAAAGATGCAAAACTTGTGTTTTGGGCCTAAATGCACTATTTCGGGGGTACTAAAGTTGTGAAGCATCCATTCTAGTCCATTGGACCCAAATTGATGTTTGGGAGTGTTTCGGAGCATTTCGCTAACCTTCTACACGTAAAAGATGCAAAACTTGTATTTCGGGCCCGAATGCACTATTTCGGGGTACCAAAGTTGTGAAGCATCCATTCTAGTCCATTGGACCCAAAATGATGTATGCGAGTTTTCGTAAAATTCACTAACCTTCAGCATGTAAAAAGATACAGAACTTTTGTTTTGGGCCTAACTGCACTATTTCGGGGTACCAATGTTGTGAAGCATCCATTCTAGTCTATTGGACCCAAAATGATGTTTGCGAGAGTTTCGGATAATTTCACTAACCTTCAGCACGTAAAAAGATGCAAAACTTGTGTTTTGGGCCTAAATGCACTGTTTCGGGGTACCAAAGTTGTGAAGCATCCATTCTAGTCCATTGGACCCAAAATGATGTTTGCGAGAGTTTCGGAAAATTTCACTAAACGTAAAAAGATGCAAAACGTGTGTTTTGGGCCTAAGTGCACTATTTAGGGGTACCAAAGTTGTGAAGCATCCATTCTAGTCCATTGGACCCAAAATGATGTTTGCGAGTGTTTCGGATGATTTCACAAACCTTCAGCACGTAAAAAGATGCAAAACTTGTGTTTTGGGCCTAAATGTACTATTTCGGGGGTACTAAAGTTGTGAAGCATCCATTCTAGTCCATTGGACCCAAATTGATGTTTGGGAGTGTTTCGGAGCATTTCGCTAACCTTCGACACGTAAAAGATGCAAAACTTGTATTTCGGGCCCGAATGCACTATTTCGGTTGTACCAAAGTTGTGAAGCATCCATTCTAGTCCATTGGACCCAAAATGATGTCTGCGAGTGTTTCGCAAAATTCACCAACCTTCAGCATGTAAAAAGATACAAAACTTGTGTTTTGGGCCTAACTGCACTATTTCGGTGTACCAATGTTGTGAAGCATCCATTCTAGTCTATTGGACCCAAAATGATGTTTGCGAGAGTTTCGGATAATTTCACTAACCTTCAGCACGTAAAAAGATGCAAAACTTGTGTTTTGGGCCTAAGTGCACTGTTTCGGGGTACCAAAGTTGTGAAGCATCCATTCTAGTCCATTGGACCAAAAATGATGTTTGCGAGAGTTTCGGAAAATTTCACTAAACGTCAAAAGATGCAAAACTTGTGTTTTGGGCCTAAGTGCACTATTTCGGGGTACCAAAGTTCTGAAGCATCCATTCTAGTCCATTGGACCCAAAATGATGTTTGCGAGTGTTTCGGATGATTTCACAAACCTTCAGCACGTAAAAAGATGCAAAATTTGTGTTTCGGGCCTAACTGCACTATTTCGGGGTACCAAAGTTGTGAAGCATCCATTCTAGTCCATTGGACCCAAAATGATGTTTGGGAGTGTTTCAGAGCATTTCGCTAACCTTCAGCACGTAAAAAGATGCAAAACTTGTGTTTTGGGCCTAAATGCACTATTTCGGGGGTACTAAAGTTGTGAAGCATCCATTCTAGTCCATTGGACCCAAATTGATGTTTGGGAGTGTTTCGGAGCATTTCGCTAACCTTCTACACGTAAAAGATGCAAAACTTGTATTTCGGGCCCGAATGCACTATTTCGGGGTACCAAAGTTGTGAAGCATCCATTCTAGTCCATTGGACCCAAAATGATGTATGCGAGTTTTCGCAAAATTCACTAACCTTCAGCATGTAAAAAGATACAAAACTTTTGTTTTGGGCCTAACTGCACTATTTCGGGGTACCAATGTTGTGAAGCATCCATTCTAGTCTATTGGACCCAAAATGATGTTTGCGAGAGTTTCGGATAATTTCACTAACCTTCAGCACGTAAAAAGATGCAAAACTTGTGTTTTGGGCCTAAATGCACTGTTTCGGGGTACCAAAGTTGTGAAGCATCCATTCTAGTCCATTGGACCCAAAATGATGTTTGTGAGAGTTTCGGAAAATTTCACTAAACGTAAAAAGATGCAAAACTTGTGTTTTGGGACTAAGTGCACTATTTCGGGGTACCAAAGTTGTGAAGCATCCATTCTAGTCCATTGGACCCAAAATGATGTTTGCGAGTGTTTCGGATGATTTCACAAACCTTCAGCACGTAAAAAGATGCAAAACTTGTGTTTTGGGCCTAAATGTACTATTTCGGGGGTACTAAAGTTGTGAAGCATCCATTCTAGTCCATTGGACCCAAATTGATGTTTGGGAGTGTTTCGGAGCATTTCGCTAACCTTCGACACGTAAAAGATGCAAACCTTGTATTTCGGGCCCAAATGCACTATTTCGGGTGTACCAAAGTTGTGAAGCATCCATTCTAGTCCATTGGACCCAAAATGATGTCTGCGAGTGTTTCGCAAAATTCACTAACCTTCAGCATGTAAAAAGATACAAAACTTGTGTTTTGGGCCTAACTGCACTATTTCGGGGTACCAATGTTGTGAAGCATCCATTCTAGTCTATTGGACCCAAAATGATGTTTGCGAGAGTTTCAGATAATTTCACTAACCTTCAGCACGTAAAAAGATGCAAAACTTGTGTTTTGGGCCTAAGTGCACTGTTTCGGGGTACCAAAGTTGTGAAGCATCCATTCTAGTCCATTGGACCAAAAATGATGTTTGCGAGAGTTTCGGAAAATTTCACTAAACGTAAAAAGATGCAAAACTTGTGTTTTGGGCCTAAGTGCACTATTTCGGGGTACCAAAGTTCTGAAGCATCCATTCTAGTCCATTGGACCCAAAATGATGTTTGCGAGTGTTTCGGATGATTTCACAAACCTTCAGCACGTAAAAAGATGCAAAATTTGTGTTTCGGGCCTAACTGCACTATTTCGGGGTACCAAAGTTGTGAAGCATCCATTCTAGTCCATTGGACCCAAAATGATGTTTGGGAGTGTTTCAGAGCATTTCGCTAACCTTCAGCACGTAAAAAGATGCAAAACTTGTGTTTTGGGCCTAAATGCACTATTTCGGGGGTACTAAAGTTGTGAAGCATCCATTCTAGTCCATTGGACCCAAATTGATGTTTGGGAGTGTTTCGGAGCATTTCGCTAACCTTCTACACGTAAAAGATGCAAAACTTGTATTTCGGGCCCGAATGCACTATTTCGGGGTACCAAAGTTGTGAAGCATCCATTCTAGTCCATTGGACCCAAAATGATGTATGCGAGTTTTCGCAAAATTCACTAACCTTCAGCATGTAAAAAGATACAAAACTTTTGTTTTGGGCCTAACTGCACTATTTCGGGGTACCAATGTTGTGAAGCATCCATTCTAGTCTATTGGACCCAAAATGATGTTTGCGAGAGTTTCGGATAATTTCACTAACCTTCAGCACGTAAAAAGATGCAAAACTTGTGTTTTGGGCCTAAATGCACTGTTTCGGGGTACCAAAGTTGTGAAGCATCCATTCTAGTCCATTGGACCCAAAATGATGTTTGCGAGAGTTTCGAAAAATTTCACTAAACGTAAAAAGATGCAAAACGTGTGTTTTGGGCCTAAGTGCACTATTTCGGGGTACCAAAGTTGTGAAGCATCCATTCTAGTCCATTGGACCCAAAATGATGTTTGCGAGTGTTTCGGATGATTTCACAAACCTTCAGCACGTAAAAAGATGCAAAACTTGTGTTTTGGGCCTAAATGTACTATTTCGGGGGTACTAAAGTTGTGAAGCATCCATTCTAGTCCATTGGACCCAAATTGATGTTTGGGAGTGTTTCGGAGCATTTCGCTAAACTTCGACACGTAAAAGATGCAAAACTTGTATTTCGGGCCCGAATGCACTATTTCGGGTGTACCAAAGTTGTGAAGCATCCATTCTAGTCCATTGGACCCAAAATGATGTCTGCGAGTGTTTCGCAAAATTCACCAACCTTCAGCATGTAAAAAGATACAAAACTTGTGTTTTGGGCCTAACTGCACTATTTCGGGGTACCAATGTTGTGAAGCATCCATTCTAGTCTATTGGACCCAAAATGATGTTTGCGAGAGTTTCGGATAATTTCACTAACCTTCAGCACGTAAAAAGATGCAAAACTTGTGTTTTGGGCCTAAATGCACTGTTTCGGGGTACCAAAGTTGTGAAGCATCCATTCTAGTCCATTGGACCCAAAATGATGTTTGTGAGAGTTTCGGAAAATTTCACTAAACGTAAAAAGATGCAAAACTTGTGTTTTGGGACTAAGTGCACTATTTCGGGGTACCAAAGTTGTGAAGCATCCATTCTAGTCCATTGGACCCAAAATGATGTTTGCGAGTGTTTCGGATGATTTCACAAACCTTCAGCACGTAAAAAGATGCAAAACTTGTGTTTTGGGCCTAAATGTACTATTTCGGGGGTACTAAAGTTGTGAAGCATCCATTCTAGTCCATTGGACCCAAATTGATGTTTGGGAGTGTTTCGGAGCATTTCGCTAACCTTCGACACGTAAAAGATGCAAACCTTGTATTTCGGGCCCAAATGCACTATTTCGGGTGTACCAAAGTTGTGAAGCATCCATTCTAGTCCATTGGACCCAAAATGATGTCTGCGAGTGTTTCGCAAAATTCACTAACCTTCAGCATGTAAAAAGATACAAAACTTGTATTTTGGGCCTAACTGCACTATTTCGGGGTACCAATGTTGTGAAGCATCCATTCTAGTCTATTGGACCCAAAATGATGTTTGCGAGAGTTTCAGATAATTTCACTAACCTTCAGCACGTAAAAAGATGCAAAACTTGTGTTTTGGGCCTAAGTGCACTGTTTCGGGGTACCAAAGTTGTGAAGCATCCATTCTAGTCCATTGGACCAAAAATGATGTTTGCGAGAGTTTCGGAAAATTTCACTAAACGTAAAAAGATGCAAAACTTGTGTTTTGGGCCTAAGTGCACTATTTCGGGGTACCAAAGTTCTGAAGCATCCATTCTAGTCCATTGGACCCAAAATGATGTTTGCGAGTGTTTCGGATGATTTCACAAACCTTCAGCACGTAAAAAGATGCAAAATTTGTGTTTCGGGCCTAACTGCACTATTTCGGGGTACCAAAGTTGTGAAGCATCCATTCTAGTCCATTGGACCCAAAATGATGTTTGGGAGTGTTTCAGAGCATTTCGCTAACCTTCAGCACGTAAAAAGATGCAAAACTTGTGTTTTGGGCCTAAATGCACTATTTCGGGGGTACTAAAGTTGTGAAGCATCCATTCTAGTCCATTGGACCCAAATTGATGTTTGGGAGTGTTTCGGAGCATTTCGCTAACCTTCTACACGTAAAAGATGCAAAACTTGTATTTCGGGCCCGAATGCACTATTTCGGGGTACCAAAGTTGTGAAGCATCCATTCTAGTCCATTGGACCCAAAATGATGTATGCGAGTTTTCGCAAAATTCACTAACCTTCAGCATGTAAAAAGATACAAAACTTTTGTTTTGGGCCTAACTGCACTATTTCGGGGTACCAATGTTGTGAAGCATCCATTCTAGTCTATTGGACCCAAAATGATGTTTGCGAGAGTTTCGGATAATTTCACTAACCTTCAGCACGTAAAAAGATGCAAAACTTGTGTTTTGGGCCTAAATGCACTGTTTCGGGGTACCAAAGTTGTGAAGCATCCATTCTAGTCCATTGGACCCAAAATGATGTTTGCGAGAGTTTCGAAAAATTTCACTAAACGTAAAAAGATGCAAAACGTGTGTTTTGGGCCTAAGTGCACTATTTCGGGGTACCAAAGTTGTGAAGCATCCATTCTAGTCCATTGGACCCAAAATGATGTTTGCGAGTGTTTCGGATGATTTCACAAACCTTCAGCACGTAAAAAGATGCAAAACTTGTGTTTTGGGCCTAAATGTACTATTTCGGGGGTACTAAAGTTGTGAAGCATCCATTCTAGTCCATTGGACCCAAATTGATGTTTGGGAGTGTTTCGGAGCATTTCGCTAAACTTCGACACGTAAAAGATGCAAAACTTGTATTTCGGGCCCGAATGCACTATTTCGGGTGTACCAAAGTTGTGAAGCATCCATTCTAGTCCATTGGACCCAAAATGATGTCTGCGAGTGTTTCGCAAAATTCACCAACCTTCAGCATGTAAAAAGATACAAAACTTGTGTTTTGGGCCTAACTGCACTATTTCGGGGTACCAATGTTGTGAAGCATCCATTCTAGTCTATTGGACCCAAAATGATGTTTGCGAGAGTTTCGGATAATTTCACTAACCTTCAGCACGTAAAAAGATGCAAAACTTGTGTTTTGGGCCTAAATGCACTGTTTCGGGGTACCAAAGTTGTGAAGCATCCATTCTAGTCCATTGGACCCAAAATGATGTTTGTGAGAGTTTCGGAAAATTTCACTAAACGTAAAAAGATGCAAAACTTGTGTTTTGGGCCTAAGTGCACTATTTCGGGGTACCAAAGTTGTGAAGCATCCATTCTAGTCCATTGGACCCAAAATGATGTTTGCGAGTGTTTGGGATGATTTCACAAACCTTCAGCACGTAAAAAGATGCAAAACTTGTGTTTTGGGCCTAAATGTACTATTTCGGGGGTACTAAAGTTGTGAAGCATCCATTCTAGTCCATTGGACCCAAATTGATGTTTGGGAGTGTTTCGGAGCATTTCGCTAACCTTCGACACGTAAAAGATGCAAAACTTGTATTTCGGGCCCAAATGCACTATTTCGGGTGTACCAAAGTTGTGAAGCATCCATTCTAGTCCATTGGACCCAAAATGATGTCTGCGAGTGTTTCGCAAAATTCACTAACCTTCAGCATGTAAAAAGATACAAAACTTGTGTTTTGGGCCTAACTGCACTATTTCGGGGTACCAATGTTGTGAAGCATCCATTCTAGTCTATTGGACCCAAAATGATGTTTGCGAGAGTTTCAGATAATTTCACTAACCTTCAGCACGTAAAAAGATGCAAAACTTGTGTTTTGGGCCTAAGTGCACTGTTTCGGGGTACCAAAGTTGTGAAGCATCCATTCTAGTCCATTGGACCAAAAATGATGTTTGCGAGAGTTTCGGAAAATTTCACTAAACGTAAAAAGATGCAAAACTTGTGTTTTGGGCCTAAGTGCACTATTTCGGGAAACCAAAGTTCTGAAGCATCCATTCTAGTCCATTGGACCCAAAATGATGTTTGCGAGTGTTTCGGATGATTTCACAAACCTTCAGCACGTAAAAAGATGCAAAATTTGTGTTTCGGGCCTAACTGCACTATTTCGGGGTACCAAAGTTGTGAAGCATCCATTCTAGTCCATTGGACCCAAAATGATGTTTGGGAGTGTTTCAGAGCATTTCGCTAACCTTCAGCACGTAAAAAGATGCAAAACTTGTGTTTTGGGCCTAAATGCACTATTTCGGGGGTACTAAAGTTGTGAAGCATCCATTCTAGTCCATTGGACCCAAATTGATGTTTGGGAGTGTTTCGGAGCATTTCGCTAACCTTCTACACGTAAAAGATGCAAAACTTGTATTTCGGGCCCGAATGCACTATTTCGGGGTACCAAAGTTGTGAAGCATCCATTCTAGTCCATTGGACCCAAAATGATGTATGCGAGTTTTCGCAAAATTCACTAACCTTCAGCATGTAAAAAGATACAAAACTTTTGTTTTGGGCCTAACTGCACTATTTCGGGGTACCAATGTTGTGAAGCATCCATTCTAGTCTATTGGACCCAAAATGATGTTTGCGAGAGTTTCGGATAATTTCACTAACCTTCAGCACGTAAAAAGATGCAAAACTTGTGTTTTGGGCCTAAATGCACTGTTTCGGGGTACCAAAGTTGTGAAGCATCCATTCTAGTCCATTGGACCCAAAATGATGTTTGCGAGAGTTTCGAAAAATTTCACTAAACGTAAAAAGATGCAAAACGTGTGTTTTGGGCCTAAGTGCACTATTTCGGGGTACCAAAGTTGTGAAGCATCCATTCTAGTCCATTGGACCCAAAATGATGTTTGCGAGTGTTTCGGATGATTTCACAAACCTTCAGCACGTAAAAAGATGCAAAACTTGTGTTTTGGGCCTAAATGTACTATTTCGGGGGTACTAAAGTTGTGAAGCATCCATTCTAGTCCATTGGACCCAAATTGATGTTTGGGAGTGTTTCGGAGCATTTCGCTAAACTTCGACACGTAAAAGATGCAAAACTTGTATTTCGGGCCCGAATGCACTATTTCGGGTGTACCAAAGTTGTGAAGCATCCATTCTAGTCCATTGGACCCAAAATGATGTCTGCGAGTGTTTCGCAAAATTCACCAACCTTCAGCATGTAAAAAGATACAAAACTTGTGTTTTGGGCCTAACTGCACTATTTCGGGGTACCAATGTTGTGAAGCATCCATTCTAGTCTATTGGACCCAAAATGATGTTTGCGAGAGTTTCGGATAATTTCACTAACCTTCAGCACGTAAAAAGATGCAAAACTTGTGTTTTGGGCCTAAATGCACTGTTTCGGGGTACCAAAGTTGTGAAGCATCCATTCTAGTCCATTGGACCCAAAATGATGTTTGTGAGAGTTTCGGAAAATTTCACTAAACGTAAAAAGATGCAAAACTTGTGTTTTGGGACTAAGTGCACTATTTCGGGGTACCAAAGTTGTGAAGCATCCATTCTAGTCCATTGGACCCAAAATGATGTTTGCGAGTGTTTCGGATGATTTCACAAACCTTCAGCACGTAAAAAGATGCAAAACTTGTGTTTTGGGCCTAAATGTACTATTTCGGGGGTACTAAAGTTGTGAAGCATCCATTCTAGTCCATTGGACCCAAATTGATGTTTGGGAGTGTTTCGGAGCATTTCGCTAACCTTCGACACGTAAAAGATGCAAACCTTGTATTTCGGGCCCAAATGCACTATTTCGGGTGTACCAAAGTTGTGAAGCATCCATTCTAGTCCATTGGACCCAAAATGATGTCTGCGAGTGTTTCGCAAAATTCACTAACCTTCAGCATGTAAAAAGATACAAAACTTGTATTTTGGGCCTAACTGCACTATTTCGGGGTACCAATGTTGTGAAGCATCCATTCTAGTCTATTGGACCCAAAATGATGTTTGCGAGAGTTTCAGATAATTTCACTAACCTTCAGCACGTAAAAAGATGCAAAACTTGTGTTTTGGGCCTAAGTGCACTGTTTCGGGGTACCAAAGTTGTGAAGCATCCATTCTAGTCCATTGGACCAAAAATGATGTTTGCGAGAGTTTCGGAAAATTTCACTAAACGTAAAAAGATGCAAAACTTGTGTTTTGGGCCTAAGTGCACTATTTCGGGGTACCAAAGTTCTGAAGCATCCCTTCTAGTCCATTGGACCCAAAATGATGTTTGCGAGTGTTTCGGATGATTTCACAAACCTTCAGCACGTAAAAAGATGCAAAATTTGTGTTTCGGGCCTAACTGCACTATTTCGGGGTACCAAAGTTGTGAAGCATCCATTCTAGTCCATTGGACCCAAAATGATGTTTGGGAGTGTTTCAGAGCATTTCGCTAACCTTCAGCACGTAAAAAGATGCAAAACTTGTGTTTTGGGCCTAAATGCACTATTTCGGGGGTACTAAAGTTGTGAAGCATCCATTCTAGTCCATTGGACCCAAATTGATGTTTGGGAGTGTTTCGGAGCATTTCGCTAACCTTCTACACGTAAAAGATGCAAAACTTGTATTTCGGGCCCGAATGCACTATTTCGGGGTACCAAAGTTGTGAAGCATCCATTCTAGTCCATTGGACCCAAAATGATGTATGCGAGTTTTCGCAAAATTCACTAACCTTCAGCATGTAAAAAGATACAAAACTTTTGTTTTGGGCCTAACTGCACTATTTCGGGGTACCAATGTTGTGAAGCATCCATTCTAGTCTATTGGACCCAAAATGATGTTTGCGAGAGTTTCGGATAATTTCACTAACCTTCAGCACGTAAAAAGATGCAAAACTTGTGTTTTGGGCCTAAATGCACTGTTTCGGGGTACCAAAGTTGTGAAGCATCCATTCTAGTCCATTGGACCCAAAATGATGTTTGCGAGAGTTTCGAAAAATTTCACTAAACGTAAAAAGATGCAAAACGTGTGTTTTGGGCCTAAGTGCACTATTTCGGGGTACCAAAGTTGTGAAGCATCCATTCTAGTCCATTGGGCCCAAAATGATGTTTGCGAGTGTTTCGGATGATTTCACAAACCTTCAGCACGTAAAAAGATGCAAAACTTGTGTTTTGGGCCTAAATGTACTATTTCGGGGGTACTAAAGTTGTGAAGCATCCATTCTAGTCCATTGGACCCAAATTGATGTTTGGGAGTGTTTCGGAGCATTTCGCTAAACTTCGACACGTAAAAGATGCAAAACTTGTATTTCGGGCCCGAATGCACTATTTCGGGTGTACCAAAGTTGTGAAGCATCCATTCTAGTCCATTGGACCCAAAATGATGTCTGCGAGTGTTTCGCAAAATTCACCAACCTTCAGCATGTAAAAAGATACAAAACTTGTGTTTTGGGCCTAACTGCACTATTTCGGGGTACCAATGTTGTGAAGCATCCATTCTAGTCTATTGGACCCAAAATGATGTTTGCGAGAGTTTCGGATAATTTCACTAACCTTCAGCACGTAAAAAGATGCAAAACTTGTGTTTTGGGCCTAAATGCACTGTTTCGGGGTACCAAAGTTGTGAAGCATCCATTCTAGTCCATTGGACCCAAAATGATGTTTGTGAGAGTTTCGGAAAATTTCACTAAACGTAAAAAGATGCAAAACTTGTGTTTTGGGCCTAAGTGCACTATTTCGGGGTACCAAAGTTGTGAAGCATCCATTCTAGTCCATTGGACCCAAAATGATGTTTGCGAGTGTTTGGGATGATTTCACAAACCTTCAGCACGTAAAAAGATGCAAAACTTGTGTTTTGGGCCTAAATGTACTATTTCGGGGGTACTAAAGTTGTGAAGCATCCATTCTAGTCCATTGGACCCAAATTGATGTTTGGGAGTGTTTCGGAGCATTTCGCTAACCTTCGACACGTAAAAGATGCAAAACTTGTATTTCGGGCCCAAATGCACTATTTCGGGTGTACCAAAGTTGTGAAGCATCCATTCTAGTCCATTGGACCCAAAATGATGTCTGCGAGTGTTTCGCAAAATTCACTAACCTTCAGCATGTAAAAAGATACAAAACTTGTGTTTTGGGCCTAACTGCACTATTTCGGGGTACCAATGTTGTGAAGCATCCATTCTAGTCTATTGGACCCAAAATGATGTTTGCGAGAGTTTCAGATAATTTCACTAACCTTCAGCACGTAAAAAGATGCAAAACTTGTGTTTTGGGCCTAAGTGCACTGTTTCGGGGTACCAAAGTTGTGAAGCATCCATTCTAGTCCATTGGACCAAAAATGATGTTTGCGAGAGTTTCGGAAAATTTCACTAAACGTAAAAAGATGCAAAACTTGTGTTTTGGGCCTAAGTGCACTATTTCGGGAAACCAAAGTTCTGAAGCATCCATTCTAGTCCATTGGACCCAAAATGATGTTTGCGAGTGTTTCGGATGATTTCACAAACCTTCAGCACGTAAAAAGATGCAAAATTTGTGTTTCGGGCCTAACTGCACTATTTCGGGGTACCAAAGTTGTGAAGCATCCATTCTAGTCCATTGGACCCAAAATGATGTTTGGGAGTGTTTCAGAGCATTTCGCTAACCTTCAGCACGTAAAAAGATGCAAAACTTGTGTTTTGGGCCTAAATGCACTATTTCGGGGGTACTAAAGTTGTGAAGCATCCATTCTAGTCCATTGGACCCAAATTGATGTTTGGGAGTGTTTCGGAGCATTTCGCTAACCTTCTACACGTAAAAGATGCAAAACTTGTATTTCGGGCCCGAATGCACTATTTCGGGGTACCAAAGTTGTGAAGCATCCATTCTAGTCCATTGGACCCAAAATGATGTATGCGAGTTTTCGCAAAATTCACTAACCTTCAGCATGTAAAAAGATACAAAACTTTTGTTTTGGGCCTAACTGCACTATTTCGGGGTACCAATGTTGTGAAGCATCCATTCTAGTCTATTGGACCCAAAATGATGTTTGCGAGAGTTTCGGATAATTTCACTAACCTTCAGCACGTAAAAAGATGCAAAACTTGTGTTTTGGGCCTAAATGCACTGTTTCGGGGTACCAAAGTTGTGAAGCATCCATTCTAGTCCATTGGACCCAAAATGATGTTTGCGAGAGTTTCGAAAAATTTCACTAAACGTAAAAAGATGCAAAACGTGTGTTTTGGGCCTAAGTGCACTATTTCGGGGTACCAAAGTTGTGAAGCATCCATTCTAGTCCATTGGACCCAAAATGATGTTTGCGAGTGTTTCGGATGATTTCACAAACCTTCAGCACGTAAAAAGATGCAAAACTTGTGTTTTGGGCCTAAATGTACTATTTCGGGGGTACTAAAGTTGTGAAGCATCCATTCTAGTCCATTGGACCCAAATTGATGTTTGGGAGTGTTTCGGAGCATTTCGCTAAACTTCGACACGTAAAAGATGCAAAACTTGTATTTCGGGCCCGAATGCACTATTTCGGGTGTACCAAAGTTGTGAAGCATCCATTCTAGTCCATTGGACCCAAAATGATGTCTGCGAGTGTTTCGCAAAATTCACCAACCTTCAGCATGTAAAAAGATACAAAACTTGTGTTTTGGGCCTAACTGCACTATTTCGGGGTACCAATGTTGTGAAGCATCCATTCTAGTCTATTGGACCCAAAATGATGTTTGCGAGAGTTTCGGATAATTTCACTAACCTTCAGCACGTAAAAAGATGCAAAACTTGTGTTTTGGGCCTAAATGCACTGTTTCGGGGTACCAAAGTTGTGAAGCATCCATTCTAGTCCATTGGACCCAAAATGATGTTTGTGAGAGTTTCGGAAAATTTCACTAAACGTAAAAAGATGCAAAACTTGTGTTTTGGGACTAAGTGCACTATTTCGGGGTACCAAAGTTGTGAAGCATCCATTCTAGTCCATTGGACCCAAAATGATGTTTGCGAGTGTTTCGGATGATTTCACAAACCTTCAGCACGTAAAAAGATGCAAAACTTGTGTTTTGGGCCTAAATGTACTATTTCGGGGGTACTAAAGTTGTGAAGCATCCATTCTAGTCCATTGGACCCAAATTGATGTTTGGGAGTGTTTCGGAGCATTTCGCTAACCTTCGACACGTAAAAGATGCAAACCTTGTATTTCGGGCCCAAATGCACTATTTCGGGTGTACCAAAGTTGTGAAGCATCCATTCTAGTCCATTGGACCCAAAATGATGTCTGCGAGTGTTTCGCAAAATTCACTAACCTTCAGCATGTAAAAAGATACAAAACTTGTATTTTGGGCCTAACTGCACTATTTCGGGGTACCAATGTTGTGAAGCATCCATTCTAGTCTATTGGACCCAAAATGATGTTTGCGAGAGTTTCAGATAATTTCACTAACCTTCAGCACGTAAAAAGATGCAAAACTTGTGTTTTGGGCCTAAGTGCACTGTTTCGGGGTACCAAAGTTGTGAAGCATCCATTCTAGTCCATTGGACCAAAAATGATGTTTGCGAGAGTTTCGGAAAATTTCACTAAACGTAAAAAGATGCAAAACTTGTGTTTTGGGCCTAAGTGCACTATTTCGGGGTACCAAAGTTCTGAAGCATCCATTCTAGTCCATTGGACCCAAAATGATGTTTGCGAGTGTTTCGGATGATTTCACAAACCTTCAGCACGTAAAAAGATGCAAAATTTGTGTTTCGGGCCTAACTGCACTATTTCGGGGTACCAAAGTTGTGAAGCATCCATTCTAGTCCATTGGACCCAAAATGATGTTTGGGAGTGTTTCAGAGCATTTCGCTAACCTTCAGCACGTAAAAAGATGCAAAACTTGTGTTTTGGGCCTAAATGCACTATTTCGGGGGTACTAAAGTTGTGAAGCATCCATTCTAGTCCATTGGACCCAAATTGATGTTTGGGAGTGTTTCGGAGCATTTCGCTAACCTTCTACACGTAAAAGATGCAAAACTTGTATTTCGGGCCCGAATGCACTATTTCGGGGTACCAAAGTTGTGAAGCATCCATTCTAGTCCATTGGACCCAAAATGATGTATGCGAGTTTTCGCAAAATTCACTAACCTTCAGCATGTAAAAAGATACAAAACTTTTGTTTTGGGCCTAACTGCACTATTTCGGGGTACCAATGTTGTGAAGCATCCATTCTAGTCTATTGGACCCAAAATGATGTTTGCGAGAGTTTCGGATAATTTCACTAACCTTCAGCACGTAAAAAGATGCAAAACTTGTGTTTTGGGCCTAAATGCACTGTTTCGGGGTACCAAAGTTGTGAAGCATCCATTCTAGTCCATTGGACCCAAAATGATGTTTGCGAGAGTTTCGAAAAATTTCACTAAACGTAAAAAGATGCAAAACGTGTGTTTTGGGCCTAAGTGCACTATTTCGGGGTACCAAAGTTGTGAAGCATCCATTCTAGTCCATTGGACCCAAAATGATGTTTGCGAGTGTTTCGGATGATTTCACAAACCTTCAGCACGTAAAAAGATGCAAAACTTGTGTTTTGGGCCTAAATGTACTATTTCGGGGGTACTAAAGTTGTGAAGCATCCATTCTAGTCCATTGGACCCAAATTGATGTTTGGGAGTGTTTCGGAGCATTTCGCTAAACTTCGACACGTAAAAGATGCAAAACTTGTATTTCGGGCCCGAATGCACTATTTCGGGTGTACCAAAGTTGTGAAGCATCCATTCTAGTCCATTGGACCCAAAATGATGTCTGCGAGTGTTTCGCAAAATTCACCAACCTTCAGCATGTAAAAAGATACAAAACTTGTGTTTTGGGCCTAACTGCACTATTTCGGGGTACCAATGTTGTGAAGCATCCATTCTAGTCTATTGGACCCAAAATGATGTTTGCGAGAGTTTCGGATAATTTCACTAACCTTCAGCACGTAAAAAGATGCAAAACTTGTGTTTTGGGCCTAAATGCACTGTTTCGGGGTACCAAAGTTGTGAAGCATCCATTCTAGTCCATTGGACCCAAAATGATGTTTGTGAGAGTTTCGGAAAATTTCACTAAACGTAAAAAGATGCAAAACTTGTGTTTTGGGCCTAAGTGCACTATTTCGGGGTACCAAAGTTGTGAAGCATCCATTCTAGTCCATTGGACCCAAAATGATGTTTGCGAGTGTTTGGGATGATTTCACAAACCTTCAGCACGTAAAAAGATGCAAAACTTGTGTTTTGGGCCTAAATGTACTATTTCGGGGGTACTAAAGTTGTGAAGCATCCATTCTAGTCCATTGGACCCAAATTGATGTTTGGGAGTGTTTCGGAGCATTTCGCTAACCTTCGACACGTAAAAGATGCAAAACTTGTATTTCGGGCCCAAATGCACTATTTCGGGTGTACCAAAGTTGTGAAGCATCCATTCTAGTCCATTGGACCCAAAATGATGTCTGCGAGTGTTTCGCAAAATTCACTAACCTTCAGCATGTAAAAAGATACAAAACTTGTGTTTTGGGCCTAACTGCACTATTTCGGGGTACCAATGTTGTGAAGCATCCATTCTAGTCTATTGGACCCAAAATGATGTTTGCGAGAGTTTCAGATAATTTCACTAACCTTCAGCACGTAAAAAGATGCAAAACTTGTGTTTTGGGCCTAAGTGCACTGTTTCGGGGTACCAAAGTTGTGAAGCATCCATTCTAGTCCATTGGACCAAAAATGATGTTTGCGAGAGTTTCGGAAAATTTCACTAAACGTAAAAAGATGCAAAACTTGTGTTTTGGGCCTAAGTGCACTATTTCGGGAAACCAAAGTTCTGAAGCATCCATTCTAGTCCATTGGACCCAAAATGATGTTTGCGAGTGTTTCGGATGATTTCACAAACCTTCAGCACGTAAAAAGATGCAAAATTTGTGTTTCGGGCCTAACTGCACTATTTCGGGGTACCAAAGTTGTGAAGCATCCATTCTAGTCCATTGGACCCAAAATGATGTTTGGGAGTGTTTCAGAGCATTTCGCTAACCTTCAGCACGTAAAAAGATGCAAAACTTGTGTTTTGGGCCTAAATGCACTATTTCGGGGGTACTAAAGTTGTGAAGCATCCATTCTAGTCCATTGGACCCAAATTGATGTTTGGGAGTGTTTCGGAGCATTTCGCTAACCTTCTACACGTAAAAGATGCAAAACTTGTATTTCGGGCCCGAATGCACTATTTCGGGGTACCAAAGTTGTGAAGCATCCATTCTAGTCCATTGGACCCAAAATGATGTATGCGAGTTTTCGCAAAATTCACTAACCTTCAGCATGTAAAAAGATACAAAACTTTTGTTTTGGGCCTAACTGCACTATTTCGGGGTACCAATGTTGTGAAGCATCCATTCTAGTCTATTGGACCCAAAATGATGTTTGCGAGAGTTTCGGATAATTTCACTAACCTTCAGCACGTAAAAAGATGCAAAACTTGTGTTTTGGGCCTAAATGCACTGTTTCGGGGTACCAAAGTTGTGAAGCATCCATTCTAGTCCATTGGACCCAAAATGATGTTTGCGAGAGTTTCGGAAAATTTCACTAAACGTAAAAAGATGCAAAACGTGTGTTTTGGGCCTAAGTGCACTATTTAGGGGTACCAAAGTTGTGAAGCATCCATTCTAGTCCATTGGACCCAAAATGATGTTTGCGAGTGTTTCGGATGATTTCACAAACCTTCAGCACGTAAAAAGATGCAAAACTTGTGTTTTGGGCCTAAATGTACTATTTCGGGGGTACTAAAGTTGTGAAGCATCCATTCTAGTCCATTGGACCCAAATTGATGTTTGGGAGTGTTTCGGAGCATTTCGCTAACCTTCGACACGTAAAAGATGCAAAACTTGTATTTCGGGCCCGAATGCACTATTTCGGTTGTACCAAAGTTGTGAAGCATCCATTCTAGTCCATTGGACCCAAAATGATGTCTGCGAGTGTTTCGCAAAATTCACCAACCTTCAGCATGTAAAAAGATACAAAACTTGTGTTTTGGGCCTAACTGCACTATTTCGGTGTACCAATGTTGTGAAGCATCCATTCTAGTCTATTGGACCCAAAATGATGTTTGCGAGAGTTTCGGATAATTTCACTAACCTTCAGCACGTAAAAAGATGCAAAACTTGTGTTTTGGGCCTAAGTGCACTGTTTCGGGGTACCAAAGTTGTGAAGCATCCATTCTAGTCCATTGGACCAAAAATGATGTTTGCGAGAGTTTCGGAAAATTTCACTAAACGTAAAAAGATGCAAAACTTGTGTTTTGGGCCTAAGTGCACTATTTCGGGTTACCAAAGTTCTGAAGCATCCATTCTAGTCCATTGGACCCAAAATGATGTTTGCGAGTGTTTCGAATGATTTCACAAACCTTCAGCACGTAAAAAGATGCAAAATTTGTGTTTCGGGCCTAACTGCACTATTTCGGGGTACCAAAGTTGTGAAGCATCCATTCTAGTCCATTGGACCCAAAATGATGTTTGGGAGTGTTTCAAAGCATTTCGCTAACCTTCAACACGTAAAAAGATGCAAAACTTGTGTTTTGGGCCTAAATGCACTATTTCGGGGGTACTAAAGTTGTGAAGCATCCATTCTAGTCCATTGGACCGAAATTGATGTTTGGGAGTGTTTCGGAGCATTTCGCTAACCTTCTACACGTAAAAGATGCAAAACTTGTATTTCGGGCCCGAATGCACTATTTCGGGGTACCAAAGTTGTGAAGCATCCATTCTAGTCCATTGGACCCAAAATGATGTATGCGAGTGTTTCGCAAAATTCACTAACCTTCAGCATGTAAAAAGATACAAAACTTGTATTTTGGGCCTAAATGCACTATTTCGGGGTACCAAAGTTGTGAAGCATCCATTCTAGTCCATTGGACCCAAAATGATGTTTGAGAGAGTTTCGGATAATTTCACTAACCTTCAGCACGTAAAAAGATGCAAAATTTGTGTTTCGGGCCTAACTGCACTATTTCGGGGTACCAAAGTTGTGAAGCATCCATTCTAGTCCATTGGACCCAAAATGATGTTTGCGAGTGTTTCGGATGATTTCACTAACCTTCAGCACGTAAAAAGATGCAAAATTTGTGTTTCGGGCCTAAATGCACTATTTCGGGGTACCAAAGTTGTGAAGCATCCATTCTAGTCCATTGGACCCAAAATGATGTTTGGGAGTGTTTCAGAGCATTTCGCTAACATTCAGCACGTAAAAAGATGCAAAACTTGTGTTTCGGGCCCGAATGCACTATTTCGGGGGTACCAAAGTTGTGTAGCATCCATTTTAGTCCATTGGACCCAAAATGATGTCTGGGAGTGTTTCGCAAAATTCACTAACCTTCAGCATGTAAAAAGATACAAAACTTGTGTTTTGGGCCTAAATGCACTATTTCGGGGTACCAAAGTTGTGAAGCATCCATTCTAGTCCATTGGACCCAAAATGATGTTTGCGAGAGTTTCGGATAATTTCACTAACCTCCAGCACGTAAAAAGATGCAAAACTTGTGTTTTGGGCCTAAATGCACTATTTCGGGGTACCAAAGTTGTGAAGCATCCATTCTAGTCTATTGGACCCAAAATGATGTTTGCGAGAGTTTCGGAAAATTTCACTAAACGTAAAAAGATGAAAAACTTGTGTTTTGGGCCTAAATGCACTATTTCGGGGTACCAAAGTTGTGAAGCATCCATTCTAGTCCATTGGACCCAAAATGATGTTTGCGAGTGTTTCGGATGATTTCACAAACCTTCAGCACGTAAAAAGATGCAAAATTTGTGTTTCGGGCCTAACTGCACTATTTGGGGGTACCAAAGTTGTGAAGCATCCATTCTAGTCCATTGGACCCAAAATGATGTTTGGGAGTGTTTCAGAGCATTTCGCTAACCTTCAGCACGTAAAAAGATGCAAAACTTGTGTTTTGGGCCTAAATGCACTATTTCGGGGTACCAAAGTTGTGAAGCATCCATTCTAGTCCATTGGACCCAAAATGATGTATGCGAGTTTTCGCAAAATTCACTAACCTTCAGCATGTAAAAAGATACAAAACTTTTGTTTTGGGCCTAACTGCACTATTTCGGGGTACCAATGTTGTGAAGCATCCATTCTAGTCTATTGGACCCAAAATGATGTTTGCGAGAGTTTCGGATAATTTCACTAACCTTCAGCACGTAAAAAGATGCAAAACTTGTGTTTTGGGCCTAAATGCACTGTTTCGGGGTACCAAAGTTGTGAAGCATCCATTCTAGTCCATTGGACCCAAAATGATGTTTGCGAGAGTTTCGGAAAATTTCACTAAACGTAAAAAGATGCAAAACGTGTGTTTTGGGCCTAAGTGCACTATTTCGGGGTACCAAAGTTGTGAAGCATCCATTCTAGTCCATTGGACCCAAAATGATGTTTGCGAGTGTTTCGGATGATTTCACAAACCTTCAGCACGTAAAAAGATGCAAAACTTGTGTTTTGGGCCTAAATGTACTATTTCGGGGGTACTAAAGTTGTGAAGCATCCATTCTAGTCCATTGGACCCAAATTGATGTTTGGGAGTGTTTCGGAGCATTTCGCTAACCTTCGACACGTAAAAGATGCAAAACTTGTATTTCGGGCCCGAATGCACTATTTCGGTTGTACCAAAGTTGTGAAGCATCCATTCTAGTCCATTGGACCCAAAATGATGTCTGCGAGTGTTTCGCAAAATTCACCAACCTTCAGCATGTAAAAAGATACAAAACTTGTGTTTTGGGCCTAACTGCACTATTTCGGTGTACCAATGTTGTGAAGCATCCATTCTAGTCTATTGGACCCAAAATGATGTTTGCGAGAGTTTCGGATAATTTCACTAACCTTCAGCACGTAAAAAGATGCAAAACTTGTGTTTTGGGCCTAAGTGCACTGTTTCGGGGTACCAAAGTTGTGAAGCATCCATTCTAGTCCATTGGACCAAAAATGATGTTTGCGAGAGTTTCGGAAAATTTCACTAAACGTAAAAAGATGCAAAACTTGTGTTTTGGGCCTAAGTGCACTATTTCGGGTTACCAAAGTTCTGAAGCATCCATTCTAGTCCATTGGACCCAAAATGATGTTTGCGAGTGTTTCGAATGATTTCACAAACCTTCAGCACGTAAAAAGATGCAAAATTTGTGTTTCGGGCCTAACTGCACTATTTCGGGGTACCAAAGTTGTGAAGCATCCATTCTAGTCCATTGGACCCAAAATGATGTTTGGGAGTGTTTCAAAGCATTTCGCTAACCTTCAACACGTAAAAAGATGCAAAACTTGTGTTTTGGGCCTAAATGCACTATTTCGGGGGTACTAAAGTTGTGAAGCATCCATTCTAGTCCATTGGACCGAAATTGATGTTTGGGAGTGTTTCGGAGCATTTCGCTAACCTTCTACACGTAAAAGATGCAAAACTTGTATTTCGGGCCCGAATGCACTATTTCGGGGTACCAAAGTTGTGAAGCATCCATTCTAGTCCATTGGACCCAAAATGATGTATGCGAGTGTTTCGCAAAATTCACTAACCTTCAGCATGTAAAAAGATACAAAACTTGTATTTTGGGCCTAAATGCACTATTTCGGGGTACCAAAGTTGTGAAGCATCCATTCTAGTCCATTGGACCCAAAATGATGTTTGAGAGAGTTTCGGATAATTTCACTAACCTTCAGCACGTAAAAAGATGCAAAATTTGTGTTTCGGGCCTAACTGCACTATTTCGGGGTACCAAAGTTGTGAAGCATCCATTCTAGTCCATTGGACCCAAAATGATGTTTGGGAGTGTTTCAGAGCATTTCGCTAACCTTCAGCACGTAAAAAGATGCAAAACTTGTGTTTCGGGCCCGAATGCACTATTTCGGGGGTACCAAAGTTGTGAAGCATCCATTCTAGTCCATTGGACCCAAAATGATGTTTGGGAGTGTTTCAGAGCATTTCGCTAACATTCAGCACGTAAAAAGATGCAAAACTTATGTTTCGGGCCCGAATGCACTATTTCGGGGGTACCAAAGTTGTGAAGCATCCATTCTAGTCCATTGGACCCAAAATGATGTTTGGGAGTGTTTCGCAAAATTCACTAACGTTCAGCATGTAAAAAGATACAAAACTTGTGTTTTGGGCCTAAATGCACTATTTCGGGGTACCAAAGTTGTGAAGCATCCATTCTAGTCCATTGGACCCAAAATGATGTTTGCGAGAGTTTCGGATAATTTCACTAACCTTCAGCACGTAAAAAGATGCAAAACTTATGTTTTGGGCCTAAATGCACTATTTCGGGGTACCAAAGTTGTGAAGCATCCATTCTAGTCCATTGGACCCAAAATGATGTTTGCGAGAGTTTCGGAAAATTGCACTAAACGTAAAAAGATAAAAAACTTGTGTTTTGGGCCTAAATGCACTATTTCGGGGTACCAAAGTTGTGAAGCATCCATTCTAGTCCATTGGACCCAAAATGATGTTTGCGAGTGTTTCGGATGATTTCACAAATCTTCAGCACGTAAAAAGATGCAAAATTTGTGTTTCGGGCCTAACTACACTATTTCGGGGTACCAAAGTTGTGAAGCATCCATTCTAGTCCATTGGACCCAAAATGATGTTTGGAAGTGTTTCAGAGCATTTCGCTAACCTTCAGCACGTAAAAAGATGCAAAACTTGTGTTTTGGGCCTAAATGCACTATTTCGGGGGTACTAAAGTTGTGAAGCATCCATTCTAGTCCATTGGACCCAAATTGATGTTTGGGAGTGTTTCAGAGCATTTCGCTAACCTTCGACACGTAAAAGATGCAAAACTTGTATTTCGGGCCCGAATGCACTATTTCTGGGGTACCAAAGTTGTGAAGCATCCATTCTAGTCCATTGGACCCAAAATGATGTTTGCGAGTGTTTCAGATGATTTCACTAACCTTCAGCACGTAAAAAGATGCAAAATTTGTGTTTCGGGCCTAAATGCACTATTTCGGGGTACCAAAGTTGTGAAGCATCCATTCTAGTCCATTGGACCCAAAATGATGTTTGGGAGTGTTTCAGAGCATTTCGCTAACCTTCAGCACGTAAAAAGATGCAAAACTTGTGTTTCGGGCCCGAATGCACTATTTCGGGGGTACCAAAGTTGTGAAGCATCCATTCTAGTCCATTGGACCCAAAATGATGTTTGGGAGTGCTTCAGAGCATTTCGCTAACCTTCAGCACGTAAAAAGATGCAAAACTTGTGTTTTGGGCCTAAATGCACTATTTCGGGGGTACTAAAGTTGTGAAGCATCCATTCTAGTCCATTGGACCCAAATTGATGTTTGGGAGTGTTTCGGAGCATTTCGCTAACCTTCTACACGTAAAAGATGCAAAACTTGTATTTCGGGCCCGAATGCACTATTTCGGGGTACCAAAGTTGTGAAGCATCCATTCTAGTCCATTGGACCCAAAATGATGTATGCGAGTTTTCGCAAAATTCACTAACCTTCAGCATGTAAAAAGATACAAAACTTTTGTTTTGGGCCTAACTGCACTATTTCGGGGTACCAATGTTGTGAAGCATCCATTCTAGTCTATTGGACCCAAAATGATGTTTGCGAGAGTTTCGGATAATTTCACTAACCTTCAGCACGTAAAAAGATGCAAAACTTGTGTTTTGGGCCTAAATGCACTGTTTCGGGGTACCAAAGTTGTGAAGCATCCATTCTAGTCCATTGGACCCAAAATGATGTTTGCGAGAGTTTCGGAAAATTTCACTAAACGTAAAAAGATGCAAAACGTGTGTTTTGGGCCTAAGTGCACTATTTCGGGGTACCAAAGTTGTGAAGCATCCATTCTAGTCCATTGGACCCAAAATGATGTTTGCGAGTGTTTCGGATGATTTCACAAACCTTCAGCACGTAAAAAGATGCAAAATTTGTGTTTCGGGCCTAACTGCACTATTTCGGGGTACCAAAGTTGTGAAGCATCCATTCTAGTCCATTGGACCCAAAATGATGTTTGGGAGTGTTTCAGAGCATTTCGCTAACCTTCAGCACGTAAAAAGATGCAAAACTTGTGTTTTGGGCCTAAATGCACTATTTCGGGGGTACTAAAGTTGTGAAGCATCCATTCTAGTCCATTGGACCCAAATTGATGTTTGGGAGTGTTTCGGAGCATTTCGCTAACCTTCTACACGTAAAAGATGCAAAACTTGTATTTCGGGCCCGAATGCACTATTTCGGGGTACCAAAGTTGTGAAGCATCCATTCTAGTCCATTGGACCCAAAATGATGTATGCGAGTTTTCGCAAAATTCACTAACCTTCAGCATGTAAAAAGATACAAAACTTTTGTTTTGGGCCTAACTGCACTATTTCGGGGTACCAATGTTGTGAAGCATCCATTCTAGTCTATTGGACCCAAAATGATGTTTGCGAGAGTTTCGGATAATTTCACTAACCTTCAGCACGTAAAAAGATGCAAAACTTGTGTTTTGGGCCTAAATGCACTGTTTCGGGGTACCAAAGTTGTGAAGCATCCATTCTAGTCCATTGGACCCAAAATGATGTTTGCGAGAGTTTCGGAAAATTTCACTAAACGTAAAAAGATGCAAAACGTGTGTTTTGGGCCTAAGTGCACTATTTCGGGGTACCAAAGTTGTGAAGCATCCATTCTAGTCCATTGGACCCAAAATGATGTTTGCGAGTGTTTCGGATGATTTCACAAACCTTCAGCACGTAAAAAGATGCAAAACTTGTGTTTTGGGCCTAAATGTACTATTTCGGGGGTACTAAAGTTGTGAAGCATCCATTCTAGTCCATTGGACCCAAATTGATGTTTGGGAGTGTTTCGGAGCATTTCGCTAACCTTCGACACGTAAAAGATGCAAAACTTGTATTTCGGGCCCGAATGCACTATTTCGGGTGTACCAAAGTTGTGAAGCATCCATTCTAGTCCATTGGACCCAAAATGATGTCTGCGAGTGTTTCGCAAAATTCACCAACCATCAGCATGTAAAAAGATACAAAACTTGTGTTTGGGGCCTAACTGCACTATTTCGGGGTACCAATGTTGTGAAGCATCCATTCTAGTCTATTGGACCCAAAATGATGTTTGCGAGAGTTTCGGATAATTTCACTAACCTTCAGCACGTAAAAAGATGCAAAACTTGTGTTTTGGGCCTAAGTGCACTGTTTCGGGGTACCAAAGTTGTGAAGCATCCATTCTAGTCCATTGGACCAAAAATGATGTTTGCGAGTGTTTCGGAAAATTTCACTAAACGTAAAAAGATGCAAAACTTGTGTTTTGGGCATAAGTGCACTATTTCGGGGTACCAAAGTTCTGAAGCATCCATTCTAGTCCATTGGACCCAAAATGATGTTTGCGAGTGTTTCGGATGATTTCACAAACCTTCAGCACGTAAAAAGATGCAAAATTTGTGTTTCGGGCCTAAATGCACTATCTCGGGGTACCAAAGTTGTGAAGCATCCATTCTAGTCCATTGGACCCAAAATGATGTTTGCGAGTGTTTCGGATGATTTCACAAACCTTCAGCACGTAAAAAGATGCAAAACTTGTGTTTTGGGCCTAAATGTACTATTTCGGGGGTACTAAAGTTGTGAAGCATCCATTCTAGTCCATTGGACCCAAATTGATGTTTGGGAGTGTTTCGGAGCATTTCGCTAACCTTCGACACGTAAAAGATGCAAAACTTGTATTTCGGGCCCGAATGCACTATTTCGGGGGTACCAAAGTTGTGAAGCATCCATTCTAGTCCATTGGACCCAAAATGATGTCTGCGAGTGTTTCGCAAAATTCACTAACCTTCAGCATGTAAAAAGATACAAAACTTGTGTTTTGGGCCTAACTGCACTATTTCGCGGTACCAATGTTGTGAAGCATCCATTCTAGTCTATTGGACCCAAAATGATGTTTGCGAGAGTTTCGGATAATTTCACTAACCTTCAGCACGTAAAAAGATGCAAAACTTGTGTTTTGGGCCTAAATGCACTGTTTCGGGGTACCAAAGTTGTGAAGCATCCATTCTAGTCCATTGGACCCAAAATGATGTTTGTGAGAGTTTCAGAAAATTTCACTAAACGTAAAAAGATGCAAAACTTGTGTTTTGGGCCTAAGTGCACTATTTCGGGGTACCAAAGTTGTGAAGCATCCATTCTAGTCCATTGGACCCAAAATGATGTTTGCGAGTGTTTGGGATGATTTCACAAACCTTCAGCACGTAAAAAGATGCAAAACTTGTGTTTTGGGCCTAAATGTACTATTTCGGGGGTACTAAAGTTGTGAAGCATCCATTCTAGTCCATTGGACCCAAATTGATGTTTGGGAGTGTTTCGGAGCATTTCGCTAACCTTCGACACGTAAAAGATGCAAAACTTGTATTTCGGGCCCAAATGCACTATTTCGGGTGTACCAAAGTTGTGAAGCATCCATTCTAGTCCATTGGACCCAAAATGATGTCTGCGAGTGTTTCGCAAAATTCACTAACCTTCAGCATGTAAAAAGATACAAAACTTGTGTTTTGGGCCTAACTGCACTATTTCGGGGTACCAATGTTGTGAAGCATCCATTCTAGTCTATTGGACCCAAAATGATGTTTGCGAGAGTTTCAGATAATTTCACTAACCTTCAGCACGTAAAAAGATGCAAAACTTGTGTTTTGGGCCTAAGTGCACTGTTTCGGGGTACCAAAGTTGTGAAGCATCCATTCTAGTCCATTGGACCAAAAATGATGTTTGCGAGAGTTTCGGAAAATTTCACTAAACGTAAAAAGATGCAAAACTTGTGTTTTGGGCCTAAGTGCACTATTTCGGGAAACCAAAGTTCTGAAGCATCCATTCTAGTCCATTGGACCCAAAATGATGTTTGCGAGTGTTTCGGATGATTTCACAAACCTTCAGCACGTAAAAAGATGCAAAATTTGTGTTTCGGGCCTAACTGCACTATTTCGGGGTACCAAAGTTGTGAAGCATCCATTCTAGTCCATTGGACCCAAAATGATGTTTGGGAGTGTTTCAGAGCATTTCGCTAACCTTCAGCACGTAAAAAGATGCAAAACTTGTGTTTTGGGCCTAAGTGCACTATTTCGGGGGTACTAAAGTTGTGAAGCATCCATTCTAGTCCATTGGACCCAAATTGATGTTTGGGAGTGTTTCGGAGCATTTCGCTAACCTTCTACACGTAAAAGATGCAAAACTTGTATTTCGGGCCCGAATGCACTATTTCGGGGTACCAAAGTTGTGAAGCATCCATTCTAGTCCATTGGACCCAAAATGATGTATGCGAGTTTTCGCAAAATTCACTAACCTTCAGCATGTAAAAAGATACAAAACTTTTGTTTTGGGCCTAACTGCACTATTTCGGGGTACCAATGTTGTGAAGCATCCATTCTAGTCTATTGGACCCAAAATGATGTTTGCGAGAGTTTCGGATAATTTCACTAACCTTCAGCACGTAAAAAGATGCAAAACTTGTGTTTTGGGCCTAAATGCACTGTTTCGGGGTACCAAAGTTGTGAAGCATCCATTCTAGTCCATTGGACCCAAAATGATGTTTGCGAGAGTTTCGGAAAATTTCACTAAACGTAAAAAGATGCAAAACGTGTGTTTTGGGCCTAAGTGCACTATTTCGGGGTACCAAAGTTGTGAAGCATCCATTCTAGTCCATTGGACCCAAAATGATGTTTGCGAGTGTTTCGGATGATTTCACAAACCTTCAGCACGTAAAAAGATGCAAAACTTGTGTTTTGGGCCTAAATGTACTATTTCGGGGGTACTAAAGTTGTGAAGCATCCATTCTAGTCCATTGGACCCAAATTGATGTTTGGGAGTGTTTCGGAGCATTTCGCTAACCTTCGACACGTAAAAGATGCAAAACTTGTATTTCGGGCCCGAATGCACTATTTCGGTTGTACCAAAGTTGTGAAGCATCCATTCTAGTCCATTGGACCCAAAATGATGTCTGCGAGTGTTTCGCAAAATTCACCAACCTTCAGCATGTAAAAAGATACAAAACTTGTGTTTTGGGCCTAACTGCACTATTTCGGTGTACCAATGTTGTGAAGCATCCATTCTAGTCTATTGGACCCAAAATGATGTTTGCGAGAGTTTCGGATAATTTCACTAACCTTCAGCACGTAAAAAGATGCAAAACTTGTGTTTTGGGCCTAAGTGCACTGTTTCGGGGTACCAAAGTTGTGAAGCATCCATTCTAGTCCATTGGACCAAAAATGATGTTTGCGAGAGTTTCGGAAAATTTCACTAAACGTAAAAAGATGCAAAACTTGTGTTTTGGGCCTAAGTGCACTATTTCGGGTTACCAAAGTTCTGAAGCATCCATTCTAGTCCATTGGACCCAAAATGATGTTTGTGAGTGTTTCGAATGATTTCACAAACCTTCAGCACGTAAAAAGATGCAAAATTTGTGTTTCGGGCCTAACTGCACTATTTCGGGGTACCAAAGTTGTGAAGCATCCATTCTAGTCCATTGGACCCAAAATGATGTTTGGGAGTGTTTCAAAGCATTTCGCTAACCTTCAACACGTAAAAAGATGCAAAACTTGTGTTTTGGCCCTAAATGCACTATTTCGGGGGTACTAAAGTTGTGAAGCATCCATTTTAGTCCATTGGACCGAAATTGATGTTTGGGAGTGTTTCGGAGCATTTCGCTAACCTTCTACACGTAAAAGATGCAAAACTTGTATTTCGGGCCCGAATGCACTATTTCGGGGTACCAAAGTTGTGAAGCATCCATTCTAGTCCATTGGACCCAAAATGATGTATGCGAGTGTTTCGCAAAATTCACTAACCTTCAGCATGTAAAAAGATACAAAACTTGTATTTTGGGCCTAAATGCACTATTTCGGGGTACCAAAGTTGTGAAGCATCCATTCTAGTCCATTGGACCCAAAATGATGTTTGCGAGAGTTTCGGATAATTTCACTAACCTTCAGCACGTAAAAAGATGCAAAATTTGTGTTTCGGGCCTAACTGCACTATTTCGGGGTACCAAAGTTGTGAAGCATCCATTCTAGTCCATTGGACCCAAAATGATGTTTGCGAGTGTTTCGGATGATTTCACTAACCTTCAGCACGTAAAAAGATGCAAAATTTGTGTTTCGGGCCTAAATGCACTATTTCGGGGTACCAAAGTTGTTAAGCATCCATTCTAGTCCATTGGACCCAAAATGATGTTTGGGAGTGTTTCAGAGCATTTCGCTAACATTCAGCACGTAAAAAGATGCAAAACTTGTGTTTCGGGCCCGAATGCACTATTTCGGGGGTACCAAAGTTGTGTAGCATCCATTTTAGTCCATTGGACCCAAAATGATGTCTGGGAGTGTTTCGCAAAATTCACTAACCTTCAGCATGTAAAAAGATACAAAACTTGTGTTTTGGGCCTAAATGCACTATTTCGGGGTACCAAAGTTGTGAAGCATCCATTCTAGTCCATTGGACCCAAAATGATGTTTGCGAGAGTTTCGGATAATTTAACTAACCTCCAGCACGTAAAAAGATGCAAAACTTGTGTTTTGGGCCTAAATGCACTATTTCGGGGTACCAAAGTTGTGAAGCATCCATTCTAGTCTATTGGACCCAAAATGATGTTTGCGAGAGTTTCGGAAAATTTCACTAAACGTAAAAAGATGAAAAACTTGTGTTTTGGGCCTAAATGCACTATTTCGGGGTACCAAAGTTGTGAAGCATCCATTCTAGTCCATTGGACCCAAAATGATGTTTGCGAGTGTTTCGGATGATTTCACAAACCTTCAGCACGTAAAAAGATGCAAAATTTGTGTTTCGGGCCTAACTGCACTATTTGGGGGTACCAAAGTTGTGAAGCATCCATTCTAGTCCATTGGACCCAAAATGATGTTTGGGAGTGTTTCAGAGCATTTCGCTAACCTTCAGCACGTAAAAAGATGCAAAACTTGTGTTTTGGGCCTAAATGCACTATTTCGGGGGTACTAAAGTTGTGAAGCATCCATTCTAGTCCATTGGACCCAAATTGATGTTTGGGAGTGTTTCGGGGCATTTCGCTAACCTTCGACACGTAAAAGATGCAAATCTTGTATTTCGGGCCCGAATGCACTATTTCGGGGGTACCAAAGTTGTGAAGCATCCATTCTAGTCCATTGGACCCAAAATGATGTCTGCGAGTGTTTCGCAAAATTCACTAACCTTCAGCATGTAAAAAGATACAAAACTTGTGTTTTGGGCCTAAATGCACTATTTCGGGGTACCAAAGTTGTGAAGCATCCATTCTAATCCATTGGACCCAAAATGATGTTTGCGAGAGTTTCGGATAATTTCACTAACCTTCAGCACGTAAAAAGATGCAAAATTTGTGTTTCGGGCCTAACTGCACTATTTCGAGGTACCAAAGTTTTGAAGCATCCATTCTAGTCCATTGGGCCCAAAATGATGTTTGCGAGTGTTTCAGATGATTTCACTAACCTTCAGCACGTAAAAAGATGCAAAATTTGTGTTTCGGGCCTAAATGCACTATTTCGGGGTACCAAAGTTGTGAAGCATCCATTCTAGTCCATTGGACCCAAAATGATGTTTGGGAGTGTTTCAGAGCATTTCGCTAACCTTCAGCACGTAAAAAGATGCAAAACTTGTATTTCGGGCCCGAATGCACTATTTCGGGGGTACCAAAGTTGTGAAGCATCCATTCTAGTCCATTGGACCCAAAATGATGTCTGCGAGTGTTTCGCAAAATTCACTAACCTTCAGCATGTAAAAAGATACAAAACTTGTGTTTTGGGCCTAACTGCACTATTTCGCGGTACCAATGTTGTGAAGCATCCATTCTAGTCTATTGGACCCAAAATGATGTTTGCGAGAGTTTCGGATAATTTCACTAACCTTCAGCACGTAAAAAGATGCAAAACTTGTGTTTTGGGCCTAAATGCACTGTTTCGGGGTACCAAAGTTGTGAAGCATCCATTCTAGTCCATTGGACCCAAAATGATGTTTGTGAGAGTTTCAGAAAATTTCACTAAACGTAAAAAGATGCAAAACTTGTGTTTTGGGCCTAAGTGCACTATTTCGGGGTACCAAAGTTGTGAAGCATCCATTCTAGTCCATTGGACCCAAAATGATGTTTGCGAGTGTTTGGGATGATTTCACAAACCTTCAGCACGTAAAAAGATGCAAAACTTGTGTTTTGGGCCTAAATGTACTATTTCGGGGGTACTAAAGTTGTGAAGCATCCATTCTAGTCCATTGGACCCAAATTGATGTTTGGGAGTGTTTCGGAGCATTTCGCTAACCTTCGACACGTAAAAGATGCAAAACTTGTATTTCGGGCCCAAATGCACTATTTCGGGTGTACCAAAGTTGTGAAGCATCCATTCTAGTCCATTGGACCCAAAATGATGTCTGCGAGTGTTTCGCAAAATTCACTAACCTTCAGCATGTAAAAAGATACAAAACTTGTGTTTTGGGCCTAACTGCACTATTTCGGGGTACCAATGTTGTGAAGCATCCATTCTAGTCTATTGGACCCAAAATGATGTTTGCGAGAGTTTCAGATAATTTCACTAACCTTCAGCACGTAAAAAGATGCAAAACTTGTGTTTTGGGCCTAAGTGCACTGTTTCGGGGTACCAAAGTTGTGAAGCATCCATTCTAGTCCATTGGACCAAAAATGATGTTTGCGAGAGTTTCGGAAAATTTCACTAAACGTAAAAAGATGCAAAACTTGTGTTTTGGGCCTAAGTGCACTATTTCGGGAAACCAAAGTTCTGAAGCATCCATTCTAGTCCATTGGACCCAAAATGATGTTTGCGAGTGTTTCGGATGATTTCACAAACCTTCAGCACGTAAAAAGATGCAAAATTTGTGTTTCGGGCCTAACTGCACTATTTCGGGGTACCAAAGTTGTGAAGCATCCATTCTAGTCCATTGGACCCAAAATGATGTTTGGGAGTGTTTCAGAGCATTTCGCTAACCTTCAGCACGTAAAAAGATGCAAAACTTGTGTTTTGGGCCTAAGTGCACTATTTCGGGGGTACTAAAGTTGTGAAGCATCCATTCTAGTCCATTGGACCCAAATTGATGTTTGGGAGTGTTTCGGAGCATTTCGCTAACCTTCTACACGTAAAAGATGCAAAACTTGTATTTCGGGCCCGATTGCACTATTTCGGGGTACCAAAGTTGTGAAGCATCCATTCTAGTCCATTGGACCCAAAATGATGTCTGCGAGTTTTCGCAAAATTCACTAACCTTCAGCATGTAAAAAGATACAAAACTTTTGTTTTGGGCCTAACTGCACTATTTCGGGGTACCAATGTTGTGAAGCATCCATTCTAGTCTATTGGATCCAAAATGATGTTTGCGAGAGTTTCGGATAATTTCACTAACCTTCAGCACGTAAAAAGATGCAAAACTTGTGTTTTGGGCCTAAATGCACTGTTTCGGGGTACCAAAGTTGTGAAGCATCCATTCTAGTCCATTGGACCCAAAATGATGTTTGCGAGAGTTTCGGAAAATTTCACTAAACGTAAAAAGATGCAAAACGTGTGTTTTGGGCCTAAGTGCACTATTTCGGGGTACCAAAGTTGTGAAGCATCCATTCTAGTCCATTGGACCCAAAATGATGTTTGCGAGTGTTTCGGATGATTTCACAAACCTTCAGCACGTAAAAAGATGCAAAACTTGTGTTTTGGGCCTAAATGTACTATTTCGGGTGTACTAAAGTTGTGAAGCATCCATTCTAGTCCATTGGACCCAAATTGATGTTTGGGAGTGTTTCGGAGCATTTCGCTAACCTTCGACACGTAAAAGATGCAAAACTTGTATTTCGGGCCCGAATGCACTATTTCGGTTGTACCAAAGTTGTGAAGCATCCATTCTAGTCCATTGGACCCAAAATGATGTCTGCGAGTGTTTCGCAAAATTCACCAACCTTCAGCATGTAAAAAGATACAAAACTTGTGTTTTGGGCCTAACTGCACTATTTCGGTGTACCAATGTTGTGAAGCATCCATTCTAGTCTATTGGACCCAAAATGATGTTTGCGAGAGTTTCGGATAATTTCACTAACCTTCAGCACGTAAAAAGATGCAAAACTTGTGTTTTGGGCCTAAGTGCACTGTTTCGGGGTACCAAAGTTGTGAAGCATCCATTCTAGTCCATTGGACCAAAAATGATGTTTGCGAGAGTTTCGGAAAATTTCACTAAACGTAAAAAGATGCAAAACTTGTGTTTTGGGCCTAAGTGCACTATTTCGGGTTACCAAAGTTCTGAAGCATCCATTCTAGTCCATTGGACCCAAAATGATGTTTGTGAGTGTTTCGAATGATTTCACAAACCTTCAGCACGTAAAAAGATGCAAAATTTGTGTTTCGGGCCTAACTGCACTATTTCGGGGTACCAAAGTTGTGAAGCATCCATTCTAGTCCATTGGACCCAAAATGATGTTTGGGAGTGTTTCAAAGCATTTCGCTAACCTTCAACACGTAAAAAGATGCAAAACTTGTGTTTTGGCCCTAAATGCACTATTTCGGGGGTACTAAAGTTGTGAAGCATCCATTCTAGTCCATTGGACCGAAATTGATGTTTGGGAGTGTTTCGGAGCATTTCGCTAACCTTCTACACGTAAAAGATGCAAAACTTGTATTTCGGGCCCGAATGCACTATTTCGGGGTACCAAAGTTGTGAAGCATCCATTCTAGTCCATTGGACCCAAAATGATGTATGCGAGTGTTTCGCAAAATTCACTAACCTTCAGCATGTAAAAAGATACAAAACTTGTATTTTGGGCCTAAATGCACTATTTCGGGGTACCAAAGTTGTGAAGCATCCATTCTAGTCCATTGGACCCAAAATGATGTTTGCGAGAGTTTCGGATAATTTCACTAACCTTCAGCACGTAAAAAGATGCAAAATTTGTGTTTCGGGCCTAACTGCACTATTTCGGGGTACCAAAGTTGTGAAGCATCCATTCTAGTCCATTGGACCCAAAATGATGTTTGCGAGTGTTTCGGATGATTTCACTAACCTTCAGCACGTAAAAAGATGCAAAATTTGTGTTTCGGGCCTAAATGCACTATTTCGGGGTACCAAAGTTGTGAAGCATCCATTCTAGTCCATTGGACCCAAAATGATGTTTGGGAGTGTTTCAGAGCATTTCGCTAACATTCAGCACGTAAAAAGATGCAAAACTTGTGTTTCGGGCCCGAATGCACTATTTCGGGGGTACCAAAGTTGTGTAGCATCCATTTTAGTCCATTGGACCCAAAATGATGTCTGGGAGTGTTTCGCAAAATTCACTAACCTTCAGCATGTAAAAAGATACAAAACTTGTGTTTTGGGCCTAAATGCACTATTTCGGGGTACCAAAGTTGTGAAGCATCCATTCTAGTCCATTGGACCCAAAATGATGTTTGCGAGAGTTTCGGATAATTTAACTAACCTCCAGCACGTAAAAAGATGCAAAACTTGTGTTTTGGGCCTAAATGCACTATTTCGGGGTACCAAAGTTGTGAAGCATCCATTCTAGTCTATTGGACCCAAAATGATGTTTGCGAGAGTTTCGGAAAATTTCACTAAACGTAAAAAGATGAAAAACTTGTGTTTTGGGCCTAAATGCACTATTTCGGGGTACCAAAGTTGTGAAGCATCCATTCTAGTCCATTGGACCCAAAATGATGTTTGCGAGTGTTTCGGATGATTTCACAAACCTTCAGCACGTAAAAAGATGCAAAATTTGTGTTTCGGGCCTAACTGCACTATTTGGGGGTACCAAAGTTGTGAAGCATCCATTCTAGTCCATTGGACCCAAAATGATGTTTGGGAGTGTTTCAGAGCATTTCGCTAACCTTCAGCACGTAAAAAGATGCAAAACTTGTGTTTTGGGCCTAAATGCACTATTTCGGGGGTACTAAAGTTGTGAAGCATCCATTCTAGTCCATTGGACCCAAATTGATGTTTGGGAGTGTTTCGGAGCATTTCGCTAACCTTCGACACGTAAAAGATGCAAATCTTGTATTTCGGGCCCGAATGCACTATTTCGGGGGTACCAAAGTTGTGAAGCATCCATTCTAGTCCATTGGACCCAAAATGATGTCTGCGAGTGTTTCGCAAAATTCACTAACCTTCAGCATGTAAAAAGATACAAAACTTGTGTTTTGGGCCTAAATGCACTATTTCGGGGTACCAAAGTTGTGAAGCATCCATTCTAATCCATTGGACCCAAAATGATGTTTGCGAGAGTTTCGGATAATTTCACTAACCTTCAGCACGTAAAAAGATGCAAAATTTGTGTTTCGGGCCTAACTGCACTATTTCGAGGTACCAAAGTTTTGAAGCATCCATTCTAGTCCATTGGACCCAAAATGATGTTTGCGAGTGTTTCAGATGATTTCACTAACCTTCAGCACGTAAAAAGATGCAAAATTTGTGTTTCGGGCCTAAATGCACTATTTCGGGGTACCAAAGTTGTGAAGCATCCATTCTAGTCCATTGGACCCAAAATGATGTTTGGGAGTGTTTCAGAGCATTTCGCTAACCTTCAGCACGTAAAAAGATGCAAAACTTGTGTTTCGGGCCCGAATGCACTATTTCGGGGGTACCAAAGTTGTGAAGCATACATTCTAGTCCATTGGACCCAAAATGATGTTTGGGAGTGTTTCAGAGCATTTCGCTAACATTCAGCACGTAAAAAGATGCAAAACTTATGTTTCGGGCCCGAATGCACTATTTCGGGGGTACCAAAGTTGTGAAGCATCCATTCTAGTCCATTGGACCCAAAATGATGTTTGGGAGTGTTTCGCAAAATTCACTAACGTTCAGCATGTAAAAAGATACAAAACTTGTGTTTTGGGCCTAAATGCACTATTTCGGGGTACCAAAGTTGTGAAGCATCCATTCTAGTCCATTGGACCCAAAATGATGTTTGCGAGAGTTTCGGATAATTTCACTAACCTTCAGCACGTAAAAAGATGCAAAACTTATGTTTTGGGCCTAAATGCACTATTTCGGGGTACCAAAGTTGTGAAGCATCCATTCTAGTCCATTGGACCCAAAATGATGTTTGCGAGAGTTTCGGAAAATTGCACTAAACGTAAAAAGATAAAAAACTTGTGTTTTGGGCCTAAATGCACTATTTCGGGGTACCAAAGTTGTGAAGCATCCATTCTAGTCCATTGGACCCAAAATGATGTTTGCGAGTGTTTCGGATGATTTCACAAATCTTCAGCACGTAAAAAGATGCAAAATTTGTGTTTCGGGCCTAACTACACTATTTCGGGGTACCAAAGTTGTGAAGCATCCATTCTAGTCCATTGGACCCAAAATGATGTTTGCGAGTGTTTCGGATGATTTCACTAACCTTCAGCACGTAAAAAGATGCAAAACTTGTGTTTTGGGCCTAAATGCACTATTTCGGGGGTACTAAAGTTGTGAAGCATCCATTCTAGTCCATTGGACCCAAATTGATGTTTGGGAGTGTTTCGGAGCATTTCGCTAACCTTCGACACGTAAAAGATGCAAAACTTGTATTTCGGGCCCGAATGCACTATTTCTGGGGTACCAAAGTTGTGAAGCATCCATTCTAGTCCATTGGACCCAAAATGATGTTTGCGAGTGTTTCAGATGATTTCACTAACCTTCAGCACATAAAAAGATGCAAAATTTGTGTTTCGGGCCTAAATGCACTATTTCGGGGTACCAAAGTTGTGAAGCATCCATTCTAGTCCATTGGACCCAAAATGATGTTTGGGAGTGTTTCAGAGCATTTCGCTAACCTTCAGCACGTAAAAAGATGCAAAACTTGTGTTTCGGGCCCGAATGCACTATTTCGGGGGTACCAAAGTTGTGAAGCATCCATTCTAGTCCATTGGACCCAAAATGATGTCTGGGAGTGCTTCAGAGCATTTCGCTTACATTCAGCACGTAAAAACATGCAAAACTTGTGTTTCGGGCCCGAATGCACTATTTCGGGGGTACCAAAGTTGTGAAGCATCCATTCTAGTCCATTGGACCCAAAATGATGTTTGGGAGTGTTTCGCAAAATTCACTAACCTTCAGCATGTAAAAAGATACAAAACTTGTGTTTTGGGCCTAAATGCACTATTTCGGGGTACCAAAGTTGTGAAGCATCCATTCTAGTCCATTGGACCCAAAATGATGTTTGCGAGTGTTTCGAATGATTTCACAAACCTTCAGCACGTAAAAAGATGCAAAATTTGTGTTTCGGGCCTAACTGCACTATTTCGGGGTACCAAAGTTGTGAAGCATCCATTCTAGTCCATTGGACCCAAAATGATGTTTGGGAGTGTTTCAAAGCATTTCGCTAACCTTCAACACGTAAAAAGATGCAAAACTTGTGTTTTGGGCCTAAATGCACTATTTCGGGGGTACTAAAGTTGTGAAGCATCCATTCTAGTCCATTGGACCGAAATTGATGTTTGGGAGTGTTTCGGAGCATTTCGCTAACCTTCTACACGTAAAAGATGCAAAACTTGTATTTCGGGCCCGAATGCACTATTTCGGGGTACCAAAGTTGTGAAGCATCCATTCTAGTCCATTGGACCCAAAATGATGTATGCGAGTGTTTCGCAAAATTCACTAACCTTCAGCATGTAAAAAGATACAAAACTTGTATTTTGGGCCTAAATGCACTATTTCGGGGTACCAAAGTTGTGAAGCATCCATTCTAGTCCATTGGACCCAAAATGATGTTTGCGAGAGTTTCGGATAATTTCACTAACCTTCAGCACGTAAAAAGATGCAAAATTTGTGTTTCGGGCCTAAATGCACTATTTCGGGGTACCAAAGTTGTGAAGCATCCATTCTAGTCCATTGGACCCAAAATGATGTTTGGGAGTGTTTCAGAGCATTTCGCTAACCTTCAGCACGTAAAAAGATGCAAAACTTGTGTTTCGGGCCCGAATGCACTATTTCGGGGGTACCAAAGTTGTGAAGCATCCATTCTAGTCCATTGGACCCAAAATGATGTTTGGGAGTGCTTCAGAGCATTTCGCTAACATTCAGCACGTAAAAAGATGCAAAACTTGTGTTTCGGGCCCGAATGCACTATTTCGGGGGTACCAAAGTTGTGAAGCAACCATTCTAGTCCATTGGACCCAAAATGATGTTTGGGAGTGTTTCGCAAAATTCACTAACCTTCAGCATGTAAAAAGATACAAAACTTGTGTTTTGGGCCTAAATGCACTATTTCGGGGTACCAAAGTTGTGAAGCATCCATTCTAGTCCATTGGACCCAAAATGATGTTTGCGAGTGTTTCGAATGATTTCACAAACCTTCAGCACGTAAAAAGATGCAAAATTTGTGTTTCGGGCCTAACTGCACTATTTCGGGGTACCAAAGTTGTGAAGCATCCATTCTAGTCCATTGGACCCAAAATGATGTTTGGGAGTGTTTCAAAGCATTTCGCTAACCTTCAACACGTAAAAAGATGCAAAACTTGTGTTTTGGGCCTAAATGCACTATTTCGGGGGTACTAAAGTTGTGAAGCATCCATTCTAGTCCATTGGACCGAAATTGATGTTTGGGAGTGTTTCGGAGCATTTCGCTAACCTTCTACACGTAAAAGATGCAAAACTTGTATTTCGGGCCCGAATGCACTATTTCGGGGTACCAAAGTTGTGAAGCATCCATTCTAGTCCATTGGACCCAAAATGATGTATGCGAGTGTTTCGCAAAATTCACTAACCTTCAGCATGTAAAAAGATACAAAACTTGTATTTTGGGCCTAAATGCACTATTTCGGGGTACCAAAGTTGTGAAGCATCCATTCTAGTCCATTGGACCCAAAATGATGTTTGCGAGAGTTTCGGATAATTTCACTAACCTTCAGCACGTAAAAAGATGCAAAATTTGTGTTTCGGGCCTAACTGCACTATTTCGGGGTACCAAAGTTGTGAAGCATCCATTCTAGTCCATTGGACCCAAAATGATGTTTGCGAGTGTTTCGGATGATTTCACTAACCTTCAGCACGTAAAAAGATGCAAAATTTGTGTTTCGGGCCTAAATGCACTATTTCGGGGTACCAAAGTTGTGAAGCATCCATTCTAGTCCATTGGACCCAAAATGATGTTTGGGAGTGTTTCAGAGCATTTCGCTAACATTCAGCACGTAAAAAGATGCAAAACTTGTGTTTCGGGCCCGAATGCACTATTTCGGGGGTACCAAAGTTGTGTAGCATCCATTTTAGTCCATTGGACCCAAAATGATGTCTGGGAGTGTTTCGCAAAATTCACTAACCTTCAGCATGTAAAAAGATACAAAACTTGTGTTTTGGGCCTAAATGCACTATTTCGGGGTACCAAAGTTGTGAAGCATCCATTCTAGTCCATTGGACCCAAAATGATGTTTGCGAGAGTTTCGGATAATTTCACTAACCTCCAGCACGTAAAAAGATGCAAAACTTGTGTTTTGGGCCTAAATGCACTATTTCGGGGTACCAAAGTTGTGAAGCATCCATTCTAGTCTATTGGACCCAAAATGATGTTTGCGAGAGTTTCGGAAAATTTCACTAAACGTAAAAAGATGAAAAACTTGTGTTTTGGGCCTAAATGCACTATTTCGGGGTACCAAAGTTGTGAAGCATCCATTCTAGTCCATTGGACCCAAAATGATGTTTGCGAGTGTTTCGGATGATTTCACAAACCTTCAGCACGTAAAAAGATGCAAAATTTGTGTTTCGGGCCTAACTGCACTATTTGGGGGTACCAAAGTTGTGAAGCATCCATTCTAGTCCATTGGACCCAAAATGATGTTTGGGAGTGTTTCAGAGCATTTCGCTAACCTTCAGCACGTAAAAAGATGCAAAACTTGTGTTTTGGGCCTAAATGCACTATTTCGGGGGTACTAAAGTTGTGAAGCATCCATTCTAGTCCATTGGACCCAAATTGATGTTTGGGAGTGTTTCGGAGCATTTCGCTAACCTTCGACACGTAAAAGATGCAAATCTTGTATTTCGGGCCCGAATGCACTATTTCGGGGGTACCAAAGTTGTGAAGCATCCATTCTAGTCCATTGGACCCAAAATGATGTCTGCGAGTGTTTCGCAAAATTCACTAACCTTCAGCATGTAAAAAGATACAAAACTTGTGTTTTGGGCCTAAATGCACTATTTCGGGGTACCAAAGTTGTGAAGCATCCATTCTAATCCATTGGACCCAAAATGATGTTTGCGAGAGTTTCGGATAATTTCACTAACCTTCAGCACGTAAAAAGATGCAAAATTTGTGTTTCGGGCCTAACTGCACTATTTCGAGGTACCAAAGTTTTGAAGCATCCATTCTAGTCCATTGGACCCAAAATGATGTTTGCGAGTGTTTCAGATGATTTCACTAACCTTCAGCACGTAAAAAGATGCAAAATTTGTGTTTCGGGCCTAAATGCACTATTTCGGGGTACCAAAGTTGTGAAGCATCCATTCTAGTCCATTGGACCCAAAATGATGTTTGGGAGTGTTTCAGAGCATTTCGCTAACCTTCAGCACGTAAAAAGATGCAAAACTTGTGTTTCGGGCCCGAATGCACTATTTCGGGGGTACCAAAGTTGTGAAGCATCCATTCTAGTCCATTGGACCCAAAATGATGTTTGGGAGTGTTTCAGAGCATTTCGCTAACATTCAGCACGTAAAAAGATGCAAAACTTATGTTTCGGGCCCGAATGCACTATTTCGGGGGTACCAAAGTTGTGAAGCATCCATTCTAGTCCATTGGACCCAAAATGATGTTTGGGAGTGTTTCGCAAAATTCACTAACCTTCAGCATGTAAAAAGATACAAAACTTGTGTTTTGGGCCTAAATGCACTATTTCGGGGTACCAAAGTTGTGAAGCATCCATTCTAGTCCATTGGACCCAAAATGATGTTTGCGAGTGTTTCGAATGATTTCACAAACCTTCAGCACGTAAAAAGATGCAAAATTTGTGTTTCGGGCCTAACTGCACTATTTCGGGGTACCAAAGTTGTGAAGCATCCATTCTAGTCCATTGGACCCAAAATGATGTTTGGGAGTGTTTCAAAGCATTTCGCTAACCTTCAACACGTAAAAAGATGCAAAACTTGTGTTTTGGGCCTAAATGCACTATTTCGGGGGTACTAAAGTTGTGAAGCATCCATTCTAGTCCATTGGACCGAAATTGATGTTTGGGAGTGTTTCGGAGCATTTCGCTAACCTTCTACACGTAAAAGATGCAAAACTTGTATTTCGGGCCCGAATGCACTATTTCGGGGTACCAAAGTTGTGAAGCATCCATTCTAGTCCATTGGACCCAAAATGATGTATGCGAGTGTTTCGCAAAATTCACTAACCTTCAGCATGTAAAAAGATACAAAACTTGTATTTTGGGCCTAAATGCACTATTTCGGGGTACCAAAGTTGTGAAGCATCCATTCTAGTCCATTGGACCCAAAATGATGTTTGCGAGAGTTTCGGATAATTTCACTAACCTTCAGCACGTAAAAAGATGCAAAATTTGTGTTTCGGGCCTAACTGCACTATTTCGGGGTACCAAAGTTGTGAAGCATCCATTCTAGTCCATTGGACCCAAAATGATGTTTGCGAGTGTTTCGGATGATTTCACTAACCTTCAGCACGTAAAAAGATGCAAAATTTGTGTTTCGGGCCTAAATGCACTATTTCGGGGTACCAAAGTTGTGAAGCATCCATTCTAGTCCATTGGACCCAAAATGATGTTTGGGAGTGTTTCAGAGCATTTCGCTAACATTCAGCACGTAAAAAGATGCAAAACTTGTGTTTCGGGCCCGAATGCACTATTTCGGGGGTACCAAAGTTGTGTAGCATCCATTTTAGTCCATTGGACCCAAAATGATGTCTGGGAGTGTTTCGCAAAATTCACTAACCTTCAGCATGTAAAAAGATACAAAACTTGTGTTTTGGGCCTAAATGCACTATTTCGGGGTACCAAAGTTGTGAAGCATCCATTCTAGTCCATTGGACCCAAAATGATGTTTGCGAGAGTTTCGGATAATTTCACTAACCTCCAGCACGTAAAAAGATGCAAAACTTGTGTTTTGGGCCTAAATGCACTATTTCGGGGTACCAAAGTTGTGAAGCATCCATTCTAGTCTATTGGACCCAAAATGATGTTTGCGAGAGTTTCGGAAAATTTCACTAAACGTAAAAAGATGAAAAACTTGTGTTTTGGGCCTAAATGCACTATTTCGGGGTACCAAAGTTGTGAAGCATCCATTCTAGTCCATTGGACCCAAAATGATGTTTGCGAGTGTTTCGGATGATTTCACAAACCTTCAGCACGTAAAAAGATGCAAAATTTGTGTTTCGGGCCTAACTGCACTATTTGGGGGTACCAAAGTTGTGAAGCATCCATTCTAGTCCATTGGACCCAAAATGATGTTTGGGAGTGTTTCAGAGCATTTCGCTAACCTTCAGCACGTAAAAAGATGCAAAACTTGTGTTTCGGGCCCGAATGCACTATTTCGGGGGTACCAAAGTTGTGAAGCATCCATTCTAGTCCATTGGACCCAAAATGATGTTTGGGAGTGTTTCAGAGCATTTCGCTAACATTCAGCACGTAAAAAGATGCAAAACTTATGTTTCGGGCCCGAATGCACTATTTCGGGGGTACCAAAGTTGTGAAGCATCCATTCTAGTCCATTGGACCCAAAATGATGTTTGGGAGTGTTTCGCAAAATTCACTAACGTTCAGCATGTAAAAAGATACAAAACTTGTGTTTTGGGCCTAAATGCACTATTTCGGGGTACCAAAGTTGTGAAGCATCCATTCTAGTCCATTGGACCCAAAATGATGTTTGCGAGAGTTTCGGATAATTTCACTAACCTTCAGCACGTAAAAAGATGCAAAACTTATGTTTTGGGCCTAAATGCACTATTTCGGGGTACCAAAGTTGTGAAGCATCCATTCTAGTCCATTGGACCCAAAATGATGTTTGCGAGAGTTTCGGAAAATTGCACTAAACGTAAAAAGATAAAAAACTTGTGTTTTGGGCCTAAATGCACTATTTCGGGGTACCAAAGTTGTGAAGCATCCATTCTAGTCCATTGGACCCAAAATGATGTTTGCGAGTGTTTCGGATGATTTTACAAATCTTCAGCACGTAAAAAGATGCAAAATTTGTGTTTCGGGCCTAACTACACTATTTCGGGGTACCAAAGTTGTGAAGCATCCATTCTAGTCCATTGGACCCAAAATGATGTTTGGAAGTGTTTCAGAGCATTTCGCTAACCTTCAGCACGTAAAAAGATGCAAAACTTGTGTTTTGGGCCTAAATGCACTATTTCGGGGGTACTAAAGTTGTGAAGCATCCATTCTAGTCCATTGGACCCAAATTGATGTTTGGGAGTGTTTCGGAGCATTTCGCTAACCTTCGACACGTAAAAGATGCAAAACTTGTATTTCGGGCCCGAATGCACTATTTCGGTTGTACCAAAGTTGTGAAGCATCCATTCTAGTCCATTGGACCCAAAATGATGTTTGGGAGTGCTTCAGAGCATTTCGCTAACATTCAGCACGTAAAAAGATGCAAAACTTGTGTTTCGGGCCCGAATGCACTATTTCGGGGGTACCAAAGTTGTGAAGCATCCATTCTAGTCCATTGGACCCAAAATGATGTTTGGGAGTGTTTCGCAAAATTCACTAACCTTCAGCATGTAAAAAGATACAAAACTTGTGTTTTGGGCCTAAATGCACTATTTCGGGGTACCAAAGTTGTGAAGCATCCATTCTAGTCCATTGGACCCAAAATGATGTTTGCGAGAGTTTCGGATAATTTCACTAACCTTCAGCACGTAAAAAGATGCAAAACTTGTGTTTTGGGCCTAAATGCACTATCTCGGGGTACCAAAGTTGTGAAGCATCCATTCTAGTCCATTGGACCCAAAATGATGTTTGCGAGTGTTTCGGATGATTTCACAAACCTTCAGCACGTAAAAAGATGCAAAATTTGTGTTTCGGGCCTAACTGCACTATTTTGGGGTACCAAAGTTGTGAAGCATCCATTCTAGTCCATTGGACCCAAAATGATGTTTGGAAGTGTTTCAGAGCATTTCGCTAACCTTCAGCACGTAAAAAGATGCAAAACTTGTGTTTTGGGCCTAAATGCACTATTTCGGGGGTACTAAAGTTGTGAAGCATCCATTCTAGTCCATTGGACCCAAATTGATGTTTGTGAGTGTTTCGGAGCATTTCGCTAACCTTCGACACGTAAAAGATGCAAAACTTGTATTTCGGGCACGAATGCACTATTTCTGGGGTACCAAAGTTGTGAAGCATCCATTCTAGTCCATTGGACCAAAAATGATGTCTGCGAGTGTTTCGCAAAATTCACTAACCTTCAGCATGTAAAAAGATGCAAAACTTGTGTTTTGGGCCTAAATGCACTATTTCGGGGTACCAAAGTTGTGAAGCATCCATTCTAGTCCATTGGACCCAAAATGATGTTTGCGAGAGTTTCGGATAATTTCACTAACCTTCAGCACGTAAAAAGATTAAAAATTTGTGTTTCGGGCCTAACTGCACTATTTCGGGGTAACAAAGTTGTGAAGCATCCATTCTAGTCCATTGGACCCAAAATGATGTTTGCGAGTGTTTCGGATGATTTCACTAACCTTCAGCACGTAAAAAGATGCAAAATTTGTGTTTCGGGCCTAAATGCACTATTTCGGGGTACCAAAGTTGTGAAGCATCCATTCTAGTCCATTGGACCCAAAATGATGTTTGGGAGTGTTTCAGAGCATTTCGCTAACCTTCAGCACGTAAAAGGATGCAAAACTTGTGTTTCGGGCCCGAATGCACTATTTCGGGGGTACCAAAGTTGTGAAGCATCCATTCTAGTCCATTGGATCCAAAATGATGTCTGCAAGTGTTTCACAAAATTCACTAACCTTCAGCATGTAAAAAGTTACAAAACTTGTGTTTTGGGCCTAAATGCACTATTTCGGGGTACCAAAGTTGTGAAGCATCCATTCTAGTCCATTGGACCCAAATGATGTTTGCGAGAGTTTGGGATAATTTCACTAACCTTCAGCACGTAAAATGATGCAAAATTTGTGTTTCGGGCCTAACTACACTATTTCGGGGTACCAAAGTTGTGAAGCATCCATTCTAGTCCATTGGACCCAAAATGATGTTTGGAAGTGTTTCAGAGCATTTCGCTAACCTTCAGCACGTAAAAAGATGCAAAACTTGTGTTTTGGGCCTAAATGCACTATTTCGGGGGTACTAAAGTTGTGAAGCATCCATTCTAGTCCATTGGACCCAAATTGATATTTGGGAGTGTTTCGGAGCATTTCGCTAACCTTCGACACGTAAAAGATGCAAAACTTGTATTTCGGGCCCGAATGCACTATTTCTGGGGTACCAAAGTTGTGAAGCATCCATTCTAGTCCATTGGACCCAAAATGATGTTTGCGAGTGTTTCAGATGATTTCACTAACCTTCAGCACGTAAAAAGATGCCAAATTTGTGTTTCGGGCCTAAATGCACTATTGCGGGGTACCAAAGTTGTGAAGCATCCATTCTAGTCCATTGGACCCAAAATGATGTTTGGGAGTGTTTCAGAGCATTTCGCTAACCTTCAGCACGTAAAAAGATGCAAAACTTGTGTTTCGGGCCCGAATGCACTATTTCGGGGGTACCAAAGTTGTGAAGCATCCATTCTAGTCCATTGGACCCAAAATGATGTTTGGGAGTGCTTCAGAGCATTTCGCTAACATTCAGCACGTAAAAAGATGCAAAACTTGTGTTTCGGGCCCGAATGCACTATTTCGGGGGTACCAAAGTTGTGAAGCATCCATTCTAGTCCATTGGACCCAAAATGATGTTTGGGAGTGTTTCGCAAAATTCACTAACCTTCAGCATGTAAAAAGATACAAAACTTGTGTTTTGGGCCTAAATGCACTATTTCGGGGTACCAAAGTTGTGAAGCATCCATTCTAGTCCATTGGACCCAAAATGATGTTTGCGAGAGTTTCGGATAATTTCACTAACCTTCAGCACGTAAAAAGATGCAAAACTTGTGTTTTGGGCCTAAATGCACTATCTCGGGGTACCAAAGTTGTGAAGCATCCATTCTAGTCCATTGGACCCAAAATGATGTTTGCGAGAGTTTCGGATAATTTCACTAACCTTCAGCACGTAAAAAGATGCAAAACTTATGTTTTGGGCCTAAATGCACTATTTCGGGGTACCAAAGTTGTGAAGCATCCATTCTAGTCCATTGGACCCAAAATGATGTTTGCGAGAGTTTCGGATAATTTCACTAACCTTCAGCACGTAAAAAGATGCAAAACTTGTGTTTTGGGCCTAAATGCACTATCTCGGGGTACCAAAGTTGTGAAGCATCCATTCTAGTCCATTGGACCCAAAATGATGTTTGCGAGTGTTTCGGATGATTTCACAAACCTTCAGCACGTAAAAAGATGCAAAATTTGTGTTTCGGGCCTAACTGCACTATTTTGGGGTACCAAAGTTGTGAAGCATCCATTCTAGTCCATTGGACCCAAAATGATGTTTGGAAGTGTTTCAGAGCATTTCGCTAACCTTCAGCACGTAAAAAGATGCAAAACTTGTGTTTTGGGCCTAAATGCACTATTTCGGGGGTACTAAAGTTGTGAAGCATCCATTCTAGTCCATTGGACCCAAATTGATGTTTGTGAGTGTTTCGGAGCATTTCGCTAACCTTCGACACGTAAAAGATGCAAAACTTGTATTTCGGGCACGAATGCACTATTTCTGGGGTACCAAAGTTGTGAAGCATCCATTCTAGTCCATTGGACCAAAAATGATGTCTGCGAGTGTTTCGCAAAATTCACTAACCTTCAGCATGTAAAAAGATGCAAAACTTGTGTTTTGGGCCTAAATGCACTATTTCGGGGTACCAAAGTTGTGAAGCATCCATTCTAGTCCATTGGACCCAAAATGATGTTTGCGAGAGTTTCGGATAATTTCACTAACCTTCAGCACGTAAAAAGATGCAAAATTTGTGTTTCGGGCCTAACTGCACTATTTCGGGGTACCAAAGTTGTGAAGCATCCATTCTAGTCCATTGGACCCAAAATGATGTTTGCGAGTGTTTCGGATGATTTCACTAACCTTCAGCACGTAAAAAGATGCAAAATTTGTGTTTCGGGCCTAAATGCACTATTTCGGGGTACCAAAGTTGTGAAGCATCCATTCTAGTCCATTGGACCCAAAATGATGTTTGGGAGTGTTTCAGAGCATTTCGCTAACCTTCAGCACGTAAAAGGATGCAAAACTTGTGTTTCGGGTCCGAATGCACTATTTCGGGGGTACCAAAGTTGTGAAGCATCCATTCTAGTCCATTGGATCCAAAATGATGTCTGCAAGTGTTTCACAAAATTCACTAACCTTCAGCATGTAAAAAGTTACAAAACTTGTGTTTTGGGCCTAAATGCACTATTTCGGGGTACCAAAGTTGTGAAGCATCCATTCTAGTCCATTGGACCCAAATGATGTTTGCGAGAGTTTGGGATAATTTCACTAACCTTCAGCACGTAAAATGATGCAAAATTTGTGTTTCGGGCCTAACTACACTATTTCGGGGTACCAAAGTTGTGAAGCATCCATTCTAGTCCATTGGACCCAAAATGATGTTTGGAAGTGTTTCAGAGCATTTCGCTAACCTTCAGCACGTAAAAAGATGCAAAACTTGTGTTTTGGGCCTAAATGCACTATTTCGGGGGTACTAAAGTTGTGAAGCATCCATTCTAGTCCATTGGACCCAAATTGATGTTTGGGAGTGTTTCGGAGCATTTCGCTAACCTTCGACACGTAAAAGATGCAAAACTTGTATTTCGGGCCCGAATGCACTATTTCTGGGGTACCAAAGTTGTGAAGCATCCATTCTAGTCCATTGGACCCAAAATGATGTTTGCGAGTGTTTCAGATGATTTCACTAACCTTCAGCACGTAAAAAGATGCAAAATTTGTGTTTCGGGCCTAAATGCACTATTTCGGGGTACCAAAGTTGTGAAGCATCCATTCTAGTCCATTGGACCCAAAATGATGTTTGGGAGTGTTTCAGAGCATTTCGCTAACCTTCAGCACGTAAAAAGATGCAAAACTTGTGTTTCGGGCCCGAATGCACTATTTCGGGGGTACCAAAGTTGTGAAGCATCCATTCTAGTCCATTGGACCCAAAATGATGTTTGGGAGTGCTTCAGAGCATTTCGCTAACATTCAGCACGTAAAAAGATGCAAAACTTGTGTTTCGGGCCCGAATGCACTATTTCGGGGGTACCAAAGTTGTGAAGCATCCATTCTAGTCCATTGGACCCAAAATGATGTTTGGGAGTGTTTCGCAAAATTCACTAACCTTCAGCATGTAAAAAGATACAAAACTTGTGTTTTGGGCCTAAATGCACTATTTCGGGGTACCAAAGTTGTGAAGCATCCATTCTAGTCCATTGGACCCAAAATGATGTTTGCGAGAGTTTCGGATAATTTCACTAACCTTCAGCACGTAAAAAGATGCAAAACTTGTGTTTTGGGCCTAAATGCACTATCTCGGGGTACCAAAGTTGTGAAGCATCCATTCTAGTCCATTGGACCCAAAATGATGTTTGCGAGTGTTTCGGATGATTTCACAAACCTTCAGCACGTAAAAAGATGCAAAATTTGTGTTTCGGGCCTAACTGCACTATTTTGGGGTACCAAAGTTGTGAAGCATCCATTCTAGTCCATTGGACCCAAAATGATGTTTGGAAGTGTTTCAGAGCATTTCGCTAACCTTCAGCACGTAAAAAGATGCAAAACTTGTGTTTTGGGCCTAAATGCACTATTTCGGGGGTACTAAAGTTGTGAAGCATCCATTCTAGTCCATTGGACCCAAATTGATGTTTGTGAGTGTTTCGGAGCATTTCGCTAACCTTCGACACGTAAAAGATGCAAAACTTGTATTTCGGGCACGAATGCACTATTTCTGGGGTACCAAAGTTGTGAAGCATCCATTCTAGTCCATTGGACCAAAAATGATGTCTGCGAGTGTTTCGCAAAATTCACTAACCTTCAGCATGTAAAAAGATGCAAAACTTGTGTTTTGGGCCTAAATGCACTATTTCGGGGTACCAAAGTTGTGAAGCATCCATTCTAGTCCATTGGACCCAAAATGATGTTTGCGAGAGTTTCGGATAATTTCACTAACCTTCAGCACGTAAAAAGATGCAAAATTTGTGTTTCGGGCCTAACTGCACTATTTCGGGGTACCAAAGTTGTGAAGCATCCATTCTAGTCCATTGGACCCAAAATGATGTTTGCGAGTGTTTCGGATGATTTCACTAACCTTCAGCACGTAAAAAGATGCAAAATTTGTGTTTCGGGCCTAAATGCACTATTTCGGGGTACCAAAGTTGTGAAGCATCCATTCTAGTCCATTGGACCCAAAATGATGTTTGGGAGTGTTTCAGAGCATTTCGCTAACCTTCAGCACGTAAAAGGATGCAAAACTTGTGTTTCGGGCCCGAATGCACTATTTCGGGGGTACCAAAGTTGTGAAGCATCCATTCTAGTCCATTGGATCCAAAATGATGTCTGCAAGTGTTTCACAAAATTCACTAACCTTCAGCATGTAAAAAGTTACAAAACTTGTGTTTTGGGCCTAAATGCACTATTTCGGGGTACCAAAGTTGTGAAGCATCCATTCTAGTCCATTGGACCCAAATGATGTTTGCGAGAGTTTGGGATAATTTCACTAACCTTCAGCACGTAAAATGATGCAAAATTTGTGTTTCGGGACTAACTGCACTATTTCGGGGTACCAAAGTTGTGAAGCATCCATTCTAGTCCATTGGACCCAAAATGATGTTTGCGAGAGTTTCGGATAATTTCACTAACCTTCAGCACGTAAAAAGATGCAAATCTTGTGTTTTGGGCCTAAATGCACTATTTCGGGGTACCAAAGTTGTGAAGCATCCATTCTAGTCCATTGGACCCAAAATGATGTTTGCGAGAGTTTCGGATAATTTCACTAACCTTCAACACGTAAAAAGATGCAAAACTTGTGTTTTGGGGCTAAATGCACTATTTCGGGGTACCAAAGTTGTGAAGCATCCATTCTAGTCCATTGGACCCAAAATGATGTTTGCGAGTGTTTCAGATGATTTCACTAACCTTCAGCACGTAAAAAGATGCAAAATTTGTGTTTCGGGCCTAACTGCACTACTTCGGGGTACCAAAGTTGTGAAGCATCCATTCTGGTCCATTGGACCCAAAATGATGTTTGGGAGTGTTTCGGAGCATTTCGCTAACCTTCAACACGTAAAAGATGCAAAACTTGTATTTCGGGCCCGAATGCACTATTTCGGGGGTACCAAAGTTGTGAAGCATCCATTCTAGTCCATTGGACCAAACATGATGTTTGTGAGTGTTTCAAATGATTTCACTAAGCTTCAGCACGTCAAAAAAGATGCAAATCTTGTGTTTTGGGCCTAAATGCATTATTTCGGGGTACCAAAGTTGTGAAGCATCCATTCTAGTCCATTGGACCCAGAATGATGTTTGGGGGTGTTTCGTAGCATTTCGCTAACCATCGACACGTAAAAAATGCAAAACTTGTGTTCTGGCCCGAATGCACTATTTCGGGGTACTTAAGTTTTGAAGCATCCATTCTAGTCCATTGGACCCAAAATGACGTTTGCAAGTGTTTCGGAGGATTTCACTAACCTTCAGCACGTAAAAAGATGCAAAACTTGTGTTTCGGGCCTAACTGCACTATTTCGGGGTACCAAAGTTGTGAAGCATCCAATCTAGTCCATTGGACCCAAAATGATGTTTGGGAGTGTTTCGTGGCATTTTGCTAACCTTCGACAAGTAAAAGATGCAAACTTGTGTTCGAGCCCGAATGCACTATTTCGGGGTACCAAAGTTGTGAAGCATCCATGCTAGTCCATTGGATCGAAAATGATGTTTGGAAGTGTTTCAGAGCATTTCGCAAACCCTCGGCAGGTAAAAGATGAAAAACTCATGTTTTGGGCCCGAATGCAATATTTCGGGGTACCAAAGTTGTGAAGCTTCCATTCTAGTCCATTGGAACCAAAATGATATTTGCGAGTGTTTCGAATGATTTCACTAACCTTCAGCACGTAAAAAGATGCCAAATTTGTGTTTCAGGCCTAACTGAACTATTTCGGGGTACCAAAGTTGTGAAGCATCCATTCTAGTCCATTGGACCCAAAATGATGTTTGGGAGTGTTTCAGAGCATTTCGCTAACCTTCAGGACGTAAAAAGATGCAAAACTTGTGTTTTGGGCATAAATGCACTATTTCGGGGGTACTTAAGTTGTGAAGCATCCATTCTAGTCCATTGGACCCAAATTGTTGTTTGGGAGTGTTTCGGAGCATTTCGCTAACCTTCGACACGTAAAAGATGCAAAACTTGTATTTCGGGCCCGAATGCACTATTTCGGGGGTACCAAAGTTGTGAAGCATCCATTCTAGTCAATTGGACCCAACATGATGTTTGTGAGTGTTTCATATGATTTCAGTAACCTTCAGCACGTAAAAAGATGCAAATCTTGTGTTTTGGGCCTAAATGCTTTATTTCGGGGTACCAAAGTTGTGAAGCATCCATTCTAGTCCATTGGACACAAAAAGATGTTTGGGAGTGTTTCGGAGCATTTCGCTAACCATCGACACTGTTAACACCAAAAATTGGTACAGGAAAGGGACTGACTTGTGGGCAGAGTTTGGTAAAGAAATGACATTCGGCAGGAAAATCTCCTTAAAGGATTCGTTAAAGATACTTGCGGTCGGCAGTACGCCATCATTCGGCAGAAGGACTGTTTGCGCTTAAAAAAAGAAGCTTTCGGGAATACGTGATGACGTGGCCCGGATATAAGGAAAGGACGAATTGATGACGGGTACAAGATGGACATTGGCGCCGGAACATTAATTTAGGTAATAAATGTTGTACTCGTAGTCGACTAGGAGTCGTGTTAGGACAGGGGTATAAATATAAATCCTCGGTGTCTGTAATAGGGATCGAACATCTACACAACAAAACTGGCCCCGTGCCAAACTTCGAGTCCTTTAGTCGAGTCGTCGAGTTCTTCGAGAGGAGCCATCGATCCGTCGACCTCCGTAAGTACCGGCAACCTTGTATCATGTCTAGTATCATGCGGTGGATTTAGACCGTGATGCAAGTAGTCTTTTTACCTTGCTTAGTATCATGCGGTGGATTTAATCTTGGTTCAAGAGGGTTTCCTGTTAGATCATGAGCCATGCAGTAGGCTAAGATCTAGCTCGAAGCTAGTTATCTGCTCTATTAGATTTGGCAAGATCTAATAGATTCATTAAGTTACCACGTGTTGCTTTGGATTTTGCTTTATGTTTAATTCATGTAACACTCTTTTGCCCAATCTAGATCGATTATTTTCGGCTCTATCTCTTTGAGATCCATGTGTTGTGCTTTCAAGTCTTTGGTTTATGGTAAAAGGATCATGTGCTCTCAATAGCCGAATTTAGATCAATCTAGATTGTCACGTGTTGCGGGTTCAAGCTTGTTGACTTTTCAATGTTTGTTCCTTCTCCACGGTACCCGATTCGGCTGTACAGCTGTATTCGGCAATTCTATCACAAGTGAAACGTGTTCATAAGTTTGTTTTAAATAATGTATGCTTTTAGCCTTCCATGTTTAGATTGTATCATGCGGTGGATTAATCTATTTGTGGTTGGTGGCATGGTTTCAAACAAGTCGTATCATGCGGTGGATTAACTTGTTTGGTGTCATGCTTGACGGGTTTGAAAGTACCTAGACATGCGGTAGACTAGTGCTTTTGGCCTATGCATGCTTGTTTCCTTCATATTTATAATCATGCTTTCACCTTATTTATTTTTATTGTTATTTATCCTCGAAAATCGGTCATGATCATGTGCAAGCAATGCTATTCAAACAAAGACCGATCTTTTGTCACGCTTACATCATGCATTCGGCTATATCCTGGTTTCATGTTTTAAGGCTCCCGAATGATATTTAATTTGGTGACAGATAGCTTGTTGTAGCTATATGTCATTTTAATTGCCTCCCTAGCCGTAAATACGGAACTGTCTGGTACCACCCGGCAAGTTCCAGGTTTTATCTAACTTCTTTTCATCCTTTGTCAGTTTCAGGAAAATTGACTGGCACGCTTCGGATCCGGCACGTGTGTTAAGCCAGCTTTGTTCGGGCCTTGCATATGATTCGTCTTAGGGCCTTGGAAAATATTGAGAAGAACAAGATGCGAGTTGCTAAATATTACAACAAGAAAGTAAAAATCAAGCAATTTGCAGAAGGAGATTTGGTTTGGAAAGCACTATTGCCGATCATGACTAAGTATGGTACGTTCGGCAAATGGTCCCCGAATTGGGAAGGGCCTTTTCGAGTAGTTAGATGTACGCCTGGAAATGCATATATCTTGAAAACTTTACTAGGAGAGGAGTTTACTGCTGCTATAAACGGGAGATACTTGAAGAAATATTATCCTAGTATTGAAGTTGATCGTTGGTTACAAGCACCAGGATTACAAGCATCAGAAATATAGAAACAACCGGCGTTCGGGAAAGAAGCCGCCTTCAGAACAAAAAACCTGACAAAAGAGATGGCCAATACTGAAGTGTATTGCCCTTAGCACAAAAAATGTTCTACATTACAAATGTTTATTGCAGGCTTTTTATTTGGCAACCCAGCTACCTAAGATTACAAGAGGGTGGGAAGCAGAAGACCTGGAGAAAGAAGCGAAAGTATGCTTCATTCCTTTGGTTCCGCGTTTTTCCTTTTCAGCTCTTCCCTCTTCAACTGTTCCAGGACCACCGTAACAGCAACGTGGAAGCTTCGGGGATTGCCATGACTTGCAGCTTCCATCAGGCTATCCCAAGAAGCCTTCAAGTTGTTGTACCTATCAGAAACATCTAAAGAAGGGAACGGTTTGTTGAATATGAGATCTGAAACCTAAACATGAAAATCAAATGAGGATGAAGGTCTTACCCCCTACCAACGCCTCCAAGCTCATGTGGCGTTCGCGTTCGGCACTGCAGCGGGCGGTGATGTCCCGCAGGTTGTGTTCTAGATGCCGAATGCGACGGCGCAGTTGGTGGTTGGTCTTTTTTTCTGGCGTGGCATCTTCTTCTTCAGCGGAGGAATCGGAAAGGATGTACTCAGGAACCTCTTCAGTTCCCAAGATCTCCTCTGGGAGCAAGTCAAGGCTGAAAATGAAGAAGGATGAACCATGAGATTGCAATCGAGAGCAAAAGAAAGGATTGAAGGAAAACTCACTCTCGAATGGTGTGTTTCTTTGGTGGAGCGCTGCTCTCCTCGATTGGCTGCTTTCCCTTGTCCGCCATGGCCTTGGGGTTTTTTCTCTGGAGAAGCAGGGAGAGAAGATGTGAGGTGATGGAAGTGTATGCGAGTGGATTTGCAGAGCACCAAGGGGGCTATTTTATTAGCTGTGAGAGCGCATTGGGAGTGATGACTGGCTGGTGTACATTAATGGGAATACCAAACGGCAGGGTTTTCTCCCCGAATGCGAAGGGTTTTCCATTGAACAGTGTTCGTGGCTCCCGAATGAGGATTTTCTGCGGATTCTACGCCAAGGGACAAGAGTTTGTGCGTATTCGGCTCGGATAAAAGTTCCCGAATGCGTTCAAAGCAGTAAGATTCGCATGATAAATCGAAGGAAAATCATCGCAACACAAATGCAGGAATTAAAGTTTCATTATTTATTGCCGAAATTCCAAACATCCCTAGTACAAACTAGTCAAAGAGCCTGTTCAGCACAGACTGGGGATAAATGGAGTCGGCAATGGAGTCGCCGTGGCCGTCGAGGCGCACCAGGATGACCTCGATGTCATCGATGTCTTCTGGCGCGCCACCATGGAAGCCGCACGGCTACGTGGAGTAGTCGACGCCGGTGTGCGTCGTCATGGCGGCCAGGCCTAGGGTGGTGCCCAGGCGAACGCCGTGGAGAGCCACCTCGTAGACGCGGTCTTCCACCGCGGCAATGCGGGCGTCCGGCATGTCCCCGGGAGCGTTCACCTTGTCCGCCAGCTTCTCCACCAGCGTCTTCAGCCAGTTGAGCTCGGCGTCACGGTCTGCAGCAATTACAGAGCAATGGCGGTTAGTTCAAAGTTTGAGTTACATTAAAACAAATCACAAGATTTACCGTCGATGGCCTCCAGCAGCTGCTTGCGCTGGTGCTCCCATTCGAGCTCGGCGATTCCGGCCTTCTTGGAGACGTCTCCCAGCTCGCGCCGGGTTTCATCGCGCTCCGCCTTGAACCTGCGGGCGTCGCGATCACTGTAGCGCGAGCTGGGGGAGGGAGAATAGCTGGACGACCCCGAGGAGTCGCCTGGCATGGCCGGAGTCGTGGCCGGCGCAGGAGCGGAGTTCCATTGGATGAGCCTGGAAACACGAAGAGGGTCGTCAGAAACAAAAGGAAATCTAGATAAAGCTGTGAAGAAATTGACGATCACTACCTCCGGCGAGCGCCAGTGCGGCTTCCTTCGGCCTCGTCGCTGGCCCGGCGCCTGTTGTTGCTGCCTGCCATCGAGCTTTTGGGAGTACTAGTGCTAGAGAAGGGAAGTTTGGATTGGCAAAGGTTGAAGGCAGAAGGCTTGGTGAAAGGCTAGGGGAACCCGCGGTTCTTATTTATGGGACTGGCAAAGAGATCGTGGCCGGAGATCGTGGTGCATATCCCGAGAAATTTGGGAGGTGGAGAGTCTTCCTTAACCGAATCGTTGTCGGGTCGTTTGGAATTCAAGCTGAGTCATATTTGGTTTGACTGGTTGAAATTCGGTTGAGTTGCGGTCGGATTGCTATTCGGGTCTAACACTGTTTGGCCAGAGTTGCCAAATGGATCATCTAAAGTTGTTCGCAAGGCGAAACAGAAAATGGAAAGTAAAGTTTATGGTGGACAAAGTTACAAGGACGATGAATCATTCGGCTACAAATTGTTTGATACAATCATATATTCAAGTACTTTGAAATTACACTGGAAGCATCTGATATCATTTTGCTGATATTCTCCAGCAGTTTCTGATCAGCTTCCTGGGTGTTAGACAGAGCGGAGAGCTTTGTTTTGAGCTGATTTGATTCAATCAAGGCTTTTGTAGCTTCCTTTTGGATTTTCTCTGTTAATCCAGGAAGTTCGGCTATCTTTTTCTTGTCAGCCTCGATTTCAGCTGTCAGGTTCTTCAATTCAGCTTCTAATGCAGCTTTCCTGACGATTTTCAACTCAAGTGCAGGCTGTAGTTCAGCCAGCAATTCCTTGTTGCTCTGGATTTGAGCCTGTGATTCTTTCACGAATTGCTTGGCTTTGGCTCTCTTTTGTTCAAGGACTGGTCGGGAGGATTGATTCTTCAAGGCTCGCCTCACTGCTGCAAAGTGATTGTCCAGTTGTGAGATAGGCTCGAAGGAGGCTTTGATATCATCGGGAAGCTCTTGGTAGATAGATTCAAGCACTTCCTCTAGAAGATCAACATCCCTGACTTGATCCTGGATATCCCTTTGCAACAAAGAGAGGATTTCTTTTAGCTTTGCCTGGTTTTCCTCTGACAAAGCTCGACCTGAAGATGCCTCATCTCCTTTTTCGGTAGTTAAGTCATCCACAGTAAAAGAAAAACTTGGTGGTGATGCAGCCTGATCCTGAAAAGAAAGGCTTGCCGAATTTAGGATGATTTATTGAATGAAAATAACAGAAATGAATACCCATGCTTACCTCATTCCTGGCCTCCTGAATTGGAGAAGGGATTTTTTCAGGCTCAAGAGGAGGTTCCTGGATGGTCAGTTGTGGAGAAGCTTGAGGGGTCCCTGGTAAAGCTGAAGCTTCTAACTGAGGAGAAGCTGGTGAAGTCCTTGGTAGGTTTGAAGTTTCTGGCTGAAGAGAAGATGGATCTATCCTTGGTGAAGTTGGAACTTCTACTTGAGAAGGGGGTGGTCGAGTCCCTGGTGAAGTTGAAGCTTCTGCTTGAGGAGAGGATGGCTGGATCCTTGGTGAAGTTGGGTTTGAAGCATGTTGAGAAGAAGAACTCCCCACAGTTTTGTTCACCAATGTCTCCTCTGCAAAATAGCAAGTAGAGGGTAAATGCCAATGAAGAAAATGATCTTTGAAAGGAAAGATATGGTGAAGATCTTACCAGTAGATGGGGCATTGGTAGATTCTGTAGTGATTGATGGTTGCTGAGCTCTGGTCTGAAATTACCCAAGATAAAATTATTAGAGTGAAAAGTAATTTTATGCTTACGAAGGAAAAGATGTTAACCTCAATAAGAACTCTTTTAGATGTTCTTTTCTTCTTGGCAGCTGGAGGAGCAACCAGGGATGGAGCTTTCCTTTTGTTAGAGGCTGAACTGATAAGGGTTGGGTCTGATGTGGCAAATCTGGACATCAGTTGAGCCAAGGTGGTGGATTTAAATCCCAAGGCAGAGATTGGGCCTGCAACATTGTAAGAAATTGTCCTAGCACGAGGGGCAGGCACTGTATTCTGCAAAAGATGGCAAAGGATCATGATCAGTAAAGAAGGACATGATTGAGAAAAGGGAAAAGTAAGCATATTACCTCTGAAATTGGTTGGAAACCAGGCATTAGCTCAAGGCAAAGAGAATGTACTGGCTCATTGAAGATGTGATCATGGAATTCTTGCCACCAGGAAGTAAAGGAGGGATGAGCTATTGCTGTAGGTACAAAGGGCCAAGGTGCATAAACAGTGGGGCTGCACTAATACTCATAGACTCTTCTGGCTTGCAGGGCTTCCTTAATTTCCTCTCTAGGCTTGAGGAATTCATGAAGGAATAGCCTTGGGGGCACTTGGCCACATCCTAGCTGTCGGGCCATCATGTTTGGTTGATAGTATTCAAAGGTGCTCTGATTTTGCCTTCCTCCACTGAATTCTGCTGGTAGGATGCATGGATGGATGAAGATGTTGAAAATTTCTATGGATTTTACATCATTACATCCAGTCTCAAAATTGAATTCATAAGGGAGGGTCAAGTTATCATTGTTCAGATAAGGAAGCCAAAGGGGATTGGTGAAACCTTTGAAGAAAAGCTCAAAAAGTTGGCTGATGTTTTGGTCTATGGATATGGTTGAGGCAGCTTCTCCATAAGTTTGGCAACCTTTGGTGATCTGAACTTCCCCTTCCTTATAGTTGGATGAAGGAAAATGCCGGTTGTTAAGGTCAATACCAACAATCTGGTGCATGTATAGCTGCAGCCACATTTGAATAAACCACCAGGGGCCATTAACACAAGAGATCTTCTGGCTGGTGTGCATCAAGTAGGTGGTCTGATGAAGCATGTGGTATACACTCCCTAGGAGGTACTTTCCAAGGGGAATGGGATTACAAACAGCCAAGTCTTCAGCCATTACAATATGGTTTAGGGTTGGCTCATTGGCTTTGCCACAGAAGATGAATCTGCATAGCCACATATTCAGAAAGGCCCTATACTCAACTTCAGACACAGGGCCATCAGACATATGTTTTTGGATATACATCTTATATCCACCTCCTATTTTCACTCCTTTTTGCCTGAAGGAGCCATTGTATTTGTAAGGATACATGGATCCTGTGATATCAAGGCCGGTCATCATATATACATCGGCCAGAGTGGGAGACATTGGTCCATGGCCAAAGAAAAAAGCATTGACACCATTTGACCAAAAATGACAGGCTGCAATCAAAAGATTCTCATTTTTGGGAGTTTCAGCTAAGGATAATTCCAAACACTGGGCAATGCGAAGGCTGTCCCAATTGCTGGTTTTAGCACTGTCATCAAGCATCCTTTTATACCAGTTTCTCCAACCTGCAATTGGGGGCAAGGGCCAGTCCTTGAAGGTATCTTGCCATTCATGGGGTCTCGACAAAGCTGCTTTGAAAGGGATCCTCTGAAATTCGGGTTCAATGAACTCGAGAGGGTCAGAGGTTCCCACGGGCCAGAGGAAGTAGGATGGTGATTGGTCCTCAATGTGAATCAAAATCTCGGCGGCTAGAACCTATCAAGAACAAGAGAAGGCAAAAGAAAAATCTAAGATGGCTATCGAAAAAGTAATACTGAATGGGCCTTAAAGGGATGAGATTTACCTGGAGAACTTGGTCTTAGTCTGCCATTTGAAGATTTGAGCTTGAGGGATTGATGAAGTAGGGTTTGGATCTGAGCGAAGACTCCAACGGATTGCAAGAGGAAAAAACGGGTGTTGAACAGATTTAGCTCGGAGACGTTGAGCATTTATAGTCAATTCCGGAATAAAATCACTTTTATCCCGTAATTGAAGGGGCATATGATAACACCAAAAATTGGTACAGGAAAGGGACTGACTTGTGGGCCGAGTTTGGTAAAGAAATGCCATTCGGCAGGAAAATCTCCTAAAAGGATTCGGTAAAGATACTTGCGGTCGGCAGTACGCCAACATTCGGCAGAAGGACTGTTTGCGCTTAAAAAAGGAAGCTTTCGGGAATACGTGATGACGTGGCCCGGATATAAGGAAAGGACGAATTGATGACGGGTACAAGATGGACATTGGCGCCGGAATATTAATTTTGGTAATAAATGTTGTACTCGTAGTCGACCAGGAGTCGTGTTAGGACAGGGGTATAAATATAAACCCTTGGTGTCTGTAATAGGGATCGAACATCTACACAACAAAACCGGCCCCGTGCCAAACTTCGAGTCCTTTAGTCGAGTCGTCGAGTTCTTCGAGAGGAGCCATCGATCCGTCGACCTCCGTAAGTACTGGCAACCTTGTATCATGTCTAGTATCATGCGGTGGATTTAGACCGTGATGCAAGTAGTCTTGTTACCTTGCTTAGTATCATGCGGTGGATTTAAGCTTGGTTCAAGAGGGTTTCCTGTTAGATCATGAGCCATGCGGTAGGCTAAGATCTAGCTCGAAGCTAGTTATCGGCTCTATTAGATTTGGCAAGATCTAATAGATTCATTAAGTTACCACGTGTTGCTTTGGATTTTGCTTTATGTTTAATTCATGTAACACTCTTTTGCTGAATCTAGATCGATTATTTTCGGCTCTATCACTTTGAGATCCATGTGTTGTGCTTTCAAGTCTTTGGTTTATTGTAAAAGGATTAAGTGCTCTCAATAGCCGAATTTAGATCAATCTAGATTGTCACGTGTTGCGGGTTCAAGCTTGTTGACTTTTCAATGTTTGTTCCTTCTCCACGGAACCCGATTCGGCTGTACAGCTGTATTTGGCAATTCTATCACAAGTGAAACGTGTTCATAAGTTTGTTTTAAATAATGTATGCTTTTAGCCTTCCATGTTTAGATTGTATCATGTGGTGGATTAATCTACTTGTGGTTGGTGGCATGGTTTCAAACAAGTCGTATCATGTGGTGGATTAACTTGTTTGGTGTCACGCTCGACGGGTTTAAAAGTACCTAGACATGCGGTAGACTAGTGCTTTTGACCTATGCATGCTTGTTTACTTCATATTTATAATCATGTTTTCACCTTATTTATTTTTATTATTATTTATCCTCGAAAATTGGTCATGTGTTGTGGCGATAGCCGAAGCTACCGTGCACAAACAATGAGAGGAAACCAAAGCTCAAGAACCAAAACCAGAATACAAAACTAAGGACAACCAAAAGCTCTTTACTCAACAGTAGATTTCTCAAAAGCCGATCCCTTTTACAAGTGCCGTTCGTCTCCTTTTATAGGGAGGCGAACAGACTTTTTACATTCCGAGTATACCCTCGTTTAAAACGAATCAAAACAGAATGTGCTAGGCTATTTCCAGGAAATCTCCAATTAGGTCTCCACGTAATCGGCGCTTCATGATGTCACGCCGCAAATCGCGGCGCCTTTCTTGTTGTCATCACGTGCGCCTGTCGGGAGAAACCCTTCGATCTTTTGGAGATTCCCCTTTCGCATGGCACCTTTCGTCACCTGAAACATGGAATCACATTCAAACTTGAAATCGTTAGATATTAGAGACGACGAAACCCCCCAAGAGAATCCCAGGCCGAGACTGCCTGGGTGAGCAAGATTCGCCTCTGGGGTTTCGTCGCGGAAGAAAACAATCAGCCTGACCGAGACCCTAACACCCTGGGTTATTATGAGCTCATTTGGCGGCTCCGCCGGCGACGAAAGGTATAAGTCGAAAGACGGATTCTGAAAGCCAAAAATGGATTCAAGGGCTCCTGGGGTTTTGCTGCTGGGCCTTTCGCATAGAAACTTGGGCAACTGAAGACACTCTTTTATTTTTGGTAAACAAAAGGCTTGATTCCGAATCCCCCAACATCATGACCACGTGCAAGCAATGCTGTTTAAACAAAGACTGATCTTTTGTCATGCTTACATCATGCATTCGGCTATATCCTGGTTTCATGTTTTAAAGCTTCCGAATGATATTTAATTGGCTGACAGATAGCTTGTTGTAGCTATATGTCATTTTAATTGGCTCCCTATCCGTAAATACGGAATTGTCTGGTACCATCTGGCAAGTTCCAGGTTTTATCTAACTTCTTTTCATCCTTTGTAAGTTTCAGGAAAATTGACTGGCACGCTTCGGATCCGGCACGTGTGTTAAGCCAGCTTTGTTCGGCTTGCTGTGTGCTTGGCGCAAGGTGCTGATTTTGCGTCAACACACTTTTTGGCACGCCCAGTGGGACCATCTAGCTGATCAAGATGCCTGATATTCATGATGTCATGGATGTCACCATGGATGACCTGTCTCCAGAGCAGCAAATACAATTGAAGGATGCCATTGATCAATTTCAGCAGAAGTGCCTAATGTAGTTTGGTAAAAACAGAAGTGGTGTGCAATATCTTAAGTCTGACATGGCAAGGGTTCTACTACCAGGAGAACCTGATACCACATCTGCTGAAGAGAAACAAGAAGCTATGAATGCGGTTCGGCAAACTATGGAAAACATAATGGCTAAACACCATACTGCTTTCTTGACTATGTTCAAACAAATGATGGTTGGAGTCTTTAGCCCAGGCATGGAAAGAATGCTTGGTCGAGTATCACCTCAGGGACCTACTGTAGAGGTAGGAGAATCGAGTGCATCTGTCAATAGCCAACCAGCTCGAGATGCAAGTGCTCAGCCGCCTCTGCAAAGTATGGAAAGTCAACCTATCCAGCCGCCTCCACAAAGCGCGGGAGGTCAGCCAATTCAGCCGCCCCTGCAAAGCACTGGGGGTCGTTCAGTCCAGCAGCAGAACCCTTATCAGGTAATGCCCAACAGGCCTACTTATGGAGATTTGGCATTTGGTTCTTCTGGAGTTCCACCTGGCTCTACTTACAGAATAGCCCCAGCAAACAATAGGCTACAGAAGAACATGTTTGGAGAAGGGTATTCGGAATTCATGGATTACGGTGCCATTGATGCTTTCCCAAATCCTGGATATGGTATACGGTCGCAGGAATGCCTACTGGGCCTACTGGAAGGCCAGGGGATCAAGACGCTAACGTTGATCTTATGGTGCAGAAAATGGCCGATGTGTTACAAAATCAATTCGGCCTGAAACCCAAGAATCAAGGGCAAGTATATACACCTTCTTTCCCAGAATGGTACAACAGGGTGGCTTTGCCACACAGGGTGAAACCTCCTGCAGATTTCACAAAGTTCTCTGGGCAAGATGATACTAGCACTGTGGAGCACATAGCCCGCTAGTTGATGCAGCTTGGGGAAGCTTTAGCTGATGAGGCATTCAGGATCAGATACTTTCCCTTATCACTGACAGGCCCGACCTTTACATGGTTCGCTTCTTTGCCTACTCAATCAATCTGTTCCTAGAAGGATCTGGAACAGAAGTTTCATGCTCATTACTTCATTGGCAGTAATGAGAAAAAGCTAATTGATCTAACCACCCTGACACAGAGGCATAATGAGACACCCATGGAGTTTCTCAGGAGGTTCAGAGAGACTAAAAGCATGTGCTTCTCTTTGAATCTACCAGATGATCAATTGGGTGATATGGCTGTAGCAGGTATGTTGCTAGCTATTCGAGAAAAGCTATTCGGCATGGAGTTCGAGAATCTTGGCCAATTGTCACACAGATTGTCGTTAATGAGCAACCAAGCTTATGGCTTCAAGAAAGACTCTAGGTTTGCCAAACACAGTGATATAGCTGACATCTACAACCAATTCCTCGAAAGAGCTGATCAAGGAGAGGAATTTAATGATGAAGAGGAAATAGCTGCAGCTGAAATGGTCTGGGGCAAAGAGCCGTTAACAGTGAATCAATGATGGGTCAAGCAAGCCAAGGACACTTATGATTTTGATGTGACCAAGGCTGATAAGCTCTTTGAGTTCCTTGTAAAGGAAGGCCGAATCAAGTTGCCAGAAGGGCATTCTATGCTTCGGCCTGATGGAGTTAAAGAGAAAAGATATTGCGGGTTTCACGACAGGAATTCTCACTCCATCAATGAGTGCAGGATTTTCAGGATGAGAATTTAGAAGGCTATCCAAGAAGGTCATTTGAAGTTTGATAATAAAATGAAGTTGGATGGCAATCCTTTTCCTCAAAACATGATTGGGTTTTCAGTCAACATGGTGACCGCTGAGGAAAAAGGAAAAGTGAAGGTTTTAACTTCAGCAAGAGCAAAGCAGGATGGATCAGTTGATCCTGCTCAACAAATAACAGTGGAACAAGTCCACAAGAAAGTGCCTCGCATCCTGAAAAGCCAAATTGAAGTAGGGGAATCCTCCAAATCCAAGCCCAGGGTGACTTCGCGTATTCTCCTTAACAAGTGGCAGCGTCAGCAAGAGAAAGAACGCGTAAAAGATGTTTGGGAGTCCATTGGACCCAAAATGTTGTTTGGGAGTGTTTCGTGGCATTTCGCTAACCTTCGACACATAAAAGATGCAAAACTTGTGTTCGAGCCCGAATGCACTATTTCGGGGTACCAAAGTTGTGAAGCATCCATTCTAGTCCATTGGATCGAAAATGATGTTCGGAAGTGTTTCAGAGCATTTCGCAAAGCCTCGGCAGGTAAAAGATGAAAAACTCGTGTTTCGGGCCCGAATGCAATATTTCAGGGTACCAAAGTTGTGAAGCTTCCATTCTAGTCCATTGGATCCAAAATGATGTTTGCGAGTGTTTCAGATGATTTCACTAACCTTCAGCACGTAAAAAGATGCAAAATTTGTGTTTCGGGCCTAATTGCACTATTTCGGGGTACCAAAGTTGTGAAGCATCCATTCTAGTCTATTGGACCCAAAATGATGTTTAGGAGTGTTTCAGAGCATTTCGCTAACCTTCAACACGTAAAAAGATGCAAAACTTGTGTTTTGGGCCTAAATGCACTATTTCGGGGGTACTAAATTTGTGAAGCATCCATTCTAGTCCATTGGATCCAAAATGATGTTTGGGAGTGTTTCGGAGCATTTCGCTAACCTTCGACACGTAAAAGATGCAAAACTTGTATTTCGGGCCCGAATGCACTGGGGTACCAAAGTTGTGAAGCATCCATTCTAGTCCACTGGACCCAAAATGATGTATGCGAGTGTTTCGCAAAATTCACTAACCTTCAGCATGTAAAAAGATACAAAACTTGTGTTTTGGGCCTAAATGCACTATTTCGGGGTACCAAAGTTGTGAAGCATCCATTCTAGTCCATTGGACCCAAAATGATGTTTGCGAGTGTTTCGGATAATTTCACTAACCTTCAGCACTTAAAAAGATGCAAAACTTGTGTTTTGGGCCTAAATGCACTATTTCGGGGTACCAAAGTTGTGAAGCATCCATTCTAGTCCATTGGACCTAAAATGATGTTTGTGAGTGTTTCAGATGATTTCATTAACCTCCAGCACGTAAAAAGATGCAAATCTTGTGTTTTGGGCCTAAATGCATTATTTCGGGGTACCAAAGTCGTGAAGCATCCATTCTAGTCCATTGGACCCAAAATGATGTTTGGGAGTGTTTCGTGGCATTTCGCTAACCTTCGACACGTAACAGATGCAAAACTTGTGTTCGAGCCCGAATGCACTATTTCGGGGTACCAAAGTTGTGAAGCATCCATTCTAGTCCATTGGATCGAAAAAGATGTTTGTGAGTTTTTCAGATGATTTCACTAACCTTCAGCACGTAAATAGATGCAAATCTTGTGTTTTGGGCCTAAATGCATTATTTCGGGGTACCAAAGTTGTGAAGCATTCATTCTAGTCTATTGGACCCAAAATGATGTTTAGGAGTGTTTCAGAGCATTTCGCTAACCTTCAACACGTAAAAAGATGCAAAACTTTTGTTTTGGGCCTAAATGCACTATTTCGGGGGTACTAAAGTTGTGAAGCATCCATTCTAGTCCATTGGACCCAAATTGATGTTTGGGAGTGTTTCGGAGCATTTCGCTAACCTTTGACACGTAAAAGATGCAAAACTCGTATTTCGGGCCCGAATGCACTATTTCGGGATACCAAAGTTATGAAGCATCCATTCTAGTCCATTGGATCCAAAATGATATTCGTGAGTGTTTCTGATGATTTCACTAACCATCGGCACGTACAAGATGCAAAACTTGTGTTCGAGCCTGAATGCACTATTTCGGGGTACCAAAGTTGTGAAGCATCCATTCAAGTCCATTGGACCCAAAATGATGTTTGTGAGTTTTTCAGATGATTTCACTAACCTTCAGCACGTAAATAGATACAAATCTTGTGTTTTGGGCCTAAATGCATTATTTCGGGTTCCAAAGTTGTGAAGGATCCATTCTAGTCCATTGGACCCAAAATGATATTTGGGAGTGTTTCGTGGCATTTCGCTAACCTTCGACACGTAAAAGATGTGTTAACACCAAAAATTGGTACAGTTGAAGGACTGATTTGTGGGCCTGATTCGGTGACGGATCCAGTACAACGGGAGAAGATTTCTTCAGAAGATTCGGCAGAGATGCTTGCGGTCGGCAGTTCGTATCCGTTCGGCAAAGGGACTGTTTGCGCTGATTTCACGGGATCGCATGGTGACGTGGTTCGAACGGAAGGGATGAATGGATGGATAAGCATTCGCACTTGGGCATTAAATTAGGTATCAAATATTGTGCTCGTAGTCCACCAGGAGTCATGTTAGGACAGGGTATAAATATGAACCCTGGATGTATGTAATTGTAATCGAACATTCTCACAACAAACCGGCTTTACGCCAAACCTTCGAGTCCTAGTCGTGTCGTCGAGTTCTTCGAGAGGGTTCATCGATCCGTCGACCTCCGTAAGTACCGGCAACCTCGTATCATGTCTAGTATCATGCGGTGGATTTAGATCGTGATGCAAGTAGTCTTGTTACCATGCTTGGTGTCATGCGGTAGATTCAAGTTTGGTTCAAGAGGGTTTCTTGTTAGATCATGAGTCACACGGTAGGCTAAGATCTAGCTCGAAGCTAGTTATCAGCTCTATTAGATTTGGCAAGATCTAATAGATTCATTAAGTTACCCCGTGTTGCTTTGAGTTTTTACTTTATGTTTAAATTGATGTAACACTCCTTTGCCCAATTTAGATTGGTTTGAATCGGCTTTATCTCTTTTTGATGATCCTTATGCATTTCAAGTTCGTATTTTTGGCTCAATATAGCACGTGGATCACATTTTCCCTAATAGCCGAAACCGAATCGATCTAAGTTGTTACGTGTTGCGGGTTCAAGCTTGTCAAATCTTGTATGAATCTTGAAAGAACCGGGTATCATGCGGTAGATGCAGGTTTTTGGGTTGTTTTAGAGCTAATCATCCGGTGGATTAGAGTTCGATTCAATCTGATAGATTTATCTTCTTTGGTAATGTTTGTTCCTTCTTCATGGACCCCGATTCGGCTGTTCAGCCGTATTCGGTTATGCTTTCATGAGTAAAACGTGTTTGCGGTTTATGTTTCAAATAATGCATGCTTTTAGCTTTCCATATTTAGATTGTATCATGCGATGGATAGATCTTTTGTGGTTAGTGGTACGATTTTAAACAAGTTGTATCATGCGGTGGATTAACTTGTTTAATTTCGTGCTTGACGGGTTTCAAAGCATCTAGACACGCGGTAGACTAATGCTTTGGGCCTATGCATGCTTGTTCATTACATATTCGTAATCATGCTTTACTTTATTTATTTTAACTGTTATTTATCCTAGAGAATCGGTCACGACCCTGTGCACGAGCAACGCCGTTTAAACAAAGACCGATCTCTTGTCATGCTTACGTCATCTATTCGGCTATGTTTTGTTTCACGTTCTAAAGCTCCCGAATGGTTTTTGATCTGTTGACAGATAGCTTCTTGTAGCTATATGTCACTTCACATGGCTTTTTAGCCGCAAATATGGAACTGTCTGGTACCACCCGGCAAGTTCCAACTTTTGGCATCTAACTATTTTACTCTTTGTTAATTTCAGGAAAATTGACTGGCACGCTTCGGAATCCGCTCGTGTGCTAAGCTAGCTTGTTCGGCTTGCTGTGTGCTTGACGTAGGGTGCGGATTTTGCGTCAACACACTTTTTGGCACGCCCAGTGGGACCATCTTCCGTCTGATTCAAGATGCCTGACATCTCTGACGTCATGGACGTTACTTTTGATGAGCTGACTCCAGAGCAACAAGTACTGCTGAAAGACGCTGCTGACCAATTCCAGATGAAGTGCTTGATGTCGTTCAGTAAGAATAGAAGTGGCGTCCCATACCTTAAATCTGATATGCCCAGGGTTTTGATGCCAGAGGAGCCTGACACCACATCTTTTCAAGAGAAAGAAGAGGCTCTGAATGCTTTTCGAGAGACTGCATAAGCTGTGTTGGGTAGGCATCATACGGCCTTCTTGGGCATGTTCAAGCAGATGATGATTGGCGTGTTCGGCCCGGGCATGGAAAAGATGTTTAGCCTATTATCTCCTCAAGACATCGGAGAAACCAGTTCCGCTCAACCAATAGGAGTTCAACCGCCACTGCGGGGCCAGCCGATCCAGCCTCCTCCACAAAGCGTTGGGAGTCAGCCAGTCCAGCCTCCTCCACAGAGCGTTGGAAGTCAACCGATGCAACCTCCTCTACGAGGCATGGGGGGTCAGCCAGTGCAGCCACCTCTACAAAGCAATGGAGGTCAACCAGTCCAACAGCCGAACCCGTATCAGCCCACGTATGGGGACATGGCGTTCGGTTCAGCTGGAGTGCCACCCAACTCTACCTACAAGATAGCCCCAGCAAACAATAGGTTGCAGAGAAATATGTATGGTGGAGGATATCATGAAGTTATGGATTATGGTGCTATAGATACTCTCCCAAATCCTGGATACGGTACATCTGCGGGAATACAAGATGACGATATTCTGGTACAGAAAATGGCCGATCTGATGCAAATCAATTCGGCCTTAAACCTAAAATGCAAGGACCAGCTTATACGCCTCCCTTCCCAGAGTGGTATTACAGGGTGATCTTGCCGCCAAGGGTGAAGCCCCCCACGGAGTTTACAAAGTTCTCTGGACAGGACGAAACAAGCACTGTGGAGCATATTGCTCGATATTTAATGCAGCTTGGGGAAGCTTCAGCTGATGAGGCGTTCAGAGTCAGATATTTTCCTCTGTCATTGATGGGCTCAGCATTCCAATGGTTCACTTCTTTGCCTCCTCAGTCCGTAAGCACATGGAGGGAGCTAGAAAAGAAGTTCCATGCCCATTACTTTAGTGGTAGCACGGAGAAGAAGCTATTGATCTAGCCACTTTGAAACAGAGGCATAATGAGACGCCTCTGGAATTTCTCAGAAGATTCAGGGAAGTCAAGGGCATGTGCTTCTCTTTGACCCTGCCGGATGATCAGCTAGCTGATATGGCTGTTGCAGGGATGTTGCCAGCAGTTCGCGAGAAGTTGTTTGGCATGGAGTTTGACAACCTTGGTCAGTTGTCTCAGAAGCTGTCATTGATGAGTAATCAAGCCTACGGGTTCAAGAAGGATACCAGATTTGCCAAACATCATGACATAGCTGATATCTACAACCAGTTCCTCGAGAAGGCTGACCAGGTGGAAGATTTTGATGACGACGAGGAAGTGGCCGCTGCTGAGATTATGTGGGGCAAGGAGCCTTTGACTGTGAATCAGCGGTGGATAAAACAAACCAAGGGCACGTATGACTTTGATGTCACCAAAGCTGACAAGCTCTTTGAGTTCTTGGTAAAAGAAGGCCGAATCAAGTTGCCTGAAGGGCATTCTATGCTTCGGCCCGATGGGGTTAAAGAGAAACGTTACTGCGGTTTTCATGATAGAAACTCTCACTCCATCAATGATTGCAGGGTCTTCAGGATGAGGATCCAAAAGGCTATCCAGGAGGGGCATTTGAAATTCGACAACAAGATGAAGCTGGATGGCCACCCTTTCCCTCAAAACATGGTTGGCTTTTCTGTCAGCATGGTGACTGCTGAAGAGAAGGGGAAGGTGAAAGTCCTGACGTCAGCCAGAGCAAAATAAGGTGGATCAGTAGATCCCGCACGGCAAGTGACAGTGGACCAGGTCCGCATGGAAGCCCCTCGCGTCCTCAAGAGCCAGGTTGAAGTTGGAGAATCATCCGGGTCCAAGCCCAGGGTTACCACACGCATTCTCCTCAACAAATGGCAGCGTCAGCAGGAGAAGGAACGCTACCAGAAGCGAAAATATGAAGAGGAGAGGTGCAGGTTTGAAGAAGAGGCGCGCAGGGAAGAGCTAGAGGAGTACGCACGGGAGCAAGAGCGTGCACACTGGGGATGTGCTTTCTTTAGGCACTGCTGGAACGAAGGCTTGAAGCTCCCCACATTGAAGAATTGTCCGGAGTGCAGTGACAAGTACTCTGAATACAGGCAGGAAACTGTCAATCGCCGATCCGTCCATGAGAGAATTGGAAGGATGCATCCTAATGACGGTCGGCGTCAAAAAATTGAGGTTATTGATCACCCCAGGAAAAGGCAGGCTAACCAAAGGTGGGCTGATCAAGAAGAAGAGGAACGCGAGTACATCTGGCAAGAAGGACAGTGGTGCCCACCTGGCTTAAGGAAAAGCCAAAAGAGAAGGGTTCAACGCTTGAGGAACCGGGAATTGAAGCAGGCGGGGATCCAGAGAAAGCAAGTATGGCGTCCAAAAGGAAGAAGCGTTTCCAGAGGCCAATGAGGATGAACAACTTGAGAGAGTAATGGCGCAGCTGGTATTGGCTAAGCAGGCCACCTTCGACAAACCGGCCAAGAATCGACACATCAGGTCGTTGTATTTGAAAGGATATGTCAATGGCAAACCATTGACCAAGATGTTTGTTGATGGTGGAGCTGCGGTCAACATGATGCCGTATACTACCTTCAGGAAGCTTGGCATGGGCCCCGGGGACTTGACACCAACAAGCATAATTCTGAATGATTTCGCTGGGAATCCTTCAGATACCAAGGGCTGCGTGCACGTGGACTTGATGATCGGGTCCAAAACTTTGCTCACAACCTTCTTTGTCATTGAAGGCAAAGGAGCCTATAGCTTGCTGCTTGGGCGGGACTGGATCCACGCCAATTGCTGCATTCCGTCTACCATGCATCAACAGCTCATTCAGTGGGTAGATGACGATATTGAGGTAGTCCAAGCAGATGATTCAGTGAGAGTGGCAAACGTCGAACCAGCTTTCTGGGAATATCAAGGCATCGATTGTTTCTCAGGGAAAGACTGGGGTGAAGGTCTTGTTGAGCCTGTCAGCAGTGATCAACAGCCAATTCAAGCAGTCGGCTCTTATAGTAATTTTTAATGGATAATCCAGTTGATGGAACTGATGGAAAGTTAGGGTGAGGATTCATGTCGGCCGACAAACTAGAGAATATTGAAAAGAACAAGATGCGAGTTGCTAAGTATTACAACAAGAAAGTAAGAGTGAGGCAATTTGCAGAAGGGGACTTGGTTTGGAAAGCGTTATTGCCGATTGGGGCCAAGTACAGTGCATTCGGCAAATGGTCTCCAAACTGGGAAGGCCCTTTTCGGGTAGTCAGATGTGTGCCTGGTAATGCTTACATGTCAAAAACTTTACTAGGAGAGGAGTTATCTGCTGCAATAAATGGAAGATATTTGAAGAAATATTATCCTAGTATTGAAGTTGATCGTTGATCACGAGCACCAGGACTACAAGCACTTGATACACAGAAATAGCCGGCATTCAAGAGGGAAGCCGCCTTTAGAACAAAAATCCTAAACAGGGGAGATGGCCAATACTAAGATGTATTGCCCTTAGCACGAAAATACATAACATTACAGGTGTTTATTGCAGGCTCTTATCCAGCTGCTCAAGATTACAAGGGGGTGGGAAGCAGAAGGCCTGGCGGAAGAAGCGAAAGTATGCTTCATTCATTTTTCTTGTTTTGCTTCTTCAGCTCCTCCCTCTACAACTGTTCCAGGACCACCGTGACGGCCACCTGGAAGCTTTGGGGGTGGCCATGACTTGCAGCTTCCATTAGGCTGTCCCAGGCGGCCTTCAGGTTACTGTACCTATCAGAGACATCTAAGGAAGAAAAGTAGTTGTTAGAAAACGAAAGTCTGAGCCTGAACATGGAATCAAATGAAGGCAAAAGTTTTTACCCCCTACTAGTGCCTCTAGGCTCATGCGGCGTTCGCGTTCGGCATGGCAGCGAGCGGTGATGTCTCGCAGATCGTCTCCAGATGCCGGATGCGGCGGCGCAGCCGATGATTGATCCTCTACTCCGGTGTGGCATCCTCCGCTTCGAGGGAGGAGTCAGAGGAGATGTACACGGGTATTTCTTCAGTCCCAAAGATTTCTTCAGGAAGCAGATCAAGGCTGGAAGTGGCAAGAGAGGGTAAACATAAGATTGCAAATGAGGACAAGAAGCAGATTAGAAGAAAACTTACTCTTGAATGGTGCGTTTCCTTGATGGAGTGCTGTCCTCCTTGATGGGTTGCTTGCCTTTGTCTGCCATGGCTTTGGGGTTTTCTCTTCTGGAGCAGGGGGGAGAAGATGTGAAGTGATGGAGGAGTGTGTGAGTGGATTTGCAGGGCATCCCAGAGGGCTATTTTATTGACTAAGGGAGCGCATTGGGAGTGATGACTGGTTGGCGTGTGTCATTGGAATACCAAGCGGCAGGGTTTTTTTTCTCCCGAACGCGAAGGGTTTTCATTGAACAGTGTTTATGGTTCCCGAATTGAGGATTTTCTGTGGATTTTGCGCCAAGGGACAGTTATTTTGCGTATTCGGCTCGAGTAAAAGTCCCGAATTCGTTGGAAACAGTAAAGTTCGCAGATACAAGCAGAGGGAGATCATCGCAATACAAGCATGGAAATTAAAATTCTTTATTTATTGCCGAAGATCAAGCATCCCTAGTACAATCTAATCAAAAAGCCTGTTTAGCACAGACTGGGGATGAGTGAGTTCGGCAATGGCATCGCCGTGGCCATCGAGGCGCTCCAAGATGACTTCGATCTCGTCGAGGTCTTCTGGTGCGCCGCCCTGGAAGCAGCGCGGTTGGATGGAGTAGTGGACGTCGGTATGCTTCGCCATGGCGGCCAAGCCCAGGGTGGTGCCAAGGCAGATGCCGTGGACGGCCACCTCGTCCACGCGGTCTTCCACCGCAGCAAGGCGCTCCGCCGGCGTGTTGCCAGGAGCGTTCACCTTGTCAGCCACCTGCTTTACCAGCGTTTTCAGCTGGTCAAGCTCGGCGTCGCGGGCTGCGAAGTGCAAAGCAGTGGTGGTTAGTATCAAGGTCAAATTGGATTGGGAGTTAATCTAAGGAAAAATACCATCGATGGTTGCCAGCAACTGTTTGCGCTGGTCCTCCCACTCGAATTCGGCGATGCCAGCCTTCTTGGAGACATCCTCCAGCTCGCGCTGGGCCACCTCAAGCTCCGCCTTGAAGCAGAGGGCGTCGAGCTCCCCGTAGGGCACGGGGGAATAGTTGTTCGACTCTGAGGAGTCACCCGGTAGAGGCTGATTCATGGCCGGCGCAGGGGCTGGGTTCCAGTGGATGAGCCTGAAACAGAGAGGATCGTCAGGAACAGAGGAAAATGTGAAATGAATCATAAGAGAAGATGACGATCGCTGCCTTCGACGCGCGCCGGTGCGACTTCCTTCCGCCTCGTCGGCGGCACGGCGCCTGTTGCTGCTGCCCGCCATTGGTTCTTGGAGCCGCGCTGGTGATGGTGACAAGGCAGGCTTGGGTTGGCAAAGGCTTGAAGGCTAAAGGCTTGATGAAAGGCTAGGGGCACCTACGGTTTTATTTATAGGATTGGTGAGAAGATTGTGGCCTTGGATCGTGGTGCATATCCCGAAAAACTTGGAAAGTGGAGAGGTTTCCATAACCGATTCACCATCGGGTCGTTTCGAATTCAAGCTGAGTCATAATCGATTGACTAGCTCGGCTGAGTTGCGGTCGGGGTGCTATTCGGGTATAGTACTGTTTGGCCATGGTTACTGAGTAAATCGTCCAGAGTTGCAAACAAGGTCATGCGAAGAAAAGGAAAATAAAGTTTATAAAAGGCAATGTTACAAGGACGATTAATTCGGTTACACATCACTCAGTACAACTAAATGTTCAAGTACTTTGCAATTACACTAGAGGCATTCGATATTATCTGATTAATGTTTTTCATCCGTTCCTGATAATCTTCCTGAGTATTGGACAGGACGGAGAGTTGTGCCTCGAGCTGGTTTACTTCAATCATGGCCGCTGATGCTTCCTCTTGGGTTTTCTTTATCAATCCAGGGAGCTCGGCTATCTTTTTCTTGTCAGCTTCAATTTCAGCTAACAAATTCTTCAGCTCAGTTTCTAGTGCAATCTTTCTGGCAATTTTCAACTCGAGAGTAGATTGCAGTTTGGTCAACATTTCCTTGTCACTCTCGATTTGAGCCTGTGACCCCTTCACAGCTTGCTCAGCTATGGCCTTCTTTTGCTCAACAGTTGGCTGGGAGGATTGGCTCTTCAATGCTCGCCTTATTGCCACATAGTGGATGTCCAGACCTGAGATAGGCTCCAAGGAAGCTTTGATATCTTCAGGGAGCTCTTGATTGATGGGTTCCAGCATTTCCTCGAAGTGATCAACATCTCTAATCTGATCTCGAGCATCTTTTTGCAGCCAAGAGAAGATTTCTCTGAGCCTTGCTTGGGTTTCCTCTGATAGAACCTGATTTGAAGGTTTCTCAGCCCCTGTTTCGACAGTTGGATCATTCACCATGAATGAGGAACTTGGTGGTGATGAAGTTTGATCCTGAGAGAGAGAAATTGCTGAATTAGGGAGAGTTCATTAAAAGGAGATCACAAATTTGGGTGCATGTGCTTACCTCATGCCTGGCTCCCTGAATTGAGGCAGGGATTTGTTCAGATTCAGGGGGAATTTCTTGGACGACCAGAGGAGTCTGAGGAGTTCTTAGCAAAGCTGAAGCTTCTACTTGGGGGGGAGCTGGTGCAGTCCCTGGTAAATTTGAGGCTTCTGGCTGAGGTGAAGGTGGGTCCATTCCTGGTGAGACTGGAGTTGCTGCTTGGCCAGGGGATTGGACCCTTGGGGAGTTTAAAGCTTCTGGTTGGATCAATGGGTTCATTCTTGGTGAAGCTGGTTCTTCTGCTTGAGGAAGGGGTGATTGGGTCCCTGATGAAGTTGAGGTTTCAACTTGAACAGGAAAAGGTTGAGCCCTTGGTGAACTTGGTGAGGAGGGCTCCATGGGTTCATTCACCAATGTTTCTTCTGCAAATGTCATATGAAGAACAAATGCCAGTGTAAATGATGATCTCTGAAGGAAAAGAAGTAATAAGAGACATACCAATAGATGGGGCATTGACAGGTTCTGAAGTTGATGGTTGCTGGGTTCTGGTCTGAAATCGCACAGGATAAAATTTGTCAGAAAAAGAATGGTCTTGTGTTCAAGAAAAAAGAGATCTTACCCCAATGAGGACCTTTTTGGTGGTTCTTTTTCTCTTGGCAGCTGGAGGTGCAACCAAAGTTGGAACTTTTCTCTTGTCAGAGGTGGAACTGATAAGAGTTGGGTCCATTGTAGCATATCTGGTCATCAGCTGAGCCAGAGTTGTGGATTTAAATCCCAGAGCCGAAATTGGGCCTACCACATTATAAGCAATTGTCCTGACTCGAGGGGCAGGTACTGTGTTCAGCAGGAGATGATCAAAAATCGTGGTTAATGGTGAAAAGTGTGCCTGATCATAGAAAAAAGGGTAAGTGTATTACCTCTGAGGTTGGCTGAAAATCAGGCATCAGCTCCAGGCAGAATGAGTGTACTGGCTCACTGAAGATGTGGTCATGGAATTCTTGCCACCAGGAGATGAAGAGGGGGTGAGCTATTGTTGTTGGTGTAAAAAGCCAGGTATAAAGAGTTGGGCTGCATTCATACTCAAAAACCCTTCTGGCTTGAATGCTTTCCTTGATTTCCTCTCTGGGTTTGAGGAATTCATGAAGGAATAATCTTGGGGGCATTTGGCCACATCCTAGTTGTCGGGCCATCATATTCGGCTGATAGTATTCATAGGTGCTAAGATTTAGCCTCCCTCCACAAAATTCTGCTGGCAAAGCACACGGATGGATAAAGATATTGAAGATTTCTATAGATCTTGCGTCATGGCATGCAGTTTCAAAGGAGAATTCAAAGGGGAGAGTTAAATTGTCATTGTTCAGATAGGGGAGCCAAAGAGGGTCAGGGAAGCCCTTGAAAAAGAGCTCAAAAAGCTGACTAACATTTTGGTCAATGGATATGGTTGAAGCAGCTTCTCCATGAGTTTGGCATCCTCTGGTGCTTTGAGCTTCCCCTTCTTGGTGGCTGGACGAGGGGAAGAGTCGATTGTTGATATTTTTGTTGACAATTCGGTGCATATACAGTTGCAGCCACATCTGCACAAACCACCAAGGGCCGTTGACACATAGTATCTTCTGGCCAGTGTGGATTTGAGAAATAGTCTGATGGAGCATATGATACACGCTCCCTAAGAGGTATTTTCCAAGAGGAATGCAACGACCGGCAGCCAACTGCGTAGCCATTGCAATGTGATTCAGAGTTGGCTCATTGGCTTTGCCGCAGAAAATGAATCTACACAGCCACATGTTCAGAAACGCCCTGTATTCGACTTCACCCAGAGGGCCGTCTTTCATGTGATTCTGGATATATGACTTGTATCCACTTCCTGACTTCACTCCTGTCTGCCTTGTGGAGCCTTTGTATTGGAAGGGATACATGGATCCTGAAATATCAAGGCCGGTGATCATGTACACATCGGCCAGAGTTGGGGACATCGGGCCGTGACCAAAGAGGAAAGCATTGACGCCATTTGACCAAAAATGGCAGGCTGCTATCAAAAGATTTTCATTCTTTGGGGTCTCGGCCAAAGATAATTCCAAGCATTGGGCGATGCGAAGGCTGTCCCAATTGCTGGTTTTTGCGCTGTTATCTGCAAGTATCCTCTTATACCAATTTCTCCAGCCCGCGATTGGGGGCAAAGGCCAGTTCTTGAAAGCATCTTGCCACAGAGGAGGCCCTGATAAAGCTGCTTTGAAAGGGATTCTCTTGGATTCGGCTGCAATGAACCCGCAGGGATCAGAAGATCCTACAGGGCCGAGGAAATATGTCGTTGAATTGGCCTCAGTATGAATCAAAAGCTCAGTGGAGAGTTCCTATCAAGAAAAAGCGGAGGAAGAAATCTGAGATAGGAATCGAAAAGGATAATGCCGAATGAGCCTTAAGGGAGTGAAGTTTACCTGAGCGGCTTGATTTTGATCCGCCGTTGAAGATTGGAGCTTTGGGGAAAGATGACCTAGGGTTTGGATCTGGACGGAGGCCCCCAAGGGTTGCAAGGAGGAAGAATAGGTGTTGAACAGATTTGACTTGAGGATGTTGGCGTTTGCAGTCAATTTCGGAATAAAATCACTTTTATCCCGTAATTGAAGGGGCATATGTTAACACCAAAAATTGGTACAGGAGAAGGACTGATTTGTGGGCCTGATTCGGTGACGGATCCAGTACAACGGGAGAAGATTTCTTCAGAAGATTCGGCAGAGATGCTTGCGGTCGGCAGTTCGTATCCGTTCAGCAAAGGGACTGTTTGCGCTGATTTCACGGGATCGCATGGTGACGTGGTTCGAACGGAAGGGACGAATGGATGGATAAGCATTCGCACTTGGGCATTAAATTAGGTATCAAATATTGTGCTCGTAGTCCACCAGGAGTCATGTTAGGTCAGGGTATAAATATGAACCCTGGATGTATGTAATTGTAATCGAACATTCTCACAAGAAACCGGCTTTACGCCAAACCTTCGAGTCCTAGTCGTGTCGTCGAGTTCTTTGAGAGGGTTCATCGATCCGTCGACCTCCGTAAGTACCGGCAACCTTGTATCATGTCTAGTATCATGCGGTGGATTTAGATCGTGATGCAAGTAGTCTTGTTACCATGCTTGGTGTCATGCGGTAGATTCAAGTTTGGTTCAAGAGGGTTTCTTGTTAGATCATGAGTCACGCGGTAGGCTAAGATCTAGCTCGAAGCTAGTTATCGGCTCTATTAGATTTGGCAAGATCTAATAGATTCATTAAGTTACCCCGTGTTGCTTTGAGTTTTTACTTTATATTTAAATTCATGTAACACTCCTTTGCCCAATTTAGATTGGTTTGAATCGGCTTTATCTCTTTTTGATGATCCTTATGCATTTCAAGTTCGTATTTTTGGCTCAATATAGCACATGGATCACATTTTCCCTAATAGCCGAAACCGAATCGATCTAAGTTGTTACGTGTTGCGGGTTCAAGCTTGTCAAATCTTGTATGAATTTTGAAAGAACCGGGTATCATGCGGTAGATGCAGGTTTTTGGGTTGTTTTAGAGCTAATCATCCGGTGGATTAGATTTCGATTCAATCTGATAGATTTATCTTCTTTGGTAATGTTTGTTTCTTCTTCATGGACCCCGATTCGGCTGTTCAGCCGTATTCGGTTATGCTTTCATGAGTAAAACGTGTTTGCGGTTTATGTTTCAAATAACGCATGCTTTTAGCTTTCCATATTTAGATTGTATCATGCGGTGGATAGATCTTTTGTGGTTAGTGGTACGATTTTAAACAAGTTGTATCATGCGGTGGATTAACTTGTTTAATTTCGTGCTTGACGGGTTTCAAAGCATCTAGACACGCGGTAGACTAATGCTTTGGGCCTATGCATGCTTGTTCATTACATATTCGTAATCATGCTTTACTTTATTTATTTTAAGTGTTATTTATCCTAGAGAATCGGTCACGACCCTGTGCACGAGCAACACCGTTTAAACAAAGACCGATCTCTTGTCATGCTTACGTCATCTATTCGGCTATGTTTTGTTTCACGTTCTAAAGCTCCCGAATGGTTTTTGATCTGTTGACAGATAGCTTCTTGTAGCTATATGTCACTTCACATGGCTTTTTAGCCGCAAATATGGAACTGTCTGGTACCACCCGACAAGTTCCAAGTTTTGGCATCTAACTATTTTACTCTTTGTTAATTTCAGGAAAATTGACTGGCACGCTTCGGAATCCGCTCGTGTGCTAAGCTAGCTTGTTCGGCTTGCTGGGTGCTTGACGTAGGGTGCGGATTTTGCGTCAACAAGATGTAAAACTTGTGTTCGAGCCCGAATGCACTATTTCGGGGTACCAAAGTTGTGAAGCATACATTCTAGTCCATCGGACCCAAAATGATGTTTGTGAGTGTTTCGGAGCATTTCGGTAACCCTCGACACGTAAAAAATGAAAAATTCGTGTTTCGGGCCCTAATGCACTATTTCAGGGTACCAAAGTTGTGAAGCATCCATTCTAGTCCATTGGACCCAAAATGATGTTTGTGAGTGTTTCGGATGACTTCACTAACCTTCAGCAAGTAAAAAGATGCAAAATTTGTGTTTCGGGCCTAACTGCACTATTTCGGGGTTCCAAAGTTGTGAAGCATCCATTCTAGTCCATTGGACCCAAAATGATATTTGGGAGTGTTTCAGAGCATTTCGCTAACCTTCAGCACGTAAAAAGATGCAAAACTTGTGTTTTCGGCCTGAAAGCACTATTTCGGGGTACTAAAGTTGTGAAGCATCCATTCTAGTCCATTGGACCCAAAATGATGTTTGGGAGTGTTTCAGATGATTTCAATAACCTTCAGCACGTAAAAAGATGCAAATCTTGTGTTTTGGGCCTAAATGCATTATTTCGGGGTACCAAAGTTGTGAAGCATCCATTCTAGTCCATTGGACCCAAAATGATGTTTGGGAGTGTTTCGTGGCATTTCGCTAACCTTCGACACGTAAAAGATGCAAAACTTGTGTCCGAGCCCGAATGCACTATTTCGGGGTACCAAAGTTGTGAAGCATCCATTCTAGTCCATTGGATCGAAAATGATGTTTGGAAGTGTTTCAGAGCATTTCGCAAACCCTCGGCAGGTAAAAGATGAAAAACTCATGTTTCGGGCCCGAATGCAATATTTCGGGGTACCAAAGTTATGAAGCTTCCATTCTAGTCCATTGGACCCAAAATGATGTTTGCGAGTGTTTCGGATGATTTCACTAACCTTCAGCACGTAAAAAGATGCAAAACTTGTGTTTCCGGCCTAACTGCACTATTTCGGGGTACCAAAGTTGTGAAGCATCCATTCTAGTCCATTGGACCCAAAATGATGTTTGGGAGTGTTTCGGAGCATTTCGCTAACCTTCAGCACGTAAAAAATGCAAAACTTGTGTTTTGGGCCTAAATGCACTATTTCGGGGTACTAACGTTTTGAAGCATCCATTCTAGTCCATTGGACCCAAAATGATGTTTGGGAGTGTTTCGGAGCATTTCGCTAACCTTCGACACGTAAAAGATGCAAAACTTGTATTTCGGGCCCGAATGCACTATTTCGGGATAGCAAAGTTGTGAAGCATCCATTCTAGCCCATTGGACCCAAAATGATATTCGTGAGTGTTTCGGACGATTTCACTAACCTTCGGCACGTACAAGATGCAAAACTTGTGTTCGAGCCTGAATGCACTATTTCGGGGTACCAAAGTTGTGAAGCATCCATTCTAGTCCATTGGACCCAAAAAGATGTTTGTGAGTTTTTCAGATGATTTCACTAGCCTTCAGCACGTAAAAAGATGCAGATCTTGTGTTTTGGGCCTAAATGCATTATTTCGGGTTCCAAAGTTGTGAAGCATCCATTCCAGTCCATGGTACCAAAAATGATATTTGGGAGTGTTTCGTGGCATTTCGCTAACCTTCGGCACGTAAAAGATGCAAAACTTGTGTTCGAGCCTGAATGCACTATTTCGTGGTACCAAAGTTGTGAAGCATACATTCTAGTCCATTGGACCCAAAATGATGTTTGGGAGTGTTTCGGAGCATTTCGGTAACGCTCGATACATAAAAAATGAAAAACTCGTGTTTCGGGCCCTAATGCACTATTTTGGGGTACCAAAGTTGTGAAGCATCCATTCTTGTCCATTGGACCCAAAATGATGTTTGTGAGTGTTTCGGAAGATTTCACTAAACTTCAGCACGTAAAAAGATGAAAAATTTGTGTTTCGGGCCTAACTGCACTATTTCGGGGTACCAAAGTTGTGAAGCATCCATTCTAGTCCATTGGGCCCAAAATGATATTTGGGAGTGTTTCAGAGCATTTCGCTAACCTTCAGCACGTAAAAAGATGCAAAACTTGTGTTTTCGGGCTGAAATCACTATTTCGGGGTACTAAAGTTGTGAAGCATCCATTCTAGTCCATTGGACCCAAAATGATGTTTGGGAGTGTTTCAGATGATTTCAATAACCTTCAGCACGTAAAAAGATGCAAATCTTGTGTTTTGGGCCTAAATGCATTATTTCGGGGTACCAAAGTTGTGAAGCATCCATTCTAGTCCATTGGACCCAAAATGATGTTTGGGAGTGTTTCGTGGCATTTCGCTAACCTTCGACACGTAAAAGATGCAAAACTTGTGTCCGAGCCCGAATGCACTATTTCGGGGTACCAAAGTTGTGAAGCATCCATTCTAGTCCATTGGATCGAAAATGATGTTTGGAAGTGTTTCAGAGCATTTCGCAAACCCTCGGCAGGTAAAAGATGAAAAACTCATGTTTCGGGCCCGAATGCAATATTTCGGGGTACCAAAGTTATGAAGCTTCCATTCTAGTCCATTGGACCCAAAATGATGTTTGCGAGTGTTTCGGATGATTTCACTAACCTTCAGCACGTAAAAAGATGCAAAACTTGTGTTTCGGGCCTAACTGCACTATTTCGGGGTACCAAAGTTGTGAAGCATCCATTCTAGTCCATTGGACCCAAAATGATGTTTGGGAGTGTTTCGGAGCATTTCGCTAACCTTCAGCACGTAAAAAATGCAAAACTTGTGTTTTGGGCCTAAATGCACTATTTCGGGGTACTAACGTTTTGAAGCATCCATTCTAGTCCATTGGACCCAAAATGATGTTTGGGAGTGTTTCGGAGCATTTCGCTAACCTTCGACACGTAAAAGATGCAAAACTTGTATTTCGGGCCCGAATGCACTATTTCGGGATAGCAAAGTTGTGAAACATCCATTCTAGCCCATTGGACCCAAAATGATATTCGTGAGTGTTTCGGACGATTTCACTAACCTTCGGCACGTACAAGATGCAAAACTTGTGTTCGAGCCTGAATGCACTATTTCGGGGTACCAAAGTTGTGAAGCATCCATTCTAGTCCATTGGACCCAAAATGATGTTTGTGAGTTTTTCAGATGATTTCACTAGCCTTCAGCACGTAAAAAGATGCAGATCTTGTGTTTTGGGCCTAAATGCATTATTTCGGGTTCCAAAGTTGTGAAGCATCCATTCCAGTCCATGGTACCAAAAATGATATTTGGGAGTGTTTCGTGGCATTTCGCTAACCTTCGGCACGTAAAAGATGCAAAACTTGTGTTCGAGCCTGAATGCACTATTTCGTGGTACCAAAGTTGTGAAGCATACATTCTAGTCCATTGGACCCAAAATGATGTTTGGGAGTGTTTCGGAGCATTTCGGTAACGCTCGATACATAAAAAATGAAAAACTCGTGTTTCGGGCCCTAATGCACTATTTTGGGGTACCAAAGTTGTGAAGCATCCATTCTTGTCCATTGGACCCAAAATGATGTTTGTGAGTGTTTCGGAAGATTTCACTAAACTTCAGCACGTAAAAAGATGAAAAATTTGTGTTTCGGGCCTAACTGCACTATTTCGGGGTACCAAAGTTGTGAAGCATCCATTCTAGTCCATTGGGCCCAAAATGATATTTGGGAGTGTTTCAGAGCATTTCGCTAACCTTCAGCACGTAAAAAGATGCAAAACTTGTGTTTTCGGGCTGAAATCACTATTTCGGGGTACTAAAGTTGTGAAGCATCCATTCTAGTCCACTGGACCGAAAATGATGTTTGGGAGTGTTTCAGATGATTTCAATAACCTTCAGCACGTAAAAAGATGCAAATCTTGTGTTTTGGGCCTAAATGCATTATTTCGGGGTACCAAAGTTGTGAAGCATCCATTCTAGTCCATTGGACCCAAAATGATGTTTGGGAGTATTTGGTGACATTTCGCTAACCTTCGACACGTAAAAGATGCAAAACTTGTGTCCGAGCCCGAATGCACTATTTCGGGGTACCAAAGTTGTGAAGCATCCATTCTAGTCCATTGGATCGAAAATGATGTTTGGAAGTGTTTCAGAGCATTTCGCAAACCCTCGGCAGGTAAAAGATGAAAAACTCGTGTTTCGGGCCCGAATGCAATATTTCGGGGTACCAAAGTTGTGAAGCTTCCATTCTAGTTCATTGGACCCAAAATGATGTTTGCGAGTGTTTCGGATGATTTCACTAACCTTCAGCACGTAAAAAGATGCAAAACTTGTGTTTCGGGCCTAACTGCACTATTTTGGGGTACCAAAGTTGTGAAGCATCCATTCTAGTCCATTGGACCCAAAATGTTGTTTGGGAGTGTTTCGGAGCATTTCGGTAACCCTCGACACGTAAAAAATGAAAAATTCGTGTTTCGGGCCCTAATGCACTATTTTAGGGTACCAAAGTTGTGAAGCATCCATTCTAGTCCATAGGACCCAAAATGATGTTTGTGAGTGTTTCGAATGACATCACTAACCTTCAGCAAGTAAAAAGATTCATAATTTGTGTTTCGGGCCTAACTGCACTATTTCGGGGTACCAAAGTTGTGAAGCATCCATTCTAGTCCATTGGACCCAAAATGATATTTGGGAGTGTTTCAGAGCATTTCGCAAACCTTCAGCACGTAAAAAGATGCAAAACTTGTGTTTTCGGCCTGAAAGCACTATTTCGGGGTACTAAAGTTGTGAAGCATCCATTGTAGTCCATTGGACCCAAAATGATGTTTGGGAGTTTTTCAGATGATTTCAATAACCTTCAGCACGTAAAAAGATGCAAAACTTGTGGTTTGGGCCTAAATGCATTATTTCGGGGTACCAAAGTTGTGAAGCATCCATTCTAGTCCATTGGACCCAAAATGATGTTTGGGAGTGTTTCGTGGCATTTCGCTAACCTTCGACACGTAAAAGATGCAAAACTTGTGTCTGAGCCCGAATGCACTATTTCGGGGTACCAAAGTTGTGAAGCATCCATTCTAGTCCATTGGATCGAAAATGATGTTTGGAAGTGTTTCAGAGCATTTCGCAAACCCTCGGCAGGTAAAAGATGAAAAACTCGTGTTTCGGGCCCGTATGCAATATTTCGGGGTACCAAAGTTGTGAAGCTTCCATTCTAGTCCATTGGACCCAAAATGATGTTTGCGAGTGTTTCGGATGATTTCACTAACCTTCAGCACGTAAAAAGATGCAAAACTTGTGTTTCGGGCCTAACTGCACTATTTCGGGGTACCAAAGTTGTGAAGCATCCATTCTAGTCCATTGGACCCAAAATGATGTTTGGGAATGTTTCGGAGCATTTCGCTAACCTTTAGCACGTAAAAAATGCAAAACTTGTGTTTTGGGCCTAAATGCACTATTTCGGGGTACTAACGTTTTGAAGCATCCATTCTAGTCCATTGGACCCAAAATGATGTTTGGGAGTGTTTCGGAGCATTTCGCTAACCTTTGACACGTAAAAGATGCAAAACTCGTATTTCGGGCCCGAATGCACTATTTCGGGATACCAAAGTTGTGAAGCATCTATTCTAGTCCATTGGACCCAAAATGATATTCGTGAGTGTTTCTGATGATTTCACTAACCTTCGGCACGTAAAAGATGCAAAACTTGTATTTCGGGCCCGAATGCACTGGGGTACCAAAGTTGTGAAGCATCCATTCTAGTCCATTGGACCCAAAATGATGTATGCGAGTGTTTCGCAAAATTCACTAACCTTCAGCATGTAAAAAGATACAAAACTTGTGTTTTGGGCCTAAATGCACTATTTCGGGGTACCAAAGTTGTGAAGCATCCATTCTAGTCCATTGGACCCAAAATGATGTTTGCGAGTGTTTCGGATAATTTCACTAACCTTCAGCACGTAAAAAGATGCAAAACTTGTGTTTTGGGCCAAAATGCACTATTTCGGGGTACCAAAGTTGTGAAGCATCCATTCTAGTCCATTGGACCCAAAATGATGTTTGTGAGTGTTTCAGATGATTTCAATAACCTTCAGCATGTAAAAAGATGCAAATCTTGTGTTTTGGGCCTAAATGCATTATTTCGGGGTACCAAAGTTGTGAAGCATCCATTCTAGTCCATTGGACCCAAAATGATGTTTGGGAGTGTTCGTGGCATTTCGCTAACCTTCGACACGTAACAGATGCAAAACTTGTGTTCGAGCCCGAATGCACTATTTCGGGGTACCAAAGTTGTGAAGCATCCATTCTAGTCCATTGGATCGAAAAAGATGTTTGGAAGTGTTTCAGATGATTTCACTAACCTTCAGCACGTAAATAGATGCAAATCTTGTGTTTTGGGCCTAAATGCATTATTTCGGGGTACCAAAGTTGTCAAGCATCCATTCTAGTCTATTGGACCCAAAATGATGTTTAGGAGTGTTTCAGAGCATTTCGCTAACCATCAACACGTAAAAACATGCAAAACTTGTGTTTTGGGCCTAAATGCACTATTTCGGGGGTACTAAAGTTGTGAAGCATCCATTCTAGTCCATTGGACCCAAATTGATGTTTGGGAGTGTTTCGGATGACTTCACTAACCTTCAGCAAGTAAAAAGATGCAAAATTTGTGTTTCGGGCCTAACTGCACTATTTCGGGGTACCAAAGTTGTGAAGCATCCATTCTAGTCCATTGGACCCAAAATGATATTTGGGAGTGTTTCAGATCATTTCGCTAACCTTTAGCACGTAAAAAGATGCAAAACTTGTGTTTTCGGCCTGAAAGCACTATTTCGGGGTACTAAAGTTGTGAAGCATCCATTCTAGTCCATTGGACCCGAAATGATGTTTGGGAGTGTTTCAGATGATTTCAATAACCTTCAGCACGTAAAAAGATGCAAATCTTGTGTTTTGGGTCTAAATGCATTATTTCGGGGTACCAAAGTTGTGAAGAATCCATTCTAGTCCATTGGACCCAAAATGATGTTTGGGAGTGTTCGTGGCATTTCGCTAACCTTTGACACGTAACAGATGCAAAACTTGTGTTCGAGCCCGAATGCACTATTTCGGGGTACCAAAGTTGTGAAGCATCCATTCTAGTCCATTGGATCGAAAAAGATGTTTGTGAGTTTTTCAGATGATTTCACTAACCTTCAGCACGTAAATAGATGCAAATCTTGTGTTTTGGGCCTAAATGCATTATTTCGGGGTACCAAAGTTGTCAAGCATCCATTCTAGTCTATTGGACCCTAAATGATGTTTAGGAGTGTTTCAGAGCATTTCGCTAACCATCAACACGTAAAAAGATGCAAAACTTGTGTTTTGGGCCTAAATGCACTATTTCGGGGGTACTAAAGTTGTGAAGCATCCATTCTAGTCCATTGGACCCAAATTGATGTTTGGGAGTGTTTCGGAGCATTTCGCTAACCTTTGACACGTAAAAGATGCAAAACTCGTATTTCGGGCCCCAATGCACTATTTCGGGATACCAAAGTTGTGAAGCATCCATTCTAGTCCATTGGACCCAAAATGATATTCGTGAGTGTTTCTGATGATTTCGCTAACCTTCGGCACGTACAAGATGCAAAACTTGTGTTCGAGCCTGAATGCACTATTTCGGGGTACCAAAGTTGTGAAGCATCCATTCAAGTCCATTGACCCCAAAATGATGTTTGTGAGTTTTTCAGATGATTTCACTTACCTTCAGCACGTAAATAGATGCAAATCTTGTGTTTTGGGCCTAAATGCATTATTTCGGGTTCCAAAGTTGTGAAGGATCAATTCTAGTCCATTGGACCCAAAATAATATTTGGGAGTGTTTTGTGGCATTTCGCTAACCTTCGACACGTAAAAGATGTAAAACTTGTGTTCGAGCCCGAATGCACTATTTCGGGGTACCAAAGTTGTGAAGCATACATTCTAGTCCATCGAACCCAAAATGATGTTTGTGAGTGTTTCGGAGCGTTTCGGTAACCCTCGACACGTAAAAAATGAAAAATTCGTGTTTCGGGCCCTAATGCACTATTTCAGGGTACCAAAGTTGTGAAGCATCCATTCTAGTCCATTGGACCCAAAATGATGTTTGTGAGTGTTTCGGATGACTTCACTAACCTTCAGCAAGTAAAAAGATGCAAAATTTGTGTTTCGGGCCTAACTGCACTATTTCGGGGTACCAAAGTTGTGAAGGATCCATTCTAGTCCATTGGACCCAAAATGATATTTGGGAGTGTTTCAGAGCATTTCGCTAACCTTTAGCACGTAAAAAGATGCAAAACTTGTGTTTTCGGCCTGAAAGCACTATTTTGGGGTACTAAAGTTGTGAAGCATCCATTCTAGTCCATTGGACCCGAAATGATGTTTGGGAGTGTTTCAGATGATTTAAATAACCTTCAGCACGTAAAAAGATGCAAATCTTGTGTTTTGGGTCTAAATGCATTAATTCGGGGTACCAAAGTTGTGAAGCATCCATTCTAGTCCATTGGACCCAAAATGATGTTTGGGAGTGTTTCGTGGCATTTCGCTAATCTTCGACACGTAAAAGATGCAAAACTTGTGTCCGAGCCCGAATGCACTATTTCGGGGTACCAAAGTTGTGAAGCATCCATTCTAGTCCATTGGATCGAAAATGATGTTTGGAAGTGTTTCAGAGCATTTCGCAAACCCTCGGCAGGTAAAAGATGAAAAACTGGTGTTTCGGGCCCGAATGCACTATTTCGGGGTACCAAAGTTGTGAAGCATCCATTCTAGTCCATTAGACCCAAAATGATGTTTGTGAGTTTTTAGATGTTTTCAATAACCTTCAGCACGTAAAAAGATGCAAATCTTGTGTTTTGGGCCCAAATGCATTATTTCGGGTTCCAAAGTTGTGATGCATCCATTCTAGTCCATTGGACCCAAAATGATATTTGGGAGTGTTCCAGAGCATTTCGCTAACCTTCAGCACGTAAAAAGATGAAAAACTTGTGTTTTCGGCCTGAAAGCACTATTTCGGGGTACTAAAGTTGTGAAGCATCCATTCTAGTCCATTGGACCCAAAATGATGTTTGGGAGTGTTTCGGAGCATTTCGCTAACCTTCGACACGTAAAAGATGCAAAACTCGTATTTCGGGCCCGAATGCACTATTTCGGGATACCAAAGTTGTGAAGCATCCATTCTAGTCCATTGGACCCAAAATGATATTCGTGAGTGTTTCGGATGATTTCACTAACCTTCGGCACGTACAAGATGCAAAACTTGTATTCGAGCCTGAATGCACTATTTCGGGGTACCAAAGTTGTGAAGCATCCATTCTAGTCCATTGGACCCAAAATGATGTTTGGGAGTGTTTCAGATGATTTCAATAACCTTCAGCACGTAAAAAGATGCAAATCTTGTGTTTTGGGCCTAAATGCATTATTTCGGGGTACCAAAGTTGTGAAGCATCCATTCTGGTACATTGGACCCAAAATGATGTTTGGGAGTGTTTCGTGGCATTTCGCTAACCTTCGACACGTAAAAGATGCAAAACTTGTGTCCGAGCCCGAATGCACTATTTCGGGGTACCAAAGTTGTCAAGCATCCATTCTAGTCCATTGGATCGAAAATGATGTTCGGAAGTGTTTCAGTGCATTTCGCAAACCCTCGGCAGGTAAAAGATGAAAAACTCGTGTTTCGAGCCCGAATGCACTATTTCGGGGTACCAAAGTTGTGAAGCATCCATTCTAGTCCATTGGACCCAAAATGATGTTTGGGAGTGTTTCAGATGATTTCAATAACCTTCAGCACGTAAAAAGATGCAAATCTTGTGTTTTGGGCCTAAATGCATTATTTCGGGTTCCAAAGTTGTGAAGCATCAATTCTAGTCCATTGGACTCAAAATGATATTTGGCAGTGTTTCAGAGCATTTCGCTAACCTTCAGCACGTAAAAAGATGAAAAACTTGTGTTTTCGGCCTGAAAGCACTATTTCGGGGTACTAAAGTTGTGAAGCATCCATTCTAGTCCATTGGACCCAAAATGATGTTTGGGAGTGTTTCGGAGCATTTCGCTAACCTTCGACACGTAAAAGATGCAAAACTCGTATTTCGGGCCCGAATGCACTATTTCGGGATACCAAAGTTGTGAAGCATCCATTCTAGTCCATTGGACCCAAAATTTTGTTCGTGAGTGTTTCGGATGATTTCACTAACCTTCGGCACGTATGAGATGCAAAACTTGTGTTCGAGCCAGAATGCACTATTTCGGGGTACCAAAGTTGTGAAGCATCCATTCTAGTCAATTGGACCCAAAATGATGTTTGTGAGTTTTTAAGATGATTTCACTAACCTTCAGCACGTAAAAAGATGCAAATCTTGTGTTTTGGGCCTAAATGCATTATTTCGGGTACCAAAGTTGTGAAGCATCCATTCTAGTCCATTGGACCCAAAATGATATTTGGCAGTGTTTCAGAGCATTTCGCTAACCTTCAACACGTAAAAAAAATGAAAAACTTGTGTTTTCGGCCTGAAAGCACTATTTCGGGGTACTAATGTTGTGAAGCATCCATTCTAGTCCATTGGACCCAAAATGATGTTTGGGAGTGTTTCGGAGCATTTCACTAACCTTCGACACGTAAAAGATGCAAAACTCGTATTTTGGGCCCGAATGCACTATTTCGGGATACCAAAGTTGTGAAGCATCCATTCTAGTCCATTGGAACCAAAATGATATTCGTGAGTGTTTCGGATGATTTCACTAACCTTCGGCACGTACAAGATGCAAAACTTGTGTTCGAGCCTGAATGCACTATTTCGGGGTACCAAAGTTGTGAAGCATCCATTCTAGTCCATTGGACCCAAAATGATGTTTGTGAGTTTTTCAGATGATTTCACTAACCTTCAGCACGTAAAAAGATGCAGATCTTGTGTTTTGGGCCTAAATGCATTATTTGGGGTTCCAAAGTTGTGAAGCATCCATTCCAGTCCATGGGACCCAAAATGATATTTGGGAGTGTTTCGTGGCATTTCGCTAACCTTCGGCACGTAAAAGATGCAAAACTTGTGTTCGAGCCTGAATGCACTATTTCATGGTACCAAAGTTGTGAAGCATACATTCTAGTCCATTGGACCCAAAATGATGTTTGGGAGTGTTTCGGAGCATTTCGGTAACCCTCGACACATAAAAAATGAAAAACTCGTGTTTTGGGCCCTAATGCACTATTTTGGGGTACCAAAGTTGTGAAGCATCCATTCTAGTCCATTGGACCCAAAATGATGTTTGTGAGTGTTTCGGAAGATTTCACTAACCTTCAGCACGTAAAAAGATGAAAAATTTGTGTTTCGGGCCTAACTGCACTATTTCGGGGTACCAAAGTTGTGAAGCATCCATTCTAGTCAATTGGGCCCAAAATGATATTTGGGAGTGTTTCAGAGCATTTCGCTAACCTTCAGCATGTAAAAAGATGCAAAACTTGTGTTTTCGGCCTGAAATCACTATTTCGGGGTACTAAAGTTGTGAAGCATCCATTCTAGTCCATTGGACCCAAAATGATGTTTGGGAGTGTTTCAGATGATTTCGATAACCTTCAGCACGTAAAAAGATGCAAATCTTGTGTTTTGGGCCTAAATGCATTATTTCGGGGTACCAAAGTTGTGAAGCATCCATTCTAGTCCATTGGACCCAAAATGATGTTTGGGAGTATTTCGTGGCATTTCGCTAACCTTCGACACGTAAAAGATGCAAAACTTGTGTCCGAGCCCGAATGCACTATTTCGGGGTACCAAAGTTGTGAAGCATCCATTCTAGTCCATTGGATCGAAAATGATGTTTGGAAGTGTTTCAGAGCATTTCGCAAACCCTCGGCAGGTAAAAGATGAAAAACTCGTGTTTCGGGCCCGAATGCACTATTTCGGGGTACCAAAGTTGTGAAGCATCCATTCTAGTCCATTGGACCCAAAATGATGTTTGTGAGTTTTTCAGATGATTTCACTAACCTTCAGCACGTAAAAAGATGCAGATCTTGTGTTTTGGGCCTAAATGCATTATTTCGGGTTCCAAAGTTGTGAAGCATCCATTCTAGTCCATTGGACCCAAAATGATATTTGGGAGTGTTTCAGAGCATTTCGCTAACCTTCAGCACGTAAAAAGATGAAAAACATGTGTTTTCGGCCTGAAAGCACTATTTCGGGGTACTGAAGTTGTGAAGCATCCATTCTAGTCCATTGGACCCAAAATGATGTTTGGGAGTGTTTCGGAGCATTTCGCTAACCTTCGACACGTAAAAGATGCAAAACTCGTATTTCGGGCCCGAATGCACTATTTCGGGATACCAAAGTTGTGAAGCATCCATTCTAGTCCATTGGACCCAAAATTTTGTTCGTGAGTGTTTCGGATGATTTCACTAACCTTCGGCACGTACGAGATGCAAAACTTTTGTTCGAGCCAGAATGCACTATTTCGGGGTACCAAAGTTGTGAAGCATCCATTCTAGTCAATTGGACCCAAAATGATGTTTGTGAGTTTTTCAGATGATTTCACTAACCTTCAGCACATAAAAAGATGCAAATCTTGTGTTTTGGGCCTAAATGCATTATTTCGGGTTCCAAAGTTGTGAAGCATCCATTCTAGTCCATTGGACCCAAAATGATATTTGGGAGTGTTTCAGAGCATTTCGCTAACCTTCAGCACGTAAAAAAAAGAAAAACTTGTGTTTTCGGCCTGAAAGCACTATTTCGGGGTACTAAAGTTGTGAAGCATCCATTCTAGTCCATTGGACCCAAAATGATGTTTGGGAGTGTTTCGGAGCATTTCACTAACCTTCGACACGTAAAAGATGCAAAACTCGTATTTCGGGCCCGAATGCACTACTTCGGGATACCAAAGTTGTGAAGCATCCATTCTAGTCCATTGGACCCAAAATGATATTCGTGAGTGTTTCGGATGATTTCACTAACCTTCGGCACGTACAAGATGCAAAACTTGTGTTCGAGCCTGAATGCACTATTTCGGGGTACCAAAGTTGTGAAGCATCCATTCTAGTCCATTGGACCCAAAATGATGTTTGTGAGTTTTTCAGATGATTTCACTAACCTTCAGCACGTAAAAAGATGCAGATCTTGTGTTTTGGGCCTAAATGCATTATTTCGGGTTCCAAAGTTGTGAAGCATCCATTCTAGTCCATGGGACCCAAAATGATATTTGGGAGTGTTTCGTGGCATTTCGCTAACCTTCGGCACGTAAAAGATGCAAAACTTCTGTTCGAGCCTGAATGCACTATTTCGTGGTACCAAAGTTGTGAAGCATACATTCTAGTCCATTGGACCCAAAATGATGTTTGGGAGTGTTTCGGAGCATTTCGGTAACCCTCGACACATAAAAAATGAAAAACTCGTGTTTCGGGCCCTAATGCACTATTTTGGGGTACCAAAGTTGTGAAGCATCCATTCTAGTCCATTGGACCCAAAATAATGTTTGTGAGTGTTTCGGAAGATTTCACTAACCTTCAGCACGTAAAAAGATGAAAAATTTGTGTTTCGGGCCTAACTGCACTATTTCGGGGTACCAAAGTTGTGAAGCATCCATTCTAGTCCATTGGGCCCAAAATGATATTTGGGAGTGTTTCAAAGCATTTCGCTAACCTTCAGTACGTAAAAAGATGCAAAACTTGTGTTTTCGGCTTGAAATCACTATTTTGGGGTACTAAAGTTGTGAAGCATCCATTCTAGTCCATTGGACCCAAAATGATGTTTGGGAGTGTTTCAGATGATTTCAATAACCTTCAGCACGCAAAAAGATGCAAATCTTGTGTTTTGGGCCTAAATGCATTATTTCGGGGTACCAAAGTTGTGAAGCATCCATTCTAGTCCATTGGACCCAAAATGATGTTTGGGAGTATTTCGTGGCATTTCGCTAACCTTCGACACGTAAAAGATGCAAAACTTGTGTCCGAGCCCGAATGCACTATTTCGGGGTACCAAAGTTGTGAAGCATCCATTCTAGTCCATTGGATCGAAAATGATGTTTGGAAGTGTTTCAGAGCATTTCGCAAACCTTCGGCAGGTAAAAGATGAAAAACTCGTGTTTCGGGCCCGAATGCACTATTTCGGGGTACCAAAGTTGTGAAGCATCCATTCTAGTCAATTGGACCCAAAATGATGTTTGTGAGTTTTTCAGATGATTTCACTAACCTTCAGCACATAAAAAGATGCAAATCTTGTGTTTTGGGCCTAAATGCATTATTTCGGGTTCCAAAGTTGTGAAGCATCCATTCTAGTCCATTGGACCCAAAATGATATTTGGGAGTGTTTCAGAGCATTTCGCTAACCTTCAGCACGTAAAAAAAAGAAAAACTTGTGTTTTCGGCCTGAAAGCACTATTTCGGGGTACTAAAGTTGTGAAGCATCCATTCTAGTCCATTGGACCCAAAATGATGTTTGGGAGTGTTTCGGAGCATTTCACTAACCTTCGACACGTAAAAGATGCAAAACTCGTATTTCGGGCCCGAATGCACTACTTCGGGATACCAAAGTTGTGAAGCATCCATTCTAGTCCATTGGACCCAAAATGATATTCGTGAGTGTTTCGGATGATTTTACTAACCTTCGGCACGTACAAGATGCAAAACTTGTGTTCGAGCCTGAATGCACTATTTCGGGGTACCAAAGTTGTGAAGCATCCATTCTAGTCCATTGGACCCAAAATGATGTTTGTGAGTTTTTCAGATGATTTCACTAACCTTCAGCACGTAAAAAGATGCAGATCTTGTGTTTTGGGCCTAAATGCATTATTTCGGGTTCCAAAGTTGTGAAGCATCCATTCCAGTCCATGGGACCCAAAATGATATTTGGGAGTGTTTCGTGGCATTTCACTAACCTTCGGCACGTAAAAGATGCAAAACTTGTGTTCGAGCCTGAATGCACTATTTCGTGGTACCAAAGTTGTGAAGCATACATTCTAGTCCATTGGACCCAAAATGATGTTTGGGAGTGTTTCGGAGCATTTCGGTAACCCACGACACATAAAAAATGAAAAACTCGTGTTTCGGGCCCTAATGCACTATTTTGGGGTACCAAAGTTGTGAAGCATCCATTCTAGTCCATTGGACCCAAAATGATGTTTGTGAGTGTTTCGGAAGATTTCACTAACCTTCAGCACGTAAAAAGATGAAAAATTTGTGTTTCGGGCCTAACTGCACTATTTCGGGGTACCAAAGTTGTGAAGCATCCATTCTAGTCCATTGGGCCCAAAATGATATTTGGGAGTGTTTCAGAGCATTTCGCTTACCTTCAGCACGTAAAAAGATGCAAAACTTGTGTTTTCGGCCTGAAATCACTATTTCGGGGTACTAAAGTTGTGAAGCAACCATTCTAGTCCATTGGACCCAAAATGATGTTTGGGAGTGTTTCAGATGATTTCAATAACCTTCAGCACGCAAAAAGATGCAAATCTTGTGTTTTGGGCCTAAATGCATTATTTCGGGGTACCAAAGTTGTGAAGCATCCATTCTAGTCCATTGGACCCAAAATGATGTTTGGGAGTATTTCGTGGCATTTCGCTAACCTTCGACACGTAAAAGATGCAAAACTTGTGTCCGAGCCCGAATGCACTATTTCGGGGTACCAAAGTTGTGAAGCATCCATTCTAGTCCATTGGATCGAAAATGATGTTTGGAAGTGTTTCAGAGCATTTCGCAAACCCTCGGCAGGTAAAAGATGAAAAACTCGTGTTTCGGGCCTGAATGCACTATTTCGGGGTACCAAAGTTGTGAAGCATCCATTCTAGTCCATTTGACCCAAAATGATGTTTGTGAGTTTTTCAGATGATTTCACTAACCTTCAGCACGTAAAAAGATGCAAATCTTGTGTTTTGGGCCTAAATGCATTATTTCGGGTTCCAAAGTTGTGAAGCATCCATTCTAGTCCATTGGACCCAAAATGATATTTGGGAGTGTTTCAGAGCATTTCGCTAACCTTCAGCACGTAAAAAAATGAAAAACTTGTGTTTTCGGCCTGAAAGCACTATTTCGGGGTACTAAAGTTGTGAAGCATCCATTCTAGTCCATTGGACCCAAAATGATGTTTGGGAGTGTTTCGGAGCATTTCACTAACCTTCGACACGTAAAAGATGCAAAACTCGTATTTCGGGCCCGAATGCACTATTTCGGGATACCAAAGTTGTGAAGCATCCATTCTAGTCCATTGGACCCAAAATGATATTCGTGAGTGTTTCGGATGATTTCACTAACCTTCGGCACGTACAAGATGCAAAACTTGTGTTCGAGCCTGAATGCACTTTTTCGGGGTACCAAAGTTGTGAAGCATCCATTCTAGTCCATTGGACCCAAAATGATGTTTCTGAGTTTTTCAGATGATTTCACTAACCTTCAGCACGTAAAAAGATGCAGATCTTGTGTTTTGGACCTAATTGCATTATTTCGGGTTCCAAAGTTGTGAAGCATCCATTCCAGTCCATGGGACCCAAAATGATATTTGGGAGTGTTTCGTGGCATTTCGCTAACCTTCGGCACGTAAAAGATGCAAAACTTGTGTTCGAGCCTGAATGCACTATTTCGTGGTACCAAAGTTGTGAAGCATACATTCTAGTCCATTGGACCCAAAATGATGTTTGGGAGTGTTTCAGAGCATTTCGGTAACCCTCGACACATAAAAAATGAAAAACTCGTGTTTCGGGCCCTAATGCACTATTTTGGGGTACCAAAGTTGTGAAGCATCCATTCTAGTCCATTGGACCCAAAATGATGTTTGTGAGTGTTTCGGAAGATTTCACTAACCTTCAGCATGTAAAAAGATGAAAAATTTGTGTTTCGGGCCTAACTGCACTATTTCGGGGTACCAAAGTTGTGAAGCATCCATTCTAGTCTATTGGGCCCAAATTGATATTTGGGAGTGTTTCAGAGCATTTCGCTAACCTTCAGCACGTAAAAAGATGCAAAACTTGTGTTTTCGGCCTGAAAGCACTATTTCGGGGTACTAAAGTTGTGAAGCATCCATTCTAGTCCATTGGACCCAAAATGATGTTTGGGAGTGTTTCGGAGCATTTCGCTAACCTTCGACACGTAAGAGATGCAAAACTCGTATTTCGGGCCCGAATGCACTATTTCGGGATACCAAAGTTGTGAAGCATCCATTCTAGTCCATTGGACCCAAAATGATGTTTGTGAGTTTTTCAGATGATTTCACTAACCTTCAGCACGTAAAAAAATGCAAATCTTGTGTTTTGGGCCTAAATGCATTATTTCGGGTTCCAAAGTTGTGAAGCATCCATTCTAGTCCATTGGACCCAAAATGATATTTGGGAGTGTTTCAGAGCATTTCGCTAACCTTCAGCACGTAAAAAAATGAAAAACTTGTGTTTTCGGCTGAAAGCACTATTTCGGGGTACTAAAGTTGTGAAGCATCCATTCTAGTCCATTGGACCCAAAATGATGTTTGGGAGTGTTTCGGAGCATTTCGCTAACCTTCTACACGTAAAAGATGCAAAACTCGTATTTCGGGCCCGAATGCACTATTTCGGGATACCAAAGTTGTGAAGCATCCATTCTAGTCCATTGGACCCAAAATGATGTTTGGGAGTGTTTCGGAGCATTTCACTAACCTTCGACACGTAAAAGATGCAAAACTCGTATTTCGGGCCCGAATGCACTACTTCGGGATACCAAAGTTGTGAAGCATCCATTCTAGTCCATTGGACCCAAAATGATGTTTGGGAGTGTTTCGGAGCATTTCACTAACCTTCGACACGTAAAAGATGCAAAACTCGTATTTCGGGCCCGAATGCACTACTTCGGGATACCAAAGTTGTGAAGCATCCATTCTAGTCCATTGGACCCAAAATGATGTTTGTGAGTTTTTCAGATGATTTCACTAACCTTCAGCACGTAAAAAGATGCAGATCTTGTGTTTTGGGCGTAAATGCATTATTTTGAGTTCCAAAGTTGTGAAGCATCCATTCCAGTCCATGGGACCCAAAATGATATTTGGGAGTGTTTCCTGGCATTTCGCTAACCTTCGGCACGTAAAAGATGCAAAACTTGTGTTCGATCCTGAATGCACTATTTCGTGGTACCAAAGTTGTGAAGCATACATTCTAGTCCATTGGACCCAAAATGATGTTTGGGAGTGTTTCGGAGCATTTCGGTAACCCTCGACACATAAAAAATGAAAAACTCGTGTTTCGGGCCCTCATGCACTATTTTGGGGTACCAGAGTTGTGAAGCATCCATTCTAGTCCATTGGACCCAAAATGATGTTTGTGAGTGTTTCGGAAGATTTCACTAACCTTCAGCATGTAAAAAGATGCAAAATTTGTGTTTCGGGCCTAACTGCACTATTTTGGGGTACCAAAGTTGTGAAGCATCCATTCTAGTCCATTGGACCCAAAATGATATTTGGGAGTGTTTCAGAGCATTTCGCTAACCTTCAGCACGTAAAAAGATGAAAAACTTGTGTTTTCGGCCTGAAAGCACTATTTCGGGGTACTAAAGTTGTGAAGCATCCATTCTAGTCCATTGGACCCAAAATGATGTTTGGGAGTGTTTCGGAGCATTTCGCTAACCTTCGACACGTAAAAGATGCAAAACTCGTATTTCGGGCCCGAATGCACTATTTCGGGATACCAAAGTTGTGAAGCATCCATTCTAGTCCATTGGACCCAAAATGATATTCGTGAGTGTTTCGGATGATTTTACTAACCTTCGGCACGTACAAGATGCAAAACTTGTGTTCGAGCCTGAATGCACTATTTCGGGGTACCAAAGTTGTGAAGCATCCATTCTAGTCCATTGGACCCAAAATGATGTTCGTGAGTGTTTCGGATGATTTCACTAACCTTCGGCACGTACAAGATGCAAAACTTGTGTTCGAGCCTGAATGCACTATTTCGGGGTACCAAAGTTGTGAAGCATCCATTCTTGTCCATTGGACCCAAAATGATGTTTGTGAGTTTTTCAGATGATTTCACTAACCTTCAGCACGTAAATAGATACAAATCTTGTGTTTTGGGCCTAAATGCATTATTTCGGGTTCCAAAGTTGTGAAGGATCCATTCTAGTCCATTGGACCCAAAATGATATTTGGGACTGTTTCGTGGCATTTCACTAACCTTCGACACGTAAAAGATGCAAAACTTGTGTTCGAGCCCGAATGCACTATTTCGGGGTACCAAAGTTGTGAAGCATACATTCTAGTCCATTGGGCCCAAAATGATGTTCGGGAGTGTTTCGGAGCATTTCGGTAACCCTCGACACATAAAAAATGAAAAACTCGTGTTTCGGGCCCTAATGCACTATTTTGGGGTACCAAAGTTGTGAAGCATCCATTCTAGTCCATTGGACCCAAAATGATGTTTGTGAGTGTTTCGGATGATTTCACTAACCTTCAGCACGTAAAAAGATGAAAAATTATGTTTCGGGCCTAACTGCACTATTTCGGGGTACCAAAGTTGTGAAGCATCCATTCTAGTCCACTGGGCCCAAAATGATATTTGGGAGTGTTTCAGAGCATTTCGCTAACCTTCAGCACGTAAAAAGATGCAAAACTTGTGTTTTCGGCCTGAAATCACTATTTCGGGGTACTAAAGTTGTGAAGCATCCATTCTAGTCCATTGGACCCAAAATGATGTTTGGGAGTGTTTCAGATGGTTTCAATAACCTTCAGCACGTAAAAAGATGCAAATCTTATGTTTTGGGCCTAAATGCATTATTTCGGGGTACCAAAGTTGTGAAGCATCCATTCTAGTCCATTGGACCCAAAATGATGTTTGGGAGTATTTCGTGGCATTTCGCTAACCTTCGACACGTAAAAGATGCAAAACTTGTGTCCGAGCCCGAATGCACTATTTCGGGGTACCAAAGTTGTGAAGCATCCATTCTAGTCCATTGGATCAAAAATGATGTTTGGAAGTGTTTCAGAGCATTTCGCAAACCCTCGGCAGGTAAAAGATGAAAAACTCGTGTTTCGGGCCCGAATGCAATATTTCGGGGTACCAAAGTTGTGAAGCTTCCATTCTAGTCCATTAGACCCAAAATGATGTTTGCGAGTGTTTCGGATGATTTCACTAACCTTCAGCACGTAAAAAGATGCAACACTTGTGTTTCGGGCCTAACTGCACTATTTCGGGGTACCAAAGTTGTGAAGCATCCATTCTAGTCCATTGGACCCAAAATGATGTTTGGGAGTGTTTCGGAGCATTTCGCTAACCTTCAGCACGTAAAAAATGCAAAACTTGTGTTTTTGGCCTAAATGCACTATTTCGGGGTACTAACGTTTTGAAGCATCCATTCTAGTCCATTGGACCCAAAATGATGTTTGGGAGTGTTTCGGAGCATTTCGCTAACCTTCGACACATAAAAGATGCAAAACTTGTATTTCGGGCCCGAATGCACTATTTCGGGATACCAAAGTTGTGAAGCATCCATTCTAGTCCATTGGACCCAAAATGATGTTCGTGAGTGTTTCGGATGATTTCACTAACCTTCGGCACGTACAAGATGCAAAACATGTGTTCGAGCCTGAATGCACTATCTCGGGGTACCAAAGTTGTGAAGCATCCATTCTAGTCCATTGGACCCAAAATGATGTTTCTGAGGTTTTCAGATGATTTCACTAACCTTCAGCACGTAAAAGGATGCAAATCTTGTGTTTTGGGCCTAAATGCATTATTTCGGGTTCCAAAGTTGTGAAGCATCTATTCTAGTCCATTGGACCCAAAATGATATTTGGGACTGTTTCGTGGCATTTCGCTAACCTTCGACACGTCAAAGATGCAAAACTTGTGTTCGAGCCCGAATGCACTATTTCGGGGTACCAAAGTTGTGAAGCATACATTCTAGTTCATTGGGCCCAAAATGATGTTTGGGAGTGTTTCGGAGCATTTCGGTAACCCTCGACACATAAAAAATGAAAAACTCGTGTTTCGGGCCCTAATGCACTATTTTGGGGTACCAAAGTTGTGAAGCATCCATTCTAGTCCATTGGACCCAAAATGATGTTTGTGAGTGTTTCGGATGATTTCACTAACCTTCAGCACGTAAAAAGATGAAAAATTTATGTTTCGGGCCTAACTGCACTATTTCGGGGTACCAAAGTTGTGAAGCATCCATTCTAGTCCACTGGGCCCAAAATGATATTTGGGAGTGTTTCAGAGCATTTCGCTAACCTTCAGCACGTAAAAAGATGCAAAACTTGTGTTTTCGGCCTGAAATCACTATTTCGGGGTACTAAAGTTGTGAAGCATCCATTCTAGTCCATTGGACCCAAAATGATGTTTGGGAGTGTTTCAGATGATTTCAATAACCTTCAGCACGTAAAAAGATGCAAATCTTATGTTTTGGGCCTAAATGCATTATTTCGGGGTACCAAAGTTGTGAAGCATCCATTCTAGTCCATTGGACCCAAAATGATGTTTGTGAGTTTTTCAGATGATTTCACTAACCTTCAGCACGTAAAAAGATGCAGATCTTGTGTTTTGGGCGTAAATGCATTATTTTGAGTTCCAAAGTTGTGAAGCATCCATTCCAGTCCATGGGACCCAAAATGATATTTGGGAGTGTTTCCTGGCATTTCGCTAACCTTCGGCACGTAAAAGATGCAAAACTTGTGTTCGATCCTGAATGCACTATTTCGTGGTACCAAAGTTGTGAAGCATACATTCTAGTCCATTGGACCCAAAATGATGTTTGGGAGTGTTTCGGAGCATTTCGGTAACCCTCGACACATAAAAAATGAAAAACTCGTGTTTCGGGCCCTCATGCACTATTTTGGGGTACCAGAGTTGTGAAGCATCCATTCTAGTCCATTGGACCCAAAATGATGTTTGTGAGTGTTTCGGAAGATTTCACTAACCTTCAGCATGTAAAAAGATGCAAAATTTGTGTTTCGGGCCTAACTGCACTATTTTGGGGTACCAAAGTTGTGAAGCATCCATTCTAGTCCATTGGACCCAAAATGATATTTGGGAGTGTTTCAGAGCATTTCGCTAACCTTCAGCACGTAAAAAGATGAAAAACTTGTGTTTTCGGCCTGAAAGCACTATTTCGGGGTACTAAAGTTGTGAAGCATCCATTCTAGTCCATTGGACCCAAAATGATGTTTGGGAGTGTTTCGGAGCATTTCGCGAACCTTCGACACGTAAAAGATGCAAAACTTGTATTTCGGGCCCGAATGCACTATTTCGGGATACCAAAGTTGTGAAGCATCCATTCTAGTCCATTGGACCCAAAATGATATTCGTGAGTGTTTCGGATGATTTTACTAACCTTCGGCACGTACAAGATGCAAAACTTGTGTTCGAGCCTGAATGCACTATTTCGGGGTACCAAAGTTGTGAAGCATCCATTCTAGTCCATTGGACCCAAAATGATGTTCGTGAGTGTTTCGGATGATTTCACTAACCTTCGGCACGTACAAGATGCAAAACTTGTGTTCGAGCCTGAATGCACTATTTCGGGGTACCAAAGTTGTGAAGCATCCATTCTTGTCCATTGGACCCAAAATGATGTTTGTGAGTTTTTCAGATGATTTCACTAACCTTCAGCACGTAAAAAGATGCAAATCTTGTGTTTTGGGCCTAAATGCATTATTTCGGGTTACAAAGTTGTGAAGCATCTATTCTAGTCCATTGGACCCAAAATGATATTTGGGACTGTTTCGTGGCATTTCACTAACCTTCGACACGTAAAAGATGCAAAACTTGTGTTCGAGCCCGAATGCACTATTTCGGGGTACCAAAGTTGTGAAGCATACATTCTAGTCCATTGGGCCCAAAATGATGTTCGGGAGTGTTTCGGAGCATTTCGGTAACCCTCGACACATAAAAAATGAAAAACTCGTGTTTCGGGCCCTAATGCACTATTTTGGGGTACCAAAGTTGTGAAGCATCCATTCTAGTCCATTGGACCCAAAATGATGTTTGTGAGTGTTTCGGATGATTTCACTAACCTTCAGCACGTAAAAAGATGAAAAATTATGTTTCGGGCCTAACTGCACTATTTCGGGGTACCAAAGTTGTGAAGCATCCATTCTAGTCCACTGGGCCCAAAATGATATTTGGGAGTGTTTCAGAGCATTTCGCTAACCTTCAGCACGTAAAAAGATGCAAAACTTGTGTTTTCGGCCTGAAATCACTATTTCGGGGTACTAAAGTTGTGAAGCATCCATTCTAGTCCATTGGACCCAAAATGATGTTTGGGAGTGTTTCAGATGGTTTCAATAACCTTCAGCACGTAAAAAGATGCAAATCTTATGTTTTGGGCCTAAATGCATTATTTCGGGGTACCAAAGTTGTGAAGCATCCATTCTAGTCCATTGGACCCAAAATGATGTTTGGGAGTATTTCGTTGCATTTCGCTAACCTTCGACACGTAAAAGATGCAAAACTTGTGTCCGAGCCCGAATGCACTATTTCGGGGTACCAAAGTTGTGAAGCATCCATTCTAGTCCATTGGATCAAAAATGATGTTTGGAAGTGTTTCAGAGCATTTCGCAAACCCTCGGCAGGTAAAAGATGAAAAACTCGTGTTTCGGGCCCGAATGCAATATTTCGGGGTACCAAAGTTGTGAAGCTTCCATTCTAGTCCATTAGACCCAAAATGATGTTTGCGAGTGTTTCGGATGATTTCACTAACCTTCAGCACGTAAAAAGATGCAACACTTGTGTTTCGGGCCTAACTGCACTATTTCGGGGTACCAAAGTTGTGAAGCATCCATTCTAGTCCATTGGACCCAAAATGATGTTTGGGAGTGTTTCGGAGCATTTCGCTAACCTTCAGCACGTAAAAAATGCAAAACTTGTGTTTTTGGCCTAAATGCACTATTTCGGGGTACTAACGTTTTGAAGCATCCATTCTAGTCCATTGGACCCAAAATGATGTTTGGGAGTGTTTCGGAGCATTTCGCTAACCTTCGACACATAAAAGATGCAAAACTTGTATTTCGGGCCCGAATGCACTATTTCGGGATACCAAAGTTGTGAAGCATCCATTCTAGTCCATTGGACCCAAAATGATGTTCGTGAGTGTTTCGGATGATTTCACTAACCTTCGGCACGTACAAGATGCAAAACATGTGTTCGAGCCTGAATGCACTATCTCGGGGTACCAAAGTTGTGAAGCATCCATTCTAGTCCATTGGACCCAAAATGATGTTTCTGAGTTTTTCAGATGATTTCACTAACCTTCAGCACGTAAAAGGATGCAAATCTTGTGTTTTGGGCCTAAATGCATTATTTCGGGTTCCAAAGTTGTGAAGCATCTATTCTAGTCCATTGGACCCAAAATGATATTTGGGACTGTTTCGTGGCATTTCGCTAACCTTCGACACGTCAAAGATGCAAAACTTGTGTTCGAGCCCGAATGCACTATTTCGGGGTACCAAAGTTGTGAAGCATACATTCTAGTTCATTGGGCCCAAAATGATGTTTGGGAGTGTTTCGGAGCATTTCGGTAACCCTCGACACATAAAAAATGAAAAACTCGTGTTTCGGGCCCTAATGCACTATTTTGGGGTACCAAAGTTGTGAAGCATCCATTCTAGTCCATTGGACCCAAAATGATGTTTGTGAGTGTTTCGGATGATTTCACTAACCTTCAGCACGTAAAAAGATGAAAAATTTATGTTTCGGGCCTAACTGCACTATTTCGGGGTACCAAAGTTGTGAAGCATCCATTCTAGTCCACTGGGCCCAAAATGATATTTGGGAGTGTTTCAGAGCATTTCGCTAACCTTCAGCACGTAAAAAGATGCAAAACTTGTGTTTTCGGCCTGAAATCACTATTTCGGGGTACTAAAGTTGTGAAGCATCCATTCTAGTCCATTGGACCCAAAATGATGTTTGGGAGTGTTTCAGATGATTTCAATAACCTTCAGCACGTAAAAAGATGCAAATCTTATGTTTTGGGCCTAAATGCATTATTTCGGGGTACCAAAGTTGTGAAGCATCCATTCTAGTCCATTGGACCCAAAATGATGTTTGGGAGTATTTCGTGGCATTTCGCTAACCTTCGACACGTAAAAGATGCAAAACTTGTGTCCGAGCCCGAATGCACTATTTCGGGGTACCAAAGTTGTGAAGCATCCATTCTAGTCCATTGGATCAAAAATGATGTTTGGAAGTGTTTCAGAGCATTTCGCAAACCCGCGGCAGGTAAAAGATGAAAAACTCGTGTTTCGGGCCCGAATGCAATATTTCGGGGTACCAAAGTTGTGAAGCTTCCATTCTAGTCCATTGGACCCAAAATGATGTTTGCGAGTGTTTCGGATGATTTCACTAACCTTCAGCACGTAAAAAGATGCAACACTTGTGTTTCGGGCCTAACTGCACTATTTCGGGGTACCAAAGTTGTGAAGCATCCATTCTAGTCCATTGGACCCAAAATGATGTTTGGGAGTGTTTCGGAGCATTTCGCTAACCTTTAGCACGTAAAAAATGCAAAACTTGTGTTTTTGGCCTAAATGCACTATTTCGGGGTACTAACGTTTTGAAGCATCCATTCTAGTCCATTGGACCCAAAATGATGTTTGGGAGTGTTTCGGAGCATTTCGCTAACCTTCGACACATAAAAGATGCAAAACTTGTATTTCGGGCCCGAATGCACTATTTCGGGATACCAAAGTTGTGAAGCATCCATTCTAGTCCATTGGACCCAAAATGATGTTCGTGAGTGTTTCGGATGATTTCACTAACCTTCGGCACGTACAAGATGCAAAACATGTGTTCGAGCCTGAATGCACTATTTCGGGGTACCAAAGTTGTGAAGCATCCATTCTAGTCCATTGGACCCAAAATGATGTTTCTGAGTTTTTCAGATGATTTCACTAACCTTCAGCACGTAAAAAGATGCAAATCTTGTGTTTTGGGCCTAAATGCATTATTTCGGGTTCCAAAGTTGTGAAGCATCTATTCTAGTCCATTGGACCCAAAATGATATTTGGGACTGTTTCGTGGCATTTCGCTAACCTTCGACACGTCAAAGATGCAAAACTTGTGTTCGAGCCCGAATGCACTATTTCGGGGTACCAAAGTTGTGAAGCATACATTCTAGTTCATTGGGCCCAAAATGATGTTTGGGAGTGTTTCGGAGCATTTCGGTAACCCTCGACACATAAAAAATGAAAAACTCGTGTTTCGGGCCCTAATGCACTATTTTGGGGTACCAAAGTTGTGAAGCATCCATTCTAGTCCATTGGACCCAAAATGATGTTTGTGAGTGTTTCGGATGATTTCACTAACCTTCAGCACGTAAAAAGATGAAAAATTTATGTTTCGGGCCTAACTGCACTATTTCGGGGTACCAAAGTTGTGAAGCATCCATTCTAGTCCACTGGGCCCAAAATGATATTTGGGAGTGTTTCAGAGCATTTCGCTAACCTTCAGCACGTAAAAAGATGCAAAACTTGTGTTTTCGGCCTGAAATCACTATTTCGGGGTACTAAAGTTGTGAAGCATCCATTCTAGTCCATTGGACCCAAAATGATGTTTGGGAGTGTTTCAGATGATTTCAATAACCTTCAGCACGTAAAAAGATGCAAATCTTATGTTTTGGGCCTAAATGCATTATTTCGGGGTACCAAAGTTGTGAAGCATCCATTCTAGTCCATTGGACCCAAAATGATGTTTGGGAGTATTTCGTGGCATTTCGCTAACCTTCGACACCTAAAAGATGCAAAACTTGTGTCCGAGCCCGAATGCACTATTTCGGGGTACCAAAGTTGTGAAGCATCCATTCTAGTCCATTGGATCAAAAATGATGTTTGGAAGTGTTTCAGAGCATTTCGCAAACCCGCGGTAGGTAAAAGATGAAAAACTCGTGTTTCGGGCCCGAATGCAATATTTCGGGGTACCAAAGTTGTGAAGCTTCCATTCTAGTCCATTGGACCCAAAATGATGTTTGCGAGTGTTTCGGATGATTTCACTAACCTTCAGCACGTAAAAAGATGCAACACTTGTGTTTCGGGCCTAACTGCACTATTTCGGGGTACCAAAGTTGTGAAGCATCCATTCTAGTCCATTGGACCCAAAATGATGTTTGGGAGTGTTTCGGAGCATTTCGCTAACCTTTAGCACGTAAAAAATGCAAAACTTGTGTTTTTGGCCTAAATGCACTATTTCGGGGTACTAACGTTTTGAAGCATCCATTCTAGTCCATTGGACCCAAAATGATGTTTGGGAGTGTTTCGGAGCATTTCGCTAACCTTCGACACATAAAAGATGCAAAACTTGTATTTCGGGCCCGAATGCACTATTTCGGGATACCAAAGTTGTGAAGCATCCATTCTAGTCCATTGGACCCAAAATGATGTTCGTGAGTGTTTCGGATGATTTCACTAACCTTCGGCACGTACAAGATGCAAAACATGTGTTCGAGCCTGAATGCACTATTTCGGGGTACCAAAGTTGTGAAGCATCCATTCTAGTCCATTGGACCCAAAATGATGTTTCTTAGTTTTTCAGATGATTTCACTAACCTTCAGCACGTAAAAAGATGCAAATCTTGTGTTTTGGGCCTAAATGCATTATTTCGGGTTCCAAAGTTGTGAAGCATCTATTCTAGTCCATTGGACCCAAAATGATATTTGGGACTGTTTCGTGGCATTTCGCTAACCTTCGACACGTCAAAGATGCAAAACTTGTGTTCGAGCCCGAATGCACTATTTCGGGGTACCAAAGTTGTGAAGCATACATTCTAGTTCATTGGGCCCAAAATGATGTTTGGGAGTGTTTCGGAGCATTTCGGTAACCCTCGACACATAAAAAATGAAAAACTCGTGTTTCGGGCCCTAATGCACTATTTTGGGGTACCAAAGTTGTGAAGCATCCATTCTAGTCCATTGGACCCAAAATGATGTTTGTGAGTGTTTCGGATGATTTCACTAACCTTCAGCACGTAAAAAGATGAAAAATTTATGTTTCGGGCCTAACTGCACTATTTCGGGGTACCAAAGTTGTGAAGCATCCATTCTAGTCCACTGGGCCCAAAATGATATTTGGGAGTGTTTCAGAGCATTTCGCTAACCTTCAGCACGTAAAAAGATGCAAAACTTGTGTTTTCGGCCTGAAATCACTATTTCGGGGTACTAAAGTTGTGAAGCATCCATTCTAGTCCATTGGACCCAAAATGATGTTTGGGAGTGTTTCAGATGATTTCAATAACCTTCAGCACGTAAAAAGATGCAAATCTTATGTTTTGGGCCTAAATGCATTATTTCGGGGTACCAAAGTTGTGAAGCATCCATTCTAGTCCATTGGACCCAAAATGATGTTTGGGAGTATTTCGTGGCATTTCGCTAACCTTCGACACGTAAAAGATGCAAAACTTGTGTCCGAGCCCGAATGCACTATTTCGGGGTACCAAAGTTGTGAAGCATCCATTCTAGTCCATTGGATCAAAAATAATGTTTGGAAGTGTTTCAGAGCATTTCGCAAACCCGCGGCAGGTAAAAGATGAAAAACTCGTGTTTCGGGCCCGAATGCAATATTTCGGGGTACCAAAGTTGTGAAGCTTCCATTCTAGTCCATTGGACCCAAAATGATGTTTGCGAGTGTTTCGGATGATTTCACTAACCTTCAGCACGTAAAAAGATGCAACACTTGTGTTTCGGGCCTAACTGCACTATTTCGGGGTACCAAAGTTGTGAAGCATCCATTCTAGTCCATTGGACCCAAAATGATGTTTGGGAGTGTTTCGGAGCATTTCGCTAACCTTTAGCACGTAAAAAATGCAAAACTTGTGTTTTTGGCCTAAATGGACTATTTCGGGGTACTAACGTTTTGAAGCATCCATTCTAGTCCATTGGACCCAAAATGATGTTTGGGAGTGTTTCGGAGCATTTCGCTAACCTTCGACACATAAAAGATGCAAAACTTGTATTTCGGGCCCGAATGCACTATTTCGGGATACCAAAGTTGTGAAGCATCCATTCTAGTCCATTGGACCCAAAATGATGTTCGTGAGTGTTTCGGATGATTTCACTAACCTTCGGCACGTACAAGATGCAAAACATGTGTTCGAGCCTGAATGCACTATTTCGGGGTACCAAAGTTGTGAAGCATCCATTCTAGTCCATTGGACCCAAAATGATGTTTCTGAGTTTTTCAGATGATTTCACTAACCTTCAGCACGTAAAAAGATGCAAATCTTGTGTTTTGGGCCTAAATGCATTATTTCGGGTTCCAAAGTTGTGAAGCATCTATTCTAGTCCATTGGACCCAAAATGATATTTGGGACTGTTTCGTGGCATTTCGCTAACCTTCGACACGTCAAAGATGCAAAACTTGTGTTCGAGCCCGAATGCACTATTTCGGGGTACCAAAGTTGTGAAGCATACATTCTAGTTCATTGGGCCCAAAATGATGTTTGGGAGTGTTTCGGAGCATTTCGGTAATCCTCGACACATAAAAAATGAAAAACTCGTGTTTCGGGCCCTAATGCACTATTTTGGGGTACCAAAGTTGTGAAGCATCCATTCTAGTCCATTGGACCCAAAATGATGTTTGTGAGTGTTTCGGATGATTTCACTAACCTTCAGCACGTAAAAAGATGAAAAATTTATGTTTCGGGCCTAACTGCACTATTTCGGGGTACCAAAGTTGTGAAGCATCCATTCTAGTCCACTGGGCCCAAAATGATATTTGGGAGTGTTTCAGAGCATTTCGCTAACCTTCAGCACGTAAAAAGATGCAAAACTTGTGTTTTCGGCCTGAAATCACTATTTCGGGGTACTAAAGTTGTGAAGCATCCATTCTAGTCCATTGGACCCAAAATGATGTTTGGGAGTGTTTCAGATGATTTCAATAACCTTCAGCACGTAAAAAGATGCAAATCTTATGTTTTGGGCCTAAATGCATTATTTCGGGGTACCAAAGTTGTGAAGCATCCATTCTAGTCCATTGGACCCAAAATGATGTTTGGGAGTATTTCGTGGCATTTCGCTAACCTTCGACACGTAAAAGATGCAAAACTTGTGTCCGAGCCCGAATGCACTATTTCGGGGTACCAAAGTTGTGAAGCATCCATTCTAGTCCATTGGATCAAAAATGATGTTTGGAAGTGTTTCAGAGCATTTCGCAAACCCGCGGCAGGTAAAAGATGAAAAACTCGTGTTTCGGGCCCGAATGCAATATTTCGGGGTACCAAAGTTGTGAAGCTTCCATTCTAGTCCATTGGACCCAAAATGATGTTTGCGAGTGTTTCGGATGATTTCACTAACCTTCAGCACGTAAAAAGATGCAACACTTGTGTTTCGGGCCTAACTGCACTATTTCGGGGTACCAAAGTTGTGAAGCATCCATTCTAGTCCATTGGACCCAAAATGATGTTTGGGAGTGTTTCGGAGCATTTCGCTAACCTTTAGCACGTAAAAAATGCAAAACTTGTGTTTTTGGCCTAAATGGACTATTTCGGGGTACTAACGTTTTGAAGCATCCATTCTAGTCCATTGGACCCAAAATGATGTTTGGGAGTGTTTCGGAGCATTTCGCTAACCTTCGACACATAAAAGATGCAAAACTTGTATTTCGGGCCCGAATGCACTATTTCGGGATACCAAAGTTGTGAAGCATCCATTCTAGTCCATTGGACCCAAAATGATGTTCGTGAGTGTTTCGGATGATTTCACTAACCTTCGGCACGTACAAGATGCAAAACATGTGTTCGAGCCTGAATGCACTATTTCGGGGTACCAAAGTTGTGAAGCATCCATTCTAGTCCATTGGACCCAAAATGATGTTTCTGAGTTTTTCAGATGATTTCACTAACCTTCAGCACGTAAAAAGATGCAAATCTTGTGTTTTGGGCCTAAATGCATTATTTCGGGTTCCAAAGTTGTGAAGCATCTATTCTAGTCCATTGGACCCAAAATGATATTTGGGACTGTTTCGTGGCATTTCGCTAACCTTCGACACGTCAAAGATGCAAAACTTGTGTTCGAGCCCGAATGCACTATTTCGGGGTACCAAAGTTGTGAAGCATACATTCTAGTTCATTGGGCCCAAAATGATGTTTGGGAGTGTTTCGGAGCATTTCGGTAATCCTCGACACATAAAAAATGAAAAACTCGTGTTTCGGGCCCTAATGCACTATTTTGGGGTACCAAAGTTGTGAAGCATCCATTCTAGTCCATTGGACCCAAAATGATGTTTGTGAGTGTTTCGGATGATTTCACTAACCTTCAGCACGTAAAAAGATGAAAAATTTATGTTTCGGGCCTAACTGCACTATTTCGGGGTACCAAAGTTGTGAAGCATCCATTCTAGTCCACTGGGCCCAAAATGATATTTGGGAGTGTTTCAGAGCATTTCGCTAACCTTCAGCACGTAAAAAGATGCAAAACTTGTGTTTTCGGCCTGAAATCACTATTTCGGGGTACTAAAGTTGTGAAGCATCCATTCTAGTCCATTGGACCCAAAATGATGTTTGGGAGTGTTTCAGATGATTTCAATAACCTTCAGCACGTAAAAAGATGCAAATCTTATGTTTTGGGCCTAAATGCATTATTTCGGGGTACCAAAGTTGTGAAGCATCCATTCTAGTCCATTGGACCCAAAATGATGTTTGGGAGTATTTCGTGGCATTTCGCTAACCTTCGACACGTAAAAGATGCAAAACTTGTGTCCGAGCCCGAATGCACTATTTCGGGGTACCAAAGTTGTGAAGCATCCATTCTAGTCCATTGGATCAAAAATGATGTTTGGAAGTGTTTCAGAGCATTTCGCAAACCCTCGGCAGGTAAAAGATGAAAAACTCGTGTTTCGGGCCCGAATGCAATATTTCGGGGTACCAAAGTTGTGAAGCTTCCATTCTAGTCCATTGGACCCAAAATGATGTTTGCGAGTGTTTCGGATGATTTCACTAACCTTCAGCACGTAAAAAGATGAAACACTTGTGTTTCGGCCTAACTGCACTATTTCGGGGTACCAAAGTTGTGAAGCATCCATTCTAGTCCATTGGACCCAAAATGATGTTTGGGAGTGTTTCGGAGCATTTCGCTAACCTTCAGCACGTAAAAAATGCAAAACTTGTGTTTTGGGCCTAAATGCACTATTTCGGGGTACTAACGTTTTGAAGCATCCATTCTATTCCATTGGACCCAAAATGATGTTTGGGAGTGTTTCGGAGCATTTCGCTAACCTTCGACACGTAAAAGATGCAAAACTTGTATTTCGGGCCCGAATGCACTTTTTCGGGATACCAAAGTTGTGAAGCATCCATTCTAGTCCATTGGACCCAAAATGATGTTCGTGAGTGTTTCGGATGATTTCACTAACCTTCGGCACGTACAAGATGCAAAACATGTGTTCGAGCCTGAATGCACTATTTCGGGGTACCAAAGTTGTGAAGCATCCATTCTAGTCCATTGGACCCAAAATGATGTTTGTGAGTTTTTCAGATGATTTCACTAACCTTCAGCACGTAAAAAGATGCAAATCTTGTGTTTTGGGCCTAAATGCATTATTTCGGGTTCCAAAGTTGTGAAGCATCTATTCTAGTCCATTGGACCCAAAATGATATTTGGGACTGTTTCGTGGCATTTCGCTAACCTTCGACACGTCAAAGATGCAAAACTTGTGTTCGAGCCCGAATGCACTATTTCGGGGTACCAAAGTTGTGAAGCATACATTCTAGTTCATTGGGCCCAAAATGATGTTTGGGAGTGTTTCGGAGCATTTCGGTAACCCTCGACACATAAAAAATGAAAAACTCGTGTTCCGGGCCATAATGCACTATTTTGGGGTACCAAAGTTGTGAAGCATCCATTCTAGTCCATTGGACCCAAAATGATGTTTGGGAGTGTTTCGGAGCATTTCGCTAACCTTTAGCACGTAAAAAATGCAAAACTTGTGTTTTTGGCCTAAATGCACTATTTCGGGGTACTAACGTTTTGAAGCATCCATTCTAGTCCATTGGACCCAAAATGATGTTTGGGAGTGTTTCGGAGCATTTCGCTAACCTTCGACACATAAAAGATGCAAAACTTGTATTTCGGGCCCGAATGCACTATTTCGGGATACCAAAGTTGTGAAGCATCCATTCTAGTCCATTGGACCCAAAATGATGTTCGTGAGTGTTTCGGATGATTTCACTAACCTTCGGCACGTACAAGATGCAAAACATGTGTTCGAGCCTGAATGCACTATTTCGGGGTACCAAAGTTGTGAAGCATCCATTCTAGTCCATTGGACCCAAAATGATGTTTCTGAGTTTTTCAGATGATTTCACTAACCTTCAGCACGTAAAAAGATGCAAATCTTGTGTTTTGGGCCTAAATGCATTATTTCGGGTTCCAAAGTTGTGAAGCATCTATTCTAGTCCATTGGACCCAAAATGATATTTGGGACTGTTTCGTGGCATTTCGCTAACCTTCGACACGTCAAAGATGCAAAACTTGTGTTCGAGCCCGAATGCACTATTTCGGGGTACCAAAGTTGTGAAGCATACATTCTAGTTCATTGGGCCCAAAATGATGTTTGGGAGTGTTTCGGAGCATTTCGGTAACCCTCGACACATAAAAAATGAAAAACTCGTGTTTCGGGCCCTAATGCACTATTTTGGGGTACCAAAGTTGTGAAGCATCCATTCTAGTCCATTGGACCCAAAATGATGTTTGTGAGTGTTTCGGATGATTTCACTAACCTTCAGCACGTAAAAAGATGAAAAATTTATGTTTCGGGCCTAACTGCACTATTTCGGGGTACCAAAGTTGTGAAGCATCCATTCTAGTCCACTGGGCCCAAAATGATATTTGGGAGTGTTTCAGAGCATTTCGCTAACCTTCAGCACGTAAAAAGATGCAAAACTTGTGTTTTCGGCCTGAAATCACTATTTCGGGGTACTAAAGTTGTGAAGCATCCATTCTAGTCCATTGGACCCAAAATGATGTTTGGGAGTGTTTCAGATGATTTCAATAACCTTCAGCACGTAAAAAGATGCAAATCTTATGTTTTGGGCCTAAATGCATTATTTCGGGGTACCAAAGTTGTGAAGCATCCATTCTAGTCCATTGGACCCAAAATGATGTTTGGGAGTATTTCGTGGCATTTCGCTAACCTTCGACACGTAAAAGATGCAAAACTTGTGTCCGAGCCCGAATGCACTATTTCGGGGTACCAAAGTTGTGAAGCATCCATTCTAGTCCATTGGATCAAAAATGATGTTTGGAAGTGTTTCAGAGCATTTCGCAAACCCGCGGCAGGTAAAAGATGAAAAACTCGTGTTTCGGGCCCGAATGCAATATTTCGGGGTACCAAAGTTGTGAAGCTTCCATTCTAGTCCATTGGACCCAAAATGATGTTTGCGAGTGTTTCGGATGATTTCACTAACCTTCAGCACGTAAAAAGATGCAACACTTGTGTTTCGGGCCTAACTGCACTATTTCGGGGTACCAAAGTTGTGAAGCATCCATTCTAGTCCATTGGACCCAAAATGATGTTTGGGAGTGTTTCGGAGCATTTCGCTAACCTTTAGCACGTAAAAAATGCAAAACTTGTGTTTTTGGCCTAAATGGACTATTTCGGGGTACTAACGTTTTGAAGCATCCATTCTAGTCCATTGGACCCAAAATGATGTTTGGGAGTGTTTCGGAGCATTTCGCTAACCTTCGACACATAAAAGATGCAAAACTTGTATTTCGGGCCCGAATGCACTATTTCGGGATACCAAAGTTGTGAAGCATCCATTCTAGTCCATTGGACCCAAAATGATGTTCGTGAGTGTTTCGGATGATTTCACTAACCTTCGGCACGTACAAGATGCAAAACATGTGTTCGAGCCTGAATGCACTATTTCGGGGTACCAAAGTTGTGAAGCATCCATTCTAGTCCATTGGACCCAAAATGATGTTTGTGAGTTTTTCAGATGATTTCACTAACCTTCAGCACGTAAAAAGATGCAAATCTTGTGTTTTGGGCCTAAATGCATTATTTCGGGTTCCAAAGTTGTGAAGCATCTATTCTAGTCCATTGGACCCAAAATGATATTTGGGACTGTTTCGTGGCATTTCGCTAACCTTCGACACGTCAAAGATGCAAAACTTGTGTTCGAGCCCGAATGCACTATTTCGGGGTACCAAAGTTGTGAAGCATACATTCTAGTTCATTGGGCCCAAAATGATGTTTGGGAGTGTTTCGGAGCATTTCGGTAACCCTCGACACATAAAAAATGAAAAACTCGTGTTCCGGGCCCTAATGCACTATTTTGGGGTACCAAAGTTGTGAAGCATCCATTCTAGTCCATTGGACCCAAAATGATGTTTGTGAGTGTTTCGGATGATTTCACTAACCTTCAGCACGTAAAAAGATGAAAAATTTATGTTTCGGGCCTAACTGCACTATTTCGGGGTACCAAAGTTGTGAAGCATCCATTCTAGTCCACTGGGCCCAAAATGATATTTGGGAGTGTTTCAGAGCATTTCGCTAACCTTCAGCACGTAAAAAGATGCAAAACTTGTGTTTTCGGCCTGAAATCACTATTTCGGGGTACTAAAGTTGTGAAGCATCCATTCTAGTCCATTGGACCCAAAATGATGTTTGGGAGTGTTTCAGATGATTTCAATAACCTTCAGCACGTAAAAAGATGCAAATCTTATGTTTTGGGCCTAAATGCATTATTTCGGGGTACCAAAGTTGTGAAGCATCCATTCTAGTCCATTGGACCCAAAATGATGTTTGGGAGTATTTCGTGGCATTTCGCTAACCTTCGACACGTAAAAGATGCAAAACTTGTGTCCGAGCCCGAATGCACTATTTCGGGGTACCAAAGTTGTGAAGCATCCATTCTAGTCCATTGGACCAAAAATGATGTTTGGAAGTGTTTCAGAGCATTTCGCAAACCCTCGGCAGGTAAAAGATGAAAAACTCGTGTTTCGGGCCCGAATGCAATATTTCGGGGTACCAAAGTTGTGAAGCTTCCATTCTAGTCCATTGGACCCAAAATGATGTTTGCGAGTGTTTCGGATGATTTCACTAACCTTCAGCACGTAAAAAGATGAAACACTTGTGTTTCGGGCCTAACTGCACTATTTCGGGGTACCAAAGTTGTGAAGCATCCATTCTAGTCCATTGGACCCAAAATGATGTTTGGGAGTGTTTCGGAGCATTTCGCTAACCTTCAGCACGTAAAAAATGCAAAACTTGTGTTTTGGGCCTAAATGCACTATTTCGGGGTACTAACGTTTTGAAGCATCCATTCTATTCCATTGGACCCAAAATGATGTTTGGGAGTGTTTCGGAGCATTTCGCTAACCTTCGACACGTAAAAGATGCAAAACTTGTATTTCGGGCCCGAATGCACTTTTTCGGGATACCAAAGTTGTGAAGCATCCATTCTAGTCCATTGGACCCAAAATGATGTTCGTGAGTGTTTCGGATGATTTCACTAACCTTCGGCACGTACAAGATGCAAAACATGTGTTCGAGCCTGAATGCACTATTTCGGGGTACCAAAGTTGTGAAGCTTCCATTCTAGTCCATTGGACCCAAAATGATGTTTGTGAGTTTTTCAGATGATTTCACTAACCTTCAGCACGTAAAAAGATGCAAATCTTGTGTTTTGGGCCTAAATGCATTATTTCGGGTTCCAAAGTTGTGAAGCATCTATTCTAGTCCCTTGGAATCAAAATGATATTTGGGACTGTTTCGTGGCATTTCGCTAACCTTCGACACGTAAAAGATGCAAAACTTGTGTTCGAGCCCGAATGCACTATTTCGGGGTACCAAAGTTGTGAAGCTTACATTCTAGTCCATTGGACCCAAAATGATGTTTGGGAGTATTTCGGAGCATTTCGGTAACCCTCGACACATAAAAAATGAAAAACTCGTGTTTCGGGCCCTAATGCACTATTTTGGGGTACCAAAGTTGTGAAGCATCCATTCTAGTCCATTGGACCCAAAATGATGTTTGTGAGTGTTTCGGATGATTTCACTAACCTTCAGCACGTAAAAAGATGAAAAATTTATGTTTCGCGACTAACTGCACTATTTCGGGGTACCAAAGTTGTGAAGCATCCATTCTAGTCCATTGGGCCCAAAATGATATTTGGGAGTGTTTCAGAGCATTTCGCTAACCTTCAGCACGTAAAAAGATGCAAAACTTGTGTTTTCGGCCTAAAATCACTATTTCGGGGTACTAAAGTTGTGAAGCATCCATTCTAGTCCATTGGACCCAAAATGATGTTTGGGAGTGTTTCAGATGATTTCAATAACCTTCAGCACGTAAAAAGATGCAAATCTTGTGTTTTGGGCCTAAATGCATTATTTCGGGGTACCAAAGTTGTGAAGCATCCATTCTAGTCCATTGGACCCAAAATGATGTTTGGGAGTATTTCGTGGCATTTCGCTAACCTTCGACACGTAAAAGATGCAAAACTTGTGTCCGAGCCCGAATGCACTATTTCGGGGTACCAAAGTTGTGAAGCATCCATTCTAGTCCATTTGATCGAAAATGATGTTTGGAAGTGTTTCAGATCATTTCACAAACCCTCGGCAGGTAAAAGATGAAAAACTCGTGTTTCGGGCCCGAATGCAATATTTCGGGGTACCAAAGTTGTGAAGCTTCCATTCTAGTCCATTGGACGCAAAATGATGTTTGGGAGTGTTTCGGAGCATTTCGCTAACCTTCGACACGTAAAAGATGCAAAACTCGTATTTCGGGCCTGAATGCACTATTTCGGGATACCAAAGTTGTGAAGCATCCATTCTAGTCCATTGGACCCAAAATGATATTCGTGAGTGTTTCGGATGATTTCACTAACCTTCGGCACGTACGAGATGCAAAACATGTGTTCGAGCCTGAATGCACTATTTCGGGGTACCAAAGTTGTGAAGCATCCATTCTATTCCATTGGACCCAAAATGATGTTTGGGAGTATTTCGTGGCATTTCGCTAACCTTCGACACGTAAAAGATGCAAAACTTGTGTCCGAGCCCGAATGCACTATTTCGGGGTACCAAAGCTGTGAAGCATCCATTCTAGTCCATTGGATCGAAAATGATGTTTGGAAGTGTTTCAGAGCATTTCGCAAACCCTCGGCAGGTAAAAGATGAAAAACTCGTGTTTCGGGCCCGAATGCAATATTTCGGGGTACCAAAGTTGTGAAGCTTCCATTCTAGTCCATTGGACCCAAAATGATGTTTGCGAGTGTTTCGGATGATTTCACTAACCTTCAGCACGTAAAAAGATGCAACACTTGTGTTTCGGGCCTAACTGCACTATTTCGGGGTACCAAAGTTGTGAAGCATCCATTCTAGTCCATTGGACCCAAAATGATGTTTGGGAGTGTTTCGGAGCATTTCGCTAACCTTCAGCACGTAAAAAATGCAAAACTTGTGTTTTGGGCCTAAATGCACTATTTCGGGGTACTAACGTTTTGAAGCATCCATTCTATTCCATTGGACCCAAAATGATGTTTGGGAGTGTTTCGGAGCATTTCGCTAACCTTCGACACGTAAAAGATGCAAAACTTGTATTTCGGGCCCGAATGCACTATTTCGGGATACCAAAGTTGTGAAGCATCCATTCTAGTCCATTGGACCCAAAATGATGTTCGTGAGTGTTTCGGATGATTTCACTAACCTTCGGCACGTACAAGATGCAAAACATGTGTTCGAGCCTGAATGCACTATTTCGGGGTACCAAAGTTGTGAAGCATCCATTCTAGTCCATTGGACCCAAAATGATGTTTGTGAGTTTTTCAGATGATTTCACTAACCTTCAGCACGTAAAAAGATGCAAATCTTGTGTTTTGGGCCTAAATGCATTATTTCGGGTTCCAAAGTTGTGAAGCATCTATTCTAGTCCATTAGACCCAAAATGATATTTGGGACTGTTTCGTGGCATTTCGCTAACCTTCGACATGTAAAAGATGCAAAACTTGTGTTCGAGCCCGAATGCACTATTTCGGGGTACCAAAGTTGTGAAGCATACATTCTAGTCCATTGGACCCAAAATGATGTTTGGGAGTGTTTCGGAGCATTTCGAGACACATAAAAAATGAAAAACTCGTGTTTCGGGCCCTAATGCACTATTTTGGGGTACCAAAGTTGTGAAGCATCCATTCTAGTCCATTGGACCCAAAATGATGTTTGTGAGTGTTTCGGATGATTTCACTAACCTTCAGCACGTAAAAAGATGAAAAATTTATGTTTCGGGACTAACTGCACTATTTCGGGGTACCAAAGTTGTGAAGCATCCATTCAAGTCCATTGGGCCCAAAATGATATTTGGGATTGTTTCAGAGCATTTCTCTAACCTTCAGCACGTAAAAAGATGCAAAACTTGTGTTTTCGGCCTAAAATCACTATTTCGGGGTACTAATGTTGTGAAGCATCCATTCTAGTCCATTGGACCCAACATGATGTTTGGGAGTGTTTCAGATGATTTCAATAACCATCAGCACGTAAAAAGATGCAAATCTTGTGTTTTGGGCCTAAATGCATTATTTTGGGGTACCAAAGTTGTGAAGCATCCATTCTAGTCCATTGGACCCAAAATGATGTTTGAGAGTATTTCGTGGCATTTCGCTAACCTTCGACACGTAAAAGATGCAAAACTTGTGTCCGAGCCCGAATGCACTATTTCGGGGTACCAAAGTTGTGAAGCATCCATTCTAGTCCATTTGATCGAAAATGATGTTTGGAAGTGTTTCAGAGAATTTCGCAAACCCTCGGCAGGTAAAAGATGAAAAACTCGTGTTTCGGGCCCGAATGCAATATTTCGGGGTACCAAAGTTGTGAAGCTTCCATTCTAGTCCATTGGACCCAAAATGATGTTTGCGAGTGTTTCGGATGATTTCACTAACCTTCAGCACGTAAAAAGATGCAAAACTTGTGTTTCGGGCCTAACTGCACTATTTCGGGGTACCAAAGTTGTGAAGCATCCATTCTAGTCCATTGGACCCAAAATGATGTTTGGGTGTGTTTCGGAGCATTTCGCTAACCTTCAGCACGTAAAAAATGCAAAACTTGTGTTTTGGGCCTAAATGCACTATTTCGGGGTACTAACGTTTTGAAGCATCCATTCTAGTCCATTGGACCCAAAATGATGTTTGGGAGTGTTTCGGAGCATTTCACTAACCTTCGACACGTAAAAGATGCAAAACTCGTATTTCGGGCCTGAATGCCCTATTTCGGGATACCAAAGTTGTGAAGCATCCATTCTAGTCCATTGGACCCAAAATGATATTCGTGAGTGTTTCGGATGATTTCACTAACCTTCGGCACGTACAAGATGCAAAACTTGTGTTCGAGCCTGAATGCACTATTTTGGGGTACCAAAGTTGTGAAGCATCCATTCTAGTCCATTGGACCCAAAATGATGTTTGTGAATTTTTCAGATGATTTCACTAACCTTCAGCACGTAAAAAGATGCAGATCTTGTGTTTTGGGCCTAAATGCATTATTTCGGGTTCCAAAGTTGTGAAGCATCCATTCCAGTCCATTGGACCCAAAATGATATCTGGGAGTGTTTTGTGGCATTTCGCTAACCTTCGGCACGTAAAAGATGCAAAACTTGTGTTCGAGCCCGAATGCACTATTTCGTGGTACCAAAGTTGTGAAGCATACATTCTAGTCCTATGGTCCCAAAATGACGTTTGGGAGTGTTTCAGAGCATTTCGGTAACCCTCGACACGTAAAAAATGAAAAACTCGTGTTTCGGGCCCTAATGCACTATTTCAATGTACCAAAGTTGTGAAGCATCCATTCTAGTCCATTGGACCCAAAATGATGTTTGTGAGTGTTTCAGATGATTTCACTAACCTTCAGCATGTAAAAAGATGCAAAATTTGTGTTTCGGGCCTAACTGCACTATTTTGGGGTACCAAACTTGTGAAGCATCCATTCTAGTCCATTGGACCCAAAATGATATTTGGGAGTGTTTCAGAGCATTTCGCTAACCTTCAGCACGTAAAAAGATGAAAAACTTGTGTTTTCGGCCTGAAAGCACTATTTCGGGGTACCAAAGTTGTGAAGCATCCATTCTAGTCCATTGGACCCAAAATGATATTCGTGAGTGTTTCAGATGATTTCACTAACCTTCGGCACGTACAAGATGCAAAACTTGTGTTCGAGCCTGAATGCACTATTTTGGGGTACCAAAGTTGTGAAGCATCCATTCTAGTCCATTGGACCCAAAATGATGTTTGTGAGTTTTTCAGATGATTTCACTAACCTTCAGCACGTAAAAAGATGCAGATCTTGTGTTTTGGGCCTAAATGCATTATTTCGGGTTCCAAAGTTGTGAAGCATCCATTCCAGTCCATTGGACCCAAAATGATATTTGGGAGTGTTTCGTGGCATTTCGCTAACCTTCGGCACGTAAAAGATGCAAAACTTGTGTTCGAGCCTGAATGCACTATTTCGTGGTACCAAAGTTGTGAAAGCATACATTCTAGTCCTATCAACCCAAAATGACGTTTGGGAGTGTTTCGGAGCATTTCGGTATCCCTCGACACGTAAAAAATGACAAACTCGTGTTTCGGGCCCTAATGCACTATTTCGGGGTACCAAAGTTGTGAAGCATCCATTCTAGTCCATTGGACCCAAAATGATGTTTGTGAGTGTTTCGGATGATTTCACTAACCTTCAGCATGTAAAAAGATGCAAAATTTGTGTTTCGGGCCTAACTGCACTATTTTGGGGTACCAAACTTGTGAAGCATCCATTCTAGTCCATTGGACCCAGAATGATATTTGGGAGTGTTTCAGAGCATTTCGCTAACCTTCAGGACGTAAAAAGATGAAAAACTTGTGTTTTCGTCCTGAAAGCACTATTTCGGGGTACTAAAGTTGTGAAGCATCCATTCTAGTCCATTGGACCCAAAATGATGTTAGTGAGTGTTTCGGATGATTTCACTAGCCTTCAGCACGTAAAAAGATGAAAAATTTATGTTTCGGGCCTAACTACACTATTTTGGGGTACCAAAGTTGTGAAGCATCCATTCTAGTCCATTGGACCCAAAATGATATTTGGGAGTGTTTCAGAGCATTTCGCTAACCTTCAGCACGTAAAAAGATGAAAAACTTGTGTTTTCGGCCTGAAAGCACTATTTCGGGGTACCAAAGTTGTGAAGCATCCATTCTAGTCCATTGGACCCAAAATGATATTCGTGAGTGTTTCAGATGATTTCAATAACCTTCAGCACGTAAAAAGATGCAAATCTTGTGTTTTGGGCCTAAATGCATTATTTCGGGGTACCAAAGTTGTGAAGCATCCATTCTAGTCCATTGGACCCAAAATGATGTTTGGGAGTATTTCGTGGCATTTCGCTAACCTTCGACACGTAAAAGATGCAAAACTTGTGTCCGAGCCCGAATGCACTATTTCGGGGTACCAAAGTTGTGAAGCATCCATTCTAGTCCATTTGATCGAAAATGATGTTTGGAAGTGTTTCAGATCATTTCACAAACCCTCGGCAGGTAAAAGATGAAAAACTCGTGTTTCGGGCCCGAATGCAATATTTCGGGGTACCAAAGTTGTGAAGCATCCATTCTAGTCCATTGGACCCAAAATGATATTTGGGAGTGTTTCAGGGCATTTCGCTAACCTTCGACACGTAAAAGATGCAAAACTCGTATTTCGGGCCTGAATGCACTATTTCGGGATACCAAAGTTGTGAAGCATCCATTCTAGTCCATTGGACCCAAAATGATATTCGTGAGTGTTTCGGATGATTTCACTAACCTTCGGCACGTACGAGATGCAAAACATGTGTTCGAGCCTGAATGCACTATTTCGGGGTACCAAAGTTGTGAAGCATCCATTCTATTCCATTGGACCCAAAATGATGTTTGGGAGTATTTCGTGGCATTTCGCTAACCTTCGACACGTAAAAGATGCAAAACTTGTGTCCGAGCCCGAATGCACTATTTCGGGGTACCAAAGCTGTGAAGCATCCATTCTAGTCCATTGGATCGAAAATGATGTTTGGAAGTGTTTCAGAGCATTTCGCAAACCCTCGGCAGGTAAAAGATGAAAAACTCGTGTTTCGGGCCCGAATGCAATATTTCGGGGTACCAAAGTTGTGAAGCTTCCATTCTAGTCCATTGGACCCAAAATGATGTTTGCGAGTGTTTCGGATGATTTCACTAACCTTCAGCACGTAAAAAGATGCAACACTTGTGTTTCGGGCCTAACTGCACTATTTCGGGGTACCAAAGTTGTGAAGCATCCATTCTAGTCCATTGGACCCAAAATGATGTTTGGGAGTGTTTCGGAGCATTTCGCTAACCTTCAGCACGTAAAAAATGCAAAACTTGTGTTTTGGGCCTAAATGCACTATTTCGGGGTACTAACGTTTTGAAGCATCCATTCTAGTCCATTGGACCCAAAATGATGTTTGGGAGTGTTTCGGAGCATTTCGCTAACCTTCGACACGTAAAAGATGCAAAACTTGTATTTCGGGCCCGAATGCACTATTTCGGGATACCAAAGTTGTGAAGCATCCATTCTAGTCCATTGGACCCAAAATGATGTTCGTGAGTGTTTCGGATGATTTCACTAACCTTCGGCACGTACAAGATGCAAAACATGTGTTCGAGCCTGAATGCACTATTTCGGGGTACCAAAGTTGTGAAGCATCCATTCTAGTCCATTGGACCCAAAATGATGTTTGTGAGTTTTTCAGATGATTTCACTAACCTTCAGCACGTAAAAAGATGCAAATCTTGTGTTTTGGGCCTAAATGCATTATTTCGGGTTCCAAAGTTGTGAAGCATCTATTCTAGTCCATTAGACCCAAAATGATATTTGGGACTGTTTCGTGGCATTTCGCTAACCTTCGACATGTAAAAGATGCAAAACTTGTGTTCGAGCCCGAATGCACTATTTCGGGGTACCAAAGTTGTGAAGCATACATTCTAGTCCATTGGACCCAAAATGATGTTTGGGAGTGTTTCGGAGCATTTCGAGACACATAAAAAATGAAAAACTCGTGTTTCGGGCCCTAATGCACTATTTTGGGGTACCAAAGTTGTGAAGCATCCATTCTAGTCCATTGGACCCAAAATGATGTTTGTGAGTGTTTCGGATGATTTCACTAACCTTCAGCACGTAAAAAGATGAAAAAATTATGTTTCGGGACTAACTGCACTATTTCGGGGTACCAAAGTTGTGAAGCATCCATTCAAGTCCATTGGGCCCAAAATGATATTTGGGATTGTTTCAGAGCATTTCTCTAACCTTCAGCACGTAAAAAGATGCAAAACTTGTGTTTTCGGCCTAAAATCACTATTTCGGGGTACTAATGTTGTGAAGCATCCATTCTAGTCCATTGGACCCAACATGATGTTTGGGAGTGTTTCAGATGATTTCAATAACCATCAGCACGTAAAAAGATGCAAATCTTGTGTTTTGGGCCTAAATGCATTATTTTGGGGTACCAAAGTTGTGAAGCATCCATTCTAGTCCATTGGACCCAAAATGATGTTTGAGAGTATTTCGTGGCATTTCGCTAACCTTCGACACGTAAAAGATGCAAAACTTGTGTCCGAGCCCGAATGCACTATTTCGGGGTACCAAAGTTGTGAAGCATCCATTCTAGTCCATTTGATCGAAAATGATGTTTGGAAGTGTTTCAGAGAATTTCGCAAACCCTCGGCAGGTAAAAGATGAAAAACTCGTGTTTCGGGCCCGAATGCAATATTTCGGGGTACCAAAGTTGTGAAGCTTCCATTCTAGTCCATTGGACCCAAAATGATGTTTGCGAGTGTTTCGGATGATTTCACTAACCTTCAGCACGTAAAAAGATGCAAAACTTGTGTTTCGGGCCTAACTGCACTATTTCGGGGTACCAAAGTTGTGAAGCATCCATTCTAGTCCATTGGACCCAAAATGATGTTTGGGTGTGTTTCGGAGCATTTCGCTAACCTTCAGCACGTAAAAAATGCAAAACTTGTGTTTTGGGCCTAAATGCACTATTTCGGGGTACTAACGTTTTGAAGCATCCATTCTAGTCCATTGGACCCAAAATGATGTTTGGGAGTGTTTCGGAGCATTTCACTAACCTTCGACACGTAAAAGATGCAAAACTCGTATTTCGGGCCTGAATGCCCTATTTCGGGATACCAAAGTTGTGAAGCATCCATTCTAGTCCATTGGACCCAAAATGATATTCGTGAGTGTTTCGGATGATTTCACTAACCTTCGGCACGTACAAGATGCAAAACTTGTGTTCGAGCCTGAATGCACTATTTTGGGGTACCAAAGTTGTGAAGCATCCATTCTAGTCCATTGGACCCAAAATGATGTTTGTGAATTTTTCAGATGATTTCACTAACCTTCAGCACGTAAAAAGATGCAGATCTTGTGTTTTGGGCCTAAATGCATTATTTCGGGTTCCAAAGTTGTGAAGCATCCATTCCAGTCCATTGGACCCAAAATGATATCTGGGAGTGTTTTGTGGCATTTCGCTAACCTTCGGCACGTAAAAGATGCAAAACTTGTGTTCGAGCCCGAATGCACTATTTCGTGGTACCAAAGTTGTGAAGCATACATTCTAGTCCTATGGTCCCAAAATGACGTTTGGGAGTGTTTCAGAGCATTTCGGTAACCCTCGACACGTAAAAAATGAAAAACTCGTGTTTCGGGCCCTAATGCACTATTTCAATGTACCAAAGTTGTGAAGCATCCATTCTAGTCCATTGGACCCAAAATGATGTTTGTGAGTGTTTCAGATGATTTCACTAACCTTCAGCATGTAAAAAGATGCAAAATTTGTCTTTCGGGCCTAACTGCACTATTTTGGGGTACCAAACTTGTGAAGCATCCATTCTAGTCCATTGGACCCAAAATGATATTTGGGAGTGTTTCAGAGCATTTCGCTAACCTTCAGCACGTAAAAAGATGAAAAACTTGTGTTTTCGGCCTGAAAGCACTATTTCGGGGTACCAAAGTTGTGAAGCATCCATTCTAGTCCATTGGACCCAAAATGATATTCGTGAGTGTTTCAGATGATTTCACTAACCTTCGGCACGTACAAGATGCAAAACTTGTGTTCGAGCCTGAATGCACTATTTTGGGGTACCAAAGTTGTGAAGCATCCATTCTAGTCCATTGGACCCAAAATGATGTTTGTGAGTTTTTCAGATGATTTCACTAACCTTCAGCACGTAAAAAGATGCAGATCTTGTGTTTTGGGCCTAAATGCATTATTTCGGGTTCCAAAGTTGTGAAGCATCCATTCCAGTCCATTGGACCCAAAATGATATTTGGGAGTGTTTCGTGGCATTTCGCTAACCTTCGGCACGTAAAAGATGCAAAACTTGTGTTCGAGCCTGAATGCACTATTTCGTGGTACCAAAGTTGTGAAAGCATACATTCTAGTCCTATCAACCCAAAATGACGTTTGGGAGTGTTTCGGAGCATTTCGGTATCCCTCGACACGTAAAAAATGACAAACTCGTGTTTCGGGCCCTAATGCACTATTTCGGGGTACCAAAGTTGTGAAGCATCCATTCTAGTCCATTGGACCCAAAATGATGTTTGTGAGTGTTTCGGATGATTTCACTAACCTTCAGCATGTAAAAAGATGCAAAATTTGTGTTTCGGGCCTAACTGCACTATTTTGGGGTACCAAACTTGTGAAGCATCCATTCTAGTCCATTGGACCCAGAATGATATTTGGGAGTGTTTCAGAGCATTTCGCTAACCTTCAGGACGTAAAAAGATGAAAAACTTGTGTTTTCGTCCTGAAAGCACTATTTCGGGGTACTAAAGTTGTGAAGCATCCATTCTAGTCCATTGGACCCAAAATGATGTTAGTGAGTGTTTCGGATGATTTCACTAGCCTTCAGCACGTAAAAAGATGAAAAATTTATGTTTCGGGCCTAACTACACTATTTTGGGGTACCAAAGTTGTGAAGCATCCATTCTAGTCCATTGGACCCAAAATGATATTTGGGAGTGTTTCAGAGCATTTCGCTAACCTTCAGCACGTAAAAAGATGAAAAACTTGTGTTTTCGGCCTGAAAGCACTATTTCGGGGTACCAAAGTTGTGAAGCATCCATTCTAGTCCATTGGACCCAAAATGATATTCGTGAGTGTTTCAGATGATTTCACTAACCTTCGGCACGTACAAGATGCAAAACTTGTGTTCGAGCCTGAATGCACTATTTTGGGGTTCCAAAGTTGTGAAGCATCCATTCTAGTCCATTGGACCCAAAATGATGTTTGTGAGTTTTTCAGATGATTTCACTAACCTTCAGCACGTAAAAAGATGCAGATCTTGTGTTTTGGGCCTAAATGCATTATTTCGGGTTCCAAAGTTGTGAAGCATCCATTCCAGTCCATTGGACCCAAAATGATATTTGGGAGTGTTTCGTGGCATTTCGCTAACCTTCGGCACGTAAAAGATGCAAAACTTGTGTTCGAGCCCGAATGCACTATTTCGTGGTACCAAAGTTGTGAAGCATACATTCTAGTCCTATGGTCCCAAAATGACGTTTGGGAGTGTTTCAGAGCATTTCGGTAACCCTCGACACGTAAAAAATGAAAAACTCGTGTTTCGGGCCCTAATGCACTATTTCAAGGTACCAAAGTTGTGAAGCATCCATTCTAGTCCATTGGACCCAAAATGATGTTTGTGAGTGTTTCAGATGATTTCACTAACCTTCAGCATGTAAAAAGATGCAAAATTTGTGTTTCGGGCCTAACTGCACTATTTTGGGGTACCAAACTTGTGAAGCATCCATTCTAGTCCATTGGACCCAAAATGATATTTGGGAGTGTTTCAGAGCATTTCGCTAACCTTCAGCACGTAAAAAGATGAAAAACTTGTGTTTTCGGCCTGAAAGCACTATTTCGGGGTACCAAAGTTGTGAAGCATCCATTCTAGTCCATTGGACCCAAAATGATATTCGTGAGTGTTTCAGATGATTTCACTAACCTTCGGCACGTACAAGATGCAAAACTTGTGTTCGAGCCTGAATGCACTATTTTGGGGTACCAAAGTTGTGAAGCATCCATTCTAGTCCATTGGACCCAAAATGATGTTTGTGAGTTTTTCAGATGATTTCACTAACCTTCAGCACGTAAAAAGATGCAGATCTTGTGTTTTGGGCCTAAATGCATTATTTCGGGTTCCAAAGTTGTGAAGCATCCATTCCAGTCCATTGGACCCAAAATGATATTTGGGAGTGTTTCGTGGCATTTCGCTAACCTTCGGCACGTAAAAGATGCAAAACTTGTGTTCGAGCCTGAATGCACTATTTCGTGGTACCAAAGTTGTGAAAGCATACATTCTAGTCCTATCAACCCAAAATGACGTTTGGGAGTGTTTCGGAGCATTTCGGTATCCCTCGACACGTAAAAAATGACAAACTCGTGTTTCGGGCCCTAATGCACTATTTCGGGGTACCAAAGTTGTGAAGCATCCATTCTAGTCCATTGGACCCAAAATGATGTTTGTGAGTGTTTCGGATGATTTCACTAACCTTCAGCATGTAAAAAGATGCAAAATTTGTGTTTCGGGCCTAACTGCACTATTTTGGGGTACCAAACTTGTGAAGCATCCATTCTAGTCCATTGGACCCAGAATGATATTTGGGAGTGTTTCAGAGCATTTCGCTAACCTTCAGGACGTAAAAAGATGAAAAACTTGTGTTTACGTCCTGAAAGCACTATTTCGGGGTACTAAAGTTGTGAAGCATCCATTCTAGTCCATTGGACCCAAAATGATGTTACTGAGTGTTTCGGATGATTTCACTAGCCTTCAGCACGTAAAAAGATGAAAAATTTATGTTTCGGGCCTAACTACACTATTTTCGGGTACCAAAGTTGTGAAGCATCCATTCTAGTCCATTGGACCCAAAATGATATTTGGGAGTGTTTCAGAGCATTTCGCTAACCTTCAGCACGTAAAAAGATGAAAAACTTGTGTTTTCGGCCTGAAAGCACTATTTCGGGGTACCAAAGTTGTGAAGCATCCATTCTAGTCCATTGGACCCAAAATGATATTCGTGAGTGTTTCAGATGATTTCACTAACCTTCGGCACGTACAAGATGCAAAACTTGTGTTCGAGCCTGAATGCACTATTTTGGGGTTCCAAAGTTGTGAAGCATCCATTCTAGTCCATTGGACCCAAAATGATGTTTGTGAGTTTTTCAGATGATTTCACTAACCTTCAGCACGTAGAAAGATGCAGATCTTGTGTTTTGGGCCTAAATGCATTATTTCGGGTTCCAAAGTTGTGAAGCATCCATTCCAGTCCATTGGACCCAAAATGATATTTGGGAGTGTTTCGTGGCATTTCGCTAACCTTCGGCACGTAAAAGATGCAAAACTTGTGTTCGAGCCTGAATGCACTATTTCGTAGTACCAAAGTTGTGAAGCATACATTCTAGTCCTATCGACCCAAAATGACGTTTGGGAGTGTTTCGGAGCATTTCGGTATCCCTCAACACGTAAAAAATGACAAACTCGTGTTTCGGGCCCTAATGCACTATTTCGGGGTACCAAAGTTGTGAAGCATCCATTCTAGTCCATTGGACCCAAAATGATGTTTGTGAGTGTTTCGGATGATTTCACTAACCTTCAGCATGTAAAAACATGCAAAATTTGTGTTTCGGGCCTAACTGCACTATTTTGGGGTACCAAACTTGTGAAGCGTCCATTCTAGTCCATTGGACCCAGAATGATATTTGGGAGTGTTTCAGAGCATTTCGCTAACCTTCAGCACGTAAAAAGTTGAAAAACTTGTGTTTTCGGCCTGAAAGCACTATTTCGGGGTACTAAAGTTGTGAAGCATCCATTCTAGTGCATTGGACCCAAAATGATGTTCGTGAGTGTTTCGGATGATTTCACTAACCTTCAGCACGTAAAAAGATGAAAAATTTATGTTTCGGGCCTAACTACACTATTTCGGGGTACCAAAGTTGTGAAGCATCCATTCTAGTCCATTGGACCCAAAATGATATTTGGGAGTGTTTCAGAGCATTTCGCTAACCTTCAGCACGTAAAAAGATGAAAAACTTGTGTTTTCGGCCTGAAAGCACTATTTCGGGGTACCAAAGTTGTGAAGCATCCATTCTAGTCCATTGGACCCAAAATGATATTCATGAGTGTTTCAGATGATTTCACTAACCTTCGGCACGTACAAGATGCAAAACTTGTGTTCGAGCCTGAATGCACTATTTTGGGGTACCAAAGTTGTGAAGCATCCATTCTAGTCCATTGGACCCAAAATGATGTTTGTGAGTTTTTTAGATGATTTCACTAACCTTCAGCACGTAAAAAGATGCAGATCTTGTGTTTTGGGCCTAAATGCATTATTTCGGGTTCCAAAGTTGTGAAGCATCCATTCCAGTCCATTGGACCCAAAATGATGTTTGTGAGTTTTTCAGATGATTTCACTAACCTTCAGCACGTAAAAAGATGCAGATCTTGTGTTTTGGGCCTAAATGCATTATTTCGGGTTCCAAAGTTGTGAAGCATCCATTCCAGTCCATTGGACCCAAAATGATATTTGGGAGTGTTTCGTGGCATTTCGCTAACCTTCGGCACGTAAAAGATGCAAAACTTGTGTTCGAGCCTGAATGCACTATTTCGTGGTACCAAAGTTGTGAAGCATACATTCTAGTCCTATCGACCCAAAATGACGTTTGGGAGTGTTTCGGAGCATTTCGGTATCCCTCAACACGTAAAAAATGACAAACTCGTGTTTCGGGCCCTAATGCACTATTTCGGGGTACCAAAGTTGTGAAGCATCCATTCTAGTCCATTGGACCCAAAATGATGTTTGTGAGTGTTTCGGATGATTTCACTAATCTTCAGCATGTAAAAACATGCAAAATTTGTGTTTCGGGCCTAACTGCACTATTTTGGGGTACCAAACTTGTGAAGCATCCATTCTAGTCCATTGGACCCAGAATGATATTTGGGAGTGTTTCAGAGCATTTCGCTAACCTTCAGCACGTAAAAAGATGAAAAACTTGTGTTTTCGGCCTGAAAGCACTATTTCGGGGTACTAAAGTTGTGAAGCATCCATTCTAGTGCATTGGACCCAAAATGATGTTCGTGAGTGTTTCGGATGATTTCACTAACCTTCAGCACGTAAAAAGATGAAAAATTTATGTTTCGGGCCTAACTACACTATTTCGGGGTACCAAAGTTGTGAAGCATCCATTCTAGTCCATTGGACCCAAAATGATATTTGGGAGTGTTTCAGAGCATTTCGCTAACCTTCAGCACGTAAAAAGATGAAAAACTTGTGTTTTCGGCCTGAAAGCACTATTTCGGGGTACCAAAGTTGTGAAGCATCCATTCTAGTCCATTGGACCCAAAATGATATTCGTGAGTGTTTCAGATGATTTCACTAACCTTCGGCACGTACAAGATGCAAAACTTGTGTTCGAGCCTGAATGCACTATTTTGGGGTACCAAAGTTGTGAAGCATCCATTCTAGTCCATTGGACCCAAAATGATGTTTGTGAGTTTTTCAGATAATTTCACTAACCTTCAGCACGTAAAAAGATGCAGATCTTGTGTTTTGGGCCTAAATGCATTATTTCGGGTTCCAAAGTTGTGAAGCATCCATTCCAGTCCATTGGACCCAAAATGATATTTGGGAGTGTTTCGTGGCATTTCGCTAACCTTCGGCACGTAAAAGATGCAAAACTTGTGTTCGAGCCTGAATGCACTATTTCGTGGTACCAAAGTTGTGAAGCATACATTCTAGTCCTATCGACCCAAAATGACGTTTGGGAGTGTTTCGGAGCATTTCGGTATCCCTCGACACGTAAAAAATGACAAACTCGTGTTTCGGGCCCTAATGCACTATTTCGGGGTACCAAAGTTGTGAAGCATCCATTCTAGTCCATTGGACCCAAAATGATGTTTGTGAGTATTTCGGATGATTTCACTAACCTTCAGCACGTAAAAAGATGCAAAATTTGTGTTTTGGGCCTAACTGCACTATTTTGGGGTACCAAACTTGTGAAGCATCCATTCTAGTCCATTGGACCCAGAATGATATTTGGGAGTGTTTCAGAGCATTTCGCTAACCTTCAGCACGTAAAAAGATGAAAAACTTGTGTTTTCGGCCCGAAAGCACTATGTCGGGGTACTAAAGTTGTGAAGCATCCATTCTAGTCCATTGGACCCAAAATGATGTTCGTGAGTGTTTCAGATGATTTCACTAACCTTCAGCACTTAAAAAGATGAAAAATTTATGTTTCGGGCCTAACTACACTATTTCGGGGTACCAAAGTTGTGATGCATCCATTCTAGTCCATTGGGCCCAAAATGATATTTGGGAGTGTTTCAGAGCATTTCGCTAACCTTCAGCACGTAAAAAGATGAAAAACTTGTGTTTTCGGACTGAAAGCACTATTTCGGGGTACTAAAGTTGTGAAGCATCCATTCTACTCCAATGGACCCAAAATGATGTTCGTGAGTGTTTCGGATGATTTCACTAACCTTCAGCATGTAAAAAGATGCAAAATTTGTGTTTCGGGCCTAACTGCACTATTTTGGGGTACCAAACTTGTGAAGCATCCATTCTAGTCCATTGGACCCAAAATGATATTTGGGAGTGTTTCAGAGCATTTCGCTAACCTTCAGCACGTAAAAAGATGAAAAACTTGTGTTTTCGGCCTGAAAGCACTATTTCGGGGTACCAAAGTTGTGAAGCATCCATTCTAGTCCATTGGACCCAAAATGATATTCGTGAGTGTTTCAGATGATTTCACTAACCTTCGGCACGTACAAGATGCAAAACTTGTGTTCGAGCCTGAATGCACTATTTTGGGGTACCAAAGTTGTGAAGCATCCATTCTAGTCCATTGGACCCAAAATGATGTTTGTGAGTTTTTCAGATGATTTCACTAACCTTCAGCACGTAAAAAGATGCAGATCTTGTGTTTTGGGCCTAAATGCATTATTTCGGGTTCCAAAGTTGTGAAGCATCCATTCCAGTCCATTGGACCCAAAATGATATTTGGGAGTGTTTCGTGGCATTTCGCTAACCTTCGGCACGTAAAAGATGCAAAACTTGTGTTCGAGCCTGAATGCACTATTTCGTGGTACCAAAGTTGTGAAGCATACATTCTAGTCCTATCGACCCAAAATGACGTTTGGGAGTGTTTCGGAGCATTTCGGTATCCCTCAACACGTAAAAAATGACAAACTCGTGTTTCGGGCCCTAATGCACTATTTCGGGGTACCAAAGTTGTGAAGCATCCATTCTAGTCCATTGGACCCAAAATGATGTTTGTGAGTGTTTCGGATGATTTCACTAATCTTCAGCATGTAAAAACATGCAAAATTTGTGTTTCGGGCCTAACTGCACTATTTTGGGGTACCAAACTTGTGAAGCATCCATTCTAGTCCATTGGACCCAGAATGATATTTGGGAGTGTTTCAGAGCATTTCGCTAACCTTCAGCACGTAAAAAGATGAAAAACTTGTGTTTTCGGCCTGAAAGCACTATTTCGGGGTACTAAAGTTGTGAAGCATCCATTCTAGTGCATTGGACCCAAAATGATGTTCGTGAGTGTTTCGGATGATTTCACTAACCTTCAGCACGTAAAAAGATGAAAAATTTATGTTTCGGGCCTAACTACACTATTTCGGGGTACCAAAGTTGTGAAGCATCCATTCTAGTCCATTGGACCCAAAATGATATTTGGGAGTGTTTCAGAGCATTTCGCTAACCTTCAGCACGTAAAAAGATGAAAAACTTGTGTTTTCGGCCTGAAAGCACTATTTCGGGGTACCAAAGTTGTGAAGCATCCATTCTAGTCCATTGGACCCAAAATGATATTCGTGAGTGTTTCAGATGATTTCACTAACCTTCGGCACGTACAAGATGCAAAACTTGTGTTCGAGCCTGAATGCACTATTTTGGGGTACCAAAGTTGTGAAGCATCCATTCTAGTCCATTGGACCCAAAATGATGTTTGTGAGTTTTTCAGATGATTTCACTAACCTTCAGCACGTAAAAAGATGCAGATCTTGTGTTTTGGGCCTAAATGCATTATTTCGGGTTCCAAAGTTGTGAAGCATCCATTCCAGTCCATTGGACCCAAAATGATATTTGGGAGTGTTTCGTGGCATTTCGCTAACCTTCGGCACGTAAAAGATGCAAAACTTGTGTTCGAGCCTGAATGCACTATTTCGTGGTACCAAAGTTGTGAAGCATACATTCTAGTCCTATCAACCCAAAATGACGTTTGGGAGTGTTTCGGAGCATTTCGGTATCCCTCGACACGTAAAAAATGACAAACTCGTGTTTCGGGCCCTAATGCACTATTTCGGGGTACCAAAGTTGTGAAGCATCCATTCTAGTCCATTGGACCCAAAATGATGTTTGTGAGTATTTCGGATGATTTCACTAACCTTCAGCACGTAAAAAGATGCAAAATTTGTGTTTTGGGCCTAACTGCACTATTTTGGGGTACCAAACTTGTGAAGCATCCATTCTAGTCCATTGGACCCAGAATGATATTTGGGAGTGTTTCAGAGCATTTCGCTAACCTTCAGCACGTAAAAAGATGAAAAACTTGTGTTTTCGGCCCGAAAGCACTATGTCGGGGTACTAAAGTTGTGAAGCATCCATTCTAGTCCATTGGACCCAAAATGATGTTCGTGAGTGTTTCAGATGATTTCACTAACCTTCAGCACTTAAAAAGATGAAAAATTTATGTTTCGGGCCTAACTACACTATTTCGGGGTACCAAAGTTGTGAAGCATCCATTCTAGTCCATTGGGCCCAAAATGATATTTGGGAGTGTTTCAGAGCATTTCGCTAACCTTCAGCACGTAAAAAGATGAAAAACTTGTGTTTTCGGACTGAAAGCACTATTTCGGGGTACTAAAGTTGTGAAGCATCCATTCTACTCCAATGGACCCAAAATGATGTTCGTGAGTGTTTCGGATGATTTCACTAACCTTCAGCATGTAAAAAGATGCAAAATTTGTGTTTCGGGCCTAACTGCACTATTTTGGGGTACCAAACTTATGAAGCATCCATTCTAGTCCATTGGACCCAAAATGATATTTGGGAGTGTTTCAGAGCATTTCGCTAACCTTCAGCACGTAAAAAGATGAAAAACTTGTGTTTTCGGCCTGAAAGCACTATTTCGGGGTACCAAAGTTGTGAAGCATCCATTCTAGTCCATTGGACCCAAAATGATATTCGTGAGTGTTTCGGATGATTTCACTAACCTTCAGCACGTAAAAAGATGCAGATCTTGTGTTTTGGGCCTAAATGCATTATTTCGGGTACCAAAGTTGTGAAGCATCCATTCCAGTCCATTGGACCCAAAATGATATTTGGGAGTGTTTCGTCGCATTTCGCTAACCTTCGGCACGTAAAAGATGCAAAACTTGTGTTCGAGCCTGAATGCACTATTTCGTGGTACCAAAGTTGTGAAGCATACATTCTAGTCCTATCGACCCAAAATGACGTTTGGGAGTGTTTCGGAGCATTTCGGTATCCCTCGACACGTAAAAAAATGACAAACTCGTGTTTCGGGCCCTAATGCACTATTTCGGGGTACCAAAGTTGTGAAGCATCCATTCTAGTCCATTGGACCCAAAATGATGTTTGTGAGTGTTTCGGATGATTTCACTAACCTTCAGCATGTAAAAAGATGCAAAATTTGTGTTTCGGGCCTAACTGCACTATTTTGGGGTACCAAACTTGTGAAGCATCCATTCTAGTCCATTGGACACAAAATGATATTTGGGAGTGTTTCAGAGCATTTCGCTAACCTTCAGCACGTAAACAGATGAAAAACTTGTGTTTTCGGCCTGAAGCACTATTTCGGGGTACTAAAGTTGTGAGGCATCCATTCTAGTCCATTGGACCCAAAATAATGTTTGGGAGTGTTTCGGAGCATTTCGCTAACCTTCGACACGTAAAAGATGCAAAACTCGTATTTCGGGCCCAAATGCACTATTTCGGGATACCAAAGTTGTGAAGCTTCCATTCTAGTCCATTGGACCCAAAATTTTGTTCGTGAGTGTTTCGGATGATTTCACTAACCTTCGGCACGTACGAGATGCAAAACTTTTGTTCGAGCCTGAATGCACTATTTCGGGGTACCAAAGTTGTGATGCATCCATTCTAGACCATTGGACCCAAAATGATGTTTGTGAGTTTTTTAGATGATTTCACTAACCATCTGCACGTAAAAAGATGCAAATCTTGTGTTTTGGGCCTAAATGCATTATTTCGGGTTCCAAAGTTGTGAAGCATCTATTCTAGTCCATTGGACCCAAAATGATATTTGGGACTGTTTCGTGGCATTTCGCTAACCTTCGACACGTAAAAGATGCAAAACTTGTGTTCGAGCCTGAATGCACTATTTCGGGGTACCAAAGTTGTGAAGCATACATTCTAGTCCATTGGACCCAAAATGATGTTTGGGAGTGTTTCGGAGCATTTCGGTAACCCTCGACACATAAAAAATGAAAAACTTGTGTTTCGGGCCCTAATGCACTATTTTGGGGTACCAAAGTTGTGAAGCATCCATTCTAGTCCATTGGACCCAAAATGATGTTTGTGAGTGTTTCGGATGATTTCACTAACCTTCAGCACGTAAAAAGATGAAAAATTTATGTTTCGGGCCTAACTACACTATTTCGGGGTACCAAAGTTGTGAAGCATCCATTCTAGTCCATTGGGCCCAAAATGATATTTGGGTGTGTTTCAGTGCATTTCGCTAACCTTCAGCACGTAAAAAGATGCAAAACTTGTGTTTTTGGCCTGAAATCACTATTTCGGGGTACTAAAGTTGTGAAGCATCTATTCTAGTCCATTGGACCCAAAATGATGTTTGTGAGTGCTTCAGATGATTTCAATAACCTTCAGCACGTAAGAAGATGCAAATCTTGTATTTTTGGCCTAAATGCATTATTTCGGGGTACCAAAGTTGTGAAGCATCCATTCTAGTCCATTGGACCCAAAATGATGTTTGGGAGTATTTCGTGGCATTTCGCTAACCTTCGACACGTAAAAGATGCAAAACTTGTGTCCGAGCCCGAATGCACTATTTCGGGGTACCAAAGTTGTGAAGCATCCATTCTATTCCATTGGATCGAAAATGATGTTTGGAAGTGTTTCAGAGCATTTCGCAAACCCTCGGCAGGTAAAAGATGAAAAACTCGTGTTTCGGGCCCGAATGCAATATTTCGGGGTACCAAAGTTTTGAAGCTTCCATTCTAGTCCATTGGACCCAAAATGATGTTTGCGAGTATTTCAGATGATTTCACTAACCTTCAACACGTAAAAAGATGCAAAACTAGTGTTTTGGGCCTAACTGCACTATTTCGGGGTACCAAAGTTGTGAAGCATCCATTCTAGTCCATTGGACCCAAAATGATGTTTGGGAGTGTTTCGGAGCATTTCGCTAACCTTCAGCACGTAAAAAATGCAAAACTTGTGTTTTGGGCCTAAATGCACTATTTCGCGGTACTAACGTTTTGAAGCATCCATTCTAGTCCATTGGACCCAAAATGATGTTTGGGAGTGTTTCAGAGCATTTCGCTAACCTTTGACACGTAAAAGAGGCAAAACTCGTATTTCGGGCCCGAATGCACTATTTCGGGATACCAAAGTTGTGAAGCATCCATTCTAGTCCATTGGACCCAAAATGATGTTCGTGAGTGTTTCGGATGATTTCACTAACCTTCGGCACGTACAAGATGCAAAACTTGTGTTCGAGTCTGAATGCACTATTTCGGGGTACCAAAGTTGTGAAGCATCCATTCTAGTCCATTGGACCCAAAATGATGTTTGTGAGTTTTTCAGATGATTTCACTAACCTTCAGCACGTAAAAAGATGCAAATCTTGTGCTTTGGGCCTAAATGCATTATTTCGGGTTCCAAAGTTGTGAAGCATCTATTGTAGTCCATTGGACCCAAAATGATATTTGGGACTGTTTCGTGGCATTTCGCTAACCTTCGACACGTAAAAGATGCAAAACTTGTGTTCGAGCCCGAATGCACTATTTCGGGGTACCAAAGTTGTGAAGCATACATTCTAGTCCATTGGACCCAAAATGATGTTTGGGAGTGTTTCGGAGCATTTCGGTAACCCTCGACACATAAAAAATGAAAAACTCATCTTTCGGGCCATAATGCACTATTTTGGGGTACCAAAGTTGTGAAGCATCCATTCTAGTCCATTGGACCCAAAATGATGTTTGTGAGTGTTTCGGATGATTTCACTAACCTTCAGCACGTAAAAAGATGAAAAATTTATGTTTCGGGCCTAACTGAACTATTTCGGGGTACCAAAGTTGTGAAGCATCCATTCTAGTGCATTGGGCCCAAAATGATATTTGGGAGTGTTTCAGAGCATTTCGCTAACCTTCAGCACGTAAAAAGATGCAAAACTTGTGTTTTGGGCCTGAAATCACTATTTCGGGGTATTAAGGTTGTGAAGCATCCATTCAAGTCCATTGGACCCAAAATGATGTTTGGGACTGTTTCAGATGATTTCAATAACCTTCAGCACGTAAAAAGATGCAAATCTTGTGTTTTGGGCCTAAATGCATTATTTCGGGGTACCAAAGTTGTGAAGCATCCATTCTAGTCCATTGGACCCAAAATGATGTTTGGGAGTATTTCGTGGCATTTCGCTATCCTTCGACACGTAAAAGATGCAAAACTTGTGTCCGAGCCCGAATGCACTATTTCGGGGTACCAAAGTTGTGAAGCATCCATTCTAGTCCATTGGATCGAAAATGATGTTTGGAAGTGTTTCAGAGCATTTCGCAAACCCTCGGCAGGTAAAAGATGAAAAACTCATGTTTCGGGCCCGAATGCAATATTTCGGGGTACCAAAGTTGTGAAGCTTCCATTCTAGTCCATTGGACCCAAAATGATGTTTGCGAGTGTTTCAGATGATTTCACTAACCTTCAGCACGTAAAAAGATGCAAAACTTGAGTTTTGGGCCTAACTGCACTATTTCGGGGTACCAAAGTTGTGAAGCATCCATTCTAGTCCATTGGACCCAAAATGATGTTTGGGAGTGTTTCGGAGCATTTCGCTAACCTTCAGCACGTAAAAAATGCAAAACTGGTGTTTTGGGCCTAAATGCACTGTTTCGGGGTACTAACATTTTGAAGCATCCATTCTAGTCCATTGGACCCAAAATGATGTTTGGGAGTGTTTCGGAGCATTTCGCTAACCTTCAACACGTAAAAGAGGCAAAACTCGTATTTCGGGCCCGAATGCACTATTTCGGGATACCAAAGTTGTGAAGCATCCATTCTAGTCCATTGGACCCAAAATGATATTCGTGAGTGTTTCGGATGATTTCACTAACCTTTGGCACGTACAAGATGCAAAACTTGTGTTCGAGCCTGAATGCACTATTTCGGGGTACCAAAGTTGTGAAGCATCCATTCTAGTCCATTGGACCCAAAATGATGTTTGTGAGTTTTTCAGATGATTTCACTAACCTTCAGCATGTAAAAAGATGCAGATCTTGTGTTTTGGGCCTAAATGCATTATTTCGGGTTCCGAAGTTGTGAAGCATCCATTCCAGTCCATTGGACCCAAAATGATATTTGGGAGTGTTTCGTGGCATTTCGCTAACCTTCGGCACGTAAAAGATGCAAAACTTGTGTTCGAGCCTGAATACACTATTTCGTGGTACCAAAGTTGTGAAGCATACATTCTAGTCCTATCGTCCCAAAATGACGTTTGGGAGTGTTTCGGAGCATTTCGGTATCCCTCGACACGTAAAAAATGACAAACTCGTGTTTCGGGCCCTAATGCACTATTTCGGGGTACCAAAGTTGTGAAGCATCCATTCTAGTCCATTGGACCCAAAATGATGTTTGTGAGTGTTTCGGATGATTTCACTAACCTTTAGCATGTAAAAAGATGCAAAATTTGTGTTTCGGGTCTAACTGCACTATTTTGGGGTACCAAACTTGTGAAGCATCCATTCTAGTCCATTGGACCCAAAATGATATTTGGGAGTGTTTCAGAGCATTTCGCTAACCTTCGGCACGTAAAAAAATGAAAAACTTGTGTTTTCGGCCTGAAAACACTATTTCGGGGTACTAAAGTTGTGAAGCATCCATTCTAGTCCATTGGACCCAAAATGATGTTTGGGAGTGTTTCGGAGCATTTCGCTAACCTTCGACACGTGAAAGATGCAAAACTCGTATTTCGGGCCCGAATGCAGTATTTCGGGATACCAAAGTTGTGAAGCATTCATTCTAGTCCATTGGACCCAAAATGATGATCGTGAGTGTTTCGGATGATTTCACTAACCTTCGGCACGTACAAGATGCAAAACTTGTGTTCGAGCCTGAATGCACTATTTCGGGATACCAAAGTTGTGAAGCATCCATTCTAGTCCATTGGACCCAAAATGATATTCGTGAATGTTTCGGATGATTTCACTAACCTTCGACACGTAAAAGATGCAAAACTTGTGTTCGAGCCCGAATGCAGTATTTCGGGGTACCAAGGTTGTGAAGCATCCATTCTAGTCCATTGGACCCAAAATGATGTTTGTGAGTTTTTCAGATGATTTCACTAACCTTCAGCACGTAAAAAGATGCAGATCTTGTGTTTTGGGCCTAAATGCATTATTTCGGGTTCCAAAGTTTTGAAGCATCCATTCCAGTCCATTGGACCCAAAATGATATTTGGGAGTGTTTCGTGGCATTTCGCTAACCTTCAGCATGTAAAAGATGCAAAACTTGTGTTCGAGCTTGAATGCACTATTTCGTGGTACCAAAATTGTGAAGCATACATTCTAGTCCTATGGTCCCAAAATGACGTTTGGGAGTGTTTCGGAGCATTTCGGTAACCCTCGACACGTAAAAAATGAAAACTCGTGTTTCGGGCCCTAATGCACTATTTCAGGGTACCAAAGTTGTGAAGCATCCATTCTAGTCCATTGGACCCAAAATGATGTTTGTGAGTGTTTCGGATGATTTCACTAACCTTCAGCACGTAAAAAGATGCAAAATTTGTGTTTCGGGCCTAACTGCACTATTTTGGGGTACCAAAGTTGTGAAGCATCCATTCTAGTCCATTGGACCCAAAATGATATTTGGGAGTGTTTCAGGGCATTTCGCTAACCTTCAGCACGTAAAATGATGAAAAACTTGTGTTTTCGGCCTCAAAACACTATTTCGGGGTACTAAAGTTGTGAAGCATCCATTCTAGTCCATTGGACCCAAAATGATGTTTGGGAGTGTTTCGGAGCATTTCGCTAACCTTCGACACGTAAAAGATGCAAAACTCGTATTTAGGGCCCGAATGCACTATTTCGGGATACCAAAGTTGTGAAGCATCCATTCTAGTCCATTGGACCCAAAATGATGTTCGTGAGTGTTTCGGATGATTTCACTAACCTTCGACACGTAAAAGATGCAAAACTTGTGTTCGAGCCCGAATGCACTATTTCAGGGTACCAAAGTTGTGAAGCATACATTCTAGTCCATTGGACCCAAAATGATGTTTGGGAGTGTTTCGGAGCATTTCGGTAACCCTCGACACGTAAAAAATGAAAAACTCGTGTTTCGGGCCCTAATGCACTATTTTTGGGGTACCAAAGTTGTGAAGCATCCATTCTAGTCCATTGGACCCAAAATGATGTTTGTGAGTGTTTCGGATGATTTCACTAACCTTCAGCACGTAAAAAGATGCAAAATTTGTGTTTCGGTCCTAACTGCACTATTTCGTGGTATCAAAGTTGTGAAGCATCCATTCTAGTCCATTGGGCCCAAAATGATATTTGGGAGTGTTTCAGAGCATTTCGCTAACCTTCAGCACGTAAAAAGATGCAAAACTTGTGTTTTCAGCCTGAAAGCACTATTTCGGGGTACTAAAGTTGTGAAGCATCCTTTCTAGTCCATTGGACCCAAAATGATGTTTGGTTGTGTTTCAGATGATTTCAATAACCTTCGGCACATAAAAAGATGGAAATCTTGTGTTTTGGGCCTAAATGCATTATTTCGGGGTACCAAAGTTGTGAAGCATCCATTCTAGTCCATTGGACCCAAAATGATGTTTGGGAGTGTTTCGTGGCATTCGCTAACCTTCGACACGTAAAAGATGCAAAACTTGTGTTCGAGCCCTAATGCACTATTTCGGGGTACCAAAGTTGTGAAGCATCCATTCTAGTCCATTGGATCGAAAATGATGTTTGGAAGTGTTTCAGAGCATTTCACAAACCCTCGGCGGCTAAAAGATGAAAAACTCATGTTTCGGGCCCGAATGCAATATTTCGGGGTACCAAAGTTGTGGAGCTTCCATTCTAGTCCATTGGACCCAAAATGATGTTTGCGAGTGTTTCGGATGATTTCACTAACCTTCAGCACGTAAAAAGATGCAAAACTTGTGTTTCGGGTGTAACTGCACTATTTCGGGGTACCAAAGTTGTGAAGCATCCATTCTAGTCCATTGGACCCAAAATGATGTTTGGGAGTGTTTCGGAGCATTTCGCTAACCTTCAGCACGTAAAAAATGCAAAACTTGTGTTTTGGGCCTAAATGCACTATTTCGGGGTACTAACGTTTTGAAGCATCCATTATAGTCCTTTGGACCCAAAATGATGTTTGGGAGTGTTTCGGAGCATTTCGCTAGCCTTCGACACGTAAAAGATGCAAAACTCGTATTTCGAGCCCCAATGCACTGTTTCGGGATACCAAACTTGTGAAGCATCCATTCTAGTCCATTGGACCCAAAATGATATTCGTGAGTGTTTCGGATGATTTCACTAACCTTCAGCACGTACAAGATGCAAAACTTGTGTTCGAGCCTGAATGCACTATTTCGGGGTACCAAAGTTGTGAAGCATCCATTCTAGTCCATTGGACCCAAAATGATGTTTGTGAGTTTTTCAGATGATTTCACTAACCTTCAGCACGTAAAAAGATGCAAATCTTGTGTTTTGGGCCTAAATGCATTATTTCGGGTTCCAAAGTTGTGAAGCATCCATTCCAGTCCATTGGACCCAAAATGATATTTGGGAGTGTTTCGTGGCATTTCGCTAACCTTCGGCACGTAAAAGATGCAAAACTTGTGTTCGAGCCTGAATGCACTATTTCGTGGTACCAAAGTTGTGAAGCATACATTCTAGTCCTATGGTCCCAAAATGACGTTTGGGAGTGTTTCGGAGCATTTCGGTAACCCTCGACACGTAAAAAATGAAAAACTCGTGTTTCGGGCCCTAATGCACTATTTCAGGGTACCAAAGTTGTGAAGCATCCATTCTAGTCCATTGGACCCAAAATGATGTTTGTGAGTGTTTCAGATGATTTCACTAACCTTCAGCACGTAAAAAGATGGAAAATTTGTGTTTCGGACCTAACTGCACTATTTTGGGGTACCAAAGTTGTGAAGCATCCATTCTAGTCCATTGGACCCAAAATGATATTTGGGAGTGTTTCAGGGCATTTCGCTAACCTTCAGCACGTAAAATGATGAAAAACTTGTGTTTTCGGCCTGAAAACACTATTTCGGGGTACTAAAGTTGTGAAACATCGATTCTAGTCCATTGGACCCAAAATGATATTTGGGAGTGTTTCGGAGCATTTCGCTAACCTTCGACACGTAAAAGATGCAAAACTCGTATTTCGGGCCCGAATGCACTATTTCGGGATACCAAAGTTGTGAAGCATCCATTCTAGTCCATTGGACCCAAAATGATGTTCGTGAGTGTTTCGGATGATTTCACTAACCTTCGGCACGTAAAAGATGCAAAACTTGTGTTCGAGCCTGAATGCACTATTTCGGGGTACCAAAGTTGTGAAGCATCCATTCTAGTCCATTGGACCCAAAATGATGTTTGTGAGTTCTTCAGATGATTTCACTAACCTTCAGCACGTAAAAAGATGCAAATCTTGTGTATTGGGCCTAAATGCATTATTTCGGGTTCTAAAGTTGTGAAGCATCCATTCTAGTCCATTGGACCCAAAATGATATTTGGGAGTGTTTCGTGGCATTTCGCTAACCTTCGACACGTAAAAGATGCAAAACTTGTGTTCGAGCCTGAATGCACTATTTCGGGGTACCAAAGTTGTGAAGCATACATTCTAGTCCATTGGACCCAAAATGATGTTTGTGAGTTCTTCAGATGATTTCACTAACCTTCAGCACGTAAAAAGATGCAAATCTTGTGTATTGGGCCTAAATGCATTATTTCGGGTTCTAAAGTTGTGAAGCATCCATTCTAGTCCATTGGACCCAAAATGATATTTGGGAGTGTTTCGTGGCATTTCGCTAACCTTCGACACGTAAAAGATGCAAAACTTGTGTTCGAGCCCGAATGCACTATTTCGGGGTACCAAAGTTGTGAAGCATCCATTCTAGTCCATTGGACCCAAAATGATGTTTGTGAGTTTTTCAGATAATTTCACTAACCTTCATCACGTAAAAAGATGCAGATCTTGTTTTTTGGGCCTAAATGCATTATTTCGGGTTCCAAAGTTGTGAAGCATCCATTCCAGTCCATTGGACCCAAAATGATGTTTGGGAGTGTTTCGTGGCATTTCTCTAACCTTCGGCACGTAAAAGATGCAAAACTTGTGTTCGAGCCTGAATGCACTATTTCGTGGTACCAAAGTTGTGAAGCATACATTCTAGTCCTATCGTCCCAAAATGACGTTTGGGAGTGTTTCGGAGCATTTCGGTATCCCTCAACACGTAAAAAATGACAAACTCGTGTTTCGGGCCCTAATGCACTATTTCGGGGTACCAAAGTTGTGAAGCATCCATTCTAGTCCATTGGACCCAAAATGATGTTTGTGAGTGTTTCGGATGATTTCACTAACCTTCGACACGTAAAAGATGCAAAACTTGTGTTCGAGCCCGAATGCAGTATTTCGGGGTACCAAGGTTGTGAAGCATCCATTCTAGTCCATTGGACCCAAAATGATGTTTGTGAGTTTTTCAGATGATTTCACTAACCTTCAGCACGTAAAAAGATGCAGATCTTGTGTTTTGGGCCTAAATGCATTATTTTGGGTTCCAAAGTTGTGAAGCATCCATTCCAGTCCATTGGACCCAAAATGATATTTGGGAGTGTTTCGTGGCATTTCGCTAACCTTCGGCACGTAAAAGATGCAAAACTTGTGTTCGAGCCTGAATGCACTATTTCGTGGTACCAAAATTGTGAAGCATACATTCTAGTCCTATGGTCCCAAAATGACGTTTGGGAGTGTTTCGGAGCATTTCGGTAACCCTCGACACGTAAAAAATGAAAAACTCGTGTTTCGGGCCCTAATGCACTATTTCAGGGTACCAAAGTTGTGAAGCATCCATTCTAGTCCATTGGACCCAAAATGATGTTTGTGAGTGTTTCGGATGATTTCACTAACCTTCAGCACGTAAAAAGATGCAAAATTTATGTTTCGGGCCTAACTGCACTATTTTGGGGTACCAAAGTTGTGAAGCATCCATTCTAGTCCATTGGACCCAAAATGATATTTGGGAGTGTTTCAGGGCATTTCGCTAACCTTCAGCACGTAAAATGATGAAAAACTTGTGTTTTCGGCCTCAAAACACTATTTCGGGGTACTAAAGTTCTGAAGCATCCATTCTAGTCCATTGGACCCAAAATGATGTTTGGGAGTGTTTCGGAGCATTTCGCTAACCTTCGACACGTAAAAGATGCAAAACTCGTATTTAGGGCCCGAATGCACTATTTCGGGATACCAAAGTTGTGAAGCATCCATTCTAGTCCATTGGACCCAAAATGATGTTCGTGAGTGTTTCGGATGATTTCACTAACCTTCGACACGTAAAAGATGCAAAACTTGTGTTCGAGCCCGAATGCACTATTTCAGGGTACCAAAGTTGTGAAGCATACATTCTAGTCCATTGGACCCAAAATGATGTTTGGGAGTGTTTCGGAGCATTTCGGTAACCCTCGACACGTAAAAAATGAAAAACTCGTGTTTCGGGCCCTAATGCACTATTTTTGGGGTACCAAAGTTGTGAAGCATCCATTCTAGTCCATTGGACCCAAAATGATGTTTGTGAGTGTTTCGGATGATTTCACTAACTTTCAGCACGTAAAAAGATGCAAAATTTGTGTTTCGGTCCTAACTGCACTATTTCGTGGTATCAAAGTTGTGAAGCATCCATTGTAGTCCATTGGGCCCAAAATGATATTTTGGAGTGTTTCAGAGCATTTCGCTAACCTTCAGCACGTAAAAAGATGCAAAACTTGTGTTTTCAGCCTGAAAGCACTATTTCGGGGTACTAAAGTTGTGAAGCATCCTTTCTAGTCCATTGGACCCAAAATGATGTTTGGTTGTGTTTCAGATGATTTCAATAACCTTCGGCACATAAAAAGATGGAAATCTTGTGTTTTGGGCCTAAATGCATTATTTCGGGGTACCAAAGTTGTGAAGTATCCATTCTAGTCCATTGGACCCAAAATGATGTTTGGGAGTGTTTCGTGGCATTCGCTAACCTTCGACACGTAAAAGATGCAAAACTTGTGTTCGAGCCCTAATGCACTATTTCGGGGTACCAAAGTTGTGAAGCATCCATTCTAGTCCATTGGATCGAAAATGATGTTTGGAAGTGTTTCAGAGCATTTCACAAACCCTCGGCGGCTAAAAGATGAAAAACTCATGTTTCGGGCCCGAATGCAATATTTCGGGGTACCAAAGTTGTGGAGCTTCCATTCTAGTCCATTGGACCCAAAATGATGTTTGCGAGTGTTTCGGATGATTTCACTAACCTTCAGCACGTAAAAAGATGCAAAACTTGTGTTTCGGGTGTAACTGCACTATTTCGGGGTACCAAAGTTGTGAAGCATCCATTCTAGTCCATTGGACCCAAAATGATGTTTGGGAGTGTTTCGGAGCATTTCGCTAACCTTCAGCACGTAAAAAATGCAAAACTTGTGTTTTGGGCCTAAATGCACTATTTCGGGGTACTAACGTTTTGAAGCATCCATTATAGTCCTTTGGACCCAAAATGATGTTTGGGAGTGTTTCGGAGCATTTCGCTAGCCTTCGACACGTAAAAGATGCAAAACTCGTATTTCGAGCCCCAATGCACTGTTTCGGGATACCAAACTTGTGAAGCATCCATTCTAGTCCATTGGACCCAAAATGATATTCGTGAGTGTTTCGGATGATTTCACTAACCTTCAGCACGTACAAGATGCAAAACTTGTGTTCGAGCCTGAATGCACTATTTCGGGGTACCAAAGTTGTGAAGCATCCATTCTAGTCCATTGGACCCAAAATGATGTTTGTGAGTTTTTCAGATGATTTCACTAACCTTCAGCACGTAAAAAGATGCAAATCTTGTGTTTTGGGCCTAAATGCATTATTTCGGGTTCCAAAGTTGTGAAGCATCCATTCCAGTCCATTGGACCCAAAATGATATTTGGGAGTGTTTCGTGGCATTTCGCTAACCTTCGGCACGTAAAAGATGCAAAACTTGTGTTCGAGCCTGAATGCACTATTTCGTGGTACCAAAGTTGTGAAGCATACATTCTAGTCCTATGGTCCCAAAATGACGTTTGGGAGTGTTTCGGAGCATTTCGGTAACCCTCGACACGTAAAAAATGAAAAACTCGTGTTTCGGGCCCTAATGCACTATTTCAGGGTACCAAAGTTGTGAAGCATCCATTCTAGTCCATTGGACCCAAAATGATGTTTGTGAGTGTTTCAGATGATTTCACTAACCTTCAGCACGTAAAAAGATGGAAAATTTGTGTTTCGGACCTAACTGCACTATTTTGGGGTACCAAAGTTGTGAAGCATCCATTCTAGTCCATTGGACCCAAAATGATATTTGGGAGTGTTTCAGGGCATTTCGCTAACCTTCAGCACGTAAAATGATGAAAAACTTGTGTTTTCGGCCTGAAAACACTATTTCGGGGTACTAAAGTTGTGAAACATCGATTCTAGTCCATTGGACCCAAAATGATATTTGGGAGTGTTTCGGAGCATTTCGCTAACCTTCGACACGTAAAAGATGCAAAACTCGTATTTCGGGCCCGAATGCACTATTTCGGGATACCAAAGTTGTGAAGCATCCATTCTAGTCCATTGGACCCAAAATGATGTTCGTGAGTGTTTCGGATGATTTCACTAACCTTCGGCACGTAAAAGATGCAAAACTTGTGTTCGAGCCTGAATGCACTATTTCGGGGTACCAAAGTTGTGAAGCATCCATTCTAGTCCATTGGACCCAAAATGATGTTTGTGAGTTCTTCAGATGATTTCACTAACCTTCAGCACGTAAAAAGATGCAAATCTTGTGTATTGGGCCTAAATGCATTATTTCGGGTTCTAAAGTTGTGAAGCATCCATTCTAGTCCATTGGACCCAAAATGATATTTGGGAGTGTTTCGTGGCATTTCGCTAACCTTCGACACGTAAAAGATGCAAAACTTGTGTTCGAGCCCGAATGCACTATTTCGGGGTACCAAAGTTGTGAAGCATCCATTCTAGTCCATTGGACCCAAAATGATGTTTGTGAGTTTTTCAGATAATTTCACTAACCTTCATCACGTAAAAAGATGCAGATCTTGTTTTTTGGGCCTAAATGCATTATTTCGGGTTCCAAAGTTGTGAAGCATCCATTCCAGTCCATTGGACCCAAAATGATGTTTGGGAGTGTTTCGTGGCATTTCTCTAACCTTCGGCACGTAAAAGATGCAAAACTTGTGTTCGAGCCTGAATGCACTATTTCGTGGTACCAAAGTTGTGAAGCATACATTCTAGTCCTATCGTCCCAAAATGACGTTTGGGAGTGTTTCGGAGCATTTCGGTAACCCTCGACACGTAAAAAATGAAAAACTCGTGTTTCGGGCCCTAATGCACTATTTCAGGGTACCAAAGTTGTGAAGCATCCATTCTAGTCCATTGGACCCAAAATGATGTTTGTGAGTGTTTCGGATGATTTCACTAACCTTCAGCACGTAAAAAGATGCAAAATTTGTGTTTCGGGCCTAACTGCACTATTTTGGGGTACCAAACTTGTGAAGCATCCATTCTAGTCCATTGGACCCAAAATGATATTTGGGAGTGTTTCAGGGCATTTCGCTAACCTTCAGCACGTAAAATGATGAAAAACTTGTGTTTTCGGCCTGAAAACACTATTTCGGGGTACTAAAGTTGTGAAGCATCGATTCTAGTCCATTGGATTCAAAATGATGCTTGGGAGTGTTTCGGAGCATTTCGCTAAACTTTGACACGTAAAAGATGCAAAACTCGTATTTCGGGCCCGATAGCACTATTTCGGGATACCAAAGTTGTGAAGCATCCATTCTAGTCCATTGGACCCAAAATGATGTTCGTGAGTGTTTCGGATGATTTCACTAACCTTCGGCACGTAAAAGATGCAAAACTTGTGTTCGAGCCTGAATGCACTATTTCGGGGTACCAAAGTTGTGAAGCATCCATTCTAGTCCATTGGACCCAAAATGATGTTTGTGAGTTCTTCAGATGATTTCACTAACCTTCAGCACGTAAAAAGATGCAAATCTTTTGTTTTGGGCCTAAATGCATTATTTCTGGTTCCAAAGTTGTGAAGCATCCATTCTAGTCCATTGGACCCAAAATGATATTTGGGAGTGTTTCGTGGCATTTCGCTAACCTTCGACACGTAAAAGATGCAAAACTTGTGTTCGAGCCCGAATGCACTATTTCGGGGTACCAAAGTTGTGAAGCATACATTATAGTCCATTGGACCCAAAATGATGTTTGTGAGTGTTTCGGATGATTTCACTAACCTTCAGCATGTAAAAACATGCAAAATTTGTGTTTCGGGCCTAACTGCACTATTTCGGGGTACCAAAGTTGTGAAGCATCCATTCTACTCCATTGGGCCCAAAATGATATTTGGGAGTGTTTCAGAGCATTTCGCTAACCTTCAGCACGTAAAAAGATGCAAAACTTGTGTTTTCGGCCTGAAAGCACTATTTCGGGGTACTAAAGTTGTGAAGCATCCATTCTAGTCAATTGGACCCAAAATGATGTTTGGGAGTGTTTCGGAGCATTTCGCTAACCTTCAGCACGTAAAAAATGCAAAACTGGTGTTTTGGGCCTAAATGCACTATTTCGGGGTACTAACATTTTGAAGCATCCATTCTAGTCCATTGGACCCAAAATGATGTTTGGGAGTGTTTCGGAGCATTTCGCTAACCTTCGACACGTAAAAGAGGCAAAACTCGTATTTCGGGCCCGAATGCACTATTTCGGGATACCAAAGTTGTGAAGCATCCATTCTAGTCCATTGGACCCAAAATGATATTCGTGAGTGTTTCGGATGATTTCACTAACCTTTGGCACGTACAAGATGCAAAACTTGTGTTCGAGCCTGAATGCACTATTTCGGGGTACCAAAGTTGTGAAGCATCCATTCTAGTCCATTGGACCCAAAATGATGTTTGTGAGTTTTTCAGATGATTTCACTAACCTTCAGCATGTAAAAAGATGCAGATCTTGTGTTTTGGGACTAAATGCATTATTTCGGGTTCCAAAGTTGTGAAGCATCCATTCCAGTCCATTGGACCCAAAATGATATTTGGGAGTGTTTCGTGGCATTTCGCTAACCTTCGGCACGTAAAAGATGCAAAACTTGTGTTCGAGCCTGAATACACTATTTCGTGGTACCAAAGTTGTGAAGCATACATTCTAGTCCTATCGTCCCAAAATGACGTTTGGGAGTGTTTCGGAGCATTTCGGTATCCCTCGACACGTAAAAAATGACAAACTCGTGTTCGGGCCCTAATGCACTATTTCGGGGTACCAAAGTTGTGAAGCATCCATTCTAGTCCATTGGACCCAAAATGATGTTTGTGAGTTTTCGGATGATTTCACTAACCTTCAGCATGTAAAAAGATGCAAAATTTGTGTTTCGGGCCTAACTGCACTATTTTGGGGTACCAAACTTGTGAAGCATCCATTCTAGTCCATTGGACCCAAAATGATATTTGGGAGTGTTTCAGAGCATTTCGCTAACCTTCGGCACGAAAAAAAATGAAAAACTTGTGTTTTCGGCCTGAAAACACTATTTCGGGGTACTAAAGTTTTGAAGCATCCATTCTAGTCCATTGGACCCAAAATGATGTTTGGGAGTGTTTCGGAGCATTTCGCTAACCTTCGACACGTGAAAGATGCAAAACTCGTATTTCGGGCCTGAATGCACTATTTCGGGATACCAAAGTTGTGAAGCATTCATTCTAGTCCATTGGACCCAAAATGATGTTCGTGAGTGTTTCGGATGATTTCACTAACCTTCGGCACGTACAAGATGCAAAACTTGTGTTCGAGCCTGAATGCACTATTTCGGGATACCAAAGTTGTGAAGCATACATTCTAGTCCATTGGACCCAAAATGATGTTTGTGAGTGTTTCGGATGATTTCACTAACCTTCAGCATGTAAAAACATGCAAAATTTGTGTTTCGGGCCTAACTGCACTATTTCGGGGTACCAAAGTTGTGAAGCATCCATTCTAGTCCATTGGGCCCAAAATGATATTTGGGAGTGTTTCAGAGCATTTCGCTAACCTTCAGCACGTAAAAAGATGCAAAACTTGTGTTTTCGGCCTGAAATCACTATTTCGGGTTATTAAGGTTGTGAAGCATCCATTCAAGTCCATTGGACCCAAAATGATGTTTGGGACTGTTTCAGATGATTTCAATAACCTTCAGCACGTAAAAAGATGCAAATCTTGTGTTTTGGGCCTAAATGCATTATTTCGTGGTACGAAAGTTGTGAAGCATCCATTCTAGTCCATTGGACCCAAAATGATGTTTGGGAGTATTTCGTGGCATTTCGCTATCCTTCGACACGTAAAAGATGCAAAACTTGTGTCCGAGCCCGAATGCACTATTTCGGGGTACCAAACTTGTGAAGCATCCATTCTAGTCCATTGGATCGAAAATGATGTTTGAAAGTGTTTCAGAGCATTTCGCAAACCCTCGGCAGGTAAAAGATGAAAAACTCATGTTTCGGGCCCGAATGCAATATTTCGGGGTACCAAAGTTGTGAAGCTTCCATTCTAGTCCATTGGACCCAAAATGATGTTTGCGAGTGTTTCAGATGATTTCACTAACATTCAGCACGTAAAAAGATGCAAAACTTGTGTTTTGGGCCTAACTGCACTATTTCGGGGTACCAAAGTTGTGAAGCATCCATTCTAGTCCATTGGACCCAAAATGATGTTTGGGAGTGTTTCGGAGCATTTCGCTAACCTTCAGCACGTAAAAAATGCAAAACTGGTGTTTTGGGCCTAAATGCACTATTTCGGGGTACTAACATTTTGAAGCATCCATTCTAGTCCATTGGACCCACAATGATGTTTGGGAGTGTTTCGGAGAATTTCGCTAACCTTCGACACGTAAAAGAGGCAAAACTCGTATTTCGGGCCCGAATGCACTATTTCGGGATACCAAAGTTGTGAAGCATCCATTCTAGTCCATTGGACCCAAAATGATATTCGTGAGTGTTTCGGATGATTTCACTAACCTTTGGCACGTACAAGATGCAAAACTTGTGTTCGAGCCTGAATGCACTATTTCGGGGTACCAAAGTTGTGAAGCATCCATTCTAGTCCATTGGACCCAAAATGTTGTTTGTGAGTTTTTCAGATGATTTCACTAACCTTCAGCATGTAAAAAGATGCAGATCTTGTGTTTTGGGCCTAAATGCATTATTTCGGGTTCCGAAGTTGTGAAGCATCCATTCCAGTCCATTGGACCCAAAATGATATTTGGGAGTGTTTCGTGGTATTTCGCTAACCTTCGGCACGTAAAAGATGCAAAACTTGTGTTCGAGCCTGAATACACTATTTCGTGGTACCGAAGTTGTGAAGCATACATTCTAGTCCTATCGTCCCAAAATGACGTTTGGGAGTGTTTCGGAGCATTTCGGTATCCCTCGACACGTAAAAAATGACAAACTCGTGTTTCGGGCCCTAATGCACTATTTCGGGGTACCAAAGTTGTGAAGCATCCATTCTAGTCCATTGGACCCAAAATGATGTTTGTGAGTGTTTCGGATGATTTCACTAACCTTCAGCATGTAAAAAGATGCAAAATTTGTGTTTCGGGCCTAACTGCACTATTTTGGGGTACCAAACTTGTGAAGCATCCATTCTAGTCCATTGGACCCAAAATGATATTTGGGAGTGTTTCAGAGCATTTCGCTAACCTTCGGCACGTAAAAAAATGAAAAACTTGTGTTTTCGGCCTGAAAACACTATTTCGGGGTACTAAACTTGTGAAGCATCCATTCTAGTCCATTGGACCCAAAATGATGTTTGGGAGTGTTTCGGAGCATTTCGCTAACCTTCGACACGTGAAAGATGCAAAACTCGTATTTCGGGCCCGAATGCACTATTTCGGGATACCAAAGTTGTGAAGCATTCATTCTAGTCCATTGGACCAAAAATGATGTTCGTGAGTGTTTCGGATGATTTCACTAACCTTCGGCACGTACAAGATGCAAAATTTGTGTTCGAGCCTGAATGCACTATTTCGGGATACCAAAGTTGTGAAGCATCCATTCTAGTCCATTGGACCCAAAATGATATTTGTGAGTGTTTCGGATGATTTCACTAACCTTCGACACGTAAAAGATGCAAAACTTGTGTTCGAGCCCGAATGCAGTATTTCGGGGTACCAAGGTTGTGAAGCATCCATTCTAGTCCATTGGACCCAAAATGATGTTTGTGAGTTTTTCAGATGATTTCACTAACCTTCAGCACGTAAAAAGATGCAGATCTTGTGTTTTGGGCCTAAATGCATTATTTTGGGTTCCAAAGTTGTGAAGCATCCATTCCAGTCCATTGGACCCAAAATGATATTTGGGAGTGTTTCGTGGCATTTCGCTAACCTTCGGCACGTAAAAGATGCAAAACTTGTGTTCGAGCCTGAATGCACTATTTCGTGGTACCAAAATTGTGAAGCATACATTCTAGTCCTATGGTCCCAAAATGACGTTTGGGAGTGTTTCGGAGCATTTCGGTAACCCTCGACACGTAAAAAATGAAAAACTCGTGTTTCGGGCCCTAATGCACTATTTCAGGGTACCAAAGTTGTGAAGCATCCATTCTAGTCCATTGGACCCAAAATGATGTTTGTGAGTGTTTCGGATGATTTCACTAACCTTCAGCACGTAAAAAGATGCAAAATTTATGTTTCGGGCCTAACTGCACTATTTTGGGGTACCAAAGTTGTGAAGCATCCATTCTAGTCCATTGGACCCAAAATGATATTTGGGAGTGTTTCAGGGCATTTCGCTAACCTTCAGCACGTAAAATGATGAAAAACTTGTGTTTTCGGCCTCAAAACACTATTTCGGGGTACTAAAGTTCTGAAGCATCCATTCTAGTCCATTGGACCCAAAATGATGTTTGGGAGTGTTTCGGAGCATTTCGCTAACCTTCGACACGTAAAAGATGCAAAACTCGTATTTAGGGCCCGAATGCACTATTTCGGGATACCAAAGTTGTGAAGCATCCATTCTAGTCCATTGGACCCAAAATGATGTTCGTGAGTGTTTCGGATGATTTCACTAACCTTCGACACGTAAAAGATGCAAAACTTGTGTTCGAGCCCGAATGCACTATTTCAGGGTACCAAAGTTGTGAAGCATACATTCTAGTCCATTGGACCCAAAATGATGTTTGGGAGTGTTTCGGAGCATTTCGGTAACCCTCGACACGTAAAAAATGAAAAACTCGTGTTTCGGGCCCTAATGCACTATTTTTGGGGTACCAAAGTTGTGAAGCATCCATTCTAGTCCATTGGACCCAAAATGATGTTTGTGAGTGTTTCGGATGATTTCACTAACTTTCAGCACGTAAAAAGATGCAAAATTTGTGTTTCGGTCCTAACTGCACTATTTCGTGGTATCAAAGTTGTGAAGCATCCATTGTAGTCCATTGGGCCCAAAATGATATTTTGGAGTGTTTCAGAGCATTTCGCTAACCTTCAGCACGTAAAAAGATGCAAAACTTGTGTTTTCAGCCTGAAAGCACTATTTCGGGGTACTAAAGTTGTGAAGCATCCTTTCTAGTCCATTGGACCCAAAATGATGTTTGGTTGTGTTTCAGATGATTTCAATAACCTTCGGCACATAAAAAGATGGAAATCTTGTGTTTTGGGCCTAAATGCATTATTTCGGGGTACCAAAGTTGTGAAGTATCCATTCTAGTCCATTGGACCCAAAATGATGTTTGGGAGTGTTTCGTGGCATTCGCTAACCTTCGACACGTAAAAGATGCAAAACTTGTGTTCGAGCCCTAATGCACTATTTCGGGGTACCAAAGTTGTGAAGCATCCATTCTAGTCCATTGGATCGAAAATGATGTTTGGAAGTGTTTCAGAGCATTTCACAAACCCTCGGCGGCTAAAAGATGAAAACCTCATGTTTCGGGCCCGAATGCAATATTTCGGGGTACCAAATTTGTGGAGCTTCCATTCTAGTCCATTGGACCCAAAATGATGTTTGCGAGTGTTTCGGATGATTTCACTAACCTTCAGCACGTAAAAAGATGCAAAACTTGTGTTTCGGGTGTAACTGCACTATTTCGGGGTACCAAAGTTGTGAAGCATCCATTCTAGTCCATTGGACCCAAAATGATGTTTGGGAGTGTTTCGGAGCATTTCGCTAACCTTCAGCACGTAAAAAATGCAAAACTTGTGTTTTGGGCCTAAATGCACTATTTCGGGGTACTAACGTTTTGAAGCATCCATTATAGTCCATTGGACCCAAAATGATGTTTGGGAGTGTTTCGGAGCATTTCGCTAGCCTTCGACACGTAAAAGATGCAAAACTCGTATTTCGGGCCCCAATGCACTATTTCGGGATACCAAACTTGTGAAGCATCCATTCTAGTCCATTGGACCCAAAATGATATTCGTGAGTGTTTCGGATAATTTCACTAACCTTCAGCACGTACAAGATGCAAAACTTGTGTTCGAGCCTGAATGCACTATTTCGGGGTACCAAAGTTGTGAAGCATCCATTCTAGTCCATTGGACCCAAAATGATGTTTGTGAGTTTTTCAGATGATTTCACTAACCTTCAGCACGTAAAAAGATGCAAATCTTGTGTTTTGGGCCAAAATGCATTATTTCGGGTTCCAAAGTTGTGAAGCATCCATTCCAGTCCATTGGACCCAAAATGATATTTGGGAGTGTTTCGTGGCATTTCGCTAACCTTCGGCACGTAAAAGATGCAAAACTTGTGTTCGAGCCTGATTGCACTATTTCGTGGTACCAAAGTTGTGAAGCATACATTCTAGTCCTATGGTCCCAAAATGACGTTTGGGAGTGTTTCGGAGCATTTCGGTAACCCTCGACACGTAAAAAATGAAAAACTCGTGTTTCGGGCCCTAATGCACTATTTCAGGGTACCAAAGTTGTGAAGCATCCATTCTAGTCCATTGGACCCAAAATGATGTTTGTGAGTGTTTCGGATGATTTCACTAACCTTCAGCACGTAAAAAGATGCAAAATTTGTGTTTCGGACCTAACTGCACTATTTTGGGGTACCAAAGTTGTGAAGCATCCATTCTAGTCCATTGGACCCAAAATGATATTTGGGAGTGTTTCAGGGCATTTCGCTAACCTTCAGCACATAAAATGATGAAAAACTTGTGTTTTCGGCCTGAAAACACTATTTCGGGGTACTAAAGTTGTGAAACATCGATTCTAGTCCATTGGACCCAAAATGATATTTGGGAGTGTTTCGGAGCATTTCGCTAACCTTCGACACGTAAAAGATGCAAAACTCGTATTTCGGGCCTGAATGCACTATTTCGGGATACCAAAGTTGTGAAGCATCCATTCTAGTCCATTGGACCCAAAATGATGTTCGTGAGTGTTTCGGATGATTTCACTAACCTTCGGCACGTAAAAGATGCAAAACTTGTGTTCGAGCCTGAATGCACTATTTCGGGGTACCAAAGTTGTGAAGCATCCATTCTAGTCCATTGGACCCAAAATGATGTTTGTGAGTTCTTCAGATGATTTCACTAACCTTCAGCACGTAAAAAGATGCAAATCTTGTGTATTGGGCCTAAATGCATTATTTCGGGTTCCAAAGTTGTGAAGCATCCATTCTAGTCCATTGGACCCAAAATGATATTTGGGAGTGTTTCGTGGCATTTCGCTAACCTTCGACATGTAAAAGATGCAAAACTTGTGTTCGAGCCCGAATGCACTATTTCGGGGTACCAAAGTTGTGAAGCATCCATTCTAGTCCATTGGACCCAAAATGATGTTTGTGAGTTTTTCAGATAATTTCACTAACCTTCATCACGTAAAAAGATGCAGATCTTGTGTTTTGGGCCTAAATGCATTATTTCGGGTTCCAAAGTTGTGAAGCATCCATTCCAGTCCATTGGACCCAAAATGATATTTGGGAGTGTTTCATGGCATTTCTCTAACCTTCGGCACGTAAAAGATGCAAAACTTGTGTTCGAGCCTGAATGCACTATTTCGTGGTAGCAAAGTTGTGAAGCATACATTCTAGTCCTATGGTCCCAAAATGACGTTTGGGATTGTTTCGGAGTATTTCGGTAACCCTCGACACGTAAAAAATGAAAAACTCGTGTTTCGGGCCCTAATGCACTATTTCAGGGTACCAAAGTTGTGAAGCATCCATTCTAGTCCATTGGACCCAAAATGATGTTTGTGAGTGTTTCGGATGATTTCACTAACCTTCAGCACGTAAAAAGATGCAAAATTTGTGTTTCGGGCCTAACTGCACTATTTTGGGGTACCAAAGTTGTGAAGCATCCATTCTAGTCCATTCGACCCAAAATGATATTTGGGAGTGTTTCAGGGCATTTCGCTAACCTTCAGCACGTAAAATGATGAAAAACTTGTGTTTTCGGCCTGAAAACACTATTTCGGGGTACTAAAGTTGTGAAGCATCGATTCTAGTCCATTGGATTCAAAATGATGCTTGGGAGTGTTTCGGAGCATTTCGCTAACCTTCGACACGTAAAAGATGCAAAACTCGTATTTCGGGCCCGAATGCACTATTTCGGGATACCAAAGTTGTGAAGCATCCATTCTAGTCCATTGGACCCAAAATGATGTTCGTGAGTGTTTCGGATGATTTCACTAACCTTCGGCACGTAAAAGATGCAAAACTTGTGTTCGAGCCTGAATGCACTATTTCGGGGTACCAAAGTTGTGAAGCATCCATTCTAGTCCATTGGACCCAAAATGATGTTTGGGAGTGTTTCGGAGCATTTCGCTAACCTTCAGCACGTAAAAAATGCAAAACTTGTGTTTTGGGCCTAAATGCACTATTTCGGGGTACTAACGTTTTGAAGCATCCATTATAGTCCATTGGACCCAAAATGATGTTTGGGAGTGTTTCGGAGCATTTCGCTAGCCTTCGACACGTAAAAGATGCAAAACTCGTATTTCGGGCCCCAATGCACTATTTCGGGATACCAAACTTGTGAAGCATCCATTCTAGTCCATTGGACCCAAAATGATATTCGTGAGTGTTTCGGATGATTTCACTAACCTTCAGCACGTACAAGATGCAAAACTTGTGTTCGAGCCTGAATGCACTATTTCGGGGTACCAAAGTTGTGAAGCATCCATTCTAGTCCATTGGACCCAAAATGATGTTTGTGAGTTTTTCAGATGATTTCACTAACCTTCAGCACGTAAAAAGATGCAAATCTTGTGTTTTGGGCCTAAATGCATTATTTCGGGTTCCAAAGTTGTGAAGCATCTATTCCAGTCCATTGGACCCAAAATGATATTTGGGAGTGTTTCGTGGCATTTCGCTAACATTCGGCACGTAAAAGATGCAAAACTTGTGTTCGAGCCTGAATGCACTATTTCGTGGTACCAAAGTTGTGAAGCATACATTCTAGTCCTATGGTCCCAAAATGACGTTTGGGAGTGTTTCGGAGCATTTCGGTAACCCTCGACACGTAAAAAATGAAAAACTCGTGTTTCGGGCCCTAATGCACTATTTCAGGGTACCAAAGTTGTGAAGCATCCATTCTAGTCCATTGGACCCAAAATGATGTTTGTGAGTGTTTCGGATGATTTCACTAACCTTCAGCACGTAAAAAGATGCAAAATTTGTGTTTCGGACCTAACTGCACTATTTTGGGGTACCAAAGTTGTGAAGCATCCATTCTAGTCCATTGGACCCAAAATGATATTTGGGAGTGTTTCAGGGCATTTCGCTAACCTTCAGCACGTAAAATGATGAAAAACTTGTGTTTTCGGCCTGAAAACACTATTTTGGGGTACTAAAGTTGTGAAACATCGATTCTAGTCCATTGGACCCAAAATGATATTTGGGAGTGTTTCGGAGCATTTCGCTAACCTTCGACACGTAAAAGATGCAAAACTCGTATTTCGGGCCTGAATGCACTATTTCGGGATACCAAAGTTGTGAAGCATCCATTCTAGTCCATTGGACCCAAAATGATGTTCGTGAGTGTTTCGGATGATTTCACTAACCTTCGGCACGTAAAAGATGCAAAACTTGTGTTCGAGCCTGAATACACTATTTCGGGAACCAAAGTTGTGAAGCATCCATTCTAGTCCATTGGACCCAAAATGATGTTTGTGAGTTCTTCAGATGATTTCACTAACCTTCAGCACGTAAAAAGATGCAAATCTTGTGTATTGGGCCTAAATGCATTATTTCGGGTTCCAAAGTTGTGAAGCATCCATTCTAGTCCATTGGACCCAAAATGATATTTGGGAGTGTTTCGTGGCATTTCGCTAACCTTCGACACGTAAAAGATGCAAAACTTGTGTTCGAGCCCGAATGCACTATTTCGGGGTACCAAAGTTGTGAAGCATCCATTCTAGTCCATTGGACCCAAAATGATGTTTGTGAGTTTTTCAGATAATTTCACTAACCTTCATCACGTAAAAAGATGCAGATCTTGTGTTTTGGGCCTAAATGCATTATTTCGGGTTCCAAAGTTGTGAAGCATCCATTCCAGTCCATTGGACCCAAAATGATATTTGGGAGTGTTTCGTGGCATTTCTCTAACCTTCGGCACGTAAAAGATGCAAAACTTGTGTTCGAGCCTGAATGCACTATTTCGTGGTAGCAAAGTTGTGAAGCATACATTCTAGTCCTATGGTCCCAAAATGACGTTTGGGATTGTTTCGGAGCATTTCGGTAACCCTCGACACGTAAAAAATGAAAAACTCGTGTTTCGGGCCCTAATGCACTATTTCAGGGTACCAAAGTTGTGAAGCATCCATTCTAGTCCATTGGACCCAAAATGATGTTTGTGAGTGTTTCGGATGATTTCACTAACCTTCAGCACGTAAAAAGATGCAAAATTTGTGTTTCGGGCCTAACTGCACTATTTTGGGGTACCAAAGTTGTGAAGCATCCATTCTAGTCCATTCGACCCAAAATGATATTTGGGAGTGTTTCAGGGCATTTCGCTAACCTTCAGCACGTAAAATGATGAAAAACTTGTGTTTTCGGCCTGAAAACACTATTTCGGGGTACTAAAGTTGTGAAGCATCGATTCTAGTCCATTGGATTCAAAATGATGCTTGGGAGTGTTTCGGAGCATTTCGCTAACCTTCGACACGTAAAAGATGCAAAACTCGTATTTCGGGCCCGAATGCACTATTTCGGGATACCAAAGTTGTGAAGCATCCATTCTAGTCCATTGGACCCAAAATGATGTTCGTGAGTGTTTCGGATGATTTCACTAACCTTCGGCACGTAAAAGATGCAAAACTTGTGTTCGAGCCTGAATGCACTATTTCGGGGTACCAAAGTTGTGAAGCATCCATTCTAGTCCATTGGACCCAAAATGATGTTTGTGAGTTCTTCAGATGATTTCACTAACCTTCAGCACGTAAAAAGATGCAAATCTTTTGTTTTGGGCCTAAATGCATTATTTCTGGTTCCAAAGTTGTGAAGCATCCATTCTAGTCCATTGGACCCAAAATGATATTTGGGAGTGTTTCGTGGCATTTCGCTAACCTTCGACACGTAAAAGATGCAAAACTTGTGTTCGAGCCCGAATGCACTATTTCGGGGTACCAAAGTTGTGAAGCATACATTCTAGTCCATTGGACCCAAAATGATGTTTGGGAGTGTTCGGAGCATTTCGGTAACCCTCGACATGTAAAAAATGAAAAACTCGTGTTTCGGGCCCTAATGCACTATTTCGGGGTACCAAAGTTGTGAAGCATCCATTCTAGTCCATTGGACCCAAAATGATGTTTGTGAGTGTTTCGGATGATTTCACTAACCTTCAGCACATAAAAAGATGCAAAACTTGTGTTTTGGGCCTAACTGCACTATTTCGGGGTACCAAAGTTGTGATCCATTCTAGTCCATTGGGCCCAAAATGATATTTGGGAGTGTTTCAGAGCATTTCGCTAACCTTCAGCACGTAAAAAGATGCAAAACTTGTGTTTTCGGCTTGAAAGCACTATTTGTCACACCCAGTTTTAAAGGCAAAACCGAATGCATTGATCACGTGTGCGCCAGGATCAAGTTACACACACGCTTAGACATAATGAATACCAAAAACAGTGCCACACGAATAACGCGGTAACGCGGCTATCCCACTGGGCTCAGTGGTCCTGCCAGTTACCTTCGGGGAATCTCGGGACAACTACCGTACCGAGTACATCAAGTTCGAGGTCGCGGACTTCGAGACTTCCTACCATGCCATCCTCGGCAGACCGGCCATCGCCAAATTCATGGCGGTGCCCCACTACACCTACTTGGTACTCAAGATGCCAAGCCCAGCGGGTGTACTCTCTCTTCAAGGGGACTTGAGGATCTCCCACGACTGCGATACGGAAGCCGTGGAGATCGCCTCTACGAATCAAGTACCCTACGCGATGATGGAGGTCTATGCTGCGTCGAAGAAGCTTGCAACAAGCGAACTCGACATCCCGGAGAAGTCTGACAGCGCCAACAAGCCTCAGCCAGCTGAGGAGGTTCTCGTCAAGACGATCGACCTCGGAACAGGCTACTCCAGCAAGACCACCACCATCGGGGCCGGCCTCGACCCCAAATAGGAAGACGCGCTCATCAACTTCCTCCGGGCTAACCGCGACATCTTCGCGTGGAAGCCAGCGGACATGCCAGGAGTGCCCAGGGAGTTGATTGAGCACTGCCTCAACGTCGATCCTAAGGCCACCCCCAAGCGACAACACCTCCGACGCTTTGCCGACGACAGACGGGACGCCATCAAGAAGGAACTCGCCAAACTACTCGCGGCTGGCTTCATCAGAGAAGTCTTCCATCCTGAGTGGCTCGCCAACCCTGTCCTCGTCCGCAAGAAGAACTCAAACGAGTGGAGGATGTGCGTCGACTACACTGACCTCAACAAACACTGCCCCAAGGACCCCTTCGGGTTGCCGCGGATTGATCAGGTCATCGACTCCACGGCGGGCTGCGACCTGCTCTGCTTCCTCGACTGCTACTCCGGGTACCACCAGATCGTGATCAAGGAAGAAGACCAGGAGAAGACCGCGTTCATCACCCCGTTCGGCGCGTACTGCTACACGACCATGTCCTTCGGGTTGAAGAACGCTGGCGCTACCTACCAACGAGCTATCCAGGCCTGCTTCAAGAAGCAACTCAACAAGAACGTCGAAGCCTACGTGGATGACGTGGTCGTCAAGACCAGAAACTCTAGTACCCTCATCGACGACCTTGAAGAGACTTTCGCATCCCTGCGCGAGTACCGCTGGAAGCTCAACCCGAACAAGTGCGTCTTCGGCGTACCTTCGGGCAAACTACTCGGCTTCATCATCAGCCAACACGGCATCGAAGCCAACCCTGAGAAGATCTCCGCCATCACCAGCATGAAAGCTCCCACGTGCATCAAAGACGTCCAGAAGCTGACCGGGTGCATGGCGGCCTTGAACAGATTCATCTCTAAGCTTGGAGAACGGGGGCTCCCCTTCTTCAAGCTACTCAAGCACCAGGAGAAGTTCGTGTGGACTCCAGAGGCGGATCAAGCCCTTGCCCAGCTCAAGGACTTCCTATCGAAGCCACCGGTCCTCACGGCTCCTCGTAAAGGCGAGCAGCTACTGCTCTACCTCGCTGCGACTACTCATGTGGTTAGTACTGCCATCATCGTCGAGCGGCAGGAAGACGGCCACGCCTACCCAGTCCAGCGCCCAGTCTACTTCGTCAGCGAGGTCCTATCAGAGTCCAAGGCACGCTATCAGCCTGTGCAGAAGCTCCTGTACGCAGTACTCATCACCTCGCGGAAGCTACGACACTACTTCCAGGAGTACTCGATCTCCGTCGTCACCGACTACCCGCTCGGCGACATCCTGCGGAACCAAGATGCTACTGGAAGAATCTCCAAGTGGGCAGTCGAGCTCGGCGCCCTCACCATCGACTTCAAGCCACGCACAGCCATCAAGTCGCAAGCGCTAGTCGACTTCATGGCGGAGTGGCGGGAGAACCAGCTACCTACTCCAACCATGCGACCAGAGCATTGGGTGATGTACTTCGACGGCTCACTCAACCTCGAGGGCGCAGGTGCAGGAGTACTCCTGATCTCTCCAACGGGTGAACAACTCAAGTACGTCTTGCAGATCTTCTGGAAGGTCTCAAACAACGAAGTCGAGTACGAAGCCCTCCTACACGGGCTCCGCCTCGCGGCTTCACTGGGCATCAAGCGGCTACTAGTCTACGGCGACTCCGCAGTGGTCATCAACCAAGTCAACAAGTCCTGGGACCGCAACAAGGAGAACATGGGCGCCTACTGCCTAGAAGTCCGCAAGCTCGAGAACAAGTTCTGTGGTCTTGAGTTCCACCACATCGTCCGCGACAACAACGTTGCAGCGGACGTCCTGTCGAAGCTTGGATCTACCCGCGCTCAAGTACCAGCGGGTGTCTTCGTTCACGAGCTTCACGCGCCATCCATCCCGGAGCAGGCGCCACCGACCACTGTCCCAGCGCACCCACCAGCTGGACAGGAGGTCATGATGATCGACGTGGACTGGAGGCAACCCTTCATCGACTACCTCAGCGAGCAGAAGGTACCTTGCTGATTGGACGAGGAGTTGATGCGAGTAGTCGTACTCGGCGGTAGTCCCGTTGAGGGAAGTAGACAGTAAAGAAGTTGATGATTGATCAAACTTTATTACTGAAGGAGTACACCTGGATGGCCAGGGCCGTAGTTACAGAGTAGTCGCCTGGACCCGGAGGCCGCTTACGGCTAAGTGGTGCTAGGGCGAGTAGCCGCTTACAGCAATAGATCCGTAAGTAGCCGTGTAGGCTGGATCTTGGAGTACATGGTCTCTTAGTAGACCGCTGCTAGAGTCCTTTGTCGCTCATCGCAGCCCAGGATCCGTAGGTAGCCGCGCGGGCTGGATCCTGGAGGGGAGTAGTCCCCCACCTTGTCGGTGATTTAGACCGGCAAACCTACCAAGGGGGTACCCGAGGTAGTAGATTGTGCGGTGGGGATCGTGATCGAGAGACCGAGAACTCTAAGGTATGCGCAAGGACACGGGACACAAGATTTATACAGGTTCGGGTTGCCAAGGTGGCGAACCCTACGTCCTGTTTGGGGGATCAAGTATGGCGCCCTGCGCTTGGTGTTGGTTGAGATCAGGTGCCCGGCTAGGTACCCAGCCCTCCTTTATATAGTCCAGGGGGCGGGTTCCTAATCGGTTACAAGGCAGGAGTCCTAGTAGGATTACACGGAACGAGTCCTAATAGGATGAAGGACCGATTAGGCGACCAGAGAGGGGGGGGGGAGTGAATGGGAGCCGATAAAAATTCTTCTCAAGAACTTGGCCTATGCCCCCAAATCACTTCCGAAGAATCTCGCACACACTTGCCAAGATCACGTAGTCACAACGGACCTACTGACCCTAGGAACAAGTTAGATCAAGCCTAAGAACAAAGCGGAAGCAAGCGCCAAACGAACCGAGAGAAAAAGCTAGCGCGAGGCAAACTGCAGCAGAAATTGTCGGTACTACCGGCCCCAGGTCGGTACTACCGATATGGGCTTACTGGCACCTAAAAACCAGGTTATCGGTACTACCGGCACTGGGTCGGTACTTCCGACTATCGGTACTACCGACCTTGTGTCGGTACTACCGATAAGGACTCTCTGGCAGCTGAAAATCAGGTCATCGGTACTACCTGCACAGTGTCGGTAGTACCGCCCCCCCTAAAAATCAGCCCGCGAAACAGCCTCAAACTTTCAATCGACGGATCTCCCAAACCACTTGGAGTCTTGAGACGAAATTTGGAGGAGATGTTAAGCACCCCTAGGTGAGATTATACCCCAAAAATTTCGTCTCCAAACCCACCAAAACACCGGGAATCGCGAATCCTTTGAGCACCACCAAAAGCTAGAGCACCGAACGAAAATCCTCGAATCGAAGTGGTTTCCCGGCGTTTGAGGGCACAAGATCAATCACAAAGATGCACGAGACATCCATCCATGTTTCCCTCAAAGAAATCCGGGGAGAAACCAACTCAAATCCGCGGAATCACACCGAGAACAAAGGCACGAAAAGAAGCACAAAAAGACCACGAAAAACACAACTCCGAATCTTCTATACAAACCAGGAAAGATTCACAAGGTCTAGCATGCCGCCCTAGCATCCATCCCTCTCAACAAATCTCACATGAAGCTCTCATGCTAGCCTAGAGAAAATAGAGAAGAAAATAGCTACGAAAATGAGAAATGGGAGGGTGGAAATGAAACCCTAAGTCGCGGAGAGAGAGAGCCATCCACACACACTCATGGCTTATATATCAGGTCCCGCCGGAGTGGTAAATGACTCGACTACCCCTAACTTAACTACTGGCGATACAACCCACGTAGGGGCATTTAGGTAATGTTTGTGAGTCTTGCCATCGGACGGCCACGCCTTTGCCGCACCCCGCATCCTCCCGACGCAAGCCATGCGATCCCGCCGCGTGTCCTCCGCTTCGAAGCTTCCCGACACGCCCGGATCCCGTCTCCGTCGTGTTGGGCCCTCGGACTTGGTTTTGAGGCCCAAACCAAGAAACCGTCCTCCGATGGTTTTGTGGGCAAACCACCAAACCCCGCGTGCTCGGTCCGGCCTCCCGCCAAACCACTTGACTCGACCGCCACCGTGCACCGGCTCGATTGCCCATGACTTCGTCTTGCTCGTATCGCCACCATGTGGCCCGCACCTAGTCCCGCTGTCCACCGGGTCCCTCGAACCGAGCCTACTTGTCTCTCCATCTCCCGGAGGCCCCTCAAGGCTGAAGACCTTTCGCGCCCGTTCTTCACCTGCAACAACACGAACTAGGCCGCAGCCTACACCTGCGCACTAAGCCAAGAGTCAGTCCAACACCCGTTGTCAATCACTCATCACTGAGGAGCGGTCATCCATCGACCACTGGGACGCTCCTGGTCCTCAATCTCCCCCTTGATGAGTGCATTGACAACACACAACGCGGAATGAAATTTAGAGAAAGAAAGAAAGAAGAAAGAAAAACAAAGAAGCGCAGCTCATGACCAAAACCAAAGAAAGGCAACGAAAGGTCACAAGCCGAGCAAAGCACAAACTCCACACTGAAAACAGCAAGAAAGCTCCCCCTGAACAAATGCAAGCTCCCCCTGAACATGTGGATGCAATCTTCCAAATTTTAGCTCACCTCTTCTGAATTTTCATTAAGCTCACCTCTTCTCCCCCTTGTTGACAATGTATGAATCAAGGTGAAAATGCAGAAATGCAAAACAAAGCATAGAAACATCTACATGAGCTTCTCAAATAGGCCAAATCTAGTGTCAAAGGCTAAAAATGAGACAAAGATCACACATATGAATCATAGCATAGTCAAAGCATTGCCACAAGGAATATATGAAAATACAAGCATGTGACAAAGCAAAATTTTCAGATTTAAGCAATTTTACCAAAAGAAGGCTCGCTTCACATGTAAAAGCCTATCCATGTCATACTTGAGCCACAAACATGCATACCATTCAAAGATCATACAAGGATATCAAATTCTCAGCAAAAGATCATGGCAAACACCCATAAAGCAAAGCATGTCATGTCAAAGCTCATGAGCCATGTGTCCACTTCGGGGAGACTTCTCCACTGGTGAACATCATGCAACATGTTTTGCACCCATATGTGAAAGATAAGACATCTTAAGCATAGACATGATGGATGGAGCATTTTTCAAGCATTACACACTTCTTTTCAAGATTAATTCATTTCATGGTACATGAAGTGCCTTTGCGGCAAAAAGAAGCTTATGCTCCCCCATGAATGCAACATAGGCTAAACATTCACAATGATATTCGGCCTTTGGCCCAAGTGCAAGAAAAAGGCATCCAAGCACAATCTAAGCATAGAAAGCACATTTAGACCAAAGCGTGACATGGATACACTACTACACATGAGTGGAGCACATTTCACCAAAAATTAGTCAAGATTAGCATTTATTTCAAAAGGGGCTATCTCACCACACATATATCTCAAATATTTCAAGAGCATAGCCTCACATCACCATTTCTCCACACATATGACCAATATCTCACAAATAGCCAAAGAAACTCAATTAAGGCATATGAAAGAAGCTCATCATCCTAAAATGCAATATGATACAAATGCAACAAGATATATGACAAGATGGCTATCCTACCATGGTTTGTACATCAAGCAAAACATGTATATACATCAAAGTAAAACATGGTATGATACATATGGTACAAGAAAAACCCCCAAGAATCAACTAGAAAGGGCAAAAAACCCCAAGTTCCCCCCGCAAGCGCACAAATGTAGCTTGGTCGAGAGGCTTTGTGAAAATGTCGGCAAGCTGATCTTGGGTAGGGACATGGCTCAACACAATGGTTCCTTTTTCCACATTGTCCCTCAAGAAATGATACCTCACTTCTATGTGTTTGGTTCTGGAGTGAAGCACTGGGTTTTTGGCTACGCTTATGGCACTGGTGCTATCACAAAGAAGTGGGATCTGGGTGCACTCCTCACCAAAGTCTCTCAAGGTGTATGAGATCCACAACAGCTGGGAACAACAACTCGCGGCTGCAACATATTCCGCCTCGGTGGTAGACTGAGCTACACTAGACTGCTTGCGGGAAGACCATGAAACCAACGAAGACCCAAGAAACTGGCAAGTACCAGAAGTAGACTTCCTCTCGACTCGACAACCAGCAAAATCCGCATCGGAAAAACCATGAAGAGAAAGAGTCGAGGAGGATGAATGCCAAAGGCCAAGACCAGGGGCAGACTGTAGGTACCTAAAGATCCTCTTGACGGCCTGTCGATGTGATGTCCTCGGCGAAGCCTAAACACGAGCGCACAGACACACGCTGAACTGTATGTCTGGCCTCGTCGCCGTCAAGTAGAGGAGGGAGCCGATCATGCTCCTGTACTCCCGCTGGTCCACTGGTTCTCCGTCCTCGTCCGCATCCAAAGTAGCCGTACTCCCCATGGGAGTCGACATCGGCTTCACATCTTGCATCTGGAACTTCCTCAGCATGTCTTTCGTGTACTTGGTCTGGTGCACGAATGTTCCATCCTTCACTTGCTTGATCTGCAGCCCAAGAAAATACTGCAACTCGCCCATCATGCTCATCTCGAACTCCCTGCTCATCTCATCTGCAAACTTGGCAACAAGGTTATGTGACGAGCCACCAAAGACAATATCATCCACGTATATCTGAACAATCAACAAGTCATTTCCATGCTTGAGGAGAAACAAGGTCCTATCCACGGTACCCATCACAAACCCTCTGCTCAACAGAAAACCTCTCAATCTCCCATACCAAGCACGGGGCGCCTGTTTCAATCCATACAGAGCCCTTTTCAACCTGTACACCCTGTGTGGGTACAACTCGCTCTCAAACCCAGGTGGCTGCTTCACATACACCTCCTCCTCTATGACCCCATTCAGAAAGGCACTCTTCACATCCATCTGAAACAACTTGAACCCTTTAGCCACGGCAAAGGCTAGAAGGATCCGAATTGCCTCAAGACGGGCCACAGGAGCAAAGGTCTCCTCATAGTCGATCCCCTCCTTCTGACTAAACCCCTGAGCAACAAGTCTGGACTTGTTCCTCACAACCATCCCATTCTCACCCTCTTTGTTCTTCCAAACCCACTTGGTTCCTATAGGATGGCAATTTGGAGGTGGTTCAACTAACTCCCACACCTGGTTCCTCTCAAAGTTTTCCAACTCCTCATGCATAGAATTGACCCAGTTTGCATCAGATAAAGCGTGTCCAATGTCCTTGGGCTCAAAAGTGGCAACAAAAGCAGCATGAGCAAAATGAGAGGAATTCCTAGACCTTGATCGTGTAGTGCGTTCGTCGATGTTCCCAATGATCTTCGACAGGGGATGCACTTCTTGAATCCGCCGGGGAGCCTCACGCCTCGAGACTACCTCCCCCTCAACCTCAGCTTCTCTCGCCTGGTCCTCTTGTCGCACCGTCGTTGTCCATGAAGTAGACGGTCCATGCTCCGTAGTGGTCGTAGGGGAAGTAGTGGGTACACACTCAGCTTCAGGCGCATGGTTCTCTCCATAATCATCTCCAGCTTCATCCTTCTCCTCTTCAAAGAGGTCCTCGGCCATCTCCTCATCACCTGCACATTCAAAGCCAAGAGAGGTACATGGCATTGTCTCGTCGAAGGTTACCTCGCAAGTCTCCATGATATTGTTAGTCTCAAGGTTAAGCACCCTATAGGCTCTAGAGTGGTTAGCATATCCAAAGAAAATACCATCACTAGACCTAGCCTCAAACTTGTCGAGTTTTCCCTTCTTAAGAATAAAGCACTTGCAGCCAAAGACTCGGAAATGACTCACCTTGGGTGCCCGACCATGCATAAGCTCATAACAGGTCTTCTTCTTGAAAGTTCGCAATAAAATCCTGTTGGAAACATGACAAGCCGTATTGACCGCCTCAGCCCAATACCTCCTAGGAGTCCTGTGCTCATCGAGCATCGTCCTAGCCATCTCACAAAGAGTCCGATTTTTCCTTTCCACAACTCCATTTTGAGGTGGCACATAAGGGGTCGAATACTGATGTTCGAGACCTAGATCACGACAAAAGGCATCAAAACGAGAGTTCTTGAACTCTGAGCCATTATCACTGCGGATAGCTCGAATAGCATTCCCATGCCTCTCGTTTTTCAACCTCACGATCAGATCTCGAACAAAACCAAATGTCTCACTCTTGTCTTCCAAGAAAAACACCCAGGCATAGCGAGAGTAATCGTCCACCACAACAAGGACATACCACTTCCCACCCACCGAGCGAACTCGAGCTGGCCCAACAAGGTCCATATGCAACAGCTCTGTCGGACGCTCGGTCATGACATCGGTCAGGGGTGGATGGGGAGTGGCTACCATCTTGCCATGCCTACACGGAGCACAAACCAAATCCTTCTCAAGCTTCAACCTCGGCAATCCTCGGACAAGGTCAAGACCACTCAAGCGGGAAACCAAATCAAAGCTCAAGTGTCCTAACTGCCTATGCCATTTCCACAAATCAGAAGAAGGACCAGCCATCAAACAGCGAGCAGGACCCAAAGAACGAGAGAAATCAGCCCTGAAAATCTGACCCTCAGGGATGATCATACAGACAAGATCACCTCGAGAATCCAGCAAACGAGACTCGCCAGACTTGAAACGCACCTCAAAACCCTCATCAAGCAACTGAGAAACCGAAAGCAAATTGAAACCCAAAGACTTCACAAGAGCAACTCTCTTCAACGTTACCTTGTCACTCCCATGCACAACACCCTGAGAAATCACCCTTCCTCGTCCATTGTCCCCAAATGTGATGTACATCTTTTCCTTCACTGGGGTGAGGCTGGAGAACCACTTCTTATCTCCGGTCATGTGTCGGGAACATCCGGAGTCGATCAACCAAATGTTCTCCAAGCCTCCTGCCTGTAGTCAGAAACAAGAACGAGAGTGAGCTAACGACTCGACACTGGGGTTAGCACAAAGAAAGTTAAACCAGTGTCGAGCCATCTGCTCAAAAGAGGGGTTAGCAAACATCATTCCCTTGCCACCAAACTTCCCATGTCCCATGGGAGGAGTACGAGCACCACGAGGGGGAAAACGTGGTCCGTAGTTCCTCTGGAACCCAAAGCTGCGATCATCTCCCCTAAACCCGTATTGAGGACGAGTAGGGGGACGTCCAGCAAAACCACCACGAGCCCGACCAAACCTCTCACCAGCACGCACACCATCATCTCTCCTAACAAACCTACCACCCTGAGCTCCAACTCTACCAACACTCTTCACACTTCCCACACCCCGTGGAAGTGGCACTCTAGGCTCAGGAATACCATGAGACTGGCAATACCTGTCCTGGTTTGCTTGCTCCCTAGCAAGCCTCTCATCCCTCTTCCTCTTATAGCAAAACTCTGCTAGATGTCTCTCCTTGCCACAATACTCACACCTGAAGGGGATGGGTTTTGGTTTTGGCTCTGGCTTCTCTTTGGGCTTCCCACCCTTCTCACTCACAAACTTCACCGGTTTATGGAAGTCATTTGTCTTAGGTGGGAATTTGGGTGGATCTTGGGTTGTGTCGAGCTTGTTGCAAAGGTGGTTGGGCTTTGGTGTAAAAGAGTTCTTGGGTGCTTTTGGAAGTGGGACTTGGATGTCTCCGATCACCTCAAACTCGGGGTTAGACTCAACACACTTTTCATACACACTCTCCCCACTGTTCTCTCCCACTTTCTCACCCAACTTCTCAAAACCCAAACCACGACCATCAGCTCTCTTGAACTCCTCAATCATGATTTTCAATTGAGGTTCCTGCCCAGACAACCAACCCAACACCTTCCTCAAATAGTCATTCTCCTCATAGATGACATCCAAACGGGAAGTAAGTTCAAGATTGCGCAAAGTAACTTCATCACAGCTAGAGCATGCATTTGCAACAGGAGATTTCAAAGATGCTTCCAAAGAACTAATGGTAGAACGAGCATCAACAAGCTTAGCATGCATAGTAGGACATGATTTACAAGCACCAAGCAAAGTAGGTCTAGCCTTAAGCTCATCATACTCAGTCCTAAGAGCATCTAGTTTAGCCAAAGTAGAAGCATTCTTCTCATTAAGCAACTTGATCTCATTCAACCATGCATCACACTCAAGACACTCAACATCATCAGGAGTAGTAGGAGCAAGTTTCAAAGAGTCATTCTCAAGTTTCAATTCAAGCAATTTGGACTCTAACTCTCCTACTTTCTCACTAGCATTCTCAAGTTGAGCCCTAAGATCTTTCCTCATCTTCTTAGCATCTCTCAACACACTATCACGGTTGTCAATCAAGCCATTCAACCTAGTGATCTCAGCAAGCAAAGAGTCGGGGTCACGATTTACCTCATCCTCCGAGTCGGAGTCGCTGTCTTCCTTGTCGCTCTTCTTGCTGCTCGAGCTATGGGCCATGCGACAAAAGCCTTCAAGTGCCACACAGCTCAATCCACTGAGGTTCCGGCTTGCACTCTTCTTGCCCTTGCGCCTCCCGGCATCTTCATCTTCACTGCTTGAGCTTGACTGCACGTCGCTTGAGCTTGAGTCGACGTCGCTTGCACCGGCCACCATAGCTCTTGCCTTGTCCTTCTTGTAGCCGCCCTTGCTCGGTCGCCGCTTGTCCTTGTCCTTGCTCTTGGACTTGCTGAAGTGCTTGCCCTTGGAGGAGTACTTGTCTTCACGTCTCGGGTGCGCCTTGTACTCGTTCATCTTGTACTTGTTCTCCTCCACTTCCGGGCACTCGACGATGAAGTGGCCACGCTTGCCACACTTGTAGCACGTCCCTGAGCTCCGCCTTGCATTCCTCCGACTCTCGTGTAGTCGATCAAACCTTCTTGAGAGCAAGGCCAGCTCCTCCTCGCCCAGCACATCAAACTCCTCATCTGGAATAGACATAAGAGAAGACAAGGAAAACTGTCGACAGGAAGGGTTAGATTTGCCCTTTGATCCACCCACAAGAGCAAGACTATGGTCAGTCGAGCCCTCATGCTTGGATTGCAACTTCCTGTCAACCTCAGCCGACTTGAGCTTAGAAAAGAGGTCATCCAACTCAATAGTCAAATACTGCCTAGACTCCTTGATGGCCTCAACCTTAGCACCCCAAACATTTGGATTCAAGACATGCAAGAGCTTCAAAGCCTGATCATGCTCGGTGTAAGGAAAATCCTCAACATTAGCCTTCATGTTGTTCACGATGGCGGTGAACCTCTGAAACATCGCATCAATGTCCTCACCGGGAAGTTGAGTGAAGTTCTCATATTGAATCCGGTAAGAAACAAAGAGGCGAGCCTTCACATGGTTATCACCACCGTGAGCAACCAACAACTTCTCCCAAATTTGCCAAGCAAGATTCAAATGGCGAACACGCTCAAACTCAGGATCACACAAGCTCCGGACCAAGTGATCAACGGCTTTTGCATTTGCCTCATACTTGGCCTTAGCACCAGCATCGGTCACCATAAGAGTATGGATGTTGACCGGAATAGCATAGGTCTTGTCAAGCACAATGAAATCCAACAACTTGCCACGAAGAAAGATCATCATACGAGCCGCCCACTTGTGGTAACCCTTGCCATCGAAGTGCGGCGGACCGCCCCGCTCAACGTACGCCATCTTAGGATTCGAGACTTGTCAAAGTCACAAAGAATCCGGCACCAAGCTCTGATACCAATTGAAGGACCGATTAGGCGACCAGAGAGGGGGGGGAGTGAATGGGAGCCGATAAAAATTCTTCTCAAGAACTTGGCCTATGCCCCCAAATCACTTCCGAAGAATCTCGCACACACTTGCCAAGATCACGTAGTCACAACGGACCTACTGACCCTAGGAACAAGTTAGATCAAGCCTAAGAACAAAGCGGAAGCAAGCGCCAAACGAACCGAGAGAAAAAGCTAGCGCGAGGCAAACTACAGCAGAAATTGTCGGTACTACCGGCCCCAGGTCGGTACTACCGATATGGGCTTACTGGCACCTAAAAACCAGGTTATCGGTACTACCGGCACTGGGTCGGTACTTCCGACTATCGGTACTACCGACCTTGTGTCGGTACTACCGATAAGGACTCTCTGGCAGCTGAAAATCAGGTCATCGGTACTACCTGCACAGTGTCGGTAGTACCGCCCCCCCCTAAAAATCAGCCCGCGAAACAGCCCCAAACTTTCGATCGACGGATCTCCCAAACCACTTGGAGTCTTGAGACGAAATTTGGAGGAGATGTTAAGCATCCCTAGGTGAGATTATACCCCAAAAATTTCGTCTCCAAACCCACCAAAACACCGGGAATCGCGAATCCTTTGAGCACCACCAAAAGCTAGAGCACCGAACGAAAATCCTCGAATCGAAGTGGTTTCCCGGCGTTTGAGGGCACAAGATCAATCACAAAGATGCACGAGACATCCATCCATGTTTCCCTCAAAGAAATCCGGGGAGAAACCAACTCAAATCCGCGGAATCACACCGAGAACAAAGGCACGAAAAGAAGCACAAAAAGACCACGAAAAACACAACTCCGAATCTTCTATACAAACCAGGAAAGATTCACAAGGTCTAGCATGCCGCCCTAGCATCCATCCCTCTCAACAAATCTCACATGAAGCTCTCATGCTAGCCTAGAGAAAATAGAGAAGAAAATAGCTACGAAAATGAGAAATGGGAGGGAGGAAATGAAACCCTAAGTCGCGGAGAGAGAGAGCCATCCACACACACTCATGGCTTATATATCAGGTCCCGCCGGAGTGGTAAATGACTCGACTACCCCTAACTTAACTACTGGCGATACAACCCACGTAGGGGCATTTAGGTAATGTTTGTGAGTCTTGCCATCGGACGGCCACGCCTTTGCCGCACCCCGCGTCCTCCCGACGCAAGCCATGCGATCCCGCCGCGTGTCCTCCGCTTCGAAGCTTCCCGACACGCCCGGATCCCGTCTCCGTCGTGTTGGGCCCTCGGACTTGGTTTTGAGGCCCAAACCAAGAAACCGTCCTCCGATGGTTTTGTGGGCAAACCACCAAACCCCGCGTGCTCGGTCCGGCCTCCCGCCAAACCACTTGACTCGACCGCTACCGTGCACCGGCTCGATTGTCCATGACTTCGTCTTGCTCGTATCGCCACCATGTGGCCCGCACCTAGTCCCGCTATCCACCGGGTCCCTCGAACCGAGCCTACTTGTCTGTCCATCTCCCGGAGGCCCCTCAAGGCTGAAGACCTTTCGCGCCCGTTCTTCACCTGCAACAACACGAACTAGGCCGCAGCCTACACCTGCGCACTAAGCCAAGAGTCAGTCCAACACCCATTGTCAATCACTCATCACTGAGGAGCGGTCATCCATCGACCACTGGGACGCTCCTGGTCCTCATAGGATTACAGGGGAATTCTAGTAGGAGTCCGTCTTCATCCTTCCTTGCATGGGTACCCGGGGAGTATGCCCGACAAGCCCCCGAGCACATTGTAGTCGAGAGTAGTAGTTCGAGTAGTCTTTGAAGCCTCTTCGAGTAGTTCTTGAGCGTCCTCGAGTACTGCATGGAGAAGTCTTCAATAGTACTTGAACTACCGCGAGGCTGGAAGGTGGTCCACAGTCTTGAAGTCGAGATTATATGGAAGTGCAATTGCAAAATTGCACTCCATATGGAGCAGCCCCCGAGCCTTAGGTTGAGTTGCAGACTCTAGCTGAGGGTCAATCTTGATTCTGAATCTTCCGTCTTGAAAAAATTGAATGATGGGTGTAGCATAGCAGCCCCCGAGCCTTGAAATGATTAGGTAATCAATCCAAGGGTCTTCAGTGTTCGCGGAAGCCATCATCCGAGTACTCCTGCAGCGTGTAGCCCCCGAGATAAGAGAGCCGTATGAGCCACGTCGAGTAGTTATTGGTGCGAGCCCCCGAGCTTGAGAGCGAGCGAAGTCTACTGGAGTCATCCTCGAGTAGTAATTTGAGTGCAACCCCCGAGCTAGAGAGATTCCGAGTAGTAGTTTGGCATCGAGCCGTGGAACTTGAGAAGTAATCATGCCGTTAGAGCGGACTTTAGTTGCGACCGAAGTCGACTTTAGATGCCGGCAGAGCGGACTTTAGAATGCGACTTAAAAACCGAAGTCGACTTTGTGCCGCGCGGAGCGGACTTTGAGATGCGACTTGAAAACCGAAGTCGACTTTGTGCCGCGCGGAGCGGACTTTGAGATGCGACTTGAAAACCGAAGTCGACTTTGTGCCGCGCGGAGCGGACTTTGAGATGCGACTTGAAAACCGAAGTCGACTTTGTGCCGCGTGGAGCGGACTTTGATATGCGACTTTAGAAGTCGACTTTAGGATGCCGCGCGGAGCGGACTTTGAGATGCGACTAGAATAGTCGACTTTGTGCCACGCGGGGTGGACTTAAGATGCAAAAAACGAAAAGCACTTTCCGGAAAGCCAAAGCGAATGAAAAATCAGAGAAAACGAGTAGTTTTGCCGCCGGAGCGGGCTTAAGATTGCGACCAAAGTCGGCTTGTGCCACCGGAGTGGGCTTGGATGCGACCGTTAGCGTCGACTTGTGCCACCGGAGTGGGCTTGGGTGCGACCGTTAGCGTCGACTTGTGCCACCGGAGTGGGCTTGAGTACCTGAGCCATGGATTTCAGACCCAAGGTACGATTGCCGCCAGAGCGGGCTTGAGGGTGCGACCGGAGTCGGCTTGAGGGTGCGACCGGAGTCGGCTTGTGTACCTAGGCCATGGATTTCAGACCCAAGGTATGGTTGCCACCGCAGTGGACTTGAAGGTGCGACCGGAGTCGACCTGCGTACCCGGGCCATGGATTTCAGACCCAAGGTACGGAGCGCGAGTACTTAGGGTACTTGGACCCATGGTACAGAGCATGAAGACCACGTGCAGCTAGGTTCCATCGTCGCCAGGACCCGAGGGCCGCTTACAGCTAGGTTCCATCGAAGCTTACACACGTAGTATGCCATCGAAGCAGGCGAAGATGCGACCGGAGTCGACTTTAAGTTGCCGCACGGAGCGGACTTTAGAATGCGACTTTAGAAGTCGACTTTAGATTGCCGCGCGTAGCGGACTTTAGAAACTGCCTCCTAGGGATAGCCCCCGAGTTGATGAAGTAGACTCGTGGTGACTTGATCGATATGCCCCAAGAGTAGTCAGCAGAGTGTAGCTCCCGTGAAAACCCGCCGAGAAGCATACACAAATGAGTAGTCGGCAAGTAGTCCTACATGATGAGGAGAACAAGCCAAGAGAACAGTAATCATTTAAATAAATGACTTAGCTGTTGCTGCCTGGGCAGACTGATGATGAAGCCGTGGCGGTCGGCGATGGAGCCACGACGCTTGTTGTTAAAGTTGACTAGTCAGAGTTGATTCCGACTAGTTGTTGGGGGCTTGACTGCCGTTCTCGACTAGTTTGGAAAACTAGTCAAGATGAAAGGTCGACGCAATGCGACCGGAAGACGACGTCGTGGCGGCGCGCGGCATACTCGAAGTAGAGCCAGTGTTGCCGCGAGACAAGTAGTCACGACGCACGGCGTGGATGAAGTAGAGCCAGCGTGGCCGCAAGACGAAGTCGCGGCGCACGGAGTAGTCGACGACGAGCCTGGGCGAGGCGGAGTAGTCGACGACGAGCGGCGCGACGAGCCGCGTGACGAGCCGCGCGACGTGCCGAGGCACTCGGACGCGCGGCGGAGGCGAAGTAGTTGACGATGAGCCTGCGCGAGGCGGAGTAGTCGACGACGAGCGGCACGACCAGCCTCGTGACGAGCCGCGCGACGTGCCGAGGCACCCGGACGCGCGGCGAAGACGAAGTAGTCGACGACGACGAGCGGCGCGACGAGCCGCATGACGAGCCGCGCGACGTGCCGAGGCACCCAGACGCGCAGCGAAGACGAAGTAGTCGACGACGAGCCTGCGCGAGGCGGAGTAGTCAACGACGAGCGGCGCGACGAGCCGCATGACGAGCCGCGCGACGTGCCGAGGCACCCGGACGCGCGGCGGAGGCAAAGTAAAGATATTAACATATTAAAGTGGTCTTGTAAAGTAAAGATCAACATATTAAAGTGGTTCTCCATGTTCCGATTAACATATTAAAGTGGTCTTGTAAAGTAAAGATCATAAACGGAACATAGAATAATAAAAGTAACCAAGTTTGATTAATACCAATTCCCAGTTGAGCATGCTAAGCAATAGCTACCACAAGATTAATTTGATAAACCCGGTATCAAGGTAAAGGTAGCAAAAATCTAGGCATGATCCTTAATAGGTTCCCATCAAATTAATGCAAGCAGAAAAGTAAAGACAGTGAATTTAAATGCATGTTATGTAGGACAAGCGGGTATGCATCAAGGAATACTTGCCTTCAACAAAGCCTTGCTGCTCAAACTCTTGCACGACTTGATCTTCAAATCCCTCGAACGAATCGCTCTCTGCGGTCCACAATCATCACATACAAGCATACAATAAGAATAAATAAGAAACAGTCACCAAACAGATCAAACAGACCTAAACAGTAGCATAAAACTAATCTACGCTTCGAGACGAACGCGTGGACATAAAGAACGCTAAAATCGGAGCTAAAACGACCAAGTTATGGCTTAAGGAAGGTGTAGGGACTAATCTGTAAAGATTTGAAAAGGTTTTGGGCTAAAATAAAGAAAAAGGACTGAACTGCAGGGAATCTTCTAAGGTGGAAGGGTATTTTTGTGAATATCGGAAAACCCAGAGGCTTTTCTGCAAAACCGCGGAATCAAGCCGGGTTGACCGGTATTGACCCCGGGTCGGGTTGATCAGATCCATCGGATCTGGATCCGACGGCTGCGACGGCTGCGGGTTTAAGTGATGGCGGCGGGTTAGATCGGGGACGTTAGATCTCGATCTAACGGCGCAAGACGCATGCGAGCGGCGGGCGGCGGTGCTAAGCCGGCGGCGAGCGGCTGCGGCGGCGCTGGGCGGCGGCCTCGCCGGCGCTAGGCCAAAACGAGCTAGGCGGCTCGGTTTGCCTTGCGATTTTCACCAAGACGAAGGGTGCAACGCGACGAACTCAACCAAGGCAACAAGAACGGCTGCAAAGGGGCGGAGCGAAGGGACGGCGCAGCGGCGCGACCAAAGAACTCCGGCGACGGCTCCAAGGCGACGGGGTGCACGGGGACGCCATCAAGCGGCACGGAAGGCCTGCTCACCTCCTTGCGCGTCACTAGGCGAGCTCCTTGACGACGAGGCGGCGTCGACGACGGGAAAACGAAGGCGGCGGCGGAAACCTAGGGTTAGGGTTCCGGTGGCGGCTGCGCACGGGGCAAAAGGCGGCGCTGGTTGCTCGGGTAGGCGGTCCAGGGGGTGCGGCGCAGCTTATAAAGGCCCGGGGGAGCCTCCTTGGCGTGCGGGCCAAGCAGGGCGGCTGCGCACCCGGCCGGCGCGGGCGGGAGTCGGACTCTCCCTTGAGTCCGGCTCGGCCACGGGTTGGTGATGACAGGCGGGGCCCGCCTGTCATCGGCTGCGGCGCGGCGAGGGCGGGGGAAGCGGGCTGGCGCGGCTGGGCCTCGCGGGCAGGTTAGCTGGGCCGACGGCCTTGCTGGGCTGCGCGTAAACGCAGGCGGCGGCTGGGGTGGGCTGCAGCGCGGGGTCGAGCGGGCTGCGACGGCCTGCTGCTGCGCGGGCCTGCTGGGCTGAAAGGCTGGCGGGCTGAGCTAGAAGGTAGGATGGGTAGGGGTTTTAGGAATAGGGTTTAGGTGTTTTTTAGAAAAAAAAGGTTCAATCAAATGAATTCAAACTTTGAATTTGAACTCCAGCAAACAAAAGAAATGCACCAACATGAATGCCACAATTAAATCCTATATTTCATTGACTTTATTTTAGAAATGTTTTAAATGCCTAAAAGAAAATAAAGCAAACCTTATATTCCTTAAGCAAATAAATGGTTTCTAGCAAATTTTAATAAAGCCAAATTTTTAGTAAAATTAGGGTGTTACAAATCCTACCCCCCTTAAGAAGAATCTCGTCCTCGAGATTCGGACAGATTGGGAAAAAGATCTGGAAACTCTGCTTTCAGCTCATCCTCTCTTTCCCATGTTGCCTCATCCTCTGCATGATTACTCCACTGTACTTTGCACATCTTAATCACACTATTCCTGGTGACCCTTGTCATAGTTTCCAATATCCGAATGGGGTGTTCAACAATAGTGAGATCCTCTTTAACGTTTAGATCATCCAAGGGTAACGGCTCCTTGTCATGAGGACCAAAACCCTTCTTCAACTGAGAGATATGGAATACATCATGCACATCAGCTAGCTGGACTGGCAACTCCAACCTGTAAGCCACTTCTCCCACTCTCTCAAGGATCTTGAAAGGTCCAATAAACCGAGGTGACAACTTTCCTTTAACTCTGAATCGACGCAAACCTCTGATAGGTGACACCTTTAAGTACACATAGTCTCCTTCCTGAAAGACCACATCCCTTCGTTTACCATCTGCATAACTTTTCTGTCTAGATTGAGCAATCCTCAAATTTTCTCTGATGATCTGAACTTGTTTCTCTGCTTCTCTGATGATATCTGCCCCGAATAACTGCCTTTCGCCTGTCTCACTCCAGTATAACGGAGTTCTACACTTCCTTCCATACAAGGCCTCAAAGGGTGACATTTTGAGACTGGCTTGGTAGCTGTTGTTATAAGAGAACTCAGCGTATGGAAAGCTCTTATCCCAACTACCACCATGCTTAAGCGCACATGCTCTCAGCATGTCTTCTAGGATCTGGTTGGTTCTCTCTGTCCGTCCATCTGTCTGTGGATGATAAGCTGAGCTGAAATTTAACTTAGTATCCAGGGACTCATGTAACTTCCCCCAGAAACGAGAAGTGAACTGAGTACCTCTATCTGACACGATCTTCTTCGGTACACCATGCAAACACACAATCCTGGACATGTATAGTTCTGCCAACTTAGCTCCTGTATACGTAGTTTTCACCAGAATGAAGTGAGCTACCTTGGTCAAAGGATCCACAATGACCCAAATCGAATCATAACCATCTCGGGTTCGGGGTAAACCCACTATGAAGTCCATTCCGATCTCTTCCCACTTCCACTCAGGCACCTTTAATGGTTGAAGCAAACCAGCGGGTCTCTGATGTTCAGCCTTAACCCGGTGGCAAGTGTCACACAAAGCCACATGTGCGGCCACATCCCTCTTCATACCGTACCACCAATACCTCTGCTTGAGATCCTGGTACATCTTAGTACTGCCTGGATGGATAGAGTAAGCTGAGTCGTGAGCTTCTCTCGAGATAGTCACTCTGAGATCTCCTGTATCTGGTACACACAACCGATTCTTAAACCACACGGTTCCTTGCTCATCTTCTGTGAAATCTGGGGCTTCTCCCTGTTGCATACTCTCCTTGATTTTCTGTATTCCAGCATCCTCTAGCTGCCACTTACGTATCTCTTGCTCCAGAGTGGACTGTACTTCCAAAGTCACTCCTTCTGCATGTGCAACCACTTTCAAGTTGAGCCTTTCAAACTCTTTTACCAACTCATCAGGAAACTGGATAATCATAGCCATATTGGTATGGCCCTTCCGACTCAGAGCATCAGCGACCAAATTCGCTTTACCCGGGTGATAGTGAATCTCCAGGTCATAGTCTTTGATCAACTCTAACCAACGACGCTGTCTAAGATTGAGATCCTTCTGAGTGAAGATGTACTTCAGACTCTTGTGATCAATGTAGATCTGACACTTAGTTCCAATAATGTAGTGTCTCCAAATCTTCAATGCATGAACCACTGCTGCTAGCTCAAGATCGTGCGTGGGGTAGTTCAACTCATGCTTCCTTAATTGGCGAGATGCATAGGCTATAACGTGACCTTCTTGCATCAACACACAACCCAGACCCTGTCGAGATGCATCACAATAGATGTCAAAGCTCTTCCGCAGATCAGGCATTACTAGAACAGGTGCTGTGGTTAACCGCTTCTTTAACTCTTCGAAACTGGACTGACATGAACTGGTCCATTTGAACTCCCTGTCCTTTTCTAGCAATGTAGTGAGAGGCTTCACAATCTTGGAGAATCCTTCAATAAACCGACGATAGTAACCAGCGAGTCCAAGGAAACTCCTGATCTCAGACACTGTACGAGGGGCTTCCCACTTCAACACATCACTGACCTTGCTGGGATCTACCGCAATACCTCCGTTGGTGATGATATGACCTAGAAAAGACACTTCCTTGAGCCAAAACTCACACTTGCTAAACTTTGCATATAACTCATGCTCTCTCAGCTTCTGCAACACAAGCCTCAAATGCTCCTCATGCTCTTCCTCATTCTTGGAGTAGATCAAAATGTCATCAATGAATACCACAACAAACTTGTCCAGATACTCCATAAAGATCTTGTTCATCAAGTACATGAAGTAGGCGGGTGCATTGGTTAACCCAAAGGACATAACTGTGTACTCATAAAGTCCGTACCTGGTAGTAAAAGCTGTCTTAGGAATATCCGAAGGCCTAATCTTCAACTGATGATATCCAGATCGCAGATCGATCTTAGAAAACACTTTAGCTCCTCTCATCTGATCAAACAAGTCTTCAATTCGTGGCAGAGGATACTTGTTCTTGATGGTAACATCATTAAGAGACCTGTAATCAACACACATCCTCTGTGTGCCATCTTTCTTACCCACAAAGATAACTGGTGCTCCCCAAGGTGATGAGCTAGCACGAATGAACCCTTTACCCATTAATTCTTTAATCTGAGCTTTAAGTTCTTGTAACTGGTCACTAGACATTCTATATGGGCGCTTAGAGATAGGAGCAGTACCAGGTAAAAGATCAATAACGAACTCAACATCTCGGTCAGGGGGCATACCTGGCAACTCCTCAGGAAACACATCAGGATAATCGCACACTACTCGTATGTCTTCCAAGGCTGCTCCATCAAGCTTATTCACGGCACTAGTGTTCGATGGTGCGGGATCTGCTGCAAACTCAAACCTTTCACCAGCTGGACTTGTAAGAAGGACTGATCTCTTAGCACACTGTATCACCGCATCACACGCGGTCAACCATCCCATTCCCAGAATCACATCAATCCCCTTTGAATCCAAGATTATAAGATTGGCACGGAAATCTCTGCCCACAATCTTGAGATGGACGTTGTCATATTTATATATGGCTTTCAATTCCCCCCCAGGTGAGGTAACTAACATGTGGCGAGACATGGGACTGATGGGTATATTATGTTGAGCTACGAACTGTGATGTAATGAAAGAATGGGATGCTCCAGAATCAAATAAAACTGAGGCAGGAGTGGAGTTGACTAGGAACATACCGAGCACTACTCTGGGGTTCTCCTGGGCGACTTCAGCATCAACGTGCATCGCCTTGCCTCGTGTGTAGCTCTGTTGTCCCTTGTTGGTCTGCGGGGTCTGACTCCCGCTCCTTGTTTGCTGCTGGTTCTGCACTGGGGTGTGTGGAGGGTTCCTCTTTGGGCAAACATTGGCATAATGGCCAAGCTCTCCGCACTTGAAACAAGTAGTGGTGGCGGGATTAGGAGGTGCCACAGTCCTCATAGGTGTGCCAACTGGAGCTCTCTGCTGACTCTGCTCGGAAGCTGGGCGTGGAGTCTGAGGGACAGGACGCTGAAACTGCTGAGCAGACTGCTAGAACTGCTGAGCAGGACGTGGGGACTGCTGCTGCCCAAAGTTTCCACCCGGTCCCCCAAAGCGGAACGGGGTGTTCGGCGGTGGGTTGAAGCGCGGGCGAGATGCACTCCCAAACTGCCCAGAGCTGGCGGCCTTCCTCTTCTGCTCTCCGAGCTCCTTGCGCTTGTGCTCCAAGCGGATGGCGGCATCAACTAGCTGCTGAAAGTTGGGGAAAGGATAGGACATCAGCTGGTACTGCAGCGAACCAGCTAACCCATCCAGGAACAACTCCTGCTTCTTCCTGTCTTCTGCAACCTCCTCAGCTGCATAGCGAGACAACTCAGTGAACTTGTCTCTGTACTCGGCCACTGACATTCCTCCCTGCTTCAGAGAAAGGAACTCCTTCTTCTTGATCTTCATGACTCCAGAGGGTATGTGATGGCTCCTGAAGTTGGTGGTAAACTCTTCCCAGGTGATGGTGTCTGGGGCGGCATGAGCGGCAGAATACGCATCCCACCAAGCGGCTGCAGATCCTTGAAGTCGTCCTGCAGCATACAGGACCTTCTCTCTGTCATCACACTGACAGGTAGTGAGCATCTTCAGCACTGTCTTCAGCCAATCTTCAGCTTCAAGTGGGTCAGCGGCATGAGTGAACACGGGAGGATGGTGACTCATAAACTCCCGGTGCTTGTTGCAAGGCGCTGGTGGCTGCACCGGTGGGTTGTTGACCTGGGCTTGCAGGTTCGTCACAGTGTGGGTCAAGTTCTGGAGGAGCTGAGTCTGTGCCTCCAGGAACTGCTGCATAGCGGGATCCATTTGTACTGGCTGGGGTGCTCTTCCTGCTGGTTGATCAACACCTGATCCTGACCTGGTGTTCACCATCTGAGTGTTAGGGACATTATTTTAGATGATTGCACCAAGGGTTAAACTCAGAAAGATAAGATAGCAATGATATTTAGATAAGACAGATTCTGTTGACTCCAAACAATCAGGCATAGATCTCAGTGTGGGTAACCAAAAATTATGGATTTTGGACTGATAAAAGGTAATGAAATTACGAAACCACTCCAACTGGAATCACCTCAATCGGAGTTGTGTAACTCTGGTTATAAAATAAACAAGTCAGCTAGATCAGCAGTGTTTAACAGATTCGTGAGGCTGTAATGTTTCAGTCATAACTCTCTGATTATCCATCCAAATGCTCTGAATTTTTACAGAAAATCAGTCACGAAATTTATGAACTTTTCCAATTGGTTTTACTGCAATCGGAGTTCTGTAGCTCGAGATAAAATTAAAACAGTGCAGCTGACTCAGAAAGCTGCGCAAACAGATTTAGAGCTCTCGGATTTGTATTAAGGGAAAACTTAAAGGGACAAAAGGATTAAGATAGATAATTGATCGAGACTGAAAGTTAACCCCCACAAACTTACTACTAAACCAATGTCGTTGTGGTCATCACTCCACAACACATTGCACTCAAACAAAAATCCAACTCATACATTAAGCACAAAACCAAGCATTCAACCACACATCTAAACTAAACACACTTTACCGATCGTCTACAAGCGATTACAAAGAGGTCCTATTCTTAACTTAAACCTAAGGACTATCTTCTGCCATGGCATCTGTGCGGGCGTCAGGGGAGTCGTAGTGTGGCCTCTTGGGCGACGGGGAGGTACATCCTTCTGTGGCTTCATGGGCATCTGGCTGCTCCCTGTTCTGAAGTGCAGCTTCTAAGGCACGCCTCTGCGTCTCCAGAGTGAAAATCTGCTGCTGTGCTGCATATAGAGTGTTGTTGGCATCATCCAATGCGGTGTTCACAGCTGCAAGTAGACTCCGGACATTGTTCAGCGTTCCTTCATAGGCTGGTGCTGGGGCGATGTAGGTCTTGGCTTCCCCACTGGCTCTGAAAGGTGTGTAACGGCAGTGGGTATCCTCCAACCTGTCACGCTCCTTGTGAGAGAGCACATAAAGCGCCCTCCGAGCTGACTCTGCTATACCAGCACCATAGTAGTCCTGTGAGCCACATCATGATGCTTGGACATCTCCTTCACTCCACGGCATGGAATGTACTCCTCCAGGATGGCAGCGACTTCCCAATGGGGCTCGAACCACGGATGAGTCCATAGCTCACAATGGTAGACAGGGGCCTTATCATAGCCCAAGCGGAGTACCATCGCTCTCAGGTGATCTGCCATGGGAATGCCTACTCCATCAGCTCTGTAGCTGTACACTTCCCAGATCGCTTCCTCAGCTTCCTCCTCTTGCTCTTGTTCTTCTTCCTCCATCTCTTGATCAAGGTGGTCCTGATCTTCTCCTGGTGCTTGCTCCTCTAGGTTTGGCTGTTCAGCTAGCTCATCCTCCTCTGGGATCATCTCCTCTGGATCCTCCTCATCATCGGGTACCATGATAAGGTTAGGGAAGACCATAGGTGCAGGCTCCATCTCAATCTCCTCATCTGTGTCTCCATCATGCAAGTCATTGTACTGTTCTTGTGGAGCATACTGATGGACTGCTCCAGCTTGAGAGGTCTTCAAACTGCGAACCATCTGTAGTGCAGTGCAGAATGAGATAGATGGTAAGACAAAAAGGATGAGAGCTAAAGCAAGCACAAGGTAAAGAATGCAGATAGCTCAAGAGTAAGGCAAAAAAGGCAAGAGTAAGGTTAATAAGAACAAAGCAAGCATATGAGAGAAAGCTTCTATGATTATAAAATCCTTAGTTCGACCATTCTATCTAGGCTAGCGTTCCTGCAGTCAACACGGCTCTGGTACCACTTTGTCACACCCAGTTTTAAAGGAAAAACCGAATGCATAGATCACGTGTGCGCCAGGATCAAGTTACACACACGCTTAGACATAATGAATACCAAAAACAGTGCCACACGAATAAAGAGTTATTACAAACCATAGTCTTAAACGAATCTTAAACAACGAGTACTCGCAGCGGACAAAATGCCTCCACAGGCAGCTGACTGAAGACTACGCACACCTAGAACTCCTGGAAATCTCCTGGAATATCTTCAAAGTTCTCCCAATCTGAGCAGCAATTCTGGGTATTGTAGATGCAAGAGAATAAACAAGCGTGAGCACATGACGTACTCAGCAAGAGAGAACAACATAACATGCAAGGCCATATGGTGGATGGCTAAGGTTCAAGCAGTTAAGCATTTTAGTTGGTCAAGTTTTATTAGCAACCTGATTACTAAAGAGTGTAAGTTCATACCAACCCAATTAATAAGATATAAGCATCATAATAAAAAGAATAAAACAACAATTAAACATTAAAGTTCCATAATTTAATCATGTGAGTGTCCAGGCCGCTCTTGACCGTGAGCACGGCTAATCGATTAGTTTAACACTCTGCAGATGTTGTACATCTTTACCCACAAGTAGCGTAAAAGCTCCAAAGAACTTTGGACCCAACCATGCGGTGTTTGCAAGGCACCATATCACACTTCCGAGGTGTGATTGCATAGGGACGCTACATGGCCTTTACAAAGGTTCCCTAGCAAGTTATGACCCACAAGGTCCGGATCAGTTAGCAAGGTATAAAGTCCCCTAGCAGGTCGATACCCCACCATAAAAAGAATAACTCACCCAACCCCCTGCTAGAGCGAGTCTATACTCCACAGTACCGCCGATCCCTTGTCCTTATCAGGTAAGACCATCCCAAGCTAAAGTTCCTAATTATTCAGCCAAGACCATTGCCCATTAGTTCTTGTGGTTGTACTGTTTTCCTGGGTGGTTCTCCATGTTCCGATTAACATATTAAAGTGGTCTTGTAAAGTAAAGATGATAAACGAAACATAGAATAATAAAAGTAACCAAGTTTGATTAATACCAATTCCCAGTTGAGCATGCTAAGCAATAGCTACCACAAGATTAATTTGATAAACCCGGTATCAAGGTAAAGGTAGCAAAAATCTAGGCATGATCCTTAATAGGTTCCCATCAAATTAACGCAAGCAGAAAAGTAAAGACAGTGAATTTAAATGCATGTTATGTAGGACAAGCGGGTATGCATCAAGGAATACTTGCCTTCAACAAAGCCTTGCTGCTCAAACTCTTGCACGACTTGATCTTCAAATCCCTCGAACGAATCGCTCTCTGCGGTCCACAATCATCACATACAAGCATACAATAAGAATAAATAAGAAACAGTCACCAAACAGATCAAACAGACCTAAACAGTAGCATAAAACTAATCTACGCTTCGAGACGAACGCGTGGACATAAAGAACGCTAAAATCGGAGCTAAAACGACTAAGTTATGGCTTAGGGAAGGTGTAGGGACTAATCTGTAAAGATTTGAAAAGGTTTTGGGCTAAAATAAAGAAAAAGGACTGAACTGCAGGGAATCTTCTAAGGTGGAAGGGTATTTTTGTGAATATCGGAAAACCCAGGGGCTTTTTTGCAAAACCGCGGAATCAAGCCGGGTTGACCGGTATTGACCCCGGGTCGGGTTGATCAGATCCATCGGATCTGGATCCGACGGCTGCGACGGCTGCGGGTTTAAGTGATGGCGGCGGGTTAGATCGGGGACGTTAGATATCGATCTAACGGCGCAAGACGCATGCGAGCGGCGGGCGACGGTGCTAAGCCGGCGGCGAGCGGCTGCGGCGGCGCTGGGCGGCGGCCTCGCCGGCGCTAGGCCAAAACGAGCTAGGGGGCTCGGTTTGCCTTGCGGTTTTCACCTAGATGAAGGGTGCAACGCGACGAACTCAACCAAGGCAACAAGAACGGCTGCAAAGCGGCGGAGCGGCGGGACGGCGCGGCGGCGCGGCCAAAGAACTCCGGCGACGGCTCCAAGGCGACGGGGTGCACGGGGACGCCATCAAGCGGCACGGAAGGCCTGCTCACCTCCTTGCGCGTCACTAGGCGAGCTCCTTGACGACGAGGCGGCGTCGACGACGGGAAAACGAAGGCGGCGGCGGAAACCTAGGGTTCGGGTTCCGGTGGCGGCTGCGCACGGGGCAAAAGGCGGCGCTGGTTGATCGGGTAGGCGGTCCAGGGGGTGCGGCGCAGCTTATAAAGGCCCGGGGGAGCCTCCTTGGCGTGCGGGCCAAGCAGGGCGGCTGCGTACCCGGCCGGCGCGGGCGGGAGTCGGACTCTCCCTTGAGTCCGGCTCGGCCACGGGTTGGGGATGACAGGCGGGGCCCGCCTGTCATCGGCAGCCGCGCGGCGAGGGCGGGGGAAGCGGGCTGGCGCGGCTGGGCCTCGCGGGAAGGTTAGCTGGGCCGGCGGCCTTGCTGGGCTGCGCGTAAACGCAGGCGGCGGCTGGGCTGGGCTGCAGCACGGGGTCGAGCGGGCTGCGACAGCCTGCTGCTGCGCGGTCCTGCTGGGCTGAAAGGCTGGCGGGCTGAGCTAGAAGGTAGGATGGGTAGGGGTTTTAGGAATAGGGTTTAGGTGTTTTTTAGAAAAAAAAGGTTCAATCAAATGAATTCAAACTTTGAATTTGAACTCCAGCAAACAAAAGAAATGCACCAACATGAATGCCACAATTAAATCCTATATTTCATTGACTTTATTTTAGAAAAGTTTTAAATGCCTAAAAGAAAATAAAGCAAACCTTATATTCCTTAAGCAAATAAATGGTTTCTAGCAAATTTTAATAAAGCCAAATTTTTAGTAAAATTAGGGTGTTACACTATTTCGGGGTACTAAAGTTGTGAAGCATCCTTTCTAGTCCATTGGACCCAAAATGATGTTTGGTTGTGTTTCAGATGATTTCAATAACCTTCAGCACGTAAAAAGATGCAAATCTTGTGTTTTGGGCCTAAATGCATTATTTCGGGGTACCAAAGTTGTGAAGCATCCATTCTAGTCCATTGGACCCAAAATGATGTTTGGGAGTGTTTCGTGGCATTCGCTAACCTTCGACACGTAAAAGATGCAAAACTTGTGTTCGAGCCTGAAGGACCGAAACGGCGAACCAGAGAGGGGGGGGAGTGAATGGGAGCCGATGAAAATTCTTTCTCCAAAGAACTCGGCCTATATCCCAATCGCAACTCCGAGTCACACACAACCAAGCGGAAGCACACACAAACCTCTCTTGATACCTTAGGAACAAAGCTTGAAAGGCTAGGAAGCAAAGCGGAAGCAAACACGAAAGAACTTGAGCAATCAACGAAGAAGGCTGAGACCTACCGGGTCAACCGGCACAAGTGACCGGGTCACCCTGAGCCTTACAGAGCCGCACCGGGTCGCCCGGGCACAAGTGACCGGATCAACCTATCCCCTTCGGGTCACCCGGCACAGGTGACCGGATCACCCGGGACAGCCCAGAAAACTGCCCGCGAAATCGCCCCAAACTTTCGATCAAAGGATCTCCCAAACCACTTGGAGTCTTGAGACGAAATTTTGGGGAGATGATGAACACCCCAAGGAGAGGTTATGCCCCAAAAATTACGGTCTCAAACTCCCTACAACTCCCGAAATCGCAAATCCTTGCCAAGAACACAATGACCTAGGGTTCATCCAAAAGTCAACGAATCAAAGGCCAAATCCGGCGTTTGAGGGGTCAAGATCATCCACAAAGAGGCACAAGGCACTCACCCATGATCCCCTCAATGAAATCCGGAGAGAAACCCACTCAAATCTGCGGAACCACACCAAGAACAAAGGCACCAAAAACAAGCACGAAAAAGACCACGAAATTCACAACGCCGAATCTTCTATACAAACCAGGAAAGATTCACAAGGTCTAGCATGCCTCCCTAGCATCCATCCCTCTCAACAAATCTCTCATGAAGCTCTCATGCTAGCCTAGAGAAAATGGAGAAGAAAATAGTCTAGGAAAAAGAGAAATGGAAGGGGGGAATGAAACCCTAAGTCGCGGAGAGAGAGAGCCATCCACACACACTCATGGCTTATATATCAGGTCCTGCCGGTGTGGTAAATGACTCGACTACCCCAAACTCAACTACTGGCGATACAAGCCACGCAGGGGCATTTATGTAATGTTTGTGGGTCTTGCCATCGGACGGCCACGCCTTCGCCGCACCCCGCGTCCTCCCGACGCAAGCCATGCAATCCCGCCGCGTGTCCTCCGCTTCGAAGCTTCCCGACACGCCCGGATCCCGTCTCCATCGCGTTGGGCCTTTGGACTTGGTTTTGAGGCCCAAACCAAGAAACCGTCCTCTGATGGTTTTGTGGGCAAACCACCAAACCCCGCGTGCTTGGCCCGGCCTCCCGCCAAGCCTCTTGACTCGACCGCCACCGTGCACCGGCTCGATCGTCCACAACTTCGTCTTGCTCGTCTCGCCACCATGTGGCCCGCACCTAGTCCCGCTGTCCACCGGGTCCCTCGAACCGAGCCTACTTGTCTCTCCATCTCCCGGAGGCCCCTCAAGGCTGAAGACCTTTCGCACCCGTTCTTCACCTGCAACAACACGAACTAGGCCGCTGCCTACACCTGCGCACTGAGCCAAGAGTCAGTCCAACACCCGTTGTCAATCACTCATCACTGAGGAGCGGTCATCCATCGACCACCGGGACGCTCCTGGTCCTCAATCTCCCCCTTGATGAGTGCATTGACAACACAAAACGCGAAATAAAATTCAGAGAAAGAAAGTAAGAAGAAAAAAAAACAAGGAAGCTCAACTCATGACCAAAACCAAAGAAAGGCAAAGAAAGGTCACAAGCCGAGCAAAGCATAAACTCCACACTGAAAACAGCAAGAAAACTCCCCCTGAACAAATGCAAGCTCCCCCTGAACATGTGGATGCAAAGATTTTCTGAATTTATCATTAAGCTCACCTCTTCTCCCCCTTGTTGACAATGTATGAATCAAGGTGAAAATGCATGAATGTAAAACAAAGCATATAAACATTTACATGAGCTTCTCAAATAGGCCAAATCTAGTGTCAAAGGCTAGAAATGAGACAAAGAGCACACGTATCGATCATAACATAGTCAAAGCATTGCCACAAGTAATATATGGAAATATAGGCATGTGACAAAGCAAATTTTCAGATTTGAGCAGTTTTATCAAAAGATGACTCACTTCAAATTTAAAGGCCTGTCCATGTCATATTCTAGCCAAAAACATGCATATCATCTACAGATCATACAAGGATATCAAATTCTCAACAAGAGATCATTGCAAACACCCATAAAGCAAAGCATGTCATGTTAAAGCTCATGAGCCATGTGTCCACTTCAGGGAGACTTCTCCACTGGTGAACATCATGCAACATGTTTTGCTCCCATGTGTGAAAGATAAGACATTTTAAGCATAAACATGATGGATGAAGCATTTTTCAAGCATACACACTTCTTTTCAAGATTAATTCATTTCATGGTACATGAAGTGCCTTTGCGGCAAAAAGAAGCTTATGCTCCTCCATGAATGCAACATAGGCTAAACATTCACAATGATATCGGCCTTTGGCCCAAATGCAAGAAAGAGACATCCAAGCACAATCTAAGCATGAAAGGCACATTTAGACCAAAAAGTGACATGGATACACTACTTGGAGCACATTTCATCAAATTTAGTCAGGATTAGCATTTGATTCAAAAAGGGCTATCTCACAACACATATATCTCAAATATTCCAAGAGCATAGCCTCACATAGCCATTTCTCCACACACATGAACAATATCTCACAAGTAGCCAAAGAAACTCAAATAAGGCATATGAAAGAAGCTCATCATCCTAAAATGCAATATGATACAAATGCAACATGATATATATAACAAGATGGCTATCCTACCATGGTTTATACATCAAGCAAAGCATGTATATACATCAAAGGAAACATAGTATGATACATATGGTACAAAAGGAAATCCCCCAAGAATCAACTAGAAAGGGCAACAAACCCCAAGTTCCCCCCGCAAGCGCACAAATGTAGCTTGGTCGAGAGGCTTTGTAAAGATGTCTGCAAGCTGATCTTGGGTAGAGACATGACTCAACACAATGGTCCCTTTCTCCACATTGTCTCTCAAGAAATGATACCTCACTTCTATGTGTTTGGTTCTGGAATGAAGCACTGGGTTTTTCGCTACGCTTATGGCACTGGTGCTATCACAAAGAAGTGGGATCTGGGTGCACTCTTCACCAAAGTCTCTCAAAGTGTATGAGATCCACAACAGCTGGGAACAACAACTCGCGGCTGCAACATACTCCGCCTCGGTGGTGGACTGAGCTACACTAGACTGCTTGTGGGAAGACCACGAAACCAACGAGGACCCAAGAAACTGGCAAGTACCAGAAGTAGACTTCCTCTCGACTCGGCAACCAGCAAAATCCGCATCAGAAAAACCATGAAGTGAAAGAGTCGAGGAGGAAGAATACCAACGGCCAAGACCAGGGGCAGACTGTAGGTACCTGAAGATCCTCTTGATGGCCTGTCGATGTGATGTCCTCGGCGAGGCCTGAAAACGAGCGCACAGACACACACTGAACTGTATGTCTGGCCTCGTCGCCGTCAGGTAGAGGAGGGAGCCGATCATGCTCCGGTACTCCCGCTGGTCCACTGGTTCTCCGTCCTCGTCCGCGTCCAAAGTAGCCGTACTCCCCATGGGTGTCGACATAGGCTTCACATCTTGCATCTGGAACTTCCTCAGCATGTCTTTTGTGTACTTGGTCTGATGTACAAATGTTCCATCCATCACTTGCTTGATCTGCAACCCGAGAAAGTATTGCAGCTCGCCCATCATGCTCATCTCGAATTCCCTGCTCATCTCATCTGCAAACTTGGCAACAAGGTTATGTGACGAGCCACCAAAGACAATATCATCCACGTATATCTGCACAATCAACAAGTCATTCCCATGCTTGAGGAGAAACAAGGTCCTATCCACGGTACCCATTACGAACCCTCTGCTCAACAGAAAACCTCTCAATCTCCCATACCAAGCCCGGGGCGCCTGTTTCAACCCATACAGAGCCCTTTTCAACTTGTACACCCTGTGTGGATACTTTTCACTCTCGAACCCCGGTGGCTGCTTCACATACACCTCCTCCTCTATGACCCCATTCAGAAAAGCACTCTTCACATCCATTTGAAACAACTTGAACCCTTTAGCCACGGCAAAGGCTAGAAGGATTCGAATTGCCTCAAGACGGGCCACAGGAGAAAAGGTCTCCTCATAGTCTATCCCCTCCTTCTGACTATATCCCTGAGCAACAAGTCTGGACTTGTTTCTCACAACCATCCCGTTCTCACCCTCTTTGTTCTTCCAAACCCATTTAGTTCCTATAGGATGGCAATTTGGAGGTGGTTCAACTAACTCCCACACCTGGTTCCTCTCAAAATTTTCCAACTCCTCATGCATATAATTGACCCAGTTTGCATCAGATAAAGCGTGTCCAATGTCCTTGAGCTCAAAGGAGGCAACAAATGCAGCATGAGCGAAATGAGAGGAATTTCTGGACCTTGACCGCGTGGTACGTTCGTCGATGTCCCCAATGATCTTCGATAGGGGATGCACTTCTTGAATCCGCCGGGGAGCCTCACGCCTCGAGACTACCTCCCCCTCAACTTCAGCTTCTCTCGCCTGGTCCTCTTGTCGCACCGTCGTTGTCCATGAAGTAGACGGTCCAACCTCCGTAGTGGTCGTAGGGGAAGTAGTGGGTACACACTCAGCTTCAGGCGCATGGTTCTCTCCATCATCATCTCCAGCTTCATCCTTCTCTTCAAAGAGGTCCTCAGCCATCTCTTCATCACCTGCACATTCAAAGCCAAGAGAGGTACATGGCATTGTCTCGTCGAAGGTTACCTCGCAAGTCTCCATGATTTTGTTAGTCTCAAGGTTAAGCACTCTATAGGCTCTAGAATGGTTAGCATATCCAAAGAAAATCCCATCACTAGACCTAGCCTCAAACTTGTCGAGTTTTCCCTTCTTAAGAATAAAGCACTTGCAGCCAAAGACTCGAAAATGACTCACCTTGGGTGCCCGACCATGCATAAGCTCATAACAGGTCTTCCTCTTGAAAGCTCGCAATAAAATCCTGTTGGAGACATGACAGGCCGTATTGACCGCCTCAGCCCAATACCTCCTAGGAGTCCTGTGCTCATCGAGCATCGTCCTAGCCATCTCATAAAGAGTCCGATTTTTCCTTTCCACAACTCCATTTTGAGGGGGGCACAAAAGGGGTCGAATACTGATGCTCAAGACCTAGATCACGACAGAAGGCATCAAAACGAGAGTTCTTGAACTCTGAGCCATTATCACTGCGGATAGCTCAAATGGCATTCCCATGCCTCTCGTTCTTCAACCTCACGATCAGATCTCGAACAAAACCAAATGTCTCACTTTTGTCCTCCAAGAAAAATACCCAGGCATAGCGAGAGTAATCGTCCACCACAACAAGGACATACCACTTCCCACCCACCGAGCGAACTCGAGCTGGCCCAACAAGGTCCATATGCAACAGCTCTGTCGGACGCTCGGTCATGACATCGGTCAGGGGTGGATGGGGAGTGGCTACCATCTTGCCATGCCTACACGGAGCACAAACCAAATCCTTCTCAAACTTCAACCTCGGCAATCCTCGGACAAGGTCAAGACCACTCAAGCGGGAAACCAAATCAAAGCTCAAGTGACCCAACCGCCTATGCCATTTCCACAAATCAGAAGAAGGACCGGCCATCAAACAGCGAGCAGGACCCAAAGAACGAGAGAAATCAGCCCTGAAAATCTGACCCTCGGGGATGATCATACAAACAAGATCACCTCGAGAATCCAGCAAACGAGACTCACCAGACTTGAAACGCACCTCAAAGCCCTCATCAAGCAACTGAGAAACCGAAAGCAAATTGAAACCCAAAGACTTCACAAGAGCAACTCCCTTCAACGTTACCTTGTCACTCACATGCACCACACCCTCAGAAATCACCCTTCCTTGTCCGTTGTCCCCAAAAGTGATGTACATCTTTTCCTCCACTGGGGTGAGGCTGGAGAACCACTTCTTGTCTCCGGTCATGTGTCGGGAACACCCGGAGTCGATCAACCAAATGTTCTCCAAGCCTCCTGCCTGTAGTCAGAAACAAGAACGAGAATGAGCCAACGACTCGACACTAGGGTTAGCACAAAGAAAGTTGAACCAGTGTCGAGCCATCTGCTCAAAAGAGGGGTTAGCAAACATCATTCCCTTGCCACCAAATTTCCCATGTCCCATGGAAGGAGTACGAGCACCACGAGGGGGAAAACGTGGTCCGTAGTTCCTCTGGAACCCAAAGCTGCGATCATCTCCCCTAAACCCGTATTGAGGACGAGTAGGGGGACGTCCAGCAAAACCACCACGAGCCCGACCAAACCTCTCACCAGCACGCACACCATCATCTCTCCTATCAAACCTCTCACCACCACCTCTCTGTGAGAACCTACCACCCTGAGCTCCAACTCTACCAACACTACTCACACTTCCCACACCCCGTGGAAGCGGCACTCTAGGCTCAGGAATACCATGAGACTGGTGATACCTGTCCTGGTTTGCTTGCTCCCTAGCAAGCCTCTCATCCCTCTTCCTCTTGTAGCAAAACTCTGCTAGATGCCTCTCCTTGCCACAATACTCACACCTGAAGGGGATGGGTTTTGGTTTTGGCTCTGGCTTCTCTCTAGGTTTCACATCCTTCTCACTCATAAACTTCACCGGTTTCTGGAAGTCATTTGTTTTAGGTGGGAATTTGGGTGGATCTTGGGTTGTGTCAAGCTTGTTGCAAAGGTGGTTGGGCTTTGGTGTGAAAGAGTTCTTGGGTGCTTTTGGAAGTGGGACTTGGATGTCTCCGATCACCTCAAACTCGGGGTTAGACTCAACACACTTCTCATACACACTCTCCCCACTGTTTTCTCCCACTTTCTCACCCAACTTCTCAAAACCCAAACCACGACCATCTGCTCTCTTGAACTCCTCAATCATGATTTTCAATTGAGGTTCCTGCCCAGACAACCAACCCAACACCTTCCTCAAATAATCATTCTCCTCATAGATGACATCCAAACGGGAAGTAAGTTCAAGATTGCGCAAAGTAACTTCATCACAGTTAGTGCATGCATTGACAACAGGAGATTTCAAAGAAGCTTCCAAAGTGCTAATGGTAGAACGAGCATCAACAAGCTTAGCATGCATAGTAGGACATGATTTACAAGCACCAAGCAAAGTGGGTCTAGCCTTAAGCTCATCATACTCAGTCCTAAGAGCATCTAGTTTAGCCAAAGTGGAAGCATTCTTCTCATTAAGCAACTTGATCTCATTCAACCATGCATTACATTCAGAACATTCAACATCATCAGAAATGGTAGGAGTAAGTTTCAAAGAGTCATTCTCAAGTTTCAATTCAAGCAATTTAGACTCTAACTCTCCTACTTCCTCACAAGCATTCTCAAGTTGAGCCCTAAGATCTCTCCTCATTTTCTTAGCATCTCTCAACACACTATCACGGTTGTCAATCAAGCCATTCAACCTAGTGATCTCAGCAAGCAAAGAGTCGGGGTCACGGTTTACCTCATCCTCTGAGTCGGAGTCGGTGTCTTCTTTCTCGCTCTTCTTGCTGCTTGAGCTATGGGCCATGCCACAAAAGCCTCCAAGTGCAACACAGCTCAACCCACTGAGGTTCCGGCTTGCATTCTTCTTGCCCTTGCGCCTCCCGGCGTCTTCATCCTCACTGCTTGAGCTTGAATGCGCGTCGCTTGAGCTTGTGTCAACGTCGCTTGCACCGGCCACCATGGCTCTTGCCTTGTCCTTCTTGTGGCCGCCCTTGCTCGATCGCCGCTTGTCCTTGTCCTTGCTCTTGGACTTGCTGTAGTGCTTGCCCTTGGAGGAGTACTTGTCTTCACGCCTTGAGTGCGCCTTGTACTCGCTCATCTTGTACTTGTTCTCCTCCGCTTCCGGGCACTCGGCGATGAAGTATCCACGCTTGCCACACTTGTAGCATGTCCCCGAGCTCCGCCTTGCATTCCTCCGGTTCTCATGTAGTCGATCAAATCTCCTTGAGAGCAAGGCCAGTTCCTCCTCGCTCAGCACATCGAACTCATCATCTGGAATGGACATGAGAGAAGACAAGGAAAACTGTCGACAGGAAGGGTTAGTGTTGGCTTTGCCCTTTGATCCGCCCACAAGAGCAAGACTATGATCAGTCGAGCCCTCATGCTTGGATTGCAACTTCCTGTCAACCTCAGCCGACTTGAGCTTAGAAAAGAGATCATCCAACTCAATAGTCAAGTATTGCCCGGACTCCTTGATGGCCTCAACCTTAGCACCCCAAACATTTTGGTCCAAGATATGCAAGAGCTTCAAAGCTTGATCATGCTCGGTGTAAGGGAAATCCTCAACATTGGCCTTCATGTTGTTCACGATGGTGGTGAATCTCTGAAACATCGCATCAATGTCCTCACCGGGAAGTTGAGTAAAGTTCTCATATTGCATCCGGTAAGAAACAAAGAGGCGAGCCTTCACATGGTTATCACCACCGTGAGCAACCAACAACTTCTCCCAAATTTGCCAAGCAAGATTCAAATGGCGAACACGCTCAAACTCAGGATCACACAAGCTTCGGACCAAGTGATCAACGGCTTTTGCATTTGCCTCATACTTGGCCTTAGCACCGGCATCGGTCACCATAAGAGTGTGGATCTCAGCCGGAATAGCATAGGTCTTGTCAAGCACAATGAAATCCAACAACTTGCCACGAAGAAAGATCATCATACGAGCCGCCCACTTGTGGTAACCCTTCCCATCGAAGTGCGGCGGACCGCCCCGCTCAACGTACGCCATCTTAGGATTCAAGACTTGCCAAAGTCGCCACGAATCCGGCACCAAGCTCTGATACCACTTGAAGGACCGAAACGGCGAACCAGAGAGGGGGGGGGGAGTGAATGGGAGCCGATGAAAATTCTTTCTCAAAAGAACTCGGCCTATATCCCAATCGCAACTCCGAGTCACACACAACCAAGCGGAAGCACACACAAACCTCTCTTGATACCTTAGGAACAAAGCTTGAAAGGCTAGGAAGCAAAGCGGAAGCAAACACGAAAGAACTTGAGCAATCAACGAAGAAGGCTGAGACCTACCGGGTCAACCGGCACAAGTGACCGGGTCACCCTGAGCCTTACAGAGCCGCACCGGGTCGCCCGGGCACAAGTGACCGGATCAACCTATCCCCTTCGGGTCACCCGGCACAGGTGACCGGATCACCCGGGACAGCCCAGAAAACTGCCCGCGAAATCGCCCCAAACTTTCGATCAAAGGATCTCCCAAACCACTTGGAGTCTTGAGACGAAATTTTGGGGAGATGATGAACACCCCAAGGAGAGGTTATGCCCCAAAAATTACGGTCTCAAACTCCCTACAACTCCCGAAATCGCAAATCCTTGCCAAGAACACAATGACCTAGGGTTCATCCAAAAGTCAACGAATCAAAGGCCAAATCCGGCGTTTGAGGGGTCAAGATCATCCACAAAGAGGCACAAGGCACTCACCCATGATCCCCTCAATGAAATCCGGAGAGAAACCCACTCAAATCTGCGGAACCACACCAAGAACAAAGGCACCAAAAACAAGCACGAAAAAGACCACGAAATTCACAACGCCGAATCTTCTATACAAACCAGGAAAGATTCACAAGGTCTAGCATGCCTCCCTAGCATCCATCCCTCTCAACAAATCTCTCATGAAGCTCTCATGCTAGCCTAGAGAAAATGGAGAAGAAAATAGTCTAGGAAAAAGAGAAATGGAAGGGGGGGAATGAAACCCTAAGTCGCGGAGAGAGAGAGCCATCCACACACACTCATGGCTTATATATCAGGTCCTGCCGGTGTGGTAAATGACTCGACTACCCCTAACTCAACTACTGGAGATACAACCCACGCAGGGGCATTTATGTAATGTTTGTGGGTCTTGCCATCGGACGGCCACGCCTTCGCCGCACCCCGCGTCCTCCCGACGCAAGCCATGCGATCCCGCCGCGTGTCCTCCGCTTCGAAGCTTCCCGACACGCCCGGATCCCGTCTCCATCGCGTTGGGCCTTCGGACTTGGTTTTGAGGCCCAAACCAAGAAACCGTCCTCTGATGGTTTTGTGGGCAAACCACCAAACCCCGCGTGCTTGGCCCGGCCTCCCGCCAAGCCTCTTGACTCGACCGCCACCGTGCACCGGCTCGATCGTCCACGACTTCGTCTTGCTCGTCTCGCCACCATGTGGCCCGCACCTAGTCCCGCTGTCCACCGGGTCCCTCGAACCGAGCCTACTTGTCTCTCCATCTCCCGGAGGCCCCTCAAGGCTGAAGACCTTTCGCACCCGTTCTTCACCTGCAACAACACGAACTAGGCCGCTGCCTACACCTGCGCACTGAGCCAAGAGTCAGTCCAACACCCGTTGTCAATCACTCATCACTGAGGAGCGGTCATCCATCGACCACCGGGACGCTCCTGGTCCTCAGAGCCCGAATGCACTATTTCGGGGTACCAAAGTTGTGAAGCATCCATTCTAGTCCATTGGATCGAAAATGATGTTTGGAAGTGTTTCAGAGCATTTCACAAACCCTCGGTAGGTAAAAGATGAAAAACTCATGTTTCGGGCCCGAATGCAATATTTCGGGGTACCAAAGTTGTGAAGCTTCCATTCTAGTCCATTGGACCCAAAATGATGTTTGCGAGTGTTTCGGATGATTTCACTAACCTTCAGCACGTAAAAAGATGCAAAACTTGTGTTTCGGATGTAACACCCTAATTTTGCTAAAAATTGGTTTTATTAAAATTTGCTAGAAACCTTTAATTGCTTAAGGAATATAAGGTTGCTTTATTTTTCTTTTAGGCATTTAAAACTTTTCTAAAATAAAATTAATGAATTATAGGAATTAATTGTGGCATTCATGCTGGAGCATTGTTTTTGATTGTCGGAATTCAAATTCGTGTTTGAATTCTATTTGTTTGAATCCCTTCCAAAATACCTTTGCCCAATTCCTAAACCATCTACCTATCCTACTCCATCCAACCCAGCAGCCCAGCACCCGCAGCCCGCTCTAGCCCGCGTAGCGGCCCAGCACCGCCAGCCGCGCAGCCCAGCAGCAGCAGGCCGCAGCAGCTCAGTCCCGCGCGGCAGCCCAGCGCGCATCGGCCCGCCAGCCGGCACAGCTAAGCCGCCGGCCCGTTTTCCCCGCCGTCGCTCGCCCGCTGAGGCTGACCGACGGGGCCCACCCGTCATCCCCTACTCGCGGTCGTCCTCGACCCGAACTCGACCGAGCTCCGCCGCCGCCGCCTGAGTCCGCCTCCGACACGACCCCTGCGCTTGGCCCACACGCCAAGGATCCGTCCCCGGGCTATTTAAAGCTACCCCCCGGACCTCCTACCCGAGCCACCCGAGCCGCCTTTGGATTCGTGCGCCGTCGCCACCGAAACCCTAACCCGCCGCCGCTGCAGAGCCCCGCCGCCGTCGCCCCACCGTCGACGAGGAGCAATCCAGGAGCCGCGCAAGTAGGTGAGCAGGCCACCCGACGCGTGTGTTGTCGATCCCGTGCGCTGTATCGTCCGTAGAAGCACGCCGGACCTTCGCCGCCGCACCGACCCGCCACCGCCGCGATGTGAGCCCGCGCCGCCGCGTCCCAGCCGCAACCGCCGCCCTCGTCGGCCTCGCCGTCCTGCGCGCTGCGCGTGGATGCTCTTCGCGCCTTGAATCGTGGCCCGGAGCCCGAGATCGGGTTCGCCGGCGAGCTCCGCCGCCGCTCACCGCCGGTCGCCGCCGTCGGCCGACGCGCCCTGCCGCCCCGCCGCTTGCAGTCGACCGTGGCCGTTAGATCAAGATCTAACGCGCCTGATTGAATCCCGCCGCACGCATGCGACCGCAATCGTCGGATCTAGATCCAACGGATCTAGATCGGGTCAACCAAGTAAAACCAGTCAAACCCAGTCGGTTCTGGCGTTTTTGCAGAAAAGCCACTGAGTTTTCCGATATTCACAAAGATACCCTTCCACCTTAGGAGATTCCTTGCAGTTTAGTTCTTTTCTTTTATTTTAGCCCAGTTTCTTTTTAAACCTTTACAGATTAGTCCCTGCACTTTCCATAGGGCGTATCTTGGTCGTTTTAGCTCCGATTTTAGCGTTCTTTATGTCCATGCGATCGTCTCGAAGCGTAGATTAGTCATATGCCACTGTTTTGTTCTGTTTGTTCTGTTTGGTGACTGTTTCTTATTTATTCTTATTTTATGCTTGTATGTGATGATTGTGGACCGTAGAGAGCGAAGCGTTTGAAGGATTTGAAGATCAAGACGCGCCAGAGTTTGAGCAGCAGAGTTTTGTTGAAGGCAAGTCTTCCTTATTGCATACCCGCTTGTCCTACATAACATGCATTTAAATTCACTGTTTTTACTTTTCTTGCTTGCATTAACTTGACGAGAACCTATTAAGGATCATGCCTAGTCCTTTACTACCTTTACCTTGTTACCGGGTTATTTAAATTAATATTGATGGTAGCTATGGCTTAGCATGCTCAACTGGGATTGGTAATAATCAAACTTGGATACTTTATATTCTATGTTCCGTTTATGTTCTTTACTTTGCAAGACCACTCTATTATGATTAATCGGAACATGGAGAACCACCCAGAAAAACAGTACAACCACAAGAACTAATGGGCAATGGTCTTGGCTGAATAATTAGGAACTTTAGCTTGGGATAGTCTTACCTGATAAGGACAAGGGATCAGCGGTACTGTGGGGTATAGACTCGCTCTAGCAGGGGGTTGGGTGAGTTATTCTTTTTATGGTGGGGTATTGTTGACGGTTAATAGTTGTATCAAAGTTCGTTTAGTCTTGCAAGCGGACAAGTCTCCCGTCGTAGTCAAGGGACCCTTCTTCCCTCGAGTGGTGAACCCAAGGTATCGAATCCGTGGAACAATGTGCAATGCAAGGATTCAATCTAGTAAAGCAAGGTAAGCTATCTTATGAAGACAAGTTGCATCTAATCTACTAACTCATAAAAGAAAACACATCTAATCTAATATACTAAAGAGGTAGCACGAGAAAGCAAAAGATAACCGATCTAGAGAGTCTAGATCATGCATATGTTGTAGCTCCAAACAAGATAGATGAAGATAGAAAAGGGAATCTCATTAAAAGCATCTTTAAATCGCGGCCTTCCATCCGACTCCGAAAACGCCCGCTTTTCGGAACCCCCGTTCTGTCACAACGTATCCCTACTCATGCGGGTAGTCTAGGGCGAGTTCGATAAGAACAAGTTGAAATCACTTGGCCGGTCCGGTATGCACCTCTAGCCACCACGGCTACAAGAGCACCCTATGCAATCTAGCTATAGACTAGATTGGGGAAGAAGCAAAACCAAGAAGAAAACAAAATCATCGAGAAGGCACTTGATCGCTAGAAATCGGATTCACTTAAAGACTTCACCATGAATGATTACATGAACAAGATCACCACCGGGATCCTACCTCGATCTTGATCCTTGCTCCGGAGCTCCAACGTGGTCTTCCATGCAAGGTTCCCACGTCGGCTAGGGAGACCCTAGACAACTAGCACGACCCTCATCTCCGAGATGGTGTATCTCAAGCTTCTCTGCTCCTCGGCGGCGGATGATGAATTGGTTGATGCGTGGCTCTCGGTCAGGGGGCTATAAATAGCCCGAGATGCAACTAGGTCAAAGGGGAGGCCGACTGGGCCCCGGAACAGGCTGGGCGGCCGGCCTGGGCCGACCGGCCTAGGCCCATCCCGGCCCAGTCCGTGGCCTCCTTCGCCCGATGTTGCTTCCCGCGTCTTCTAGATCATCTCCCCTTTTGCATGTGGGCCCTTGTCGTCAGTTTCTCTCCGAATTGGACGAAGCTCCTTGTCTTGCAAGATTCAGCACTTTTCTGGCTAGGTCCTCGGAGTTTGTCATCTTCTCGGGCTTGGTCCTTGGGCTCTTGGAGTCATGTTCACTTCATTGCTTGACTTGTATCAGGCTTCAAGGTCTTGTCATGAGGTGCTTAATGAACTTATCCCGGAAGTCTTGCTTTCAACGTTAAAACCCTGCGTAAACACTTAACTCCAAAACCGACATGCACAAGTGAACTTGTTATACCACGGGGGTTAGTATCAATGGATAAGATACAAAAGTCATGCCAACACCGAAGGTAAAATCATGGCTAGGTTGATGGAATTTCACCGTCAACAGCTCCCCCATGCTTAAACCTTGCTCGTCCTCGAGTAAGCCTTCGATGGATATCATCGTTGCCCATCAATGCTTAAACCTTGCACTTGATCATACATAAGAAAACATAATGCTCTCAAAAGTTTAATTCGTCAAAGTTCCATAATGTACTAGCCTTCATCCCTATGGAGGGTAGATTAATAATTAAGCTTATCCCACAAGTATTAACATGCTCCCAAAATTCAAATGGATCTCAGAAATTTTGAAATAAAGAACGAGATGAAAACAAGCTAAACCAAGTTCACAAATTTAAACCACCTTGCATCTTGCTCATGAACTCTCATCTCATCTTGTCTCTCAAGCCTATTTATTCTACTCCTTTCCCTCTCATAACACATATATATGTGGTAGGCTTTATATGGAGCTTTTTGGGAAAGTTTAGTCCTACCAAGATATTATAAATGAGATGTTGTCAAAACAAGACAAGCTTCTCATGGTCTTACCGAGACTCGTCCAAAAGGTCATTGGAAAATAATGTTAAATCAAGGAGGGGAAAGAGAAAAATACACACGCTTGAGATAGTTGGACATGTGCAAATGGCAAAGAGTGATCCCGAGGCACAAAGGAAGTACTCGTTATCGGATTGCACATGGTTGGAAAATGAGTATGGATCTTTTAATCTGAAACCTTGAAATTCCTAATGCACTTTAGAGAACCAGGGAGTTCACTTTATTTTATTTTTATATTATACATACTCATATTTTTTCCTTTTCTCATTTTTTTCTTTACACTCACTTTTTTTTTCTTTTTCTTTCTTTATTTTTTCCTCATTTTTTTTCTTTCTCAAATTTTTTTTTGCTCCCCTTTGAACTCTAAAATTGCATTGTACCTACCTCCTCCCCCATGCTTAGACGTTGCTCGTCCTCGGGCAAAGAGGTGATGGAGATAAGGTAGGTACCGGAAATACTTTTCCTTTGGAGAGATACTTGAAATCTTCAATCTTGGCACCATCGATCTTCCTTGAATTGATGATCCATACTCAACGATAGGTTGTGGTCAAGGAGGTAATCACAAAAGATGATATTTGGTTTTAAGGATGGATATCCGGCGAGGTTTGTGAGATCTCCGATGTGGGGATACACAATGCATGGATAAGAGGCTAGCAATAAGATAGATACGCAAAAACGGAATGACCAGCTTCTTAGTCTCGGGCCAGAGAAATCAAGGCCTGAAATAACTCACCCAAAAATAAACCTTGTATACTAAGTTTTTGCACTCAAATATTTATATGGCTCTGGATAGGTAGAGGAACACGCAAGTGGTATTTATTACAAGGTTAGCATTACTTTTAAGAACAAAAATAAATCATCTTTAATCCATCTAAAACTTGAGAGCACATAAAACACTACGGGTCTTTATTTTTTATCATAACCTCTGCTAAAGATTAAGCTAGTATTTAGATAATTTCAGATTTGTATTTTTAAGAGAGCACTAGCTTAATCGTGCATAAAACAATTACAAAGATAAACAAAGCGGCAATTATAATCATATATCATCATGGCACAAACTTTATAACTTTACCAAAGGTAAAAACTGGGTGGTGACATTATTCAAGATGAAAATAAAACTAACACACATGCTGAAAATTTAAATAAAAACTAAAAACACTACGCATACATAGGCGCATACAAGCTGAAAATTAAAGAAGAGGGGGTAAAGGAAAGATAACTAAAGCTCCTCCTCTCTCTAATCTTCCGCCGGTGGTTGATATTGATAGTCTTGGTTGTTGTACCCTTGCTTGTAATAGGAATGCACCACTCCTCCTATGAATTGTCCGACGGTGCTAGGTGAAGGTGTCCGAGCACATAAGCGATGTTTGCATTTCCTTCACCCATTTGGTTTGCATTGGTTAGGATGGCTGCAATATTTTGCATGTTCCTTGCAGCGTATCCTCCAATAATGGTCACACTTTGTTGTGGTTGAGGAAGATGTGTGTATGACTCCGCAAAGGCTACGTTGGGCACCGCAAAAATTGGTGGGGGTATGGCTGCACCACTCCCCCATGCTTGCATTGGTACACCATCGTAGTAACTTGGCGGCGCCGGAATTCCTCCAAATGGTGGCACATAATTTGTTTGTGCACCTCCTTCTTGGGCCATAGAAGATCCTTCTCCTATAATCCTTCATTTCCTTCGTCGGCACAAGAAGTCCTTCCTCTAACCAATCTTCTTTCCCCTCAAGAAAAAGTCTTAATCTTCCATCCGATAGGGGCAAATTTACTTTGGCCACTTTGAAGCCTCCTCTCCCATCTTCACTTATATATTTGCTTTCTTCATATTCTCAAATCCTAGAGAGGTCCCGGGTAGGAGATGATTCGGGTTCTTTGCAATACTCGGTCTTAAAGAGATAGCCAACATGGAGAGGCAACACCCCGAACCAATATCTCTCGAACTCGATGTTGCTTAACAACACCACCGGTTGATGTCAAACCCGATTTTCCGAAGGAAACCAAGTGCAAACCTATATGCATGACAGGATCAAGTTTCATGCATATAGTGACATATAAGTGAATACAGAAACAGTATCACGTAAGAAAAAGAAAGATTATTAGAGATTTACGCTTAATCCTGGAAACGAAGGCTCCAAACATCACAGGCAATCGACTGGGGGTTGCGTACGCCTAGCACCAGCAACAACTTCACAAGACTTCAGAGTAGCATCCTTTTTCTGAGCAACAATGTTTATAGCAAGGGTGAGCACTTGTCGTACTCAGCAAGTGTGGGGAAAGACATGAATGCAAAGGCTTTATAGTGGACTTGGCTATAAGCATTTAAGCAATTTTAGTTGGTCAAATTTTATTAGCACCTATTTACTAATAAAGTATAAGTATATACCAACCCACATTAAGCATAAGATAAGAGATACGCCATAAGCACATGGCAAGCATAACCAGAGAACACGGTTTAAGTCCATCTTCAAGTTCAATTATCATGTGAGGGTTCAGGCCGCTCTTGACCGTGAGCACGGCTAATCGATTAGTTTTACACTCTGCAGAGGTTGTACATCTTTACCCACAAGTCGCGTAAAAACTCCGAAGATTTTGCACCCAACCACGCTGTGCAAAAGTAGGCACAATACCACACTACCGAGGTGTGGCTGCATAGGGACGCTACGAGGCCTTTACAAAGAGTCCTCCCGTGCGTATTAGTCCATAGTAGTATGTCATAGAGGCTATCTTTCGTACCTCACTTCTATTATGGACGGTAAGCCATAGAGTCTTCCGTTCCATCACCGCTCCGGAATAGAAGAGCCATAAAAGCATTCCTCCGTCCCCAACCTACTATGCGAGTAATAACCACACAAAGACTTCCCTAATTACTCGGCCAAGACCAGAGCCATATAGTCCTTGTGGTTGCACTGTTGTCCTGGGTGGTTCTCCATGTTCCGATTAAACATATGGTCTTGTATTAACATCCAAAGATATAACATAAAGGTATAACATGATTCATCCTTAATGTTCATTAAAACCACCATAACCCATGTATAGCAACTAAGCATAGCTACCCAACATCAATGTAAACCCAGGTTAACAAGGAATGACAATCAAAGACTAGGATAAACCTTAATAGGAACCCGTCAAAATTAATGCAAGCAAAGCAATGAGTGATTAAATATAGTTCTTAGGACAAAAGATCAAGGACACACTTGCCTTTAACCAAAGTAATGTCGTTGCTCAGAATATCTTCAACTTCAAGCTCTTCCAAGCTTCTCGAACGGCGTTCACTCTAGGCGCATCAAGCATCGGGCACAAACATACACAAAGCAAACAAACAAGCATATACTAAGAACAAAGCACCAATCAAAAGAAAACTTTAAAAGAACGCGCTAAAGGATAGGATCGATTAGATGGGTCACTAAAGAACACAAAGGGTGCTTGGAAGGGAAAGGCTTGGTTAGCTTTAAAGAGATGGTCGCGGAAGATTGAGCAAGAACCGGGAAGATCACACTTAGATTGAGCTAAGAAAAGAACGTCTAACGAACGTTTTACATATATGAGAGAGCAACGCTATGAGCTAGGTTCATTTTAATTAACAAAACAAATATAAAGGATATTTCAGAAATAAAATACCCTATGTTGGCATTAATTCAATATTAAACTTTATTTATGAAACCGGTGTAAAGAGCTAGTCAAGTTTTATTAATAAAGATTCATATATTGATTAAACTGATTAAACATTTAATTTTGAAAAACTAAACTTTATGAACAATCTAAACGAAACTTTGTAATTCGAGTTCATCATATTATTATCAAAAACAGTATTAAATTGGTATTAATCAAGATTAACATTTATTTAAAAGCCGGAGTAAAAGCCTAATCAACTTTTAATTATAAAAGTTAATTAATCATTAAGCAAATTAATATTTGACTTATGGAAAACCGAGTAAAAGATCTAATTAGATTTTATTTATAAAAGCATGTAAAGTAATCATTAATCAAATTAAATTTGATTATGAAAAACGATATATAGATCTATATTACTTTTATTTATAAAATGCATGTATAACTAGACATTAATCAAAATTAATATTAATTTTATTTTCAGAAAACAAAACATGGTGAAAACACACCACTAACGCGTGCTTTACATTATTATGGACCTAACGCAACTTGAACGGATTAAATCGGAGCTAAAACGAAGATTTGGTGAGCAAAACAAGATTACAGGGACCTAGTCGTAATTAACTATAGATTTTAAGGGTTAGCAGGGAAGATTCCTGAGACACAGGAAACAGTTCTCGTGAAAAGGCTAAAACTCGGGGTTAGATCTGTAAAAGGGCCTCGGTTTGGATCTGAACGAAGGAATCTAAAGCTCTAGGGTTTTATTTGGAAAATTTGCAAGACATAAGATTGGATCTTCTCATTATGGGATCTTGCAGGGGGATTTTTGCAAACCGGCCGGCCCTCATCCCCTTCCTCTGCTCGAGCCGGCAGTAGAGGCGGGCGGCGGTCCTGGAGGCCAAATCGCCGGCGGACCAGGCGGTCTCCGGCTCGGCCGCGGCGGGGAAAAGCAAGAGGAGGTCAGGGGAAACAGGTGGGGGTGCTCACCACGGAAGGGGAAGGACGGCAGACTACCGGCGGCGGCGGACTCGGACGGCCGGCGGCGGTGCCAGGCGGCGGTGGTGCTCCGGTGCACTTCCGGTCGTGAGAAGGGGCGGAGGGTGCACAGCTCGACGGCCTGGATCTCCTGGTAGTGCTAGCTTGGCTCGAAGATCAACGGCAGCGGCAAAAACGCGGGCAGCGGCGGCGAGCTCGCCGGCTCGACTTCCTGCAGGGCGGCGGCGCTCTGGCGCGGGAGTTGCAGGGCGGTTTCGGCGGCGGCGCGCAACAGGCGACTAGGGCAGGGGCGGCGCGAGGCTTGCCCTTTTATGGGGCGCGCGGGGCAGGAGCCCGGCGTGGCACGCACGCCAAGGCCAGAGGCCTGGCGGCGGCGCTGCACCGGCTCGGCTGCTCAGCCAGATGGACCTGGCCGGGCCGGGCGGATTGGCCGCTGGGCCGGGGCGGAGCGGGTTGGGTCGGGCCTCGGGCCCGGCCCAATCCGGTAGATAGGTTTTGTTTTGTTTTTTTTTATTTTCTGAAATATATTTTCAGTGCAAAAGAATTCCAGAGAAACTCCAGTAATTCGTTTAAAGCACTAAAAATACTCAGAAAATCACAAAAAATTCCGGAAAAAATCCTAGAGATAGATTAAGACATGAACAATCCAAATAAAACATTTGGAGCTCATGAAAAAGATTTTAGAGCCTTCTAATAAATAGAAATAGCTCAAGGAAAATGAGAATAAATCCCAGAAAAATCCGGAAAATTCTCGGAAGGTTTTGGACAGCTCCTAAACGCATTTTTGAAACCTTTTGCACTCAAGAACCACTAGATGCATCGGCATGAATGCAACACACATAACTTTGTTTTGATTCGGAAAATCAAACAAAGGATTTTTCCTATACTATATTCCCTGTAAAGAAAAATAAATGTTGGAAAAATTTTAAAATTATGAGAAAATCGTTATTTAATTATTCTTTCTATTCACATCCTGAAATTGGAAATTTCAGGGTGTGACAAATCTACCCCCCTTAAAAGGAATCTCGTCCCGAGATTCGAAAAAGGCTAGCAAGAGACAAGGGTTTATTTCGAACTCTTTTCATATCCTTCAGCAATATTCTTCCTTTCATATTACAGAAAAACTTTCCAAGCCTAACTTATACCAACATCCTTTAAATATCGGGGGTCTTGTCTTGCTTGTGTCGTTGTCGCCATTCCCTCTTAAAATGACGATCTAGAAATTTCTTCGGGCATCTGTTGATAAAGTGTCCACCAGCTTTGCAATAAAAACAAGCTTTACTTTCCCTAATATTCCGACGATTCTGTGGTGTCTCATAAATCACTGGTATTGTGACACCATGAGGATATTCTAGATATGCATCTTCATTGTGATCTTCAGGAAAACCTTGGGCTTGAGACATATGATGTAGGTGAGAATTGTTATTGGCTTCCCCTGGATATTCCCTTTTTCTCTTCTTACTCATGATCTCCTGTAGCTTGCTTTCTAGCCCAATGGCTTTGTTGATTAAATCTTGTAGACTGGAATAATCATGTAAGCTTAGTATACTTTGAAGATCTTCATTCAACCCTTTGATGAAATGCTCTCGTTTCTTCTTATCACTTTCAGCTGATCTTGGGGCATACAGAGATAATTGAACAAACTTATCCCCGTACTCAGTTACCGTCATCTGTCCCTGCTTTAAGTTAAGGAACTCCTTCCTCTTGAGCTTCATCGCACTCACAGGAGTATGGTGTAAGATAAAGTTGTCTTTGAATTCCTTCCACACAATACTCTCAGGTTGCTGATGTCCATTGATGTAAGAATTCCACCACTCTGAAGCTGCTCCTATAAGTTGCCAAGATGCATACAAAGCTTTCTCTCCATCATTGCATTGTACCATATCTAGCTTCTCTTCAATTGTCTTGATCCAGTCTTCAGCTTCTAAGGGATATGTGGTACTGGAGAACATTGGCGGCTCAGCCTTCATGAACTCTGCATACTTATCCTCCGGGGGTGGAAATGATAGCGCATCTTGGTTGTATCCATAGTCATCACCGTTCTCGTAGCTTTCTCCTTGGTTACCTCCTTCTTGGTTTTCCATCTGGTTGGTAGGTAAAGATATGATCAGAAGGAAACAAGAGTAGTGCAAAACGAGTGGGGGAGAACAAGGAGGTGGGAGGTACAAAAGAAGAACCCAACTAAGCAACTGATGTTATTGCGGATGTAAGACTGTAACACCTCAGGTGTTTAAATACCATTGGTTAGTGCTAATGACTCTCCTAATTAAGTCAACACACTTTTGTGGTCAAAGCTTGGTCAAACTCTAGCTAAAACCCTAGTCAAACCCCTTGTCACTCCTAGTCCTTCTAGAACTTTTGCCGCGTTCTCCAAATTTCACCTAAACACTTCAAATTCTACCAATATAAAAGTTGTCCAGTTTTTCGAGGGACACAACTTTCATGTTGGATGTCATTTCAAATTTTGAGTGGAAAAGGGTGAAAAACTTGGTCAACTGCAGTTTTCACTATTCATCAGCGCTCTGCAAAACCCGAACTTTGCTTGGCGTTCCTGCTCAAACCTTTGAGAAAAACATAGGACAGCCTTTGCAAATGTTGTAGAGGGAGGTCTCATCTACAACTTTCGTATCTAGCGTTTTTGTCGCACAGTTCAAATTTTTTGGAGGAATTCACGGTCAAAGTCGAGTTGACCGGCTGGAAATCAGCTCGGTCGCGCTCCAGAGCGCTGCCAGCGCGCCGGCGCTCTGCCTGGCGTCCCTGCGCCGCGCGCGCTGCGTTTCGCCGCCTCGGCGTCCGTGCGGACCCGGCCCCCACCACCTCGAGGCACGAGCCGTCCGGTCCCCTTCGCGCCTGTCACCTAGGAACGCGTGCCGGTCCGTTCCTGCCCGTGCCGCGCCCGCACTCGCCACCCGCGCGCACGCCGTTGTCCAGCGGTCTGTCGCGTTCCCCCTGCCGAGTGCGCCTGCCGAGGCCCAGTCGCCGTACTGCGGAGTTAACGCGGACGTTCCCTTCGTCGCTAAGGCAGGAGGCCGCCCCGGCTATAAAAGCCGCGCGTCGGGCGTCCTCGCGCGTGAGCTCGACCACCACCCGCCATTAGAGCCGCCGCGTGGAGCTCCAACGTCCGGCCCGCCTCCTGCCGGCCAGAGCTCCTCAACACCTCCCCTAGCCCCTACCGGAGCCTACCGCGCCGCCCTTCTCTCTTCCCAGGCCGGGAGCTCGCCGGGGCAGCAGCTCCAGCGGCTGCCGCCGCCTGGCGCCGCCGCCCGCCCTCATCGGAGCCACCTCGGCACCAACTCCGGCCTCAAATCAGTCCTTGGTGAGCCACCACTCCTCCCCCACCTCTTCCCCGGCCGACCCTGACGCCGGAGCCGCCGGATTCCGGCGAGCCCGCCGCTCCCGTTGGCAGGGACCCAATTGCATCAATTTCAATCTTTCCAGGGTCTTTTGTGAGAACCAAGGGTATATGTGTGAAGACTGGAAAGTTTCCAAGGGCCTGTTTGTAAGTTGGAATCTTCTATAGTGAAGCCTTTCAGCTGAAACTTGAAAAATGTGTAGAAAATCAAAGAAAAATCAGAAAAATGCAAACCTAATTTTGTTAGATTCCATGTGAGTAGTACTACAACTTTTGTAAAGCATGACCATGGTTTTTCCTGATAATTTTTGCATGAAAAATAGGAAACTGAAAAACCTAGATCTGTTGTATCTCCAAATCCACATGTTTTCTGTAGCTAATTTTTTGATATGTTGTGTTTTATGCTATTCCTAGCTCCTGTACCAAAAATTGCACAAAGGTATGTTGTAAATCTTTTATTATGAATTGTTTTCTATTTATGCAGAATCTGTCTAAATGATTTTTGTAGCTAAAAATAATTAGATTTTTGTGCCCAACTTCTGCATGTTGTCTTTTCATACCAAAATTCACCTCTGGTGAATTAATCACTAATTTATAATTGGAAGAAATATTTATTCGTGAAATATGCCTAATTTGCTTTGTAAATGCATAACTCAAGATCTATAGTAGCTCTAGGTGTATATGTTGCATGCCTAGCTTAGTTTTGGACCAGAGATCATGTGTGAGAAAGTTTGAATCATTTTGATGTGTATTTATTTTTATATGCATTTATCTTGTTTTGGTAGCTAGCTTTTGTTATTTTCGGTGTATTTAATTTCATAGCTCTCATAAGTGTGCATGTGTGTGCAGTGGCTTTGCATAGGTTTGTAATGTTTCATAACACACCCTGCTGAATTTTGTTAATTTATTTCATGAATAAAAGCAATAGAGGCCATTAAAGCTTAATAGTAAATTAAATGAGAAAATCATCAACTACTCACCTAATGACCTCATGTCATGTGGTAAATCATGTTAAAGGCTAAATGTCACCACCCCCTTGCTGTTTGTGAATTAATTGAAATTATTTACATAAATATGTACACAATCACTATCAAAAAGAGTAAATAATAAAGCACCACAGGAAATTACTTTAATAAGAAGAGTATACCAAATGTGTGTTTGTCAAGGTGACTATGGCCAACCATACTCTTCATGGTTGTCATATGTTGTTTGTTAATTAAATTGAAAACCGTCAATTAAATCTTGCATTGCATCCCGTGTAGATCTTCCCGACGGTAGCCGTACGTCTGTGCCGGAAGGAGGAGACGAAGGAGCTGACGGAGACGTGCACTACGTCGCTGTAGAGCAAGACCTGGACCAAAGTCCAGAAGGGCCCAAGGCCAACCTTGCCAGCGAAGGCAAGCCCCGGATCATTAACCCTTCTTTTGAAAATTTTGCAATTACCTTTGTTATGATTGTGCATTTACGTTTCAGGAGTTGAATTGAAACCCTAGATGCATGATCCCTAGGTACCTATGTTCTTATACTAGTATGTTAGGTCGATAGCTGCTATGCTATAGGACCGGTACAAGTCGAGTGATGTTCGTCACTCGCGAGAATAGGCTCTTATGTTGGAATCATAAGATCTTTATAAATGGATTGCTCATGTGGTAAGAGCATGGGATTTGGGCTCCGGTCCAGTGGCTTTCGTAGGCTAAGCTTTTGAACGTACTAAGCACTTGCCGGGAATGGGACCGGTAAACCTAGTACCTGATGGACACGGCAAGGGAACTTTTCCCTACTACCCTTAGGACACCTTGTGTGTCCCCCTGCCTGCAACAGTGGGGTACCTGTGCGAATCTGGGCGATCCGGCGTGACGTTCCAGTAAGCCCTGTACCGAGGACTGTAGGTCTGATCCCGATCCGGATAAAGATGGGAACCGTCTGGTCGGTGTATACCCCGTTTCGTTTTTGTTGTAGTTCTTGGGGTATGCACCCTCCGTGTGTTTAGGTCCACCTTGCAAGGTTATAAATCAATCGATTGTCGGCCTCTCACCGTTATCCGAGACTGCTTAATCAACTGGCCATGATATCCCTTAATGATGGAACTTTGTGAATATTACTGCTTGAATTAATTGTTTGTACAATTCTTGGTTGAATTAGTTGGCTCACTTAGAAATGGTAATCAACTAGAATCTGTGCTAAAATATTGAAAGTAAGGACGTACTCTTTGTTGCTTTTCAGCAAAAGAACTTCCCCGGCCAAAAAGCCTCTCATGTCTAGAGTGTGGTGATGTAGTTGTCACCCGACGGTTAAGTCTTGCTGAGTATTAGTATACTCAGCCTTGCTTTAATAATGTGGTTGCAGGTGTTGTTTGGCCTGGTGAGATTCCACCCGGCTGGGAGCTGGAATGGGTGGATGACGACGAGTGGTGACATCACGGACGGCCTCCTGTGATGTTTACCGTTGCGCTAGTTTATGTATTTCCGCTGTTTTCAAACTCTGAACCTTTAATTATTGTCATGAACAATGGTTTGTAATACTTAAACCCCTTCGGGGCAGTTTGGTTTTAAATTGGTGTAGTGTACTCTGGACTCGCCTTCGCGTGAGTTTTAATGCATATGTTCGATCCTTTGTTGATATCCAAGTGATTTACCGGGCGTTAACCCGGCAACTAACGACAGGATGATACTTTATCATTGCTTAATGACCAAAAGTGGATTTGGTTTAGGCGATAGTACGGTATTTTCCTGGGCGGGTTGTCACAAAGACCCACAATACACCAACACTCACTTCAAAGAACCAACACAAGCAATGTCATAAAACCAAGCATCATCATGCAAACACACAATTCCACCAATCAAGGCATAGCTAAGGGAACGACACTACACGTTGTTAAATAAGTCAGGGGGTATCCTCCTAATAGATCAGATGTATCTCCCAGCAAGGATATCCATAAGTAATGGATTTTTCCCAGGTCAAAGAGGCCAAAATTATGAGTTCATCCCAACTGGAATCACCTCAATCGGAGGTTCGGAACTCGAGATATGAATTAGACAAGATGGCTATGTCAGCAGTGTTGGCAGATTCTGAATGCTCCACTAATTCGTAGGTATCTCCCTGGATACAAAACGAATACTGCTGAATTTTGGACAGAGTGAAACTGATGAAATTCCTGAACTACTCCAATTGGATTTACCTCAATCGGAGGTCTATAGCCCGAGATATAGAATATTGAAGATAACTAGGTCAGCAGCGTTTACAGTTTCTGATTGCTCCAATGTTTCGGGCATAGCTCCTGGAACATGTACTGGATAGGGCTGAATTTTTGATAGAAATTCACTTATGAAATTTAGGAACTAACCCAACTGGTTTCATGTCAATCGGAGTTCTGTAGCTCGAGATAAAATTAAAACAGCGCTGATGTGTCAGAGAGCTGCGCGAACAGATAGAATGTTAAGGGTAACAGTTCTACCAATAAATCAAGGGGGTGTTTATTGCTTGAGGGAAAGAATAGGCGAGGTCGAAGAGATGTTCAAGGAGAGTGAAGATAAATATACAAGAATTCATGGTATGGAGAAAAGAAGATGGTTAAGATGTGAGATCCTTCATCAGAGAGGTCAGGGATAAGGTAAGGAGGGATTGTAGAACAAAAGAGGCATTAAGAAACGGCCAATACTAGCTAGGCTTACGTCCTACAGTCGATACAGCTCTGATACCACTCTGTCACACCCGACTTTCCGAAGAAAACCAAGTGCAAACCTATATGCATGCCAGGATCAAGTTTCATGCATATAGTGACATATAAGTGAATACAGAAACAGTATCACGTAAGAAAAAGAAAGATTATCAGAGATTTACGCTTAATCCTGGAAACGAAGGCTCCAAACATCACAGGCAATCGACTGGGGGTTGCGTACGCCTAGCACCAGCAACAACTTCACAAGACTTCAGAGTAGCATCCTTTTTCTGAGCAACAATGTTTATAGCAAGGGTGAGCACTTGTCGTACTCAGCAAGTGTGGGCAAAGACATGAATGCAAAGGCTTTATAGTGGACTTGGCTATAAGCATTTAAGCAATTTTAGTTGGTCAAATTTTATTAGCACCTATTTACTAATAAAGTATAAGTATATACCAACCCACATTAAGCATAAGATAAGAGATACGCCATAAGCACATGGCAAGCATAACCAGAGAACACGGTTTAAGTCCATCTTCAAGTTCAATTATCATGTGAGGGTCCAGGCCACTCTTGACCGTGAGCACGGCTAATCGATTAGTTTTACACTCTGCAGAGGTTGTACATCTTTACCCACAAGTCGCGTAAAAACTCCGAAGAGTTTTGCACCCAACCACGCTGTGCAAAAGTAGGCACAATACCACACTACCGAGGTGTGGCTGCATAGGGACGCTACGAGGCCTTTACAAAGAGTCCTCCCGTGCGTATTAGTCCATAGTAGTATGTCATAGAGGCTATCTTTCGTACCTCACTTCTATTACGGATGGTAAGCCATAGAGTCTTCCGTTCCATCACCGCTCCGGAATAGAAGAGCCATAAAAGCATTCCTCCGTCCCCAACCTACTATGCGAGTAATAACCACACAAAGACTTCCCTAATTACTCGGCCAAGACCAGAGCCATATAGTCCTTGTGGTTGAACTGTTGTCCTGGGTGGTTCTCCATGTTCCGATTAAACATATGGTCTTGTATTAACATCCAAAGATATAGCATAAAGGTATAACATGATTCATCCTTAATGTTCATTAAAACCACCATAACCCATGTATAGCAACTAAGCATAGCTACCCAACATCAATGTAAACCCAGGTTAACAAGGAATGACAATCAAAGACTAGGATAAACCTTAATAGGAACCCGTCAAAATTAATGCAAGCAAAGCAATGAGTGATTAAATATAGTTCTTAGGACAAAAGATCAAGGACACACTTGCCTTTAACCAAAGTAATGTCGTTGCTCAAAATATCTTCAACTTCAAGCTCTTCCAAGCTTCTCGAACGGCGTTCACTCTAGGCGCATCAAGCATCGGGCACAAACATACACAAAGCAAACAAACAAGCATATACTAAGAACAAAGCACCAATGAAAAGAAAACTTTAAAAGAACGCGCTAAAGGATAGGATCGATTAGATGGGTCACTAAAGAACACAAAGGGTGCTTGGAAGGGAAAGGCTTGGTTAGCTTTAAAGAGATGGTCGCGGAAGATTGAGCAAGAACCGGGAAGATCACACTTAGATTGAGCTAAGAAAAGAACGTCTAATGAACGTTTTACATATATGAGAGAGCAACGCTATGAGCTAGGTTCATTTTAATTAACAAAACAAATATAAAGGATATTTCAGAAATAAAATACCCTATGTTGGCATTAATTCAATATTAAACTTTATTTATGAAACCGGTGTAAAGAGCTAGTCAAGTTTTATTAATAAAGATTCATATATTGATTAAACCGATTAAACATTTAATTTTGAAAAACTAAACTTTATGAACAATCTAAACGAAACTTTGTAATTCGAGTTCATCATATTATTATCAAAAACAGTATTAAATTGGTATTAATCAAGATTAACATTTATTTAAAAGCCGGAGTAAAAGCCTAATCAACTTTTAATTATAAAAGTTAATTAATCATTAAGCAAATTAATATTTGACTTATGGAAAACCGAGTAAAAGATCTAATTAGATTTTATTTATAAAAGCATGTAAAGTAATCATTAACCAAATAAAATTTGTTTATGAAAAACGATATATAGATCTATATTACTTTTATTTATAAAATGCATGTATAACTAGACATTAATCAAAATTAATATTAATTTTATTTTCAGAAAACAAAACATGGTGAAAACACACCACTAACGCGTGCTTTACATTATTATGGACCTAACGCAACTTGAACGGATTAAATCGGAGCTAAAACGAAGATTTGGTGAGCAAAACAAGATTACAGGGACCTAGTCGTAATTAACTATAGATTTTAAGGGTTAGCAGGGAAGATTCCCGAGACACAGGAAACAGTGCTCGTGAAAAGGCTAAAACTCGGGGTTAGATCTGTAAAAGGGCCTCGGTTTGGATCTGAACGAAGGAATCTAAAGCTCCAGGGTTTTATTTGGAAAATTTGCAAGACATAAGATTGGATCTTCTCATTATGGGATCTTGCAGGGGGATTTTTGCAAACCGGCCGGCCCTCATCCCCTTCCTCTGCTCGAGCCGGCAGTAGAGGCGGGCGGTGGTCCTGGAGGCCAAATCGCCGGCGGACCAGGCGGTCTCCAGCTCGGCCGCGGTGGGGAAAAGCAAGAGGAGGTCAGGGGAAACAGGTGGGGGTGCTCACCAGGGAAGGGGAAGGACGGCAGACTACCGGCGGCGGCGGACTCGGACGGCCGGCGGCGGTGCCAGGCAGCGGTGGTGCTCCGGTGCAATTCCGGCCGTGAGAAGGGGCGGAGGGTGCACAGCTCGACGGCCTGGATCTCCTGGTGGTGCTAGCTCGGCTCGAAGATCAACGGCAGCGGCAAAAACGCGGGCAGCGGGGCGAGCTCGCCGGCTCGACTTCCTGCAGGGCGGCGGCGCTCTGGCGCGGGAGTTGCAGGGCGGTTTCGGCGGCGGCGCGCAGCAGGCGACTAGGGCAGGGGCGGCGCGAGGCTTGCCCTTTTATGGGGCGCGCGGGGCAAGAGCCCGGCGTGGCACGCACGCCAAGGCCAGAGGCCTGGCGGCGGCGCTGCGCCGGCTTGGCTGCTCAGCCAGATGGGCCTGGCCGGGCCGGGCTGATTGGCCGCTGGGCCGGGGCGGAGCGGGTTGGGTCGGGCCTCGGGCCCGGCCCAATCCGGTAGATAGGTTTTGTTTTGTTTTTTTTTATTTTCTGAAATATATTTTCAGTGCAAAAGAATTCCAGAGAAACTCCAGTAATTCGTTTAAAGCACTAAAAATACTCAGAAAATCACAAAAAATTCCGGAAAAATTCCTAGAGATAGATTAAGACATGAACAATCCAAATAAAACATTTGGAGCTCATGAAAAAGATTTTAGAGCCTTCTAAAAAATAGAAATAGCTCAAGGAAAATGAAAATAAATCCCAGAAAAATCCGGAAAATTCTCGGAAGGTTTTGGACATCTCCTAAACGCATTTTTGAAACCTTTTGCACTCAAGAACCACTAGATGCATCGGCATGAATGCAACACACATAACTTTTATTTAATTTAGAAAATCAAACAAAGGATTTTTCCTATACTATATTCCCTGTAAAGAAAAATAAATGTTGGAAAAATTTTAAAATTATGAGAAAATCGTTATTTAATTATCCTTTCTATTCACATCCTGAAATTGAAAATTTCAGGGTGTGACAGTTGATCATAGGTGAGTGGGGTCGATTGGCTGCCTGGCAAAGCCGAGTAAAGCAAATTCAACTCCGTGTTGGTTATCTTTGTTTCTCTCATTCTCCCAAAAATCCACTTGCTAAAAAGTGACACACTTGGATGATGGGGTTCCGGATAGTATTTCTTCGTTGATGGTCTCCTCCCGTGATCATACTCCAAAAACCTTCCCATGTGCCTTCATGCACATCCACTTGTTCTGGAGCTGCCTTTTGAAAATAGGAGACACTCGCCCATGGGTCTACGATACTAGAACATGCAATCGTTTTGAACATGAAAACCAATCTAATCTATCGGGGGTTGTGACCACGGTTTCGCCCTTTCCCTCCTCTCGTATCTACGCGAAGGTATTCATGTCTAGACCTATGATGGACACGACGTATTGAATGGATCCATTCAACACAAGATGATAGATAGATAATCCAACAAAGTATGATTGCATCTCAAGATCGATTACAACCCATGGATGAAAGGAGATTACCCCATCAAGGTTCTAGACATAGCACCGTTGATCAAGGTTACCCTTCCGACGGTGTCTTCCTTCTTCTCCACTTGTGGGCTCCCTCCAAACGGAATGAGAGACTCAGCACTCCTTCATCAAGGATATGCGCCATGGTCAAGAGAATTTCCAAGGCGAATCCCTTGTGGGTGTTTGCCGACACTCCGTTAGAGAATTGCACCCACCTCGGTGTCCTGTATGAAAACCCAATATGTGGAGAGCTTGGTCATCGAAGTCGACGTTCGCTACAAGCCTCTACTCAAGGCGAGAGAGCTTCTTCTCCTCCTCCTCCGTCATGATGACGAACCCCTCGGAATACCGCGGAGCGTATGGAGGTCGAGCGGATGATCGTGTCGAGTGGCGAGGTCGGATGGGCGGCTCCTCCATATGTCCTTGAGGTCTGATGAACCTCATAAACGAGCTTCATGTGGCCCTCATGCCACCGAGGAGAAGAGTGTGGTTCCTCCTCGGCGGTGCCGTGTCCTCCTCCATACTCCGAGGAGACTCGGAAACCGAGTGCCTCCTCGAAGTCGATGACGGCTTAGATGACGATGATCCCTTCTTCTTCGGTGAAAAGGCTTGTAGTTTTCTTCCATGATTGCAGCACTCTCCCTCACAAATATATATCTGGGGTTTTCACCCGGTAACAAGTTACACAAATATTATTTTGGAGTCTGGACTTTGAGTGGATTAAGGATGTGTTTTGTTGCACGAAACAAACGGGGTGGATGGCTAAGTCTAAGGTGGATCCGGACTACAAACTAGAGCACACGAACAAAGAGCTGGATGGGAGACTTACCTCTCTCCTCCTCTTGGCTCGGTTCTTCTCTAGTGCATTCATGCTTGTTGCTTCGTGACCGCGTGCACCTTCCAAACGTTCCCATCCACTCCTTCGCTTGCATTATTATTCCTTCCACTTGATGTATTCGCTTTGACTCACTTCCATACTCCCTTGCCTCACATGCCTCCATGATATTCCTACAAAACAAAGCCTTGGCTGCCCCCCCCCCCATGCTTGTACTTTGCATGTGGTTTGATAAAATATGTTGGAGGGGCATCCCGTGATGTATCATGGTGCATGTATGGTTAGGTTAACTAGATTGCCTCCCTCTAAGCATGTTTTAACGCTAATCACTCCTCTAATTTCGAAAATAAAAAATAAAATCAGAGATATTAATAAGTTAAAATATAAATTTAGAGAAGTTTTTAAAGCATTAAAACAAATGTAAGTCGAAAAATATTTCCGACTACTTTTATGTTGGTCTCACCGGTATAGTTTGCTTCCATTAGTTGAGAGCAAGCTTTTCCCGGCTTGATCATGGGGGCATAGGTTTAGGTTATAATTTTGATTAGATAAGAGAGAATTTGAATGAAATAAAATTAAATGAGGCGTAGAAAAATTCTAATCTTAGAGAAACCAAGGACATGGATTTTTAAATCAACCAAAAGTCAAATCTCTAGGTTCACGCGAGTCCTACCATGCGCTGAAATTTAAATAACATCTAGGTACAAGACATGGCTCTACTCGTGTGTTTTTAGCATGAAAAGAAAGTCAACCACAACATCATAAAGAGGATGAAAGGTTGAGATAGGTTCTGAATTTGTTTGGTTGTGGTTTCTCGAAAAAGAAGCAAACAACATAGGATGGTTCATGTAAAGGGTTTATGATCAAAACAAAATATTCAACCAAGAATTATGTCTCTAATATTATTCAACCATTCTAAGTCTAATGTTTTGCGTAGTAAAATTAAAAACTAAATTATTAAAAAGACTCGAAAAACCTGGAATCGGGTTGTCCTCCGGGTAGCTTATTCTTGACTCGACGAAACGGGTTGCCTCCCGCCTAGCGCTTCGTTTATAGTCCATGGCTAGACTTCTTCACTTGATTACTTCGGATCAACGCTCTTTGCGGGCGTTGCAATCTTGGGTACCCACTTCCGCACCATCTTGGGCACGGGCTTATTCTTTGGCTTAGTCATATTTTTGGTCTTCACAGGCTGACATTGTTATTTGGTCTTGACGGATGCAACAACTTCCTTTATGTAGTGGCTCGGCATCTCGAACTCCGGTCCTTCGGTTGTGATCTTCATGGTCTCCTTAGTGTGATCCTTCATCTCTCCCGAATGAGTTTGAGTAGCCTTCGCCGTCTTGGGACCTTGGAGTTGTCTCGGATATTCTTCTCTGTTACCCATCGGGCGCCTGGCAAGTTGTCCCACTTGCATCTAGCATCTTCAACGATGAACACTTCTCGTATAGAGCTTCCGGCCTCCGTCACCTTGCCATCTAAATTCTTCAATATTTCCTCCATAGCCTCGAACTTAGTGACGGCGTCCTTGGACATGGTCGTACTCCTCACAATCCTCGCATGTGGATCTTGCCTTGGCAGCCTTTAGGTGTTGAGCTTCTTTCTCTATCTCCATCTTCTCCATCCTCCTCTTGATCTTGAACGGCCTTCCGGCGTCTTGAAGGTTTATGATAGGTAGATCAACGATGTCCGGGGTGCATAGCTTGATCTCGCGCTCCGGTTGTTGAGGTTGATCTTCCTTTGGACTTGGAAGTGGTGATTCCCTTGGAGATTTTGACGGTCCTTCGACTTTGGCTTTTGGATCTAGGGTTTCCAACCCTTTAGCTTGTGTTGCACGTCTCCTTTGCCTGTAAAGTTTTCCTGGATCATCCACAAAAAAAGTTTGGGTTTCTTGGAGAGGTAGCCAACCATCTCCGGTTAGGGTTAACAATAAAAGAAAAATTAGGGTTAATCAAAACTAGATTAGATTAATTTTTTTCCTTTTTGGGGATGATCAAACATAAGAGATGCAAAAGAAAATCAAAAGAAAAACTGAAAAATAAGCGATACTAGATTGGATCTTGATTGCTTGTTCCCCGGCAACGGCGCCAGAAAAAGGGGCTTATTGACGGTTAATAGTTGTATCAAAGTTCGTTTAGACTTGCAAGCGGACAAGTCTCCCGTCGTAGTCAAGGGACCCTTCTTCCCTCGAGTGGTGAACCCAAGGTATCGAATCCGTGGAACAATGTGCAACACAAGGATTCAATCTAGTAAAGAAAGGTAAGCTATCTTATGAAGACAAGTTGCATCTAATCTACTAACTCATAAAGGAAACACATCTAATCTAATCTACTAAAGAGGTAGCAAGAGAAAGCAAAAGAGGTAACCGATCTAGAGAATCTAGATCATGCTTATGTTGTAGCTCCAAACAAGATAGATGAAGATAGAAAAGTGAATCTCATTAAAAGCATCTTTAAATCGTGGCCTCCCATCCGACTCCGAAAACGCCCGCCTTTCGGAACCCCCGTTCTGTCACAACGTATCCCTACTCATGCGGGTAGTCTAGGGCGAGTTCGATAAGAACAAGTTGAAATCACTTGGCCGGTCCGGTATGCACCTCTAGCCACCGCGGCTACAAGAGCACCCTATGCAATCTAGCTATAGACTAGATTGGGGAAGAAGCAAAACCAAGAAGAAAACAAAATCATCGAGAAGGCACTTGATCGCTAGAAATCGGATTCACTTAAAGACTTCACCATGAATGATTACATGAACAAGATCACCGCCGGGATCCTACCTCGATCCTGATCCTTGCTCCGGAGCTCCGACGTGGTATTCCATGCAAGGTTCCCACATCGGCTAGGGAGACCCTAGACAACTAGCATGACCCTCATCTCCGAGATGGTGTCCCTCAAGCTTCTCTGCTCCTCGGCGGCGGATGATGAATTGGTTGATGCGTGGCTCTCGGTCAGGGGGCTATAAATAGCCCGAGATGCAACTAGGTCAAAGGGGAGGCCGACTGGGCCCCGGAACAGGCTAGGCCGGCCGGCCTGGGCCGACCGGCCTGGGCCCATCCCGGCCCAGTCCGTGGCCTCCTTCGCCCGATGTTGCTTCCCGCGTCTTCTAGATCCTCTCCCCTTTTGCATGTGGGCCCTTGTCGTCAGTTTCTCTCCGAATTGGACGAAGCTCCTTGTCTTGCAAGATTCAGCACTTTTCTGGCTAGGTCCTCGGAGTTTGTCATCTTCTCGGGCTTGGTCCTTGGGCTCTTGGAGTCATGTTCACTTCATTGCTTGACTTGTATCGGGTTTCAAGGTCTTGTCATGAGGTGCTTAATGAACTTATCCCGGAAGTCTTGCTTTCAACGTTAAAACCCTGCGTAAACACTTAACTCCAAAACCGACATGCACAAGTGAATTTGTTATACCACGGGGGTTAGTACCAATGGATAAGATACAAAAGTCATGCCAACACCGAAGGTAAACTCATGACTAGGTTGACGGAATTTCACCGTCAACAGGTATCGACCTGCTAGGGGACTTTATACCTTGCTAACTGATCCGGACCTTGTGGGTCATAACTTGCTAGGGAACCTTTGTAAAGGCCATGTAGCGTCCCTATGCAACCACACCTCGGTAGTGTGGTATGGTGCCTTGCAAACACCGCATGGTTGGGTTCAAAGTTCTTCGGAGCTTTTACGCTGCTTGTGGTGAAAGTGTACGACCTCTACAGAGTGTTAAACTAATCGATTAGCCGTGCTCACGGTTAAGAGCGGCCTGGACACTCACATGATTAAATTATGAAACTTAAATGTTTAATTGTTGTTTTATTCTTTATTTATGATGCTTATATCTTATTAATCGGGTTGGTATGAACTTATACTCTTAGTAATCAGGTTGCTAATAAAACTTGACTCACTAAAATGCTAAACTTCTTGAACCCTACCCATCCACCATATGGCCTTGCATGTTATGTTGTTCTCTCTTGCTGAGTACGTCATGTGCTCACGCTTGTTTATTCTCCTGCATCTACAATACCCGGATTGCTGCTCAGACTGGGAGAACTTTGAAGACATTCCAGGAGATTTCCAGGAGTTCTAGGTGTGCGTAGTCTTCAGTCAGCTGCCTGTGGAGGCATTTTGTCCGCTGCGAGAACTCGTTATTTAAGTTTCGTTTAAGACTATGGTTTGTAATAACTCTTTATTCGTGTGGCACTGATTTTGGTATTCACAATGTCTAAGCGTGTGTCTAATTTGATCCTGGCGCACACATGATCTATGCATTCAGTTTTACCTTTAAAACTGGGTGTGACATCGGGCCTAACTGCACTATTTCGGGGTACCAAAGTTGTGAAGCATCCATTCTAGTCCATTGGACCCAAAATGATGTTTGGGAGTGTTTCGGAGCATTTCGCTAACCTTCAGCACGTAAAAAGATGCCAAACTTGTGTTTTGGGCCTAAATGCACTATTTCAGGGTACTAACGTTTTGAAGCATCCATTCTAGTCCATTGCATCCAAAATGATGTTTGGGAGTGTTTCGGAGCATTTCGCTAACCTTCGACACGTAAAAGATGCAAACTCGTATTTCGGGCCCGAATGCACTATTTCGGGATACCAAAGTTGTGAAGCATCCATTCTAGTCCATTGGACCCAAAATGATGTTCGTTAGTGTTTTGGATGATTTCACTAACCTTCGGCACGTACAAGATGCAAAACTTATGTTCGAGCCTGAATGCACTATTTCGGAGTACCAAAGTTGTGAAGCATCCATTCTAGTCCATTGGACCCAAAATGATGTTTGTGAGTTTTTCAAATGATTTCACTAACCTTCAGCACGTAAAAAGATGCAAATCTTGTGTTTTGGGCCTAAATGCATTATTTCGGGGTTCCAAAGTTCTGAAGCATCCATTCTAGTCCATTGGACCCAAAATGATTTTGGGAGTGTTTCGGGGCATTTCGCTAACCTTCGACACGTAAAAGATGCAAAACTTGTGTTCGAGGCCGGATGCACTATTTCGGGGTACCATAGTTGTGAAGCATACATTCTAGTCCATTGGACCCAAAATGATGTTTGGGAGTGTTTCGGAGCATTTCGGTATCCCTCGACACGTAAAAAATGACAAACTCGTGTTTCGGGCCCTAATGCACTATTTCGGGGTACCAAAGTTGTGAAGCATCCATTCTAGTCCATTGGACCCAAAATGATGTTTGCGAGTGTTTTCAGATGATTTCAATAACCTTCAGCACGTAAAAAGATGCAAAACCTGTGTTTCGGGCCTAACTGCACTATTCGGGGTACCAAAGTTGTGAAGCATCCATTCTAGTCCATTGGACCCAAAATGATGTTTGGGAGTGTTTCGGAGCATTTCGCTAACTTTCAGCACGTAAAAAGATGCAAAACTTGTGTTTTTGGCCTGAAAGCACTACTTCGGGGTACTAACGTTGTGAAGCATCCATTCTAGTCCATTGGACCCAAAATGATGTTTGGGAGTGTTTCGGAGCATTTCGCTAACCTTCAGCACGTATAAAGATGCAAAACTTGTGTTTTGGGCCTAAATGCACTATTTCGGGTACTAACGTTTTGAAGCATCCATTATAGTCCATTGGACCCAAAATGATGTTTGGGAGTGTTTCGGAGCATTTCACTAACCTTCGACATGTAAAAGATGCAAAACTCGTATTTCGGGCCCGAATGCACTATTTCGGGATACCAAAGTTGTGAAGCATCCATTCTAGTCCGTTGGACCCAAAATGATGTTCGTGAGTGTTTCAGATGATTTCACTAACCTTCGGCACGTACAAGATGCAAAACTTGTGCTCAAGCCTGAATGCACTATTTCGGAGTACCAAAGTTGTGAAGCATCCATTCTAGTCCACTGGACCCAAAATGATGTTTGTTAGTTTTTCAAATGATTTCACTAACCTTCAACATGTAAAGAGATGCAAATCTTGTGTTTTGGGCCTAAATGCATTATTTCGGGGTTCCAAAGTTGTGAAGCATCCATTCTAGTCCATTGGACCCAAAATGATATTTGGGAGTGTTTCGGGGCATTTCGCTAACCTTCGACACGTAAAAGATGCAAAACTTGTGTTTTGGGTCTAACTGCACTATTTCGGGGTACCAAAGTTCTGAAGCATCCATTCTAGTCCATTGGACCCAAAATGATGTTTGGGAGTGTTTCGGAGCATTTCGCTAACCTTCAGCACGTAAAAAGATGCAAAACTTGTGTTTTGGGCCTAAATGCACTTTTTCGGGGTACTAACGTTTTGAAGCATCCATTCTAGTCCATTGGCCCCAAAATGATGTTTGGGAGTGTTTCGGAGCATTTCGCTAACCTTCGACACGTAAAAGATGCAAAACTCGTATTTCGGGCCCGAATGCACTATTTCGGGATACCAAAGTTGTGAAGCATCCATTCTAGTCCATTGGACCCAAAATGATGTTCGTGAGTGTTTCCGATGATTTCACTAACCATCGGCGCGTACAAGATGCAAAACTTGTGTTCGAGCCTGAATGCACTATTTCGGGGTACCAAAGTTGAGAAGCATCCATTCTTGTCCATTGGACCCAAAATGATGTTTGTGAGTTTTTCAGATGATTTCACTAACCTTCAGCACGTAAAAAGATGCAAATCTTGTGTTTTGGGCCTAAATGCATTATTTCAGGATTCCAAAGTTGGGAAGCATCCATTCTGGTCCATTGGACACAAAATGATATTTGGGAGTGTTTCGGGGCATTTCGCTAACCTTCGACACGTAAAAGATGCAAAACTTGTGTTCGAGCCCGAATGCACTATTTCGGGGTACCAAAGTTGTGAAGCATACATTCTAGTCCATTGGACCCAAAATGATGTTTGGGAGTGTTTCGGAACATTTCGGTATCCCTCGACACGTGAAAAATGAAAAACTCGTGTTTCGGGCCCTAATGCACTATTTCGGGGTACCAAAGTTGTGAAGCATTCATTCTAGTCCATTGGACCCAAAATGATGTTTGCGAGTGTTTTCAGATGATTTCAATAACCTTCAGCACGTAAAAAGATGCAAAACTTGTGTTTCGGGCTAATTGCACTATTTCGCGGTACCAAAGTTGTGAAGCATCCATTCTAGTCCATTGGACCCAAAATGATGTTTGGGAGTGTTTCGGAGCATTTCGTAACCTTCAGCACGTAAAAAGATGCAAAACTTGTGTTTTGGGCCAAAATGCATTATTTCAGGGTTCCAAAGTTGTGAAGCATCCATTCTAGTCCATTGGACCCAAAATGATATTTGGGAGTGTTTCGGGGCATTTCGCTAACCTTCGACACGTAAAAGATGCAAAACTTGTGTTCGAGCCCGAATGCACTATTTCGGGGTACCAAAGTTGTGAAGCATACATTCAAGTCCATTGGACCCAAAATGATGTTTGGGAGTGTTTCGAAGCATTTCGGTATCCCTCGACATGTAAAAAATGAAAAACTCGTGTTTCGGGCCCTAATGCACTATTTCGGGGTACCAAAGTTGTGAAGCATTCATTCTAGTCCATTGGACCCAAAATGATGTTTGCGAGTGTTTTCAGATGATTTCAATAACCTTCAGCACGTAAAAAGATGCAAAACTTGTGTTTCGGGCTAATTGCACTATTTCGTGGTACCAAAGTTGTGAAGCATCCATTCTAGTCCATTGGACCCAAAATGATGTTTGGGAGTGTTTCGGAGCATTTCGTAACCTTCAGCACGTAAAAAGATGCAAAACTTGTGTTTTGGGCCTAAATGCACTATTTCGGGGTACTAACGTTGTAAAGCATCCATTCTAGTCCATTGAACCCAAAATGATGTTTGGGAGTGTTTCGGATCATTTCGCTAACCTTCGACACGTAAAAGATGCAAAACACGTATTTCAGGCCCGAATGCACTATTTCGGGGTACCAAAGTTGTGAAGCATCCATTCTAGTCCATTGGACCCAAAATGATGTTCGTGAGTGTTTCAGATGATTTCACTGACCTTCGGCACGTACAAGATGCAAAACTTGTGTTCGAGCCTGAATGCACTATTTCAGGGTACCAAAGTTGTGAAGCATCCATTCTAGTCCATTGGACCCAAAATGATGTTCGTGAGTGTTTCGGATGATTTCACTAACCTTCAGCACGTAAAAAGGTGCAAATATTGTGTTTCGAGCCTAAATGCATTATTTCGGGGTTCCAAAGTTGTGAAGCATCCATTCTAGTCCATTAGACCCAAAATGATATTTGGGAGTGTTTCGTGGCATTTCGCTAACCTTCGACACGTAAAAGATGCAAAATTTGTGTTTGAGCCCGAATGCACTATTTCGAGGTACCAAAGTTGTGAAGCATACATTATTCTAGTCCATTGGACCCAAAATGATGTTTGGGAGTGTTTCGGAGCATTTCGGTAACCCTCGACACGTAAAAAATGAAAAACTCGTGTTTCGGGCCCTAATGCACTATTTCAGGGTGCTTAAGTTGTGAAGCATCCATTCTAGTCCATTGGACCCAAAATGATGTTTGTGAGTGTTTCGGATGATTTCACTAACCTTCGGCACGTAAAAAGATGCAAAATTTGTGTTTCGGGCCTAACTGCACTATTTCGGGGTACCAAAGTTGTGAAGCATCCATTCTAGTCCACTGGACCCAAAATGATATTTGGGAGTGTTTCAGAGCATTTCGCTAACCTTCAGCACGTAAAAAGATGCAAAACTTGTGTTTTCGGCCTGAAAGCACTATTTCGGGGTACTAAAGTTGTGAAGCATCCATTCTAATCCATTGGACCCAAAATGATGTTTGGGAGTGTTTCGGAGCATTTCGCTAACCCTCGGCACGTAAAAAATGAAAAACTCGTGTTTCCGACCCGAATGCACTATTTTGGGGTACTTAAGTTGTGAAGCATCCATTCTAGTCCATTGGACCCAAAATGATGTTTGTTAGTGTTTCAGATGATTTCACTAACCTTCAGCATGTAAAAAGATGCAAAACCTGTGTTTCGGGCCTAACTGCACTATTTCGGGGTACCAAAGTTGTGAAGGCCTAGTCCATTGGACCCGAAATGATGTTTGGGTGTGTTCGGAGCATTTCGCTAACCTTCAGCACGTAAAACGATGCAAAACTTGTGTTTTGGGCCTAAATACACTATTTCGGGTACTAAAGTTGTGAAGCATTCATTCTAGTCCATTGGACCCAAAATGATGTTTGGGAGTGTTTTGGAGCATTTCGCTAATCTTCGACACGTAAAAGATGCAGAACTCGTATTTCGGGCCCGAATGCACTATTTTGGGGTACCAAAGTTGTGAAGCGTCCATTCTAGTCCATTGGACCCAAAATGATGTTTGTGAGTGTTTCACATGATTTCACTAACCTTCGGCACGTAGAAGGTGCAAAACTTGTGTTCGAGCCTGAATGCACTATTTCGGGGTACGAAAGTTGTGAAGCATCCATTCTAGTCCATTGGACCCAAAATGATGTTTGGGAGTGTTTCGGAGCATTACGATAACCATCGACACGTAAAAAATGCAAAACTTGTGTTCGGGCCCGAATGCACTATTTCGGGGTACTTAAGTTGTGAAGCATCCATTCTAGTCCATTGGACGCAAAATGATGTTTGCAAGTATTTCGGATGATTTCACTAACCTTCAGCACATAAAAAGATGCAAAACTTGTGTTTCAGGCCAAACTGCACTATTTCGGGGTACCAATCTTGTGAAGCACTAGTCCATTGGACCCAAAATGATGTTTGGCAGTGTTTCGGAGCATTTCGCTAACCTTCAGCACATAAAAAGAAGCAAAACTTGTGTTTTGGGCCTAAATACACTATTTCGGGTGCTAAAGTTGTGAAGCATCCATTCTAGTCCATTGGACCCAAAATGATGTTTGGGAGTGTTTTGGAGCATTTCGCTAACCTTCGACACGTAAAAGATGCAAAACTCGTATTTTGAAGAATCTCGCACACACTTGTCAAGATCATGTAGTCACAACGGACCTACTGACCCTAGGAACAAGTTAGATCAAGTCTAGGAACAAAGCGGAAGCAAGCACAAAAAGAACCGAGAGAAAAAGCTAGCGCGAGGCAAACCGCAGCAAAAATTGTAGGTACTACCGGCCCCAGGTCGGTACTACCGATATGGGCTTACTGGCACCTAAAAACCAGGTTATCGGTACTTCCGGCACTAGGTCGGAACTTCCGACAATCGGTACTACCGACCTCGGGTCGGTACTACCGACAAAGACTCTCTGGCAGCTGAAAATCAGGTTATCGGTACTTCCTGCACAGTGTCGGTAGTACCCCCCCCTCTAAAAAACAGCTCGCAAAACAACTCCAAACTTTCGATCGATGGATCCCTCAAACCATTTGGTGTCTTGAGACGAAATTTTGGGGATATGATGATCACCCCAAGGAGAGGTTATGCCCCAAAAATTACAGCCTCAAACTTCCTACAACTCCCGGAATCGCAAATCCTTGCCAAGAACACTATGACCTAGGGTTCATCCAAAAGTCAATGAATCGAAGGCCAAATCCAGCATTTGAGGGGTCAAGATCATCCACAAAGAGGCACAAAGCACTCACCCATGATCCCCTCAAAGAAATCCAGATAGAAACGCCCTCAAATCGATGAAACAAGTCAAGCACGAAAATAGCACAAAAAGAGCTCCGAAAATGCAACAAGAGCAACACGGGAATAGAAAGATTGGCACAAGATTTAGAGGAAGAATTCACTATGAATATCTTGTTCAATAGATTACAAGCCACTCCTAAAGTCCAAATCTAAGAAGGCAAAAAGCTCCAATCAAAGAGCCACTCTCTCCTCTCTCCCTCTCTCCCCAAAGCACTCCAAAAATGAAAGAGCACTCCACCTACAAGCCAAAAGAGTTGGCTGCAAATTCAGCCATCTCCTCCTATATATAGGCCCTCCAGAAAAGTCCGAAGTACCCCTACACTAGGAGTAACAACTCAAGCACTCACAGGGGCATTTTGGTCAACACATGAAGTTCTCCATCGGACGGCCGCACATCCATCGAGCCTTTGCGTCCTCCCAATGCAAGCACCTCGATCATACCGCGTGTCGCCCGCTTCGAAGCTTCTCAGCGCTCCCGGATCCCGTCTCTGCCCGCCGAGCCTCCGGTCTTGGTTTTGTGGCTCAACCAACTAACCCCGACGGTTTTGTGGTGAACCGCCGCAAACCCCGCGAACTTAGTGCAGCCTCCACGCCAACCCCACTCATGACTTGGCCGCCACGTCGTCCCGGCTCGGTGTTGGATTTGTGGCCAAACCAACAAACCGTCGTGCTCGGCTTTGTGGAGCAACCGACGAACCCGACAGTTTTCTGGTGAACCGCCGAAAACCCCGCATGCAAGCTTCGGCCTCACCACGCCAAGCATCGGGCCCGCCAAGCCTTTCACCTCCGGCTCCCCAACGGTCTACTCAGTCTTGCCCCGTTCAATGACTTGGCCGCTACCTTGCACCGACTCCTGTCCACGACTTCGTCTTGCTTTTCTTGCCACCATGCGGCCCGCACCTGATCCCGTTCGGCCACCGGGTCCATCGAGCCGAGCCTACTTGTCTCTCCACTCCTTAGAGGCCCCGCAAGGCTAAGACCTTTCGCACCCGCTCTTCACCTGCACCAAAACAAATCAAGCCACAACCTGCACCTACAATACTCGGCCAAGAGTCAGTCCACACAACGTTGTCAACCACTCATCCCGAGTGCGTCGACAACACACCACTAAAATGATGTGAGAAATGACTACTCAACACAACACACACAAAGCCTCAAATCATCTGGTCAATTGCTCATCATATATACACCAAGGCACATATAAACTTGGTTTCTCAATCTCCCCCTTGATGAGTGCATTGCCAAAAGATGATTTGAAAGCAAAAGGAATGAACCCATTCAAGTGCCTAAAAGCCAAGAAAAAGCAAACACGAGGCAACTTGAAATGTTCAGGGAAAAATGCATGCTCGAGCCAAAAACTCTCGGAACCAAAGGTAGCACAGAGGCTAAACACACCCGAAGAGTTACAACACCTACATGCAATCCCGAAAAGCCATCAAACCAAAATGCTCATCCCAAAATCAATCTTCTCCCCCTTAGCAAGACGCTCATCACTCTAAAACCAAGCAAAGGCCAAAAGTGAACAAATGAGCACAAAAGAGCGAGCAACATGTGTCAAGACGCTCATCACTATAAAATGAAGGTACATGTCAATTTGATTTGCTCAATTTTCTCCCCCTTGATGAGTGTGTTGACAACAAATGAGCACAAAGAAATGGTTTGGGAAGCAAAGGCCAAAAAGCTCATCCAAGTGAATGAAGATCACACAAGGGCAAAGAACCAAAATCACTTGGCATGAGAAGAACCACATCAACTTGGGAAAATCTCGGTCCCCAAAGACATGGGCAACGGCTGGACACAACCGAGACAAGAACACATGATCCCTCAAGAAGAGGCACAAAGGGGCTCAACACCGATCATGTAGCAATCGAAAGCTCAAATCAACCAAGTTCACAAGCTCCCCCTGACCACATGCACTCGAGCCAAAGAGCATACAAAGCTCACACTAAACACATGTGATAGAGCAAAGAGCACACACAAGCTCTCAAGCTCACAAGCTCCCCCTGAACAAATCACAAGAGCAATAAGCAAGCAAAGTCAAAAGCTCCCCTACGCATATGCACTCCCCCTGAAAACATACCACATCAAAATGCATGCAAGAGTGCAAAAGAATGAATGCTCCCCCTCAAATGCACAAAACCTCCTCATATGCAAGAACCACCCTTTTGACAATGCATGAACCAAATCTAGCATGAGAATGCAAAAGCATGTCAAGGTATACACAATCTACACAAGCTTCTCAAATAGGTCACAAGCACTAACAAAGGCTATAAGTGAGGCAAAGAGTAAGCATGTAGATCATAGCTCAGTAAAAGAATCGCCACAAGATAGTATTGAAATATAAGCATGTGATAAAGCATGAGTTCAGTTTATTCATTATTTCAAAAAGTCACCTCATGAGCAAAATCCTAACGATGCATCATTCATAGCAAGAAACAAGCTAGATCTTAGCAAAGAGCATGAAAGGACATGGATTCTCAACAAGAGGTCACCACAAACACCCACATGCTAACATATGTACATGTCAAAGCACCGAGCCATTTGTCTACTTCGGGAAGACTTCTTCACAGGTAGACATCATGCAACGGCTGTGCTCCCATGGGTTAGTGGTGAGATAAAAGCATAGGAGGCAAAGCATACACGACTTGATGAGAGCAAAAATTTTCCAAGAAATCTTTTTCCAAGCTTCTTTTTCTCATCATTTTTCAAGCGTAGTACCTTCATTTCCCCAGATTATTAAGGTACATGGTACATGCAAGTGTCATTTTGGCACAAAGAAGCTTAGGCTTCCCCATAGGTTAAAACATGGGCTAAACATTCATGGTGGCAAAGATCTTTGACCCAAAAGAGAAGAACACATATCCAAGCATGATCTAAGCAAGATATAGCCATTTGAGCACAAACAATGCATGGAAATTCTTCTACTCATGGGTGAAAGCGTTCCATAGATTATATGTCAAGTTTAGCATTTCATTCCAAAAAGGGCTATCTCATCATAAATATACCACTATACAACCAAAAGCATAGCCGAACATCACCATTTCACTACTAGCATACACAAAATCTCACAAGTAGCATAAGGTAGTACACATGGCATATAGGAGAAGCTCATGTACAAAATGTAACCATGACATGTACAAAAGAGACTATCCTATCATGGTACACAAAGTAAACATGATGCATATACTACAAGAGAACCTCAACTAGAGAGTGAACAAGGTGATGTATGATACAAATGCAAAGCAAAATGCATGGGGAGACAAGAGACTCGACTCATCATCAAGAGAGCTCACAAGAGAACACACCAACCAAGAGCAAACTCCAAAGCTCCCAACTGAGTACCATAGAAAAGATATCAATTGAAAGATCACAAATGGCCACCAAAAGCCAAGCCAAAACCTTCAAAACCAAATTCCCATAGAAATAAGCCGAGCTCCCCCTCAACCAAAGACTACTAGCAAAGCAAAAGCTAGAGAAAGAAGAAGCTCAAAAGAAAAGCTCTTAAACCAATCTAAAAGGGGAAAAGCCAAATAAGGAGCAAAACGCAACTCAAAGACAAGCCAAGCCCAAAAGCCAAGGAAAGCTCAAAGCATGCTACACAATGCATTGACAATAATAATCAAGATAAATAAAGCATTGTAACATGATTCCACATATATGATAAGCATGGGCTAGCAAGCATGTCACTATACACAAAGCCTAGCACAAAAAGATACCAATGAACAACATGCCAACATGATACAGAATCAAAGCAAAGGCATGATACTAGTTCATATGGATCAACCACCAAGATATATTACAAAGCTAGCATGACAAGATGTACAAGAGGGACACACATGATAACAAGATAAAGTCCATGGAGCTAGACTAAATGATAGAAATGAACACCATGTCATACCCAAACACAGGAACTAAGCTAAAGCATGGCATGACTTCCATTTGTATCATCCACCACAATATCATACAAAGGATAGCAAGATAGGTATACAAGATCACAAAGCTATCATGAACAAAGTGGCTAGCCTACCATGGTTTATACACAAGCACGACAAAAGAGCAAAGCATGCAACACGTATACAAGTGAGTACTAAGGGAAAAAAGAAAACACACTATACATGTGTACAAAGGCTCCCAAGAGCCATCCAAAGCGGCGTGGAGAACCATCTTGTCTTGATCACCTCACAGACAAAAGATCAAGTACCATCCAGCTCATGTTCTCCAACCATGTCTCCATACCTACACACAAGGAGATGAAAAAGACCGAGTTTTGGATCCCAAAGGGTTAGTAAGCACATACTTGGGAATCCAATACTTGGTCACATGGGTATGCGATGCACTCAACTTATCATGTGAGTTAGCATGATGCCAATGTCGGTTAGAATGAAAAAGTTTTCGAACACCCTTAGAACCATGCCTCAAAGAAGCGACCCGCGAGGAAAGACGAGTGCTACCACAAGAAAAAAAGGCAAAGGTCCCTCGAGGTCGTAGGAGGAGAACCAACACAAGCACCATGGGAAGCATGCCACGGACCAACACAAGAAAGACTAGAAACATGTCCACGAGCATGGCCTAACTCACTAGAAAGAGTGTCATGAAACCCGTCCACAAATGGTGCCTTCTTAGGCTCACAAGTATTCATGCCATGAGAAGGGCTATGAACAACCAAAGGCCTAGAAGCACAAGCTCGCCGCATTTTCCTTGCATGGCGGTAGCAAAAGCTCTCTTGATGCCCATCCTTCCCACAAAGAGAGCAATGGTACAAAGGCCTATCGGGAGGCACGGTCCGAGTGGACGAATTACCATTCTCTTGTAAGTGAGAAGTGCCTTGGAACTTAGAGCAAGAAGCATCAACCTCAACACTCGACTTGGTGCCAACATTAGAATCACACGTGCCATGAGAAAGGCTACGTGGCTTCTTAAAAGCTTTGGCACCACACGTCGCTCGTGCTTGACACAACGAAAGCAACTCCATGGTATGCCCATCTTTCTTGCAAAAGGTTCAATGGAACTTCGGTTTGGAAGTATGAGTACCAAAGAAATGAGAAGCACCCTTGCTTTTCGTATCACCTTGGGCAACACCGAAAGAAGCAACAAGCTTAGGAGTAGCTATGGGAGAGCTATCCGAAGCATTAGCACACTTTCCACCATCTAAAGACTCACGCTCAATAGAAGAAGTCGACTCCAGTTGAGAAGAAGGAAATTTAGAAGCATCAACATCACAGTGACAAGAGAAGCGAGAATCCAAACCCTTAGCACGGAGACTCTTGCACCTTGTGCGCAAAACCTCATCTTGAGACTTGAGGCGCTCACAAGTACCACATGTCGTATTTCTCAAATTATTGATTTATTCTTCAATGCATTTAGCATATGTGGTACGCAAGAGTTCATTTTCTTTCTAAAGGTTGGCACTCATCTCATCATGCTCAACCAACTTGGCGCTCATATCCTCACGCATCTTTTTCAAAGCCAAAACTTCACTTTCCAAATCAATGCATGAGGTGCAAACGAAATCTCATGAACAAGCAACATCATTTACATCTCGCAAAGCATTATCATCATCGCAAGAAGTATGGCAAGCATCCTCAACAAGCAACAAAGAGCACTTGCTACAAGGCATGAATTTCATATCACAAATTTCAGCCCTAGCATGCTCAAGTTCATCTACACATGTGGTGTGAGTCAATTTTAGTTCATTAATTTCAGCAAGCAAAGACTCACAAGAAACACATGGTAGGGAAGCACTTTACTCTAACAAAGCAATCTTACTCCTATCCATATCAAGTTCATCATTCAAAGCAACACAATAGTTGCAAGGCATAGAAGCATTGGATTTCGACAAGTCAATTTCAGATTGCAAGTTAGCAAGAGACAAGTTTAAATCTTCATTCTCTCTAAGAAACTTACCAACATCATTAGCATACTCAAGATTTTCTCCCCTAACAAGTTTATTTTCAGCAAGCAAAGCATCACAAGATTTGCATGGCAAAGGGGAGTTCTTAAGCTCAACAATCATCTCGCCATAAGCATAAAGACGAGTGAACAAACCAATGATACCTTTTGAGAGTTTGACTCTACTTCTCTTCATGAGCTAGTCTTGGAGATCATCATCTTGAGCCACCAAGAGACGCAACAGCACCATCGCCTCGGTGTCTTTCTCCAACTCCTTACACTTACTCCTCCATTTGTGGTCATCTCCCGAAGAACACATCATCTCTTCAAAGTCTGAGAACAAAGACACATAAGAAGAATAGCTTGGTGCCATGACTTAAATCACCGATTAGGATTAGGCAAAAACAAGCTCAAACCACGCAAATCAAATCCACAAGCAAAAACGCCCTTTTCTCTGTCGCCCTATGGATCCTAGACTTGTTAGAGTCTCACAAATCCGCAACCGGCTCTGATACCAATTGAAGGACCGGATTGGCGACCAGAGAGGGGGGGGGGAGTGAATGGGAGCCGATAAAAAATATTCTCAAGAACTCGGCCTATGCCCCAAATCACTTTCGAAGAATCTCGCACACACTTGTCAAGATCATGTAGTCACAACGGACCGACTAACCCTAGGAACAAGTTAGATCAAGCCTAGGAACAAAGCGGAAGCAAGCACAAAAAGAACCGAGAGAAAAACCTAGCGCGAGGCAAACCGCAGCAGAAATTGTCGGTACTACCGGCCCCAGGTCGGTACTACCGATATGGGCTTACTGGCACCTAAAAACCAGGTTATCGGTACTTCCGGCACTAGGTCGGTACTTCCGACTATCGGTACTACCGACCTCGGGTCGGTACTACCGATAAAGACTCTCTGGCAGCTGAAAATCAGGTTATCGGTACTTCTTGCACTGTGTTGGTAGTACCGCCCCCCCTAAAAAACAGCCCACGAAACAGCCCCAAACTTTCGATCGACGGATCTCCCAAACCACTTGGAGTCTTGATACTAAATTTTGGGGATATGATGAACACCCCAAGGAGAGGTTACGCCCCAAAACTTACAGCCTCAAACTTCCTACAACTTTCGGAATCGCAAATCCTTGCCAAGAACACGATGACCTAGGGTTCATCTAAAAGTCAATGAATCGAAGGCCAAATCCGGCGTTTGAGGGGTCAAGATGATCCACCAAGAGGCACAAAGCACTCACCCATGATCCCCTCAAAGAAATCCAGATAGAAACACCCTTAATTCGATGAAACAAGTCAAGCACGAAAATAGCACAAAAAGAGCTCCGAAAATGCAACAAGAGCAACACGGGAATAGAAAGATTGGCACAAGATTTAGAGGAAGAATTCGCTATGAATATCTTGCTCAATTGATTACAAGCCACTCCTAGAATCCAAATCTAAGAAGGCAAAAAGGTCCAATCAAAGAGCCACTCTCTCCTCTCTCCCTCTCTCCCCAAAGCATTCCAAAAATGAAAGAGCACTCCACCTACAAGCCAAAAGAGTTGGCTGAAAATTCAGCCCTCTCCTCCTATATATAGTCCCCCTTGAAAAGACCGAAGTACCCCTACACTAGGAGTTACAACTCAAGCCCTCACAGGGGCATTTTGGCCAACACATGAAGTTCTCCATAGGACGGCCGTGCATCCATCGAGCCTTCGCGTCCTCCCAACGCAAGCACCTCAATCATGTCGCGTGTCGCCCGCTTCGAAGCTTCTCGGCGCTCCCGGATCCCGTCTCCGCCCGCCGAGCCTCCGGTCTTGGTTTTGTGGCTCAACCAAGTAACCCCGACGGTTTTGTGGTGAACCGCCGCAAACCCCGCGGACTCAGTGCAGCCTCCACGCCAATCCCACGCATGACTTGGCCGCCACGTCGTCCCGGCTCGGTGTTGGTTTTTTGGCCAAACTAACAAACCGTCGTGCTCGGCTTTGTGGAGCAACTGACGAACCCGACAGTTCTCTGGTGAATCGCCGAAAACCCCGCATGCAAGCTTCGGCCTCGCCACGCCAAGCATCGGGCCCGCCAAGCCTTTCACCTCCGGCTCCCGGACGGTCTACTCAGTCTTGCCCCGTTCAATGACTTGGCCGCTACCTTGCACCGGCTCTTTTCCACGACTTCATATTGCTTTTTTTGCTACCATGCGGCCCGCACCTGATCCCGTTCGGCCACCGGGTCCATCGAGCTGAGCCTACTTGTCTCTCCACTCCTCGGAGGCCCCGCAAGGCTTAGACCTTTCGCACCCGCTCTTCACCTGCACCAATGCAAATCGAGCCGCAACCTGCACCTGCAATACTCGGCCAAGAGTCAGTCCACACAACATTGTCAACCACTCATCCCGAGTGCGTCGGTAACACACCACTAAAATGATGTGAGAAATGACTACTCAACACAACACACACAAAGCCTAAAATCATCTGGCCAATCGCTCATCATATATACACCAAGGCATATATCAACATGGTTTCTCACCATTCTAGTCCATTGGATCCAAAATGATGTTAGGAAGTGTTTCAGAGCATTTCGCAAACCCTCGACTGGTAAAAGATGAAAAACTAGTGTTTCGGGCCCGAATGCAATCTTTCGGGGTACCAAAGTTTTGAAGCATCCAGTCTAGTCCATTGGACCCAAAAAGAAGTTTGTGAGTGTTTCAGATGATTTCACTAACCTTCAGCACGTAAAAAGATGCAAAACTTTTGTTTCGAGCCTAACTGCACTATTTCGGGGTACCAAAGTTGTGAAGCATCCATTCCAGTCCATTGGACCCAAAATGATGTTTGGGAGTGTTTCGGAGCATTTCGCTAACCTTTAGCACGTAAAAAGATGCAAAACTTATGTTGTGGGCCTAAATGCACTATTTCGGGGTACCAAAGTTGTGAAGCATCCATTCTAGTCCATTGGACCCAAAATGATGTTTGCGAGTGTTTCGGATGATTTCCCTAACCTTCAGCACGTAAAAAGATACAAAACTTGTGTTTCGGGCCTAACTGCACTATTTCGAGAAACCAAAGTTGTGAAGCATCCATTCTAGTCCATTGGACCCAAAATGATGTTTGGGAGTGTTTCGGAGCATTTCGCTAACCTTCAGCACGTAAAAAGATGCAAAACTTGTGTTTTGGGCCTAAATGCACTATTTCAGGGTACCAAAGTTGTGAAGCATCCATTCTAATCCATTGGACCCAAAATGATGTTTGCGAGTGTTCTGGATGATTTCACTAACCTTCGGCACGTACAAACTGCAAAATTTGTGTTCGAGCCTGAATGCACTATTTCGGGGTACCAAAGTTGTGAAGCGTCTATTTTAGTCCATTGGACCCAAAATGATGTTTGGGAGTGTTTCGGAGCATTTCGCTAAGCTTCGACACGTAAAAGATGAAAAACTCATGTTTCGGGCCCGAATGCACTATTTCGGGTTACCAAAGTAGTGAAACATCCATTCTAGTCCATTGGACCAGAAATGATGTTTGGGAGTGTTTCGGAGCATTTCGCTAACCTTCAGCACGTAAAAAGATGCAAAACTTGTGTTTTGGGCCTAAATGCACTATTTCGGGGTACCAAAGTTGTGAAGCATCCATTCTAGTCCATTGGACACAAAATGATGTTTGGGAGTGTTTCGGAGCATTTCTGTAAACACGTAAAAGATTCAAAACTCGTATTTAGGGCCCGAATGCACTATTTCGGGGTACCAATGATGTGAAGCATCCATTCTAGTCCATTGGACCCAAAATGATGTTTGTGAGTGTTTCGGATGATTTCACTAACCTTCGACACGTACAAGATGCAAAACTGGTGTTCGAGCCTGAATGCACTATTTCGGGGTACCAAAGTTGTGAAGCATCCATTCTAGTCCATTGGACCCAAAATGATGTTTGTGTGTGTTTCGAATGTTCGGCACGTACAAGATGCAAACTTGTGTTCGAGCGGAATGCACTATTTCGGGGTACCAAAGTTGTGAAGCATCAATTCTAGTCCATTGGACCCAAAATGATGTTTGGGAGTGTTTCAGAGCATTTCGCTAACCTTCGACACGTAAAATATGAAAAACTCGTGATTCGGGCCCGAATGCACTATTTCGGCGTATCAAAGTTGTGAAGCATCCATTCTAGTCCATTGGACCCAAAATGATGTTTGTGTGTGTTTCGGACGATTTCACTAACCTTCGACACGGACAAGATGCAAAAATCGAATTTCGGGCCCGAATGCACTATTTCGGGGTACAAAAGTTGTGAAGCGTCCATTCTAGTCCATTGGACCCAAAATGAAGTTTGGGAGTGTTTCAGAGCATTTTGCTAACCTTCGATATGTAAAAGATGGAAAAGTTGTGTTCGAGCCTGAATGCACTATTTCGGCGTACCAAAGTTGTGAAGCATCCATTCTAATCCATTGGACCCAAAATGATGGTTTCGAGTGTTTCGGATAATTTCACTAAACTTCAACACGTAAAAAGATGCAAAACTTGTGTTTTGGGCCTAAATGCCCTATTTTGGGGTACCAAAGTTGTGAAGCATCCATTCTAGTCCATTGGACCCAAAATGATGTTTGGGAGTGTTCCGTGGCATTTCGCTAACCTTAGACACGTAAAAGATGCAAAACTTGTGTTCGAGCCCGAATGCACTATTTTGGGGTACCAAAGTTGTGAAGCATTCATTCTAGTCTATTGGACCCAAAATGATGTTTGGAAGTGATTCGGAGCATTTCGCAAACCCTCGGCAGGTAAAAGATGAAAAACTCGTGTTTCGAGCCCGAATGCACTATTTCGGGGTACACCAGTTGTGAAGCCTCCATTATAGTCCATTGGACCAAAAATGATGTTTGGGAGTGTTTCAGAGCATTTCGCTAACCTTCGGCACGTAAAACATGCAAAACTCATATTTCGAGCCCGAATGCACTACTTCGGGGTACAAAAGTTGTAAAGCATCCATTCTAGTCCATTGGACCCAAAATGATGTTTGCGAGTGTTTCGAATGATTTCACTAACCTTCAGCACGTAAAAAGATGCAAAACTTGTGTTTCGGGCCTAACTGCACTATTTCGGGATACCAAAGTTGTGAAGCATCCATCCTAGTCCGTTGGACCCAAAATGATGTTTGGGAGTGTTTCGGAGCATTTCGCTAACCTTCAGCACGTAAAAAGATGCAAAACTTGTGTTTTGGGCCAAAATGCACTATTTCAGGGTACCAAAGTTGTGAAGCATCCATTCTAATCCATTGGACCCAAAATGATGTTTGCGAGTGTTCTGGATGATTTCACTAACCTTCGGCACGTACAAGATGCAAAATTTGTGTTCGAGCCTGAATGCACTATTTCGGGGTACCAAAGTTGTGAAGCGTCTATTTTAGTCCATTGGACCCAAAATGATGTTTGGGAGTGTTTCGGAGCATTTCGCTAAGCTTCGACACGTAAAAGATGAAAAACTCGTGATTCGGGCCCGAATGCACTATTTCGGGTTAGCAAAGTAGTGAAGCATCCATTCTAGTCCATTGGACCAGAAATGATGTTTGGGAGTGTTTCGGAGCATTTCGCTAACCTTCAGCACGTAAAAAGATGCAAAACTTGTGTTTTGGGCCTAAATGCACTATTTCGGGGTACCAAAGTTGTGAAGCATCCATTCTAGTCCATTGGACCCAAAATGATGTTTAGGAGTGTTTCGGAGCATTTCGCTAAACACGTAAAAGATGCAAAACTCGTATTTAGGGCCCAAATGCACTATTTCGGGGTACCAAAGATGTGAAGCATCCATTCTAGTCCATTGGACCCAAAATGATGTTTGTGAGTGTTTCGGATGATTTCACTAATCTTCGACACGTACAGGATGCAAAACTTGTGTTCGAGCCTCAATGCAGTATTGTGGGGTACCAAAGTTGTGAAGCATCCATTCTAGTCCATTGGACCCAAAATGATGTCTGGGAGTGTTTCAGAGCATTTCACTAACCTTCGACACATAAAAGATGAAAAACTCGTGTTTGGGGCCCGAATGCACTATTTTGGGGTACCAAAGTTGTGAAGCATCCATTCTAGTCCATTGGACCCAAAATGATGTTTGGTAGTGTTTCGGAGCATTTCGCTAACCTTCAGCACGTAAAAAGATGCAAAACTTGTGTTTTGGGCCTAAATGCACTATTTCAGGGTACCAAAGTTGTGAAGCATCCATTCTAATCCATTGGACCCAAAATGATGTTTGCGAGTGTTCTGGATGATTTCACTAACATTCGGCACGTACAAGATGCAAAATTTGTGTTCGAGCCTGAATGCACTATTTCGGGGTACCAAAGTTGTGAAGCGTCTATTTTAGTCCATTGGACCCAAAATGATGTTTGGGAGTGTTTCGGAGCATTTCGCTAAGCTTTGACACGTAAAAGATGAAAACCTCGTGATTCGGGCCCGAATGCACTATTTCGGGTAACCAAAGTTGTGAAGCATCCATTCTAGTTCATTGGACCAGAAATGATGTTTGGGAGTGTTTCGGAGCATTTCGCTAACCTTCAGCACGTAAAAAGATGCAAAACTTGTGTTTTGGGCCTAAATGCACTATTTCGGGGTACCAAAGTTGTGAAGCATCCATTCTAGTCCATTGGACCCAAAATGATGTTTGGGAGTGTTTCGGAGCATTTCGCTAAACACGTGAAAGATGCAAAACTCGTATTTAGGGCCCGAATGCACTATTTCGGGGTACCGAAGATGTGAAGCATCCATTCTAGTCCATTGGACCCAAAATGATGTTTGTGAGTGTTTCGGATGATTTCACTAACCTTCGACACGTACAAGATGCAAAACTTGTGTTCGAGCCTCAATGCACTATTGTGGGGTACCAAAGTTGTGAAGCATCCATTCTAGTCCATTGGACCCAAAATGATGTCTGGGAGTGTTTCAGAGCATTTCACTAACCTTCGACACGTAAAAGATGAAAAACTCGTGTTTGGGGCCCGAATGCACTATTTTGGGGTACCAAAGTTGTGAAGCATCCATTCTAGTCCATTGGACCCAAAATGATGTTTGTGTGTGTTTCGTGGCATTTCGCTAACTTTCGACACGTAAAAGATGCAAAACTTGTGTTCAAGCCCGAATGCACTATTTTGGGGGACCAAAGTTGTGAAGCATTCATTCTAGTCTATTGGACCCAAAATGATGTTTGGAAGTGTTTCGGAGCATTTCGCAAACCCTCGGCAGGTAAAAGATGAAAAACTCGTGTTTCGAGCCCGAATGCACTATTTCGGGGTACACCAGTTGTGAAGCATCCATTATAGTCCATTGGACCAAAAATGATGTTTGGGAGTGTTTCAGAGCATTTCGCTAACCTTCGGCACGTAAAAGATGCAAAACTCGTATTTCGAGCCCGAATGCACTATTTCGGGGTACAAAAGTTGTAAAGCATCCGTTCTAGTCCATTGGACCCAAAATGATGTTTACGAGTGTTTCGAATGATTTCACTAACCTTCAGCACGTAAAAAGATGCAAAACTTATGTTTCGGGCCTAACTGCACTATTTCGAGAAACCAAAGTTGTGAAGCATCCATTCTAGTCCATTGGACCCAAAATGATGTTTGGGAGTGTTTCGGAGCATTTCGCTAACCTTCAGCACGTAAAAAGATGCAAAACTTGTGTTTTGGGCCTAAATGCACTATTTCAGGGTACCAAAGTTGTGAAGCATCCATTCTAATCCATTGGACCCAAAATGATGTTTGCGAGTGTTCTGGATGATTTCACTAACCTTCGGCACGTACAAGATATGCACTATTTCGGGGTACCAAAGTTGTGAAGCGTCTATTTTAGTCCATTGGACCCAAAATGATGTTTGGGAGTGTTTCGGAGCATTTCGCTAAGCTTCGACACGTAAAAGATGAAAAACTCTTGTTTCGGGCCTGAATGCACTATTTCGGGTTACCAAAGTAGTGAAGCATCCATTCTAGTCCATTGGACCAGAAATGATGTTTGGGAGTGTTTTGGAGCATTTCGCTAACCTTCGGCACGTAAAAGATGCAAAACTCGTATTTCGAGCCCGAATGCACTATTTCGGGGTACAAAAGTTGTGAAGCATCCATTCTAGTCCATTGGACCCAAAATGATGTTTGCGAGTGTTTCGAATGATTTCACTAACCTTCAGCACGTAAAAAGATGCAAAACTTGTGTTTCGGGCCTAACTGCACTATTTCGGGATACCAAAGTTGTGAAGCATCCATCCTAGTCCGTTGGATCCAAAATGATGTTTGGGAGTGTTTCGGAGCATTTTGCTAACCTTCAGCACGTAAACAGATGCAAAACTTGTGCTTTGGGCCTAAATGCACTATTTCAGGGTACCAAAGTTGTGAAGCATCCATTCTAATCCATTAGACCCAAAATGATGTTTGCGAGTGTTCCGGATGATATTACTAACCTTCGGCACGTACAAGATGCAAAATTTGTGTTCGGGCCTGAATGCACTATTTCGGGGTAACAAAGTTGTGAAGCATCTATTCTAGTCCATTGGACCCAAAATGATGTTTGGGAGTGTTTCGGAGCATTTCTGATAGAGGGGGAGTGCCCGATCTTTCGGTGAGTGGAGATAAATCCGATTTGGTGGTTGTTGACCCTCACGATCCGACTACGACGAGCAAACTGGAAGGGCCAATGCAATCACTGAACCAACTCCCAATGGTTACCAACCTTGCCGGCGCAAGATCAGCCTGATCACGAAGATCAATTCCTGTACGCAATCGAAGAACGAACAAGAATCTGAGGCGAGCAATCTTAATATCACTCGAAGGTGGAGTCTGAATTACACGACGGCGGCACGATGACGGCTGTTCGGTTGTAGCTAAGGCTAACAAATAAATCAAACTCAAGTTTCTATGGCTGCGGCTGCTGAGTATATATGTAGGGACGTCGTCCTAGGGTTGGGGCGTCCTAGGGTGGGGCGCCCCCAACTTGGGCCTAAGGCCCATCAAATTGGCGACGCACCACCTTGGCAGATTCTGGACGTCAACTTATTTCGAAGATTCCCGTTGACTCAGGCCGAATTTTGACATGAGACTGGTGCCATTGGAAGCTCTATGAAATTTTGCTTCCAATCATATATAGAACGTCCAAAACCGACTCCGTATGCGACCTGGGCGTCCGTTTTATTGCGCACTGCTCCTGGACACCGAAGTGGACTCGAACTTGAATTGCTTTTGGTCTCCACCTCGGGGACTCGAACCGGATCAACCTTGGACCTCCTTCTTGACTTGGAAAACCTTGCTGGACTCCAATCCATGCCCCACGCATGGACATAAGCATGGTTGTCATGTCCTCATCAATTTCGCTAACCTTCGACACGTAAAAGATGAAAAACTTGTGTTTCGGGCCTGAATGCACTATTTCGGGGTACCAAAGTTGTGAAGCATCCATTCTAGTCCATTGTACCAAAAATGATGTTTGGGAGTGTTTCGGAGCATTTCGCTAACCTTCAGCACGTAAAAAGATGAAAAACTTGTGTTTTGGGCCTAAATGCACTATTTCGGGTACTAAAGTTGTGAAGCGTCCATTCTAGTCCATTCGACCCAAAATGATGTTTGGGAGTGTTTCGGAGCATTTCGCTAACCTTCGACACGTAAAAGATGCAAAACTCGTATTTCGGGCCCGAATGCACTATTTCGTGGTACGAAAGTTGTGAAGCATCCATTCTAGTCCATTGGACCCAAAATGATGTTTGTGTGTGTTTCGAATGATTTCACTAACCTTCGGCACGTACCAGATGCAAACTTGTGTTCGAGCCTGAATGCACTATTTCTGGGTACCAAATTTGTGAAGCATCAATTCTAGTCCATTGAACCCAAAATGATGTTTGGGAGTGTTTCAGAGCATTTCGCTAACCTTTGACACGTAAAAGATGAAAAACTCGTGATTCGGGCCCGAATGCACTATTTCAGGGTACCGAAGTTGTGACGCATCCATTCTAGTCCGTTGGACCCAAAATGATGTTTGTGTGTGTTTCGGATGATTTCACTAACCTTCGACACGTACAAGTTGCAAAAATCGAATTTCGGGCCCGAATGCACTATTTCGGGGTACAAAAGTTGTGAAGCGTCCATTCTAGTCCATTGGACCCAAAATGATGTTTGGGAGTGTTTCAGAGCATTTCGCTAACCTTCGATACGTAAAAGATGCAAAACTTGTGTTCGAGCCTGAATGCACTATTTCGGCGTACCAAAGTTGTGAAGCATCCATTCTAATCCATTGGACCCAAAATGATGGTTTCGAGTGTTTCAGATAATTTCACTAAACTTCAACACGTAAAAAGATGCAAAACTTGTGTTTTTGTCCTAAATGCACTATTTCGGGGTACCAAAGTTGTGAAGCATCCTGTTGACGCAAAATCAGCACCTCGCGCCAAGCACACAGCAAGCCGAACAAAGTTGGCTTAACACACGTGCCGGATCCGAAGCGTGCCAGTCAATTTTCCTGAAACTGACAAAGGATGAAAAGAAGTTAGATAAAACCTGGAACTTGCCGGGTGGTACCACACAGTTCCGTATTTACGGCTAGGGAGCCAATTGAAATGGCATATAGCTACAACAAGCTATCTGTCAGCAAATTAAATATCATTCGGAAGCTTTAAAACATGAAACAAGGATATAGCCGAATGCATGATGTAAGCATGACAAAAGATCGGTCTTTGTTTAAACAGCATTGCTTGCACGTGGTCATGACCGATTTTCGAGGATAAATAATAATAAAAATAAATAAGGTGAAAACATTATTATAAATATGAAGTAAACAAGCATGCATAGGTCAAAAGCACTAGTCTACCGCATGTCTAGGTACTTTTAAACCCGTCCAGCGTGACACCAAACAAGTTAATCCACCGCATGATACGACTTGTTTGAAACCATGCCACCAACCACAAGTAGATTAATCCACCGCATGATACAATCTAAACATGGAAGGCTAAAAGCATACATTATTTCAAACAAACTTATGAACACGTTTCACTTGTGATAGAATTGCCGAATACAGCTGTACAGCCGAATCGGGTTCCGTGGAGAAGGAACAAACATTGAAAAGTCAACAAGCTTGAACCCGCAACACGTGACAATCTAGATTGATCTAAATTCGGCTATTGAGAGCCCTTGATCCTTTTACAATAAACCAAAGACTTGAAAGCACAACACATGGATCTCAAAGAGATAGAGCCGAAAATAATCGATTTAGATTGGGCAAAAGAGTGTTACATGAATTAAACATAAAGCAAAATCCAAAGCAACACGTGGTAACTTAATGAATCTATTAGATCTTGCCAAATCTAATAGAGTCGATAACTAGCTTCGAGCTAGATCTTAGCCTACCGCATGGCTCATGATCTAATAGGAAACCTTCTTGAACCAAGCTTAAATCCACCGCATGATACTAAGCAAGGTAACAAGACTACTTGCATCACGGTCTAAATCCACCGCATGATACTAGACATGATACAAGGTTGCCGGTACTTACGGAGGTCGACGGATCTATGGCTCCTCTCGAAGAACTCGACGACTCGACTAAAGGACTCGAAGTTTGGCACAGGGCTAGTTTTGTTGTGTAGATGTTCGATCCCTATTACGGACACCAAGGGTTTATATTTATACCCCTGTCCTAACACGACTCCTGGTCGACTACGAGTACAACATTTATTACCTAAATTAATGTTCTGGCGCCAATGTCCATCTTGTACCCGTCATCAATTCGTCCTTTCCTTATATCCGGGCCACGTCATCACGTATTCCCGAAAGCTTCTTTTTTTAAGCGCAAACAGTCCTTCTGTCGAATGATGGCATACTGTCGACCGCAAGTATCTTTACCGAATCCTTTGAGGAGATTTTCCTGTCGAATGGCATTTCTTGACCAAACTCGGCCCACAAGTCAGTCCCTTTCCTGTACCAATTTTTGGTGTTAACAACAAGCAACATCATTTACATCTCGCAAAGCATTATCATCATCGCAAGAAGTATGGCAAGCATCCTCAACAAGTAACAAAGAGCACTTGCTACAAGGCATGGATTTCATATCACAAATTTCAGCCTTAGCATGCTCAAGTTCATCTACACATGTGGTGTGAGTCAATTTTAGTTCATTAATTTCGGCAAGCAAAGACTCACAAGAAACACATGGTAGGGAAGCACTTGACTCTAACAAAGAAATCTTACTCATATCCATATCAAGTTCATCATTCAAAGCAACACAATAGTTGCAAGGCATAGAAGCATTGGATTTAGACAAGTCAATTTCAGATTGCAAGTTACCAAGAGACAAGTTTAAATCTTCATTCTCTCTAAGAAACTTACCAACATCATTAGCATACTCAAGATTTTCTCCCCTAACAAGTTTATTTTCAGCAAGCAAAGCATCACAAGATTTGCATGGCAAAGGGGAGTTCTTAAGCTCAACAATCATCTCGCCATAAGCATAAAGACGATTGAACAAACCAATGATACCTTGAGAGAGTTTGACTCTACTTCTCTTCATGAGCTAGTCTTGGAGATCATCATCTTGAGCCACCAAGAGACGCAACAACACCATCGCCTCCGTGTCTTTCTCCAACTCCTTACACTTACTCCTCCATTTGTGGTCATCTCCCAAAGCACACATCATCTCTTCAAAGTCTAAGAACAAAGACACATAAGAAGAAGAGCTTGGTGCCATGCTCAAAGCACCGATTAGGATTAGGCAAAAACAAGCTCAAACCACGCAAATCAAATCAACAAGCAAAAACGGCCTTTTTTCTGTCGCCCTATGGATCCTAGACTTGTTTGAGTCCCACAAATCCGCAACCGGCTCTGATACCAATTGAAGGACCGGATTGGCGACCAGAGAGGGGGGGAGTGAATGGGAGCCGATAAAAAATATTCTCAAGAACTCGGCCTATGCCCCAAATCACTTCCGAAGAATCTCGCACACACTTGTCAAGATCATGTAGTCACAACGGACCTACTGACCCTACGAACAAGTTAGATCAAGCCTAGGAACAAAGTGGAAGCAAGAACAAAAAGAACCGAGAGAAAAAGGTAGCGCGAGGCAAACCGCAGCAGAAATTGTCGGTACTACCGGCCCGTGGTCGGTACTACCGATATGGGCTTACTGGCACCTAAAAACCAGGTTATCGGTACTTCCGGCACTAGGTCGGTACTTCCGACTATCGGTACTACCGACCTCGGGTCGGTACTACCGATAAAGACTCTCTGGCAGCTGAAAATCAGGTTATCGGTACTTCTTGCACAATGTCGGTAGTACCGCCCCCCCTAAAAAAGAGCCCGCGAAACAGCCCCAAACTTTCGATCGACAGATCTCCCAAACCACTTGGAGTCTTGAGACTAAATTTTGGGGATATGATGAACACCCCAAGGAGAGGTTACGCCCCAAAAATTACAGCCTCAAACTTCCTACAACTTTCGGAATCGCAAATCCTTGCCAAGAACACAATGACCTAGGGTTCATCCAAAAGTCAATGAATCGAAGGCCAAATCCGGCGTTTGAGGGGTCAAGATCATCCACAAAGAGGTACAAAGCACTCACCCATGATCCCCTCAAAGAAATCCAGATAGAAACGCCCTCAAATCGATGAAACAAGTCAAGCACGAAAATAGCACAAAAAGAGCTCTGAAAATGCAACAAGAGCAACACGGGAATAGAAAGATTGTCACAAGATTTAGAGGAAGAATTCACTATGAATATCTTGTTCAATCAATTACAAGCCACTCCTAGAGTCCAAATCTAAGAAGGCAAAAAGCTCCAATCAAAGAGCCACTCTCTCCTCTCTCCCTCTCTCCCCAAAGCACTCCAAAAATGAAAGAGCACTCCACCTACAAGCCAAAAGAGTTGGCTGAAAATTCAGCCCTCTCCTCTTATATATAGGCCCTCCGGAAAAGACCGAAGTACCCCTACACTAGGAGTTACAACTCAAGCCGTCATAGGGGCATTTTGGCCAACACATGAAGTTCTCCAACGGACGGCCGCGCATCCATCGAGCCTTCGCGTCCTCCCAACGCAAGCACCTCGATCATGCCGCGTGTCGCCCGCTTCGAAGCTTCTCGGCGCTCCCGGATCCCGTCTCCGCCCACCGAGCCTCCGGTCTTGGTTTTGTGGCTCAACCAAGTAACCCCGACGGTTTTGTGATGAACCGCCGCAAACCCCGCGGACTCAGTGCAGCCTCCATGCCAATCCCACGCATGACTTGGCTGTCGTCCCGGCTCGGTGTTGGTTTTGTGGCCAAACTAACAAATCGTCGTGCTCGGCTTTGTGGAGCAACCGAGGAACCCGACAGTTCTCTGGTGAATCGCCGAAAACCCCGCATGCAAGCTTCGGCCTCGCCACGCCAAGCATCGGGCCCGCCAAGCCTTTCACCTCCGGCTCCCGGACGGTCTACTCAGCCTTGCCATGTTCAATGACTTGGCCGCTACCTTGCACCAGCTCTTGTCCACGACTTCGTCTTGCTTTTCTTGCCACCATGCGGCCCGCACCTGATCCCGTTCGGCCACCGGGTCCATCGAGCTGAGCCTACGTGTCTCTCCACTCCTCGGAGGCCCCGCAAGGCTTAGACCTTTCGCACCCGCTCTTCACCTGCACCAACACAAATCAAGCCGCAACCTACACCTGCAATACTCGGCCAAGAGTCAGTCCACACAACATTGTCAACCACTCATCTCGAGTGCTTCGACAACACACCACTAAAATGATGTGAGAAATGACTACTCAACACAACACACACAAAGCCTAAAATCATCTGGTCAATCGCTCATCATATAGACGCCAAGGCACATATCAACTTGGTTTCCCACCATTCTAGTCCATTGGATCCAAAATGATGTTTGGAAGTGTTTCAGAGCATTTCGAAAACCCTCGACTGGTAAAAGATGAAAAACTCGTGTTTCGGGCCCGAATGCAATCTTTCGGGGTACCAAAGTTGTGAAGCATCCAGTCTAGTCCATTGGACCCAAAAAGATGTTTGTGAGTGTTTTGGATGATTTCACTAACCTTCAGCACGTAAAAAGATGCAAAACTTGTGTTTCGAGCCTAACTGCACTATTTCGGGGTACCAAAGTTGTGAAGCATCCATTCCAGTCCATTGGACCCAAAATGATGTTTGGGAGTGTTTCGGAGCATTTCGCTAACCTTCAGCATGTAAAAAGATGCAAAACTTATGTTTTGGGTCTAAATGCACTATTTCGGGGTACCAAAGTTGTGAAGCATCCATTCTAGTCCATTGGACCCAAAATGATATTTGCGAGTGTTTTGGATGATTTCACTAACCTTCAACACGTAAAAAGATGCAAAACTTATGTTTCAGGCCTAACTGCACTATTTCGAGATACCAAAGTTGTGAAGCATCCATTCTAGTCCATTGGACCCAAAATGATGTTTGGGAGTGTTTCGGAGCATTTCGCTAACCTTCAGCACGTAAAAAGATGCATGTTGACGGTGAAAATCCTTCAACCTAGCCATGAGTTTACCTTCGGTGTTGGCATAAGTTTTATACCTTATCCATTGGTACTAACCCCCGTGGTATAACAAGTTCACTTGTGCATGTCGGTTTTGAAGTTTAGTGTTTATACAGGGTTTTAGCGTTGAAAGCAAGACTTTCGGGATAAGTTCATCAAGCACCTTGTGACAAGACCTTGAGGCCCCGTACAAGTCATGCAACGAAGCAAACTTAACTCCAAGAAGTCAGGGACTTGATCCGAGAAGATGACAAACTCCGAGGACCTAACCAGAAAAGTGCCGAATCTTGCAAGACAAGGAGCTATGTCCAATTCGGAGCGAAACTGACGAAAAAGGCCTACATGCAGAAGGAGGAAGGATCTAGGAAGCTTGGGAACCGACATCACGCAAAGGAGGCCGCGGGCTGGGCCTGGATGGGCCCAGGCCGGCCGGCCCAGCCCAGTCCAGGGCCCGTTTGCCCCCTCCTTTGACCTAGCCGCCATTCGTACTATTTATAGCCCCGGGGTCGAGAGCCACGGATCATCTAATTCGTCATCGTCCGCCGAGGAGCAGAGAAGAGAGGGACACCATCCCGGAGAGGAGAGGGTCGAGCTAGTTGAATAGGGTCTCCCTAGCCGACGTGGGAACCTTGCACGGAAGACCACGTCGGAGTTCCCGGAGCTAGAAGCAAGATCAAGGTAGGATCCCGGTGTTGATCTTGTTTATGTATCATTGTACTAGTTGAATTATCAAGTTGAATCGATTTCTAGCAATCAAGCGTTTCTTCGATGATTTCGTTTTTCGATCGGCTTTGCTTATTCTAGATCTATTCTCGAGATAGATCACATAGGGTGTTCTTGTAGCCGCGGTGGCTAGGGGCACACGCCGGATCTTCCAAAAGAACTCAACTTGTCCTTGGACTCGCCCTAGACTACCCGCATGAGTAGGGATTTGTTGTGACAGAACGGGGGTTCCGAAAGGCGGATGTTTTCGGAGTCGGACGGGAAACCACGATTTAAAGAAGCTTCTAATAAGATTCGATTTGCTACTTCTTCTCTTGCTTGGAACTTCAACAAAAGGCTTAACCCGATCTCTCTAGATCGGTTTATCTACCCTATCTTTCTTTGTTATCTCCGGTCTTTAGTAGATTAGATTAGTTTCGTGTTCTTTATCGAGATGCATTAGGGTTTCTTTTACCGAAGATTGAAGTTACTTGGCTTTACTAGATCATCTTTTGCGTCACACATTTGTTCCACGGATTCGATACCTTGGGTTCACCACTCGAGGGAAGAAGGGTCGCTTGACTACGACGGGAGACTTGTCCGCTTGCAAGTCTAAACGAACTCTGATACAACTATTAACCGTCAACAAGCCCCTTTTTCTGGCGCCGTTGCCGGGGAACAAGTGATCAAGATTTGATTTTTTATTGCCTTTTTGTGATTTTCAGTTTTCTTTTAGTTTTTCTTTTTGCATCTACTAAACTTTGATCATCCTCAAAATAAATCTAATCTAGTTTGTCTAACCCTAGTTTTCATAGATTTATTTTTACTTTCTAGTTTTTGCATATCTTGTTTATTGCTAACCCTAACAGGAGATGGACGGCTACCTCTCCAACAAACCCGATAATTTTGTGGATGATCCAGAAAAACTTTACAGGCTAAGGAGACACGAAGCACATCAAGCTAAAAAGCTGGATTTTGTAGATTCGAAGTCGGAAGACAAAGGATCGAAGGAATCTCCGAAGAATTCACCACCTCAATGTCCTCGGGAGAATCGACTTCCACCGATGGGAGAACAACCACCGCAAGAACGCAAGATCTGGGAGCTATGCACCCCGGACATCATCGACCTACCAATCTTGAACCTTGAGGAGATCGGAAGACCGTTCGAGATCAAGACCTCGACAATCCGCATGGTGCAACATTCACCCTTCACCGGTAAAGAGGATCCGAACCTTCACCTCCAAGCGTTCATTCAACTATGTCAGACTTTCAACATGGATGGGGTGACTCAAGATCAAATGAGGGCAAGGCTTTTTCCGTTTTCACTACTCGGGAAGGCTTTGCAATGGTTCCACTCTCAACCGGCGGAGACGGTGCAAAATTGGAACACGTTGATGAAGGCTTTCATGAAGGAATACTACTCGCCGGGTAAAACTCAAAGCTTGCGTAATAAGATTGCCACCTTTTTTCAATATCCTACGGAAACTATCTCGGAGGCATTCAAGCGCTTCAACGAGTACACTCGGGCGGTTCCACATCACATGTTCCCGAAGGAAGACCTCGTGCAAAAGTTCTATCAAGGACTCACCATGGCGTCAAGGACGATCATCGATGCATCGGCAGGAGGATCTATTATCGAGCTTACACCGACAGAAGCTTTCACTCTATTCAAGAAGGTCGCGGATAATGATACATGGGCATCATCCGGGTGCCTACACCCGGTTCAACCCACGGGGAATGTCAAGGGAGTCTTGCAAGTGGAGAAGGAGAACATACTTGAAGGCAAGATTGATTCACTCAAGAGGAGGTTGGAGAAGATGGAGATAGAAAAGAAAGAGGCTCAAGACTTGAAGGCCGCTGAAGCAAGATCCACATGCGAAGAATGTGGGGAGTATGGCCATGTCCGCAAAGATTGTCTGGAGGACGCCAAAGTGCTCGACTACATGAGGAAGGGAGAATTGCCGAACTTCCGCTACGGGCAAGGTAGACCTCAATTTAATGCAAGCTCATCCATTCCGAATTCGGTTCCGCTTCGTATACAATTGAAGGAATTCATGGACGAGCAAGCCAAGATCAACAAGGACACCATCACCAAGTTCAAGACCATAGACAAGGTGTTGGAGAACATCGATAGGAAAGTGACGAAGGTCGGAAGCTCCAACCATCAAGTGCTCAACATGATGAAGATGCTCGAGACGCAAGTTGGACAACTTGCGGGGCGCCTCACTAATGATGAAGGGAAACTTCCGGGACAACCTAAAGGTCCCGAATCGGCGAAGGCCATTCAAACACGTTCGGGAAAGAAGAGCCCGAATTTGAGATGCCGGAAGAAGACACGAGGATACCACAGCTCAAGCCACGCTACTTCCGAGGTAAACTTGACAACCACTTTGAGAAGTTTGTGGAGGTTGTGCGTAGACTTAGCATCAACATGCCATTATTAGATGCCCTACAAGTACCTACATATTCTTGTTACTTTAAAGACATACTTGCAAATAAATATGAGATAGCAACACTCGGGGTAGATCATGTCAAGATGTCCGAGGAGTGTAGTGCCGCAATTGCTAACGGACTAGAGAAGCAAAAGGACCCCGGATGCCCTACAATTCCATGTTCCGTTGGTTCATTCAATTTCGAGAAGGCGTTGTGTGACCTTGGAGCAAGTGTGAGCGTCATGCCAAGGGATGTGTTAGAGAAGCTACGCCTACCATTGGAGCCTACGGGTATGTGTTTGGAGTTGGGAGATAACTCCATTCGCTATCCCTTGGGCATTGCCGAAGATGTACCCGTGAAGGTCGGACACCACTTCATCCTCGTCGACTTCGTGGTGCTCGAGATGGGAGAGAGGGAGAAACCGCCGCTCATCCTTGGGAGGCCTTTCCTCAAGACCGTGGGAGCTACTATTCACGTTGGCAAGGGGGAGATTATGTTCGACATTAATGGAGAAAGGAGTTCTTTCAAGTTCCGACCACGACTCGAGGCATGCAATATGATTGGAGTTAAAGATGTTCCACCTCATCGTCACGTTGTTAAGGAAGAACCAAGGAAGAAGGAAGGGCTGAAAAAGAAGAAAGAGCCGAAGAAGAAGGATGTAAAGAAAATCAAGGAAGGTGTTGCTTCCGTCAATACAAAGGAGGAAAAGCCGCATGTGAAAACCAAAAAAATGTCTAAGCCGGAAGATAAGCCCGTGCCCAAGATGGTGCGGAAGTGGGTACCCAAGATTGCAATGCCCGCAAAGAGCGTTGATCCGAAGTAATCAAGTGAAGAAGTCTAGCCATGGACTATAAACGAAGCGCTAGGCGGGAAGCAACCCGTTTCGTCGAGTCAAGAATAAGCTACCGGGAGGACAACCCGATTCCAGGTTTTTCGAGACTTTTTAATAATTTAGTTTTGAATTTTATTACGCAAAGACATTAGACTTAGAAGTGGTTGAACATTATTAGAGACATAATTCTTGGTTGAATATTTTGCTTGATCATAAACCCTTTACTTGAACCCTCCTATGTGTTTGTTTGTTTCTTTTCGAGAAAACACAACCAAATAATTTCAGAACCTAACTCAACCTTTCATCCTTATTATGGTGTTGTGGTTGACTTATTTTTCATGCTAAAAACACACGAGTAGAGCCACGACTTATACCTAGGTGTTATTTAAATTTCAGCACGTGGTAAAACTCGCGTGAACATAGAAACTAAACTTTTGGTTGGTTTGAAAATCTATATCCTTGGTTTCTCTAGGATTAGAATTTTTCTAAGCCTCATTTAATTTTGTTTTATTCAAAATCTCTCTCATTTAGCCAAAATTAGAACCTAAACCTATGCCCCCATGATCAAACCGGGAAAAGTTTGCTCTCAACCAATGAAGGCAAACTATACCGGTGAGACCAATATCAACGTAGTCGGAAAATATTTTCGACTTACATTTGTTTTTAATGGTTTAAAAACTTCTCTAAATTTATGCTTGAGCTCTTCCATAGCTCTGGAAATATTTTAAATTTTCGAATTAGAGGAGTGCTTAGCCTTAAACATACTTATAGGGAGACAATCTAGTTTAAGTTAATCATGCATGCACCATTGGATGCTCTTTCATCAACTTTCATCAAGACCACATGCAAAGGACAAGCATGGGTGGGCAGCAAGCATAACTTTGCAGGAAATTCATGGTGACATGTGAAGCAAGTGGAGCAAGGGAGCATGGACATGACTCAAAGCATGAAGCATCAAGTGGAAGGACCAATAATGCAAGAAAAGGAGTGGACGAGAGCGTTTGGGCGGTGCAACTCGTGGAGCACGCGGGCAAGAAAGTCACGAAGGAGAAATGATCGTGCTGGAGGAAAACCGAGCCAGGGTAGAGCACGCGGCCACCCAGGCCGGTCGGCCCAGGCCGGCCGGCCTCCCCTACAAAAGGAGCCCCCTGTCGGTGTTTTAGACCGGCAACCTACTAAGGGGAGTACCCGAAGTAGATGAATGTGGCCTCGCCGAGATCGGTAACTCGAAGGAAGAGACACGTGGCACACAATTTAGACAGGTTCGGGCCGCGAGGTGCGTAATACCCTACGTCCTGTATGCTGCGTAGCTCTGGATTGATTGGGTACGATTACAAGATGGTGTAATTGTACGCCGTAAGATGAGATTGGATGCTAGAGAAGGGTCCCTGCCTCGCCTTATATAGTCCGGGAGGCAGGGTTACAAGTCGGAGTAGGGAGAGAGTACTAGTCGAGTACGTCTAGGAGTCTTCCATACAGTGCGGGACATGTACAGCTTCCTAACCGAGTACTTCTCCTCCGTAGTCCTTGTGCTCCACGCCATCAGGTGCCGTGTAGCGCAAGCCGGGTAGTCCCAGGGGCCCACCGAGTAGTCGGTCCTGGTACCCACCGAGGTAGTGGGCCCAGGGAGGTCCATACGACAAGCCCCCGAGTACTTTGTAGTCGAGAAGGATAGCTTCGAGTAGTCTTGACGGCCTTAACGAGTAGTCCTCAGGCATCCCCGAGTACTACAAGTCAAAAGTCCTCAAGAGTAGTCGAAGCATCCCGAGGCTGGAATGTACTCCAGCTGATATCTGAGCAATCTTGAAGTCTTCTCGAGTAGTCCCAAGCGTCCTCGAGTGCTGCCCTCGAAGGTCTTCAAAAACGCCCGCGTTGTCTTGAAGCCGAAGCTGATATGGAAGTGCGATTGCAAAATCGCACTCCATATGGAGTAGCCCCCGAGCCTTAGGTTGAGTCGTAGACTCTGGCTGAGGGTCCATCTGAAGTCTTGGCAAGAATATCCCGAAAAATCCAGAGAGAAAAAACCGAAGGACACGTGGCACAGAGCCCCCGAGCCTTGAGTCGAGTACTTCCTCTCGAATTGAAGGGTCATCTTGTAGAATGTGTCCTGAGATGCTCCTGAGTCTTGTCGCTTCCCAGGTAGTCGAGTAGAAGTAGCCGAGCCCCCGAGGTGAGGCGCGTCGACTAGTAGAATACGAAGAGTCACGCGCGGCCGCTGAGTCAGCCGAGCACGGACTTATCCATCCGGCCGTTGCGGGGCCGTTTTGACTTATAAATAGAAGCCAAAACCCTTAGGGTTTTCCACCCATCGGTGCTGTAGCCATTTCGAATAGATCTTCGCACGCTGCCGCCGCCGTAGATCTGAGCGCGCCGCCACCCAGAGCTGCCAGAGTAGCCCCCGAGCGAATGCGCGTGAAGACACCGTGCACTTGGAGAATGAAGCCATCGCCGTCCAAGAGCGCGAAGACCGCCGGGAAGAAGAGGGGCCGTGACGATGCCGCCGGGGCTGCCACAGGGGCAGCACCGCCGATGACTCCACCGCGGCCAGATCCAAGCCGCGAGTGGAAAAAGTCGAAGATGAAGACCGAAGATCTGCTGGCTCTCCTCAACAGCGGATTCATCCGTGAGAAGGAGGTGGACAGTTGGAGGGCCGCCGCCGGGGACCCGTACCCCATGGAGAAGAGCGAGGATGAGATTCCGATGTTCGCACGCTTCGCGGAGCGCGGACTCGCGCTTCCGGCCAGCGACTTCTTCAAGGGCCTCCTGGGGTACTACGGCGTCGAGTACCTCAACCTCAACCCCAACAGTATTTTCCATACCGCAGTCTTCGTCCACTTCTGTGAGGCGTTCCTGGGGATCAAGCCCCACTGGATCTTGTTCCGGAAGTTCTTCCGGGTGAAGCCGCAGCCGAGCGCCAGCAACCCACGAGTAGTCGGTGGAGCAGGGATCCAGATGCGGGAGGATGCGGCGGAGCAGTACCTCTTGTACAAGCTCATCGACTCCAATCAGGACTGGAAGGCGAAGTGGTTCTACGTCACGAACCACCACCCAGGACTGCCGAAGCCGAGCGGGAAGCAGCCGAAGCATCACGCCTGGTGGAACACGGAGCCCACGATGCAGGAGGGGATCCAGCTCCCTGAGCTGTTGGCGCGCATCAAGGTGCTGAGAGAAGCCGGGCTGAGGGCCGAGCACGTGGCCTTCAGCTTCATGAAGCGCAGGGTGCAGCCACTGATGGCGTGCGACACCTTGGGCTTCGAGTACACCGGCAACGACGACACGTCGCGGATGCCTAGAGGTGAAGATGCGCGTCAGCCTGTCGACACCTTGGGCTTCGAGTACACCGTCATCGTGGAGGACACGTCCGACGAGGACGACGACGAGGAGACGCTGCAGGACCGCTTTCAGCTGCGGTCGAGGTTCAGCCGTCCCGGCCTACCTCATGTGCCCCTCGTGCAAGATCCGCCGGCTAGCCTGGAGGCTAGTCTGGCTGCTCCGCCACGGAAGCCACACAACCCCGCCCGTAAGCGGGTGACGAAGAAGCTGAAGGTCTCTGAGACCACGCCTCAAGAGGTAAGACGTCTTGAGTAGTGTAGTCGAGTACTAGTCTCTCGAGTTCACTTGCTGATGACTGAGCTTCCTTGTATGCAGGAGGTGCCGCCGACGGAGCCCGTTGATGAGGGCGACGAAGGCGAGTGGGACACGGTGGGGGAACCCGCTGGGAGTCGTAGCCCGGCCCCCACTGTGGAAGAGCTCTTGATGCAGCTGGAGCGCCAGCCCCCTGCTCCTCAAGGGAGCACGGAGCCCGCAGCCGCTGCTACTGAAGAAGTGGTGGCGGCAGGAGCGCAAGAGGGTGCTGCACCGGCTACCGTTGCTGCTGAAGAGGTAGCGGCCGCAGAGGCGCAAGAAGAGGCGTCCGCCGAGGCTGGACTGGTAGACATTGCCAGCATCCTTGGCGCCCCGACCGTGACGATAGTCCGGTCAAGCTTGTAAGTGCTGAGCCTTCCCGAGTAGTGCTTGGTGTAGTAGTCTAGCTTGATTGACGACCAATTTGTGTACTTCTGCAGGAAATCAACAGATCTATCATGGGAGGGAGATGAGCCCTCTTCGGCGGTGGCGGAAGAAGAAGTCGCGCCGCCCGCCGAGGAGTCCACTCCTGCCCCTCAGGCGGAGTCCGAAGCGCCGGCTGCTGGAGCTGCGTTGCCCGAGGCCAGCGTGGTCGAAGGTAAGTACTCTGCTGAGGCTTTGGTATTCCCCATAGAGTAGTCGTAGTCGCTAATGCACTTGTCTTCTTCTTGACAGGTGCCGAGGCCGAAGGGAGCGATATCCCCGCGGCGGTGCCCATGCAGAGGTTGACACCAGAAGTGCCGGAGGCTGCTGAAGGAGCCCCCGAGCCAATGGAGGAGGCCGCCGAGGAGGCCGCTGTGACCACCGGAGAAGAAGAGGCCACCGTGCCACCAGAGGCTGCTATGGAGGTGGTTGTCCGCTCCCCGGAGATCCAAGACGCGGAGCCCATCCGCTCGGCGCCGATGACGGAAGCTGCCACGAGTAGTCGTGGCGGAGTGGAGTTGTTGGCTGACGACTTGGTGGACCCGGCGACGGTAGCCAGGTACCTGGAGGCGGTCCGCCAGGCTGAACAATGGATGAAGGTGAGTAGTCTTAACTCCTGAGTAGTCAATCCTCTGTTGTTGAGTACTCATTTGACATGTGTTGTCTGTGCAGGACGTCGTGGAGAGGTCCCACGAGAAGTCTAGCATGCTGCAAGGCTTCGGCGACGCGGTGCTCCGGGCTGAAGCGCTAGAAGATCAACTCTTCAAGTCGCGGAAGCACGCGGCCGCCATGCAATCCAAGCTTGACGCCGCCTTCGCCAAATATCACAACGATATCCAAGATATGCAGGCGAAGAGCGACGACTTGGTGCGGAAGAACAAGACGCTCCGCAACAAGAACAAAGGTACACCACTTGACTTGTTGAGTAGTTGCTGGAGGTCGAGAGGTATTCTAACCCGCTGCGCCTTGTTGTGTTGCAGAGCTTGAGACCCGGGTGGAGCAGTTGAGGACCTCAGAGACAGATATGAAGAACCTCTTCTACCGGGAGCAGGAGGCCCGCCAGGTACTCGAGCTTGACTATAAGGAACTTGCCTTCGAGTGCGGCAAGCACATGGAGCTTCGCATTGCTTCCGATCGTGACCTCGTCAACTGCTACAAATCGTTGCAGAAGTTGAACGAAGACTGCGAGGCGCTGCGGGCCCAGCTGAAGGAGCTTGAAGAAGCCACGCTTCCCATAGCAAGGCTCTTGGTGCCTCACCCTGGTGGCCCCAAGATAGCACCGCTCGTGGATCGCCTCAAGGAAGCCCCCAGCCGGCTAGCGACGTATGTGAAGCATCTGGCGAGGTCGGTCCCGAAGCAGGTGCTGGCCTTCATGAAGTCTTACTTCCCGAAGGCGCCCGTGGAAGTAGTCGCTGGCGGGGTAGCCGCCAACTGTACAGATGAGCAGTACGCGGAGCTGCTGGAGCAGATGGCACCCATTGCGGAGCAAGTAGCCGATAAGCTTAATCTCCAGTAGCCCTGTAATAGTTAGCTCGTAGCCAAAGTTGTACAAAAACAATTGTAATGGAATTGCTTAAGTATTAATGAAGAAAAGTTCCATCAATGAGTACTCGTAGTCGCGATCTCAGAGTGCGGAGTCCGATCGTGGAGTTGTTGCGAGTAGTCGTACTCGACAGTAGTCCCGTTGAGGGAAGTAGGCAGTAAAGAAGTTGATGAACGATCAAACTTTATTACTGAAGAAGTACACCTGGATGGCCAGGGCCGTAGTTACAGGGTAGTCGCCTGGACCCGGAGGCCGCTTACAGCTAAGTGGTGCTAGGGCGGGTAGCCGCTTACAGCAGTAGATCCGTAGGTAGCCGTGTAGGCTGGATCTTGGAGTATGGTCTCTCAGTAGACCGCTGCTAGAGTCCTTTGTCGCTCGTCGCAGCCCAGGATCCGTAGGTAGCCGCGCGGGCTGGATCCTGGAGAGGAGTAGTCCGGAGACTGGAGCCAGGACCCGGAGGCCGCTTACGGCGGAGGGGTCTTGATGTAGTCGTGTAGACTTGAACCCCGGAGTAGTCGTGTAGACTAGGCGTAGAACCGACAGAGTTGGTCGACGTTCCACGAGTTGTTGATGTCTTCGCCTTCAAGTGTCTGGAGGCGGTAGGAGCCCGGCCCGGTCACCTTTGCAACTGTGAAGGGACCTTCCCAGGGGGAGCTGAGCTTGTGTAGTCCTTCCGTGTTCTGGATACGGCGGAGGACGAGATCACCAACGTTGAAGGAGCGTTCCTTGACGTTGCGATCATGGTAGCGTCGGATACCCTCCAGGTACCTTGCTGATTGGACGAGGGCGGCGCAGCGAGCTTCTTCGAGGCTGTCGATGTCAACTCGTCTGCTGTCTTCAGAGACGCCTTCGTCGTAGTGCTCCACTGCTGGTGAGTTCCATATGACGTCAGCAGGGAGGATTGCTTCGGAGCCGTAGACCAGGAAGTAAGGGGATTGCCCTGTTGGCTTGGAAGGCTGAGTTCGTAGCCCCCAGGGTGCGTTGGGTAGTTCCTTGATCCACTTGCCTCCTTTATAGTTAGCAGCGTCGTGTAGCCGCTTCTTGAGAGCGTCGAGCACCATCCTGTTGGCGCGCTCGACTTGTCCGTTGGCCCGAGGATGGGCAACTGAGACATATCGGACGTCGATCCCGCTGTTCTCGCAGTACTCCCAGAACTGGTGGTTGTTGAAGTTGGAGCCCAGATCTGTGATGATGCGGTGGGGTAGTCCGTAGCGATGCACGAGTTCATCCAGGAAGTCGAGTACTCTGTCAGCCTTGGGGCATGTGACCGGCTTGACCTCGATCCACTTGGTGAACTTGTCGATGGCCACCAATACTCTGTTGAAACCACCTGGCGCAGTTGGCAGTGGCCCAATCATGTCGAGCCCCCAGCAGGCAAAGGGCCAGGTTGGCGGTATGGTGACTAGCTTGTAGGCTGGGACGTGTTGCTGCTTGGCGAAGTACTGGCATCCTTGGCACCTTCTGACGAGTTCTTCGGCGTCACCCAGAGCTGTGGGCCAGTAGAAGGCTCGCCGGAAGGCCTTGCTGACCAGCGTGCGGGAGGACGCGTGGTTGCCGCAGACGCCCTTGTGGATCTCCTCCAAGATGTCCTTGCCTTCTTGCCTGGGGACGCACTTCATGAGTACTCCAGAAGATGTGCCCCGCTTGTAAAGCTTGTCTCCGACGAGGACGTAGGACTTGGCGCGGCGGATGAGCTGCTCGGCCGAGTTCTTGTCCGAGGGAACCTTCTGCTCGCTGAGTTAGTCGATGAAGGGTTGCCTCTAGTCCACGTCGATCATCATGACCTCCTGTCTAGCCGGTGGGTGCGCTGGGACAGTGGTTGGTGGCGCCGGCTCCGGGATGGATGGCGCGTGAAGCTCGTGAACGAAGACACCCGCTGGTACTTGAGCGCGGGTAGATCCAAGCTTCGACAGGACGTCCGCTGCAACGTTGTTGTCGCGGACGATGTGGTGGAACTCGAGACCGTAGAACTTGTTCTCGAGCTTGCGGACTTCTAGGCAGTAGGCGTCCATGTTCTCCTTGTTGCGGTCCCATGATTTGTTGACTTGGTTGATGACCACTGCGGAGTCGCCGTAGACTAGTAGCCGCTTGATGCCCAGTGAAGCCGCGAGGCGGAGCCCGTGTAGGAGAGCTTCGTACTCGGCTTCGTTGTTTGAGACCTTCCAGAAGATCTGCAGGACGTACTTGGGTTGTTCGCCCGTTGGAGAGATCAGGAGTACCCCTGCACCTGCGCCCTCGAGGTTCAGTGAGCCGTCGAAGTACATCACCCAATGCTCTGGTCGTACGGTTGGAGTAGGTAGCTGATTCTCCCGCCACTCTGCCATGAAGTCGACTAGCGCCTGCGACTTGATGGCTGTGCGTGGCTTGAAGTCGATGGTGAGGGCGCCGAGCTCGACTGCCCACTTGGAGATTCTTCCAGTGGCATCTTGGTTCCGCAGGATGTCGCCGAGCGGGTAGTCGGTGACGACGGAGATCGAGTACTCCTGGAAGTAGTGTCGTAGCTTCCGCGAGGTGATGAGTACTGCGTACAGGAGCTTCTGCACAGGCTGATAGCGTGCCTTGGACTCTGACAGGACCTCGCTGACGAAGTAGACTGGACGCTGGACTGGGTAGGCGTGGCCGTCTTCCTGCCGCTCGACAATGATGGCAGTACTGACCACATGAGTAGTCGCAGCGAGGTAGAGCAGTAGCTGCTCGCCTTTGCGAGGAGCCGTGAGGACCGGTGGCTTCGATAGGAAATCCTTGAGCTGGGCAAGGGCTTGATCCGCCTCTGGAGTCCACACGAACTTCTCTTGGTGCTTGAGTAGTTTGAAGAAGGGGAGTCCCCGTTCTCCAAGCTTCGAGATGAATCTGTTCAGTGCCGCCATGCACCCGGTCAGCTTCTGGACGTCTTTGATGCACGTGGGAGCTTTCATGCTGGTGATGGCGGAGATCTTCTCGGGGTTGGCTTCGATGCCGCGTTAGCTGATGATGAAGCTGAGTAGTTTGCCCGAAGGTACGCCGAGGACGCACTTGTTCGGGTTGAGCTTCCAGCGGTACTCGCGCAGGGATGCGAAGGTCTCTTCAAGGTCGTCGATGAGGGTACTGGAGTTTCTGGTCTTGACGACCACGTCATCCACGTAGGCTTCGACGTTCTTGTTGAGCTGCTTCTTGAAGCAGGCCTGGATACCTCGTTGGTAGGTAGCGCCGGCGTTCTTCAACCCGAAGGACATGGTCGTGTAGCAGTACGCGCCAAACGGGGTGATGAACGCGGTCTTCTCCTGGTCTTCTTCCTTGATCGCGATCTGGTGGTACCCGGAGTAGCAGTCGAGGAAGCAGAGCAGGTCGCAGCCCGCCGTGGAGTCGATGACTTGATCAATCCGTGGCAACCCGAAGGGGTCCTTGGGGCAGTGCTTGTTGAGGTCGGTGTAGTCGACGCACATCCTCCACTCGTTCGAGTTCTTCTTGCGGACAAGGACAGGGTTGGCGAGCCACTGAGGATGGAAGACTTCTCTGATGAAGCCAGCCGCGAGTAGTTTGGCGAGTTCCTTCTTGATGGCGTCCCGTCTGTCGTCGGCGAAGCGTCGGAGGTGTTGTCGTTTGGGGGTGGCCTTAGGATCGACGTTGAGGCAGTGCTCAATCAACTCCCTGGGCACTCCTGGCATGTCCGCTGGCTTCCACGCGAAGATGTCGGGGTTGGCCCGGAGGAAGTTGATGAGCGCGTCTTCCTATTTGGGGTCGAGGCCGGCCCCGATGGTGGTGGTCTTGCTGGAGTCGCCTGTTCCGAGGTCGATCGTCTTGACGAGAACCTCCTCAGCTGGCTGAGGCTTGTTGGCGTTGTCAGACTTCTCCGGGATGTCGAGTTCACTTGTGGCAAGCTTCTTCGACGCAGCGTAGACCTCCATCATAGCGTTGGGTACTTGATTTGTAGAGGCGATCTCCACGGCTTCTGTGTCGCAGTCGTGGGAGATCTTCAAGTCCCCTTGGAGAGAGAGTACACCCGCTGGGCTTGGCATCTTGAGTACCAAGTAGGTGTAGTGGGGCACCGCTATGAACTTGGCAATGGCGGGTCTGCCGAGGATGGCATGGTAGGAAGTCTCGAAGTCCGCGACCTCGAACTTGATGTACTCGGTACGGTAGTTGTCCCGAGATTCCCCGAAGGTAACTGGCAGGACCACTGAGCCCAGTGGGATAGCCGCGTTGCCGGGGACGATGCCGTAGAAGGGCGTGTTGCTCTTGGTGAGCATGTGGGTGATGTCAAGCTTCATCTTCTTCAAGGTCTTGGTGAAAAGGACGTTGAGCCCGCTTCCACCGTCGATGAGGACCTTGTTGAGTTTGGAGCCCGCGACCACCGGCTTCAGGACGAGGGGGAACCGTCCTGGTTCGGAGAAGCTGGTCCATTGATCCGCGCGGGAGAAGGTAATGGGTACCTCCGACCACCTGAGAGGGGTCGGAACCGCTGGTTCAATGCTCATGACTTCTCGGCGGGTAGCCTTTTGCTCCCGCCTGCTGGGTAGTCCGCCGAAGAGGACGTTGACGGTCTTGTCGGGTTCCTGGAAGTCGTTGTTATCTCCGTCGTTCTTCTTCTTGCCTTTTTTGTCGTGAGGGTGCGGTGGCTCTGGAGTGCCCTTGAGTGCATGCCTGAGTTGGTAGCACTGCTCGGTGGTGTGGTTGCCGTTTAGATGCCACGGGCACTTCTCCTTTAGCAAGTCTTTGAAGCCACCGGAGTTCTTCTTCGAGTTCTCCTTCGCAGGGCGCTGGATAGCCGCGACAGTGTTGTCTGGCTTGCGCTTGCGGTTGGGACCCGAGTAGTTGTTGTTGTTGTTGCGACCGCCTTGGTTCCCGTTGTTGCCGCTGCCGCCGCCCGCGTTCTGCTTGTTCTTGCCACGGATGGCGTCGTACTTGGCGTTGGCCTTGTCTTCTTCATCCGCCCAGGACGTGATCATGTCCTTGAGATGGGGGATGGACTTGGGGCGGCGACCACCGAAGTCTTCGAAGGTGCGGCGGTGGTAGAGGCCGTCTTGGAAGAGGTCGATGACCTCCTTGTCGGTGACGTCGACCACGGTAGCGCGCTTGTCGAAGAAGCGGCGCATGTATTTGCGGAGGGTCTCGCCTTGTTCCTGCTTGACCATGGCCAGGTCCATGCGAGTACCCGATCGGCCCATGGCGCCCGCGAAGTTGCTGGTGAACTGCTCCTTCAGCTGGTCCCACTTGTCGATTGAGTGCTTGTCCAGCGACTCGAGCCATGTGAGTGGAGCTTGGTCCAGGCAGAAGGGAAAGTAGAGGCACTTGGTGTCGTTGTTGCCGCCAGCGTTCTCGATGGAGAGGGCGTAGCACCTGAGCCACTGGATGGGGTCCTGCTTCGCATCGTACTTGGTGATCCCCAAAGGCTTGAACTTGTCGGGGAGGAGCAAGTTGCGAAGTCGAGGTGAGAAGGCGGGGAAGCTGTCGTTGTCGCCTGCAGTGGTCGACTTCTTCCGCCGCAGCTCCTCAATCTTCTGACGGGCATCGTAGCCGCCCTGTGAGGCACCAGAGGCGTGGCTGTCCGCGTGGCCTCGACCGCCGCGACTGCCGCCGCCGCCGGCCCTCCTGTTGGCTCCATGGTTGGAGCTTCCGCCGTCGCTGCCGCCGCCGTCAGGGTCGTGGCCGCCGCCGCCGGCTGGAGCACGGTGAGGGACAACCTCGCGGTTGCTGTTGCCACCCTGTGGAGGTCCGCCGGCGTTGGAGCGAGTACGGTTGGGCTGGGCTGGGAGCTCAGCTCGAGTACGGTTGGGACCGTTGTTGGCGCTGCGACTTGTAGCTTCGTTGTCGCGGTGCCTGGCGGGAGGAGGCTGGTTGACCCTGTTGTCAACCCGCATGAAGTAGGCGTCTTCAGCGAGCTTGGCGATGACCTCCCCCGCGCGAATTCCCTGGGCCTGGCGTGCGATCGCTGTGATCGACATGAGGCATTGCTCAGGGGTAGTGTGTACTCTGCTCTCGACCGCCTCGAGAGCTTCCGCAAGGTTGCGGATGGGGAGATTGTCGCGGAGGCGTCGGCGACGTTCGCTGCGCTTCCTGTTACGCTCACGTCGAGCGTCTCTGTCTGCGGGGGTCTCGTTTGCTGGAGCATCAGCAGAGAGCTCGTCAGAGGAGATGTCTTCAAGGTACTTGTCTTGAGCCGTCCCTGAAGGTCCTGGGGTGTCGCCGGCAGCCATGAAGACTTGGCGATCGGGGGTGCCAAGGCTGGACTCAGAAGCCGCCACCTCAGTTGGTGTGTTCGAGTCAGCCCGGGCTAGCGGTGTTCCCTCCTGGAACGAGAGCGAGTCGATGTAGGCGACGTAGCGTGAGTCACCACTTATCAGGTCAGTGGGCTTGCGATCTGGCCAGTAGACGAATCTCCCGGCCGGTGTGGAGGTTATAACCAGTCCAGAGGCTGGCCCTGATAAGGGATGCTCAGTAGAGTTGTCCTCGGACTCGGGATCCTCTGGGTCTGACCCGAAGTCGAACTCGTATGCAGAAACTGGAGAGGGGGTTGGAGTCCGAAGCGTGGCCGGGGGCGGTGTCGGAGTCCGAGTTGTACTCGGGTACGGGCTCCTTGCCGGCCCGGCGCGAAGGAGGAGCCTCCTTGCGGGCCCTGCTGAGGATGCGGGGACCACGCGTGGAGCGCTCACGGGGTGGTGGGACCGCGTGCGATGGCTGAGTAGCCGGCTCCCATGCGATAGCCCATGGAGACGTCGAGTTCGAGTTGGAGGCGGACTCGAGCTCGAAGTCAGCGTGACGATCGAAGAGCAAAATTTCGCCGAACTTGCCGGCGAGTTCGCCTGTGACAACTTCTGGAAGCGTCACGAAGCCGGTCTTCGGGTTGGGCAGCATGGTGAGGTGGCGTTGGAAAGATCCCGCGCCGTCAGCAGTGTAGACCCAGGCGCCGAACACGAAGGTGTCGCCGCGGTTGAAGGCGACGGTTGGCTTGAAGTAGACAGGAGCCGTCGAGTTCGCCATGTGATCTCGGGCGAGAGCCCCTACCTGGCGTGCCAGCTGTCGGTGTTTTAGACCGGCAACCTACTAAGGGGAGTACCCAAAGTAGATGAATGTGGCCTCGCCGAGATCAGTAACTCGAAGGAATAGACACGTGGCACACAATTTAGACAGGTTCGGGCCGCGAGGTGCGTAATACCCTACGTCCTGTATGCTGCGTAGCTCTGGATTGATTGGGTACGATTACAAGATGGTGTAATTGTACGCCATAAGTTGAGATTGGATGCTAGAGAAGGGTCCCTGCCTCGCCTTATATAGTCCGGGAGGCAGGGTTACAAGTCGGAGTAGGGAGAGAGTACTAGTCGAGTACGTCTAGGAGTCTTCCATACAGTGCGGGATATGTACAGCTTCCTAACCGAGTACTTCTCCTCCGTAGTCCTTGTGCTCCACGCCATCAGGTGCCGTGTAGCGCAAGCCGGGTAGTCCCAGGGGCCCACCGAGTAGTCGGTCCTGGTACCCACCGAGGTAGTGGGCCCAGGGAGGTCCATACGACACCCCCCGGCTCCCGTCTTCTGCAGGCAAGCATCCCTCTCCTTCCTTAGTTTGTGTGCTCAAGTTTGTGTGCCCAGAACCACCGTAGACATAGCCAACCTTCCCAAGCTTGATAGCTCAAACAATTCACACCCTTAATCCACTCAAAGTCCACATTCCGAAGTAAGTTTTTAAGTGCCTAGTTACCGGTTGCAACCCGGAGCTTTAGTGGATAGAAGAGTGCAGCAACCATGTGGAAGAAAACCACAAGTTTATTCACCAAGAAGAAGGGGTCATCGTCATCCAAGCCGTCTTCGACGACATCTTCGAGGAGGCACTCGGTTTCCGAGTCTCCTCGAAGCATGGAGGAGGACACGGCACCGCCAAGGAGGAACGACGCTCTCCTCGGAAAAGTTACAAAATTTGTGCCATGACGATATATGATTATAATTGCCGCTTTGTTTATCTTTGTAATTGATTTATGCATGTTAAAGCTAGTGCTCTCTTAAAATACGAATCTGAATTGATCTAAATACTAGCTTAATCTTTAGCGGAGGTTATGATTAAAATAAAGACCCATAGTGTTTTATGTGCTCTCAAGTTATAGATAGATTGAAGATGGTTTTTATGCCCAAAAATATCGCTAACCTTGTCATGAATATCACTTGTGTGTTGCTCAACCTATCCAAAGCCTTATATCTATTTGAGTGCATAAACCTTAGTGTACAAGATTTATTTTTGAGTGAGTTATTGCAGGCCATGATTTCTCTGGCCCGAGACTAAGAAGCTCGTCATTCCGTTTTTGCATATCTATCTTTTTGCTAGCCTTTTATCCGTGCATTGTGTATCCCCGCATCGGAGATCTCACAAACCTCGCCGGATATCCACCCTTAAAACCAAATATCATCTTTTGTGATTACCTCCTTGACCACAACCTATCATTGAGAATGGATCATCAATTCAAGGAAGATCGCAAGACGGTGCCAACATTGAAGAATTCAAGTATCTCTCCAAGGAAAAATATTTCCAGTACCTACCTTATTTATCGCCTCTTTGCTCGAGGACGAGCAACGTCTAAGCATGGGGGAGGAGGTAGGTACAATGCAATTTTAGAGTTCAAAGGGGAGCAAATAAAAAAATTTAGAGTCCAAAGTTGTGAAGCATCCATTCTAGTCCATTGGACCCAAAATGATGTTTGGGAGTGTTTCAGAGCATTTCGCTAACCTTCAGCACGTAAAAAGATGCATGTTGACGGTGAAAATCCGTCAACCTAGCCATGAGTTTACCTTCGGTGTTGGCATAAGTTTTATACCTTATCCATTGGTACTAACCCCCGTGGTATAACAAGTTCACTTGTTCATGTCAGTTTTGGAGTTTAGTGTTTATGCAAGGTTTTAGCGTTGAAAGCAAGACTTTCGGGATAAGTTCATCAAGCACCTTGTGACAAGACCTTGAGGCCCCGTACAAGTCATGCAACGAAGCAAACTTAACTCCAAGAAGTCAGGGACTTGATCCGAGAAGATGACAAACTCCGAGGACCTAACCAGAAAAGTGCCGAATCTTGCAAGACAAGGAGCTATGTCCAATTCGGAGAGAAACTGACGACAAAGGCCTACATGCAGAAGGGGGAAGGATCCAGGAAGCTCGGGAACCGACATCACGCAAAGGAGGCCGCGGGCTGGGCTTGGATGGGCCCAGGCCGGCCGGCCCAGCCCAGGCCGGCCGGCCCAGCCCAGTCTAGGGCCCGTTTGCCCCCTCCTTTGACCTAGCCGCCATTCGGGCTATTTATAGCCCCGGGGTCGAGAGCCACGGATCATCTAATTCGTCGTCGGCCGCCGAGGAGCAGAGAAGAGAGGGACACCATCCCGGAGAGGAGAGGGTCGAGCTAGTTGACTAGGGTCTCCCTAGCCGACGTGGGAACCTTGCACGGAAGACCACGTCGGAGTTCCCGGAGCTAGAAGCAAGATCAAGGTAGGATCCCTGTGGTGATCTTGTTTATGTATCATTGTACTAGTTGAATTATCAAGTTGAATCGATTTCTAGCGATCAAGCATTTCTTCGATGATTTCGTTTTTCGATCGGCTTTGCTTATTCTAGATCTATTCTCGAGATAGATCACATACGGTATTCTTGTAGTCGCGGTGGCTAAAGGTACACGCCGGATCTTCCGAAAGAACTCGACTTGTCCTTGGACTCGCCCTAGACTACCTGCATGAGTAGGGATTTGTTGTGACAGAACGGGGGTTCCGAAAGGTGGATGTTTTCGGAGTCGGACGAGAAACCACGATTTAAAGAAGCTTCTAATAAGATTCGATTTGCTACTTCTTCTCTTGCTTGGAACTTCAACAAAAGGCTTAACCCGATCCCTCTAGATCGGTTTATCTACCCTATCTTTCTTTGTTATCTCCGGTCTTTAGTAGATTAGATTAGTTTCGTGTTCTTTATCTAGATGCATTAGGGTTTCTTTTACCGAAGATTGAAGTTACTTGGCTTTACTAGATCATCTTTTGCGTCACACATTTGTTCCACGGATTCGATACCTTGGGTTCACCACTCGAGGGAAGAAGGGTCCCTTGACTACGACGGGAGACTTGTCCGCTTGCAAGTCTAAATGAACTTTGATACAACTTTTAACCGTCAACAATGCAAAACTTGTGTTTTGGGCCTAAATGCACTATTTCAGGGTACCAAAGTTGTGAAGCATCCATTCTAATCCATTGGACCCAAAATGATGTTTGCGAGTGTTCTGGATGATTTCACTAACCTTCGGCATGTACAAGATGCAAAATTTGTGTTCGAGCCTGAATGCACTATTTCGGGGTACCAAAGTTGTGAAGCGTCTATTTTAGTCCATTGGACCCAAAATGATGTTTGGGAGTGTTTCGGAGCATTTCGCTAAGCTTCGACACGTAAAAGATGAAAAACTCGTGATTCGGGCCCGAATGCACTATTTCGGGTTACCAAAGTAGTGAAGCATCCATTCTAGTCCGTTGGACCCAAAATGATGTTTGTGTGTGTTTCGGATGATTTCACTAACCTTCGACACGTACAAGATGCAAAAAATCGAATTTCGGGCCCGAATGCACTATTTCGGGGTACAAAAGTTGTGAAGCGTCCATTCTAGTCCATTGGACCCAAAATGATGTTTGCGAGTGTTTCGGAGCATTTCGCTAACCTTCGACACGTAAAAGATGCAAAACTTGTGTTCGAGCCTGAATGCACTATTTCGGGGTACCAAAGTTGAGAAGCATTCTTTCATTGGACCCAAAATGATGTTCGTGAGTGTTTCGGATGATTTGACTAACCTTCGGCACGTACAAGATGCAAAACTTGTGTTCGAGCCTGAATGCACTATTTCAGGGGACCAAAGTTTTGAAGCATCCATTCTAGTCCATTGGACCCAAAATGATGTTTGTGAGTGTTTCGGATGGTTTCAGTAACCTTCAGCACGTAAAAAGATGCAAAACTTGTGTTCTGGGCCTAAATGCACTATTTCGGGGTTCAAAAGTTGTGAAGCATCCATTCTAGTCCATTGGACCCAAAATTATATTTGGGAGTATTTCAGGGCATTTCGCTAACCTTCGGCACGTAAAAGATGCAAAACTTGTGTTCGAGCCCGAAAGCACTATTTCGGGGTACCAAAGTTGTGAAGCATCCTTTCTAGTCCATTGGACCCAAAATGATGTTTGGGAGTGTTTCAGAGCATTTCGCTAACCCTCGGTGTAAAACCCCGGATTTTCATAGAAAATCCGAATCCCTGTACCTTCGCGATAGTCCCTGTATCGCGTACAGAACGTCTCACAGATAAGTACACAAAGTCATACATCGCATCACATAAAGATAAGAGTACACAAATTTATTACATGTCCATTATGGAGTACATCAATACAAGCCTCTTGGCTGAATCAGAGTGAAAATTCTACGCAACGGTAGCTATCTTCTCAGGAGGGTCTCCATCTTTTATTCTTCCCGCCACAGGCAATCTTGAGCGAAGCGACGCATCCCTCAGTCGTACCATCCGTCGGCGTTGGAGTAGAACTCGGACTCGTACCCTGCACACCCAAAGTCTATCCCCAAGGAGTGGGATAGGTCCACGTCACCAACTGTATGCAGCTTTAAGTGGCCTAACATCTAAAGGGCGGAAAAGAGACAAGGAAATGGCTTTGGCTTCCTGTGCAGCAGCAGAGTATAACAAGGTATCTCCATCAATATCCCCATAACCCAAGTCTCTCAACACAGCTCGGAACCGCCTGGTCACCCAGGGGACCCGTCTCCTCAACCTACTCCTGACTAGGGTCGATGCGAGAACTTCCTCTCCTCGCACCTCAATGATTGCAACCGGATCAATGCGGTAGATGGAGCCTCTCTCCTCTAGCCGGCTACAACCACGGCTCACCACACGCTCTCCTACAGGGGGAAGGTAGAAATCCCAAAACATGAGGAACGAACATGTCGTCTAGGCAGTGTCCATGACCGAGGACGTGGCTATAGCTATAGATCAAACAACTCTGCAGAGTGTGTACACCTGTACCCATCTCGGAATGGTACCCGGCCGGTGTACGGCCGACCGAACCCATCCTACCGGGCGAACTCTCGGTAGTTACGGTCCCATCCTGCATCCGGCCCTCAAAGCGGTCCCCCCCCCCCGCAGCGAGGACAGCATCGGAACTGTGAAATGCTCCCGTGTGGCCACACGGGAGACGCTCTGAGAGGGTGGTCTCACCTCCACCGCTCCCCCACAGATACCCTCTATCCTTCCTAAGCAGGTATGGTTCCGCACTTGCCGAGCTCAACTCGGCCCTAACCCCACGCTCGGCGGGGTGGTGTGTACGGAGTCCTATAGACAAGTTGATCCACTCGATTTCAGACCGGGGCGAGCTCATGTCCTCCATCCGCAAGTAAAACCCCAACACCTAGGCTCCGAAAAACGTCACAGTAGGGGTACACTGAGGAGTGCACCCCTGTCCCCGATCCCAGATCGGTTGTTTCGAGCTCACCCCCGCCAAAGTATCCAAAACGCCTTCTCCTCCCGGTTTTATCCCACACACGCCAAGAACCACTACTCCCCATCCCAACACATGCATCGCGAAGCTCGGCGTATATACACGCTCACATAACATATATATACAGTAGTAGTAGGGCAATCAAGGACAGGGTAAACAAAGAGGCAGTGCAAGGTTCATCAACATGCATACATAAAGTAAAGCACTAGCAATTCTACTTAGCAATGCCTAATAGGTATTTCAGAATCAGTCGGGCGTGAACCTGGGGTCGGGTAGTCCTCCGCGGTGTAGTCGTCGGCGTAGTCGTACTCCGGGATCAGCTCCCCGGCTCCAGCTGCTCCTAATAGCGCGAAACAAAAAAATAAATAGCGGCCCTATTGCAATTAACTCCAAAGTAAAGCAATTAAGAGCCAAAAGAGAGCAAACACCACCCTAGCCCGGAGTTTAAGATTTTAGAAATTTTCTGGAAAAGGTTTCACAATTTTTGGAGTTAAAATGGATTTACTAGGGTTTTTCAAAGAGAGAAATGATTTTCTGGAAATAAATTATGCTTTTCCCTTAAAATCCCATGGCCACACCGGATCCTCCGGTTCCGGATCGGCTGCGGCCCGGCGCCTTGCGGCTCGCGTGCGGCCAGGCGGCCATTGGCTCCCGCACGCGATCCCGCGATGGGCGGTGCGGCTGGGTTCTGTGTGGGTCGGTGTGTGGCTTGGGAAAAGAGTGGCGGGACGCACCGGATCCGGGCGGATCGGCTGCGGTCACTCCCGCGTGTGGTTCCCCGTGTACAGAGCGGCCCCCTGCTGTTTCGAAGGTGGCCCAAGGTGTTCGACGGAATGCTCCTAAGGGTGACGGTGGCGTGTCACGGCCTTGCCGGCGGCGAGGCCCTACTGCGCCTGGCGACTAGTCTCCACACGATAGCCTCACGGGCTTCCCTAGGGTTGCTGGCTCGAAGGGTCACGCACCAAGGGGCGACGGCCATCGCGGCGAGGTTGGCGCCGGCGCGGGCGCGGCGACGACGGCGCGGCGGTGGTGTTTGCGCCCCTTCCCAGTGCGGGAACGAGCGAATCGTGGGTGCTACGGCGTACGCGAGGCAGCGCGCGCGCAAGGTGGCTACCAGTAGGTGTAGGGTTGGCTGCGATGGGACGTCGCAGCGGGGGTCACGGTGGAGCCCGGCTCGACGCCATGGGAGGCGGCGAGCACGGCGCCCGCGGTCGGTTCGCGCAAGCGCGAGAGGGTTCACGGCGGGTGGCTGGGCGCGTTCGGGGCGACCAAGGACGTGGTGTCCTCCTTCCTCCCCTACCCGCTATGGTGCACAAGGTTCCCGGCCACGGCGAGGCCGCGGCGGCGCGGTTCGGTCAAGCACGGCGGCGGCGTCCTACGCGAGGGGGAAGGGCCAAGGCTCAACCTGGCCTCCCCGGGATCGATACGCGCGCGCGCTGGGGTGCACGGTAACGCGGGCGTCGGTTTGGCGGAACGGTGCGTGCGAGCGCAAGCACGAGCGCGAACGCGTCCGGCTCGGCGCGGCGCCGCGGGCTCGACAGGCATCGCACGGCGGATACGACGACACAAGAAAGCTAGGCTAAGGAAGCGGCGCGCGTTGACGAAGGCAGCGGCACCTGCAAGAAGCTGCATCCCAGCCTGGCACGAAGGCCAGCATCACCAGCGGCGGCGCGGCACGTTCCTCTCCGGCTTGATGGCCGGGGCATCCACAAGAGGGAAGCAGCGGTCGTCCTCACCTCCGTGGCTCCTGGCCGAAGTGCAGTGCGTCGGTGTAGTGTGGCGGAGCGGCTTGTCGGCGGGGAAGAAGACGAGGGCGGCGGCGCGACTTCGAGGAAGAAGAGGAAGTAGGGGAAGTAGGCGTCCTCGTCGACGGCGGGTCCGGCTCCTCCCACGGGCGGCTCCGGTCTTCGCGGCGGACGGCTCCTTCCACGGGCGGCTCCACTCCTCCTTCTCCCCCCACACTCCCTTCCCCTCCGGCGGGTTGACGGGTAGGTAGGGGAGCAACTCCCCGAGGCGGCTAGGGTTGGGATCTCCCCCCCGGGGCTCGGCGGCGGCTTATATAGTGGCGTGCGGCGAGGGGGACACGCGGACGAACGAGATGCGCGGCACGCCGCGACGGCGAGGCTCGCGGCCGGCGCGCCCGCCTTTGGCTTTGGTCGTCAGCCAAAGCACAAAGGTAGGGGATGACGCGCGACGTCATCGCAGGGCCGGGTGACGCGGTGAGCAGGGCCCGCTTGCCAGCGACCCCAGGCGGCGCGCGCGGTAGGTGGCGGCGAGGGGGCTGGTCGTTGGGCCGCAGCTGGGCTGAAAGCAAGGCTGGGCTGGTTAGGAGGGTTGGCGGCCCGCTAGGTGAAGAAGTGCTTTTCCTATTTAGTTTCAGTTGTTTCAAATTTGAATATCCAATTCAAATTTGATTCCACTCAAGAAAATCCAAATAAACTCCAAATAAAGATCCAGCTTGTCACACTAGCAAATTATAAGCCTAAAATTATTGGTGGTGCCAAATTAAATCTAGGAATTTCGGGGAAGAAACAAGAAACCAACCTTATGTGTTGCATGAGCACTTCAAATTCAAATCAAGTTTTAGAAATTTCCCATTTTGCAAACAAACCAAATCTAAGGATGTTACAGAACTCCCCCCCTCACAAGAATCTCGTCCCCGAGATTAAGAAGTTACCTCCGTTTCGAAGAGATGAGGGTATTTCTCCCTCAACACGGACTCCTTCTCCCACGTTGCTTTGCGCTCGGAGTGATTACTCCATAGCACCTTGCAAAAGCGCGTGGTGGTGTTCCTGGTTGACTTCTCCGCCCAGTCCAGGATCCGAATCGGGTACTCCAAGTACTCCAGGGTCTCCTGGACGTCGAGTGCCTGAGCGGGCACTCTCTTCTCGACGACCACACACTTCTGAAGCTGGGACACGTGGAACACCGGATGCACTCCGGTAAGCTCCGGAGGTAACTCGAGCTTGTAAGCCACCTTCCCGACCCTTTTCACAATAGGGTAGGGGCCAACGTACCTAGGGGACAGCTTCCCCTGATGTGGAACCTCTTCGTACCTCGGAGGGGTGACACCTTTAAGTAGACGTGGTCTCCCACTTCAAACGAGACGTCTCTCCGTTTTGGATCTGCGTAGCTCTTCTGCCTGCTCTGAGCTATCTTCAGGTTCTCTCTGACCTTGGCGACATTATCTTCGGCTTCAACAATGGCGGCGGGACCGAAAAAGGTTCGCTCCCCCACCTCGGTCCACATCAACGGTGTCCGACACTTCCTGCCGTATAGGGCTTCGAAGGGGGCCATCTTCAAGCTGGCCTGGTAGCCGTTGTTGTACGAGAACTCGGCATAGGACAGACTCTTTTCCCAATCAGACCCGTAGGTCAACACGCAAGCCCTCAGTAAGTCTTCTAGGACTTGGTTTACTCTCTCTGTCTGACCGTCAGTGTGGGGATGGAAAGCTGTGCTGTAGTTCAGCTCGGTGCCCATGGAAGCGTGCAAACTTTTCCAGAATTGGGCGGTGAACTGAGGCCCTCTATCCGACACAATGCTCCTCGGAGCTCCATGAAGCTTTAAAATATTGTCCACATACAGTTCCGCAAGTCGGCTCACGTTGTAGTTCGTTTTCACGGGCAAGAAGTGTGCTACCTTGGTCAATCGATCAACAATCACCCAAATGGAGTCATTCCCTTTCTGCGTGCACGGCAAACCCACAATGAACTCCATACTGATGTCATCCCACTTCCACGTGGGTATCTCGAGCGGATGCAGCAGACCGGCAGGCCTCTGGTGTTCTGCCTTCACTCTCTGACACGTGTCGCATCGAGCGACGTACTCAGCAATGTCTTCCCTCATCTTTTCCCACCAGAATCGTACCTTCAAATCCTTGTACATCTTGGTGCATCCAGGGTGGATCGAGTATCGAGAGTCGTGAGCCTCTCTAAGGACCGAGTCCCGAATTTCCTTGTTCTGGGGTACGCAGATACGGTCCTTCAGCCACAGTGTGCCCTGGTCATCGAGGCGATAGTCAGCTGCTTTGCCTCTCTCCATCAGGCGTTTTACCTCTTGAATCTCCGGGCACTCCTTCTGAGCTTGACGGATCTGGTCCTCGAGTGTGTATTTCACCCTCAACTCATTCAACTGCCCCTCCTCCACTATCTCCAAACTCATCCTCTCTAGCTCTTCATGTAGAGCCGGCTGTTCTTCACGCACCGTCAGGTTGTTGCAGTAGTGCTTGCGGCTCAGAGCGTCGGCTACGACGTTTGCCTTTCCGGGGTGGTAGTGAATGTTCAGGTCGTAGTCCTTGATCAGCTCCAGCCACCTTTTCTGCCTCAGGTTCAATTCAGACTGGGTGAAGATATACTTCAGACTCTTGTGATCAGTATAAATGTCGCACTTGTTTCCCATCAGATAGTGCCTCCATATCTTCAAGGCATGAATGACAGCGGCTAGATCGAGGTCGTGTGTAGGGTAGTTCTCCTCATGCTTTCTAAGCTGCCGCGAGGCATAGGCTACCACCTTGCCTCCCTGCATCAACACGCAGCCGAGTCCTTGCCTTGATGCGTCACAGTACACCACGAAGTCCTTGCTCGCATCTGGCAAGGTCAGGACCGGCGTAGTGGTGAGGCGAGTCTTGAGCTCCTGGAAGCTGGCTTCACACTTGTCCGACCACACATACAGCGTATTGCTCTTCAACAGTTCTGTCATGGGTTTGGCGATCTTCCAAAAGTTCTCGATGAACCGGCGGTAGTATCCGGCTAAACCGAGAAAACTGCGGATTTTTGTCATGGACTTTGGTGACTGCCACTTGGACACTGCTTCTATCTTGCTCGGGTCTACGGCCACTCCTTTGGCTAACAACACATGACCAAAAAAGGCGACTTCCTCCATCCAGAACTCACACTTGCTGAACTTGGCGTACAACTGATGCTGCCTGAGCTTTCCTAACACGATCCTCAGGTGCTTCTCGTGCTCTTCTGTTGTTTGGGAGTAGACCAGTATATCGTCGATGAAGACGACGACACACTTGTCCAACTCCGCCATGAATACCTTGTTCATCATGTTCATGAAGTATGCCGGGGCATTGGTCAGGCCAAACGACACGACTGTGTACTCGTATTGCCCATACCGGGTTACAAACGCCGTCTTGTGAATGTCCTCCGGGCGAATCTTCATCTGGTGGTAACCCGACCGGAGATCAATCTTGCTGAAGTATTTGGCTTGTCTTAGCTGATCCATCAGGTCATCGATCCTGGGTAGTGGGTACTTGTTCTTGATGGTTACCACGTTTAGGGCGTGGTAGTCGACGCACAGACGTTGAGTTCCATCCTTCTTCGGAACGAACAGTGCCGGTGAACCCCATGGTGAAGCACTTGGTCGGATGAACCCTTTCTCGAGTAGTGAGTCTAGCTGTGCCTTCAACAGTTTCAGCTCAACTTCTGCCATACGGTACGAACTCTGGGCTATCGGCGCCGTTCCCGGCACCAAGTTAATCACAAACTCCACATCACGATCAGGAGGCAACCCGGGCAGTTCCTCCGGAAACACATCCTCATACTCACGGACTACCGGCACGTCCGATATGGCCTTCATGTGAAGGCTGTACACCGCTGGTATGTCTCGAGACTTCATCGGCTCGAAGGTAACTCTCGTCCCATCAGGGTGCACTAGAGTCACAAGTCTCGGCGAAGTGGAGATGACACCTTTGTGGGCAGTGATCCAATCCATCCCCAGTATCACGCCAATACCATGGGAAGGCAGCACGGTCAGATCCCCATAGAACTTGTGGCCTTGGATGACCACATCCACTCCCTTGCACAGCAGGGTGCATCGGATATCCCCGAGCGGAGAGCTCGTGATAATGGGAATTGATCGGGTGGTTGTAGGGAGGGAGAGTTTGTTCACGAACCGAGAGGTAACATACGACCCGGTTGCACCGGTGTCGAAGAGAACCAGAGCAGAAGTACCACAAACTAAAAACTTACCGATCACGACGTCTGGGGCGTCGGCAGCCTCCTCCTCAGTAAGGTGGTTCAGCCTCCCACGGCCGGCAGCCGGCGGCGGCGCAGCCTGTGGAGGTCGGCCTCCTGGAGCAGGTGCCCTCGCGGGGGTGGCAGCGGCCTTCTTGTCGGGGCACTCGAAGGACTTGTGGCCGGGCTTGCCACACGCGAAGCAGGTGACAGTGAAGCCTCCCGCGGCAGGTCTCGCGGTGCCTAGTGGAGCACGAGTGTAGCCTCCAGTCTGCTGGGGATAGCCGGGGTTCCTCCCTCTGGGGAACGGGCTACGTCCACCTCCTCCAAAGCCACGCCTAGCTGGTTGTGCCCCGGGCGGTAGCTCCTCCTCAGCATGTTGCTCTGTCCGCTCCTCGGCTTCTGGAAGGATCGGTCGGGCTGGTCCCGGTCTCCCATCCTCTTCTTGCCCCTCATGCGCTCCTCGTGGCCCCTCCTCTCATCCTCGACCGCGATGGCACGGTTGACGAGATGGCGAAGGGACTTGTGCTCACTTGCCTTCAGCGCCTGGCGAAGGCCGTGGTGAAGGCCTCGCAGGAACCAGAACTGTTTCTTCTGGTCGGTGTTGGTGTCGTCGGGGGCGTACCGCATCATCTTCATGAAGTGACGCTCGTACTCCTCGACCCTCATTGCACCCTGGGTCATGGTGCGGAACTCCTGCGCCTTCTGGACCAGCAGCTCACCGGGAAGGTACTGCTCACAGAACGCCTCGCAGAACTCCAGCCAGGTGATGAAAGCTGGGTTCGGGTGGGTGGCAGTGTAGTTGTCCCACCATGCCTTGGCAGGACCCTCCAGCTGGTGTGCGGCGATAGCGACGCACTCCTCGTCGGAGCAGACGGTGAGGTCGAGCTTGGTCTCGATCACCCTCAGCCAGTCGTCGGCCTCGAGCGGGTCATCCGAGTAGCTGAAGGTGGGGGCCTTCAGAAGGATGAACCTCTCGATCTTCCTCGTGAGGTCCTCGTCCTGCGGAGCGATGCGGTTCCCACCGTTGCCACGGTGCTCCATGGCTTCCGCCATCCTCTGCATCAGCTGGGTCTGGAGCGCCATCACCTCCACCAAGTTAGGTGGGGGTGGTGGGGGCTGGTTAGGCTCCGACTGGCCTCGCTCGGCTCCTCCTTGCTCAACCTAGGCCTTAGGGTTCTCGGGCGGTGGTGGCGGTGCTTCGTCACCCCGGGCCCTAGCTCCCAAAGCTCCTCCACGCAGGGGTGGGCGTCCACGGCCACGCCCGCGTCCACGTCCCTACGGGGCTTCTTCCTCAGCAGCTGCCTCCTCGAGGCGAGCCATCAGCCGGTTGGATCGGCGGATCGACATCTTTCTGAAAACATAAGAGAAGGGGGAAAGTTTACACATGTCACTCACCAACACACACAAGAGTCAATAGCAAACATGAAAATAATTCTAATTATAACCTACACTCAAGGAGAAAAAGCATTAAGACGCAAATAACTCCATTAAGATCCAAGCATACATCAAGCATGAATAATACACTTGCTCCCCTGAGGCTGACTCAGACCTTGGGGTAGCAGTATCAAGTCAACACTCTAATACATCGGTACAATCTCAAAAGGGGTAGTGTCTACATGGTGTGGCATGACTCTCTTCATGCACCGGAACATGCTCGCGGCTGCATGGAACAACTCATGGAAACTACTAGCACATTACACTACTCTAGGTCATGCCCCTCGCTCAGCTCTTTACTCAGTGCGCGCCCTCTTGTACGAGACGGGGTAGCGGTCCTCAGTGGGGTAGTCCGGCGGAAAGATCCGGGACACCAAGGCGTGAGCCTCTCGAACCTCCTCGGTCTCGACGGGGGTCGGCAGACGAGCCATCGGGCACAGGTGAAGCTTGAGGCGGGACTGGTGTAGCTCGAAGGTCTCGGTGCGGATCTCACGCTGAGATTCGGGGGGTAGCTCTCCATTGAGCTCGAAGAGCTCGTCCACGCGAAGTGAGTCGGCGTCCTCCCAAGTCCTCCTCAGTCTCTCGGCCTTGTCTCTCAGGTAGACGGCCGTGCGTGTGAGCCACGCGATGTTGGCGACGTTGTCCGCCCGGCTCTTCTCCAGCTTCTCCACCTTGAGCCGCTCACAACCGAGCAGGTGAGCGCGTACCGTGAGCAGGTCGTCCTTGCGCTCGAGCTTGTCCTTCAGCCTGTTCTGACTCGCTGTCAGCCTGCGGAGGTCCTCCTTGACGTGCAGCATCTCCTCACGGGTGTCCACCCTCTCCCTCTCGGACTGCAGCAGGACGGTGGTCGCACAGTCGAGGCTCTGCTCGAGCTGGCGAACACGGTAGCGTAGGGCGCTGTTCTCTCTCTCCAACTGGATACAGTGTGGCTGGTACTGGCGGGCGTCGACGGTGGCGTCTCTGATCTGGCCGAAGAGGGTACGTGACTCGTCCTCCAGTCGGCGTGCGTACTTGTCGAGGTCGACCAAGTAGCTGGCCGTCTCCACCAGGGTCTCGTCGGACTCGCGGAAGGGAGTAGCGTCGACGTCGTCCTGGATCCCCTCGTACGAAGGAACTCTGTCCACGAGTGGTGCGAGGCGCCAGTAGTCTCGGGGTAGCAGCCGAAGAGTCCTGGACTCGAAGGAGGCGCGGTACTGCGCGAGAAGGCAGCCCACTGCCTGGCGGCAGGCGACGTCCAGCACGGTCGCGACGGTGAGTGCGGCGCTGTAGCAGACCTCTCCCTTGAACCCCGGGAGACTCGGGTGAGGGAGCACGGCGACCGTGCAGAGCACCACCCGCCCAGTCACGGCGGGTACGTACTCGGCGCGGTACGTGATGTAGGTCGGAGGGACTCCAAGCCTGAGAAGGGCCCTCTCCATCCAGTGGCAGATCGCCCCGCACGTCTCGGGGGTGATCTCAGCGTCCTGGCGCTCCATCTCCTGTCAAACGCAAGAAATTTTTGTTAGCGCAGGTGAGTAAGAAGTTTTAAAAAAAAGGGAACGAGTTTTTTTATAACATAGCTCAAGGGTATAACTATAAAGGTAGAGCGTATAGAGTCCTATCTCTATCGACCTTTTCTAGGGATACGTGCTACGGTCAAGCATGGCTCTGGTACCACCTGTAAAACCCCGGATTTTCATAGAAAATCCGAATCCCTGTACCTTCGCGATAGTCCCTGGATCAGTGGCTATCGCGTACAGAACGTCTCACAGATAAGTACACAAAGTCATACATCGCATCACATAAAGATAAGAGTACACAAATTTATTACATATCCATTATGGAGTACATCAATACAAGCCTCTTGGCTGAATCAGAGTGAAAATTCTACGCAACGGTAGCTATCTTCTTAGAAGGGTCTCCATCTTTTATTCTTCCCGCCACAGGCAATCTTGAGCGAAGCGACGCATCCCTCAGTCGTACCATCCGTCGGTGTTGGAGTCGAACTCGGACTCGTACCCTGCACACCCAAAGTCTATCCCCAAGGAGTGGGATAGGTCCACGTCACCAACTGTATGCAGCTTTAAGTGGCCTAACATCTAAAGGGAGGAAAAGAGACAAGGAAACGGCTTTGGCTTCCTGTGCAGCAGCAGCAGAGTATAACAAGGTATCTCCATCAATATCCCCATAACCCAAGTCTCTCAACACAACTCGGAACCGCCTGGTCACCCAGGGGACCCGTCTCCTCAACCTACTCCTGACTAGGGTCGATGCGAGAACTTCCTCTCCTCGCACCTCAATGATTGCAACCGGATCAACGCGGTAGATGGAGCCTCTCTCCTCTAGCCGGCTACAACCACGGCTCACCACACGCTCTCCTACAGGGGGAAGGTAGAAATCCCAAAACATGAGGAACGAACATGTCGTCTAGGCAGTGTCCATGACCGAGGACGCGGCTATAGCTATAGATCGAACAACTCTGCAGAGTGTGTACACCTGTACCCATCCCGGAATGGTACCCGGCCGGTGTACGGCCGACCGAACCCATCCTACCGGGCGAACTCTCGGTAGTTACGGTCCCATCCTGCATCCGGCCCTCAAAGCGGTCCCCCCCGCAGCGAGGACAGCACCGGAACTGTGAAATGCTCCCGTGTGGCCACACGGGAGACGCCCTGAGAGGGTGGTCTCACCTCCACCGCTCCCCCACAGATACCCTCTATCCTTCCTAAGCAGGTATGGTTCCGCACTTGCCAAGATTTTAGAAATTTTCTGGAAAAGGTTTCACAATTTTTGGAGTTAAAATGGATTTACTAGGATTTTTCAAAGAGAGAAATGATTTTCTGGAAATAAATTACGCTTTTCCCTTAAAATCTCATGGCCACACCGGATCCTCCGGTTCCGGATCGGCTGCGGCCCGGCGCCTTGCGGCTCGCGTGCGGCCGGGCAGCCATTGGCTCCCGCACGCGATCCCGCGATGGGCGGTGCGGCTGGGTTCTGTGTGGGCCGGTGTGTGGCCTGGGAAAAGAGTGGCGGGCCGCACCGGATCCGAGCGGATCGGCTGCGGTCACTCCCGCGTGTGGTTCCCCGTGTACAGAGCGGCCCCCTGCTGTTTCGAAGGTGGCCCAAGGTGTTCGACGGAATGCTCCTAAGGGTGACGGTGGCGTGTCACGACCTTGCCGGCGGCGAGGCCCTACTGCGCCTGGCGACTGGTCTCCACACAATAGCCTCACGGGCTTCCCTAGGGTTGCTGGCTCGAAGGGTCACGCACCAAGGGGCGACGGCCGTCGCGGCGAGGTCGGCGCCGGCGCGGGCGCGGCGACGGCGGCGCGGCGGTGGTGTTGGCGCCCCCTCCCAGTGCGGGAACGAGCGAATCGTGGGTGCTACAGCGTACTCGAGGCAGCGCGCGCGCAAGGTGGCTACCAGTAGGTGTAGGGTTGGCCGCGACGGGACGTCGCAGCGGGGGTCACGGTGGAGCCCGGCTCGACGCCATGGGCGCCGGCGAGCACGGCGCCCGCGGTCGATTCGCGCAAGCGCAAGAGGGTTCACGGCGGGTGGCTGGGCGCGTTCGGGGCGACCAAGGACGTGGTGTCCTCCTTCCTCCCCTACCCGCTATGGTGCACAAGGTTCCCGGACACGGCGAGGCCGTGGCGGCGCGGTTCGGTCAAGCACGGCGGCGGCGTCCTACGCGAGGGGGAAGGGCCAAGGCTCAACCTGGCCTCCCCGGGATCGATACGCGCGCGCTGGGGTGCACGGTAACGCGGGCGTCGGGTTGGCGGAACGGTGCGTGCGAGCGCAAGCGCGAGCGCGAACGCGTCCGGCTCGGCGCGGCGCCGCGGGCTCGACAGGCACCGCACGGCGGACACGATGACACAAGAAAGCTAGGCTAAGGAAGCGGCGCGTTGACGAAGGCAGCGGCACCTGCAAGAAGCTGCATCCCAGCCTGGCACGAAGGCCGGCATCACCAGCGGCGGCGCGGCGGCGCGGCACGTTCCTCTCCGGCTCGATGGCCGGGGCATCCACAAGAGGGAAGCAGCGGTCGTCCTCACCTCCGTGGCTCCTGGCCGAAGTGCAGTGCGTCAGTGTAGTGTGGCGGAGCGGCTTGTCGGCGGGGAAGAAGACGAGGGCGGCGGCGCGACGTCGAGGAAGAAGAGGAAGTAGGGGAAGTAGGCGTCCTCGTCGACGGCGGGTCCGGCTCCTCCCACGGGCGGCTCCGATCTTCGCGGCGGACGGCTCCTTCCACGGGCGGCTCCACTCCTCCTTCTCCCCCCACACTCCCTTCCCCTCCGGCGGGTCGACGGGTAGGTAGGGGAGCAACTCCCCGAGGCGGCTAGGGTTGGGATCTCCCCCCCCGGGGCTCGGCGGCGGCTTATATAGTGGCGTGCGGCGAGGGGGACACACGGACAAACGAGATGCGCGCGGCACGCCGCGACGGCGAGGCTCGCGGCCGGCGCGCCCGCCTTTGGCTTTGGTCGTCAGCCAAAGCACAAAGGTAGGGGATGACGCGCGACGTCATCGCGGGGCCGGGTGACGCGGTGAGCGGGGCCCGCTTGCCAGCGACCCCGGGCGGCGCGCGCGGTAGGTGGCGGCGAGGGGGCTGGTCGTTGGGCCGCAGCTGGGCTGAAAGCAAGGCTGGGCTGGTTAGGAGGGTTGGTGGCCCGCTAGGTGAAGAAGTGCTTTTCCTATTTAGTTTTAGTTGTTTCAAATTTGAATATCCAATTCAAATTTGATTCCACTCAAGAAAATCCAAATAAACTCCAAATAAAGATCCAGCTTGTCACACTAGCAAATTATAAGCCTAAAATTATTGGTGGTGCCAAATTGAATCTAGGAATTTCGGGGAAGAAACAAGAAACCAACCTTATGTGTTGCATGAGCACTTCAAATTCAAATCAAGTTTTAGAAATTTCCCATTTTGCAAACAAACCAAATCTAAGGATGTTACACTCGGCACGTAAAAAATGAAAAACTCGTGTTTCGGGCCTGAATGCACTATTTCGGGGTACCAAAGTTGTGAAGCAACCATTCTAGTCCATTGGACCCAAAATGATGTTTGCGACTGTTTCGGATGATTTCACTAACCTTCAGCACGAAAAAAGATGCAAAACTTGTGTTTCGGGCCTAACTGCACTATTTCGGGGTACGAAAGTTGTGAAGCATCCATTTTAGTCCATTGGACCCAAAATGATGTTTGGGAATGTTTCGGGGCATTTTTGCTAACCTTCAGCACGTAAAAAGATGCAAAACTTGTGTTTTGGGCCTAAATGCACTATTTCGGGGTACTAATGTTGTGAAGCATCCATTCTAGTCCATTGGACCCAAAATGATGTTTGGGAGTGTTACGGAGCATTTCGCTAACCTTCGATACGTAAAAGATGCAAAACTTGTTTTTCGGGCACGAATGCACTATTTCGGGGTACCAAAGTTGCGAAGCATCCATTCTAGTCCATTAGACCCAAAATGACGTTCGTTAGTGTTTCAGATGATTTCACTTACCTTCGGGTGCACTTCTAGCACGTCCTGCACACTCGGTGAACGAGAGCACCTTGATTCCCTGAAGACTAGGACTCGTCTAACAGACTAAAAACTCTGACTTGAACAGCTAACTTCTTGATTCCCCGAAGACTAGGACTCGTCTAACAGACTAACAAACTCTGACTTGAACGGCTAGCTCTAACTGACTTCAAACAAACTTGACAGAAAAGAAAGACTCTAACTGAACACGCTGGACCAGGGATAACTCCCAACAATATACCAATGATGATCAAAATACGCTGGCTAGAGAAAATGGATACGCACTGCTCTCTCCAAGAGTTTGGCTAGGCTTCATTCTTAGCAAAGCTAATAGTCATATCCAAAAGAATTGGAGGTATAGTTTTCACACATGCACTACAGGTTATTAAAAATACAATGTCGATGAAACTGCAAAGTACTATAAACACAACACGTGCACATCTCAGATGGACTAACATCTGACAGTCTTGATTCTCGGGTAAAATGTAAAACAATGCCATAATACAATTGCAAGATCAGACAGTTATGCATGTATACAGAAATGTTTGGATAATGCGGCCATACAGAAACATGAGTGGCCTGACCAATGTATACCATTCCATAACATCTACATCCGATTGAGAACGTTCGTGAATCCTCAAGAGATCACCAGTGTGCCGCCGCTACCAAAAGATAGAAACTTTGTCACAGAACTGTGTTAGTTACATGATGAAGTTTTTTCTTGAAACTGACGTAAGAAGCATAAAAGTTCTTCAAGTTTGTATTCAGGGTGGAATGTGCTTGCAGTGATTACCTTGTCATGGATCTAGGCGGCACTTCGGATCTCACCTTCAGTTTCAGTCTTGTTCACAGTCTCTACAGTTTTCCTCACTGAATTCTCGCCAACTGTTGGAAGAACAACAGATTCGGCATCAACAATCCCTTTGTCCTCATTAGCTGCTTGAACTTCCCAATCCTGGAAACCATTGATAAGAACACTTATCTGATTGGGGTGATCTGAAACAGCATTTCTCAGTTCTCCCACAGCCATACTAATGTTGGGGCTCAGGATTTCCCAGGGACTGTAATATAAAGATACTTCCATAAGGCTCTGGAGGTTGCTGATGCCGGATGGAGTACTGTTCTGGCTCAAGGGGCATGCACAGAGCTTTAGTTCAAAACTAGGTGATACCCCGCGCGTTGCTGCGAGGATTTTTCAAACAAAATTTTAAGGTGAAATGTGAAAGTAGTAACACCAAAGATATTACATGGCAATATTCGTTTGTAAACTCATTATATATGAAAGCATGTTATTTTGTTGAGAGTGAATCATTCTAAAATCGTCAGCAGGAATTTTGTGGTCTGATATACATGCTATGAGCCAAAGAAAATCGATTGAAGACATAGATATGTGATTTGGTGGATGATGACATGGCATATAATGGATGGTGACATGGCGCATAGTGGATGGTGACGTGGAATGATTGCATGTTGAGAGAAATCCAACCATGGCTTGTAGTGGGTCTCACCTATATAAGTTTTATAGATATGCCAACTTCCTCATCGCTCCTTCCATAAAAGCTAGTCTCGGAACTGGGCAGTCAACAGACAATCTGATAAGCTCTGGGAAGGCCATATTTTCGACAACAATAGCTGATGTGGGAATGAAGTCCAAACCAATAATTAGGCACTGCAATTTGGGCAAGCTTCCAAGAATATTCAGATCACCCAGTTCTAGCCTGCACACGGTGATTTGGATAAAAGATAGTCGCTCAAGACCACTTATCCATTGGGGAACAGTTGCAAACCTTCCTGTGGTCACCCTGAACCTCTCAAGCAACAGTGGTGGATCAGATAGCAAACCCAGAAACTCCATTGAACAGCCCATGCTGCAATGGATTGTCAAAGACCTGAGTTTACGAAATTTTTGGATACAAGACAACAATACATGACAGTACACCTTGTTACTGCACTGGTAAGATGATAATATTATTGCAAGTACTTGCAATTCTGGATGATCTGCTAGGGCCTTGACAAATTCTACAGGTTGTTCGCTAAAATCGATTGTGGCTGCTGTTCTTAAGCTACTTTGTTGATACCGTGCAATCAGTGGCATAGTTGTGCCTCGGTCCATATAAAAAGTGCAAAAAGGTTTCTGTACCCTAGCTAGCTTTGGAAATTGTCTTATCAATGTGCCTCTTAGATCCAATTCTTTCAAAAATACTAACTTGAAGACTTCAAGTGGAAGGTCACTTATCTTTGTGAAACTTATATCCAACATCCTCAGATTCGATAGGTTCTTGATGTCCTGTGGGAGGATTCTGACTCTTGTGTTCCTGATGCTCAAATACCCCAGAAAAAACATCTTGCTTTTACAAAGCTGTGCGAGGTAGTTGTCATCCATATTAACCCAACCTTCCATGTCTAACACTGCTAGATTGGTAAACAGTTTGAGAGGAATAGGCTCAACTTCTCCAGATACGGCAAGAGAATATGTTTGAGATAAATTAATCTTCTCAAGAAGTGAAGCAAGCAGGGGATCAGCATCATGCAGAGCAAGCCTCCGTGGTGTTACAATGCTAGTGCTACTGCCACAGCCTGTTGTTGGTGCTGCCGCTATTTTGAGTGTTGTACTTGTGTAAACAAACCCCTTCTCTGCTGATCTGGATGCAATAAATTGCATGAATAAAGGGTTTACATGCCACCCAGACGCTTCAACTTCAGCACCATGTGTTCTGTGCTTTTCTTCCATATAGGTGATGATGTACCTATCAACCAGCTGGGTGAAACATGACTCTGAATTTCCGTTAGGCGCAGCAGAGAGAACTGTCTCATGGATCATCCCTTCATAAATCCATTTCCTGATAAGTCTGATCCTTGTCAAACAAGTATTCTGGTGGAAACATGGTCATGTATAAAGTCAATAGCTTTAACTCAAAAGGAAGGTCACTGAAAGATGGGGATAATTCATGTTCAAGTTGACTTGGTAGCTTCGCGTCCAACTCCTTTTCTTCTCCCCTTAACCAGTCAGCCATTCGTGTTATGAGTAATGGTATACCCTCAGATCTCCTCAAGATTTCATCACATACTGAAAGCATGCTGTCTGGTGGGCAATGACTCGCAGAACCAAAAGCTCTTGTAAAAAGAAGGCTCCGTGAATCCAAGCTCTGGAGCGGTTTCATATCGTGCACATGTACACCGCGATCAGTGCAGCAAGACCAAGCGACACTTTTGATACGTGTCGTAATCAATATCCGGCTAGAATAATTATTATTGGGAAAGGCATCCCTGATTAAACCCCAATCTGATGCATCCCACATATCATCAATTATGATGAAGTACCTGGTGAAAACAATTTGATTTAGCTTATAAATGGGTTTGTAATAAGATCAATAAATGTAAGTGGCAGCTCAAACATAGATCATTGTTAGCACCACACCTCTTTTCCTGCAGGCAACCTGAGATGCGGAAAATTAGCTGTTCAAACGTTGCCACTGGTGACTGATCAGCCTGGTCAGAAACCTTGGAGAGGATATCTTGTAGTAGAAGCTCGTTTCTGTTGTTTCTTCGGGACGCCTGTGCAATAACGCAGCAATGAAAATAGTACAGTGCACTATTTTGGCATGCAAGCCGTTTGCTGACCTCCATAGCTAGAGTTGTCTTGCCTATTCCGGCAGGGCCAACAATGGACATGGATCTTGTGCTCAAATCCCCGTCCTTGGGCAGAAGCCAGCTCATGATTTTTTTTAGTGGGCGGTCAATACCAATGGGAGGCACCCTCTTTGAGCATTTGAGGTGGCAGCTCAATATTGGAACTTGCAGGGACAAGATGAATCCATCTGCAGGGACCAGGATTTTGTATCAATTAAAAACACAGTAGTGCAAACCATTGATAAATTAAATGTATATGTATATAAAAGCTAAAACCACATAGAATTTGAAACGTTGACATTAGTAGTGACTAGAGAGAGAGAGAGAGAGGAAGAAGCTCAACTAAAGGTACCTGTAGGGGTGTATGCCAAAGCTCAAAAGTGTGGTCACCAATTCCAGAACATCCTGATTGTGATTGTGGAATCCTATGGCTCTTTGCAGCCTTCTCATTGGACTGAATTGTAGGAATCGTTGCATCAAGGGTCGACGTCGGGGATCAGCTTGATAGAGAATCAATTTTGAAGCTTCAACCAAGTAGTTCAACCGGACCATGATGTCCTCAACAGCAGCATGATCTTGCAGCAATGGCACTGGCATTAATTTCAGTGACTCCAGGGCATCATTTAGCTCCATCTGTACAGTGGCAGCCACGCGCCGGTCATGGTGGCCAGTGGCGGCACCGGGCCCAGCATCCTGCAGCAGCTCAGAAATCTTCGCAGGAAAGGGCTCAAGCATCCTTAATATTTCCTGGATCTTTGCCGCTGCCACCTCATCCTCTTGGGAGTCCACAGGCGCCATGCTCGATCTCTGTTGCAGTCCTCCTTGGTGCGTGGCTGCCTCCTGCTGAAAAAGCGCGCAAATGGATTATTATCCTTGTTCCCTACAAAGCCATCAGAGCATGAATTACAAAGAAATCGTATAACATGCAGGCAGGAGGCACTAGACAAACTAGCAGAACAAGCTAAATTGCACAGTGGAACTTGATAGAATTAAAAAATTAGGACACGGATTACATGCAACCTAGTTTAGAACATCAGAAGGAAGCCAAAATTAATTCTACCCAATATCCAGTTGTCCACAACAATCAAATTACAGTGGACGAAATTAGCCCAGGTAAATCAGAGAACTCGAGAAATTGAAACCATCATGAGTTCATGCAAAATGACGATGCACACTACAGTAGAATACTAGTCCATACAAAATGCAAACCACATTGAATCTATAACAGATTTCATATATATGTGCATATATGCATATGAAATGGAAATTATATTTTTGTCAGATTTTAACAGATTCCAAAATTGCAAATAATGTGGGACCCAATGGAACCCGTGCATGAAAATGCAGATATTAGAGGAACAACAGTTATCTTAGTGTAGAAGTTATGGAAAGGGATACTTAAACCTAACACCAAAATAGATGAGACCTCTATAAAAATAAAAAACCGTTAAGCATGTGTATAAACCCTGCACTAGTCTGTAAGAAATTGTAACCGTGTTAAATAAACCATGAGGCATAATAAACTATTTTTTTTATCATCAAGTGCTTGCATTATAAAATTTCAAATACACTCAATGCTAGAAACTTTTGATTTAATGCGAAAACAGAAACAAGCTAAACTATCCAAAGAAGCATACACATAGGACTGAGAGCTTACTATCCAAAAATTACAAGGTATGGGCAAAAGATTTATATCATCATAAGCATTATAATCTACCCTCAAATGACAGATTTACCAGATTCAAATAAACAATTTTTTATATGCAATGCATGTTAAAATGAAATTTTGGTGTGACAAAACCTCTCAAATAACAGATTTTGAAAAGGACCCAAATACTAAATTCAAATAAAACCCAAAAACCCTTGAAACCTTAAAATGACTCAAATACCAAATTCAAATGAAAGATTTATCAGATTACCCCAAAGCCAAATTCAAATAGAACAGGTTATTTTACACACAATGCATTTTAACATAAAATTCAAGGGTGTAGCGAAAACCCTCAAATGACATTTAACAGATGACCCAAATTACAGTTTTTAAAGATAAACCAAATTGAAATTCAAATAACCAAAATATTCAACAGATTACCCAAATGACAGAATTTTGGGTCATTTGGGGGGCACATAATGAGGGGCACACAGAACTCACCCACAGCAGCCAGAACCCTGGGAATCGCCTCTCGTTACCAAACCCTAGAAGAGCCGACCATAAAAAGTGCACTCTGCAAGATGGGTTCCACATGTCATAAACAGATGAAGAGGCAACAGATGAAAAGGCAGCCACAGATCGCAGATCAGAAAATGTGAGTGATTCCAGTGAGTATTTAAATTACAACTAAATTTTTATAAATTACTATGCTACACAGAAGGTAATACCAATGACTACCTACAGTAAATCCGAGATAACCAATGACTACCTACCCTCGAAACAAAAAGGACCATTGAAAAATAATTTATACACAAATTACACTAGATCATGCACTATCAAATTAAAATGAATGACCTATAACTAAATTGATTTTATTGTTATAGCGGCAAACGTAGAAAAGGGACTAAGCTTTTCACATAATCTGTACTAATGGTATTAATCTCATATTTAGCACAAAATGCTAGAGCTTCATATCAGATAACCACACAAATGGAATTTTAACTTCAATATAGAGGTAACATATATGGTAATTACACAAATGAATGCTAATTTACAAGGAATACAAATTTAATCTGGCACAACATTATTTGTACACTATCACAAATCAAATGGTACATAATACATGATAGAGTCACTAACAAACAACATGTCTAATCCATTATAATTTCTTTTAGTCGCTAACCAAATGCTGATGTCCCTCTTTTATGACATCAAAATGTCTCTCAGATAGATGTGGTCAAAGAAAATACATATACAGACAAAGAAACAATACGAATGCTTGCAAAACGTGACATTACCGAAGCAATTTCAAATATTGCAACAGTACAAACCTTGTTCACATGCGAATGACAGTACAATCACCAACGAACTTTAGTAGCTATGAATTGTAACCATCACAATTATTTATGTTAGTGACTAACCAACATGCAGGTGGTCCTCCTAATGAGATAAGAGTGCCTCTCAAACGAAATGTTGTCGAAGAAAATAGACAAAGAAATCGTATAACATGCAGGCAGGAGGCACTAGACAAACTAGCAGAACAAGCTAAATTACACAGTGGAACTTGATAGAACTAAAAAATTAGGACACGGATTACATGCAACCTAGTTTAGAAACATCAAAAGGAAGCCAAAATTAATTCTACCCAATATCCACAACAATCAAATTACAGTGGGCGAAATTAGCCCACGTAAATCAGAGAACTCGATAAATTGAAACCATCATGAGTTCATGCAAAATGACGATGCACACTACACTGGAATACTAGTCCATACAAAATGCAAACCACATTGAAACTATAACAGATTTCATATATGTGTGCATATATGCATATGAAATGGAAACTATATTTTTGTCAGATTTTAACAGATTCCAAAATTGCAAATAGGACCCAATGGAACCTGCACATGAAAATGCAGAAATTAAAGGAACAACAGTTATCTTAGTGTAGAAGTTATGGAAAAGGATCCTTAAACCTAACACCAAAATAGATGAGACCTCTAAAAAAATAGAAAACCGTTAACCATATGTATAAACCCTGCACTAGTCTGTATGAATTGTAACCGTGTTAAATAAACCATGAGGCATAAGAAACTACTTTTTTTATCATCAAGTGCTTGCATTATAAAATTTCAAATACAGTCGATGCTAGAAACTTTTGATTTAATGCGAAAACAGAAACAAGCTAAACTATCCAAAAAATCATAACATCAAGTCACCGGAAAATCCCAAGTTCGGGCTTCGCTCAAGTAGTTCATTAAAACGGTCCCATGCTTCAAAAATTCCTTCATCCTCTCCTTGCTTGAAATTGAGCACTTGCCTCCTTAAGTCTTGGACCTTGCTTATGGGAAAGAACTTCAAAAGAAACTTCTTCACTAGCTCATCCCAATTTCCTTTTGCTTCAACGGACGCAAGTGTGTACCATCTTCGCGCTTCATCTTCGAGAGAGAACGGAAAAAGATTCCACTTGAACCAAGCGGCCTGAACTCCTTTTTGTTGCACCGTGTTGCATAACATCGTGAATTCCTTAATGTGTCTATATGGGTTGTCATCCTCCAATCCTCTAAATGGTTTTGTCGCCACTAACTTGATGATTCCAGGCTTCACTTCATAGTGGGTTGTAGCAAGCGCCAAATCTGATTTTTGCATCTCAATGTCTTCCATTGACGGCATTGCTAGCTCCCTTAGCGACATCTCTTCATCTTCCAATGGTGAGGTGAACAAATCCATCTAGGCACAAGAAAAGTAGAAAGAAAAAACAAAAAAAAAGATTTTTTTTCTAGAAAATAAGGGTTAGGTGTTAGGAATCAAAAAAAATCAATACTAGATTAAACGTAGCAAACTGGCTTGCTCCCCGGCAACGGCGCTAGAAAAAGGGGCTTGTTGACGGATAAAACTCGTATCCACCTACGATCCGCAAGCGTACGGACCTACACCTTTTTCACCATGGGATTCCCAAGGTTCTTGTCAATCCGCGGAGCAAGGGGATTACTAGTGCTTAACCAAGTACTAATCTAGTCGAATGGAAAACCTTTGAAAGAGAGTATTAATCTAAAAGTAAAGACAATCTAACCTAAGTTAATCTAAGTTAAATTGATCAAACAAATCTAGGGTTAAACTAGATGGTAAAGGGGTGAACACAAGAGAGTGAGTAAGAAAGATAAGCGTTCCCTCCCTAGGATCTAGGATAACATGGTATGCATCTACTACACGAAAGCGGTAAACCAATCTACCGGGGGTTGTGACCACGGTTTCGCCCTTTCCCTCCTCTCGTACTGTCACTACGCGAAGGTATTCGTGACTAGACCTATGATGGACACGGTATGTTGATGGAATCTATGGGAGTAGCGGATATCGTACGCCCGAAAAACACGGTGGCCTACCTTAATCATCAAAGCATCATCAACATGAAAACAATAGATTGAAACCACGAATCAAGTAGCGATCACATAGCATGTATCCATCTAATCCTAGGGATGAACGGAGACATTACCCCATCATTTTACACGGATTGAAGCACATAGGGGTGATGGAGACTCCGGAGAACGTCGTCGATGAAGATGGCGGCGATGGAGCTTGGGAACACCCCTAGGCCAACAGCTTGGAGTCCTCCTCTTGCTTCCTTCTCTCCGCCGGCGTTGATCCTTGCGACGAGCTCATCTAACTCTCTCCCTCATCTTGCGGCGGCGGTGTTCTGGTCAATGGCGTCGGTAGGATGATTTGTTCGATGTGGCGGCCGACGGCGGCGGAGGCAATAAATAGACGAACACCTAGGGCAAAGGGGGGACCGAACCGACCCCGGAGTGGGCTGGGCCGGTCGGCCCAGGCCGCCCGGCCCAGGCCCACTTCGGCCCGGTTCGGCCCCGGTTTCCTCCCCGGTTGCTTCTCGCGTAATCCCTTATTCGTGTGCACTTGCATGTGGGCCTTTGACGTCGTTTCCTTCACGGTTAAGGCTTGAATCCTTACTATGCAAGCTTCGGTGTTTTCTGGTTGAGTCCCTGAAGACTTGCACATTGACACTTCGGTCCTCGGGTCATTTGGAGTCATGTTCATCGCATGTCTTGACTCTTGTCGGGCTTTATGATCTTCTTCCAAAGTGCTTGGTGAACTTATCCCGAAAGTCTCCTCTTTAGCGTAGATTTCCTGCGTAAACAACAAACTCCAAAATCGACATGCAAGTGTGAACTTGTTACATCATTAGTATGCCTAGTGGCGGGTTAGTTGCAAATCATAATCGAAACCAATGTATAACAAGTACTCTAGGTTGACGGAAATTCACCGTCAACAGCCGCGTGACGAGCCGCATTGAGGCACCCGGACACGCGGCGTAGTCGAAATAGTCGACGACGAGCCGCGTGACGAGCCGCGCGATGTGCCGAGGTACCCGGACGTGCGGCGTAGGCGAAGTAGTTGACGACGAGCCTGCGCAAGGCAAAGTAGTCGACGATGAGTCACGCGACAAGCCGCACGACGTGCCAAAGCGACCGGACGCACGGCGTAGGTGAAGTAATCGACGACGAGCCGCGTGACGAGCCGTGCGACGTGCCGAGGCACCCGGACGCGCGGCGTAGGCGAAGTAGTCGACGACGAGCCTGCGCGAGGTGATGTAGTCGACGATGAGCCTGTGCGAGGCGAAGTAGTCGACGATGAGTCACGCGACAAGCCACGCGACGTGCCGAAGCAACCGGACGTGCGACGTAGGTGAAGTAGTCGACGACGAGCCACGTGACGAGCCGCGCGACGTGCCGAGGCACCCGGACGCGAGGCGTAGGCGAAGTAGTCGACGTCGAGCCTGCGCGAGGCGAAATAGTCGACGACGAACCTGGTGATGAGCCGCGCGACATGCCGAGGCACCCGGACGCGCGACATAGGCGGAGTAGTCGACGACGAGCGGCGCAACGAGTCGCGTGACGAGCCGCGCGATATGCCGAGGCACCCGGATGCGTGGCGTAGTCGAAGTAGTCAACGACGAGCCGCGTGACGAGCCGCGCCACGTGCCGAGGCACCCGGACGCGCGGCGTAGGTGAAGTAGTCGACGACGAGCCTGCACGAGGCAAAGTAGTCAACGATGAGTCACGCGACAAGCCGCGCGACGTGTCGAAGCAAGCGGATGCGCGTCGTAGGTGAAGTAGTCGACGACGAGTCACGTGACGAGCCGCGCGACATGCCGAGGCACCCGGACGCGCGGTGTAGGCGAAGTAGTCCACGACGAGCCTCCGCGAGGCGAAGTAGGCAACGACGAGCCGGGTGACAAGCCGCGTGACATGCCGAGGCACCCGGACACGCGACGTAGGCAGAGTATTCGACGACGAGCCTGCGCGAGGCGAAGTAGTTGACGATGAGTCACGCGACAAGCCGCGCGATGTGCCGAAGCAACCAGACGCGTGGCGTAGGTGAAGTAGTCGACGACGAGTCGCGTGACGAGCCACGCGACGTGGCGAGGCACTCGGACGCGCGGCGTAGGCGAAGTTGTCGACGACGAGCTGGGTGACGAGCCGCGCGACGTACCGAGGCACCCGGACGCGCGACATAGGCGGAGTAGTCGACGACGAGTGGCGCGACAAGCCGCGTGACGAGCCGCATCGAGGCACCCGAACACGCGGCGTAGTCGAAGTAGTCGACGACGAGCCGTGTGACGAGCCGCGCGACGTGCTGAGGTACCCGGACGCGCGGCGTAGACGAAGTAGTCGATGATGAGCCTGCGCGAGGCAAAGTTGTCGAAGATGAGTCATGCGACAAGCCACACGCAGTTTCTGCAGAAATGGAAAACAATTTATATAAAAAGATTTACTACATAACTTTGTGCAACTTTTGGCACAGGAGCTAGTCATGACAAGACATACAACATATCCAAAATTTGGATGCAGAGGAGTTATAGTTTTTGAGTTATGGCAGATCTAGGTATTTCACAATCCTATTTTTCATGTTAAAAATATCCAGAATCAGACCATGTGAGAATAACAAAAGTTGTAGTATTTTTCTCCACGAATCCAACAAAACTTGTTTGGCATTTTTCTGAACTTCCTACAATTTTCTAGGAATTTTACAAGTTTCTGCCAACTCTGTTTACTATTGAAGAATCATTCATACGACCAGACCCCTTGAACTTTTCAGAGTCTCACACATATACCCTTAGATCGCACAAAACTCCCTGGAAAGACCTGGGGGCTTGCAATGCCACCCTTGGCCGTGGGGGCGGCGCGGCTCCGGCCAATTCCGGCGAGCCGGCGGCGCTCCCGGCCTGGCAAGCGGCTGGGTTCGACTAGGAGCTCACCTAGGGCGCAGGGGTGGTCGTGGTTGGCGCGGAGGATCGCCGACGAGGGCGTGCGGTGGCGGCCGGCGGGGACGGCCGCGGCGGCTCGGGGTGACGGCGAGGAGGATGTTTTGCTAGGCAACGCGTGACCCTGGGGGGTGCAATAGATCCTAGGGAGTGTGCTAGGGAGCTCGGGTGGTAACGGGAACGGCCGGAGGAGGGGGTGCCCCGGCGGCGGCGGCAATGGCGGGGTGGAGGCTCGGTGGCGCGCGGAGGGGGAGAAGGACGGGGTTAAATAGTCTCAGCGCGGCCTGGGGATGACGGCGGCGTGACCCAGAGCCGTACTACGGCGCACGCGGGCGAGGGGACGTGGACAGACCGCCGGTCCAAAGGGGGGCGTCCGGCCACCGCACGGCGCGCACGGCGTGTCGGCGCGTGGCGCGGCGCTGACCCCGTCGCGTCGTGGGGCGCGGGACGCCTCGGCAGGGGCGCGGCCTAGGGTCGCAGTCGGCCTCAGGCGGAGGGGGCGTCGGGAGGCGCGCGGGCGCGGACGCCGAGGGCTGGCGGCACGCGGCCGGCGACGCGCGGCGCGCGGGCGCGCGACGTCGCGGTGTGCTGACGCTCGGCCCTAAACTGTGTTGCTGGCGCTGACTTCAAATTAGAATTTCTCCAAAATTTTGAATAAAACTCGACCAAGCTTTGAACACGGAAGTTGTAGATCTAGTCACCCTCTACAACTTCTAAAAAGGCTATATGGGGTTTTTCTTCACAGATATTGAAATACACTGCTGCCAACATTGAATGTCAGCCTGTGTCCTGGAACAGTAGACTCTGCCTTTGCAACCCATTTTTCAAGCTTTTCCACCCAAAATTTGAAATGCCAATCTACATGAAAGTTGTGTCCCTCAACAAGATGGACAACTTTCATAAAGGTAGAATTTTAAGTGTTTAGGTGAATTTTGGAGAACGCGGCAAAAGTTCCGACAGACACCTATGGACACTAGGGGTGAAAGGGGTTTGACCAAGTCTTTGACCATGGGTTGGCCCCACAAGTGTGTTTACTAGTCAAAGGGGGTCACTAGAGTAGGTTAGTGAGCTTTTCAGGTTGAGGGCCCAGGTTGACCGTGATTTGACCACTGTCAGCTGGGTTGACCGGCTGTTAGGGTTAATTAAAAACCTGGGGCGTCACAGCCTACCCCCCTTAAACGGAATCTCGTCCCGAGATTCGATTAGATAACGAAAAGATGGGGAGAATAACTCACGGTTTCGAGATTGCAGGAAGCCCGGATACTTAGTATTGAGATAGTCTTTCGTCTCCCAAGTTGCTTCTTCTTCCGTGTGATGACTCCATTTGATCTTGTACATCCGTACGGTTTGTCTTCGGGTCTTTCGCTCTTTTTGGTCTAATACTCTCAATGGGTGCTCGATGAGCGAGAAATCCAGCTCAATCCAAGCATTAGCTTCTGTGATAACTTCGTTCTCCGGCACAGGCATTCCCTTTTTCAATTGAGTTACATGAAACACATTGTGGACTGCAGAAAACCGTTCTGGCAAATGGATACGATAAGCCACTGGCCCACATACTTCTATAACTTCATAGGGTCAAATGTAGCGCGGAGCTAAATTTCCCTTGACACCGAACCTGGTGGGGGACACCTTCAAATACACGTAGTCTCCCACTTCAAAGTGTCGAGGTGCGGTTCCCTTGTCATGGTAACTCTTTTGCCTCATCTGAGCCATCTTCATATTCTCTTTTATCACTTGCACTCTTTCTTCGGCATCTTTAACTAAGTCCGGACCAAAGAGTGTTCTCTCTCCGGCTTTAGACCAATTCAACGGAGTGTGGCATCTTCGTCCGTAAAGAGCATCGAACGGTGCCATCTTCAAACTGGCTTGATAACTATTGTTGTAAGAGAATTCTACCAAAGACAAACACTTGTCCCAACTCTTGTCAAAATGCAAGATGCTGGCTCGTAGCATATCTTCCAAAATCTGGTTTATTCTTTCCGTCTGACCATCGGTCTGCGGATGATAACTGGAACTACGAATTAGCTTGGTTCCTAAGCATTCATGCAATTGCTCCCAGAAACGACCCACAAACTGAGTTCCTCTGTCAGAGATTATAGTCTTCGGAATTCCATGCAAATGAACTATGTGGTCCATGTACAACTCTGCATATTGCTGTACTGAATAAGTGGTATGCACGGCAATGAAGTGAGCGGTCTTGGTGAGTCTGTCTACGATTACCCAAATAGAATCTTTCTTTCTAGCTGTTTGGGGTAAACCCACAATGAAATCCATACTAATATCATCCCACTTCCACATGGGTATCGACAGGGGTTGGATTACACCTGCCGATTTCAAATGGCTTGCTTTTATCCGGTGGCAAGTATCGCACTCGGCCACATACTTGGCTATATCCACCTTCATATTGGACCACCAGAAATTCTGTTTCAAATCTTGGTACATCTTGGTACTGCCGGGATGAATAGAAAATTTGGACTGGTGAGCCTCATCTAGGATGATCTTCTTAATTTCCGGGTCAACGGGGACCACAAGACGTTTCCCAAACCAGACCACACCCTGGTGATCTTTCTGGAAACAAGTATACTTGGGATCTCCCTCTGCTAGTTTCTGTTTGATGGTTTGGATGTCTTCATCATTGCGTTGAGCAGCGACAATCCTATCATAAAGATTGGACTCTGCTGTCAAGGCATAAAGACTTCCTTGTGGTACCACTTCTAAGTTGAGCCTTCTCATTTCTTCACACAACGGTTTACTAAATGGCTCCAACTCTAGGTGGTTGCAGTGATCTTTGCGGCTAAGGGCATCCGCAACAACATTTGCTTTGCCAGGGTGGTAGTGCACTTCTAGATCATAATCCTTAATCAACTCAAGCCATCTTCTTTGCCTCATATTCAACTCTAACTGAGTAAAGATATATTTGAGACTCTTGTGATCAGTGAAGATGTTACAACAATTGCCCATCAGATAATGCCTCCATATCTTGAGAGCGTGGACAACAGCAGCTAACTCAAGATCGTGGGTAGGACAATTGAGCTCATGAGGTCGAAGTGCCCGTGAAGCATAGGCAATGACTCGGCCTTCTTGCATAAGGACACAGCCGAGACCTGTGCCTGATGCGTCACATAAGACTTCAAACGGTTTGGAATTATCCGGTTGCACTAGCACTGGGGCTGAGGTTAAATGTTGCCTCAAGGTGTGGAAGGCTTTCTCACATGCTTCGCTCCACATGAACTTTACTCCTTTCTTGAGTAGTTCCGTCATAGGTTTTGTGATTCTAGAGAAGTCAGGAATGAATCGACGGTAGTATCCCGCCAATCCTAGGAAACCGCGGATTTGGTGTACGGACTTGGGTGGTTTCCAATCCATCACCTCTTGAACTTTGCTAGGATCTACGGAGATACCATCTTGGGAAATGGTGTGCCCTAAGAATTTCACACTTTTCAACCAGAATTCACATTTGGAGAACTTAGCATAAAGCTTATGATCTCGCAAATGCTGAAGGACAACTCCGAGGTGTTTGACATGTTCTTTCTCACTTTTGGAATAGATGAGAATATCATCAATAAAGACCACGACGAAATTGTCGTGCTCCGTCATAAACACGGAGTTCATGAGGTACATGAAGTATGCTGGGGCATTCGTGAGACCAAAAGACATTACCCAGAACTCGTAAAGACCATAACGAGTGGAGAAAGCGGTTTTAGGAATGTCACAAGGTCGAATTTTGATTTGATGATAACCAGAACGAAGGTCAATCTTGGAGAAGACTTTGGCTCCAGCCAATTGATCAAAAAGAACATCGATTCGGGGAAGGGGATATTTGTTCTTGATGGTGACTGCATTGAGCGGTCGGTAATCCACACACATTCTCAAGCTACCATATTTCTTTTTGAAGAAAAGAGCGGGACAACCCCAAGGAGAAGAGCTCGGGCGAATATAACCCTTATCTAACAATTCCTGGAGTTGAGTTTTCAGTTCGGCTAATTCTTTGGGTGGCATACGATAAGGTCTTTTGGAAATGGGTGCGGTACCCGGTTGGAGTTCGATCACAAACTCGACATCTCTGTCTGGTGGCATACCAGGCAACTCATCAGGAAAGACATCTGGATACTCACACACTACTGTAATTTCATCAAGAGGGGAGATAATGGTAACATAGGCACAAGAGTCGGTACCGTCCTTGAAAGGTAGGTACAAAGTAGTGTGCCCGACCGTAGGTGAATTGATCTCTACGACCCTATCTGATATATCTAGAATCACCTTATGCTGGGTCATCCACTCCATACCCAAGATAACATCCATGCTTCCCAATTTTATGGTTATGAGATTAGATTGAATAACCTTACTCCCTAACCTTAAAGGAATTCCAAAAGTTACTAGGTGAGAAGAAATGTTACCGCCTGGTGTGGTAATTTTATAAGCCGTTTTGGTTGGCATTCCTTTTAGACCCAATTTGCCTAATAGATTCTCACTTATGAAACTGTGGGTGGCTCCCGAATCAAATAAAATCTTAACAGGGGTGTTGTTGATAGAGAATGTACCCGTGAGCACTGAAGCTTCCTCTGGGATATCGCTCATGGCAGTGAAGTTTAGCTTGCCTTGGCGTACTTGCACCATAGGCTTCTTAGCTGGAGTGGCAGGCTTGTTTCCTGCACCTTGATTCTGTGGGTTGGGCTTGATCTGCCTGGGCTTGGGACACTCGCTGATGTAATGCCCCGGCTGACCACAGTTGAAGCAACGACGATCACCAACGTTGCGAGGAGGTGCATTAGGCTTTGGAGCCTGCTGCTTAGCATTGCGGGACTGGAAGTTCCCTGCGGGTTTGCTCTGGGTTGGCTTCATCGTCCAGCGTCCAATTGAAGATTGCTGGGATGGGTTTGGGGTGTTCTTCTTCACAAAGCGAAACTTTTTACCCGTTCCGCTGCCCAGAGCAAAACCAGACATCCTCTTTTTGTCTCCGTGGGCCTTCTTCATAGCATCCTCTTGGGAGATAGCCTTGTTCACTAGCTCATGGAAATTGGCGGGCTCGAGCAGGTTCAGTCGCTCGTACAACTTGCCATCTAGCCCGTCGCGGAATCTCTCCATCTTCTTCGCATCAGTGTCCACGTGATGCCCACCATACTGGCACAAGCTGTTAAACTTCTGGGCGTAGCGGTACACTGTGTCGGACCCCTGCCTGAGGGCCAACAGCTCCCTCATCTTCCTATCCATAAGTCCCTTGGGAATGTGGTGACTCTTGAAGGCTTGCTTGAACTCATCCCAAGTTACAGCGTGCCCTCGCTGCATCGACTTGAAATGGTCCCACCACATCAAAGCTTCTCCCCGCAGTTGCAGAGCTGCGAAGTTGGCTTTGTTCTCCTCGGAGCAAGGCAGCACAAAGGCCGAGAACTTTGCCTCGATGGCCTAGATCCAAGCTTCCGCTTCCAGGGGGTCTTCCGCCTTGGAGAAAGTCGGCGGCTTCATTGCGATGAACTGAGCATACGTTGTGACCTGATTAGGCCCCTCGTGGTTGGCCCCGTGTGGCGGCCCTCGATTCATCTGCTGGGCGATCTGCTGCTGCGTCTGCAGGATCTGGCGCAGCACCTCGGTTTGGGTGGCCATGAAGGCCTCCGACGACGTCATGGGCGGTGGCGGCGGCAAGTCACCGCTACCGTTCGCTCCGAACCCGTTGGGAGAGCTGCGCGTGGTTCCCACCATCTGAAATGCGAGCCTTGTTAGTTACATAACCAAAAGCTTACTCCAAAATGATGACAAGCATGATCATACATAACCACAACTCATTTGCATTCGTATGATGATGACAGCAACAGTCGAAAAGGATCACATAGCCAACAAGGATTCATAGAATCGTTCTTCAACACCGTTATGAATGCGATCACTCGAATAACATGAGCCAACATTCACTCTCGGACAATTACTGTCACTTCGGGTACCAACGAAGGTGGTATACGAACGAGCGCTTAATCGTTGGGCAGACGAGTGATGCCCCTAGAAACGCTTTGGTTTACTAATGCTTTTGTGAAATGCAAGATTTGACCAGTGTGGTCATTGCAACGATCTGCTCAAAAATTCGGCAATCATACGCAATGAAACTTCAACTTCTGGGGTGAACAAGCGAATTTCAATCAAAACACCGCATGCTTAAGCATTCATTATTACAACAAGATGGAACAAGGTCCAAGGAAATTACAAAGCTTGAATTTGAAAACACCACAACATGGCAAGGTTACAAGTAGTTACTCCACACGAAGACGTGCTCAAAAGTTAACTACTCCAGACATCTTGAAGATAACACCATAGGATCACAATCCTTTTTATTCTCGCTGCCGGCAACCTAGTTGCCCACCGAAGCACCACTGTTCGTAGGAGAAGCTGGAGGAGTCGGTAACGGTGGTCCTGCCTGGCTCGTCTGATCCAGACCAGACAGATCCTGCTGCTCCTCCGGGTGTGCCTGTACGGAAGGCAGTGGCTGTAAGGCCACTATAGCCTGCAAGGCTGCCACCTGTACCTCGGCCTCCTCCACCTGCTGTTGCATATCAGTAATGTTCTGAAGTAGCGTCAACCTCTCAATCTCATACGCATCGGCATTCTCCTCTAGGTATGATTCTCCGCCTCCAGATCTACAATCCTTTGCAGGCGGTCGCCTCTCTCTAGATCTAACTGGAATCTCCTAGCACGCAGCCTGTCATTCTCCTGCTGCATCTGGATAAGTGTAAAGTTCAGCTGCTGATGTGCTGCTGATAGCTGCTGCCAATCTCGCCTAGATGCCTCCAAACGCTGCCCGATAAGCGCTGCGGTATTACAGCGCAGCCCCTGAAGTGTGAAAACCACGTTCAGACAGCGAGCTAGCGTCTGAGTAACATCCAGCGGCTCTGCTAGTGTCAACAGCTCCCATAGGTGATCCATACGGTCCAACCATGCCGGGTTGTGAGGACTCACAGCAGGAAACAACCCGAACGAAGAGAGAGCTACCACAGTGGGGTTGTGGTCACAGAAGTCCGTCAGCACTCTGAGGGCTGCTGACTCAACGGCCTCGTGGGTAATGAATCCCCAATAGATAAAACTCAAGTCGAACCAGTCGGCGTGGTCTGGGTGTGGTAGAACAGTGACAATCACTCTGCAATGGGGAACGCCATAGCGCTCGAACTCGGACACCTCATAAGTCGGTGGTGTGAGGTAGCCTGCGACACTGAGTGCTTCCCACGCAAGGCGTGGAAAACCCTCCCAGTGCAACCCGTTGGTACGGATCGTACCGTCAGCGTCGAACTCGTGAAACACGGGGAAAGCCATCTGTACAAAAATGTAACACATGTCAGGTCTCAAGGAGAACGACATGTCAAATGGTGAAGTTCTGACAGCTGTGAATAAAATTCACAACCAACAATCCAGAACCCTCAAAATCTTTCTCCAAGTTTCCCGGCTACTACAAAAGTTCTATTACACACTTTAGGTTTTCAAGGTTGAGCTTGAACAGGAAAAACAAGGTGGACGGATACAAGACCTAGATGTGCCTATGAAAGTGTAAACCAAACCAAAAGAAGCTAAGATCGAAACTTGCGACTACAAGCTGGACTGGTTAAGGAGCAACTGTTTTAAACAAACTGGTTTAATTAAATCTAGCACAAGGTACAACAAGGTGAACAAGCTTATTCAAAGTTTTGGCAGCACGACAGCCAAGCATGAGAGTACTATAGTTTATAAAAAGCACACACTAGCAAAATCTTCCTTAGAGAGCATATGGAAATTCAGTTTTTGGGTCCAATTTAGTTGTTTAGATTTTTAATATGCATGCAAGACCTCCTATCCGACCTCACATGGCAATCAAGCCAAAAATCGAAGTTAGTGCTGGTGGCAAGTCTGTTATTCGTCTCTCCCTATAATATCTAGTCGAGAGCTATACGGTACTCGCTTAACGACTAACGAAGCGCTGTTATGTACCTGTAGAAAACGAACCTTTCGTGCCAGCACGTCACGAAAGCGTTCACATACATTACCGTTCACTATAGAAACGGCATCCATGCGTTAAGCCGCTGCATGGACAGCGTCCAACCTCGGACACCCTCCGTTTGAATGGAGTGTATCCTTGCCTCGCATGATCGACATGCGGAATGCACACGTATGAAACACGTGGCGACAACACAACTCATAAACAGACGCAAAGATGGGATCCGTGGAATGGATCACTCCATCAACCCTCGCAATTCCCGTGATGCGGCACAACACACGTATAAAACACGTGGCTCATCTAGTTTGGTTGTGCAAGAAAGTAAGTCTGACATAAAGTAATATGCTGGGAGTTAGCAAAATAAACCATAGGTTAATTAAGCCACCTGAAAGAACCCAAAAATTCCCTCTAGGGCCTCTCGGTCTAGTTTATCCTTAGCGGACCAACGTATTTTAGAAAATCAGACAATCTTGGATATTTTTATTCAAAAACCAGTGATTAGGGTTATTAATTAATTTCTGGTGCATATAATTGCTCTGATGCCAACTATGACAACCCGCCCAGGAAAATACCGTACTACCACCTAAACCAATCCACTTTGGTCATTAAGCGATAATAAAGTATCATCCTGTCGTTAGTCGCCGGGTTAACGCCCGGTAAATCACTTGAATAGCAACAAGGATCGACATATATGCATTAAACTCACTCGAAGGCGAGTCCAGAGATACAACATCATTAACATCCAAATTTGTACCCCGAAGGGTTTAATTATTACAAACCGAAGTTGTTGCCATAAAGAAGTAGTTCAGAGTTTTTGAAACAGTGGAATTAAACTAACGGGAAGCGGCAACACCACGGGAGGCCATCCATGATGCCTTTAGTCGTCATCCTCCACCCACTCCAGCTCCCAGCCGGGCGGGATCTCTCCGGGCCACACATCACCGAAAGCATTACCTGGATCAACACATTATAGCAAGGCTGAGTATACTAATACTAAGCAAGACTTACCCGTCGGTGATAACTACTTCACCAACTCTAGACATGAAAGGCTTTTGGCCACTGAGTTTCTTTTTGCTGAAAAGTAACAAAGAGTATGTCCTTACTTTCAAGATTTTAGCACAAGTTCTAGTGGGTTTAATCTTTACTACATTAGCCAACTAGAATAGACAAAGTTGTACAATACAATTAATCAAGCATAGTATTCATTGACTTCCATCATTAGGGATCTCATGGCTAGTGGAGTAAGTAGTCTCAGATAACGGTGAGAGGCCGAAAATCGATTGATTCAAACCTTGCAAGATAGACCTAAACACACGGTAGGCTGCCCCCGCAAGGACAACTTCCCAAGCAGTTCCCAAAAATCCTCGGGTCGGGATCGAATCTTACAGTCTTTGGTGCAGGCTATCCGGCATACCCCGCGAGGCACCCGGAGTCACCGTACACCACCGGTAGCTAGCCGTGAGATGAATCCCAAGAGTAGTAATAGTAGGATCCCTCGCCGCCTCATTAAGGTAGTAGGCTTATCGGTCCCATTCCCGACAAGTGCTTAGTACGTTCAAACACTTAACCCACAATAGCCATTGGACCGGAGCCCAAATCCCATGCTCTTACCACATGAGCAATCCAATTAAGGATAAATTGTGATTCCTATGTAGGAACCTATTCTCGCAATTGAGGTCATCACCCGACTTGTAACGGTCCTATAGCTTAGCAGCTATCGACCTATCATACTAGTAAGGACAAAGGTACCTAGGGATCATGCATCTAGGGTTCCATTCAACTCATGAACTTAAATGCACAATCATCCATAGATAATTGAATAACAAAATTTAAAAACTAGGTTAGATGCACCGAGCTTGCCTTCGTCAGCTAGGTTAGCCTGGGCACCCTCAGTGTTGTCGAGCACTTTCACGTATTGCAGCGAAGCTTCTGCTTCTCCTTCCTCGGTTTCCGGGACAAGGGAGTAGTCACGGTCCGGAAGATCTACACGGAATGCAATGCAAGGTTCAGGTGATGTGACAGTTTGTTATCTTATCCAACTCTTGTTGGTCATATTCACCTTAACAAGTATCTAGATAGTACATCTCTTCTGGAAGGTTATTATTTATACATGATTCATTCTTTTATTGCACCTTTGAATTAATGTCTCTTTGTACTTGTTATTTTATGTGAAGGTTTAATCCTTTTCCTCTCACTAGCAAGGGTGTGAACAAGATTTTTATTCATAAATTAATTCGTTATCAGCAAGGATGTTTTATTAACTTTTAATTAAGTTAGGTAAAACTTTCCAAAAAGGGGAAAAGAATTAAAAAGGGATTTTTTCCTTATTTAATTGTTCTTTAATCTTTAAAAGGGCTTTAAAGCTTTTTATTAAGCAATAAATCAATAAAAATTTAAAGAAGTGTTTCTTAAGCATAACAGCACCTATACTGGTCCACTCGACCCACATGTAAGGCTTGGAAGCTAGGAAACAAAATATTATGGAAAATAACAAAGACTAGCTAGTGATTCAAATTAAATGCGTACAAAAATAAATAAGCATCAAAACGATCCAAACTTTCTCATGCATGCCCTAAGGTCTTAAACAAGCCTAAAGAACCAGCAAGTACACCTAGAAACTCTACTGATCTTGCTTCACAAATTTACAAAGGAAAACATGCACAAATTAAGAATAAATATTTCTGTTACACCAAAAATCATGATTAATTCACCAGAGGTGTGTTTTGACATACCAAGACAGCATGCACAAGTTGGGCACAAAAACATAAATATTTTTAGCTACAAAAATCCTCTAGGCAGTTTCTGCAGAAAAGGAAAAAATATTATATAAAAATATTTACTGCATAACTTTGTGCAACGTTTGGCACAGGAGCTAGTCATGACAAGACATACAACATATCCAAAATTTGGATGCAGAGGAGTTATAGTTTTTGAGTTACGACAGATCTAGGTATTTCACAATCCTATTTTTCATGTTAAAAATATCCAGAATCAGACCATGTGAGATTAACAAACGTTGTAGTATTTTTCACCACGAATCCAACAAAATTGGTTTGGTATTTTTCTGAATTTCCTACGATTTTCCTGGAATTTTACAAGTTTCTGCCAACTCTGTTTACTATTGAAGAATCATTCTTACGACCAGACCCCTAGAACTTTTCAGAGTCTCACACATATACCCTTAGATCGCACAAAACTCCCTGGAAAGACCTAGGGGCTTGCAATGCCACCCTTGGCCGTGGGGGCGGCGCGGCTCCGGCCAATTCCGGCGAGCCGGTGGCGCTCCCGGCCTGGCAAGCGGCTGGGCTCGACTAGGAGCTCACCTAGGGCGCAGGGGTGGCCGTGGTTCGCGCGGAGGAACGCCGACGAGGGCGTGCGGTGGCGGCCGGCGGGGACGGCCGTGGCGGCTCGGGGTGACGGCGATAGATCCTAGGGAGTGTGCTAGGGAGCTCGGGTGGTAACGGGAACGGCCGGAGGAGGGGGTGCCCCGGCGGCGGCGGCAATAGCGGGGTGGAGGCTCGGTGGCGCGCGGAGGGGGAGAAGGACGGGGTTAAATAGTCTCGGCGCGTCCTGGGGATGACGGCGGCGTGACCTAGAGCCGTACCACGGCGCACGCGAGCGAGGGGACGCGGACGGACCGCCGGTCCGAAGGGGGGCGTCCGGCCACCGCACGGCGCGCGCGGCGCGTCGGCGCGTGGCGCGGCGCTAACCCCGGCGCGTCGTGGGGCGCGGGATGCCTCGGCAGGGAAGCGGCCTAGGGGCGCGGTCGGCCTCGGGCGGAGCGGGCGCGGACGCCGAGGGCCGGCGGCGCGCGGCCGGCGACGCGCGGCGCGCGGGCGCGCGACGTCGCGGTGTGCTGGCGCCCGGCCCTAAACTGTGTTGCTGGCGCTGACTTCGAATTAGAATTTCTCCAAAATTTTGAATAAAACTCGACCAAGCTTTGAACACGAAAGTTGTAGATCTAGTCACCCTCTACAACTTCTAAAAAGGCTATATGGGGTTTTTCTTCACAGATTTTGAAATACACTGCTGCCAACATTGAATGTCAACCTGTGTCCTGGAACAGTAGACTCTGCCTTTGCAACCCATTTTTCAAGCTTTTCCACCCAAAATTTGAAATGCAAATCTACATGAAAGTTGTGTCCCTCAACAAGATGGACAACTTTCATAAAGGTAGAATTTTAAGTGTTTAGGTGAATTTTGGAGAACACGGCAAAAGTTCCGGCAGACACCTATGGACACTAGGGGTGAAAGGGGTTTGACCAAGTCTTTGACCATGGGTTGGCCCCACAAGTGTGTTCACTAGTCAAAGGGGGTCACTAGAGTAGGTTAGTGAGCTTTTCGGGGTGAGGGCCCAGGTTGACCGTGATTTGACCACTGTCAGCTGGGTTGACCGGCTGTTAGGGTTAATTAAAAACCTGGGGCGTCACAGTGACGAGCCGCGCGACGTGTCGAGGCATCCGGACCCGCGGCGTAGGCGAAGTAGTCGACGACGAGCCTGCGCGAGGTGATGTAGTCGACGATGAGCCTACGCGGGGCGAAGTAGTCGACGATGAGTCACGCGACAAGCCACGCGACGTGCTGAAGCAACCGGACGCGCGACGTAGGTGAAGTAGTCGACGACGAGCCGCGTGACAAGCCGCGCGACGTGCCGAGGCACCCGGACGCGTGGCGTAGGCGAAGTTGTCGATGTCGAGCCTGCGCGAGGCGAAGTAGTCGACGATGAGCAGGGTGACGAGCCGCGCGACGTGCCGAGGCACCCAGACGCGCGACGTAGGCGGAGTAGTCGACGACGAGCGGCGCAACGAGCCGCGTGACGAGCCGCGCGATATGCCGAGGCACCCGGACGCACGGTGTAGTCGAAGTAGTCAACGACGAGCCGCGTAACGAGCCGCTCGACATGCCGAGGCACCCGGATGCGCGGCGTAGGTGAAGTAGTCGACGACGAGCCTGCACGAGGCAAAGTAGTCCACGATGAGTCACGCGACAAGCCGCGCGATGTGCCGAAGCAACCGGACGCGCGTTGTAGGTGAAGTAGTCGACGACGAGCCGCGTGACGAGCCGCGCGACGTGCCGCGGCACCCGGACGCGCGGCGTAGGCGGAGTAGTCGACGACGAGCCTGCGTGAGGCGAAGTAGTCAATGACGAGCCGGGTGACGAGCTGCGCGACGTGCCGAGGCACCCGGACGCGCGACATAGGCGGAGTAGTCGACGACGAGCGGCGCGACGAACCGCGTGACGAGACGCACGACATGCCGAGGGACCCGGACACGTGGCATAGTCAAAGTAGTTGACGACGTGCCGCGTGGCGAGCTGCGCGACGTGCCGAGGCACCCGGACGCGCGACGTAGGCGAAGTAGTCGATGACGAGCCTGCGCTAGGCAAAGTAGTCGACGATGAGTCACGCGACAAGCCGCGCGACGTGCCGAAGCAACCGGACACGCAGCGTAGGTGAAGTAGTCGATGACGAGCCGCGTGACGTGCCGAGGCACACGGACGTGCAGCGTAGGCGAAGTAGTCGACAACGAGCCTGCGTGAGGCGAAGTAGTCGACGACGAGCCGGGTGACGTGCCGCGCGACGTGCCGAGGCACCTGGTCGCGCGACGTAGGCGGAGTAGTCGACGACGAGCTGCACGACAAGCCGCGTGACGAGCCGGGCGGCATGCCGAGGCACCCGGACTCGTGGCGTAGTTGAAGTAGTCAACGAGGAGCCTGCGCGAGGCGAAGTTGTCGACGATGAGTCACGCGAGAAGCCGCGCGACGTGCCGAAGCAACCGGACGTGCGACGTAGGTGAAGTAGTCGACGACGAGCCGCGTGACGAGTCGCGCGACATGCCGAGACACCTGGAGGCGTGGCGTAGGCGAAGTAGTCGACGACGAGCCTGCGCGAGGTGAAGTAGTCGACAACGAGCCGGGTCACGAGCCGCGCGACGTGCCGAGGCACCCAGACGCGCGATGTAGGCGGAGTAGTCGACGACGAGCGGCGCAACGAGCCGCGTGACGAGCCGCGCGACGTGCCGAGGCACCCAAACGCGCGGCGTAGTCGAAGTATTCGATGACGAGCCGCGCGGCGTAGGCGAAGTAGTCGACGACGAGACTGTGCGAGGCAAAGTAGTCGACGATGAGTCACGCGACAAGCCGTGCGACGTGCCGAAGAAACCTGACGCGCAGCGTAGGTGAAGTAGTCGACGACGAGCCGCGTGACGAGCCGTGCGATGAGCCGACCAGCCGCGCGACATGCCGAGGCACCCGGATGCGCGGTGTAGTCGAAGTAGTCGACGACGAGCCGTGTGGCGAGCCGCGCGACGAGCCGAGGCACCCGGACGCGCAGTGTAGGCGAAGTAGTCGACAACGAGCCTGTGCGAGGCAAATAATCGACGATGAGTCACGCGACAAGCCGCGCGACATGTCGAAGCAACCTGACGTGCGGCGTAGGTGAAGTAGTCGACGACGAGCCGCGTGACGAGCCGCGCGACATGCCGAGGCACCCGGACGCGCGGCGTAGTCGAAGTAGTCGACGACGAGCCGCGTGAAGAGCCGCGCGACGTGCCGAGGCACCCGGACGTGCGGCGTAGGTGAAGTAGTCGACGACGAGTCTACGCAAGGCAAAGTAGTCTACGATGAGTCACGTGACAAGCCGCATGACGTGCCAAAGCGACCGGACGCGCGGTGTAGGTGAAGTAGTCGAGGACGAGCCTGCGCGAGGCAAAGCAATCGACGATGAGTCACGCGACAAGCTGCGCGACGTGCCAAAGCAACCGGACACGCGGCGTAGGTGAAGTAGTCGACGACGAGCCGCGTGACGAGCCGCGCGACGTGCCGAGGCACCCGGACGCGCGGCGTAGGCAAAGTAGTCGACGACGAGCCTTCGCGAGGCGATGTAGTCGACGATGAGCCTGTGCGAGGCGAAATAGTCGACGATGAGTCGCGCGACAAGCCACGCAACGTGCCGAAGCAACCGGACGCGCGGCATAGGCGAAGTAGTTGACGACGAGCCGGGTGACGAGTCGCGTGACGTGCCGAGGCACCCGGACGCGCGACGTAGGCGGAGTAGTCGACGACGAGCGGCACGACGAGCCGCGTGATGAGCCGCGCGACATGCCGAGGCACCCGGATGCGCGGCGTAGTAGAAGTAGTCGACGACGAGCCGTGTGACGTGCTGAGGCACCCGGACGCGCGACGTAGGCGAAGTAGTCGACGACGAGCCTGCGCGAGGCGAAGTAGCCGACGATGAGTCACGCGACAAGCTGCGCGACGTGCCGAAGCAACCGAACGCGCGACGTAGGTGAAGTAGTCGACGACGAGCTACGTGAACAGCTGCGCGACGTGCCGAGGCACCCGGAGGCGCGGCGTAGGCGAAGTAGTCGACGACGAGCCTGCGCGAGGTGAAGTAGTCTACGACGAGCCGGGTCAAGAACCGCGCGACATGCCGAGGCACCCGGACGCGCGGCGTAGTCGAAGTAGTTAACAACGAGCCGCGTGACGAGCCGCGCGACGTGCCGAGGCACCTGGACGCGCGGCGTAGGCGAAGTTGTCGACGACGAGCTTGCGCGAGGCAAAGTAGTCGACGATGAGTCACGCGACAAGCCGCGCGACGTGCCAAAGCAACCGGACGCGAGGCGTAGGTGAAATAGTCGATGACGAGCCGCGTGACGAGCCGCGCGACGAGCCGCGTGACGAGCCGCGCGACGTGCCGAGGCACCCGGACGCGCGGCGTAGGTGAAGTAGTCGACGACGAGCCTGCGCGAGGTGAAGTAGTTGACAACGAGCCGGGTCACGAGCTGCGCGACGTGCCGAGGCACCCGGACGCGCGACGTAGGCGGAGTAGTCGACGACGAGCGGCGTGACAAGCCGCGTGATGAGCCGCACAACATGCCGAGGCACCCGGACGGGCGGCGTAGTCGAAGTAGTCGATGACGAGCCGCGTGACGAACCGCGCGATGTGCCGAGGCACCCGGACGCGCGGCGTAGGCGAAGTAGTCGACGACAAGCGTGCGCGAGGCAAAGTAGTCGACGATGCGACACGCGACAAGCCACGCGATGTGCCGAAGCAACCGGACGCGCGGCGTAGGTGAAGTAGTTGACGACGGGCCGCGTGATGAGCCGCGCGATGAGCCGCATGACGAGCCGCGCGACATGCCGAGGCACCCGGACGCACAGTGTAGTCGAAGTAGCCGACGACGAGCCGCGTGACGAGCCGCGCGACGTGCCGAGGCACCCGGACGCGCGGCATAGGCGAAATAGTCGACGTTGAGCCTGCATGAGGCAAAGCAGTCGACGATGAGTCACGCGACAAGCTGCGCTACGTGCCAAAGCAACCGAATGCGCGGCGTAGGTGAAGTAGTCGACGACGAGCCGCGTGACGAGCCGAGCGACGTGCCGAGGCACCCGGACGCGCGGCGTAGGCAAAGTAGTCGAGCCTGCGCGAGGCGATTGTCGACGATGAGCCTGCGCGAGGCGAAGTAGTCGACGATGAGTCACGCGACAAGCCACGCGACGTGCCAAAGCAACCGGACGCGCGGCGTAGGTGAAATAGTCGATGACGAGCCGCGTGACGAGCCGCGCGACGAGCCGCGTGACGAGCCGCGCGACGTGCCGAGGCACCCGGACGCGCGGCGTAGGTGAAGTAGTCGACGACGAGCCTGCGCAAGGTGAAGTAGTCGACAACGAGCCGGGTCACGAGCTGCGCGACGTGCCGAGGCACCGGGACGCGCGACGTAGGCGGAGTAGTCGACGACGAGCAGCGCGACGAGCCGCGTGACGAGCCGCACGACATGCCGAGGCACCCGGACGCGCGGCGTAGTCGAAGTAGTCGATGACGAGCCGCGTGACGAGCCGCGCGACGTGCCGAGGCACCCGGACGCGCGGCGTAGGCGAAGTAGTCGACGACGAGCCTGCGCGAGGCAAAGTAGTCGACGATGAGACACGCGACAAGCCGCGCGACGTGCCGAAACAACCGGACGCGCGGCGTAGGTGAAGTAGTTGACGACGAGCCGCGTGATGAGCCACGCGATGAGCCGCATGACGAGCCGCGCAACATGCCGAGGCACCTGTACGCGCGGTGTAGTCGAAGTAGTCGACGACGAGCCGCGTGACGAGCCGCGCGACGTGCCGAAGCACCCGGACGCGCGGCATAGGCGAAGTAGTCGACGATGAGCCTGCATGAGGCAAAGCAGTCGACAATGAGTCACGCGACAAGCTGCGCTACGTGCCAAAGCAACCGAACGCGCGGCGTAGGTGAAGTAGTCGACGACGAGCCGCGTGACGAGCCTCAAGACGTGCCGAGGCACCCGGACGCGCGGCGTAGGCAAAGTAGTCGACGACGAGCCTGCGCGAGGCGATTGTCGACGATGAGCCTGCGCGAGGCGAAGTAGTCGACGATGAGTCACGCGACAAGCCACGCGACGTGCCGAAGCAACCGGACGCGCGGCGTAGGTAAAGTAGTCGACGACGAGCCGCTTGACGAGCCGCTTGACGAGCCACGCGACGTGCCGAGGCACCCGGACGCGCGGCGTAGGCGAAGTAGTCGACGACGAGCCTGCGCGAGGCGAAGTAGTCGACGACGAGCCGGGTGACGAGCCGCGTGACGTGCCGAGGCACCCGGACGTGCGACGTAGGCGGAGTAGTCGACGACGAGCGGCGCGACGTGCCGCGTGAGGAGCCGCGCGACATGCCGAGGCACTCGGACGTGCGGCGTAGTCGAAGTAGTCGACGACGAGCCGCGTGACGAGCTGCGCGACGTGCCGAGGCACCCGGACACGCAGTGTAGGCGAAGTAGTCGACAACGAGCCTGTGCGAGGCAAAGTAGTCGACGATGAGTCATGCGACAAGCCGCACGACGTGCCGAAGCAACCTGACGCGCGGCGAAGGTGAAGTAGTCGACAACGAGCCGCATGACGAGCCGCGCGATGAGCCGCATGACGAGCCGCACGACATGCCGAGGCACCCGGACGCGCGGCGTAGTCGAAGTAGCTGACGACGAGCCACGTGACGAGCCGCGCGACATGCCGCGGCACCCGGACGCACTGCGTAGGCGAAATAGTCGACGACGAGCCTGCGCGAGGCAAAGTAGTCGACGATGAGTCACGTGACAAGCCGCGCGACGTGCCAAAGCAACCGGACGCGTGGCGTAGGTGAAATAGTCGACGACAAGCCGTGTGACGAGCCGCGCGATGAGCCGCGTGACGAGCCGTGCGACGTGCCGAGGCACCTGGACGCGCGACGTAGGCGAAGTAGTCGACGACAAGCCTGTGCGAGGTGAAATAGTCGACAACAAGCCGGGTCACGAGCCGCGCGACGTGCCGAGGCACTCGGACGTGCGATGTAGGCGGAGTAGTCGACGACGAGCGGCGCGACGAGCCGCGTGACGAGCCGCGCGACATGCCGAGGCACCCAGACGCGCGGCGTAGTCGAAGTAGTCGACGACGAGCCGCGTGACGAGCCGCGCGACGTGCCGAGGCACCCGGACGCGAGGCGTAGGCGAAGTAGTCGACGACGAGCATGCGCGAGGCAAAGTAGTCGACGATGAGACACGCGACAAGCCGCGCGACGTGCCGAAGCAACCGGACGCGCGGCGTAGGTGAAGTAGTCGACGACGAGCCGCGTGATGAGCCGAGGGATGAGCCGCATGACGAGCCGCGCGACATGCCGAGGCACCCGGACGCGCGGTGTAGTCGAAGTAGTCGACGACGAGCCGCGTGACGAGCCGCGCGACGTGCCGAGGCACCCGGACGCGCGGCATAGGCGAAGTAGTCGACGATGAGCCTGAGCGAGGCAAAGCAGTCGACGATGAGTCACGCGACAAGCTGCGCGACGTGCCAAAGCAACCGAACGCGCGGCGTAGGTGAAATAGTCGACGACGAGCCGCGTGATGAGCCGCGCGATGAGCCGCATGACGAGCCGCGCGACATGCCAAGGCACCCGGACGCGCGGTGTAGTCGAAGTAGTCGACGACGAGCCTCGTGACGAGCCGCGCGACGTGCCGAGGCACCCGGACGCGCGGCATAGGCGAAGTAGTCGACGATGTGCCTGCGCGAGGCAAAGCAGTCGACGATGAGTCACGCGACAAGCTGCGATATGTGCCAAAGCAACCGAACGCGCGATGTAGGTGAAGTAGTCGACGACGAGCCGCGTGACGAGCCGCTCGACGTGCCGAGGCACCCGGACGCGCGGCGTAGGCGAAGTAGTCGACGACGAGCGGCGTGACGAGCCGCGTGACGAGCCGCGCGACATGCCGAGGCACCCGGATGCGCGGCGTAGTCGAAGTAGTCGACGATGAGACACGCGACAAGCCGCGCGACGTGCCGAAGCAACCGGACGCGCGGCGTAGGTGAAGTAGTCGACGACGAGCCGCGTGATGAGCCGAGCGATGAGCCGCATGACGAGCCGCGCGACATGCCGAGGCACCCGGATGCGCGGCGTAGTCGAAGTAGTCGACGACGAGCTGCGTGACGAGCCGCGCGACGTGCCGAGGCACCCGGACGCACGGCGTAGGCGAAGTAGTCGACGACGAGCCTGCACGAGGCAAAGTCGTTGACGATGAGACACGCGACAAGCCGCGCGACGTGCCGAAGCAACCTGACGCGCGGCGTAGGTGAAGTAGTCGACGACGAGCCGCGTGATGAGCGACGCGATGAGCCGCATGACGAGCCGCGCGACATGCCGAGGCAACCGGACGCGCGGCGTAGGTGAAGTAGTCGACGACGAGCCGCTTCACGAGCCACGCGACGTGCCGAGGCACCCGGACGCGCGGCGTAGGCGAAGTAGTCGACGACGAGCCTACGCGAGGCGAAGTAGTCGACGACGAGCCGGGTGACGAGCCGCGTGACGTGCCGAGGCAACCGGACGCGCGGCGTAGGTGAAGTAGTCGACGACGGGCCGCGTGATGAGCCGCGCGATGAGCCGCATGACGAGCCGCAAGACATGCCGAGGCACCCGGACGTGCAGTGTAGTCGAAGTAGCCGACGACGAGCCGCGTGACGAGCCGCGCGACGTGCCGAGGCACCCGGACGCGCGGCATAGGCGAAATAGTCGATGATGAGCCTGCATGAGGCAAAGCAGTCGACGATGAGTCACGCGACAAGCTGCGCTACGTGCCAAAGCAACCGAACGCGCGGCGTAGGTGAAGTAGTTGACGACGAGCCGCGTGACGAGCCGAGCGACGTGCCGAGGCACCCGGACGCGCGGCGTAGGCAAAGTAGTCGAGCCTGCGCGAGGCGATTGTTGACGATGAGCCTGCGCGAGGCGAAGTAGTCGACGATGAGTCACGCGACAAGCCACGCGACGTGCCAAAGCAACCGGACGCGCGGCGTAGGTGAAATAGTCGATGACGAGCCGCGTGACGAGCCGCGTGACGAGCCGCGCGACGTGCCGAGGCACCCGGACGCGCGGCGTAGGTGAAGTAGTCGACGACGAGCCTGCGCGAGGTGAAGTAGTCGACAACGAGCCGGGTCACGAGCTGCGCGACGTGCCGAGGCACCCGGACGCGCGACGTAGGCGGAGTAGTCGACGACGAGCAGCGCGACGAGCCGCGTGACGAGCCGCACGACATGCCGAGGCACCCGGACGCGCGGCGTAGTCGAAGTAGTCGATGACGAGCCGTGTGACGAGCCGCGCGACGTGCCGAGGCACCCGGACGCGCGGCGTAGGCGAAGTAGTCGACGACGAGCCTGCGCGAGGCAAAGTAGTCGACGATGAGACACGCGACAAGCCGCGCGACGTGCCGAAGCAACCGGACGCGCGGCGTAGGTGAAGTAGTCGACGACGAGCCGCGTGATGAGCCACACGATGAGCCGCATGACGAGCTGCGCGACATGCCGAGGCACCTGGACGCGCGGTGTAGTCGAAGTAGTCGACAACGAGCCGCGTGACGGGCCGCGCGACGTGCCGAGGCACCCGGACGCGCGGCATAGGCGAAGTAGTCGACGATGAGCCTGCATGAGGCAAAGCAGTCGACAATGAGTCACACGACAAGCTGCGCTACGTGCGAAAGCAACCGAACGCGCGGCGTAGGTGAAGTAGTCGACGACGAGCCGCGTGACGAGCCTCGCGACGTGCCGAGGCACCCGGACGCGCGGCGTAGGCAAAGTAGTCGACGACGAGCCTCCGCGAGGCGATTGTCGACGATGAGCCTGCGCGAGGCGAAGTAGTCGACGATGAGTCACGCGACAAGCCACGCGACGTGCCGAAGCAACCGGACGCGCGGCGTAGGTGAAGTAGTCGACGACGAGCCGCTTGACGAGCCACGCGACGTGCCGAGGCACCCGGACGCGCGCGCGTAGGCGAAGTAGTCGACGACGAGCCTGCGCGAGGCGAAGTAGTCGACGACGAGCCGGGTGACGAGCCGCGTGACGTGCCGAGGCACCCGGACGCGCGACGTAGGCGGAGTAGTCGACGACGAGCGGCGCGACGTGCCGCGTGACGAGCCGCGCGACATGCCGAGGCACTCGGACGCGCGGCGTAGTCGAAGTAGTCGACGACGAGCCGCGTGACGAGCTGCGCGACGTGCCGAGGCACCCGGACACGCAGTGTAGGCGAAGTAGTCGACAACGAGCCTGTGCGAGGCAAAGTAGTCGACGATGAGTCATGCGACAAGCCGCGCGACGTGCCAAAGCAACCTGACGCGCGGCGAAGGTGAAGTAGTCGACGACGAGCCGCATGACGAGCCGCGCGATGAGCCGCATGACGAGCCGCACGACATGCCGAGGCACCCGGACGCGCGGCGTAGTCGAAGTAGCTGACGACGAGCCGCGTGACGAGCCGCGTGACGTGCCGCGGCACCCGGACGCACTGCGTAGGCGAAATAGTCAACGACGAGCCTGCGCGAGGCAAAGTAGTCGACGATGAGTCACGCGACAAGCCGCGCGACGTGCCAAAGCAACCGGACGCGTGGCGTAGGTGAAATAGTCGACGACAAGCCGCGTGACGAGCCGCGCGATGAGCCGCGTGACGAGCCGTGCGAGGTGCCGAGGCAGCCGGACGCGCGGCGTAGGCGAAGTAGTCGACGATGAGCCTGTGCGAGGTGAAATAGTCGACAACAAGCCGGGTCACGAGCCGCGCGACGTGCCGAGGCACCCGGACGTGCGATGTAGGCGGAGTAGTCGATGACGAGCGGCGCGACGAGCCGCGTGACGAGCCGCGCGACATGCCAAGGCACCCAGACGCGCGGCGTAGTCGAAGTAGTCGACGACGAGCCGCGTGACGAGCCGCGCGACGTGCCGAGGCACCCGGACGCGAGGCGTAGGCGAAGTAGTCGACGACGAGCCTGCGCGAGGCAAAGTAGTCGACGATGAGACACGCGACAAGCCGCGCGACGTGCCGAAGCAACCGGACGCGCGGCGTAGGTGAAGTAGTCGACGACGAGCCGCGTGATGAGCCGAGCGATGAGCCGCATGACGAGCCGCGCGACATGCCGAGGCACCCGGACGCGCGGTGTAGTCGAAGTAGTCGACGACGAGCCGCTTGACGAGCCGCGCGACGTGCCGAGGCACCCGGACGCGCGGCATAGGCGAAGTAGCCGACGATGAGCCTGCGCGAGGCAAAGCAGTCGACGATGAGTCACGCGACAAGCTGTGCGACGTGCCAAAGCAACCGAACGCGCGGCGTAGGTGAAATAGTCGACGACGAGCCGCGTGATGAGCCGCGCGATGAGCCGCATGACGAGCCGCGCGACATGCCAAGGCACCCGGACGCGCGGTGTAGTCGAAGTAGTCGACGACGAGCCTCGTGACGAGCCGCGCGACGTGCCGAGGCACCCGGACGCGCGGCATAGGCGAAGTAGTCGACGATGTGCCTACGCGAGGCAAAGCAGTCGACGATGAGTCACGCGACAAGCTGCGATATGTGCCAAAGCAACCGAACGCGCGACGTAGGTGAAGTAGTCGACGACGAGCCGCGTGACGAGCCGCGCGACGTGCCAAGGCACCCGGACGCGCGACGTAGGCGAAGTAGTCGACGACGAGCCTGCGGGAGGCAAAGTAGTCGACGATGAGTCACGCGACAAGCCGCGCGACGTGCCAAAGCAACCGGACGCGCGACGTAGGTGAAATAATCGACGACGAGCGCGTGACGAGCCGCGCGACGTGCCGAGGCACCCGGACGCGCGGCGTAGGCGAAGTAGTCGACGACGAGCCTGCGCGAAGTCAAGTAGTCGACAACGAGCCGGGTCACGAGCGCGTGACGAGCCGCGCGATGAGCCGGGTCACGAGCCGCGCGACGTGCCGAGGCACCAGGACGCGCGACGTAGGCGGAGTAGTCGACGACGAGCGGCGTGACGAGCCACGTGACGAGCCGCGCGACATGCCGAGGCACCCGGATGCGCGGCGTAGTCGAAGTAGTCGACGACGAGCCGCGTGACGAGCCGCGCGACGTGTCGAGGCACCCGGACGCACGGCGTAGGCGAAGTAGTCGACGACGAGCCTGCACGAGGCAAAGTCGTTGACGATGAGACACGCGACAAGCCGCGCGACGTGCCGAAGCAACCTGACGCGCGGCGTAGGTGAAGTAGTCGACGACGAGCCGCGTGATGAGCCGCGCGATGAGCCGCATGACGAGCCGCGCGACATGCCGAGGCAACCGGACGCGCGGCGTAGGTGAAGTAGTCGACGACGAGCCGCTTCACGAGCCACGCGACGTGCCGAGGCACCCGGACGCGCGGCGTAGGCGAAGTAGTCGACGACGAGCCTACGCGAGGCGAAGTAGTCGACGACGAGCCGGGTGACGAGCCGCGTGACGTGCCGAGGCAACCGGACGCGCGGCGTAGGTGAAGTAGTCGACGACGGGCCGCGTGATGAGCCACGCGATGAGCCGCATGACGAGCCGCGCGACATGCCGAGGCACCCGGACGCGCAGTGTAGTCGAAGTAGCCGACGACGAGCCGCGCGACGTGCCGAGGCACCCGGACGCGCGGCGTAGGCGAAGTAGTCGACGACGAGCCTGCGGGAGGCAAAGTAGTCGACGATGAGTCACGCGACAAGCCGCGCGACGTGCCAAAGCAACCGGACGCGCGACGTAGGTGAAATAGTCGACGACGAGCGCGTGACGAGCCGCGCGACGTGCCGAGGCACCCGGACGCGCGGCGTAGGTGAAGTAGTCGACGACGAGCCTGCGCGAAGTCAAGTAGTCGACAACGAGCCGGGTCACGAGCGCGTGACGAGCCGCGCGATGAGCCGGGTCACGAGCCGCGCGACGTGCCGAGGCACCAGGACGCGCGACGTAGGCGGAGTAGTCGACGACGAGCGGCGTGACGAGCCGCGTGACGAGCCGCGCGACATGCCGAGGCACCCGGATGCGCGGCGTAGTCGAAGTAGTCGACGACGAGCCGCGTGACGAGCCGCGCGACGTGTCGAGGCACCCGGACGCACGGCGTAGGCGAAGTAGTCGACGACGAGCCTGCACGAGGCAAAGTCGTTGACGATGAGACACGCGACAAGCCGCGCGACGTGCCGAAGCAACCTGACGCGCGGCGTAGGTGAAGTAGTCGACGACGAGCCGCGTGATGAGCCGCGCGATGAGCCGCATGACGAGCCGCGCGACATGCCGAGGCAACCGGACGCGCGGCGTAGGTGAAGTAGTCGACAACGAGCCGCTTCACGAGCCACGCGACGTGCCGAGGCACCCGGACGCGCGGCGTAGGCGAAGTAGTCGACGACGAGCCTACGCGAGGCGAAGTAGTCGACGACGAGCCAGGTGACGAGCCGCGTGACGTGCCGAGGCAACCGGACGCGCGGCGTAGGTGAAGTAGTCGACGACGGGCCGCGCGATGAGCCGCATGACGAGCCGCGCGACATGCCGAGGCACCCGGACGCGCAGTGTAGTCGAAGTAGCCGACGACGAGCCGCGTGACGAGCCGCGCGACGTGCCGAGGCACCCGGACGCGCGGCATAGGCGAAATAGTCGACGATGAGCCTGCATGAGGCAAAGCAGTCGACGATGAGTCACGCGACAAGCTGCGCTACGTGCCAAAGCAACCGAACGCGCGGCGTAGGTGAAGTAGTCGACGACGAGCCGCGTGACGAGCCGAACGACGTGCCGAGGCACCCGGACGCGCGGCGTAGGCAAAGTAGTCGAGTCTGCGCGAGGCGATTGTCGACGATGAGCCTGCGCGAGGCGAAGTAGTCGACGATGAGTCACGCGACAAGCCACGCGACGTGCCAAAGCAACCGGACTCGCGGCGTAGGTGAAATAGTCGATGACGAGCCGCGTGACGAGCCGCGCGACGAGCCGCGTGACGAGCCGCGCGACGTGCCGAGGCACCCTGACGCGCGGCGTAGTTGAAGTAGTCGACGACGAGCCGCGTGACGAGCTGCGCGACGTGCCGAGGCACCCGGACATGCAGTGCTGGCGAAGTAGTCGACAACGAGCCTGTGCGAGGCAAAGTAGTCGACAATGAGTCATGCGACAAGCCGCGCGACGTGCCGAAGCAACCTGACGCGCGGCGAAGGTGAAGTAGTCGACGACGAGCCGCATGACGAGTCGCGCGATGAGCCGCATGACGAGCCGCACGACATGCCGAGGCACCCGGACGCGCGGCGTAGTCGAAGTAGCTGACGACGAGCCGCGTGACGAGCCGTGCGACGTGCCGCGGCACCCGGACGCACTGCGTAGGCGAAATAGTCGACGACGAGCCTGCGCGAGGCAAAGTAGTCGACGATGAGTCACACGACAAGCCGCGCGACGTGCCAAAGCAACCGGACGCGTGGCGTAGGTGAAATAGTCGACGACAAGCCGCGTGACGAGCCGCGCGATGAGCTGCGTGACGAGCCGTGCGACGTGCCGAGGCACCCGGACGCGCGGCGTAGGCGAAGTAGTCGACGACGAGCCTGTGCGAGGTGAAATAGTCGACAACAAGCCGGGTCACGAGCCGCGCGACGTGCCGAGGCACCCGGACGTGCGATGTAGGCGGAGTAGTCGACGACGAGCGGCGCGACGAGCCGCGTGACGAGCCGCGCGACATGCCGAGGCACCCAGACACGCGGCGTAGTCGAAGTAGTCGACGACGAGCCTGCGCGAGGCAAAGTAGTCCACGATGAGACACGCGACAAGCCGCGCGACGTGCCGAAGCAACCGGACGCGCGGCGTAGGTGAAGTAGTCGACGACGAACCGCGTGATGAGCCGAGCGATGAGCCGCATGACGAGCCGCACGACATGCCGAGGCACCCGGACGTGCGGTGTAGTCGAAGTAGTCGACGACGAGCCGCGTGACGAGCCGCGCGACGTGCCGAGGCACCCGGACGCGCGGCATAGGCGAAGTAGTCGAAGATGAGCCTGCGCGAGGCAAAGCAGTCGACGATGAGTCACGCGACAAGCTGCGCGATGTGCCAAAGCAACCGAACGCGCGGCGTAGGTGAAATAGTCGACGACGAGCCGCGTGATGAGCCGCGCGATGAGCCGCATGACGAGCCGCGCGACATGCCAAGGCACCCGGACGCGCGGTGTAGTCGAAGTAGTCGACGACGAGCCTCGTGACGAGCCGCGCGACGTGCCGAGGCACCCGGACGCGCGACATAGGCGAAGTAGTCGACGATGTGCCTGCGCGAGGCAAAGCAGTCGACGATGAGTCACGCGACAAGCTGCGATATGTGCCAAAGCAACCGAACGCGCGACGTAGGTGAAGTAGTCGACGACGAGCCGCGTGACGAGCCGCGCGACGTGCCGAGGCACCAGGACGCGCGGCGTAGGCGAAGTAGTCGACGACGAGCCTGCGGGAGGCAAAGTAGTCGACGATGAGTCACGCGACAAGCCGCGCGACGTGCCAAAGCAACCGGACGCGCGACGTAGGTGAAATAGTCGACGACGAGCGCGTGACGAGCCGCGCGACGTGCTGAGGCACCCGGACGCGCGGCGTAGGCGAAGTAGTCGACGACGAGCCTGCGCGAGGTCAAGTAGTCGACAACGAGCCGGGTCACAAGCGCGTGACGAGCCGCGCGATGAGCCGGGTCACGAGCCGCGCGACGTGCCGAGGCACCAGGACGCGCGACGTAGGCGGAGTAGTCGACGACGAGCGGCGTGACGAGCCGCGTGACGAGCCGCGCGACATGCCGAGGCACCCGGATGCGCGGCGTAGTCGAAGTAGTCGACGACGAGCCGCGTGACGAGCCGCGCGATGTGCCGAGGCACCCGGACGCACGGCGTAGGCGAAGTAGTCGACGACGAGCCTGCACGAGGCAAAGTCGTTGACGATGAGACACGCGACAAGCCGCGCGACGTGCCGAAGCAACCTGACGCGCGGCGTAGGTGAAGTAGTCGACGACGAGCCGTGTGATGAGCCGCGCGATGAGCCGCATGACGAGCCGCGCGACATGCCGAGGCAACCGGACGCACGACGTAGGTGAAGTAGTCGACGACGAGCCGCTTGACGAGCCACGCGACGTGCCGAGGCACCCGGACGCACGGCGTAGGCGAAGTAGTCGACGACGAGCCTACGCGAGGCGAAGTAGTCGACGACGAGCCGGGTGACGAGCCGCGTGACGTGCCGAGGCACCCGGACGCGCGACGTAGGCGGAGTAGTCGACGACGAGCGGCGTGACGTGCCGCGTGAGGAGCCGCGCCACATGCCGAGGCACTCGGACGCGCGGCGTAGTCGAAGTAGTCAACGACGAGCCGCGTGACGAGCTGCGCGATGTGCCGAGGCACCCGGACACGCAGTGTAGGCGAAGTAGTCGACAACGAGCCTGTGCGAGGCAAAGTAGTCGACGATGAGTCATGCGACAAGCCGCGCGACGTGCCGAAGCAACCTGACGCGCGGCGAAGGTGAAGTAGTCGACGACGAGCCGCATGACGAGCCGCGCGATGAGCCGCATGACGAGCCGCACGACATGACGAGGCACCCGGACGTGCGGCATAGTCGAAGTAGCTGACGAGGAGCCGCGTGACGAGCCGCGCGACGTGTCGCGGCACCCGGACGCACTGCGTAGGCGAAATAGTCGACGACGAGCCTGCGCGAGGCAAAGTAGTCGACGATGAGTCACGCGACAAGCCGCGCGACGTGCCAAAGCAACCGGACGCGTGGCGTAGGTGAAATAGTCGATGACGAGCCGCGTGACGAGCCGCGCGATGCGCCGCGTGATGAGCCGTGCGACGTGCCGAGGCACCCGGACGCGTGGCGTAGGCGAAGTAGTCGACGACGAGCCTGTGCGAGGTGAAATAGTCGACAACAAGCCGGGTCACGAGCCGCGCGACGTGCCGAGGCACCCGGACGTGCGACGTAGGCGGAGTAGTCGACGACGAGCGGTGCGACAAGCCGCGTGACGAGCCGCGCGACATGCCGAGGCACCCAGACGCGCGGCGTAGTCGAAGTAGTCGACGACGAGCCAGGTGACGAGCCGTGTGACGTGCCGAGGCACCCGGACGCGAGGCGTAGGCGAAGTAGTCGACGACGAGCCTGCGCGAGGCAAAGTAGTCGACGATGAGACACGCGACAAGCCGCGCGACGTGCCGAAGCAACCGGACGCGCGGCGTAGGTGAAGTAGTCGACGACGAGCCGCGTGATGAGCTGAGCGATGAGCCGCATGACGAGCCGCGCGACATGCCGAGGCACCCGGACGCGCGGTGTAGTCGAAGTAGTCGACGACGAGCCGCGTGACGAGCCGCGCGACGTGCCGAGGCACCCGGACACGCGGCATAGGAGAAGTAGTCGACGATGAGCCTGCGTGAGGCAAAGCAGTCGACGATGAGTCACGCGACAAGCTGCGCGACGTGCCAAAGCAACCGAACGCGCGGCGTAGGTGAAATAGTCGACGACGAGCCGCGTGATGAGCCGCGCGATGAGCCGCATGACGAGCCGCGCGACATGCCAAGGCACCCGGACGAGCGGTGTAGTCGAAGTAGTCGACGACGAGCCTCGTGACGAGCCGCGCGACGTGCCGAGGCACCCAGACGCGCGGCATAGGCGAAGTAGTCGACGATGTGCCTGCGCGAGGCAAAGCAGTCGACGATGAGTCACGCGACAAGCTGCGAGATGTGCCAAAGCAACCGAACGCGCGACGTAGGTGAAGTAGTCGACGACGAGCCGCGTGACGAGCCGCGCGACGTGCCGAGGCACCCGGACGCGCGGCGTAGGCGAAGTAGTCGACGACGAGCCTGCGGGAGGCAAAGTAGTCGACGATGAGTCACGCGACAAGCCGCGCGACGTGCCAAAGAAACCGGACGCGCGACGTAGGTGAAATAGTCGACGACGAGCGCGTGACGAGCCGCGCGATGAGCCGTGTGACGAGCCGCGCGACGTGCCGAGGCACCCGGACGCGCGGCGTAGGCGAAGTAGTCGACAACGAGCCTGCGCGAGGTCAAGTAGTCGACAACGAGCCGGGTCACGAGCGCGTGACGAGCCGCGCGATGAGCCGGGTCACGAGCCGCGCGACGTGCCGAGGCACCAGGACGCGTGACGTAGGCGGAGTAGTCGACGACGAGCGGCGTGACGAGCCGCGAGACGAGCCGCGCGACATGCCGAGGCACCCGGATGCGCGGCGTAGTCGAAGTAGTCGACGACGAGCCGCGTGACGAGCCGCGCGACGTGCCGAAGCACCTAGACGCACGGCGTAGGCGAAGTAGTCGACGACGAGCCTGCACGAGGCAAAGTCGTTGACGATGAGACACGCGACAAGCCGCGCGACGTGCCAAAGCAAGCTGACGCGTGGCGTAGGTGAAGTAGTCGACGACGAGCCGCGTGATGAGCCGCGTGATGAGCCGCATGACGAGCCGCGCGACATGCCGAGGCACCCGGACGCGCGGTGTAGTCGAAGTAGTCGACGACGACCCGCGTGACGAGCCGCGCGACGTGCCGAGGCACCCGGACGCGCGGCATAGGCGAAGTAGTCGACGATGAGCCTGCGCGAGGCAAAGCAGTCAACGATGAGTCACGCGACAAGCTGCGCGACGTGCCAAAGCAACCGAACACGCGGCGTAGGTGAAGTAGTCGACGACCAGCCGCGTGACGAGCCACGCGACGTGCTGAGGCACCCGGACGCGCGGCGTAGGCGAAGTAGTCGACGACGAGCCTGCGCGTGGCAAAGTAGTCGACGATGAGACACGCGACAAGCCGCGCGACGTGCCAAAGCAACCAGACGCACGGCGTAGGTGAAGTAGTCGATGACGAGCCGCGTGATGAGCCGCACAATGAGCCGCGTGATGAGCCGCATGACGAGCCGCGCGACATGCCAAGGCACCTGGACGCGCGGTGTAGTCGAAGTAGTCGACGACGACCCGCGTGACGAGCCGCGCGACGTGCCGAGGCACCCGGACGCGTGGCATAGGCGAAGTAGTCAACGATGAGCCTGCGCGAGGCAAAGCAGTCGACGATGAGTCACGCGACAAGCTGCGCGACATGCCAAAGCAACCGAACACGCGGCGTAGGTGAAGTAGTCGACGACCAGCCGCGTGATGAGCCGCGCGACGTGCTGAGGCACCCGGACGCGCGGCGTAGGCGAAGTAGTCGACGACGAGCCTGCGCGTGGCAAAGTAGTCGACGATGAGACACGCGACAAGCCGCGCGACGTGCCGAAGCAACCGGACGCACGGCGTAGGTGAAGTAGTCGATGACGAGCCGCGTGATGAGCCGCGCAATGAGCCGCGTGATGAGCCGTGCAATGAGCCGCATGACGAGCCGCGCGACATGCCAAGGCACCTGGACGTGCGGTGTAGTCGAAGTAGTCGACGACGAGCCGCGTGACGAGCCGCGCGACGTGCCGAGGCACCCGGACGCGCGGCATAGGCGAAGTAGTCGACGATGAGCCTGCGCGAGGCAAAGCAGTCGACGATGAGTCACGCGACAAGCTACGCGACGTGCCAAAGCAACCGAAAGCGCGGCGTAGGTGAAGTAGTCAACGACGAGCCGCGTGACGAGCCGCGCGACGTGCCGAGGCACCCGGACGCGCAGCGTAGGCAAAGTAGTCGACGACGAGCCTGGCGAGGTGATGTAGTCGACGACGAGCCTGCGCGAGGCGATGTAGTCGAAGATGAGCCTGCGCGAGGCGAAGTTGTCGACGATGAGTCACGCGACAAGCCACGCGACGTGCCGAAGCAACCGGACGCGCGGGGTAGGTGAATTAGTCGACGACGAGCCGCGTGACGAGCCACGCGACGTGCCGAGGCACCCGGACGCGCGGCGTAGCCGAAGTAGTCGACGACGAGCCTGCGCGAGGCGAAGTAGTCGACGACGAGCTGGGTGACGAGCCGCATGATGTGCCGAGGCACCCGGACGCGCGACGTAGGCGAATTAGTCGACGACGAGCGGCGCGACGAGCCGCGTGACGTGCCGCGCGACATGCCGAGGCACCCGGACGCGCGGCGTAGTCGAAGTAGTCGACGACGAGCCGCGTGACGAGCCGCGCGACGTGCCGAGGTACCCGTACGCGCAGTGGAAGCGAAGTAGTCGACAACGAGCCTGCGCGAGGCAAAGTAATCGACGATGAGTCACGCGACCAGCCGCGCGACGTGCCGAAGCAACCTGACGCGTGGCGTAGGTGAAGTAGTCGACGACGAGCTGCGTGATGAGCCGCGCGATGAGCCGCATGACGAGCCGCGCGACATGCCGAGGCACCCGGACGCGCGGTGTAGTCGAAGTAGTCGACGACGAGCCGCGTGACGAGCCGCGCGACGTGCCGAGGCACCCGGACGCGCGGCATAGGCGAAGTAGTCGACGATGAGCCTGCGCGAGGCAAAGCAGTCGACGATGAGTCACGCGACAAGCTGCGCAACGTGCCAAAGCAACCGAACGCGCGGCGTAGGTGAAGTAGTCGACGACGAGCCGCGTGATGAGCCGCGCGATGAGCCGCATGACGAGCCGCGCGACATGCCGAGGCACCCGGACGCGCGGTGTACTCGAAGTAGTCGACGACGAGCCGTGTGACGAGCCGTGCGACGTGCCGAGGCACCCGGACACGCGGCATAGGCGAAGTAGTCGACGATGAGCCTGCGCGAGGCAAAGCAGTCGACGACGAGTCACGCGACAAGCTGCGCGACGTGCCAAAGCAACCGAACGCGCGACGTAGGTGAAGTAGTGGACGACGAGCCGCGTGACGAGCCGCGCGACGTGCCGAGGCACCCGGATGCGCGGCATAGGCGAAGTAGTCGACGACGAGCCTGCGCGAGGTGAAGTAGTCGACAACGAGCCGGGTCATGAGCCGCGCGACGTGCCGGGGCACCCGGCCGCACGACGTAGGCGGAGTTGTCGACGACGAGCGGCGCGACGAGCCGCGTGACGAGCTGCGCGACATGCCGAGGCACCCGGACGCGCGACGTAGTCGAAGTAGTTGACGACGAGCCGCGTGACGAGCCGCGAGACGTGCCGAGGCACCCGGACGCGCGGCGTAGGCGAAGTAATCGACGACGAGCCTGCACGAGGAAAAGTAGTCGACGATGAGACACACGACAAGCCGCGCGACGTGCCGAAGCAACCGGACGCGCGGCGTAGGTGAAGTAGTCGACGACGAGCCGCGTGATGAGCCGCGCGATGAGCCGCATGACGAGCCGCGTGACATGCCGAGACACCCGGACGCGGTGTGTAGTCGAAGTAGTCGACGACGACCCGCGTGACGAGCCGCGCGACATGCCGAGGCACCCAGACGCGCGGCATAGGCGAAGTAGTCGACGATGAGCCTGCGCGAGGCAAAGCAGTTGACGATGAGTCACGCGACAAGCTGCGCGACGTGCCAAATCAACCGAACGCGCGGCGTAGGTGAAGTAGTCGACGACGAGCCGCGTGACGAGCCGCGTGACGTGCCGAGGCACCCGGACGCGCGGCGTAGGCGAAGTAGTCGACGACGAGCCTGCGCGAGGCAAAGTAGTCGACGATGAGACACGCGACAAGCCGCGCGTCGTGCTGAAGCAACCGGACGCACGACGTAGGTGAAGTAGTCGACGACGAGCCGTGTGATGAGCCGCGTGATGAGCCTATTGACGGTGAAAATCCGTCCACCTAGCCATGAGTTTACGTTGGGTGTTGGCATAAGTTTTATACCTTATCCATTGGTACTAACCCCCGTGGTATAACAAGTTCACGTGTGCATGTCGGTTTTGGAGTTTAGTGTTTATACAGGATTTTAGCGTTGAATGCAAGATTTTAGGGATAAGTTCATCAAGCACGTTATGACAAGACCTTGAAGCCCGTACAAGTCATGCAATGAAGCAAACTTGACTCCAAGAAGCCAGGGACTCAACCCGAGAAGATGACAAACTCCAAGGACCAAACCAGAAAAGTGCTGAATCTTGCAAGACAAGGAGTTATGTCCAATTCAGAGAGAAACAGACGACATGGACCTACATGCAGAAGGGGGAAACATCTAGAAGACACGGGAACCGACATAGAGCAAAGGAGGCCGCGGGCTGGGCCTGGATGGCCGGCCCAGCCCTGTCCAGTGCCCATTCGCCTCCTCCTTTGCCCTAGCCGCCATTCGGGCTATTTATAGCCCCAGGGTCGAGAGCCACGGATGGTCCAATTCGTCATCGGCCGCCGAGGAGCAGAGAAGAGAGGGACACCAACCCGGAGAGGAGAGGGTCGAGCTAGTTGACTAGGGTTTCCCTAGCCGACGTGGGAACCTTGCACGGAAGACCACGTTGGAGTTCCCGGAGCTAGAAGCAAGATCAAGGAAGGATCCCGGTGGTGATCTTGTGTATGTATCATTGTCATAGTTGAATTATCAAGTTGAATCTATTCTTAGCGATCAAGTGTTTCCTCGAAGATTTCGTTTTTCGATCGGTTTGCTTATTCTAAATCTATTCTCGAGATAGATTACATAGGGTGTTCTTGTAGCCGCGGTGGCTAGAGGTACACGCCGGATCTTCCGAAAGAATCTCGACTTGTCTTTTGACTCGCCCTAGACTCCCTGCATGAGTAGGGATACGTTGTGATAGAACGGGGGTTCCGAAAGGCGGATGTTTCGGATTTGGACGGGAAACCACGGTTTAAAGAGGCTTCTTATAAGATTCGATTTGCTACTTCTTCTCTTGCTTGGAACTTCAACAAAAGGCTTAACCCGATCTCTCTAGATCGGTTTATCTACCCAATCTTACTTTGTTATCTCCGGTCTTTAGTAGATTAGATTAGTTTCGTGTCTTTTATCTAGATGCATTAGGGTTTCTTTTACCGAAGATTGAAGTTACTTGGCTTTACTAGATCAACTTTTGCGTCACACATTTGTTCCACGGATTCGATACCTTGGGTTCACCACTCGAGGGAAGAAGGGTCCCTTGACTACGACGGGAGACTTGTCCGCTTGCAAGTCTAAACGAACTTTGATACAACTATTAACCGTCAACAAGCCCCTTTTTCTGGCGCCGTTGCCGGGGAACAAGTGATCAAGATTTGATTTTTTTTATTGCCTTTTTGTGATTTTCAGTTTTCTTTTAGTTTTTCTTTTTGCATCTACTAAACTTTGATCATCCTCAAAATAAATCTAATCTAGTTTGTCTAACCCTAGTTTTCATAGATTTATTTTTACTTTCTAGTTTTTGCATATTTTGTTTATTGCTAACCCTAACAGGAGATGGACGGCTACCTCTCCAACAAACCCGAAAATTTTGTGGATGATCCAGAAAAACTTTACAGGCTAAGGAGACACGAAGCGCACCAAGCTAAAAAGCTGGATTTTGTAGATTCGGAGTCGGAAGACAAAGGATCGAAGGAATCTCCGAAGAATTCACCACCTCAAAGTCCTCGGGAGAATCGACTTCCACCGATGGGTGACCAACCGCAAGAGCGCAAGATTGGGGAGCTATGCACCCCGGACATCATCGACCTACCAATCTTGAACCTTGAGGAGATCGGAAGACCGTTCGAGATCAAGACCTCAACAATCCGCATGGTGCAACATTCACCCTTCACCGGTAAAGAGGATCTGAACCTTCACCTCCAAGCATTCATTCAACTATGTCAGACTTTCAACATGGATGGGGTGACTCAAGATCAAATGAGGGCGAGGCTTTTTCCGTTCTCACTTCTCGGGAAGGCTTTGCAATGGTTCCACTCTCAACCGGCGGAGACGGTGCAAAATTGGAACACGTTGATGAAGGATTTCATGAAGGAATACTACTCACCGGGTAAAACTCAAATCTTGCGTAATAAGATTGCCACCTTTGTTCAATATCCTACGGAAACTATCTCGGAGGCATTCGAGCGCTTCAACGAGTACACTCGGGCGGTTCCACATCACAAGTTCCCGAAGGAAGACCTTATGCAAAAGTTCTATCGAGGACTCACCATGGCGTCAAGGACGATCATCGATGCATCGGCGGGAGGATCTATCATCGAGCTTACACCGACGGAAGCTTTCACTCTATTCAAGAAGGTCGCGGATAATGACACATGGGCGTCATCCGGGCGCCTACATCCGGTTCAACCCACGGGGAACGTCAAAGGAGTCTTGCAAGTGGAGAAGGAAAACATACTTGAAGGCAAGATCGACTCGCTCATGAGGAGGTTGGAGAAGATGGAGATAGAAAAGAAAGAGGCTCAAGACTTGAAGGCCGCCGTAGCAAGATCCACATGCGAAGAATGTGGAGAGTATGGCCATGTCCGCAAAGATTGTCCGGAAGAAGCCAAAACGCTTGACTACATGAGGAAGGGAGAATTGCTGAACTTCCGCTACGGGCAAGGTAGACCTCAATTTAATGCAAGCTCATCTATTCCTAATGCGGTTCCGCTTCCTATACAATTGAAGGAGTTCATGGACGAGCAAGCTAAGATCAACCAGGACACTGTCACCAAGTTCAAGACCATAGACAAGGTGTTGGAGAACATCGATAGCAAAGTGATGGAGGTCGGAAGTTCCAATCATCAAGTGCTCAACATGATGAAGATGCTCGAGACGCAAGTTGGACAACTTGCGGGGCGCCTCACTAATGATGAAGGGAAGCTTCCGGGACAACCCAAAAGTCCCGAATCGGCGAAGGCCATTCAAACACGTTCGGGAAAGGAGATCGAAGACCCGAAATGTTCCGCGGGAGCAAGGAAGCCTAAACCATCCACCGAGACGGAAGGAGTTGCTAAAGAGAAGGTTACGGGGATCGTCACCGAAGAGCCCGAATTGGAGATGCCAGAGGAAGACACGAGGATACCACAACTCAAGCCACGCTACTTCCGAGGTAAACTTGACAACCACTTTGAGAAGTTTGTGGAGGTTGTGCGTAGACTTAGCATCAACATGCCATTACTAGTTGCCCTACAAGTACCTACTTATTCTCGTTACTTTAAAGACATACTTGCAAATAAATATGAGATAGCAACACTCGGGGTAGATCATGTCAAGATGTCCGAGGAGTGTAGTGCCGCTATTGCTAATGGGCTAGAGAAGCAAAAGGACCCCGGATGCCCTACAATTCCTTGTTCCGTTGGTTCTTTCAACTTCGAGAAGGCGTTATGCGACCTTGGAGCAAGTGTGAGCGTCATGCCGAGGGATGTGTTCGAGAAGCTACGCCTACCAATGGTGCCTACGGGTATATGTTTGGAGTTGGGAGATAACTCCATTCGCTATCCTTTGGGCATTGCCGAAGATGTACCCGTGAAGGTCAGACACCACTTCATCCCCGTCGACTTCGTGGTGCTCGAGATGGGAGAGAGGGAGAAGCCGCCGCTCATCCTTGGGAGGCCTTTCCTCAAGACCGTGGGAGCTACTATTGATGTTGGCAAGGGGGAGATCATGTTCGATATCAATGGAGAAATGAGTTCCTTCAAGTTTCGACCACGAATCGAGGCATGCAACATGATTGGAGTGAAGGAAGAACCAAAGGAAAAGGATGGGCTGAAAAAGAAGAAAGAGCTGAAAAATATGAACGTAAAGAAAATCAAAGAAGGTGTTGCATCCGTCAAGACAAAGGAAGAAAAGCCGCCTGTGAAGACCAAAAAAATGACTAAGCCGGAAGACAAGCCCGCGCCCAAGATGGTGCGGAAGTGGGTACCCAAGATTGCAACGCCCGCAAAGAGCGTTGTTCCGAAGTAATCAAGTGAAGAAGTTTAGCCATGGACTATAAACGAAGCGCTAGGCGGGAGGCAACCCGTTTCGTCGAGTCAAGAATAAGCTACCGGGAGGGCAACCCGATTCCAGGTTTTTCGAGTCTTTTTAATAATTTAGTTTTGAGTTTTATTACGCAAAGACATTAGACTTAGAAGTGGTTGAACAATATTAGAGACATAATTCTTGGTTGAATATTTTGCTTTATCATAAACCCTTTGCATGAACCCTCCTATGTGTTTGTTTGTTCTTTTTCGAGAAACCACAACCAAATAATTTCAGAACCTAACTCAACCTTTCACCCTCATTATGGTGCTGTGGTTGACTTATTTTTCATGCTAAAAACACACGAGTAGAGCCACAACTTATACCTAGGTGTTAATTAAATTTCAGCACGTGGTAGGACTCGCGTAAACCTAGAAACTAAACTTTTGGTTGGTTTTAAAAAAAATTATATCCTTGGTTTCTCTAAGATTAGATTTTTTCTAAGCCTCATTTAATTTTGTTTTATTCAAAATCTCTCTCATTGAGCCAAAATTAGAGCCTAAACCTATGCCCCCGTGATCAAGCCGGGAAAAGTTTGCTCTCAACCAATGAAGGCAAACTATACCGGTGAGACCGATATCAACGTAGTCCGAAAATATTTTTGACTTAAATTTGTTTTTAATGGTTTAAAAACTTCTCTAAATTTATGCTTGAGCTCTTGCATGGCTCTGGAAAATATTTTTAAATTTTGAAATTAGATGAGTGCTTAACCTTAAACACACTTAAAGGGAGGCAATCTAGTTTGAATTAATCATGCATGCACCATTGGATACTCTTTCATCAACTTTCACCAAGTCCACATGCAAAGGACAAGCATGGTGGGCAGCAAGCATGAACTTTGCAGGAATTTCATGGTGGCATGTGAAGCAAGTGGAGCAAGGGAGCATGGACATGACTCAAAGCATGAAGCATCAAGTGGAAGGACCAATAATGCAAGAAAAGGAGTGGACGAGAGCGTTTGGGCGGTGCAACTCGTGGAGCACGCGGGCAGGAAAGTTGTAGAGGCGAAATGATCGTGCTGGAAGAAAGCCAAGGCGGGGAGGAGCACCAGGCTGGTCGGCCCAGGCCGGCCGGCCTCCCCTACTTAAGGAGCCCCCCGGCTCCCGTTTTCTGCAGGCAAGCTTCCCTCTCCTTCCTCAGTTTGTGTGTTCAAGGTTGTGTGCCTAGAACCTCCGTAGACATAGCCAACCTTCCCAAGCTTGATAGCTCAAAAAAATCCACACCCATAATCCACTCAAAGTCCACATCCCGAAGTAAGATTTTTAGTGCCTAGTTACCGGTTGCAACCCGGAGTTTTAGTGGAGAGATGAGTGCAGCAACCATGTGGAAGAAAACCACAAGTCTCTTCTCCAAGAAGAAGGGTTCATCGTCATCCAAGCCGTCGTCGACGACGTCTTCGAGGAGGCACTCGGTTTCCGAGTCTCCTCGGAGCATGGAGACGGATACGGCACCACCAAGGAGGAACGACGCTCTCCTCCTTGGTGGCATGAGGGAAACAAGGAGCACGTCCATGAGGTTTACCGAACCTTAAGGGCACACGGAGGAGCCGCCCGTTCCACCTCGATGATCGACCCGTTCAACCGCGCCACCTCCATACACTCCGATATATTCCTCGTATGGCTTCATCATATTGTCGGAGGAGAAGGAGAAGAAGCTCTCTCATCTTGAGAAGAGACTTGTGCCCAACATCGAGTTCGACGACCAAGCACTCAACTACTTGGGTTTCGACACCGACATATATTACATGTTGGGGCACCTTGGATGGGTGCAATTCTCCAACGGAGTATCGGCGGACACCCACAAGGAGTTCGCCTTGGAAATCTTGATGACCATTGCACCTATCCTTGATGATGGGGTGCAAAATTATCATTCCGTTTGGAGAAAGTCCAACAAGTGGTTCCCTACGAGCATGTTAGGGAGCTACTTGGGTTCCATAAGGGAGCTTCGGAGAAAGTTGACGTGCCACCCGGCATGCTAGATGGATTTTGGAATTTGATCTCCGGAGAAGCCCACCAACAACGCGATTGCATCCGCAACCCCATTATCCGAGTATTCCACTCTTGGATGTGCAAGAGGGTGTTGGGGAGGATGAGGGAGACGAAGGTGACCGACACGGAGTTGAATTGGCTCTACTCGGCTTTAATTTCCAAGAAGCCAATAGACCCCTCATACCTTATGATCAACCGTTGGTGTTGCGAGGCAACATCGGGAGCGGGACATATTGGTTCGGGGTGCTACCTCTCTATGTTGGCCGTCTCCCTACGGCCGGGGATCACAAGAAACCCCGAACATCTTTTGCGTGGGACCCCTCTCGGCATTGAGTATTTGCGACAAGGCAAATATATTAGTGGTGATGAGAAAGGAGGTTTTCGTTTGGCCACGGTGAATTTACCCCTTCTGGATGCAAGGCTTAGGCTTTTCATCCAAGGGAGGGAAGATTGGTTGGAAGAGGAACTCCTTGTCCCGGCAAGGAAAAATAAAAAAGGAAGAATCGTAGAGGATGAAGGACCGATACGGCGAACCAGAGAGGGGGGGAGTGAATGGGAGCCGATAAAAATTCTTCTCGTAGGAGATGGGAACTCCAACATGATGAACGCGGCTTCCAACACACGTCTCCGAATCACTACCCAAGTTGGTCAAGCCCACGTAGCCACTGGAGTGCCACTGGACCTAGGAACCAACACACACAGCCTTCCGACTCGAGAACGCAGCGGAACACCAAACCTCGAGTCCACTGACCACCACCAGTCAGACCGGTGAGCACCACCGGTCAGACCGGTCCCTGCTGGTGAAACTTGGCGATTTCCACTAAGTGGCTTCACACCGGTCAGGCCGGTGAGACACACCGGTCAGACCGGTCACAGCCTGAAAACCCCCAAATCACCAAACAGGCCAACCGACCTCCAAATAGACCCGAACTCGAAACAGCCCCAACACAGAACAACAGCGAACACACCAAGACATTCACCCGAGCAAAAGCCCACCGAGAGTTGCATCGGTCAGACCGGTCAAGAGCACCGGTCAGACCGGTGTAGCCTGGGCAGCTCGGGATGAACAGCACCCGCGGGTCAACTCCCCCAAATCCAAACTCCAATCTCCCGAATCGCTCCACGGACTTGAACAAGACTTTGGGGATATTAGGAACACCTCATGAGGAGTCCATAGCCACGATTTCGTCCACCAAAACTTGTCCAAAAAGGAGGAATCGAAGAAATCCCGCCAAGAACGCTTCTAACCCAAGAACTCAAGAAACCCCAAAATCGAGCCCCTTTACTCACGGATTTGGGAGGGGAATCACAGCCCAAAGAACCACGAAGGGTTCCCACAAATTTCCCCCATCAAATCCCCAAGAGAAAGGTCCCGAAAACAACCCAAAGAAATCACCAAGAGAGGGCTCCGAAAATCACCACCAAGAACAACCGGGAAACACACATCCAAACCTTGAGGAACCACGCCGAATCATCTATACATGAAACAAAGGTTCATACAAGGTCTAGCTTGCCGCCCGATCATCCAACCCTCTCAACAAGATCTCACCATGAAGCTCTCAAGCTAGTCCTATGGAAATCCTAAGGAAAATAGGAAGAAAATAGGAAAACAAATGATCTAGGGTTCCAAGAGTTGGCTGCCATCCTCTCACCCCTTGGGTTATATGGAGGCAACCGAAAGTCTAAAATACCCTTTCCTAATGACTAGGGATACAAGCCCCTCAAGGGCGGATTTGGAAGTCCTCATGTCTTTTCCATCGGACGGATGCCCGGCGACCGCACCCTGCGTAGCCTCGACGCAAGCCATGCGATCCCGACGCGTGTCCTCCGCTTCGAAGTCTCCGGACTGCGTCGTCGCACACCGGTCAGACCGGTCAGACCCACTGGTCAGATCGGTCTGGCACTGCTGCAGCACCGTCTTCGGTTCTTCAGTCTTGGCTTTGTGGATCAACCAAGGAACCCAGTGGTTTTCTAGTGAACCACTGGAAACCCCGCGAACTCGGTGTAGCCTCCGCCAATCTCCACTCATGACTTGGCTCCCACGTAGTCCCGGCTCGCTCTTGGTTTTGAGGCTCTACCAAGAAACCGTCCATGACTTCATCTTGCTGTTCATGCCACCATGCGATCCGCACTTGACCCCGCTGGCCACCGGGTCCCTCGAACGAAGCCTACTTGTCTTCTCCACACCTGGAGGCCTCACCGGCGACGACCTTTCGCGCTTGTTCTTCACCTACACCAACACCAGTCAAGCCGCAACCTGCACCTGCATTACTTAGCCAAGAATCAGTCCACACAATGTTGTCAATCACTCATCACACAAGGAAGCGACCATCCACCGGTCCTCGAACCACACATGGTCCTCAATCTCCCCCTTGATGAGTGCATTGACAACACCCACACGAAGTAACACAAGAGAAAAGAAAAAGAAAAGAAACAAATAAAAAGAAACTCCAACAAGCGATCGAAAGCCAAACAAAGGCAAAGAACAAGATCACTTGAAGAAGACAAGTCTCGGACCCCTTAGGCAAGGGCAACGGCTCGACACATCCGAGACAAAACTATGCTCAAGCAAAGAGCGCAAACCACCAAACCAAAGCTCGAAAACCACAAAGAGCTCCCCCTGCACACATGCAAGCTCCCCTGAAGCAATGCAGCTCCCCCCTGGACAAATGCATGCAAACCACTTGAAAACAGGACAGCTGCAACACTGACCACCACCGGTCAGACCGGTCAGCACCGCCGGTCAGACCGGTGCCCAACATGTGCACAGGACCAGAACTCTGACCGGTCAGACCGGTGACCTCAACCGGTCAGACCGGTGCACACCAGAGCCCAGAAATGGCTGGAAACCACCTGAAAACCTTCCAAATGCACCCAACAAGCCATTTCAAGCTCAAACTTCTCCCCCTTGTTGGCAATGCATGAATCAAGCCAAAAATGCAAAAAAATGCAACCTAGAGCTTCTCAAATAGACAAAATTCAACAAGGAATGCTACACATGTCCAAATGAGCAAGATAGATACTCCATAGATTCGTATTGATCTCAACTACATGATCACCAAGTTTCACAACCATTGGACGAAGCTAAGACAGATTTGGGCAAGTTTTGCGAAAAACTTGCCTCTCGTGAGCAAAGTCCTAAACATGAGCAAAACATATCAAAATGGCAAAGCCACACAAACTTCATGATTGGACAACCATTCTAATCATAAGACCATCACAAACACCCACAAGCACCTCATGTCATGTCAAAGCCACCGAGCCATGTGCCTACTTCTATGTATGAGACTTCTCATTGGTAGGCATCATGCAACGGTTTAGCACCCAAAGCAATTTAAAAATTTAGCACATATGACATGGGAGCATATTTTCCAAGCATTTCACATTTCATTTTCATATTGTTACATGGTACATGAAATGTCTTTGCGACAAAAAGGAACTTATACCCCTCCACAAGATAAAGCAAGAGGGCTAAACATTCATGATGGCAAATGAGCCTTTGGCCCCATATGATCAATAAACTAGCTATCCAACCACAAATTGAGCATAACCAAGCCACTAAAACATGTCAAGATGATGTAAAGGCATTTACACATGAGAGAGCATACATGTGACAATTTTCAAAAGCATAGCCATCAACCATGGAAATAAACCGAGATTATCAAGAGCTAAGCCAAACTAACCATAGCATACCAAACAAGCTCACAAAGACATATATCTCATTCCATGGTGAACAATGTATATAGGAGAAGCTTTTCCTATCCAATGCATATGATACAAAATGCATGCAAACTAAGATACAAGGATGCCTATAAATCATGTTACATATGCCATGCCAAATGCAAGAAATGCACAAAGGAAAGCTATACATATGGTACAAAGGAGCTCCCACACACCCAACTCAAGAAATCAAACACACACCAAGTTCCCCCCCGCAAACGAGTGAAAGTTGCTTGATCTAGGGGTTTGGTGAAAATATCGGCTAGTTGGTCATGTATGGGTACATGGATCAAGGAAATCTTTCCTTTCTCTACGTTGTCTCTCAGAAAATGATACCTCACTTCTATGTGCTTGGTTTTGGAATGGAGCACTGGGTTCTTTGCAACGCTTATGGCACTGGTGCTATCACATTGAAGTGGGACATGGGTATACTCCTCACCAAAGTCACTCATGGTGTAGGTGATCCAAAGGAGCTGAGAGCAACAACTAGCAGCGGCAACGTACTCTGCCTCGGTCGTGGATTGAGCAACACTCGACTGTTTGCGGGAAGACCAAGACACCAAAGGGGAACCCAAAAACTGGCAAGTCCCAGAGGTAGACTTCCTATCCAACCGACACCCAGCAAAATCCGCGTCTGAAAAACCATGAAGCGCCAAAGAAGAGGACGCGGAGTACCAAAGGCCGAAGTCGGGAGTGTGACACAAGTACCTGAAAATTCGCTTCACCGCTTGCTGATGCGAAGTCCTCGGAGACGCTTGAAAACGAGCGCACAGACACACCGAGAACTGGATGTCTGGCCTCGTCGCCGTCAAGTAGAGGAGTGACCCGATCATGCTCCGGTACTCCTTCTGGTCCACGTGTTCACCTTCCTCATCCGCATCAAGCGCCGTAGTTGTACTCATCGGCGTCGTCATAGCCTTGGAATCCTCCATCTTGAACTTCCGCACAATGTCCTTGGTGTACTTGGCTTTGTGCACAAATGTTCCTTCCTTTGATTGCTTGATTTGTAGCCCGAGGAAGAACTGCAACTCGCCCATCATGCTCATCTCAAATTCCCTGCTCATATCCTCTGCAAACCTTGCAACAAGAGAGTTAGATGAGCCACCAAAGACAATATCATCCACGTACACCTGCACAATCAGGATATCTCTGCCCTGCCTCAGAAGAAACAAGGTCTGATCGACCTTCCCCATCTCAAAGCCTCTCGCAAACAAGAACCCCCTTAACCTACCATACCAAGCTCTAGGCGCCTGCTTCAAGCCATACAACGCCTTACTCAACTTGTACACCCGGTGGGGGTACTTCTCACTCTCAAACCCCGGAGGTTGCCTCACATACACTTCTTCCTCCAACACACCATTCAAGAAGGCACTCTTTAATTCCATTTGGTGCAACTTGAACCCTTTAGCCACAAAAAAGGCTAGAAGGATCCTAATTGCCTCCAAACGGGCTACGGGAGCAAAGGTCTCCTCGTAGTCAATCCCCTCCTTCTGACTGAACCCCTGAGCAACAAGCCTTGACTTGTTCCTCACCACTTCACCTTTCTCTCCCTCTTTATTTTTCCACACCCACTTTGTATCAATCGGCTTACACCCTGGAGGAGGGTCAACCAACTCCCACACCTAATTCCTCTCAAAGTTCTCCAACTCCTCATGCATCGAATTAACCCAATTGTGATCAGATAGTGTGTGTCCAATGTCTTTGGGCTCAAAAGTAGCAACAAATGCAGCATGAGCGAAATGGGAATTGTTTCGAACCCTCGACCGTGTAGTGCGTTCATTCAGGTCGCCGATGATCCTTGAAGCTGGGTGATCCACTTGTACTCGCCGGGGAGGTTCTCGCCTCGATGCTACCTCCCCCTCAGCAACAGCTTCTCCTTGTTCTTGATTTGTCGTCGTAGGTGTGGGAGTAGGTCCGTCCACCACCGTAGTCGAAGTAGTGGGTACATGTTCAGCCGGGGGCACCACACCGCCATCTTCATCGTCTCCATGTTCATGCTCCTCATCCAGAAAGATCTCCTCGCCAAGCTCATCATCACCTGCACACTCAAAGACAAGCTGACTACGTGGTTGTGTCTCGTCGAAGGTCACCTCGCAAGTCTCCACGATTTGGTTATTTTCAAGATTGAGCACACGATATGCTCTAGAATGAGATGCATAACCAAAAAAAATGCCATCGACAAACCTAGCCTCAAACTTATCCAACTTCCTGCCTGTCTTTAGAATAAAACACTTGCAACCAAAGACATGGAAGTGACTCACCTTGGGTGTGCGACCATGCATCAACTCATAGCATGTTTTCTTCTTGTGCACTCTGAGGTAGATCCTGTTTGACACATAGCACGCGGTATTCACCGCCTCAGCCCAATACCTCCTCGGAGTCCTATGCTCATCAAGCATCGTCCGAGCCATCTCGCACAAGGTCCTGTTCTTCCTTTCCACAACACCATTCTGGGGAGGCCTATACGGACTCGAAAACTGGTGCTCAAGACCCAAGTCATGGCAAAAGGTCTCAAAATGAGAGTTCCTGAATTCCAAGCCATTATCATTGCGGATTGCTCGTATGGCATCTCCGTGCCTCTCGTTCCTCAACCTCAAGACTAGATCTCGAACAAAACCAAACGTCTCCCCCTTATCCTCAAGAAAGAACACCCAAGCATACCGAGAGTAGTCGTCCACCACAACAAGGACGTACCACTTCCCACCCGCAGATCGCACACGAGCTGGGCCAACAAGGTCCATATGGAGCAGCTCGCATGGACGCTCAATCATCACATCAGTGAGAGGCGGGTGAGAAGAGGCTACCATCTTGGCATGCCTACAAGGCGCACAAACCAACTCTTTCTCAAGCCTCAACCGTGGCAATCCTCGGACCAAGTTGAGCTTACTCAAGCGAGACAAAAGGTCAAAGCTCAAGTGACCCAACTTCCTATGCCACTTCCACAACTCACTCGAAGAACCAGCCAAGAAACAACGCTCCACACCCGAAGACTGAGAAAAATCAGCACGAAACACCTGACCCTCGGGAACGACCATACAGACAAGGTCCCCTCGAGAGTCCAAAATCCGAGAACCACCTGGCCGAAACAACACCACAAAGCCCTCATCCAACAGCTGGGACAGAGAAAGCAAATTGTACCCCAACGATTGAACAAGAGCAACACGCCTCAGAGTGATCTTGTCACTCACTTTGATCTCACCTTCTGAAAGCACACGCCCACGCCCATTGTCCCCAAAAGTGATGTACCTCCTGGTCACCACGGGAACGAGACTTGAGAACCACCCCTTGTCTTCGGTCATATGCCTCGAGCAACCGGAGTCAATCAACCAAATGTTCTTCAAGTCTCCCACCTGAAATTCAAAAACGAGCACGTGAGCGAACAAACCACTCAGCACTGGGGTTAGTACCAAAAGAGTAAAACTAGTGCCAAGCCATTTGCTCGAAAGTGGGTTTAGCACCATCCAAGCCATCTTTCCTCCCAAAGCTACCTCCACGAACACCACCACGGTATCCACTATGAGGGAACCATCCCTCTCTAACTGGAGGAAGACCAAAACCACGCAAGAAAGCCCGTGGTACGTCCCTCCTCTCCAACTCAAAGCTACGGCCCCTCCGATCCCCGTATTGAGCACGAGGAGGAGAACACCTAGCAAACTGACCACCTGCAACCTTTCCAACCCAGCCACCAGAACCACGACCACCAGAAACAACCCTCGCACCTGTACGAGCTCGAAACCCAAACTGCTGCCTGTCCAAGCCTACACCGGTCTGACCGGTGCCCCACACCGGTCTGACCGGTGTGACCTGGGCAGCAGCACCTCCAGCAGCCTTCCGCTCTCCCCAAGCCTGAACTGTCCTCACACTCGCCTTGGCCCTGGGCATCTGCACACAAGGCTCTAGTACACCATCGGAAGGGTGGTACTTGTCCTTGTTGGCCCACTCCTTTGCCATTCTCTCCTCTCTCTTCCTCTTGAATCAAAACTCCTCCTTATGGCCATCTCTCCCACAATAGCCACAATGGAACCTCACAAGCTTAGGCTTAGGCTTGGGATGTGGCTGCTCACTTGGTTTCTCTCCACTCAAATCCTCCACCGGTTTCTCACCACTAGCCTTCTCACTTTCTTTCCCAAAGAACACTTTCCCCGAAGTGCTCACAAACTTGATAGGCTTTCGGAGATCATTTGTGGGTGTAGGAAACACAGGTGGAGCTGGGGTTGTGTCTAGTCGGTTCCTAAGATGGTTGGGTTTTGGAGGGAAATCATTTTTGTGGTGGGTTTTTGGTGGCTCCGGGATATTCTCTCCACTTCCCTCACCAACCTTGTTTGCCCCAAGTCCCTCACCATCTTGCCTCTTAAAGGCCTCGATCATCATCCTCAACTAAGGCTCATGACCAGACAACCAACCCATCAACTTCCTCAGCTCATCATTCTCATCCTGCAAACGATCAACATAATGTGCAAGTTCCAGATTTTTCAAAGCATGCATTTCACAGGTAGAGCATGATGTAGGAATGGGTTCCTTCAGCTTAGCCTCAAGAGAACTAGTGTAAGCATGCATCTCATCAATCTTAGCATGCAAATCAGGGCAAGAAGTGCAAGCACCTAGCAAAGCAGATCTAGATTTCAGCTCAGCCACTTCAACCCTAAGCACATCTAGTTCCTCACACTTGGAGGCATGCTTTTCCTTGAACAAAGCAAGATCAGCAAGGAAAATGGAGCAGTCAGCACAATCAACCTCATCTGAAACAACAGGGCTAGCCTTGAGAGAATCAATCTCAAGCTTGCTATCAATCACCTATGTCTCTAGCTTAGCCACTCTAGTCCTAGCATCCTCGAGTGAAGCCCTGAGCTCTTTTCTCATTTTCTTGGCCTCTCTAAGCATGTCATCACGGTTATCAAGCAAAGAGCCAAGCCTCTCATTCTCCTGGCGCAAGAAGGGAAGCTCATCACGCACCTCGTCGTCGGAGTCGGAGTCCGAGTTGCTCTGGTGGCTCTTCTTGCTGCCGGAGCTCAAAGCCATGGTGCAGAAGCCGTCGTTGGCGAAACAGCTCAGCCCACTCAGGTTCTTGGACAACTTCCTGTTCTTGCGACGTTCGCCTTCGTCTTCACTGCTGCTCGAGCTCGAGGTGGAGTACGCGGAACTGGAGTCGACGTCGCTTGCTCCCACCATCGCTCGGGACTTGCCTCGGCTCTCCTTCTTCCTTGATCGTCGCTCGTCCTTGTGCTTGTGCTTGTACTTGCCCTTGTGGTCGCGCCTCGAACGGTACTTGCCGTCCATCCTTGGCTTGTGCTTGTAGCTGTCCTTGTTCTCGACTTTCTCCGGGCAGTCGGCGACGAAGTGTCCCGGCTTGCCGCATTGGAAGCATGTCCTCGTGTTCCTCCTCATGTTCACTCGGTTCTCGTGCAGCTTCTCAAACCGCCTCGTCAGGAGGGCCAGCTCGTCCTCTCCAAGCACGTCGAACTCCTCATCTGGCATAGACATCAAAGAGGAGAAAGAGAACATCCTGGTGGATGGGTTAGTGTTAGCTTTTCCTCTAGAACCACCAACGAGGGCGAGACTATGGGAGTTAGTCGGACCCTCGAGCTTGGCAGTCATGCCCCTATCCACCTCAGCCGACTTGAGCTTCGAGAACAGCTCGTTCATCGTCAGAGTATCATACTTCCTTGACTCCACAATGGCCTCTAACTTTCCGCCCCATATCGTACGATCCAGAGTGTAAGAGCTTGACAGCTCTATCATGATCATCGTACGGGAGCACGTCCACATTAGCCCTCATGTTGTTCACAACCACCGTGAACCTCTGGAACAAGGCATCGATGGACTCACTGGGGAGATGAGTGAAGTTCTCGTACACTCTCCGGTAGGTCGCATACATCCGTGCCTGAACCTGGGCATTCCCAACATGAGCCTCCTTCAGCACCGACCAAATCCTACAAGCCAAGTGCTCGGTGTGCACCCGATCGAACTCAGGCTAACACAAAGCACGAAACAAGTAGTCGACCGCCTTGTTGTTGGCGTCGAACATGTCCCTCGATCCTGGAGCAAGGAAGTTCATCGGCTGGACATAGCCTGTGTCCACCGTGACATCCCAAAGGATCTGACCCTTTCCGCGGAGGAACGCCGCCATCCGCTTGCTCCACATCTGGTAGTTCTTGCCATCGAAGTGTGGAGGACCCGAACCCCGTTCCTGGTACGCCATCCTTGGATCTTAGACTGGTTAGAGTCAACAAAGACCCGAACCGGCTCTGATACCACTTGAAGGACCGATACGGCGAACCAGAGAGGGGGGAGTGAATGGGAGCCGATAAAAAATCTTCTCGTAGGAGATGGGAACTCCAACAAGATGAACGTGGCTTCCAACACACGTCTCTGACTCACTACCCAAGTTGGTCAAGCCCACGTAGCCACTGGAGTGCCACTGGACCTAGGAACCAACACACACAGCCTTCCGACTCGAGAACGCAGCAGAACACCAAACCTCGAGTCCACTGACCAACACCGGTCAAACCGGTGAGCACCACCAGTCAGACCGGTCCCTGCTGGTGCAACTTGGCGATTTCCACTAAGTGGCTTCACACCGGTCAGGCCGGTGACACACACCGGTCAGACCGGTCACAGCCTGAAAACCCCCAAATCACCAAACAGGCCAACCGACCTCCAAACAGACCCAAACTCGAAACAGCCCCAACACAGAACAACAGCGAACACACCAAGACGTTCACCTGAGCAAAAGCCCACCGAGAGTTGCACCGGTCAGACCGGTCAAGAGCATCGGTCAGACCGGTGTAGCCTGGGCAGCTCGGGATGAACAGCACCCGCGGGTCAACTCCCCCAAATCCAAACTCCAATCTCCCGAATCGCTCCACGGACTTGAACAAGACTTTGGTGATATTAGGAACACCTCATGAGGAGTCCATAGCCACGATTTCGTCCACCAAAACTTGTCCAAAAAGGAGGAATCGAAGAAATCCCGCCAAGAACGCTTCTAACCCAAGAACTCAAGAAACCCCAAAATCGAGCCCCTTTACTCACGGATTTGGGAGGGGAATCACAGCCCAAAGAACCACAAAGGGTTCCCACAAATTTTCCCCATCAAATCCCCAAGAGAGAGGTCCCGAAAACAACCCAAAGAAATCACCAAGAGAGGGCTCCGAAAATCACCACCAAGAACAACCGGGAAGAACACATCCAAACCTTGAGGAACCACGCCGAATCATCTATACATGAAACAAAGGTTCATACAAGGTCTAGCTTGCCGCCCGATCATCCAACCCTCTCAACAAGATCTCACCATGAAGCTCTCAAGCTAGTCCTATGGAAATCCTAAGGAAAATAGGAAGAAAATAGGAAAACAAATGAGCTAGGGTTCCAAGAGTTGGCTGCCATCCTCTCACCTATTGGGTTATATGGAGGCAACCGAAAGTCTAAAATACCCTTTCCTAATGACTAGGGATACAAGCCCCTCAAGGGCGGATTTGGAAGTCCTCATGTCTTTTCCATCGGACGGATGCCCGGCGACCGCACCCTGCGTAGCCTCGATGCAAGCCATGCGATCCCTACGCGTATCCTCCGCTTTGAAGTCTCCGGACTGCGTCGTCGCACACCGGTCAGACCGGTGCTCCCCACCGGTCAGACCGGTCAGACCCACCGGTCAGGTCGGTCTGGCACTGTTGCAGCACCGTCTTCGGTTCTTCAGTCTTGGTTTTGTGGATCAACCAAGGAACCCAGTGGTTTTCTGGTGAACCACTGGAAACCCCGCGAACTCGGTGTAGCCTCCGCCAATCTCCACTCATGACTTGGCTCCCACGTAGTCCCGGCTCGCTCTTGGTTTTGTGGCTCTACCAAGAAACCGTCCATGACTTCATCTTGTTGTTCATGCCACCATGCGATCCGCACTTGACCCCGCTGGCCACCGGGTCCCTCGAACGAAGCCTACTTGTCTTCTCCACACCTGGAGGCCTCACGGGCGACGACCTTTCGCGCTTGTTCTTCACCTGCACCAACACCAGTCAAGCCGCAACCTGCACCTGCATTACTTAGCCAAGAATCAGTCCACACAACGTTGTCAATCACTCATCACACAAGGAAGCGACCATCCACCGGTCCTCGAACCACACATGGTCCTCAGAGGAGGGAACATCCTCCGCACAAGCGAGTGGTGCACAACCCAATGTGCCACCATTCGGAGGATCCCTCCTCCGCCAAGTTATTACGGAGGGCCACAAGAGCAAGCATGGGGGGTGGTGCACCGGTACCCCCACCAAATTATGTGGTGCCCAACGTAAACTTCGCAGAGCCCTACGCACAATATCCCCAACCTCAACAAAGCGTGGCCATAATTGGAGGGTATGTTGCGAGAAATGCACAAAACGTCGCAGCCATCCAAGCCAACGCGGCTCAACTTGGTGAGGGCAATGCAAATATTGCCTATGAGCTTGGACGCCTTCACATAGTAGAGCCGGATCAATTCGTTGGAGGGGATGTCCAACCTTACTACGAGCAAGGGTACTACTATCAAGATTATCAACACCAACCACCGGCGGAGGACTAGGAAGATTAAGGAACTTTAGTTTTCTTTTATTTTCCCTTTCTCTGTAATTTTCAGCTTTTGTTTTTGTGTGTTTGCGTAATATTTTCTGTTTTTATTAAATTTCAGCAAGTGTGTTTGTTTATTTTCAGTTTGTATTTCAGTTTGATTTCATCATTAATAAAGACACCACCTTGATTATATCTTTGGAAAAGTTGCAAAATTTGTGCCATAATGATATATCATTATAATTGCCGCTTTGTTTATCTTTGTAATTGATTTATGCATGTTAAAGCTAGTGCTCTATTAAAATACGAATCTGAATTTATTTAAATGCTAGCTTAACCTTTAGCGGAGGTTATGATTAAAATAAAGACCCATAGTGTTTTATGTGCTCTAAAGTTATGAATAGATTGAAGATGGTTTTTTATGTTCAAAAATATCGCTAACCTTGTCATGAACCTATCCAGAGCCTAATATATATTTTTGAGTGCATAAACCTTAGTGTACAAGATTTATTTTTGAGTGAGTTATTGCAGGCCATAATTTCTCTGGCCCGAGACTAAGAAGCTGGTCATTCCATTTTTGCGTATCTATCTTTTTGCTAGCCTTTTATCCGTGCATTGTGTATCCCCGCATCGGAGATCTCACAAACCTCGCCGGATATCCACCCTTAAACCAAATATCATCTTTTGTGATTACCTCCTTGACCACAACCTATCGTTGAGAATGGATCATCAATTCAAGGAAGATCGCAAGACGGTGCCAACATTAAAGAATTCAAGTATCTCTCCAAGAAAAAATATTTCCGGTACCTACCTTATTTATCGCCTCTTTGCTCGAGGACGAGCAACGTCTAAGCATGGGGGAGGAGGTAGGTACGATGCAATTTTTAGAGTTCAAAGGGGAGCAAATAAAAAAAAAGTTCAAAGGGGAGCAAATAAAAAATCAAAACTCCGATGTGAAAGTCACGTTACCGAATGTATGACAGAAAAAAAATGAGAAAGAATGAAAGAAAGAAAGAAGAGAAAAAGGAGAAAAAATATGAGTATGTGTAAAAGTAAAAATAAAGTGAACTCCCCGGTTCTCTAAAGTGCATTAGGAAATTTAAGGCTTCAAGATTAAAAGATCCATACTCAATTTTCCAACCATGTGCAATCCGATAACGAGGACTTCCTTTGTGCCTCGGGATCACCCTTTGCCATTTGCACATGTCCACTCATCTAAAGTGTGTGTATTTTTCTCTTTCCCCTCCTTGATATAACATTATTTTCTAATGACCTTTTTGACGAGTCTCGGTAAGACCATGAGAAGCTTGTCTTGTTTTGACAACATCTCATTTATAAAATCTTGGTAGGACTAAACTTTCCCAAAGCTCCATATAAAGCCTACCACATATATGTGATGAGAGGGAAAGGAGTAGAATATATAGGCTTGAGAGACAAGCGAGTTGAGAGTTCATGAGCAATATGCAAGATGATTTAAATTTGTTTAGCTTTTCTTCATCTCGTTCTTTATTTCAAAAAATTCTGAGATCTATTTAAACTTTGGGAGCATGTTAATACTCGTGGGATAAGCTTAATTAAGAATCTACCCTCCGTAGAGATGAAGGCTAGTACATTATGGAACTTTAACGAATTAAAATTTTGAGAGAATTATGTTTTCTCATGTGTGATCAAGTGCAAGGTTTAAACATTGATGGGCAATGATGATATCCATCGAAGGCTTACTCGAGGACGAGCAACGTTTAAGCATGGGGGAGATGTTGACGGTGAAAATCCGTCAACCTAGCCATGAGTTTACCTTCGGTGTTGGCATAAGCTTTATACCTTATCCATTGGTACTAACCCCCGTGGTATAACAAGTTCACGTGTGCATGTCGGTTTTGGAGTTTAGTGTTTATGCAGGATTTTAGCGTTGAATGCAAGACTTTAGGGATAAGTTCATCAAGCACCTTATGACAAGACCTTGAAGCCCGTACTAGTCATGCAATGAAGCAAACTTGACTCCAAGAAGCCAGGGACTCAACCCGAGAAGATGACAAACTCCGAGGACCAAACCAGAAAAAGTGCTGAATCTTGCAAGACAAGGAGTTATGTCCAATTCGGAGAGAAACTGACGACATGGACCTACATGCAGAAGGGGGAAACATCTAGAAGACACGGGAACCGACATAGAGCAAAGGAGGCCGCGGGCTGGGCCTGGATGGGCCCAGGCCGGCCGGCCCAGGCCGGCCGGCCCAGCCCTGTCCAGTGCCCGTTCGCCTCCTCCTTTGCCCTAGCCGCCATTCGGGCTATTTATAGCCCCGGGGTCGAGAGCCACGGATGGTCCAATTCGTCATCGGCCGCCGAGGAGCAGAGAAGAGAGGGACACCATCCCGGAGAGGAGAGGGTCGAGCTAGTTGACTAGGGTTTCCCTAGCCAACGTGGGAACCTTTCACAGAAGACCACGTCGGAGTTCCCGGAGCTAGAAGCATGATCAAGGAAGGATCCCGGTGGTGATCTTGTGTATGTATCATTGTCATAGTTGAATTATCAAGTTGAATCTATTCTTAGCGATCAAGTGTTTCGTCGAAGATTTCGTTTTTCGATCGGTTTGCTTATTCTAAATCTATTCTCGAGATAGATTACATAGGGTGTTCTTGTTGCCGCGGTGGCTAGATGTACACGCCGGATCTTCCGAAAGAATCTCGACTTGTCTTTTGACTTGCCCTAGACTCCCCGCATGAGTAGGTATACGTTGTGACAGAACGGGGGTTCCGAAAGGCGGATGTTTTCGGATTTGGACGGGAAACCACGGTTTAAAGAGGCTTCTTATAAGATTCGATTTGCTACTTCTTCTCTTGCTTGGAACTTCAACAAAAGGCTTAACCCGATCTCTCTAGATCGGTTTATCTACCCAATCTTACTTTGTTATCTCCGGTCTTTAGTAGATTAGATTAGTTTCGTGTCTTTTATCTAGATGCATTAGGGTTTCTTTTACCGAAGATTGAAGTTACTTGGCTTTACTCGATCAACTTTTGCGTCACACATTTGTTCCACGGATTCGATACCTTGGGTTCACCACTCGAGGGAAGAAGGGTCCCTTGACTACGACGGGAGACTTGTCCGCTTGCAAGTCTAAACGAACTTTGATACATCTATTAACCATCAACAGAGCCGCATGACGAGCCGCGCGACATGCTGAGGCACCCGGACGCGCGGTGTAGTCGAAGTAGTCGACGACGAGCCGCGCGACGTGCCGAGGCACCCGGACGCGCGGCATAGGCGAAGTAGTCGACGATGAGCCTGCGCGAGGCAAAGCAGTCGACGATGAGTCACGCGACAAGCTGCGCGACGTGCCAAAGCAACCGAACGCGCGACGTAGGTGAAGTAGTCGACGACGAGCCACGTGACGAGCCGCACGACGTGCCGAGGCACCCGGACGCGCAGCGTAGGCAAAGTAGTTGACGACGAGCCTGCGTGAGGCGATGTAGTCGACGATGAGCCTGCGCGAGGCGAAGTAGTCGACGATGAGTCACGCGACAAGCCACGCGACGTGACGAAGCAACCGGACGCGCGGGGTAGGTGAATTAGTCGACGACGCGCCGCGTGATGAGCCACGCGACGTGCCGAGGCACCCAGACGCGCGGCGTAGGCGAAGTAGTCGACGACGAGCCTGCGCGAGGCGAAGTAGTCAACGACGAGCCGGGTGACGAGCCGCGTGACGTGTCGAGGCACCCGGATGCCCGACGTAGGCGGATTAGCTGACGACGAGCGGCGCGACGAGCTGCGTGACGAGCCAGCGACATGCCGAGGCACCCGGACGCGCGGCGTAGTCGAAGTAGTCGACGACGAGCCGCGTGACGAGCCGCGCGACGTGCCAAGGCACCCGGACGCGCAGTGTAGGCGCAGTAGTCGACAACGAGCCTGCGCGAGGCAAATAATCGACGATGAGGCACGCGACAAGCCGCGCGACGTGCCGAAGCAACCTGACGCGCGGCGTAGGTGAAGTAGTCGACGATGAGCCGCGTGACGAGCCGCGCGACATGCCGAGGCACCCGGACGCGCGACGTAGTCGAAGTAGTCGACGACGAGCCGCGTGACGAGCCGCGCGACGTGCCGAGGCACCCGGACGTGCGGCGTAGGCGAAGTAGTCGACGACGAGTGTGCGCAAGGCAAAGTAGTCGACGATGAGTCACGTGACAAGCCGCACGACATGCCAAAGCGACCGGACGCGTGGCGTAGGCGAAGTAGTCGACGACGAGTGTGCGCAAGGCAAAGTAGTCGACGATGAGTCACGTGACAAGCCGCACGACATGCCAAAGCGACCGGACGCGTGGCGTAGGTGAAGTAGTCGACAACGAGCCGCATGACGAGCCGCGCGACGTGCCGAGGCACCCGGACGCGCGGCGTAGGCAAAGTAGTCGACAACGAGCTTGCGCGAGGCAATGTAGTAGACGATGAGCCTACGCGAGGCGAAATAGTTGACGATGAGTCACGCGACAAGCTACGCGACGTGCCGAAGCAACCGGACGTGCGGCGTAGGCGAAGTAGTTGACGACGAGCCGGGTGACGAGTCGCGCGACGTGCCGAGGCACCCGGACGCGCGACGTAGGCGGAGTAGTCGACGACGAGCGGCACGACGAGCCGCGTGATGAGCCGCGCGACATGCCGAAGCACTTGGACGCGCGGCGTAGTTGAAGTAGCCGACGACGAACCCTGCGACGTGCCGAGGCACCCGGACGCGCGACGTAGGCGAAGTAGTCGACGACGAGCCTGCGCGAGGCGAAGTAGTCAACGATGAGTCACACGACAAGCTGCGCGACGTGCCGACGCAACCGGACGCGCGACGTAGGTGAAGTAGTCGACGACGAGCCTGCGCGAGGTGAAGTAGTCGACGATGAGCCGGGTCACGAGCCGCGCGACGTGCCGAGGCACCCGGACGCACGACGTAGGCGGAGTAGTCGACGACGAGCGGCGCGACGAGCCGTGTGACGAGCCACGCGACATGCCGAGGCACCCGGACGCACGGCGTAGTCGAAGTAGTCGACGACGAGCCGCGTGACATGCCGAGGCACCCGGAGGCGCGGCGTTGGCGAAGTAGTCGACGACAAGCCTGCGCGAGGCAAAGTAGTCGACGACGAGTCACGCGACAAGCCGCTCGATGTGCCGAAGCAACCTGACGCGCGGCGTAGGTGAAGTAGTCGACGACGAGCCGCATGACGAGCTGCGCGATGAGCCGCGCGACACGCCGAGGTACCCGGACGCGCGGCGTAGTCGAAGTAGTCTACGACGAGCCGCGCGATGTGCCGAGGCACCCGGACGCGCGGCATAAGCGAAGTAGTCGACGACGAGCCTGCGCGAGGCAAAGCAGTCGACGATGAGTCACGCGACAAGCTGCGCGATGTGCCAAAGCAACCGGACGCGCGGCGTAGGTGAAGTAATCGACAACGAGCCGCATGACAAGCCGCGCGACGTGCCGAGGCACCCGGACGCGTGGCGTAGGCAAAGTAGTCGACAACGAGCTTGCGCGAGGCGATGTAGTCGATGATGAGCCTGCTGTGACAACCCGCCCAGGAAAATACCGTACTATCGCCTAAGACCGATCCACTTGGTCATTAAGCAATAATAAAGTATCATCCTGTCGTTAGTTGCCGGGTTAACGCTCGGTAAATCACTTGAATAGCAACAAGGATCGAATATATGCATTAAAACTCACTCGAAGGCGAGTCCAGAGATATAACAACATTAATATCCAAATTGTACCCCGAAGGGTTGAATTATTACAAATCATAGTTTTTGCCATAACGAAATAGTTCAGAGTTTTGAAAACACAGCGGAATTAGACTAACGGGAAGCGGAAACACTAAGGGAGGCCATCCATGATGCTTTCAGTCGTCGTCCTCAACCCACTCCAGCTCCCAGCCTGGCGGGATCTCTCCGGGCCACACATCACCGAAAGCATGACCTGGATCAACATATTATAGCAAGGCTGAGTATGCTAATACTCAGCGAGTCTTACCCGTCGGTGATAACTACTTCACCAGTTCTAGACCATGAAAGGCTTTTATGGCCACTGGGTTGCTTTTGCTAAAAAGTAACAAAGAGTATGTCCTTACTTTCAAGATTTTAGCACAAGTTCTAGTGGGTTGAATCTTTACTACATTAGCCAACTAGTACAGACAAGGTTGTACAATACAATTAATCAAGCATAGTATTCATCAACTTCCATCATTAGGGATCTCATGACTAGTGGAGTAAGCAGTCTCACATAACGGTGAGAGGCCGACAATCGATTGATTTAACCTTGCAAGGTAGACCCAAACACACGGTAGGCTGCCCACAAAGGAACAACTTTCCTAGGCTGTTTCCAAAAATCCTCGGGTTGGGATCGAATCTTACAGTCTTTGGTGCAGGCTATCCGGCATACCCCGCGAGATACCCGGAGTCACCATACACCACCGGTAGCTAGCCGTGAGAGCGAATCCCAAGAGTAGTAATGGTAGGATCCCTCGTCGCCTCATTAAGGTACTAGGCTTACCGGTCCCATACCCGACATGTGCTTAGTACGTTCAAAAGCTTAACCCACATAACCACTGGACCGGAGCCCAGATCCCATGCTCTTACCACGTGAGCAATCCATTTGAGGATATATTGTGATTCCTATCTAGGAACCTATTCTCGCGAGTGAGGTCATCACCCGACTTGTAACGGTCCTATAGCTTAGCAGCTATCGACCTATCATCCTAGTAAGGACCAAGGTACCTAGGGATCATGCATCTAGGGTTTCATTCAACTCCTGAACGTAAATGCACAATCATCCATAGATCATTGAATAAAGAATTTGAAAACTAGGTTAGATGCACCGGAGCTTGCCTTCGTCAGCTAGGTTAGCCTGGGCACCCTCGGTGTCGAGCACTTCCACGTACTGCAGCGAAGCTTCCGCTCCTCCTTCCTCGTTCTCCGGGACAAGCGAGTAATCACCGTCCGGCAGATCTACACGGAATGCAATGCAAGTTCAGGTGATGTGATAGTTTGTTATCTTATCCAACCTGAGTTGGTCCTATTCACCGTAACAAGCATCTAGGTAGTGTTTCTCTTTTAGGAAGGTTATTAGTTGTACATGGGCTATTCATTTATTTATATTTGAATAAAGGTTTCTATAGTACTTGTTATTTCATGTGGATGTTTTGGTCCTTTTTCCTTTCACAAACAAAGGTATGAATAATATTTTTATTCATGAATTAATTTCTCATCAGCAAGGATGTTTTATTATCTTTTAATTAAATTAGATAATACTTTCAAAAAGAAAAAGAATTAACTAGGGGCTTTCCTTTATTTATTTCTCCTTAATATTAAAAGGGCCTTTAAGCTTTTTATTAAGCAATTAAATTACCAAAAATTAAAGAAGTGTTTCATATGCACATTAGCACCTACACTGGTCCATTGGACCCACATGTGATGCTTGGAAGCTAGGAAATTAAATACTATTGAAAATAACAAAGGTTAGCTAGTGATTACAATTTAAATGCATACAAAAATAAATAAGCCTCAAAATGATCCAAACTTTCTCATGCATGCTCTCTGGTCCTAAACAAGCCTAAAGAACCAGCATGTTCACCTAGGAACTCTATTTATCTTGGTTCATTAATTTACAAAGGAAAACATGCACAAATTAAGATTAAATATTTTTATTAAGCCAAAAATCATGATTAATTTACAAGATGTGTATTTTTATATCACAAGACAGTGTGCACAAGTTGAGCTCACAAACATAAATATATTTAGCAAGAAAAATCACCTAGGCAGTTTCTGCAGGAATGGAAAACAATTTATTTAACAGAATCCACTTCATAACTTTGTGCAATTTTTGGCACAGGAGCTAGTCCTAACAAGATACACAACATAACCAAAATTTAGATACAGAGGAGTTATAGATTTAAAGTTATGGCAGATCTAAGTATTTCACATTTGCATTTTTCCTGTTAAAAATATTTAGAATCCAGCCATGTGCAAATAACAAAAGCGGTGGGATTTCTCTTCCTGAACCCAGCAAAATTGGTTTGGTATTTTTCTGATTTTTCTACGAATTTCTAGAATTTTTCTAAGGCCCTGGACTGACTAGTAAGAAAACCTAGATAACTTCTATTGCAAACCAGTCCCTAATTCACACAACAGCCCCTGGGCTTCACAAATATACCCCTGGAATTTACAACCGTGCCCTCGCGGCGGCGGGGGAGCTCGCCGGCGGTGATGTGGGGCCGGGTCAGGGCAACATGTGGGGCAGGGCCAGGGCAACGCGCCTCGGGCCGGGGGGAAGCGTCGGGGTGCGCACGACCTCGGGCGGAGCGAACCTTGGGGGGCGCGCGGCCTAGGGAGGCGCGGGCGCGGATGCCGGGGCCGGCGGCGCGCGGCCGGCGGCGGGCGGCGCGCGGGGCGCGCGACGTCGCGGCGCGCGGCGCTCTGCCCTTGCCCTATTTGCTGGAGCCCTGTTTGACTCAACTTTTCTCCAAAATTTTGAATAAAACTTGACCAAGTGGTGAACATGAAAGTTGTAGATCTAGCTACCCTTGACAAATTCTACAAAGGCTATATAGGGTTTTTCTGCACAGAATTTGAATTATTTGAATGCCAACTTTGAATGCCAGCAGGGTTTTGCAAACAGTGAAATCTGCCTTGCAGTTGATTTTTCAAGCTTTTCCTCTCAAAATTGGAAATGCCAATCTACATGAAAGTTGTGTCCCTCATCAAGATGTACAACTTTCATGAAGGTAGAATTTTAAGTGTTTAGGTGAATTTCGGAGAACGCGGCAAAAGTTTCGGACGACACCTGTGGACACTAGGGTGGCAAGGGGTTTTACCAAACCTTTGACCATGGGTTGGCCCCACAAGTGTGTTTACTAATCAAATGGGGTCACTAGGGTGGGTTAGTGAGTTTTTCGAGGTGAGGACCCAGGTTGACCGTGGTTTGACCACTGTTGACTACTTTGACCGGCTATTAAAGCTAATTAAAAACCTGGGGCGTCACAGCCTACCCCCCTTAAACAGAATCTCGTCCCGAGATTTGATTTGTTAACGAGGAGATGGGGAGAAAAACTCAAGGTTTCGAGATTGTAGGAAACCCGGATACTTGGTGTTGAGATAGTCCTCCGTCTCCCACGTTGCTTCTTCCTCCGTGTGATGGCTCCATTGGATCTTGTACATCCGTACGGTCTGCCTTCGAGTCTTTCACTCTTTTTGGTCTAGTACTTTCAATGGGTGCTCGATGATCGAGAAATCCGGCTCAATCCAAGCATTAGCTTCTGTGATGATTTCATTTTCCGGCACAGGCATTCCCTTCTTCAATTGAGTCACGTGAACCACATTGTGGACTGCGAAAAACCGTTCGGGCAACTGGATACGATAAGCCACGGGTCCACATACTTCTATAACTTCGTAGGGTCCAATGTAGCGCGGGGCTAACTTTCCCTTGACTCCGAACCTTTGCACACCTTTGGTGGGGGACACCTTCAAGTACACGTAATCTCCCACTTCAAAGTGTCGAGGTGCGGTTCCCTTGTCATGGTAACTCTTTTGCCTCATCTGTGCCATCTTCAAATTTTCTCTTATCATTAGCACTCTTTCTTCGACCTCTTTAACTAATTCTAGACCAAAGAGTGTTCTCTCTCCGGCTTCTGACCAATTCAGTGGAGTGCGGCATCTGCGTCCGTAAAGAGCATGGAACGGTGCCATTTTCAAGCTGGCTTGGTAGCTATTGTTGTATGAGAATTCTGCCAAGGACAGACACTTGTCCCAACTCTTGTCAAAATGCAAGATGCTTGCTCTCAGCATATCTTCCAAAATCTGATTTATTCTTTCTGTCTGGCCGTCGGTCTGCGGATGATAACTGGAACTGCGGATTAACTTGGTTCCCAAACACTCATGCAACTGCTCCCAAAGACGAGCCACAAATTGAGTCCCTCTATCAGAGATTATAGTCTTTGGGATTCCATGCAAACGAACTATGTGATCCATGTACAACTCTGCATATTGTTGTACGGAGTAAGTGATGTGCACGGCGATGAAGTGAGCGGTCTTGGTGAGTTTGTCTACGATTACCCAAATGGAATCTTTCTTTCTAGCTGTTAGGGGTAAACCCACAATGAAATCCATACTAATATCGTCCCACTTCCACATAGGTATCAACAGGGGTTGGAGTACACCGGCCGATTTCAAATGACTTGCTTTCATTCGGTGGCAAGTATCGCACTCGGCTACATACTTGGCTAAATCCACTTTCATATTGGACCACCAAAAGTTCTGTTTCAGATCTTGGTACATCTTGGTACTACCGGGATGAATAGAGAATTTGGACAGGTGAGCTTCATCTAGAATGATTTTTTTAATTTCCGGGTCAACGGGGACCACTAGACGTTTCCCAAACCAGACCACATCCTGGTGATCCTTCTAGAAACAAGTGTACTTGGGATCTCCCTCTGCCAGTTTCTGTTTGATGGTTTGAACGTCTTCATCATTGAGCTGAGCAGTGACAATTCTGTCATAAAGATCAGACTCTGCCGTCAAGGCATAGAGGCTTCCGTGTGGTACCACTGCCATGTTGAGCCTTCTCATTTCTTCACACAACGGCTCACTAGCTGGCTCCAACTCTAGGTGGTTGCAGTGATCTTTGCGGCTAAGAGCATCCGCAACAACATTTGCTTTGCCGGGATGATAGTGCACTTCTAGATCATAGTCCTTAATCAACTCAAGCCATCTTCTCTGTCTCATATTCAACTCGGACTGAGTGAAGATATATTTCAGACTCTTGTGATCAGTAAAGATATTGCAACGATTACCCATTAGGTAATGCCTCCATATCTTGAGAGCATGGACAACGGCAGCTAACTCAAGATCGTGGATAGGGTAATTGAGCTCATGAGGTTGAAGTGCCCGTGAAGCATAGGCAATGACACGACCCTCTTGCATAAGGACACAGCCGAGACCCGTGCCTGATGCGTCACAGAAGACTTCAGACGGTTTGGAATTATCTGGTTGTACTAGCACTGGGGCTGAAGTTAGATGTTGCCTCAGGGTGTGGAAAGCTTTCTCACATGCTTCACTCCACACGAACTTCACTCCTTTCTTGAGTAGTTCGGTCATAGGCTTTGCGACTCTAGAGAAGTCAGGAATGAATCGACGGTAGTATCCCGCCAATCCTAGGAAACTGCGGATTTGGTGTACGGACTTGGGTGGTTTCCAATCCATCACCTCTTGAACTTTGCTAGGATCTACGGAGATACCATCATGAGAAATGGTGTGTCCTAAGAATTTCACGCTTTTCAACCAGAATTCACATTTGGAGAACTTAGCATAAAGCTTATGATCTCGCAAACATTGAAGGACAACTCGGAGGTGTTTGGCATGTTCTATCTCGCTTTTGGAATAAATGAGAATGTCATCGATAAAGACCATGACGAATTTATCGAGCTCTGTCATGAACACAGAGTTCATGAGGTACATGAAGTAGGCCGCGGCATTCATAAGACCAAAAGACATTACCAAGAACTCGTAAAGACCATAACGAGTGGAGAAAGCGGTTTTAGGAATGTCGGAAGGTCGAATTTTGATTTGATGATAACCGGAACGAAGGTCAATCTTAGAGAAGACTTTGGCACCAGCCAATTGATCAAAAAGAACATCGATTCGGGGAAGCGGGTATTTATTTTTGATGGTGACTGCATTGAGCGGTCGGTAATCTACGCACATCCTCAAGCTACCATCTTTCTTCTTGACAAAGAGAGCCGGGCAACCCCAAGGAGAAGAGCTCGGGCGAATATAACCCTTATCTAACAATTCCTGGAGTTGAGTTTTCAGTTCGGCTAACTCTTTGGGTGGCATGCGATAAGGTCTTTTGGAAATGGGTGCGGTACCGGGCTAGAGTTCGATCACAAACTCGACATCTCTGTCTGGTGGCATACCAGGCAACTCATCAGGAAAGACATCCGGATACTCGCACACTACTGGAATTTCATCAAGAGGGGAGATAATGGTCACATAGGCACAAGAATCGGTACCGTCCCTGAAAGGTAGGTACAAGGTAGTGTGCCCGACCGTAGGAGAATTGATCTCTACAACCCTATCTGATATATCTAGAATCACCTTATGTTGATTCATCCACTCCATACCCAAGATAACATCCATGCTTCCCAATTTGATGGTTATAAGATTAGATCGAATAACCTTACTTCCTAGTCTTAGAGGAACTTCAAAAGTTACTAAATGAGACGTGATGTTCCCACCGGGTGTGGAAATCTTATAAGCTGATTTGGTTTGTATTCCTTTTAAACCCAACTTGTCTAGTAGACTCTCGCTTATGAAACTATGAGTGGCTCCTGAATCGAATAAAATCTTAACAGGAGTGTCTTTGATAGAGAATGTACCCGTGAGCACTGAAGCTCCTTCTGGGATGTCACTCATGGCGGTGAAATTCAGTTTGCCCTGGCGTACTTGCACCATAGGCTTCTTAGCCAGAGTGGCAGGCTTGTTTCCTGCACCCTGATTCTGCGGGTTGGGCTTGATCTGCCTGGGCTTGGGACACTCATTGATGTAATGCCCTGGCTGGCCACAGTTGTAGCAACGACGATCACCAACGTTGCGAGGAGGTGCATTAGGCTTTGGAGCCTGCTGCTGAGCACTGCGGAACTGGAAGTTCCCTGTGGGTTTGCTCTGGGGTGGTGTTGACGGTTAATAGTTGTATCAAATTTCGTTTATGACTTGCAAGCGTACAAGTCTCCCGTCGTAGTCAAGGGACCCTTCTTCCCTCGAGTGGTGAACCCAAGGTATCGAATCCGTGGAACAAATGTGTGACGCAAAAGTTGATCTAGTAAAGCCAAGTAACTCCAATCTTCGGTAAAAGAAACCCTAATGCATCTAGGTAAAAGACACGAAACTAATCTAATCTACTAAAGACCGGAGATAACAAAGTAAGATTGGGTAGATAAACCGATCTAGAGAGATCGGGGTAAGCCTTTTGTTGAAGTTCCAAGCAAGAGAAGAAGTAGCAAATCGAATCTTATAAGAAGCTTCTTTAAACCGTGGTTTCCCGTCCAAATCCGAAAACATCCGCCTTTCGGAACCCCCGTTCTGTCACAACGTATCCCTACTCATGCGGGGAGTCTAGGGCGAGTCAAAAGACAAGTCGAGATTCTTTCGGAAGATCCGGCGTGTACCTCTAGCCACCGCGGCTACAGGAACACCCTATGTAATCTATCTCGAGAATAGAATTGGAATCAGCAAAGCCGATCGAAAAACGAAATCTTCGAGGAAACACTTGATCGCTAGAAAAAGATTCAACTTGATAATTCAACTATAACAATGATACATACACAAGATCACCACCGGGATCCTTCCTTGATCTTGCTTCTAGCTCCGGGAACTTCGACGTGGTCTTCCGTGCAAGGTTCCCACGTCGGCTAGGGAAACCCTAGTCAACTAGCTCGACCCTCTCCTCTCCGAGATGGTGTCCCTCTCTTCTCTGCTCCTCGGCGGCCGATGACGAATTGGATGATGCATGGCTCTCGGTCAGGGGGCTATAAATAGCCTGAATGGCGGCTAGGGCAAAGGAGGGGGCAAACGGGCCCTGGAATGGGCTGGGCCGACCGGCCTGGGCCGGCCAACCTGGGCCCATCCAGGCCCAGCCCGAGGCCTCCTTTGCTCTACGTCGGTTCCCTTGCTTCCTGGAAGTTTCCCCCTTCTGCATGTAGGTCCATGTCGTTAGTTTCTCTCCGAATTGGGCATAACTCCTTGTCTTGCAAGATTCAGCACTTTTCTGGTCAGGTCCTCGGAGTTTGTCGTCTTCTCGGATAAAGTCCCTGGCTTCTTGGAGTTAAGTTTGCCTCATTGTATGACTTGTACGGGGCTTCAAGGTCTTGTCATAAGGTGCTTGATGAACTTATCCCGAAAGTCTTGCATTCAACGCTAAAATCCTGCATAAACACTAAACTCCAAAACCGACATGCACACGTGAACTTGTTATACCACGGGGGTTAGTACCAATGGATAAGGTATAAAACTTATGCCAACACCGAAGGTAAACTCATGGCAAGGTTGACGGATTTTCACCGTCAACATCTCCCCCATGCTTAAACCTTGCTCGTCCTCGAGTAAGCCTTCGATGGATATCATCGTTGCCAAACAATGTTTAAACCTTGCACTTGATCATACATGAGAAAACATAATGCTCTCAAAATTTTAATTCATTAAAGTTCCATAATGTACTAGCCTTCATCTCTACGGAGGGTACATTCTTATTAAGCTTATCCCACGAGTATTAACATGCTCACAAAGTTTAAATAGATCTCAGAATTTTTGAAATAAAGAACGAGATAAAGAAAAGCTAAACCAAGTTCACAAATTTAAATCATCTTGTATATTGCTCATGAACTCTCAACTCGCTTGTCTCTCAAGCCTATATATTCTACTCCTTTCCCTCTCATAACATATATGTGTGGTAGGCTTTATATGGAGCTTTGGGAAAGTTTAGTCCTAACAAGATTTTATAAATGAGGTGTTGTCAAAACAAGACAAGCTTCTCATGGTCTTACCGAGACTCGTCAAAAAGGTCATTGGAAAATAATGTCATATCAAGGAGGGGAAAGAGAAAAATACGCACACTTTAGATGAGTGGACATGTGCAAATGGCAAAGAGTGATCCCGAGGCACAAAGGAAGTCCTCGTTATCGGATTGCACATGGTTGGAAAATGAGAATGGATCTTTTAAACTTGAAGCCTTGAATGCACTTTTAGAGAACCGGGGAGTTCACTTTACGCATACTCATATTTTTCTTTTTCTCATATTTCTCCTTCTTTTCTTTCTTTCTTTCTTTCTTTCTTTCATTCATTCATTATATTTTTTTTCTTGTGAGACTTTCACCTTGGAAATCCCATACATCGCCTTTTTTCTTTCATTCATTTTTTTTTAAATATACCCCTTTGAACTCTAAAATTGCATCGTACCTACCTCCTCCCCCATGCTTAGACGTTGCTCGTCCTCGAGCAAAGAGGCGATAAATAAGGTAGGTACCGGAAATATTTTTCCTTGGAGAGATACTTGAATTCTTCAAAGTTGGCACCGTCTTGCAATCTTCCTTGAATTGATGATCCATTCTCAACGATAGGTTGTGGTCAAGGAGGTAATCACAAAAGATGATATTTGGTTTTAAGGGTGGATATCCGGCGAGGTTTGTGAGATCTCCGATGCGGGGATACACAATGCACGGATAAAAGGCTAGCAAAAAGATAGATACGCAAAAACGGAATGACCAGCTTCTTAGTCTCGGGCCAGAGAAATCATGGCCTGCAATAACTCACTCAAAAATAAATCTTGTACACTAAGGATTATGCACTCAAATATATATTAGGCTCTGGATAGGTTGAGCAACACACAAGTGATATTTATGACAAGGTTAGCGATATTTTTGAGCATAAAAACCATCTTCAATCTATTCATAACTTGAGAGCACGTAAAACACTATGGGTCTTTATTTTAATCATAACCTCCGCTAAAGATTAAGCTAGTATTTAAATAAATTCAGATTCGTAGTTTAAGAGAGCACTAGCTTTAACATGCATAAATCAATTACAAAGATAAACAAAGCGGCAATTATAATCATATATCATTATGGCACAAATTTTTGTAACTTTTCCAATGATATAATCAAGGTGGTGTCTTTATTAATGATGAAATCAAGTTGAAATACAAACTGAAAATAAACAAACACACTTGCTGAAATTTAAATAAAAACAGAAAATATTACGCAAACACACATAAACAAAAGCTGAAAATTACAGAGAAAGAGAAAAGAAAAGAAAACTAAAGTTCCTAAATCTTCTAGTCCTCCGCCGGTGGTTGGTGTTGATGATCTTGATAGTAATACCCTTGCTCATAATACGGTTGGACATTCCCTCCAACGAATTGATTTGGCTCCACTAGGTGAAGGCGTCCAAGCTCATAGGCAATATTTGCATTGCCCTTACCAAGTTGAGCCGCGTTGGCTTGGATGGCTGCGACGTTTTGGGCGTTTCTTGCAACATACCCTCCAATTATGGCCATGCTTTGTTGTGGTTGGGGGTATTGTGCGTAGGGCTCTGCGAAGTCAGCGTTGGGCACCACATAATTTGGTGGGGGTACCGGTGCACCACCCCCCCATGCTTGCTCTTGTGGCCCTCCGTAATAACTTGGCGGAGGAGGGATCCCGCCTAATGGTGGCACATTGGGTTGTGCTCCACTCGCTTGTGCGGAGGATGTTCCCTCCTCTACGATTCTTCCTCTTTTGTTCTTCCTTGCCGGGACAAGGAGTCCCTCTTCCAACCAATCTTCCCTCCCTTCGATGAAAAGCCTAAGCCACGCATCCGGAAGGGGTAGGTTCACCATGGCCAAACGAAAACCTCCTCTCTCATCTCCACTAATGTATTTGCCTGGTCGCAAATATTCAATGCCGAGAGAGGTACCACGCAAAAGATGGTCGGGGTTTCTTGTGATCCCCGGTCGTAGGGAGAAGGCCAACATGGAGAGGTAGCACCCCGAACCAATATGTCCCGCCCCCGATGTTGCTTCGCAACACCAACGGTTGATCATAAGGTAAGAGGGGTCTATTGGCTGCCTGGCAATTAAAGCCGAGTAGAGCCAATTCAACTCCGTGTCGGTCACCTTCGTCTCCTTCATCCTCCCCAATACCCTCTTGCACATCCAAGAGTGAAATATCCGGATAATGGGGTTGCGGATGCAATTGCGTTGTTGATGGGCTTCTCCGGAGATTAAATTCCAAAATCCTGCTAACATGCCGGGTGGCACGTCAACTTTCTCCGGAGCTCCCTTATGGAATCCAAGTAGCTCCCTAACATGCTCGTAGGGAACCACTTGTTGGACTCCCTCCAAACGGAATGATAAGCTTTGCACCCCATCATCAAGGATAGGTGCAATGGTCATCAAGATTTCCAAGGCGAACCCCTTGTGGGTGTCCGCCGACACTCCGTTGGAGAATTGCACCCATCCAAGGTGCCGCAACATGTAGTATATGTCGGTGCCAAAACCCAAGGTGTAGAGTGCTTGGTTGTCGAACTCGACGTTGGGCACAAGCCTCTTCTCAAGACGAGAGAGCCTCTCCTCCTCCTCCGACGACAAGATGATGAAGCCATACGAAGAATATATCGGAGTGTAAGGAGGTGGCGCGGTCGAACGGGTCCATCGTCGTGGTGGCGCGGGCTGCTCCTCCGTGTGCCCTTGAGGTTCGGTAAACCTCATGGACGTGCTCCTTGCAGCCCTCATACCACCAAGGAGGAGAGCATCGTTCCTCCTTGGTGGCGCCGTATCCGTCTCCATGCTCCGGGGAGACTCGGAAACCGAGTGCCTCCTAGAAGACGTCGTTGATGACGGCTTGGATGACGACGGACCCTTCTTCTTGGAGAAGAGGCTTGTGGTTTTCTTCCACATGGTTGCTGCACTCTTCTCTTCTACTAAAACTCCGGGTTGCAACCGGTAACTAGGCACTTAAACTCTTACTTCGGATGTGGACTTTGAGTGGATTAAGGATGTGGATTTTTTTGAGCTATCAAGCTTGGGAAGGTTGGCTATGTCTACGGAGGTTTTGGGCACACAAACTTGAACACACAAACAAAGGAAGGAGAGGGAAGCTTGCCTGCAGAAAACGGGAGCCGGGGGACTCCTTAAGTAGGGGAGGCCGGCCGGCCTGGGCCGACCGGCCTGGGTGGCTCGGTGCTCCTCCCCGCCTCGGCTTTCTTCCAGCATGATCATTTCGCCTCCGCAACTTTCCTGCCCGCGTGCTCCACGAGTTGCACCGCCCAAACGCTCTCGTCCACTCCTTTTCTTGCATTATTGGTCCTTCCACTTGATGCTTCATGCTTTGAGTTATGTCCATGCTCCCTAGCTCCACTTGCTTCACATGCCACCATGAAATTTCTGCAAAGTTGATGCTTGCTGCCCACCATGCTTGTCCTTTGCATGTGGAATTGATGAAAGTTGATGAAAGGGTATCCAATGGTGCATGCATGATTAATTCAAACTAGATTGCCTCCATTTAGGTATGTTTAAGGTTAAGCACTCCTCTAATTCGAAATTTAAAATATTTTTCAGAGCCATGCAAGAGCTCAAACATAATTTTAGAGAAGTTTGTAAACCATTAAAAACAAATGTAAGTCGAAAATATTTTCCGACTACGTTGGTATCGGTCTCACCGCTATAGTTTGCCTTCATCGGTTGAGAGCAAACTTTTCCCGGCTTGATCATGGGGGCATAGGTTTAGGTTCTAATTTTGGATAAATGAGAAAGATTTTGAATAAAACAAAATTAGATGAGGCTTAGAAAAATTCTAATCCTAGAGAAACCAAGGATATAGATTTTTAAACCAACCAAAAGTTTTGATTTCTAGGTTCACGCGAGTCCTACCACGTGCTGAATTTTTATTAACACATAGATATAAGTCGTGGCTCTACTCGTGTGTTTTTAGCATGAAAAAATAAGTCAACCACAGCACCATAATGAGGGTGAAAGGTTGATTTAGGTTCTGAAATTATTTGGTTGTGGTTTCTCGAAAAGAAAAGAACAAACAAGCACATAGGAGGGTTCATGCAAAGGGTTTATGATAAAGCAAAACATTCAATCAAGAATTATGTCTCTAATATTGTTCAACCACTTCTAAGTCTAGTGTCTTTGCGTAATAAAACTCAAAACTAAATTATTAAAAAGACTCGAAAAACCTGGAATCGGGTTGTCCTCCCGGTAGCTTATTCTTGACTCGACGAAACGGGTTGCCTCCCGCCTAGCGCTTCGTTTATAGTCTATAGCTAGACTTCTTCACTTGATTACTTCGGATCAACGCTCTTTGCGGGCGTTGCAATCTTGGGTACCCACTTCCGCACCATCTTGGGCACGGGCTTGTCTTCCGGCTTAGTCATTTTTTGGTCTTCACAGGCTGCTTCTCTTCCTTTGTCTTGACGGATGCAACACCTTCTTTGCTTTTCTTTATGTTCATTTTTCTCGGCTCCTTCTTCTTTTTCAGCCCCTCCTTTTGCTTTGGTTCTCCCTTCACTCCAATCATGTTGCATGCCTCGATTCTTGGACGGAACTTGAAGGAACTCCTTTCTCCATTGATATCGAACATGATCTCCCCCTTGCCAACATCAATAGTAGCTCCCACGGTCTTGAGGAAAGGCCTCCCTAGGATGAGCGGCGGCTTCTCCCTCTCTCCCATCTCGAGCACAATGAAGTCGACGGGGATGAAGTGGTGTCCGACCTTCACGGGTACATCTTCAGCAATGCCCAAGGGATAGCGAATGGAGTTATCTCCCAACTCCAAACATATACCCGTAGGCTCCATTGGTAGGCGTAGCTTCTCGAACACATCCCTCGGCATGACGCTTACACTAGCTCCAAGGTCGCATAACGCCTTCTCGAAGTTGAAAGAACCAACCGAACATGGAATAGTAGGGCATCCGGGGTCCTTTTGCTTCTCTAGCCCATTAGCAATAGCGGCACTACACTCCTCGGACATCTTGACATGATCTACCCCGAGTGATGCTATCTCATATTTATTTGCAAGTATGTCTTTAAAGTAACGAGAATATGTAGGTACTTGTAGGGAATCTAGTAATGGCATGTTGATGCTAAGTCTACGCACAACCTCCACAAACTTCTCAAAGTGGTTGTCAAGTTTACCTCAGAAGTAGCGTGGCTTGAGTTGCGGTATCCTCGGGTCTTCCTCCGGCATCTCAAATTCGGGCTCTTCGGTGACGATCCCCGTAACCTTATCTTTAGCAACTCCTTCCACCTCGGTGGATGGTTTAAGCTTCCTTGCTCCGGCGGAACGTTCCGGGTCTTCGGTCTCCTTCCCCGAACGTGTTTGAATGGCCTTCGCCGATTTGGTACTTTTGGGTTGTCCCGGAAGCTTCCCTTCATCACTAGTGAGGCGCCCCACAAGTTGTCCAACTTGCATCTCGAGCATCTTCATCATGTTGAGCACTTGATGATTGGAACTTCCGACCTCCGTCACTTTGCTATCGATGTTCTCCAACACCTTGTCTATGGTCTTGAACTTGGTGACGGTGTCCTTGTTGATCTTAGCTTGCTCATCCATGAACTCCTTCAATTGTATACGAAGCGGAACCGCGTTAGGAATAGATGAACTTGCGTTAAATTGAGGTCTACCTTGCCCGTAGCGGAAGTTCGGCAATTCTCCCTTCCTCATGTAGTCGAGCGTTTTGGCTTCCTCCGGACAATCTTTGCAGACATGGCCATACTCTCCACATTCTTCGCATGTGGACCTTGCTTCGGCGGCCTTCAAGTCTTGAGCCTCTTTCTTTTCCATCTCCATCTTCTCCAACCTCCTCATGAGCGAGTCGATCTTGCCTTCAAGTATGTTCTCCTTCTCCACTTGCAAGACTCCTTTGACGTTCCCCGTGGGTTGAACCGGATGTAGGCGCCCGGATGACTCCCATGTGTCATTATCCGCGACCTTCTTGAATAGCGTGAAAGCTTCCGTCGGTGTAAGTTCGATGATGGATCCTCCCGCCGATGCGTCGATGATCGTCCTTGACGCCATGGTGAGTCCTTGATAGAACTTTTGCACGAGGTCTTCCTTCGGGAACTTGTGATGTGGAACTGCCCGAGTGTACTCGTTGAAGCGCTCGAATGCCTCCGAGATAGTTTCCGTAGGATATTGAACAAAGGTGGCAATCTTATTACGCAAGCTTTGAGTTTTACCCGGCGAGTAGTATTCCTTCATGAAAGCCTTCATCAACGTGTTCCAATTTTGCACCGTCTCCGCCGGTTGAGAGTGGAACCATTGCAAAGCCTTCCCGAGTAGTGAGAACGGAAAAAGCCTTGCCCTCATTTGATCTTGAGTCACCCCATCCATGTTGAAAGTCTGACATAGTTGAATGAATGCTTGGAGGTGAAGCTTCGGATCCTCTTTACCGGTGAAGGGTGAATGTTGCACCATGCGGATTGTTGAGGTCTTGATCTCGAACGGTCTTCTGATCTCCTCAAGGTTCAAGATTGGTAGGTCGATGATGTCTGGGGTGCATAGCTCCCCAATCTTGCGTTCTTGCGGTGGTTGGTCACCCATCGGTGGAAGTCGATTCTCCCGAGGACTTTGAGGTGGTGAATTCTTCGGAGATTCCTGCGATCCCTTGTCTTCCGACTCCGAATCTACAAAATCCAGCTTTTTAGCTTGATGTGCTTCGTGTCTCCTTAGTCTGTAAAGTTTTTCTGGATCATCCACAAAATTATCGGCTTTGTTGGAGAGGTAGCCGTCCATCTCCTGTTAGGGTTAGCAATAAACAAAGTATGCAAAAACTAGAAAGTAAAAACAAATCTATAAAAACTAGGGTTAGACAAACTATATTAGATGTATTTTGAGGATGATCAAAGTTTAGAAGATGCAAAAAGAAAAACTAAAAGAAAACTGAAAATTACAAGAAAAGGCAATAAAAAAATCAAATCTTGATCACTTGTTCCCCGGCAACGGCGCCAGAAAAAGGGGCTTGTTGACGGTTAATAGTTGTATCAAATTTCGTTTATGACTTGCAAGCGTACAAGTCTCCCGTCGTAGTCAAGGGACCCTTCTTCCCTCGAGTGGTGAACCCAAGGTATCGAATCCGTGGAACAAATGTGTGACGCAAAAGTTGATCTAGTAAAGCCAAGTAACTCCAATCTTCGGTAAAAGAAACCCTAATGCATCTAGGTAAAAGACACGAAACTAATCTAATCTACTAAAGACCGGAGATAACAAAGTAAGATTGGGTAGATAAACCGATCTAGAGAGATCGGGGTAAGCCTTTTGTTGAAGTTCCAAGCAAGAGAAGAAGTAGCAAATCGAATCTTATAAGAAGCTTCTTTAAACCGTGGTTTCCTGTCCAAATCCGAAAACATCCGCCTTTCGGAACCCCCGTTCTGTCACAACGTATCCCTACTCATGCGGGGAGTCTAGGGCGAGTCAAAAGACAAGTCGAGATTCTTTCGGAAGATCCGGCGTGTACCTCTAGCCACCGCGGCTACAGGAACACCCTATGTAATCTATCTCGAGAATAGAATTGGAATAAGCAAAGCCGATCGAAAAACGAAATCTTCGAGGAAACACTTGATCGCTAGGAAAAGATTCAACTTGATAATTCAACTATAACAATGATACATACACAAGATCACCACCGGGATCCTTCCTTGATCTTGCTTCTAGCTCCGGGAACTCCGACGTGGTCTTCCGTGCAAGGTTCCCACGTCGGCTAGGGAAACCCTAGTCAACTAGCTTGACCCTCTCCTCTCCGAGACGGTGTCCCTCTCTTCTCTGCTCCTCGGCGGCCGATGACGAATTGGATGATGCGTGGCTCTTGGTCAGGGGGCTATAAATAGCCTGAATGGCGGCTAGGGCAAAGGAGGGGGCAAACGGGCCCTGGAATGGGCTGGGCCGACCGGCCTGGGCCGGCCGGCCTGGGCCGGCCGGCCTGGGCCCATCCAGGCCCAGCCCGAGGCCTCCTTTGCTCTACGTCGGTTCCCTTGCTTCCTGGAAGTTTCCCCCTTCTGCATGTAGGTCCATGTCGTCAGTTTCTCTCCGAATTGGGCATAACTCCTTGTCTTGCAAGATTCAGCACTTTTCTGGTCAGGTCCTCGGAGTTTGTCGTCTTCTCGGATCAAGTCCATGGCTTCTTGGATTTAAGTTTGCCTCATGGTATGACTTGTACGGGGCTTCAAGGTCTTGTCATAAGGTGCTTGATGAACTTATCCCGAAAGTCTTGCATTCAACGCTAAAATCCTGCATAAACACTAAACTCCAAAACCGACATGCACACGTGAACTTGTTATACCACGGGGGTTAGTACCAATGGATAAGGTATAAAACTTATGCCAACACCGAAGGTAAACTCATGGCTAGGTTGACGGATTTTCACCGTCAACAGGTGGCTTCATCGTCCAGCGTCCAGTTGAAGATTGCTGGGATGGGCCTGGAACATTCTTCTTCATAAAGCGAAACTTCTTGCCCGTTCCGCTGCCCGGGGTGAAACCAGACATCCTCTTCTTGTCCCCGTGGGCTTTCTTCATAGCATCTTCTTGGGAGATGGCCTTGTTTACTAGCTCATGAAAGTTCGCGGGCTCGAGCAGATTCAGACGCTCGTACAATTTTCCATCAAGCCCATCACGGAACCTTTCCATCTTCTTTGCATCAGTATCAACATGGTGCCCGCCATATTGGCACAAGCTATTAAACTTCTGAGCATAGCGATACACTGTGTCAGATCCTTGCCGGAGGGCCAACAGCTCCCTCATCTTCCTATCCATCAGTCCCTTGGGGATGTGGTGGCTCTTGAAGGCTTGCTTGAACTCATCCCAAGTCACAGCGTGCCCTTGCTGCATTGACTTGAAATGGTTCCACCACATCAAGGCTTCTCCCCGCAGTTGCAGCGCTGCGAAGTTAGCCTTGTTCTCCTCGGAGCAAGGCAGCACGAAGGCAGAGAATTTTGCCTCAATGGCCTTGATCCAAGCCTCGGCTTCCAGGGGGTCTTCTGCTTTAGCGAAGGTTGGCGGCTTCATGGCGATGAACTGGGCATACGTGGTGACCTGATTAGGCCCCTCGTGGTTGGCCCCGTGGGCCGGCCCTCGGTTCATTTGCTGGGCGATCTGCTGTTGCGTCTGCAGGATCTGGCGCAGCACCTCGGTTTGGGTGGCCATGAAGGCCTCCGACGGCGTCATGGGCGGGGGTGGCGGCAAGTCACCGCTACCGCCTGCTCCGAAACCGTTGGGCGAGCTGCGCGTGGTTCCCACCATCTGAAATGCGAGCCTTATTAGTTACCTAATCAAAGCTTATTCCCACATGATGACAAGCACGATCATACATAACCACAACTCATTAGTATTAGTGATGAGGACAGCAACAGTCGAACCAGTATCACATAGCCACAAGAATTCATAGAATTGTTCTTTAGCACGGTTAGCACAAACCCCATTCATTCTCGGACAATTACTGTCACAACGGGTACCAACGAAGGTGGTATACGAACGAGTACTTAAACGTTGGGCTACAAACGATGCCCCTAGAAAGTTTTGGTTCACCAAGACTTATGCGAAGGCACGGTTCGACAAGCATGGTTGATGCACGATTTCCCAAGAGTTTGGTAACCATACGCAATAGAATCTTAATTTCTAAATGACAAGCGAATTCTGATTAAAGCACACATGCTTAAGAATTCGTTATTACACAAGATGGAGACAAGGTCCATGGACATTACAACTCTCGAATTTTGAAAACAACATGGCATGACACGATACAAGCAGTTACTCGGCACGAAACGTGCTAACAAGTCAAGTACTCTAAACATCTCAAAGACAACTCCAATAGGATCGACATCCTTCTTATTTTTGTTGCCGGCAATCTAGTTGCCCACCGAAGCACCACTGTACGTAGGCGAAGCTGGGGGAGTCGGCAACGGTGGTCCTGCCTGGCTCGTCTGATCTAGGCCAGACTGACCCTGCTGCTCCTCCGGGTGTGCCTGTACTGGCGGCAGTGGCTGTAAGGCCACTATAGCCTGCAAGGCTGCCACCTGTACCTCGGCCTCCTCCACCTGCTGCTGCATATCCGCAATGTTCTGGAGTAGCGTCAACCTCTCAATCTCATGTGCATCGGCATTCTCCTCTAGGGTCTGGTTCTCTGCCTCAAGATCTACAATCCTCTGCAGGCGGTCACCTCTCTCTAGCTCTAACTGGAACCTCCTAGCACGCAGCCTGTCATTCTCCTGCTGCACCTGAGTAAGTGTGAAGTTCAGCTGCTGATGTGCTGCCGATAGCTGCTGCCAATCACGCCTAGATGCCTCCAAATGCTGCCCAATAATCGCTGCGGTATTATAACGCAGCCCCTGAAGTGTGAAAACCACATTAAGACAGCGGGTCAACGTCTGAGTGACGTCCAGTGGCTCTGCTAGTGACAACAGCTCCCGTAAGTGATCCATACGGTCCAGCCATGCCGGGTCATGAGGACTCACAGCAGGAAACAACCCGAATGGAGAGAGAGCTACCGCAGTGGGGTTGTGGTCGCAGAAGTCTGTCAACACTCTGAGGGCGGCTGACTCAACGGCCTCGTGAGTAACAAATCCCCAGTAGATGAAACTCAGGTCGAACCAGTCGGCGTGGTCCGGGTGTGGCAGAACAGTAACAATCACTCGGCAACGGGGAACGCCATAGCGCTCGAACTCGGACACCTCATAAGTCGGTGGAGTGGTGTATCCAGCGGCGCTGAGAGCCTCCCACGCAAGACATGGAAAACCCTCCCAGTGCAACCCGTTGGTACGGATCGTACCGTCGGCATCGAACTCGTGAAACACGGGGAAAGCCATCTGTACAAAAATGTAACTCATGTCAGAACTCAAAGAGAACGGCATGTCAAATGGTGAAGTTCTGGCAGCTGTGAATAAAATTCATAACCAAAAAGCCAGAAACCTCCAATCTTTCCCAAGTTTCCCGGTTCTACAATAGTTCTTTAACACACGTATTCATTTTTTAAGATTGAGCTCGAACAAAGAAACAAAGTGGACGGTACAGAACCTAGATGTGCTCTAGTTTATAAAAAGCACACACTAGCAAAATCTTCCTTAGAGAGCATATAGAAGTTCGGTTTTCGGGTCCATTTTAGTTGTTTCGGTTTTTAACATGCATGCAAGACGTCCTATCCGACCTCACATGGCAATTAAGCCAAAAATCGAAGTTAGTGCCGGTGGCAAGGCTTTTATTCGTCTCTCCCTATAATATCTAGTCGAGAGCTATACGGTACTCGCTTAACGACTAACGAAACGCTGTTATGTACCTGCAGAAAACGAACCTTTTGTGCCTGCACGTCACGAAAGCGTCCACATACATTACCGTTCACTATAGAAGCGGTATCCATGCGTTAAGCCGCTGCATGGATAGTGTCCAACCTCGGACACCCTCCGTTTGAATGGAGTGTATCCTTGCCTCGCATGAGCGACATGCGGAATGCACACGTATGAAACACGTGGCGACACACAACTCATAAACAGACGCGAAGATGGGATCCGTGGAATGGATCACTCCATCAACCCTCGCAATTCCCGTGATGCGGAACAGCACACGTATAAAACACGTGGCTCAACTAGTTTGGTTGTGCACGAAAGTAAGTCTGACATAAAGTAATGTGCTGGGTGTTAGCCAAATAAACCATAAGTTAATTAAGCCACCTGAAAGAACCCAAAATTCCCTCTAGGGCCTCTCGGTCTAGTTTATCCTTAGCGGACCAACATATTTTGGAAAATCGGACAATCTGGGCATATTTTATTCAAAAACCAGTGATTAAGGTTTATTAATTAATCTCTGGTGCATATAAGCTTTGATGCCAACTGTGACAACCCGCCCAGGAAAATACCGTACTATCGCCTAAGACCGATCCACTTGGTGATTAAGCAATAATAAAGTGTCATCCTGTCGTTAGTTGCCAGGTTAACGCCCGGTAAATCACTTGAATAGCAACAAGGATCGAATATATGCATTAAAACTCACTCGAAGGCGAGTCCAGAGATACAACAACATTAATATCCAAATTGTACCCCGAAGGGTTCAATTATTACAAATCATAGTTTTTGCCATAACGAAATAGTTCAGAGTTTTGAAAACACAGCGGAATTAAACTAACGGGAAGCGGAAACACCACGGGAGGCCATCCATGATGATTTCAGTCGTCGTCCTCCACCCACTCCAGCTCCCAGCCGGGCGGGATCTCTCCGGGCCACACATCACCGAAAGCATGACCTGGATCAACATATTATAGCAAGGCTGAGTATGCTAATACTCAGCGAGTCTTACCCGTCGGTGATAACTACTTCACCAGTTCTAGACCATGAAAGGCTTTTATGGCCACTGGGTTGCTTTTGCTAAAAAGTAACAAAGAGTATGTCCTTACTTTCAAGATTTTAGCACAAGTTCTAGTGGGTTGAATCTTTACTACATTAGCCAACTAGTACAGACAAGGTTGTACAATACAATTAATCAAGCATAGTATTCATCAACTTCCATCATTAGGGATCTCATGACTAGTGGAGTAAGCAGTCTCAGATAACGGTGAGAGGCCGACAATCGATTGATTTAACCTTGCAAGGTAGACCCAAACACACGGTAGGCTGCCCACAAAGGAACAACTTTCCCAGGCCGTTTCCAAAAATCCTCGGGTTGGGATTGAATCTTACAGTCTTTGGTGCAGGCTATCCGGCATACCCCGCGAGATACCCGGAGTCACCATACACCACCGGTAGCTAGCCGTGAGAGCGAATCCCAAGAGTAGTAATGGTAGGATCCCTCGCCGCCTCATTAAGGTACTAGGCTTACCGGTCCCATACCCGACATGTGCTTAGTACGTTCAAAAGCTTAACCCACATAACCACTGGACCGGAGCCCAGATCCCATGCTCTTACCATGTGAGCAATACATTTGAGGATATATTGTGATTCCTATCTAGGAACCTATTCTGGCGAGTGAGGTCATCACCCGACTTGTAACGGTCCTATAGCTTAGCAGCTATCGACCTATCATCCTAGTAAGGACCAAGGTACCTAGGGATCATGCATCTAGGGTTTCATTCAACTCCTGAACGTAAATGCACAATCATCCATAGATAATTGAATAAAGAATTTGAAAACTAGGTTAGATGCACCGGAGCTTGCCTTCGTCAGCTAGGTTAGCCTGGGCACCCTCGGTGTCGAGCACTTCCACGTACTGCAGCGAAGCTTCCGCTCCTCCTTCCTCGTTCTCCGGGACAAGCGAGTAATCACCGTCCGGCAGATCTACACGGAATGCAATGCAAGTTCAGGTGATGTGATAGTTTGTCATCTTATCCAACCTGAGTTGGTCCTATTCACCGTAACAAGCATCTAGGTAGTGTTTCTCTTTTAGGAAGGTTATTAGTTGTACATGGGCTATTCATTTATTTATATTTGAATAAAGGTTTCTATAGTACTTGTTATTTCATGTGGATGTTTTGGTCCTTTTTCCTTTCACAAACAAAGGTATGAATAATATTTTTATTCATGAATTAATTTCTCATCAGCAAGGATGTTTTATTATCTTTTAATTAAATTAGATAATACTTTCAAAAAGAAAAAGAATTAACTAGGGGCTTTCCTTTATTTATTTCTCCTTAATATTAAAAGGGCCTTTAAGCTTTTTATTAAGCAATTAAATTACAAAAAATTAAAGAAGTGTTTCATAGGCACATTAGCACCTATACTGGTCCATTGGACCCACATGTGATGCTTGGAAGCTAGGAAATTAAATACTATTGAAAATAACAAAGGTTAGCTAGTGATTACAATTTAAATGCATACAAAAATAAATAAGACTCAAAATGATCCAAACTTTCTCATGCATGCTCTCTGGTCCTAAACAAGCCTAAAGAACCAGCATGTTCACCTAGGAACTCTATTGATCTTGGTTCATTAATTTACAAAGGAAAACATGCACAAATTAGGATTAAATATTTCTGTTAAGCCAAAAATCATGATTAATTCACAAGATGTGTATTTTTATATCACAAGACAGTGTGCACAAGTTGAGCTCACAAACATAAATATATTTAGCAAGCATAATCATCTAGGCAGTTTCTGCAGGAAATGAAAACAATTTATTTAACAAAAACCACTTCATAACTTTGTGCAATTTTTGGCACAGGAGCTAGTCCTAACAAGATACACAATATAACCAAAATTTAGATACAGAGGAGTTATAGATTTAAAGTTATGGCAGATCTAAGTATTTGACATTTGCATTTTTCCTGTTAAAAATATTTAGAATCCAGCCATGTGCAAATAACAAAAGTGGTGGGATTTCTCTTCCTGAACCCAACAAAATTGGTTTGGTATTTTTCTGATTTTTCGACGAATTTCTAGAATTTTTCTAAGGCCCTGGACTGACTAGCAAGAAATCCTAGATAACTTCTATTGCAAACCAGTCCCTAATTCACACAACAGCCCCTGGGCTTCACAAATATACCCCTGGAATTTACAACCGTGCCCTCGCGGCGGCGGGGGAGCTCGCCGGCGGCGATGTGGGGCCGGGCCAGGGCAACATGTGGCACGGGGGTGCGATTAGGCTCACCTAGGGGCTAGGGGTGACCGGAGTTAGGGAGGAAAAGCTGCCGGCGAGGGGGATCGACGGCGGTCGGCGGCGGTGGACGCGGCGGCTCGGGGAAAACGGCGAGGAGGGCGTTGTGCTGGGCAACAAACGAACTTGGGAGGTTCACGGGTGTCTAGTGAAGCTACTGGAGCAATGGAACGGCGGCGAGCGCGCGCGGGAGCACTAGCTCAGGGCGGCGGCGGCAATGGCGGGGAGGAGAGCGAGGGGAGCTTTTATAGGCAGCGCGGGGCGTCCGTGGGTGACGCGGGCTGACGGCGAAGATGCCTCGCCGTGCTACGGCGGTCGGGCGGCGCTCGTACGGCGGCGACGCCGCCGACGGACCGCCGGTCCGTGGCGCGTGCGCGCGTACGGCGGCGCGCCGGCACGGATTCAACGCGCCTCGGGCCGGGGGGACGCGTCGGGGTGCGCACGACCTCGGGCGGAGCGAACCTTGGGGGGCGCGCGGCCTAGGGAGGCGCGGGCACGGATGCCGGGGCCGGCGGTGCGCGGCCGGCGGCGGGCGGCGCGCGGGGCGCGCGACGTCGCGGCGCGCGGCGCTCTGCCCTTGCCCTATTTGCTGGAGCCCTGTTTGACTCAACTTTTCTCCAAAATTTTGAATAAAACTTGACCAAGTGGTGAACATGAAAGTTGTAGATCTAGCTACCCTTGACAAATTCTACAAAGGCTATATAGGGTTTTTCTGCACAGAATTTGAATTATTTGAATGCCAACTTTGAATGCCAGCAGGGTTTTGCAAACAGTGAAATCTGCCTTGGAGTTGATTTTTCAAGCTTTTCCTCTCAAAATTGGAAATGCCAATCTACATGAAAGTTGTGTCCCTCATCAAGATGTACAACTTTCATAAAGGTAGAATTTTAAGTGTTTAGGTGAATTTCGGAGAACGCGGCAAAAGTTCTGGACGACACCTGTGGACACTAGGGTGGCAAGGGGTTTTACCAAACCTTTGACCATGGGTTGGCCCCACAAGTGTGTTTACTAATCAAATGGGGTCACTAGGGTGGGTTAGTGAGTTTTCGAGGTGAGGACCCAGGTTGACCGTGGTTTGACCACTGTTGACTACTTTGACCGGCTATTAAAGCTAATTAAAAACCTGGGGCGTCACACCTGCGCGAGGCAAAATAGTCGACGATGAGTCACGCGACAAGCCACGTGACGTGCCGAAGCAACCGGACGTGCGGCCTAGGTGAAGTAGTCAAGGACGAGCCGGGTGACGAGTCGCGCGACGTGCCGAGGCACCCAGACGCGCGACGTAAGCGGAGTAGTCGACAACGAGCGGCACGACGAGCCGCGTGATGAGCCGCGCGACATGCCGAGGCACCAGGACACGCGGCGTTGTAGAAGTAGTCGACGACGAGCCCTGCGACGTGCCGAGGCACCCGGACGCGCGACGTAGGCGAAGTAGTCGACGACGAGCCTGCGCGAGGTGAAGTAATCGACGATGAGTCACACGACAAGCTGCGCGATGTGCCGAAGCAACCGGACGCGCGACGTAGGTGAAGTAGTCGATGACGAGCCTGCGCGAGGTGAAGTAGTCGACGACGAGCCGGGTCACGAGCCGCGCGACGTGCCGAGGCACCCGGACGCACGACGTAGGCGGAGTAGTCGACGACGAGCGGCGCGACGAGCCGTGTGACGAGCCACGCAACATGCCGAGGCACCCGGACGCACGGCGTAGTCGAAGTAGTCGACGACGAGCCGCGTGACATGCCGAGGCACCCGGAGGCGCGGCGTTGGCGAAGTAGTCGACGACAAGCCTGCGCGAGGCAAAGTAGTCGACGACGAGTCACGCGACAAGCCGCGCGATGTGCCGAAGCAACCTGACGCGCGGCGTAGGTGAAGTAGTCGACGATGAGCCGCGTGACGAGCTGCGCGATGAGCCGCGCGACACGCCGAGGCACCCAGACGCGCGGCGTAGTCGAAGTAGTCGACGACGAGCCGCGTGACGAGACGCGCGACGTGCCGAGGCACCCGGACACGCGGCATAAGCGAAGTAGTCGACGACGAGCCTGCGCGAGGCAAAGCAGTCGACGATGAGTCACGCGACAAGGTGCGCGATGTGCCAAAGCAACCGGACGCGCGGCGTAGGTGAAGTAATCGACAACGAGTCGCATGACGAGCCGCGCGACGTGCCGAGGCACCCGGACGCGTGGCGTAGGCAAAGTAGTCGACAACGAGCTTGCGCGAGGCGATGTAGTCGACGATGAGCCCGCGCGAGGCGAAATAGTCGACGATGAGTCACGCGACAAGCCACGCGATGTGTCGAAGCAACCGGACGTGCGGCGTAGGCGAAGTAGTTGACGACGAGCCGGGTGACGAGTCGCGCGACGTGCCGAGGCACCCGGACGCGCGACGTAAGCGGAGTAGTCGACAACGAGCGGCACGACGAGCCGCGTGATGAGCCGCGCGACATGCCGAGGCACCTGGACACGCGGCGTAGTTGAAGTAGTCGACGACGAGCCCTGCGACGTGCCGAGGCACCCGTACGCGCGACGTAGGCGAAGTAGTCGACGACGAGCCTGCGCGAGGCGAAGTAGTCGACGATGAGTCACACGACAAGCTGCGCGACGTGCCGAAGCAACCGGACGCGCCACGTAGGTGAAGTAGTCGACGACGAGCCTGCGCGAGGTGAAGTAGTCGACGACGAGCCGGGTCACGAGCCGCGCGACATGCCGAGGCACCCGGACGCACGACATAGGCGGAGTAGTCGATGACGAGCGGCGCGACGAGCCGTGTGACGAGCCACGCGACATGCCGAGGCACCCGGACGCACGGCGTAGTCGAAGTAGTCGACGACGAGTCGCGTGACGAGCCGCGTGACATGCCGAGGCAACCGGAGGCGCGGCGTTGGTGGAGTAGTCGACGACAAGCCTGCGCGAGGCAAAGTAGTCGACGATGAGTCACGCGACAAGCCGGGCGATGTGCCAAAGCAACCTGACGCGCGGCGTAGGTGAAGTAGTCGACGACGAGCCGCGTGACGAGCTGTGCGATGAGCCGCGCGACACGCCGTGGCACCTGGACGCGCGGCGTAGTCGAAGTAGTCGACGACGAGCCCCGTGACGAGCCGCGCGACGTGCCGAGGCACCCGGACGCACGGCATAAGCGAAGTAGTCGACGACGAGCCTGCGCGAGGCAAAGCAGTCGATGATGAGTCACGCGACAACTGCGCGACGTGCCGAGGCACCCGGACGCGTGGCGTAGGCAAAGTAGTCGACAACGAGCTTGCGCGAGGCGATGTAGTCGACGATGAGCCTGCGCGAGGCGAAATAGTCGACGATGAGTCACGCGACAAGCCACGCGACGTGCCGAAGCAACCGGACGTGCGGTGTAGGCGAAGTAGTCGACGACGAGCCGGGTGACGAGTCGCGCGACGTGCCGAGGCACCCGGACACGCGACATAGGCGGAGTAGTCGACGACAAGCGGCACGACGAGCCGCGTGATGAGCCGCGCGACATGCCGAGGCACCTGGACGCGCGGTGTAGTTGAAGTAGTCGACGACGAGCCCTGCGACGTGCCGAGGCACCCGGACGCGCGACGTAGGCGAAGTAGTCGACGACGAGCCTGCGCGAGGCGAAGTAGTCGACGATGAATCACACGACAAGCTGCGTGACGTGCCGAAGCAACCGGACGCGCGACGTAGGTGAAGTAATCGACGACGAGCCTGCGCGAGGTGAAGTAGTCGACGACGAGCCGGGTCACGAGCCGTGCGACGTGCCGAGGCACCCAGACGCACGACGTAGGCGGAGTAGTCGACGACGAGCGGCGCGACGAGCCGCGCGACATGCCGAGGCACCCGGACGCGCGGCGTAGTCAAAGTAGTCGACGACGAGCCGCGTGACGAGCCGCGCGACGTGCCGAGGCACCCGGACGCGCGGCGTAGGCGAAGTAGTCGACGACGAGCCTGCGCGAGGCAAAGTAGTCGACGATGAGTCACACGACAAGCCGCGCGACGTGCCGAAGCAACCGGACACGCGGCGTAGGTGAAGTAGTCGACGACGAGCCGCGTGATGAGCCGCGCGATGAGCCGCATGACGAGCCGCGCGACATGCCGAGGCACCCGGACGCGCGGCGTAGTCGAAGTTGTCGACGACGAGCCTCGTGACGAGCCGCGCGACGTACCGAGGCACCCGGACGCGCGGCGTAGGCGAAGTAGTCGACGACGAGCCTGCGAGAGGCAAAGTAGTCGACGATGAGTCACGCGACAAGCCTCGCGACGTGCCGAAGCAACCAAACATGCGGCGTAGGTGAAGTAGTCGACGACGAGCCGCGTGATGAGCCGCGCGATGAGCCGCATGACGAGCCGCGCGACATGCCGAGGCACCCGGACGCGCGACGTAGTCGAAGTTGTCGACGACGAGCCTCGTGACGAGCCGCGCGACGTGCCGAGGCACCCGGACGTGCGGCATAGGCGAAGTAGTCGATGACGAGCCTGCGAGAGGCAAAGTAGTCGACGATGAGTCACGCGACAAGCCGCGCGACGTGCCGAAGCAACCGAACGCGCGGCGTAGGTGAAGTAGTCGACGACGAGCCGCGCGACGTGCCGAGGCACCCGGACGCGCGGTGTAGGCAAAGCAGTCGACGTCGAGCTTGCGCGAGGTGATGTAGTGGACGATGAGCCTGCGCGAGGCGAAGTAGTCGACGATGAGTCACGCGACAAGCCACGCGACGTGCCGAAGGAACCGGACGCGCGGCGTAGGTGATGTAGTCAACGACGAGCCGCGTGACGAGTCGCGCGACGTGCCGAGGCACCGGGACGCGCGACGTAGGCGGAGTAGTCGACGACGAGCGGCACGACGAGCCGCGTGATGAGCCGCGCGACATGCCGAGGCACCTGGACGCGCAGCGTAGTTGAAGTAGTCGACGACGAACCCTGCGACGTGCCGAGGCACCCGGAAGCGCGACGTAGGCGAAGTAGTCGACGATGAGTCACACGACAAGCTGCGCGACGTGCCGAAGCAACCGGACGTGTGACGTTGTCGAAGTAGTCGACGACGAGCCTGCGCGAGGTGAAGTAGTCGACGACGAGCCGGGTCACGAGCCGTGCGATGTGCCGAGGCACCCGGATGCACGACGTAGGCGGAGTAGTCGACGACGAGCGGCGCGACGAGCCGTGTGACGAGCCACGCGACATGCCGAGGCACCCGGACGCACGGAGTAGTCGAAGTAGTCGACAACGAGCCGCGTGACGAGCCGCGCGACGTGCTATGCACCCGGAGGCGCGGCGTTGGCGAAGTAGTTGACGACAAGCCTGCGCGAGGCAAAGTAGCTGACGACGAGTCACGCGACAAGCCGCGCGATGTGCCGAAGCAACCTGACGCGCGGCGTAGGTGAAGTAGTCGACGACGAGCCGCGTGACGAGCCGCGCGATGAGCCGCATGACGAGCCGCGCGACACGCCGAGGCACCCGGACGCGCGGCGTAGTCGAAGTAGTCGACGACGAGACGCGTGACGAGCTGCGCAACGTGCCGAGGCACCCGGACGCGCGGCATAAGCGAAGTAGTCGACGACGAGCCTGTGCAAGGCAAAGCAGTCGATGATGAGTCACGCGACAAGCTGCGCGATGTGCCAAAGCAACCGGACGCGCGGCGTAGGTGAAGTAATCGACAACGAGCCGCATGACGAGCCGCGCGACGTGCCGAGGCACCCAGACGCGCGGCGTAGGCAAAGTAGTCGACAACGAGCTTGCGCGAGGCGATGTAGTCGATGATGATCCTGCGCGAGGCGAAATAGTCGACGATGAGTCACACGACAAGCCACGCGACGTGCCGAAGCAACCGGACGTGCGGCGTAGGCGAAGTAGTCGACGACGAGCCGGGTGACGAGTCGCGTGACGTGCCGAGGCACCCAGACGCGCGACATAGGCGGAGTAGTCGACGACGAGCAGCACGACGAGCCGCGTGATGAGTCGCGCGACATGCCGAGGCACCTGGACGCGCGGCGTAGTTGAAGTAGTCGACGACGAGCCCTGCGACGTGCCGAGGCACCCGGACGCGAGACGTAGGCGAAGTAGTCGACGACGAGCCTGCGTGAGGTGAAGTAGTCGACGATGAATCACACGACAAGCTGCACGACGTGCCGAAGCAACCGGACGCACGACGTAGGTGAAGTAATCGACGACGAGCCTACGCGAGGTGAAGTAGTCGACGACGAGCCGGGTCACGAGCCGTGCGACGTGCCGAGGCACCCGGACGCACGACGTAGGTGGAGTAGTCGACGACGAGCGGCGCGACGAGCCGCGTGACGAGCCGCGCGACATGCCGAGGCACCCGGACGCGCGTCGTAGTCGAAGTAGTCGACGACGAGCCGCGTGACGAGCCGCGCGACGTGCCGAGGCACCCGGACGCGCGGCGTAGGCGAAGTAGTCGACGACGAGCTTGCGCGAGGCAAAGTAGTCGACGATGAGTCACACGACAAGCCGCGCGACGTGCCGAAGCAACCGGACACGCGGCGTAGGTGAAGATGTCGACGACGAGCCGCGTGTTGAGCCGCGCGATGAGCCGCATGACGAGCCGCGCGACATGCCGAGGCACCTGGACGCGCGGCGTAGTCGAAGTTGTCGACGACGAGCCTCGTGACGTGCCGCGCGACGTGCCGAGGCACCCGGACGCGCGGCGTAGGCGAAGTAGTCGACGACGAGCCTGCGAGAGGCAAAGTAGTCGACGATGAGTCACGCGACAAGCCGCGCGACGTGCCGAAGCAACCGAACGCGCGTCGTAGGTGAAGTAGTCCACGACGAGCCGCGCGACGTGCCGAGGCACCCGGACGCGCGGTGTAGGCAAAGCAGTCGACGACGAGCCTGCGCGAGGTGATGTAGTGGACGATGAGCCTGCGCGAGGCGAAGTAGTCGACGATGAGTCACGCGACAAGCCACGCGACGTGCCGAAGCAACCGGACGCGCGGCGTAGGTGATGTAGTCAACGATGAGCCACGTGACAAGCCACGCGACGTGCCGAGGCACCCGGACGCGCGGCGTAGGCGAAGTAGTCGACGATGAGCCTGCGCGAGGCGAAGTAGTCGACGATGAGTCACGTGACAAGCCACGCGACGTGCCGAAGCAACCGGACGCGCGGCGTAGGTGAAGTAGTCAATGACGAGCCGCGTGACAAGCCACGTGACGTGCCGAGGCACCCGGACGCGCGGCGTAGGCGAAGTAGTCGACGATGAGCCTGCGCGAGGCGAAGTAGTCGACGACGAGCCGGATGACGAGCCGCGCGACGTGTCGAGGCACCCGGACGCGCGACGTAGGCGGAGTAGTCGACGACGAGCGGCACGACGAGCCGCGTGACGAGCCGCGCGACATGCCGAGGCACCCGGACGCGCGGCGTAGTTGAAGTAGTCGACGACGAGCCGTGCGACGTGCCGAGGCACCCGGACGCGCGACGTAGGCGAAGTGGTCGACGACGAGCCTGTGTGAGGAGAAGTAGTCGACGATGAATCACGCGACAAGCCGCGCGACGTGCCGAAGCAACCGAACGCGCGACGTAGGTGAAGTAGTCGACGACGAGCCGCGTGACGAGCCGCGCGACGTGCCGAGGCACCCGGACGCGCAGCGTAGGCAAAGTAGTCGACAACGAGCTTGCGCGAGGCGATGTAGTCGACGATGAGCCTGCGCGAGGCGAAATAGTCGACGATGAGTCACGCGACAAGCCACGCGACGTGCCGAAGCAACCGGACGTGCGGCGTAGGCGAAGTAGTCAACGACGAGCCGGGTGACGAGTCGCGCGACGTGCCGAGGCACCCGGACGCGCGACGTAGGCGGAGTAGTCGACGACGAGCGGCACGACGAGCCGCGTGATGAGCCGCGCGACATGCCGAGGCACCTGGACGTGCGGCGTAGTTGAAGTAGTCGACGACGAACCCTGCGACGTGCTGAGGCACCCGGAAGCGCGACGTAGGCGAAGTAGTCGATGACGAGCCTGCGCGAGGCGAAGTAGTCGACGATGAGTCACACGACAAGCTGCGCGACATGCCGAAGCAACCGGACGCGTGACGTTGGTGAAGTAGTCGACGACGAGCCTGCGCGAGGTGAAGTAGTCGACGACGAGCCGGGTCACGAGCCGTGCGACGTGCCGAGGCACCCGGATGCACGACGTAGGCGGAGTAGTCGACGACGAGCGGCGCGACGAGCCGTGTGACGAGCCACGCGACATGCCGAGGCACCCGGACGCACGGAGTAGTCGAAGTAGTCGACAACGAGCCGCGTGACGAGCCGCGCGACGTGCCGAGGCACCCGGAGGCGCGGCGTTGGCGAAGTAGTAGACGACAAGCCTGCGCGAGGCAAAGTAGTCGACGACGAGTCACGCGACAAGCCACGCGATGTGCCGAAGCAACCTGACGCGCGGCGTAGGTGAAGTAGTCGACGACGAGCCGCGTGACGAGCCGCGCGATGAGCCGCATGACGAGCCGCGCGACACGCCGAGGCACCCGGACGCGCGGCGTAGTCGAAGTAGTCGACGATGAGCCGCGTGACGAGCTGCGCAACGTGCCGAGGCACCCGGACGCGCGGCATAAGCGAAGTAGTCGACGACGAGCCTGTGCAAGGCAAAGCAGTCGACGATGAGTCGTGCGACAAGCTGCGCGATGTGCCAAAGCAACCGGACGCGCGGCGTAGGTGAAGTAATCGACAACGAGCCGCATGACGAGCCGCGCGACGTGCCGAGGCACCCAGACGCGCGGCGTAGGCAAAGTAGTCGACAACGAGCTTGCGCGAGGCGATGTAGTCGACGATGAGCCTGCGCGAGGCGAAATAGTCGACGATGAGTCACGCGACAAGCCACGCGACGTGCCGAAGCAACCGGACGTGCGGCGTAGGCGAAGTAGTCGACGACGAGCCGGGTGACGAGTCGCGCGACGTGCCGAGGCACCCGGACGCGCGACGTAGGCGGAGTAGTTGACGACGAGCGGCACAACGAGCCGCGTGATGAGTCGCGCGACATGCCGAGGGACCTGGACGCGCGGAGTAGTTGAAGTTGTCGACGACGAGCCCTGCGACGTGCCGAGGCACCCGGACGCGCGACGTAGGCGAAGTAGTCAACGACGAGCCTGCGCGAGGCGAAGTAGTCGACGATGAGTCACACGATAAGCTGCGCGACGTCCCGAAGCAACCGGACACGCGACGTAGGTGAAGTAGTCGACGACGAGCCTGCGCGAGGTGAAGTAGTCGACGACGAGCCGAGTCACGAGCCGCGCGACGTGCAGAGGCACCCGGACGCACGACGTTGGCGGAGTAGTCGACGACGAGCGCCGCAACGAGCCGCGTGACGAGCCGCGCGACAGGCCAAGGCACCCGGACGCACGGCGTAGTCGAAGTAGTCGACGACGAGCTGCGTGACGAGCCGCGCGACGTGCCGAGGCACCCGGACGCGCGGCGTAGGCGAAGTAGTCGACAACGAGCCTGCGCGAGGCAAAGTAGTCGACGATGAGTCACGCGACAAGACACACGACGTGCCGAAGCAACCGGACGCGCGGTGTAGGTGAAGTAGTCGATGACGAGACGCGTGATGAGCCGCGCGATGAGCCGCATGACGAGCCGCGCGACATGCCGAGGCACCCGGACGCGCGGCATAGTCGAATTTGTCGACGACGAGCCTCGTGACGAGCCGAGCGACGTGCCGAGGCACCCGGACGCGCGGCGTAGGCGAAGTAGTCGACGACGAGCCTGCGAGAGGCAAAGTAGTCGACGATGAGTCACGCGACAAGCCGCGCGACGTGATGAAGAAACCGAACGCGCGGCGTAGGTGAAGTAGTCGACGACGAGCCGCACGGCGTGCCGAGGCACCCGGACGCGCGGTGTAGGCAAAGCAGTCGATGACGAGCCTGCGCGAGGTGATGTAGTGGACGATGAGCCTGCGCGTGGCGAAGTAGTCGACGATGAGTCACGCGACAAGCCACGCGACGTGCCGAAGCAACCGGACGCGCGGCGTAGGTGATGTAGTCAACGACGAGCCGCGTGACAAGCCACGCGACGTGCCGAGGCACCCGGACGCGCGGCGTAGGCGAAGTAGTCGACGATGAGCCTGCGCGAGGCGAAGTAGTCGACGACGAGCAGGGTGACGAGCAGCGCGACGTGCCGAGGTACCCGGACGCGCGACGTAGGCGGAGTAGTCGACGACGAGCGGCACGACGAGCCGCGTGACGAGCCGCGCGACATGCCGAGGCACCCGGACGCGCGGCGTAGTTGAAGTAGTCGACGACGAGCCGTGCGACGTGCCGAGGCACCCGGACGCGCGACGTAGGCGAAGTGGTCGACGACGAGCCTGTGTGAGGAGAAGTAGTCGACGATGAGTCATGCGACAAGCCGCGCGACGTGCCAAAGCAACCGGACGCGCGACGTAGGTGAAGTAGTCGACGACGAGCCGCGTGACGAGCCGCGCGACGTGCCGAGGCACCCGGACGCGCAGCATAGGCAAAGTAGTCAACAACGAGCTTGCGCGAGGCGATGTAGTCGACGATGAGCCTGCGCGAGGCGAAATAGTCGACGATGAGTCACGCGACAAGCCACGCGACGTGCCGAAGCAACCGGACTTGCGGCGTAGGCGAAGTAGTCAACGACGAGCCGGGTGACGAGTCGCGCGACGTGCAGAGGCACCCGGACGCGCGACGTAGGCGGAGTAGTCGACGACGAGCGGCACGACGAGCCGCGTGATGAGCCGCGTGACATGCCGAGGCACCTGGACGCGCGGTGTAGTTGAAGTAGTCGACGACGAACCCTGCGACGTGCCGAGGCACCCGGACGCGCGACGTAGGCGGAGTAGTCGACGACGAGCGGCACGACGAGCCGCGTGATGAGCCGCGCGACATGCCGAGGCACCTGGACGCGCGGTGTAGTTGAAGTAGTCGACGACGAACCCTGCGATGTGCCGAGGCACCCGGAAGCGCGACGTAGGCGAAGTAGTCGATGACGAGCCTGCACGAGGCGAAGTAGTTGACGATGAGTCACACGACAAGCTGTGCGACGTGCCGAAGCAACCGGACGTGTGACGTTGGTGAAGTAGTCGACGACGAGCCTGCGTGAGGTGAAGTAGTCGACGACGAGCCGGGTCACGAGCCGTGCGACGTGCCGAGGCACCCGGATGCACGACGTAGGCGGAGTAGTCGACGACGAGCGGCGCGACGAGCCGTGTGACGAGCCACGCGACATGCCGAGGCACCCGGACGCACGGAGTAGTCGAAGTAGTCGACAACGAGCCGCGTGACGAGCCGCGCGACGTGCCGAGGCACCCGGAGGCGCGGCGTTGGCGAAGTAGTTGACGACAAGCCTGCGCGAGGCAAAGTAGTCGACGACGAGTCACGCGACAAGCCGCGCGATGTGCCGAAGCAACCTGACGCGCGGCGTAGGTGAAGTAGTCGACGACGAGCCGCGTGACGACCGCGTGATGAGCCGCATGACGAGCCGCGCGACACACCGAGGCACCCGGACGCGCGGCATAAGCGAAGTAGTCGACGACGAGCCTGTGCAAGGCAAAGCAGTCGACGATGAGTCACGCGACAAGCTGCGCGATGTGCCAAAGCAACCGGACGCGCGGCGTAGGTGAAGTAATCGACAACGAGCCGCATGACGAGCCGCGCGACGTGCCGAGGCACCCAGACGCGCGGCGTAGGCAAAGTAGTCGACAACGAGCTTGCGCGAGGCGATGTAGTCGACGATGAGCCTGCGCGAGGCGAAATAGTCGATGATGAGTCACGCGACAAGCCACGCGACGTGCCGAAGCAACCGGACGTGCGGCGTAGGCGAAGTAGTCGACGACGAGCCGGGTGACGAGTCGCGCAACGTGCCGAGGCACCCGGACGCGCGACGTAGGCGGAGTAGTCGACGACGAGCGGCACAACGAGCCGCGTGATGAGTCGCGCGACATGCCGAGGCACCTGGACGCACGGCGCAGTTGAAGTTGTCGACGACGAGCCCTGCGACGTGCCGAGGCACCCGGACGCGCGACGTAGGCGAAGTAGTCGACGACGAGCCTGCGCGAGGCGAAGTAGTAGACGATGAGTCACACGACAAGCTGCGCGACGTGCCGAAGCAACCGGACGCGCGACGTAGGTGAAGTAGTCGACGACGAGCCGGGTCACGAGCCGCGCGACGTGCCGAGGCACCCGGACGCACGACGTAGGCGGAGTAGTCGACGACGAGCGCCGCGACGAGCCGCGTAACGAGCCGCGCGACATGCCGAGGCACCCGGATGCGCGGCGTAGTCGAAGTAGTCGACGACGAGCCACGTGACGAGCCGCGCGACGTGCCGAGGCACCCAGACGCGCGGCGTAGGCGAAGTAGTCGACGACGAGCCTGCGCGAGGCAAAGTAGTCGACGATAAGTCACGCGACAAGACACACGACGTGCCGAAGCAACCGGACGCGCGGCGTAGGTGAAGTAGTCGATGACGAGACGCGTGATGAGCCGCGCGATGAGCCGCATGACGAGCCGCGCGACATGCCGAGGCACCCGGACGCGCGGCGCAGTCGAAGTTGTCGACGATGAGCCTCGTGACGAGCCGCGCGACGTGCCGAGGCACCCGGACACGTGACGTAGGCGAAGTAGTCGACGACGAGCCTGTGTGAGGAGAAGTAGTCGACGATGAGTCTCGCGACAAGCCGCGCGACGTGCCGAAGCAACCGGACGCGCGACGTAGGTGAAGTAGTCGACGACGAGCCGTGTGACGAGCCGCGCAACGTGCCGAGGCACCCGGAGGCGCGGCTGTCGTATGGACCTCCCTGGGCCCAATACCTCAGTGGGTGTCGGTGTTTTAGACTGGCAACCTACCAAGGGGAGTACCCGAGGTAGATGAATGTGGCCTCGCTGAGATCGGTAACTCAAAGGAAGAGACACGTGGCACACAATTTAGACAGTTTCGGGCCGCAAGGTGCGTAATACCCTACGTCCTGTATGCTGCATAGCTCTGGATTGATTGGATGTGATTACAAGATGATGGGTAATGAGAGAGAAGGGTCCCTGCCTCGCCTTATATAGTCCGGGAGGTAGGGTTATAGGTCGGTTTAGGGAGAGAGTAGTAGTCGTGTACGTCTAGGAATCCTCTACACAGTACAAGGTATGTATAGCTTCCTATCCGAGTACTTCTCCACCGTAGTTCTTGCGCCTCACGCCATCAGGTGCCGTGTGGCACAAGCCGAGTAGTCCCAGGGGCCCACCGAGTAGTCGGTCCTGGTACCCACCGAGGTAGTGGGCCCAGGGAGGTCCATACGACAAGCCCCTGAGTACTTTGTAGTCAAGCAGGATAGCTTCAAGTAGTCTTGACGGCATTGGCGAGTAGTCCTCAAGCGTCCCCGAGAACTACAAGCCGAAAGTCCTCAAGAATATTCGAAGCATCCCGAGGCTGGAAGGTACTCCAGCTGATTCTTGAGTAATCCTGAAGTGTTCTCGAGTAGTCCTCAAGCGTCCTCGAGTTCTGCCCTTGAAGGTTTTCAAGAATACTCGTGTTGTCTTGAAGCCGAAGTTTATATGGAAGTTCGATTGTAAAATCGCACTTCATATGGAGTAGCCCCCGAGCCTTAGGTTGAGTCGTAGACTCTGGCTGAGGGTCAATCTGAAGTTCTGGCAAGATTATCCCGCAAAATCCGGAGAAAAAACCGAAGGACACGTGGCACGGAGCCCCCGAGCCTTGAGTCGAGTACTTCATCTCGAATTGAAGGGTCATCTTGTATGTAGAATGTGTCCTGAGTTGCTCTTGAATCTTGTCGCTTCCCAGGTAATTGATTAGATGTAGCCGAGCCCCCGAGATAAGGCGCATCGACTACTGGAAGTTGAAGGGTCAGGCGCTGCCGCTGAGTCAGCTGTTTTGAAACATATCCATCCGGCCGTTGCGGAGCCGCCTGTTGACTTATAAATAGAAGCCAAAACCCTTAGGGTTTTTCACCCCCCACACTTGCAGCCATTCGTAGCAGATCTCGCCAGGAATCCGCCGCCAGTGCACACTGCCACCTCAGTGGAAATCGTAGATCCAAGCGCACTGCCACCAGTAGCCACCGCCGCAGCCCCCGAGCGAATGCGGGTGAAAACCCGCTGTACTTGGATAATGAAGCCCTCACCATCCAAGAGCATGAAGACCGCCGGCGGGAAGAAGAGATCCCGGGAAGAGGCCGCTGGATCCACCGGAGGGTCAACACCGCCAGTGTCTCCCCCGCGCCCGAATCCCAACAAGGAGTGGAAGAAATCGAAGGCGAAGACTGAGGACTTGTTGGCGTTGCTGAACAGCGGATTTCTCCGGGAGAAGGAGGTCGACATGTGGCGCACCGCCGCGGGAGATCCATACGCGATGGAGAAGAATCTCGATGAGATCGCAATGTTCACGCGATTCGTGGAGCGCGGGTTGGCCCTCCCAGCAAGCAACTTCTTCAAGGGGCTTCTCGAGTATTACAGTATCGAGTACCTCAATCTCAACCCCAATGGCATCTTCCACACATCTGTCTTCGTCCATTTTTGCGAAGCGTTCTTGGGGATCAAGCCCCACTTGGTACTGTTCCGGAAGTTCTTCCGCGTGAAGCCCCAGCCGAGCGCCAACGACCCGCGAGTAGTCGGAGGGGCCGGCATCCAGATGCGCGAGGACGCCGCCAAGCAGTACTTGGTGTACAAGTTGATCGACTCCAACCAGGACTAGAAGTCGAAGTGGTTCTACATCACCAACCACCACTCGGAGCTGCCGAAGACCAGCGGGAAGCAGCCGAAGCACCGGCCCTGGTGGAATACGGAGCCGACGATGCAAGAGGGTATCCAGCTACCCGAACTGCTGGTGAAGATCAAGGCTTTGAAGCAAGCCGGGCTGAGGGCCGAACATGTGGCCTTCAGCTTTATGAAGAGGAGGGTGCAGCCGCTGATGGCTCGTGACACCCTCGGCTACCAGTACACCGGCGAAGGCGACTCGTCGCGGATGCCCGGCGGTGAGATTGATGATGACGACATCATCCATAGGCTGGGGAGGATCTTCAAGGACATGCCGGCGTACACACCCTACCCGGTCCCCGAGTACTCCGCCACTCATCCGCCGAACGAGGTCAGTAGCCGCACTCAGTGTACGAGTACTGATTATGTAGTAGTAGTCGTGCTCACCCAATGTGCTTGTTGCAGGATGACATAGTAAAGTTTCTCTCTAAACCGGCTTCGCCTCCCCGTCTTGTGGAAATCCCAGAGGACTGGAGGGGCAAGGCCAAGGAGCGCCGCGAAGGTGACGACACCGTCACCGTTGAAGACACATCAGATGAAAATGACGAGGAAACGCTTCAGGAGCGGTTCCAGCTGCGGTCGAGGTTCAGCTGCCCTGGACTGCCCAATGTTCCTCTCATCCAAGATCCTCTGACTAGTTTGGAGGCTAGTGTGCCTGCGCCGCCGAGGAGGCCGTGCAACGTGGCACGCAAGCGCGTCACCAAGACGCTGAAAGTCACTGAGACCATGTCTCAAGAGGTAAACTCCTCGAGAAGAGTAGTCGAGTACTTGTCTTCAATGTTGTGTATGCTGACGACAAAATTCCATTGCTTGTAGGAGATTCCGCCTTTCGACCCCACAGACCAAGGGGACGAAGGCGACTTGGAGACGGTGGGGGAGCCGGCTGGAAGAGGCCGCAGCCCAGCCCCGGCCAAGACAGAAGTCGAGCCGCAGGCACCAGTCGCTGAGGGTAGGACGGAGCCAGCCGCAACTCCTGCTGCTGAAGAGCCACCGGCTACTAAAGCCGAAGAAGAGGCGCCTGCTGAAGCTGGACTTGTCGACATCGCCAGCATACTTGGCGCCCCAACCGTGACAGTAGTCCGGTCGAGCTTGTAAGTGAAGATCTTCCCCGAGTAGTACATGTAGGTTGGTAGTCGCACTTGGTCGACAACCAATTGTATACTGTGCAGGAAATCCACAAACTTGTCCTGGGAGGGAGATGAACCTACCGCGGCAGTGGCTGAAGAAGGTTCCACACCAGCCGCTGAGGAGTCCACTCCCGCCCCCCAAGCAGAGACCGTGGGGCCGGCTGTAGAGGCTACGCTGCCGGAGGCCAGCATTGTTGAAGGTGAGTGTACTGCACGAACGCAGCCTTCCTCGAGTAGAAGTCGTAGCCCCCGAGGGAGACTAATCCATGTGTCTTCTGTTGACAGGGGCCGCAGCCGAGGGAAGCACCATCCCCGAGGTTGTGCCCGTTGAAGGCTTGGCGCCGGAGACCCAAGAAGCCGCCGGAGCAGCCCCCGAGCCGGCGGGAGTAGCCAACAGAGGAGCCCCCGCGATGGCTGAAGAGAAGCGCGACGAAGTACTGCCAGATTCGAGCCTGGAAGTAGTCGTCCGTTAACCGGAGATTCAGGACGCGGAGCCGATTCGTTCGGCGCCGATGTCCGGGGCCACCACGACTAGTCGCGGTGGAATCAAACTTCTGGCGGACGATCTCATTGACTCGGCGGCAGTAGCGCGCAACCTGGAGGAGATGTGCCGGGCCGAGCAGTGGATGAAGGTAAGTTATCAGTACCCTTGAGTAGTCGATCTGCCATATTGTTGAGTACCTGAATAACAGTTGTTGTCTGCTGCAGGATGTCGTGGAGAGATCCTGACAAAAATCTGAGATGCTCCAAGGATACGGCGATACAGTGCTCCGGGCGGAAGCATTGGAGGAAGAACTCGTGAAGTCCAGAAAGCACTCCGCCATGCTCCAGTCGAAGCTTGACGGCGCCTTCTCCCAGTATCATAATGAAGTCCAGGACATGCAGGCGAAGAGCGATGAGCTGGTGCGCAAGAACAAGTCGCTCCGCAACAAGAACAAAGGTATGCTGCCGTCTTGTCGAGTACCCATTGGAAGTACCTTGCAGTAGTCTAACCCTGCCTTGTTTGTTGATTGCAGAACTTGAGACCCGGGTCGAGCAACTGAAGGCCTCAGAAGTCGACATGAAGAACCTCTTCTACCGGGAGAAGGAGGCCCGAGAGGTACTTGAATATGATCATAAGCAGTTGGCTTACGAGTGCGATAAGCACATGGAGCTCCGAATTGCCTCGGACCGTGACCTCGTCAACTGCTACAAATCTCTGCAGAAGTTGAACGAGGACTGCGAGAAGTTGCGGGCACAGCTCAAAGAACTTGAACAAGCCGCACTTCCCATTGCAAGGCTACTGGTGCCTCATCCGGGCGGGCTGAAGATAGCTCCATTGGTTGACCGGCTGAGAGAAGCTCCTGGTCGTCTGGCGACGTACGTCAAGCATTTGGCAAAGTCCATCCCCAATCAAGTCTTGGTGTACATGAAGTCGTACTTCCCCAAGGCTCCGGTGGACGTGGTCGCGGGTGGACTAGCCGCCAACTCTACTGATGAGCAGTACGCGGAGCTCCTGGATCAGATGGCGCCAATAGCCGAACAAGTCGCCGGAAAGCTGAACCTCCAGTAGTCCTGTAGGGTTAGCTTGTAGTCATAGCTGTATATAAACAAAGTTGTACTGAACTTGTTGAAGGACCGATACGGCGAACCAGAGAGGGGGGGAGTGAATGGGAGCCGATAAAAATTCTTCTCGTAGGAGATGGAAACTCCAACAAGATGAACGCGGCTACCAACACACGTCTCCGACTCACTACCCAAGTTGGTCAAGCCCACGTAGCCACTGGAGTGCCACTGGACCTAGGAACCAACACACACAACCTTCCGACTCGAGAACGCAGCGGAACACCAAACCTCGAGTCCACTGACCAACACCGGTCAGACCGGTGAGCACCACCGGTCAGACTGGTCCCTGCTGGTGAAACTTGGCGATTTCCACTAAGTGGCTTCACACCGGTCAGGCTAGTGAGACACACCGGTCAGACCGGTCACAACCTGAAAACCCCCAAATCACCAAACAGGCAACCGACCTCCAAACTGACCCAAACTCGAAACAGCCCCAACACAGAACAACAGCGAACACACCAAGACGTTCACCCAAGGAAAAACCCACCGAGGGTTGCACCGGTCAGACCGGTCAAGAGCACCGGTCAGACCGGTGTAGCCTGGGCAGCTCGTGATGAACAGCACCCGCGGGTCAACTCCCCCAAATCCAAACTTCAATCTCCCGAATCGCTCCACGGACTTGAACAAGACTTTAGGGATATTAGGAACACCTCATGAGGAGTCCATAGCCACGATTTCGTCCACCAAAACTTGTCCAAAAAGGAGGAATCGAAGAAATCCCACCAAGAACACTTCCAACCCAAGAACTCAAGAAACCCCAAAATCGAGCCCCTTTACTCACGGATTTGGGAGAGGAATCACAGCCCAAAGAACCACGAAGGGTTCCCACAAATTTCCCCCATCAAATCCCCAAGAGAAGGGTCCCGAAAACAACCCAAAGAAATCACCAAGAGAGGGCTCCGAAAAACACCACCAAGAACAACCAGGAAACACACATCCAAACCTTGAGGAACCACGCCGAATCATCTATACATGGAATAAAGGTTCATACAAGGTCTAGCTTGCCGCCCGATCATCCAACCCTCTCAACAAGATCTCACCATGAAGCTCTCAAGCTAGTCCTATGGAAAACCTAAGGAAAATAGGAAGAAAATAGGAAAACTAATGAGCTAGGGTTCCAAGAGTTGGCTGCCGTCCTCTCACCTCTTGGGTTATATGGAGGCAACCGAATGTCTAAAATGCCCTTTCCTAATAACTAGGGATACAAGCCCCTCAAGGGCGGATTTGGAAGTCTTCATGTTTTTTCCATCGGACGGATGCCCGGCGACCGCACCCTGCGTAGCCTCGACGCAAGCCATGCGATCCCGACGCGTGTCCTCTGCTTCGAAGTCTCCGGACTGCGTCGTCGCACACCGGTCAGACCGGTCAGACCCACCGGTCAGACCGGTCTGGCACTGCTGCAGCACCATCTTCGGTTCTTCAGTCTTGGCTTTGTGGATCAACCAAGGAACCAGTGGATTTCTGGTGAACCACTGGAAACCCCGCGAACTCGGTGTAGCCTCCGCCAATCTCCACTCATGACTCGGCTCCCACGTAGTCCCGGCTTGCCCTTGGTTTTGAGGCTCTACCAAGAAACCGTCCACGACTTCATCTTGCTGTTCATGCCACCATGCGATCCGCACTTGACCCCGCTGGCCACCGGGTCCCTCGAACGAAGCCTACTTGTCTTCTCCACACCTGGAGGCCTCACCGGCGACGACCTTTCGCGCTCGTTCTTCACCTGCACCAACACCGGTCAAGCCGCAACCTGCACCTGCAATACTTAGTCAAGAATCAGTCCACATAACGTTGTCAATCACTCATCACACAAGGAAGCGACCATCCACCGGTCCTCGAACCACACATGGTCCTCAATCTCCCCCTTGATGAGTGCATTGACAACACCCACATGAAGTAACACAAGAGAAGAGAAAAAGAAAAGAAACAAATGAAAAGAAACTCCAACATGCGATCGAAAGCCAAACAAAGGCAAAGAGCAAGATCACTTGAAGAAGACAAGTCTCGGACCCCTTAGGCAAGGGCAACGGCTCGACACATCCGAGACAAAGCAAAGCTCAAGCAAAGAGCGCAAACCTCCAAAGCAAAGCTCGAAAAATCACAAAGAGCTCCCCCTGCACACATGCAAGCTCCCCCTGAACCAATGCAACTCCCCCTGGGCGAATGCATGCAAACCACTTGAAAACAGGACAGCTGCAACAACTTCAGCTCACACCGGTCAGATCGGCCAACACCACCGGTCAGACCGGTGCCCAACATGTGCACAGGACCAGCACACTCTGGCCGGTCAGACCGGTGACCACGACCGGTCAGACCGGTGCACAACAGAGCCCAGAAATGGCTCGAAACCACCTCAAAACCTTCTAAATGCACCCAGCAAGCCATTTCAAGCTCAAACTTCTCCCCCTTGTTGGCAATGCATGAATCAAGCCAAAAATGCAAAAAATGCAACCTAGAGCTTCTCAAATAGACAAAATTCAACAAACAATGCTACACATGTCCAAATGAGCAAGTTAGATACCCTATAGCTTCGTATTGATCTCAACTACATGATCACCAAGTTTCACAACCATTGGACGAAGCTAAGACAGATTTGGGCAATTTTGCGAAAAACTTGCCTCTCATGAGCAAAGTCCTAAACATGAGCAAAACATATCAAAATGGCAAAGCCACACAAACTTCATGATTGGACAACCATTCTAATCATAAGACCATCACAAACACCCACAAGCACCTCATGTCATATCAAAGCCACCGAGCCATGTGCCTACTTCTATGTATGAGACTTCTCATTGGTAGGCATCATGCAACGGTTTAGCACCCAAAGCAAATTAAATTCAGCACATATGACATAGGAGCATATTTTCCAAGCATTTCACATTTCATTTTCAGATTGTTACATGGTACATGAAATGTCTTTGCGACAAAAAGGAACTTATGCCCCTCCACAAGATAAAGCAAGAGGGCTAAACATTCATGATGGCAAATGAGCCTTTGGCCCCATATGATCAATAAACTAGCTATCCAACCACAAATTGAGCATAGCCAAGCCACTAAAACATGTCAAGATCATATAAAGGCATTTACACATGAGAGAGCATACATGTGACATTTTTCAAAAACATAGCCATCAACCATGGAAATAAACCGAGATTATCAAGAGCTAAGCCAAACTAACCATAGCATACCAAACAAGCTCACAAAGACATATATCTCATTCCATTGTGAACAATGTATATAGGAGAAGCTTTTCCTATCCAATGCATATGATACAAGGATGCCTATACATCATGTTACATATGCCATGCCAAATGCAAGAAATGCACAAAGAAAAGCTATACATATGCTACAAAGGAGCTCCCACACACCCAACTCAAGAAATCAAACACACACCAAGTTCCCCCCGCAAACGAGTGAAAGTTGCTTGATCTAGGGGTTTGGTGAAAATATCGGCTAGTTGGTCATGTGTGGGTACATGGATCAAGGAAATATTTCCTTTCTCTACGTTGTCTCTCAGAAAATGATACCTTACTTCTATGTGCTTGGTTTTGAATGAAGCACTGGGTTCTTTGCAACACTTATGGCACTGGTGCTATCACATTGAAGTGGGACATGGGTATACTCCTCACCAAAGTCACTCATGGTGAGGGTGATCCAAATGAGCTGAGAGCAACAACTAGCAGCGGCAACATACTCTGCCTCGGTCGTGGATTGAGCAACACTCGACTGTTTGCGGGAAGACCAAGACACCAAAGAGGAACCCAAAAACTGGCAAGTCCCAGAAGTGGACTTCCTATCCAACCGACACCCGGCAAAATCCGCGTCTGAAAAACCATGAAGCGCCAAAGAAGAGGACGCGGAGTACCAAAGGCCGAAGTGGGGAGTGTGACGCAAGTACCTAAAAATTCGCTTCACCGCTTGCCGATGCGAAGTCCTCGGAGACGCTTGAAAACGAGCGCACAGACATACCGAGAACTGGATGTCCGGCCTTGTCGCCGTCAAGTAGAGGAGTGACCCGATCATGCTCCGGTACTCCTTCTGGTCCACGTGTTCACCTTCCTCATCCGCATCAAGCACCGTAGTCGTACTCATCGGCGTCGTCATAGCCTTGGAATCCTCCATCTTGAACTTCCGCACAATGTCCTTGGTGTACTTGGCTTGGTGCACAAATGTTCCTTCCTTTGATTGCTTGATTTATAGCCCGAGGAAGAACTGCAACTCGCCCATCATGCTCATCTCAAATTCCCTGCTCATATCCTCTGCAAACCTTGTAACAAGAGAGTTAGACGAGCCACCAAAGTCAATATCATCCACGTACACCTGCACAATCAGGATATCTCTGCCCTGCCTCAGGAGAAACAAGGTCTGATCGACCTTCCCCATCTCAAAACCTCTCGCAAACAAGAACCCCCTCAACCTGCCATACCAAGCTCTAGGCGCCTGCTTCAAGTCATAAAGCGCCTTCCTCAACTTGTACACCCGGTGGGGGTACTTCTCGCTCTGAAACCCTGGTGGTTGCCTCACATACACTTCTTCCTCCAACACACCGTTCAAGAAGGCACTCTTCACATCCATTTGGTGCAACTTGAACCCTTTAGCCACAGAAAAGGCTAGAAGAATCCTAATCGCCTCCAAACGGGCTACGGGAGCAATGGTCTCCTCGTAGTCAATCCCCTCCTTCTGACTGAACCCCTGAGCAACAAGCCTTGACTTGTTCCTCACCACTTCACATTTCTCTCCCTCTTTATTTTTCCACACCCACTTTGTACCAATCGGCTTACACCCTGGGGGAGGGTCAACCAACTCCCACACCTGATTCCTCTCAAAGTTCTCTAGCTCCTCATGCATCGAATGAACCCAATTGTGATCAGATAGTGCGTGTCCAATGTCTTTGGGCTCAAAAGTAGCAACAAATGCAGCATGAGCGAAATGGGAATTGTTTCGAACCCTCGACCGTGTAGTGCGTTCATTCAGGTCGCCGATGATCCTCGAAGCTGGGTGATCCACTTGTACTCGCCGGGGAGGTTCTCGCCTCGATGCTACCTCCCCCTCAACAACAGCTTCTCCTTGTTCTTGATTTGTCGTCGTAGGTGTGGGAGTAGGTCCGTCCACCACCGTAGTCGAAGTAGTGGGTACATGTTCAGCCGGGGGCACCACACCGCCATCTTCATCGTCTCCATGTTCATGCTCCTCATCCAGAAAGATCTCCTCGCCAAGCTCATCATCACCTGCACACTCAAAGACAAGCTGACTACGTGGCTGTGTCTCGTCGAAGGTTACCTCGCAAGTCTCCACGATTTGGTTAGTTTCAAGATTGAGCACACGATATGCTCTAGAATGAGATGCATAACCAAAGAAAATGCCATCGACAGACCTAGCCTCAAACTTATCCAACTTCCGACCTTTCTTCAGAATGAAGCATTTGCAACCAAAGACATGGAGGTGACACACCTTGTGTGCGACCGTGCATCAACTCATAGCACGTTTTCTTCTTGTGCACTCTGAGGTAGATCCTGTTTGACACATAGCACGCGGTATTCACCGCCTCAGCCCAATACCTCCTCGGAGTCCTATGCTCATCAAGCATCGTCCGAGCCATCTCGCACAAGGTCCTGTTCTTCCTTTCCACAACACCATTCTGGGGAGGCGTATACGGACTCGAAAACTGGTGCTCAAGACCCAAGTCATGGCAAAAGGTCTCAAAACGAGAGTTCCTGAATTCCGAGCCATTATCACTGCGGATTGCTCGTATGGCATCTCCGTGCCTCTCGTTCCTCAACCTCAAGACTAGATCTCGAACAAAACCAAACGTCTCCCCCTTATCCTCGAGAAAGAACACCCAAGCATACCGAGAGTAGTCGTCCACCACAACGAGGACGTACCACTTCCCACCCGCAGATCGCACACGAGCTGGGCCAACAAGGTCCATATGGAGCAACTCGCATGGACGCTCAGTCATCACATCAGTGAGAGGCGGGTGAGAAGAGGCTACCATCTTAGCATGCCTACAAGGCGCACAAACCAACTCTTTCTCAAGCCTCAACCGTGGCAATCCTCGGACCAAGTTGAGTTTACTCAAGCGAGACAAAAGGTCAAAGCTCAAGTGACCCAACTTCCTATGCCACTTCCACAACTCACTCGAAGAACCAGCCAAGAAACAAAGCTCCACACCCAAAGACTGAGAAAAATCAGCACGAAACACCTGACCCTCAGGAACGACCATACAGACAAGGTCCCCTCGAGAGTCCAAAATCCGAGAACCACCTGGCCGAAACAGCACCTCAAAGCCCTCATCCAACAGCTGGGACACAGAAAGCAAATTGTACCCCAGCGATTGAACAAGAGCAACACGCCTCAGAGTGATCTTGTCACTCACTTTGATCTCACCTTCTGACAGCACACGCCCACGCCCATTGTCCCCAAAAGTGATGTACCTCCTGGTCACCACGGGAACGAGACTTGAGAACCACCCCTTGTCTCCGGTCATATGCCTCGAGCAACCGGAGTCAATCAACCAAATGTTCTTCAAGTCTCCCACCTGAAATTCAAAAACGAGCACGTGGGCGAACAAACGACTCAGCACTGGGGTTAGTACCAAAAGAGTAAAACCAGTGCCGAGCCATTTGCTCGAAAGTGGGGTTAGCACCATCCAAGCCATCTTTCCTCCCAAAGCTACCTCCACGAACACCACCACGGTAACCACCCTGAGGGAACCATTCCTCTCTAACTGGAGGAGGACCAAATCCACGCAAGAAAGCCCGTGGAACGTCCCTCCTCTCCAACTCAAAGCTACGGCCCCTCCGATCCCCGTATTGAGAACGAGGAGGAGAACGCCTAGCAAACTGACCACCTGCACGCTCTCCAGCCCAGCCACCAGAACCACGACCACCAGAAACAACCCTCGCACCTGTACGAGCACGAAACCCGAACAACTGTCTGTCCAGGCCTGCACCGGTCTGACCGGTGCTCCACACCGGTCTGACCGGTGTGACCTGGGCAGCAGCACCTCCAGCAGCCTTCCGCTCTCCCCAAGCCCGAACTGTCCTCACACTCGCCTTGGCCCTGGGCATTTGCACACGAGGCTCAAGTACACCATCGGAAGGGTGATACTTGTCCTTGTTGGCCCATTCCTTTGCCATTCTCTCCTCTCGCTTCCTCTTGAAGCAAAACTCCTCCTTATGGCCATGTCTCCCACAATAGCCACAATGGAACCTCACAAGCTTAGGCTTAGGCTTGGGATGTGGCTGCTCACTTGGCTTCTCTCCACTCAACTCCTCCACCGGTTTCTCACCATTAGCCTTCTCACTTTCCTTCCCAAAGAACACTTTCCCCGAAGTGCTCACAAACTTGATAGGCTTTCGGATATCATTTGTGGGTTTAGGAAACACGGGTGGAGCTGGGGTTGTGTCTAGACGATTCCTAAGATGGTTGGGTTTTGGAGGGAAATCATTTTTGTGGTGGGTTTTTGGTGGCTCCGGGATATTCTCTCCACTTCCCTCAACAACCTTGTTTGCCCCAAGTCCCTCACCATCTTGCCTTTTAAAGGCCTCGATCATCACCCTCAACTGAGGCTCATGACCGGACAACCAACCCATCAACTTCCTCAGTTCATCATTCTCATCCTGCAAACGATCAACACAATGTGCAAGTTCCAGGTTTTTCAAAGCATGCATTTCACAGGTAGAGCATGATGTAGGGATGGGTTCCTTCAGCTTAGCCTCAAGAGAACTAGTGTAAGCATGAATCTCATCAATCTTAGCATGCAAAACAGGGCAAGAAGTGCAAGCACTTAGCAAAGCAGATCTAGATTTAAGCTCAGCCACTTCAACCCTAAGCACATCTAGTTCCTCACACTTGGAGGCATGCTTTTCCTTGAACAAAGCAAGATCAGCAAGGAAAATGGAGAAATCAGCACAATCAACCTCATCCGAAACAACAGGGCTAGCCTTAAGAGAATCAATCTCAAGCTTGCTATCAAGCACCTGTGTCTCTAGCTCAGCCACTCTAGTCCTAGCATCCTCGAGTGAAGCCCTGAGCTCTTTTCTCATTTTCTTGGCCTCTCTAAGCATGTCATCACGGTTATCAAGCAGAGAGCCAAGCCTCTCATTCTCCTGGCGCAAGATGGGAAGCTCATCACGCACCTCGTCGTCGGAGTTAGAGTCCGAGTCGCTCTAGTGGCTCTTCTTGCTGCTGGAGCTCAAAGCCATGGTGCAGAAGCCGTCGTTGGCGAAGCAGCTCAGCCCGCTCAGGTTCTTGGACGACTTCCTGTTCTTGCGACGATCTCCTTCGTCTTCACTGCTGCTCGAGCTCGAGGTGGAGTATGCGGAACTGGAGTCGACGTCACTTGCTCCCACCATCGCTCGGGCCTTGCCTCGGCTCTCGTTCTTCCTCAATCGTCGCTCGTCCTTGTACTTGTTCTTGTGCTTGCTCTTGTGGTCGCGCCTCGAACGGTACTTGCCGTCCATCCTCGGCTTCTGCTTGTAGCCGTCCTTGTTTTCGGCCTTTTCCGGGCAGTCGGCGACGAAGTGTCCCGGCTTGCCGCACTGGGAGCATGTCCTCGTGTTCCTCCTCATGTTCACGCGGTTCTCGTGCAGCTTCTCGAACCGCCTCATCAGGAGCGCCAGCTCGTCCTCTCCAAGCACGTCGAACTCCTCATCTGGCATAGACATCAAAGAGGAGAAAGAAAACATCCTGGTGGATGGGTTAGTGTTAGCCTTTCCTTTGGAACCACCAACGAGGGCAAGACTATGGGAGTCAGTCGGACCCTCGAGCTTGGCAGTCATGCCCCTATCCACCTCAGCTGACTTGAGCCTTGAGAACTTTCCGCCCCATATCGTACGATCCAAAGAGTGCAAGAGCTTGACAGCTCTATCATGATCATCGTACGGGAGCACGTCCACATTGGCCCTCATGTTGTTCACAACCACCGTGAACCTCTGAAACAAGGCATCGATGGACTCACCGGGGAGATGAGTGAAGTTCTCGTACTCTCTCCGGTAGGTCGCATACATCCGTGCCTGAACCTGGGCATTCCCAACATGAGCCTCCTTAAGCACCGACCAAATCCTACAAGCCAAGTGCTCGGTGTGCACCCGATCGAACTCAGGCTAACACAAAGCACGAAACAAGTAGTCGACCGCCTTATTGTTGGCGTCAAACATGTCCCTCGATCCTGGAGCGAGGAAGTTCATCGGCTAGACATAGCTGTTGTCCACCGTGACATCCCAAAGGATCTGACCTTTCCCGCGGAGGAACGCCGCCATCCGCTTGCTCCACATCTGGTAGTTCTTGCCATCGAAGTGTGGAGGACCCGAACCCCGTTCCTGGTATGCCATCCTTGGATCTTAGACTGGTTAGAGTCAACAAAGACCCGAACCGGCTCTGATACCACTTGAAGGACCGATACGGCGAACCAGAGAGGGGGGAGTGAATGGGAGCCGATAAAAATTCTTCTCGTAGGAGATGGAAACTCCAAAAAGATGAACGCGGATACCAACACACGTCTCCGACTCACTACCCAAGTTGGTCAAGCCTACGTAGCCACTGGAGTGTCACTGGACCTAGGAACCAACACACACAACCTTCCGACTCGAGAACGCAGCGGAACACCAAACCTCGAGTCCACTGACCAACACCGGTCAGACCGGTGAGCAACACAGGTCAGACCGGTCCCTGCTGGTGAAACTTGGCGATTTCCACTAAGTGGCTTCACACCGGTCAGGCCGGTGAGACACACCGGTCAGACCAGTCACAGCCTGAAAACCCCCAAATCACCAAACAGGCCAACCGACCTCCAAACTGACCCAAACTCGAAACAGCCCCAACACAGAACAACAGCGAACACACCAAGACGTTCACCCAAGCAAAAACCCACCGAGGGTTGCACCGGTCAGACCGGTCAAGAGCACCGGTCAGACCGGTGTAGCCTGGGCAGCTCGGGATGGACAGCACCCGCGGGTCAACTCCCCCAAATCCAAACTTCAATCTCCCGAATCGCTCCACGGACTTGAACAAGACTTTGGGGATATTAGGAACATTTCATGAGGAGTCCATAGCCACGATTTCGTCCACCAAAACTTGTCCAAAAAGGAGGAATCGAAGAAATCCCGCCAAGAACACTTCCAACCCAAGAACTCACGAAACCCCAAAATCGAGCCCCTTTACTCACGGATTTGGGAGAGGAATCACAGCCCAAAGAACCACGAAGGGTTCCCACAAATTTCCCCCATCAAATCCCCAAGAGAAAGGTCCCGAAAACAACCCAAAGAAATCACCAAGAGAGGGCTCCGAAAATCACCACCAAGAACAACCGGGAAACACACATCCAAACCTTGAGGAACCACGCCGAATCATCTATACATGAAACAAAGGTTCATACAAGGTCTAGCTTGCCGCCCGATCATCCAACCCTCTCAACAAGATCTCACCATGAAGCTCTCAAGCTAGTCCTATGGAAAACCTAAGGAAAATAGGAAGAAAATAGGAAAACTAATGAGCTAGGGTTCCAAGAGTTGGCTGCCATCCTCTCATCTCTTGGGTTATATGGAGGCAACCGAATGTCTAAAATGCCCTTTCCAAATAACTAGGGATACAAGCCCCTCAAGGGCGGATTTGGAAGTCTTCATGTCTTTTCCATCGGACGGATGCCCGGCGACCGCACCCTGCGTAGCCTCGACGCAAGCCATGCGATCCCGACGCGTGTCCTCCGCTTCAAAGTCTCCGGACTGCGTCGTCGCACACCGGTCAGACAGGTGCTTCCCACCGGTCAGACCGGTACCCACCGGTCAGACCGGTCTGAAACTGCTGCAGCACCGTCTTCGGTTCTTCAGTCTTGGCTTTGTGGATCAACCAAGGAACCCAGTGGTTTTCTGGTGAACCACTGGAAACCCCGCGAACTCGGTGTAGCCTCCGCCAATCTCCACTCATGACTCGGCTCCCACGTAGTCCCGGCTCGCCCTTGGTTTTGAGGCTCTACCAAGAAACCGTCCACGACTTCATCTTGTTGTTCATGCCACCATGCGATCCGCACTTGACCCCGCTGGCCACCGGGTCCCTCAAACGAAGCCTACTTGTCTTCTCCACACCTGGAGGCCTCACCAGCGACGACCTTTCGCGCTTGTTCTTCACCTGCACCAACACCGGTCAAGCCGCAACCTGCACCTGCAATACTTAGCCAAGAATCAGTCCACACAACGTTGTCAATCACTCATCACACAAGGAAGCGACCATCCACCGGTCCTCGAACCACACATGGTCCTCACTTGTTTAAGTATGAATGAGAAAACTTCCACAAATGAGTTCTCGTTGTCGCGAGATATGTATGCGGAGTGCTCATCGTGGAGTTGTGACGAGTAGTGGTACTCACTAGTAGGCCCATTGAGGGAGACACAGTAAGTTAGTTGATAGATAATCAAACTTTATTACTGAAGGAAGTACACCTGGATGGCCAGGGCTGTTTTATAAGTGTAGTCGCCAGGACCCGGAGGCAGCCTACGGCTAAGTGGTGCTAGGGCGCATAGCCGCTTACAGCAGTAGATCCGTTAGTAGCCATATAGGCTGGATCTAGAAGTACATGGTCGCTTAATAGACCGCTGCTGGAGTCCTTTGTTGCTCTGAGCAGCCCGAGATCCATTAGTAGCCATGAACGCTGGATCTTGGAGTAGAGTAGTCCGGAGACTGGTGCCTGGACCCGGAGGCCGCTTACAATGAAGGGGTCTTGGAGTAGTCGTGTAGACTTGAGCCCCTAGGGTAGTTGAGAGACTAGGCGTAGAATCGACAGAGCTGGTCGATATTCCATGAGTTGCTGACGTCTTCACCTTCAAGGGTCTGGAGGCGGTAGGAGCCTGGTCTGTTCACCTTTGCAACTGTGAAGGGACCTTCCCATGGCTAGCTGAGCTTGTGTAGTCCTTCCGTGTTCTAGATGCGGCGGAGGACGAGATCGCCAACGTCGAATGAACGTTCCTTGACGTTGCGGTCATGGTAGCGTCGGATACCCTCAAGGTACCTTGCTGATTGGACGAGGGCGGCGTAGCGAGCTTCTTCGAGTCCATCGATATCAACTCGTTTGCTATCTTCAGATATGCCTTCTTCGTATTGCTCTACTGCTGGTGAATCCCACATGACATCGGCGGGGAGGATTGCTTCGGAGCCGTAGACCAGGAAGTAAGGCGATTGCCCCGTTGGCTTGGAGGGTTGAGTACGTAACCCCCAGAGCGCATTGGGTAGTTCCTTGATCCACTTGCCTCATTTTGAGTTAGCAGCATCGTGCAGTCGCTTCTTGAGAGCGTGGAGTACCATCCTGTTGGCACGCTCGACTTGTCCATTGGCCCGTGGATGGGCAACTGAGACATATCGGACGTCGATCCCGCTGTTCTTGCAGTACTCCCCGAACTGGTTATTGTTGAAGTTGGAGCCCAGGTCTGTGATGATGCGGTGGGGTAGTCTTTAGCGGTGCACGAGTTCATCCAAGAAGTCGAGTACTCTGTCGGCCTTGGGGAATGTGACCGGCTTGACCTCGATCCACTTGGTGAACTTGTCGATGGCCACCTGGACTCTGTTGAATCCGCCTGGCGCAGTTGGGAGAGGCCCAATCATATCGAGCCCCCAGCAGGCGAAAGGACAGGTTGGCGGTATGGTGACTAGCTTGTAGGCCGGGACGTGTTGTTGCTTGGCAAAGTATTGACACCCTTGGCACCTTCTGACGAGTTCTTCAGCGTCGCCCAGAGCTGTGGGCCAGTAGAAAGCTCGTCGGAAGTCCTTGCTGACCAGCGTGCGTGAAGACGCATGGTTGCCGCAGACACCTTTATGGATCTCCTCCAAGATGCCCTTGCCTTCTTCTCGGGGAACGCACTTCATGAGTACTCCGGAAGGTGCGCCCCGCCTGTAGAGCTTGTCTCCGACTAGGACGTAGGACTTGGCGCGGCGAATGAGTTGCTCGACCAAGTTCTTGTTCGAGGGAACCTTCTGCTCACGGATGTAGTCGATGAAGGGTTGCCGCCAGTCCACGTCTATCATCATGACCTCCTTGCCAGCCGGGGGATGTGCTGGATTAGTGGTCGGTGGCGCCGGCTCCGGGATGGATGGCGCGTGAAGCTCGTGGACGAAGACACCCGCTGGTACTTGAGCGCGAGTAGAACCAAGCTTCGACAGGACGCCCGCTGCAACATTGTTGTCGCGGACAACATGATGGAACTCGAGACCGTAGAACTTGTTCTCGAGCTTGCGGACTTCTAGGCAGTAGGCGTCCAGTTCTCCTTGTTGCGGTCCCAGGACTTGTTGACTTGGTTGATGACCACTGCGGAGTCGCCGTAGACTAGTAGTCGCTTGATTCCCAGTGAAGCTACGAGGCGGAGCCCGTGTAGTAGAGCTTCGTACTCGGCTTCGTTGTTTGAGACCTTCCAAAAGATTTGCAGGACGTACTTGAGTTGTTCGCTCGTTGGGAAAATCAGAAGTACCCCTGCACCTGCGCCTTCGAGCTTGAGTGAGCCGTCGAAGTACATCACCTAGTGCTCTGGGCGCTCAGTTGGGGTAGGTAGCTGATTTTCCCGCCACTCCGCCATGAAGTCGACTAGTGCCTACGACTTGATGGCTGTCCGTGGCTTGAAGTCGATGTTGAGGGCGCCGAGTTCGACTGCCCACTTCGAGATCCTTCCAGTAGCATCTTGGTTCCGCAAGATGTCGCCGAGCGGGTAGTCGGTGACGACGGAGATCGAGTACTCCTGGAAGTAGTGTCGTAGCTTCCGCGAGGTGATGAGCACTGCATACAGTAGCTTCTGTACTGGTTGATAGCGTGCCTTAGATTCTGACAGGACCTCGCTGACGAAGTAGACTGGTCGCTAGACTGGGTAGGCGTGGCCGTCTTCCTGCCGCTCGACGACGATGGCAGTACTGACCACGTGAGTCGCAACGAGATAGAGCAGTAGCTGCTCCTTTTTGCGAGGAGCCGTGAGGACTGGTGGCTTGGATAAGAAGTCCTTGAGCTGAGCAAGGGCTTGGTCTGCCTCTGGAGTCCACGCGAACTTCTCTTGATGCTTGAGTAGTTTGAAGAAGGGGAGCCCCCATTCTCCAAGCTTCGAGATGAATCTGTTCAGGGCCGCCATGCACCCGGTTAGCTTCTGCACGTCTTTGATGCATGTGGGAGCTTTCATGCTGGTGATGGCGGAGATCTTCTCGGGATTGGCTTCGATGCCGCGGTGGCTGATGATGAAGCCGAGTAGTTTGCCCAACGGTACGCCGAAGACGCACTTGTTCGGTTTGAGCTTCCTGCGGTACTCTCGCAATGATGCAAAAGTCTCCTCAAGATTGGAGATGAGCGTGTCGGAGATTCTGGTCTTTATGACCACGTCATCCACATAGGCTTCGACGTTCTTGTTGAGCTGCCTCTTGAAATAGGCCTGGATAGCTCGCTGGTAGGTAGCGCCAGCATTCTTCAACCCGAAGGACACGGTCGTGTAGCAGTACACGCCAAACGGGGTGATGAATGCGGTCTTCTCCTGGTCTTCTTCCTTGATTACGATCTGGTGGTACCCGGAGTAGCAGTCGAGGAAGCAGAGTAGGTCGCAGCCCGCCGTGGAGTCAATGACTTGGTCTATTCGCGGCAACCCGAAGGGGTCCTTGGGGCAGTGTTTGTTGAGGTCGGTGTAGTCGACGCACATCCTCCACTCGTTCGAGATCTTCTTGCAGACAAGGACGGGGTTGGCGAGCCACTCAGGATGGAAGACTTCTCTGATGAAGCCAGCCGCGAGTAGTTTGGCGAGTTCCTTCTTGATGGCATCCCGTCTGTCGTCGGCGAAGCGGCGGAGGTGTTGTCGCTTCGGGGTAGCTTTAGGGTCGACGTTGAGTGAATGCTCGATCAGATTCCTGGGCACCCCTGGCATGTCCGCTGGTTTCCACGCGAAGATGTCTCGGTTAGCCCGGAGGAAGCTGACGAGCGCGTCTTCCTATTTCGGGTCGAGGCCCGCCCCGATGGTGGTGGTCTTGCTGCTGTCGCCTGTCCCGAGGTCAATCGTCTTGAGTTGAACCTCCTCAGCTGGCTGAGGCTTGTTGGCGTTGTCCGACTTCTCTGGGATGTCGAGTTCACTTGGGGCAAGCTTCTTGGATGCAGCGTAGATCTCCATCATTGCGTTGGGTACTTGATTCGTGGCTGCGAGTTCCATAGCTTCTGTGTCACAGTCGAAGGATATATTCAAGTCCCCTTGCGTCGAGAGTACACCGGCCGGACTTGGCATCTTGAGTACCAAGTACGTGTAGTGAGGTACCGCCATGAACTTGGCGATAGCTGGTCTGCCTAGGATGGCATGGTAGGAAGTCTCGAAGTCTGCGACTTCGAACTTGATGTACTCGGCGTGGTAGTATTCCCTTGTCTCCCCAAAGGTAACTGGCAGGACCACTGAGCCCAGTGGGATAGCCGCGTTCCCGGGGACGATGCCGTAGAAAGGTGAAGTGCTCTTGGTGAGCATGTGGGTGATGTCTGTTAACACCAAAATTTGGTACAGGGAGGAGTCTGATTTATAGGCCCAGCTTGATGAAAAAATCCGTTCAGAAGAAGGAAGGCTTCTTCAAAAGGATTCGACAGAAGAGCTTGCGGTCGGCAGTTTGCTTCCGTTCGGCAAAAGGACTGTTCGCGCTGATTTTGCGGGATCGCGTGGTGACGTGGCCCGGGCGGAAGGGACGAATGGATGGATAAGCATTCGCATTTGGAGATAAATTAGGTATCAAATATTGTACTCGTAGTCCATCCGGAGTCATGCCATGACAGGGTATAAATATGGACCCTGGATGTATGTAATTGTAATCGAAACATTCTCAATACAAACCGGCTTTACGCCAAACTCTTGAGTCCTCTAGTCGTGTCGTCGAGTTCTTCGAGAGGGTTCATCGATCCGTCGACCTCCGTAAGTACCGGCAACCTTGTATCATGTCTAGTATCATGTGGTGGATTTAGATCGTGATGCAAGTAGTCTTGTTACCATGCTTAGTATCATGCGGTAGATTTAAGCTTGGTTCAAGAGGGTTTCTTGTTAGATCATGAGCCATGCGGTGGGCTAAGATCTAGCTTGGAGCTAGTTATCAGCTCTATTGGATTTTGGCAAAATTCAATAGATTCATTAAGTTACCCCGTGTTGCTTTGAGTTTTACTTTATGTTTAATTCATGTAACACTCTTTTGCCCAATTTAGATTGATTTGGATCAGATTTATCTCGTGTAGTGATCCTTACACCGCACTTTCGTATCTTGCTTCAAAAGGCACATGGATCACGTGTTTCTCAAATAGCCGAAACCGAACCAATCTAGGTTGTTACATGTTGTGGGTTCAATCTTGTCATTTGTTGTGTAAATCTTGACAGAACCAAGTATCATCCGGTAGATGCAGGTTTTTGGGTTGTCTTTAAGCTAATCATCCGGTGGATTAGATTCTTAATTCAATCTGATAGATTTATCATATTTGGCGATGTTTGTTCCTTCTCCATGGACCTCGATTCGGCTGTTCAGCTGTATTCGGTTATGCTTTCATGAGTAAAACGTGTTTATAAGTTGTGTTTTAAACAACGTGCGCTTTTAGCTTTCCATATTTAGATTGTATCATGCGGTAGATAGATCTATTTGTGGTTGGTGGCGTGATTCTCAAACAAGTCGTATCATGCGGTGGATAAACTTGTTTGGCTTCATGCTTGACGGGTTTTGAAGTATCTAGACATGCGGTAGACTAGTGCTTTGGGCCTATGCATGCTTGCTTATTACATGTTTGTAATCATGCTTTACTTCATTTATTGTTATTCATTCCCGAGGATCGGTCATGGTCTTGTGCACGTGCAATTTCTATCCAAATAAAGACCGATCTATCGTCATGCTTGCGTCATCCGTTCGGCTATGTTCTGTTTTACACTTTAAAGTTCCCAAATGGTGTCTAATTTGCTGGCAGATAGCTTTTCATAGCTATATGTCATTTTACATGGCTTTCTAGCCGTAAATATGGAAGATGCTACAACAGCTGAAAGATGCTACAGATCAATTCCAGCAAAAGTGTTTAATGTCGTTCAAAAAGAACAGAAGTGGCGTTCCGTATCTCAAAAACGAAATGCCCAGGGTTCTACTGCCAGGAGAGACTAACGCCAGAACTCTTCAAGAAAAGGAAGAGTGTATACAAGCGTTTCGGGATGCTGCGGAAGTTGTGCTGGGTAGGCATCATAAGGCTTTCTTGGGCATGTTCAAGCAAATGATGGTTGGCGTGTTTGGCCCGGGCATGGAACAGGTATTCAGTCGAGTATCCCCTCAGGGATATTGTGCGGAGATTGGGGAATCCAGCTCTGCTCAACCAGCAGGAACTCAGCCACCATTACGAAGCCAGCCAGTCGAGCCTCCTCTGCAAAGCGTCGGGAGCCAGCCAGTCCAGCCTCCTCCACAAAGCGCTGGAAGTCAGCCAATGCAACCTCCTCTACGAGCTGCAGGGGGACAGCCAGTCCAGCCACCTCCACAAGGCAATGCAGGTCAACCGGTTCAACAGCCAAATCCATATCAGCCTACGTATGGGGAGATGGCGTTCGGCTCGTCTGGAGTTCCGCCCAATTCCACCTACAAAATAGCCCCAGCTAGCAACAGGTTGCAGAAGAACTTGTACGGTGGAGGTTACCACGAGGTCATGGATTATGGCGCCATTGACGCTCTCCCAAATCCGGGGTACGGCACAGCTGCAGGAGTGCAGGAGGATGATATTCTGGTTCAAAAGATGGCCGATCTGATGCAAAATCAATTCGGCCTCAAGCCTAAAATGCAAGGACCAGCCTACACGCCTCCCTTCCCGGAGTGGTACTACAGAGTGATCCTGCCGCCAAGGGTGAAGCCTCCCACGGAGTTTACGAAGTTTTCTGGGCAGGATGACACGAGCACAGTGGAGCACATCGCTCGTTATCTGATGCAGCTTGGAGAGGCCTCAGCTGATGAGGCGTTCAGGGTTAGGTATTTTCCCCTGTCATTGACGGGCCCGGCGTTCCAGTGGTTCACTTCTTTGCCTCCCCAGTTAGTTGGCACATGGAGGGAGCTGGAGCAAAAGTTCCACGCCCATTACTTCAGTGGTAGCACAGAAAAGAAGCTCATCGACCTGACCACTTTAAAACAGAGGCACAATGAGACGCCTCTGGAGTTCCTCAGGAGATTCAGGGAGGTCAAATGCATGTGTTTCTCGTTGACTCTGCCAGATGATCAGTTGGCTGATATGGCCGTTGCAGGATTGCTGCCGGCCGTACGAGAGAAGTTGTTTGGTATGGAGTTTGATAATCTGGGCCAATTGTCTCAAAAGCTGTCACTGATGAGCAACCAGGCCTATGGGTTTAAGAAGGACACCAGATTCAACAAGCATCACGACATAGCTGACATCTATAATCAGTTCCTTGAAAGGGCCGACCAGATGGAGGATTCTGACGATGATCAGGAAGTGGCTGCCGCTGAAATCATGTGGGGCAAGGAACCTTTGACTATGAACCAGCGTTGGATCAAGCAGACCAAGGGCACATATGACTTCGACGTCACCAAAGCCGATAAACTTTTTGAGTTCTTGGTAAAGGAAGGCCGAATCAAGTTGCCTGAGGGGCATTCTATGCTTCGGCCCGATGGGGTTAAAGAGAAACGTTATTGTGGCTTCCATGATAGAAACTCTCACTCCATCAATGACTGCAGGGTCTTCAGGATGAGGATCCAAAAGGCTATCCAGGAGGGACACCTGAAGTTTGACAATAAAATGAAACTGGATGGCCATCCTTTCCCCCAGAATATGATAAGCTTTTCTGTTAACATGGTGACTGCCGAGGAGAAAGGAAAGGTCAAAGTCCTGACGTCAGCTAGAGCAAAGCAAGGTGGAACAGTGGATCCGACACAGCAAGTAACGTTGGAACAGGTCCACGGAGAAGCCCCTCGTATCCTCAAGAGCCATATTGAAATTGGGGAATCAACTAGGACTAAACCCAGGGTCACCACTTGCATCCTCCTCAACAAATGGCAGCGTCAGCAGGAGAAAGAACGCTACCAGAAGCAGAGACACGAGGAGGAGAGGCGCAGGTTTGAGGAAGAAGCGCGCAGGAAGGAACTGGAGCGTTACACGTGGGAACAAGAGCGTGCACATTGGGGGTGCGCTTTCTTCAGACACTGCTGGAATGAGGGCTTAAAGCTTCCTACATTGAGAAACTGCCCCGAGTGCAGTGACAAGTACTTTGAATATAGGCAGGAGACTGTCAATCGCCGATCCGTCCATGAAAGACTTGGGAGGATACATCCTAGTGACGATCGGCGTCAAAAAATAATTGAGGTCATTGATCACCCCAGGAAGAGGCAAGCTGATCAGAGATGGGCTGATCAGGAAGAAGAAGAACATGAGTACATCTGGCAAGAGGGACAGTGGTGCCCGCCTGGTTTGAGGAAAAGCCAAAAGAGAAGGGTTCAGCGCTTGAGGAACCGGGAATTGAAGCAGGCGGGTATCCAGCGGAAGCAAGTGTGGCGCCCAAAGGACAAGCCTGAAGGATCGGGTCGTTCGGCTCCGGCGTGCATGGTATACTTCTTGCCGAATGAATTCATGGCTCCCGCTAATCAAGTTGTGTAGGAGGAAACGTCCCTGGAAATCAACGATGATGAACAGCTTGGGGGGTTGATGGCGCAACTGGTATTAGCCAAACAGGCCACCTTCGACAAACCGGCCAAGAATCGACACATGAGGCCGTTACACTTAAAGGGATACGTCAATGGCAAGCCATTGACTAAAATGTTTGTTGATGGCGGGGCTGTAGTCAATGTGATGCCGTACACTACCTTCAGGAAGCTTGGTATGGGCCCCGGGGATTTGACGCCTACGAGCATAATTCTGAACGATTTTGCTGGAAATCCTTCAGATACCAAGGGCTGCGTGCACGTGGACTTAATGATTGGGTCCAAGACATTGCTCACGACCTTCTTTGTCATCGACGGCAAGGGAGCATATAGCTTGCTGCTTGGGCGGGACTGGATCCATGCCAATTGCTGCATCCCATCTACCATGCATCAACAGCTCATTCAGTGGGTAGATGACGACATCGAAGTGGTCCAAGCAGATGATTCAGTGAGCGTTGCAAACGTCGAACCAGCTTTGGGAATATCAAGGCATTGATTGTTTCTCAGGAAAATACTGGGGTGAAGGTCCTGTTGAACCTGTCAGCAGTGATCAACAGCCGATTCAAGCAGTCGGCTCTTATAGTAATTTTTAATGGACAATCCCGTTGATGGAACTGATGGCAAGTTGGGGCGAGGATTCATGTCGGCTGACAAATTGGAGGAGGTTGATATTGGAAACGGTGACAAGCCAAGGCCGACATTTATCAGTGCTAACTTGGAATTAGATTTCAGAGAGGAGTTAATCAAGCTGTTAAAGGAATATAAGGATTGCTTCGCTTGGGATTATTCGGAGATGCCTGGTTTGGATCGTTCCATTGTTGAGCATCGGTTGCCAATCAAGCCTGGTTTTAGACCCTATAAGCAACCTCCCCGGAAAATCTACAAGGATGAAGTATTGGCCGATGTGAAGAAGGAAGTTGAAAGATTACTTGATGCAAACTTTATTCGGCCATGCAGGTATGCGGAGTGGATCTCTAACATCGTTCCTGTCTACAAGAAAAATGGGAAGATGAGGGTTTGTATAGATTTCAGAGATTTAAACAGAGCTACTCCTATGGATGGATACCCAATGCCCATTGTTGATCTGTTGGTTGATGCTGCTGCTGGGCATAAAGTTATCAGCTTCATGGATGGTAATGTAGGGTACAACCAAATTTTCATGGCAATAGAGGATATATCGAAGACAGCCTTCAGATGTCCTGGTCACATAGGCCTGTTTGAATGGATAGTCATGACATTTGGGTTGAAAAATGCTGGTGCAACTTATCAACGAGCAATGAATTATATCTTTCATGAGTTGATCGGCAAAATTGTTGAGATCTACATTGATGACGTCGTGATCAAATCTTTGAATCATGACTCACACTTGGAGGACGTGAAGAGAACCCTGGAATGCACCCGAAAGCATGGGTTAAAGATGAATCCAAACAAGTGTGCTTTTGGAGTATCAGCTGGGGAATTCTTGGGATTTCTGGTACACGAAGGGGGATTGAGATTGGCAAGAAAAGCATGAAAGCTATCGATGAAGTTGTCCCTCCAACTAATCTCAAGGAGTTGCAATCATTGCTTGGCAAGATCAATTTTGTGAGGAGGTTCATTTCAAATCTGTCGCAAAAGGTTTTGCCCTTTTCTCCGTTATTGAAGATCAAGAAAGATCAGAAGTTCATATGGGGTGACGAACAACAAAAGGCTTTTGATGAAATCAAGCAATATATGAAGGAACCACCGGTGCTGGACCCTCCACAATTGAACAAGCCTTTCAAGTTGTACATGGCGGCCGATACCCAAACCATTAGATCGGCCCTTATACAAGAATTTGAAGGAAAGGAGCGGGTAGTAGCGTACCTTAGCCGAAAATTACTTGATCCTGAGACCAGGTATTCGGCTGCGGAGAAATTGTGTTTATGCGTGTACTACTCGTGTACGAAATTTCGGCACTACTTGTTGAATGCCGAATGCGTTGTATACTCCAAGTTCGATGTAATAAAGCATATGCTGTCAATGCCAATTTTGAATGGAAGGATTGGCAAATGGATCTTGGCCTTGTCTGAGTTTGAGTTGAAATTCGAATCGGCAAAAGCTATAAAAGGTCAGATTATTGCTGATTTTATAACTGAGCATCGTGATCCATCGATTGATTTACTTGAAATTACTCCTTGGGCTTTGTTTTTTGATGGATCATCATGTGGCAAAGGTGGAGGAGTAGGGATTCTATTAATATCACCTAGGGGCGAGATGTTTGAATTTGCTATCCCTATTCAGCCCACTGTTACGAACAATCAAGCTGAATACGAGGCAGTACTTAGAGGGCTTCAATATCTGAAAGAGGCCGGGGCTGTTTCAGTTGAAGTTTATGGAGATTCAGAGTTAGTTATAAAGCAATTGAACGGCCAATATGAGTGCAAGAGTGATGCCCTGAGGAATTACTACGAGGAATGCAGGGAAATCTTGAAGAGTTTTCAGCTAGTAATTCTACAGCATATTCCTAGAGAACACAATGAAGAGGCAAACAGGTTGGCTCAAAGTGCTTCAGGCTATAGGGAAAATCAAGAAGCGTTTGCCATGGAGGTGTGTGCTTTCGGAGGGGATCTCGCAGCGGATGATTGGAGAAAGGAAATCATTGATTATTTGGAAGATCCATCCCGAAAAGTTTCTAGGAAGCTCAGGTATAAAGCCATTAAATTTGTTCTTCTGGATGGAAGTCTATTCTATAAATCATTGGATGGGGTATTGCTGCGATGCCTGGGTCCAGAAGAAGCAAAGAAGATGATGAGTGAAGTGCATGATGGGATTTGTGGAGCGCATCAATCGGCCTATCGTATGAAGTGGGTTATTAGGCAAGCTGGATGCTTTTGGCCGACGATGTTGGAGGATTGCTTTGAGTATTACAAAGGATGTCAAGATTGTCAGAAGTTTGGAAATATTCAAAGGGTTCCAGCGTCAGCACTGAATCCCATTATCAAGCCATGGCCATTCAGAGGCTGGGGTATAGACCTGATTGGCCAAATTAACCCACCATCTAGCAAGGGGCATAAATTTGTGCTTTTGGCAACAGATTATTTTACCAAATGGGTTGAGGCAATTCCACTGAAGAAGGTAACATCAGAGAACATGGTTGAGTTCGTTAAGGAACACATCATCTATAGGTTTGGGATTCCTCAAACAATCACAACTGATCAAGGAGCCCAGTTTGTGTCCTTGGAGTTCAGGGAGTTTGCCGAAAGCATGGGGATTAAGTTGTTTAATTCTTCTCCTTATTATGCCCAGGCTAATGGTCAGGCAAAGGCTTCTAACAAGATCATGATCAAACTTATACAAAAGAAGATCGACCAGAAGCCAAAAAGGTGGCATTCGGTACTCAACGAGGCTTTGTGGGCTTACCGAATGGCTCCTCATGGAGCTACAAAGACTTCTCCTTATGAATTGGTTTATGGGCACCATGTTGTTTTACCCTGGGAAATACAGTCAGATTCCAGGAGAGTGGTTTTGCAAAAAGACTTAAGCTCCAGAGATTATAGTGGCTTAATGATGGATGAGTTAGAAGACTTGCATATGATCCGTCTTAGGGCCTTGGAAAACATTGAAAAGAACAAGCTGTGAGTTGCTAAGTATTACAACAAGAAAGTAAAGGTCAGGCACTTTGCAGAAGGGGATTTGGTGTGGAAAGCATTACTGCCGATTGGAACCAAATACAGTGCATTCGGCAAATGGTCCCCAAACTGGGAGGGACCTTTTCGGGTGGTTAGATGCGTGCCCGGTAATGCTTACATGTTGAAAACTTTACTAGGAGAGGAATTTTCTGCTGCAATAAATGGAAGATATTTGAAGAAATATTATCCTAGTATTGAGATTGATCGTTGATCACAAGCATTGGGATTACAGGCATTTGACGCGGAAATAGCCGGCATTCAAGAAGGAAGCCGTCTTTAGACCAAAAAATCCTAAACAGGGGAAATGGCCAATACTCAGATGTATTGCCCTTAGCACGAAACTACATTACAAATGCTTCTTGCAGGATTATATCTAACAGCCCAGTTGCTCAGGATTGCGAAGAGGTGGGAAGCAGAAGGCCTGGCGTAAGAAGCGAAAGTATGCTTCAATCCTTTTTTCTTTGCTTCTTCAGCTCCTCCCTCTTCAGTTGTTCCAGGACCACCGTGACGGCAACTTGGAAGCTGTGGGGATGACCATGGCTTGCTGCCTCCATCAAGCTGTCCCAAGCCGCTTTCAGGTTACTGTACCTGTCGGAAACATCTGAGACAAAAGAACAGTTGTTAGAGACAGAGATCCGGGCGCAAGCATGGAGTCAAGATGAAGATGGAAATGTTTACCTCCTACCAACGCCTCCAAAGCCATGCGACGTTCGCGTTCGGCCTGGCAGCGAGCGGTGATGTCCCGGAGGTCATGCTCCAGATGCCGAACGCGGCGGCGTAACTGGTGGTTGGTCCTCTGCTCTGGCGTGGCGTCCTCTGCTTCGAGGGAGGAGTCAGAGGATATGTATTCAGGCGTTTCTTCGGTCCCAAAGATTTCTTCAGGAAGCAGATCAAGGCTGAAGAAAACAAAGAGGGGGTAAAGCACGAGATCACACACGAAAGCAAGGAGCAAGTTAAAGGAAAACTCACTCTCGAATGGTGCGCTTCTTTGGGGTGTTGTCCTCCTTGATGGGTTGCTTGCCTTTGTCCATGGTCTTGGGGTTTTCTTTTCTGGAGCAGGGGAGAAGATGTGAAGTGATGGATGAGTGTGCGAGTGGATTTGCAGGGCATCCCAGCGGGCTATTTTATTGACTGAGAGAGTGCATTGGGAGTGATGACTGGTTGGCGTGCGTTATTGGAATACCAAGCGGCAGGGTTTTTCTCCCGAATGCGAGGGGTTTTCATTGAACAGTGCTTATGGATTCCCGAATTGAGGATTTTCTGCGGGTTCTGTGCCAAGGGGCATTTATTTTCGCGTGTTCGGCTCAAGTAAAGTTCCCGAATGCGTTTGAGAATAGTAAGGCTCGCAGTTGCAAACACAAAGGAATCATCACAATGCAAGCATGGAGATTGAAATCTTTTATTTATTACCGAAAATCAAACATCCCTAGTACAATCTAATCAAAAAGCCTGTTTAGCATAGACTGGGGATGAGTGAGTTCGGCAATGGCGTCGCCGTGGCCATCGAGGCGCTCCAGGATGACCTCGATCTCGTCGATGTCTTCTGGTGCGCCGCCCTGGAAGCCGCGCGGCTGGACGGAGTAGTCGACGCCGGTGTGCGTCGCCATGGCGGCCAAGCCCAAAGTGGTGCCCAGGCAGATGCTGTGAGTAGCCACCTCGTCCACGCGGTTTTCCACCGCGACGAGGCGCTCCGCCGGCGTGTCTCCACGGGCGTTCACCTTGTCAGCCAATTGCTCCACCAGCATTTTCAGCTGGTTGAGCTCGGCGTCGCGGGCTGCAAAGTTACAAAACAATGGTGATCAGTATCAAAGGCCGAATTGGATTGAGGGGGAATCTAAGGACGTACCATCGATGGTTGCCAGTAATTGTTTGCGCTGGTCCTCCCACTCCAGTTCGGCGATGCCAGCCTTCTTGGAGACATCTTCCAGCTCGCGCTGGGCCACCTCAAGCTCCGCCTTGAAACGAAGAGCGTCTTCTTCCTCTTTGGTTTTCTCTATCAGTCCAGGAAGTTCGGCTATTTTCTTGTCATCGGCTTCTATTTCAGCAGATAAATTCTTCAGCTCTGCCTCCAATGCAGCTTTTCTGGCAATTTTCAATTCGCGAGCAGCTTGTAGATTGGTTAACATTCCCTTGTGGCTCTCAGTTTGGGATTGTGCTCCCTTCACAGCTTGTTCAGCTTTGGCTTTCTTTTGCTCAACAGCTGGTCGAGTAGACTGACTCTTCAAGGCTCGCCTTATTGCCACATAATGAATATCCAGACAAGAGATGGGCTCCAACGAAGTCTTGATGTCTTCAGGGAGCTTTTGACTGATGGGCTCAAGCATTCCTTCGAAATAATCAACATCTCTAATCTGGTCTCGAGCATCCTTTTGCAGCCAGGCGAAGATTTCTTTGAGTCTTGCCTGGATTTCCTCTGATAAGGCCTGATTTTGATTTCCTCCCTCTCCTGTTTCGGCAGCCGGATCATTCACCACTAATGGGCTTGATGATGATGGATTTTGATCCTGAAAAAGTAAATTGCCGAGTTGGGAGTAGTTCATTGAAAAAAAAGAGGATAACAGAATTGAGCGCGTGTGCTTACCTCATGCTGGATTCCCTGAACTGGGGCAGGGTTTTGTTCAGGTTCAGGGGGGATTTCTTGGGCAATTGGAGGAGTAGGAGTTTGAGGAGCCCTTGGCAAAGCTGAAGCTTTTACTTGGCAGGAAATTGTTGCATGCCCTGGCAAATTTAAGGCTTCTGGCTGAGGTGAAGGAGGATTTATCTCTGTTAAGGCTGGGGTTTCTTCTTGGTCGAGAGGAGATGGAATCCTCAGAGGGCTTGAAGCTTCTGGTTGAATTGATGGATTCATCTCTGGTGAAGCTGGTACTTCTGTTTGAGAAGGAGGTGATTGGGTCCCTGATGAAGATAAAATCTCCACTTGAGCAAAAGATGGTTCAGCTCTTGGTGAACTTGCATGCTGAGGGGAAGAGGTTTCCATAGGGTGATTCGCCAATATTTCTTCTGCAAATGCCAGATTAAGGGTAAATGCCAGTGCGGGTATTGGTCTTTGAGGAAAAAGCAGGGTAATAAAGGTCATACCAATGGATGAAGCATTGGCAGGTTCTGAAGCTGAAGGCTGCTGGGTTCTAGTCTGAAATTGCACAAGGTGAAATTTGTCAGAATAAGAGTAATCTTGTGATAAACAAAAGGGGAAATTTTACCTCAACAGGAACCTTCTTGGTGGTTCTTTTCCTCTTGGCAGCTGGAGGTGCAATCAGAGATAGGCCTTTTCTCTTATCAGTGGTAGCACTGAAGAGAATTGGGTCCATTGTAGCATACCTGGCCATCAGCTGAGCCAAAGTTGGGGATTTGAATCCCAGAGCTGAAATTGGGTATACTGCATTATAAACAATTGTCCTGGCTCGAGGGGCAGGCACTGTGTTCTGCAGGGAGAGATTAAGATCATGTTTAGTGGTGAAAGATATGTCTGATGAAAAGGAGAAGACAAGTGTGTTACCTCTGAGGTTGGTTGAAAATCAGGCATCAGCTCCAAGCAGAATGAGTGCACTGGCTCGCTGAAGATGTGGTCATGAAATTCTTGCCACCAAGGGATGAAGGTAGGATGAGCTATTGTTATGGGTGTGAAAGGCCAGGTGTAAAGAGTTGGACTGCATTCGTACTCGAAGACCCTTCTGGCTTGTATGCTGTCCTTGATTTCCTCTCTGGGTTTGAGGATTTCATGGAGGAATAATCTTGGGGGCATTTGGCCACATCCAAGTTGTCGGGCCATCATATTTGGCTGATAGTATTCGTAAGTGCTGTGATTTAACCTCCCTCCACAAAATTCAGCTGGCAAAGGACATGGATGGATGTAGATATTGAAGATTTCTACAAACCTTCCATCTTGGCGTCCAGCTTCAAAGGAGAATTCACAGGGGAGAGTTAAATTATCGTTGTCCAAGTAGGGAAGCCAAAGAGGGTCAGGGAAGCCTCTGAAAAAGAGCTCGAAAAGTTGACTGACATTTTGATCAATGGAAACAGTTGAGGCAGCTTCCCCATAGGTTTGGCATCCTCTGGTGACTTGAACTTCCCCTTCGTTATAGCTGGATGAAGGGAAAAGCCGGTTGTTGAGGTCAATGTTGACAATCTGGTGCATATGCAGTTGCAGCCACATCTGCACAAACCACCGAGGGCCGTTGACACATAGTATCTTCTGGCCAGTGTGCATTTGAGAGATAGTCTGATGAAGCATATGATACACGCTCCCCAGGAGGTATTTTCCAAGAGGAATACGTTTACCACCAGCCAAATGTGTAGCCATTACAATATGATTCAGAGTGGGTTCATTGGCTTTACCACAGAAAATAAACCTGCACAACCACATGTTCAGGAATGCTCTGTATTCGACTTCACCCAGGGGGCCATCTTTCATGTGATTCTGGATATATGATTTATATCCACTGCCTGACTTCACTCATGTTTATCTTGTGGAGCCTTTGAAGTCCCAGGGGTACACGGATCCTGAAACATCAAGGCCGGTGATCATGTATACATCGGCCAGAGTTGGGGACATTGGGCCGTGACCAAAGAGGAAGGCATTGACACCGTTTGACCAAAAATGACAAGTTGCTATCAGAAGATCTTCGTTCTTTGGGGTCTCGGCCAACGAAAGCTCCAAACATTGAGCAATACGGAGGCTGTCCCAAGTTTGGGTCTTGGCACTATTATCTGCAAGCACCCTTTTATACCAATTTCTCCAACCTGCAATTGGGGGCAAAGGCCAGTTCTTGAAGGCGTCTTGCCACAGGGAAGGCTTAGATAAAGCTGCTTTGAAAGGGATTCTTTGGGATTTGGCTACAATAAACTCGCGGGGATCAGAAATTCCCACGGGACCAAGGAAGTAAGATGTCGAGTTGGCTTCAGTGCGAATCAGAAGCTCGGTGGAAAGCTCCTGTCGAGAAATGGCGGGGGAGAAATCTAAGGTAAAAATCGAAAAGATAATGCCGAATGAAGCTTACGGGGATGGAATTTACCTGAGCAGCTTGATTTTGACCCGCCATTGGGGATTTGAGCTTGGGGAAAAGATGACCAAGGGTTTGGATCTGGATGGAGGCTCCGATGGATTGCGAGGAGAGAGAATAGGTGTTGAACAGATTTAATTTGAAGACGTTGGCAATTGGAGTCAATTTCGGAATAAAATCACCCTTTATCCCGTAATTGAAGGGGCATATGTTAAAACCAAAATTTGGTACAGGAAGGAGTCTGATTTGTAGGCCCAGCTTGATGAAAAAATCCGTTCAGAAGAAGGAAGGCTTCTTCAAAAGGATTCGGTAGAAGAGCTTGCGGTCGGCAGTTTGCTTCCGTTCGGCAAAAGGACTGTTCGCGCTGATTTTGCGGGATCGCGTGGTGACGTGGCCCGGGCGGAAGGGACGAATGGATGGATAAGCATTCGCATTTGGAGATAAATTAGGTATCAAATATTGTACTCATAGTCCATCCGGAGTCATGCCATGACAGGATATAAATATGGACCCTGGATGTATGTAATTGTAATCGAAACATTCTCAATACAAACCAGCTTTACACCAAACTCTTGAGTCCTCTAGTCGTGTCATCGAGTTCTTCGAGAGGGTTCATCGATCCGTCGACCTCCGTAAGTACCGGCAACCTTGTATCATGTCTAGTATCATGCGGTGGATTTAGATCGTGATGCAAGTAGTCTTGTTACCATGCTTAGTATCATGCGGTAGATTTAAGCTTGGTTCAAGAGGGTTTCTTGTTAGATCATGAGCCATGCGGTGGGCTAAGATCTAGCTTGGAGCTAGTTATCGGCTCTATTGGATTTTGGCAAAATTCAATAGATTCATTAAGTTACCCCGTGTTGCTTTGAGTTTTACTTTATGTTTAATTCATGTAACACTCTTTTGCCCAATTTAGATTGATTTGGATCGGCTTTATCTCGTGTAGTGATCCTTACACCGCACTTTCGTATCTTGCTTCAAAAGGCACGTGGATCACGTGTTTCTCAAATAGCCGAAACCGAACCAATCTAGGTTGTTACATGTTGCGGGTTCAATCTTGTCATTTGTTGTGTAAATCTTGACAGAACCAAGTATCATGCGGTAAATGCAGGTTTTTGGGTTGTCTTTAAGCTAATCATCCGGTGGATTAGATTCTTAATTCAATCTGATAGATTTATCATATTTGGCGATGTTTGTTCCTTCTCCATGGACCCCGATTCGGCTGTTCAGCTGTATTCGGTTATGCTTTCACGAGTAAAACGTGTTTATAAGTTGTGTTTTAAACAACGTGTGCTTTTAGCTTTCCATATTTAGATTGTATCATGCGGTAGATAGATCTATTTGTGGTTGGTGGCGTGATTCTCAAACAAGTCGTATCATGCGGTGGATAAACTTGTTTGGCTTCATGCTTGACGGGTTTTGAAGTATCTAGACATGCGGTAGACTAGTGCTTTGGGCCTATGCATGCTTGCTTATTACATGTTTGTAATCATGCTTTACTTCATTTATTGTTATTCATTCTCGAGGATCGGTCATGGTCTTGTGCACGTGCAATTTCTATCCAAATAAAGACCGATCTATCGTCATGCTTGCGTCATCCGTTCGGCTATGTTCTGTTTTACACTTTAAAGTTCCCAAATGGTGTCTAATTTGCTGGCAGATAGCTTTTCATAGCTATATGTCATTTTACATGGCTTTCTAGCCGTAAATATGGAACTGTCTGGTACCACCCGGCAAGTTCCAAGCTTTGGTATTTAACTACTTTGTCTTTTTGTTAATTTTCAGGGAAAATTGACTGGCACGCTTTGGAATCTGCTCGCGTGTGAAGCTAGCTTGTTCGGCTTGCTGTGTGCTTGGCGCAGGGTGCGAATTTTGCGTCAACAATGTCGAGCTTCATCTTCTTCAAGGTCTTGGTGAAAAGGACATTGAGCCCGCTTCCACCGTCGATGAGGACCTTGTTGAGTCTGGAGCCTGCAACTACCGGCTTCAGGACGAGTGGAAACCGTCCTGGTTCAGAGAAGCTTGTCATTGATCCACACAGGAGAAGGTAATGGGTACCTTCGACCACCGGAGAGGGGTCAGGACCGTTGGTTCAATGCTCAAGACTTCTCGTCGGGTGGCCTTCTGAGCCCGTCGGTTGGGTAGTCCGCCGAAGAGGACGTTCACCGTCTTGTCGGGTTCCTGGAAGTCGTCGTTGCCTTCGTCGGCCTTTTTCTTGCCTTTTTTGTCATGAGGATGCCGTGGCTCTGGAGTGTCTTTGAGTGCTCGCCGGAGTTGGTAGCACTGCTCGGTGTTGTGGTTGGCGTCCAGATGCCACGGGCACTTCTCTTTCAGCAAGTCCTTGAAGCCGCCGAGGTCTTCTTCGAATTGTCTTTCGTAGGGCGCTGGATAGCCGCGACAGTGTTGTCTGGCTTGCGCTTGCGATTAGGACCCGAGTAGTTGTTGCTGCGACCGCCTTGGTTCCCGTTGTTGTTGCTGTTGCGGCCCGTGTTCTGTTTGCTTTTGCCACGGATGGCGTCGTACTCAGCGTTAGCCTTGTCTTCTTCATCAGCCCAGGAGGTGATCATGTCCTTGAGGTGGGTGATGGAGCTCGGGCGGCGACGACCGAAGTCTTCGAAGGTGCGACGGTGGTACAGACCGTCTTGGAAGAGGTCGATGACCTCCTTGTCGGTGACGTCGACTACGGTGGCGCGCTTGTCGAAGAAGCGTCGCATGTATTTGCGAAGGGTCTCACCCTGTTCTTGCTTCACCATTGCCAGGTCCATGCGAGTACCCGAGCGGCCCATAGCGCCCGCGAAGTTGCTGGTGAACTGTTCCTTGAGCTGGTCCCACTTGTCGATCGAGTACTTCTCGAGTGACTCGAGCCATGTAAGCGGGGCTTGATCCAGGCAGAAGGGAAAGTAGAGGCACTTTGTGTCATTATTGCCACCAGCGTTTTCGATGGAGAGGGCGTAGCATCTGAGCCACTGGACTGGATCTTGCTTCGCGTTGTACTTGGTGATCCCCAGAGGTTTGAATTTCTCCGGGAGAAGTAGATTGCGAAGTCGTGCAGAGAAGGCGGGGAAGCCGTCGTTGTCGGCTGCCGTGGAGGACTTTTTGCGTCGTAGTTCTTCGATTTTTTGGCGAGCGTCGAAGCCGCCACGTGAAGCGCCGGAGGCGTGGCTGTTCGCGTGGCCTCGGTCGCCGCAGTCGCCTCCGCCCTCGGCTCTCCTGCCAGCCCCGTGTATGGATCTCCCGCCATCGCTGCCTCCACCGCCAGGATCACGATGAGGGATAATCTCACGGTTGCCACCGGCGCTGTTGCCACCATGAGAGGGTCCACCGGCCGATGCCCGGGTACGGTTGGGGTTAGCCGGTAGCTCCCCTCGGGTACGGTTGCGACCGTTGTCAGCTCCACTGCGACTTGTGGCTTCGTTGTCTTGTTGGCGATTCCTCACGGGGGGCACTTGAGTGACTCTGTTATCAACTCGCATGAAGTAGACGTCCTCCGCGAGCTTGGCAATGACTTCTCCTGCACGCATCCCCTGAGCCTGACGTGCTATCGTGGTGACAGACATGAGGCATTGCTCTGGGGTAGTGTGCACCCGGCTTTCGACTTGGTCGAGGGCCTCCGCGAGGTTCCGCATGGGTAGGGACTCGCGAAGACATCGGCGCCGTTCGTTCCGCTTTCTGTTGCGTTCACGTCGGGCGTCCCTATTGGCGTCGGTCTCGTCTGCGGGTGCGTTAGCAGATAACTCGTCTGCTGAGATATCCTCGAGATATCGGTCAGGGAGTGTCCCTGAGGGTCCCGACGTCTCGTTGGTAGTCATGAAGACTTGCCGATCAGGGGAGCCGAGGCTGGAGTCGCTAGTCGCTACCTCTGTTGGAGTGTGCTCCTCAGCTGGTGCTAGCGGAGTTCCCTCCTGGAAGGTATGTGAGTCGAGGTAGGCGACGCAGAGTGAGTTCTCGTCTGTCAGGGCTGTGGGCTTGCGGTCTGGCCAGTAGACGAATCTGCCGGCAGGTGTAGATGTTATAACCAGGCCTGAGGTCGTGTAGTTCTCAGACTCGGGCTCGTCAGGGTCCGCCCCGAAGTCGAATTCATAGGAGGAGTCCGAGTAGTAGCCGGAGATGGGGTTGGAGTCCGAGTCGTACTCTGAGACGATCTCCTTCCCAGCCCGGCGTGCGGAAAGAGCCTTCGCGTGGGCCTTGTTAGCGATGCAGAGGTCGTATGGGAAGTGCTCATGGAGTGGGGAGTCTGCACACGATGGCTCGATAGCTAGCTCGCATGCGATGGCCCATGGTGAGGTCGAGTTCGAGTTGGAGTCGGATCCAAGCTCAAAGTCGGCGTGCTGGTTGTAGAGCGAAATTTCGCCGAATTTCCCGGCGAGATCGCCCGTGACTACTTCGGGAAGTGTCACGAGGCCGGTCTTCGGGTTGGGCGGCATGGTGAGGCGGCGCTGGAAGGATCCGGCGCCGTCAGCAGTGCAGACCCAGGAGCCGAAGACGAAGGAGTCGCCGCGGTTGAAGGCGACAGTTGCCTTGATGAAGATTGAAGCCATCGAGTTCGCCATATGATCTTCGGCGAGAGCCCCTACCTGGCGCGCCAGCTGTCGGTGTTTTAGACCGGCAACCTACCAAGGGGAGTACCCGAGGTAGATGAATGTGGCCTCGCCGAGATCGGGACGCAAGGTGCGTAATACCATACGTCCTGTATGTTGCGTAGCTCTGGATTGATTGGATGTGATTACAAGATGATGCGTAATGAGAGAGAAGGGTCCCTACCTCGCCTTATATAGTCCGGGAGGCAGGGTTACAGGTCGGTTTAGGGAGAGAGTACTAGTCGTGTACGTCTAGGAATCCTCTACACAGTACAAGGTATGTATAGCTTCCTATCCGAGTACTTCTCCACCGTAGTTCTTGCGCCTCACGCCATCAGGTGCTGTGTGGCACAAGCCGAGTAGTCCCAGGGGCCCACCGAGTAGTCGGTCCTGGTACCCACCGAGTAGGCGACAGCAGCAAGACCACCACCATCGGGGCGGGCCTCAACCCGAAATAGGAAGACGTGCTCGTCAGCTTCCTCCGGGCTAACCGAGACATTCGCGTGGAAACCAGCGGACATGCCAGGGGTGCCCAGGAATCTGATCGAGCATTCACTCAACGTCAACCCTAAAGCTACCCCGAAGCGACAACACCTCCGCCGCTTCACCGACAACAGACGGGATGCCATCAAGAAAGAACTCGCCAAACTACTCGCGGCTGGCTTCATCAGAGAAGTCTTCCATCCTGAGTGGCTCGCCAACCCCGTCCTCGTCTGCAAGAAGAACTCGAACGAGTGGAGGATGTGCGTCGACTACACCGACCTCAACAAGCACTACCCCAAGGACCCCTTCGGGTTGCCGCGGATAGACCAAGTCATTGACTCCACGGCGGGATGTGACCTGCTCTGCTTCCTCGACTGCTACTCCGGGTACCACCAGATTGCAATCAAGGAAGAAGACCCGGAGAAGACCGCGTTCATCACCCCGTTTGGCGCGTACTGCTACACGACCATGTCCTTCGGGTTGAAGAACGCCGGCGCTACCTACCAGCGAGCTATCCAGGCCTGTTTCAAGAGGCAGCTCAACCAGAACGTCGAAGCCTATGTGGATGATGTCGTCGTCAAGACTAGAAACTCCGACACGCTCATCGCCGATCTTGAAGAGACTTGCATCCTTGCGAGAGTACCGCTGGAAGCTCAACCCGAACAAGTGCGTCTTCGGCGTACCGTCGGGCAAACTACTGGGCTTCATCATCAGCCATTGCGGCATCGAAGCCAATCCCGAGAAGATCTCCGCCATCACCAGTATGAAAACTCCCACGTGCATCAAAGACGTGCAGAAACTAACCGGGTGCATGGCGGCCCTGAACAGATTCATCTCGAAGCTTGGAGAACGGGGGCTCCCCTTCTTCAAACTACTCAAGCATCAAGAGAAGTTCGCGTGGACTCCAGAGGCAGACCAAGCCCTTGCTCAGCTCAAGGACTTCTTATCCAAGCCACCAGTCCTCACGGCTCCTCGCAAAAAGGACCAGCTACTGCTCTATCTCGCTGCGACTACTCACGTGGTCAGTACTGCCATCGTCGTCGAGCGACAAGAAGACGGCCACGCCTACCCAGTCCAGCGACCAGTCTACTTCGTCAGCGAGGTCCTGTCAGAATCTAAGGCACGCTATCAACTAGTACAGAAGCTACTGTATGCAGTGCTCATCACCTCGCGGAAGCTACGACACTACTTCGAGGAGTACTCGATCTCCGTCGTCACCGACTACCCGCTCGGCGATATCTTGCGGAACCAAGATGCTACTGGAAGGATCTCGAAGTGGGCAGTCGAACTCGGTGCCCTCAACATCGACTTCAAGCCACGAACAACCATCAAGTCGCAGGCACTAGTCGACTTCATGGCAGAGTGGCGGGAAAATCAGCTACCTACTCCAACTGAGCGCCCAGAGCACTGGGTGATGTAGTTCGACGGCAGGGGTACTCCTGATTTCCCCAATGGGCGAACAACTCAAGTACATCCTGCGGATCTTTTGGAAGGTCTCAAACAATGAAGCCGAGTACGAAACTCTACTACACGGATTCCGCCTCGCAGCTTCACTGGGCATCAAGCGACTACTTGTCTACGACTCCGCAGTGGTCATCAACCAAGTCAACAAGTCCTAGGACCGCAACAAGGAGAACATGGACGCCTACTGCCTAGAAGTCCGCAAGCTCGAGAACAAGTTCTACAGTCTCGAGTTCCATCATGTCGTCCGTGACAACAATGTTGCAGCGGACGTCCTGTCGAAGCTCGGTTCTACTCGCGCTCAAGTACCAGCGGGTGTCTTCGTCCACGAGCTTCACGCGCCATCCATCCCGGAGCCGGCGCCACCGACCACTGATCCAGCACATCCCCCGGCTGGCCAGGAGGTCATGATGATAGACGTGGACTAGCGGCGACCCTTCATCGACTACATCCACGAGCAGAAGGTTCCCTCGGACAAGAACTTGGCCGAGCAACTCATCCGTCGCGCCAAGTCATACGTCCTAGTCGGAGACAAGCTCTACAGGAGAGGCACATCTTCCGGAGTACTCATGAAGTGCGTCCCCCGAGAAGAAGGCAAGGGCATCTTGGAGGAGATCCATAAAGGCGTCTGTGGCAACCATACGTCTTCACGCACGCTGGTCAGCAAGGCCTTCCGACGAGCTTTCGACTGGCCCACAGCTCTGGGCGATGCCGAAGAACTCGTCAGAAGGTGCCAAGGGTGCCAATACTTTGCCAAGCAACAACACGTCCCGGCCTACAAGCTAGTCACCATACCGCCAACCTGGCCTTTCACCTGCTGGGGGCTCGACATGATTGGGCCTCTCCCGACTACGCCAGGTGGATTCAACAGAGTCTTGGTGGCCATCGATAAGTTCACCAAGTGGATCGAGGTCAAGCCGATCACATGCCCCAAGGCCGACAGAGTACTCGACTTCTTGGATGAACTCGTGCATCGCTACGGACTACCCCACCGCATCATCACAGACCTAGGCTCCAACTTCAACAATCACAAGTTCTGGAAGTACTGCGAGAACAGAGGGATCGACGTCCGATATGTCTCAGTTGCCCATACTCGACGCTCTCAAGAAGCGACTGCACGATGCTGCTAACTCAAAAGGAGGCAAGTGGATCAAGGAATTACCCAATGCGCTCTGGGGGCTACGTACTCAACCCTCCAAGCCAACGGGACAATCGCCTTACCTTCTGGTCTATGGCTCCGAAGCAATTCTCCCTGCCGACGTCATGTGGGATTCACCAGCAGTAGAGCAATACGACGAAGGCATATCCGAAGATAGCAGACGAGTTGATATCGATGGACTCGAAGAAGCTCGCTGCACCGCCCTTGTCCAATCAGCAAGGTACCTTGAGGGTATCCGACGCTACCATGACTGCAACGTCAAGGAACGTTCCTTCAATGTTGGCGATCTCGTCCTCCGCCGCATCCAGAACACGGAAGCACTGCACAAGCTTAGCTCGCCATGGGAAGGTCCCTTCACAGTTGCAAAGGTGACCGGACCAGGCTCCTACCGCCTCCAGACTCTTGAAGGCGAAGACATCAGCAACTCGTGGAATATCGACCAGCTCTGTCGATTCTACGCCTAGTGTCTCGACTACCCTGGGGGCTCAAGTCTGCACGACTACTCCAAAACCCCTTTGCTGTAAGCGGCCTCTGGGTCCAGGCACCAGTCTCCGGACTTCTCTACTCCAAGATCCAGCGTTCACGGCTACTAACGGATCTCGGGCTGCTCAGAGCGACAAAGGACTCCAGCAGCAGTCTATTAAGAGACCATGTACTTCTAGATCCATCCTATACGGCTACTAACGGATCTACTGTTGTAAGCGGCTATGCGCCCTAGCATCACTTAGCCGTAGGCGGCCTCCGGGTTTTGGCGACTACTCTTGTAAAACGGCCCTGGCCATCCAGGTGTATTTCTTTCAGTGTTAAAGTTTGATGACCTATCAACTAACTTACTGTGTCTCCCTCAACGGGCCTACTAGCGAGTACCACTACTCGTCACAACTCCACGATGAGGACTCCGCATACATATCTCACAGCAACGAGTACTCATTTATGGAAGTTTTTCTCATTCATACGTAAACAAGTTCAGTACAACTTTGTTTATATACAACTATGACTACAAGCTAACCCTACATGACTACTGGAGGTTCAGCTTTCCGGCGACTTGTTCAGCTATTGGCGCCATCTGCTCCAGGAGCTCCACGTACTGCTCATCAGTACAGTTAGCGGCTAGTCCACCCGCGACTACGTCCAACGGATCCTTCGGGAAGTACGACTTCATGTACGCCAAGACTTGATTGGGGATGGACTTCACCAAATGGTTGATGTACGTCGCCAGACGACCAGGAGCTGCCGGTCAACCAATGGAGCTATCTTCGGCCCGCCCGGATGAGGCACCAGTAGCCTTGCAATGGGAAGTGCGGCTTCTTCAAGTTCCTTGAGTTGTCCCCGCAACTTCTCGCAGTCCTCGTTCAGCTTCTGCAGGGATTTGTAGCAGTTGACGAGGTCACGGTCCGAGGCAATTCGGAGCTCCATGTGCTTATCGCACTCGTAAGCCAGCTGCTTATAATCATATTCAAGTACCTCGCGGGCCTCCTTCTCCTGGTAGAAGACGTTCTTCATGTCGACTTCTGAGGCCTTCAATTGCTCGACCCAGGTCTCGAGCTCTGCAATCAACAAACAAGGCGGGGTTAGACTACTGCAAGGTACTTCCAATGGGTACTCGACAAGACAGCAGCGTACCTTTGTTCTTGTTGCGGAGCGACTTGTTCTTGCGCACCAGCTCGTCGCTCTTCGCCTGCATGTCCTGGACTTCATTATGGTACTGGGCGAAGGTGCCGTCAAGCTTCGACTGGAGCATGGCGGAGTGCTTCTTGGCCTTCGCAAGTTCTTCCTCCAATGCCTCCGCCCGGAGCACGGTATCGCCATATCCTTGGAGCATCTCAGATTTTTGTCAGGATCTCTCCACGACATCCTGCAGCAGACAACAATTGTTATTCGGGTACTCAACAATATGGCAGATTGACCATCCAAGGGTACTGATAACTTACCTTCATCCACTGCTCAGCCCGGCGCATCGCTTCCAAGTTACGCGCTATCGCAGCCGGGTCGACGAGATCGTCCGCCAGAAGTTCGATTCCACCACGACTAGTCGTGGTGGCCCCGGACATCGGCGCCGAACGAATCGGCTCCGCGTCCTGAAACTCCGGTGAACGGACGACTACTTCCAGGCTCGAATCTAGCAGTACTTCGTCGCGCTTCTCTTCGGCCATCGCAGGGCTCCTCCGCTGGCTACTCCCGCCGGCTCGGGGGCTGCTCCGGCGGCCTCTCGGGTCTCCGGCACCAAGCCTTCAACGGGCACAGCCTCGGGGATGGTGTTTCCCTCGGCTTCGGGCCCTGTGAACAGAAGACACATGGATTAGTCTCCCTCGGGGGCTACGACTTCTACTCGAGGAAGGCTGCGTTCGTGCAATACACTCACCTTCAACAATGCTGGCCTCCGGCAGCGTAGCCTCTATGGCCGGCGCCACGGTCTCTGCTTGGGGGACGGGAGCGGACTCCTCGGCGGTTGGCGTGGAACCTTCTTCAGCCACTGCCGCGATGGGTTCATCCTCCTCCCAGGACAAGTCTGTGGATTTTTTGCACAGTAGACAATGGGTTGTAAGCAAGTACGACTACCAAACCACATGTACTACTCGGGGAAGATCTTCACTTACAAGCTCGATCGGACTACTGTCACGGTTGGGGAGCCAAGTATGTTGGCGATGTCGACAAGTCCAGCTTCAGAAGGTGCCTCTTCTTCGGCTTCAGTAACCGCTGGCTGTTCAGCAGCATGAGTTGCGGCTGGCTCAATCCTGCCTTCAGCAACTGGTGCTTGCGGCTCAACCTCTGTCACGGCGGGGGCTGGGCTGCGGCTTCTTCCAGCCAGCTCCCCCACCGTCTCCCAGTCGCCTTCGTCCCCTTGGTCTACGGGGTCGGAAGGCAGAATCTCCTGCAAGCAATGGAATTTTGTCGGCAGCATACACAACATTGAAGACAAGTACTCGACTACTCTACTCGAGGAGTTTACCTCTTGAGATGTGGTCATAGTCACTTTCAGCTTTTTGGCGACGCGCTTGGATGCCACGTTGCGCGGCCTCTTCGGCGGCGCAGGCAAACTAGCCTCCAAACTAGTCAAAGGATCTTGGATGAGAGGAACATTGGGCAGTCCAGGGCGGCTGAACCTCGACCGCAGCTGGAACCGCTCCTGAAGCGTTTCCTCGTCATCTTCATCTGATGTGTCTTCGACGATGACGGTGTCGTCACCTTCGCTGACTTCGCGGCGCTCCTTGGCCTTGCAATCCCCTCCTCTGGGATTTCCACAAGTCGGGGAGGCGAAGCCGGTTCAGAGACAAACTTTACTATGTCATCCTGCAAGAAGCACATCGGGTGAGCACGACTACTACTACATAATCAGTACTCGTACACTGAGTGCGGCTACTGACCTCGTTTGGCGGATGAGCAGCGGAGTACTCGGGGACCGGGCAGGGTATGTGAGCCGGCATGTCCTTGAAGATTCTGCCCAGCCTATCAATGATGTCGTCATCATCAATCTCACCGCCTGACATCCGCGACGAGTCGCCCTCGCCGGTGTATTGGTAGCCGAGGGTGTCGCGAGCCATCAGCGGTTGCACCCTCCTCTTCATAAAGCTGAAGGCCACATGTTCGGCCCTCAGCCCGGCTTCACTCAAAGCCTTGATCTTCACCAGCAGCTCGGGTAGCTGGATACCCTCCTGCATCGTCGGCTCCGTATTCCACCAGGGCCGGTGCTTCGGCTGCTTCCCGCTGGGCTTCGGCAACTCCGGGTGGTGGTTGGTGATGTAAAACCACTTCAACTTCCAGTCCTGGTTGGAGTCGATCAACTTGTACGCCAAGTACTGCTCGGCGGCGTCCTCGCACATCTGGATGCCGCCCCCTCTGACTACTCGCGGGTCGTTGGCGCTCGGCTGGGGCTTCACGCGGAAGAACTTCCGGAACAGTACCCAGTGGGGCTTGATCCCCAAGAACGCTTCGCAAAAATGTGAGGACAATGTGTGGTTCGAGGACCGGTGGATGGTCGCTTCCTTGTGTGATGAGTGATTGACAACGTTGTGTGGATTGATTCTTGGCTAAGTATTGCAGGTGCAGGTTGCGGCTTGACTGGTGTTGGTGCAGGTGAAGAACAAGCGCGAAAGGTCGTCGCCGGTGAGGCCTCCAGGTGCGGAGAAGACAAGTAGGCTTCGTTCGAGGGACCCGGTGGCCAGCGGAGTCAAGTGCGGGCCGCATGGTGGCATGAACAGCAAGATGAAGTCATGGACGGTTTCTTGGTTGAGCCTCAAAACCAAGGTCGAGCCGGGACTACGTGGGAGCCAAGTCATGAGTGGAGATTGGCGGAGGCTACACCGAGTTCGCGGGGTTTCCGGTGGTTCACCAGAAAACCACTGGGTTCCTTGGTTGATCCACAAAGCCAAGACCGAAGAACCGAAGACGGTGCTGCAGCAGTGCCAGACCGGTCTGACCGGTGGGTCTGACCGGTCTGACCGGTGAGGAGCACCGGTCTGACCGGTGTGCGACGACGCAGTCCGGAGACTTCGAAGCAGAGGACACGCGTCGGGATCGCATGGCTTGCGTCGAGGCTACGCAGGGTGCGGTCGCTGGGCATCCGTCCGATGGTGAAGACATGAAGACTTCCAAATCCGCCCTTGAGGGGCTTGTATCCCTAGTTAGTAGAGAAGGGCATTTTAGACATTCGGTTGCCTCCATATAACCCAAGAGGTGAGAGGATGGCAGCCAACTCGTGGAACCCTAGCTCATTTGTTTTCCCATTTTCCTTCCTATTTTCCTTAGGTTTTCCATAGGACTAGCAAGAGAGCTTCACGAAGAGATCTTGTTGAGAGGGATGGATGATCGGGCGGCTTGCTAGACCTTGTATGAACCTTTGTTTCATGTATAGATGATTCGGCGTGGTTCCTCAAGGTTTGGATGTGTTTTCCCCGGTTGTTCTTGGTGGTGATTTTCGGAGCCCTCTCTTTGTGATTTCTTTGGGTTGTTTTCGGGACCTTTCTCTTTGGGATTTGATGGGGGAAATTTGTGGGAACCCTTCGTGGTTCTTTGGGCTGTGATTCCCCTCCCAAATCCGTGAGTAAAGGTGCTCGATTTTGGGGTTTCTTGAGTTCTTGGGTTGGAAGTGCTCTTGGCGGGATTTCCTTGATTCCTCCTTTTTGGACGAGTTTTGGTGGGACTAAACTTGGCTATGGACTCCTCATGAGGTGTTCCTAATATCCCCAAAGTCTTGTTCAAGTCCGTGGAGCGATTCGGGAGATCGAGATTTGGATCTGGGGGAGTTGACCCGCGGGTGCTGTTCATCCCGAGCTGCCCAGGCCACACCGGTCTGACCGGTGCTCCTGACCGGTCTGACCGGTGCGTGCCCTTGTGGGTTTTTGCTCGGGTGAACGTCTTGGTGTGTTCGCTGTTGTCCCGTGGTGCTGCTGTTTCGAGTTTGGGTCAGTTTGGTGGTCGGTTGGCCTGTTTGGTGCCTAGGGGGCTTTCAGGCTGTGATCGGTCTGACCGGTGTGTCTCACCGGTCTGACCGGTGTAGAGCCACTTAGTGAAAGTTGCTCAGTTTCACCAGCAGGGACCGGTCTGACCGGTGGTGCTCACCGGTCTGACCGGTGTGGGTCTGTAGACTCGAGGTTTGGTGTTCCGCTGCGTTCTCGAGTCGGAAGGCTGTGTGTGTTGGTTCCTAGGTCCAGTGGCACTTCAGTGGCTACGTGGGCTTGGCCAACTTGGGTAGTGAGTCGGAGACGTGTGTTGGAAGCCGTGTTCATCTTGTTGGAGTTTCCATCTCCTTCGAGAAGAATTTTTATCGGCTCCCATTCACTCCCCCCCCTCTCTGGTTCGCCGTATCGGTCCTTCAAGTGGTATCAGAGCCGGTTCGGGTCTTTGTTGACTCTAACCAGTCTAAGATCCAAGGATGGCGTACCAGGAACGGGGTTCGGGTCCTCCACACTTCGATGGCAAGAACTACCAGATGTGGAGCAAGCGGATGGGTGCGTTCCTCCGCGGAAAGGGTCAGATCCTTTGGGATGTCACGGTGGACACAGGCTATGTCCAGCCGATGGACTTCCTCGCTCCAGGATCGAGGGACAGATTCGACGCCAACAACAAGGCGGTCGACTACTTGTTTCGTGCTTTGTGTCAGCCTGAGTTCGATCGGGTGCACACCGAGCACTTGGCATGTAGGATTTGGACGGTGCTGAAGGAGGCTCATGTTGGGAATGCCCAGGTTCAGGCACGGATGTATGCGACCTACCGGAGAGAGTACGAGAACTTCACTCATCTCCCCGGTGAGTCCATCGATGCCTTGTTTCAGAGGTTCACGGTGGTTGTGAACAACATGAGGGCCAATGTGGACGTGCTCCCGTACGATGATCATGATAGAGCGGTCAAGCTCTTACACTCTTTGGATCGTACGATTTGGGGCGGAAAGTTCGAGGCCATTGTGGAGTCAGAGAAGTATGACACTCTGACGGTGAACGAGCTGTTCTCGAAGCTCAAGTCGGCTGAGGTGGATAGGGGCATGACTGCCAAGCTCGAGGGTCCGACTGACTCCCATAGTCTCGCCCTCGTTGGTGGTTCCAAAGGAAAGGCTAATTCTAACCCATCCACCAAGATGTTCTCTTTCTCCTCTTTGATGTCTATGTCAGATGAGGAGTTCGACGAGCATGGAGAGGACGAGCTGGCGCTCCTGACGAGGCGGTTCGAGAGGCTGCACGAGAACCGCGTGAACATGAGGAGGAACACGAGGACATACTTCCAGTGCGGCAAGCCGGGACACTTCGTCGCCGACTGCCCGGAGAAGGCCGAGAACAAGGACAGCTACAAGCACAAGCCGAGGATGGACGGCAAGTACCGTTCGAGGCGCGACCACAAGAGCAAGCACAAGAACAAGTACAAGGACGAGCGACGATCGAGGAAGAAGGAGAGCCGAGGCAAGGCCCGAGCGATGGTTGGAGCGAGCGACGTCGACTCCAGTTCCGCGTACTCCACCTCGAGCTCGAGCAGCAGTGAAGACGAAGGTGATCGTCGCAAGAACAAGAAGTCGTCCAAGAACCTGAGCGGGCTGAGCTGCTTCGCGAGAGTTGGCTTCTGCACCATGGCGCTGAGCTCCGGCAGCAAGAAGAGCACACAGAGCGACTCGGACTCTGAGTCCGACGACGAGGTGCGTGATGAACTTCCCTTCTTGCGCCAGGAGAATGAGAGGCTTGGCTCTTTGCTTGATAACCGTGATGACATGCTTAGAGAGGCCAAGAAAATGAGAAAAGAGCTTAGGGCTTCACTCGAGGATGCTAGGACTAGAGTGGCTGAGCTAGAGACACAGGTGCTTGATAGCAAGCTTGAGATTGATTCCCTTAAGGCTAGCCCTGTTGTTTCGGATGAGGTTGATTGTGCTGATTGCTCCATATTCCTTGTTGATCTTGCTTTGTTTAAGGAGAAGCATGCCTCCAAGTGTGAGGAACTAGATGTGCTTAGGGTTGAAGTGGCTGAGCATAAGTCTAGACCTGCTTTGCTAGGTGCTTGCACTTCTTGCCCTGTTTTGCATGCTAAGATTGATGAGATGCATGCTTACACTAGTTCGCTCGAGGCTAAATTGAAGGAACCCATGCCTACATCATGCTCTACCTGTGAAATGCATGCTTTGAAAAATTTGGAACTTGCACATTATGTTGATCGTTTGCAGGATGAGAATGATGACTTGAGGAAGTTGATGGGTTGGTTGTACGGTCATGAGCCTCAGTTGAGGATGATGATCGAGGCCTTTAAGAGGCAAGATGGTGAGGGACTTGGGGCAAACAAGGTTGGTGAGGGAAGTGGAGAGAATATCCCGGAGCCACCAAAAACCCACCACAAGAATGATTTCCCTCCAAAACCCAACCATCTTAGGAACCGTCTAGACACAACCCCAGCTCCACCCGTGTTTTCTAAACCCACAAATGATCTCCGAAAGCCTATCAAGTTTGTGAGCACTTCGGGGAAAGTGTTCTTTGGAAAGGAGAGTGAGAAGGCTAGCGGTGAGAAACCGGTGGAGGAGTTGAGTGGAGAGAATCCAAGTGAGCAGCCACATCCCAAGCCAAATCCTAAGCTTGTGAGGTTCCATTGTGGCTATTGTGGGAGAGATGGCCATAAGGAGGAGTTTTGCTTCAAGAAGAAGCGAGAGGAGAGAATGGCAAAGGAGTGGGCTAACAAGGACAAGTACCACCCCTCCGATGGTGTACTTGAGCCTCGTATGCAGATGCCCAGGGCCAAGGCGAGTGTGAGGACCGTTCGGGCTTGGGGAGAGCGGAAGGCTGCTGGAGGCGCTGCTGCCCAGGTCACACCGGTCAGACCGGTGTGGAGCACCGGTCAGACCGGTGCAGGTCTGGACAGACAGCTGTTTGGGTTTCGAGCTCGTACAGGTGCGAGGGTTGTTTCTGGTGGTCGTGGTTCTGGTGGCTGTGCTGGAAAGAATGCAGGTGGTCAGTTTGCCAGGCGTTCTCCTCCTCGTGCTCAATACGGGGATCGGAGGAGTCGTAGCTTTGAGTTGGAGAGGAAGGACGTTCCACGGGCTTTCTTGCGTGGATTTGGTCCTCCTCCAGGCAGAGAGGGGTGGTTCTCTCAGGGTGGTTACCGTGGTGGTGTTCGTGAAGGTAGCTTTGGTAGGAGAGATGCTTTGGTTGGTGCTAACCCCACTTTCGAGCAAATGGCTCGGCACTGGTTTTACTCTTTTGGTACTAACCCCAGTGCTGAGTCGTTTGTTCGCTCACGTGCTCGTTTTTGAATTTCAGGTGGGAGACTTGAAGAACATTTGGTTGATCGACTCCGGTTGCTCGAGGCATATGACCGGAGACAGGGGGTGGTTCTCAAGTCTCGTCCCGGTGGTGACGAAGAGGTACATCACCTTTGGGGACAATGGGCGTGGGCGTGTGCTTTCAGAAGGTGAGATCAAAGTGAGTGACAAGATCACTCTGAGGCGTGTTGCTCTTGTTCAATCGCTGGGGTACAATTTGCTTTCTGTGTCCCAGTTGTTGGATGAGGGCTTTGAGGTGTTGTTTCGGCCAGGTGGTTCTCGGATTGTGGACTCTCGAGGGGACCTTGTCTGTATGGTCGTTCCCGAGGGTCAGGTGTTTCGTGCTGATTTTTCTCAGTCTTCGGGTGTGGAGCGTTGTTTCTTGGCTGGTTCTTTGAGTGAGTTGTGGAAGTGGCATAGGAAGTTGGGTCACTTGAGCTTTGACCTTTTGTCTCGCTTGAGTAAACTCAATTTGGTCCGAGGATTGCCACGGTTGAGGCTTGAGAAAGAGTTGGTTTGTGCTCCGTGTAGGCATGCCAGGATGGTGGCCTCTTCTCACCCGCCTCTCACCGATGTGATGACTGAGCGTCCATGCGAGCTGCTCCATATGGACCTTGTTGGCCCAGCTCGTGTGCGATCTGCGGGTGGGAAGTGGTATGTCCTTGTTGTGGTGGACGACTATTCTCGGTATGCGTGGGTGTTCTTTCTTGAGGATAAGGGGGAGACGTTTGGTTTGGTTCGAGATCTAGTCTTGAGGTTGAGGAACGAGAGGCACGGAGATGCCATACGAGGTATCCGCAGTGATAATGGCTCGGAATTCAGGAACTCTCGTTTTGAAACCTTTTGCCATGACTTGGGTCTTGAGCACCAGTTTTCGAGTCCGTATACGCCTCCCCAGAATGGTGTTGTGGAAAGGAAGAACAGGACCTTGTGCGAGATGGCTCGGACGATGCTTGATGAGCATAGGACTCCGAGGAGGTATTGGGCTGAGGCGGTGAATACCGCGTGCTATGTGTCGAACAGGATCTATCTCAGAGTGCACAAGAAGAAGACATGCTATGAGTTGATGCATGGTCGCACACCCAAGGTGAGTCACTTCCATGTCTTTGGTTGCAAGTGTTTCATTCTGAAGAAAGGCAGGAAGTTGGATAAGTTTGAGGCTAGGTCTGTCGATGGTATTTTCTTTGGTTATGCATCTCATTCTAGAGCATATCGTGTGCTCAATCTTGAAACTAACCAAATCGTGGAGACTTGCGAGGTAACCTTCGACGAGACAGAGCCACGTAGTCAGCTTGTCTTTGAGTGTGCAGGTGATGATGAGCTTGGCGAGGAGATCTTTCAGGAGGAGGAGCATGAACATGGAGAGGATGAAGATGGCGGTGTGGTGCCCCCAACTGAACATGTACCCACTACTTCGACTACGGTGATGGATGGACCCTCTGCTACACCTACGATGACAAATCAAGAACGAGGAGAAGCTGATGTTGAGGGGGAGGTAGCATCAAGGCGAGAACCTCCTCGGCGAGTACAAGTGGATCACCCAGCTTCGAGGATCATCAGCGACATGAATGAACGCACTACACGGTCAAGGGTTCGGAACAACTCTCATTTCGCTCATGCTGCATTTGTTGCTACTTTTGAGCCCAAAGACATTGGACACGCACTATCTGATCACAATTGGGTTAATTTGATGCATGAGGAGTTGGAGAACTTTGAGAGGAATCAGGTTTGGGAGTTGGTTGACCCTCCCCCAGGGTGTAAGCCGATTGGTACCAAGTGGGTGTGGAAAAACAAAGAGGGAGAGAAGGGTGAGGTTGTGAGGAACAAGTCGAGACTTGTTGCTCAAGGGTTCAGTCAGAAGGAGGGGATCGACTACGAGGAGACCTTTGCTCCCGTAGCCCGTTTGGAGGCGATTAGGATCCTTCTAGCCTTTTCTGTGGCTAAAGGGTTCAAGTTGCACCAAATGGATGTGAAGAGTGCTTTTCTGAATGGTGTGTTGGAGGAAGAAGTGTATGTGAGGCAGCCTCCGGGGTTTGAGAGTGAGAAGTACCCCCACCGGGTGTACAAGTTGAGGAAGGCGCTGTATGGGTTGCAGCAGGCGCCTAGAGCTTGGTATGGCAGGTTGAGGGGGTTCTTGTTTGAGAGAGGTTTTGAGATGGGGAAGGTCGATCAGACCTTGTTTTTGCTGAGGCAGGGCAGAGATATCCTGATTGTGCAGGTGTACGTGGATGATATTGTCTTTGGTGGCTCGTCTAACTCTCTTGTTGCAAGGTTTGCAGATGATATGAGCAGGGAGTTTGAGATGAGCATGATGGGCGAGTTGCAGTTCTTCCTCGGGCTACAAATCAAGCAATCAAAGGAAGGAACATTTGTGCACCAGGCTAAGTACACCAAGGACATTGTGCGGAAGTTCAAGATGGAGGACTCCAAGGCTATGACGACGCCGATGAGTACGACTACGGCTCTTGATGCGGACGAGGAAGGTGAACACGTGGACCAGAAGGAGTACCGGAGCATGATCGGGTCACTCCTCTACTTGACGGCGACGAGGCCGGACATACAGTTCTCAGTGTGTCTGTGCGCTCGTTTTCAAGCGTCTCCGAGGACTTCGCATCGGCAAGCAGTGAAGAGAATTTTCAGGTACTTGCGTCACACTCCCGACTTCGGCCTTTGGTACTCCGCGTCCTCTTCTTTGGCGCTTCATGGTTTTTCAGACGCGGATTTGCCGGGTGTCGGTTGGATAGGAAGTCCACTTCTGGGACTTGCCAGTTTTTGGGTTCTTCTTTGGTGTCTTGGTCTTCCCGCAAACAATCGAGTGTTGCTCAATCCACTACCGAGGCCGAGTATGTTGCCGCTGCTAGTTGTTGCTCTCAGCTCCTTTGGATTTCATACACCTTGAGTGACTTTGGTGAGGAGTATACCCATGTCCCACTTCAATGTGATAGCACCAGTGCCATAAGCGTTGCAAAGAACCCAGTGCTCCATTCCAAAACCAAGCACATAGAAGTGAGGTACCACTTTCTGAGAGACAACGTAGAGAAATGTAAGATAGCCTTGATCCATGTACCCACACATGACCAACTAGCTGATATTTTCACCAAACCCCTAGATCAAGCAACTTTCACTCGTTTGCGGGGGGAACTTGGTGTGTGTTTGATTTCTTGAGTTGGGTGTGTGGGAGCTCTCTTTGTAGCATATGTATAGCTTTTCTTTGTGCATTTCTTGCATTTGGCATGGCATATGTAACATGATGTATAGGCATCCTTGTATCTTAGATTGCATGCATTTTGTATCATATGCATTTGTTAGGAAAAGCTTCTCTCATATACATTGTTCACCATGGAATGAGATATATGTCTTTGTGAGCTTGTTTGGTATGCTATGGCTAGTTTGGCTTAGCTCTTGATGATCTTGATGAATAATCCATGGTTGATAGCTATGTTTTTGAAAATGTCACATGTGTGCTCTCTCATGTGTAAATGCCTTTATATGATCTTGACATGTTTTAGTGGCTTGGCTATGCTTAATTTGTGGTTGGATAGCTAGTTTATTGATCATATGGGGCCAAAGGCTCATTTGCCATCATGAATGTTTAGCCCTCTTGCTTTATCTTGTGGAGGAGCATAAGTTCCTTTTTGTCGCAAAGACATTTCATGTACCATTTATCAATCTGAAAATGAAATGAAAAATGCTTGGAAAATGTGCTCCCATGTCATAAGTGCTGAATTTAATTTGTTTTGGGTGCTAAACCGTTGCATGATGCCTACCAATGAGAAGTCTCATACATAGAAGTAGGCACATGGCTCGGTGGCTTTGACATGACATGAGGTGCTTGTGGGTGTTTGTGATGGTCTTATGATTAGAATGGCTGTCCTAGCATGAAGTTTGTGTGGCTTTGCCATTTTGATATGCTTTGATCATGTTTAGGACTTTGCTCATGAGAGGCACGTTTTTCGCAAAATTGCCCAAATCCATCTTAGCTTCGTCCAATGGTTGTGAAACTTGGTGATCATGTAGTTGAGATCGATATGAAGCTATAGAGTATCTAACTTGCTCATTTGGACATGTGTAGCATTCTTTGTTGAATTTTGTCTATTTGAGAAGCTCTAGGTTGAAAGTTTTGCATTTTTGGCTTGATTCATGCATTGCCAACAAGGGGGAGAAGTTTGAGCTTGAAATGGCTTGCTGGATGCATTTAGAAGGCTTTCAGGTGGTTTCGAGCCATTTCTGGGCTCTGTTGTGCACCGGTCTGACCGGTGAAGGGCACCGGTCTGACCGGTGTGAGTGCTGGTCCTGTACACATGTTAGGCACCGGTCTGACCGGTGGTGATGACCGGTCTGACCGGTGTGAGCTGAAGTTGCTGCAGCTACCCTGTTTTCAGCTGGTTTGCATGCATTCGTCCAGGGGGAGGTGCATTGGTTCAGGGGGAGCTTGCATGTGTGGAGGGGGAGCTCTTTGTGGTTTTTCGAGCTTTGATTCGGTGGTTTGCGCTCTTTGCTTGAGCTTTGCTTTGTCTCGGATCTGTCGAGCCGTTGCCCTTGCCTAAGGGGTCCGAGACTTGTCTTCTTCAAGTGATCTTGCTCTTTTGCCTTTGTTTGGCTTTCGATCGCTTGTTGGAGTTTCTTTTTTGTTTGTTTCTTTTCTTTTTCTTTTCTCTCTTGTTACTCTCGTGTGGGTGTTGTCAATGCACTCATCAAGGGGGAGATTGAGGACCATGTGTGGTTCGAGGACCGGTGGATGGTCGCTTCCTTGTGTGATGAGTGATTGACAACGTTGTGTGGACTGATTCTTGGCTAAGTATTGCAGGTGCAGGTTGCGGCTTGACTGGTGTTGGTGCAGGTGAAGAACAAGCGCGAAAGGTCGTCGCCGGTGAGGCCTCCAGGTGTGGAGAAGACAAGTAGGCTTCGTTCGAGGGACCCGGTGGCCAGCGGAGTCAAGTGCGGGCCGCATGGTGGCATGAACAGCAAGATGAAGTCATGGACGGTTTCTTGGTTGAGCCTCAAAACCAAGGTCGAGCCGGGACTACGTGGGAGCCAAGTCATGAGTGGAGATTGGCGGAGGCTACACCGAGTTCGCGGGGTTTCCGGTGGTTCACCAGAAAACCACTGGGTTCCTTGGTTGATCCACAAAGCCAAGACCGAAGAACCGAAGACGGTGCTGCAGCAGTGCCAGACCGGTCTGACCGGTGGGTCTGACCGGTCTGACCGGTGGGTACCGGTCTGACCGGTGAGGAGCACCGGTCTGACCGGTGTGCGACGACGCAGTCCGGAGACTTCGAAGCGGAGGACACGCGTCGGGATCGCATGGCTTGCGTCGAGGCTACGCAGGGTGCGGTCGCTGGGCATCCGTCCGATGGTGAAGACATGAAGACTTCCAAATCCGCCCTTGAGGGGCTTGTATCCCTAGTTAGTAGAGAAGGGCATTTTAGACATTCGGTTGCCTCCATATAACCCAAGAGGTGAGAGGATGGCAGCCAACTCTTGGAACCCTAGCTCATTTGTTTTCCCATTTTCCTTCCTATTTTCCTTAGGTTTTCCATAGGACTAGCAAGAGAGCTTCACGGAGAGATCTTGTTGAGAGGGATGGATGATCGGGCGGCTTGCTAGACCTTGTATGAACCTTTGTTTCATGTATAGATGATTCGGCGTGGTTCCTCAAGGTTTGGATGTGTTTTTCCCGGTTGTTCTTGGTGGTGATTTTCGGAGCCCTCTCTTTGTGATTTCTTTGGGTTGTTTTCGGGACCTTTCTCTTTGGGATTTGATGGGGGAAATTTGTGGGAACCCTTCGTGGTTCTTTGGGCTGTGATTCCCCTCCCAAATTCGTGAGTAAAGGTGCTCGATTTTGGGGTTTCTTGAGTTCTTGGGTTGGAAGTGCTCTTGGCGGGATTTCCTTGATTCCTCCTTTTTGGACGAGTTTTGGTGGGATTAAACTTGGCTATGGACTCCTCATGAGGTGTTCCTAATATCCCCAAAGTCTTGTTCAAGTCCGTGGAGCGATTCGGGAGATCGAGATTTGGATTTGGGGGAGTTGACCCGCGGGTGCTGTTCAACCCGAGCTGCCCAGGCCACACCGGTCTGATCGGTGCTCCTGACCGGTCTGACCGGTGCGTGCCCTTGTGGGTTTTTGCTCGGGTGAACGTCTTGGTGTGTTCGCTGTTGTCCCGTGGTGCTGCTGTTTCGAGTTTGGGTCAGTTTGGTGGTCGGTTGGCCTGTTTGGTGCCTAGGGGGCTTTCAGGCTGTGATCGGTCTGACCGGTGTGTCTCACCGGTCTGACCGGTGTAGAGCCACTTAGTGAAAGTTGCTCAGTTTCACCAGCAGGGACCGGTCTGACCGGTGGTGCTCACCGGTCTGACCGGTGTGGGTCTGTAGACTCGAGGTTTGGTGTTCCGCTGCGTTCTCGAGTCGGAAGGCTGTGTGTGTTGGTTCCTAGGTCCAGTGGCACTTCAGTGGCTACGTGGGCTTGGCCAACTTGGGTAGTGAGTCGGAGACGTGTGTTGGAAGCCGTGTTCATCTTGTTGGAGTTTCCATCTCCTTCGAGAAAAATTTTTATCGGCTCCCATTCACTCCCCCCCCCCTCTCTGGTTCGCCGTATCGGTCCTTCAAAATGGACGAACACAGAAGTGTGGAAGATGCCATTGGGGTTGAGATTGAGGTACTCGATACCGTAATACAATAGAAGCCCCTTGAAGAAGTTGCTTGCTGGGAGGGCCAACCCGCGCTCCACGAATCGCGTGAACATGGGGATCTCATCGGGATTCTTCTCCATCGGGTATGGATCTCCCGCGGCAGTGCGCCACATGTCAGCTTCCTTCTCCCGGAGAAATCCGCTGTTCAGCAGCGCCAACAGGACCTCAGTCTTCGCCTTCGATTTCTTCCACTCCTTGTTGGGATTCGGGCGTGGGGGAGACACTGGCGGTGTTGACCCTCCGGCGGATCCAGCAGCCTCCTCCTGGGATCTCTTCTTCCCACCGACGGTCTTCATGCTCTTGGATGGTGAGGGCTTCATTCTCCAAGTACAGCGGGTTTTCACTCGCATTCGCTCGAGGGCTACGGCGGTGGCAACTGGCGGCAGCGCGCGTGGATCTACGATCTCCACTGAGGTGGCAGTGTGCACTGGCGGCGGATTCTTAGCGAGATCTGCTACGAACGGCTGTAAGTGTGGGGGGTGAAAAACCCTAAGGGTTTTGACTTCTATTTATAAGTCAACAGGCGGCTCCGCAACGGCCGGATGGATATGTTTCAAAACAGGTGACTCAGCGGCAGCGCCTGACCCTTCAACTTCCAATAGTCGATGCGCCTTATCTCTGGGGCTCGGCTGCATCTAATCAATTCCCTGGGAAGCGACAGGATTCAAGAGCAACTCAGGACACATTCTACATACAATATGACCCTTCAATTCGAGATGAAGTACTCGACTCAAGGCTCGGGGGCTCCGTGCCACGTGTCCTTTGGTCTTTTCTTTGGATTTTGCGGGATAATCTTGCCAGAACTTCAGATTGACCCTCAGCCAGAGTCTACGACTCAACCTAAGGCTCGGGGGCTACTCCATATGGAGTGCGATTTTGCAATCGCACTTCCATATAAACATCTGCTTCAAGACAACACGAGTATTGTTGAAGACCTTCAAGGGCAGAACTCAAGGACGCTTGGGGACTACTCGAGAAGACTTCAGGATTACTCAAGGATCAGCTGGAGTACCTTCCAGCCTCGGGATGCTTCAAATATTCTTGAGGACTTTTGACTTGTAGAACTCAGGGACGCTTGAGGACTACTCGCCAATGCCGTCAAGACTACTTGAAGCTATCCTGCTCGACTACAAAGTACTCGGGGGCTTGTCGTATGGACCTCCCTGGGCCCACTACCTCGGTGGGTACCAGGACCGACTACTCGGTGGGCCCCTGGGACTACTCGGCTTGTGCCACACAGCACCTGATGGCGTGAGGCGCAAGGACTATGGTGGAGAAGTACTCGGATAGGAAGCTATACATACCTTGTACTGTGTAGAGGACTCCTAGACGTACACGACTAGTGCTCTCTCCCTAAACCGACCTGTAACCCTGCCTCCCGGACTATATAAGACGAGGCAGGGACCCTTCTCTCTCATCACGCATCATCTTGTAATCACATCCAATCAATCCAGAGCTACGCAGCATACAGGACGTAGGGTATTACGCACGTCGCGGCCCGAACCTGTCTAAATTGTGTGCTACGTGTCTCTTCCTTCGAGTTACCGATCTCGGCGAGGCCACATTCATCTACCTCGGGTACTCCCCTTGGTAGGTTGCCGGTCTAAAACACCGACAGCGGCGTAGGCAAAGTAGTCGACGATGAGCCTGCGCGAGGCGAAGTAGTCGACGACGAGCCGGGTGACGAGCCGCGCGACGTGCCGAGGCACCCGGACGCGCGATGTAGGCGGAGTAGTCGACGACGAGTAGCGTCACGAGCCGCGTGACGAGCCGCGCGACATGCCGAGGCACCCGGACGCGCGGCGTAGTCGCAGTAGTCAACGACGAGCGGCGCGACGAGCCGCGTGATGAGCCGCGCAACATGCCGAGTCACCCGGATGCGCGGCGTAGTCGAAGTAGTCGACGACGAGCCGCGTGACGAGCTGCGCGACGTGCCGAGGCACCCGGATGCGCGGCGTAGGCGAAGTAGTCGACAACGAGCCTGCGCGAGGCTAAGTAGTCAACGATGAGTCACGCGACAAGCCGCGCAACGTGTCGAAGCAACCGGACGCGCGGCGTATGTGAAGTAGTCGACGACGAGCCGCGCGATGAGCCGCGTGACGAGCCGCGCGACATGTCGAGGCACCCGGACGCGCGGCATAGTCGAAGTACTTGACGACGAGCCTGTGCGAGGCAAAGCAGTCGACGATGAGTCACGTGACAAGCCGCGCGACGTGCCAAAGCAACCGGACTCGCGGCGTAGGTGAAGTAGTCGACGACGAACCGCGTGACGAGCAGCGCGACGTGTCGAGACACCCGAACGCGCGGCATAGGCGAAGTAGTCGACGATGAGCCTGCACGGGGCAAAGTAGTCGACGATGAGTCACGCGACAAGCCGCGCGACGTGCCGATGCAACAGGACGCGCGGCGTAGGTGAAGTAGTCGACGACGAGCTGCGTGACGAGCCGCGCGACGAGCCGCGTGACGAGCCGCGCGACATGCCGAGGCACCCGGACGCGCGGCGTTGTCGAAGTAGTCGACGACGAGCCGCGTGATGAGCCGCGCGATGTGCCGAGGCACCCGGACACGCGGCATAGGCGAAGTAGTCGATGACGAGCCTGCGCGAGGCAAAGCAGTTGACGATGAGTCACGCGACAAGCCGCGCAAAGTGCCAAAGCAACCGGACGTGTGGCGTAGGCGAAGTAGTCGACGACGAGCCTGCGCGAGGCGATGTAGTCGACGATGAGCCTGCGCGAGGTGAAGTAGTCGACGATGAGTCACGCGAAAAGCTACGCGACGTGCCGAAGCAACCGGACGCGCGGCATAGGTGAAGTAGTCGACGACGAGCCGCGTGACGGGCCGCGCGACGTGCCGAGGCACCCGGACGCGCGGCGTAGGCGAAGTAGTCGACGACGAGCCTGCGCGAGGCAAAGTAGTCGACGATGAGTCACGCGACAAGCCGCGCGACGTGCCGAATCAACCGGACGTGCGGCGTAGGTGAAGTAGTCGACGACGAGCCGTGTGATGAGCCGCGCGATGAGCCACGTGACGAGCCTCGCGACATGCCGAGGCACCCGGACGCGCGGCGTAGTCGAAGTAGTCGACGACGAGCGTGACGAGCCGCGCGACATGCCGAGGCACCCGGACGCGCGGCGTAGTCGAAGTAGTCGACGACGAACCGCGTGACGAGCCGCGCGACGTGCCGATGCACCCGGACGCGCGGCATAGGCGAAGTAGTCGACGATGAGCCTGTGCGAGGCAAAGCAGTCGACAATGAGTCACGCGACAAGCCGCGCGACGTGCCAAAGCAACCGGACGCGCGGCGTAGGTGAAGTTGTTGACGACGAGACTGCATGAGGCGAAGTAGTCGACGACGAGCCGGGTGACGAGCCGCGTGATATGCCGAGGCACCCGGACACGCGACGTAGGCGGAGTAGTCGACGACGAGCGGCGCAACGAGCCGCGTGACGAGCCGCGCGACATGCCGAGGCACCCGGACGCGCGGCGTAGTCGAAGTAGTCGACTACGAGCCGCGTGACGAGCTGTGCGACATGCCGAGGCACCCGGACGCGCAGCGTAGGCGAAGTAGTCGACGACGAGCCTGCGCGAGGCAAAGTAGACGACGATGAGTCACGCGACAAGCCGCGCAACATGCCAAAGCAACCGGACGCGCGGCGTAGGTGAAGTAGTCGACGATGAGCCGCGCGACGAGCCGCGTGACGAGCCGCGCGACATGCTGATGCACCTGGACACGTGGCGCAGTCGAAGTAGTCGACGACGAACCACGTGACGAGCCGCGCGACGTGCAGAGGCACCCAGACGCGCGGCATAGGCGAAGTAGTCGACGATGAGCCTGTGCGAGGCAAAGCAGTCGACGATGAGTCTCGCGACAAGCCGCGCGACATGCCAAAGCAACCGGACGCGCGGCGTAGGTGAAGTAGTCGACGACGAGACGCGTGACGAGCCGCGCGACGTGTCGAAGCACCCGGACGCGCGGCGTAGGCGAAGTAGTCGACGATGAGCCTGCACGAGGCAAAGTAGTCGACGATGAGTCACGCGACAAGCCGCGCGACGTGCCGAAGCAACCGGACGCGCGGCGTAGGTGAAGTAGTCGATGACGAGCCGCGTGACGAGCCGCGCGACGAGCCTCGTGATGAGCCGCGTGACATGCCGAGGCACCCGGACGCGCGGCGTAGTCGAAGTAGTCGACGACGAGCCGCGTGACGAGCCGCGCGACATGCCGAGGCACCCGGACGCGCGGCATAGGTGAAGTAGTCGATGACGAGCCTGCACGAGGCAAAGCAGTCGACGATGAGTCACGCGACAAGCCGCGCGACGTGCCAAAGCAACCGGACGCGCTGCGTAGGTGAAGTAGTCGACGACGAGCCGCGTGACGAGCCGCGCGACGTGCCGAGGTACCCGGACGCGCGGCGTAGTCGAAGTAGTCGACGACGAGCCTGCGCGAGGTGAAGTAGTCGACAACGAGTCGGGTCATGAGCCGCGCGACGTGCCGAGGCACCCGAACGCGCGACGTTGGCAGAGTAGTCGACGACGAGCGGCGCAACGAGCCGCGTGACGAGCCGCGCGACATGCCGAGGCACCCGGACGCGCGGCGTAGTCGAAGTAGTCGACTACGAGCCGCGTGACGAGCTGTGCGACATGCCGAGGCACCCGGACGCGCAGCGTAGGCGAAGTAGTCGACGACGAGCCTGCGCGAGGCAAAGTAGACGACGATGAGTCATGCGACAAGCCGCGCAACATGCCAAAGCAACCGGACGCGCGGCGTAGGTGAAGTAGTCGACGATGAGCCGCGCGACGAGCCGCGTGACGAGCCGCGCGACATGCTGATGCACCCGGACACGTGGCGTAGTCGAAGTAGTCGACGACGAACCACGTGACGAGCCGCGCGACGTGCAGAGGCACCCAGACGCGCGGCATAGGCGAAGTAGTCGACGATGAGCCTGTGCGAGGCAAAGCAGTCGACGATGAGTCACGCGACAAGCCGCGCGACATGCCAAAGCAACCGGACGCGCGGCGTAGGTGAAGTAGTCGACGACGAGACTCGTGACGAGCCGCGCGACGTGTCGAAGCACCCGGACGCGCGGCGTAGGAGAAGTAGTCGATGATGAGCCTGCACGAGGCAAAGTAGTCGACGATGAGTCACGCGACAAGCCGCGCGACGTGCCGAAGCAACCGGACGCGCGGCGTAGGTGAAGTAGTCGACGACGAGCCGCGTGACGAGCCGCGCGACGAGCCTCGTGACGAGCCGCGTGACATGCCGAGGCACCCGGACGCGCGGCGTAGTCGAAGTAGTCGACGACGAGCCGCGTGACGAGCCGCGCGACATGCCGAGGCACCCGGACGCGCGGCATAGGTGAAGTAGTCGATGACGAGCCTGCACGAGGCAAAGCAGTCGACGATGAGTCACGCGACAAGCCGCGCGACGTGCCAAAGCAACCGGACGCGCTGCGTAGGTGAAGTAGTCGACGACGAGCCGCGTGACGAGCCGCGCGACGTGCCGAGGTACCCGGACGCGCGGCGTAGTCGAAGTAGTCGACGACGAGCCTGCGCGAGGTGAAGTAGTCGACAACGAGTCGGGCCATGAGCCGCGCGACGTGCCGAGTCACCCGAACGCGCGACGTTGGCAGAGTAGTCGACGAAGAGCAGCGCGACGAGCCGCGTGACGAGCCGCGCGACATGCCGAGGCACCCGGACGCGCGGCGTAGTCGAAGTAGTCGATGAAGTAGTCGATGACGAGCCGGACGCGCGGCGTAGGCGAAGTAGTCGACGACGAGCCTGCGCGAGGCAAAGTAGTCGACGATGAGTCACGCGACAAGCCGCGCGACGTGCCGAATCAACCGGACGTGCGGCGTAGTTGAAGTAGTCGACGACGAGCCGCGTGATGAGCCGCGTGACGAGCCTCGCGACATGCCGAGGCACCCAGACGTGCGGCGTAGTCGAAGTAGTCGACGACGAGCGTGACGAGCCGCGCGACATGCCGAGGCACCCGGACGCGCGGCGTAGTCGAAGTAGTCGACGACGAACCGCGTGACGAGCCGCGCGACGTGCCGAGGCACCCGGATGCGCGGCATAGGCGAAGTAGTCGACGATGAGCCTGTGCGAGGCAAAGCAGTCGACAATGAGTCACGCGACAAGCCGCGCGACGTGCCAAAGCAACCGGACGCGCGGCGTAGGTGAAGTAGTCGACGACGAGCCGCGCAACGAGCCGCGTGACGAGCCGCGCGACATGCTGATGCACCCGGACACGTGGCGTAGTCGAAGTAGTCGACGATGAACCACGTGACGAGCCGCGCGACGTGCAGAGGCACCCGGACGCGCGGCATAGGGAAGTAGTCGACGATGAGCCTGTGCGAGACGATGAGTCACGCGACAAGCCGCGCGACGTGCCAAAGCAACCGGACGTGCGGCGTAGGTGAAGTAGTCGACGACGAGACGCGTGATGAGCCGCGCGACGTGTCGAAGCACCCGGACGCGCGGCGTAGGCGAAGTAGTCGACGATGAGCCTGCGCGAGGCAAAGTAGTCGACGATGAGTCACGCGACAAGCCGCGCGACGTGCCGAAGCAACCGGACGCGCGGCGTAGGTGAAGTAGTCGACGACGAGCCGCGCGACGAGCCGCGTGACGAGCCGCGCGACATGCTGATGCACCCGGACACGTGGCGTAGTCGAAGTAGTCGACGACGAACCACGTGACGAGCCGCGCGACGTGCAGAGGCACCCAGACGCGCGGCATAGGCGAAGTAGTCGACGATGAGCCTGTGCGAGGCAAAGCAGTCGACGATGAGTCACGCGACAAGCCGCGCGACGTGCCAAAGCAACCGGACGCGCGGCGTAGGTGAAGTAGTCGACGACGAGACGCGTGACGAGCCGCGCGACGTGTCGAAGCACCCGGACGCGCGGCGTAGGCGAAGTAGTCGACGATGAGCCTGCACGAGGCAAAGTAGTCGACGATGAGTCACGCGACAAGCCGCGCGACGTGCCGAAGCAACCGGACGCGCGGCGTAGGTGAAGTAGTCGACGACGAGCCGCGTGACGAGCCACGCGACGAGCCTCGTGACGAGCCGCGTGACATGCCGAGGCACCCGGACGCGCGGCGTAGTCGAAGTAGTCGACGACGAGCCGCGTGACGAGCCGCGCGACATGCCGAGGCACCCGGACGCGCGGCATAGGTGAAGTAGTCGATGACGAGCCTGCACGAGGCAAAGCAGTCGACGATGAGTCACGCGACAAGCCGCGCGACGTGCCAAAGCAACCGGACGCGCGGCGTAGGTGAAGTAGTCGACGACGAGCCGCGTGACGAGCCGCGCGACGTGCCGAGGTACCCGGACGCGCGGCGTAGTCGAAGTAGTCGACGACGAGCCTGCGCGAGGTGAAGTAGTCGACAACGAGTCGGGTCATGAGCCGCGCGACGTGCCGAGGCACCCGAACGCGCGATGTTGGCAGAGTAGTCGACGAAGAGCAGCGCGACGAGCCGCGTGACGAGCCGTGCGACATGCCGAGGCACCCGGACGCGCGGCGTAGTCGAAGTAGTCGATGAAGTAGTCGATGACGAGCCGGACGCGCGGCGTAGGCGAAGTAGTCGACGACGAGCCTGCGCGAGGCAAAGTAGTCGACGATGAGTCACGCGACAAGCCGCGCGACGTGCCGAATCAACCGGACGTGCGGCGTAGTTGAAGTAGTCGACGACGAGCCGCGTGATGAGCCGCGCGATGAGCCGCGTGACGAGCCTCGCGACATGCCGAGGCACCCGGACGCGCGGCGTAGTCGAAGTAGTCGACGACGAGCGTGACGAGCCGCGCGACATGCCGAGGCACCCGGACGCGCGGCGTAGTCGAAGTAGTCGACGACGAACCGCGTGACGAGCCGCGCGACGTGCCGAGGCACCCGGACGCGCGGCATAGGCGAAGTAGTCAACGATGAGCCTGTGCGAGGCAAAGCAGTCGACAATGAGTCACGCGACAAGCCGCGCGACGTGCCAAAGCAACCGGACGCGCGGCGTAGTTGAAGTAGTCGACGACGAGCCGCGCGACGAGCCGCGTGACGAGCCGCACGACATGCTGATGCACCCGGACACGTGGCGTAGTCGAAGTAGTCGACGACGAACCACGTGATGAGCCGCGCGACGTGCAGAGGCACCCGGACGCGTGGCATAGGGAAGTAGTCGACGATGAGCCTGTGCGAGGCAAAGCAGTCGACGATGAGTCACGCGACAAGCCGCGCGACGTGCCAAAGCAACCGGACGCGCGGCGTAGGTGAAGTAGTCGACGACGAGACGCGTGACGAGCCGCACGTCGTGTCGAAGCACCCGGACGCGCGGCGTAGGCGAAGTAGTCGACGATGAGCCTGCGCGAGGCAAAGTAGTCGACGATGAGTCACGCGACAAGCCGCGCGACGTGCCGAAGCAACCGGACGCGCGGCGTAGGTGAAGTAGTCGACGACGAGCCGCGCGACGAGCCGCGTGACGAGCCGCGCGACATGCTGATGCACCCGGACACGTGGCGTAGTCGAAGTAGTCGACGACGAACCACGTGACGAGCCGCGCGACGTGCAGAGGCACCCAGACGCGCGGCATAGGCGAAGTAGTCGACGATGAGCCTGTGCGAGGCAAAGCAGTCGACGATGAGTCACGCGACAAGCCGCGCGACGTGCCAAAGCAACCGGACGCGCGGCGTAGGTGAAGTAGTCGACGACGAGACGCGTGACGAGCCGCGCGACGTGTCGAAGCACCCGGACGCGTGGCGTAGGCGAAGTAGTCGACGATGAGACTGCACGAGGCAAAGTAGTCGACGATGAGTCACGCGACAAGCCGCGCGACGTGCCGAAGCAACCGGACGCGCGGCGTAGGTGAAGTAGTCGACGACGAGCCGCGTGACGAGCCGCGCGACGAGCCTCGTGACGAGCCGCGTGACATGCCGAGGCACCCGGACGCGCGGCGTAGTCGAAGTAGTCGACGACGAGCCGCGTGACGAGCCGCGCGACATGCCGAGGCACCCGGACGCGCGGCATAGGTGAAGTAGTCGATGACGAGCCTGCACGAGGCAAAGCAGTCGACGATGAGTCACGCGACAAGCCGCGCGACGTGCCAAAGCAACCGGACGCGCGGCGTAGGTGAAGTAGTCGACGACGAGCCGCGCGACGTGCCGAGGTACCCGGACGCGCGGCGTAGTCGAAGTAGTCGACGACGAGCCTGCGCGAGGTGAAGTAGTCGACAACGAGTCGGGTCATGAGCCGCGCGACGTGCCGAGGCACCCGAACGCGCGACGTTGGCAGAGTAGCCGACGAAGAGCAGCGCGATGAGCCGCGTGACGAGCTGCGCGACATGCCGAGGCACCCGGACGCGCAGCGTAGTCGAAGTAGTCGATGACGAGCCGGACGCGCGGCGTAGGCGAAGTAGTCGACGACGAGCCTGCGCGAGGCAAAGTAGTCGACGATGAGTCACGCGACAAGCCGCGCGACGTGCCGAATCAACCGGACGTGCGGCGTAGTTGAAGTAGTCGACGACGAGCCGCGTGATGAGCCGCGCGATGAGCCGCGTGACGAGCCTCGCGACATGCCGAGGCACCCGGACGCGCGGCGTAGTCGAAGTAGTCGACGACGAGCGTGACGAGCCGCGCGACATGCCGAGGCACCCGGACGCGCGGTGTAGTTGAAGTAGTCGACGACGAACCGCGTGACGAGCCGCGCGATGTGCCGAGGCACCCGGACGCGCGGCATAGGCGAAGTAGTCGACGATGAGCCTGTGCGAGGCAAAGCAGTCGACAATGAGTCACGCGACAAGCCGCGCGACGTGCCAAAGCAACCGGACGCGCGGCGTAGGTGAAGTAGTCGACGACGAGCCGCGCGACGAGCCGCGTGACGAGCCGCGTGACATGCTGATGCACCCGGACACGTGGCGTAGTCGAAGTAGTCGACGACGAACCACGTGACGAGCCGCGCGATGTGCAGAGGCACCCGGACGCGCGGCATAGGGAAGTAGTCGACGATGAGCCTGTGCGAGGCAAAGCAGTCGACGATGAGTCACGTGACAAGCCGCGCGACGTGCCAAAGCAACCGGACGCGCGGCGTAGGTGAAGTAGTCGACGAAGAGACGCGTGACGAGCCGCGCGACGTGTCGAAGCACCCGGACGCGCGGCGTAGGCGAAGTAGTCGACGATGAGCCTGCGCGAGGCAAAGTAGTCGACGATGAGTCACGCGACAAGCCGCGCGACGTGCCGAAGCAACCGGACGCGCGGCGTAGGTGAAGTAGTCGACGACGAGCCGCGTGACGAGCCGCGCGACGAGCCTCGTGACGAGCCGCGTGACATGCCGAGGCACCTGGACGCGCGGCGTAGTCGAAGTAGTCGACGACGAGCCGCGTGACGAGCCGCGCGACATGCCGAGGCACCCGGACGCGCGGCATAGTCGAAGTAGTCGATGACGAGCCTGCATGAGGCAAAGCAGTCGACGATGAGTCACGCGACAAGCCGCGCGACGTGCCAAAGCAACCGGACGCGCGGCGTAGGTGAAGTAGTCGACGACGAGCCGCGTGACGTGCCGCGCGACGTGCCGAGGCACCCGGACGCGCGGCGTAGTCGAAGTAGTCGACGACGAGCCTGCGCGAGGTGAAGTAGTCGACAACGAGTCGGGTCATGAGCCGCGCGACGTGCCGAGTCACCCGAACGCGCGACGTAGGCAGAGTAGTCGACGACGAGCAGCGCGACGAGCCGCGTGACGAGCCGCGCGACATGCCGACGCACCCGGACGCGCGGCGTAGTCGAAGTAGTCGATGACGAGCAGTGTGACGAGCCGCGCGACGTGCCGAGGCACCCGGACGCGCGGCGTAGGCGAAGTAGTCGACGACGAGCCTGCGCCAGGCAAAGTAGTCGACGATGAGTCACGCGACAAGCCGCGCGACGTGCCGAATCAACCGGACGTGCGGCGTAGGTGAAGTAGTCGACGACGAGCCGCGTGATGAGCCGCGCGATGAGCCGCGTGACGAGCCTCGCGACATGCCGAGGCACCCGGACGCGCGGCGTAGTCGAAGTAGTCGACGACGAGCGTAACGAGCCGCGCGACATGCCGAGGCACCTGGACGCGCGACGTAGTCGAAGTAGTCGATGACGAGCCGTGTGACGAGCCGCGCGACGTGCCGAGGCACCCGGACGCGCGGCGTAGGCGAAGTAGTCGACGACGAGCCTGCGCCAGGCAAAGTAGTCGACGATGAGTCACGCGACAAGCCGCGCGACGTGCCGAATCAACCGGACGTGCGGCGTAGGTGAAGTAGTCGACGACGAGCCGCGTGATGAGCCGCGCGATGAGCCGCGTGACGAGCCTCACGACATGCCGAGGCACCCGGACGCGCGGCGTAGTCGAAGTAGTCGACGACGAGCGTAACGAGCCGCGCGACATGCCGAGGCACCTGGACGCGCGACGTAGTCGAAGTAGTCGACGACGAACCGCGTGACGAGCCGCGCGACGTGCCGAGGCACTCGGACACGCGGCATAAGTGAAGTAGTTGACGATGAGCCTGTGCGAGGCAAAGCAGTCGACAATGAGTCACGCGACAAGCCGCGCGACGTGCCAAAGCAACCGGACGCGCGGCGTAGGTGAAGTAGTCGACGACGAGCCGCGTGACGAGCCGCGCGACGTGTCGAAGCACCCGGACGCGCGGCGTAGGCGAAGTAGTCGACGATGTGCCTGCGCGAGGCAAAGTAGTCGACGATGAGTCACGCGAGAAGCCGCGCGACGTACCGAAGCAACCGGATGCGCGGTGTAAGTGAAGTAGTCGACGACGAGCCGCGTGACGAGCCGCGCGACGAGCCTCATGATGAGCCGCGTGACATGCCGAGGCACCAGGACGCGCGGCGTAGTCGAAGTAGTCGACGACGAGCCGCGTGACGAGACGCGCGATGTGCCGAGGCACCCGGACGCGCGGCATAGGCGAAGTAGTCGACGACGAGCCAGCGCGAGGCAAAGTAGTCGAAGATGAGTCACGTGACAAGCCGCGCGACGTGCCAAATCAACCGGACGCGTGGCGTAGGTGAAGTAGTCGATCATGAGCCGCGTGACGAGCCGCGCGTCGTGCCGAGGCACCCGGACGTGCGGCGTAGTCGAAGTAGTCGACGACGAACCGCGCGACGAGCCGCGCGACGTGAAGAGGCACCCGGACGCGCGGCATAGGCGAAGTAGTCGACGATGTGCCTGTGCGAGGCAAAGCAGTCGTCACGCGACAAGCCGCGTGATGTGCCAAAGCAACCGGACGCGCGGCGTAGGTGAAGTAGTCGACGACGAGCCGCGTGACGAGCCGCGCGACGTGTCGAAGCACCTGGACGCGCGGTGTAGGCGAAGTAGTCGACGAGGAGCCTGGGTGAGGCAAAGTAGTCGACGATGAGTCACGCGACAAGCCGTACGACGTGCCTAAGCAACCGGACGCGGGCGTAGGTGAAGTAGTCGACGACGAGCCGCGTGACGAGCCGCGCGACGAGCCTCATGACGAGCCGTGTGACATGCCGAGGCACCAGGACGCGCGGCGTAGTCGAAGTAGTCGACGACGAGCCGCGCGACGTGCCGAGGCACCCGTACGCGCGGCATAGGCGAAGTAGTCGACGACGAGCCAACGCGAGGCAAAGTAGTCGACGATGAGTCACGCGACAAGCCGCGGGACGTGCCAAAGCAACCGGACGCACGGCGTAGGTGAAGTAGTCGACGACGAGCCGCGTGACGAGCCGCGCGACGTGCCGAGGCACCCGGACGTGCCGCGTAGTCGAAGTAGTCGACGACGAGCCTGCGCGAGGTGAAGTAGTCGACAACGAGTCGGGTCATGAGCCGCGCGACGTGCCAAGGCACCCGGACGCGCGACGTAAGCAGAGTAGTCGACGACGAGCAGCGCGACGAGTCGCGTGACGAGCCGCGCGACATGCCGAGGCACCCGGACGCGCGGCGTAGTCGAAGTTGTCGATGACGAGCCGTGTGACGAGCCGCGCGACGTGCCGAAGCACCCGGACGCACGGCGTAGGCGAAGTAGACGACGACGAGCCAGCGCGAGGCAAAGTAGTCGACGATGAGTCACGCGACAAGCCGTGCGACGTGCCGAATCAACCGGACGTGCGGCGTAGGTGAAGTAGTCGACGACGAGCCGCGTGATGAGCCGCGCGATGAGCCGCGTGACGAGCCGCGCGACATGCCGAGGCACCCGGATGCGCGGCGTAGTCGAAGTAGTCGACGACTAGCGTGACGAGCCACGCGACATGCCGAGGCACCCGGACGCGCGGCGTAGTCGAAGTAGTCGACGACGAGCGTGATGAGCTGCGCGACATGCCGAGGCACCCGGACGCGCGGCGTAGTCGAAGTAGTCGACGACGAACCGCGTGACGAGCCACGCGATGTGCCGAGGCACCCGGACGCGCGGCATAGGAGAAGTAGTCGACGATGAGCCTATGTGAGGCAAAGCAGTCGACAATGAGTCACGCGACAAGCCACGCGACGTGCCAAAGCAACCGGACGCGCGGCGTAGGTGAAGTAGTCGACCACGAGCCGCGTGACGAGCCGCGCGACGTGTCGAAGCACCCGGACGCGCGGCGTAGGCGAAGTAGTCGACGATGAGCCTGCGCGAGGCAAAGTAGTCGACGATGAGTCACGCGAGAAGCCGCGCGACGTGCCGAAGCAACCGGACGCGCGGCGTAGGTGAAGTAGTCGACGACGAGCCGCATGACGAGCCGCGCGACGAGCCTCATGACGAGCTGCGTGACATGCCGAGGCACTAGGACGCGTGGCGTAGTTGAAGTAGTCGACGACGAGCCGCGTGACAAGACGCGCGACGTGCCGAGGCACCCGGACGCGCGGCATAGGCGAAGTAGTCGACGACGATCCAGCGCGAGGCAAAGTAGTCGACGATGAGTCACGCGACAAGCCGCGCGACGTGCCAAATCAACCGGACGCGTGCCGTAGGTGAAGTAGTCGACGACGAGCCGCGTGACGAGCCGCGCGTCGTGCCGAGGCACCCGGATGCGCGGCGTAGTCGAAGTAGTCGACGACGAACCGTGTGACGAGCCGCGCGACGTGAAGAGGCACCCGGACGCGCGGCATAGGCGAAGTAGTCGACGATGTGCCTGTGTGAGGCTAAGCAGTCGACTATGAGTCACGCGACAAGCTGCGCGACGTGCCAAAGCAACCGGACGCGCGGCGTAGGTGAAGTAGTCGACGACGAGACGCGTGACGAGCCGCGCGACGTGTCGAAGCACCCGGACGCGCGGCGTAGGCGAAGTAGACGACGAGGAGCCTGCGTGAGGCAAAGTAGTCGACGATGAGTCACGCGACAAGCCGCGCGACGTGCCTAAGCAACCGGACGCGCGGCGTAGGTGAAGTAGTCGACGACGAGCCGCGTGACGAGCCGCGCGACGAGCCTCATGACGAGCCGTGTGACATGCCGAGGCACCAGGACGCGCGGTGTAGTCGAAGTAGTCGAGGACGAGCCGCGTGACGAGCCGCGCGTCGTGCCGAGGCACCCGGACGCGCAGCATAGGCGAAGTAGTCGACGACGAGCCAGCGCGAGGCAAAGTAGTTGACGATGAGTCACGCGATAAGCCGCGCGACGTGCCAAAGCAACCGGAAGCGCGGCGTAGGTGAAGTAGTCGACGACGAGCCGCGTGACGAGCCGCGCGTCGTGCCGAGGCACCCGGACGCGCGGCGTAGTCGAAGTAGTCGACGACGAACCGCGTGACGAGCCGCGCGACGTGATGAGGCACCCGGACGCGCAGCATAGGCGAAGTAGTCGATGATGAGCCTGTGCGAGGCAAAGCAGACGACGATGAGTCACGCGACAAGCCGCGCGACGTGCCAAAGCGACCGGACGCGTGGCGTAGGTGAAGTAGTCGACGACGAGCCACGTGACGAGCCGCGCGACGTGTCGAAGCACCCGGACGCGCGGCATAGTGAGGACCAGGAGCGTCCCCGTGGTCGATGGATGACCGCTCCTCAGTGATGAGTGATTGACAATGGGTGTTGGACTGACTCTTGGCTTAGTGTGCAGGTGTAGGCTGCGGCCTAGTTCGTGTTGTTGCAGGTGAAGAACGGGCGCGAAAGGTCTTCAGCCTTGAGGGGCCTCCGGGAGATGGAGAGACAAGTAGGCTCGGTTCGAGGGACCCGGTGGACAGCGGGACTAGGTGCGGGCCACATGGTGGCGTGACAAGCAAGACGAAGTCATGGACAATCGAGCCGGTGCACGGTGGCGGTCGAGTCAAGTGGTTGGCGGGAGGCCGGACCAAGCGCGTGGGGTTTGGTGGTTTGCCCACAAAACCATCGGAGGACGGTTTCTTGGTTTGGGCCTCAAAACCAAGTCCGAGGGCCCAACACGACGGAGACGGGATCCGGGCGTGTCGGGAAGCTTCGAAGCGGAGGACACGCGGCGGGATCGCATGGCTTGCGTCGGGAGGACGCGGGGTGCGGCAAAGGCGTGGCCGTCCGATGGCAAGACCCACAAACATTACCTAAATGCCCCTGCGTGGGTTGTATCGCCAGTAGTTAAGTTAGGGGTAGTCGAGTCATTTACCACTCCGGCGGGACCCGATATATAAGCCATGAGTGTGTGTGGATGGCTCTCCCTCTCCGCGACTTAGGGTTTCATTTCCCCCCTCCCATTTCTCATTTTCGTAGCTATTTTCTTCTCCATTTTCTCTAGGCTAGCATGAGAGCTTCATGTGAGATTTGTTGAGAGGGATGGATGCTAGGGCGGCATGCTAGACCTTGTGAATCTTTCCTGGTTTGTATAGAAGATTCGGAGTTGTGTTTTTCGTGGTCTTTTTGTGCTTGTTTTCGTGCCTTTGTTCTTGGCGTGATTCTGCGGATTTGAGTGGGTTTCTCCCTGGATTTCTTTGAGGGAAACATGGATGGATGTCTAGTGCATCTTTGTGATTGATCTTGTGCCCTCAAACGCCGGGAAACCACTTCGATTCAAGGATTTTCGTTCGGTGCTCTAGCTTTTGGTGGTGTTCAAAGGATCCGCGATTCCCGATGATTTACGGAGTTAGGAGACGAAATTTTTGGGGTATAGCATCCTTGTTTGACGCTTAACTTGTCCCCAAACTCTTGTCTCAACAGCTTCTACCGTTTGGGAGATCCGGTGATGGATTGAGAGAGTTGACCCTCGGGGTCGAGCAGTTTTCTGCTCTGTCCGTGCGGCGCGGACAGTCCGCGTGGTGTTGGCGGACGGTCCGCGCGGGTGCTGTTCGTCGAGTGTTCTTCGCGTGTTCGTCGTGTTCTTGCGCGCTTTGTTTTCGATCTGGTTTTGCTTTAGGTTTTCGTTGCAGCCGGTTCGCGGACGGTCCGAGCTTCAGTAGCGGACGGTCCGTGGCCCGCGCGGACGGTCCGCCCGGTCTTCGCGGACGGTCCGTTTTTCTCGGGTCGGTTCTGGTGGTTCTGTTCGCTTTAACGGACGGTCCGCGGCTCAGGCCGGACGGTCCGCGGCAAGGGTGCGGACAGTCCGCGATACCCTGCCGGACGGTCCGCGCGGCCATCGCGGACAGTCCGCCCTGCCTGGCCGGACGGTCCACCAGAGGCTGCCAGCTTTGCTTCTTGGTTCGATTCCTCCCTCCCTTTCTAGTGCTTCCGCGTGTGCTTCAAGGAATCGTTCCTAAGACTAGAGGTTGATCCATAACCTCGTTGTCTTGGCGATTGGCGTGTGATTCGATCCATCGCTTGTGTGTGACCGGGATTTGACTAGGGTATAGGCCGGGTTCTTTGAGAAGAATTTTTACCGGCTCCTATTCACTCCCCCCTCTCTAGTCGCCATCTGATCCTTCAATTGGTATCAGAGCTTGGTGCCAGATTCTTTGCGACTTTGACAAGTCTTGAATCCTAAGATGGCGTACGTTGAGCGGGGCGGTCCGCCGCACTTCGATGGCAAGGGTTACCACAAGTGGGCGGCTCGTATGATGATCTTTCTTCGTGGCAAGTTGTTGGATTTCATTGTGCTTGACAAGACCTATGCTATTCCGGTCAACATCCATACTCTTATGGTGACCGATGCTGGTGCTAAGGTCAAGTATGAGGCAAATGCCAAAAGCCGTTGATCACTTGGTCCGGAGCTTGTGTGATCCTGAGTTTGAGCGTGTTCGCCATTTGAATCTTGCTTGGCAAATTTGGGAGAAGTTGTTGGTTGCTCACGGTGGTGATAACCATGTGAAGGCTCGCCTCTTTGTCTCTTACCGGATACAATATGAGAACTTCACTCAACTTCCCGGTGAGGACATTGATGCGATGTTTCAGAGGTTCACCGCCATCGTGAACAACATGAAGGCTAATGTTGAGGATTTTCCTTACACCGAGCATGATCAAGCTTTGAAGCTCTTGCATGTCTTGGACCCAAATGTTTGGGGTGCTAAGGTTGAGGCCATCAAGGAGTCTGGGCAATATTTGACCATTGAGTTGGATGACCTCTTTTCTAAGCTCAAGTCGGCTGAGGTTGACAGGAAGTTGCAATCCAAGCATGAGGGCTCGAATGATCATAGTCTTGCTCTTGTGGGCGGATCAAAGGGCAAAGCCAACACTAACCCTTCCTGTCGACAGTTTTCCTTGTCTTCTCTTATGTCTATTCCAGATGAGGAGTTTGATGTGCTGGGCGAGGAGGAGCTGGCCTTGCTCTCAAGAAGGTTTGATCGACTACACGAGAGTCGGAGGAATGCAAGGCGGAGCTCAGGGACGTGCTACAAGTGTAGCAAGCGTGGCCACTTCATCGCCGAGTGCCCGGAAGCGGAGGAGAATAAGTACAAGATGAGCGAGTACAAGGCGCACCCGAGGCGTGAAGACAAGTACTCCTCCAAGGGCAAGCACTTCAGCAAGTCCAAGAGCAAGGACAAGGACAAGCGTCGACCGAGCAAGGGCGGCTACAAGAAGGACAAGGCAAGAGCCATGGTGGCCGGTGCAAGCGACGTCGACTCAAGCTCAAGCGACGCGCAGTCGAGCTCAAGCAGTGAAGATGAAGACGCCGGGAGGCGCAAGGGCAAGAAGAGTGCAAGCCGAAACCTCAGTGGGTTGAGCTGTGTGGCGCTTGAAGGCTCTTGTGGGATGGCCCATAGCTCGAGTAGCAAGAAGAGCGAGAAGGAAGACAGCGACTCCGACTCGGAGGATGAGGTAAATCGTGACCCCGACTCTTTGCTTGCTGAGATCACTAGGTTGAATGGCTTGATTGACAACCATGATAGTGTGTTGAGAGATGCTAAGAAGATGAGGAAAGATCTTAGGGCTCAACTTGAGAATGCTAGTGAGAAAGTAGGAGAGTTAGAGTCCAAATTGCTTGAATTGAAACTTGAGAATGACTCTTTGAAACTTGCTCCTACTACTCCTGATGATGTTGAGTGTCTTGAGGGTGATGCATGGTTGAATGAGATCAAGTTGCTTAATGAGAAGAATGCTTCCACTTTGGCTAAACTAAATGCTCTTAGGACTGAGTATGATGAGCTTAAGGCTAGACCTACTTTGCTTGGTGCTTGTAAATCATGTCCTACTATGCATGCTATGCTTGTTGATGCTCGTTCTACCATTAGCACTTTGGAAGCTTCTTTGAAATCTCCTGTTGTCAATGCATGCACTAGCTGTGATGAAGTTACTTTGCGCAATCTTGAACTTACTTCCCGTTTGGATGTCATCTATGAGGAGAATGACTATTTGATGAAGGTGTTGGGTTGGTTGTCTGGGCAGGAACCTCAATTGAAAATCATGATTGAGGAGTTCAAGAGAGCTGATGGTCGTGGTTTGGGTTTTGAGAAGTTGGGTGAGAAAGTGGGAGAGAACAGTGGGGAGAGTGTGTATGAGAAGTGTGTTGAGTCTAACCCCGAGTTTGAGGTGATTGGAGACATCCGAGTCCCACTTCCAAAAGCACCCAAGAACACTTTCACACCAAAGCCCAACCACCTTTGCAACAAGCTTGACACAACCCAAGATCCACCCAAATTTCCACCCAAAACAAATGACTTCCAGAAACCCGTGAAGTTTGTGAGTGAGAAGGGTGAGAAGCCTAGAGAGAAGTCAGAGCCAAAACCAAAACCCATCCCCTTCAGGTGTGAGTATTGTGGCAAGGAGAGGCATCTAGCAGAGTTTTGCTACAAGAGGAAGAGGGATGAGAGGCTTGCTAGGGAGCAAGCAAACCAGGACAGGTATCGCCAGTCTCATTGTATTCCTGAGCCTAGAGTGCCACTTCCACGGGGTGTGGGAAGTGTGAGGAGTGTTGGCAGGTTCCCACAGAGAGGTGGTGGTGCGAGGTTTGAGAGGAGAGATGATGGTGTGCGTGCTGGTGAGAGGTTTGGTCGGGCTCGTGGTGGTTTTGCTGGACGTCCTCCTACTCGTCCTCAATACGGGTTTAGGGGAGATGATCGCAACTTTGGGTTCCAGAGGAACTACGGACCACGTTTTCCCCCTCGTGGTGCTCGTACTCCTTCCATGGGACATGGGAAGTTTGGTGGCAAGGGAATGATGTTTGCTAACCCCTCTTTTGAGCAGATGGCTCGACACTGGTTTAACTTTCTTTGTGCTAACCCCAGTGTCGAGTCGTTAGCTCATTCTCGTTCTTGTTTCTGACTACAGGCAGGAGGCTTGGAGAACATTTGGTTGATCGACTCCGGATGTTCCCGACACATGACCGGAGATAAGAAGTGGTTCTCCAGCCTCACCCCAGTGAAGGAAAAGATGTACATCACTTTTGGGGACAATGGACGAGGAAGTGTGATTTCTGAGGGTGTTGTGCATGTGAGTGACAAGGTAACGTTGAAGAGAGTTGCTCTTGTGAAGTCTTTGGGTTTCAATTTGCTTTCGGTTTCTCAGTTGCTTGATGAGGGCTTTGAGGTGCGTTTCAAGTCTGGCGAGTCTCGTTTGCTGCATTCTCGAGGTGATCTTGTCTGTATGATCATCCCCGAGGGTCAGATTTTCAGGGCTGATTTCTCTCGTTCTTTGGGTCCTGCTCGCTGCTTGATGGCTGGTCCTTCTTCTGATTTGTGGAAATAGCATAGGCGGTTGGGACACTTGAGCTTTGATTTGGTTTCCCGCTTGAGTGGTCTTGATCTTGTCCGAGGATTGCCGAGGTTGAAGCTTGAGAAGGATTTGGTTTGTGCTCCGTGTAGGCATGGCAAGATGGTAGCCACTCCCCATCCACCCCTGACCGATGTCATGACCGAGCGTCCGACAGAGCTGTTGCACATGGACCTTGTTGGGCCAGCTCGAGTTCGCTCGGTGGGTGGGAAGTGGTATGTCCTTGTTGTGGTGGACGATTACTCTCGCTATGCCTGGGTGTTTTTCTTGGAGGACAAGAGTGAGACATTTGGTTTTGTTCGAGATCTGATCGTGAGGTTGAGGAACGAGAGGCATGGGAATGCGATCCGAGCTATCCGCAGTGATAATGGCTCAGAGTTCAAGAACTCTCGTTTTGATGCCTTCTGTCGTGATCTAGGTCTTGAACATCAGTATTCGACCCCTTATGTGCCCCCTCAGAATGGAGTCGTGGAAAGGAAAAATCGGACTCTTTGCGAGATGGCTAGGACGATGCTCGATGAGCACAGGACTCCTAGGAGGTATTGGGCTGAGGCAGTCAATACGGCTTGTCATGTCTCCAACAGGATTTTATTGCGAGCTTTCAAGAAGAAGACCTGTTATGAGCTGATGCATGGTCGGGCACCTAAGGTGAGTCATTTTCGAGTTTTTGGCTGCAAGTGCTTTATTCTTAAGAAGGGAAAACTCGACAAGTTTGAGGCTAGGTCTAGTGATGGTATTTTCTTTGGATATGCTAACCACTCTAGAGCCTATAGGGTGCTTAACCTTGAGACTAACAAAATCATGGAGACTTGCGAGGTAACCTTCGACGAGACAATGCCATGTACCTCTCTTGGCTTTGAATGTGCAGGTGAAGAGGAGATGGCCGAGGACCTCTTTGAAGAGGAGAAGGATGAAGCTGGAGATGATGATGGGGAGAACCATGCGCCTGAAGCTGAGTGTGTACCCACTACTTCCCCTACGACCACTACGGAGCGTGGACCGTCTACTTCATTGGGGACATCGACGAACGTACTACACGGTCAAGGTCCAGGAATTCCTCTCATTTTGCTCATGCTGCTTTTGTTGCCACCTTTGAGCCCAAGGACATTGGACACGCTTTATCTGATGCAAACTGGGTCAATTCTATGCATGAGGAGTTGGAAAACTTTGAGAGAAACCAGGTGTGGGAGTTAGTTGAACCACCTCCAAATTGCCATCCTATAGGAACCAAGTGGGTTTGGAAGAACAAAGAGGGTGAGAATGGGATGGTTGTGAGGAACAAGTCCAGACTTGTTGCTCAGGGGTTTAGTCAGAAGGAGGGGATCGACTATGAGGAGACCTTTGCTCTTGTGGCCCGTCTTGAGGCAATTCGGATCCTTCTAGCCTTTGCCGTGGCTAAAGGGTTCAAGTTGTTTCAGATGGATGTGAAGAGTGCCTTTCTGAATGGGGTCATAGAGGAGGAGGTGTATGTGAAGCAGCCACCTGGGTTTGAGAGCGAGTTGTACCCACACAGGGTGTACAGGTTGAAAAGGGCTCTGTATGGGTTGAAACAGGCGCCCCGTGCTTGGTTTGGGAGATTGAGAGGTTTTCTGTTGAGCAGAGGGTTTGTGATGGGTACCGTGGATAGGACCTTGTTTCTCCTCAAGCATGGAAATGACTTGTTGATTGTTCAGATATATGTGGATGATATTGTCTTTGGTGGCTCGTCACATAACCTTGTTGCCAAGTTTGCAGATGAGATGAGCAGGGAGTTCGAGATGAGCATGATGGGCGAGTTGCAGTACTTTCTCGGGCTGCAGATCAAGCAAGTGAAGGATGGAACATTCGTGCACCAGACCAAGTACACGAAAGACATGCTGAAGAAGTTCCAGATGCAAGATGTGAAGCCGATGTCGACTCCCATGGGGAGTACGGCCACTTTGGATGCGGACGAGGACAGAGAACCAGTGGACCAGCGGGAGTACAGGAGCATGATCGGCTCCCTCCTCTACCTGACGGCGACGAGGCCAGACATACAGTTCAGTGTGTGTCTGTGCGCTCGTTTTCAGGCTTCGCCGAGGACATCACATCGACAGGCCGTCAAGAGGATTTTCAGGTACCTACAGTCTGCCCCTGGTCTTGGCCTTTGGTATTCTTCCTCCTCGACTCTCTCTCTTCATGGTTTTTCCGATGCGGATTTTGCTGGTTGTCGAGTCGAGAGGAAGTCTACTTCTGGTACTTGCCAGTTTCTTGGGTCTTCATTGGTTTCATGGTCCTCCCGCAAGCAGTCTAGTGTAGCTCAGTCTACCACCGAGGCGGAGTATGTTGCAGCCGCGAGTTGTTGTTCCCAGCTGTTGTGGATTTCATACACTTTGAGAGACTTTGGTGAGGAGTGCACCCAGATCCCACTTCTTTGTGATAGCACCAGTGCCATAAGCGTAGCCAAAAACCCAGTGCTTCACTCCAGAACCAAACACATAGAAGTGAGGTATCATTTCTTGAGGGACAATGTGGAAAAAGGAACCATTGTGTTGAGTCATGTCCCTACCCAAGATCAGCTAGCCGACATCTTTACAAAGCCTCTCGACCAAGCTACATTTGTGCGCTTGCGGGGGGAACTTGGGGTTTGTTGCCCTTTCTAGTTGATTCTTGGGGGTTTCCTTTTGTGTATCATATGTATCATACCATGTTTTCCTTTGATGTATATACATGTTTTGCTTGATGTACAAACCATGGTAGGATAGCCATCTTGTTATATATCATGTTGCATTTGTATCATATTGCATTTTAGGATGATGAGCTTCTTTCATATGCCTTATTTGAGTCTCTTTGGCTATTTGTGAGATATTGGTCATATGTGTGGAGAAATGGTGATGTGAGGCTATGCTCTTGAAATATTTGAGATATATGTGTGGTGAGATAGCCCTTTTTGAAATAAATGTTAATCTTGACTAATTTTTGGTGAAATGTGCTCCACTCATGTGTAGTAGTGTATCCATGTCACGTTTTGGTCTAAATGTGCTTTCTATGCTTAGATTGTGCTTGGATGTCTTTTTCTTGCATTTGGGCCAAAGGCCGAATATCATTGTGAATGTTTAGCCTATGTTGCATTCATGGGGGAGCATAAGCTTCTTTTTGCCGCAAAGGCACTTCATGTACCATGAAATGAATAAATCTTGCAAAGAAGTGTGTATGCTTGAACAATGCTCCATCCATCATGTCTATGCTTAAAATGTCTTATCTTTCACATATGGGTGCAAAACATGTTGCATGATGTTCACCAGTGGAGAAGTCTCCCCGAAGTGGACACATGGCTCATGAGCTTTGACATGACATGCTTTGCTTTATAGGTGTTTACAATGATCTTTTGTTGAGAATTTGATATCCTTGTATGATCTCTGAGTGGTATGCATGTTTGTGGCTCGAGTGTGACATGGATAGGCTTTTACATGTGAAGCGAGCCTTCTTTTGGAAAACTGCTTAAATCTTAAAATTTTGCTTTGTCACATGCTTGTATTTTCCTATATTACTTGTGGCAATGCTTTGACTATGCTATGATTCATATGTGTGATCTTTGTCTCATTTTTAGCCTTTGACACTAAATTTGGCCTATTTGAGAAGCTCATGTAGATGTTTATATGCTTTGTTTTACGTTCCTGCATTTTCACCTTGATTCATACATTGTCAACAAGGGGGAGAAGAGGTGAGCTTAATGAAAATTCAGAAGAGGTGAGCTAAAATTCGGAAGTTTGCATCCACATGTTCAGGGGGAGCTTGCATTTGTTCAGGGGGAGCTTTCTTGCTGATTTCAGTGTGGAGTTTGTGCTTTGCTTGGCTTGTGACCTTTCTTTGCCTTTCTTTGGTTTTGGTCATGAGTTGAGCTTCTTTGTCTTTCTTTCTTCTTTTCTCTGAATTTCACTTCGCGTTGTGTGTTGTCAATGCACTCATCAAGGGGGAGATTGAGGACCAGGAGCGTCCCAGTGGTCGATGGATGACCGCTCCTCAGTGATGAGTGATTGACAACAGGTGTTGGACTGACTCTTGGCTTAGTGTGCAGGTGTAGGCTGCGGCCTAGTTCGTGTTGTTGCAGGTGAAGAACGGGCGCGAAAGGTCTTCAGCCTTGAGGGGCCTCCGGGAGATGGAGAGACAAGTAGGCTCGGTTCGAGGGACCCGGTGGACAGCGGGACTAGGTGCGGGCCACATGGTGGCGTGACAAGCAAGACGAAGTCATGGACAATCGAGCCGGTGCACGGTGGCGGTCGAGTCAAGTGGTTGGCGGGAGGCCGGACCAAGCGCGCGGGGTTTGGTGGTTTGCCCACAAAACCATCGGAGGACGGTTTCTTGGTTTGGGCCTCAAAACCAAGTCCGAGGGCCCAACACGACGGAGACGGGATCCGGGCGTGTCGGGAAGCTTCGAAGCGGAGGACACGCGGCGGGATCGCATGGCTTGCGTCGGGAGGACGCGGGGTGCGGCAAAGGCGTGGCCGTCCGATGGCAAGACCACAAACATTACCTTAATGCCCCTGCGTGGGTTGTATCGCCAGTAGTTAAGTTAGGGGTAGTCGAGTCATTTACCACTCCGGCGGGACCCGATATATAAGCCATGAGTGTGTGTGGATGGCTCTCCCTCTCCGCGACTTTGGGTTTCATTTCCCCCCTCCCATTTCTCATTTTCGTAGCTATTTTCTTCTCCATTTTCTCTAGGCTAGCATGAGAGCTTCATGTGAGATTTGTTGAGAGGGATGGATGCTAGGGCGGCATGCTAGACCTTGTGAATCTTTCCTGGTTTGTATAGAAGATTCGGAGTTGTGTTTTTCGTGGTCTTTTTGTGCTTGTTTTCGTGCCTTTGTTCTTGGCGTGATTCTGCGGATTTGAGTGGGTTTCTCCCCGGATTTCTTTGAGGGAAAGATGGATGGATGTCTAGTGCATCTTTGTGATTGATCTTGTGCCCTCAAACGCCGGGAAACCACTTCGATTCAAGGATTTTCATTCGGTGCTCTAGCTTTTGGTGGTGTTCAAAGGATCCGCGATTCCCGATGATTTAGGGAGTTAGGAGACGAAATTTTTGGGGTATAGCATCCTTGTTTGACGCTTAACTTGTCCCCAAACTCTTGTCTCAACAGCTTCTACCGTTTGGGAGATCCGGTGATGGATTGAGAGAGTTGACCCTCGGGGTCGAGCAGTTTTTTGCTCTGTCCGTGCGGCGCGGACAGTCCGCGTGGTGTTGGCGGACGGTCCGCGCGGGTGCTGTTCGTCGAGTGTTCTTCGCGTCTTCGTCGTGTTCTTGCGCGCTTTGTTTTCGATCCGGTTTTGCTTTAGGTTTTCGTTGCAGCCGGTTCGCGGACGGTCCGAGCTTCAGTAGCGGACGGTCCGTGGCCCGCGTGGACGGTCCGCCCGGTCTTCGCGGACGGTCCGTTTTTCTCGGGTCGGTTCTGGTGGTTTTGTTCACTTTAACGGACGGTCCGCGGCTCAGGCCGGACAGTCCGCGGCAAGGGTGCGGACAGTCCGCGGTACCCTGCCGGACGGTCCGCGCGGCCATCGCGGACAGTCCGCCCTGCCTGGCCGGACGGTCTGCCAGAGGCTGCCAGCTTTGCTTCTTGGTTCGATTCCTCCCTCCCTTTCTAGTGCTTCCGCGTGTGCTTCAAGGAATCGTTCCTAAGACTAGAGGTTGATCCATAACCTCGTTGTCTTGGCGATTGGCGTGTGATTCGATCCATCGCTTGTGTGTGACCGGGATTTGACTAGGGTATAGGCCGGGTTCTTTGAGAAGAATTTTTACAGGCTCCTATTCACTCCCCCCCTCTCTAGTCGCCATCTGATCCTTCACATAGGCGAAGTAGTCGACGATAAGCCTGCGCGAGGCAAAGTAGTCGACGATGAGTCACGCGAGAAGCCGCGCAACGTGCCGAAGCAACCGGACGCGCGGCGTAGGTGAAGTAGTCGACGACGAGCCGCGTGACGAGCCGCGCGACGAGCCTCATGACGAGCCGCATGACATACCGAGGCACCAGGACGCGCAGCGTAGTCGAAGTAGTCGACCACGAGCCGCGTGACGAGACGCGCGACGTGCCGAGGCACCCGGACGCGCGGCATAGGCGAAGTAGTCGACGACGAGCCAGCGCGAGGCAAAGTAGTCGACGATGAGTCACGCGACAAGCCGCGCGACGTGCCAAATCAACCGGACGCGTGGCGTAGGTGAAGTAGTCAACGACGAGCCGCGTGACGAGCCGCGCGTCGTGCCGAGGCACCCGGACGCGCGGCGTAGTCGAAGTAGTCGACGACGAACCGCGTGACGAGCCGCGCGACGTGAAGAGGCACCCGGACGCGCGGCATAGGCGAAGTAGTCGACGATGTGCCTGTGCGAGGCAAAGCAGTCGACTATGAGTCACGCGACAAGCCGCGCGACGTGCCAAAGCAACCGGACGCGCGGCGTAGGTGAAGTAGTCGACGACAAGCCGCGTGACGAGCCGCGCGACGTGTCGAAGCACCTGGACGCGCGGCGTAGGCGAAGTAGTCGACGAGGAGCCTGCGTGAGGCAAAGTAGTCGACGATGAGTCACGCGACAAGCCGCGCGACGTGCCTAAGCAACCGGACGCGCGGCGTAGGTGAAGTAGTCGACGACGAGCCGCGTGACGAGCCGCGCGACGAGCCTCATGACGAGCCGTGTGACATGCCGAGGCACCAGGACACGCGGCATATTCGAAGTAGTCGACGACGAGCCGCGTGACGAGCCGCGGGATGTGCCGAGGCACCCGGACGCGCGGCATAGGCGAAGTAGTCGACGACGAGCCAGCGCGAGGCAAAGTAGTCGACGATGAGTCACACGACAAGCCGCGCGACGTGCCAAAGCAACCGGACGCGCGACGTAGGTGAAGTAGTCGATGACGAGCCGCGTGACGAGCCAAGCGTCGTGCCGAGGCACCCGGACGCGCGGCGTAGTCGAAGTAGTCGACGACGAACCGCGTGACGAGCCGCACGACGTGAAGAGGCACCCGGACGCGCGGCGTAGTCGAAGTAGTTAACGACGAGCCGCGTGACGAGCCGCGCGACGTGTCGAAGCACCCGGACGCGCGGTGTAGGCGAAGTAGTCGATGATGAGCCTGCGTGAGGCAAAGTAGTCGACGATGAGTCACGCGACAAGCCGCGCGACGTGCCGAAGCAACCGGACGTGCGGCGTAGGTGAAGTAGTCGACGACGAGCCGCGTGACGAGCCGCGCGAGGAGCCTCGTGACGAGCCGCGTGACATACCAAGGCACCCGGATGCGCGGCGTAGTCGAAGTAGTCGACGACGAGCCGCGTGACGAGCCGCACGACGTGCCGAGGCACCCGGACGCGCGGCATAGGCGAAGTAGTAAACGACGAGCCTGCGCGAGGCAAAGCAGTCGACGATGAGTCATGCGAAAAGCCGCGCGACGTGCCAAAGCAACCGGACGCGCGGTGTAGGTGAAGTAGTCGATGACGAGCCGCGTGATGAGCCGCGCGACGTGCCGAGACACCCGGACGCGCGGCGTAGTCGAAGTAGTCGACGACGAGCCGCGTGACGAGCCGTGGGATGTGCCGAGGCACCCAGACGCGCGGCGTAGGCGAAGTTATCGACGACGAGCCTGCGCGAGGCAAAGTAGTCGACGATGAGTCACGCGACAAGCCGCGCGACGTGCTGAAGCAACCGGACGCGCGACATAGGTGAAATAGTCGACGACGAGCCGTGTGACGAGCCACGCGATGAGCCGCATGACGAGCCGCGTGACGTGACGAGGCAACCGGAGGCGCGGCGTAGGCGAAGTAGTCGACGACGAGCCTGCGCGAGGTGAAGTAGTCGACAACGAGTCGGGTCATGAGCCGCGCGACGTGCCGAGGCACCCGGACGCGCGACGTATGCAGAGTAGTCGACGACGAGCGGCGTGACGAGCTGCGTGACGAGCCGCGCGACATGCCGAGGCACCCGGACGCGCGGCGTAGTCGAAGCAGTCGACGACGAGCCGCGTGACGAGCCGCACGACGTGCCGAGGCACCCGGACGCATGGCGTAGGCGAAGTAGTCGACGACGAGCCTGCGCGAGGCAAAGTAGTCGACGATGAGTCACACGACAAGCCACGCGACGTGCCGAAGCAACCGGACACGCGGCGTAGGTGAAGTAGTCGACGACGAGCCGCGTGACGAGCCGTGCGACATGCCGAGGCACCCGGACGCACGGCGTAGTCGAAGTAGTCGACGACGAGCCGCGTGACGAGCCGCGTGACGAGCCGCACGACATGCCGAGGCACCTGGACGCGCGGCGTAGTCGAAGTAGTCGATGACGAACCACGTGACTGTTGACGGATAAAACTCGTATCCACCTACGATCCGCAAGCGTACGGACCTACACCATTTTTCACCACGGGATTCCCAAGGTTCTTGTCAATCCGCAGAGCAAGGGGATTACTAGCACTTAACCATGTACTAATCTAGTTGAATGGAAAACCTTTGAAAGAGTATTAATCTAAAGGTAAAACAATCTAACCTATGTTAATCTAAGTTAAGTTGATCAAACAAATCTAGGGTTAAACTAGATGGTAAAGGGTGAACACAAGAGAGTGATTAAGAAAGATAAGCGTTGCCTCCCTAGGATCTAGGATAACATGGTATGCATCTACTACACGAAAGTGGTAAACCAATCTACCGGGGGTTGTGACCACGGTTTCGCCCTTTCCCTCCTCTCGTACTGTCACTACGCGAAGGTATTCGTGACTAGACCTATGATGGACACGGTATGTTGATTGAATCTATGGGAGTAGCGGATTTCATACGCCCGAAAAACACGGTAGCTAACCTTAATCATCAAAGCATCATCAACATGAAAACAATAGATTGAAACCATGAATCATGTAGCGATCACATAGCATGAATCCATCTGACCCTAGGGATGAATGGAGACATTACCCCATCATCTTACACGGATTGAAGCACATAGGGGTGATGGAGACTCCGGAGAACGTCGTCGATGAAGATGGCGGCGATGAAGCTTGGGAACACCCCTAGGCCAGCGGCTTGGAGTCCTCCTCTTGCTTCCTTCTCTCCGCCCGCGTTGATCCTTGCGACGAGCTCATCTAACTCTCTCCCTCATCTTGCGGCGGCGGTTTTCTCATGAATAGCGTCGGTAGGATGATTTGTTCGATATGGCGGACGACGGCGGCGGAGGCAATAAATAGACGAACACCTAAGGCAAAGGGGGCACCGAACCGACCCCGGAGTGGGCTGGGCCGGTCGGCCCAGCCCGGCCGCCCCAGGCCCATTTCGGCCCGGTTCGGCCCCAGTTTCCTCCCCGGTTGCTTCTCGCGTGATCCCTTATTTGTGTGCACTTGCATGTGGGCCTTTGACGTTGTTTCCTTCACAGTTAAGGCTTGAATCCTTGCTGTGCAAGCTTCGCTGTTTTCTGGTTGAGTCCCTGAAGATTTGCACGTTGACGCTTCGGTCCTCGGGTCATTTGGAGTCATGTTCATCGCGTGTCTTGACTCTTGTCGGGCTTCATGATCTTCTTCCAAAGTGCTTGGTGAACTTATCCCGAAAGTCTCCTCTTTAGCGTAGATTTCTTGCGTAAACAACAAACTCCAAAATGGACATGCAAGTGTGAACTTGTTACATCATTAGTATGCCTAGTTGCGGGTTAGTTGCAAATCATAATCGAAACCAATGTATGACAAGTACTCTAGGTTGACGGAAATTCACCGTCAACATCTCCCCCATGCTTAAACCTTGCTCGTCCTCGAGTAAGTAATCCTTGCTTAAAAGGGAAATCAGTGTTGCCTTCCAATGTTGTCCCTGCACTTAGTCATTCATGACGAGGCAAATTGCTCTCTCTTAAGAATTTATTTTTAAAGTTCAAGTTGTGACCGACTTCTTTTTCATTATGGAAGATAGACTAACAATAAAGAACAAGCCACATTTAACACGATGCTCTCAAACTTAAGTGAACTTCAAACCATTACCTTGTCACATGGAAGAATTTTCAAAAAGATGCATATCCAACATAAGTGAAAATCTCTTGCAAAAGCTCATGGAAACACTCATCTCATCAAGTCACTCAAGCCTATACTAGATTATTTTCAACCTACTCTACTCATATGTGATAGTGGAAGGCTTATGTGGAGCTTGGAAGGTTAAAAACAATCCTAGCAAAACATATATCCGAAATATTGTCAAATTAAGACAGAGGTCTATTGGAATTACCGAGACTCGTCAAAAAAGCCATGGAAAATAAATGTTGGAAAGATAAGTGGAAATGTCCAAGTGGCAAATGGATGATCCCGAGGCACGAGTGAAGTCCTCGTTATCGGATTGCACATGGTTGGAAGATTTGAGTGTGGATTTGTCATCAAGGCACTTGAGAACTTATGAAGCAAAAAGATCCGAGGAGCATCTTTATTATTTTTTTTACTTTTATTTTATTTCTTTCTCATTTTTCTCTCTTTCTTTCTTTCTCTTTTTTCATTATTCTTCCTTTTTTCCTTACTTTTCTTTTCTTCTCATCAAAATAATTTTTTTCTTCTTTCATTTTTTTTTCTTCTTTTTTTTCTTTTTTTTCTTTTGCTCCTCAAAGCTTTTTGCAACATAATACTTACATAGCATTTGTGTCAGAGAATGACTCCTCTCCCATGCTTGAACGATGCTCGTCCTCGAGCATAAAAGAGAGGGGAAATGACTGCTAAAGTAAGTAAAAATTCCATAATCTTGCGGAATATTTGAATCTCCATCGAGAATTTTACTCTATACTCAAATTGGGTTGTGGACAAGGAGGTGATCACAAAAAGATGTTTTTGATTTAGGGTGGATGCCCAGCGAAGTTTGTGAAATTTTCGATGTGAAAACCCACAATGCATGGACAAAAAGGCTAGCATGAAAAAGTTACACAAAGGAATGACCAGCTTCTTAGTCTCGAACCATAGAAATCAATCCTAATCCAACTCATCAAAACATATGTTTTCAATCTACGGGTTTTGTTATCATGAAACATATATGTATATGGCTTTGTTAGGTAGAACTTTGCAAGAGCATCACAAATATGTAGATAGCATAAAAGTTAAGTTTTCATAAAAAAACAACAAGTTATCCGGCTATCCATAAACTTAAACCAAAGAGCAAAGATATGTATGTGGGTCTAGAGCATAGTCATTTCACCTCCACAAATAAAAGAGCCGGTATTTAAATTAATTTCAGATCATATTATAGAGAGCAATTAGCCAAGACATGTATAACTTCATGTAGGTAAAACAAAGCAGCAACTTTCATCATCTTTCCGTAAGCATAGGCAATATAGAACATCAAGGTGAACACATGGTCATCCTTATCTATTGAAAGTAAAAAGAAACCTAGGTTGTCCTCCTAGTAGCCATTTTATTGTTTGAAGAGAAAAACAAAAGGTTGCACCTAGTTGAGGTTGAAGACATACTTACACGCATTTGTGTTTGGAAAAGAGATGGTCCATGGAGATGTTACCATCCTTTGTAATTCTTCGTTGCCTTCTTCCGACATCTCCATGTATCGATGTGGCTTTTGCTTTTGTTTTGATTTATCAACACTCCTAAACTTCTGAATTTAATCTTGTATGCTTAATGGAGTCATTGGTCGCCCTTCTCTTCAATGTTGTCATCACCATCTCCTCTTTCTTGTTCTCATCATCTCCTTGCTGTCTCTTTTTCATGGATTTCTCCCTCTGTCCAGAACAGAGAATATATTGAAATATAGCTATATTGAAAAGTTTATGAAATTACCTTTCCAACGTGTGGTCATTCATCGGAAACGGAGTTCAAACAAGGGAGCTATGTCCGTTTTACTTTAGCGCTGTGTGCTGTCCAAAACTGATTTCAGGACGTATTGCACTCGGTGATTCGGACATAACCGCTTGTAGGAACCTCCGATTGTCTTGATTCTTGATTTGTTGGAATTGTAACTTCATCAGGCTTCTAAATATCCAAAAATATCCAGTGTTTTCCCTTCGAGACCATGCAGAATTTTGATGAGATTGGTGGCTTCTTGCGCATTGATCCGGAGATGTTAACGATCTTGATCATTCTATCTTCTAGAGTGTCATGTTGCACTTCCGTGTTGAAGATTTGGGGTCTGCCCCAAGCTTAGCACTTTGCTAGTCATGGAAGAAGAAGACAAAGCACTTCTTAGCCATGCTTCAATTTCCTTGTAGTGAGAGTCTTTATCTTGCCTGTAAGACGTTTTAAACGCACATTCTACCCCTAAGGTGACGGTTGGGAGTAGATAGAATCGCCAATAATCCAACAATGTCTCCTAAGATTCTTAACTTGTGGAATAATTAGTTTAATGAGGAATAAAAACCTAATGAGTGTACGTGGTGCAAGATGTGTATGCACATGAGAGGAAAGCATATAAACAACGGCAATGTTTTCACCTAGTTCTAAACACCATGTTTACAACTAGGTTGCTGAATTTCTCCATAGCCACAAAGGTTAATAAATCTAGTGTTAAAACACCATATCTATCCCTAAATCAATAACTCTTATAGCACAAGACAAATTAAGCGCATTGCAAAGCTTATAAACTAACCAAAGCAACATGAAAACATATGAAAAGTTAGCTAGGTTTATCGAACTTAACGATGATGGTCCCCAATCTTGTTTAAACACCACGTTTACACAAGATCACAAAAGGAAAATACTCATAATGCCTTATGAAGTATTAACATGGAAAAAGAAGCATACATTATTAAGTATATAAAACAACCAAGCCAACTATATGCAAAACATGTATACACAAAGAAACATCACATTGATAACAAAATGCAACGCATGCAAATAAATATGATCATGAACATGATGGTGGTTCTAAATAGGAAAACTGAACTTAGATTAATAACCACAAGTTGATCATCATAAGATAGTGCCATTCTTTATTTTCTCTAAGAAAGTAGTAAAAATATAAAGAAACGGGTTGCCTCCCGAAAAGCGCTTCATTTAAAGTCATAAAGCTCGACTTTCTCACATACCTTCTTTTCGTCGCATCGCCATGTCCCTTCATGCAAGAAGAAAAGGTACCAATGCAGCTTTAATTTACTTCTCATGTTGTGCTTGATCACTTATAGAAGACTTGCCCAAAGCATCCTTTTGTTTCATCGTTATCTCCTTCTTTATCATCCTTCGGTGTTGCCTTCACTCCATGATTTTTTTAATGTCCAGAACAGAAAGTATACTCAATCTCTACTCCATTGCACAGTGCACAAAATTTCCTTTCCAACGAGTCTTCATTTGCCCAAATCGGACTCCGGACAAGAGAGTTACGTCCGTTTTACTTCGGCGATGAAATCTGTCCTGAAATTTCAGAACGCGCAACACTCAATGTTTTCTCCATAACTCCTTGCACGGGTCTTCAAACTTGTTGGTTCTTCATGCGTTGGAATGGTAACTTGATGGAGCTTCTGGATATCTCATTTTCTCCATTTGTAGACCTCTGAACAAGCTCTCAAATTTATAAAGACAGCAGCATCCATTGCGGGATTTGGAGAGGTTGATGATTTATCTTGCAACTCTTTAAGCATGACTTGTCTTTTCATTATCCAAGCCTTGTCTACATGGTTAGTGAAAATTGGGCCTTCTCTCGACATGTTCTTCTTTAAGGTCATTAGCTTGACCAAGCGCAAAGCATGATCGAGATTTACAAAACTTATTGTAAACATACGCGTCCATAATTAACACCACATGTGAATTGTAGCAACAAGTCAAGGTGTAAATAAAAGAAGCATATGTTTCATGCATAGCACTTAGCTCATCATTAGGCAAAGGTTCTTTAGGTGTGAGATTAATTGGATCAAACATAAATGTTTCCTCTTTTTCATTCTCAAGAAAATCTAGCCTATTAACATGATCATTATTGTCACAAGGCATAGAATTTAAACTATCATTTATTCTATTGGTTGAGCATGAGTATTTAAATTTATCAACATCAATACCGATAATATCTTGAGATTTTAGCGCGTACCTTGGCCTTAGAGCCTTTTCAACAAGAGTGATAGTTGGTTCATCTAGCGGTGTTGAAGGCGAATCAATCTCAACGAGTGAAGGTGTCTCTTTGTTACCTTTTTGCACCCCCTCCATCTCATCATGTGGAACATGTAATCCATCAACTATGTTCGCATTCATCTCTTCTTTGAAGTCTTCATTGTCAATCAAATCTTCATCTTCAAAGCCTTGTATGTTGCTTTCTTTATCTCCCGTGTACCACATGTCGTCAAGATTGCTCATCGTTGATTCACTCTTTTCTTCATTCTTGCGTACTTCCATGTCTTGCCTTGCTATTGTGTGGGCTTCAATAGAACATAAGCTATAACCTTCTAGCTTGAGTCCTTTCTCCTCCCATTTATCCTTTGAGTCACTAGGCTCGTCATGGTTGTAATCTTCTCTTTCTTCATCATAAATCCTTGAGTTGTCAAACCGGTTGATCCATCCTTCATCTCCTTCTTCTCTTTCTTCTTCAAACATCTTTTGGATCGACTCTCCACTCATCTCTTGATCAAATATATCTTCAACTAGTTTGGCAACGTGTCGGCGTTCCTCCTTCCTTCGGTAGTTGATTAGTGGGGCTTGTTGACGGATAAAACTCGTATCCACCTACGATCCGCAAGCGTACGGCCTACACCTTTTTCACCACGGGATTCCCAAGGTTCTTGTCAATTCGCGGAGCAAGGGGATTACTAGCGCTTAACCAAGTACTAATCTAGTTGAATGGAAAACCTTTGAAAGAGAGTATTAATCTAAAAGTAAAGACAATCTAACCTAAGTTAATCTAAGTTAAGTTGATCAAACAAATCTACGGTTAAACTAGATGGTAAAGGGTGAACACAAGAGAGTGATTAAGAAAGATAAGCGTTCCCTCCCTATGATCTAGGATAACATGGTATGCATCTACTACACGAAAGCGGTAAACCAATCTACCGGGGGTTGTGACCACGGTTTCGCCCTTTCCCTCCTCTCGTACTGTCACTACGCGAAGGTATTCGTGACTAGACCTATGATGGACACGGATATGTTGATGGAATCTATGGGAGTAGCGGATATCATACGCCCGAAAAACACGGTGGCCTACCTTAATCATCAAAGCATCATCAACATGAAAACAATAGATTGAAACCACGAATCAAGTAGCGATCACATAGCATGTATCCATCTAATCCTAGGGATGAACGGAGACATTACCCCATCATCTTACACGGATTGAAGCACATAGGGGTGATGGAGACTCCGGAGAACGTCGTCGATGAAGATGGCGGCGATGGAGCTTGGGAACACCCCTAGGCCAACGGCTTGGAGTCCTCCTCTTGCTTCCTTCTCTCCGCCGGCGTTGATCCTTGCGACGAGCTCATCTAACTCTCTCCCTCATCTTGCGACGGTGGTTTTCTGGTGATTGGCGTCGGTAGGATGATTTGTTCGATGTGGCGGCCGATGGCGGCGGAGGCAATAAATAGAAGAACACCTAGGGCAAAGGGGGCACCGAACCGACCCTGGAGTGGGTTGGGCCGGTCGGCCCAGGCCCACTTCGGCCCGAATCGGCCCCGGTTTCCTCCCTGGTTGCTTCTCGCGTGATCCCTTATTCGTGTGCACTTGCATGTGGGCTTTTGACGTCGTTTCCTTCACGGTTAAGGCTTGAATCCTTGCTTACAAGCTTCGCTGTTTTCTGGTTGAGTCCCTGAAGCCTTGCATGTTGACGCTTCGGTCCTCGGGTCATTTGGAGTCATGTTCATCACGTGTCTTGACTCTTGTCGGGCTTCATGATCTTCTTCGAAAGTGCTTGGTGAACTTATCCCGAAAGTCTCCTCTTTAGCGTAGATTTCCTGCGTAAACAACAAACTCCAAAATCGACATGCAAGTGTGAACTTGTTATATCATTAGTATGCCTAGTGGCGGGTTAGTTGCAAATCATAATCGAAACCAATGTATAACAAGTACTCTAGGTTGACGGAAATTCACCGTCAACATCTCCCCCATGCTTAAACCTTGCTCGTCCTCGAGTAAGTAATCCTTGCTTAAAAGGGAAATCAGTGTTGCCTTCCAATGTTGTCCCTGCACTTAGTCATTCATGACGAGGCAAATTGCTCTCTCTTAAGAATTTATTTTTAAAGTTCAAGTTGTGACCGACTTCTTTTTCATTATGGAAGATAGACTAACAATAAAGAACAAGCCACATTTAACACGATGCTCTCAAACTTAAGTGAACTTCAAACCATTACCTTGTCACATGGAAGATTTTCAAAAAGATGCATATCCAACATAAGTGAAAATCTCTTGCAAAAGCTCATGGAAAGACTCATCTCATCAAGTCACTCAAGCCTATACTAGATTATTTTCAACCTACTCTACTCATATGTGATAGTGGAAGGCTTATGTGGAGCTTGGAAGGTTAAAAACAATCCTAGCAAAACATACATCCGAAATATTGTCAAATTAAAAGAGAGATCTATTTGAATTACCGAGACTCGTCAAAAAGGCCATGGAAAATAAATGTTGGAAAGAGAGGGGGACGAAACACACACATTTAGATAAGTGGACATGTGCAAGTAGCAAATGGATGATCTCGAGGCACGAGTGAAGTCCTCGTTATCGGATTGCACATGGTTGGAAGATTTCAGTATGGATTTGTCATCAAGGCACTTGACAACTTATGAAGCAAAAAGATCCGAGGAGCATCTTTATTTAATTCTTTATTTTATTTCCTTCTCATTTTTCTCTCTTTCTTTTTTTTCACTTTATTCTTCCTGTTTTTCTTACTTTTCTTTTCTTCTTATCATATTTTTTTCATTTTTCATTTTTATTCTTTTTTTTTCTTTTGCTCCTCAAAACTTTTTGCAACGTAATACTTACATAGCATTTGTGTCAGAGAATGACTCCTCCCCCATGCTTGAACGATGCTCGTCCTCGAGCATAAAAGAGAGAGAAAATGACTGCTAAAGTAAGTATAAATTCCATAATATTGCGGAATATTTGAATCTCCATCGAGAATTTTACTCCATACTCAAATTGGGTTGTGGACAAGGAGGTGATCACAAAAAGATGTTTTTGGTTTATGGTGGATGCCCAGCGAAGTTTGTGAAATTTTCGATGTGAAAACCCACAATGCATGGACAAAAAGGCTAGCATGAAAAAGTTACACAAAGGAATGACCAGCTTCTTAGTCTCGAACCATAGAAATCAATCCTAATCCAACTCATCAAAACATATGTTTGCAATCTACGGGTTTTGTTATCATAAAACATATATGTATATGGCTTTGGTAGGTAGAACTTTGCAAGAGCATCACAAACATGTAGATAGCATAAAAGTTAAGTTTTCATAAAAACAACAAGTTATCCGGCTATCCATAAACTTAAATCAAAGAGCAAAGATATGTATGTGGGTCTAGAGCATAGTCATTTCACCTCCACAAATAAAAGAGCCGGTATTTAAATTAATTTCAGATCATATTATAGAGAGCAATTAGCCAAGACATGTATAACTTCATGTAGGTAAAACAAAGTGGCAACTTTCATCATCTTTCCGTAAGCATAGGCAATATAGAACATCGAGGTGAACACATGGTCATGCTTATCTATTGAAAGTAAAAAAAACCTAGGTTGTCCTCCTAGTAGCCATGTTATTGTTTGAAGAGAAAAACAAAAGGTTGCACCTAATTGAGGTTGAAGGCATACTTACAAGCATTTGTGTTTGGAAAAGAGAAGGTATATGGAGGTGTTACCATCCTTTGTAGTTCTTCGTTGCCTTCTTCCGACATCTCCATATATCGACGTGGCTTTTGCTTTTGTCTTGATTTATCAACACTCCTAAACTTCTGAATTTAATCTTGTATGCTTAATGGAGTCATTGATCGCCCTTCTCTTCAATGTTGTCATCATCATCTCCTCTTTCTTGTTCTCATCATCTCCTTGCTGTCTCTTTTTCATGGATTTCCCCCTCTGTACAGAACAGAACATATATCGAAATATAGCTCTATTAAAAATTTTATGAAATTACCTTTCCAACGTGTGGTCATTCATCGAAAACGGAGTTCAAACAAGGGAGCTATGTCCGTTTTACTTCAGCGCTGTGTGCTGTCCAAAACTGATTTCAGGACGTGTTGCACTCGGTGATTCGGGCATAACCGCTTGTAGGAACCTCCGATTGTCTTGATTCTTGATTTGTTGGAATTGTAACTTCATCAGGCTTCTAAATATCCAAAAATATCCAGTGTTTTCCCTTCGAGACCATGCAGAATTTTGATGAGATTGGTGACTTCTTGCGCATTGATCTGGAGATGTTAACGATCTTGATCATTCTATCTTCTAGAGTGTCATGTTGCACTTCCGTGTTGAAGATTCAGGGTCTCCCCCATGCTTAGCACTTTGCTAGTCATGGAAGAAGAAGACAAAGCACTTCTTAGCCATCGTTCAATTTCCTTGTAGTGAGAGTCTTTATCTTGCCTGCAATACTGTTTAAACACACATTCTACCCCCAAGGTGACGGTTGGGAGTAGATAGAATTGCCAATAATCCAACAATGTCTTCTAAGATTCTTAACTTGTGGCATAATTAGTCTAATGAGGAATAAAAACCTAATGAGTGTACATGGTGCAAGGTGTGTATGCACATGATAGGAAAGCATATAAACAAAGACAATGTTTTCACCTAGTTCTAAACACCATGTTTACAACTAGGTTGCCGAATTTCTCCATAGCCATAAAGGTTTATAAATCTAGGGTTAAAACACCATGTCTATCCTTAAATCAATAACTCTTATAGCACAAGAAAAATTAAGAGCATTGCAAAGCTTATAAACTAACCAAAGCAACATGAAAACATATGAAAAGCCAGCTAGGTTTATCGAACTTAACGATGATGGTCCGCAATCTTGTTTAAACACCACGTTTACACAAGATCACAAAAGGAAAATACCCATAGGTACCTATGAAGCATTAACATGGAAACTGAAGCATACCTCATTAAGTATATAAAACAACCAAGCCAACTATGTGCAAAACTTGTATACACAAAGAAACATCACATTGATAACAAAATGCAATGCATGCAAATAAATATTATCATGAACATGATGGTGGTTCTAAAAAGGAAAACTGAACTTAGATTAATTATCACAAGTTGATCATCATAAGATAGTGCCATTCTTTATTCTCTCTAAGAAAGTAGTAAAAATATAAAGAAACGGGTTGCCTCCCGAAAAGCGCTTCATTTAAAGTCATAGAGCTCGACTTTCTCACATACCTTCTTTTCGTTGCATAGCCATGGCCCTTCATGCAAGAAGAAAAGGTACCAATGCAGCTTTAATTTACTTCCCATGTTGTGCTTGATCACTTATAGAAGACTTGCCCAAAGCATCCTTTTGTTTCATCGTTATCTCCTTCTTTATCATCCTTCGGTGCTGCCTTCACTCCATGAATTTTTTTTAATGTCCGGAACAGAAAGTATACTCAAGCTCTACTCCATTGCACAGTGCACAAAATTTCCTTTCCAACGAGTCTTCATTTGCCCAAATCGGACTCCGGACAAGAGAGTTACGCCCGTTTTACTCCGGCGATGTAATCTGTCCTGAAATTTCAGAACGCACAACGCTCAATGTTTTCTCCATAACTCCTTGCACGGGTCTTCAAACTTGTTGGTTCTTGATGCGTTGGAATGGTAACTTGATGGAGCTTCTGAATATCTCATTTTCTTCATTTGTACACCTCTGAACAAGGTCTCAAATTGATGAAGACAGCAGCATCCATTGCGGGATTCGGAGAGGTTGATGATTTATCTTGCAACTCTTTTAGGCATGACTTCTCTTTTAATTATTCGAGACTTGTCTACATGGTTAGTGAAAATCGGGCCTTCTCCCGACATGTTCTTCTTTAAGGTCATTAGCTTGACCAAGCGCAAAGCATGATCGAGATTTACAAAACTTATTGTGAACATACGCGTCCATAATTAACACCACATGTGAATTGTAGCAACAAGTCAAGGTGGAAATAAAAGAAGCATATGTTTCATGCATAGCAGTTAGCTCATCATTAGGCAAAGGTTCTTTAGGTGTGAGATTAATTGGATCAAACATAAATGTTTCCTCTTTTTCATTCTCAACAAAATCTAGCCTATCAACATGATCATTATTGGAACAAGGCATAGACATTAAACTATCATTCATACTATTGGTTGAGCATGAGTATTTGAATTTATCAAAATCAATACCAATAATATCTTGAGATTTCAGCGCGTACCTTGGCCTTGGAGTTTTTTCAACAAGAGTGATATTTGGTTCATCTAGCGGTGTTGAAGGCGAATCGATCTCAACGAGTGTAGTTGCCTCTTCATCACCATCTTGCAATTTCTTCAACTCATCATGTGGAACATGTAATCCTTCAACTATGTACGCATTCATCTCTTCTTTGAAGTCTTCTCTATCAACCAAATCTTCATCTTCAAAGTCTTGTATGTTGCTTTCTTTCTCTTCCATGTACCACATGTCGTCAAGATCGCTCATTGTTGATTCACTCTTTCCTTCATCCTTGAGTACTTCCATGTCTTGATTTGCTAGTGTGTAGGCTTCAATAGCACACAAGCTATCACCTTGTGGGGAGGGGCCTTCTTGGAGTACTTGATCTATGTCAACTCCTTCCCATTCATCTTCTAGCTTGAGTCCTATCTCCTCCCATTTATCCTTTGAGTCACTAGGCTCATCACGGTTGTACTCTTCTCTTCCTTTATTGCAAATCTTTGAGTTGTCAAACCGGTCGATCCATCCTTCATCTCCTTCTTCTCTTTCTTCTTCAAATATCTTTTGGATCGACTCTCCACTCATCTCTTGATCAAAAATATCTTCAACTAGTTTGGCAACGTGTCGGCGTTCCTCCTTCCTTCGGTAGCTGATTAGTGGGGCGAAATCAACTTGAACCCAACCGGATTGCTTGAACTCCGCCAATGGTCTAGCATTCCACATACTTCGGCCTACATTCATGTTAGTTTCAACATTTTTAACATCCGAAATGTCTTCTCTTACCTTGGGAAGTGGATCTTCAATTTCTCGTATGGTCGGTTCATCTTCCTTGACCTTCAGTTCATCTTTTTCAGAAATTTCAGCAAGCACCTTGGGCTTGCTTTTGTCGTTTTGCTCCTCTCGACAACATCTTTGCCAATCTCGTAGTGTTCTTTGTCCATTGCTTATCCTTTGTAAGATTTGTGCGGCTTCACTAATTGTTTTATCCATTATATCACCGCCTGCACACATGCTTACAAAACGAGACGAGTTAGGGGTTAGTGAAAAATAAAAGGTATGCAACATCAAGTCACCGGAAAATCCCAAGTTCGGGCCTCGCTCAAGTAGTTCATTAAAACGGTCCCATGCTTCATCAATTCCTTCATCCTCTCCTTGCTTGAAATTGAGCACTTGCCTCCTTAAGTCTTGAACCTTGCTTATGGGAAAGAACTTCAAAAGAAACTTCTTCACTAGCTCATCCCAATTTCCTTTTGCTTCAACAGACGCAAGTGTGTACCATCTTCGCGCTTCATCTTCGAGAGAGAACGGAAAAAGATTCCACTTGAACCAAGCGGCCGGAACTCCTTTTTGTTGCACCGTGTTGCATAACATCGTGAATTCCTTAATGTGTCTATATGGGTTGTCATCCTCCAATCCTCTAAATGGTTTTGTCGCCACTAACTTGATGATTTCAGGCTTCACTTCATAGTGGGTTGTAGCAAGCGCCAAATCTGATTTTTGCATCTCAATGTCTTCCATTGACGGCATTGCTAGCTCCCTTAGCGACATCTCTTCGTCTTCCAATGGTGAGGTGAACAAATCCATCTAGGCACAAGAAAAGTAGAAAGAAAAACAAAACAAAAAGATTTTTTTTCTAGAAAATAAGGGTTAGGTGTTAGTAATCAACAAAATTAATACTAGATTAAACGTAGCGAACTGGCTTGCTCCCCGGCAACAGCACCAGAAAAAGGGGCTTGTTGACGGATAAAACTCGTATCCACCTACGATCCGCAAGTGTACGGACCTACACCTTTTTCACCACGAGATTCCCAAGGTTCTTGTCAATCCGCGGAGCAAGGGGATTACTAGCACTTAACCAAGTACTAATCTAGTTGAATGTAAAACCTTTGAAAGAAAGTATTAATCTAAAAGTAAAGACAATCTAACCTAAGTTAATCTAAGTTAAGTTGATCAAACAAATCTACGGTTAAACTAGATTGTAAAGGGTGAACACAAGAGAGTGATTAAGAAAGATAAGTGTTCCCTCCCTAGGATCTAGGATAACATGGTGTGCATCTACTACACGAAAGCGGTAAACCAATCTACCGGGGGTTGTGACCACGATTTCGCCCTTTCCCTCCTCTCGTACTGTCACTACGCGAAGGTATTCGTGACTAGACCTATGATGCACACGGTATGTTGATGGAATCTATGGGAGTAGCGGATATCATACGCCCGAAAAACACGGTGGCCTACCTTAATCATCAAAGCATCATCAACATGAAAACAATAGATTGAAACCACGAATCAAGTAGCGATCACATAGCATGTATCCATCTAATCCTAGGGATGAACGGAGACATTACCACATCATCTTACACGGATTGAAGCACATAGGGGTGATGGAGACTCCGGAGAACGTCGTCGATGAAGATGGCGGCGATGGAGCTTGGGAACACCCCTAGGCCAACGGCTTGGAGTCCTCCTCTTGCTTCCTTCTCTCCGCCGGCGTTGATCCTTGCGACGAGCTCATCTAACTCTCTCCCTCATCTTGCGACGGTGGTTTCCTGGTGATTGGCGTCGATAGGATGATTTGTTCGATGTGGCGGCCGACGGCGGCGGAGGCAATAAATAGACGAACACCTAGGGCAAAGGGGGCACCGAACCGACCCTGGAGTGGGCTGGGCCGGTCGGCCCAGGCCGGTCGGCCCAGGCCCACTTCGGCCCGGTTCGGCCCCGGTTTCCTCCCCGGTTGCTTCTCGCGTGATCCCTTATTCGTGTGCACTTGCATGTGGGCTTTTGACGTCGTTTCCTTCACGGTTAAGGCTTGAATCCTTGCTATACAAGCTTCGCTGTTTTCTGGTTGAGTCCCTGAAGACTTGCAAGTTGACGCTTCAGTCCTCGGGTCATTTGGAGTCATGTTCATCGCGTGTCTTGACTCTTGTCGGGCTTCATGATCTTCTTCCAAAGTGCTTGGTGAACTTATCCCGAAAGTCTCCTCTTTAGCGTAGATTTCCCGCGTAAACAACAAACTCCAAAATCGACATGCAAGTGTGAACTTGTTATATCATTAGTATGCCTAGTGGCGGGTTAGTTGCAAATCATAATCGAAACCAATGTATAACAAGTACTCTAGGTTGACGGAAATTCACCGTCAACAGGGCGAAATCAACTTGAACCCAACCGGATTGCTTGAACTCCGCCAATGGTCTAGCATTCCACATACTTCGGCCTACATTCATGTTAGTTTCAACATTTTTAACATCCAAAATGACTTCTCTTACCTTGGGAAATGGATCTTCAATTTCTTGTATGGTCAGTTCATCTTACTTGACCTCTGGTTCATCTTTTTCAGAAATTTCAGCAAGCACCTTGGGCTTGCTTTTGTCATTTTGCTCCTCTCGACAACGTCTTTGCCAATCCCGTTGCATTCTTTGTCCATTGCTTATCCTTTGTAAGATTTGTGTGGCTTCACTAATTTTTTTATCCATTATATCACCGCCTGCACACATGCTTACAAAACGAGACAAGTTAGGGGTTAGGGAAAAATAAAAGGTATGCAACATCAAGTCACCGAAAAATCCCAAGTTCGGGCCTCGCTCAAGTAGTTCATTAAAACGGTCCCATGCTTCCTCAGTTCCTTCATCCTCTCCTTGCTTGAAAGTGAGCACTTACCTCCTTAAGTCTTGGACCTTGCTTATGGGAAAGAACTTCAAAAGAAACTTCTTCACTAGATCATCCCAATTTCCTTTTGCTTCAACGGACGCAAGTGTGTACCATCTTCGCGCTTCATCGAGAGAGAATGGAAAAAGATTCCACTTGAACCAAGCGGCCGAAACTCCTTCTTGTTGCACTGTGTTGCATATCATCGTGAATTCCTTAATGTGTCTATATGGGTTGTCATCCTCCAATCCTCTAAATGGTTTTGTCACCACTAACTTGATGATACTAGGCTTCACTTCATAGTGGGTTGTAGCAAGCGTCAAATCTGATTTTTGCATCTCAATGTCCTCCATTGACGGCATTGCTAGCTCCCTTAGCGACATCTCTTCGTCTTCCAATGGTGAGGTGAGCAATTCCATCTAGGCACAAGAAAAGTAGAAAGAAAATAAAGAATTTTTTCTAGAAAATAAGGGTTAGATGTTAGTAATCAACAAAATTAATACTAGATTAAATGTAGCAAACTGGCTTGCTCCCCGGCAACGGCGCCAGAAAAAGGGGCTTGTTGACGGATAAAACTCGTATCCACCTACGATCCGCAAGCGTACGGACCTACACCTTTTTCACCACGGGATTCCCAAGGTTCTTGTCAATCCACGGATCAAGGGGATTACTAGCGCTTAACCAAGTACTAATCTAGTTGAATGGAAAACCTTTGAAAGAGTATTAATCTAAAGGTAAAACAATCTAACCTAAGTTAATCTAGGTTAAGTTGATCAAACAAATCTAGGGTTAAACTAGATGGTAAAGGGTGAACACAAGAGAGTGATTAAGAAAGATAAGCGTACCCTCCCTAGGATCTAGGATAACATGGTATGCATCTACTACACGAAAGCCTGCGCGAGGCAAAGTAGTTGACGATGAGACACGCGACAAGCCGCGCGACGTGCCAAAGCATCCGGACGAGCGGCGTAGGTGAAGTAGTCGACGACGAGCCGCGTGATGAGCCGTGCGATGAGCCGCATGACGAGCCGCGCGTCGTGCCAAGGAACCCGGACGCGCGGTGTAGTCGAAGTAGTCGACGACGAACCGCGTGACAAGCCGCGCGACGTGAAGAGGCACCCGGACGCGCGGCATAGGCGAAGTAGTCGACGATGAGCCTGTGCGAGGCAAAGCAGTCAACGATGAGTCACGCGACAAGCCGCGTGACGTGCCAAAGCAACCGGACGCGCGGTGTAGGTGAAGTAGTCGACGACGAGCCGCGTGACGAGCCGCGCGACGTGTCGAAGCACCCGGACACGCGGCGTAGGCGAAGTAGTCGACGATGAGCCTGCGCGAGGCAAAGTAGTCGACGATGAGTCACGTGACAAGCCGCGCGATGTGCCGAAGTAACCGGACGCGCGGCGTAGGTGAAGTAGTCGACGACGAGCCGCGTGACGAGCTGCGCGACGAGCCTCGTGGCGAGCCGCGTGACATACCGAGGCACCCGGACACGCGGCGTAGTCGAAGTAGTCGACGACGAGCGGCGTGACGAGCCGCACGACGTGTCGAAGCACTAGGACGCGCGGCGTAGGCGAAGTAGTCGGTGATGAGCCTGCGCGAGGCAAAGTAGTCGACGATGAGTCACGCGACAAGCCACGCGACGTGCCGAAGCAACCGGACGCGCGGCATAGAAATAGTCGACGACGAGCCGTGTGACGAGCCGCGCGATGAGCCGCGTGACGAGCCGTGTGACGAGCCGCGCGATGAGCCGCGTGACGAGCCGCGTGACGTGCCGAGGCAACCGGAGGCGCGGCGTAGGCGAAGTAGTCGACGACGAGCCTGCGTGAGGTGAAGTAGTCGACAACGAGTCGGGTCATGAGCTGCGCGACGTGCCGAGGCACCCGGACGCGCGACGTAGGCAGAGTAGTCGACGACGAGCGGCGCGACGAGCTGCGTGACGAGCCGCGCGACATGCCGAGGCACCCGGACACGCGGCGTAGTCGAAGTAGTCAACGACGAGCCGCGTGACGAGCCGCGCGACGTGCCGAGGCACCCGGACGCGCGGCGTAGGCGAAGTAGTCGACGACGAGCCTGCGCGAGGCAAAGTAGTCGACGATGAGTCAGACGACAAGCCGCGTGACGTGCCGAAGCAACCGGACGCGCGGCGTAGGTGAAGTAGTCAACGACGAGCCGCGTGACGAGCCGCGCGACATGCCGAGGCACCCGGACGCGCGGCGTAGTCGAAGTAGTCGACGACGAGCGTGACGAGCCGCGCGACGTTCCGAGGCACGCGGACGCGCGGCGTAGTCGAAGTAGTCGACGACGAGCCACGTCACGAGCCGCGCGACGTGCTGAGGCACCCGGACGCGCGGCATAGGCGAAGTAGTCGACGACGAGCCTGCGCGAGGCAAAGTAGTCGACGATGAGTCACACGACAAGCCGCGCAACGTGCCAATGCAACCGGACGCGCGGCGTAGGTGAAGTAGTCGACGACGAGCTGCGCGACGAGCCGCGTGACAAGCCACGCGACATGTCGAGGCACCCGGACGCGCGGCATAGTCGAAGTAGTCGACGACAAACCGTGTGACGAGCCGCGCGACGTGCCGAGGCACCCGGATGCGCGGCATAGGTGAAGTAGTCGACGATGAGCCTATGCGAGGCAAAGCAGTCAACGATGAGTCACGCGACAAGCTGCGTGACATGCCAAAGCAACCGGACACGCGGCGTAGGTGAAGTAGTCGACGACGAGCCACGTGACGAGCCGCGCGACGTGTCGAAGCACCTGGACGCGCGGCGTAGGCGAAGTAGTCGACGATGAGCATGCGCGAGGCAAAGTAGTCGACGATGAGTCACGCGACAAGCCGCGCGACGTGCCGAAGCAACCGGACGCGCGGCGTAGGTGAAGTAATCGACGACGAGCCGCGTGACGAGCCGCGCGACGAGCCTCGTGACGAGCCTCGTGACATACCGAGGCACCCGGACGCGCGGCATAGTCGAAGTAGTCGACGACGAGCCGCGTGACGAGCCGCGCGACGTGTCGAAGCACCAGGACGCGTAGCGTAGGCGAAGTAGTCGGCGATGAGCCTGCGCGAGGCAAAGTAGTCGACGATGAGTCACGCGACAAGCCACGCGACGTGCCGAAGCAACCGGACGCGCGGCAAAGAAATAGTCGACGACGAGCCGCGTGACGAGCCGCGCGATGAGCCGCGTGACGAGCCGCGTGACGTGCCGAGGCAACCGGAGGCGCGGCGTAGGCGAAATAGTCGACAACGAGCCTGCGCGAGGTGAAGTAGTCGACAACGAGTCGGGTCATGAGCCGCGCGACGTGCCGAGGCACCCGGACGCGCGACGTAGGCAGAGTAGTCGACGACGAGCGGCGCGACGAGATGCGTGACGAGCCGCGTGACATGCCGAGGCACCCGGACACGCGGCGTAGTCGAAGTAGTTGACGACGAGCCGTGTGACGAGCCGCGCGATGTGCCGAGGCACCCGGACGCGCGGCGTAGGCGAAGTAGTCGACGACGAGACTGCGCGAGGCAAAGTAGTCGACGATGAGTCACACGACAAGCCGCGTGACGTGCCGAAGCAACCGAACACGCAGTGTAGGTGAAGTAGTCGACGACGAGCCGCGTGACGAGCCGCGCGACGTGCCGAGGCACCCGGACGCGCGGCGCAGTCGAAGTAGTCGACGACGAGCGTGACGAGCCGCGCGACGTGCCGAGGCACGCGAACGCGCGGCGTAGTCGAAGTAGTCGACGACGAGCCGCGTGACGAGCCGCGCGACGTGCCGAGGCACCCGGACGCGCGGCATAGGCGAAGTAGTCGACGATGAGCCTGCGCGAGGCAAAGTAGTCGACGATGAGTGACACGACAAGCCGCGCAACGTGCCAAAGCAACCAGACGCGCGGCGTAGGTGAAGTAGTCGACGACGAGCCGCGTGACGAGCCACGCAACATGCCGAGGCACCCGGACGCGCGGCGTAGTCGAAGTAGTCGATGACGAACCGCGTGACGAGCCACACGACGTGCCGAGACACCCGGATGCGCGGCATAGGCGAAGTAGTCGACGATGAGCCTATGCGAGGCAAAGCAGTCGACGATGAGTCACGCGACAAGCCACGTGACGTGCCAAAGCAACCGGACGCGCGGCGTAGGTGAAGTAGTCGACGACGAGCCACATGACGAGCCGCGCGACGTGTCGAAGCACCTGGACGCGCGGCGTAGGCGAAGTAGTCGACGATGAGCATGCGCGAGGCAAAGTAGTCGACGATGAGTCACGCGACAAGCTGCGCGACGTGCCGAAGCAACCGGACGCGCGGCGTAGGTGAAGTAGTCGACGACGAGCCGCGTGACGAGCCGCGCGACGAGCCTCGTGACGAGCCGCGTGACATGCCGAGGCACCCGGACGCGCGGCGTAGTCGAAGTAGTCGATGACGAGCCGCGTGACGAGCCGCGCGACGTGCCGAGGCACCCGGACGCACGACATAGGCGAAGTAGTCGACGATGAGCCTACGCGAGGCAAAGTAGTTGACGATGAGACACGCGACAAGCCGCGCGACGTGCCGAAGCAACCGGACGCGCGGCGTAGGTGAAGTAGTCTACGACGAGCCGCGTGATGAGCCGCGCGATGAGCCGCATGACGAGCCCCGCGACATGCCGAGGCACCCGGACGCGCGGTGTAGTCGAAGTAGTCGACGACGACCCGCGTGACGAGCCGCGCGACGTGAAGAGGCACCCAGACGCGCGGCATAGGCGAAGTAGTCGACGATGAGCCTGTGCGAGGCAAAGCAGTCGACGATGAGTCACGCGACAAGCCGCGCGATGTGCCAAAGCAACCGGACGCGCGGCGTAGGTGAAGTAGTCCACGATGAGCCGCGTTACGAGTCACGCGACGTGTCGAAGCACCCGGACGCGCGGCGTAGGCGAAGTAGTCAACGATGAGCCTGCGCGAGGCAAAGTAGTCGACGATGAGTCACGCGACAAAGCCGCGCGACGTGCCGAAGCAACCGGACGCGTGGCGTAGGTTAAGTAGTCGACGACGAGCCGCGTGACGAGCCACGCGACGAGCCTCGTGACGAGCCGCGTGACATACCGAGGCACCCGGACGCGCGGCGTAGTCGAAGTAGTCGACGACGAGCCACGTGACGAGCCGCGTGACGTGCCGAGGCACCCGGACGCGCGGCATAGGCGAAGTAGTCGACGACGAGCCTGCGCGAGGCAAAGTAGTCGACGATGAGTCACACGACAAGCCGCGCCACGTGCCAAAGCAACCGGACGCGCGGCGTAGTCGAAGTAGTCGATGACGAATCACGTGACGAGCCGCGCGACGTGCCGAGGCACCCGGATGCGCGGCATAGGCGAAGTAGTCGACGATGAGCCTATGCGAGGCAAAGCAGTCGACGATGAGTCACGCGACAAGCCGCGTGACGTGCCAAAGCAACCGGACGCGCGGCGTAGGTGAAGTAGTCGACGACGAGCCACGTGACGAGCCGCGTAACGTGTCGAAGCACCTGGACGCGCGGCGTAGGCGAAGTAGTCGACGATGAGCATGCGCAAGGCAAAGTAGTCGACGATGAGTCACGCGACAAGCCGCGCGACGTGCCGAAGCAACCGGACGCGCGGCGTAGGTGAAGTAGTTGACGACGAGCCGCGTGACGAGCCGCGCGACGAGCCTCGTGACGAGCCGCGTGACATGCCGAGGCACCCGGATGCGCGGCGTAGTCGAAGTAGTCGATGACGAGCCGCGTGACGAGCCGCGCGACGTGCCGAGGCACCCGGACGCACGGCATAGGCGAAGTAGTCGACGACGAGCCTGCGCGAGGCAAAGTAGTTGACGATGAGACACGCGACAAGCCGCACGACGTGCCGAAGCAACCGGACGCGCGGCGTAGGTGAAGTAGTCGACGACGAGCCGTGTGATGAGCCGCGCGATGAGCCGCATGACGAGCCCCGCGACATGCCGAGGCACCCGGACGCGCGGTGTAGTCGAAGTAGTCGATGACGACCCGCGTGACGAGCCGCGCGACGTGAAGAGGCACCCGGACGCGCGGCATAGGCGAAGTAGTCGACGATGAGCCTGTGCGAGGCAAAGCAGTCGACGATGAGTCACGCGACAAGCCGCGCGACGTGCCAAAGCAACCGGACGCGCGGCGTAGGTGAAGTAGTCCACGATGAGCCGCGTTACGAGCCGCGCGACGTGTCGAAGCACCCGGACGCGCGGTGTAGGCGAAGTAGTCAACGATGAGCCTGCGCGAGGCAAAGTAGTCGACGATGAGTCACGCGACAAGCCGCGCGACGTGCCGAAGCAACCGGACGCGCGGCGTAGGTGAAGTAGTCGACGACGAGCCGCGTGACGAGCCGCGTGACGAGCCTCGTGACGAGCCGCGTGACATACCGAGGCACCCGGACGCGCGGCGTAGTCGAAGTAGTCGACGACGAGCCGCGTGACGAGCCGCGCGACGTGCCGAGGCACCCGGAAGCGAGGCATAGGCAAAGTAGTAAACGACGAGCCTGCGCGAGGCAAAGCAGTCGACGATGAGTCACGCGACAAGCCGCGCGACGTGCCAAAGCAACCGAATGCGCGGTGTAGGTGAAGTAGTCGATGACGAGCCGCGTGACGAGCCGCGCGACGTGCCGAGGCACCCGGACGCGCGGTGTAGTCGAAGTAGTCGACGACGAGCCACATGACGAGCCGCGCGACGTGTCGAAGCACCTGGACGCGCGGCGTAGGCGAAGTAGTCGACGATGAGCATGCGCGAGGCAAAGTAGTCGACGATGAGTCACGCGACAAGCTGCGCGACGTGCCGAAGCAACCGGACGCGCGGCGTAGGTGAAGTAGTCGACGACGAGCCGCGTGACGAGCCGCGCGACGAGCCTCGTGACGAGCCGCGTGACATGCCGAGGCACCCGGACGCGCGGCGTAGTCGAAGTAGTCGATGACGAGCCGCGTGACGAGCCGCGCGACGTGCCGAGGCACCCGGACGCACGACATAGGCGAAGTAGTCGACGATGAGCCTACGCGAGGCAAAGTAGTTGACGATGAGACACGCGACAAGCCGCGCGACGTGCCGAAGCAACCGGACGCGCGGCGTAGGTGAAGTAGTCTACGACGAGCCGCGTGATGAGCCGCGCGATGAGCCGCATGACGAGCCCCGCGACGTGCCGAGGCACCCGGACGCGCGGTGTAGTCGAAGTAGTCGACGACGACCCGCGTGACGAGCCGCGCGACGTGAAGAGGCACCCAGACGCGCGGCATAGGCGAAGTAGTCGACGATGAGCCTGTGCGAGGCAAAGCAGTCGACGATGAGTCACGCGACAAGCCGCGCGATGTGCCAAAGCAACCGGACGCGCGGCGTAGGTGAAGTAGTCCACGATGAGCCGCGTTACGAGTCACGCGACGTGTCGAAGCACCCGGACGCGCGGCGTAGGCGAAGTAGTCAACGATGAGCCTGCGCGAGGCAAAGTAGTCGACGATGAGTCACGCGACAAAGCCGCGCGACGTGCCGAAGCAACCGGACGCGTGGCGTAGGTGAAGTAGTCGACGACGAGCCGCGTGACGAGCCACGCGACGAGCCTCGTGACGAGCCGCGTGACATACCGAGGCACCCGGACGCGCGGCGTAGTCGAAGTAGTCGACGACGAGCCACGTGACGAGCCGCGCGACGTGCCGAGGCACCCGGACGCGCGGCATAGGCGAAGTAGTCGACGACGAGCCTGCGCGAGGCAAAGTAGTCGACGATGAGTCACACGACAAGCCGCGCCACGTGCCAAAGCAACCGGACGCGCGGCGTAGTCGAAGTAGTCGATGACGAATCACGTGACGAGCCGCGCGACGTGCCGAGGCACCCGGATGCGCGGCATAGGCGAAGTAGTCGACGATGAGCCTATGCGAGGCAAAGCAGTCGACGATGAGTCACGCGACAAGCCGCGTGACGTGCCAAAGCAACCGGACGCGCGGCGTAGGTGAAGTAGTCGACGACGAGCCACGTGACGAGCCGCGCAACGTGTCGAAGCACCTGGACGCGCGGCGTAGGCGAAGTAGTCGACGATGAGCATGCGCAAGGCAAAGTAGTCGACGATGAGTCACGCGACAAGCCGCGCGACGTGCCGAAGCAACCGGACGCGCGGCGTAGGTGAAGTAGTTGACGACGAGCCGCGTGACGAGCCGCGCGACGAGCCTCGTGACGAGCCGCGTGACATGCCGAGGCACCCGGATGCGCGGCGTAGTCGAAGTAGTCGATGACGAGCCGCGTGACGAGCCGCGCGACGTGCCGAGGCACCCGGACGCACGGCATAGGCGAAGTAGTCGACGACGAGCCTGCGCGAGGCAAAGTAGTTGACGATGAGACACGCGACAAGCCGCACGACGTGCCGAAGCAACCGGACGCGCGGCGTAGGTGAAGTAGTCGACGACGAGCCGCGTGATGAGCCGCGCGATGAGCCGCATGACGAGCCCCGCGACATGCCGAGGCACCCGGACGCGCGGTGTAGTCGAAGTAGTCGATGACGACCCGCGTGACGAGCCGCGCGACGTGAAGAGGCACCCGGACGCGCGGCATAGGCGAAGTAGTCGACGATGAGCCTGTGCGAGGCAAAGCAGTCGACGATGAGTCACGCGACAAGCCGCGCGACGTGCCAAAGCAACCGGACGCGCGGCGTAGGTGAAGTAGTCCACGATGAGCCGCGTTACGAGCCGCGCGACGTGTCGAAGCACCCGGACGCGCGGTGTAGGCGAAGTAGTCAACGATGAGCCTGCGCGAGGCAAAGTAGTCGACGATGAGTCACGCGACAAGCCGCGCGACGTGCCGAAGCAACCGGACGCGCGGCGTAGGTGAAGTATTCGACGACGAGCCGCGTGACGAGCCGCGTGACGAGCCTCGTGACGAGCCGCGTGACATACCGAGGCACCCGGACGCGCGGCGTAGTCGAAGTAGTCGACGACGAGCCGCGTGACGAGCCGCGCGACGTGCCGAGGCACCCGGAAGCGAGGCATAGGCAAAGTAGTAAACGACGAGCCTGCGCGAGGCAAAGCAGTCGACGATGAGTCACGCGACAAGCCGCGCGACGTGCCAAAGCAACCGAATGCGCGGTGTAGGTGAAGTAGTCGATGACGAGCCGCGTGACGAGCCGCGCGACGTGCCGAGGCACCCGGACGCGCGGTGTAGTCGAAGTAGTCGACGACGAGCCGCGTGACGAGCCGTGCAACGTGCCGAGGCACCCGGACGCGCGACGTAGGTGAAGTAGTCGACGACGAGCCGCGTGACGAGCCGCGCGACGTGTCGAAGCACCCGGACGCGCGGCGTAGGCGAAGTAATCGACGATGAGCCTGCGCGAGGCAAAGTAGTCGACGATGAGTCACGCGACAAGCCACGCGACGTGCCGAAGCAACCGGACGCGCGGCATAGAAATAGTCGACGACGAGTCGCGTGACGAGCCGCGCGATGAGCCGCGTGACGAGCCGCGTGACGTGCCGAGGCAACCGAAGGCGCGGCGTAGGCGAAGTAATCGACGTTGAGCCGGGTGACGAGCCGCGCGACGTGCCGAGGCACCCGGACGCGCGACGTAGGCGGAGTAGTCGACGACGAGCGGCACGACGAGCCGCGTGACTAGCCACGCGACCTGCCGAGGCACCCGGACGCGCGGCGCAGTTGAGGTAGTCGAGGACGAGCCGTGCGATGTGCCGAGGCACCCGGACGCGTGACGTAGGCGAAGTAGTCGACGACGAGCCTGCGCGAGGCGAAGTAGACGACGATGAGTAACGCGACAAGGCGCGCGACGTGCCGAAGCAACCGAACGCGCGACGTAGGTGAAGTAGTTGACGACGAGCCGCGTGACGAGCCGCGCGACGTGCCGAGGCATGGAGGCGAGGCGTAGGCGAAGTAGTCGACGACGAGCCTGCGCGAGGTGAAGTAGTCGACGACAAGCCGGGTCACGAGCCGCGCGACGTACCGAGGCACCCGGACGCGCGACGTAGGCGGAGTAATCGACGACGAGCGGCGCGACAATCCGCGTGACGAGCCGCGCGACATGCCGAGGCACCCGGACGCGTAGCGTAGTCGAAGTAGTCGACGACGAGCTGCGTGATGAGCCGCGCGACGTGCCGAGGCACCCGGACGCGCGGCGTAGGTGAAGTAGTCGACGACGAGCCTGCGCAAGGCAAAGTAGTCGACGATGAGTCACGCGACAAGCCGCGTGACGTGCCGAAGCAACCGGACGCGCGGCGTAGGTGAAATAGTCGACGACGAGCCGTGTGACGAGCTGCGCGATGAGCCGTGTGACGAGCCGCGCGACATGCCGAGGCACCCGGACGCGCGGCGTAGTCAAAGTAGTCGACGACGAGCCGCGTGACGAGCCGCGCGACGTGCCGAGGCACCCGGACGCGCGGCATAGGCGAAGTAGTCGACGACGAGCCTGCACGAGGCAAAGCAGTCGACGATGAGTCAAGCGACAAGCTGCGTGACGTGCCAAAGCAACCGGACGCGCGGCGTAGGTGAAGTAGTCGACGACGAGCCGCGTGACGAGCCACGCGACGTGCCGAGGCACCCGGACATGCGGCGAGGCGAAGTAGTCGACGATGAGCCTGCGCGAGGCGAAGTAGTTGACGATGAGTCACGCGACAAGCCACGCGACGTGCCAAAGCAACCGGACGCGCGGCGTAGGTGAAGTAGTCGACGACGAGCCGCGTGACGAGCCACGCGACGTGCCGAGGCACCCGGACGCGCGGCGTAGGCGAAGTAGTCGACGATGAGCCTGCGCGAGGCGAAGTAGTCGGCGACGAGCTGTGTAACAAGCTGCGCGACGTGCCGAGGCAGCCGGACGCGTGACGTAGGCGGAGTAGTCAACGACGAGCGGCGCAACAAGCCGCGTGACGAGCCGCGCGATATGCCGAGGCACCCGGACGTGCCGAGTTTTTGAGCAGATCGTTGCAATGACCACGCTGGTCAAATCTTGCATTTCACAAAAGCATTATTAAACCAAAGTGTTTCTAGGGGCATCACTCGTCTGCCCAACGATTAAGCGCTCGTTCGTATACCACCTTCGTTGGTACCCGAAGTGACAGTAATTGTCCGAGAGTGAATGTTGGCTCATGTTATTCGAGTGATCACATTCCTAACGGTGTTGAAGAACGATTATATGAATCCTTGTTGGCTATGTGATCCTTTTCGACTGTTGCTGTCATCATCATACGAATGCAAATGAGTTGTGGTTATGTATGATCATGCTTGTCATCATTTTGGAGTAAGCTTTTGGTTATGTAACTAACAAGGCTCGCATTTCAGATGGTGGGAACCACGCGCAGCTCTCCCAACGGGTTCGGAGCGAACGGTAGCGGTGACTTGCCACCACTACCGCCCATGACGCCGTCGGAGGCCTTCATGGCCACCCAAACCGAGGTGCTGCGCCAGATCCTGCAGACGCAGCAGCAGATCGCCCAGCAGATGAACCGAGGGCCGCCACACGGGGCCAACCACGAGGGGCCTAATCAGGTCACAACGTATGCTCAGTTCATCGCAATGAAGCCGCCGACTTTCTCCAAGGCGGAAGACCCCCCGGAAGCGGAAGCTTGGATCAAGGCCATCGAGGCAAAGTTCTCGGCCTTTGTGCTGCCTTGCTCCGAGGAGAACAAAGCCAACTTCGCAGCTCTGCAACTGCGGGGAGAAGCTTTGATGTGGTGGGACCATTTCAAGTCGATGCAGCGAGGGCACGCTGTAACTTGGGATGAGTTCAAGCAAGCCTTCAAGAGTCACCACATTCCCAAGGGACTTATGGATAGGAAGATGAGGGAGCTGTTGGCCCTCAGGCAGGGGTCCAACACAGTGTACCGCTACGCCCAGAAGTTTAACAGCTTGTGCCAGTATGGTGGGCATCACGTGGACACTGATGCGAAGAAGATGGAGAGATTCCGCGACGGGCTAGATGGCAAGTTGTACGAGCGACTGAACCTGCTCGAGCCCGCCAATTTCCATGAGCTAGTGAACAAGGCTATCTCCCAAGAGGATGCTATGAAGAAGGCCCACGGAGACAAAAAGAGGATGTCTGGTTTTGCTCTGGGCAGCGGAACGAGTAAAAAGTTTCGCTTTGTGAAGAAGAACACCCCAAACCCATCCCAGCAATCTTCAACTGGACGCTGGACGATGAAGCCATCCCAGAGCAAACCCGCAAGGAACTTCCAGTCCCGCAATGCTCAGCAGCAGGCTCCAAAGCCTAATGCACCTCCTCGCAACGTTGGTGATTGTCGTTGCTTCAACTGTGGTCAGCCGAGGCATTACATCAGCGAGTGTCCCAAGCCCAGGCAGATCAAGCCCAACCCACAGAATCAAGGTGCAGGAAACAAGCCTGCCACTCCGGCTAAGAAGCCTATGGTGCAAGTACGCCAAGGCAAGCTGAACTTCACCGCCATGAGCGATATCCCAGAGGAAGCTTCAGTGCTCACGGGTACATTCTCTATCAACAACACCCCTGTTAAGATTTTATTTGATTCGGGAGCCACCCACAGTTTCATAAGTGAGAATCTATTAGGCAAATTGGGTCTAAAAGGAATGCCAACCAAATCGGCTTATAAAATTACCACACCAGGTGGAAACATTTCTTCTCACCTAGTAACTTTTGGAGTTCCTTTAAGGTTAGGGAGTAAGGTTATTCAATCTAATCTCATAACCATAAAATTGGGAAGCATGGATGTTATCTTGGGTATGGAGTGGATGACCCAGCATAAGGTGATTCTAGATATATCAGATAGGGTCGTAGAGATCAATTCACCTACGGTCGGGCACACTACTTTGTACCTACCTTTCAAGGACGGTACCGACTCTTGTGCCTATGTGACCATTATCTCCCCTCTTGATGAAATTCCAGTAGTGTGTGAGTATCTGGATGTCTTTCCTGATGAGTTGCCTGGTATGCCACCAGACAGAGATGTTGAGTTTGTGATCGAACTCCAACCGGGTACCGCACCCATTTCCAAAAGACCTTATCGTATGCCACCCAAAGAATTAGCCGAACTGAAAACTCAACTCCCGGAATTGTTAGATAAGGGTTATATTCGCCCGAGCTCTTCTCCTTGGGGTTGTCCCACTCTTTTCGTCAAAAAGAAAGATGGTAGCTTGAGAATGTGTGTGGATTACCGACCGCTCAATGCAGTCACCATCAAGAACAAATATCCCCTTCCCCGAATCGATGTTCTTTTTGATCAATTGGCTGGAGCCAAAGTTTTCTCCAAGATTGACCTTCGTTCTGGTTATCATCAAATCAAAATTCGACCTTGTGACATTCCTAAAACCGCTTTCTCCACTTGTTATGGTCTTTACGAGTTCTGGGTAATGTCTTTTGGTCTCACGAATGCCCCAGCATACTTCATGTACCTCATGAACTCCGTGTTTATGATGGAGCTCGACAATTTCGTCATGGTCTTTATCGATGATATTCTCATCTATTCCAAAAGCGAGAAAGAACATGTTAAACACCTCCGAGTTGTCCTTCAGCGTTTGTGAGATCATAAGCTTTATGCTAAGTTCTCCAAATGTGAATTCTGGTTGAAAAGTGTGAAATTCTTAGGGCACACCATTTCCCAAGATGGTATCTCCGTAGATCCTAGCAAAGTTCAAGAGGTGATGGATTGGAGACCACCCAAGTCCGTACACCAAATCCGCAGTTTCCTAGGATTGGCGGGATACTACCGTCGATTCATTCCTGACTTCTCTAGAATCACAAAACCTATGACGGAACTACTCAAGAAAGGAGTAAAGTTCGTGTGGAGCGAAGCATGTGAGAAAGCCTTCCACACCTTGAGGCAACATTTAACCTCAGCCCCAGTGCTAGTGCAACCGGATAATTCCAAACCGTTTGAAGTGTTCTGTGACGCATCAGGCACGGGTCTCGGCTGTGTCCTTATGCAAGAAGGCCGAGTCATTGCCTATGCTTCACAGGCACTTCGACCTCATGAGCTCAATTATCGTACCCACGATCTTAAGTTAGCTGCTGTTGTCCACGCTCTCAAGATATGGAGGCATTATCTGATGGGCAATCGTTGTAACATCTTCACTGATCACAAGAGTCTCAAATATATCTTTACTCAGTTAGAGTTGAATATGAGGCAAAGAAGATGGCTTGAGTTGATTAAGGATTATGATCTAGAAGTGCACTACCACCCCGACAAAGCAAATGTTGTTGCGGATGCCCTTAGTCGCAAAGATCACTGCAACCACCTAGAGTTGGAGCCATTTAGTAAACCGTTGTGTGAAGAAATGAGAAGGCTCAACTTAGAAGTGGTACCACAAAGAAGTCTTTATGCCTTGACAACAGAGTCCAATCTTTATGATAGGATTGTCGCTGCTCAACGCAATGATGAAGACATCCAAACCATCAAACAGAAACTAGCAGAGGGAGATCCCAAGTATACTTGTTTCCAGAAAGATCACCAGGGTGTGGTCTGGTTTGGGAAACGTCTTGTGGTCCCCGTTGACCCGGAAATTAAGAAGATCATCCTAGATGAGGCTCACCAGTCCAAATTTTCTATTCATCCCGGCAATACCAAGATGTACCAAGATTTGAAACAGAATTTCTGGTGGTCCAATATGAAGGTGGATATAGCCAAGTATGTGGCCGAGTGCGATACTTGCCACCGGATGAAAGCAAGCCATTTGAAATCGGCAGCTGTACTCCAACTGTTGATACCCATGTGGATGTGGGATGATATTAGTATGGATTTCATTGTGGGTTTACCCCTAACAGCTAGAAAGAAAGATTCTATTTGGGTAATCGTAGACAGACTCACCAAGACCGCTCACTTCATTGCCGTGCATACCACTTATTCAGTACAGCAATATGCAGAGTTGTACATGGACCACATAGTTCGTTTGCATGGAATTCCGAAGACTATAATCTCTGACAGAGGAACTCAGTTTGTGGCTCGTTTCTGGGAGCAATTGCATGAATGCTTAGGAACCAAGCTAATTCGCAGTTCCAGTTATCATCTGCAGACCGATGGTCAGACGGGAAGAATAAACCAGATTTTGGAAGATATGCTACGGGCCAGCATCTTGCATTTTGACAAGAGTTGGGACAAGTGTTTGTCTTTGGTAGAATTCTCTTACAACAATAGTTATCAAGCCAGTTTGAAGATGGCACCGTTCGATGCTCTTTACGAACGAAGATGCCGCACTCCATTGAATTGGTCTGAAGCCGGAGAGAGAACACTCTTTGGTCCGGACTTAGTTAAAGATGCCGAAGAAAGAGTGCAAGTGATAAGAGAGAATTTGAAGATGGCTCAGATGAGGCAAAAGAGTTACCATGACAAGGGAACCGCACCTCGACACTTTGAAGTGGGAGACTACGTGTATTTGAACGTGTCCCCCACCAAAGGTGTGCAAAGGTTCGGTGTCAAGGGAAAGTTAGCTCCGCGCTACATTGGACCCTATGAAGCTATAGAAGTATGTGGGCCAGTGGCTTATCGTATCCAGTTGCCAGAATGGTTTTCCGCAGTCCACAATGTGTTTCATGTAACTCAATTGAAGAAGGGAATGCCTGTGCCGGAGAACGAAGTTATCACACAAGCTAATGATTGGATTGAGCCGGATTTCTCGCTCATCGAGCACCCGTTGAGAGTATTAGACCAAAAAGAGCGAAAGACCCAAAGACAAACCGTAGGGATGTACAAGATCAAATGGAGTCATCACACGGAAGATGAAGCAACTTGTGAGACGGAAGACTATCTCAACACTAAGTATCTGGGCTTCCTGCAATCTCGAAACCGTGAGTTCTTCTCCCCATCTTTTCGTTATCTAATCGAATCTCGGGACGAGATTCCGTTTAAGGGAGGTAGGCTGTGACGCCCCAGGTTTTTAATTAACCCTAACAGCCGGTCAACCTAGCTGACAGTGGTCAAATCACGGTCAATCTGGGCCCTCAACCCGAAAAGCTCACTAACCTACTCTAGTGACCCCCTTTGACTAGTAAACACACTTGTGGGCCAACCCATGCTCAAAGACTTGGTCAAACCCCTTTCACCCCTAGTGTCCATAGGTGTTTGTCGGAACTTTTGCCACGTTCTCCAAAATTCACCTAAACACTTAAAATTCTACCTTTATGAAAGTTGTCCATCTTCTTGAGGGACACAACTTTCATGTAGATTGGCATTTCATATTTTGGGTGGAAAAGCTTGAAAAATGGGTTGCAAAGGCAGAGTCTACTGTTCCAGGACACAGGCTGACATTCAATGTTGGCAGCAGTGTATTTCAAAATCTGTGAAGAAAAACCCCATATAGCCTTTTTAGAAGTTGTAGAGGGTGACTAGATCTACAACTTTCGTGTTCAAAGCTTGGTCGAGTTTTATTCAAAATTTTGGAGAAATTCTAATTCGAAGTCAGCGCCAGCAACACAGTTTAGGGCCGGGCGCCAGCACACCGCGACGTCGCGCGGCCGCGCACCGCGCGTCACCGGCCGCGCGCCGCCGGCCCTCGGCGTCCGCGCCTGCGCGCCTCACGACGCCCCCTCCGCTCGAGGCCGACCGCGACCCTAGGCCGCGCACCTGCCGAGGCGTCCCGCGCCCCACGACGCGCCGGGGTCAGCGCCGCGCCACGCACCAACGCGCCGCGCGCGCCGTGCGGTGGCCGGACGGCCCCCTTCGGACCGGCGGTCCGTCCGCGTCCCCTTGCCCGCGTGCACCGTGGTACGGCTCTGGGTCACGCCGCCGTCATCCCCAGGCCGCGCCGAGACTATTTAACCCCGTCCTTCTCCCCCTTGTTCACACCCTTGCTAGTGAGAGGAAAAGGATTAAACCTTCACATAAAATAACAAGTACAAAGAGACATTAATTCAAAGGTGCAATAAAAGAATGAATCATGTGTAAATAATAACCTTCCAGAAGAGATGTACTATCTAGATACTTGTTAAGGTGAATATGACCAACAAGAGTTGGATAAGATAACAAACTGTCACATCACCTGAACCTTGCATTGCATTCCGTGTAGATCTTCCGGACGGTGACTACTCCCTTGTCCCGGAAACCGAGGAATGAGGAGCAGAAGCTTTGCTGCAGTACGTGAAAGTGCTCGACGACACCGAGGGTGCCCAGGCTAACCTAGCTGACGAAGGCAAGCTCCGGTGCATCTAACCTAGTTTTTAAATTTTGTTATTCAATTATCTATGGATGATTGTGCATTTAAGTTCAGGAGTTGAATGGAACCCTAGATGCATGATCCCTAGGTACCTTTGTCCTTACTAGTATGATAGGTCGATAGCTGCTAAGCTATAGGACCGTTACAAGTCGGGTGATGACCTCACTCGCGAGAATAGGTTCCTAGATAGGAATCACAATTTATCTTTAATTGGATTGCTCATGTGGTAAGAGCATGGGATTTGGGCTCCGGTCCAATGGCTATTGTGGGTTAAGTGTTTGAACGTACTAAGCACTTGTCGGGAATGGGACCGGTAAGCCTAGTACCTTAATGAGGCGGCGAGGGATCCTACTATTACTACTCTTGGGATTCGTCTCACGGCTAGCTACCAGTGGTGTACGGTGACTCCGGGTGCCTCGCGGGGTATGCCGGATAGCTTGCACCAAAGACTGTAAGATTCGATCGCGACCCGAGGATTTTTGGGAACAACTTGGGATGTTGTCCTTGCGGGGGCAGCCTACCGTGTGTTTAGGTCTATCTTGCAAGGTTTGAATCAATCGATTGTCGGTCTCTCACCGTTATCTGAGACTACTTACTCCACTAGACATGAGATCCCTAATGATGGAAGTCAATGAATACTATGCTTGATTAATTGTATTGTACAACTTTGTCTGTTCTAGTTGGCTAATGTAGTAAAGATTAAACCCACTAGAACTTGTGCTAAAATCTTGAAAGTAAGGACATACTCTTTGTTACTTTTCAGCAAAAAGAAACTCAGTGGACAAAAGCCTTTCATGTCTAGAGTTGGTGAAGTAGTTATCACCGACGGGTAAGTCTTGCTGAGTATAAGTATACTCAGCCTTGCTATAATGTGTTGATCCAGGTAATGCTTTCGGTGAAGTGTGGCTCGGAGAGATCCCGCCCGGCTGGGAGCTGGAGTGGGTGGAGGATGACGACTGAAGGCATCATGGGTGGCCTCCCGTGGTGTTGCCGCTTCCCGTTAGTTTAATTCCGCTGTTTCAAAAACTCTGAACTACTTCTTTATGGCAACAACTTCGGTTTGTAATAATTAAACTCTTCGGGGTACAAATTTGGATGTTAATGATGTTGTATCTCTGGACTCGCCTTCGAGTGAGTTTAATGCATATATGTCGATCCTTGTTGCTATTCAAGTGATTTACCGGGCGTTAACCCGGCGACTAACGACAGGATGATACTTTATTATCGCTTAATGACCAAAGTGGATTGGTTTAGGCGGTAGTACGGTATTTTCCTGGGCGGGTTGTCACAGTCACGCGGCTCGTCGTCGACTACTTCACCTACGCCGCGCGTCCTGTTGCAATGGCACGTCGTGCGGCTTGTCGCGTGACTCATCTTCGACTACTTTGCCTCGCGCAGGCTCGTCGTCGACTACTTCGCCTACGCCGCGCGTCCGGTTACCTCGGCACGTCGCGCGGCTCGTCACGCGGCTCGTCGTCGACTACTTCGACTACGCCGCGTGTCCGGGTGCCTCGATGCGGCTCGTCACGCGGCTCGTCGCGCCGCTCGTCGTCGACTACTCCGCCTACGTCGCGCGTCCGGGTGCCTCGGCACGTCGCGCGGCTCGTCACCCAGCTCGTCATCGACTACTTCGCCTACGCCGCGCGTCTGGGTGCCTCGGCACGTCGCGCGGCTCGTCACGCGACTCGTCGTCGACTACTTCACCTACGCCGCGGATCCGGTTGCTTCGGCACGTCGCGCGGCTTGTCGCGTGACTCATCATCGACTACTTTGCCTTGCGCAGTCTCGTCGTCGACTACTTCGCCTACGCCGCGCGTCCAGGCGCCTCGGCATGTCGCGCGGCTCGTCACGCGGCTCGTTGCGCTGCTCGTCATCGACTACTCCGCCTACGTCGCGCGTCTGGGTGCCTCGGCATGTCGCGCGGCTCGTCACGCGGCTCGTCGTCGACTACGCCACGCGTCCAGGTGCTTCGGGATGTCGCGCGGCTCGTCACACAGCTCGTCGTCGACTACTCCGCCTCGTCGCGCGTCCGGGTGCCTCGGCACGTCGCGCGGCTCATCACTCGGCTCGTCGCCGACTACTTCGCCTCGCACAGGCTCGTCGTCAACTACTTCGCCTACGCCACGCGTCTGGGTGCCTCGGCACGTCGCGCAGCTCGTCACGAGGCTCCTCGTCGACTACTTCACATACGCCGCGCGTCCGGTTGATTCAGCACGTCGCGCGGCTTGTCGCGTGACTCATCGTCGTTTACTTTGCCTTGCGCAGGCTCGTCGTCAACTACTTCGCCTACGCCGCGCGTCCGGGTGCCTCGGCCTGTCGCGCGGCTCGTCACACGGCTTGTCGTGCGGCTCGTCGTCGACAACTCCGCCTACGTCGCACGTCCGGGTGCCTCAGCACGTCACGCAGCTCGTCACCCGGCTCGTCGTCGACCACTTCGCCTCGCGCAAGCTCGTCGTCGACTACTTCGCCTACGCCGCGCGTCCGTGTGCCTCGGCACGTCACGTGGCTCGTCACGCGGCTCGTCGTCGACTACTTCACCTACACCGCGCGTCCGGTTGCTTCGGCACGTCGCGCGGCTTGTCGCATGACTCATCGTCGACTACTTTGCCTCGCGCAGGCTCATCGTCGACTACTTCGCCTACGTCGCGCGTCCAGGTGCCTCGGCACGTCGCGCAGCTCGTCACGCGGCACATCGTCAACTACTTCGACTACGCCGCGCGTCTGGGTCCCTCGGCATGACGCGCGTCTCGTCACGCGGCTCGTCGCGCCGCTCGTCGTCGACTACTCCGCCTACGTCGCACGTCCGGTTGCCTCGGCATGTCACGCGGCTTGTCACCCGGCTCGTCGTTGCCTACTTCGCCTCGCGGAGGCTCGTCGTCGACTACTTCGCCTACGCCGCGCGTCCGGGTGCCTCGGCACGTCGTGCGGCTCATCACGCGACTCGTCGTCGACTACTTCACCTACGCCGCGCGTCCGGTTGCTTCGGCACGTCACGCGGCTTGTCGCGTGACTCATCGTCGACTACTTCGCCTCGCGCAGGCTCGTCGTCGACTACTTCGCCTACGTCGCGCGTCCGGGTGCCTCGGCACGTCGCACGGCTCGTCACGCAGCACGTCGTCGACTACTTCGACTACGCCGCGCATCCGGGTGCCTCAGCATGTCGCGCGGCTCGTCACGCGGCTCATCGCGCCGCTCATCGTCGACTACTCCGCCTACGTCACGCGTCCGGGTGCCTCAGCACGTCGCGTGGCTCGTCACCCGGCTCGTCGTCGACTACTTCGCCTTGCGCAGGCTCGTCGTCGACTACTTCGCCTACGTCGCGCGTCCGGGTGCCTCGGCACGTCGCGCGGCTCGTCACGCGGCTCGTCGTCGACTACTTCACCTACGACGTGTGTTGACGGTGTATTTTGGTACACCAAACATGTTCATTACACTCTAGTTTGGATTTCTTTATGGAACTAACCCGCCACTAGGCACACTAATCATATAACAAGTTCATCTATGTGCATGCATTTGGAAGTGTTGTGTTTATGTAGGAAAACATGGACATAAAGGACGGATTCACAACAAGTTCAAAGGAGCATTTACGGAGTCTTGTTTGTGTTCATGAGCTTGATGAAATCACTTTCAATGGTGGCAAGGATCGAAGTGCTACGTTGGAACACCCCCGGGGATTGAAGCGTAAAAGACCGAACTTCATGCGCGGAGAACCTCCATCTTGGACGCGAGGATGACATCGTCAAAATCATGCAAGTGGAAGGGGCAAAGTGCATAATCACCTGAGGACCCACGGGAGCGAAGGGGCGACCAAACCGGGCCGAAATGGGCCTAGGCCGGTCGGCCCAGGCCGGCCGTCCCGGCCCACTTCCGGCGTCGGTTCGGCCCCCCTTTCCTTGCACCCGAAGGATCTTTAACCCTAAAACCCTGGAGGCGCCGCCATACGCAGAGGGGAGAGCCATTCGCACCTGGAGGCCATCCACAAGCTAGAGGGAGAGGAGGGAGATCTCCGGAGGGAGATCGTCCACCTCAAATGAAGCACCCACAAGTGGAGAAGAAGGAAGACACCGTCAGAAGGGGTGACCATGATCAACGGTGCTATGCCTAGCACCTATATTGGGTAATCTCCTTATTCGTCCATGGATTGTAATCGATCTTGAGATGTAATCATACTTTGTTGGATTATCTATCTATCATCTTGTGTTGAATATACTTTATTGCTTAAGGTTAGCTACCATTGTAACAACCCAGGATTTTAGGTGTGAAAATTTTGCGAAAATTTAAAACTTTTTGTTTGGATATGAGTGCTATCAATTTTCAAACCGAATTGCTAGCCCTCTACTAAATTCTCCACCTTTTAGCCCATTTATAAAAACATAATTTCAAACTATGGTAAAATATGTGAGTTGGATTTTTCTTGTTTATTTGGATTTAATTTGTGTGAAGTTTGAATTTGAAAAGTAATCAAATTCAAACTCTAAATCTATTGTTAACCCTTAACTTAATTCCAAATCCAAACTACCAATCTTGGGCCTAATCCCTCTTCCTAACCGACCCAGCCGGCCCAGCCCGTGCGCCAAGCTAGGCCCAGTTAAACCGCGCCCCTCCTCTCACCCTCTCTATCACTGCCTGGTGGGACCCGCGCGTCGGGATTGCTTTCCTCACCAACTCCACCCCTTTTCCCCCGAGTCAGCCTCACGCCGCCGCACCGTACCGCAGCCGCGCGCGCGCGAGGGAGGGGACGGCCGGGCCGCCGAGCTGGCACGCACGCCGAGCCCGCGCGCGCGCCCGTGGCCCACCCCAGGGGGGAATCTGCTGGGGAAAGGACCCTTATGCCCCTGCCAGTGACGCTACAGGCGCAATGGCGGCCACTGAGGGCCGGCCACGTCGCCGAGCCCGCGAGAGCAGCCAATCCTGGAGCACCGGGGCATCCTTGCCCTGCGCAGCACTTTGACCGCGCGCCTATTTCACCCCGGCGTCGGATTCCTCCCGCAACCGAGCCGCATTTGGGGTTTTCCCCATCCTGGGTGAGCCACCGTGAGAGGAGAAGGGCGGGGGAAGTAGGGGAAGCAGAGGAGGAGCGGAGAAGAGAGAGCCAGCGCCGTGACGCCGCTGGTGCGCCAAGACCGGAGGCCGCTCGCGTCTACGGGGGAAGGTCGTACCGCTCGCCGCACCGGAAAGGAGCCGGGTCAGAGCAAGGAGTGGAGCGCCGACATGAATGCCTACACCGCGCCGCCTTCCTCGTCAAGCCGGCAACGACTACACCGCCGCCCCGCTGTGAGCACCGTGGTCTTCCCTTCCCTTGCGCCGTACCTTCTCTTAGCCTTGCCTGTGCACGTGCCTTCGTGCCGCCGAACGCCAGTGGCGTCGCCGTTCTTCCATGAACGGGCGGCGACCCGTGTCGCTCTCGAAGCGCCGCCGCGCCGTGGCCACCCCAGGCACGCTGTGTCGGCTGTGATGGTGAACGGGCCTTCGCGCCTCGTCTGATGTTGGCTGGATCGAGGGCCACCCCGCGCCGCGCCGCCGAGCCATGTGCCTGGCGGGTGTCGTGCCTCGGTCGCCGGTGTGATGTATCGTTCCTTGCAGGTGAACGCGTGTGCGCGCGTGAGTCCTGGCCGACCGCACCCCAGCGCGCCTTGGCCACGAACTCGCCGTGGTGGAGTCCAGCGCGCCGGCACTCCGTGTCGCGCCGCGCGTTGCAGCTGGTGTTTCTGGAAGCCGGCCTTCGCGCCGTGGTTTTGTTTTTGCAGGAACGAACGTGCGGGCGTCCCGAGTCGTGCGCACCCTAGCGCCTAGGCCCGGTCTCACCGCGCCGCTGAGCGTGCGCAGCAGCCGTGGCGCCGCCGTCTTCCGGCGCCGCGCGCTACGCGCTGTGCCATCCTGTGAGCCGGCCTTCGAGCCGTTGCGTCCTTGCGTTGAGTGTTAAGAGGTGGGGGTGGAAGAGCTGGAGCGCACCCCAGCGCCGCGGCCAAACCCGCACCGTCGACCCGCCGCCGGTGCGCGCGCCGGTGATGCAGCGCCGTGCGTGTAATCGAGATGGCCTTCGCGCCGTGCTGTGAACTTTGCCTGCAGGTGCTCGCGTGCTCCCTTGCGGCCTAGTCGGGTGCACCCCAGCGCCGTCGCCAGGCTGCCACCGGAGACGACGTCGCCGGTGGAGCCGCGCCGTCGGGGAACGGCCGCATGCCCAGGGGGAGCGGCCGGCATCTCGCCCTGGGGATTTTAGATCCGACCGGGGGGCGGATGGGCCTTAAGTTGTGCCCCGGCCCAACAGCGCTTGCCTGAAGCCCAGTGCTCCGCCTGGACCTCTGGGTCGTTGTTCAAGGAGGTCCAGCAGACTTCTGTTATCTGGGCTAGTTGGGCCGAGCCCACTGGGCCGTTTTCGGCCCAGTGACACTTTCAGCCCATCTTCGGCCCACGAACCGAGGGATGCTGACGTCATGCTGACGTCAGCATCCTTTTTAATTAAAAATCCTTTTCTTTTTCTGAAATGATTTTCAGAAATGAATTATAAATGGTTTTAATCTTTAAAAATTCATAACTAATTATAGGAAGCTCGGAAAAATATAAAACTAATTTCTATAAATTCGTAATTTCGAGACCTTGCTGATTGTAGGTAGTTTGAGCTCTTTTGGATCTTCTAAAAATTGGTTTTTATTTGGAGTTATTGCTTAGATGTGCATCGTATTCTTATATTCGCGTCGAATCTCGTGCCGCACACCCGAGCTTCGACCAGGAGGATGCGGAGGACCCCGAGTACACTGCTCCGGACAGCGACTGCTTCAACGGCAATGAAGGTGTCATGTCACTCCCAACCATGTAGATCCCATGTTGGTATTTAGATGCTAGTGCTTTATTTTATATGCATTGCTCTGTTGAATTGCATAACCACTTGATTAGCCATGCCTTGATATTTTGATATACCCTGATTCCTTGTTTTACCTACTTCAGGACTAGCTACAGACCCCTAGCTAGTCCCATACCTCAACTATCCATACTTTTGTTGCTTGATTATGGATGGTATTCTGGGCTTAGACTGAGACGTGGGAGATCTCGGTGTGTTTCTAGCGTGCGTTCTGGGTGCGTATCTCCTTGATGTGTTTTGGCAGGAGCGAGCCGCTTGGTTACTAGTGAACGTCTGCCGAGGGAAGATGCAATCTGGCCTCTAACCCGAGGGACGTGTCGTATGGGATGGAGATGGTGAGTGCTCGCTCTCGGCCCCTTAAGGACCGATCGTCAGTTGACCTTGCTTCGGATGACTTTTACCGTACAAACCGCCCGCCTTGTATTGGGCGGGGGTGCGGGGTGAGACTTGTAGTGGATAGCGTCCCTCCTGTAGGCGGATCGGTGTGATCGTGTCGGGAGTGGTCTTTCCCTCCTTAGTAGACTTTGCCCCGGCGAGGCCGGGGAAGGGTTCCACAGCTTCGAGGGACCTCTCGCGGGCAGTATGAGCTCTACCGCGGAGGCTGGGCCAGGCTCGGAGATGCAGGAGGGTACTATCCACTTACTTGGCCTTCAGCCGTATGGTAGGGCCTGGAATCGGTGACGGCCGGTTCCGGTCCTATTCGGGCGGGTACAGTTGTACAACCTCTGCAGAGTGTTAAACCTATAGCTATAGTCCGTGTCCACTGGTTATGGACAGTCTTCTGATCTCTCACCTGACTAGCTACACTTCTCTTGTGCTTCTCTCTCTCCCCCGAGTGTGTGAGCCCGGCTTTGGCCGTTGAGATGTGGGGATAGGAGCAGGTGGGCCCCGCATCGCAGATGAGAGTTGGGAACTGGATCGTGGCTGAGATCTGGTGCTTTGGTGTGGTATCCTTGAGCGGGGTGTGGACCCCAGAGGTGTGGACCTCGGAAGCGTGAGCTTCCCCGAGGTGTTTACCTCACAGCTGTAATCTGCTTACCTTGATCGTTGCTTCGCTGCTTTGCTTAAGCCTTCTACAGCCAGAGTAGGGATAAATCCTGCATAGTAGATTATACACCGCTTTTGCCTCTTTGTTGGGAAGCTGACATGACCTACCCGCTTATCGGGTAGACCCTGGTGTCTCTGACACAGAGCCGGACTACGACTTCGACAACGACGGATGGGTGGACTAGTGCTCTTCCTACACTCGAGCTGCCTGCGGATTTGGAGTTCCTCGCGCTTTCATGGAGACGCTGCTAGACGTTTTATTTTTGTTTGATTCAGTCCCGATGGACTTGTACCCGGCATGTGCCGAAGAGATGTACCCTGATTAATGTAATAATTAAATGTTGTACTTTATCTGTTTTGTTTTATCTTTTTGTATGGATTTTTGGCATCGCTGAGACAGGGATTGCACATGGTAGCCCTCCTGGGACTACCACCGAGGTGCTGAGAGTCGGGTTTCCATCCGCGGAAATCCGGTTCGTTTCAACCATGCCGTAAAGGGAGTAGAGCTTCAATGCTTCCTTGGATCCATTCAATACGCCGTGTCCATCATCGGTCTAGTCACGAATACCTTCACGTAGTGACAGTACAAGAGGAGGGAAAGGGCAAAACCGTGGTCACAACCCCCGATAGATTAGATTGGTTTTCTTATTTAAAGCGAATGCATGTTCAAGTATCGTAGACCCATGGGCGAGTGTCTCCTATCTTGATAGCTTAATCATTCTCTCTAGTGTAGTTTAGTCGTTTTCTAGTTTAATCATAGTTAGGGTTTGAGTAGCTAGTGTGTAAAGGTAGATCAAACGCTTGTAATCCCCTTGCTCCGTGGATTGACAAGAACCTTGGGAATCCCGTGGTGAAAAAGGTGTAGGTCCGTACGCTTGGAGATCGTAGAGGGATACGTCTTTTATCCGTCAACAAGCCCCTTTTTCTGGCGTCGTTGCCGGGGAGCAAGCTAGTTTACATCGTTTGGTTTGCATCTAACTTAGTTTTATATTTAGTTTATCTTTTATTTGCTATATCTAACACATATTATCTAGAAAACCACTTGTTTTGTTTTTGTTTTTATATTGTTGTCCAGATGGTGTTCGCTAATCAACCCGTGGAAGAACCGGAGAAATCACTAACGGATTACGCTAGCCCTCGATGTGAAGACATAAGAGTACAAGAGTCGGATTCGAAGCTCGAAGCGACCAAGTATGAAATCAAATCCAAGATCATCGAGATGGTGGCGGCAACCCCGTTTGAAGGGATGGTTGCGGTGAACCCATATAGACACATAAGGCATTTCACGACGCTATGCAACACGGTGCATCAAGAAGGAGTTCCCGATGAATGGTTCAAATGGAATCTCTTTCCCTACTCACTTGCCGGTGAAGCAAAGACATGGTACTCGTTTGCGTCCTTTGAAGTTGAAGGCAATTGGAACAAGTTGACAAAGAAGTTTTGCGAGAAGTTCTTTCAAATTAGCAAGGTTCAACATCTAAGGAGGCAAGGGATCACTTTCACGCAAGGAGAAGAGGAAGGGATAGACTAAGCTTGGAATAGGTTTAATGAGTTGGTCGAACAAGGACCAAGACTCGGCTTCTCCGGTGACGTACTCTTGCATACATTTTTCTTTTCCCTAACCCCTAGTTGCATGCAACACGTCCAAATGTGTGTAGGTGGGGATCTTATGGAGAAAACACTCACGGAAGCCGCCCAACTTCTACAGAAAATTAGTAAAGCGGCTGCCATGCGAAAAGATTGGAAAGCAAGACTTGCGGGAGAGCCGGAATATAACTCGAGGATGAAGAAGTGTGCTTAATTTTCTAAAGAGGCGACCCCGGAAGTCACAAAAGAGGAGCCAATCCCGAAGAAGCTTGAAGAAGAACAAATCAAGTCAAGAACTACCCCGAGCGTTGACTTCGCCGTACCAAATGAGACTAAGAAGAGAAGCATGTCAAGCGCGAAGCCACTAAGGGAGTTCGAACCAATGGATTGGGTTCCAATCGATTACGGAGAAGTATTTGACAAGAGAAGACCGTTCCCTAATCAAAAGGGAGGGCAAGAGCATTGGAAGTGGATTTCCCACCGGAAAAGGAAGCGGAAGATGCATACAACTTTGAAACCACCGGTGAGATCTTTCAAAAACTCTTTGGAGATGATGAAGTGGATCCGGAACACATAGCTGAGGTGAAGAGAATCATGGGGATCAAGCCCGAAGCATCGCCATATGCTCGCCTCACCGAAGTTTACGCGATAGGATCCGAAGAAGAAGAGAAGATGGCACCACACTTGAGTTGCGAGATCAACGGAGTTCAATGCAAAGCTTTATGCGACATCAGAGCCCAAGTAAGTGTCCTATCTTCTAAAATTTAAAATAATGTTCAAGACCACAAACTAGACTTAGCTCCAACATCAACAAAATTAATCATGGGAGATGGTAGAACTATTAGACCTCTAGGTATTGCTTGCAACATGAATGTAAAATCTGTGAAAAATGTATACCAACTGATTTCTTTGTTATTGATGCTTACCATAGTAATCATGATCACATAATCCTAGGTAGGCCCTTTCTTAAGTTGCTTGATGCCGTGTTGGATGCCGGAAAAGGCAAAGTAACAATGAACCTTAATGGAAAGAAGTACACATATAGCTTTCTTCGCGTTTCTAAACACCCTACACCGTTTCCTCCCGAAGACGAAGTAGAGGAGCTAGATTGTCTTTGTTTTGTTGAAACCCTTAGAGACCCGCTGCAAAGAGTGGTGGAAAATCAAATTAATGATCAACAAGATGAAGAGCTAGAAGAAGCAACAAAAGGCTTAGAACCGCATGATGGAAGCGTGGAGGAAGAAAGATTCGAGGACATAGGAGAGATTAAACCCGAGGAGCCACAAGTGGCCGAGGTAGACCTTAAACCGTTGTCCACAGGATTAAAGTATGAATTTTTGGGCCCAGACAAGACTTATCCAGTCATTGTGAGCGACGAGTTGAGTCCCGAAGAAAATGAGAAGTTGCTGATTTTATTAAAAAACATAGGAAGGTGATTGGATATTCAATCAATGATCTCAAAGGTCTTAGCCCAGCCTTTTGCATTCATCGTATACCAATGGAAGACCAATGTAAGCCCGTAGTGGACCACCAAAGGAGGCTAACTCATGCCATGCGAGAGGTAGTGAAGAAATAGGTCATGAAGTTACTTGATGCCGGAATCATCTACCCGGTTCCGCATAGCGAATGGGTGAGCCCGGTACATTGTGTACCAAAGAAAGGAGGTTTAACCGTGGTGAAGAATGAGAAGAACGAATTGATACCGCAAAGAACCGTGACCGGGTGGCGGATGTGTATCGACTATCGTAAGCTTAACAAAGCAACAAAGAAAGATCACTTCCCCCTACCGTTCATCGACGAGATGCTCGAGAGATTAGCAAGCCACGCTTATTTTTGCTTTCTTGATGGGTACTCGGGGTTCATGCAAATTCGCATTCACCCGGACGATCAACACAAAACAACGTTTACATGCCCTTATGGAACGTTTGCATATAGAAGGATGCCCTTCGGTCTATGAAATGCTCCGGCCTCTTTTCAACGTTGCATGATGGTCGTATTCTCGGAATTCATCGAAGAAATTATCGAGGTGTTCATGGATGATTTTTCCGTTTATGGGAAGACGTTCATGGATTGCTTGGCGAACTTAGATAAGGTCCTCACGAGGTGTGCGGAGGTAGACTTGGTGTTAAATTGGGAAAAGTGCCACTTCATGGTTAAGCAAGGCATAGTGCTCGGACATGTTATATCCGAGAGAGGCATTGAAGTGGACAAGGCTAAGGTAGAGACGGTTGAGCAACTCCCACCTCCGATGGATGTTAAGTCCTTGAGGAGCTTTCTAGGTCATGCCGGATTTTATAGAAGATTTATTAAGGACTTCTCAAAGATCACTAAGCCTTTAACGCATCTCCTTCAAAAGGATGTGGCTTTCGACTTTGATGAGAAGTGCCTAGCGGCATTCCGGACCTTGAAAAGTGAGTTGGTGAGTGCTCCCATTATTCAACCTCCGGATTGGAGTCAACCTTTTGAAATCATGTGTGACGCAAGTGACTACGCCGTAGGCGCGGTTTTGGGTCAAAGAAAGGAAGGCCGAGTTCACGCTGTTTACTACGCTAGCAAGACTCTTAATGGGGCACAATTAAACTATGCCACTACGGAAAAGGAGTTGCTAGCGGTGGTATTCGCCTTCGAAAAATTCAGATCTTACATTGTGAACTCGAAGGTCATTGTTTACACCGATCACGCAGCCATCAAGTATCTCTTGGCTAAGAAGGAAGCTTAACCACGTTTGATTCATTGGACCCTTCTTCTTCAAGAATTTGATGTTGAAATTCGTGATAAGAAGGGGGTGGAGAATGTTGTGGCCGATCATTTGTCTAGGATGAATCGTGGACAAGATGATAAAGAGCCCATAGAAGATAAGATGAGAGATGACCACCTCTATCGAGTGCTCGATAAAGATACTTGGATGATTGATATCATTCGAGCGATTCGGAAGATGCCTCTCGATCATCTAGTTAAAAATTCTCAAAAGAAGATAATCTCCGAAAGTAAGAAGTACTTTTGGGATGCACCATACCTCTTCAAACTTGGCAATGATGGAGTCATGAGAAGATGTGTGCCAAGAGAAGAGAGGCTAGAAATCTTGAGAAAGTGCCACTCGGCGGAGTACGGTGGACACTATAGCCATTTTAGGACCCAAGCAAAAGTGTGGTCGAGCGGATTCTATTGGCCGGAGATGCATGAAACTAAAAGATATGTTGCCTCATGACCCGAATGCCAAAGAACCGGAAACATCTCTCAAAGAAATTCTATGCCTTTGAAATACAATCTACAAATCGATTTATTCGATGTGTGGGTTATAGACTTCATGGGGCCTTTCAAAAACTCACATGGATTTGAGCATATTCTAGTCATGGTTGATTATGTATCCAAGTGGGTAGAGGCCATGCCATGTCGTAAAGCTTCCACGGAGGAATCCATTACTACGATCAAGAACGTGATTTTTCCTCGTTTCGGTACACCGAGAATCTTGATAAGCGATGGAGGAACTCACTTCACCGGGAAGAATTTCAAAAAGTGCTTGTCTAAATTGGGAATTGAACATAGGGTCTCTACGACCTATCATCCACAAACCAACAGACAAGAGGAAACGTCAAATAGGTAATTAAAAAGCATTCTTAACAAAACCATAGAGAAGGGAGGCAAGGATTGGTCAAAGAACTTAGACGGAGCTTTGTGGGCTTATCGAACGGCGTTCAACACACCGATAGGTATGACCCCTTATCAATTCGTCTATGGTAAAGCTTTCCACCTTCCGTTTGAGTTGGAACATAAAGCCTATTGGGCGATTAAAGAGATGAACCTTGATCTCGATACCGCGGTGGTGAAAAAAAGAATTCAAATAAGCGAGCTAGAGGAGATGAGGTTGAAAGCATATGGAAATGCAAGCATATACAAAGATAGAATCAAAAGGTGGTATGATGAAAGGTTAAAGAAAAAAGAGTTTAAAGAAGGAGATAAGGTCCCCCACTACAATTCGAGGTTTAAAACCTTCGGAAAGGGGAAATTGCAAAGCAGGTGGGACAGACCTTATGTTGTGCATTCGGTGCTCTCCAACGGAGCGGTAACCATTATGGATGTGAAGGGTGATCAATTTATGGTGAATGGTCAACGGCTTAAGGTTTACTATGAACCCGACGTTGTGCCCCTTCACCATGTTGATGTCTTCACCATGGAAGAATAGCCCGAACGTCGAGCCTAGGACGAAAAACAAGGCATGGATTTTTGTAAATAGTTTTTCCATTAATTTTCTGGAGTTTCTCGCAAAGATTTACTGGGCCAACTTTTTCCCATGGGCTGAGAAAGCGAAAAAAGGGCGGTACACGGGAAACCGGATCGGACCGGCCCCCGGAACAGGGTGGGCCGGCCGGCCCAGTCGGATCGGTCCAGGTGGGCCCTGGCCGCGTTTCGCCCCGGTTTTTGCCCGATTTGCTCCTTTTCGATTTCCTTCTTCGGTCAGAAAATTTTAAGGGAAGTTTGAATAAGGAAATTAAGGTTCCTAGGGTTTTCCTCTTCGGACTATTTATTTGGCCGAATTGGGAGCTTGGGAATCCATCCCATCAAGCATACTTTTGCATCCACGCAGCAGCCATGGTGTCCCCGAGGAGCTTAGAGTTGAAGCAAGGCGCCAAGGAGCCATCGATGGAGGAGGTGAAGCGATGCGAGCTCAAGCTACCTGTCGAGATCAAGAGGACCGCCCGCATTCGTTGCGGAGGGTGTGTCCCGACCGGAGCTATCGCATCTCGCAAAGAGGAGAAGGTCCCTACTCCCGTTCGAAGGTCGGCGCGCATCCGAGGCATGAAGCGGAAAGACTACAAGGAGGTGTCCCCGAGCCTAAGGACTATGGGGGTAGCGATTACTCCGACGATCGTAGCCCGAGCTCGTGGGCGGCCGTCGGAAGAGATGATAACGATCTTTACATTTGGGAAGAGGTGCCCAAGGAGAAGACTCTCGAAGGCCCCAACAGCGGCGGCAACGACGACGGCAGCGATGACAATGGTGATGGCGACGACGGCGGCGACGATGGCGGAGACCCTGGCAACGACGACCCTTTCGGGATGCATCCGATGTGTTGTGCGGCTTGCCGTCACTCCATCTCGGAGCTCTACGCATCGGTCGACGAATGTTTCCAGGCCATGGAGGCGATGAGGCAACGTATGGAGGATTTGGAGCGCGTGGTCGAAGACGACTACAAGTTCCTAAACCGCAACATGCGCAAACTTTTTGGCATGGTCGGGAACATGAGAGGCAAGTGGTGTAATAGTTGCGGAAAGTGCTACTAGGTTTAGTTTTCCCCCTTAGGATTTTTGTAAGATACGACGAGGACGTCGTATGATTTAAGCGTGGGGGAGAGCTAGCTAGCTAGCCTTTAGCTTTTGAGCTTCAAGTTTAGTTTGGTTCGGTTTAGTTTTCGAGAGAGTTTTAGAGTTTAAGAGTCTTTAGTTTTTGAGTGTGTTTTTAAATTTTTGCAAGTTTGAAGTGTCTTAATTTAGTGTTAAGTCAAAGAAAATCAAATAAAAAGAGTCCTTTAAATTTTGTGTTTTGTGTGATGCTAATCTTTATTCACTTGTTTGTTTATATTTAATTCTTGATATATGAACATAAGTGTGTGGTTTGAAAAAACGTTTACCGTGGTGCTTAGTGGAATCGCTACTTCTAAAAGTACCCTTACCACACTTCGATCTTGAGCTTCACATGTTGGTTGTGCTATGTTCAATGCTAAAAGTTGGAGGATTTCAGTTCTGAAAATTATCTAAAAAACCTTGCAATAAAGGTTAGCAAAACCTCTTTTTCCAAGTTGAGAGTAAGAAAAAAAATCCTATACAAAGCCAATTTATTTTTTGCTCCGCCATAAGCGTGATTAGCACGATGAGTTGGGCTAGGACCCTTCTCTCTTAGGAGTTTTAATTTCAAGCAATGATCATGTTCTTGTGCTTATCTTTTGTTGCTAGCCTCGTCATATATTCGGTAACGTGACTTTCACTTCGGAAGTCCCGTACATCGCCGGATTCCATACCCGAACCTATACATCTCTTTTGTACATCGCATTCTTTGAACACAACCTACTTTCAAAGTTTCGTCTCGTCTCTAGCATGGTTTATTTAAAATTTCAGATTGTATGCATGCAAGAAAGAGAAGAGTTGAGAGCTTTGAAAAAATGTCAAGAGGGGGAAAAATAAAGAGAAAAGTATGAGTATGGAAAAGAAAGAAAGAAAGAAAAGGAAAAAAGAAAAGTAAAGAAAGAGGAAAATATGTGTACTAGAGAAAAAGAAAGAATAAAAATAGAGAAGAGGAGTGGCAAGAAAGATATGAGAGGGATGAATCAAGTGAAAGAAAAAAAATAAAGTGCAAGGAAGGATGTCACGTTGTTGAGAGATGAAACTTTCACTCTTTTTCCAACCATGTGCAATCCGACAACGAGGACGTCAATGGTGCCTCGTAGTCATAATTTTCTTTTGCCCTTGCACATGTCCACCATTCTAAATTTTCTCATCCTTGATATCCCTACATATGGATTAATTCGCATGATCATTGGCTTTGAAAGGTAAACAACCATTAGAGGAAGTTCTTAGTTTGACAATATTTGTGTTGATTGCACTAGCCCTACCAATAGCTCCACTTTACATGTCATATGAGAGATTTATGGGAGGTGAGAGTTTTATAAAACTGGTTTAGGATAGCCACCTCATATGAGTGACTTGAGAGAGCTTGGAGAAAGGATTTTGTCTAACACTTGTTGCACGAATTTTATTTTGAGAAATCATAAAAACCCTCCAACGTAAGCAAAGAAGTAAGCATAGCTGAAATTGAAGACTTCGAGTGAAGAGTTTGAGTTGTGGGGTAAATCTTGACGTGGTAAAGATTCTAAACGCCCATGTTTATGTTTGATGATCATTTCTTTATGTTTATGTATTAAAGATAAAAGATTGACTAACTTGTGAAGAAGGATTTAGCGAAACACGATTACAACACTTTGGACGAAGTTCTTTTATGAGTACTTGCTCGAGGACGAGCAAGAGCTAAGCGTGGGGAAGATGTTGACGGTGTATTTTGATACACCAAACATGTTCATTACACTTTGGTTTGGATTTGATTATGGAACTAACTCGCCACTAGGAACACTAATCATATAACAAGTTCATCTATGTGCATGCATTTGGAAGTGTTGTGTTTATGTAGGAAAACATGGACATAAAGGACGGATTCACAACAAGTTCAAAGGAGCATTTACGGAGTCTTGTTCGTGTTCATGAGCTTGATGAAATCACTTCCAATGGTGGCAAGGAACGAAGTGCTACGTAGGAACACCCCCGGGGATTGAAGCGTAAAAGACCGAACTTCATGCGCGGAGAACCTCCATCTTGGACGCGAGGATGACATCGCCAAAATCATGCAAGTGGAAGGGGCAAAGTGCATAATCACCTGAGGACCCACGGGAGCGAAGGGGCAACCGAACCGGGCCGAAATGGGCCTGGGCCGGCCGGCCCAGGCCGGCCGGCCCGGCCCACTTCCGGCGTCGGTTCGGCCCCCCTTTCCTTGCACCCGAAGGATCTTTAACCCTGAAACCCTGGAGGCACCGCCATACGCAGAGGGGAGAGCCATTCGCACCAGGAGGCCATCCACAAGCTAGAGGGAGAGGAGGGAGATCTCCGGAGGGAGATCGTCCACCTCAAAGGAAGACACCGTCGGAAGGGTGACCATGATCAACGGTGCTATGCCTAGCACCTTGATGGGGTAATCTCCTTATTCGTCCATGGGTTGTAATCGATCTTGAGATGTAATCATACTTTGTTGGATTATCTATCTATCATCTTGTGTTGAATATACTTTATTGCTTAAGGTTAGCTACCATGTCGTAAAGGGAGTAGAGCTCCAATGCTTCCTTGGATCCATTCAATACGCCGTGTCCATCATAGGTCTTGTCACGAATACCTTCGCGTAGTGACAGTACGAGAGGAGGGAAAGGGTGAAACCGTGGTCACAACCCCCGATAGATTAGATTGGCTTTCTTGTTTAAAGCGATTGCATGTTCAAGTATCGTAGAACCATGGGTGAGTGTCTCCTATCTTGATAGCTTAATCATTCTCTCTAGTGTAGTTTAGTCATTTTCTAGTTTAATCATAGTTAGGGTTTGAGTAGCTAGTGTGTAAAGGTAGATCAAACGCTTGTAATCCCCTTGCTCCGCGGATTGACAAGAACCTTGGGAATCCCGTGGTGAAAAAGGTGTAGGTCTGTACGCCTGCGGATCGTAGAGGGATACGTCTTTTATCCGTCAACAATGTGCGTCCGGTTGCTTCGGCACGTCTTTTCTGAGATCTATTTAAATTTTGGGAGCATGTTAATACTTGTGGGGTAAGCTTAATTAAGAATCTACCCTCCGTAGAGGTGAAGGCTAGTACATAATGGAACTTTAACGAATTAAAATTTTGAGAGCATTATGTTTTCTCATGTATGATCAAGTGCAAGGTTTAAACATTGATGGACAACGATGATATCCATCGAAGGCTTACTCGAGGACGAGCAAGGTTTAAGCATGGGGGAGATGTTGACGCTGAAAATCCGTCAACCTAGCCATGAGTTTACCTTCGGTGTTGGCATAAGTTTTATACCTTATCCATTGGTTCTAACCCCCGTGGTATAACAAGTTCACTTGTGCATGTCGGTTTTGGAGTTTAGTGTTTATGTAGGGTTTTAGCGTTGAAAGCAAGACTTCCGGGATAAGTTCATCAAGTACCTTGTGACAAGACCTTGAAGCCCCGTACAAGTCATGCAATGAAGCAAACTTGACTCCAAGAAGCCAGGGACTCAACCCGAGAAGATGACGAATTCCGAGGACCTAACCAGAAAAGTGCCGAATCTTGTGGGACAAGGAGCTACGTCCAATTCGGAGAGAAACTGACGACAAGGGCCTACATGCAGAAGGGGGAAGGATCTAGAAGACTCGGGAACCGACACCACGCGAAGGAGGCCGGGAACTGGGCCTGGATGGGCTCAGGCCGGTGGGCCCAGGCCGGCCGGCCCAGCCCAGTCCAGGGCCCATTTGCCCCCTCCTTTGACCTAGCCGCCATTCGGGCTATTTATAACCCCGGGGTCGAGAGCCACGATGAATCAATTCGTCATCGGCCGCCGAGGAGCAGAGAAGAGAGGGACACCATCCCGGAGAGGAGAGGGTCGAGCTAGTTGACTAGGGTCTCCCTAGCCGACGTGGGAACCTTGCACGGAAGACCACGTCGGAGTTCCCGGAGCTAGAAGCAAGATCAAGGTAGGATCCCGGTGGTGATCTTGTTTATGTATCATTGTATTAGTTAAGTTATCAAGTTGAAACTATTTCTAGCGATCAAGAGTTTCTTCGATGATTTCGTTTTTCGATCGGCTTTGCTTATTCTAGATCTATTCTCGAGATAGATCACATAGGTTGTTCTTGTAGCCGCGGTGGCTAGAGGTACACGCCGGATCTTCCGAAAGAACTCGACTTGTCCTTGGACTCGCCCTAGACTACCCGCATGAATAGGAATACGTTGTGACAGAACGGGGGTTCCGAAAGGCGGGCGTTTTCGGAGTCGGACGGGAAACCACGATTTAAAGAAGCTTCTAATAAGATTTGATTTGCTATTTCTTCTCTTGCTTGGAACTTCAACAAAAGGCTTAACCCGATCTCTCTAGATCAGTTTATCTACCCTATCTGTCTTTGTTATCTCTGATCTTGAGTAGATTAGATTAGTTTTGTGTTCTTTATCTAGATGCATTAGGGTTTCTCTTTATCGAAGATTGAAGTTGCTTGGCTTTACTAGATCATCTTTTGCGTCACACATTTGTTCCACGGATTCGATACCTTGAGTTCACCACTCGAGGAAAGAAGGGTCCCTTGACTACGACGGGAGACTTGTCCGCTTGCAAGTCTAAACGAACTTTGATACAACTATTAACCGTCAACAAGCCCCTTTTTTCTGGCGCCGTTGCCGGGGAACAAGTGATCAAGATTTGATCTTTTATTGCTTTTTTGTAATTTTCAGGTTTCTTTTAGTTTTTCTTTTTGCATCTACTAAACTTTGATCATCCTCAAAATAAATCTAATCTAGTTTGTCTAACCCTAGTTTTCATAGATTTGTTTTTACTTTCTAGTTTTTTTGTTTATTGCTAACCCTAACAGGAGATGGACGGCTACCTCTCCAACAAACCCGATAATTTTGTAGATGATCCAGAAAAACTTTACAGGCTAAGGAGACGTGAAGCACATCAAGCTAAAAAGCTGGATTTTGTAGATTCGAAGTTGGAAGACAAAGGATTGAAGGAATCTCCGAAGAATTCACCACCTCAAAGTCCTCGAGAGAATCGACTTCCACCGATGGGTGACCAACCGCAAGAGCGCAAGATTGGGGAGCTATGCACCCGAGATATCATCAACCTACCAATCTTGAATCTTGAGGAGATCGGAAGACCATTCGAGATCAAGACCTCAACAATCCGCATGGTGCAACATTCACCCTTCACCGGTAAAGAGGATCCGAACCTTCACCTCCAAGCATTCATTCAACTATGTCAAACTTTCAACATGGATGGGGTGACTCAAGATCAAATAAGGGCAAGGCCTTTTCCGTTCTCGCTACTCGGGAAGGCTTTGCAATTGTTCCACTCTCAACCGGCGGAGACGGTGCAAAATTGGAACACGTTGATGAAGGCTTTCATGAAGGAATACTACTCGCCGGGTAAAACTCAAAGTTTGCGTAATAAGATTGACACCTTTGTTCAATATCCTACGGAAACTATCTCGGAGGCATTCGAGCGCTTCAACGAGTACACTCGGGCGGTTCCACATCACAAGTTCCCGAAGGAAGACCTCGTGCAAAAGTTCTATCAAGGACTCACCATGGTGTCAAGGACGATCATCGATGCATCGGCGGGGGGATCTATCATCGAGCTTACACCGACGGAAGCTTTCACTCTATTCAAGAAGGTCGCGGATAATGACACATGGGCGTCATTCGGGCGCCTACATCCGGTCCAACCCACGGGGAATGTCAAGGGAGTCTTGCAAGTGGAGGAGAACATACTTGAAGGCAAGATTGATTCACTCATGAGGAGATTGGAAAAGATGGAGATAGAAAAGAAAGAGGCTCAAGACTTGAAGGCCGCCGAAGCAAGATCCACATGCGAAGAATGCGGAGAGTATGGCCATGTCCACAAAGATTGTCCGGAGGAAGCCAAAGTGCTCGACTACATGAGGAAGGGAGAATTGCCGAACTTCCGCTACGGGCAAGGCAGACCTCAATTTAATGCAAGCTCATCCATTCCGAATTCGGTTCCGCTTTGTATACAATTGAAGGAATTCATGGACGAGCAAGCTAAGATCAACAAGGACACCGTCACCAAGTTCAAAGCCATAGACAAGGTGTTGGAGAACATCGATAGCAAAGTGACGGAGGTCGGGAGCTCCAACCATCAAGTGCTCAACATGATGAAGATGCTCGAGACGCAAGTGGGACAACTTGCCGGGCGCCTCACTAATGATGAAGGGAAGCTTTCGGGGCAACCTAAAGGTCCCGAATCGGCGAAGGCCATTCAAACACATTCGGGAAAGGAGACCGAAGATCCGGAACGTTCCGCGGTAGCAAGGAAGCCTAAACCACCTGCCGAGACGGAAGGAATTGCTAAAGAGAAGGTTACGGGGATCGTCACCGAAGAGCCCGAATTTGAGATGCTGGAAGAAGACACGAGGATACCACAACTCAAGCCACGCTACTTCCGAGGTAAACTTGACAACCACTTTGAGAAGTTTGTGGAGGTTGTGCGTAGACTTAGCATCAACATGCCATTATTAGATGGCGTACAAGTACCTACATATTCTCGTTACTTTAAAGAAATACTTGCGAATAAATATGAGATAGCAACACTCGGGGTAGATCATGTCAAGATGTCCGAGGAGTGTAGTGCCGCTATTGCTAATGGGCTAGAGAAGCAAAAGGACCCCGGATGCCCTACAATTCCATGTTCCGTTGGTTCATTCAATTTCGAGAAGGCGTTGTGCGACCTTGGAGCAAGTGTGAGCGTCATGCCAAGAGTTGTGTTCGAGAAGCTACGCCTACCGTTGGAGCCTATGGGTATGTGTGTGGAGTTGGGATAACTCCATTCGCTATCCCTTGGGCATTGCCGAAGATGTACCCGTGAAGGTCGGACACCACTTCATCCCCGTCGACTTCGTGGTGCTCGAGATGGGAGAGAGGGAGAAGCCGCTGCTCATCCGTGGGAGGCCTTTCCTCAAGACCGTGGGAGCCACTATTGATGTTGGAAAGGGGGAGATCATGTTCGACATTAACAGAGAAAGGAGTTCTTTCAAGTTCCGACCACGACTCGAGGCATGCAATATGATTGAAGTTAAAGATGTTCCACCTCATCGTCGCGTTGTTAAGGAAGAACCAAGGAAGAAGGAAGGGCTGAAAAAGAAGAAAGAGCCGAAGAAGAAGGACGTAAAGAAAATCAAGGAAGGTGTTGCATCCGTCAAGACAAATGATGAAAAGCCGCCTGTGAAGACCAAAAAAATGACTAAGCCGGAAGATAAGCCCGTGCCCAAGATGGTGCGGAAGTGGGTACCCAAGATTGCAACGCCCGCAAAGAGCATTGATCCTAAGTAATCAAGTGAAGAAGTCTAGCCATGGACTATAAACGAAGCGCTAGGCGGGAGGCAACCCGTTTCGTCGAGTCAAGAATAAGCTACCGGGAGGACAACCCGATTCCAGGTTTTTTGAGTCTTTTTAATAATTTAGTTTTGAATTTTATTACGCAAAGACATTAGACTTAGAAGTGGTTGAACAATATTAGAGACATAATTCTTGGTTGAATATTTTGCTTGATCATAAACCCTTTACTTGAACCCTCCTATGTGTTTGTTTGTTTCTTTTCGAGAAACCACAACCAAATAAATTCAGAACCTAACTCAACCCCTCATCCTTATTATGGTGTTGTGGTTGACTTATTTTTCATGCTAAAAACACATGAGTAGAGCCACGGCTTATACCTAGGTGTTAATTAAATTTCAGCACGTGGTAGGACTCGCGTCGAACCTAGAAACTAAACTTTTGGTTGGTTTAAAAATCTATATCCTTGGTTTCTCTAAGATTAGAATTTTTCTAAGCCTCATTTAATTTTTATTCAAAATCTCTCTCATTTAGCCAAAATTAGAACCTAAACCTATGCCCCCATGATCAAGCCAGGAAAAAGTTTGCTCTCATCCAATGAAGGCAAACTGTACCGGTGAGACCGATATCAACGTAGTCGGAAAATATTTTCGACTTACATTTGTTTTTAATGGTTTAAAAACTTCTCTAAATTTATGCTTGAGCTCTTCCATAGCTCTGAAAATATTTTTGATTTTTGGAATTAGAGGAGTGCTTAGCCTTAAACATACTTAGAGGGAGGCATTCTAGTTTAAGTTAATCATGCATGCACCATTGGATGCTCTTTCATCAACTCTCATCAAGACCACATGCAAAGGACAAGCATGGGTGGGCAGCAAGCATAACTTTGTAGGAAATTCATGGTGACATGTGAAGCAAGTGGAGCAAGGGAGCATGGACATGACTCAAAGCATGAAGCATCAAGTGGAAGGACCAATAATGCAAGAAAAGGAGTGGACGAGAGCGTTTGGGCGGTGCAACTCGTGGAGCACGCGGACAAGAAAGTGATGGAGGAGAAATGATCACGCTGGGAGAAAACGAAGCCATGGGGAGGCACGCGGCCACCCAGGCTGGTCCGCCCAGGCCGGCCGGCCTCCCCTACAAAAGGAGCCCCCCGGCTCCCGTCTTCTGCAGGCAAGCATCCCTCTCCTGCCTCAGTTTGTGTGCTCAAGTTCTTGTGCCCAGAACCACCGTAGACATAGCCAACCTTCCCAAGCTTGATAGCTCAAACAATTCACACCCTTAATCCACTCAAAGTCCACATTGCGAAGTAAGTTTTTAAGTGCCTAGTTACCGGTTCCAACCCGGAATTTTAGTGGAGAGAAGAGTGCTGCAATCATGTGGAAGAAAACCACAAGTCTCTTCACCAAGAAGAAGGGGTCATCGTCATCCAAGCCGTCTTCAACGACGTCTTCGAGGAGGCACTCGGTTTCCGAGTCTCCTCGGAGCATGGAGGAGGACACGGCACCGCCAAGGAAGAACGACGCTCTCCTCCTCGGTGGCATTAGGGCAACAAGGAGCACGTCCATGAGGTTTACCGAACCTCAAGGGCGCACGGAGGAGCCGCCCGTCCCACCTCGACGATCGACCCATTCATCCGCACCACCTCCATACACTCCGCGGTATTCCACATATGGCTTCATCATATTGTCGGAGGAGGAGGAGAAGAAACTCTCTCGTCTTGAGAAGAGGCTTGTGGCCAACGTCGACTTCGACGATCAAGCACTCAACTACTTGGGTTTCGGCATGGACATATATTATATGTTGGGGCACCTTGGATGGGTGCATCTCCAACGGGGTGTCGGCAAACACCCACAAGGAGTTTGCCTTGGAAATCTTGATGACTATTGCGCCTATCCTTGATGAGGGGGTGCAAAGTTTATCATTCCGTTTGGAGGGAATCCAACAAGTGGTTCCCTACGAGTATGTTAGGGAGCTACTTGGGTTCCAAAAGGGAGCTCCGGAGAAAGTCGACGTGCCGGATGGCTTGTTAGATGGATTTTGGAATTTAATCTCCGGAGAAGCCCACCAACAACGCAATTCCATCCCCAACCCCATTATCCAAGTGTTCCACTCTTGGATGAGCAAGAGGATATTGGGGAGGATGAGGGAGACAAAGGTGACCGACACGGAGTTGAATTGGCTCTACTCGGCTTTAATTGCCAAGCAGCCAATAGACCCCTCATACCTTATGATCAACCGATGGTGTTGCGAGGCAACATCGGGATCGGGAGATATTGGTTCGGGGTGCTACCTCTCTATGTTGGCCATCTCCCTAAGGCCGGGGATCACAAGAAACCCTGAACATCTTTTACGTGGGACCTCTCTTGGCCTTGAGTATTTGAAACAAGGTAAATATATTAGTGGAGATGAGAGAGGAGGCTTTCATGTGGCCAAGGTGAACCTACCCCTTCCGGATCCAAGGCTTAGGCTTTTCATTCAAGGGAGGGAAGATTGGTTGGAAGAGGGACTCCTTGTCCCGGCAAAGAAAAATAAAAGAGGAAGAATTGTAGAGGAGGGATCTTCCTCCGCGCAAGCGAGTGGTGCACAACCTAACTATGTGCCACCATTCGGAGGGATCCCTACTCCGCCAAGTTATTACGGAGGGCCACAAATGCAAGCATGGGGGGTGGTGCACCGGTGCCCCCACCAAATTATGTGGTGCCCAACGTAACCTTCGCGGAGCCCTACGCACAATATCCCCAACCACAACAAAGCATGGCCATAATTGGAGGGTATGTTGCGAGAAACATGCAAAACGTCGCAGCCATCCAATCCAACGCGGCTCAACTTGGTGAGGGCAATGCAAATATTGCCTATGAGCTTGGGCGCCTTCACCTAGTGCAGCCGGATCAATTCGTTGGAGGGGATGTCCAACCCTACTACGAGCAAGGGTACAACTACCAAGATTATCAACACCAACCACCAGCGGAGGATTACGAAGAAGGAGGAACTTTAGTTTTCTTTTCTTTTCCCTTTTTCTGTAATTTCCAGCTTGTGTTTGCTTGTGTTTGCGTAATGTTTTCAGTTTTCATTTTCAGCAAGTGTGTTAGTTTATTTTCAGCATGTATTTCAGTTTGTTTTCATCATTAATAAAGACACCACCTTGTTTACACCATTGGAAAAGTTACAAAATTTGTTCCATGATGATATATGATTATAATTGCCACTTTGTTTATCTTTGTAATTGATTTATGCATGCTAAAGCTAGTGCTCTCTTAAAATACGAATCTGAATTTATCTAAATGCTAGCTTAATCTTTAGCGGAGGTTATGATTAAAATAAAGACCCATAGTGTTTTATGTGCTCTCAAGTTGTAGATAGATTAAAGATGGTTCTTATGCCTAAAAGTAATGCTAACCTTGTCATGAATATCACTTGTGTGTTGCTCAACCTATCCAAAGCCTTATATATATTTGAGGTTATAAACCTTAGTGTACAAGATTTATTCTTGAGTGAGTTATTGCAAGCCATGATTTCTCCGGCCCGAGACTAAGAAGCTGGCCATTCCGGTTTTGTGTATCTATCTTTTTGCTAGCCTTTTATCCGTGCATTGTGTATCCCCGCATTGGAGATCTCACAAACCTCGCCGGATATCCACCCTTAAAACCAAATATCATCTTTTGTGATTACCTCCTTGACCACAACCTATCGTTGAGAATGGATCATCAATTCAAGGAAGATCGCAAGACAGTGCCAACATTGAAGAATTCAAGTATCTCTCGAAGGAAAAATATTTCCGGTACCTACCTTATTTATCGCCTCTTTGCCCGAGGACGAGCAACGTCAAAGCATGGGGGAGGAGGTAGGTACGATGTAATTTTAGAGTTCAAAGGGGAGCAAATAAAAAAAATTCAAAAGAAAGAAAGAAAGAAAGAAAAATATATATATATGAGAAAAAAATATATGAGTATGTGTAAAAATAAAAATAAAGTGAACTCCCCGGTTCTCTAAAGTGCATTAGGAATTTCAAGGCTTCAAGATTAAAAGATCCATACTCATTTTTCCAACCATGTGCAATCCGATAATGAGGATTTCCTTTGTGCCTTGGGATCACTCTTTGCCATTTGCACATGTCCACCTATCTCAAGTGTGTGTATTTTTATCTTTCCCCTCCTTGATATACATTATTTTCCAATGACCTTTTTGACGAGTCTCGGTAAGACCATGAGAAACTTGTCTTGTTTTAACAACACCTCATTTATAAAATCTTGGTAGGACTAAACTTTCCCAAAAAGCTCCATATAAAGCCTATCACATATATGTTAAGAGAGGGAAAGGAGTAGAATATATAGGCTTGAGAGACAATATGAGATGAGAGTTCATGAGCAATATGCAAGATGATTTAAATTTGTGAACTTGGTTTAGCTCTTTTCCATCTCATTCTTCATTTCAAAATTTCTGAGATCTATTTAAATTTTGGGAGCATGTTAATACTTGTGGGGTAAGCTTAATTAAGAATCTACCCTCCGTAGAGGTGAAGGCTAGTAAATTATGGAACTTTAACGCATTAAAATTTTGAGAGCATTATGTTTTCTCATGTATGATCAAGTGCAAGGTTTAAACATTGATGGGCAACAATGATATCCATCGAAGGCTTACTCGAGGACGAGCAAGGTTTAAGCATGGGGGAGATGTTGACGGTGAAAATCCGTCAACCTAGCCATGAGTTTACCTTCGGTGTTGGCATAAGTTTTATACCTTATCCATTGGTACTAACCCCCGTGGTATAACAAGTTCACTTGTGCATGTCGGTTTTGGAGTTTAGTGTTTATGTAGGGTTTTAGCGTTGAAAGCAAGAATTCCGGGATAAGTTCATCAAGCACCTTGTGACATGACCTTGAAGCCCCGTACAAGTCATGCAATGAAGCAAACTTGACTCCAAGAAGCCAGGGACTCAACCCGAGAAGATGACGAATTCCGAGGACCTAACCAGAAAAGTGCCGAACCTTGTGGGACAAGGAGCTACGTCCAATTCGGAGAGAAACTGACGACAAGGGCCTACATGCAGAAGGGGGAAGGATCTAGAAGACTCGGGAACCGACACCACGCGAAGGAGGCCGGGAACTGGGCCTAGATGGGCCCAGGCCGTTCGGCCCAGGCCGGCCGGCCCAGCCCAGTCTAGGGCCCATTTGCCCCCTCCTTTGACCTAGCCACCATTCGGGCTATTTATAGCCCCGGGGTCGAGAGCCACGATGAATCAGTTCATCATCGGCCGCCGAGGAGCAGAGAAGAGAGGGACACCATCTCGGAGAGGAGAGGGTCGAGCTAGTTGACTAGGGTCTCCCTAGCCGACGTGGGAACCTTGCACGGAAGACCACGTCGGAGTTCCCGGAGCTAGAAGCATCCCGGTGGTGATCTTGTTTATGTATCATTGTATTAGTTGAATTATCAAGTTGAATCTATTTCTAGCGATCAAGAGTTTCTTCGATGATTTCGTTTTTCGATCGGCTTTGCTTATTCTAGATCTATTTGCCTACTACTTCGCCTCGCGCAGGCTCGTCGTCGACTACTTCAACTACGCCGCGCGTCTGGGTGCCTCGCCACGTCGCGCGGCTCATCACGCGGCTCGTCGTCGACTACTTCAACTACGCCGCACGTCCGGGTGCCTCGGCACGTCGCGCGGCTCGTCACGCGGATCGTCGTCGACTACTTCGACTACGCCGCGCGTCCAGGCTCGTCGTCGCTCTGCCTCGCGCAGGCTCGTCGTCGACTACTTCGACTACGCTGCGCGTCCAGGCTCGTCGTCGACTACTCCGCCTCGCGCAGGCTCGTCGTCGACTACTTCGACTACGCTGCGCGTCCGGGTGCCTCTCGGCACGTCGCGCGTCCAGGTGCCTCGACATGTCGCGCGGCTCGTCACGCGGCTCGTCGCGCCGCTCGTCGTCGACCACTTCGCCTACACCGCGCGTCCGGGCGCCTCGGCACGTCGCGCGGTTCGTCACCCTGCTCGTTGTCGACTACTTCACCTACACCGCGTGTCCGGGTGCTTCGGCACGTCTCGCGCCTTGTCGCGTGACTCATCGTTGACTACTTCACCTTGCGCAGGCTCGTCGTCAACTACTTCTCCTACGCCGCACGTCAGGGTGCCTCGGCACGTCGCGTGGCTCGTCACGCGGCTCATCGTCGACTACTTCACCTACGTCGCGCGTCCGGTTGCTTCGGCACGTCGCGTGGCTTGTCGCGTGACTCAATGTCGACTACTTCGCCTCGCACAGGCTCGTCGTCGACTACTTCACCTACGTCGCACGTCCGGTTGCTTCGGCACGTCGCGCAGCTTGTCGCGTGACTCATCGTTGACTACTTCGCCTCGTGCAGGCTCGTCGTCGATTACTTCGCCTACGCCAGCGTTCGGGTGCCTCGGCACGTCGCGCATCTCGTCACGCGGCTCGTCGTCAACTACTTCCACTACGCCGCGCGTTCGGGTGCCTCGGCACGTCGCATGGCTCATCACGCGACTCGTCGCGCCGCTCGTCGTCAACTACTTCACCTACGTCGCGCGTCCGGTTGCTTCGGCACGTCGCGCGGCTTGTCGCATGACTCATCGTCGACTACTTCGCCTCGCGCAGGCTCGTCGTCGACTACTTTGTCTACGCCGCGCGTCCGGGTGCCTCGGCACATCGCGCGGCTCGTCGTTGACTACTTCGACTACGCCGCGCGTCCGGGTGCCTCGGCACGTCGCGCGGCTCATCACGCGACTCGTCGCGCCGCTCGTCGTCGACTACTTCGCCTACACCGCGCGTCCGGGTGCCTCGGCACGTCGCGTGGCTCATCTCGCCACTTGTCGTCAACTACTTCGCCTCCGCCGCGCGTCTGGGTGCCTCGGCACGCCGCACGGCTCGTCACGCGGCTTGTCGTCGACTACTCCGTGCGCCGCGACTTCCTCTTGCGGCCACACTGGCTCTACTTCAGCCATACCGTGCGTCGCGACTACTTGTCTCGCGGCAACACTGGCTCTACTTCGAGTATGCCGCGCGCCGCCGCGACGTCGTCTTTCGGTCCCATCGGATCGACCATTCAACTCGACTAGTTTGGAAAAACTTGTCGAGAACGGCAGTCACGCCCCCAACAACTGGTCGGAATCAACTCTGACTAGTTAACTTCAGCAACAACCGTCGCGGTTCCATCGCCGACCGCCACGGCTTCATCAACAGTATGCCCAGGCAGCAACAGCTAAGTCATTTAGTTAAATGATTACAGTTTTCTTTTCTTGGCTTGTTCTCCTCATCATGTAGGACTACTTGCCGACTACTCATTTGTGTACGCTTCTCGGCGGGTTTTCACGGGAGCTACACTCTGCTGACTACTCTTGGGGTATATCAACCAAGTCACCACGAGCCTACTTCATCAACTCGGGGGCTATCCCAAGGAGGCAGCTTCTAAAAGTCCACTACGCGCGGCAATCTAAAGTCGACTTCTAAAGTCGCATTCTAAAGTCCGCTCCGTGCGGCAACTTAAAGTCGACTCCGGTCGCATCTTCGCCTGCTTCGGTGGTATACTACGTGTGTAAGCTTTGATGGAACCTAGCTGTAAGTGGCCCTCGGGTCCTGGCGACGATGGAACCTAGCTGCACGTGGTCTTCACGCTCTGTACTATGGGTCCAAGTAGCCTAAGTACTCGCGCTCCGTACCTTGGGTCTGAAATCCATGGCCCAAGTACACAAGTCGACTTCGGTCGCACCTTCAAGCCCGCTGTGGCGGCAATCATATCTTGGGTCTGAAATCCATGGCTCAGGTACTCAAGCCCACTCCGGTGGCACAAGTCGACGCTAACAGTCGCACCCAAGCCCACTCCGGTGGCACAAGCCGACTTCGGTCGCAATCTTAAGCCCGCTCCGGCGGCAAAACTATTTGTTTTCTCTGATTTTTCATTCGCGTTGGCTTTCCGGAAAGTGCTTTTTTTTTTTGCATCTTAAGTCCACCCCGTGTGGCACAAAGTCGACTAATGTGGTCGCATCTAAAGTCTGCTCCACGCGGCAATCTAAAGTCGACTTTTTTAAGTCGCATTTCAAAGTTCGCTCCGCGCGGCACAAAGTCGACTTCGGTTTTCAAGTTGCATTGCAAAGTCCACTCTGCGCGGCACAAAGTCGACTTCGGTTTTCAAGTCGCATTCTAAAGTCCGCTCTGCCGGCATCTAAAGTCGACTTCGGTCGCATCTAAAGTCCTCTTTGATGGCACGACTACTTATCAAGCTCCACGGCTCGATGCCAAACTACTTCTCGGAATCTCTCCAGCTCGGGGGCTGCACTCAAATTACTACTCAAGGATAACTTCAGCGGGCTTCGCTCGCTCTCAAGCTCGGGGGCTCCGCACCAACAACTACTCGACGTGGCTCATATGGCTCTCTTATCTCGAGGGCTACACGCTGCAAGAGTACTCGGATGATGGCTTTCGCGAACACCGAAGACCCTTGGATTGATTACCTAATCATTTCAAGGCTCGGGGGCTGTTATGCTACACCCATCATTCAATTTTTTCAAGACGGAAGATTCAGAATCAAAATCGACCCTCAGCTAGAGTCTGCAAGTCAACCTAAGGCTCGGGGGCTACTCCATATGGAGTGCGATTTTGCAATCGCACTTCCATATATTCTCGACTTCAAGACTGATGAGCTGGACCACCATCCAGCCTCGCGGCCGTTCAAGTACTATTGAAGACTTCTCCAAGCAGTACTCGAGGACGCTCAAGAACTACTCGAGCTACTACTCTCGACTCCAACGTGCTCGGGGGCTTATCGGGCATATACCCCAGGTACTCATGTAAGGATGGAAGAAGACGGACTCCTATTAGAATTCCCCTGTAATCCTACTAGGACTCATTCCGTGTAATCCTGCTAGGACTCCTGCCTTGTAACCGACTAGGAACCCACCCCCTGGACTATATAAAGGAGGGCTGGGTACCTAGCCGGGCACCTGATCTCAACCAACACCAAGCGCAGGGCGCCATACTTGATCCCCAAAACATGACGTAGGGTTCGCCACCTTGGCGGCCTGAACCTGTATAAATCTTGTGTCCCGTGTCCTTGCGCATACCTTCGAGTTCTCGGTCTCCCGATCACGATCCTCACCGCACAATCTACTACCTCGGATACCCCCTTGGTAGGTTTGCCGGTCTAAAACACCGACACGTCCGGGTGCCTCGGCACGTCGCGCGGCTCGTCACGCGGCTCGTCGTTGACTACGTCGACTACGCCGCGAGTCCGGGTGCCTCTGCATGTCGCGCGGCTCGTCACGCGCCTCGTTGCGCCGCTTGTCGTCGACTACTCCGCCTGCGTCGCGCATCCGGGTGCCTCGGCACGTCGCGCGGCTCGTCACCGGCTCGTCGTCGACTACTTCGCTACGCCACGCGTCCGGGGGCCTCAGCACGTCGCGCGGCTCGTCACGCGGCTCGTCGTCGACTACTTCACCTACGCTGCGCGTCCGGGTGCTTCGGCACGTCGCGTGACTCATCGTCAACTACTTCGCCTCGCGCAGCTCATCGTCGACTACATCGCCTCGCGCAGGCTCGTCGTCGACTACTTCGCCTACGCCGCGCGTCCGGGTGCCTCGGCACGTCGCGCGGCTCGTCACGCGGCTCGTCGTCGACTACTTCACCTACGCCGCACGTCCGGTTGCTTTGGCACGTTGTGCGGCTTGTCGCGTGACTCATCGTCGACTACTTTGCCTCGCGCAGGCTCGTCGTCGACTACTTCGCCTACGCCGCGCGTCCGGGTGCCTCGGAATGTCGTGATGCTCGTCACGCGGCTCGTCGTCGACTACTTCGATTACGCCGCGCATCCGGGTGCCTCGGCATGTCGCGCGACTCGTCACGCGGCTTGTCGCGCCACTCGTCGTCGACTACTCCGCCTACGTCGCGCGTCCGGGTGCCTCGGCACGTCGCGCGGCCCGTCACTCGGCTCGTCGTCGACTACTTCGCCTCGCGTAGGCTCGTCGTCGACTACTTCTCCTACGCCATGCGTCCGGGTGCCTCGCCACGTCGCGCGGCTCGTCACGCGGCTCGTCGTCGACTACTTCACCAATGCCGCACGTCCGGTTGCTTTGGCACGTCGCGCGGCTTGTCGCGTGACTCATCGTCGACTACTTTGCTTCGCGTAGGCTCGTCGTCGACTACTTCGCCTACGCCGCGCGTCCGGGTGCCTCGGCACGTCGCGCGGTTCGTCACGCGGCTCGTCGTCGACTACTTCGACTACGCCGCGCGTCCGAGTGCCTCGGCATGTCGCGCGGCTCGTCACGCGGCTCGTTGTATCGCTCGTCATCGACTTCTCCACCTACGTTGCGCGTCCGGGTGCCTCAGCACATCACGCGGCTCGTCACCCGGCTCATCGTCGACTACTTCGCCTACGCCGCGCGTCCGGGTGCCTCGGCACGTCGCGCGGCTCGTCATGCGGCTCGTCGTCGACTACTTCTCCTACGCCGCACGTCCGGTTGCTTCGGCACGTCGCGTGGCTTGTCACGTGACTCATCGTCGACTACTTCGCCTCGCGCAGGCTCATTGTCGACTACATCGCCTCGCGCAGGCTCGTCGTCGACTACTTCGCCTACGCCGCGCGTCCGGGTGCCTCGGCACGTCGCGCGGCTCGTCACACGGCTCGTCGTCGACTACTTCACCTACGCCGCGCGTCCGGTTGCTTTGGCATGTCGTGCGGCTTGTCGCGTCACTCATCGTCGACTACATTGCCCCGCGCAGGCTCGTCGTCGACTACTTCGCCTACGCCACGCGTCCGGGTGCCTCGGCACGTCGCGCGGCTCATCACGCGGCTCGTCGTCGACTACTTCGACTACGCCGCGCGTCCGGGTGTCTCGGCCTGTCGCGTGGCTCGTCACGCGGCTCGTCGCGCCGCTCGTCGTCGACTACTTCGCTTACGTCGCGCGTCCAGGTGCCTCGGCACGTCGCGCGGCTCGTCACCCGGCTCGTCGTCGACTACTTCGCCTCTAAAGGCCTGATACGGCGAACCAGAGAGGGGGGGAGTGAATGGGAGCCGATAAAAATTCTTCTCGATGGAGATAGAAACTCCAACAAGATGAACACGGCTTCCAACACACGTCTCAGACTCACTACCCAAGTTGGTCAAGCCCACGTAGCCACTGGAGTGCCACTGGACCTAGGAACCAACACACACAGCCTTCCGACTCGAGAACGCAGCGGAACACCAAACCTCTAGTCCACTGACCAACACCGGTCAAACCGGTGAGCACCACCGGTCAGACCGGTCCCTGCTGGTGAACTTCAGTGATTTCCACTAAGTGGCTTTACACCGGTCAGGCCGGTGAGACACACCGGTCAGACCGGTCACAGCCTGAAAACCCCCAAATCACCAAACAGGCCAACCGACCTCCAAACTGACCCAAACTCGAAATAGCCCCAATACAGAACAACAGCGAACACACCAAAACGTTCACCCGAGCAAAAACCCACCGAGGGTTGCACCGGTCAGACCGGTCAAAAGCACCGGTCAGACCGGTGTAGCCTGGGCACCTCGAGATAAACAGCACCCGCGGGTCAACTCCCCCAAATCCAAACTTCAATCTCCCGAATCGCTCCACGGACTTGAACAAGACTTTGGGGATATTAGGAACACCTCATGAGGAGTCCATAGCCACGATTTCGTCCACCAAAACTTGTTCAAAAAGGAGGAATCAAGGAAATCCCGCCAAGGGCACTTCCAACCCAAGAACTCAAGAAACCCCAAAATCGAGCACCTTTACTCACGGATTTGGGAGGGGAATCACAGCCCAAAGAACCACGAAGGGTTCCCACAAATTTCCCCCATCAAATCCCCAAGAGAAAGAACCCGAAAACAACCCAAAGAAATCACCAAGAGAGGGCTCCGAAAATCACCACCAAGAACAACCGGGGAAAACACATCCAAACCTTGAGGAACCACGCCGAATCATCTATACATGAAACAAAGGTTCATACAAGGTCTAGCAAGCCGCCCGATCATCCAACCCTCTCCACAAGATCTCACCATGAAGCTCTCAAGCTAGTCCTATGGAAAACCTAAGGAAAATAGGAAGAAAATAGGAAAACTAATGAGCTAGGGTTCCAAGAGTTGGCTGCCATCCTCTCACCTCTTGGGTTATATGGAGGCAACCGAATGTATAAAACGCCCTTTCCTAATAACTAGGGATACAAGCCCCTCAAGGGCGGATTTGGAATTCTTGATGTTTTCTCCATCGGACGGATGCCCGGCGACCGCACCCTGCGTAGCCTCGACGCAAGCCATGCGATCCCGACGCGTGTCCTCCGCTTCGAAGTCTCCGGACTGTGTCGTCTCACACCGGTCAGACCGGTGCTCCCCACCGGTCAGACCGGTACCCACCGGTCAGACCGGTCTGGCACTGCTGCAGCACCGTCTTTGGTTCTTCAGTCTTGGCTTTGTGGATCAACCAAGGAACCCAGTGGTTTTCTGGTGAACCACCGGAAACCCCGCGAACTCGGTGTAGCCTCCGCCAATCTCCACTCATGACTTGGCTCCCACGTAGTCCCGGCTCGCCCTTGGTTTTGTGGCTCTACCAAGAAACCGTCCACGACTTCATCTTGCTGTTCATGCCACCATGCGGCCTGCACTTGACCCCGCTGGCCACCGGGTCCCTCGAACGAAGCCTACTTGTCTTCTCCACACCTGGAGGCCTCACCGGCGACGACCTTTCGCGCTTGTTCTTCACCTGCACCAACACCGATCAAGCCGCAACCTGCACCTGCATTACTTAGCCAAGAATCAGTCCACACAACGTTGTCAATCACTCATCACACAAGGAAGCGACCATCCACCGGTCCTCGAACCACACATGGTCCTCAATCTCCCCCTTGATGAGTGCATTGACAACACCCACATAAAGTAGCATAAGAGAGAAGAAAAGGAAAAGAAACGAAAGAAAAGAAACTCCAACAAGCGATCGAAAGCCAAACAAAGGCAAAGAGCAAGATCACTTGAAGAAGACAGGTCTCGGACCCCTTAGGCAAGGGCGACGGCTCGACACATCCGAGACAAAACAAAGCTCAAGCAAATAGCACAAACCACCAAAGCAAAGCTCGAAAACCACAAAGAGCTCCCCTGCACACATGCAAGCTCCCCCTGAACCAATGCAACTCACCCTGGACGAATGCATGCAAACCACTTGAAAACAGGGCAGCTGCTGCAACTTCAGCTCACACCGGTCAGACCGGCCAACACCACCGGTCAGACCGGTGCCCAACATGTGCACAGGACCAGCACACTCTGACCGGTCAAACCGGTGACCACGACCGGTCAGACCGGTGCACAACAGAGCCCAGAAATGGCTCGAAACCACCTGAAAACCTTCTAAATGCACCCAGCAAGCCATTTCAAGCTCAAACTTCTCCCCCTTGTTGGCAATGCATGAATCAAGCCAAAAAATGCAAAAAAATGCAACCTAGAGCTTCTCAAATAGACAAAATTCAACAAAGAATGCTACACATGTCCAAATGAGCAAGTTAGATACTCCATAGCTTCATATTGATCTCAACTACATGATCACCAAGTTTCACAACCATTAGACGAAGCTAAGACAGATTTGGGCAATTTTGCGAAAAACTTGCCTCTCATGAGCAAAGTCCTAAACATGAGCAAAACATATCAAAATGGCAAAGCCACACAAACTTCATGATTGGACAACCATTCTAATCATAAGACCATCACAAACACCCACAAGCACCTCATGTCATGTCAAAGCCACCGAGTCATGTGCCTACTTCTATGTATGAGACTTCTCATTGGTAGGCATCATGCAACGGTTTAGCACCCAGAGCAAATTAAATTCTGCACATATGACATGGGAGCATGTTTCCAAGCATTTCACATTTCATTTTCAGATTGTTACATGGTACATGAAATGTCTTTGCGACAAAAAGGAACTTATGCCCCTCCACAAGATAAAGCAAGAGGGCTAAACATTCATGATGGCAAATGAGCCTTTGGCCCCATATGATCAATAAACTAGCTATCCAACCACAAATTGAGCATAGCAAAGCCACTAAAACATGTCAAGATCATATAAAGGCATTTACACATGAGAGAGCATACATGTGACAATTTTTGAAAACATAGCCATCAACCATGGATATAAACCGAGATTATCAAGAGCTAAGCCAAACTAACCATAGCATACCAAACAAGCTCACAAAGACATATATCTCATTCTATGGTGAACAATGTATATTGGAGAAGCTTTTCCTATCCAATGCATATGATACAAAATGCATGCAATCTAAGATACAAGGATGCCTATACATCATGTTACATATGCCATGCCAAATGCAAGAAATGCACAAAGGAAAGCTATACATATGCTACAAAGGAGCTCCCACACACCCAACTCAAGAAATCAAACACACACCAAGTTCCCCCCGCAAACGAGTGAAAGTTGCTTGATCTAGGGGTTTGGTGAAAATATCGGCTAGTTGGTCATGTGTGGGTACATGGATCAAGGAAATCTTTCCTTTCTCTACGTTGTCTCTCAGAAAATGATACCTCACTTCTATGTGCTTGGTTTTGGAATGAAGCACTGGGTTCTTTGCAACGCTTATGGCACTGGTGCTCTCACATTGAAGTGGGACATGGGTATACTCTTCACCAAAGTCACTCATGGTGTAGGTGATCCAAAGGAGCTGAGAGCAACAACTAGCAGCGGCAACATACTTTGCCTCGGTCGTGGATTGAGCAACACTCGACTGCTTGCGGGAAGACCAAGACACCAAAGAGGAACCCAAAAACTGGCAAGTCCCAGAAGTGGACTTCCTATCAAACCGACACCTGGCAAAATCCGCGTCTGAAAAACCATGAAGCGCCAAAGAAGAGGACGCGGAGTACCAAAGGCCGAAGTCGGGAGTGTGACGCAAGTACCTGAAAATTCGCACCGCTTGCCGATGCGAAGTCCTCGGAGACGCTTGAAAATGAGCGCACAGACATACCGAGAACTGGATGTCTGGCCTCGTCGCCGTCAAGTAGAGGAGTGACCCGATCATGCTCCGGTACTCCTTCTGGTCCACGTGTTCACCTTCCTCGTCCGCATCAAGCGCCGTAGTCGTACTCATCGGCGTCGTCATAGCCTTGGAATCCTCCATCTTGAACTTCCGCACAATGTCCTTGGTGTACTTGGCTTGGTGCACAAATGTTCCTTCCTTTGATTGCTTGATTTGTAGCCCGAGGAAGAACTGCAACTCGCCCATCATGCTCATCTCAAATTCCCTGCTCATATCCTCTGCAAACCTTGCAACAAGAGAGTTAGACGAGCCACCAAAGACAATATCATCCACGTACACCTGCACAATAAGGATATCTCTGCCCTGCCTCAGGAGAAACAAGGTCTGATCGACCTTCCCCATCTCGAAGCCTCTCGCAAACAAGAACCCCCTCAACCTACCATACCAAGCTCTAGGCGCCTGCTTCAAGCCATAAAGCGCCTTTCTCAACTTGTACACCCGGTGGGGGTACTTCTCGCTCTCAAACCCCGGTGGTTGCCTCACATACACTTCTTCCTCCAACACACCGTTCAAGAAGGCACTCTTCACATCCATTTGGTGCAACTTGAACCCTTTAGCCACAGAAAAGGCTAGAAGGATCCTAATTGCCTCCAAACGGGCTACGGGAGCAAAGATCTCCTCGTAGTCAATCCCCTCCTTCTGACTGAACCCCTGAGCAACAAGCCTTGACTTGTTCCTCACCACTTCACCTTTCTCTCCCTCTTTATTTTTCCACACCCACTTCGTACCAATCGGTTTACACCCTGGGGGAGGGTCAACCAACTCCCACACCTGATTCCTCTCACAGTTCTCCAACTCCTCATGCATCAAATTAACCCAATTGTGATCAGATAGTGTGTGTCCAATGTCTTTGGGCTCAAAAGTAGCAACAAATGCAGCATGAGCGAAATGGGAATTGTTCCGAACCCTCGACCGTGTAGTGCGTTCATTCAGGTCACCGATGATCCTCGAAGCTGGGTGATTGAGGAACCAAGTTGAGAAGTACCTTGGTCCGTGTGTGATGAGTGATTGACCGGATGGTTTGAAGCTTTGTGTGTGTAGTGTTGAGTTGTGTTGTGTGTGTTTTATTTTGTGTATTTACCTTATTGTTTATGTGGTGTGTTGTCAATGCACTCGTGAGGAGTGGTTGACAACGTTGTGTGGACTGACTCTTGGCCTAGTATTGCAGGTGTTGGTTGCGGCTTGGTTTGCGTTGGTGCAGGTGAAGAACAGGCGCGAAAGGTCTTAGCCTTGCGGGGCCTCCGAGGAGTGGAGAGACAAGTAGGCTTGGTTCGAGGGACCCGGTGGCCGACGGGATCAAGTGCGAGCCGCATGGTGCAAGAAGAGCAAGACGAAGTCGTGGACATGGAGCCGGTGCATCGGTGGTGGCCAAGTAAAGGAACGAGGCAAGACTGAGTAGACCGTCCGGGCGCCGGAGGTGAAAGGCTTGGCGGGCTCGACGCTTGGCGGGCTCGACGCTTGGCGTGGTGAGGCCGGGCCGTGTACGCGGGGTTTGGTGGTTTGGCCACAAAACCATCGGAGGAGGGTTTCTCGGTTTGGGCCTCAAAACCGAGCCCGAGGGCCTGGCGTGACGGAGACGGTATCCGGGTGCGTCTGGAAGCTTCGAGGCGGGCGACACGCGGCATGATCAAGGTGCTTGCGTCGGGAGGACGTGAAGGCCTGATGGATGCGCGGCCGTCCGATGGTGAACTTCATGTGTTGACCAAAATGCCCCTGTGAGGGCTTGAGTTGTACTCCTAGTGTAGGGGCACTTCGGTCTTTTCCGGAGGGCCTATATATAGGAGGAGGGGGCTGAATTTTCAGCCAACTCTTGGGCTAGTAGGCTGCGGTACTCTTTCATTTTGGAGTGCTTTGGGAGAGAGGGAGAGAGGAGTGAGTGGCTCTTTGTTTGAGCTTTTTTCCATCTTAGATTTGTGATTCTTGGAGTGGCTTGTAACTAGATATGGCTAAGTGATTCATAGTGAAATCTTCTTCTTAATCTTGTGCTGAATCCTTCAATCCCGAGCGTTTTTCTTTTATGTGATTTTCGAAGGTATTTTTGGAGGATTTTTCGGTCGTCGGATTTGAGTGCGTTTTGGTGGGGATTTCTTTGTGGGGATCACTCATAGGTCGTGTGTAACCATTCTATTGGTGATCTTTCACTCACAAACCCTACGAATCGGCTCGGATTTGAAGTTCTTCCTCTCTACCTCTAGTTCTTGGTGTTCATCACGAAATCCTCGATTCCGCGAGATTGAGTAGGTTTGGGGCCATGTGATTTTAGGGATAGCTTCTAATTGAGGCAAATCCACTTCCCCTAAAGTTTGGCTTCAATCCATTGGGTGAATCGGGAGATCGGTGATTTTGGGGGAAAAGCTCTCTCTCTAGGGTTCCTACCCTAAATCTTTTTTCTGGTGGTGAAGGGTTGATCTTTTGGAGGAGATCTTTTGGGAAAAGCTTCTTTGTATTGTTGTGGAGCCGTGATTCAAATTTCGTGATTTTTGGAGGTCGTTTGATCGAGTTTTGGATTTTTCCCTTCTTCCCTCGAGGCTGTTTCCTGTGCTGATTCGCACCTAGCGGACCGTCCGCGAGGTCACCGCGGACCGTCCGCGAGGTGCCTGACAGCCCAGCTGTTCTTCGTGTTCGTGCGGGTTCTTGAGCGCCTTTCTTTCGATCCTTTTTGTCGGTGGGTTTTTGGTGCATGAAGTTTGCGGACAGTCCGTACTAGAGTGTCGGACGGTCCGTGACGAGGCGGACGGTCCGCGGGTCCATCACGGACGGTCCGTTTTTCTCGGTGCAGTACTGGAGGTTCGGGTAGCATTTTCGGACGGTCCCTGCCCTCCTCGCGGACAGTCTGCGCCCTCCTCGCGGACAGTCCGCCCGGACACTGCGGACGGTACGCCTGGTGCTTTCCAGATTGCCTAAGTCCTTTGCTTTTTGAGTTGTGCTTCCGTGTTGGTTTGAGTTGGGGTTTGTTTCTAGGGTTGGTAGGTCCGTTGTGACTACGTGACCTTGGCAAACTCATGTGGGAATCCGTAGTTGTGAATTTGGGGTATAGGCCGAATTCAACCAAAGGGAAGAATTTTTATCGGCTCCCATTCACTCCCCCCCTCTCTGGTCGCCCGAATCGGTCCTTCAATTGGTATCTGAGCCGGTTGTGGATTCTTGTGGCTCTAACAAGTCTTGAATCCATAGGGTGACTAGAGGAAAGAGGTGCTTTTGCTTGCGACCTTGGTTTGCGCGTTTTGAGTCCGGCGATTTGGAGTTGTGCCCTTGGAAAACCATAACTTGAGATACCTTCAGTAAAATGGGCATAACTTTTCGCTCGGTGCTCCGTTTTGGCTCAAATTTTTACAGCGGTTTCGTGACTCCATTTGTAGGTGATCCAAAATAATCTATAGATCATTTTGGGGTCTTCAAAAATTCAGAAAAAATCAAGAAGATAATTGAAAAATCCTCATTTAAGTCTCTTGCGGCTTTGTCTTGTTTCTTCTGGATTTTCTCTAGGCTTCATTTCACCTTATTTTGAGCTGAAATTTTTTTGTGTCTCTATCTTTGGTGCTCCTTGTTCAGTGGTAAAATTTTGGGAAAAAGATAAGATCCTTTGCTATTGAACTCGTGAGTGCTTGTTAGAGAATTGAGGCATTTTGAGTGCTTTCTTTGCATCGTTGCTTGTTCCTCGAGTTTGCTTTCGGCTAATCCTAACCGGTACTTTGATTATGGCACCAAGTTCTTCTCCTTGTGGTTCTTTGAGCAGGAGGAGTATGGTGGTTGAGGCGGAAGCCGGAGTGGAGGAGATGATATCTCTCATCGAGGACTATCGAGATGGTGACATCAAGAAAGGCGAGCTCTACCACAAGCTAGGAGGCATGAACCAAGGTACACTTGCCAAAGCTATCTTGATCCTATGCAATAGGTTGGATGATTGTGAGCGTGATTGTGGAGACTTGGATAGGAGAAACATAGATTTGTGTGATGCCTTGCGTAGGAAGAATGAGAAGATGAAATGCTCTCTTACTAGGTTGAAATGTGGTATGGCTCATTGGAGGTCTCGTGCTTTGAATTCTTGCACTTCTTGTAACACCATGCATGCTAAAAATGATGCTTTGATTGCTTCCATTGCATGCTTGAAATCTGAAATTAAGGTGTTAAATTTCAAAGCTTCTTTGCCTTGCAAATCTTGCGATGCCTTGTGTGCTGAAAATGAGAAATTAAAAGATGAAGTTAATTGGCGCAAAATGCATGTTGAAGCTTTTAGAAGAGCATGCGACTATCTTGATTTTGAGAATGATGAATTGAGATCATCTCTTGCTAACTTGCAATCTGAAATTGACTTGTTGAAATCCAATGCTTCTATGCCTTGCAACTCTTGTGTTGTTTTGAATGATGAGCTTGATATGGCTAGGAGTAAGATTGCTTTGTTAGAGACAAGTGCTTCTTTACCATGTGTTTCTTGTGAGTCTTTGCATGCTGAAATTAATGAATTAAAATTGACTCACACCACATGTGTAGATGATCTTGAGCATGCTAGGGCTGAAATTTGTGATATAAAATCCATGCCTTGTAGCAAGTGCTCTTTGTTTCTTGTAGAGGATGCTTGCCATACTTCTTGTGATGATGATGATGATGCTTTGATGGGTGTAAATGATGATACTTGTTCATGTGGTCTCATTTGCACTTCATGCATTGATTTGGAAAGTGCAGTTTTGGCTTTAAAGAAAATGCGCGATGATATGAGCGCCAAGTTGGTTGAGCATGATGAGATGAGTGCCAACCTTGAGAAAGAAAATGAACTCTTGCGTACCACATATGCTAAATGCATTGAAGAAGAAATCAATAATTTGAGAAATATGACATGTGGTACTTGTGAGCGCCTCAAGTCTCAAAATGAGGTTTTGCGCACAAGGTGCAAGAGTCTTTGTGCCAAGGGTTTGGATTCTTGCTTCTCTTGTCACTCCGATGTTGATGCTTCTAAATTTGCTTCTTCTAAACCGGAGTCGACTTCTTCTCTTGAGTGTGAGTCTTTGGATGGTGGTAAGTGTGCTAGTGCTTTGGATAGCTCTCCTATAGCTACTCCTAAGCTTGTTGCTTCTTCCGGTGTTGCCCAAGGTGATTTGAATGGAAAGGGTGCCTCCCACATATTTGGAACTCATACTCCCAAGCCGAGGTTCCAATGCACCTTTTGCAAGAAGGATGGGCATACCGTTGAGTTTTGCTTTCGCCGTGTCAAGCACGAGCGACGTGTGCGTGCCAAAGCTTTTAAGAAGCCACGTAGCCTTTCTCATGGCACGTGTGATTCTAATGTGGGCACCAAGTTGGATGTTGGGGTTGATGCTTCATGCTCTAAGTCCCAAGGGACTTCCCACTTACAAGAGAATGGTGATTCATCCACTCGGACCGTGCCTCTCGATAGGCCTTTGTACCATTGCTCTCACTGTGGGAAGGATGGGCATCAAGAGAGCTTTTGCTACCGCCGGGCAAGGAGAATACGGCGAGGAGGTGCCTCTAGGCCTTTGGTTGTTCATAGCCCTTCTCATGGCATGAACACTTGTGAGCCTAAGAAAGCGCGATTTGTGGACGGGTTTTATGACACTCTTTCTAGTGAGTTAGGCCATGCTCGTGGACATGCTTCTAGTGTTTCTTGTGTTGGTCCGCGACATGCTTCCCGTGGTGCTTGTGTTGGTTCTTCTCTTACGACCCCGAAGGATCTTTGCCTTTTTGCTTGTGGTAGCACTCGACTTTCTTCGCGAGTGACTTCTTTGAGGCATGGTTCCAAGGGTGTTCGAAAGACTTTTCATTCCAACTGGCATTTGCATCATGCTAACCCACATGATAGGTTGTGTGCACCAGTTACCCGTGTGACCAAATCTTGGATTCCCAAGTATGTGCTTGCTAACCCTTTGGGATCCAAGGCTCGGTCTTTCTCGTCTCCTTGTGTGTAGGTATGGAGGCGCGGTTGGAGAACATGAGTTGGATGGGCTTGATCTCTGCCCGTGAGGAGATCAAGACAAGATGGTTCTCCACACTGTTTTGGATGGCTCTTGAAAGCCTTTGTACACATGTATAGTGAGTTTTTTTCCCCTTGTCCTCTCTTGTATATACTTGTGTCTTGCTTGTGTGAAAACCATGGTAGGCTAGCCACCTTGTTCATGATAGCTTTGTGATCTTGAATATCTATCTTGCTATCTTTGTATGATTTTATGGTGGATGTTATTTATGAACATCATGTCATGCTTTATGGTTGATTGCTCGGATATGTCATGTTGTTCATTCATATCATTTCTGTCTAGCTCGATGGTACCTTTCTTGTTAGCATGTTTGTCCCCCATGTATATCTTGTCATGCTGGCTTTGTAATATATGTTGGTGGATGATCCATGTGATCTTGTATCATGCCTTTGTTTAGTTCTTGTATATTGTTTGACATGTTGTTCTTTGGTATCATTTTGGTTTAGTGTTGTACCTTGTTGACATACTTGCTTGCCCATGCTTATTCATATTTGTGGAATCATGTTACAATGCTCTATTTATGTTAATTGATATTATCAATGCATTGTGTAGCATGTTGTGAGCTTTCCTTGGAGTTTTGGGCTTGTCTTGTCTTCGAGTTGTGTTGTTGTTCCTCTTTTCGGTTGGTTTTAGAGTTTTTCCTTGCTCTTTCTTTTCCTAGCTTTTGCTTTGTTAGTTGCCCTTGGTTGAGGGGGAGCTTGGCTTCTTTTGATAGGGAATTTGATTCCAAGAAGGGTTGTGGCTTTTTGGGCAGTCTTTGTGATCATTAAATTGGTATTCCTTCTATGATATTCAATTGGGATCTTTGCGGTTTTGCAATTGGTACTTTTTCTATGGTACTCAATTGGGACTTTTGGTGGCTCTTCTCTCGCTTGGAGCGATTCTTGGTTGGTGTGTTCCCTCGTGAGCTTTATTGGTGTTAAGTCAAGTTCCTTGTCTTCCTATGCATTCTGCATTGCATTTGTATCATATATCATGATGTATAGACTTTGGTAGGTTTGACATTTGTGTCTCGCATTCTGTCATATATCATGTTTGTTTTGATGTACATATCTACCTATGTTGCATTTGTATCATATTGCATTTTAGGATGATGAGCTTCTTCCATATGCCTCATTTGAGTTTCTTTGGCTACTTGTGAGATATTGGTCATGTGTGTGGAGAAATGGCTATGTGAGGCTATGCTCTTGGAATATTTGAGATATATGTGTTGTGAGATAGCCTTTTTGAATCAAATGCTAATCTTGACTAAATTTGATGAAATGTGCTCCACTCATGTGTAGTAGTATATCCATGTCACTTTTTGGTCTAAATGTGCCTTTCATGCTTAGATTGTGCTTGGATGTCTCTTTCTTGCATTTGGGCCAAAGGCCGATATCATTGTGAATGTTTAGCCTATGTTGCATTCATGGAGGAGCATAAGCTTCTTTTTGCCGCAAAGGCACTTCATGTACCATGAAATGAATTAATCTTGAAAAGAAGTGTGTATGCTTGAAAAATGCTCCCTCCATCATGTTTATGCTTAAAATGTCTTATCTTTCACACATGGGTGCAAAACATGTTGCATGATGTTCACCAGTGGAGAAGTCTCCCCGAAGTGGACACATGGCTCATGAGCTTTAACATGACATGCTTTGCTTTATGGGTGTTTGCAATGATCTTTTGTTGAGAATTGGATATCCTTGTATGATCTCTGGATGATATGCATGTTTTTGGCTAGAATATGACATGGATAGGTCTTTACATTTGAAGTGAGCCATCTTTTGATAAAATTGCTCAAATCTGAAAACTTGCTTTGTCACATGCCTATATTTTCATATATTACTTGTGGCAATGCTTTGACTATGCTATGATCCATATGTGTGCTCTTTGTCTCATTTCTAGCCTTTGACACTAGATTTGGCCTATTTGAGAAGCTCATGTAGATGTTTATATGCTTTGTCTTACATTCCTGCATTTTCACCTTGATTCATACATTGTCAACAAGGGGGAGAAGAGGTGAGCTTAATGAAAAATTCAGAAAACTGCATCTAAAATTTGGAAGTTTGCATCCACATGTTCAGGGGGAGCTTGCATTTGTGTAGGGGGAGCTTTGGTGAGTTTCCTTTGTTTGCCTGAGTTGTGCTTTGGTGGTTGCTTTTTGCTCTATCACGTGTGTTTAGGGTGAGCTTTGTATGCTCTTTGTCCCTAGTGCATGTGTTTAGGGGGAGCTTGTGAGCTTGGTGTGCTCTTTTCTCTATCTCATGAGTTTAGGGTGAGCTTTGTATGCTCTTTGGCCCTAGTTCATGTGTTTAGGGGGAGCTTGTGAGTTTTGTGCTCTTGTGCCGGTGGTGTTGAGCCCTTTGCCTCTTCTTGAGGAGCCGGCGGTTGACTTGTGTTTTCGATTATCACATGATTGGTGTTGAGCCCTTTGTGCCTCTTCTTGAGGGATCGTGTGATTTCGCTTGTCCATGATCGGTGTTGAGCCCTTTGTGCCTCTTCTTGAGGGATCATGCATTCTTGTCTCGGTTGTGTCGAGCCGTTGCCCATGTCTTTGGGGACCGAGACATTGAGTTGGCCTTTGTGGTTTCTCTCATGCCAAGTGACCTTGTTCTTTGCTCTTGTGTGGTTTTCTTTCACTTGGATGAGGTGTTCGGTCTTTGCCCTCTCAAACCATTTCTTTGTGCTCACATGTTGTCAATCCGCTCCTCAAGGGGGGAGAAATTTGGAAAATCAAGTTGATATGAACCTTGATTTGATGGTGATGAGCGGTTGACAAGTGTTTTGGTAAGAGTTTTATGGCACTTTGGGTTGAGCATTTTGGTTTGATGGCTTTTAGGGATTGCATGTTGGTAGTGTGTCTCTTCGATTGCGCTTAGCCTTTGTGCTTGCTTTGGTTTTGAGAGGAATTTGTCGGAGCATGTTTTTATCCCTTCTCACTTCAAGTGGCCTTTTGTTTGCTTTTTATTGGCTTTGTGGCGCTTGAATGAGTTCTTATTTGCTTTTTGACCTTCTTTTGTCAATGCACTCATCAAGGGGGAGATTGAGGAACCAAGTTGAGAAGTACCTTGGTTCGTGTGTGATGAGTGATTGACCGGATGGTTTGAAGCTTTGTGTGTGTAGTGTTGAGTTGTGTTGTGTGTGTTTTATTTTGTGTATTTACCTTATTGTTTATGTGGTGTGTTGTCAATGCACTCGTGAGGAGTGGTTGACAACGTTGTGTGGACTGACTCTTGGCCTAGAATTGCAGGTGTTGGTTGCGGCTTGGTTTGCGTTGGTGCAGGTGAAGAACAGGCGCGAAAGGTCTTAGCCTTGCGGGGCCTCCGAGGAGTGGAGAGACAAGTAGGCTTGGTTCGAGGGACCCGGTGGCCGACGGGATCAAGTGCGAGCCGCATGGTGCAAGAAGAGCAAGACGAAGACGTGGACATGGAGCCGGTGCATCGGTGGTGGCCAAGTCAAGGAACGAGGCAAGACTGAGTAGACCGTCCGGGCGCCGGAGGTGAAAGGCTTGGCGGGCTCGACGCTTGGCGTGGTGAGGCCGGGCCGTGTACGCGGGGTTTGGTGGTTTGGCCACAAAACCATCGGAGGAGGGTTTCTCGGTTTGGGCCTCAAAACCGAGCCCGAGGGCCTGGCGTGACGGAGACGGTATCCGGGTGCGTCGGGAAGCTTCGAGGCGGGCGACACGAGGCATGATCAAGGTGCTTGCGTCGGGAGGACGTGAAGGCCTGATGGATGCGCGGCCGTCCGATGGTGAACTTCATGTGTTGACCAAAATACCCCTGTGAGGGCTTGAGTTGTACTCCTAGTGTAGGGGCACTTCGGTCTTTTCCGGAGGGCCTATATATAGGAGGAGGGGGCTGAATTTTCAGCCAACTCTTGGGCTAGTAGGCTGCGGTACTCTTTCATTTTGGAGTGCTTTGGGAGAGAGGGAGAGAGGAGTGAGTGGCTCTTTGTTTGAGCTTTTTGCCATCCTAGATTTGTGATTCTTGGAGTGGCTTGTAACTAGATATGGCTAAGTGATTCATAGTGAAATCTTCTTCTTAATCTTGTGCTGAATCCTTCAATCCCGAGCGTTTTTCTTTTATGTGATTTTCGAAGGTATTTTTGGAGGATTTTTCGGTCGTCGGATTTGAGTGCGTTTTGGTGGGGATTTCTTTGTGGGGATCACTCATAGGTCGTGTGTAACCATTCTATTGGTGATCTTTCACTCACAAACCCTACGAATCGGCTCGGATTTGAAGTTCTTCCTCTCTACCTCTAGTTCTTGGTGTTCATCACGAAATCCTCGATTCCGCGAGATTGAGTAGGTTTGGGGCCATGTGATTTTAGGGATAGCTTCTAATTGAGGAAAATCCACTTCCCCTAAAGTTTGGCTTCAATCCATTGGGTGAATCGGGAGATCGGTGATTTTGGGGGAAAAGCTCTCTCTCTAGGGTTCCTACCCTAAATCTTTTTTCTGGTGGTGAAGGGTTGATCTTTTGGAGGAGATCTTTTGGGAAAAGCTTCTTTGTATTGTTGTGGAGCCGTGATTCAAATTTCGTGATTTTTGGAGGTCATTTCATCGAGTTTTGGATTTTTCCCTTCTTCCCTCGAGGCTGTTTTCTGTGCTGATTCGCACCTAGCGGACCGTCCGCGAGGTCACCGCGGACCGTCCGCGAGGTGCCTGACAGCCCAGCTGTTCTTCGTGTTCATGCGGGTTCTTGAGCGCCTTTCTTTCGATCCTTTTTGTCAGTGGGTTTTTGGTGCATGAAGTTTGCGGACGGTCCGTACTAGAGTGTCGGACGGTCCGTGACGAGGCGGACGGTCCGCGGGTCCATCACGGACGGTCCGTTTTTCTCGGTGCAGTACTGGAGGTTCGGGTAGCATTTTCGGACGGTCCGTGCCCTCCTCGCTGACAGTCCGCGCCCTCCTCGCGGACAGTCCGCCCGGACACTGCGGACGGTCCGCCTGGTGCTTTCCAGATTGCCTAAGTCCTTTGCTTTTTGAGTTGTGCTTCCGTGTTGGTTTGAGTTGGGGTTTGTTCCTAGGGTTGGTAGGTCCGTTGTGACTACGTGACCTTGGCAAACTCGTGTGGGAATCCGTAGTTGTGAATTTGGGGTATAGGCCGAATTCAACCAAAGGGAAGAATTTTTATCGGCTCCCATTCACTCCCCCCCTCTCTGGTCGCCCGAATCGGTCCTTCAGCGATCCACTTGTACTCGCCGGGGAGGTTCTCGCCTCGATGCTACCTCCCCCTCAGCAACAGCTTCTCCTCGTTCTTGATTTGTCGTCGTAGGTGTGGGAGAGGGTCCGTCCACCACCGTAGTCGAAGTAGTGGGTACATGTTCAGCCGGGGGCACCACACTGCCATCTTCATCGTCTCCATGTTCATGCTCCTCATCTAGGAAGATCTCCTCGCCAAGCTCATCATCACCTGCACACTCAAAGACAAGCTGACTACGTGGCTGTGTCTCGTCGAAGGTTACCTCGCAAGTCTCCACGATTTGGTTAGTTTCAAGATTGAGCACACGATATGCTCTAGAATGAGATGCATAACCAAAGAAAATGCCATCGACAGACCTAGCCTCAAACTTATCCAACTTCCTGCATTTCTTCAGAGTGAAACACTTGCAACCAAAGACATGGAAGTGACTCACCTTGGTTGTGCGACCGTGCATCAACTCATAGCACGTTTTCTTCTTGTGCACTCTGAGGTAGATCCTGTTTGACACATAGCATGCGGTATTCACCGCCTCAGCCCAATACCTCCTCGGAGTCCTATGCTCATCAAGCATCGTCCGAGCCATCTCGCACAAGGTCCTGTTCTTCCTTTCCACAACACCATTCTGGGAGGCGTATACGGACTCGAAAACTGGTGCTCAAGACCCAAGTCATGGCAAAAGGTCTCAAAACGAGAGTTTCTGAATTCCGAGCCATTATCACTGCGGATTGCTCGTATGGCATCTCCATGCCTATCGTTTCTCAACCTCAAGACTAGATCTCGAACAAAACCAAACGTCTCCCCTTATTCTCGAGAAAGAACACCCAAGCATACCGAGAGTAGTCATCCACCACAACAAGGACGTACCACTTCCCACCCGCAGATCGCACACGAGCTGGGCCAACAAGGTCCATATGGAGCAGCTCGCATGGACGCTCAGTCATCACATCAGTGAGAGGCGGGTGAGAAGAGGCTACCATCTTGGCATGCCTACAAGGCGCACAAACCAACTCCTTCTCAAGCCTCAACCGTGGCAATCCTCGGACCAAGTTGAGTTTACTCAAGCGAGACAAAAGGTCAAAGCTCAAGTGACCCAACTTCCTATGCCACTTCCACAACTCACTCGAAGAACCAGCCAAGAAACAACGCTCCACACCCGAAGACTGAGAAAAATCAGCACGAAACACGTGACCCTCGGGAACGACCATACAGACAAGGTCCCCTCGAGAGTCCAAGATCCGAGAACCACCTGGCCGAAACAACACCTCAAAGCCCTCATCCAACAACTGGGACACAGAAAGCAAATTGTACCCCAGCGATTGAACAAGAGCAACACGCCTCAGAGTGATCTTGTCGCTCGCTATGATCTCACCTTCTGACAGCACACGCCCACGCCCATTGTCCCCAAAAGTGATGTACCTCCTGGTCACCACGGGAACGAGACTTGAGAACCACCCCTTGTCTCCGGTCATATGCCTCGAGCAACCGGAGTCAATCAACCAAATGTTCTTCAAGTCTCCCACCTGAAATTCAAAAACGAGCACGTGAGCGAACAAACGACTCAGCACTGGGGTTAGTACCAAAAGAGTAAAACCAGTGCCGAGCCATTTGCTCGAAAGTGGGGTTAGCACCATCCAAGCCATCTTTCCTCCCAAAGCTACCTCCACGAACACCACCACGGTAACCACCCTGAGGGAACCATCCCTCTCTAACTGGAGGAGGACCAAATCCACGCAAGAAAGCCCGTGGAACGTCCCTCCTCTCCAACTCAAAGCTACGGCCCCTCCGATCCCCGTATTGAGCACGAGGAGGAGTATGCCTAGCAAACTGACCACCTGCAACCTTTCCAGCCCAGCCACCAGAACAACGACCACCAGAAACAACCCTCGCACCTGTACGAGCTCGGAACCCAAACAGTTGTCTGTCCAGGCATGCACCGGTCTGACCGGTGCTCCACACCGGTCTGACCGGTGTGACCTGGGCAGCAGCGCCTCCAGCAGCCTTTCGCTCTCCCCAAGCCCGAACTGTCCTCACACTCGCCTTGGCCCTGGGCATCTGCACACGAGGCTCAAGTACACCATCGGAAGGGTGGTACTTGTCCTTGTTAGCCCACTCCTTTGCCATTCTCTCCTCTCACTTCCTCTTGAAGCAAAACTCCTCCTTATGGCCATCTCTCCCACAATAGCCACAATGGAACCTCACAAGCTTAGGATTAGGCTTGGGATGTGGCTGCTCGCTTGGTTTCTCTCCACTCAACTCCTCCACCGGTTTCTCCTCACTCGCCTTCTCACTTTCCTTTCCAAAGAACACTTTCCCCGAAGTGCTCACAAACTTGATAGGCTTTCGGAGATCATTTGTGGGTTTAGGAAACACGGGTGGAGCTGGGGTTGTGTCTAGGCGGTTCCTAAGATGGTTGGGTTTTGGAGGGAAATCATTTTTGTGGTGGGTTTTTGGTGGCTCCGGGATATTCTCTCCACTTCCCTCACCAACCTTGTTTGCCCCAAGTCCCTCACCATCTTGCCTCTTAAAGGCCTCGATCATCATCCTCAACTGAGGCTCATGACCGGACAACCAACCCATCAACTTCCTCAGCTCATCATTCTCATCCTGCAAACGATCAACACAGTGTGCAAGTTCCAGATTTTTCAAAGCATGCATTTGACAGGTAGAGCATGATGTAGGGATGGGTTCCTTCAGCTTAGCCTCAAGAGAACTAGTGTAAGCATGCATCTCATCAATCTTAGCATGCAAAACAGGGCAAGAAGTGCAAGAACCTAGCAAAGCAGATCTAGATTTAAGCTCAGCCACTTCAACCCTAAGCACATCTAGTTCCTCACACTTGGAGGCATGCTTTTCCTTGAACAAAGCAAGATCAGCAAGGAAAATAGAGCAATCAGCACAACCAACCTCATCCGAAACAACAGGACTAGCCTTAAGAGAATCAATCTCAAGCTTGCTATCAAGCATCTGTGTCTCTAGCTCAGCCACTCTAGTCCTAGCATCCTCGAGTGAGGCACTGAGCTCTTTTCTCATCTTCTTGGCCTCTCTAAGCATGTCATCATGGTTATCAAGCAGAGAGCCAAGCCTCTCATTCTTCTGACGCAAGAAGGGAAGCTCATCACGCACCTCGTCGTCGGAGTCGGAGTCCGAGTCGCTCTGGTGGCTCTTCTTGCTGCTGGAGCTCAAAGCCATGGTGCAGAAGCCGTCGTTGGCGAAGCAGCTCAGCCCGCTCAGGTTCTTGGACGACTTCCTGTTCTTGCGACGATCGCCTTTGTCTTCACTACTGCTCGAGCTTGAGGTGGAGTACACGGAACTGGAGTCGACGTCGCTTGCTCCCACCATCGCTCGGGCCTTGCCTCGGCTCTCCTTCTTCCTCGATCGTCGCTCGTCCTTGTACTTGTTCTTGTGCTTGCTCTTGTGGTCGCGCCTCGAACGGTACTTGCCGTCCATCCTCGGCTTGTGCTTGTAGCCGTCCTTGTTCTCGGCCTTCTCCGGGCAGTCGGCGATGAAGTGTCCCGGCTTGCCGCACTGGAAGCATGCTCATGTTCCTCCTCATGTTCACGCGGTTCTCGTGCAGCCTCTCGAACCGCCTCGTCAGGAGGGCCAGCTCGTCCTTTCCAAGCTCGTCGAATTCCTCATCTGGCATAGACATCAAAGAGGAGAAAGAGAACATCCTGGTGGATGGGTTAGTGTGAGCCTTTCCTTTGGAACCACCAACGAGGGCGAGACTATGGGAGTCAGTCGGACCCTCGAGCTCGGCAGTCATGCCCCTATCCACCTCAGCTGACTTGAGCTTCGAGAACAGCTCGTTCACCGTCAGAGTGTCATACTTCTCTGACTCCACAATGGCCTCGAACTTTCCGCCTCATATCGTACGATCCAAAGAGTGCAAGAGCTTGACAGCTCTATCATGATCATCGTACGGGAGCACGTCCACATTGGCCCTCATGTTGTTCACAACCACCGTGAACCTCTGGAACAAGGCATCGATGGACTCACCGGGGAGATGAGTGAAGTTCTCGTACTCTCTCCGGTAGGTTGCATACATCCGTGCCTGAACCTAGGCATTCCCAACATGAGCCTCTTTCAGCACCGACCAAATCCTACAAGCCAAGTGCTCGGTGTGCACCCGATCGAACTCAGGCTGACACAGAGCACGAAACAAGTAGTCGACCGCCTTGTTGTTGGCGTCGAACATGTCCCTCGATCCTGGAGCGAGGAAGTCTATCGGCTGGACATAGCCTGTGTCCATCGTGACATCCCAAAGGATCTGACCCTTGCCGCGGAGAAACGCAGCCATCCATTTACTCCACATCTAGTAGTTCTTGCCGTCGAAGTGTGGAGGACCCGAACCCCGTTCCTGGTACGCCATTCTTGGATCTTAGACTGGTTAGAGTCAATAAAGACCCAAACCGGCTCTAATACCACTTGAAGGACCGATACGGCGAACCAGAGAGGGGGGGAGTGAATGGGAGCCGATAAAAATTCTTCTCGATGGAGATCGAAACTCCAACAAGATGAACACGGCTTCCAACACATATCTCTGACTCACTACCCAAGTTGGTCAAGCCCACGTAGCCACTGGAGTGCCACTGGACCTAGGAACCAATACACACAGCCTTCCGACTCGAGAACGCAGCGGAACACCAAACCTCGAGTCCACTGACCAACACCGGTCAGACCGGTGAGCACCACCGGTCAGACCGGTCCCTGCTGGTGAACTTCAGTGATTTCCACTAAGTGGCTTTACACCGGTCAGGCTGGTGAGACACACCGGTCAGACCGGTCACAGCATGAAAACCCCTAAATCACCAAACAGGCCAACCGACCTCCAAACTGACCCAAACTCGAAACAGCCCCAACACAGAACAACAGCGAACACACCAAAACGTTCACCCGAGCAAAAACCCACCGAGGGTTGCACCGGTCAGACCGGTCAAAAGCACCGGTCAGACCGGTGTAGCCTGGGCAGCTCGGGATGAACAGCACCCGCGGGTCAACTCCCCCAAATCCAAAATTCAATCTCCCGAATCGCTCCACGGACTTGAACAAGACTTTGGGGATATTAGGAACACCTCATGAGGAGTCCATAGCCACGATTTCGTCCACCAAAACTTGTTCAAAAAGGAGGAATCAAGGAAATCCCGCCAAGGGCACTTCCAACCCAAGAACTCAAGAAACCCCAAAATCGAGCACCTTTACTCACGGATTTGGGAGGGGAATCACAGCCCAAAGAACCACGAAGGGTTCCCACAAATTTCCCCCATCAAATCCCCAAGAGAAAGAACCCGAAAACAACCCAAAGATCTCACCAAGAGAGGGCTCCGAAAATCACCACCAAGAACAACCGGGGAAAACACATCCAAACCTTGAGGAACCACGCCGAATCATCTATACATGAAACAAAGGTTCATACAAGGTCTAGCAAGCCGCCTGATCATCCAACCCTCTCAACAAGATCTCACCATGAAGCTCTCAAGCTAGTCCTATGGAAAACCTAAGGAAAATAGGAAGAAAATAGGAAAACTAATGAGCTAGGGTTCCAAGAGTTGGCTGCCATCCTCTCACCTCTTGGGTTATATGGAGGCAACCGAATGTCTAAAACGCCCTTTCCTAATAACTAGGGATATAAGCCCCTCAAGGGCAGATTTGGAATTCTTGATGTCTTCTCCATCGGACGGATGCCCGGTGACCGCACCCTGCGTAGCCTCGACGCAAGCCATGCGATCCCGACGCGTGTCCTCCGCTTCGAAGTCTCCGGACTGCGTCGTCGCACACCGGTCAGACCGGTGCTCCCCACCAGTCAGACCGGTACCCACCGGTCAGACCGGTCAGACCCACCGGTCAGACCGGTCTGGCACTGCTGCAGCACCGTCTTCGGTTCTTCAGTCTTGGCTTTGTGGATCAACCAAAGAACCCAGTGGTTTTCTGGTGAACCACCGGAAACCCCGCGAACTCGGTGTAGCCTCCGCCAATCTCCACTCATGACTTGGCTCCCACGTAGTCCCGGCTCGCCCTTGGTTTTGTGGCTGTACCAAGAAACCGTCCACGACTTCATCTTGTTGTTCATGCCACCATGCGGCCCGCACTTGACCCCGCTGGCCACCGGGTCCCTTGAACGAAGCCTACTTGTCTTCTCCACACCTGGAGGCCTCACCGGCGACGACCTTTCGCGCTTGTTCTTCACCTGCACCAACACCGATCAAGCTGCAACCTGCACCTGCATTACTTAGCCAAGAATCAGTCCACACAACGTTGTCAATCACTCATCACACAAGGAAGTGACCATCCACCGGTCCTCGAACCACACATGGTCCTCAGCCTCGCACAGGCTCGTCGTCGACTACTTCGCCTACGCTGCGCGTCCGGGTGCCTCGGCATGTTGCGCGGCTCGTCACGCGGCTCGTTGCGCCGCTCGTCATCGACTACTCCGCCTATGTCGCGCGTCCGGGTGCCTCGGCATGTCGCGCGGCTCGTCACCCAGCTCGTCGTCGACTACTTCGCCTACGCCGTGTGTCCAGGTGCCTCGGCACGTCGCGAGGCTCGTCACGCGGCTCGTCGTCGACTACTTCGACTACGCTGCGCATCCGGGTCGCTCGGCATGTCACGCGACTTGTCACGTGGCTCATCGCGCCGCTCGTCGTCGACTACTCCGCCTACGTCGCGCGTCGGGGAGCCTCGGCACGTCTCGCGGCTCGTCACCCGGCTTGTCGTCGACTACTTCGCCTCGCACAGGCTCGTCATCGACTACTTCACCTACGCTGCACGTCCGGGTGCCTCGACACGTCGCACGACTCGTCACGCGGCTCGTCGTCGACTACTTCACCAACGCCGCACGTCCGGTTGCTTTGGCACGTCGCGCGGCTTGTCGCGTGACTCATCGTCGACTACTTTGCCTCGCGCAGGCTCGTCGTCGACTACTTCGCCTCGCGCAGGCTCGTCATCGACTACTTCGCCTACGCGGCGCATCCGGGTGCCTCGGCACGTCGCGTGGCTCGTCACGAGGCTCGTCAGCGCGCATCCGAGGCATGAAGCGGAAAGACTACAAGGAGGTATCGCCCGAGCCTAAGGACTATGGGGGTAGCTATTACTCCGACGATCGTAGCCCGAGCTCGTGGGCGGCCGTCGGAAGAGATGATAACGATCTTTACATTTGGGAAGAGGTGCCCAAGGAGAAGACTCTCGAAGGCCCCAACAGCGGCGGCAACGACAACGGCAGCGATGACAATGGTGATGGCGACGACGGCGACGACGATGGCGGAGACCCTGGCGACGACGACCCTTTCGGGATGCATCTGATGTGTTGTGCGGCTTGCCGTCACTCCATCTCGGAGCTCTACGCATCGGTCGACGAATGTTTCCAGGCCATGGAGGCGATGAGGCAGCGTATGGAGGATTTGGAGCGCGTGGTCGAAGACGACTACAAGTTCCTAAACCGCAACGTGCGCAAACTTTTTGGCATGGTCGGGAACATGAGAGGCAAGTGGTGTAATAGTTGCGGAAAGTACCACTAGGTTTAGTTTTCCCCCTTAGGATTTTTGTAAGATACGACGAGGACGTCATATGATTTAAGCGTGGGGGAGAGCTAGCTAGCTAACCTTTAGCTTTTGAGCTTCAAGTTTAGTTTGGCTCGGTTTAGTTTTCGAGAGAGTTTTATAGTTTAAGAGTCTTTAGTTTTTGAGTGTGTTTTTAAATTTTTGCAAGTTTGAAGTGTCTTAATTTAGTGTTAAGTCAAAGAAAATCAAATAAAAAGAGTCCTTTAAATTTTGTGTTTTGTGTGATGCTAATCTTTATTCACTTGTTTGTTTATCTTTAATTTTTGATATATCAACATAAGTGTGTGGTTTGAAAAAATGTTTACCGTGGTGCTTAGTGGAATCGCTACTTCTAAAAGTACCCTTACCACACTTCGATCTTGAGCTTCACATGTTGGTTGTGCTATGTTCAATGCTAAAAGTTGGAGGATTTCAGTTCTGAAAATTATCTAAAAAACCTTGTAATAAAGGTTAGCAAACCTCTTTTTCCAAGTTGAGAGTAAGAAAAAAATCCTATACAAAGCCAATTTATTTTTTGCTCCACCGTAAGTGTGATTAGCACGATGAGTTGGGCTAGGACCCTTCTCTCTTGGGAGTTTTAATTTCAAGCAATGATCATGTTCTTGTGCTTATCTTTTGTTGCTAGCCTCGTCATATATTCGGTAACGTGACTTTCACTTCGGAAGTCCCGTACATCGCCGGATTCCATACCCGAACCTATACATCTCTTTTGTACATCGCATTCCTTGAACACAACCTACTTTCAAAGTTTCGTCTCGTCTCTAGCATGGTTTATTTAAAATTTCAGATTGTATGCATGCAAGAAAGAGAAGAGTTGAGAGCTTTGAAAAGATGTCAAGAGGGGGGAAAATAAAGAGAAAAGCATGAGTATGGAAAAGAAAGAAAGAAAGAAAAGGAAAAAAGAAAAGTAAAGAAAGAGGAAAATATGTGTACTAGAGAAAGAGAAAGAATAAAAATAGAGAAGAGAAGTGGCAAGAATGATATGAGAGGGATGAATCAAGTGAAAGAAAAAAATAAAGTGCAAGGAAGGATGTCACGTTGTTGAGAGACGAAACTTCACTCTTTTTCCAACCATGTGCAATCCGACAACGAGGACGTCAATGGTGCCTCGTAGTCATAATTTTCTTTTGCCCTTGCACATGTCCACCATTCTAAATTTTCTCATCCTTGATATTCCTACATATGGATTAATTTTCATGATCATTGGCTTTGAAAGGTAAACAACCATTAGAGGAAGTTCTTAGTTTGACAATATTTGTGTTGATTGCACTAGCCCTACCAATAGCTCCACTTTACATGTCATGTGAGAGATTTATGGGAGGTGAGAGTTTTATAAAACTGGTTTAGGATAGCCACCTCATATGAGTGACTTGAGAGAGCTTGGAGAAAGGATTTTGTCTAACACTTGTTGCATGAATTTTATTTTGAAAAATCATAAAAACCCTCCAACGTAAGCAAAGAAGTAAGCATGGCTGAAATTGAAGACTTCGAGTGAAGAGTTTGAGTTGTGGGGTAAATCTTGACGTGGTAAAGATTCTAAACGCCCATGTTTATGTTTGATGATCATTACTTTATGTTTATGTATTAAAGATAAAATATTGACTAACTTGTGAAGAAGGATTTAGCGAAACACGATTGCAACACTTTGGACGAAGTTCTTTTATGAGTACTTGCTCGAGGACGAGAAAGAGCTAAGCGTGGGGGATGTTGACGGTGTATTTTGGTACACCAAACATGTTCATTACACTTTGGTTTGGATTTGATTATGGAACTAACTCGCCACTAGGCACACTAATCATATAACTAGTTCATCTATGTGCATGCATTTGGAAGTGTTGTGTTTATGTAGGAAAACATGGACATAAAGGACGGATTCACAACAAGTTCAAAGGAGCATTTACGGAGTCTTGTTCATGTTCATGAGCTTGATGAAATCACTTCCAATGGTGGCAAGGACTGCCCCCCGGGATTGAAGCGTAAAAGACCGAACTTCATGCGCGGAGAACCTCCATCTTGGACGCGAGGATGACATCGTCAAAATCATGCAAGTGGAAGGGGCAAAGTGCATAATCACCTGAGGACCCACGGGAGCGAAGGGGCGACCGAACCGGGCCGAAATGGGCCTGGGCCGGTCGGCCCAGGCCGGCCGGCCCGGCCCACTTCCGGCGTCGGTTTGGCCCCCCTTTCCTTGCACCCGAAGGATCTTTAACCCTAAAACCCTGGAGGCGCCGCCATACGCAGAGGGGAGAGCCATTCGCACCAGGAGGCCATCCACAAGCTAGAGGGAGAGGAGGGAGATCTCCGGAGGGAGATCGTCCACCTCAAAGGAAGACACCGTCGGAAGGGTGACCATGATCAACGGTGCTATGCCTAGCACCTTGATGGGATAATCTCCTTATTCGTCCATGGGTTGTAATCGATCTTGAGATGTAATCATAGTTTATTGGATTATCTATCTATCATCTTGTGTTGAATATACTTTATTGCTTAAGGTTAGCTACCATGCCGTAAAGGGAGTAGAGCTCCAATGCTTCCTTGGATCCATTCAATACGCCGTGTCCATCATAGGTCTAGTCACGAATACCTTCGCGTAGTGACAGTACGAGAGGAAGGAAAGGGCGAAACCGTGGTCACAACCCCCGATAGATTAGATTGGCTTTCTTGTTTAAAGCGATTACATGTTCAAGTATCGTAGACCCATGGGCGAGTGTCTCCTATCTTGATAGCTTAATCATTCTCTCTAGTGTAGTTTAGTCGTTTTCTAGTTTAATCATAGTTAGGGTTTGAGTAGCTAGTGTGTAAAGGTAGATCAAACGCTTGTAATCCCCTTGCTTCGCGGATTGACAAGAACCTTGGGAATCTCGTGGTGAAAAAGGTGTAGGCTCGTAGAGGGATACGTCTTTTATCCGTCAACAATGTGCGTCCGGTTGCTTCGGCACGTCGCGCGGCTTGTCGCGTGACTCATCGTCGACTACTTTGCCTCGCGCAGGCTCGTCGTCGACTACTTCGCCTACGCCGCGCATCCTGTCGGGCATACACCCCGGGTACTCATGCAAGGATAGAAGAAGGCAGACTCCTATTAGAATTCCCCTGTAATCCTAGTAGGACTCATTCCGTGTAATCCTACTAGGACTCCTGCCTTGTAACCGACTAGGAACCCGCCCCCTGTACTATATAAAGGAGGGCTGGGTACCTAGCCGGGCACCTGATCTCAACCAACACCAAGCATCCCCCAAACAGGACGTAGGGTTCGCCACGTTGGCGGCCCGAACCTGTATAAATCTTGTGTCCCGTGTCCTTGCGCATACCTTCGAGTTCTCGGTCTCCCGATCACGATCCTCACCGCACAATCTACTACCTCGGGTACCCCCTTGGTAGGTTTGCCGGTCTAAAACACCGACAGCTGGCGCGCCAGGTAGGGGTGATCATCACCACCGGGCGAATTCGAAGGACCCTCGTCAACAAGATCAATCTACTCGGCAACTACACCGCGTGTCCAGGTGCCTCGGCACGTTGCGCGTCTCGTCAAGCGGCTCGTCGCGCCACTCGTCATCGACTACTCCGCCTCGCGCAGGCTCGTCGTCGAATACTTCGACTACACCGCGCGTCCAGGTGCCTCGGCATGTCGCGCGGCTCGTCACGCGGCTCGTCGCGCCGATCGTCGTCGACTACTCCGCTTCGCGCAGGCTCGTCGTCGACTACTTCACCTACGCCGCGCGTCCGGTTGCTTCGGCACGTCGCGCGGCTTGTAGCGTGACTCATCGTCGACTACTTCGCCTCGCGCAGGATCGTCATCGACTACTTCGCCTCGCACAGACTCGTCGTCGACTACTTCAACTACGCCGCGCGTCCGGGTGCCTCGGCACGTCGCGCGGCTCATCACGCGGCTCGTTGTCGACTACTTCAACACGCCGCGCGCCCGGGTGCCTCGGCACGTCGCGCGACTCGTCACGCGGCTCGTCGTCGACTACTTCGACTACGCCGCGCGTACAGGCTCGTCGTGGACTACTCTGCCTCGCGCAGGCTCGTCGTCGACTACTTCGACTACACCGCGCATCCAGGCTCGTCGTCGACTACTCCGCCTCGCGCAGGCTCGTCGTCGACAACTTCGACTACGCCGCGCATCCTGGTGCCTCGGCACATCGCGCGGCTCATCACGTGACACGTCGCGCCACTCATCGTCAACTACTTTGCCTACGTGGTGCATCCGGGTGCCTCGGCACGTCGCGCGTCCAGGTGCCTCGACATGTCGCGCGGCTCGTCACGCGGCTCGTCGCGCCGCTCGTCGTCGACCACTTCGCCTACGCCGCGCATCCGGGCGCCTCGGCACGTCGAGCGGTTCGTCACCCTGCTCGTCGTCGACTACTTCACCTACGCCGCGCGTCCGGGTGCTTCAGCACATCACGCGGCTTGTCGCGTGACTCATCGTTGACTACTTCACCTCGCGCAGGCTCGTCGTTGACTACTTCGCCTACGCCGCGCGTCCCGGAGCCTCGGCACGTCGCGCGGCTCGTCACGCGGCTCATCGTCGACTACTTCACCTACGTCGCGCGTCCGGTTGCTTCGGCACGTCGCGCGGCTTGTCGCGTGACTCATCGTCGACTACTTCGCCTCGCGCAGGCTCGTCGTCGATTACTTCGCCTACGCCGGGCGTCCGGGTGCCTCGGCACGTCGCGCGTCTCGTCACGCAGCTCGTCGTCAACTACTTCGACTACGCCGCGCGTTCGGGTGCCTCGACACGTCTCGCGGCTCATCACGCGACTCGTCGCGCCGCTCGTCGTCCACTTCTTCACCTACGTCGCGCGTCCGGTTGCTTCGGCACGTCGCGCGGCTTGTCGTGTGACTCATCGTCGACTATTTGGCCTCGCGCAGGCTCGTCGTCGACTACTTTGCCTATGTCGCGCGTCCGGGTGCCTCGGCACGTCGCGCGGCTCGTCGTCGACTACTTCGACTACGCCGCGCGTCCGGGTGCCTCGGCACGTCGCGCGGCTCATCACGCGACTCGTCGCGCCGCTCGTCGTCGACTACTTCGCCTACACCGCGCGTCCGGGTGCCTCGGCACGTCGTGTGGCTCATCTCGCCGCTTGTCGTCGACTACTTCGCCTCCGCCGCGCGTCTGGGTGCCTCGGCACACTGCACGGCTCGTCACGTGGCTTGCCGTTGACTACTCCGTGCGCCGCGACTTCCTCTTGCGGTCACACTGGCTCTACTACAGCCACACCGTGCGTCGCGACTACTTGTCTCGCGGCAACACTGCTCTACTTTGAGTATGCCGCGCGCCACCGCGACGTCGTCTTTCGGTCCCATCGCGTCGACCATTCATCTCGACTAGTTTGGAAAAACTAGTCGAGAACGGCAGTCACGCCCCCAACAACTGGTCGGAATCAACTCTGACTAGTTAACTTCAGCAACAACCATCGCGGCTCCATCGCCGACCGCCACGGCTTCATCACCAGTATGCACAAGCAGTAACAGCTAAGTCATTTATTTAAATGATTACCATTTTCTTTTCTTGTCTTGTTCTCCTCATCATGTAGGACTACTTGCCGACTACTCATTTGTGTACGCTTCTCGGCGGGTTTTCACGGGAGCTACACTCTGCTGACTACTCTTGGGGTATATCAGCCAAGTCACCACGAGCCTACTTCATCAACACGGGGGTGTTGGGGGGATTCGGAATCAAGCCTTTCGTACACTAAAAATAAAAGGACGCCTTTGGTTCCCCAAGTCCCAATGCGAAAGGCCTAGCAGTGAAACCCCTGGAGCCCTTGAACTCTTTTCCATCTTTCAAGAATCGGCTTTCGACCAGTGCCCTTCGTCGCCAGCAGAGCTGCAAAATGAGCTCAGAATGACCCAGGGCGATGGGGCCTCGGACAGGCTGAGTGTTTTTGTTCCACGACGAAACCCTAGGAGCGAATCTTACTTATCGGGGCAATTCTGGCCCGGGATTCGCTCGGGGGGTTTCGGCGTCCCTAACTCCTAACGACTTCAAGTTTGAATGTGAATTCTGCGTTTCAGGTGACGAAAGGTGCCAGGCGAAAGGGGAATCTCCAAAAGATCGAAGGTTTCCTCCCGACAGGCGCACGTGATGAGAGCAAGAAAGGCGCCGCGATTTGCGGCGTGACATCATGAAGCGCCGATTACGTGGAGACCTGACTGGAGAGTTCCCGGGAATGGCCTAGTACATTCTGTTTTGATCCGTTTTACACAAGGGTGTTCTCGGAATGTAAAAAGTCCGTCCGCCTCCCTATAAAAGGAGACGAACGGCACTTGTAAAGGGGTTCATCTTTTGAGAAATCAACTATTGAGTAAAGAGCTTTTTGGCTGTCCTTTGTTCTGTGTTTTGGTTTTGGTTCTTGAGCTTTTGTTTTCCCTCATTGTTTGTGAGCGATAGCTTCGGTTATCCCCACAACAATTGGCGCCCACCGTTTGTGCTTGGCTCGAGTATCAAACCCAGAATGTCTACAAGGAAGAAGAGAACTACTGCCAACTCTACGAAAGGGGCGTCGTCATCCATGGACGAAGAGCCGAACCTCTCCACTCTGCTCACTCAGGGAGAAGCGCTCCCAGAATCTAACCCAGCGCACGAGGCGGAGCTGGCCAAACTGCGCAAAGAGGCTGAGGAATTGGCCAGAACCAAGAAGAGGCTCCTGGCAATACAGCACGAAGCTGAGATCTAAAAACAAAAAGCTGAAATCGCTAGCTTGAAGGAAGAACTGCGCGCTCTAAAAGCAAAGCAATCCTTAAGTTTCAACCAACCCTCACCTGAATACACTGTTCCCAGTCAGCCTAACTTCAATGAGTGCACTGAGTTTTTCACCCAGCCCCCTCCGCACACCACCTTCAGTCGCAACCCTTTCGTGAGCCCTTTTGAGTCAGGCCCTTCGCACCAGGATGTTCATACCATTCGCACGAGACCTTGGGACCCCAAATCCCCCTTGTCTCAGGAGATTCAGATCACTCCATGGCCACAAACGTACAGGCCAGTCCCACTACCTAGATTCTCGGGCCAATCTGACCCAAGGCAATTCCTGATGAGCTACGAAGCCGCCATCCTTTCGGCCAGCGGTGACGACTCCGTACTGGTGAAATCTTTCATCATCGCGACTGATGACGCGGCAGCACAGTGGTATTCTCTACTAAGCCCAGGCGTAGTTCACGGATGGGACGATCTAAAGCAGCGGATCCTCTCAAACTTCCAAGGCTTCCAACGTCCAGAACTCACAGAGAGCGACCTCTTCTCGTGCAAGCAGAAGGACAAGGAGCCTCTCCAAAATTATTTCAGGAGATTCGTGCATCTCAGAGCCCAAGCGCCAAATGTCTTGGACGCCGTCGCCATTAACGCTGCAATTGTGGGTTTGAGAGCCGGCCAATTTCGTTCGCATCTCATGCGCGAAAGGCCCAAAACCATCCAGCGCCTATACGAAGAGTTCGAAAAGTATTGTCGCTCAGACAACGACTTCAGGATGTGCATGGAAGAGCAATCCCAGCAGAAAAAGTCTGCGAAAGCCAATCAACCCAACGACAGGGAGTGGCCCAATCCCAGAAATGCCTCACACGCCAATCCTCGGGGCGTTTTCGGTCTGGATGGCGAAAACACCCAAGAAAACCCCAATCCGCAGGCTGATTCGCAGAGCCTGGTTCCTAGACCACCCAGCCCCCCTCATTCCAATCAGGGGGGAGGCCGCAGGGGCGGAAGGGGCGGAGGCAGAGGTAGGGGTCGTGGCAGGGGCCGAGGCCACAACGAGAAAAGAAAATGGTATTGTATTTTCCACAAGGAGAACGATGACCACAGCTCAAATTATTGCCCAGACAAGAAAAGATTCGAGGCCATCCTAGAGGAGGAGAGGAAGGAAAAGGAGAGAGCGAGTGCCGTAAACCACTCCGCACCGGCCTGGCAGAATCCTAGTTTTGGGAGAAACTCTTTCGCAAACCCATTCCAACCACCTCAATTCCAACCACCTCAATTCCAGCCACCACCTTCCAATTACCCCCAGCCTCCGGCCTGGCAATCGCAAACTTTCCAAGCTCAGAACATTGAGCGTAGGCCCATCGAGCAACATCCCATTCCCCCTCCACCCCCTCCTTACAAAGGTCCCTCAGCTCCGCCACTGCCAGCCAAGCTAGAGGGCCAGAGCAATCCCCTGCCATCCGTCGGAACCATAATGCCATCTCAGGGGGCTCCGCGTTGGAGTTTGAAACCAAGAAAGAACGAAAGCACTACTTTCGCGAGGTGCGAAACATCTGTGTGGAGGGGAGAGTTGAGAAAACAAGATGGTCTCATATCCCAATCACCTTCTCAGAAGAGGACGTGAAGTTGCAAGGTTTCCCTCATAACGACGCTCTAGTGATAGAAGCGAACATAGCAAGTTGGACCCTGGGGAAGCTCTTGGTGGACAATGGCTCATCAGCTGACATTATCTTTGTCGATGCCTTCGACAAGATGGGGCTTAACAGAGATTTGCTACAGCCACCAGACACACCTCTGTATGGCTTCGGAGGGCGAGTCATCCACGCATTGGGAAAAGTGGTTCTCCCAGTATCTTTCGGCACAGTCCAAAACGCCAGGACTGAGTACCTATCCTTCGACGTTGTGGAGATGTACTATCCCTACAATAGTATCCTGGGCAGAGGGTTCCTCAACAAGTTTGAGGCCGTCATTCACCAGGCGTATCTCTGCATCAAAATCCCGGCGACGCTAGGGGTCATCTCAATCTGGGGTCATCAAAACGATGGCCGCAACCTAGAAAGAGGCCGCACCCCGGGTCAGCGAAACGTGCACGCCCTCGACGAACAGTCGAGTGCAATGAGGCGGAAAAGCAGCCGAAGGCAGACAAAGAGAAAATCAACATCTAGCCAGACTGCGAAACCAAACGGGTACTACTAGATGCAATGGTCTTAGATCAGACCGTCGTCATCGGCTCCGACCTTTCGGCTGACGAGGAAGCCAACTTAGTCCAGTTTCTCCAGAAGAACAAAGATGTGTTCGCCTGGTCCGCAAAGGATCTCACAGGCGTCGATCGCAGCTTCATTGAGCATAAATTGAACATCGACCCTTCGGTCAAACCGCGAAAGCAGAAGTTAAGAAAAATGTCTGATGACACGGTGGTAGCTGTCAAGTCAGAGGTTCAAAGGCTGCTTGACGCCACCGTCATCCGCGAAGTCATGTACCCCAAATGGCTGGCCAACACGGTGCCGGTCAAGAAAAAGAACGGCAAGTGGCGAATGTGCATCGATTTCACCGATGTCAACAAGGCCACACCAAAAGACAACTATCCATTGCCACGAATGGACCAGGTCGTGGACTCTGCGGCTAACACCGCGATCATGTCTCTGTTGGATTGCTTCTCTGGATAACACCAGTGTTGGATGGCGAAGGAGGATGAGGAAAAAACCAGTTTCATCACACCCTTTGGAACCTTCTGCTTCGTCCGAATGCCAGAAGGATTGAAAAACGTCGGCTCAACATTCACCAGAATGTCTGGGACCGTGTTCAAGCCGCAAATCGGCAAGAACATCCAGGCTTATGTCGACGACCTCATCGTCAAGAGCTCCAGCCGGGCCAACCATGTAAATGATTTGGCTGAAACTTTCGCTAATATGAGGCGGGCCGGTTTGAAACTAAACCCAGAGAAGTGCGTTTTTGGGGTCACCAAAGGAAAAATTCTGGGCTGCCTCATTTCCGCCAAGAGAATCGAAGCCAACCCTGACAAGATAAGAGCAATCAGAGAAATGGAGGAGCCCAATCGGGTGGCAGCTCTAAACAGATTCATTTCAAGATCTGCTGAGCGAAGCCTCCCTTTCTTCAAGGCACTGAAGGGCAAGGGCGCGATTGAGTGGGGTCCTGAGCAAAGCAAGGCATTCGCCGAGCTCAAAGACTATATCGAGAAAATGGCAATACTATCCCCACCCTCGCCTTCGGAGCCACTTCTCCTATACGTGGCCGCCTCAAAAGCTGCGGTCAGCGCTGCTTTGGTCCGGGAGGTCGAAACTGAAAAAGGCAAGCTCCAATGCCCAGTCTACTTCGTCTCCGAAGCCCTGGCAGGCTCAAAACTGCTTTACTTAGAGCTGGAGAAAATCGCCTACGCAGTGATCATGGCCACGCGAAAGCTCAGGCATTACTTCGAGGCACACAAAGTCACCGTGCTCACAGACCAACCCCTAAATGATCTATTTATCGACAAGGAGGCTTCGTCTAGAATTGCCAAATGGGCAACTGAGTTATCTGAGTACACAATAGATTTTGGAAAGAGGTCGGCAATCAAGTCCCAAGTCTTAGCGGACTTCATCGTAGATTGGACTTCACCAAGCAGTGTTACCACTGATGAAGAGCTGGTGCCAGTCTGGGAGATCAGATGTGACGGAGCTTGGGGGCGCGAAGGCGCTGGCATCGCTGCCATCGTCACCTCCCCGACGGGTATCAAGCTAAGATACGCCGCAAGGCTAGATTACAAGGACCCATCGGACAGGTGCACCAACAATACCACAGAGTACGAAGCCTTACTGCTGGGCCTGCGCAAGGTGAGAGCCTTGGGGGCCAGCAACTTCCTCGTCAAGTGCGACGCCAAGGTCATCAAAGACCACGTGGAGAAGGAAAGTGAGGCCAGGGAGCTGGAGCTAATCAAGTACCTCGCGGAGGTGCGCAAAATGGAAAGGCATTTCCGGGGATTCACCGTCGAGCACTTGCCTAGAAAAAACAACAGCGAAGCCGACGAGCTCGCGAAGAAAGCTGCAAGGGGAGAGGCGATGCCCCCAGATGCCCCGTCTACAAAACCAGACAAGCAGCCGCTCATGACAGTCAACGCAATCGCTAGCCTGGACTGGAGAGCTCCCATAATTGCTTTCCTCCGTGGACATTATGAGCCGGTCGAAACCCATGACCTCAAAAGGATGCAGGCGCGGGCCAAGGGCTACATCCTCAAGGACGATGTCCTGTTCAAGCTGGGAGTGTGTGCACCATTACTCAAATGCATTTCTCAGGACCAAGTCATTGAGCTTATGAGGGAAATTCACGGAGGAATGTGCGGTTCGCACATAGCAGCGAGAGCTCTGGCCGGAAAAGCCTTCAGGCAGGGCTTCTATTGGCCAATGGCGATAAAGGACGCGGAGCACATCGTCAGAACCTGCAAAGCTTGCCAATTCGCAGCAAAGCATCAGCGAAGGCCTCGCGCGCCATCGCAGCTCATCACTCCCACCTGGCCGCTGCAGCGCTGGGGAATGGACATTGTTGGGCCCCTCCCCACAGCCCAAGGCAACTTCATGTTTGCAGTCGTAGCAGTCGAGTATTTCACCAAGTGAATCGAGGCAAGACCTCTCGCTACCATCACCTCAGCAACCATCAAAAAATTCTTATGGCAGCAAATCATATGTAGATTCGGAGTGCCCAAAGAGCTCACTGTTGACAACGGGAAGCAATTCGACTGCCAAGATTTCAGAGAGTACTGTCGAACAATTGGAACGAAGCTCTGTTTCGCGTCCGTATACCACCCCCAGTCCAACGGCGCAGTAGAAAGGGCCAATGGACAAATCTTCTCAGCCATAAAAAAGTGCCTCTTTGAGCAGAAGAAAGGGAAATGGGCGGATGAGCTATCGAGAGTTATTTGGTCGCATAACACCACAGAATCCAGAACCACGAAATTCACCCCATTCAGGCTGTTGTACGGGGCTGAAGCAATGTGCCCTGAGGAACTTGCCAACGAAAGCGCCAGAGTTTTGGCCGGAAGCTCTCGCGAGAACAAAGAAGCCGACAAGGACCTCGTGGAAATTGATAGGCTTGATGCAGTCTAGAATCTGTTGAAGTATCAAGAAGAAACCAGAAGGTGGAGAAACACGAAAGTATCCCTCAAAGACATCAAGGTGGGAGACTTCGTCTTAAAAAGAAAGAAGAATGCCGACGCTGTAGGCAAGTTCCAATTTGCCTGGGAAGGACCTTACGTAGTCTCAAGCTCTGTTCGAGATGGGGCCTTTCGCCTCACAGATGAGGCAGGCGTGGAGTTGCCACATTCATGGAATGTGGACAACTTGTGTAAATTTTTCCCGTAGTCTGTTTCAGTATGAGTCCGTCACACGGAACTATAAGTGCGGAGGATTCATCTAGTTTCACATTTTCTAGTCTTTACTTTCGCGCATTTTAAATTCAATAACAAGGCGGGTACTCTTTTCCTCACATAGGGAGGACTCCACTCTGGAGCGTGAGGTTTTTAACGAGGCAGCCTTGATGTAAAATTTATTTCCCAACAAATGGAATACTTCCTCCCTAAAGATCTGTTGTGTTTCTTTCGCATAATTTAAAGTGCTATCTTGAGATAGCCCATCCCGAAGGAGGATGAATTAAAGTGCTATTCTCGAATAGCCCTCTCCAAAAGCGAGAGCATCAAAGTGCTACCCATGGGTAGCCCACCCACAAGTGGTGCAATCGAGATGATTCACAAGAATCAAACCTTTAAAGAGCTGCCTTCTCAGCAGCCCGTCCAAGAAGGACGTACGAAAGCGATCCAGCCTTAAATCGAGAACGCTCAAACGAAGACACCGCAATCGTTATCTTTTGCAAAGATGTCGTCGCAAGCAACGCCCAACGCCGCAAAGACGATCTCATTCAAAGCCGGAAAAGAGCGTGCGTTGTCAAAAAACAGCTTTAAAGCTGTAAAATTTGACAAGGGTAGGCAGATCCTAGTCCTGCAATACGTTTCATGCCTAGGCGTCACATCGCAGGCTAGTTTTGTTTCCAACGAAAAATTGCAAAAGAGAAGTGACTGAATTCAGCACGCTGCGTCGCACAATGTCTAATAAGCCAGAAAAATCGAAACCTCACTAATTTGACGGTCATAGGCAAAACGAATAAACTCTGGTTTTCCCCGCTTCCGAAGGGGGGGAAGACGTTTTCTTTCGAAAACAGAAAGTCGAAAGCGGCGAAAACTTTAGTTCAAAACAACCAAAAATGCTGGTGCAGTAAAAAGGTTTTAAGCATCATAGTCAGCGCCAGGCTCTCGCACCCTGTTTGTCAAAACACGACATTTACAAAATTACATCTGTCAAAAGTTTTAGAGGCAAAGACGCCAATTCAGGTTTTTAGCCTAAGAGCTACTTGTCCGGAGCAGGAGCAGGGTCCCGGGTAATTCTTCGTGACGAAGGGGAGCCAGAGCTTCGCCAGTCACAGGATCCACCAGGCCGCCTTCGACCATAGGGGCTTCGCGGATAGGGGCTCCAGGGACTCCTTGATCAACGGCGTCGTTGCTTGTCCTCGGCGGCCAATCCCTAGGGGGTCCATACGGCCCCAGAGTTGCGTCCGGCCCATGTGTCGCGCGATGCTCTCGAAGCTCCAAAGCCTGTTTCGCCTGCCCAAAATGGAACTGTGAGAAGGAAGAAAGCATTAAGCATCAGCGCAAATGATAGCTCAACAAAAATAATCAAAGTCAAAACGAACCGATGAAATTTACCTTCGTCAACCGATCCACGACTTTCTTTCGAGCGTGCGCTCGCGCACTCTTAGCCCAAAAGTTGCGGAGAACGATCTTGTTAATTAGCTCTATCGTCTTGCTTGGGGCTGGCGTTTCGTCAGGCGAAGGGAACTCGAAGCTCCGACTTCCGAAAGCTTTGAAATGCTCGCAACCCTGTCGCTCGAGAAGATGAAGTAGCATTTCAGAGCAGGTCGCCGCACCATAATCCCCAATCTTACTCATGGTATCCGGCAGGAGTTTTAGCTCGCTATGCAACCACTCCACAAAGCTCGAGATATTGTCGGTAATTTTGAAGTCTTGGGCTTCGGCTCCAAAACTCTCCAAAGCTCGACGATATTCCGTCGCCAGATATGCACCCCATTGGTGGCAATAGGCCTCATTCTTCTCCAGAGTATCTTCAAGCTCGCCCTTTACATTTTTTAATTCCGCGATGAGATTGGCGTTGGCTTCCAAAATAACGTTCTGAGCGTCGTACTGGACAACCATGTCTTTTAATTCAGCACGGCATTCTTCGTAGCATTTCAAGCACGACTCCAGCTCTTTCTTCAAGGCGTCTTTAACGTCCCGCTGTTTCTTGCATTGATCCGCCAGCTGAAGAGACTCTCGTTTTAGTTTCTCATTTTCTTCTCTCAGGCGTCGATTATCGTCTTCTAAAAGTCTTTGCTTCTCAAGAGAGATCTTGGCCTCCGCAGTCGCCCTCTCAAATCCTTTCTGGCAGGCGACGATGCCTCTCGAAAGATAGGCGCGCATAGTCCTCATCAAGTCGTCAGCGCTTAAACCTTCCAAAGAGCGCTCAAAATCTGCACGAAACATAGCAATCACGTTATTCGTCCGGGCCCCTTCGCGCAACTCACATAGCGAAGGCATCAAGTCGAAATGCTATGAATGAAATAATCGGTGCTGTTTCATACCGGGTTCTCCCAGCGCAGACGCGAGGTTGGTCCCAGACGCGGAGGGATTCGCCTCAGGCTGAAAAGCCCTTTTCTCCTTATCCTTGGCACTTAAGGTGACCAGAGTCTTGGCTGCTGAGATCATCACAGAAACAAAAGTCATCAGTAAATGCAACACATGGTTTATGGAAACGACACAAAAATTATCTCTGAGCAAGAGTATATTACCAGCGTCTTGAAGTTGAAGAACATTGGGTGTCGTCGCCGGCACCGGCATGATCTCTTGGGTAGCCTTCGCCGCAGTCGGCTGAAGGTCATCTGACACCGGCGGCGGCGAGCGAGGCGTGCGCGCCGCAGTCTCCTCAACCTCCGGAGCATCCAAGTCAATCAGCTCCCGGGCCTTCGCACCCGAACCTTCGCCCAACTCCACCATAGTTCCCTCCGGAGCGTCTTGGGGCTGCTGAAGGACCGATACGGCGAACCAGAGAGGGGGGGAGTGAATGGGAGCCGATAAAAATTCTTCTCTATGGAGATCGAAACTCCAACAAGATGAACGCGGCTACCAACACACGTCTTCGACTCACTACCCAAGTTGGTCAAGCCCACGTAGCCACTGGAGTGCCACTGGACCTAGGAACCAACACACACAGCCTTCCGACTCGAGAACGCAGCGGAACACCAAACCTCGAGTCCACTGACCAACACCGGTCAGACCGGTGAGCACCACCAGTCAGACCGGTCCCTGCTGGTGAACTACGGCGATTTCCACTAAGTGGCTTCACACCGGTCAGGCCGGTGAGACACACCGGTCAGACCGGTCACAGCCTGAAAACCCCCAAATCACCAAACAGGCCAACCGACCTCCAAACTGACCCAAACTCGAAACAGCCCCAACACAGAAGAGCAGCGAACACACCAAGACGTTCACCCGAGCAAAAACCCACCGAGGGTTGCACCGGTCAGACCGGTCAAGAGCACCGGTCAGACCGGTGTAGCCTGGGCAGCTCGGGACGAACAGCACCCGCGGGTCAACTCCCCCAAATCCAAAATTCAATCTCCCGAATCGCTCCACGGACTTGAACAAGACTTTGGGGATATTAGGGACACCTCATGAGGAGTCCATAGCCACGATTTCGTCCACCAAAACTTGTCCAAAAAGGAGGAATCAAGGAAATCCCGCCAAGAACACTTCCAACCCAAGAACTCAAGAAACCCCAAAATCGAGCCCCTTTACTCACGGATTTGGGAGGGGAATCACAGCCCAAAGAACCACGAAGGGTTCCCACAAATTTCCCCCCTCAAATCCCCAAGAGAAAGGTCCCGAAAACAACCCAAAGAAATCACCAAGAGAGGGCTCCGAAAATCACCACCAAGAACAACCGGGGAAAACACATCCAAACCTTGAGGAACCACGCCGAATGATCTATACATGAAACAAAGGTTCATACAAGGTCTAGCAAGCCGCCCGATCATCCAACCCTCTCAACAAGATCTCTCCATGAAGCTCTCAAGCTAGTCCTATGGAAAACCTAAAGAAAAATAGGTAGAAAATAGGAAAACTAATGAGCTAGGGTTCCAAGAGTTGGCTGCCATCCTCTCACCTCTTGGGTTATATGGAGGCAACCGAATGTCTAAAATGCCCTTTCCTAATAACTAGGAATACAAGCCCCTCAATGGCGGATTTGGAAGTCTTCATGTCTTTTCCATCGGACGGATGCCCGGCGACCGCACCCTGCGTAGCCTCGACACAAGCCATGCGATCCCGACGCGTGTCCTCCGCTTCGAAGTCTCCGGACTGCGTCGTCGCACACCGGTTAGACCGGTGCTCCTCACCGGTCAGACCGGTACCCACCGGTCAGACCGGTCTGGCACTACTGCAGCACCGTCTTCGGTTCTCCAGTCTTGGCTTTGTGGATCAACCAAGGAACCCAGTGGTTTTCTGGTGAACCACCGGAAACCCCGCGAACTCGGTGTAGCTCCGCCAATCTCCACTCATGACTTGGCTCCCACGTAGTCCCGGCTCGCCCTTGGTTTTGAGGCTCTACCTAGAAACCGTACACGACTTCATCTTGCTGTTCATGCCACCATGCGGCCCGCACTTGACCCCGTTGGCCACCGGGTCCCTCGAACGAAGCCTACTTGTCTTCTCCACACCTGGAGGCCTCACCAGCAACGACCTTTCACGCTTGTTCTTCACCTGCACCAACACTAGTCAAGCCGCAACCTGCACCTGCATTACTTAGCCAAGAATCAGTCCACACAACGTTGTCAATCACTCATCACACAAGGAAGCGACCATCCACCGGTCCTCGAACCACACATCGTCCTCAATCTCCCCCTTGATGAGTGCATTGACAACACCCACATGAAGTAAGACAAGAGAAAAGAAAAGAAAAAGATACGAAAGAAACGAAACTCCAACAAGCGATCGAAAGCCAAACAAAGGCAAAGAGCAAGATCACTTGAAGAAGACAAGTCTCGAACCCCTTAGGCAAGGGCAACGGCTCGACACATCCAAGACAAAACAAAGCTCAAGCAAAGAGCACAAACCACCAAATCAAAGCTCAAAAGCCACAAAGAGCTCCCCCTGCACACATGCAAGCTCCCCCTGAACCAATGCCACTCCCCCTGGACGAATGCATGCAAACCACTTGAAAACAGGGCAGCTGCTGCAACTACAGCTCACACCGGTCAGACCGGCCAACACCACCGGTCAGACCGGTGCCCAACATGTGCACAGGACCAGCACACTCTGATCGGTCAGACCGGTGACCACGACCGGTCAGACCGGTGCACAACAGAGCCCAGAAATGGCTCGAAACCGCCTGAAAACCCTCTAAATGCACCCAGCAAGCCATCTCAAGCTCAAACTTCTCCCCCTTGTTGGCAATGCATGAATCAAGCCAAAAATGCAAAAAATGCAACCTAGAGCTTCTCAAATAGACAAAATTCAACAAAGAATGCTACACATGTCCAAAAATGAGCAAGTTAGATACCCTACAGCTTCGTATTGATCTCAACTACATGATCACCAAGTTTCACAACCATTGGACGAAGCTAAGACAGATTTGGGCAATTTTGCGAAAAACTTGCCTCTCATGAGCAAAGTCCTAAACATGAGCAAAACATATCAAAATGGCAAAGCCACACAAACTTCATGATTGGACAACCATTCTAATCATAAGACCATCACAAACACCCACAAGCACCTCATGTCATGTCAAAGCCACCGAGCCATGTGCCTACTTCTATGTATGAGACTTCTCATTGGTAGGCATCATGCAACGGTTTAGCACCCAAAGCAAATTAAATTCTGCACATATGACATGGGAGCATATTTTTCAAGCATTTCACATTTCATTTTCAGATTGTTACATGGTACATGAAATGTCTTGCGACAAAAAGGAACTTATGCCCCTCCACAAGATAAAGCAAGAGGGCTAAACATTCATGATGGCAAGTGAGCCTTTGGCCCCATATGATCAATAAACTAGCTATCCAACCACAAATTGAGCATAGCAAAGCCACTAAAACATGTCAAGATCATATAAAGGCATTTACACATGAGAGAGCATACATGTGACAATTTTTCAAAACATAGCCATCAACCATGGATATAAACCGAGATTATCAAGAGCTAAGCCAAACTAACCATAGCATACCAAACAAGCTCACAAAGACATATATCTCATTCCATGGTGAACAATGTATATATGAGAAGCTTCCCTATCCAATGCATATGATACAAAATGCATGCAATCTAAGATACAAGGATGCCTATACATCATGTTACATATGCCATGCCAAATGCAAGAAATGCACAAAGGAAAGCTATACATATGCTAGAAAGGAACTCCCACACACCCAACTCAAGAAATCAAACACACACCAAGTTCCCCCCGCAAACGAGTGAAAGTTGCTTGATCTAGGGGTTTGGTGAAAATATCGGCTAGTTGGTCATGTGTGGGTACATGGATCAAGGAAATCTTTCCTTTCTCTACGTTGTCTCTCAGAAAATGAAACCTCACTTCGATGTGCTTGGTTTTGGAATGAAGCACTGGGTTCTTTGCAATGCTTATGGCACTGGTGCTGTCACATTGAAGTGGGACATGGGTATACTCCTCACCAAAGTCACTCATGGTGTAGGTGATCCAAAGGAGCTGAGAGCAACAACTAGCAGCGGCAACGTACTCGGCCTCGGTAGTGGATTGAGCTACACTCGACTGCTTGCGGGAAGACCAAGACACCAAAGAGGAACCCAAAAACTGGCAAGTCCCAGAAGTGGACTTCCTATCCAACCGACACCCGGCAAAATCCGTGTCTGAAAAACCATGAAGCGCCAAAGAAGAGGACGCGGAGTACCAAAGGCCGAAGTCGGGAGTGTGACGCAAGTACCTGAAAATTCGCTTCACCGCTTGCTGATGCAAAGTCCTCGGAGACGCTTGAAAACGAGCGCACAGACATACCGAGAACTGGATGTCCGGCCTCGTCGCCGTCAAGTAGAGGAGTGACCCGATCATGCTCCGGTACTCCTTCTGGTCCACGTGTTCACCTTCCTCGTCCGCATCAAGCGCTGTAGTCGTACTCATCGGCGTCGTCATAGCCTTGGAATCCTCCATCTTGAACTTCCGCACAATGTCCTTGGTGTACTTGGCTTGGTGCACAAATGTTCCTTCCTTTGATTGCTTGATTTGTAGCCCGAGGAAGAACTGCAACTCGCCCATCATGCTCATCTCAAATTCCCTGCTCATATCCTCTGCAAACCTTGCAACAAGAGAGTTAGACGAGCCACCAAAGACAATATCATCCACGTACACCTGCACAATCAGGATATCTCTGCCCTGCCTCAGGAGAAACAAGGTCTGATCGACCTTCCCCATCTCAAAGCCTCTCGCAAACAAGAACCCCCTCAACCTGCCATACCAAGCTCTAGGCGCCTACTTCAAGCCATAAAGCGCCTTCCTCAACTTGTACACCCGGTGGGGGTACTTCTCACTCTCAAACCCCGGTGGTTGCCTCACATACACTTCTTCCTCCAACACACCGTTCAAGAAGGCACTCTTCACATCCATTTGGTGCAACTTGAACCCTTTAGCCACAGAAAAGGCTAGAAGTATCCTAATCGCCTCCAAACGGGCTACGGGAGCAAAGGTCTCCTCGTAGTCAATCCCCTCCTTCAGACTGAACCCTTGAGCAACAAGCCTTGACTTGTTCCTCACAACCTCGCCTTTCTCTCCCTCTTTATTTTTCCACACCCACTTTGTACCAATCGGTTTACACCCTGGAGAAGGGTCAACCAACTCCCACACCTGATTCCTCTCAAAGTTCTCCAGCTCCTCATGCATCGAATTAACCCAATTATGATCAGATAGTGCGTGTCCAATGTCTTTGGGCTCAAAAGTAGCAACAAATGCAGCATGAGCAAAATGGGAATTGTTCCGAACCCTCGACCGTGTAGTGCGTTCATTCAGGTCGCCGATGATCCTCGAAGCTGGGTGATCCACTTGTACTCGCCGGGGAGGTTCTCGCCTCGATGCTACCTCCCCCTCAGCAACAGCTTCTCCTCGTTCTTGATTTGTCGTCGTAGGTGTGGGAGAGGGTCCGTCCACCACCGTAGTCGAAGTAGTGGGTACATGTTCAGCTGGGGGCACCACACCGCCATCTTCATCGTCTCCATGTTCATGCTCCTCATCCAGGAAGATCTCCTCGCCAAGCTCATCATCACCTGCACACTCAAAGACAAGCTGACTACGTGGCTGTGTCTCGTCGAAGGTTACCTCGCAAGTCTCCACGATTTGGTTAGTTTCAAGATTGAGCACACGATATGCTCTAGAATGAGATGCATAACCAAAGAAAATGCCATCGACAGGCCTAGCCTCAAACTTATCCAACTTCCTGCCTTTCTTCAGAATGAAACACTTGCAACCAAAGACATGGAAGTGACTCACCTTGGGTGTGCGACCGTGCATCAACTCATAGCACGTTTTCTTCTTGTGCACTCTGAGGTAGATCCTGTTTGACACATAGCATGTGGTATTCACCGCCTCAGCCCAATACCTCCTCGGAGTCCTATGCTCATCAAGCATCGTCCGAGCCATCTCGCACAAGGTCCTGTTCTTCCTTTCCACGACACCATTCTGGGGAGGCGTATACGGACTCAAAAACTGGTGCTCAAGACCCAAGTCATGGCAAAAGGTCTCAAAACGAGAGTTCCTGAATTCCGAGCCATTATCACTGCGGATTGCTCGTATGGCATCTCCATGCCTCTCGTTTCTCAACCTCAAGACTAGATCTCGAACAAAACCAAACGTCTCCCCCTTATCCTCAAGAAAGAACACCCAAGCATACCGAGAGTAGTCGTCCACCACAACAAGGACGTACCACTTCCCACTCGCAGATCGCACACGAGCTGGGCCAACAAGGTCCATATGGAGCAGCTCGCATGGACGCTCAGTCATCACATCAGTGAGAAGCGGGTGAGAAGAGGCTACCATCTTGGCATGCCTACAAGGTGCACAAACCAACTCCTTCTCAAGCCTCAACCGTGGCAATCCTCGGACCAAGTTGAGTTTACTCAAGCGAGACAAAAGGTCAAAGCTCAAGTGACCCAACTTCCTATGCCACTTCCACAACTCACTCGAAGAACTAGCCAAAAAACAACGCTCCACACCCGAAGACTGAGAAAAATCAGCACGAAACACCTGACCGTCGGGAACGACCATACAGACAAGGTCCCCTCGAGAGTCCAAGATCCGAGAACCACCTGGCCGAAACAACACCTCAAAGCCCTCATCCAACAGCTGGGACACAGAAAGCAAATTGTACCCCAATGATTGAACAAGAGCAACACGCCTCAGAGTGATCTTGTCACTCACTTTGATCTCACCTTCCGACAACACTCGCCCACGCCCATTGTCCCCAAAAGTGATGTACCTCCTGGTCACCACAGGAACGAGACTTGAGAACCACCCCTTGTCTCCGGTCATATGCCTCGAGCAACCGGAGTCAATCAACCAAATGTTCTTCAAGTCTCCCACCTGAAATTCAAAAACGAGCACGTGAGCGAACAAACGACTCAGCACTGGGGTTAGTACTAAAAGAGGAAAACCAGTGCCGAGCCATTTGCTCGAAAGTGGGGTTAGCACCATCCAAGCCATCTTTCCTTCCAAAGCTACCTCCACGAACACCACCACGGTAACCACCCTGAGGGAACCATCCCTCTCTAACTGGAGGAGGACCAAATCCACGCAAGAAAGCCCGTGGAACGTCCCTCCTCTCCAACTCAAAGCTACGGCCCCTCCGATCCCCGTATTGAGCACGAGGAGGAGAACACCTAGCAAACTGACCACCTGCAACCTTTCCAGCCCAGCACCAGAACCACGACCACCAGAAACAACCCTCGCACCTGTACGAGCTCGAAACCCAAACAGCAGTCTGTCCAGGCCTGCACTGGTCTGACCGGTGCTCCACACCGGTCTGACCGGTGTGACCTGGGCAGCAGCACCTCCAGCAGCCTTCCGCTCTCCCCAAGCCCGAACTGTCCTCACACTCGCCTTGGCCCTGGGCATTTGCACACGAGGCTCAAGTACACCATCAGAAGTGTGGTACTTGTCCTTGTTAGCCCACTCCTTTGCCATTCTCTCCTCTCGCTTCCTCTTGAAGCAAAACTCCTCCTTATGGCCATCTCTCCCACAATAGCCACAATGGAACCTCACAAGCTTAGGATTTGGCTTGGGATGTGGCTGCTCACTTGGTTTCTCTCCACTCAACTCCTCCACCGGTTTCTCACCACTAGCCTTCTCACTTTCCTTCCCAAAGAACACTTTCCCCGAAGTGCTCACAAACTTGATAGGCTTTCGGAGATCATTTGTGGGTTTAGAAACACGGGTGGAGCTGGGGTTGTGTCTAGACGGTTCCTAAGATGGTTGGGTTTTGGAGTGAAATCATTTTTGTGGTGGGTTTTTGGTGGCTCCGGGATATTCTCTCCACTTACCTCACCAACCTTGTTTGCCCCAAGTCCCTCACCATCTTGCCTCTTAAAGGCCTCGATCATCATCCTCAACTGAGGCTCATGACCGGACAACCAACCCATCAACTTCCTCAGCTCATCAGTCTCATCCTGGAAACGATCAACACAATGTGCAAGTTCCAGGTTTTTGAAAGCATGCATTTCACAGGTAGAGCATGATGTAGGGATGGGTTCCTTCAGCTTAGCCTCGAGAGAACTAGTGTAAGCATGCATCTCATCAATCTTAGCATGCAAAACAGGGCAAGAAGTGCAAGCACCTAGCAAAGCAGATCTAGACTTAATCTCATCCACTTCAACCCTAAGCACATCTAGTTCCTCACACTTGGAGGCATGCTTTTCCTTGAACAAAGCAAGATAAGCAAGGAAAATAGAGCAATCAGCACAATCAACCTCATCCGAAACAATAGGGCTAGCCTTAAGAGAATCAATCTCAAGCTTGCTATCAAGCACCTGTGTCTCTAGCTCAGCCACTCTAGTCCTAGCATCCTCGAGTGAGGCCCTGAGCTCTTTTCTCATCTTCTTGGCCTCTCTAAGCATGTCATCACGGTTATCAAGCAGAGAGCCAAGCCTCTCATTCTCCTGCCGCAAGAAGGGAAGCTCATCACGCACCTCGTCGTCGGAGTCGGAGTCCGAGTCGCTCTGGTGGCTCTTCTTGCTGCTGGAGCTCAAAGCCATGGTGCAGAAGCCGTCGTTGGCGAAGCAGCTCAGCCCGCTCAGGTTCTTGGACGACTTCCTGTTCTTGCGACGATCGCCTTCGTCTTCACTGCTGCTCGAGCTCGAGGTGGAGTACGCGGAACTGGAGTCGACGTCGCTTGCTCCCACCATCGCTCGGGCCTTGCCTCGGCTCTCCTTCTTCCTCGATCATCGCTCGTCCTTGTACTTGTTCTTGTGCTTGCTCTTGTGGTCGCGCCTCGAACGGTACTTGCCGTCCATCCTCGCCTTGTGCTTGTAGTCATCCTTGTTCTCGGCCTTCTCCGGGCAGTCGGCGACGAAGTGTCCCGGCTTGCCGCACTGGAAGCATGTCCTCGTGTTCCTCCTCATGTTCATGCGGTTCTCGTGCAGCCTCTCGAACTGCCTCGTTAGGAGGGCCAGCTCGTCCTCTCCAAGCTCGTCGAACTCCTCATCTGGCATAGACATCAAAGAGGAGAAAGAGAACATCCTGGTGGATGGGTTAGTGTGAGCCTTTCCTTTGGAACCACCAACGAGGGCGAGACTATGGGAGTCCGTCGGACCCTCGAGCTTGGCAGTCATACCCCTATCCACCTCAGCCGACTTGAGCTTCGAGAACAGCTCGTTCACCGTCAGAGTGTCATACTTCTCTGACTCCACAATGGCCTCGAACTTTCCGCCCCATATTGTACGATCCAAAGAGTGCAAGAGCTTGACAGCTCTATCATGATCATCGTACGGGAGCACGTCCACATTGGCCCTCATGTTGTTCACAACCATCGTGAACCTCTGGAACAAGGCATCAATGGACTCACCGGGGAGATGAGTGAAGTTCTCGTACTCTCTCCGGTAGGTCGCATACATCCGTGCCTGAACCTGGGCATTCCCAACATGAGCCTCCTTCAGCACCGACCAAATCCTACAAGCCAAGTGCTCGGTGTGCACCCGATCGAACTCAGGCTGACACAAAGCACAAAACAAGTAGTCGACCGCCTTGTTGTTGGCGTCGAACATGTCCCTCGATCCTGGAGCGAGGAAGTTCATCGGCTGGACATAGCCTGTGTCCACTGTGACATCCCAAAGGATCTGACCCTTGCCGCGGATAAACGCAACCATCCGTTTGCTCCACATCTGGTAGTTCTTGCCATCGAAGTGTGGAGGACCCGAACCCCGTTCCTGGTATGCCATCCTTGGATCTAAGACTGGTTAGAGTCAATAAAGACTCGAACCGGCTCTGATACCACTTGGAGGACCGATACGGCGAACCAGAGAGGGGGGAGTGAATGGGAGCCGATAAAAATTCTTCTCGATGGAGATCGAAACTCCAACAAGATGAACGCGGCTACCAACACACGTCTTCGACTCACTACGCAAGTTGGTCAAGCCCACGAAGCCATTGGAGTGCCACTAGACCTAGGAACCAACACACACAGCCTTCCGACTCGAGAACGCAGCGGAACACCAAACCTCGAGTCCACTGACCAACACCGGTCAGACCGGTGAGCACCACCGGTCAGACCGGTCCCTGTTGGTGAACTACGGCGATTTCCACTAAGTGGCTTCACACCGGTCAGGCCCGTGAGACACACCGGTCAGACCGGTCACAGCCTGAAAACCCCCTAATCACCAAACAGGCCAACCGACCTCCAAATTGACCCAAACTCGAAACAGCCCCAACACAGAAGAGCAGCAAACACACCAAGACGTTCACCCGAGCAAAAACCCACCGAGGGTTGCACCGGTCAGACCGGTCAAGAGCACCGGTCAGATCGGTGTAGCCTGGGCAGCTCGGGATGAACAGCACCCGTGGGTCAACTCCCCCAAATCCAAACTTCAATCTTCCGAATCGCTCCACGGACTTGAACAAGACTTTGGGGATATTAGGGACACCTCATGAGGAGTTCATAGCCACGATTTCATCCACCAAAACTTGTCCAAAAAGGAGGAATCAAGGAAATCCCGCCAAGAACACTTCCAACCCAAGAACTCAAGAAACCCCAAAATCGAGCCCCTTTACTCACGGATTTGGGAGGGGAATCACAGCCCAAAGAACCATGAAGGGTTCCCACAAATTTCCCCCATCAAATCCCCAAGAGAAAGGTCCCGAAAACAACCCAAAGAAATCACCAAGAGAGGGCTCCGAAAATCACCACCAAGAACAACCGGGGAAAACACATCCAAACCTTGAGGAACCACGCCGAATCATCTATACATGAAACAAAGGTTCATACAAGGTCTAGCAAGCCGCCCGATCATCCAACCCTCTCAACAAGATCTCTCCATGAAGCTCTCAAGCTAGTACTATGGAAAACCTAAAGAAAAATAGGTAGAAAATAGGAAAACTAATGAGCTAGGGTTCCAAGAGTTGGCTGCCATCCTCTCACCTCTTGGGTTATATGGAGGCAACCGAATGTCTAAAATGCCCTTTCCTAATAACTAGGGATACGAGCCCCTCAAGGGCGGATTTGGAAGTCTTCATGTCTTTTCCATCGGACGGATGCCCGGCGACCGCACCCTGCGTAGCCTCGACGCAAGCCATGCGATCCCGACGAGTGTCCTCCGCTTCGAAGTCTCTGGACTGCGTCGTCGCACACCGGTCAGACCGGTGCTCCTCACCGGTCAGACCGGTACCCACCGGTCAGACCGGTCTGGCACTGCTGCAGCACCGTCTTCGGTTGTCCAGTCTTGGCTTTGTGGATCCACCAAGGAACCCAGTGGTTTTCTGGTGAACCACCGGAAACCCCGCGAACTCGGTGTAGCCTCCGTCAATCTCCACTCATGACTTGGCTCCCACGTAGTCCCGGCTCACCCTTGGTTTTGAGGCTCTACCAAGAAACCGTACACGACTTCATCTTGCTGTTCATGCCACCATGCGGCCCGCACTTGACCCCGTTGGCCACCGGGTCCCTCGAACGAAGCCTACTTGTCTTCTCCACACCTGGAGGCCTCACCAGCAACGACCTTTCGCGCTTGTTCTTCACCTGCACCAACACTAGTCAAGTCGCAACCTGCACCTGCATTACTTAGCCAAGAATCAGTCCACACAACGTTGTCAATCACTCATCACACAAGGAAGCGACCATCCACCGGTCCTCGAACCACATATGGTCCTCAGCTGCGGAGGGGGAGCATCTAAATCTTTTGCTGCCACAGTAGCGTCGTCGTTGATGTAGCACAAATCTTCGAACTCGTCCACAACGTCCACAAGGCCGGCCACACGCCCCTTCGGGGCTGCGTCAGCCGCAGCAATCTCTTTTTGGATCATCTCCGCCACGCGCTTGCCCTTGGCTTCGCGCGGCTCCAATTCCGCTGGATCAACCTGACCGGCCGAAGGCTCCTCCGTCAATTTCTGCACTGACCCTTTCGGAGGATAGTTAGTGCAAGGTTGAATATGAGGCGTAGACATGACGTCAACATCCTCATCAGTTTCCGCGACCGGGTCAGCCCGCGCCTTTTTTCCGGAAGGCTCGTCGTCGTCTGGCCCCTTCTCCTTGATTGTAACGTGCCTCCCCCTCTCTGCAGCCTCCGAAGGCCTCTTCTTCGAAGCCTGTTTCTTATCCGCATCACCCGCAGGGGAGGGATCGAGCATTTTCTTCTTCTCTCTTTCAGCCGCGGCCACTTTCGCCGCCTCGGCCTTGCGACGAGCCAAGGTCTCACTAACTTTCAACAACTTCGTAGATTTTTCTGCAAGCGGCGGCAAGGTAGCTTTAGCAGCGTCCGCCTTTCGCTTGGCCAAGATGTCTTGGGCTTTGGTGCCTTTCACAGCAGGTTCCATTATAACAGAAGTTTTACTTGACTTACTCCTCCGAGAGGTTTCCACAGGTTCAGATCCAGTGTTACCCGGTGGCTGCATCTTCTTACTAGCCGTCGGGGGTGCCGGGCGAGGAGAATCGGTGACACCCATCTCGTCGAGAACTCGCTTTACCTGGCCCTGATGCTTCAAGATCCTTTGAGCACATTCCCATTCCTTGTGGGTGAAATTACCAATCATCTGAACAACCTTTTTTTCAACTTCAGCGACGATCTCTTCGTCAGTTTTGTCCGCAGGGCGTTTGACATTGAATATAGGGCTTCGCACATCTTGATCCAGCCCGGCCAGCCATTGCATCTTAAATGCCCATGATCCCCATCGGGGCTGGCACGGCCAGATATCAGCGGCCACAAACTCCTCGAGGGCGTCTCGCGTAGTGATCACGCGAGTTGCCTGATAAAACGCACTGGTGCTGGCTGATGAGCGGCTAGCTTTCGTCAGCTCTGGCGACAGCTCGACCTCCAAATCAACCATGCGGCTCGCCAAGTCATACGTTGTCACTTCCTCCTGCTTTGAGTTTCGCCCCACCACTGCGATAGGGGCATAAAACCAATAGGAGGTCCACCGATTAGCCCATTTGTTTTTGTATGCTGGGGCTAATTCCACTGGGGCCTGATTCTTGCCAGGACGACGCGTCTGAAAGGTGCAATAGCCGTACTGAGCCTCTTTCTCTTCGTCATCGACAGTTATAAGCTTCCTTGCTCAATGAATCTCAAAATGGTGAACGAAGGTCTCCACATCATTGTCGCCAGCAAAAGTCCGACAAGCCCACAAAAATTTCAACACTTGCGGAATAGAGTTGGGCGTTAGCTGATGGATCTGAACGCTGTACGCCGCCAAGATATCAGCAAACTTCTTGGACACCGGCAGTCGAAGCCCAGCGGTGAAGAAATCCCGAAAGACCACGCTCTCATTTTCTCAGGGTTTCGGCGTGGTCTCCTTCCCAGGTAACCGACGTGTTCCAGGCTCAAAGCAGCCTTCCAATCGCAGCGCGTCCAAATCTGCCTGAGTCATCAAAGACCGACCAATGAAACAGGTCCGGGCTCTCGCTAAGTCACGAGGATCCGCCTTCGCCCCAGCCAGGTTTTCCTCGGACCCTTCCGCAGCCCCTTCAATAGCTGCATCAGCATCCTCTCCTATCTCACCCTCCTCCACGTCGATAACCGCACGCTTTCCAGCATCTGTGTCGCTCAGCATTATTTCAACATAACTCCCACCACTCGAACTGCTATTTTCATCGCTACTAGAGGTAGATGAAGTACTGCCACTCTCGCGAGAGCTGGCAGACCAATCCAAACCAGAAATCTTACCAGACTCCGAGCTAGACGACGAGGTGGAAGATGTTGCGATGGCCTCCCTAGCTTCCGGCGCCGCTTGCTTCCCACGATTCGACGATGAGCCTTCGTCCTCCATGGTTATATTAAGGTGCCTGACGCAAGCTATACGAATCTTTTAGAAAGACGAGCTCGAGCGCGCAGCACCGAAAGCTAGGAAATGAAAATATGCATTCAAGCCAGAAGGAAAGCTAACCTCTCGAGTCGATCGGGGCTTTCGCTGGAGCGACTCGCAAAAGGCAAAGGCAAGAGCAACAAGCGAAAAAATCACAAGAGTGAAGCGAGGATGGAAATGGCAGTGGGCGTGCAGCGGCGCCGGCCCCCGGCTATTTATAGGCGGTAAATTGCAACGGTCAAATTTTTTGAACCTAACGGTAAAACGCGGCGCCCCGAGGGCATTTGAGGTATTTCAAACAAAGCCATCGGGAACCGACGCTTGGGAAGACGTTTTCTTTCGCCTCGATTCTCGATCCCCAAGTTTCGCTGGCTCAGGTTTGAACCAAGGCAAACGCTTCGCCATCGAGGGGCTTCTGTTGGGGGGATTCGGAATCAATCCTTTCGTACACTAAAAATAAAAGGACGCCTTTGGTTCCCCAAGTCCTAATGCGAAAGGCCTAGCAGCGAAACCCCTGGAGCCCTTGAACTCTTTTCCATCTTTCAGGAATCGGCTTTCGACCAGTGCCCTTCGTCGCCAGCAGAGCTGCAAAATGAGCTCAGAATGACCCAGGGCGATGGGGTCTCGGACAGGCTAAGTGTTTTTGTTCCACGACGAAACCCTAGGAGCGAATCTTACTTATCGGGGCAATTTTGTCCCGCGATTCGCTCGGGGGGTTTCGGCGTCCCTAACTCCTAACGACTTCAAGTTTGAATGTGAATTCTGTGTTTCAGGTGACGAAAGGTGCCAGGCGAAAGGGGAATCTCCAAAATATCGAAGGTTTCCTCCCGACAGGCGCACGTGATGAGAGCAAGAAAGGCGCCACGATTTGCGGCGTGACATCATGAAGCGCCGATTACGTGGAGACCTGATTGGAGAGTTCCCGGGAATGGCCTAGTACATTCTGTTTTGATCCATTTTACACAAGGGTGTTCTCGGAATGTAAAAAGTCCGTCCGCCTTCCTATAAAAGGAGACGAACGAAACTTGTAAAGGGGTTCATCTTTTGAGAAATCAACTATTGAGTAAAGAGCTTTTTGGCTGTCCTTTGTTCTGTGTTTTGGTTTTGGTTCTTGAGCTTTTGTTTTCCCTCATTGTTTGTGAGCGATAGCTTCGGTTATCCCCACAACAGGGGGCTATCCCAAGGAGGCAGCTTCTAAAAGTCCGTTACGCGCGGCAATCTAAAGTCGACTTCTAAAGTCGCATTCTAAAGTCCGCTCCGTGCGGCAACTTAAAGTCGACTCCGGTCGCATCTTCGCCTGCTTCGGTGGTATACTACGTGTGTAAGCTTCGATGGAACCTAGCTGTAAGTGGCCCTCGTGTAACATCCCTGATGTTTGATTGCGCTAATGACCTTAATTACATGAACTAATCAAGGTTAATTAACTTCTAAGCATGTTTGACATGATTGGGCACACCTTTGCACAAAAGACCTTGGTCAAAATCCCAAATCCCGGTCAAACCCTAGATCTCCTTTAAGGCTGAAACAGTTTTCTTGCGCGTTCTCCAAATTTCATTATAGAAGTTCAAAATCGGCCAATACGAAAGTTGTTCGTTATTTCCGGGAACACATTTTTCGTAATTGGCGGACATTCCAATTTTTAGTGCAAATTAGCCAAAAATCGAGTTGACTGCGCTGTGAACAGTAACTCGAGCCGTGGAAAAACTGAAACTTCGGCCGACGTTCTCGGGCAAACCATTGCTCAAAACATATGTCGCCCTTTGGGAAAGTTGTAGGTCTATAGCTCCTCTACAACTTTGCTTTTTGGAGATTTTCAAGTTAGTTGACATTTTAGGGAGTTATACATTTTCGAATATGTGCAAATGAAATAAAAACGAGCACCCTAGCGACTCTCGCGCCATGGACGTCGTGGCTGAGCGCGCCACGCGTCGCCTGCCGATTCCTCCGGCGTACGGACGTTTCGGTGCCTCCGCTATGGACTTCCCCCACGCCTGGATTTCCCCGCCCGTTCCCGCGCCGTGAGCCGCGCCAACGCGCGCCCCTGCGCCGGCCGCGCCACGCGCCAGGCCACGGCGGCCGCCAGACCGTGCGACGCGCGTGCGCCTGCCAGGTGTTTTTCGCAGCGTAGAAGAGGGAGAGAGGGTGTGTCGGCGCTCGTTCTCCTCGTCCATCTCGCCGTGCTCGTCACCCGACTGCTGCCATCGAGTAACCACCGGCCGCCCGCGAGCAGGGTGCGGTGCGCCGTCGGGGACGGTGAAGGACCGATACGGCGAACCAGAGAGGGGGGGAGTGAATGGGAGCCGATAAAAATTCTTCTCGAAGGAGATGGAAACTCCAACAAGATGAACACGGCTTCCAACACACGTCTCCGACTCACTACCCAAGTTGGCCAAGCCCACGTAGCCACTGGAGTGCCACTGGACCAAGGAACCAACACACACAACCTTCCGACTTGAGAACGCAGCGGAACACCAAACCTCGAGTCTACAGACTCACACCGGTCAGACCGGTGAGCACCACCGGTCAGACCGGTCCCTGCTGGTGAAACTGAGCAACTTTCACTAAGTGGCTCTACACCGGTCAGACCGGTGAGACACACCGGTCAGACCGATCATAGCCTGAAAGCCCCCAAGGCACCAAACAGGCCAACCGACCACCAAACTGACCCAAACTCGAAACAGCAACACCACGGGACAACAGCGAACACACCAAGACGTTCACCCGAGCAAAAACCCACAAGGGCTCGCACCGGTCAGACCGGTCAGGAGCACCGGTCAGACCGGTGTGGCCTGGGCAGCTCGGGATGAACAGCACCCGCGGGTCAACTCCCCCAAATCCAAATCTCGATCTCCCGAATCGCTCCATGGACTTGAACAAGACTTTGGGGATATTAGGAACACCTCATGAGGAGTCCATAGCCAAGTTTAATCCCACCAAAACTCGTCCAAAAAGGAGGAATCAAGGAAATCCCGCCAAGAGCACTTCCAACCCAAGAACTCAAGAAACCCCAAAATCGAGCACCTTTACTCACGGATTTGGGAGGGGAATCATAGCCCAAAGAACCACGAAGGGTTCCCACAAATTTCCCCCATCAAATCCCAAAGAGATAGGTCCCGAAAACAACCCAAAGAAATCACAAAGAGAGGGCTCCGAAAATCACCACCAAGAACAACCGGGGAAAACACATCCAAACCTTGAGGAACCACGCCGAATCATCTATACATGAAACAAAGGTTCATACAAGGTCTAGCAAGCCACCCGATCATCCATCCCTCTCAACAAGATCTCTCCGTGAAGCTCTCTTGCTAGTCCTATAGAAAACCTAAGGAAAATAGGAAGGAAAATGGGAAAACAAATGAGCTAGGGTTCCAAGAGTTGGCTGCCATCCTCTCACCTCTTGGGTTATATGGAGGCAACCGAAAGTCTAAAATGCCCTTTCCTAATAACTAGCGATACATGCCCCTCAAGGGCGGATTTGGAAGTCTTCATGTCTTCACCATCGGACGAATGCCCGGCGACCGCACCCTGCGTAGCCTCGACACAAGCCATGCGATCCCGACGCGTGTCCACCGCTTCGAAGTCTCCGGACTGCGTCGTCGCACACCGGTCAGACCGGTGCTCCCCACCGGTCAGACCGGTACCCACCGGTCAGACCCACCGGTCAGACCGGTCTGGCACTGCTGCAGTACCGTCTTCGGTTCTTCGGTCTTGGCTTTGTGGATCAACCAAGGAACCCAGTGGTTTTCTGGTGAACCACCGGAAACCCCGCGAACTCGGTGTAGCCTCCGCCAATCTCCACTCATGACTCGGCTCCCACGTAGTCCCGGCTCGACCTTGGTTTTGAGGCTCAACCAAGAAACCGTCCATGACTTCATCTTACTGTTCATGCCACCATGCGGCCCGCACTTGACCCCGCTGGCCACCGGGTCCCTCGAACGAAGCCTACTTGTCTTCTCCACACCTGGAGGCCTCACCGGCGACAACCTTTCGCGCTTGTTCTTCACCTGCACCAACACCAGTCAAGCCGCAACCTGCACCTGCAATACTTAGCCAAGAATCAGTCCACACAACGTTGTCAATCACTCATCACATAAGGAAGCGACCATCCACCGGTCCTCGAACCACACCTGGTCCTCAATCTCCCCCTTGATGAGTGCATTGACAACACCCACACGAAAGTAACAAGAGAGAAAAGAAAAAGAAAAGAAACGAACAAAAAGAAACTCCAACAAGCGATCGAAAGCCAAACAAAGGCAAAGAGCGAGATCACTTGAAGAAGACAAGTCTCGGACCCCTTAGGCAAGGGCAACGGCTCGACACATCCGAGACAAAGCAAAGCTCAAGCCAAGAGCGCAAACCACCGAAACAAAGCTCGAACAACCACAAAGAGCTCCCCCTGCACACATGCAAGCTCTCCCTGAACCAATGCACCTCCCCCTGGACGAATGCATGCAAACCACTTGAAAAACAGGGCAGCTGCAACAACTTCAGCTCACACCGGTCAGACCGCAACAACTTCAGCTCACACCGGTCAGACCGGTCACCACCACCGGTCAGACCGGTGCCTAAGATGTGCACAGGACCAGCACTCACACCGGTCAGACCGGTGACCCCAACCGGTCAGACCAGTGCACAACAGAGCCCAGAAATGGCTCAAAACCACCTGAAAACCTTCTAGATGCCCCCAGCAAGCCATTTCAAGCTCAAACTTCCCCCCCTTGTTGGCAATGCATGAATCAAGCCAAAAATGCAAAACTTTCAACCTAGAGCTTCTCAAATAGACAAAATTCAACAAAGAATGCTACACATGTCCAAATGAGCAAGTTAGATACTCTACAGCTTCGTATCGATCTCAACTACATGATCACCAAGTTTCACAACCATTGGACGAAGCTAAGATGGATTTGGGCAATTTTGCGAAAAACTTGCCTCTCATGAGCAAAGTCCTAAACATGATCAAAGCATATCAAAATGGCAAAGCCACACAAACTTCATGCTAGGACAGCCATTCTAATCATAAGACCATCACAAACACCCACAAGCACCTAATGTCATGACAAAGCCACCGAGCCATGTGCCTACTTCTATGTATGAGACTTCTCATTGGTAGGCATCATGCAACGGTTTAGCACCCAAAGCAAATTAAATTCAGCACATATGACATGGGAGCATATTTTCCAAGCATTTTTCATTTCATTTTCAGATTGATAAATGGTACATGAAATGTCTTTGCGACAAAAAGGAACTTATGCTCCTCCACAAGATAAATCAAGAGGGCTAAACATTCATGATGGCAAATGAGCCTTTGGCCCCATATGATCAATAAACTAGCTATCCAACCACAAAGTGAGCATAACAAAGCCACTAAAACATGTCAAGATCATATAAAGGCATTTACACATGAGAGCGCATATATGTGACAATTTTCAAAAGCATAGCCATCAACCATGGATTATTCATCAAGATCATCAAGAGCTAAGCCAAACTAACCATAGCATACCAAGCAAGCTCACAAAGACATATATCTCATTCCATGGTGAACAATGTATATGAGAGAAGCTTTTCCTAACCGATGCATATGATACAAAATGCATGCAATCTAAGATACAAGGATGCCTATACATCATGTTACATATGCCATGCCAAATGCAAGAAATGCACAAAGGAAAGCTATACATATGCTACAAAGAGAGCTCCCACACACCCAACTCAAGAAATCAAACACACACCAAGTTCCCCCCGCAAACGAGTGAAAGTTGCTTGATCTAGGGGTTTGGTGAAAATATCGGCTAGTTGGTCATGTGTGGGTACATGGATCAAAGCTATCTTTCCTTTCTCGACATTGTCTCTCAGAAAATGGTACCTCACTTCTATGTGCTTGGTTTTGGAATGGAGCACTGGGTTCTTTGCAACGCTTATGGCACTGGTGCTATCACATTGAAGTGGGACATGGGTATACTCCTCACCAAAGTCACTCATGGTGTAGGTGATCCAAAGGAGCTGAGAGCAACAACTAGCAGCGGCAACATACTCGGCCTCGGTAGTGGATTAAGCAACACTCGATTGTTTGCGGGAAGACCAAGACACCAAAGAAGAACCCAAAAACTGGCAAGTCCCAGAAGTGGACTTCCTATCCAACCGACACCCGGCAAAATCCGCGTCTGAAAAACCATGAAGCGCCAAAGAAGAGGACGCGGAGTACCAAAGGCCGAAGTCGGGAGTGTGACGCAAGTACCTGAAAATTCTCTTCACCGCTTGCCGATGCGAAGTCCCCGGAGACGATTGAAAACGAGCGCACAGACACACTGAGAACTGTATGTCTGGCCTCGTCGCCGTCAAGTAGAGGAGTGACCCGATCATGCTCTGGTACTCCTTCTGGTCCACGTGTTCACCTTCCTCGTCCGCATCAAGAGCTGTAGTCATACTCATCAGCGTCGTCATAGCCTTGGAGTCCTCCATCTTGAACTTCCGCACAATGTCCTTGGTGTACTTAGCCTGGTGCACAAATGTTCCTTCCTTTGATTGCTTGATTTGTAGCCCGAGGAAGAACTGCAACTCGCCCATCATGCTCATCTCAAATTCCCTGCTCCTATCATCTGCAAACCTTGCAACAAGAGAGTTAGACGAGCCACCAAAGACAATATCATCCACGTACACCTGCACAATCAGGATATCTCTGCCCTGCCTCAGCAAAAACATGGTCTGATCGACCTTCCCCATCTCAAAACCTCTCTCAAACAAGAACCCCCTCAACCTGCCATACCAAGCTCTAGGCGTCTGCTTCAACCCATACAGCGCCTTCCTCAACTTGTACACCCGGTGGGGGTACTTCTCACTCTCAAACCCCGGAGGCTGCCTCACATACACTTCTTCCTCCAACACACCATTCAGAAAAGCACTCTTCACATCCATTTGGTGCAACTTGAACCCTTTAGCCACAGAAAAGGCTAGAAGGATCCTAATCGCCTCCAAACGGGCTACGGGAGCAAAGATCTCCTCGTAGTCGATCCCCTCCTTCTGACTGAACCCTTGAGCAACAAGTCTCGACTTGTTCCTCACAACCTCACCTTTCTCTCCCTCCTTGTTTTTCCACACCCACTTTGTACCAATCGGCTTACACCCTGGGGGAGGGTCAACCAACTCCCAAACCTGATTCCTCTCAAAGTTCTCCAACTCCTCATGCATCGAATTAACCCAATTGTGATCAGATAGTGCGTGTCCAATGTCTTTGGGCTCGAAAGAAGCAACAAATGCAGCATGAGCGAAATGAGAGTTCTTCCGAACCCTCGACCGTGTAGTGCGTTCATTCATGTCGCCGATGATCCTCGAAGCTGGGTGATCCACTTGTACTCGCCGGGGAGGTTCTCGCCTCGATGCTACCTCCCCCTCAACATCAGCTTCTCCTCGTTCTTGATTTGTCGTCGTAGGTGTAGCAGAGGGTCCATCCATCACCGTAGTCGAAGTAGAGGGTACATGTTCAGCCGGGGGCACCACACCGCCATTTTCATCCTCTCCATGTTCATGCTCCTCCTCCAGAAAGATCTCCTCGCCAAGCTCATCATCACCTGCACACTCAAAGACAAGCTGACTACGTGGCTCTGTCTCGTCGAAGGTTACCTCGCAAGTCTCCACGATTTGGTTAGTTTCAAGATTGAGCACACGATATGCTCTAGAATGAGATGCATAACCAAAGAAAATGCCATCGACAGACCTAGCCTCAAACTTATCCAACTTCCTGCCTTTCTTCAGAATGAAACACTTGCAACCAAAGACATGGAAGTGACTCACCTTGGGTGTGCGACCATGCATTAACTCATAGCATGTCTTCTTCTTGTGCACTCTAAGGTATATCCTGTTCGACACATAGCACGCGGTGTTCACCGCCTCAGCCCAATACCTCCTCGGAGTCCTATGCTCATCAAGCATCGTCCGAGCCATCTCGCACAAGGTCCTGTTCTTCCTTTCCACAACACCATTCTGGGGAGGCGTATACGGACTCGAAAACTGGTGCTCAAGACCCAAGTCATGGCAAAAGGTTTCAAAACGAGAGTTTCTGAATTCCGAGCCATTATCACTGCGGATAGCTCGTATGGCATCTCCGTGCCTCTCGTTCCTCAACCTCAAGACTAGATCTCGAACAAAACCAAACGTCTCCCCCTTATCCTCAAGAAAGAACACCCACGCATACCGAGAATAGTCGTCCACCACAACAAGGACATACCACTTCCCACCCGCAGATCGCACACGAGCTGGGCCAACAAGGTCCATATGGAGCAGCTCGCATGGACGCTCAGACATCACATCGGTGAGAGGAGGGTGAGAAGAGGCTACCATCTTGGCATGCCTACACGGTGCACAAACCAACTCTTTCTCAAGCCTCAACCGTGGCAATCCTCGGACCAAATTGAGTTTACTCAAGCGAGACAAAAGGTCAAAGCTCAAGTGACCCAACTTCCTATGCCACTTCCACAACTCACTCGAAGAACCAGCCAAGAAACAACGCTCCACACCCGAAGACTGAGAAAAATCAGCACGAAACACCTGACCCTCGGGAACGACCATACAGACAAGGTCCCCTCGAGAGTCCACAATCCGAGAACCACCTGGCCGAAACAACACCTCAAAGCCCTCATCCAACAACTGGGACACAGAAAGCAAATTGTACCCCAGCGATTGAACAAGAGCAACACGCCTTAGAGTGATCTTGTCACTCACTTTGATCTCACCTTCTGAAAGCACACGCCCACGCCCATTGTCCCCAAAGGTGATGTACCTCTTTGTCACCACCGGGACGAGACTTGAGAACCACCCCCTGTCTCCGGTCATATGCCTCGAACAACCGGAGTCAATCAACCAAATGTTCTTCAAGTCTCCCACCTGAAATTCAAAAACGAGCACGTGAGCGAACAAACGACTCAGCACTGGGGTTAGTACCAAAAGAGTAAAACCAGTGCCGAGCCATTTGCTCGAAAGTGGGGTTAGCACCAACCAAAGCATCTCTCCTACCAAAGCTACCTCCACGAACACCACCACGGTAACCACCCTGAGGGAACCATCCCTCTCTGCCTGGAGGAGGACCAAATCCACGCAAGAAAGCCCGTGGAACGTCCTTCCTCTCCAACTCAAAGCTACGACTCCTCCGATCCCCGTATTGAGCACGAGGAGGAGAACGCCTAGCAAACTGACCACCTGCACCCTTTCCAGCCCAGCCACCAGAACCACGACCACCAGAAACAACCCTCGCACCTGTACGAGCTCGAAACCCAAACAGCTGTCTGTCCAGGCCTGCACCGGTCTGACCGGTGCTCCACACCGGTCTGACCGGTGTGACCTGGGCAGCAGCACCTCCAGCAACCTTCCGCTCTCCCCAAGCCCGAACTGTCCTCACACTTGCCTTGGCCCTGGGCATCTGCATACGAGGCTCAAGTACACCATCAGAGGGGTGGTACTTGTCCTTGTTAGCGCACTCCTTTGCCATTCTCTCCTCTCGCTTCCTCTTGAAGCAAAACTCCTCCCTATGGCCATCTCTCCCACAATAGCCACAATGGAACCTCACAAGCTTAGGATTTGGCTTGGGATGTGGCTGCTCACTTGGATTCTCTCCACTCAACTCCTCCACCGGTTTCTCACCGCTAGCCTTCTCACTCTCCTTCCCAAAGAACACTTTCCCCGAAGTGCTCACAAACTTGATAGGCTTTCGGAGATCATTTGTGGGTTTAGAAAACACCGGTGGAGCTGGGGTTGTGTCTAGACGATTCCTAAGATGGTTGGGTTTTGGAGGGAAATCATTCTTGCGGTGGGTTTTTGGTGGCTCCGGGATATTCTCTCCACTTCCCTCACCAACCTTGTTTGCTCCAAGTCCCTCACCATCTTGCCTCTTAAAGGCCTCGATCATCATCCTCAACTGAGGCTCATGACCGGACAACCAACCCATCAACTTCCTCAAGTCATCATTCTCATCCTGCAAACGATCAACATAATGTGCAAGTTCCGAATTCTTCAAGGCATGCATTTCACAGGTAGAGCATGATGTAGGCATGGGTTCCTTCAATTTAGCCTCGAGCGAACTAGTGTAAGCATGCATCTCATCTATCTTAGCATGCAAAACAGGGCAAGAAGTGCAAGCACCTAGCAAAGCAGGTCTAGACTTAAGTTCAGCCACTTCAACCCTAAGCACATCTAGTTCCTCACACTTGGAGGCATGCTTCTCCTTAAACAAAGCAAGATCAGCAAGGAATATGGAGCAATCAGCACAATCAACCTCATCCGAAACAACAGGACTAGCCTTAAGGGAATCAATCTCAAGCTTGCTATCAAGCACCTGTGTCTCTAGCTCAGCCACTCTAGTCCTAGCATCCTCGAGTGAAGCCCTAAGCTCTTTCCTCATTTTCTTGGCCTCTCTAAGCATGTCATCACGGTTATCAAGCAAAGAGCCAAGCCTCTCATTCTCCTGGCGCAAGAAGGGAAGTTCATCACGCACCTCGTCGTCGAACTCAGAGTCCGAGTCGCTCTGTGTGCTCTTCTTGCTGCCGGAGCTCAGCGCCATGGTGCAGAAACCGTCTCTCGCGAAGCAGCTCAGCCCGCTCAGGTTCTTGGACGACTTCTTGTTCTTGCGACGATCACCTTCGTCTTCACTGCTGCTCGAGCTCGAGGTGGAGTACGCGGAACTGGAGTCGACGTCGCTCGCTCCAACCATCGCTCGGGCCTTGCCTCGGCTCTCCTTCTTCCTCGATCGTCGCTCGTCCTTGTACTTGTTCTTGTGCTTGCTCTTGTGGTCACGCCTCGAACGGTACTTGCCGTCCATCCTCGGCTTGTGCTTGTAGCCGTCCTTGTTCTCGGCCTTCTCCGGGCAGTCGGCGACGAAGTGTCCCGGCTTGCCGCACTGGAAGCATGTTCTCGTGTTCCTCCTCATGTTCACACGGTTCTCGTGCAGCCTCTCGAACCGCCTCGTCAGGAGCGCCAGCTCGTCCTCTCCAAGCTCGTCGAACTCCTCATCTGGCATAGACATCAAAGAGGAGAAAGAGAACATCCTGGTGGATGGGTTAGAGTTAGCCTTTCCTTTGGAACCACCAACGAGGGCGAGACTATGGGAGTCAGTCGGACCCTCGAGCTTGGCAGTCATGCCCCTATCCACCTCAGCCGACTTGAGCTTCGAGAACAGCTCGTTCACCGTCAGAGTGTCATACTTCTCTGACTCCACAATGGCCTCGAACTTTCCGCCCCAAATCGTACGATCCAAAGAGTGTAAGAGCTTGACCGCTCTATCATGATCATCGTACGGGAGCACGTCCACATTGGCCCTCATGTTGTTCACAACCACCGTGAACCTCTGAAACAAGGCATCGATGGACTCACCTGGGAGATGAGTGAAGTTCTCGTACTCTCTCCGGTAGGTCGCATACATCCGTGCCTGAACCTGGGCGTTCCCAACATGAGCCTCCTTCAACACCACCCAAATCCTACAAGCCAAGTGCTCCGTGAGCACCCGATCGAACTCAGGCTAACACAAAGCACGAAACAAGTAGTCGACTGCCTTGTTGTTGGCGTCGAATCTGTCCCTCGATCCTGGAGCGAGGAAGTCCATCGGCTGGACATAGCCTGTGTCCACCGTGACATCCCAAAGGATCTGACCCTTTCCGCGGAGGAACGTACCCATCCGCTTACTCCACATCTGGTAGTTCTTGCCATCGAAGTGTGGAGGACCCGAACCCCGTTCCTGGTACGCCATCCTTGGATCTTAGACTGGTTAGAGTCAACAAAGACCCGAACCGGCTCTAATACCACTTGAAGGACCGATACGGCGAACCAGAGAGGGGGGGAGTGAATGGGAGCCGATAAAAATTCTTCTCGAAGGAGATGGAAACTCCAACAAGATGAACACGGCTTCCAACACACGTCTCCGACTCACTACCCAAGTTAGCCAAGCCCACGTAGTCACTGGAGTGCCACTGGACCTAGGAACCAACACACACAACCTTCCGACCTGAGAACGCAGCGGAACACCAAACCTCAAGTCTACAGACTCACACCGGTCAGACCGGTGAGCACCACCGGTCAGACCGGTCCCTGCTGGTGAAACTGAGCAACTTTCACTAAGTGGCTCTACACCGGTCAGACCGGTGAGACACACCGGTCAGACCGATCACAGCCTGAAAGCCCCCAAGGCACCAAACAGGCCAACCGACCACCAAACTGACCCAAACTCGAAACAGCAACACCACGGGACAACAGCGAACACACCAAGACGTTCACCCGAGCAAAAACCCACAAGGGCTCGCACCGGTCAGACCGGTCAGGAGCACCGGTCAGACCGGTGTGGCCTGGGCAGCTCGGGATGAACAGCACCCGCGGGTCAACTCCCCCAAATCCAAATCTCGATCTCCCGAATCGCTCCACGGACTTGAACAAGACTTTGGGGATATTAGGAACACCTCATGAGGAGTCCATAGCCAAGTTTAATCCCACCAAAACTCGTCCAAAAAGGAGGAATCAAGGAAATCCCGCCAAGAGCACTTCCAACCCAAGAACTCAAGAAACCCCAAAATCGAGCACCTTTACTCACGGATTTGGGAGGGGAATCACAGCCCAAAGAACCACGAAGGGTTCCCACAAATTTCCCCCATCAAATCCCAAAGAGAAAGGTCCCGAAAACAACCCAAAGAAATCACAAAGAGAGGGCTCCGAAAATCACCACCAAGAACAACCGGGGAAAACACATCCAAACCTTGAGGAACCACGCCGAATCATCTATACATGAAACAAAGGTTCATACAAGGTCTAGCAAGCCGCCCGATCATCCATCCCTCTCAACAAGATCTCTCCGTGAAGCTCTCTTGCTAGTCCTATAGAAAACCTAAGGAAAATAGGAAGGAAAATGGGAAAACAAATGAGCTAGGGTTCCAAGAGTTGGCTGCCATCCTCTCACCTCTTGGGTTATATGGAGGCAACCGAAAGTCTAAAATGCCCTTTCCTAATAACTAGGGATACATGCCCCTCAAGGGCGGATTTGGAAGTCTTCATGTCTTCACCATCGGACGGATGCCCGGCGACCGCACCCTGCGTAGCCTCGACGCAAGCCATGCGATCCCGACGCGTGTCCTCCGCTTCGAAGTCTCCGGACTACGTTGTCGCACACCGGTCCGACCGGTGCTCCCCACCGGTCAGACCGGTACCCACCGGTCGGACCGGTCAGACCCACCGGTCAGACCGGTCTGGCACTGCTGCAGCACCGTCTTCGGTTATTCGGTCTTGGCTTTGTGGATCAACCAAGGAACCCAGTGGTTTTCTGGTGAACCACCGGAAACCTCGCGAACTCGGTGTAGCCTCCGCCAATCTCCACTCATGACTCGGCTCCCACGTAGTCCCGGCTCGACCTTGGTTTTGAGGCTCAACCAAAAAACCGTCCATGACTTCATCTTGCTGTTCATGCCACCATGCGGCCCGCACTTGACCCCGCTGGCCACCGGGTCCCTCGAACGAAGCCTACTTGTCTTCTCCACACCTGGAGGCCTCACCGGCGACGACCTTTCGCGCTTGTTCTTCACCTGCACCAACACCAGTCAAGCCGCAACCTGCACCTGCAATACTTAGCCAAGAATCAGTCCACACAACGTTGTCAATCACTCATCACACAAGGAAGCGACCATCCACCAGTCCTCGAACCACACCTGGTCCTCAGACGGCTCGTCGGCGCAGCAGCCGGCCGGCCGAGGCCACCTCCCGCCCGGGCTCGGTCCGTAGCAGCTCCAGGCGCCGCCCTCCGGCCAAGTCCGGCCGCCGCCGGCCCTGGATTCCGGCCGCCGGCCTGGGCAGACCGCCCCAGGGGGCACATTGCAGTGATTGAGTTCTTTGCGGGGGGATTTATGTAAGTTTCCAGGGACCCGGCTGTAAAAGTAGTTTTAGGGTTACAGCAGCAACTTCGGAAAATCATTAAAAATCGTAGAAAAACGAGAAAAATGCAAAACCAATTTTGTTGGTTTCGTGGTGAAGAAATCTATCTTTCTAGAAAACATGTATAGGGTTTTTCTGTACAGTTTTTGAATTAAAAATTCAAACTCAGTTTGGAGTGTTTTTAGTGTGATTTAAAATATACACATGCTATGAACTTGAATTTTGGATATGTTGCTCTTTATGGCATGTCTAGATCTGTGGCAAAAGTTTGCATGATTTTGATATGCATATTTTCAGTTATGATTTTTGTAATCTTTATGCTAGATTAAGTTTGATGCTTTTTATAGCCCCTTTAATGAACTTTTCTGTAACCACATGCGCACCCTAGGGCTTTGCCTTGATGAGTAGTACCTCTGGTAGAGTGGATTTGATTTTAGGGAATTGTTTTATAGGTGTTTTGGATTTAATCTTGTGTAGGAGTTTAAATGCAAAATATGAAAAATAATTTGAATCTGCAACCATGCTTTGGTCAGAAACTCAATCTTGGCATACATGACCTGTAGGAGAAAGTTGAGATCAAAAAGTTTATTAAATCTTTTTATATGAATTAATGTTGATTTACTAGGCTGAAACTTGTCTTTTTCGTATAAATTAATGTATAAATGGTCTTAAGCCAAATTTTGGTGTGAGAGCTTAAAAAAAGCATATGTTGCTGTGCGCAAAATATTAGGCTCTTTTGAAGAGTTTTTGATTTAATTTGGATTTACGGTAGAAAGGATTGTTTTGAATAATTAAAGGAAGAAATGGATTTTAAAAGTGCTAAATTGTGAAATCGTGTTTGTCTCTGTTTTTACTAATTTAGACACACCCCCCTTGCTGTTTGGTGAAGTTAAGTAACTTAAATTGCTTAGATGTGCACACAATCACCATCAAAGTAATGTTTTGTTTATCATCACACACACTAATAATTTCTGTGAGAAAATAATGTTGTTTGGATGAATGTGTCCAACAAGAGTTGATTTTGTGGTAATTCTCCCACCTGCACCATAATCTAATGCATGTGCATGTAAACGTGTAGATCTTCCCGACGGGACGTACACGCTTACCCAGGAGGAGGAGGGAGCAGCTAGTGGAGAGTTGCATCAAGCTAGTGTGCAGCAAGATCTGGACCAAAGTCTGAGGAAGGCAAGCACCGGTTTCATCTAACCCATTTTGTAAATTAAAATCATGTCTTTTACTTTTTAGTATTTATGCTTTACTTTGTGCATTTAAGTTTCAGGAGTTGTTTTGAAACCTAGTTGCATGATCCTTATGACTCCTATGCTCTTTTACTAGTATGTTAGGAACGCTAGTGCCATGCTCTAAGGCTATGGTAGAAGTCGAGTAATGACTCATTGCTCGCGAGATATAGGATGCTTATGTTGGAATCATAAGTTGGTTAAATTGACTCGCTCATGTGGTAAGAGCAATGGGTTCGGTCTCGACCGAGTAGCATTGTGCTGGTTTAAGCTATTGAACGTACCAAGTGCTTGTCGGGAATGGGACCGGTAAGCCTAGTACCTTCTGAACTGGGGCGGGATCTTTCTAGCTACCCGCTTGGGATGCGTCTCCGGGCTAGCTACCCGTGGTATAGTGTGTGAGTCCGGACTGGTCGGGTTAGACCCTCCGGATAACCGTGTACCAGAGTTTGTAGCGTCTAATCCCAAACTGTGGGATGTTGGGAACCGCCTGGTCGGGGTAGACGCTGCATTTGCTTTTATTTGAATTCTTGGGGTCTACTTCTTCCGTGTATCTTGGGTTTACCTTGCAAGGATATAAATCGATCGATCGTCGGTCACTCGCTGTTATCTGAGTCGGCTTGACCACTGGCTACCCCATGTTTATTTATGGAACATTTTGGATCAATATTGTTACATGTTTAATATTGTTTGCACAACATTCTTGTTTAGTACAGGTGCTCACCTAGACTAATTAACATACTAGAATATGAGCTAAAACTTGAAAATAAGGATCCACCCTTAGTCGCTTTTGGCAAAACAAACCCAGCAGCCAAAAAGCCTTGCATGTCTAGTTGTACTTTATTTTTTTTGTCGGGTAAGTCTTGCTGGGTATTAGTACTCAGCCTTGCTTAATTTGTGGTTTTCAGGTAATCCCATCTGGCCTGGTTCTATCCCAGATGGTTGGGAGCTTGAATGGGAGAACGATGATGAGGAATGATATGCATGGATGGCCTCCCGTGTGTATCATGCGCTAGTTTTATTTCCGCTGTTTAAACTCTGATCATGTTTACTTTTATGTATAAAAAACCTGGTTTGTAATAATGTTGAACTTGTGAACCTTTTATGTAATGTAATGTTGTACTCTGGTCCCGCCTTCGTGTGGGCTTAGCGCATATCAGCGATCCTGTTGTATGTGATTTACCGGGCTTTACCCGGCGGAAGCGACTTAATAATTCTTTATTATTGCTTAATGGCCATGTGGACCAGCTTAGGCGATAATACGGAATTATTTTGGGCGGTTCTGTCACAGATGGTACCAGAGCGATGATATGCACCAGAATGATTAAAATACCTTAACAAACTTGTTTTTTGGAATAAAATTTGCCAAGATTAATAATCTTGCTAAAAGAGTAGGACGTTAAGGTCTAATCTAGTCCGAGAGGCCCTAGAGGGAATTTTTGGGTTCTTTCAGGTGGCTAGTATTCTATGGTGTATTTAGTCTGACTTCCAGCACATTTATTCCTGTCAAAACTTACATTCATGCACAACCATACTAGTTCATCACGTTTTGCCATACGTGGTGGTACCACAGGGAAGTCCTGTGAGGGACTAGTGGGACCTATTCCAATGGGTGTCACGTCGCGTCTGCGTCTCATCACATTTTGCCATACGTGGTGGTACCACAGGGAAGTCCTGTGAGGGACTAGTGAGACCTATTCCAATGGGTGTCACGTTGCGTCTGAGTCTCGTCACGTTTTGCCATATGTGATGGTACCACGGGAAAGTCCGTGAGGGATGAGTGAGGCCTATTCCAATGGGCACTCACGTCGCGTCAGAGTCTTAAATAGGACGCTGTCCATGCAGCGGCTTTATGCATGGATACCGTTTCTATAGTGAACGGTAATGAATGTGGACGCTTTTGTGAGTGCTGGCACAAAAGGTCTTGAATATCTGTGATTTTCTGTAGGTACACTAACCACGGTTGTTAGGCACGGTAATTAAGAAATGAATAGCTTCCGACTAGTTATTATAGGGAGAGACGTTTATATATGCCCTGCCACCGGCACTAACTTCGTTTTTAAGCTTAAAAGCTTTGTGAGGAAGTTTAGGACGCCTTTTGCATCATGTAAAAGCTATTAAACCAAAAATGAACTTAAATCATGTGTCATTTGGTCTTTAGTTAAATTGTGTTTCTTAAGGACCAATCATGCTAGTTTGATGCTTTGTTGTGGTGATTAAGCAAAAAAAATTAACTAGTTGCTGTCCAAATCTTCCTAAGGTTTATCTAGAAAATTTCTGGCTAGGTGCTCTTTAGGGAAATTGTTCATCACCTAGTTAAGTTTGCTCCCTGAATTTCTCATGATTTTAGGATGTTTAAAACTGAAGTTAGGATCTAAATGGCTAGCCTAAGTCTTGCTGAAATGCTGTCAAAATTCTGAGTTAGGCAGAAAACTCGAATCTTTACCTATAGTTCCAAAAAGAATTTGACCTGAGAATCTACAGCAAAAATGTTCATTATCTAGCATAGATCGTGCTGTAAAAATTTCATGGTAATTGGGTACCCATGTATTGAGTTATGGTCTTTTTAGTGAAGCTCTGCCCTGCTGAATTTCTGGGCAACAGCACTCTGAAAATGGACCTTTTGCACCCTTTTTCAATCTGAATTGGTTTGACCTTTGAATACCAAAAATGTGAGTTATAACATTGTAGAGTTGCTCACAAAAATTTGGAATTTTTGGGGTACTGGTTTTTCAGTTATGAATTTTTGTTCAGAACTGCCAGTTTTGCCATATTGCATGTTAAACTCATATTTTTGGGTTCTAACATGTGTTTGTAATTATTTTACAGATGGCTGCCCCTGGGTTTGTTGCGGTGGGCGCTGATGGCACGTTTGCCACCACTGGCTTGCAGTGGGAGGGCTTCACACGCATTGCGTGGAGAGCCTTGTGTGCCGTCGGCTACACCACCCCTCCTTTCTACGAGGGGGTGGAGTACGAGGAGTTGGGCGTACCGAGCTGCAGAGTTCAAGTGACTGTGCTCCCCCACCTGGGCCACCCCGAGTGGGCAGACTTGAGCATGGAGCTCCTCTGCTTCCGCGCTTCCGAGGCAGTGGAGTCAGCAGCCTTGATGGTGCTCCACACTCTCTCCACCCACAGACCGCAGGAGATGCTTCAGACACCGTTGGGGTTGGTTCCAGCTTTGGACCCCAACGATCCTTTGTGGCTAGGCCGGATGGCCAATATAGCCACACTTCTCGAGACTGTGCCACCCTACGACACAGTACAGACGTTGGGCACGTGCTTGAGGGCCTTGTACGCTCTACAGGACCTTCGTCGAGTTATCGCGGATGACCTGGCTGGTCGTCTCGCTGGAGCTACTTGGTACATCTACTGGGTTGTTGGTCTCTTCACCGAGCAGTATGTTAAGTACACTCAGGCTGTGCAGACTATTGCTGACCTTCAGGATCAGCTACAGCAGCTCCAGGGTCAGGCACACCAGTTTTTGGTTGAGCGAGGTGACCACTTGCAGCAGATTCTGGACTTACAGGCTGGGCAGCAGGTTCTGCAGGCTCAGCTGGATGATAGGGATGCTGAGAGGCTTGTGCACCTTGAGCACATCCCGGATTTGCAGGAGCAGGTTGGGGACCTCGAGCTTGATATACAGGCCTTGGAGGGTGTTGTGGTTATGCTCCAGCAGGTGCACCACCCACCGGCTATTGTTGACGATGAGCAGATGGAGATCCAGCTGGACCCAGAGGAGGTTCAGGACGTTCCCGGACTCGATTAGAGGAGCTTGGTGCTCTATTCTTACATGTCGCGGGGAACTCTCCATAGTTTGTACATAGGACCTAGATCCTAGATGTTGTAGTAGGAAACTTGACATGTACTATTGTTAGCCCTTTTGGTTGGATTTTGGTGCTAGGCTGACTTAGAGTATTCTTTTGTGTAGCTAGAAGCTACATAGTGACCCCCTATGTAAGGGTGATCCACCAAATTTTGTAATCTGTAATTATGGTGGAAAAAACCCCTTTCCGGCATGAGGACCATGTGTGGTTCGAGGACCGGTGGATGGTCGCTTCCTTGTGTAATGAGTAATTGAAAACGTTGTGTGGACTGATTCTTGGCTAAGTATTGCAGGTGCAGGTTGCGGCTTGACTGGTGTTGGTGCAGGTGAAGAACAAGCGCGAAAGGTCGTCGCCGGTGAGGCCTCCAAGTGTGGAGAAGACAAGTAGGCTTCGTTCGAGGGACCCGGTGGCCAGCGGGGTCAAGTGCGGGCCGCATGGTGGCATGAACAACAAGATGAAGTCATGGACGGTTTCTTGGTTGAGCCTCAAAACCAAGGTCGAGCCGGGACTACGTGGGAGCCGAGTCATGAGTGGAAATTGGCGGAGGCTACACCGAGTTCGCGGGGTTTCCGGTGGTTCATCAGAAAACCACTGGGTTCCTTGGTTGATCCACAAAGCCAAGACCGAAGAACCGAAGACGGTGCTGCAGCAGTGCCAGACCGGTCTGACCGGTGGGTACCGGTCTGACCGGTGGGGAGCACCGGTCTGACCGGTGTGCGACGACGCAGTCCGGAGACTTCGAAGCGGAGGACACGCGTCGGGATCGCATGGCTTGCGTCGAGGCTACGCAGGGTGCGGTCGCCGGGCATCCGTCCGATGGTGAAGACATGAAGACTTCCAAATCCGCCCTTGAGGGGCATGTATCCCTAGTTATTAGGAAAGGGCATTTTAGACTTTCGGTTGCCTCCATATAACCCAAGAGGTGAGAGGATGGCAGCCAACTCTTGGAACCCTAGCTCATTTGTTTTCCTATTTTCCTTCCTATTTTCCTTAGGATTTCCATAGGACTAGCTTGAGAGCTTCATGGTGAGATCTTGTGAGAGGGTTGGATGATCGGGCGGCAAGCTAGACCTTGTATGAACCTTTGTTGCTTGTATAGATGATTCGGCGTGGTTCCTCAAGGTTTGGATGTGTTGTTCCCGGTTGTTCTTGGTGGTGATTTTCGGAGCCCTCTCTTGGTGATTTCTTTGGGTTGTTTTCGGGACCTTTCTCTTGGGGATTTGATGGGGGAAATTTGTGGGAACCCTTCGTGGTTCTTTGGGCTGTGATTCCCCTCCCAAATCCGTGAGTAAAGGGGCTCAATTTTGGGGTTTTCCGTGTTCTAGGGTTTGTGGTGCTCTTGACGGGATTTCTTCGATTCCTCCTTTTTGGACGAGTTTTGGTGGGATTAAACTTGGCTATGGACTCCCCATGAGGTGTTCCTAATATCCCCAAAGTCTTGTTCATGTCCGTGGAGCGATTCGGGAGATCGAGGTTTGGTTTTGGGGGAGTTGACCCGCGGGTGCTGTTCATCCCGAGCTGCCCAGGCTACACCGGTCTGACCGGTGCAACCCTCGGTGGGTTTCTGCTCGGGTGAACGTCTGGGTGTGTTCGCTGTTGCCCTGTGTTGCTGCTATTTCAAGTTTGGGTCAGTTTGGTGGTCGGTTGGCCTGTTTGGTGTTTTGGGGGCTTTCAGGCTATGACCGGTCTGACCGGTGTGTTGCACCGGTCTGACCGGTGTGGAGCCACTTAGTGAAAGTTGCTCAGTTTCACCAGCAGGGACCGGTCTGACTGGTGGTGCTCACCGGTCTGACCGGTGTTGGTCTGTAGACTCGAGGTTTGGTTTTCCGCTGCGTTCTCGGGTCGGAAGGTTGTGTGTTGGTTCCTAGGTCCAGTGGCACTCCAGTGGCTGCGTGGGCTTGACCAACTTGGGTAGTGAGTTGGAGAAGTGTGTTGAAAGCCGCGTTCATCTTGTTGGAGTTTCCATCTCCTTCGAGAAGAATTTTTATCGGCTCCCATTCACTCCCCCCCTCTCTGGTTCGCCGTTTCGGTCCTTCAAGTGGTATCAGAGCCGGTTCGGGTCTTTATTGACTCTAACTAGTCTAAGATCCAAGGATGGCGTACCAGGAACGGGGTTCGGGTCCTCCACACTTCGATGGCAAGAACTACCAGATGTGGAGTAAGAGGATGGGTGCGTTCCTCCGCGGAAAGGGTCAGATCCTTTGGGATGTCACGGTGGACACAGGCTATGTCCAGCCGATGGACTTCCTCGCTCTAGGATCGAGGTACAGATTTGACGCCAACAACAAGGCGGTCGACTACTTGTTTCGTGCTTTGTGTCAGCCTGAGTTCGATCGGGTGCACACCGAGCACTTGGCATGTAGGATTTGGACGGTGCTGAAGGAGGCTCATGTTGGGAATGCCCAGGTTCAGGCATGGATGTATGCGACCTACCGGAGAGAGTACGAGAACTTCACTCATCTCCCCAGTGAGTCCATCGATGCCTTGTTTCAGAGGTTCACGGTGGTTGTGAACAACATGAGGGCCAATGTGGACGTGCTCCCGTACGATGATCATGATAGAGCGGTCAAGCTCTTACACTCTTTGGATCGTACGATTTGGGGTGGAAATTCGAGGCCATTGTGGAGTCAGAGAAGTATGATACTCTGACGGTGAACGAGCTGTTCTCGAAGCTCAAGTCGGCTGAGGTGGATAGGGGCATGACTGCCAAGCTCGAGGGTCCGACTGACTCCCATAGTCTCGCCCTCGTTGGTGGTTCAAAAGGAAAGGCTAACGTTAACCCATCCACCAGGATGTTCTCTTTGTCCTCTTTGATGTCTATGCCAGATGAGGAGTTCGACATGCTTGGAGAGGACGAGCTGGCGCTCCTGACGACGCGGTTCGAGAGGCTGCACGAGAACCGAGTGAACATGAGGAGGAACACGAGGACATGCTTCAAGTGCGGCAAGGCTGGACACTATTTCGCCGAGTGTCCAAAGGTGAACAACCACGACAAGCACAAGTTCAAGGACAAGAGGAAGAAGTCCAAGAACAAGGATCATGGACATGGGAAGAAGACACGGTCTCGAGAGAAGATGAAGAGATCAAGCGACATCGAGTCTGATTCCGAGGACACGTCTTCAAGCTCGAGTGATGAAGACGAAGAGGATGAGAAGAAGAGGAAGAAGAAGAAGAACCTTGGCAAGTATCTCAACGGCCTTTGTGTGACGGGCTTAAGCCTCAAGGACGACTTCTGCGGCATGGCTCGCAGTTCGAGCAGCAAGAGAAGCCAGAAGGACGCCTCGGACTTGGATTCCGAGGATGAGGTATGTGATGAGCTCTCTTCTTTGCGCAAGGAGAATGAGGAGTTGGTTGACTTGCTTGATAATCGCGATCACATGCTTAGAGAGGCTAAGAAGCTTAGGAAGGAGCTTAGATCTTTGCTCGAGGATGCTAGGACTAGAGTGGCTGAGCTAGAAACACAGGTTCTTGATAGCAAGCTTGAAATTGATTCTCTTAAGGCTAGCCCTGTTGTTTCTGATGAGAACGATTGTGCTGATTGCTCTGCTTTCCTGGCTGACTTGACTGATCTTAGGGAGAAGTATGCCTCAATGTGTGAGGAACTAGATGTGCTTAGGGTTGAGTTGGCTGAGCTACAATCTAGACCCACTTTGCTTGGTGCTTGCACTTCTTGCCCTAGTTTGCATGAGAAAATTGTTTAGCTCCGTTCTCGCATTGTTTCGCTTGAGGCTGATTTGAAAGTGCCTATTCCTACTTCTTGCTCTACATGTGAGTTGCATGCTATGAAGAATTTGGATCTTGCAAAATGTGTTGGTCGCTTGCAAGATGAGAATGATAAGTTGCGTGAAGCGCTGAGTTGGTTGTCGTGTCAAGAACCTCAGCTTGGTATGATGATTGCTAGCTGTAAGCGCTTTGACGGTTGGGCTTTGGGATTGGATAAGGTTGGTGAGGGTAGTGGTGAGAGAGAAAGGAAATTTGGGAATGTTTCAGTTCCACCACAACCCACACCCAAAGACAAGTTTACCTCCAAGCCAAACCAACCAAGAGAAAAACCGAGTGAGAAGGCAAGTGAAACGCCTAGTGAGAAACCAAGTGAGAAGCCTTGTGAAGAGCCTCATCCCAAGCCTAAGCCCAGATCAATCCGTTTCCATTGTGAGTTTTGTGGAAAGGATGGTCACAAGAGAGCGTTTTGCTTCAAGAGGAAGCGTGAGGAGAGAATGGCGAAGGAGTGGGCTAACAAGGACAAGTATCACCCTTCCGTTGGTGTACTTGAGCCTCGTGTGCAGTTGCCCAGGGCCAAGGCGAGTGTGAGGTCAGTTCGGGCTTGGGGAGAGCGGAAGGCTGTTGGAGGTGCTGCTGCCCAGGCTACACTGGTCAGACCGGTGTGGGGCACCGGTCAGACCGGTGCAGGCCTGGACAGGCAGCATTTTGGGTTTCGTGCTCGTACAGATGGTAAGTTTGGTTCAGGAGGTCGTGGTTCTGGTGGTTGGTCCGGAAAGTTTGCAGGAGGTCAGTTTGCTAGGCATTCTCCCCCTCGAGCTCACTACGGGGATGGGAGGAGTCTTAGCTTTGAGAAGGAGAGGAGGGACAGTCCACGGGCTTTCTTTCGTGGTTTTAGTCCTCCTCCAGGTAGAGAGGGTTGGTTCCCTCATGGTGGTTACCGTAGTTGTGTTCGTGGAGGTAGCTTTGGTAGGAAAGATGGTTTGGTTTGTGCTAACCCCACTTTCGAGCAAATGGCTAGGCACTGGTTTTACACATTTGGAACTAACCCCAGTGTTGAGTCGTTTGCTCGCTCTCGCTCTTGGTTTTGAGTTGCAGGTGGATGGCCCGGAGAACATTTGGTTGATATCGGGGGGTGGTTCTTCGGGCTCATATCCCGGTGGTGACATGTAGGTGCATCACTTTCGTGGATGGTGGACAAGGATGAGTGAATCGTGAAGAAATGATAAAGGTAAGTGTATTTGTGACCTTCGAGTGTGTGGCCTTGGTCAAGCCACTTGGTTTGTTTTGCTCCTTCTCTATCTCATGTGTGTAGGGTGAGTTTTGTACGCTCTTTGGCCCTAGTGCATGTGTTTAGGGGGAGCTTGTGAGTTTTGTGCTCTTTGCTCTTTTGCCGGTGGTGTCGAGCCCTTTTTGCCTCCCCTCGAGGAGCCGGTCGTTTGTGAGCTTGGTGTGTGGGAGCTCCTTTGTAGCATATGTATAGCTTTCCTTTGTGCATTTCTTGCATTTTGCATGGCATATGTAACATGATGTACAGGCATCCTTGTATCTTAGATTGCATGCATTTTGTGTCATCTGCATTGGATAGGAAAAGCTTCTCTCATATACATTGTTCACCATGGAATGAGATATATGTCTTTGTTAGCTTGTTTGGTATGCTATGGTTAGTTTGGCTTAGCTCTTGATGATCTTGATGAATAATCCATGGTTGATGGCTATGTTTTTGAAAAATGTCACATGTATGCTCTCTCACGTGTAAATGCCTTTATATGATCTTGACATGTTTTAGTGGCTTGGCTATGCTTAATTTGTGGTTGGATAGCTAGCTTATTGATCATATGGAGCCAAAGGCTCATTTGCCATCATGAATGTTTAGCCCTCTTGCTTCATCTTGTGGAGGGGCATAAGTTCCTTTTTGTCGCAAAGACATTTCATGTACCAATTATAAATCTGAAAATGAAATGAAAAATGCTTGGAAAATGTGCTCCCATGTCATATGTGCTGAATTTAATTTGCTTTGGGTGCTAAACCGTTGCATGATGCCTACCAATGAGAAGTCACATACATAGAAGTAGGCACATGGCTCGGTGGCTTTGACATGACATGAGGTGCTTGTGGGTGTTTGTGATGGTCTTATGATTAGAATGGCTGTCCTAGCATGAAGTTTGTGTGGTTTTGCCATTTTGATATGCTTTGATCATGTTTAGGACTTTGCTCATGAGAGGCAAGTTTTTCGCAAAATTGCCCAAATCCATCTTAGCTTCGTCCAATGGTTGTGAAACTTGGTGATCATGTAGTTGAGATCGATACGAAGCTGTAGAGTATCTAACTTGCTCATTTGGACATGTGTAGCATTCTTTGTTGAATTTTGTCTATTTGAGAAGCTCTAGGTTGAAAGTTTTGCATTTTTGGCTTGATTCATGCATTGCCAACAAGGGGGAGAAGTTTGAGCTTGAAATGGCTTGCTGGACGCATTTAGAAGGTTTTCAGGTGGTTTCGAGCCATTTCGGGGCTCTGTTGTGCACCGATCTGACCGGTGAAGTGCACCTGTGACAACCCGCCCAGGAAAATACCGTACTATCGCCTAAGACCGATCCACTTTGGTCATTAAGCAATAATAAAGTACCATTATGTCGTAAGTTGCCGGGTTAACGCCCGGTAAATCACTTGAAAAGCAACAAGGATCGAATATATGCATTAAAACTCGCTCGAATATATGCATTAAAACAAGCAACAAGGATTGAAATCCAAATTCGTACCCCGAAGGGTTTAATTATTACAAACCATAGTTTTTGCCATACTGAGATAGTTCAGAGTTTTCGAAAGCAGCAGAAATAAACTAACGGAGGCGAAGACACCACGGGAGGCCATCCATGATGCTTTCAGTAGTCGTCCTCCACCCACTCCAGCTCCCAGCCGGGCGGGATCTCTACGGGCCACACATCACTGAAGGCAATGGTAAACATCATCCTAAGACCCTAAACCCTAAGCACATGTCGGGTATGGGACCGGTAAGCCTAGTACCTTAATGAGGCGGCGAGGGATCCTACCGTTACTACTCTTGGGATTCGCTCTCACGGCTCGCCACCGGTGGTGTATGGTGACTCCGGGTATCTCGCGGGGTATGCCGGATAGCCTGCACCAAAGACTGTAAGATTCGATCCCGACCCGAGGATTTTTGGAAACGGCCTGGGAAAGTTGTCCCTTGGTGGGCAGCCTACCGTGTGTTTGGGTCTACCTTGCAAGGTTTAAATCAATCGATTGTCGGTCTCTCACCGTTATCCGAGACTACTTACTCCACTAGTCATGAGATCCCTAATGATGGAAGATGATGAATACTATGTTTGAGTAATTGTATTGTACAACCTTGTTTGTACTAGATGGCTAATGTAGTAAAGATTAAACTACTAGAACCTGTGCTAAAATCTTGAAAATAAGGACCTACTCTTTGTTACTTTTAGCAAAGGCAACCCAGTAGCCAAAAAGCCTTTCATGGTCTAGAATTGGTGAAGTAGATATCACCGACGGGTAAGTCTTGCTGAGTATTAGTATACTCAGCCTTGCTATAATGTGTTGATCCAGGTAATGCCTTCAGTGATGTGTGGCCCGGAGAGATCCCGCCCGGCTGGGAGCTGGAGTGGGTGGAGGACGACTACTGAAAGCATCATGGATGGCCTCCCGTGGTGTCTTCGGCATATAAGCTCTGATACCAACTGTGACAACCCGCCCAGGAAAATACTGTACTATCGCCTAAGACCGATCCACTTTGGTCATTAAGCAATAATAAAGTATCATCCTGTCGTTAGTTGCCGGGTTAACGCCCGGTAAATCACTTGAGAAGCAACAAGGATCGAATATATGCATTAAAACTCACTCGAAGGCGAGTCCAGAGATACAACAACATTAATATCCAAATTCGTACCCCGAGGGGTTTATTTATTACAAACCATAGTTTTTGCCATGATGAGATAGTTCAGAGTTTTCGAAAGCAGCGGAAATAAACTAACGGAAGCGAAGACACCACGGGAGGCCATCCATGATGCTTTCAGTAGTCGTCCTCCACCCACTCCAGCTCCCAGCCCGGCGGGATCTCTCCGGGCCACACATCACTGAAGGCATTACCTGGATCAACACATTATAGCAAGGCTGAGTATACTAATACTCAGCAAGTCTTACCCATCGCTGATAACTACTTCACCAAATCTAGACCATGAAAGGCTTTTTGGCTACTGGGTTGCTTTTGCTAAAAAGTAACAAAGAGTAGGTCCTTACTTTCAAGATTTTAGCACAAGTTCTAGTAGGTTTAATCTTTACTACATTAGCCAACTAGTACAAACAAAGTTGTACAATACAATTAATCAAGTATAAAGTTCATCAACTTCCATCATTAGGGATCTCATGACTAGTGGAGTAAGTAGTCTCGGATAACGGTGAGAGGCCGACAATCGATTGATTTAAACCTTGCAAGGTAAACCCAAACACACGGTAGGCTGCCCACAAAGGTACAACTTTCCCAGGCCGTTTCCAAAAATCCTCGGGTCGGAATCGAATCTTACAGTCTTTGGTGCAGGCTATCCGGCATGTCCCACCCAGTACACCCAGAGTCACCATACACCACCGGTAGCTAGCCGTGAGAGCGAATCCCAAGAGTAGTAATGGTAGGATCCCTCGCCGCCTCATTAAGGTACTAGGCTTACCGGTCCCATACCCGACATGTGCTTAGTACGTTCAAAAACTTAACCCACATAACCACTGGACCGGAGCGCAGATCCCATGCTCTTACCACGTGAGCAATCCATTTAGGATATATTGTGATTCCTATCTAGGAACCTATTCTCGCGAGTGAGGTCATCACTCGACTTGTAACGGTCCTATAGCTTAGCAGCTATCGACCTATCATACTAGTAAGGACAAGGTACCTAGGGATCATGCATCTAGGGTTTCATTCAACTCCTGAACGTAAATGCACAATCATCCATAGATAGCTGAATAAAGAATTTGAAAAACTAGGTTAGATGCACCGGAGCTTGCCTTCGTCAGCTAGGTTAGCCTGGGCACCCTCGGTGTCGAGCACTTCCACGTACTGCAGCGAAGCTTCCGCTCCTCCTTCCTCGGTTTCCGGGACAAGGGAGTAATCTCCGTCCGTAAGATCTACACGGAATGCAATGCAAGTTTAGGTGATGTGATAGTCTGTTGTCTTATCCAACTCCTGTTGGTCGTATTCACCTTAACAAGCATCTAGGTAGGGTTTCTCTTTTAGGAAGGTCATTAGTTGTACATGGGTTATTCTTTTATTGCACATTTGAATAAAGGTTCTTATTGTACTTGTCATTTCATGTGAATGGGTAGTCCTTTTACTTCACAAGCAAAGACATAAATAATATTTTTATCCATGAATTAATTTCTTATCAGCAAGGATAATTATTTATCTTTTAATTAAATTAGATAATACTTTCAAAAAGGAAAAAGAATTAAATAGGGGCTTTTCTTTATTTAATTTCTCTTTAATATTAAAAGGGGCTTTAAAGCTTTTTATTAAGCAATTAAATTACCAAAAATTAAGGAAGTGTTTCTTAACCATATTAGCACCTATCCTGGTCCATTGGACCCACATGTAAGTGTTGGATGCTAGGAAATTAAATACTATTGAAAATAACAAGGGCTAGCTAATGATTCAAATTAAATGCATACAAAAATAACTAAGCCTCAAAATGATCCAAACTTTCTCCTACATGCTCTCTGGTCCTAAATAAGCCTAAAGAACCAGCATGTTCACCTAGGAACTCTACTGATCTTAGTTCATTAATTTTTAAAGGAAAACATGCACAAATTGCGAATAATTTTTTCTGTAAGCCCAAAATCATGATTAATTCAGAAGAGGTGTCATTTGACATTAAAAGACAGTGTGCACAAGTTGATCACAAAAACATAAACATATTTAGCTAGAAAAATCATTTATGCAGATCTGGCAGAAATGGAAAAACATTTTTATAAAAAGATTTACTTCATAACTTTGTGCAATTTTTGGCATAGGAGCTAGTCATGACCTAACACACAACATATCCAAAAATTAGCTACAGAGGATTCATATATTTTGAGATAATGCAGATCTAGGATTTTCACGTTTGTATTTTTCGTGCAAAAACTATCAGGAATTAGCTCAGGAAAAAATAACAAAAGTTGTAGGATAATTGACCGCGAACCAAACAAAATTGGTTTCCCATTTTTCTGATTTTTGTACGATTTTCTACGCAATTTACAAGAAACAGCCAAAGCACTTTTACTATTTGAGTTACCACTTTGCAGGAAGGCCCTCGGAAAGATTTCTTTCCTAGCAATGTGGCCCTTGGGCGGCCGGCCGGCCGGCCAAATTCTGGCCAACCGCCGGCCGGGGCCGGCCGGGAACGGCCGGGGGAGGGGCCTTGGGTCCTAGGGGCTCGATTTCCGTGCTCGGTTTGGAGCAGGGCGCCACCGGCGAGCTCGCCCGGCGCAGCCCCGCGGCGGTGGCCGCTGGACCTCGTGTCCCGGCGAACCAGCGACCGGTGCAAGCTGGCCTGTGACCTGGGCGCCATCGGTAGAGGCGCGTGGAAGTGATGGAAGCGAAACCGGCTGCGGGGAGGCGCGAAAAGGGGGCAGCTCGGCCGTGGGCGGCCATGGCGGCGGGGTTGCAGCGTTCCGGGACTGGAGGTGGCCTGGCATCGGCAAGGACCGTGCGGTGCCTTTATAGGTGCGGCGAGGACGACGCGTCGGGCTCCATGCCTCCTCCTGGACCTATGGCGCGCGGACAGAGGCCCTGACCGCTACAGGCGCCGTGCTCGCGGGCAGCACGGGCAGCGCCTGTACGGCGCGAATGGCGGTGCGGCAAGGGGGCGAGCTCGGGCTCCGAGCCGCCTCGGCGCGCGCGGGCCTGGGGAAGGCGCGCGTGGCTCGGGAAGGCGCGGGCGCGGCCCGAACGCCGAGGTGGCGGGGGCGAGGCGCGCGCGACGCGGGCCGGCGGGCGACGCGACGCGACGTCACGTTCTGGCGCCGAAAGGTTTCACCGTGCCCCTGTTTGATCGTGATTTTCTCCCGAAATTTGAATAGAAGTGCACAAAGTGGTGAATAGGAAAGTTGTAGATCTAGCTACCCCCTACATCTTTTGTAAAGGCCGTCTAGTGTTTTTCTCAACGGATGTTGCAGGAACGTCGTGCCAACTTTGAATGCCGGTCTGTCACTGCGAACAGGAGGTACTGTCAGTCGATCGAGTTTTTCACCAATTTCCACCCAAAATTTGAAATGCCAATCTACAAGAAAGTTGTGTTCCTTTAACAAGATGGGCAACTTTCATAAAGGTAGATTTTGAAGTCTTTAGGTGAATTTTGGAGAACGCGGCAAAAGTTCCGGACGACATTCGCTGACGTCAACGGTTAAGCCGGTTTGACCGTGTCTTTGACCAAGGCTTGACCACGGGTGTGTGTAGACTTGGTCAAGGGGTTCACTAGGGTTCATTGGCGAGGTTTTCGGGGTGATGACCCAGGTTGACCTAGGTTTGACCAGTGTCGGCCGGTTTGACTCGGCTGATCCGGTCATTAGCGTTAATGATGGTAATTAAAAACCTGGGGCGTCACAGCCTACCCCCCTTAAGTAGAATCTCGTCCCGAGATTCGAAATTCCAAGGACAAGATAGGGAAACAAGGAAGTGGTCCTCTCGGATTTTCTGGAATCACTCTGAGGGAGCAACACGATGGGATTATGGGGCAAGAGCATAACCACCATCGGTTCACGATTAGCCCATAGGAGTAGTCAAGGGCGACAAGTAATGGAAAGCTTTTGCACGAAGTTTACTTGCGGATGCAAGCGGAAAGTATGGAAAGATAAATTGGTATAGGATCTTCCGAACGATCTTGCTCACGCGTTATTTAGTTCGCAACCTTATGTGGCATGGCCGTGCCACCATGATGCAATGCTTTTCAAAAAGTGATGTGATGCACATGTTTATGGAGACACGATGCATATGCTCATGTAGTAGGTGCCTATGATGCATGTTAGCATGACTCGGTTACCCACAAAACGAGTTAGTGATTGAGAGGACAATCACAGGTTGAGAAGGGGTGTGTGTGTGGCGAGTCGCAATTCTCACAACCAAGATACCTAGTGCGCTCCTAGTGGCAATCATGTGGCTGCAGCGCACATGACGCCTTAGGTTCCGTCACGACACCTTTAGTTATGAGACAACAACGTCACCAACACAAGGGACAGAGGGGAGATATTGAAACACTCCATGCGTATGCACGTTAGTTCACCCAAGGTTCCCAAATGCACATGCCATGCAAATGCATGCTCCAGAAGAGACATAATTATTTATTTATTTTTCAAAAAGTTGTGAGCAAGACCACGGGGAATAAGCTCATGCTTGCATGTTCGAAGTAACCAGGACAAGGATATCAATACGAAGAATACCCTAGTGCTTCAACATGTCTGAGGACAAGGGGTTGAAGGGAAAATACAAGTCGACGGAAATGACTTGATGATAGGAGAATCACTATTGAAGATTGAATTCTAAGAACAAGACATTCCCACGGCCTGGTAGAATGGCAAAAGTTCTCTTTTCTCCTGTTGGGTAATACTGGGTAGTCATGTGCACAATGGCACAGTTGTATGCTAGAACTCGGAGCGAGCTCACATACATAATGACATGAAGTTCTGGCAGTTGTGAACAAAAATTCATAACCAAAAATCCAGAACCCTCAAAACTTTCCCAAGTTCTCCCGATTCAAAAATTAAATTCTTTAACGCCTATTTAATTTTTTTTAAGGTTAAGCATCGAACAAGGAAACAAGGTGGACGGTACACAACCTAGATGTGTCTATGGAAGTGTAAACCAACCCAAAAGGAACTAGCATTGGGACTTGCGATTACAAGATAACTAGTTAAGGAGCAATTGTTTTTAACAATTTGGTTTAATCAACCTAGCACAAGGTAAACAAACTTTTTTTTTCAAAAAATTTTGGCAGCATGATGGCTAGGTATGAGAGGTACTCTAGTTTATAAAAAGCATACACTAGCATAACTTTCCTTAGAGAGCATAAAGAAGTTCGGTTTTTTGGTCCATTTTAGTTGTTTCGATTTTTAAGATGCATGCAAGACGTCCTATCCGACCTCACATGGCAATCAAGCCAAAAATCGAAGTTAGTGCTGGTGGCAAGGCTTTTATTCGTCTCTCCCTATAATATCTAGTCGAGAGCTATACGGTACTTGCTTAACGACTAACGAAGCGCTGTTATGTACCTGCAGAAAACGAACCTTCCGTGCCAGCACGTCACGAAAGCGTCCACATACATTACCGTTCACTATAGAAACGGTATCCATGCGTTAAGCCGCTGCATGGACAGCGTCCAACCTCGGACACCCTCCGTTTGAATGGAGTGTATCCTTGCCTCGCATGAGCGACATGCGGAATGCGCACGTATGAAACACGTGGCGACACACAACTCATAAACAGACGCGAAGATGGGATCCGTGGAATGGATCACTCCATCAACCCTCGCAATTCTCGTGATGCGGAACAGCACACGTATAAAACACGTGGCTCATCTAGTTTGGTTGTGCAAGAAAATAAGTCTGACATAAAGTAATGTGCTGGAAGTTAGCAAAATACACCATAAGTTAATTAAGCCACCTGAAGAACCCAAAATTCCCTCTAGGGCCTCTCGGTCTAGTTCATCCTTAGCGGACCAACGTATTTTGGAAAATCAGACAATCTTGGCATATTTTATTCAAAAACCATTTGATTAAGGTCTATTAATTAATTTCTGGTGCATATAAGCTCTGATGCCAACTGTCGTTAGTTGCTTATACCAACTCAATTGAAGAAGGGAAGTGCAATGGACCGGCAACTTACGACAGGATGGTACTTTATTATTGCTTAATGACCAAATTGTGCACTTATGTCGTTATAAGCATAAGTGCACAATTTGGATAAGAAAGGAGTGAAATTCGTGTGGAGCGAAGCATGTGAGAAAGCTTTCCACACCCTAAGGCAACATCTAACTTCAGCCCCAGTGCTAGTACAACCCGATAATTCCAAACCGTTTGAAGTCTTCTGTGACGCATCAGGCACGGGTCTCGGCTGTGTCCTTATGCAAGAGGGCTGAGTCATTGCCTATGCTTCACGGGCACTTCGACCCCATGAGCTCAATTATCCTACCCATGATCTCGAGTTAGCTGCTGTTGTCCATGCCCTCAAGATATGGAGACATTATCTAATGGGTAATCGTTGCAACATCTTCACTGATCACAAGAGCCTCAAATACATCTTCACCCAGTCAGAATTGAATATGAGGCAGAGAAGATGGCTTGAGTTGATTAAGGACTATGATCTAGAAGTGCACTATCACCCCGGCAAGGCAAATGTTGTTGCGGATGCTCTTAGCCGCAAAGACCATTGCAACCACCTAGAGTTGGAGCCAGTTAGTGAACCATTGTGTGAAGAAATGAGGAGGCTCAACTTAGAAGTGGTGCCGCAGGGAATTCTTTATGCCTTAACGGCAGAGTCCGATCTTTATGACAGAATTGTCACTGCCCAGCGCGATGATGTAGATATCCAAACCATCAAGCAGAAACTAGCAGAAGGAGACCCCAAGTACACTTGTTTCCAGAAGGATCACCAGGATGTGGTCTGGTTTGGGAAACGTCTAGTGGTCCCTGTTGACCCAGAAGTTAAGAAGATCATTCTAGATGAAGCTCACAGGTCCAAATTCTCTATTCATCCCGGTAGTACCAAGATGTACCAAGATCTGAAACAGAACTTTTGGTGGTCCAATATGAAGGTGGATGTAGCCAAGTATGTAGCCGAGTGCGATACTTGCCACCGGATGAAAGCAAGTCATTTGAAAGCGGCAGGTGTACTCCAACCCCTGTCGATACCTATGTGGAAGTGGGACGATATTAGTATGGATTTCATTGTGGGTTTACCCCTAACAGCTAGAAAGAAAGACTCTATTTGGGTAATTGTGGACAGACTCACCAAGACCGCTCACTTCATTGCCGTGCACACCACTTACTCCGTACAACAATATGCAGAGTTGTACTTGGACCACATAGTTCTTCTGCATGGAATCCCAAAGACTATAATCTCTGATAGAGGGACTCAGTTTGTAGCTCGTCTTTGGGAACAGTTGCATGAGTGTTTGGGAACCCAGCTGATCCGCAGTTCCAGTTATCTCCGCAGACCGATGGTCAGACGGATAAATCAGATTTTGGAAGATATGTTGAGAGCAAGCATCTTGCACTTCGACAAGAGTTGGGACAAGTGTTTGTCCTTGGCAGAGTTCTCCTACAATAACAGCGATCAAGCCAGTTTGAAAATGGCACCGTTCGATGCTCTATACGGACGTAGATGCCGCACTCCGCTGAATTGGTCAGAGGCCGGAGAGAGAACACTCTTTGGACCGGAATTAGTTAAAGAGGCCGAAGAAAGGGTGCAAGTGATAAGAGAGAATTTGAAGATGGCACAGATGAGGCAAAAGAGTCACCATGACAAGGGAACCGCACCTCGACACTTTGAAGTGGGAGATTATGTATATTTGAAAGTGTCCCCCACCAAAGGTGTGCAAAGGTTCGGAGTCAAGGGAAAGTTAGCCCCGCGCTACATTGGACCATATGAGGTTATAGAAGTATGTGGACCCGTGGCTTACCGTATCCAATTGCCAGAACGGTTTTCCGCAGTTCACAATGTGTTCCATGTAACTCAATTGAAGAAGGGAATGCCTGTGACGGAGAATGAAATCATCACGGAAGCTAGAGCTTGGATTGAGCCGGATTTCTCGCTCATCGAGCACCCATTGAAGGTACTAGACCAAAAAGAGCGAAAGACCCGAAGGCAGACCGTGCGAATGTACAAGATCCAATGGAGTCATCACACGGAGGAAGAAGCAACGTGGGAGACGGAGGACTATCTTAATAATAAGTATCCGGGCTTCCTACGATCTCGAAATCGTGAGTTCTTCTCCCCATTTCTTCGTTATCAAATCGAATCTCGGGACGAGATTCCGTTTAAGGGGGGTAGGCTGTGACGCCCCAGGTTTTTAATTAGCCATAATAGCCGGTCAAATGGTCAACAGTGGTCAAACCACGGTCAACCTGGGCCCTCATCTCGAAAAACTCACTAACCCATCCTAGTGACCCTAATTGACTAGTAAACACACTTGTGGGACCAACCCATGGTCAAAGGTTGGTCAAGCTCCCTTGCCACTCTAGTGTCCACCAGTGTCTGCCGGAACTTTTGCCGCGTTCTCCAAAATTCACCTAAACACTTAAAATTCTACCTTTATGAAAGTTGTCCATCTTGATGAGGGACACAACTTTCATGTAGATTGGCATTTCAAATTTTGAAGGGAAAAGCTTGGAAAATAAGTTGCAAGGCAGTTTTTACTGTTTGCCAGAACAGGCTGACATTCGCTTTTGGCATTCAAATAACTTCAAATCTGGGCAGAAAAACCCTATATAGCCTTTGTAGAAAATGTTAAGGGTAGCTAGATCTACAACTTTAGTATTCATCACTTGGTCGACTTCTGTACAAAAAATTGGAGTTTTGCAATTTCCAAAACAGTCCCAGCAAAATAAAAACCGGCTGAACGCCGACGCGCTGCGACGTCGCGCGCCCGCGCGCCGCCCGTCGCCGGCCGCCGCCGGCAGTGCCCCTGCGTCCGCGCCCGCGCTGCCCGAGGCCAAGCGCCGCCCGAGGCACGCGCAGCCCGAGGCCTGCGCCCCAACGCACCCTCGCCCGAGGCGCCCCGAGGTCAGCGCCGCCGTACGCGCGCGCACGCCGCGGACCGCCGGTCCGACGGCCGTGTCGCGCACCGTACGCGCGAGCCCCGAGCCGCCGTGGTACGGCAAGAATCTCCGCCGTCACCCCTTCGTCACCCTGGACGCGCCGAGCCGCATATAAAAGCGCCCCTCGCCTCTCCGCGCGCCAGCCCCGAGCCGCCCGCCGCCATTGCCGCCGCCGCCCGGTGCTGGAGCTCGCCGCCCATGCTCGCCGCCGTCCAGTCGCCCTGTTAGCTTCCCTAGCCCCTAGTGAAGCTCACGCGTTCGCTTATTGCCGCCCATTTCGCCCCCTCGTCGGAATTCCCCGAGCCGCCGCGGCCACCGCCGCTGGCCGCCGCTGAACCTCGCCGCCGGCCATCTCCCTGCCTCCACACCGGTCCCCTACCTAGGTGAGCACGTGGTCGCACTGAGCCGCTTGCCCGGCCGGCAGCGCCGCCAGCTCGCCGGCGATTGGCCGTGCCCGCGCCGCCCGGCCGGCCAAGGGCCAGATTGCTTCGATCCAAATCTTCCTAGGGTGTTTTGCGTAAAAGTCCAGGGCATAGTTGTTAAGAACCCTATCTAAGTTTCTTTGCAGTTCAGTCCAGCGCCTTGTAAAATTCCTAGAAATTCGTAGAAAAATCAGAAAAATACCAAACCAATTTTGTTGGGTTCAGGAAGATAAATCCCACCACTTTTGTTATTTGCTCATGGCTGGATTCTAAATAGTTTTAGTATGAAAAATACAAATGTGAAAAGCCTAGATCTGGCATAACATGAAATCCATAACTCCTCTGTATCCAAATTTTGGATATGATGTGTGTTAGGTCATGACTAGCTGCTGTGACGAAACTTGCGCAAAGTTATGCAGTGGATCTTGTTAAATAAATTCTTTACCATTCCTGCAGGAACTGGCTAGATGATTTTTTTTGCTAAATATATTTAAGTTTATAAGCTCAACTTGTGCACACTGTCTTGTAATACCAAAATACACATCTTGTGAATTAATCATGATTTTTGGCTTAACATAAATATTTATTCTTGATTTATGCATGTTTTCCTTTGCAAATGAATAAAGTAAGATCAGTAGAGCCTCTAGGTGAATGTGCTGGTTATTTAGACTTGTTTAGGACCAGAGAGCATGTATGAGAAAGTTTGGATCATTTTGGTGCTTATTTATTTTTGTGTACATTTAAATTGAATCACTAGCTAACCTTTGTTATTTTCTATAATATTTAATTTCCTAGCATCCAACACTTACATGTGGGTCCAATGGACCAGGATAGGTGCTAATATGCATAAGGAACACTTCTTTAATTTTTGGTAATTTAATTGCTTAATAAAAAGCTTAAAAGCCCTTTTTAATATTAAAGAGAAATAAATAAAGAAAACCCCTAATTAATTCTTTTTCCTTTTTGAAAGTATTATTTAATGTAATTAAAAGAGAATTGATTTTCATTGCTGATAAGAAATTAATTCATGGATAAAAATATTATTTATACCTTGCTTGTGAAAAGAAAAGGAATTAAAGCCTTCACATGAAATAACAAGTATAATAAAAACCTTTATTCAAATGTACCATAAAAGAGTAAACCATGTACAACTGCTAACCTTCCTAAAAGAGAAACACTAGCTAGATGCTTGTTAAGGTGAATATGATCAACCAAGAGTTGGATAAGACAACAAACTATCACATCACCTAAATCTTGCATTGCATTCCGTGTAGATCTTCCGGACGGAGATTACTCCCTTGTCCCGGAAACCGAGGAAGGATGAGCGGAAGCTTCACTGCAGTACGTGGAAGTGCTCGACACCGAGAGTGCCCAGGCTAACCTAGCTGACGAAGGCAAGATCCGGTGCATCTAACCCAGTTTTAAAATTCTTTATTCAATTATCTATGAATGATTGTGCATTTATGTTCAGGAGTTGGATGAAACCCTAGATGCATGATTCATAGGTACCTTTGTCCTTACTAGTATGATAGGTCGATAGCTGCTAAGCTATAGGACCGTTACAAGTCGGGTGATGACCTCACTCGCGAGAATAGGTTCATAGATAGGAATCACAATGTATCCTTAAATGGATTGCTCACGTGGTAAGAGCATGGGATCTGGGCTCCGGTCCAGTGGTTATGTGGGTTAAGTTTTTGAACGTACTAAGCACATGTCGGGTATGGGACCGGTAAGCCTAGTACCTTAATGAGGCGGTGAGGGATCCTACCGTTACTACTCTTGCGATTCGCTCTCACGGCTCGCCACCGGTGGTGTATGGTGACTCCGGGTATCTCGCGGGGTATGCCGGATAGCCTGCACCAAAGACTGTAAGATTCGATCCCGACCCGAGGATTTTTGGAAACGGCCTGGGAAAGTTGTCCCTTGGTGGGCAGCCTACCGTGTGTTTGGGTCTACCTTGCAAGGTTTAAATCAATCGATTGTCGGCCTCTCACCGTTATCCGAGACTACTTACTCCACTAGTCATGAGATCCCTAATGATGGAAGATGATGAATACTATGTTTGAGTAATTGTATTGTACAACCTTGTTTGTACTAGATGGCTAATGTAGTAAAGATTAAACTACTAGAACCTGTGCTAAAAATCTTGAAAATAAGGACCTACTCTTTGTTACTTTTAGCAAAGGCAACCCAGTAGCCAAAAAGCCTTTCATGGTCTAGAATTGGAGAAGTAGATATCACCGACGGGTAAGTCTTGCTGAGTATTAGTATACTCAGCCTTGCTATAATGTGTTGATCCAGGTAATGCCTTCAGTGATGTGTGGCCCGGAGAGATCCCGCCCGGCTGGGAGCTGGAGTGGGTGGAGGACGACTACTGAAAGCATCATGGATGGCCTCCCGTGGTGTCTTCGCCTCCGTTAGTTTATTTCCGCTGCTTTCGAAAACTCTGAACTATCTCAGTATGGCAAAAACTATGGTTTGTAATAATTAAACCCTTCGGGGTACGAATTTGGATTTCAATGTTGCTGTATCTCTGGACTCGCCTTCGAGCGAGTTTTAATGCATATATTCGATCCTTGTTGCTTTTCAAGTGATTTACCGGGCGTTAACCCGGCAACTTACGACAGGATGGTACTTTATTATTGCTTAATGACCAAAGTGGATCGGTCTTAGGCGATAGTACGGTATTTTCCTGGGCGGGTTGTCACAGTCCCGCCCAGGAAAATACCGTACTATCGCCTAAGACCGATCCACTTTGGTCATTAAGCAATAGTAAAGTATCATCCTGTCGTTGGTTGCCGGGTTAACGCCGGGTAAATCACTTGGACATCAAACAGAGGATCGACACATGCATTAAAACTCACGCGAAGGCGAGTCCAGAGTACAACATGGATTAAAAACAAATTATTACAAACCATTGTTCATGACAGGAAGTAAAGGTTCAGAGTTCGGAAATACAGCGGAAATAATTAAAATAGCGCAACGGTAAACATCACAGGAGGCCATCCGTGATGTCATCACTTGTCGTCACCTACCCGGTCAATCACACCTGCAACAACAGTTTTAAAGCAAGGCTGAGTATACTAATACTCAGCAAGACTTAACCGTCAGGTGATAACTACATCACCTAAATCTTGCATTGCATTCCGTGTAGATCTTCCGGACGGAGATTACTCCCTTGTCCCGGAAACCGAGGAAGGAGGAGCGGAAGCTTCGCTGCAGTACGTGGAAGTGCTCGACACCGAGGGTGCCCAGGCTAACCTAGCTGACGAAGGCAAGCTCCGGTGCATCTAACCCAGTTTTCAAATTCTGTATTCAATTATCTATGGATGATTGTGCATTTACGTTCAGGAGTTGAATGAAACCCTAGATGCATGATCCCTAGGTACCTTGTCCTTACTAGTATGATAGGTCGATAGCTGCTAAGCTATAGGACCGTTACAAGTCGAGTGATGACCTCACTCGCGAGAATAGGTTCCTAGATAGGAATCATGATATATCCTAAATGGATTGCTCACGTGGTAAGAGCATGGGATCTGGGCTCCGGTCCAGTGGTTATGTGGGTTAAGCTTTTCAACGTACTAAGCACATGTCGGGTATGGGACCGGTAAGCCTAGTACCTTAATGAGGCGGCGAGGGATCCTACCGTTTCTACTCTTGGGATTCGCTCTCACGGCTCGCCACCGGTGGTGTAAGGTGACTCTGGGTGTACTAGGTGGGACATGCCAGATAGCCTGCACCAAAGACTGTAAGATTCGATCCAGACCCGAGGATTTTTGGAAACGGCCTGGGACAGCTGTACCTTTGTGGGCAGCCTACCGTGTGTTTGGGTTTACCTTGCAAGGTTTAAATCAATCGATTGTCGGCCTCTCACCGTTATCCGAGACTACTTACTCCACTAGTCATGAGATCCCTAATGATGGAAGATGATGAATACTATGTTTGAGTAATTGTATTGTACAACCTTGTTTGTACTAGATGGCTAATGTAGTAAAGATTAAACTACTAGAACCTGTGCTAAAATCTTGAAAATAAGGACCTACTCTTTGTTACTTTTAGCAAAGGCAACCCAGTAGCCAAAAAGCCTTCCATGGTCTAGAATTGGTGAAGTAGATATCACCGACGGGTAAGTCTTGCTGAGTATTAGTATACTCAGCCTTGCTATAATGTGTTGATCCAGGTAATGCCTTCAGTGATGTGTGGCCCGGAGAGATCCCGCCCGGCTGGGAGCTGGAGTGGGTGGAGGACGACTACTGAAAGCATCATGGATGGCCTCCCGTGGTGTCTTCGCTTCCGTTAGTTTATTTCCGCTGCTTTCGAAAACTCTGAACTATCTCATCATGGCAAAAACTATGGTTTGTAATAAATAAACCCCTCGGGGTACGAATTTGGATATTAATGTTGTTGTATCTCTGGACTCGCCTTCGAGTGAGTTTTAATGCATATATTCGATCCTTGTTGCTTTTCAAGTGATTTACCGGGCGTTAACCCGGCAACTAACGACAGGATGATACTTTATTATTGCTTAATGACCAAAGTGGAGTCACCATACACCACCGGTGGCGAGCCGTGAGAGCGAATCCCAAGAGTAGTAACGGTAGGATCCCTCGCCGCCTCATTAAGGTACTAGGCTTACCGGTCCCATACCCGGCATGTGCTTAGTACGTTCAAAAACTTAACCCACATAACCACTGGACCGGAGCCCAGATCCCATGCTCTTACCACGTGAGCAATCCATTTAAGGATACATTGTGATTCCTATCTAGGAACCTATTCTCGCGAGTGAGGTCATCACCCGACTTGTAACGGTCCTATAGCTTAGCAGCTATCGACCTATCATACTAGTAAGGACAAAGGTACCTATGAATCATGCATCTAGGGTTTCATCCAACTCCTGAACGTAAATGCACAATCATTCATAGATAATTGAATAAAGAATTTTAAAACTGGGTTAGATGCACCGGAGCTTGCCTTCGTCAGCTAGGTTAGCCTGGGCACCCTCGGTGTCGAGCACTTCCACGTACTGCAGTGAAGCTTCCGCTCCTCCTTCCTCGGTTTCCGGGACAAGGGAGTAATCTCCGTCCGGAAGATCTACACGGAATGCAATGCAAGATTTAGGTGATGTGATAGTTTGTTGTCTTATCCAACTCTTGGTTGATCATATTCACCTTAACAAGCATCTAGCTAGTGTTTCTCTTTTAGGAAGGTTAGCAGTTGTACATGGTTTACTCTTTTATGGTACATTAGAATAAAGGTTTTTATTATACTTGTTATTTCATGTGAAGGCTTTAATTCCTTTTCTTTTCACAAGCAAGGTATAAATAATATTTTTATCCATGAATTAATTTCTTATCAGCAATGAAAATCAATTCTCTTTTAATTACATTAAATAATACTTTCAAAAAGGAAAAAGAATTAATTAGGGGTTTTCTTTATTTATTTCTCTTTAATATTAAAAAGGGCGTTTAAGCTTTTTATTAAGCAATTAAATTACCAAAAATTAAAGAAGTGTTCCTTATGCATATTAGCACCTATCCTAGTCCATTGGACCCACATGTAAGTGTTGGATGCTAGGAAATTAAATATTATAGAAAATAACAAAGGTTAGCTAGTGATTCAATTTAAATGTACACAAAAATAAATAAGCACCAAAATGATCCAAACTTTCTCATGCATGCTCTCTGGTCCTAAACAAGTCTAAATAACCAGCACATTCACCTAGAGGCTCTACTGATCTTACTTTATTCATTTGCAAAGGAAAACATGCATAAATCAAGAATAAATTTTTCTGTTAAGCCAAAAATCATGATTAATTCACAAGATGTGTATTTTGGTATTACAAGACAGTGTGCACAAGTTGAGCTTAGAAACTTAAATAGTTTTAGCAAGAAAAATCATCTAGGCAGTTCCTGCAGGAATGGTAAAGAATTTATTTAACAAGATCCACTGCATAACTTCGTGCAAATTTTGTCACAGCAGCTAGTCATGACCTAACACACATCATATCCAAAATTTGGATACAGAGGAGTTATGGATTTCAAGTTATGCCAGATCTAGGCTTTTCACATTTGTATTTTTCATACTAAAACTATTTAGAATCCAGCCATGAGCAAATAACAAAAGTGGTGGGATTTATCTTCCTGAACCCAACAAAATTGGTTTGGTATTTGTCTGATTTTTCTACGAATTTCTAGGAATTTTACAAGGCGCTGGACTGAACTGCAAAGAAACTTAGATAGGGTTCTTAACAACTATGCCCTGGACTTTTACGCAAAACACCGTAGGAAGATTTGCATCGAAGCAATCTGGCCCTTGGCCGGCCGGGCGGCGCGGGCACGGCCAATCGCCGGCGAGCTGGCGGCGCTGCCGGCCGGGCAAGCGGCTCTGTGCGACCACGTGCTCACCTAGGAGCGGTAGGGGACCGGAGTGGAGGCAGGGAGATGGCCGGCGGCGAGGTTCAGCGGCGGCCAGCGGCGGTGGCCGCGGCGGCTCGGGGAATTCCGGCGAGGGGGCGAAATGGGCGGCAATAAGCGAACGCGTGAGCTTCACTAGGGGCTAGGGAAGCTAACAGGGCAACTGGACGGCGGCGAGCATGGGCGGCGAGCTCCAGCACCGGGCGGCGACGGCAATGGCGGCGGGCGGCTCGGGGCTGGCGCGCGGAGAGGCGAGGGGCGCTTTTATATGCGGCTCGGCGCGTCCAGGGTGACGTAGGGGTGACGGCGGAGATGCTTGCCGTTCCTCGGCGGCTCGGGGCTCGCGCGTACGGCGGCGACACGGCCGTCGGACCGGCGGTCCGCGGCGTGCGCGCGCGTACGGCGGCGCTGACCTCGGGGCGCCTCGGGCGGGGGTGCGTTGGGGCGCAGGGCCTCGGGCTGCGCGTGCCTCGGGCGGCGCTTGGCCTCGGGCAGCGCAGGCGCGGACGCCGGGGCACTGCCGGCGGCGGCCGGCGACAGGCGGCGCGCGGGCGCGCGACGTCGCGGCGCGTCGGCGTTCATCCGGTTTTTATTTTGCTGGGACTGTTTTGGAAATTGCAAAACTCCAATTTTTTGTACAGAAGTCGACCAAGTGATGAATACCAAAGTTGTAGATCTAGCTACCCTTAACATTTTCTACAAAGGCTATATGGGGTTTTTCTGCCCAGATTTGAAGTTATTTGAATGCCAAAAGTGAATGTCAGCCTGTTCTGGCAAACAGTAAAAACTGCCTTGCAACTTATTTTCCAAGCTTTTCCCTTCAAAAATTGAAATGCCAATCTACATGAAAGTTGTGTCCCTCATCAAGATGGACAACTTTCATAAAGGTAGAATTTTAAGTGTTTAGGTGAATTTTGGAGAACGAGGCAAAAGTTCCGGCAGACACTGGTGGACACTAGAGTGGCAAGGGAGCTTGACCAACCTTTGACCATGGGTTGGTCCCACAAGTGTGTTTACTAGTCAATTAGGGTCACTAGGATGGGTTAGTGAGTTTTTCGAGATGAGGGCCCAGGTTGACCGTGGTTTGACCACTGTTGACCATTTGACCGGCTATTACGGCTAATTAAAAACCTGGGGCGTCACAGCCTACCCCCCTTAAACGGAATCTCGTCCCGAGATTCGATTTGATAACGAAGAGATGGGGAGAACTCACGATTTCGAGATCGTAGGAAGCCCGGATACTTAGTATTAAGATAGTCTTCTGTCTCCCACGTTGCTTCTTCCTCCGTGTGATGACTCCATTGGATCTTGTACATTCGCACGGTCTGCCTTCGGGTCTTTCGCTCTTTTTGGTCTAGTACTTTCAATGGGTGCTCGATGAGCGAGAAATCCGGCTCAATCCAAGCATTAGCTTCCGTGATGATTTCATTCTCCGTCATAGGCATTCCCTTCTTCAATTGAGTTACATGGAACACATTGTGAACTGCGGAAAACCGTTCTGGCAATTAGATACGGTAAGCCACGGGTCCACATACTTCTATAACCTCATATGGTCCAATGTAGCGCGGGGCTAACTTTCCCTTGACTCCGAACCTTTGCACACCTTTGGTGGGGGACACTTTCAAATATACATAATCTCCCACTTCAAAGTGTCGAGGTGCGGTTCCCTTATCATGGTGACTCTTTTGCCTCATCTGTGCCATCTTCAAATTCTCTCTTATCACTTGCACCCTTTCTTCGGCCTCTTTAACTAATTTCGGTCCAAAGAGTGTTCTCTCTCCGGCCTCTGACCAATTCAGCGGAGTGCGGCATCTACGTCCGTATAGAGCATCGAACGGTGCCATTTTCAAACTGGCTTGATAGCTGTTATTGTAGGAGAACTCTGCCAAGGACAAACACTTGTCCCAACTCTTGTCGAAGTGCAAGATGCTTGCTCTCAACACATCTTCCAAAATCTGATTTATTCTCTCCGTCTGACCATCGGTCTGCGGATGATAACTGGAACTGCGGATCGGCTGGGTTCCCAAACACTCATGCAACTGTTCCCAAAGACGAGCTACAAACTGAGTCCCTCTATCAGAGATTATAGTCTTTGGGATTCCATGCAGACGAACTATGTGGTCCAAGTACAACTCTGCATATTGTTGTACGGAGTAAGTGGTGTGCACGGCAATGAAGTGAGCGGTCTTGGTGAGTCTGTCCACAATTACCCAAATAGAGTCTTTCTTTCTAGCTGTTAGGGGTAAACCCACAATGAAATCCATACTAATATCGTCCCACTTCCACATAGGTATCGACAGGGGTTGGAGTACACCTGCCGATTTCAAATGACTTGCTTTCATCCGGTGGCAAGTATCGCACTCGGCTACATACTTGGCTACATCCACCTTCATATTGGACCACCAAAAGTTCTGTTTCAGATCTTGGTACATCTTGGTACTACCGGGATGAATAGAGAATTTGGACCTGTGAGCTTCATCTAGAATGATCTTCTTAACTTCTGGGTCAACGGGGACCACTAGACGTTTCCCAAACCAGACCACATCCTGGTGATCCTTCTGGAAACAAGTGTACTTGGGGTCTCCTTCTGCTAGTTTTTGCTTGATGGTTTGGATATCTACATCATCGCGCTGGGCAGTGACAATTCTGTCATAAAGATCGGACTCTGCCGTTAAGGCATAAAGAATTCCCTGCGGCACCACTTCTAAGTTGAGCCTCCTCATTTCTTCACACAATGGTTCACTAACTGGCTCCAACTCTAGGTGGTTGCAATGGTCTTTGCGGCTAAGAGCATCCGCAACAACATTTGCCTTGCCGGGGTGATAGTGCACTTCTAGATCATAGTCCTTAATCAACTCAAGCCATCTTCTCTGCCTCATATTCAATTCTGACTGGGTGAAGATGTATTTGAGGCTCTTGTGATCAGTGAAGATGTTGCAACGATTACCCATTAGATAATGTCTCCATATCTTGAGGGCATGGACAACAGCAGCTAACTCGAGATCATGGGTAGGATAATTGAGCTCATGGGGTCGAAGTGCCCGTGAAGCATAGGCAATGACTCGGCCCTCTTGCATAAGGACACAGCCGAGACCCGTGCCTGATGCGTCACAGAAGACTTCAAACGGTTTGGAATTATCGGGTTGTACTAGCACTGGGGCTGAAGTTAGATGTTGCCTTAGGGTGTGGAAAGCTTTCTCACATGCTTCGCTCCACACGAATTTCACTCCTTTCTTGAGTAATTCGGTCATGGGTTTCACGATTCTAGAAAAGTTAGGAATGAATCGACGGTAGTATCCCGCCAATCCTAGGAAACTGCGGATTTGATGCACGGACTTGGGTGGTTTCCAATCCATCACCTCTTGAACTTTGCTAGGATCTACGGAGATACCATCGTGGGAAATGGTGTGCCCTAAGAATTTCACACTTTTCAACCACAATTCGCATTTGGAGAACTTAGCATAAAGCTTATGATCTCGCAAACGCTGAAGGACAACTCGGAGATGTTTGGCGTGTTCTTTCTCGCTTTTGGAATAGATGAGAATATCATCGATAAAGACCACGACAAATTTATCGAGCTCCGTCATGAACACGGAGTTCATGAGGTACATGAAGTAGGCGGGGGCATTAGTGAGTCCGAAAGACACTACCAAGAACTCGTAAAGACCATAACGAGTGGAAAAAGCGGTTTTAGGAATGTCGCAAGGTCGAATCTTGATTTGGTGGTAGCCAGAACGAAGGTCGATCTTAGAGAAGACTTTGGCACCAGCCAATTGATCAAAAAGGGCATCGATTCGGGGAAGCGGGTATTTGTTTTTGATGGTGACTGCATTGAGTGGTCGATAATCTACGCACATTCTCAAGCTACCATCTTTCTTCTTGACAAAGAGGGAGGGCAACCCCAAGGAGAAGAGCTCGGGCGAATATAACCCTTATCTAACAATTCTTGGAGTTGGGTTTTTAGTTCAGCTAACTCTTTGGGTGGCATGCGATAAGGTCTTTTGGAAATGGGTGTGGTACCGGGCTGGAGTTCGATCACAAACTCGACATCTCTGTCTGGTGGCATACCAGGCAACTCATCAGGAAAAACATCCGGGTACTCGCATACTACTGGAATTTCGTCAAGAGGGGAGATAATGGTCACATAGGCACAAGAGTCGGTACCGTCCCTGAAAGGTAGGTACAAGGTAGTGTGCCCGATCGTAGGAGAATTGATCTCTACGACCCTATCCGATATATCTAGAATCACCTTATGTTGATTCATCCATTCCATACCCAAGATAACATCCATGCTTCCCAATCTGATGGTTATAAGATTAGATCGAATAACCTTACTTCCTAGTCTTAGAGGAACTTCAAAAGTCACTAATTGAGACGTGATGTTTCCACATGGTGTGGTAATTTTATAAGTGGATTTGGTTTGTACTCCTCTTAGACCTAACTTGTCTAGTAGGCTCTCATTTATGAAACTATGAGTGGCTCCCGAATCAAATAAAACCTTAACAGGAGTGTCGTTGATAGAGAATGTACCCGTGAGTACTGAAGCTCCTTCTGGGATGTCACTCATTGCAGTGAAGTTCAGCTTGCCCTGGCGCACTTGCACCATAGGCTTCTTAGCCGGAGTGGCAGGCTTGCTTCCTGCACCCTGATTCTGCGGGTTGGGCCTGATCTGCCTGGGCTTGGGACACTCGTTAATGTAGTGCCCTGGCTGGCCACAGTTGTAGCAACGACGATCACCAACATTGCGAGGAGGTGCATTAGGCTTTGGAGCCTGCTGCTGGGCACTGCGGAACTGGAAGTTCCCTGTGGGTTTGCTCTGAGGTGGCTTCATCGTCCAGCGTCCAGTTGAAGATTGCTGGGATGGGCCTGGAGCTTCCTTCTTCACAAAGCGAAACTTCTTGCTCGTTCCGCTGCCTGGGGTGAAACCAGACATCCTCTTGTTGTCCCCGTGGGCTTTCTTCATAGCATCTTCTTGGGAGATAGCCTTGTTCACTAGCTCATGGAAGTTCGCGGGCTCGAGCAGATTCAGACGCTCGTACAATTTGCCATCAAGCCCATCACGAAACCTCTCCATCTTCTTGGCATCAGTATCAACGTGATGCCCACCATATTGGCACAAGCTATTAAACTTCTGAGCATAGCGATACACTGTGTCAGATCCTTGTCGGAGGGCCAACAGCTCCCTCATCTTCCTATCCATCAGTCCCTTGGGGATGTGGTGGCTCTTGAAAGCCTGCTTGAACTCATCCCAAGTCACAGCGTGCCCTCGCTGCATTGACTTGAAGTGGTCCCACCACATCAAAGCTTCTCCTCGCAGTTGCAGCGCTGCGAAGTTAGCTTTGTTCTCCTCGGAGCAAGGCAGCACAAAGGCAGAGAATTTTGCCTCTATGGCCTTGACCCAAGCCTCAGCTTCCAGGGGGTCTTCTGCTTTAGCGAAGGTTGGCGGCTTCATAGCGATGAACTGGGCATACGTGGTGACTTGGTTAGGCCCCTCGTGGTTGGCCCCGTGTGGCGGCCCTCGGTTCATCTGCTGGGCGATCTGCTGCTGCGTCTGCAGGATCTGGCGCAGCACCTCAGTTTGGGTGGCCATGAAGGCCTCCGACGGCGTCATGGGCGGGGGTGGCGGTAAGTCACCGCTACCACTTGCTCCGAAACCGTTGGGAGAGCTGCGCGTGGTTCCCACCATCTGAAAAGTGAGCTTTATTAGTGAGATAACCAAAAGCTTACTCCAAATGATGACAAGCATGATCATGCATAATCACATCTCATTAGCATTTAACTGATGAGGATAGCAACAATCAAACAATTATTCCATAGCCACCAAGATTCATAGAATCGTTTTCTTAACACGGTTAGGAATGCGATCACCCGAATGCACGGCTCATATTTACCCTCGGACAATTCCTGTCACTTCGGGTACCAACGAAGGTGGTATACGACGAGCGCTTAATCGCTGGCAACGAGTGATTCCCCTAGAGTTGCTTTGGTTTACCAACGTTTTTAGGGGGAAATGCAAAATTGACAAGCGTGGTCATTTGCAACGGTTTATCCGAATTTGGTAATCATACGCAAGAAAACTTCAATTTTTGAATGCCAAACGAAACCACTTCAAGCACACATGCTTAAGCATTCTTTATTACAATACGATAGAACAAGGTTCAAGGACATTACAACTCGAATTCGAAACAACATGACATGACACGATACAAGCAGTTACTTAGCACGAAGACGTGCTGTCAAGCCAACTACTCTAAACACCTCCAATAACTCGATAGGATCGACATCCTTCTTATTCCTGCTGTCGGCAACCTAGTTGCCCACTGAAGCACCACTGTACGTAGGCGAAGCTGGGGGAGTCGGTAGCGGTGGTCCTGCCTGGCTCGTTTGATCCAGACCGGACAAACCCTGCTGCTCCTCCGGGTGTGCCTGTACTGGGGGCAGTGGCTGTAAGGCCACTATAGCCTGCAAGGCTGCCACCTGTACCTCGGCCTCCTGCACCTGCTGCTGCATATCAGCAATGTTCTGAAGTAGTGTCAGCCTCTCAATCTCGTGTGCATCGGCATCCTCCTCTAGTGCATGGTTCTCCTCCTCCAGATCTACAATCCTCTGTAGGCGGTCGCCTCTCTCAAGCTCTAACTGAAATCTCCTAGCACGCAGCCTGTCATTCTCCTGCTGCACCTGAGTAAGAGTAAAGTTCAGCTGCTGGTGTGCTGCTGAAAGCTGCTCCCAATCGCGCCTAGATGCCTCCAAACGCTGCCCAATAATCGCCGCGGTATTATAGCGCAGCCCCTGAAGTGTGAAGACTACGTTCAGACAACGAGCTAGCATCTGAGTAACATCCAACGGCTCTGCTAGTGTCAGTAGCTCCCGTAGGTGATCCATACGGTCCAACCATGCTGGGTCGTGAGGACTCACAGCAGGAAACAGTCCAAACGGAGAGAGAGCTACCACGGTGGGGTTGCGGTCACAGAAATCTGTCAGCACTCTGAGGGCGGCTGACTCAACGGACTCGTGAGTGATAAATCCCCAGTAGATAAAACTCAAGTCAAACCAGTCGGCGTGGTCCGGGTGTGGCAGAACAGTGACGATCACTCTGCAACGAGGAACGCCATAGCGCTCGAACTCCTTCACCTCGTAAGTCGGTGGTGTGAGGTAGCCTGCGGCGCTGAGTGCTTCCCACGCGAGGCGCGGAAAACCCTCCCAGTGTAACCCGTTGGTATGGATCGTACCGTCAGCGCCGAACTCGTGGAACACGGGGAAAGCCATCTGTACACAAATGTAACTCATGTCAGATCTCAAAGAGAACGGCATGTCAAATGGTGAAGTTCTTGCAGCTGTGAATAAAAATTCATAACCAAAAAATCCAGAAACCTCAAAACTTCCCAAGTTTTCCCGGTTCAAAATAAATTCTTTAACAATTAAATAAATTTTAAGGTTGAGCATCGAACAAGGAACAAGGTGGATGGTCCTGAACCTGGATGTGCCTAGGAAAGTGTGAACCGACCCAAACGAAACTAGGATTAAGGCTTGCTATTACAAGAGAACTAGTTAAGGAGCAATTGTTTTTAACAATTTGGTTTAATTAACCTGACACATGGTAAACAACTTTTTCAAAAATTTCGGCAGCATAACAGCTAGGAATGAGAGGTACTTCTAATTTATAAAAAGCACACACTAGCATAATCTTCCTTAGAGAGCATATGGAATTTCGATTCTTGGGTCCATTTTAGTTGTTTCGATTTTTAACATGCATGCAAGACGTCCTATCCGACCTCACATGGCAATCAAGCCAAAAATCGAAGTTAGTGCCGGTGGCAAGGCTTTTATTCGTCTCTCCCTATAATATCTAGTCGAGAGCTATACGGTACTTGCTTAACGACTAACGAAGCGCTGTTATGTACCTGCAGAAAACGAACCTTCCGTGCCAGCACGTCACGAAAGCGTCCACATACATTACCGTTCACTATAGAAACGGTATCCATGCGTTAAGCCGCTGCATGGACAGCGTCCAACCTCGGACACCCTCCGTTTGAATGGAGTGTATCCTTGCCTCGCATGAGCGACATGCGGAATGCACACGTATGAGACACGTGGCGACACACAACTCATAAACAGACGCGAAGATGGGATCCGTGGAATGGATCACTCCATCAACCCTCGCAATTCCCGTGATGCGGAACAGCACACGTATAAAACACGTGGCTCCTAGTTTGGTTGTGCACGAAAGTAAGTCTGACATAAAGTAATGTGCTGGGAGTTAGCAAAATAAACCATAAGTTAAATAAGCCACCTGAAAGAACCCAAAATTCCCTCTGGGGCCTCTCGGTCTAGTTTATCCTTAGCGGACTAACGTATTTTGGAAAATCAGACAATCTTGGCATATTTTATTCAAAACCATTGATTAAGTTTATTAATTAATCTCTGGTGCATATAAGCTCCGATGCCAACTGTGACAACGCGCCCAGGAAAATACTGTACTATCGCCTAAGACCGATCCACTTTGGTCATTAAGCAATAATAAAGTACCATCCTGTCGTAAGTTGCCGGGTTAACGCCCGGTAAATCACTTGAAAAGCAACAAGGATCGAATATATGCATTAAAACTCGCTCGAAGGCGAGTCCAGAGATACAGCAACATTGAAATCCAAATTCGTACCCCGAAGGGTTTAATTATTACAAACCATAGTTTTTGCCATACTGAGATAGTTCAGAGTTTTCGAAAGCAGCGGAAATAAACTAACGGAGGCGAAGACACCACGGGAGGCCATCCATGATGCTTTCAGTAGTCGTCCTCCACCCACTCCAGCTCCCAGCCGGGCGGGATCTCTCCGGGCCACACATCACTGAAGGCATTACCTGGATCAACACATTATAGCAAGGATGAGTATACTAATACTCAGCAAGACTTACCCGTCGGTGATATCTACTTCTCCAATTCTAGACCATGAAAGGCTTTTTGGCTACTGGGTTGCCTTTGCTAAAAGTAACAAAGAGTAGGTCCTTATTTTCAAGATTTTAGCACAGGTTCTAGTAGTTTAATCTTTACTACATTAGCCATCTAGTACAAACAAGGTTGTACAATACAATTACTCAAACATAGTATTCATCATCTTCCATCATTAGGGATCTCATGACTAGTGGAGTAAGTAGTCTCGGATAACGGTGAGAGGCCGACAATCGATTGATTTAAACCTTGCAAGGTAGACCCAAACACACGGTAGGCTGCCCACCAAGGGACAACTTTCCCAGGCCGTTTCCAAAAATCCTCGGGTCGGGATCGAATCTTACAGTCTTTGGTGCAGGCTATCCGGCATACCCCGCGAGATACCCGGAGTCACCATACACCACCGGTGGCGAGCCGTGAGAGAGAATCCCAAGAGTAGTAACGGTAGGATCCCTCGCCGCCTCATTAAGGTACTAGGCTTACCGGTCCCATACCCGACATGTGCTTAGTACGTTCAAAAACTTAACCCACATGACCACTGGACCGGAGCCCAGATCCCATGCTCTTACCACGTGAGCAATCCATTTAAGGATACATTGTGATTCCTATCTAGGAACGTATTCTTGCGAGTGAGGTCATCACCCGACTTGTAACGGTCCTATAGCTTAGCAGCTATCGACCTATCATACTAGTAAGGACAAAGGTACCTATGAATCATGCATCTAGGGTTTCATCCAACTCCTGAACGTAAATGCACAATCATTCATAGATAATTGAATAAAGAATTTTAAAACTGGGTTAGATGCACCGGAGCTTGCCTTCGTCAGCTAGGTTAGCCTGGGCACCCTCGGTGTCGAGCACTTCCACGTACTGCAGTGAAGCTTCCGCTCCTCCTTCCTCGGTTTCCGGGACAAGGGAGTAATCTCCGTCCGGAAGATCTACACGGAATGCAATGCAAGATTTAGGTGATGTGATAGTTTGTTGTCTTATCCAACTCTTGGTTGATCATATTCACCTTAACAAGCATCTAGCTAGTGTTTCTCTTTTAGGAAGGTTAGCAGTTGTACATGGTTTACTCTTTTATGGTACATTTGAATAAAGGTTTTTATTATACTTGTTATTTCATGTGAAGGCTTTAATTCCTTTTCTTTTCACAAGCAAGGTATAAATAATATTTTTATCCATGAATTAATTTCTTATCAGCAATGAAAATCAATTCTCTTTTAATTACATTAAATAATACTTTCAAAAAGGAAAAAGAATTAATTAGGGGTTTTCTTTATTTATTTCTCTTTAATATTAAAAAGGGCTTTTAAGCTTTTTATTAAGCAATTAAATTACCAAAAATTAAAGAAGTGTTCCTTATGCATATTAGCACCTATCCTGGTCCATTGGACCCACATGTAAGTGTTGGATGCTAGGAAATTAAATATTATAGAAAATAACAAAGGTTAGCTAGTGATTCAATTTAAATGTACACAAAAATAAATAAGAACCAAAATGATCCAAACTTTCTCATGCATGCTCTCTGGTCCTAAACAAGTCTAAATAACCAGCACATTCACCTAGAGGCTCTACTGATCTTACTTTATTCATTTGCAAAGGAAAACATGCATAAATCAAGAATAAATATTTCTGTTAAGCCAAAAATCATGATTAATTCACAACATGTGTACTTTGGTATTACAAGACAGTGTGCACAAGTTGAGCTTAGAAACTTAAATATTTTTAGCAAGAAAAATCATCTAGGCAGTTCCTGCAGGAATGGTAAAGAATTTATTTAACAAGATCCACTGCATAACTTCGTGCAAATTTTGTCACAGCAGCTAGTCATGACCTAACACACATCATATCCAAAATTTGGATACAGAGGAGTTATGGATTTCAAGTTATGCCAGATCTAGGCTTTTCACATTTGTATTTTTCATACTAAAACTATTTAGAATCCAGCCATGAGCAAATAACAAAAGTGGTGGGATTTATCTTCCTGAACCCAACAAAATTGGTTTGGTATTTGTCTGATTTTTCTACGAATTTCTAGGAATTTTACAAGGCGCTGGACTGAACTGCAAAGAAACTTAGATAGGGTTCTTAACAACTATGCCCTGGACTTTTACGCAAAACACCCTAGGAAGATTTGCATCGAAGCAATCTGGCCCTTGGCCGGCCGGGCGGCGCGGGCACGGCCAATCGCCAGCGAGCTGGCGGCGCTGCCGGCTGGGCAAGCGGCTCAGTGCGACCACGTGCTCACCTAGGAGCGGTAGGGGACCAGAGTGGAGGCAGGGAGATGGCCGGCGGCGAGGTTCAGCGGCGGCCAGCGGCGGTGGCTGCGGCGGCTCGGGGAATTCCGGCGAGGGGGCGAAATGGGCGGCAATAAGCGAACGCGTGAGCTTCACTAGGGGCTAGGAAAGCTAACAGGGCGACTGGACGGCGGCGAGCATGGGCGGCGAGCTCCAGCACCGGGCGGCGGCGGCAATGGCGGCGGGCGGCTCGGGGCTGGCACGCGGAGAGGCGAGGGGCACTTTTATATGCGGCTCGGCGCATCCAGGGTGACGAAGGGGTGACGGCGGAGATGCTTGCCGTACCACGGCGGCTCGGGGCTCGCGCGTACGGCGGCGACACGGCCGTCGGACCGGCGGTCCGCGGCGTGCGCGCGCGTACGGCGGCGCTGACCTCGGGGCGCCTCGGGCGGGGGTGCGTTGGGGCGCGGGGCCTCGGGCTGCGCGTGCCTCGGGCGGCGCTTGGCCTCGGGCAGCGCGGGCGCGGACGCCGGGGCACTGCCGGCGGTGGCCGGCGATGGGCGGCGCGCGGGCGCGCGACGTCGCGGCGCGTCGGCGTTCAGCCGGTTTTTATTTTGCTGGGACTGTTTTGGAAATTGCAAAACTCCAATTTTTTGTACAGAAGTCGACCAAGTGATGAATACCAAAGTTGTAGATCTAGCTACCCTTAGGGCTTGTTTGGGAAATGGAGGAATCAAGTGGATGGAAGAGGATTGAAGAGGATTTTGGGAAATTTTGACTTATAATGGAAATTCCTCCACCCCAATACCCTTCATTCCCATTCATTCCACTAATTCCCAAACAAGCCCTTAACATTTTCTACAAAGGCTATATAGGGTTTTTCTGCCCAGATTTGAAGTTATTTGAATGCCAAAAGTGAATGTCAGCCTGTTCTGGCAAACAGTAAAAACTGCCTTGCAACTTATTTTCCATGCTTTTCCCTTCAAAATTTGAAATGCCAATCTACATGAAAGTTGTGTCCCTCATCAAGATGGACAACTTTCATAAAGGTAGAATTTTAAGTGTTTAGGTGAATTTTGGAGAACGCGGCAAAAGTTCCGGCAGACACTGGTGGACACTAGAGTGGCAAGGGAGCTTGACCAACCTTTGACCATGGGTTGGTCCCACAAGTGTGTTTACTAGTCAATTAGGGTCACTAGGATGGGTTAGTGAGTTTTTCGAGATGAGGGCCCAGGTTGACCGTGGTTTGACCACTGTTGACCATTTGACCGGCTATTACGGCTAATTAAAAACCTGGGGCGTCACAGCACCGGTCTGACCGGTGTGAGTGCTGATCCTGTGCACATCTTAGGCACCGGTCTGACCGGTGGTGATGACCGGTCTGACCGGTGTGAGCTGAAGTTGCTGCAGCTGCCCTGTTTTCAGCTGCTTTGCATGCATTCGTCCAGGGGGAGGTGCATTGGTTCAGGGGGAGCTTGCATGTGTGCAGGGGGAGCTCTTTGTGGCTTTTCGAGCTTTGTTTTGGTGGTTTGCGCTCTTTGCTTGAGCCTTGCTTTGTCTCGGATGTGTCGAGCCGTTGCCCTTGCCTAAGGGGTCCGAGACTTGTCTTCTTCAAGTGATCTTGCTCTTTGCCTTTGTTTGGCTTTCGATCGCTTGTTGGAGTTTCTTTTTGTTCGTTTCCTTTCTTTTTCTTTTCTCTCTTGTTACTTTCGTGTGGGTGTTGTCAATGCACTCATCAAGGGGGAGATTGAGAACCATGTGTGGTTCGAGGACCGGCGGATGGTCGCTTCCTTGTGTGATGAGTGATTGACAACGTTGTGTGGACTGATTCTTGGCTAAGTATTGCAGGTGCAGGTTGCGGCTTGACTGGTGTTGGTGCAGGTGAAGAACAAGCGCGAAAGGTCATCGCCGGTGAGGCCTCCAGGTGTGGAGAAGACAAGTAGGCTTCGTTCGAGGGACCCGGTGGCCAGCGGGGTCAAGTGCGGGCCGCATGGTGGCATGAACAGCAAGATGAAGTCATGGACGGTTTCTTGGTTGAGCCTCAAAACCAAGGTCGAGCCGGGACTACGTGGGAGCCAAGTCATGAGTGGAGATGGGCGGAGGCTACACCGAGTTCGCGGGGTTTCCGGTGGTTCACCAGAAAACCACTGGGTTCCTTGGTTGATCCATAAAGCCAAGACCGAAGAACCGAAGACGGTGCTGCAGCAGCGCCAGACCGGTCTGACCGGTGGGTCTGACCGGTCTGACCGGTGGGTACCGGTCTGACCGGTGGGGAGCACAGGTCTGACCGGTGTGCGACGACGCAGTCCGGAGACTTCGAAGCGGAGGACACGCGTCGGGATCGCATGGCTTGCGTCGAGGCTACGCAGGGTGCGGTCGCCGGGCGTCCGTCCGATGGTGAAGACATGAAGACTTCCAAATCCACCCTTGAGGGGCTTGTATCCCTAGTTATTAGGAAAGGGCATTTTAGACTTTCGGTTGCCTCCATATAACCCAAGAGGTGAGAGGATGGAAGCCAACTCTTGGAACCCTAGCTCATTTGTTTTCCTATTTTCCTTCCTATTTTCCTTAGGATTTCCATAGGACTAGCTTGAGAGCTTCATGGTGAGATCTTGTGAGAGGGTTGGATGATCAGGCGGCAAGCTAGACCTTGTATGAACCTTTGTTGCTTGTATAGATGATTCGGCGTGGTTCCTCAAGGTTTGGATGTGTTGTTCCCGGTTGTTCTTGGTGGTGATTTTTGGAGCCCTCTCTTGGTGATTTCTTTGGGTTGTTTTTGGGACCTTTCTCTTGGGGATTTGATGGGGGAAATTTGTGGGAACCCTTCGTGGTTCTTTGGGCTGTGATTCCCCTCCCAAATCCGTGAGTAAAGGGGCTCGATTTTGGGGTTTTCCGTGTTCTAGGGTTTGTGTTGCTCTTGGCGGAATTTCTTCGATTCCTCCTTTTTGGACGAGTTTTGGTGGGATTAAACTTGGCTATGGACTCCCCATGAGGTGTTCCTAATATCCCCAAAGGCTTGTTCAAGTCCGTGGAGCGATTCGGGAGATCGAGGTTTGGTTTTGGGGGAGTTGACCCGCGGGTGCTGTTCATCCCGAGCTGCCCAGGCTACACCGGTCTGACCGGTGCTCTTGACCGGTCTGACCGGTGCAACCCTCGGTGGGTTTTTGCTCGGGTGAACGTCTGGGTGTGTTCGCTGTTGCCCTGTGTTGCTGCTGTTTCGAGTTTGGGTCAGTTTGGTGGTCGGTTGGCCTGTTTGGTGTTTTGGGGGCTTTCAGGCTGTGACCGGTCTGACCGGTGTGTTGCACCGGTCTGACCGGTGTGGAGCCACTTAGTGAAAGTTGATCAGTTTCACCAGCAGGGACCGGTCTGACCGGTGGTGCTCACCGGTCTGACCGGTGTTGGTCTGTAGACTCGAGATTTGGTTTTCCACTGCGTTCTCGGGTCGGAAGGTTGTGTGTTGGTTCCTAGGTCCAGTGGCACTCCAGTGGCTATGTGGGCTTGACCAACTTGGGTAGTGAGTTGGAGAAGTGTGTTGGAAGCCGCGTTCATCTTGTTGGAGTTTCCATCTCCTTCGAGAAGAATTTTTATCGGCTCCCATTCACTCCCCCCCCTCTCTGGTTCGCCGTTTCGGTCCTTCACGGCAGCAATCTGCCTAAGAAATGAAATGAAAAAAGTTAATGTCATTTCTGGATTTTGCAATGACTACCAAAGTTGTTTGAAATTTTATAATGGTCATGTTCGCCAAAATTCAGCATTTTTGCATGTGTAGTTTAAGAAATATCGAATTTTTAGTAAGCTGCTGGCTGCTGTCCAAACTGCTAGACAGAACTTTGGAAACTGAATTTTTCGACCCCTGTAAATGATGAATCTGATCTGGAGTTGAATACCAAAGTTGAAGCTTATAAAATTCTACACATGCTGACCAAATTTTATAAATTTTTGACTTCTGTACAGAGAGTTATGATTTATTTACTCAGGACTATGATGCTGTCTGAATTCTGAAATTTTAATAAGTCTGAATTTTCGTATGCATATTCTTCTTGTATTCTTTTAAGCAAGCTTTGAATATGTATCTAATGAAAGTTCAACTTTTCAGATGTCTAATAACACACAGAATGACTCTCGGGGTGTGGGAGGCAGTGGTGATGCTCCTCTTCCTCCACCTCCACCCATGACACCCGCAGAAGCTTTCATCGCTGCGCAGACCGAAGTGTTGCGCCAAATTCTGCAGACTCAGCAGCAAATTGCACAAAGATTGCAGCAGCCTGTGCACAATCAAGGCCATAATCAGGATGGGCCTAATGCAGTCATGTCCTATGAAAATTCAGGGCAATGAGGCCACCCCTCTTCACCAAGGCAGAGGAGCCCCTAGAGGCTGATGCTTTCATCACGGCCCTAGAGGCCATGTTTTCCATCTTCACACTGCCTTGCTCAGAAGAACATAAGGCGGGCTTTGCTGCTCAGCAACTGAGGGGTGAAGCATTAATCTGGTGGGAGCATTTCAAATCCATGCAGCCACAGGTTCACCAGATTACTTGGGCAGAATTCAAGAAAGCCTTTAAAGTGCACTATATTCCTAAGGGTCTTGTTGATAGGAAAATGAGAGAGCTAATGAATCTCAAGCAAGGCTCTGACTCAGTCTATCAGTATGCTCAGAAGTTTAATAGTCTCTGTCAGTATGGGGACTATCATGTTGATACTGATAAGAAAAAGATGGAGCGATTCCGTGAAGGGCTTGATGGAGAGCTCTATGAGAGGTTGAACTTAATCAAAATTGATAGCTATCCTGAGCTAGTGAATTTGGCCATCTCTCAGGAAGACGCCATGAAGAGGGCTCAACAGGATAGAAAGAGGAAATTTAATCAAGCTTCAGGCAGTGGCCAAGGCAAGAAATTTAAATTTGTGAAGAAGAATGTGCAGGGTGCCACCCAGCCATCTTCAGCTGGACGCTGGGTGATGAGGCAATCTCAGTCTAAGCCGTCTGGCAGCTTTGGCTATCGCAACACTCAGCATACCGCTCCTAGGCCTAGTGCACCCCCACCTGCCCGCAACAATGATGATCGCCGTTGCTATAACTGCGGATAGCTGGGGCACTATGCTAACAAGTGCACACGCCCTCGATAGCAACATCAACAAAGTCAGGGGCAAGGCTCTAAGGCTGGAAATCAGGGAAAGAAACAAACTGTGCAAGTGAAGCAAGGCCGTTTAAACTTCACCACAGTGGTTGATCTGCCAGAGGGAGCACCAGTATTGACGGGTACATTTTCTATCCGTGGTCGCCCAGTTACTATATTATTTGATTCTGGTTCTACTCATAGCTTTATTAATGTGAAAACCGTGAGTAATCTGGACTTGAAGTGGTGTCATACTAAGCAGGCCTATATGATTGCCACACCGGGTGGAAAGGTTGCTTCAAATCAAGTAGCCTTAAGCGTACCACTTGAGATAGTTAGCAAAACTTTTCCAACTAATCTGGTCACTATGTACCTAGAAGGGGTAGATGTCATCTTAGGCATGAATTGGATGACTCAGCACAAAGTTGTCCTGGATATTTCTGAAAGAATGTTAGAAATCAACTCACCTTCGGTCGGGAATTCAATTCTTTACCTTCCCCCAATAGGCCATAAAGGCTCATGTGTGTATGCAGCCATAACTACTCAACTTGAGGACATTCCAGTAGTATGTGAGTACATGGATGTCTTTCCTGATGAATTGCCTAGCTTGCCACCAGAAAGAGATGTTGAGTTTGTCATTGAGCTACAGCCTGGCACCGCTCCTATTTCTAAGCGATCTTATAGAATGCCGCCCAAAGAACTTGTTGAATTAAAAAAACAACTTCAAGAGTTGCTTGATAAGGGCTATATCCGCCCAAGCTCATCTCCGTGGGGCTGTCCTGCCCTCTTTGTGAAAAAGAAAGATGGTAGCCTGAGGTTGTGTGTGGACTACCGACCTCTCAATGCGGTGACTATCAAAAACAAATATCCGTTGCCCCGCATTGACGTGCTATTTGACCAGTTGGCTGGAGCTAAGGTCTTCTTAAAGATCGATCTTCGGTCTGGTTATCATCAAATTAAAATCCGGCCTAGTGATATTCCCAAGACAGCTTTCTCTACTCGCTATGGCCTATATGAATTCTTGGTTATGTCTTTCGGTCTTACAAATGCACCAGCCTACTTCATGTACCTTATGAATTCCGTATTTATGACGGAGTTGGATAAATTCGTCGTGGTTTTCATTGACGACATCCTTATTTATTCCAAGAATGAGGAAGAACATGCGGAACATCTTCGCATTGTCCTACAACGCTTGAGAGAGCATAAACTCTATGCTAAGTTCTCCAAGTGTGAGTTTTGGCTGGATAGTGTTAAATTTCTGGGGCACACTATTTCCAGCGAAGGCATATCTGTCGATCCAAGCAAAGTGCAAGAGGTTATGGATTGGCAACCTCCTAAATCAGCTCATCAAATCCGCAGCTTTCTAGGCTTGGCTGGTTATTATCGCCGTTTTATTCCGGATTTCTCTAGAATTGCTAAGCCTATGACTGAGTTGTTAAAGAAGGGCGTGAAATTTGTGTGGAGTGAGGCTTGTGATAAAGCTTTTCAAAAATTAAGGGAACATTTAACTTCAGCCCCAGTGCTAGCGCAGCCGGACAATTCATGGCCATATGAAGTTTATTGTGATGCTTCAGGCACGGGTCTTGGCTGTGTTCTTATGCAAGAAAATCGGGTTATTGCCTATGCCTCACGAGCGCTTCGCCCTCATAAAAAGAATTATCCCACACATGACCTAGAGCTAGCAGCGGTTGTTCATGCATTGAAAATATGGAGGCATTACCTTATGGGAACTCGCTGCAATATCTTCACTGACCACAAAAGCCTCAAATATATTTTCACTCAATCTGATTTAAACATGAGACAAAGAAGATGGTTAGAGTTAATCAAAGATTATGATCTTGAGGTTCATTACCATCCTGGAAAGGCGAATGTAGTTGCAGATGCTCTTAGCCGCAAGGCTCACTGCAATTGCCTATCAATGGAACCTTATAGTGACACTCTATGTGAGGATTTGAGAAGGTTAAACTTGGAAATTGTCGAACAAGGAAGCCTAAACGCTCTTTCTGCGGAGTCTAACCTATTTGATAGAATTGTTAGGGATCAACTTCAAGATGAGGGTATTCTTTTAATAAAACAAAAATTGCTAGAAAAGGATCCTAAGCATGATTGCTTCCGGAAGGATGAGAAAGACATAGTCTAGCTTGGGCAACGCCTTGTTGTTCCAGATAATTGGGAATTGAAAAAGGAAATCTTTGATGAATGACATCTCTCTAAATTCTCTATCCATCCAGGGAGTAGTAAAATGTATCAAGATTTAAAGGAGAATTTTTGGTGGTCCAATATGAAGGTGGACATTGCCAAATATGTGTCGGAATGCGATACTTGTCAAAGAATTAAAGCAAGTCATTTGAAACCTTCCGGTACTCTTCAACCCCTACCCATACCTTCATGGAAGTGGGATGACATAAGTATGGACTTTGTGTCCGGATTGCCACTCACATCTAGGAAACATGATTCCATCTGGGTTATCGTGGATAGACTGACAAAAACAGCTCACTTTATTCCAATCCACACTACATATGATGCCAAAGATTATGCAAGTCTTTATATTGAGCACATTGTTCGCTTGCATGGTGTTCCTAAAACCATAATTTCCGATAGGGGATCTCTTTTTGTGTCACGTTTCTGGGAACAGTTACAACAGGGGGCTATCCCAAGGAGGCAGCTTCTAAAAGTCCGCTCCGTGCGGCAACTTAAAGTCGACTCCGGTCGCATCTTCGCCTGCTTCGGTGGTATACTACGTGTGTAAGCTTCGATGGAACCTAGCTGTAAGTGGCCCTCGTGTAACATCCCTGATGTTTGATTGCGCTAATGACCTTAATTACATGAATTAATCAAGGTTAATTAACTTCTAAGCATGTTTGACATGATTGGGCACACCTTTGCACAAAAGACCTTGGTCAAAATCCCAAATCCCGGTCAAACCCTAGATCTCCTTTAAGGCTGAAACGGTTTTCTTGCGCGTTCTCCAAATTTCATTATAGAAGTTCAAAATCGGCCAATACGAAAGTTGTTCGTTATTTCCGGGAACACATTTTTTGTAATTGGCGGACATTCCAATTTTGAGTGCAATTTGGCCAAAAATCGAGTTGACTGCGCTGTGAACAGTAACTCGAGCCGTGGAAAAAGTGCAACTTCGGCCGACGTTCCCGGGCAAACCGTTGCTCAAAACATATGTCGCCCTTTGGGAAGGTTGTAGGTCTATAGCTCCTCTACAACTTTGCTTTTTGGAGATTTTCAAGTTAGTTGACATTTTAGGGAGTTATGCATTTTCGAATCTGTGCAAATGAAATAAAAACGAGCACCCTAGCGACTCTCGCGCCATGGACGTCGTGGCTGAGCGCGCCACGCGTGGCCCGCCGATTCCTCCGGCGTACGGACGTTTCGGTGCCTCCTCTATGAACTTCCCCCACGCCTGGATTCCCCCGCCCATTCCCGCGCCGTGAGCCGCGCCTACGCGCGCCCCTGCGCCGGCCGCGCCACGCGCCAGGCCACGGCGGCCGCCAGACCGTGCGACGCGCGTGCGCCCGCCAGGTGTTTTTCGCAGCGTATAAGAGGGAGAGAGGCTGTGTCGGCGCTCGTTCTCCTCGTCCATCTCGCCGCGCTCGCCGCCCGACCGCTGCCATCGAGCAACCACCGGCCGCCCGCGAGCAGGGTGCGGTGCGCCGGGGACGGCTCGCCGGCGCAGCAGCCGGCCGGCTGAGGCCACCTCCCACCCGGGCTCGGTCCGTAGCAGCTCCAGGCGCCGCCCTCCGGCCAAGTCCGGCCGTCGCCGGCCCTGGATTCCGGCCGCCGGCGCGGGCAGACCGCCCCAGGGGGCACATTGCAGTGATTGAGTTCTTTGCGGGGGGATTTATGTAAGTTTCCAGGGACCCGGCTGTAAAAGTAGTTTTAGGGTTACAGCAGCAACTTCGGAAAATCATTAAAAATCGTAGAAAAATCAGAAAAATGTAAAACTAATTTTGTTGGTTTCGTGATGAAGAAATCTATCTTTCTAGAAAACATGTATAGGGTTTTTCTGTACAGTTTTTGAATTAAAAATTCAAACTCAGTTTGGAGTGTTTTTAGTGTGATTTAAAATATACACATGCTATGAACTTGAATTTTGGATATGTTGCTCTTTATGGCATGTCTAGATCTGTGGCAAAAGTTTGCATGATTTTGATATGCATATTTTCAATTATGATTTTTGTAAGCTTTATGCTAGATTAAGTTTGATGCTTTTTATAGCCCCTTTAATGAACTTTTCTGTAACCACATGTGCACCCTAGGGATTTTCCTTGATGAGTAGTACCTCTGGTAGAGTGGATTTGATTTTAGGGAATTGTTTTATAGGTGTTTTGGATTTAATCTTGTGTAGGAGTTTAAATTCAAAATATGAAAAATAATTTGAATCTGCAACCATGCTGTGGTCAGAAACTCATTCTTGGCATACATGACCTGTAGGAGAAAGTTGAGATCAAAAAGTTTATTAAATCTTTTTATATGAATTAATGTTGATTTACTAGGCTGAAATTTGTCTTTTTCGTATAAATTAATGTATAAATGATCTTAAGCCAAATTTTGGTGTGAGAGCTTAAATTAAGCATATGTTGCTGTGTGCAAAAGATTAGGCTCTTTTGAAGAGTTTTTGATTTAATTTGGATTTACGGTAGAAAGGCTTGTTTTGAATAATTAAAGGAAGAAATGGATTTTAAAAGTGCTAAATTGTGAAATCGTGTTTGTCTCTGTTTTTACTAATTTAGACACACCCCCTTGCTGTTTGGTGAAGTTAAGTAACTTAAATTGCTTAGATGTGCACACAATCACCATCAAAGTAATGTTTTGTTTATCATCACACACACTAATAATTTCTGTGAGAAAATAATGTTGTTTGGATGAATGTGTCCAACAAGAGTTGATTTTGTGGTAATTCTCCCACCTGCACCATAATCTAATGCATGTGCATGTAAACATGTAGATCTTCCCGATGGGACGTACACGCTTACCCAGGAGGAGGAGGGAGCAGCTAGTGGAGAGTTGCATCAAGCTAGTGTGCAGCAAGATCTGGACCAAAGTCCAGAAGAGCCCAAGGCTTGTGAGGGTTTTGAGTCTGAGGAAGGCAAGCACCGGTTTCATCTAACCCATTTTGTAAATTAAAATCATGTCTTTTACTTTTCAGTATTTATGCTTTACTTTGTGCATTTAAGTTTCAGGAGTTGTTTTGAAACCTAGTTGCATGATCCTTAGGACTCCTATGCTCTTTTACTAGTATGTTAGGAACGCTAGTGCCATGCTCTAAGGCTACGGTAGAAGTCGAGTAATGACTCATTGCTCGCGAGATATAGGATGCTTATGTTGGAATCATAAGTTGGTTAAATTGACTCGCTCATGTGGTAAGAGCAATGGGTTCGGTCTCGACCGAGTAGCATTGTGCTGGTTTAAGCTATTGGACGTACCAAGTGCTTGTCGGTAATGGGACCGGTAAGCCTAGTACCTTCTGAACCTGGGCGGGATCTTTCTAGCTACCCGCTTGGGATGCGTCTCCGGGCTAGCTACCCGTGGTATAGTGTGTGAGTCCGGACTGGTCGGGTTAGACCCTCCGGATAACCGTGTACCAGAGTTTGTAGCGTCTGATCCCAAACTGTGGGATGTTGGGAACCGCCTGGTCGGGGTAGACCCTGCATTTGCTTTTATTTGAATTCTTGGGGTCTACTTCTTCCGTGTATCTTGGGTTTACCTTGCAAGGATATAAATCGATCGATCGTCAGTCACTCGCCGTTATCTGAGTCGGCTTGACCACTGGCTACCCCATGTTTATTTATGGAACATTTTGGATCAATATTGTTACATGTTTAATATTGTTTGCACAACATGCTTGTTTAGTACAGGTGCTCACCTAGACTGATTAACATACTAGAATATGAGCTAAAACATGAAAATAAGGATCCACCCTTAGTCGCTTTTGGCAAAACAAACCCAGCAGCCAAAAAGCCTTGCATGTCTAGTTGTACTTTATTTTTTTTTGTCGGGTAAGTCTTGCTGAGTATTAGTACTCAGCCTTGCTTAATTTGTGGTTTTCAGGTAATCCCATCTGGCCTGGTTCTATCCCAGATGGTTGGGAGCTTGAATGGGAGAACGATGATGAGGAATGATATGCATGGATGGCCTCCCGTGTGTATCATGCGCTAGTTTTATTTCCGCTGTTTAAACTCTGATCATGTTTACTTTTATGTATAAAAAAACCTGGTTTGTAATAATGTTGAACTTGTGAACCTTTTATGTACTGTAATGTTGTACTCTGGTCCCGCCTTCGTGTGGGCGGAAGCGACTTAATAATTCTTTATTATTGCTTAATGGCCATGAGGACCGGCTTAGGCGATAATACGGAATTATTTTGGGCGGTTCTGTCACACCTCGGGTCCTGGCGACGATGGAACATAGCTGCACGTGGTCTTCACGCTCTGTACTATGGGTCCAAATACCCTATGTACTCGCGCTCCGTACCTTGGGTCTGAAATCCATGGCCCAAGTACACAAGTCGACTTCGGTCGCACCTTCAAGCCCGCTCTGGCGGCAATCATATCTTGGGTCTGAAATCCGTGGCTCAGGTACTCAAGCCCACTCCGGTGGCACAAGTCAACGCTAACGGTCGCACCCAAGCCCACTCCGGTGGCACAAGCCGACTTCGGTCGCAATCTTAAGCCCGCTCCGGCGGCAAAACTATTTGTTTTCTCTGATTTTTCATTCGCTTTGGCTTTCCGGAAAGTGCTTTTTGTTTTTTGCATCTTAAGTCCACCCCGTGTGGCACAAAGTCGACTAATGTGGTCGCATCTAAAGTCCACTCCACGCGGCAATCTAAAGTCGACTTTTTTAAGTCGCATTTCAAAGTTCGCTCCGCGCGGCACAAAGTCGACTTCGGTTTTCAAGTCGCATTTCAAAGTCCACTCTGCGCGGCACAAAGTCAACTTCGGTTTTCAAGTCGCATTCTAAAGTCCGCTCTGCCGGCATTTAAAGTCGACTTCGGTCGCATCTGAAGTCCGCTTTGACGGCACGGCTACTTATCAAGCTCCACGGCTCGATGCCAAACTACTTCTCGGAATCTCTCCAGCTCGGGGGCTGCACTCAAATTACTACTCAAGGATAACTTCAGCAGGCTTCGCTCGCTCTCAAGCTCGGGGGCTCCGCACCAACAACTACTCGACGTGGCTCATATGGCTCTCTTATCTCGAGGGCTACACGCTGCAAGAGTACTCGGATGATGGCTTTCGCGAACACTGAAGACCCTTGGATTGATTACCTAATCATTTCAAGGCTCGGGGGCTGCTATGCTACACCCATCATTCAATTTTTTCAAGACGGAAGATTCAGAATCAAAATTGACCCTCAGCTAGAGTCTGCAACTCAACCTAAGGCTCGGGGGCTACTCCATATGGAGTGCGATTTTGCAATCGCACTTCCATATATTCTCGACTTCAAGACTGATGAGCTGGACCACCATCCAGCCTTGCGGCAGTTCAAGTACTATTGAAGACTTCCAAGCAGTACTCGAGGATGCTCAAGAACTACTCGAACTACTACTCTCGACTCCAACGTGCTCGGGGGCTTGTCGGGCATATACCCCGGGTACTCATGTAAGGATGGAAGAAGACGGACTCCTATTAGAATTCCCCAGTAATCCTACTAGGACTCGTTCCGTGTAATCCTACTAGGACTCCTGCCTTGTAACCGACTAGGAACCCGCCCCCTGGACTATATAAAGGAGGGCTGGGTACCTAGCCGGGCACCTGATCTCAACCAACACCAAGCGCAGGGCGCCATACTTGATCCCCCAAACAGGACGTAGGGCTCGCCACCTTGGCGGCCCGAACCTGTATAAATCTTGTGTCCCGTGTCCTTGCGCAGACCTTCGAGTTCTCGGTCTCCCGATCACGATCCTCACCGCACAATCTACTACCTCGGGTACCCCCTTGGTAGGTTTGTCGGTCTAAAACACTGACACGTCTGGGTGCCTTGGCACGTTGCGCGGCTCGTCACGCGGCTCATCGTTGACTACTTCGACTACGCCGCGCGTCCGGGTGCCTCAGCATGTCGCGCGGCTCGTCACGCGGCTCGTTGCGCCGCTCGTGGTCGACTACTCCGCCTGCGACGCGCGTCCGGGTGCCTCGGCACGTCGCGCACCTCGTCACCGGCTCGTCATCGACTACTTCGCCTACGCCGCGCGTCTGGGTGCCTCGGCACGTCGCGCGGCTCGTCACGTGGCTCGTCATCGACTACTTCACCTACGCCGCGCGTACGGTTGCTTCGGCACGTCACGTGACTCATCGTCGACTACTTCGCCTCGCGCAAGCTCATCGTCGACTACATCGCCTTGCGCAGACTCGTCGTCGACTACTTCGCCTACGCCGCGCGTCCGGGTGCCTCGGCACGTCGCACGGCTCGTCACGCGGCTCGTCGTCGACTACTTCACCTACGCCACACGTCCGGTTGCTTTGGCACGTCGTGCGGCTTGTCGCGTGACTCATCGTCGACTACTTTGCCTCGCGCAGGCTCGTCGTCGACTACTTCGCCTACGCCGTGCGTCCGGGTGCCTCGGAACGTCGCGAGGCTTGTCACGTGGCTCGTCGTCGACTACTTCGACTACGCCGCGCGATCGGGTGCCTCGGCATGTCGCGCGGCTCGTCACATGGCTCGTTGCACCGCTCGTCATCGACTACTCCGCCTGCATCGCGCATCCGGGTGCCTCGGCACGTCGCACGGCTCGTCACCAGCTCGTCGTCGACTACTTCGCCTACGACGCGCGTCCGGGTGCCTCGGCACGTCGCGCGGCTCGTCACGCGGCTCGTCGTCGACTACTTCACCTACGCCGCGCGTCCGGTTGCTTCGGCACGTCGCGCGGTTCGTCACGCGGCTCGTCGTCGACTACTTCGAATAAGCCGCACGTCCGGGTGCCTCGGCACGTCGCGCGGTTCGTCACGCGGCTCGTTGTCGACTACTTCGACTAAGCCGCGCATCCGGGAGCTTCGGCATGTCGCGCGGCTCGTCACGCGGCTCGTTGCATCGCTCGTCATCGACTACTCCGCCTACGTCGCGCATCCGGGTGCCTCGGCACGTCGCGCGGCTCGTCACCCGGCTCGTCGTCGACTACTTCGCCTCGCGCAGGCTCGTCGTCGACTATTTTGCCTACGCCGCGCGTCCGGGTGCCTCGGCACGTCGCGCGGCTCGTCACGCGGCTCGTCGTCGACTACTTCACCTATGCCGCGCGTCCGGTTGCTTTGGCACGTCGTGCGGCTTGTCGCGTGACTCATCGTCGACTACTTTGCCTCGCGCAGGCTCGTCGTCGACTACTTCGCCGACGCCGCGCTTCCGGGTGCCTCGGAACGTCGCGAGGCTCGTCACGCGGCTCGTCGTCGACTACTTCGACTACGCCGCGCGTTCGGGTGCCTCGGCATGTCGCGCGGCTCGTCACGCGGCTCGTTGCGCCGCTCGTCATCGACTACTCCTGCGTCGCGCGTCCGGGTGCCTCGGCACGTCGCGCGTCTTTTCACCGGCTCGTCGTCGACTACTTCGCCTACGCCGCACGTCCGGTGCCTCGGCACGTCGCGCGGCTCGTCACGCGGCTCGTCGTCGACTACTTCACCTACGCCGCGCGTCCGGTTGCTTCGGCACGTCGCGTGACTCATCGTCGACTACTTCGCCTCGCGCATGCTCATCGTCGACTACATCGCCTCGCGCAGGCTCGTCGTCGACTACTTCACCTACGCCGCGCGTCCAGGTGCATCGGCACGTCGCGCGACTCGCCACGCGGCTCGTCTTCGACTACTTCACGTACGCTGCACGTCCGGTTGCTTTGGCACGTCGTGTGGCTTGTCGCGTGACTCATCGTCGACTACTTTGCCTCGCGCAGGCTCGTCATCGACTACTTCGCCTACGCTGTGCGTACGGGTGCCTCGAAATGTCGCGAGGCTCGTCACGCGGCTCGTCGTCGACTACTTCGACTACGCCGTGCATCCGGGTGCCTCGGCATGTCGCGCGACTCGTCACGCGGCTTGTCGCGCCACTCGTCGTTGACTACTCTGCCTACGTCGTGCGTCCGGGTGCCTCGGTACGTCGTGCGGCCCGTCACTCGGCTCGTCATTGACTACTTCGCCTCGCGTAGGCTCGTCGTCGGCTACTTCGCCTACGCCGCATGTCCGGGTGCCTCGGCACGTCGCGCGACTCATCACGCGGCTCGTCGTCGACTACTTCACCAACGCCGCATGTCCGGTTGCTTTGGCACGTCGCGCGGCTTGTCGCGTAACTCATCATCGACTACTTTGCCTCGCGTAGGCTCGTCGTCGACTACTTCGCCTACGCCGCGCGTCCGGGTGCCTCGGCACGTCGCGCGGTTCATCACGCGGCTCGTCGTCGACTACTTCGACTATGCCGTGCGTCCGGGTGCCTCGGCATGTCACGCGGCTCGTCATGCGGCTCGTTGCATCGCTCGTCATCGACTTCTCCGCCTACGTCGCGCGTCCGGGTGCCTCGGCATGTCGCGCGGCTCGTCACGCCGCTCGTTGCGCCGCTCGTCGTCGACTACTCCGCCTGCGTCACGCGTCCGGGTGCCCCGGCACGTCGCGCGGCTCGTCACCGGCTCGTCGTCGACTACTTCGCCTACGCCGCGCGTCCGAGTGCCTTGGCACGTCGCGCGGCTCGTCACGCGGCTCGTCATCGACTACTTCACCTACGCCGTGTGTCCGGTTGCTTCGGCACGTCGCGTGACTCATCGTCGACTACTTCGCCTCGCACATGCTCATCGTCGACTACATCGCCTCGCGCAGGCTCGTCGTCGACTACTTCACCTACGCCGCGCGTCCGGGTGCATCGGCACGTCACGCGGCTCGTCACGCGGCTCGTCGTCGACTACTTCACCTACGCCGCACGTCCGGTTGCTTTGGCACGTCGTGCGGCTTGTCGCGTGACTCATCGTCGACTACTTTGCCTCGCGCAGGCTCGTCGTCGACTACTTCGCCTACGCCGTGCGTACGGGTGCCTCAGAACGTCGCGAGGCTCGTCACGCGGCTCGTCGTCGACTACTTCGACTACGCCGCGCATCCGGGTGCCACGGCATGTCGCGCGACTCGTCACGCGGCTTGTCGCGCCACTCGTCGTCGACTACTCCGCCTGCGTTGCGCGTCCGGGTGCCTCGGCACGTCGCGCGGCCCGTCACTAGGCTCGTCGTCGACTACTTCGCCTCGCGCAGGCTCGTCGTCGACTACTTCGCCTACGCCGCGTGTCCGGGTGCCTCGGCACGTCGCGCGGCTCGTCACGTGGCTCGTCGTCGACAACTTCACCAACGCCGCACGTCCGGTTGCTTTGGCACGTCGCGCGGCTTGTCGCGTGACTCATCGTCGACTACTTTGCCTCGCGTAGGCTCGTCGTCGACTACTTCGCCTGCGCCGAGCGTCCGGGTGCCTCGGCACGTCGCACGGTTCATCACGCGGCTCGTCGTCGACTACTTCGACTATGCCGCGCGTCCGGGTGCCTCGACATGTCGCGTGGCTCATCACGCGGCTCGTTGCATCGCTCGTCATCGACTTCTCCGCCTACGTCGCGCGTCCGGGTGCCTCGGCATGTAGCGGGGCTCGTCACCCGGCTCGTCGTCGACTACTTCGCCTACGCCGCGCGTTCGGGTACCTCGGCACGTCGCCCGGCTCGTCGTCGACTACTTCACCTACACCGCGTGTCCGGTTGCTTCGGCACGTCGACTACTTCGCCTCGCGTATGCTCGTCATCGACTACTTCACCTACGTCGCGCGTCCAGGTGCCTCGGCACGTCGCGCGGCTCGTCACGCGGCTCGTCGTCAACTACTTCGACTACGCCACGCGTCCGGGTGCCTCGGCATGTCGCACGGCTCGTCACGCGACTCGTCGCGCCGCTCGTCGTCGACTACTCCGCCTACGTCGCGCGTCCGGGTGCCTCGGCACGTCGCGCGGCTCGTCACCCGGCTCGTCGTCGACTACTTCGCCTCGCGCAGGCTCGTCGTCGACTACTTCGCCTCGCGCAGGCTCGTCGGGGTGCCTCGGCACATCGCGCGGTGTCGGTGTTTTAGACCGGCAAACTACTAGGGGAGTACCCGAAGTAGATGAATGTGGCCTCGCCGAGATCGGTAACTCGAAGGAAGAGACACGTGGCACACAATTTAGACAGGTTCGGGCCGCGAGGTGCGTAATACCCTACGTCCTGTATGCTGCGTAGCTCTGGATTGATTGGGTACGATTACAAGATGGTGCAATTGTACGCCGTGAGATGAGATGATGAGAGAGGGGTCTCTGCCTCGCCTTATATAGTCCGGGAGGCAGGGTTACAAGTCGGAATAGGGAGAGAGTACTAGTCGAGTACGTCTAGGAGTCTTCCATACAGTGCGGGACATGTACAGCTTCCTAACCGAGTACTTCTCCTCTGTAGTCCTTGTGCTTCACGCCATCAGGTACCGTGGAGCGCAAGTCGGGTAGTCCCAGGGGCCCACCGAGTAGTCGGTCCTGGTACCCACCGAGGTAGTGGGCCCAGGGAGGTCCATACGACAAGCCCCCGTGTACTTTGTAGTCGAGAAGGATAGCTTCAAGTAGTCTTGACGGCCTTAACGAGTAGTCCTCAAGCGTCCCCGAGCACTACAAGTCAAAAGTTCTCAAGAGTAGTCGAAGCATCCCGAGGCTGGAATGTACTCCAGCTGATGTTTGAGCAATTCTGAAGTCTTCTCGAGTAGTCCCAAGCGTCCTCGAGTGCTGCCCTTGAAGGTCTTAAAAAATGCCCATATTGCCTTGAAGCCAAAGCTGATATGGAAGTGCGATTGCAAAATCGCACTCCATGTGGAGTAGCCCCTGAGCCTTAGGTTGAGTTGCAGACTCTGGCTGAGGGTCCATCTAAAGTTTTGGCAAGAAGATCTCGAAAAACCCGGAGAAAAAACCGAAGGACACGTGGCACGGAGCCCCTGAGCCTTGAGTCGAGTACTTCCTCTCGAATTGAAGGGTCATCTTGTAGAATGTGTCCTGAGATGCTCCTGAGTCTTGTCGCTTCCCAGGTAGTCGAGTAGAGGTAGCCGAGCCCCCAAGGTGAGGCGCGTCGACTAGTGGAATACGAAGAGTCACGCGCGACCACTGAGTCAGCCGAGCGCAGACTTATCCATCCAGCCGTTGGAGGACCGTTTTGACTTATAAATAGAAGCCAAAACCCTTAGGGTTTTTCACCCCACGCAGTCGCAGCCATTCCAAACAGATCTTGGCCAGAAAACGCCGCCAGCGCATGCTGCCACCGCTGTAGATCTGAGTGCGTCGCCACCAAGAGCCACCGGAGTAGCCCCCGAGCGAATGCGCGTGAAGACGCCGTGCACTTGGAGGATGAAGCCGTCGCCGTCCAAGACCACGAACACCACCGGCGGGAAGAAGAGGGGCCGTGAGGAGGCCGCCGGATCTGCCGCAGGGACATCATCGCCGGTGTCCCCGCCGCGGCCAGATCCAAACCGCGAGTGGAAGAAGTCGAAGGCGAAGACCGAGGACTTGCTCGCCCTGCTGAACAGTGGATTCCTCCACGAGAAGGAAGTCGACATGTGGAGAGCCGCCGCCGGGGATCCATACCCGATGGAGAAGAATGAAGATGAGATCCCGATGTTCACGCGGTTCGCGGAGCGCGGGCTTTCTCTCCCGGCGAGCGAGTTCTTCAAGGGGCTCATGGGGTACTACGGCGTCGAGTACCTCAACCTCAACCCCAATGGTATATTCCACACCGCTGTCTTCGTACATTTCTGCGAAGCCTTTCTGGGGATCAAGCCCCATTGGATCTTGTTCCGGAAATTCTTCCGGGTGAAGCCGCAACCAAGCGCCAGCAACCCGCGGGTCGTCGGAGGAGCGGGGATCCAGATGCGGGAGGATGCCGCCGAGCAGTACCTCTCGTACAAGCTCATAGACTCCAACCAAGACTGGAAGGCGAAGTGGTTCTACATCACGAACCACCATCCGGGGCTGCCGAAGCCGAGCGGGAAGCAGCCCAAGCACCGCCCGTGGTGGAACACAGACCCGACCATGCAGGAGGGGATCCAGCTCCCAGAGTTGTTGGCGCGGATCAAGGCGCTAAGGGAAGCCGGGCTGAGGGCCGAGCACGTGGCCTTCAACTTCATGAAGCGCAGGGTGCAGCCACTGATGGCTCGTGACACCCTGGAATTCGAGTACACCGGCGACGACGATACGTCGCGGATGCCTGGAGACGAGGTCGACGATGATGACATTGTCGACAGGTTGGCTCGGATCTTCAAGGACATGCCGCCGTACACGGCGTGCCCCGTACCAGAGTACTCCGCAGCGCGCCCACCAAAGGAGGTAAGTAGCCGCACCCACAGTCGAGTACTTATTACGCAAGAGTAGTCGAACTGACGAGTTGTTTCTTGCAGGATGACTTGAAGAAGTTTGTCTCCGAGCCGCCGCCGCCCCCTCAGGAAGTCGACATCCCAGAGGAGGGGAAGACGAAGCCAAGGAGCGGCGCGAAGTCGGTGAAGGAGACGACACCGTAGTCGTGGAGGACACGTCCGACGAGGACGACGACGAAGAGACGCTGCAGGCATCTGCTTTCAGCTGCGGTCGAGGTTTAGCCGTCCCGGCTTACCTCACGTGCCTCTTGTTCAGGATCCGCCGGCTAGCCTGGAGGCTAGTCTGGCCGCGCCGCCGCGGAGGCCGCGCAACCCGGCCCGCAAGCGCGTGGCGAAGAAGTTGAAGGTCTCTGAGACCACGCCCCAAGAGGTAAGTCATCTTGAGTAGTGTAGTCGAGTACTCGTGTCTCGAGTTTACTTGTTGACGATGAACTTTCCTTGCTTGCAGGAGTTGCCGCCTACGGAGCCCGCTGATCAGGGCGACGAAGGCGAGTGGGACACGGTGGGGGAACCCGCTGGGAGTCGCAGCCCAGCCCCCACTGTCGAAGAACTCTTGGCGCAAATGGAGCGCCAGCCCCCTGCTGCTCAGGGGGGCGTGCAGCCCGCTGCTACTGCTGCGGAAGAGGCAGCGAAAGAGGCAGTAGCTACAGAGGCGCAGGAGGAGGCGCCTGCCGAGGCTGTGGCCGTAGAGGCGCAGGAGGAGGCGCCCGCCGAGGCCGGACTGGTGGATATCGCCAGCATCCTCGGCGCCCCGACCGTGACGGTAGTCCGGTCAAGCCTGTAAGTGTTGAGTCTTCCCGAGTAGTACTTGATGTAGTAGTCGAATTTGATTGACAACCAACTTGTGTACTCTACAGGAAGTCGACGGATCTCTCCTGGGAGGGGGATGAACCCGCCGTAGTGGTGGCGGAAGAGGAAGCTGCGCCGCCCACTGGGGAGTCCGCTCCCACCCCTCAGGCGGAGCCCGAAGCGTCGGTCACCGAGGCTACGCTGCCCGTGGCCAGCATTGTTGAAGGTGAGTACTCTGTTGAAGTCGAAAAGCTTTTGAGAGTAGTCGTAGTCATGAAGATATGACTGATGCACTTGTCTTCTCATTGACAGGCGCTGAGGCCGAAGGGAGTGATATCCCAGCGGCGGTGCCCGTGGAGGACTTGACACCAGAGACCCAGGAGCCTGCCAGAGAAGCCCCCGAGCCGATGGAGATGGCCGCCGGAGGAGCCGCCGCGGCGACTGGAGGAGAGGAAGCCGCCACGCTGCCAGAATCCGCTCTGGAGGTGGTCGTTCGCTCCCCGGAGATCCAAGACGCGGAGCCCATCCGTTCTGCGCCGATGACCGAGGCCACCACGAGTAGTCGTGGCGACGTCGAACTTTTGGCAGACGACTTGGTCGATCCGACAACGGTGGCTAGGCACCTGGAGAAGATCCGCCAAGCCGAGCAGTGGATGAAGGTGAGTAGCCGTAGCTCTTGAGTAGTCAATCCTGTAGTGTTGAGTACTCATTTTGATGTGAATTGTCTGTGCAGGACATCGCTGAGAGGTCCCGCCTGAAGTCGGAGATGCTTCAGGGGTACGGCGATGCTGTGCTTCGGGCCGAGGCGCTGGAGGACCAACTTGTGAAGTCCAGGAAGCACGCGGCCGCCATGCAGTCCAAGCTTGACACCGCCTTCGCCAAGTACCACAACGACATCCAGGAGATGCAGGCGAAGAGCGACGACTTGGTGCGGAAGAACAAGTCGCTCCGCAACAAGAACAAAGGTACACTACTTGTCTTGTTGAGTACTTGTTGGAGGTCGAGAGGTAGTCTAACCCGTTGTGCCTTGTTGTTTGCAGAGCTTGAGACTCGGGTAGAACAGTTGAAGACTTCAGAGACGGATCTGAAGAATCTCTTCTACCGGGAGCAGGAGGCCCGCCAGGTACTCGAGTTAGATTATAAGGAGCTTGCCTACGAGTGCGACAAGCACATGGAGCTCCGTATTGCCTCCGATCGTGACCTCGTCAACTGCTACAAATCATTGCAGAAGCTGAACGAGGATTGCGAGAAGCTGCGGGCCCAGCTGAAGGAGCTTGAAGAAGCCGCACTCCCCATCGCGAGGCTGCTGGTGCCTCATCCTGGCGGTCCCAAGATTGCGCCATTGGTGGATCGACTGAAGGAAGCCCCCAGCCGGCTGGCGGCCTATGTGAAGCATCTGGCGAAGTCGATCCCGAACCAGGTGTTGGCCTTCATGAAGTCCTACTTCCCGAAGGCGCCAGTAGATGTAGTCGCGGGTGGACTAGCCGCCAATTGTACCGACGAGCAATATGCGGAGCTGCTGGATCAGATGGCGCCCATCGCGGAACAAGTCGCCGACAAGCTTAATCTCCAGTAGCCCTGTAATAGTTAGCTCATAGCAATAGATGTACAAAAACAATTGTAATTGTTTAAGTGTTAATGAAGAAAAGTTTCCATCAATGAGTACTCGTAGTCGCGATCTCGGAGTGCGGAGTCCCATCGTGGAGTTGTAGCGAGTAGTCGTACTCGGCAGTAGTCCCGTTGAGGGAAGTAGACAGTAAAGCAGTTGATGAACTATCAAACTTTATTACTGAAGAAGTACACCTGGATGGCCAGGGCCGTAGTTACAGAGTAGTCGCCAGGACCCGGAGGCCGCCTACGGCTAAGTGGTGCTAGGGCGAGTAGCCGCTTACAGCAGTAGATCCGTAGGTAGCCGTATAGGCTGGATCTAGAGGTTCGTGGTCTCTCAGTAGACCGCTGCTAGAGTCCTTTGTCGCTCGTCGCAGCCCAGGATCCGTAGGTAGCCGTATGGGCTGGATTCTGGAGGGGAGTAGTCCGGAGACTGATGCTTGGACCCAGAGGCCGCTTACAGCGAAGAGGTAGTCCGGAGACTAGTGCCCGGACCCGGAGGCCGCTTACGGCGGAGGGGTCTTGATGTAGTCGTGTAGACTTGAGCCCCGGAGTAGTCGTGTAGACTAGGCGTAGAACCGACAGAGCTGGTCGACGTTCCACGAGTTGTTGACATCTTCGCCTTCAAGTGTCTGGAGGCGGTAGGAGCCCGGCCCGGTCACCTTTGCGACTGTGAAGGGACCTTCCCAGGGGGAGCTGAGCTTGTGTAGTCCTTCCGTGTTCTGGATATGACGGAGGACGAGATCGCCAACGTTGAAGGAGCGTTCCTTGACGTTGCGGTCATGATAGCGTCGGATACCCTCCAGGTACCTTGCTGATTGGACGAGGGCGGCGCAGCGAGCTTCTTCGAGCCCGTCGATGTCAACTCCTCTACTGTCATCAGAGACGCCTTCGTCGTAGTGCTCTACTGCTGGTGAATCCCATATGACATCAGCAGGGAGAATTGCTTCGAAGCCGTAGACCAGGAAGTAAGGGGATTGCCCCGTTGGCTTGGAAGGCTGAGTACGTAACCCCCAGAGTGCATTGGGTAGTTCCTTGATCCACTTGCCTCCTTTAGAGTTAGCAGCGTCGTGTAGCCACTTCTTGAGAGTGTCGAGCACCATCCCGTTGGCGCGCTCAACTTGTCCGTTGGCCCGACGATGGGCAACTGAGACATATCGGACGTCGATCCCGCTGTTCTCGCAGTACTCCCAGAACTGGTGGTTGTTGAAGTTGGAGCCCAGGTCTGTGATGATGCGGTGGGGTAGTCCGTAGCGATGCACGAGTTCATCCAGGAAGTCGAGTACTCTGTCAGCCTTGGGGCACGTGACCGGCTTGACCTCGATCCACTTGGTGAACTTGTCGATGGCCACCAATACTCTGTTGAAACCACCTGGCGCAGTTGGCAGTGGCCCAATCATGTCGAGCCCCCAGCAAGCGAAGGGCCAGGTTGGCGGTATGGTGACTAGCTTGTAGGCTGGGACGTGTTGCTGCTTGGCGAAGAATTGGCACCCTTGGCACCTTCTGACGAGTTCTTCAGCGTCGCCCAGAGCTGTGGGCCAGTAGAAGGCTCGCCGGAAGGCCTTGCTGACCAGCATGCGAGAAGATGCGTGGTTGCCGCAGACGCCCTTGTGGATCTCCTCCAAGATGTCCTTGCCTTCTTGCCTTGGGACGCACTTCATGAGTACTCCAGAAGATGCGCCCCGCTTGTAAAGCTTGTCTCCGACGAGGACGTAGGACTTGGCGCGGCGGATGAGCTGCTCAGCCAAGTTCTTGTCCGAGGGAACCTTCTGCTCGCTGAGGTAGTCGATGAAGGGTTGCCTCCAGTCCACGTCAATCATCATGACCTCAGCTGGCGGATGCGCTGGGACAGTGGTCGGTGGCGCCGGCTCCGGGATGGATGGCACGTGAAGCTCGTGGATGAAGACACCCGCTGGTACCTGAGCGCGAGTAGAACCAAGCTTCGAGAGGACGTCCGCTGCAACGTTGTTGTCGCGGACGATGTGGTGGAACTCGAGACCGTAGAACTTGTTCTCGAGCTTGCGGACTTCTAGGCAGTAGGCGTCCATGTTCTCCTTGTTGCTGTCCCAGGACTTGTTGACTTGGTTGATGACTACTGCGGAGTCGCCGCAGACTAGTAGCCGCTTGATGCCCAGTGAAGCCGCGAGGTGGAGCCCGTGTAGGAGAGCTTCGTACTCGGCTTCGTTGTTTGAGACCTTCCAGAAGATCTGCAGGACGTACTTGAGTTGTTCGCCCGTTGGAGAGATCAGGAGTACCCCTGCACCTGCGCCCTCGAGGTTGAGTGAGCCGTCGAAGTACATCACCCAATGCTCTGGTCGCACGATTGGAGTAGGTAGCTGATTCTCCCGCCACTCTGCCATGAAGTCGACTAGAGCTTGCGACTTGATGGCTGTGCGTGGCTTGAAGTCGATGGTGAGGGCGCCGATTTCGACTACCCACTTGGAGATTCTTCCAGTAGCATCTTGGTTCCGCAGGATGTCGCCGAGCGGGTAGTCAGTGACGACGAAGATCGAGTACTCCTCGAAGTAGTGTCGTAGCTTCCGCGAGGTGATGAGTACTGCGTACACAAGCTTCTGCATAGGCTGGTAGCGTGCCTTGGACTCTAACAACACCTCGCTGACGAAGTAGACTGGGCGCTGGACTGGGTAAGCGTGGCCGTCTTCCTGCCGCTCGACGATGATGGCAGTACTGACCACATGAGTAGTCGCAGCGAGGTAGAGCAGTAGTTGCTCGCCTTTGCGAGGGGCCGTGAGGACTGGTGGCTTCGATAGGAAGTCCTTGAGCTGATCAAGGGCCTGGTCCGCCTCTGGAGTCCACACGAACTTCTCTTGGTGCTTGAGTAATTTGAAGAAGGGGAGCCCCCGTTCTCCAAGCTTCGAGATGAATCTGTTCAGGGCTGCCATGCACCCGGTCAGCTTCTGGACGTCTTTGATGCACGTGGGAGCTTTCATGCTGGTGATGGCGGAGATCTTCTCTGGGTTGGCTTCGATGCCGCGTTGGCTGATGATGAAGCCGAGTAGTTTGCCCGAAGGTACGCCGAAGACGCACTTGTTCGGGTGGAGCTTCCAGCAGTACTCGCGTAGGGATGCGAAAGTCTCTTCAAGGTTGTAACACCCTGAAATTTTCCAATTTCAGGATGTTAATAGCGAAAATAATTAAACAACGATTTTCCCATAATTTTAAAATTTTGCCCAAGATTTATCTTCTTTACAGAAAATTTAGAATAAGAAAATCAATTGATTGTTTTTAAATTAAATAAAATAGATGTATGTGTGTTGCATTTATTTTGTTGCAATTGTTTTTGGTTGTTGTGTGTTGAAAAAAAAAGAAAAGAAAAAAAAAGAAAACCCAAACCCTTCTTTCCCTTTCTTCCCTCTCCATCCCGCCGCCCAGCTGGGCCCAAACTTCACCCGCCAGCCCACTCTTCTTCCTCTCTCCCTCCTATCTTTTTTTTTCTTTCTTCTTTAACACCGCCGGCCCACCCCTGTTTCCCGGCCCAACAGCCATAGCCGGCCCGCTCCACCTCTCCCTCTCCCTATCTCTCACCGGCTGACAGACGGGGCCCACGTGTCAGGCCCGTCTTCTACCTCCCACCACCGCCTGCTCCTGGCCATGGCCGGCACCGCCTTCCGCATCCCGGCCGCCCCAACGCCCCTCCCTCTCTCGCGCCGCTTCCTCCTCCACGGGCGTGCATTCAAAGCGCCGGCGCGCACTCATCCCGCGCCGCCTCGGCCTTTCCTCTCCCGCCGCACAAAGCCCCACCACCATTCATGGCGGCCGCCGGTGTGCCCGCGCCCCTCCGCCATGCCGTCCTCTCCTCTTCCCCCCTCTACCCTATAAAAGGATCCCCTCGAGCTCCTCTACTCCTCGCACCGCTCCCCCTCCCTTCCTCGCACACACAGCGCCGCCGCCCCGAAGGGACCCGTCGGAGCTCCGCCCCTCGCTGCCGATCCGCTCCTCCGGCGCCTCTCCCTCCCTTCCGAGCTCCCAGGTGAGTCCCCCTTGTCCTCCTCTTCATTTCTGTGCTTTCCTCGTCGCGATTGGTGGCCGGGAGGCCCCGTTGGATGTCGCCGGCGAGCTCTCCGGCGAGCCCGCCGCCCGGCGCCACCGCGCGCAGTCCGCCTGCCGCCGCCCGCTGTCCTCAGCCGCCCATCCGTGAGCCAACGGCTCAGATTAGTCCAAGTCCCCCGGTCAAACAAGTGCATACCGGTCAACCCAGGCCCCTCCGCCGCCACTTTGCAAAAATAACCCTGCACTTTATAATATTACAATAATACCCTTCCACCCATGAAGATCCCTACAATCAAGTCCTGGTTTTCTCAGTGAAACCCCTGAACTTCTTAGTTTTTCCACCCGAGGTCCACCCTTAACCTTTTTACACTATAAACCTCATGTTTATATGTGTAATTGTGTCTAGGTCCCTGGTTTCTTGCAGTTAAGCCCCTGGAGCCCTAGTTTTCCACAGTTTAGCCCCTAAACCTTGTTTAGTGCGTAGTTTTCACGTTTTAGCTCCGTTTTTAGCGTTTCAAATTGCATTAGGTTCGTAATAACTCAAAGAACGTAATAGAGACAATGTTGAACCTGTTACTTGCTTTATAATTTATTTATATTTAAATATGATTAAATACTTATATACATGCTTTTCTAATTAAAATTTAATTAGAGATCAACACGTGTTTTTATAAGAAATATAATTTGGTTAATTCTTATTTAAATAATCTTTCCAATTAAAAGCTAATTAGAGTTATATCTCGGTTTTCATAATCAAACTTAAATTAATTAATATATATTCAATTTGCTTTCTAAATAAAAGTAATATAGGTTTATCCCGAGTTTTCATAATTAAATATTAAATTGATTAATATGAACATAAATATGTTTCTAAATTATAAATTACTTAGTACAATTCGAAATGTAAAGATATTCGTTTAGATGCTTTACATGCTTCTTTTAAATTAAAATGTTTAATTTGCATAAAATAATACTTGAATATTTATAAATAAAATTGGAATAAGTTATACATCGTTCCTTTTATATAAATATAACTTGCTTAATTATTAAATAAGGTATTTCTCTGAAATAACCTATGCACATCTTTTTGAATTAAAATTTACCAAGCACATAGCCTTGTGTGATATAATCCAAATCTTACGATAGTTCCGAGTGTTTTTGCGTTCGCGGTCCTAGAACCAAAACCTTGTCCTCTTTTAGAACTTTTCATGGTTGGTGTATTGTTCTTAGTTTTTCTTGTTTGTCTGCTCTGCATGTTGTGCTCGATGTTTGCTTCGAGTATAAGATCGAGCTGCTGATCTGAAGTCCTGAAGATCAAGAGTACCAAAAGAGCAAGAGCAGAAGAGCAAGAGTAACTTTTTGTTGAGAAAGGCAAGTGACCCTAACCATCCTTCTACCTATGCTTTAATACAAGAACACTGTAAATTAATCGGAACATGGAGAACCACCCAGGAAAACAGTACAACCACAAGACATATGGCTCTGTCTTGGCCAATTAATTAGGGAAGTCTTGTGTGGCTATTAGCCTTAGTAGCTTGGGGTACGGAGGAATGCTTTTATGACTCTTCTACTCTGGACAGGTTTTGGAACGGAAGTGCTCTTCTAGGCTAACCTGGTCTGAGGGTAGAAGGAGGGTACGAAAGATAGCCTCTAGGACGTGCTACTATGGACTAATACACATAGGAGGACTCTTTGTAAAGGCCTCGTAGCGTCCCTATGCAACCACACCTCAGAAGTGTGGTATTGTGCCTACTTTTGCACAGCATGGTTGGGTTCAAAGTTCTTCGGAACTTTTACGCGACTTGTGGTGAAAGTGTACAACCTCTGCAGAGTGTTAAACTGTTATAACAGCCGTGCTCACGGTCAAGAGCGGCCTGGACCCTCACATGATTAGTATACTTAAAGATGGAATTTAATTTGCATTCTGGTTAACTTTTGTGGCCTTGCTGAGTACCAACCATAAGTGTACTCATCCTTGCTTAAACGCTGCTCAGAAAAAGAAGAAGGTGCACGAAGTCCAGAAGATGGTGCTAGGCGTACGCAACCCCCAGTCGATTGCCTGTGAAGTTTGGAACCTTTGCTTCCCCAGGATTCCGCTGTAAATCTCTGATAATCTCTTTCTTTACGTGATATTGTTTCTGTTAATCACTATGATGTCACTATATGTATGAAACTTGATCCTGGCATACATATAGTTAAGCACTTGGTTTTCTTCGGAAAATCGGGTGTGACAAAGGTCGTCGATGAGGGTACTGGAGTTTCTGGTCTTGACGACCACGTCATCCACGTAGGCTTCGACGTTCTTGTTGAGCTGCCTCTTGAAGCAGGCCTGGATAGCTCGTTGGTAGGTGGCGCCGGCGTTCTTCAACCCGAAGGACATGGTCGTGTAGCAGTACGCGCCGAACGGGGTGATGAACGCGGTCTTCTCCTGTTCTTCTTCCTTGATCGCGATCTGGTGGTACCCGGAGTAGCAGTCGAGGAAGCAGAGCAGGTCGCAGCCCGCCGTGGAGTCGATGACTTGATCAATCCGCGGCAACCCGAAGGGGTCCTTGGGGCAGTGTTTGTTGAGATCAGTGTAGTCGACGCACATCCTCCACTCATTCAAGTTCTTCTTGCGGACGAAGACGGGGTTGGCGAGCCACTCAGGATGGAAGACTTCTCTGATGAAGCCAGCCGCGAGTAGTTTGGCGAGTTCCTTCTTGATGGCATCCCGTCTGTCGTCGGCGAAACGTCGGAGGTGTTGTCGCTTGGGGGTGGCCTTAGGATCGACGTTGAGGCAGTGCTCAATCAACTCCCTGGGCACTCCTGGCATGTCCGCTGGCTTCCACGCGAAGATGTCGCGGTTAGCCCGGAGGAAGTTGACGAGCGCGTCTTCCTATTTGGGGTCGAGGCCGGCCCCGATGGTGGTGGTCTTGCTGGAGTCGCCTGTCCCGAGGTCGATCGTCTTGACCAGGACATCCTCAGCTGGCTGAGGCTTGTTGGCTTTGTCAGACTTCTCAGGGATGTCGAGTTCACTTGTAGCAAGCTTCTTCGGCGCAGCGTAGACCTCCATCATGGCGTTGGGTACTTGATTTGTGGAGGCGATCTCCACAGCTTCCGTGTCGCAGTCATGCGAGATCTTCAAGTCCCCTTGGAGAGAGAGTACACCTGCTGGGCTTGGCATCTTGAGTACCAAGTAGGTGTAGTGGGGCACCGCCATGAACTTGGCGATGGCCGGTCTGCCGAGGATGGCATTGTAGGATGTCTCGAAGTCCGCGACCTCGAACTTGATGTACTCGGTACGATAGTTGTCCCGAGATTCCCCGAAGGTAACTGGCAGGACCACTGAGCCCAGTGGGATAGCCGCGTTACCGGGGACGATGCCGTAGAAAGGCGTGTTGCTCTTGGTGAGCATGTGGGTGATGTCGAGCTTCATCTTCTTCAATGTTTTGGTGAAAAGGACGTTGAGCCCGCTTCCACCGTCGATGAGGACCTTGTTGAGCTTGGAGCCCGCGACCACCGGCTTCGGGACGAGAGGGAACCGCCCTGGTTCGGAGAAGCTGGTCCATTGATCCGCGCGGGAGAAGGTAATGGGTACCTCCGACCACCTGAGAGGGGTCGGGACCGCTGTTTCAATGCTCATGACTTCTCGACGAGTAGCCTTTTGCTCCCGCCTGCTGGGTAGTCCGCCGAAGAGGACGTTGACAGTCTTGTCGGGCTCCTGGAAGTCGTTGTTGTCTCCGTCGTTCTTCTTCTTGCCTTTCTTGTCGTGAGGGTGCGGTGGCTCTGGAGTACTCTTGAGTGCTCGCCTGAGTTGGTAGCACTGCTCGGTGGTGTGGTTGCCGTCCAGATGCCACGGGCACTTCTTCAGCAAGTCTTTGAAGCCGCCGGAGTTCTTCTTCGAGTTCTCCTTCGCAGGGCGCTGGATAGCCGCGACAGTGTTGTCTGGCTTGCGCTTGCGGTTGGGACCCGAGTAGTTGTTGTTGTTGTTGTTGCGACCGCCTTGGTTCCCGTTGTTGCCGCTGCCGCCGCCCGTATTCTGCTTGTTCTTGCCACGGATGGCGTCGTATTTGGCGTTGGCCTTGTCTTCTTCATCCGCCCAGGACGTGATCATGTCCTTGAGGTGGGGGATGGACCTGGGGCGGCGACGACCGAAGTCTTCAAAGGTGCGGCGGTGGTAGAGGCCGTCTTGGAAGAGGTCGATGACCTCCTTGTCGGTGACGTCGACTACGGTAGCGCGCTTGTCGAAGAAGCGGCGCATGTACTTGCGGAGGGTCTCACCTTGTTCCTGCTTGACCATGGCCAGGTCCATGCGAGTACCCGGGCGGCCCATGGCGCCCGCGAAGTTGCTGGTGAACTGCTCCTTCAGCTGGTCACACTTGTCGATCGAGTGCTTGTCCAGCGACTCGAGCCATGTGAGCAGGGCTTGGTCCAAGCAGAAGGGGAAGTAGAGGCACTTGGTGTCGTTGTTGCCGCCAGCGTTCTCGATGGAGAGGGCGTAGCACCTGAGCCACTGGATGGGGTCCTGCTTCGCGTCGTACTTGGTGATCCCCAAAGGCTTGAACTTGTCGGAGAGGAGCAAGTTGCGAAGTCGAGGTGAGAAGGCGGGGAAGCCGTCGTTGTCGCCTGCGATGGCTGACTTCTTCCGCCGCAGCTCTTCAATCTTCTGGCGGGCGTCGCAGCCGCCCTGTGAGGCTCCGGAGGCGTGGCTGTTCGCGTGGTCTCGACCGCCGTGACTGCTGCCGCCGCCGGCCCTCCTGTTGGCTCCGTGGTTGGAGCTTCCGTCGTCGCTGCCGCCACCGTCAGGGTCACGGCCGCCGCCACCATGGGCGCGGTGAGGGACGACCTCGCGGTTGCTGTTGCCACCTTGTGAGGGTCCGCCGGCGTTTGCACGAGTACGGTTGGGCTGAGCCGGGAGCTCAGCTCGAGTACGGTTGCGGCCGAGGTCGGCGCTGCGACTTGTAGCTTCGTTGTCGCGGTTCCTGACGGGAGGAGGCTGGTTGACCCTGTTGTCAACCCGCATGAAGTAAGCGTCTTCAGCGAGCTTGGCGATGACTTCTCCGGCGCGTATTCCCTGAGCATGGCGTGCGATCGCTGTGATCGACATGAGGCATTGCTCGGGGGTAGTGTGAACTCTGCTCTCGACCGCCTCGAGAGCTTCCGCAAGGTTGCGGATGGGGAGGTTGTCTCGGAGACACCGGCGCCGTTCGTTGCGCTTCCTGTTACGCTCGCGTCGAGCGTCCCTGTTGGCGGCAGTCTCGTCTGCAGGTGCATCGGCAGACAACTCGTCTGCGGAGATGTCTTCAAGATACTTGTCCTGAGCTGTCCCTGAGGGTCCTGGTGTGTCACCGGCAGCCATGAAGACTTGGCGATCAGGGGTGCCAAGGCTGGACTCAGAGCTCGCCACCTCAGTTGGGGTGTGCGAGTCGGCTCGGGCAAGTGGTGTTCCCTCCTGGAACGGGAGCGAGTCGATGTAGGCGACGTAGCGTGAGTCTCCACTTATCAGGTCTGCGGGCTTACGGTCTGGCCAGTAGACAAATCTCCCGGCAGGTGTGGACGTTATAACTAGCCCAGAGGCCGGCCCTGATAAGGGATGCTCAGTGGTGTTGTCCTCGGACTCGGGATCCTCTGGGTCCGACCCGAAGTCGAACTCGTACGCGGAGTCCGAGTAGAAGCCGGAGAGGGGGTTGGAGTCCGAAGCGTGGCCGGGGGCGGTGTCGGAGTCCGAGTTGTACTCGGGTACGGGCTCCTTGCCGGCCCGGCGCGAAGAGGGAGCCTCTGTGCGGGCTCTGCTGACGATGCGGGGGCCACGCGTGGAGCGCTCATGGGGTGGTGGGACCACATGCAATGGCTGAGTAGCCGGCTCATATGCGATAGCCCACGGAGACGTCGAGTTCGAGTTGGAAGCGGACCTGAGCTCGAAGTCAGCGTGATGGTTGAAAAGCGAAATCTCGCCGAACTTGCCGGTGAGCTCGCTTGTGACAACTTCAGGAAGCGTCACGAAGCCGGTCTCCGGGTTGGGCGGCGTGGTGAGGCGGCGCTGGAAGGATCCCGCGCCGTCAGCAGTGCAGACCCAAGCGCCAAAAACGAAGGTGTGGCCACGGTTGAAGGCGACGGTTGGCTTGAAGTAGACAGGAGCCGTCGAGTTCGCCATGTGATCTCGGGCGAGAGCCCCTACCTGGCGCGCCAGCTGTCGGTGTTTTAGACCGGCAACCTACTAAGGGGAGTACCCGAAGTAGATGAATGTGGCCTCGCCGAGATCGATAACTCGAAGGAAGAGACACGTGGCACACAATTTAGACAGGTTCGGGCCGCGAGGTGCGTAATACCCTACGTCCTGTATGCTGCGTAGCTCTGGATTGATTGGGTACGATTACAAGATGGTGCAATTGTACGCCGTGAGATGAGATGATGAGAGAGGGGTCCCTGCCTCTCCTTATATAGTCCGGGAGGTAGGGTTACAAGTCGGAATAGGGAGAGAGTACTAGTCGAGTACGTCTAGGAGTCTTCCATACAGTGCGGGACATGTACAGCTTCCTAACCGAGTACTTCTCCTTTGTAGACCTTGTGCTTCACGCCATCAGGTACCGTGGAGCGCAAGTCGGGTAGTCCCAGGGGCCCACCGAGTAGTCGGTCCTGGTACCCACCGAGGTAGTGGGCCCAGGGAGGTCCATACGACACGCGGTTCGTCACGCGGCTCGTCGTCGACTACTTCACCTACGTCGCGAGTCCGGTTGCTTCGGCAGGTCGCGCGGCTTGTCGCGTGACTCATCGTCATTTACTTTGCCTCGCGCAGGCTCGTCGTCGACTACTTCGCCTACGCCGCGCGTCCGGGTGCCTCGGCACGTCGCGCGGCTTGTCACCCAGCTCGTTGTCGACTACTCCACCTACGCCGCGCGTCCGGTTGCTTCGGCACGTCGCGTGACTCATCGTCGACTACTTCGCCTCGCGCAGGCTCATCGTCGACTACATCGCCTGGCGCAGGCTCGTCGTCGACTACTTCACCTACGCCGCGCGTCCGGGTGCCTCGGCAGGTCGCGCGGCTCGTCACCCAGCTCGTTGTCGACTACTCCGCCTACGCCGCGCGTCCGGTTGCTTTGGCACGTCGTGCTGCTTGTCGCGTGACTCATCGTCGACTACTTCACCTACGTCGCGCGTCCGGTTGCTTCGGCAGGTCGCGCGGCTTGTCGCGTGACTCATCGTCATTTACTTTGCCTCGCACAGGCTCGTCGTCGACTACTTCGCCTACGCCGCGCGTCCGGGTGCCTCGGCACGTCGCGCGGCTCGTCACCCAACTCGTTGTTGACTACTCCGCCTACGCCGCGCGTCCGGTTGCTTCGGCACGTCGCGTGACTCATCGTTGACTACTTCGCCTCGCGCAGGCTCATCGTCGACTACATCGCCTCGCGCAGGCTCGGCGTCGACTACTTCTCCTACGCCGCGCGTCCGGGTGCCTCGGCACGTCGCGCGGCTCGCCACCCAGCTCGTTGTCGACTACTCCGCCTACGCCGCGCGTCCGGTTGCGTCGGCACGTCGCGTGACTCATCGTCGACTACTTCGCCTCGCGCAGGCTCATCGTCGACTACATCGCCTCGCGCAGGCTCGGCGTCGACTACTTCTCCTACGCCGCGCGTCCGGGTGCCTCGGCACGTCGCGCGGCTCGTCACGCGGCTCGTCGTCGACTACTTCACCTAGTCCGCACGTCTGGTTGCTTTGGCACGTCGTGCGGCTTGTCGCGTGACTCATCGTCGACTACTTTGCCTCGCGCAAGCTCGTCGTCGACTACTTCGCCTACGCCGCGCGTCCGGGTGCCTCGGAACGTCGCGAGGCTCGTCACGCGGCTCGTCGTCGACTACTTCGACTACGCCGCGCGTCCGGGTGCCTCGGCATGTCGCGCGGCTCGTCACGCGGCTCGTTGTGCCGCTCGTCATCGACTACTCCGCCTGCGTCGCGCGTCCGGGCGCCTCGCCACGCCGCGCGGCTCGTCACCGGCTCGTCACCGGCTCGTCGTCGACTACTTCGCCTACACCGCACGTCCGGGTGCCTCGGCACGTCGCGCGGCTCGTCACGCGGCTCGTCGTCGACTACTTCACCTACGCCGCGCGTCCGGTTGCTTCGGCACGTCGCGTGACTCATCGTCGACTACTTCGCCTACGCCGCGCGTCTGGGTGCCTCGGAACATCGCGAGGCTCGTCACGCGGCTCGTCGTCGACTACTTCGACTACGCCGCGCATCCGGGTACCTCGGCATGTCGCGCGACTCGTCACGCAGCTTGTCGCGCCACTCGTCGTTGAATACTCCGCCTACGTCGCGCGGCCCGTCACTCGGCTCGTCGTCGACTACTTCGCCTCGCGTAGGCTCGTCGTCGACTACTTCGCCTACGCCGCGTGTCCGGGTGCCTCGTCACGTCGCGCGGCTCGTCACGCGGCTCGTCGTCGACTACTTCACCAACGCCGCACGTCCGGTTGCTTTGGCACGTCGCGCGGCTTGTCGCGTGACTCATCGTCGACTACTTTGCCTCGTGTAGGCTCGTCGTCGACTACTTCGCCTACGCCACGCATCCGGGTGCCTCGGCATGTCGCGCGGCTCGTCACGCGGCTCGTTGCATCGCTCGTCATTGACTTCTCCGCCTACGTCGCGCGTCCGGGTGCCTTGGCATGTCGCGCGGCTCGTCACCCGGCTCGTCGTCGACTACTTCGCCTATGCCGCGCGTCCGGGTGCCTTGGCATGTCGCGCGGCTCGTCATCGACTACTTCACGTACGCCGCGTTTCCGGTTGCTTCGGCACGTCGCACGGCTTGTCGCGTGACTCATCGTCGACTACTTCGCCTCGCGTAGGCTCGTCGTCGACTACTTCACCTACGTCGCGCGTCCGGGTGCCTCGGCACGTAGCGCGGCTCGTCACACGGCTCGTCGTCGACTACTTCGACTACGCCACGCGTCCGGGTGCCTCGGCATGTCGCGCGGCTCGTCACGCGGCTCGTCGCGCTGCTCGCCGTCGACTACTCCGCCTACGTCGCGCGTCCGGGTGCCTTGGCACGTCGCGCGGCTCGTCACCCGGCTCGTCGTCGACTACTTCACCTCGCGCAGGCTCGTCGTCGACTACTTCGCGTACGCCGCGCTTCGGGGTGCCTCGGCACGTCGCGCGGTTCGTCACGCGGCTCGTCACCCAGCTCGTTGTCGACTACTCCGCCTACACCGCGCGTCCAGTTGCTTCGGCACATCGCCCGGCTTGTCGCTTGACTCATCGTCGACTACTTCGTATACGCCGCGTGTCCGGTTGCTTCGGCACATCGCGCGGCTTGTCGCTTGACTCATCGTCGACTACTTCACCTCGCGCAGGCTCGTCGTCGACTACTTCGCCTACGCCGTGCGTCCGGTTGTTTCGGTACATCGCGCGGCTTGTCACGTGACTCATCGTCGACTACTTCGCGTCGCGCAGGCTCGTCGTCGACTACTTCACCTACGCCGCGTGTCCGGGTGCCTCGGCACGTCGCGCGGCTTGTCGCGTGACTCATCGTCGACTACTTCACCAACGCCGCACGTCTGGTTGTTTTGGCACGTCACGCGGCTTGTCGCTTGACTCATCGTCGACTTCTTCGCGTCGCGCAGGCTCGTCGTCGACTACTTAACCTACGCCGCGCGTCCGTTTGTTTCGGTACGTCGCGCGACTTGTCACGTGACTCATCGTCGACTACTTCGCTTCGCGCAGGCTTGTAGTCGACTACTTCACCTACGCCAAGCTTCCGGGTGCCTCGGCATGTCGCGCGGCTCGTCACGCGGCTCGTCGTCGACTACTTCGACTACGCCACGCGTTCCGGTGCCTTGGCATGTCGCGCGGCTCGTCACGCGGCTCGTGGCGCCGCTCGTCATCGACTACTCCGCCTACGTCGCGCGTCTGGGTGCCTCGGCACGTTGCGCGGCTCGTCACCCGGCTCGTCGTTGACTACTTCGCCTCGCGCAGGCTCGTTGTCGACTACTTCGCCTACGCCGCGAGTCCGGGTGCCTCGACACATTGCGCGGTTCGTCACGCGGCTCGTCATCGACTACTTCACCTACGCCGCCCGTCCGGTTGCTTCGGCACGTCGCGCGGCTTGTCGCGTGACTCATCGTCGTTTACTTTGCCTCGCGCAGACTCGTCGTCGACTACTTCACCTACGCCGCGCGTCCGGGTGCCTCGGCATGTTGCGCGGCTCGTCACACGGCTCGTCGTCGACTCCTTCGACTACGCGCGCGCGTCTGGGTGCCTCGCCATGTCGCGCGACTCGTCACGCGGCTTGTCGCGCCGCTCGTCGTCGACAACTCCGCCTACGTCGTGCGTCAGGGTGCCTAGGCACATCGCGCGGCTCGTCACCCGGCTCGTCGTCGACTACTTGGCCTCGCGCAGGTTCGTCGTCGACTACTTCGCCTACGCCGCACGTCCGGGGGCCTCAGCACGTCGCACGGCTCGTCGCGCGGCTCGTCGTCGACTACTTCACCTTCGTCGTGCGTCCGGTTGCTTCGGCACGTCGCACGGCTTGTCGCTTGACTCATCGTCGACTACTTCGCCTCGCGTAGGCTCGTCGTCGACTACTTCACCTATGCCGCGCGTCCGGGTTCCTCGGCACGTAGCGCGGCTCGTCACACGGCTCGTCGTCGACTACTTCGACTACGCCACGCGTCCGGGTGCCTCGGCATGTCGCGCGGCTCGTCACGCGGCTCGTCGCGCTGCTCGCCGTCGACTACTCCGCCTACGTCGCGCGTTCGGGTGCCTTGGCACGTCGCGCGGCTCGTCACCCGGCTCGTCGTCGACTACTTCACCTCGCGCAGGCTCGTCGTCGACTACTTCGCGTACGCCGCGCTTCGGGGTGCCTCGGCACGTCGCGCGGTTCGTCACGCGGCTCGTCACCCAGCTCGTTGTCGACTACTCCGCCTACACCGCGCGTCCAGTTGCTTCGGCACATCGCCCGGCTTGTCGCTTGACTCATCGTCGACTACTTCGTATACGCCGCGTGTCCGGTTGCTTCGGCACATCGCGCGGCTTGTCGCTTGACTCATCGTCGACTACTTCACCTCGCGCAGGCTCGTCGTCGACTACTTCGCCTACGCCGTGCGTCCGGTTGTTTCGGTACATCGCGCGGCTTGTCACGTGACTCATCGTCGACTACTTCGCGTCGCGCAGGCTCGTCGTCGACTACTTCACCTACGCCGCGTGTCCGGGTGCCTCGGCACGTCGCGCGGCTTGTCGCGTGACTCATCGTCGACTACTTCACCAACGCCGCACGTCTGGTTGTTTTGGCACGTCACGCGGCTTGTCGCTTGACTCATCGTCGACTTCTTCGCGTCGCGCAGGCTCGTCGTCGACTACTTAACCTACGCCGCGCGTCCGTTTGTTTCGGTACGTCGCGCGACTTGTCACGTGACTCATCGTCGACTACTTCGCTTCGCGCAGGCTTGTAGTCGACTACTTCACCTACGCCAAGCTTCCGGGTGCCTCGGCATGTCGCGCGGCTCGTCACGCGGCTCGTCGTCGACTACTTCGACTACGCCACGCGTTCCGGTGCCTTGGCATGTCGCGCAGCTCGTCACGCGGCTCGTGGCGCCGCTCGTCATCGACTACTCCGCCTACGTCGCGCGTCTGGGTGCCTCGGCACGTTGCGCGGCTCGTCACCCGGCTCGTCGTTGACTACTTCGCCTCGCGCAGGCTCGTTGTCGACTACTTCGCCTACGCCGCGAGTCCGGGTGCCTCGACACATTGCGCGGTTCGTCACGCGGCTCGTCATCGACTACTTCACCTACGCCGCCCGTCCGGTTGCTTCGGCACGTCGCGCGGCTTGTCGCGTGACTCATCGTCGTTTACTTTGCCTCGCGCAGACTCGTCGTCGACTACTTCACCTACGCCGCGCGTCCGGGTGCCTCGGCATGTTGCGCGGCTCGTCACACGGCTCGTCGTCGACTCCTTCGACTACGCGCGCGCGTCTGGGTGCCTCGCCATGTCGCGCGACTCGTCACGCGGCTTGTCGCGCCGCTCGTCGTCGACAACTCCGCCTACGTCGTGCGTCAGGGTGCCTAGGCACATCGCGCGGCTCGTCACCCGGCTCGTCGTCGACTACTTGGCCTCGCGCAGGTTCGTCGTCGACTACTTCGCCTACGCCGCACGTCCGGGGGCCTCAGCACGTCGCACGGCTCGTCGCGCGGCTCGTCGTCGACTACTTCACCTTCGTCGTGCGTCCGGTTGCTTCGGCACGTCGCACGGCTTGTCGCTTGACTCATCGTCGACTACTTCGCCTCGCGTAGGCTCGTCGTCGACTACTTCACCTACGCCGCGCGTCCGGGTTCCTCGGCACGTAGCGCGGCTCGTCACACGGCTCGTCGTCGACTACTTCGACTACGCCACGCGTCCGGGTGCCTCGGCATGTCGCGCGGCTCGTCACGCGGCTCGTCGCGCTGCTCGCCGTCGACTACTCCGCCTACGTCGCGCGTCCGGGTGCCTTGGCACGTCGCGCGGCTCGTCACCCGGCTCGTCGTCGACTACTTCACCTCGCGCAGGCTCGTCGTCGACTACTTCGCGTACGCCGCGCTTCGGGGTGCCTCGGCACGTCGCGCGGTTCGTCACGCGGCTCGTCACCCAGCTCGTTGTCGACTACTCCGCCTACACCGCGCGTCCAGTTGCTTCGGCACATCGCCCGGCTTGTCGCTTGACTCATCGTCGACTACTTCGTATACGCCGCGTGTCCGGTTGCTTCGGCACATCGCGCGGCTTGTCGCTTGACTCATCGTCGACTACTTCACCTCGCGCAGGCTCGTCGTCGACTACTTCGCCTACGCCGTGCGTCCGGTTGTTTCGGTACATCGCGCGGCTTGTCACGTGACTCATCGTCGACTACTTCGCGTCGCGCAGGCTCGTCGTCGACTACTTCACCTACGCCGCGTGTCCGGGTGCCTCGGCACGTCGCGCGGCTTGTCGCGTGACTCATCGTCGACTACTTCACCAACGCCGCACGTCTGGTTGTTTTGGCACGTCACGCGGCTTGTCGCTTGACTCATCGTCGACTTCTTCGCGTCGCGCAGGCTCGTCGTCGACTACTTAACCTACGCCGCGCGTCCGTTTGTTTCGGTACGTCGCGCGACTTGTCACGTGACTCATCGTCGACTACTTCGCTTCGCGCAGGCTTGTAGTCGACTACTTCACCTACGCCAAGCTTCCGGGTGCCTCGGCATGTCGCGCGGCTCGTCACGCGGCTCGTCGTCGACTACTTCGACTACGCCACGCGTTCCGGTGCCTTGGCATGTCGCGCGGCTCGTCACGCGGCTCGTGGCGCCGCTCGTCATCGACTACTCCGCCTACGTCGCGCGTCTGGGTGCCTCGGCACGTTGCGCGGCTCGTCACCCGGCTCGTCGTTGACTACTTCGCCTCGCGCAGGCTCGTTGTCGACTACTTCGCCTACGCCGCGAGTCCGGGTGCCTCGACACATTGCGCGGTTCGTCACGCGGCTCGTCATCGACTACTTCACCTACGCCGCCCGTCCGGTTGCTTCGGCACGTCGCGCGGCTTGTCGCGTGACTCATCGTCGTTTACTTTGCCTCGCGCAGACTCGTCGTCGACTACTTCACCTACGCCGCGCGTCCGGGTGCCTCGGCATGTTGCGCGGCTCGTCACACGGCTCGTCGTCGACTCCTTCGACTACGCGCGCGCGTCTGGGTGCCTCGCCATGTCGCGCGACTCGTCACGCGGCTTGTCGCGCCACTCGTCGTCGACAACTCCGCCTACGTCGTGCGTCAGGGTGCCTAGGCACATCGCGCGGCTCGTCACCCGGCTCGTCGTCGACTACTTGGCCTCGCGCAGGTTCGTCGTCGACTACTTTGCCTACGCCGCACGTCCGGGGGCCTCAGCACGTCGCACGGCTCGTCGCGCGGCTCGTCGTCGACTACTTCACCTTCGTCGTGCGTCCGGTTGCTTCGGCACGTCGCACGGCTTGTCGCTTGACTCATCGTCGACTACTTCGCCTCGCGTAGGCTCGTCGTCGACTACTTCACCTACGCCGCGCGTCCGGGTTCCTCGGCATGTCGCGCGGCTCGTCACGCGGCTCGTCGCGCCGCTCGTCATCGACTACTCCGCCTACGTCGCACGTCCGGGTTCCTCGGCACATCGCGCGGATCGTCACCCAGCTCGTTGTCGACTACTTCGCCTCGCGCAGGCTCGTCGTCGACTACTTCGCCTACGCGGCGCGTTTGAGTGCCTCGGCACGTCGCGTGGCTCGTCACGTGGCTCGTCGTGGACTACTTCGCCTCGCGTAGGCTCGTCGTCGACTACTTCACCTACGCCGCGCGTCCGGTTGCTTCGGCACGTCGCGCGGCTTGTCGCATGACTCATCGTCGACTACTTCGCCTCGCGTAGGCTCGTGGTCGACTACTTCTCCTACGCCGCGCGTTTGGGTGCCTCGGCACGTCGCGCGGCTCGTCACGCTGCTCGTCGTTGACTACTTCGACTACGTCACGCGTTCGGGTGCCTCGGCATGTCGCGCGGCTCGTCACGCGGCTCGTCGCGCCGCTCGTCGTCGACTACTCCGCCTAGGTCGCGCGTCCGGGTTCCTCGGCACGTCGCGCGGCTCATCACGCGGCTCGTGGCGCCGCTCGTCATCGACTACTCCGCCTACGTCGCGCATCTGGGTGCCTCGGCACGTTGCGCGGCTCGTCACCCGGCTCGTCACCCGGCTCGTCGTCGACTACTTCGCCTCGCGCAGGCTCGTTGTCGACTACTTCGCCTACGCCGCGAGTCCGGGTGCCTCGACACATTGCGCGGTTCGTCACGCAGCTCGTCGTCGACTACTTCACCTACGCCGCCCGTCCGGTTGCTTCGGCACGTCGCGCCGCTTGTCGCGTGACCCATCGTCGTTTACTTTGCCTCGCGCAGACTCGTCGTCGACTACTTCACCTACGCCGCGCGTCCGGGTGCCTCGGCATGTTGCGCGGCTCGTCACACGGCTCGTCGTCGACTCCTTCGACTACGCCGCGCGTCTGGGTGCCTCGCCATGTCGCGCGACTCGTCACGCGGCTTGTCGCGCCGCTCGTCGTCGACAACTCCGCCTACGTCGTGCGTCAGGGTGCCTAGGCACGTCGCGCGGCTCGTCACCCGGCTCGTCGTCGACTACTTGGCCTCGCGCAGGCTCGTCGTCGACTACTTCGCCTACGCCGCACGTCCGGCGGCCTCAGCACGTCGCACGGCTCGTCGCGCGGCTCGTCATCGACTACTTCGCCTACGTCGTGCGTCCGGTTGCTTCGGCACGTCGCACGGCTTGTCGCTTGACTCATTGTCGACTACTTCGCCTCGCGTAGGCTCGTCGTCGACTACTTCACCTACGCTGCGCGTCCGGGTTCCTCGGCATGTCGCGTGGCTCGTCACGCGGCTCGTCGCGCTGCTCGTCATCGACTACTCCGCCTACGTCGCACGTCCGGGTTCCTCGGCACATCGCGCGGATCGTCACCCAGCTCGTTGTCGACTACTTCGCCTCGCGCAGGCTCGTCGTCGACTACTTCGCCTACGCGGCGCGTTTGAGTGCCTCGGCACATCGCGTGGCTCGTCACGCTGCTCGTCGTGGACTACTTCACCTCGCATAGGCTCGTCGTCGACTACTTCACCTACGCCGCGCGTCCGGTTGCTTCGGCACGTCGCGCGGCTTGTCGCATGACTCATCGTCGACTACTTCGCCTCGCGCAGGCTCGTGGTCGACTACTTCACCTACGCCGCGCGTCCAGGTGCCTCGGCACGTCGCGCGGCTCGTCACGCTGCTCGTCGTTGACTACTTCGACTACGCCGCGCGTTCGGGTGCCTCGGCATGTCGCGCGGCTCGTCACGCGGCTCGTCGCGCCGCTCGTCGTCGACTACTCCGCCTAGGTCGCGCGTCCGGGTTCCTCGGCACGTCGCGCGGCTCGTCACCCAGGTCGTCGTCAACTACTTCGCCTCGCGCAGGCTCGTCGTCGACTACTTCGCCTACGCCGCGTGTCGGGGTGCCTCGGCACGTCGCGCGGCTCGTCACGCGGCTCGTCGTCGACTACTTCACCTACGCCACGCATCCGGTTGCTTCGGCACGTCGCGCGGCTTGTCGCGTGACTCATTGTCGTTTACTTTGCCTCGCGCAGGCTCGTTGTCAACTACTTCGCCTACGCCACGCGTCCGGGTGCCTCGGCACGTCGCGCGGCTCATCACGCGGCTCGTCGTCGACTACTTCGACTACGCCACGCGTCCGGGTGCCTCGGCATGTCGCGCGGCTCGTCACGCAGCTTGTCTCACCGCTCGTCGTCGACTACTCCGCCTACGTCGCGCGTCCAGGTGCCTCGGCATGTCGCGCGGCTTGTCGCTTGACTCATCGTCGTTTACTTTGCCTCGCGCAGGCTCGTCGTCGACTACTTCGCCTACGCCGCGCGTCCGAGTGCCTCGGCACGTCGCGCGGCTCGTCACGCGGCTCGTCATCGACTACTTCACCTACGCCGCGCGTCCGGGTGCCTCGACATGTCGCGCGACTCGTCACGTGGTTCGTCGCGCTGCTTGTCATTGATTACTCCGCCTGCGTCGCGCGTCCAGGCGCCTCGGCACATCGCGCGGCTCGTCACCCGGCTCGTCGTCGGCTACTTCGCCTCGCACAGGCTCGTCGTCGACTACTTCGCCTACGCCGCGCGTCCGGGTGCCTCGGCATGTCGCGCGGCTCGTCACGCGGCTCGTCGTCGACTACTTTGACTACGCCGCGCGTCCGGGTGCCTCGGCATGTCGCGCGGCTCGTCACGCAGCTCGTCGCGCCGCTCGTCGTCGACTACTCCGCCTACGTCGCGCGTCTGGGTGCCTCGGCATGTCGCGCGGCTCGTCACCCGGCTCATCGTCGACTACTTCGACTCGCGCAGGCCCGTCGTCGACTACTTCGCCTACGTCGCGCGTCCGGGTGCCTCGGCATGTCGCGCGGCTCGTCACCCGGCTCATCGTCGACTACTTCGACTCGCGCAGGCCCGTCGTCGACTACTTCGCCTACACCGCGCGTCCGGGTGCCTCGGCACGTCGCGCGGCTCGTCACGCGGCTCGTCGTCGACCAGTTCGACTACGCCCCGCGTCCGGGTGCCTCGGCATGTCGCGCGGCTCGTCACGTGGCTCGTTGCGCGGCTCGTCGTCGACTACTCCACCTACGTCGCGCGTCCGGGTTCCTCAGCACGTCGCGCGGCTCGTCACCCGGCTCGTCGTCGACTACTTCGCCTCGCGCAGGCTCGTCGTCGACAACTTCGCCTACGCCGCACGTCCGGGTGCCTCAGCACGTCGCACGACCCGTCGCGCGGCTCGTCGTCGACTACTTCACCTACGTCGTGCGTCCGGTTGCTTCGGCACGTCGAACGGCTTGTCGCTTGACTCATCGTCGACTACTTCGCCTCGCGTAGGCTCGTCGTCGACTACTTCACCTACGCCGCGCGTCCAGGTGCCTCGGCATGTCGCGCGGCTCGTCACGCGGCTCGTCGTGCCGCTCGTCGTCGACTACTCCGCCTACGTCGCGCGTCCGGGTTCCTCGGCACGTCGCCCGGCTCGTCACCCAGCTCGTCATCGACTACTCCGCCTTCGCCTCGCGTAGGCTCGTCGTCGACTACTTCACCTACGCCGCACGTCCGGGTGCCTCGGCACGTCGCGCGGCTCGTCACGCGGCTCGTCGTCGACTACTCCGCCTACGCCACGCGTCCGGTTGCTTCGGCACGTCGCACGACTTGTCGCGTGACTCATCGTCGTTTACTTTGCCTCGCGCAGGCTCGTCGTTGACTACTTCGCCTACGCCGCGCGTCCGGGTGCCTCAGCACGTCGCGCGGCTCTTCGCGCGGCTCGTCGTCGACTACTTTGACTACGTCACGTGTCCGGGTGCCTCTGCATGTCGCGCGGCTCATCACATAGCTCGTCGCGCCGCTCGTCGTCGACTACTCCGCCTACGTCGCGCGTTCGGGTGCCTCGGCATGTCGCGCGGTTTGTCGCGTGACTCAACGTCGTTTACTTTGCCTCGCGCAGGCTCGTCGTCGACTACTTCGCCTACGCCGCGCGTCTGAGTGCCTCGGCACGTCGCGCGGCTCGTCACAAGGCTCGTCAACGACTACTTCACCTACGCCGCGCGTCCGGGTGCCTCGGCATGTCGCGCGGCTCATCACGTGGCTCGTCGCACCGCTTGTCATTGACAACTCCGCCTACGTCACGCGTCCAGTGCCTCGGCATATCGCGCGGCTCCTCACCTAGCTCGTCGTCGAATACTTCGCCTACGCCGCGAGTCGGGGTGCCTCGGCACGTCGCGCGGCTCGTCACGCGGCTCGTCGTCGACTAATTCACCTATGCCATGCGTCCGGTTGCTTCGGCACGTCATGCGGCTTGTCGCGTGACTCATCGTCGTTTACTTTGCCTCACGCAGGCTCGTCGTCGACTACTTCGCCTACGCCGCGCGTCCGGGTTCCTTGGCACGTCGCGTGGCTCGTCACCCGGCTCGTCGACGACAACTTCGCCTACGCCGGACGTCCGGGTGCCTCAGCACGTCGCACGGCCCGTCGCGCGGCTCGTCGTCGACAACTTCACCTACGTCGTGTATCCGGTTGCTTCGGCACGTCGCATGGCTTGTCGCTTGACTCATCGTCGACTACTTCGCCTCGCGTAGGCTCGTCATCGACTACTTCACCTACGCCGCACGTCCGGGTGCCTCGGCACGTCGCGCGGCTCGTCACGCGGCTCGTCGTCGACTACTCCGCCTACGCCACGCGTCCGGTTGCTTCGGCACGTCGCACGACTTGTCGCGTGACTCATCGTCGTTTACTTTGCCTCGCGCAGGCTCGTCGTCGACTAATTCGCCTACGCCGCGCGTCCGGGTGCCTCGACACGTCGCGCGGCTCATCACGCGGCTCGTCGTCGACTACATCGACTACGCCACGCGTCCGGGTGCCTCGGTATGTCACGCGGCTCATCACACAGCTCACCGCGCCGCTCGTCGTCGACTACTCCGCCTACGTCGCGCGTCCGGGTGCCTCGGCATGTCGCGCGGTTTGTCGCGTGACTCATCGTCGTTTACTTTGCCTCGGGCAGGCTCGTCGTCGACTACTTCGCCTACGCCGCGCGTCTGAGTGCCTCGGCACGTCGCGCGGCTCGTCACGAGGCTCGTCATCGACTACTTCACCTACGCCGCGCGTCCGGGTGCCTCGGCATGTCGCGCGGCTCGTCACGTGGCTCGTCGCGCCGCTTGTCATTGACTACTCCGCCTACGTCACGCGTCCAGGTGCCTCGACACATCACGCGGCTTGTCACCCGGCTCGTCGTCGACTACTTCGCCTACGCCGCGAGTCGGGGTGCCTCGGCACGTCGCGCGGCTCGTCACGCGGCTCGTCGTCGACTAATTCACCTATGCCACGTGTCCGGTTGCTTCGGCACGTCGTGCGGCTTGTTGCGTGACTCATCGTCGTTTACTTTGCCTCGCGCAGGCTCGTCGTCGACTACTTCGCCTACGCCGCGCGTCCGGGTGCCTTAGCACGTCGCGTGGCTCGTCACCCGGCTCGTCGTCGACAACTTCGCCTACGCCGCACGTCCGGGTGCCTTAGCACATCGCACGGCCCGTCGCGCGGCTCGTCGTCGACTACTTCACCTACGTCGTGCGTCCGGTTGCTTCGGCACGTCGCACGGCTTGTCGCTTGACTCATCGTCGACTACTTCGCCTCGCGTAGGCTCGTCGTCGACTACTTCACCTACGCCGCGCGTCCGGGTGCATCGGCACGTCGCGCGGCTTATCACACGGCTCGTCGTCGACTACTTCGACTATGCCACGCGTCCGGGTGCCTCGGCATGTCGCGCGGCTCGTCACACAGCTCTTCGCGCCGCTCGTCGTCGACTACTCCGCCTACGTCGCGCGTCCGGGTGCCTTGGCATGTCGCGCGGCTTGTCACGTGACTCATTGTCGTTTACTTTGCCTCGCGCAGGCTCGTCGTCGACTACTTCGCCTACGCCGCGCGTCCGAGTGCATCGGCACGTCGCGCGGCTCGTCACAAGGCTCGTCGTCGACTACTTCACCTACGCCGCGCGTCCGGGTGCCTCGGCATGTCGCACGGCTCGTCACGTGGCTCGTCGGGCCGCTTGTCATTGACTACTCCGCCTACATCGCGCGACCAGGTGCCTCGGCACATCGCGCGGCTCGTCACCCGGCTCGTCGTCGACTACTTCGCCTCGCGCAGTCTCGTCGTCGACTACTTCGCCTACGTGACTCATCGTCGACTACTTCGCCTCGCGTAGGCTCGTCACGCGGCTCGTCGTCGACTACTCCGCCTACGCCACGCGTCCGGTTTCTTCGGCACGTCGCACGACTTGTCGCGTGACTCATCGTCGTTTACTTTGCCTCGCGCAGGCTCGTCGTCGACTACTTCGCCTACGCCGCGCGTCCGGGTGCCTCGGCACGTCGCGCGGCTCATCACGCGTCTCGTCGTCGACTACTTCGACTACGCCACGCGTCCGGGTGCCTCGGCATGTCGCGCGGCTCATCACACAGCTCGTCGCGTCGCTCGTCGTCGACTACTCCGCCTACGTCGCGCGTCCGGGTGCCTCGGCATGTCGCGCGGTTTGTCGCGTGACTCATCATCGTTTACTTTGCCTCGCGCAGGCTCGTCGTCGACTACTTCGCCTATGCCGCGCGTCTGAGTGCCTCGGCACATCGCGCGGCTCGTCACGAGGCTCGTCATCGACTACTTCACCTACGACGCGCGTCCGGGTGCCTCGGCATGTCGCGCGGCTCGTCACGTGTCTCGTCGCGCCGCTTGTCATTAACTACTCCGCCTACGTCACGCGTCCAGGTGCCTCGGCACATCGCGCGGCTCGTCACCCGGCTCGTCGTCCACTACTTCGCCTACGCCGCGAGTCGGGGTGCCTCGGCACGTCTCGCGGCTCGTCACGCGGCTCGTCGTCGACTAATTCACCTATGCCACGCGTCTGGTTGCTTCGGCACGTCGTGCGGCTTGTCGCGTGACTCATCACCGTTTACATTGCCTCGCGCAGGCTCGTCGTCGACTACTTCGCCTACGCCGCGATTCCGGGTGCCTTGGCACGTCGCGTGGCTCGTCACCCGGCTCGTCGTCGACAACTTCGCCTACGCCGCAGGTCCGGGTGCCTCAGCACGTCGCACGGCCCGTCGCGCGGCTCGTTGTCGACTACTTCACCTACGTCGTGCGTCCGGTTGCTTCGGCACGTCGCACGGCTTGTCGCTTGACTCATCGTCGACTACTTCGCCTCGCGTAGGCTCGTCGTCGACTACTTCACCTACGCCGCACGTCCGGGTGCCTCGGCACGTCGCGCGGCTCGTCACGCGGCTCGTCGTCGACTACTCCGCCTACGCCACGCGTCCGGTTGCTTCGGCACGTCACACGACTTGTCGCGTGACTCGTCGTCGTTTACTTTGCCTCGCGCAGGCTCGTCGTCGACTACTTCGCCTACGCCGCGCGTCCGGGTGCCTCAGCACGTCGCGCGGCTCCTCACGCGGCTCGTCGTCGACTACTTCGACTACACCACGCGTCCGGGTGCCTCTGCATGTCGCGCGGCTCATCACACAGCTCGTCGCGCCGCTCGTCGTCGACTACTCCACCTACGTCGCGCGTCCGGGTGCCTCGGCATGTCGCGCGGTTTGTCGCGTGACTCATCGTCGTTTACTTTGCCTCGCGCAGGCTCGTCGTCAACTACTTCGCCTACGCCGCGCGTCTGAGTGCCTCGGCACGTCGCGCGGCTCGTCACAAGGCTCGTCAACGACTACTTCACCTACGCCGCGCGTCCGGGTGCCTCGGCATGTCGCGCGGCTCATCACGTGGCTCGTCGCGCCGCTTGTCATTGACTACTCCGCCTACGTCACGCGTCCAGTGCCTTGGCACATCGTGCGGCTCGTCACCTAGCTCGTCGTCGAATACTTCGCCTACGCCGCGAGTCGGGGTGCCTCGGCACGTCGCGCGGCTCGTCACGCGGCTCGTCGTCGACTAATTCACCTATGCCATGCGTCCGGTTGCTTCGGCACGTCATGTGGCTTGTCGCGTGACTCATCGTCGTTTACTTTGCCTCACGCAGGCTCGTCGTCGACTACTTCGCCTACGCCGCGCGTCCGGGTTCCTTGGCACGTCGCGTGGCTCGTCACCCGGCTCGTCGACGACAACTTCGCCTACGCCGGACGTCCGGGTGCCTCAGCACGTCGCACGGCCCGTCGCGCGGCTCGTCGTCGACAACTTCACCTACGTCGTGCATCCGATTGCTTCGGCACGTCGCATGGCTTGTCGCTTGACTCATCGTCGACTACTTCGCCTCACGTAGGCTCGTCGTCGACTACTTCACCTACGCCGCACATCCGGGTGCCTCGGCACGTCGCGCGGCTCGTCACGCGGCTCGTCGTCGACTACTCCGCCTACGCCACGCGTCCGGTTGGTTCGGCACGTCGCACGACTTGTCGCGTGACTCATCGTCGTTTACTTTGCCTCGCGCAGGCTCGTCGTCGACTACTTCGCCTACGCTGCGCGTCCGGGTGCCTCAGCACGTCGCGCGGCTCCTCACGCGGCTCGTCGTCGACTACTTCGACTACGTCACGTGTCCGGGTGCCTCTGCATGTCGCGCGGCTCATCACACAGCTCGTCGCACCGCTCGTCGTCGACTACTCCGCCTACGTCGTGCGTCCGGGTGCCTCGGCATGTCGCGCGGTTTGTCGCGTGACTTATCGTCGTTTACTTTGCCTCGCGCAGGATCGTCGTCGACTACTTCGCCTACGCCGCGCGTCTGAGTGCCTCGGCACGTCGCGCGGCTCGTCACAAGGCTCGTCAACGACTACTTCACCTACGCCGCGCGTCCGGGTGCCTCGGCATGTCGCGCGGCTCATCACGTGGCTCGTCGCGCCGCTTGTCATTGACTACTCCGCCTACGTCACGCGTCCAGTGCCTCGGCACATCGCGCGGCTCGTCACCTAGCTCGTCGTCGAATACTTCGCCTACGCCGCGAGTCGGGGTGCCTCGGCACGTCGCGCGGCTCGTCACGCGGCTCGTCGTCGACTAATTCACCTATGCCATGCGTCCGGTTGCTTCGGCACGTCATGCGGCTTGTCGCGTGACTCATCGTCGTTTACTTTGCCTCACGCAGGCTCGTCGTCGACTACTTCGCCTACGCCGCGCGTCCGGGTTCCTTGGCACGTCACGTGGCTCGTCACCCGGCTCGTCGACGACAACTTCGCCTACGCCGGACGTCCGGGTGCCTCAGCACGTCGCACGGCCCGTCGCGCGGCTTGTCGTCGACAACTTCACCTACGTCGTGCATCCGGTTGCTTCGGCACGTCGAACGGCTTGTCGCTTGACTCATCGTCGACTAGTTCGCCTCGCGTAGGCTCGTCGTCGACTAGTTCACCTACGCCGCGCGTCCGGGTGCCTCGGCATTTCGAGTGGCTCGTCACGCGGCTCGTCGCACCGCTCGTCGTCGACTACTGCGCCTACGTCGCGCGTCCGGGTGCCTCAGCACATCGCGCGGCTCGTCATCGACTTCTCCACCTACGTCGCGCGTCCGGGTGCCTCAGCACATCGCGCGGCTCGTCACCCGGCTCGTCGTCGACTACTTCACCTACGCCGCGCGTCCGGGTGCCTCGGCACGTTGCGCGGCTCGTCGTCGACTACTTTGACTACGCCGCGCGTCCGGGTGCCTCGGCATGTCGCGCGGCTCATCACGCGGCTCGTCGCGCCGCTCGTCGTCGACTACACCGCCTACGTCGCGCGTCCGGGTTCCTCGGCACGTCGCGCGGCTCGTCACCCAGGTCGTCGTCGACTACTTCTTCTTGCGCAGGCTCGTCGTCGACTACTTCGCCTACGCCACGCGTCGGGGTGCCTCGGCATATCGCACGGCTCGTCACGCGGCTCGTCGTCGACTACCTCACCTACGCCACGCGTCCGGTTGCTTCGGCACGTCGCACGGCTTGTCGCTTGACTCATCGTCGACTACTTCGCCTCGCGTAGGCTCGTCGTCGACTACTTCACCTACGCCGCGCGTCCGGGTGCCTCGGCATATCGCGCGGCTCGTCACGCGGCTATTCGCACCGCTCGTCGTCGACTACTTCGCCAACGCCACGCGTCGGGGTGCCTTGGCACGTCGCGTGGCTCGTCACCCGGCTCGTCGTCGACAACTTCGCTTACGCCGCACGTCCGGGTGCCTCAGCACGTCGCACGGCCCGTCGCGCGGCTCGTCGTCGACTACTTCACCTACGTCGTGCGTCCGGTTGCTTCGGCACGTTGCACGGCTTGTCGCTTGACTCATCGTCGACTACTTCACCTCGCGTAGACTCGTCGTCGACTACTTCACCTACGCCACACGTCCGGGTGCCTCGGCACGTCGCGCGGCTCGTCGTCGACTACTCCGCCTACGCCACGCGTCCGGTTGCTTCGGCATGTCGCACGACTTGTCGCGTGACTCATCGTCGTTTACTTTGCCTCGCGCAGGCTCGTCGTCGACTACTTCGCCTACGCCGCGCGTCCGGGTGCATCGGCATGTCGCGCGGCTCATCACGCGGCTCGTCGTCGACTACTTCGACTACGCCACGCGTCCGGGTGCCTCGGCATGTCGCGCGGCTCATCACACAGCTCGTCGCGCCGCTCGTCGTCGACTACTCCGCCTACGTCGCGCGTCCGGGTGCCTTGGCATGTCGCGCGGTTTGTCGCGTGACTCATCGTCGTTTACTTTGCCTCGCGCAGGCTCGTCGTCGACTACTTCGCCTACACCGCACGTCTGAGTGCCTCGGCACGTCACGCGGCTCGTCACAAGGCTCGTCATCGACTACTTCACCTACGCTGCGCGTCCGGGTGCCTCGGCATGTCGCGCGGCTCGTCACATGGCTCGTCGCGCAGCTTGTCATTGACTACTCCGCCTACGTCACGCGTCCAGGTGCCTCGGCACATCGCGCGGCTCGTCACCTGGCTCGTCATCGAATACTTCACCTACGCCGCGAGTCGGGGTGCCTCGGCACGTCGCGCGGCTCGTCACGCGGCTCGTCGTCGACTAATTCACCTATGCCACGCGTCCGGTTGCTTCGGCACGTCGTCCGGCTTGTCGCGTGACTCATCGTCGTTTACTTTGCCTCACGCAGGCTCGTCGTCGACTAATTCGCCTACGCCGCGCGTCCGGGTGCCTTGGCACGTCGCGTGGCTCGTCACCCGGCTCGTCGTCGACAACTTCGCCTACGCCGCACGTCTGGGTGCCTCAGCACGTCGCACGGCCCGTTGCGCGGCTCGTCGTCGACTACTTCATATACGTCGTGCGTCCGGTTGCTTCGGCACGTCGCACGGCTTGTCGCTTGACTAGTCGTCGACTACTTCACCTACGACGCACGTCCGGGTACCTCGGCACGTCGCGCGGCTCGTCACGCGGCTCGTCGTCGACTACTCCACCTACGCCACGCGTCCGGTTGCTTCGGCACGTCGCACGACTTGTCGCGTGACTCATCGTCGTTTACTTTGCCTCGCACAGGCTCGTCGTCGACTACTTCGCCTACACCGCGCGTCCGGGTGCCTCGGCACGTCGCGCGGCTCATCACGCGGCTCGTCGTCGACTACTTCGACTACGCCACGCGTCCGGGTGCCTCGGCATGTTGCGCGGCTCATCACACAGCTCGTCGCGCCGCTCGTCGTCGACTACTCCGCCTACGTCGCGCGTCCGGGTGCCTCGGCATGTCGCGCGGTTTGTCACGTGACTCATCGTCGTTTACTTTGCCTCGCGCAGTCTCGTCGTCGACTACTTCGCCTACGCCGCGCGTCTGAGTGCCTCGGCACATCGCGCGGCTCGTCACGAGGCTCGTCATCGACTACTTCACCTACGCCGCGCGTCCGGGTGCCTCGGCATGTCACGCGGCTCGTCACGTGGCTCGCCGCGCCGCTTGTCATTGACTACTCCGCCTACGTCACGCGTCCAGGTGCCTCGGCACATCACGCGGCTCGTCACCCGGCTCGTCGTCGACTACTTCGCCTACGCCGCGAGTCGGGGTGCCTCGGCATGTCGCGCGGCTCGTCACGCGGCTCGTCGTCGACTAATTCACCTATGCCACGCGTCCGGTTGCTTCGGCACATCGTGCGGCTTGTTGCGTGACTCATCGTCATTTACTTTGCCTCGCGCAGGCTCGTCGTCGACTACTCCTACGCCGCGCGTCCGGGTGCCTTGGCACGTCACGTGGCTCGTCACCCGGCTCGTCGTCGACAACTTCGCCTACGCCGCACGTCCGGGGGCCTCAGCACGTCGCACGGCCCGTCGCGCGGCTCGTCGTCGACTACTTCACCTACGTCGTGCGTTCGGTTGCTTCGGCACGTCGCACGGCTTGTCGCTTGACTCATCATCGACTACTTCGCCTCGCGTAGGCTCGTCGTCGACTACTTCACCTACGCCGCGCGTCCGGGTGCCTTGGCATATCGCGCGGCTCGTCACGCGGCTCGTCGCACCGCTCGTCGTCGACTACTCCGCCTACGTCGCGTGTCCGGGTTCCTCGGCACATCGTGTGGCTCGTCACCCAGCTCGTTGTCGACTACTTTGCCTACGCCGCACGTCTGAGTGCCTCGGCACGTCGCGCGATTCGTGACGCGGCTCGTCGTCGACTACTTCGCCTCGCATAGGCTCGTCGTCGACTACTTCACCTACGTCGCGCGTCCGGTTGCTTGGGCACGTCGCGCGGCTTGTCGCATGACTCATCGTCGACTACTTCGCCTCGTGTAGGCTCATCGTCGACTACTTCACCTACGCCACGCGTCCGGGTGCCTCGGCACATTGCGCGGCTCGTCGTCGACTACTTTGACTACGCCGCGCGTCCGGGTGCCTCGGCATGTCGCGCGGCTCATCACGCGGCTCGTCGCGCCGCTCGTCGTCGACTACTCCGCCTACGTCGCGGGTCCGGGTTCCTCGGCACGTCGCGCGGCTCGTCACCCAGGTCGTCGTCGACTACTTCGCCTCGCGCAGGCTCGTCGTCGACTACTTCGCCTCGCGCAGGCTCGTCGTCGACTACTTCGCCTACGCCACGCGTCGGGGTGCCTCGGCACGTCGCGCGGCTCGTCACGCGGCTTGTCGTCGACTACTTCACCTACGCCACACGTCCGGTTGCTTCGGCACATCGCACGGCTTGTCGCGTGACTCATCGTCGTTTACTTTGCCTCGCGCAGGCTCGTCGTCGACTACTTCGCCTACGCCGCGCGTCCGGGTGCCTTGGCACGTCGCGTGGCTCGTCACATGGCTCGTCGTCGACTACTTCGACTACGTCGCGCATCCGGGTGCCTCGGCATGTCGCGCGGCTGGTCACGCAGCTCGTCGCGCCGCTCGTCGTCGACTACTCCGCCTACGTCGCGCGTCCGGGTGCCTCGGCATGTCGCGCGGCTCGTCACCCGGCTCATCATCGACTACTTCGACTCGCGCAGGCCCGTCGTCGACTACGCCCCGCGTCCGGGTGCCTCGGCATGTCGCGCGGCTCGTCACGTGGCTCGTTGCGCGGCTCGTCGTCGACTACTCCACCTACGTCACGCGTCCGGGTGCCTCGGCATGTCGCGCGGCTCGTCACGCGGCTCGTCGCGCCGCTCGTCGTCAACTACTCCGCCTAGGTCGCGCGTCCGGGTGCCTCGGCACGTCGCGCGGCTCGTCACCCGGCTCGTCGTCGACTACTTCGCCAACGCCGCGAGTCGGGGTGCCTCTGAGGACCATGTGTGGTTCGAGGACCGGTGGATGGTCGCTTCCTTGTGTGATGAGTGATTGACAACGTTGTGTGGACTGATTCTTGGCTAAGTATTGCAGGTGCAGGTTGCGGCTTGACTGGTGTTGGTGCAGGTGAAGAGCAAGCGCGAAAGGTCGTCGCCGGTGAGGCCTCCAGGTGTGGAGAAGACAAGTAGGCTTCGCTCGAGGGACCCGGTGGCCAGCGGGGTCAAGTGCGGGCCGCATGGTGGCATGAACAGCAAGATGAAGTCGTGGACGGTTTCTTGGTTGAGCCTCAAAACCAAGGTCGAGCCGGGACTACGTGAGAGCCGAGTCATGAGTGGAGATTGGGGAGGCTACACCGAGTTCGCGGGGTTTCCGGTGGTTCACCAGAAAACCACTGGGTTCCTTGGTTGATCCACAAAGCCAAGACCGAAGAACCGAAGACGGTGCTGCAGCAGTGTCAGACCGGTCTGACCGGTGGGTCTGACCGGTCTGACCGGTGTGCGACGACGCAGTCCGGAGACTTCGAAGCGGAGGACACGCGTCGGGATCGCATGGCTTGCGTCGAGGCTACGCAGGGTGCGGTCGCCGGGCATCCGTCCGATGGTGAAGACATGAAGACTTCCAAATCCGCCCTTGAGGGGCTTGTATCCCTAGTTGTTAGAGAAGGGCATTTTAGACATTCGGTTGCCTCCATATAACCCAAGAGGTGAGAGGATGGCAGCCAACTCTTGGAACCCTAGCTCATTTGTTTTCCCATTTTCCTTCCTATTTTCCTTAGGTTTTCCATAGGACTAGCAAGAGAGCTTCATGGTGAGATCTTGTTGAGAGGGATGGATGATCGGGCGGCTTGCTAGACCTTGTATGAACCTTTGTTTCATGTATAGATGATTCGGCGTGGTTCCTCAAGGTTTGGATGTGTTTTCCCCGGTTGTTCTTGGTGGTGATTTTTGGAGCCCTCTCTTGGTGATTTCTTTGGGTTGTTTTCGGGACCTTTCTCTTGGGGATTTGATGGGGGAAATTTGTGGGAACCCTTCGTGGTTCTTTGGGCTGTGATTCCCCTCCCAAATCCGTGAGTAAAGGTGCTCGATTTTGGGGTTTCTTGAGTTCTTGGGTTGGAAGTGCTCTTGGCGGGATTTCCTTGATTCCTCCTTTTTGGACGAGTTTTGGTGGGATTAAACTTGGCTATGGACTCCTCATGAGGTGTTCCTAATATCCCCAAAGTCTTGTTCAAGTCCGTGGAGCGATTCGGGAGATCGAGGTTTGGATTTGGGGGAGTTGACCCGCGGGTGCTGTTCATCCCGAGCTGCCCAGGCTACACCGGTCTGACCGGTGCAACCCTCGGTGGGATTTTGCTCGGGTGAACGTCTTGGTGTGTTCGCTGTTGTCCCGTGGTGCTGCTGTTTCGAGTTTGGGTCAGTTTGGTGGTCGGTTGGCCTGTTTGGTGCCTTGGGGGCTTTCAGGCTGTGATCGGTCTGACCGGTGTGTCTCACCGGTCTGACCGGTGTAGAGCCACTTAGTGAAAGTTGCTCAGTTTCACCAGCAGGGACCGGTCTGACCGGTGGTGCTCACCGGTCTGACCGGTGTGGGTCTGTAGACTCGAGGTTTGGTGTTCCGCTGCATTCTCGGGTCGGAAGGTTGTGTGTTGGTTCCTAGGTCCAGTGGCACTCCAGTGGCTACGTGGGCTTGGCCAACTTGGGTAGTGAGTCGGAGACGTGTGTTGGAAGCCTTGTTCATCTTGTTGGAGTTTCTATCTCCTTCGAGAAGAATTTTTATCAGCTCCCATTCACTCCCCCCCTCTCTGGTTCGTCGTATCGGTCCTTCAAGTGGTATCAGAGCAGTCTAAGATCCAAGGATGGCGTACCAGGAACGGGGTTCGGGTCCTCCACACTTCGATGGCAAGAACTACCAGATGTGGAGCAAGCGGATGGGTGCTTTTCTCCGCGGAAAGGGTCAGATCCTTTGGGATGTCACGGTGGACACAGGCTATGTCCAGCCGATGGACTTCCTCGCTCCAGGATCGAGGGACAGTTTCGACGCCAACAATAAGGCGGTCGACTACTTGTTTCGTGCTTTGTGTCAGCCTGAGTTCGATCGGGTGCACACCGAGCACTTGGCTTGTAGAATTTGGTCGGTGCTGAAGGAGGCTCATGTTGGGAATGCCCAGGTTCAGGCACGGATGTATGCGACCTACCGGAGAGAGTACGAGAACTTCACTCATCTCCCCGGTGAGTCCATCGATGCCTTGTTTCAGAGGTTCACGGTGGTTGTGAACAACATGAGGGTGAAGGACCGATTAGGCGAACCAGAGAGGGGGGGAGTGAATGGGAGCCGATTAAAATTCTTCTCGAAGGAGATGAGAACTCCAACAAGACGAACACGGCTTCCAACTCACGTCTCCGACCCAACTACCCAAGTTGGTCAAGACCACGCAGCCACTGGAGTGCTACTGGTCCTAGGAACCAACACTCAACCTTCCTAGCCAAAACTCACCAAAACACACAGCGGAAACTTGCACGGCTTGCTGCCTGTGCTACACCGGTCAGACCGATGGCCTGCGCCGGTCAGACCGGTGACACCGGTCAGACCGGTGGACAGAGCCGGTCAGGCCGGTGGCTACAGCAGCCGCACAGCAAACGTTCCAGGAAGCCTCAGTGAATCCTCTAGGCCCTGGAACAAAAACCACCACGAAACACAACCTGTGAGGAAGAAGAACCCCTCACAAATCCTAGCAAAACAACTCCAAACACTCCAAGAACTGAACAGCAGGACCACGGGACAAAACCACACGGACAAGGCTGTTCCCCGAGACAAAAACCCACCAAGGGCTAGCACCGGTCAGACCGGTCAAGAGCACCGGTCAGACCGGTCGTGCCTGGGCAGCTCGGGATGAACAGCGCCCGCGAGTCAACTCCTCCAAATCCAACTCCCGATCTCCCGATTCGCTCCACGGTTTTGCACAAGACTTTGGGGATAGTAGGAACACCTCATGGGTACTCCATAGCCAAGATTTGGTCCACCAAAACTTGTCAAATCAAGAGAAATCGAAGAAATCCCACCAAGAACGCCTCTAACCCTAGAGCCACGAAAACCCCAAAATCGAGCCCCTTTGCTCACGGATTTGGAAGGGGAATCAAAGGGAAAAGAACCACGAAGGGTTCATGCATACATCCCCCACCAAATCCCAAAGAGAAAGGCCTCGAAATCGCTCCAAGAAAATCGCCAAGAAAAGGCTCCGAAAATCACCAAAAAGGAGAAACGGGAAAGACACATCCAAGCCTTGAGGAACCACGCCGAATCATCTATACATACCAAAGAGGTTCATACAAGGTCTAGCTTGCCGCCCGATCATCCTTCCCTCTCACAAGATCTCACCATGAAGCTCTCAAGCTAGTCCTACGAAAATCCTAAGAAAATAGGAAGGAAAATAGGAAAACCAAATGAGCTAGGGTTCCAAGAGATGGCTGCCATCCTCTCACCCCTTGGGTTATATGGAGGCAACCGAAAGACTAAAATACCCTTACTAGCTAACTAGGGATACATGCCCCTCGAGGGCGAAAAAGGAAGTCTTTGTCTTCGCACCATCGGACGGATGCCCAGCAACCGCAAACTTGCTTAGCCTCGACGCAAGCCTTGCGATCCCGACGCGTGTCCTCCGCTTCGAAGATTCCGGACTGCGTCGTCGCACACCGGTCAGACCGGTGCTCATCACCGGTCAGACCGGTACCCACCGGTCAGACCGGTCTGGAGCTGCTGCACTTCCGTCTTCGGTTCTTCGGTCTTGGCTTTGTGGATCAACCAAGGAACCCAGTGGTTTTCTGGTGAACCACCGGAAACCCCGCGAACTCGGTGTAGCCTCCGCCAATCACCACTCATGACTCGGCTCCCACGTAGTCCCGGCTCGACCTTGGTTTTGAGGCTCAACCAAGAAACCGTCCATGACTTCATCTTGCCGTTCTTGCCACCATGCGGCCCGCACTTGACCCCGCTGGCCACCGGGTCCCTCGAACCAAGCCTACTTGTCTTCTCCACACTTGGAGGCCTCACCGGCAACGACCTTTCACGCTTGTTCTTCACCTGCACCTGCACCAGTCAAGCCGCAACCTGCACCTGCAATACTTAGCCAAGAATCAGTCCACACCACGTTGTCAATCACTCATCACACCAGGAAGCGACCATCCACCGGTCCTCGAACCACACCTGGCTCTCAATCTCCCCCTTGATGAGTGCATTGACAACACACACGTTTTGGTAACCAAGAGAAAAGGAAAAGAAAAGAAATGACTAAAAGAAACTCCAACAAGCGATCGAAAGCCAAAGAAAAGGCAAAGAGCAAGATCACTTGAAGAAGACAAGTCTCGGACCCCTTAGGCAAGGGCAACGGCTCGACACATCCGAGACAAAACATGCTCAAGCAAAGAGCACAAACCATCAAACCAAAGCTCGAAAACCACAAAGAGCTCCCCCTGCACACATGCAACTCCCCCTGGACAAATGCATGCGAACCACTTCACAAAACAGAGCAGCTGCAACAGCTCAGCTCTGACCGGTCAGACCGGTAGACACCACCGGTCAGACCGGTGGGCAACATGTGAACAGGACCAGCACTCTGACCGGTCAGACCGGTGACCTCAACCGGTCAGACCGGTGCACAACAGAGCCCAAAAATAGCTCGAAACCACCTGAAAACCTTCCAAATGCATTCAGTAGGCCAAAACATGCTCAAACTTCTCCCCCTTGTTGACAATGCATGAATCAAGCCAAAAGTGCAAAAAATGCAACCTAGAGCTTCTCAAATAGACAAAATTCAACATAGGATGCTACACATGTCCAAACGAGCAAGTTAGATACTCTATAGCTTCGTAAAGACATAAACTTCATGATCACCAAGTTTCACAACCATTGGGCGAAGCTAAGATAGAATTTAGCAATTTTGCGAAAAATCACCCTCTCATGAGCAAAGTCCTAAACATGAGCAAAACATGTCAAAATGGCAAAGCCACACAAACTTCATGCTAGGACAACCATTCTAAGCATAAGACCATCATAAACACCCACAAGCACCTCATGTCATGTCAAAGCCACCGAGCCATGTGCCTACTTCTATATATGAGACTTCTCATTGGTAGGCATCATGCAACGATTTAGCACCCAAAGCAAATTAAAATTAGCACATATGACATGGGAGCACATTTTTCAAGCAATTTACATTTCATTTTCAGATTTATAATTGGTACATGAAATGTCTTTGCGACAAAAAGGAACTTATGCCCCTCCACAAGATGAAGCATGGGGGCTAAACATTCATGATGGCAAATGAGCCTTTGGCCCCATATGATCAAAATAAGCTATCCAACCACAAATTAAGCATAGCCAAGCCACTAAAACATGTCAAGATCATGTAAAGGCATTTACTCACAAGAGAGCATATATATGAAATTTTTCAAAAACATAGCCATCAACCATGGATACAAACCAAGATTATCAAGAGCTAAGCCAAACTAACCATAGCTTACCAAATTAGCTCACAAAGACATATATGTCATTCCATGGTGAACAATGTGTATAGGAGAAGCCTTTCCTAAACAATGCATATGATACAAAATGCATGCAACCTAAGATACAAAGATGCCTATACATCATGCTACATATGCCATGCCAAATGCAAGAAATGCACAAAGGAAAGCTATACATATGCTACAAAGGAGCTCCCACACGCCAACTCAAGAAATCAAACAAACACCAAGCTCCCCCTGCAAACGAGTGAAAGTTGCTTGATCTAGGGGTTTGGTGAAAATATCAGCTAGTTGTTCATGTGTGAGTACATGGATCAAAGCTATCTTCCCTTTCTCTACGTTGTCTCTCAGAAAATGATACCTCACTTCTATGTGCTTGGTTTTGGAATGGAGCACTGGGTTCTTTGCAACGCTTATGGCACTGGTGCTATCACATTGAAGTGGGACATGGGTATACTCCTCACCAAAGTCACTCATGGTGTATGTGATCCAAAGGAGCTGAGAGCAACAACTAGCTGCGGCCACATACTCTGCCTCGGTAGTGGATTGAGCAACACTCGACTATTTGCGGGAAGACCAAGATACCAAAGAAGAACCCAAGAACTGGCAAGTCCCAGAAGTGGACTTCCTATCCAACCGACACCCGGCAAAATCCGCGTCTGAAAATCCATGAAGCGCCAAAGAAGAAGACGCAGAGTACCAAAGGCCAAAGTCGGGAGTGTGTCGCAAATACCTGAAAATGCGCTTGACTGCTTGCCGATGCGAAGTCCTCGGAGAAGCTTGAAAACGAGCGCACAGACACACCGAGAATTGAATGTCCGGCCTCGTCGCCGTCAAGTAGAGGAGTGACCCGATCATGCTCCGGTACTCCTTCTGGTCCACGTGTTCACCTTCCTCGTCCGCATCAAGAACTGTAGTCGTACTCATAGGCGTCGCCATGGCCTTGGAATCCTCCATCTTGAACTTCCTCACAATGTCCTTGGTGTACTTAGCTTGGTGCACAAATGTTCCTTCCTTTGATTGCTTGATTTGTAGCCCGAGGAAGAACTGCAACTCGCCCATCATGCTCATCTCAAATTCCCTGCTCATGTCTTCTGCAAACCTTGCAACAAGAGAGTTAGACGAGCCACCAAAGACAATATCATCCACGTATACCTGCACAATCAGGATATCTCTGTCCTGCCTGAGGAGAAACAAGGTCTGGTCGACCTTCCCCATCTCAAACCCTCTCTCAAACAGGAACCCCCTCAACCTACCATACCAAGCTCTAGGCGCCTGCTTCAATCCATACAGCGCCTTCCTCAACTTGTAGACCCGGTGAGGGTACTTCTCACTCTCAAACCCCGGTGGTTGCCTCACAAACACCTCTTCCTCCAAAACACCGTTCAGAAAAGCACTCTTCACATCCATCTGGTACAACTTGAACCCTTTAGCCACGGAAAAAGCTAGAAGGATCCTGATCGCCTCCAAACGAGCTACAGGAGCGAAAGTCTCCTCGTAGTCGATCCCCTCTTTCTGACTGTACCCCTGAGCAACAAGTCTCGACTTGTTCCTCACCACTTCTCCTTTCTCTCCCTCTTTATTTTTCCACACCCATTTTATCCCAATCGGCTTACACCCTGGGGGAGGGTCAACCAACACCCAAACTTGATTCCTCTCAAAATTCTCCAACTCCTCATGCATCGAGTTAACCCAATTATGATCAGATAACGCATGTCCAATGTCTTTGGGCTCAAAAGTGGCAACAAAAGCAGCATGAGCGAAATGAGAATTGTTCCGAACCCTCGACCGTGTAGTACGTTCATTCATGTCGCCGATGATTCTCGAAGCTGGGTGATCCACTTGCACTCGTCGGGGAGGTTCTCGCCTTGATGCTACCTCCCCCTCAACAGCAGCTTCGCCTTGATCTGGGTTTGTCGTTGTAGGTGTGGGAGAGGGTCCATTCTCGATCGTCGTCGAAGTAGTAGGTACATGTTCAGCCGCGGGCATCACACCGCCATCTTCATCATCTCCATGTTCATGCTCCTCCTCCTGAAAGATCTCCTCGCCAAGTTCGTCGTCACCTGCACACTCAAAAACAAGCTGACTACGTGGCTGTGTCTCGTCGAAGGTTACCTCGCAAGTCTCCACGATTTGGTTAGTTTCAAGGTTGAGCACACGAAATGCTCTAGAATGAGATGCATAACCAAAGAAAATACCATCGACAGACCTAGCCTCGAACTTGTCCAACTTCTTCCCTTTCTTCAGAATGAAGCATTTACAACCAAAGACATGGAAGTGACTCACCTTGGGTGTGCGACCGTGCATCAACTCGTAACAGGTTTTCTTCTTGTGAACCCTGAGGTAGATCCTGTTCGACACATGGCACGCGGTATTGACCGCCTCAGCCCAGAACCTTCTCGGAGTCCTATGCTCGTCGAGCATCGTCCGAGCCATCTCGCACAAGGTCCTGTTTTTCCTTTCCACCACGCCATTCTGGGGAGGCGTATACGGACTCGAAAACTGATGTTCAAGACCCAAGTCATGGCAAAAGGTTTCGAAGCGAGAGTTTTTGAATTCCGAGCCATTGTCACTGCGGATCGCTCGTATGGCATCTCCGTGCCTCTCGTTTCTTAACCTCAAGACAAGATCTCGAACAAAACCAAACGTCTCCCCCTTCTCCTCAAGAAAGAACACCCACGCATACCGAGAGTAGTCGTCCACCACAACAAGGACATACCACTTCCCACCCGCAGATCGCACACGAGCTGGGCCAACAAGGTCCATATGGAGCAGCTCGCATGGACGCTCAGTCATCACATCGGTGAGAGGCGGGTGAGAAGAGGCTACCATCTTGGCATGCCTACATGGCGCACAAACCAACTCTTTCTCAAACCTCAATCGTGGCAATCCTCGGACCAAATTGAGTTTACTCAAGCGAGACAAAAGGTCAAAGCTTAAGTGACCCAACTTCCTATGCCACTTCCACAACTCACTCGAAGAACCAGCCAAGAAGCAACGCTCCACACCAGAAGACTAAGAAAAATCAGCTCGGAACACTTGACCCTCGGGAACGACCATGCAAACAAGATCCCCCCGAGAATCTAAAATCCGAGAACCACCAGGCCGAAACAACACCTCAAAACCCTCATCCAACAACTGGGACACAGAAAGCAAATTGTATCCAAGCGATTGAACAAGAGCAACACGCCTGAGAGTGATCTTATCGCTTACCTTAATCTCACCTTCTGACAGCACACGCCCTCGCCCATTGTCCCCAAAGGTGATGTACTTCTTTGTCACCACCGGGACGAGACTTGAGAACCACCCCTTGTCTCCGGTCATATGCCTCGAGCAACCGGAGTCAATCAACCAAATGTTCTTCAAGTCTCCCACCTGAAATTCAAAAGCGAGCACGTGAGTGAACAAATGACTCAGCACTGGGGTTAGTACCAAAAGAGTAAAACCAGTGCCGAGCCATTTGCTCCAAAGTGGGGTTCACACAAACCAAATCATCACGCCTATCAAAGCTACCACCACGGTAACCACCACGAGGGAACCAACCCTCTCTAGCTGGAGGAGGACGAAAACCACGAAAGGGAAACCGTGGATCGTACCTCCGCTCCATCTCAAAGCTACGACTCTTCTCACCCTCGTATTGAGCACGAGGTGGAGAACGCCTAGCAAACTGACCACCTGCAAACTTTCCAGACCAACCACCAGAACCACGACCTCCAGAACCAAACCGAGCATCCTCACGAGCACGAAACCTGACTCGCTGTCTGCCCAGACCTGCACCGGTCTGACCGGTGTAGTACACCGGTCTGACCGGTGTGGCTCGGCCAGCAGCAACACCTGCAGCCTTCCGGTCTCCCCAAGCCGGAACCGTCCTCACAATCGCCTTGGCCCTGGGCATCTGCATACGAGGCTCAGGTACACCATTAGAGGGGTGGTACCTGTCCCTGTTAGCCCACTCTCTAGCCATTCTCTCCTCACGCTTCCTCTTGAAGCAAAACTCATCCTTGTGACCATCTCTCCCACAATACCCACAATGGAACTTTATGGGCTGTGGCTTAGGCTTAGGCTTGGGTTGGGGCTGCCCACTCGGCTTCTCACCCTTCTTCTCTCCTTCCTCACCTCCCTTTGGGCTCACAAACTTCACCGGTTTCTGAAAATCATTTGTTGGGTGAGGGAATATGGGTGGATCTGGAGTAGTGTCAAGTTTATTTCTGAGATGGTTGGGCTTGGGCTCAAACTTGTTCTTGTGTCTGTTTGGTGGTGGGATAGGAATCTCTCCAACTCTCTCAACTCCCTCACCACAGTTCTCTCCAAGCTTGTCAGCCCCAAGTGCCTGACCATCATAGCGTTTGAAAGCCGCTATCATGATACCGAGCTGAGGCTCCTGACCCGACAACCAGCTCATACATTTTCTCAGCTCATCATTTTCATCCTGCAGGCGATCAACATAATGTGCAAGCTCCAAATTCTTAACCGCATGCAATTCACAAGTAGAGCAAGAAGTGGGAATAGGCTCTTTCAACTTAGCCTCAAGCGAAACAGTGTAAGCATGCATCTCATCAATCTTTCCATGCAAAACAGGGCAAGAAGTGCAAGCACCTAGCAAAGCAGATCTAGACTTAAGCTCAGCCACTTCAACCCTAAGCATATCTAGTTCATCACAAGTAGAAGGATGCTTATCCTTAAGAGCAGTAAGATCAGCTAGGTACACAGAGCAATCACAGCAATCAATCTCATCAGAAACCACAGGAGAAGCCTTAAGCGAATCAATCTCAAGCTTAGCATCTAGGTTCTGGGTTTCTAGCTCAGCCACACGGTTCCTAGCATCTTCTAGTGAGGCCCTAAGCTCTTTCCTCATCTTCTTGGCCTCTCTAAGCATGTGATCGCGGTTATCAAGCAAGTCAACCAACTCATCATTCTCCTTGCGCAAAGAAGAGAGCTCATCACATACCTCATCCTCGGAGTCAGAGTCCGAGTCACTCTGGTGGCTCTTCTTGCTGCCGGAGCTACGGGCCATGCCGCAGAAGCCATCTCTCGCGAAGCAGCTCAACCCGCTCAAGTTCCTGGATGACTTCTTATTCTTGCGCCGATCACCTTCATCTTCACTGCTACTCGAGCTTGAGGAAGAGTAGGCGGAGCTGGAGTCGACGTCGCTCGCTCCGACCATTGCTCGGGCCTTCCTGCCGCGGCCATCCTTCTTCCTCGACCGTCGCTCGTCCTTGTGCTTGTTCTTGTGCTTGTGATCGCGCCTCGATCGGTACTTGCCATCCTTGCTCGATCGGTGCCTGTAGCCGTCCTTGTAGCCGTCCTTGTTCTCCGTCTTCTCCGGACAGTCGGCAACGAAGTGTCCTGGCTTGCCGCACTGAAAGCACGTCCGTGCTGTCCTCCTCGTGTTCACCCGGTTCTCGTGCAGCCTCTCGAACCGCCTGGTCAGCAACGCCAGCTCGTCCTCTCCAAGCACGTCGAACTCCTCATATGGCAAAGACATCAAAGAAGACAGAGAGTACATCCTGGAGGATGCGTTAGCGTTAGACTTAGCTCCTTTGCCACTAACGAGAGCGAGACTATGAGAATCAGTCGGGCTCTCGATCTTGGCTGTCATACCACGGTCCAACTCAGCCGACTTGAGCTTCGAGAACAGCTCGTTCACCGTCAAGGTGTCATACTTCTCGGACTCAACAATAGCCTCAAACTTCCCGTCCCATACGGTACGATCCAACGAGTGCAAGAGCTTCACGGCTCTATCATGATCATTGTATGGGAGGACGTCCACATTGGCTCTCATGTTGTTCACAACGACCGTAAATCGCTGGAAAAGGGCATCGACGGACTCGCCGGGGAGATGAGTGAAGTTCTCGTACTCTCTCCGGTAAGTCACGTACATCCGAGCCTGAACCTGAGCATTCCCAGCATGAGCATCCTTCAACTGCTCCCAAATCCTACAAGCTAAGTCCTCTGTCTGAACCCGATCGAATTCAGGCTGACACAGAGCACGAAACAAGTAGTCGACAGCCTTGTTGTTGGCTTCGAACATATCCCTCGATCCTGGAGCAAGGAAGTTCATCGGATGAACATAAGCTGTGTTCACCGTGACATCCCAAAGGATCTGACCCTTTCCGCGGAGGAACGCCGCCATCCGCCTTTGCCACATCTGGTAGTTCTTCCCATCGAAGTGCGGAGGACCCGAACCCCGTTCCTGGTACGCCATCTTTGGATCTTAGACTGGTAAGAGTCAATAAAGACCCGAACCGGCTCTGATACCAATTGAAGGACCGATTAGGCGAACCAGAGAGGGGGGGAGTGAATGGGAGCCGATTAAAATTCTTCTCGAAGGAGATGAGAACTCCAACAAGACGAACACGGCTTCCAACTCACGTCTCCGACCCAACTACCCAAGTTGGTCAAGACCACGCAGCCACTGGAGTGCTACTAGTCCTAGGAACCAACACTCAACCTTCCTAGCCAAAACTCACCAAAACACACAGCGGAAACTTGCACGGCTTGCTGCCTGTGCTACACCGGTCAGACCGATGGCCTGCACCGGTCAGACCGGTGACACCGGTCAGACCGGTGGACAGAGCCGGTCAGGCCGGTGGCTACAGCAGCCGCACAGCAAACGTTCCAGGAAGCCTCAGTGAATCCTCTAGGCCCTGGAACAAAAACCACCACGAAACACAACCTGTGAGGAAGAAGAACCCCTCACAAATCCTAGCAAAACAACTCCAAACACTCCAAGAACTGAACAGCAGGACCACGGGACAAAACCACACGGACAAGGCTGTTCCCCGAGACAAAAACCCACCAAGGGCTAGCACCGGTCAGACCGGTCAAGAGCACCGGTCAGACCGGTCGTGCCTGGGCAGCTCGGGATGAACAGCGCCCGCGAGTCAACTCCTCCAAATCCAACTCCCGATCTCCCGATTCGCTCCACGGTTTTGCACAAGACTTTGGGGATAGTAGGAACACCTCATGGGTACTCCATAGCCAAGATTTGGTCCACCAAAACTTGTCAAATCAAGAGGAATCGAAGAAATCCCACCAAGAACGCCTCTAACCCTAGAGCCACGAAAACCCCAAAATCGAGCCCCTTTGCTCACGGATTTGGAAGGGGAATCAAAGGGAAAAGAACCACGAAGGGTTCATGCATACATCCCCCACCAAATCCCAAAGAGAAAGGCCTCGAAATCGCTCCAAGAAAATCGCCAAGAAAAGGCTCCGAAAATCACCAAAAAGGAGAAACGGGAAAGACACATCCAAGCCTTGAGGAACCACGCCGAATCATCTATACATACCAAAGAGGTTCATACAAGGTCTAGCTTGCCGCCCGATCATCCTTCCCTCTCACAAGATCTCACCATGAAGCTCTCAAGCTAGTCCTACGAAAATCCTAAGAAAATAGGAAGGAAAATAGGAAAACCAAATGAGCTAGGGTTCCAAGAGATGGCTGCCATCCTCTCACCCCTTGGGTTATATGGAGCCAACCGAAAGACTAAAATACCCTTACTAGCTAACTAGGGATACATGCCCCTCGAGGGCGAAAAAGGAAGTCTTTGTCTTCGCACCATCGGACGGATGCCCAGCAACCGCAAACTTGCTTAGCCTCGACGCAAGCCTTGCGATCCCGATGCGTGTCCTCCGCTTCGAAAATTCCGGACTGCGTCATCGCACACCGGTCAGACCGGTGCTCATCACCGGTCAGACCGGTACCCACCGGTCAGACCGGTCAGACCCACCGGTCAGACCGGTCTGGAGCTGCTGCACTTCCGTCTTCGGTTCTTCGGTCTTGGCTTTGTGGATCAACCAAGGAACCCAGTGGTTTTCTGGTGAACCACCGGAAACCCCGCGAACTCGGTGTAGCCTCCGCCAATCACCACTCATGACTCGGCTCCCACGTAGTCCCGGCTCGACCTTGGTTTTGAGGCTCAACCAAGAAACCGTCCATGACTTCATCTTGCCGTTCTTGCCACCATGCGGCCCGCACTTGACCCCGCTGGCCACCGGGTCCCTCAAACCAAGCCTACTTGTCTTCTCCACACTTGGAGGCCTCACCGGCAACGACCTTTCACGCTTGTTCTTCACCTGCACCTGCACCAGTCAAGCCGCAACCTGCACCTGCAATACTTAGCCAAGAATCAGTCCACACCACATTGTCAATCACTCATCACACCAGGAAGCGACCATCCACCGGTCCTCGAACCACACCTGGCTCTCAGAGGGCCAATGTGGACGTGCTCCCGTACGATGATCATGATAGAGCGGTCAAGCTCTTACACTCTTTGGATCGTACGATTTGGGGCGGAAAGTTCGAGGCCATTGTCGAGTCGGAGAAGTATGACACTCTGACGGTGAATGAGCTGTTCTCGAAGCTCAAGTCGGCTGAGGTGGATAGGGGCATGACTGCCAAGCTCGAGGGACCGACTGATTCCCATAGTCTTGCCCTCGTTGGTGGTTCCAAAGGAAAGGCTAACTCTAACCCATCCACCAGGATGTTCTCTTTCTCCTCTTTGATGTCTATGCAAGATGAGGAGTTCAACGAGCTTGGAGAGGACGAGCTGGCGCTCCTGACGAGGCGGTTCGAGAGGCTGCACGAGAACCGCGTGAACATGAGGAGGAACACGAGGACATGCTTCCAGTGCGGCAAGCCGGGACACTTCGTCGCCGACTGCCCGGAGAAGGCCGAGAACAAGGACAGCTACAAGCACAAGCCGAGGATGGACGGCAAGTACCGTTCGAGGTGCGACCACAAGAGCAAGCACAAGAACAAGTACAAGGACGAGCGACGATCGAGGAAGAAGGAGAGCCGAGGCAAGGCCCGAGCGATGGTCGGAGCGAGCGACGTCGACTCCAGTTCCGCGTACTCCACCTCGAGCTCGAGCAGCAGTGAAGACGAAGGTGATCGTCGCAAGAACAAGAAGTCGTCCAAGAACCTGAGCGGGCTGAGCTGCTTTGCGAGAGATGGCTTCTGCACCATGGCGCTGAGCTCCGGCAGCAAGAAGAGCACACAGAGCGACTCGGACTCTGAGTCCGACGACGAGGTGCGTGATGAACTTCCCTTCTTGCGCCAGGAGAATGAGAGGCTTGGCTCTTTGCTTGATAACCGTGATGACATGCTTAGAGAGGCCAAGAAAATGAGAAAAGAGCTTAGGGCTTCACTCGAGGATGCTAGGACTAGAGTGGCTGAGCTAGAGACACAGGTGCTTGATAGCAAGCTTGAGATTGATTCCCTTAAGGCTAGCCCTGTTGTTTCGGATGAGGTTGATTGTGCTGATTGCTCCATATTCCTTGCTGATCTTGCTTTGTTTAAGGAGAAGCATGCCTCCAAGTGTGAGGAACTAGATGTGCTTAGGGTTGAAGTGGCTGAGCTTAAGTCTAGACCTGCTTTGCTAGGTGCTTGCACTTCTTGCCCTGTTTTGCATGCTAAGATTGATGAGATGCATGCTTACACTAGTTCACTTGAGGCTAAATTGAAGGAACCCATGCCTACATCATGCTCTACCTGTGAAATGCATGCCTTGAAAAATTTCGAACTTGCACATTATGTTGATCGTTTGCAGGATGAGAATGATGACTTGAGGAAGTTGATGGGTTGGTTATCTGGTCATGAGCCTCAGTTGAGGATGATGATCGAGGCATTTAAGAGGCAGGATGGTGAGGGACTTGGAGCAAACAAGGTTGGTGAGGGAAGTGGAGAGAATATCCCGGAGCCACCAAAAACCCACCACAAAAATGATTTCCCCCCAAAACCTAACCATCTTAGGAACCGACTAGACACAACCCCAGCTCCACCCGTGTTTCCTACACCCACAAATGATCTACAAAAGCCTATCAAGTTTGTGAGCACTTCGGGGAAAGTGTTCTTTGGGAAAGAAAGTGAGAAGGCTAGTGAAGGGAAACCGGTGGAGGAGTTGAGTGGAGAGGAACCTAGTGAGCAGCCACATCCCAAGCCTAAGCCTAAGCTTGTGAGGTTCCATTGTGGCTATTGTGGGAGAGATGGCCATAAGGAGGAGTTTTGCTTCAAGAGGAAGCGTGAGGAGAGAATGGCAAAGGAGTGGGCTAACAAGGACAAGTACCACCCTTCCGATGGTGTACTTGAGCCTCGTGTGCAGATGCCCAGGGCCAAGGCGAATGTGAGGACAGTTCGGGCTTGGGGAGAGCGGAAGGCTGTTGGAGGTGCTGCTGTCCAGGTCACACCGGTCAGACCGGTGTGGAGCACCGGTCAGACCGGTGCAGGCCTGGACAGGCAGCGTTTTGGGTTTCGTGCTCGTACAGGTGCGAGGGTTGTTTCTGGAGGTCGTGGTTCTGGTGGTTGGGCTGGAGAGTTTGCAGGTGGTCAGGTTGCTAGGCGTTCTCCCCCTCGAGTTCACTACGGGGATGGGAGGAGTCGTAGCTTTGAGAAGGAGAGGAGGGATGGACCACAGGTTCTCTTTTGTGGTTTTGGTCCTCCTCCAGGCAGAGAGGGGTGGTTCCCTCAGGGTGGTTACCGTGGTGGTGTTCGTGGAGGTAGCTTTGGGAGGAGAGATGCTTTGGTTGGTGCTAACCCCACTTTCGAGCAAATGGCTCGGCACTGGTTTTACTCTTTTGGTACTAACCCCAGTGCTGAGTCGTTTGTTCGCTCACGTGCTCGTTTTTGAATTTCAGGTGGGAGACTTGAAGAACATTTGGTTGATTGACTCCGGTTGCTCGAGGCATATGACCGGAGACAGGGGGTGGTTCTCAAGTCTCGTCCCGGTGGTGACGAAGAGGTACATCACCTTTGGGGACAATGGGCGTGGGCGTGTGCTTTCAGAAGGTGAGATCAAAGTGAGTGACAAGATCACTCTGAGGCGTGTTGCTCTTGTTCAATCGCTGGGGTACAATTTGCTTTCTGTGTCCCAGTTGTTGGATGAGGGCTTTGAGGTGTTGTTTCGGCCAGGTGGTTCTCGGATTTTGGACTCTCGAGGGGACCTTGTCTGTATGGTCGTTCCCGAGGGTCAGGTGTTTCGTGCTGATTTTTCTCAGTCTTCGGGTGTGGAGCGTTGTTTCTTGGCTGGTTCTTCGAGTGAGTTGTGGAGGTGGCATAGGAAGTTGGGTCACTTGAGCTTTGACCTTTTGTCTCGCTTGAGTAAACTCAATTTGGTCCGAGGATTGCCACGGTTGAGGCTTGAGAAAGAGTTGGTTTGTGCGCCGTGTAGGCATGCCAAGATGGTAGCCTCTTCTCACCCGCCTCTCACCGATGTGATGACTGAGCGTCCATGCGAGCTGCTCCATATGGACCTTGTTGGCCCAGCTCGTGTGCGATCTGCGGGTGGGAAGTGGTATGTCCTTGTTGTGGTGGACGACTATTCTCGGTATGCGTGGGTGTTCTTTCTCGAGGATAAGGGGGAGATGTTTGGTTTTGTTCGAGATCTAGTCTTGAGGTTGAGGAACGAGAGGCACGGAGATGCCATACGAGCTATCCGCAGTGATAATGGCTCGGAATTCAGAAACTCTCGTTTTGAAACCTTTTGCCATGACTTGGGTCTTGAGCACCAGTTTTCGAGTCCGTATACGCCTCCCCAGAATGGTGTTGTGGAAAGAAAGAACAGGACCTTGTGCGAGATGGCTCAGACGATGCTTGATGAGCGTAGGACTCCGAGGAGGTATTGGGCTGAGGCGGTGAATACCGCGTGCTATGTGTCTAACAGGATCTACCTCAGAGTGCACAAGAAGAAGACATGCTATGAGTTGATGCATGGTCGCACACCCAAGGTGAGTCACTTCCATGTCTTTGGTTGCAAGTGTTTCATTCTGAAGAAAGGCAGGAAGTTGGATAAGTTTGAGGCTAGGTCTGTCGATGGTATTTTCTTTGGTTATGCATCTCACTCTAGAGCATATCGTGTGCTCAATCTTGAAACTAACCAAATCGTGGAGACTTGCGAGGTAACCTTCGACGAGACAGAGCCACGTAGTCAGCTTGTCTTTGAGTGTGCAGGTGATGATGAGCTTGGCGAGGAGATCTTTCAGGAGGAGGAGCATGAACATGGAGATGATGAAGATGGTGGTGCGGTGCCCCCGGCTGAACATGTACCCACTACTTCGACTACGATGATGGATGGACCCTCTACTACACCTACGACGACAAATCAAGAACGAGGAGAAGCCGATGTTGAGGGAGAGGTAGCATCAAGGCGAGAACCTCCCGGCGAGTACAAGTGGATCACCCAGCTTCGAGGATCATCGGCGACATGAATGAACGCACTACACGGTCGAGGGTTCGGAACAACTCTCATTTCGCTCATGCTGCATTTGTTGCTACTTTTGAGCCCAAAGACATTGGACACGCACTATCTGATCACAATTGGGTCAATTCGATGCATGAGGAGTTGGAGAACTTTGAGAGGAATCAGGTTTGGGAGTTGGTTGACCCTCCCTCAGGGTGTAAGCCGATTGGTACAAAGTGGGTGTGGAAGAACAAAGAGGGAGAGAAAGGTGAGGTTGTGAGAAACAAGTCGAGGCTTGTTGCTCAGGGGTTCAGTCAGAAGGAGGGGATCGACTACGAGGAGACCTTTGCTCCCGTAGCCCGTTTGGAGGCGATTAGGATCCTTCTAGCCTTTTCCGTGGCTAAAGGGTTCAAGTTGCACCAAATGGATGTGAAGAGTGCTTTTCTGAATGGTGTGTTGGAGGAAGAAGTGTATGTGAGGCAACCTCCGGGGTTTGAGAGTGAGAAGTACCCCCACCGGGTGTACAAGTTGAGGAAGGCGCTGTATGGGTTGAAGCAGGCGCCTAGAGCTTGGTATGGTAGGTTGAGGGGGTTCTTGTTTGAGAGAGGTTTTGAGATGGGGAAGGTCGATCAGACCTTGTTTTTGCTGAGGCAGGGCAGAGATATCCTGATTGTGCAGGTGTACGTGGATGATATTGTCTTTGGTGGCTCGTCTAACTCTCTTGTTGCAAGGTTTGCAGAGGATATGAGCAGGGAATTTGAGATGAGCATGATGGGCGAGTTGCAGTTCTTTCTCGGGCTACAAATCAAACAATCAAACGAAGGAACATTTGTGCACCAGGCTAAGTACACCAAGGACATTGTGCGGAAGTTCAAGATGGAGGACTCCAAGGCTATGACGACGCCGATGAGTACGACTACAGCTCTTGATGCGGACGAGGAAGGTGAACACGTGGACCAGAAGGAATACCGGAGCATGATCGGGTCACTCCTCTACTTGACGGCGACGAGGCCGGACATACAGTTCTCGGTGTGTCTGTGCGCTCGTTTTCAAGCGTCTCCGAGGACTTCGCATCGGCAAGCGGTGAAGCGAATTTTCAGGTACTTGCGTCACACTCCCGACTTCGGCCTTTGGTTCTCCGCGTCCTCTTCTTTGGCGCTTCATGGTTTTTCAGACGCGGATTTTGCCGGGTGTCGGTTGGATAGGAAGTCGACTTCTGGGACTTGCCAGTTTTTGGGTTCTTCTTTGGTGTCTTGGTCTTCCCGCAAACAATCGAGTGTTGCTCAATCCACTACCGAGGCCGAGTATGTTGCCGCTGCTAGTTGTTGCTCTCAGCTCCTTTGGATTTCATACACCATGAGTGACTTTGGTGAGGAGTATACCCATGTCCCACTTCAATGTGATAGCACCAGTGCCATAAGCGTTGCAAAGAACCCAGTGCTCCATTCCAAAACCAAGCACATAGAAGTGAGGTACCATTTTCTGAGAGACAACGTAGAGAAAGGAAAGATAGCTTTGATCCATGTACCCACACATGACCAACTAGCCGATATTTTCACCAAACCCCTAGATCAAGCAACTTTCACTCGTTTGCGGGGGGAACTTGGTGTGTGTTTGATTTCTTGAGTTGGGTGTGTGGGAGCTCCTTTGTAGCATATGTATAGCTTTCCTTTGTGCATTTCTTGCATTTGGCATGGCATATGTAACATGATGTATAGGCATCCTTGTATCTTAGATTGCATGCATTTTGTATCATGTGCATCGGTTAGGAAAAGCTTCTCTCATATACATTGTTCACCATGGAATGAGATATATGTCTTTGTGAGCTTGTTTGGTATGCTATGGTTAGTTTGGCTTAGCTCTTGATGATCTTGATGAATAATCCATGGTTGATAGCTATGTTTTTGAAAATGTCACATGTATGCTCTCTCATGTGTAAATGCCTTTATATGATCTTGACATGTTTTAGTGGCTTGGTTATGCTTAATTTGTGGTTGGATAGCTAGTTTATTGATCATATGGGGCCAAAGGCTCATTTGCCATCATGAATGTTTAGCCCTCTTGATTTATCTTGTGGAGGAGCATAAGTTCCTTTTCGTCGCAAAGACATTTCATGTACCATTTATCAATCTGAAAATGAAATGAAAATGCTTGAAAAATATGCTCCCATGTCATATGTGCTGAATTTAATTTGCTTTGGGTGCTAAACCGTTGCATGATGCCTACCAATGAGAAGTCTCATACATAGAAGTAGGCACATGGCTCGGTGGCTTTGACATGACATGAGGTGCTTGTGGGTGTTTGTGATGGTCTTATGATTAGAATGGCTGTCCTAGCATGAAGTTTGTGTGGCTTTGCCATTTTGATATGCTTTGATCATGTTTAGGACTTTGCTCATGAGAGGCAAGTTTTTCGCAAAATTGCCCAAATCCATCTTAGCTTCGTCCAATGGTTGTGAAACTTGGTGATCATGTAGTTGAGATCGATACGAAGCCGTAGAGTATCTAACTTGCTCATTTGGACATGTGTAGCATTCTTTGTTGAATTTTGTCTATTTGAGAAGCTCTAGGTTGAAATTTTTGCATTTTTGGCTTGATTCATGCATTGCCAACAAGGGGGAGAAGTTTGAGCTTGAAATGGCTTGCTGGACGCATTTAGAAGGTTTTCAGGTGGTTTCGAGCCATTTCTAGGCTCTGTTGTGCACCGGTCTGACCGGTGAAGAGCACCGGTCTGACCGGTGTGAGTGCTGGTCCTGTACACATGTTAGGCACCGGTCTGACCGGTGGTGATGACCTGTCTGACCGGTGTGAGCTGAAGTTGCTGCAGCTGCCCTGTTTTCAGCTGGTTTGCATGCATTTGTCCAGGGGGAGGTGCATTGGTTCAGGGGGAGCTTGCATGTGTGCAGGGGGAGCTCTTTGTGGTTGTTCGAGCTTTGCTTTGGTGGTTTGCGCTCTTTGCTTGAGCTTTGCTTTGTCTCGGATGTGTCGAGCCGTTACCCTTGCCTAAGGGGTCCGAGACTTGTCTTCTTCAAGTGATCTTGCTCTTTGCCTTTGTTTGGTTTTCGATCGCTTGTTGGAGTTTCTTTTTGTTCGTTTCTTTTCTTTTTCTTTTCACTCTTGTTACTTTCGTGTGGCTGTTGTCAATGCACTCATCAAGGGGGAGATTGAGGACCATGTGTGGTTCGAGGACCGGTGGATGGTCGCTTCCTTGTGTGATGAGTGATTGACAACGTTGTGTACTGATTCTTGGCTAAGTATTGCAGGTGCAGGTTGCGGCTTGACTGGTGTTGGTGCAGGTGAAGAACAACCGCGAAAGGTCGTCGCCGGTGAGGCCTCCAGGTGTGGAGAAGACAAGTAGGCTTCGCTCGAGGGACCCGGTGGCCAGCGGGGTCAAGTGCGGGCCGCATGGTGGCATGAACAGCAAGATGAAGTCGTGGACGGTTTCTTGGTTGAGCCTCAAAACCAAGGTCGAGCCGGGACTACGTGGGAGCCGAGTCATGAGTGGAGATTGGCGGAGGCTACACCGAGTTCGCGGGGTTTCTGGTGGTTCACCAGAAAACCACTGGGTTCCTTGGTTGATCCACAAAGCCAAGACCGAAGAACCGAAGACAGTGCTGCAGCAGTGTCAGACCGGTCTGACCGGTGGGTCTGACCGGTCTGACCGGTGGGTACCGGTCTGACTGGTGAGGAGCACCGGTCTGACCGGTGTGCGACGACGCAGTCCGGAGACTTCGAAGCGGAGGACACGCGTCGGGATCGCATGGCTTGCGTCGAGGCTACGCAGGGTGCGGTCGCCGGGCATCCGTCCGATGGTGAAGACATGAAGACTTCCAAATCCGCCCTTGAGGGGCTTGTATCCCTACTTGTTAGAGAAGGGCATTTTAGACATTCGGTTGCCTCCATATAACCCAAGAGGTGAGAGGATGGCAGCCAACTCTTGGAACCCTAGCTCATTTGTTTTCCCATTTTCCTTCCTATTTTCCTTAGGTTTTCCATAGGACTAGCAAGAGAGCTTCATGGTGAGATCTTGTTGAGAGGGATGGATGATCGGGCGGCTTGCTAGACCTTGTATGAACCTTTGTTCCATGTATAGATGATTCGGCGTGGTTCCTCAAGGTTTGGATGTGTTTTCCCCGGTTGTTCTTGGTGGTGATTTTCGGAGCCATCTCTTGGTGATTTCTTTGGGTTGTTTTCGGGACCTTTCTCTTGGGGATTTGATGGGGGAAATTTGTGGGAACCCTTCGTGGTTCTTTGGGCTGTGATTCCCCTCCCAAATCCGTGAGTAAAGGTGCTCGATTTTGGGGTTTCTTGAGTTCTTGGGTTGGAAGTGCTCTTGGCGGGATTTCCTTGATTCCTCCTTTTTGGACGAGTTTTGGTGGGATTAAACTTGGCTATGGACTCCTCATGAGGTGTTCCTAATATCCCCAAAGTCTTGTTCAAGTCCGTGGAGCGATTCGGGAGATCGAGATTTGGATTTGGGGGAGTTGACCCGCGGGTGCTGTTCATCCCGAGCTGCCCAGGCTACACCGGTCTGACCGGTGCAACCCTCGGTGGGATTTTGCTCGGGTGAATGTCTTGGTGTGTTCGCTGTTGTCCCGTGGTGCTGCTGTTTCGAGTTTGGGTCAGTTTGGTGGTCGGTTGGCCTGTTTGGTGCCTTGGGGGCTTTCAGGCTGTGATCGGTCTGACCGGTGTGTCTCACCGGTCTGACCGGTGTAGAGCCACTTAGTGAAAGTTGCTCAGTTTCACCAGCAGGGACCGGTCTGACCGGTGGTGCTCACCGGTCTGACCGGTGTGGGTCTGTAGACTCGAGGTTTGGTGTTCCGCTGCGTTCTCGGGTCGGAAGGTTGTGTGTTGGTTCCTAGGTCCAGTGGCACTCCAGTGGCTACGTGGGCTTGGCCAACTTGGGTAGTGAGTCGGAGACGTGTGTTGGAAGCCTTGTTCATCTTGTTGGAGTTTCTATCTCCTTCGAGAAGAATTTTTATCGGCTCCCATTCACTCCCCCCCTCTCTGGTTCGCCGTATCGGTCCTTCAGCCTCAGCATGTCGCGCGGCTCGTCACGCGGCTCGTCGTCGACTAATTCACCTACGCCACGCGTCCGGTTGCTTCGTCACGTTGTGCGGCTTGTCGCGTGACTCATCGTCGTTTACTTTGCCTCGCGGCACGTCGCGTGGCTCGTCACGCAGCTCGTCGTCGACTACTTTCACTACGCCGCGCGTCCGGGTGCCTCGGCATGTCGCGCGGCTCGTCACGCAGCTCGTCGCGCGTCTGGGTGCCTCGGCATGTGGCGCGTCTCGTCACCCGGCTCATCGTCGACTACTTCGACTCGCGTAGGCCCGTCGTCGACTACTTCGCCTACACCGCGCGTCCGGGTGCCTCGGCACGACGCGCGGCTCGTCGTCGACCAGTTCGACTACGCCCTGTGACGCCCCAGGTTTTTAATTAGCCGTAGTAGCCGGTCAAATGGTCAACAGTGGTCAAACCACGGTCAACCTGGGCCCTCACCTCGAAAAACTCACTAACCCACCCTAGTGACCCTAATTGACTAGTAAAAACACTTGTGGGGCCAACCCATGGTCAAAGGTTGGGTCAAACCCTTTGCCACTCTAGTGTCCACGGGTGTCTGTCGGAACTTTTGCCGCGTTCTCCAAAATTCACCTAAACACTTAAAATTGTACCTTTATGAAAGTTGTACATCTTGTTGAGGGACACAACTTTCATGTAGATTGGCATTTCCAATTTTGAGAGGAAAAGCTTGAAAAATCAACTGCAAGGCAAATTTCACTGTTTGCAAAACCCTGCTGACATTCAAAGTTGGCATTCAAATAACTTTCAATCTGGGCAGAAAAACCCTATACAGCTTTTGTAGAAAATGTTGTTGGTAGCTAGATCTACAACTTTGGTGTTTACCACTTGGTCGACTTCTATACAAAAATCCAGAGGAAAATCGATTCAAACTCAGCACCAGCGAAAGGAATCAGGCCAGAGCGCCGCGCGCCGCGACGTCGCGCGCCCCGCGCGCCGCCCGCCGCCAGCCGCGCGCCGCCGGCTCCGGCGTCCGCGCCACCGCTCTGCCCGAGACCGCACCGCCCGAGGCACGCCCCGTCCCGAGACCCCGCGCCCCAACGCGCGCCCGCCCGAGGCGGCCCGAGGTCAGCGCTGCCGTACGCGCGCGCACGCCGCGGACCGGCGGTCCGTCGGCGGTGCCGCCGCCGTACGCGCGAGCCCCGAGCTGCCGTAGCACGGCGAGCATCTTCCCCATCACCCCTTCGTCACCCTGGACGCGCTGAGCAGCATATAAAAGCCCCCTTGTCTCTCCTCCGCGCGCCAGCCGAACTGCCCGTCGCCATTACCGCCGCCGCCCGGTGCTAGCACCCCCCGCCCGTGCTCGTTGCCGGCCAGCTGCTCCGGTAGGTTCCCTAGGTCCTGGTGAAGCTCCAACGCTCGCTTGTTGCCCCGCATTGCCCCTTCCCGCCGCCCTTTCCCGAGCCGCCGCGGCCACCGCCGCCGGCCACCGCTGAACCTCACCGCCGGCCAACTCCCTGCCTCCACTCCGGTTCCCTACCGCTCCTAGGTGAGCACGTGGCCCCCCTGAGCCGCTTGCCTGGCCGGCAGAGCCGCCAGCTCGCCGGCGATTGGCCGTGCCCGCGCCGCCCGGCCGGCCAGGGACCCGATTGCTTTGATTTCAATAGTTCTAGGGTGCATCGCGTAAATTCCAGGGCTTGGTTGTAAAGATCCTTATCTAGGTTTTCTTGCAGTTCAGTCCAGTGCCTTGTAAAATTCCTAGAAATTCGTAGAAAAAACAGAAAAATACCAAACCAATTTTGTTGGGTTCAGGAAGATAAATCCCATCACTTTTGTTATTTGCTCATGGCTGGATTCTAAATAGTTTTAGCATGAAAAATACAAATGTGAAAAACCTAGATCTGACATAACTTGAAATCCATATCTCCTCTGTATCCCAATTTTGGATATGTTGTGTGTTAGGTCATGACTAGTTTCTGTGCCAAAAATTGCACAAAGTTATGCAGTAGATCTTGTTGAATAAATTGTTTGCCATTCCTGCAGATACTGCCTAGATGATTTTTCTTCCTAAATATATTTATGTTTTTGAGCTCAACTTGTGCACACTGTCTTGTAATACCGAAATACACATCTTGTGAATTAATCATGATTTTTGTCTTAACAGAAATAATTATTCTTGATTTATGCATGTTTTCCTTTGTAAATTAATAAACCAAGATCAGTAAAGTTCCTAGATGTATATGCGGGTTCTTTAGACTTGTTTAGGACCAGAGAGCATGCATGAGAAAGTTTGGATCATTTTGAGGCTTATTTATTTTTGTATGCATTTAAATTGAATCACTAGCTAGCCCTTGTTATTTTCTATAATATTTAATTTCCTAGCATCCAACACTTACATGTGGGTCCAATGGAACAGGATAGGTGCTAATATGCTTAAGGAACACTTCTTTAATTTTTGGTAATTTAATTGCTTAATAAAAAGCTTAAAAGCCATTTTAATATTAAAGAGAAATTAAATAAAGAAAAACCCCTATTTAATTCTTTTTCCTTTTTGAAAGTATTATTTAATATAATTAAAAGATAATTAATTATCATCGCTGATCAGAAAGTAATTCATAAATAAAAATATTATTTATACCCTTGCTTGTGGAAGTAAAAGGAATTCAAGCATTCACATGAAATGACAAGTATAATAGAAACCTTTATTCAAATGTGCAATAAAAGAATCACCCATGTACAACCAATAACCTTCCTAAAAGAGAAACATTAGATAGATGCTTGTTAATGTGAATATGACCAACCCAGAGTTGGATAAGACAACAAACTATCACATCACCTAAACTTGCATTGCATTTCGTGTAGATCTTCCGGACGGAGATTACTCCCTTGTCCCGGAAAACGAGGAAGGAGGAGCGGAAGCTTCACTGCAGTACGTGGAAGTGCTCGACACCGAGGGTGCCCAGGCTAACCTAGCTGACGAAGGCAAGCTCCGGTGCATCTAACCCAGTTTTCAAATTCTTTATTCAATTATCTATGGATGATTGTGCATTTACGTTCAGGAGTTGAATGAAACCCTAGATGCATAATCCCTAGGTACCTTTTGTCCCTACTAGTATGATGGGTTGATAGCTGCTAAGCTATAGGACCGTTACAAGTCGGGTGATGACCTCACTCGCGAGAATAGGTTCCTAGATAGGAATCACAATGTATCCTTAAATGGATTGCTCACGTGGTAAGAGCATGGGATCTGGGCTCCGGTCCAGTGGTTATGTGGGTTAAGTTTTTGAACGTACTAAGCACATGTCGGGTATGGGACCGGTAAGCCTAGTACCTTAATGAGGCGGCGAGGGATCCTACCGTTACTACTCTTGGGATTCGCTCTCACGGCTCGCCACCGGTGGTGTATGGTGACTCCGGGTATCTCGCGGGGTATGCCGGATAGCCTGCACCAAAGACTGTAAGATTCGATCCCGACCCGATGATTTTTGGGGACGGCCTGGGAAAGTTGTCCTTTCGGGGGCAGCCTACCGTGTGTTTGGGTCTACCTTGCAAGGTTTAAATCAATCGATTGTCGGCCTCTCACCGTTATCCGAGACTACTTACTCCACTAGTCATGAGATCCCTAATGATGGAAGTTGATGAACTTTATGGTTGATTAATTGTATTGTACAACTTGTTTGTACTAATTGGCTAATGTAGTAAAGATTAAACCTACTAGAACTTGTGCTAAAATCTTGAAAGTAAGGACCTACTCTTTGTTACTTTTTAGCAAAGGCAACCCAGTAGCCAAAAAGCCTTTCATGGTCTAGAATTGGTGAAGTAGATATCACCGACGGGTAAGACTTGCTGAGTATTAGTATACTCAGCCTTGCTATAATGTGTTGATCCAGGTAATGCCTTCAGTGATGTGTGGCCCGGAGAGATCCCGCCCGGCTGGGAGCTGGAGTGGGTGGAGGACGACTACTGAAAGCATCATGGATGGCCTCCCGTGGTGTCTTCGCTTCCGTTAGTTTAATTCCGCTGCTTTCGAAAACTCTGAACTGTTTCATCATGGCAAAAACTATGGTTTGTAATAAATAAACCCCTCGAGGTACGAATTTGGATATTAATGTTGTTGTATCTCTGGACTCGCCTTCGAGTGAGTTTTAATGCATATATTCGATCCTTGTTGCTTTTCAAGTGATTTACCGGGCGTTAACCCGGCAACTAACGACAGGATGATACTTTATTATTGCTTAATGACCAAAGTGGATCGGTCTTAGGCGATAGTACGGTATTTTCCTGGGCGGGTTGTCACAGTTGGCATCAGAGCTTATATGCACCAGAGATTAATTAATAAACTTAATCAATGGTTTTTGAATAAAATATGCCAAGATAGTCTGATATTCCAAAATACGTTGGTCCGCTAAGGATAAACTAGACCGAGAGGCCATAGAGGGAATTTTGGGTTCTTTTAGGTGGCTTAATTAACTTATGGTTTATTTTGCTAACTTCCAGCACATTACTTTATGTCAGACTTACATTCTTGCACAACCAAACTAGGAGCCACGTGTTTTATACGTGTGCTGTTCCGCATCACGGGAATTGCGAGGGTTGATGGAGTGATCCATTCCACGGATCCCATCTTCGCGTCTGTTTATGAGTCGTGTGTCGCCACGTGTTTCATACGTGTGCATTCCGCATGTCGCTCGTGCGAGGCAAGGATACACTCCATTCAAACGGAGGGTGTCCGAGGTTGGACGCTGTCCATGCAGCGGCTTAACGCATGGATACCGTTCCTATAGTGAACGGTAATGTATGTGGACGCTTTCGTGACGTGCTGGCACGAAAGGTTCGTTTTCTGCAGGTACATAACAGTGCTTCGTTAGTCGTTAAGCGAGTACCGTATAGCTCTCGACTAGATATTATAGGGAGAGACGAATAAAAGCCTTGCCACCGGCACTAACTTCGATTTCTGGCTTGATTGCCATGTGAGGTCGAATAGGACGTCTTGCATGCATATTAAAAATCGAAACAACTAAAATGGACCCAAAAATCGAAATTCCATATGCTCTTTAAGGAAGATTATGCTAGTGTGTGCTTTTTGAAAACTAAAGTACCTCTCATACCTAGCTGTCATGCTGCCGAAATTTTGAAAAAGTTGTTACCTTGTACTAGGTTAATTAAACCAAATTGTTAAAAATAATTGCTCCTCAACTAGCTATCTTGTAATAGCAAGTCTCAATCCTAGTTCTTTTGGGTTGGTTTACACTTTCTGAGGCACATCTAGGTTCTGATCGTCTACCTTGTTCCTTGTTCGATACTCAACCTTAAAAGTAAATAGGTGTAAAGAATTTATTTTTGAACCGGGAAAACTTGGGAAAGTTTTGAGGCTTCTGGATTTTTGGTTATGAATTTTTATTCACAGCTGCCAGAACTTCACCATTTGACATGCCGTTCTCTTTGAGATCTGACATGAGTTACATTTGTGTACAGATGGCTTTCCCCGTGTTCCACCAGTTCGACGCTGACGGTACGATCCGTACCAATGGGTTGCACTGGGAGGGTTTTCCGCGCCTTGCGTGGGAGGCACTCAGCGCCGCAGGCTACCTCACCCCACCGACTTACGAGGTGAAGGAGTTCGAGCGCTATGGCGTTCCCCGTTGCAGGGTGATCGTCACTATTCTGCCACACCCGGACCACGCCGACTGGTTTGACTTGAGTTTTATCCATTGGGGATTTATCCCTCACGAGTCTGTGGAGTCAGCCGCCCTCAGAGTACTGACAGATTTCTGTGACCACAACCCCACCGTGGTAGCGCTCTCTCCGTTTGGACTATTTCCGGCTGTGAGTCCTCACGACCCAGCCTGGTTGGACCGTATGGATCACTTACGGGAGGTACTGCCCCTAGCAGAGCCGTTGGATGTTACCCAGACGCTAGCTCGTTGTCTGAACGTGGTCTTCACACTTCAGGGGTTGCGCTATAACACCGCAGCGATTATTGGGCAGCGCTTGGAGGCATCTAGGCGCGATTGGGAGCAGCTTTCAGCAGCACACCAGCAGCTGAACTTTACTCTTACTCAGGTACAGCAGGAGAATGACAGGCTGCGCGCTAGAAGATTTCAGTTAGAGCTTGAGAGAGGCGACCGCCTACAGAGGATTGTAGATCTTGAGGAGGAGAACCATGCACTAGAGGAGGATGCCGATGCGCACGAGATTGAGAGGCTGACACTACTTCAGAACATTGCTGATATGCAGCAGCAGGTGCAGGAGGCCGAGGTACAGGTGGCAGCCTTGCAGGCTATAGTGGCCTTAGAGCCACTGCCCCCAGTACAGGCACACTCGGAGGAGCAGCAGGGTTTGTCCGGTCTGGATCAGACGAGCCAGGCAGGACCACCGCTACCGACTCCCCCAGCTTCGCCTACATACAGTGGTGCTTCAGTGGGCAACTAGGTTGCCGACAGCAGGAATAAGAAGGATGTCGATCCTATCGAGTTATTAGAGGTGTTTAGAGTAGTTGGCTTGACAGCACGTCTTCGTGCTAAGTAACTGCTTGTATCGTGTCATGTCATGTTGTTTCGAATTGAGTTGTAATGTCCTTGAACCCTGTTCTATCGTATTGTAATAAAGAATGCTTAAGCATGTGTGCTTTAAGTGAAATTTCCTTTGTCGTTCAAATTTGAAACCTTCTTGCGTATGATTACCAGATTCTTGGATAAACCGTTGCAAATGACCACGCTTGTCAATTTTGCTTTTTCATCTAAAAACATTGGTAAACCAAAGCATTCTAGGGGCATCACTCATTGCCAGCGACTAAGCGCTCGTTCGTATACCACCTTCGTTGGTACCCGAAATGACAGGAAATTGTCCGAGGGTAATTGTGGCCCGTGCATTCGAGTGATCGCACTCCTAACCGCGTTAAGAAAACAATTCTATGAATCTTGGTGGCTATGGAATGTTGTTAGACTGTTGCTGTCCTCATCATTTAAATGCGAATGAGATGTGATTATGCATGATCATGCTTGTCATCATTTGGAGTAAGCTTTTGGTTACCTCACTAATAAAGCTCACTTTTCAGATGGTGGGAACCACGCGCAGCTCTCCCAACGGTTTCGGAGCAAGTGGTAGTGGTGACTTGCCACCACCCCCGCCCATGACACCGACGGAGGCCTTCATGGCCACCCAAACTGAGGTGCTGCGCCAGATCCTGCAGACGCAGCAGCAGATCGCCCAGCAGATGAACCGAGGGCCGCCACACGGGGCCAACCACGAGGGGCCTAACCAGGTCACTACGTATGCCCAGTTCATCGCTATGAAGCCGCCAACCTTCGCTAAAGCAGAAGACCCTCTGGAAGCTGAGGCTTGGGTCAAGGCCATAGAGGCAATATTCTCTGCCTTTGTGTTGCCTTGCTCCGAGGAGAACAAAGCTAACTTCGCAGCGCTGCAACTGCGAGGAGAAGCTTTGATGTGGTGGGACCACTTCAAGTCAATGCAGCGAGGGCACGCTGTGACTTGGGATGAATTCAAGCAGGCTTTCAAGAGCCACCACATTCCCAAGGGACTGATGGATAGGAAGATGAGGGAGCTGTTGGCCCTCCGGCAGGGATCTGACACAGTGTATCGCTATGCTCAGAAGTTTAATAGCTTGTGCCAATATGGTGGGCATCACGTTGATACTGATGCAAAGAAGATGGAAAGGTTCCGTGACGGGCTTGATGGCAAGCTGTATGAGCGTCTGAACCTGCTCGAGCCCGCAAACTTCCATGAGCTTGTGAACAAGGCTATCTCCCAAGAAGATGCTATGAAGAACGCCCACGGGGACAACAAGAGGATGTCTGGCTTCACCCCAGGCAGCGGAACGGGCAAGAAGTTTCGCTTTGTGAAGAAGGAAGCTCCAGGCCCATCCCAGCAATCTTCAACTGGACGCTGGACGATGAAGCCACCTCAGAGCAAACCCGCAGGGAACTTCCAGTTCCGCAGTGCCCAGCAGCAGGCTCCAAGGCCTAATGCACCTCCTCGCAACGTGGGTGATCGTCGTTGCTACAACTGTGGCCAGCCAGGGCACTAAATTAATGAGTGTCCCAAGCCCAGGCAGATCAAGCCCAACCCGCAGAATCAGGGTGCAGGAAGCAAGCCTACCACTCCGGCTAAGAAGCCTATGGTGCAAGTGCGCCAAGGCAAGCTGAACTTCACTACAATGAGTGACATCCCAGAAGGAGCTTCAATACTCACGGGTACATTCTCTATCAATGACACTCCTGTTAAGGTTTTATTTGATTCAGGAGCCACTCATAGTTTCATAAATGAGAGCCTACTAGACAAGTTAGGTCTAAGAGGAGTACAAACCAAATCCGCTTATAAAATTACCACACCAGGTGGAAACATCACGTCTCAATTAGTGACTTTTGAAGTTCCTCTAAGACTAGGAAGTAAGGTTATTCGATCTAATATTATAACCATCAAATTGGGAAGCATGGATGTTATCTTGGGTATGGAATGGATGAATCAACATAAGGTGATTCTAGATATATCAGATAGGGTCGTAGAGATCAATTCTCCTACGGTCGGGCACACTACCTTGTACCTACCTTTCAGGGACGGTACTGACTCTTGTGCCTATGTGACCATTATCTCCCCTCTTGACGAAATTCCAGTAGTATGCGAGTATCCGGATGTCTTTCCTGATGAGTTGCCTGGTATGCCACCAGACAGAGATGTCGAGTTTGTGATCGAACTCCAGCCCGGTACCGCACCCATTTCTAAAAGACCTTATCGCATGCCACCCAAGGAGTTAGCTGAGCTAAAAACCCAACTCCAAGAATTGTTAGACAAGGGTTATATTCGCCCGAGCTCTTCTCCTTGGGGTTGCCCTGCTCTCTTTGTCAAAAAGAAAGATGGTAGCTTGAGAATGTGCGTAGATTATCAACCACTCAATGCAGTCACCATCAAAAACAAATACCCACTTCCCCGCATCGATGTTCTTTTTGATCAATTGGCTGGTGCCAAAGTCTTCTCTAAGATCGACCTTCGTTCGGGCTACCACCAAATCAAGATTCGACCTTGCGACATTCCAAAAACCGCTTTTTCCACTCGTTATGGTCTTTACGAGTTCTTGGTAATGTCTTTCGGACTCACTAATGCCCCAGCCTACTTCATGTACCTCATGAACTCCGTGTTCATGACGGAGCTCGATAAATTTGTCGTGGTCTTTATCGATGATATTCTCATATATTCCAAAAGCGAGAAAGAACACACCAAACATCTCCGAGTTGTCCTTCAGCGTTTGCGAGATCATAAGCTTTATGCTAAGTTCTCCAAATGCGAATTCTGGTTGAAAAGTGTGAAATTCTTAGGGCACACCATTTCCCTCGATGGTATCTCCGTGGATCCTAGCAAAGTTCAAGAGGTGATGGATTGGAAACCACCCAAGTCCGTGCATCAAATCCGCAGTTTCCTAGGATTGGCGGGATACTACCGTCGATTCATTCCCGACTTTTCCAGAATCGCAAAACCCATGACCGAATTACTCAAGAAAGGAGTGAAATTCGTGTGGAGTGAAGCATGTGAGAAAGCTTTCCACACCCTAAGGCAACATCTAACTTCAGCTCCAGTGCTAGTACAACCCGACAATTCCAAACCGTTTGAAGTCTTCTGTGACGCATCAGGCACGGGTCTCGGCTGTGTCCTTATGCAAGAGGGCCGAGTCATTGCCTATGCTTCACGGGCACTTCGACCCCATGAGCTCAATTATCCTACCCATGATCTTGAGTTAGCTGCTGTTGTCCATGCCCTCAAGATATGGAGACACTATCTAATGGGTAATCGTTGCAACATCTTCACTGATCACAAGAGCCTCATATACATCTTCACCCAGTCAGAATTGAATATGAGACAGAGAAGATGGCTTGAGTTGATTAAAGATTATGATCTAGAAGTGCACTACCACCCCGGCAAGGCAAATGTTGTTGCGGATGCTCTTAGCCGCAAAGACCATTGCAACCACCTAGAGTTGGAGCCAGTTAGCGAACCATTGTGCGAAGAAATGAGAAGGCTCAACTTAGAAGTGGTGCCGCAGGGAATCCTTTATGCCTTGACGGCAGAGTCCAATCTTTATGGCAGAATTGTCACTGCCCAGCGCAATGATGCAGATATCCAAACCATCAAGCAGAAACTAGCAGAGGGAGACACCAAGTACACTTGTTTCCAGAAGGATCACCAGGATGTGGTCTGGTTTGGGAAACGTCTAGTGGTCCCCGTTGACCCAGAAATTAAGAAAATCATTCTAGATGAAGCTCACAGGTCCAAATTCTCTATTCATCCCGGTAGTACCAAGATGTACCAAGATCTGAAACAGAACTTTTGGTGGTCCAATATGAAGGTGGATGTAGCCAAATATGTAGCCGAGTGCGATACTTGCCACCGGATGAAAGCAAGTCATTTGAAATCGGCAGGTGTACTCCAACCCCTGTCAATACCTATGTGGAAGTGGGACGATATTAGTATGGATTTCATTGTGGGTTTACCCCTAACAGCTAGAAAGAAAGACTCTATTTGGGTAATTGTGGATAGACTCACCAAGACCGCTCACTTCATTGCCGTGCACACCACTTACTCCGTACAACAATATGCAGAGTTGTACGTGGACCACATAGTTCGTCTGCATGGAATTCCAAAGACCATAATCTCTGATAGAGGGACTCAGTTTGTCGCTCGTTTTTGGGAACAATTGCATGAGTGTTTGGGAACCCAGCTGATCCGCAGTTCCAGTTATCATCCGCAGACCGATGGTCAGACAGAGAGGATAAATCAGATTTTGGAAGATATGTTGAGAGCAAGCATCTTGCACTTCGACAAGAGTTGGGACAAGTGTTTGTCCTTGGCAGAGTTCTCCTACAATAACAACTATCAAGCCAGTTTGAAAATGGCACCGTTCGATGCTCTATACGGACGTAGATGCCGTACTCCGCTGAATTGGTCAGAGGCCGGAGAGAGAACACTCTTTGGACCAGAATTAGTTAAAGAGGCCGAAGAAAGGGTGCAAGTGATAAGAGAAAATTTGAAGATGGCACAGATGAGGCAAAAGAGTTACCATGACAAGGGAACCGCACCTCGACACTTTGAAGTGGGAGATTATGTATATTTGAAGGTGTCCCCCACCAAAGGTGTGCAAAGGTTCGGAGTCAAGGGAAAGTTAGCCCCGCGTTACATTGGACCATATGAGGTTATAGAAGTGTGTGGACCCGTGGCTTACCGTATCCAATTGCCAGAACGGTTTTCCGCAGTTCACAACGTGTTTCATGTAACTCAGTTGAAGAAGGGAATGCCTGTGCCGGAGAATGAAATCATCACAGAAGCTAATGCTTGGATTGAGCCGGATTTCTCGCTCATCGAGCACCCATTGAAGGTACTAGACCAAAAAGAGCGAAAGACCCGAAGGCAGACCGTGCGAATGTACAAGATCCAATGGAGCCACCACACGGAGGAAGAAGCAACGTGGGAGACGGAGGACTATCTTAATACTAAGTATCCGGGCTTCCTACAATCTCGAAATCGTGAGTTCTTCTCCCCTTCTCTTCGTTATCAAATCGAATCTTGGGACGAGATTCCGTTTAAGGGGGGTAGGCTGTGACGCCCCAGGTTTTTAATTAGCCGTAGTAGCCGGTCAAATGGTCAACAGTGGTCAAACCACGGTCAACCTGGGCCCTCACCTCGAAAAACTCACTAACCCACCCTAGTGACCCTAATTGACTAGTAAAAACACTTGTGGGGCCAACCCATGGTCAAAGGTTGGGTCAAACCCTTTGCCACTCTAGTGTCCACGGGTGTCTGTCGGAACTTTTGCCGCGTTCTCCAAAATTCACCTAAACACTTAAAATTCTACCTTTATGAAAGTTGTACATCTTGTCGAGGGACACAACTTTCATGTAGATTGGCATTTCCAATTTTGAGAGGAAAAGCTTGAAAAATCAACTGCAAGGCAAATTTCACTGTTTGCAAAACCCTGCTGACATTCAAAGTTGGCATTCAAATAACTTTCAATCTAGGCAGAAAAACCCTATATAGCTTTTGTAGAAAATGTTGTTGGTAGCTAGATCTACAACTTTGGTGTTTACCACTTGGTCGACTTCTATACAAAAATCCAGAGGAAAATCGATGCAAACTCAGCACCAGCGAAAGGAATCAGGCCAGAGCGCCGCGCGCCGCGACGTCGCGCGCCCCGCGCGCCGCCCGCCGCCGGCCGTGCGCCGCCGGCTCTGGCGTCCGCGCCACCGCTCTGCCCGAGACCGCACCGCCCGAGGCACGCCCCGTCCCGAGACCCCGCGCCCCAACGCGCGCCCGCCCGAGGCGCCCCGAGGTCAGCGCCGCCGTACGCGCGCGCACGCCGCGGACCGGCGGTCCGTCGGCGGTGCCGCCGCCGTACGCGCGAGCCCCGAGCTGCCGTAGCACGGCGAGCATCTTCCCCATCACCCCTTCGTCACCCTGGACGCGCTGAGCAGCATATAAAAGCCCCCTTGTCTCTCCTCCGCGCGCCAGCCGAACCGCCCGCCGCCATTACCGCCGCCGCCCGGTGCTAGCACCCCCCGCCCGTGCTCGTCGCCGGCCAGCTGCTCCGGTAGGTTCCCTAGGTCCTGGTGAAGCTCCAACGCTCGCTTGTTGCCCCGCATTGCCCCTTCCCGCCGCCCTTTCCCGAGCCGCCGCGGCCACCGGCGCCGGCCACCGCTGAACCTCACCGCCGGCCAACTCCCTGCCTCCACTCCGGTTCCCTACCGCTCCTAGGTGAGCACGTGGCCCCCCTGAGCCGCTTGCCTGGCCGGCAGAGCCGCCAGCTCGCCGGCGATTGGCCGTGCCCGCGCCACCCGGCCGGCCAGGGACCCGATTGCTTTGATTTCAATAGTTCTAGGGTGCATCGCGTAAATTCCAGGGCTTGGTTGTAAAGATCCTTATCTAGGTTTTCTTGCAGTTCAGTCCAGTGCCTTGTAAAATTCCTAGAAATTCGTAGAAAAATCAGACAAATACCAAACCAATTTTGTTGGATTCAGGAAGATAAATCCCATCACTTTTGTTATTTGCTCATGGCTGGATTCTAAATAGTTTTAGCATGAAAAATACAAATGTGAAAAACCTAGATCTGGCATAACTTGAAATCCATACCTCCTCTGTATCCCAATTTTGGATATGTTGTGTGTTAGGTCATGACTAGTTTCTGTGCCAAAAATTGCACAAAGTTATGTAGTAGATCTTGTTGAATAAATTGTTTGCCATTCCTGCAGATACTGCCTAGATGATTTTTCTTCCTAAATATATTTATATTTTTGAGCTCAACTTGTGCACACTGTCCTGTAATACCGAAATACACATCCTGTGAATTAATCATGATTTTTGGCTTAACAGAAATAATTATTCTTGATTTATGCATGTTTTCCTTTGTAAATTAATAAACCAAGATCAGTAAAGTTCCTAGATGTATATGCTGGTTCTTTAGACTTGTTTAGGACCAGAGAGCATGCATCAGAAAGTTTGGATCATTTTGAGGCTTATTTATTTTTGTATGCATTTAAATTGAATAACTAGCTAGCCGTTGTTATTTTCTATAATATTTAATTTCCTAGCATCCAACACTTACATGTGGGTCCAATGGACCAGGATAGGTGCTAATATGCTTAAGGAACACTTCTTTAATTTTTGGTAATTTAATTGCTTAATAAAAAGCTTAAAAGCCATTTTAATATTAAAGAGAAATTGAATAAAGAAAAACCCCTATTTAATTCTTTTTCCTTTTTGAAAGTATTATTTAATATAATTAAAAGATAATTAATTATCATCGCTGATCAGAAAGTAATTCATAAATAAAAATATTATTTATACCCTTGCTTGTGGAAGTAAAAGGAATTCAAGCATTCACATGAAATGACAAGTATAATAGAAACCTTTATTCAAATGTGCAATAAAAGAATCACCCATGTACAACCAATAACCTTCCTAAAAGAGAAACATTAGATAGATGCTTGTTAATGTGAATATGACCAACCCAGAGTTGGATAAGACAACAAACTATCACATCACCTAAACTTGCATTGCATTCTGTGTAGATCTTCCGGACGGAGATTACTCCCTTGTCCCGGAAAACGAGGAAGGAGGAGCGGAAGCTTCACTGCAGTACGTGGAAGTGCTCAACACCGAGGGTGCCCAGGCTAACCTAGCTGACGAAGGCAAGCTCCGGTGCATCTAACCCAGTTTTCAAATTCTTTATTCAATTATCTATGGATGATTGTGCATTTACGTTCAGGAGTTGAATGAAACCCTAGATGCATAATCCCTAGGTACCTTTTGTCCCTACTAGTATGATAGGTCGATAGCTGCTAAGCTATAGGACCGTTACAAGTCGGGTGATGACCTCACTCGCGAGAATAGGTTCCTAGATAGGAATCACAATGTATCCTTAAATGGATTGCTCACGTGGTAAGAGCATGGGATCTGGGCTCCGGTCCAGTGGTTATGTGGGTTAAGTTTTTGAACGTACTAAGCACATGTCGGGTATGGGACCGGTAAGCCTAGTACCTTAATGAGGCGGAGAGGGATCCTACCATTACTACTCTTGGGATTCGCTCTCACGGCTCGCCACCGGTGGTGTATGGTGACTCCGGGTATCTCGCGGGGTATGCCGAATAGCCTGCACCAAAGACTGTAAGATTCGATCCCGACCCGATGATTTTTGGGGACGGCCTGGGAAAGTTGTCCTTTCGGGGGCAGCCTACCGTGTGTTTGGGTCTACCTTGCAAGGTTTAAATCAATCGATTGTCGGCCTCTCACCGTTATCCGAGACTACTTACTCCACTAGTCATGAGATCCCTAATGATGGAAGTTGATGAACTTTATGGTTGATTAATTGTATTGTACAACTTGTTTGTACTAATTGGCTAATGTAGTAAAGATTAAATCTACTAGAACTTGTGCTAAAATCTTGAAAGTAAAGACCTACTCTTTGTTACTTTTTAGCAAAGGCAACCCAGTAGCCAAAAAGCCTTTCATGGTCTAGAATTGGTGAAGTAGATATCACCGACGGGTAAGACTTGCTGAGTATTAGTATACTCAGCCTTGCTATAATGTGTTGATCCAGGTAATGCCTTCAGTGATGTGTGGCCCGGAGAGATCCCGCCCGGCTGGGAGCTGGAGTGGGTGGAGGACGACTACTGAAAGCATCATGGATGGCCTCCCGTGGTGTCTTCGCTTCCGTTAGTTTAATTCCGCTGCTTTCGAAAACTCTGAACTGTTTCATCATGGCAAAAACTATGGTTTGTAATAAATAAACCCCTCGGGGTACGAATTTGGATATTAATGTTGTTGTATCTCTGGACTCCTCTTCGAGTGAGTTTTAATGCATATATTCGATCCTTGTTGCTTTTCAAGTGATTTACCGGGCGTTAACCCGGCAACTAACGACAGGATGATACTTTATTATTGCTTAATGACCAAAGTGGATCGGTCTTAGGCGATAGTACGGTATTTTCCTGGGCGGGTTGTCACAGTTGGCATCAGAGCTTATATGCACCAGAGATTAATTAATAAACTTAATCAATGGTTTTTGAATAAAATATGCCAAGATAGTATGATTTTCCAAAATACGTTGGTCCGCTAAGGATAAACTAGACCGAGAGGCCATAGAGGGAATTTTGGGTTCTTTCAGGTGGCTTAATTAACTTATGGTTTATTTTGCTAACTTCCAGCACATTACTTTATGTCAGACTTACATTCTTGCACAACCAAACTAGGAGCCACGTGTTTTATACGTGTGCTGTTCCGCATCACGGGAATTGCGAGGGTTGATGGAGTGATCCATTCCACGGATCCCATCTTCGCGTCTGTTTATGAGTCGTGTGTCGCCACGTGTTTCATACGTGTGCATTCCGCATGTCGCTCGTGCGAGGCAAGGATACACTCCATTCAAACGGAGGGTGTCCGAGGTTGGACGCTGTCCATGCAGCGGCTTAACGCATGGATACCGTTCCTATAGTGAACGGTAATGTATGTGGACGCTTTCGTGACGTGCTGGCACGAAAGGTTCGTTTTCTGCAGGTACATAATAGCGCTTCGTTAGTCGTTAAGCGAGTACCGTATAGCTCTCGACTAAATATTATAGGGAGAGACGAATAAAAGCCTTGCCACCGGCACTAACTTCGATTTCTGGCTTGATTGCCATGTGAGGTCGAATAGGACGTCTTGCATGCATATTAAAAATCGAAACAACTAAAATGGACCCAAAAATCGAAATTCCATATGCTCTTTAAGGAAGATTATGCTAGTGTGTGCTTTTTGAAAACTAAAGTACCTCTCATACCTAGCTGTCATGCTGCCGAAATTTTGAAAAAGTTGTTACCTTGTACTAGGTTAATTAAACCAAATTGTTAAAAATAATTGCTCCTCAACTAGCTATCTTGTAATAGCAAGTCTCAATCCTAGTTCTTTTGGGTTGGTTTACACTTTCTGAGGCACATCTAGGTTCTGATCGTCTACCTTGTTCCTTGTTCGATACTCAACCTTAAAAGTAAATAGGTGTAAAGAATTTATTTTTGAATCGGGAAAACTTGGGAAAGTTTTGAGGCTTCTGGATTTTTGGTTATGAATTTTTATTCACAGCTGCCAGAACTTCACCATTTGACATGCCGTTCTCTTTGAGATCTGACATGAGTTACATTTGTGTACAGATGGCTTTCCCCGTGTTCCACCAGTTCGACGCTGATGGTACGATCCGTACCAATGGGTTGCACTGGGAGGGTTTTCCGCGCCTTGCGTGGGAGGCACTCAGCGCCGCAGGCTACCTCACCCCACCGACTTACGAGGTGAAGGAGTTCGAGCGCTATGGCGTTCCCCGTTGCAGGGTGATCGTCACTATTCTGCCACACCCGGACCACGCCGACTGGTTTGACTTGAGTTTTATCCATTGGGGATTTATCACTCACGAGTCTGTGGAGTCAGCCGCCCTCAGAGTACTGACAGATTTCTGTGACCACAACCCCACCGTGGTAGCGCTCTCTCCGTTTGGACTGTTTCCGGCTGTGAGTCCTCACGACCCAGCCTGGTTGGACCGTATGGATCACTTACGGGAGCTACTGCCCCTAGCAGAGCCGTTGGATGTTACCCAGACGCTAGCTCGTTGTCTGAACGTGGTCTTCACACTTCAGGGGCTGCGCTATAACACCGCAGCGATTATTGGGCAGCGCTTGGAGGCATCTAGGCGCGATTGGGAGCAGCTTTCAGCAGCACACCAGCAGCTGAACTTTACTCTTACTCAGGTACAGCAGGAGAATGACAGGCTGCGCGCTAGGAGATTTCAGTTAGAGCTTGAGAGAGGCGACCGCCTACAGAGGATTGTAGATCTTGAGGAGGAGAACCATGCACTAGAGGAGGATGCCGATGCACACGAGATTGAGAGGCTGACACTACTTCAGAACATTGCTGATATGCAGCAGTAGGTGCAGGAGGCCGAGGTACAGGTGGCAGCCTTGCAGGCTATAGTGGCCTTACAGCCACTACCCCCAGTACAGGCACACCCGGAGGAGCAGCAGGGTTTGTCCGGTCTGGATCAGACGAGCCAGGCAGAACCACCGCTACCGACTCCCCCAGCTTCGCCTACGTACAGTGGTGCTTCAGTGGGCAACTAGGTTGCCGACAGCAGGAATAAGAAGGATGTCGATCCTATCGAGTTATTAGAGGTGTTTAGAGTAGTGGGCTTGACAGCACGTCTTCGTGCTAAGTAACTGCTTGTATCGTGTCATATCATGTTGTTTCGAATTGAGTTGTAATGTCCTTGAACCCTGTTCTATCGTATTGTAATAAAGAATGCTTAAGCATGTGTGCTTTAAGTGAAATTTCCTTTGTCGTTCAAATTTGAAACCTTCTTGCGTATGATTACCAGATTCTTGGATAAACCGTTGCAAATGACCACGCTTGTCAATTTTGCTTTTTCATCTAAAAACATTGGTATACCAAAGCATTCTAGGGGCATCACTCATTGCCAGCGACTAAGCGCTCGTTCGTATACCACCTTCGTTGGTACCCGAAATGACAGGAAATTGTCCGAGGGTAATTGTGGCCCGTGCATTCGAGTGATCGCACTCCTAACCGTGTTAAGAAAACAATTCTATGAATCTTGGTGGCTATGGAATGTTGTTAGACTGTTGCTGTCCTCATCATTTAAATGCGAATGAGATGTGATTATGCATGATCATGCTTGTCATCATTTGGAGTAAGCTTTTGGTTACCTCACTAATAAAGCTCACTTTTCAGATGGTGGGAACCACGCGCAGCTCTCCCAACGGTTTCGGAGCAAGTGGTAGTGGTGACTTGCCACCACCCCCGCCCATGACACCGACGGAGGCCTTCATGGCCACCCAAACTGAGGTGCTGCGCCAGATCCTGCAGACGCAGCAGCAGATCGCCCAGCAGATGAACCGAGGGCCGCCACACGGGGCCAACCACGAGGGGCCTAACCAGGTCACTACGTATGCCCAGTTCATCGCTATGAAGCCGCCAACCTTCGCTAAAGCAGAAGACCCTCTGGAAGCTGAGGCTTGGGTCAAGGCCATAGAGGCAAAATTCTCTGCCTTTGTGTTGCCTTGCTCCGAGGAGAACAAAGCTAACTTCGCAGCGCTGCAACTGCGAGGAGAAGCTTTGATGTGGTGGGACCACTTCAAGTCAATGCAGCGAGGGCACGCTGTGACTTGGGATGAATTCAAGCAGGCTTTCAAGAGCCACCACATTCCCAAGGGACTGATGGATAGGAAGATGAGGGAGCTGTTGGCCCTCCGGCAGGGATCTGACACAGTGTATCGCTATGCTCAGAAGTTTAATAGCTTGTGCCAATATGGTGGGCATCATGTTGATACTGATGCAAAGAAGATGGAAAGGTTCCGTGACGGGCTTGATGGCAAGCTGTATGAGCGTCTGAACCTGCTCGAGCCCGCAAACTTCCATGAGCTTGTGAACTAGGCTATCTCCCAAGAAGATGCTATGAAGAAAGCCCACGGGGACAACAAGAGGATGTCTGGCTTCACCCCAGGCAGCGGAACGGGCAAGAAGTTTCGCTTTGTGAAGAAGGAAGCTCCAGGCCCATCCCAGCAATCTTCAACTGGACGCTGGACGATGAAGCCACCTCAGAGCAAACCCGCAGGGAACTTCCAGTTCCGCAGTGCCCAGCAGCAGGCTCCAAGGCCTAATGCACCTCCTCGCAACGTGGGTGATCGTCGTTGCTATAACTGTGGCCAGCCAGGGCACTACATTAATGAGTGTCCCAAGCCCAGGCAGATCAAGCCCAACCCGCAGAATTAGGGTGCAGGAAGCAAGCCTACCACTCCGGCTAAGAAGCCTATAGTGCAAGTGCGCCAAGGCAAGCTGAACTTCACTACAATGAGTGACATCCCAGAAGGAGCTTCAGTACTCACGGGTACATTCTCTATCAATGACACTCCTGTTAAGGTTTTATTTGATTCAGGAGCCACTCATAGTTTCATAAATGAGAGCCTACTAGACAAGTTAGGTCTAAGAGGAGTACAAACCAAATCCGCTTATAAAATTACCACACCAGGTGGAAACATCACGTCTCAATTAGTGACTTTTGAAGTTCCTCTAAGACTAGGAAGTAAGGTTATTCGATCTAATCTTATAACCATCAAATTGGGAAGCATGGATGTTATCTTGGGTATGGAATGGATGAATCAACATAAGGTGATTCTAGATATATCAGATAGGGTCGTAGAGATCAATTCTCCTACGGTCAGGCACACTACCTTGTACCTACCTTTCAGGGACGGTACCGACTCTTGTGCCTATGTGACCATTATCTCCCCTCTTGACGAAATTCCAGTAGTATGCGAGTATCCGGATGTCTTTCCTGATGAGTTGCCTGGTATGCCACCAGACAGAGATGTCGAGTTTGTGATCGAACTCCAGCCCGGTACCGCACCCATTTCTAAAAGACCTTATCGCATGCCACCCAAGGAGTTAGCTGAGCTAAAAACCCAACTCCAAGAATTGTTAGATAAGGGTTATATTCGCCCGAGCTCTTCTCCTTGGGGTTGCCCTGCTCTCTTTGTCAAAAAGAAAGATGGTAGCTTGAGAATGTGCGTAGATTATCGACCACTCAATGCAGTCACCATCAAAAACAAATACCCACTTCCCCGCATCGATGTTCTTTTTGATCAATTGGCTGGTGCCAAAGTCTTCTCTAAGATCGACCTTCGTTCAGGCTACCACCAAATCAAGATTCGACCTTGCGACATTCCAAAAACCGCTTTTTCCACTCGTTATGGTCTTTACGAGTTCTTGGTAATGTCTTTCGGACTCACTAATGCCCCAGCCTACTTCATGTACCTCATGAACTCCGTGTTCATGACGGAGCTCGATAAATTTGTCGTGGTCTTTATCGATGATATTCTCATATATTCCAAAAGCGAGAAAGAACACGCCAAACCTCTCCGAGTTGTCCTTCAGCGTTTGCGAGATCATAAGCTTTATGCTAAGTTCTCCAAATGCGAATTCTGGTTGAAAAGTGTGAAATTCTTAGGGCACACCATTTCCCACGATGGTATCTCCGTGGATCCTAGCAAAGTTCAAGAGGTGATGGATTGGAAACCACCCAAGTCCGTGCATCAAATCCGCAGTTTCCTAGGATTGGCGGGATACTACCGTCGATTCATTCCCGACTTTTCCAGAATCGCAAAACCCATGACCGAATTACTCAAGAAAGGAGTGAAATTCGTGTGGAGCGAAGCATGTGAGAAAGCTTTCCACACCCTAAGGCAACATCTAACTTCAGCTCCAGTGCTAGTACAACCCGACAATTCCAAACCGTTTGAAGTCTTCTGTGACGCATCAGGCACGGGTCTCGGCTGTGTCCTTATGCAAGAGGGCCGAGTCATTGCCTATGCTTCACGGGCACTTCGACCCCATGAGCTCAATTATCCTACCCATGATCTTGAGTTAGCTGCTGTTGTCCATGCCCTCAAGATATGGAGACACTATCTAATGGGTAATCGTTGCAACATCTTCACTGATCACAAGAGCCTCAAATACATCTTCACCCAGTCAGAATTGAATATGAGACAGAGAAGATGGCTTGAGTTGATTAAAGATTATGATCTAGAAGTGCACTACTCCACCTACGTCGCGCGTCCGGGTGCCTCGGCATGTCGCGCGGCTCGTCACGCGGCTCGTCGCGCCGCTCGTCGTCAACTACTCCGCCTACGTCGCGCGTCCGGGTGCCTCGGCACGTCGCGCGGCTCGTCACCCGGCTCGTCGTCGACTACTTCGCCAACGCCGCGAGTCGGGGTGCCTTGGCATGTCGCGCGGCTCGTCACGCGGCTCGTCGTCGACTAATTCACCTACGCCACGCGTCCGGTTGCTTCGGCACGTTGTGCGGCTTGTCGCGTGACTCATCGTCGTTTACTTTGCCTCGCGGCACGTCGCGTGGCTCGTCACGCAGCTCGTCGTCGACTACTTTCACTACGCCGCGCGTCCGGGTGCCTCGGCATGTCGCGCGGCTCGTCACGCAGCTCGTCGCGCCGCTCGTCGTCGACTACTCCGCCTACGTCGCGCGTCTGGGTGCCTCAGCATGTGGCGCGGCTCGTCACCCGGCTCATCGTCGACTACTTCGACTCGCACAGGCCCGTCGTCGACTACTTCGCCTACACCGCGCGTCCGGGTGCCTCGGCACATCACGCGGCTCGTCACGCGGCTCGTCGTCGACCAGTTCGACTACGCCCCGCGTCCGGGTGCCTCAGCATGTCGCGCGGCTCGTCACGTGGCTCGTTGCGCGGCTCGTCGTCGACTACTCCACCTACGTCGCGCGTCCGGGTTCCTCGGCACGTCGCGCGGCTCGTCACCCGGCTCGTTGTCGACTACTTCGCCTTGCGCAGGCTCGTCGTCGACAACTTCGCCTACGCTGCACGTCCGGGTGCCTCAGCACGTCGTACGGCCCGTCGCGCGGCTCGTCGTCGACTACTTCACCTACGTCGTGCGTCCGGTTGCTTCGGCACGTCGAACGGCTTGTCGCTTGACTCATCGTGGACTACTTCGCCTCGCGTAGGCTCGTCGTCGACTACTTCACCTACGCCGCGCGTCCGGGTGCCTCGGCATGTCGCGCGGCTCGTCACGCGGCTCGTCGTTGACTACTTCGCCTACGCCGCGCGTCCGGGTGCCTCGGCACGTCGCCCGGCTCGTCGCCTGGCTCGTCGTCGACTACTTCACCTACGCACGCGTGTCCGGTTGCTTCGGCACGTCACACGGCTTGTCACGTGACTCATCGTCGACTACTTCGCCTCGCGTAGGCTCGTCGTCAACTACTTCACCTACGCCGCGCGTCCGGGTGCCTCGACATGTCGCGCGGCTCGTCACGCGGCTCGTCGTCGACTACTTTGACTACGCCGCGCGTCCGGGTGCCTCGGCATGTCGCGCGGCTCGTCACGCGGCTCGTCGCGCCGCTCGTCGTCGACTACTCCGCCTACGTCGCGCGTCCGGGTTCCTCGGCACGTCGCGCGGCTCGTCACCCAGGTCGTCGTCGACTACTTCGCCTCGCGCAGGCTCGTCGTCGACTACTTCGCCTACGCCACGCGTCTGGGTGCCTCGGCACGTCGCGCGGCTCGTCACGCCTCTCGTCGTCGACTACTCCGCCTACGTCGCGCGTCCGGGTGCCTTGGCATGTCGCGCGGTTTGTCGCGTGACTCATCGTCGTTTACTTTGCCTCGCGCAGGCTCGTCATCGACTACTTCGCCTACGCCGCGCGTCTGAGTGCCTCGGCACGTCGCGCGGCTTGTCACGAGGCTCGTCATCGACTACTTTACCTACGCCGCGCGTCCGGGTGCCTCGGCATGTCGCGCGGCTCGTCACGTGGCTCGTCGCGCCGCTTGTCATTGACTACTCCGCCTACGTCACGCGTCCAGATGCCTCGGCACATCGCGCGGCTCGTCACCCGGCTCGTCGTCGACTACTTCGCCTACGCCGCGAGTCGGGGTGCCTCGGCACGTCGCGCGGCTCGTCACGCGGCTCGTCGTCGACTAATTCACCTATGCCACGCGTCCGGTTGCTTCGGCACGTCGTGCGGCTTGTCGCGTGACTCATCGTCGTTTACTTTGCCTCGCGCTGGCTCGTCGTCGACTACTTCGCCTACGCCGCGCGTCCGGGTGCCTTGGCACGTCGCGTGGCTCGTCACCCAGCTCGTCATCGACAACTTCGCCTACGCCGCACGTCCGGGTGCCTCAGCACGTCGCACGGCCCGTCGCGCGGCTCGTCGTCGACTACTTCACCTACGTCGTGCGTCCGGTTGCATCGGCACGTCGCACGGCTTGTCGCTTGACTCATCGTCGACTACTTCGCCTCGCGTAGGCTCGTCGTCGACTACTTCACCTACGCCGCGCGTCCGGGTGCCTCGGCATATTGCGCGGCTCGTCACGCGGCTCGTCGCACCGCTCGTCGTCGACTACTCCGCCTACGTCGCGCGTCCGGGTTCCTCGGCACGTCGTGTGGCTCGTCACCCAACTCGTTGTCGACTACTTCGCCTACGCCGCGCGTCTAAGTGCCTCGGCACGTCGCGCGGCTCGTGACGCGTCTCGTCGTCGACTACTTCGCCTCGCGTAGGCTCGTCGTCGACTACTTCACGTACGTCCCGCGTCCGGTTGCTTGGGCACGTCACGCGGCTTGTCGCATGACTCATCGTCGACTACTTTGCCTCGTGTAGGCTCGTCGTCGACTACTTCACCTACGCCGCGCGTCCGGGTGCGTCGGCACGTTGCGCGGCTCGTCGTCGACTACTTTGACTACGCCACGCGTCTGGGTGCCTCGGCATGTCGCGCGGCTCATCACGCGGCTCGTCGCGCCGCTCGTCGTCGACTACTCCGCCTACGTCGCGCGTCCGGCTTCCTCGGCACGTCGCACGGCTCGTCACCCAGGTCGTCGTCGACTACTTCGCCTCGCGCAGGCTCGTCGTCGACTAGTTCGCCTACGCCACGCGTCGGGGTGCCTCGGCACGTCGCGCGGCTCGTCGTCGACTACTTCACCTACGCCACACGTCCGGTTGCTTCGGCACGTCGCACGGCTTGTCGCGTGACTCATCGTCGTTTACTTTGCCTCGCGCAGGCTCGTCGTTGACTACTTCGCCTACGCCGCGCGTCCGGGTGCCTTGGCACGTCGCGTGGCTCGTCAAGCGGCTCGTCGTCGACTACTTCGACTACGTCGCGCATCCGGGTGCCTCGGCATGTCACGCGGCTGGTCACGCAGCTCGTCGCGCCGCTCGTCGTCGACTACTCCGCCTACGTCGCGCGTCCGGGTGCCTCGGCATGTCGCGCGGCTCGTCACCCGGCTCATCATCGACTACTTCGACTCGAGCAGGCCCGTCGTCGACTACGCCCCGCGTCCGGGTGCCTCGGCATGTCGCGCGGCTCGTCACGTGGCTCGTTGCGTGGCTCGTCGTCGACTACTCCACCTACGTCGCGCGTCCGGGTGCCTCGGCATGTCGCGCGGCTCGTCACGCGGCTCGTCGCGCCGCTCGTCGTCGACTACTCCGCCTACGTCGCGCGTCCGGGTGCCTCGGCACGTCGCGCGGCTCGTCACCCGGCTCGTCGTCGACTACTTCGCCAACGCCGCGAGTCGGGGTGCCTCGGCATGTCGCGCGGCTCGTCACGCGGCTCATCGTCGACTACTTCACCTACGCCACGCGTCCGGTTGCTTCGGCACGTTGTGCGGCTTGTCGCGTGACTCATCGTCATTTACTTTGCCTCGCGGCACGTCGCGTGGCTCGTCACGCGGCTCGTCGTCGACTACTTCGCCTACGCCGCGCGTCCGGGTGCCTCGACACGTCGCGTGGCTCGTCACGCGGCTCGTCGTCGACTACTTTCACTACGCCGCGCGTCCGGGTGCCTCGGCATGTCGCGCGGCTCGTCACGCAGCTCGTCGCGCCGCTCGTCGTCGACTACTCCACCTACGTCGCGCGTCCGGGTGCCTCGGCATGTCGCGCGGCTCGTCACGTGGCTCGTCACGCCACTTGTCATTGACTACTCCGCCTACGTCACGCGTCCAGGTGCCTCGGCACATCGCGCGGCTCGTCACCCGGCTCGTCGTCGACTACTTCGCCTACGCCGCGAATCGGGGTGCCTCGGCACGTCGTGCGGCTCGTCACGCGGCTCGTCGTCGACTAATTCACCTATGCCACGCGTCCGGTTGCTTCGGCACGTCGTGCGGCTTGTCGCGTGACTCATCGTCGTTTACTTTGCCTCGCACTGGCTCGTCGTCTACTACTTCTCCTACGCCGCACGTCCGGGTGCCTTGGCACGTCGCGTGGCTCGTCACCCGGCTCGTCGTCGACAACTTCGCCTACGCCGCACGTCCGGGTGCCTCAGCACGTCGCACGGCCCGTCGCGCGGCTCGTCGTCGACTACTTCACCTACGTCGTGCGTCCAGTTGCTTCGGCACGTTGCACGGCTTGTCGCTTGACTCATCGTCGACTACTTCGACTCGCGCAGGCCCGTCGTCGACTACTTCGCTTACACTGCGCGTCTGGGTGCCTCGGCACGTCGCGCGGCTCGTCACGCGGCTCGTCGTCGACCAGTTTGACTACGCCCCGCGTCCGGGTGCCTCGGCATGTCGCGCGGCTCGTCACATGGCTCGTTGCGCGGCTCGTCGTCGACTACGCCACCTACGTCGCGCGTCCGGGTTCCTCGGCACGTCGCGCGGCTCGTCACCCGGCTCGTCGTCGACTACTTCGCCTACGCCGCGCGTCCGGGTGCCTCGGCATGTCGCGCGGCTCGTCACCCGGCTCGTCGTCGACTACTTCGCCTCGCGCAGGCTCGTCGTCGACTACTTCACCCACGCCGCGCGTCCGGGTGCCTCGGCACGTCGCGAGGCTCGTCACGCGCCTCGTCGTCGACTACTTCAACTACGCCGCGCGTCCGGGTACCTCGGCATGTCGCACGGCTCATCACGTGGCTTGTCGCGCCGCTCGTTGTCGACTACTCTGCCTACGTAGCGCGTCCGGGTGCCTCAGCACGTCGCGCGGCTCGTCACCCGGCTCGTCGTCGACAACTTCGCCTCGCGCAGGCTCGTCGTCGACTACTTCGCCTACGCCGCGCATCCGAGTGCCTCGGCACGTCGCGCGGCTCGTCACGCGGCTCGTCGTCGACTACTTCACCTACGCCGCGCGTCCGGTTGCTTCGGCACGTCGCATGGCTTGTCGCGTGACTCATCATCGACTACTTCGCCTCGCGCAGGCTCGTCGTCAACTACTTCACCTACACCGCGCGTCCGGTTGTTCCGGTACGTCGCGCGGCTTGTCACGTGACTCATCGTCGACTACTTCGCGTCGCGCAGGCTCGTCGTCGACTACTTCACCTACGCCGCGCGTTCGGTTGCTTCGGCACCTCACGCGGCTTGTCGCGTGACTCATCGTCGACTACTTCGCCTCGCGCAGGCTCGTCGTAGACTACTTAACCTACGCCGCGTGTCCGGTTGTTTCGGTACTTCGCGCGGCTCGTCACCCGGCTCGTCGTTGACTACTTCGCCTCACGCAGGCTCGTCATCGACTACTTCGCCTACGCCGCGCGTCCGGGTGCCTCGGCTCGTCGTCGACTACTTCACCTACGCCGCGCGTTTGGTTGCTTCGGCACGTCGCACGGCTTGTCGCGTGACTCATGGTTGACTACTTCGCCTCGCGTAGGCTTGTCATCGACTACTTCACCTACGCCGCGCGTCCGGGTGCCTCGGCATGTCACGCGGCTCGTCGTCGACTACTTCGACTGCGCCACGTGTCCGGGTGCCTCGGCATGTCGCGCGGCTCGTCATGCCGCTCGTGACGCCGCTCGTCGTCGACTACTCCGCCTACGTCGCACGTCCGGGTGCCTCGGCACGTCGCGCGGCTCGTCACCCGGCTCGTCGTCGACTACTTCGCCTACGCCGCGCGTCGGGGTGCCTCGGCACGTCGCGCGGCTCGTCACGTGGCTCGTCGTCGACTAATTCACCTACGCCGCGCGTCCGGTTGCTTCGGCACATCGTGCGGCTAGTCGAGTGACCCATCGTCATTTACTTTGCCTCGCGCAGGCTCGTCGTCGACTACTTCGCCTACGCCGTGCGTCCGGGTGCCTTGGCACGTCGCGTGGCTCGTCACGCGGCTCGTCGTCGACTACTTCGACTACGCCGCGCATCCGGGTGCCTCCGCATGTCGCGCGGCTCGTCACGCAGCTCGTCGCGCCGCTCGTCGTCGACTACTCCGCCTACGTCGCGCGTCCGGGTGCCTCGGCATGTCGCGCGGCTCGTCACCCGGCTCATCGTCGACTTCTTCGACTCGCGCAGGCCCGTCGTCGACTACTTCGCCTACACCGCGCGTCCGGGTGCCTCGGCACATCGCCCGGCTCGTCACGCGGCTCGTCATCGACCACTTCGACTACGCCCCGCGTCCGGGTGCCTCGGCATGTCGCGCGGCTCGTCACGTGGCTCGTTCGGCGGCTCGTCGTCAACTACTCCACCTACGTCGCGCGTCCCGGTTCCTCGGCACGTCGCGCGGCTTGTCACCCGGCTCGTCGTCGACTACTTCGCCTCGCGCAGGCTCGTCGTCGACAACTTCGCCTACGCCGCGCGTCCGGGTCCCTCGACACGTCGGGCGGCTCGTCACGCGGCTCGCCGTCGACTACTTCGACTACGCCCCGCGTCCGGGTGCCTCGGCATGTCGCGTGGCTCGTCACGTGGCTCGTCGCGCCGCTCGTCATTGACTACTCTGCCTACGTCGCGCGTCCGGGTGCCTCGGCACGTCGCGCGGCTCGTCAGCCGGCTCATCGTAAACTACTTCGCCTCGCGCAGGCTCGTCGTCGACTACTTCGCCAACGCCGCGAGTCCGAGTACCTCGGCACTTCGCGCGGCTCGTCACGTGGCTTGCCGTCGACTACTTCACCTACACCGCGCGTCCGGGTGCCTCGGCATGTCACGCGGCTCGTCACCCGGCTCGTCGTCGACTACTTCGCCTCGCGCAGGCTCGTCGTCGACTACTTCACCTACGCCGCGCGTCCGGTTGCTTCGGCACCTTGCGCGGCTTGTCGCGTGACTCATCGTCGACTACTTCGCCTCGCGCAGGCTCGTCGTCGACTACTTGACCTACGCCGCGTGTCCAGTTGTTTCGTACTTCGCGAGGCTCGTCACCCGGCTCGTCATCGACTACTTCGCCTCGCGCAGGCTCGTCATCGACTACTTCGCCTACGCCGTGCGTCCGGGTGCCTCGGCTCGTCGTCGACTACTTCACCTACGCCGCGCGTTTGGTTGCTTCGGCACGTCGCACGGCTTGTCGCGTGACTCATGGTTGACTACTTCGCCTCGCGTAGGCTTGTCATCGACTACTTCGACTACGTCACGTGTCCGGGTGCCTCGGCATGTCGCGCGGCTCGTCACACCGCTCGTCACGCCGCTCGTCGTCGACTACTCCGCCTACGTCGCACGTCGGGGTGCCTCGGCACGTCGCGCGGCTCGTCACCCGGCTCGTCGTCGACTACTTCGCCTACGCCGCGCGTCGGGGTGCCTCGGCACGTCGCGCGGCTCGTCACGCGGCTCGTCGTCGACTAATTCACCTACGCCGCGCGTCCGGTTGCTTCGGCACAACGTGCGGCTAGTCGAGTGACCCATCGTCGTTTACTTTGCCTCGCGCAGGCTCGTTGTCGACTACTTCGCCTACGCCGTGCGTCCGGGTGCCTTGGCACGTCGCGTGGCTCGTCACGCGGCTCGTCGTCGACTACTTCGACTACGCCGCGCATCCGGGTGCCTCCGCATGTCACGCGGCTCGTCACGCAGCTCGTCGCGCCGCTCGTCGTCGACTACTCCACCTACGTCGCGCGTCCGGGTGCCTCGGCATGTCGCGCGGCTCGTCACCCGGCTCATCGTCGACTACTTCGACTCGCGCAGGCCCGTCGTCGACTACTTCGCCTACACCGCGCGTCCGGGTGCCTCGGCACATCGCCCGGCTCGTCACGCGGCTCATCGTCGACCACTTCGACTACGCCCCGCGTCCGGGTGCCTCGGCATGTCGCGCGGCTCGTCATGTGGCTCGTTCGGCGGCTCGTCGTCAACTACTCCACCTACGTCGCGCGTCCCGGTTCCTCGGCACGTCGCGCGGCTTGTCACCCGGCTCGTCGTCGACTACTTCACCTCGCGCAGGCTCGTCGTCGACAACTTCGCCTACGCCGCACGTCCGGGTGCCTCGGCACGTCGGGCGGCTCGTCACGCGGCTCGTCGTCGACTACTTCGACTACGCCCCGCGTCCGGGTGCCTCGGCATGTCGCGCAGCTCGTCACGTGGCTCGTCACGCCGCTCGTCATTGACTACTCCGCCTACGTCGCGCGTCCGGGTGCCTCGGCACGTCGCGCGGCTCGTCAGCGGGCTCATCGTAGACTACTTCGCCTCGCGCAGGCTCGACGTCGACTACTTCGCCAACGCCGCGAGTCCGAGTACCTCGGCACTTCGCGCGGCTCGTCACGTGGCTTGCCGTCGACTACTTCACCTACGCCGCGCGTCCGGGTGCCTCGGCATGTCGCGCGGCTCGTCACCCGGCTCGTCGTCGACTACTTCGCCTCGCGCAGGCTCGTCGTCGACTACTTTGCCTACGCCGCGCGTCCGGGTGCCTCGGCACGTCGCGCGGCTCGTCACGCGGCTCGTCGTCGACTACTTCGACTACGCCGCGCGTCCGGGTACCTCGGCATGTCGCACGGCTCGTCACGTGGCTCGTCACGCCGCTCGTTGTCGACTACTCTGCCTACGTAGCGCGTTCGGGTGCCTCGGCACGTCGCGCGGCTCGTCACCCGGCTCGTCGTCGACAACTTCGCCTCGCGCAGGCTCGTCGTCGACTACTTCACCTACGTCGCGCGTCCGGTTGCTTCGGCACGTCGCACGGCTTGTCGCGTGACTCATCATCGACTACTTCGCCTCGCGCAGGCTCGTCGTCAACTACTTCACCTACACCACGCGTCCGGTTGTTCCGGTACGTCGCGCGGCTTGTCACGTGACTCATCGTCGACTACTTCGCGTCGCGCAGGCTCGTCGTCGACTACTTCACCTACGCCGCGCGTCCGGTTGCTTCGGCACCTCGCGCGGCTTGTCGCGTGACTCATCGTCGACTACTTCGCCTCGCGCAGGCTCGTCGTCGACTACTTAACCTACGCCGCGTGTCCGGTTGTTTCGTACTTCGCGCGGCTCGTCACCCGGCTCGTCGTCGACTACTTCGCCTCGCGCAGGCTCGTCATCGACTACTTCGCCTACGCCGCGCGTCCGGGTGCCTCGGCTCGTCGTCGACTACTTCACCTACGCCGCGCGTTTGGTTGCTTCGGCACGTCACACGGCTTGTCGCGTGACTCATGGTTGACTACTTCGCCTCGCGTAGGCTTGTCATCGACTACTTCACCTACGTCGCGCGTCCGGGTGCCTCGGCACGTCACGCGGCTCGTCGTCGACTACTTTGACTACGCCACGTGTCCGGGTGCCTCGGCATGTTGCGCGGCTCGTCACGCGGCTCGTCACGCTGCTCGTCGTCGACTACTCCGCCTACGTCGCACGTCCGGGTGCCTCGTCACGTCGCGCGGCTCGTCACCCGGGTCGTCGTCGACTACTACGCCTACGCTGCGCGTCGGGGTGCCTCGGCACGTCGTGCGGCTCGTCACGCGGCTCGTTGTCGACTAATTCACCTACGCCACGCGTCCGGTTGCTTCGGCACGTCGTACGGCTAGTCGAGTGACTCATCGTCGTTTACTTTGCCTCGCGCAGGCTCGTCGTGGACTACTTCGCCTACGCCGTGCGTCCGGGTGCCTTGGCACGTCGCGTGGCTCGTCACGCGGCTCGTCGTCGACTACTTCGACTACGCCGCGCATCCGGGTGCCTCCGCATGTCGCGCGGCTCGTCACGCAGCTCGTCGCGCCGCTCGTCGTCGACTACTCCGCCTACGTTGCGCGTCCGTGTACCTCGGCATGTCGCGCGGCTCGTCACCCGGCTCATCGTCGACTACTTCGAATCGCGCAGGCCTGTCGTCGACTACTTCGCCTACACCGCGCGTCCGGGTGCCTCGGCACATCGCCCCGCTCGTCACGCGGCTCGTTGTCGACCACTTCGACTACGCCCCACGTCCGGGTGCCTCGGCATGTCGCGCGACACGTCACGTGGCTCGTTGGGCGGCTCGTCGTCGACTACTCCACCTACGTCGCGCGTCCGGGTTCCTCGGCACGTCGCGCGGCTTGTCACCCGGCTCATCGTCGACTACTTCGAATCGCGCAGGCCTGTCGTCGACTACTTCGCCTACACCGCGCGTCCGGGTGCCTCGGCACATCGCCCCGCTCGTCACGCGGCTCGTTGTCGACCACTTCGACTACGCCCCACGTCCGGGTGCCTCGGCATGTCGCGCGACACGTCACGTGGCTCGTTGGGCGGCTCGTCGTCGACTACTCCACCTACGTCGCGCGTCCGGGTTCCTCGGCACGTCGCGCGGCTTGTCACCCGGCTCATCGTCGACTACTTCGCCTCGCGCAGGCTCGTCGTCGACAACTTCGCCTACGCCGCGCGTCCGGGCGCCTCGGCACGTCGCGCGGCTCGTCACGCGGCTCGTCGTCGACTACTTCGACTACGCCCCGCGTCCGGGTGCCTCGGCATGTCGCGCGGCTCATCACGTGGCTCGTCGCGCCGCTCGTCATTGACTACTCCGCCTACGTCGCGCGTCCGGGTGCCTCGGCACGTCGCGCGGCTCGTCAGCCGGCTCATCGTAGACTACTTCGCCTCGCGCTTAGAAAAGAGGTCATCCAACTCAATAGTCAAATACTGCCCAGACTCCTTGATGGCCTCAACCTTAGCACCCCAAACATTTGGATCCAAGACATGCAAGAGCTTCAAAGCCTGATCATGCTCGGTGTAAGGAAAATCCTCAACATTAGCCTTCATGTTGTTCACGATGGCGGTGAACCTCTGAAACATCGCATCAATGTCCTCACCGGGAAGTTGAGTGAAGTTCTCATATTGCATCCGGTAAGAGACAAAGAGGCGAGCCTTCACATGGTTATCACCACCGTGAGCAACCAACAACTTTTCCCAAATTTGCCAAGCAAGATTCAAATGGCGAACACGCTCAAACTCAGGATCACACAAGCTCCGGACCAAGTGATCAACGGCTTTTGCATTTGCCTCATACTTGGCCTTGGCACCAGCATCGGTCACCATAAGAGTATGGATGTTGACCGGAATAGCATAGGTCTTGTCTAGCACAATGAAATCCAACAACTTGCCACGAAGAAAGATCATCATACGAGCCGCCCACTTGTGGTAACCCTTGCCATCGAAGTGCGGCGGACCGCCCCGCTCAACGTACGCCATCTTAGGATTCAAGACTTGTCAAAGTCGCAAAGAATCCGACACCAAGCTCTGATACCAATTGAAGGATCAGATGGCGACTAGAGAGGGGGGGAGTGAATAGGAGCCGGTAAAAATTCTTCACAAAGAACCCGGCCTATACCCTAGTCAAATCCCGGTCACACACAAGCGATGGATCGAATCACACACCAATCGCCAAGACAACGAGGTTATGGATCAACCTCCAGTCTTAGGAACGATTCCTTGAAGCACACGCGGAAGCACGAGAAAGGAAGGGAGGAATCGAACCAAGAAGCAAAGCACTCAGCCTCTGGCGGACCGTCCGGCCAGGCAGAGCGGACCGTCCGCGATGGGCCGCGCGGACCGTCCGGCAGGGTACCGCGGACTGTCCGCACCCTTGCCGCGGACCGTCCGTTAAAGCGAACAGAACCTCCAGTAGCGAACCTCGAAAAACGGACCGTCCGCGGGGAGCACGCGGACTGTCCGCCAGGCACCCGCGGACCGTCCGCCCGCTGCTGCGGACTGTCCGAAACCACTTCCAACCAAAACTCAAAACCAAAACGAATCGAAAGCGAAGCCGAGCAAGAACACGAAGAACACGCGAAGAACACTGTTCACGCGGACCGTCCGCCAGACCCTCGCGGACCGTCCGCCAGGCACGGACAGAACTGAAAACAGCCCGACCCCGAAAGTCAACTCCCCCAAATCATCATCGGATTTCCCAAACGGTAGAAGCTGTAGAGACAAGGGTTTGGGGACTTGAAAAGCGTCACACAAGGATGCTATAGCCCAAAAATCTTGCCTCCTAACTCCCTAAATCACCGGGAATCGCGAATCCTTTGAGCACCACCAAGAGCTAGAGCACCGAACGAAAATCCTTGAATCGAAGTGGTTTCCCGGTGTTTGAGGACACAAGATCAATCACAAAGATGCACGAGACATCCATCCATGTTTCCCTCAAAGAAATCCGGGGAGAAACCCACTCAAATCCGCGGAATCACACCGAGAACAAAGGCACGAAAACAAGCACAAAAAGACCACGAAAAACACAACTCCGAATCTTCTATACAAACCAGGAAAGATTCACAAGGTCTAGCATGCCGCCCTAGCATCCATCCCTCTCAACAAATCTCTCATGAAGCTCTCCTGCTAGCCTAGAGAAAATGGAGAAGAAAATAGCTATGAAAAATGAGAAATGGGAGGGGGGAAATGAAACCCTAAGTCACGGAGAGAGAGAGCCATCCACACACACTCATGGCTTATATATCAGGTCCCGCCGGAGTGGTAAATGACTCGACTACCCCTAACTTAACTACTGGCGATACAACCCACGTAGGGGCATTTAGGTAATGTTTGTGGGTCTTGCCATCGGACGGCCACGCCTTTTCCGCACCCCGCGTCCTCCCGACGCAAGCCATGCGATCCCGCCGCGTGTCCTCCGCTTCGAAGCTTCCCGACACGCCCGGATCCCATCTCCGTCGTGTTGGGCCCTCGGACTTGGTTTTGAGGCCCAAACCAAGAAACCGTCCTCCGATGGTTTTGTGGGCAAACCACCAAACCCCGCGTGCTCGGTCCGGCCTCCCGCCAAACCACTTGACTCGACCGCCACCGTGCACCGGCTCGATTGTCCATGACTTCGTCTTGCTCGTCTCGCCACCATGTGGCCCACACCTAGTCCCGCCGTCCACCGGGTCCCTCGAACCGAGCCTACTTGTCTCTCCATCTCCCGGAGGCCCCTCAAGGCTGAAGACCTTTCGCGCCCGTTCTTCACCTGCAACAACACGAACTAGGCCGTAGCCTACACCTGCGCACTGAGCCAAGAGTCAGTCCAACACCCGTTGTCAATCACTCATCACTGAGGAGCGGTCAACCACCGACCACCGGGACGCTCCTGGTCCTCAATCTCCCCCTTGATGAGTGCATTGACAACACACAACGCGAAATGAAATTCAGAGAAAGAAAGAAAGGAAGAAGAAAGAAAAACAAAGAAGCTCAACTCATGACCAAAACCGAAGAAAGGCGAAGAAAGGTCATAAGCCAAGCAAAGCACAAACTCCACACCGAAAACAGCAAGAAAGCTCCCCTGAACAAATGCAAGCTCCCCCTGAACATGTGGATGCAAACTTCCAAATTTTAGCTCACCTCTTCTGAATTTTCATTAAGCTCACCTCTTCTCCCCCTTGTTGACAATGTATGAATCAAGGTGAAAATGCAAAAATGCAGAACAAAGCATATAAACATCTACATGAGCTTCTCAAATAGGCCAAATCTAGTGTCAAAGGCTAGAAATGAGACAAAAATCACACATATGAATCATAGCATAGACAAAGCATTGCCACAAGTAATATATGAAAATACAAGCATGTGACAAAGCAAAATTTTCAGATTGAAGCAGTTTTACCAAAAGAAGGCTCGCTTCACATGTAAAAGCCTATCCATGTCACACTTGAGCCACAAACATGCATACCATTCAAAGATCATACAAGGATAGCAAATTCTTAGCAAAAGATCATGGCAAACACCCATAAAGCAAAGCATGTCATGTCAAAGCTCATGAGCCATGTGTCCACTTCGGGGAGACTTCTCCACTGGTGAACATCATGCAACATGTTTTGCACCCATATGTGAAAGATAAGACATTTTAAGCATAGATATGATGGATGGAGCATTTTTCAAGCATTACACACTTCTTTTCAAGATGAAATCATTTCATGGTACATGAAGTGCCTTTGCGGCAAAAAGAAGCTTATGCTCCCCCATGAATGCAACATAGGCTAAACATTCACAATGATATTCGGCCTTTGGCCCAAATGCAAGAAAAAGACATCCAAGCACAATCTAAGCATAGAAAGCACATTTAGACCAAAACGTGACATGGATACACTACTACACATGAGTGGAGCACATTTCACCAAAAATTAGTCAAGATTAGCATTTATTTCAAAAAGGGCTATCTCACCACACACATATCCCAAATATTCCAAGAGCATAGCCTCACAACACCATTTCTCCACACATATGACCAATATCTCACAAATAGCCAAAGAGACTCAAATAAGGCATATGAAAGAAGCTCATCATCCTAAAATGCAATATGATACAAATGCAACATGATATATGACAAGATGGCTATCCTACCATGGTTTGTACATCCAGCAAAACATGTATATACATCAAAGTAAAAACATGGTATGATACATATGATACAAAAGAAAATCCCCCAAGAATCAACTAGAAAGGGCAACAAACCCCAAGTTCCCCCCGCAAGCGCACAAAAGTAGCTTGGTCGAGAGGCTTTGTAAAGATGTCGGCTAGCTGATCTTGGGTAGGGACATGACTCAACACAATGGTTCCTTTTACCACATTGTCCCTCAAGAAATGATACCTCACTTCTATGTGTTTGGTTCTGGAGTGAAGCACTGGGTTTTTGGCTACGCTTATGGCACTGGTGCTATCACAAAGAAGTGGGATCTGGGTGCACTCCTCACCAAAGTCTCTCAAAGTGTATGAAATCCACAACAGCTGGGAACAACAACTCGCGGCTGCAACATACTCTGCCTCGGTGGTAGACTGAGCTACACTAGACTGCTTGCGGGAAGACCAAGAAACCAACGAAGACCCAAGAAACTGGCAAGTACCAGAAGTAGACTTCCTCTCAACTCGACAACCAGCAAAATCCGCATCGGAAAAACCATGAAGAGAAAGAGTCGAGGAGGAAGAATACCAAAGGCCAAGACCAGGAGCAGACTGTAGGTACCTGAAAATCCTCTTGACGGCCTGTCGATGTGATGTCCTCGGCGAAGCCTGAAAACGAGCGCACAGACACACACTAAACTGTATGTCTGGCCTCGTCGCCGTCAAGTAGAGGAGGGAGCCGATCATGCTCCTGTACTCCCGCTGGTCCACTGGTTCTCCATCCTCGTCCGCATCCAAAGTGGCCGTACTCCCCATGGGAGTCGACATCGGCTTCACATCTTGCATCTGGAACTTCTTCAGCATGTCTTTCGTGTACTTGGTCTGGTGCACGAATGTTCCATCCTTCACTTGCTTGATCTGCAGCCCGAGAAAGTACTGCAACTCGCCCATCATGCTCATCTCGAACTCCCTGCTCATCTCATCTTGACCGTGTAGTACGTTCGTCGATGTCCCCAATGATCTTCGACAGGGGATGCACTTCTTGAATCCGTCGGGGAGCCTCACGCCTCGAGACTACCTCCCCCTCACCTTCAGCTTCTCTCGCCTGGTCCTCTTGTCGCACCGTCGTTGTCCATGAAGTAGACGGTCCACGCTCCATAATGGTCGTAGGGGAAGTAGTGGGTACACACTCAGCTTCAGGCGCATGGTTCTCTCCATCATCATCTCCAGCTTCATCCTTCTCCTCTTCAAAGAGGTCCTCGGCCATCTCCTCGTCACCTGCACATTCAAAGCCAAGAGAGGTACATGGCATTGTCTCGTCGAAGGTTACCTCGCAAGTCTCCATGATTTTGTTAGTCTCAAGGTTAAGCACCCTATAGGCTCTAGAGTGGTTAGCATATCCAAAGAAAATACCATCACTAGACCTAGCCTCAAACTTGTCGAGTTTCCCTTTCTTAAGAATAAAGCACTTGCACCCAAAAACTCGGAAATGACTCACCTTGGGTGCCCGACCATGCATAAGCTCATAACAAGTCTTCTTCTTGAAAGTTCGCAATAAAATCCTGTTGGAAACATGACAAGCCGTATTGACCGCCTCAGCCCAATACCTCCTAGGAGTCCTGTGCTCATCGAGCATCGTCCTAGCCATCTCACAAAGAGTCCGATTTTTCCTTTCCACAACTCCATTTTGAGGGGGCACATAAGGGGTCGAATACTGATGTTCAAGACCTAGATCACGACAAAAGCATCAAAACGAGAGTTCTTGAACTCTGAGCCATTATCACTGCGGATAGCTCGAATAGCATTCCCATGCCTCTCGTTTTTCAACCTCACGATCAGATCTCGAACAAAGCCAAATGTCTCACTCTTATCCTCCAAGAAAAACACCCAGGCATAGCGAGAGTAATCGTCCACCACAACAAGGACATACCACTTCCCACCCACCGAGCGAACTCGAGCTGGCCCAACTAGGTCCATGTGCAACAGCTCTGTCGGACGCTCGGTCATGACATCGGTCAGGGGTGGATGGGGAGTGGCTACCATCTTGCCATGCCTACACGGAGCACAAACCAAATCCTTCTCAAGCTTCAACCTCGGCAATCCTCGGACAAGGTCAAGACCACTCAAGCGGGAAACCAAATCAAAGCTCAAGTGTCCCAACCGCCTATGCCATTTCCACAAATCAGAAGAAGGACCAGCCATCAAACAGCGAGCAGGACCCAAAGAACGAGAGAAATCAGCCCTGAAAATCTGACCCTCGGGGATGATCATACAGACAAGATCACCACGAGAATCCAGCAAACGAGACTCACCAGACTTGAAACGCACCTCAAAACCTTCATCAAGCAACTGAGAAACCGAAAGCAAATTGAAACCCAAAGACTTCACAAGAGCAACTCTCTTCAACGTTACCTTGTCACTCACATGCACAACACCCTCAGAAATCACCCTTCCTCGTCCATTATCCCCAAATGTGATGTACATCTTTTCCTTCACTGGGGTGAGGCTGGAGAACCACTTCTTATCTCCGGTCATGTGTCGGGAGCATCCGGAGTCGATCAACCAAATGTTCTCCAAGCCTCCTGCCTGTAGTCAGAAACAAGAACGAGAGTGAGCTAATGACTCGACACTGGGGTTAGCACAAAGAAAGTTAAACCAGTGTCGAGCCATCTGCTCAAAAGAGGGGTTAGCAAACATCATTCCCTTGCCACCAAACTTCCCATGTCCCATGGGAGGAGTACGAGCACCACGAGGGGGAAAACGTGGTCCGTAGTTCCTCTGGAACCCAAAGCTGCGATCATTTCCCCTAAACCCGTATTGAGGACGAGTAGGGGGACATCCAGCAAAACCACCACGAGCCCGACCAAACCTCTCACCAGCACGCACACCATCATCTCTCCTAACAAACCTACCACCCTGAGCTCCAACTCTACCAACACTCTTCACACTTCCCACACCCCGTGGAAGTGGCACTCTAGGCTCAGGAATACCATGAGACTGGCGATACCTGTCCTGGTTTGCTTGCTCCCTAGCAAGCCTCTCATCCCTCTTCCTCTTATAGCAAAACTCTGCTAGGTGTCTCTCCTTGCCACAATACTCACACCTGAAGGGGATGGGTTTTGGTTTTGGCTCTGGCTTCTCTTTAGGCTTCTCACCCTTCTCACTCACAAACTTCACCGGTTTCTGGAAGTCATTTGTCTTAGGTGGGAATTTGGGTGGATCTTGGGTTGTGTCAAGCTTGTTGCAAAGGTGGTTGGGCTTTGGTGTGAAAGAGTTCTTGGGTGCTTTTGGAAGTGGGACTTGGATGTCTCCGATCACCTCAAACTCGGGGTTAGACTCAACACACTTCTCATACACACTCTCCCCACTGTTCTCTCCCACTTTCTCACCCAACATATCAAAACCCAAACCACGACCATCAGCTCTCTTGAACTCCTCAATCATGATTTTCAATTGAGGTTCCTGCCCAGACAACCAACCCAACACCTTCCTCAAATAGTCATTCTCCTCATAGATGACATCCAAACGGGAAGTAAGTTCAAGATTGCGCAAAGAAACTTCATCACAGCTAGAGCATGCATTGACAACAGGAGATTTCAAAGAAGCTTCCAAAGAGCTAATAGTAGAACGAGCATCAACAAGCTTAGCATGCATAGTAGGACATGATTTACAAGCACCAAGCAAAGTAGGTCTAGCCTTAAGCTCATCATACTCAGTCCTAAGAGCATCTAGTTTAGCCAAAGTGGAAGCATTCTTCTCATTAAGCAACTTGATCTCATTCAACCATGCATCACACTCAAGACACTCAACATCATCAGGAGTAGTAGGAGCAAGTTTCAAAGAGTCATTCTCAAGTTTCAATTCAAGCAATTTGGACTCTAACTCTCCTACTTTCTCACTAGCATTCTCAAGTTGAGCCCTAAGATCTTTCCTCATCTTCTTAGCATCTCTCAACACACTATCACGGTTGTCAATCAAGCCATTCAACCTAGTGATCTCAGCAAGCAAAGAGTCGGGGTCACGATTTACCTCATCCTCCGAATCGGAGTCGCTGTCTTCCTTCTCGCTCTTCTTGCTGCTTGAGCTATGGGCCATCCCACAAAAGCCTTCAAGCGCCACACAGCTCAACCCACTGAGGTTCCGGCTTGCACTCTTCTTGCCCTTGCGCCTCCCGGCATCTTCATCTTCACTGCTTGAGCTTGACTGCGCGTCGCTTGAGCTTGAGTCGACGTCGCTTGCACCGGCCACCATAGCTCTTGCCTTGTCCTTCTTGTAGCCGCTCTTGCTCGGTCGCTGCTTGTCCTTGTCCTTGCTCTTGGACTTGCTGAAGTGCTTGCCCTTGGAGGAGTACTCGTCTTCACGCCTCGGGTGCGCCTTGTACTCGTTCATCTTGTACTTGTTCTCCTCCGCTTCCGGGCACTCGGCGATGAAGTGGCCACGCTTGCCACACTTGTAGCACGTCCCTGAGCTCCGCCTTGCATTCCTCCGACTCTCGTGTAGTCGATCAAACCTTCTTGAGAGCAAAGTCAGCTCCTCCTCGCCCAGCACATCAAACTCCTCATCTGGAATAGACATAAGAGAAGACAAGGAAAACTGTCGACAGGAAGGGTTAGATTTGCCCTTTGATCCGCCCACAAGAGCAAGACTATAGTCAGTCGAGCCCTCATGCTTGGATTGCAACTTCCTGTCAACCTCAGCCGACTTGAGCTTAGAAAAGAGGTCATCCAACTCAATAGTCAAATACTGCCCAGACTCCTTGATGGCCTCAACCTTAGCACCCCAAACATTTGGATCCAAGACATGCAAGAGCTTCAAAGCCTGATCATGCTCGGTGTAAGGAAAATCCTCAACATTAGCCTTCATGTTGTTCACGATGGCGGTGAACCTCTGAAACATCGCATCAATGTCCTCACCGGGAAGTTGAGTGAAGTTCTCATATTGCATCCGGTAAGAGACAAAGAGGCGAGCCTTCACATGGTTATCACCACCGTGAGCAACCAACAACTTTTCCCAAATTTGCCAAGCAAGATTCAAATGGCGAACACGCTCAAACTCAGGATCACACAAGCTCCGGACCAAGTGATCAACGGCTTTTGCATTTGCCTCATACTTGGCCTTGGCACCAGCATCGGTCACCATAAGAGTATGGATGTTGACCGAAATAGCATAGGTCTTGTCAAGCACAATGAAATCCAACAACTTGCCACGAAGAAAGATCATCATACGAGCCGCCCACTTGTGGTAACCCTTGCCATCGAAGTGCGGCGGACCGCCCCGCTCAACGTACGCCATCTTAGGATTCAAGACTTGTCAAAGTCGCAAAGAATCCGGCACCAAGCTCTGATACCAATTGAAGGATCAGATGGCGACTAGAGAGGGGGGGAGTGAATAGGAGCCGGTAAAAATTCTTCACAAAGAACCCGGCCTATACCCTAGTCAAATCCCGGTCACACACAAGCGATGGATCGAATCACACACCAATCGCCAAGACAACGAGGTTATGGATCAACCTCCAGTCTTAGGAACGATTCCTTGAAGCACACGCGGAAGCACGAGAAAGGAAGGGAGGAATCGAACCAAGAAGCAAAGCACTCAGCCTCTGGCGGACCGTCCGGCCAGGCAGAGCGGACCGTCCGCGATGGGCCGCGCGGACCGTCCGGCAGGGTACCGCGGACTGTCCGCACCCTTGCCGCGGACTATCCGGCCTGAGCCGCGGACCGTCCGTTAAAGCGAACAGAACCTCCAGTAGCGAACCTCGAAAAACGGACCGTCTGCGGGGAGCACGCGGACTGTCCGCCAGGCACCCGCGGACCGTCCGCCCGCTGCTGCGGACTGTCCGAAACCACTTCCAACCAAAACTCAAAACCAAAACGAATCGAAAGCGAAGCCGAGCAAGAACACGAAGAACACGTGAAGAACACTGTTCACGCGGACCGTCCGCCAGACCCTCACGGACCGTCCGCCAGGCACGGACAGAACTGAAAACAGCCCGACCCCGAAAGCAACTCCCCCAAATCATCATCGGATTTCCCAAACGGTAGAAGCTGTAGAGACAAGGGTTTGGGGACTTGAAAAGCGTCACACAAGGATGCTATAGCCCAAAAATCTTGCCTCCTAACTCCTTAAATCACCGGGAATCGCGAATCCTTTGAGCACCACCAAAAGCTAGAGCACCGAACGGAAATCCTTGAATCGAAGTGGTTTCCCGGCGTTTGAGGGCACAAGATCAATCACAAAGATGCACAAGACATCTATCCATGTTTCCCTCAAAGAAATCCGGGGAGAAACCCACTCAAATCCGCGGAATCACACCGAGAACAAAGGCACGAAAACAAGCACAAAAAGACCACGAAAAACACAACTCCGAATCTTCTATACAAACCAGGAAAGATTCACAAGGTCTAGCATACCGCCCTAGCATCCATCCCTCTCAACAAATCTCTCATGAAGCTCTCATGCTAGCCTAGAGAAAATGGAGAAGAAAATAGCTACGAAAAATGAGAAATGGGAGGGGGGAAATGAAACCCTAAGTCACGGAGAGAGAGAGCCATCCACACACACTCATGGCTTATATATCAGGTCCTGCCGGAGTGGTAAATGACTCGACTACCCCTAACTTAACTACTGGCGATACAACCCACGTAGGGGCATTTAGGTAATGTTTGTGGGTCTTGCCATCGAACGGCCACGCCTTTGCCGCACCCCGCGTCCTCCCGACGCAAGCCATGCGATCCCGCCGCGTGTCCTCCGCTTCGAAGCTTCCCGACACGCCCGGATCCCGTCTCCGTCGTGTTGGGCCCTCGGACTTGGTTTTGAGGCCCAAACCAAGAAACCGTCCTCCGATGGTTTTGTGGGCAAACCACCAAACCCCGCGTGCTCGGTCCGGCCTCCCGCCAAACCACTTGACTCGACCGCCACCGTGCACCGGCTCGATTGTCCATGACTTCGTCTTGCTCGTCTCGCCACCATGTGGCCCGCACCTAGTCCCGCCGTCCACCGGGTCCCTCGAACCGAGCCTACTTGTCTCTCCATCTCCCGGAGGCCCCTCAAGGCTGAAGACCTTTCGCGCCCGTTCTTCACCTGCAACAACACGAACTAGGCCGCAGCCTACACCTGCGCACTGAGCCAAGAGTCAGTCCAACACCCGTTGTCAATCACTCATCACTGAGGAGCGGTCAACCACCGACCACCGGGACGTTCCTGGTCCTCAGCGACTCGTCACGTGGCTTGCCGTCGACTACTTCACCTACGCCGCGCGTCCGGGTGCCTCGGCATGTCGCGCGGCTCGTCACCCGGCTCGTCGTCGACTACTTCGCCTCGCGCAGGCTCGTCGTCGACTACTTCGCCTACGCCGCGCGTCCGGGTGCCTCGGCACGTCGCGCGGCTCGTCACGCGGCTCGTCGTCGACTACTTCGACTACGCCGCGCGTCCGGGTACCTCGGCATGTCGCACGGCTCGTCACGTGGCTCGTCGCGCCGCTCGTTGTCGACTACTCTGCCTACGTAGCGCGTCCGGGTGCCTCGGCACGTCGCGCGGCTCGTCACCCGGCTCGTCGTCGACAACTTCGCCTCGCGCAGGCTCGTCGTCGACTACTTCGCCTACGTAACACGTCCGAGTGCCTTGGCACGTTGCGCAGCTCGTCACGCGGCTCGTCGTCGACTACTTCACTTACGCCGCACGTCCGGTTGCTTCGGCACGTCGCACGGCTTGTCACGTGACTCACCATCGACTACTTCGCCTCGCGCAGGCTCGTCGTCAACTACTTCACCTACACCGCGCTTTCGGTTGTTCCGGTATGTCGTGCGGCTTGTCACGTGACTCATCGTCGACTACTTCGCGTCGCGCAGGCTCGTCGTCGACTACTTCACCTACGCCGCGCGTCCGGTTGCTTCGGCACCTCACACGGCTTGTCGCGTGAATCATCGTCGACTACTTCGCCTCGCGTAGGCTCGTCGTCGACTACTTAACCTACGCCGCGTGTCCGGTTGTTTCGGTACTTCGCGCGGCTCGTCACCCGGCTCGTCATCGACTACTTCGCCTACGCCGCGCGTTTGGGTGTCTCGGCTCGTCGTCGACTACTTCACCTACGCCGTGCGTCCGGTTGCTTCGGCACGTCGCACAGCTTGTCGCGTGAATCATCGTCGACTACTTCGCCTCGCGCAGGCTCGTCGTCGACTACTTAACCTACGCCGCGTGTCCGGTTGTTTCGGTACTTCGCGCGGCTCGTCACCCGGCTCGTCGTCGACTACTTCGCCTACGCCGCGCGTTTTGGTGCCTCGGCTCGTCGTCGACTACTTCACCTACGTCGTGCGTCCGGTTGCTTCGGCACATCGCACGGCTTGTCGCGTGACTCATCGTTGACTACTTCGCCTCGCGTAGGCTCGTCGTCGACTACTTCGACTACGCCACGTGTCCGGGTGCCTCGGCATGTCGCGCGGCTCGTCACGCGGCTCGTCACGCCGCTCGTCGTCGACAACTCCGCCTACGTCGCCCGTCCGGGTGCCTCGGCACGTCGCGCGGCTCGTCACCCGGTTCGTCGTCGACTACTTCGCCTCGCGCAGGCTCGTCGTCGACTACTTCACCTACGCCGCGTGTCTGGTTGCTTCGGCACGTCGCGCGGCTTGTCGCGTGACTCATCGTCAACTACTTCGCCTCGCACAGGCTCGTCGTCGAATAGTTCGCCTACGCCGTGCGTCCGGGTGCCTTGGCACGTCGCGTGGCTCGTCACGCGGCTCGTCGTCGACTACTTCGACTACGCCGCGCATCCGGGTGCCTCGGCATGTCGCGCGGCTCGTCACGCGGCTCGTCGTTGACTACTTCGCCTACGCCGCGTGTCCGGGTACCTCGGCATGTCGCACGGCTCGTCACGTGGCTCGTCGCGCCGCTCGTTGTCGACTACTCTGCCTACGTAGCGCGTCCGGGTGCCTCGGCACGTCGCGCGGCTCGTCACCCGGCTCGTCGTCGACAACTTCGCCTCGCGCAGGCTCGTCGTCGACTACTTCGCCTACGTAACACGTCCGAGTGCCTTGGCACGTTGCGCCGCTCGTCACGCGGCTCGTCGTCGACTACTTCACTTACGCCGCACGTCCGGTTGCTTCGGCACGTCGCACGGCTTGTCACGTGACTCACCATCGACTACTTCGCCTCGCGCAGGCTCGTCGTCAACTACTTCACCTACACCGCGCTTTCGGTTGTTCCGGTATGTCGTGCGGCTTGTCACGTGACTCATCGTCGACTACTTCGCGTCGCGCAGGCTCGTCGTCGACTACTTCACCTACGCCGCGCGTCCGGTTGCTTCGGCACCTCACGCGGCTTGTCGCGTGAATCATCGTCGACTACTTCGCCTTGCGCAGGCTCGTCGTCGACTACTTAACCTACGCCGCGTGTCCGGTTGTTTCGGTACTTCGCGCGGCTCGTCACCCGGCTCGTCATCGACTACTTCGCCTACGCCGCGCGTTTGGGTGTCTCGGCTCGTCGTCGACTACTTCACCTACGCCGTGCGTCCGGTTGCTTCGGCACGTCGCACAGCTTGTCGCGTGAATCATCGTCGACTACTTCGCCTCGCGCAGGCTCGTCGTCGACTACTTAACCTACGCCGCGTGTCCGGTTGTTTCGGTACTTCGCGCGGCTCGTCACCCGGCTCGTCGTCGACTACTTCGCCTACGCCGCGCGTTTTGGTGCCTCGGCTCGTCGTCGACTACTTCACCTACGTCGTGCGTCCGGTTGCTTCGGCACATCGCACGGCTTGTCGCGTGACTCATCGTTGACTACTTCGCCTCGCGTAGGCTCGTCGTCGACTACTTCGACTACGCCACGTGTCCGGGTGCCTCGGCATGTCGCGCGGCTCGTCACGCGGCTCGTCACGCCGCTCGTCGTCGACAACTCCGCCTACGTCGCCCGTCCGGGTGCCTCGGCACGTCGCGCGGCTCGTCACCCGGTTCGTCGTCGACTACTTCGCCTCGCGCTGGCTCGTCGTCGACTACTTCACCTACGCCGCGTGTCTGGTTGCTTCGGCACGTCGCGCGGCTTGTCGCGTGACTCATCGTCAACTACTTCGCCTCGCACAGGCTCATCGTCGAATAGTTCGCCTACGCCGTGCGTCCGGGTGCCTTGGCACGTCGCGTGGCTCGTCACGCGGCTCGTCGTCGACTACTTCGACTACGCCGCGCATCCGGGTGCCTCGGCATGTCGCGCGGCTCGTCACGCAGCTGGTCGCGCCGCTCGTCGTCGACTACTCAGCCTCGCGCAGGCTCGTCGTCCACTACTTCGCCTACGCCGCGCGTCCGGGTGCCTCGGCACGTCGCGCGGCTCGTCACGCGGCTCGTCGTTGACTACTTCGCCTACGCCGCGTGTCCGGGTACCTCGGCATGTCGCACGGCTCGTCACGTGGCTCGTCGCGCCGCTCGTTGTCGACTACTCTGCCTACGTAGCGCGTCCGGGTGCCTCGGCACGTCGCGCAGCTCGTCACCCGGCTCGTCGTCGACAACTTCGCCTCGCGCAGGCTCGTCGTCGACTACTTCGCCTACGCCGCGCGTCCGAGTGCCTCGGCACGTCACGCGGCTCGTCGTTGACTACTTCACCTACGCCGCACGTCCGGTTGCTTCGGCACGTCGCACGGCTTGTCACGTGACTCACCATCGACTACTTCGCATCGCGCAGGCTCGTCGTCAACTACTTCACCTACACCGCGCGTCCGGTTGTTCCGGTACGTCGCGCGGCTTGTCACGTGACTCGTCGTCGACTACTTCGCGTCACGAAGGCTCATCGTCGACTACTTCACCTACGCCGCGCGTCCGGTTGCTTCGGCACCTCACACGGCTTGTCGCGTGAATCATCGTCGACTACTTCGCCTCGCACAGGCTCGTCATCGACTACTTAACCTACGCCGTGTGTCCGGTTGTTTCGGTACTTCGCGCGGCTCGTCACCCGGCTCGTCGTCGACTACTTCGCCTACGCCGCGCGTTTGGGTGCCTCGGCTCGTCGTCGACTACTTCACCTACGCCGTGCGTCGGGTTGCTTCGGCACGTCGCACAGCTTGTCGCGTGAATCATCGTCGACCACTTCACCTCGCGCAGGCTCGTCGTCGACTACTTAACCTTTGCCGCGTGTCCGGTTGTTTCGGTACTTCGCGCGGCTCGTCACCCGGCTCGTCGTCAACTACTTCACCTACGCCGCGCGTTTGGGTGCCTCGGCTCGTCGTCGACTACTTCACCTACGCCGTGCGTCCGGTTGCTTCGGCACGTCGCACGGCTTGTCGCGTGACTCATCGTTGACTACTTCGCCTCGCGTAGGCTCGTCGTCGACTACTTCGACTACGCCACGTGTCCGGGAGCCTCGGCATGTCGCACGGCTCGTCACGTGGCTCGTCGCGTCGCTCGTCATTGACTACTCCGCCTACGTCGCGCGTCCGGGTGCCTCGGCACGTCACGCGGCTCGTCACCCGGCTCGTCGTCGACTACTTCGCCTACGCCGCGCGTCGGGGTGCCTCGGCACGTCGCGCGGCTCGTCACGCGGCTCGTTGTCGACTAATTCACCTACGCCGCGCGTCCGGTTAGTTCAGCACGTCGTGCGGCTAGTCGCGTGACTCATCGTCATTTACTTTGCCTCTTGCAGGCTCGTCGTCGACTACTTCGCCTACGCCGCGTGTCCGGCTGCCTTAGCACGTCGCGTGGCTCGTCACGCGGCTCGTCGTCGACTACTTCGACTACGCCGCGCATCCGGGTGCCTCGGCATGTCGCGCGGCTCGTCACGCAGCTGGTCGCACCGCTCGTCGTCGACTACTCCGCCTACGTCGCGCGTCCGGGTGCCTCGGCATGTCGCGCGGCTCGTCACCCGGCTCATCGTCGACTACTTCGACTCGCGCAGGCCCGTCCTCGAGTACTTCGCCTACACCGCGCGTCCTGGTGCCTCGGCACGTCGCGCGGCTCGTCACGCAGCTCGTCGTCGACCACTTCGACTACGCCCCGCGTCTGGGTACCTTGGCATGTCGAGCGGCTCGTCACATGGCTCGTTGGGCGGCTCGTCATCGACTACTTCGCCTCGCGCAGGCTCGTCGTCGACAACTTCGCCTACGCCGCGCGTCCGGGTGCCTCGGCACGTCATGCGGCTCGTCACGCGGCTCGTCGTCGACTACTTCGACTACGCCCCGCGTCCGGGTGCCTCGGCATGTCACGCGGTTCGTCACGTGGCTCGTCGCGCCGCTCGTCGTCGACAACTCCGCCTACGTCGCGCGTCCGGGTGCCTCGGCACGTCGCGCGGCTCGTCAGCAGGCTCATCGTAGACTACTTCGCCTCGCGCAGGTTCGTCGTCGACTACTTCGCCAACGCCGCGAGTCCGAGTACCTCGGCACGTCGTGCGGCTCGTCACGCGGCTTGCCGTCGACTACTTCACCTACGCCGCGCGTCCGGGTGCCTCGGCATGTCGCGCGGCTCGTCACCCGGCTCCTCGTCGACTACTTCTCCTCGCGCAGGCTCGTCGCCGACTACTTCGCCTACACCTCGCGTCCGGGTGCCTCGGCACGTCGCGCGGCTCGTCACGCGGCTCGTCGTCGACTACTTCGACTACGCCGCGCGTCCGGGTACCTCGGCATGTCGCACGGCTCGTCACGTGGCTCGTCGCGCCGCTCGTTGTCGACTACTCTGCCTACATAGCGCGTCCGGGTGCCTCGGCACGTCGCGCGGCTTGTCACCCGGCTCGTCGTCGACAACTTCGCCTCGTGCAGGCTCGTCGTCGACTACTTCGCCTACGCCGTGCGTCCGAGTGCCTCGGCACGTCGCGCGGCTCGTCACGCGGCTCGTCGTCGACTACTTCACCTATGCCGCACGTCCGGTTGCTTCGGCACGTCGCACGGCTTGTCGCGTGACTCATTATCGACTACTTCGCCTCGCGCAGGCTCGTCGTCAACTACTTCACCTACACCGCGCGTCCGGTTGTTCCGGTACGTCGCGCGGCTTGTCACGTGACTCATCGTCGACTACTTCGCGTCGCGCAGGCTCGTCGTCGACTATTTCACCTACGCCGCGCGTCCGGTTGCTTCGGCACCTTGCGCGGCTTGTCGCGTGACTCATCGTCGACTACTTCGCCTCGCGCAGGCTCGTCATTGACTACTTCGCCTACGCCGCGCGTCCGGGTGCCTCGGCTCGTCGTCGACTACTTCACCTACGTCGCGCGTCCGGTTGCTTCGGCACGTCGCACGGCTTGTCACGTGACTCATCGTTGACTACTTCGCCTCGCGTAGGCTCGTCATCGACTACTTCACCTACACCGCGCGTCTGGGTGCCTCGGCACGTCGCATGGCTCGTCACGCGGCTCGCCGTCGACTAATTCACCTACGCCGCGCGTCCGGTTGCTTCGGCACGTCGTGCGGCTAGTCACGTGACTCATCGTCGTTTACTTTGCCTCGCGCAGGCTCGTCGTCGACTACTTCGTCTACGCCGCGCATCCGGGTGCCTCAGCATGTCGCGCGGCTCGTCACGCAGCTTGTCGCGCCGCTCGTCGTCGACTACTCCGCTTACGTCGTGCGTCCGGGTGCCTCGGCATGTCGCGCGGCTCGTCACCCGGCTCATCGTCGACTACTTCGACTCGCACAGGCCCGTCGTCGACTACTTCGCCTACACCGCGCGTCCGGGTGCCTCGGCACGTCGCGCGGCTCGTCACGCGGCTCGTCGTCGACCACTTCGACTACGCCCCGCGTCCGGGTGCCTCGGCATGTCACGCGGCTCGTCACGTGGTTCGTTGGGCGGCTCGTCGTCGACTACTCCACCTACGTCGCGCGGCTTGTCACCCGGCTCGTCGTCGACTACTTCGCCTCGCGCAGGCTCGTCGTCGACAACTTCGCCTACCCCGCGCGTCCGGGTGCCTCGGCACGTCGCGCGGCTCGTCACGCGGCTCGTCGTCGACTACTTCGACTACGCCCCGCGTCCGGGTGCCTCGGCATGTCGCGCGGCTCGTCACATGGCTCGTCGCGTCGCTCGTCATTGACTACTCCGCCTACGTCGCGCGTCCGGGTGCCTCGGCACGTCGCGCGGCTCGTCAGCCGGCTCATCGTAGACTACTTCGCCTCGCGCAGGCTCGTCATCGACTACTTCGCCAACGCCGAGAGTCCGAGTACCTCGGCACGTCGCGCGGCTCGTCACGCGGCTTGCCGTTGACTACTTCACCTAGGCCGCGCGTCCGGGTGCCTCGGCATGTCGCGCGGCTCGTCACCCGGCTCGTCGTCGACTACTTCGCCTCGCGCAGGCTCGTCGTCGACAACTCCGCCTACGTCGCCCGTCCGGGTGCCTCGGCACGTCGCGCGGCTCGTCACCCGGTTCGTCGTCGACTACTTCGCCTCGCGCAGGCTCGTCGTCGACTACTTCACCTACGCCGCGTGTCTGGTTGCTTCGGCACGTCGCGCGGCTTGTCGCGTGACTCATCGTCAACTACTTCGCCTCGCACAGGCTCATCGTCGAATAGTTCGCCTACGCCGTGCGTCCGGGTGCCTTGGCACGTCGCGTGGCTCGTCACGCGGCTCGTCGTCGACTACTTCGACTACGCCGCGCATCCGGGTGCCTCGGCATGTCGCGCGGCTCGTCACGCAGCTGGTCGCGCCGCTCGTCGTCGACTACTCAGCCTCGCGCAGGCTCGTCGTCCACTACTTCGCCTACGCCGCGCGTCCGGGTGCCTCGGCACGTCGCGCGGCTCGTCACGCGGCTCGTCGTTGACTACTTCGCCTACGCCGCGTGTCCGGGTACCTCGGCATGTCGCACGGCTCGTCACGTGGCTCGTCGCGCCGCTCGTTGTCGACTACTCTGCCTACGTAGCGCGTCCGGGTGCCTCGGCACGTCGCGCAGCTCGTCACCCGGCTCGTCGTCGACAACTTCGCCTCGCGCAGGCTCGTCGTCGACTACTTCGCCTACGCCGCGCGTCCGAGTGCCTCGGCACGTCACGCGGCTCGTCGTTGACTACTTCACCTACGCCGCACGTCCGGTTGCTTCGGCACGTCGCACGGCTTGTCACGTGACTCACCATCGACTACTTCGCATCGCGCAGGCTCGTCGTCAACTACTTCACCTACACCGCGCGTCCGGTTGTTCCGGTACGTCGCGCGGCTTGTCACGTGACTCGTCGTCGACTACTTCGCGTCGCGAAGGCTCATCGTCGACTACTTCACCTACGCCGCGCGTCCGGTTGCTTCGGCACCTCACACGGCTTGTCGCGTGAATCATCGTCGACTACTTCGCCTCGCACAGGCTCGTCATCGACTACTTAACCTACGCCGTGTGTCCGGTTGTTTCGGTACTTCGCGCGGCTCGTCACCCGGCTCGTCGTCGACTACTTCGCCTACGCCGCGCGTTTGGGTGCCTCGGCTCGTCGTCGACTACTTCACCTACGCCGTGCGTCGGGTTGCTTCGGCACGTCGCACAGCTTGTCGCGTGAATCATCGTCGACCACTTCACCTCGCGCAGGCTTGTCGTCGACTACTTAACCTTTGCCGCGTGTCCGGTTGTTTCGGTACTTCGCGCGGCTCGTCACCCGGCTCGTCGTCAACTACTTCACCTACGCCGCGCGTTTGGGTGCCTCGGCTCGTCGTCGACTACTTCACCTACGCCGTGCGTCCGGTTGCTTCGGCACGTCGCACGGCTTGTCGCGTGACTCATCGTTGACTACTTCGCCTCGCGTAGGCTCGTCGTCGACTACTTCGACTACGCCACGTGTCCGGGAGCCTCGGCATGTCGCACGGCTCGTCACGTGGCTCGTCGCGTCGCTCGTCATTGACTACTCCGCCTACGTCGCGCGTCCGGGTGCCTCGGCACGTCACGCGGCTCGTCACCCGGCTCGTCGTCGACTACTTCGCCTACGCCGCGCGTCGGGGTGCCTCGGCACGTCGCGCGGCTCGTCACGCGGCTCGTTGTCGACTAATTCACCTACGCCGCGCGTCCGGTTAGTTCAGCACGTCGTGCGGCTAGTCGCGTGACTCATCGTCATTTACTTTGCCTCTTGTAGGCTCGTCGTCGACTACTTCGCCTACGCCGCGTGTCCGGCTGCCTTAGCACGTCGCGTGGCTCGTCACGCGGCTCGTCGTCGACTACTTCGACTACGCCGCGCATCCGGGTGCCTCGGCATGTCGCGCGGCTCGTCACGCAGCTGGTCGCACCGCTCGTCGTCGACTACTCCGCCTACGTCGCGCGTCCGGGTGCCTCGGCATGTCGCGCGGCTCGTCACCCGGCTCATCGTCGACTACTTCGACTCGCGCAGGCCCGTCCTCGAGTACTTCGCCTACACCGCGCGTCCTGGTGCCTCGGCACGTCGCGCGGCTCGTCACGCAGCTCGTCGTCGACCACTTCGACTACGCCCCGCGTCTGGGTACCTTGGCATGTCGAGCGGCTCGTCACATGGCTCGTTGGGCGGCTCGTCATCGACTACTTCGCCTCGCGCAGGCTCGTCGTCGACAACTTCGCCTACGCCGCGCGTCCGGGTGCCTCGGCACGTCATGCGGCTCGTCACGCGGCTCGTCGTCGACTACTTCGACTACGCCCCGCGTCCGGGTGCCTCGGCATGTCACGCGGTTCGTCACGTGGCTCGTCGCGCCGCTCGTCGTCGACAACTCCGCCTACGTCGCGCGTCCGGGTGCCTCGGCACGTCGCGCGGCTCGTCAGCAGGCTCATCGTAGACTACTTCGCCTCGCGCAGGTTCGTCGTCGACTACTTCGCCAACGCCGCGAGTCCGAGTACCTCGGCACGTCGTGCGGCTCGTCACGCGGCTTGCCGTCGACTACTTCACCTACGCCGCGCGTCCGGGTGCCTCGGCATGTCGCGCGGCTCGTCACCCGGCTCCTCGTCGACTACTTCTCCTCGCGCAGGCTCGTCGCCGACTACTTCGCCTACACCTCGCGTCCGGGTGCCTCGGCACGTCGCGCGGCTCGTCACGCGGCTCGTCGTCGACTACTTCGACTACGCCGCGCGTCCGGGTACCTCGGCATGTCGCACGGCTCGTCACGTGGCTCGTCGCGCCGCTCGTTGTCGACTACTCTGCCTACATAGCGCGTCCGGGTGCCTCGGCACGTCGCGCGGCTTGTCACCCGGCTCGTCGTCGACAACTTCGCCTCGTGCAGGCTCGTCGTCGACTACTTCGCCTACGCCGTGCGTCCGAGTGCCTCGGCACGTCGCGCGGCTCGTCACGCGGCTCGTCGTCGACTACTTCACCTATGCCGCACGTCCGGTTGCTTCGGCACGTCGCACGGCTTGTCGCGTGACTCATTATCGACTACTTCGCCTCGCGCAGGCTCGTCGTCAACTACTTCACCTACACCGCGCGTCCGGTTGTTCCGGTACGTCGCGCGGCTTGTCACGTGACTCATCGTCGACTACTTCGCGTCGCGCAGGCTCGTCGTCGACTATTTCACCTACGCCGCGCGTCCGGTTGCTTCGGCACCTTGCGCGGCTTGTCGCGTGACTCATCGTCGACTACTTCGCCTCGCGCAGGCTCGTCATTGACTACTTCGCCTACGCCGCGCGTCCGGGTGCCTCGGCTCGTCGTCGACTACTTCACCTACGTCGCGCGTCCGGTTGCTTCGGCACGTCGCACGGCTTGTCACGTGACTCATCGTTGACTACTTCGCCTCGCGTAGGCTCGTCATCGACTACTTCACCTACACCGCGCGTCTGGGTGCCTCGGCACGTCGCACGGCTCGTCACGCGGCTCGCCGTCGACTAATTCACCTACGCCGCGCGTCCGGTTGCTTCGGCACGTCGTGCGGCTAGTCACGTGACTCATCGTCGTTTACTTTGCCTCGCGCAGGCTCGTCGTCGACTACTTCGTCTACGCCGCGCATCCGGGTGCCTCAGCATGTCGCGCGGCTCGTCACGCAGCTTGTCGCGCCGCTCGTCGTCGACTACTCCGCTTACGTCGTGCGTCCGGGTGCCTCGGCATGTCGCGCGGCTCGTCACCCGGCTCATCGTCGACTACTTCGACTCGCACAGGCCCGTCGTCGACTACTTCGCCTACACCGCGCGTCCGGGTGCCTCGGCACGTCGCGCGGCTCGTCACGCGGCTCGTCGTCGACCACTTCGACTACGCCCCGCGTCCGGGTGCCTCGGCATGTCACGCGGCTCGTCACGTGGTTCGTTGGGCGGCTCGTCGTCGACTACTCCACCTACGTCGCGCGGCTTGTCACCCGGCTCGTCGTCGACTACTTCGCCTCGCGCAGGCTCGTCGTCGACAACTTCGCCTACCCCGCGCGTCCGGGTGCCTCGGCACGTCGCGCGGCTCGTCACGCGGCTCGTCGTCGACTACTTCGACTACGCCCCGCGTCCGGGTGCCTCGGCATGTCGCGCGGCTCGTCACATGGCTCGTCGCGTCGCTCGTCATTGACTACTCCGCCTACGTCGCGCGTCCGGGTGCCTCGGCACGTCGCGCGGCTCGTCAGCCGGCTCATCGTAGACTACTTCGCCTCGCGCAGGCTCGTCATCGACTACTTCGCCAACGCCGAGAGTCCGAGTACCTCGGCACGTCGCGCGGCTCGTCACGCGGCTTGCCGTTGACTACTTCACCTAGGCCGCGCGTCCGGGTGCCTCGGCATGTCGCGCGGCTCGTCACCCGGCTCGTCGTCGACTACTTCGCCTCGCGCAGGCTCGTCATCGACTACTTCGCCTACGCCGCGCGTCCGGGTGCCTCGGCACATCATGCACCTCGTCACGCGGCTCGTCGTCGACTACTTCGACTACGCCGCGCGTCCGGGTACCTCGGCATGTCGCACGGCTCGTCACGTGGCTCGTCGCGCCGCTCGTTGTCGACTACTCTGCCTACGTAGCGCGTCCGGGTGCCTCGGCACGTCGCGCGGCTCGTCACCCGGCTCGTCGTCGACAACTTCGCCTCGCGCAGGCTCGTCGTCGACTACTTCGCCTACGCCGCGCGTCCGAGTGCCTCGGCACGTCGCGCGGCTCGTCACGCGGCTCGTCGTCGACTACTTCACATATGCCGCGCGTCCGGTTGCTTCGGCACGTCGCACGGCTTGTCGCGTGACTCATTATCGACTACTTCGCCTCGCGCAGGCTCGTCGTCAACTACTTCACCTACACCGCGCGTCTGGTTGTTCCGGTACGTCGCGCGGCTTGTCACGTGACTCATCGTCGACTACTTCGCGTCGCGCAGGCTCGTCGTCGACTACTTCACCTACGCCGCGCGTCTGGTTGCTTCGGCACCTCGCGCGGCTTGTCGCGTGACTCATCGTCGACTACTTCGCCTCGCGCAGGCTCGTCATTGACTACTTCGCCTACGCCGCGCGTCCGGGTGCCTCAGCTCGTCGTCGACTACTTCACCTACGCCGCGCGTCCGGTTCCTTCGGCACGTCGCACGGCTTGTCGCGTGACTCATCGTTGACTACTTCACCTCGCGTAGGCTCGTCATCGACTACTTCACCTACGCCGCGCGTCCGGGTGCCTCGGCACGTCGCACGGCTCGTCACGCGGCTCGTCGTCGACTAATTCACCTACGCGGCGCGTCCGGTTGCTTCGGCACGTCGTGCGGCTAGTCGCGTGACTCATCGTCGTTTACTTTGCCTCGCGCAGGCTCGTCGTCGACTACTTCGTCTACGCCGCGCATCCGGGTGCCTCGGCATGTCGCGCGGCTCGTCACGTAGCTCGTCGCGCCGCTCGTCGTCGACTACTCCGCCTACGTCGTGCGTCCGGGTGCCTCGGCATGTCGCGCGGCTCGTCACCCGGCTCATCGTTGACTACTTCGACTCGCGCAGGCCCGTCGTCGACTACTTCGCCTACACCGCGCGTCCGGGTGCCTCGGCACGTGGCGCGACTCGTCACGCGGCTCGTCGTCGACCACTTCGACTACGCCCCGCGTCCGGGTGCCTCGGCATGTCGCGCGGCTCGTCACGTGGTTCGTTGGGCGGCTCGTCGTCGACTACTCCACCTACGTCGCGCGTCCGGGTTCCTCGGCACGTCGTGCGGCTTGTCACCCGGCTCGTCGTCGACTACTTCGCCTCGCGCAGGCTCGTCGTCGACAACTTCGCCTACGCCGCGCGTCCGGGTGCCTCGGCACGTCGCGTGGCTCGTCAGGCGGCTCGTCGTCGACTACTTCGACTACGCCCCGCATCTGGGTGCCTCGGCATGTCGCGCGGCTCGTCACGTGGCTCGTCGCGTCGCTCGTCATTGACTACTCCGCCTACGTCGCGCGTCCGGGTGCCTCGGCACGTCGCGCGGCTCGTCAGCCGACTCATCGTAGACTACTTCGCCTCACGCAGGCTCGTCGTCGACTACTTCGCCAACGCCGAGAGTCCGAGTACCTCGGCACGTCGCGCGGCTTGTCACGCGGCTTGCCGTTGACTACTTCACCTACGCCGCGCATCTGGGTGCCTCGGCATGTCGCACGGCTCGTCACCCGGCTCGTCGTCGACTACTTCGCCTCGCGCAGGCTCGTCATCGACTACTTCGCCTACGCCGCGCGTCCGGGTGCCTCGGCACATCGCGCGGCTCGTCACGCGGCTCGTCGTCGACTACTTCGACTACGCCGCACGTCCGGGTACCTCGGCATGTCGCACGGCTCGTCACGTGGCTCGTCGCACCGCTCGTTGTCGACTACTCTGCCTACGTAGCGCGTCCGGGTGCCTCGGCACGTCGCGCGGCTCGTCACCCGGCTCGTCGTCGACAACTTCGCCTCGCGCAGGCTCGTCGTCGACTACTTCGCCTACGCCGCGCGTCCGAGTGCCTCGGCACGTCGCGCGGCTCGTCACGCGGCTCGTCGTCGACTACTTCACCTATGCCGCACGTCCGGTTGCTTCGGCACGTCGCACGGCTTGTCGCGTGACTCATTATCGACTACTTCGCCTCGCGCAGGCTCGTCGTCAACTACTTCACCTACACCGCGCGTCCGGTTGTTCCGGTATGTCGCGCGGCTTCTCACGTGACTCATCGTCGACTACTTCGTGTCGCGCAGGCTCGTCGTCGACTACTTCACCTACGCCGCGCGTCGGGTTGCTTCGGCACCTCGCGCGGCTTGTCGCATGACTCATCGTCGACTACTTCGCCTCGCGCAGGCTCGTCATTGACTACTTCGCCTACGCCGCGCGTCCGGGTGCCTCGGCTCGTCGTCGACTACTTCACCTACGCCGCGCGTCCGGTTGCTTCGGCACGTCGCACGGCTTGTCGCGTGACTCATCGTTGACTACTTCACCTCGCGTAGGCTCGTCATCGACTACTTCACCTACGCCGCGCGTCCGGGTGCCTCGGCACGTCGCACGGCTCGTCACGCGGCTCATCGTCAACTAATTCACCTACGCCGCACGTCCGGTTGATTCGGCACGTCGTGCGGCTAGTCGCGTGACTCATCGTCGTTTACTTTGCCTCGCGCAGGCTCGTCGTCGACTACTTCGTCTACGCCGCGCATCCGGGTGCCTCGGAATGTCGCGCGGCTCGTCACGCTGCTCGTCGCGCCGCTCGTCGTCGACTACTCCGCCTACGTCGTGCGTCCGGGTGCCTCGGCATGTCGCGCGGCTCGTCACCCGGCTCATCGTTGACTACTTCGAATCGCGCAGGCCCGTCGTCGACTACTTCGCCTACACCGCGCGTCCGGGTGCCTCAGCACGTGGCGCGGCTCGTCAAGCGGCTCGTCGTCGACCACTTCGACTACGCCCCGCGTCCGGGTGCCTCGGCATGTCGCGCGGCTCGTCACGTGGTTCGTTGGGCGGCTCGTCGTCGACTACTCCACCTACGTCGCGCGTCTGGGTTCCTCGGCACGTCGCGCGGCTTGTCACCCGGCTCGTCGTCGACAACTTCGCCTCGCGCAGGCTCGTCGTCGACAACTTCGCCAACGCCGCGCGTCCGGGTGCCTCGACACGTCGCGCGGCTCGTCACGCGGCTCGTCGTCGACAAATTCGACTACGCCCCGCGTCTGGGTGCCTCGGCATGTCGCGCGGCTCGTCACGTGGCTCGTCGCGCCGCTCGTCATTGACTACTCCGCCTACGTCGCGCGTCCGGGTGCCTCGGCACGTCGCGCGGCTCATCAGCCGGGTCATCGTAGACTACTTCGCCTCGCGCAGGCTCGTCGTCGACTACTTCGCCAACGCCGGGAGTCCGAGTACCTCGGCACGTCGCGCGGCTCGTCACGCGGCTTGCCGTTGACTACTTCACCTACGCCGCGCGTCCGGGTGCCTCGGCATGTCGCGCGGCTCATCACCCGGCTCGTCGTCGACTACTTCGCCTCGCGCAGGCTCGTCATCGACTACTTCGCCTACGCCGCGCGTCCGGGTGCCTCGGCACATCGCGCGGCTCGTCACGCAGCTCGTCGTCGACTACTTCGACTACGCCGCGCGTCCGGGTACCTCGGCATGTCGCACGGCTCGTCACGTGGCTCGTCGCACCGCTCGTTGTGGACTACTCTGCCTACGTAGCGCGTCCGGGTGCCTCGGCACGTCGCGCGGCTCGTCACCCGGCTCGTCGTCGACAACTTCGCCTACGCCGCGCGTCCGGTTGCTTCGGCATGTCGCGCGGCTCGTCACCCGGCTCGTCGTCGACTACTTCGCCTCGCGCAGGCTCGTCGTCGACTACTTCGCCTACGCCGCGCGTTCGGGTGCCTCGGCTCGTCGTCGACTACTTCACCTACGCCGCGCGTCCGGTTGCTTCGGCACGTCGCACGGCTTGTCGCGTGACTCATCGTTGACTACTTCGCCTCGCGTAGGCTCGCCATCGACTACTTCACCAACGCCGCGCGTCCGGGTGCCTTGGCACATCGCGCGGCTCGTCGTCGACTACTTCGACTACGCCGCGTGTCCGGGTGCCTCGGCATGTTGCGCGGCTCGTCACGCCGCTCGTCGTCGACTACTCCGCCTACGTCGCACGTCCGGGTGCCTCGGCACGTCGCGCGGCTCGTCACCCGGCTCGTCGTCGACTACTTCGCCTCGCGCAGGCTCGTCGTCGACTACTTCGCCTACGCCGCGCGTCGGGGTGCCTCGGCACGTCGCGCGGCTCGTCACGCGGCTCCTCGTCGACTAATTCACCAACGCCGCGCGTCCGGTTTCTTCGGCACGTCGTGCGGCTAGTCGCGTGACTCATCGTCGTTTACTTTGCCTCGCGCAGGCTTGTCGTCGACTACTTCGCCTACGCCACGCGTCCGGGTGCCTCGGCACGTCGCGCGGCTCGTCACGCGGCTCGTCTTCGACTACGCCGCGCATCCGGGTGCCTCGGCATGTCGCGCGGCTCGTCAGGCAGCTCGTCGCGCCGCTCGTCGTCGACTACTCCGCCTACGTCGCGCGTCCGGGTGCCTCGGCATGTCACGCGGCTCGTCACCCGGCTCATCGTCGACTACTTCGCCTCGCGCAGGCTCGTCGTCGACAAGTTCGCCTACGCCGTGCGTCCGGGTGCCTCGGCACGTCGCGCGGCTCGTCACGCGGCTCGTCGTCGACTACGCCGCGCGTCGCCCCGCGTCCGGGTGCCTCGGCATGTCGCGAGGCTCGTCACGTGGCTCGTCGCGCCGCTCGTCATTGACTACTCCGCCTACGTCGCGCGTACGGGTGCCTCTGCACGTCGCGCGGCTCGTCAGCCGGCTCGTCGTCGACTACTTCGCCTCGCGCAGGCTCGTCATCGACTACTTCGCCAACGCCGCGCGTCCGAGTGCCTCGGCACATCGCGCGGCTCGTCATGCGGGTTGTCGTCGACTAGTTCACCTACGCCGCGCGTCCGGGTGCCTCGGCATGTCGCGCGGCTCATCACCCGGCTCGTCGTCGACTACTTCGCTTCGCGCAGGCTCGTCGTCGACTACTTCGCCTACGCCGCGCGTCCGGGTGCCTCGGCACGTCGCGCGGCTCATCGTCGACTACTTCGACTACGCCGCGCGTCCGGGTGCCTCGGCATGTCGCACGGCTCGTCACGTGGCTCGTCGCGCCGCTCGTCGTCGACTTCTCCGCCTACGTCGCGCATTCGGGTGCCTCGACACGTCGCGCGGCTCGTCACCCGGCTCGTCATCGACTACTTCGCGTCGCTCTGGCTCGTTGTCGACTTCTTCACCTACGCCGCGCGTCCGAGTGCCTCGGCACGTCGCGCGGCTCGTCACGCGGCTCGTCGTCGACTACTTCACCTACGCCGCGTGTCGGGTTGCTTAGGCACGTCTCGCGGTTTGTCGCGTGACTCATCGTCGACTACTTCGCCTCGCGCAGGCTCATCGTCGACTACTTCGCCTACGCCGCGCGTCCGGTTGTTTCGGAACGTCGCGCGGCTTGTCACGTGACTCATCGTCGACTACTTCGCGTCCCGCAGGCTCGTCGTCGACAACTTCACCTACGCCGCGCGTCCGGTTGCTCCGGCACCTCGCGCGGCTTGTCGCGTGACTCATCGTCGACTACTTCACCTCGCGCAAGCTCATCGTCGACTACTTAACCTACGCCGCGCGTCCGGTTGTTTTGGTACGTCGCGCGGCTTGTCACGTGACTCATCGTCGACTACATCGCCTCGCGCAGGCTCGTCGTCGACTACTTCGCCTACGCCGCGCTTCCGGGTGCCTCGGCACGTCGCGTGGCTCGTCACGCGGCTCGTCGTCGACTACTTCGACTACACCACGCGTCCCGGTGCCTCGGCATGTCGCGCGGCTTGTTACGCGGCTCCTCGCGCCGCTCGTCGTCGACTACTCCGCCTACGTCGCGCGTCCGGGTGCCTCGGCACGTCGCGCGGCTCGTCACCCGGCACGTCGCGCGGCTCGTCACCCGGCACGTCGCGCGGCTCGTCACCCGGCTCGTCGTTGACTACTTCGCCTCGCGCAGGCTCGTTGTCGACTACTTCACCTACGCCGCGCGTCTAGGTGCCTCGGCACGTCGCGCGGCTCGTCGCGCGGCTCGTCGCGCGGCTCGTCGCGCGGCTCGTCGTCGACTACTTCACCTACGTCGTGCGTCCGGTTGCTTCGGCACGTCGCACGGCTTGTCGCTTGACTCATCGTCGACTACTTCGCCTCACGTAGGCTCGTCGTCGACTACTTCACCTACGCCGCGCGTCCGGTTGCTTCGGCACGTCGCGCGGCTTGTCACGTGACTCATCGTCATTTACTTTGCCTCGCGCAGGCTCGTCGTTGACTACTTCGCCTACGCCGCGCGTCTGTGTGCCTCGACACGTCGCGCGGCTCGTCACGCGGCTTGTCGCGCCGCTCGTTGTCGACTACTCCGCCTACGTCGCGCGTCCAAGTGCCTCGGCACCGTCGCGCGGCTCGTCACCCGGCTCATCGTCGACTACTTCGCCTCGCACAGGCTCGTCGTCGACTTCTTCGCCTGCGCCGCGCGTCCGGGTGCTTCGGCATGTCGCGCGGCTCGTCATGCGGCTCGTCGTCGACTACTTCACCTACGCCGCGCGTCCGGTTGCTTCGGCACATCGCGCGGCTTGTCGCGTGAATCATCGTCGACTACTTCGCCTCGTGCAGGCTCATCGTCGACTACTTCGACAATGCCGCCCGTCCGGGTGCCTCGGCATGTCGCGCGACTCGTCACGCGGCTCGTCGCGCCACTTGTCGTCGACTACTCCGCCTACGTCGCACGTCCGGGTGCCTCGACACGACACGCGGCTCGTCACCCGGCTCGTCATCGACTACTGACGAGCTACTTCACCTCGCGGAGGCCTGTCTTCGACTACTTTGCCTACGCCGCGCGTCCGGCTGCCTCGGCACGTTACGCGGCTCGTCACGCGGCTCGTCGTCGACTACTTCACCTACGCCGCGCGTCCGGTTGCTTCGGTACGTCGCGCGGCTTGTCGCGTGACTCATCGTCGACTACTTCGCCACACGCAGGCTCGTCGTCGACTACTTCGCCTACGCCGCGCGTTCGGGTTCCTAGGCACGTCCCGCAGCTCGTCACGCGGCTCGTCGTCGACTACTTCGACTAGGCCCCGCGTCCGTTTGCTTCGGCACTTCGTGCGGCTTGTCACGTGACTCACGTCGACTGCTTCGCCTCGCGCAGGCTCGTCGTCGACTACTTCGCCTACGCCGCGCGTCCAGGTGCCTCGGCACGTCGCGCGGCTCGTCACGTGGCTCGTCGTCGACTACTTCGACTACGCCACGCATCCAGGTGCCTCGGCATGTCGCGCGGCTCGTCACGCGGCTCGTCCCGCCGCCCGTGGTCGACTACTCCGCCTATGTCATGCGTTCGGGTTCCTCGGCACGTCGCGCGGCTCGTCGTCAACTACTTCGACTACGCCGCGCGTCTGGGTGCCTCGGCACGTCGCGCGGCTCATCACGTGACTCGTTGCGCCGCTCGTCATCGACTACTTCTCCTACGCCGCGCATCTGGGTGCCTCGGCACGTCGCGTGGCTCATCTCGCCGCTCGTCGTCAACTACTTTGCCTAAGTCGCGCGTCTGGTTGCTTTGGCACGTCGCGCGGCTTGTCGCGTGACTCATCGTCGTTTACTTTGCCTCGCGCAGGCTCGTCGTCGACTACTTCGCCTACGCCGCGCGTCCGGGTGCTCGGCACGTCGCGCTGCTCGTCACGCGGATCGTAGTCGACTACTTCGACTACACCGCGCGTCCGGGTGCCTCGGCATGTCGCGCGGCTCGTCACGCGGCTCGTCGTCGACTACTTCACCTAGGCCGCGCGTCCGGTTGCTTCGGCACGTCGCGCGGCTTGTCGCGTGAATCATCGTCGACTACTTCGCCTTGCGCAGGCTCGTTGTCGACTACTTCAACTACGTCGCGCGTCCGGGTGCCTCGGCATGTTGCGTGGCTCATCACGCGGCTCGTCGCGCCGCTTGTCGTCGACCACACCGCCTACATCGCGCGTCCGGGTGCCTCGGCACGTCGCGCGGCTCGTCACCCGGCTCGTCGTCGACTATTTCTCCTCTCGCAGGCTTGTCGTCGACTACTTCGCCTACGCCGCGCGTCCGGGTGCCTCGGCACGTCGCGCGGCTCGTCATGCGGCTCGTCGTCGACTACTTCACCTATGACGCGCGTCCGGTTGCATCGGCACGTCGCGCGGCTTGTCGCGTGACTCATCGTCGACTACTTCGCCTCGCGCGGGTTCGTCGTCGACTACTTCGCCTACGCCGCGCGTCCGGGTGCCTCGGCACGTCGCGCGGCTCGTCACGCGGCTCGTCGTCGACTACTTCGACTACGCCCCACGTCTGGGTGCCTCGGCATGTCGCGCGGCTCGTCACGCGGCTCGTCGCGCCACTCGTCGTCGACTACTCCACCTACGTCGCGCGTCCGGGTGCCTCGGCACGTCGCGCGGCTCGTCACCCGGCTCGTCGTCGACTACTTCACCTCGCGCAGGCTCGTCGTTGACTACTTCGCCTACGCCGCGCGTCCGGGTGCCTCGGCACGTCGCGCGGCTCGTCACGCGGCTCGTCGTCGACTACTTCACCTACGCCGCGTGTCTGGTTGCTTCGGCACGTCGCGCGGCTTGTCGCGTGACTCATCGTCAACTACTTCGCCTCGCACAGGCTCGTCGTCGAGTACTTCGCCTACGCCGCGCGTCTGGGTGCCTCGGCACGTCGCGCGGCTCGTCACGCGGCTCGTCGTCGACTACTTCGACTACGCCACGCGTCCAGGAGCCTCGGCATGTCGCGCGGCTCGTCACGCGACTCGTCGCACCACTAGTCGTCAACTACTCCACCTACGTCGTGCGTTCGGGTGCCTCGGCACGTCGCGCGGCTCGTCACGCGGCTCGTCGTCGACTACTTCGACTACGCCGCGCGTCCGAGTGCCTCGGCACGTCGCGCGGCTCATCACGTGACTCGTCGCGCGGCTCGTTGTTGACTACTTCTCCTACGCCGTGCATCTGGGTGCATCGGCACGTCGCGTGGCTCATCTCGCCGCTCGTCGTCGACTACTTCGCCTCCGCCGCGCGTCTGGGTGCCTCGGCACGTCACACGGCTCGTCGTCGACTACTCCGTGCGTTGCGACTTTCCTCTTGCGGCCACACTGGCTCTACTTCAGCCACGCCGTGCGTCGCAACTACTTGTCTTGCGGCAACACTGGCTCTACTTCGAGTACGCCGCGCGCCGCCGCGACGTCGTCTTCCGGTCACATCGTGTCGACCATTCATCTCGACTAGTTTTCCAAACTAGTCGAGAACGGCAGTCACGCCCCCAACAACTGGTCGGAATCAACTCTACCTAGTCAACTTCAGCAACAACCGTCGCGGCTCCATCGCCGACCGCCACGGCTTCATCAACAGTCTGCCCAGGCAGCAACAACTAAGTCATTTATTTAAATGATTACTGTTTTCTTTTCTTGGCTTGTTCTCCTCATCATGTAGGACTACTTGCCGACTTCTCATTTGTGTACGCTTCTCGGCGGGTTTTCACAGGAGCTACACTCTGCTGACTACTCTTGGGGTATATCAATCAAGTCACCACGAGCCTATTTCATCAACTCGGGGGCTATTTCTAAAGTCCGCTACGCGCGGCTATCTAAAGTCAACTTCTAAAGTCGCATTCTAACGTCCGCTCCGTGCGGCAACTTAAAGTCGACTCCAGTCGCATCTTCGCCTGCTTCGGTGCATACTACGTGTGTAAGCTTCAATGGAACCTAGCTGTAAGTGGCTCTCGGGTCCTGGCGATGATGGAACCTAGCTGCACGTGGTCTTCACGCTCCGTACCTTGGGTCTGAAATCCATGGCCCAGGTACACAAGTCGACTCCGGTCGCACCTTCAAGTCCACTACGGTGGCAACCGTACCTTGGGTCCGAAATCCATGGCCTAGGTACACAAGCCGACTCCGGTCACACCCTCAAGCCCGCTCTGGCGGCAATTGTACCTTGGGTTTGAAATCCATGGCTCAGGTACTCAAGCCCACTCCGGTGGCACAAGTCGACGCTAAAGGTCGCAACCAAGCCCACTCCGGTGGCACAAGCCGACTTCGGTCGCAATCTTAAGCCCGCTCTGATGGCAAAACTACTCGTTTCTCTGATTTTTTCGCTTTGGCTTTCCGGAAAGTGCTTTTCGTTTTTTGCACCTTAAGTCCACCCCGTGTGGCACAAAGTCGACTACTGTAGTCGCATCTAAAGTCCGTTTCACACGGCAATCTAAAGTCGACTTCTTCAGTCGCATTCCAAAGTCCGCTTCGCGTGGCAACTAAAGTCGACTTTGGTTTTCAAGTCGCATCTCAAAGTCTGCTTCGCGCGACAACTAAAGTCGACTTCGGTTTCCAAGTCGCATCACAAAGCCGACTTCGGTTTTTAAGTCGCATTCTAAAGTCCGCACTGCCGGCATCTAAAGTCGACTTCGGTCGCATCTAAAGTCCACTCTGAAGGCATGGCTACTTTTCAAGCTACACGGCTTGATGCTAAATTACTACTCAGAATCTCTCAAGCTCGGGGGCTCCGCACCAACAACTACTCAACGTGGCTCATATGGCTCTCTTATCTCGAGGGCTACACGCTACAAGAGTACTCGGATGATGGCTTTCGCGAACACTGAAGACCCTTGGATTGATTACCTAATCATTTCAAGGCTCGGGGGCTGCTATGCTACACCCATCATTCAATTTTTTCAAGACGGGAGATTTGGAATCAAGGCTGACCCTCAGCTAGAGTCTGTGACTCAAACTAAGGCTCGGGGGCTACTCCATATGGAGTGCGATTTTGCAATCGCACTTCCATATAATCTCGACTTCAAGATAGATAAGCTGGACCACCTTCCAGCCTCGTGGCAGTTCAAGTACTATTGAAGACTTCTCCAAGCAGTACTCGAGGACGCTCAAGAACTACTCGAAGAGGCTTCAAGACTACTCAAACTACTACTCTCGACTACAACGTGCTCAGGGGCTTGTCGGGCATACTCCCCAGGTACTCATGCAAGGAAGGAAGAAGAAAAAACTCCTATTAGAATTCCCCTGTAATCCTACTAGGACTCGTTCCGTGTAATCCTACTAGGACTCCTGCCTTGTAACCGACTAGGAACCCGCCCCCTGGACTATATAAAGGAGGGTCGGGTACCTAGCTGGGCACCTGATCTCAACCAACACCAAGCGCAGGGCGCCATACATGATCCCCCAAACAGGATGTAGGGTTCGCCACCTTGGCAACCCGAACCTGTATAAATCTTGTGTCACGTGTCCTTGCGCATACCTTCGAGTTCTCGATCTCCCGATCACGATCCTCACCGCACAATCTACTACCTCGGGTACCCCCTTGGTAGGTTTGCCGGTCTAAAACACCGACAGAGCGGCCCGAGCGAGTGAAGAATTGGTATTATGCTCATGGAGGCACAATTAACTCTGAAGATGGTACCCTTGATTTCCCACCCTCGTTATGAGAGGCTGCACTTGAAATATTGAAAACAATTGAAGATGTTAGAGCGGGCAGAGTGAAGGTTGATCGAGAGATGGATGAGCTCACTATGGCGCTCAAGAATCCAGAACACTTAGGACGTTGCAGGGGCTACGGGGTGGTACCATGGAAATTTTCCTTCAGGGGAGACTTTGCCACCTATTGAAGTCGTAGAAGAAGAAGAGAGCATGAAGAGGAGGAATGACGCTAAGAGATAGAGCAAAGACTTAAAGAACACAAAAAAAATTGAACGGTGAGTGGTCGCCGCAGTAAATGGGATGGCCCCATTTGGAGGACTACCTCTAGTATAAGTGAATCCTTCTGCTCGCAAAAGTAATTGTGCTTCTGTAGTGGTCCTCGAAGAGCAAAGGGTAATAGATGGAGTTCAAGTGGACGACATCCAATGGTACCCTGTGGATGACATTTGTCGGCGCACCCCATGTGAACTTGACAAGCCATTCGGTAATGCTACAAGAAAATCATTGACTGGTGATGCAACCACATTTTAGCGTCATTGATTTATGACATTCCTGGCTGATCTCGTCATAATATGTCACTTTCGAGCAAATTTAGTGACAAAAAAATTTCGGTAATGCTAGGACTCAGACGTCCGGAGGGAGCAGAAAAAATTGGACGCGAACGTCGTGGGTTATTCTCCACCACGGAAGGAAGAGGCAACCACCCACCATTTCTCTCTCTTCTTTTTTTCTTCTTCTCTAGCAGGAGCTCCTCCACCGGCAACGACGGGCGCCGACGCGCTCTCCTCTCGCGGTGATGCCACCCCCCACGGTCGGATGCGCCGCCACCGCCATGGCCTCCTCCCATGGCTGGATGTGTCGGTGCGGCCCCCACGCCTGGATGCACCGCCGCCGCCATGGCCTCCTCCCGATCCTCCGCCTTGAGGACCCCATCCTCCCCATCTTCTCTATGTGCAGCGGGCGGCGGCGCCCACACCTGCCCCTGGCGGTGGCTCCTCCATGGGGCAAGAGAAGAGGGAGGCGACGATAACGACCTCCACGGCACGCGCTCGAGGGAGGCCTCGATTCGGCTTGCGGGGATCTCGACCGGGGAGGAACATGGCGTGAGTGTGAGCTCTCTACAGCGAGTGGCGCTCCTTGCTCCTTCGCCATGTGTGCTGGAGGAGCTAGTGGAGCTCGCGGTAGGGTTTGTGGTGCATGTTGCAAGCATGTGTCCCACGTGTTTCAGATGTCTCACAAGGATGTTGCAAGAGTTTTGTGCGGATGTTGCAAAAGTAGATCTAGATTTTTCAACATTGCGGATGTTGATCCCCAACACAAACGTTTGATTCCCGATGTTGCAACTACTTGTTTTCGAATGTTTCAGATGCTGCAAGTACTTTTAACATATTTTTGATGTTGCAAACATTAATTTTACATGTTGCGGATGTTGAGTTTTGATATTGCAGACATGTTGTGTGTTGTGTCCAGGGGGTAGGACTTCTGATGTTGGATGTTGCAACCATTAATTTTCGATGCTGCAGATGTTGAATCTCGATGTTGAAGACATTTGTTGTTGGGTGTTACAAACATTATTTTTCAATGTTGCTGATGTTGCGTTTCGATGTTGCAGACATTTGATGTTGGGTGTTGTGTCGAGGAGAAGGGAGAAGAGGCTCCTGATGTTGGATATTGCACCCACGGGTCACAACATTGCCGCAATATAGTCGCAACATGGTCGCAACATGGGGGAGGAGAGAAGAAAAACTCCTGATGTTGGATGTGGCAAGCAACCACGTTCGCAACATTTTCACAACATGTTCGCAACACGCTCGCAACATTTACATCGTGGACTTTAGATCTAATGGTTGAGGATTGAGCATCCTAGGATCTAACGGCCGCGAACCCGTCTGATGCTAGCGCCCGGATCGGACGTCCGGGCGCTAGCAGCTCTGAAAATAATTTCCTCATAACGATTGCTACTGTAGCCGAGAGTTCACTGTTCCATGCTTGTTTTGCGATGCCATAAGCTATGCAATATGGTCATAAACCAACTTTGGTCCCACATGTAAGCATTATTTTAAAAATAGAGCGTTCCAAGTGGTCATAAAATTTAGTTGGGTCCCACACGTAAGCATTTTTTCGAAAGTAGTGTGTTCCAAGTCGTCATAAAATTTTTCAGGGTCTCACATGTAAGCATTTTATTGAAAATAGAGTGTTCCAAGTCGTCATAAATGGTTCCAAGGTCCCACTCAAAGGGAATTTTTTTACATTGACCAAGTCCCACCTGTAAATTTCATGTGAGTCTTTAATATAAATTGGTAATTCGAAGGTGAAACGCTTCATTGCATTCGCAAAGACTCTTGACTTTTGCTATGCAGATCAGCAATTCCAAGGTGAGAGTTTTGGCAGGAATGGCGGATCCTAGCGGTGACGAAAAGATGGTTGCGCCGCCATATCCAAGCAACGAGAGGATGAAACAGCACGACGAGGTCAGTCCTCTCCTCTGGTTTGAGCCGCTATATGTTCCCCTATCTTCCTAGGTTTGGGGATATTGAGATTTAGAGATCTGGAGGATTGATGATCATATATGTTAGATTTGCACTCTTAGATTTGCACTTTGATTGGTGTTAGAGCTGATAGGCTATAGACAAATCATAGGTGTTAGATTTTGTTAGTTTTCCATTTACATCATCTTACGATAGGTTCTTGTATTTTAGTAGCTTCCGGATATTCTTCATGCCACTCGTTTTATAGATTTTTCTGAAGGTGCGCAATTGATAGGATTGATAGATCCTTATATTTTCAATTCGCATCGTTTTTTGGATTGATAGATTGAAGAGACTATCTCTGAGCTACGGACTGTGAAGGGGGCATTTGGATCCTCTCATGATTCTTATCCTTTGCACAACCCATAGGTGTTAGATTCAGTTAGTTTCCAATTTGTATCGTTTGATGAATCTATAGGTTCTTGTATTCTACTAGCTTCTGCAGGAGCTTCAAGACACTGTCGCTGAGCTCCAGAAAGTGAAGAGAGACCTGCAAGACCAAGAGCAAGAGGTTGCACTATACAAGGACCTATATAAGCAATCGTTATAGTAGCTGGATGACTTGTCTCTGCTACTGTTACAACAGGAGAACGCCGCGCTGAAAAATTTAATGAGTTACAGAACGAACATACTGACGTGTTGAAAGTGGCTTGCAAATTGATGGAAGAGGCTAACCAAGAGAACCGGGAGAAGATATCCCAGTTGAAAAAATGTAATATGAAGTGTGAAGCTGCAGGAGGCCAGAAATGAGCTGGAGAAGTTCCAGCAATCTTAAAAAACATTTTTCCACCTCAACATCTTATGATGTTTTCTACTTGGTGGTGTGAACTTTGTGATGATGAGTGCTATGAGATTCCATCTTATTATGCCGATTTGGTTTAATCTGTTTCAAATTGAGTAGAGCGTACTCACCATTCTGAATTAATTTTGCTGATGTTTTGCTGCTCTGTTTTGTTGATGTTTTGCTGGAAGGACCATCCTGAGTAACGATCTTGAAACTGCTTGTTTCCTACTATCGGTCACGAAATGTTGCAAAAACAATTTGCCATAGCAAGGGTTCGAAATAGAGACCTATAGGAACGAGACAACAATATCTACCACTGCACCACCTCTTGGTTGTGTCAATTGAGGACCGGAGCGTCTGAGGACCGGTGGATGGTCGCTCCTAGCTGTGATGAGTGATTGACAACGTGGTGTGGACTGACTCTTAGCCGAGTATTGCAGGTGCATGTTGCTGCTTGATTTGCGTTGGTGCAGGTGAAGAGCGAGCGTGAAAGGTCTATGCCTTGCGGGGCCTCCGAGGAGTGGAGAGACAAGTAGGCTCGGCTTAAGGGACCCGGTGGCCAGCGGGGTCAAGTGTGGGCCGCATGGTGGCAAGAAAAGCAAGATGAATTCATGGACAGGAGCCGGTGTAGGGTAGCGGCTCACGATCGGAGTCTGCACGCGGGGTTTGCGGCGGTTCACCACAAAGCCGTCGGGTTACTTGGTTGAGCCACAAAACCAAGACAGGAGGCTCGGCGGGCGGAGACGGGATCGGGGCGCACCGAGAAGCTTCGATGTCGGCGGACACGTGGAGGGATCGCAGGGCTTGCGTCGGGAGGACGTGGTCTGCGGCAACGGCGTGGCCGTGCGATGAAGAGGAGTGCTACATGACCTATATGCCTCTGAGGGGTTTGTATCACAACTTAAGTGTTGGGGGTAGTGTGGTCTTTTGCCTGGCCTGGAGGGACTAATATATATTAGCTCTAGGGTTTCCAGGCAAACTATCCTTCCGGACTGCTTCTCATTTCCTTGCCCCATAGGTTTAGATTTTTCATCCGTTTGTAAAGAATCTGACCTCCGAGCGAATGGAAGCTTTCATGGTTGCATTGATTTCCCTCTTGTAGCTCGTGTGATTTTCTTGTCTTTTATGAGCTATTTTTATTGGATTTTCGTGTGCGGCTTGTTCCTTCGATTCTGAGGTGTTTGGGTTCAGATTTGTTGGTGGGGATCATGGATAGTTGCCTTGTGCATCTTTGTGCTTGATAATGACCCCTCAAACTCCGAATTTGGCCTCCGTTTGAAGGATTTCGGTTGGAACCCTAGCTCTTGGTGTGAGCTTGGTAGAATCTCGATTCCTCTCGATTCAGTGGGTTTGAGGCTAGAAATTCGTAGGTATAGCATCTCCTAGAGGCGCTTCATCTTCACCTATGATTTGGTAGCAATCCCTTGGTTGATTCGGGAGGTCGGGCAAAGGGAAGGAAGGTTTGTTCTTTGGGAGGTCGGGCTCGAACTGTTGTTTCCGCTCCTGGCGAACCATCCACGCGGGGTCGGTGGACTGTCCGCAAGGTGCCGACCAGCCAGCTATTCGTCGTGTTCTTCGTGAGTTCTTGCGTCGCTTTGTTTCGGGGTGTTTTCGATTGGAGGGAGTTTGCCGGACTGTCCGCCCAGGGTTGCCGGACTGTCCGTATTTCGAAGTGCAGTACTGGTTGTTAAGGTTGCAATTTCGGACCGTCCGCTGAGGTCGCGCGGACCGTCCGCTAGTCCATCTCGGACTGCCTGCCAGGTCATTGAGGATCGTTCGTCTTGGCTGTTGCAGAGCTGCTAAGTCCTTTGCTTCTTGAGTTTCGCTTTCGCTTTGGGATTGTTTGGGGTTTGCTTCTAGGGTTGGTAGGTCTGTTGTGACTACGTGACCTTGGCAAACTCGTGTGGGAATCGTTGGTTGTGAATTTGGGACATAGGCCGAGTTCGACCTTCGGGAAAAAATTTTATGCTACCATTCACTCCCCCCTTCTCTAGTAGCCTAATCGGTCCTTCAATTAGTATCAGAGCCGGTTACGGATCTTCGTGATTCTAACTAGTCTAAGATCCAAAGATGGCGTGCCAAGAACGGGGTTCAGGTCCTCCACACTTTGATGGTACTAACTACCAGATGTGGCAAAAGGCGGATGGTTGCTTTCCTCCACGGCAAGGGTCAAATCTTGTTGGATGTCACGGTGAACATAGCTTATGTTCATCCTGTGAACTTCCTTGCTCCAGGATCGAGGGACATGTTCGACGCCAACAACAAGGCGGTCGACTACCTGTACCATGCTCTGTGTCAATCCGAATTCTATCAGGTTGAGACAGAGGACTTGGCGTGCAGGATTTGGGAGCAGCTTAAGAATGCTCATGCCGGGAACGCTCAGCTTCAGGCTCAGCTCTTTGTGACCTACCAGAGAGAGTACGAGAATTTCACACATCTCCCTAGTGAGTCGATTGATGCCATGTTTCAGCGGTTCACGGTGATCGTGAACAACATGAGGGCTAATGTGGCTGTGCTCCCGTACGATGACCATGACAGGTTTGGAGTGAGAAGGTCGAGGCTATTCTTGAGTCGGAGAAGTATGAGACCCTCACGGTGGACGAGCTGTTTTCCAAGCTCAAGGCATCCGAGGTGGACCGTGGGGTGCGTGCAAAGATCGAGAACCCGACTGACCCTCATAGTCTGGCTCTCGTATTTGGTTCAAGGACTAATGCTAACATGTCTTCGAGACATTTTTCCTTGTCTTGCCTTGTGTCCATGCCAGATGAGGAGTTCGACGTGCTGGGCGAGGAGAACCTCGCGTTGCTGAGTAGGCGGTTCGAGCGCATGTACACAAACCGGAAGAACGCTCGGAGAAGCTCGGGCATGTGCTACCGGTGCGGGAAGCACGAGCACTTCATCACCGAGTGCCCGGAAGCCACGGAGGTCAAGCGTGAGCATAAGCACCGTCTGAGGACCGACCACAAGCACCGCCCGAGGGACGACTACAAGGGCAAGAACAAGTCCAAGTGGAGGCCAAGGGAGAGTGGTGGTCACAAGAAGAAGGAGCAAGCGATGGTTGCCGGTGCAAGTGACATCCACTCAAGCTCCTGCTACTCTTCATCGAGCCCAAGTGATTAAGATGAAAATCAACACAAGGGCAAGCGGTCGAGCAAGAACATCAATGGCCTATGCTTCGCCGCCCAAGGCTTTTACGGCATGGCACATAGTTTCGTAAGCAAGAAGAGCAATAAGGATGACTCGGGCTCCGACTCCGAGGAAGAGGTAAACAATGATCCATCCTTCTTGATAGCGGAGAATGCTAGGTTGAATGACTTGCTTGATAATCGTGATGATGTGCTTAGAAAGACCAACAAGGAGAAGAGGGAGTATAGGTATTTGCTTGGAGAGGCTAAGGAGAAGGTGGTTTAGCTAGAATCTTTGCTTGTTGATGCTAGAGCTCAAATAGATTCTCTTAAGTCTGCTCCCGTTGTGACCAATGAACCTGAATGCACTGATTGTTCCACTTTTCTTGGTGAATTGACTGTGCTTAAGGAGAGGTATGCCTCCAAGGTTGAGGAACTAGATGTGCTTAGGGTTGAGCTAGATGATATGAAATCTAGGCCCTCCTTGCTTGGTGCTTGCACTTCTTGTCCTGTTTTGCATGAGAAGCTAGATGTTTCACTTGTTTATGCTAGATCTCTAGAAGCTCAGCTGAAAGCTCCTATTCCTACAATATGCTCTACTAGTGAAATAAATGCTGTGAAGAATATGGAGCTTGCACACTATGTTGACCGCTTGCAGGATGAGAAAGATGTGTTGAGAAAGTTGATGGGTTGGTTGTCTGGTCATGAGCCTCAGTTGAGGATAATGATCGAGACGTACAAGCGCCAGGATGGTTAAGCGCTTGGGGCAAACAAGGTTTGTGAGGGAAGTGGTAACAATGAGGGGAAGATCGGAGATATCCTAGAGCCACCAAAAACCCACCACAAAAATGCCTTTGTTCATAAGCCAGATCATCTTAGGAACCGACTAGACAACCCCAGCTCCACCTGTGTTTCCTCCACAAACTGACAACTTCCAGAAACCCATCAAGTTCAAGAGTGACTTGGGGAATGAGTTCTTTGGAAAGAAGGGAGAGAAACCGAGTGAGGAGAAGGCAGAGCCCAAAGAGAGCCCAAAACCAAAGCCAAAACCGAAACCCTTTCATTGTGAGCATTGTGGGAGGGATGGGCACCTTGCTGAGTTCTCCTTCAAGAGGAAGCGTGAGGAGAGGTTGGCTATAGAGTTGGCCAACAAGGATAAGTACCGCCCTTCTCGTGGCGTGCCCGAGCCTAAGTTGGTGCCGAGAGGTGAGGGTATGGTGCGTATCATTTACCCTCGTGGGAGGCATGAGTTTGTGCATCGAGGTGAGCCACCACATAGAGAAGGTGGTAGGCGTGTTGGGTTTGGATGTGGTGAGTTTGTTGGACGTTCCTTCGCTCATGGCCAATACGAGTATGGGGGGAACGATCGCACTTTAGGTCCCAGAGGAGCTACGGGACACGGTCTCCCCTTCGTGTACGCGTAGTCCTCCAAGGGGACGTGTGGGTGTTCCACCTAGGAGAGATAGGATGGATTTTGCTAACCCCACGTTTGAGCAAATGGCAAGGCACTGGTTTGATTCGTTTTGTACTAACCCAAGTGCTAAGTCTTTTGCTCACTCTCACTCTGATTTTTTATTTTGCAAGTGGGAGGCATGGAGGGCTTTTGGTTGATCAACTCTGGTTGCTCTCGACACATGACCGGAGATCGAAGGTGGTTCTCCAGCCTCACCCCGGTGATGACCAAAGAGTACATCACTTTTGGGGACAATGGGAAAGGTAGAGTGCTTTCAGTGGGCACAGTGAAGGTGAGTGAGTTTGTGACTCTTCGGTGTGTTTCTCTTGTCAAGTCTTTGGGTTACAATCCTCTCTCTGTTTCCCAACTTCTTGATGAGGGTTTTGAAGTCCGTTTTCTAGTATAATAATAGTTAGGGTTTTAGTAGCTAAGTGTGTCATAGTAGATCAATCGCTTGTAATCCCCTTGCTCCGCGGATTGACAAGAACCTTGGGAATCCCGTGGTGAAAAAGGTGTGGGGTCCGTACGCTTGCGGATCGTAGAGGGATACGTCTTTTATCCGTCAACAAGCCCCTTTTTCTGGCGCCGTTGCCGGGGAGCAAGTTAGTTTACATCGTTTGATTTGCATCTAACTTAGTTTTATATTTAGTTTATCTTTTATTTGTTTTATCTAACACCTATTATCTAGAAAAACACCTTGTTTTGTTTTTGTTTTTGTTTTTATCTTATTGTCTAGATGGTGTTCGTTAATCAACCCGTGGAAGAACCGGAGAAATCATTAAGGGATTACGCTAGCCCTCGATGTGAAGACATAAAAGTACAAGAGTCGGATTCGAAGCTCGAAGCGACCGAGTATGAGATTAAATCCAAGATCATCGATATGGTGGCGGCAAACCCGTTTGAAGGGATGGTTACGGAGAACCCATATAGACACATAAGGGATTTCACGACAATATGCAACACGGTGCGTCAAGAAGGAGTCCCCGATGAATGGTTCAAATGGAATCTCTTTCCCTACTCACTTGCCGGCAATGCAAAGACATGGTATTCGTTTGCGTCCTTTGAAGTTGAAGGCAATTGGAACAAGTTGACAAAGAAGTTTTGCGAGAAGTTCTTTCCAATTAGCAAAGTTCAACATTTAAGGAGGCAAGTGATCAACTTTATGCAAGGAGAAGAGGAAGGGATAGACCAAGCCTGGGATAGGTTTAATGGGTTGATCGAACAAGGACCAAGACTCGGCTTCACCGGTGACATACTCTTGCATATATTTTTATTTTCCCTAACCCCTAGTTGCATGCAACACGTCGAAATGTGTGCAGGTGGGGATCTCATGGAAAAAACACTCACGGAAGCCGCTCAGCTTCTACAAAAAATTAGTAAAGCGGCTGCCATGCGAAGAGATTGGGAAACAAGACTTGTGGAAGAGCCGGAATATAATTGGAGGAAGAAGAAGTGTGCTGAATTTTCTAAAGAGGCAACCCCGGAAGTCACAAAAGAGGAACCAATCGCGGAAAAGCTCGAAGGAGAACACATCAAGTCAAGAACTACCCCAAGCGTCGACTTCGCCGTACCGAATGAGCCGAACAAGAGAAGCATGTCAAGCGCGAAGCCACTAAGGGAGTTCGAACCAATGGATTGGGTTCCCATCGATTACGGAGAAGTATTCGACAAGAGAAGACCGTTCCCTAATCAAAAGGGATTGGCGAGAGCTTTGGAAGTGGATTTCCCACCGGAGAAGGAAGCGGAAAATTCATACGACCTTGAAACCACCGGTGAGATCTTCCAAAAACTCTTTGGAGATGATATAGTGGATCCGGAACATATTGCCGAGGTGAAGAGAATCATGGGGATCAAGCCCGAAGCATCACCATACGCTCGCCTCGCTGAAATTTACGCGATAGGATCCGAAGAAGAAGAGAAGATGACGCCACACTTGAGTTGCGAAATCAACGGAGTTCAATGCAAAGCTTTATGCGACATCGGAGCCCAAGTAAGTGTTCTATCTTCTAAAATTTACGATAAAGTTCAATACCACAACCTAGACTTAGCTCCAACATCAACGAAATTAATTATGGGAGATGGTAGAACTATCAAACCTCTAGGTATTGCTTGCAACATTAAAGTAAAAATCTCTAGAAACTATATACCAACCGATTTCTTTGTTATTGATGCTTACCATAGTAATCATGATCATATAATCTTAGGTAGGCCTTTTCTTAAGTTGGTTGATGCCGTGTTAGATGCCGGAGAAGGCAAAGTAACAATGAACCTTAATGGAACAAAGTACACATATAACTTTCTTCGTGCTTCTAAACACCTTAGACCTTTTCCTCCCGAAGATGAAGAAGTAGAAGAGATAGATAGACTTTGTTTTGTTGAAACCCTTAGAGACCCGCTGCAAAGAGCAATAGAAAATCAAATTAGTAATCAACAAGATGAAGAACTAGAAGAAGCAACAAAAGGCTTAGAGCCGCATGATGGTAGTGTGGAGGAAGAAAAATTCGAAGACATAGGAGAGATTAAACCCGAGGAGCCACAAGTGCCCGAGGTAGACCTTAAACCTTTGCCCAAAGGATTAAAATATGAATTTTTGGGCCCAGACAAAACTTATCCAGTCATTGTGAGCGACGAGTTGAGTCCAGAAGAAAATGAAGCGTTGCTGATTTTATTAAAAAACATAGGAAGGTGATTGGATATTCGATTAATGATCTCATAGGTATTAGCCCAGCCTTTTGCACTCATCGTATACCAATGGAAGACCAATGTAAGCCCGTAGTGGACCACCAAAGGAGGCTAACCCATGCCATGCGAGAGGTAGTAAAGAAAGAGGTTATCAAGTTACTTGATGCCGGAATCATCTACCCGGTTCCGCATAGCGAGTGGGTGAGCCCGGTACATTGTGTACCGAAGAAAGGAGGTTTGACCGTGGTGAAGAATGAGAAGAACGAATTGATACCGCAAAGAACCGTGACTGGGTGGCGGATGTGTATCGATTATCGTAAGCTTAACAAAGCGACGAAGAAAGATCACTTCCCCCTACCGTTCATTGACGAGATGCTCGAGAGGTTAGCAAACCACGCTTATTTTTGCTTTCTCGATGGATACTCGGGGTTCATGCAAATTCCCATTCACCCGGAAGATCAACACAAGACAACGTTTACGTGCCCTTACGGAACGTTTGCATATAGAAGGATGCCCTTCGGCCTATGCAACGCTCCGGCCTCTTTTCAACGTTGCATGATGGCCGTATTTTCGAAATTCATCGAAGAAATTGTTGAAGTGTTTATGGATGATTTTTCCGTTTACGGGAAGACGTTCATGGATTGCTTAGCAAACTTAGAAAAGGTCCTCACGAGGTGTGCGGAGGTAGATTTGGTGTTAAATTGGGAAAAGTGCCACTTCATGGTTAAACAAGGTATAGTGCTCGGACATGTTATATCCGAGAGAGGAATTGAAGTGGACAAAGCTAAGGTAGAGACGGTTGAGCAACTCCCACCTCCTACGGATATTAAGTCCTTAAGGAGCTTTCTAGGCCATGCCGGATTCTATAGAAGATTTATCAAGGACTTCTCGAAGATCACTAAGCCTTTAACGCATCTTCTTCAAAAGGATGTGGCTTTCGACTTTGATGAGAAGTGTCTAGCGGCATTCCGGACCTTGAAAAATGCATTGGTGAGTGCTCCCATCATCCAACCTCCGGATTGGAGCCAACCTTTCGAGATCATGTGTGACGCAAGTGACTACGCCGTAGGCGCGGTTTTGGATCAAAGAAAGGAAGGTCGAGTTCACGCCGTTTACTATGCTAGTAAGACTCTTAGTGGGGCGCAATTAAATTATGCCACTACGGAAAAAGAGTTACTAGCGGTGGTATTCGCTTTTGAAAAATTCAGATCTTATATCGTGAACTCAAAAGTCATTGTTTACACCGATCACGCAGCCATCAAGTATCTCTTGGCTAAGAAGGAAGCTAAACCACGTTTGATTCGTTGGATCCTTCTTCTCCAAGAATTTGATGTTGAAATTCGTGATAAAAAGGGGGTGGAAAATGTTGTGGCTGATCATTTGTCTAGGATGAATCGTGGACAAGATGACAAAGAGCCCATAGAAGATAAGATGAGAGATGACCACCTCTATAGAGTGCTTGATAAAGACACATGGATGATCGATATCATTCGAGCAATTCGGAAGATGCCTCTCGATCATCTAGATAAAAACACTCAAAAGAAGATAATATCCGAAAGTAGGAAATATTTTTGGGATGCACCATACCTCTTCAAACTTGGCAATGATGGAGTAATGAGAAGATGTGTGCCAAGAGAAGAAAGGGTAGAGATTTTGAGAAAGTGTCACTCGGCGGAGTACGGTGGACACTATAGTCATTTTCGAACCCAAGCAAAAGTATGGTCGAGCGGATTCTATTGGCCGGAGATGCATGAAGATACTAAAAGATATGTTGCATCATGCCCCGAATGCCAAAGAACCGGAAACATCTCTCAGAAAAATTCTATGCCTTTGAAATACAACCTACAAATCGACGTATTCGATGTATGGGGCATAGACTTCATGGGGCCTTTTAAAAACTCATTTGGATTTGAGTATATCCTAGTTATGGTCGATTATGTATCCAAGTGGGTAGAGGCTATACCATGTCGTAAAGCTTCCACGGAGGAGTCCATTACTATGATCAAGAACGTGATTTTTCCCCGTTTCGGTACACCGAGAATCTTGATAAGTGATGGAGGAACTCACTTCACCGGGAAGAATTTCAAAAAGTGCTTGTCCAAGATGGGAATTGAACATAGGGTCTCTACGGCCTATCACCCACAAACCAACGGACAAGCAGAAACGTCAAATAGGCAATTAAAAAGCATCCTCAACAAAACCATTGAGAAGGGAGGCAAGGATTGGTCAAAGAAATTAGACGGAGCTTTATGGGCCTAACGAACGGCGTTCAAGACACCAATAGGTATGACCCCTTATCAATTCGTCTATGGAAAAGCTAGCCACCTTCCGGTTGAGTTGGAACATAAAGCCTATTGGGCGATTAAAGAGATGAACCTCGATCTCGATGCCGCGGTGGTGAAACGAAGGATCCAAATAAGCGAGCTAGAGGAGTTGAGGTTGAAAGCATATGAAAATGCAAGCATATACAAGGAGAGAATCAAAAGGTGGTATGATAAAAGATTGAAGAAAAAAGAATTTAAAGAAGGAGATAAGGTCCTCCTCTACAATTCGAGGTTTAAAACCTTCGGAAAGGGGAAATTGCAAAGCAAGTGGGACGGACCTTATGTTGTCCATTCGGTGCTCTCCAACGGAGCGGTAACCATTATGGATATGAAAGGCGATCAATACATGGTAAATGGTCAGCGGCTTAAGGTTTACTACGAACCCGACGTCGTGCCCCTTCACCATGTTGACGTCTTCACCATGGAAGAAGAGCCCGAACGTCCGGCCTAGGACGAAAAACAAGGCATCAACTTTTGTAAATAGTTTTTCTTTTAATTTTCTGGAGTTTTTCGCGAAGATTTATTGGGCCAACTTTTTCCCATGGGCTAAGGAAGAAAAAAATAGGGCGGTGTGCAAAAACCCGGACCGGCCCGGCCCCCGAGGCAGGGTGGGCCGGCCGGCCCGGTCCGACCGGCCCAGAGGGCTCCGGCGGCCGATGACGCCGAATTTTGCCCGAATTGCTCCTTTTTGACTTCCTTGTTTGGTCAGAAAATTTTAAGGGAAGTGTAAAAAAGGAAAATAAGGTTCCCAGGGCTTTTCTCTCAGGACTATTTATTTGGCCGAATCGGGAGCTCGAGGATCAAACCTTTCAAGCAATATTTTGCACCCTTGCAGCAGCCATTGTGCCCCCAAGGAGCTTAGAGTTGAAGCTAGAAGCCAAGAAGTCATCGATGGAGGAGGCGATGCGATGCGAGCTCAAGCTACCCGTCAAGAGGACCGCACGCATCCGTTGCGGAGGACGTGTCCCGACCGGAGCTCTTGCATCTCGCAACCCCGTCGAAGGAGAGAAGGTCCCTACGCCCGTTCGAAGGTCGGCACGCATCCAAGACATGAAGCGCAAAGACTACAAGGAGGCGTCGCCAGAGCCTAAGGATTATGGGGGTAGCGACTACTCCGACGATCGTAGCCCGAGCTCGTGGGCGGCCGCCGGAAGAGATGATAACGACCTCTACATTTGGGATGAGTAGCCCAAAGAGAGGACTCCCGAAGGCCCCAACGGCGACGGTAACGATGGCAACGAGAGCGGCAACGACAATGGAGGTGGCGACGACGGCGGTGACGACGGTGGAGACAATGGCGATGAAGACCCCTTCGGATTGCATCCGATGTTTTGTCGAACTTGCCGTCAATCCATCGGGGATTTCTACACGTCGGTCGATGAATGTCTCCAAGCCATGGAAGTGATGAAGCAGCATATGGAGGATTTGGAGCACGTAGTTGGAGACAACTACAAGTTCCTTAACCATAACGTGCGCAAACTTTTTGGCATGGTTGGAAACATGAGAACCAAGCGGTGCAATACTTGCTCGAAGTACCACTAGATCTAGTTTTCCCCTTAGGAATTTGTAAGATACGACGAGGATGTCGTATGTTTTAAGCGTGGGGGAGAGCTAGCTAGCTAGCCTTAGCTTTTGAACTTCAAGTTTAGGTTCGGTTTAATCTTCGTGTGAGAGTCTTAGCGTTTTAATGAGTCTTAGTGTTTTAATGAGTCTTTAGTTTTTGAGTGTGTTTTAAAATTTTTGCAAGTGTCTTAAATTAGTGTTGAGTCAAAGAAAATCAAATAAAAAGAGTCTATATATATATCTTTGTGTTTTATGTATCGCTTATCTTTATTCACTTGTTTGTTTAATCTTCGATTCTTGATATATGAACATAAGTTTGTGGTTTGAAAAACGTTTACCGTGGTGCTTAGTGGAATTGCTACTACTTAAAGTACCCATACCACACTTCGATCTTGAGCTTCACATGTTAGTTGTGCTATGTTCAATGCTAAAAGTTGGAGGATTTCAGTTCTGAAAATTATCTTAAAACCCTTGTAATAAAGGTTAGCAAAACCTCTTTTTCCAAGTTGAGAGTAAGAAAAAAATTCCTATCCAAAGCCAAATTTATTTTTTTCGCTCCACCATAAGTGTGATTAGCGCGATGAGTTGGGCTAGGACCCTTCTCTCTTGTGAGTTTTAATTTCGAGCAATGATCATGTTCTTGTGCTTATCTTTTGTTGCTAGCCTCGTCATATATTCGGTAACGTGACTTTCACAACGGAAGTCACGTACATCGCCGAATTCCATACCCAACCCTATACATCTCTTTTGTACATCGTATTCCTTGAACACAACCTATTTTCAAAGTTTCGTCTCGTCTCTAGCATGATTTATTTAAAATTTCAGATTGTATGCATGAGAGGAAAGAGAGAATTGAAAGCTTTGAAAAGTTGTCAAGAGAGAGAAAAATAAAGAGAAAAAGTATGAGTATGGAAAAGAAAGAAAGAAAGAAAGAAGAAAAAAATATATGTGAATGAAAGGAAAAAAAGAATAGAGAAAAGAGGAGGTAGCAATAAAGATATGAGAGGGATGAATCAAGTGAAAGAAAAGAAAAATAAATTGTAAGGAAGGATATCACGTTGATTGTGAGACGAAACTTTTAATTTATTTTCAACCATGTGCAATCCGACAACGAGGACGTCATTGGTGCCTTGTAGTCACAATTTTCTTTTGCCCTTGCACATGTCCACCATTCTAAATCTTCTCATCCTTGATATCCCTACATATGGTTAATTCTCATGATCATTGGCTTTGAAAGGTAAACAATCATTAGAGGAAGTTCTTAGTTTGACAACATTTGTGTTGATTGCACTAACCCTACCTATAGCTCCACTTTACATGATATATGAGAGATTAATGGGAGGTGAGAGTTTTATAAAATTTGGTTAGGATAGCCACTTATGAGTGACTTGAGAGAGCTTGGAGAAAGGTTTTTGTCTAATACTTGTTGCAGGAATTATTGTTTTGAAAATCATAAAAACCCTCCGATAGAAGCAAAGAAGTAAGCATGGTTGAGATTGAAAGCTTCGAGTGAAGAGTTTGAGTTGTGGGGTAAAATTTGACGTGGTAAAAATTCTAAACGCCCATGTTTATGTTTGATTATCATTACTTTGTGTTTATGTATTAAAGATGAAGGGATTGACTAACTCGTGAAGAAGGATAAGTGGTATATGATTACAACACCTTGGACGAAGTTCTTTTACGAGTACTTGCTCGAGGACGAGCAAGAGCTAAGTGTGGGGGAGATGTTTGTTGACGCAAAATCAGCACCCTGCGTCAAGCACACAGCAAGCTGAACAAGCTAGCTTCACACGTGAAAAGATTCCAAGACGTGCCAGTCAATTTTTCCTGAAAATTAACAAAAGACAAAGTAGTTAAATTCCAAAGCTTGGAACTTGCCGGGTGATACCAGACAGTTCCATATTTACGGCTAGAAAGCCATGTGAGATGACATATAGCTACAAGAGGCTATCTGCCAGCAAACTAGAAGCCATTCGGGAACTTTAAAGTGTAAAACAAGGTATAGCCGAACGGATGATGTAAGCATGACGATAGATCGATCTCTATTTGGACAAAACCGCACATGTACAAAGCCATGACCGATCCTCGAGAATAAATAACAATAAACGATAAATGAAGTAAAAGCATGATCGTAAACGTGTAATAAACAAGCATTGCATAGGTCCAAAGCACTAGTCTACCGCATGTCTAAGTACTTCAAAACCCGTCAAGCATGAAGCCAAACAAGTTTATCCACCGCATGATACAACTTATTTGGGAATCACGCAACCATCCATAAATAGATCTATCCACCGCATGATACAATCTAAACATGGAAAGCTAAAAGCACACGTTACTTAAAACACAATTTGCAAACGCGTTTTACTTGTGAAAGCATAACCGAATGCGGCTGAACAGCCGAATCGGGGTCCATGAAGAAGGAACAAACATTACCAAAAAGAATAAATCTATCAAGTTGAATCGAAATCTAATCCACCGGATGATTAGCTCTAAAACAACCCAAAGCCTGCATCTACCGCGTGATACCCGGTTTCTTTCAAGATTTATACAAGATTTGACAAGCTTGAACCCGCAACACGTAACAACCTAGATCGATTCGGTTTCGGCTATTAGGGAACATGTGATCCACGTGCTATTTAAGCCAAGGATACGAACTTGAATCGCATAAAGATCTAAAAGGGACAAAGCCGATTCAAACCAATCTAGATTGGGCAAAAGGGTGTTACATGAATTTAAACATAAAGTAAAACTCAAAGCAACACGGGGTAACTTAATGAATCTATTGAATTTTGCCAAAATCCAATAGAGCCGATAACTAGCTCCAAGCCAGATCTTAGCCCACCGCATGGCTCATGATCTAACAAGAAACCCTCTTGAACCAAGCTTAAATCTACCGCATGATACTAAGCATGGTAACAAGACTACTTGCATCACAATCTAAATCCACTGCATGATACTAGACATGATACAAGGTTGCCGGTACTTACGGAGGTCGACGGATCGATGAACCCTCTCGAAGAACTCGACGACACGACTAAAGGACTCGAGGGTTTGGCGTAAAGCCGGTTTGTATTGAGAATGTTTCGATTACAATTACATACATCCAGGGTCTATATTTATACCCTGTCATGGCATGACTTCGAATGGATTACGAGCACAATATTTGATACCTAATTGATCTCTAAGTGCGATCGCTTATCCATCCATTCGTCCCTTCCGTTCGGGCCACGTCATCACGCAATCCCGCAAAATCAGCGCAAACAGTCTTCCTGCCGAAAGGAAGCAAATTGCCGACCGCGATCTCCTTTGCCGAATCTTCCTGGAGAGACCTTCCTTCTCCCGGACGGATTTTTTCACCAAGCTAGGCCCACAAATCAGACTCCTTCCTATACCAAATTTTGGTGTTAACATATGCCCCTTCAATTACGGGATAAAAGTGATTTTATTCCGAAATTGACTCCAGTTGCCAATGTCTTCAAATTGAGTCTGTTCAACACCTATTCTCTCTCTTTGCAATCCATCGAAGCCTCCGTCCAGATCCAAACCCTAGGTCATCTTTTCCCCAAGCTCAAATCCCCAATGGCAGATCAAAATCAAGCTGCTCAGGTAAATTCCATCCCCGTAAGCTTCATTCGGCACTAACTTTTTGATTTTTACCTGAGATTTCTTCTCTGCCTTTTCTCAACAGGAGCTTTCCACCGAGCTTTTGATCCGCACGGAGGCCAATTCGACGTCTTACTTCCTCGGTCCTGTGGGAATTTCTGACCCTCGCGAGTTTATCGCAGCCGAATCCCAAAGAGTTCCTTTCAAAGCGGCTTTATCCAAGCCCTCTCTGTGGCAAGATGCTTTCAAGAACTGGCCCTTGCCCCCAATTGCAGGCTGGAGAAACTGGTACAAAAGGGTGCTTGCAGATAATAGCCCCAAGACCCAAACTTGGGAAAGTCTCCGTATTGCTCAATGTTTGGAGCTTTCTTTGGCCGAGACCCCCAAAAATGAAGATCTTTTGATAGCAGCCTGTCATTTTTGGTCGAACGGCGTTAATGCCTTCCTCTTTGGTCATGGCCCAATGTCCCCAACCTTGGCCGATGTATACATGATTACCAGCCTTGATGTTTCAGGATCCGTATACCCCTGGGACTTCAAAGGTTCTACAAGACAAACAGGAGTGAAGCCAGGAAGTGGATATAAACTTTATATCCAGAATCACATGAAAGATGGCCCCCTGGGTGAAGTTGAATACAGGGCATTCCTGAACATGTGGTTGTGCAGGTTTATTTTCTGTGGTAAAGCCAATGAACCCACTCTGAATCATATTGTAATGGCTACACAGTTGGCTGGTGGTAAGCGCATTCCCCTTGGAAAATACCTCCTGGGTAGTGTGTATCATATGCTTCATCAGACTATCACCCAAATGCATACTGGCCAGAAGATACTATGTGTCAACGGCCCTTGGTGGTTTGTACAGATGTGGCTGCAACTGCATATGCACCAGATTGTCGGTATTGACCTCAACAACTGGCTTTTCCCTTCATCCAGCTATAGTGAAGGGGAAGTTCAAGTCACCAGAGGATGCCAAACCTTTGGGGAAGCCGCCTCAACTGTTTCCATCAACCAGAATGTCAGTCAGCTTTTCGAGCTCTTTTTCAAAGGCTTCCCTGACCCTCTTTGGCTTCCCTACTTGGACAATGATAATTTAACCCTCCCCTGTGAATTCTCCTTTGAAGCTGGACGCCAAGATGGAAGATTTATAGAAATCTTCAATATCTTTATCCATCCATGCCCTCTGCCAGCTGAATTTTGTGGAGGGAGGTTAAATCACAGTACTTATGAATACTATCAACCGAATATGATGGCCAGGCAGCTTGGATGTGGCCAAATGCCCCCAAGACTATTTCTTCACGAATTCCTCAAACCCAGAGAGGAAATCAAAGACAGCATTCAAGCCAGAAGGGTCTTCGAGTACGAATGCAGCCCAACTCTTTACACCTGGCCTTTCACGCCCATAATATTAGCTCATCCTACCTTCATCTCTTGGTGGCAAGAATTTCATGACCATATCTTCAGTGAGCCAGTACACTCATTCTGCTCGGGGCTGATGCCTGACTTTCAGCCAACATCAGAGGTAACACACTTGACTTCTTATTCTGATCAGACATTTTTTACCATTAACCATGATCTTCCCCTGCAGAACACAGTGCCTGCCCCTCGAGCTAGGACAATTGCTTATAATGCAGTATACCCAGTCTCAGCACTGGGATTTAAATCCCCAACTTTGGCTCAACTGATGGCTAGGTACGCCACAATGGACCCAATTCTCTTCAGTGCCACTGCTGACAAGAGAAAAGGCCTGTCTCTGATTGCACCTCCAGCTGCCAAGAGGAAAAGAACCACCAAGAAAGTCCCTGCTGAGGTAAAATTTCCTCTTTCTCGATCACAAGATTACTCTCATTCTGACAAATTTCACCTTGTGCAATTTCAGACTAGAACCCAGCAACTTTCAGCCTCAGAACCTGCCAATGCTTCATCTACTGGTATGATCTTTATTACCTTTTCCTCAAAGATCAACACTGGCATTTACCCTTAATCTGGTATTCGCAGAAGAAACACTGGTAAATCATCCTGTGGATATCCCTGATCCTCAACATGTAAGCCCATCAAGAGCTGAGACGTCTTCTGCTCAAGCAGAGATCTCATCCTCATCAGGGATTCAGTCACCCCCTGCTCAAACAGAGGTGTCAGCTTCACCAGAGATGAACCCTTCAACCCAACCAGAGGCTTCAAGCCCTTTAAGGATTCAATCCCCTATTGGTCAGACAGAAACCCCAACCTTAACAGAGGTAAATCCACCTTCTCTTCAGCCAGAGGCTTCAAATCTGCCAGAGATTGTACCAGCACCCTCTCAAACAGAAACCTCAGCTTTGCCAAAAGCTCCTCAGACTCCTCTTTCACCAGTGGCTCAAGAAATCCTCCTTGAAACTGAACAAAACCTTGCCCCAGCTCAGGAAGTCAGGCATGAGGTAAGCACCTGCACTTAACTCTGTTATCTTCTTTATTTTTTCAATGAACCACTCCTGATTCGGCAATGTTACCCTTTCAGGATCAAACTCCATCATCATCAAGCCCATTAGTGGAGAATAATCCAGCTGCCGAAACAAGAGAAGGAGGAACTCAAGCCCTATCAGAGGAAATCCAAGCAAGGCTCAAAGAAATCTTTGCCTGGCTGCAGAAGGATGCTCGAGACCAAATCAGAGATGTCGATTATTTCGAAGGAATGCTCGAGCCCATCAGCCAAAAACTCCCTGAGGACATCAAGACTTCATTGGAACCCATCTCTGGTCTAGATATTCACTATGTGGCCATAAGGCGAGCCCTGAGGAATGTGTCTACCCGACCAGCTGTTGAGCAAAAGAAAGCTAAAGCTGAACAAGCTGCGAAGGGAGCACAATCCCAAACTGAGAATCACAAGGGAATGCTGGCCAATCTGCAAGCTGCTCGTGAATTGAAAATCGCCAGAAAGGCTGCATTGGAGGCAGAGCTAAAAAACTTATCAGCTGAAATAGAAGCTGATGACAAGAAAATAGCCGAACTTCTTGGACTGATAGAGAAAACCCAAGAGGAAGCATCATCGGCCATAGCTGAAGTGAATCAGTGCGATGCAGAACTCACCGTCCTGTCCAATGCCCAGAAAGATTACCAAGAACGGATGGATAACATCCACCAAACAACATCAAATGCCTCCAATGTAATCGCAAAGTATTTAAACATTTAGCCGTACTAAGCAATGTGTAACCAAATTGACCGTTCTTGTAACATTTGCCTTTTATAAATTCGCTTTCCTTTTCTTTGCATGACTTCGATTGCAACTCCGAACGATCCATTCGGCAATTAGTAGTCAAATAGTGCCACATCCAAACGGCACCTCATCTGCAACTTAGCCGAGCCAGTCAACCGAATACGACTCAGCTTTGAATCCCAAACGACCCGATGGCGAATCGGTCAAGGAAACCTCTCCACCTTCCAATTTTTTCGGGATACGCGCCACGATCTGAGGCCACGATCTTTTTCACCAGGCCTATAAATAAAACCGTAGGTGCCCCCAGCTCTTTACCAAGCCTTTAGCCTTCAAATCTTCGCCAACCTCAAGCTTTCTTTTCTCAATCACCAGCGCAAGCCCAAGAACCATGGCGGGGAGCAACAACAGGCGCTGTGCCGCCGACGAGGCGGAAGGGAGCCGCGCCAGTGCGCGTCAGAGGCAATGATCGCCATCTTCTCTTCATTACTTGTCTGAGATTTCCCTTTGTTTCTGACGATCCTCTCTGTTTCAGGCTTGTTCAATGGAACCCGTCCTCTGCGCCGGCCAATCAACCTCTGCCGGACGACTCCTCGGAGTCGGACCACTACTCCCCCGTGCCCTACGGGGAACTTGACGCTCTCCGCTTCAAGGCGGAGCTTGAGGTGGCCCAGCGCGAGCTGAAAGACGTCTCCAAGAAGGCTGGCATAGCCGAACTGGAGTGGGAGGACCAGCGCAAGAAGCTGCTGGCAACCATCGACGGTACGGCCCTGGAACTGCTCCCGAATCCAATCTGGCTTTTGATACTAATCACCATCACCTTGCACTTTGCAGCCCGTGACGCTGAGCTCAACCAGCTGAAAATGCTGGTGGAGCAATTGGCTGATAAGGTGAACGCCCGCGGAGACACGCCGGCGGAACGCCTTGCCGCGGTGGAGAACCGTGTGGACGAGGTGGCTACCCACGGCATCCGCCTGGGCACCACTTTGGGCCTGGCCGCCATGGCGACGCACACCGGCGTCGACTACTCCATCCGGCCGCGCGGCTTCCAGGGAGGCGCGCCAGAAGACATCGACGAGATCGAGGTCATCTTGGAGCGCCTCGACGGCCACGGCGACACCATTGCCGAACTCACTCATCCTCAGTCTGTGCTAAACAGGCTCTTTGATTAGATTGTACTACGGATGCTTGATTATCGGCAATAAATAAAGAACTTTCAATTCCCATGCTTGTACTGTGATGATTCCTCCGTGTTTGCAACTGCGAGCCTTATTTTCCTTAAACGCATTCGGGAACTTGCTTGAGCCGAACACGCGAAAACAGATGCCCCTTGGCGCAAAACCCGCAGAAAATCCTCGATTCGGTAATCCATAAGCACTGTTCAATGAAAACCCTTCACATTCGGGAGGAAAACCCTGCCGCTTGGTATTCCAATAACGCACACCAGCCAGTCATCACTCCCAATGCACTCTCTCAGTCAATAAAATAGCCTGCTGAGATGCCCTGCAAATCCACTCGCACACTCACCCATCACTTCTCATCTTCTCCCCTGCTCCAGAAGAGAAAACCCCAAAGCCATGGACAAAGGCAAGCAACCCAAGGAGGACAGCGCCCGAAAGAAACGCACCATTCGAGAGTGAGTTTTCCTTTAACTCGCTTCTAGCTTTCTTGTGTGATCTCGTGCTTTACCTCCTCTTTGTTTTCTTTTAGCCTTGATCTGCTTCCTGAGGAAATCATTGGGACCGAAGAAACGCCTGAATACATCTCCTCTGACTCCTCCCTCGAAGCAGAGGATGCCACGCCAGAGCAGAAGATCAACCACCAGTTACGCCGCCGCGTCCGGCATCTGGAGCATGACCTCCGGGACATCACCGCTCGCTGCCAAGCCGAACGCAAGCGTCGCATGGCTTTGGAGGCGTTGGTAGGAGGTAAACATCTCCATCTTCACCTTGACTCCATGCTTGCGCCCGGATCCCTGTCTCTAACAACTGTTCCTCTGTCCCAGATGTTTCTGACAGGTACAGTAACCTGAAAGCAGCTTGGGACAGCTTGATGGAGGCAGCAAGCCACGGTCATCCCCGCAGCTTCCAAGTTGCCGTCACGGTGGTCCTGGAACAACTGAAGAGGGAGGAGCTGAAGAAGCAAAGAAAAAAGGATTGAAGCATACTTTCGCTTCTTACGCCAGGCCTTCTGCTTTCCACCCCTTCGTAGTTCTGAGCAACTGGGTTGTTAGATATAAACCTGCAAGAAGCATTTGCAATGTAGTTTCGTGCTAAGGGCAATACATCTACGTATTGGCCATTCCCTCTGTTTAGGAATCTCTGTTCTAAAGGCGGCTTCGTTCTTGAACGCCGGCTGTTTCTGTACCAAATGCATGTAATCCCAATGCTTGTGATCAACGATCGATTTCAATACTAGGATAATATTTCTTCAAATATCTTCCATTTATTGCAGCAGAAAATTCCTCTCCTAGTAAAGTTTTCAACATGTAGGCATTACCGGGCACGCATCTGACCACCCGAAAGGGTCCTTCCCAGTTAGGGGACCATTTGCCGAATTCACTGTATTTGGTTCCAATCGGCAGTAAAGCTTTCCAAACCAAATCCCCTTCTGCAAATTGCCTAACTTTTACTTTCTTGTTGTAATATTTGGCAACTCGCAGATTGTTCTTTTCGATGTTTTCCAGGGCCCTAAGACGAATCATGTGCAAGTCCTCTAGTTCGTCCATCATTAAGCCACTGTAATCTTTGGAGCTTAAATCCTTTTGCAAAACTACTCTCCTAGAATCTGATTGTATTTCCTAAGGTAAAACTGCATGGTGCCCATAAACCAATTCATAAGGAGACGTCTTTATAGCTCCATGAGGGGCCATTCGGTAAGCCCATAAAGCTTCATTCAGTACCGAATGCCACCTTCTTGGCTTCTGGTCGATCTTCTTTTGTATAAGCTTGATCATGATCTTATTAGAAGCCTCCGCCTGACCATTAGCTTGGGCGTAATAGGGAGAAGAATTAAACAATTTGATCCCCATGCTTTCGGCAAACTCCCTGAACTCCAAGGACACAAACTGAGCTCCTTGATCAGTTGTGATTGTTTGAGGAATTCCAAACCGATAGATAATGTGTTCTTTAACAAACTCAACCATGTTTTCTGATGTTACCTTCTTCAGTGGAATCGCCTCAACCCATTTGGTAAAGTAATCCGTCGCTAAAAGCACAAACTTATGCCCCTTGCTAGATGGTGGGTTAATCTGGCCAATCAAGTCTATACCCCAGCCCCTGAATGGCCATGGCTTGATAATGGGATTTAGTGCTGATGCAGGAACCCTTTGAATATTTCCAAACTTCTGACAGTCTTGACATCCCTTGTAATACTCAAAGCAATCCTCCAACATCATCGGCCAAAAGCACCCAGCTTGCCTGATGACCCATTTCATACGGTAGGCCGATTGATGAGCTCCACATATCCCATCATGCACCTCACTCATCATCTTTTTTGCTTCTTCTGGACCCAGGCATCGCAGCAATACCCCATCTAATGATTTGTAGAATAGACTTCCATCCAGAAGAACAAATTTTATGGCTTTGTACCTGAGTTTCCTAGAGACCTTTCGGGATGGATCCTCTAAATAATCAACGATCTCCTTTCTCCAATCATCCTTTGCAAGATCCATTCCCAGCACACATACCTCCGTGGCAAACGCTTCTTGACTTTCTCTATAGCCTGAAGCACTTTGAGCCAACCTGTTTGCCTCTTCATTGTGTTCTCTAGGAATGTGCTGTAGAATTACCAACTGAAAACTCTTTAAAATCTCTCTGCATTCCTCGTAGTAATTCCTCAGGGCATCACTTTTACACTCGTATTGGCCGTTCAATTGCTTGATAACCAACTCTGAATCTCCATAAACCTCAACTGAAACAGCCCCGGCTTCTCTTAAATATTGAAGCCCCCGAAGCAATGCCTCGTACTCAGCTTGATTGTTAGTAACAGTGGGCTGGATAGGGATAGCAAACTCAAACATCTCACCCCTGGGTGAAATTAATAGAATCCCTACTCCCCCACCTTTACCACATGATGATCCATCAAAGAACAAAGCCCAAGGAGTAATTTCAAGCAAATCAATCGATGGATCACGATGTTCAGTTATAAAATCGGCAATGATCTGACCTTTTATAGCTTTTGCCGATTCGAACTTCAATTCAAACTCAGATAAGGCCAAGATCCACTTGCCAATCCTGCCATTCAAAATTGGCATAGATAACATATGTTTTATTACATCAAACTTGGAGTATACAATGCATTCGGCATTCAACAAGTAGTGCCGAAACTTTGTACACGAGTAGTACACACATAGGCACAGCTTCTCCGCAGCCGAATACCTGGTCTCAGGATCAAGTAATTTTCGGCTAAGGTACGCTACTACCCGCTCCTTTCCTTCAAATTCTTGAATAAGGGCCGATCCAATGGTTTGGGTATCGGCCGCCACGTACAACTTGAAAGGCTTATCCAACTCTGGAGGCACCAGCACCGGTGGTTCCTTCATATATTGCTTGATTTCATCAAAAGCCTTTTGTTGTTCGTCACCCCATATGAACTTCTGATCCTTCTTAAGCTTCAACAATGGAGAAAAGGGCAAAACCTTTTGCGACAGATTTGAAATGAACCTTCTCACAAAATTAATCTTGCCAAGCAGTGACTGCAACTCCTTGAGATTGGTTGGAGGGACAACTTCGTCGATAGCTTTCATGCTTTTCTTGCCAACTTCAATCCCCCCTTCGTGTACCAGGAATCCCAAGAATTCTCCAGCTGATACCCCAAAAGCACATTTGTTCGGATTCATCTTCAAGCCATGCTTTCAGGTGCATTCAAAAGTTCTCTTCACGTCCTCCAAATGTGAGTCATGATTCAAAGATTTGATCACGACGTCGTCAATATAAATCTCAACAATTTTGCCGATTAACTCATGAAAGATGTAATTCATTGCTCGCTGATAGGTTGCACCGGCATTTTTCAACCCAAATGTCATGACCATCCATTCAAATAAGCCTATGTGACTAGGACATCTGAAGGCTGTCTTTGGTATGTCCTCTATTGCCATGAAAATCTGGTTGTACCCTGCATTACCATCCATGAAACTGATAACTTTATGCCCAGCAGCAGCATCAACCAATAAATCGGCAACAGGCATTGGGTACCCATCCATAGGAGTAGCTCTGTTTAAGTCCCTGAAATCTATGCAAACCCTCATCTTTCCATTCTTCTTGTAGACAGGGACAATATTAGAGATCCACACCGCATATCTGCATGGCCGAATGAAGTTTGCATCAAGTAGTCTTTCGACCTCTTTCTTCACATCGGCCAATACTTCATCCTTGTAGATTTTTCGGGGAGGTTGCTTATAGGGCCTAAAACCAGGCTTGATTGGCAACCGATGCTCAACGATGGAGCGATCTAATCCAGGCATCTCCGAATAATCCCAGGCGAAGCAATCTTTATACTCCTTCAACAGCTTGATTAATTCCTCCCTGAAACCTGATTCCAAGTTAACACTGATAAATGTCGGCCTTGGCTTGTCACCGTTTCCAATATCAATTTCTTCCAATTTATCAGCCGACATGAATCCTCGTCCTAGCTTGCCATCAGTTCCATCAACGGGATTGTCCATTAAAAATTGCTATAAGAGCCGACTGCTTGAATCGGCTGTTGATCACTGCTGACAGGCTCAACAGAACCTTCACCCCAGTCTTTCCCTGAGAAACAATCGATGCCTTGATATTCCCAGAAAGCTGGTTCCACATTTGCAACACTCACTGAGTCATCTGCCTGGACCACCTCAATGTCGTCATCTACCCATTGAATGAGCTGTTGATGCATGGTAGATGGGATGCAGCAATTGGCATGGATCCAGTCCCGCCCAAGCAGCAGGCTATAAGCTCCTTTGCCGTCGATGACAAAGAAGGTAGTGAGCAATGTCTTGGACCCAATCATCAAGTCCACGTGCACGCACCCTCTGGTGTCTGAAGGATTCCCAGCGAAATCGTTCAGGACTATGCTCGTCGGCGTCAAATCTCCAGGGCCCATGCCAAGCTTCCTAAAGGTGGTGTATGGCATCACGTTGACTGCAGCCCCACCGTCGACAAACATCTTAGTCAATGGTTTGCCATTGACGTATCCCTTCAAGTACAACGGCCTCATGTGTCGATTCTTGGCCGGTTTGTCGAAGGTGGCTTGCTTGGCTAACACCAGTTGCGCCATCAGTCCTCCCAGCTGTTCATCATCATTGGCATCCAGGGACGTTTCTTCCTGCACAACTTGATTAGCAGGAGCCATAAACTCATTCGGCAGAAAGTATACCATACACACCGGAGCCGAACGACCTGATCCCTCAGGTTTGTCTTTTGGACGCCACACCTGCTTCTTCTGGATCCCCGCCTGCCTCAATTCGCGTTTCCTCAAGCGTTGAACCCTTCTTTTTTGGCTCTTCCTCAAGCTAGGCGGGCACCACTGTCCTTCTTGCCAGATGTATTCATCCTCTTCTTGATCAGCCCATCTCTGATCAGCTTGCCTCTTTCTCGGGTGATCAATGACCTCAATTATTTTTTGACGCCGATCGTCACTAGGATGTATCCTTCCAATTCTCTCATGGACGGATCGGCGATTGGCAGTTTCCTGCCTGTACTCAAAGTATCTGTCACTGCACTCAGGGCAGTTTCTCAATGTAGGAAGTTTCAAGCCTTCATTCCAGCAGTGCCTGAAGAATGCGCACCCCCAATGTGCACGCTCTTGTTCGCGCGTGTACTGCTCCAGTTCTCTCCTGCGCGCTTCTTCCTCAGTCCTGCGCCTCTCCTCCTCGTGCCTCCGCTTCTGGTAGCGTTCTTTCTCTAGCTGACGCTACCACTTATTGAGGAGGATGCGCGTAGTGACCCTGGGTTTGACCCTAGATGACTCCCCAACTTCAATATGGCTCTTGAGAACACGAGGGGCTTCTCCATGAACCTGCTCCAGTGTAACTTGTCGCGCTGGATCCACCACTCCATCCTTTCTCGCTCTAGCTGACGTCAAGACCTTAACCTTTCCCTTTTCCTCAGCAGTCACCATGTTAACAGAAAAGCTTATCATATTCTGGGGAAAAGGATGGCCATCCAGTTTCATCTTGTTGTCAAATTTGAGGTGCCCCTCCTGGATAGCCTTCTGGATCCTCATCCTGAAGACCCTGCAGTCGTTGATGGAGTGAGAATTCCTGTCATGGAAGCCACAATAACGTTTTTCTTTAATCCAATCGGGCCGAAGCATAGAGTGCCCTTCAGGCAACTTGATTCGGCCTTCTTTTACCAAGAACTCAAAAAGCTTATCGGCTTTGGTGACGTCAAAGTCGTATGTGCCCTTGGTCTGCTTGATCCAACGCTGGTTCATGGTCAACGGTTCCTTGCCCCACATGATCTCAGCAGTAGCTATCTCCTGATCATCGTCAGAGTCTTCCATCTGGTCGGCCTTCTCCAGGAACTGATTATAAATGTCAGCTATATCGTGTTGCTTGTTGAACCTGGTGTCCTTCTTAAACCCATAAGCCTGGTTGCTCATTAATGACAGCTTTTGAGACAATTGGCCCAGATTATCAAACTCCATACCGAACAACTTCTCTCGTACGGCCGGCAGCATCCCTGCAACGGCCATATCGGCCAACTGATCATCTGGCAGATTCAACGAGAAACACATGCCTTTGACGTCCCTGAACCTCCTGAGGAACTCTAAAGGCGTCTCACTGTGCCTCTGCTTCAAAGTGGTGAGGTCGATGAGCTTCTTTTCTGTGCTACCACTGAAGTAATGGGCGTGGAATTTTCGCTCCAGCTCCCTCCACGTGCCAACTGACTGGGGAGGCAAAGAAGTGAACCACTGGAATGCGGAGCCCGTCAATGACATGGGAAAGTACCTAACCCTGAATGCCTCATCAGCTGAGGCCTCTCCAAGCTGCATCAGATAACAAGCAATGTGCTCCACTGTGCTCGTATCATCTTGCCCAGAAAACTTTGTAAACTCCGTGGGGGGCTTCACCCTGGGTGGCAGGATCACTCTGTAATACCACTCTGGGAAGGGAGGCGTGTAGGCTGGTCCTTGCATCTTAGGCTTGAGGCCGAATTGATTTTGCATCAAATCAGCCATCTTCTGAACCAGAATGTCGTCTTCCTGCACTCCTGCAGCTGCACCGTACCCCGGATTCGGGAGAGCGTCAATGGCGCCATAGTCCATAACTTCGTGGTAACCTCCACCATACAAGTTCTTCTGCAATCTGTTGCTAGCTGGGGCAATCTTGTAGGTGGAAGTGAGCGGAACTCCAGACGAACCGAACGCCATCTCCCCATACGTGGGCTGATATGGGTTCGGCTGTTGAATCGGTTGACCTGTACTGCCTTGTGGAGGTGGCTGGACTGGCTGCCCCCCTGCGGCCCGCAGAGGAGGTTGAACTGGTTGACCTCCAGCGCCTTGCGGAGGGGGCTGGATGGGCTGGCTCCCAACGCTCTGCGGAGGAGGCTGGACTGGCTGGCTCCGTAGTGGTGGCTGAGCTCCTGGTTGGGCAGAGCTGGACTCTCCAATCTCCGCACAGTACCCCTGAGGGGATACCCGACTGAACATTTGCTCCATGCCCGGGCCAAATACACCCACCATCATCTGCTTGAACACGCCTAGGAAAGCCCTATGATGCCTGCCCAGCACGTCTTCCGCAGCATCCCGAAACACTTGCATGCACTCTTCCTTCTCTTGAAGAGTTGTGGCGTCAGTCTCTCCTGACAGTAGAACCCTGGGCATTTCGTTTTTGAGGTACGGGACGCCACTTCTGTTCTTTTTGAATGACATCAAACATTTTTGCTGAAACTGATCTGTAGCATCTTTCAGCTGTTGTAGCTGCTCTGGAGAGAGATCCTCAATGGCGACGTCCAGAATGTCACCGATTTCAGGCATCTTGATCTTGAACTGAAGTGTCCCACCAGGCGTGCCAAAAAGTGTGTTGACGCGAAATCAGCACCCTGCGTCAAGCACACAGCAAGCTGAACAAGCTAGCTTCACACGCGAAAAGATTCCAAGACGTGCCAGTCAATTTTTCCTGAAAATTAACAAAAGACAAAGTAGTTAAATTCCAAAGCTTGGAACTTGCCGGGTGGTACCAGACAGTTCCATATTTACGGCTAGAAAAGCCATGTGAGATGACATATAGCTATAAGAAGCTATCTGCCAGCAAACTAGAAACCATTCGGGAACTTTAAAGTGTGAAACAAGGTATAGCCGAACGGGTGATGTAAGCATGACGATAGATCGATCTCTATTTGGACAAAACCGCACGTGTACAAAGCCATGACCGATCCTCGAGAATAGATAACAATAAACAATAAATGAAGTAAAAGCATGATCGTAAACGTGTAATAAATAAGCATGCATAGATCCAAAGAACTAGTCTACCGCATGTCTAGGTACTTCAAAACCCGTCAAGCATGAAGCCAAACAAATTTATCCACCGCATGATACAACTTATTTGGGAATCACGCAACCATCCATAAATAGATCTATCCACCGCATGATACAATCTAAACATGGAAAGCTAAAAGCACACATTACTTAAGACAATTTTTTCAAACACGTTTTACTTGTGAAAGCATAACCGAATACGGCTGAACAGCCGAATCGGGGTCCATGAAGAAGGAACAAACATTACCAAAAAGAATAAATCTATCAGGTTGAATCGAAATCTAATCCACCGGATGATTAGCTCTAAAACAACCCAAAGCCTGCATCTACCGCGTGATACCCGGTTTCTTTCAAGATTTATACAAGATTTGACAAGCTTGAACCCGCAACACGTAACAACCTAGATCGATTCGGTTTCGGCTATTAGGGAACATGTGATCCACGTGCTATTTAAGCCAAGGATACGAACTTGAATCGCATAAAGATCTAAAAGGGACAAAGCCGATTCAAACCAATCTAGATTGGGCAAAAGGGTGTTACATGAATTTAAACATAAAGTAAAACTCAAAGCAACACGGGGTAACTTAATGAATCTATTGAATTTTGCCAAAATCCAATAGAGCCGATAACTAGCTCCAAGCCAGATCTTAGCCCATCGCATGGCTCATGATCTAACAAGAAACCCTCTTGAACCAAGCTTAAATCTACCGCATGATACTAAGCATGGTAACAAGACTACTTGCATCACAATCTAAATCCACCGCCTGATACTAGACATGATACAAGGTTGCCGGTACTTACGGAGGTCGACGGATCGATGAACCCTCTCGAAGAACTCGACGACACGACTAAAGGACTCGAGGGTTTGGCGTAAAGCCAGTTTGTATTGAGAATGTTTCGATTACAATTACATACATCCAGGGTCTATATTTATACCCTGTCATGGCATGACTTCGAATGGACTACGAGCACAATATTTGATACCTAATTTATCTCTAAGTGCGATCGCTTATCCAACCACTCGTCCCTTCCGTTCGGGCCACGTCATCACGCAATCCCGCAAAATCAGCGCAAACAATCTTCCTGCCGAACGGAAGCAAATTGCCGACCGCGATCTCCTTTGCCGAATCTTCCTGGAGAGACCTTCCTTCTCCCGGACGGATTTTTTCACCAAGCTAGGCCCACAAATCAGACTCCTTCCTATACCAAATTTTGGTGTTAACAATGTTGACGGTGTATTTTGGTACACCTAGCATGTTCATTACACTTTGGTTTGGATTTGATTATGGAACTAACCCGCCACTAGGCACACTAATCATATAACAAGTTCGTCTTTGTGCATGCATTTGGAAGTGTTGTGTTTATGTAGGAAAACATGGACATAAAGGACGGATTCGCAACAAGTTCAAAGGAGCATTTACGGAGTCTTGTTCGTGTTCATGAGCTTGATGAAATCACTTCCAATGGTGGCAAGGACCGAAGTGCTACGAGGAACACCCCCGAGGATTGAAGCGTAAAAGACCGAACTTCATGCAAAGAGAACCTCCATCTTGGACGCGAGGATAACATCGTCAAAATCATGCAAGTGGAGGGGGCAAAGTACATAAATGCATAAGGACCCACGGGAGCGAAAGGGGCGACCGAACCGGGCCGAATTGGGCCTGGGCCGGTCGGCCCAGGCCGGCCGGCCCAGCCCACTTCGGTGGCCGGTTCGGTCCCGTTTTCCTTGCACCCGAAGGATCTTCAACCCTAAAAGCCCTGAGGCGCCGCCAACACCAGGGAGAGAGCCATTCGCACCAGGAGGCCATCCACAAGCTAGAGAGAGAGGAGGAGGATTTCCGGCGGGAGATCAACCACCTCGAAGGAAGCACCCTTTCGTGGAGAAGAAGGAGGACACCGTCGGAGGGGAAACCATGATCAACGGTGCCATGATCAGCACCTTGATGGGGTAATCTTCTCATTCGTCTATGGGTTGTAATCGATCTTGAGATGTAATCGCACTTTGTCGGATTATCTATCTATCATCTTGTGTTGAATATACTTTAATGCTTAAGGTTAGCTACCATGCCGTAAAGGGAGTAGAGCTCCAATGCTTCCTTGGATCCATTCAATACGTCGTGTCCATCAAAGGTCTAGTCATGAATACCTTCGCGTAGTGACAGTACGAGAGGAGGGAAAGGGCGAAACCGTGGTCACAACCCCCGATAGATTAGATTGGTTTTCATGTCTTTAAGCGATTGCATGCTCTAGTTTCGTAGACCCATGGGCGAGTGTCTCTTATCTTGATATCTTAATCGTTCTCTCTAGTGTAGTTTAGTTGTTTTCTAGTATAATAATAGTTAGGGTTTTAGTAGCTAAGTGTGTCATAGTAGATCAATCGCTTGTAATCCCCTTGCTCCGCGGATTGACAAGAACCTTGGGAATCCCGTGGTGAAAAAGGTGTGGGGTTCGTACGCTTGCGGATCGTAGAGGGATACGTCTTTTATCCGTCAACACCGCTCCAGTATAGGCAGCCATTGTAAGTACTTGTCTGCTTTTGCATTTTTCTTTGCAACAATACTGGAAACAGGTGTGACTATTTTATTTAAAACCTTTCATTTTATTTCCTTTTTACGCTCCCATGGAACAAATTGTCGCTGAACCTCAAGGCGACCAACCAAGAAAGACTACTGCTAAAGCAGTGGCGGAAGTTGTCCAATCTAGGACTTTTCAAGAGGTTGCTGGCATTTGCCCGCCCTCCATGAAAAAGACTAGGGTTACTACTGCACTTCAGGTTCAGGAAATACAAGTTGGACTTAACAATGAGAAGCAAGGGGGCACAATTGTGGCAAAAGATTGTTGAACAGGAAGCCGAGATGAGCAAACTGAGATTGAAGGCTCAAGAACAGGAGACAACATTGAAGTCTCAAACAGAAGCGCTTGAAGCTTTGAAGAAGAGCACAACTGACATGCATAATCTGATCCAAGGCTTGAGAAATTTCAACCAGGTTTATCCTCCTCCCAACTGAAGTGTGGTCCTGGTGAACTTGTGTTGCTGATGACTTGTTGTATGTTGATTCGATTTGATGCTAACTTGATGTATATTGCACAATTGTACAGGTTGAACTATTCCCTAAATGTGGTGTGAATTATATGGAAGTGAGAAATGTTTTGTTTTGTTGTCTGATTATGTGCTGGCGATCAGCAGCAGCCAGAACAGTATATAGTGCCCTGCGAAATGCAATATGGACTGATATAAAAAAGCAATATAGGCCGAGGCCCTAGAAAGGCCATGTGGATAATTGCCCAAAATCAAATGTCCAAGCATAATGCAGTATGGACCAAGTTCGTTAGATTGCTAGAGCCCAAAATAAAATAGCCCAATATACTATGCAAGAAACTTTTCAGGAATGGCCAAAAATAACAAGAAAACCTAAAACAGGCTAAAATTGGCCCAACAATATTAGGCGCACAAATGCTCTTACATGGACCGGGCCTCAATTTGTGACGAACCGAAATCGTCATAAACCCTGCCACGTCGGAGCCACGATTGATCTCGGTCTGACATGGCAGGTAGCTTATGACGCCATAGTGTTACGAATTTATACGTGTCATTAAACTCATGACGCCGTGAAATAAGGTCTCGTCATTAATGGTTTGTGACGCTCAATTAATGACAGAGCGTTTTCATAACAACCGGCGTCATTAATCGCGGTTTATGACGAGAAACAACCTCTTTTGCGTCACTAGTCAGCGTTTTTCTTGTAGTGAATGAAGGTATGTATAATTCATGCTTTTATTAGCTCAATAATTGATGCATATATATTACTTTTAAATTTCTAGACAAACATTCACAATGATGGTATAATTCATGCTAATAATAACTAATTAATTATTATTTCTCATGTGGTGGACGGAAGTGCTTTTGCGTAGTTTCCTGGACAGACAAGCCACGACATGCCGATTCCACCTGGCTATGCCTCAGTTAGCGAAGAGAACATCTATCAACCTGCTTTTGAGGAGCTAAAGCTAGATATCCCAGTAGGTGATGGGGAAAAGACACTTAAGGATGCACTACATGGTATCATATTATGGCCAAAACGTTACATCGTCATAATCCTGGAGAATGATGGACCTCCGAGAGACCCCCTGGAGCCTCCACAATCGTCTCTGGGGTCGTCATCGTCACTACCTGCTCGCTCACCCTCTCCGCAAGAACCATACAATTCGGGAGAAGCGAGCTCCAGCGATCACGATGATGACATCCCTCCCAATTCACCTCAGCAACAATCGGCCGCAGAGCACACACCACAGAGGTCTCGAGCACAATCTTTCAAGTCGGTGCAACCACCAAAAAAACGAAAATGACCAGCAAAGGAAAAGCTCGAGCCAACGAAGCTACCATGGGAGAGGACAGAAGAAGAAACAAACGCGTTTGTAACAAAAGAAGTCGCTGATTGGTTTGCAAAAAGTGAGAGAAGAAACTCAACAGGAAAGGCAGGATGTCAAAAAAATGAAGGTCGTAAGCAGAAACTCCAGGCTTTCATACGCGAGATGGAAGGAAAAAAGAGAAGGGTAGAGTTGAAAACGGACTATGAGCGTTCGATGGACAAGTCTTATCAAAAGAAGAGACAACGAGGGTTGCCGAATAGTTACATCGAGCAAATACCTACGTCGACGTTGGGGACTACCACAAACAAGAACAAGGAGAAGCAAATAGATGCATCCACAACTGTTGGTGCGGAAAGTAGTCCCGACACTAACTAGTACGAGCGCTGAGATCTATCTCTCGATGGCTGGTGTTAAGAAACACAATGACACGGGTTTTATCCTGGTTCTGGCCGTGGGCCGTACGTCCAGTAGGGGTACGCTCAGGGCGCTGTATTGCGTCGCACCGTAGTGCTTGCAGAGGGGGGCTAGAAACTTGGCGGGAGAGGAGGGTAAGCCTCCAGATCCTTGAGGTTTGATTGAGGCGAAGTGCCAATATCGTGGTGAAGGCGGAAATATGCAAGTGCGCAACTATCCGTCGTCTCCCCGCGGCCAGGGGACTGCCCCCTCCTTTTATAGGCCAAGGGGAGGCGGTTTACAATCGTGCCGCATAGTTCTAAGCTACATGTGGCAGTATGGCATACAACGTCGCGGAGTTGATGGTCGTCCGGACGAATCTCACCCCTACCGTGCGTCGTGGCGAGCCCTGTACTTGCCCATGAGCGGCTTCGAGGGTGGCCGTGTGGGAGCTTCTCGTTTGGTCGCCGTCCGTACACTGACTCGAGGGTCCGGCTGACGAAAGGCCAGCGTACGCACAACAGCAGTCGTGGCGGTGTCTTGTCGTCCCAGGCTCCCACAGCGTCGGGGATGGCGCTGCAGTGCTCGGGATGGCGGCACAGCGGCGGGGATATCCGCATAGGACCGGAGGAGACGCGCTCCAGTAGTCCAACGCCACGGCGTCGTCCCGTGCGAGCGCGAGGTAGGCATCCGTACCTTTTCCGAGGGTTCCGCCGTCCTCTTTCGAGGGGTGCGGCGTGCAGGCCGTACGGGGGTGGGCGACACAGTGTCACAGAGTTGACACCGGCCTTCCCGCATAGCTCCGGTACAGTGCCAGGGATGGCCCTACAGGGAAGGTTGGCGGAAAAGCGCCGGGATATGATTCCCAGGCGGTGTCAGAGGGCCGGCGTAGCGAGGATTCGCTTTTGACCCAGGCACCCGTGTCGTACCAAAGCATTTAATGCTCTGGTCGGGGGAGCGGGCGCGGGGGCCGCGAGCTCGGAGCAGCCTCGAGCGAGGCGGAGATTCGCCCGAGGGGGCGTTCAGCCCTCGAGCGAGTCGGAGATTCGCTCGAGGGGGGTGTCTGGCCCTCAAGCGAGGCGGAGGTTCACCCGAGGGGCGCCAAGGAAGGCCGCTCGATGGGCCGTTGAGGTCATTTGGGCCGTGGGCTCTTCTCTGCACCAGGCCGTGATTATGTGAGGTGTGATTTACGGTTTGTGGGTTCGTTTATGTTTTGTTGTTTTTGCGAAAAATGGGGTTTTTCCCTGGTCATCTGGGGACCCTCATGGCTGTCCCCGACAACAACCGATCCGACTAACTTGTTTGCAGGCCTCAGTGCAGAAGCACAAGCAGCAATTGACAACATGTCTGCAGAAGAACTGGCTCATGTCATTAACTTTTATGAACAAATAGGGATTCCTGTTGGTGGTATTCTCAGCCTTCAAGACCTACCAGCGGATAAATTTTTTTTTACCTAGATGGCGCTTTGAGCTAGGACAACCTCTAGTGAAGCCAGAATTGGTCAACAAGCTCCCAACTAAGATGCGCAGATTTCTTGACTAGTACTTGAAGAAGTCAGTTGATGGTCTTGAGATGTTTTGTATGATCGTGAGACTTGGAGGTTTTTCCTTTCAAAACGAGAAGGTGGTTTGGCTCTGATTCATTGATATTTATGAATTATACCATCTGGACGTTGTGAATACTGATCTTATGATGGCCTGGTGTCTGTAAGTGACATATTTTCATATGTTTATTAATAAATTTATTACATTTGTCGATCTACTAATTAATATTTGGCTTTCTTCTTGTGTAGCCTACAACTTACTAAGATGCGAAAGAAGGGTTATTCAAGAATTGTTTTCATGGGCCCATCAAAAATTAACGAACAGGAGATCCGGGACGAACGAAAAACAACAATCGAGACAATTTTTAGGCACTTAGATGAGTATCATTACAAGGATCTTATACTACTGCCTTACAACTTGAAGTAAGTACGATTGTCATCTAATTATCCTTGTTAATTCTATTTAGTCAATTCTAATCTTTATAAGCATGCATACAGATTCCACTGAATTCTACTCATAATCACTGTTGACAAAAGCAACATCAATGTGTATGATTCATTGAGAAAAGATCCCTCACAATACCAAGACCTTCAAGATGTATTTCACGAGTAATAATTCTATCTATGACATTTTCTTCAATGCAATGTATATATTTAGCTGTTATACTAACACTGTATCTTTATTATTTTGCCTCAGAGCTTGGACCATGTTCATTGCAAAACACCAAGGACCATTTCAAAAAAAATAGATGGGTCACTAATTTTCCGGTATGTATACCAAATAACAACTTCAGATTGGAAATATTTAAATTGTATAACACTAGTATTTCATAATCTGTTTTCCTCTCCACTTTAGTGTTTGAGACAAGAACCAGGAAATAATTTATGCGGGTACTACATTTGTGAGCACATACACCATTACAGTGGCAACTCGGGTGATGATAGTGTAGTAAAGGGCGTGTTTGCAACCCTGTACCAGGCTGGCTCGGCCTGCCCTACTAGCCTAGGCCTGGGCTGGCCTGGCTCAACTGGTCCAGTGCACCTTGTTTGTGCCCATGTATGAAATGAGACCGACCCATGTGAGCTGTTGTTTGCCACCTATTTGGTAACCGGGCTAAAAGGCTATTATTGAGACTACCAAGCGGGGCCGTGCGCTGGGCTGAGCTCGTGTGCGCCACGCGGAGCCGTGCTCCTAGGAAACGATCCTCCCGGCCGTTTCCCGGGGGCCAGGCGAAGGTGTTGCGTTTTGCTGCGGGGGGGGGCTCGCTTGCTCGCCATGGTGGCAAATGCGGCGGCTTGCATCCCGGGAGTCCAGCTGGGCTGCAGAGCCGGCCTCGCAAACACACCCAAAATAAACCTATTAATAATACATCATTTTTATCCTCTTTTGTATATTTAATCACTTGGTGTATTATATTAACCTATTTGCAAATTACAGAGGATTATAAAAAGAGAAGCACTCATTGAGAAGGATCGTCTCTTGGCAATTCAAGAAGCTCTCATGAGATTCCTCATGGACGAGGTGGTTAATCCAAAAGAAAAACATTTTTATCACAACCATCCAATTGACCGACTCACCTGCGAGGAAAGCTAATTGAGACTAGAAATTTGAACTGAATGATATTTTCATGTATATATACTATAGGGTTTAGGGTTTTGATATATATACTAGTTTAAGAAAATACTATTTATTTTGATGTGTATAAATTATTGTGTGTATACACATTTATAAGTTTATATATGTAGTTATATAGGATTTAATATTTGTACAAGTGTGCGTATATGGTATATATAGATAGGTATACATATATACAAGTGCAAATACGTATACGTACATATACGGGTTAGACAACAATTAGAATATACGCTCAAATCGAAAACAGCAAAAAAAGACGAGTGGGCGCAGGCGCTGGCGTGCCCCCTAGTCTCGGTTCGTAATACGAACCGAAACTAAAAGACCCCTTTAGTCCAGGTTCGTTCGCTCGGGACTAAAAGGGGGGGTTGTCTCTCATCATTAGTCCTGGTTGTACTTGAAAGACCTATTCCCTTTACCAACCGAGACTAAAGCCCCTCTCCCTACCAGTTTCCCTGTGCTGAAGTAGTAGCTTTAGCTCACCTCTCACTCAAGCATTGACTCCCACCTACTTGAATCCAAATCCAACCCTGGCATTCAAGTGTGGAGTGATTCATTGTGAGAAAAAGCAAATCCAAACCCCTTCTTGTGTCTTTGAGCACTTGGTGACCCCTAGCTCCTTGGTGGATCTTTTACTCTTGAAGCTTGGCTCCTAGACGACTAGAGGTTGTTTAGAAGCTCTGCAATCGATTGTGGATGCTCTAAGAAGTTTGTATTACCCTTACTTGCTTACCTTGGTGATAGGTGTGAGAGAGGAGTGGATCTAGAGGGATCCCATAGCCTTTGTGGCTAACCTCAACAACGTGGATGTAAGCCAACCTTTGTGGTGAGCTGAACCACTGGATAAAATGTTGTCTCTTGTGCTTTACCTTTCATATCTTGTTGCTTGCTTGTTCTAGGTTGTTTGCTCACTAGATCTATTAGGTTTGCTTAATTTCTTGCTATTCCTTTAACGCTAAGGTTGCTAGTGTGTTTAGGCTCTATCTCTTAGTGTTTGTAACCTATTTCCTGCTCAATATCTGCTCTCTAATCATTTAATCCACAACAAATCTTTAGGAGATCAATTTCCCAGAAGTTCTAGGAAAATACACCTAAGTGCATTTTCCTGGAGCTTCCAGGGAAATCCCGGAGGTTCCGGGGTCTAGGTAGGTTTTGGCAGAAATTGGTTGAAATTGTTTTTGCAGGACTATTCACCCCCTCTAGGCCACTTGCATTGATCCTTTCAGGGAGTCGACTAAGAAACGAACAACAACGACAGAGAAGAAGCAGATCTGCTACGACTCGATGCAGAGGAAGCAGATCGAACCAAAGAGGAAGCAGATCGACCCGAATCGACACCTCCCGCATCCACAGAACCCGGTAGGAGGAGCAGCTAAGTATCAGCCGGGCAGATCCGGACCGCCTCACCAGAGAGGGCAAAGACCGACGACCCGCGGCACCACCACACCAACTCCGCCGGTCACTCAACACGAACGCAACACAGATCAAGGATGGGAAGGGAAGAGAGGGAGAGAGGCGCCATATATAGGCGAAGGATTTCGGCGGGGAGAGGAAGAGGAAAAGGATGAGAGGACATTTCTGACACGCGAGAGCCCGCCAGGGCCGCCAAAATCGCCCGCCATCGCCCGCCATCGCCCCCAATTGCCCCCGCCAGAGCGCGGCGCACGCCTGGCTCTGGAAAAACAGAGGGGGGAGCGTGCCGTGGGATGCAGGAGAGAGACGAATATTTGCATCTCCGGCGCCTGGCTGGGGAATAGTGAAATGAAATCAAACACGGGCCGCTGCAGCTGTGGAGCGCGAGCCACCCTAAAAGCCCCACATCAAACGCGCCCATAGGGAATGTGAGACGTCCATCATCTGCGAAGTTATGGTGATCTCTAAAGGGATGTAACTGTTATACGTGTGTGTAGTTATATGCATTTAATTTGTACGCGTAAGGGTGTGCGTGTAGTGGGCATGATCATTCGTTGTAATTAGCCTACGAATATTCGATGTGACATATACTAAACTTTTGGCCTGGTTTAGTTCCATCTCAAAAATTTACCCCTATCACGTCGAATGTTTGGACATATACATGACATATCAAAATGTAAAAAAAATAACTAATTATATAGATTGTCTATTAATCGTGAGACGGTTTTTTTTAAGCCTAAGACTAACCTATGACATTTTATTAAGAATTTTATATTCTCACACATGTTAATCTCCGAACAAGCGTTCATCGTTACATAGGGGCTTGTTGCCTGTGAGATGACCGGTTCTTACAAATTCGCTCTCACACAAAGCCAAATCCCAAGATCTAAGGGCTCACACTGAGACCATCTAACCGAGTCAGCTAGTTTTAGAATTTTGTTAGAAATACACAATTATGCAATCAGTTTTTCATTTTGATACTCAATTCAGCAACTGCAACTTTTAATTCCTAGACAGCTTTTGCATACTCTCACGTGAACGAGCTAGCCTAGGTGTTAATTCAGGCGTGTTATCCTAATATGATTTTTCAATAATATCGTAAACCAACATCACATGAATAGTTGGAACCAGGTGTTAATTATATCCTGATAAGTTTAAGCGAAAGGATGCAAATATGATAGAATGTTGTCATATCAATAATCATGATGTATTATAAGCTAGATAAATATTTTGTATGTAATCTTTTTTATAACACGTGCGTGTGTCCCATGTGCACTTCCACAAGTATATAGTGATACAGAAAACACTAGGAATACCAGTTTGCTGAACACTACATTTCTAAGAAGTTAAGAGAGGAGACAATGCTCTGGCAGCAATCAGGTATATTCAGCAGGCAACTAATTTTGCTGGCCCCTTCAGCTCATCGTCTAACATCCATGTCAAACAAAAGGCCTCTTTTTCCACTTAGGATTAAAATGCATGCATACTAGACCATATTAGAAAACTGTGTAGGCCTACATCATCATAACACCAAACTCTTTCAAACATACAACTTAAAGCATAAAGTTCAATGACGTGCCATTCCAAGTCCAGAACACAGCATATAAAGTGCTGTACTAGCAATCCAGAACATCATGGTATAGTATGCAACCACCAAGAAAGAGTCTATAGCTTACTTACACGCAAAAGCAGAAAGGATGAGTACCAAGGTGAGCATGGAGCTGCAACAGAAGCAGAAAGAGTTTAAAAAGAAAAATGTGTGGCTGAACAAGTAGTACAGGCCGATACTTTGCATACACAGAAATTTTAGCTCCCGGGAATCATGCAGATCATGGTGGGATTGTCAGTTACTCTCTTGATTCGTTGTACTCATTGACAACCACGCTGGGGACATTTATCTTCCTAGACATTTTTGCTACTTCCTTGATCTGAGCCACCTTCGCTCTGACAACTTCTGGTGCCTGGCTACTGATAGTGAGGAACACCTGTTGGAGGCTTGAAAGATTTTCTAGGCCATATATACCCTCCACCATTTTGAACCTCATCTCAAGCCTCTCAAGCTCTGGCATGCTTCCTCCCAGGTAGTGCAGAGGTGGCAACACCGGTGCATCCAAGCATAGCAGTTTAAGCTTTCTGAAACCTCCTTCTAGCACAAGGATCTTCCCACCTGACCAGTGGCGGACCCAAGGCCCGGCCAGCCTGGGCAGCTGCCCGGGCTCCTTGCTGGCCGGCCTGTACGTAGTCAGTTTTTTAGGTAGGTGTTTAGTCGACCTTCGTAGTCCAGCGCAAACAAAAACAAATATGCGAATACTTAGCCAATTAGTCTAGTACGTAAACTCAAGACTGAACTCCTAATTCCAGCGACGTTTTGCTAAAAAAAATCTAACAACATTCGGAATTCTAGTTCGATCAAGACTGCAAGTCTGCAGCAGAGATCCCGACTTTGCTCTTGCAGCCTGTGTGAGGGCGTTGGGCGCTGAGCGAGCACACTAGCTTGCATAGTGTGTATCTTTTTTTGGAGAGATACTATTGGAACTTTTGTTGTTAGATTGTTAGTGAGCAATTTTATCTTAGTGTTCTAATGAGACAATTTCCATCGTATTTCCATTTATGGTGTCTCGGACGGTGATTTTAGTTCAAAATTGTCGTAATTATCACCTATGCTTATGTTAGTGATTGATATGTAGCGCGACCTTGATATCCGTTGCGACGATGTTCGCCCAGGCTCCACAAAATCTCTGGGTCCGCCACTGCACCTGACTTCATCATATTACTATTCAGGATATCAAGAACATCAGGATTATTTTTGCTGTAGTCAAGAGTGAAAATGACTGAAAACAGCTCAGGAAGTTCAGCAATTAATCGCAACGTATCTGTTGTTAATGATGTTAATGATAAGGTTAACTTCGTCAAGTTGTGCAGATATCCAATCCACTCTGGCACATGAGACAGCTTACCACAAAGGCCAAGAGTGTAAAGATGTTCTGGTGGTCCTTGTGAAGAAATGAACCAGCTGTCAAGAAATCCGTTGAAATCATCATCAATATGAAAGAACTTAAGAGTGCAACTGCACAAATGCTCAATGGCGGACAACAGTAGCATGTTATCGGTAATGGCAAAAGTTCCAAGTCTGAAAATAGTGAGTTTATTCAAGTTGACAAGGCTTTCCAAGGACCTAAGAGCATCCTTTCCTTCAGGCAAGGCAGTATCGATCTCAACCCCAGACAGTGTCACAAGGTCTGTCATCTTTGTGATTCCAGCAGTTAATTTTAATGCAATCCTCTCTCTCTTATTTCCAGCGAGAAGGTGTGCCATTCGTTGAAGCCTCTCTACTGATGCAGGCAATTTCCTAACTTTGGTCTCCCTTATGTCAAGTACCTCCAAATATTGTAACCTTGATATTTCCTCCGGGATGGTTTCTACCTCCGTTTGGCGCAAGCTAAGGAACTTCAAGTGAAGCATCCTGCATATTTTCTTAATATGGCTGTATGTCAAGTCCTTGCAACCTTCAAGATCCAAAACTCGCAGTATCTGAAATTTCACCAAAGTGGAATGGAGCACCTTGAAACTCCCCGTTACCCTCAACGATCGCACGTGTGACAGTTTCATTTTCTCTATTGCTTCCCTTTCCTTCCGATCAGTCTTATGGACAGATAGCCGTCTCACTTTGTAGCTAGGAAATGGAGTGTGCCAGTGACCACCAACCACTGTGATGAAGTTTTCATCATTTGACACTGACACGATGTATTCGAGAATCATGTCATGTATCACACCACAGTTCACCTTACCATTCCTGCTGTTTTTTACTGCTCGGATCAGGTTCCTGCTGACGAGTTCGTTAAAGCAGTCTTCAGCGACTTCCTCATTGGTCTTACCGTTCTTTTCTGTAATGAACCCTTCAGATATCCACTTTCTGATTAGGCTCTTTCTGCTGATCGTACAACCCTTTGGAAACATGCCCAAGTACAAGAAGCAGGTCTTTAGATCTGCAGGCAAATGATTATAGCAGTGGCTCAGTATGCTTCTAACTCCTTCAGTCGTTAGATTAGTCCCCAGTTTTCCACTTAAATCCTCCCCCACTTGAGCTAGGTGTTGATCAATGTCTGAGCTAGGTTCTGACTTCAATCTGCTTGCCAGTAGACCGGCCACCAAAACTATGGTTAATGGCAAGCCTCCACATGTCTTCATGATAATACTACTGGACATTGTTTCATTTAAAGGTATGGCAAGGTCATCACCACCACTGGACAATGTTTCAAGAAACAGGCTGTAAGAATTCCTGTCGGAAAGTGGCTTTTGTTCATAGACATGACCTTGCACGCGGCGGCAAGCTTCGGACACAGATTTGAATCGTGTAGTTACTATAACTGTTCCTCCTTTTCCATTTTTTGGCAGTGAATCCCGAATGCTTTCCCATGCTGATATGGACCAAATGTCATCTATCAAAACCAGGTACCTGTTTTAAGCATTATGTAGGATTTAGACTGTTGCAAGAGCAACTTTCTTGATACATTATTACAATAGAAACATCTTATTATAAGGTAATAATGTGACCAGTGGAATAGAATCGTGTTGTAAGAAATATGTGGTATAAATTGACATTAGGAGCTAGTTTCATTATTAGCAATGCAGGCATATTCATACATGCACATGCTTATTCTACTGTTAGCCTAAAAGATGCACCTGTAAGCCTAAAAGATGTGTTCATTTGAATGCGGATGGTAGACTTTATTTTCTGCCTCGGGTTAGGGAAGAAAGTTCTTAGCAATCTCATGAAAGAAACCAAGTAGAATAGTATACATACTGTAGGCACTTTATCTATAGAGTGGGCTTTGTATTGTAATAGTGAAGACTTATTATGAAATGGCATTGAACAGTCATGGTCAATAGGCAATGACATAGGAAAGGGGATTCCAGAAGCATACGTTCTGTTTTGTAGATGAGCTCTGAGCATCCTTTTGAGCAGGTCCTCATCACATTGTTCAAACGCTTCCAATTCATATTTGGGAATGAAGCGCTCTTGAAAGTTTAAAACGAGTTTCAAAAGAACAGCCCGAAGATGGAACTTTTGTGTGGCAAGAACCACTGCTTTGCAATCGAATCTCTCAGCAAACCTGTCGTACAGGGCCATGGCAAGTGTTGTTTTCCCTAGGCCAGCAAACCCAACTACTGCAAGGTACATTAGTTGACCATGGGTCCCCTCAAACAACTGCGGATCTAAATCCTTCAATGTCTCATCCAATCCCACAGGCGTCTTCATACCAATGAGTCGCAGACGAGGTTCTGCGTGATCTTCCGAAGGTTTCGCTGGGGCAGGATCTCCAACCATTTCTGGGTTTTCCACACCGTGTCTACTGCGTCGTTCACAGACAAGCTGTGCTCGAACCTTGAGGTTGCGGATCTTAATGGCGATAGAGTGCCGTGTGTACAAGGTACTTAGGAAATACCATGCTCGCTGAAGGGTCACCAGACAGCCACTGCCATGGGGCTCGCCACGGAGATTGTGGCTGGTGTTATCCACGCAATCTTCAATGTCATATGCGACTTCCCGTACCTGCTTCATCCAATCATGCCGCTGCTCGTCATGGCTGCTTGTGCCCCGCCTGAGTCTGACCAGAAATGCTTGCATACTGGAAAACTCGTCGTTAATAAACTGAATGTCCTCCCGGACGCCACCAATCAGCATGCACTCCTCGGCCAGGAGGCTCCCAAGCTTGCTGACTAAAGACGCCACAGCTTCCGCCGAGGCACCAACAACAATCTCCATGCCTGCCATCTGGTTCAGCTTTGGCAAAAAGAAAATAGGAGTTATATTAGAACAATATTATATCTTTAGTTTAAAGTAAATACAAAATTCGCAAATAGAACAGGGTGGCTCTAGGACAAAGGCACTTGTTCAAAGAGCTTAAAAGGGACTAAGCTTAAAAGAGATTATCAAGACTGCATATTTAATTTGGAGCAACACACAAATTTGTACTGTAAATTCAACAATCCTTTGATACTATAAGTTTGATTAAGGATGTATAACCAAGGAATTAATTCTATAAAATTCCTACTATATGCCATTAATATTACTTTAAAAGCAGGATGGCTCTCGTCTCCTCCCCTCCCCACTCCCCTCCACGGCGCCCACCCTTCCATCAGCCCCACGCCGGCGTCCATCCCGGGCCCGGCGGCCACCCCCACAACGGTGTCTGTCTGCAGGACGGCGACCTGCTCATCCTCGGTGCCATTCCTCTCTCCCCTGTTGTGCTCTGCTGCCACCGCTACCAAGGCGACAGAGGGCCGCTCCAAGGCACAACGGTGGGGCGATGACTCACCTCCCTCTGGGAAGTCCAGCAGTTCTGCTTCCTCTTCGTCATTTGTGGACATCCTCCTCCGAGGCGCCCAGCAGGCAGCTGCATCTCAGAAGACAGGTCACGCACACCAAGTCGCCTCGGCTGCTGACGTTGATGCCCCTCCACGGGTGGCACCTCGCCTAATTCTGCGGAAATATGCATGTGGCCGCAGATCGGCCGCGCGAGCTCCGAACGCAGACAAATGGTCGAAGGTGGAGAGCCGCTCGAAGTGCCGTGCTCGCGGCTGCCATTTGCCCCATCCCGTTGACCGGTTCCCGTGGACCTCTAGGAAAAATGCTTTAACTGCTTCTCGCCGAACCATGAACCATCGAGCGGTGGCCTGCCGATCAAAGACAAGGTGCTTCTGTTGCCAAGGGCTCGAACATCGCTCTTTGAGTGCCTGCGGCTAGAGGATGCCCCTCGCCCTAGTGCGCCCAAGCCCCGGCGCCTAGTCTGGAGGCAAAAGCTCCCTTCGGCTCAGGGAGCCCCTCCTCTGGTCTCCGACACGACAGGTCCAGAGCTAGGAAGCTCCCATGGACAGAAGCGCAGAAGACGGTCACAAAAGAAGGTGGTCTGAAGCGGCAAAGCAGCGTGAGGTTGAGGATGGGGGCGCCGGTAGCCCCGTAGATGTCCTTGCCGCCGCACCCGTCCTCCCCCACCCCCGAAAGATCCTTGATCACTCGACAACTATCTCCCAACGTGAAGATGGACTGGCTCGGGCACACCTCCTAACCATACTCAATGGAAGCCCTGAGAATATCCTGCCCAGTATTGCAAGTCAGTTTGAGATCGAGGCTTTCTCGATGTCCTTGCTTCGCTTTGGGGACTCCAGGTTCCTCTTGATCTTGCCGAGCTTGGAGATGGGAGAGAGGATTTATAATGGCGGACAAGTGTTCATCGCTACGTCGCTCAGGCTTCACATCATGAGATGGTCGCGTCTCCTCGACTCAACCACGTCGGCTTCCCTGCTAGCTCCTGTGGTGATCGACATAAAGAGCATCCTTGCCGACACCTGGGAGCTGGGAGCTGGCAATGACGGAGTTGTTGTGTGATCACTGTTGGATCAATGGAAGTTCATGCCCCATCCGGATTCCACCGGAATGGACCTGGAGATTGTTGAGCCGCCAATTGCGGAGGAGGCGAAACATACTCTGCTCTACCCGAACAAGTTCATGGTTGTTCCTGCTGATTAGCCGGCGCAAGGGGGGTTGCGGATCCTTCGTCTCCATCTTGGTCCAGTGAAGCACGTCGGCGTCGATGAAGGCGGCAGCCAGTTCAAGATCTTCCCGTTGGCGGGGAGTGATCCCTGGGACCCGGTGCATTCATGGCTAGGGGCAGACGACCACGTGGAGGATAGTACCCCCCCTCGGCAACAATCCAGGAAGTCATTTCACCTTCGCCTGGCGAAGTTCAAGGAGAGGCGACTGCTCCTTCTCCTGATGGGGTAGTGACGCGGACCGAGGCGGGAGGTACAGAAGGCGTGCGCCCGGTGTGTGAAGAGTCGCAACGGATAGATGGTGCATCCATGCAGGCGGCGGAACCTAGGCATGGCGCATTGGGCTGGGCGCTCGGCGACTACGAGCTGGACATTGATGAGGACGGGATTCAGGCTGTGTCAAGCGTCAGGTTGACGATGTGGAGTCTCGAGACCTGCAGGGCGGCAATTGCTCTAGCGTGATGGAGCAGGAAGACCTTGTTGGGCCAAATGTGTACACTGATTGGCTTGTGGACGCATCTTTGGGACCCCTTGACCAGAAAATGGATGCCCTCCCTTATGGGCTGCCAGTTTTGGCTAGTGGATCGTGCAGTATGCAAGTTCACCGACAACTGCTAGGCATGGGCACAGTTGCAGCCCAAGTTTGTGAAGACACCAGTGAGTGGTCACGTACCTTGGAGGCAATGTGGCCTAATCTCCACCAGGCTCCAACACCTGCCACACCGACAACGCTCACCAGTTTCACAGTCGCCCCCTCGCCCCTGGTCCCGAGCTACCCCAAGACATACGTCAAAGAAGATGCTCGGAGTCTGTACGAGCAGCCTCCATAGTTTGTGTAACCTGCGGAACAGACTCCGGGCATCTTCTCCGACGTGAAGGGCTGGACCGCAAGCCATAAACTCATGAGTTGGCTTGACTTGCTAGTAGCTGGCTCGACTCGGCTTGAACAAATTTGTAATGAGTAAGGCAACTATTTTTGCTTGTTTTGTTAACAAGCTGGCTCGAGCAAACTCGCAAGCTGCTCGCGAGCCAAACCAGCTAGAAAGCAAAAGGATCCTACATAGGAAGCTGAGATATCAAAGATAAACCACACCTAAATTTGCGTGGTGAATATAAAGATCCTCCATACACTGAAATTTAACATTTAGAACTTTGTAATTACTATATTAAAAATTATTTTATATATATTGAGATGTTAATCCTAAATTAACATTCAACTCGTGAGCCTAACAAGCTAACTCGAGCTACTAACGAGTCAAGCCAAGCCATCTTTTTTGCTCATTTTGTTAACAAGTCAACCCAAGCTAGCTCATTGGACTAACGAGCTGGACCAAGCTGAGCCAAGTTGGCACAGCGTCCAGCCCTACCGACGTATGTCTTGGGGTAGCTCGGGACAAGGGGCGAGGGGTCAACGGGGAAACTTGCGGGCAGCTCCCATGGCGTCGCCCACTAGGTGCTCCGGGTTCATGGCCAAAATCACCAAGATGTCACGATCATGCCTACCTCGCGCACCAATCATATCCGCCAGTGCGGCCGTACCCCAAGAGCTCCCTCGCGACACAGTCGCAGAATTGCTGGAGTGGCCTGAGGTGGCGGCTCCTGCATCATCGACTCACAGCAAGAAAAAGGTGCTGCGTGCACTAGACATCACTGGTGAAAATGAGGGCATTACACTGATGGATAAGTCTATGTAGTGTGGTCTTTGTGGGGCTGCAGCACATGGTCCTTGTGGCCCCGTTGCATGGTGGTCTTCCTGGCCCCCCCCCCCCTCCCCCCGGGACAGCACGTTGTATTTGTTACAAATGCACTTTATTAACCTCATCAGAGAAGCATATGAAGAGGCAGCACACCATGGTTTAAGATCATGAAACTGCTCCACTAGAAGGCTATGAATTAGTCTTATTGCTATCAATTCATTGTCTACACTAATGTATAGACTTATCATCTTCCATGTAAATGTCCCTATAAATAGGGACACTAAGATCAATGAGTATTACCAATTTTCACCTATTCACTTGTCTCCATATTTCACTTTACAATATGTTATCAGCAGCTCTTCTAATGAGCGCTGGGAGAACCAGCGATCTGATGAGTTAGCTGACTTACCTACGTCTTCCCCTCTATGCTAGTTCTTCCCTTCCAAGGAACCTCCATGCCCGTGTTGTGTGCCACTTCCTGCATCAATAGATCGATGCGCTCCTTCGAGCGCCAGCACGACGTCCTCGACGTGGCAGGGGCCGTGCTGGTTATGCCAGACATAGCTCCCGCCGCAACGACGGTGCTGCTGCCCCCCGAGCGGCTAACAATGACTCGGGCACAATCGCAACTTGTTGCGGACCTCCGGTGATGCCAGACAATTGCACAGCACCAGACCGTTTTCTGGTGCAGTCGTCGCGTCACTGCGGCTCCCACGGATTGACGGCGAGGGTGTGGTTGCCACTTGTTGGCCTGCAGCAAGAGAATGTCGTCATCACGGCTTCACCTCGTCGCGCTACCTCGCCAGTGGCTTTGCTGGAGTACATGCCGGCGTCATCGGAGCACACTTCGATGCCAGTCGGACCGCCAAGATCCTTCATCAGAAGGACTATGGCTGCGCGCAGTGGAGCTCATCCCCACTACAACATTACAGGGGGAAGCTTTAGCAGGGAAGTTGTGATGGCGCTGTCGAACTTCATCAACCTCGAGCCTGCATCTCCACCTCCACCTCTGCCTCCGGCTCCTTGGGCACTGGTCGCGGTCCGCCGCAGCGGTGGCAAACCGTCGTCCTGGGCTGCGCTCGCGCCCCAACTGGATGCAGACAGGGAACGGTGCTGGTGGCAGCGGCCACCGTCCTTCACCCTCCGGTGAGGGGGAGGCTTGAGCACGACACGAGAATGGGGTCCGGAGGTGCGAGGGAGGTGGATATGGGCTGCGTGATGGTCAACCTACAGCTGACGGCGGCGGATCGACGACGGCACTGAACAGAGCAGCGGCGAACGGCGACAGCGCATGCGAGGGAGTCGCGAGGCTAGGCAGGGTCATTGGCCTTAGGCCAGACTCCTCCCGTGCGTGGTGCATGTGTAGGCCTGTTGGCCTATTAGGCTTCCACCTACCTGGGCCTCCTGGACTGAAAGTGATGGTGGGCTAAAAATAAAGTTGTGGCGGCCCACCATGCACTTATCTTTACTATTGTCAAGCAATTTTAATTCCGCAGAATTTACCATTCAATCCTTATACTTTGGTTTATTTACGTTTTGCAATTAGTCTGAGTCAATAAATATTTATACTCAGGCCCCCTGTAATTTCAGATATTATACACTAGTGTGTTTCAACACTTTACGCATTTCCATGTCTTTTATTTTTATTTATGCAATACTATCTCTAAATTAGAAAAGTTCTTGAAATTTTGAGATCATATGGATCTACGCATGCCTCCGCATAGCGCTTATCCCTCAAAACTCGGAATTATTACCAAAGGGTACATGCTTATAAATTTTCTCTATTCATTACTCAAACTTATCATGCTTTGGAAAATGAATATCAAGCTATTTTAATCATGCGACAACTTTTTGGATGCCAATTTATTGAGAATATTGTTGTAGTTCATTTTACTTGAATTCACATAATATTGCATCAATAAGCCATAATTTCTCAAAATTGTTGGTAATAACAATGTAGGTGAGATGGCACCCAAAGAGATTGCCGAAGAGTTTGATCCTCACTCTTGATGGTTCTAATTTCCCTTCTTGGGCGATGGATGTCAAAGTGACTCCATCGATCCTCGAACTATACAGATGTATAGATGACACAGCGAAGGGACGGCTACCCCCTCCAACATGTCAAATTTCTCCGCCTTAAGGGCTAGTTCCTTCCATCGGATTTATTCCGCCGGAATAATAGATACATCAAGTAAATCATGATAGAGACTCAGATTTATTCCAGATCGAGATTTAATTTACTCATCATGATAGGTAGAACAAGAGACCGAAGAGCCGGATTGGTTCCATACCTCTTGACTAGTGGATTGATTCCGAGTCTTTAGGTGTACCTATCATGAGTAAATTAATTTTCGACCTGAAATAAATCAGGATCTTTTATAGTAGCTATCATCATTTTCTTATTACATTTCTCAATTCCGATCGGAATATAATCTGGTGGAAACGAATGAGGCCTAAAGGTGATGAGAAACCATATCCATCTGGATCTAAAAATGGAGTACATGTATGAGGACCCACGTGTTTTGTGGACATCTCTAAAAAATCATTATGAACAACATAAAGTTATCGACCTCCCCAAGGCAACACATGAGTGGAACCATTTACGTCTACAGGATTTCAAAACTGCGGATGAGTTCAACCATGCCATTCATAAGATATGCTCTAAGCTTCGATTTTGTGAGAGAGAACCTACTGAAGCGAAAAAAATTGAGAAGACCTTTTCTACTATGCTCCCTTCAGAAAGGATTATCACTCAACAATATCGTGAGAAAAATTTCACTATTCTTCAGTCATTCAGACATTGAAACAGGCAGAAAAGAATGAATCGTGAGCTCACAGTGTGGAACTCAAATCAGCGCCCATTGGGCACTGCACCGCTGCCTGAAGTACATGCAAATGCGAAGAGAAATGGACCAACAGGAGGCAAGGGCAAACACAACAGAGCCAAAATGCTATGTGAGAACGTCCCAAAGGGAAAGGTAATTCTACGCTAAAAATGAAAGTAGCAACAAAATCGCGTGGTTGGAACAATCATAATGCTAAGAAATGCAGGACCCCTAAACGTTTGGTTGAACTATACATGAAGTTCGTGGGTCGTACACCGGAGACAAAAAAGTACGAAGCACACTTCGCCTCTCAAGCGCTGGAGACCGGAGCTATGGACCCCATCCCTCATGGAGCGGGACCAAGCAACACCAAGACTCCACCAAGTGTAGAGGAAGACTTCATGGATGTCGACAAGATGCTCGTGGAATACGCTTCCAACAACACATATGGAGATCTCATATAGGCTCCATAGTTCCATTTTTTGCAAAAGAAGCTATTGTAATAAAGACATGATGTTGCTATAGTTGTAATAATGCACTTATTATATCAATATATTTGTATGTACTTTCTATATTTTTGCTTTATTTTTATAATTTAAATTTTGCATTATATAGATTGTCACGGGAGGCAATCCAATGGAAGAAGAAATATGCCTAGTGGATAGTTGTACCACTAACACTATAATTAGGGAAGGCAAAATTTTCCAAACTCTCACAAAGAGAGAAGGACAAGTTTTGACCATCGCGGGACGCGATGCTACGATAGTTGGTTCTGGTAGAGCCACTATTGTACTTCCGATGGGTACACAAATTGATATCGAGGAGGCTTTATTATACCCTGATTCAACTCACACCCTACTAAGTTATAAAGATATCCGAAAAATGGGATTCATGTGGAAACACATGAGGAATACAATGAGGAGAATACAATGAGGAGTTCCTCCTATTGACCAAAGATACCGGATATGGCAAACAGACACTTAAAAACCTGTCTTCTCTCCCACCTGGATTGTACTACACATACATCAAACCCGTACCACATGTTCCATACAAAGTGATTTTTCAGAATCTGGATGCATTCAAAACTTGAGCAATTCAAGTGGACATGGTATGAGCCACAGAAAATTTCCAGAATCCTCAGATTTTATGTGCACCTCATGTGCAACTGGGAAGACCATCACATCTCAAAATACATGCCGAACCACTAAAGTTTCTTGAATGCATTCAAGGTGACATTTGTGGTCCCATTCAAAACTTGGCATGAACTTCATGGTTCTAATAGATGCATTCACAAGATGGTCTCATGTGTCTTTTATCGACACGGAACCATGCTTTTGCAAAATTGATCGCACAAGTCATCAGACTTAGAGCGAGTCATCCTGAACACCAGATAAAATCAATTAGACTGGACAATGCAGCATAATTTTCTTCCAAAGCCTTCAATGATTATTGTAGGGCATTAGGAATTGAAGTACAACATTTTGTACCATATGTTCACACACATAATGGTTTAGCTGAATCTTTCATCAAGAGAATAAAGCTCATTGCTACACCACTATTGCAAAATTGTAACCTACCAACCTCATGTTGGGGTCACGCAGTCTCACACGCTGGTGACTTAATACAATTGCGTGCCCCCCCTAAGACTCCTGGAAAATGAATCAAACTGGCCTCTTGGCCCACGTGCTGGCGCGCCCCCCTAGCCACGTCTGGTGCGGCGCCGGTCATAACATCTCTCCACGCCTGCGCAAACAGCTCATCCTCGAGCTGGAAGTCAAGGTAGTGGCCAAGGAACTCATCGAGCTGCTCTCTAGTAGCGACTTGCTCCGACCGCCCTCGCCACTTGATGCGGACAAACCACACCCTGCGGCGCTGCTCAGCCCGCACGGCTACCTCCGGCTCGAGAAGAATGCGGCCATCCAGCATTGGAGGCATAACGCCTGGCGCAGCTGGCATCTCCCCGCGGTGAGGCTCAGGAACCCCACATGGAAGACGTCGCGGATGCGAGCGCTGTCTGGCAGCTAGATGCGATATGCGGCGTTTTCGATACGCTCCAGCACACGGAACGGACCAGCGTAGCGAGGCCCCAGCTTGCGCCGAACCTGGGGGTCTAGGGACTGTGCCGTCCTGTGGAGGAGGCGGAGCTAGACGCAGTCGCCAACGGATAGCACCAAGTCGCGGTGGTTGGCGTCGTAATACTTCTTGGAGAGTTGTTGTGCCTAAAGAAGACGCTGGCGCACCTCAGCCAGCATCTCGTCGCGGCTGCGCAAGAGTGTGTCGACCGCCTCAGTCTTGGTCGACCCTGCCGTGTAGGGCAGGATTGGCGGCAGGTGTCGGCCGTAGACCACCTCGAACGGCGTGGCGCGCAGGGCGGTGTGGAAGGAGGTGTTGTAGCAGTACTCCGCCCAGGACAGCCAGTCTACCCACGACCGAGGACGATCACCTGTGACACAGTGCAAATATATGGCGATCACCTTGTTCACCACCTCAGACTGGCCGTCAATCTGTGGATGGAAGGCCGTGCTCATCTTCAGCTTGATGTCCGCTATGCCGAAAAGATCACGTCGCATGTTGCTTGTAAACACGGGGTCCCGATCGCTGACGATGGAGGACGGGAACCCGTGCAGGCGGACGATGCCGTCGAAGAAGGCCCGGGCGACCAACGCCGCCGTGTAGGGGAGGCCGAGCGAGATGAAGTGTGCGTACTTCGAGAAACGATCGACCACCGTCGGGATCACCGACTTGCCTGCTACCTTGGGCAAGCCCTTGATGAAGTCCATGGAGATGTCCGCCCACACCTAGGAGGGCACCTCCAGCGGCTGCAGCAGGCCAGCCGGCTGACGTGTCTCAGTCTTGTTGTGCTGGCAGGTGGTGCAAGTGCGAACCCAGTCCTACACCAGCACCCCCCATGGCCCGCGGAGTGCGCCAAGAGCACGGCCTGGTGGCGCAGGTCGTCGTGGTCGGGGAGGAAGATGCGGCTACCGTGCACGAGCAGGCCATCGTCGAAGCGCCACAGCGTCTGGAGCTCGCTGGCGCCCAGGCACCACAGCATGTCTTGTGCTTCAGGTGCCCTTGCAGTCGCCTGACGGACATCGTCGGTCGGGCCGGAGCGAATGCACATGGCGCTCAGCCCGCCAGCGACCCCTGGAGTGTGCTCGGCATCGCGGCGAGAGAGCGCGTCAGCTAATGTGTTGAGCCGTCCAGGCCGATACTCCACTGTGAAATCAAACCCGAACAGCTTGTTGATCCACTGATGTTGCGGCACGGTAGACAGATGCTGGTCCAGCAAGTACTTCAGGCTGAAGTGGTCAGTCCGCACGAGGAACTAGCGCCCCCACAAGTAAGGGCGCCAATGGCGCACTGCCTGCACCAAACCGATGAGCTCCCACTCGTACGCCACCAGCTTGAGGTGTCGGGCGGCGAATGGCCGGCTGAAGAACGCGACGGGCCCCGTGCCCTGATGGAGCACGACGCCGAACCCGACACCGGACGCGTCACAGTCAACGATGAAGAGCTTGTCGAAGTCCGACATCTAGAGGACGGGACCCGTCGTGAGAGCACATTTAAGCGCATGGAACACGTCCTCTGCCTCGTTGTTCCAAGCGAAGGAGTCCCGCACAGCAGGCGAGTCAGTGGCGCCGCTATGAGGCAGAAGTCGCGTATGAACTTCCTATAGTACCCGGCCAGGTTGCGCCCAAACGGAGACCGCCGCAACCTTGTCCGCGTCCATGGCGATGGCATCCGCTGAGATGACATGGCCTAGGTAGGCCACAGTGGGCGCCCCGAATGAGCACTTCGAGCACTTAAGATGTAGCTGGTGCGCCCGAAGCTCGTTGAGGATGATCTTGATGTGTTGTAGATGTTCTGCCCATGACGAACTATAGATGAGAATATCATCAAAGAAAACCAGCACGAACCTCCGTAAGTATGGGCGCAGGACGTCGTTCATCAAGGCCTGGAACGTTGTCGTGGCATTGGAGAGCCCGAACGGCATGACCAAGAACTCGTAGTGGCTGTTGTGGGTGCAGAACGTCGTCTTGTCAATGTCTCCCGTGAACATGCGCACCTGATGATAGCCCGAATGCAGATCGAGCTTGGTGAAGAAGCGGATGTGGTGGTCTAGGCGGCGACGTGGGGGAAGACCTTGTGGCGTGACGAAGAGGACCCCAAACTCCTCCAGCAGGACGTCGAGAAGGTCGGCGCTGGGGATAGACAACGGTGCGGTGGCGAGCCACGGTGTTGCTTCGGCTCCGCGCCAGAGGATGTGCTTGCCGCCGCGCCGGAACGCCAAGGTGCAACGCGCGAAGTCCCACAGGATTGGGCTCAGCATTCCGAGCCACTAGACGCCGAGCACCATGTCGTAATCACCGAGGAGGAGGCCGTAGAGGTCGATGTCAAACGCCTCCCCACAGATGTCGATGGGCTGGCTGCTGGCGCTGTCGGGCATACTCCCCGGGTACCCATACGAGGAAGGATGAAGACGGACTCCTACTAGAATTCCCCTGTAATCCTATTAGGACTTGTTCCGTGTAATCCTATTAGGACTCCTGCCTTGTAACCGACTAGGAACCCGCCCCCTGGACTATATAAAGGAGGGCCGGGTACCTACCCGGGCACTTGATCTCAACCAACACCAAGCGCAGGGTGCCTTACTTGATCTCCAAACAGGACGTAGGGTTCGCCACCATGGCAACCCGAACATGTATAAATCTTGTGTCCCGTGTCCTTGCGCATACCTTCGAGTTCCAGGTCTGGCGATCCCCACCACAATCATCTACCTCGGGTACTCCCCCTTGGTAGGTTGCCGGGTTAAAACACCGACAGCTGGCGCGCCAGGTAGGGGTGATCATCTCTTGTGTACTATGTTTTCAACTGGGTGGCAGCAATCTATGTGATGGAAAGAAAAAAAAGCATCCGAGCTAGCGGCGAACCAGGTCAATCAGTTGTCTCCGACACGCACACACGTGAAGACCGTGGAAAGTATTTGGGAAATTCAAATTTCTGGCAAATTGCTACTCGCACACAGAGAAGCTACCGGGAGATTTCAAGACCATCGCTTGGAGTACACACAAGACGTACAAGAGCACTACTACGTCGTGCGCCGCGACTACTCGTTACCCGGCCGCACGAGCTCTACATCAACCTTGATGTGCGCCGCGACTACTCGTCTCCCGCCCGTAACGGCTCTACATCGCCTACGCCACGCGTCCGGGTGCCTCGACACGTCGCGCGACTCGTCGTCGACTACTTCACGTCGTGTGGCTCCTCGCGCGGGCTTGTCGTCGACTACTTCTACGCTGTGCGATCGGGTGCCTTGGCTCCTCGCACGGCTCGTCGTCGACCTCGCGTCGTCTCGCCACTCGACTTCTCGTCAGTCAGTCGCGCTGGCTCTCGTCATGCGCTCGCCCACTCCGTTTCGTGGCTCGACTACTCGTCGTTCGGATTGCACCAGCTCTACTGCACCCATGTTGTGCATCCGGACGCGCCGCCTCGCCGCTCGACTTCTTGTCGGTCAGTCGCACTGGCTCTCGTCGTGCGCCCGGTCACTGTGTCTCGCGGCGCGATTAATTCGTCGTCCAGATTGCACCAACTCTATTGCGCCTATGCTGTGCATTCGGACGCGTCGTCTCGCCGCTCGACTTCTCGTCGGTCGGTCGCACTGGCTCTCGCCGTGCGTCCGGTCACTGCGTCTCGCGGCGCGACTACTCGTCGTCCGGATTGCACCAGCTCTACTGCGCCTATGCCGTGCATCCGGATGCGCCGTCTCGACGCTCGACTTCTCGTCAGTCGGAGCACTGGCTCTCGCCATGCGCCCGGTCATTCCGTTGTGCGTCGTGACTACCCGTCTCGCGGCCGCAACGGATATACTTTGCCTACGCCACGCGTCCGGGTGCCTCGTCATGTCGCACTGCACGTCGCGCGGCTCGTCGTCGACTACTTCACCTACGCCGCGCGTCCGGGTGCCTCGGCACGTCGCGCGGCTCGTCACGTGGCTCGTCGTCGACTACTTCAACTACGCCGCGCGTCCGGGTGCCTCGGCATGTGGCGCGGCTCGTCGCGCCGTTCGTCGTCAACTTCGCCTACAGCGCGCGTTCGGGTGCCTCGGCACGTCGCGCCGCTCATCGTCGACTACTTCGCCTACGCCGTGCGTCCGGGTACCTCGGCACGTCACGCGGCTCGTCGTCGACTACTTCACCTATGCCGCGCATCCAGGTGCCTTGGCACGTCGCGCGGCTCGCCGTCGACTACTTCGCATACGCCGCCCGTCCGGGTGCCTAGGCACGTCGCGCGGCTCGTCGTCGACTACTCCGTGCGCCACAACTTCGTCTTGCTGCCACACTGGCTCTACTTCAGCCACGTCGTGCGTCGCGACTACTTGTCTCGCGGCAACACTGGCTCTACTTCGAGTAGAGCCACGCGCCGCCGTGACGTCGTCTTTTGGTCGCATCGTGTCGACCATTCATCTCAACTAGTTTTCCAAACTAGTCGAGAACGGCAGTCACGCACCCAATAACTAGTCGGAATCAACTCTAACTAGTCAACTTCAGCAACAACCGTCGCGGCTCCATCGCCGACCGCCACGACTTCATCAACAGTCTGCCCAGGCAGCAACAGCTAAGTCATTTATTTAAATGATTACTGTTTTCTTTTCTTTGCTTGTTCTGCTCATCATGTAGGACTACTTGCCGACTACTCATTTGTGTACGCTTCTCAGCAGGTTTTCACAGGAGCTACACTCTGCTGGCTACTCTTGGGGTATACCAATCAAGTCACCACAAGCCTACTTCATCAACTCGGGGGCTATCCCAATGAGGCAGCTTCTAAAGTCCGCTACGCGCGGCAATCTAAAGTCGCATTCTAAAGTCCGCTCCGTGCGGCAACTTAAAGTCGACTCCGGTCGCATCTTCGCCTGCTTCGGTGGTATACTACGTGTGTAATCTTCGATGGAACCTAGCTGTAAGTGGCCCTCGTGTCCTAGCGACGATGGAACCTAGCTGCACGTGGTCTTCACGCTCTGTACTATGGATCCAAGTACCCTAAGTACTCGCACTCCGTACCTTGGGTCTGAAATCCATGGCCCAGGTACACAAGTCGACTCCGGTCGCACCTTCAAGTCCACTACGGTGGCAACTGTACCTTGGGTCTGAAATCCATGGCCTAGGTACACAAGCCGACTCCGGTCGCACCCTCAAGGCCGCTCTGGCGGTGATTGTACCTTGGGTTTGAAATCCATGGCTCAGGTACTCAAGCTCACTCCGGTGGCACAAGTCGACGCTAACGTGCGCACAGCGCGTGACGTTGTGTTCAACGAAGGACGAAGATGGGCATGGGACAAGGCGGTGGACGATGGCTCGACTCTAACTTCCGACGACTTTACTATTGAGTACGTCCACTTCGAGGACGCTGGGGGAGTGGGTAGCTCTTCTTAGCCGAGCATGCCTACGCCAGTCCCCAAGCCTCCACCGACCCCAGCGTCCACTATGCCAGCAGCTCCACGTTCTCGAACCACGACTCGAGCTGTGACGCCTACTGCTCCAGCGACACCATGGTCGCCAGCCACGACTTCAACTCCGACGAGTTCTTTGCCAACTCCACCATAGCCGGCGACACCTCATACTCCGGCACCAACGCCACATACTCCGACACCGACAGCCACCTCCCCAGACACGTCCACACTAGCACCGGCTCATGTTGAGCCAGCCCAGTGGCGTTCGCTACCCCGCTCTCCCACGACAAGGAGCGCATCGACGCATGCTACAACGACGAGCCATTGCGGTATTGTACAATGGAGTGCCTTCTCGACGACCAGCTAGTGTCGGGATTGTTGCCTCGCGACTTGGAGTCACAGCTGCACCTTGCGTGCGACGATGGCTAGCCTAGGTCTTTCGCAGAGGCCGAGAGATACGAAGCATGGCGTGCCACGATGAAGACGGAGATGGATGCGGTTGAGAAGAACCACACCTGGGAGCTTGCTGATCTCCCTCATGGTCACTGCGCGATCACCCTTAAGTGGGTGTTCAAGCTGAAGAGGGCACGAGGCAATCGTCTTCTTGCAGGTTAGTGGAGGAAACACCCTGTTGGTGGGTGTCTACGTCGACGAGTTGGTGATCACCGGCACCCAGGAAGTGGAGGTGGCAGCGTTCATGGAAGAAATGAAGGACACTTTCCAGATGAGCAACTTCGGGCCTCTCTCCTTCTACCTGGGGATTGATGTGCACCAAGACGACTCCGAGATCACGCTTCGACAGACCGCCTACGCCAAGGGCATCGCTAAGCTGCCTAGGCTCACCGAATGCAACCCAGCTCTCACTCCGATGGAGAAGTTGAAGCTGAGTCGTGATAGCAAGGCAGAGGTGGATGCTACACAGTACCGACATCTTGTGGGGAGCCTTCGCTACCTTGCCCACACACGGCCGGACTTGGCGTTCTCGATCAGTTACGCTAGTCGGTTCATGCAGCGACCGATGACGGAGCGCCAGCAGGCTGTAAAGAGGATCGTCTGCTGTCGCGAGGACTCTCGACCACGGCCTCTTCTACCTGAGGTGCCCCGGGGCGGCACACCACACCGGCGACATCGACACCAGTAAGAGCACCAACGGGATCCTCTTCTTCCTTGGCAAGTGTCTTGTCAGCTGGCAGTCGATGAAACAGCAGGTGGTGGCCCTGTCCAGCTGCGAGGTCGAGTACATCGCAACCTCCACCACTTCGACTCACGTGATCTGGCTCACTCGACTGCTCGGTGATCTCCTTGGCGAAGACACTAGAGCGGTGGAGCTAGCTCCGAGTGGACAGCAAGTCCGCTCCGGCCCTGGCAAAGAACCTTGTTTTTCATGAACGGAGCAAGCACATCCGGGTGTGGTATCACATCATCCAAGGCTGTTTGGAGAAGGGAGCATCAAGGCAGGCTACATCAACACCAAGGATCAACTTGCAGATCTGCTCACCAAGCCTCTTGGGAGGATTAGATTCCTGGAGCTCTGCTCCAAGACTAGGATGGTTCAGATTTCTCACAAGACAATGCACAAGATTTAGGGGGAGAATGATGGATAAGTCTCTCTACTGTGGTCTTTGTGGGTTGCAGCACATGGTCCTTGTGGCCCTACTGCATGGTGGTCTTGCTACCCCCTGGGACAGCACGTTGCATTTAGGACAACAGCATCTTGATTCTTTACTGCTTTTAGTGCAGCAGTTAGGCATCTTAGACTAGCACCTAGCATATGCGTGGCTGGCTAGCAGCCACCTATGAATATGTATCCCCAACCTCTTTGGTTGGCATGGCATTGTAGTAGAGTTTGAGAAATAAACCTAGAAAATTCTCAACTCCAGTGTCATCCTCACTCTCAATGAGAGTGAAAATTCAACTACTTACACGCGCTACACGGCTCAGCTAAGGGGGCAATGGAGCGGCCTGCCGCTGTCGAAGGCGGAGGGGTACACCGTGCACCATGCAGGGGTGGTCGACCGGCTGGGGGACGGGAGGATTCAACGGCTCAGGTGATGTGTATACAACAACGTTGAAGGGCCTCAACCATTAGCCGCCATGTGTAACCTACACAACGGTAGCTAGCAAATTCAGAAGTGTCTCCGTCTGTCGGTGTTTTAGACCGGCAACCTACCAAGGGGAGTACCCGAGGTAGATGAACGTGGCCTCACCGAGATCGGTAACTCGAAGGAAGAGACACGTGGCACACAATTTAGACAGGTTCGGGCCGCGATGTGCGTAATACCCTACGTCTTGTATGTTGCGTAGCTCTGGATTGATTAGGTGTGTTTACAAGATGATGCGTATGAGAGAGAGAGGTCCCTGTCTCGCCTTATATAGTCCGGGAGGCAGGGTTACAAGTCGGTTCAGGGAGAGAGTACTAGTCGGGTACGTCTAGGAGTTCTCTACACAGTACAGGACATGTATAGCTTCCTATCCGAGTACTTCTCCACCGTAGTTCTTGCGCCTCACGCCATCAGGTGCCGTGTGGCACAAGCCAAGTAGTCCCAGGGGCCCACCGAGTAGTCGGTCCTGGTACCCACCGAGGTAGTGGGCCCAGGGAGGTCCATACGACACCGTCTTCTCATCTCGCCCACAGGCAAACTCAAGCATTGCGACGCGCTCCTCGGTCATACCATCCATCATAGTTGTTGTCGAAGTCCGACTCATACCTGCACACTCACGAGCTATCCCCAAGGATGGGATAGGTTCACATCACCATTTGAATGCAAGATTTAAGTAGCCCAATGCTAAGGGTATAAAAAGTAAACAAGGAATAAGCTCACGTTTTCCTATGCAAGAGAAGCAAAGCATAAAGAATAATTCTTCATAACCATCAATCCCGTCTCTTAACCTCAAACGGATACACCTAGCACCTCAGGGCCCCGACACGATCATCCTATCTCCATCTAGGGTCGATGCGAGAACTCCCACTCCTCGCATCTCGCATCTCTCCCAAACTGCAACCACAACTCACCACACACAAGTACTAAGGGGGAGGTAGAAATCCCAAAATATGAGAACAGAGCTATCAAGGGCATGCTCATAACCGAGGACGCGACTATACGTATAGATCTAACTCTGCAGAGTGTGTACACCTGTACCCGACTCAGAATGGCACCCGGCCGGTGTACGGCCGACCGAGCCCACCCTACCAGACGAACGCTTGGGAGTTACGACTCCACCCTACATCTGGGCTCGACTACGGTCTTGTTGAACCTATTTTTCCAAAAACCGGTGTCAACAGGTCTACCGCAGGAGATGGCCCCAGGACTGAAAATGCCCTCGTGTGGCCGCACGAAGAGCGCCAAGGGAGGAGAAGGTCCTCACAAAGCCCCTGCCCCTTTCACTAATACCATCTATCATACCAGTAGGTATGGTATCTCACTTGCCAGACTCGACCTAGCCGTATCCCACTCTCGGTAAGATGGTGTGTTCGAAAGGTCCCATGAAAAAGGTTTGTCCACTCGCTTTCAGACTGGGGCGAGCTCCTAGCCTCCAAGTAAAATCCCAACAATTGTGCTCCTAAAACAGTTGTGCTACCATAGGCACGAAATAGGGAACACCCGAGTGCCATCCCTTAGCCCCCGATCCCATATCGGGTTGTCTTGTGCTCACCCGCAACAAGTCACCCATAAACACCTACTGCTGGCTTTTCCCCAGACACGCCAAGAGTCCTACTCACATTATCTATGTATGCGAAGCTCAACGTATATAAACGCATATATAATAGTACAAGGACAAGATATAAAGATAGGATATGCATGGTTTATCAACAATATCATCATCATGCGAGAAATAAAGTGCTAGTGTACTATTTCCAATGCCTAACAGGTATTCAGAAAGCAGATGGGCGTGAACCTGTGCTCGGGTAGTCGTTGTAGTCGATGTAGTCGTACTCTGGCTCCTGGCTCAGCTCTCCGACTCCAGTTGCTCTCCTTCGCATAAATAAAATTAATAGGGATATTAGGAGCAAATAACACCAATAGAAGAAGCAATAAAAGCCAAAAAGAGAGCAAACACATCACTAATGGGTGTGTCACATTTTTAGAAACATTTTGAAAGTGAGTTCATATTTTTCATAGGAATTATGAATTAATTATGATTTTGAAAGATTAAAATCATTTCTGAAATTAAATTACGCATATACAATATCACTGACTTTATGCTAGCTATCTGCTAGCTCTACCTAGTTGTAGACTAGCTTTAAGCGAGCTGTAGTCTGGCTACAGCTGCTCATGTGGCTGCCACGCAGGCGGCTATAAGCCGGTTGCAGCTGACGCGACAGCCCCATGTGGCAGCTTAGGTGTTGTGGCCACACGGGATCAGCTGCGGCACGGGTGGATGTAGGCTACGGTATGGCTCGCTATGAAGTGGCTGTGGCGCACGGGATCCGAGTGATCCGGTGTGGCTGGTTCGTGTGTAGGCTACCGTGTGGTGTGGCTCAAACTCTGATTTTTAGGTGCCCAGGAGGAGTTCGATCGATGTTCCCAAAGGAACTCCGTGGTTGTTAGGTGGCCAGCCGGCAGCGGGTTCAACGACGTGCTAGCGAGGAAATTTGGCGGCAAGGCTAGGAGTTGAGGCTAGAAGAGATAAAGGTTGGGGCTTCACCGTCCCTTGGGTGTGGCACGCACCTTGGCCGGCGGCGAGGTTAGAAAGGCCTAGGTGCACGTCTGGTTTAGGAAAGGGTCAGCCTTAGCGTGCCTTGGCTGTGGTGCAAGGAAGGAGGCTGTCGGTGCGGCACGCAACGACAGCGAGCGCGCGGGGTGTCACGACTACAGTGGCTCAGCGACCAAAGGTGAGGCCTTGGCATCCCTGTGATGTGCGCGTGCGCGGGCGCGAGGGATTTCCCTACGCTCGCGCACGGCTGGGCCGACACGCGAGGCTGCTGTATAATCCAAGCTCAGTCGTTAGTGTCTTCCTAGAATAAAGGAGCTCATTTTGAGCGCGTCTGTATAGGCCGTTGATGCATGGTTGCATGCACCGGCTCTCCTATCTTTCAGCTGTGTCATAGGCTAGGTGGAGGTGATGGCCAAGTCTTTGAATCGTGGGATGGCGCGGTTCGTGCGGAGGCGAGAGAATCGCTGCGTCGTGGTGTAGTGTGCCACAAGTTAGCTTGTAGTTCGTTCTTATTTCTTCAGCAATACATACTCAGAAAAGTCGGTTCGTTCGGCACCAAGGCTGCTTGTGTTCATCTGTACTCTGAAAAATTCTTCAGTGTTCTTTGAGATTCAAGTGTGTGTGCGTGTGTTCTTGTGGCCGCAGGGTGCTGTGCTTCTTCTCCGGCGACGGGCGCCGGGAGTTGGCAGCAACACGTGGCATCAGAGCCGTTATGACCAAGGGGAGCGCGATGTCTTCGCTGCCCAACTTCGGCGGGCACTCGAGGACACCGCACGGGAGCCGGCGACAATCGCCGTCGCCGGCACGGCGCAGGGGGCGCCCGAAGTGGCGAGACGGGACGCTCGTCATCGAGCGAACGGTGGAGAAGAGGATCAAGGACGTCGGCAACACCAAGTGGCCGATGCTCACCAGAACCAACTACGGCGCGTGGGCGGCGATGATGCGCGTCATGCTCAAGGCGCGCCATCTCTGGGACGCCGTCAACCTCCATGATGCCGATGAAGATGACAACCAGATGGCCCTTGAAGCCATCTGCAAGGCGGTGCCCACGGAGATGGAGACGATGGCCAACAAGTCCAGTGCGCGCGCCGCCTGGGAACACATCAAGACGGCGAACCTCGGCATGGAGAGGGTGCGCGTGGCGAAGGCGACCACGCTACGGAAGGAGTTTGATTCCCTTTCCTTCAAGGACGGGGAGTCAGTTGATGAGTTCGCGATGCGCATCGATGGGCTGGTGCAGCAGCTGCGGACTCTCGAGGACGAGATTGACGAACCGGCGGTGGTGCGCAGGTTCCTCCAAGCGCTGCCAAGGCACGACCACCAGATCGCGATGGCGATCGAGACCCTCCTGGAATTGGGGGAACGGTTGAAGAGCTGGTCAGGCGTCTCAAGGCGGCGGAGGAGCGGTACATGCTCACCGGCAGGGGAGTCGGAGTCGCACATCTCAACCTCACCGAGGACAAGCTGGTGGCGCGGCTCTCCAAGCGCCTGCAAGTCAGCACTGACAAGGGCTCGGGCACAGGCGGGTCGCCGGGGAGCCAGCAGCGCGGGCGTGGTGGCGACTGAGACAAGGCTGGCTGCGGTGGGCGCCAGAAGGGAGCCGACGGTGGTTCCAAGGAGAAGCGCGGCGACAGCGGAGTGCGTGGCGATGGCGGAGCGCGCGGCAGCAGCTGTGACATCGCACGTGACGAGTGCCGGTACTACGGCACCCGCAACCATTGGGCCAGGGAGTGTCCAAAGCGCAGCCACGATGCAGCCCATCTGACCCAGGTTGAAGAGGACCAGGAGGCCCACACTCTCCTGGTTGCAACGGCAGTAGAGGAAGTCAACGCCACAACTCATTCCCCATCCCGTCCGCCGGCAGCAGTGTTGATCCACCTCGACGAGCGCAACTTGTTCGTCCAGCTCGGGGAGAGAGGCGACGGCGCAACCACGCAATGGATCCTCGACCGGGGAGACATGACTGGTGCCCGGTCGGCTTTCACGGAGCTCGATTCGGGCGTCCGCGGCACGGTGCGGTTCGGCGACTCGTCGACTGTCGACATCGAGGGGCGCGACAAGGTGCTCTTCAAGTGCAAGACGGGGGAGCACCAGAAGCTCACTGACGTCTACCACATCCCCAGGCTGACGGCCAACATTACCAGCCTAGGACAGCTGGAGCAAGAAGGATTCAAGATCCTGATGGAGAAGGGAGCACTTAAGCTTTGGGACACGGAGCAACGGCTGGTGGCGGCAGTGCCGCATGGGGCCCTCAGGCTCTATGTCCTGAAGGTGAACGTCGACAAGCCGGTTTGCCTCGCGGCGCACACAGAGGACGCGTCATGGCGCTAGTATGGGCACCTTGGGTTCCAGGGGTTGCAGAAGTGTCGAAGGGGGAGATGGTGCGCGACCTCCCAAAAATCGAGCAGGTGGAGGTGTGTGACGGCTGCTTGATTGGCAAGCAGCGCCGTCACCTGTTCCCGACGGCGAGCAAGTTCAGGGCGGAACGCCCACTGCAGCTGGTCCATGCGACATGTGTGGGCCAATCACGCCACCGACGCCCGGAGGAAAGAAGTTGTTCCTGCTCGCCGTCGACGACATGAGCAGATACATGTGGGCACTGTTGTTGGCCTCAAAGGACAAGGCGGCGTCGGCGCTCATTCACCTGCAAGCACGAGCCGAAGCTGAAGCCGGGCACAAGCTAGGGACGCTGCGCACCGACCGCGGCGGCGAGTTCACGAGGCAGGCGTTCATGGAGTACTGCGCTGGCAAGGGAATTCAACGCCACATGACCGCGTCGTACACACCGTAACAGAACGGAGTGGTGGAGCGGCGGAACCAAACTGTGCTTGGGATGGCACGGTGTATGCTCAAGTCCACGGGCGTTTCAGGGTGTTTCTGGGGCGAAGCAGTGACAACGGCGGTGTTTGTGTTCAATTGGGCGCCGACGAGAGCATTGGAGGACAAGACGCCGTATGAAGCATGGTATGGCCATAAGCCCGCTGTTCATTTCCTTCGTACGTTTGGATGTGTCGCACACGTCAAGGTGGCAGTGCGGTTGACGACGACGAGCCATTCGTCATCAAGTACGAGTACGTCTACACGCGCGGTGCGACGTCGGCAACACCTGAACACAAGGTTGCGCCACGCGCGGCATCGAGGACGTCGACCACGACATCAAGCAGGCCTGGGACAGCCCAGAACGCGACGGCGAGCATACCAGTGATGACAGGGGCGTCCAGTGGCACGCGTTCATCAGTGGGATAGGAGCTGGGCGGCACACCTGCTCCAGTCACGCCGACTGGAGTGGAGTTCGTGTCACCGCCAAGCCATGGCGTCTACGAAGACAACGACTCCGACGTGCCACTGCGGTTCAGGAGGCTTGATGATGTTTTTGACGGCTATGATGAGTTGCAGGAGCAGGAGCTTATGGTAGCTGTTGGTGAGGGGGAACCAGCCACATTTGAGGAAGCAAGGCATGAGCAGAGCTGGATCAAGGCCATGAGGGAAGCGATGGCTTCAATTGAGCAGAACAGCAATTGGAAGCTAGTTGATCTCCCTCAGGTTCACAAGGCAATCGGACTGAAATGGGTCTTCAAGCTCAAGCGTGATGAGGCAGGCAAAATCATCAAGCATAAGGCCAAGCTAGTTGCGAAGGGGTATGTGCAGCATCAGGGGGTTGATTTTGATGATGTTTTTGCTCCAGTTGCCAGGATGGAATCTGTGAGGATGTTGCTTGCCGCTGCAGCTCAGGAAGGTTGGTTTGTGCATCACATGGATGTCAAGTCAGCTTTTCTGAATGGGGAACTTAAAGAAGTGTATGTTCAGCAGCCACCAGGGTTTGTAGCAGCTGGACATGAGGGAAAGGTCTTAAAGTTGAACAAGGCTATGTATGGTCTGAGACAGGCTCCAAGAGCTTGAAATGTGAAACTTGATAGCAGCCTGCAGGTCATGGGGTTCACAAGGTGTGCAAGCGAGCATGGTATGTACACCAGGGGCGTTGGAGAAGCTAGAGTGGTGGTTGGGGTTTATGTAGATGATCTCATCATCACTGGTGCCAACCCAGCAGTAGTGGAGGCATTCAAGGAGGAGATGCGGCAGGTTTTTCGTATGAGCGACCTTGGACTCCTATATCTTTCTATTTGGGGATTGAAGTGAAGCAGGGGAACAAGTGCATCACACTGGGGCAAGCTGCATATGCAAGAAAACTGCTTGAGAAGGCAGGGATGGAGAATTGCAACTCCTGTAGCACTCCAATGGAGGTCAGGCTGCAACTGTCCAACAGAAGCACATCAGAGGAAGTTGATGCAACGGTATATCGCAGTTTAATTGGGAGTTTGAGATATCTGGTCCATACACGGCTAGACATTTCTTTTGCAGTGGGGTATGTCAGCAGGTTTATGGAGAAGTCGAGACAAGAGCACCTCGCTGCAGTTAAACACTTGCTGCGTTACATTGCAGGCACAGTTGAATATGGTCTGGTGTATCCAAAATTCACTAAAGGAAACAACAGACTCATAGGATACTCTGATAGTGACTTGGGGGAGATGTTGATGAGAGGAAAAGTACTGTGGGGGTAATCTTTTTTCTGGGAGAGATGGTAATCTCATGGAGTTCCCAGAAACAGAAATCAGTAGCTCTCTCAACATGTGAAGCAGAGTACATGGCAGGAGCAGCTGGGGCATGTCAAACCGTGTGGCTCAAGAGGCTGTTGGGCGACATTGCAGGTGTGAATGTCCAGCAGCCCATTTTGAAGATGGATAATCAATCGGCAATAGCCTTAAGCAAGAATCCAGTGCTGCATGACAGGAGTAAACATATTGATGCCAAATTCCACTTCATTCGTCAGTGTGTGGAAGAAGGAAAAATCTGCCTGGACTATGTGAGCACTCAGGAGCAGCTGGCCGATATTCTGACTAAGTCATTGGGGCGAGCAAGGTTCTGCAAGCTTCGCAACAAGATTGGGGTCGTCAGTTTGAGGTAAAGACCAAGCATGCCTTAGGGGGAGATTGTTGTATAATCCAAGCTCGGTCGTTAGTGTCTTCCTAGAATAAAGGAGCTCAATTTGAGCGCGTCTGTACAGGCCGTTGATGAATGGCTGCATGCACCGGCTCTCCTATCTTTCAGCTGTGCCATAGACTCATAGGCTAGGTGGAGGTGATGGCCAAGTCTCTGAATCATGGGATGGCGTGGTTCGTGGGGAGGCGAGGGAATCGCTGCGTCGTGGTGTAGTGTGCCACAAGTAAGCTTGTAGTTCGTTCTTATTTATTCAGCAATACATACTCAGAAAATCCGGTTCGTTCGGCACCAAGGCTGCTTGTGTTCATCTGTACTCTGAAAAATTCTTCAGTGTCCTTTGAGATACTGTGTGCGTGTGTTCTTGTGGCCACAGGGTGCTGTGCTTCTTCTCCGGCGACAGGCGCCGTGAGTTGGCAGCAACAGGGGCGGCGCTGTGCAGAGCAAAGCAGAGCAGAGCACAGCAGAGCACAGCACCTGCAGGTAAGACCCGGCGCAATTGCCGGTTTCTCGCAAGGTCGTCGGCGTTAATGCGCAGCAGCAGTGCAGAGCCGGGGGCGCAGCGCGCAGAGCAAAGCAGAGCAGACAGGCTCGGCACAAGGTCTTCCTTGGCCACGCGGTGCGCAGGAGGCTCGAAGGCCAGCCACCACAGCAGGGTGTGACGGAGGGTTCACCTGGTGCGGCAGACGGCGATGGAGAGGCGTAGGGGAAGTAAAGCAAGCAGTGAAGCACGTCGGCGTTGAGGTCCTCGTCGCGGGCGGCTGCGGCTTCGCGGCGCTCCGGCGGCAATTCCAGGCGGCGGCGTCCCTTCTTGCTCCACGGACGGCCTTCCCCGCTTCCTTCTCCTCCTCCCCTCCTTCACAGGCCGCGACGGTGGGTGGATTGGGGTTTTCCCTCCCCCCTCCCCCCGGTGGTGGCTAGGGTTGGGAGAGGCTGCCGCGGCGGTGGGTTTTATTGGGGGCAGCCGCGGGGTAGGTCCGCGAGCGGGTGGCTGGGTGCCGTGGGAGGTCTGAGCTCCGGTGGCACCCCTTTTTGCCGCGGTGCAGGTGGAAAGCGGCAAAAGGTGACGAGGAGGCGGCGGCTGACGCTTGGGGGGCCACTGGTCAGCCACAGAAGAGAAGAAAGGGACAGCGGGGAGGAAGGCCTAGCGCGCAAGACCAGGCGGGCCGGCGGTGAGAATCTTAGGGTTCTCAAATTTTTTATATTCATATATATTTTTTGATTTTCAAAAATAAATGCTCGCAACCAGATTTGTCGAAACTATGCAGGGTTCAAACGCCAAATCGTAGGGCGGCAGGGACCTAACTGACGTGCAACATGGCGTTAGGGTCCAAATGTCATGTCATAATACAGGAAGCCGCCATCTATGGCGGTTCTTGGCGGGTGAGTGGCAGTTAGGGTCACCCGTCGTACCATACGGCCGTTAGGGCCAACCGCTCTATGGTACGTCGGTTGACCGATAATTTCATATTGTAAGTATGTTTTTTTCATGTTCATATTTTAAAAAAATAAATTAGAGCAACCATGTATAAAAACAAATTAAGATAGAGCAACTAGTTACATATAAAAACATTAAATAGAACAACGAGTTAATGAAAAAAGTTTATACATGGTCATTGTCAAGTACTACTGGCACAAAAACACAACTAAATCTAAATCTACCCGCGCCGCTTCCAGGGTGGGCCCAATATGTATTCATGAGTATTTAGTTGAATACACGTTATTTTTTCAAAGAAAAATTCATACATATAGTGTATTCTAGTTATATGGGTGGAAAAAACATAAGCTAACAGTAAATTCAAAGGAAAAAAACAATCGACACCTACTTTTGTGTGGCTCTTCCCTCTTCCGCCTGGCCAATTTCTCACAAGCCCACGCTGGCTTGTCTTCAACATTTCAATTATTTATGAAATTAGGACATTAGTTCCAAAATGCCGATGCTTATGAATTTAGGACAATGTGAATATATGATAGTAGTAGGATGTAGCAGTAAAAATATTTGAATGGTTGTTTGGTTACATTCATTGAAAGAGAATTCTTTGTACAAGTCAACGAGGACATCATCTTAAGGTCAGGAGAGTTATCCTATAATTTGTAAGTTTTTTATCAATGCTATTTGCTTTTTGATGATTTTATACTCTATATATTCGAGATATTTCCTCTTGCTACCTTGTTGATCATTTTAGTACATATATCTCTATGTCTTATGAATCATAGGGCAGACTACCAAATTTTTTCTTCAACCTTTAAAATTTTGAATACCCGTTCCCAAAATCCTGGGCCCTCCCTGCCCGCTTCGGCCTAAGTGCTCGAGCACCAGCCCTCAGTGCCAAGGAGATGGTGCGAGGCCTCCCATGCCTCGACCATGTGGAGCAGTTCTGCAACGTCTGCGTGCTGACGAAGCAGAGGCAACTCCCCTTTCCCCCGCCAAGTGAGCTTCTGAGCCAAGGAGCGTCTCGAGCTTGTACACGGGAACTTGTGTGGCCTAGTGACACCGGACACATCGGGCGGACGACGCAACTTCCTGTTCCTCGTCGACAACCACTCCCGCTACATATGGGTGCTGGTTCTCGACAGAAAGGGAGAGGCTGGGGACGCCATCAGGCGTACGTAAGCTGCTGCGGGGCGGAGTGCGGCCGCGAGCTGCGCGTGCAGCGCACCGACAACAACAGCGAATTCACAGGGACTGAATTCGCATCGTATTGCGCTGATGAGGGCATTCAGTGCCACTACTCCGATCCGTATAGACCGCAGTAGAACGGCGTTGTCGAGCGCCGCAACCAGACGGTTGTGGGGATGGCCCGGGCCCTCCTCAAGCAGAGTGGGATGTCGGCTGTTTTCTGGGGAGAGGCCGTGGTGACGGTCGTCTACATCCTTAATCACTCTCCTACCAAGGCGCTCGATGGCAAGACGCTGAACGAGGCCTGGCATGGGTGCAAGTTAGCGGTCTTCGGCTGCCTCGCATTTGCCAAGGAGCTTGCACTAGTAGGAATGTGCTAATTCATGACCTTCATCCTTGGTCATTGAAGATGCTAAATTGGTCATGCACACAAATCAGTGACGAACTTGTGACGAAATTGATATCGTCACTGAAGTCGCGTCACATTATGTAATGAGTGACAAATTGTCAATTTTGGTCACAGAAGGGATCGCAATCCATGTCCAAATGTTTACGGTCATAGAAGTTCTCCTTCTATGACCATTGGCTTTGGTCATGGCTATGCCTCCATATTCGTCACAATTCTCCGTCTGCCAGGCGCCGTTAATGCTGACGTGGTGTGTGACGTGGCGTGTGACGTGGCAGTTAGGTGTTTTTTTTAGGGCCACATGGACCAATTATAATCTGCCACGACCACTAGTTCACATCACACATAAAACTTAGTTCACAGCACTCATAAGAAACAAATACTAAAAAGATGTTTGCCACAAGCAACTTCAGTTTCTGAGATGCCAAAATAAACCATATCACAGCAGCCCACTTCATGTCGAAGAAGGAGCATAGATCTTCAGTAGCCCCCTGAGGAGCACCCTATTCTCCTCCATCTCCTTAGTGTTCTTCTCTACCAGCTTCTTGTACTCTTCCAGCTCTTTTTCTAGCCTCTCCATCCTTTCCTCAGCTTCTGCACTTTTCTTCTTGAGCTCGTCAACTTCACCTTGAACAACAGCCCGTGCTTCAGCCAGAAGTTGTTCCCGAAGCTCGGTTTCAGTTGTTGATGTTGACTTGGAAGATGTTGGTGTGTTGAGGCCAATACTCTTTAGGAATAGTTGAGAGCTGGTTTTGGATAGCACAGTGGCCACCGCAGTCACACTGTCTTCTGTTGAATAACCTGCACCTTTAAGGTCCTGGTTCACAGCCTCCATTTCAGTCTGAAAAAACATGGGCAGAATCCAGTTAGATGGTTTCCTAAGACTGTTATAGAATAAACACAAGACATGGCACAAGATGTTTGTAATTTAAAACTGCATATGATCTGAAAAAAATGCATTGAATAATTCAAACTAATGATCTTACAAGTGCTTCTCTTGCAGTGTCACTGAGGCCATGTTTGGAGCTGGTGTGGCAGGTCTTGAAGGCCTCCACCGCATCTAATTCTTCAGTCATATCTAAGCTGGGTTCTTCTCTTTTTCTCTTCTGCTTCTGTTGCATGCATAAACATTCACAGAAAAGTTGTCTCCAATGAAGTTCAAAGGCAACTGATTCTAGGAAACATACAGGTAATCGAACAAGGAAAGTTACACTTACATAATCATGTAGGTGTGCCTCGTAGCAGCGATTGCCGGTAGTCTGATGATATTTCACCTTACTGCGGTTGTGTTTGTTCGTTTCACATGTCTCCTACAAGAGAAACTAAATGTCAGATGAGATCATAGAGTCAAAATGAGAAGTTTATGTGCAAACTGAATGTGAAAAATAATATATGACAAGATACCCATACCATGTGTTTTGGATCAGTCCACTTAGCAACTAGTGCATTCCACTGTAAATCAGTCATGTAATGAACAGGTGAAGTTGTCGGAACCTCATTTGCAGCTACACCATTGAAGTATTTTGCCTTGAGCCTATATCGCTGGTTTTTGACTGTAGTGCACATCAGATCAGTACAGGCTTCTTTTGTTGGCTTGTCATCAGTCTTAATGGCCAAGCGCCCCAAGGTATTTTCAACTCCATAGTTAGTTACAGAATTCAGGTGACGCAGTATAAAAGCTTAGATTAGGAATAGCACTTACAGAAAGCTCTCCCTCAAATTTCCTGTAGTAACTTTCGTCTTTCTTGTAATCCTTCCAATGTGGTAGGACAGGCATGCTTTCCCGAATGATGATGCCACCCTCTGATGCAAACTTGGCAGCTTGAACAGGTTCATGCGGCCTTCTTTTGCCTTGTTCAACAACAATAGGTAGTCTCCTTCTCATAGCTTTTGTCATCTTGTCTAGCTGTTTTCCCACGGTTGGTCCCCTCCGGCTCCTTGGTGCTTGGTGTGCTGGAGGTACAAAATATATATCATTTAATGAAATGGTTTACTTTCATTCAAATGAGCAAAATAGATGTAATGTTTACTGAAAAAATGTTACTTGCCTTCAGTTTCGTTGTCTGCACCTGTACTGTCATGAGCAGCAGGTGCCTTGCCTTCATCTCCACCTGTGCTCCAATCATCATCAAGTCCAAGTGTAGTAAAGCTGTCTGCTATGCCATCATGACCATCTGTTGGTTGTACAATATTGTTGTCATCTGTCTGTGTAGCTTGAAGGCTCTTTGAAGATCCTGTTTTGGTTTGAGCAGGCTGTTCCTCTGCCTGTGGAGCTGCCCTCACTCTCTTGCTGGACCGAGAACCTGGAGGCATGGTGGGTTTTGTTGTCTTCTTTGAAGAAATGATTTTCTTAGAATACTGAAAAAAAAAGAAAGGGCAAGTGCATTAATAATGAAGCCATCTGATATTTAACTTTAGGTATGAAATGTAGAACATGAATATAAAAGCAGGACCATATATTAGACAACAAACTGAAAACACTTATATGCAATGCAACTATTCCACATGAACTACTAGGGTGATAGAATAATGACCTTAAATTTTTTTGGTTCTGGCAGCTCATTAGATTCGGTGTCATCATCATCCTCACTATCTCCTTGATCATCATTGTCAAGGAGATACTCTGATGAATCCGAATCCGAATCTTCACTATGTGTTTTTTTACCCCCCTTCTTTGCAGCAGAAGTTTCAGGTACAAATTTAGTAAATTCAGCAGCAAGAGTTGGCAGTCCTAGTTCTTGCATCTTCTTGTTATTGTTAGCCACGCGTATATCCCGGCTTCTCTCATAATCAGTTGTTGTAGGTTGAACTACTTGCAAGATAGATAAGAACAAGCACAATATGTGTATTAGATAAATAAGATGGAGTTTAATAAGAGGTAAGGGGTAGTATTAGTTGCAGGAAATTAAGATAAGAGGTAGGAGGTAGGGAAGAGTATAGACTGATCTAGTATTCATTGTGCTTTTCAAGGTGCAAATTGAACTGAACTACCCAATTTTCAAAAAATACATGACACAAGCACATAGACACCAACTCAGTTGCACAAGCACAATGACAACCCAATAGTAAACAAGTTGACAATGCAGGGAAAAAAGGTTCATTTATAGAGACATTGTTGCTTTCTCAACCATCCAAACCTGCAATATGTTAATTTTCAGGCATTCATATATTTGTTTTATCAATGAACCCAAATGTCAGACATTGTTGGATTGCATCTTGAAAAAGATTAGTTGACCATTTAGTTCAAAATGACAGACTTCACCACTCGGCTGCAGTACTAGCACTACTAGCAGCCACAAGACATCCGTCCATTCTACATCACAGAATGTTTGGAAACACACAACCATTGAATTGCTAATTGCAGTCCTAGCACGGCAGTGGCAGTCCTAGCGTGGCGGCATGGTAAAATTCTAGAAATTAATCAAGGCAATAGAATAAAGGAAACAGCAACCACCATTGTACTGTAACAGTGTAAATTTCGTAGAGCGCATCCTGAAATGAAGAATCTGAAAGGCACAAAAAAGGGATGTGGCTTTAACCTTCTTTTTCTTCTGAACTCTGCTTGCTAGGACTGGGAACCATTGAAATAAAAAATGGGGAAAACTAGAAATCTGGATAGCTGGGAGGGCAATTGATCGTGGTTGAATCTCTACACAAGCATGCATTTGCTTCTACTTTGCAGACTGAGTAAATGATAGATTAACCCAGAAATGCCATCTGTAGGGTTCTGAAAAAAAAAGATTTGGTTGATGAATGATAGTCAATACTTATTATTGAGAGTCATTACTTATCTTGTTACTGAATGTGTTGCCTTCATATTACAGATTGCCATGCAGAACATGAGGAAGATGGAGAACAGGTTGATGAAGCATGTGAACGACATCGCTGACCAGTTCGACACCAAGTTGGACTCCAAAGTCTATGGCGTGGGTTACGAGATGCGGACAGAAATGGCTGTTCTGCAAGAACGTTTGCAGCTGCAAGTCCAAGAGAACAAAGACCTGAAGGAGCGCCTAGGCAGCCTGGAATACACAGTGTACAAAACGGCTATCGCAGTTGAAGAAGATCTGAAAAGAAGCAAAATGAGATTGCACAGCTGAAGGATGACCTGGAGAAACTTAAGGACAAGAAATAGGACTCTGCTAGAGTATTACAGAGCACCTGCTATGTCTTTTGTTTGGTTTTGTGAATGTAACTGCATATGAGGTGCTGTAATGTACTCTTTTAGGTTATGGTTATGCATGTATGAACTTAGGTCTGGAATGTCGGATGTCGGTACTTTAGTCGAACTTTTAGTAGGATGTAAGAACCAAATATCAGTATCTAATGGAACGGACCTGTGTTCCAAATTGCTGCCTTGTGTCATAGGGGCTTCATGTGTTGGTTGTGGTGGAGCTTTTCGTAGCTCCAATGGGACCTAATCAATATAGAAAATTTCAGCGGAGTACCTAACAGTGTACTGCACTATCAGTGTAGTCAAATGGGACCTAATCAATATATAATTGTGCAGCCATGCTGAATTTCTGTTTATTCATAAACCTTATAAATACCAAATACACCAGGGCAAACTTTTGAATTGCTGCCCGACTCTTTCGTAAAATATATACTAAACTGCCTTAAATAGTTGTCATCACCACAAAATAAACTCAACTATCATCGTCTTTGTCATCTGTGGACATGACATCATTGTTGTCATCGCCACCATCAGAACAATATTGCAGCAATGTATCATCCTCGTCCTCGTCCTCGTCCTCGTCCTCATCCTCTTCAAGATTAATAGAAGCTTCCTTCTTGTTTCTTATAAGTTCCTGTAAATTGCCTTGAATTATTGTTGCTTCTCCACCAGCGACATTGGGCATAACCTCATTGTCGTCACCGTCTTCCACTACATGCTCAGTTTCAGAACAGTAATCATCCTGATGCACTTCATGACTGCCCTGTTCTGTTTCAGCCACATCATAGATATTCCTATGTTCAAATTTCTGTACCACTCTGAAATCTGACCATTGTGGAGTTGTGTCTTGCAGGTAAAATATTTTTTTTTGCTTGCTGAGCCAAGATGAAAGGATCAGTCTTGTACCAAAATGACTTCACATTGATGGATTTGAAATGTTTGTCATCTCGAAGGCCCACAGTCTTGCCTTCTTGGTTGTACCAATCGCATCGAAATATAACCACCGTCCGTCGAACTTCATAATTTGAGGGGTATAGCAACTCAATAACCTCTTTAAGGACACCATAGAAATCTATGGGTTTCATATCATGTGTACCTTCAGTCATTACACCACTATTTTGTGTCTGCATGAACTTTTCACGATCCACTGTGCTATACCGCACTCCATTAATCTTGCAACCTGCACTAATCTTAACTCACCGAACTGGACCACAGGAGAGTGCCCACAGTCCTTCGCTAACCGTTCCTGCATTCTCGCTGCGCTTCTTCTCAATCTGTAGCAACAAAATTACTCACGTCACCATTTACATGTGGATAATAATGCATTTACTATTCCTACGGCCAAAATGCTAAGTGACTTACATTGGACTTAAACCATTTTGCAAATCCCTTTTCAACCATTGCATCTACTTCATTTCGACGTGCACCTTGCTGCACTAGCTCATCCTCGTATAGCCTATAGTAAAAAATTAAATCGTTAGAATAATTTCCGATTTTTCAAATAAAACAGAAATTAAAACACAAAAATACTTACTTCCTATATTCATCTGCTTCTTCAGCATTGTGTAGCACATACCAAATTAACTTATTCATGACAACATCTTCAATGTACTCGGTCCTATTCGCTCCAACAAGAGTACCACCATGCTTAAAAACAGATATGTCATCGGGCAATGGCAGCTCTGTACCACTATCGTCGTCCTGGTTAAATTTAGTGTCCACATCCTCCATGTACCTAGAACAAAAGGTCAAGGTGTCACTTGCCATATATGCCTCAGCAATTGATCCTTCAGGCCTAGCCCTGTTCCTCACAAAATTCTTCAAAGTGCCTAGCCGCCTTTCTATTGGGTACATCCATCCATACTGAACAGGTCCTCTAAGCAGTGCCTCATCAGGAAGGTGGACACACAAGTGCACCATGACATCAAAGAAGGCAGGAGGAAATATTTTCTCAAGCTTACATAGTATCAATGGAATTTCTTCTTTCAGCCGTTTCACAACATCTATCCTTACATTTCTACTGCATAATTCCATGAAGAAGGTCCCCAACTCTGCAATTGCCTCATATACATCCTTCCTCACTAGTCCTCTAAGGCCAGCGGGTATGATTCTTTGCAGGAGTATGTGGCAAGAATGTGTCTTCAGCTTTCCAACCACCCTTGAACCATCATCACTTATGTAGCTTCCTAGATTAGCCGCATATCCATCAGGAAACTTGATACCTTTGAGAAACTTGCAAAACTCGATTTTCTGATCCTTTCCCAACACGTATGGAGCTGCTGGTGCCCTGCAGACTGAGTTACCATCCTCCTGCAAGTGCAGTTCTTGTCTAATGCCCATATCATACAAATCCAGCCTAGCTTTTAGTGTGTCCTTCGACTTGCCTTGTATATTGAGTAAAGTGCCAAGAATATTTTCACAAACATTCTTCTCTATGTGCATGACATCTAGATTATGTGGAAGCTTCAAATGTTTCCAATATGGCAACCTCCACAACACACTTTTGCGGGTATAAATCTTTGGACCGTCACTCCGCTTCCTTTTATTTCCAGTCATGTCAGGCTGCTTACCTGGCCTCACATCTTTCACCTTGTCTAGCTCCCGTTCGACCTCCTCCACAGTAAACTTGCCAGGCTGAACGTTTCTTTCACGCTTACCATCAAAAGCCAAGCAATTCCGCCATTTATGTGACAAATGAAGGTAACGACGATGTCCAATGTAGCATAACTTGCCCCTTATACGCCGAGACAATGGATCCTTGTCGCAATGAATACATGCATAATACCCTTTTGTTGTTCGTCCAGATAACGTGCTAAGTGCTGGATAATCATGTATACACCAAAGCACATCAGCACGAAGCTTGAACTTCGTACCAGTACATGCGTCTAACGTCCATACACCCTGCCATAGATCGAGCAGTTCTTCGATTAGGGGTTCAAGGAACACATCAAAATCCTTTCCTGGAGCATTTGGACCTGGGATGAGTAAAGACATAAAGCAATTTTCTGGATTCACACATTCCCATGGTGGGAGATTCAGCGGTGTCAGAAGCAATGGCCACATACTGTACTGTGAACTCATGTTGCCAAAAGGATTGAATCCGTCGGTAGCTAAGGCAAGCCTCAGGTTCCTCGGATCACCTGCAAAAGATGGTTCCCTCCTATCAAAGTCCTTCCATGCTTCCCCATCAGCTGGATGGCTCATTACACCCTCGACTGGCTTCCTCACTTTCTTGTGCCATTGAGTTTCCTCAGAAGTTCGCTTTGATGCATAAATTCTCTTCAACCTTGGCAAGAGTGGAAAATGCCTCAATACCTTGTGTGGAATCTGCTTTGTCCCAGTTTCGTCTTTCCATCGTGACTCCTTGCAGACTGGGCACGCATTCAACTTTGCATACTTGGTTGTTTTCGAATCCCGAAACAACACACAATTGTTCTTGCACACATGGATGTTCTCAAATGCAAGCCCCAATTCTTTAAGATAATTCTTGGCCTCGTCATATGATCTTGGCAACTCACTCTCCGGGTGTCCATCTGATATCAGCTTCATCATTGCGGTGAACCCTTTATTGGAGATTCGATAACGGGACTTCATATACAACATCCTCACCATAAAAGAAAATTTTGAATGTTTAGAACCCGGGCTGAGCTTCTTCTTCGCATCTTTCAGAACTGTTGCAAATGTTGGTATTTCTCCATCAGCCTCTGCCATTGCAAACAGATCTCCTATCATCTCTGGTACTCCATGATCCTCATCGTAACCATCTTTGTTCTCATCCACATGTATCCCAAAGTCATTATCATGCCCTTCTACCTCCTGATCTAAACCCTCATCAATTTCAACATCTGCAGCCTCCCCATGATGAGTCCACCTGGTATATGTAGGTGAAATTCCATAAATGTGCAGATGAGTTTCTACTTGATTCTGATGCATCAACCTTCGATTATGACAATTAATGCACGGACAGCGAATGTGTTCGTCTTCACGGTACCTTTCACTAACAAATTTCATAAAATATTCAACTCCCTTGACATAAACAGTTGTGAATTGTTTCCCAAAAACCCAACTTCTATCCATCTGTTTTGACAAAAAAAATTATGAACTAACTAACTGTGATTAAACTAAACAAATTACTAATGCATATAATAACCAAACTTGAAACACATAAAAAACCATCAAACCTTCAAGTGCCGCTGTTCTGTCCACGCGCAGCCGCTGTTCTGTCTGCGGCCAAACCTTCTCTGCCCTCGCTAGCGTGCGTTGCACTGCTGCCCGTGCCTAGGCGACAATCGCTGGCGATCCTCTCCAAGCCTCGATCAGGTCGTGCACGCCATCAAGGCCACTAAATAAAAATTATGAACTAACTGTGATTAAACTAAACAAAATACTAATGCATATTTTAACCAAAATTCATACCTTCTCTTCCTACACGATGAACGCCGTCGAACCTCCTCGAAACATCAATCAGGTCGCGACGCACACGTCGTCCACGCTCTCGATCAAGTGGACGAGCACGTCCACGCCCGCCCTTGATCAGGTTCACGCACTTCCACTTCTTGTACGATGCCGAGACCAGGTTCACGCACGCCCGCCCTGGATCACGTCGACGCCATGGATTCTGTACGATGGCGAGAACAGGATGTTGCGCCGCCAAAGGATCGTGCGCCGCGAGAAAAGGATCCTAAGCCGCGGAGTATTGCGTCGACTACCTGCGCGACCCAGCCTTGGTCGATGGACACCGACCTCTGATCCATTAAGTTTAGGGCGGGCCCAACGTTATAATTATCAAGTTTAATGTATATATAGATTAACCTGCACCGTTCCTTCTAAAACGGTGTACTAGTCTAGTGGTAACTCAGGTTTATGAGTTGTGTTAGGTCGCAGGATCGAATCCATGCGGTTGCATATTTTTTTCCACAAATATTAAACGCCAAACGATGCAGCACATGGGAATCACAATCTACGACGATGATCTTGTGTTGTTCTGTGACGTTCATATCATTTTCGTCACAAAATATAAAGCCAAATTTTGGTCACTTGTAACTTATGACGAAGATAAACATTTGGTCATAGAATGTTATCATTCCATGACCAAATTGACCATCGTCACTACAAAAAGGTCACAGATGATCATTTTTCTACTAGTGTTGGCCACATCAGCAAGCTCGACGACAGGAGCACTCCTATAGTGTTCATCGACTACGTGGAAGGCTCAAAGGCCTATCACATCCTCGACTCGAAGAGACAGCGTGTGCGCACAGCGCGTGACACTGTGTTCAACGAAGGACGAGGATGGACGTGGGACAAGGCGGTGGACGACGGCTCGACTCCGACTTCCGACGAGTTCACTATTGAGTATGTCCACTTCGAGGAAGCTGGGGGAGTGGGCAGCTCTTCTTCGCCAACCCCGACGTCCACTACGCCGATAGCACCACGTTCTCGAGCCACGACTCGAGTTGTGGCGCCTACTACTCCAGCAACACCATGATGTCCAGCCACGACTTTAACTGCGACAAGCTCTTCGCTGACTCCATCACAACCGGCGACACCCCACACTTCGGCACTGACGCCACATACTCCGGCACCGACAGCCACCTCCCCGAGCACATCCACTCCAGCACCAGCTCTTATTGAGCCCAGCCCGGTGGCATTCGCTACCCCGCTCTCCCACGATGAGGAGCGCAATGATGTGTGCCTGTAGGTGTCCCAGGCAGGGATATGGAAGGTGTTGGAAGGAGGAAGGTGCCATTGATTATACTAGTGAGAGGTGGCCAGTCGTGGATCTGGACCTCGGCGCCATGTCGGCGCAAAGACGTCACTCTAGATGCACCAAGGCAGGGCACAGGCCGAGAGTACGGAGTACAATGAATCTAAGCCTACTCTCCTCTCCCTAATCATTGACTTATATTACACCATCTACTTCCACAAATATCTGTAAGCCATATCTCTAAGCTAACTTCTATCTCAAGCGCACAAGCACTTCACAATGTCGACAAGCAACACGTTCTATAAGCACAGCCTCGGGTTGTACCAGCACACGACCATGTTGTAGTGGAGGCAGAGGAGGTGGCTGCACCGGGAAGTTCCATGGAAAGGCTTCAGTAGCCCAACATGAAACGAGCTACCACCGGCAGCACAAGGCGATAAGCCACCTGAAAAGTCCCAAAGAACTTGGGACCCAACTTGCTGCGGACATCTCCCCAAACTGAAGTAGGCACACCCAGCGGCTGGAGAAGGGCGCCCGACTGTAGGTGTTCATTCTTGTCCCGTTGGCAAACGTACAAGTGCGCACAAATTCCTGCACCACACGCCGATCACAGGGAATATGGAAGTCTGACCGCAACCGATGCAAGGTATTGTGCACTCCTTTATGCTCGGTGTCGTGCACTTGCTCCAGGATGCCGTGGCGAAGGCTGGATGACAGGGCAATGTAGACATGATCCCAGTACAGAAGCTTGTCCACCACTAACCCCTGATGGCGTCACACAACGTCGAGAGCTCCACATCCCCATTAATCTCCTGCTGCACTTCATCAAACAAAGAAAATTTAGGGGTAGACATGGCCATGGCCTCACTAGGTTGTTCGTCGTGGCGGGATAGAGCATCGGCGACGATGTTGAGGGCCTCCGTCGAGGAGTTTGCTGACCCAATGGTGTTGACATGGGCTCCGATTATTCGTGCGAACCAGGAAACAATGTCCCCACAAATATGGCCTCCAATGCGTGGACGAGGCCAATGAGATCACGTTCTTAGGCGGCAAGCTTGGCATGGCGTGGTGCGATCGGCTTGCTCTAGAACGCCACTGGACCGGCGCCTTGGGGTAACACCACCTCAAACCCAGAGCCAGAAGCATCACACTCCACAATGAAGTCCCTATTAAAATCCGGGAGCTGCAAAACAGGGGCGATCAATGTGCGCTGGAACTCCTGAAATGCCCGTGTAGCATCGTCGTTCCAGCAAAAGTGCTCCTTGAGGAGGACGGTCAACGGGGCATCGATGGTGCCAAAGTCGAGAATGAACCTTCTGTAGTACCCCGCCAGCCCTAAGAAGTCACGCACCACCCTGGCAGAACAAGGCACCATTCAGTAGAGCACCACCTGGACCTTGAGCTCATCCATGGCGACACCCTCCTTCGAGATGACATGACCAAGATATGCCACCGATGGATGCCCAAACTCACACTTTGACCTCTTGAGGAAGGGCTGATGACCCTGTAGCGTACGAAGCACCATGCGGACGTAGCGAAGGTGCTCCGACCACAATGAGCTGTAAATCAAGATGTTGTCGAAAAGTACTAGGAGAAACATCCAGAGGAAGGAAAGCAGGATGTCGTTCATCAACGCCTGGAACATCGCTGGTGCATTTGTCAGGACGAAGCGCATGACCAAGAATTCAAAGAGCCCCTAGCGTGTGCGAAACGCCATCTTGTGAACATCCTCGGGCACCACGAGCACTTGATGATATCCCGAACGAACGTTGAGCTTGGTGAAGTACCTAGCACCGCAGATCTCATCTCGTAGTTCCTCCACCACTAGGATCGGAAATTTGACCGTGATGGTGGCGTTGTTGAGCGCATGGTAATCCATGCAAAAGTGCCATGAGCCCTCGGGCTTGCAGATGAGCAACGCTGGTGACAAGAATGTTGATGTGATATGACAAATGACACCTTGGCAGAGCATCTCATCGCAATGCCGCTCTAGTTCGTCTTTCTGCAAGTGGGTGTTGCGGTATGGCCGGACCGCGACAGCATTTGTGCCCGGCTTGAGGCGGATGTGCTAGTCTAGGCGGCGACGTGGGGGAAGACCTTGTGGCATGACGAAGAGGACCCCAAACTTCTCTAGCAGGACGTTGAGAAGTTCGGTGCCGGGGATAGACAGCGGTGCGGTGGCGAGCCCTGGTGTTGCTTCAACTCCGCGCCATAGGATGCGCTTGCCGCCACGCCAGAACGCCAAGGTGCAACGTGCGAACTCCCACAGGATTGGGCTCAGCGTCCCGAGCCACTAGACGCCGAGCACCATGTCGTACGCACTGAGGGAGAGGTTGTATAGGTCGATGTCAAACGCATCCCCACAGATGTCGATGGGCTGGCTACTTGTGCCGCTTGGGGAGGGGATGCACTCGCCATTCGCTACGGTGACGGACAGGCCCGAGCGCTTGTGGAGAGTGATGCCGATCTAGTGCGCCATGTCGACGTCGATGAAGTTGTGGGATGAGCCAGAGTCGAGGAGTGCAACTGCCCCGGCATCTTGTATGGAGACGAACATCTTCATTGTCTGGACGCCACACACATGCACATCAGTGATGGTGTGGAGGGAGATGCCTAGCGAGTCGTGCGTGGCCATGAGCACAAAGCAATCAATCTCCTCCTCGTTCGCCTCCTCGTCGTTGGACTCGGCGACCTCGAGGATGAAAAGCTTCTTGCAGTGATGACCAACGATAGATTTCTCATCGCAATTATAGCACAGTCCGTCGGCGCACCGCTGAGCCATATCTGCCTGCGTTAGGCAGCGGCGAGGTAGGTTCGAGGATAGGGGCGCCATCTTGCTAGAGCCCGGCGCAACGGAGAAGGTGGAGCCGACAGCCTGTGAAGGGGCTACGACTTTTGTCGTGGCGACGGTCGATGGCGAGTGGTGCACCAAGCGGGCTACACGGCTGGGCGTCGAGTGTAACATGGAGAGCTGCAATCGTTGCTCGTACGCGCGAGCTAGCATAATGGTGTCAACAAGGGTCGTCGGTCGACTGAGCGCGACGTCAGTCTTGAGTGGCTTGGTGAGGCTCGCCGTGTAGATCTGCACGAGCTGCTAGTCGGAGAGGTCAGTGTCGCGACAAGCGACAGTGAGGAATTGGTCCGTGTTGTCGTCCGCGGTCTTAGCACGGCGGAGAAGCACGAGCTCGCTGAGAGGTTTGTCCGTGATCTTCACCGCCAAGTCCGATGAGCACAAGCTACTTAACAGAGTCTACTACATCCCTGCGTTGAGTAACTCCACCATTAGTGTGGGCCAGCTGGACGAGAACTGCTCAACCATGATGGTCGAGGATAGAGCCATGAGGATCTGGGATTGCTAGCATCGCCTTATGCTAAGGTAACCAGGGGCAAATCGGCTCTACATTCTCCATGTCCAGGTGGCACAACCCTTCTGCCTCACTGCTCACCGGGATGACGAGGCGTGGTAGTGGCACGAGCGCTTCGGGCACCTCAACTTTGAGGCCCTGAAGCAGCTTTGGGCCAAGGAGATGGTGTGAGTCCTACCATGCCTCCACCATGTGGAGTAGTTCTACGATGTCTACGTGTTGACAAAGCAGAGATAGCTCCCCTTTCCCCACCAGGTGAGCTTCCGAGCAAAGGAGCGGCTCGAGCTTGTACACGGGGACTTGTGTGGCCTAGTGACAACGACCACACCAGGAGGACGACGCTACTTCCTGCTGCTCATCGTGACCACTTCTGCTACATGTGGGTGCTGGTTCTCAGCAACAAGGGAGAGACTGCAGACGCCATCAGGCGTACGCAGGGTGCTGTGAAGGCGGAGTGCGGCCGCAAGCTGCGCGTGTTATGCACCGCCAACGGGTGCTACTCACAGCAACCGAATTTGCGCCGTACTGCGCTGATGAGGGCATCCAGCGCCTCTACGTGCCGTACAGCCTACAGCAGAATGGCGTCGTCAAGCGACGCAACCGGACGGTTGTGGGGATGGCCCAGGCCCTCCTCGAGCAGAGGGGGATGTAGGCTATCTTCTGGGGAGAGGCCGTGGTAACGGTTGTATTCATCCTCAACCGCTCACCTACCAAGGCGCTCAACGGCAGGACGCTGTTTGAGGTCTGGCACGGGCGCAAGCCAGTGGTCTCCCATCTGTGGTCTTCGGCTACCTCACATTTGCCAAGGATCTTGGCCGCGTCAGCAACCTCGACGACAGGAGCACTTCAGGAGTGTTCATTGGCTACGCGAAAGGTTCAAAGGCCTATTGCACCCTCCACTCGAAGACAGCGTGTGCGCACAGTGCATGACGTTGTGTTCAACGAAGGACGAGGATGGTCATGGGACAAGGCAATGGACGACGACTCGACTCCGACTTCCGACGACTTCACTATTGAGTACGTCCACGTCGTGGGGGCGATCCTTGGTGACAACGTGATCTGACGGGTTAGCCCACTCAGCCACGTACGGCTGCGACTTATCGATCCAATGTGTCGACGCCCTTATGCCCTTATGTGGTCATCTATCACAAATTAAACAAATTTATTATGAAGTAAACCTTGTAACGCATTAAAATGTTAACATATACAAATAGCTTACTTATGCACTGATGCCGGAAGAGTGTGTGTAGCAGGCACAGGCGACGCCTGGTAGAGGCTAAACTACCTCATCACCATGTGGATCACGTACTCCTCGATGTAGATGTCGAACACCAAATGTCTCGTCGTCTTCCAATAGTGCTAGTCTTGGAAGCACAATGACATGAGGCCCTGTGGTGCGCGACTGTCGATACTAGCCTGTGAGTATGGCGTCCGCCTGACTTGGGCATCGGTCATCGTGTCGATCTGGCCCACAAAGTCCTTGTACGACTTCTTCATCTGCTCCCCAGCCCAAGTGTGATGCATACAAATGAAAATTTTAACTCTGTTGAAATAAGACGGTAATTATGCGAAGAAAATGAAAGTAAAGGTGAATTACCTTCCGAAGGCACCATAGAGAACCCATGGTGGGCTGATCTGCGGGGCCAATGTCATCTGGCAGCGGGTTGTACTCGAAGAGGTCGGCCTTCGGTCGACCAATGTCGAAGCAATCATGGCACCACAGCTGCAGAAGGAGAGGATAACTGAGGATGATCCCCTGTTTACTACCTCCCTTCGAGACGGCCGTACACAACCCCCTATAGGTAAGCAACTGTGAGGGGGTGAGACCTGGACAGATCCGCAATGGGGCTACCCAAGCGGTTGTAGGTTGATTGATGGGGGGATCAGGACCTAAGAGCGTAAGCGGTAGTTCTTGGATGAACTCGGAACTCGGCGAGTATGGCAAGGACGCAAGGGATTTTAGACTGGTTCAGGCCTTCGAAGAGTAAAACCCTACGTCCAGTGTTGTGGGATTATGTGGAAAAAGTGATCTCCCCTCGAATGGAGCTCTAGGTCGCCTTATATGGCCGTCAGGCTAGGGTTTCCATTCGAGGTCGGTGGACCCTCATCGAGATCAGTTACATATTTTGGGAAGGTCGCCTTCCGTAACTACAGAGAGGATCCCGCGATGCTCAGGTCTACTGTCGGCGCCGCCGCTGTGATCTAAGGAGAGGCTTGCCCCGCAAGCCTGGCAGGTCGTCTGCGATCTGGATAAGGTCGTCCGAGGTCTTCCAAGGTCGCCAGGATCGTGGATAAGGTCTCCGGGCCCACTTGCAGGTCGGTAAGGCTTCTGGTAGGTCGGGTCCACTTGACAGGGACCTCTGGGACCCTGGTCGGTGGGGACCCATGGGTACCCATGTCTGTCAAGCCCCCGATCGACATGTAGGTGAAGCGGCAGAGACAAAGTCATGTCGATGCGAAGGAAAGACGTGGCGTCGGTGAAGTCGCATAGGGTGCACAGGGATCCAAAAAGAAAATCTTCCTCGGCGCGTATGAAGGTGAACATCAAGTCTCTGGAGAGTAGGTCCAGGGGCTTGGAGTGAAGACAAGGCGCCATGACTGCCAGAAGAACCCCCGACTTGACCGGAATCAGGTGAAGCCAACACACCTTCAAAGAAGGTCGAAACGCTGACCTACGGGAGGTCGAGCGGAGAAGTGACAGAAGCGTGCTTCCAGTAGGTCGAGGCAACGTGAAGAAAAGAGGGTGTCACACAGATGCACTCGTAGAGTAGCCCCCGAGCAGTAAGGTGACCTAAAAGGTCGGGTTGATGCTCGAAGAAAGAATCCGCGACCTATGGCCTTCTATTGTGGAAATAGATGCTCTTCCCTCGAGAAACAGATGAAACGATAGGGATCTCCACGCAAGGACACCGGGTAACCAGGGTTGTTGTCGCCTAGCGACCCTCGGGCTCACTGTATCGGCGCAGAGCATGTCCCTGTATGGAGATGCCGCCACCGCTGCTAACAGACAAGGTCTGAAAAGGTGTCATCAATCCTGTGGCAGACGTGCTAGAGCTTCCGGTAGCGGACAAAGACCTCGCGATCCACATGCCAACTGTGTCATGATAAGGCCGCCACGCCATCAGTGAGGCGGATGGCCACTGATGCTGAGCTCCTTTGCTATAAATAGGCGCCCAGGCCTATTCGGCTAACCAAATCCAGAAAGAACACCATGGCAACTCCCGTTGATAATATAGTCACGCCCTGGCTTTTGTGTGTGTCCACCCGAGTATAGAGTTGAGGTATCTTTCCTTGAAGCTAGAAGAATGCTTGCGAAGTTAGAAGAACTCCGCCAACCTGTGCTCCCGCTCCCAGCGAAGAATCCAGACGCAGCATGGGGCAGTACATGCCTTGATAGGTCTTGCGAGGAGAGGCCTAATATGGTGTTGGAGGTCGCTGTGTTGCACCAGGAGAGGTCGAAGGCGGAGCTGGTCCCATTTGGAATCTTGTGAGAGCACCCTAGCGAAAGATGGGACTCCACAGGAAACCTTCTGGGGCTAGGATAGAGGCGGTTGTGTGGCAGCCTCGATTCCATTGGTGGTGGAGGTCTCCAAGTAGGTCCTGAAGCTAGAAGAAAGCTTGCAACGCGCTTCATTAGTGTAGGTTGCGCCGCTTGCACCATGTAAGGTAGATCAGGACCTTTAACATGTTTGTACCTTGTAACTTGGCCTTGGGCCAAGGTCTTTTCCAGCTTTGAAAGCTGTTAGGCATGAGTACCGAATAGTAGCTAATCTCTGTCGATTACTGTGAATGGGGCACCTGAGACAGCAATGGCATGGCCAAGGTCTCGGCGCTGATATGGCGTTGCGCCAACCTTAGGAAGGTCACATCATCCGACGTGAATGCCCGTGACGACCTGGATCATCACAGCCGCTTGCACAGTGGCGCAGCACAGGGGCGTCAACCCTGGGGTGTAGAGGTCGAGTCCGACCTGACAGGCGCCAAGGCCTCAGCGAAGCGCTGTAAATAGGACCACAGAGGTCGTCAACGGGCAGTAGAGCCATTAAGCACGGGGCTGTTGATATGGGTGCCGCTGTAGGTCGTAGAGACCTAGACGGCGTGCAGGCGACCGGGCCTAAGGGGTGTGAAGCAAACCCTTGTGTGAAGAGGTCGAGACGACCTTGGGACTGCTGGAGTCTGAGCGACCTGGAGCAGGTCGACTGTAGGTTGTTGGCGACCTTAAATGCAAAGTTGACTTTTTGATGTTAGGGGGCTTAAAGTAGTGCATAACGAGTCCACGTCGACCGAAACTCCACGTGAAGGCCGGCGAACACAGATTCCCGCACGGAACTAGTCGTTACTGCCAAGTAGCCGTTAGGCCGCAAAGAGCTGTTGGCGATAGATCCATTGGGGGTGCCGGACCGTTGGGTCGCCGAAAACTGCGCCGGATAGACCTCGAGGCCCGGTCGCCTGTTGCAGCATTAGGCTCCGATTATATAAGGCCGTCCCGCGGCCCAGGGGCCTCCACTTGCTTCCATTTCCACTCAGAGCTAGGGTTTCCGCCACCGCGCTATGCACAGGAAAGCGAGAGCACCACCGAGCTTAGGTCCGCCGCCGCCGCGCCTGCGCATGCGAACAAGTCGCTGGTGACCTTTAGATCCAAGTGCACCAGGTTCGAGGAGGGCAAGATGGAGAAGTCGGCAATCCCAGATCCAAGCACCGTCTGGAGACGTCCACGGTGACTGAAGAGCAGATTCAGTCGCTGGTGGACCGTGGGCTGTTGCGGCCCAATGATCAGGCTGTTGCACTTCTACCGCATCGAGTTGGTGCACCTGGCGCCCAACTCGATCACCATCATCACCACCTTCATCCACCTCTGCGAGGCCTACCTCGGCATCGTGCCCCACTTCCACCTCTGGCGCCACTTCTTCGAGCTGAAGAAGACGGGCAAGGGTGTGGTCGTCGGCAGCGTCAGCTTCATGTTACGTCGGAACATGAAGTCGGAGTACATCGACTTGGCGCTCCCCGACAACACCACCAGCTAGAAGCAGGGGTGGTTCTACCTCGACAACCCTATGCCGACGCTGAGGGAGAGGACGGGGCGGATCCCTTCCCCGGGTCCGGAGTGAACCAACCAGCTGGCGACGCGGGACACCGAGGAACTCAAGCCCTTGCTGGACGACCTGGAGCAACTCAAGGCGAAGGGGCTGACCGCCGCCTCATCCAGCCTCTCCAGGACCGGGCCCAACTGGCCTTCGAGTAGTGGGAACAGTCCAACCCAACCCAGGTCGCCCAACGCAAGGTCTCCAAGGCAGATATGATGGCTCGCGCGAAGAACATCTTCGGCGGGCGGATCCGCAACAAGGAGTGCCCCAAGGCGCTAGGGGTGTACAGCCCCTCTGACCTGGTAAGTTTTCGACCTTGGTTGTTCTTCCAATCTGAGTTTTCGTGAATGCACGTCTTGGTTCTGATGAGATGTGTACATCTTGTTTGGCAACACCGTGAAGGCATCTACTAGTGCCCGGTACCACTGTGCGACGAGGACCAGCTCAGCTACAAGGTCCGCGATGTGGCGGACGTGCTGGAGGCACCACCTCCTCCCGTCGACGAGTACGTCTCGGACTCAACGGTGGGGAGTGACAGCGAGGCTCCCACCACGTCGCGTAGAGCACCGTCCAAGGTCACCGCAACGCAGCGCACGCGGCAGACGACAGACAAGATTCCCACCTCCCAGGCCGCAACCCAGATCGCGGAAGAGAAGAAGAGGAGGGGGAAGCAGACCAGGTCCGCTGTGTCCGCGGACACCACCACTGCTAGTTCCGACGTCGAGACCATCGACGTTGAGGACGTCGAGGGCGACGTGCAGTCACCGAAGGCTACAACAGCTCTGCCGCCAGGAGGGCAGGCGGCGGAGACGCCCCACCCAGCGCCCAGGGCACAGGGGCGAGCTACATCGAGCATCGACCCAACGGGCGATGTTGGGTCGAACAAGAGGATGAAGAAGGCTCCGCCCAAGCCGTGTAAGCCCGGCCTTAGGTCGGCGACCAAGTAAGCCCGCTGTCTTGCCTATGACTTAGCTCTGTTTCCTGTTTCTCGTTGGTCGCTTGCTTAGGTCGCTTATTCATGAGCTGGGTTCCTACGACGATGTCGGAGAGCGGAAAGAATGCCTCAGGCCAGGAGGCGTTTGCGAGTAAGGCACCGGAGACGCCAGTGGTGGAGTCGCTGGCAGCTTCAGCAGCCGACGTAACGAGCACGACCGCCTGAGTTGGGATGATAGCGGTGCCCGAGTCGGACAAGGCCGGGACTAGCGTGCCTCCCACTACTGGAGGTGGGGGTGACGACCATGGCACCTCTGATCCACAGCCGGCGCCAGGCCTGCAGGGGATCATCGACGAGGGCATGGAGTCAGTGAACCACAAGGACCGATGTCTGTACGCCGGCACCCCGTGGGCTGCGGAGGTCGTCACCGACTGCCACGACCTGGAGACGTTTAAGGAGGTGGCGCGCACGATCGGGACCGTGCTGCTGGTAAGGACCTTTACCATCCCGTTGGGGTTCTTGCTTCAGGTTTTAGAATATTGTGGGGTTGAACGATCTGCTTTGCTTGTTGTGCAGTCTCTTGCCGAGCGGGCGCAAGCTCGGACAGGTATTCTGCGAGAGGCGGCGAACGCTCATGCGGAGGCCGCCGCGGCCCACGAGGTAAGGCTGCAGGCCGAGGTCGCGGCTGCGCTGTGACGCCCCAGGTTTTTAATTAACGTCATTAACGCTAATGACCGAATCAGCCGAGTCAAACCGTCCGACACTGGTCAAAACTAGATCAACCTGGGTCATCACCTCGAAAACCTCGCCAGTGAACCCTATTGAACCCCTTGACCAAGTCTACACACACCCGTGGTCAACCCTTGGTCATAGACACGGTCAAACCCAGCTTAACCATTGACGTCGGCGAATGTCGTCCGGAACTTTTGCCGCGTTCTCCAAATTTCACCTAAACACTTAAAAATCTACCAATACAAAAGTTGTCCAGTTTGTCGAGGGACACAACTTTCATGTAGATTGGCATTTCAAATTTTGAGAGGAAACTGGTGAAAAACTTGGTTAACTGTCAGCATCTCCTGTTCACCGAAACATGGCGACATTCAATTTGGCTGCAATTTGTGTAAAATCCATTGAGAAAAACACTATACGGCCTTTGTGAAAGTGGTAGAGGGTAGTGAGATCTACAACTTTGGTATTCACTGCTCGGAGCACTTAAGTTCAATTTTTGGGAGAGAAACTCGGTCAAACACGTGTAAACCGTACTTATCGACGCCGCGCCGGGCCGCGCGCGCGCCAGCGCTGCGTCACTCCCTCGGCGCCCGAGCCCACGGCACCACCCGAGGCCGCGCCGTCCCGAGGTCCCACCTCCCGAGGCTCCCCGTTCCCAAAGCCGCACGCACACCGGGGCGTCTCGGAGTCACCCCCCTGCCACGCGCTGTGCCCTCCCTCGTCGGCCGGCCGCCGCAGCAAAACCACCGGACCAACCGCTGCTCTGGTCCGGGTGCGACGTCTAAAAAAGGGGGGCGCCGCCAGGGAGCTCGCGCGCCCACGTCGAGTGCCGCTCGCAGAAGCCGTCGCCCCGCCATTGGCGCCCCAACGGCGAGCTCGTGGTTCCAGCTCGTGCCACCACCGCCCGACCGCCCCAACCTTGTCCCTAGGGTCCCCAATACCACCCTGTGCCGCGTGTGGTTCGGACCCCGCCGCCCTGTAGCCGGAATTGCGACGCCCGCGGCTGCCGCCACCCAGCTCCGCCGCGTGACCACGCCGGCGCCACCACAGCCCCAACTTCGGTCGCAATCGAGCCCTAGGTGAGCCCGCACACCTTCCCCATCCTTTTCCCAGCCAATCCCCTCGCCGGAGCCGCCGGATTTCGGCCTCCCGCGCCGCCGGCCATGGCCAAGGGCCACATTGCAAAGGGGCGAATCTTTTCAGGGGTCTGTCCGCAAAACTGTAACTTCAATAGTAAAGTGCTTTTGCTGATTCTTGTAAATTGCGTAGAAAATCGTAGAAAATTCAGAAAAATGCAAACTCAATTTTTTTGGATTCGTTGTAAAAAATCCCACAACTTTTGTTATTCTTGCCTGAGCTAGTTCCTGTTAGTTTTTGCATGGAAAATAGAAATGTGAAAAACCTAGATCTGCAATATCTCAAAATCTATAAATCCTCTGTGTCCAATTTTTAAATATGTTGTGTGTTATGTCATGAGTAGCTCCTGTACAAAACATTGCACAAAGTTATGATGTAAATCTTTTTATAAAAATTGTTTACCTTTTCTGCAGAATCTGCATAAATGATTTTTGTAGCTAAAAATAGTTAGATTTTTGCAACCAACTTCTTCATACTGTCTTTTTATTCCAAAACACACCTCTGGTGAATTAATCACAATTTTATAATTACCAGAAATATTTATTCTTGAATTATGCTTGTTTTTCTTTGGAAATACATAACTCAAGTTTCACAATAGTTCTAGGTGTATATGCTGCACCCCTAGACTAGTTTTGGACCATATAACATGTGTGAGAAAGTTTGGATCATTTTGTTGAGTATTTATTTTTGTGTGCATTTACCTTGTCTTTCTAGCTAGCTTTTGTTATTTTCAAAAATAATTAATTTCTAGCTATCCATAGCATGCGTGTTTATCCAGTGGCTTGTTGTAGGTGTTTAGTGTCTAGCACACCCTTCCACTGAATTTTATTAATTAATTTCATGAATAAAAGCTTTGAAGTCCATTAAGGGCTTAATAATCTTTTAAATGGGAAAAATCACCAACCATCCCTAATAATCTTGCGTGTGGTTGTAAATCATTTTAAAAGGCTAAATATACCCACCCACTACTGTTTGTGAAGTTAAATTAAATTACTTACATATATATGTGCACAGTCACTATCAAAAAGAATATTTAATAAAGAACTGCATATTGTTCCTTTTTGGAAGAGTATGCTGAATGTATTCTTATCTAGGTGAATGTGTCCAACTAATGCACCCCATGGTTGTCATTTATTGTTTGTGGTTAATTAAATTAAAAATCGTCGAATAAATCTTGCATTTGCATCTTTGTGTAGATCTTTCCGACGGTAGAGGTACGCTCGTGCCGGAAGGAGGAAACGAAGGTGCTGACGAAGAGCTGCAGTACGTGGACGTAGCTCAAGACCTGGACCCAAGTCCAGAAGGACCCAAGGCCAACCTTGCCAGCAAAGGCAAGCCCCGGATCATTAACCCCGTCTTTTAAAATTATGCAATTATGTTTGCTACGGTTGTGCATTTACGTTTCAGGAGTTGAATTGAAACCCTAGATGCATGATCCCTAGGTACCTATGCTCTATCACTAGAATGCTAGGTCGATAGCTGCTATGCTATAGGACCCGATAGAAGTCGAGTGATGTTCGTCACTCGCGAGAATAGGTTCTTATGTTGGAATCATAAGATCTTTATAAATGGATTGCTCATGTGGTAAGAGCATGGGATTTGGGCTCCGGTCCAGTGGCTTTCGTGGGCTAAGCTTTTGAACGTACTAAGCACTTGTCGGGAATGGGACCGGTAAGCCTAGTACCTTAATGAGACGGCGCGGGAACTTTTCCCTACTACTCTTGAGTATTCACCTAACCGACTAGCTACCGGGAAGGGGGGTGCATGTGTGAGACTGGGTGCCTCGCGGGGTATGCCAGCTAACCTTGTACCCAGGACTGTAGGCTCTGTTCCCAACCCGAGGACTTTTGGGAACTGCCTGGGAAGTTGTCCTTACGGGGGCAGCCTACCGTGTGTTTAGGTTTACCTTGCAAGGTTTAAATCAATTGATTGTCGGCCTCTCACCGTTATCCGAGACTGCTTAATCAACTGGCCATGATATCCCGTAATGATGGAACTCGAGGAATATGGTTGTATGACTTAATTGCTTGTCCAATTCTTGATTGAATTAGATGGCACACTTCGAAATGGTAATCAACTAGAACTTGTGCTAAAATATTGAAAGTAAGGATCTACTCTTAGTAGCTGTTCAGCAAAAGAAACTCCTCCGGCCAAAAGCCTTTCATGCCTAGAGTTTGGTGATGTAGTTATCACCCGACGGTTAAGTCTTGCAGAGTGTTAGTATACTCAGCCTTGCTTTAAAACTGTTGTTGCAGGTGTTGTTGACCGAAAGGGTGACGACAAGTGATGACATCACGGATGGCCTCCTGTGATGTTTACCGTTGCGCTAGATTATTTTATTTCCGCTGTTTAAAACTCTGAATCTTTACCTTCACGTCATGAGCAAAGTTTTGTAATAATTAAACCCCTTAGGGGCAGATTGTGTTAATCAGTGTAGTGTACTCTGGACTCGCCTTCGCGTGAGTTTTAATGCATATGTCGATCCTCTGTATGAATTCCAAGTGATTTACCGGGTGTTAACCCGGCAACTAACGCAGGATGATACTTTACTATTGCTCAATGACCAAAGTGGATTGGTTTTAGGCGATAGTACGGTATTTTCCCGAGTCGGACAAGGCCGGGACTAGCGTGCCTCCCACTACCGGAGGTGGGGGTGACGACCATGGCACCTCTGATCCACAGCCGGCGCCAGGCCCGCAGGGGATCATCGACGAGGGCATGGAGTTAGTGAACGACAAGGACCGATGTCTGTATGCCGGCACCCCGTGGGCTGCGGAGGTCGTCACCGACTGCCGCGACCTAGAGACGTTCAAGGAGGTGGCGCGCACGATCGGGACCGTGCTGCTGGTACGGACCTTTACCATCCCGTTGGTTTTCTTGCTTCAGGTTTTAGAATATTGTGGGGTTGAACGATCTGCTTTGCTTGTTGTGCAGTCTCTTGCCGAGCGGGCGCAAGCTCGGACAGATATTCTGCGAGAGGCGGCGAACGCTCATGCGGAGGCCGCCGCGGCCCACGAGGTAAAGCTGCAGGCCGAGGTCGCGGCTGCGCGTGAGATCCAGCGCGTGAAGGAGGTCATGACGCGCCAAGCACAGAGGGAGGCGGCCGACCTGAAGAAGAAACTGGAGGACGCCGAGCAGAAGGCCAAGGACGCAACGTCTGACCTCCAAGCCGTGGTGGAGGGTAAATCTTTTCATCGTTGCCCCAGGCAGACTCCGTGTGCTTTTTGTAAGTTCCTGATCCTGATGCTTCGACCTTGAATCGTCACAGGGGCTCGAGAGACCGAGGAGGCCCTCAAGAAGGAGCTGGCCGTGGTCAAGAGCCAGGTCACAACCATCAAGGAGAAGTTCACGGAGACCCGACGAGGTTAGCATTGTGTTCGTTGTTCAAAGGTTGGCAAGCGTGCCGCGGTTGGATGTGCTGCTGATTCCGCTTGTTTGCGATCCATGTCTTGAGAAAGAGCTGGGCGAGCTCAAAGACGCCGCCCAGTACGTCATGGACCTCTACGTCCCGCAGGAGGAAGGGGTTAAACCCAAACCGCTGATCGACCGGCTTGACGAGGCTGAAGGCCGCATCAAGGGCCTGCTCCTGGACACCGCAAATCTTGCGACAGCCGCGACGTTGTCAACCGTCAGGTACCACGACTCGTTGTTCGACCTGCAGAAGGTCTCGGAAGACGTGGACCTGTCGGGCCTCGTCAGGCGTGAAGACATCGTGGCAGCCGCGGAGGAGGTCGTCAAGATGTTTGACTTCGGCACTGACTGAGGTGGTGCTGAAACGAGATTTTTAGACGTTGGTTAGGTCTATGGACTTGTAAATAAACTTGCAATATTAGGAAGCTTTTGCTTATGAAAACATGCATGCATGTTCTAGCCGAGCACTCTCATTATGCACGTCGAAAGTAACTAGGTCGCAAGAGAAACCCTCCGCTCACCCAACTTAGTGGAGGAACGGCTTACCGACCGCGCGGCCCAGCGTGGGGACTTAGGCATGACCGACGCGCGGAGGGGGGGTTGTGGACCCTAGGTCTTCTGAACCAGAGACTTAGGAACGTTTACAATGGAAGCGGAAGCTAACTATGACTTGAAAACGTAAAGCATAAAGAGAATCCCTTCAGGTCGCGAGACCCTTAGGTTGGCAAAGCCAAGCCCCCGAGCGTTTCGAGACCTGACCTAAACCAAGCCCCCGAGCACTTCGAGGGGGATGGGAAAAGGACACAAAGTAAAGAAGGGAGACCGAAACACAGGTTGACAGAGGGGTTGCCGAACAGGGGATCTCTTTCATTATTATATTGAAATTACAAGGGGGAGAGTACATAGCTTTATTTTGATACAGATCTTCTAAGGATAGAAGCGACGTAAATGCTTGATGTTCCAGACGTTAAGAATGCCTTGGCCGTCGGCCCACTGGAGGCGATAGGTCGATGGGCTGACGACTTCCATCACGATAAAGGGACCTTCCCACGGGGCGGAGAGCTTGTGCATTCCATTGGTGCTTTGGATACGATGTAGTACCAGGTCTCCCACGTTAAAGGATCGCTCCCGTACGTTGTGGTCGTGATAGCGTCGCAGCTGCTGCTCGTACCGCGTGTGCCGCATCAGTGCGGCGACGCGGTGCTCCTCGATGCTGTCAAGGTCGACCTTGCGCGTCTCTTCTGTCGTCCCTTCGTCGTAGTGTTGGATGCACAGGGCACCGAAGGCTACGTCAGTTGGGAGAACCGCCTCTGACCCGTACACAAGGAAGAAGGGCGAGTATCCCATGACCGAGCTGACCTAGGTTCGAAGACCCCAGACGACATGAGGCAGCTCTGCGTGCCATCTGGTCGCGTATTGCGAGGCGTCGTCGAAGATGCGGCCTTTGACGGCTCCAAGCACCATGCCATTTGCTCGCTCGACCTGGCCATTGCACCGTGGGTGGGCCACCGAAGAGTAGTAGACATTGATGAGGCTGTCCTGGCAGAAATCCTAGAAGTCCGATCCTGTAAAGGCCTTTCCCAGGTCGGGTCTGCCATGGAATTTGAAACCAAGAAGCAAAGAAACAATTACTTCAGATCTTTGAACACCATCATCAATGACGGTCCAGCTGCGCGACCAGAATGGGCTAAGGTGCCAATCACTTTCACTGAAGAGGATTTCAGATTGAAATCCATGAACCATAATGATGCCATGGTCATCGAACTGAATATAGCTGGATGGGTCATCGGAAAGATCTTGGTAGACAATGGAAGCTCGGCAGACATCTTAGTCTTGAAAACTTTTGAGAAAATGAACCTGAGTCAGCACATGATACATCCACCAGAGTACCCATTTCAGGGTTTCGGAGGAAAATCAATCAAGCCAATTGGAAAAGTATCTCTTCCTGTATCTTTCGGAGATCTTGATAACGCCAGAACAGAAACACTCTCAGAAAAATGTCTGAAGAAAAAGTGAATGCAGTAGAAGCTGAAGTACAGATACTTCAAGACGCAAAAGTGATCAGGGAAGTCTTGTATCCAGTCTGGCTGGCCAACACTGTACCAGTGAAGAAAAAGAACGGAAAATGGAGAATGTGTGTAGACTTCACAGATCTGAACAAGGCATGCAAAAAAGATGATTTCCCATTGGAGAGGGTAGACAAAATCGTCGATGATGCGGCCAACAGTGAAATGCTCTCACTCCTGGACATGTTCTCAGGGTATCACCAAATAAGGGTGCGCAGAGAAGATCAAGAGAAAACGAGCTTATCACTCATTTCGGAACATTTTGTTTCGTGAGAATGTCAGAAGGACTGAAGAATGCATGATGCACATTTTCGAGAATGATAGCAATAGTCCTACACCCTCAACTCCGAAGAAACATTTTGGCATATGTGGACGACATAGTGGTCGAGAGTGTCCAAAGAAGAGATCATATAAGTGATTTGGCAGAAACTTTCGCGAATCTAAGATTGAATCCTGAGAAGTGTGTCTTCGGCATTCACAAAGGGAAAGTTCTCAGATGCCTAGTCTCAACAAAGGACATAAAGGTGAATCCCGACAAAATCAAAGCATTAATAGAAATGCAAGACCCAGGTGAAGGATGTGCAAAAACTGACAGGAAGAGTTGCTGTGCTCAATAGATTCATTCCTAGGGCCGCGGAAAGAAGTTTGCCATTCTTCCAAGTTCTCAGAAGTTCTAAGAACTTTCAGTGGTCTGAAACTCAGAAGCAAGCCTTCCAAGAACTTAAAGACTACTTGTCCAATATGACCAAGTTGTGCCCTCCCGAGCCAAGATCACCACTTCTGCTATATGTGTCTGCATCAAATTCGGTAGTGAGCGCTGTGTTGGTGCAAGAGAAAGAGGAAGAGGGAAAGTTCAAGCAGATCCCAGTGCATTTCGCTTCAGAAGCCCTCTCTGGCTCAAAACTCTTTTATTCTGAGCCGGAGAAAATAGCATATGCAGTCACCATGGCTGCGAGAAAGCTAAGACACTACTTCGAGGGTCACAGAATAAGAGTCATCACAAATCAACCACTGAACGATTTGTTTGCAAACAAAGAAGCATCCACCCGAATCATCAAATGGGGCGCTGAACTCTCAGAATATACCGTGGATTTGAGAGAAGAAGCGCGATAAAATCGCAAGTCCTAGCAGATTTTGTCGTAGACTGGACTTCGCCAACACAAAATCTTGACGAAGAAATACCTACGCCTTGGATAGTACAGTGTGATGGAGCTTGGTGTCACAAGGGAGTTGGAATTTCAGCGGTCGTAACATCTCCAGTGGGAGTTGTGATAAGATATGCATCTTGACTCATATTCGCGAAAGATGAGCATTCCACGAACAACACGACGGAGTACAAAGCCTTACTTCTGGCACTGAGGAAGATGAAAGATCTTGGTCAGCAAAGCTTTATCATCAAGACAGACTCCAAAGTTATCCAGGAGCATATGGAGAAAGAGAGCGAAGTAAAAAATCCTGTTCTGATGAAGTATCTTGAGAAGGTCAGGGAAATGGAAAGACATTTCAAGAGATATTCAGTACATCACATTCCAAGAGATGACAATAATGAAGCAGACAAGCTAGCCAAAGCAGCAGCCAGAAATCAAGCAATGCCTCCAGACGTGTTCTTTGAAATCATCAAAGAACCGTCCATCAAGGAAGAAAAGCCGAAAATCATGAATGTCGTAGAAACTCCTGATTGGAGAGCAGAAATCATGGCATACCTGAGGGGTCATTATGAACCGCAAGACGAATTAGAAGAAAAGAGATTGAAGCAAAGGGCTAGGGGCTATGCGGTAGTCAATGGAGAGCTGTACAAATCGGGAGTCACTGAGCCGTGGCTAAGGTGCGTAACCTCCGAAAAAGGCCTCGAACTTCTCAAAGAAATTCACAGTGGATTCTGCGGAGCACACATAGGCACAAGGGCCCTAGCAGGCAAGGCAATAAAGCAAGGGTTCTATTGGCCTACCATAAACATTGATGCGAAAACACTAGTTCGGCAATGTGAAGCATGTCAGAAAAAGGCTAATCAACAAAACTTACCTTCCATGCCAGTTCATCTAGTTCCACCATCATGGTCTTTGAAAAGGTGGGGAATGGACTTCGTTGGACCGCTACCAACAGCTCAAGGAAACTGCAGATTTGCAGCTGTCGCTGTAGACTATTTCACGAAGTGGGTGGAAGCAAAACCACTTGCGAACATCAAGGCACCAACAATTTAGAAGTTCTTCTAGCAAAACATAATCTGCAGATTTGGAGTTCCGAGAGAACTGACTGTTGACAATGGGAAACAATTTGACTGTTACACTTTCAAAGAATATTGCAAGTCCTTGGGTACTCAGGCGAAATTCTCATCAGTATATCATCCGCAATCTAATGGAGCAGTTGAAAGGGCAAATGGGTTAATATTCTCAGGAATCAAGAAATGCTTGTTTAACCAAAAGAAAGGCAAATGGGTTGATGAATTGCCAAGAGTAATCTGGTCCCATAACACCACTATATCGAGGGTGACAGGTTTCACACCTTTTCGCTTACTCTTTGGCACTGAAGCAATGACACCTGAGGAAATAAAAAATGAAAGCCTGAGAGTGCTGAAAGCAAAGGAAATCGAAGAAGTTGACCAGAAAGTAGAAAAGGATATGATTGAGTTGACAATTCTCGAAGCTGCTGAAAACATCGAGAAGTACCAAAAGGAAACTAAGGCATGGAAGGATAAGAAAGTAGTCAGAAAAGACATCAAAACAGGTGATTTGGTCTTGAAAAGAAAGAAGAACTGGGAGAACCTTGGGAAACTCCATGAATCTTGGGAAGGGCCATACATAGCAAAGGAAACAGACATGCTAGGGGCTTTTCATTTGCTAGAGCAAACTGGCGAAGAGTTACCATTTTCGTGGAATGCTGATAGCCTGAAAAGGTACTACCCTTGAGGATTCCAAAGTTAGATAGATTTACTTTAAAGTATTTTCTTTTTCGCAAGTTTACATTCTAGAAAAACAAAACCTGAATCACGAATCTATAAGTGATTTCGGGAACAAAAACATTTCCTTTCATTTTCGCAATTTCATTAGAATAAGAAGGAACGTACTCTTTTCCTTGCAAAGGGGGCTCTAAATCAAGAGGAAAGGTTTTTAACGAGGCGGATCCTATGTAAATACTCTTTGTGATATATATGAAAAGAGTCTCCCCCAATTCGTGCATTCTGTGAATTTTATCGTGTGAAAGGTTTCGTGATAGCCATAATTCCATTGTGAGAAAAAAAGTTCGTGAATGGGTTCGTGATAGCCAGAATTCTATTGTGATTCGTGTGAAAGGCTTCGTGATAGCCAGAATCTGTCGTATGGACCTCCCTGGGCCCACTGCCTCGGTGGGTACAAGGACCGACTACTCGGTGGGCCCCTGGGCCTACCCGACTTGGGTTGCACGACATCTGTTGGCGTGGAGCATAAGGATCTCGGTGGAGGAGTACTCGGATAGGAGACTGTACATGACCGGCTCCATGTAAAGGATACCTAGACGTACACGACTTGTAACCCTACCTCTCGGACTATATAAGGCAAGGCAGGGACCCCTATCTCTCTCATATGCATCATCTTGTAATCATACCCAATCAATACAGAGCTACGCAGCATACAGGACGTAGGGTATTACACACATTGCGGCCGAAACCTGTCTAAATTGTGTGCCACGTGTCTCTTCCTTCGAGTTACCGATCTCGGCGAGGCCACATTCATCTACCTCGGTTACTCCCCTTGGTAGGTTACAGGTCTAAAACACCGATAGCTGGCGCGCCAGGTAGGGGATCTCGCCGAAGATCTCATGGCGAACTCGACGGCTTCAATCTTCATCAAGCCAACTATCGCCTTCAACTGCGCCGACACCTTCATCTTCAGATCCTGGGTCTGCACCGCTGATGGCGCTGGATCTTTCCAACGCCACCTCACCATGACACCCAACCTAAGGATCGGGCTCGTGACACTTCCCGAGGTGATCACGGGCAACCTCGCCGGAAAGTTCGGTGAAATTTCGCTCTACAACTGTCACACCCGAATTTGAAGGCAAACTCGAATGCATAAATTACATGTGCGCCAGGATCAAGTTACACACACGTAATGACTCAGTGAATATCAGATACAGTGCCAAAGCGTAAAAGAGAGTATTAAAACCATTACATGACCGAGAGTCTCAACAGCGCATCGTCAGAGCGAACAACTAGCAGTGGATCTTCAGAAAGGAACTCCACAGGCAGCTGACTGGAGGCACGCACGCCTAGAACTCATCATCAATCTTCGAGTCTGAGCAGCAATCCGGGTTCTGTAGATGCAATAAATAAACAAGCGTGAGCACATGTCGTACTCAGCAAGGGAAGAAGATTATAATAAACATGCAAGGCTGTATAGGTGGATGGCCAAAGGGTTTAAGCAGGTTAGCATTTTAGTTGATCAAATTTTATTAAGCAACTTACATACTAGCAAATGTGTGTATACCATCCCACAATTAATGTGTAACATCATAACCATGAACATAAAGTAAAGAATAATTTAAATTCATCTTCCGATAGATTAATCATGTGAGGGTCCAGGCCGCTCCTGACCGTGAGCACGGCTAATCGATTAGTTTTAAACACTCTGCAGAGGTTGTACATCTTTACCCACAAGTCACGTAAAAACTCCGAAGAGCTTTAAACCCAACCACGCGATGCTGATCAGGCATCATACCACACTGCCGAGGTGTGATTGCATAGGGACGCTACGAGGCCTTTACAAGGATTCCCTAATGTGCAGCAACCCACTAGGTTTCAGGACGAAGCGGGGCATAAAGCTCCCTAGCGGGTACCGTGTCTTAGCAAAGCCCAACTCCCCGCTAGAGCAGGTCTATACTCCGTCAACGCCTCCCCTTTTGTCCCTTTTAGGTAAGATCACTACAACACCAAGGTCTCTAATTATTCAGCCAAGCCAGAGCCATATAGCCTTGTGGTTGTACTGCTGTCCTGGGTGGTTCTCCATGTTCCAATTAAACATATGGTCTTGCAATTAACTTACCATCAAAGAACATAGAGCATAAACGGGTAACATGTTGTTTATTACCAACCCAGTTTGAGCAACTAAGCAGCATCTACCATCAAGATTAATTAATTAACTCAGTTACAAGGCAACGGTCAAAAGAATCTAGGCATAGTCCTTAATAGGAACCCGTCAAAATTAATGCAAGCAAGAAAGTAAATTCAGTGATTAAATGCATGTTCATATAGGATAAAACGGGTATGACCAAGGACACTTGCCTCTCACAAGATCCGGAATTGCTCAGAGTCTTCAAGTCTTCACCACAGAAAATCTTCGGACTGCTCGCTCTCTACGCATCACACAGTCACATGCAAGAGACAATACAATAAAATAAGAAAACAAATCACCAATCACTTCAAACAGGAACAAAAGCTTCACTAAACTGATCTACTCGTCGAGACGAACAAATGGATATAAAGAACACTAAAAACGGAGCTAGAACGCGTAATCTACGACCGAAACAAGGTACAGGGGCCATTCTGCAGGAAAACTAAACTTCCAGGGACTAAACTGCGAGAATCTAAGGGCTAAAACATAAATTTATAAAGAAACACAGGGGCTAAAACACTAAACTTCAAGGGCTGGACTGCGGGCACAAAACCTTAAAAACCTAGGGTTTGAACCGCAAGGAAAAGGACCTATTTGAAATGGTTTCTCTACGGTGGGAGGACCGGCCTGCGAATTTTAAAAAGAGCAAGGGTTTTTATGCAAAACTACGCCTAACAGATCGGTTGACCGGTACGATGCCAGTTGACCCCACGGCTAGGTGTGATCTGGACCGCAGATCGGGAGACGGACGGATGAGATCAACCACAAGCGGGCGGCCGGCGGCAGGCTCGCCGGAGACAGCGGCGCGCGGCAGCAGGATTCGCCGGCGTGGCTCGGAAAAGAGCCCCAAGGCACTACTTGCGACGCGGAACGCATCGGGGTGAAGCAGACGGCGCTAAGAACCCAACTGCAACACAGGCGCGGACTCACGTGCGACGGACGGCAAGAAGCTCGAAGGGCGGACGGCGGCGGAATTAAAAATTCCGGCGACAGCGTCCCGGCGGTGAAGGACACGGCGACGCACAAACACGACACCAGCGGCTTCCTCACGACCGTGCGAAGCTCCCGCACTAGCCCTCGTCGGCGGAGAGGCAACGACCGAAGGGATCGACGGCCGGCGGCGCCCTAGGGTTTGAAGGTCGGGCGGCGGCGCGGTGTAGATAGGGTTTGGGGCTTCGGTGCGGCGGCGCGCTAAAAAGGGGCAGGGCGGCCCTAACGCGCGGGCCCAAGTCCCGGGGCAACGCTTAGGCGCGGGGAAAGCGGCGCGGAGCCAGGGCGCAGCGCGAGCGGTCGGGTCCGGCTCGGGGTCCGGCCGGAGGTCGGGGATGACCACCGGGCCCCACCCGTCAGCGAGACACAAAGAGAGAGGAGGCGACGCGGGCTTCGACGGGCCGTTGGAAGCTGGGCTGCGCGCAAGCTAGCAGGTGCACTACTGGGCCGCGCGACTGGCAGGCGAGCTGGGCCGCGGAGAAGCAGTGCTGGGCTGCAAAGGCTGGATTGGGCCGAAACAAGAAGGAAAAAGGGGAAGGAAAAGGAAACGTTTTGCAAATTTTTAATAGAATTCAAACAAATGAATTCAAACACAGGTTTGAATTCAACCAATCAAAAATTGTGCTCCAGCATGTATGCAACAATAAACTCCTGTGGTTCATTAATTTAATTGAGAAAAATTAATTGAATGACTATAGAAATTAAATAAAACCCTAAAGATCCTTAGACAAGCATTTGTTGCTAAGCAAAATTTTATTAAAACAATAATTAAAATTTTTGGGTGTTACAAATCCTACCCCCTTAAGATGAATCTCGTCCTCGAGATTCGGAAGGATCAACAAAAAGATCTGGATTGTCTTCCTTCAGTTCATCCTCTCTTTCCCAGGTTGCCTCATCCTCTGCATGATTACTCCACTGCACCTTGCACATCCTAATCACCCGATTCCTTGTAACACGTGCTAAAGTTTCCAAGATCCTGATGGGACGTTCAGTGTAAGTGAGATCCTCCTTGACAGTCAAACCGTCCATAGGTAGTGGCTCTTTATCATGAGGTTGGAGACCTTTTTTCAATTGAGAGATATGGAACACATCATGCACATCCGAGAGCTGATTTGGTAACTCCAACCTGTATGCTACTTCTCCCACTCTCTCTAAGATCTTGAAAGGCCCGATAAAGCGAGGTGACAACTTTCCCTTCACTTTAAACCTGCGCAAACCTCTGATCGGTGACACTTTTAGGTACACATAGTCACCTTCTTGGAGAACCACGTCTCTCCTCTTTCCATCCGCATAACTTTTCTGTCTTGATTGAGCAGCCCTCAAGTTTTCCCTTATGATCTGAACTTGTCTTTCTGCCTCCTTAACGATATCGGTTCCAAACAACTGACTTTCTCCTGTTTGGCTCCAATACAAGGGCGTTCTACACTTCCTTCCATACAATGCCTCGAAGGGTGCCATCTTGAGGCTAGCCTGGTAGCTGTTGTTGTAAGAGAACTCAACGTAGGGCAAACTCTTATCCCAGCTACCTCCATGCTTAAGAGCACAAGCTCTCAACATGTCCTCCAAAATCTGGTTAGTCCTCTCAGTCTGTCCATCTGTCTGTGGGTGATAGGCTGAGCTGAAATTTAACTTCGTATTCAAGGATTCATGAAGCTTTTCCCAGAAACGAGACGTGAACTGAGTACCTCTGTCAGACACTATCTTCTTAGGTACACCATGCAAGCACACGATCCTAGACATGTACAACTCAGCTAGCTTTGCCCCTGTATAGGTGGTTCGCACTGGTATGAAGTGAGCAACCTTTGTTAGACGATCCACAATAACCCATATTGAATCATACCCATCACGAGTACGGGGCAACCCAACAATAAAATCCATGCCAATCTCTTCCCACTTCCACTCTGGCACCTTCAACGGCTGAAGCAATCCCGCTGGCCTTTGACGCTCAGCTTTAACTCTATGACAGGTGTCGCACAAGGCCACATGGGCTGCTACATCCCTCTTCATCCCATACCACCAATACCTCTGCTTGAGATCAAAATACATTTTGGTGCTACCTGGGTGAATGGAATAAGCTGAATCATGAGCCTCTCTTAAGATGGCCTTTCGGAGATCTCCCACATCAGGCACACAAATCCTGTTCCTAAACCATATAGTTCCCTGATCATCCTCTGTGAACTCTGGGGCTTTACCCTTTTCCATAGTCTCTCTGATTTCTTTTATCTCTATATCTTCCAGCTGTCCTTTGCGTATCTCCTGCTCCAAGACAGACTCTACCTCCAAGGTAACCCCCTCAGTTTGAGCAACCATCCCCAGATTGAGTTTCTCAAACTCCTTCATCAACTCTTCCGGCAACTGGAATGCCAAAGCCATGTTGGCATGTCCCTTCCGACTCAAAGCATCCGCAACCAAGTTTGCCTTCCCAGGATGATAGTGTATCTCTAGATCATAATCCTTGATCAGCTCTAACCAACGACGTTGTCTCATATTCAAATCTTTCTGAGTGAAGATGTACTTTAAACTCTTATGATCTGTGTAAATCTGGCACTTGGTTCCCATAACGTAGTGTCTCCAAATCTTCAACGCGTGAACCACTGCCGCTAACTCCAGATCATGTGTAGGATAATTCTGCTCATGTTTTCTCAACTGTCGAGATGCATAGGCTATAACATGACCTTCCTGCATGAGAACACAACCCAAACCTTGTCGGGACGCATCGCAGTAGATATCAAAACTCTTTTGCAGGTCTGGCATCACTAGAATTGGAGCTGAAGTCAACCTCTTCTTCAATTCCTCAAAACTGGCTTGACAGGCATCAGTCCACTTGAACTCTTTATCCTTCTCTAGTAGTGATGTAAGAGGCTTTGCTACTTTAGAGAACCCTTCGATGAACCGACGATAATACCCTGCAAGGCCAAGGAAACTCCTGATCTCCTTGACAGTCCGTGGCGGCTCCCACTTCAATACGTCACTGACCTTTGCTGGATCAACTGAAATACCACCATCGGTGATGATATGCCCAAGGAAAGAGACTTCCTTCAACCAGAAATCACACTTGCTAAACTTGGCATACAACTGCTGCTCTCTCAGTGTCTGCAACACAAGCCTCAGATGTTCCTCATGCTCCTCCTCATTCTTGGAGTAAATCAAGATGTCATCAATGAACACCACAACAAACTTATCCAGGTACTCCATAAAAACTTTGTTCATTAGATACATGAAGTAGGCAGGTGCATTGGTCAATCCAAAAGACATGACGGTGTACTCATAGAGTCCATACCTAGTTGTGAATGCGGTCTTAGGGATATCTGATAATCTGTTCCTCATCTGATGATAACCAGAACGTAAATCAATCTTTGAGAACACCTTAGCACCTCTCATCTGATCAAACAAATCGTCAATACGGGGCAATGGATACTTATTCTTGATAGTAACATCATTAAGCGATCGGTAATCCACACACATCCGCTGAGTACCATCCTTCTTCTCCACAAAGATAACTGGTGTTCCCCAAGGTGATGAACTAGGATGAATGAATCCCTTTTCCAATAGCTCCTTAATCTGCTTCTTAAGCTCAAGTAATTGATCACTAGACATTCTGTAGGGGCGCTTAGAGATAGGAGCAGTACCAGGTAAAAGATCGATAACAAACTCAACTTCTCGATTAGGCGGCATACCTGACAGCTCGTCTGGGAACACATCTGGGTAATCACACACCACCTTAATGTCCTCTAAAGATTCACCATTCATCTGGTTTATTGAACACCCTTCTACTGATGATAGCGCAGCTACAAGTTCAATCTGTTTGCCGTCTAAACTGGTGAGGAGAACTGACTTCGTGGCATACCGGATTTCTCCTTTGAACTTACCCAACCATCCCATTCCAAGTACCACATCAATGCCAATAGAATCCAATACTATGGGGTCTGCTTGAAAATCCTTCTCCAAAATCTGAAGGTTAACCCTGTTACACCTGTATAGTGCCTTTATGTCTCCTCTTGCTGAACTAACTAGCATGGGACGTGGCATGGTGCTCATGGGGATGTTAAGTTTAGCTGCGCAGTGAGAAGTAATGAAAGAATGAGTTGCTCCAGCATCAAACAAAACTGAAGCGAGGGCAGAGTTGACAAGACACATGCCGAACACTACTCGGGGGTTCTCTTGAGCAGTCTCTGCACTCACGTGGTTCACTCTGCCACGTGCATAACTCTGTTTTCCCTTGCTGCCCTTCGAGATCTGGCTCTCATTCCTCATCTGTTGGCTATGCTGACTCCGTGCTGGAGTGTTGGGGGCATTCCTCTTAGGGCAGGCATTTACATAATGCCCAACCTTTCCACACCTTAAGCAGGCGGTACCTCTAGGGGTGCTAGTCTTCACCGGGGTGACAACTGGCACCATCTGACGATTCCGTAGAGAACGGGGTCGTGAAGTCTGCTGCACTGGACACTGAAACTGTTGTTGCCCAAAGTCCTCAATAGGGCCTCCAAACTGAAAGGGAGTCTCTTGAGGTGGATTAAAGCGGGGGCGAGTGTTACTTCCAGACTGTCCAGGGGTGGTGGCTTTCCTCTTTAGGTCTTCCAACTCCTTGCGAACGTACTCTAAACCGATGGCCTTGTCTATCAACATCTGGAAGGATGGAAAGGTGTGAGGTATAAGCTGGTACCGGAGTGGTTCGGCTAATCCCTCCAAGAACAACTCTTGCTTCTTCACATCATCAACAACCTTCTCAGAAGCATAGCGAGACAACTCAACGAACTTGTCCCTGTACTCTATCACAGACATCTCTCCCTGCTTGAGTGCCAGGAACTCCTTCTTCTTTAACTTCATAAGGCTGGCAGGTATATGATAGCTCCTGAAGCTGGTGGCGAACTCCTGCTAAGTGATAGCATCAGGGGTGGCATGAGCGGCAACGTAGGCATCCCACCAAGCTGACGCTGTCCCCTGAAGTCGACCTGAAGCATACAAGACCTTCTCTCTATCGTCGCACTGTGCAATGGTGAGCATCTTCTCCACTGTCTTTAGCCAATCGTCAGCCTCCAATGGGTCAACTGCATGGAAAACACTGGCGGGCAATGGCTCATGAACTGCTGGTGCTTGTCCTTATGTGGCTGGTTCTGGTTTATCTGAGCCTGCATGCTTGTCATGTTGGTGGACATGTCCTGGAGAAGCTGCATCTGTGCAGCCAGAAACTGCTGCATCGCCGGATCCATTTGACTTTGCTGTCGAGTGATATTAGAACGGCCACTCGTCCTCTGATGTGGATCAGAACCTGGTGTTCACCATCTGAGTGTTAGGATCATGAGATTTGGATACTATTTCAAAGAGATAATTCTGAAAGATGAAGCAACACAAACTTCCAGATTAAGACAGATTATGTTCGTCCCAACAAATCAAGTGCAACTCTCCTTATTGATATCTATAAATTATGAAATTTCTCCAGAACCGGGGGTATGAAATTATGAAACTAATCCAACTGGAATCAACTCAATCGGAGATCTAGAACTTCGGATACAAAATAAACAAATCGACTGGGTCAGCAGAGTTTCCAGATTCTGTTAGCTCCAATGTTTCGTTCATAACTCCCAGATTATACATTGGATGGTGCTGAATTTTTGATAGAAAATCATATATGGAATTTGTGAACTAACCCAACTGGTTTCATGTCGTTTGGAATTCTGTAGCTTGAGATATAACCAAAACACTACTGCTATGTCAAAGAGCTGCGTGAACAGATTTTGTACCCACAAGATTTGTTGGAGAGAAAAAGAAAGTTAGATAAAGGGAAGGATAGATAGAGCAAAGATTACTCAAGGTTGCGAGGATTGAGAAAGAATCACACCCCCACTAACAAACTAGCTACTAAACTCGATGTCATTGTGGTCATCACTCCACAACACACCGCACTCAAACAAAGATCCAAATCAAGCATTTGTCACAAAATCAAACATTCAAACACACCTCTAAACTAAGCACATGTTAAGACGCTCGCATCTATCGATTTTACTAAGAAAGATCTTAAAGCTCCTATATCCTATTATGAAAGATCTTTGGGATGAACATGATGGGGTCACTTGATTACTGGGAACGATCAGGAACACGTGTAGGGTAAGGATAATGAAAGATTGGAGAGGAGTACAGCAGATGCTAAAGGTTCCTTAAGGCAAGATCAAGGAAGTTTAGAGTGAAAAGATTGATCAAGATAAGATAGAGAACAAGTAGATTATCAGGGATGAGGTTAAAAGCAAGGATAAGTATATTAAAATAGAATTAAAGCATAGCATGAAGTGAGAATGGCTTCTATGATATTATAATCCTTAAATTTGACCATTTTTCAACTAGGCTAGCGTCCTACAGTCAACACGGCTCTGATACCACTTTGTCACACCCGAATTTGAAGGCAAACTCGAATGCATAAATTACATGTGCACCAGGATCAAGTTACACACACGTAATGACTAAGTGAATCTCAGATACAGTGCCAAAACGTAAAAGAGAGTATTAAAACCATTACATGACCGAGAGTCTCAACAACGCAACATCAGAGCGAACAACTAGCAGCGGATCTTCAGAATGGAACTCCACAGGCAGCTGACTGGTGGCACGCACGCCTAGTACTCATCATCAATCTTCGAGTCTGAGCAGCAATCCGGGTTGTGTAGATGCAATAAATAAACAAGCGTGAGCACATGTCATACTCAGCAAGGGAAGAATATCATAATAAACATGCAAGGCTGTATATGTGGATGGCCAAGGGGTTTAAGCAGGTTAGCATTTTAGTTGATCAAATTTTATTAAGCAACTTACTTACTAGCAAATGTAAGTGTATACCATCCCACAATTAAAGTGTAACATCATAACCATGAACATAAAGTAAAGAATAATTTAAATTCATCTTCTGATAGATTAATCATGTGAGGGTCCAGATCGCTCTTGACCGTGAGCACGGCTAATCGATTAGTTTTAAACTCTGCAGAGGTTGTACATCTTTACCCACAAGTCGCGTAAAAACTCCGAAGAGCTTTAAACCCAACCACGCGATGCTGATCAGGCATCATACCACACTGCCGAGGTGTGATTGCATAGGGACGCTACGAGGCCTTTACAAAGATTCCCTAATGTGCAGCAACCCACTAGGTTTCAGGACGAAGCGGGGCATAAAGCTCCCTAGCGGGTACCGTGTCTTAGCAAAGCCCAACTCCCCGCTAGAGCAGGTCTATACTCCATCAACGCCTCCCCATTTGTCCCTTTTAGGTAAGATCACTACAACACCAAGGTCTCTAATTATTCAGCCAAGCCAGAGCCATATAGCCTTGTGGTTGTACTGTTGTCCTGGGTGGTTCTCCATGTTCCAATTAAATATATGGTCTTGCAATTAACTTACCATCAAAGAACATAGAGCATAAACGGGTATCATGTTGTTTATTACCCACCAAGTTGAGCAACTAAGCAACATCTACCATCAACATTAATTAAGTAACCCAGTTACAAGGCAACGGTCAAAAGAATCTAGGCATAGTCCTTAATAGGAACCCGTCAAAATTAATGCAAGCAAGAAAGTAAATACAGTGATTAAATGCATGTTCATATAGGATAAAACGGGTATGACCAAGGACACTTGCCTCTCACAAGATTCGGAATTGCTCAGAGTCTTCAAGTCTTCACCACAGAAAATCTTCGGACTGCTCGCTCTCTACGCATCGCACATTCACATGCAAGAGACAATACAATAAAATAAGAAAACAATTCACCACTCACTTCAAATAGGAACAAAAGCTTCACTAAACTGATCTACTCGTCGAGACGAACAAATGGATATAAAGAACGCTAAAAACGGAGCTAAAACGCGTAATCTACGACCAGAACAAGGTACAGGGGCTACTCTGCAGGAAAACTAAACTTCCAGGGACTAAACTGCGAGAATCTAAGGGTTAAAACATAATTTTGTAAAGAAACACAGGGGCTAAAACACTAAACTTCAAGGTCTCGACTGCAGGCACAAAACCTTAAAAACCTAGGGTTTGAACCGCAAGGAAAAGGACCTATTTGAAAGGGTTTCTCTACGGTGGGAGGACCGGCCTGCGAATTTTAAAAAGAGGAAGGGTTTTTATGAAAAACTACGCCTAACAGATCTGTTGACCGGTACGATGCCAGTTGACCCCGCGGCTAGGTGTGATCTGGACCGCAGATCGGGAGGCGGACGGATGAGATCAACCACAAGCGGGCGGCCGGCGGCGGGCTCGCCGGAGACGGCGGCGCGCGGCCGCAGGATTCGCCGGCGTGGCTCGGAAAAGAGCCCCAAGGCACTACTTGCGACGCGGAACACATCGGGGTGAAGCAGACGGCGCTAAGAACCCAACTGCAACACAGGCGCGGACTCACGTGAGACGGACGGCAAGAAGCTCGAAGGGCGGACGGCGGCGGAATTAAAAATTCCGGCGACAGCGTCCCGGCGGTGAAGGACACGGCGACGCACAAACACGGCACCAGCGGCTTCCTCACGACCGTGCGAAGCTCCCGCACTAGCCCTCGTCGGCGGAGAGGCAACGACCGAAGGGATCGACGGCCGGCGGTGCCCTAGGGTTTGAAGGTCGGGCGGCGGCGCGGTGTAGATAGGGTTTGGGGCTTCGGGGCGGCGGCGCGCTAAAAAGGGGCAGGGCGGCCCTAACGCGCGGGCCCAAGTCCCGGGGCAACGCTTAGGCGCGGGGAAAGCGGCGCGGAGCCAGGGCGCAGCGCGAGCGGTCGGGTCCGGCTCGGGGTCCGGCCGGAGGTCGGGGATGACCACCGGGCCCCACCCGTCAGCGAGACACAGAGAGAGAGGAGGCGACGCGGGCTTCGACGGGCCGTTGGAAGCTGGGCTGCGCGCAAGCTAGCAGGTGCGCTACTGGGCCGCGCGACTGGCAGGCGAGCTGGGCCGCGGAGAAGCAGTGCTGGGCTGCAAAGAATTAGTAGGCTGAAAACAAGGAAAGCCTGGGGAGGAAAAGGAAACGTTTTGCAAATTTCAAAAGAATTCAAACAAATGAATTCAAACACAGGTTTGAATTCAACCAATCAAAAATTGTGCTCCAGCATGAATGCAACAATAAACTCCTATGGTTCATTAATTTAATTAAGAAAAATAATTAAATGCCTATAGAAATTAAACAAAACCTTAAAAGTCCTTAAACAAGCATTTGTTGCTAAGCAAAATTTTATTAAAAGCAATAATTAAAATTTTGGGTGTTACAACAACCAACACGCCGACTTCAAGTCTGCATCCGCCTCAAACTCGAACTCGACGTCCCCATGGGCCATCGTATGCGAGCCGTCTACTGAGCCATCGTGTGCCGACATCCCGCTCCACGAGCACTTCCCATACGGCCTCTGCAATGCTAGCAGGGCCCATGCGGAAGCTCTCGCTGCACGCCGGGTCGACAAGGAGATTGTCTCCGACTACCCTTCGGATTCCAACCCCGCCTCCGGCTACTACTGAGGACCATGTGTGGTTCGAGGACCGGTGGATGGTCGCTTCCTTGTGTGATGAGTGATTGACAACGTTGTGTGGACTGATTCTTGGCTAAGTATTGCAGGTGCAGGTTGCGGCTTGACTGGTGTTGGTGCAGGTGAAGAACAAGCGCGAAAGGTCGTCGCCGATGAGGCCTCCAGGTGTGGAGAGGACAAGTAGGCTTCGTTCGAGGGACCCGGTGGCCAGCGGGGTCAAGTGCGGGCCGCATGGTGGCATGAACAGCAAGATGAAGTAATGGACGGTTTCTTGGTTGAGCCTGAAAACCAAGGTCGAGCTGGGACTACGCGGGAGCCGTGTCATGAGTGGCGATTGGCGTAGGCTACACCGAGTTCACGGGGTTTCCAGTGGTTCACCAGAAAAGCACTAGGTTCCTAGGTTGATCCATAAAGCCAAGACCGAAGAACCGAAGACGGTGCTGCAGCAGCTCCAGACCGGTCTGACCGGTGGGTCTGACCGGTCTGACCGGTGGGCATCGGTCTGACCGGTGTGCGACGACGCAGTCCGGAGATTTCGAAGCGGAGGACACGCGTCGGGATCACATGACTTGCGTCGAGGCTAGACAGGGTGCGGTCGCCGGGTATCCGTCTGATGGAGAAGATTCAAAGATTTCCAAAACCACCCTTGAGGGGCTTGTATCCCTAGTTGTTAAGTAAGGGAATTTCAGACTTTAGTCTTGCCTCCATATAACCCATGAGGTGTGAGGATGGCAGCCATCTCTTGGAACCCTAGTTCATTTGCTTTCCTATTTTCCCTTCCTATTTTCTTAGGATTTTCTTAGGACTAGCTTGAGAGCTTCATGGTGAGATCTTGTTGAGAGGGTTGGATGATCGGGCGGCAAGCTAGACCTTGTATGAACCTTTGTGGCATGTATAGATGATTCAGTGTGGTTCCTCAAGGTTTGGATGAGTTGTTCCCGGTTGTTTTTGGTGGTGGTTTTCAGAGCCGTCTCTTTGCGATTCTCTCGGTGTGTTTTCGGGACCTTGCTCTTGGGATTTGATGGGGGAATTTGTGGGAACCCTTCGTGGTTCTTTGGGCTGTGATTCCCCTCCCAAATCCGTGAGTTAAGGGGCTCGATTTTGGGGTTTTCCGTGTTCTAGGGTTAGAGGTGTTCTTGGCGGGATTTCCTCGATTCCTCTTGTTTGGACAAGTTTTGGTGGGATTAATCGTGGCTATGGACTCCTCATGAGGTGATCCTACTATCCCCACAGTCTTGTTCAAGTCCGTGGAGCGATTCGGGAGATCAAGGCTTGGATTTGGAGGTGTTGACCCGCGGGTGCTGTTCATCCCGAGAAGCCCAGGTCACACCAGTCGTTCGATGGTATTTTCTTTGGTTATGCATCTCATTTTTAGATCATATCGTGTGCTCAATCTTGAAACTAACCAAATCGTGGAGACTTGCGAGGTAACCTTCGACGAGACACAGCCACGTAGTCAGCTTGTCTTTGAGTGTGTAGGTGATGATGAACTTGGCGAGGAGATCTTTCTGGAGGAGGAGCATGAACATGGAGATGATGAAGATGGTGGTGTGGTGCCCCCGGCTGAACATGTACCTACTACTTCGACTACGGGGGTGGACGGACCCACTCCCACACCTACGACGACAAACAAGATCAAGGAGAAGCTGTTGTTGAGGGGGAGGTAGCATCAAGGCGAGAACCTCCCCGGCGAGTACAAGTGGATCACCCAGCTTCAAGGATCATCGGCGACATGAATGAACGCACTACATGGTCGAGGGTTCGGAACAATTCTCATTTCGCTCATGCTGCATTTGTTGCTACTTTTGATCCCAAAGACATTGGACACGCACTATCTGATCATAATTGGGTTAATTCGATGCATGAGGAGTTGGAGAACTTTGAGAGGAATCAGGTTTGGGAATTGGTTGACCCTCCCCTCGGGTGTAAGCCGATTGGTACAAAGTGGGTGTGGAAGAACAAAGAGGGAGAGAAAGGTGAAGTGGTGAGGAACAAGTCAAGGCTTGTTGCTCAGGGGTTCAGTCAGAAGGAGGGGATTGACTACGAGGAGACCTTTGCTCCCGTAGCCTGTTTGGAGGCGATTAGGATCCTTCTAGCCTTTTTTGTGGCTAAAGGGTTCAAGTTGCACCAAATGGATGTGAAGAGTGCCATCTTGAACGGTGTGTTGGAGGAAGAAGTGTATGTGAGGCAACCACCGGGGTTTGAGAGTGAGAAGTACCCCCACCGGGTGTACAAGTTGAGGAAGGCGCTTTATGGGTTGAAGCAGGCGCCTAGATCTTGGTATGGTAGGTTGAGGGGGTTCTTGTTTGAGAGAGGTTTTGAGATGGGGAAGGTCGATCAGACCTTGTTTCTACTAAGGCAGGGCAGAGATATCCTAATTGTGTAGGTGTACATGGATGATATTGTCTTTGGTGGCTCATCTAACTCTCTTGTTGCAAGGTTTGCAGAGGATATGAGCAGGGAATTTGAGATGAGCATGATGGACGAGTTGCAATTCTTCCTCGGGCTACAAATCAAGCAATCAAAGGAAGGAACATTTGTGCACCAAGCTAAGTACACCAAGGACATTGTGCGGAAGTTCAAGATGGAGGGTTCCAAGGCTATGACGACGCCGATGAGTACGACTACAGCTCTTGATGCGGACGAGGAAGGTGAACATGTGGATCAGAAGGAGTACCGAAGCATGATTGGGTCACTCCTCTACTTGACGGTGACGAGGCCGGACATCCAGTTCTCGGTATGTCTGTGCGCTCGTTTTCAAGCGTCTCCGAGGACTTCGCATCGGCAAGCGGTGAAGCGAATTTTCAGGTACTTGCGTCATACTCCCGACTTCGGCCTTTGGTACTCCGCGTCCTCTTCTTTGGCGCTTCATGGTTTTTCAGACGCGGATTTTGCCGGGTGTCGGTTGGATAGGAAGTCCACTTCTGGGACTTGCTAGTTTTTGGGCTCTTCTTTAGTGTCTTGGTCTTCCCGCAAACAGTCGAGTGTTGCTCCATTCCAAAACCAAACACATAGAAGTGAGGTATCATTTTCTGAGAGACAATGTAGAGAAAGGGAAGATAACCATGATCCATGTACCCACACATGACCAACTAGCCGATATTTTCACCAAACCCCTAGATCAAGCAACTTTCACTCGTTTGCGGGGAGAGCTTGGTATGTGTTTGATTTCTTGAGTTGGGTGTGTGGGAGCTCCTTTGTAGCATATGTATAGCTTTCCTTTGTGCATTTCTTGCATTTGGCATGGCATATGTAACATGATGTATAGGCATCCTTGTATCTTAGATTGCATGCATTTTGTATCATATGCATTGGTTAGGAAAATCTTCTTTCATATACATTGTTCACCATGGAATGAGATATATGTCTTTGTGAGCTTGTTTGGTAAGCTATGGTTAGTTTGGCTTAGCTCTTGATAATCTTGGTTTATATCCATGGTTGATGGCTATGTTTTTGAAAAATGTCACATATATGCTCTCTTGTGAGTAAATGCCTTTATATGATCTTGACATGTTTTAGTGGCTTGGTTATGCTCAATTTGTGGTTGGATAGCTAGTTTATTGATCATATGGGGCCAAAGGCTCATTTGCCATCATGAATGTTTAGCCCTCTTGCTTTATCTTGTGGAGGAGCATAAGTTCCTTTTTGTCGCAAAGACATTTCATGTACCAAATGTGAATCTGAAAATGAAATGTAAAATGCTTGGAAAATGTGCTCCCATGTCATATGTGCTAAATTTAAATTGCTTTGGGTGCTAAACCGTTGCATGATGCCTACCAATGAGAAGTCTCATATATAGAAGTAGGCACATGGCTCAGTGGCTTTGACATGACATGAGGTGCTTGTGGGTGTTTGTGATGGTCTTATGATTAAAATGGTTGTCCAATCATGAAGTTTGTGTGGCTTTGCCATTTTGACATGTTTTGCTCATGTTTAGGACTTTGCTGATGAGAGGGAAATTTTTCACAAAATTGGCCAAATCCATCTTAGCTTCGTCCAATGGTTGTGAAACATGGTGATCATGTAGTTGAGATCGATACGAAGCTATAGAGTATCTAACTTGCTCATTTGGACATGTGTAGCATTCCTTGTTGAATTTTGTCTATTTGAGAAGCTCTAGGTTGCATTTTTTTTTTTGCATTTTTGGCTTGATTCATGCATTGTCAACAAGGGGGAGAAGTTTGAGCTTGAAATGGCTTGCTGGATGCATTTAGAAGGTTTTCAGGTGGTTGTGAGCCATTTCTGGGCTCTGTTGCACACCGGTCTGACCGGTCAAGGTCACCGGTCTGACCGGTCAGAGTGCTGGCCCTGTTCATATGTTGGGCACCGGTCTGACCGGTGGTGGTGACCGGTCTGACCGGTCAGAGCTGAGCTGATGCAGCTTCTCTGTTTTCTTCAAGTGGTTTGCATGCATTCGTCCAGGGGGAGTTGCATTGGTTCAGAGGGAGCTTGCATGTGTGCAGGGGGAGCTCTTTGTGGTTTGCGCTCTTTGCTTGAGCTTAGGTTTGTCTCGGATGTGTCGAGCCGTTGCCCTTGCCTAAGGGGTCCGAGACTTGTCTTCTTCAAGTGATCTTGCTCTTTGCCTTTGTTTGGCTTTCGATCGCTTGTTGGAGTTTCTTTTTATTCGTTTCTTTTCTTTTTCTTTTTCTCTCGTGATTATTTATGTGGGTGTTGTCAATGCACTCATCAAGGGGGAGATTGAGGATCATGTGTGGTTCGAGGACCGGTGGATGGTCGCTTCCTTGTGTGATGAGTGATTGACAACGTTGTGTGGACTGATTCTTGGCTAAGTATTGCAGGTGCAGGTTGCGGCTTGACTGGTGTTGGTGCAGGTGAAGAACAAGCGCGAAAGGTCGTCACCGGTGAGGCCTCCAGGTGTGGAGAAGACAAGTAGGCTTCGTTCGAGGGACCCGGTGGCTAGCGGGGTCAAGTACGGGCCGCATGGTGGCATGAACAACAAGATGAAGTCATGGACGATTTCTTGGTTGAGCCTGAAAACCAAGGTCGAGCCGGGACTACGTGGGAGCCGAGTCATGAGTGGCGATTGGCATAGGCTACACCGAGTTCGCGGGGTTTCCAGTGGTTCACCAGAAAACCACTGGGTTCCTTGGTTGATCCACAAAGCCAAGACCGAAGAACCGAAGACGGTGCTGCAGCAGCTCCAGATCGGTCTGACCGGTGGGTCTGACCGGTGTGAGACGACGCAGTCCGGAGATTTCGAAGCGGAGGACACGCGTCAGGATCGCATGGCTTGCGTCGAGGCTACGCAGGGTGCGGTCGCCGGGCATCCGTCCGATGGAGAAGATTCGAAGACTTCTAAAACCACCCTTGAGGGGCTTGTATCCCTAGTTGTTAAGTAAGGGCAATTTAGACTTTAGGCTTGCCTCCACCTAACCCATGAGGTGAGAGAATGGCAGCCATCTCTTGGAACCCTAGTTCATTTACTTTCCTATTTTCCCTTCCTATTTTCTTAGGATTTCCATAGGACTAGCTTGAGAGCTTCATGGTGAGATCTTATTGAGAGGGTTGGATGATTGGGCAGCAAGCTAGACCTTGTATGAACCTTTGTGGCATGTATAGATGATTCGGCGTGGTTCCTCAAGGTTTGGATGAGTTGTTCCCGGTTGTTCTTGGTGGTGGTTTTCGGAGCCCTCTCTTTGTGATTCTCTCAGTATGTTTTCGGGACCTTGCTCTAGGGGATTTGATGGGGGAAATTTGTGGGAACCCTTCGTGGTTCTTTGGGTTGTGATTCCCCTCCCAAATCCGTGAGTTAAGGGGCTCGATTTTGGGGTTTTCCGTGTTCTAGGGTTAGAGGTGTTCTTGGCGGGATTTCCTCAATTCCTCTTGTTTGGACAAGTTTTGGTGGGATTAATCTTGGCTATGGACTCCTCATGAGGTGTTCCTACTATCCCCAAAGTCTTGTTCAAGTCTGTGGAGCGATTCGGGAGATCAAGGCTTGGATTTGGAGGTGTTGACCCGCGGGTGCTGTTCTTCCCGAGAAGCCCAGGTCACACCGGTCTGACCGGTGCCTCTCACCGGTCTGACCGGTGCAACCCCTGTTGGGTTTTTGCTCGGGTGAACGTTTGGGTGTGTTTACTGTTGTCCTGTGTTGCAGCAGTTTCGAGTTTGAGTCAGTTTGGGGGTCGGTTGGCCTGTTTGGTGTTTTGGGGCTTTCTGGCTGTGACCGGTATGACCGGTGTGTGGCACCGGCCTGACCGGTGTGGAGCCACTCTGTGGAAGTCGCCATGTTTTACCAGCAGGGACCGGTCTGACCGGTGGTGCTCACCGGTCTAACCGGTGTTGGTCAGTGGACTCGAGGTTGGTGTTCCGCTGCGTTCTCGGGTCTGTGAGGTTGGAAGTTGGTTCCTAGGTTCAGTAGCACTCCAGTGGCTACGTGGACTTGGCCAATTTGGGTAGTGAGTCGGAGACGTGTGTTGGAAGCCGTGTTCGTCTTGTTGGAGCCTCCCTCTCGTTCAAGAAGAATTTTTATCGGCTCCCATTCACTCCCCCCCTCTCTGGTTCGCCGTATCGGTCCTTCAACTACTCGGACTCCTCTTACGAGTTCGACTTCGGATCGGACCCTGATGAGCCCGAGTCCGAGAACTCCACGACTGAGCAACCGTTGTCAGGACCAGCCACCAATCTGGTTATAACATCTACACCCGCCGGGAGATTCGTCTACTAGCCAGACCGCAGGCCTGCAGACCTGACACACGGGAACTCACGCTGCGTCGCCTACCTCGACTCGCTTCCCTTCCAGGAGGGAACACACCTAGCTCCAACAAAGGAGCATACTCCAACTGAGGTGGCGACTACTGATTCCGATCTCGGTACCCCTGATCGCCAAGTCTTCATGGCTGCTGGCGAGACACCAGGACCTTCAAGGACCTGACCTGACCGGTTCGACGACATCTCAGCAGACGAGTTGTCTGCCAATGCACCCGCCGATGAAACCAACGACGACAAGAACGCCCGACGTGAGCGCAACAGAAAGCGAAACGAACAGTGTAGACGTCTCCGCGAATCCCTCCCCATACGGAACCTCGCAGAGACCCTCAACCAAGTTGCCAACCGGGTGCACACTACCCCCGAACAGTGCCTCATGTTTATCACCACGATAGGACGTCAGGCCTAGGGGATACGCGCAGGTGAAGTCATCGCCAAGCTTGCGGAGGACGCCTACTTCATGAGGGTTGACAACAGAGTCACTCAAGCACCTCCCCCCATAATTCGTGAACACGAGAACCATGAAGCCACTAGTCGCAGTCCAGCGGGTAATGGACGCAACCGTCCGCGAGGAGAATAGCCACAAAATCCCAATCATACCAGGGCATCAGCTGGAGGACCTTCTCAGGGCGGCAAAAGTGCTAGTGGCGTCGGTGCTAGTCGCTGCGCCACTAGTCATGGTGACGTTGGCGGTGGAGGCTGCAGCGGCGGGAGCTCCTCACACGGGACTGGCAGTGAGGACCAGGAGCGTCCCAGTGGTCGATGGATGACCGCTCCTCAGTGATGAGTGATTGACAACGGGTGTTGGACTGACTCTTGGCTCAGTGTGCAGGTGGAGGGTGCGGCCTAGCTCGTGTTGTTGCAGGTGAAGAACGGGCGCGAAAGGTCTTCAGCCTTGAGGGGCCTCCGGGAGATGGAGAGACAAGTAGGCTCGGTTCGAGGGACCCGGTGGACAGCGGGACTAGGTGCGGGTCACATGGTGGCGACACGAGCAAGACAAAGTCATGGACAATCGAGCCGGTGCACGGTGGTGGTCGAGTCAAGTGGCTTGGCGGGAGGCCGGACCGAGCACGCGGGGTTTGGTGGTTTGCCCACAAAACCATCGGAGGACGGTTTCTTGGTTTGGGCCTCAAAACCAAGTCCGAGGGCCCAACACGACGGAGACGGGATCCGGGCGTGTCGGGAAGCTTCGAAGCGGAGGACACGCGGCGAGATCGTATAGCTTGCGTCGGGAGGACGCGGGGTGCGGCAAAGGCGTGGCCGTCCGATGGCAAGACCCACAAACATTACCTGAATGCCCCTGCGTGGGTTGTATCGCCAGTAGTTAAGTTAGGGGTAGTCGAGTCATTTACCACTCCGGCGGGACCCGATATATAAGCCATGAGTGTGTGTGGATGGCTCTCTCTCTCCGCGACTTAGGGTTTCATTTCCTCCCTCCCATTTCTCATTTTCGTAGCTATTTTCTTCTCCATTTTCTCTAGGCTAGCATGAGAGCTTCATGTGAGATTTGTTGAGAGGGATGGATGCTAGGGCGGCATGCTAGACCTTGTGAATCTTTCCTGGTTTGTATAGAAGATTCGGAGTTGTGTTTTTCGTGGTCTTTTTGTGCTTGTTTTCGTGCCTTTGTTCTTGGTGTGATTCCGCGAATTTGTGTTGGTTTCTCCCCGGATTTCTTTGAGGGAAACATGGATGGATGCCTTGTGCACCTTTGTGATTGATCTTGTGCCCTCAAACACCGGGAAACCACTTTGATTCAAGGATTTTCGGTCGGAGCTCTAGTTTTCGGTGGTGTTCAAAGGATCCGCGATTCCCGGTGATTTAGGGAGTTAGGAGGAAAGATTTTTGGGCTATAGCATCCTTGTGTGACGCTTTTCAAGTCCCCAAACCCTTGTCTCTACAGCTTCTACCGTTTGGGAGATCCGGTGATGGATTGGGAGAGTTGACCCTCGAGGTCGAGCAGTTTTCTGCTCTGTCCGTGCGGCGCGGACGGTCCGCGAGGCGGTGGCGGACGGTCCGCGGGCTGCGTGTTCTTCGCGTGTTCGTCGTGTTCTTGCGCGCCTTTGCTTTCGATCCGGTTTTGCTTTAGGTTTTCGTTGTAGCCGGTTCGCGGACGGTCCGAGCTTCAGTAGCGGACGGTCCGGAACCCGCGCGGACGGTCCGCCCGGTCTTCGCGGACGGTCCGTTTTTCTCGGGTCAGTTCTGGTGGTTCTGTTGTCTTTAACGGACGGTCCGTGGCTCCTGGCCGGACAGTCCGCATTTCCCTTGCGGACTGTCCGCGGCACCTGGCCGGACTGTCCGCGCAGCCTTTGCGGACAGTCCGCCCCGCCTGGCCGGACAGTCCGCCCGAGGCTGACAGCTTGGTTCCTTGATTCGATTCCTTCCTCCTTCTTTCGTGCTTCCACGTGTGCTTCAAGGAATCGTTCCTAAGACTTGAGGTTGATCCATAACCTTGTTGTCTTGGCGGTTGGTGTGTGATTCGATCCATCGCTTGTGTGTGACCAGGAATTGTCTAGGGTATAGGCCGGGTTCTTTGAGAAGAATTTTTACCGGCTCCTATTCACTCCCCCCTCTCTAGTCGCCATCCGATCCTTCAATTGGTATCAGAGCTTGGTGCTGGATTCTTTGTGACTTTGACAAGTCGTGAATCCTAGAGATGGCGTACGTTGAGCGGGGCGGTCCGCCGCACTTCGATGGAAAGGGTTACCACAAGTGGGCGGCCCGAATGATGATCTTTCTTCGTGGGAAATTGTTGGATTTCATTGTGCTTGACAAGACCTATGCTATTCCGGCCAACATCCATACTCTTATGGTGACCGATGCCGGTGCTAAGGCCAAGTATGAGGCTAATGCAAAAGCCGTTGATCACTTGGTCCGAAGCTTGTGTGATCCAGAGTTTGAGCGTGTTCGCCATTTGAATCTTGCTTGGCAAATTTGGGAGAAGTTGTTGGTTGCTCACAGTGGTGATAACCATGTGAAGGCTCGCCTCTTTGTTTCTTACCGGATGCAATATGAGAACTTTACTCAACTTCCCGGTGAGGACATTGATGCGATGTTCCAGAGGTTCACCGCCATCGTGAACAACATGAAGGCTAATGTTGAGGATTTTCCCTACACTGAGCATGATCAAGCTCTGAAGCTCTTGCATATCTTGGACCCAAATGTTTGGGGTGCTAAGGTTGAGGCCATCAAGGAGTCTGGGCAGTATTTGACTATTGAGTTGGATGACCTCTTTTCAAAGCTCAAGTCGGCTGAGGTTGACAGGAAGTTGCAATCCAAGCATGAGGGCTCGACTGACCATAGTCTTGCTCTTGTGGGCGGATCAATGGGCAAAGCTAACCCTTCATGTCGACAGTTTTCCTTGTCTTCTCTTATGTCTATTCCAGATGAGGAGTTTGATGTGCTGGGTGAGGAGGAGCTGGCCTTGCTCTCAAGAAGGTTTGATCGACTACACGAGAGTCGGAGGAATGCAAGGCGGAGCTCAGGGACGTGCTACAAGTGTGGCAAGCGTGGCCACTTCATCGCCGAGTGCCCGGAAGCGGAGGAGAACAAGTACAAGATGAGCGAGTACAAGGCGCACCCGAGGCGTGAAGACAAGTACTCCTCCAAGGGCAAGCACTTCAGCAAGTCCAAGAGCAAGGACAAGGAGAAGCGGCGACCGAGCAAGGGCGGCTACAAGAAGGACAAGGCAAGAGCCATGGTGGCCGGTGCAAGCGACGTCGACTCGAGCTCAAGCGACGCGCAGTCAAGCTCAAGCAGTGAAGATGAAGACGCCGGGAGGCGCAAAGGCAAGAAGAGTGCAAGCCGGAACCTCAGTGGGTTGAGCTGTGTGGCGCTTGAGGGCTTTTGTGGCATGGCCCATAGCTCAAGCAGCAAGAAGAGCGAGAAGGAAGACAGCGACTCCGACTCGGAGGATGAGGCAGGAGGCTTGGAGAACATTTGGTTGATCGACTCCGGATGTTCCCGACACATGACCGGAGACAAGAAGTGGTTCTCCAGCCTCACCCCAGTGAAGGAAAAGATGTACATCACATTTGGGGACAATGGACGAGGAAGGGTGATGTCTGAGGGTGTTGTGCATGTGAGTGACAAGGTAACGTTGAAGAGAGTTGCTCTTGTGAAGTCTTTGGGTTTCAATTTGCTTTCGGTTTCTCAGTTGCTTGATGAAGGTTTTGAGGTGCATTTCAAGTCTGGCGAGTCTCGTTTGCTGGATTCTCGAGGTGATCTTGTCTGTATGATCATTCCCGAGGGTCAGATTTTCAGGGCTGATTTCTCTCGTTCTTTGGGTCCTACTCGTTGTTTGATGGCCGGTCCTTCTTCTGATTTGTGGAAATGGCATAGGCGGTTGGGACACTTGAGCTTTGATTTGGTTTCCCGCTTGAGTGGTCTTGACCTTGTCCGAGGATTGCCGAGGTTGAAGCTTGAGAAGGATTTGGTTTGTGCTCCGTGTAGGCATGGCAAGATGGTAGCCACTCCCCATCCACCCCTGACCGATGTCATGACCGAGCGTCCGACAGAGCTGTTGCACATGGACCTTGTTGGGCCAGCTCGAGTTCGCTCGGTGGGTGGGAAGTGGTATGTCCTTGTTGTGGTGGACGATTACTCTCGCTATGCCTGGGTGTTTTTCTTGGAGGACAAGAGTGAGACATTTGGTTTTGTTCGAGATCTGATCGTGAGGTTGAGGAACGAGAGGCATGGGAATGCCATCCGAGCTATCCGCAGTGATAATGGCTCAGAGTTCAAGAACTCTCGTTTTGATGCCTTCTGTCGTGATCTAGGTCTTGAACATCAGTATTCGACCCCTTATGTGCCCCCTCAGAATGGAGTCGTGGAAAGGAAAAATCGGACTCTTTGCGAGATGGCTAGGACGATGCTCGATGAGAACAGGACTCCTAGGAGGTATTGGGCTGAGGCGGTCAATACGGCTTGTCATGTCTCCAACAGGATTTTATTGCGAGCTTTCAAGAAGAAGACCTGTTATGAGCTGATGCATGGTCGGGCACCCAAGGTGAGTCATTTTCGAGTTTTTGGCTGCAAGTGCTTTATTCTTAAGAAGGGAAAACTTGACAAGTTTGAGGCTAGGTCTAGTGATGGTATTTTCTTTGGATATGCTAACCACTCTAGAGCCTATAGGGTGCTTAACCTTGAGACTAACAAAATCATGGAGACTTGCGAGGTAACCTTCGACGAGATAATGCCATGTACCTCTCTTGGCTTTGAATGTGCAGGTGATGAGGAGATGGCCGAGGACCTCTTTGAAGAGGAGAAGGATGAAGCTGGAGATGATGATGGGGAGAACCATGCGCCTGAAGTTGAGTGTGTACCCACTACTTCCCCTACGACCACTACGGAGCGTGGACCGTCTACTTCATGGACAACGACGGTGCGACAAGAGGACCAGGCGAGAGAAGCTGAAGGTGAGGGGGAGGTAGTCTCGAGGCGTGAGGCTCCCCGGCGGATTCAAGAAGTGCATCCCCTGTCGAAGATCATTGGGGACATCGACGAATGTACCACACGGTCAAGGTCCAGAAATTCCTCTCATTTCGCTCATGCTGCATTTGTTGCCACTTTTGAGCCCAAGGACATTGGACACGCCTTATCTGATGCAAACTGGGTCAATTCTATGCATGAGGAGTTGGAAAACTTTGAGAGGAACCAGGTGTGGGAGTTAGTTGAACCACCTCCAAATTGCCATCCTATAGGAACCAAGTGGGTTTGGAAGAACAAAGAGGGTGAGAATGGGATGGTTGTGAGGAATAAGTCCAGACTTGTTGCTCAGGGGTTTAGTCAGAAGGAGGGGATCGACTATGAGGAGACCTTTGCTCCTGTGGCCCGTCTTGAGGCAATTCGGATCCTTCTAGCCTTTGCCATGGCTAAAGGGTTCAAGTTGTTTCAGATGGACGTGAAGAGTGCCTTTCTGAATGGGGTCATAGAGGAGGAGGTGTATGTGAAGCAGCCACCTGGGTTCAAGAGTGAGTTGTACCCACACAGGGTGTACAGGTTGAAAAGGGCTCTGTATGGGTTGAAACAGGCGCCCCGTGCTTGGTATGGGAGATTGAGAGGTTTTCTGTTGAGCAGAGGGTTTGTGATGGGTACCGTGGATAGGACCCTGTTTCTCCTCAAGCATGGAAATGACTTGTTGATTGTTCAGATATACGTGGATGATATTGTCTTTGGTGGCTCGTCACATAACCTTGTTGCCAAGTTTGCAGATGAGATGAGCAGGGAGTTCGAGATGAGCATGATGGGCGAGTTGCAGTACTTTCTCGGGCTGCAGATGAAGCAAGTGAAGGACGGAACTTTTGTGCACCAGACCAAGTACACGAAAGACATGCTGAGGAAGTTCTAGATGCAAGATGTGAAGCCGATGTCGACTCCCATGGGGAGTACGGCCACTTTGGATGCGAACGAGGACGGAGAACCAGTGGACCAGCGAGAGTACCGGAGCATGATCGGCTCCCTCCTCTACTTGACGGCGACGAGGCCAGACATACAGTTCAGCGTGTGTCTGTGCGCTCGTTTTCAGGCTTCACCGAGGACATCACATCGACAGGCCGTCAAGAGGATCTTCAGGTACCTACAGTCTGCCCCTGGTCTTGGCCTTTGGTATTCGTCCTCCTCGACTCTTTCTCTTCATGGTTTTTCCGATGCGGATTTTGCTGGTTGTCGAGTCGAGAGGAAGTCTACTTCTGGTACTTGCCAGTTTCTTGGGTCTTCGTTGGTTTCATGGTCTTCCCGCAAGCAGTCTAGTGTAGCTCAGTCTACCACCGAGGCAGAGTATGTTGCAGCCGCGAGTTTTGTTCCCAGCTGTTGTGGATCTCATACACTTTGAGAGACTTTGGTGAGGAGTGCACCCAGATCCCACTTCTTTGTGATAGCACCAGTGCCATAAGCGTAGCCAAAAACCTAGTGCTTCACTCCAGAACCAAACACATAGAAGTGAGATATCATTTCTTGAGGGACAATGTGGAAAAAGGAACCATTGTGTTGAGTCATGTCCCTACCCAAGATCAGCTAGCAGACATCTTTACAAAGCCTCTCGACCAAGCTACATTTGTGCGCTTGCGGGGGGAACTTGGGGTTTGTTGCCCTTTCTAGTTGATTCTTGGGGGTTTCTTTTTGTACCATATGTATCATACCATGCTTTGCTTGATGTACAAACCATGGTAGGATAGCCATCTTGTTATATATCATGTTGCATTTGTATCATATTGCATTTTAGGATGATGAGCTTCTTTCATATGCCTTATTTGAGTCTCTTTGGCTATTTGTGAGATATTGGTCATATGTGTGGAGAAATGGTGATGTGAGGCTATGCTCTTGGAATATTTGAGATATATGTGTGGTGAGATAGCCATTTTTGAAATAAATGCTAATTTTGACTAATTTTTGGTGAAATGTGCTTCACTCATGTGTAGTAGTGTATCCATGTCACGTTTTGGTCTAAATGTGCTTTTCATGCTTAGATTGTGCTTGGATGTTTCTTTCTTGCATTTGGGCCAAAGGCCGATATCATTGTGAATGTTTAGCCTATGTTGCATTCATGGAGGAGCATAAGCTTCTTTTTGCCGCAAAGGCACTTCATGTACCATGAATTGAATAAATCTTGAAAGGAAGTGTGTATGCTTAAAAAAAATGCTCCATCCATCATGTCTATGCCTAAAATGTCTTATCTTTCACATATGGGTGCAAAACATGTTGCATGATGTTCACCAGTGGAGAAGTCTCCCCGAAGTGGACACATGGCTCATGAGCTTTGACATGACATGCTTTGCTTTATAGGTGTTTACAATGATCTTTTGCTGAGAATTTGATATCCTTGTATGATCTCTGAATGGTATGCATGTTTGTGACTCAAGTGTGACATGGATAGGCTTTTACATTTGAAGCGAGCCTTCTTTTGATAAAACTGCTTAAATCTGAAATTTTTGCTTTGTCACATGCTTGTATTTTCATATATTACTTGTGGCAATGCTTTGACTATGCTATGATTCATATGTGTGATCTTTGTCTCATTTCTAGCCTTTGACACTAGATTTGGCCTCTTTGAGAAGCTCATGTAGATGTTTATATGCTTTGTCTCATATGTTTGCATTTTCACCTTGATTCATACATTGTCAACAAGGGGGAGAAGAGGTGAGCTTCATGAAAAATTCAGAAAATTTGGAAGTTTGCATCCACATGTTCAGGGGGAGCTTGCATTTGTTCAGGGGGAGCTTTCCTGCTGTTTTCAGTGTGGAGTTTGTGCTTTGCTCGGTTTGTGACCTTTCTCTGCCTTTCTTTGGTTTTGGTCATGAGTTGAGCTTCTTTGTTTTCCTTTCTTCTTCCTTTCTTCCTTTCTCTGAATTTCATTTCGCGTTGTGTGTTGTCAATGCACTCATCAAGGGGGAGATTGAGGACCAGGAGCATCCCAGTGGTCGATGGATGACCGCTCCTCAGTGATGAGTGATTGACAACGGGTGTTGGACTGACTCTTGGCTCAGTGTGCAGGTGGAGGCTGCGGCCTAGCTCGTGTTGTTGCAGGTGAAGAACGGGCGCGAAAGGTCTACAGCCTTGAGGGGCCTCCGGGAGATGGAGAGACAAGTAGGCTCGGTTCGAGGGACCCGGTGGACAGCGGGACTAGGTGCAGGTCACATGGTGGCGACACGAGCAAGACAAAGTCATGGACAATCGAGCCGGTGCACAGTGGTGGTCGAGTCAAGTGGCTTGGCGGGAGGCCGGACCGAGCACGCGGGGTTTGGTGGTTTGCCCACAAAACCATCGGAGGACGGTTTCTTGGTTTGGGCCTCAAAACCAAGTCCGAGGGCCCAACACGACGGAGACGGGATCCGGGCGTGTCGGGAAGCTTCGAAGCGGAGGACACGCGGCGGGATCGCATAGCTTGCGTCGGGAGGACGCGGGGTGCGGCAAAGGCGTGGCCGTCCGATGGCAAGACCCACAAACATTACCTGAATGCCCCTGCGTGGGTTGTATCGCCAGTAGTTAAGTTAGGGGTAGTCGAGCATTTACCACTCCGGCGGGACCCGATATATAAGCCATGAGTGTGTGTGGATGGCTCTCTCTCTCTCCGCGACTTAGGGTTTCATTTCCTCCCTCCCATTTCTCATTTTCGTAGCTATTTTCTTCTCCATTTTTTCTAGGCTAGCATGAGAGCTTCATGTGAGATTTGTTGAGAGGGATGGATGCTAGGGCGGCATGCTAGACCTTGTGAATCTTTCCTGGTTTGTATAGAAGATTCGGAGTTGTGTTTTTCGTGGTCTTTTTGTGCTTGTTTTCGTGCCTTTGTTCTTGGTGTGATTCCGCGAATTTGTGTTGGTTTCTCCCCGGATTTCTTTGAGGGAAACATGGATGGATGCCTTGTGCACCTTTGTGATTGATCTTGTGCCCTCAAACGCCGGGAAACCACTTTGATTCAAGGATTTTCGGTCGGAGCTCTAGTTTTCGGTGGTGTTCAAAGGATCCGCGATTCCCGGTGATTTAGGGAGTTAAGAGGCAAGATTTTTGGGCTATAGCATCCTTGTGTGACGCTTTTCAAGTCCCCAAACCCTTGTCTCTACAGCTTCTACCGTTTGGGAGATTCGGTGATGGATTGGGAGAGTTGACCCTCGAGGTCGAGCAGTTTTCTGCTCTGTCCGTGCGGCGCGGACGGTCCGCGAGGCGGTGGCGGACGGTCCGCGGGCTGCGAGTTCTTCGCGTGTTCGTCGTGTTCTTGCGCGCCTTTGCTTTCGATCCGGTTTTGCTTTAGGTTTTCGTTGTAGCCGGTTCACGGACGGTCCGAGCTTCAGTAGCGGACGGTCCGGAACCCGCGCGGACGGTCCGCCCGGTCTTCGCAGACGGTCCGTTTTTCTCGGGTCGGTTCTGGTGGTTCTGTTGTCTTTAACGGACGGTCCGTGGCTCCTGGCCGGACGGTCCGCGTGTCCCTTGCGGACTGTCCGCGGCACCTGGCCGGACTGTCCGCGCAGCCTTTGCGAACAGTCCGCCCCGCCTGGCCGGACAGTCCGCCCGAGGCTGACAGCTTGGTTCCTTGATTCGATTCCTTCCTCCTTCTTTCGTGCTTCCGCGTGTGCTTCGAGGAATCGTTCCTAAGACTTGAGGTTGATCCATAACCTTGTTGTCTTGGCGGTTGGTGTGTGATTCGATCCATCGCTTGTGTGTGACCGGGAATTGTCTAGGGTATAGGCCGGGTTCTTTGAGAAGAATTTTTACCGGCTCCTATTCACTCCCCCCCTCTCTAGTCGCCGTCCGATCCTTCAGGCAGGAGAGCCGGCGGCGGAGGAGATCGCGGAGGCCGAGGCCACACAGACAGCCACGTCACTGGTGTCTCACACGGCGGCTACGATGCCCGCCGCAGAATCGAAGAAATACGGCGCAACAAGTCATCCGCGACAGGCGACAACAACGGCTTCCCCGCCTTCTCCGCTCGACTTCGCAATCTCCTCCTCCTAGAGAAATTCAAACCCTTGGGGATCACCAAGTATGACGCGAAGCAAGACCCAGTTCAATGGCTCAGATGCTACGCCCTATCCATCGAAAATGCTGGTGGCAACAACGATACAAAGTGCCTCTACTTCCCCTTCTGTCTGGACCAAGCACCACTCACCTGGCTCGAGTCGCTCGACAAGAATTCGATTGACGAATGGGACCAGCTCAAGGCTCAGTTCACCAGCAACTTTGCGGGAGCCATGGGATGCTCGGGTACTCGCGTGGACCTAGCAATGGTGAAGCAGGGACAAGGCGAGACGCTACGCAAGTACATGCGATGCTTGTTCGACAAGCGTGCTATGGTAGTCGATGTCACTGACAAGGAGGTCATCGACCTTTTCCAAGATGGTCTCTACCACCGTCGCACCTTCGAAGACTTCGGTCGCCACCGCCCGAGTTCCATCACTAAGCTCAAGGACATGAACACTTCATGGGCCGTCGAAGAAGACAAGGCAAACGCTAAGTACGACGCCATTCGCGGCAAGAGCAAGAACAACCCGGGCGGCAGCAACAACAACACCAGGGATCAAGGGGGTCAAAACAACAATAACTACTCGGGTCCTAACCACAAGCGCAAGCCAGACAACACAGTCGCGGCTATCCAGCGCCCTGCGAAAGACAACTCGAAGAAGACCTCTGGAGGCTTCAAAGACTTGCTGAAAGAAAAGTGCCCATGGCATCTGGAGGGCAATCACACCACCAAGCAGTGCTATCAACTCCGGCGAGCACTCAAGGATACTCCAGACCCACGGCCTCCTCACGATAAGAAGGGCAAGAAAAAAGCCGACGAGGGCAACGACGACTTCCAAGAACTTGACAAGACAGTGAACATCCTCTTCGGCGGACTACCCACCAGACGGTCACAGAAGGCCACCAGACGGGAAGTTCTGAACATTGAACCAGTGGTTCCGACCCCTCTTCGGTGGTCGGAGGTACCCATCACCTTCTCCCGCGTGGATCAATGGACAAGCTTCTCCGAACCAGGGCGCTTTCCACTCGTCCTGAAACCAGTAGTCGCGGGCTCCAGACTCAACAAGGTGCTCATCGATGGTGGAATCGAGCTCAATGTCCTTTTCACCAAAACCTTGAAGAAGATGAAGCTCGATATCACCCACATGCTCACCAAGAGCACATCGCCTTTCTACAGCATCGTCCCCGGTAACGCGGCTATTCCACTAGGCTCAGTGGTCCTGCCAGTTACCTTTGGGCAAACCAGGGAGAACTACCGCACCGAGTACATCAAGTTCGATGTCGCGGACTTCGAGACTTCCTACCATGCCATCCTCGGCAGACCAGCTATCGCCAAGTTCATTGCGGTACCCCACTACACGTACTTGGTACTCAAAATGCCAAGCCCAACCGGAGTACTCTCACTACAAGGGGACTTGAAGATATCCTTGGACTGCGACACAGAGGCTGTGGAACTCGCAGCTACTAATCAAGTGCCCAATGCAATGATGGAAATCTATGCTGCATCCAAGAAGCTTGCCCCAACTGAACTCGAGATTCCAGAGAAATCTGACACAACCAACAAGCCTCAGCCATCTGAGGAAGTGCAAGTCAAGGCGATCGACCTCGGGACAGGCGACAACAGCAAGACTACCATGATCGGGGTGGGCCTTGACCCGAAATAGGAAGTCGCACTCGTCACCTTCTTTCAGGCTAACCGAGACATTTTCTCTTGGAAGCCAACAGACATGCCAGGGGTGCCCAGGAGGCTGATCGAGCACTCACTCAACGTCGATCCTAAATCTACCCCCAAACGACAAAACCTACGCCGTTTCGCCAACAACCGACGGGATGCCATCAAGAAGGAACTCACCAAACTACTCGCGGTCGGCTTCATCAGAGAAGTCTTCCATCCTGAGTGGCTCGCTAACCCCGTCCTCGTCCGCAAGAAGAACACAAACGAGTGGAGGATGTGCGTCGACTACACCAATCTCAACAAACACTGCCAAAATACCCTTTCAGTTTGCCGCGAATTGATCAAGTCATCGACTCCACGGCGGGCTACGACCTGCTCTGCTTCCTCGACTTCTACTCCGGGTACCACCAGATCGCCATCAAGGAAGAAGACTAGGAGAAGACCGCGTTCATCACCCTGTTTGGCGCCTATTGCTACACAACGATGTCATTCGGGTTGAAGAACGCCGGCGCTACCTATCAGCGAGCTATCCAGGCCTATTTCAAGAAATAGCTCAACAAGAATGTCGAAGACTATGTGGATGACGTGGTCGTCAAGACCAGAAACTCCGACACGCTCATCGCCGATCTTCAAGAGACTTTCGCATCTCTACGGGAGTACCAGTGGAAGCTCAACCCGAACAAGTACGTCTTGGGCGTACCCTCGGGCAAACTACTCGGCTTCATCATCAGCCACCACGGCATCGAAGCCAACCCCGAGAAGATCTGTGCTATCACCAAAATGAAAGCTCCCACCTACATCAAAAACGTGCAGAAGCTCACCGGGTGCATGGAGGCCTTGAACAGATTCATCTCGAGGCTTGGAGAACGGGGACTACCCTTCTTCAAACTACTCAAGCACTAAGAGAAGTTCGTGTGGACCCCAGAGGCAGATCAAGCTTTGGCTCAGCTCAATGATTTCTTGTCCAAGTCACCAGTCCCCACGGCTCCTCGCAATAATGAGAAGCTACTGCTCTATCTCGCCGCGACTACTCATGTGGTCAGTACTGCCATCGTTGTCGAGCGGCAGGAAGATGGCCATGCCTATCCAGTCCAGCGGCCAGTATACTTCATTAGCGAGGTCCTGTCAGAGTCAAAGGCACGCTACCAACTAGTACAGAAGCTACTCTATGCGGTTCTCATCACCTCGCGTAAGCTACGACACTATTTCCAGGAGTACTCGATCACTGTCGTCACCGACTACCCGCTCGGCGACATCCTACGAAATCAAGATGCTACTGGAAGAATCTCCAAATGGGCAGTTGAACTCGGTGCCCTCAACATCGACTTCAAGCCACGCACAACCATCAAGTCTCAAGAACTAGCCGACTTCATGGCAGAGTGGCGGGAGAATCAGCTATCAACTCCAATCGAGCAGCCAGAGCACTGGGTAATGTACTTTGACAACTCGCTCAAGCTCGAGGGCGCAGGTGCAGGGGTACTCTTGATCTCTCCAAAGGGCGAACAACTCAATTACGTCCTGCAGATCTTTTGGAAGGTCACAAATAACGAAGCCGAATACGAAGCTCTGCTACACGGGCTCCGTCTCGCAATATCACTGGGCATCAAGCGACTACTAGTCTACGGCGACTCCGCAGTGGTCATCAATCAAGTCAACAAGTCTTGGGATCGCAATAAGGAGAACATGGACGCCTACTACCTAGAAGTCCGCAAGCTTGAGAACAAGTTCTACGGTCTCGAGTTCCATCACGTCGTCCGCGACAACAATGTTGCAGCGGACGTCCTGTCGAAGCTTGGCTCTACTCGCGCACAAGTACCAGCGGGAGTCTTCGTCCACGAGCTTCACGCGGCATCCATCCCGGAGCTGACGCCCACGACCACTGACCCAGCGCCCTCTCAGCCTGGCCAGGAGGTCCTGATGATAGACGTGGACAGGCGACAACGCTTCATCGACTACATTCGCGAGCAGAAGGTTCCTTCAGACGAGAACTTGGCCGAGTAGCTCGTTCGCCGTGCCAAGTCCTACGGACTAGTCGGAGACAAGCTCTACAGGAGGGGCGCCACTTCTGGAGTACTCATGAAGTGCGTCCCCGACGAAGAAGGAAAGGACATATAGGAGGAGATCCACAAAGGCGTCTGCGGCAACCACGCGTCTTCTTGCACACTGGTCAGCAAGGCTTTCCTACGAGCGTTCTACTGGCCCACTGTTGGGGAATTCAGGAAAACCCGTCACCCTCGAAACATCGAGTTTAACGAAGTTCTTGAGATGTGTTTTTCAGGGGCAAGGAACACGCGATTTTCAGGAATCTGGAACCTGCGAAGCCAGCGGAGTCGCGAACACGCGATTTTCAGGAATCTGGAACCTGCGAAGCCAGCGGAGTCGCGAACACGCGATTTTCAGGAATCTCGAATCTGCGAAGCCAGCGGAGTCGCGAACACGCGATTTTCAGGAATCTCGAACCTGCGAAGTCACGAACTTTGGAGGATGGAAAATTCGGGATTCCGCTAGAAGTTTGTTTCGCAAGTCGCGAAAACGGGGGATTCACGAACCAGGAGGAAGTAAAGTCAAAGTTGTCGTCCCAAAAAGTCCGGGTTTGGAGTGTGAACTAGTGGCAGATTTGTAAATATATGAGATGTAAAAGACATTCGTGTGTGCGTTCACATTGGGAATATTCTTTGAGCTCGAGGGTGTTTTCGGAATGTAAAAGTCCCTTGGTCTGCCTATAAATAGGGGCGTGAGGGCACGTGTAAACGGATTCACATCTTTGGAAGCTTAAGCACTCTGCGGGAGATACGTTGTCTTCATTTGTATCTTCATTGCACTTGAACGGGTTCTTTGTGCTCTCTCTCTCTCATGTTCGGGGAGGCTATCTTGATTTTCGGATACCCCCCAACATTGGCGCCCACCGTGTTTCAACCGAAGAACAACTCACGATGCCACCACAGAAGAGATCCAAGAAGAACACTCCAGCTGCGGCAGATCAAGAAGAGCTCCATCATGATGGAGGCAATGAAACCTCTCTTGCTCCCGAACCTTCAAACATCACAGACCAAGAACGAAGAACAAAACTTGAGGCTCTGATGAGAGCAAGAGCTGAGAAGACTACGCACATTCAAGAACAACCCACTGAACACCAAACCCATGAAAACGTTGATGATGATGATGACACCATAGACAGGGAGCTGCAAAGAGTTCAACAGAAGATACAGCAGCTGCAGAAAGACAAAGAGAAATTCGCAAGTCAGTTGCAAACAAAAAGAAAAATCTCTGAAAAGTTAGAACAACTGGATCAAGCAAGAGAACAAATCGAAACAATACAGAGAGAAATAGATGAAATGAAGGAACAAGAAAACAGTTCCCTGTGGCAAGAATCGCCACATCACAACCCTGAACCAACAAGAAGACACCCGAAAGAAAATTTCTTCGCGGGAAACGGAATCTCACACTTCGTAGATTCTGAATCACCACTATCCATAGGGTTGCAAACTGCGCCGTGGCCACCAAAGTTCAAGCCAGTCTCTCTCCCGAAGTATAATGGCTTCGGAAACTCCAGGCAGTTTCTCATGAGATATGAATCAGCAGTCAACTCAGCGGGAGGCGACGATGTTGCACTGGCCAAATCATTCATCATCGCCTGTGAAGGACCAGTCCTGAATTGGTATTCCCTGTTGCCGCCACACTCAATATACAGTTGGGTGGATCTCAAGACAAAGTTCATGCAAGCATTTCAGATGTTCCACGACACAACAGCTGAAGCATCAGATCTGTACAACTGCAAGCAGAAAGACAGAGAGCCATTGCGGAACTTCGTGAGAAGATTTATGCAGCAGAGATCCCAGATCCCAGAAGCTGATGAAAAAACAACGATCAATGCACTAATCAAAGGCTTGACCCCAGGGCCAACAGCTTTGCATATCACACGAAAGAAACCCAAGACAGTCGAAGAACTCTTCCACGAACTTGAAGAGTATATTCTGTCTGACGACGATCATCGCAAAAGAGTTGCCGAACGAAATGAAGCACGGCAGGGCAACAGAGAAACAACATGGAGGCCACAATTCCAAAATCCACGAAATGTCAACAACGTGGAAAATCCTCAACCTCACCAGAACAACAGGCCAAGCACAAGAGGCGGATTCGCGCCTAGAGGAAGGGGAAGAGGAAGAGGACCCCCAAGGCTCACGAATCACAACCCCAAAGACCCATACTTCTATTGCCAGTACCATGGAAGGGGGCATAGCACGGAAGGATGCCCAGAAACCAAGAAAAACATGCAAAGAATTCAGCAAGAAAAAACGCTGATGAGCATCGCATCCTCAATGCCAAATCAATTTCGCCCGAACTTCTGGCAGCCACAATTCATGAACTCTCAACCCGGTCCAGTCGCAATGCAGCAATTTCTACAACCACAGTCATCTTGGCAGCCGTCTCAACAGTTTTTCCCCCAGTCATAGGCAATACAATCAATTCAACAACCACAGCCAATTCGGGAAATCTTACCACCACCACCTGACAGTTCGTCAAGACCACAGTCAAGTTCAGGACCGCAGAATTCAAAGGCGTTGCCGTCCTTCGGGACAATCATGCCAATTTCTGGAGGGTCGGCCATGGACTTTGAAACTAAGAAACAAAGAAGTAATTATTTCAGATCCGTGAACACTATCATCAATGACGGCCCAGCTGCACGGCCGGAATGGGCCAAGGTACCCATCACTTTCACAGAAAATGATTTCAAGCTGAAATCCGCGATTCACAATGATGCCATGGTCATTGAGGTAAACATAGCCGGGTGGATCATTGGAAAGGTCCTAGTTGACAACGGAAGTTCGGCAGATATCTTGTTCTTGAAGACTTTCGAGAAGATGAACCTGAGCCAGCACATGTTGCACCCGCCAGAATACCCGTTACAAGGTTTCGGAGGTAAACCAATCAAGCCAGTTTGGAAGATATCACTGCCTGTTTCATTCGGGGATCTCGACAATGCCAGAACAGAAAATCTCACCTTTGATGTGGTCGACATCTACCACCCGTACCTCGCGATTTTCGGCAGAGGCTTCATGAACAAGTTCGACGCAGTCATAAGGCAGCAGTTCCTGTGCATGAAAATACCCGCACCCAAGGGGGTCATCACAGTGTTCGGCAATCAGCAAGAGGCTAGAAACATAGAAAAAGGCCATACCCCTGGCCAGTCAAACGTGTACCAGCTGAAAAGAGCTGAAGAAAAGAAGGAAATCTACGAAGAGGCCAGGCGGGACAAAGAAAAGGTTGAAATCGCTGCTGACGGTGAAACAAAGAAAGTGTATCTGGGCGACATGCCCGATAGAGCAGTCACAATAGGGGCTGATCTTAGCCTCGAAGAGGAGCAGGAGCTCACACAATTCCTGAACAGAAACAAGGACGTTTTCGCATGGTCGGCCAAGGACCTGCAAGGTGTAGACAGGGACATTATTGAACATGCCCTGGAAACAGATGAGAGAATACCTCCCAAGAAGCAAAAACTTCGGAAAATGTCCGAAGAAAAAGTAAAAGAAGTTGAAGCTGAAGTCCAGAGGCTGCAAGACGCGAAAGTGATCAGAGAAGTAAAGTACTCAGTCTGGCTAGCCAACACTGTTCCAGTGAAGAAGAAGAATGGAAAGTGGAGAATGTGCGTGGACTTCACGGATTTGAACAAGGCATGCAAGAAGGACGATTTCCCCCTGGAAAGGGTAGATAAGATCGTGGATGATGCAGCCAACAGCGAGATGCTCTCACTCCTAGATATGTTCTCAGGATATCATCAAATCAGGGTTCGCAAAGAGGATGAAGAGAAAACAAGCTTCATCACTCCCTTCGGAACATTCTGTTTCGTGAGAATGCCAGAAGGGCTGAAGAACGCAGGATGCACATTTTCAAGAATGATAGCAATAGTCCTCTATCCCCAGATACGGAGGAACATCTTGGCATATGTGGACGATATAGTCGTCAAAAGTGTTCAGAGAAAAGACCACATCAGCGACCTAGCAGAAACATTCGCGAACATGAGAGCAGCAAACCTGAAGCTAAATCCGGAGAAATGTGTATTCGACATTCACAAGGGGAAAGTACTTGGATGTCTAGTCTCAACAAAGGGCATAGAGGCGAATCCCGACAAAATTAGGGCGTTAGTGGAAATGCAGGATCCAGTTTCGGTGAAGGATGTGCAGAAGTTAACAGGGAGAGTGGCTGCCCTTAACAGATTCATTCCCAGAGCCGCAGAAAGAAGCCTACCATTCTTCAAAGTCCTCAAAAGTGCCAAGAACTTCCAGTGGTCTGAAACTCAGAAGCGAGCTTTTCAAGAATTGAAAGATTACTTGTCCAATATGACCAAGCTGTGCCCTCCCGAACCGAAATCACCACTTTTACTATATGTGTCTGCATCAAATTCGGCAGTAAGTGCTGTGCTAGTGCAAGAAAAGGAGGAAGAAGGGAAGCTCAAACAAATTCCAGTATACTTTGCTTTTGAAGCTTTGTCTGGCTCAAAAATCTTCTACTCCGAACTGGAAAAAATCTCGTATGCAGTCATCATGGCAGCAAGGAAGCTAAGGCACTATTTCGAGGGTCACAGGATAAGAGTCATCACCAATCAGCCGTTAAGTGATTTGTTCGCAAATAGAGAAGCATCTACCCGAATAATCAAGTGGGGCGCTGAACTCTCAGAATATGTGGTGGACTTCGAGAGGAGAAGTGCAATAAAGTCGCAAGTTCTGGCAGATTTTGTCGTGGATTGGACCTCACCAAATCAAAACCTCGATGAAAAGATACCTGAGCCTTGGATAGTACAGTGTGATGGAGCCTGGTGTTACAAGGGGGTTGGAATTTCGGCTGTCGTAACATCCCCAGTGGGGGTAGTGATAAGATATGCAGCTCGGCTCATATTCGCGAACAATAAACATTCCACGAACAACACAACAGAATATGAAGCTCTACTTCTGGCATTAAGAAAAATGAAAGCCTTGGGGCAGCAGACCTTCATAATCAGAACGGATTCGAAAGTCATTCAAGAACATGTCGAAAAAGAAAGTGAAGCAAGAAATCCTGTTCTCATGAAGTACCTAGAAAAAGTCAGGGAAATGGAAAGGCACTTCAAAGGTTACTCAGTCCAGCATATCCCAAGAGATGACAACAATGAGGCAGATAAGCTGGCGAAAGCAGCAGCCAGAAATCAAGAACTACCCCCTGATGTGTTCTTCGAAATCATCAGAGAACCATCCATCAAGGATTCGACGCCGAAAATCGTGAATGCAGTGGAGATTCCCGATTGGAGAGCAGAAATCATGGCTTATCTGAGAGGCCACAATGAACCACAAGATGAGTTGGAAGAGAAAAGATTGAAACAAAGGGCACGGGGCTATACTGTGGTAAACGGAGAACTATACAAATCAGGAGTCATTGAGCCTTGGCTACGGTGCGTCAACTCCGAAAAAGGCCGGGAGCTTCTCAAGGAAATTCACAGTGGATTTTGTGGTGCGCACATAGGCACCAGGGCCTTAGCTGGAAAAGCAATAAAGCAGGGATTCTATTGGCCCACCATAAACATAGATGCCAAGGCATTAGTTCGGCAATGTGAAGCATGCCAGAAAACAGCGAACCAACAGAATTTACCTTCAATGCAGTTCACTTAATCCCACCATCGTGGCCACTGCAAAGGTGGGGATTGGATCTAGTAGGGCCATTGGCAACGGCCCAGGGGAATTGCCGATTCGCAGCTGTTGCAGTCGATTATTTCACAAAGTGGGTAGAAGCAAAGCCACTTGCGAACATCAAAGCACCAACAATTCAGAAGTTCTTTTGGCAGAACATAGTCTGCAGGTTTGGGGTTCCTAGAGAACTGACTGTTGACAATGGGAAACAGTTCGACTGTTACACCTTCAAAGAATATTGCAAGACATTGGGTACTCAGGCCAAATTTTCGTCAGTATACCACCCACAGTCCAACGGAGCAGTTGAGAGGGCAAATGGCCTGATTTTTTCGGGGATCAAGAAGTTCTTATTCGGCCAAAAGAAGGGTAAATGGGTGGATGAATTGCCGAAAGTAATCTGGTCCCACAACACTACCGTGTCAAGGGCAACGGGTTTCACGCCTTTCCGCCTACTTTTTGGCACAGAGGCAATGACACCAGAGGAGATCAAAAACGAAAGCATGAGAGTCCTGAAAGGAAAGGAGATTGAGGAAACTGATAAGAAAGTGGAAAAAGACATGATCGAGCTAACAATCCTCGAAGCTGCTGAAAATATTGACAAGTACCAAAAAGAGACTAAGGCTTGGAGAGACAAGAAAGTGGTCCGAAAGGACATCAAAACTGGCGATCTGGTATTAAAAAGGAAGAAAAATTGGGAGAACCCAGGAAAACTTCATGAATCTTGGGAAGGGCCTTACATTGCAAAGGAAACAAACATGCCAGGGGCTTTTCGCTTAATGGAGCAAACTGGCGAAGAGTTGCCATATTCGTGGAATGCTGACAGCCTGAAAAGGTATTACCCTTGACATTTCCAGTTGTAGCTAGATGTAATATAAAGAATTTTTTCTATTTTCGCAGATTTGTATTCTGAAAAATTAAAAAATCCGAATCACGTGTCTATAAGTGATTCCGGGAAAAACATTAGTTTTGCTCTTCTCAGTCGCATTAGAATAAGGAGGACCGTACTCTTTTCCTTGCAAAGGGGGCTCTAAATCAAGAGGCAAGGTTTTTAACGAGGCGGATCCTATGTAAATACTCTTTGTGATATATATATAAAAAGAGTCTTCCCCCAAATTGCGTATTTTGAGAATTCCATCGTGAAAAAAGAAAAAAGTTCGTGAGAAAGGCTTCCTGATAGCCAGAATTCCATCGTGAGAAAAGAAAAAAGTTCGTGAGAAAGGCTTCCTGATAGCCAGAATTCCATCGTGAAAAAAGAAAAAAGTTCGTGAGAAAGGCTTCCTCATAGCCAGAATTCCACCGTGAAAAAAAAGAAAAAAGTTCATGAGAAAGGCTTCCTGATAGCCAGAATTCCACCGTGAAAAAAAGAAAAAAGTTCGTGAGAAAGGCTTCCTGATAGCCAGAATTCCATCGTGAAAAAAGAAAAAAGTTCGTGAGAAAGGCTTCCTGATAGTCATAATTCCATCGTGAAAAAAGAAAAAAGTTCGTGACAAAGGCTTCCTGATAGCCAGAATTCCATCGTGAAAAAAGAAAAGTTCATGAGAAGGGTTTCCTGATAACCAAAATCCCATCCACGAAGGGATTCCCACCAAAAAGGCCGGAGACAACAATAAGTTGTGGCCTAAAATCCCATCCACGAAGGGATTCCCACCAAAAAGGCCTGAGACAACAATAAGTTGTGGCCTAAAATCCCATCCACGAAGGGATTCCCACCAAAAAGGCCTGAGACAACAATAAGTTGTGGCCTAAAATCCCATCCACGAAGGGATTCCCATTGAAAAGGCTCAAGACAACGATGAGTTGCAGCCTCAGGTTCCATCATGATAAGCAATGACGATTGCGGTTAAGTGAATGTGTGTGGCATTGTTCCAAGATTCTTTTTCCTTAATAAAAACACGAAAAAATCGTTCTGGCAAAAGGGCAAGGGGCTCGTGTAGAAATTCGTAGAAAAATCATGGTTGAAGCAACTGAGGGTTGCAATATCAACCAGGGCAAGTATGCCAAGAAGGTCAAGTCCACAAAATTCGAGAACAAATTTCGTCGACTTTCCTAACAACACTTGAAGTTTTAAAGAATTTGCGAAAATTTCTCCAAAAGCGCGTTTGATCAAAGTATTCGAGGAACAGTGGAACTACGTTAACTTGCATACAAATTTTCATGCAAAACAGCATGGTGGGGGAGGGTGACGTTTTTTCAAAGAAAACGTCTTCATTGCCTTAATTGCATAAAAATTTCGAAACAGTTCGACACCAATTACATCGATAAGTACAAAAATCTAGAACGAGAGTTCGACAACATGTCTAGGTTCGCAACTATCGTCTTTGGCAACATCGCTAGCATAAGCAAAGTCGAGCGCGTCGGCAATTGGGCTAAGGGGCTCCGTCTTCGGAATCGTCGCGGAACGCAAATTCGCAGGTGTAGAACCTTCCTTCTTACAAAGCAAGAAAAATGAAGAAAGATTGAAGCATCCCATAGAAAACTTAAGCGAAGTTTCGAGCCAAAAATCGGAGAAATCTTGTTCGGGATGAGCTTTTTTGAACAAGCGCCACGCTTCGCCACTAACAAACATCTTGTCGCGATGGATCCGTAGTGGTGTCACGTCCTGCGCAGGCCCAGCTCGCAGGACCTGCGCAGGATATAATTTACAAAGCAACTTGTTCAGGCAAAAATTACAGTCCCATGAATATGCGAATATACACAACTAGCCTCAAAAGGGCGAATGTTTCAGAAATTTCTACTCTATGATGTCAACCTTAGGAGAGTTTTCTTCACGCCCGGAAGTTTGGTCGCCATCACTGCTGTCGTCACTGCTGCTGCTGGAGCCCTCTTCGCCCGAGTCGCTAGAGTCTTCGTCATCACTGGAGGGTTCAGGAGATGCAGCGCCTTTCCCGCGATTATCTTCCTCGATCAGCTAAGAGAGGTAGAGAAACAGATGTAAGGAGAAATCAAGGAACAAAATGTCACGAACCAGCAATGGCGACGAAATCGTACGAAAATTTACCTCAGCAAGCTTAGCACGTGCGATGATCTTAACGGCTTCTTTCCCGCTGGCTAGCCAAAATTCCCTCGCGAATTTATTCTTGATAGCTTGAACATCTTCGTTTGGCCGAATTATCGAGGTACTCAAGGCGTCGGGAAATCGAGAGATTTTTTCGCGAAACTTCGCTAGATCGGCGCAGTCGAAGTCGTGCAGAATCTTCAGGATACTTTCGACAGAGAAGGCTGCTGTGAAATCGCTAGCGCCGGAGATAACCTCGGGGAGCGCTTTAAACTCAGTTTCCATCCACTCCACGAATTTAGAAACTCCAAGGTCAGCAGGGAGAGGGGCAGGACGAACGCCAAATTCATTCAGAGATTTCTCGTATTCTCCAAATAAGAGCTTCAGCTTCTCCAAAACATCAGAAATATTCTTTTTTGAAGCATCATCCTGTTCCGCCAGCGCCTTTTCAAGATCCAGAATTTTTCGATCCTTTGCGCTCAAAGACTTAGCTAAATCAGAGTTGTTCACGCGAAGATCTTCGATAGTCTTCCGGGACCTGTCGTGATCTTTGCGAAGATTTTCAATCATTCGCAGATCATCGTCGTGAGTTTTCTGAAATCTTTCAAGCTCTTTTCGAGAATTCTCAGCATTCTCCTCAGCAGCCTTCTTCTCGTCCTGGCAACGTCTCAGAGTTTCTGCAAGTTCGGCCACCTTTTTCTCAAGGTCAAGACTTGCAGATTGAGCAAGAGTAAAATTGCGCTTCATCTCTTTAGATTCTTGCGAAAGCTGTTCGTTGACCTTCTCCTGCTCAATAAGTCGCTCGACAGCAATTGTCCCAATGAGTGACGACTTGATAGCATAAGATTCCTGAGCCCTAGCAAGCTTCGATGAGGGATATGAGCGAAGAAGAGCTTTGAACTCTGAAAATTTTCGTAAGTAAAGTTACAAACAATAAATCATAAAACAGTGATGGTCAAGGGTTATCACAAAGAGGGACGAACCTTTCCCCGAACTTGAAGAAGATTTATCTGCAGAACTAGAAGCTTTCTTCCCTGAAGACTCAGCCGCCCTTCGGGAGACACAGGCAATGACCTCGAGTGAATCATCCGAACCCTCCGCCCCTGTTTCAGCAATAACTGCAGGCGATTCCCAAAGTGTTAAAATCCGGGGAGTCCCGTCCCTGTTTTTAGACACTTCACAGCCAACGCTTAGCAAATCACCACGATGTGACGTACCAAAGCTCTTATTGAAGGCAGCAACGGAGGGAGAAGGATCTTGACCTTCAAGCACAGATTCATGAACTTCAACAAAGGGGACATTGGCAACAGCATCTTCATCTTTGTGAATCGTAAGCTCAAGTTCCCTAATGAATTCGGCAGATGCCTCCCCCGCCGGATCAATAGGCTGAGGCACAGTAGCTTTAGGGGCAGCAGCAGGCTGAGGCATAGCAGCTTCAGAAGCAACAACAGAAGGCTCAGCGGCGGCGTCGGGAATAACCTCCTTTCGAACCTCGATCGTAGCATCTCAAAAGGATTCAATATCCACGAACTCATTCTCAGAACCCGATGGGCAATGTTCATGAAAGTCAAATCTCAACAAGGGCCAAAAGAAGGAACCTTTCGGTTCAGGTTCCACGAAGATGTCGTCAAAGGCAGAGGGAACTCGCTGAACGCCTGAAGAAATAACCTTCTTGACGGCCTTCTTAGACTTTTTGCGACTCATCTGAGCGAGGCCGGAAGCCGCTTGAAGCTCGACATCCGAAATTTGTTCGGAGGTCTTGCGCTTGCGTTTCGTAGATTCCAGAGATCTAGTCTTGGAAGGCTTGACGCCAGAGGTAGTGCTTTCATCGACAACTGAAGCACCCCGTTTCGAAGATCTTTTTCTCGGGGCACTTATAGGAGCAGCCGAACAACTGGCGACAGCAACTGCAGGAATCTTCAGCTTCCGGCCTGGGCGTCGCGAGGGAAAAGCCTTGTCACCACAAACTTCGGAGAACACACGATTCACCTTCCTCTTGTGCTTAACCAAAAATTTGTACGCCTTATATTCATTCATAGTGTATTCGCCTATCATGAGGGTCACTCTTTTCTCGACGTCAAGCATGAAATCGTCGGTGCTTTGACCATCCCTCAGTTTAATGCCAAACTTCGGGAAAGGAACTTCTTGTGAGGCCCAATTAACATTGTAATGCACAATCTCGTTCGGGGACCAGCCATGAGAGATCGGCCAAATCCGGGCAGCAACAAACTCTTCGACGATGTCGCGGCCTCCAAGGATGGTGCTGGCGAGATGAAAAGCATTTTCACAAACTCTGATCCCCACGGCCCGATGATTGAACTCAACAGTGTTCACAGCAGTTAAGGCTTCAACAGACCCAGACAGAGGATGAGCCGGTCCCTCATATCCTTCAATCCCAGACATGTCAACCTTGACATAGAACCAGTATGAGCTCCAATCTTCGGTGAAATTGGTTTTACAGCACGGCGCGATCTGGATTCGCGTGATCCCTCGTCGGGTGTTCTGACGTCGAGTGTTGAAAGTGCAACAGGCATAATGAGCCTCGTAGAACTGCCCGTCGTCGACCTTTATGACGTCCGGCACAATAACCAATTCAAAGAATCTTGCGAAAGCATCAGCACTGAGCTTACATCCGAAGGTCTTCATGATCCAGATGAACTTGGAAATTTCCAGGAAAGATGTCGGTGAAAGTTGATGAATCTTCACCGAAAAAGCGTTCAAGATGGCGGGAAGAACCGGGTCGCAGGGGAACCTCAGACCGCAGACGAAGAAATCGCGGAACACATCCACTTCACCATCTTCGGGGGTAGGAGTCTGCTCGTCTAACGGAGCACGCCCGGTGCCTGGAGGGAAAAATCTCGCAGCCTTGTATTCTCTAATCATGTTTGCAGTAACCTTGGATTCCCCGAAGACAAGGGATGCAGGAAGAGGTCCCCCAGACCTTACCGTGACTAGATCTCTGACGCCGGCTTCCACATCTCCGACATCTTCGTCATCTGTTCTGACTTCGCCATCCTCATGACTCCTGGAGCCACTGACAGCGGGAGAACCTCCATCTTTGGGAGGTGGAACATTCTCAGGACCCTCGACAATAGGTTCGGCCGGGAGACCAGCTGCGATAAGTTCTTCAGTCGTCATGGGTCTTGCCGTACTTTTGACTCGAGCCACCTATTCGACAGTTTTACAGGGAAGAAGAGATAAGAGCAACTTTCGCGAATGAAGTTTGCAAAATAAAAAAAAACCTAATGCAATAAAAAGAACAAATAAGAACTAAAGAGCGAAAGGAACAATACCTTAGAGATTTTCGAAGAAAGCGGGAAGGTCGCGAACTCTGGGGCGCAAGACGAGCTTCCGCGAACAGGAAGAGTTGCGATTCGCGACGAAAGCAAGAGAGCGGTGAAAAAAATTTTAACAGCGGAAGCCTCCTATTTATAGGGGCAAGGGGGGTAGTTCCGCGAAACTTGCCTCGATCAGACCGTTATAGGGTTTCCGGGTGACGCGTATACACTCCGACGTTCCGAGGGTGACATTTTTTACTAAATTTCCAAAATGTTCGTGGAATCGGATCGTCGGAGTCAACCCGCTTCCCCGAGGGGCTAGTGTTGGGGAATTCAGGAAAACCCGTCACCCTCGAAACGTCGAGTTTAACGAAGTTCTTGAGATGTGTTTTTCAGGGGCAAGGAACACGTGATTTTCAGGAACCTGGAACCTGCGAAGCCAGCGGAGTCGCGAACACGCGATTTTCAGGAATCTGGAACCTGCGAAGCCAGCGGAGTCGCGAACACGCGATTTTCAGGAATCTCGAATCTGCGAAGCCAGCGGAGTCGCGAACACGCGATTTTCAGGAATCTCGAACCTGCGAAGTCACGAACTTTGGAGGATGGAAAATTCGGGAGTCCGCCAGAAGTCTATTTTGCAAGTCGCGAACGGGGGATTCACGAACCAGGAGGAAGTAAAGTCAAAGTTGCCGTCCCAAAAAGTTCGGGTTTGGAGTGTGAACTAGTGGCAGATTTGTAAATATATGAGATGTAAAAGACATTCGTGTGTGCGTTCACATTGGGAATATTCTTTGAGCTCGAGGGTGTTTTCGGAATGTAAAAGTCCCTTGGTCTCCCTATAAATAGGGGCGTGAGGGCACGTGTAAACGGATTCACATCTTTGGAAGCTTAAGCACTCTGCGGGAGATACGTTGTCTTCATTTGTATCTTCATTGCACTTGAACGGGTTCTTTGTGCTCTCTCTCTCTCTCGTGTTCGGGGAGGCTATCTTGATTTTCGGATACCCCCCAACACCCACAACTTTGGGTGATGCCGAGGAACTCGTCAGAAGGTGCCAAGGGTGCCAGTACTTCGCCAAGCAACAACACGTCCCGACCTACAAGCTAGTCACCATACCACCAACCTGGCCTTTCACCTGCTGGGGGCTCGACATGATTGGGCCTCTTCCGACTGCGCCAGGAGGGTTCAACAGAGTTCTGGTGGCTATCGACAAGTTCACCAAGTGGATCGAAGTCAAGCCGGTCACCTGCCCAAAGGCCGACAGGGTACTCGACTTCTTGGACGAGCTCGTGCATCGCTACGGACTACCCCATCGCATCATCATAGTCTTGGGCTCCAACTTCAACAACCACCAGTTCTGGGAGTATTGTGAGAACAGTGGGATCGACGTCCGGTACGTCTCAGTCGCCCACCCTTGGGCCAATGGACAAGTCGAGCGTGCCAATGGGATGGTACTCGACGCTCTCAAGAAGAGATTACACGACACTGCTAACACAAAAGGGGGCAAGTGGATCAAGGAACTACCTAATGCACTCTGAGGGCTTTGTACACAGCCCACCAAGCCGACATGGCAGTCACCCTATTTCCAGGTCTACGGCTCCGAAGCTATCCTACCTGCCGATGTAATGTGGGAATCACCGGTAGTAGAGCAGTACGACGAAGGCATATCAGAAGGCAACAGACGAGTTGATATCGACGGACTCGAAGAAGCTCGCTGTGCCGCCCTCGTCCAGTCAGCAAGGTACCTTGAGGGTTTCCGACGCTACCACGATCGCAATGTCAAGGAACACTGCTTCAACGTTGGTGATCTAGTGCTCCGCCGCATCCAGAACATGGAAGGATGTTGACGGTTCAAAACCGTGCTCAAGTTCATCGCAAGCCTACGGGTGACTTGGTGCCTTTTTCACAAAGGAGGGTCCTCCCTAGATTTGTCAATCCAAGGATCGGAAGCACACTCCTAGGATTCTCCATCTAACCTACTGATCTAGCCTAACATGAAGCATTGATTGCATGAAGGTAATCATACAAACACGAAGGGATATATGGATCACATCCACCTGCCATGAGGTAAGCAAACCAAAGGTAAACCTAGCCTATCGTCTTCTTGTTGTAGTTCTAGCCAAAAGAGCAAGCGCGACAAGCATCTCATCCAAAGCCATCTTTAAACTACTATCCTCCAGTCCGATTATGAAAACGCCTGCCTTTCAGAGCCCCCGTTCTGTCACAACGTACTCCTATTCATGCGGGTAGTCTAGGGCGAGTCCAAAAGAACCAGTTGAAATCACTTGGCCAGTCCGGTATGCATCTCTAGCCACCGCGGCTACAAGAGCACCCTATGCAATCTATCTTACGTATAGATTAAGGAAGAAGCAAAACCAAGCGAGAGCAAAATCATAAAGGGAGGAATCGAGTCGCTAAAAGATCGGATGACATGAAGTACTTTACTCACATAATAAATGCGTTTAGATCATCTCCACCGAGTACATACCATTGATGACCTCAACTAGCTTCAGAACTCCGCCATGGCTCAACCGCGCAAGGCGGCCATGGCGGCTAGGGTAGGCCTAGGCCATCTCCTAGACGACTTCGAGGACTCGCGACGGCCGGCGGCTTCCTCCGGGTGCTTCTCCTTCGTGTCGGCGGCTCTCTGATGAATGGATGGATGGATCACCCCTCCTTGGGCGCCCAAGGGGGTGTATTTATGCCCATGGGGAGCCTTAGGGCGTGCTCCACCTTGCATTGCACGAGATCTTCCTTGGGAGAGAATGGAACTTGGTTTCCATAAAATCAGTCTCGTCCAGATTTTCCTAATTCGCAGCCCTTCCTTGCCGGCACCATATCTGCCACGTCCGGAATCCAAATAATGCAAATTCGGTGTCCTAGTTGTATGGCACAAAATTTCCTCCAACTTTGGTATGCATTTCTTTCTTTGGAAACGAAGATAAGATCTTCAAATCGGCCTTGGAAAATAATCTGTTCTGATTTCGGACTGACTGCGCAGCAGGGATTTCGAGGGTCATATCTCCTAGCTCCCTTATCCGAATTGGGCCTTCCACATATCCAAATCGAAGCTATCGTCGATGCCCACAACTTTGGTAGTCAAACTTTTGCCATTAGAGGACATTTAAGTCTCTGAATCTGCACCGAAAGATCATGCTGTCCTGGGTTGCGAGAATATCTCTCGGGCTGAGTTGATCTCGTTGGTAAACATCAAGTCCCCGGAGTTTTAAGTGGTGATGCTTCGGTCCTTGGATCATTTGGAGTCGTGTTCACTTCATGTCTTGACTTGTGACGGGCTTCATGATTTTCTCATAAAGTGCTTGATGAACTTATCCCGAAAGTCTCCTCTTTAACGTTAATTTCTTGCGTAAACAACAAACTCCAAAATTGATATGCGGGAGTGAACTTGATACATCCGGGGGGTTAGTACCATTGGTTAGAATATCAAATACGTGCAAATGTTGACAGCAAACTCATAGCTAGGTGTACGAAAATCGACCGTCAACATCTCCCCCATGCTTAAACCTTGCTCGTCCTCGAGTAAGTTTTCAATGGATATCAGCATTGCCTTTCATTGTTCATACCCTGCACTTGATCACACATGAGAAAGCATAATGCTCTCTAAGTTTATATTTGTTAAAATTCCATAATGTAACTAGCTTTCATCTCTATGGAGGGTAGATATAATTTAAGCTCTTTCCACAAGTAATCAATCATGCTCCACAAAATTCGAATAGGTCTTAGAAACTTTTGAAGTGAAGAACGAGGTAAATAAAAGAGCTAAACCAAGTACAAAAATTTAAACCTTCTTGCATCTTGCTCATGAACTCTCTCATCTCACAACACTCTCAAGCCTACTTGATCTATATCCTTTCCCTCTCATGTTTGTAGGTGGAAGGGTTTTATTTGGAGCTCATAGGAAAGTTTTATCCTACCAAGATGCTAAAGTTGAGACTATTATCAAAACAAGGCAAGCTTCTCATGGACTTATGATGACTCGTCAAAAAGGTCATTGGAAAAATAATGTTCACAAGAAGGGGGAAGAAAAAGAACTCACACTTTTAGATAGGTGGATATGTGCAAATGGCAAAGAATGATCCCGAGGGCCGAGGCCCCAACGAAGTCCTCGTTATCGGATTGCACATGGTTGGAAAAATGAGTATGGGTCTTGATCTTGAAGTCCTTGAAAAATCCTTAAGCAACTAGAGAACCGGGGGAGATTTATTATTACTCTATATTTTTCTTTTTATTTTTCTTGTTTTCTTATTTTTTTTCTTTTTTTTCTTTTTGACATGTGAGGTACTTGGATTTTTTTTATTTTGTCCTCTTATCTTATTCATTTTTTAATCTCCCCTAGAACTCTAATTTGCATAGTACCTACCTCCTCCCCCATGCTTAGACGTTTGCTCGTCCCCGAGCAAAGAGGAAGTGGTGTTAAGGTAGGTACCGGATGCCTTGATGAGAGGGAACTTGAATCTTCCCTTTGAAGCACCTTCTTGTGACGTGTCGTCTCCATACTCAAGTGATAGGTAGGTAGGTCAAGGAGGTTAACACAAAAGATGATGTTGGTTTAAAGGGTGGATATCCGGCGAGATTTGCAAAGCTTCCGATGTGGGAGCTCACAATGCATGGATAGAATAGGCTAGCAAAAGATAAGTTACGCAAAACGCGGAATGACCAGCTTCTTAGTCACGAGCCAAAGAATCGAGCCTTGAATCAATTCACCCAACAATAACTCTTGTAATTTATGGTTGCACTCAATATATAAGGCTTTGGATAGGTAGAGGAAAATGCAAGAGGTATTAATGACAAGGTTAGCATGACTTTTAAAAGCAAAGAGTAATATGTTCTTCGACCCATCCAAAGTTGAGAGCATGAAAGAAATCATGGGTCTTTATTTTTATCATGACCTCCACAAAAGATTAAGCTAGCATTTAATTAATTTCAGATTTGTATTAGAGAGAAATAGCTTAATAATAAGCACAAAGTTTAAACAAGTGGCAACGATCATCATATATCAACGAGCAAGATCAAGCCAAAATTATTTCATCATGGTGAGCACAAGGTGATGACAATAAACAAAAACTAAAACTAGGTTGTACTCCTAGAAGCCATGTTATTTAACGAGAGAGACATACAAAAGTTGCATCTAAGGTTGTTGAAGGCATATACATATATACAAGCATTTAGAAAGACAAGGACAAAGAGAGGGTTGAGGAATTGTTACCGTCCTTTGATGCTTGTGATGTAGCGCGCCCTCCCCCATGCTTAAGCATTGTGCCTAGCATGGAAGAAGGAAGATCGGCATCCGTAGCAACCGTGATCCTTGAACTCCATGCGGTCTTCTTTCGTCCACCAAGTCTTCCCCCATGCTTAGCATGTTGCTACGCACGAAAGATGATGAACCATCTTAAAATTCTTGAAGTCCTACGGTCATGCAAGGAGATCGTCATCACATTGTTGCCTTTGTTCGTCCTTCAATGTCCGCCCTTTGCCACGAGCCTTGATCCCAATTGTTTCGCATCCCATCTTCTCCTCCTTCCATGTTGTCTCTTACTGCTGGTTCATCTTCCACGAGTTTTTATTCTAATTCCAGAACTGAGTATGTACTGAATAATAGCTCCATTGCAGAGTTCTTGAAATTATCTTTCCAACGAGTGGTCATTCATCCCGATCGGACTTCGAACAAGAGAGTTACGCCCTTTTTACTTTGTTGGTGCAAGCTGTCCTAGGCTGATTTCAGAATGTGTGACGCCCAAAGATTTGGTTGTAACTTCTTGCACAGGTCTCCTAAAATGTTGATTCTTGATGCATTGGAAAGTAGACTTAATGGAGCACTTGAATATCCAATTTTTCCCTTTTGTACATCTCTGAACATGTGCTTAATCTTGATGAAAACAGCAGTGCTCCTTTCAAGATTTTGGAGGTGTTGATGATCTTGATTTCAGCTTTTACCACGAACTCATGGGAGTGATTCACCATGCCTGCAAAATAACTATAATGCACAAAGTACCCCCGAGGTGACGGTTGAGAATACTCACCCTATGCCAACAAACCATGACATCCCTACGATCTTCACTCGTGGCCTAGTTAATCTAGCGAAAATCCTAATGGGTATACATGAGTACAAGCGTGTATGCAAATGATAGGATGGTATAGAAACAAAACAATGTTTACACCAAATTCTAAGCTCCATGCTTACAAAGTGGTTGCCAAACTTTCTATCCCATAGAGATTTATTAACCAAGGTCAAAACACCATGTTCATCCCAAGATCAATAATTCTTTATAGTGCAAGAAAAGTAGGGCACATTGCTAAGTTTATAAACCAACTAATGCAACATGATAGCTCAGGATATAAGACTAAATGATGGTGGTCTCCAATCATGTCTAAACACCATGTTTACACAAGATTGCAAAGAGTAGTAACGCATGTCGACAAGCATTAACATGGATATGAAAGCATTCATCATAAAGTTTCACAAAAGGTCCCAAGCTAACATAAAGTGGATGATGACAAAAAGATGGATGTAAAATACAAATGCAGAAAGTTAGCACAAACAAACATTAGCAAGGTTTGAAAAAACACTTTCGATGTGGTCTATAATAAGCAAAGGACAAATTTTGATCTCACTTCATACAAAGTAAGCATTGTCAATAGGGAAGTCACCCATCGAAAAGAATCAATCAACCAAACTAACAAGGTTTAAGATATATATATATATATATATATTTGGCTCAAACAAAGATTTTGAAGAGAGAAAGTCAAGTATAGAAATCCTAACTAAGGTGGTCCTAGAGTCTTTCTACAAACCTATGGTTTTAGGATGTCTATAGGTAGGGGAAGTTTTCTTAAGGATTTTATGGGGAGGCTAGTCAAAATTTTTAATTAGAAAAGAGGAAATGGATAGACTTGTTCAACTCGGAGGGTGAGAGCCCTCGGTCAACTCAAGAAATCCTACCTCTATAGGCTATGGTTTTTGGTGGGGGTTATAGGAAGGCTTAGGTTGGTTGGACAAAAAGTTAGATTAACACAACATGCAATGCAATATAACATGGATGAACAAAACAACAAGATATGGAGGTTGTCTAAAGCAAAAACAAAAGTTAGCCCAAATTAATTAACTAGCCACAAGTTTAGAATCAAAGGATGGTGCCAACTTCATATATCTCTCTAAAAAGAAACAAAAGAAAAAGACTCTAAACTCTAATAGGCACACAAAAAGGTCTACTAGGTTTTGAGATCAAATAATAAAGTGCTCCCTCAATAGCAATTAGATCATACAACATGGTGTTGTGGTTTTTATTAGAGCAATGGTACAATGTTACTTGATGGTTCGATTAAAGAGCACAATGTAGACGGTCATGTATATATATATATAAATAAAAATCGGGTTGCCTCCCGCAAAGCGCTTCATTTAAAGTCATAGAGCTCGACTTTCTCACGTACCTTCTTATTGTTGCGGAGCCATGATCCTTCATGCAAGATTTGAAGGTGTTCATGCAGCCTTGATCCACTATCCATGCTTGACACGATCACTTATGCTCTATGAGAGGCTTGCCCAATCGTCTCCTTGCATCATCATCATGGCCTTCTCCATCACACTTTATCGCTGCCTCTTCTTTCACGAATTTTCCTCTCTATCCAGATCAGACCATGTAGAGAACAATAGCTTCCATGCGTGGTGCATGAAATTGTCTTTCCATCAAGTATTTATTCACCCCAACGGACTCCGATCGAGTGAGTTATGCCCGTTCTATTCCGGCGCTGCAATCTGTCCAAAGCTGATTTCAGACTGCACATCGCTCAATGTTTTTGCCATATCTCCTTGTACGGGTCTTCAAATTCATCGATCTTGGATGCGTTGGAACCGGCACTTGATGGAGCTTCTGATTTTCTACTTTTTCTTCCTTGAACATGTCTTACCAGGTCCTCAAAATTGATGAAAATAGCGACGTCCGTTTTTGAGGTTCGGTGACGGTGATGCACGGGTTTGCAATTCCTTTGGGTATGATTCTCTCCTCTTAATTTATATTTAATGCCCTGCATGGTTAGTGAAACTTTGGATTTATCCCACAATTTGCTCTTTTAAGGTCACTAGCTTGACCGAGCACAAAACAAGTCCAAGATTTACAAATCATATTGCAAACAAACGCTTCCATAACCACAATTTATGACAAAGTAAGTTGTGATTAATTATAGTATAAGTTTTCTTGCTCAGCACTAAGCTCTCATTAGGCAAAGGTTCATTAGGCATGTAACAAATTTTAAGCACGACAAAGCCTCTTTATCACTCGCAAGAAATTCTAGCCTATCATGATTATCAAAAGAACAAGGCATAGAATTGAATCAACCTCACTAATGGATATGAATCATAGATATATCAAAGGAATATTATCAGCTCCAAAAGTGTCTTGAGAGATTAATTTGTACCTTGGCCTTCGAGCTTTTCATCGTGAGTGGTCTCTCGGGGTTGAAAGCAAACAATCTTCAATGATCGGTGGCTTGTATCGTCTTTTCGCAATTCCTTCGTTCGTGCCACACATCATCAAGGTTGCCTCGTGTGGACTCACTCTTATTATTCATTTGTGGGACTTCACACATGTCTCAAATATCTTCATGTAACTCCATAATCCTTCGTGTGAGAGCCCAGAGTATCTGCGCCATTGGATGCCATCACTTGTGTGTAATCCATAGTGATTTGCTTCTAACATCTCCTAGCGTCGGATGTTGCCAACTTGTGCCTTCTTTTGCCAATGCCCTTGGAGTCTTTGTTTTGTTCCAAACTTCTGATTTTCATCTCGTGTGGTCCAATGGAAGCGTTGCCCAAGCTTCTCTTTGTTGTCGTCGTCCTCATCTCCACTATCTTGTTCTCATCGTGTGCTGCTGCCTCTTTTTCGTGGATTTTCCCCTGTGTACATAACAGAACATATACAAAAATATTGTTCCATTGAAAACTTTATAAAATTACCTTTCCAACGGGTACTCATTCATCTTAATCGGAGCCCAAATGAGGGAGTTATGGCCGTTTTGTTTCCGCTCTTGCATGCTGTTCAGAAAATTTCAGAACGTGCAACCTTCGGTAATTCGGCCATACCCGCTTGTAGGAACCTCCGATTGACTTGATTCTTGATTCGTTAGAAGCGTAACTTCATGGGGATTCTAAATATCCAAATATATCTTGTTGTTCTCCCTTGAGGTTGTGCAGAAATTGATGGGAACAGAAACTTGTGAATTGATCCGGATATGTTGACGACCTTGATCTTGTGGTCTTCGGGGCGTTACATCGCGTCTCCTTTGGCTTTAAGTCGTCACCATTTCTGGACCAGCGAGTAGCATGATGGCAATGGTGTGTCTTCTTCATGATTTTGCTTTAGCCAAAGTGACGGGTGCTTCTTTCGCAACGTGATTGCTTCCAGCACCTATTGCTTGGACAAACAAACCTCCACAAAACATTAGTCTTAAAACTTTAATTGACACATTGACATACCTTGTTTAACATCACTCGTATAGGGTGTGGACTCAATAGCGGATGATGGGACACTAACAAAAGTCGGCACCTACCACTAAAGAGTGAATCTTGATGTAGTCATCATCTTGTCGGAGTGGATGTGAACTTCTCGAACGTCTTGTGTCTAGCTTTTCACCTACTTTCAAGCACACAAATAAGAAAGCAAGCATGTAAGCAATAATAAAAATTAGGGTTAGTCAAAGAGATAGATAGATCACCCTAGGGTTCGAGTTGCCAATCCCTGGCAATGGCGCCAGAAAAAGGGGCTTGTTGACGGTTCAAAACCGTGCTCAAGTTCACCGCAAGCCTACGGGTGACTTGGTGCCTTTTTCACCAAGGAGGGTCCTCCCTAGATTTGTCAATCCAAGGATCTGAAGCAAACTCCTAGGATTCTCCATCTAACCTATTGATCTAGCCTAACATAAAGCATTGATTGCATAAAGGTAATCATACAAACACGAAGGGATGTATGGATCACATCCACCTAGCCATAAAGGTAAGCAAACCAAAGGTAAACCTAGCCTATCGTCTTCTAGTCGTAATTCTAGCCAAAAGAGCAAGCGCGACATGCATCTCATCCAAAGTGATCTTTAAACTACTATCCTCCGGTCCGATTCCGAAAACACCCGCCTTTCAGAGCCCCCGTTCTGTCACAACGTACTCCTATTCATGCGGGTAGTCTAGGGCGAGTCCAAAAGAACCAGTTGAAATCACTTGGCCGGTCCGGTATGCACCCCTAGCCACCGTGTGTGACAACCCGCCCAGGAAAATACCGTACTATCGCCTAAGACCGATCCACTTTGGTCATTAAGCAATAGTAAAGTATCATCCTGTCGTTGGTTGCCGGGTTAACGCCCGGTAAATCACTTGGACATCGAACAGAGGATCGACACATGCATTAAAACTCACGCGAAGGCGAGTCCAGAGTACAACATGAATTAAACATTTTATTACAAACCATTGTTCATGGCATGGAGTAAAGGTTCAGAGTTCGAAAATACAGCGGAAATAATTTAAACTAGCGCAACGGTAAACATCACAGGAGGCCATCCGTGATGTCATCACTTGTCGTCACCCCTCCGGTCAATCACACCTGCAACGACAATTTTAAAGCAAGGCTGAGTATACTAATACTCAGCAAGACTTAACCGTCGGGTGATAACTACATCACCAACCTCTAGACATGAAAGGCTTTTGGCCGGTGGAGTTTCTTTTGCTGAAACAGCTGCTAAGAGTAGATCCTTACTTTCAAAATTTTAGCACAAGTTCTAGTTGATTACCATTTCTAAATGTGCCATCTAATCCAATCAAGAATTGGACAAGCAATTAATTCATACAACAATATTTCTCGAGTTCCATCATTATGGGATATCATGGCCAGTTGATTAAGCAGTCTCGGATAACGGTGAGAGGCCGACAATCGATTGATTCAAACCTTGCAAGGTAAACCCAAACACACGGTAGGCTGCCCCCGAAAGGACAACTTTCCCAGGCCGTCCCCAAAAATCCTCGGGTTGGGATCGAATCTTACAGTCCTTGGTGCAGGCTATCCGGCATACCCCGCGAGATACCCGGAGTCACCATACACCACCCTTCCCGGTAGCTAGCCGGTTAGGAGATTTCTCAAGAGTAGTAACGGTAGGATCCCGTGCCGCCTCATTAAGGTACTAGGCTTACCGGTCCCATTCCCGGCGAATGTTTAGTACGTTCAAAAGCTTAGCCCACATGACCACTGGACCGGAGCCCAATCCCATGCTCTTACCACATGAGCAATCCATTTAAGGATATCTTATGATTCCTATCTAGGAACCTATTCTCGCGAGTGACAAACATCACTCGACTTCTATCGGGTCCTATAGCATAGCAGCTATCGACCTAGCATACTAGTGATAGAGCATAGGTACCTAAAGGTCATGTATCTAGGGTTTCAAATCAACTCCTGAAACGTAAATGCACAATCGTAGCAAACATAATTGCATAATTTTAAAAGACGGGGTTATTGATCCGGGGCTTGCCTTCGATGGCAAGGTTGGCCTTGGGCCCTTCTGGACTTGGGTCCAGGTCTTGAGCTACGTTCGCGCACGGCAGCTCTTTGTCGGCACCTTCGTTTCCTCCTTCCGGCACGAGCGTACGTCTACTGGCGGAAGGATCTACACGAAGATGCAAATGCAAGATTTATTTGACGGTTTTTAATTTAATTAACCACAAACCATAAATGACAATCAAGGGTGTATTAGTTGGACACATTCACCTAGATAAGAATACATTTAGCATACTCTTCCAAAAAGGAACAATTGCAATTCTTTATTCAATATTCTTTTTGACGGTGATTGTGTACATATATATGTAATTAATTTAATTTAAATTCACAAACAGTAGTGGGTGAGTGCATTTAGCTTTTTAAATTGATTTACAACCACACACAAGTTAGCAAGGGTGGTTTGGTGATGTTTCCCATTTAATGACTATTAAGCCTTTAATTGCTTCCATAGCTTTTATTCATGAAACTAATTAAGAAAATTCATGGGATGGGTGTGTTACACTCTAAACACCTATAACAAGCCACTGGACACACACATGCGAGCTTTGGATAGCTAGAAAATAATTATTTTTGAAAATAACAAAAGCTAACTAGATGGACAAGGTAAATGCACACAAAAATAATTACTCAACAAAATGATCCTAACTTTCTCACACATGTTATGTGGCTCAAAACTAGCCTAGTGGTGCAGCACATATACCTAGAACTATTATGGAACTTGAGTTATGAATTTTTGAAGAAAATCAAGCATAATTCAAGAATAATTATTTATGGTATCTATAAAATTGTGATTAATTCACCAGAGGTGTGGTTTGGAATGAAAAGACAGTGTGCACAAGTTGAGCTCAGAAACATAAATATTTTTAGCTAGAAAAATCATTTATGCAGATCTGGCAGAGATGGAAAAACATTTTTATAAAAAGATTTACATCATAACTTTGTGCAATTTTTGGCATAGCATCTAGTCATGACCTAACACACAACATATCCAAAAATTAGCTACCGATGATTTATATATTTTGAGATATTGCAGATCTAGGTTTTTCACATTTGTATTTTTCATGCAAAAACTAACAGGAATTAGCTCAGGCCAGAATAACAAAAGTTGTAGGATAATTTACCACGAATCCAACACAATTGGTTTTACATTTTTCTGATTGTTCTACAATTTTCTACGCAATTTACAAGAATCAGCCAAAACACTTTTACTATTTGGGTTACCAATTGCAGGGAGGCCCTCGAAAAGAACTCGAGTTTCGCAATGTGGTCCCTGGGCGGACCGGCCGGCGCGGCTCGCCGGAATTGAGCCACTCCGGTGGGGGTTTCGGCCGGGGGGTGGGTGGAGAAGGTTGAGGGGCTCACCAACGACCGGTTTGTGGCCGCAGATGGGTGGGAAATTGCCTGTGCAAGGCCGGCCGGCGGCGCCCAGGCGGCCTTGGCCGCGGTGCGGCTCGGTCCGGCGATGCTCCGGCCTGGGAGACGGGTGCGGTGGTGCTGGGGAGGTTGGGGAGCCGTGAGGGACTGCTAGGGGGCACTGGACCGCGGCCAAAAGCACTAGAGGAGGGGGTGGTGCTCGGGAACGGCAGGACGCCGGCGTGCCGAGGCCTGGCACGGCCGGTCGGTGCGTGGCCTTTATAGGCGGGCGCGGCAGCGGGAGCGCACGGCTTCGGGAGCGCTGCGGTGTGGGCCAGCTGCCTCGGAGTGCGCGCGCAGACCTTGGCAGGCGCGCCTGGCAGGGGGAGCGGACGACGGACCGCCGGCAATGCACAGCTCGTCGTACGGCGCGGTAAAGATGGCTCGCGTTCCAAGGACGGCAGGCGCGAAGGGGACCATGGCCCTGACCTCGAGGCGGTGGGGAACGAGCCGCACGCATGCCGAGGCGGGCGCGACTGCCGGAGCACGGCGCGCGGCGCAGACCTCGCCGGCAGGGTGCCCGGCGCGCCGGCGGCGCTCTAGAGCGCGGCCGCGCTGGTTTTCAGCCGGTCAACGCGACTTTGACTGCGTTTTTCTCCAAAAAGTCGAATAGAAGTGCACAAAGTGATGAATAGCAAAGTTGTAGATTTAACTACCCTCTACAACTTTTGTAAAGGCCGTATAGTGTTTTTTTCAACGAATTTTGCAGGAACGTCGTGCCAACTTCGAATGCCGGCCTGTTCTGGGAAACAGGAGGTACTGGCGGTTGACCAAGTTTTTCTCCCTTTTCTGCTCAAAATTTGAAATGCCAATCTACACGAAAGTTGTGTCCCTCATCAATATGGATAAATTTCATAAAGGTAGATTTTGAAGTGTTTAGGTGAAATTTGGAGAACGCGGCAAAAGTTCCGGACGACATTCGCCGACGTCAACGGTTAAGCGGGGTTTGACCGTGCCTTTGACCACGGGTTGACCACGGGTGTGTGTGGGCTTGGTCAAAGGGTTCAATAGGGTTCAATGGCGAGGTTTTCGAGGTGATGACCCAGGTTGACCTAGGTTTGACCGGTGTTTGACTCGGCTGATCCGGTCATTAGCGTTAATGACGGTAATTAAAAACCTGGGGCGTCACACCGTGGCTACAAGAGCACCCTATGCAATCTATCTTAAGTACAGATTAAGGAAGAAGCAAAACCAAGCGAGAGCAAAATCATAAAGGGAGGAATCGAGTCGCTAAAAGATCAGATGACATGAAGTACTTTACTCACATAATAAATGCGTTTAGATCATCTCCACCGAGTACATACCATTGATGACCTCAACTAGCTTCGGAACTCTACCATGGCTCAACCGTGCAAGGCGGCCATGGCGACTAGGGTAGACCTAGGCCATCTCCTAGACGACTTCGAGGACTCGCGGCTTCCTCCGGGTGCTTCTCCTTCGTATCGGCGGCTCTCTGATGAAAGGATGGATGGATCACCCCTCCTTGGGCGCCCAAGGGGGTGTATTTATGCCCTTGGGGAGCCTTGGGGCGTGCTCCACTTTGCGTTGCACGAGATCTTCCTTGGGAGAGAAGGGAACTTGGTATCCATAAAATCAGCCTCGTCCAGATTTTCCTGATTCACAGCCCTTCCTTGCCAGCACCATATCTTCCACGTACGGACTCCAAATAATGCAAATTCGGTGTCCTGGTTGTATGGTATGGAATTTCCTCCAACTTTGGTATTCATTTCTTTCTTTGGAAACGAAGATAAGATCTCCAAATCGGCCTTGGAAGATAATCTGTTCTGATTTCGGACTGACTGCGCAGCAGGGATTTCGAGGGTCATATCTCCTAGCTCCCTTATCCGAATTGGGCCTTCCACATATCCAAATCGAAGGTATCATCGATGCCCACAACTTTGATAGTCAAACTTTTGCCATTAGAGGACATTTAAGTCTCTGAATCTGCACCGAAAGATCATGCTGTCCTGTGTTGCGAGAATATCTCTCGGGCTGAGTTGATCTCGTTGGTAAACATCCAAGTCCCCGGAGTTTTACGTGTTGATGCTTCGGTCCTTAGACCATTTAGAGTCGTGTTCACTTCATGTCTTGACTTGTGACGGGCTTCATGATCTTCTCATAAAGTGCTTGATGAACTTATCTCGAAAGTCTCCTCTTTAACGTTAATTTCCTACGTAAACAACAAACTCCAAAATCGACATGCGGGAGTGAACTTGATACCTCCGGGGGGTTAGTACCATTGGTTAGAATATAAAATACGTGCAAATGTTGACGGTAAACTCATAGCTAGGTGTACCAAAATCGACCGTCAACAAAGGACTACACAAGCTCAGCTCGCCATGGGAAGGCCCCTTCTCAATCGCCAAGGTGACCGGACCAGGCTCTTATCGCCTCCAGACACTTGAAGGCAACAACATCAGCAAATCGTGGAATATCGACCAGCTCTGTCGATTCTACGCGTAGTCTCTCGACTACTTCGGGGTCCAAGTCTATACGACTACTTCTAGGCTCTCCGCCGTAAGCGGCCTTCAGGTCCAGGCACCAGTCTCCGGACTACTCCACTCCAAGATCCAGCGTCAACAGCTACTAACGGATCTCGGGCCACTCAGAGCGTCAAGGACTCTAGCGGCGGTCTTCAAGATCATGTACTTTTGATCTAGCCTATACGGCTACTAACAGATCTCCAGCTGTAAGCGGCCAACGGCTCTAGTGCTACTTAAGCCGTAGGCGGCCTCTGGGTCCAGGCGACTACACTTGTAAAACGACCCTGGCCATCCAGGTGTACTTTCCTTTCAGTAATAAAGTTTGATTCCAATCAACTCATTTACCGTGTCTCCCTGCAAAGGATCCACTACCGAGTACTACTACTCGCACCAATGGGCACTCCGCACATACAACACAGCGGCAACAAGTACTCATTTTAAACATATATCGAGGAAGATTTTTGTTGACGGTGTATTTTGGTACACCAAACATGTTCATTACACTCTGGTTTGGACTTGTTTATGGAACTAACTCGCCACTAGGCACACTAATCATATAACAAGTTCATCTCTGTGCATGCATTTGGAAGTGTTGTGTTTATGTAGGAAGACATGGACATAAAGGACGGATTCACAACAAGTTCAAAGAAGCATTTACGGAGTCTTGTTTGTGTTCATGAGCTTGATGAAATCACTTCCAATAATGGCAAGGACCGAAGTGTTACGAAGGAACACCCCCGAGAATTGAAGCGTAAAAGACCGAACTTCATGCACGGAGAACCTCCATCTTGGACGAGAGGATGACATTGTCAAAATCATGCAAGTGGAAGGGGGCAAAGTGCATAAATGCATGAGGACCCACGAGAGCGAAGGGGCGGCCGAACCGGGCCGAGGTGGGCCTGGGCCGCTCGGCCCAGGCAGGTCGGCCCAGGCCGGCAGGCCTGGCCCACTCCCGACGTCGGTTCGTCCCCCCTTTCCTTGCACCCGAAGGATCTTCAACCCTAAAGCCCTGGAGGCACTGCCATTCGCAGAGGGAGAGCCATTCACACCAGGAGGCAATCCACAAGCTAGAGAGAGAGAAGGGAGATCTCCGGAGGGGGATCGACCATCTCGAAGGAAGCACCCACAAGTGGAGAAGAAGGAAGACACCGTCGGAAGGGTGACCATGATCAACGGTGCTATGTCTAGCACCTTGATTGGGTAATCTCCTTATTCGTCCATGGGTTGTAATCGGTCTTGAATATGTAATCGTACCTTGTTGGAATATCTATCTATCATCTTGTGTTGAATGTGCTTAGATGCTTAAGGTTAGCTACCGTGCCGTAAAGGAAGTATGGATCCCAATGCTCCCTTGGATCAATTCAATACGCCGTGTCCATCATAGGTCTAGTCACGAATACCTCTGCGTAGTGACAGTACGGGGGGAGGGAAAGGGCGAAACCGTGGTCACAACCCCCGATAGATTAGATTGATTTTCTTGTTTAAAGTGATTGCATGTTAGAGTATCGTAGACCCGTGGGCCAGTGTCTCCTATCTTTATTGCTCAATTGTTCTCTCTAGCGTAGTTTAGTCATTTTCTAGTGTAACCGTAGTTAGGGTTTGAGTAGTAGTGAGTAGAGGTAGATCAAATGCTTGTAATCCCCTTGCTCCGCGGATTGACAAGAACCTTGGGAATCCCGTGGTGAAAAAGGTGTAGGTCCGTACGCTTGCGGATCGTAGGTGGATACGTCTTTTATCCGTCAACAAGCCCCTTTTTCTGGCACCGTTGCCAGGGAGCAAGCTAGTTTACATTGTTTGGTTTGCATCTAACCTTGTTTTATCTTTTAGTTTATCTTTTATTTGCTATATCTAACACATATTATCTAGAAAACCACTTGTTTTGTTTTTGTTCTTGTTTTTATCTTGTTGTCTAGATGGCGTTCGTCAATCAACCCGTGGAAGAACCGGAGAAATCACTAAGGGATTACGCTAGTCCTCGATGTGAAGACATAAGAGTACAAGAGTCGGATTCGAAGCTCGAAGCGACCAAGTATGAAATCAAATCCAAGATCATCGAGATGGCGACGACAAACCCGTTTGAAGGGATGGTTACGGAGAACCCATATAGACACATAAGGCATTTCACGACGCTATGCAACACGGTGCGTCAAGAAGGAGTTCCCGATGAATGGTTCAAATGGAATCTCTTTCCCTACTCACTTGTCGGTGAAGCAAAGACGTGGTACTCGTTTGCGTCCTTTGAAGTTGAAGGAAATTGGAACAAGTTGACAAAGAAGTTTTACGAGAAGTTCTTTCCAATTAGCAAGCTTCAACATCTAAGGAGGCAAGTGATCACTTTCACGCAAGGAGAAGAGGAAGGGATAGACCAAGCTTGGAATAGGTTTAATGTGTTGATCGAACAAGGACCAAGACTCAGCTTCTCCGGTGATGTACTCTTGCATACCTTTTTCTTTTCCCTAACCCCTAGTTGCATGCAACACGTCCAAATGTGTGCAGGTGGGGATCTCATGGAGAAAACACTCACGGAAGCCGCTCAACTTTTACAAAAAATTAGTAAAGCGGCGGCCATGCGAAGAGATTGGGAAACAAGACTTGCGGAAGAGCCAGAATACAATTCAAGGAAGAAGAAGTGTGCTGAATTTTCTAAAGAGGCAACCCCGGAAGTCACAAAAGAGGAGCCAATCCCAAAAAAGCTTGAAGAAAAGCACATCAAGTCAAGAACTACCCCGAGCATTGACTTCGCTGAATCAAATGAAACAAACAAGAGAAGCATGTCAAGCGCGAAGCCATTAAGGGAGTTCGAACCAATGGATTGGGTTCCAATTGATTACGGAGAAGTATTCGATAAGAGAAGACCGTTCCCTAATCAAAAGGGGATGGCAAGAGCATTGGAAGTGGATTTCCCACCTGAAAAGAAAGCGAGAGATTCATACGACCTTGAAACCACCGGTGAGATCTTTCAAAAGCTCTTTGGAGATGATGAAGTGGATCCGGAACACATTGCCGAGGTGAAGAGAATCATGGGGATCAAGCCCGAAGCATCACCATATGCTCACCTCACCGAAGTTTACGCGATAGGATCCGAAGAAGAGGAGAAGATGGCACCACACTTGAGTTGTGAGATCGATGGAGTTCAATGCAAAGCTTTGTGCGACATCGGAGCCCAAGTAAGTGTCCTATCTTCTAAAATTTATGATAAAATTCAAGACCACAACCTAGACTTAGCTCCAACATCAATGAAACTAATCATGGGAGATGGTAGAACTATTAGACCTCTAGGTATTGCTTGCAACATGAATGTAAAAATCTCTGGAAAATGTATACCAACCGATTTCTTTGTTATTGATGCTTACCATAGTAATCATGATCACATAATCCTAGGTAGGCCCTTTCTTAAGTTGGTTGATGCCGTGTTGGATGCCGGAAAGGCAAAGTAACAATGAACCTTAATGGAAAGAAGTACACATATAATTTTCTTCGCGTTTCTAAACACCTTTCACCTTTTCCTCTCGAAGACGAAGTAGAGGAGGTAGATAGTCTTTGTTTTGTTGAAACCCTTAGAGACCCGCTGCAAAGGGCGATGGAGAATCAAGTTAATGATCAACAAGATGAGGAACTAGATGAAGCAACGAAAGGTTTAGAACCACAAGATGGAAGCGTGGAGGAAGAAAAATTTGAGGACTTCGGAGAAATTAAACCCGAGGAGCCACAAGTGCCCGAGGTAGACCTTAAACCTTTGCCCAAAGGATTAAAGTATGAATTTTTGTGCCCAGACAAGACTTATCCAGTCATCGTGAGTGACGAGTTGAGTCCCGAAGAAAATGAGAAGTTGCTGAATTTATTGAAAAAACATAGGAAGGTGATTGGATATTCGATTAATGATATCAAAGGCCTTAGCCCAGCCTTTTGCACTCATCGTATACCAATGGAAGACCAATGTAAACCCGTAGTGGACCACCAAAGGAGGCTAACTCATGCCATGTGAGAGGTAGTAAAGAAAGAGGTCATCAAGCTACTTGATGCCGGAATCATCTACCCGGTTCCGCATAGCGAGTTGGTGAGCCCGGTACATTGTGTGCCGAAGAAAGGAGGTTTAACCGTGGTGAAGAATGAGAAGGACGAATTGATACCGCAAAGAACCGTGACCGGGTGGTGGATGTGTATCGATTATCGTAAGCTTAACAAAGCAACGAAGAAAGGTCACTTCCCCCTACCGTTCATTGACGAGATGCTCGAGAGATTAGCGAACCACGCTTATTTTTGCTTTCTCGATGGGTACTCGGGGTTCATGCAAATTCCCATTCACCCGGATGATCAACACAAAACAACGTTCATATGCCCTTATGGAACGTTTGCATATAGAAGGATGCCCTTCGGTCTATGCAATGCTCCGACCTCTTTTCAACGTTGCATGATGGCCGTATTCTCGGAATTCATCGAAGAAATTGTCGAGGTGTTCATGGATGATTTTTCCGTTTATGGGAAGATGTTCATGGATTGCTTGGCAAACTTGGATAAGGTCCTCACGAGGTGTTCGGATGTAGACTTGGTGCTAAATTGGGAAAAGTGCCACTTCATGGTTAAGCAATGCATAGTGCTCGGACATGTTATATCCGAGAGAGGCATTGAAGTGTACAAGGCTAAGGTAGAGACGGTTGAGCAGCTCCCACTTCCGACGGATGTTAAGTCCTTGAGGAGCTTTCTAGGTCATGCCGGATTTTATAGAAGATTTATTAAGGACTTCTCGAAGATCACTAAGCCTTTGACGCATCTTCTTCAAAAGGATGTGGCTTTTGACTTCGATGAGAAGTGCCTAGCGGCGTTCCGGACCTTGAAAAGTGTGTTGGTGAGTGCTCCCATTATTCAACCTCCGGATTGGAGCCAACCTTTCGAGATCATGTGTGATGCAAGTGACTACGCCGTAGGCGCGGTTTTGGGTCAAAGAAAGGAAGGACGAGTTCACGCCGTTTACTACGCTAGTAAAACTCTTAATGAGGCACAATTAAATTATTCCACTACGGAGAAAGAATTGCTAGCGGTGGTATTCGCCTTTGAAAAATTCAGATCTTACATCGTGAACTCGAAGGTCATTATTTACACCGATCACGCAGCCATCAAGTATCTCTTGGCTAAGAAGGATGCTAAACCACGTTTGATCCGTTGGATCCTTCTTCTCCAAGAGTTTGATGTTGAAATTCGTGATAAGAAGGGGGTGGAAAATGTTGTGGCCGATCACTTGTCTAGAATGAATCGTGGACAAGATGATAAAGAGCCCATAGAGGATAAGATGAGAGATGACCACCTCTATCGAGTGCTCGATAAAGACACTTGGATGATTGATATCATTCGAGCGATTCGGAAGATGCCTCTTGACCATCTAGATAGAAACTCTCAAAGGAGGATAATCTCTGAAAGTAAGAAGTACTTTTGGGATGCACCTTACCTCTTCAAACTTGGCAATGATGGAGTCATGAGATGATGTGTGCCAAGAGAAGAGAGGCTAGAAATTTTGAGAAAGTGCCACTCGGCGGAGTACGGTGGACACTTTAGCCATTTTAGGACCCAAGAAAAAGTGTGGTCTAGCGGATTCTATTGGCCGGAGATGCATGAAGATACTAAAAGATATGTTGCATCATGCCCCGAATGCCAAAGAACCGGAAACATCTCTCAGAGAAGTTCTATGCCCTTGATGTATAATCTACAAATCCATTTATTCGATGTGTGGGGTATAGACTTCATGGGGCCTTTCAAAAACTCGCATGGATATGAGCATATCCTAGTCATGGTTGATTATGTATCCAAGTGGGTAGAGGCCATGCCATGTCGTAAAGCTTCCACGGAGGAATCCATTGCAATGATCAAGAGCATGATTTTTCCTCGTTTCGGTACACCAAGAATCTTGATAAGCGATGGAGGAACTCATTTCACCGACCAACGGACAAGTGGAAATGTCGAATAGGCAATTAAAAAGCATCCTCAACAAAACCATAGAGAAGGGAGGCAAGGATTGGTAAAAGAAATTAGACGGAGCTTTGTGGGCGTATCGAACGGCATTCAACACATCGATAGGTATGACCCCTTATCAATTCGTCTATGGAAAAGCTTGCCACCTTCCGGTTGAGTTGGAACATAAAGCCTATTGGGCAATCAAAGAGATGAACCTTGATCTTGATGCCGCGGTGGTAAAACGAAGAATTCAAATAAGCGAGTTAGAGGAGATGAGGTTGAAAGCATATGAAAATGCAAGCATATACAAAGAGAGAATTAAAAGGTGGTATGATAAAAGGTTGAAAAGAAAGAGTTTAAAGAAGGAGATAAGGTCCTCCTCTACAATTCGAAGTTTAAAACCTTCGGAAAGGGGAAATTGCAAAGCAAGTGGGACGGACCTTATGTTGTTCATTCGGTGCTCCCCAACAGAGCGGTAACCATTATGGATGTGAAAGGCGATCAATTCATGGTGAATGGTTAACGGCTTAAGGTTTACTATGAACTCGACGTTGTGCCCCTTCATCATGTTGATGTCTTCACCATGGAAGAAGAGCCTGAACGTCCAGCCTAGGACGTAAAACAAGGCGCTGATTTTTGTAAATAGTTTTTCTTTTATTTTTCTGGAGTTTCTCGCGAAGATTTACTGGGCCAACTTTTTCTCACGGGCTAAGAAAGCGAAAAAAGGGCGGTACACGGGAAACCAGACCATACCGGCCCCCGGAGCAGGGTGGGCCGGACGGCACGGTCCGACCAGCCCAGTAGGGTTCCGGCGGCGGTTCGCCCCGGTTTTTCCCCTATTTGCTCCTTTTCGACTTCCTTCTTTGGTCAAAAAAAATTTAAGGGAAGTTTGAATAAGGAAAATGCGGCTTCTAGGGCATTCCTTTTCGGACTATTTATTTGGCCGAATTGGGAGCTCGGGAATCCATCCCATCTAGCATAATTTTGCACCCACGTAGCAGCCATGGTGTCCCTGAAGAGTGTAGAGTTGAAGCAAGGCGCCGAGGAGCCATTGATGGAGGAGGCGAAGCGATGCAAGCTCAAGCTACCTGTCAAGATCAAGAGGACCGCCCGCATCCGTTGCGGAGAGCGTGTCCCGACCGGAGCTATCGCTTCTCGCAACCCTGTCAAAGAGGAGAACGTCCCTACTCCTGTTCGAAGGTCGGCGCGCATCCGTGGCATGAAGCGGAAGGATTACAAGGAGGTGTCGCCCGAGCCTAAGGACTATGGGGATAGTGACTACTCCGACGATCGTAGCCTGAGCTCGTGGGCGGCCGCCGGAAGAGATGGTAATGATTTGTAAATTTGGGAAGAGGTGCCCAAGGAGAAGACTCCCGAAGGACCCAACGACGACGGCAATGAAGGCGGCGGCGACAACAATGGTGATGACGACGACGGTGGTGATGACGGAGGAGACCCTGGCGATGACGACCCTTTCGGGATGCATCCGATGTGTTGTGCGGCTTGCCGTCACTCCATTTCGGAGCTCTACGCATCGGTCGACGAATGTTTCCAGGCCATGGAGGCGATGAGGCAGTGTATGGAGGATTTGGAACGCGTGGTCGAAGACGACTACTAGTTCCTGAATCGCAACGTGCGCAAGCTTTTTGGCAATGTGGGAAACATGAGGGGCAAGTGGTGCAATAGTTGCGGAAAGTATCACTAGGTTTAGTTTTCCCCCTTAGGATTTTTGTAAGATATGACGAGGACGTCATATGATTTTAGCGTGGGGGAGAGCTAGCTAGCTAGCCAAGCCTTTAGTTTCTAGTTTAGATTGGTTCGGTTTAGTCTTCGTGAGAGGCTAGTTTTCGAGAGAGTTTTAGAGTTTAAGAGTCTTTAGTTTTTGAGTGTGTTTTTAAATTTTTGCAAGTTTGAAGTGTCTTAATTTAGTGTTGCGTCAAAGAAAATCAAATAAAAAGAGTCCTTTAAATTTTGTGTCTTGTGTGATGCTTATCCTGATTCACTTGTTTGTTCGTCTTTAGTTTTTGATATATGAACATAAGTGTGTGGTTTGAAAAATGTTTACCGTGGTGCTTAGTGGAATTGCTACTACTAAAAGTACCCATACCGTGCTTCGATCTTGAGTTTTTTTATTTTGGTTGTGCTATGTTTGATGCCAAAAGTTGGAGGAATTCAGTTCTGAAAATTATCTAAAAACTCTTGTGATAAAGGTTAGCAAAACCTCTTTTTCCAAGTTGAGAGAAAAATCCTATACAAAGCCAAATTTATTTTTTGCTTCACCATAAGTGCGATTAGCGCAATGAGTCGGGCTAGGACCCTTCTCTCTTGGGAGTTTTAATTTCAAGCAATGATCATGTCCTTGTGCTTATCTTTTGTTGCTAGCCTCGTCATGCATTCGGTAACGTGACTTTCACATCGGAAGTCCCGTACATCACCGAATTCCATACCCGAACCTATACATCTCTTTTGTACACTATATTCCTTGAACACAACCTACTTTCAAAGTTTCGTCTCGTCTCTAGCATGATTTTTGTTTAAAATTCAGATTGTGTGCATGCAAGAAAGAGAGGAGTTGAGAGCTTTGGAAAGAGAGAAAAAGATGTCAAGAGAGAGAAAATAAAGAGAAAAGTATGTGTATGGAAAAGAAAGAAAGAAAAATAGAAAAATAAAGAAAAATAAAAATAAATATATGTGTATGAGAGAATGAAAGAGAGATTGAAAAAAAGAAGAAAAAGAGAGAAGAGGAGTGGCAAGAAAGATATGAGAGGGATGAATCAAGTGAAAGAAAAATAAAAGTGCAAGGAAGGATGTCACGTTGTTGAGAGACGAAACTTTCATTCTTTTTCCAACCATGTGCAATCCGACAACAAGGACGTCATCGGTGCCTGTGAGACATGGGTACCCCTGGGTCCCCACCGACCAGGCTCACGGCCGCCCCCGACAAGTGGGTTCGACCTACTAGAAGACCCGCCGACCTGTCAGTGGGCCCAACCGACCTAGTTGGTAGCCCACACGACCTCCTGAAGACCTTCCTGAAGATTCCCTAGACGACCTGATTCGCTATGACCTCAAGACTCAGTGTACGAGACAAGACAAGACCTTGGTGGATTACGCCTGAAGCAGATTGACGGGATATGGTAAGATGTGTAATGTAGAATTAGGTCTCCTGGTCGTAACCGACCAGGAGTCGGGGAACCGACCTCATCCGCTGGCCAATATAAGGCGGACGAGGTGATCCCTTGTGTACCTCAACCTACCCCAATCGCACAATCCTCAAGCAATCCACACCGACAACAGGACGTAGGGTATTACTCTCTGGAGGCCCGAACCAGTATAAACTTGCCGTGTTCTCTGTGTTCCGCGTACTCGTGTGCGACCTTCGAGTTCTTAGCCTTAGACTCGTTCCCGCTGAACAACTAAACCACAGGAATTAACACCCCCGTGGGCTGTTCAGATCTCACCATCTGACAGTTGGCGCGCCGGGTAGGGGATGAGTCAAGGTTCTTCGTGCAACTCGATGGCTTCGACCAACGACATCATCTTCTCGGAGAGCATGGCGGACTTCCTCACCAACCCTGTCGACATCTGCTTTGGCTCGATGCCGGCAACTTCCACCGCTCTAGCCGCCTGCCTCGTCAACGAAGGCAACGCAGTCACCACCGACCAACAGATCGAAACAAATCCGTTGAAGAAAACTCACCCACCCACTCCTAGCAACCTGATCGCCGGGATTGATCGCGTCGAGGGCATGCTCTCCGACACAATCAAAGTCTGTGAGCACGTCAAGCGCCCTCACACAACCTCATCGCCCTCCAGCATGCCTCCTGGCTTACGCAATGCAACTCGTGTAGCATCACGCTACATTAAACGCAAGATCCAGATCGAATCTGGACTCAATTCTCAAGATCGTGGAAGCTGCAGGAATCACCTCGTTGAACCCTGCCCTGTCCACGAGAAGTCTAAACACAGACTGCGCCAGTGCCGTGTCCTCAAGAAGCTTCGCCGACCTCTTACTATGGCCCACCACCACCGGTTCAACCAAGAGTCATCTCCGGACTGCCTTGCGTTCCAGGTCGCCTACACAACGATCTCCCCGAACTATCCAGGAGCAAAGTTCGAGATCCCAGATCGCCAGATCCTGGTTGTCTGCTGACGGTGTAAAACCTTGCTCAAGTTCATCGCAAGCCTACGGATGACTTGGTACCTTTTTCACCAAGGAGGGTCCTCCCTAGATTTTTCAATCCAAGGATCGGAAGCAAACCACTAAGGTTCTCTATCTAACCTACCGGTCTAACCCTATGTGAAGCATTGGTTGCATAAAGGTAACATACAAACACGGAGGGATGTATGGATCACATCCACCTAGCCATAAAGGTAAGCAAACCAAAGGTAAACCTAGCCTATCGTCTTCTTGTTGCCGTTCCGGCCAAGGTGATAAACCAATCTAAACCTATACTATGATAAGGATTACACTCGATACGGAGTAACCCGATATGGAGTGGTCCGATGCACGTTCACTCGCCGCTTTCTCCCCTCTCCTACTGTCACTACGCGAGGATAATCATCACCGAGCGATAAACCTCGGTCCGTGCAATACTATGGTATGTCCGCAAGACAAGACTAATCACCATGATTCGATCTAGTCCTACTAAAGGCATATGGTAGCTACACATATGAATAAGCATAACTCGTAGTCGATCAAAGTATGACAAGATATGATTACATCACCGAATGTTGAAGGTACAAACGACTTGACGAATTCAAGTCGCGGCTCCGGAACTCCACCATGGCTTCACCACGCAGGGCCAACCATGGCGGCTAGGGCATGGCCTAAGCCATCTCCTAGGCAACTCGAGGACTTGCGGCGGTTGTCGGCTTGCTCCCGGTGCTTCTCCTTCGTCTCGGCGGCTCTCTGATGAATGGATGGATGTGGCGGTCGGTGGAGGCAGAGACAATAAATAGACAAGCACCTAGGGCAAAAGGGGGGCGCGAACCGGGATCGGATCAGGCTGGGCCGGCCGGCCTGGGCCGACCGGCCCAGGCCCATTTTGGCCTAGTTCGACCCCGTCTCGCTCCCCGATGCTTCTCGGTCAATTGTTGATTTGCTCCCTTATGCATGTGGGCCCTTGACGTCGTCTTCTCCACGGTTTGGACAGAGCTCCTTGTCGCGCAAGCTTCAGCATCTTCTGTCCAGGTCCCTGGAGTTTCACGGCTTCATGCTTCGGTCCCTAGGCCCTTTGGAGTCATGTTCATGATGTGTCTTGACTTGTGCCGGGCTTCATGATCGTCTCTTGAAGTGCTTGATGAACTTATCCCGAAAGTCTCCCTTTCCTACATAAACAACAAACTCCAAAATCGACATGCGAGAGTGAACTTGATACCTCCGGGGGGTTAGTACCATTGGTTAGAATATCAAATATTTGCAAATGTTGACGGTAAACTTATAGCTAGGTGTACCAAAATCGACCGTCAACATACCCCCATGCTTAAACCTTGCTCGTCCTCGAGCAAGTCCAAAATCTTTGCTTAATTTGGAAATCAGCGTTGCCCTTCAATGTCTTCCCTGCACTTAGTTATACACAACAAGACATATTGCTCTCTCAAGTATTTAGCATTTAAGGTTCAAGTTTTGACCGGCTACTTCATTATGGAAGATAGACTATCATTAAAGAACATGCCACAATAAAACAAATATAGTGCTCTCGAACTTAAGCAAACTTCAAACCTTAACCTTGTTGCATCGTGAAGAGTTTTTAAAAAGTTGCGCATCTAACATAAGTGAGGTTCTCTTGCAAAAGCTCATGGAAACACTCATCTCGTCAAGTCACTCAAGCCTACACTAAATTATTCTCAACCTATTCTACTCATATATGGAAGTGGAAAGCTTATGTGGAGCTTGGTAGGTAAAAACAATCCTAGCAAAACATTATACTTGAAATATTGTCAAACTAAGAGAGAGATCTATTGGAATTACCGAGACTAGTCAAAAAGGCCATGGAAAATAAATGTTGGAAAGGGAGAGAGATGGAACACACACATTTAGAAAGGTGGACATGTGCAAGTGGAAAATGGGTGACCCCGAGACACGGATGAAGTTCTCGTTATCGGATTGCACATGGTTGGAGAAGTTTGAGTATGGACTTGTCTTCAAAGCTCTCTAAGATTTAAATGAAGCTAAAAAGAACCGAGGAGCATTTTTATTTTTCTCTTTTTTTTGTTTTTTTCTTTTCTTATTATTTTTTTTCTTTCTTCTTCATTTATTTCTTCATGTTTTCTTCTCTTTTTTTTATTCATCATTTTTTATGCTCCTCCGAACTTTTAAGCGACATAGTACTTGCTATAGCAATCCTCCCCCATGCTTAAATGATTGCTCGTCCTCGAGCATAGAAGTGAGGGGACCTATGGCTGCTAGAGAAGTACAAAATCATTGTATTCCTTTATAAATCTTTTGAAATCTTCAAGGGCATCCTCCATGTCGAAACTCGCATAATCACTGATGAGTCCCTTCATATGTTATATGTCTTGAAATCTTGCCAGAAAATCTTCAGAAAATTCGTTGAAAGATCATCCATACTCAATTTGGGTTGTGGTCAAGCAGGTAATCACAAAAAGATGTTTTGGGTTTAGGGTGGATGCCCAACGAAGTTTGTGAAATTTCCAATGTAGAAACTCACAATGCGTGGACAAGAATGGCTAGAATGAAAAAGATACGCAAAGGAATGACCAGCTTCTTAGTCTCGTACCACAGAAATCAATCCTAATCCAACTCATCAAGATATAAGTTTGCAAACTAAAGGTTATACCATTAAAGTACTTGTATGTGTATAGGCTTTGGTAGGTAGAGCCTTGCAAGAGATTCACAAATGTAGATAGCATAATAATTTTAATAAAACAAGTACAAGGCATAGGTTGTAACATCCCTAGATTTGGTGTGAAATCAAAATGTGGAATTTCAAAAACTTGAATTGTATTTGAGTGCTCGTGAATCAATTAAGGGTGTCTTCCTGTTTCTTTCCCCGATTCCTAGGTTTAATTTTGGCACCAACGATAATTTTAGGACTTATAATCTGCTAGTGTGAGAAGCTGGATCTTCATTTGGATTTTATTTGGATTTTATTTGTGAGTATTCAAATTTGAATTGGGATTCAAATTTGAATCATTCTAGTTTTAGAAAAGGCTTAAAAGAAAAACCAAACCACACCTCAGCGGGCCGACAACCTCGAATCTGGCCCAGCTCCTCATCCGGCCCGCCGTGGCCCAGCTAGCCACCCACCGGACGCCACCTACCACCGCGCGCTGCCAGGTGGAGCCCACGCTGACGTCACGCCGACGTCGTCGTCGTCATCCTCCATCTTTTCCCCTTTAGCTGACGGCCAAAGCCAAAGCGCGGCGCGCCGGCCGTGGCCTCGCCGTCGCGGCGCGCCCCGCGGCTCCCCGCGCATCCTGGCCATCCACGTGCCCCGTGCTCGCGCCGCCCTATTTAAAGCCGCCGCCGAGCCCCAGGGGAGCTCCCAACCCTAGCCGCCCCAGGGGCAACTCCCCGACCAACCACGCCGTGCCACCGGAGGAGAAGGGAGAGAGGGAGGGAAGGAGGAGGAGAGGAGCCGCCGGTGGGAGAACCGTTCGCCGCGAAGGCCGGAGCCGCCCGTGGGAGGAGCCGGACCCGCCGGGAACGACTACATCACCTACTTCCCCTACTTCCTCTTCTTCCCCGACGACGCGCCGCCGCCTGCTTCATCTTCCTCCTCGCCGGCAAGCCGCACCGCCTCACTTCACCGACGCGCTTCACTTCGGTCAGTGGCCACAGAGGTGAGGACGCCCGTTTTTTCCCTCTTGTGGACGCCACGGCCATCGAGCCGGAGTGAACGCACCGCGCCACCACGCCGCCGCTGGTGAGGCCGGCCATCGAGCCAGGCTGGGAGCTTTCTTGCAGGTGCCGCCGCCTTCACCAACACGCGCACGCCGATTCCTAGCCTAGCCGTCTAGTGACGTCGTGTCTGCCGTACGTTGCCCGCCGCCGCCGCCGCGCCGAGCCGGATGCGTCCGCGTCCGTGCTTGAGCACGCACGCCGGCAACCCAACGCCCGCATTGCCGCGCACCCCAGCGCGCACGCGTAACGATTCCGGGACGCCCAGGTCGAACCTTGGACCTTCCCCTCGCATAGGATGTCGCCGCCGTGATCAACCGACCCGCGCCGCCGTGGCCTCGCCATGGCCGGGGACCTTGCACCTCATCGCGAGTTGGGGATGGAGGAGGACACCGCGTCCTTGGTCGCCCCGAACGCACCTAGCCACCCGCCGTAGACCCTCTCGCGTGCGCGTAAACCAACCGCGGACGCCGTGCTCGCCGCCGCCCATGGCGACGAGCCGGGCTCCGCCGTAAACCCCGTTGCGACGCCCGTCACGGACAACCACTACACCAACCGGTGCCTACCTTGCGCGCGCGTTGCCTCGCGCACGCCGTAACCCGCACGTCTGCTCGTTCCCGCACTAGGGTGGGGAGCCGACGCCACCGCCGCGTCGCCGTCGCCGCGCCCGCGCCGGCGCCGGACGCACCGCGACGTCCACCAGCTGCCGACCTCGCGCCCTCCGAGACCAGCAACCCAAGGGAGTCCAAGCAGTCGCCCCGTGCTGGCCAGACGCCCAGGCGCCGTGGGACTCGTCGCCGGCGAGGTCTATCCGCGCCGCCGCTGTCCTTGTAGGCATTAGATCGAGCACTTAGGGTCGCAGCTGCTTGCACCGGTTCGGGAGGCGCACGGGTGGCCACATGCCGGCGTGGCCACAGCCAATCCGCCCGGATCCGCTGCGGCCAGCCAATCCCGCCCAAGGCCACACGCGCGCCTGCACCACACCAAGCCGCACCGGCCGCCATAGGATCCCATGCGGCTGGCCAGTAGCGGGCCAGCCACCGCGCGGGCCGCAGGGATCCCGGCCACACCCGCGATCCGGGGATCCCGTGCGGCTGGAACTGATTAGGGGTGGGTTTTGATTTATTTTAATTCCAGAAAATGTATATTTCCTTTGAAAAATCCTAGAAAATCCACTTTAACTCCAAAAATTGTAAAACCTTTTCCAGAAAATTTCTAAAATCTTAAACTCCGGGTTGGGATGGTGTTTGCTCTCTTTTGGCTCTTAATTGCTCTTCTTTGGATTTAAATTGCAATAGGACCGCTATTTATTTTTCCTTTCGCGCTATTAGGAGCAGCTGGAGCCGGGGAGCTGATCCCGGAGTACGACTACTTCGACGACTTCACCGCGGAGGACTACCCGACCCCAGGTTCACGCCCGACTGATTCTGAAATACCTATTAGGCATTGCTAAGTAGTATTGCTAGTGCTTTACTTTATATATGCATGTTGATGAACCTTGCACTGCCTCTTTGTTTACCCTGTCCTTGATTGCCCTACTACTACTGTATATATATGTTTATGTGAGCGTGTATATACGCCGAGCTTCGCGATGCATGTGTCGGGATGGGAATAGTGGTTCTTGGCGTGAGTGGGGTAAAAACCGGCAGGAGAAGGCGTTTTGGGTACTTTGGCGGGGGTGAGCTCGAAACAACCGATCTGGGATCGGGGACAGGGGTGCACTCCTCAGTGTACCCCTACTGTTACGGTTTTCAGAGCCTAGGTGTTGGGGTTTTTACTTGTGCTTGGAGGATATGAGCTCGCCCCGGTCTGAAACCGAGTGGATCAACTTGTCTATAGGACATCGTACACACCACCCCGCTGAGAGTGGGGATAGGGCCGTGTTGAGCTCGGCAAGTGCGGGACCATACCTGCCTAGGAAGGATAGAGGGTATCTGTGGGGGAGCGGTGGAGGTGAGACCACCCTCTCAGAGCGTCTCCCGTGTGGCCACACGGGAGCATTTCACAGTTCCGGTGCTGTTCTCGCTGCGGGGGGGACCGCTTTGAGGGCCGGATGCAGGGTGGGACCGTAACTACCGAGAGTTCACCGGTAGGATGGGCTCGGTCGGCCGTACACCGGCCGGGTACCATTCCGGGATGGGTACAGGTGTACACACTCTGCAGAGTTGTTCGATCTATAGCTATAGCCGCGTCCTCGGTCATGGACACTGCCTAGACGACATGTTAGTTCCTCATGTTTTGGGATTTCTACCTTCCCCCTATAGGAGAGTGTGTGGTGAGCCGTGGTTGCAGCCGGCTAGAGGAGAGAGGCTCCATCTACCTCGACGATCCGGTTGTAATCATTGAGGTGCGAGGAGAGGAAGTTCTCGCATCGACCCTAGACAGGAGTAGGTGGAGGAGACGGGTCTCCTGGGTGACCAGGTGATTCCGAGCTGTGTTGAGAGACTTGGGATTTGGGGATATTGATGGAGATACCTTGTTTATACTCTGCTGCTGCTGCTCAGGAAACCAAAGCCGCTTCCTTGTCTACTTTTCTTTCCCTTTAGATGTTAGGCCACTTAAAGCTGCATACAGTTGGTGACGTGGACCTATCCCACTCCTTGGGGATAGACTTTGGGTGTGCAGGGTACGAGTCCGAGTTCGACTGCAACGCCGACGGATGGTACGACTGAGGGATACGTCGCTTCGCTCAAGTTTGCCTGTGGCGGGAAGAATAAAAGATGGAGACCCTTCTGAGAAGGTAGCTACCGTTGCGTAGAATTTTCACTCTGATTCAGCCAAGAGGCTTGTAATGATGTACTCCATAATGGACTTGTGATAAATTTGTGTACTATTATCTTTATGTGATGCGAGGTATGACTTTGTGTATTTATCTGTGAGACGTTCTGTACGCGATAGCCACTGATCCAGGGACTATCGCGATGGTACAGGGATTCGGATTTTCTATGAAAATCCGGGGTTTTACATAGGTCATCGGTAAACTTAAATCAAAGAGCAACATAAAGTATGTGGGTCTAAAGATTAATCATTTAACCTCCACAAATGAAAGAGCCGATATTTAATCAATTTAAGTTCTATTTAATAGAGAGCAAATAGTCATGTTATATAAAACATCATGCAAGTAAAACAAGGCGGCAACTTTCATCATTTTTCCATAATCAAGATATACAAATAATATCATCGTGGTAAGCTCAAAAGAGATGGTGATTTATTTATTGAAAAGTAAAAACTAACTAACCTAGGTTGTCCTCCTAGTAGCCATGCTATTGATAGAGAGATAAATACAAAGGTTGTCTATGGTTGAAAGCATATATGTGCAAGCATTTAAAAGGCGATGAACAAAGATAAAGTTAAGGGCGAGTTACCGTCCTTTTCGATGCTCGTAATGAAGTGCAGCGATGCCTCCCCCATGCTTAAGCATTGTGCTTAGCATGGAAAAAAATGATGAGCATCTTGTGTTGAAGGTGATCCTTGTACTCCATGTGGTCTTTCTCTTTCGTCCTTCAAATCCTCCTCCATGCTTAGCGTGTTGCTAAGTGTGGAAGAACTTGAATTACTTGTAATTCGCCATGTGTTTGAGAATCGTCTTCACTTCCTTGCCTTTGTTGCTCATTTGTCCCTCAACTTTTTCATATCATCATCAAGCCATGGTTCCAATCCTTCGTCATATCGTCATCACCGACTTCAATGCCGTCCTTTATCGCTGCCTCATCTTCCACAATTTTTATTTTTCCTCCAGAACAGAAAATGTACTGAAACACCCCTCCACGTTGAAGTTTATGAAATTATCTTTCCAACGAGCCATCATATGCATGAAACGGGTTCCGTGAGTTGTGCCAATTTTACTCCGGCGATGCAATCTGTCCAAGGCTGATTTCAGACTGCGCAGCGCTCAATGGTTTTGCCATATCTCATTGTACGGGTCTTCAAAATTGATGATTCTTGATGCGTTGGAAACAAGGTTTGAAGGAGCTTCTGAAAATTAAATTTTCTTCCATTGTACATCTCTGAACATGTGCTCAAATCTTGATGGAAACAGCAACTTCCCTCTCAAGCCTTGTAGATGACTAACGATCTTGATTGCAATTGGTCAAGAACTCATGGGAACACTTCTCCATGCCTACAAAACAAATCTAATGCACATTCTACCCCCGGGGTTATGGTTGGGAGTAGAAACAATTGCCAACAAACCAAATGCATCCCTAAGATCTTAGCTTGTGGCATAGCTCACCTAGTAAAGAGAAAAGTAAGAACCTAATGAGTGTACGTGCGTGTAGGTGAAAATGCAAATGAAAGGAAGGGATATAAACAAAACAATGTTTACACCAAATTCTAAGCTCCATGCTTACAAAGTGGTTGCCAAACTTCTCCACCGGCATAAAGATTTATCAACCAAGGTCAAAACACCATGTTTATCCCAAGATTAACAATTCTTAATAGTGTAAGAGAGGTAGGGCGCATTGTGAAGTCTATAAACCAACCAATGCAATATAAATTAACAAGGCTAAAAAAAACTCAAATGATGATTGTCCGTAATCAAATCTAAACACCATGTTTACACAAGATTACAAAAGAAAATGCCTCGCGCGCGCGAAGCACCATTAAGGAAATAAAGCATTCATCAAAAAGTTTTGCGAAGAAGCCAAGCTAACCTATGCATGATAGAACAAAGGGGGGTTGATGCAAAATGCAAATGCAAATGCAAAAAGGAATTAGTGAAAAGGGTCAGCAATGTTTGAAAAAAGGCTTTCAAAATTGTTCCTTATAATGACAAGCAAGTCACTTTATGAGAGGTAAAGTCTTGTCAACAAAGCATTTTATCAAAAGACCTTAAAACATGCTAACAAGGTTTTAAGGTAAGGCTTATGGGTATCCTATATTTTTGGCTTAAGACAAGAATTTTGAAAAGATAAGTCGGGTGAAGAAATTCTATCAAAGGTGGTTTTGAAAATAAAGAAAAACAAGGGTTAGATTTTCGGATGAAAAACAAACCTATGGTTTTAGGATTACTAAAGGTATGAGGGATTTTTTCTAAGGGTTTAGGATTAGGCTAGTCAAATCATTAATTAGAAAGGGATAGAGATAGACTTTGTCGACTTGACATAAGTCGATCCCTTCCTTTGTTGGCCTAGGTTCTAGGTGTGGTTTGATAGGAAGGTTTAGGTAAAGATGAGATTTTTTAAGGGTTATAAAAGATGAGATGCAACATGCAACATAATGCAAAGGTGGAGAACAAAGTGGAATGAAGTAAAACATGATTATGAATGAACAAAATGATATGACATGATATGGTGGTGATCTAAACCAAAAGCAAAAGTTAGCCTAAGTTAACTAGCCACAAGTTTAGAATCAAAAGGGATCATGCTTCATATTTCTCTCTAAAGACACAAATAAAAAGACTCTAAACACTACACTAAAAAAGGGGTCTACAAGTTTCCCAAAATTCAAGTAGCAAAGTACTCACTCAATGTGTGTGTGTGTGTGTGTGTGTGTGTGTATTAAAGCATACAACATGTGGTTGTGACATTTATTAGAGCAATGGTACGATGTTACTTGAAGTTTTCAAATAAAGAACACAATGTAGACTTGTCATAGTTTATATAGATATATAAAAAGATCGGGTTGCCTCCCGCAAAGCGCTTCATTTAAAGTCATAGAGCTCGACTTTCTCACGTACCTTTTTATTGTCGTGAAGCCATGGTTACTTGTGCGAGAATCCAAAGTAGCCATGCAGCTTGATGTTGCCTTTAGGAAATCCGTCGTGGTTCGCTTCCAACATCATCATGTGTTGAGTGGTGCCTCTTGTGTCTTCATTCATCCCTGCTCCGGAGGGTTTGTTTTAGTCCTTAGCTTCTGAATTTCATCATGTACGTGTTGTGGAACCGTTGCCCCATCTTCTATTTATTATCATTGTGTCCATCTCCTCTATCTTGTCGTCATCGCCTTGTTGCTGCCTCTTCTTCGTGGATTTACCCCTACATACAGAACAGAACATATACCAAAATACAGTTCTATTGAAAAATTTATAAAATTACCTTTCCAACGGGTACTTATTCGCCTTAATCGGAGTCCGAATGAGGGAGCTATGGCTGTTTCACTTCAGCACTGCTTGCTGTCCAGAATTTCAGCATGTGCAACCATCGGTGATTCAGCCATATCCGCTTGTAGGAACCTCCGATTGCCTTGCCGCTTGATTCGTTGAAGCGTAGACTTCATGCAGCTTCTGAAAATCCAAATACATCTAATTGTTTTCTGCTGAGGCTCATGCAAACATCGCGATGACATCATTATCCTTTCGTCCATCGATCCGGAGATGTGCGTGTGGTCTTCATCTTGAAGTCTTTTAGGGCACCATGTCACGCATCCTTTGGCTTCAAAAATCACAACCATTGCTGCATGGGCATGATGGTAATGGAATCCTTCTCCATCGTGCCTGACATGGTCGTTTCCGAAACCTATAGCTTGGACAAACATCTTCCAAAAGACATTAGTCTAAAAACTTAATCGACACATAGGCATACCTTGTTCATCTTCGTTTGCTTCGAATGTTGCAAACTTTTCTCGATCACTTTGTGTCTAGTTTTCCACCTACTTTCAAGGACACAAACAAGCAAGCAAGCATATATGCAATGATAAAAATTAGGGTTAGTTAAAAGAAAGATAGATCGCCCTAGGGTTCGAGTTGCCGATCCCCGGCAACGGCGCCAGAAAAAGGGGCTTGTTGACGGTGTAAACCCGTGCTCAAGTTCACCGCAAGCCTATAGATGACTTGGTGCCTTTTTTACCAAGGAGGGTCCTCCCTAGATATGTCAATCCAAGGATCGGAAGCAAACCACTAAGGTTCTCTATCTAACCTACCGGTCTAACCCTATGTGAAGCATTGATTGCATAAAGGTAACATACAAACACGAAGGGATGTATGGATCACATCCACCTAGCCATAAAGGTAAGCAAACCAAAGGTAAACCTAGCCTATCGTCTTATTGTTGCCGTTCCGGCCAAGGTGATAAACCAATCTAAACCTATACTATGATAAGGATTACACTCGATACGGAGTAACCCGATATGGAGTGGTCCGATGCACGTTCACTCGCCGCTTTCTCCCCTCTCGTACTGTCACTACGCGAGGATAATCATCACCGAGCGATAAACCTCGGTCCGTGCACTACTACGGTGTGTCCGCAAGACAAGACTAATCACCATGATTCGATCTAGTCCTACTAAAGGCATATGGTAGCTACACATATGAATAAGCATAACTCGTAGTCGATCAAAGTATGACAAGATATGATTATATCGCCGAATATTGAAGGTACAAACGACTTGACGAATTCAAGTCGCGGCTCCAGAACTCCACCATGGCTTCACCACGCAGGGCCAACCATGGCGGCTAGGGCATGGCCTAAGCCATCTCCTAGGCAACTCGAGGACTTGCGGCAGCTGTCGGCTTCCTCCCGGTGCTTCTCCTTCGTCTCGACGGCTCTCTGATGAATGGATGGATGTGGCGGCTGGCGGAGGCAGAGACAATAAATAGACAAGCACCTAGGGCAGAAGGGGGGCGTGAACCGGGATCTGATTAGGCTGGGCCGGCCGGCCTGGGCCGACCGGCCCAGGCCCATTTTGGCCCGGTTCGGCCCCGTCTCGCTCCCCGATGCTTCTCGGTCAATTGTTGACTTGCTCCCTAATGCATGTGGGCCCTTGTCGTCGTCTTCTCCACGGTTTGGACAGAGCTCCTTGTCGTGCAAGCTTCAGCATCTTCTGTCCAGGTCCCTGGAGTTTCACGGCTTCATGCTTCGGTCCCTGGGCCCTTTGGAGTCATGTTCATGATGTGTCTTGACTTGTGCCGGGCTTCATGATCGTCTCTTGAAGTGCTTGATGAACTTATCCCGAAAGTCTCCCTTTAAGCTCTAGTTTCCTACATAAACAACAAACTCCAAAATCGACATGCGAGAGTGAACTTGTTACCTCCGGGGGGTTAGTACCATTGGTTAGAATATCAAATATGTGCAAATGTTGACGGTAAACTTATAGCTAGGTGTACCAAAATCGACCGTCAACATCGTCTCTGCGGATGTACCACCGCAAGATGGAGAAACGGATGACCAGCGTCAAGAGCGTGAAAATGCTAACGCCGCCCGAGCTGTCCGACGACAACAAGAGACCGCAGCCGCTGCCCCAGGTGCAGGCCTTCAACCGGCTAATGCCGGACAGGTCAACGCCAATGCCGTGCAACAGGCATTCATGGCACCAGCGGCCCCACAACAGCGACGCCAAGATGATCCACCTTGTGCCAACAGACTACGTGCGCGAGATCTCCTCAGGGACTTCGAGCGTGATGGACTTGACGTTTACAACTCACCGCAGACCAATTTGGGAGCCGCTCTCGCCGTCCTAAACCACCTTGAAGATTCTCCAACGATCCGGCGCCTCCTTGCCAATGTCCGTGTTGCAGCTACTCAGATTGAGGAAAGAGGCCCCGGATACAGTAGATCTGCAGCAAGTTCCTATTACAAAAGCAGATCGGAGCGTCCTCGCCAGCGACGTCGTAGCTAGGGTCCCCTCGTCCTAGTGGCTGAAGAAGGAAGAGGTGAAAATGTAGTAATACAGCTGGCTAACCCCGCTGCTAACACTGCAGCTAATGCTCCAGCCAACCCAGCGGCTAATGCTCCAGCAAACGCCCCGACTAATGCCACCAACAATGCAGCCAATGCTGCTAACATATAGGGAAACCCTGCCCCGAATCCAAGATGCAATGCAGGAGCTCAGCCTCCTCCGGTCCAGGCCGATCGTGCAGAGGGAAGTCGGCGTAACTGCATAAGAGATGAAGTCGAAATAGCTCGGCGCGCAAACTACGACCGCTAGCATGGAGTACCTGACACCCTCGACGCCAACAACTCTATCCAAGCTACAAACCTCCGGATCATGCACGACCAGGAACTCTTACGACGCGCCCAGTACGACCAAGACAATGGCCCTCCCGACGACCTCTACGTTATCCCTGCTGACCATGCTCCATCAGCAAGCCCGGGAGCAGTCAATAATTTTCCAGCTTTCTCACGACGTCTCCGGACGATCAGATACCCTAAGGACTTCCAGCCATCAATTGAGAAGTACGACGGTCGCTCCGACCCAAGTATATGGCTCAAGATGTACAGTATAGCTGTGCGTGCCTCGGGAGGCAATGAAGACCACATGGTCGGATACTTTCCTCTCGTGATGGGCAAGGCAACACTCCTGTGGCTCGACAATCTCCCGGCAGAATGCATCACCTCCTGGGCGACTTTGTCCTGCCTATTCACGACCAACTACCAGGCGACCTACAATCGTCCTGGCAATACTCACCACCTCGCTAGAGTACGGATGAGAAGCGATGAAACTCTTCGTGAGTACACTAACCGCTACTTCGAGAACCGCAACACCCTCGCAGGTGTCAAAGACGACGACGTCATTGCCTACTACAAAAAGGGAATCACCAACATCATGTTGTTCAAGAAGATCCACGAAGCCGACGCAAAAACCATTGGCGACCTCATGGCCTACGTCGACAAACTGGTCGAAACTCAAGACGCGGTAATGCACGACTTCAACGGAGAAGATCACGACGACAGAGGTATTAGGTCGCGCAAGCGATCCGGCGAAGCCTACGTAACAGATCCGCCAAGACCTTCCACCTTCCTTGAAGGTGACTTCAATATGGTCATGGACGACCTGTGCCAGTTCCACCGCGACGCCAAGCACACCATGAGGGAGTGCGAGCAGCTAAAGCGTGCCCTTGGAGTACCATCTACCTTCAAGAAGACCAGAAGCAACAGCAATGACGACCGCAGTGGTGCTCAATGATTCGACAATCGTAACTGTCGACCTGACCGACGAGATTACCGTGACCGTAGACCCTATCCTCGCAATGACGATAGGGATCGACGTGATTATCACCGCGATGACAGACGCGACGACTACCGTCGTGACGACCGCGCCGACAAGCGTGACAGAAGCGATCGTTGTGATGATCGCCACGACGATCGTCACAACAACCGGCGCGATGATCGACGTCGCCAGGACGACCACAACCGCCAAGACAACAACCGCAAGGAGCGGACACCTCCGCCACCACCCAAAAAGGGCAACCCCAATGGTGCATTCCAGAAGGCCAACCGCGAGATCAACTTCATTGTCGGAGGTCGCCAAGCAATCAAAACCAACCGGCAAACTCGATCAAACACCAGAGAGATCGGGCATGTCAACATTGAAAACCCGCGACCCCGGCGATGGTCTAAATTCCCAATCACTTTCTCCAGTAAAGATCACTGGGTTCACATCCCCGACCCCGGAACCTATCCGTTGGCCGTCAACCCCATAGTCAATGGGGCCTGGTTGCCGAAGACCCTCATCGATGGAGGCAGTAGCCTAAACATCATCTTCATAGAGATGCAACGCAAGATGGAGTTTGACTTCTCCAAAATGACCGCCTGTGATGAACACTTCTACGGGGTCGTGCCCGACAAGGCTGCGTACCCCATAGGTCGCGTGTGCTTGCCGGTCACCTTCGGCACGGAGGAGAACTTCAGAACGGAGTACCTGACGTTCGAGGTCGCGGACTTCCGCTCATCATACCACGCCATCTTCGGACGACCTATGCTCGCCAAGTTCATGGCTATACCACATCACACTTACCTCATCATGAAGATGCCAGCGCCAAACGGAATCCTTTCCGTCCTCGGGGACATCACAGTCTCCTACAATTGTGAAAGCGCCACCGTCAAGCCCTCCAAAGATTCCGCAATCAAAGCCGCAGCAACGGTCATGGTCGCTCAGGCAGCCAAGATCAACCAAACTACCCTCCAAGTACCGGAGCAGAAGCGTACAAGCACGGCTTTGGACCCAAGTCCAGCTGTCAAAAAGGTTTGCCTTGGTTTGCCCGACGCATCCAAGGAAGTCATCATCGGGGCTGACCTCAACCCCAAATAGGAACTCGCGCTCACCAGCTTCCTCAGGGACAACGCTGACATCTTCACATGGAGTCTGTCCGATATGCCTGGAGTCCCTAGGGAGCTGGCTGAGCAGAGACTTGAAGTCAACAAGACTGCTCGACCTATCAAGCAAAAGCTCCGGCGATTTGCGAAAGATAGAAAACAAGCTATAGAAGTAGAAGTCTGTAAGCTCTTAGCTGCAGGTTTTATTAGAGAATGTCAACACCCGGTTTGGCTCGCAAACCCGATTCTTGTACCAAAGAAAATTGGTGGATTAAGGATGTGTATCGATTACACCGACCTTAACAAGCACTACCCGAAGGACCCGTTTCCTCTTCCTCGTATCGATCAGATCGTGGACTCCACGGCCGGTAGCGTCCTACTCTGCGTCCTCGATTGCTACTCAGGGTATCATCAGATCGCCCTGCATCCTGACGATGAAGACAAGACATCGTTCATAACGCCCCACGACATCTACTGCTACAAGGTCATGACCTTTGGCCTGAAAAACGTCGGAGCAACCTACCAAAAGGCAATTCAGAAGTACTTGAAGACCCAAATTGGGAAGAACGTCGAAGCTTATGTGGACGATGTAGTCGTCAAGACTACAGAAGAAGATAAGCTCATCGCCGACCTCACAGAAACCTTTGTCAATCTACGAGAGTTCCAATGGAAGCTTAATCCAACGAAGTGTGTCTTCGGTGCCCCTTCCGGATTGCTTCTGGGCTTCATGGTCGGGCACCGAGGTATCGAGGCCAACCTAGTGAAGATCGACGCTATACGCAAGATGGCCAAGCCATCCAATAAGAAAGACGTCATGAAGCTCACCGGTATGATGGCGGCTCTAGGTCGTTTCATCAGCAAGCTCGGTGAAAAAGGACTACCTTTCTTCAAGCTATTTAAGAAGGCTGATAAGTTCGTATGGGACGACGAAGCCCAAAAAGCGTTCGAGGTTCTCAAAGAGTCCTTGACAACACCACAAGTTATGACACCTCCAATACCGAAGGAAACACTCTTAATCTACATCTCTGCCACCACTAATGTGGTCAGCACAGTTCTCGTTGCCGAGCGAGAAGAAGAAGGGCAGGCCTACCCTGTTCAACGACCTGTGTATTACGTGAGCGAGGTCCTAGCCGACGCTAAAACACGTTACACAAAACCACAGAAGCTGCTCTACGCGCTCCTGATCACGTCAAGAAAGCTTCGACACTACTTCCAAGCTCACAAGATCGTGGTCCCGTCTTCGTTCCCCTTGGGAGAGATCATCCGCAACCGCGACGCCAACGACCACATCGTCAAGTGGTCAGTTGAGCTTGGAGAATTGAAATCGAGTTTTGCCCCAGGCAAGCGATCAAGTCGCAAATCTTCGCAGAATTCGTGTCTGAGTGGACGGAGATCCAGATGCCCCCTCCCAAGGAGCGGCCTGAACACTTGATAATGTACTTCGACGGCGCCCTCAACCTTGAAGGAGCAGGTGCAGGTGTGTTACTCATCTTTCCCCAGGGAGAGTAGCTCAAGTACGTCCTGCAGATTCATTACAAGGCCTCCAACAATGGAGCAGAGTACGAAACCCTGATCCACGGGCTCCGAATAGCAGTGTCCCTTGGCATCAAGCGACTACTGGCTTTTGGAGATTCCAAGGTCGTTATCGAGCAAGTCAACAAGGAGTGGGACTGCGTCAAGGACACGATTGATGCTTACTGCGCTGAGATTCGTAAACTCGAAGGCCACTTCGACGGGATCAAGTTCCAGCACGTCCCACACAATAACAACATTGCCGCCGACGTGCTTTCCAAACTGGGCTCTCATCGAGCTCTAGTTCCAGCAGGCGTGTTCGTCAAGGACCTACACAAGCCTTCAATCAAGCTCTTGGATCCTGATAATCCAGAGCCGTCTTCAAACGACAAGAATTCAGCACCTCTCCGCGACGTGCTCATGTCCGAAAAAGAGTATGACTGGCGCAAGCCCTTCATAGACTTCATAATCGACCAGCTTGTCCCTGATGACAAAGCGGAGCGAGAACGCATCACGCGGCGAAGTGCCAACTACGTCGTGATTGTTTCCGACCTATACAGGAAAGCTGCCTCTACTGGCATCTTGATGAAATGTATCTTACAATCAGAGGGTCTACAGCTCCTAGCAGAGATCCACAGCGGCGAGTGTGGCTGCCACGCAGCATCCACCAACTTGGTCGGTAAAGCGTACCGATCTGGATTCTATTGGCCCACGGCCGTAACTGACGCTAAAGACCTCATCAAGAGGTGCAAAGGATGCCAGTTCTTTGCCAAACAGCAGCACCTGCCAGCTCAGGCCCTGCACACTATTCCTCCATCATGGCCCTTCGCTATGTGGGGTCTCGACACGGTAGGACCATTTCGTACCACTCCGGGCGGCTACAAACATATTCTGGTCACCGTAGATAAATTCACCAAGCGGATTGAAGTCCGACCTGTTGCGAAAGTAACGTCAGAAGAAGCAGTTAAATTCATCGAAGATATTAAACACCGCCTCGGTGTGCCTAACAGGATTATCACCAACCTAGGCAAAGCTTTCACTGGCTCGGTCTTCTGGGATTTCTGCCAGAATAACCTTATTGACGTCTACTACTCCTCGGTCGCCCACCCACGGTGCAACGGCCAGGTCGAAAGAGCCAACGACATGGTGCTCCAAGCACTCAAGGACTGTATCTACGACGACGCCTCCAACTACGCCACCAGATGGTTAGCCGAGCTACCTCACGTAATCTGGGGTCTCAGGACTCAAGCCAGCTCTGCCACAGGCTTTTCGCCCTTCTTTCTGGTTTATGGATCAGAAGCCGTACTTCCTACCGACGTCGCTTTCGGAGCTCCACGAATTCAGTTCTACGAGGAAGGAGAGGCCGAGAAAACACGTCGCATTGACCTCGACAGCCTCGAAGAACAAAGACTTGCCGCCGTCATGCGACAAGCTCGTCACGACCAGCAGCTACGACGCTACCACGACCGCAACGTTAGGGAAACCTCCTTCAACGTTGGCGACCTCGTCCTTATACGCATCCAAAAGACCGACGGCATGCACAAGCTCTCTGCCCCTTGGGAGGGACCCTTCATCGTCACGGAAGTAATCAGCCCGTCAACATATCGACTTCAGTGGGGCGACGGGCAAGGAGTGCCCAACCCTTGGAACGTGGAGCATCTACGACGATTCTATCCGTAGATTAGTTTCTTTCCAAGCTATGTATTTTCCCATTTTGTATTTTTCTTTTTCAGATTAAATAAAAAAGTATTTCAAGCAGTCCTCTGCTATGAATCGAGCAATACCTCCTCCTTCCTCATATATACCCCCCTCGACATGCTCGGGGGCTTGGCTAAAGCCAACATCTAGGTCGCAAGACCTGGAGGTTCTATGTCATCCTTACTCCTTCCCCTCGATATGCTCGGGGGCTTGGCTAAAAAGCCAACCTAAGGGTCGCCCGACCTAAGGATATCATCGCAAACGAGTATAAAGCCTCCTGCCGCCACGAGTATGCTTGGTCAGAAAGGTCGCTAGACCTGAGCCCCGGGCTCCTCCCTCGCGCGCCGATCACTCGTAAGCCTCCATGCTGAGCTATAGAGGTCGACAAACTAGCCTCTCCATGTGTAGTGGTTAGCAAGTCAAGCGTACAATACATCGTCTTCTACAAGATCAACCAAAACTCGTGCAGGCAAAAGACAAGTACTTCGTTAGAGCTTTCTTCACCATGTCTCTATAAATTTCTACAAGTTGTGAGAGAAGGAGGAGGTACAGCTCCCAATCACTACTGGTCGCCGTCGGCTCCACCTTCGTCGCCGGTTCCATCATCACCTTCAAAGACGATGCTCTCCGCCACTGCGGTGGTGGCTTCACCAACTTCGAGCTCCAGGGCTTGAAGGTCCTTTGTGGTGTCAGCACCGTCCTTGATCTTGGTCATATCGACCTCAGGATAGCGGGACTTGACTCTTACCAGCGCATCGGTCGCAGACGCCAAACCAGTTGCCCTCAACAAAAGCAACAACCTGTTAGGAGTATCTACCAGGCGATCGACAATGGACTGCTGCTGATCCCCTTCCTCCGGAACAGGTATGCAAGACATTGCATAATTAGCAGCACCCTTGAGGTCGTTCAGCTCCACCTCATACCCTGCAATGGTGATTTGTTCACTCTGCAATGACTTCAAAACAACCTCGAACTCGACTTCAAGGCTCCGACGAGCTGCGGTCTCATAAGCCAGCTTTTGAGATATGGCGTACTCACTCTCGGTGGCTTCCTTCATCGCCCGTTTGAGTTCCAGGCCCCCAGCCTCGATCTCCCGGACCTTCAACTCTAGGTCTCGAACGTTGCTCCTGGAGGTCACCAGAGCATTCTTCAGCTCCTCTTCGCGGTTACGGAAATCTGCGCACACAACAGTTAGCTTACAGCTAACGACCTCATGTTGAAAAAGGGACAGAGACTAAAACCTACCAGTAGCCGCAGTATTAAGCTGCGCAGTGGCCTCCACGGCCTTGTGCCTCTCCTCGGCGAGCTCGTCCTTGAGCCTCTTGTTATCGGCGGCAGCCGCCTCACGGACCTCCTTAAGCCCTCGCTCAAGGTTGACAATCCGTTGTTCCTTCTCTTCCGCATGCTTTAGCAGGTCGGTCCAGCCCTTGGTCCTCTCTGCTAGCGACTGTTACAAAACAACCAGGTCGTCGGCAACATTTCAACAGCAAACAAGCAAGTGACAGTAACTCATCGTGGGTAACTCACCGTGAGCGCGTTGTTGATGGTGATGATGCTGGTCCGCAAGGCTTGCATGTCCTCATTATCTTCGAACCAATCCTCTTGCCAAGGTGAGTGATTCCAATTAATTGATCGGCGCGGCAACCTTGGGCTTGAAGATGAAGATGGAGGTACTTGTGCGCCAGATGTTTCTGGGCCTCCCGGCGCCAGGTCGATCTGAGGCTGGTCCCCGACCACGTCCTCAGCCCCACCAGGAACTGCCCTGATAGGGTCGACGTCTATGATTGTTGGGGAGGTCGTCGCCCCGACCTCCCCAGCTGAGGTCCCGACACCCTCAGTGGTGCGTAGGGGAGAACTCGCCCTCGTGTCAGTCACGGGTGGCGAAGTCGTCACCCCCTCTGCTATTCCTCATGTCGGGGTAGCGGTACGCACATCATCTGCAAGCACCTCCCCCACGACCTGCGGCTCGTGCGGGAGAGAGACGACCTGCCTGCATGGCAAAATACTTCATCAAGATTGAGTTCAGACAAAAAACATAAAGATAGAGTCAGCCCTCAAGTTTGTACCTCGCCACAGCCGGAAGCCGAGTCTTCGGCCAAAACACCCGAGGCTTAATAACCGCGGGTATCTTCACCCTCACCGCCACAGCACTGCGCTGCGCCTCCAAACCACGTCGGAGAGCATCCTCCGACGTCTTCTGCACCAACTCCCGCTGCCTCTTGGCAGCAGGACTCTCTGGCCTCTTCGCCGACTGGTCTTTAGGGACCGGCAATTCTTCAATAGCCTCATCCTTCTCCTTCTCCTCCTCCTCCTCATTTTCTGACCCGACCTCCCGCGAACGAGGCGTCGGAATCGTTGGAGTAGCGACGACCGGAGGATATGCGCCCCTTCTCTTCCTCTTCTTCTTCTTCTGCTCTGCGACCTTCACCGCAGAGATCGCAGTGGCAATGGCCGAAGCAGACTTCTTCGCTACTGTCGACCTGGTCCTGCGCCGGGACTTCGTGGCGCCAGCAGCTGGATCTGCCCCAGCCACCGCGTCAGTGTCTTCGTCGGCCTCCACCGACGAGTCAGACTCATAATTCTCCAGCAGACGAGCTGCTGGAGGTTTGTACTTGTCCGACCTCAGCTTCCTCCGATGTATCTCCCCCTCAGGGAGAGGCACCGGGCACCACATCTGGAGTTCGCACATCTACAAAATAGATGACATAGATGTTATACGACCTAAGTAAATCAAGAAAGCAAAGTACAATGACCTAAAGACAGATCTCAGGATCTTACCGGGTCAGCCGGCCTCTTCAACGAGTGTGCCCTCGGGCACTTCTTCACCTTCACCTTCCCGGAATACATCTGGGAAACTCTAGCTACCATCTCCTCCTTGGAGACCTTACGGTTCACCTCGCGTGTGGGATCCGATTGCCCACAGTATTCATACGCCGGGTGAACCTGATCCTTGATTGGCTGGATCATCCGCCGGCAGAACGACCTCGCCACCGCCGCTCCTGTCACTCCTCGTTTCTTCATGTCACCGACTAGCTCCAGGACCCCCTTGAGGTCCTCGAGGTCGCGGGTAGGCAGTCCTAGATCCCACTCGATAATCTTCACTGGCTTATGGACAGTTCTCCGCGAAGACCTGGAATCTGGTCCGCAATGTAGAACCACTCCGACCTCCACCCGGCGGTGTTGTCGGGGAGGTCGGTGTCTATCCATTCTGCCTTGAGGCCTGACCTCAAATTAAACATTACAGCCCCCACTGGCCCTGATCTCTTGCCAGTACTTTTGACGCAGAAAAAATACCTCCACAGCGTGAAGTGAGGTGGTATCCCCAGATACACCTCACAAAAATGGATGAAAGTCGACACTACAGTGATGGAGTTTGGGATGAGGTGTACCAGCACCAGTCTGTAGTAGTACAACAGGCCGCGGAAGAAGTCTCCCGCCGGGAGGTTGAAGCCGCGTTCGAAGAAGGAAGCGAAGACAACCTGCTCCTTGACGTCCTTGCTCGGGAACTCTTCCCCAGGGGAGGCCCTCCACTCCACCTCCGTCTTCGGCTGGAGCAGCCCCCGGTCCACCAACGCCTTGATCTTGGCTTCAGTCATCGTCGACCGGACCCACGCCGCCTGCGGATCCGGGATGCAAGCCGCTTTCGCCGCCATATCACTACTAGGGTTTACGGTGGATTTGACGCGCATACGGCGGAGGAACGCGGTGCGGAGCAGCGGCGCTAGCACGAGTCTAGCCGGAGGTGGACGCTGGGTGCGCGAGCGCGGGAGCACCACGGTCGCAAGATCGCTAGGAGATAGAAAGCAACAGGAGCGAAAGGAAGAAGATGAGGGGAATGGGGTCAACCCCGCCTTGGCTCACTCTATTTATAGGGGGTCCATCGAATCTATCCGTTACGGCTCCTTGCTCCGTACAACACGCCCCAACGGCTCTATCCCGAGAAGTTCGCGAGAAGATTAAGGCGGATATTTCGCTAACAGACCAAGCGCTACGACCTAAACCAGAGTTTAGGTCGTCAGCCAAACAACGAAGATGACTTCAGGCCGTCCTGTTAGCAAACATAATTTGCAAGCCCCCACATCATATAAAATTAGGTCTTTGGCGAATCATTTTGCCAAAATGACCAAGTACGTGACAGAAGAGAGCGAACGTTACATGGACCATCTGATGTTACAATCCACCTACGACCTTACTGGATTCAGAATCCGCAGGTACACAAGTCGCCTGCGACCTCATTGGATCCAGAACCCAGCACACAAGATAAACATACTACAAGGCCTGAGCTACTCAGAGCGGTCATCACGACCTATTCTGCCGAAGCAGAGCACGTCGCGAGACTTCTCCTAGCACCAGGACCTTTATGGTGGCCTTGCGGCAGACAACTGCAGGATGGCACGCAAGCTAAGGCACGCCCGGCTCCAACCATTGGAAAGGAGACACGAGTTTGCTCTTCGGCGTTGAACACCAAGCCCTAGTGAGCTCCTGGTGCTCACCAGAGACGTCCTGCTGAAGCTCCAGCTTCGACAGCATCACCTCCAAACTCTACCTGATACCCCGCAGAGGCAGGGCTCAGCGGATGGAGATGTTGCCTACACTTTGCGAGAATTCTCCTAGCTCCAAGCATCTACAAATACAAGAACCTGCAATCTGGTGGACGAACACATGCCCATGGCATGGTGGAAATACTATTCTGCAGCCTCATAGCTCAACGATGCTCGGTGCTTGCCTCCTTCAGTTTCACGGGGCTATTTATAGCCGGAGCCGCGCCCCAGGCAGCTGGCGAAAGTGATGACACTGTCACCACGTGATGTGGAGACCTGTAGTCTGTGAACGATTAAAGGCGACGACATAACTTTTCTGACTCACGACGTCTTTGTCGTTTGTGCATCAGTGATGCTTGAGCCCCGCCCTAGAGGTCGCATGGCTACAGTAAACTCCTCGATCAGTGGGCAGTTTGTCGTTTTCTGGGTGGCAAGAGCATTTTCGACCACTGTTGACCTGTGACCCTGCAGACTATGCTACAAGACAAAGTCGGATCCCGTGTCAGATGGCTCCGCGCCTGACTTAGCCCCCCTTCGATGACGACTTCACGACCTTCTTCTATGACCTGATGTTTATTATCTGCACCCGCTGGGCTCTGCGTCCTAGTACACCCGCTATGGCTCTGTATGTAAACGGACCTATTCCAATCAGCTTATATTTCTGTTTCCTAAGCAGAATGGTCGTAGGTTCGATTGAAGACCTTCCGGGGTAGGCATGCCTCGCTACTCTGCCAGATCCTTCTGGGCGCCTGGAGACCTAAAAGTACCATGGAGATCAGAAGCGTTCAAGGAGATCTACAATTTTCGTCGGGCCTCCGTGGTCGGTGTGCCTGTTGTTGCTAAGGTCAACAGTACCGTAGTATCACGGCTCTGCTGGGTGGCCAGCAGCTATGTTGGTCATCTGGACACCAAAACGGCCTCCTTGAGGTCAGCGTGCCTTAATACTTAGGTCTTGCAATACCTTGGTATGTCTACGGCTCCGCCAACCTAGTTGGGCGCCCGGGATGCGTGACCTTCCGAGGTCGGTGTGCTCTTATAGCCCTGTAAGTCTGTTCTGGGCACCCAGGATTTCACGTCGGGAATAATGGCCTCCCCATGGGGTGCGCGCCTGATGGCCCTGCCAAGTGCCTCTGGGTGCTTGGGCGCTATACACTTGAGACCTTCCTTAGGTCGGCATGCCTCGAGTGGCTCTACCAGACTCCTTGTAGCTATGCAGGATATCTGGGTGTCTCTACACTCCATACGTTCAAGAATCAATAGATTTTTAGCTTTGTCATCGTCAACTACCTTCGGGCATTGCAGCTTCAGCTACGACATCATCGACAACTTCTTCATTCGACGCACCTTTCAAGATCCTACTGGGTATCCTCGGATACTGGCCATTGATAATTGGAGGCTTCTTTGAGGTCAGCACGCCTACAAGGCCTCCCTGAGGTCGGCCCTGCCAGACTCCTTGCAGCTATGTTTGGAGATCTAGGTGTCTCTACACTTCGTTCGATCAAGACCAATACTCAGTTTTCTTCTCTTTTTGGAGCATCAAACCAGCCATGTTGTCCGCTTCAATGCTCGGGGACTACTCTACGAGTGCGTCTTCGACGCCCTCTTGTTTTCCTCGTCGTACCAACCTGTTGGGAAACCCGTTTCTCATCACGTCGTTACTCGACCTACTTTCTCTTCCTTTTCTTCTTCTTTTTTTTGGATCATCATACTGGCCATCCTACCTGCCACGATGCTCAGATACTACTCATGAGTGCATCTTCAATGCCTTCCGAATTTTTTCATCGTCGTTTCGATCTATTGGAAGCCTGCTTCCCATAGGTCGTCACTCGACCTCCCTTCGTTCAGCAAGACCACAAACAGGTCGGCTGCTAAGCTGATTTGTTTCTTTTTTTGGACCGACGTGCATGCTATTCGACCTGTCGATAGCTCTACGACTTCATCATGACCTTTCTAAGGTCGTTGTGCCTACACCTCGCTCGGGGGCTTGTGAGACATGGGTCCCCACCGACCAGGCTCACGGCCGTCCCCGACAAGTGGGTCCGGCCTACTAGAAGACCCGCCGACCTGTCAGTGGGCCCAACCGACCTAGTTGGTAGCCCACACGACCTCCTAAAGACCTTCCTGAAGATTCCCTAGACGACCTGATTTGCTACGACCTCAAGACTTGGCGTACGAGACAAGACAAGACCTCAGTGGATTACGCCTGAAGCAGATTGACGGGATATGGCAAGATGTGTAATGTAGACTTATGTCTCCTGGTCGTAACCGACCAGGAGTCGGGGAACCGACCTCATCCGCGGGCCAATATAAGGCGGACGAGGTGATCCCTTGTGTACCTCAACCTACCCCAATCGCGCAATCCTTAAGCAATCCACACCGACAACTGGACGTAGGGTATTACTCTCCGGAGGCCCGAACTAGTATAAACTCGCCGTGTTCTCTGTGTTTCGCATACTCGTGTGCGACCTTCGAGTTCTTAGCCTTAGACTCCTCCCCGCCGAACAACTAAACCACAGGGATTAACACCCCCGTGGGCTATTCAGATCTCACCATCTGACAGTGCCTCGTAGTCATAATTTTCTTTTGCCCTTGCACAAGTCCACCATTCTAAATCTTGTCATCCTTGATATCCCCACATATGGTTATTCTCATGATCATTGGCTTTGAAAGGTAAAAAACCATTAGAGGAAGTTCTTAGTTTGACAATATTTGTGTTGATTGTGCTAGCCATACCTATAGCTCCACTTTACATGTTATATGAGAGACTTATGGGAGGTGAGAGTTTTATAAAACTTGTTTAGGATAGCCACTTTATATGAGCGACGAGAGAGCTTGGAGAAAGGTTTTTGTCTAACACTTGTTGCTGGAATTTTGTTTTTGAAAATCATAAAAACTCTCCAATGGAAGCAAAGAGGTAAGCATGGCTGAGATTGAAGGCTTCGAGTGAAGAGTTTGAGTTGTGGGGTAAATCTTGACGTGGTAAAGATTCTAAACGCCCATGTTTATGTATGATGATCACTACTTTATGTTTATGTATTAAAGATATAAGATTGATTAACTTGTGAAGAAGGATTTAGCGGAACATGATTACAACGCCTTGAACGAGGTTCTTTTTTGAGTACTTGCTCGAGGACGAGCAAGATCTAAGCGTGGGGGAGATGTTGACGGTGTATTTTGGTACACCAAACATGTTCATTACACTCTGGTTTGGATTTCTTTATGGAACTAACCCGCCACTAGGCACACTAATCATATAACAAGTTCATCTTTGTGCATGCATTTGGAAGTGTTGTGTTTATGTAGGAAAACATGGACATAAAGGACGGATTCACAACAAGTTCAAAGAAGCATTTACGGAGTCTTGTTCGTGTTCATGAGCTTGATGAAATCACTTCCAATGGTGGCAAGGACCGAAGTGTTACGAAGGAATACCCCCGGGAATTGAAGCGTAAAAGACCGAACTTCATGCACAGAGATCCTCCATCTTGGACGCGAGGATGACATCGTCAAAATCATGCAAGTGGAAGGGGCAAAGTGCATAAATGCATGAGGACCCATGGGAGCGAAGGGGCGACCGAACCGGGCCGAGGTGGGCCTGGGCCGGTCGGCCCAGGCCGGCCACCCGACGTCGGTTCGGCCCCCCTTTCCTTGCACCCGAAGGATCTTCAACCCTAAAGCCCTGGAGGCGCCGCCATTCGTAGAGGGAGAGCCATTCGCACTAGGAGGCCATCCACAAGCTAGAGAGAGAAGGGAGATCTCCGGACGGGGATCGACCATCTCGAAGGAAGCACCCACAAGTGGAGAAGAAGGAAGACATCGTCGGAAGGGTGACCATGATCAACGGTGCTATGTCTAGTACCTTGATAGGGTAATCTCCTTATTCGTTCATGGGTTGTAATCGGTCTTGAATATGTAATCGTACCTTGTTGGAATATCTATCTATCATCTTGTGTTGAATGTGCTTAGATGCTTAAGGTTAGCTACCGTGTCGTAAAGGAAATATGGATCCCAATACTCCCTTGGATCAATTCAATACGCCGATCCATCATAGGTCTAGTCACGAATACCTCCGCGTAGTGACAGTACGGGGGGAGGGAAAGGGCGAAACCGTGGTCACAACCCCTGATAGATTAGATTGGTTTTCTTGTTTAAAGCGATTGCATGTTCGAGTATCGTAGACCCATGGGCGAGTGTCTCCTATCTTTATTGCTCAATCGTTCTCTCTAGTGTAGTTTAGTCGTTTTCTAGTGCAACCGTAGTTAGGGTTTGAGTAGTAGTGAGTAGAGGTAGATCAAACACTTGTAATCCCCTTGCTCCGCAGATTGACAAGAACCTTGGGAATCCCGTGGTGAAAAAGGTGTAGGTCCGTACGCTTGCGGATCGTAGGTGGATACGTCTTTTATCCATCAACAATTTTCATTCAAACTTAAACAAGTTCTTCATAACTTTGTTTATGTTACATATGCTGCCAAAAGCTAACCCTACAGGATGACTACCGAAGGTTGAGCTTCCCGGCAACTTGCTCAGCGATCGGTGCCATCTGCTCCAGTAGCTTCTTGTATTGGTCATCTGTGCAGTTCGCAGCAAGTCCTCCTGCAACTACATCCACCGGAGCCTTAGGGAAGTACGACTTCATGTACTCCAAGACCTGGTTGGGGATAGACTTTGCCAGATGCTTCACATAGGTAGCCAGACGCCTGGGTGCCTCCTTCAGTTGATCCACCAATGGAGCTATCTTGGGCCCACCTGGTTAGGCACCACCAGCTTCACAATTGGGAGCGCGGCTTCTTCAAGCTCTTTGAGTTGGCCGTGCAGCTTCTCGCAATCTTCATTAAGCTTCTGCAAAGATTTATAGCAGTTCACAAGGTCACGATCCGAGGCTTCGCGAAGCTCCATGTGCTTAACGCACTCATGAGACAGCTGCTTATATTCGTACTCAAGTACCTCACGGGCATCCTTTTCCCGGTAGACAATGTTCTTCAAATCGGTCTCTGATGCCTTCAACTGGTCTACCCAGGCCTCAAGCTCTGCAAAAGCTCAAGAACACAAGTCAGATTACTATAAGGTACTCTCAATAAGTACCCAACAGGCCGGCGGTGGCATACCTTTGTTCTTCTGGCGCAACGACTTGTTCTTCCGAATCAAGTCGTCGCTCTTTGCTTGCATCTCTTGTACCTCGTTGTGGTACTGAGCAAAGGCTCCGTCCAGCTTGGATTTCAACAAGGTGGAGTGTTTCCTGGCCTTGTTGAGCTCCTTCTCCAACGTTTCCGCACGGAGCCCTGTGTCACCGTAACCCTGGAGCATGTTAGACTTTTGTCGGGACCTCTCCACGACATCCTGCGCAAGGCAGACAATCATTATCGAGTACTCAATTCTTGAGGAATTCGACTACTCAAGGGTACCGATACGTACCTTCATCCACTGCTCATCCCGGCACATCGACTCCTAGTTACGGGCCACCATCGCCGGGTCGATAAGGTCGTCAGCCAAAAGCTCCAGTCCACCACGACTAGTCGTCGCTTTCTCTGACATCGGCGCCGAATGGATTGGCTCCGCGTCTTGGATCTCTGTTGATCGGACAACTATGCTGGATTCCGGGAGTGCATCAACATGCACTTCCTCCGTGATCTCGGGGGCTATTGGACCCTCCGGACCAGAAGTTGCTCCTCCTAGCACATCTGCTTCGGGCATGATGCCTTCAATTGCCACAACTTCAGGGATCGCGGTCCCCTCGACTTGTGCTTCTGTCATCTCAAATTTCACGAAGTCAGCACCTAGGGGCTACGACTACTACTCGGAACGAACGAAGTCAGTGCAGTCTACGTACCTTCCACTATAGTAGCCTCCGGCGGTGTAGCCTCTGCGACTTGTGCAACGCTCTTAGCCCGAGGAAGGGGTGCAGATTCCTCAACTGCTGGTGACCGGTCTTCTTCACCAGCTCTTGCACTAGTTTCCTCGCCTTCCCAGGGCAGATCTGTGGATTTCCTGCACAGTACAACTTTGGTGATCAGCCAAGCAAGATTACTCACCTACACGTACTACTCGAAGTTTGATCATACTTACAAGCTAGACCGGACAACAGTCACGGTCAGGGCGCCAAGTATACTGGCAATATCAACAAGCGTGGCTTCCGCTGGCGCCTCTTCCTCAGCATGGGCTACTACTGGCTCCACGGTTCCAGTAGTCGCAGAGGGTTCTGGCCTTCTTTCTTCTATCGGCGCCCGCGGCTCGACAGTACCAGTCGCCTGTCGTGCCGTCTCCGGCACGGTCTTTTCAACGGTGGGGGCTGGACTGAGGCTCCTCTCAGTCGCTCCGCCCACCGTGTCCCAGTTGTCCTCTCCCCCCTAATCCACGGGGTCGGACGATGGAATGTCTTGCGACAACTCCGAAATCAATTGTCAGCGTGCAGTACTACATAATAAGTACTCGACTACGCTATTCGAGGAACTTACCTCGTGGGCAGTTGCTTCTGTCACCTTCAGCTTCTTGGAGACGCGCTTTCGTGCCACATTGCGCGGCCTTCTCGACGGCGCAGGAAGACTAGCCTCCAAGCTAGTCGGTCTATTATCAATGAGGGGGATATGGGGCAGTCCAGGGCGGCTGAATCTGGACCGCAGCTGGAACCGCTCCTGGAGCGTTTCCCCATCCTCCTCATCAGTGGTATCCTCAATGGTGACGGTGTCGTCACCCTAGCCGACTTCTCAGCGTTCCTTCATTTTTCTCTTCCCCTCCTCCGGTACATCTTCAAGTCGAGGGGGCGGGGAGTTGGGTCGGAGACAAACTTAGCGATGTCATCCTACAGACAACAACTTGGGTGAGTTCGACTACTCCAGACCAATCAGTACTCAAAGGCAGAGGTCTCAAATACGTACCTTGTTCGGCGGGCGAGCCGCGGAGAACTCGGGAACTGGGCAAGGAGTGTAAGGCGGCATATCCTTGAATATCTTGCCCAGCCTCTCAACAATGTCGTCATCATCGACTTCGTCGCCGGGCATTCTTGACGTGTCTTCGCTGCCCGTGTACTGGTTCCCGAGGGTGTCGCGAGCCATCAGTGGCTGCACCGTCCTCTTCATAAAGCTGAAGGCCACATGTTCGGCCCTCAGTCCGGCCTCTCTAAAGGCCTTGATCTTCTTCATCAATTTGGGTAGTTGGATACCCTCTTGCATGGTGGGCTCGGTGTTCCACCATGCCCTGTGCTTCGGCTGCTTCCCGCTCGGTTTCGGCAGCTCCGGATGGTGGTTACATATGTAAAACCACTTCGACTTCTAGTCTTGATTTGACTCTATCAATTTATATGACAAGTACTGGTCAGCTGCATCCTCGCGCATTTGAATGCCTGCCCCTCCGACTACTCATGGGTCATTGGTGCTTGGCTGCGGCTTCACACGGAAGAACTTCCGGAAGAGTATCCAGTGGGCTTTGATTCCTACAAAGGCTTCACAGAAATGGACAAAGACGGAAACATGGAATCTTCCGTTGGGATTGAGATTCAGGTACTCGATGCCGTAGTACCTGAGTAGCCCCTTGAAGAAGTCGCTAGTTGGAACTGCTAGTCCTCGCTCCACAAATCTGGCGAACATCAGGATTTCATCTGGAATTTTCTCCATCGGATATGGGTCACCAGCAGTAGGGCGCCACAAATCCATCTCCTTTTCCCGCAGGAGCCCGCTATTCACTAGGGCCAACAGATCCTCCGTCTTCAACTTGGACTTCTTCCATTGCTTGGCCGGATTGGGATGCGGAGGAGATGTTGGCGGCGACGACTCTTGAGCAGATTCCTCTGAGTCGCTGTGGGATCTCTTCTTTCCTCCACCATCCTTTGAGCCCTTGGACGGAGACGCCTTCATTCTCCAAGAGCAGGGGGTCTTCACTCGCATCCGCTCGGGGGCTGCGCCGGTGGCGGGTGGTGGCGGCGCACGTGGACTATCTCTTTCTCGCGCGGCAGCAGAGGTGACAGTTGAGGGAAACTCGATTGGATCTATTCGAGTGACTACTACGGGGGAGAATGAAAAGTCCCAAGGGTTTCGGCGTCTATTTATAACCCAACAAGCGCCACCACAACGGCTGAACGGATAAGTGCCAGCGGGTCGACTCAGCGGCGGCTGCCTGACCCTTCAGCTTCCAGTATAAGATGCAATCCATCTCGGGGGCTCGGCTACATCTGCTAGATTTCATGGGTGATGACAAGACTCAAGAGGAACGCAGGACACATTCTACAATCAAGATGACCCTTCAATTCGAGAGGAAGTACTCGACTAAAGGCTCGGGGGCTCTGTGCCATGTGTCCTTCGGTTTTTTCTCCGGATTTTACGGGATAAGCTTGGCAGAACTTCAGATTGACCCTCAGCTTGAATCTACGATTCGACCTAACGCTCGGGGGCTACATTCCATATGGAATGCCATTCTTTGAATCGCATTTTCCATATGGTTTCTTCTTCAAAGCAAAGCGAGTACTATTGAAGACCTTCCAGAGGAGAACTCGAGGACGCTTGGGGACTACTCGAGAAGACTTCAAGACTACTCAAGGATCAGCCGGAGTACCTTCCAGCCTCGGCATGCTTCAAGTATTCTTGAGGACTTTTGACTTGTAGTACTCGGGACGCCTGATACCTACTCGAAATTATCCTGCTCGACTACAAAGTACTCGGGGGCTTGTCGTATGGACCTCGCTGGGCCCACTGCCTCGGTGGGTACCAAGACCGACTACTCGGTGGGCCCCTAGGTCTACCTGACTTGGGCTACATGACATCTGTTGGCGTGGAGCACAAGGATTTCGGTGGAGGAGTACTTGGATAGGAGACTGTACATGACCGGCTCCATGTAAAGGATACCTAGACGTACACGACTAGTACTCTTTCCCTGAACCGACTTGTAACCCTACCTCCCGGACTATATAAGGCAAGGCAGGGACCCCTATCTCTCTCAACGCATCATCTTGTAATCACACCCAATCAATCCAGAGCTACGCATCATACAAGACGTAGGGTATTACGCACATTGCGGCCCGAACCTGCCTAAATTGCGTGCCACGTGTCTCTTCCTTCGAGTTACCGATCTCGGCGAGGCCACATTCATCTACCTCGGGTACTCCCCTTGGTAGGTTGCTGGTCTAAAACACCGACAGAATCCCATCGTGATTCGTGTGAAAGGCTTCTCGATAGCCAGAATTCCATTATGAGAAAAGAAAAGTTCGCAAAAGGCTTCGTGATAGCCAGAATTCCATTGTGATTCGTGTGAAAGGCTCTGTGATAGCCGAGATTCTATCATGAAAGAGAAAAGTTCATGAAGGGGCTCCGTGATAGCCGAAGGCTCCGTGATAGCCTAAATCCCACCGTTAAAGGGATTCCCACCGAAAGGCCTGAGACAACAACAAGTTGTGGCCAAAATTCCACCGTCAAAGGGATTCCCACCGAAAGGCCTGAGACAACAACAAGTTGTAGCCTAAATCCCACCGTCATGGGGATTCCTACCGAAAGGCCCAAGACAACAAAAAGTTGTGGCCTAGTTCCGACCATGAAGGGATGTTTTGCAAAAAGTTCGAAAATAAATGAGAATTACGACCAGTCAAATGTATATGCTCTTGTTAAAGAATTTTTTGTGAAGTTCACGAATTACATTTACAATGATTAATTTCCTTAAAAGAGGCTAGGAGCTTGAGTGAATATTTGTAAATAGTCATGGTTGAAGCAACTGAAGGTTGCGATATCAACCAGGGCAGGTGTGCCAAGCAAGCCAAGTCCACAAAATTCGCGAAACAAATTTTGTCGACTTGCGTTACATTTCTTGTGATTTCAAAATCAACGAAAAATTCACAAACATTTCAACAAGCAAAACACTAAGAGAGAACTCTAACTTCCTCAGCCTGCCTCGAAATTTTTATGCAAAACGGCAAGGTGGGGGAGGGTGACGTTTTTTCTCAAGAAAACTTCTTTATTGCCTTAGTTGCATAAAAATTTCGATAATGTATTATTACAATTACATCAGGAATCTACAATCTTTAATACGAAAGTTCAACAATGTGTCCTGGATCGCGGCTATTATTCTCAGCAACATCACTGGCATAAGCGAAGTCGAGTCCAGTAGTGATTGGGCTAAGGGGCTCCGTCTTCAAAACCTTCGAAGAACTTGAAGCTGCAGCAGTGGGACTGTAATCTTCACGAAGAAGAAAGAACAAAGAAAGATCAAAACAGTTCATCGAAAATTTAAGTGAGACTTCAAGCCCAAAATCAGAAAAATCTTGTCCGGGGTGAGTTTCTTTGAACAGTCGCCATGCTTCGCCACTAACAATCATATTCCCGCGATGAATCCTCAATGGCAGCACATCCTGCGCAGGCCCAACTTGAAGGACCTGCGCAGGTTAAAGTTTACAGGACAAATTGTTCAGATAAAGTATCACAGACCAACGAATTTACATATTTGTACAAATCGCCTCAATGGACGTGGAGAAAGGATTAGCTACTCCATTGTAGCCAGGAATTGTAGACATGTCCACCTTGACATAAAACCAGTAGGAGCTCCAGTCTTTCGCCAAGTTCGTTTTGCAACAGGGCGCAATCTGGATTCGCATAAGACCATTTCGGGTGTTTTTCCTGCGGGTGTTGAAAGTGCAGCATGTATAGTGCACTTCGTAGTATCGGCCATCGTCAAGCTTAATGATGTCTGGCACGATGACTAGCTCGAACAGTCGGGCGAAAACATCGGCACTAAAGTTACAATCGAAAGTCTTCATAACCTAGAAAAACTTGGAAAGTTCCAAAAATGAGCTCGGTGAAAGCTGATGAATCTTCACAGAGAACTTGTCCAGGATAACAGGCAGGAGGGGATCACAGGGGAATCTAAGCCCGCAGGTAAAGAAGTCACGAAATACGACAATTTCGTGGGCTTCGGGGGTAGGAACTTCTTCGTCAAAGGGAGCACGTTGTGACGCCCCAGGTTTTTAATTAGCTTTAATAGCCGGTCAAAGTAGTCAACAGTGGTCAAACCACGGTCAACCTGGGTCCTCACCTAGAAAAACTCACTAACCCACCCTAGTGACCCCAATTGACTAGTAAACACACTTGTGGGGCCAACCCATGGTCAAAGACTTGGTCAAACCCCTTGCCACCCCAGTGCCCACAGGTGTCTGCCGGAACTTTTGCCGCGTTCTCCAAAATTCACCTAAACACTTAAAATTCTACCTTTATGAAAGTTGTCCATCTTGATGAGGGACACAACTTTCATGTAGATTGGCATTTCAAATTTGGAGGGGAAAAGCTTGAAAAAGTCATTGCAAGGCAGAATTTACTGTTGGCCAAGACAGGCTGGCATTCACTATTGGCATTCAAATAATTCCAATTCTGTGCAGAAAAAACCTATATAGCCTTTGTAGGAAATGTTAAGTGTAACTAGATCTACAACTTTGGTATTCAACACTTGGTCAAGTTCTATTCAAAATTTTGGAGAAAAATTGACTCAAACATAGCACCAGTGACACAGGACCGGGCAGAGCGCCGCGCGCCGCGACGTTGCGCGCCCCGCGCGCCGCCCGCCGCCGGCCGCGCGCCGCCGGCCCCGGCGTCCGCGCCCACGCCTCCCTAGGCCGCGCGCCGCCCAAGGCTCACGCCGCCCGAGCTGCCCGCGTCCCCACGCGCCTCCCTGCCCCGTGGTGCGCCGAGTCAGCGCCGGAGCGCCGCCGTACGCGCGCGCGCGCCACAGACCGGCGGTCCGTCGGCGGCGTCGCCGTCGTACGCGCGAGCCCCGAGCGCCGTAGCACGGCGCGGCATCTCCGCTGTCACCCCCTCGTCATCCACGGACGCGCCAAGCCGCGTATAAAAGCCCTTTCCCCCCTCTGCGCGCCAGCCCGAGCCGCACGCCGCCATAGCCGCCGCCGCCCGGTGCTAGAGCTCGCCGCCGGTGCTCGCCGCCGGCCAGCTGCTCCGGTAGGTCCACTAGGTCCTAGTGTAGCTCGCACGCTCGCTTGTTGCCCCGCATTGCACCTCCTCGCCGGTTTTCCCCGCGCCGCCGCGGCCACTGCCGCCGGCCGCCGTCGAACCCGCTCGCCGGAGCTCGCCCCAGCCCCGCCGCCACCACCAATCAGCGAGGGGTGAGCCCAATTGCCCTCCCCTGCCACTTGTTGCCCCGGTCCAGCCCCACATCACCGCTGGCGAGCTCTCCCGCCGCCGCAGGGGCATAAGTGTGAATCCCCGAGGGCTGTCGTGTGAATTAGGGACTGGTTTGCAATAAGAAGTTATCTAAGTTTTGTTACAAGTTAGTCCAGGGCCTTAGAAAAATTCTAGAAATTCGTAGAAAAATCAGAAAAATACCAAACCAATTTTGTTGGGTTCAGGAAGAGAAATCCCACTACTTTTGTTATTTGCTCATTGCTTGATTCTAAATATGTTTAACAGGAAAAATACAAATGTGAAATACTTAGATCTGCCATAACTTTAAATCTATAACTCCTCTGTATTCGAATTTTGGATATGTTGTGTGTTAGGACATGACTAGCTCCTGTGCCAAAAATTGCACAAAGTTATGAAGTGGATCTTGTTAAATAAATTGTTGTCCAATTCTGCAGAAACTGCCTAGATGATTTTTCTTGCTAAATATATTTATGTTTTTGAGCTCAACTTGTGCACACTGTCTTGTGATACCAAATTACACATCTTGTGAATTAATCATGATTTTTGGCTTACCATAAATAATTATTCTTGATTTATGCATGTTTCCCTTTATAAATTAATAACCTAAGATCAGCAAAGCCTCTAGTTGAATATGCTGGTTCTTTAGGCTTGTTTAGTACTAGAGAGCATGCATGAGAAAGTTTGGATCATTTTAAGGCTTATTTATTTTTGTATGCATTTAATTGGAATCACTAGCTAGCCTTTGTTATTTTCAATAGTATTTAATTTCCTAGCTTCCAAGCATGTCATGTGGGTCCAATGGACCAGGATAGGTGCTAATATGCATATGAAACACTCCTTTAATTTTTGGTAATTTAATTGCTTAATAAAAGCTTAAAAGCCCCTTTTAATATTAAAGAGGAACTAAATAAAGAAAAACCCCTAATTAATTCTTTTTCCTCTTTGAAAGTGTTATTTCATATAATTAAAAGCTAATTAAATATCATTGCTGATAAGAAAGTAATTCATGGATAAAAATATTATTTATACCCTTGCTTGTGAAAGGAAAAAGGACCGAAACATCCGCATGAAATAACAAGTACTATAGAAGCTTTTATCCAAATGAACAATAAAAGAGTAACCCAGGTACAACCAATCACCTTCCTAAAATAGAAACACTACCTAGATGCTTGTTACGGTGAATATGACCAACGAGAGTCGGATAAGACAACAAACTATCACATCACCTAAACTTGCATTGCATTCCGTGTAGATCTGCCGGACGGTGATTACTCGCTTGTCCCGGACACCGAGGAAGGAGGAGCGGAAGCTTCGCTGCAGTACGTGGAAGTGCTCGACACCGAGGGTGCCCAAGATAACCTAGCTGACGAAGGCAAGCTCCGGTGCATCTAACCTAGTTTTCAAATCCTTTATTCAATTATCTATGGATGATTGTGCATTTACGTTCAGGAGTTGAATGAAACCCTAGATGCATGATCCCTAAGTACCTTTGTCCTTACTAGTATGATAGGTCGATAGCTGCTAAGCTATAGGACCATTACAAGTCGGGTGATGACCTCACTCGCGAGAATAGGTTCCTAGATAGGAATCACAATATATCCTAAATGGATTGCTCACATGGTAAGAGCATGGGATCTGGGCTCCGGTCCAGTGGTTATGTGGGTTAAGCTTTTGAACGTACTAAGCACATGTCGGGTATGGGACCGGTAAGCCTAGTACCTTAATGAGGCGGCGAGGGATCCTACCGTTACTACTCTTGGGATTCGCTCTCACGGCTAGCTACCGGTGGTGTATGGTGACTCCGGGTATCTCGCGGGGTATGCCGGATAGCCTGCACCAAAGACTGTAAGATTCGATCCCAACCCGAGGATTTTTGGAAACGGCCTGGGAAAGTTGTTCCTTTGTGGGCAGCCTACCGTGTGTTTGGGTCTACCTTGCAAGGTTTAAATCAATCGATTGTCGGCCTCTCACCGTTATCTGAGACTGCTTACTCCACTAGTCATGAGATCCCTAATGATGGAAGTGGATGAATATTATACTTGATTAATTGTATTGTACAACTTTGTTTGAACTAGTTGGCTAATGTAGTAAAGATTAAACCTACTAGAACTTGTGCTAAACTCTTGAAAGTAAGGACATACTCTTTATTACTTCTTAGCAAAGGAAACCCAATGGCCATAAAGCCTTTCATGGTCTAGTTTTGGTGAAGTAGTTATCACCGACGGGTAAGACTTGCTGAGTATTAGTATACTCATCCTTGCTATAATATGTTGATCCAGGTGATGTTTTCGGTGATGTGTGGCCCGGAGAGATCCCGCCCGGCTGGGAGCTGGAGTGGGTGGAGGACAACTGCTGAAAGCATCATGGATGGCCTCCCGTGGTGTCTTCGCTTCCGTTAGTTTATTTCCGCTGCTTTCGAAAACTCTGAACTATTTCCTTATGGCAAAAACTATGGTTTGTAATAATTAAACCCTTCGGGGTACGAATTTGGATGTTAATGTTGTTGTATCTCTGGACTCACCTTCGAGTGAGTTTTAATGCATATATTCGATCCTTGTTGCTATTCAAGTGATTTACCGGGTGTTAACCCGACAACTAACGACAGGATGATACTTTATTATTGCTTAATGACCAAGTGGATCGGTCTTAGGCGATAGTACGGTATTTTCCTGGGCGGGTTGTCACAGTTGGCATCAGAGCTTATATGCACCAGAGATTAATTAACAAACCTTAATCACTGGTTTTTGAATAAAATATGCCAAGATTGTCTGGTTTTCCAAAATACGTTGGTCCGCTAAGGATAAATTAGACCGAGAGGCCCTAGAGGGAATTTTGGGTTCTTTCAGGTGGCGTAATTAACTTATGGTTTATTTTGCTAACTTCCAGCACCTTACTTTATGTCAGACTTACTTTCTTGCATAACCAAACTAGGAGCCACGTGTTTTATACGTGTGCTGTTCCGCATCACGGGAATTGCGAGGGTTGATGGAGTGATCCATTCCACGGATCCCATCTTCGCGTCTGTTTATGAGTTGTGTGTCGCCACGTGTTTCACACGTGTGCATTCCGCATGTCGCTCATGCGAGGCAAGGATACACTCCATTCAAACGGAGGGTGTCCGAGGTTGGACGCTGTCCATGCAGCGGCTTAACGCATGGATGCCGTTTCTATAATGAACGGTAATGTATGTGGACGCTTTCGTGACGTGCTGGCACGAAAGATGGCTTTCCCCGTGTTCCACGAGTTCGATGCCGACGGTACGATCCGTACCAACGGGCTGCACTGGGAGGGTTTTCCACGTCTTGCATGGGAGGCTCTCAGCGCCGCTGGATACACCACTCCACCGACGTATGAGGTGTCCGAGTTCGAGCGCTATGGCGTTCCTCATTGCCGAGTGATAGTTACTGTTCCGCCACACCCGGACCACGCCGACTGGTTCGACCTGAGTTTCATCTACTGGGGATTTGTTACTCACGAGGCCGTTGAGTCAGCCGCCCTCAGAGTGTTGACAGACTTCTGCGATCACAACCCTACCGTGGTAGCTCTCTCTTCGTTCGGTTTGTTTCCTGCTGTGAGTCCTCACGACCCGGCATGGCTGGACCGTATGGATCACTTACGGGAGCTGTTGTCACTAGCAGAGCCACTGGACGTCACTCAGATGTTGACCCGCTGTCTTAACGTGGTTTTCACACTTCAGGGGCTGCGGTATAATACCGCAGCGGTTATTGGGCAGTGTTTGGAGGCATCCAGGCGTGATTGGCAGCAGCTTTCAGCAGCACATCAGCAGCTGAACTTCACACTGACTCAGGTGCAGCAGGAGAATGACCGGCTGCGTGCCAGGAGGTTCCAGTTAGAGCTAGAGAGGGGTGACCGCTTGCATAGGATTGTAGATCTTGAGGCAGAGAACCAGACTCTAGAGGAGAATGCTGATGCACATGAGATCGAGAGGTTGACGCTACTCCAGAACATTGCAGATATGCAGCAGCAGGTGGAGGAGGCCGAGGTACAGGTGGCAGCCTTGCAGGCTATAGTGGCCTTACAGCCACTGCCGCCAGTACAGGCACACCCGGAGGAGCAGCAGGGTCAGTCCGGCCTAGACCAGACGAGCCAGGCAGGACCACCGTTACCGACTCCCCCAGCTTCGCCTACGTACAGTGGTGCTTCGGTGGGCAACTAGATTGCCGGCAACAAAAATAAGAAGGATGTCAATCCTATTGGAGTTATCTTTGAGATGTTTAGAGTAGTTGACTTGTTAGCACGTTTCGTGCCGAGTAACTGCTTGTACCATGTCATGTCGTGTTGTTTCAATTCAAGAGTTGTAATGTCCATGGACCTTGTCTCCATCTTGTGTAATAACGAATACTTAAGCATGTGTGCTTTAATCAGAATTCGCTTGTCATTTAGAAATTAAGATTTTATTGCGTATGGTTACCAAACTCTTGGGAAATCGTGCATCAACCGCGCTTGTCGAACCTTGCCTTTGCATAAGTCTTGGCGAACCAAAACTTTCTAGGGGCATCATTTGTAGCCCAACGTTTGAGTACTCGTTCGTATACCACCTTCGTTGGTAACCGTTGAGACGATAATTGTCCGAGACTGAATGAGGTTTATGCTAACCGTGCTAAAGAACGATTCTATGAATTCTTGTGGCTATGTGTTTTTGGTCCAGCTGTTGCTGTCCTCATCATTAATACTAATGAGTTGTGGTTATGTATGTTCATGCTTGTCATCATGTGGGAATAAGCTTTGTTTAGGTGACTAACAAGGCTCGCATTTCAGATGGTGGGAACCACGCGCAGCTCGCCCAACGGTTTCGGAGCCGGTGGTAGCGGTGATTTGCCGCCACCCCCGCCCATGACGCCGTCGGAGGCCTTCATGGCCACCCAAACCGAGGTGCTGCGCCAGATTTTGCAGACGCAACAGCAGATCGCCCAGCAAATGAACCGAGGGCCGCCCCACGGGGCCAACCACAAGGGGCCTAATCAGGTCACCACGTATGCCCAGTTCATCGCCATGAAGCCGCCAACCTTCGCTAAAGCAGAAGACCCCCTAGAAGCCGAGGCTTGGATCAAAGCCATTGAGGCAAAATTTTCTGCCTTCGTGCTGCCTTGCTCCGAGGAGAACAAGGCTAACTTCGCAGCGCTGCAACTGCGGGGAGAAGCCTTGATGTGGTGGGACCACTTCAAGTCAATGCAGCGAGGGCACGCTGTGACTTGGTATGAGTTCAAGCAGGCTTTCAAGAGCCACCACATCCCCAAAGGACTGATGGATAGGAAGATGAGGGAGCTGTTGGCCCTCAGGCAAGGGTCTGACACAGTGTATCGCTATGCTCAGAAGTTTAATAGCTTGTGCCAATATGGCGGGCATCACGTTGATACTGATGCCAAGAAGATGGAGAGGTTCCGTGACGGGCTTGATGGCAAATTGTACGAGCGTCTGAATCTGCTCGAGCCCGCGAACTTTCATGACCTAGTAAACAAGGCCATCTCCCAAGAAGATGCTATGAAGAAGGCCCACGGGGACAAGAAGAGGATGTCTGGTTTCACCCCGGGCAGCGGAACGGGCAAGAAGTTTCGCTTTGTGAAGAAGAATGTTCCAGGCCCACCCTAGCAATCTTCAACTGGACGCTGGACGATGAAGCCACCCCAGAGCAAACCCGCAGGGAACTTCCAGTTCCACAATGCTCAACAGCAGGCTCCAAAGCCTAATGCCCCTCCTCGCAACGTTGGTGATCGTCGTTGCTACAACTGTGGCCAACTGGGACATTACATCAACGAGTGCCCCAAACCCAGGCAGATCAAGCCCAACCCGCAGAATCAGGGTGCAGGAAACAAGCCTGGCGCTCCAACCAAGAAGCCTATAGTGCAAGTGCGCCAAGGCAAACTGAACTTCACCGCCATGAGTGATATCCCAGAAGGAGCTCCAGTGCTCACGGGTACATTCTCTATCACCAACACTCCTGTTAAGATTTTATTCGATTCTGGAGCCACCCATAGTTTCATAAGCGAGAGTCTACTAGACAAGTTGGGTTTAAAAGGAATACAAACCAAATCAGCTTATAAAATTACCACACCAGGTGGAAACATCACGTCTCATTTAGTAACTTTTGAAGTTCCTCTAAGACTAGGAAGCAAGTTATTCGATCTAATCTTATAACCATCAAATTGGGAAGCATGGATGTTATCTTGGGTATGGAATGGATGAATCAACATAAGGTAATTCTAGATATATCAGATAGGGTCGTAGAAATCAATTCTCCTACGGTCGGGCACACTACCTTGTACCTACCTTTCAGGGACGGTACCGATTCTTGTTCCTATGTGACCATTATCTCCCCTCTTGACGAAATTCCAGTAGTATGCGAGTACCCGGATGTCTTTCCTGATGAGTTGTCGGGTATGCCACCAGACAGAGATGTCGAGTTTGTGATCGAACTCCAGCCCGGTACCGCACCCATTTCCAAAAGACCTTATCGCATGCCACCCAAAGAGTTAGCCGAACTGAAAACTCAACTCCAGGAATTGTTAGATAAGGGTTATATTCGCCCGAGCTCTTCTCCTTGGGGTTGTCCTGCTCTCTTTGTCAAGAAGAAAGATGGTAGCTGGAGGATGTGCGTAGATTACCGACCGCTCAATGCAGTCACCATCAAAAACAAATACCCGCTTCCCCGAATCGATGTTCTTTTTGATCAATTGGCTGGTGCCAAGGTCTTCTCTAAGATTGACCTTCGTTCCGGTTATCATCAAATCAAAATTCGACCTTCCGACATTCCTAAAACCGCTTTCTCCACTCGTTATGGTCTTTACGAGTTCTTGGTGATGTCTTTTGGTCTTACGAATGCCCCAGCCTACTTCATGTACCTCATGAACTCCGTGTTCATGACAGAGCTCGATAAATTAGTTGTGGTCTTTATCGATGATATTCTCATCTATTCCAAAAGCGAGGTAGAGCATGCCAAACACCTCCGAGTTGTCCTTCAACGTTTGCGAGATCATAAGCTTTATGCTAAGTTCTCCAAATGCGAATTATGGTTGAAAAGCGTGAAATTCTTAGGACACACCATTTCTCATGATGGTATCTCCGTAGATCCTAGCAAAGTTCAAGAGGTGATGGATTGGAAACCACCCAAGTCCGTACATCAAATCCGCAGTTTCCTAGGATTGGCGGGATACTACCGTCGATTCATTCCTGACTTCTCTAGAATCGCAAAGCCTATGACCGAACTACTCAAGAAAGGAGTGAAGTTCGTGTGGAGTGAAGCATGTGAGAAAGCTTTCCACACCCTGAGGCAACATCTAACTTCAGCCCCAGTGCTAGTGCAACCGGATAATTCCAAATCGTTTGAAGTCTTCTGTGACGCATCAGGCACGGGTCTCGGCTGTGTCCTTATGCAAGAGGGCCGAGTCATTTCCTATGCTTCACGGGCACTTCGACCTCATGAGCTCAATTACCCTACCCACGATCTTGAATTAGCTGTCGTTGTCCATGCTCTCAAGATATGGAGGCATTACCTAATGGGTAATCATTGCAATATCTTTACTGATCACAAGAGTCTAAAATACATCTTCACCCAGTCAGAATTGAATATGAGGTAGAGAAGATGGCTTGAGTTGATTAAGGACTATGACCTAGAAGTGCACTTTCATCCCGGCAAAGCAAATGTTGTGGCGGATGCTCTTAGCCGCAAAGATCACTGCAACCACCTAGAGTTGGAGCCAGCTAGTGAGCCGTTGTGTGAAGAAATGAGAAGGCTCAACTTGGCCGTGGTACCGCACGGAAGCCTCTATGCCTTGACGGCAGAGTCTGATCTTTATGACAATTGTCACTGCTCAGCTCAATGATGAAGACGTTCAAACCATCAAACAGAAACTGGCAGAGGGAGACCCCAAGTACACTTGTTTCCAGAAGGATCACCAGGATGTGGTCTGGTTTGGGAAACATCTAGTGGTCCCAGTCGACCCAGAAGTTAAGAAGATCATTCTAGATGAGGCTCATAGGTCCAAATTCTCTATTCATCCCGGTAGTACCAAAATGTACCAAGATCTGAAGCAGAACTTCTGGTGGTCCAATATGAAAGTGGATATAGCCAAGTATGTAGCCGAGTGCGATACTTGCCACCGAATGAAAGCAAGTCATTTGAAATTGGCAGGAGTACTTCAACCCCTGTCGATACCTATGTGGAAGTGGGACGATATTAGTATGGATTTCATTGTGGGTTTACCCCTAACCGCCAGAAAGAAAGATTCCATTTAGGTAATCGTAGACAGACTCACCAAGACCGCTCACTTCATCGCCGTGCACACCACTTACTCCGTACAACAATATGCAGAGTTGTACATAGATCACATAGTTCGTTTGCATGGAATCCCAAAGACTATAATCTCTGATAGAGGGACTCAGTTTGTAGCTCGTTTTTGGGAACAGTTGCATGAGTGTTTGGGAACCAAGTTAATCCGCAGCTCCAGTTATCATCCGCAGACCGATGGTCAGACAGAGAGAATAAATCAGATTTTGGAAGATATGTTGAGAGCAAGCATCTTGCATTTTGACAAGAGTTGGGACAAGTGTCTGTCCTTGGCAGAATTCTCATACAACAATAGCTATCAAGCCAGCTTGAAAATGGCACCGTTCTATGCTCTGTACGGACGTAGATGCCGCACTCCGCTGAATTGGTCAGAAGCCGGAGAGAGAACACTCTTTGGTCCAGAATTAGTTAAAGAGGCCGAAGAAAGGGTGCAAGCGATAAGAGAGAATTTGAAGATGGCACAGATCAGGCAAAAGAGTTACCATGACAAGGGAACCGCGCCTCGACACTTTGAAGTGGGAGATTACGTGTACTTGAAGGTGTCCCCCACCAAAGGTGTGCAAAGGTTCGGAGTCAAGGGAAAGTTAGCCCCGCGCTACATTGGACCATATGAAGTTATAGAAGTATGTGGACCCGTGGCTTATCGTATCCAGTTGCCAGAACGGTTTTCCGCAGTCCACAATGTGTTTCACGTGACTCAATTGAAGAAGGGAATGCCTGTGCCGGAAAATGAAATCATCACAGAAGCTAATGCTTGGATTGAGCCGGACTTCTCGCTCATCGAGCACCCATTGAAAGTACTAGACCAAAAAGAGCGAAAGACTCGAAGGCAGACCGTACGGATGTACAAGATCCAATGGAGCCATCACACGGAGGAAGAGGCAACGTGGGAGACAGAGGATTATCTCAACACCAAGTATCCGGGTTTCCTACGATCTCGAAACCGTGAGTTCTTCTCCCCATCTCTTTGTTATCAAATCGAATCTCGGGACGAGATTCCGTTTAAGGGGGGTAGGCTGTGACGCCCCAGGTTTTTAATTAGCTTTAATAGCCGGTCAAAGTAGTCAACAGTGGTCAAACCACGGTCAACCTGGGTCCTCACCTCGAAAAACTCACTAACCCACCCTAGTGACCCCAATTGACTAGTAAACACACTTGTGGGGCCAACCCATGGTCAAAGACTTGGTCAAACCCCTTGCGACCCCAGTGCCCACAGGTGTCTGCCGGAACTTTTGCCGCGTTCTCCAAAATTCACCTAAACACTTAAAATTCTACCTTTATGAAAGTTGTCCATCTTGATGAGGGACACAACTTTCATGTAGATTGGCATTTCAAATTTGGAGGGGAAAAGCTTGAAAAAGTCATTGCAAGGCAGAATTTACTGTTGGCCAAGACAGGCTGGCATTCACTTTTGGCATTCAAATAATTCCAATTCTGTGCAGAAAAAACCTATATAGCCTTTGTAGGAAATGTTAAGTGTAACTAGATCTACAACTTTGGTATTCAACACTTGGTCAAGTTCTATTCAAAATTTTGGAGAAAAATCGACTCAAACATAGCACCAGTGACACAGGACTGGGCAGAGCGCCGCGCGCCGCGACCTTGCGCGCCCCGCGCGCCGCCCGCCGCCGGCCGCGCGCCGCCGGCCCCGGCGTCCGCGCCCACGCCTCCCTAGGCCGCGCGCCGCCCAAGGCTCGCGCCGCCCGAGCTGCCCGCGTCCCCACGCGCCTCCCTACCCCGAGGTGCGCGGAGTCAGCGCCGGAGCGCCGCCGTACGCGCGCGCGCGCGCCACGGACCGGCGGTCCGTCGGCGGCGTCGCCGCCGTACGCGCGAGCCCCGAGCGCCGTAGCACAGCGCGGCATCTCCGCTGTCACCCCCACGTCATCCACGGACGCGCCAAGCCGCATATAAAAGCCCTTGCCCCCCCTCCGCGCGCCAGCCCGAGCCGCCCGCCGCCATAGCCGCCGCCGCCCGGTGCTAGAGCTCGCCGCCGGTGCTCGCCGCCGGCCAGCTGCTCCGGTAGGTCCACTAGGTCCTAGTGTAGCTCGCACGCTCGCTTGTTGCCCCGCATTGCACCTCCTCGCCGGTTTTCCCCGCACCGCCGCGGCCACCGCCGCCAGCCGCCGTCGAACCCGCTCGCCGGAGCTCGCCCCAGCCCCGCCGCCACCACCAATCAGCGAGGGGTGAGCCCAATCGCCCTCCCCTGCCACTCGTTGCCCCGGTCCGGCCCCACATCGCCGCCGGCGAGCTCTCCCGCCGCCGCAGGGCATAAGTGTGAATCCCCGAGGGCTGTTGTGTGAATTAGGGACTCGTTTGCAATAAGAAGTTATCTAAGTTTTGTTACAAGTTAGTCCAGGGCCTTAGAAAAATTCTAGAAATTCGTAGAAAAATCAGAAAAATACCAAACCAATTTTGTTGGGTTTAGGAAGAGAAATCCCACCACTTTTGTTATTTGCTCATGGCTTGATTCTAAATATGTTTAACAGGAAAAATACAAATGTGAAATACTTAGATCTGCCATAACTTTAAATCTATAACTCCTCTGTATTCGAATTTTGGATATGTTGTGTGTTAGGACATGACTAGCTCCTGTGCCAAAAATTGCACAAAGTTATGAAGTGGATCTTGTTAAATAAATTGTTGTCCAATTCTGCAAAAACTGGCTAGATGATTTTTCTTGCTAAATATATTTATGTTTTTGAGCTCAACTTGTGCACACTGTCTTGTGATACCAAATTACACATCTTGTGAATTAATCATGATTTTTGGCTTACCATAAATAATTATTCTTGATTTATGCATGTTTCCCTTTATAAATTAATAACCTAAGATCAGCAAAGCCTCTAGTTGAATATGCTGGTTCTTTAGGCTTGTTTAGTACCAGAGAGCATGCATGAGAAAGTTTGGATCATTTTAAGGCTTATTTAGTTTTGTATGCATTTAATTGGAATCACTAGCTAGCCTTTGTTATTTTCAATAGTATTTAATTTCCTAGCTTCCAAGCATGTCATGTGGGTCCAATGGACAAGGATAGGTGCTAATATGCATATGAAACACTCCTTTAGTTTTTGGTAATTTAATTGCTTAATAAAATCTTAAAAGCCCCTTTTAATATTAAAGAGGAACTAAATAAAGAAAAACCCCTAATTAATTCTTTTTCCTCTTTGAAAGTGTTATTTCATATAATTAAAAGCTAATTAAATATCATTGCTGATAAGAAAGTAATTCATGGATAAAAATATTATTTATACCCTTGCTTGTGAAAGGAAAAAGGACCGAAACATCCACATGAAATAACAAGTACTATAGAAGCTTTTATCCAAATGAACAATAAAAGAGTAACCCAGGTACAACCAATCACCTTCCTAAAATAGAAACACTACCTAGATGCTTGTTACGGTGAATATGACCAACGAGAGTCGGATAAGACAACAAACTATCACATCACCTAAACTTGCATTGCATTCCGTGTAGATCTGCCGGACGGTGATTACTCGCTTGTCCCGGATGCCGAGGAAGGAGGAGCGGAAGCTTCGCTGCAGTACGTGGAAGTGCTCGACACCGAGGGTGCCCAAGCTAACCTAGCTGACGAAGGCAAGCTCCGGTGCATCTAACCTAGTTTTCAAATTCTTTATTCAATTATCTATGGATGATTGTGCATTTACGTTCAGGAGTTGAATGAAACCCTAGATGCATGATCCCTAAGTACCTTTGTCCTTACTAGTATGATAGGTCGATAGCTGCTAAGCTATAGGACCGTTACAAGTCAGGTGATGACCTCACTCGCGAGAATAGGTTCCTAGATAGGAATCACAATATATCCTAAATGGATTGCTCACGTGGTAAGAGCATGGGATCTGGGCTCCGGTCCAGTGGTTATGTGGGTTAAGCTTTTGAACGTACTAAGCACATGTCGGGTATGGGACCGGTAAGCCTAGTACCTTAATGAGGCGGTGAGGGATCCTACCGTTACAACTCTTGGGATTCGCTCTCACGGCTAGCTACCGGTGGTGTATGGTGACTCCGGGTATCTCGCGGGGTATGCCGGATAGCCTGCACCAAAGACTGTAAGATTCGATCCCAACCCGAGGAATTTTGGAAACGGCCTGGGAAAGTTGTTCCTTTGTGGGCAGCCTACCGTGTGTTTGGGTCTACCTTGCAAGGTTTAAATCAATCGATTGTCGGCCTCTCACCGTTATCTGAGACTTCTTACTCCACTAGTCATGAGATCCCTAATGATGGAAGTGGATGAATATTATACTTGATTAATTGTGTTGTACAACTTTGTTTGTACTAGTTGGCTAATGTAGTAAAGATTAAACCTACTAGAACTTGTGCTAAAATCTTGAAAGTAAGGACATACTCTTTGTTACTTCTTAGCAAAGGCAACCCAATGGCCATAAAGCCTTTCATGGTCTAGTTTTGGTGAAGTAGTTATCACCGACGGGTAAGACTTGCTGAGTATTAGTATACTCAGCCTTGCTATAATATGTTGATCCAGGTGATGTTTTCGGTGATGTGTGGCCCGGAGAGATCCCGCCCGGCTGGGAGCTGGAGTGGGTGGAGGACAACTGCTGAAAGCATCATGGATGGCCTCCCGTGGTGTCTTCGCTTCCGTTAGTTTATTTCCGCTGCTTTCGAAAACTCTGAACTATTTCCTTATGGCAAAAACTATGGTTTGTAATAATTAAACCCTTCGGGGTACGAATTTGGATGTTAATGTTGTTTTATCTCTGGACTCACTTTCGAGTGAGTTTTAATGCATATATTCGATCCTTGTTGCTATTCAAGTGATTTACCGGGCGTTAACCCAGCAACTAACGACAGGATGATACTTTATTATTGCTTAATGACCAAGTGGATCGGTCTTAGGCGATTGTACGGTATTTTCCTGGGCGGGTTGTCACACACGTCCACTGTTCGCAGGAAAAAATCCCGCTGCTTCATATTCTCTGATCAAATTAGTCGTGACTTTAGATTCCCCGAAAACGAAAGATGGAGGGAGAGGTTTTGATCCCTTTACTGCAACGATCTTTCAGATCAGCATCGACATCTCCGATATCTTCTCCTTCTGATCTAATTTCTCCATCTTCACGGTTCTCAGATCCGCTAGCAGCAGGGGATGTGTTATCTTCTGGAGCTGGAGCAATCTCGGGTTCTTGAATTTCTAGTTCAGCGGGTGGAATGCCAGCAGCAGCCAACTCTTCAGTCGTCATGGGTCTGGCGGTGCATTTAACACGGGCCACCTAGTTGACAGAAAAACAAAGGCAAAAGCTAGGATGACATTCACGAATAAAAGTCTTTAAAACAATACTTACGAATTCAGACGCTAAAAGATATAAGAAAATAATAGTACAACGAAGAAGATAATACCTTCGAAAATCGCCGAAGGCTCGAAGCTTCGAACTCTTTGTTGCGAAGAGGCTTTCTACGAGTATGCAGGCAACAGTTCCGAGAAAGCGAGAGAGCGGTGAAATTTTTTTACGGTAAGAGCCCTCTATTTATAGGGGCGAGGGGGGGTAGTTCAAGAAAACCGCCTCGATATGACCGTTGCGGGTTTTTCGGAAGATGCATGTCCACTCCGACGTTCCGAGGGTGATGTTTTTTACCAGAATTCAAAAGTTTTCGTGGAAACGGATCGTCAGAGTCAACCCACTTCCCCGAGGGGCTAGTGTTGGGGAATTCGGGAAAAACCTTACAGCCTCGAAACGTCGGGCTTGCCGAAACTCACGAAATAAGTTTCCAGGTAATGTGCAAAAATGACAGCCGGATATGGCTTCTTCGTGCGAATTTGCTGTCTATTTCAGGATGATCGTGAACCTACAAAGATCTGGAATCGTGAACCTGTGAAGCTATGGAATCGTGAACCTGTGAAGCTCTGGAATCGTGAACCTACGAAGCTCCAAAATCATGAACCTGCGAAGCTCCGGAATCGGGGATCTGCGAAATTCGGGAATTTAGTGAAGTCCGAGTTCGAAGGTTGTGATGTATGAAGATCTTTACATATAAGAGATTCGGAAACTAGCAAGAAGACAAGTCAAAGTCGTTGCCTCAAAAGTCTGGGTTTGACGTGTGAATTGGTGGTAGGCTTGTAAATGTATGAAATCAGCCCCGCAAATCACGGGATGTAAAAGACATTCATATACATGTTCACATTAGGAATAATCCTTAGACTCGAGGGTATTTTCGGAATGTAAAAGTCGCTTCATCTCCCTATAAAAGGGGGGCACGAGGGCACGTGTAAAGGGATTCACAACTTTTGAGGCGAGTGCAGTCTTTTGGAGATTCTTTGTCTTCCTGTCTTTCATGAATCGCACATTGAATCTCGTTGTTCTTGTGTTCGGGGATTCCCTCTGATTTTTCGGACCCCCAACAGTGGCGACCCGAACGTGGGCCATGGCTGCTTCGACCTCGGGCAAAGGATTAGCCTCCTGGAGACGTGCCAACGCTGCGCCCAGGTTGGCCTGGGGGCTGTTGAACGTCGGTAGCCCCGCTTCTTCGAACTCGAGACGTAGGTCGCGGTCACATGGGGGTGCCACTTGGCGCTGCTCCTCCGTCTGCCGCTGGGCGCTGTTCGCGTTGGCTTGGATTTGACGTGCTTCCTCGGAATCCGTCGCGCCGACCCGCGGTGGGTCGTTCACTAAGACCACCAAGACGCGTCGTCGGGTGGATCTCTGGTCGTTGGGCGAGATGCGGATCCGGGCTTTCTGAAACTCGCCTTCGTCAGGAGACGTGGGTGCCTGCGTGGCACGCGCGACGTTGCGCTCCTGATCAATCTTCTTCCATAACCGACAGCTACGGAGCGTGTGTCGTGCACCCTTATGGTAGACGCACGGTACGTCGAGGGGGTCGCGACGGGCGCGAGATTCGACCTTGAGGTCGCTAGATGGTTGCTGTCGCCCAGATTAGATCTGGATCGACTTTGCCACCTGTTGTTTGTACACGTCTCTAGGGGGTCGCACACCGAACGGGAAGGTCTTGTGGTGCGACACGTCTTGCGTTGAGCACTGAGCTCGTTCGCAGATCTGGAGGGTTTCCACCATCATGTCGATGACGCGCTCCATCCCCTAGACGATGTCATGGGGTTTGGGCGGTGGGTCTTCAAATTTTTGCCGGAGCTGGGTTCGACGCCAGACATCACGAGGACCTTCACGGAGGCCGTTGGCGAGGTCGCCGCCACCAGCACGGTCGAGGTCGCCGTGAAGGAACCGAAGCAGATCTCGACGGGGTTGGCGAGTCCGCCATGCTCGCCGGGAAAACGACACCAGATCAGGCCGCCATGCTACACAGCGAGTTCCTGATCTCCCCTACTTGGTGCGCCAACTGTTAGGGGGTGAGACCTTGACAGATCCGCAAGGGGGCTACCCAAGCGGTTGTAGGTTGATTGATGGGAGGATCAGGACCTAAGAGCGTAAGCGTTAGTTCTTGGATGAACTCGGAACTCTGCGAGTATGGCAAGGTCACAGGGGATTTTAGACTGGTTCAGGCCTCCGGAGAGTAAAACCCTAGGTCCAGTGTTGTGGGATTATGTGGAAAAAGTGATCTCTCCTCGAATGGAGCTCTAGGTCGCCTTATATGGCCGGCGGGCTAGGGTTTCCATTCGAGGTCGGTGGACCCTCATCGGGGTCGGTTACATATTTTGGGAAGGTTGCCTTCCATAACTACAGAGAAGATCTCGCGATCCTCGGGTCTATTGGCAGTGCCGCCGCTGTGATCTAAGGAGAGGCTTGCCCCGCAAGCCTGGCAGGTCGTTTGTGATCTGGATAAAGTCGTCCGAGGTCTTCCAAGGTCACCGGGATTGTGGATAAGGTCTTCGGGCCCACTTGCAGGTCGGTAGGGCTTCTGGCAGGTCGGGTCCACTTGACAGGGACCTCTGGGACTGTCGTATGGACCTCCCTGGGCCCACTGCCTCGGTGGGTACTAGGACCGACTACTCGGTGGGCCCGTGGGACTACCCGACTTGGGCTGCACGACATCTGTTGGCGTGGAGCACAAGGATCTCGGTGGAGGAGTACTCGGAAAGGAGAGTGTACATGACCGACTCCATGTAAAGGATAGCTAGACGTACACGACTAGTACTCCTTCCCTGAACCGACTTGTAACCCTGCCTCCCGGACTATATAAGGCGAGGCAGGGGCCCCTATCTCTCTCATATGCATCATCTTGTAATCACACCCAATCAATCCAGAGCTACGCAGCATACAAGACGTAGGGTATTACGCACATTGCGGCGCGAACCTGTCTAAATTGTGTGCCACGTGTCTCTTCCTTCGAGTAACCAATCTCGGCGAGGCCACATTCATCTACCTCGGGTACATCCCTTGATAGGTTGCCGGTCTAAAACACCGACAGCTGGCGCGCCAGGTAGGGGATCTCGCCGAAGATCTCATGGAGAACTTGACGGCTTCAATCTTCATCGAGCCATCTATCACCTTCAACCGCGGCGACACCTCGTCTTCGGGTCCTTGGTCTGCACCGCTGAGGGCGCTGGATCTTTCCAACACCGCCTCACCATGACACCCAACCCGAGGACCAGGCTCGTGACACTTCCCGAGGTGATCACGGGCAACCTCGCCGGAAAGTTTGGCGAAATTTCGCTCTACAACCAACACGCCGACTTCGAGTCTGGATCCGCCTCCAACTCGAACTCGACGTCCCCATGGGCCATCGCATGCGAGCCGGCTACTGAGCCATTGTGTGCCGACATCCCGCTCCACGACCACTTCCCATACGGCCTTTGCAATGCTAGCAGGGCCCATGCGAAAGCTCTCGCTGCACGCCGGGCCGGCAAGGAGATCGTCTCTGACTACCCTTCGGATTCCAACCCCGCCTTCGGCTACTACTTGGACTCCTCTTACATGTTCGGCTACTACCCTGACGAGCCCGAGTCCGAGAGCCCCACGACTGAGTAACCGTTGTATGGACCAGCCACCGGTCTGGTTATAACATCTACACCAGTCGGGAGATTCGTCTACTGGCCAGACCGCAAGCCTGCAGACCTGACAGATGGGAACTCACGCTGCGTCGCCTACCTCGACTCGCCTCCCTTCCAGGAGGGAACATCCCTAGCTCCAACAGAGGAGCATACTCCAACCGTGGTGGCGACTACTGATTCCAGTCTCGGTACCCCTGATCGTCAAGTCTTCATGGCTGCTGGCGAGACACCAGGACCTTCAGGGACCCGACCTCACCGGTACTTCGAGACATCTCAGCAGATGAGTTGTCTGCCAATGCACCTGCCGATGAAACCAACAACGACAAGAACACCGGACGTGAGTGCAACAGGAAGCGAAACGAACGGCGTAGACGTCTTCGCGAATCCCTCCCCATACGGAACCTCGCAGAGACCCTGGACCAAGTCGCCAACCGGGTGCACACTAACCCCGAACAGTGCCTCATGTCTATCACCACGATAGCACGTCAGGCCCAGGGGATACGCGCAGGTGAAGTCATCGCCAAGCTTGCGGAGGACGCCTACTTCATGAGGGTTGACAACAGAGTCACTCAAGCACCTCCCCCTAGAACTCATGAACACGAGAACCATGAAGCCACTAGTCGCAGTCCAGAGGGTAATGGACGCAACCGTCCCCGAGGAGAACAGCCACAAAATCCCAACCGTACCAGGGCATCAGCTGGTGGACCTTCTCAGGGCGGCAACAGTGCCGGTGGCGCCGGCGCTAGTCGCGGCGCCGCTAGTCATGGTGACGCTAGCGGTGGATGCAGAGGCGGCGGGAGCACCTCACACGGGGCTGGCAGGAGAGCCAGCGGCGGAGGCGATCGCGGAGGACGAGGCCATACAGACAGCCACATCACTAGTGTCTCACGTGGCAGCTACAATGCCCGCCGCAGAATCAAAGAAATACGGCGCAACAAGTCATCCGCGGCAGGTGACAACGACGGCTTCCCCGCCTTCTCCGCTCGACTTCGCAATCTCCTCCTCCCATAGAAATTCAAACCCCTGAGGATCACCAAGTACAATGCGAAGCAAGACCCAGTTCAATGGCTCAGATGCTACGCCCTATCCATCAAAAATGCTGGTGGCAACAACGATACAAAGTGCCTCTACTTCCCCTTTAGTCTGGACCAAACACCACTCACCTGGCTCGAGTCATTCGACAAGAACTCGACTGACGAGTGGGACCAGCTCAAGGCTCAGTTCACCAGCAACTTCGCGGGAGCCATGGGACGCTCGGGTACTCGCATGGACCTGGCAATGGTGAAGTAGGAACAAGGTGTGACGCTATGCAACTACATGCGACGCTTCTTCGACCTTTTCCAAGACGGTCTCTACCACCGTCGCACCTTCGAAGACTTCGGTCACCACCGCCCGAGTTCCATCACTAAGCTCAAGGACATGATCACTTCATGGGCCGACGAAGAAGACAAGGCAAACGCTATGTACGACGCCATTCGCGGCAAGGGCAAGAACAAACCAGGCGGCAGCAACAACAACACTAGGGATCAAGGGGGTCGCAACAACAATAACTACTCGGGTCCTAACCACAAGCGCAAGCCAGACAACACAGTCGCGGCTATCCAGCGCCCTGCGAAAGACAACTCGAAGAAGACCACTGGCGGTTTCAAAGACTTGCTGAAAGAGAAGTGCTCGTGGCATCTGGAGGGCAATCACACCACCGAGCAGTGCTATCAACTCCGGCGAGCACTCAAGGATACTCCAGACCCACAGCCTCCTCATGACAAGAAGGGCAAGAAAAAAGCCGACGAGGGCAACGGCGACTTCCAAGAACCCGACAAGACAGTGAACGTCCTCTTCTGCAGACTACCCACCAGACGGTCACAGAAGGCCACCAGACGGGAAGTTCTGAACATTGAACCAGCAGTCCCGAACCCTCTCCGGTGGTCAGAGGTACCCATCACCTTCTCCCGCGTGGATCAATGGACAAGCTTCTCCGAACCAGGGCGCTTTTCACTCGTCCTGAAACCAGTAGTCGCGGGCTCCAGACTCAACAAGGTGCTCATCGACGGTGGAAGCGGGCTCAATGTCCTTTTCACCAAAACCTTAAAGAAGATGAAGCTCGACATCACCCACATGCTCACCAAGAGCACATCGCCTTTCTATGGCATCGTCCCCGGTAACGTGGCTATTCCACTAGGCTCAGTGGTCCTGCCAGTTACCTTTGGGGAAACCAGGGAGAACTACCGCACCAAGTACATCAAGTTCGAGGTCGCGGACTTCGAGACTTCCTACCATGCCATCCTCGGCAGACCAGCTATCGCCAAGTTCATGGTGGTACCCCACTACACGTACTTGGTACTCAAAATGCCAAGCCCGACCGGACTACTCTCACTACAAGGGGACTTGAAGATATCCTTCGACTGCGACACAGAGGCTGTGGAACTCACAGCTACTAATCAAGTACCCAATGCAATGATGGAAATCTATGCTGCATCCAAGAAGCTTGCCCCAACTGAACTCGAGATTCTAGAGAAATCTGACACAACCAACAAGCCTCATCCATATGAGGAAGTGCAAGTCAAGGCGATCGACCTCGGGACAGGCGACAGCAGCAAGACTACCCTGATCGGGGCGGGCCTTGACCTGAAATAGGAAGACGCACTCGGCAGCTTCCTTCAGGCTAACCGAGACATTTTCTCTTGGAAGCCAGCGGACATGCCAGGGGTGCCCAGGAGGCTGATCGAGCACTCACTCAACGTCGTTCCTAAAGCTACCCCCAAATGACAACACCTACACCGTTTCGCTGACGACCGACGGGGTGCCATCAAGAAGGAACACGCCAAACTACACACGGTCGACTTCATCAGAGAAGCCTTCCATCCTGAGTGGCTCGCTAACCCCGTCCTCATCCGCAAGAAGAACACAAACGAGTGGAGGATGTGCGTCGATGACACCGATCTCAACAAACACTGCCCCAAAGACCCTTTCGGGTTGCCGCGGATTGATCAAGTCATCGACTCCACGTGCGGGCTGCGACCTGCTCTGCTTCCTCGACTGCTACTCCGGGTACCACCAGATCGCCATCAAGGAAGAAGACCAAGAGAAGACCTCATTCATCACCCTGTTTGGCACCTACTGCACACAACAATGTCATTCGGGTTGAAGAACGCTGGTGCTACCTATCAGCGAGCTATCCAGGCCTGTTTCAAGAAACAACTCAACAAGAATGTCGAAGCCTATGTGGATGACGTAGTCGTCAAGACCAGAAACTCCGACACGCTCATCGCCGATCTTGGAGACTTTCACATCTCCGCGGGAGTACCAGTGGAAGCTCAACCCGAACAAGTGCGTCTTCAGCGTACCCTCGGGCAAACTACTCGGCTTCATCATCAGCCACAACAGCATCGAAGCCAACCACGAGAAGATCTCCGCTATCACAAAAATGAAAGCTCCCACCTGCATCAAAGACCTGCAGAAGCTCACCGGGTGCATGGCGGCCTTGCACAGATTCATCTCGAGGCTTGGAGAATGGGGACTACCCTTGTTCAAACTACTCAAGCACCAAGAGAAGTTCGTGTGGACCCCAGAGGCAGATCAAGCTTTAGCTCAGCTCAAGGATTTCCTGTCCAAGCCACCAGTCCTCATGGCTCCTCGCAAAAATGAGCAGCTACAGCTCTATGTCGCCGCGACTACTCATGTGGTCAGTACTGCCATCGTTGTCGAGCGGCAGAAAGGCGGCCATGCCTATCCAGTCCAGCGGCCAGTCTACTTCGTCAGCGAGGTCCTGTCAGGGTCAAAGGCACACTACCAACCAGTACAGAAGCTACTCTATGCGGTGCTCATCACCTCGTGGAAGCTACGACACTATTTCCAGGAGTACTCGATCACCGTCGTCACCGACTACCCATTCGGCGACATCCTACAGAATCAAGATGCTACTAGAAGAATCTCCAAATGGCAGTCGAACTCGACGACCTCAACATCAACTTCAAGCCACGCACAGCCATCAAGTCTCAAGCACTAGTCGACTTCATGGCAGAGTGGCGGGAGAATCAGCTACCAACTCGAACCGAGCGGCCAGAGCACTAGGTAATGTACTTTGACGGCTCGCTCAAGCTCGAGGGCGCAGGTGCAGGGGTACTCTTGATCTCTCCAAAGGGCGAACAACTCAAGTACGTCCTGCAGATCTTTTGGAAGGTCTCAAATAACGAAGCCGAATACGAAGCTCTGCTACACGGGCTCCGTCTCGCAATATCACTGGGCATCAAGCGACTACTAGTCTATGGTGACTCCGCAGTGGTCATCAATCAAGTCAACAAGTCTTGGGATCGCAATAAGGAGAACATGGACGCCTACTTCCTAGAAGTCCGCAAGCTCGAGAACAAGTTCTACGGTATCGAGTTCCATCATGTCGTCTGTGACAATAATGTTGCAGCGGACGTCCTGTCGAAGCTTGGCTCTACTCGCGCACAAGTACCAGCGGGAGTCTTCGTCCACGAGCTTCACGCTCCATCCATCATGGAGCCGGCGCCCATGACCACTGAACCAGCGCCCTCTCAGCCTGGCCAGGAGGTCCTGATGAAGACATGGACTGGCGACAACCCTTCATCGACTACATCCGCGAGCAGAAGGTTCCATCAGACAAGAACTTGGCCGAGCAGCTCGTTCGCCGTGCCAAGTCCTACGCACTAGTCGGAGACAAGCTCTACAGGAGGGGCGCCACTTCCGGAGTGCTCATGAAGTGCGTCCCCCGCGAAGAAGGCAAGGACATATTGGAGGAGATCCAAAATGGAGTCTGCGACAACCACGCGTCTTCTCGCACGCTGGTTAGCAAGGCTTTCCGACGAGCGTTCTACTAGCCCACAGCTCTGGGTGGTGCTAAGGAACTCGTCATAAGGTGCCAAGGGTGCCAGTACTTCGCCAGGCAACAGCACGTCCCGACCTACAAGCTAGTCACCATACCACCAACCTGGCCTTTCGCCTGCTGGGGGCTCGACATGATTGGGCCTCTTCCGACTGTGCCAGGAGGGTTCAACAGAGTTCTGGTGGCTATCGACAAGTTCACCAAGTGGATCGAAGTCAAGCCGGTCACCTGCCCAAAGGCCGACAGGGTACTCGACTTCTTGGACGAGCTCGTGCATCGCTACGGACTACCCCATCGCATCATCACATACCTGGGCTCCAACTTCAACAACCACCAATTCTGGGAGTATTGCAAGAACAGTGGGATCGACGTCCGGTACGTCTCAGTCACCCACCCTCGGGCCAACGGACAAGTCGAGCGTGCCAATAGGATGGTACTCGATGCTCTCAAGAAGCGATTACACAATGCTGCTAACACAAAAGGGGCAAGTGGATCAAGGAACTACCTAATGCACCTTAGGGGCTTCGTACACAGCCCACCAAGCCGACAGGGCAGTCACCCTATTTCCTGGTCTACGGCTGTAAGCTATCCTACCTACCGATGTAATGTGGGAATCACCGGCAGTAGAGCAGTACGACGAAGGCATATCAGAAGACAACAGATGAGTTGATATCGACGGACTCGAAGAAGCTCACTGTGCCGCCCTCGTCCAGTCATCAAGGTACCTTGAGGGTATCCGACGCTACCACGATCGCTACGTCAAGGAACGCTCCTTCAACATTGGTGATTGTCGTATGGACCTCCCTGGGCCCACTACCTCAGTGGGTACCAGGACCGACTACTCGGTGGGCCCCTGGGACTACTCGACTTGTGCTGCACCGCACCTGATGGCGTGATGCGCAAGGACTACGGTGGAGAAGTACTCGGATAGGAAGCTATACAAGTCTTGTACTGTGTAAAGAACTCCTAGACATACCCGACTAGTATTCTCTCCTTGAACCAACTTGTAACCCTGCCTCCCGGAATATATAAGGCGAGGCAGGGACCTCTCTCTCTCATACGCATCATCTTGTAAACACACCCAATCAATCCAGAGCTACGCAGCATACAGGACGTAGGGTATTACGCACCTCGCGGCCCGAACCTGTCTAAATTGTGTGCCACGTGTCTCTTCCTTCGAGTTACCGATCTCGACGAGGCCACATTCATCTACCTCGGGTACTCCCCTTGGTAGGTTGCCGGTCTAAATCACCGACAGCTGGCGCGCCAGGTAGGGGCTCTCGCCGAAGATTTCATGGCAAACTCGACGGTTTCAGTCGTCATCAAGCCAACTGTCGCCTTCAACCGCGGCGACACCTTCGTCTTCGATTCCTGGGTCTACACCGCTGACGGCGCTGGATCTTTCCAACGCCGCCTCACCATGACGCCCAACCCGAAGACCGGGCTCGTGACGCTTCCCGAAGTAGTCACGGCAATCTCGCCGGAAAGTTCGGCGAAATTTCGCTCTACAACCAACACACCGACTTCGAGCTCGGATCCACTTCCAACTCGAACTCGACGTCCCCATGGGCTATCACATGCGAGTCGGCTACTCAGCCATCGTGTGTGGACTCCCCACTCCATGAGCACTTCTCATACGGCCCCTGTAACGTCAGCAGGGCCCACGCGAAGGCGCTCACTATGCGCCGGGCCGACAAGGAGATCGTCTCCGAGTACAACTCGGACTCCAACCCCCTCTCCGGCTACGACTCGGACTCTTCCTACGAGTTCGACTTCGGGTCGGATCCTGACGAGCCCGAGTCTGAGAACAACACTACAGAGCAACCGTTGTCGGGACCAGCTTCCGGTGTAGTTATAACATCTATACCCGCCGGGAGATTCGTCTACTGGCCAGACCGCAAGCCCGCAGACCTGACAAACAGGAACTCTCGCTGCGTCGCCTACCTCGACTCACTCCCTTTCCAGGAGGGAACACCGCTCGCTCCAGCTGAGGAACATACTCCAACAGAGGTGGCGACTTCCGACTCCAGTCTCGGCAGCCCCGATCGCCAAGTCTTCATGGCTGCTGGCGAGACGCCGGGACCCTCAGGGACACGCCCTGACCGATATCTCGAGGATATCTCAGCAGACAAGCTTTCTGCCAATGCACCCGCGGATGAAACCGACGAGAACAAGACTACCCGACGTGAACGCAACAGGAAGCGGAACGAATGGCGTCGACGTCTCCGTGAGACCCTACCCATTCGGAATCTCGCAGAGGCTCTCGACCAAGTCGAGAATCGGGTGCACACTACCCCAAAGCAATGCCTCATGTCTATCACCACGATAGCACGTCAAGCTCAGGGGATGCGCGCGGGAGAAGTCATCGCCATGCTCGCGGAGGACGCTTACTTCATGAGAGTTGACAACAGAGTTGCTCAAGTGCCCCCATCAGAACTCGCCAACCCGACAACAACAAAGCTACAAGTCGCAGTCCAGCTGACAACGGATGCAACTGTACTCGAGCGGAGCTGGCGGCTAACGCCAACCGTACTCGGGCATCGGCCGGTGGACCCTCTCAGGGTGGCAACAGCGCCGACGGCGCTGGTGGCAATCGCGATGTCATTCCTCATCGCGATCCTGGTGGCCGAGGCAGTGGCGGCGAGAGCTCCTCACACAGGGCTGGCAGGAGAGCCGGTGGCAGAGGCGATCGCAGCGGCCGAGGCCACGCGAACAGCCACGTCTCTAGAGTCTCACGCGGCGGCTACGATGCCCGCCAAAAAATTGAAGAACTACGATGCAAGAAGTCCTCCACGGCAGGCGACAACGACGGCTTCCTCGCCTTCTCTGCTCGGCTTCGCAACCTACTTCTCCCAGAGAAACTCAAACCTCCTGGGATCACCAAGTACGACGCGAAGCAAGACACAGTACAGTGGCTCAGATGCTACGCCCTCTCCATCGAAAACACTGGTGGCAACAACGACACGAAGTGCCTCTACTTCCCCTTCTGCCTGGACCAAACTCCGCTTACATGACTCGAGTCACTCGAGAAGTACTCGATCGACAAGTGGGACCAGCTCAAGGAACAGTTCACCAGCAACTTCGCGGGCGCTATGGGTCGCTTGGGTACTCGCATGGACCTCGCAATGGTGAAGCAGGAACAGGGCGAAACCATTCGCAAGTACATGCGACGCTTTTTCGACAAGCGCGCCACCGTAGTTGACGTCACCAACAAGGAGGTCATCGACCTCTTCCAAGACGGTCTCTACCACCGTCGCACCTTTGAAGACTTCGGTCGTCGCCGCCCGAGCTCCATTACCCACCTCAAGGACATGATCACCTCCTGGGCTGATGAAGAAGACAAGGCTAACGCCAAGTACGACGCCATCCGTGGCAAGAGCAAGCAGAACATGGGCGGCAACAACAACAACAACAACAACAACAACAACAACAACAACAACAACGGGAACCAAGGTGGTCGCAGCAACAACTACTCGGGTCCTAATCGCAAGCGCAAGCTAGACAACACTGTCGTGGCTATCCAGTGCCCTGCGAAAGACAACACGAAGAAGACCTCCGGCGGCTTCAAGGACTTGCTGAAGGAGAAGTGCCCATGGCATCTGGATGGCAACCATACTACCGAGCAGTGCTACCAACTCCGGCGAGCACTCAAAGACACTCCAGAGCCACGACACCCTCATGACAAGAAAGGCAAGAAAAAGGTCGATGAAGGCAACGACGACTTCCAGGAACCCGACAAGTCGGTGAACGTCCTCTTCGGCGGACTACCCAACAGACAGGCTCAGAAAGCCACTCGACGGGAAGTCTTGAACATTGAACCAGCGGTCCCAACACCTCTCAGGTGGTCGGAGGTACCCATTACCTTCTCCCGCGTGGATCAATGGACAAGCTTCTCTGAACCAGGGTGGTTTCCAGTCGTCCTGAAGCCGGTAGTCGCGGGCTCCAGGCTCAACAAGGTCCTCATCGACGGTGGAAGCGGGCTCAACGTCCTTTTCACCAAGACCATGAAGAAGATGAAGCTCGACATCACCCACATGCTCACCAAGAGCACTTCGCCCTTCTACGGCATCATCCCCGGGAATGCGGCTATCCCACTAGGCTCAGTGGTCCTGCCAGTTACCTTCGGGGAGACAAGGGAAAACTACCGCACCGAGTATGTCAAGTTCGAAGTCGCGGACTTCGAGACGTCCTACCATGCCATCCTCAGCAGACCAGCTATCGTCAAGTTCATGGTGGTACCTCACTACACATACTTGGTACTCAAGATGCCAAGTCCGGTCGGTGTACTCTCGCTGCAAGGGGACTTGAAGATATCCTTCGACTGCGACACAAAAGCTGTGGAGCTCGCAGCCACAAATCAAGTACCCAACGCAATGATGGAGATCTACGCTGCATCCAAGAAGCTTGCCCCAAGCGAACTCGACATCCCAGAGAAGTCAGACAATGCCAATAAGCCTCAGCCAGCTGAGGAAGTGCAAGTCAAGACAATCGACCTCGGGACAGGCGACAGCAGCAAGACTACCACCATCGGGGCGGGCCTCGACCCGAAATAGGAAGACGCGCTCGTCAGCTTCCTCCGGGCTAACCGAGACATCTTCGCGTGGAAGCCAGTGGACATGCCAGGGGTGCCCAAGCAGCTATTCGAGCACTCACTCAACGTCGACCCTAAAGCTACCCCGAAGCGACAACACCTCCGCCGTTTCGCCGACGACAGACGGGATGCCATCAAGAAGGAACTCGCCAAACTACTCACGGCCGGCTTCATGAGAGAAGTCTTCCATCCTGAGTGGCTAGCCAACCCCATCCTCGTCTGCAAGAAGAACTCGAATGAGTGGAGGATGTGCGTCAACTACACCGACCTCAACAAGCACTGCCCCAAGGACCCCTTCGGGTTGCTGCGAATAGACCAAGTCATCGACTCCACGGCGGGCTGCGACCTGCTCTGCTTCCTCGACTGCTACTCTGGGTACCACCAGATCGCTATCAAGGAAGAAGACCAGGAGAAAACCGCGTTCATCACCCCGTTTGGCGCGTACTGCTACACGACCATGTCCTTCGGGTGGAAGAATGTCGGCGCTACTTACCAGCGAGCCATCCAGGCCTGTTTCAAGAGACAGCTCAACAAGAACATCGAAGCCTATGTGGATGACGTGGTCGTCAAGACTGGAAACTCCGACACGCTCATCGCCGATCTTGAAGAGACTTTCGCATGCTTGCGAGAGTACCACTGGAAGCTCAACCCGAACATGTGCGTCTTCGGCGTACCATCAGGAAAACTACTCGGCTTCATCATTAGCCATCGCGGCATCGAAGCCAACCCCGAGAAGATCTCCGCCATCACCAACATGAAAGCTCCCACGTGCATCAAAGACGTGCAAAAGCTCACTGGGTGCATGGCGGCCCTGAACAGATTCATCTCGAAGCTTGGAGAACGGGGGCTCCCCTTCTTCAAATTACTCAAACACCAAGAGAAGTTTGCGTGGACTCCAGAGGCAGACCAAGCCCTTGCTCAGCTCAAGGACTTTTTATCCAGGCCACCAGTCCTCACGTCTCCTCACAAAAGTGAGTAGTACTGCTCTATCTTGCTGCGACTACTCATGTGGTCAGCACTGCCATCGTCATCGAGCCGCAGGAAGACGGCCACACCTACCCAGTCCAGCGACCAGTCTACTTCGTCAGCGAGGTCTTGTCGGAATCTAAAGCCTGCTATCAACCAGTGCAGAAGCTACTTTATGCAGTGCTCATCACCTCGCGGAAGCTACGACACTACTTCTAGGAGTACTCGATCTCCGTCGTCACCGACTACCCGCTCGGCGCCCTCAACATCGACTTCAAACCACGAACAGCTATCAAGTCACAGGCCCTAGTCGACTTCATGGCAGAGTGGCGGGAAAATCAACTACCAACCCCAACTGAGCGCCCAGAGCACTGGGTGATGTACTTTGACGGCTTGCTCAAGCTCGAAGGCGCAGGTGCAGGGGTACTCCTGATTTCTCCAACGGGCGAACAACTCAAGTACGTCCTACAGATCTTCTGGAAGGTCTCAAACAACGAAGCCGAGTACGAAGCTCTGCTACACAGGCTCCACCTTGCAGCTTCACTGGGCATCAAGCGGCTACTACTCTACGGTGACTCCACAGTGGTCATCAACCAAGTCAACAAGTCCTGGGATCGGAACAAGGAGAACATGGACGCCTACTGTGTAGAAGTCCGCAAGCTCGAGAACAAGTTCTACGATCTCGAGTTCCACCATGTCGTCCGCGACAACAACGTTGCAGCAGACGTCCTGTTGAAGCTTGGAGCTACTCGCGCTCAAGTACCAGCGGGTGTCTTCGTCCACGAGCTTCACGTGCCATCCATCTCAGAGCCGGCGCCGACGACCACTGACCCAGCACCTTTCCCAGCTGGCCAGGAGGTCATGATGATAGATGTGGACTGGCGACAACCCTTCATCGACTACATCCGCGAGCAGAAGGTCCCAACGGACAAGAACTTGGCCGAGCAACTCATCCGCCGCGCCAAGTCCTACGTCCTAGTCAGAGACAAGCTCTACAGGTGGGGCGCATCTTCTAGAGTACTCATGAAGTGCGTTCCCCGAGAAGAAGGCAAGGGCATCTTGGAGGAGATCCATAAAGGCGTCTGCGGCAACCATGCGTCCTCACGCACGCTGGTCAGTAAGGCCTTCCGACGAGCTTTCTATTGGCCCACCGCTCTAGGTGATGCCGAAGAACTCGTCAGAAGGTGCCAAGGGTGCCAATACTTCGCCAAGCAACAGCACGTCCCGGCCTACAAGCTAGTTACCATACCACCAACCTGGCCCTTCGCCTGCTGGGGGCTCGACATGATTGGACCTCTTCCGACTGCGCCAGGAGGATTCAACAGTCTTGATGGCCATTGACAAGTTCACCAAGTGGATCGAAGTCAAGCCGGTCACATGCCACAAGGCCGACAGAGTACTCTACTTCTTGGATGAACTCGTGCACCGCTACGGACTACCCCCTCGCATCATCACAGACCTGGGCTCCAACTTCAACAACCACCAGTTCTGGGAATACTGAGAGAACAGCGGGATCGACGTCCGGTATGTCTCAGTCTCCCATCCACGGGCCAACGGACAAGTCGAGCGTGCCAATGGGATGGTACTCGACGCTCTCAAGAAGCGGTTGCACGACGCTGCCAACACCAAAGGAGGCAAGTGGATCAAGGAACTACCCAATGCACTCTGGGGCTGCGTACTCAACCCTCCAAGCCGACGGGACAGTCGCCATATTTCTTGGTCTACGGCTCCGAAGCTATTCTCCCTGCCGACGTCATGTGGGATTCGCCGGCAGTAGAGCCATGGGAAGGTCCCTTCACAGTTGCAAAGGTGACCGGTCCAGGCTCATATCGCCTTCAGACTCCTGAAGGCGAAGACATCAGGAACTCGTGGAACATCGACCAGCTCTGTCGATTCTACGCCTAGTCTCTCGACTACCCTGGGGGCTCAAGTCCACATGACTACTCCAAGACCCCTTCGCTGTAAGCGGCATCCGGGTCCAGGCACTAGTCTCCGGACTACTCTACTCCAAGATCCAGCGTTAATGGCTACTAACGGATCTTGGGCTGCTCAGAGCGTCAAAGGACTCTAGCAGCGGTCTACCAAGACACCATGTACTTCTAGATCCAGCCTATACGGCTACTAACGGATCTCTAGCTGTAAGCGGCCACGCGTCCTAGCACTACTTGCCGTAGGCGGCCTTCGGGTCTTGGCGATTACACTTGTAAACGGCTCTGGCCATCCAGGTGTACTCTTTCAGTAATAAAGTTTGATTTTCTATCAACTAACTTAATGTGCCCCCCTCAACGGGTCTACTAGCGAGTACCACTACTCGTGACAACTCCACGATGGGCACTCCGCATACATACATCGCGACAACGAGTACTCATTTATGGAAGTTTCTCTCATTCAAATTTAAACAAGTTCATTACAACTTATCTGCCTCTTCAGGAAAATGAATATCTCTGGAAAACAAAAGAATCTTTTTCTTAGGATTCAAGGAGCCAGAAAGCGAGTGTAACGTAAGTGAAAGGAGCCAGAAAGCATCCCATTGATTCTTCAGAGGGAGATAAATACAAGATCACTGGCTGGCCCTTGTTTCGGCGGCATCAACACTGGAGGTTTCGTCTGGTACTGTTTGATTGAATTAAACACCTTTTGGTTCGTATCGTAGTAAAATGGCTGGAGCCAAATCGTGCCTCACACCTATAATACCTGGTGAAGCACTTTCTAAGTTTAGTGGTACACCAATGAACGATCCCCACCTCTATCGTAGTGCTCCCCAATATGCTACTATCACCAGACCAGATATCACCTTTGCGGTTCACAAGGCATCGCATTTTATGCATCAGCCCACTGCACTGGACAGCGTTAAAGCGTGTTCTGCCTTATCTCAAAGGTAATGGCATTCACATCTCGACCCGCTCGCCTCTGGAAAACCATGCCTATAGCGACGCAGACTGGCCCGTCCTTTGTTTATATACAACTATTGCTACAAGCTAACCCTACAGGACTATTGGAGGTTCAGCTTCTCGGCGACTTGTTCAGCTATTGGCGCAATCTGCTCCAGGAGCTCCGCGTATTGCTCATCAGTACAATTGGCGGCTAGTCCACCCACGACTACGTCGACCGGAGCCTTGGGGAAGTATGACTTCATGTACGCCAAGACTTGATTGGGGATGGACTTCGCCAAATGCTTGACATACGTCGCCAGACGACCGGGAGCCTCTCTCAGCCGGTCAACCAACGGAGCAATCTTCGGCCCGCCCGGATGAGGCACCAACAGCCTTGCAATGGGAAGTGCAGCTTCTTCAAGTTCCTTGAGTTGTCCTCGCAACTTCTCGCAATCTTCGTTCAGCTTCTGCAGAGATTTATAGCAGTTGACAAGATCACGATCCGAGGCAATCCGAAGCTCCATGTGCATATTACACTCATGGGCCAGCTGCTTATATTCATACTCAAGTACCTCGCGGGCATCCTTCTCTCAGTAGATGAGGTTCTTCATGTCGGTCTCTGATGCCTTCAGCTGTTCAACCCAAGCCTCAAGATCTGCAAAACAACTCAAAGGGAGATGTCAGACTACCACAGGGTACTCGCAATAAGTACTCGACAAGGCGACATCGACATACCTTTGCTGTTCTGGCGTAGAGACTTGTTCTTGCGCACCAGCTCGTCGCTCTTCGCCTGCATGTCTTGGACCTCATTGTGGTATTGGGCGAAGGCACCATCAAGCTTCGACTAGAGCATGGCGGAGTGCTTCCTGGCCTTGGCGAGTTCTTTCTCCAATGCTTCTGCCCAGAGCACCGTATCGCCATATCCTTGGAGGATCTCAGATTTTTGTCGGGATCTCTCCACGACATCCTGCAGCAGACAACACTTGTTACTCGGGTACTCAGCACTTATGGCAGATCGACTATTCAAGGGTGTTGATAACTTACCTTCATCCATTGCTCGGCCCGGCGCATCGCCTCCAAGTTGCGCGCTACTACTGTTGGGTCGACGAGATCGTCCGCCAGAAGCTTGATTCCACCACGACTAGTCGTGGCGGCCTCGGACATCGGCGCCGAACGGATCGGCTCCGCATCCTGAATCTCGGGCGAACGGACGACTACTTCCAGGCTCGACTCTGGCAGTACATCGTCGCGCTCCTCTTCAACCACCCCGGGGGCTCCTTCGCTGGCTATCTCCGCCGGCTCGGTCGCTGCTCCGGCGGCTTCTCGGGTTTCAGGCACCACGCCTTCAACGGGCACAGCCTTGGGGATGGTGCTTCCCTCGACTTCGGCCCCTGTCAACAGCAGGCACACGGGATTAGTCTCTCGGGGGCTACGACTACTACTCGAGGAAGACTGCATCTGCGCAGTGTACTCACCTTCTACTATGCTGGCTTCCGGCAGTGAAGCCTCTACGGCCGGCGCCACGGTCTCGGCCTAGGGGAGGGGAGCGAACTCCTCGGCGGCCGGCGCGGAAGCTCCTTGAGCCACCGCCGCGCTGGGTTCATCTCCCAACCAGGACAAGTCCGTCGATTTCCTGCACAGCACACAACCGGTGGTCAACCAAGTACGACTACCAATCTACATGTACTACTTGGGAAAGATTTAAACTTACAAGCTCGACCGGACAACAGTCACGGTCGGGGTGCCAAGTATGCTGGCGATGTCGACAAGCCCGGCTTCGGCGGGTGCTCCTTCTTCGGATTGAGTTGCTGCTGGTTCTTCAACAGCGGTAGTCGCGGCCGGCTCCGTCCTGCTGTCGACGACCGGAGCCTGCGGCTCGACAGCTGTAGTCGATCGCCGTGTCAATTGCGACATGAGTTCTTCTACGGTGGGGGTTGGGCTGCGGCTTCTTTCAGCCGGCTCTCCCACCGTCTCCCAGTCACCTTCGTCCCCTTGGTCTACGGGGTCGGAAGGCGGAATCTCCTGCAAGCACTTGGAATTCAGTTGTCAGCATACACAACATTGCAAGACAAGTACTTGACTACTCTACTCGAGGAACATACCTCTCGAGACGTAGTCTCGGTTATATTCAACTTTTTCGCAACACGCTTGCGTGCTGTGTTGCACGGCCTCCTCGGTGGCGTAGGCAGACTAGCCTCCAAGCTAGCCGGAGGATCGTTGACGAGGGGCACGTTGGGCAGTCCAGGGCGGCTGAACCTGGACCGCAGCTGGAACCATTCCTGCAGCGTCTCCCCATCCTCCTCGTCGGACGTATCTTCGACGACGACGGTGTCGTCACCTTCGCCGACTTCACGGTGTTCCTTCTCCTTGCCCTTCCCCTCCTTCGGGATATTCACAAGTCGGGGAGGCAAAGCCGGTTCAGAGAGAAACTTCGCAATGTCATCCTGCAACAAGTACATTGGTTGAGCACGACTACTACCACACAATCAGTACTCGGACTCTGAGTGCGGCTACTGACCTCGTTCGGCGGATGAGCTGCGGAGTACTCGGGGACCGGGCAGGGCGTGTACGCCGGCATGTCTTTGAAGATCCTGCCCAGTCTCTTGACAATGTCGTCATCATCGATCTCACCTCCGGGCATTCGCGACGAGTCGTCTTCGCCGGTGTACTGGTAGCCGAGGGTGTCGCGAGCCATTAGTGGTTGCACCCTCCTCTTCATGAAGCTGAAGGCCACATGCTCGGCCCTCAACTCGGTTTCTCTCAAAGCCTTGATCTTCAGCAGCAGCTCGGGTAGCTGGATACCCTCCTGCATCGTTGGCTCCGTATTCCACCAGGGCCGGTGCTTCGGCTGCTTCCCGCTAGGCTTCGGCAGCTCCGGGTGGTGGTTGGTGACGTAGAACCATTTCGACTTCCAGTCTTGGTTGGAGTCGATTAACTTGTATGCCAAGTATTGCCCGGCGGCATCTTCGCGCATCTGGATGCCAGCCCCTCCGACTACTTTTGGGTCATTGGCGCTCGGCTGGGGCTTCACGCGGAAGAACTTTCGGAACAGCACCCAGTGGGGTATGATCCCCAGGAATGCTTTGCAGAAGTGGATGAAGACAGATATGTGGAAGATGCCATTGGGGTTCAAGTTAAGGTACTCCATACCGTAATAGTCGAGAAGACCTTTGAAGAAGTCGCCCGCCGGGAGAGCCAACCCGCGCTCCACGAATCGCGCAAACATTGGGATCTTGTCGGGGTTCTTCTCCATCAGGTACGGATCTCCCGCGGCGGCGCGCCACATGTCGACCTCCTTCTCCCGGAGGAAAATGCTGTTCACCAGTGCCAACAGGTCCTCAGTCTTCACCTTGGACTTCTTCCACTTCTTGTTCGGATTGGGGTGCGGGGGAGACGCTGGCGGCGTTAACCCTTCAGCGGATCCGGTAGCCTCCACACGGGACCTTTTCTTCCCGGCGGAGGTCTTCATGCTCTTTGATCGTGAGGGCTTCATTCTCCTAGTGCAGCGGGTTTTCACTCGCATTCGCTCGGGGGCTGTGGCGGAGGCAAGCAGCGGCGGCGCGCGTGGGTCTACGGTCTCCGGCGCGATGGCAGTATGCACTGGCGGCGGCCCCTTAGCTCGATCTGCTTCGAATGGCTGCGAGTACGGGGTGTGAAAAACCCTAAGGGTTTCGGTTTCTATTTATAAGTCAACTGGTGGCTTCGCAACGGCCGGATGGATATGTATCAGCAGCTGACTCAGCGGCGGCCATGTGACTCTTCAACTTCCAGTAGTCGATGCGCTCTATCTCGGGGGCTCGGCTACGACTACTCAATTTCCTAGGTGGCGACAAGATTCAAGAGCAACTCAGGACACCTTCTACATTCAAGATGACCCTTCAATTCGAGAGGAAGTACTCGACTCAAGGCTCGGGGGCTCCGTGTCACGTGTCCTTTGGTCTTTCTCCGGATTTTACGGGATAATCTTGCCAGAACTTCAGATTGGCCCTCAGCCAGAGTCTACGACTCAACCTAAGGCTTGGGGGCTACTCCATATGGAGTGCGATTTTGCAATCGCACTTCCATATAGATTGTGGCTTCAAGACAACGCGAGTATTATTGAAGACCTTCAAGAGGAGAACTCGAGGACGCTTGGGAACTACTCGAGAGGACTTCAAGACTACTCAAGGATCAGCTGGAGTACCTTCCAGCCTCGGGACGCTTCAAGTATTCTTGAGGAGTTTTGGCTTGTAGTACTCGGGGACACTTGAGGACTACTTGTCAAGGTCGTCAAGACTACTCGAAAATGTCCTGCTCGACTACAAAGTACTTGGGGGCTTGTCGTATGGACCTCCCTGGGCCCACTACCTTAGTGGGTACCAGGACCGACTACTCGGTGGGCCCCTGGGACTACTCGACTTGTGCTGCACGGCACCTGATGGCGTGATGCACAAGGAACGGTGGAGAAGTACCCGGATAGGAAGCTATACAAGTCCTGTACTATGTAGAGAACTCCTAGACGTACCCGACTAGTATTCTCTCCTTGAACCGACTTGTAACCCTGCCTCCCGAACTATATAAGGCGAGGCAGGGACCTCTCTCTCTCATACGCATCATCTTGTAAACACACCCAATCAATCCAGAGCTACGCAGCATACAGGACGTAGGGTATTACGCACCTCGCGGCCCGAACCTGTCTAAATTGTGTGCCACGTGTCTCTTCCTTCGAGTTACCGATCTCGGCGAGGCCACATTCATCTACCTTGGGTACTCCCCTTCGTAGGTTGCCGGTCTAAAACACCGATAGTGATCTAGTCCCCCGTCGCATCCAGAACATGGAAGGACTACACAAGCTCAGCTCGCCATGGGAAGGTCCATTCTCAATCGCCAAGGTGACCGGACCAGGCTCTTATCGCTTCCAGACACTTGAAGGCAACAACGTCAACAACTCGTGGAATATCGACCAGCTCTGTCGATTCTACGTGTAGTCTCTCGACTACTTCGGGGTCCAAGTCTATACGACTACTTCTGGGCTCTCCGTCGTAAGCGGCCTTCAGGTCCAGGCACCAGTCTCCGGACTACTCCACTCCAAGATCCAGCGTCAACAGCTACTAACGGATCTCGGGCCACTCAGAGCGTCAAGGACTCTAGCGGTGGTCTTCAAGACCATGTACTTTTGATCCAGCCTATACGGCTACTAACGGATCTCCAGCTGTAAGCGGCCAACGGCCCTAGCGCTACTTAAGCCGTAGGCGGCCTCCAGGTCTAGGCGACTACACTTCTAAAATGGCCCTGGCCAAACAGGTGTACTTTTTTTCAGTAATAAAGTTTTTTGGTTCCAATCAACTCATTTACTGTGTCTCCCTGCAAAGGATCCACTACCGAGTACTACTACTCGCACCAATGGGCACTCCGCACATACAACACAGCGACAACGAGTACTCATTTTAATCATATATCAAGGAAGATTTTCATTCAAACTTAAACAAGTTCTTCATAACTTTGTTTATGTTGCATATGCTCCCAAAAGCTAACCCTACAGGATGACTACTGAAGGTTGAGCTTCCCGGCAACTTGCTCAGCGATCGGCGCCATCTGCTCCAGCAGCTCCTTGTATTGGTCATCTGTGCAGTTCGCGGCAAGTCCTCCTGCAACTACATCCACCGGAGCCTTGGGGAAGTACGACTTCATGTATGCCAAGACCTGGTTAGGGATGGACTTTTCCAGGTGCTTTACATAGGTAGCCAGACGCCCGGGAGCCTCCTTCAGTTGATCCACCAATGGAGCTATCTTGGGCCCAACTGGATGAGATACAAGCAGCCTCGCAATTGGGAGCACGGCTTCTTCAAGCTCTTTGAGTTGGCCGCGCAGCTTCTCGCAATCTTCATTAAGCTTCTGCAGAGATTTATAGCAGTTCATAAGGTCACGATCCGAGGCTTCGCGAAGCTCCATGTGCTTAACGCACTCATGAGACAGCTGCTTATATTCGTACTCAAGTACCTCACAGGCATCCTTTTCCCGGTAGACAATGTTCTTCAAATCGGTCTCTGATGCCTTCAACTGGTCTACCTAGACCTCAGGCTCTGCAAAAGCTCAAGAACACAAGTCAGATTACTATAAGGTACTCTCAATAAGTACCCAACAGGCTGGCGGTGGCATACCTTTGTTCTTCTAGCGTCGCTCTTTGCTTGCATCTCTTGTACCTCGCTGTGGTACTGGGCAAAGGCTCCGTCCAGCTTGGATTGCAACAAGGTGGAGTGTTTCCTGGCCTTGTTGAGCTCCTTCTCCAACGTTTCCGCACGAAGCACTGTGTCGCCGTAACCCTGGAGCATGTCAGACTTTTGTCGGGAGCTCTCCACGACATCCTGCGCAAGGCAGACAATCATTATCGAGTACTCAATTCTTGAGGAATTCGACTACTCAAGGGTACCGACACGTACCTTCATCCACTGCTCAGCCCGGCGCATCGACTCCAAGTTACGGGCCACCATCGCCGGGTCGATAAGGTCATCATCCAAAAGCTCCAGTCTGCCACGACTAGTCGTCGCTGTCTCTGACACCGGCGCCGAACGGATTGGCTCCGCGTGTCGGATCTCTGGTGATCGGAAAACTATGCTGGATTCCGGGAGCGCATCAACATGCACTTCCTCCGTGATCTCGGGGGCTATTGGACCCTCCAGACTGGATGTTGCTCCTCCTAGCACATCGTCTTCGGGCATGACGCCTTCCATTGCCACAGCTTCAGGGAACGCGGTCCCCTCGACTTGTGCTTCTGTCATCTCAAAGTACACGAAGTCAGCACCTGGGGGCTACGACTACTACTCGGGGCGAACGAAGTCAGTGCAGTCTACGTACCTTCCACTATAGTGGCCTCCGGCGGTGTAGCCTCTGCTACCTATGCAACGCTCTCAGCCCGAGGAAGGGGTGCAGATTCCTCAACTGCTGGTGATCAGTATTCTTCACCAGCTGCTGCACTAGTTTCCTCACCTTCCCAGGACAGATCTGTGGATTTCCTGCACAGTACAACTTTGGTGATCAGCCAAGCAAGATTACTCACCTATACGTACTACTCGAAGTTTGATCATACTTACAAGCTAGACCGGACAACAATCACGGTCGGGGCGCCAAGTATACTGGCAATATCAACAAGCGTGGCTTCCGTGGGCGCATCTTCCTTAGCATGGGCTACTACTGGCTCCACAGTTCCAGTAGTCACGGAGGGTTCTGGCCTCCTTTCTTCTACCAACGCCCGCGGCTCGACAGTACTAGTCGCCTGCCGTGCCGTCTCCGGCACGGTCTCTTCAACGGTGGGGACTAGTATGTGGCTCCTCTCAGTCGCTCCGCCCACCGTGTCCCAGTTGTCCTCTTCCCCCTGATCCACGGGGTTGGACGATGGAATGTCCTGTGACAACTCCGAAATCAATTATCAGCGTGCAGTACTACATAATAAGTACTCGACTACGCTATTCGAGGAACTTACCTCGTGGGCTGTTGCTTCTGTCACCTTCAGCTTCTTGGCGACACGCTTTCGTGCCACATTGCGCGACCTTCTCGGCGGCGCACGAAGACTAGCCTCCAAGCTATTCGGTTTGTCATCAATGAGGGGGATATGGGGCAGTCCAGGGCGGCTGAATCTGGACCGCAGCTGGAACCGTTCCAGGAGTGTTTCCCCATCCTCCTCATCGGTGGTATCCTCAATGGTGACGGTGTCGTCACCCTCGCCGACTTCGCGGCGTTCCTTCATTTTGCTCTTCCCCTTCTCCTATACATCTTCAAGTCGAGAGGGGGGAGTTGGGTCAGAGACAATCTTAGTGATGTCATCCTGCAGACAACAACCTGGGTGAGTTCGACTACTCCGGACCAATCAGTACTCAAAGGTAGAGGTCTCAAATACGTAACTTGTTCGGCGGGCGAGCCGTGGAGAACTCGGGAACTGGGCAAGGAGTGTAAGGCAGCATATCCTTGAACATCTTGCCGAGCCTCTCGACAATGTCTTCATCATCGACTTCGTTGCCAAGCATTCTTGACGTGTCTTCGCTGCCCGTGTACTGGTACCCGAGGGTGTCGCGAGCCATCAGTGGCTGCACCCTCCTCTTCATAAAGCTGAAGGCCACATGTTCGACCCTCAGTCCCGCCTCTCTAAGGGCCTTGATCTTCTTCATCAACTCGTGTAGTTGGATACCCTCTTGCATGGTGGGCTCGGTGTTCCACCATGCTCTGTGCTTCGGCTGCTTCCCGCTCGGTTTCGGCAGCTCCGGATGGTGGTTACATATGTAAAACCACTTCGACTTCCAGTCTTGATTTGACTCTATCAATTTGTATGACAAGTACTGGTCGGCTGCATCCTCGCGCATTTGAATGCCTGCCCCTCCGACTACTCGTGGGTCATTGGTGCTAGGCTGCGGCTTCACACAGAAGAACTTTCGGAAGAGTATCTAGTGGGGCTTGATTCCCACAAAGGCTTCGCAGAAATGGACAAAGACGGAAACATGGAATATTCCGTTGGGATTGAGATTCAGGTACTCGATGCCGTAGTACCTGAGTAGCCCCTTGAAGAAGTTGTTGGTTGGAACTGCTAGTCCGCGCTCCACAAATTTTGCGAACATCGGGATTTCATCTGGATTTTTCTCCATCGCATATGGGTCACCAGCAGCAGGGCGCCACAAATCCATCTCCTTTTCCTGCAGGAACCCGCTATTCACTAGGGCCAGCAGATCCTCCGTCTTCAACTTGGACTTCTTCCATTGCTTGGCCGGATTGGGATGCGGAGGAGATGTTGGCAGCGATGACTCTTGAGCAGATTCCTCTGACTTGCTGCGGGATCTCTTCTTTCCTCCACCAGCCTTTGAGACCTTGGACGGAGACGCCTTCATCCTCCAAGAGCAGGGGGTCTTCACTCGCATCCGCTCGGGGGCTGCGCCGGTGGCGGGTGGTGGCGGCGCGCGTGGACTATCTCTTTCTCGCGCGGCAGCAGAGGCGATAGTTGAGGGAAACTCGATTGGATCTATTCGAGTGACTGCTACAGGGGAGAATGAAAAACCCTAAGGGTTTCGGCGTCTATTTATAACCCAACAAGCGCCACCACAACGGCTGAGCGGATAAGTGCCAGCGGGTCGACTCAGCGGCGGCTGCCTGACTCTTTAGCTTCCAGTACTCGATACAATCCATCTCGGAAGCTCGGCTACATCTGCTAGATTTCATGGGTGACGACAAGACTCAAGAGCAACTCAGGACACATTCTACAATCAAGATGACCCTTCAATTCGAGAGGAAGTACTTGACTAAAGGCTCGGGGGCTCCGTGCCACGTGTCCTTCGGTTTTTTCTCCGGATTTTACGGGATAAGCTTGGCAGAACTTCAGATTTACCCTCAGCTTGAATCTACGATTTGACCTAAGGCTCGGGGGCTACATTCCGTATGGAATGCGATTCTTCGAATTGCATTTTCCATATGGTTTCTTCTTCAAAGCGAAGCGAGTACTATTGAAGACCTTCCAGAGGAGAACTCGAGGACGCTTGGGGACTACTCGAGGAGACTTCAAGACTACTCAAGGATCAGCTGGAGTACCTTCCAGCCTCGGGATGCTTCAAGTATTCTTGAGGACTTTTGGCTTGTAGTACTCGGGGATGCCTGAGGACTACTCGTCAAGGCCATCAAGACTACTCGAAATTATCCTGCTCGACTACAAAGTACTCGGGGCTTGTCGTATGGACCTCCCTGGGCCCACTGACTCGATGGGGACCAGGACCGACTACTCGGTGGGCCCCGGGGACTACCCGACTTGGGCTGCACGGCATCTGTTGGCGTGGAGCACAAGGATCTCGGTGGAGGAGTACTCGGATAGGAGACTGTACATGACCAGCTCCATGTAAAGTATACCTAGACGTACACGACTAGTACTCTTTCTCTGAACCGACTTGTAACCCTGCCTCCCGGACTATATAAGGCGAGGCAGGGACCCTTATCTCTCTCATATGCATCATCTTGTAATCACACCCAATCAATCCAAAGCTACGCAACATACAAGAAATAGGGTATTACACACATTGCGGCCCGAACCTGTCTATATTGTGTGCCACGTGTCTCTTCCTTCGAGTTACCGATCTCGGCGAGGCCACATTCATCTACCTTGGGTACTCCCTTTGGTGGGTTGCCGGTCTAAAACACCGACAGAAACCCTGGTTGGTGGGGACCCATGGGTACCCATGTCTGTCACCAACAAAACAACATTGCCCCAACTAATCTGAGGCACCGCGTCCATGGGTGTGTCGGTGATCATCTAAGCGTAGTGGATCCATGCGCATCGTCGAATGGCTCGTATGGCTGAGGTGCGCGATCGTTCCGAGGAAAGAAAGTCATGTCAACAAGTCGTGGCGATTTCGATAGACCCCATCGCGAGGCCTGCAAAAGAAAGGCCGAGCAACAGCCCCACATCTTGTTGAGTCACCGTCATCACGTAGACGGGCAAGTGGAATGTGTGCGTCTCTAGCCGCCACCGGTCTAGAAACACTGCGACCAGAGAGGAGTCGTACTGGAATCGTGCCAAGCACTACGCCGCAGGAACCTGAGCCCAAAGTTTGTCCCCTTGACTAACCACGCGAGAGGAAGTAGTCCTACTGCGCGTAGCCTGAAACACAAAATCCAACAATATAGAATTTAACTAATACAAATACTATTGTAAACAAAGATAATTAATTTAAAAAATGTTTTACTTTCTTGGGGATCCAGAGCTGGTGTATGGGCATTAACACGCGGGAAGTCCTAGCACATATAGTGCCAAGCCACTCTGCGAGAACAGCTGATTGGTAGGAGCGGTGCTTGTGCTCCACTGCCTCCTCGAATCACCCTGGGCATTTGGTACTACCGAACCGATCGGTTCGGTTCCTCGGTACCCCGGGTAATTCGGTTCCCGGAGAACTCAGCATCGATTGGTTCCCCAAAAGAATCGGTACCGAAGGTATTCACTATCAGTTCTTTCGGTTCGGTTCCAGTATTTACCAAAAATACCAAACCAGCATGCAATATCATGTTTAATAGCAATTTCACATGATAACAGTAGCGAATCATACACATATAAATAGTCACAAATACATAATATAGCTGTTCACAATAGTGCCAAATCACAAGTTCACAACTCAAATGATGTAGCTGTCCAACATGAAGAAACCAATATGAGTACATGATAACACAGTTAACACTTAATAGGTTACAATACAGGTGCTAGGCTGCAGGCTGCTAGCCTGCTAGCTGCTACCTCCTACTCGCCTATTCCTGAAGTTGCAGTCATGCACTCCTTCTAGCATGCCAACAACAAGCAGTAGCCAGGCCTAGCAAGTGCATTCGTTGGCTTCAGCCTTCAGGAGTGCCAACAGCAAGCAGCAAGCAAGCAGCAAGCCATCAACAGGCCAGCAACAACAAGCAATAAGCCATCAACAGGCCACCATGCAACAACATTACTATTTATAGCAATAACAAACTTACAAACCAACAGTCCCACATGATGAAATAATAGACAGGAAGCAAACTAGTCACTTGAGCATTAATAATTTTAAAAAACAGCAAGCAACAACCAGCAAGCATCACTTATTCACTTGCTTAGATGTAGGCTTGGACTTGGAGGACTTGCTCTTGCTTGCTTTGGTGTTGGAGATGGAGGATCTTGATTGGGATTTGATGTTGGTGGCGGTGACCATCCTGCTTTTGCTGCCTTGAATGGATGACTTGGCAGCATGGCCATCAATAATGGCCAAGTCCTTGAACTCTTGAGTCAATTCTGAAATATAAAAAAAGAAGATGCATCCGGTCATTAGTAATAAAAACAAGAGAAATAAATGACATAAAGATAGAGTTATGAAGTTATCACCTTCTTAATATTTAGTTAACTTTTCAGTATCTTCTGAAAGATTGATTGGAGTTGCCCTTCTAAGCCAATCTTGAGTACAAACTAAAGCATTAACCATAAATGGAGTGAGTGATGTCCTAAAATCATCCAGTACACGACCATCGGTACTAAATGCAGATTCACTAGCAACAGTAGGGATTTGGATGGTGAGCACATCACGGGCTAATTGAGAAAGTATGGGAAATCTAGTGGCATGGCCCTTCCACCAAGCAAGAATATCAAATTTTTTGACACCTTCTTCGAACTCCTCAGCCAAGTAGCTATCCAATTCAGTCCTATTGCCCCTACTGCTAGTGCCTTTTCCACTGTTCAGCCTCATTTTCTTCACAATGTTACTCCTTGCCTTTCTAGGACTGTCTCCATCTTGTGTAGATTCAGGCTCGTCATTTGTTTGGGAGTTGACATTAACCCTGCATTCTTCAAAGAGATCATGCAAGCACTTGGTAATAGTAGCCCAAACTCTTTGCCCAACACCTACACCATACATGTCTGCTATTGCAATGTCTATATATTGTCAAAGTTTGTACCTAGGATCAAGTACAACAGCAACAAAGATCAGCAAGTTAATATTTTCTTTCTCCTTCTCCTTTCCCTTTGTCTTCTCATTTTGCAAGCCCAAATTCTCATGCCACTTCCCCCAATACTTGTCATACTTGTCTTTTATTATCTTCCCCTTTTCTTGTTGGACAAAATCAGCACTACTCAGCCACTCATTCACCAAAGCATTCACCTCTAAAATCTCATGGAAGAAAGTGTGAGTAGTGACACTTAAGCTAGCTGAAACACGTGGTGTTATCTTGGCAAAATGCTTCAGAAAATCAGCAAGTTTCCTTGCATTATTCCAATCGTGCTCATCAGGAACCCCCGGACCTAGAACACCTGGCTTAACCTCACTAAGCAATTCAATTGTATAGTATGGATCTTCATCCACATATCTAGTACACCTTTTCATAGGTGCAAGCCGCTGCTAACATGTCATAGGTCAGAGTTCCACCTTGTGCATACATCAAGGGTCAAGAATGCCTTGCTATCCACTTTCTCCAATTGAGCAATCTTTTTAAATTTGGCTAGCCTAGATGAACTAGCCTTGACAAATCTAACGGCAGCCCTTACACGCCTGATAGATCAGTATACTTCTTTCAAGCTATCTTGCACGATTAGGTTAACTACATGTGCAGCACATCTCATATGAAGATACTTGCCATCTGCTATGCTAGTTTTCAAACTATTCATTTGTCTTCTCAAATAACTAACACCACTATCATTTGCACTAGCATTATCTACTGTTATTGTCATCACTTTGTCCAGTCCCCAATCATGCAAGACTTTTTGTAGGTGTTTCCCAATGTCATCACCCTTTTTTCCTTTTACCTTGAAAAAACTAATTATTTTCTTATGCAGGCACCAATCTTTGTCAATAAAATGGGTTGTTACAGTCATGTAACTATCTTGTTGTTGTGATGTCCAGCCATCAGTTGTGAGACAAACTCTATTACATTGTTCTTGGATAAACATTTTAAGCTTAGCTCTCTGCTCAAAATATAATTGCACAGCATCCCTAGTACATGTCGTTCTAGATGGTATTTCGAAACGAGGGCAAGCAATAGACATGAACTTTCTAAAACCAGGTTTTTCACCAAATCCAAAAGGCTCTATTGACGGTGTATAATCGTATTAAACTTCAAGTTGACTTGCAAGCGGACAAGTCTCCCGTCGTAGTCAAGGGACCCTTCTTCCCTCAAGTGGTGAACCCAAGGTATCTAATCCGTGGAACAAATGTGTGATGCAAGAGTTCACCTATTAAAGCCAAGAAACATCGATCTTCAAGAGGTGAAACCTATGCATCTAATCTTAAAGAACATCAAAACGAATCTAATCTGCTAAAGACCGGAGGTAGAGAGAGATAGAGGGGGATAGATAAACCGATCTAGAGAGATCGGATCAAGCCTTTTGTTGAAGTTCCGAGCAAAAGAAGAAATAGCAAGTTCAGTCTCAATAGAAGCCTCTTAAAACCATGGTTTCCCGTCCGACTCCGAAAACGCCAGCCTTTTGGAGCCACCGTTCTGTCACAACACACCCCTATTCGTGCGAGTTAGTCTAGGGTGAGTCCAAGGACAAGTTGAAATCTTTTGGAAGGTCAGACATGCACCTCTAGCCACCACAGCTACAAGAACACCCTATATGATCTATCTCGAGAACAGATCTAAGATAAGAAAAGCCGATCGAAATCAAAGATGTCGGAGAAACACTTGATCGCTAAAAATCAGATTCAACTTGATAAATCAACATGGTACATGATACATGAATCAAGATCACCACCGGGATCCTACCTCGATCTTGCCTCTAGCTCCGGGAACTCCGACGTGGTCTTCCTTGCAAGGTTCCCACGTCGGTTAGGGAGACGCTAGTCAACTAGCTCGACCCTCTCCTCTCCGAGATGGAGTCCCTCCCTTCTCTGCTCCTCAACGGCCGATGACGAATGGGTTGATGCATGGCTCTTGGCATCAGGGCTATAAATAGCCCGAATGGCGGCTAGGTCAAAGGGGGGCTGACTGGGCCCCGGAGTGAGCTGGGCCGGCTGGCCTGGGCCGACCGGCCTGGGCCCACTTCGGCCTAGTTAGCCACCTCCTTTGTGTGGTGTCAGTTCCCGAGTTTTCTATATCCTTCCCCCTTCTGCATGTGGGCCCTTGTCATCAGTTTCTCACCGAGTTAGACGAAGCTCCTAGTCTCGCAAGATTCGGCACTTTTCTGGCTAGGTCCTCGGAGTTTGTCATCTTCTCGGGTTTGGTCCCTGGGTTTCTTGGAGTCAAGTTTGCTTCATTGCATGACTTGTACCGAGCTTCAAGGTCTTGTCACAAGGTGCTTGATGAACTTATCTCGGAAGTCTTGCTTTCAACGCTAAAACCCTGCATAAACATTAAACTCCAAAACCGACATGCACGAATGAACTTGTTATACCAAGGGGGTTAGTACCAATGGATAAGATATAAAACTCTTACCAACATCAAAAGTAAACTCATGGCTAGGTTGACGGAATTTCACCGTCAATAGGCTCCTCATCTTCTATTATCATTTCAGCAAAGGCAGACCTAAGCAAATCAAGGTCAAACTTCCAAGTGCCTACACTAGTTCCTTCAATAACTTGCAAAACACCTTGTGTTGCATCATCACTACATTTATGTGGATTACGCTTAAAAATGCGAAAGTGCTTACGCATACCAGACGTACCATTAAGAGCTGGATGTGCTTTGGTCTCAGCATGCAATAGTTGCACCGTCCCTTGATCACCACACCATTTTGTTTGATTTTGGTGAAGTGGTCCCAAATTTGTGATCTGGCTTGCATCTCCCTTTTCTTTGTCCCCTCCTCCTCATCCTCAACATCCACATCGATGACGTCCCTCCCTTTCTCTCCATTAGCAGCAACATCATTCCCGTCAGCTTCCTCCCCTGCACTCAAGTCCACTTCCATGTCCTCTTCAATCCTTTGCTCTTCTTCTTCTTCGGCCTCCCAATCAATTACTTGTTGTGCAATGTCTTCGTCAGAAATCTGTTGAATGAAATCAAAATAAACATCTAAAATCTAGAGGTAGCCATGGCCTAGGACAAGAAGCAATTCATCTGATTAGTGACTTACCTTGGGGACGCAGGAAGCAACTCAGGTTGTTGTGCTGCTTGGGGTCAGTGGCGTGGCCGCGCGGAGCCACGTTGGGTCACCGCATCGGCTTGTCGGCGTGGGGGCGTCGCCTCACTGTTGTCGGCTTGGGTGGCGTGGGGTCGCGGAAAGCTAGAGACAAGGCGGCGCGGCGCGGAGGGTAGAGTACTGCGGCGCAGGCAGGTATTGGCAGTGCGGCGTGAAGGGGCGGAGTACAGAGGGCAGTGGTGCGACGCGGGTATTAGGGTTCACAAACGCGGAGACGGCAGGCGGAGTGCGACGCTGAGACGGTGATACGAGGGACTGAGGGAGAGCCGACAGCTGAGGTGTTGTCCCTAGGGTTTTCCTTAGGTGGTTGCATGGTTGGGCCCTTGATGGGCTGCTTTTGCTTTGATGGACTCATGGACTGAGAGCTGGTTCGGTTCCCTTCGGTAAATTCGGTAAACCGAGGAAATTTACCGATTGTACTCGGTAAATTCGGTTCCCTTGATCCCAGAACCGAACAGGAACCGAAATACTCGGTATTGTACTTTTCGGTTTCGGTTCTCATTATTTCGTGCCCAGGGCTATCCTCGAAGAACTCAGGACACACGAAGTCTACTAGCGGTTGAGCCATACCTGCAGAAATTAAATGTAATGTTTTCTTACAGATTTTTAATGAAACATTACAATGTTTCTAGCAATATCTAAGAATATCAAGTAATTTCATAGAAAATACAGTAATTTTCCAACAACTTGTAAGAATTTACAACGATTTCTAAGAACTTAAAGTAATTTGTAAGAATTTATAACAGTTTCCAGCAATTTCTAAGAATTAATGTCAATTTCTAAGAATCTACAACAATTTTCAGCAATTTCTAAGTGTTTACAATAATTTCTATGAACTTAAAGTAATTTGTAAGAATCTACAACAATTTCCAGCAATTTTGAAGAATTAAAGTCAATTTCTAAGAGTCTACATTAATTTTTAGCAATTTCTAAGAATTTAAGGATATTTCTAGCAATTTCCAGTAATTTAACAGAATTTACAACAATTTCTAAGAATTTACTTTTTTGGCCGAGCCCGGCCTGAAATGTTGTTTTTAGTTGTTTTACACTATAAAATACGCGGGCGACCCGCCCAAGCCCGGGCCCGGTCCGAGCCCGGCCCGAAAATTAAGGCCCGACGCGTCCAGTGGGATGGTCATGGGCAGGATTTTTTCGGCTCAAAATAACAGAAATTTTTTCGGCCCGGCCCGAACCCGGCCTGGCCCGAAAAATGCTCAGGTCTACTAGAGTCCCTGGTCCACTAGCAGCGCAGCCGCGCTCCCCAACCGTTGACGCTATGCCTAAACACCGTGTGGCACGGCGGTTGGCCGCTCTAGCCGCCCTATGATACGACATTTGGGCCCTGCCGTCGTGTCACACAGCGGCAGGTGTATAATTTTGGCAAATTTGATTATGAGCATTTATTTTTGAATAGTCGAAGAAAAAATATATAAAAAATTTGGGTCCTCGGGTGGAATCAGCATTGAGATCAGGGTGGTGCACAAGATTTAGCTTCTAGTTTAGAGAGAGGATTAGGCCCAACTGAGGTTAGGAGTTTTCCTATTTCCTATACACACATATTGAAATCTGAATTTGAATTCAGATTCTAATCCCACTCAAATAAAATCCAAATAAATTACAATATACTCCAAAATAATCACACTAGCATTTTATAATTCCTAAATTTGTATTGATCTCAAATTAAATCTAGAAAAATTTTGGGAAGGATGCACTAGAACAAAATCGTTGACTAGTGACACAACCACATTTTAGCGTCATTGATTTATGATGTTCCTGTTTATCTCGTTATAATATTTCACTTCTGAGCAAATTTAGTGACAAAAAAACTTTCGTCATTACAACTGCTACTGTAGCAGGGCATTCCCTGTTTCATGTTGTTTGGTGACGCCATAATCCCTGCAAAAACAACATAAACCAACATCAGTGTCACATCTAAACATTATTTTAAAAATAGATTGTTCCAAGTCGTCATAAAATTCAGTGGGGTGCCACATGTAAGCATTTTTTCGAAAATATAGTGTTCCAAGTAGTCATAAAATTTTCCAGGGCCCCACATGCAAGCATTTTGGCTAGGTCAGCGGAGGCTAGGTCACGAGATGTTGTAGAAACAATTTACCATTGCAAGGGTTCGAACTAGAGGCCTATAGGAACAAGACTGTGTTGTTTACCACTGCACCACTTCTTGGTTGTGCAAATTTTAATAGGAAACACTTTCCTTATGGTTGGATCAGGTGAGTCTTTAATATAAATCAGTAATTTAAAGGTGAAATGCTTTACTGCCTTCGCAAAGACTCTGGACTTTTGCTACGCGCAGATCTGCAATGGCTCGTGGTAGGAATGACGGATTCTGGTAGCGATGAGAGGGTGGTTTGTGCGCCACCTCCCGACTACGAGTTCATGAAACATCACAACAATGTCGGTCCTCTTGTTTGAGCCACTATATTTTCCCCTATCGACCCAGGGATGGGGATTTTAGATTTTGGGATCTAGAGGATTGATGACAATATACAATATATTTAGATTTCATCGTACACTCAAATTTGAATTGCAATTGGTGTTACAAATTGATCAGCTATAGATAATCGGTGTTAGATTCAATTAGCTTTTGATATGCATCATTTTATGAATTGATAGGTTCTTGTATTTTAGTAGCTTCTGGAGGTGGCTATTGACGCATGCTAACGTCGCCACCAGGTTTATATCCCCGTCAACGGCGCTAGAAAGCTTGTTGGCACTCTCGAGTGTCGCTACTAAATATGCAACAACACCAGAGGGTCGGTTGGTATAAGATCGCAGAAAAGTCTGCAAGCGTACGGATACCGGTGTAGCTTTCACCCAAGAGTATTCCAGGGTATCGAATCCTCAGGGAACGTGTGTGCACTAGTGAAGAATCAAGATCGGCCTTGGACGAGAGAAGATATGGTAATAGTGTAGGAGAGGTAGAGAGGGTTTCGAAGGATTCCGGATACTAAAGATAAGATCAGCGTTTACTACGATGCTTGCTTCGGGACGCTCAACCGTCCTAACCCGGAAAGGGATGAGAAGGGGGCTAGGCAAGCCAAGCAGGGGTCCTACTGCGCTCTAGTGGATCTCATGTGGTGGACTACGTAGGCCGGCAGGGCTGTCACCACCTGGGGCTACCATAACAATCCGTGCCACTAGGTGTACTCCGAGGTAATCGCAAGACAAGACACCACGTCTACTCTAGTGACTACTATTCTAGATTTGCAATTACTAGAACACTAATCAAAGCAAGGAGCCCACAAGCAAAAAAATAATAAAGCTGGACTTAATTAATTAAATAAATCCAGAATGCATAAGAGTTACCCGGATGTTACTCGAAGTAGAGCCGCATCCGCCAAAGTACAAGAGGAAGGGAGGAAGCTGACAACTCCGGCTTCTCTCGGGCTCGCACCTCAACTCTCACCTAATTCTAACACTAATTTTGGTAGAGCTTCGCTTGATCTCTTCTTCTCTTTTCTACCAAGGAGAGGCCTCTCCTTTGAAGGGAAGCACTCATCCTTTGGTGAAATTGTCGTCCTTGAAGTGAGGAGGATGCCTTCTATTTATAGGGGGAGGAGACTTGGGAGAGTGGAACCTCCCCCTCTTTCCAGGGGCGCAACCTGCCTTCCCACGCCACTGTAGCGTGTAGGGGAAGGTGCCTGAGGCGGTGGAGCAGGAAACCGGGCGAAAACAAGTCTTTAAGTGCATGAACCGGCCCTGAACAACAGACTAGATCGTGAAACGATGCCGCCACCGCCGCCAGCACGGTCGAGGTCGCCGTGAAGGAACCAAAGCAGATCTCGACGGGGTTGGCGAGGATGTCCGCCACGCTCGCCGGGAAAACGACACCAGATCGGGCCGCCATGCTACACAGCGAGTTCCTGATCTCCCCTACTTGGCGCGCCAACTGTCAGGGGGTGAGACCTGGATAGATCCGCAAGGGGGCTACCCAAGCGGTTGTAGGTTGATTGATGGGAGGATCAGGACCTAAGAGCGTAAGCAGTAATTCTTAGATGAACTCGGAACTCAGCGAGTATGGCAAGGACACAAGGGATTTTAGACTGGTTCAGGCCTCCGGAGAGTAAAACCCTACGTCCAGTGTTGTTGGATTATGTGGAAAAAGTGATCTCCCCTCGAATGGAGCTCTAGGTCGCCTTATATGGCCGGCGGGCTAGGGTTTCCATTCGAGGTCGGTGGGCCCTCATCGGGGTCAGTTACATATTTTGGGAAGGTCGCCTTCCGTAACTATAGAGAGGATCCCGCAATTCTCGAGGCTACTAGCGGTGCCGCCGCCGTGATCTAAGGAGAGGCTTCCCCCGCGAGCCTAGCAGGTCATCTGTGATCTGGATAAGGTCGTCCAAGGTCTTCCAAGGTCACCGGGATTGTGGATAAGGTCTCCGGGCCCACTTGCAGGTCGGTAGGGCTTCTGGCAGGTCGGGTCCACTTGACAGGGACCTCTGGGACTGTCGTATGGACCTCCCTGGGCCCACTGCCTCGGTGGGTACCAGGACCGACTACTCGATGGGCCCCTGGGACTACCTGACTAGGGCTGCACTACATCTGTTGGCGTGGAGCACAAGGATCTCGGTGGAGGAGTACTCGGATAGGAGACTGTACATAACCAGCTCCATGTAAAGGATACCTAGACGTACACGACTAGTACTCTTTCCCTGAACCGACTTGTAACCCTGCCTCCCGGACTATATAAGGCGAGGCAGGGACCCCTATATATTTCTCATACGCATCATCTTGTAATCACACCCAATCAATCTAGAGCTACGCAGCATACAAGACGTAGGGTATTACGCATATTGCGGCCCGAACCTGTCTAAATTGTGTGCCACGTGTCTCTTCCTTCGAGTTACCGATCTTGGTGAGGCCACATTCATCTACCTCGGGTACTCCCCTTGGTAGGTTGTCGGTCCAAAACACCGATAGCTGGCGCGCTAGATAGGGGATCTCACCGAAGATATCATGGCGAACTCGACGGCTTCAATCTTCATCAAGCCAACTGTCGCCTTCAACCGCGGCGACACCTTCGTCTTCGGGTCCTGGGTCTGCACCGCTGGTGGTGCTGGATCTTTCCAACGCCGCCTCACCATGACACCCAACCCGAGGACCCGGCTCATGACACTTCTCGAGGTGATCATGGGCAACCTCACCGGAAAGTTCGGCGAAATTTCGCTCTACAACCAACATGCTGACTTCGAGTCTGGATCTGCCTCCAACTCGAACTCGACGTCCCCATGGGCTATCGCATGCGAGCCGGCTACTGAGCCATCGTGTGCCGACATCCCACTCCACGAGCACTTCCCATATGGCCTCTGCAATGCTAGCAGGGCCCATGCGGAAGCTCTCGCTGCACGTCGGGCCGGCAAGGAGATCCTCTCCGACTACCCTTCGGATTCCAACCCCGCCTCCGGCTACTACTCGGACTCCTCTTACGAGTTCGACTTCGGATCAGACCCTGACGAGCCTGAGTCCGAGAACCTCACGACTGAGCAACTGTTATGAGGACCAGCCACCGGTCTGGTTATAATATCTACACCCACCGGGAGATTCGTCTACTATCCAGACCGCAAGCCTACAGACCTGACAGACGGGAACTCATGCTGCATCGCCTACCTCGACTCGCTTCCCTTCCAGGAGGGAACACCCCTAGCTCCAACAGAGGAGCATACTCCAACCGAGGTGGCGACTACAGATTCCGGTCTCGGTACCCCTGATCGCCAAGTCTTCAGGGACCCGACCTGACCGGTACTTCGACGACATCTCAGGAGACAAGTTGTCCGCCAATGCACCCGCCGATGAAACCAACGACGACAAGAATGCCCGACGTGAGCGCAACAGGAAGCGAAACGAACGGTGTAGACGTCTCCGCGAATCCCTCCCCATACGGAACCTCGCAGAGACCCTCGACCAAGTCGCCAACCTGGTGCACACTACCCCCGAACAGTGCCTCATGTCTATCACCACGATAGCACGTCAGGCCTAGGGGATACACGCAGGTGAAGTCATCTCCAAGCTTGCGGAGGACGCCTACTTCATGAGGTTTGACAACATAGTCACTCAAGCACCCCCCCCAAGAACTCGTGAACACGAGAACCATGAAGCCACTAGTCGCAGTCCAGCGGGTAATGGATGCAATCGTCCCCGAGGAGAACAACCACAAAATCCCAACCGTACCAGGGCATCAGCTGGAGGACCTTCTCAGGGCAGCAACAGTGCCAGTGGCGCTGGCGCTAGTCGCGGAGCCGCTAGTCATGGTGACGCTGGCGATGGAGGCAGCGGCGGCGGGAGCTCCTCACACGGGGCTGACAGGAGAGCCGGCAGGGGAGGCAATCGCGGAGGCTGAGGCCACGCAGATAGCCACGTCACTGGTGTCTCACGCAGCGGCTATGATGCCCGCCGCAGAATCGAAGAAATACGGCGCAACAAGTCATCCGCGGCAAGCGACAACGACGGCTTCCCCGCCTTCTCCGCTCGACTTCGCAATCTCCTCCTCCCAGAGAAATTCAAACCCCTGGGGATCACCAAGTACGACACGAAGCAAGACCCAGTTCAATGGCTCAGATGCTACGCCCTATCCATCGAAAATGCTGGTGGCAACAACGATACAAAGTGCCTCTACTTCCTCTTATGTCTAGACCAAGCACCACTCACCTGGCTCGAGTCGCTCGACAAGAACTCGATTGACGAGTGGGACCAGCTCAAGGCTCAGTTCACCAGCAACTTTGCGGGAGCCATGGGACGCTCGGGTACTCGCATGGACCTAGCAATGTTGAAGCAGGAACAAGGCGAGATGCTACGCAAGTTCATGCGACGCTTCTTCGACAAGCGTGCTACGGTAGTCGATGTCACCGACAAGAAGGTCATCGACCTTTTCCAAGACAGTCTCTTCCACCGTCGCACATTCGAAGACTTTAGTCGCCGCCGCCTGAGTTCCATCACCAAGCTCAAGGACATGATCACTTTATGGTCCGACAAAGAAGACAAGGCAAACGCTAAGTACGATGCCATTCGCGGCAAGAGCAAGAACAACCCGGGCAGCAACAACAACAACAACCGGGATCAAGGGGTCGCAACAGCAATAACTACTTGGGTCCTAAACGCAAGCGCAAGCCAGACAACACAGTCGCGGCTATCCAGCACCCTGCGAAAGACAACTCGAAGAAGACCTCTGGCGGCTTCAAAGACTTGCTGAAAGAGAAGTGCCTATGGCATCTGGAGGGCAATCACACCACCAAGCAGTGTTATCAACTCCGGCGAGCACTCAAGGATACTTCAGACCCATGGCCTCCTCATGACAAGAAGGGCAAGAAAAAAGCCGACGAGGGCAACGACGACTTCCAAGAACCCGACAAGACAGTGAACGTCCTCTTCGGCGGACTACCCACCAGACAGTCACAGAAGGCCACCAGACGGGAAGTTCTAAACATTGAATCAGTGGTCCCGACCCCTCTCCGGTGGTCGGAGGTACCCATCACCTTCTCCCGCGTGGATCAATGGATAAGCTTCTCTGAACCAGGGCGCTTTTCACTCGTCCTGAAACCTCCAGACTCAACAAGGTGCTCATCGACGGTGGAAGCGGGCTCAATGTCCTTTTCACCAAAACCTTGAAGAAGATGAAGCTCGACATCACCCACATGCTCACCAAGAGCACATCTCCTTTCTACGGCATCGTCCCCGGTAACGCGGCTATTCCACTAGGCTCAGTGGTCCTACTAGTTACCTTTGGGGAAACCAAGGAGAACTACCGCTCCGAGTACATCAAATTAGAGGTCACGGACTTCGAGACTTCCTACCATGCCATCCTCGGTAGACCAGCTATCGCCAAGTTCATGGCGGTACCCACTACACGTACTTGGTACTCAAAATGCCAAGCCCGGCCGGAGTACTCTCACTACAAGGGGACTTGAAGGTATCCTTCGACTGCGACACAGAGGTTGTGGAACTCGTAGCTACTAATCTCAACAAACACTGCCCCAAAGACCCTTTCGGGTTGCCGCGGATTGATAAAGTCATCGACTCCACGGCGGGCTGTGACCTACTCTGCTTCCTTGACTGCTACTCCGGGTACCACCAGATCGCTATCAAGGAAGAAGACCAGGACAAGACCGCGTTCATCACCCCGTTTGGCACCTACTGCTACACAAAGATGTCATTCGGGTTGAAGAACGTCGGCGCTACCTATCAGCGAGCTATCCAGGCCTATTTCAAGAAATAGCTCAACAAGAACATCGAAGCCTATGTGGATGATGTGGTCGTCAAGACCAGAAACTCCGACACGCTCATCGCCGATCTTGAATAGACTTTCGCATCTCAGCGGGAGTACCAGTGGAAGCTCAACCCGAACAAGTGCGTCTTCGGCGTATCCTCGGGCAAACTACTCGGCGTCATCATCAGCCACCGCGGCATTAAAGCCAACCCTGAGAAGATCTCTGCTATCACCAAAATGAAAGCTCCCACCTGCATCAAAGACGTGCAGAAGCTCACCGGGTGCATGGCGGCCTTGAACAGATTCATCTCGAGGCTTGGAGAACGGGACTATCCTTCTTCAAACTACTCAAGCACCAAGAGAAGTTCGTGTAGACCCCAGAGGAAGATCAAGCTTTGGCTCAGCTCAAGGATTTCCTATCCAAGCCATCAGTCCTCACGGCTCCTCGCAAAAATGAGCAGCTACTGCTCTATCTCGCCGCGACTACTCATGTGGTCAGTACTGCCATCGTTGTCGAGCGACAGGAAGATGACCATGCCTATCCAGTCCAGCAGCCAGTCTACTTCATTAGCGAGGTCCTGTCAGAGTCAAAGGCACGCTATCAACCAGTACAGAAGCTACTCTATGCGGTGCTCATCACCTCACGGAAGCTACGACACTATTTCTAGGAGTACTCGATCACCGTCGTCACCGACTACCTGCTCGGCGACATCCTACGAAATCAAGATGCTACTGGAAGAATATCCAAATGGGCAGTCGAACTCGGCGCCCTGAACATCGACTTCAAGCCACGCACAGCCATCCAGTCTCAAGCACTAGTCGACTTCATGGCAGAGTGGCGGTAGAATCAGCTACCAACTCCAACTGAGCGGCCAGAGCACTGGGTAATGTACTTTGACGGCTCGCTCAAGCTCGAGGGTGCAGGTGTAGGGGTACTCTTGATCTCTCCAAAGGGCGAACAACTCAAGTACGTCCTGCAGATCTTTTGGAAGGTCTCAAATAACGAAGCTGAATATGAAGCTCTGCTACACGGGCTCGTCTCGCAATATCACTGGGCATCAAGAAACTACTAGTCTATGGCGACTCTGCAGTGGTCATCAATCAAGTCAAAAAGTCTTGGGATCGCAATAAGGAGAGCATGGACGCCTATTGCCTAGAAGTATGCAAGCTCGAGAACTAGTTCTACGGTCTCGAGTTCGATCACGTCGTCCGCGACAACAATGTTGCAGCGGACGTCCTGTCGAAGCTTGGCTCTACTCGCGCACAAGTACTAGCGAGAGTCTTCGTCCACGAGCTTCACGCGCCGTCCATCCTGGAGCCGGTGCCCACGACCACTGACCCAGCGCCCTCTCAGCCTGGCCAGGAGGTCCTGAAACGAACCGAATTTTCACAAACGGAAATTCGTCTCTCTGCACGTCCGTGATAGTCCCAGGAAGCGGCTATCACATGCAATCCCTGTCTCAAGTGGTACAAATCCATACAACACGGGAATAAAAGAAGAATTACATAATATCATTACAACATCAGAGTACAACTCTTCGGCACAAGCCGGGTACAAGTCCTACCGGATTGAATCAAGAAAGGTTAAACATCTACACAGCGGATCTATAGAAGCGAAGCGTCTCCAGCTCCATAGGCAAACTCGAGCATAGGACCAACTCTAGTCCTCACACCTTCGTCACAGAAGTTGTAGTCGTAGACGGTCACCGAGTCTGAAACGCCAGCATCTACCCAATAAGCGGGTAGGTCATGTCAGCTTCCCAACAAAGAGCAAAAGCGGTGGTTGTCGGTGTTTTAGACCAGCAACCTACCAAGGGGAGTACCCGAGGTAGATGAATGTGGCCTCGCCGAGATCGGTAACTCGAAGGAAGAGACACGTGGCACACGATTTAGACAGGTTCGGACCGCGAGGTGCGTAATACCCTACGTCCTGTATGCTGCGTAGCTCTGGATTGATTGGGTGTGGTTACAAGATGATGCGTATGAGAGAGAGGGGTCCCTGCCTCGCCTTATATAGTCCGGGAGGCAGGGTTACAAGTCGGTTCAGGGAGAGAGTACTAGTCGAGTACGTCTAGGAGTTCTCTACACAGTACAGGACATGTATAGCTTCCTATCCGAGTACTTCTCCACCGTAGTCCTTGCACCCCACGCCATCAGGTGCTGTGTGGCACAAGCCGAGTAGTCCCAGGGGCCCACCGAGTAGTCGGTCCTGGTACCCACCGAGGTAGTGGGCCCAGGGAGGTCCATACGACAAGCCCCCGAGTACTTTGCAGTCGAGCAGGATAGTTTCGAGTAGTCTTGATGGCCTTGACAAGTAGTCCTCAGGCGTCCCCGAGTACTACAAGCCAAAAGTCCTCAAGAATACTTGAAGCATCCCGAGGCTGGAAGGTACTCCAGCTGATCCTTGAGTAGTCTTGAAGTCTTCTCGAGTAGTTCCCAAGCGTCCTCGAGTTCTCCTCTTGAAGGTCCTCAATAATACTCGCGTTGTCTTGAAGCCACAATCTATATGGAAGTGTGATTGCAAAATCGCACTCCATATGGAGTAGCCCCCGAGCCTTAGGTTGAGTCGTAGACTCTGGGTGAGGGTCAATCTGAAGTTCTGACAAGATTATCCCGTAGAATCCGGAGAAAGACCAAAGGACACGTGACACGGAGCCCCCGAGCCTTGAGTCGAGTACTTCCTCTCGAATTGAAGGGTCATCTTGAATGTAGAATGTGTCCTGAGTTGCTCTTGAATCTTGTCGCTACCCAGGGAGTTGAGTAGACGTAGCCGAGCCCCCGAGACTGAGCGCATCGACTACTGGAAGTTGAAGGGTCAGGCGGCCGTCGCTGAGTCGGCTGCCGATACATATCCATCCGGCCGTTGCGGAGCCGCCGGTTGACTTATAAATAGAAACCGAAACCCTTGGGGTTTTTCATCCCCCGCATTTGCAGCCACTCGAAGCAGATCTAGCCAAGAGTCCGCCGCCAGTGCACACTGCCACCGCACCGTAGACTGCAGATCCACGCGCGTCGCCGCTGCTTGCCTCCGCCGCAGCCCCCGAGCGAATGCGAGTGAAAACCCGCTGCCCTTGGAGAATGAAGAGATCCCCGTCAAAGAGCATGAAGACCGCCACCGGGAAGAAGAGGTCCCGTGAGGAGGCTGCTGGATCCGCTGAAGGGTCAACGCCGCCGGCGTCTCCCCCGCGCTCGAATCCAAACAAGGAGTGGAAGAAGTCCAAGGCGAAGACTGAGGACCTGTTGGCGCTGCTGAACAGCAGTTTCCTCCGGGAGAAGGAGGTCGACATGTGGCACGCCGCCGCGGGAGACCCGTACCCAATGGAGAAGAACCCCGACGAGATCCTGATGTTCGCGCGATTCGTGGAGCGCGGGTTGGCTCTCCGGCGAGCGACTTCTTCAAAGGTCTTCTCGACTATTACGGTATCGAGGACCTCAACTTGAACCCCAATGGAATCTTCCACGTATCTGTCTTCGTCCACTTCTGCGAAGCATTCTTGGGAATCAAGCCCCACTAGGTGTTGTTCCGAAAGTTCTTCCGCGTGAAGCCCCAGCCGAGCGCCAACGACCCAAGAGTAGTCGGAGGGGCCGGCATCCAGATGCGCGAAGACGCCGCCGAGCAGTACTTGGAGTACAAGTTGATCGACTCCAACCAGGACTGAAAGTCGAAGTGGTTCTACATCACCAACCACCACCCGGAGCTGCCGAAGCCAAGCGGGAAATAGCCGAAGCACCGGCCCTGGTGGAATACGGAGCTGACGATTCAGGAGGGTATCCAGCTACCCGAGCTGTTGCAGAAGATCAAGGCTTTGAGAGAAGCCGGGCTGAGGGCCGAACACGTGGCCTTCAGCTTCATGAAGAGGAGGGTGCAGCCACTGATGGCTCGCAACACCCTCGTCTACCAGTATACCGGCGAGGATGACACGTCGCGGATGCCCGGCTGTGAGATCGATGATGACGACATCGTTGAGAGGCTGGGCAGGATCTTCAAGGACATGCCGCCATACACGCCCTGCCCGGTCCCCGAGTACTCCACAGCTCATCCGCCGAACGAGGTCAGTAGCCACACTCAGTGTTCGTGTACTGATTGTGTGGAAGTAGTCGTGCTCACCCAATGTACTTGTTGCAGGATGACATTGCAAAGTTTGTCTCTGAGCCGGCTTCGCCTCCCCGACTTGTGAATATCCTGGAGGAGGGGAAAGGCAAGGCGAAGGAGGGCCGCGAAGTCGGCGAAGGTGACGACACCGTCCTCGTCGAAGATACGTCCGACGAGGAGGACGAGGAGATGCTGCAGGAGCGGTTCCAGCTACGGTCCAGGTTCAGCCGCCTTGAACTGCCCAACGTGCCCCTCATCAACGATCCTCCGACTAGCTTGGAGGCTAGTCTGCCTGCGCCGCCGAGGAGGCCGCGCAACGTGGCACGCATGCGCGTTGCCAAAAAGTTGAAGGTCACCGAGACTACGTCTCAAGAGGTAAGCTCCTCGAGTAGAGTAGTCAAGTACTTGTCTTGCAATGTTTGTGTATGCTGACAACTGAATTCCGAGTGTTTGCAGGAGATTCCGCCTTCCGACCCAGTAGACCAAGGGGATGAAGGTGACTGGGAGATGGTGGGAGAGCCGGCTGAAAGAAACTGCAGCCCAACCCCCACCGTAGAAGAATTTGTGTCGCAGTTGACAGCGGTCGACTACAGTTGTTGAGCCGCAGGCGCCGGTCGTCGAGAACAGGACGGAACCGGCCACGACTACCGCTGCTGAAGAACCAGCAGCAACTCAAGCCAAAGAGGAGGTTGTTGACGGTAGATTATCGTATCAAAGTTCATATGGATTTGCAAGCGAATAAATCCCCCGTCGTAGTCCAGGGACCCTTCTTCCCTCGAGTGGTGAACCCAAGGTATCGAATCCGTGGAACAAATGTGTGACGCAAAAGATGATCTAGTAAAGCCAAGTAACTTCAATCTTCGGTAAAGAGAAACCCTCATGCATCTAGATAAAGAACACAAAACTAATCTAATCTACTAAAGACCGGAGATAACAAAGTTAGATAGGGTAGATAAACAGATCTAGAGAGATCGGGTTAAGCCTTTTGTTGAAGTTCCAAGCAAGAGAAGAAATAGCAAATCGAATCTTATTAGAAGCCTCTTTAAATCGTGGTTTCCCGTCCGACTCCGAAAATTACCGCCTTTCGGAACCCCCGTTCTGTCACAACATATCCCTACTCATGCGGGTAGTCTAGGGCGAGTCCAAGGACAAGTCGAGTTCTTTCAGAAGATCCGACGTGTACCTCTAGCCACCGCGGCTACAAGAACACCCTATGTGATCCATCTCGAGAATAGATCTAGAATAAGCAAAGCCGATCGAAAAACGAAATCATCGAAGAAACTCTTGATCGCTAGAAATAGATTCAACTTGATAATTCAACTAATACAATGATACATAAACAAGATCACCACCGGGATCCTACCTTGATCTTGCTTCTAGCTCCGGGAACTCCGACGTGGTCTTCCGTGCAAGGTTCCCACGTCGGCTAGGGAGACCCTAGTCAACTAGCTCGACCCTCTCCTCTCCGGGATGGTGTCCCTCTCTTCTCTGCACCTCGGCGGCCGATGACGAATTGGATGATGCGTGGCTCTCGACCCCGGGGCTATAAATAGCCTGAATGGCGGCTAGGTCAAAGCAGGGGGGATTGGGCCCTGGACTGGGCTGGGCCGGACGGCCTGGGCCGGCCGGCCTAGGCCCATCCAGGCCCAGTTCTCGGCCTCCTTCGCGTGGTGTCAGTTCCCGAGTCTTCTAGATGCTTCCCCCCTCTGCATGTAGGCCCTTGTCATCAGTTTCTGTCCGAGTTGGACATAGCTCCTTGTCCCACAAGATTCGGCACTTTTCTAGTTAGGTCCTCAGAGTTTGTCATCTTCTCGGGTTGAGTCCCTGGCTTCTTGGAGTCAAGTTTGCTTCATTGCATGACTTGTACGGGCTTCAAGGTCTTGTCACAAGGTGCTTGATGAACTTATCCCGGAAGTCTTGCTTTCAACGCTAAAACCCTGCATAAACACTAAACTCCAAAACCGACATGCACAAGTGAACTTGTTATACCATGGGGGTTAGTACCAATGGATAAGGTATAAAACTTATGCCAACACCGAAGGTAAACTCATGGCTAGGTTGACGGATTTTCACCGTCAACATCTCCCCCATGCTTAAACCTTGCTCGTCCTCGAGTAAGCCTTCGATGGATATCATCGTTGCCCATCAATGTTTAAACCTTGCACTCGATCATACATGAGAAAACATAATGCTCTCAAAATTTTAATTCGTTAAAGTTCCATATTGTACTAGCCTTCACCTCTACGGAGGGTAGATTATTAATTAAGCTTACCCCACAAGTATTAACATGCTCCCAAAATTTAAATAGATCTCAGAAATTTTGAAATGAAGAATGAGATGGAAAAGAGCTAAACCAAGTTCAAAAATTTAAACCATCTTGCATATTGCTCATGAACTCTCATCTCACTTTGTCTCTCAAGCCTATATATTCTACTCCTTTCCCTCTCATAACATATTTGTGCGGTAAGCTTTATATGGAGCTTTTGGGAAAGTTTAGTCCTACCAAGATATTATAAATGAGATGTTGTCAAAACAAGACAAGCTTCTCATGGTCTTACCGAGACTCGTCAAAAAGGTCATTGGAAAATGATGTTATATCAAGGAGGGGAAAGAGAAAAATACACACACTTGAGATAGGTGGACATGTGCAAATGGCAAAGAGTGATCCCGAGGCACAAAGGAAGCCCTCGTTATCGGATTGCACATGGTTGGAAAGTGAGTATGGATCTTTTAATCTTGAAACCTTGAAATTCCTAATGCACTTTAGAGAACCGGGGAGTTCACTTTATTTTTTTATTTTTACACATACTCATATTTTTCTCTTTTTCTCATATATCTCTTTCTTTCTTTCTTTCTTTCTTTCTTTCTTTTTCTCATTTTTTTCTTTTTCTTTCTCATAAAAATTTTATTTGCTCCCCTTTGAACTCTAAAATTGCATCGTACCTACCTCCTCCCCCATGCTTAGACGTTGCTCGTCCTCGGCCAAAGAGGTGATAAATAAGGTAGGTACCGGAAATATTTTTCCTTGGAGAGATACTTGAATTCTTCAATGTTGGCGTCGTCTTGCGATCTTTCATTGAATTGATGATCCATTCTCAACGATAGGTTGTGGTCAAGGAGGTAATCACGAAGGATGATATTTGGTTTTAAGGGTGGATATCCGGCGAGGTTTGTGAGATCTCCAATGTGGGGATACACAATGCACGGATAAAAGGCTAGCAATAAGATAGATACGCAAAAACGGAATGACCAGCTTCTTAGTCTCGGGCCAGAGAAATCATGGCTTGCAATAACTCACTCAAGAATAAATCTTGTACACTAAGGTTTATAACCTCAAATATATATAAGGCTTTGGATAGGTTGAGCAACACACAAGTGATATTCATGACAAGGTTAGCGATATTTTTGGGCATAAAAACCATCTTCAATCTATTCATAACTTGAGAGCACATAAAACACTATGGGTCTTTATTTTAATCATAACCTCCGCTAAAGATTAAGCTAGCATTTAGATAAATTCAGATTCCTGTTTTAAGAGAGCACTAGCTTTAACATGCATAAATCAATTACAAAGATAAACAAAGCGGCAATTATAACCATATATCATCATGGCACAAATTTTGTAACTTTTCCAATGGTGTAAACAAGGTGGTGTCTTTATTAATGATGAAGACAAACTGAAATACATGCTGAAAATAAACTAACACACTTGCTGAAATTTAAATGAAAACTGAAAATACTACGCAAACACAAGCTGAAAATTACAGAAAAAGGGAAAAGAAAAGAAAACTAAAGTTCCTCCTTCTTCCTAATCCTCCGCCGGTGGTTGGTGTTGATAATCTTGATAGTTGTACCCTTGCTCATAGTAGGGTTGGACATCCCCTCCAACGAATTGATGCGGCTGCACTAGGTGAAGGCGTCCAAGCTCATAGGCAATATTTGCATTACCCTCACCAAGTTGAGCCGCGTTGGTTTGGATGGCTGCGACGTTTTGCATATTTCTCGCAACATACCCTCCAATTATGGCCATGCTTTGTTGTGGTTGGGGATATTGTGCGTAGGGCTCCGCGAAGGTTACGTTGGGCACCACATAATTTGGTGGGGGTACCGGTGCTCCACCCCCCCATGCTTGCGTTTGTGGCCCTCCGTAATAACTTGGCGGAGGAGGAATCCCGCCAAATGGTGGTACATAGTTGGGTTGTGCACCACCCGCTTGTGCGGAGGAGGATCCCTCCTCTACGATTCTTCCTCTTTTATTTTTCTTCGCCGGGACAAGGAGTCCCTCTTCCAACCAATCTTCCCTCCCTTGAATGAAAAGCCTAAGCCTTGCGTCCGGAAGGGGTAAGTTCACCTTGGACACATGAAAGCCTCCTCTCTCATCTCCACTAATATATTTACCTTGTTTCAAATACTCAAGGCCGAGAGAGGTCCCACGTAAAAGATGTTCGGGGTTTCTTGTGATCCTCGGCCTTAGGGAGATGGCCAACATAGAGAGGTAGCACCCCGAACCAATATCTCCCGATCCCGATGTTGCCTCGCAACACCATCGGTTGATCATAAGGTATGAGGGGTCTATTGGCTGCTTGGCAATTAAAGCCGAGTAGAGCAAATTCAACTCCGTGTCGGTCACCTTCGTCTCCCTCATCCTCCCCAATATCCTCTTGCTCATCCAAGAGTGGAATACTTGGATAATGGGGTTACGGATGCAATTGCGTTGTTGGTGGGCTTCTCCGGAGATCAAATTCCAAAACCCTCTAACAAGCCGTCCGGCACGTCGACTTTCTCCGGAGCTCCCTTTTGGAACCCAAGTAGCTCCCTAACATACTCGTAGGGAACCACTTGTTGGATTCCCTCCAAACGGAATGATAAACTTTGCACCCCCTCATCAAGGATAGGCGTAATAGTCATCAATATTTCCAAGGCAAACTCCTTGTGGGTGTTTGCGGACACCCTGTTGGAGAATAGCACCCATCCAAGGTGCCCCAACATATAATATATGTCCGTGCCGAAACCCAAGTAGTTGAGTGCTTGATCGTCGAAGTCGACGTTGGCCACAAGCCTCTTCTCAAGACGAGAGAGTTTCTTCTCCTCCTCCTCCGACAATATGATGAAGCCATATGTGGAATACCGCAGAGTGTATGGAGGTGGAGCGGATGAACAGGTCGATCGTCGAGGTGGGACGGGCGGCTCCTCCGTGCGCCCTTGAGGTTCGGTAAACCTCATGGACGTGCTCCTTGTTGCCCTCATGCCACCGAGGAGGAGAGCGTCGTTCCTCCTTGGCGGTGCCGTGTCCTCCTCCATGCTCCGAGGAGACTCGAAAACCGAGTGCCTTCTCGAAGACGTCGTTGAAGACGGCTTGGATGACAATGACCCCTTCTTCTTGGTGAAGAGACTTGTGGTTTTCTTCCACATGATTGCAGCACTCTTCTCTCCACTAAAATTCCGGGTTGCAACCGGTAACTAGGCACTTAAAAACTTACTTCGAAATGTGGAGTTTGAGTGGATTAAGGGTGTGAATTGTTTGAGCTATCAAGCTTGGGAAGGTTGGCTATGTCTACGGTGGTTCTGGGCACAAGAACTTGAGCACACAAACTGAGGAAGGAGACGGATGCTTGCCTGCAGAAGACGGGAGCCGGGGGGGCTCCTTTTGTAGGGGAGGCCGGCCGGCCTGGGCCGACCGACCTGGGTGGCCGCATGCCTCTCCAGGGCTCCGCTTTCTCCCAGCGTGATCATTTCTCCTCCATGACTTTCTTGCCCGCGTGCTCCACGAGTTGCACCGCCCAAACGCTCTCGTCCACTCCTTTTCTTGCATTATTGGTCCTTCCACTTGATGCTTCATGCTTTGAGTCATGTCCATGCTCCCTTGCTCCACTTGCTTCACATGTCACCATAAATTTCCTGCAAAGTTATGCTTTCTGCCCACCCATGCTTGTCCTTTGCATGTGGTCTTGATGAGAGTTGATGAAAGAGCATCCAATGGCGCATGCTTGATTAACTTAAACTAGAATGCCTCCCTCTATGTATGTTTAAGGCTAAGCACTCCTCTAATTCCAAAAATCAAAAATATTTTCAGGGCTATGGAAGAGCTCAAGCATAAATTTAGAGAAGTTTTTAAACCATTAAAAACAAATGTAAGTCGAAAATATTTTCCTACTACGTTGATATCGGTCTCACCGGTATAGTTTGCCTTCATTGGATGAGAGCAAACTTTTTCCTGGCTTGATCATGGGGGCATAGGTTTAGGTTCTAATTTTGGCTAAATGAGAGAGATTTTGAAGAAAACAAAATTAAATGAGGCTTAGAAAAATTATAATCTTAGAGAAACCAAGGATATAGATTTTTAAACCAACCAAAAGTTTAGTTTCTAGGTTCACGTGAGTCCTACCACGTGCTGAAATTTAATTAACACCTAGGTATAAGACGTGGCTCTACTCGTGTGTTTTTAGCATGAAAAATAAGTCAACCACAACACCATAATAAGGACGAAGGGTTGAGTTAGGTTCTGAATTTATTTGGTTGTGGTTTCTCGAAAAGAAACAAACAAACACATAGGAGGGTTCAAGTAAAGGGTTTATGATCAAGCAAAATATTCAACCAAGAATTATGTCTCTAATATTGTTCAACCACTTCTAAGTCTAATGTCTTTGCGTAATAAAATTCAAAACTAAATTATTAAAAAGACTCGAAAAACCTGGAATCGGGTTGTCCTCCCGGTAGCTTATTCTTGACTCGACGAAACGGGTTGCCTCCCGCCTAGCGCTTCGTTTATAGTCCATGGCTAGACTTCTTCACTTGATTACTTAGGATCAATGCTCTTTGCGGGCGTTGCAATCTTGGGTACCCACTTCCGCACCATCTTGGGCACGGGCTTATCTTCCGGCTTAGTCATTTTTTTGGTCTTCACAGGCGGCTTTTCTTCCTTTGTCTTGACGGATGCAACACCTTCCTTGATTTTCTTTACGTCCTTCTTCTTCGGCTCTTTCTTCTTTTTCAGGCCTTCCTTCTTCCTTGGTTCTTCCCTAACAACGCGACGATGAGGTGCAACATCTTTAACTTCAATCATATTGCATGCCTCGAGTCGTGGTCGGAACTTGAAAGAACTCCTTTCTCCGTTAATATCGAACATGATCTCCCCCTTGCCAACGTCAATAGTAGCTCCCACGGTCTTGAGGAAAGGCCTACCAAGGATGAGCGGCGGCTTCTCCCTCTCTCCCATCTCGAGCACCACGAAGTCGACGGGGATGAAGTGGTGTCCGACCTTCACGGGTAGATCTTCGGCAATGCCCAAGGGATAGCGAATGGAGTTATCTCCCAACTCCAAACACATACCCGTAGGCTCCAACGGTAGGCGTAGCTTCTCGAACACATCTCTTGGCATGATACTCACACTTGCTCCAAGGTCGCACAACGCATTCTCGAAATTGAATGAACCAACGGAACATGGAATTGTAGGGCATCCGGGGTCCTTTTGCTTCTCTAGCCCATTAGCAATAGCGGCACTACACTCCTCGGACATCTTGACATGATCTACCCCGAGTGTTTCTATCTCATATTTATTTGCAAGTATGTCTTTAAAGTAACGAGAATATGTAGGTACTTGTAGGGCATCTAATAATGGCATGTTGATGCTAAGTCTACGCACAACCTCCACAAACTTCTCAAAGTGGTTGTCAAGTTTACCTCGGAAGTAGCATGGCTTGAGTTGTGGTATCCTCGTGTCTTCTTCCGGCATCTCAAATTCGGGCTCTTCATTGACGATCCCCGTAACCTTCTCCTTAGCAATTCCTTCCGTCTCGGCGGATGGTTTAGGCTTCCTTGCTCCCGCGGAACATTCCGGATCTTCGGTCTCCTTTCCCGAACGTGTTTGAATGGCCTTCGCCGATTCGGGACCTTTAGGTCGCCCCGGAAGCTTCCCTTCATCATTAGTGAGGCGCCCGGCAAGTTGTCCCACTTGCGTTTCGAGCATCTTCATCACGTTGAGCACTTGATGGTTGGAGCTCCCGACCTCCGTCACTTTGCTATCAATGTTCTCCAACACCTTGTCTATGTCTTTGAACTTGGTGGTGGTGTCCTTGTTGATCTTAGCTTGCTCGTCCATGAATTCCTTCAATTGTATACGAAGCGGAACCGAATTCGGAATGGATGAGCTTGCATTAAATTGAGGTCTACCTTGCCCGTAGCGGAAGTTCGGCAATTCTCCCTTCCTCATGTAGTAGAGCACTTTGGCTTCCTCCGGACAATCTTTGTGGACATGGCCATACTCTCCGCATTCTTCGCATGTGGATCTTGCTTCGGCGGCCTTCAAGTCTTGAGCCTCTTTCTTTTCTATCTCCATCTTCTCCAATCTCCTCATGAGTGAATCAATCTTGCCTTCAAGTATGTTCTCCTTCTCCACTTGCAAGACTCCTTTGACGTTCCCTGTGGGTTGGACCGGATGTAGGCGCCCGGATGACGCCCATGTGTCATTATCCGCGACCTTCTTGAATAGAGTGAAAGCTTCTGTCGGTGTAAGCTCGATGATAGATCCCCCCGCTGATGCATCGATGATCGTCCTTGACGCCATGGTGAGTCCTTGATAGAACTTTTGCACGAGGTCTTCCTTCGGGAACTTGTGATGTGGAACCGCCCGAGTGTACTCGTTGAAGCGCTCGAATGCCTCCGAGATAGTTTTCGTAGGATATTGAACAAAGGTGGCAATCTTATTACGCAAACTTTGAGTTTTACCCGGCGAGTAGTATTCCTTCATGAAAGCCTTCATCAACGTGTTCCAATTTTGCGCCGTCTCCGCTGGTTGAGAGTGGAACCATTGCAAAGCCTTCCCGAGTAGCAAGAACGGAAAAAGCCTTGCCCTCATTTGATCTTGAGTCACCCCATCCATGTTGAAAGTTTGACATAGTTGAATGAATGCTTGGAGGTGAAGGTTCGGATCCTCTTTACCGGTGAAGGGTGAATGTTGCACCATACGGATAGTTGAGGTCTTGATCTCGAACGGTCTTCCGATCTCCTCAAGGTTCAAGATTGGTAGGTCGATGATATCCGGGGTGCATAGCTCCCCGATCTTGCGCTCTTGCCGTTGGTCACCCATCGGTGGAAGTCGATTCTCCCGAGGACTTTGAGGTGGTGAATTCTTCGGAGATTCCTTCGATCCTTTGTCTTCCGACTTCGAATCTACAAAATCCAGCTTTTTAGCTTGATGTGCTTCGCGTCTCCTTAGCCTGTAAAGTTTTTTTGGATCATCCACAAAATTATCGGGTTTGTTGGAGAGGTAGCCGTCCATCTCCTGTTACGGTTAGCAATAAACAAAAAAACTAGAAAGTAAAAACAAATCTATGAAAACTAGGGTTAGACAAACTAGATTAGATTTATTTTGAGGATGATCAAAGTTTAGTAGATGCAAAAAGAAAAACTAAAAGAAAACTAAAAATTACAAAAAAGCAATAAAAGATCAAATCTTGATCACTTGTTCCCTGGCAACGGCGCCAGAAAAAGGGGCTTGTTGACGGTAGATTATCGTATCAAAGTTCATATGGATTTGCAAGCGGACAAATCCCCCGTCGTAGTCAAGGGACCCTTCTTCCCTCGAGTGGTGAACCCAAGGTATCGAATCCGTGGAACAAATGTGTGACGCAAAAGATGATCTAGTAAAGCCAAGTAACTTCAATCTTCGGTAAAGAGAAACCCTAATGCATCTAGGTAAAGAACACAAAACTAATCTAATCTACTAAAGACCGGAGATAACAAAGATAGATAGGGTAGATAAACCGATCAAGAGAGATCGGGTTAAGCCTTTTGTTGAAGTTCCAAGCAAGAGAAGAAATAGCAAATCGAATCTTATTAGAAGCCTCTTTAAATCGTGGTTTCCCGTCCGACTCCGAAAACGCCCACCTTTCGGAACCCCCGTTCTGTCACAACGTATCCCTACTCATGCGGGTAGTCTAGGGCGAGTCCAAGGACAAGTCGAGTTCTTTCAGAAGATCCGGCGTGTATCTCTAGCCACCGCGGCTACAAGAACACCCTATGTGATCTATCTCGAGAATAGATCTAGAATAAGCAAAGCCGATCGAAAAACGAAATCATCGAAGAAACTCTTGATCGCTAGAAATAGATTCAACTTGATAATTCAACTAATACAATGATACATGAACCAGATCACCACCGGGATCCTACCTTGATCTTGCTTCTAGCTCCGGGAACTCCGACGTGGTCTTCCGTGCAAGGTTCCCACGTCGACTAGGGAGACCCTAGTCAACTAGCTCGACCCTCTCCTCTCCGGGATGGTGTCCCTCTCTTCTCTGCTCCTCGGCGGCCGATGACGAATTGGATGATGCATGGCTCTCGACCCCGGGGCTATAAATAGCCCGAATGGCGGCTAGGTCAAAGCAGGGGGGATTGGGCCCTGGACTGGGCTGGGCCGGCCGGCCTGGGCCCATCCAGGCCCAGTTCCCGGCCTCCTTCGTGTGGTGTCGGTTCCCGAGTCTTCTAGATGCTTCCCCCCTCTGCATGTAGGCCCTTGTCGTCAGTTTCTGTCCGAGTTGGACATAGCTCCTTGTCCCACAAGATTCGGCACTTTTCTGGTTAGGTCCTCGGAGTTTGTCATCTTCTCGGGTTGAGTCCCTGGCTTCTTGGAGTCAAGTTTGCTTCATTGCATGACTTGTACGGGCTTCAAGGTCTTGTCACAAGGTGCTTGATGAACTTATCCCGGAAGTCTTGCTTTCAACGCTAAAACCCTGCATAAACACTAAACTCCAAAACCGACATGCATAAGTGAACTTGTTATACCACGGGGGTTAGTACCAATGGATAAGGTATAGAACTTATGCCAACACCGAAGGTAAACTCATGGCTAGGTTGACGGATTTTCACCGTCAACAGAGGCGCCCGCCGAAGCTGGGCTTGTCGACATTGCCAGCAAACTTGGCGCCCCAACCGTGACTGTTGTCCGGTCGAGCTTGTAAGTGAAGATCTTTCCCGAGTAGTACGTGTAGTTTGACAGTCGTACTTGATTCACAACCGAATATGTACTGTGCAGGAAATCGATGGACTTGTCCTGGGAGGGAGATGAACCCAGCACGGTAGCGGCTGAAGAAGCTTCCGCGCCTGCTGTCGAGGAGTCCGCTCCCCTCCCCCAGGCCAAGACCGTGGCGCCGGCCGTAGAGGCTACGCTGCCCGAGGCCAGCATAGTAGAAGGTGAGTACACTGCAGAAACGCAGCCTTCCTCGAGTAGTAGTTGTAGCCCCCGGGAAACTAATCTCGTGTATCTTCTGTTGACAGGGGCCGAAATCGAGGGAAGCACCATCCTCGAGGCTGTGCCTATTGAAGGCAATGTGCCAGAGGCCGAAGTAGCCGGCGGGGCGGCAACTGAGCCAGCGGAGATAGCCAGTGGAGTAGCCCCTGGGGTGGCCGAAGAGGTGCGCGACGATGTATTGCCGGAGTCAAGCCTGGAAGTAGTTGTCCGTTCGCCAGAAATTTAGGATGCGGAGCCGATCCGTTCGGCGTCGATGTCCGAGGATGCCGGCGGCGGCTACTTCTGGCGGACGATCTTGTCGACTCGGCGGCAGTAGCGCGCAACTTGGAGGCGATGCGGCGGGCCGAGCAATGGATGAAGGTAAGTTATCAGTACAATTGAGTAGTCGATCTGCCTCAAGTGCTGAGTACCCGAGTAATAAGTGTTGTCTGCTGCAGGATGTCGTGGATAGATCCCGATAGAAGTCTGAAATGCTCCATGGATATGGCGATGCGGTGCTCTAGGCAGAATCACTAGAGAAAGAACTCGCCAAGGCCAGGAAGGAGTCCGCCATGCTCCAGTCGAAGCTTGATGGTGCCTTCGCCTAGTACCATAATGAAGTCCAAGATATGCAGGCGAAGAGCGATGAGCTGGTGTGCCAGAAGAGCAAAGGTGTGTCGATGTCGCCTTGTCAAGTACTTATTGCGGGTACCCACTAGTAGTCTGATATCTCCCTTTGAGTTGTTTGCAGATCATGAGGCTCGGGTAGAGCCGCTGAAGGCATCAGAAGTCGACATGAAGAACCTCTTCTACCGAGAGAAGGATGCCCGCGAGGTACTTGAGTACGAATATAAGCAGCTGGCCCATGAGTGTAATATGCACATGGAGCTTCGGATTGCCTCGGATCGTGATCTTGTCAACTGCTATAAATCTCTGCAGAAGCTGAATGAAGATTGCGAGAAGTTGCGGGGACAACTCAAAGAACTTGAAGAAGCCGCACTTCCCATTGCAAGGTTGCTGGTGCCTCATCCGGGCGGGCCGAAGATTGCTCTGTTGGTTGACCGGTTGAGAGAAGCTCCCGGTTGTCTGGCGACGTATGTCAAGCATCTGGCGAAGTCCATCCCCAACCAAGTCTTAGCGTACATGAAGTCGTACTTCCCCAAGGCTCCGGTAGATGTAGTCGCGGGTGGACTAGCCGCCAATTGCACTGATGAGCAATACGTGGAGCTCCTAGAGCAGATGGCGCTGATAGCTGAACAAGTCGCCGAGAGCTGAACCTCCAGTAGTCCTGTAGGGTTAGCTTGTAGCAATAGTTGTATATAAACAAAGTTGTAATAAAGTTGTTTAAATTTGATTGACAAAAACTTCGATAAATGAGTACTCGTTGTCGAGATGTATGTATGCGGAGTGCCCAAGTGTGGAGTTGTCGCGAGTCATGGTATTTGTTGGTAGACCCGTTGAGGGAGACACAGTAAGTTAGTTGATCAAAAATCAAACTTTATTACTGAAAGAGTACACCTGGATGGCCAGGGCCGTTTACAAGTGTAGTCGCCAGGACCTGAAGGCCACCTATGGCAAGTGGTGCTAGGGCGCATGGCCGCTTACAGCTAAAGATCCGTTATTAGCCGTATAGGCTGGATCTAGAAGTACATGGTCTCTTGATAGACCGTAGCTAGAGTCCTTTGATGCTCTGAGCAGCTAGAGATCCGTTAGTAGCCGTTAACGCTAGATCTTGGAGTAGAGTAGTCCAGAGACTATTGCCTGGACCCAGAGGCCTCTTACAGCGAAGGGTCTTGGAGTAGTCGTGTAGACTTGAGCCCCCAAGTTAGTCGAGAGACTAGGCATAGAATCGACAGAGCTGGTCGATGTTCCACGAGTTGCTGACGTCTTCGCCTTCAAGAGTCTGGAGGCGATACGAGCCTGGTCCGGTCACCTTTGCAACTGTGAAGGGACCTTCCCATGGCGAGCTGAGCTTGTGTAGTCTTTCCGTGTTCTGGATACGGCGGAGGACGAGATCTCCAACGTTGAAGGAGCGTTCCTTGACATTGCGGTCATGGTAGCGTCGGATACCCTCAAGGTACCCATCTGATTGGACGAGGGCGGCACAGCGAGCTTCTTCGAGTCCGTCGATATCAACTCGCCTGCTATCTTCAAATATGCCTTCGTCATATTGCTCTACTACCGGCGAATCCCACATGACGTTGGCAGGGAGAATAGCTTCGGAGCCGTAGACCAAGAAATATGGCGACTGTCCCGTCGGCTTGGAGGGTTGAGTACGCAGCCCCCAGAGTGCATTGGGTAGTTCCTTGATCCACATGCCTCCTTTGGTGTTGGCAGCATCGTGCAGCCGCTTCTTGAGAGCGTCGAGTACCATCCTGTTGGCCCTCTCGACTTGTCCATTGGCCCGTGGATGGGCAATTGAGACATACCGGACGTCGATCCCGCTGTTCTCGCAGTACTCCCAGAACTGGTGGTTGTTAAAGTTGGAACCCAGGTCTGTGATGATGCGATGGGGTAGTCCGTAGCGGTGCACGAGTTCATCCAAGAAGTCGAGTACTCTGTCGACCTTGGGGCATGTGACCGGCTTGACTTCGATCCACTTGGTGAACTTGTCGATGGCCACCAAGACTCTGTTGAATCGAGTACTTCTCGAGTGACTCGAGCCACTTGTCGATCGAGTACTTCTCGAGTGACTCGAGCCATGTAAGCAGAGCTTGGTCCAGGCAGAAGGGAAAGTAGAGGCACTTTGTGTCGTTGTTGCCACCAACGTTTTCGATGGAGAGGGCGTAGCATCTGAGCCACTATACTGGATCTTGCTTCATATCGTACTTGGTGATCCCCAGGGGTTTGAATTTCTCCGGGAGAAGTAGGTTGCGAAGCCGAGCAGAGAAGGCGGGGAAGCCGTCGTTGTCGCCTGCCGTGGAGGACTTTTTGCGTCGTAGTTCTTCAATTTTTTGGCGGGCATCGTAGCCGCCGCGTGAGACTCCGGAGACGTAGCTGTTCGCGTGGCCTCGGCCGCCGCAGTCGCCTCCACCACCGGCTCTCCTGCCAACCCTGTGTGAGGAGCTCCCGCCGCCGCTGCCTCCGCCACCAGGATCGCGATGAGGAACGACATCGCGATTACCGCCGGCGCTGTTGCCACCCTGAGAAGGTCCACCGGCCGATGCCCGAGTACGGTTGGGGTTAGCCGGTAGTTCTGCTCGAGTACGGTTGCGTCCGTTGTCAGCTGGACTGCGACTTGTAGCTTCGTTGTTGTCGGGTTGGCGAGTTCTGATGGGGGCACTTGAGCAACTCTATTGTCAACTCTCATGAAGTAGGCGTCCTCCGCGAGCTTGGCGATGACTTCTCCCGCGCGCATCCCCTGAGCTTGACGTGCTATCGTGGTGATAGACATGAGGCATTGCTCTGGGGTAGTGTGCACCCGATTCTCGACTTGGTCGAGAGCCTCTGCGAGATTCCATATGGGTAGTGTCTCACAGAGACGTCGATGCCGTTCATTCCGCTTCCTGTTGCGTTCATGTCGGGCTGTCTTGTTGCTGCCGGTTTCATCTGCGGGTGCATTGGCAGACAGCTCGTCTGCTGAGATATCCTCGAGATATTGGTCAGGGCGTGTCCCTGAGGGTCCCGGCGTCTCGCCAGCAGCCATGAAGACTTGGCGATCGGGGCTGCCGAGACTGGAGTCGGAAGTCGCCACCTCTGTTGGAGTATGCTCCTCAGCTGGAGCCAGTGGTGTTCCCTCCTGGGAGGGAAGTGAGTTGAGGTAGGCGACGTAGCGTGAGTTCCTGTCTGTCAGGTCTGCGGGCTTGCGGTCTGGCCAGTAGAAGAATCTCCCGGCGGGTGTAGATGTTATAACCAGGGCGGAAGCTGGTCCTGACAGCGGTTGCTCAGTCGTGTTGTCCTCGGACTCGGGCTCGTCGGGGTCCGACCCGAAGTCAAACTCGTAGGAGGAGTCCGAGTAGTAGCCGGAGATGGGGTTGGAGTCCGAGTTGTAGCCGGGGACGGTGTCGGAGTCCGAGTTGTACTCGGAGACGATCTCCTTGCCGGCCCGGCGCACAGTGAGAGCCTTTGCGTGGGCCCTGCTGACGTTGCAGAGGCCGTATGGGAAGTGCTCATGGAGTGGGGAGTCCGTACACGATGGCTGAGTAGTCGACTCACATACGATGGCCCACGGGGACGTCGAGTTCGAGTTGGAGGCAGATCCAAACTCGAAGTCAGCGTGTTGCTTGTAGAGCGAGATTTCGCCGAATTTTCCGGCGAGATCGCCCGTGACTACTTCGGGAAGCGTCACGAGCCCGGTCTTCGGGTTGGGCATCATGGTGAGGCGGTGTTGGAAGGATCCGGCGCCATTATTAGTGCAGGCCCAGGAACCGAAGACGAAGGTGTCGCCGCGGTTGAAGGCGACAGTTGTCTTGATGAAGATTGAAGCTGTCGAGTTCGCCATGAGATCTTCGACGAGATCCCCTACCTGGCGCGCCAGCTGTCGGTGTTTTAGACCAGCAACCTACCAAGGGGAGTACCCGTGGTAGATGAATGTGGCCTCGCCGAGATCGGTAACTCGAAGGAAGAGACACGTGGCACACAATTTAGACTGGTTCGGGTCGCGAGGTGCGTAATACCCTACGTCCTGTATGCGCGCGGGATCTCATGTTGACTTGTTCTTGCGCACCAGCTCATCACTCTTCGCCTGCATATCTTGGACTTCATTATGGTACTGGGCTAAGGCACCATCAAGCTTCGGCTAGAGCATGGCGGAGTGCTTCCTGGCCTTAGCGAGTTCTTTCTCCAGTGATTCCGCCCGGAGCACCGCATCGCCATATCCTTGGAGCATCTCGGACTTCTGTCGGGATCTCTCCACGACATCCTGCAGCAGACAACACTTGTTACTCGGGTACTCAGCACTTATGGCAGATCAACTAGTCTGGGGTGCTGATAACTTACCTTCATCCATTGCTCGGCCCGCCGCATCGCCTCCAAGTTGCACGCTACTGCCGCCGGGTCAACAAGATCGTCCGCCAGAAGCTCGATTCCACCACGACTAGTCGTGGCGGCCTCGGACATCAGCGCCGAACTGATCGGCTCCGCATCCTGAATCTCTAGCGAACGGACGACTACTTCCAAGCTTGACTCCGGTAGTACATCGTCGCGCACCTCTTCGGCCACCCCGGGGGCTACTCCGCTGGGTATCTCCGCCGGCTCAATTGCTGCCCCGGCGGCTACTTCGGCCTCTGGTACATTGCCTTTAACGGGCACAACCTCGGGGATGGTGCTTCCCTCGACTTCGGCCCCTGACAACAGAAGGCACACAGGATTAGTTTCCCGGGGGCTACGACTACTACTGGAGGAAGGCTGCGTCTTCGCAGTGTACTCACCTTCTACTATGCTAGCCTCTGGCAGCGTAGCCTCTACGGCCGGCGCCACGGTCTCGGCCTAGGGGAGGGGAGTGGACTCTTCGGTAGCAGGAGCGGAAGCTTCTTCAGCCGCTGCCGTGCTGGGTTCATCTTCCTCCCAGGACAAGTCCGTCGATTTCCTGCACAGTACATATTCGGTGGTAAATCAAGTACGACTACCGAGCTACATGTACTACTCGGGAAAGATCTTCACTTACAAGCTTGACCGGACAACAGTCACGGTCGAGGCACCAAGTATGCTGGCAATGTCGACAAGCCCGGCTTCGGCGGGGGCCTCCCCTTCGACTTGAGTTATTGTCGGTTCTTCAGCAGCATTAGTTGCGGTCGGTTCCGTCCTGCTCTCGACGACCGGCGCCCGCGGCTCAACAATTGTAGTCGACCGATGTGTCAACTGCGACACAAGTTCCTCTACGGTGGGGGCTGGGCTGCGGCTTCTTTTAGCCGGCTCTCCCACTGTCTCCCAGTCGCCTCTGTCCCCTTGGTCTACAGGATCGGAAGGTGGAATCTCCTGCAAGAACTCGGAATTCAGTTGTCAGCATACACAAACATTGAAAGACAAGTACTCGACTACTCTACTCGAGGAGCTTACCTCTTGAGACGTAGTCTCGGTGACTTTCAATTTCTTGGCGACGTGTTTGCGTGCCACATTGCGCGGCCTCCTCGGCGGCGCAGGGAGACTAGCCTCCAGGCTAGTCGGAGGATCATTGATGAGGGGCACGTTGGGCAGTCCAGGGCGGCTGAACCTGGACCACAGCTGGAACCGCTCCTGAAGCATCTCCTCGTCCTCCTCGTCGGATGTATCTTCGACGACGACGGTGTCATCACCTTCGCCAACTTCGCAGCGCTCCTTGGCTTTGCCTTTCCCCTCCTCCGGAATATTCACAAGTCGGGGAGGCGAAGCCGGCTCAGAGACAAACTTTGCAATGTCATCCTGCAACAAGTACATTGGGTGAGCACGACTACTACCATACAATTAGTACTCGGACACTGAGTTCGGCTATTGACCTTGTTCGGCGGATGAGCTGCAAAGTACTCGGGGACCAGGCAGGGTGTGTACGGCGGCATGTCCTTGAAGATCCTGCCCAGCCTCTCGACGATGTCGTCATCATCGATCTCACCACCGGGCATCCGCGACATGTCGTCCTCGCTAGTGTACTGGTAGCCGAGGGTGTCGCGTGCCATCAGTGGCTGCACCCTCCTCTTCATGAAGCAGAAAGGCCACATGTTCGTCCCTCAGTCCGGCTTCTCTCAAAGCCTTGATCTTCTGCAGCAGCTCGGGTAGCTGGATACCCTCCTGCATCGTCGGCTCCGTATTCCACCAAGGCCGGTGCTTCGGTTGTTTCCCGCTTGGCTTCGGCAGCTCCGGGTGGTGGTTGGTGATGTAGAACCACTTCGACTTCCAGTCTTGATTGGAGTCAATCAACTTGTACGCCAAGTATTGCTCGGCGGCGTCTTCGCGCATATGGATGCCGGCCCCTCCGACTACTCTAGGGTCGTTGGCGCTCGGCTGGGGCTTCACGCGGAAGAACTTCCGGAACAGCACCCAGTGGGGCTTGATCCCCAAGAATGCTTCGCAGAAGTGGACGAAGACAGATACGTGGAAGATTCCATTGGGGTTCAAGTTGAGGTACTCGATACCGTAATAGTCGAGAAGACCCTTGAAGAAGTCGCTCGCCGGGAGAGCCAACCCGCGCTTGACGAATCGGGCGAACATCGGGATCTTGTCGGGGTTCTTCTCCATCGGGTACGGGTCTCCCGCGGCGGCGCGCCACATGTCGACCTCCTTCTCCCGGAGGAAACTGCTGTTCAGCAGCGCCAACAGGTCCTCAGTCTTCGCCTTGGACTTCTTCCACTCATTGTTTGGATTCGGGCGCGGGGGAGACGCCGGCGGCGTTGACCCTTCAGCGGATCCAGCAGCCTCCTCCCGGGACCTCTTCTTCCCGGCGGCGGTCTTCATGCTCTTTGATGGGGATGGCTTTATTCTCCAAAGGCAGCGGGTCTTCACTCGCATTCGCTCGGGGCTGTGGCGGAGGCAAGCAGCGGCGGTGCACGTGGATCTGCAGTCTACAGTGCGGTGGCAGTGTGCACTGGCAGCGGACTCTTCGCTAGATCTGCTTTGAGTGGCTGCAAATGCGGGGGATGAAAAAGCGTAAGGGTTTCGGCTTCTATTTGTAAGTCAACCGGCGGCTCCGCAACGGCCGGATGGATAGTATCGGCAGCTGACTCAGCGGCGACCACTTGACCTTTCAACTTCCAGTAGTTGACGTGCTCTACCTCGGGGGCTCGGCTACGTCTACTCAACTCCCTGGGTGGCGACAAGATTCAAGAGCAACTCAGGACACATTCTACATTCAAGATGACCCTTCAATTCGAGAGGAAGTACTCGACTCAAGGCTCGGGGGCTCCGTGCCACGTGTCCTTCGGTTTTTTCTCCGGATTCTAAGGGATAATCTTGCCAGAACTTCAGATTGACCCTCAGCCAGAGTCTACAACTCAACCTAAGGCTCGGGGGCTACTCCATATGGAGTGCGATTTTGCAATCGCACTTCCATATAAATTTCGTCTTAAAGACAACGCGAGTATTATTGAAGACCTTCAAGAGGAGAACTCGAGGACGCTTGGGAACTACTCGCGAAGACTTCAAGACTACTCAAGGATCAGCTGGAGTACCTTCCAGCCTCGGGATGCTTCAAGTATTCTTGAGGACTTTTGGCTTGTAGTACTCGGGGACGCCTGAGGACTTCTTGTCAAGGCCATCAAGACTACTCGAAACTATCTTGCTCGACTACAAAGTACTCGGGGGCTTGTCGTATGGACCTCCCTGGGCCCACTACCTTGGTGGGTACCAGGACCGACTACTCGGTGGGCCCCTAGGACTACTCGGCTTGTGCCACACGACACCTGATGGCGTGGGGCGCAAGGACTACGGTGGAGAAGTACTCGGATAGGAAGCTATACATGTCCTGTACAGTGTAGAGAACTCCTAGACGTACCCGACTAGTACTCTCTCCCTGAACCGACTTGTAACCCTGCCTCCCGGACTATAAAAGGCGAGGCAGGGACCCCTCTCTCTCATACGCATCATCTTGTAAACACATCCAATCAATCCAGAGCTACGCAACATACAGGACGTAGGGTATTACGCACCTTGCGGCCCGAACCTGTCTAAATTGTGTGCCACGTGTCTCTTCCTTCGAGTTACCGATCTTGGCGAGGCCACATTCATCTACCTCGGGTACTCCCCTTGGTAGGTTGCCGGTCTAAAACACCGACAGCGTATCATGCGGTGGATTTAGATCATGATGCAAGTAGTCTTGTTACCATGCTTAGTATCATGCGGTGGATTTAAGCTTGGTTCAAGAAGGTTTCCTTGTTGGATCATGAGTCATGTGGTAGGCTAAGATCTAGCTTGGAGCTAGTTATCGGCTCTATCAGATTCGGCAAGATCTAATAGATTCATTAAGTTACCATGTGTTGCTTTGAAGTTTACTTTTTTGTGTTTAATTCATGAAACACTCTTATTGCCCAATTTAGATTGATTAGATTCGGCTCTATCTTGTTTGTGATCCACGTGTTGCACGCTCAAGTCTTTGGCTTGACATGGCAAGCGGGTCATGCGTTCTCTATAGCCGAATTCGGATCAATCTTGATTGTCACGTGTTGCGGGTTCAAGCTTGTTGATTTTGCATAGATCTTGTCAGAACTGGGTATCATGCGGTAGATGCAGGTTTTTGGGTTGTCTTAGAGCTAGTCATCCGGTGGACTAGAATTCGATTCAATCTGATAGATTTATCATCCTTGGCAATGTTTGTTCCTTCTCCACGGAACCCGATTCGGCTGTACAGCCGTATTCGGTAATCCCCTCACGAGTGAAACATGTTCATGAGTTTGCTTTAAATAATGTATGCTTTTAGCCTTCCATGTTTAGATTGTATCATGCGGTGGATTGATCTATTCTTGGTTGGTGGTGTGATTTCAAACAAGTTGTATCATGCGGTGGATTAACTTGTTTGATGTCATGCTTGACGGGTTTGAAAGTACCTAGACACGCGGTAGACTAGTGCTTTTGGCCAATGCATGCTTGTTTACTGCAAATTCATGATTATGCTTCGCTTTTATTTAATTTATCATGCTTTATCCTTGACAACCGGTCATGGTTACGTGTTGTAACGTTGTTTAAATAAAGACCAATTTTTCATCATGCTTACGTCATTCATTTGGCAGCGCTCTGTTTACATGCTTTATCAATTCCCGAATGATGTTTAAATTGCTGACAGATAGCTTGTTTGTGGCTATATGTCGTTCTAACTGGCTTTATAGCCGTAAATATGGAACTGTCTGGTACCACCCGGCAAGTTCTAGGTTTTATCTAACCGTTTTCATCCTTTGTCAGTTTCAGGGAAAATTGACTGGCACGGTTCCGGATTTCGACGCCCGGGCCACGAAGCTAGCTAATCCGGCTTGCTGTGTGCTTGGCGTAAGGTGCTGATTTTACGTCAACACACTTTTTGCCGCAAGAACAAGTCCAACAGTGGTTGAATCTAATATGCATGGTTAAAACCTATATTTGGCTGTAGAAAGCTATGCATGCAGCAGCGCGGTAGCAACAATCAAGGTATGCAGAATAAGTAGCGAGGTCCACACCTCCGGGAGGTCCACACCTCTGAGGTCCACACCTCTGGGGTCCGCACCCCTCAACAAGAAAGTCCACACCAAAGCACTGAATCACAACCACGATCCAGCTCCCAACTCTCATATGTGATGTGGGGCCCACCTGCTCCTATCCCCACATCTCAACGGCCTCAGGCCGGGCTCACACACTCGGGGGAGAGAAGAAGCACAAGAAAAGAGTCTAGCCAGGTGAGAGATCAGAGGACTGTCCATAACCAGTGGACACAGACTATAGCTATAGGTTTAACACTGTGCAGAGGTTGTACAACTGTACCCGCCCGAATAGAGCCCGGATGGTAGCGAACCACCCGAAACCCTACCATACGGCTGGAGTCCAAGTAAGTAGATAGTACCCTCCTGTGTCTCCGAGTCTGGCGCAACCCCTGCTGTAGAGCTCGTATTGCCAGCGAGGGGTCCCTCGAAGCTGTGGAACCCTTCCCCGGCCTCGCCGGGGTGAAGTCTTTTAAGGAGGAACGTCGTCTCCCATCACGATCACACCGATCCGCCTACAGGCAGGGTGCTATCCACTACGAGTCTCACCCTGCACCCCCGCCCAATACAAGGCGGGCGGTTTGTACGGTAAAACTCCACTGAAGCAAGGTCAACTGACGATCGGTCCTTAAGGGCCGAGAGCGAGCACTCACCATCTCCATCCCGTCCGACATGCCGCTCGGGCGAGCCTAAATGCACTATATCGAGGTACCAAAGTTGTGAAGCATCCATTCTAGTCCATTGGACCCAAAATGATGTTTGGGAGTGTTTCGGAGCATTTTGCTAACCTTCGGCATGTCAAAGATGAAAAATTCTTGTTTCGGGCCTAAATGCACTATATCGGGGTACCAAAGTTGTGAAGCTTCCATTCTAGTCCATTGGACCCAAAATGATGTTTGCTAGTGTTTCGGATGATTTCACTAACATTCAACACGTAAAAGATGCAAAACTTGTGTTTTGGGCCTAAATGCACTATTTCGGGGTACCAAAGTTGTGAAGCATCCATTCTAGTCCATTGGACCCAAAATAATGTTTGGGAGTGTTTCAGAGTATTTCGCTAACCTTCGGCATGTCAAAGTTGAAAAACTCGTGTTTCGGGCCTGAATGCACTATTTCAGGGCACCAAAGTTGTGAAACATCCATTCAAGTCCATTGGACGCAAAATGATGTTTGGGAGTGTTTCGGAGCATTTCGCTAACCCTCGGCACGTCAAAGATGAAAAACTCGTGTTTCGGGCCTGAATGCACTATTCTGGGGTACCAAAGTTGTGAAGCACCTATTCTAGTCCATTGGACCCAAAATGATATTTGCAAGTGTTTCAGATGATTTCGCTAACCTTCGGCACGAAAAACGATGCAAAACTTGTGTTTTGGGCCTAAATGCACTATTTCGAGGTACCAAAGTTATGAAGCATCCATTCTAGAACATTGGACCCAAAATGATGTTTGGGAGTGTTTCGGAGCATTTCGCTAACCTTCGGCATGTAAAAGATGAAAAACTCGTCTTTCGGTCCTGAATGCACTATTTCTGGGTACCAAAGTTGTGAAGCATCCATTCTAGTCCATTGGACCCAAAATGATGTTTGGGAGTGTTTCAGAGCATTTCGCTAACCCTCAGCACATCAAAGATGAAAAACTCGTGTTTCGGGCCTGAATGCACTATTCTGGGGTACCAAAGTTGTGACGCACCCATTCTAGTCCATTGGACCCAAAATGATGTTTGCAAGTGTTTCAGATGATTTCGCTAACCTTCGGCATGAAAAACGATGCAAAACTTGTGTTTTGGGCCTAAATGCACTATTTCGAGGTACCAAAGTTGTGAAGCATCCATTCTAGTCCATTGGACCCAAAATGATGTTTGGGAGTGTTTCGGAGCATTTCGCTAACCTTCGGCACGTCAAAGATGAAAAACTCTTGTTTCGGGCCTAAATGCACTATATCGGGGTACCAAAGTTGTGAAGCTTCCATTCTAGTCCATTGGACCCAAAATGATGTTTGCTAGTGTTTCGGATGATTTCACTAACATTCAACACGTCAAAGATGCAAAACTTGTGTTTTGGGCCTGAATGCACTATTTCGAGGTACCAAAGTTGTGAAGCATCCATTCTAGTCCATTGGACCCAAAATGATGTTTGGGAGTGTTTCGGAGCATTTCGCTAACCTTCGGCACGTCAAAGATGAAAAATTCTTGTTTCGGGCCTGAATGCACTATATCGGGGTACCAAAGTTGTGAAGCTTCCATTCTAGTCCATTGGACCCAAAATGATGTTTGCTAGTGTTTCGGATGATTTCACTAACATTCAACACGTAGAAGATGCAAAACTTGTGTTTTGGGCCTAAATGCACTATTTCGGGGTACCAAAGTTGTGAAGCATCCATTCTAGTCCATTGGACCCAAAATGATGTTTGGGAGCGTTTCAGAGCATTTCGCTAACCTTCGGCACGTCAAAGTTGAAAAACTCGTGTTTCGGGCCTGAATGCACTATTTCGGGGCACCAAAGTTGTGAAACATCCATTCAAGTCCATTGGACGCAAAATGATGTTTGGGAGTGTTTCGAAGCATTTCGCTAACCCTCGGCATGTCAAAGATGAAAAACTCGTGTTTCGGGCCTGAATGCACTATTCTGGGGTACCAAAGTTGTTAAGCACCTACTCTAGTCCATTGGACCCAAAATGATGTTTGCAAGTGTTTCAGATGATTTCGCTAACCTTCGGCACGAAAATGATGCAAAACTTGTGTTTTGGGCCTAAATGCACTATTTCGAGGTACCAAAGTTATGAACCATCCATTCTAGAACATTGGACCCAAAATGATGTTTGGGAGTGTTTCGGAGCATTTCTCTAACCTTCGGCACGTAAAAGATGAAAAACTCGTCTTTCGGTCCTGAATGCACTATTACTGGGTACCAAAGTTGTGAAGCATCCATTCTAGTCCATTGGACCCAAAATGATGTTTGGGAGTGTTTCCGAGCATTTCGCTAACCCTCGGGTGACTACAAGAAACTATTTAATCTGCAACGCATTCTCCGCGACGTTTTCAGAAAACGTCATGAATGTGAATTGCAGCCCAAAACACTGCGACGATTTCTTTAATTCGTCGCGATTCTATGACGTATTCCTTTTTTTCGTCACGGATGTGCATTGAAGCCCAAAACACTGCGACGATTTCTTTAATTCGTCGCGATTCTACGACGTATTCCTTTTTTTCGTCACAAACACTGCGACGATTTGTTTAGTTTGTCGCGATTCTACGACGTATTCATATTTTTCGTCACGGACGTGCATCGATGGATATTGAAGCCCAAACCATCACGACGATTTGTTAAATTCGTCGCAATACGGCCCACAACACCGTGACGTTTTAGCAGATTCGTCGCGATCCTAAAAAAACAGCCACCTCACCAGCACCTAGGACCCACCCACACTGCCACGCAGGCGCCACCTCACCCAAGCGCCACGTCACCACCACGTGAGCGCCTAGGGCCCACCTCACTGCCACGCAGGCGCCACCTCACCACCACGCGAGCGCCAGGGGCCCACCTCACTGCCACGCAGGTGCCAACTCACCCAGGCGCCACGTCACCACCACGTGAGCGCCCGGGGCCCACCTCACTGCCACGCAGGCGCCACCTCACCCAGGCGCCACGTCACCACCACGTGAGCGCCAAGGGCCCACCACACTGCCACGCAGGCGCCACCTCACCCAGGTGCCACGTCACCACCACGTGAGCGCTAGGGGCCCACCTCACTGCCACGCATGCGCCACCTCACCCAGGCGCCACGTCACCACCACGGGAGCGCCAGGGGCCCACCTCACTGCCACGCAGGCGCCACCTCACCCAGGCGCCACCTCACCACCACGTGAGAGCCAGGGGCCCACCACACTGCCACGCAGGCGCCACCTCACCCAGGCGCCACATCACCACCACGCTAGCGCCAGGGGCCCACCTCACTGCCACGCAGGCGCCACCTCACCTAGGCGCCACGTCACCACCACGTGAGCGCCTGGGGCCCACCTCACTGCCATGCAGGCGCCACCTCACCCAGGTGCCACGTCACCACCACGTGAGCGCCCAGGGCCCACCACACTGCCACGCAGGCGCCACCTCACCCAGGCGCCACGTCACCACCACGCGAGCGCAAGGGGCCCACCTCACTGCCACGCAGGCGCCACCTCACCTAGGCGCCACGTCACCACCACGTGAGCGCCCGGGGCCCACCTCACTGCCACGCAGGCGCCACCTCACCCACGCGCCACGTCACCACCACGTGAGCGCCCCGGGCCCACCACACTGCCACGCAGGCGCCACCTCACCCAGGCGCCACGTCACCACCACGCGAGCGCCAGAGGCCCACCTCACTGCCACGCAGGCGCCACCTCACCTAGGCGCCACGTCACCACCACGTGAGCGCCCGGGGCCCACCTCACTGCCACGCAGGCGCCACTTCATTTTTTCATTTGTTAAAGTTGTATATCTTGGTAGAGAATGATTTTAGAAAATTTTAGAAAAAAGAATCATCGAATTTGGAGTTAGTATGAGGCAGAAAAACTAGTTACAAGTTTTAGTCAAAGATTAAAAAGAGAAAACACACTTGTTCATCTCAGTTCATAGCAAGTGCAATTTCCGTTTTTAATCTTTGGATAAAACTTGTAAACTGTTTTTCTTCCTCATACGAACTCCAAATCAGTTGATTCTTTTTCCTAATTTTGTTTAAAATCGAGATGTTTTACTCAGTGCCATTTGTTTGTATCTTAATTACTATTTCTTGATTGCTTTTCATACAACATATCTTTTCCAACTGAAAAGAGAATATAAAAAACATGTTTTTTCATAATAATTGCTAATATAACTTAATATTTTCTAATGTTATGGTCAACATGAGATGGTGTCAAAAATTGAGGTGCATACAAGTTCGGTCACGTTATTAGTTGTTCAAATCTCAAAGTTTGTTTTCAATTGTAGGAAACTATGTGAGTCTTGTGTCCTATTTGTGAACATCTATAATCTCACTTTATCAAAACCATATGAATTTTTTATAGGAGCATTATACGCTTAAAATATGGTTTCATGTAATTTTGTAGAATGTTTTTAACAAAATTAAGTATTGTTATTATTATTTTACAACAAGGTGAATAATACAAGTTTTAGTTTTTCATATAAGTAAATTGATTTTTTTGTCAATCTCCTAGATGTGTGCTAGAATGGACGATAGGCACCTAAATACAATTTTTGAATTTTTTGAATCGTATTAGAGGTACATATTGGTCAAATTGGATTACTTTCGGTAAACATGTAGAAATTCATTTAACATACAGAAAATGGTAAATCGATTTAAAATTTTTGAAACTTCTACAACACAATCTATATGTAGTATGTCATATATTAAAAAATATTTTATGTATTTAGGATAAATTATTTTTAGTTGTTACTTTAGAGGGGTACAATAAAATGAAAAGCAAAAAGAAAAACGTTAAGGAATAAAAACAGTTATTAAATGGGTTGAAACATCTAGGCCGGTACATTCTCAGACGAGGCCCAACTCATCCTAACCGTTCAGAGAGATGATCCAACGTTCCCTATCGATGTCGAGATGAATAAAAGGCCCGAACCCTAGTCTCTGCTCCACCAGACGAGCAATCCCGCCCAACGCCTCACTCTTCCTCCCTCCCCTTCGGTCTTGGCTCACCGCCGCCGCCTCCTCAGATCCGCCACCAACCAGCTGCCCTCCGCCCTCCCCCGCTCTGCGTCGCTCCCCATCTTGGCTCCCCTGGACACCTGGGCTGCCTGCCTCCCTCCATTTTTGCGGCTCGCGCGGACGCGCACCGATCTCGCAGCGGCGCGGCTGAATCGCAGCGACGCGCTGGCGACCGTCTGCACTGCCTGCCGGAGCTGAAGGCCCGCCGAACCCGGAGCCGCCCATGACGTCGACCGACCCCCTGGAGGAGCCAGCCAGCCAGCCTGCCCCCGCCCCACACGCCCTGCCTGCTTCCAATCTGACTCAGGTAATTCCTCCAGATTCGCTCTATGCCGTGGCTGCACCCTGGCTCCTCTTCTCTCTCTTCCTCGTCTCGTTCTCGCTATTAAACCCCCACCCCCGCTCGCGCGGCGGCCGGCGGCGAGCCCCCACCCACCCGGGCACGCGGAGGAGGAAGCGGGCGTGCAGCAGCACCAGCGGGAGGCATGGGGAGCCTGGGGCGCGCGATCTTCACGGTGGGCAAGTGGATCCGCGACATGGGGCAGGCCATGGACCGCCTCGGATCCACCCTCCAGGGCGGCCTCCGCGTCGAGGAGCAGGGTACGCATCCGCCTCCCTCCGCCCGCTCCGTCTGCCCCCCCCACCCTCCTCCCCTGCCGCCGCCGCCTGTGGTTGCTTTCCTTCGACTAATCATTTCGATGTGGCTCGGAGTCAGCTCTATCCAATAGGTGTATCGGTCAGCTCGCCGTGTGCTCTTTTAGTACCTGTTCGTGTCAGATCAGGATGATTCAGCGCTGTCCCAGTGCGTTAGTATGCTAGCAGTTGTTTGTTTCCAGAGGGGGAGAATAATAAAACCGGAATAGCGTTCCTGAAGAATTGGTTAGCTGTGGATGATGGTAATGTGATTTGAAGAATGCTGAGATGAGCGGCCATTTAGACTCAGATTATCATTTCCCCCCTTTTTATGTGTTATTCTGTTTCAACATTGTCACTATTTGTGAACTGTTGCATTGCACTTTAGTAATTTTCTGCGTGGAAGTATTAGCAAATGATGTATAGGAAGGATTGGTTACCAATTGCCTTGTCTTCTGTTAATATGTCCAACTATCATTCCTGTTTGAAGTGATTTTTCTTTAAAGTTCTCTCTTCCTAGCATCTTAAAAATGCCATTTTCCTCCCTAGGTACCAATTTCCTGTCTATTTCTCCTAGACATGCGCTCCCCTCTCAAATCTGAATCCTGCGATGCTTGACGATTGCTCTTCAATTTTTGCCCTGTGATGCTTGACGATAGTGACGGCTCTACAGGCAACCGCTTGCTGCGACAGATGTTGGATCCCTGTGTTGCTCGTGCAGCTCTGACAGCTCGAGATCAAGATTCACAGATAAGAGCTCCAACCTCAATCCCCCAATTCACTTATTCATGTGTTTCTAGATGATTTAACTGAAGAACTAAGTGATTGATGGCCTTACTGTTGGAGTTGTAGTAATTCTGTGATTAGGCTATGAATGGAGATGTCCTCTCTTTGTTAATAGGTTGCAAATTGTGGAATTACTTTTTTTTGTAAAACGACGACTGTGAAGGCCCAATTCTCGAGCGCTCTCGGATATCCCCTTGAGTATAACAGGATAATACTGCAGGGACGAAGGTCAATTTCTGGCCTCAAATCACTTGCTAATAGGATGTGCAATAGCTACCTTGTTTGGATGGCACTAGGGGACTTGCTGATTTATCTATATATGGTTGTGAATTGTGTTCAATTGGTGGGTAATTTAGAGGCTGCAAATGTATTTGTGCTTCCCTAATATCAGGTGGGTGATACTCATACATTGTAATAATGTAATGTGCTGTTGAAACGTCCATTTAAACTTTAGGCTTTGTCATATCATGTCTGATACTTAAGGAAAACTGGCTTATTCAAGTTGGGCCTTTAGATCAGCCTAAGATGAATGCAAAGAATAAACAGAACACCCAGGGGATGAACAAATCCCTAGCTTTTGGAGCTTGTTTGGATCAAGATTGAGACCTGGTAGGCAGCTTGCTGGCCAGGCAGCGATCTCACCCTAGGTGACCGAAATCGGACGCCTGGGAGTGCTGCCTGCACGAGGCCTCTGGCCAAGTGCAAAACAAAGGTGCGTGTTCAGAGAGTTGGTTGGACGACTGCCATGGGTTTGTGGCTCCTTAATGGGGAGGGTAAATTGCATGTTTAGAGTTAGATATTGAAGGGTCTAACACTCTCTGGTCAATCACTTTGTTGCGGCCAGAAGAAATCAGATGTATTTGATTCCATGAAATTCAAATAGACATGTCAATTGTCAAAAGCCGATATGAGGGTCTTGTTTGAAGAGAAGGAAATTTCATTTTGCTTGACACCTTCCACAACCTCGCAAGAACTAGAGAGCCTTTTGTGTTATCAATGAAACATGTTAGACTTATCAGGATTAGTGCTGTTGTTGTTTTTGTCTTACCATGTTCTCTTTACATTGGGCCTCAAAAGCATTTTGTCTATGCTTACTATTCTCTTAATGTGCCGCTACTAATCAGCTAACAGTAAAAACAAGGCTTCTCTATGCTTAATGTCAGAACCATTTTGTCTTCTTCATTACTTCAGTATTACTATACTGTTAGTTTAGCAGTAGATGCTTGAGATTGGAATATTGGATGTTAGATGTTGTTAACAGTCCATCTTTTTTCTGTCGATTATTTCAGGAGGCATTTCACAAATTCATTGGGCAGCCAGTTTCAATATTCTGTTCTAGCCGAATAGTATGAGAACTTGCTTTAATGTAAATTTTAATAAAGTTATTGTCTTATACTCCATCTGTTCCAAATTACTTGTTGTTTTGGCTTTTCTAAATACATTCCTTTTGTTATGTATCTAGACATATCTATATACCTTGGTGCATAACAAAAGCAATGTATCTAGAAAAGCCGAAACAACAAGTAATTTGGGACGGAGGGAGTAGTTCTGTGTGTATCTAATTGGAATATGTTATTGTTATATTTCTGCAACCGTTTGAGTACACACTATTTTGTGACGACAATAAATCTAATGGACTTTTATAGTCTTGTTGAATTTTTTGCTTTGAACTCATGATGCTTTACTGTATCTGTTCTGAGATGTGCTAGAATGCTTGTTTTACTATACCTGTTGTCAGAAGAGACGTCCTAGAATACGTTGTCAGTCACAAATATACATAAAGTATTTTTGTATTTGTCACAGTGAAATGATATTAGTAGGTTTGACATCATATCAGAAGTGCTTCTGCATTGAAATCTTTGCTAACATATAAATGCCCAAAGGTATGCAATGGAGATTATGTTGGTGTCCAAAGTCCAAATGATAAGGAAAAGAGAAAGGCGTAAACCATAATAATTAATGGAGATTAATGTATGCGCCATTGATTCTTAGAGGTCTCACCAACTGAATTTAATTCTGATACACAACCTCTATAGTGATAGTACTTATGTTGCTTCTGCTATGATTGTTGATTAAAGAAAGTGGTTCTACAATTGAAGATTGCTTATACAAATTGTCTCACTTTGTTTTTACTGCAGGACAATCACAAAGGTTACTGAATTGCAGTGAATTTGCCCTGGTTTGAATTCTGTTTGCTACTTTCAATGCATCTACCTTTCTGCACTAGTCTGTTGCCTTTTGTTTGTTCTAGGTGCAATTTGCATGATCTTGGAGGCTATACCATTTGTGTGCTGAGCTTTCCGTTTTTTTGCTTGTGTAAATGCGCTTATAAGCCTGTAAAATTGGTTTTGCACGGAATTGTCATGCATTGTAAGTACTGTAAAAAATGGACATACAAACCTGTAATTCTCTTCTGCTCTGAAAGGCTGAAAATAAAATTGGACCTGTAGACTGAAGTAAGCTATTGAAGTTTGTCTTGTGTATTCCATTTCATTTCTTCTCTACTGAAGTTTTGTCTTGTGTATTCCATTCCATTTCACTTCCTGTTATTTGATATTGTCTATGTGTGGTCAGCCTTTGTCGCTTGTTACTGTGAATGTAATGAGAATATATATATATATATATAACCATGTAAATCATATAAGTACTGACACATCAGACTAGAATGTACTCTAATTTCCTTGTTTATCTTCTTTTAAGTTGCCTATATATACCTTGCCAGAAAATTCAAAGTTATCCTATATTTGATTGTCTTTTCTAATTGGATTCCGGTTTCCTTTATTTCAGGATTTATACGAACTCGCAAAGAATCAGAGAAAAGAGTGGCAGAATAACAAAGAGGAAGGTGTAGTGTTTTAGGAATGGTAGACATCTGAAAGCATGTGCTATCTGCCTCAATATTTGATTGTGTTTGCTGGGTTTTTTTATTGCCCAGAGATTGTATCTGATTTGATGATGTAAGGTCTGTTCATTGAATTTTGGTAAATGTGTTGGAAAAATGTACCCTCTGAAAAATGGGCTGAAGATAATGGGCTGTGGTGGGCCAGAATTTGTATCTGCTGGGCTTAAAATTTTTGCCACGTCATCGTCCACGTACGGTGCCACGTCATCGTCCACATAGGATGCCACGCCATCGTCCACGTAGAATGCCACGTCATCGTCCACGTAGGATGCCACGTCATCGTCCACGTAGGATGCCACGTCATCGTCCACGTAGGATGCCATGTCATCGCCCACGTAGGATGCCACGTCATCATCCACGTAGGATGCCACAGCTGCCATGTGTGTAGCAATCCGTGACGATTTTATTTTGTCACGGATAGTGAGCCATGAGTTGGGCTGCATGGGCCTCGGGCTGCTCCGTGACGATTCAGATACGTCACGGATCGCGACGTTTATTAAGGGAACGTCGAGAGATTTAATCAATGACGCTCATTCCACCACGAAAATGTAAATCGTCGCGGATGCTGATTTGCGACGAATTTTATTTAATCCGCGACAGAATGGTTGCGTCACAGATTAAATAGTTTCTTGTAGTGCACGTCAAAGATGAAAAACTCGTGTTTCGGGCCTGAATGCACTATTCTGGGGTACCAAAGTTGTGACGCACCCATTCTAGTCCATTGGACCCAAAATGATGTTTGCAAGTGTTTCAGATGATTTCGCTAACCTTCGGCATGAAAAACGATGCAAAACTTGTGTTTTGGGCCTCAATGCACTATTTCGAGGTACCAAAGTTGTGAAGCATCCATTCTAGTCCATTGGACCCAAAATGATGTTTGGGAGTGTTTCGGAGCATTTCGCTAACCTTCGGCACGTCAAAGATGAAAAACTCTTGTTTCAGGCCTGAATGCACTATATCGGGGTACCAAAGTTGTGAAGCTTCCATTCCAGTCCATTGGACCCAAAATGATGTTTGCTAGTGTTTCGGATGATTTCACTAACATTCAATACGTAAAAGATGCAAAACTTGTGTTTTGGGCCTAAATGCACTATTTCGAGGTACCAAAGTTGTGAAGCATCCATTCTAGTCCATTGGACCCAAAATGATGTTTGGGAGTGTTTCAGAGCATTTTGCTAACCTTCGGCACGTCAAAGATGAAAAACTCTTGTTTCGGGCGTGAATGCACTATATCGGGGTACCAAAGTTGTGAAGCTTCCATTCTAGTCCATTGGACCCAAAATGATGTTTGATAGTGTTTCGGATGATTTCTGTAACATCCCTAGAATTAGGTTTGATTGCAAAATGGGAAATTTCTAAAACTTGATTTGTATTTGAAGTGCTCATGCAACACATAAGGATGGCTTCTTGTTTCCTTCCCCAGAATTCCTAGATTCAATTTGGCACCATCAATAATTCTAGGCTTAAATCTTGCTAGTGTGGTAAGCTGGATCTTCATTTGGTTTTTATTTGGAGTTTCATGTGTGAATTCAAATTTGATTTGGGAAACTCAAATTTGAATCAAATCCATAGTCTAAAGAAAAGATGAAACCCACCTATGCTTAACAGGCCGCCAACCCACAAATCCACCCGACGCCGCTTACGGCTCGCTAGCCGGCCCAGCTAACCGCCCGCCTCAGCCACCTACCGCGCGCGGCCGCTCAGGCGCTGACGAGCGGGCCCCGCACCACGTCACCCCGGGGCCCCGCTGACGCCACCACATCACCCCCTACCTCCCGCTTTGGCTGACGCCCAAAGCGAAAGCGGCGCGCCGGCCACGGGCCTCGCCGTCGCGGCGCACCCCGCGCGCCCCCGGCGCATCCTAGCCCGTCCGCGTGTCCCGCGCCGCACGCCGCTATATATAGGCCGCCGCCGAGCCCCAGGGGAACTCCCAACCCTAGCCGCCTCAGGGGGGAAAACCACTCCCCTGTCCGCCACCATCCCGCCGGAGGAGAAGGAGAAAGGAAGGGGGGAGAGGAAGAAATTGGAGCCGCCCGTGGAAGCGACGACCGCCGCAAAGACCGGAGCCGCCCGTGGGAGGAGCCGAACCCGCCGGGAACGACTACATCCCCTACTTCCTCTACTTCCCCGACGCCGCGCCGCCGCCTTCCTCTTCTTCCCCCTCGCCGGCAAGCCGCACCGCCACACTACACCGACGCACTGCACTTCGGCCAGTAGCCACAGAGGTGAGAACGACCGCTGCTCCCCTCTTGTGGATACCCCGGCCATCGAGCCGAGGAGGAACGCCCTATGCTCCGCGCCGCCGCTGGTGATGCAGGCCTTCGTGCCAGGCTGGGATGAGAAGTTCTTGCAGGTGCCACTGCCTTCATCGACGCGTGCTCGCTCGCTGGCGTAGTTCCTCCTTGTCACCGTAGCCTACCGCGCCGTACCGCCCGTCAACGCGCCGCCGCGTCGTGTTCCCGCTCGCGTTCGCATTCGCGAGCGAGGCCGCGCGGGTCCGACGCCCTTGCGCCCGTGTGCACCCCCGTGCACGCGCGTGCCAATCTGGGAACAAGGACGGGCCTTGGGTCCTTTCTCGCCTGCGCCGTTTCCCGCCGCCGCGCCTAGGATGCCCGCGCCGCCACGGCCTCGCCGTGGCCATGTAGGTCACGCACGCGGTCGCCAAGGAAAGGGGACACCCTGTCCTCGGTCGCCCTGAACATACCCTGCCGCTCTTGCGCGAACCGACCGCGGGAGCCGTGCTCGCCGCCGCCCGTGGCAACGAGCCAGGCTCCGCCGTGTTCCCCCACCGCGACGCCCTGTCGCGGGTGGCACCCAACCTAACCGAAACCCCTACCCTAGCCATGGTCCGTACCGTGCGTGCGCGCTGCCTCGCGCACGCCGTCGCTCCCGCGTTCGCACGTTTCCGCACTGGGAAGGGTCGCCAGTACCACCGCCGCGCCGGCGTCGCCGCGCCCACACCGGCGACGGCCTCACCGCGACGGCCACGCTATTAGGAGCAGCTGGAGCCGGGGAGCTGATCCCGGAGTACGACTACGCCGACGACTTCACCGCGGAGGACTACCCGACCCCAGGTTCACGCCCGACTGATTCTGAAACACCTATTAGGCATTGCTAAGTAGAATTGCTAGCGCTTTACTTTATATATGCATGATGATGAACCTTGCACTGCCTCTTTGTTTACCCTGTCCTTGATTGCCCTACTACTACTGTATATATATGTTTATGTGAGCGTGTATATACGCCGAGCTTCGCGATGCATGTGTTGGGATGGGAATAGTGGTTCTTGGCGTGTGTGGGGTAAAACCGGCAGGAGAAGGCGTTTCGGGTACTTTGGCGGGGGTGAGCTCGAAACAACCGATCTGGGATCGGGGACAGGGGTGCACTCCTCAGTGTACCCCTACTGTGACGTTTTTCGGAGCCTAGGCGTTGGGGTTGAGGACCAGGAGCGTCCCGGTGGTCGATGGATGACCGCTCCTCAGTGATGAGTGATTGACAACGGGTGTTGGACTGACTCTTGGCTCAGTGCGCAGGTGTAGGCTGCGGCCTAGTTCGTGTTGTTGCAGGTGAAGAACGGGCGCGAAAGGTCTTCAGCCTTGAGGGGCCTCCGGGAGATGGAGAGACAAGTAGGCTCGGTTCGAGGGACCTGGTGGACGGCGGGACTAGGTGCGGGCCACATGGTGGCGAGACGAGCAAGACGAAGTCATGGACGATCGAGCCGGTGCACGGTGGCGGTCGAGTCAAGAGGCTTGGCGGGAGGCCGGGCCGAGCACGCGGGGTTTGGTGGTTTGCCCACAAAACCATCGGAGGACGGTTTCTTGGTTTGGGCCTCAAAACCAAGTCCGAAGGCCCAACGCGACGGAGACGGGATCCGGGCGTGTCGGGAAGCTTCGAAGCGGAGGACACGCGGCGGGATCGCATGGCTTGAGTCGGGAGGACGCGGGGTGCGGCGAAGGCGTGGCCGTCCGATGGCAAGACCCACAAACATTACATAAATGCCCCTGCGTGGGCTGTATCGCCAGTAGTTGAGTTAGGGGTAGTCGAGTCATTTCCCACACCAGCGAGACCCGATATATAAGCCATGAGTGTGTGTGGATGGTTCTCTCTCTCCGCGACTTAGGGTTTCATTTCCTCCCTCCCATTTCTCATTTTCGTAGCTATTTTCTTCTCTATTTTCTCTAGGCTAGCATGAGAGCTTCATGTGAGATTTGTTGAGAGGGATGGATGCTAGGGCGGCATGCTAGACCTTGTGAATCTTTCCTGGTTTGTATAGAAGATTCGGAGTTGTGTTTTTCGTGGTCTTTTTGTGCTTCTTTTCGTGCCTTTGTTCTCGGTGTGATTCCGCGGATTTGAGTTGGTTTCTCCCCGGATTTCTTTGAGGGAAACATGGATGGATGTCTCGTGCATCTTTGTGATTGATCTTGTGCCCTCAAACGCCGGGAAACCACTTCGATTCGAGGATTTTCGTTCGGTGCTCTAGCTTTTGGTGGTGCTCAAAGGATTCGCGATTCCCGGTGTTTTGGTGGGTTTGGAGACGAAAATTTTGGGGTATAATCTCACCTAGGGGTGCTTAACATCTCCTCCAAATTTCGTCTCAAGACTCCAAGTGGTTTGGGAGATCCGTCGATCGAAAGTTTGGGGCTGTTTCGCGGGCTGATTTTTAGGGGGGGGCGGTACTACCGACACTGTGCAGGTAGTACCGATGACCTGATTTTCAGCTGCCAGAGAGTCCTTATCGGTAGTACCGACACAAGGTCGGTAGTACCGATAGTCGGAAGTACCGACCCAGAGCCGGTAGTACCGATAACCTGGTTTTTAGGTGCCAGTAAGCCCATATCGGTAGTACCGACCTGGGGCCGGTAGTACCGACAATTTCTGCTGCAGTTTGCCTCGCGCTAGCTTTTTCTCTCGGTTCGTTTGGCGCTTGCTTCCGTTTTGTTCTTAGGCTTGATCTAACTTGTTCCTAGGGTCAGTAGGTCCGTTGTGACTACGTGATCTTGGCAAGTGTGTGCGAGATTCTTCGGAAGTGATTTGGGGGCATAGGCCAAGTTCTTGAGAAGAATTTTTATCGGCTCCCATTCACTCCCCCCCCTCTCTGGTCACCTAATCGGTCCTTCAGGGGTTTTACTTGTGAATGGAGGACATGAGCTCGCCCCGGTCTGAAATCGAGTGGATCAACTTGTCTATAGGACTCCGTACACACCACCCCGCCGAGCGTGGGGTTAGGGCCGAGTTGAGCTCGGCAAGTGCGGAACCATACCTGCTTAGGAAGGATAGAGGGTATCTGTGGGGGAGCGGTGGAGGTGAGACCACCCTCTCAGAGCGTCTCCCGTGTGGCCACACGGGAGCATTTCACAGTTCCGGTGCTGTTCTCGCTGCGGGGGGGACCGCTTTGAGGGCCGGATGCAGGATGGGACCGTAACTACCGAGAGTTCGCCCGGTAGGATGGGCTCGATCGGCCGTACACCGATCGGGTGCCATTCCGGGATGGGTACAGGTGTACACACTCTGCAGAGTTGTTCGATCTATAGCTATAGCCGCGTCCTCGGTCATGGACACTGCCTAGACGACATGTTCATTCCTCATGTTTTGGGATTTCTACCTTCCCCCTTATAGGAGAGTGTGTGGTGAGCCGTGGTTGTAGCCGGCTAGAGGAGAGAGGCTCCATCTACCTCGTCGATCCGGTTGCAATCATTGAGGTGCGAGGAGAGGAAGTTCTCGCATCGACCCTAGTCAGGAGTAGGTTGAGGAGACAGGTCCCCTGGGTGACCAGGTGGTTCCGGGCTGTGTTGAGAGACTTGGGATCTGGGGATATTGTTGGAGATACCTTGTTTATACTCTGCTGCTGCTGCACAGGACACCAAAGCCGCTTCCTTGTCTCTTTTTCATCCCTTTAGAAGTTAGGCCAGATAAAGCTGCATACGGTTGGTGACGTGGACCTATCCCACTCCTTGGGGATAGACTTTGGGTGTGCAGGGTACGAGACCGAGTTCGACTGCAACGCCGACGGATGGTACGACTGAGGGATGCGTCGCTTCGCTCAAGATTGCCTGTGGCGGGAAGAATAAAAGATGGAGATCCTTCTGAGAAGATAGCTACCGTTGCGTAGAATTTTCACTCTGATTCAGCCAAGAGGCTTGTAATGATGTACTCCATAATGGACTTGTAATAAAATTGTGTACTATTATCTTTATGTGATGCGATGTATGACTTTGTGTATTTATCTGTGAGACGTTCTGTACGCGATAGCCACTGATCCAGGGACTATCGCGATGGTACAGGGATTCGGATTTTCTATGAAAATCCGGGGTTTTACAGGTGGTACCAGAGCCATGCTTGACCGTAGCATGTATCCCTAGAAAAGGTCGATAGAGATAGGATTCTATACGCTCTGCTTTTTATAGTTGTACCCTTGAGCTATGTTATAAAACTCGTTCCCTTTTTGAAAACTTCTTACTCACCTGCGCTAACAGAAATTTCATGCGTTCCACAGGAGATGGAGCGCCAGGACGCTGAGATCACCCCCGAGACGTGCGGGGTGATCTGCCACTGGATGGAGAGGGCCCTTCTCAGGCTTGGAGTCCCTCCGACCTACGTCACGTACCGCGCCGAGTACGTACCCGCCGTGACTAGGCGGATGGTGCTCTGTACGGTCGCCGTGCTCCCTCACCCGAGTCTCCCGGGGTTCAAGGGAGAGGTCTGCTACAGCGCTGCACTCACCGTCGCGACCGCGCTGGACGTCGCCTGCCGCCAGGCACTGGCTGCCTTCTCGCGCAGTACCGCGCCTCCTTCGAGTCCGGGATGCTTCGGTTGTTACCCCGAGACTACTGGCGCCTCGCACCACTCGTGGACGGAGTCCCTTCGTACAAGGGGATCCAGGACGACATCGACGCTGCTCCCTTTCGCGAGTCCGACGAGACCCTGGTGGAGACGGCCAGCTACTTGGTCGCCCTCGACAAGTACGCACGCCGCCTGGAGGACGAGTCACGTACCCTCTTCGGCCAGGTCAGAGACGCCACCGTCGATGCCCTCCAGTACCAGCCCCGCTGTGCCCAGCTGGAGAGGGAGAACAGCGCCCTACGCCACCGTGTTCACCAGCTCGAGCGGAGCCTCGACCGTGCGACCACTATCCTACTGCAGTCCGAGAGGGAGAGGGTGGACACCCGGGAGGAGATGCTGCACGCCAAGGAGGACCTCCGCAGGCTGACAGTGAGTCTGAACCGGCTGAAGGACAAGCTCGAGCGCAAGGACGACCTGCTCACGGTACGCGCTCACCTGCTCGGGTGTGAGCGGCTCAAGGTGGAGAAGCTGGAGAAGAGCCAGGCGGACAACGTCGCCAACATCGCGTGGCTCACACGCACGGCCGTCTACCTGAGAGACAAGGCCGAGAGACTGAGGAGGACTTGGGAGGACGCCGACTCACTTCGCGTGGACGAGCTCTTCGAGCTCAACGGAGAGCTACCCCTCGAGTCTCAGCGTGAGATCCGCACCGAGACCTTCGAGCTACACCAGTCGCGCCTCAAGCTTCACCTGTGCCCGATGGCTCGTCTGCCGACCCCCGTCGAGACCGAGGAGGTTCGAGAGGCTCACTCCTTGGTGTCACGGATCTTTCCGCCGGACTACCCCACTGAGGACCGCTACCCCGTCTCGTACAAGAGGGCGCGCACTGAGTAGAGTGCTGAGCGAGGGGCATGACCTAGAGTAGTGTAGTGTGCTAGTAGTTTCCATGAGTTGTTCCATGCAGCCGCGAGCATGTTCCGGTGCATGAAGAGAGTCATGCCACACCATGTAGACACTACCCTTTTGAGATTGTACCGATGTATTAGAGCGTTGACTTGTTGCTGCTACCCCCAAGGTCTAAGTCAGCCTCAGGGGAGCAGGTGTATTATTCATGCTTGATGTAAGCTTGGATCTTAATGGTGTTATTCGCGTCTTAATGCTTTTTCTCCTTGAGTGTAGGTTATAATTAGAATTATTTTCATGTTTGCCTTAGACTCATATGTGTGTTGGTGAGAGGCGTGTGTAAACATTTATCCCCTCTCTTACGTTTCAGAAGGATGTCGATCCGCCGATCCAACCGGCTGATGGCTCGCCTCGAGGAGGCAGCTGCTGAGGAAGAAGCCCCGCAGGGACGTGGACGCGGACGTGGCCGTGGACGCCCACCCCTGCGTGGAGGAGCTTTGGGAGCTAGGGCCCGAGGTGACGGAGCACCGCCACCACCGCCCGAGAACCCTGAGGCCGAGGTTGAGCAAGGAGGGGCCGAGCGAGGCCAGCCTGAGCCGAACCAGCCCCCACCACCCCCACCTAACTTGGTGGAGGTGATGGCGCTCCAGACTCAGCTGATGCAGAGGATGGCGGAAGCCATGGAGCACCGTGGCAACGGTGGGAACCGCGTCGCTCCGCAGGACGAGGATCTCACGAGGAAGATCGAGAGGTTCATCCGTCTGAAGGCCCCCACCTTCAGCTACTCGGATGACCCGCTCGAGGCCGACGACTGGCTGAGGGTGATCAAGACCAAGCTCGACCTCACCGTCTGCTCCGACGAGGAGTGCGTCGCTATCACCGCGCACCAGCTGGAGGGTCCTGCCAAGGCCTGGTGGGACAACTACACTGCCACCCACCCGAACCCAGCTTACATCACCTGGCTGGAGTTCTGCGAGGCGTTCCGCGAGCAGTACCTTCCCGGTGAGCTGCTGGTCCAGAAGGCGCAGGAGTTCCGCACCATGACCCAGGGTGCGATGAGGGTTGAGGAGTACGAGCGTCACTTCATGAAGATGATGCGGTATGCCCCCGACGACACCAACACCGACCAGAAGAAGCAGTTCTGGTTCCTGCGAGGCCTTCACCATGGTCTCCGCCAGGCGCTGAAGGCAAGTGAGCACAAGTCCCTTCGCCATCTCGTCAACCGCGCCATCGCGGTCGAGGATGAGAGGAGGGGCCACGAGGAGCGCATGAGGGGCAAGAAGAGGATGGGAGATCGGGACCAGCCTGACCGATCCTTCCAGAAGCCGAGTAGCGGACAGAGCAACATGCTGAGGGGGAGCTACCGCCCGGGGCACAACCAGCCTGGGCGTGGCTTCGGAGGAGGTGGACGTAGCCCGTTCCCCGGAGGGAGGAACCCCGGCTATCCCCAGCAGACTGGAGGCTACACTCGTGCTCCACCGGGCACCGCGAGACCTGCCGCGGGAGGTTTCACCGTCACCTGCTTCGCGTGTGGCAAGCCCGGCCACAAGTCCTTCGAGTGCCCCGACAAGAAGACCGCTGCCACCCCCGCAAGGGCACCTGCTCCAGGAGGCCGACCCCCTCAGGCTGCGCCGCCGCCGGCTGCCAGCCGTGGGAGGCTGAACCGCCTTACTGAGGAGGAGGCTGCCGACGCCCCTGACGTCGTGATCGGTAAGTTTTTAGTTTGTGGTACATCTGCTCTGGTTCTCTTCGACACCGGTGCAACCGGGTCGTATGTTACCTCTCGATTCGTGAATAAACTCTCCCTCCCTACAACCACCCGATCAATTCCCATTATCACGAGCTCTCCGCTCGGGGATATCCGATGCACCCTGCTGTGCAAGGGAGTGGAAGTGGTCATCCAAGGCCATAGGTTCTATGGGGATCTGACCGTGCTGCCTTCCCATGGTATTGACGTGATACTGGGGATGGATTGGATCACTGCCCACAAAGGCGTCATCTCCACTTCGCCGAGACTTGTGACTCTGGTGCACCCTGACGGGGCGAGAGTTACCTTCGAGCCGATGAAGTCTCGAGACATACCGGCGGTGTACAGCCTTCACACGAAGTCCATATCGGACGTGCCGGTAGTCCGTGAGTATGAGGATGTGTTTCCGGAGGAACTGCCCGGGTTACCTCCCGATCGTGATGTGGAGTTTGTGATTAACTTGGTGCCGGGAACGGCGCCGATAGCCCAGAGTCCGTACCGCATGGCAGAAGTTGAGCTGAAACTGTTGAAGGCGGAGCTGGACTCATTGCTCGAAAAAGGGTTCATCCGACCAAGTGCTTCACCTTGGGGTTCACCGGCACTGTTCGTTCCGAAGAAGGATGGAACTCAACGTCTGTGCGTCGACTACCGTGCCCTAAATGTGGTAACCATCAAGAACAAGTACCCACTACCCAGGATCGATGACCTGATGGATCATCTAAGGCAAGCCAAATACTTCAGCAAGATTGATCTCCGGTCGGGTTATCACCAGATGAAGATTCGCCCGGAGGACATCCACAAGACGGCGTTTGTAACCCAGTATGAGCAATACGAGTACACAGTCGTGTCGTTTGGCCTGACCAATGCCCCGGCATACTTCATGAACATGATGAAGAAGGTCTTCATGGATGAGTTGGACAAGTGTGTTGTCGTTTTCATCGACGATATACTGGTCTACTCCCAAACCGCAGAAGAGCACGAGGAGCACCTGAGGATCGTGTTGGGGAAGCTCAGGCAGCATCAATTGTACGCCAAGTTCAGCATGTGTGAGTTCTGGATGGAGGAAGTCACTTTTCTCGGTCATGTGTTGTCAGCCAAAGGAGTGGCCGTAGACCCGAGCAAGATAGAAGCAGTGTCCAAGTGGCAGTCACCCAAGTCGGTGACAGAGATCCGCAGCTTTCTCGGTTTGGCCGGATACTACTGCCGGTTCATCGAGAACTTCTCGAAGATCGCCAAGCCCATGACAGAACTGTTGAAGGGCAACACGCCGTATGTGTGGTCGGACAAGTGTGAAGCCAGCTTCCAGGAGCTCAAGACTCGTCTCACCACTACGCCGGTCCTGACCTTGCCCGATGCGAGCAAGGACTTCGTGGTGTACTGTGACGCATCAAGGCAGGGACTCGGCTGCGTGTTGATGCAGGGAGGCAAGGTGGTAGCCTATGCCTCGCGGTAGCTTAGAAAGCACGAGGAGAACTACCCTACACATGACCTCGAGCTAGCCGCTGTCATTCACGCCTTGAATATATGGATGCACTATCTGATGGGAAACAAGTGCGACATTTATACCGATCACAAGAGTCTGAAGTATATCTTCACCCAGTCTGAGTTGAACCTGAGGCAGAGAAGGTGGCTGGAGCTGATCAAGGATTACGACCTGAACATTCACTACCACCCCGGTAAGGCAAACGTCGTAGTCGACGCTCTGAGCCGCAAGCACTACTGCAACAACCTGATGGTGCGTGAAGAACAGCCTGCCTTACATGAAGCGCTGGAGAGGCTGAGTTTGGAGATAGTAGAAGAGGGGCAGTTGAATGAGTTGAGAGTGAAATACACACTCGAAGACCAGATCCGTCAAACTCAGAAGGAGTGCCCGGAGATTCAAGAGGTAAGACGCCAGATGGAGAGAGGCAAAGCAGCCGACTATCGCCTCGATGACCAGGGCACGCTGTGGCTGAAGGACCGTATCTGCGTACCCCAGAACAAGGAGATTCGGGACTCGATTCTTAGAGAAGCTCACGACTCTCGATACTCGATCCACCCTGGCTGCACCAAGATGTACAAGGATTTGAAGGTACGGTTCTGGTGGGAAAAGATGAGGGAAGACATTGCTGAGTACGTCGCTCGGTGCGACACGTGTCAGAGAGTGAAGGCAGAACACCAAAGACCTGCCGGTCTGCTGCAACCGCTCGAGATACCCACGTGGAAGTGGGATGATATCAGTATGGACTTTATTGTGGGGTTACCGCGCACACAGAAAGGAAACGACTCCATTTGGGTGATTGTCAATCGGTTGACCAAAGTAGCACACTTCTTGCCCGTGAAAGCGAACTATAGCGTGAGCCGGCTTGCGGAACTGTATGTGGACAATATTCTGAAGCTTCATGGAGCTCCGAGGAGCATTATGTCGGACAGAGGTCCTCAGTTCACCGCCCAGTTCTGGAAGAGTTTGCATGCTACCATGGGCACCGAGCTGAACTACAGCACAGCTTTCCACCCCCAGACCGATGGTCAGACAGAGAGAGTGAATCAAGTCCTAGAAGACTTACTGAGGGCTTGCGTGTTGACCTACGGGTCCGATTGGGAAAAGAGTCTGTCCTATGCCGAGTTCTCGTACAACAATGGCTACCAGGCCAGCTTGAAGATGGCTCCCTTCGAAGCCCTGTACGGCAGAAAGTGTTGGACACCGTTGATGTGGTCCGAGGTGGGGGAGCGAACCTTTTTCGGTCCCGCCGCCATTGTTGAGGCCGAAGAAAATGTCGCCAAGGTCAGAGAGTACCTGAAGATAGCTCAGAGCAGACAGAAGAGCTACGCGGATCCAAAACGGAGAGACGTCTCGGTTGAAGTGGGGGATCACGTTTACTTGAAGGTGTCACCCCTCCGAGGTACGAAGAGGTTCCACATCAGGGGGAAGCTGTCCCCTAGGTACGTCGGCCCCTACCCTATTGTGAAAAGGGTCGGGAAGGTGTCTTACAAGCTTGAGCTACCTCCGGAACTTGCCGGAGTGCATCCGGTGTTCCACGTATCCCAGCTTCGGAAGTGTGTGGTCGTCGAGAACAGAGTGCCCACTCAGGCACTCGACGTCCAGGAGACCCTGGAGTACTTGGAGTACCCAGTTCGGATTCTGGACTGGGCGGAGAAGTCGACCAGGAACACCACCACGCGCTTCTGCAAGGTGCTATGGAGTAATCACTCCAAGTGCGAGGCAACATGGGAGAAGGAGTCCGCCTTGAGGGAGAAATACCCTCATCTCTTCGAAACGGAGGTAACTTCTTAATCTCGCGGACGAGATTCTTGTGAGGGGGGGAGTTCTGTAACATCCCTAGAATTAGGTTTGATTGCAAAATGGGAAATTTCTAAAACTTGATTTGTATTTGAAGTGCTCATGCAACACATAAGGATGGCTTCTTGTTTCATTCCCCAGAATTCCTAGATTCAATTTGGCACCATCAATAATTCTAGGCTTAAATCTTGCTAGTGTGGTAAGCTGGATCTTCATTTGGTTTTTATTTGGAGTTTCATGTGTGAATTCAAATTTGATTTGGGAAACTCAAATTTGAATCAAATCCATAGTCTAAAGAAAAGATGAAACCCACCTATGCTTAACAGGCCACCAACCCACAAATCCACCCGACGCCGCTTACGGCCCGCTAGCCGGCCCAGCTAACCGCCCGCCTCAGCCACCTACCGCGCGCAGCCGCTCAGGCGCTGACGAGCGGGCCCCGCACCACGTCACCCCGTGGCCCCGCTGACGCCACTACATCACCCCCTACCTCCCGCTTTGGCTGACGCCCAAAGCGAAAGTGGCGCGCCGGCCGCGGGCCTCGCCGTCGCGGCGCACCCCGCGCGCCCCCGGCGCATCCTAGCCGTCCGCGTGTCCCGCGCCGCACGCCACTATATATAGGCCGCCGCCGAGCCCCAGGGGAACTCCCAACCCTAGCCGCCTCAGGGGGGAAAACCACTCCCCTGTCCGCCACGATCCCGCCGGAGGAGAAGGAGAAAGGAAGGGGGGAGAGGGAGAAATTGGAGCCGCCCGTGAAAGCGACGACCGCCGCAAAGACCGGAGCCGCCCGTGGGAGGAGCCGGACCCGCCGGGAACGACTACATCCCCTACTTCCTCTACTTCCCTGACGCCGCGCCGCCGCCTTCCTCTTCTCCCCCCTCGCCGGCAAGCTGCACCGCCACACTACACCGACGCACTGCACTTCGGCCAGTAGCCACAGAGGTGAGAACGACCACTGCTCCCCTCTTGTGGATACCCCGGCCATCGAGCCGAGGAGGAACGCCCGATGCTCCGCGCCGCCGCGCCGCCGCTGGTGATGCCGGCCTTCGTGCCAGGCTGGGATGAGAAGTTCTTGCAGGTGCCGCTGCCTTCATCGAGGCGCGCTCGCTCGCTGGCGTAGTTCCTCCTTGTCACCGTAGCCTACCGCGCCGTACAGCCTGTGAATGCGCCGCCGCGTCGTGTTCCCGCTCGCGTTCGCGTTCGCGAGCGAGGCCGCGCGGGTCCGACGCCCTTGCGCCCGTGTGCACCCCCGCGCACGCGCGTGCCAATCTGGGAACAAGGCCGGGCCTTGGGTCCTTTCTCGCCTGCGCCATTTCCCGCCGCCGCGCCTAGGATGCCCGCGCCGCCACGGCCTCGCCGTGGCCATGTAGGTCACGCACGCGGTCGCCAAGGAAAGGGGACACCCTGTCCTCGGTCGCCTTGAACATACCATGCCGCTCTTGCGCGAACCGACCGCGGGAGTTGTGCTCGCCGCCGCCCGTGGCAACGAGCCGGGCTCTGCCGTGTTCCCCCGCCGCGACGCCCTGTCGCGAGTGGCACCCAACCTAACTGAAACCCCTACCCTAGCCATGGTCCGTACCGTGCGTGCGCACTGCCTAGCGCACGCCATCGCTCCCGCGTTCGCACGTTTCCGCACTGGGAAGGGTCGCCAGTACCACCGCCGCGCCGGCGTCGCCGCGCCCACACCGGCGACGGCCTCACCGCGACGGCCACCAACTCCCGTCCTTGCGCCCTTCGAGCCCAGCAACCCAAGGGAGTTCCAAGTAGTCGCCCCGTGTTGGCCAGACGCCCAGGCGCCGTGGGACTCGTCGCCGGCGAGGTCATTCCGCACCGCCGTCTCCCTTGTAGACATTTGGTCGAGCACCTGGGATCGCTGACGTAAACACAGGATTGGGCGGTGCACGGGTGGCCACATGCCGGCGTGGCCACAGCCAATCCGCCAGGATCCGCTGCGGCCAGCCACTCCCGTCCAAGGCCACACGCTCGCCTGCACCGCGCCGGGCCGCACGGCACCCGACCGGATCCCATGCGGCGGCCAATGGCGAGCTAGCCACGCGCGGGCCGCAGGGTGCCAAGCCGCACCCGCGATCCGGGGATCCCGTGCGGCTGGGTCTGAATAGGGGGGTTTTTTAACGTATTTTAATTTCAGAAAACATATATTTCCTTTGAAAAATCCTAGTAAATCCATTTTAACTCCAAAAATTGTGAAACCTTTTCCAGAAAATTTCTAAAATCTTAAACTCCGGGCTAGGGTGGTGTTTGCTCTCTTTTGGCCCTTAATTGCTTTTCTTTGGAGTTAATTGCTATAGGACCGCTATTTATTTTTCCTTTCGCGCTATTAGGAGCAGCTGGAGCCGGGGAGCTGATCCCGGAGTACGACTACGCCGACGACTTCACCACGGAGGACTACCCGACCCCAGGTTCACGACCGACTGATTCTGAAACACCTATTAGGCATTGCTAAGTAGAATTGCTAGCGCTTTACTTTATATATGCATGATGATGAACCTTGCACTGCCTCTTTGTTTACCCTGTCCTTGATTGCCCTACTACTACTGTATATATATGTTTATGTGAGCGTGTATATACGCCGAGCTTCGCGATGCATGTGTTGGGATGGGAATAGTGGTTCTTGGCGTGTGTGGGGTAAAACCGGCAGGAGAAGGCGTTTTGGGTACTTTGGCGGGGGTGAGCTCGAAACAACCGATCTGGGATCGGGGACAGGGGTGCACTCCTCAGTGTACCCCTACAGTGACGTTTTTCGGAGCCTAGGCGTTGGGGTTTTACTTGTGAATGGAGGACATGAGCTCGCCCCGGTCTGAAATCGAGTGGATCAACTTGTCTATAGGACTCCGTACACACCACCCTGCCAAGCGTGGGGTTAGGGCCGAGTTGAGCTCGGCAAGTGCGGAACCATACCTGCTTAGGAAGGATAGAGGGTATCTGTGGGGGAGCGGTGGAGGTGAGACCACCCTCTCAGAGCGTCTCCTGTGTGGCCACACGGGAGCATTTCACAGTTCCGGTGCTGTTCTCGCTGCGGGGGGGACCGCTTTGAGGGCCGGATGCAGGATGGGACCGTAACTACCGAGAGTTCGCCCGGTAGGATGGGCTCGATCGGCCGTACACCGATCGGGTGCCATTTCGGGATGGGTACAGGTGTACACACTCTGCAGAGTTGTTCGATCTATAGCTATAGCCGCGTCCTCGGTCATGGACACTGCCTATACGACATGTTCGTTCCTCATGTTTTGGGATTTCTACCTTCCCCCTTATAGGAGAGTGTGTGGTGAGCCGTGGTTGTAGCCGGCTAGAGGAGAGAGGCTCCATCTACATCGTCGATCCGGTTGCAATCATTGAGGTGCGAGGAGAGGAAGTTCTCGCATCGACCCTAGTCAGGAGTAGGTTGAGGAGACAGGTCCCCTGGGTGACCAGGTGGTTCCGGGCTGTGTTGAGAGACTTGGGATCTGGGGATATTGTTGGAGATACCTTGTTTATACTCTGCTGCTGCTGCACAGGAAACCAAAGCCGCTTCCTTGTCTCTTTTTCATCCCTTTAGAAGTTAGGCCACATAAAGCTGCATACGGTTGGTGACGTGGACCTATCCCACTCCTTGGGGATAGACTTTGGGTGTGCAGGGTACGAGACCGAGTTCGACTGCAACGCTGACGGATGGTACGACTGAGGGATGCGTCGCTTCGCTCAAGATTGCCTGTGGCGGGAAGAATAAATGATGGAGACCCTTCTGAGAAGATAGCTACCGTTGCGTAGAATTTTCACTCTGATTCAGCAAAGAGGCTTGTAATGATGTACTCCATAATGGACTTGTAATAAAATTGTGTACTATTATCTTTATGTGATGCAATGTATGACTTTGTGTATTTATCTGTGAGACGTTCTGTACGCGATAGCCACTGATCCAGGGACTATCGCGATGGTACAGGGATTCGGATTTTCTATGAAAATCCGGGGTTTTACAGGTGGTACCAGAGCCATGCTTGACCGTAGCACGTATCCCTAGAAAAGGTCGATAGAGATAGGATTCTATACGCTCTGCTTTTTATAGTTGTACCCTTGAGCTATGTCATAAAACTCGTTCCCTTTTTGAAAACTTCTTACTCACCTGCGCTAACAGAAATTTCATGCGTTCCACAGGAGATGGAGCGCCAGGACGCTGAGATCACCCCCGAGACGTGCGGGGCGATCTGCCACTGGATGGAGAGGGCCCTTCTCAGGCTTGGAGTCCCTCCGACCTACGTCACGTACCGCGCCGAGTACGTACCCGCCGTGACTGGGCGGATGGTGCTCGGCACGGTCGCCGTGCTCCCTCACCCGAGTCTCTCGGGGTTCAAGGGAGAGGTCTGCTACAGCGCTGCACTCACCATCGCGACCGCGCTGGACGTCGCATGCCGCCAGGCACTGGGCTTCCTTCTCGCGCAGTACCGCGCCTCCTTCGAGTCCGGGACGCTTCGGCTGTTACCCCGAGACTACTGGCGCCTCGCACCGCTCGTGGACGGAGTCCCTTCGTACAAGGGGATCCAGGACGACATCGACGCTGCTCCCTTTCGCGAGTCCGACGAGACCCTTGTGGAGACGGCCAGCTACTTGGTCGACCTCGACAAGTACGCACGCCGCCTGGAGGACGAGTCACGTACCCTCTTCGGCCAGGTCAGAGACGCCACCGTCGACGCCCTCCAGTACCAGCCCCGCTGTGCCCAGCTGGAGAGGGAGAACAGCGCCCTACGCCACCGTGTTCACCAGCTCGAGCTGAGCCTCGACCGTGCGACCACTATCCTGCTGCAGTCCGAGAGGGAGAGGGTGGACACTCGGGAGGAGATGCTGCACGCCAAGGAGGACCTCCGCAGGCTGACAGTGAGTCAGAACCGGCTGAAGGACAAGCTCGAGCGCAAGGACGACCTGCTCACGGTACGCGCTCACCTGCTCGGGTGTGAGCGGCTCAAGGTGGAGAAGCTGGAGAAGAGCCGGGCGGACAACGTCGCCAACATCGCGTGGCTCACACGCACTGCCGTCTACCTGAGAGACAAGGCCGAGAGACTGAGGAGGACTTGGGAGGACGCCGACTCACTTCGCGTGGACGAGCTCTTCGAGCTCAACGGAGAGCTACCCCCCGAGTCTCAGCGTGAGATCCGCACCGAGACCTTCGAGCTACACCAGTCGCGCCTCAAGCTTCACCTGTGCCCAATGGCTCGTCTGCCGACCCCCGTCGAGACCGAGGAGGTTCGAGAGGCTCACGCCTTGGTGTCACGGATCTTTCCGCCGGACTACCCCACTGAGGACCGCTGCCCCGTCTCGTACAAGAGGGCGCGCACTGAGTAGAGTGCTGAGCGAGGGGCATGACCTAGAGTAGTGTAGTGTGCTAGTAGTTTCCATGAGTTGTTCCATGCAGCCGCGAGCATGTTCCGGTGCATGAAGAGAGTCATGCCACACCATGTAGACACTACCCTTTTGAGATTGTACCGATGTATTAGAGCGTTGACTTGTTGCTACTACCCCCAAGGTCTAAGTCAGCCTCAGGGGAGCAAGTGTATTATTCATGCTTGATGTAAGCTTGGATCTTAATGGTGTTATTCGCGTCTTAATGCTTTTTCTCCTTGAGTGTAGGTTATAATTAGAATTATTTTCATGTTTGCCTTAGACTCATATGTGTGTTGGTGAGAGGCGTGTGTAAACATTTCTCCCCTCTCTTACGTTTCAGAAGGATGTCGATCCGCTGATCCAACCGGCTGATGGCTCGCCTCGAGGAGGCAGCTGCTAAGGAAGAAGCCCCGCAGGGACGTGGACGCGGACGTGGCCGTGGACGCCCACCCCTGCGTGGAGGAGCTTTGGGAGCTAGGGCCCGAGGTGATGGAGCACCGCCACCACCGCCCGAGAACCCTGATGCCGAGGTTGAGCAAGGAGGGGCCGAGCGAGGCCAGCCTGAGCCGGACCAGCCCCCACCACCCCCACCTAACTTGGTGGAGGTGATGGCACTCCAGACTCAGCTGATGCAGAGGATGGCGGAAGCCATGGAGCACCGTGGCAACGGTGGGAACCGCGTCGCTCCGCAGGACGAGGATCTCACGAGGAAGATCGAGAGGTTCATCCATCTGAAGGCCCCCACCTTCAGCTACTTGGATGACCCGCTCGAGACCGACGACTGGCTGAGGGTGATCGAGACCAAGCTCGACCTCACCGTCTGCTCCGACGAGGAGTGCGTCGCTATCGCCGCGCACCAGCTGGAGGGTCCTGCCAAGGCCTGGTGGGACAACTACACTGCCACCCACCCGAACCCGGTGAGCAGTACCTTCCCGGTGAGCTGCTGGTCCAGAAGGCTCAGGAGTTCCGCACCATGACCCAGGGTGCGATGAGGGTTGAGGAGTACGAGCGTCACTTCATGAAGATGATGCGGTATGCCCCCGACGACACCAACACCGACCAGAAGAAGCAGTTATGGTTCCTGCGAGGCCTTCACCATGGTCTCCGCCAGGCGCTGAAGGCAAGTGAGCACAAGTCCCTTCGCCATCTCGTCAACCGCGCCATCGCGGTCGAGGATGAGAGGAGGGGCCACGAGGAGCGCATGAGGGGCAAGAAGAGGATGGGAGATCGGGACCAGCCTGACCGATCCTTCCACAAGCCGAGTAGCGGACAGAGCAACATGCTGAGGGGGAGCTACCGCCCGGGGCACAACCAGCCTGGGCGTGGCTTCGGAGGAGGTGGACGTAGCCCGTTCCCCGGAGGGAGGAACCCTGGCTATCCCCAGCAGACTGGAGGCTACACTCGTGCTCCACCGGGCACCGCGAGACCTGCCGCGGGAGGTTTCACCGTCACTTGCTTCGTGTGTGGCAAGCCCGGCCACAAGTCCTTCGAGTGCCCCGACAAGAAGACCGCTGCCACCCCCGCAAGGGCACCTGCTCCAGGAGGCCGACCCCCTCAGGCTGCGCCGCCGCCGGCTGCCGGCCGTGGGAGGCTGAACCACCTTACTGAGGAGGAGGCTGCCGACGCCCCTGACGTCGTGATCGGTAAGTTTTTAGTTTGTGGTACATCTGCTCTGGTTCTCTTCGACACCGGTGCAACCGGGTCGTATGTTACCTCTCGATTCGTGAATAACTCTCCCTCCCTACAACCACCCGATCAATTCCCATTATCACGAGCTCTCCGCTCGGGGATATCCGATGCACCCTGCTGTGCAAGGGAGTGAAAGTGGTCATCCAAGGCCATAAGTTCTATGGGGATCTGACCGTGCTGCCTTCCCATGGTATTGACGTGATACTGGGGATGGATTGGATCACTGCCCACAAAGGCGTTATCTCCACTTCGCCGAGACTTGTGACTCTGGTGCACCCTGACGGGGCGAGAGTTACCTTCGAGCCGATGAAGTCTCGAGACATACCGGCGGTGTACAGCCTTCACACGAAGTCCATATCGGACGTGCCGGTAGTCCGTGAGTATGAGGATGTGTTTCCGGAGGAACTGCCCGGGTTACCTCCCGATCGTGATGTGGAGTTTGTGATTAACTTAGTGCCGGGAACGGCGCCGATAGCCCAGAGTCCGTACCGCATGGCAGAAGTTGAGCTGAAACTGTTGAAGGCGGAGCTGGACTCATTGCTCGAAAAAGGGTTCATCCGACCAAGTGCTTCACCTTGGGGTTCACCGGCACTGTTCGTTCCGAAGAAGGATGGAACTCAACGTCTGTGCGTCGACTACCGCGCCCTAAATGCGGTAACCATCAAGAACCAGTACCCACTACCCAGGATCGATGACCTGATGGATCATCTAAGGCAAGCCAAATACTTCAGCAAGATTGATCTCCGGTCGGGTTATCACCAGATGAAGATTCGCCCGGAGGACATCCACAAGACGGCGTTTGTAACCCGGTATGGGCAATACGAGTACACAGTCGTGTCGTTTGGCCTGACCAATGCCCCGGCATACTTCATGAACATGATGAACAAGGTCTTCATGGATGAGTTGGACAAGTGTGTTGTCGTTTTCATCGACGATATACTGGTCTACTCCCAAACCGCAGAAGAGCACGAGGAGCACCTGAGGATCGTGTTGGGGAAGCTCAGGCAGCATCAATTGTATGCCAAGTTCAGCAAGTGTGAGTTCTGGATGGAGGAAGTCGCTTTTCTTGGTCATGTGTTGTCAGCCAAAGGAGTGGCCGTAGACCCGAGCAAGATAGAAGCAGTGTCCAAGTGGCAGTCAACCAAGTTGGTGACAAAGATCCGCAGCTTTCTCGGTTTGGCCGGATACTACTGCCGGTTCATCGAGAACTTCTCGAAGATCGCCAAGCCCATGACAGAACTGTTGAAGAGCAACACGCCGTATGTGTGGTCGGACAAGTGTGAAGCCAGCTTCCAGGAGCTCAAGACTCGTCTCACCACTACGCCGGTCCTGACCTTGCCCGATGCGAGCAAGGACTTCGTGGTGTACTGTGACGCATCAAGGCAGGGACTCGGCTGCGTGTTGATGCAGGGAGGGAAGGTGGTAGCCTATGCCTCGCGGCAGCTTAGAAAGCACGAGGAGAACTACCCTACACATGACCTCGAGCTAGCCGCTGTCATTCACGCCTTGAAGATATGGATGCACTATCTGATGGGAAACAAGTGCGACATTTATACCGATCACAAGAGTCTGAAGTATATCTTCACCCAGTCTGAGTTGAACCTGAGGCAGAGAAGGTGGCTGGAGCTGATCAAGGATTACGACCTGAACATTCACTACCACCCCGGTAAGGCAAATGTCGTAGCCGACGCTCTGAGCTGCAAGCACTACTGCAACAACCTGATGGTGCGTGAAGAACAGCCTGCCTTACATGAAGCGCTGGAGAGGCTGAGTTTGGAGATAGTAGAAGAGGGGCAGTTGAATGAGTTGAGAGTGAAATACACACTCGAAGACCAGATCCGTCAAACTCAGAAGGAGTGCCCGGAGATTCAAGAGGTAAGACGCCAGATGGAGAGAGGCAAAGCAGCCGACTATCGCCTCGATGACCAGGGCACGCTGTGGCTGAAGGACCGTATCTGCGTACCCCAGAACAAGGAGATTCAGGACTCGATTCTTAGAGAAGCTCACGACTCTCGATACTCGATCCACCCTGGCTGCACCAAGATGTACAAGGATTTGAAGGTACGGTTCCGGTGGGAAAAGATGAGGGAAGACATTGCTGAGTACGTCGCTCGGTGCGACACGTGTCAGAGAGTGAAGGCAGAACACCAGAGACCTGCCGGTCTGCTGCAACCGCTTGAGATACCCACGTGGAAGTGGGACGATATCAGTATGGACTTTGTTGTGGGGTTACCGCGCACACAGAAAGGAAACGACTCCATTTGGGTGATAGTCGATCGGTTGACCAAAGTAGCACACTTCTTGCCCGTGAAAGCGAACTATAGCGTGAGCCGGCTTGCGGAACTGTATGTGGACAATATTCTGAAGCTTCATGGAGCTCCGAGGAGCATTGTGTCGAACAGAGGTCCTCAGTTCACCGCCCAGTTCTGGAAGAGTTTGCATGCTTCCATGGGCACCGAGCTGAACTACAGCACAGCTTTCCACCCCCAGACTGATGGTCAGACAGAGAGAGTGAATCAAGTCCTAGAAGACTTACTGAGGGCTTGCGTGTTGACCTACGGGTCCGATTGGGAAAAGAGTCTGTCCTATGCCGAGTTCTCGCACAACAATGGCTACCAGGCCAGCTTGAAGATGGCTCCCTTCGAAGCCCTGTACGGCAGAAAGTGTCGGACACCGTTGATGTGGTCCGAGGTGGGGGAGCGAACCTTTTTCGGTCCCGCCGCCATTGTTGAGGCCGAAGGAAATGTCGCCAAGGTCAGAGAGAACCTGAAGATAGCTCAGAGCAGGCAGAAGAGCTACGCGGATCCAAAACGGAGAGACGTCTCGGTTGAAGTGGGGGATCACGTTTACTTGAAGGTGTCACCCCTCCGAGGTACGAAGAGGTTCCACATCAGGGGCAAGCTGTCCCCTAGGTACGTCGGCCCCTACCCTATTGTGAAAAGGGTCGGGAAGGTGGCTTACAAGCTTGAGCTACCTCCGGAACTTGCCGGAGTGCATCCGGTGTTCCACGTATCCCAGCTTCGGAAGTGTGTGGTCGTCGAGAAGAGAGTGCCCACTCAGCCACTCGACGTCCAGGAGACCCTGGAGATCCTGGACTGGGCGAAGAAGTCGACCAGGAACACCACCACGCGCTTCTGCAAGGTGCTATGGAGTAATCACTCCGAGCGCGAGGCAACATGGGAGAAGGAGTCCGCCTTGAGGGAGAAATACCCTCATCTCTTCGAAACGGAGGTAACTTCTTAATCTCGGGGACGAGATTCTTGTGAGGGGGGGAGTTCTGTAACATCCCTAGAATTAGGTTTGATTGCAAAATGGGAAATTTCTAAAACTTGATTTGTATTTGAAGTGCTCATGCAACACATAAGGATGGCTTCTTGTTTCCTTCCCCAGAATTCCTAGATTCAATTTGGCACCATCAATAATTCTAGGCTTAAATCTTGCTAGTGTGGTAAGCTGGATCTTCATTTGGTTTTTATTTGGAGTTTCATGTGTGAATTCAAATTTGATTTGGGAAACTCAAAATTGAATCAAATCCATAGTCTAAAGAAAAGATGAAACCCACCCATGCTTAAGAGGCCGCCAACCCACAAATCCACCCGACGCTGCTTACGGCCCGCTAGCCGGCCCAGCTAACCGCCTGCCTCAGCCACCTACCGCGCGCGGCCGCTCAGGCGCTGACGAGCGGGCCCCACACCACGTCACCCCGGGGCCCCGCTGACGCCACCACATCACCCCCTACCTCCCGCTTTGGCTGACACCCAAAGCGAAAGCGGCATGCCGGCCGCAGGCCTCGCCGTCGCGGCGCACCCCGCGCGCCCCCGGCGCATCCTAGCCGTCCGCGTGTCCCGCGCCGCACGCCGCTATATATAGGCCGCCGCCGAGCCCCAGGGGAACTCCCAACCCTAGCCGCCTCAGGGGGGAAAACCACTCCCCTGTCCGCCACCATCCCGCCGGAGAAGAAGGAGAGAGGAAGGGGGGAGAGGGAGAAATTGGAGCCTCCCGTGGAAGCGACGACCGCCGCAAAGACCGGAGCTGCCCGTGGGAGGAGCCGGACCCGCCGGGAACGACTACATCCCCTACTTCCTCTACTTCCCCGACGTCGCGCCGCCGCCTTCCTCTTCTTCCCCCTCGCCGGCAAGCCGCACCGCCACACTACACCGACGCACTGCACTTCGGCCAGTAGCCACAGAGGTGAGAACGACCGCTGCTCCCCTCTTGTGGATACCCCGGCCATCGAGCCGAGGAGGAACGCCCGATGCTCCGCGCCGCCGCTGGTGATGCCGGCCTTCGTGCCAGGCTGGGATGAGAAGTTCTTGCAGGTGCCGCTGCCTTCATCGACGCGCGCCCGCTCGCTGGCGTAGTTCCTCCTTGTCACCGTAGCCTACCACGCCGTACCGCCCGTGAACGCGCCACCGCGTCGTGTTCCCGCTCGCGCTCGCGTTCGCGCGCGAGGCCGCGCGGGTCCGACGCCCTTGCGCCCGTGTGCACCCCCGCGCACGCGCGCGCCAATCTGGGAACAAGGCCGGGCCTTGGGTCCTTTCTCGCCTGCGCCGTTTCCCGCCGCCGCGCCTAGGATGCCCGTGCCGCCATGGCCTCGCTGTGGCCATGTAGGTCATGCACGCGGTGGCCAAGGAAAGGGGACACCCTGTCCTCGGTCGCCCTGAACATACCCTGCCGCTCTTGCGCGAACCGACCGCGGGAGCCGAGCTCGCCGCCGCCCGTGGCAACGAGCCGGGCTCCGCCGTGTTCCCCCGCCGCGACGCCCTGTCGCGGGTGGCACCCAACCTAACCGAAACCCCTACCCTAGCCATGGTCCGTACCGTGCGTGCGCGCTGCCTCGCGCACGCCGTCGCTCCCGCGTTCGCACGTTTCCGCACTGGGAAGGGTCGCCAGTACCACCGCCGCGCCGGCGTCGCCGCGCCCACACCGGCGACGGCCTCACCGCGACGGCCACCAACTCCCGTCCTTGCGCCCTTCGAGCCCAGCAACCCAAGGGAGTTCCAAGTAGTCGCCCCGTGTTGGCCAGACGCCCAGGCGCCGTGGGACTCGTCGCCGGCGAGGTCATTCCGCGCCGCCGTCTCCCTTGTAGACATTTGGTCGAGCACCTGGGATCGCTGACGTAAACACTGGATTGGGCGGTGCACGGGTGGCCACATGCCGGCGTGGCCACAGCCAATCCGCCAGGATCCGCTGTGGCCAGCCACTCCCGTCCAAGGCCACAGGCTCGCTTGCACCGCGCCGGGCCGCACGGCACCCGACCGGATCCCATGCGGCGGCCAATGGCGAGCCATCCACGCGCGGGCCGCAGGGTGCCAAGCCGCACCCGCGATCCGGGGATCCCGTGCGGCTGGGTCTGAATAGGGGGGTTTTTAACGTATTTTAATTTCAGAAAACATATATTTCCTTTGAAAAATCCTAGTAAATCCATTTTAACTCCAAAAATTGTGAAACCTTTTCCAGAAAATTTCTAAAATCTTAAACTCCGGGCTAGGGTGGTGTTTGCTCTCTTTTGGCTCTTAATTGCTTTTCTTTGGAGTTAATTGCTATAGGACCGCTATTTATTTTTCCTTTCGCGCTATTAGGAGCAGCTGGAGCCGGGGAGCTGATCCCGGAGTACGACTACGCCGACGACTTCACCGCGGAGGACTACCCGACCCCAGGTTCACGCCCGACTGATTCTGAAACACCTATTAGGCATTGCTAAGTAGAATTGCTAGCGCTTTACTTTATATATGCATGATGATGAACCTTGCACTGCCTCTTTGTTTACCCTGTCCTTGATTGCCCTACTACTACTGTATATATATGTTTATGTGAGCGTGTATATACGCCGAGCTTCGCGATGCATGTGTTGGGATGGGAATAGTGGTTCTTGGCGTGTGTGGGGTAAAACCGGCAGGAGAAGGCGTTTTGGGTACTTTGGCGGGGGTGAGCTCGAAACAACCGATCTGGGATCGGGGACAGGGGTGCACTCCTCAGTGTACCCCTACTGTGACGTTTTTCGGAGCCTAGGCGTTGGGGTTTTACTTGCGAATGGAGGACATGAGCTCGCCCCAGTCTGAAATCGAGTGGATCAACTTGTCTATAGGACTCCGTACACACCACCCCACCGAGCGTGGGGTTAGGGCCGAGGTGAGCTCGGCAAGTGCGGAACCATACCTGCTTAGGAAGGATAGAGGGTATCTGTGGGGGAGCGGTGGAGGTGAGACCACCCTCTCAGAGCGTCTCCCGTGTGGCCACAAGGGAGCATTTCACAGTTCCGGTGCTGTTCTCGCTGCGGGGGGGGACCGCTTTGATGGCCGGATGCAGGATGGGACCGTAACTACCGAGAGTTCGCCCGGTAGGATGGGCTCGATCGGCCGTACACCGATCGGGTGCCATTCCGGGATGGGTACAGGTGTACACACTCTGCAGAGTTGTTCGATCTATAGCTATAGCCGCGTCCTCGGTCATGGACACTGCCTAGACGACATGTTCGTTCCTCATGTTTTGGGATTTCTACCTTCCCCCTTATAGGAGAGTGTGTGGTGAGACGTGGTTGTAGCCGGCTAGAGGAGAGAGGCTCCATCTACCTCGTCGATCCGGTTGCAATCATTGAGGTGCGAGGAGAGGAAGTTCTCGCATCGACCCTAGTCAGGAGTAGGTTGAGGAGACGGGTCCCCTGGGTGACCAGGTGGTTCCGGGCTGTGTTGAGAGACTTGGGATCTGGGGATATTGTTGGAGATACCTTGTTTATACTCTGCTGCTGCTGCACAGGAAACCAAAGCCGCTTCCTTGTCTCTTTTCATCCCTTTAGAAGTTAGGCCACATAAAGCTGCATACGGTTGGTGACGTGGACCTATCCCACTCCTTGGGGATAGACTTTGGGTGTGCAGGGTACGAGACCGAGTTCGACTGCAACACCGACGGATGGTACGACTGAGGGATGCGTCGCTTCGCTCAAGGTTGCCTGTGGCGGGAAGAATAAAAGATGGAGACCCTTCTGAGAAGATAGCTACCGTTGCGTAGAATTTTCACTCTGATTCAGCCAAGAGGCTTGTAATGATGTACTCCATAATGGACTTGTAATAAAATTGTGTACTATTATCTTTATGTGATGCGATGTATGACTTTGTGTATTTATCTGTGAGACGTTCTGTACACGATAGCCACTGATCCAGGGACTATCGCGATGGTACACGGATTCGGATTTTCTATGAAAATCCGGGGTTTTACAATTTCACTAACATTCAACACGTAAAAGATGCAAAACTTGTGTTTTGGGCCTAAATGCACTATTTCGGGGTACCAAAGTTGTGAAGCATCCATTCTAGTCCATTGGACCCAAAATGATGTTTGGGAGTGTTTCAGAGCATTTCGCTAACCTTCGGCACGTCAAAGTTGAAAAACTCGTGTTTCGGGCCTGAATGCACTATTTCGGGGCACCAAAGTTGTGAAACATCCATTCAAGTCCATTGGACGCAAAATGATGTTTGGGAGTGTTTCGAAGCATTTCGCTAACCCTCGGCATGTCAAAGATGAAAAACTCGTGTTTCGGGCCTGAATGCACTATTCTGGGGTACCAAAGTTGTTAAGCACCTATTCTAGTCCATTTGACCCAAAATGATGTTTGCAAGTGTTTCAGATGATTTCGCTAACCTTCGGCACGAAAATGATGCAAAACTTGTGTTTTGGGCCTAAATGCACTATTTCGAGGTACCAAAGTTATGAAGCATCCATTCTAGAACATTGGACCAAAAATGATGTTTGGGAGTGTTTCGGAGCATTTCGCTAACCTTCGGCACGTAAAAGATGAAAAACTCGTCTTTCGGTCCTGAATGCACTATTTCTGGGTACCAAAGTTGTGAAGCATCCATTCTAGTCCATTGGACCCAAAATGATGTTTGGGAGTGTTTCAGAGCATTTCGCTAACCCTCGGCACGTCAAAGATGAAAAACTCGTGTTTCGGGCCTGAATGCACTATTCAAGGGTACCAAAGTTGTGACGCACCCATTCTAGTCCATTGGACCCAAAATGATGTTTGCAAGTGTTTCAGATGATTTCGCTAACCTTCGGCATGAAAAACGATGCAAAACTTGTGTTTTGGGCCTAAATGCACTATTTCGAGGTACCAAAGTTGTGAAGCATCCATTCTAGTCCATTGGACCCAAAATGATGTTTGGGAGTGTTTCGGAGCATTTCGCTAACCTTCGGCAGGTCAAAGATGAAAAACTCTTGTTTCGGGCCTGAATGCACTATATCGGGGTACCAAAGTTGTGAAGCTTCCATTCTAGTCCATTGGACCCAAAATGATGTTTGCTAGTGTTTCGGATGATTTCACTAACATTCAACACGTAAAAGATGCAAAACTTGTGTTTTGGGCCTAAATGCACTATTTCGGGGTACCAAAGTTGTGAAGCATCCATTCTATTCCATTGGACCCAAAATGATGTTTGGGAGTGTTTCAGAGCATTTCGCTAACCTTCGGCACGTAAAAGATGAAGAACTCGTGTTTCGGGCCTGAATGCACTATTTCGGGGCACCAAAGTTGTGAAACACCCATTCTAGTCCATTGAACGCAAAATGATGTTTGGGAGTGTTTCGGAGCATTTCGCTAACCCTCCGCACGTCAAAGATGAAAAACTCGTGTTTCGGGCCTGAATGCACTATTCTGGGGTACCAAAGTTGTGAAGCACCCATTCTAGTCCATTGGACCCAAAATGATGTTTGCAAGTGTTTCAGATGATTTCGCTAACCTTCGGCACGAAAAACGATGCAAAACTTGTGTTTTGGGCCTAAATGCACTATTTCGAGGTACCAAAGTTGTGAAGCATCCATTCTAGTCCATTGGACCCAAAATGATGTTTGGGAGTGTTTCGGAGCATTTCGCTAACCTTCGGCACTTCAAAGATGAAAAACTCTTGTTTCGGGCTTGAATGCACTATATCGGGGTACCAAAGTTGTGAAGCTTCCATTCTAGTCCATTGGACCCAAAATGATGTTTGCAAGTGGTTCGGATGATTTCACTAACATTCAACACGAAAAAGATGCAAAACTTGTGTTTTGGGCCTAAATGCACTATTTCGGGGTACCTAAGTTGTGAAGCATCCATTCTAGTCCATTGGACCCAAAATGATATTTGGGAGTGTTTCAAAGCATTTCGCTAACCTTCGGCACGTAAAAGATGAAAAACTCGTGTTTCGGGCCTGAATGCACTATTTCGGGGCACCAAAGTTGTGAAACATCCATTCAAGTCCATTGGACGCAAAATGATGTTTGAGAGTGTTTCGAAGCATTTCGCTAACCCTCGGCATGACAAAGATGAAAAACTCGTGTTTCGGGCCAGAATGCACTATTCTGGGGTACCAAAGTTGTTAAGCACCTATTCTAGTCCATTGGACCCAAAATGATGTTTGCAAGTGTTTCAGATGATTTCGCTAACCTTCGGCACGAAAATGATGCAAAACTTGTGTTTTGGGCCTAAATGCACTATTTCGAGGTACCAAAGTTATGAAGCATCCATTCTAGAACATTGGACCCAAAATGATGTTTGGGAGTGTTTCGGAGCATTTCGCTAACCTTCGGCACGTAAAAGATGAAAAACTCGTCTTTCGGTCCTGAATGCACTATTTCTGGGTACCAAAGTTGTGAAGCATCCATTCTAGTCCATTGGACCCAAAATGGTGTTTGGGAGTGTTTCAGAGCATTTCGCTAACCCTCTGCACGTCAAAGATGAAAAACTCGTGTTTCGGGGCTGAATGCACTATTCTGTGGTACCAAAGTTGTGACGCACCCATTCTAGTCCATTGGACCCAAAATGATGTTTGCAAGTTTTTCTGATGATTTCGCTAACCTTCGGCATGAAAAACGATGCAAAACTTGTGTTTTGGGCCTAAATGCACTATTTCAAGGTACCAAAGTTGTGAAGCATCCATTCTAGTCCATTAGACCCAAAATGATGTTTGGGAGTGTTTCGGAGCATTTCGCTAACCTTCGGCACGTCAAAGATGAAAAACTCTTGTTTCGGGCCTGAATGCACTATATCGGGGTACCAAAGTTGTGAAGCTTCCATTCTAGTCCATTGTACCCAAAATGATGTTTGCTAGTGTTTCGGATGATTTCACTAACATTCAACACGTAAAAGATGCAAAACTTGTGTTTTGGGCCTAAATGCACTATTTCGAGGTACCAAAGTTGTGAAGCATCCATTCTAGTCCATTGGACCCAAAATGATGTTTGGGAGTGTTTTGGAGCATTTTCCTAACCTTCGGCACGTCGAAGATGAAAAATTCTTGTTTCGGGCCTGAATGCACTATATCGGGGTACCAAAGTTGTGAAGCTTCCATTCTAGTCCATTGGACCCAAAATGATGTTTGCTAGTGTTTCGGATGATTTCACTAACATTCAACACGTAAAAGATGCAAAACTTGTGTTTTGGGCCTAAATGCACTATTTCGGGGTACCAAAGTTGTGAAGCATCCATTCTAGTCCATTGGAACCAAAATGATGTTTGGGAGTGTTTCAGAGCATTTCGCTAACCTTCGGCACGTCAAAGTTGAAAAACTCGTGTTTCGGGCCTGAATGCACTATTTCGGGGCACCAAAGTTGTGAAACATCCATTCAAGTCCATTGGACGCAAAATGATGTTTGGGAGTGTTTCAAAGCATTTCGCTAACCCTCGGCATGTCAAAGATGAAAAACTCGTTTTTCAGGCCTGAATGCACTATTCTGGGGTACCAAAGTTGTTAAGCACCTATTCTAGTCCATTGGACCCAAAATGATGTTTGCAAGTGTTTCAGATGATTTCGCTAACCTTCGGCACGAAAATGATGCAAAACTTGTGTTTTGGGCCTAAAAGCACTATTTCGAGGTACCAAAGTTATGAAGCATCCATTCTAGAACATTGGACCCAAAATGATGTTTGGGAGTGTTTCGGAGCATTTCGCTAACCTTCGGCACGTAAAAGATGAAAAACTCGTCTTTCGGTCCTGAATGCACTATTTCTGGGTACCAAAGTTGTGAAGCATCCATTCTAGTCCATTGGACTCAAAATGATGTTTGGGAGTGTTTCAGAGCATTTCGCTAACCCTCGGCACGTCAAAGATGAAAAACTCGTATTTCGGGCCTGAATGCACTATTCTGGGGTACCAAAGTTGTGACGCACCCATTCTAGTCCATTGGACCCAAAATGATGTTTGCAAGTGTTTCAGATGATTTCGCTAACCTTCGGTATGAAAAACGATGCAAAAGTTGTGTTTTGGGCCTAAATGCACTATTTCGAGGTACCAAAGTTGTGAAGCATCCATTCTAGTCCATTGGACCCAAAATGATGTTTGGGAGTGTTTCGGAGCATTTCGCTAACCTTCGGCACGTCAAAGATGAAAAACTCTTGTTTCGGGCCTGAATGCACTATATCGGGGTACCAAAGTTGTGAAGCTTCCATTCCAGTCCATTGGACCCAAAATGATGTTTGCTAGTGTTTCGGATGATTTCACTAACATTCAACACGTAAAAGATGCTAAACTTGTGTTTTGGGCCTAAATGCACTATTTCGGGGTACCAAAGTTGTGAACCATCCATTCTAGTCCATTAGACCCAAAATGATGTTTGGGTGTGTTTCAGAGCATTTCGCTAACCTTCGGCACGTCAAAGTTGAAAAACTCGTGTTTCGGGCCTGAATGCACTATTTCGGGGCACCAAAGTTGTGAAACATCCATTCAAGTCCATTGGACGCAAAATGATGTTTGGGAGTGTTTCAAAGCATTTCGCTAACCCTCGGCATGTCAAAGATGAAAAACTCGTGTTTCGGGCCTGAATGCACTATTCTGGGATACCAAAGTTGTTAAGCACCTATTCTAGTCCATTGGACCCAAAATGATGTTTGCAAGTGTTTCAGATGATTTCGCTAACCTTCGGCACGAAAATGATGCAAAACTTGTGTTTTGGGTCTAAATGCACTATTTTGAGGTACCAAAGTTATGAAGCATCCATTCTAGAACATTGGACCCAAAATGATGTTTGGGAGTGTTTCGGAGCATTTCGCTAACCTTCGGCACGTAAAAGATGAAAAACTCCTCTTTCGGTCCTGAATGCACTATTTCTGGGTACCAAAGTTGTGAAGCATCCATTCTAGTCCATTGGACCCAAAATGATGTTTGGGAGTGTTTCAGAGCATTTCGCTAACCCTCGGCACGTCAAAGATGAAAAACTCGTGTTTCGGGCCTGAATGCACTATTCTAGGGTACCAAAGTTGTGACGCACCCATTCTAGTCCATTGGATCCAAAATGATGTTTGCAAGTGTTTCAGATGATTTCGCTAACCTTCGGCACGAAAAACGATGCAAAACTTGTGTTTTGGGCCTAAATGCACTATTCCGGGGTACCAAAGTTGTGAAGCATCCATTCTAGTCCATTGGACCCAAAATGATGTTTGGGAGTGTTTCAGAGCATTTCGCTAACCTTCGGCACGTCAAAGTTGAAAAACTCGTGTTTCGGGCCTGAATGCACTATTTCGGGGCACCAAAGTTGTGAAACATCCATTCAAGTCCATTGGATGCAAAATGATGTTTGGGAGTGTTTCAAAGCATTTCGCTAACCCTCGGCATGTCAAAGATGAAAAACTCGTTTTTCGGGCCTGAATGCACTATTCTGGGGTACCAAAGTTGTTAAGCACCTATTCTAGTCCATTGGATCCAAAATGATGTTTGCAAGTGTTTCAGATGATTTCGCTAACCTTCGGCACGAAAATGATGCAAAACTTGTGTTTTGGGCCTAAAAGCACTATTTCGAGGTACCAAAGTTATGAAGCATCCATTCTAGAACATTGGACCCAAAATGATGTTTGGGAGTGTTTCGGAGCATTTCGCTAACCTTCGGCACGTAAAAGATGAAAAACTCGTCTTTCGGTCCTGAATGCACTATTTCTGGGTACCAAAGTTGTGAAGCATCCATTCTAGTCCATTGGACTCAAAATGATGTTTGGGAGTGTTTCAGAGCATTTCGCTAACCCTCGGCACGTCAAAGATGAAAAACTCGTGTTTCGGGCCTGAATGCACTATTCTGGGGTACCAAAGTTGTGACGCACCCATTCTAGTCCATTGGACCCAAAATGATGTTTGCAAGTGTTTCAGATGATTTCGCTAACCATCGGTATGAAAAACGATGCAAAAGTTGTGTTTTGGGCCTAAATGCACTATTTCGAGGTACCAAAGTTGTGAAGCATCCATTCTAGTCCATTGGACCCAAAATGATGTTTGGGAGTGTTTCGGAACATTTCGCTAACCTTCGGCACGTCAAAGATGAAAAACTCTTGTTTCGGGCCTGAATGCACTATATCGGGGTACCAAAGTTGTGAAGCTTCCATTCCAGTCCATTGGACCCAAAATGATGTTTGCTAGTGTTTCGGATGATTTCACTAACATTCAACACGTAAAAGATGCTAAACTTGTGTTTTGGGCCTAAATGCACTATTTCGGGGTACCAAAGTTGTGAACCATCCATTCTAGTCCATTAGACCCAAAATGATGTTTGGGTGTGTTTCAGAGCATTTCGCTAACCTTCGGCACGTCAAAGTTGAAAAACTCGTGTTTCGGGCCTGAATGCACTATTTCGGGGCACCAAAGTTGTGAAACATCCATTCAAGTCCATTGGACGCAAAATGATGTCTGGGAGTGTTTCAAAGCATTTCGCTAACCCTCGGCATGTCAAAGATGAAAAACTCGTGTTTCGGGCCTGAATGCACTATTCTGGGGTACCAAAATTGTTAAGCACCTATTCTAGTCCATTGGACCCAAAATGATGTTTGCAAGTGTTTCAGATGATTTCGCTAACCTTCGGCACGAAAATGATGCAAAACTTGTGTTTTGGGTCTAAATGCACTATTTCGAGGTACCAAAGTTATGAAGCATCCATTCTAGAACATTGGACCCAAAATGATGTTTGGGAGTGTTTCGGAGCATTTCGCTAACCTTCGGCACGTAAAAGATGAAAAACTTGTCTTTCGGTCCTGAATGCACTATTTCTGGGTACCAAAGTTGTGAAGCATCCATTCTAGTCCATTGGACCCAAAATGATGTTTGGGAGTGTTTCAGAGCATTTCGCTAACCCTCGGCACGTCAAAGATGAAAAACTCGTGTTTCGGGCCTGAATGCACTATTCTGGGGTACCAAAGTTGTGACGCACCCATTCTAGTCCATTGGACCCAAAATGATGTTTGCAAGTGTTTCAGATGATTTCGCTAACCTTCGGCACGAAAAACGATGCAAAACTTGTGTTTTGGGCCTAAATGCACTATTTCGGGGTACCAAAGTTGTGAAGCATCCATTCTAGTCCATTGGACCCAAAATGATGTTTGGGAGTGTTTCAGAGCATTTCGCTAACCTTCGGCACGTCAAAGTTGAAAAACTCGTGTTTCGGGCCTGAATGCACTATTTCGGGGCACCAAAGTTGTGAAACATCCATTCAAGTCCATTGGACGCAAAATGATGTTTGGGAGTGTTTCGAAGCATTTCGCTAACCCTCGGCATGTCAAAGATGAAAAACTCGTTTTTCGGGCCTGAATGCACTATTCTGGGGTACCAAAGTTGTTAAGCACCTATTCTAGTCCATTGGACCCAAATGATGTTTGCAAGTGTTTCAGATGACTTCGCTAACCTTCGGCACGAAAATGATGCAAAACTTGTGTTTTGGGCCTAAAAGCACTATTTCGAGGTACCAAAGTTATGAAGCATCCATTCTAGAACATTGGACCCAAAATGATGTTTGGGAGTGTTTCGGAGCATTTCGCCAACCTTCGGCACGTAAAAGATGAAAAACTCGTCTTTCGGTCCTGAATGCACTATTTCTGGGTACCAAAGTTGTGAAGCATCCATTCTAGTCCATTGGACTCAAAATGATGTTTGGGAGTGTTTCAGAGCATTTCGCTAACCCTCGGCACGTCAAAGATGAAAAACTCGTGTTTCGGGCCTGAATGCACTATTCTGGGGTACCAAAGTTGTGACGCACCCATTCTAGTCCATTGGACCCAAAATGATGTTTGCAAGTGTTTCAGATGATTTCGCTAACCTTCGGTATGAAAAACGATGCAAAAGTTGTGTTTTGGGCCTAAATGCACTATTTCGATGTACCAAAGTTGTGAAGCATCCATTCTAGTCCATTGGACCCAAAATGATGTTTGGGAGTGTTTCGGAGCATTTCGCTAACCTTCGGCACGTCAAAGATGAAAAACTCTTGTTTCGGGCCTGAATGCACTATATCGGGGTACCAAAGTTGTGAAGCTTCCATTCCAGTCCATTGGACCCAAAATGATGTTTGCTAGTGTTTCGGATGATTTCATTAACATTCAACACGTAAAAGATGCTAAACTTGTGTTTTGGGCCTAAATGCACTATTTCGGGGTACCAAAGTTGTGAACCATCCATTCTAGTCCATTAGATCCAAAATGATGTTTGGGAGTGTTTCAGAGCATTTCGCTAACCTTCGGCACGTCAAAGTTGAAAAACTCGTGTTTCGGGCCTGAATGCACTATTTCGGGGCACCAAAGTTGTGATACATCCATTCAAGTCCATTGGACGCAAAATGATGTTTGGGAGTGTTTCGAAGCATTTCGCTAACCCTCGGCATGTCAAAGATGAAAAACTCGTGTTTCGGGCCTGAATGCACTATTCTGGGGTACCAAAGTTGTTAAGCACCTATTCTAGTCCATTGGACCCAAAATGATGTTTGCAAGTGTTTCAGATGATTTCGCTAACCTTCGGCACGAAAATGATGCAAAACTTGTGTTTTGGGCCTAAAAGCACTATTTCGAGGTACCAAAGTTATGAAGCATCCATTCTAGAACATTGGACCCAAAATGATGTTTGGGAGTGTTTCGGAGCATTTCGCTAACCTTCGGCACGTAAAAGATGAAAAACTCGTCTTTCGGTCCTGAATGCACTATTTCTGGGTACCAAAGTTGTGAAGCATCCATTCTAGTCCATTGGACTCAAAATGATGTTTGGGAGTGTTTCAGAGCATTTCGCTAACCCTCGGCACGTCAAAGATGAAAAACTCGTGTTTCGGGCCTGAATGCACTATTCTGGGGTACCAAAGTTGTGACGCACCCATTCTAGTCCATTGGACCCAAAATGATGTTTGCAAGTGTTTCAGATGATTTCGCTAACCTTCGGTATGAAAAACGATGCAAAAGTTGTGTTTTGGGCCTAAATGCACTATTTCGATGTACCAAAGTTGTGAAGCATCCATTCTAGTCCATTGGACCCAAAATGATGTTTGGGAGTGTTTCGGAGCATTTCGCTAACCTTCGGCACGTCAAAGATGAAAAACTCTTGTTTCGGGCCTGAATGCACTATATCGGGGTACCAAAGTTGTGAAGCTTCCATTCCAGTCCATTGGACCCAAAATGATGTTTGCTAGTGTTTCGGATGATTTCACTAACATTCAACACGTAAAAGATGCTAAACTTGTGTTTTGGGCCTAAATGCACTATTTCGGGGTACCAAAGTTGTGAACCATCCATTCTAGTCCATTAGATCCAAAATGATGTTTTGGAGTGTTTCAGAGCATTTCGCTAACCTTCGGCACGTCAAAGTTGAAAAACTCGTGTTTCGGGCCTGAATGCACTATTTCGGGGCACCAAAGTTGTGATACATCCATTCAAGTCCATTGGACGCAAAATGATGTTTGGGAGTGTTTCGAAGCATTTCGCTAACCCTCGGCATGTCAAAGATGAAAAACTCGTGTTTCGGGCCTGAATGCACTATTCTGGGGTACCAAAGTTGTTAAGCACCTATTCTAGTCCATTGGACCCAAAATGATGTTTGCAAGTGTTTCAGATGATTTCGCTAACCTTCGGCACGAAAATGATGCAAAACTTGTGTTTTGGGCCTAAAAGCACTATTTCGAGGTACCAAAGTTATGAAGCATCCATTCTAGAACATTGGACCCAAAATGATGTTTGGGAGTGTTTCGGAGCATTTCGCTAACCTTCGGCACGTAAATGATGAAAAACTCGTCTTTCGGTCCTGAATGCACTATTTCTGGGTACCAAAGTTGTGAAGCATCCATTCTAGTCCATTGGACTCAAAATGATGTTTGGGAGTGTTTCAGAGCATTTCGCTAACCCTCGGCACGTCAAAGATGAAAAACTCGTGTTTCGGGCCTGAATGCACTATTCTGGGGTACCAAAGTTGTGACGCACCCATTCTAGTCCATTGGACCCAAAATGATGTTTGCAAGTGTTTCAGATGATTTCGCTAACCTTCGGTATGAAAAACGATGCAAAAGTTGTGTTTTGGGCCTAAATGCACTATTTCGATGTACCAAAGTTGTGAAGCATCCATTCTAGTCCATTGGACCCAAAATGATGTTTGGGAGTGTTTCGGAGCATTTCGCTAACCTTCGGCACGTCAAAGATGAAAAACTCTTGTTTCGGGCCTGAATGCACTATATCGGGGTACCAAAGTTGTGAAGCTTCCATTCCAGTCCATTGGACCCAAAATGATGTTTGCTAGTGTTTCGGATGATTTCACTAACATTCAACACGTAAAAGATGCTAAACTTGTGTTTTGGGCCTAAATGCACTATTTCGGGGTACCAAAGTTGTGAACCATCCATTCTAGTCCATTAGACCCAAAATGATGTTTGGGAGTGTTTCAGAGCATTTCGCTAACCTTCGGCACGTCAAAGTTGAAAAACTCGTGTTTCGGGCCTGAATGCACTATTTCGGGGCACCAAAGTTGTGAAACATCCATTCAAGTCCATTGGACGCAAAATGATGTTTGGGAGTGTTTCGAAGCATTTCGCTAACCCTCGGCATGTCAAAGATGAAAAACTCGTTTTTCGGGCCTGAATGCACTATTCTGGGGTACCAAAGTTGTTAAGCACCTATTCTAGTCCATTGGACCCAAAATGATGTTTGCAAGTGTTTCAGATGATTTCGCTAACCTTCGGCACGAAAATGATGCAAAACTTGTGTTTTGGGCCTAAAAGCACTATTTCGAGGTACCAATGTTATGAAGCATCCATTCTAGAACATTGGACCCAAAATGATGTTTGGGAGTGTTTCGGAGCATTTCGCTAACCTTCGGCACGTAAATGATGAAAAACTCGTCTTTCGGTCCTGAATGCACTATTTCTGGGTACCAAAGTTGTGAAGCATCCATTCTAGTCCATTGGACTCAGAATGATGTTTGGGAGTGTTTCAGAGCATTTCGCTAACCCTCGGCACGTCAAAGATGAAAAACTCGTGTTTCGGGCCTGAATGCACTATTCTGGGGTTCCAAAGTTGTGACGCACCCATTCTAGTCCATTGGACCCAAAATGATGTTTGCAAGTGTTTCAGATGATTTCGCTAACCTTCGGTATGAAAAACGATGCAAAAGTTGTGTTTTGTGCCTAAATGCACTATTTCGAGGTACCAAAGTTGTGAAGCATCCATTCTAGTCCATTGGACCCAAAATGATGTTTGGGAGTGTTTCGGAGCATTTCGCTAACCTTCGGCACGTCAAAGATGAAAAACTCTTGTTTCGGGCCTGAATGCACTATATCGGGGTACCAAAGTTGTGAAGCTTCCATTCCAGTCCATTGGACCCAAAATGATGTTTGCTAGTGTTTCGGATGATTTCACTAACATTCAACACGTAAAAGATGCTAAACTTGTGTTTTGGGCCTAAATGCACTATTTCGGGGTACCAAAGTTGTGAACCATCCATTCTAGTCCATTAGACCCAAAATGATGTTTGGGAGTGTTTCAGAGCATTTCGCTAACCTTCGGCACGTCAAAGTTGAAAAACTCGTGTTTCGGGCCTGAATGCACTATTTCGGGGCACCAAAGTTGTGAAACATCCATTCAAGTCCATTGGACGCAAAATGATGTTTGGGAGTGTTTCGAAGGATTTCGCTAACCCTCGGCATGTCAAAGATGAAAAACTCGTGTTTCGGGCCTGAATGCACTATTCTGGGGTACCAAAGTTGTTAAGCACCTATTCTAGTCCATTGGACCCAAAATGATGTTTGCAAGTGTTTCAGATGATTTCGCTAACCTTCGGCACGAAAATGATGCAAAACTTGTGTTTTGGGTCTAAATGCACTATTTCGAGGTACCAAAGTTATGAAGCATCCATTCTAGAACATTAGACCCAAAATGATGTTTGGGAGTGTTTCGGAGCATTTCGCTAACCTTCGGCACGTAAAAGATGAAAAACTCGTCTTTCGGTCCTGAATGCACTATTTCTGGGTACCAAAGTTGTGAAGCATCCATTCTAGTCCATTGGACCCAAAATGATGTTTGGGAGTGTTTCAGAACATTTCGCTAAGCCTCGGCACGTCAAAGATGAAAAACTCGTGTTTCGGGCCTGAATGCACTATTCTGGGGTACCAAAGTTGTGACGCACCCATTCTAGTCCATTGGACCCAAAATGATGTTTGCAAGTGTTTCAGATGATTTCGCTAACCTTCGGCACGAAAAACGATGCAAAACTTGTGTTTTGGGCCTAAATGCACTATTTCGGGGTACCAAAGTTGTGAAGCATCCATTCTACTCCATTGGACCCAAAATGATGTTTGGGAGTGTTTCGAAGCATTTCGCTAACCCTCGGCATGTCAAAGATGAAATACTCGTGTTTCGGGCCTGAATGCACTATTCTGGGGTACCAAAGTTGTTAAGCACCTATTCTAGTCCATTGGACCCAAAATGATGTTTGCAAGTGTTTCAGATGATTTCGCTAACCTTCGGCACGAAAATGATGCAAAACTTGTGTTTTGGGTCTAAATGCACTATTTCGAGGTACCAAAGTTATGAAGCATCCATTCTAGAACATTGGACCCAAAATGATGTTTGGGAGTGTTTCGGAGCATTTCGCTAACCTTTGGCACGTAAAAGATGAAAAACTCGTCTTTCGGTCCTGAATGCACTATTTCTGGGTACCAAAGTTGTGAAGCATCCATTCTAGTCCATTGGACCCAAAATGATGTTTGGGAGTGTTTCAGAGCATTTCGCTAACCCTCGGCACGTCAAAGATGAAAAACTCGTGTTTCGGGCCTGAATGCACTATTCTGGGGTACCAAAGTTGTGACGCACCCATTCTAGTCCATTGGACCCAAAATGATGTTTGCAAGTGTTTCAGATGATTTCGCTAACCTTCGGCACGAAAAACGATGCAAAACTTGTGTTTTGGGCCTAAATGCACTATTTCGGGGTACCAAAGTTGTGAAGCATCCATTCTAGTCCATTGGACCCAAAATGATGTTTGGGAGTGTTTCAGAGCATTTCGCTAACCTTCGGCACGTCAAAGTTGAAAAACTCGTGTTTCGGGCCTGAATGCACTATTTCGGGGCACCAAAGTTGTGAAACATCCATTCAAGTCCATTGGACGCAAAATGATGTTTGGGAGTGTTTCGAAGCATTTCGCTAACCCTCGGCATGTCAAAGATGAAAAACTCGTTTTTCGGGCCTGAATGCACTATTCTGGGGTACCAAAGTTGTTAAGCACCTATTCTAGTCCATTGGACCCAAAATGATGTTTGCAAGTGTTTCAGATGATTTCGCTAACCTTCGGCACGAAAATGATGCAAAACTTGTGTTTTGGGCCTAAAAGCACTATTTCGAGGTACCAAAGTTATGAAGCATCCATTCTAGAACATTGGACCCAAAATGATGTTTGGGAGTGTTTCGGAGCATTTCGCTAACCTTCGGCACGTAAAAGATGAAAAACTCGTCTTTCGGTCCTGAATGCACTATTTCTGGGTACCAAAGTTGTGAAGCATCCATTCTTGTCCATTGGACTCAAAATGATGTTTGGGAGTGTTTCAGAGCATTTCGCTAACCCTCGGCACGTCAAAGATGAAAAACTCGTGTTTCGGGTCTGAATGCACTATTCTGGGGTACCAAAGTTGTGACGCACCCATTCTAGTCCATTGGACCCAAAATGATGTTTGCAAGTGTTTCAGATGATTTCGCTAACCTTCGGTATGAAAAACGATGCAAAAGTTGTGTTTTGGGCCTAAATGCACTATTTCGAGGTACCAAAGTTGTGAAGCATCCATTTTAGTCCATTGGACCCAAAATGATGTTTGGGAGTGTTTCGGAGCATTTCGCTAACCTTCGGCACGTCAAAGATGAAAAACTCTTGTTTCGGGCCTGAATGCACTATACCGGGGTACCAAAGTTGTGAAGCTTCCATTCCAGTCCATTGGACCCAAAATGATGTTTGCTAGTGTTTCGGATGATTTCACTAACATTCAACACGTAAAAGATGCTAAACTTGTGTTTTGGGCCTAAATGCACTATTTCGGGGTACCAAAGTTGTGAACCATCCATTCTAGTCCATTAGACACAAAATGATGTTTGGGAGTGTTTCAGAGCATTTCGCTAACCTTCGGCACGTCAAAGTTGAAAAACTCGTGTTTCGGGCCTGAATGCACTATTTCGGGGCACCAAAGTTGTGAAACATCCATTCAAGTCCATTGGACGCAAAATGATGTTTGGGAGTGTTTCGAAGCATTTCGCTAACCCTCGGCATGTCAAAGATGAAAAACTCGTGTTTCGGGCCTGAATGCACTATTTCGGGGTACCAAAGTTGTGAACCATCCATTCTAGTCCATTAGATCCAAAATGATGTTTGGGAGTGTTTCAGAGCATTTCGCTAACCTTCGGCACGTCAAAGTTGAAAAACTCGTGTTTCGGGCCTGAATGCACTATTTCGGGGCACCAAAGTTGTGATACATCCATTCAAGTCCATTGGACGCAAAATGATGTTTGGGAGTGTTTCGAAGCATTTCGCTAACCCTCGGCATGTCAAAGATGAAAAACTCGTGTTTCGGGCCTGAATGCACTATTCTGGGGTACCAAAGTTGTTAAGCACCTATTCTAGTCCATTGGACCCAAAATGATGTTTGCAAGTGTTTCAGATGATTTCGCTAACCTTCGGCACGAAAATGATGCAAAACTTGTGTTTTGGGCCTAAAAGCACTATTTCGAGGTACCAAAGTTATGAAGCATCCATTCTAGAACATTGGACCCAAAATGATGTTTGGGAGTGTTTCGGAGCATTTCGCTAACCTTCGGCACGTAAAAGATGAAAAACTCGTCTTTCGGTCCTGAATGCACTATTTCTGGGTACCAAAGTTGTGAAGCATCCATTCTAGTCCATTGGACCCAAAATGATGTTTGGGAGTGTTTCAGAACATTTCGCTAAGCCTCGGCACGTCAAAGATGAAAAACTCGTGTTTCGGGCCTGAATGCACTATTCTGGGGTACCAAAGTTGTGACGCACCCATTCTAGTCCATTGGACCCAAAATGATGTTTGCAAGTGTTTCAGATGATTTCGCTAACCTTCGGCACGAAAAACGATGCAAAACTTGTGTTTTGGGCCTAAATGCACTATTTCGGGGTACCAAAGTTGTGAAGCATCCATTCTACTCCATTGGACCCAAAATGATGTTTGGGAGTGTTTCGAAGCATTTCGCTAACCCTCGGCATGTCAAAGATGAAATACTCGTGTTTCGGGCCTGAATGCACTATTCTGGGGTACCAAAGTTGTTAAGCACCTATTCTAGTCCATTGGACCCAAAATGATGTTTGCAAGTGTTTCAGATGATTTCGCTAACCTTCGGCACGAAAATGATGCAAAACTTGTGTTTTGGGTCTAAATGCACTATTTCGAGGTACCAAAGTTATGAAGCATCCATTCTAGAACATTGGACCCAAAATGATGTTTGGGAGTGTTTCGGAGCATTTCGCTAACCTTCGGCACGTAAAAGATGAAAAACTCGTCTTTCGGTCCTGAATGCACTATTTCTGGGTACCAAAGTTGTGAAGCATCCATTCTAGTCCATTGGACCCAAAATGATGTTTGGGAGTGTTTCAGAGCATTTCGCTAACCCTCGGCACGTCAAAGATGAAAAACTCGTGTTTCGGGCCTGAATGCACTATTCTGGGGTACCAAAGTTGTGACGCACCCATTCTAGTCCATTGGACCCAAAATGATGTTTGCAAGTGTTTCAGATGATTTCGCTAACCTTCGGCACGAAAAACGATGCAAAACTTGTGTTTTGGGCCTAAATGCACTATTTCGGGGTACCAAAGTTGTGAAGCATCCATTCTAGTCCATTGGACCCAAAATGATGTTTGGGAGTGTTTCAGAGCATTTCGCTAACCTTCGGCACGTCAAAGTTGAAAAACTCGTGTTTCGGGCCTGAATGCACTATTTCGGGGCACCAAAGTTGTGAAACATCCATTCAAGTCCATTGGACGCAAAATGATGTTTGGGAGTGTTTCGAAGCATTTCGCTAACCCTCGGCATGTCAAAGATGAAAAACTCGTTTTTCGGGCCTGAATGCACTATTCTGGGGTACCAAAGTTGTTAAGCACCTATTCTAGTCCATTGGACCCAAAATGATGTTTGCAAGTGTTTCAGATGATTTCGCTAACCTTCGGCACGAAAATGATGCAAAACTTGTGTTTTGGGCCTAAAAGCACTATTTCGAGGTACCAAAGTTATGAAGCATCCATTCTAGAACATTGGACCCAAAATGATGTTTGGGAGTGTTTCGGAGCATTTCGCTAACCTTCGGCACGTAAAAGATGAAAAACTCGTCTTTCGGTCCTGAATGCACTATTTCTGGGTACCAAAGTTGTGAAGCATCCATTCTTGTCCATTGGACTCAAAATGATGTTTGGGAGTGTTTCAGAGCATTTCGCTAACCCTCGGCACGTCAAAGATGAAAAACTCGTGTTTCGGGTCTGAATGCACTATTCTGGGGTACCAAAGTTGTGACGCACCCATTCTAGTCCATTGGACCCAAAATGATGTTTGCAAGTGTTTCAGATGATTTCGCTAACCTTCGGTATGAAAAACGATGCAAAAGTTATGTTTTGGGCCTAAATGCACTATTTCGAGGTACCAAAGTTGTGAAGCATCCATTTTAGTCCATTGGACCCAAAATGATGTTTGGGAGTGTTTCGGAGCATTTCGCTAACCTTCGGCACGTCAAAGATGAAAAACTCTTGTTTCGGGCCTGAATGCACTATACCGGGGTACCAAAGTTGTGAAGCTTCCATTCCAGTCCATTGGACCCAAATGATGTTTGCTAGTGTTTCGGATGATTTCACTAACATTCAACACGTAAAAGATGCTAAACTTGTGTTTTGGGCCTAAATGCACTATTTCGGGGTACCAAAGTTGTGAACCATCCATTCTAGTCCATTAGACCCAAAATGATGTTTGGGAGTGTTTCAGAGCATTTCGCTAACCTTCGGCACGTCAAAGTTGAAAAACTCGTGTTTCGGGCCTGAATGCACTATTTCGGGGCACCAAAGTTGTGAAACATCCATTCAAGTCCATTGGACGCAAAATGATGTTTGGGAGTGTTTCGAAGCATTTCGCTAACCCTCGGCATGTCAAAGATGAAAAACTCGTTTTTCGGGCCTGAATGCACTATTCTGGGGTACCAAAGTTGTTAAGCACCTATTCTAGTCCATTGGACCCAAAATGATGTTTGCAAGTGTTTCAGATGATTTCGCTAACCTTCGGCACGAAAATGATGCAAAACTTGTGTTTTGGGCCTAAAAGCACTATTTCGAGGTACCAAAGTTATGAAGCATCCATTCTAGAACATTGGACCCAAAATGATGTTTGGGAGTGTTTCGGAGCATTTCGCTAACCTTCGGCACGTAAAAGATGAAAAACTCGTCTTTCGGTCCTGAATGCACTATTTCTGGGTACCAAAGTTGTGAAGCATCCATTCTTGTCCATTGGACTCAAAATGATGTTTGGGAGTGTTTCAGAGCATTTCGCTAACCCTCGGCACGTCAAAGATGAAAAACTCGTGTTTCGGGTCTGAATGCACTATTCTGGGGTACCAAAGTTGTGACGCACCCATTCTAGTCCATTGGACCCAAAATGATGTTTGCAAGTGTTTCAGATGATTTCGCTAACCTTCGGTATGAAAAACGATGCAAAAGTTGTGTTTTGGGCCTAAATGCACTATTTCGAGGTACCAAAGTTGTGAAGCATCCATTTTAGTCCATTGGACCCAAAATGATGTTTGGGAGTGTTTCGGAGCATTTCGCTAACCTTCGGCACGTCAAAGATGAAAAACTCTTGTTTCGGGCCTGAATGCACTATACCGGGGTACCAAAGTTGTGAAGCTTCCATTCCAGTCCATTGGACCCAAAATGATGTTTGCTAGTGTTTCGGATGATTTCACTAACATTCAACACGTAAAAGATGCTAAACTTGTGTTTTGGGCCTAAATGCACTATTTCGGGGTACCAAAGTTGTGAACCATCCATTCTAGTCCATTAGACCCAAAATGATGTTTGGGAGTGTTTCAGAGCATTTCGCTAACCTTCGGCACGTCAAAGTTGAAAAACTCGTGTTTCGGGCCTGAATGCACTATTTCGGGGCACCAAAGTTGTGAAACATCCATTCAAGTCCATTGGACGCAAAATGGTGTTTGGGAGTGTTTCGAAGCATTTCGCTAACCCTCGGCATGTCAAAGATGAAAAACTCGTGTTTCGGGCCTGAATGCACTATTCTGGGGTACCAAAGTTGTTAAGCACCTATTCTAGTCCATTGGACCCAAAATGATGTTTGCAAGTGTTTCAGATGATTTCGCTAACCTTCGGCACGAAAATGATGCAAAACTTGTGTATTGGGTCTAAATGCACTATTTCGAGGTACCAAAGTTATGAAGCATCCATTCTAGAACATTGGACCCAAAATGATGTTTGGGAGTGTTTCGGAGCATTTCGCTAACCTTCGGCACGTAAAAGATGAAAAACTCGTCTTTCGGTCCTGAATGCACTATTTCTGGGTACCAAAGTTGTGAAGCATCCATTCTAGTCCATTGGACCCAAAATGATGTTTGGGAGTGTTTCAGAGCATTTCGCTAACCCTCGGCACGTCAAAGATGAAAAACTCGTGTTTCGGGCCTGAATGCACTATTCTGGGGTACCAAAGTTGTGACGCACCCATTCTAGTCCATTGGACCCAAAATGATGTTTGCAAGTGTTTCAGATGATTTCGCTAACCTTCGGCACGAAAAACGATGCAAAACTTGTGTTTTGGGCCTAAATGCACTATTTCGAGGTACCAAAGTTGTGAAGCATCCATTCTAGTCCATTGGACCCAAAATGATGTTTGGGAGTGTTTCGGAGCATTTCGCTAACCTTCGGCACGTCAAAGATGAAAAACTCTTGTTTCGGGCCTGAATGCACTATATCGGGGTACCAAAGTTGTGAAGCATCCATTCTAGTCCATTGGACCCAAAATGACGTTTGGGAGTGTTTCAGAGCATTTCGCTAACCTTCGGTAGGTAAAAGATGAAAAACTCGTGTTTCGGGCCAGAATGCACTATTTCGGGGCACCAAAGTTGTGAAACACCCATTCTAGTCCATTGGACGCAAAATGATGTTTGGGAGTGTTTCGGAGCATTTCGCTAACCCTCGGCACGTCAAAGATGAAAAACTCGTGTTTCGGGCCTGAATGCACTATTCTGGGGTACCAAAGTTGTGAAGCACCCATTCTAGTCCATTGGACCCAAAATGATGTTTGCTAGTGTTTCGGATGGTTTCACTAACATTCAACACGTAAAAGATGCAAAACTTGTGTTTTGGGCCTAAATGCAATATTTCGAGGTACCAAAGTTGTGAAGCATCCATTCTAGTCCATTGGACCCAAAATGATGTTTGGGAGTGTTTCAGAGCATTTCGCTAACCTTCGGCACGTAAAAGATGAAAAAATCGTGTTTCGGGCCTGAATGCACTATTTCGGGGCACCAAAGTTGTGAAACACCCATTCTAGTCCATTGGACGCAAAATGATGTTTGGGAGTGTTTCGGAGCATTTCGCTAACCCTCGGCACGTCAAAGATGAAAAACTCGTGTTTCGGGCCTGAATGCACTATTCTGGGGTACCAAAGTTGTGAAGCACCCATTCTCGTCCATTGGACCCAAAATGATGTTTGCAAGTGTTTCAGATGATTTCGCTAACCTTCGGCACGAAAATGATGCAAAACTTGTGTTTTGGGTCTAAATGCACTATTTCGAGGTACCAAATTTATGAAGCATCCATTCTAGAACATTGGACCCAAAATGATGTTTGGGAGTGTTTCGGAGCATTTCGCTAACCTTCGGCACGTAAAAGATGAAAAACTCGTCTTTCGGTTCTGAATGCACTATTTCTGGGTACCAAAGTTGTGAAGCATCCATTCTAGTCCATTGGACCCAAAATGATGTTTGGGAGTGTTTCAGACCATTTCGCTAAGCCTCGGCACGTCAAAGATGAAAAACTCGTGTTTCGGGCCTGAATGCACTATTCTGGGGTACCAAAGTTGTGACGCACCCATTCTAGTCCATTGGACCCAAAATGATGTTTGCAAGTGTTTCAGATGATTTCGCTAACCTTCGGCACGAAAAACGATGCAAAACTTGTGTTTTGGGCCTAAATGCACCATTTCGGGGTACCAAAGTTGTGAAGCATCCATTCTAGTCCATTGGACCCAAAATGATGTTTGGGAGTGTTTCAGAGCATTTCGCTAACCTTCGGCACGTCAAAGTTGAAAAACTCGTGTTTCGGGCCTGAATGCACTATTTCGGGGCACCAAAGTTGTGAAACATCCATTCAAGTCCATTGGACGCAAAATGATGTTTGGGAGTGTTTCGAAGCATTTCGCTAACCCTCGGCATGTCAAAGATGAAAAACTCGTTTTTCGGGCCTGAATGCACTATTCTGGGGTACCAAAGTTGTTAAGCACCTATTCTAGTCCATTGGACCCAAATGATGTTTGCAAGTGTTTCAGATGATTTCGCTAACCTTCGGCACGAAAATGATGCAAAACTTGTGTTTTGGGCCTAAAAGCACTATTTCGAGGTACCAAAGTTATGAAGCATCCATTCTAGAACATTGGACCCAAAATGATGTTTGGGAGTGTTTCGGAGCATTTCGCCAACCTTCGGCACGTAAAAGATGAAAAACTCGTCTTTCGGTCCTGAATGCACTATTTCTGGGTACCAAAGTTGTGAAGCATCCATTCTAGTCCATTGGACTCAAAATGATGTTTGGGAGTGTTTCAGAGCATTTCGCTAACCCTCGGCACGTCAAAGATGAAAAACTCGTGTTTCGGGCCTGAATGCACTATTCTGGGGTACCAAAGTTGTGACGCACCCATTCTAGTCCATTGGACCCAAAATGATGTTTGCAAGTGTTTCAGATGATTTCGCTAACCTTCGGTATGAAAAACGATGCAAAAGTTGTGTTTTGGGCCTAAATGCACTATTTCGATGTACCAAAGTTGTGAAGCATCCATTCTAGTCCATTGGACCCAAAATGATGTTTGGGAGTGTTTCGGAGCATTTCGCTAACCTTCGGCACGTCAAAGATGAAAAACTCTTGTTTCGGGCCTGAATGCACTATATCGGGGTACCAAAGTTGTGAAGCTTCCATTCCAGTCCATTGGACCCAAAATGATGTTTGCTAGTGTTTCGGATGATTTCACTAACATTCAACACGTAAAAGATGCTAAACTTGTGTTTTGGGCCTAAATGCACTATTTCGGGGTACCAAAGTTGTGAACCATCCATGCTAGTCCATTAGACCCAAAATGATGTTTGGGAGTGTTTCAGAGCATTTCGCTAACCTTCGGCACGTCAAAGTTGAAAAACTCGTGTTTCGGGCCTGAATGCACTATTTCGGGGCACCAAAGTTGTGAAACATCCATTCAAGTCCATTGGACGCAAAATGATGTTTGGGAGTGTTTCGAAGCATTTCGCTAACCCTCGGCATGTCAAAGATGAAAAACTCGTGTTTCGGGCCTGAATGCACTATTCTGGGGTACCAAAGTTGTTAAGCACCTATTCTAGTCCATTGGACCCAAAATGATGTTTGCAAGTGTTTCAGATGATTTCGCTAACCTTCGGCACGAAAATGATGCAAAACTTGTGTTTTGGGCCTAAAAGCACTATTTCGAGGTACCAAAGTTATGAAGCATCCATTCTAGAACATTGGACCCAAAATGATGTTTGGGAGTGTTTCGGAGCATTTCGCTAACCTTCGGCACGTAAATGATGAAAAACTCGTCTTTCGGTCCTTAATGCACTATTTCTGGGTACCAAAGTTGTGAAGCATCCATTCTAGTCCATTGGACTCAGAATGATGTTTGGGAGTGTTTCAGAGCATTTCGCTAACCCTCGGCACGTCAAAGATGAAAAACTCGTGTTTCGGGCCTGAATGCACTATTCTGGGGTTCCAAAGTTGTGACGCACCCATTCTAGTCCATTGGACCCAAAATGATGTTTGCAAGTGTTTCAGATGATTTCGCTAACCTTCGGTATGAAAAACGATGCAAAAGTTGTGTTTTGTGCCTAAATGCACTATTTCGAGGTACCAAAGTTGTGAAGCATCCATTGTAGTCCATTGGACCCAAAATGATGTCTGGGAGTGTTTCGGAGCATTTCGCTAACCTTCGGCACGTCAAAGATGAAAAACTCTTGTTTCGGGCCTGAATGCACTATATCGGGGTACCAAAGTTGTGAAGCTTCCATTCCAGTCCATTGGACCCAAAATGATGTTTGCTAGTGTTTCGGATGATTTCACTAACATTCAACACGTAAAAGATGCTAAACTTGTGTTTTGGGCCTAAATGCACTATTTCGGGGTACCAAAGTTGTGAACCATCCATTCTAGTCCATTAGACCCAAAATGATGTTTGGGAGTGTTTCAGAGCATTTCGCTAACCTTCGGCACGTCAAAGTTGAAAAACTCGTGTTTCGGTCCTGAATGCACTATTTCGGGGCACCAAAGTTGTGAAACATCCATTCAAGTCCATTGGACGCAAAATGATGTTTGGGAGTGTTTCGAAGGATTTCGCTAACCCTCGGCATGTCAAAGATGAAAAACTCGTGTTTCGGGCCTGAATGCACTATTCTGGGGTACCAAAGTTGTTAAGCACCTATTCTAGTCCATTGGATCCAAAATGATGTTTGCAAGTGTTTCAGATGATTTCGCTAACCTTCGGCACGAAAATGATGCAAAACTTGTGTTTTGGGTCTAAATGCACTATTTCGAGGTACCAAAGTTATGAAGCATCCATTCTAGAACATTGGACCCAAAATGATGTTTGGGAGTGTTTCGGAGCATTTCGCTAACCTTCGGCACGTAAAAGATGAAAAACTCGTCTTTCGGTCCTGAATGCACTATTTCTGGGTACCAAAGTTGTGAAGCATCCATTCTAGTCCATTGGACCCAAAATGATGTTTGGGAGTGTTTCAGACCATTTCGCTAAGCCTCGGCACGTCAAAGATGAAAAACTCGTGTTTCGGGCCTGAATGCACTATTCTGGGGTACCAAAGTTGTGACGCACCCATTCTAGTCCATTGGACCCAAAATGATGTTTGCAAGTGTTTCAGATGATTTCGCTAACCTTCGGCACGAAAAACGATGCAAAACTTGTGTTTTGGGCCTAAATGCACTATTTCGGGGTACCAAAGTTGTGAAGCATCCATTCTAGTCCATTGGACCCAAAATGATGTTTGGGAGTGTTTCAGAGCATTTCGCTAACCTTCGGCACGTCAAAGTTGAAAAACTCGTGTTTCGGGCCTGAATGCACTATTTCGGGGCACCAAAGTTGTGAAACATCCATTCAAGTCCATTGGACGCAAAATGATGTTTGGGAGTGTTTCGAAGCATTTCGCTAACCCTCGGCATGTCAAAGATGAAAAACTCGTTTTTCGGGCCTGAATGCACTATTCTGGGGTACCAAAGTTGTTAAGCACCTATTCTAGTCCATTGGACCCAAATGATGTTTGCAAGTGTTTCAGATGATTTCGCTAACCTTCGGCACGAAAATGATGCAAAACTTGTGTTTTGGGCCTAAAAGCACTATTTCGAGGTACCAAAGTTATGAAGCATCCATTCTAGAACATTGGACCCAAAATGATGTTTGGGAGTGTTTCGGAGCATTTCGCCAACCTTCGGCACGTAAAAGATGAAAAACTCGTCTTTCGGTCCTGAATGCACTATTTCTGGGTACCAAAGTTGTGAAGCATCCATTCTAGTCCATTGGACTCAAAATGATGTTTGGGAGTGTTTCAGAGCATTTCGCTAACCCTCGGCACGTCAAAGATGAAAAACTCGTGTTTCGGGCCTGAATGCACTATTCTGGGGTACCAAAGTTGTGACGCACCCATTCTAGTCCATTGGACCCAAAATGATGTTTGCAAGTGTTTCAGATGATTTCGCTAACCTTCGGTATGAAAAACGATGCAAAAGTTGTGTTTTGGGCCTAAATGCACTATTTCGATGTACCAAAGTTGTGAAGCATCCATTCTAGTCCATTGGACCCAAAATGATGTTTGGGAGTGTTTCGGAGCATTTCGCTAACCTTCGGCACGTCAAAGATGAAAAACTCTTGTTTCGGGCCTGAATGCACTATATCGGGGTACCAAAGTTGTGAAGCTTCCATTCCAGTCCATTGGACCCAAAATGATGTTTGCTAGTGTTTCGGATGATTTCACTAACATTCAACACGTAAAAGATGCTAAACTTGTGTTTTGGGCCTAAATGCACTATTTCGGGGTACCAAAGTTGTGAACCATCCATGCTAGTCCATTAGACCCAAAATGATGTTTGGGAGTGTTTCAGAGCATTTCGCTAACCTTCGGCACGTCAAAGTTGAAAAACTCGTGTTTCGGGCCTGAATGCACTATTTCGGGGCACCAAAGTTGTGAAACATCCATTCAAGTCCATTGGACGCAAAATGATGTTTGGGAGTGTTTCGAAGCATTTCGCTAACCCTCGGCATGTCAAAGATGAAAAACTCGTGTTTCGGGCCTGAATGCACTATTCTGGGGTACCAAAGTTGTTAAGCACCTATTCTAGTCCATTGGACCCAAAATGATGTTTGCAAGTGTTTCAGATGATTTCGCTAACCTTCGGCACGAAAATGATGCAAAACTTGTGTTTTGGGCCTAAAAGCACTATTTCGAGGTACCAAAGTTATGAAGCATCCATTCTAGAACATTGGACCCAAAATGATGTTTGGGAGTGTTTCGGAGCATTTCGCTAACCTTCGGCACGTAAATGATGAAAAACTCGTCTTTCGGTCCTGAATGCACTATTTCTGGGTACCAAAGTTGTGAAGCATCCATTCTAGTCCATTGGACTCAGAATGATGTTTGGGAGTGTTTCAGAGCATTTCGCTAACCCTCGGCACGTCAAAGATGAAAAACTCGTGTTTCGGGCCTGAATGCACTATTCTGGGGTTCCAAAGTTGTGACGCACCCATTCTAGTCCATTGGACCCAAAATGATGTTTGCAAGTGTTTCAGATGATTTCGCTAACCTTCGGTATGAAAAACGATGTAAAAGTTGTGTTTTGTGCCTAAATGCACTATTTCGAGGTACCAAAGTTGTGAAGCATCCATTCTAGTCCATTGGACCCAAAATGATGTTTGGGAGTGTTTCGGAGCATTTCGCTAACCTTCGGCACGTCAAAGATGAAAAACTCTTGTTTCGGGCCTGAATGCACTATATCGGGGTACCAAAGTTGTGAAGCTTCCATTCCAGTCCATTGGACCCAAAATGATGTTTGCTAGTGTTTCGGATGATTTCACTAACATTCAACACGTAAAAGATGCTAAACTTGTGTTTTGGGCCTAAATGCACTATTTCGGGGTACCAAAGTTGTGAACCATCCATTCTAGTCCATTAGACCCAAAATGATGTTTGGGAGTGTTTCAGAGCATTTCGCTAACCTTCGGCACGTCAAAGTTGAAAAACTCGTGTTTCGGTCCTGAATGCACTATTTCGGGGCACCAAAGTTGTGAAACATCCATTCAAGTCCATTGGACGCAAAATGATGTTTGGGAGTGTTTCGAAGGATTTCGCTAACCCTCGGCATGTCAAAGATGAAAAACTCGTGTTTCGGGCCTGAATGCACTATTCTGGGGTACCAAAGTTGTTAAGCACCTATTCTAGTCCATTGGACCCAAAATGATGTTTGCAAGTGTTTCAGATGATTTCGCTAACCTTCGGCACGAAAATGATGCAAAACTTGTGTTTTGGGTCTAAATGCACTATTTCGAGGTACCAAAGTTATGAAGCATCCATTCTAGAACATTAGACCCAAAATGATGTTTGGGAGTGTTTCGGAGCATTTCGCTAACCTTCGGCACGTAAAAGATGAAAAACTCGTCTTTCGGTCCTGAATGCACTATTTCTGGGTACCAAAGTTGTGAAGCATCCATTCTAGTCCATTGGACCCAAAATGATGTTTGGGAGTGTTTCAGAGCATTTCCATAAGCCTCGGCACGTCAAAGATGAAAAACTCGTGTTTCGGGCCTGAATGCACTATTCTGGGGTACCAAAGTTGTGACGCACCCATTCTAGTCCATTGGACCCAAAATGATGTTTGCAAGTGTTTCAGATGATTTCGCTAACCTTCGGCACGAAAAACGATGCAAAACTTGTGTTTTGGGCCTAAATGCACTATTTCGGGGTACCAAAGTTGTGAAGCATCCATTCTACTCCATTGGACCCAAAATGATGTTTGGGAGTGTTTCGAAGCATTTCGCTAACCCTCGGCATGTCAAAGATGAAATACTCGTGTTTCGGGCCTGAATGCACTATTCTGGGGTACCAAAGTTGTTAAGCACCTATTCTAGTCCATTGGACCCAAAATGATGTTTGCAAGTGTTCAGATGATTTCGCTAACCTTCGGCACGAAAATGATGCAAAACTAGTGTTTTGGGTCTAAATACACTATTTCGAGGTACCAAAGTTATGAAGCATCCATTCTAGAACATTGGACCCAAAATGATGTTTGGGAGTGTTTCGGAGCATTTCGCTAACCTTCGGCACGTAAAAGATGAAAAACTCGTCTTTCGGTCCTGAATGCACTATTTCTGGGTACCAAAGTTGTGAAGCATCCATTCTAGTCCATTGGACCCAAAATGATGTTTGGGAGTGTTTCAGAGCATTTCGCTAACCCTCGGCACGTCAAAGATGAAAAACTCGTGTTTCGGGCCTGAATGCACTATTCTGGGGTACCAAAGTTGTGACGCACCCATTCTAGTCCATTGGACCCAAAATGATGTTTGCAAGTGTTTCAGATGATTTCGCTAACCTTCGGCACGAAAAACGATGCAAAACTTGTGTTTTGGGCCTAAATGCACTATTTCGGGGTACCAAAGTTGTGAAGCATCCATTCTAGTCCATTGGACCCAAAATGATGTTTGGGAGTGTTTCAGAGCATTTCGCTAACCTTCGGCACGTCAAAGTTGAAAAACTCGTGTTTCGGGCCTGAATGCACTATTTCGGGGCACCAAAGTTGTGAAACATCCATTCAAGTCCATTGGACGCAAAATGATGTTTGGGAGTGTTTCGAAGCATTTCGCTAACCCTCGGCATGTCAAAGATGAAAAACTCGTTTTTCGGGCCTGAATGCACTATTCTGGGGTACCAAAGTTGTTAAGCACCTATTCTAGTCCATTGGACCCAAAATGATGTTTGCAAGTGTTTCAGATGATTTCGCTAACCTTCGGCACGAAAATGATGCAAAACTTGTGTTTTGGGCCTAAAAGCACTATTTCGAGGTACCAAAGTTATGAAGCATCCATTCTAGAACATTGGACCCAAAATGATGTTTGGGAGTGTTTCGGAGCATTTCGCTAACCTTCGGCACGTAAAAGATGAAAAACTCGTCTTTCGGTCCTGAATGCACTATTTCTGGGTACCAAAGTTGTGAAGCATCCATTCTTGTCCATTGGACTCAAAATGATGTTTGGGAGTGTTTCAGAGCATTTCGCTAACCCTCGGCACGTCAAAGATGAAAAACTCGTGTTTCGGGTCTGAATGCACTATTCTGGGGTACCAAAGTTGTGACGCACCCATTCTAGTCCATTGGACCCAAAATGATGTTTGCAAGTGTTTCAGATGATTTCGCTAACCTTCGGTATGAAAAACGATGCAAAAGTTGTGTTTTGGGCCTAAATGCACTATTTCGAGGTACCAAAGTTGTGAAGCATCCATTTTAGTCCATTGGACCCAAAATGATGTTTGGGAGTGTTTCGGAGCATTTCGCTAACCTTCGGCACGTCAAAGATGAAAAACTCTTGTTTCGGGCCTGAATGCACTATACCGGGGTACCAAAGTTGTGAAGCTTCCATTCCAGTCCATTGGACCCAAAATGATGTTTGCTAGTGTTTCGGATGATTTCACTAACATTCAACACGTAAAAGATGCTAAACTTGTGTTTTGGGCCTAAATGCACTATTTCGGGGTACCAAAGTTGTGAACCATCCATTCTAGTCCATTAGACACAAAATGATGTTTGGGAGTGTTTCAGAGCATTTCGCTAACCTTCGGCACGTCAAAGTTGAAAAACTCGTGTTTCGGGCCTGAATGCACTATTTCGGGGCACCAAAGTTGTGAAACATCCATTCAAGTCCATTGGACGCAAAATGATGTTTGGGAGTGTTTCGAAGCATTTCGCTAACCCTCGGCATGTCAAAGATGAAAAACTCGTGTTTCGGGCCTGAATGCACTATTCTGGGGTACCAAAGTTGTTAAGCACCTATTCTAGTCCATTGGACCCAAAATGATGTTTGCAAGTGTTTCAGATGATTTCGCTAACCTTCGGTATGAAAAACGATGCAAAAGTTGTGTTTTGTGCCTAAATGCACTATTTCGAGGTACCAAAGTTGTGAAGCATCCATTCTAGTCCATTGGACCCAAAATGATGTTTGGGAGTGTTTCGGAGCATTTCGCTAACCTTCGGCACGTCAAAGATGAAAAACTCTTGTTTCGGGCCTGAATGCACTATATCGGGGTACCAAAGTTGTGAAGCTTCCATTCCAGTCCATTGGACCCAAAATGATGTTTGCTAGTGTTTCGGATGATTTCACTAACATTCAACACGTAAAAGATGCTAAACTTGTGTTTTGGGCCTAAATGCACTATTTCGGGGTACCAAAGTTGTGAACCATCCATTCTAGTCCATTAGACCCAAAATGATGTTTGGGAGTGTTTCAGAGCATTTCGCTAACCTTCGGCACGTCAAAGTTGAAAAACTCGTGTTTCGGTCCTGAATGCACTATTTCGGGGCACCAAAGTTGTGAAACATCCATTCAAGTCCATTGGACGCAAAATGATGTTTGGGAGTGTTTCGAAGGATTTCGCTAACCCTCGGCATGTCAAAGATGAAAAACTCGTGTTTCGGGCCTGAATGCACTATTCTGGGGTACCAAAGTTGTTAAGCACCTATTCTAGTCCATTGGACCCAAAATGATGTTTGCAAGTGTTTCAGATGATTTCGCTAACCTTCGGCACGAAAATGATGCAAAACTTGTGTTTTGGGTCTAAATGCACTATTTCGAGGTACCAAAGTTATGAAGCATCCATTCTAGAACATTAGACCCAAAATGATGTTTGGGAGTGTTTCGGAGCATTTCGCTAACCTTCGGCACGTAAAAGATGAAAAACTCGTCTTTCGGTCCTGAATGCACTATTTCTGGGTACCAAAGTTGTGAAGCATCCATTCTAGTCCATTGGACCCAAAATGATGTTTGGGAGTGTTTCAGAGCATTTCGCTAAGCCTCGGCACGTCAAAGATGAAAAACTCGTGTTTCGGGCCTGAATGCACTATTCTGGGGTACCAAAGTTGTGACGCACCCATTCTAGTCCATTGGACCCAAAATGATGTTTGCAAGTGTTTCAGATGATTTCGCTAACCTTCGGCACGAAAAACGATGCAAAACTTGTGTTTTGGGCCTAAATGCACTATTTCGGGGTACCAAAGTTGTGAAGCATCCATTCTACTCCATTGGACCCAAAATGATGTTTGGGAGTGTTTCGAAGCATTTCGCTAACCCTCGGCATGTCAAAGATGAAATACTCGTGTTTCGGGCCTGAATGCACTATTCTGGGGTACCAAAGTTGTTAAGCACCTATTCTAGTCCATTGGACCCAAAATGATGTTTGCAAGTGTTTCAGATGATTTCGCTAACCTTCGGCACGAAAATGATGCAAAACTAGTGTTTTGGGTCTAAATGCACTATTTCGAGGTACCAAAGTTATGAAGCATCCATTCTAGAACATTGGACCCAAAATGATGTTTGGGAGTGTTTCGGAGCATTTCGCTAACCTTCGGCACGTAAAAGATGAAAAACTCGTCTTTCGGTCCTGAATGCACTATTTCTGGGTACCAAAGTTGTGAAGCATCCATTCTAGTCCATTGGACCCAAAATGATGTTTGGGAGTGTTTCAGAGCATTTCGCTAACCCTCGGCACGTCAAAGATGAAAAACTCGTGTTTCGGGCCTGAATGCACTATTCTGGGGTACCAAAGTTGTGACGCACCCATTCTAGTCCATTGGACCCAAAATGATGTTTGCAAGTGTTTCAGATGATTTCGCTAACCTTCGGCACGAAAAACGATGCAAAACTTGTGTTTTGGGCCTAAATGCACTATTTCGGGGTACCAAAGTTGTGAAGCATCCATTCTAGTCCATTGGACCCAAAATGATGTTTGGGAGTGTTTCAGAGCATTTCGCTAACCTTCGGCACGTCAAAGTTGAAAAACTCGTGTTTCGGGCCTGAATGCACTATTTCGGGGCACCAAAGTTGTGAAACATCCATTCAAGTCCATTGGACGCAAAATGATGTTTGGGAGTGTTTCGAAGCATTTCGCTAACCCTCGGCATGTCAAAGATGAAAAACTCGTTTTTCGGGCCTGAATGCACTATTCTGGGGTACCAAAGTTGTTAAGCACCTATTCTAGTCCATTGGACCCAAAATGATGTTTGCAAGTGTTTCAGATGATTTCGCTAACCTTCGGCACGAAAATGATGCAAAACTTGTGTTTTGGGCCTAAAAGCACTATTTCGAGGTACCAAAGTTATGAAGCATCCATTCTAGAACATTGGACCCAAAATGATGTTTGGGAGTGTTTCGGAGCATTTCGCTAACCTTCGGCACGTAAAAGATGAAAAACTCGTCTTTCGGTCCTGAATGCACTATTTCTGGGTACCAAAGTTGTGAAGCATCCATTCTTGTCCATTGGACTCAAAATGATGTTTGGGAGTGTTTCAGAGCATTTCGCTAACCCTCGGCACGTCAAAGATGAAAAACTCGTGTTTCGGGTCTGAATGCACTATTCTGGGGTACCAAAGTTGTGACGCACCCATTCTAGTCCATTGGACCCAAAATGATGTTTGCAAGTGTTTCAGATGATTTCGCTAACCTTCGGTATGAAAAACGATGCAAAAGTTGTGTTTTGGGCCTAAATGCACTATTTCGAGGTACCAAAGTTGTGAAGCATCCATTTTAGTCCATTGGACCCAAAATGATGTTTGGGAGTGTTTCGGAGCATTTCGCTAACCTTCGGCACGTCAAAGATGAAAAACTCTTGTTTCGGGCCTGAATGCACTATACCGGGGTACCAAAGTTGTGAAGCTTCCATTCCAGTCCATTGGACCCAAAATGATGTTTGCTAGTGTTTCGGATGATTTCACTAACATTCAACACGTAAAAGATGCTAAACTTGTGTTTTGGGCCTAAATGCACTATTTCGGGGTACCAAAGTTGTGAACCATCCATTCTAGTCCATTAGACACAAAATGATGTTTGGGAGTGTTTCAGAGCATTTCGCTAACCTTCGGCACGTCAAAGTTGAAAAACTCGTGTTTCGGGCCTGAATGCACTATTTCGGGGCACCAAAGTTGTGAAACATCCATTCAAGTCCATTGGACGCAAAATGATGTTTGGGAGTGTTTCGAAGCATTTCGCTAACCCTCGGCATGTCAAAGATGAAAAACTCGTGTTTCGGGCCTGAATGCACTATTCTGGGGTACCAAAGTTGTTAAGCACCTATTCTAGTCCATTGGACCCAAAATGATGTTTGCAAGTGTTTCAGATGATTTCGCTAACCTTCGGCACGAAAATGATGCAAAACTTGTGTTTTGGGTCTAAATGCACTATTTCGAGGTACCAAAGTTATGAAGCATCCATTCTAGAACATTGGACCCAAAATGATGTTTGGGAGTGTTTCGGAGCATTTCGCTAACCTTCGGCACGTAAAAGATGAAAAACTCGTCTTTCGGTCCTGAATGCACTATTTCTGGGTACCAAAGTTGTGAAGCATCCATTCTAGTCCATTGGACCCAAAATGATGTTTGGGAGTGTTTCAGAGCATTTCGCTAACCCTCGGCACGTCAAAGATGAAAAACTCGTGTTTCGGGCCTGAATGCACTATTCTGGGGTACCAAAGTTGTGACGCACCCATTCTAGTCCATTGGACCCAAAATGATGTTTGCAAGTGTTTCAGATGATTTCGCTAACCTTCGGCACGAAAAACGATGCAAAACTTGTGTTTTGGGCCTAAATGCACTATTTCGAGGTACCAAAGTTGTGAAGCATCCATTCTAGTCCATTGGACCCAAAATGATGTTTGGGAGTGTTTCGGAGCATTTCGCTAACCTTCGGCACGTCAAAGATGAAAAACTCTTGTTTCGGGCCTGAATGCACTATATCGGGGTACCAAAGTTGTGAAGCATCCATTCTAGTCCATTGGACCCAAAATGACGTTTGGGAGTGTTTCAGAGCATTTCGCTAACCTTCGGTAGGTAAAAGATGAAAAACTCGTGTTTCGGGCCAGAATGCACTATTTCGGGGCACCAAAGTTGTGAAACACCCATTCTAGTCCATTGGACGCAAAATGATGTTTGGGAGTGTTTCGGAGCATTTCGCTAACCCTCGGCACGTCAAAGATGAAAAACTCGTGTTTCGGGCCTGAATGCACTATTCTGGGGTACCAAAGTTGTGAAGCACCCATTCTAGTCCATTGGACCCAAAATGATGTTTGCTAGTGTTTCGGATGGTTTCACTAACATTCAACACGTAAAAGATGCAAAACTTGTGTTTTGGACCTAAATGCAATATTTCGGGGTACCAAAGTTGTGAAGCATCCATTCTAGTCCATTGGACCCAAAATGATGTTTGGGAGTGTTTCAGAGCATTTCGCTAACCTTCGGCACGTAAAAGATGAAAAAATCGTGTTTCGGGCCTGAATGCACTATTTCGGGGCACCAAAGTTGTGAAACACCCATTCTAGTCCATTGGACGCAAAATGATGTTTGGGAGTGTTTCGGAGCATTTCGCTAACCCTCGGCACGTCAAAGATGAAAAACTCGTGTTTCGGGCCTGAATGCACTATTCTGGGGTACCAAAGTTGTGAAGCACCCATTCTCGTCCATTGGACCCAAAATGATGTTTGCAAGTGTTTCAGATGATTTCGCTAACCTTCGACATGAAAATGATGCAAAACTTGTGTTTTGGGCCTAAATGCACTATTTCGAGGTACCAAAGTTGTGAAGCATGCATTCTAGTCCATTGGACCCAAAATGATGTTTGGGAGTGTTTCGGAGCATTTTGCTAACCTTCGGCACGTCAAAGATGAAAAACTCTTGTTTCGGGCCTGAATGCACTATATCGGGTTACCAAAGTTGTGAAGCTTCCATTCTAGTCCATTGGACCCAAAATGATGTTTGCTAGTGTTTCGGATGATTTCACTAACATGCAACACGTAAAAGATGCAAAACTTATCTTTTGGGCCTAAATGCACTATTCCGGGGTACCAAAGTTGTGAAGCATCCATTCTAGTTCATTGGACCCAAAATGATGTTTTGGAGTGTTTCAGAGCATTTCGCTAACCTTCGGCACGTCAAAGATGAAAAACACGTGTTTCGGGCCTGAATGCACTATTCCGGGGCACCAAAGTTGTGAAACATCCATTCAAGTCCATTGGACGCAAAATGATGTTTGGGAGTGTTTCGGAGCATTTCGCTAACCCTCGGCACGTCAAAGATGAAAAACTCGTGTTTCGGGCCTGAATGCACTATTCTGGGGTACCAAAGTTGTGAAGCACCTATTCTAGTCCATTGGACCCATAATGATGTTTGCAAGTGTTTCAGATGATTTCGCTAACCTTCGGCACGAAAAACGATGCAAAACTTGTGTTTTGGGCCTAAATGCACTTTTTCGAGGTACCAAAGTTATGAAGCATCCATTCTAGAACATTGGACCCAAAATGATGTTTGGGAGTGTTTCGGACCATTTCGCTAACCTTCGGCACATAAAAGATGAAAAACTAGTCTTTCGGTCCTGAATGCACTATTTCTGGGTACCAAAGTTGTGAAGCATCCATTCTAGTCCATTGGACCCAAAATGATGTTTGAGAGTGTTTCAGTGCATTTCGCTAACCCTCGGCACGTCAAAGATGAAAAACTCGTGTTTCGGGCCTGAATGCACTATTCTGGGGTACCAAAGTTGTGACGCACCCATTCTAGTCCATTGGACCCAAAATGATGTTTGCAAGTGTTTCAGATGATTTCGCTAACCTTCGGCACGAAAAACGATGCAAAACTTGTGTTTTGGCCCTAAATGCACTATTTCGAGGTACCAAAGTTCTAAAGCATCCATTATAGTCCATTGGACCCAAAATGATGTTTGGGAGTGTTTCGGAGCATTTCGATAACCTTCGGCACGTCAAAGATGAAAAACTCTTGTTTCGGGCCTGAATGCACTATATCGGGGTACCAAAGTTGTGAAGCTTCCATTCTAGTCCATTGGACCCAAAATGATGTTTGGGAGTGTTTCGGAGCATTTTGCTAACCTTCGGCACGTCAAAGATGAAAAACTCTTGTTTCGGGCCTGAATGCACTATATCGGGTTACCAAAGTTGTGAAGCTTCCATTCTAGTCCATTGGACCCAAAATGATGTTTGCTAGTGTTTCGGATGATTTCACTAACATGCAACACGTAAAAGATGCAAAACTTATGTTTTGGGCCTAAATGCACTATTCCGGGGTACCAAAGTTGTGAAGCATCCATTCTAGTTCATTGGACCCAAAATGATGTTTTGGAGTGTTTCAGAGCATTTCGCTAACCTTCGGCACGTCAAAGATGAAAAACACGTGTTTCGGGCCTGAATGCACTATTCCGGGGCACCAAAGTTGTGAAACATCCATTCAAGTCCATTGGACGCAAAATGATGTTTGGGAGTGTTTCGGAGCATTTCGCTAACCCTCGGCACGTCAAAGATGAAAAACTCGTGTTTCGGGCCTGAATGCACTATTCTGGGGTACCAAAGTTGTGAAGCACCTATTCTAGTCCATTGGACCCATAATGATGTTTGCAAGTGTTTCAGATGATTTCGCTAACCTTCGGCACGAAAAACGATGCAAAACTTGTGTTTTGGGCCTAAATGCACTTTTTCGAGGTACCAAAGTTATGAAGCATCCATTCTAGAACATTGGACCCAAAATGATGTTTGGGAGTGTTTCGGACCATTTCGCTAACCTTCGGCACATAAAAGATGAAAAACTAGTCTTTCGGTCCTGAATGCACTATTTCGGGGCACCAAAGTTGTGAAACACCCATTCTAGTCCATTGGACGCAAAATGATGTTTGGGAGTGTTTCGGAGCATTTCGCTAACCCTCGGCACGTCAAAGATGAAAAACTCGTGTTTCGGGCCTGAATGCACTATTCTGGGGTACCAAAGTTGTGAAGCACCCATTCTAGTCCATTGGACCCAAAATGATGTTTGCTAGTGTTTCGGATGGTTTCACTAACATTCAACACGTAAAAGATGCAAAACTTGTGTTTTGGGCCTAAATGCAATATTTCGGGGTACCAAAGTTGTGAAGCATCCATTCTAGTCCATTGGACCCAAAATGATGTTTGGGAGTGTTTCAGAGCATTTCGCTAACCTTCGGCACGTAAAAGATGAAAAAATCGTGTTTCGGGCCTGAATGCACTATTTCGGGGCACCAAAGTTGTGAAACACCCATTCTAGTCCATTGGACGCAAAATGATGTTTGGGAGTGTTTCGGAGCATTTCGCTAACCCTCGGCACGTCAAAGATGAAAAACTCGTGTTTCGGGCCTGAATGCACTATTCTGGGGTACCAAAGTTGTGAAGCACCCATTCTCGTCCATTGGACCCAAAATGATGTTTGCAAGTGTTTCAGATGATTTCGCTAACCTTCGACATGAAAATGATGCAAAACTTGTGTTTTGGGTCTAAATGCACTATTTCGAGGTACCAAAGTTGTGAAGCATGCATTCTAGTCCATTGGACCCAAAATGATGTTTGGGAGTGTTTCGGAGCATTTTGCTAACCTTCGGCACGTCAAAGATGAAAAACTCTTGTTTCGGGCCTGAATGCACTATATCGGGTTACCAAAGTTGTGAAGCTTCCATTCTAGTCCATTGGACCCAAAATGATGTTTGCTAGTGTTTCGGATGATTTCACTAACATGCAACACGTAAAAGATGCAAAACTTATGTTTTGGGCCTAAATGCACTATTCCGGGGTACCAAAGTTGTGAAGCATCCATTCTAGTTCATTGGACCCAAAATGATGTTTTGGAGTGTTTCAGAGCATTTCGCTAACCTTCGGCACGTCAAAGATGAAAAACACGTGTTTCGGGCCTGAATGCACTATTCCGGGGCACCAAAGTTGTGAAACATCCATTCAAGTCCATTGGACGCAAAATGATGTTTGGGAGTGTTTCGGAGCATTTCGCTAACCCTCGGCACGTCAAAGATGAAAAACTCGTGTTTCGGGCCTGAATGCACTATTCTGGGGTACCAAAGTTGTGAAGCACCTATTCTAGTCCATTGGACCCATAATGATGTTTGCAAGTGTTTCAGATGATTTCGCTAACCTTCGGCACGAAAAACGATGCAAAACTTGTGTTTTGGGCCTAAATGCACTTTTTCGAGGTACCAAAGTTATGAAGCATCCATTCTAGAACATTGGACCCAAAATGATGTTTGGGAGTGTTTCGGACCATTTCGCTAACCTTCGGCACATAAAAGATGAAAAACTAGTCTTTCGGTCCTGAATGCACTATTTCTGGGTACCAAAGTTGTGAAGCATCCATTCTAGTCCATTGGACCCAAAATGATGTTTGAGAGTGTTTCAGTGCATTTCGCTAACCCTCGGCACGTCAAAGATGAAAAACTAGTGTTTCGGGCCTGAATGCACTATTCTGGGGTACCAAAGTTGTGACGCACCCATTCTAGTCCATTGGACCCAAAATGATGTTTGCAAGTGTTTCAGATGATTTCGCTAACCTTCGGCACGAAAAACGATGCAAAACTTGTGTTTTGGCCCTAAATGCACTATTTCGAGGTACCAAAGTTCTAAAGCATCCATTATAGTCCATTGGACCCAAAATGATGTTTGGGACTGTTTCGGAGCATTTCGATAACCTTCGGCACGTCAAAGATGAAAAACTCTTGTTTCGGGCCTGAATGCACTATATCGGGGTACCAAAGTTGTGAAGCTTCCATTCTAGTCCATTGGACCCAAAATGATGTTTGGGAGTGTTTCGGAGCATTTTGCTAACCTTCGGCACGTCAAAGATGAAAAACTCTTGTTTCGGGCCTGAATGCACTATATCGGGTTACCAAAGTTGTGAAGCTTCCATTCTAGTCCATTGGACCCAAAATGATGTTTGCTAGTGTTTCGGATGATTTCACTAACATGCAACACGTAAAAGATGCAAAACTTATGTTTTGGGCCTAAATGCACTATTCCGGGGTACCAAAGTTGTGAAGCATCCATTCTAGTTCATTGGACCCAAAATGATGTTTTGGAGTGTTTCAGAGCATTTCGCTAACCTTCGGCACGTCAAAGATGAAAAACACGTGTTTCGGGCCTGAATGCACTATTCCGGGGCACCAAAGTTGTGAAACATCCATTCAAGTCCATTGGACGCAAAATGATGTTTGGGAGTGTTTCGGAGCATTTCGCTAACCCTCGGCACGTCAAAGATGAAAAACTCGTGTTTCGGGCCTGAATGCACTATTCTGGGGTACCAAAGTTGTGAAGCACCTATTCTAGTCCATTGGACCCATAATGATGTTTGCAAGTGTTTCAGATGATTTCGCTAACCTTCGGCACGAAAAACGATGCAAAACTTGTGTTTTGGGCCTAAATGCACTTTTTCGAGGTACCAAAGTTATGAAGCATCCATTCTAGAACATTGGACCCAAAATGATGTTTGGGAGTGTTTCGGACCATTTCGCTAACCTTCGGCACATAAAAGATGAAAAACTAGTCTTTCGGTCCTGAATGCACTATTTCTGGGTACCAAAGTTGTGAAGCATCCATTCTAGTCCATTGGACCCAAAATGATGTTTGAGAGTGTTTCAGTGCATTTCGCTAACCCTCGGCACGTCAAAGATGAAAAACTCGTGTTTCGGGCCTGAATGCACTATTCTGGGGTACCAAAGTTGTGACGCACCCATTCTAGTCCATTGGACCCAAAATGATGTTTGCAAGAGTTTCAGATGATTTCGCTAACCTTCGGCACGAAAAACGATGCAAAACTTGTGTTTTGGCCCTAAATGCACTATTTCGAGGTACCAAAGTTCTAAAGCATCCATTATAGTCCATTGGACCCAAAATGATGTTTGGGAGTGTTTCGGAGCATTTCGATAACCTTCGGCACGTCAAAGATGAAAAACTCTTGTTTCGGGCCTGAATGCACTATATCGGGGTACCAAAGTTGTGAAGCTTCCATTCTAGTCCATTGGACCCAAAATGATGTTTGCTAGTGTTTCGGATGATTTCACTAACATGCAACACGTAAAAGATGCAAAACTTGTGTTTTGGGCCTAAATGCACTATTTCGGGGTACCAAAGTTGTGAAGCATCCATTCTAGTTCATTGGACCCAAAATGATGTTTTGGAGTGTTTCAGAGCATTTCGCTAACCTTCAGCACGTCAAAGATGAAAAACACATGTTTCGGGCCTGAATGCACTATACCGGGGCACCAAAGTTGTGAAACATCCATTCAAGTCCATTGGACGCAAAATGATGTTTGGGAGTGTTTCGGAGCATTTCGCTAACCCTCGGCACGTCAAAGATGAAAAACTCGTGTTTCGGGCCTGAATGCACTATTCTGGGGTACCAAAGTTGTGAAGCACCTATTCTAGTCCATTGGACCCATAATGATGTTTGCAAGTGTTTCAGATGATTTCGCTAACCTTCGGCACGAAAAACGATGCAAAACTTGTGTTTTGGGCCTAAATGCACTTTTTCGAGGTACCAAAGTTATGAAGCATCCATTCTAGAACATTGGACCCAAAATGATGTTTGGGAGTGTTTCGGACCATTTCGCTAACCTTCGGCACATAAAAGATGAAAAACTAGTCTTTCGGTCCTGAATGCACTATTTCTGGGTACCAAAGTTGTGAAGCATCCATTCTAGTCCATTGGACCCAAAATGATGTTTGAGAGTGTTTCAGTGCATTTCGCTAACCCTCGGCACGTCAAAGATGAAAAACTCGTGTTTCGGGCCTGAATGCACTATTCTGGGGTACCAAAGTTGTGACGCACCCATTCTAGTCCATTGGACCCAAAATGATGTTTGCAAGAGTTTCAGATGATTTCGCTAACCTTCGGCACGAAAAACGATGCAAAACTTGTGTTTTGGCCCTAAATGCACTATTTCGAGGTACCAAAGTTCTAAAGCATCCATTATAGTCCATTGGACCCAAAATGATGTTTGGGAGTGTTTCGGAGCATTTCGATAACCTTCGGCACGTCAAAGATGAAAAACTCTTGTTTCGGGCCTGAATGCACTATATCGGGGTACCAAAGTTGTGAAGCTTCCATTCTAGTCCATTGGACCCAAAATGATGTTTGCTAGTGTTTCGGATGATTTCACTAACATGCAACACGTAAAAGATGCAAAACTTGTGTTTTGGGCCTAAATGCACTATTTCGGGGTACCAAAGTTGTGAAGCATCCATTCTAGTTCATTGGACCGAAAATGATGTTTTGGAGTGTTTCAGAGCATTTCGCTAACCTTCAGCACGTCAAAGATGAAAAACACATGTTTCGGGCCTGAATGCACTATTCCGGGGCACCAAAGTTGTGAAACATCCATTCAAGTCCATTGGACGCAAAATGATGTTTGGGAGTGTTTCGGAGCATTTCGCTAACCCTCGGCACGTCAAAGATGAAAAACTCGTGTTTCGGGCCTGAATGCACTATTCTGGGGTACCAAAGTTGTGAAGCACCTATTCTAGTCCATTGGACCCATAATGATGTTTGCAAGTGTTTCAGATGATTTCGCTAACCTTCGGCACGAAAATGATGCAAAACTTGTGTTTTGGGCCTAAATGCACTATTTCGGGGTACCAAAGTTGTGAAGCATCCATTCTAGTTCATTGGACCCAAAATGATGTTTTGGAGTGTTTCAGAGCATTTCGCTAACCTTCGGCACGTCAAAGATGAAAAACACATGTTTCGGCCCTGAATGCACTATTCCGGGGCACCAAAGTTGTGAAACATCCATTCTAGTCCATTGGACGCAAAATGATGTTTGGGAGTGTTTCGGAGCATTTCGCTAACCCTCGGCACGTCAAAGATGAAAACTCGTGTATCGGGCCTGAATGCACTATTCTGGGGTACCAAAGTTGTGAAGCACCCATTCTAGTCCATTGGACCCAAAATGATGTTTGCAAGTGTTTCAGATGATTTCGCTAACCTTCGGCATGAAAAACGAGGCAAAACATGTGTTTTGGGCCTAAATGTATTACTTCGAGGTACCAAAGTTGCGAAGCATCCATTCTAGTCCATTGGACCCAAAATAATGTTTGGGAGTGTTTCGGAGCATTTCGCTAACCTTCGGCACGTCAAAGATGAAAAACTCTTGTTTCGGGCCTGAATGCACTATATCGGGGTACCAAAGTTGTGAAGCATACATTCTAGTCCATTGGACCCAAAATGATGTTTGGGAGTGTTTCAGAGCATTTCGCTAACCTTCGGTACGTCAAAGATGAAAAACTCGTGTTTCGGGCCTGAATGCACTATTTCAGGGCACCAAAGTTGTGAAACATCCATTCTAGTCCATTGGACGCGAAATGATGTTTGGGAGTGTTTCGAAGCATTTCGCTAACCCTCGGCACATCAAAGATGAAAAACTCGTGTTTCGGGCCTGAATGCACTATTCTGGGGTACCAAAGTTGTGAAGCACCTATTCTAGTCCATTGGACCCAAAATGATGTTTGCAAGTGTTTCAGATGATTTCGCTAACCTTCGGCACGAAAAACGATGCAAAACTTGTGTTTTTGGGCCTAAATGCACTATTTCGAGGTACCAAAGTTCTGAAGCATCCATTATAGTCCATTGGACCCAAAATGATGTTTGGGAGTGTTTCAGAGCATTTCGCTAACCCTCGGCACGTCAAAGATGAAAAACTCGTGTTTCGGGCCTGAATGCACTATTCTAGGGTACCAAAGTTGTGACGCACCCATTCTAGTCCATTGAACCCAAAATGATGTTTGCAAGTGTTTCAGATGATTTCGCTAACCTTCGTCACGAAAAACGATACAAAACTTGTGTTTTGGGCCTAAATGCACTATTTCGAGGTACCAAAGTTCTGAAGCATCCATTATAGTCCATTGGACCCAAAATGATGTTTGGGAGTGTTTCGGAGCATTTCGCTAACCTTCGGCACGTCAAAGATGAAAATCTCTTGTTTCGGGCATGAATGCACTATATCGGGGTACCAAAGTTGTGAAGCTTCCATTCTAGTCCATTGGACCCAAAATGATGTTTGTTAGTGTTTCGGATGATTTCACTAACATTCAACACGTAAAAGATGCAAAACTTGTGTTTCGGACATAAATGCACTATTTCGGGGTACCAAAGTTGTGAAGCATCCATTCTAGTCCATTGGACCCAAAATGATGTTTGGGAGTGTTTCAGAGCATTTCGCTAACCTTCGGCACGTAAAAGATGAAAAACTCGTGTTTCGGGCCTGAATGCACTATTTCGGGGCACCAAAGTTGTGAAACATCCATTCTAGTCCATTGGACGCAAAATGATGTTTGGGAGTGTTTCGGAGCATTTCGCTAACCCTCGGCACGTCAAAGATGAAAACTCGTGTTTCGGGCCTGAATGCACTATTCTGGGGTACCAAAGTTGTGAAGCACCTATTCTAGTCCATTGGACCCATAATGATGTTTGCAAGTGTTTCAGATGATTTCGCTAACCTTCGGCACGAAAATGATGCAAAACTTGTGTTTTGGGCCTAAATGCACTATTTCGGGGTACCAAAGTTGTGAAGCATCCATTCTAGTTCATTGGACCCAAAATGATGTTTTGGAGTGTTTCAGAGCATTTCGCTAACCTTCGGCACGTCAAAGATGAAAAACACATGTTTCGGCCCTGAATGCACTATTCCGGGGCACCAAAGTTGTGAAACATCCATTCTAGTCCATTGGACGCAAAATGATGTTTGGGAGTGTTTCGGAGCATTTCGCTAACCCTCGGCACGTCAAAGATGAAAACTCGTGTATCGGGCCTGAATGCACTATTCTGGGGTACCAAAGTTGTGAAGCACCCATTCTAGTCCATTGGACCCAAAATGATGTTTGCAAGTGTTTCAGATGATTTCGCTAACCTTCGGCATGAAAAACGAGGCAAAACATGTGTTTTGGGCCTAAATGTATTACTTCGAGGTACCAAAGTTGCGAAGCATCCATTCTAGTCCATTGGACCCAAAATAATGTTTGGGAGTGTTTCGGAGCATTTCGCTAACCTTCGGCACGTCAAAGATGAAAAACTCTTGTTTCGGGTCTGAATGCACTATATCGGGGTACCAAAGTTGTGAAGCATACATTCTAGTCCATTGGACCCAAAATGATGTTTGGGAGTGTTTCAGAGCATTTCGCTAACCTTCGGTACGTCAAAGATGAAAAACTCGTGTTTCGGGCCTGAATGCACTATTTCAGGGCACCAAAGTTGTGAAACATCCATTCTAGTCCATTGGACGCGAAATGATGTTTGGGAGTGTTTCGAAGCATTTCGCTAACCCTCGGCACATCAAAGATGAAAAACTCGTGTTTCGGGCCTGAATGCACTATTCTGGGGTACCAAAGTTGTGAAGCACCTATTCTAGTCCATTGGACCCAAAATGATGTTTGCAAGTGTTTCAGATGATTTCGCTAACCTTCGGCACGAAAAACGATGCAAAACTTGTGTTTTTGGGCCTAAATGCACTATTTCGAGGTACCAAAGTTCTGAAGCATCCATTATAGTCCATTGGACCCAAAATGATGTTTGGGAGTGTTTCAGAGCATTTCGCTAACCCTCGGCACGTCAAAGATGAAAAACTCGTGTTTCGGGCCTGAATGCACTATTCTAGGGTACCAAAGTTGTGACGCACCCATTCTAGTCCATTGAACCCAAAATGATGTTTGCAAGTGTTTCAGATGATTTCGCTAACCTTCGTCACGAAAAACGATACAAAACTTGTGTTTTGGGCCTAAATGCACTATTTCGAGGTACCAAAGTTCTGAAGCATCCATTATAGTCCATTGGACCCAAAATGATGTTTGGGAGTGTTTCGGAGCATTTCGCTAACCTTCAGCACGTCAAAGATGAAAATCTCTTGTTTCGGGCATGAATGCACTATATCGGGGTACCAAAGTTGTGAAGCTTCCATTCTAGTCCATTGGACCCAAAATGATGTTTGTTAGTGTTTCGGATGATTTCACTAACATTCAACACGTAAAAGATGCAAAACTTGTGTTTCGGACCTAAATGCACTATTTCGGGGTACCAAAGTTGTGAAGCATCCATTCTAGTCCATTGGACCCAAAATGATGTTTGGGAGTGTTTCAGAGCATTTCGCTAACCTTCGGCACGTAAAAGATGAAAAACTCGTGTTTCGGGCCTGAATGCACTATTTCGGGGCACCAAAGTTGTGAAACATCCATTCTAGTCCATTGGACGCAAAATGATGTTTGGGAGTGTTTCGGAGCATTTCGCTAACCCTCGGCACGTCAAAGATGAAAACTCGTGTTTCGGGCCTGAATGCACTATTCTGGGGTACCAAAGTTGTGAAGCACCTATTCTAGTCCATTGGACCCATAATGATGTTTGCAAGTGTTTCAGATGATTTCGCTAACCTTCGGCACGAAAATGATGCAAAACTTGTGTTTTGGGCCTAAATGCACTATTTCGGGGTACCAAAGTTGTGAAGCATCCATTCTAGTTCATTGGACCCAAAATGATGTTTTGGAGTGTTTCAGAGCATTTCGCTAACCTTCGGCACGTCAAAGATGAAAAACACATGTTTCGGCCCTGAATGCACTATTCCGGGGCACCAAAGTTGTGAAACATCCATTCTAGTCCATTGGACGCAAAATGATGTTTGGGAGTGTTTCGGAGCATTTCGCTAACCCTCGGCACGTCAAAGATGAAAACTCGTGTATCGGGCCTGAATGCACTATTCTGGGGTACCAAAGTTGTGAAGCACCCATTCTAGTCCATTGGACCCAAAATGATGTTTGCAAGTGTTTCAGATGATTTCGCTAACCTTCGGCATGAAAAACGAGGCAAAACATGTGTTTTGGGCCTAAATGTATTACTTCGAGGTACCAAAGTTGCGAAGCATCCATTCTAGTCCATTGGACCCAAAATAATGTTTGGGAGTGTTTCGGAGCATTTCGCTAACCTTCGGCACGTCAAAGATGAAAAACTCTTGTTTCGGGCCTGAATGCACTATATCGGGGTACCAAAGTTGTGAAGCATACATTCTAGTCCATTGGACCCAAAATGATGTTTGGGAGTGTTTCAGAGCATTTCGCTAACCTTCGGTACGTCAAAGATGAAAAACTCGTGTTTCGGGCCTGAATGCACTATTTCAGGGCACCAAAGTTGTGAAACATCCATTCTAGTCCATTGGACGCGAAATGATGTTTGGGAGTGTTTCGAAGCATTTCGCTAACCCTCGGCACATCAAAGATGAAAAACTCGTGTTTCGGGCCTGAATGCACTATTCTGGGGTACCAAAGTTGTGAAGCACCTATTCTAGTCCATTGGACCCAAAATGATGTTTGCAAGTGTTTCAGATGATTTCGCTAACCTTCGGCACGAAAAACGATGCAAAACTTGTGTTTTTGGGCCTAAATGCACTATTTCGAGGTACCAAAGTTCTGAAGCATCCATTATAGTCCATTGGACCCAAAATGATGTTTGGGAGTGTTTCAGAGCATTTCGCTAACCCTCGGCACGTCAAAGATGAAAAACTCGTGTTTCGGGCCTGAATGCACTATTCTAGGGTACCAAAGTTGTGACGCACCCATTCTAGTCCATTGAACCCAAAATGATGTTTGCAAGTGTTTCAGATGATTTCGCTAACCTTCGTCACGAAAAACGATACAAAACTTGTGTTTTGGGCCTAAATGCACTATTTCGAGGTACCAAAGTTCTGAAGCATCCATTATAGTCCATTGGACCCAAAATGATGTTTGGGAGTGTTTCGGAGCATTTCGCTAACCTTCAGCACGTCAAAGATGAAAATCTCTTGTTTCGGGCATGAATGCACTATATCGGGGTACCAAAGTTGTGAAGCTTCCATTCTAGTCCATTGGACCCAAAATGATGTTTGTTAGTGTTTCGGATGATTTCACTAACATTCAACACGTAAAAGATGCAAAACTTGTGTTTCGGACCTAAATGCACTATTTCGGGGTACCAAAGTTGTGAAGCATCCATTCTAGTCCATTGGACCCAAAATGATGTTTGGGAGTGTTTCAGAGCATTTCGCTAACCTTCGGCACGTAAAAGATGAAAAACTCGTGTTTCGGGCCTGAATGCACTATTTCGGGGCACCAAAGTTGTGAAACATCCATTCTAGTCCATTGGACGCAAAATGATGTTTGGGAGTGTTTCGGAGCATTTCGCTAACCCTCGGCACGTCAAAGATGAAAACTCGTGTTTCGGGCCTGAATGCACTATTCTGGGGTACCAAAGTTGTGAAGCACCCATTCTAGTCCATTGGACCCAAAATGATGTTTGCAAGTGTTTCAGATGATTTCAGTAACCTTCGGCATGAAAAACGAGGCAAAACTGGTGTTTTGGGCCTAAATGCACTATTTCGAGGTACCAAAGTTGTGAAGCATCCATTCTAGTCCATTGGACCCAAAATGATGTTTGGGAGTGTTTCGGAGCATTTCGCTAACCTTCGGCACGTCAAAGATGAAAAACTCTTGTTTCGGGCCTGAATGTACTATATCGGGGTACCAAAGTTGTGAAGCTTCCATTCTAGTCCATTGGACCCAAAATGATGTTTGCTACTGTTTCGGATGATTTCACTAACATTCAACACGTAAAAGATGCAAAACTTGTGTTTTGGGCCTAAATGCACTATTTCGGGGTACCAAAGTTGTGAAGCATCCATTCTAGTCCATTGGACCCAAAATGATGTTTGGGAGTGTTTCAGAGCATTTCGCTAACTTTCGGCACGTCAAAGATGAAAAACTCGTGTTTCGGGCCTGAATGCACTATTTCGGGCACCAAAGTTGTGAAACATCCATTCTAGTCCATTGGACGCAAAATGATGTTTGAGAGTGTTTCGGAGCATTTCGCTAACCCTCGGCACATCAAAGATGAAAAACTCGTGATTCGGGCCTGAATGCACTATTCTGGGGTACGAAAGTTGTGAAGCACCTATTCTAGTCCATTGGACCCAAAATGATGTTTGCAAGTGTTTCAGATGATTTCGCTAACCTTCGGAACGAAAAACGATGCAAAACTTGTGTTTTGGGCCTAAATGCACTATTTCGAGGTACCAAAGTTATGAAGCATCCACTCTAGAACATTGGACCCAAAATGATGTTTGGGAGTGTTTCGGAGCATTTCGCTAACCTTCGGCACGTAAAAGATGAAAAACACGTCTTTCGGTCCTGAATGCACTATTTCTGGGTACCAAAGTTGTGAAGCATCCATACTAGTCCATTGGACCCAAAATGATGTTTGGGAGTGTTTCAGAGCATTTCGCTAACCCTCGGCACGTCAAAGATGAAAAACTCTTGATTCGGGCCTGAATGGACTATATCGAGGTACCAATGTTGTGAAGCATCCATTCTAGTTCATTGGACCCAAAATGATGTTTGGGAGTGTTTCAGAGCATTTCGCTAACCTTCGGCACGTCAAAGATGAAAAACTCGTGTTTCGGGCCTGAATGCACTATTTCAGGGCACCAAAGTTGTGAAACATCCATTCTAGTCCATTGGACGCAAAATGATGTTTGGGAGTGTTTCGAAGCATATCGCTAACCCTCGGCACATCAAAGATGAAAAACTCGTGTTTCGGGCCTGAATGCACTATTCTGGGGTACCAAAGTTGTGAAGCACCTATTCTAGTCCATTGGACCCAAAATGATGTTTGCAAGTGTTTCAGATGATTTCGCTAACCTTCGGCACGAAAAACGATGCAAAACTTGTGTTTTGGGCCTAAATGCACTATTTTGAGGTACCAAAGTTGTGAAGCATCCATTCTAGTCCATTGGACCCAAAATGATGTTTGGGAGTGTTTCGGAGCATTTCGCTAACCTTCGGCACGTCAAAGATGAAAAACTCTTGTTTCGGGCCTGAATGTACTATATCGGGGTACCAAAGTTGTGAAGCTTCCATTCTAGTCCATTGGACCCAAAATGATGTTTGCTAGTGTTTCGGATGATTTCACTAACATTCAACACGTAAAAGATGCAAAACTTGTGTTTTGGGCCTAAATGCACTATTTCGGGGTACCAAAGTTGTGAAGCATCCATTCTAGTCCATTGGACCCAAAATGATGTTTGGGAGTGTTTCAGAGCATTTCGCTAACTTTCGGCACGTCAAAGATGAAAAACTCGTGTTTCGGGCCTGAATCCACTATTTCGGGCACCAAAGTTGTGAAACATCCATTCTAGTCCATTGGACGCAAAATGATGTTTGAGAGTGTTTCGGAGCATTTCGCTAACCCTCGGCACATCAAAGATGAAAAACTCATGATTCGGGCCTGAATGCACTATTCTGGGGTACGAAAGTTGTGAAGCACCTATTCTAGTCCATTGGACCCAAAATGATGTTTGCAAGTGTTTCAGATGATTTCGCTAACCTTCGGAACGAAAAACGATGCAAAACTTGTGTTTTGGGCCTAAATGCACTATTTCGAGGTACCAAAGTTATGAAGCATCCACTCTAGAACATTGGACCCAAAATGATGTTTGGGAGTGTTTCGGAGCATTTCGCTAACCTTCGGCACGTAAAAGATGAAAAACACGTCTTTCGGTCCCGAATGCACTATTTCTGGGTACCAAAGTTGTGAAGCATCCATACTAGTCCATTTGACCCAAAATGATGTTTGGGAGTGTTTCAGAGCATTTCGCTAACCCTCGGCACGTCAAAGATGAAAAACTCTTGATTCGGGCCTGAATGGACTATATCGAGGTACCAAAGTTGTGAAGCATCCATTCTAGTCCATTGGACCCAAAATGATGTTTGGGAGTGTTTCAGAGCATTTCGCTAACCTTCGGCACGTCAAAGATGAAAAACTCGTGTTTCGGGCCTGAATGCACTATTTCAGGGCACCAAAGTTGTGAAACATCCATTCTAGTCCATTGGACGCAAAATGATGTTTGGGAGTGTTTCGAAGCATTTCGCTAACCCTCGGCACATCAAAGATGAAAAACTCGTGTTTCGGGCCTGAATGCACTATTCTGGGGTACCAAAGTTGTGAAGCACCTATTCTAGTCCATTGGACCCAAAATGATGTTTGCAAGTGTTTCAGATGATTTCGCTAACCTTCGGCACGAAAAACGATGCAAAACTTGTGTTTTTGGGCCTAAATGCACTATTTCGAGGTACCAAAGTTCTGAAGCATCCATTATAGTCCATTGGACCCAAAATGATGTTTGGGAGTGTTTCAGAGCATTTCGCTAACCCTCGGCACGTCAAAGATGAAAAACTCGTGTTTCGGGCCTGAATGCACTATTCTGGGGTACCAAAGTTGTGACGCACCCATTCTAGTCCATTGAACCCAAAATGATGTTTGCAAGTGTTTCAGATGATTTCGCTAACCTTCGGCACGAAAAACGATACAAAACTTGTGTTTTGGGCCAAAATGCACTATTTCGAGGTACCAAAGTTCTGAAGCATCCATTATAGTCCATTGGACCCAAAATGATGTTTGGGAGTGTTTCGGAGCATTTCGCTAACCTTCGGCACGTCAAAGATGAAAATCTCTTGTTTCGGGCATGAATGCACTATATCGGGGTACCAAAGTTGTGAAGCTTCCATTCTAGTCCATTGGACCCAAAATGATGTTTGCTAGTGTTTCGGATGATTTCACTAACATTCAACACGTAAAAGATGCAAAACTTGTGTTTCGGGCCTAAATGCACTATTTCGGGGTACCAAAGTTGTGAAGCATCCATTCTAGTCCATTGGACCCAAAATGATGTTTGGGAGTGTTTCAGAGCATTTCGCTAACCTTCGGCACGTAAAAGATGAAAAACTCGTGTTTCGGGCCTGAATGCACTATTTCGGGGCACCAAAGTTGTGAAACATCCATTCTAGTCCATTGGACGCAAAATGATGTTTGGGAGTGTTTCAGAGCATTTCGCTAACCCTCGGCACGTCAAAGATGAAAACTCGTGTTTCGGGCCTGAATGCACTATTCTGGGGTACCAAAGTTGTGAAGCACCCATTCTAGTCCATTGGACCCAAAATGATGTTTGCAAGTGTTTCAGATGATTTCAATAACCTTCGGCACGAAAAACGAGGCAAAACTGGTGTTTTGGGCCTAAATGCACTATTTCGAGGTACCAAAGTTGTCAAGCATCCATTCTAGTCCATTGGACCCAAAATGATGTTTTGGAGTGTTTCGGAGCATTTCGCTAACCTTCGGCACGTCAAAGATGAAAAACTCTTGTTTCGGGCCTGAATGTACTATATCGGGGTACCAAAGTTGCGAAGCTTCCATTCTAGTCCATTGGACCCAAAATGATGTTTGCTAGTGTTTCGGATGATTTCACTAACATTCAACACGTAAAAGATGCAAAACTTGTGTTTTGGGCCTAAATGCACTATTTCGGGGTACCAAAGTTGTGAAGCACCCATTCTAGTCCATTGGACCCAAAATGATGTTTGGGAGTGTTTCAGAGCATTTCGCTAACTTTCGGCACGTCAAAGATGAAAAACTCGTGTTTCGGGCCTGAATGCACTATTTCGGGCACCAAAGTTGTGAAACATCCATTCTAGTCCATTGGACGCAAAATGATGTTTGAGAGTGTTTCGGTGCATTTCGCTAACCCTCGGCACATCAAAGATGAAAAACTCGTGATTCGGGCCTGAATGCACTATTCTGGGGTACGAAAGTTGTGAAGCACCTATTCTAGTCCATTGGACCCAAAATGATGTTTGCAAGTGTTTCAGATGATTTCAATAACCTTCGGCACGAAAAACGAGGCAAAACTGGTGTTTTGGGCCTAAATGCACTATTTCGAGGTACCAAAGTTGTGAAGCATCCATTCTAGTCCATTGGACCCAAAATGATGTTTGGGAGTGTTTCGGAGCATTTCGCTAACCTTCGGCACGTCAAAGATGAAAAACTCTTGTTTCAGGCCTGAATGTACTATATCGGGGTACCAAAGTTGTGAAGCTTCCATTCTAGTCCATTGGACCCAAAATGATGTTTGCTAGTGTTTCGGATGATTTCACTAACATTCAACACGTAAAAGATGCAAAACTTGTGTTTTGGGCCTAAATGCACTATTTCGGGGTACCAAAGTTGTGAAGCATACATTCTAGTCCATTGGACCCAAAATGATGTTTGGGAGTGTTTCAGAGCATTTCGCTAACTTTCGGCACGTCAAAGATGAAAAACTTGTGTTTCGGGCCTGAATGCACCATTTCGGGGACCAAAGTTGTGAAACATCCATTCTAGTCCATTGGACGCAAAATGATGTTTGAGAGTGTTTCGGAGCATTTCGCTAACCCTCGGCACATCAAAGATGAAAAACTCGTGATTCGGGCCTGAATGCACTATTCTGGGGTACGAAAGTTGTGAATCACCTATTCTAGTCCATTGGACCCAAAATGATGTTTGCAAGTGTTTCAGATGATTTCGCTAACCTTCGGAACGAAAAACGATGCAAAACTTGTGTTTTGGGCCTAAATGCACTATTTCGAGGTACCAAAGTTATGAAGCATCCACTCTAGAACATTGGACCCAAAATGATGTTTGGGAGTGTTTCGGAGCATTTCGCTAACCTTCGGCACGTAAAAGATGAAAAACACGTCTTTCGGTCCTGAATGCACTATTTCTGGGTACCAAAGTTGTGAAGCATCCATACTAGTCCATTGGACCCAAAATGATGTTTGGGAGTGTTTCAGAGCATTTCGCTAACCCTCGGCACGTCAAAGATGAAAAACTCTTGATTCGGGCCTGAATGGACTATATCGAGGTACCAAAGTTGTGAAGCATCCATTCTAGTCCATTGGACCCAAAATGATGTTTGGGAGTGTTTCAGAGCATTTCGCTAACCTTCGGCACGTAAAAGATGAAAAACTCGTGTTTCGGGCCTGAATGCACTATTTCGGGGCACCAAAGTTGTGAAACATCCATTCTAGTCCATTGGACGCAAAATGATGTTTGGGAGTGTTTCGGAGCATTTCGCTAACCCTCGGCACGTCAAAGATGAAAACTCGTGTTTCGGGCCTGAATGCACTATTCTGGGGTACCAAAGTTGTGAAGCACCCATTCTAGTCCATTGGACCCAAAATGATGTTTGCAATTGTTTCAGATGATTTCAATAACCTTCGGCACGAAAAACGAGGCAAAACTGGTGTTTTGGGCCTAAATGCACTATTTCGAGGTACCAAAGTTGTGAAGCATCCATTCTAGTCCATTGTACCCAAAATGATGTTTGGGAGTGTTTCGGAGCATTTCGCTAACCTTCGACACGTCAAAGATGAAAAACTATTGTTTCGGGCCTGAATGTACTATATCAGGGTACCAAAGTTGTGAAGCTTCCATTCTAGTCCATTGGACCCAAAATGATGTTTGCTAGTGTTTCGGATGATTTCACTAACATTCAACACGTAAAAGATGCAAAACTTGTGTTTTGGGCCTAAATGCACTATTTCGGGGTACCAAAGTTGTGAAGCATCCATTCTAGTCCATTGGACCCAAAATGATGTTTGGGAGTGTTCCAGAGCATTTCGCTAACTTTCGGCACGTCAAAGATGAAAAACTCGTGTTTCGGGCCTGAATGCACTATTTTGGGGCACCAAAGTTGTGAAACATCCATTCTAGTCCATTGGACGCAAAATGATGTATGGGAGTGTTTCGGAGCATTTCGCTAACCCTCGGCACATCAAAGATGAAAAACTCGTGATTCGGGCCTAAATGCACTATTCTGGGGTACCAAAGTGGTGAAGCACCTATTCTAGTCCATTGGACCCAAAATGATGTTTGCAAGTGTTTCAGATGATTTCGCTAACCTTCGGAACGAAAAACGATGCAAAACTTTTGTTTTGGGCCTAAATGCACTATTTCGAGGTACCAAAGTTATGAAGCATCCACTCTAGAACATTGGACCCAAAATTATGTTTGGGAGTGTTTCGGAGCATTTCGCTAACCTTCGGCACGTAAAAGATGAAAAACACGCCTTTCGGTCCTGAATGCACTATTTCTGGGTACCAAAGTTGTGAAGCATCCATACTAGTCCATTGGACCCAAAATGATGTTTGGGAGTGTTTCAGAGCATATCGCTAACCCTCGGCACGTCAAAGATGAAAAACTCTTTATTCGGGCCTGAATGGACTATATCGTGGTACCAAAGTTGTGAAGCATCCATTCTAGTCCATTGGACCCAAAATGATGTTTGGGAGTGTTTCAGAGCATTTCGCTAACCTTCGGCACGTCAAAGATGAAAACTCGTGTTTCGGGCCTGAATGCACTATTTCGGGGCACCAAAGTTGTGAAACATCCATTCTAGTCCATTGGACGCAAAATGATGTTTGGAAGTGTTTCGGAGCATTTCGCTAACCCTCGGCACATCAAAGATGAAAAACTCGTGTTTCGGGCCTGAATGCACAATTTTGGGGTACCAAAGTTGTGAAGCACCTATTCTAGTCCATTGGACCCAAAATTGCAAGTGTTTCAGATGATTTCGCTAACCTTCGGAACGAAAAACGAAGCAAAACTTGTGTTTTGGGTCTAAATGCACTATTTCGAGGTACCAAAGTTATGAAGCATCCATTCTAGTCCATTGGACCCAAAATGATGTTTGGGAGTGTTTCAGAGCATTTCGCTAACCTTCGGCACATAAAAGATGAAAAACTCGTGTTTCGGGCCTGAATGCACTATTTCGGGGCACCAAAGTTGTGAAACATCCATTCTAGTCCATTGGATGCAAAATGATGTTTGGGAGTGTTTCGGAGCATTTCGCTAACCCTCGGCACGTCAAAGATGAAAACTCGTGTTTCGGGCCTGAATGCACTATTCTGGGGTACCAAAGTTGTGAAGCACCCATTCTAGTCCATTGGACCCAAAATGATGTTTGCAAGTGTTTCAGATGATTTCGCTAACCTTCGGCACGAAAAACGAGGCAAAACTTGTGTTTTGGGCCTAAATGTACTACTTCGAGGTACCAAAGTTGCGAAGCATCCATTCTAGTCCATTGGACCCAAAATGATGTTTGGGAGTGTTTCGGAGCATTTTGCTAACCTTCGGCACGTCAAAGATGAAAAACTCTTGTTTCGGGCCTGAATGCACTATATCGGGGTACCAAAGTTGTGAAGCATCCATTCTAGTCCATTGGACCCAAAATGATGTTTGGGAGTGTTTCAGAGCATTTCGCTAACCTTCGGCACGTAAAAGATGAAAAACTCGTGTTTCGGGCCTGAATGCACTATTTCGGGGCACCAAAGTTGTGAAACATCCATTCTAGTCCATTGGACGCAAAATGATGTTTGGGAGTGTTTCGGAGCATTTCGCTAACCCTCGGCACGTCAAAGATGGAAACTCGTGTTTCGGGCCTGAATGCACTATTCTGGGGTACCAAAGTTGTGAAGCACCCATTCTAGTCCATTGGACCCAAAATGATGTTTGCAAGTGTTTCAGATGATTTCAATAACCGTCGGCACGAAAAACGAGGCAAAACTGGTGTTTTGGGCCTAAATGCACTATTTCGAGGTACCAAAGTTGTGAAGCATCCATTCTAGTCCATTGGACCCAAAATGATGTTTGGGAGTGTTTCGGAGCATTTCGCTAACCTTCGGCACGTCAAAGATGAAAAACTCTTGTTTCGGGCCTGAATGTACTATATCGGGGTACCAAAGTTGTGAAGCTTCCATTCTAGTCCATTGGAACCAAAATGATGTTTGCTAGTGTTTCGGATGATTTCACTAACATTCAACACGTAAAAGATGCAAAACTTGTGTTTTGGCCCTAAATGCACTATTTCGGGGTACCAAAGTTGTGAAGCATCCATTCTAGTCCATTGGATCCAAAATGATGTTTGGGAGTGTTTCAGAGCATTTCGCTAACTTTCGGCACGTCAAAGATGAAAAACTCGTGTTTCGGGCCTGAATGCACTATTTCGGGGCACCAAAGTTGTGAAACATCCATTCTAGTCCATTGGACGCAAAATGATGTTTGAGAGTGTTTCGGAGCATTTCGCTAACCCTCGGCACATCAAAGATGAAAAACTCATGATTCGGGCCTGAATGCACTATTCTGGGGTACCAAAGTTGTGAAGCACCTATTCTAGTCCATTGGACCCAAAATGATGATTGCAAGTGTTTCAGATGATTTCGCTAACCTTCGGAACGAAAAATGATGCAAAACTTGTGCTTTGGGCCTAAAAGCACTATTTCGAGGTACCAAAGTTATGAAGCATCCACTCTAGAACATTGGACCCAAAATGATGTTTGGGAGTGTTTCGGAGCATTTCGCTAACCTTCGGCACGTAAAAGATGAAAAACACGTCTTTCGGTCCTGAATGCACTATTTCTGGGTACCAAAGTTGTGAAGCATCCATACTAGTCCATTGGACCCAAAATGATGTTTGGGAGTGTTTCAGAGCATTTCGCTAACCCTCGGCACGTCAAAGATGAAAAACTCTTGATTCGGGCCTGAATGGACTATATCGACGTACCAAAGCTGTGAAGCATCCATTCTAGTCCATTGGAACCAAAATGATGTTTGCTAGTGTTTCGGATGATTTCACTAACATTCAACACGTAAAAGATGCAAAACTTGTGTTTTGGGCCTAAATGCACTATTTCGGGGTACCAAAGTTGTGAAGCATCCATTCTAGTCCATTGAACCCAAAATGATGTTTGGGAGTGTTTCAGAGCATTTCGCTAACTTTCGGCACGTCAAAGATGAAAAACTCGTGTTTCGGGCCTGAATGCACTATTTCGGGGCACCAAAGTTGTGAAACATCCATTCTAGTCCATTGGACGCAAAATGATGTTTGAAAGTGTTTCGGAGCATTTCGCTAACCCTCGGCACATCAAAGATGAAAAACTCGTGATTCGGGCCTGAATGCACTATTCTGGGGTACCAAAGTTGTGAAGCACCTATTCTAGCCCATTGGACCCAAAATGATGATTGCAAGTGTTTCAGATGATTTCGCTAACCTTCGAAACGAAAAATGATGCAAAACTTGTGTTTTGGGCCTAAATGCACTATTTCGAGGTACCAAAGTTATGAAGCATCCACTCTAGAACATTGGACCCAAAATGATGTGTGGGAGTGTTTCGGAGCATTTCGCTAACCTTCGGCACGTAAAAGATGAAAAACACGTCTTTCGGTCCTGAATGCACTATTTCTGGGTACCAAAGTTGTGAAGCATCCATACTAGTCCATTGGACCCAAAATGATGTTTGGGAGTGTTTCAGAGCATTTCGCTAACCCTCGGCACGTCAAAGATGAAAAACTCTTGATTCGGGCCTGAATGGACTATATCGACGTACCAAAGCTGTGAAGCATCCATTCTAGTCCATTGGACCCAAAATGAGGTTTGGGAGTGTTTCAGAGCATTTCGCTAACCTTCGGCACGTCCAAGATGAAAACTCGTGTTTCGGGCCTGAATGCACTATTTCGGGGCACCAAAGTTGTGAAACATCCATTATAGTCCATTGGACGCAAAATGATGTTTGGGAGTGTTTCGGAGCATTTCGCTATCCCTCGGCACATCACAGATGAAAAACTCGTGTTTCGGGCCTGAATGCACTATTCTGGGGTACCAAAGTTGTGAAGCACCTATTCTAGTCCATTGGACCCAAAATTGCAAGTGTTTCAGATGATTTCGCTAACCTTCGGAACGAAAAATGATGCAAAACTTGTGTTTTGGGCCTAAATGCACTATTTCGCGGTACCAAAGTTATGAAGCATCCATTCGAGTCCATTGGACCCAAAATGATGTTTGGGAGTGTTTCAGAGCATTTCGCTAACCTTCGGCACGTAAAAGATGAAAAACTCGTGTTTCGGGCCTGAATGCACTATTTCGGGGCACCAAAGTTGTGAAACATCCATTCTAGTCCATTGGACGCAAAATGATGTTTGGGAGTGTTTCGGAGCATTTCGCTAACCCTCGGCACGTCAAAGATGAAAACTCGTGTTTCGGGCCTGAATGCACTATTCTGGGGTACCAAAGTTGTGAAGCACCCATTTTAGTCCATTGGACCCAAAATGATGTTTGCAAGTGTTTCAGATGATTTCGCTAACCTTCGGCACGAAAAACGAGGCAAAACTTGTGTTTTGGGCCTAAATGTACTACTTCGAGGTACCAAAGTTGCGAAGCATCCATTCTAGTCCATTGGACCCAAAATGATGTTTGGGAGTGTTTCAGAGCATTTCGCTAACCTTCCGCACGAAAAAGATGAAAAACTCGTGTTTCGGGCCTGAATGCACTATTTCAGGGCACCAAAGTTGTGAAACATCCATTCTAGTCCATTGGACGCAAAATGATGTTTGGGAGTGTTTCGGAGCATTTCGCTAACCCTCGGCACATCAAAGATGAAAAACTCGTGTTTCGGGCCTGAATGCACTATTCTGGGGTACCAAAGTTGTGAAGCACCTATTCTAGTCCATTGGACCCAAAATGATGTTTGCAAGTGTTTCAGATGATTTCGCTAACCTTCGGCACGAAAAACGATGCAAAACTTGTGTTTTTGGGCCTAAATGCACTATTTTGAGGTACCAAAGTTCTGAAGCATCCATTATAGTCCATTGGACCCAAAATGATGTTTGGGAGTGTTTCAGAGCATCTCGCTAACCCTCGGCACGTCAAAGATGAAAAACTCGTGTTTCGGGCCTGAATGCACTATTTTGGGGTACCAAAGTTGTGACGCACCCATTCTAGTCCATTGAACCCAAAATGATGTTTGCAAATGTTTCAGATGATTTCGATGACCTTCGGCACGAAAAACGATGCAAAACTTGTGTTTTGGGCCTAAATGCACTATTTCGAGGTACCGAAGTTCTGAAGCATCCATTATAGTCCATTGGACCCAAAATGATGTTTGGGAGTGTTTCGAAGCAATTCGCTAACCTTCGGCACGTCAAAGATGAAAAACTCTTGTTTCGGGCATGAATGCACTATATCGGGGTACCAAAGTTGTGAAGCTTCCATTCTAGTCCATTGGACCCAAAATGATGTTTGCTAGTGTTTCGGATGATTTCACTAACATTCAACACGTAAAAGATGCAAAACTTGTGTTTTGGGCCTAAATGCACTATTTCGGGGTACCAAAGTTGTGAAGCATCCATTCTAGTCCATTGGACCCAAAATGATGTTTGGGAGTGTTTCAGAGCATTTCGCTAACCTTCGGCACGTAAAAGATGAAAAACTCGTGTTTCGGGCCTGAATGCACTATTTCGGGGCACCAAAGTTGTGAAACATCCATTCTAGTCCATTGGTGCAAAATGATGTTTTTGAGTGTTTCGGAGCATTTCGCTAACCCTCGGCACGTCAAAGATGAAAACTCGTGTTTCGGGCCTGAATGCACTATTCTGGGGTACCAAAGTTGTGAAGCACCCATTCCAGTCCATTGGACCCAAAATGATGTTTGCAAGTGTCTCAGATGATTTCAATAACCTTCGGCACGAAAAACGAGGCAAAACTTGTGTTTTGGGCCTAAATGCACTATTTCGAGGTACCATAGTTGTGAAGCATCCATTCTAGTCCATTGGACCCAATATGATGTTTGGGAGTGTTTCGGAGCATTTCGCTAACCTTCGGCACGTCAAAGATGAAAAACTCTTGTTTCGGGCCTAAATGTACTATATCGGGGTACCAAAGTTATGAAGCTTCCATTCTAGTCCATTGGACCCAAAATGACGTTTGCTAGTGTTTCGGATGATTTCACTAACATTCAACACGTAAAAGATGCAAAACTTGTGTTTTGGGCCTAAATGCACTATTTCGGGGTACCAAAGTTGTGAAGCATCCATTCTAGTCCATTGGACCCAAAATGATGTTTGGGAGTGTTTCAGAGCATTTCGCTAACTTTCGGCACGTCAAAGATGAAAAACTCGTGTTTCGGGCCTGAATGCACTATTTCGGGGCACCAAAGTTGTGAAACATCCATTCTAGTCCATTGGACGCAAAATGATGTTTGGGAGTGTTTCGGAGCATTTCGCTAACCCTCGGCACATCAAAGATGAAAAACTCGTGATTCGGGCCTGAATGCACTATTCTGGGGTACCAAAGTTGTGAAGCACCTATTCTAGTCCATTGGACCCAAAATGATGTTTGCAAGTGTTTCAGATGATTTCGCTAACCTTCGGAACGAAAAACGATGCAAAACTTGTGTTTTGGGCCTAAATGCACTATTTCGAGGTACCAAAGTTATGAAGCATCCACTCTAGAACATTGGACCCAAAATGATGTTTGGGAGTGTTTCGGAGCATTTCGCTAACCTTCGGCACGTAAAAGATGAAAAACACGTCTTTCGGTCCTGAATGCACTATTTCTGGGTACCAAAGTTGTGAAGCATCCATACTAGTCCATTGGACCCAAAATGATGTTTGGGAGTGTTTCAGAGCATTTCGCTAACCCTCGGCACGTCAAAGATGAAAAACTCTTGATACGGGCCAGAATGGACTATATCGAGGTACCAAAGTTGTGAAGCATCCATTCTAGTCCATTGGACGCAAAATGATGTTTGGGAGTGTTTCAGAGCATTTCGCTAACTTTCGGCACGTCAAAGATGAAAAACTTGTGTTTCGGGCCTGAATGCACTATTTCGGGGCACCAAAGTTGTGAAACATCCATTCTAGTCCATTGGACGCAAAATGATGTTTGGGAGTGTTTCGGAGCATTTCGCTAACCCTCGGCACATCAAAGATGAAAAACTCGTGTTTCGGGCCTGAATGCACTATTCTGGGGTACCAAAGTTGTGAAGCACCCATTCTAGTCCATTGGACCCAAAATGATGTTTGCAAGTGTCTCAAATGATTTCAATAACCTTCAGCACGAAAAACGAGGCAAAACTTGTGTTTTGGGCCTAAATGCACTATTTCGAGGTACCATAGTTGTGAAGCATCCATTCTAGTCCATTGGACCCAATATGATGTTTGGGACTGTTTCGGAGCATTTCGCTAACCTTCGGCACGTCAAAGATGAAAAACTCTTGTTTCGGGCCTAAATGTACTATATCGGGGTACCAAAGTTATGAAGCTTCAATTCTAGTCCATTGGACCCAAAATGACGTTTGCTAGTGTTTCGGATGATTTCACTAACATTCAACACGTAAAAGATGCAAAACTTGTGTTTTGGGCCTAAATGCACTATTTCGGGGTACCAAAGTTGTGAAGCATCCATTCTAGTCCATTGGACCCAAAATGATGTTTGGGAGTGTTTCAGAGCATTTCGCTAACTTTCGGCACGTCAAAGATGAAAAACTCGTGTTTCGGGCCTGAATGCACTATTTCGGGGCACCAAAGTTGTGAAACATCCTTTCTAGTCCTTTGGATGCAAAATGATGTTTGGGAGTGTTTCGGAGCATTTCGCTAACCCTCGGCACATCAAAGATGAAAAACTCGTGATTCGGGCCTGAATGCACTATTCTGGGTACCAAAGTTGTGAAGCACGTATTCTAGTCCATTGGACCCAAAATGATGTTTGCAAGTGTTTCAGATGATTTCGCTAACCTTCGGAACGAAAAACGATGCAAAACTTGTGTTTTGGGCCTAAATGCACTATTTCGAGGTACCAAAGTTATGAAGCATCCACTCTAGAACATTGGACCCAAAATGATGTTTGGGAGTGTTTCAGAGCATTTCGCTAACCTTCGGCACGTAAAAGATGAAAAACACTTCTTTCGGTCCTGAATGCACTATTTCTGGGTACCAAAGTTGTGAAGCATCCATACTAGTCCATTGGACCCAAAATGATGTTTGGGTTTGTTTCAGAGCATTTCGCTAACCCTCGGCACGTCAAAGATGAAAAACTCTTGATTCGGGCCTGAATGGACTATATCGAGGTACCAAAGTTGTGAAGCATCCATTCTAGTCCATTGGATCCAAAATGATGTTTGGGAGTGTTTCAGAGCATTTCGCTAACGTTCGGCACGTCAAAGATGAAAACTCGTGTTTCGGGCCTGAATGCACTATTTCGGGGCACCAAAGTTGTGAAACATCCATTCTAGTCCATTGGACGCAAAATGATGTTTGGGAGTGTTTCGGAGCATTTCGCTAACCCTCGGCACATCAAAGATGAATAACTCGTGTTTCGGGCCTGAAGGCACTATTCTGGGGTACCAAAGTTGTGAAGCACCTATTCTAGTCCATTGGACCCAAAATTGCAAGTGTTTCAGATGATTTCGCTAACCTTCGGAACGAAAAATGATTCAAAACTTGTGTTTTGGGCCTAAATGCACTATTTCGAGGTACCAAAGTTATGAAGCATCCATTCTAGAACACTGGACCCAAAATGATGTTTGGGAGTGTTTCGGAGCATTTCACTAACCTTCGGCACGTAAAAGATGAAAAACACGTCTTTCAGTCCTGAATGCACTATTTCTGGGTACCAAAGTTGTGAAGCATCCATACTAGTCAATTGGACCCAAAATGATGTTTGGGAGTGTTTCAGAGCATTTCGCTAACCCTCGGCACGTCAAAGATGAAAAACTCTTGTTTCGGGCCTGAATGCACTATATAGGGGTACCAAAGTTGTGTAGCTTCCATTCTAGTCCATTGGACCCAAAATGATGTTTGCTAGTGTTTCGGTTGATTTCACTAACATTCAGCACATAAAAGATGCAAAACTTGTGTTTCGGGCCTAAATGCACTATTTCGGGGTACCAAAGTTGTGAAGCATCCATTCTAGTCCATTGGACCCAAAATGTTGTTTGGGAGTGTTTCAGAGCATTTCGCTAACCTTCGGCACGTCAAAGATGAAAAACTCGTGTTTTGGGCCTGAATGCACTATTTCGGGGCACCAAAGTTGTGAAACATCCATTCTAGTCCATTGGACGCAAAATGATGTTTGGGAGTGTTTCGGAGCATTTCGCTAACCCTCGGCACGTCAAAGATGAAAAACTCGTGTTTCGGGCCTGAATGCACTATTCTGGGGTACCAAAGTTGTGAAGCACCCATTCTAGTCCATTGGACCCAAAATGATATTTGCGAGTGTTTCAGATGATTTCGCTAACCTTCGGCACGAAAAATGATGCAAAACTTGTGTTTCGGGCCTAAATGCACTATTTCGAGGTACCAAAGTTGTTAAGCATCCATTATAGTCCATTGGACCCAAAATGATGTTTGGGAGTGTTTCGGAGCATTTCGCTAACCATCGGCACGTCAAAGATGAAAAACTCTTGTTTCGGGCCTGAATGCACTATATCGGGGTACCAAAGTTGTGAAGCTTCCATTCTACTCCATTGGACCCAAAATGATGTTTGCTAGTGTTTCGGATGATTTCACTAATATTCAACACGTAAAAGATGCAAAACTTGTGTTTTGGGCCTAAATGCACTATTTCGGGGTACCAAAGTTGTGAAGCATCCATTCTAGTCCATTGGACCCAAAATGATGTTTGGGAGTGTTTCAGAGCATTTCGCTAACCTTCGGCACGTCAAAGATGAAAAACTCGTGTTTCGGGCCTGAATGCACTATTTCGGGGCACCAAAGTTGTGAAACATCCATTCTAGTCCATTTGACGCAAAATGATGTTTGGGAGTGTTTCGGAGCATTTCACTAACCTTCGGCACGAAAAACGATGCAAAACTTGTGTTCTGGGCCTAAATGCACTATTTCGAGGTACCAAAGTTATGAAGCATCCATTCTAGAACATTGGACCCAAAATGATGTTTGGGAGTGTTTCGGAGCATTTTGCTAACCTTCGGCACGTCAAAGATGAAAAACACTTGTTTCGGGCCTGAATGCACTATATCGGGGTACCAAAGTTGTGTAGCTTCCATTCCAGTCCATTGGACCCAAATGATGTTTGCTAGTGTTTCGGATGATTTCACTAACATTCAGCACACAAAAGATGCAAAACTTGTGTTTCGGGCCTAAACGCACTATTTCGGGGTACCAAAATTGTGAAGCATCCATTCCAGTCCATTGGACCCAAAATGATGTTTGGGAGTGTTTCAGAGCATTTCGCTAACCTTCGGCACGTCAAAGATGAAAAACTCGTGTTTTGGGCCTGAATGCACTATTTCGGGGCACCAAAGTTGTGAAACATCCATTCTAGTCCATTGGACGCAAAATGATGTTTGGGAGTGTTTCGTAGCATTTCGCTAACCCGCGGCACGTCAAAGATGAAAAACTCGTGTTTCGGGCCCGAATTTACTATTCTGGGGTACCAAAGTTGTGAAGCACCCATTCTAGTCCATTGGACCAAAAATGATGTTTGCAAGTGTTTCAGATGATTTCGCTAACCTTCGGCACGTCAGACGATGCAAAACTTGTGTTTTTGGCCTAAATGCACTATTTCGAGGTACCAAAGTCGTGAAGCATCCATTCAAGAACATTGGACCCAAAATGATGTTTGGGAGTGTTTCGGAGCATTTCGCTAACCTTCGGCACGTCAAAGATGAAAAACTCGTGTTTCGGGCCTGAATGCACTATTTCGGGGCACCAAAGTTGTGAAACATCCATTCTAGTCCATTGGACGCAAAATGATGTTTGGTAGTGTTTCAGAGCATTTCACTAACCTTCGGCACGAAAAACGATGCAACACTTGTGTTTTGGGCCTAAATGCACTATTTTGAGGTACCAAAGTTATGAAGCATCCATTCTAGAACATTGGACCCAAAATGATGTTTGGGAGTGTTTCGGAGCATTTTGCTAACCTTCGGCACGTCAAAGATGAAAAAGACTTGTTTCGGGCCTGAATGCACTATATCGGGGTACCAAAGTTGTGTAGCTTCCATTCCAGTCCATTGGACCCAAATGATGTTTGCTAGTGTTTCGGATGATTTCACTAACATTCAGCACACAAAAGATGCAAAACTTGTGTTTCGGGCCTAAATGCACTATTTCGGGGTACCGAAATTGTGAAGCATCCATTCCAGTCCATTGGACCCAAAATGATGTTTGGGAGTGTTTCAGAGCATTTCGCTAACCTTCGGCACGTCAAAGATGAAAAACTCGTGTTTTGGGCCTGAATGCACTATTTCGGGGCACCAAAGTTGTGAAACATCCATTCTAGTCCATTGGACGCAAAACGATGTTTGGGAGTGTTTCGTAGCATTTCGCTAACCCTCGGCACGTCAAAGATGAAAAACTCGTGTTTCGGGCCCGAATTAACTATTCTGGGGTACCAAAGTTGTGAAGCACCCATTCTAGTCCATTGGACCAAAAATGATGTTTGCAAGTGTTTCAGATGATTTCGCTAACCTTCGGCACGTCAGACGATGCAAAACTTGTGTTTTTGGCCTAAATGCACTATTTCGAGGTACCAAAGTCGTGAAGCATCCATTCTAGAACATTGGACCCAAAATGATGTTTGGGTTTGTTTCGGAGCATTTCGCTAACCTTTGGCACGTAAAAGATGAAAAACTCGTCTTTCGGTCCTGAATGCACTATTTCTGGGTACCAAAGTTGTGAAGCATCCATACTAGTCCATTGGACCCATAATGATGTTTGGGAGTGTTTCAGAGCATTTCGCTAACCTTCGGCAGGTCAAAGAAGAAAAACTCGTGTTTCGGGCCTGAATGCACTATTTCAGGGCACCAAAGTTGTGAAGCATCCATTCTAGTCCATTGGACACAAAATCATGATTGGGAGTGTTTCGGAGCATTTCGCTAACCCTCAGCACGTCAAAGATGAAAAACTCGTGTTTCGGGCTTGAATGCACTATTCTGGGGTACCAAAGTTGTGACGCACCCATTCTAGTCCATTGGACCTAAAATGATGTTTTCAAGTGTTTCAGATGATTTCGCTAACCTTCAGCACGTAAAACGATGCAAAACTTGTGTTTTGGGCCGAAATGCACTATTTCGAGGTACCAAAGTTATGAAGCATCCATTCTAGAACATTGGACCCAAAATGATGTTTGGGAGTGTTTCGGAGCATTTCGCTAACCCTCAGCACGTCAAAGATGAAAAACTCTTGTTTCGGGCCTGAATGCACTATATCGGGGTACCAAAGTTGTGTAGCTTCCATTCTAGTCCATTGGACCCAAACGATGTTTGCTAGTGTTTCGGATGATTTCACTAACATTCAGCACACAAAAGATGCAAAACTTGTGTTTCGGGCCTGAATGCACTATTTCGGGGCACCAAAGTTGTGAAGCATCCATTCTAGTCCATTGGACACAAAATCATGATTGGGAGTGTTTCGGAGCATTTCGCTAACCCTCGGCACGTCAAAGATGAAAAACTCGTGTTTCGGGCCTGAATGCACTATTCTGGGGTACCAAAGTTGTGACGCACCCATTCTAGTCCATTGGACCAAAAATGATGTTTGCAAGTGTTTCAGATGATTTCGCTAACCTTCGGCACGTCAGACGATGCAAAACTTGTGTTTTTGGCCTAAATGCACTATTTCGAGGTACCAAAGTCGTGAAGCATCCATTCTAGAACATTGGACCCAAAATGATGTTTGGGAGTGTTTCGGAGCATTTCGCTAACCTTTGGCACGTAAAAGATGAAAAACTCGTCTTTCGGTCCTGAATGCACTATTTCTGGGTACCAAAGTTGTGAAGCATCCATACTAGTCCATTGGACCCATAATGATGTTTGGGAGTGTTTCAGAGCATTTCGCTAACCTTCGGCAGGTCAAAGAAGAAAAACTCGTGTTTCGGGCCTGAATGCACTATTTCAGGGCACCAAAGTTGTGAAGCATCCATTCTAGTCCATTGGACACAAAATCATGATTGGGAGTGTTTCGGAGCATTTCGCTAACCCTCGGCATGTCAAAGATGAAAAACTCGTGTTTCGGGCCTGAATGCACTATTCTGGGGTACCAAAGTTGTGACGCACCCATTCTAGTCCATTGGACCTAAAATGATGTTTTCAAGTGTTTCAGATGATTTCGCTAACCTTCAGCACGTAAAACGATGCAAAACTTGTGTTTTGGGCCGAAATGCACTATTTCGAGGTACCAAAGTTATGAAGCATCCATTCTAGAACATTGGACCCAAAATGATGTTTGGGAGTGTTTCGGAGCATTTCGCTAACCCTCAGCACGTCAAAGATGAAAAACTCTTGTTTCGGGCCTGAATGCACTATATCGGGGTACCAAAGTTGTGTAGCTTCCATTCTAGTCCATTGGACCCAAATGATGTTTGCTAGTGTTTCGGATGATTTCACTAACATTCAGCACACAAAAGATGCAAAACTTGTGTTTCGCGCCTGAATGCACTATTTCGGGGCACCAAAGTTGTGAAGCGTCCATTCTAGTCCATTGGACACAAAATCATGATTGGGAGTGTTTCGGAGCATTTCGCTAACCCTCGGCACGTCAAAGATGAAAAACTCGTGTTTCGGGCCTGAATGCACTATTCTGGGGTACCAAAGTTGTGACGCACCCATTCTAGTCCATTGGACCTAAAATGATGTTTTCAAGTGTTTCAGATGATTTCGCTAACCTTCGGCACGTAAAACGATGCAAAACTTGTGTTTTGGGCCGAAATGCACTATTTCGAGGTACCAAAGTTATGAAGCATCCATTCTAGAACATTGGACCCAAAATGAAGTTTGGGAGTGTTTCGGAGCATTTCGCTAACCCTCAGCACGTCAAAGATGAAAAACTCTTGTTTCGGGCCTGAATGCACTATATCGGGGTACCAAAGTTGTGTAGCTTCCATTCTAGTCCATTAGACCCAAATGATGTTTGCTAGTGTTTCGGATGATTTCACTAACATTCAGCACACAAAAGATGCAAAACTTGTGTTTCGGGCCTAAATGCATTATTTCGGGGTACCAAAGTTGTGAAGCATCCATTCTAGTCTATTGGACCCAAAATGATGTTTGGTAGTGTTTCGGAGCATTTTGCTAACCTTCAGCACGTAAAAAGATGCAAAACTTGTGTTTCGGGCCTAAATGCATTAATTCGGGGTACCAAAGTTGTGAAGCATCCATTCTAGTCCATTGGACCCAAAATCATGTTTTGGAGTGTTTCGGGCATTTCGCTAACCTTCAGCATGTAAAAAGATGCGAAACTTATGTTTTGGGCCTAAATGCACTATTTCGGGGTACCAAAGTTGTGAAGCATCCATTCTAGTCCATTGGACCCAAAATGATGTTTGCTAGTGTTCCGGATGATTTCACTAACATTCAGCACGTAAAAGATGCAAAACTTGTGTTTTGGGCCTAAATGCACTATTTCGGGGTACTAACGTTGTGAAGCATCCATTCTAGTCAATTGGACCCAAAATGATATTAGGGAGTGCTTCGGAGCATTTCGCTAACCTTCGACATGTAAAAGATGCAAAACTCGTATTTCGGGCCCGAATGCACTACTTCGGGGTACCAAAGTTGTGAAGCATCCATTCTAGTCCATTGGACCCAAAATGATGTTCGTGAGTGTTTCGGATGATTTCACTAACCTTCAGCACGTAAAAAGATGCAAAACTTGTGTTTCGGGCCTAACTGCACAATTTCGGGGTACCAAAGTTGTAAAGCATTCATTCTAGTCCATTGGACCCAAAATGATGTTTGGGAGTGTTTCGGAGCATTTCGCTAACCTTCAGCACCTAAAAAGATGCAAAACTTGTGTTTTGGGCCTAACTGCACTATTTCGGGGTACTAACGTTGTGAAGCATCCATTCTAGTCCATTGGACCCAAAATTATGTTTGGGAGTGTTTCTGAGCATTTCGCTAACCTTCGACACATAAAAGATGCAAAACTTGTGTTTTGGGCCTAAATGCACTATTTCGGGGTACCAAAGTTGTGAAGCATCCATTCTAGTCTATTGGACCCAAAATGATGTTTGCGAGTGTTTCGGATGATTTCACTAACCTTCAGCATGTAAAAAGATGCAAAACTTGTGTTTCGGGCCTAACTGCACTATTTTGGGGTACCAAAGTTGTGAAGCATTCATTCTAGTCCATTGGACCCAAAATGATGTTTGGGAGTGTTTCGGAGCATTTCGCTCACCTTCAACACCTAAAAAGATGCAAAACTTGTGTTTTGGGCCTAAATGCACTATTTCGGGGTACTAACGTAGTGAAGCATCCATTCTAGTCCATTGGACCCAAAATGATGTTTGGGATTGTTTCGGAGCATTTCTCTAACCGTCGACACGTAAAAGATGTAAAACTCGTATTTCGGGCCCGAATGCACTATTTCGGGGTACCAAAGTTGTGAATCATCCATTCTAGTCCATTGGACCCAAAATGATGTTTGTGAGTGTTTCGGATGATTTCACTAACCTTCAGCATGTAAAAAGATGCAAAACTAGTGTTTCGGGCCTAACTGCACTATTTCGGGGTACCAAAGTTGTGAAGCATCCATTCTAGTCCATTGGACCCAAAATGATGTTTGGGAGTGTTTCGGAGCATTTCGCTAACTTCAGAAGGTAAATAGATGCAAAACTTGTGTTTCGGGCCTAAATGCATTATTTCGGGGTACCAAAGTTGTGAAGCATCCATTCTAGTCCATTGGACCCAAAATGATGTTTGGGAGTGTTTCGGAGCATTTCGCTAACCTTCAGCACGTAAAAACATGCAAAACTTGTGTTTCGGGCCTAAATGCATTAATTCGGGGTACCAAAGTTGTGAAGCATCCATTCTAGTCCATTGGACCCAAAATGATGTTTGGGAGGGTTTCGGGCATTTCGCTAACCTTCAGCATGTAAAAAGATGCAAAACTTATGTTTTGGGCCTAAATGCACTATTTCGGGGTACCAAAGTTGTGAAGCATCCATTCTAGTCCATTGGACCCAAAATGATGTTTGCTAGTGTTCCGGATGATTTCACTAACATTCAGCACGTAAAAGATGCAAAACTTGTGTTTTGGGCCTAAATGCACTATTTCGGGGTACTAACGTTGTGAAGCATCCATTCTAGTCCATTGGACCCAAAATGATGTTTGGGAGTGCTTCGGAGCATTTCGCTAACCTTCGACATGTAAAAGATGCAAAACTCGTATTTCGGGCCCGAATGCACTACTTCGGGGTACCAAAGTTGTGAAGCATCCATTCTAGTCCATTGGACCCAAAATGATGTTCGTGAGTGTTTCGGATGATTTCACTAACCTTCAGCACGTAAAAAGATGCAAAACTTGTGTTTCGGGCCTAACTGCACAATTTTGGGGTACCAAAGTTGTAAAGCATTCATTCTAGTCCATTGGACCCAAAATGATGTTTGGGAGTGTTTCGGAGCATTTCGCTAACCTTCAGCACCTAAAAAGATGCAAAACTTGTGTTTTGGGCCTAACTGCACTATTTCGGGGTACTAACGTTGTGAAGCATCCATTCTAGTCCATTGGACCCAAAATTATGTTTGGGAGTCTTTTTGAGCATTTCGCTAACCTTCGACACATAAAAGATGCAAAACTTGTGTTTTGGGCCTAAATGCACTATTTCGGGGTACCAAAGTTGTGAAGCATCCATTCTAGTCCATTGGACCCAAAATGATGTTTGCGAGTGTTTCGGATGATTTCACTAACCTTCAGCATGTAAAAAGATGCCAAACTTGTGTTTCGGGCCTAACTGCACTATTTTGGGGTACCAAAGTTGTGAAGCATTCATTCTAGTCCATTGGACCCAAAATGATGTTTGGGAGTGTTTCGGAGCATTTCGCTAACCTTCAACACCTAAAAAGATGCAAAACTTGTGTTTTGGGCCTAAATGCACTATTTCGGGGTACTAACGTAGTGAAGCATCCATTCTAGTCCATTGGACCCAAAATGATGTTTGGGATTGCTTCGGAGCATTTCTCTAACCGTCGACACGTAAAAGATGCAAAACTCGTATTTCGGGCCCGAATGCACTATTTCGGGGTACCAAAGTTGTGAAGCATCCATTCTAGTCCATTGGACCCAAAATGATGTTTGTGAGTGTTTCGGATGATTTCACTAACCTTCAGCATGTAAAAAGATGCAAAACTTGTGTTTCGGGCCTAACTGCACTATTTCGGGGTACCAAAGTTGTGAAGCATCCATTCTAGTCCATTGGACCCAAAATGATGTTTGGGAGTGTTTCGGAGCATTTCTCTAACTTCAGAAGGTAAATAGATGCAAAACTTGTGTTTCGGGCCTAAATGCATTATTTCGGGGTACCAAAGTTGTGAAGCATCCATTCTAGTCCATTGGACCCAAAATGATGTTTGGGAGTGTTTCGGAGCATTTCGCTAACCTTCAGCACGTAAAAAGAAGCAAAACTTGTGTTTCGGGCCTAAATGCATTAATTCGGGGTACCAAAGTTGTGAAGCATCCATTCTAGTCCATTGGACCCAAAATGATGTTTGGGAGTGTTTCGGGCATTTCGCTAACCTTCAGCATGTAAAAAGATGCAAAACTTATGTTTTGGGCCTAAATGCACTATTTCGGGGTACCAATGTTGTGAAGCATCCATTCTAGTCCATTGGACCCAAAATGATGTTTGCTAGTGTTCCGGATGATTTCACTAACATTCAGCATGTAAAAGATGCAAAACTTGTGTTTTGGGCCTAAATGCACTATTTCGTGGTACTAACGTTGTGAAGCATCCATTCTAGTCCATTGGACCCAAAATGATGTTTGGGAGTGCTTCGGAGCATTTCGCTAACCTTCGACATGTAAAAGATGCAAAACTCGTATTTCGGGCCCGAATGCACTACTTCGGGGTACCAAAGTTGTGAAGCATCCATTCTAGTCCATTGGACCCAACATGATGTTCGTTAGTATTTCGCATGATTTCACTAACCTTCAGCACGTAAAAAGATGCAAAACTTGTGTTTCGGGCCTAACTGCACAATTTCGGGGTACCAAAGTTGTAAAGCATTCATTCTAGTCCATTGGACCCAAAATGATGTTTGGGAGTGTTTCGGAGCATTTCGCTAACCTTCAGCACCTAAAAAGATGCAAAACTTGTGTTTCGGGCCTAACTGCACTATTTCGGGGTACTAACGTTGTGAAGCATCCATTCTAGTCCATTGGACCCAAAATTATGTTTGGGAGTGTTTCTGAGCATTTCGCTAACCTTCGACACATAAAAGATGCAAAACTTGTGTTTTCGGCCTAAATGCACTATTTCGGGGTACCAAAGTTGTGAAGCATCCATTCTAGTCCATTGGACCCAAAATGATGTTTGCGAGTGTTTCGGATGATTTCACTAACCTTCAGCATGTAAAAAGATGCCAAACTTGTGTTTCGGGTCTAACTGCACTATTTTGGGGTACCAAAGTTGTGCAGCATTCATTCTAGTCCATTGGACCCAAAATGATGTTTGGGAGTGTTTCGGAGCATTTCGCTAACCTTCAACACCTAAAAAGATGCAAAACTTGTGTTTTGGGCCTAAATGCACTATTTCGGGGTACTAACGTAGTGAAGCATCCATTCTAGTCCATTGGACCCAAAATGATGTTTGGGATTGCTTCGGAGCATTTCTCTAACCGTCGACACGTAAAAGATGCAAAACTCGTATTTCGGGCCCGAATGCACTATTTCGGGGTACCAAAGTTGTGAAGCATCCATTCTAGTCCATTGGACCCAAAATGATGTTTGTGAGTGTTTCGGATGATTTCACTAACCTTCAGCATGTAAAAAGATGCAAAACTTGTGTTTCGGGCCTAACTGCACTATTTCGGGGTACCAAAGTTGTGAAGCATCCATTCTAGTCCATTGGACCCAAAATGATGTTTGGGAGTGTTTCGGAGCATTTCGCTAACCTTCAGAAGGTAAATAGATGCAAAACTTGTGTTTCGGGACTAAATGCATTATTTCGGGGTACCAAAGTTGTGAAGCATCCATTCTAGTCCACTGGACCCAACATGTTGTTTGGGAGTGTTTCGAAGCATTTCGCTAACCTTCAGCATGTAAAAAGATGCAAAACTTATGTTTTGGGCCTAAATGCACTATTTCGGGGTACCAAAGTTGTGATGCATCCATTCTAGTCCATTGGACCCAAAATGATGTTTGGGAGTGTTTCGGATGATTTCACTAACCTTCAGCATGTATAAGATGCGAAACTTGTGTTCGAGCCTAAATGCACTATTTCGGGGTACCAAAGTTGTGAAGCATCATTCTAAGCCATTGGACCCCAAATGATGATTGCGAGTGTTTTGGATAATTTCACTAACCTTCAGCATGTAAAAAGATACAAAACTTGTGTTTTGGGCCTAAATGCACTATTTCGGGGTACTAACGTTGTTAAGCATCCATTCTAGTCCATTGGACCCAAAATGATATTTGGGAGTGCTTCGGAGCATTTCGCTAACCTTCGACATGTAAAAGATGCAAAACTCGTATTTCGGGCCCGAATGCACTACTTCGGGGTACCAAAGTTGTGAAGCATCCATTCTAGTCCATTGGACCCAAAATGATGTTCGTGAGTGTTTCGGATGATTTCACTAACCTTCAGCACGTAAAAAGATGCAAAACTTATGTTTTGGGCCTAAATGCACTATTTCGGGGTACCAAAGTTGTGAAGCATCCATTCTAGTCCATTGGACCTAAAATGATGTTTGGAAATGTTTCGGAGCATTTCGCTAACCTTCAGCACGTACAAGATGCAAAACTTGGGTTCGAGCCTGAATGCACTATTTCGGGGTACCAAAGTTGTGAAGCATCATTCTAATTCATTGGACCCAAAATGATGTTTGCGAGTGTTTTGGATAATTTCTCTAACCTTCAGCATGTAAAAAAATACAAAACTTGTGTTTTGGGGCTAAATGCACTATTTCGGGGTACTAACGTTGTGTAGCATCCATTCTAGTCCATTGGACCCAAAATGATGTTTGGGAGTGCTTTGGAGCATTTCGCTAACCTTCGACACGTAAAAGATGCAAAACTCGTATTTCGGGCCCGAATGCACTATTTCGGGGTACCAAAGTTGCGAAGCATCCATTCTAGTCCATTGGACCCAAAATGATGTTTGGGAGTGTTTCAGAGCATTTCGCTAACCTTCAGCATGTAAAAAGATGCAAACATGTGTTTCGGGCCTAAATGCATCATTTCGGGGTACCAAAGTTGTGAAGCATCCATTCTAGTCCATTGGACCCAAAATGATGTTTGGGAGTGTTTCGGGCATTTCGCTAACCTTCAGCATGTAAAAAGATGCAAAACTTATGTTTTGGGCCTAAATGCACTATTTCGGGCTACCAAAGTTGTGAAGCATCCATTCTAGTCCATTGGACCCAAATTGATGTTTGGGAGTGTTTCGGATCATTTCGGTAACCTTCAGCATGTACAAGATGCGAAACTTGTGTTCGAGCCTGAATGCACTATTTCGGGGTACCAAAGTTGTGAAGCATCATTCTAAGCCATTGGACCCCAAATGATGATTGCGAGTGTTTTGGATAATTTCACTAACCTTCAGCATGTAAAAAGATACAAAACTTGTGTTTTGGGCCTAAATGCACTATTTCGGGGTACTAACGTTGTGAAGCATCCATTCTAGTCCATTGGACCCAAAATGATATTTGGGAGTGCTTTGGAGCATTTAGCTAACCTTCGACATGTAAAAGATGCAAAACTCGTATTTCGGGCCCGAATGCACTACTTCGGGGTACCAAAGTTGTGAAGCATCCATTATAGTCCATTGGACCCAAAATGATGTTCGTGAGTGTTTCGGATGATTTCACTAACCTTCAGCACGTAAAAAGATGCAAAACTTGTGTTTCGGGCCTAACTGCACTATTTCGGGGTACCAAAGTTGTGAAGCATCCATTCTAGTCCATTGGACCCAAAATGATGTTTGGGAGTGTTTCGGAGCATTTCGCTAACCTACAACATGTAAAAAGATGCAAAACTTATGTTTTGGGCCTAAATGCACTATTTCGGGGTACCAAAGTTGTGAAGCATCCATTCTAGTCCATTGGACCTAAAATGATGTTTGGAAGTGTTTCGGAGCATTTCGCTAACCTTCAGCACGTACAAGATGCAAAACTTGTGTTCGAGCCTAAATGCACTATTTCGGGGTACTAACGTTGTGTAGCATCCATTCTAGTCCATTGGACCCAAAATGATGTTTGGGAGTGCTTTGGAGCATTTCGCTAACCTTCGACACGTAAAAGATGCAAAACTCGTATTTCGGGCCCGAATGCGCTATTTCGGGGTACCAAAGTTGCGAAGCATCCATTCTAGTCCATTGGACCCGAAATGATGTTTGGGAGTGTTTCGGAGCATTTCGCTATGCTTCAGCATGTAAAAAGATGCAAACATGTGTTTGGGGCCTAAATGCATTATTTCGGGGTACCAAAGTTGTGAAGCATCCATTCTTGTCCATTGGACCCAAATTGATGTTTGGGAGTGTTTCGGAGCGTTTCGCTAACCATCAGCACGTAAAAAGATGCAAAACTTGTGTTTCGGGCCTAAATGCATTAATTCGGGGTACCAAAGTTGTGAAGCATCTATTCTAGTCCATTGGACCCAAAATGATGTTTGGGAGTGTTTCGGGCATTTCGCTAACCTTCAGCATGTAAAAAGATGCAAAACTTATGTTTTGTGCCTAAATGTACTATTTCGGGGTACCAAAGTTGTGAAGCATCCATTCTAGTCCATTGGACCCAAAATGATGTTTTCTAGTTCCGGATGATTTCACTAACATTCAGCACGTAAAAGATGCAAAACTTGTGTTTCGGGCCTAAATGCATTAATTCGGGGTACCAAAGTTGTGAAGCATCCATTCTAGTCATTGGACCCAAAATGTTGTTTGGGAGTGTTTCGGAGCATTTCGCTAACCTTCAGCACGTAAAAAGATGCAAAACTTGTGTTTCGAGCCTAAATGCATTAATTCGGGGTACCAAAGTTGTGAAGCATCCATTCTAGTCCATTGGACCCAAAATGATGTTTGTGAGAGTTTCGGATGATTTGACTAACCTTCAGCACGCAAAAAGATGCGAAACTTGTGTTTCGGGCCTAACTGCACTATTTCGGGGTACCAAAGTTGTGAAGCATCAATTCTAGTCCATTGGACCCAAAATGATGTTTGGGAGTGTTTCGGAGCATTTCGCTAACCTTCAGCACGTAAAAAGATGCAAAACTTGTGTTTCGGGCCTAAATGCATTATTTCGGGGTACCAAAGTTGTGAAGCATCCATTGTAGTCCATTGGACCCAAAATGATGTTTGGGAGTGTTTCGGAGCATTTCGCTAACCTTTAGTATGTAAAAAGATGCAAAACTTATGTTTTGGGGCCTAAATGCACTATTTCGGGGTACCAAAGTTGTAAAGCATCCATTCTAGTCCATTGGACCCAAAATGATGTTTGGGAGTGTTTCAGAGCAATTCTCTAACCTTCGGCACGTCAAAGACGAAAAACTCGTGTTTCGGGCCTAAATGCACTATTTCGGGGCACCAAAGTTGTGAAGCATCCATTCTAGTCCATTAGACCAAAAATGATGTTTGGGTGTGTTTCGGAGCATTTCGCTAACCTTCAGCACGTAAAAAGATGCAAAACTTGTGTTCGAGCCCGAATGCATTATTTCGGGGTACCAAAGTTGTGAAGCATCCATTCTAGTCCATTGGACCCAAAATGATGTTTGTGAGAGTTTCGGATGATTTGACTAACCTTCAGCACGCAAAAAGATGCAAAACTTGTGTTTCGGGCCTAACTGCACTATTTCGGGGTACCAAAGTTGTGAAGCATCCATTCTAGTCCATTGGACCCAAAATGATGTTTGGGAGTGTTTCAGAGCAATTCTCTAACCTTCGGCACGTCAAAGACGAAAAACTCGTGTTTCGGGCCTAAATGCACTATTTCGGGGCACCAAAGTTGTGAAGCATCCATTCTAGTCCATTAGAATAAAAATGATGTTTGGGTGTGTTTCGGAGCTTTTCGCTAACCTTCAGCACGTAAAAAGATGCAAAACTTGTGTTCGAGCCCGAATGCATTATTTCGGGGTACCAAAGTTGTGAAGCATCCATTCTAGTCAATTGGACCCAAAATGATGTTTGGGAGTGTTTCAGAGCATTTCGCTAACCTTCAGCATGTAAAAGATGCAAAACTTGTGTTTCGGGCCTAAATGCATTAATTCGGGGTACCAAAGTTGTGAAGCATCCATTCTAGTCATTGGACCCAAAATGATGTTTGGGAGTGTTTCGGAGCATTTCGCTAACCTTCAGCACGTAAAAAGATGCAAAACTTGTGTTTCGAGCCTAAATGCATTAATTCGGGGTACCAAAGTTGTGAAGCATCCATTCTAGTCCATTGGACCCAAAATGATGTTTGTGAGAGTTTCGGATGATTTGACTAACCTTCAGCACGCAAAAAGATGCAAAACATGTGTTTCGGGCCTAACTGCACTATTTCGGGGTACCAAAGTTGTGAAGCATCCATTCTAGTCCATTGGACCCAAAATGATGTTTGGGAGTGTTTCGGAGCATTTCGCTAACCTACAACATGTAAAAAGATGCAAAACTTATGTTTTGGGCCTAAATGCACTATTTCGGGGTACCAAAGTTGTGAAGCATCCATTCTAGTCCATTGGACCAAAAATGATGTTTGGAAGTGTTTCGGAGCATTTCGCTAACCTTCAGCACGTACAAGATGCAAAACTTGTGTTCGAGCCTAAATGCACTATTTCGGGGTACTAACGTTGTGTAGCATCCATTCTAGTCCATTGGACCCAAAATGATGTTTGGGAGTGCTTTGGAGCATTTCGCTAACCTTCGACACGTAAAAGATGCAAAACTCGTATTTCGGGCCCGAATGCGCTATTTCGGGGTACCAAACTTGCGAAGCATCCATTCTAGTCCATTGGACCCGAAATGATGTTTGGGAGTGTTTCGGAGCATTTCGCTAAGCTTCAGCATGTAAAAAGAAGCAAACATGTGTTTGGGGCCTAAATGCATTATTTCGGGGTACCAAAGTTGTGAAGCATCCATTCTTGTCCATTGGACCCAAATTGATGTTTGGGAGTGTTTTGGAGCGTTTCGCTAACCATCAGCACGTAAAAAGATGCAAAACTTGTGTTTCGCGCCTAAATGCATTAATTCGGGGTACCAAAGTTGTGAAGCATCTATTCTAGTCCATTGGACCCAAAATGATGTTTGGGAGTGTTTCGGGCATTTCGCTAACCTTCAGCATGTAAAAAGATGCAAAACTTATGTTTTGGGCCTAAATGCACTATTTCGGGGTACCAAAGTTGTGAAGCATCCATTCTAGTACATTGGACCCAAAATGATGTTTTCTAGTTCCGGATGATTTCACTAACATTCAGCACGTAAAAGATGCAAAACTTGTGTTTCGGGCCTAAATGCATTAATTCGGGGTACCAAAGTTGTGAAGCATCCATTCTAGTCATTGGACCCAAAATGTTGTTTGGGAGTGTTTCGGAGCATTTCGCTAACCTTCAGCACGTAAAAAGATGCAAAACTTGTGTTTCGAGCCTAAATGCATTAATTCGGGGTACCAAAGTTGTGAAGCATCCATTCTAGTCCATTGGACCCAAAATGATGTTTGTGAGAGTTTCGGATGATTTGACTAACCTTCAGCACGCAAAAAGATGCAAAACTTCTGTTTCGGGCCTAACTGCACTATTTCGGGGTACCAAAGTTGTGAAGCATCAATTCTAGTCCATTGGACCCAAAATGATGTTTGGGAGTGTTTCGGAGCATTTCGCTAACCTTCAGCACGTAAAAAGATGCAAAACTTGTGTTTCGGGCCTAAATGTATTATTTCGGGGTACCAAAGTTGTGAAGCATCCATTGTAGTCCATTGGACCCAAAATGATGTTTGGGAGTGTTTCGGAGCATTTCGCTAACCTTCAGCATGTAAAAAGATGCAAAACTTATGTTTTGGGCCTAAATGCACTATTTCGGGGTACCAAAGTTGTGAAGCATCAATTCTAGTCCATTGGACCCAAAATGATGTTTGGGAGTGTTTCAGAGCAATTCTCTAACCTTCGGCACGTCAAAGACGAAAAACTCGTGTTTCGGGCCTAAATGCACTATTTCGGGGCACCAAAGTTGTGAAGCATCCATTCTAGTCCATTAGACCAAAAATGATGTTTGGGTGTGTTTCGGAGCATTTCGCTAACCTTCAGCACGTAAAAAGATGCAAAACTTGTGTTCGAGCCCGAATGCATTATTTCGGGGTACCAAAGTTGTGAAGCATCAATTCTAGTCCATTGGACCCAAAATGATGTTTGTGAGAGTTTCGGATGATTTGACTAACCTTCAGCACGCAAAAAGATGCAAAACTTGTGTTTCGGGCCTAACTGCACTATTTCGGGGTACCAAAGTTGTGAAGCATCCATTCTAGTCCATTGGACCCAAAATGATGTTTGGGAGTGTTTCAGAGCAATTCTCTAACCTTCGGCACGTCAAAGACGAAAAACTCGTGTTTCGGGCCTAAATGCACTATTTAGGGGCACCAAAGTTGTGAAGCATCCATTCTAGTCCATTAGACCAAAAATGATGTTTGGGTGTGTTTCAGAGCATTTCGCTAACCTTCAGCACGTAAAAAGATGCAAAACTTGTGTTCGAGCCCGAATGCATTATTTCGGGGTACCAAAGTTGTGAAGCATCCATTCTAGTCCATTGGACCCAAAATGATGTTTGGGAGTGATTCAGAGCATTTCGCTAACCTTCAGCATGTAAAAGATGCAAAACTTGTGTTTCGGGCCTAAATGCATTAATTCGGGGTACCAAAGTTGTGAAGCATCCATTCTAGTCATTGGACCCAAAATGATGTTTGGGAGTGTTTCGGAGCATTTCGCTAACCTTCAGCACGTAAAAAGATGCAAAACTTGTGTTTCGAGCCTAAATGCATTAATTCGGGGTACCAAAGTTGTGAAGCATCCATTCTAGTCCATTGGACCCAAAATGATGTTTGTGAGAGTTTCGGATGATTTGACTAACCTTCAGCACGCAAAAAGATGCAAAACATGTGTTTCGGGCCTAACTGCACTATGTCGGGGTACCAAAGTTGTGAAGCATCCATTCTAGTCCATTGGACCCAAAATGATGTTTGGGAGTGTTTCGGAGCATTTCGCTAACCTACAACATGTAAAAAGATGCAAAACTTATGTTTTGGGCCTAAATGCACTATTTCGGGGTACCAAAGTTGTGAAGCATCCATTCTAGTCCATTGGACCAAAAATGATGTTTGGAAGTGTTTCGGAGCATTTCGCTAACCTTCAGCACGTACAAGATGCAAAACTTGTGTTCGAGCCTAAATGCACTATTTCGGGGTACTAACGTTGTGTAGCATCCATTCTAGTCCATTGGACCCAAAATGATGTTTGGGAGTGCTTTGGAGCATTTCGCTAACCTTCGACACGTAAAAGATGCAAAACTCGTATTTCGGGCCCGAATGCGCTATTTCGGGGTACCAAACTTGCGAAGCATCCATTCTAGTCCATTGGACCCGAAATGATGTTTGGGAGTGTTTCGGAGCATTTCGCTAAGCTTCAGCATGTAAAAAGATGCAAACATGTGTTTGGGGCCTAAATGCATTATTTCGGGGTACCAAAGTTGTGAAGCATCCATTCTTGTCCATTGGACCCAAATTGATGTTTGGGAGTGTTTCGGAGCGTTTCGCTAACCATCAGCACGTAAAAAGATGCAAAACTTGTGTTTCGCGCCTAAATGCATTAATTCGGGGTACCAAAGTTGTGAAGCATCTATTCTAGTCCATTGGACCCAAAATGATGTTTGGGAGTGTTTCGGGCATTTCGCTAACCTTCAGCATGTAAAAAGATGCAAAACTTATGTTTTGGGCCTAAATGCACTATTTCGGGGTACCAAAGTTGTGAAGCATCCATTCTAGTACATTGGACCCAAAATGATGTTTTCTAGTTCCGGATGATTTCACTAACATTCAGCACGTAAAAGATGCAAAACTTGTGTTTCGGGCCTAAATGCATTAATTCGGGGTACCAAAGTTGTGAAGCATCCATTCTAGTCATTGGACCCAAAATGTTGTTTGGGAGTGTTTCGGAGCATTTCGCTAACCTTCAGCACGTAAAAAGATGCAAAACTTGTGTTTCGAGCCTAAATGCATTAATTCGGGGTACCAAAGTTGTGAAGCATCCATTCTAGTCCATTGGACCCAAAATGATGTTTGTGAGAGTTTCGGATGATTTGACTAACCTTCAGCACGCAAAAAGATGCAAAACTTGTGTTTCGGGCCTAACTGCACTATTTCGGGGTACCAAAGTTGTGAAGCATCAATTCTAGTCCATTGGACCCAAAATGATGTTTGGGAGTGTTTCGGAGCATTTCGCTAACCTTCAGCACGTAAAAAGATGCAAAACTTGTGTTTCGGGCCTAAATGCATTATATCGGGGTACCAAAGTTGTGAAGCATCCATTGTAGTCCATTGGACCCAAAATGATGTTTGGGAGTGTTTCGGAGCATTTCGCGAACCATCAGCATGTAAAAAGATGCAAAACTTATGTTTTGGGCCTAAATGCACTATTTCGGGGTACCAAAGTTGTGAAGCATCCATTCTAGTCCATTGGACCCAAAATGATGTTTGGGAGTGTTTCAGAGCAATTCTCTAACCTTCGGCACGTCAAAGACGAAAAACTCGTGTTTCGGGCCTAAATGCACTATTTCGGGGCACCAAAGTTGTGAAGCATCCATTCTAGTCCATTAGACCAAAAATGATGTTTGGGTGTGTTTCGGAGCATTTCGCTAACCTTCAGCACGTAAAAAGATGCAAAACTTGTGTTCGAGCCCGAATGCATTATTTCGGGGTACCAAAGTTGTGAAGCATCCATTCTAGTCCATTGGACCCAAAATGATGTTTGGGAGTGTTTCAGAGCATTTCGCTAACCTTCAGCATGTAAAAGATGCAAAACTTGTGTTTCGGGCCTAAATGCATTAATTCGGGGTACCAAAGTTGTGAAGCATCCATTCTAGTCATTGGACCCAAAATGATGTTTGGGAGTGTTTCGGAGCATTTCGCTAACCTTCAGCACGTAAAAAGATGCAAAACTTGTGTTTCGAGCCTAAATGCATTAATTCGGGGTACCAAAGTTGTGAAGCATCCATTCTAGTCCATTGGACCCAAAATGATGTTTGTGAGAGTTTCGGATGATTTGACTAACCTTCAGCACGCAAAAAGATGCAAAACTTGTGTTTCGGGCCTAACTGCACTATTTTGGGGTACCAAAGTTGTGAAGCATCCATTCTAGTCCATTGGACCCAAAATGATGTTTGGGAGTGTTTCGGAGCATTTCGCTAACCTTCAGCACGAAAAAAGATGCAAAACTTGTGTTTCGGGCCTAAATGCATTATTTCGGGGTACCAAAGTTGTGAAGCATCCATTGTAGTCCATTGGACCCAAAATGATGTTTGGGAGTGTTTCGGAGCCTTTCGCTAACCTTCAGCATGTAAAAAGATGCAAAACTTATGTTTTGGGCCTAAATGCACTATTTCGGGGTACCAAAGTTGTGAAGCATCCATTCTAGTCCATTGGACCCAAAATGATGTTTGGGAGTGTTTCAGAGCAATTCTCTAACCTTCGGCACGTCAAAGACGAAAAACTCGTGTTTCGGGCCCGAATGCACTACTTCGGGGTACCAAAGTTGTGAAGCATCCATTCTAGTCCATTGGACCCAAAATGATGTTCGTGAGTGTTTCGGATGATTTCACTAACCTTCAGCACGTAAAAAGATGCAAAACTTATGTTTTGGGCCTAAATGCACTATTTTGGGGTACCAAAGTTGTGAAGCATCCATTCTAGTCCATTGGACCTAAAATGATGTTTGGAAGTGTTTCGGAGCATTTCGCTAACCTTCAGCACGTACAAGATGCAAAACTTGTGTTCGAGCCTGAATGCACTATTTCGGGGTACCAAAGTTGTGAAGCATCATTCTAATTCATTGGACCCAAAATGATGTTTGCGAGTGTTTTGGATAATTTCACTAACCTTCAGCATGTAAAAAAATACAAAACTTGTGTTTTGGGGCTAAATGCACTATTTCGGGGTACTAACGTTGTGTAGCATCCATTCTAGTCCATTGGACCCAAAATGATGTTTGGGAGTGCTTTGGAGCATTTCGCTAACCTTCGACACGTAAAAGATGCAAAACTCGTATTTCGGGCCCGAATGCACTATTTCGGGGTACCAAAGTTGCGAAGCATCCATTCTAGTCCATTGGACCCAAAATGATGTTTGGGAGTGTTTCGGAGCATTTCGCTAACCTTCAGCATGTAAAAAGATGGAAACATGTGTTTCGGGCCTAAATGCATCATTTCGGGGTACCAAAGTTGTGAAGCATCCATTCTAGTCCATTGGACCCAAAATGATGTTTGGGAGTGTTTCGGGCATTTCGCTAACCTTCAGCATGTAAAAAGATGCAAAACTTATGTTTTGGGCCTAAATGCACTATTTCGGGGTACCAAAGTTGTGAAGCATCCATTCTAGTCCATTGGACCCAAATTGATGTTTGGGAGTGTTTCGGATCATTTCGGTAACCTTCAGCATGTACAAGATGCGAAACTTGTGTTCGAGCCTGAATGCACTATTTCGGGGTACCAAAGTTGTGAAGCATCATTCTAAGCCATTGGACCCCAAATGATGATTGCGAGTGTTTTGGATAATTTCACTAACCTTCAGCATGTAAAAAGATACAAAACTTGTGTTTTGGGCCTAAATGCACTATTTCGGGGTACTAACGTTGTGAAGCATCCATTCTAGTCCATTGGACCCAAAATGATATTTGGGAGTGCTTCGGAGCATTTCGCTAACCTTCGACATGTAAAAGATGCAAAACTCGTATTTCGGGCCTGAATGCACTACTTCGGGGTACCAAAGTTGTGAAGCATCCATTATAGTCCATTGGACCCAAAATGATGTTCGTGAGTGTTTCGGATGATTTCACTAACCTTCAGCAAGTAAAAAGATGCAAAACTTGTGTTTCGGGCCTAACTGCACTATTTCGGGGTACCAAAGTTGTGAAGCATCCATTCTAGTACATTGGACCCAAAATGATGTTTTCTAGTTCCGGATGATTTCACTAACATTCAGCACGTAAAAGATGCAAAACTTGTGTTTCGGGCCTAAATGCATTAATTCGGGGTACCAAAGTTGTGAAGCATCCATTCTAGTCATTGGACCCAAAATGTTGTTTGGGAGTGTTTCGGAGCATTTCGCTAACCTTCAGCACGTAAAAAGATGCAAAACTTGTGTTTCGAGCCTATATGCATTAATTCGGGGTACCAAAGTTGTGAAGCATCCATTCTAGTCCATTGGACCCAAAATGATGTTTGTGAGAGTTTCGGATGATTTGACTAACCTTCAGCACGCAAAAAGATGCAAAACTTGTGTTTCGGGCCTAACTGCACTATTTCGGGGTACCAAAGTTGTGAAGCATCAATTCTAGTCCATTGGACCCAAAATGATGTTTGGGAGTGTTTCGGAGCATTTCGCTAACCTTCAGCACGTAAAAAGATGCAAAACTTGTGTTTCGGGCCTAAATGCATTATATCGGGGTACCAAAGTTGTGAAGCATCCATTGTAGTCCATTGGACCCAAAATGATGTTTGGGAGTGTTTCGGAGCATTTCGCGAACCTTCAGCATGTAAAAAGATGCAAAACTTATGTTTTGGGCCTAAATGCACTATTTCGGGGTACCAAAGTTGTGAAGCATCCATTCTAGTCCATTGGACCCAAAATGATGTTTGGGAGTGTTTCAGAGCAATTCTCTAACCTTCGGCACGTCAAAGACGAAAAACTCGTGTTTCGGGCCTAAATGCACTATTTCGGGGCACCAAAGTTGTGAAGCATCCATTCTAGTCCATTAGACCAAAAATGATGTTTGGGTGTGTTTCGGAGCATTTCGCTAACCTTCAGCACGTAAAAAGATGCAAAACTTGTGTTCGAGCCCGAATGCATTATTTCGGGGTACCAAAGTTGTGAAGCATCCATTCTAGTCCATTGGACCCAAAATGATGTTTGGGAGTGTTTCAGAGCATTTCGCTAACCTTCAGCATGTAAAAGATGCAAAACTTGTGTTTCGGGCCTAAATGCATTAATTCGGGGTACCAAAGTTGTGAAGCATCCATTCTAGTCATTGGACCCAAAATGATGTTTGGGAGTGTTTCGGAGCATTTCGCTAACCTTCAGCACGTAAAAAGATGCAAAACTTGTGTTTCGAGCCTAAATGCATTAATTCGGGGTACCAAATTTGTGAAGCATCCATTCTAGTCCATTGGACCCAAAATGATGTTTGTGAGAGTTTCGGATGATTTGACTAACCTTCAGCACGCAAAAAGATGCAAAACTTGTGTTTCGGGCCTAACTGCACTATTTTGGGGTACCAAAGTTGTGAAGCATCCATTCTAGTCCATTGGACCCAAAATGATGTTTGGGAGTGTTTCGGAGCATTTCGCTAACCTTCAGCACGAAAAAAGATGCAAAACTTGTGTTTCGGGCCTAAATGCATTATTTCGGGGTACCAAAGTTGTGAAGCATCCATTGTAGTCCATTGGACCCAAAATGATGTTTGGGAGTGTTTCGGAGCCTTTCGCTAACCTTCAGCATGTAAAAAGATGCAAAACTTATGTTTTGGGCCTAAATGCACTATTTCGGGGTACCAAAGTTGTGAAGCATCCATTCTAGTCCATTTGACCCAAAATGATGTTTGGGAGTGTTTCAGAGCAATTCTCTAACCTTCGGCACGTCAAAGACGAAAAACTCGTGTTTCGGGCCCGAATGCACTACTTCGGGGTACCAAAGTTGTGAAGCATCCATTCTAGTCCATTGGACCCAAAATGATGTTCGTGAGTGTTTCGGATGATTTCACTAACCTTCAGCACGTAAAAAGATGCAAAACTTATGTTTTGGGCCTAAATGCACTATTTTGGGGTACCAAAGTTGTGAAGCATCCATTCTAGTCCATTGGACCTAAAATGATGTTTGGAAGTGTTTCGGAGCATTTCGCTAACCTTCAGCACGTACAAGATGCAAAACTTGTGTTCGAGCCTGAATGCACTATTTCGGGGTACCAAAGTTGTGAAGCATCATTCTAATTCATTGGACCCAAAATGATGTTTGCGAGTGTTTTGGATAATTTCACTAACCTTCAGCATGTAAAAAAATACAAAACTTGTGTTTTGGGGCTAAATGCACTATTTCGGGGTACTAACGTTGTGTAGCATCCATTCTAGTCCATTGGTCCCAAAATGATGTTTGGGAGTGCTTTGGAGCATTTCGCTAACCTTCGACACGTAAAAGATGCAAAACTCGTATTTCGGGCCCGAATGCACTATTTCGGGGTACCAAAGTTGCGAAGCATCCATTCTAGTCCATTGGACCCAAAATGATGTTTGGGAGTGTTTCGGAGCATTTCGCTAACCTTCAGCATGTAAAAAGATGGAAACATGTGTTTCGGGCCTAAATGCATCATTTCGGGGTACCAAAGTTGTGAAGCATCCATTCTAGTCCATTGGACCCAAAATGATGTTTGGGAGTGTTTCGGGCATTTCGCTAACCTTCAGCATGTAAAAAGATGCAAAACTTATGTTTTGGGCCTAAATGCACTATTTCGGGGTACCAAAGTTGTGAAGCATCCATTCTAGTCCATTGGACCCAAATTGATGTTTGGGAGTGTTTCGGATCATTTCGGTAACCTTCAGCATGTACAAGATGCGAAACTTGTGTTCGAGCCTGAATGCACTATTTCGGGGTACCAAAGTTGTGAAGCATCATTCTAAGCCATTGGACCCCAAATGATGATTGCGAGTGTTTTGGATAATTTCACTAACCTTCAGCATGTAAAAAGATACAAAACTTGTGTTTTGGGCCTAAATGCACTATTTCGGGGTACTAACGTTGTGAAGCATCCATTCTAGTCCATTGGACCCAAAATGATATTTGGGAGTGCTTCGGAGCATTTCGCTAACCTTCGACATGTAAAAGATGCAAAACTCGTATTTCGGGCCCGAATGCACTACTTCGGGGTACCAAAGTTGTGAAGCGTCCATTATAGTCCATTGGACCCAAAATGATGTTCGTGAGTGTTTCGGATGATTTCACTAACCTTCAGCAAGTAAAAAGATGCAAAACTTGTGTTTCGGGCCTAACTGCACTATTTCGGGGTACCAAAGTTGTGAAGCATCCATTCTAGTCCATTGGACCCAAAATGATGTTTGGGAGTGTTTCGGAGCATTTCGCTAACCTACAACATGTAAAAAGATGCAAAACTTATGTTTTGGGCCTAAATGCACTATTTTGGGGTACCAAAGTTGTGAAGCATCCATTCTAGTCCATTGGACCTAAAATGATGTTTGGAAATGTTTCGGAGCATTTCGCTAACCTTCAGCACGTACAAGATGCAAAACTTGTGTTCGAGCCTAAATGCACTATTTCGGGGTACAAACGTTGTGTAGCATCCATTCTAGTCCATTGGACCCAAAATGATGTTTGGGAGTGCTTTGGAGCATTTCGCTAACCTTCGACACGTAAAAGATGCAAAACTCGTATTTCGGGCCCGAATGCACTATTTCGGGGTACCAAAGTTGCGAAGCATCCATTCTAGTCCATTGGACCCGAAATGATGTTTGGGAGTGTTTCGGAGCATTTCGCTAACCTTCAGCATGTAAAAAGATGCAAACATGTGTTTGGGGCCTAAATGCATTATTTCGGGGTACCAAAGTTGTGAAGCATCCATTCTTGTCCATTGGACCCAAATTGATGTTTGGGAGTGTTTTGGAGCGTTTCGCTAACCATCAGCACGTAAAAAGATGCAAAACTTGTGTTTCGGGCCTAAATGCATTAATTCAGGGTACCAAAGTTGTGAAGCATCTATTCTAGTCCATTGGACCCAAAATGATGTTTGGGAGTGTTTCGGAGCCTTTCGCTAACCTTCAGCATGTAAAAAGATGCAAAACTTATGTTTTGGGCCTAAATGCACTATTTCGGGGTACCAAAGTTGTGAAGCATCCATTCTAGTCCATTGGACCCAAAATGATGTTTGGGAGTGTTTCAGAGCAATTCTCTAACCTTCGGCACGTCAAAGACGAAAAACTCGTGTTTCGGGCCCGAATGCACTACTTCGGGGTACCAAAGTTGTGAAGCATCCATTCTAGTCCATTGGACCCAAAATGATGTTCGTGAGTGTTTCGGATGATTTCACTAACCTTCAACACGTAAAAAGATGCAAAACTTATGTTTTGGGCCTAAATGCACTATTTTGGGGTACCAAAGTTGCGAAGCATCCATTCTAGTCCATTGGACCTAAAATGATGTTTGGAAGTGTTTCGGAGCATTTCGCTAACCTTCAGCACGTACAAGATGCAAAACTTGTGTTCGAGCCTGAATGCACTATTTCGGGGTACCAAAGTTGTGAAGCATCATTCTAATTCATTGGACCCAAAATGATGTTTGCGAGTGTTTTGGATAATTTCACTAACCTTCAGCATGTAAAAAAATACAAAACTTGTGTTTTGGGGCTAAATGCACTATTTCGGGGTACTAACGTTGTGTAGCATCCATTCTAGTCCATTGGACCCAAAATGATGTTTGGGAGTGCTTTGGAGCATTTCGCTAACCTTCGACACGTAAAAGATGCAAAACTCGTATTTCGGGCCCGAATGCACTATTTCGGGGTACCAAAGTTGCGAAGCATCCATTCTAGTCCATTGGACCCAAAATGATGTTTGGGAGTGTTTCGGAGCATTTCGCTAACCTTCAGCATGTAAAAAGATGGAAACATGTGTTTCGGGCCTAAATGCATCATTTCGGGGTACCAAAGTTGTGAAGCATCCATTCTAGTCCATTGGACCCAAAATGATGTTTGGGAGTGTTTCGGGCATTTCGCTAACCTTCAGCATGTAAAAAGATGCAAAACTTATGTTTTGGGCCTAAATGCACTATTTTGGGGTACCAAAGTTGTGAAGCATCCATTCTAGTCCATTGGACCCAAATTGATGTTTGGGAGTGTTTCGGATCATTTCGGTAACCTTCAGCATGTACAAGATGCGAAACTTGTGTTCGAGCCTGAATGCACTATTTCGGGGTACCAAAGTTGTGAAGCATCATTCTAAGCCATTGGACCCCAAATGATGATTGCGAGTGTTTTGGATAATTTCACTAACCTTCAGCATGTAAAAAGATACAAAACTTGTGTTTTGGGCCTAAATGCACTATTTCGGGGTACTAACGTTGTGAAGCATCCATTCTAGTCCATTGGACCCAAAATGATATTTGGGAGTGCTTCGGAGCATTTCGCTAACCTTCGACATGTAAAAGATGCAAAACTCGTATTTCGGGCCCGAATGCACTACTTCGGGGTACCAAAGTTGTGAAGCGTCCATTATAGTCCATTGGACCCAAAATGATGTTCGTGAGTGTTTCGGATGATTTCACTAACCTTCAGCAAGTAAAAAGATGCAAAACTTGTGTTTCGGGCCTAACTGCACTATTTCGGGGTACCAAAGTTGTGAAGCATCCATTCTAGTCCATTGGACCCAAAATGATGTTTGGGAGTGTTTCGGAGCATTTCGCTAACCTACAACATGTAAAAAGATGCAAAACTTATGTTTTGGGCCTAAATGCACTATTTTGGGGTACCAAAGTTGTGAAGCATCCATTCTAGTCCATTGGACCTAAAATGATGTTTGGAAATGTTTCGGAGCATTTCGCTAACCTTCAGCACGTACAAGATGCAAAACTTGTGTTCGAGCCTAAATGCACTATTTCGGGGTACAAACGTTGTGTAGCATCCATTCTAGTCCATTGGACCCAAAATGATGTTTGGGAGTGCTTTGGAGCATTTCGCTAACCTTCGACACGTAAAAGATGCAAAACTCGTATTTCGGGCCCGAATGCACTATTTCGGGGTACCAAAGTTGCGAAGCATCCATTCTAGTCCATTGGACCCGAAATGATGTTTGGGAGTGTTTCGGAGCATTTCGCTAACCTTCAGCATGTAAAAAGATGCAAACATGTGTTTGGGGCCTAAATGCATTATTTCGGGGTACCAAAGTTGTGAAGCATCCATTCTTGTCCATTGGACCCAAATTGATGTTTGGGAGTGTTTTGGAGCGTTTCGCTAACCATCAGCACGTAAAAAGATGCAAAACTTGTGTTTCGGGCCTAAATGCATTAATTCAGGGTACCAAAGTTGTGAAGCATCTATTCTAGTCCATTGGACCCAAAATGATGTTTGGGAGTGTTTCGGAGCCTTTCGCTAACCTTCAGCATGTAAAAAGATGCAAAACTTATGTTTTGGGCCTAAATGCACTATTTCGGGGTACCAAAGTTGTGAAGCATCCATTCTAGTCCATTGGACCCAAAATGATGTTTGGGAGTGTTTCAGAGCAATTCTCTAACCTTCGGCACGTCAAAGACGAAAAACTCGTGTTTCGGGCCCGAATGCACTACTTCGGGGTACCAAAGTTGTGAAGCATCCATTCTAGTCCATTGGACCCAAAATGATGTTCGTGAGTGTTTCGGATGATTTCACTAACCTTCAGCACGTAAAAAGATGCAAAACTTATGTTTTGGGCCTAAATGCACTATTTTGGGGTACCAAAGTTGTGAAGCATCCATTCTAGTCCATTGGACCTAAAATGATGTTTGGAAGTGTTTCGGAGCATTTCGCTAACCTTCAGCACGTACAAGATGCAAAACTTGTGTTCGAGCCTGAATGCACTATTTCGGGGTACCAAAGTTGTGAAGCATCATTCTAATTCATTGGACCCAAAATGATGTTTGCGAGTGTTTTGGATAATTTCACTAACCTTCAGCATGTAAAAAAATACAAAACTTGTGTTTTGGGGCTAAATGCACTATTTCGGGGTACTAACGTTGTGTAGCATCCATTCTAGTCCATTGGACCCAAAATGATGTTTGGGAGTGCTTTGGAGCATTTCGCTAACCTTCGACACGTAAAAGATGCAAAACTCGTATTTCGGGCCCGAATGCACTATTTCGGGGTACCAAAGTTGCGAAGCATCCATTCTAGTCCATTGGACCCAAAATGATGTTTGGGAGTGTTTCGGAGCATTTCGCTAACCTTCAGCATGTAAAAAGATGGAAACATGTGTTTCGGGCCTAAATGCATCATTTCGGGGTACCAAAGTTGTGAAGCATCCATTCTAGTCCATTGGACCCAAAATGATGTTTGGGAGTGTTTCGGGCATTTCGCTAACCTTCAGCATGTAAAAAGATGCAAAACTTATGTTTTGGGCCTAAATGCACTATTTCGGGGTACCAAAGTTGTGAAGCATCCATTCTAGTCCATTGGACCCAAATTGATGTTTGGGAGTGTTTCGGATCATTTCGGTAACCTTCAGCATGTACAAGATGCGAAACTTGTGTTCGAGCCTGAATGCACTATTTCGGGGTACCAAAGTTGTGAAGCATCATTCTAAGCCATTGGACCCCAAATGATGATTGCGAGTGTTTTGGATAATTTCACTAACCTTCAGCATGTAAAAAGATACAAAACTTGTGTTTTGGGCCTAAATGCACTATTTCGGGGTACTAACGTTGTGAAGCATCCATTCTAGTCCACTGGACCCAAAATGATATTTGGGAGTGCTTCGGAGCATTTCGCTAACCTTCGACATGTAAAAGATGCAAAACTCGTATTTCGGGCCCGAATGCACTACTTCGGGGTACCAAAGTTGTGAAGCGTCCATTATAGTCCATTGGACCCAAAATGATGTTCGTGAGTGTTTCGGATGATTTCACTAACCTTCAGCAAGTAAAAAGATGCAAAACTTGTGTTTCGGGCCTAACTGCACTATTTCGGGGTACCAAAGTTGTGAAGCATCCATTCTAGTCCATTGGACCCAAAATGATGTTTGGGAGTGTTTCGGAGCATTTCGCTAACCTACAACATGTAAAAAGATGCAAAACTTATGTTTTGGGCCTAAATGCACTATTTTGGGGTACCAAAGTTGTGAAGCATCCATTCTAGTCCATTGGACCTAAAATGATGTTTGGAAATGTTTCGGAGCATTTCGCTAACCTTCAGCACGTACAAGATGCAAAACTTGTGTTCGAGCCTAAATGCACTATTTCGGGGTACAAACGTTGTGTAGCATCCATTCTAGTCCATTGGACCCAAAATGATGTTTGGGAGTGCTTTGGAGCATTTCGCTAACCTTCGACACGTAAAAGATGCAAAACTCGTATTTCGGGCCCGAATGCACTATTTCGGGGTACCAAAGTTGCGAAGCATCCATTCTAGTCCATTGGACCCGAAATGATGTTTGGGAGTGTTTCGGAGCATTTCGCTAACCTTCAGCATGTAAAAAGATGCAAACATGTGTTTGGGGCCTAAATGCATTATTTCGGGGTACCAAAGTTGTGAAGCATCCATTCTTGTCCATTGGACCCAAATTGATGTTTGGGAGTGTTTCGGAGCGTTTCGCTAACCATCAGCACGTAAAAAGATGCAAAACTTGTGTTTCGGGCCTAAATGCATTAATTCAGGGTACCAAAGTTGTGAAGCATCTATTCTAGTCCATTGGACCCAAAATGATGTTTGGGAGTGTTTCGGAGCCTTTCGCTAACCTTCAGCATGTAAAAAGATGCAAAACTTATGTTTTGGGCCTAAATGCACTATTTCGGGGTACCAAAGTTGTGAAGCATCCATTCTAGTCCATTGGACCCAAAATGATGTTTGGGAGTGTTTCAGAGCAATTCTCTAACCTTCGGCACGTCAAAGACGAAAAACTCGTGTTTCGGGCCCGAATGCACTACTTCGGGGTACCAAAGTTGTGAAGCATCCATTCTAGTCCATTGGACCCAAAATGATGTTCGTGAGTGTTTCGGATGATTTCACTAACCTTCAGCACGTAAAAAGATGCAAAACTTATGTTTTGGGCCTAAATGCACTATTTTGGGGTACCAAAGTTGTGAAGCATCCATTCTAGTCCATTGGACCTAAAATGATGTTTGGAAGTGTTTCGGAGCATTTCGCTAACCTTCAGCACGTACAAGATGCAAAACTTGTGTTCGAGCCTGAATGCACTATTTCGGGGTACCAAAGTTGTGAAGCATCATTCTAATTCATTGGACCCAAAATGATGTTTGCGAGTGTTTTGGATAATTTCACTAACCTTCAGCATGTAAAAAAATACAAAACTTGTGTTTTGGGGCTAAATGCACTATTTCGGGGTACTAACGTTGTGTAGCATCCATTCTAGTCCATTGGACCCAAAATGATGTTTGGGAGTGCTTTGGAGCATTTCGCTAACCTTCGACACGTAAAAGATGCAAAACTCGTATTTCGGGCCCGAATGCACTATTTCGGGGTACCAAAGTTGCGAAGCATCCATTCTAGTCCATTGGACCCAAAATGATGTTTGGGAGTGTTTCGGAGCATTTCGCTAACCTTCAGCATGTAAAAAGATGGAAACATGTGTTTCGGGCCTAAATGCATCATTTCGGGGTACCAAAGTTGTGAAGCATCCATTCTAGTCCATTGGACCCAAAATGATGTTTGGGAGTGTTTCGGGCATTTCGCTAACCTTCAGCATGTAAAAAGATGCAAAACTTATGTTTTGGGCCTAAATGCACTATTTCGGGGTACCAAAGTTGTGAAGCATCCATTCTAGTCCATTGGACCCAAATTGATGTTTGGGAGTGTTTCGGATCATTTCGGTAACCTTCAGCATGTACAAGATGCGAAACTTGTGTTCGAGCCTGAATGCACTATTTCGGGGTACCAAAGTTGTGAAGCATCATTCTAAGCCATTGGACCCCAAATGATGATTGCGAGTGTTTTGTATAATTTCACTAACCTTCAGCATGTAAAAAGATACAAAACTTGTGTTTTGGGCCTAAATGCACTATTTCGGGGTACTAACGTTGTGAAGCATCCATTCTAGTCCATTGGACCCAAAATGATATTTGGGAGTGCTTCGGAGCATTTCGCTAACCTTCGACATGTAAAAGATGCAAAACTCGTATTTCGGGCCCGAATGCACTACTTCGGGGTACCAAAGTTGTGAAGCATCCATTATAGTCCATTGGACCCAAAATGATGTTCGTGAGTGTTTCGGATGATTTCACTAACCTTCAGCAAGTAAAAAGATGCAAAACTTGTGTTTCGGGCCTAACTGCACTATTTCGGGGTACCAAAGTTGTGAAGCATCCATTCTAGTCCATTGGACCCAAAATGATGTTTGGGAGTGTTTCGGAGCATTTCGCTAACCTGCAACATGTAAAAAGATGCAAAACTTATGTTTTGGGCCTAAATGCACTATTTTGGGGTACCAAAGTTGTGAAGCATCCATTCTAGTCCATTGGACCTAAAATGATGTTTGGAAGTGTTTCGGAGCATTTCGCTAACCTTCAGCACGTACAAGATGCAAAACTTGTGTTCGAGCCTAAATGCACTATTTCGGGGTACAAACGTTGTGTAGCATCCATTCTAGTCCATTGGACCCAAAATGATGTTTGGGAGTGCTTTGGAGCATTTCGCTAACCTTCGACACGTAAAAGATGCAAAACTCGTATTTCGGGCCCGAATGCACTATTTCGGGGTACCAAAGTTGCGAAGCATCCATTCTAGTCCATTGGACCCGAAATGATGTTTGGGAGTGTTTCGGAGCATTTCGCTAACCTTCAGCATGTAAAAAGATGCAAACATGTGTTTGGGGCCTAAATGCATTATTTCGGGGTACCAAAGTTGTGAAGCATCCATTCTTGTCCATTGGACCCAAATTGATGTTTGGGAGTGTTTCGGAGCGTTTCGCTAACCATCAGCACGTAAAAAGATGCAAAACTTGTGTTTCGGGCCTAAATGCATTAATTCAGGGTACCAAAGTTGTGAAGCATCTATTCTAGTCCATTGGACCCAAAATGATGTTTGGGAGTGTTTCGGGCATTTCGCTAACCTTCAGCATGTAAAAAGATGCAAAACTTATGTTTTGGGCCTAAATGCACTATTTCGGGGTACCAAAGTTGTGAAGCATCCATTCTAGTCCATTGGACCCAAAATGATGTTTTCTAGTTCCGGATGATTTCACTAACATTCAGCACGTAAAAGATGCAAAACTTGTGTTTCGGTCCTAAAATCATTAATTCGGGGTACCAAAGTTGTGAAGCATCCATTCTAGTCATTGGACCCAAAATGTTGTTTGGGAGTGTTTCGGAGCATTTCGCTAACCTTCAGCACGTAAAAAGATGCAAAACTTGTGTTTCGAGCCTAAATGCATTAATTCGGGGTACCAATGTTGTGAAGCATCCATTCTAGTCCATTGGACCCAAAATGATGTTTGTGAGAGTTTCGGATGATTTGACTAACCTTCAGCACGCAAAAAGATGCAAAACTTGTGTTTCGGGCCTAACTGCACTTTTTCGGGGTACCAAAGTTGTGAAGCATCAATTCTAGTCCATTGGACCCAAAATGATGTTTGGGAGTGTTTCGGAGCATTTCGCTAACCTTCAGCACGTAAAAAGATGCAAAACTTGTGTTTCGGGCCTAAATGCATTATTTCGGGGTACCAAAGTTGTGAAGCATCCATTGTAGTCCATTGGACCCAAAATGATGTTTGGGAGTGTTTCGGAGCATTTCGCTAACCTTCAGCATGTAAAAAGATGCAAAACTTATGTTTTGGGCCTAAATGCACTATTTCGGGGTACCAAAGTTGTGAAGCATCCATTCTAGTCCATTGGACCCAAAATGATGTTTGGGAGTGTTTCAGAGAAATTCTCTAACCTTCGGCACGTCAAAGACGAAAAACTCGTGTTTCGGGCCTAAATGCACTATTTCGGGGCACCAAAGATGTGAAGCATCCATTCTAGTCCATTAGACCAAAAATGATGTTTGGGTGTGTTTCGGAGCATTTCGCTAACCTTCAGCACGTAAAAAGATGCAAAACTTGTGTTCGAGCCCGAATGCATTATTTCGGGGTACCAAAGTTGTGAAGCATCCATTCTAGTCCATTGGACCCAAAATGATGTTTGGGAGTGTTTCAGAGCATTTCGCTAACCTTCAGCATGTAAAAGATGCAAAACTTGTGTTTCGGGCCTAAATGCATTAATTCGGGGTACCAAAGTTGTGAAGCATCCATTCTAGTCATTGGACCCAAAATGATGTTTGGGGGTGTTTCGGAGCATTTCGCTAACCTTCAGCACGTAAAAAGATGCAAAACTTGTGTTTCGAGCCTAAATGCATTAATTTGGGGTACCAAAGTTGTGAAGCATCCATTCTAGTCCATTGGACCCAAAATGATGTTTGTGAGAGTTTCGGATGATTTGACTAACCTTCAGCACACAAAAAGATGCAAAACTTGTGTTTCGGGCCTAACTGCACTATTTCAGGGTACCAAAGTTGTGAAGCATCCATTCTAGTCCATTGGACCCAAAATGATGTTTGGGAGTGTTTCGGAGCATTTCGCTAACCTTCAGCACGTAAAAAGATGCAAAACTTGTGTTTCGGGCCTAAATGCATTATTTCGGGGTACCAAAGTTGTGAAGCATCCATTCTAGTCCATTGGACCCAAAATGATGTTTGTGAGAGTTTCGGATGATTTGACTAACCTTCAGCACGCTAAAAGATGCAAAACTTGTGTTTCGGGCCTAACTGCACTATTTCGGGGTACCAAAGTTGTGAAGCATCCATTCTAGTCCATTGGACCCAAAATGATGTTTGGGAGTGTTTCAGAGCAATTCTCTAACCTTCGGCACGTCAAAGACGAAAAACTCGTGTTTCGGGCCTAAATGCACTATTTAGGGGCACCAAAGTTGTGAAGCATCCATTCTAGTCCATTAGACCAAAAATGATGTTTGGGTGTGTTTCAGAGCGTTTCGCTAACCTTCAGCACGTAAAAAGATGCAAAACTTGTGTTCGAGCCCGAATGCATTATTTCGGGGTACCAAAGTTGTGAAGCATCCACTCTAGTCCATTGGACCCAAAATGATGTTTGGGAGTGATTCAGAGCATTTCGCTAACCTTCAGCATGTAAAAGATGCAAAACTTGTGTTTCGGGCCTAAATGCGTTATTTCGGGGTACCAAAGTTGTGATGCATCCATTCTAGTCTATTGGACCCAAAATGATGTTTGGGAGTGTTTCGGAGCATTTCGCTAACCTTCAGCACGTAAAAAGATGCAAAACTTGTGTTTCGGGCCTAAATGCATTAATTTGGGGTACCAAAGTTGTGAAGCATCCATTCTAGTCCATTGGACCCAAAATGATGTTTGGGAGTGTTTCGGGCATTACGCCAACCTTCAGCATGTAAAAAGATGCAAAACTTATGTTTTGGGCCTAAATGCACTATTTCGGGGTACCAAAGTTGTGAAGCATCCATTCTAGTCCATTGGACCCAAATTGATGTTTGGGAGTGTTTCGGATCATTTCGGTAACCTTCAGCATGTACAAGATGCGAAACTTGTGTTCGAGCCTGAATGCACTATTTCGGGGTACCAAAGTTGTGAAGCATCATTCTAAGCCATTGGACCCCAAATGATGATTGCGAGTGTTTTGTATAATTTCACTAACCTTCAGCATGTAAAAAGATACAAAACTTGTGTTTTGGGCCTAAATGCACTATTTCGGGGTACTAACGTTGTGAAGCATCCATTCTAGTCCATTGGACCCAAAATGATATTTGGGAGTGCTTCGGAGCATTTCGCTAACCTTCGACATGTAAAAGATGCAAAACTCGTATTTCGGGCCCGAATGCACTACTTCGGGGTACCAAAGTTGTGAAGCATCCATTATAGTCCATTGGACCCAAAATGATGTTCGTGAGTGTTTCGGATGATTTCACTAACCTTCAGCAAGTAAAAAGATGCAAAACTTGTGTTTCGGGCCTAACTGCACTATTTCGGGGTACCAAAGTTGTGAAGCATCCATTCTAGTCCATTGGACCCAAAATGATGTTTGGGAGTGTTTCGGAGCATTTCGCTAACCTGCAACATGTAAAAAGATGCAAAACTTATGTTTTGGGCCTAAATGCACTATTTTGGGGTACCAAAGTTGTGAAGCATCCATTCTAGTCCATTGGACCTAAAATGATGTTTGGAAGTGTTTCGGAGCATTTCGCTAACCTTCAGCACGTACAAGATGCAAAACTTGTGTTCGAGCCTAAATGCACTATTTCGGGGTACAAACGTTGTGTAGCATCCATTCTAGTCCATTGGACCCAAAATGATGTTTGGGAGTGCTTTGGAGCATTTCGCTAACCTTCGACACGTAAAAGATGCAAAACTCGTATTTCGGGCCCGAATGCACTATTTCGGGGTACCAAAGTTGCGAAGCATCCATTCTAGTCCATTGGACCCGAAATGATGTTTGGGAGTGTTTCGGAGCATTTCGCTAACCTTCAGCATGTAAAAAGATGCAAACATGTGTTTGGGGCCTAAATGCATTATTTCGGGGTACCAAAGTTGTGAAGCATCCATTCTTGTCCATTGGACCCAAATTGATGTTTGGGAGTGTTTCGGAGCGTTTCGCTAACCATCAGCACGTAAAAAGATGCAAAACTTGTGTTTCGGGCCTAAATGCATTAATTCAGGGTACCAAAGTTGTGAAGCATCTATTCTAGTCCATTGGACCCAAAATGATGTTTGGGAGTGTTTCGGGCATTTCGCTAACCTTCAGCATGTAAAAAGATGCAAAACTTATGTTTTGGGCCTAAATGCACTATTTCGGGGTACCAAAGTTGTGAAGCATCCATTCTAGTCCATTGGACCCAAAATGATGTTTTCTAGTTCCGGATGATTTCACTAACATTCAGCACGTAAAAGATGCAAAACTTGTGTTTCGGGCCTAAATGCATTAATTCGGGGTACCAAAGTTGTGAAGCATCCATTCTAGTCATTGGACCCAAAATGTTGTTTGGGAGTGTTTCGGAGCATTTCGCTAACCTTCAGCACGTAAAAAGATGCAAAACTTGTGTTTCGAGCCTAAATGCATTAATTCGGGGTACCAATGTTGTGAAGCATCCATTCTAGTCCATTGGACCCAAAATGATGTTTGTGAGAGTTTCGGATGATTTGACTAACCTTCAGCACGCAAAAAGATGCAAAACTTGTGTTTCGGGCCTAACTGCACTTTTTCGGGGTACCAAAGTTGTGAAGCATCAATTCTAGTCCATTGGACCCAAAATGATGTTTGGGAGTGTTTCGGAGCATTTCGCTAACCTTCAGCACGTAAAAAGATGCAAAACTTGTGTTTCGGGCCTAAATGCATTATTTCGGGGTACCAAAGTTGTGAAGCATCCATTGTAGTCCATTGGACCCAAAATGATGTTTGGGAGTGTTTCGGAGCATTTCGCTAACCTTCAGCATGTAAAAAGATGCAAAACTTATGTTTTGGGCCTAAATGCACTATTTCGGGGTACCAAAGTTGTGAAGCATCCATTCTAGTCCATTGGACCCAAAATGATGTTTGGGAGTGTTTCAGAGAAATTCTCTAACCTTCGGCACGTCAAAGACGAAAAACTCGTGTTTCGGGCCTAAATGCACTATTTCGGGGCACCAAAGATGTGAAGCATCCATTCTAGTCCATTAGACCAAAAATGATGTTTGGGTGTGTTTCGGAGCATTTCGCTAACCTTCAGCACGTAAAAAGATGCAAAACTTGTGTTCGAGCCCGAATGCATTATTTCGGGGTACCAAAGTTGTGAAGCATCCATTCTAGTCCATTGGACCCAAAATGATGTTTGGGAGTGTTTCAGAGCATTTCGCTAACCTTCAGCATGTAAAAGATGCAAAACTTGTGTTTCGGGCCTAAATGCATTAATTCGGGGTACCAAAGTTGTGAAGCATCCATTCTAGTCATTGGACCCAAAATGATGTTTGGGGGTGTTTCGGAGCATTTCGCTAACCTTCAGCACGTAAAAAGATGCAAAACTTGTGTTTCGAGCCTAAATGCATTAATTTGGGGTACCAAAGTTGTGAAGCATCCATTCTAGTCCATTGGACCCAAAATGATGTTTGTGAGAGTTTCGGATGATTTGACTAACCTTCAGCACACAAAAAGATGCAAAACTTGTGTTTCGGGCCTAACTGCACTATTTCAGGGTACCAAAGTTGTGAAGCATCCATTCTAGTCCATTGGACCCAAAATGATGTTTGGGAGTGTTTCGGAGCATTTCGCTAACCTTCAGCACGTAAAAAGATGCAAAACTTGTGTTTCGGGCCTAAATGCATTATTTCGGGGTACCAAAGTTGTGAAGCATCCATTCTAGTCCATTGGACCCAAAATGATGTTTGTGAGAGTTTCGGATGATTTGACTAACCTTCAGCACGCTAAAAGATGCAAAACTTGTGTTTCGGGCCTAACTGCACTATTTCGGGGTACCAAAGTTGTGAAGCATCCATTCTAGTCCATTGGACCCAAAATGATGTTTGGGAGTGTTTCAGAGCAATTCTCTAACCTTCGGCACGTCAAAGACGAAAAACTCGTGTTTCGGGCCTAAATGCACTATTTAGGGGCACCAAAGTTGTGAAGCATCCATTCTAGTCCATTAGACCAAAAATGATGTTTGGGTGTGTTTCAGAGCGTTTCGCTAACCTTCAGCACGTAAAAAGATGCAAAACTTGTGTTCGAGCCCGAATGCATTATTTCGGGGTACCAAAGTTGTGAAGCATCCACTCTAGTCCATTGGACCCAAAATGATGTTTGGGAGTGATTCAGAGCATTTCGCTAACCTTCAGCATGTAAAAGATGCAAAACTTGTGTTTCGGGCCTAAATGCGTTATTTCGGGGTACCAAAGTTGTGATGCATCCATTCTAGTCTATTGGACCCAAAATGATGTTTGGGAGTGTTTCGGAGCATTTCGCTAACCTTCAGCACGTAAAAAGATGCAAAACTTGTGTTTCGGGCCTAAATGCATTAATTTGGGGTACCAAAGTTGTGAAGCATCCATTCTAGTCCATTGGACCCAAAATGATGTTTGGGAGTGTTTCGGGCATTACGCCAACCTTCAGCATGTAAAAAGATGCAAAACTTGTGTTTCGAGCCTAAATGCATTAATTCGGGGTACCAAAGTTGTGAAGCATCCATTCTAGTCCATTGGACCCAAAATGATGTTTGTGAGAGTTTCAGATGATTTGACTAACCTTCAGCACGCAAAAAGATGCAAAACTTGTGTTTCGAGCCTAACTGCACTATTTCGGGGTACCAAAGTTGTGAAGCATCCATTCTAGTCCATTGGACCCAAAATGATGTTTGGGAGTGTTTCGGAGCATTTCGCTAACCTTCAGCACGTAAAAAGATGCAAAACTTGTGTTTCGGGCCTAAATGCATTATTTCGGGGTACCAAAGTTGTGAAGCATCCATTGTAGTCCATTGGACCCAAAATGATGTTTCAGAGTGTTTCGGAGCATTTCGCTAACCTTCAGCATGTAAAAAGATGCAAAACTTATGTTTTGGGCCTAAATGCACTATTTCGGGGTACCAAAGTTGTGAAGCATCCATTCTAGTCCATTGGACCCAAAATGATGTTTGGGAGTGTTTCAGAGCAATTCTCTAACCTTCGGCACGTCAAAGACGAAAAACTCGTGTTTCGGGCCTAAATGCACTATTTCGGGGCACCAAAGTTGTGAAGCATCCATTCTAGTCCATTAGACCAAAAATGATGTTTGGGTGTGTTTCGGAGCATTTCGCTAACCTTCAGCACGTAAAAAGATGCAAAACTTGTGTTCGAGCCCGAATGCATTATTTCGGGGTACCAAAGTTGTGAAGCATCCATTCTAGTCCATTGGACCCAAAATGATGTTTGTGAGAGTTTCGGATGATTTGACTAACCTTCAGCACGCAAAAAGATGCAAAACTTGTGTTTCGGGCCTAAATGCATTAATTCGGGGTACCAAAGTTGTGAAGCATCCATTCTAGTCATTGGACCCAAAATGATGTTTGGGAGTGTTTCGGAGCATTTCGCTAACCTTCAGCACGTAAAAAGATGCAAAACTTGTGTTTCGAGCCTAAATGCATTAATTCGGGGTACCAAAGTTGTGAAGCATCCATTCTAGTCCATTGGACCCAAAATGATGCTTGTGAGAGTTTCAGATGATTTGACTAACCTTCAGCACGCAAAAAGATGCAAAACTTGTGTTTCGGGCCTAACTGCACTATTTCGGGGTACCAAAGTTGTGAAGCATCCATTCTAGTCCATTGGACCCAAAATGATGTTTGGGAGTGTTTCGGAGCATTTCGCTAGCCTTCAGCACGTAAAAAGATGCAAAACTTGTGTTTCGGGCCTAAATGCATTATTTCGGGGTACCAAAGTTGTGAAGCATCCATTGTAGTCCATTGGACCCAAAATGATGTTTGGGAGTGTTTCGGAGCATTTCGCTAACCTTCAGCATGTAAAAAGATGCAAAACTTATGTTTTGGGCCTAAATGCACTATTTCGGGGTTCCAAAGTTGTGAAGCATCCATTCTAGTCCATTGGACCCAAAATGATGTTTGTGAGAGTTTCGGATGATTTGACTAACCTTCAGCACGTAAAAAGATGCAAAACTTGTGTTTCGGGCCTAAATGCATTAATTCGGGGTACCAAAGTTGTGAAGCATCCATTCTAGTCATTGGACCCAAAATGATGTTTGGGGGTGTTTCGGAGCATTTCGCTAACCTTCAGCACGTAAAAAGATGCAAAACTTGTGTTTCGAGCCTAAATGCATTAATTTGGGGTACCAAAGTTGTGAAGCATCCATTCTAGTCCATTGGACCCAAAATGATGTTTGTGAGAGTTTCGGATGATTTGACTAACCTTCAGCACGTAAAAAGATGCAAAACTTGTGTTTCGGGCCTAAATGCATTAATTCGGGGTACCAAAGTTGTGAAGCATCCATTCTAGTCATTGGACCCAAAATGATGTTTGGGGGTGTTTCGGAGCATTTCGCTAACCTTCAGCACGTAAAAAGATGCAAAACTTGTGTTTCGAGCCTAAATGCATTAATTTGGGGTACCAAAGTTGTGAAGCATCCAATCTAGTCCATTGGACCCAAAATGATGTTTGTGAGAGTTTCGGATGATTTGACTAACCTTCAGCACACAAAAAGATGCAAAACTTGTGTTTCGGGCCTAACTGCACTATTTCGGGGTACCAAAGTTGTGAAGCATCCATTCTAGTCCATTGGACCCAAAATGATGTTTGGGAGTGTTTCGGAGCATTTCGCTAACCTTCAGCACGTAAAAAGATGCAAAACTTGTGTTTCGGGCCTAAATGCATTATTTCGGGGTACCAAAGTTGTGAAGCATCCATTCTAGTCCATTGGACCCAAAATGATGTTTGTGAGAGTTTCGGATGATTTGACTAACCTTCAGCACGCTAAAAGATGCAAAACTTGTGTTTCGGGCCTAACTGCACTATTTCGGGGTACCAAAGTTGTGAAGCATCCATTCTAGTCCATTGGACCCAAAATGATGTTTGGGAGTGTTTCAGAGCAATTCTCTAACCTTCGGCACGTCAAAGACGAAAAACTCGTGTTTCGGGCCTAAATGCACTATTTAGGGGCACCAAAGTTGTGAAGCATCCATTCTAGTCCATTAGACCAAAAATGATGTTTGGGTGTGTTTCAGAGCATTTCGCTAACCTTCAGCACGTAAAAAGATGCAAAACTTGTGTTCGAGCCCGAATGCATTATTTCGGGGTACCAAAGTTGTGAAGCATCCACTCTAGTCCATTGGACCCAAAATGATGTTTGGGAGTGATTCAGAGCATTTCGCTAACCTTCAGCATGTAAAAGATGCAAAACTTGTGTTTCGGGCCTAAATGCGTTATTTCGGGGTACCAAAGTTGTGATGCATCCATTCTAGTCTATTGGACCCAAAATGATGTTTGGGAGTGTTTCGGAGCATTTCGCTAACCTTCAGCACGTAAAAAGATGCAAAACTTGTGTTTCGGGCCTAAATGCATTAATTCGGGGTACCAAAGTTGTGAAGCATCCATTCTAGTCCATTGGACCCAAAATGATGTTTGGGAGTGTTTCGGGCATTACGCCAACCTTCATCATGTAAAAAGATGCAAAACTTGTGTTTCGAGCCTAAATGCATTAATTCGGGGTACCAAAGTTGTGAAGCATCCATTCTAGTCCATTGGACCCAAAATGATGTTTGTGAGAGTTTCAGATGATTTGACTAACCTTCAGCACGCAAAAAGATGCAAAACTTGTGTTTCGAGCCTAACTGCACTATTTCGGGGTACCAAAGTTGTGAAGCATCCATTCTAGTCCATTGGACCCAAAATGATGTTTGGGAGTGTTTCGGAGCATTTCGCTAACCTTCAGCACGTAAAAAGATGCAAAACTTGTGTTTCGGGCCTAAATGCATTATTTCGGGGTACCAAAGTTGTGAAGCATCCATTGTAGTCCATTGGACCCAAAATGATGTTTCAGAGTGTTTCGGAGCATTTCGCTAACCTTCAGCATGTAAAAAGATGCAAAACTTATGTTTTGGGCCTAAATGCACTATTTCGGGGTACCAAAGTTGTGAAGCATCCATTCTAGTCCATTGGACCCAAAATGATGTTTGGGAGTGTTTCAGAGCAATTCTCTAACCTTCGGCACGTCAAAGACGAAAAACTCGTGTTTCGGGCCTAAATGCACTATTTTGGGGCACCAAAGTTGTGAAGCATCCATTCTAGTCCATTAGACCAAAAATGTTGTTTGGGTGTGTTTCGGAGCATTTCGCTAACCTTCAGCACGTAAAAAGATGCAAAACTTGTGTTCGAGCCCGAATGCATTATTTCGGGGTACCAAAGTTGTGAAGCATCCATTCTAGTCCATTGGACCCAAAATGATGTTTGTGAGAGTTTCGGATGATTTGACTAACCTTCAGCACGCAAAAAGATGCAAAACTTGTGTTTCGGGCCTAAATGCATTAATTCGGGGTACCAAAGTTGTGAAGCATCCATTCTAGTCATTGGACCCAAAATGATGTTTGGGAGTGTTTCGGAGCATTTCGCTAACCTTCAGCACGTAAAAAGATGCAAAACTTGTGTTTCGAGCCTAAATGCATTAATTCGGGGTACCAAAGTTGTGAAGCATCCATTCTAGTCCATTGGACCCAAAATGATGCTTGTGAGAGTTTCGGATGATTTGACTAACCTTCAGCACGCAAAAAGATGCAAAACTTGTGTTTCGGGCCTAACTGCACTATTTCGGGGTACCAAAGTTGTGAAGCATCCATTCTAGTCCATTGGACCCAAAATGATGTTTGGGAGTGTTTCGGAGCATTTCGCTAGCCTTCAGCACGTAAAAAGATGCAAAACTTGTGTTTCGGGCCTAAATGCATTATTTCGGGGTACCAAAGTTGTGAAGCATCCATTGTAGTCCATTGGACCCAAAATGATGTTTGGGAGTGTTTCGGAGCATTTCGCTAACCTTCAGCATGTAAAAAGATGCAAAACTTATGTTTTGGGCCTAAATGCACTATTTCGGGGTTCCAAAGTTGTGAAGCATCCATTCTAGTCCATTGGACCCAAAATGATGTTTGGGAGTGTTTCAGAGCAATTCTCTAACCTTCGGCACGTAAAAGACGAAAAACTCGTGTTTCGGGCCTAAATGCACTATTTCGGGGCACCAAAGTTGTGAAGCATCCATTCTAGTCCATTAGACCAAAAATGATGTTTGGGTGTGTTTCAGAGCATTTCGCTAACCTTCAGCACGTAAAAAGATGCAAAACTTGTGTTCGAGCCCGAATGCATTATTTCGGGGTACCAAAGTTGTGAAGCATCCATTCTAGTCCATTGGACCCAAAATGATGTTTGGGAGTGTTTCAGAGCATTTCGCTAACCTTCAGCATGTAAAAGATGCAAAACTTGTGTTTCGGGCCTAAATGCATTAATTCGGGGTACCAAAGTTGTGAAGCATCCATTCTAGTCATTGGACCCAAAATGATGTTTGGGAGTGTTTCGGAGCATTTCGCTAACCTTCAGCACGTAAAAAGATGCAAAACTTGTGTTTTGAGCCTAAATGCATTAATTCGGGGTACCAAAGTTGTGAAGCATCCATTCTAGTCCATTGGACCCAAAATGATGTTTGTGAGAGTTTCGGATGATTTGACTAACCTTCAGCACGCAAAAAGATGCAAAACTTGTGTTTCGGGCCTAACTGCACTATTTCGGGGTACCAAACTTGTGAAGCATCCATTCTAGTCCATTGGACCCAAAATGATGTTTGGGAGTGTTTCGGAGCATTTCGCTAACATTCAGCACGTAAAAAGATGCAAAACTTGTGTTTCGGGCCTAAATGCATTATTTCGGGGTACCAAAGTTGTGAAGCATCCATTGTAGTCCATTGGACCCAAAATGATGTTTGGGAGTGTTTCGGAGCATTTCGCTAGCCTTCAGCACGTAAAAAGATGCAAAACTTGTGTTTCAGGCCTAAATGCATTATTTCGGGGTACCAAAGATGTGAAGCATCCATTGTAGTCCATTGGACCCAAAATGATGTTTGGGAGTGTTTCGGAGCATTTCGCTAACCTTCAGCATGTAAAAAGATGCAAAACTTATGTTTTGGGCCTAAATGCATTAATTCGGGGTACCAAAGTTGTGAAGCATCCATTCTAGTCCATTGGACCCAAAATGATGTTTGTGAGAGTTTCAGATGATTTGACTAACCTTCAGCACGCAAAAAGATGCAAAACTTGTGTTTCGGGCCTAACTGCACTATTTCGGGGTACCAAAGTTGTGAAGCATCCATTCTAGTCCATTGGACCCAAAATGATGTTTGGGAGTGTTTCGGAGCATTTCGCTAACCTTCAGCACGTAAAAAGATGCAAAACCTGTGTTTCGGGCCTAAATGCATTATTTCGGAGTACCAAAGTTGTGAAGCATCCATTGTAGTCCATTGGACCCAAAATGATGTTTGGGAGTGTTTCGGAGCATTTCGCTTACCTTCAGCATGTAAAAAGATGCAAAACTTATGTTTTGGGCCTAAATGCACTATTTCGGGGTACCAAAGTTGTGAAGCATCCATTCTAGTCCATTGGACCCAAAATGATGTTTGGGAGTGTTTCAGAGCAATTCTCTAACCTTCGGCACGTCAAAGACGAAAAACTCGTGTTTCGGGCCTAAATGCACTATTTTGGGGCACCAAAGTTGTGAAGCATCCATTCTAGTCCATTAGACCAAAAATGTTGTTTGGGTGTGTTTCGGAGCATTTCGCTAACCTTCAGCACGTAAAAAGATGCAAAACTTGTGTTCGAGCCCGAATGCATTATTTCGGGGTACCAAAGTTGTGAAGCATCCATTCTAGTCCATTGGACCCAAAATGATGTTTGTGAGAGTTTCGGATGATTTGACTAACCTTCAGCACGCAAAAAGATGCAAAACTTGTGTTTCGGGCCTAAATGCATTAATTCGGGGTACCAAAGTTGTGAAGCATCCATTCTAGTCATTGGACCCAAAATGATGTTTGGGAGTGTTTCGGAGCATTTCGCTAACCTTCAGCACGTAAAAAGATGCAAAACTTGTGTTTCGAGCCTAAATGCATTAATTCGGGGTACCAAAGTTGTGAAGCATCCATTCTAGTCCATTGGACCCAAAATGATGCTTGTGAGAGTTTCGGATGATTTGACTAACCTTCAGCACGCAAAAAGATGCAAAACTTGTGTTTCGGGCCTAACTGCACTATTTCGGGGTACCAAAGTTGTGAAGCATCCATTCTAGTCCATTGGACCCAAAATGATGTTTGGGAGTGTTTCGGAGCATTTCGCTAGCCTTCAGCACGTAAAAAGATGCAAAACTTGTGTTTCGGGCCTAAATGCATTATTTCGGGGTACCAAAGTTGTGAAGCATCCATTGTAGTCCATTGGACCCAAAATGATGTTTGGGAGTGTTTCGGAGCATTTCGCTAACCTTCAGCATGTAAAAAGATGCAAAACTTATGTTTTGGGCCTAAATGCACTATTTCGGGGTTCCAAAGTTGTGAAGCATCCATTCTAGTCCATTGGACCCAAAATGATGTTTGGGAGTGTTTCAGAGCAATTCTCTAACCTTCGGCACGTAAAAGACGAAAAACTCGTGTTTCGGGCCTAAATGCACTATTTCGGGGCACCAAAGTTGTGAAGCATCCATTCTAGTCCATTAGACCAAAAATGATGTTTGGGTGTGTTTCAGAGCATTTCGCTAACCTTCAGCACGTAAAAAGATGCAAAACTTGTGTTCGAGCCCGAATGCATTATTTCGGGGTACCAAAGTTGTGAAGCATCCATTCTAGTCCATTGGACCCAAAATGATGTTTGGGAGTGTTTCAGAGCATTTCGCTAACCTTCAGCATGTAAAAGATGCAAAACTTGTGTTTCGGGCCTAAATGCATTAATTCGGGGTACCAAAGTTGTGAAGCATCCATTCTAGTCATTGGACCCAAAATGATGTTTGGGAGTGTTTCGGAGCATTTCGCTAACCTTCAGCACGTAAAAAGATGCAAAACTTGTGTTTTGAGCCTAAATGCATTAATTCGGGGTACCAAAGTTGTGAAGCATCCATTCTAGTCCATTGGACCCAAAATGATGTTTGTGAGAGTTTCGGATGATTTGACTAACCTTCAGCACGCAAAAAGATGCAAAACTTGTGTTTCGGGCCTAACTGCACTATTTCGGGGTACCAAACTTGTGAAGCATCCATTCTAGTCCATTGGACCCAAAATGATGTTTGGGAGTGTTTCGGAGCATTTCGCTAACATTCAGCACGTAAAAAGATGCAAAACTTGTGTTTCGGGCCTAAATGCATTATTTCGGGGTACCAAAGTTGTGAAGCATCCATTGTAGTCCATTGGACCCAAAATGATGTTTGGGAGTGTTTCGGAGCATTTCGCTAGCCTTCAGCACGTAAAAAGATGCAAAACTTGTGTTTCAGGCCTAAATGCATTATTTCGGGGTACCAAAGATGTGAAGCATCCATTGTAGTCCATTGGACCCAAAATGATGTTTGGGAGTGTTTCGGAGCATTTCGCTAACCTTCAGCATGTAAAAAGATGCAAAACTTATGTTTTGGGCCTAAATGCACTATTTCGGGGTACCAAAGTTGTGAAGCATCCATTCTAGTCCATTGGACCCAAAATGATGTTTGGGAGTGTTTTAGAGCAATTCTCTAACCTTCGGCACGTCAAAGACGAAAAACTCGTGTTTCGGGCCTAAATGCACTATTTCGGGGCACCAAAGTAGTGAAGCATCCATTCTAGTCCATTAGACCAAAAATGATGTTTGGGTGTGTTTCGGAGCATTTCGCTAACCTTCAGCACGTAAAAAGATGCAAAACTTGTGTTCGAGCCCGAATGCATTATTTCGGGGTACCAAAGTTGTGAAGCATCCATTCTAGTCCATTGGACCCAAAATGATGTTTGGGAGTGTTTCAGAGCATTTCGCTAACCTTCAGCATGTAAAAGATGCAAAACTTGTGTTTCGGGCCTAAATGCATTAATTCGGGGTACCAAAGTTGTGAAGCATCCATTCTAGTCATTGGACCCAAAATGATGTTTGGGAGTGTTTCGGAGCATTTCGCTAACCTTCAGCACGTAAAAAGATGCAAAACTTGTGTTTCGAGCCTAAATGCATTAATTCGGGGTACCAAAGTTGTGAAGCATCCATTCTAGTCCATTGGACCCAAAATGATGTTTGTGAGAGTTTCGGATGATTTGACTAACCTTCAGCACGCAAAAAGATGCAAAACTTGTGTTTCGGGCCTAACTGCACTATTTCGGGGTACCAAAGTTGTGAAGCATCCATTCTAGTCCATTGGACCCAAAATGATGTTTGGGAGTGATTCAGAGCATTTCGCTAACCTTCAGCATGTAAAAGATGCAAAACTTGTGTTTCGGGCCTAAATGCATTATTTCGGGGTACCAAAGTTGTGAAGCATCCATTCTAGTCCATTGGACCCAAAATGATGTTTGGGAGTGTTTCGGAGCATTTCGCTAACCTTCAGCACGTAAAAAGATGCAAAACTTGTGTTTCGGGCCTAAATGCATTAATTCGGGGTACCAAAGTTGTGAAGCATCCATTCTAGTCCAATGGACCCAAAATGATGTTTGGGAGTGTTTCGGGCATTACGCTAACCTTCAGCATGTAAAAAGATGCAAAACTTGTGTTTCGAGCCTAAATGCATTAATTCGGGGTACCAAAGTTGTGAAGCATCCATTCTAGTCCATTGGACCCAAAATGATGTTTGTGAGAGTTTCAGATGATTTGACTAACCTTCAGCACGCAAAAAGATGCAAAACTTGTGTTTCGGGCCTAACTGCTCTATTTCGGGGTACCAAAGTTGTGAAGCATCCATTCTAGTCCATTGGACCCAAAATGATGTTTGGGAGTGTTTCGGAGCATTTCGCTAACCTTCAGCACGTAAAAAGATGCAAAACTTGTGTTTCGGGCCTAAATGCATTATTTCGGGGTACCAAAGTTGTGAAGCATCCATTGTAGTCCATTGGACCCAAAATGATGTTTCAGAGTGTTTCGGAGCATTTCGCTAACCTTCAGCATGTAAAAAGATGCAAAACTTATGTTTTGGGCCTAAATGCACTATTTCGGGGTACCAAAGTTGTGAAGCATCCATTCTAGTCCATTGGACCCAAAATGATGTTTGGGAGTGTTTCAGAGCAATTCTCTAACCTTCGGCACGTCAAAGACGAAAAACTCGTGTTTCGGGTCTAAATGCACTATTTCGGGGCACCAAAGTTGTGAAGCATCCATTCTAGTCCATTAGACCAAAAATGATGTTTGGGTGTGTTTCGGAGCATTTCGCTAACCTTCAGCACGTAAAAAGATGCAAAACTTGTGTTCGAGCCCGAATGCATTATTTCGGGATACCAAAGTTGTGAAGCATCCATTCTAGTCCATTGGACCCAAAATGATGTTTGTGAGAGTTTCGGATGATTTGACTAACCTTCAGCACGCAAAAAGATGCAAAACTTGTGTTTCGGGCCTAAATGCATTAATTCGGGGTACCAAAGTTGTGAAGCATCCATTCTAGTCATTGGACCCAAATTGATGTTTGGGAGTGTTTCGGAGCATTTCGCTAACCTTGAGCACGTAAAAAGATGCAAAACTTGTGTTTCGAGCCTAAATGCATTAATTCGGGGTACCAAAGTTGTGAAGCATCCATTCTAGTCCATTGGACCCAAAATGATGCTTGTGAGAGTTTCGGATGATTTGACTAACCTTCAGCACGCAAAAAGATGCAAAACTTGTGTTTCGGGCCTAACTGCACTATTTCGGGGTACCAAAGTTGTGAAGCATCCATTCTAGTCCATTGGACCCAAAATGATGTTTGGGAGTGTTTCGGAGCATTTCGCTAGCCTTCAGCACGTAAAAAGATGCAAAACTTGTGTTTCGGGCCTAAATGCATTATTTCGGGGTACCAAAGTTGTGAAGCATCCATTGTAGTCCATTGGACCCAAAATGATGTTTGGGAGTGTTTCGGAGCATTTCGCTAACCTTCAACATGTAAAAAGATGCAAAACTTATGTTTTGGGCCTAAATGCACTATTTCGGGGTACCAAAATTGTGAAGCATCCATTCTAGTCCATTGGACCCAAAATGATGTTTGGGAGTGTTTCGGAGCAATTCTCTAACCTTCGGCACGTAAAAGACGAAAAACTCGTGTTTCGGGCCTAAATGCACTATTTCGGGGCACCAAAGTTGTGAAGCATCCATTCTAGTCCATTAGACCAAAAATGATGTTTGGGTGTGTTTCGGAGCATTTCGCTAACCTTCAGCACGTAAAAAGATGCAAAACTTGTGTTCGAGCCCGAATGCATTATTTCGGGATACCAAAGTTGTGAAGCATCCATTCTAGTCCATTGGACCCAAAATGATGTTTGTGAGAGTTTCGGATGATTTGACTAACCTTCAGCACGCAAAAAGATGCAAAACTTGTGTTTCGGGCCTAAATGCATTAATTCGGGGTACCAAAGTTGTGAAGCATCCATTCTAGTCATTGGACCCAAAATGATGTTTGGGAGTGTTTCGGAGCATTTCGCTAACCTTGAGCACGTAAAAAGATGCAAAACTTGTGTTTCGAGCCTAAATGCATTAATTCGGGGTACCAAAGTTGTGAAGCATCCATTCTAGTCCATTGGACCCAAAATGATGCTTGTGAGAGTTTCGGATGATTTGACTAACCTTCAGCACACAAAAAGATGCAAAACTTGTGTTTCGGGCCTAACTGCACTATTTCGGGGTACCAAAGTTGTGAAGCATCCATTCTAGTCCATTGGACCCAAAATGATGTTTGGGAGTGTTTCGGAGCATTTCGCTAGCCTTCAGCACGTAAAAAGATGCAAAACTTGTGTTTCGGGCCTAAATGCATTATTTCGGGGAACCAAAGTTGTGAAGCATCCATTGTAGTCCATTGGACCCAAAATGATGTTTGGGAGTGTTTCGGAGCATTTCGCTAACCTTCAACATGTAAAAAGATGCAAAACTTATGTTTTGGGCCTAAATGCACTATTTCGGGGTACCAAAATTGTGAAGCATCCATTCTAGTCCATTGGACCCAAAATGATGTTTGGGAGTGTTTCAGAGCAATTCTCTAACCTTCGGCACGTAAAAGACGAAAAACTCGTGTTTCGGGCCTAAATGCACTATTTCGGGGCACCAAAGTTGTGAAGCATCCATTCTAGTCCATTAGACCAAAAATGATGTTTGGGTGTGTTTCAGAGCATTTCGCTAACCTTCAGCACGTAAAAAGATGCAAAACTTGTGTTCGAGCCCGAATGCATTATTTCGGGGTACCAAAGTTGTGAAGCATCCATTCTAGTCCATTGGACCCAAAATGATGTTTGGGAGTGTTTCAGAGCATTTCGCTAACCTTCAGCATGTAAAAGATGCAAAACTTGAGTTTCGGGCCTAAATGCATTAATTCGGGGTACCAAAGTTGTGAAGCATCCATTCTAGTCATGGGACCCAAAATGATGTTTGGGAGTGTTTCGGAGCATTTCGCTAACCTTCAGCACGTAAAAAGATGCAAAACTTGTGTTTTGAGCCTAAATGCATTAATTCGGGGTACCAAAGTTGTGAAGCATCCATTCTAGTCCATTGGACCCAAAATGATGTTTGTTAGAGTTTCGGATGATTTGACTAACCTTCAGCACGCAAAAAGATGCAAAACTTGTGTTTCGGGCCTAACTGCACTATTTCGGGGTACCAAACTTGTGAAGCATCCATTCTAGTCCATTGGACCCAAAATGATGTTTGGGAGTGTTTCGGAGCATTTCGCTAACCTTCAGCACGTAAAAAGATGCAAAACTTGTGTTTCGGGCCTAAATGCATTATTTCGGGGTACCAAAGTTGTGAAGCATCCATTGTAGTCCATTGGACCCAAAATGATGTTTGGGAGTGTTTCGGAGCATTTCGCTAGCCTTCAGCACGTAAAAAGATGCAAAACTTGTGTTTCAAGCCTAAATGCATTATTTCGGGGTACCAAAGATGTGAAGCATCCATTGTAGTCCATTGGACCCAAAATGATGTTTGGGAGTGTTTCGGAGCATTTCGCTAACCTTCAGCATGTAAAAAGATGCAAAACTTATGTTTTGGGCCTAAATGCACTATTTCGGGGTACCAAAGTTGTGAAGCATCCATTCTAGTCCATTGGACCCAAAATGATGTTTGGGAGTGTTTCAGAGCAATTCTCTAACCTTCGGCACGTCAAAGACGAAAAACTCATGTTTCGGGCCTAAATGCACTATTTCGGGGCACCAAAGTAGTGAAGCATCCATTCTAGTCCATTAGACCAAAAATGATGTTTGGGTCTGTTTCGGAGCATTTCGCTAACCTTCAGCACGTAAAAAGATGCAAAACTTGTGTTCGAGCCCGAATGCATTATTTCGGGGTACCAAAGTTGTGAAGCATCCATTCTAGTCCATTGGACCCAAAATGATGTTTGGGAGTGTTTCAGAGCATTTCGCTAACCTTCAGCATGTAAAAGATGCAAAACTTGTGTTTCGGGCCTAAATGCATTAATTCGGGGTACCAAAGTTGTGAAGCATCCATTCTAGTCATTGGACCCAAAATGATGTTTGGGAGTGTTTCGGAGCATTTCGCTAACCTTCAGCACGTAAAAAGATGCAAAACTTGTGTTTCGAGCCTAAATGCATTAATTCGGGGTACCAAAGTTGTGAAGCATCCATTCTAGTCCATTGGACCCAAAATGATGTTGTGAGAGTTTCGGATGATTTGACTAACCTTCAGCACGCAAAAAGATGCAAAACTTGTGTTTCGGGCCTAACTGCACTATTTCGGGGTACCAAAGTTGTGAAGCATCCATTCTAGTCCATTGGACCCAAAATGATGTTTGGGACTGTTTCGGAGCATTTCGCTAACCTTCAGCACGTAAAAAGATGCAAAACTTGTGTTTCGGGCCTAAATGCATTATTTCGGGGTACCAAAGTTGTGAAGCATCCATTGTAGTCCATTGGACCCAAAATGATGTTTGGGAGTGTTTCGGAGCATTTCGCTAACCTTCAGCATGTAAAAAGATGCAAAACTTATGTTTTGGGCCTAAATGCACTATTTCGGGGTACCAAAGTTGTGAAGCATCCATTCTAGTCCATTGGACCGAAAATGATGTTTGGGAGTGTTTCAGAGCAATTCTCTAACCTTCGGCACGTAAAAGACGAAAAACTCGTGTTTCGGGCCTAAATGCACTATTTCGGGGCACCAAAGATGTGAAGCATCCATTCTAGTCCATTAGACCAAAAATGATGTTTGGGTGTGTTTCAGAGCATTTCGCTAACCTTCAGCACGTAAAAAGATGCAAAACTTGTGTTCGAGCCCGAATGCATTATTTCGGGGTACCAAAGCTGTGAAGCATCCATTCTAGTCCATTGGACCCAAAATGATGTTTGGGAGTGTTTCAGAGCATTTCGCTAACCTTCAGCATGTAAAAGATGCAAAACTTGTGTTTCGGGCCTAAATGCATTATTTCGGGGTACCAAAGTTGTGAAGCATCCATTCTAGTCCACTGGACCCAAAATGATGTTTGGGAGTGTTTCGGAGCATTTCGCTAACCTTCAGCACGTAAAAAGATGCATAACTTGTGTTTCGGGCCTAAATGCATTAATTCGGGGTACCAAAGTTGTGAAGCATCCATTCTAGTCCATTGGACCCAAAATGATGTTTGGGAGTGTTTCGGGCATTACGCTAACCTTCAGCATGTAAAAAGATGCAAAACTTGTGTTTCGAGCCTAAATGCATTAATTCGGGGTACCAAAGTTGTGAAGCATCCATTCTAGTCCATTGGACCCAAAATGATGTTTGTGAGAGTTTCGGATGATTTGACTAACCTTCAGCACGCAAAAAGATGCAAAACTTGTGTTTCGGGCCTAACTGCACTATTTCGGGGTACCAAAGTTGTGAAGCATCCATTCTAGTCCATTGGACCCAAAATGATGTTTGGGAGTGTTTCGGAGCATTTCGCTAACCTTCAGCACGTAAAAAGATGCAAAACTTGTGTTTCGGGACTAAATGCATTATTTCGGGGTACCAAAGTTGTGAAGCATCCATTGTAGTCCATTGGACCCAAAATGATATTTGGGAGTGTTTCGGAGCATTTCGCTAACCTTCAGCATGTAAAAAGATGCAAAACTTATGTTTTGGGCCTAAATGCACTATTTCGGGGTACCAAAGTTGTGAAGCATCCATTCTAGTCCATTGGACCCAAAATGATGTTTGGGAGTGTTTCAGAGCAATTCTCTAACCTTCGGCACGTCAAAGACGAAAAACTCGTGTTTCGGGCCTAAATGCACTATTTCGGGGCACCAAAGTTGTGAAGCATCCATTCTAGTCCATTAGACCAAAAATGATGTTTGGGTGTGTTTCAGAGCATTTCGCTAACCTTCAGCACGTAAAAAGATGCAAAACTTGTGTTCGAGCCCGAATGCATTATTTCGGGGTACCAAAGTTGTGAAGCATCCATTCTTGTCCATTGGACCCAAAATGATGTTTGGGAGAGTTTCAGAGCATTTCGCTAACCTTCAGCATGTAAAAGATGCAAAACTTGTGTTTCGGGCCTAAATGCATTAATTCGGGGTACCAAAGTTGTGAAGCATCCATTCTAGTCATTGGACCCAAAATGATGTTTGGGAGTGTTTCGGAGCATTTCGCTAACCTTCAGCACGTAAAAAGATGCAAAACTTGTGTTTCGAGCCTAAATGCATTAATTCGGGGTACCAAAGTTGTGAAGCATCCATTCTAGTCCATTGGACCCAAAATGATGTTTGTGAGAGTTTCAGATGATTTGACTAACCTTCAGCACGCAAAAAGATGCAAAACTTGTGTTTCGGGCCTAACTGCACTATTTCGGGGTACCAAAGTTGTGAAGCATCCATTCTAGTCCATTGGACCCAAAATGATGTTTGGGAGTGTTTCGGAGCATTTCGCTAACCTTCAGCACGTAAAAAGATGCAAAACCTGTGTTTCGGGCCTAAATGCATTATTTCGGAGTACCAAAGTTGTGAAGCATCCATTGTAGTCCATTGGACCCAAAATGATGTTTGGGAGTGTTTCGGAGCATTTCGCTAACCTTCAGCATGTAAAAAGATGCAAAACTTATGTTTTGGGCCTAAATGCACTATTTCGGGGTACCAAAGTTGTGAAGCATCCATTCTAGTCCATTGGACCCAAAATGATGTTTGGGAGTGTTTCAGAGCAATTCTCTAACCTTCGGCACGTCAAAGACGAAAAACTCGTGTTTCGGCCCTAAATGCACTATTTCGGGGCACCAAAGTTGTGAAGCATCCATTCTATTCCATTAGACCAAAAATGATGTTTGGGTGTGTTTCAGAGCATTTCGCTAACCTTCAGCACGTAAAAAGATGCAAAACTTGTGTTCGAGCCCGAATGCATTATTTCGGGGTACCAAAGTTGTGAAGCATCCATTCTAGTCCATTGGACCCAAAATGATGCTTGGGAGTGTTTCAGAGCATTTCGCTATCCTTCAGCATGTAAAAGATGCAAAACTTGTGTTTCGGGCCTAAATGCATTATTTCGGGGTACCAAAGTTGTGAAGCATCCATTCTAGTCCATTGGACCCAAAATGATGCTTGGGAGTGTTTCGGAGAATTTCGCTAACCTTCAGCACGTAAAAAGATGCAAAACTTGTGTTTCGGGCCAAAATGCATTAATTCGGGGTACCAAAGTTGTGAAGCATCCATTCTAGTCCATTGGACCCAAAATGATGTTTGGGAGTGTTTCGGGCATTACGCTAACCTTCAGCATGTAAAAAGATGCAAAACTTGTGTTTCGAGCCTAAATGCATTAATTCGGGGTACCAAAGTTGTGAAGCATCCATTCTAGTCCATTGGACCCAAAATGATGTTTGTGAGAGTTTCGGATGATTTGACTAACCTTCAGCACGCAAAAAGATGCAAAACTTGTGTTTCGGGCCTAATTGCACTATTTCGGGGTACCAAAGTTGTGAAGCATCCATTCTAGTCCATTGGACCCAAAATGATGTTTGGGAGTGTTTCGGAGCATTTCGCTAACCTTCAGCACGTAAAAAGATGCAAAACTTGTGTTTCGGGCCTAAATGCATTATTTCGGGGTACCAAAGTTGTTAAGCATCCATTGTAGTCCATTGGACCCAAAATGATGTTTGAGAGTGTTTCGGAGCATTTCGCTAACCTTCAGCATGAAAAAAGATGCAAAACTTATGTTTTGGGCCTAAATGCACTATTTCGGGGTACCAAAGTTGTGAAGCATCCATTCTAGTCCATTGGATCCAAAATGATGTTTGGGAGTGTTTCAGAGCAATTCTCTAACCTTCGGCACGTAAAAGACGAAAAACTCGTGTTTCGGGCCTAAATGCACTATTTCGGGGCACCAAAGTTGTGAAGCATCCATTCTAGTCCATTAGACCAAAAATGATGTTTGGGTGTGTTTCAGAGCATTTCGCTAACCTTCAGCACGTAAAAAGATGCAAAACTTGTGTTCGAGCCCGAATGCATTATTTCGGGGTACCAAAGCTGTGAAGCATCCATTCTAGTCCATTGGACCCAAAATGATGTTTGGGAGTGTTTCAGAGCATTTCGCTAACCTTCAGCATGTAAAAGATGCAAAACTTGTGTTTCGGGCCTAAATGCATTATTTCGGGGTACCAAAGTTGTGAAGCATCCATTCTAGTCCATTGGACCCAAAATGATGTTTGGGAGTGTTTCGGAGCATTTCGCTAACCTTCAGCACGTAAAAAGATGCATAACTTGTGTTTCGGGCCTAAATGCATTAATTCGGGGTACCAAAGTTGTGAAGCATCCATTCTAGTCCATTGGACCCAAAATGATGTTTGGGAGTGTTTCGGGCATTACGCTAACCTTCAGCATGTAAAAAGATGCAAAACTTGTGTTTCGAGCCTAAATGCATTAATTCGGGGTACCAAAGTTGTGAAGCATCCATTCTAGTCCATTGGACCCAAAATGATGTTTGTGAGAGTTTCGGATGATTTGACTAACCTTCAGCACGCAAAAAGATGCAAAACTTGTGTTTCGGGCCTAACTGCAATATTTCGGGGTACCAAAGTTGTGAAGCATCCATTCTAGTCCATTGGACCCAAAATGATGTTTGGGAGTGTTTCGGAGCATTTCGCTAACCTTCAGCACGTAAAAAGATGCAAAACTTGTGTTTCGGGACTAAATGCATTATTTCGGGGTACCAAAGTTGTGAAGCATCCATTGTAGTCCATTGGACCCAAAATGATATTTGGCAGTGTTTCGGAGCATTTCGCTAACCTTCAGCATGTAAAAAGATGCAAAACTTATGTTTTGGGCCTAAATGCACTATTTCGGGGTACCAAAGTTGTGAAGCATCCATTCTAGTCCATTGGACCCAAAATGATGTTTGGGAGTGTTTCAGAGCAATTCTCTAACCTTCGGCACGTCAAAGACAAAAACTCGTGTTTCGGGCCTAAATGCACTATTTCGGGGCACCAAAGTTGTGAAGCATCCATTCTAGTCCATTAGACCAAAAATGATGTTTGGGTGTGTTTCAGAGCATTTCGCTAACCTTCAGCACGTAAAAAGATGCAAAACTTGTGTTCGAGCCCGAATGCATTATTTCGGGGTACCAAAGTTGTGAAGCATCCATTCTAGTCCATTGGACCCAAAATGATGTTTGGGAGTGTTTCAGAGCATTTCGCTAACCTTCAGCATGTAAAAGATGCAAAACTTGTGTTTCGGGCCTAAATGCATTAATTCGGGGTACCAAAGTTGTGAAGCATCCATTCTAGTCATTGGACCCAAAATGATGTTTGGGAGTGTTTCGGAGCATTTCGCTAACCTTCAGCACGTAAAAAGATGCAAAACTTGTGTTTCGAGCCTAAATGCATTAATTCGGGGTACCAAAGTTGTGAAGCATCCATTCTAGTCCATTGGACCCAAAATGATGTTTGTGAGAGTTTCAGATGATTTGACTAACCTTCAGCACGCAAAAAGATGCAAAACTTGTGTTTCGGGCCTAACTGCACTATTTCGGGGTACCAAAGTTGTGAAGCATCCATTCTAGTCCATTGGACCCAAAATGATGTTTGGGAGTGTTTCGGAGCATTTCGCTAACCTTCAGCACGTAAAAAGATGCAAAACCTGTGTTTCGGGCCTAAATGCATTATTTCGGAGTACCAAAGTTGTGAAGCATCCATTGTAGTCCATTGGACCCAAAATGATGTTTGGGAGTGTTTCGGAGCATTTCGCTTACCTTCAGCATGTAAAAAGATGCAAAACTTATGTTTTGGGCCTAAATGCACTATTTCGGGGTACCAAAGTTGTGAAGCATCCATTCTAGTCCATTGGACCCAAAATGATGTTTGGGAGTGTTTCAGAGCAATTCTCTAACCTTCGGCACGTCAAAGACGAAAAACTCGTGTTTCGGCCCTAAATGCACTATTTCGGGGCACCAAAGTTGTGAAGCATCCATTCTAGTCCATTAGACCAAAAATGATGTTTGGGTGTGTTTCAGAGCATTTCGCTAACCTTCAGCACGTAAAAAGATGCAAAACTTGTGTTCGAGCCCGAATGCATTATTTCGGGGTACTAAAGTTGTGAAGCATCCATTCTAGTCCATTGGACCCAAAATGATGCTTGGGAGTGTTTCAGAGCATTTCGCTATCCTTCAGCATGTAAAAGATGCAAAACTTGTGTTTCGGGCCTAAATGCATTATTTCGGGGTACCAAAGTTGTGAAGCATCCATTCTAGTACATTGGACCCAAAATGATGTTTGGGAGTGTTTCGGAGAATTTCGCTAACCTTCAGCACGTAAAAAGATGCAAAACTTGTGTTTCGGGCCAAAATGCATTAATTCGGGGTACCAAAGTTGTGAAGCATCCATTCTAGTCCATTGGACCCAAAATGATGTTTGGGAGTGTTTCGGGCATTACGCTAACCTTCAGCATGTAAAAAGATGCAAAACTTGTGTTTCGAGCCTAAATGCATTAATTCGGGGTACCAAAGTTGTGAAGCATCCATTCTAGTCCATTGGACCCAAAATGATGTTTGTGAGAGTTTCGGATGATTTGACTAACCTTCAGCACGCAAAAAGATGCAAAACTTGTGTTTCGGGCCTAATTGCACTATTTCGGGGTACCAAAGTTGTGAAGCATCCATTCTAGTCCATTGGACCCAAAATGATGTTTGGGAGTGTTTCGGAGCATTTCGCTAACCTTCAGCACGTAAAAAGATGCAAAACTTGTGTTTCGGGCCTAAATGCATTATTTCGGGGTACCAAAGTTGTTAAGCATCCATTGTAGTCCATTGGACCCAAAATGATGTTTGAGAGTGTTTCGGAGCATTTCGCTAACCTTCAGCATGAAAAAAGATGCAAAACTTATGTTTTGGGCCTAAATGCACTATTTCGGGGTACCAAAGTTGTGAAGCATCCATTCTAGTCCATTGGACCCAAAATGATGTTTGGGAGTGTTTCAGAGCAATTCTCTAACCTTCGGCACGTCAAAGACGAAAAACTCGTGTTTCGGGCCTAAATGCACTATTTCGGGGCACCAAAGTTGTGAAGCATCCATTCTAGTCCATTAGACCAAAAATGATGTTTGGGTGTGTTTCGGAGCATTTCGCTAACCTTCAGCACGTAAAAAGATGCAAAACTTGTGTTCGAGCCCGAATGCATTATTTCGGGGTACCAAAGTTGTGAAGCATCCATTCTAGTCCATTGGACCCAAAATGATGTTTGTGAGAGTTTCGGATGATTTGACTAACATTCAGCACGCAAAAAGATGCAAAACTTGTGTTTTGGGCCTAACTGCACTATTTCGGGGTACCAAAGTTGTGAAGCATCCATTCTAGTCCATTGGACCCAAAATGATGTTTGGGAGTGTTTCGGAGCATTTCGCTAACCTTCAGCACGTAAAAAGATGCAAAACTTGTGTTTCGGGACTAAATGCATTATTTCGGGGTACCAAAGTTGTGAAGCATCCATTGTAGTCCATTGGACCCAAAATGATGTTTGGGAGTGTTTCGGAGCATTTTGCTAACCTTCAGCATGTAAAAAGATGCAAAACTTATGTTTTGGGCCTAAATGCACTATTTCGGGGTACCAAAGTTGTGAAGCATCCATTCTAGTCCATTGGACCCAAAATGATGTTTGGGAGTGTTTCAGAGCAATTCTCTAACCTTCGGCACGTCAAAGACGAAAAACTCGTGTTTCGGGCCTAAATGCACTATTTCGGGGCACCAAAGTTGTGAAGCATCCATTCTAGTCCATTAGACTAAAAATGATGTTTGGGTGTGTTTCGGAGCATTTCGCTAACCTTCAGCACGTAAAAAGATGCAAAACTTGTGTTCGAGCCCGAATGCATTATTTCGGGGTACCAAAGTTGTGAAGCATGCATTCTAGTCCATTGGACCCAAAATGATGTTTGGGAGTGTTCCAGAGCATTTCGCTAACCTTCAGCATGTAAAAGATGCAAAACTTGTGTTTCGGGCCTAAATGCATTATTTCGGGGTACCAAAGTTGTGAAGCATCCATTCTAGTCCATTGGACCCAAAATGATGTTTGGGAGTGTTTCGGAGCATTTCGCTAACCTTCAGCACGTAAAAAGATGCAAAACTTGTGTTTCGGGCCTAAATGCATTAATTCGGGGTACCAAAGTTGTGAAGCATCCATTCTAGTCCATTGGACCCAAAATGATGTTTGGGAGTGTTTCGGGCATTACGCTAACCTTCAGCATGTAAAAAGATGCAAAACTTGTGTTTCGAGCCTAAATACATTAATTCGGGGTACCAAAGTTGTGAAGCATCCATTCTAGTCCATTGGACCCAAAATGATGTTTGTGAGAGTTTCGGATGATTTGACTAACCTTCAGCACGCAAAAAGATGCAAAACTTGTGTTTCGGGCCTAACTGCACTATTTCGGGGAACCAAAGTTGTGAAGCATCCATTCTAGTCCATTGGACCCAAAATGATGTTTGGGAGTGTTTCGGAGCATTTCGCTAACCTTCAGCACGTAAAAAGATGCAAAACTTGTCTTTCGGGCCTAAATGCATTATTTCGGGGTACCAAAGTTGTGAAGCATCCATTGTAGTCCATTGGACTCAAAATGATGTTTGGGAGTGTTTCGGAGCATTTCGCTAACCTTCAGCATGTAAAAAGATGCAAAACTTATGTTTTGGGCCTAAATGCACTATTTTGGGGTACCAAAGTTGTGAAGCATCCATTCTAGTCCATTGGACCCAAAATGATGTTTGGGAGTGTTTCAGAGCAATTCTCTAACCTTCGGCACGTCAAAGACGAAAAACTCGTGTTTCGGGCCTGAATGCACTATTTCGGGGCACCAAAGTTGTGAAGCATCCATTCTAGTCCATTAGACCAAAAGTGATGTTTGGGTGTGTTTCGGAGCATTTCGCTAACCTTCAGCACGTAAAAAGATGCAAAACTTGTGTTCGAGCCCGAATGCATTATTTCGGGGTACCAAAGTTGTGAAGCATCCATTCTAGTCCATTGGACCCAAAATGATGTTTGGGAGTGTTTCAGAGCATTTCGCTAACCTTCAGCATGTAAAAAGATGCAAAACTTGTGTTTCGAGCCTAAATGCATTATTTCGGGGTACCAAAGTTGTGAAGCATCCATTCTAGTCCATTGGACCCAAAATGATGTTTGGGAGTGTTTCGGAGCATTTCGCTAACCTTCAGCACGTAAAAAGATGCAAAACTTGTGTTTCGGGCCTAAATGCATTAATTCGGGGTACCAAAGTTGTGAAGCATCCATTCTAGTCCATTGGACCCAAAATGATGTTTGGGAGTGTTTCGGGCATTTCGCTAACCTTCAGCATGTAAAAAGATGCAAAACTTTTGTTTTGGGCCTAAATGCACTATTTCGGGGTACCAAAGTTGTGAAGCATCCATTCTAGTCCATTGGACCCAAAATGAAGTTTGGGAGTGTTTCGGAGCATTTCGCTAACCTTCAGCACGTAAAAAGATGCAAAACTTGTGTTTCGGGCCTAAATGCATTAATTCGGGGTACCAAAGTTGTGAAGCATCCATTCTAGTCCATTGGACCCAAAATGATGTTTGGGAGTGTTTCGGGCATTTCGCTAACCTTCAGCATGTAAAAAGATGCAAAACTTGTGTTTCGAGCCTAAATGCATTAATTCGGGGTAGTAAAGTTGTGAAGCATCCATTCTAGTGCACTGGACCCAAAATGATGTTTGTGAGAGTTTCGGATGATTTGACTAACCTTCAGCACGCAAAAAGATGCAAAACTTGTGTTTCGGGCCTAAATGCATTATTTCGGGGTACCAAAGTTGTGAAGCATCCATTGTAGTCCATTGGACCCAAAATGATGTTTGGGAGTGTTTCGGAGCATTTCGCTAACCTTCAGCATGTAAAAAGATGCAAAACTTATGTTTTGGGCCTAAATGCACTATTTCGGGGTACCAAAGTTGTGAAGCATCCATTCTAGTCCATTGGACCCAAAATGATGTTTGGGAGTGTTTCAGAGCAATTCTCTAACCTTCGGCACGTCAAAGACGAAAAACTCGTGTTTCGGGCCTGAATGCACTATTTCGGGGCACCAAAGTTGTGAAGCATCCATTCTAGTCCATTAGACCAAAAATGATGTATGGGTGTGTTTCGGAGCATTTAGCTAACCTTCAGCACGTAAAAAGATGCAAAATTTGTGTTCGAGCCCGAATGCATTATTTCGGGGTACCAAAGTTGTGAAGCATCCATTCTAGTCCATTGGACCCAAAATGATGTTCGGGAGTGTTTCAGAGCATTTCGCTAACCTTCAGCATGTAAAAAGATGCAAAACTTGTGTTTCGGGCCTAAATGCATTATTTCGGGGTACCAAAGTTGTGAAGCATCCATTCTAGTCCATTGGACCCAAAATGATGTTTGGGAGTGTTTCGGAGCATTTCGCTAACCTTCAGCACGTAAAAAGATGCAAAACTTGTGTTTCTGGCCTAAATACATTAATTCGGGGTACCAAAGTTGTGAAGCATCCATTGTAGTCCATTGGACTCAAAATGATGTTTGGGAGTGTTTCGGAGCATTTCGCTAACCTTCAGCATGTAAAAAGATGCAAAACTTATGTTTTGGGCCTAAATGCACTATTTTGGGGTACCAAAGTTGTGAAGCATCCATTCTAGTCCATTGGACCCAAAATGATGTTTGGGAGTGTTTCAGAGCAATTCTCTAACCTTCGGCACGTCAAAGACGAAAAACTCGTGTTTCGGGCCTGAATGCACTATTTCGGGGCACCAAAGTTGTGAAGCATCCATTCTAGTCCATTAGACCAAAAGTGATGTTTGGGTGTGTTTCGGAGCATTTCGCTAACCTTCAGCACGTAAAAAGATGCAAAACTTGTGTTCGAGCCCGAATGCATTATTTCGGGGTACCAAAGTTGTGAAGCATCCATTCTAGTCCATTGGACCCAAAATGATGTTTGGGAGTGTTTCAGAGCATTTCGCTAACCTTCAGCATGTAAAAAGATGCAAAACTTGTGTTTCGAGCCTAAATGCATTATTTCGGGGTACCAAAGTTGTGAAGCATCCATTCTAGTCCATTGGACCCAAAATGATGTTTGGGAGTGTTTCGGAGCATTTCGCTAACCTTCAGCACGTAAAAAGATGCAAAACTTGTGTTTCGGGCCTAAATGCATTAATTCGGGGTACCAAAGTTGTGAAGCATCCATTCTAGTCCATTGGACCCAAAATGATGTTTGGGAGTGTTTCGGGCATTTCGCTAACCTTCAGCATGTAAAAAGATGCAAAACTTTTGTTTTGGGCCTAAATGCACTATTTCGGGGTACCAAAGTTGTGAAGCATCCATTCTAGTCCATTGGACCCAAAATGAAGTTTGGGAGTGTTTCGGAGCATTTCGCTAACCTTCAGCACGTAAAAAGATGCAAAACTTGTGTTTCGGGCCTAAATGCATTAATTCGGGGTACCAAAGTTGTGAAGCATCCATTCTAGTCCATTGGACCCAAAATGATGTTTGGGAGTGTTTCGGGCATTTCGCTAACCTTCAGCATGTAAAAAGATGCAAAACTTGTGTTTCGAGCCTAAATGCATTAATTCGGGGTAGTAAAGTTGTGAAGCATCCATTCTAGTGCACTGGACCCAAAATGATGTTTGTGAGAGTTTCGGATGATTTGACTAACCTTCAGCACGCAAAAAGATGCAAAACTTGTGTTTCGGGCCTAAATGCATTATTTCGGGGTACCAAAGTTGTGAAGCATCCATTGTAGTCCATTGGACCCAAAATGATGTTTGGGAGTGTTTCGGAGCATTTCGCTAACCTTCAGCATGTAAAAAGATGCAAAACTTATGTTTTGGGCCTAAATGCACTATTTCGGGGTACCAAAGTTGTGAAGCATCCATTCTAGTCCATTGGACCCAAAATGATGTTTGGGAGTGTTTCAGAGCAATTCTCTAACCTTCGGCACGTCAAAGACGAAAAACTCGTGTTTCGGGCCTGAATGCACTATTTCGGGGCACCAAAGTTGTGAAGCATCCATTCTAGTCCATTAGACCAAAAATGATGTATGGGTGTGTTTCGGAGCATTTAGCTAACCTTCAGCACGTAAAAAGATGCAAAATTTGTGTTCGAGCCCGAATGCATTATTTCGGGGTACCAAAGTTGTGAAGCATCCATTCTAGTCCATTGGACCCAAAATGATATTTGGGAGTGTTTCGGGCATTACGCTAACCTTCAGCATGTAAAAAGATGCAAAACTTGTGTTTCGAGCCTAAATACATTAATTCGGGGTACCAAAGTTGTGAAGCATCCATTCTAGTCCATTGGACCCAAAATGATGTTTGTGAGAGTTTCGGATGATTTGACTAACCTTCAGCACGCAAAAAGATGCAAAACTTGTGTTTCGGGCCTAACTGCACTATTTCGGGGAACCAAAGTTGTGAAGCATCCATTCTAGTCCATTGGACCCAAAATGATGTTTGGGAGTGTTTCGGAGCATTTCGCTAACCTTCAGCACGTAAAAAGATGCAAAACTTGTCTTTCGGGCCTAAATGCATTATTTCGGGGTACCAAAGTTGTGAAGCATCCATTGTAGTCCATTGGACTCAAAATGATGTTTGGGAGTGTTTCGGAGCATTTCGCTAACCTTCAGCATGTAAAAAGATGCAAAACTTATGTTTTGGGCCTAAATGCACTATTTTGGGGTACCAAAGTTGTGAAGCATCCATTCTAGTCCATTGGACCCAAAATGATGTTTGGGAGTGTTTCAGAGCAATTCTCTAACCTTCGGCACGTCAAAGACGAAAAACTCGTGTTTCGGGCCTGAATGCACTATTTCGGGGCACCAAAGTTGTGAAGCATCCATTCTAGTCCATTAGACCAAAAGTGATGTTTGGGTGTGTTTCGGAGCATTTCGCTAACCTTCAGCACGTAAAAAGATGCAAAACTTGTGTTCGAGCCCGAATGCATTATTTCGGGGTACCAAAGTTGTGAAGCATCCATTCTAGTCCATTGGACCCAAAATGATGTTTGGGAGTGTTTCAGAGCATTTCGCTAACCTTCAGCATGTAAAAAGATGCAAAACTTGTGTTTCGAGCCTAAATGCATTATTTCGGGGTACCAAAGTTGTGAAGCATCCATTCTAGTCCATTGGACCCAAAATGATGTTTGGGAGTGTTTCGGAGCATTTCGCTAACCTTCAGCACGTAAAAAGATGCAAAACTTGTGTTTCGGGCCTAAATGCATTAATTCGGGGTACCAAAGTTGTGAAGCATCCATTCTAGTCCATTGGACCCAAAATGATGTTTGGGAGTGTTTCGGGCATTTCGCTAACCTTCAGCATGTAAAAAGATGCAAAACTTTTGTTTTGGGCCTAAATGCACTATTTCGGGGTACCAAAGTTGTGAAGCATCCATTCTAGTCCATTGGACCCAAAATGAAGTTTGGGAGTGTTTCGGAGCATTTCGCTAACCTTCAGCACGTAAAAAGATGCAAAACTTGTGTTTCGGGCCTAAATGCATTAATTCGGGGTACCAAAGTTGTGAAGCATCCATTCTAGTCCATTGGACCCAAAATGATGTTTGGGAGTGTTTCGGGCATTTCGCTAACCTTCAGCATGTAAAAAGATGCAAAACTTGTGTTTCGAGCCTAAATGCATTAATTCGGGGTAGTAAAGTTGTGAAGCATCCATTCTAGTGCACTGGACCCAAAATGATGTTTGTGAGAGTTTCGGATGATTTGACTAACCTTCAGCACGCAAAAAGATGCAAAACTTGTGTTTCGGGCCTAAATGCATTATTTCGGGGTACCAAAGTTGTGAAGCATCCATTGTAGTCCATTGGACCCAAAATGATGTTTGGGAGTGTTTCGGAGCATTTCGCTAACCTTCAGCATGTAAAAAGATGCAAAACTTATGTTTTGGGCCTAAATGCACTATTTCGGGGTACCAAAGTTGTGAAGCATCCATTCTAGTCCATTGGACCCAAAATGATGTTTGGGAGTGTTTCAGAGCAATTCTCTAACCTTCGGCACGTCAAAGACGAAAAACTCGTGTTTCGGGCCTGAATGCACTATTTCGGGGCACCAAAGTTGTGAAGCATCCATTCTAGTCCATTAGACCAAAAATGATGTATGGGTGTGTTTCGGAGCATTTAGCTAACCTTCAGCACGTAAAAAGATGCAAAATTTGTGTTCGAGCCCGAATGCATTATTTCGGGGTACCAAAGTTGTGAAGCATCCATTCTAGTCCATTGGACCCAAAATGATGTTCGGGAGTGTTTCAGAGCATTTCGCTAACCTTCAGCATGTAAAAAGATGCAAAACTTGTGTTTCGGGCCTAAATGCATTATTTCGGGGTACCAAAGTTGTGAAGCATCCATTCTAGTCCATTGGACCCAAAATGATGTTTGGGAGTGTTTCGGAGCATTTCGCTAACCTTCAGCACGTAAAAAGATGCAAAACTTGTGTTTCTGGCCTAAATACATTAATTCGGGGTACCAAAGTTGTGAAGCATCCATTGTAGTCCATTGGACTCAAAATGATGTTTGGGAGTGTTTCGGAGCATTTCGCTAACCTTCAGCATGTAAAAAGATGCAAAACTTATGTTTTGGGCCTAAATGCACTATTTTGGGGTACCAAAGTTGTGAAGCATCCATTCTAGTCCATTGGACCCAAAATGATGTTTGGGAGTGTTTCAGAGCAATTCTCTAACCTTCGGCACGTCAAAGACGAAAAACTCGTGTTTCGGGCCTGAATGCACTATTTCGGGGCACCAAAGTTGTGAAGCATCCATTCTAGTCCATTAGACCAAAAATGATGTATGGGTGTGTTTCGGAGCATTTAGCTAACCTTCAGCACGTAAAAAGATGCAAAATTTGTGTTCGAGCCCGAATGCATTATTTCGGGGTACCAAAGTTGTGAAGCATCCATTCTAGTCCATTGGACCCAAAATGATGTTTGGGAGTGTTTCGGGCATTACGCTAACCTTCAGCATGTAAAAAGATGCAAAACTTGTGTTTCGAGCCTAAATACATTAATTCGGGGTACCAAAGTTGTGAAGCATCCATTCTAGTCCATTGGACCCAAAATGATGTTTGTGAGAGTTTCGGATGATTTGACTAACCTTCAGCACGCAAAAAGATGCAAAACTTGAGTTTCGGGCCTAACTGCACTATTTCGGGGAACCAAAGTTGTGAAGCATCCATTCTAGTCCATTGGACCCAAAATGATGTTTGGGAGTGTTTCGGAGCATTTCGCTAACCTTCAGCATGTAAAAAGATGCAAAACTTGTCTTTCGGGCCTAAATGCATTATTTCGGGGTACCAAAGTTGTGAAGCATCCATTGTAGTCCATTGGACTCAAAATGATGTTTGGGAGTGTTTCGGAGCATTTCGCTAACCTTCAGCATGTAAAAAGATGCAAAACTTATGTTTTGGGCCTAAATGCACTATTTTGGGGTACCAAAGTTGTGAAGCATCCATTCTAGTCCATTGGACCCAAAATGATGTTTGGGAGTGTTTCAGAGCAATTCTCTAACCTTCGGCACGTCAAAGACGAAAAACTCGTGTTTCGGGCCTGAATGCACTATTTCGGGGCACCAAAGTTGTGAAGCATCCATTCTAGTCCATTAGACCAAAAGTGATGTTTGGGTGTGTTTCGGAGCATTTCGCTAACCTTCAGCACGTAAAAAGATGCAAAACTTGTGTTCGAGCCCGAATGCATTATTTCGGGGTACCAAAGTTGTGAAGCATCCATTCTAGTCCATTGGACCCAAAATGATGTTTGGGAGTGTTTCAGAGCATTTCGCTAACCTTCAGCATGTAAAAAGATGCAAAACTTGTGTTTCGAGCCTAAATGCATTATTTCGGGGTACCAAAGTTGTGAAGCATCCATTCTAGTCCATTGGACCCAAAATGATGTTTGGGAGTGTTTCGGAGCATTTCGCTAACCTTCAGCACGTAAAAAGATGCAAAACTTGTGTTTCGGGCCTAAATGCATTAATTCGGGGTACCAAAGTTGTGAAGCATCCATTCTAGTCCATTGGACCCAAAATGATGTTTGGGAGTGTTTCGGGCATTTCGCTAACCTTCAGCATGTAAAAAGATGCAAAACTTTTGTTTTGGGCCTAAATGCACTATTTCGGGGTACCAAAGTTGTGAAGCATCCATTCTAGTCCATTGGACCCAAAATGAAGTTTGGGAGTGTTTCGGAGCATTTCGCTAACCTTCAGCACGTAAAAAGATGCAAAACTTGTGTTTCGGGCCTAAATGCATTAATTCGGGGTACCAAAGTTGTGAAGCATCCATTCTAGTCCATTGGACCCAAAATGATGTTTGGGAGTGTTTCGGGCATTTCGCTAACCTTCAGCATGTAAAAAGATGCAAAACTTGTGTTTCGAGCCTAAATGCATTAATTCGGGGTAGTAAAGTTGTGAAGCATCCATTCTAGTGCACTGGACCCAAAATGATGTTTGTGAGAGTTTCGGATGATTTGACTAACCTTCAGCACGCAAAAAGATGCAAAACTTGTGTTTCGGGCCTAAATGCATTATTTCGGGGTACCAAAGTTGTGAAGCATCCATTGTAGTCCATTGGACCCAAAATGATGTTTGGGAGTGTTTCGGAGCATTTCGCTAACCTTCAGCATGTAAAAAGATGCAAAACTTATGTTTTGGGCCTAAATGCACTATTTCGGGGTACCAAAGTTGTGAAGCATCCATTCTAGTCCATTGGACCCAAAATGATGTTTGGGAGTGTTTCAGAGCAATTCTCTAACCTTCGGCACGTCAAAGACGAAAAACTCGTGTTTCGGGCCTGAATGCACTATTTCGGGGCACCAAAGTTGTGAAGCATCCATTCTAGTCCATTAGACCAAAAATGATGTATGGGTGTGTTTCGGAGCATTTAGCTAACCTTCAGCACGTAAAAAGATGCAAAATTTGTGTTCGAGCCCGAATGCATTATTTGGGGGTACCAAAGTTGTGAAGCATCCATTCTAGTCCATTGGACCCAAAATGATGTTCGGGAGTGTTTCAGAGCATTTCGCTAACCTTCAGCATGTAAAAAGATGCAAAACTTGTGTTTCGGGCCTAAATGCATTATTTCGGGGTACCAAAGTTGTGAAGCATCCATTCTAGTCCATTGGACCCAAAATGATGTTTGGGAGTGTTTCGGAGCATTTCGCTAACCTTCAGCACGTAAAAAGATGCAAAACTTGTGTTTCTGGCCTAAATACATTAATTCGGGGTACCAAAGTTGTGAAGCATCCATTCTAGTCTATTAGACCCAAAATGATGTTTGGCAGTGTTTCGGGCATTACGCTAACCTTCAGCATGTAAAAAGATGCAAAACTTGTGTTTCGAGCCTAAATGCATTAATTCGGGGTACCAAAGTTGTGAAGCATCCATTCTAGTCCATTGGACCCAAAATGATGCTTGTGAGAGTTTCGGATGATTTGACTAATCTTCAGCACGCAAAAAGATGCAAAACTTGTGTTTCGGGCCTAACTGCACTATTTCGGGGTACCAAAGTTGTGAAGCATCCATTCTAGTCCATTGGACCCAAAATGATGTTTGGGAGTGTTTCGGAGCATTTCACTAACCTTCAGCACGTAAAAAGATGCAAAACTTGTGTTTCGGGCCTAAATGCATTATTTCGGGGTACCAAAGTTGTGAAGCATCCATTGTAGTCCATTGGACCCAAAATGATGTTTGGGAGTGTTTCGGAGCATTTCGCTAACCTTCAGCATGTAAAAAGATGCAAAACTTATGTTTTGGGCCTAAATGCACTATTTCGGGGTACCAAAGTTGTGAAGCATCCATTCTAGTCCATTGGACCCAAAATGATGTTTGGGAGTGTTTCAGAGCAATTCTCTAACCTTCGGCACGTCAAAGACGAAAAACTCGTGTTTCGGGCCTGAATGCACTATTTCGGGGCACCATTGTGAAGCATCCATTCTAGTCCATTAGACCAAAAATGATGTTTGGGTGTGTTTCGGAGCATTTCGCTAACCTTCAGCACGTAAAAAGATGCAAAACTTGTGTTCGAGCCCGAATGCATTATTTCGGGGTACCAAAGTTGTGAAGCATCCATTCTAGTCCATTGGACCCAAAATGATGTTTGGGAGTGTTTCAGAGCATTTCGCTAACCTTCAGCATGTAAAAAGATGCAAAACTTGTGTTTCGGGCCTAAATGCATTATTTCGGGGTACCAAAGTTGTGAAGCATCCATTCTAGTCCATTGGACCCAAAATGATGTTTGGGAGTGTTGCGGAGCATTTCGCTAACCTTCAGCACGTAAAAAGATGCAAAACTTGTGTTTCGGGCCTAAATGCATTAATTCGGGGTACCAAAGTTGTGAAGCATCCATTCTAGTCCATTGGACCCAAAATGATGTTTGGGACTGTTTCGGGCATTACGCTAACCTTCAGCATGTAAAAAGATGCAAAACTTATGTTTTGGGCCTAAATGCACTATTTCAGGGTACCAAAGTTGTGAAGAATCCATTCTAGTCCATTGGAGCGAAAATGATGTTTGGGAGTGTTTCAGAGCAATTCTCTAACCTTCGGCAAGTCAAAGACGAAAAACTCGTGTTTCGGGCCTGAATGCACTATTTCGAGGCACGAATGTTGTGAAGCATCCATTCTAGTCCATTGGATCCAAAATGATGTTTGGGAGTGTTTCGTGGCATTTCGCTAACCTTCGACACGTAAAAGATGTAAAACTTGTGTTCGAGCCCGAATGCACTATTTCGGGGTACCAAAGTTGTGAAGCATCCATTCTAGTCCATTGGATCGAAAATGATGTTTGGAAGTGTTTCAGAGCATTTCGCAAACCCTCGGCAGGTAAAAGATGAAAAACTCGTGTTTCGGACCCAAATGCAATATTTCGGGGTACCAAAGTTGTGAAGCATCCTTTCTAGTCCATTGGACGCAAAATGATGTTTCGGAGTGTTTCAGAGCATTTCGCTAACCTTCTGCACGTAAAAAGATGTAAAACTTGTGTTTTGGGCCTAAATGCAGTATTTCGGGGTACTAAAGTTGTGAAGCGTCCATTGTAGTCCATTGGACCCAAATTGATGTTTGGAAGTGTTTCGGAGCATTTCGCTAACCTTCGACGCGTAAAAGATGCAAAACTTGTATTTCGGGCCCAAATGCACAATTTCGGGGGTACCAAAGTTGTGAAGCATCCATTCTAGTCCATTGGACCCAACATGATGTTTGTGAGTGTTTCAGATGATTTCACTAACCTTCAGCACGTCAAAAAAGATGCAAATCTTGTGTTTTGGGCCTAAATGCATTATTTCGGGGTACCAAAGTTGTGAAGCATCCATTCTAGTCATTGGACCCAAAATGATGTTTGGGAGTGTTTCGTAGCATTTCGCTAACCATCGACACGTAAAAAATGCAAAACTTGTGTTCTGGCCCGAATGCACTATTTCGGGGTACTTAAGTTGTGAAGCATCCATTCTAGTCCATTGGACCCAAAATGACGTTTGCAAGTGTTTCGGATGATTTCACTAACCTTCAGCACGTAAAAAGATGCAAAACTTGTGTTTCGGGCCTAACTGCACTATTTCGTGGTACCAAAGTTGTGAAGCATCCATTCTAGTCCATTGGACCCAAAATGATGTTTGGGAGTGTTTCGTGGCATTTTGCTAACCTTCAACGCGTAAAAGATGCAAACTTGTGTTCGAGCCCGAATGCACTATTTCGGGGTACCAAAGTTGTGAAGCATCCATTCTAGTCCATTGGACCCAAAATGATGTTTGGGAGTGTTTCGGAGCATTTCGCTAACCTTCAGCACGTAAAAAGATGCAAAACTTGTGTTTCGGGCCTAAATGCATTAATTCGGGGTACCAAAGTTGTGAAGCATCCATTATAGTCCATTGAACCCAAAATGATGTTTGGGAGTGTTTCGGGCATTACGCTAACCTTCAGCATGTAAAAAGATGCAAAACTTGTGTTTCGAGCCTAAATGCATTAACTCGGGGTACCAAAGTTGTGAAGCATCCATTCTAGTCCATTGGACCCAAAATGATGTTTGTGAGAGTTTCGGATGATTTGACTAACCTTCAGCACGCAAAAAGATGCAAAACTTGTGTTTCGGGCCTAACTGCACTATTTCGGGGTACCAAAGTTGTGAAGCATCCATTCTAGTCCATTGGACCCAAAATGATGTTTGGGAGTGTTTCGGAGCATTTCGCTAACCTTCAGCACGTAAAAAGATGCAAAACTTGTGTTTCGGGCCTAAATGCATTATTTCGGGGTACCAAAGTTGTGAAGCATCCATTGTAGTCCATTGGACCCAAAATGATGTTTGGGAGTGTTTCGGAGCATTTCGCTAACCTTCAGCATGTAAAAAGATGCAAAACTTATGTTTTGGGCCTAAATGCACTATTTCGGGGTACCAAAGTTGTGAAGCATCCATTCTAGTCCATTGGACCCAAAATGATGTTTGGGAGTGTTTCGGAGCAATTCTCTAACCTTCGGCACGTCAAAGACGAAAAACTCGTGTTTCGGGCCTGAATGCACTATTTCGGGGCACCAAAGTTGTGAAGCATCCATTCTAGTCCATTAGACCAAAAATGATGTTTGGGTGTGTTTCGGAGCATTTCGCTAACCTTCAGCACGTAAAAAGATGCAAAACTTGTGTTCGAGCCCGAATGCATTATTTCGGGGTACCAAAGTTGTGAAGCATCCATTCTAGTCCATTGGACCCAAAATGATGTTTGGGAGTGTTTCAGAGCATTTCGCTAACCTTCAGCATGTAAAAAGATGCAAAACTTGTGTTTCGGGCCTAAATGCATTATTTCGGGGTACCAAAGTTGTGAAGCATCCATTCTAGTCCATTGGACCCAAAATGATGTTTGGGAGTGTTTCGGAGCATTTCGCTAACCTTCAGCACGTAACAAGATGCAAAACTTGTGTTTCGGGCCTAAATGCATTAATTCGGGGTACCAAAGTTGTGAAGCATCCATTCTAGTCCATTGGACCCAAAATGATGTTTGGGAGTGTTTCGGGCATTACGCTAACCTTCAGCATGTAAAAAGATGCAAAACTTATGTTTTGGGCTTAAATGCACTATTTCAGGGTTCCAAAGTTGTGAAGAATCCATTCTAGTCCATTGGACCCAAAATGATGTTTGGGAGTGTTTCAGAGCAATTCTCTAACCTTCGGCAAGTCAAAGACGAAAAACTCGTGTTTCGGGCCTGAATGCACTATTTCGGGGCACGAATGTTGTGAAGCATCCATTCTAGTCCATTGGACCCAAAATGATGTTTGGGAGTGTTTTGTGGCATTTCGCTAACCTTCGACACGTAAAAGATGCAAAACTTGTGTTCGAGCCCGAATGCACTATTTCGGGGACCAAAGTTGTGAAGCATCCATTCTAGTCCATTGGATCGAAAATGATGTTTGGAAGTGTTTCAGAGCATTTCGCAAACCCTCGGCAGGTAAAAGATGAAAAACTCGTGTTTCGGACCCAAATGCAATATTTCGGGGTACCAAAGTTGTGAAGCATCCATTCTAGTCCATTGGACCCAAAATGATGTTTCGGAGTGTTTCAGAGCATTTCGCTAACCTTCTGCACGTAAAAAGATGTAGAACTTGTGTTTTGGGCCTAAATGCAGTATTTCGGGGTACTAAAGTTGTGAAGCGTCCATTGTAGTCCATTGGACCCAAATTGATGTTTGGAAGTATTTCGGAGCATTTCGCTAACCTTCGACACGTAAAAGATGCAAAACTTGTATTTCGGGCCCAAATGCACTATTTCGGGGGTACCAAAGTTGTGAAGCATCCATTCTAGTCCATTGGACCCAAAATGATGTTTGGGAGTGTTTCGTAGCATTTCGCTAACCATCGACACGTAAAAATGCAAAACTTGTGTTCTGGCCCGAATGCACTATTTCGGGGTACTTAAGTTGTGAAGCATCCATTCTAGTCCATTGGACCCAAAATGACGTTTGCAAGTGTTTCGGATGATTTCACTAACCTTCCGCACGTAAAAAGATGCAAAACTTGTGTTTCGGGCCTAACTGCACTATTTCGTGGTACCAAAGTTGTGAAGCATCCATTCTAGTCCATTGGACCCAAAATGATGTTTGGGAGTGTTTCGTGGCATTTCGCTAACCTTCGACACGTAAAAGATGCAAACTTGTGTTCGAGCCCGAATGCACTATTTCGGGGTACCAAAGTTGTGAAGCATCCATTCTAGTCCATTGGACCCAAAATGATGTTTGGGAGTGTTTCGGAGCATTTCGCTAACCATCGACACGTAAAAAATGCAAAACTTGTGTTCGGGCCCGAATGCAATATTTCGGGGTACCAAAGTTGTGATGCTTCCATTCTAGTCCATTGGAACCAAAATGATGTTTGCGAGTGTTTCGGATGATTTCACTAACCTTCAGCACGTAAAAAGATGCAAAATTTGTGTTTCGGGCCTAACTGCACTATTTCGGGGTACCAAAGTTGTGAAGCATCCATTCTAGTCCATTGGACCCAAAATGATGTTTGGGAGTGTTTCAGAGCATTTCGCTAACCTTCAGCACGTAAAAAGATGCAAAACTTGTGTTTTGGGCCTAAATGCACTATTTCAGGGGTACTAAAGTTGCGAAGCATCCATTCTAGTCCATTGGACCCAAATTGATGTTTGGGAGTGTTTCGGAGCATTTCGCTAACCTTCGACACGTAAAAGATGCAAAACTTGTATTTCGGGCCCGAATGCACTATTTCGGGGGTACCAAAGTTGTGAAGCATCCATTCTAGTCCATTGGACCCAAAATGATGTATGCGAGTGTTTCGCAAAATTCACTAACCTTCAGCATGTAAAAAGATACAAAACTTGTGTTTTGGGCCTAAATGCACTATTTTGGGGTACCAAAGTTGTGAAGCATCCATTCTAGTCCATTGGACCCAAATTGATGTTTGGGAGTGTTTCAGAGCATTTCGCTAACCTTCGACACGTAAAAGATGCAAAACTTGTATTTCGGGCCCAAATGCACTATTTCGGGGGTACCAAAGTTGTGAAGCATCCATTATAGTCCATTGGACCCAACATGATGTTTGTGAGTGTTTCATATGATTTCACTAACCTTCAGCACGTAAAAAGATGCAAATCTTGTGTTTTGGGCCTAAATGCATTATTTCGGGGTACCAAAGTTGTGAAGCATCCATTCTAGTCGATTGGACCCAAAAAGATGTTTGGGAGTGTTTCGGAGCATTTCGCTAACCATCGACACGTAAAAAATGCAAAACTTGTGTTCGGGCCCGAATGCACTATTTCGGGGTACATAAGTTGTGAAGCATCCATTCTAGTCCATTGGACCCAAAATGATGTTTGCAAGTGTTTCAGATGACTTCACTAACCTTCAACTCGTAAAAAGATGCAAAACTTGTGTTTCGGGCCTAACTGCACTATTTCGGGGTACCAAAGTTGTGAAGCATCCATTCTACTCCATTGGACCCAAAATGATGTTTGGGAGTGTTTCAGAGCATTTAGCTAACCTTCAGCACGTAAAAAGATGCAAAACATGTGTTTTGGGCCTAAATGCACTATTTCGGGGGTACTAAAGTTGTGAAGCATCCATTCTAGTCCATTGGACCCAAATTGATGTTTGGGAGTGTTTCGGAGCATTTCGCTAACCTTCGACACGTAAAAGATGCAAAACTTGTATTTCGGGCCCGAATGCACTATTTCGGGGGTACCAAAGTTGTGAAGCATCCATTCTAGTCCTTTGGACCCAAAATGATGTTTGTGAGTGTTTCGCAAAATTCACTAACCTTCAGCATGTAAAAAGATACAAAACTTGTGTTTTGGGCCTAAATGCACTATTTTGGGGTACTTAAGTTGTGAAGCGTCCATTCTAGTCCATTGGACCCAAAATGACGTTTGCGAGAGTTTCGGATGATTTCACTAACCTTCAGCACGTAAAAAGATGCAAAACTTGTGTTTCGGGCCTAACTGCACTATTTCGGGGTACCAAAGTTTTGAAGCATCCATTCTAGTCCATTGGACCCAAAATGATGTTTGGGAGTGTTTCGTGGCATTTCGCTAACCTTCGACACGTAAAATATGCAAACTTGTGTTCGAGCCCGAATGCACTATTTCGGGGTACCAAAGTTGTGAAGCATCCATTCTAGTCCATTGGACCCAAAATGATGTTTGGGAGTGTTTCGGAGCATTTCGCTAACCATCGACACGTAAAAAATGCAAAACTTGTGTTCGGGCCCGAATGCAATATTTCGGGGTACCAAAGTTGTGATGCTTCTATTCTAGTCCATTGGAACCAAAATGATGTTTGCGAGTGTTTCGGATGATTTCACTAACCTTCAGCACGTAAAAAGATGCAAAATTTGTGTTTCGGGCCTAACTGCACTATTTCGGGGTACCAAAGTTGTGAAGCATCCATTCTAGTCCATTGGACCCAAAATGATGTTTGGGAGTCTTTCAGAGCATTTCGCTAACCTTCAGCACGTAAAAAGATGCAAAACTTGTGTTTTGGGCCAAAATGCACTATTTCGGGGGTACTAAAGTTGTGAAGCATCCATTCTAGTCCATTGGACCCAAATTGAAGTTTGGGAGTGTTTCAGAGCATTTCGCTAACCTTCGACACGGAAAAGATGCAAAACTTGTATTTCGGGCCAAATGCACTATTTCGGGGGTACCAAAGTTGTGAAGCATCCATTATAGTCCATTGGACCCAACATGATGTTTGTGAGTGTTTAATATGATTTCACTAACCTTCAGCACGTAAAAAGATGCAAATCTTGTGTTTTGGGCCTAAATGCATTATTTCGGGGTACCAAAGTTGTGAAGCATCCATTCTAGTCCATTGGACCCAAAAAGATGTTTGGGAGTGTTTCGGAGCATTTCGCTAACCATCGACACGTAAAAAATGCAAAACTTGTGTTCAGTCCCGAATGCACTATTTCGGGGTACTTAAGTTGTGAAGCATCCATTCTAGTCCTTTGGACCCAAAATGATGTTTGCAAGTGTTTCAGATGACTTAACTAACCTTCAACTCGTAAAAAGATGCAAAACTTGTGTTTCGCGCCTAACTGCACTATTTCGGGGTACCAAAGTTGTGAAGCATCCATTCTAGTCCATTGGACCCAAAATGATGTTTGGGAGTGTTTCAGAGCATTTAGCTAACCTTCAGCACGTAAAAAGATGCAAAACTTGTGTTTTGGGCCTAAATGCACTATTTCGGGGGTACTAAAGTTGTGAAGCATCCATTCTAGTCCATTGGACCCAAATTGATGTTTGGGAGTGTTTCGGAGCATTTCGCTAACCTTCGACACGTAAAAGATGCAAAACTTGTATTTCGGGCCCGAATGCACTATTTCGGGGGTACCAAAGATGTGAAGCATCCATTCTAGTCCATTGGACCCAAAATGAAGTCTGTGAGTGTTTCGCAAAATTCACTAACCTTCAGCATGTAAAAAGATACAAAACTTGTGTTTTGGGCCTAAATGCACTATTTTGGGATACTTAAGTTGTGCAGCATCCATTCTAGTCCATTGGACCCAAAATGACGTTTGCGAGAGTTTCGGATGATTTCACTAACCTTCAGCACGTAAAAAGATGCAAAACTTGTGTTTCGGGCCTAACTGCACTATTTCGGGGTACCAAAGTTGTGAAGCATCCATTCTAGTCCATTGGACCCAAAATGATGTTTGGGAGTGTTTCGGAGCATTTCGCTAACCATCGACACGTAAAAAATGCAAAACTTGTGTTCGGGCCCGAATGCAATATTTCGGGGTACCAAAGTTGTGATGCTTCCATTCTAGTCCATTAAAACCAAAATGATGTTTGCGAGTGTTTCGGATGATTTCACTAACCTTCAGCACGTAAAAAGATGCAAAATTTGTGTTCCGGGCCTAACTGCACTATTTCGGGGTACCAAAGTTGTGAAGCATCCATTCTAGTCCATTGGACCCAAATTGATGTTTGGGAGTGTTTCGGAGCATTTCGCTAACCTTCGACACGTAAAAGATGCAAAACTTGTATTTCGGGCCCGAATGCACTATTTCGGGGGTACCAAAGTTGTGAAGCATCCATTCTAGTCCATTGGACCCAAAATGATGTATGCGAGTGTTTCGCAAAATTCACTAACCTTCAGCATGTAAAAAGATACAAAACTTGTGTTTTGGGCCTAAATGCACTATTTTGGGGTACCAAAGTTGTGAAGCATCCATTCTAGTCCATTGGACCCAAAATGATGTTTGCGAGAGTTTCGGATAATTTCACTAACCTTCAGCACGTAAAAAGATGCAAAACTTGTGTTTTGGGCCAAAATGCACTATTTCGGGGGTACTAAAGTTGTGAAGCATCCATTCTAGTCCATTGGACCCAAATTGATGTTTGGGAGTGTTTCAGAGCATTTCGCTAACCTTCGACATGTAAAAGATGCAAAACTTGTATTTCGGGCCCAAATGCACTATTTCGGGGGTACCAAAGTTGTGAAGCATCCATTATAGTCCATTGGACCCAACATGATGTTTGTGAGTGTTTCATATGATTTCACTAACCTTCAGCACGTAAAAAGATGCAAATCTTGTGTTTTGGGCCTAAATGCATTATTTCGGGGTACCAAAGCTGTGAAGCATCCATTCTAGTCGATTGGACCCAAAAAGATGTTTGGGAGTGTTTCGGAGCATTTCGCTAACCATCGACACGTAAAAAATGCAAAACTTGTGTTCGGGCCCGAATGCACTATTTCGGGGTACTCAAGTTGTGAAGCATCCATTCTAGTCCATTGGACCCAAAATGATGTTTGCAAGTGTTTCAGATGACTTCACTAACCTTCAACTCGTAAAAAGATGCAAAACTTGTGTTTCGGGCCTAACTGCACTATTTCGGGGTACCAAAGTTGTGAAGCATCCATTCTAGTCCATTGGACCCAAAATGATGTTTGGGAGTGTTTCAGAGCATTTAGCTAACCTTCAGCACGTAAAAAGATGCAAAACTTGTGTTTTGGGCCTAAATGCACTATTTCGGGGGTACTAAAGTTGTGAAGCATCCATTCTAGTCCATTGGACCCAAATTGATGTTTGGGAGTGTTTCGGAGCATTTCGCTAACCTTCGACACGTAAAAGATGCAAAACTTGTATTTCGGGCCCGAATGCACTATTTCGGGGGTACCAAAGTTGTGAAGCATCCATTCTAGTCCTTTGGACCCAAAATGATGTTTGTGAGTGTTTCGCAAAATTCACTAACCTTCAGCATGTAAAAAGATACAAAACTTGTGTTTTGGGCCTAAATGCACTATTTTGGGGTACTTAAGTTGTGAAGCATCCATTCTAGT